>CM067758.1:44002672-54002672 GCA_034642375.1 Vigna nakashimae
TGCTAGATCCTCCATCATTGTATCTTAGATTTATTTCTTCTCCCTACTAAATGATGTTAAGGAAGGTGCTTTGGATGTTATGGGATAGGTCTTAATTGCTATTGAGAAGCAGAAAGTAGCGGAGAAGGAGGCAGAGACTATGAAGAAGATGGCCATTAGCGAGGCTGAGAAGAATGCCAATGTTAGCAAGATCCTTATGGAGCAAAAATTGTTGGAAAAGGACAGTACTAGAAGACAAGAAGAAATAGAGAATGCAATGTATCTGGCCCGGGAAAAGAGCCTGGCAGATGCAGACTTTTACAGGTGAGATTTTCCCATTCCTAGTATATTTGCTGAATGTACATTTATGAATAAGATATTACAATTTATGGAATTGGAAAAAATAAATTATTAATTTTATTGTTCTTGCATGTCAAAAGAGTAATTAAGGAAGCTGAAGCAAATACCTTGAAGCTTACCCCTGAATTTCTTCAGCTAAAGTTTATCGAAGCCATTGCTAATAACACAAAAATTTTCTTCGGTGATAAGGTATTCGTTTCCTCTACCATCTATGCTAATATCTGTCTGACCTTGTTCACAGACCTGACCTTTCAGCTTGGTCTCCAGGTTCCTAATATGATTTTGGATCAAAGGCTACTTGGAAACTTACTTCGTGAAGTTTCTATAGGGACAACTGCGACAGGCAAATCAGATATCTGAATTAATAGCTGTCAGAATTCTGAGCTCAGAAGAATCGAGCATTACCAATATTTTGGAGAGGAGTTGTACCTTCGCAGTTATCTTTACGCATGGAAATGAAACATTTCTACAAAAGCTTTTTCCTTCTTGTGTGGGGAGAATGTAGATAAAAGACTGTCCTTTTTGCTACACTGGAAACTGGAACACTCACAATGAGATCAACTGTTACAGGTGGGAACAAAGGACAACATAACACGAAGATCAACATTTTCTCTTTTGTACGAGCTGATTTTTTTATTGTCCTTACACTTGTCATCTTTTCACATTTACATAGTCAGGTTTCTATATGTGTGCATTTAAGATAAAACGATACGCATAGAAAAAATATATACCTCAAATCAAATTAAAGCAAATGGGACTGTAATAACATCGTAATTATTCTTTCTAATCAATTTGAAATGAAAAAAAAAAGTTATTTGAGTAAATAATTTCACTTAAAATTGAATTTCACTTAATATATTAAAATAATTTATTAATATTAAATTTTAATTTCACTTAAAATAGTGAGAATTTAAAGTTTTTTATATTAAATTCGGTCTCTTCTCTTTGTGTTATCTCTTCTCTTTGATTTTGTTTTGAGTGTTATTGAGTCGACTACGATCGAGACATTGTTAAAATGATATTTATTGATATTGATTAGGGTTATTTATTTATTTATTTATGTTAATAGGATTTTTTTAATTTTACTTTATATTTATCGTAACAAATGTTATTTTTTGCAGGTATTAGAATGTTTTCTTAGTTAATTTTGGAAAGACTGCTATTTTTTACATATTAAATTAAATTTGTTTAAATGGTCATTGTTTTTATTTTTTATTATGAAATCTGTGATTAATATTAACTAAACTGTTTTTTAGTAATGTTAATTGAAAAGAAATTGTAATACACAATAGTAAAAAAATCAAACAAAAAAATTCTCCAATCATTAACACAAACTTATTAATATTTCTTGATATCAATTAAGAAAATATTCTCTCAATATCAACCGAGAAACTATTAACAAATTTTCATCCAGAAAAAAAAAATCAAATAAAGTTAAGAGTTAATCATATTTTTACTATAACATGAATATAGTTTTCTTCCTACTTAAAAATTTTATCCTCTCTTTTTTTTTTTACACAGCAAATGATGAGATTAGTTGGCTGTTTGATAGATATCATATTTATTTATTTTTGTATTCATATGTTTTTTTTATAAATGGGTGTACGGGAATGACAATCGACCTGGACGAATTTCATTATTTCTATCGAAATAAATATAAATATGTATTTCAATTTACTTCAATATAGTATTAAGAGTTGATATCCATTTTATATAATGGCATACACATGAATGTATTATAAAGTACAAAAGGTTTTTCATTATTTAAACGTGTATAATTTAAAATATATATTTTATTTACATATTCACAGTATAATACAATATAAAATTATTACAATATAAAATTATTAGCTACATGTTCATCTACATAATCTTTTACTCATGTATTGTATTTTATATATATATATATATATATATATATATATATATATATATATATATATATATAAACAACAAAAATCAAGGATAAGTTTATTTATTTTTATAAAATTATGCCTTGCGTTTCATAATATATTAACTAAATTGAAATTAGATATAAATTATTAAACTCATCATTTAATATTAAACATAAATAAATCAATAAAACTCTAGTTTTGAAGAAGTATACATACGGTGTCACTTAAATAATGTTTTGAAATTCTTTTTGTAATGTAGTGTATGAAAGAAGTTCATAAAGAGGAATTATCTAGATATTGTTTTACTAATATTGTGGAAAGATATAACCAACAAAGTAGTGTACTAAGTACTAAGAAATATGCTTCTGAATTCAGCGTCTACAAAATAATTTATGAAAGTCTTTTGGAAGAGTTATGCAAACATTAGGTTTTATAAGACGTTTTTTAGTGGCTTATAAAATAAAATAATAAACAAGGAGTACTTTGGTTCATTCAAACTAAGCTACGTCCACTTCTTCTTTAAGAACTCTTGAGAAGTTTTATTAATCTTTAAGAAAATTAGACTAATATTCTCTTCACTTCTGATTTACAATGAGTATTCTCACCACTTCTGATATCGTAGACAATCTTGGTACCCCCTCGATATGTTGCCTAGTCAAGTTTCACCACTTCTAGTTTACAAGTATTCTGACCACTCTTGGTTTACAAGTATTCGTTTTACCGACATATTTTTTCTATTAATATTTTTTTTTATAATTACTTAATTTCTTATAATGTGTGATTAGGATGATGAGAGTGAATAAAAAGTAGAACATCCATGTACTTGACTCGATAGACTTCACACTAAAGGAATAAAGGGAACAAAAGACAAAAAAGACTCAAGAGAATTAGTGTCATTTAAGATATAAGTGGATAAATTGTTGATGAGGTAAATAACACTTAGGCAGAACTTCTCTCCATTAGGTTTTAGGAATAGGCATCTAGAGAAAGGGGTTTTAACTACCTCTAGAAGATAACAATTTTCCTTACTTGCATCTTTGTTTTGTTGTGGAGTGTTAACACGTGTTAATTCATGAACAATATCATTATGAGACAAAAATTTGGACAATTCTTGATTCTCATATCTAGTGTCATCACCAGACTTAATTCTTTTGATATTTTTTGCAAATTGATTTTGGACAAGACAAAAAAAATAATAATTTGAAATACCTCATGTTTACTTTATATAAGGTAGTCCACATGACACAAGTACAATCATCAATAAAAGTAAGAAACCAGTTTACTCTAAAAGTAGATTCTAAAGTAGGTCCCAAACATCTAAGAGATCAAATTAAATGGAGAATTACTTTTTTTTACTAGATATGGGATAAGATGTATGATGATGCTTTAACAATTGATAAATATTACATTTTAAATACTTAAAAGAATTTGTAGTGAGCAATTGAAAGAACAAAGATTTTATAAGGTTGAAAGAGGGATGCAAAAGTCTTTTATGATGAAGCCATATTTTAGAATTTTTTTCCATCTTTAAGATGTTGTTTATTGTATTATGACCTTTATGGTGTCTTGACCCATAGATAGATCCATCAATTTGGTCCTCTTAACATGGTTTGACCTTGACTCATATGAGTTGGAGTCAAAAAAATCCACAAAGCCAAAAAGGCTCCTATAGAAAAAGCTCACTGAGCCAAAATATCTAGATAAGCTCAATGGATCACGACCAATCCATGAACTTTTTAAAAAAAAATATTCATTCTGAATAAAAAAATTACAACATATTAAACTATTAAATTATTGCATAAATTATATTACAACATATTAAACTATATATGTATCACTGTTTAGTTTATAAAAAGAATTTAAAATTTTATTTATATTTATTTTTATTAGTTAAATAGAGTATTATTGTTAAAAGATGTTGTAAAATGAATGCTTAAATGTTTACTTCGTCCCCATGTTAAGAGGTGAATTTCTATTTAGGACCTAGTTTTAAAAGTGTAGACATTAAGTCCCAAAGTTGTCAAAATTATATGAATTGAGTCCATTCCGTTAAATAGGCAGTAATGGAGTTAACTTCCAGCTTACGTGGCAAAGGAACATGCATTTTTTCTTCTCTCTCCTCTGCCTTTTCCAAAAATGCCCCAACTTTTTTTTTTATATATCTTTATTAAATGCTTCTCCTGCAAAACCTACCTCCATTATCAACTTAGAAAACACCTCCATGCTACTGCCCGCAAATAAGCTAATCACCCAACACACACTTCATGGAAATAACAACAACAAAACTAATAAAATTGTGTTGAAATACTTCACGGCCACCCTTTAAGACTACTTTTCTGCAAAATACTTCAGCATCACATAGAATAAGGTTGAAACCATCAAATGAATGTTGGCTCCATGTTGGTAAAATATACATTGACATATTCACAAACACATAGAGTGTAGGTTATTTTCCCCCACTTTGCCCCATTTGACTAAGTATCCAACACAACTAAACCATACAAGGAAAAGCAAATTACAAAATTATAGAGTATTTATTTGACCAGAAACTATGTATTTTGGTGGATGGAGGTCCTCTGAAGTTTCAACAACTAATAGAGGCTTTGAGATAAATCTTGGTGATGTGTTTGCAATACTGTAACGCCTGCAGGATCCATTCACTGCAGTTGGCAAGCTTGATTCAGGTTTCGGCCAAATTTGAGGTTTCAATTAAAATCAAACATCGTCTTTTTTTTTGTTAAAAACAAAACCCCCCAAAGAGAAGAATTCAAATAAAACCCTGAAAGTGAAATCTTCAAATAAAACAAAGAATACCAGCTTGTTCCTCTTAGCCTCCGTAGAACCCTTGGTGATATCCTCCGACGACGTCGTTTTCGCCTCCACCAGCATAGCACGTGTTGTCGTAACAGGCTTCGGCAATTTCGCTGGCTGTCGTCGCGGAGGCAAGAACGGACCTGACAACGATTGCGACAATGGTGCCCGTGGAGAGCTTATTGGACTTCTTATGCGTCGTGGTCGGGGTTGAATTGGAGGAGGGAGACGGCGCCGGAGCTGAGAAAAAGGGGTTGCAAGCCTTTAACAGCGGGCCACAAATATCTACGTTTTATGTGGGCCATTGTGTTCCAAGAAGAGGCTGATGAGGTGGGTTATGTTGTTGACGGAGAAAGGGATTTGATCGGTGAAGTTGTTGGAGAAGAGATCTAAGCAAGTGAGACGAGCGAGGCGAGTGAGACTCAGAGGGAACTCACTAGAGAAATGATTATTTGGGAGGTAGATGTTGCAGAGAGAAAAGAGAGAGAAAAAAAATATTTAATAAAAATATAGAAAAGAGAGAAAAAGTTGGGGACAATTCAGGAAAAGGCAGAGGAGAGAAAAGAAAAAATGCAGATTCCTTTGCCATGTGAGCTGGAAATTAACTCCGTTATTGCCCATTTAACGGAAGGGACTCAATTCATACAATTTTGACAACTTTGGGACCTAATGTCTACACTTTTAAAACCGGATACTAAACAGAAATTCACCTCTTAATATGAGTAAAAGCAAACATTTAATCCTAAAATGAAAGTAAAAAAAAAAAAGTGGATGTCAAATAATAACAATCTTGGCTTACTTTAATGTTTTATTATTATTTAACTTTTTGGTTGACTAAGTTTGTTCATAGATTTCTTCATGTCACATCATAATTTTTATTTAATGTGGTAGCTATGTATTAGTACTATTAATTTAATTCTTAACTAATAGAAAAACATTTGAAATATAATTTAAAAATTTGAAAAATATTTTAAATATAATGTAAAAAAATTTCAACAAGCTTATGGCATATCAAATCAAAAACATATTTTATTAAAAGTACGAAATATATATAACCATGCAACATTGTAAAAATAGAATTTTGCACTATTTGTAGATTATAGTTAAATTAAAAATTACTCTATTATCTTGTTAGCCATTCTACTTCATTTGAGAAATTTGTTCTTTTCTTCAATATTTCATTACAAAAATGAAGACTTTTTCTCTTCTCCACCCCATAATTTTTAATGCATCCCTAAATTTTGAAAATAACTATCTTATCCTTTTCAAAAGTGAATTTTGGATCATCTATTTGAAAATTTTTAGAATCTTCACTATATAATTTTCATAACTATATTTTAACAACAAATTTTCAAAGCAATATTTCTGAAATAGGATTTCTAAAATGCATAAATTTCATTTTGGAACAGGTTTGTCATATAATACCTTCTGAAACAAATTTGTTCGAATGAAATTTTTGAACAAATTTTCGAGAACATATAAAATGTTCTGGAAAGAACTTTTGAAAAAAAACTTTTATTCTTTTAAGCAGGGTGCATGTAGTAATTATATGTTGCAGGAAGTAACATTTGTAGTGGGACTAAACTCACCTTAATCCTGACTCTAACTAATTTGAGACGAGACTTTAGAGATTGAGACTTGTTTTTTATCCCACTTGAGGGGTTTCTTAAAAGGGAACCTTTTTAAAAGTGGGTTAGGATTGGCTCATGAACCATGAATTAAGTTGATAACTCTACCCATAGATTTCAATATATACAACTCATTTTGCTCATTAGTAATTAAAATCATTTTTCTCATGCCAAGGTATTGAAATACATAATAAGTGGATAAAAAAGTTATTAAACAATTCAAATCTTTTGTAAGTTTTTGTACAGAGATAAGATTATTGATCGGTTGTGATACATTTACAACATCCTTTCAAACAATAGATGATTCCAAATTTACGTTCTTAGACCACGTGTGAGTACATTATCACTATTTGTAATTGTAATAAGTTTTTCTTTAATCATTTTGATATACAAAATGAAGAGCTTAGGAAAATGGGTCATATGATCAATTTCTCCTTAATCAAGAATGCAAACATCCTTAGACAAAGGATCCATTGTTTTGAATGTACTCTGATCTTTTGTAGGAAGGGTATGTGATTAATAGGACTTAATCATTAATTCAATCATTTTTTTTAATGATTTCCTTAAAGCTTTCAAACTAAATATTATAAAATAGACAACAAAGAGATAATAAAGATTTAATCCTTATTGTTTTAATTATTAAACAAAACATTTGATGTTTAAGAGGTATTAATAACCCTACGTGTGGCTACATCAAATGAGACATACCTTTATATCCCTTCACAACGATGACCAACAATGACAATAATGACAATTAAAAAAAAACTATGAAAACAGGGCTCAAAATATCAAGAATTCTTATACCAACTTAGAAAATATAAAATTATTTTATTGATTTCAAATTCAAATTATATTCTCATCGTTTTTATATGTAATAACTAAAACCTTATGACAACATAAGTAGGAAGATTCCAAATATATTTCCCCATATTACTATAGAGATATTAAGAATATTATTTTTATTCTAATAATCTTTTATTTACACAAAAAGATTAAAACAAACATGAATCTGTGTAGGATGATTTATACTTGTCGAATTTTTATAATGGCAAAGTGGTTAGGAAATGTATTCTAAATCATTTATACTCTGTTCTACAATTTGCCATTCTTTTTAGTAAGGGGACATTTAAGCTTACAAAGAACAATAAAAAAAATGTGTTAGATGTTGGTTTTTATTAGCCTAATATACTTGAAGATTCGTTATAGGTATGCATGATGTAAATACTTTTTCAAAGCTCAATAACCCTAAATACTTTTTTAAAAAAATTCAAAACAAATATGAAATTATAAATAAGATATTATCAAATATGGAAAATAATCCAAAATATGCTCATTATTCAAATCTAAACATTTCCAAAAAAGAAAATTCTTATAAGTTGATCCCATTATAAAATTTATTACAATAATAACATTATAAAATTCTTCAATCATAGAAAAATGTACTCTCCAAATTTAAATTTTATTCCATGCAATGTCATCTAAAAATATTTAGGCTTATTTTGTTTGAAAAAATAATAATATATTTAATTAATACAAATGAAAATATAAAAGATGGATGTTATGTGAACAATGAAAAAAAGTTGGAGGAAATATAACTGGAAGCACCCAATATCCCAATGTAAGACCTTTAATATATGAGGTATTGATTTTATCGAAAAAAAAATCTTATTTTTGTTTTTAATTATATTTTACTTATTGTGGATTATGTACCTAAATTGGTGAAAGTAAAAGCTACTTAAACTAGCAATGTTAAAAGTTGTAAACTTCGTAAGTGAGCCATCATTAGTAGCAAGACATTACTGTGATGTTTTAATTAATAAATGTGAGATTTTTCATATAATTTTTACAACTAAGCTTTTTTTTAAAAGAACTCTGCAGTTTAATAAGAGATATTGAATAATAAGTTAGATGATGCTCTTTGATCACATAGGATAACTTTCAGAAAAACATATTTGGAGAAGTTTCATTGTAAAGTTATTTTTGGTGAAGGTTATTATTTACTTTGAGATAGATCATATAATACATTGGGTTGTTATAGTATATAATTTATCATATGATGAAGCTTGGGAGAATAGGCTTGTACAAAGTGGTATGGAAAAAAAATCTATTAGTGGAAGTATATGATGATGAAGATATGAGATGTGAAGAGTGGTATGAAAATGCATCTTGAAGGAGGTTGAGCCAACAATCAAGAGAAAAATGTTAAGAGAAGTCAAGTAAAAGACAATCATAATAAACTTAAAGAAAAGGAGATTGTAGATTTTAGCATAGATTTTTTTTCATTAATTCCAAGTTAAGTTTACAAGAGGTGGTCACTCCTATTTATAGGATAGAGGAGTGAATTCATTTGAAGATGAAAACATTGAATTTTTAAAGGTAATTAAACTTGTAAGTTTCTTGAACCTTCCTCAAAAATAAATGTAACGTATGAGAACCTCCTCATTTAAATCGAGTTCCTTAAGGCTCTAGCAAGCCCAAAATCATGTTTCATCACATCCTACTCGAGACGGCAGTCCAAAAGGCTTAAAACTAGCATACATGAAGTTTCTGATGGAAATAATCAATTATCCAATGTCATAATCAATATTCAAAATAAATGTTCCTTCTTTCAAAATACTTGAAGCACTTAACATCTTTTGTTCTAGTTTCTTTAGATTTTTCTTTAAAAGTAATAGGACCTACTTTACAAAAATATTTTTGTTCACATTGAATTGTTTGTAACTTGTTAGGAAACAACAACTCAAAGTATGATTTTTCAAAAGTTATTAAGGAGTTAAAAACAATAAGGAGTGGAAGTGGAAGTGGAGTTAAAAGATTTTCAAAAGTAAAGATTGAAATCAAGAAATGTGAATTATTGTTGACATGAGAAGAGTTAAAAGATTAGAGAACCCCTTTTAAAACTCTTAACTCAATTATGATTGGGGAATGAGAGGTTTCTTGAGTAGCACTTCTTTAAGTAGGATTTCTTCCTTCTCGTTTTCTTTCCTCTGAATCTCTTCTTTCTCCTTCTTTTGTCTCTCATCCTTTTCTCTTCTCTCATTTTCTTCTTTCTCTTTCTTTTCTCTCTCCTCTCTTTCTCTTATAACTTCCTCCTCTCTAACTTCTTTAGCTTCTTCAACTCTAGCTTTTATTTCCTCTCTTAGAACTTCTTCAACTCTAGTGCTTAAAATTTTCTCTTCCCTAACTTTTAGAGGTTCTTTTGAAATACACATGTAAACATTAGAGGAGTGGTGAACAGTGTTTATTAAAACTTTTCGCAAAAGTTGTCGGATAGATTTTCAAAAGATTAACAAATAAGAATATATTTGGACAATAACGTTAAGAAAAAGTTTTATAAAAGCTTTTGAACAACAAAGACAATAAAACACGAATTTTATATTATTCACTCACCCTAAGCTGCTTCCAATTCTTTTTTAGAAACTCTTAAAAGCTTTCACTAATCTTAACCTACTCCTTATTACAAGTATTATTTCCTTGGTCAATCCTAGTTAGTTTAAGTATTGAATAACGTTTGTTTATTAATAAATTTAGGATTCAAGTATTGAATAGCAAGTCTTATCATTTATTTTTCATTTTTGCACTTTTTTCATGTTTATTTCAATGCTTTTACTCTTTTTTTAGTATTGTTTTTAGTTTAGAAATCCTTTGTTTAATTTTTTTATTATTATAGAAACCTATTTCTATTGCATTTCATGCACACCTTTGGTTTAGAAATTTAGATTGTTTACGTTATTTTTGGTGCTTAAGTGAGACAACACGTCCACTGAAAAGCTAAGCTGGAACAAGATGACATAATCAAGAAAGAAAAAACTATCACTCTTAAAGCTCAGCACTCCAAATTGACACCCACCAAGGCACCCAAGATGGAAAACCTTTTTAGATTAAAAAGAAGTTGATAAAATTTATTTTTGCAAACACTAACCAAATTCCCTTCTCTTGCAAGTTAGTGGCCATAATTGTTTATATGCGTGAGAAGTGAGGACTATTGCGACACAACTAATATTGTTTCTCATTATGAGATTCTAGGATTTGATTTTATTGGTTATCTGATTATCTGATTATGTTAGGTAAAAGTTTGATGGAAGCGCGCTGTCAAATATATTGTATTACTTTTTTTTCCTTTCGCACTTGCTTGTCATTATTAATTAGAGTTGAATTCATCATGAATCTAATTTAATAGATTAGGTTCTTCGAATTCAGCTGCTACCATATCAGATTAGTTTCATTCATTGATGAGATCCAAAATCTTTTATCCACACATTTTGTGTATCAGGTTATTTGACTAGCAGAATAGATAAAATCAAATAACTTTCATTTTCTTAAGCCAACTTTGTTCCTTAATGGCCGAATAATTAACACTATAACATGTTCTGAACTGATTGTTATTAGTGTTATTTGGGCTACACGGCAGTTTGTTTGTGCATGTCTTGAAACTTATTCCAAGCAATTATGTTGAAAAACAGTTGTTGGATTAATGTTATTTTATACTGTTGGATTAGATGCATGATTGCATTTACGTGCGTTGCCACAAAATAACACCCACTCTTGTATTTAAGGTGGACAAGTTCATGAAAATTAAAATAAAGATGGCTCATAAACGCATTTGATTTTCCTTGTGCTTATGTGGTGCACGTAAACATGTATGTGATTTTCAATCATTGAAAGCCAATGTAACCTTTACAGTTGCAGAATATGCATATTTCCCAATACTGAAAACTTCTTCAGGAGAGGGGCAGAGTTAAAGGGTAAAAAGAAAAAATAAATGTCAATTCGAACAAAGTGACGTAGATCACACACTAACGGATAAGCATTTCAATGTTACGTGATAAATGGTTCCATCAAACAATTAAAATTCAAAAAGATATTTCTAAGATTATCAAACTTTTCCCATAAACATTTTACAATTTGGAAAATATTATTTTTAGAAAAGCCAACAAAGTAATCTAATGACGATGAAAAATTCTCAATACCCAACATTATCTAAATGACAGATATAACAAACAGAACCGACTTGAAAAAGACAATCAAACAAAGCATACAGAAATTATAAAAAAAATGGCATATAATTGTAGCCGAATCCAAACAATTATTCCAGAATAATAGATACAAAATGTAACAAAATTGGAAAAAATGAAAGTGAAGAGAAGTAGGTATGGGGAATTATGTGAATTAACCGAAAAACTCTTGTACGAAGGGATCATGGCAGCTATTAAAGAAAAAAAAAAGACTCTAAATGATGCAGTTGCAAACCAAAATCCTTAGATGCCGCTATCTATAAGTAAATGCCGTTGTCACTCAATTCCCAACAAAATGAAGTACTTCACTGAACTTTCACTGGTTGACGAGTGACTTTTCCTCCATTCTGATAACTCCTTGCCACAACTTCTCCATTGCTACGCCCACCACCATTGTTGCCTCCTCTAGGCCTGCCAGTGAACTCACCCCGCTTCTCAAAATTATCATTCCTATTTCCATAGCCACCACGGCCACCACCACCACCACCACCACCACCGAAGTTTCCACGGCCCCTGAAGTTATCATTTCTGTCATTCCGGTATCCACCCCTTCCTGATGAATATCTCCCCCTATCACTGTTAGCTGCAACAAACAAGAATACACATGACATAATAACCATCACTGTTAGCTGCAACAAACAAAAATACACATTTCACAGAACAAAGGGTCCTGAGCACAGTGAGCTTGTGACATGTCTGCAATATCACACAAGAACTTTTTGCAAGAATCTATATCCCTAGAAACTTTACGAACACTTTCATTTATTTTATGGAATATAAATTCATTTATTTTATGGAATCTAAAGGTGGAAAGCAAGTAACTGGAACAGCATGCTTAAGAGCATAAATCAATAAGACATTGCAGTCGTGGCAAATAATAAACTAGATCGATAAACTATTTAAAAACGTTTGAATTTGACATGAAATGTTAGGCTGACTTGCCTCTTCGTTCTTCAATTGAAAGCCTTCGGTTGTCCAAGGTGACAGGAGGTGAAGCCTGAAATAATACACAGAAATAAATAAAACAGGATAACCATAAACATGCAAAATTAGGCTAAAAAAACAAAATCAGCTAACACGCTTTTGTAGAAAAAGCACCCAAAACAACCCAAGGAATAGTAGCAAAGAACTAATATCAAATTCTTATAGCAATAGGTTAATAGGATCCAACACACAATACAGGAAGAAAAACTACAACTTGAAACCCTCAATTTTCCTCCTAGCATGTTAAACCCCGATAACCCATCAATTGCCAGATGTTCTCCATAGATATATTCTCTACTTCACTATAATTAAAAGAAAAAAGCTCATGAAATCAACTGTAAAATACTTACAATAAATAATGTTTTTGCCAAAGAACAAAGACAACTGCAGAATGTCAAGGGACATTCAAAAAGAAAATGAACTTGGAATCATGTTACAACACCTCAAAGACAACACCTCCATATGGGCAAAGGCTAAGCATATAATTACAAAAGACAACATTATCATCAAGAAACTCATTTTCATCAAATCCAAATCTAAAGAGGGAGGTTTCAAGTATGTTTCCGTACCTCAAGTGCACCTTGCATTGAAGTAACAGATTCGAACTCCACAAACCCAAAACAAGATCCCTGTTGCTGGAAAGAAGGGCAAAATATTGTATCATCGCTTGGGAAGTAACTGAAAGTACAATGCTTGTAACAGACTAACCTTACTACTTCTAACTTGAATTCCATCCCTTTTAATGGGCCCAAATTTCTTGAAAACACGTTCCAGTTGTTCTACTGTGGCATTCATGGGCAAATTTGCAACAAATATTGCATAAGCCTTGCCTGTGAAACATAGATTTTGAAAGTTATATAGCATCTGGATCAACTATAATCACAAACTCAGTTCATAATTAACCAATCTAGTCACAGAATAGGAACTACCTCCATTCTCATTGTTCTTTTCGGTTGGACTCTCAACACTAGGAGTTGGTGCTTCCGATGCAGGTATGCTGAGAACACGTGGCTGTTCTACAGCTTTCACAGGGGAAGCCCTCATATGGAAGGGAGCAGCATTTTCTTTCAGTGCATTCACCTAAGATTAATAAATGCAAATATGATCAGACACCACAAAAAGTATAATGAAAGCACAAAAATAATTAAAATTTACTATTGTTGGCATAAAGGAAATACGGTCAGACACTATGAAAAGTACATTGATGGCATAAAAACAAATAATTAAAACTTACTATTGATGCAAAAGACTTCTTTGGAGTATCCTCCTGTGAGTTACTAGAAGCAGCTTTCTCAGCATGTGAATGATGTTCCAGGTGACTGGATTCTTTAACATGATTGACAGGAACAATCTTTTCAGGAACTGATAATTTTCCATTCTCCAGTGGCTGGCTGACATCTTTGCTGACACTAATGTCATCATCAACAACGGTAGTTTGGCTATCTGGAACATCTTCGGCAGCTTGAATGACCTCTATTCACAATCAAAATTAAAAAAAAAATATTAAATCGTGTAACACGCAAAAAGTAAAATGTTAGAAGAAGGAAATGAAAACTACAGGACTAGGAGGTATATTTAACCAGAAGTCGTAAACAGAAGATCTACCAGGCTCAGGGGTAAAAGAATCTGTTGGAGCACTTTCATCAGCATCATTCACAGGAACAGACTCAATATCAACTGACTTATACTCATCAATATATCTGAAAATATCATTCAAAACAAAGTAGCCTTTGTCCTGCGGAGCTAGGAAAAAGGACTGAGTAAACTTCCTTTTCAGATTGTCACTTCCAGTTAAGCAGCCAGTCACTACAACTATTACCCCATCCTTGTGTGAAGATTGGGCATCAGCACTCAGAATTTCTACCCTAAAGCTTGTGTAATCCTGAGAGAGTATCTTTTTATTGATTTCCTGTAGCATAGAAGAGTAAGATCATTTGAATCAGTGAATTTTAAATCATTTGTACAATACATATTAGTCAAGGAAATAAAATACACAAGATTTGAGCATGTGTTCCCAATAAACTCAGATAAACATGAGCATTGGCACTAAAAAAAGGAATTTCCAGCATGGATCAACTAACACGGGACAATACTTCAAAGAATGTTACATACTCCTTTGGTCTTTGACAGGAAAAGCTGTAAAATTAGAGCTTAGGCAAGGGGTGGTAGTAGGGGAAACTCCCGAATTTTTCCTGCTGACTATGCATGTTATTAATTAATAATATACTACAAACTTCAAAAAAATGGCACAACACTTCTCATGAAATGCACATAACCCAAAGTGATTTCCATATATTTTAGATTGATTTGTGTTTATACAAGTAATCACATTTTGAAAAGAAAAAGCAAATGGCTAGTTCACCAATAATAGTTTGGTAAATGATAAATTAAAGGAGTAGTTTAAAACAAACCACATTAAGCCCGTGCTAAATCTGCACTTACATAACTCCACATGCCCTTGCAATAACTAACACTCCATCACTTGTACTTACCACAGTTGTAGTCACCATTGTCATGGAACCGTCTTCTTCAGGACGACTCAGGACACTAGACTCGTGATAAAATCTGTGAACTTGGTCTGGCTCCTGATGCAGTATAGAATAATACTGCTCAACAAAAGCATTCCCAACCATCTGAGGGGTTGGTGATCCATCCGACACTGCCATCTCTACAACATGACAACACAAGATTAGTCTTGAAGGCAAATACACGACTATTCCGGAAAACCATAGTAAAGAAAAAGAAAACAAATAACCATTCAAAGAATAAACGCATAACACCAAAACGCAGTCAACCACATCCCTAATTAATAAAACCAACGCCAACACAACACCTTCAATCCTAACAAGTAACATATATACAAAACACACGAGCCACAGCCAACAACCATTCCAAAACATTCAATCATGTATTTTTAAATTAAAAAAACAACTACAATAATATTAATAGCATCTAAAAGAGACTAACACACACGATTTTTATTTAAACCTTTTCCATTTACAAACCCTAAATCATAAACAGACCAGGCTAACAACCAAACCCTAATCAACCATCAGGATACACTAAAAACGTATAATAACTAAAACCTAACGACGGAGATAGAAAGAAAGAAAAGGAACTGAGATTAATCACTGAGATAAGGTAAAAATGGATCAGAGAAGAATACGAAAATCGATAGTGAAACTATCTTAGGAAAACGTATACAATAATTTAAAAGGAAAATGGAAGGAAAGAAAAGAAGAGGTACCTCCGAGGGAGCGATGAATGGCTCAGAGAAGATGGTTTGGTTAGAGTGGAGGCGGTTGAGTTGAGTGAGATCTCTGTCGAAGGCGAAGGTGAAAATATTGAATATATATATATATAGGCGAACTTTTCTATGTTGTTTCTTGTTCATGGGAATAAAGCTTAGTTCTGGTTCGGTTCTTTAGATGAACCAAAAACCCGGTTTATTTATTCACACATGTGCTTTTATCGGACCAAGCCCAACGTTTTTGGTTTCAAACTTCTTTTCTTATTCTCTTGTCCCTTCTTCCATGCTAGCGTGTTAAACTGTCCTGTTTCAATTCAACGTGGGACCTTTCAAGAAATTGCACCATTACTAATATTCACGGATATATTTCATTTTAAATTTTGAATTCATCAATTTAAATTTTAAACGCTGCTTTAATTATTATTAACCTTATTTGATTGAATTTTTCGTTGTATGTTCACTAATTGTTGTGTAAGAGATGGTCGGATTTAAACAAAAATCTATTTTGATCTAGAATTGTGTATAATCTAAGAAATATTTATAATTATTAAATAAACTGTGTAAAACTATGTAAAAATGTATAAATGTGACTTCATGAATTAAATTAGCATAATATAGATATGAGCATAATAACGACTGTTAAATGAAGGATAACAATTAATTAAATTATTGAAAATGAATAACATATAAAGAAAATATAAGCAATAAGTGTATAAAATTTAACATGAAAAAACGTTTACGGTGTTAGAAAGTATGTTGTTGTAATGAATTAACATTTTATTGCATTCTTGTTTTCCATTTATTTCGTGAATTTCGACCTTGATTGTTTTCGGCGAATTTATCTCAGTTTGTAAAAACAGATTAATTAACACTTTTAATAAAATTTATAAATAAGAACTTATATTTTGAAAATAAAATTAAATGGGAAGACATGAAATATATATATATATATATATATATATATATATATATATATATATATATAATATATACACACACTAGTGGGAACACATGAACTATATGTCCACTTTTATCTTATGACTAAAAACAATTATTTATATTCTTTATTTATTATAGTTGTTGAATGTAATTGGCTTATATCTAATATCAATTAAGATCTCAATAATTAAGGATTTGTTATAATAATGAATTTGAAATACTGGGAAGATATATTATTATTTTGTTATTGGTATAAAATTAATGAAAATACGAATTAGATATACTTCATTGTATATCCATTATCTTCAAGACTTAACCATGATTTATTTTGTAAATTTTGTTGTGGTTAATTTTCAACAAATATTTTGAATATGTAAAAACTTTCTTATAGTTATATAAAAGTTTTAGATGTACCAAATATATAAAATATATTTAAATTTTAAAACAACATTTAAAATTATATATATATATATAATTGTGGGTCAAGCTTCCTTTTTCTTCTTTTAAGATTTTTTTGTTCTCTTTTATACAATAAAACTTCTCAAAATTTACGAGAATCTCAAAAATAACAACAAATACGAGTAATAAATAAACTCAAGATAATAAAAGAAGAAAATAGAGGAAAAATGAAAAGAAGATGAATTAGTAAAGTAAATTTCCGGAAGAGGAATAAAGATCTATTTATAAGGAAGGGAGTTGTGGTCATCAACTAAATAGCTCTCTAATCACACAGAAATCTCATAATATGAAAAATAGGAGCTTGTGAAAGAAGAACCGCATGTTGCGTTTAAAGATTTGCAACAAATAATAATTGACATATAACATGGAGCATTTGCATATGAAGCAATGCAACAACGTTCCACCTAGAAACACGAGAGAATTAACTTCATATTTATGTGTCGATCATTTGCAAAGAAAAACTCAACCCAGTAGTTGCATATGATTGCCACTTTTTTAATACTGTATTTCAACAACAATCCTCGACTTGCAAAAGATAAGAAAAGAATGAATGAAAAAATGAGGTGACTAAAGTTCAGCTATACCATAAATGATTCATGTCAATGTTGTATTTATCACGATAGCACTAAAACAATTAATGGACTAACTTTTGAAACGTATGAAGAAGTTTGTTATGTTTTGGGATCATTGACAAGTGATAAAGAATTTATTGATGCAATTTAAGAAGCAAGTGAGTTTGCATATAGAAATAAACTTGGAAGATTATTTGTTACTTTGTTAATAATGAATATAATGTCTAAACCAAATGTAGTTTGGAATGTTGCTTGAAAGTTACTATTTGATGGAATTTTATACCAAAAGAGAAAAAACTTCACTTTGCTTGAATATTATGCATAATCATATTTCTATGTTGCTCATATTGTTACAAGTTTATATCATTCAATACTCATTGTTTTTTAGGTCTTCAAATTCGAGATAATGAATTAAAAAAAACCTTTGCCTTTGAAAATTGAAGGATTATTAATGTCAAATGGCAGGATTTTTGAAAGATTGTGCTTGCTTACCTCATCTTGAACTTAGATTCAATTTTATTTGAAATTAAATTATTGTTGATGAGTTAAACTATAATAAAGAAGATATGACTAAGGAGAATGAAACTCTTTTAAAATTACTCACTCAGGAACAACTACGTGTGTATGAGACACATCATGGTAGTCTTTTACAAAATGAATGATTATATTTTTTATATGGATATGGTGAAACAAGTAAAACTTTAATGTGGAGAACGTTGACAACTACTATAAGTAGGAGAATAATTATTTTCATCGTAGCTTCAAGTGGGATTATCATTTACTACTTCTTGATGGAAAATCAACACTATTTACATTTTGCATACCAACCTTGATAAATGAGAAATCAACTTGCAATATCACTCAAGGTAGTCTTTGTACTAAATTATTAATACAAACCAAATTAATTATTTGGGATAAAGCATCCATGATGAATAAACTATGCTTTGAAGCATTTGATAGAACATCGAGAATCATTATGAAAAATGTTGATGATGCAAACAAAGAAAAACCATTTAATGGTTTTGGGAGGAAATTTTTAACAAATTTAGTTTGTGGTTAAAAAATAATCTACTTGTGCAATCAACAATAAACTATTTTGAGTTATAGAAACATTCAAAAGTTTTCTAATATATATTTCATCTTTATGTCACGAATTAATGTTAATTATTATATATACATTACTGTTTCAATACAACTTTCATCTCTGTGTCAATTGTTTACTTACATATTAAATAAATTATGGTTATGTATAATTGGTTCTGATTTTAAAATTCAGGTTTTGTGCAACTTAATTGCAGCCTTTTGTAGCAAATAACTATGTTTCCTTGACTGGAGGTTTATAATACTCAAATAGGAAGAAAGTTTGGAATTGTTATTTAAAGTGCAAAGAATCAAAAAGTAATTACAAAATTATAGTTACATATTTGTATTATTTTTTAATTTGTATGATTAGAGACAAACAATTTGTATTTTATGTTACTATAATCCATATTCTTTAATATATATTATATTGTCTATTTTTGGTATTTATTATTTTACCCTTTATTTTAATTTAATCTTGTCACGTCTCATTTATTACTGTGCTGAGTCACCTCCTTGCTTCCATTAATGCACCGTGCCACCCGTTCAGTGCAATTAAAACGCACTCAAATTCTCTGACGCACGTCTGCCATGTGTCAAATTAGAATGTTCTGAAATTGATAGTGGGAGCCAGGTGTCAGCGCAAGAGAGAACGTCCGTTTGACTTGGGAAGAGAATTGATTTTTTCTGAAAACACTCTTCCTTTCTCTGCGTGCACCTTCATCTTCCTCAGAAAATCAAACCTCCATTTTCTCCTCCTTCTCTCTAGAACCCTCCTCCTTCTCTCTTCTGTAACTTACCATTCTCTTCTCCGTTCACGTTTCAGCACCGTAGGAACGTCCCCTGCACCGTGAGCTTAATTTTAGATCGAACAACTTTCAGTTCTGTAACCGGTAAGTTTCCTTATCTAAGACGCTCGTTTCTGGATTTCATACAAACCCAGATTCAGCTGCATGCAAGGGTGTAAACTAAGCCCTTTCGTTTTCTTTTGGTTAGTTTTAGTTGGAGAGCTTAAGAGAAAAGTTGAGAGAGCCTTATTTGGACGAGTCAAGATCACTCACTCTTAGAACGATCACTACTGAATCCAGGTAAGAGAAGCTTATTAAATTTAATTCTTGAGTTATACTGTGTTGCATGACTGTTCTGTGAGTTATACTGTGTTGGATGCATGTGCTGTAAATTTTATTGAGTATAATCTATGGTATCAGATTTTACTATATGATTTTGATGATGAGATGATGCATGAAAAGTATGGATTGTACTATGATATGAGTAATTTAATGTATGAAAGTTTATACTGAAAAATATGTTTACTGTAAGTTGAATTTGAATATGAAATTCTATGATAATGAATGCTCGTTATCGAAACGGTCTTTGACCGTTCGGTATTCTCAGTAACTTCTTTGAAATAGCTGAACCCTTTTATTTGGAAAGGATTCTATTTAAGGACGAACGCCCTCTTATATATAGCTTTACGTTTGAGCGTTCGGCCAAACGTAGATCTTCTGAGTGTTGTGTGAGAAATTGAGAAGCCTGAAAAACATACATTCAGACACTTAGTCATATTGTTAAAAACGTAACTTTACCATCACATCTTATATAAAATTCTATTTCTAAGATTTTGAATTAGCGATGGTTTCTACCCAAAAGCGTACGTCCCAAGTGGCGCTCGGTCTTATACCGAACGCTCGTCCCAAAGCGTAAGTGATAAGTAGCGCTCGGTCCTATACCGAACGCTCGTTCTTTCCGATATTTTTCAACGAACAGAAATAGCGTTCGTCCTCACTTTCATAGCGTTCGTCCGAAAACTTAAATAGCGTTCGTCCTAAAGTTCAGTAAATTCGCGTACCGCGTTCGGTCATTTACTGGTAGTCGGTTATTCTAACTAAATTGTACTTAGTACAGTTAGTACTCGTCTTTTGTGTCTTTATTCAGTTGAATTGACTCTGAAATCTTGGCAAGGGAATTATTCTAAGTATAAGTTGAATTGTTCTAGAGTCAGTTCATTTAATTGATTCAAATTGTAATAGCGTTCGTCATACAAAATGCGTCAGCTTTATCCCTTCGGAAAAGAAGTTCTTTCAGTCTAGCTCTTGATGTTCGTCCTCGTTATGGAGAGGATTGAACGCTCGTCTTTTTATGAAAGTGGAACTAAGAATGAAAATGTGATTAAGAGGAAAGATTTTAATGTGCGAACGATATAAGAGATGAAATTATGATTTTGGATTTTGGACGAGCGTTCCAGGGAGGAACGACTCTTGAATGAAAATTTGATTGATAAAGTATGAATGTGGTAAGCTTAGCTAGCGATTCATCCTGATATTCCGTGAGTGCTCGTTATCAAGTAGAGAGGAGCATGTCATGTGTGGGAATGGCAGGAGGTCTTAGTCCATAACTGTAACTTGGACAGAACGGACTAACCTCAGGTGGCAGCTGATGAGAATTCCAGCTATTCCACCTGGGTGCACGAACGTCGTAGCTACACAGAATTCATACAGTCCGGACGGTCAGTCTAGTACCAGGAATTTGATTGAGTTAATGGATGAATTAAATGTATGTGTTTGAATTATTTGATGTATTTGATATGTATGAAATGTACATTTGATTACTTGAATTAAATTCAATAAGCTTACCCTTCGTTCCTTTGTGTTGTTTGTATCTGTACGTCCGTCTTGTCCTTGCAATGATCATCCGTGTGGATGTGAGCAGAAGGAGATGCTTCTCTGGAGGAAACGCTTGAAGAAGGAATCATAGCTGAGGAGAACTTAGTAGAAGTTGAAGTGAAGGCCGAACAGTAGGACGTTCGGTCAATTGATTAGTTTAGTTAGGATAGCATGCCGTTTCAGAGCGAGCGTTCTTTTGATTTGTAATTAGTATTTAGACGTTCGGTATTTATTTTTGTAAACCGTTCGTCCTTAGTAACTATTGAACGCTCGTACGTTTATGTGTATCTACGTAAGGCCGTTCGTTTACTTGTGAACTTTATCCTCTTTACTTGTAAGACTGTTTTGTCATATTAATACGTGTTAATATTCTATTATATAGTTGATAACTGTATAATTTTGGGATGTTACAAATCTCATACATATTTTATGCAAAATATATATATATATATATATATATATATATATATATATATATATTTAATTATTTAAGTGGAGGTTGTGATACATAAAATAATATTATTGTTTAATTTGTTAATTTTGTCTATCACTACTTGTACTAGTCCATGAGGTTCGTTTGTTTTTTTAAGAAAAAATGGCTTAATAAAACATACTCAGATATGTTCTTTTTCTCTATTCTTTCATCTTTTATAAAAAAAATGCATTAGTTATCAAATCTAATGTTTACTTTATAATTAGATAGTAAAGTTTTTATTTATAACCACGTCATTTTTATTACAATTATAAATCTAAACTTTAAATATATTGATAATCATTTCATATTTTACTATTTTATAAATAAATAAAATAAATTATGAAAATATGTGTATGAAAGTACGCATAATCTCATATTATATTTTGAACTTTTATAACTTAGACATCTTTAGTTTCTAAATTATAGTATTTCTTATATTTACGAAGATAGTGTCCAAAAATGAGGGTGTTACGAGTTGTTATAAAAATCGATCGTTTCAAAATTTTCTCACATGAAAATATATTTATCAAAAACTTCAATATTTATATTTGCAAAAATAATTCAAAGTCATGTGAGTTTCAAAAGCAATGTTGAAATTTCATTATTCACAGATTAAAATATTAAAAAAATAAAAATAATTTCGAATTATATTATTTTGAAAAGTCTACAAAACTTTGAAAGAAAACTCAACTTTTTTTCTCATCTCACGAATCTATCATACATCTGAAACATCTGCAGCATTATCTACTCACATATAATACATCATACGATTATTGTCGATAATTTCAATCACAAACAGAAACACAAACAAGTATTAGGTAAACTACACATAAAACAAGTCATAATAATATAAGACATGATTAACAAATAATAGTATATCACATCAAGAAGCAACCCCATCTTATTCACTAACAACACTATGAATCAATGATTCCATCACCAATGCAAATCAGCAGTGACCCTTTTATCCTTGATTTCATCACGAACATCACACAGATAGACCAACAATTTATCCATTCATCATCACCTATGCTAACAACATCACAATCATAACCCAATCAATAATAATGTAGCATCCTTTAGAGCATTATCGTCATCATGATCATTAATACATGTACCTCCATTATGAATATCCCCATTATAAGCATCACTATGAGCATCCACACCATGATCTCCATCATGAAAGAATCAGTCACACACTTGTACCCTACCTCACCACACCTGTAGTTTTCCCATATAGGCTTGCTCAAGTCGTCTCACCTTTCAGCTAAAGGACATGCTTTCCTATCACACACGGAGTAGGAAAAACATCATTCCCCCATATAAAGAAGGTTTAACACTCGAACACCACTCCTTTTTCCTACACAAGGTCAAAGAGAGTCGTTATACCATATTGCATGGTAGATAGTCTCAGGATTTACTAGGTACAACAAGCAAACACGTCATTCACATCTCATGCTTATTGATCAACCACATACCTTTGTGCATCCCATCACATATCCATGTTCCAATGTCAACTAAGAGTCCAATCTAACCCCAACCATGTCACACAATTCCATTCCCTTTTTAATATCACGGTTTACAGCCGTTGAAGCTTGTCCCTCCTCTATTTTTCTAAAAAGTGCACTTTTCTAGCAAAAATTCATTGGGATAATCGATTATCACTGATGATACTTGATTATTCCAGAAAGTTTCACACAATAATTTTCTAAATATACAACATATGAAAGGATAAACGATTATTCCAGTGACGAGACTCAAAAACAACGTGCAAATAATTGATTATCACTTACAATAATCAATTATTGTTGAACCCAAACTCATTATTCAAAACACAAAAAGATCATCTCAAACCACGAGGAAACATACTTAACACATCATACATGCATTCAAGCCTCACATATCCTTGTAAACAGACCCAGAATACATACACTACATCATTTAAAAAATAAAAAAACCATCATCATGTAGATTACAACCCAACAACCCAACACACTGCATATAATCATCATACCACTTTGTACAACATATATTTGCTTAGTAAAACTTCCAAACAACATACATTGATCCCTTAGTTGCATCAATAAATATTATCATGGAAAAACCCAACAAAAATCATTCATACTTTCATAGTAAAACCCAACAACCACCATGATATTCACCATATCATAATGCAAAAACACATTCTTATACATACATATTGTCGCAACCGGGATCGCGACGGGACGACGATCCGAAAAAATAAAACAGGGGTTTTGAAAAAAAAAAGATTTTGGAGTCGCCACCATAGTTTATTCTGGAAAACTACGGAAAAACCATAAAATGATAAGGCATGGTCTACGAAACTGAGATTCTTGGTTCGGGAGTCGGTTACGTGTAGGGAAGGTATTAGCACCCTACGACGCCTGCCCTAAGGCAGTACCTTTAACTAAATATGCGAATGTGATGTGGTTTTCAAAATGTTTAACTTTCCCCTAAAAATAAAATTCTAAAGAAACAAAATATTTTTAGTTTTTTAGGCCCGACAAGGATTGACCTTGCTCCTACGTATTCTCATTAAGAATGAGAAATCAGGGTTTCGTAGTTCTTCTAGAAAACTGCTTGAAAATTTGTTTGAAAATTGTTTAGAAAATTTGTTTGGAAAATGATTATGGATAAATTTGGATTTTTGGGAAAGTGAACCTGACAAGGACTGGCCTTGCTCCTACGTATCTCCACTTTTGATGGAGAATCAAGGATCACGTAGTTCTGGCTAGGCGATATTGTTTGAAGAGGTTGATGTTTTTGGTTTTTTAAGATTATATATTTTTTTTGTATTTTTCTTGTAATATTTTGATTTTTGCGTAATGAGCACTAGGCTGATGCGTACGATCGCACGAGTACTCACACGACTTTTTTTCTTTTTATTGTTTTGCGTAATGAGCATTAGGCTGATGCGTACGATCGCACGAGCACTCACACGGCTTTTTTTTTGTTTATTTTATATTTTGGGCAATGAATACTAGGCTGATGCGTACGATCGCACGAGTACTCCTACCGATATTTACATCATTAAATGTTTTTTGAAGTTTTATATATTTTTTTTAATTTTTTTGCAATTTTTATGATTTTTATGCAAAACGACACAAACAAGTTCACTAGATATAAATAAAACAAAGGGATGGGGGTTACTGTACAAGGGGTGTTACATGCAATAAAAAAAACCAATAAAAAAAAGCGTAAAAAATAAAACAAGAAAAGCTCAACAAAATTGGGGGTACAAAAAAAAATAAAAATAAAAAACCGGGGGTGCCGATTGAAATTGAAGCTCCTTTGTTTGGGCCAATACTCTTCTTCTCGAACTTTGGATCTGACAGGTGTGTAAGGACGAAAATGAAGGTGCATCTTGAAATAGTGTGCTCAGACCCAAATTCTTCCTCTTGCAGAGACAAAATGAATTTCAGTCCTTTCTTTTTCACTGACCTTTGCTGAGTGTTTCACTGATAATTTCTTCTACAAAACTCCAAACAGAATGAAACTTTTTTCTATAGAAACTCGATTTAGAGGGCTTTCATTTGATAACTCACACATAATTTTTGAACCTCTGGACTAGATGCAGTATAATTTTGAAATCAGGTTTGACTGTTTCGTTTCTGGCACTGACCTTGGTTTACTGTTTGGCTCATATCTTTTTCCACAAAACTCTAATTGCAATGAAACTTTTTGGGTTAGATTCTAGACTCAAAGGGCTTTCATTTGAATACTCACACATAATTTTTGGACCTCTGGAATAGATGCAGCATAATTTCGAAATCAGGCGTGGCTGTTTCGTTTCTGGCACTGACCTTGGTTTACTGTTTGGCTCATATCTTTTTCCACAGAACTCTAATTGCAATGAAACTTTTTGGGTTAGATTCTAGACTCAAAGGGCTTTCATTTGAATACTCACACATAATTTTTGGACCTCTGGAATAGATGCAGCATAATTTCGAAATCAGGCGTGGCTGTTTCGTTTCTGGCACTGACCTTGGTTTATTGTTTGGCTCATATCTTTTTCCACAGAACTCTAATTGCAATGAAACTTTTTGGGTTAGATTGTAAACTCAAAGGGCTTTCATTTGAATACTCACACGTAATTTTTGGACCTCTGTACTAGCTGCAGCTCAGTTTTGAAGAGATGAGTGGGGAAAGGATTTTAGTGTGTGGTCATGATGATGGAAATCAATTTTGTGGGTGAAATATGTTGATACTGGTTTGCTGAAGGGGTGTAAGGAATACGGAGAATACAGAATAGGAAAGAGGTTGAAGGTAATTGGGTTTCATGTGAGCAAGAATCCAGATCTATGAACTTGGTTTTGGAGGAATGAAGAGATTGAAAGGAGAAAGAAACTCTCCCTCTAGTTTGGAACGTTTTCCCCTTCTGGAAAACCCGCCCCCCCTTGGTTGCTTGCTGTCCAGCTTCTTTTAAAGCCAATATCTCCACTTCTTGTGCTTCCTCTATGGTGCAAAAATTAAACCAAACACGGGCCCTCCACTTTCTCTCCATTTCAGTAGAATGAGTACACTTTTAAAAGAGACAAAAACATTGCTTTCCATCGAAATAATGGGGCGGCTGGTGCAGCAATTATTGTGCTTAAAAATATTTCAAGACTTGCTTCTTGGGTGCAAAGTTGATTCCCATGGGCCCCTGCTGCCATTTCCTCTCCAAGCTGTTGCCTCCATTCTCATCACTCTTCCTTCTCTGGACCTCCGCTTCTTCTTGTGTTGGTGGCTGCCCCGTACGTACTGCTGCACCTCCATTCTCTTCAAGCACACACTTACTAACGTTGCAGTGCTGCTGGGCCGTGATCATGATGAATCTTCCAGTGCTCTTTCCACCAAAAATATTTTACCTTCCCTTACCAAACGCACTATCGCCTCCACTCAATCTGCATTCAAACTTTATTAACCATATTCAGATTAGTGGGTGCAAGAGTGTTGATGAAATGGTGATGTGGAGAATGGAGTGTGATAAGAAAAGATGGGTGGTGAGGAAGTAAAAAAAGTGAAATTATTTTGGACCATTGGATTAAGTGTTTAATAGAAAATTTAGGGGTGCAAAAAAGTAAAATAAATAGTGTTTTTCATTTTGGTGTTTTTTATTTTTATTTTTATTTTTGTGATGAATTATATATACCCGGACAAAATTGGGTGTTGACACATATCACAACCCCTTAACCATACATACACATGCATCAAAGACAAGATTATCATTCTTGATAATCAAGAACATATACACATACAATAAAAACAAGGTAAGCTTCTCCATACCTTGGTCAATAGTAAGGCTTTATCTATCCTCAAAGATCAAGCAACAACACCCAAGCCTAACATGTTTCTGTAGTTGAATCCTCCATCTCCCTTGTGCAGTCCTCTCTTTTCTCACACGTAGAGCTTCGCTCTCTCCCTCTCTATTTTCTCACGTTAGTTTTCTCTCTTTTCCTCTCCTTTTCACGTTAGGTTTGGGGTTTCTTAAAGTGCAACCCCTCTTTCCTCTCCCTCTTTTATCTTTATTTAATTTTCCAACCCTATCTATGTCTTTTTAGAAAATTTGTTTCAACTCCTTTGAACCCACCTAAATCATATCTCCTATCAAATATCCCATTTTCAAATTTGCCAACCTATCTTAAACTCACTTGACTTATAATTTTAGTTCATATTACTCATGCATGGTTTTACTTCCTACACCCCCTTATTAATTTTTACACAGAATTAATAAGAGTAAAAATACTTTTTTGCTCCTAAGCAAAAATAATACATAAAACTAAGGTTTTCACTTAAACTATCTCACTAGTAATTGAACCCACAACCATTCAATCCTAGACTACATCTCTACCAACAAGTCAACACATCACATTGGTTATAACACACACATCTCACAATCAAACAAACATACCAAAACATGTGTTGCACTTTATTAAAATAAAATCGAAGAAATAACATAGTAATTATGTTCTAACAAAAATGTACGCACAAGACCACTTAACCTATCAAAGGGCCCTCACTAGGTGAGCTACACAACCCCTTGTTAAACATATAAACTCTTAAAAGAAATATACTCAAGTCTCAATATAACTTTATTTTTAAGATCCTTATATTCCTAGGTCTTATAAATACAATCACATTTTTTAAGTTAAATCTTTGGGGTAATTTTTGTATGTGCATCTTTTACATTCACATGTATCTATCCACTTCCTACAGTCGAACATTTAGTAATTCTCTATATGATCGTTAGCGTTATCTCATATTATATTTTTTAAAATTTTATAAATTAGAGATATAGTTTATACTATATTTATAAGATACATGTATGTCATCTCACATATAGTGTTTATAAACTAAATAAAATAGGTTTTATATTTTGAATAAAATAGTTAATAATTTAAGTTGATTTAAACTTTTGAATGTCTATAAGGTCATATGCGTTATCTGACATTTTTATAATAAAAGTATGAGTACTCATGTAATTGCACATGTGGTCTTAGTACTTAATATATTTCCTTTTCGGTAGTATAAGAATATTAATATATATATATATATATATATATATATATACACATATAATTTTCAAAATTAAAATATACAATCTTTCAAATAGTTTATCATAAAAAAAAACTACATAATACTGATTAGTAGTAAGGTTAGTATGTAACACCTTACAAATATAGTGTTACATGTTATCTCACCTAGAAGGTCATCTAAAGGAACATAAACAATAGATTCGTCTACCATCTTTATGCACCACAAGACGAATCTAATGAGGTTCAACTAAGTTTATTGTTAATTTAGTTATATTTTATATGAAACATAGCGAATTAAGCATACAATCAAAACATTCATATCATATACATTAAACTTCCAAAAGATGTTACAAAACATGATTCACAATTACAAACAAAGGTTTTCCTACACTACAAGGGTTCCTCATGCTACTGTTATTCAGAAACATCCATTTAACTTGCTACACCATCTACTCACATGCATAAACATGGTCATGATAGGTAGAAATCACACAACAAAGTGAAAGGGTAAGTTAACTTCGAATAACACATACCCAAGACATATACATAAACATATACATCACGTGTAAACTCATTTATGAATTTATTTTCCATAATCATATTCACACATTCCATTTTATCGCTTTCATCACAAAACATCTCATGCAGTAGGTGATAACAGTTGAAAAACTGTTATTTTCATGCTTAAAATTGATACTAAAAGCAACCTTTAACACTTAGAAACTAGCTTGAAATCATTCTTTTGGTCATATTTCAGAAATAAGAGAGCTGGATAGGTTTATGCTTGATTTCAGTGTTTTTGTGTAGGTTTTAAGGCGAATTTGGTGAAAGAAGTAAAGAAGGATAGAGATGGAATCAGAAAAGACATCAAAAAGTGCAAAAGGAGAAGCCGCAAGTACCGCTCAGCGGCAGTTTACCGTTGAGCGGCACTCAAGAGGTCACGTTGGATCCGCTGAGGGGCAAAATGGCCGCTGAGGGAAAGAAACCAACTCACGCACTTACCGCTGAGCGGCACTTTTATTGGCTTGGGCCTAATTTTTCTGTATTTTTAGAATAGTATATAAGCTTTAGGATGTCCTAGGGTTTGTATCTTTGGCAGAGACGAAGCAAATACTCTCTTTTCCACCCCTTTGAAGGAAGATCTTGGATGCTTAGGCTACCTCTTCACCTTTCTAGGGTTTTATCTTTCATTCTTCCATTATTATTCATCTAGTTTCACCATGAATATGGTGAACTAAACCTTGTATTGTTGTTGGGGAATCAATGTAGTCTTGTGAAACTCTCATATATGGAATTTGTTTTAACATCTTACTTTTAAGACTTATGCTTTCTTTCATCATTAGTTAGGGTTTTTCCTCTTTGCTTATTGCTTGCTTTGTTTAACTCATTCATTGCCATGATTATTGATTTTGTCGATATGGGAACGTACGGGGAAATCTAGATCCGGGGAAATTCTCCCAATAGCATATTGGTTGCCTTTAAGCTCCTGCACTTCAGAACTAATTACTAGGAATGCTAGAAATTGTATGAACTCGTAATTAAGGATAGGCCTTCTTGCAAGGTGATTTAGAGAGTGACATTAACAATTGATGAAAAGAATGTTGAATTCCTAAAGTATATGAGAGTGGATAAGATGAAATTGATAACTCCCAACAACATACTCATCCATATAATTCATTAAAGTGTTTGTATTTTGTCTTTTCCATTGATCAAATTCATGCATACATGTTTATTTACTGTCTTTTGCATATAAAACTACAATCAATTTGTTCTTAAGTCTTAAATAATCAACAAATCACATAACTAAACTAGGCTGTGAGTCCTTTGGAAGAACGATACTTGGTCTTACTGAGTTTTATTACTTGAAACGATTCGGTCACACTTGCCGATTGTTAAACAAGTTTGTGGCATCGTTTTTCGGTGTTCATAAATTTGTCATCAGTAGGCCTACTCATCTCATGCATACTTTAAGAACAAATGATCTTGCCTTCTGGAAGACAAAGGGGTAATTGAATCCTCGAAGATTCATTCACTTATCAAAAGGTATTCTCAAAATAGAATCGATTCCCTAACTACTGAATCAGTTCTGCCCTCCAAGCATAACTACACACACGATTTGATGTATGAAAAAGACAAAAAAGAAGGGCCATTTATGTTTGTTCACTCATAATCCATGTAAATCTTCTCATTTTAGCAAGGATGCTATGGGACCTTCCTTCATTTAATCCACCGTTACAAATCAATGCAAACTCTTTGATTCAAACATGCAAGTCACTACCTCTTCCATCCTCGCTAACAATAATTCCTTGAAAGAAAACACACTCTAAAAGAAATTAAGATGGGTAGTTGATTTAATAAATGAAATTGAATGAAGTAATTTTTGAAACAATTATATTTTTATTTCATTTAGAAAAAGTATTTATTGAAATTTAATATCTATTGGAACAACTATATAATGAAATTGACTTGATTTATTTTTATATAACACTATAGTCAAAGTGTTCATCTATGTCACCAAACATTGTTATAAAAATAGTAGATAAAAGTTAGTGTCAACATAGTAACTTAACATTAAAAGTAAATTAAACATCTAAAATATTTAAACATTATTGAACAATATTTTGGTATTTTTAAATATCAAGTTGTTAGCTTACATAATCAGAAGTAGTAAATAATTATAATAAAAAACTTATGAAAAATGGTTAAGAAACTAATAATGGATTGTTACTAGAGGATTACGAGTCAATTCACATTCAACTCAACTTAAATCTGTTTAACTTGTGGGTTAAATGAATTGGATTTAATTTAATCCATATTTTAAAAAATGGAGTCAGTTTTATACTCACTTGAGTATTTTCCTTACATTTAATTAGCTTTCTAGTGGAAGATGCATTAAGTACACTTCTCTTTTTCAAACATCCCTAATATTGGTTGGACTTATTAAGCCTTGTTCAAAGAGTCTTTACTTGAAATTACGTAAATAACATATCTATAATACAAGCGTTAAGGAAAATATTGTTGATGAATCAAAGTAACTTTAACTTAAGTTTTAAAATATTGTTGCCGTGACAAAAAGCTTTAAGTAGATCCTCATTCCCTAAATACATAATAAAATAAAGCAATCACTACATAACTGTCAAAAACAACATGCTTATGTTTTTCCTCTTTGCAGACTTTCTGAAATTGTTTATTCGAGCCAAATTAAGGGTGTGTTCTCTTGTGAAGAAGGATCTGAGGAAGAGTAGGTGAATAATTTAAGTGGATTTGAAGGTAAAGTTTTTGTGTTTCTTTTAAGAGATTTGAAAATGAAAGTAGGTGATTTGTGGGTGAAGTTTGTGAAAGTTTGAGTAACTTGACTATGGTGATAGATAAAAGAAAAAGATTTAATAGGTAGTAAATAAATATTACCAAATTGCCCTTATGTTTAAAGAAAAAATGAAATAATTTTTGAGTTAAAATTAATTTTTTTAAAAATTTTTATTTAATAATTATGAAAAAAAAGTAATATTTAAAGTATACATCCCATTTTTTGTATAAAAAAAGTGAAAGAAGACTCCAAAATGAAGAATGTAATAGTAATCTTCAATGTTTTTCACATATGTGAGTGTTGTTAAAATGTAGTAGTTGTTAAATGTTTGTGTTTTTCAAGCAAGCATTTAGGAAAATTATTTAGATAGAAAAAGCAATAACACAAGAATTTTATATTGGTTCATTCAATCTTAAGCTACGTCCATCTCCCTTAAAAACTCTTAAGGGGTTTTACTAATCTTATAAAAATCACAAACGAGTAACCACTCCTGGTATACACCAAGTATTATTAACAACTCTTTATTTCCCTAGTCCATCCTGACTAGTTCGAGTTTAACCACTCCTGGTATCAATCATAAACAACGTTTAATTCTCCTGAGCTAAATAATACAAGTGTTTTGATTCTCTTCAGAATATCCAAACACAATCTGTGTTTGATTACAAGTACAAATTTTAGTAACTCTCAAAGAGAGGATAAATACAATACAATGAAATAAGATAACTTGAAATATTTTCTTTCGTTATATGTGTTGATAGGGGGATCCTAGTCTCTACTTATATTAGTTTTTGATGATGAATGGTTTAAAATGATTAGAAATAGTTTTAATCATTTTTGCACAACAAAATTGCATAAAAGTGTTTAAATCATTAACATATTAGTGCTAGATGTATTAATCATAAAATGATTAATGAAATAAGCCTAAACAGATTGAAAATGTAGGTTTTTGGTAGAAATAATCGATTACATTATTGATATAATCCATTAGGTTAAGTCATAACACTTATAATGCATAATAGGGAAAAATGCTCTGTTATTATCGATTACATTAGTTACATAATCGATTACAACAAAGAGAAAGACATAACTTGTTATACATACAACATAATATGTTAAGAAAGGAGAATGAATGAGAAATAAGGCATAATGGCAAATAATCGATTGTATAAGTTACATAATTGATTAAAACAAAAAGAAAGGTCTAATCCATTATACAAATAACCTAATATGTTAAATTAATTGAAAGAAACAATTATAAGCATAAATGTCAAAATAATCGATAACATAAGTAGCTAAATTGATTAAAACAGAAAGAAAAGCCTAATAGATTACGCAATTAACAAAATCGATTAAACTGCGACAAGATTTGATTTTTCTATATAAACTAGACTTGAGACCTGACACTTTAACATTTTCATTGACATATACTAACATTCTCTCTAATTTTTAAGTACATGTTTTCTTAGGAAGCATTCTTGGAGGAATTCAAGCTACATTGATGATCAAGCAATCAAAAATTCATTCTAGATTCATTGGACTTCATATGTTCTGATTATTCTACACTATAGGAGTGTTATACAATCAGATTCTTGTACCTTGTATTTGATTTAGCACCTGTGCTAGGAAAGCCAAGTTAGAGAGTGAGTGTTTCCTTTCTTGTATGGTTAGAGATTGAGTGAATAATCTCTTGTGTTGATTGAGAGTGAGTGTATTCTCTTTAGTGTTATTATTTTCAGATTTGAGTGGTGTGAGGATAGCAATTGAGAGCATCATTGTATTCTTGTAATCAAATCTTGATTAGTGGATTGCCCCCCAACTAAGGTTGTTGAGGGAAGACTGGATGTAGGCTTGAGAAAAGTTGAACTAGTATAAATCTTTATGTGCTTTGATCTTTCTTCGATCTTTCTTTGTTTGGTTGATTCATTTGTTTATTGATTTCAAGATTTAAAGATCTTCAAATATTTGAAAAAGATTTTAAAATCCAATTCACCCCTTGGTTTGAGATATAAGGGCTACTTTTCTAACAATTGACACTAGAACTTAGGTTACCGAAATTTAATCGATTAAACAGATCCAAATGACTAATATATCTCAAACCTTTGGAGAAGATGCATCCACAAATAGGCCACCTTTATGTGCTGATGAAAACTATCCGTTTTGGAAAATTAAAATGAAGATTTTCTTGGAACCAATTGACAAAGGTGTGTGGGATGTTGTGATAAATGGTCCCTACGAACCAACCAAGATTGAGAATGGGAAGACCAAACCTAAAGACTTCTCTGAATGGACAACAAAAGAAAATAAGAGAGCTCATTATGATGTAAGGGCCAAAAGTATTATTTCTCCTACACTAACAATTGATGAATTCTATAGAATTTCTATGTGTGAAACAGGTAAAGAAATGTGGGATGTTTTAGAGGTCACACATAAGGGGGAAAATGAAGTAAAGAGACCTAGGAAGAACTCTTTGATTCAAGAGTATGAGATGTTTAGGATAAAGAATAGTGAGAATATCTATGATGTGCATAAAAGGTTCACTCACATTGTAAATCATCTTCTTGCTCTTGGAACGACCTTTGATAAAGATGAGCTGAACATCAAGATCTTAAAGAGCGCAAATAGAAATTGGCAACCTAAGGTTACAGTTATACAAAAGCAACTTATAATGTCACGTGTTTAACGTCTAACCACTGAATTACCACCGTTAAAAATAAGCGGTGACATTTTTGTAAATAAATGCAATTATTAAATGTCGTTTAGAATTGTAATTCGACGTAAAAGATATAAAACGTCGAATGACTTTTAAATTCAACGTCAAAATGTTAGTGAATTCAATAAAATTTGAGCGGGAGATTGAAAATTCATTCACTTTATCTTAACGCGCGATACCCTCTTCTCTTCTCAAACTTTTCTCAAACGAAGTTTGATGAGCATCACATGTAATCTTTCTTTAATTTTGTACAAATGCATGTTAATTAATTACTTTATGTATGATTTTTGTTTGTTTGAACCGATTATTTTCGTGTTTTTGTCCTTCATAGGCGTATTCTGCTTTTTCTCTCACTGTGACGAAACTTTATTCCGACGAACCCACCTTTTAAAGGTTAGTTTTCGTTTTCGTTTTGAAGAACTTATTTGTTGTTTTTTTGTTGAACTTGTTTGTTGTTGTTGTTGTTTGATTGAATTTGTTTGTTGTTGTTATTTGATTGAATTTGTTTGTTGTTGGTTATTATTGTTTGTTGTTGATACTACACGTTCATAGTTCATGCTTTATAAAATACCAAAAACTAAAATTTGTTATTTTTCAGCTTTTCAGGTCTTGTAGAGTTGTAAAAAAGGATTACAATTAATTAAAAAAAATTGATTAACATCGAATATTGACAAAATTCGACGTTAACTTTAACGTCGAATATGACAAAATTCGACGTTAAGTTAACGTCTCCTAATATAACGTCGTTCGCGATTTCGTCATTACGGGAACATGAACTTTAGTTAGTGGTGAACCTAGATGAACAATAATGAAAGAATGAAGGATAAAACCCTAGAAAGGTGAAGAGGTAGCCTGAGCATCCAAGATCCTCCTTCAAAGGGGTGGAAGAGAGAGTGTTTGCTTCGTTTCTGCCAAAGATCTCTAACTCTAGGAACCCCTAAAGCTTATATAACATTCGTAAATTACAAAAAGATAAGTCCGAGCCCATTAAAGTGCCGCTCAGCGGTAAAGTACCGCTCAGCGGTAGTTGCGCGTCACGTTTCTTCCCCCCAGCGGCCATTTTGCCCCTCAGCGGACCTCCCGTGGCTTTCTGAGTGCCGCTCAGCGGTAAAATGCCGCTGAGCGGTGACTTCGACTTCTCCTTTTGCACTCTTTGATTCCTTTCTGATTCCCTCTCTCTCATTCTTCACTTCTTTCACTAAATTCACCTTAAAACCTGCACATAAACACTTAAATCAAGCATAAACCTGTCCAGCTCTCTTATTCCTGAAAATATGGATAAAAGCATGATTTCAAGCTAGTTTTTAAGTCTAAAGGTTGCTTTTAGTATCAAATTTAAGCATGAAGATAACAGTTTTTCAACTGTTATCAGTTAGTAAGGCTGAAAGAAGAAGAAAAAGGAGAGAAAGGGCACATCATTGCTTTCAAAACAGTTGCAAGAACTGCCTCCAAAACCAGCTGAAGAAAACATGATTCTGAAAATGATCAAGATGTTGAAAATTCTGATAGTCAAGCAATGATTTTGATGGTAAAGAAATTCTCAAAGTTTTTGAAGTTAAAAGATAAAGCTAACAGTGATTTTGCAGGAAATAAGAGATCAAATAGAAGGAGAGAAAAATTTGTTGTTGCACCTACTTGTTATGAATGTGGCAAGGTTGGACTCAAACTAGAATGTCCAATGATAAAGATGAAGCAAAAGGTTGAAGAAAATAACAACTTTGACACCAAAAATCAGAAAAAGAAAAAGGTCTATATAGCTTGGAAAGAAAATGACTCAAGCTCCTTAAGTGAATTTTATGAAAGCTTTGAAGAGGAGACAAATTTATGCTTGATGGTTGGATCAATATCTTTTGAAAATGAATGCATAAAAAATATGTATTATAAATTGCTTGATACTTTTCAAGAATTGCATGAGGAAGCTAGAAAATTGCAATATGCAAACAACAAGCTTAAAAGTGAAAATACGTGTCTAGAGAGTAGATTAGAAAGCCTAAAAAAAGATAATAAAGGTCTGAAAACTGAACTGGAAGATTTGAAAAATGCACCTAGACAAAACATAAAAGAAAGCAAAGTGAGTACTCAAGAATGTGAAAATTGTCCAAACCTTGGCGCATACGAAGTGATCTCAAGATAGTTTACACTAGGTAGTTCAAACCTTGATGCTTTTCTCAAATCACAACGAAGTGTGTTAAATAAGCAAGGAATATGTTACACTAATCAAAGTAGCAAAATGAAGGCTAGAAAGGTTGTTGACATTAGTAAACCTTCATCAATGACATGTTTTTACTACAATCACATTGGTCATGCATCAAAGTCTTGTTACTATAGAAATATTGGTGTACCCAAGGGCAAGTTTAAATGGATTCCTAAGGAATCACTAAAACCTCCTATCATAAAAGGACCTAAATTCAATTGGGTACCTGCATCCGAACCTTTAAATTATTTTGCATGAAAGTAAGAGGAATTGAAAATGACTATGCTCAAGGTAATGTACAAAGTTGAAGCATATCTCACAATTTAAAGTGCTCATGACATCTTAAGAGACATCAAAAGTGGTAACAAGCTTTAGCATTGGTAAAACATTCATATTTTCTATTTTGCATAAACATGTTGTTTGGTATGATATGTACTTTGTGTTAGATACCAATAGGATGTATGAAAACCTTAAGAATGACAAATTCTGCATAATTTAATCGATTAGATAAAGACCCAGATCGATTATGTGTTTTTCTCTATTTTGTTGAAAATAGGGGTCTGTCACTAATTTAATTGATTACATTAAGAATGTAATCGATTAAAACAACTCCAGAAATGACATTTTTGATTTAAATAGGTTTTCCACTTCTTCTAATCAATTAGACTGAACCCTAATCAATTAAAATGTTTTTTCTACTTTCACTCTTAGAAACCTAAGATTCAAACTCATCTTTTGTCAAAATCTATTGAAACCTGAATCACCATCTTGACTCTCAAACCAGCAATCCTTCTTCTACCATATACATCACACTTACCCTATGCAAAAACATGGTCTCCACCTCCAAATGCACAAAGAGGGCTACTCCTAAAGTGAGATCAGCAAGTCCCACTAGGTGGATAAGTGATGATGAAGCCCAAACAAATTTCGTATGCTTTTGGCGCATTCGAAAAATCATCTCTCATAAATACACATGGATAAATTTCGTTCGCATAGAAGGGTTTATCTTCCAGGACTAGTTGAAGTACCAAGGGTTGGCAAACTTCGTGGAAATGTTTGGTGATTGATACCCTGATTTGAGAAAAATGTTTTATGAAAATTTAAAAGTTACTGATGGTATATTGTGTTCTAGAGTAAAAGGTGTAAACATTATATTAAATGAAGACGTTTTGACATCCCTTGCTAGCTTTCGTCCAAGAGGTTATAAGTCTCATCTAGGAATACTTGGGGTAAATAATCTGGCTATATACAAAGCATGTTTAAGGAACCCTGAAGTGCCTATAGATTATACATTGTATAGAGTTGTAGGATTGAAAATATATGATTGTCTATGTGCATTCATAATAGCATGGATTCTACTTCCTAGGAGAAGCAACCATGCTCAATTGACCACATAAGACATTTATCTGGTTCATGCTCTGAAAGGAAGACTCTAAACTAACTAGGTTGTAGCTGTCTCTGATAATATGATTAAGGTCACAACACATAATATGGCTTGTCTTCCATATGTTGTTTTTCTATCAAAAGTTATGTGCCATTACAATGTTGACCTCATAGATGAAGTAACAAGAAGTTGTAACAAGATCAATCACATCTTCCAGCTTGCTTTGTGGGACTAAGAAAATGTGAAACTGGATGGGCCTTCAAGGACGAACATCAAACAATTGAAGGAGAAGATGTGGAGCCACTTAATGTGGATGCTTCAAATGCTGGACCTGCTTCAAATGCTTTGAAATCCATAACTGATTTTGAAAGATACATGGTTAATTAAATGCAACTTCACATTGCTAGGTTTGATAAAATTGAAATATCCATTACAAAAATTCAGCAAAAACTAAATAATCAAAACCTATATGAAGAAGATGGAAGCATTTGGACTAATAGTGAAGAGGGTATGGAAGAAGAAGACTTTCTGAACATTTTAGATTATAATAACTTTTCATTCAAATCATTTGTTTTTTTTTGGGAAATCTGTAATACTCAAACCTTAAGGCTCTAGACTTTAGTGCTTTAGTTTTTGGCGTGTTAGCTAAATAGGTGCTTATTTTTATTATCCGCACTTTTATTCTAAACAATACTCTATATTTTTGTATTTTAACTATGTTGTTGGTTGATTATATACATATCCAATAATTTATACTTTAAACGTTTGGAAATTGTTTTTGGTTGATATTGATTGATTCAAATGTCCAAATCTGAATGTATGATTGAATTACTCTATGATTAACAATTGAGTTTACTTCAGATTACTAGAAATATGAATATGTAGGAATCAAGCTCTATGGTACCAAATTGATTTTATTATGGCATATTGATATGATATTTGATGCTGTGAAATTGATATTTAAGCAATTATGTTATGATACATGCACAAAATGTAAAAGATTTATTCACTGTGACTATAATTGATTGAAATAACATTTCATCACTGAAAAATGTATTGTTTATATTGGTTTAGATCATTGAATTGTCATTTTCTATTAATTGATATTGGAGCATTGCTTTTGCAGTGAGAGCTTGTACAACTATGGTAAGACATAAAACTTTATGAAACATTATTATAGGAATGTCTTTTTATTTCACAATATCTTTCTGATCCTCGTGCAATGCTTTTAAGTAGATATTGGTATTCTTAATATCTATACAAATAAAGAGATAAAAAAACATAGCACACAAAGTGTAGTACATACATTCATTTAATGTTTTATACGTTGATAGAGTGTTGAAGCATGATTCCTAATATAAGCGTTTATCGGAAGTCTGAGCTTTTTCAAAATAGTAAAAATAATAAGATATATAACAGTTACTACTTTCACTAGACATACTTTTGTCAATATTGTTTATCCTTTTATAATTGGCACATCACTATTTATATTACAAGCTTTAAATAAAGATTTTTTGATATGCACTTGCTTAAACATTATACTTCCCTAAACAATATTTTGTTAAATATTGTTAGTTAAACTTCAAAACTTAAATTTTTAGACAATATACTCTCTTTAGACGATTTTGTTGGAACAAAATCCTGAACTTCAATTAAATAAACTTTTCTATACTACAATTTTGGTTTATTATTCATTAACCAATATATGATTTTGCAAAAATATGTTTAATAAAAAAATGAGAATTGATAAGTAAAAGGACATGTTAATACGTGAGCCAATTTTATATTATTTAAAATTAATATTTAATAATATTTTATTTTTCAACTAATTTGTTTAGGAAGTAATGTTTTATTTAGTTTTTAAAAAAGTTAAATCATGAGAAGAAAATAAAAAATAAAACATATGTTAAGAACTTTTATTTATCCATAAAGTCTTACTTGTCTCGAATAAAATTCTTTTTGATAAAAAAAGTACAAGTTGTAGTGTAAATTAAAAAAAATAAATTTCACAAAATTAGTGGGAACCTTACATAGAGTGAGTATTTCCTTTGCTCTTTCGTTGATTCCAATTTAAAATAGGTTTTAGTACACGCTATAAAACAAGCTCCCGGCGAGGATCGAACTCGCGACCTTTCGCTTACGAAGCGAACGCACTACCACTATGCTACGGAAGCTGATTTTACTATGATTGAATATTTTAAATATTAATATTACTAAAGTCAAAGTAGACTCTGTCAAAACCCTACGTAAAACCACCTTACTCTGACCTGCTACCAGAATAGAGAAGACGAGATGTGCGGAATAGCGTTGATTGTCTCAGGCATTCGTATTGACACCTCATGGTTGCCCTTCGATTCAACAAGCTCAACTCGGAAAACCGAGAAAGTAAGTGCAACTCTTACTCTCTGAATCCATCAAAAACTCTAAATCAAGTGGTTATAGCAATTCGTACCATTTCCTTTTATCTGCCACAGTTGTTGTTCTCTTTGGATGATCTCAAAGCAGCTCTGCGGAGAAGAGGCCCCGATAGCGTGTGCGCCAAGAAACTTATTCTCCAATCCGAGGAAAACCTAATTTCATCCTTCATGGATGATGGTGTGTCATCTTCCGAACGCGACAACGCCGATGGCATCCACACCGCGAAGCTTCATTTCTTCGGTGCAACCTTGCAGCTCAGGGGAATTAATCCGCTTATTCAGCCACTGGTGGATGCGTCAGGGAATGTTCTCGTGTATAACGGTATTCTGTGCTACTTTCTGTTCCTCGTTTTTTTCTTCTTCTTTTAGTCATTCTGGTTTTAATTTCTACTTTGCTTTTCAGGTGAGATTTTCGGTGGATTTGACCTGGAAAGTGATTGCAACGATACTGAGTTTCTCATGCGGACTCTAGGGGAGTGTTGTTCCTGTGGTTCTTGTTCAGCTGGTCAATGTGTTGAATGTGGAAAAAGTACAGTTTTGGGTGTTCTTTCAGCAATTAAAGGGCCTTGGGCTATCATTTATTGGCAGGTAACACCCAGTGGTAAGTTTCTTTGTATTTGAATCTTTTGCGGCATGATTTTCGCGGACATTGTGTCAGAGGCGGTGCTTTCTTTGTCTGCTATAGGATAGCTCCAGGACTCTTTGGTTTGGTCGAGATGGGTTCGGTCGGCGGAGCCTTCTCGTTCACTGGCCCACGGAAGATGACTCAACCTTTCTGCTTTCTTCCGTTTCACCTGTTTCGCCAGTTCAGTTTGCCCCTGGTAAGAATACCCGAAACAGCTATAATTATCTTGCTTCTGAACAGTCTATTGTCGGTTAGTTAAGTATTGACCATTTTTGTAATTTAGTGATGGTGGGAAGGTATTGTAAACTATGCACTCAGTCTGGTCTTGTTCTAATAGAGGGATGTGTCATTATGAAAGGCGTGCAGGAAAGAGAATGTGCTCTTTATATGGTGCTGCTCGGATGACTCATGCTTCTTCTTTCAATATTGTTGATACTGGTTCTAAACAGATAGAAAATGCCAGTATAGATAAAACTATGTTCTCACAGGAAGAAGATAAAATAATATGGAAGAACTGCCAAAGTGCTTCCTGCCAATAAGTGCCCAGAGATCAACATCCTTTCTACTCGTTCTTTGTCTTTACTGTCCTATGTTCTGGTCCTCTTACCCCGATCCATCCTTGCCTAGTGCTGCTGTCTGTTCGTTTTGTTACATTCCAATACATTGTCATTGTCAACCACCTTTTCTTACGTCGTCTTTGACAAACATTGTCTTCTTGCTCTTTATGATCTTTTTACTATCCACTCACTTATCTCCTTTAATATACACGTTTAGTCAGGCCTGTAACAACATAAGCTCACCATTTGATTTGATTGAGCCTAATACCTGTTTGATAACTTTGGAACAATAATTTATTTCATTGAAAATTAGAAGACAACGGATGAAAGTCTTTTAAAAATGATAAATATCACTTCTTGAAATGTTTTTTCTTCTCCCACTTTCTCATGTATGATTTTAGTTTTAGTTGTCAACAACCAAATCTGCTTAAAGCTTAAGCTGTGATTTAGGTTCCTGATTGATTTTATATCTGCAATATCTATTTATAGAGTACCTTTATGCTCGTAATAGATTATTTGACCTTTCTTACTAGCATAGTTGTAAACCTGGGCTAGTGGAGGAATCAATATGGGGGCTAGGTCACTCTTTGATTACTGGTCTGACTAAAAATTTCATCTTGACGAGAAAAATGAAAATCGCTGAAAGATGAATGTCCTGGTTTAATTCTAAAGTCTACCTCTGGTTTTCTTTGTTCAGCACATTTTAATCTTATTGGCCTGGTTTAGGTTTTAAAACTATAGTTAGTTTTGTCAGTTCTTGAATTTGTAAACTGAATTTTGGAAGAATGAGTTGTGACTTAAAAATATTAATTTGCTTCAGAGGATGAAACTCGTAATGGGATAGGATGTTTTAGTTACTGGGAAGAGCTACCGTGTGGAATATATAATTTGCATGTGGATGTTTCAAAACCAAGCGGCTATCTGGTAGCTGAAGTCAAAATGCATGGATACGTAAACTCAATGTTAACTGAACTTATCAAGTGGGATAGAATTTCTGTTGAACCAAGCTCTGAAGACCTGAAAACATGCTGTCATAGGTTATCCAGGGGGAAACGTTCTATACATCTGGCTTCTTCAGAGTCAGTTCCAAATGAAACAGGTGATTAGTGTATAATAAATAGTGTGCGAAAGTTCTACTTAGCTATTCGGTGCTTTAATTTTTAGCTATTCAGTACTTTAATTTCTGTCATACATTCTAGTTCCTTACTTCCTTTTGCATTGTTTGGGAACTCTGCTCTAGCATCTTTGTCTTACTAGGTTTAGGCATGTCTTCATTATGCAGGCTCAGTTCAATCTGCAATTCCGGTTCCAGCTCATAGTTTGCTTGATGCTTTAAAGGAATCTGTGTTACGACGTACTTCGTTGTATAATGTTTATCAGGTATGCAACCTAACTGGAACTGGTGATGAGTTCTGTCATTGATATTGCGTATTCTATAACTGTTGGCTACTTCAAGGATAAATGTTCTTGTCGGTTTGTACTTTGTCAAGACTGTGAAGACAGTTTCAGCTGTGGGGATTTCTCTTACATTTTGGATCAATGAATTTGAGTCTTAAATTATATTCTTATTAACTTCAGCATGGGGCTGTCTCTATGACTAAACATTGTGTAAGGGACCTAATGTCAAAAATTATTGAAGGAGTAGACAGCAAAGACGAAGAGATGGTTGGAGACAAGGGACCCCTGGTACAGGAGCAGAAAAGAATGAACACTCGGAAGAGTGAGAGAAAATGTTACGTGCCTGACCACGTAACTTGCCTCTCACAGTTGAGAAAGGTACTTAACTGAATAAAATTCTTTATTACTGCAACTCTGGGTATCACGATACACAACCAAAGACAGGGAGCAGGGTCTCCTTCAGCCACACGAGAGCATAACCTCTCTTACAATTCTCACTAATCAAAAACCTACCCTAAGCCCTAGGTGCCTCCTTTATTAATACTAATCACTCTTTCCAGAAAAGGTAGGAAATAATAGTAATTGCCTATTTATTATCATTATCTGGAAAGAATATTTCTATCCTTATTTACTATATTTATTACTGTAATACTCTGCGGAGCGTCCCATGCATTTCCCGCCTGTCTTACGCTTGCCAGTTAGACGTTCGTTGTCGATTCCATTTGTTCAGGACGCTCGTCCTCGCTCCGCTCGCTCGGTCCTGCTGCTCCCACTCGCTTAGGACGCTCGTCCTCGCCCCTCGTTGCCTCCCCTTGCTCAGGACGCTCGTCCATACTCTGCTCGCCCATGACGCTCGTCCTTTCTCTTCGTTGCCCCGCTCGCTCAGAACGCTCGTCCTCGCTCTGCTCGCTTAGGCCGCTCGTCCTCACTCCTCGTTGCCCCGCTCGCTCGGCTTCCACTTGCTTAGGACGTTCGTCCTCGCCCCTCGCTATCTCCAGCTCAGAACGCTCGTCCTCTACCGTACGGTTCCCTTCTCGCTCAGGACGCTCGTCCTCCACCGTACGGTTTCCTTCCCTATCCCTCCTATATCTTCTTCTCTCGTATACTCGCCAGGCCCTAACATTACCCACCTCCTGAAGATCAACCTTGCCCTCAAGGTTGAAGTCGGGATACTGATCTTGGATGGTGAGGGCATCTTCCCATGTCGCCCCGTCAGGACCGCCCTCTTGCCATTCGATCAATACTTCCTGCCGTTCGTCTTCTCCTTGTTGCACCTGCCTTTTATCCAAAACTCTGACCGGCCTTGGAGACGGTTCCTCCATCCCCAAGTCTTTTGGTAACTCCTTCTCTACCCGGTGGTCCCCGACTGCCTTCTTTAACTGTGACACATGGAACACGGGATGTATCCGTGCGGATTCTGGTAATTGCAGCTTGAATGCCACTTCACCTATCTGCTGGATGACCAGGAAAGGACCAAAATACCGAGCGGCTAGCTTAGAATGGACTGTGGACGGCATCGAAGTCTGTCGGTGGGGTCTGATCTTCAGATAGACCCAATCTCCCACCTCTACTTGGGACGGCCTCCTTGCCTTGTCGGCCTGCCTTACCATTAATTCTTGAGCCCTGGCTAGGTGGAACTTTAGCTGGTTGAGTGCCTCATCTCTTGTCTGTAACTCCTGACTGACCGCTTCCACTAAGGTTTCCCCTGGAACGAACCTGTGCAGTGAGGGGGGAGGCCTCCCATATACGATTTCAAATGGGGTGCATTTGGTTGACTCTTGGTAGCTGGTGTTGTACCAATATTCCCAGAAGTTGAGGAAGAAACCTTGGAACCAGACCCTCCTCCCAGTGTAGAATCGATAGTGGAGCCCGAGCACCAGCTCTCTTACAATGCCCTAAAAGGAGCCAATGGGTTGGGCATATTGAAATTTCAGGGACAGTTGCAAGTTTCATGTTACATATCTTTGTGGACAGTGGCAGCAATGACAATTTTACTCAATTAAGAATTGCTCATTTCCTGAAGCTACCTATTGAATCAACACCTCAGTTCAAAGTTTTGGTAGGGAATTGCAATACGTTGACTGGCAGAAAGGTGTGTAAGGGACATACAATTGAAGATACAACATCATGTTTTATATTTATCTGCTTTCTTATTACCTATAGCGGGAGTAGATTTAGTGTTGGGAGCCTCTTGGTTGGCCACGTTGGGACCACATGTTATTGATTTTAGCACCCTCCCTTACATTAAAGTTCTATGTCAATGGACAGTTTGTCATGTAGGGTCAAAAATCTGATAGTCTGGTGCAGTTGGAATTTCATCAGTTGCTAAGATGGCAAAACACGCATGCTATTGACCAAGCATTCATGCTGCAATGTCAGCCAGCTGAATTAGAGCCGAACCAGTTACAGGGGACAGTCCAAGTCATGTTGAACTAGTTGGCTCGTTTATTGCATACTTACCGAAATATTTTTGATTTTCCCATCGGGCTACCACCAGAAAGAGATCAAAATCATGCAATCAATTTAATGAACGGGGCTAATCTAGTAAAAGTACGACCATATCGATAACCTCATAATCACAAAAGCCAGATTGAAGAAATGATACAAGAAATGCCATAGGAAGGTCTTATACAACCAAGCAATAGCCCATTTTCTCTCCAATTGTTTTGATTAAAAAAAAAAGATGGGACATGGCGATTCTTTTCCAATAGCAACTGTGGATAAATTACTAGATGAATTATATGGTGCTCAATACATCTCTATGCTGGATTTAAGTTTTGCTATCACCAACTTTGAATGAAGCCAGAAGATATGATGAAAACAACTTTTAGGACACACCAAGGGTATTATGGTGGCTAGTTATGTCATTTGGCTATTATAGAATTCCAAGACACCACATCTTTCACCTTCGAATACATATTAATCAAAGCATTGCAAACAAAAACATCACTTTCCAATCCATGCTTTATATATACTAATGAACCAACATCTCACAAACAACATCATTCACTTGTGCACAAATAGGAAGCACACTTGCTACCGTAAAAGTATCCATCTTCACCCCTTCAACCTTCATCCTACCTAAAACACCCAATGCCTTGGTTACTTTCCCATTTTGAAGAAACCGCAAAATCATTGCAATCCAAAATCCAACATCTTGGATGGGCATATCATCAAACACCTTGTGGGCAACATCCACAACACTAAACCTTGAGTACAAATGGATCAAGGAAGCAACCACATACACATCACCCACCCATTCAAACATGATTCAATCACTAGGATACACGACATGCTATTGGTACTAGGGTTCAATCACTACCCATGAAAAACTCACACCTACCCACTCAAACACCTACGGGCGCGGGTACTTTTGCCACCCTAATACTATCTAAAGTGTATGTGTGTGTATACTGTATAAAAAGTAATAATTGAATTTAAGAAAAAGATATGAAGGTGAATGAGAGAAATGAATACTAAAAGAAGAAAGTGGGTTCAGGAAGGGAGGTGAAAGGGGAAAGTGGAGAGGAGAAAGCTAAACTTATATTGTCTAGGTAAGCAATATTTTTTGTTCCCTTTTTAATTATCTTTATGACCAATCTTATTCAGTCATTTATTGGACAAATATTTTAACGAATAAATTTTGTAGGGAATTCAAACCACAAAAAAGTAAATGTTACAAAACTTTTAGAATTTCTTCACTGATAAAATAGGTAATGCTTATTCAAGGACACTTAACCAAATGTATTGAAAATCTGTTGCAATGCTGCGTTCTGAAACTAAGTTTGATTACTTTAGTGTGTTTCCCAAATGCAAATTGCAACTACTAAATGTCTCCACTGACATCTTTAGATATTTTTTTGACCGAAATGTATTCAAGTGATCAATGGATTCTATTGTATGTTTTGTTACCTTTAGAATATCTATTTGCTTCTGGATCTCTTCTGTAGCTTTTGTAAACAAAGAATTTGAACTCTTGAATGCCCTTTGAATTTATTTGAGCTGTTCTTGTTGTGTTTTTGTATACCTACTTTTGTATTATAAATTTGCTTCTCAGTTTTGAAGGACAATGTAACTCTTCAATTTCCTTCCCCATATTAATCCACATGTTTTTTCAACATTGAGTATCTGATCTATTTTCTTATCATAATTTTTATTTCTATTAAACACTATTTCTTAAGATTAATTTCAATTTTAAATCTGAATGTTGAAACATTATTGTATCAAATTGAAATTCTTTCATTTTATTGATAAATTGAAGTTTACTATTATTGTAATCATGTCAAAATTAGAAGAACATAATTTCTATCTGATAGAACTACGAATTACAACTGTAAACAAGACTGTCTTGTAAATCTTTATTGCTTATTTCCAATTCTGCACCTACCAGCGTAATAGATATAGAAATGATATAGAATGTTACAAAGTGTTTCCCCCACTGAGGTTGTTGGAGAGAACCTCACTCTCTACAATTCTCCTAAACTTTTTCCTTTCAGAAAAACTCCCCGCCCACAATTAAACCCTGGATTATTTATAATAGTCCGTTACAGCTGGCACATTCCCTTATTTATTTATTCTCTTATTATATACTATACCAAACTCATCACTCTTATTGAGTTCATGACATACATCTGATATATACACTTGTATTGATTGGAAAATTTAAGAAACGAGCATAGGCTATTTTAGGAAACAAGAGATTGTGGGATTGATATGCTAGTAATAAAACCAAGATACAACCAATATACAAAATTAAAACCAATAGGAATAAAATCTGAAACTTCTTAACATATTGACAGCATAAACTCTAAAACTTCCTAAAATATCTCAACAAATCTTAATCTAATTTGAATTTGATTTTTAAAAATTTTGCACTTCATATAAAAAATTATGTTTGTTGATTTATAGTTTCCTCTCAAATTCAAAAATTGTTCTCTCTAATTTATTCATATCTATTAGTGAAAACATATAATATTCTCTTTGAATTTTTTATTTATAATATATAATTAAATTTAATGTGCTTGTGCAATGTGTGAGAAACTTGATAGTGTTATTCGTATACATGATAGGACTCTTTGGATTTGTTTGCTTAGGCAGTGACATCTGGTATCAGACAAGAGGAATTTGTTCCAGTTGCAATTCTTTTCTCAGGTGGCCTGGACTCCATGATACTTGCAGCATTATTGGATAAATGCTTAGATCCCAATTGTGAGTGCGTCTAAATTGACTTAATTTGCCAACTCTAATGTTGATTATAATTTATATGAAACAAACTTTATTAGTTTCTTTTTCGGTTTTGAGATGTATAAAGTAGGAGAATTGGTTGAGTTGACATGTTCCAATTCGAGAGCCTTCTGTTAATCTGTTTTTTAATATATTTTGGATTGACAGATGAAATCGATCTACTTAATGTAAGTTTTGATGGTCATTTAGCTCCTGATAGACAATCTGCGAAAGCAGGGTTGAATGAACTAAGAAGAGTTGCACCTTCCAGGAAGTATGCTATCTACTGTTTTTCTATCTGTTTATTTTTTGTTCCTTTGTTTATGTATTTGTTTTTTGTTTGAATGCATAAATTGACTTTCTCTCTCTCTCCTTTTCAAGACTAAATTGTTATCTAAATTAGTCTGTTCTTCAAGTATAATTGAGTAATATTAAGTTTAGGTTTATAGTGTTGACTTTACCAATTTATGTTGAATATAGTGAAAAACTATATTTAGATTAATCTCCCTTGTGTAAAATACACACATAAGGTTCTTTATTTATAATAGAAGAAATATGGGCTAAGCCCAAAATACAAACGAGAAATAATAATAAACTAACTAAAAGATAAAATATATAATATATCTAACACTCCCCCTCAAGCTGGAGCATATAAATTGTATGAACTAAGCTTGAAATAGATGAACTCAGTGTTGAACTAGATGATTTGTCTTCAAGAGTGTGAGGCAAACATAGATGGACTAACAACAGCTTGTGAAACTTCAACTTCAAAAGTAGATGAAGGAGAGCAGTGGTGGACAATGACAAACTGCAAGGACTGATTCCCAATGAATGATGGATGAGTGACGGGATCAACAGTGGTAGCTGAAAGCTAAGAGCTACAAAACTGCAGGGACTACACTAAATCCTCATCAATGATGGCTGGGTGACGGGATCAACAGTAGTAGCTGAAATCTACAAAACTGCAGGGACTACACCCATATATATGTGACTTACAGTGTCTTGGAAACGTACTCCCCTTAGTGTGAAGGGCGGAAATGTGGAATATCACAGTTGCTGGACCACTAAAACAAAACCAAATATTAAGCTACAATGCTGAAACAAAGGCATCAAAGATCCAAAGATATGTTGGAGGTCCAAGATTCTTTGCTGGACAACTCCCAAGTGGTGATACTTAGCCGTGTATCACAAGAAGATCGGGCTAAACTCTAGTCCAAGAAGAACTGACGCAGTTGCGTCTGTCTGAGGCGGTAGCGACTGCAACGACGGTTGACTGCTATAAAACTGTAGGGACTAAATTGCCATCACTGACTAATGGGGCCTGTAGTGGCTGGAAGTGACAAAACTACAGGGACTGCCATCACTAACTGACGAGGTGATGGGGGCCTACAGTGGTTGGAAGCATACGGTGCCTGGATAGCGGCAAACGGCGTGGGACAGCGGCAAACGGCGCGGGACAGCGGCAAACGGCGCGGGACAGCGGCAAACGGCGCCGGACAGCGGCAAACGGAGCCGGACAACGGCAAACGGCGCCGGACAGCGGCAAAACGGTGCCGGACAATCAACGGCGGAGACGAAGACAGACGAAGATGACAGCAATGGCTGCTCTGGAAGGTCTGAACAGAGAGAGGGAGGTCCGGCGAGAGCTATGGAGGTGTCGCAGTGAAACTCCGACACTGGGAAGGCGGCGCGTGCAGAATACGCGCCCGAGATCTGATGAGAAGAAGGCGGCGCGTGGAGGCGCGTTGAGCGGAGTTTGTGCTTGTCTCCGGCGGGGTTGATCGTCGCTCGAGGAGACGCTTCAGATCTGCTGGTCACCGGTCGAAACTGTGACGGCGGCGGCGACGGTGGCAGGAGTTAGCAGCAACGACAGCAGAAAGTGGCGGCGACAGCAGTGGCACACTGGGTCTGGACTGGTGGTGACTATGGCGGAGATTTAAGAAGAAAAAATGGACTGCCCACTGAGATTTTAGGGGCTGCCGGCGGCCATGACGGCCGGCCGTCGGCAGACAGCAGAGACCACCAGAAGAGGATCAGAGAACTTGCTCTGATACCATGTTGAATATAGTGAAAAACTATATTTAGATTAATCTCCCTTGTGTAAAATACACATATAGGGTTCTCTATTTATAATAGAAGAAATATGGGCTAAGCCCAAAATACAAATGAGAAATAATAATAAACTAACTAAAAGATAAAAGATATAATATATCTAACGTTTGGTACGAAAATTTTGAAAAAATAGAGGAAATTTTACTTATTATCAGATTAAGTATTTCAACAGGAAACTATATCCTGTTAAATGGTCTGAAACATATTTCTATTGTTATGTGGGGCACAGAAAATGGTCTGAAACATCTTTTTCCTTTTGGAAGATATTTCACTTAGGATAATGTATTTTCCATTGTTGTGGGGTATTAAATATGGTCTGAAACATCTTTTTAGTGAGATAATGATAGAAGTGGTTAAATCTATACAAAAAGATTGCGGTAAAGATCTCCTAGGAAATGTTCCCAAACAGAGATGAAATTTGATGCAAACATAAAGGAAAAAGAGACACCCGGTACAGAAAGAGAATCACGAGCTCACCAAGAATTCAAGAGTCTAGTTTCTCCCAACTAATTACCCACTGATTGACTCGTCCCGAGCACCCATTTTCCTTCTTGTCCACTAAATGGGAGGCCCTTTAACTAACAGAGTAGAGCTGTAAGTGAGACAGATAATATTGATACGTAATTCAACCTAAAATTAATGATATTTTATTACACAACAATTCTTGAATGAGAATTTCAATTTTTTATGAAAATAAGAAAACAATACAAATGACGGGACCTTGCTAAAACCCATAAAGAGGTTCTTAGAATCTAAAGTAAGACAAATTAAGTCTGTCTTTAGTAAAATCAACACCAGTAGTAATAACCACCTGTTTTGAAGTCTCCCCTTGATAGACTTCTTTGGTCAAGAAGTCTATCTACCACTCAAAACAGCACACACACAAAATACTGGATAAAAACAGTACTGTATATTACTCTGATGAACAAGAATACAAAAGTACAGTACCCAACTCACAAGGGAGCACTCTCCCACCACAGGACCAACCTCCTGTCAATACAACTAATATCAAAAGCTCTCCCCACACAAGACCTCCCTGTCTATCTTATAAAGGCCCCCCAACCAACTAACCAACTAGCAACTGATTCCTAAACTGTTTCCCTCTGCACCCATTATATCGTATCACCTTATATCCTATCATTACACCCGGCTGCAGAACAACCTTGTCCTCAAGATTGAAACCGTGAAGCTTGATCATTTGGCTTCTCTTCATCATCTTGTTATCATATGAAGGGAACCCACTGACTATGTCCTCCAATTTAGGTCTGGAGGCTTGGGTGGTGGTCTATATGAGAGAATTATTGACTCCTTCTGTTCCATTAATAAGAACTACTCCTTGTCCAAGATTCCCCTGGACCATATGACTGTTCTATACCGCTTTCTGACTTGGTGACCTCTTACATTGTAGAGCACAAGTATTGCAGTTTGCTCTGAAATTGTTTGCACTGCTTCCATTCCTGAAGTTTCTTTCCTACCATCTTTACCTTCCCCCACTGTGTGTAATATAAGATGGCTAGATAATAAAGATTCTGCAAGAAACCTGGAAATTCCTTTGTGGCCATTGCGAGAAGCTAGATCTGCAGGTGTTATAACCTCAGTAATTTCAGGATATGGATCTGTAACAGCCCTAGTGGATGCCCCCATGGACACCTAGACCAAAGCTGGGTCACTCCTTGACACCACTGTTTTAACCCCAACTTCAAAAATTCTTCCTCTTCACTGTTTTGACATACGCACCACAACCTACCACACTATCTCCACTAAAAACAACAACTTTTGCAACTTTCTATGCAGCAACACCAACAATGTCTCCATCATAGTTTTCATCTTTGCCTTCCCCTTCACATATATTTTCTTCTCTCCTATCTTGCCCTCTAATTTCTGCAAAACAATCAACACTAAAAACAACAACTTCTAACACTCTACTACCTGATGTAATGGTAATGACATCCCCCTCATTGTCTTGGTCAACCCCATCCTCTACATTGATATTTGTTTCTCTTTCCTTCTCCCAATTGTTTGAATTTTCCCCTCCATCTAAAGGTTTCTTGGCTTTCTTGATGTCTAGCAGACTATCTTGCCCAGCCTCCATACTTATCTTTCCTTCTTTCTTTCCTTTCAAGACATCTTGAAGAAATTCCTCTTTCCCTCCTATTTTTACTCTGTTAATAGAATCTTGATTTCCATTTACAGACCCTAGACTGCCTTCTAATCCTTTTCCCTGATTCTTGGTCCTTCTCCCAAGAATTCACGTGAGTTCTTTAAGTTCTTGGCGTACCCCTCTCATCTCGGCCTTCAATTCCTCCATTGTCGTCTCCATCGTCGTCTCCATCGAATCAAACCGCCCTTCCAGAGTACTCACTCTTCCCTCCATCCTCCCCTCTAGTGCGTTTAGCTTTCCCTCCATTGCGCTCCACAACATTTGATTCGGCAGGTCGGACCAATTTGATAGATTTCTTTGGTCAAGAAGTCTATCTATCACTCAAAACAACACACACACAGAATAACAGACAAAAACAATACTATATATTACTTTGATGAACAAGAATACAAAGTACAACACTCAACTCACAAGGGAGCACTCTCCGTCCACAGGAACAACCTCCTGTCAATACAACTAATATAAAAAGCTCTCCCCACACAAGACCTCCATGTCTATCTTATAAAGGCCCCCCCAGCCAACTAACCAACTAACAACTAATTCCTAAACTGTTTGCCTTTGCGCCCATTATATCCTATCACCTTAATTCCTATCACCACTGAATAAGGTTTTGTAGAAATAACTTTTAATATACTTGAAGAGCTCAAAAGTAGCTAAAAGCAATTTATTTTCTCTTAAGTCATTGTTAGAATTTACCATTGTATTTATAGAGTACAGTAGTGCAGAACACAAAAGGTCCATAAATCCTAAAAGACGTGGAGAGACAAGGTATGGAGGATCGTTTGGAAAAATGATAGAGTGAGGAGTTGTATTTTCAAGAGAAGAAGGCAACCTATTGATAAGAAAACGGGCAGTAAGGACTGAATCTCCCCAATGATGAAAGGAACATTGGTATTCATCATTAGGGAGCGTGTAGTTTCAATAAGATGCCTATTCTTTCTCTCTGTTGTAGAGTGTGAGGACATGTCAATTGGTGTAAAATTCCTTGGGAAGATAAGAATGACAAAACGCTATAGAAAAATATTCCTTAGCATTATCACATTTGAGAATTTTAATTGTCTTCCCAAATTTGTTCTTAATTTCATTAAAAAAAGACATAAATATGTATACAAGTTCAGATCAAGAAAATTCATCCATGAAGGCTACAAAATAGCTAAAACCAAAGGAAGTAACACGACTTGGTCCCAAAATATCAAAATGAATAGTTGGAAAAGCAAAATTACATCGAGTCTTAGACCTTTTAAGTTAGAAAGGTCGAACATGGTTTCCTAACTGACAAGACTCACAATCTAAGACTTGAATGTGTTTGAGACTCAGAACCACCATCTTCAACTTGGACAAACTTGGGTGGCCCAAATGATCTTGCAAAAGTTTTGGTGATGAAGTTGCAAAAAAGGAATCTGAGGAGCTAGGTTTTAGGAAATAAAGTTCTCGTGACTTATGTCTTTCTTCAATCAAACGACCTATACCATGTTCCTGTATAACAAAGGAATTAACAATAAAGGTTATAGAACAATTTAAGGAACAAATCAATTAGCTCAAAGAGATTAAACTGTAAGGACAATGAACAATATACAAAACATAATTTAAATTTAGTGAAGGAGATAAGGAAACTTTGCTAACACCCTAGATGCCACTTTGGATCCATTGGCAATGGTAATGAAATGAGGAATTTTCTGAGGGGATGTGGAAGAAAATGAAGGAATGTTACCATAGACCTGATCTGAGGCACTTGAGTCAAGAATCCATGGACTATGACCTTCCACAGATTGAGAGATGCATGCAATTGACACATTTGGCATCGAGGAGGATAGGCCAAGATTGGTAGATTTTTTGGACATGTACTTAAAAATTCTTTGTACACTTAATTCAAAATTCTAGAGTCCAAATTATTAGATTTAAATGCATGGGCAACTGTATCTGGAAAACCATGTAAGGCATAACATTTTTTATGAGTATGGCCTATTATCTTACAATATGAGCATTGAGGACATCCACTTTGACCACCACGTCCTCCTTGGTTGCTCCTACATTCTCCCCTTCCTTATGGTGCTACCAGTGATGATGTTTTAATACCATCAATTGAATTCTCATCTTTTACCAATGTAGGTACCCATAGAAGTCGAGTAACTAAGTTGTCCATTAATGGGAGTTGATCACCAACTAAAACTTGATCAAAATCCGAGTGTAGACTTCTCAGAATTAGGATCATGTAAAACTTATTGTGTTTTTTTGTGTGGATATCCTCTAATGAATTAGCCACAAAGAAGTTCTTTAACATTTCTACCGCAGCCTGAGCCTTTCCTCTATGAGAGACCATATAATGATTGGCTCGTTTGAGAGAATTCACTCTGAGTTGCATCAAAGAGATGTTGCACATCATTAGCAAATATATAGAGGAGCACGTCTTATAAGTTCTCAAAATTTCTAAGACCTCTTGCTCCACAAATTGCCATAGAACAACACATAATTGAAAATCAAGTTTCTGCCACTAGGGTTTCTCTTCATCTGGTAATGTAGAAACATCTTGTTCAAGATGATTATGGTATCCTTGATCAAGAAACCATAACTCCACAAAAGAAGACCAAGATAAATAATTTTTCCAGGTGAGCTTTGTAGAAGTAATGGTAGGAGTAGCAAATAGAGGAGTTATTCCAAAACCCGAAGCCATTCCAAAGAAAACTGCAAGGAGAGAAAAACTTGGGATTCCAAAAAAAACTTGAGGGAGAAAACCTTAGATATGAGCCACGACCAACAAAACAGAAAAACTGGGACCACAACATGTCTAGGAGGTTTTGGTCAGACGACTAGTAGTGGCGCGATGAGATTTTGGCACTGAGAAGATGATGCATGACAGCGGACAATGGTGGTGAATGGCAGAAGGAAAGCAATGCCGATGACAAACAATGAAGACCCATTGGTCTGACTCTTGATACCAACTTAAAGAGCTTAGAAGTAACTAAAAGCAATTTATTTTCTATTAAGTCATTGTTACAATTTACCACTCTATTTATAGAGTACAATAGTGCATAATACAAAAGGTCTAGAAACTCTAAAACCCTAATCTAATAGTTGGGTTCACCTACATAAATAATAATAATAATAAAGAACATTACATTTCAACAAATACATTAGTAGAATCTTCTCAATCCATACCAATTTTCCCGAGAAGCAATCTCAATAGCATGCATGACCCCTAGTAATTCAGGTTCAAGAGAATTATGACGAGAAAGAAAAATTGAAAAACAGCATATAATCCCAGACCTATAGTCTTTGAAAAGTCCTGTGCACATTATAGAAGGATAGTTAATGGCCACTCCATCTAAGTTACACTTTACCCAATAACAAGGTGGAGGTAATCAATTTACTTGAGTGATCTTTGGAGCAAGTTTCAACTTGATCACCAAGTTATTTTTAATTTTTGGTGTGGGAGATCCCACACCTACTATAATAAATATAACCAAATTGTAGTATCTCCTTCCCACCCTTGAGATTTCCAATCCTTAGTATGATAAAGTGTGTTAGAAATTCTACATCTAGTATATAAGTATCTTATCTTATAGTTGGTTTTGTTGGATTGAATTAGACTTTAGATCCATTCTATAATAATTAGAATAATCAAATGACCTAATTCAATAAAGTTTTCCTAACAACCCACAATACTAAAAGTTCGAAAACTTAAAAATTTCCAATCTCTGTGATATTATATTACTAATGATCTTACCATCCAATTTCCATTCCTCATTCTTTACTCCTTTAATTAGTGTCATAAATTTATGATGCTTATGTTAAGCGTAAATTGTATATATCAAAATTTATTGTGTTAGTTTTTAGTTTCATGTGTAGGCTTTAGCATATGGTAGGTATGTTTACTGCAAAAAAAAATACAGTGTCAATTACACAGATTAAGTGATAACATTGGGCAGTATTAAGGAGAACAAAAAAGAGTATCCTTTTCTTGGCTTCATGAACAGTCCATTTCTCACTTGCTCTGTTAGGATGAATCTCTTATTCTTTTATTTAACTTATTATATATATATATATATATATATATATATATATATATACATATTCTGTCATTAGACTGGATTCTTATGTAGTTAAGTTGTTGTGATCATGAACCTATTTATTATATGTTCTTTATGTCGAAATATCTATTTTTAGCATCTATCATATTCAGGTGAAAGGGTGCTACAATTTATAATTTCAGGTGGAGACTTGTGGAAATTGATGCTGACTTGTCAGACTTGGTGTTCGAAACTAGTCATCTTGTGTCACTCATAAATCCTGCCAACACCTACATGGTAATACTTAATCTTCTGGATCTGAAATTTACAATTTTTCTTGTCATGTATATGCATTTTTAGTTATTTTAGGTTGATTTGAGTAATTTAATGTCCAACCAACTGCAACTGCACCTGTTGAGAGGGGATATGCATATCATCAAGGTAGTCAATAGCATGTCTATGATACCGGGAAGCATTTCCCAATTTAGTAATTTGGAGATAATACGAGATCCCGTGGAAGAGAGAGAGTGAATTGAAGAAAACATTCAGATGTTGACAAGTGATAAGAACAGAAATTTAACTATGCCAGTTTCTAAGGATTTAGGTACTGAACATTACAATTATTGGAACCTTGTTAAAAGTTTTTGAACTATATGTACTTAACTTAAACTAGGTGATATATTGACATAGGGATATGTTGGTTTTCATGCTGAATGAAATCGTTTTTTTTATTCTAATTTTAAAGTGACTGAAACTTTTGAGAGGTGAAATGGAAATTTTAGACTGCAAACCATCTTGATGAGTTTTTTAACATCTTTAGTATTTCTAATTGATGATTGGTCTGTACTTTTTCAGGACCTTAATATTGGAATAGCTTTATGGCTTGCTTCTGGTGGCAATGGATGGGTCTCTGATGCAAATATATCTGATAATGACAACAATCATGTACGGATTAAGTATAAGTCGAATGCAAAGATTCTTCTAGTTGGTTCTGGTGCTGATGAGCAGTGTGCTGGGTATGGGAGACACAGGACAAGTTATAGACGTGGAAGGTACTAATATAAAAACGGTAAATTATGTTTTAGTGTTATTCTTGTCCTTATGTTTATGATGAACAATGATAAGATCATTTTTTATTCTTTCATCTTTGTTTAATAAATAAAACCTTTCCTTGCCCATTTTAGTTTTAGTAGGATCTTATAATATTCAGCTCAATTGTTGAGTCTTGTATCTTTGCATCATTCAATTAAATTTAAGAAATTTCCTAAGATTTAAAATGTTGTTCTGCAAACTTTGTTTCCAAAAATATTGAAACCCCTAATTTCTTCTGCTAAGATACGAGCATTATCATTTTCTTTCTCTAAAAATATTTGTCCTTGATATCGTTTCTCAATTTTCAAAGTTCCATCAAATTGCTCTTTTTTTGTTAAGTTAAGAGAATTAAATGTTATTTTAATCCTAATTTTGGGACATCTTTGACAACATTTTGCATGATTGGGGAACTAAATTGATGACACTTTACATTATTGAAGGACTAAATCGTTGACTTAACATTTCAAGGACCTCATGACCCTTATATCCCTAGATGATGAAATCAGGTTTGACCTAAATAATTTATTGAACTGACAGTGCTTGGCTTGATGGATAATTTATTTAGAAGATTTGTCTTTTTTTTTAAGATGGTAGTTTAATGCCATTCTACCAAGAGAAGCAATATTATTGAAATTCTTAGGTTAATTGATTGTAAACAGTACTGATTAACTGTGGAATATATGTGCATTATCGTCTAATGTATTCTGATGACATACTATGCCTTGATCAGTTGGCTGGGGCTACACGAGGAAATGAGACTCGATATGCAAAGAATTTGGAGAAGAAATTTAGGGAGAGATGATAGGTGTATTGCTGATAATGGGAAGGAGGTAATAATCAAAGTCTATTAAAAATCAATATGGACCTTCCAGTTATTTATCTTTCCCCCCTTTTTGGCTCTTGTTTCCTTTAGGCTAGATTTCCATTCTTGGATGAAGATGTTATAAGGCTGCTGCTCAATATGCCGTTGTGGGAAGTTGCCAACCTTGATCAACCTATCGGCATTGGTGATAAAAAGATCTTAAGAGAGGTATTACTATTTTTTTTTTGAGTTTGGATGATTTGCTTACTTTCTCCTTTTCAACTGTTTTATTGTTGGACATTTGATGGCTGGGTGAACTGACACTTGGTCAATATCTTTTTGTATAACTTTGACTGAGCAGAATCTAGTGATACGAGTGTTTAGTACGTAATAAGAGCAAAATTGTATGCCTTGAGGATAAGAGCTGCTGCCAGAGCTGATATCCACAATCCATACATGAGAAAAAAAGAAAAATGCTTCTGCTGTAGATCCGACAGGAAATTTATTTTCCCTTAATATGTTTTACATCAGTGTCGGTGTACCAGTGGAATGTATTTGACACCCCCCAATCCTGCTTATATTTTATAAGATATAGTACTGATATTTGTTCTTGTTTCTAGTGACTACACGGATTTGATGTTCAAATTTACCAAATTATTTCCCTTTTTATTTGAAGTGGCCCCCAAAAAAATGAATTGCCGAACTTGAATCTCATAGTTGATATTTCTTGAAGGTTGCCAAATTGCTTGGTTTATATGAAGCAGCAGTTCTGCCAAAACGAGCAATTCAGGTGTGTGTTCTGAATCTTTACACTTGAATTTACTTGATGAAGAACTCGGTGGATTCCTAAAACTACGTAAAACCATCACGGGAAAGACAATGTTGTTTGACGAGTTGCAATTTTTAAATATAAACCTTCTAGGTTACTTCTAATTTTAATCCACTATATAGGAAAGTTGATCCATTCATAGGACGCTTTAGCCTTGGCCTAGGAAAATGATAAAAGAAAGAAGAAATAAGAAAGATACTAGAAAGTGAAAAGAAACTAGGGAAAAATTCTAGCAGAATCACATTGCCTTTTCACTAGATTTCTTGTTAGATGTCAAATTGTCAATTGCAAAATGTGTTGCTATGAGTATAGTAGAAACCGATTTTTTATTTTATTTTATTTCACATGCATTTTTATTAGAAAGTAACTTATCAGGAAATAATAGCTAAACCAGAGGAGAGCGTGCAGCTTCCCTAGATGAGTGAATGAATACAATTTGTTTATATGTGGAACATATGTTTGTAGTCACTGATTTGTGTTTGTTGTTGTAGTTTGGTTCAAGAATTGCAAGGGAATCAAATCGGAAAAATTTTGGAAGCAATCGAGCAGCAAATCAGGCATCAGCTGGCAGCGTAAGGATTAATAGGAAATCTAGTTTTTGTTGATTTCTTTTCGCACGCGGAACGTGTATTATTTTCTATTCAAAATCATTAATATATTTAGTTGCTTGAAATTACTTGCCTGTAAGGGAAACAAGAAGAGATCTATTTCTCAAGTGTTTTTTTTATCATATATGTAAACATGACCTTTCAAATAACCAATTAAAAAATGATTGAAAATTGGTTCAAACTATAATTTTTTTAATTGAATGATCTGGTTCGGATTTTGGCTTAAGTTGTATTCAGATACTATTGGTAATTAACAAAGAGAGTTTTTTAAAGTTGTTTTTATAGTTTTATTGTATTATACTTGTTTCGGTAAAAAAATTGGGTGTCTTTTATTAAAGACAAAAATAATCAGAATTTTGACTCTGTTTATGACTATTTTTATTTGTCTCTTGGTCGTAAAAGTTAGTATTTTATTTATAGGTAAAATGATTACAAACAGTTTCTATTGCCAATATCAAAAGAACGTTGTAAGTTACAAAGATAAAAACAAAAATAATTACAAAAAAATTAGAAGGTAATAATAATTACATGATTATAGATAAAACATAAAAGATCTCTAATATCTTGACTTGTTCTGACTTTTTATCGATCTTTTAACATGACTCATTAATGATCCATGGTTAGGTTCATGAAGATACCATGGTCAGGTTCATGAAGATACGTAGTAGTCCCCCTAAATTACAAAACAAAAGCAAAATATGATTAAAAGAAAAATTAGAAGGTAGCAATCACATTACTATAAAATAAAAGATAAAAGCAAAAAAGTATCTTTGACTTGTGGTTTTTCATCGATCTTTTGACACATATAAGGTTGGTATTTCTAAATATGACCCATGAATGATCTCTGGGTAGATTCATGGAGATACATGATGGTCCTTCAATGTATTTCAACCTAAATTACAAAGATAGAAACATAAGATAATTACAAAAAGAAATTAGAAGGTAGCAATCACATGATAATAAGATAAAAACATAAAAATCTCTAATATCTCATCTTGTCTCGGCTTTTCATTGATTTTTTTGACACATAATGTTGGTCTTTTTTATCATGACACATGATTGATACGTGGTTAGGTCCATGGAGATACATGGTGGTCCTTCAACGTATTTTAGCCTAAATTACAAAGTTAAAAATAAAAGATAATTACAAAAAAAATTAGAAAGGTAGCAATAGTATGATTATAAGATAAAAGATAAAAATATAAAGGGTTAAATATGCTTTTGGTTCTTATACTATCAAACTATTTTGGTTTTAGTCCTTCTTTCAAAGTAAGGTACATTTTAGTCCTCCTTCTTAAAGAAACTTTGATTTTAGTCCTCAAAAACTAACATCGTTAAAAATCACATAAATTAACTAGTTAAACCACGAGTCCCCGGCAACGGCGCCAAAAACTTGATGACAAATTTATGAACACCGAAAAACGGCGCCACAGACTTGTTTAACAATCGACAAGTGTGACCGAATCGTTTCAAGTAATAAAACTCGGTAAGACCAAGTATCGTTCTCTCAAAGGACTCACGGCCTAGTTTAGTTATGTGATTTGTTGATTATTTAAGACTTAAGAACAAAATGAGTGTAGGTTTAAATGCAAAAGATAGTAAATAAACATGTATGCATGAATGTGATCAATAGCGAAAACAAAATACAAACACTTCAATGAAATAGATGGATGAGTAAGTTGTTGGGGTTATCAATTTCATCTTATCCACTCTCATATACTTTAGGAATTCAACATTCTTTTCATCAATTGTTAATGCCACTCTCTAAATCACCTTGCAAGAAGGCCTATCCTTAATTACGAGTTCATACAATTCCTAGCATTCCTAGTAATTAGTTCTTAAGTGCAGGAGCTTAACGACAACCAATATACTATTGGGAGAAATTCCCCGGATCTAGATTTCCCCGTACGTTCCCATATCGACAAAATCAATGATCATAACAATGAATGAGTTAAACAAAGCAAGCATTAAGCAAAGAGAAAAAACCCTAACTAATGATGAAAGAAAGCATAAGTCTTAAAAGTAAGATGTTAAAACATATTCCATATATGAGAGTTTCACAAGACTACATTGATTCCCAAAAACAATACAAGGTTTAGTTCACCATATTCATGGTGAAACTAGATGAATAATAATGGAAGAATGAAAGATAAAACCCTAGAAAGGTGAAGAAGTAGCTTAAGCATCCAAGATCCTCCTTCAAAGGGGTGGAAAAGAGAGTATTTGCTTCGTTTCTGCCAAAGATACAAATCCTAGGACGTCCTAAAGCTTATATACTATTCTAAAAATACAGAAAAATTAGGCCCAAGCCCATAAAAGTGCCGCTCAGCGGTAAACTGTCGCTCAGCGGTAAGTGCGTGAGTTGGTTTCTTCCCCTCAGCGGTCATTTTTCCCCTTAGCGGATCCAACGTGAACTTCTGAGTGCCGCTGAGCGGTAGTTGCGGCTTCTCCTTTTGCACTTTTTGATGTCTTTTCTGATTCCATCTCTCTCCTTCTTCACTTCTTTCACCAAATTCACCTTAAAACTTGCACAAAAACACTGAAATCAAGCATAAACCTGTCCAGCTCTCTTATTTCTAAAAATATAACCAAAAGCATGATTTCAAGCTAGTTTCTAAGTGTTAAAGGTTGCTTTTAGTACCAATTTTAAGCATGAAAATAAATAGTTTTTCAACTGTTATCACAACCCCAAACTTAGAACTTTGCTTGTCCTCAAGCAAACAAGATGTAACTCAATCTTCTACCAATCCATACAATGGTTCACTCATTCAAAAATCCTCTTTTCAAGATAAGTAAAGACTTCAATCAAACTTATGTCCAAGATTTCAATCAAGACGTGCACATGCTTTAGTGTTCAAAAAGTCACTTAATATCCAACAAATGCTATTTTTCGTGAATGATCAATCAATTAAGCATGGATGTTCATGTGCTCATGAAATATTTCCTCACTAGGTAAAGTGTTTCACTCAAACACAAGTGTATAAGAGGTAATCACTCATTCACTCCACTATCACAATGTCACATGAATCAACTTTGCCTATCATTTAACCATAATCAAAAACATTCACAAGCATGCATCATCACAAGGACTTTTCAATGGCTTATAACGTGGTTGGGCTAACAAGAAAATTGGTTTTTCTGGATCACAAAATCCTTGAGTTAAGAGAATCATATCAACACAATCATTCTTATTTATTCCCAACTTTCTTTTGCATTGAGCTTTGCCTTTTCTTTTCTTTCTCTTTTTCTTTTTCTTATTTCTTAGCTCTTAGCTCAATGCTTTCAATTTCCTTTTCATAATTTCCCAACAACCCCAAACTTGAACATTTATCAATACCACAAAAGATTTTCTACTTAACTCAAGGTAAAGCTTTTAATCAAGGGTTTCCATATTATGTTCAAGGCTAAGGGTTCAAAGGATAGAACACAAAGTGTTCTCTTTTAGTGGGCTAACTTCATGAATTTGGCCAATAAAAGGGTTACCAACAAATGACCTTGATCATATGATGCAAAACAAGCAATTGATTCAATCATAGAAAACCTGGGCAAAATCATTCATGCTTTCAAAGTAATAGCATTCAATCATAACAACTCTGGAGCTCAAAACCTCAGATATAAGCTCGTGCACATTTGACATACACATCCTGCTTAATCTCACAATCACAATCACAATATCATGCATTTTTTCACAAAGCTTGTGAATAACCTGTATAAGCATTTAATGTGCACATCTCAACATCAATCAATCTCAAAGCATCATTAAGCATTACTTATCACACAATAACAATCATAAGCAAACCATCATAACAAACCAAGTTTCCAATTGAGTACATCAAACCTTAATCTAAAATAAAAGTAAATAAGTTCAGAACACTTAAACCAAACAACAACATAAGTCCTGCTCTAATTATGATAGCATTCATCGGTAAATGCTATCTCAGCTCTTCATCAATCTGAGCTGTCCTCTGTATCTTCCTCTTCTTCCTCATCTTCAACATCCTCGATTGTATCATCATCATCATCAGCTTCATCTTCATCCATCTCCCTAACTGAAGCTTCAACTGCTTCAGCTCCGCCTCCTTGCACCGGCTCCTCTGGCCAAGCTACCACATTATGGAATTCCTCCATAGTCCACCTGTGAGCTGGAGGTGTATCATACATGCCAACAATCATCTCAGCAGTAGCCACCTGCCCTCTGTGGATAGACTGTAACTGAGCACCTATAAGAGACGTGTACATGTCCCTCATTTGGAACGGTTCTGCTTCATGTGTCTCAGTAGATGTTTGACTCTGTGCTTGCCCTCTCTCTCAGCGAGCACGACGTGGTGGAACTGGATGAGCTGCTTCCTCACCTCCACAGTCCTGTCTATAATAAGCTTCATCAATGGCTTTTCTTGGCCTTTCAAATGGTGGAGCAGAAGTGTCCACCCCAACTATCTTGCAGAGGTGAGTAATTAAAGAAGGATGTCCTAAGGGTGCTTTATTATTTGTGGTATTAGCGCACACCCTGATCTCATCAGCTATCACCTGCCCAATATTAACATTCAAGTTCCTGATAGCACAGTAAATGAAGAGTGCCCTGCTAAGAGTAATATCTAACACATGAGAACATGACTGAATGTTGGCATGGGAAAACGCCATCCAATACTTTGCAAGAGGAGTCAGGTCAGTCCTCCTAATGTTCACCACAGAGCCAGTTCTATTCCTTTGAAAGTGTCCTCCAGGTATACATAGAACTCTCTCTACATCCTCAAAATCAGCACCTTCCTCCATACAGAGAGCAAACTGGCACTGCTCACCAGCCCACACAGTATCCAAGAAGTTATTGATGGAATCAAGATCATACCTGATAGCATGGCCTCTGACATAGCCTAGATAGTTCTCAACTGGATAATCACCAATCTTCTTTGCATTGGTGTAGAATTCTTTTACCATAGCTATATTTGCAGGTGCAGGGTATGTGGCTAGCTTTCCCCAATCATTCCCTAACAATTGCTCTCCAAATTGAGGAGCAAAGTTAGGTATCATTCCAACCTTTCTCTCCATAAGGAGTCTCCTATCTTGGACCACCTTGAAGTGCTTCTCATGTTTGCGAGATAGGAACCTACTAGAATGAGGTTGTTCTGGTTCCTTTTCTTTTCTCTTGGTTGCCATGGTCTTCAATCTTTTGCCTGAAGAGGATGCCATTCCTACAATCAAACACAGATACAAAACCACAAAACATGTTGTTAATCATTAGTAAAACACATAACACACTTCATCTCGAAGCTAAACCACCGCTGAGGGTCAGAATTACCCCTCAGCGCCACCAGTGCATCAATCTAGAACACAATGCAGCAAAAATCACAAGTCTGGCAGAGTGCCGCTCAGCGACAATTTACCCCTGAGCGCTGACTCTGCAGATTTTTGAAAAATCCCTTTTCAGACTGTCTTAACTCCACCCACATGCAATTTTCAGTTTTCCAGAACAAAATCATGCAGTTCAATCGGTTCAAACATCAATTTAATCATCAAATCATGCATAGAAATCAAAACCCCTAAATATTCATGCTTTAACAATCACATTCAAACTCAAGAACCCTAGAATGAACAAAATGCTTTACTTACTTGGGTGGAGATACTAGATGCAATGAGAATGCTTCCAAGGTAAGATGCTCTCTTCCAACCCCAAACCTAGATGAAACACTAGTGAGAAAGTGAGTGAAAGAGAGATTTTCTCAAGATGGAAGAGGGAAAAGATATGGAAAACCTTGGAAAAGGTATGTAGGAGTGTGTGTGCAGAGAAGAGCCTGAAAATAGAAGCTTATGCGCAGCTTAGGGTATAAAAATACCTTAATGGGCTCGGGTCCTGATGGACAAATTTATGATCACCAAAATATGATGTCACAAACTTTTTGAACAATCGGCAAGTATGACCGAATCGTTTCAAGTAATAAACTTCGTAAGACCAAGTATTGTTCTCCCAAAGGACTCACGACCTAGTTTAGTTATATGATTCTTTGATTAGCTAAGACTTAAGGACAAAATAATTGGATTGTATTATGCAAAAGACGAAAATAAACATGTATGCATGAGGTTTTGATCAATGGCAAAAGCAAAAGACAAGCACTTTCAATGAAATATATATATGAATATGTTGTTGGGGGTCAATTTCATCTTATCCACTCTCATATATTTTAGGAATTCGACATTCAAGTCATCATTGTTAATGCCACTCTCTAAATTACCTTGTCAAGAAGGCCTATCCCCAATTACGAGTTCATACAATTCCTAGCATTCCTAGTAATTAGTTTTTTTAGCACAGGAGCTTAACGACAACCAATATAATATTGGGAGTAATTCCCCGGATCTAGACTTCCCCGTACGTTCCCGTATCGACAAAATCAATAATCATGCATTGAATGAGTTAAACAAAGCAAGCCTTGAGCAAAGAGGAAAAACCCTAACTAATGATGAAAGAAAGCATAAGTCTTAGATTAAGATGCAAGCACAAATTCCATATATGAGAGCTTCAAAAGATTACATTGATTCCCCAACAAACATACAAGGTTTAGTTCACCATATTCATGGTGAACCTAGATGAACAATAATGAAAGAATGAAAGATAAAACCCTAGAAAGGTGAAGAGGTAGCCTGAGCATCCAAGATCCTCCTTCAAAGGGGTGGAAGAGAGAGTGTTTGCTTCGTTTGTGCCAAAGATAAAAACCCTAGGACGTCATAAAGCTTATATACTATTCTAAAATTATAAAAAATTCAGGCCCAAGCCCATAAGTGTGCCGGTCAGTGGTAAAGTACCGCTCAGCGGTGAGTGCGTGAGTAGTTTCTTCCCCTCAGCGGCCATTTTGCCCCTCAGCGGTTCCAACGTGAACTCCTGAGTGCGGCTCAGCGGTAAACTGCCGTTGAGCGGTAGTTGCGGCTTCTCCTTTTTCACTTTTTGATGTCTTTTCTGATTCCATCTGTCTCCTTCTTCACTTCTTTCACCAAAATCACCTTAAAACCTACACAAAAACACTAAAATCAAGCATAAACCTGTCCAGCTCTCTTATTTCTAAAAATATAACCAAAAGCATGATTTCAAGCTAGTTTCTTAGTGTTAAAGGTTACTTTTAGTACCAATTTTAAGCATGAAAATATCATTTTTTCAACTGTTATCAGTAGACTTTGTGGTGATGGAGATGGAGACTGAAAAGATACCTATTATTCTTGGAAGACCGTTTATGAAAACGGCCAAAGCCATCATTGATGTGAACGAAGGTATAGTGGTGCTCCAAGACCGAGAGGAGAGAGTTGTAATAGATGTCTTCAAAGATGAGAGGCAGATACAGGAGGAAGAAGCTAGTCATAAAGCTGCATTTCAAGATGTACACATGACTAGCCATCCAGATGAAAAGCCCAAGGTTAAAGGTAAACATTGTTTGTTGTTTCAGGTACATAACGGAGAAAAGATTGGAAGAGGAAGAAAAGTTCCTGATGACTGGATGAAAGGAAGACCCCAACTTGGTACACCTGTGAGATTCAAAAATAAGTTGTGGGTTGTGAAAGGCTATAAAGAGAAGGAGATGATAGAGATAAAGTCTCCATATTCTAGAAAAGTCAAAACAGTACACAGGAAACAACTGAGGAGTTGGTGGGACAAGAACATCAACTATGAAGAAGGTACTTGAACTTTATTTGGTCAAGCTAATGACGTTAAAAGAGCGCTTGCTGGGAGGCAACCCAGTGATTTAAGAACATTTGATTTTATTTTGGTTTTGTAATTTTTAATCAGTTGAACATTTTTTGTAAATATTTTGTTGGAAATAGCATCTACTGAAGGATGCTAGGTGGTTCAGTATCTACTGAAGGATACTAGGTTTGTTACACCTACTGATGGGTGTTGGTAAGAAAGTTTTGCACCTATTGATGGGTGTTGGTGGATTTTGGGTCAGGCTCGTGACGTTAAACAAGCGCTACCTGGGAGGCAACCCAGTTGATTGATTATATTTTTGTTTGTTGTAGTTGCATAATAGGGTTTTGCATGAGTAATCTGAGAATGTTATTGCAGGGAGAAGGTGAGGAGCATGTTTAGGAGGCACTTAGGTTAAGCTAGGGAGAAGAAGAGCACTTCACGAAAGTACCACTGAGCAAGAAAATATCGCTGAGCGGTACTATCGCAGACGGGCTTAAGTTGCTCCTTAGCGGAACCCAAGCCCATTAGGGTATTTTTATACCCTAAGCTGCGCATAAGCTTCTCTTTTCAGACTCTTCTCTGCACACACACTCCTACATACCTTTTCCAAGGTTCTCCACATCTTTTCTCTCTTCCCTCTTGAGAAAATCTCTCTTTCACTCACTTTCTCACTAGTGTTCCATCTAAGTTTGGGGTTGGAAGAGAGCATCTCAGCTTGAAACGCATTATTATCTCATCTACATCTCCACCCAAGTAAGTCAAGCATTTTGTTCATTTTAGGGTTCTTGAGTTTGAATGTGATTGTTAAAGCATGAAAATTTAGGGGTTTTGATTTCTATGCATGATTTGATGATTAAATTGATGTTTGAACCGATTAAACTGAATTATTTTGATCTGGAAAACTGAAAATTGCATGTGGGTGGAGTTAGAATAGGTTAAAAAGGATTTTTTTCAAAAATCTGCAGAGTCAGCGCTCAGGGGTAAATTGCCGCTGAGCGGCACTCTGCCAGACTTGAAATTTTTGATGCATTGTGTCCTGGATTGCTGCACTAGTGGCGCTGAGGGGTGATTTTGACCCTCAACGGTGGTTTAGCTTCGAAATGAGGTGTGTTCTGTGTTTTACTAATGATTAACAACATGTTTTGTGGTTTTGTATCTGTGTTTGATTGTAGGAATGACATCCTCTTCAGGCAAAAGATTGAAGACCATGGCATCCAAAAGAAAAGAAAAGGAACCAGAACAACCCCATTCTAGTAGGTTCCTATCTCGCAAACATGAGAAGCACTTCAAGGTGGTCCAAGATAGGAGACTCCTTATGGAGAGAAAGGTTGGAATGATACCTAACTTTGCTCCTCAATTTGGAGAGCAATTGTTAGGGAATGATTGGGGGAAGCTAGCCACATACCCTACACCTGCCAATATAGCTGTGGTAAAAGAATTCTACACCAATGCAAAGAAGATTGGTGATTATCCAGCTCAGAACTACCTAGGCTATGTCAGAGGCCATGCTATTAGGTATGTTCCTGATTCCATCAACAATTTCTTAGATACTGTGTGGGCTGGTGAGCAGTGCCAATTTGCTCTCTGTATGGAAGAAGGAGTTGATTTTGAAGATGTGGAGAGAGTGTTATGTGTACCTGGAGGACATTTTCAAATGAATAGAACTGGCTCTGTGGTGAACATTAGGAGGACTGACCTAACTCCTCTTGCAAAGTATTGGATGACATTTTCTCATGCCAACATTCAGCCATGTTCTCATGTGTCAGACATTACTTTAGCAGGGCACTCCTCCTTTACTGTGCAATTAGGAACTTAAATGTCAATATTGGGCTAGTGATAGCTGATGAGATCAGGGTGTGCGCTAACATAACAAACAATAAAGCACCCTTAGGACATCCTTCCTTAATCACACACCTCTACAAGATAGCTGGGGTGGATACTTCTGCTCCACCATTTGAAAGGCTGATAACAGTTGAAAAATTGTTATTTTCATGCTTAAAATTGACACAAAAAGCAACCTTTACACTTAGAAACTAGCTTGAAATCATGCTTTTATCCATATTTTCAGAAATAAGAGAGCTGGACAGGTTTATGCTTGATTTCAGTGTTTTTGTGCAGGTTTTAAGGTGAATTTAGTGAAAGAAGTGAAGATGGAGAGAGATGGAATCAGAAAAGTCAACCAGAAACCAGAAAAGTCAACTAGTCAACCAAAAAGTCAATCAGAATACGAAAAAAGTCAACCAGACGAGTTTTGGGCCAGTTTATGCGATTTTATGATCTGTTTGGGCCTGGACCCGTTTTCTATTATTTTTATGTACTATTTAAAGACCTAGATGTCTTAGGGTTGGTATCTTTGGCAAAGACGAAGCAAACACTCTCTCTTCCACCCCTTTGAAGGAGGATCTTGGATGCTCAGGCTACCTCTTCACCTTTTTAGGGTTTTATCCTTCATTCTTTCATTATTGTTCATCTAGGTTCACCATCAATATGGTGAACTAAACCTTGTATGTTTGTTGGGGAATCAATGTAATCTTTTGAAGCTCTCATATATGGACTTTATGCTTGCATCTTAATCTAAGATTTATGCTTTCTTTCATCATTAGTTAGGGTGTTTCCTCTTTGCTTAATGCTTGCTTTGTTTAACTCATTCAATGCATGATTATTGATTTTGTCGATACGGGAACGTACGGGGAAGTCTAGATCCGGGGAATCTCTCCCAATATTATATTGGTTATCGTTAAGCTCCTGCACTTGATGAACTAATTATTAGGAATGCTAGGAATTGTATGAACTCGTAATTAGGGAGAAGCCTTCTTGAAAGGTACTTTGGAGAGTGGCATTAACAATGATGATTTGAATGTTGAATTCCTAAAATATATGAGAGTGGATAAGATGAAATTGACCCCCAACAACATAATCATCCATATATTTCATTGAAAGTGCTTGTCTTTTGCTTTTGCCATTGATCAAAACCTCATGCATACATGTTTATTTTCTGATTTGCATATTAAACCTCAATTATTTCGTTCTTAAGTCTTAGCTAATCAACAAACCACACAACTAAACTAGGCCATGAGTCCTTTGGGAGAACGATACTTGGTCTTACCAAGTTTATTACTTGAACGATTCGGTCATACTTGCCGATTGTAAAACAAGTTTGTGACATCATATTTTGGTGATCATAAATTTGTCCATCAAAGGCCAAGGAAAGCAATTGAAGAGGCCTATTATAGACAATACTGTGGAGGTGAGGAAGCAACTCAATCAGTTCCATCACGCCGTGCTCGCAGAGAGAGGGCAAGCACAGAGTCAGGCATCTGCTGAGACTTATGAAGCAGAACCGTTCCAAATGAGGGACATGTACATGTCTCTTATAGGTGCACAGTTACAGTCTATCCACAGAGGGCAGGTGGCTACTGCAGAAATGATTGTTGGAATGTATGATACTCCTCCAGCTCACAGGTGGACTATGGAGGAGTTTCATAATGTGGTAGCTTGGCCAGAAGAGCAGGTACAAGGAGGCAGAGCTGAAGCAGCTGAAGCTTCAGCTATGGAGATGGAGGACGAGGATGCTGAAGCTGGTGATGATGATGATGATGCATTTGAGGATGCTGAAGAAGAAGAAGAAGAGAAGGATACAGATGACAACTCATATTGATGAGGAGCTGAGATAACATTTACTGATGAATGCTATCATAATTAGAGCATGATTTATGCTTTTGTTTGGTTTAATGTTCTGAACTTATTTACTTTTGTTTTTAGAATAGGGTTTGATGTACTCAATTGGAAACTTGGTTTGTTATGATGGTTTGCTTATGATTGTGATTGTGTGATAAGTAATGCTTGATGATGCTTTGAGATTGATTGATGTTGAGATGTGCACATTAAATGCTTATACAAGTGATTCACAAGCTTTGTGAACAAATGCATGATGTTGTGATTGTGATTGTGAGATTAAGCAGGATGTGTATGTCAAATGTAAATGAGCTTATATGTGAGGTTTTGAGCTCCAGAGTTTTATGATTGAATGATATTACTTTGAAAGCATGAATGATTTTGCCCAGGTTTTCTATGATTGAATCAATTGCTTGTTTTGCATCATATGATCAAGGCCATTTGTTGGTAACCCTTTTTATTGGCCAAATTCATGAAGTTAGCCCACTAAAAGAGAACACTTTGTGTTCTATCCTTTGAACCCTTAGCCTTGAACATAATTTGAAAACCTCTGTTGAAAAACTTTACCTTGAGTTAAGTAGAAAATCTTCTGTGGTATTGATAAATGTTCAAGTTTGGGGTTGTTGGGAAAGCATGAAAAAGAAAAAGGAAAAGCATTGAGCTAAGAGCTAAGAAATAAGAATGTGAAAAGAAAAAGAGAAAGAAAAGAAAAGAAAAGACAAAGCTCAATGCAAAGGAAAGTTGGGAAAAGTAAGAATGATTGTGTTGATATGATTCTCTTAACTCAAGGGTTTTGTGATCTAGAAAAACCAATTTTCTTGTTAGCCTAGCCACGTTATAAGCCATTGAAAAGTCCTTGTGATGATGCATGCTTGTGAATGTTTTTGATTGTGGTTAAATGAAAGGCAAAGTTGATTCATTTAACATTGTGATAGTGGAGTTAATGAGTGATTACCTCTTATACACTTGTGTTTGAGTGAAACACTTTACCTAGTGAGGAAATATTTCATGAGCACATAAACATCCATGCTTAATTGATTGATCATTCATGAAAAATAACATTTGTTGGATATTAAGTGACTTTGTGAACACCAAAGCATGTGCACGTCTTGATTGAAATCTTGGTCATAAGTTTGATTGAAGTCTTTACTTATCTTGAAAAGAAGATTTTTGAATGAGTGAACCATTATATGGATTGGTAGAAGATTGAGTTACATCTTGTTTGCTTGAGGACAAGCAAAGTTCTAAGTTTGGGGTTGTGATAACAGTTGAAAAACTGTTATTTTCATGCTTAAAATTGGTACTAAAAGCAACCTTTAACACTTAGAAACTAGCTTGAAATCATGCTTTTGGTCATATTTTCAGAAATAAGAGAGCTGGACAGGTTTATGCTTGGTTTCAGTGTTTTTGTGCAGGTTTTAAGGTAAATTTGGTGAAAGAAGTGAAGAAGGATAGAGATGGAATCAGAAAAGACATCAAAAAGTGCAAAAGGAGAAGCCCGCAAGTACCGCTCAGCGGCAGTTTACCGCTGAGCGGCACTCAGGAGTTCATGGGAGATCCGCTGAGGGGCAAAATGGCCGCTGAGGGGAAGAAAACAACTCACGCACTTACCGTTGAGCGGCAGTGTACTGCTGAGCAGCACTTTTATGGGCTTGGGCCTAATTTTTCTGTGTTTTTAGAATAATATATAAGCTTTAGGACGTCCTAGGGTTTGTATCTTTGGCAGAGACGAAGCAAATACTCTCTTTTCCACCCCTTTGAAGGAAGATCTTGGATGCTCAGGCTACCTCTTCACCTTTCTAGGGTTTTATCTTTCATTTTTCCATTATTATTCATCTAGTTTTAACATCTTACTTTTAAGACTTATGCTTTCTTTCATCATTAGTTAGGGTTTTTCCTCTTTGCTTATTGCTTGCTTTGTTTAACTCATTCATTGCCATGATTATTGATTTTGTCGATATGGGAACGTACGGGGAAATCTAGATCCGGGGAAATTCTCCCAATAGCATATTTGTTGCCTTTAAGCTCCTGCACTTCAGAACTAATTACTAGGATTGCTAGGAATTGTATGAACTCGTAATTAAGGATAGGCCTTCTTGCAAGGTGATTTAGAGAGTGGCATTAACAATTGACGAAAAGAATGTTGAATTCCTAAAGTATATGAGAGTGGATAAGATGAAATTGATAACCCCAACAACATACTCATCCATCGATTTCATTGAAGTGTTTGTATTCTGTTTTCACCATTGATCAAATTCATACATACATGTTTATTTACTGTCTTTTGCATATAAAACTCCAATCAATTTGTTCTTAAGTCTTAAATAATCAACAAATCACATAACTAAACTAGGCCGTGAGTCCTTTAGGAGAACGATACTTGGTCTTACCGAGTTTTATTACTTGAAACGATTCGGTCACACTTGCCGATTGTTAAACAATTTTGTGGCACTATTTTTCGGTGTTCATAAATTTGTCATCAGTACACAATAAAAGTAACAACATAATCAGAAACCACGGAAAAAAAATGCAAAGTGTGAGAAGAAGGTCTTTGATCTAGTACCACCCGAACTGTGGAACAAGCAAAACACCTTGTCATGCAGTTGTGTTGGTGATTTTTGAAGGTTACAGAGCATAAACCCACCAGAAACCACGGAAAAAAAGGCAAAGTGTGAGAAGAAGGTCTTTGACCTAGTACCACCCGAACTGTGGAACAAGCAAAACACCTTGTCATGCATTTTTGTTGGTGATTTTTGAAGGTTATAGAGCATAACCCCACGCCCGATAAGGACACATGTTATTCACTCGAATAAAGTTATATATACCTTTCAAGCAAACGTGGTTTTTCCCAAAACAGTCATTACCAATGATGGAAAAAGAGAATCTGACACCATGAGTTTCTCAATCACAACCTTGAAGTTGAGTGCAAACCATACCACATCTTCCTCCTTTACGTCCCTCATTGCTTCCAAATATGCTCCACCTCCTCTTTGCTGCTTCTCTTTCCAACCTCGATGTCGTACCTTTCTTTGTTGTCAAAGATCTGTTTGATTTTGGCCTTGATCCCATCGATCTTCACAGCCACCTAGTGAAGCATCAACGCGTGGTCCACACCACGGAAACTGACTTTCCTGATCACGTTTCTCCAACTTTGGTTGATGATGCCGTCGATGTAGGTGTTTGATGAATCATTATTTTCTTCACTTCACTTAGTTTACTGTACTAGAATTAATTGGGGAATTGTGCTTAATTGTCCAATATTTTCCCATTTTTCTGAATTGTGCTTAATTTGATCAGAAATTCTTATTTCACTTAATTTGAATTGTCTGAGCTAATTATTTTCATTATTGATTACAGGAAAATTTTGGAAATATTTTAGGACATTTGGAAGGATATTCATTCACACACTATGTTCGAAAGAAGCTATGCTGCATTGATTTAATGTGTATTAATATGTGGAAAACGTGGAGTTGGTTTAAGTGCATCAAATTCCTTGAGTCATGGGATGTTTTTTCACGACTGGAAATAGAATCCACAAGCTTACCATTTAATTTTTGAACAAAGCCTTTTGTTGCTTCTTTGCTGGAAAGGGAAAAAGAATACAATGAATTATTCACGGTTATGTCCAAAAAGCAAAGTATGAAGAAGGATATTAATTTTTTTTTGGATGATTTTGGCTTTGAAAATGGAAGTGCATACGGTGTCATGAAGACTCCAAAAACTTATATGGTAGTAACAAAACAAAAATGGGAACCACCACTTCTCATTAGAAAAGCATGACAAAGGAAAGAGGGGGCCACCACTTTCACGGTTTTGGCTTGCTAACAACTCAAGTCCACATGCATCAACGAAACATCATTTTAAATGGAAGGAAGGGGGCCACCTAAAAGAAGCATCACGTCCAGCACATCACTCAAAAAGAGTTACGTTCCAGCAGGTTATGAGAAAGATGTCTTCATTTTGGAGAGTTGCACAAGCAAAGGGGCACATACGGCTGGAAGGAGAGTAGAGCTGGAGAAAGGAAGCACACTACACAACTCACATGTTCAACATCCAGCAACTTGGAGCAGCCACCAAGAGGGAGAGAGTGGTGTCACGGTGATGGAGCTTATGCAGAAACAGCAGCAAGACAAAGTCCAGCAGCTTTGGAGGAACTCACGGCCCTTGAGGAGTTGCGTCCAGTAGTGGTAGGTGCATACGGATGAGAAGCTTCTCTTCCTTTCTTTTAGAATGAAGAAACAGTGATGGATGTGTAATTTCCTTCTTGGAAAGAAGGAAGCAGCTGAAAGGTGTCCAGCAAGGAAGCACTCACGTTAACAGTGGAGGACCCTCTTTGCTTTCATTCACTGCATGATGACATGCAAGCACCCATCCATGTTGAAGGCATCTCTCGGGTTTTTATTCCAGCCACCATCAACAAGTTATTTTCTTATGGAAAAGAGAAGCATCCAGCAGTTCACACCCACCATATAAAGAGGAAGAAGATTGTCCAGAGATGCGATGGTTGAAGGGGAGACTACGGATGTGTGAAGGGAGAGCCCCAGAATGATAAATTTTTTATTCTTCACACGGCCCCATGATAAACAAATTATTTTGGCAAAACATCTTAATTAAAAGTGGGAGCCACCAACTAGGAGATGGGAGAAATTTTTCTTTGGTTTTGGAAGAATGAATCAAATGCAGAATGGAAAAGAGGGGCCACTTTCAAACAAGGAGTTCACGGGAAGGATTCTTAACAAATGGGGAGATGCTCACGGGAGGAGACTATTGGTGAGAGAATTGCTTATAAAAGGAATGCAGCACCAAAGCAGAGAGGCAGACGGCCTTGGAGGCCTGGAAGGGGCACGGTTCTTCTCTTCCAGGAGTTCTCTTCCTCTAAATTTTCCATTTTCCAAACACTACAATGTAATTTTAGTTCAGTAGAAATGTGTCACAGTGTACTCATTTTATTTTCATTTGTACCAGAAATTTTATTTCTCAGTGTTAATTCTTTGATGAAGTTTATTTTCAGTTAAGTGTTTTTTTTATTTTATCTGTTGAATTTTACCGTTCGTTTTATTTTCAGACGTTTTCTATTTTTATTGTCTTTAACCGTTCAGTTTTTACAGTCTTTAAAATTTATTTCAACGTTTTTAATTCAGTCAATTTTAATTTTCTCCGCAACCAAAAACACTACAAACCCCCCCCCCTTCGTGTTAAATCTGAGACTGAACCACAAAATTGGTCCTTGAGAGACGACCTAGGAGTCACTTCCTAGTCTGTACTGCATTAATATCTGCAATCAACTTTTGTGAGCGGTGCGACCCGTTCACCAAAAATGGCGCCACTGCCGGGGACCAATAAATGGAGGTTTGGTTTCAGATTTTCGTTTTGTAAATTTTTGTTCTACTAATATGTTTGTTTTGCATGTTTTGTGTTTTGTATTTTTGTAGGCGACAACGACACCTTCAGCAAATTTTGGCGGCGTTGTCACTTCAGTTCCAGGTTTTTTGTTTTATATTTTTACTGTGTTAATTTATGTTGTGTTAATATATGTTTTGTCTTTTATATTTTTATCATGTTGTGTTTTGTATTTAGTTGCTGTGTTTTAAAAAAAAAAAAGTTTTGTTGATGTTCTGTTTTGTGTGTGCCTGTAGCTTGTATAAATGTGTTGTATTTTGTTTGTCTAGTAATTTTTAGTGTTTAATTTTTATTTTTATTTTCCATGTCTACCGATTTTAATTTTGTGAAAAATGCTTATTCTGCCAATGTCTGTGATTATGATTCTTATTCTGCATATTACTTTGATTTTAAATCTGCTGATTTTTATGATGAGAACAATATGTTCCATCATCCAATTTCTGAGAGCTCTCTTTGGGAGCCAGTTCCACAATATGAGAGTCAGCAGTATGATTCTCCTATTCAAATAACTCCTCAGCCTTCTACTTCTAAACCTACATTAAAGGAGTTATTGGAGCAGATGACCATGCAGAACATTCAGTTTCAGAAAGGGAACATGCAGTTCAAGCAAGAGAGCATGGAAACTCAAGCTGCCATTCAGAAGCTGACTGATCAGATCGGGCAGATGGCCACTCAACACTTTCAAGATGATAGTGGCATCAACATAGAAGATGGGGAGCAAAGCTATGAGTTTACTACTACACCCACTTTCCTACCTTTCTATGATCCCACTCTTGCACCTGAGACTGTTGATGATTATTTTAAGGACCAGACAGGTATGAGTAACACTGTTGAGACAGGTAGACCATTCTTATCTTCCCCCGTGGAGGTAAACGTACCTCAACTTGAATGTGCAGTTGATGAATTGGAAATTCATGAGAAAATTTATTCTGAACAAAAACATGTTTATTCTGAAACTGAGATTACAAGCTCTTTACCAGATCTGCCTATACATTCAATTGCTTGTGATTTGTTGCACAATGATTCTACAGGTTTTAGGATTGAAACTGATACAGACTTGATTGACAATTCTAAAGTTTTTGATTCAGTATTAGTCTCTGAAACCATTGGTATAAATGTTGTGTTGAATGAACATGATTACAGTGATAAATTTCCCATTGATAATAGCTTTGCACTGAATGTGGATTTTGTTGATGATGCATATGTCAATATTGATTTTGAGACAGGAATTTTGCAGTCGCATAACATGATAGAGTTAGAACAAAACATTGATCTGACTCAGTTTTCTGAGAATTGTGAATGTGATTGTGAATCTGGTTCTTGCCCGATTTGTATTGAAATTGATTATGTGTTACAAACAGATTCTAAATTCATAACAAATGCTATTGATTATGAGTTTGATGACCAGGTTACAAAAGTAAATGAGAATACAGGTACTGACATAGAGGAAATAATGATAGATGAAGGAAAGTATACTGTTTTTTCTCTTATTACTCCGGTGTCACAGACTCAACAACTGCTGGTGGACAGAAGGCTCCTGATTTTATTGATTCAAAAACTTGCTCGGAGAAGTGGCGTGGCTACTGGGATTTGTCCTGATTCAAGTGAGAGGGCAGTACTGGGCGAGCTGCTCCTGAAGACATCTTCGCCGGATCCTGAGGTGGAAGATATCTCACTGATAGTCCAGAATTGGCAACTGCCACCATGACCAGGGAGCACTCTTTTTCCTCATTATGTACATATTATTTAGCTTTTCTGGTGTGTTTTCATGGTTGTGTTTATTTCATTTTTAAAATTGTGAGCATGAATTAAAAAAAAAAAAAAAACATAAAAAAATTTTCTGTTGTGATAAAATATTTTGTTTTAAGCGTGCCAAATCTTTATTCCGATATGTATATTTATTTCTTAGTTTTTGAGTTGTTATCCCTTAAAAAAAAAAAAAAACATTTTCAAAAATTGTTTTGCGTGTAGTCCATAATTTCTCGGCTCTCAATTTCTTATTATTTCATATCAATAATTCATTGAAAATTTTCACTTCAGATCTTATCTTTTTCCTTATTTTCTTCGTTGTAAATATATTTTCTTAGTTGTCTCATACAGGTTTTTGATTGAAAATTTTTAGACTAAGAAAATATTTCATTCATCAATGCAAAAATTACAGTAATGGAGAAAAGGGATTGAACAGATCTGAAAATGAAATTGCAGTAGATATATATGAAATTAAAAGATGTTCGGGGGTCGATCTTTAGTGATCGTTAATATTACAAACCAAATAAAAAACAAAAACATCATAAAAACATAAAAAAAAATAAAAACAACAAAAATATAAGTGTTCATATTACAGCCCATATTCTGGCCACACTCGGCCAATAAAAACATAAAAAAAAAATAAATAAACAAAACTTTAAAAGTGGAAGAATTCACGAGCTGGTTGTGGTGGTCTAAGGGAGAGCTCCGTTGAAGGAGTTCTGGTTCGAAATACAGGAGGCTTTGGTGGAGGAATTTCTCGTTCATTTCTGTCGTCATCGATAATGATCGGAACTGGAAACAAATCCAGCAGCCTCGGTGCCCTCATTATCACCCAGTTGTTTTCTTTCAAACAAAAAAAAAATAAAAAAATAAAAAAATAAAAAATAAAAAAACTTGTGTTAATAATAGAAGAGGAATGGAAAATTCAATGGAGGTATGATGAGAGTTCTTACCGTACATGTATAGCGGTAGTTGTGAAAAGAGAGTGCCAGTGGGGTCTATCTCCGCTTGCCAGCGCCTGACCCGATTGCCATGGTTGTTAAACCAGCAGTGCACGTTATATTCGGTGGCATTTGCGAAGGTCCTTAGTCGAGACGCGATCTCGACGACTTGCGCTCGGCTTGGGTGTGTGACCCCATAGTTGTAGATTTTGGTCATCATATTGATCTGATCATCTGTAGGACGACATCGCTGACTAGTGTATCTCTCTGATTCCATCTCACTCGTCATCATTCCTCTTGAAATATTCTAAAACTTAATAAAAAAAATATATAAAAATAAAAAGAACAAAAACATAAAAAAATAAAAATAAAAAGAAAAGCAAAACATAAAAAAAGAGGCATAAAAATATATTAGATTAGTTCTCTGTTTTCTTTATTTGTTCTTGTTTCCTTTTAGATTTATTTTGTCCAGTCTGTATTTGATGTTTCAGTGTCTGGTCTCAGATCTGTTTCACGGTCCTTGCAAAAGGGTCCTAAACGGATCTACGTCCAGTTGTCCGGTTGTTCTTGTCCATATTGTTCTTGTATATTATGTTTCTGTGTTTTATTTAATTTTAAGTGGGGTACGTGGCGTTGTTCTACCCGATTGTCTCTGCAATACCTTCAATCGAAGGGAGATTAACGTCTGGTTTCCAGCCGATATACCCCTTAAGTTTTTAGACAGTTGTGTTTTATGTGTTTAAGTGTTTTCAGTTTCAAAAAAATAAAAATAAAAAAATGGAAAAGAGGGAGAGCAGGCAAGAGATCAAAGCAGAAAGAAGATGGAAAGCAGTAAAGAGAGCAGGGCAGAGATGAAAAATAAAGGAAATACTGAAAGGGAAAGACTGGAAAGCAGAGAAAGGAAAAGAAAGCAGTGAAAGATCTGGAAACTTAAGCAGAAAAAGAAGAAATAGAGATCCAAGGTGCAGAGAACTTACCTGGGGAAGTAGGCTTGCAGAGGCTCCTCGCGGATCTCACTCAGACTCTTCAGAAGGCGCGGGGACAGAGCTTCCTCGCAGATCCAGACGCTCGAGAGAGAGCAGAGAGCAGAGAGAGAAGAGAGCAAAGAGAAGAGAGCAGAGAGAGTTGAGAGAGCAGAGAGAAGCAGAAAGGAGAGAGTGAGAGTCAGGAAATGGCGCTGGACGCGGAGGAGTGCCTCATTTATAGCCAGATTGCTTTCCACTATAGCAACAGTACCGGTCTCCTTTTTCAGAAAAAAAAAAAAAATAAAAATAAAAATAAAATAAAATAACATAAAATAAAAAATAAAAAAATGTTAGCATCTACTGATGGGTGCTAGGTGTTTTAGACATCTGCTGATGGATGTCCCTGATAACATCTGCTGATGGATGTTACTGAAAATTTCTTCCCATTTCCTAACATTTTATTGCACTTGTCTATATTATTTGACTGCTCTGAAATTGATCATCTGATGATTGTAACACACTGAGGACATTGTGTGATTTAAGTGTGGTCTACTGGGAAGAAATTCTGATTTTTCTGTTAGATTGTATTTTGTGTGTTAAATTTTTTGTTTTTGAGTGTTAATTTTTTCTATTTTAAGTTATTTTTATCGAGTTTTGTGTGCAATAAATTTTACATTTTTCTCTTGATTTCTGGATGATGTTTAAGTTGTAGATTTTTCCTTCACTTACTTAATACTTATAGTTTGTAATCCTTGCTTTTCTCTGCCTGGAAAGATGATTATACGTTTGAGAGGTTGATTTGATTGTGACAAATACCCTGTGTGAGATTTGAGCCACTTAATTTTCTTTCTTGTGTGTGACATGTATCTTGATTGCTTGCACATATGCCTTGGCTTGATTCTTTTAGATATCCTTGATTGATATGCATGTTCAGAAGTGATAAAGGCAATTTTATTCTTGAGCCTCTTTAGCCAAATAATCCTACCTTGTTATTATCCTTTGATAACCCCTTTGAGCCTATACTGTATATATTTCTTTGTGTTGAAGCTCATACACTGATCCTAAGTGAAAAACAAATGATTACCTTAACCTTAGAAAAGTCTGGAACTATAGAAGTATTTTGAGAATAAGTGTGGTCTCCTTGGGAATTCTGATGAATTGGCTAGTTGGTTCCTCATCATGTTTTAAAATGATAATTTATATCCTGTTGTGTGATTAAAAAAAAAAAAAAAAAAAGAAGACAGGATAAAAAAAAAATGATGAGAAAAAGAGAAAAATTGAAAAATAATTTTGTGAATAATGGAGTCGAGAAGAGGATTGAATTAGAGGTTTGGGTGAGATTTCACTGTGTTTACATTTTTTTCCCTAGTGCACCTCTATTTCTTCTGAGCTATAGCTACTTATCCAAATTTATCCTCCCCTGTCCTTGGCCCCATTACAACCCTGAAAGACCTTTTGATCTGAGCATACATATGTTTTAAGTGTTGATATTAGAAGCTTGCCAAGTCTACTTGTGTTTGTTTTCTTGAGTACATTGAGTTGAAATTATTTACCTTAAACACTTGAGAGAAACACTATTAGTGCATCTGTGAGGTTATGTTATTTTTGAATCACCTCTTAAGCTGAATAATTATTTTACCATGTTTTGAATTGCTTGGATGATTTCTGTGAGTATCTGCTTTATTTGATTTTGTGTTGGATATTTTCTACTTCTTTTCTCTGTCCAGACTTCTTGAGAATTTTGTAAATTCTTTTTATTTTCTCGTGAGTTTTTATTTTTTTTATCTACTGAGTTTTCTGTCACCGGTCCTAAAAGTCCTTTGAACCATTCCCTTATTTGCGTCTTGATTTTGCCCAGGAGTGCAAAAGACTAAGTGTGGTCTATTTTGATGAATCATTATTTTCTTCACTTCACTTAGTTTACTGTACTAGAATTAATTGGGGAATTGTGCTTAATTGTCCAATATTTTCCCATTTTTCTGAATTGTGCTTAATTTGATCAGAAATTCTTATTTCACTTAATTTGAATTGTCTGAGCTAATTATTTTCATTATTGATTACAGGAAAATTTTGGAAATATTTTAGGACATTTGGAAGGATATTCATTCACACACTATGTTCGAAAGAAGCTATGCTGCATTGATTTAATGTGTATTAATATGTGGAAAACGTGGAGTTGGTTTAAGTGCATCAAATTCCTTGAGTCATGGGATGTTTTTTCACGGCTGGAAATAGAATCCACAAGCTTACCATTTAATTTTTGAACAAAGCCTTTTGTTGCTTCTTTGCTGGAAAGGGAAAAAGAATACAATGAATTGTTCACGGTTATGTCCAAAAAGCAAAGTATGAAGAAGGATATTAATTTTTTTTTGGATGATTTTGGCTTTGAAAATGGAAGTGCATACGGTGTCATGAAGACTCCAAAAACTTATATGGTAGTAACAAAACAAAAATGGGAACCACCACTTCTCATTAGAAAAGCATGACAAAGGAAAGAGGGGGCCACCACTTTCACGGTTTTGGCTTGCTAACAACTCAAGTCCACATGCATCAACGAAACATCATTTTAAATGGAAGGAAGGGGGCCACCTAAAAGAAGCATCACGTCCAGCACATCACTCAAAAAGAGTTACGTTCCAGCAGGTTATGAGAAAGATGTCTTCATTTTGGAGAGTTGCACAAGCAAAGGGGCACATACGGCTGGAAGGAGAGTAGAGCTGGAGAAAGGAAGCACACTACACAACTCACATGTTCAACATCCAGCAACTTGGAGCAGCCACCAAGAGGGAGAGAGTGGTGTCACGGTGATGGAGCTTATGCAGAAACAGCAGCAAGACAAAGTCCAGCAGCTTTGGAGGAACTCACGGCCCTTGAGGAGTTGCGTCCAGTAGTGGTAGGTGCATACGGATGAGAAGCTTCTCTTCCTTTCTTTTAGAATGAAGAAACAGTGATGGATGTGTAATTTCCTTCTTGGAAAGAAGGAAGCAGCTGAAAGGTGTCCAGCAAGGAAGCACTCACGTTAACAGTGGAGGACCCTCTTTGCTTTCATTCACTGCATGATGACATGCAAGCACCCATCCATGTTGAAGGCATCTCTCGGGTTTTTATTCCAGCCACCATCAACAAGTTATTTTCTTATGGAAAAGAGAAGCATCCAGCAGTTCACACCCACCATATAAAGAGGAAGAAGATTGTCCAGAGATGCGATGGTTGAAGGGGAGACTACGGATGTGTGAAGGGAGAGCCCCAGAATGATAAATTTTTTATTCTTCACACGGCCCCATGATAAACAAATTATTTTGGCAAAACATCTTAATTAAAAGTGGGAGCCACCAACTAGGAGATGGGAGAAATTTTTCTTTGGTTTTGGAAGAATGAATCAAATGCAGAATGGAAAAGAGGGGCCACTTTCAAACAAGGAGTTCACGGGAAGGATTCTTAACAAATGGGGAGATGCTCACGGGAGGAGACTATTGGTGAGAGAATTGCTTATAAAAGGAATGCAGCACCAAAGCAGAGAGGCAGACGGCCTTGGAGGCCTGGAAGGGGCACGGTTCTTCTCTTCCAGGAGTTCTCTTCCTCTAAATTTTCCATTTTCCAAACACTACAATGTAATTTTAGTTCAGTAGAAATGTGTCACAGTGTACTCATTTTATTTTCATTTGTACCAGAAATTTTATTTCTCAGTGTTAATTCTTTGATGAAGTTTATTTTCAGTTAAGTGTTTTTTTTATTTTATCTGTTGAATTTTACCGTTCGTTTTATTTTCAGACGTTTTCTATTTTTATTGTCTTTAACCGTTCAGTTTTTACAGTCTTTAAAATTTATTTCAACGTTTTTAATTCAGTCAATTTTAATTTTCTCCGCAACCAAAAACACTACAAACCCCCCCCCCCTTCGTGTTAAATCTGAGACTGAACCACAAAATTGGTCCTTGAGAGACGACTGATTGAACGGGTCGCACCGCTCACAAAAATTGTTTGCACAGAAAATAATGCAGTATAGTTTACTAGGATTTGACTCCTAGGTCGTCTCTCAAGGACCAATATTTTGCGGTTCAGTTTTAGATCTTTTTCACAAAAAAGGGGGTGGGTTTTGTAGTGTTTTTGGTTTGGATGCAGAAAAATAAACTAAATTAACACTGGAAATTAAATAAGACAGAATTAAAAACACTGGAATAAATTTTTTAAAGACAATAAAAATAAACGGTAAAAGACGGTAAAAAACGGAAAATGGAAAATTTAGCAGTGTTTGAAATTAAAATGCTAGAACAATAAACATGCAGAAAACATAACAGCAGTGTAAATAAAATTTACCCAAAGCAACAGTGAAAATGAATAGTAAAAACAACGTTGAAAATAAACTGAACGGTAAAACGCAATTACAGAAATTAATAGTGCAAAAAATCATGAACGATAAAATAGAAGAGACAATAAAAATAAAAACACTTAATTGAAATGGAATTTATCAAACATCACTTGAAAGAAAATTCTTGGACAGTACAACAAAATAAAAATGAAACGATCAAAGGTGACAGAACTGAAAGCTTAACACATTACAGAGAGTTTGGAAAAGGGAGAGGCAAGAGCCTCCTCCCAGACGTGAGTTCCTAAGCACCTAAATCTACTCTAAATTCTCATACCTCCCTTCTCCTCACACACACGTTCCCTTTTAAACACTCTCAATCTCCCTTTTTATTTTTGGCAGTGTGTGCTTATGGTCCCTCCAATGTGCTGTCCGTGATCTATTTTGCTCATCTTTCTTTTACTCAAATTAATGAGCAAGTGGGACCTCCTCTCCTTTATTCTTCAATCATGTTGCACACCATTCCACCCCTTGGCTCACGTGAGATCAGCTCTTGGTGAGGCTAGAATGAATGAAGAATCAGATGCCAAAACATTGCTTGCTGCTGGCCGAGAAAAGCTTCTCTCTATCCAAGCACTACTACCCTCCGTTCCAACATCTTCTTCCTTTCCTTCTCTTTTACATGGTGGCAGTGAGTTACTGGATGGTTTGCTTATTCTTTCTGCAGGCTGAAAGTGTTAAGTTATTTCCATGTGCACCACTTCTTCCCAAAGCTTCTCTTCCAGCATGTGACAGCACCTCTTTTGGACCGTGAGCTTGCTGGAACGTGGTGATGGCTGGACGTTTCTGCACTCTTCAAAGCTGCTGGATGTGCTTCCATTACTCATTGGTTATGCTTCTTCTTTCCATCCAGCTCTCTCTTAAAAAAAAACGTTCAAGAGCCAAGCCTTAAACAAGTGGTGGCTGTAGCTGCTCATTGCCGAGACATCACTCTCCTTTTTCCTTGCATTTCCTCTTCAACTCATGGCAGCAACAACTTGGAGACTTCTTCCCTGCATCACCGTGCTTCATTTCTTCCGCCACCACCGTGACAAAACTCTTTCATCAGGCAGCTGTGTGCTTCTTCTTCTCCAAGCCGAGCTACTCCTTTAAAGAAAGAAACACTCAATTGCTAGAGAGCTCCACTGTCCATGTGCTTCCATTCCTTGCAGCGTTTTTTTCTAGCACCTCACCATGACAGCACCTTCTTTTGTTTGCTGGAATGGAGAACACCACTGCTGGACATGTACTGCTCAAAAGGGACCGTGAGCTTCCATTAGAGATTGCTTCATGGTGCTGGAACGCTGCTGGATAGGGGTTGCTTCTACTTGCTGGACTTGCTTCCAGCTGTGTGCTCTTGATTCAGCAAAAAAAAATAAATACCCGTGTGGAGTGGAAGAGAATGGTAGAAAAAAAATCTGAACTTAGCACATGTGGGGACGTGCAACCACTTTCATTTGCTAGGCTTTCTCCAAAACAAAACCGTGAACTCCTTTACTTTGTAGTGGTCCCTTTCTTTCACTTCCATTAAGTGAATTGTTGATTGCATCTTCAGAAATCCGTGACCACCATTTGGAATGTGGTCCCCTCCATTGGTTCAAATTGCTTATTCTTTGTCATGTGCTTAATATTTCACACACTTAATTCCTGATAAAGACAAGAGAAGGGATGCCATGTGTCCGTGACTGATTTCTAGTTCTTAAGAAATCAAATTCTTAAGGCGTGTGATGTGTTCCAAGCAATCCAAAAAAAATTTGTGCTTCAAAAATTTCCACTTTCACTTGCACCGTGATTTCCTTTTAGCCAGCAATATGCATCTCTCCAAAGCTTAAACATAATAAATGTAATTTTCTCTTTTTCTCCATATTTCCAAAATTTTCCTGCAATCAATAATGAAAATAATTAGCTCAGATAATTCAAATTAGTTAAAATAAGAATTTCCGATCAAGTTAAGCACAATTAAGAAAAATGGGAAAATATTGGACCTTTAAGTAAAATTCCTAGATTAATTCTAGTACAATAAACTAAGTGAAGTGAACAAAATATCGACTCATCAAAATAGACCACACTTAGTCTTTTGCACTCCTGGGCAAAATCAAGACGCAAATTAGGGAATGGTTCAACGGACTTTTAGGAACAACGACACAAAACTCAGCAGACAGAAAAATAAAAACTTGCAAGAAAACAAACAGAATTTACACAGTTCTCAAGAATTCTGGACAGAGAAAAGAAGTAGAAATTATCCAACACAAATCCAATAAAGCAGATACTTATAGAAATCATCCAAGCAATTCAAAGTATGGCAAAAATAATTAATCAGTTCAAGAGGTGATTTAAAAATAACAAAACCTTACAGATGCACTCACAGTGTTTCTCTCAAGTGTCTAGGGTAAATAATTATATCAGCTCGATGTACTCACGAAAACAAACACAAGTAGACTTGGCAAGCTTCTAATTATCCATACTTAAAACATATGCATGTTCAAATCAAAAGGTCTTTCAGGGTTGTAATGGGGCCAAGGACAGGGGAGGATAAATTTGGATAAGTAGCTATAGCTCAGAAGAAATAGAGGTGCAACGGGGAATAAATCGAAATACAGTCAAATCTCACCCAAACCTCTAATTTAATCCTCTTCTCGACTCCATTATTCACAGGATTATTTTTCAATTTTCTCTTTTTCTCATCATTTTTTTTTTCATCCTGTCTCTTTTCTCTCTTTTTCACACAACAGGATATAAATTATATTTTCACAACATGATGAGGAATCAACTAGCCAATTTATCAGAATCCCCAAGGAGACCACACTTATTCACAAAACACTTCTATAGCTCCAGACTTCCCTAAGGTTTAGGTAATCATTTGTTTTTCACTTAGGATCAGTGTATGAGCTTTAACACAAAGAAATGGATACAGTATAGGCTCAAAGGGTTATCAAAGGATAATAACAGGGTAGGCTTATTTGGCTAAAGAGGCTCAAGAACAAAAATGCCTTTATCACGTCTGAACATGCATATCAATCAAGTATATCAAAAAGAATCAAGCCAAGGCATATGTGCAAGCAATCAAGATACATGTCACACAAGAAGGAACATAAAGTGGCTCAAATCTCACACAGGGTATTTGTCACAATCAAATCAACCTCTTAAACACATAATCATGTTTCCAAGCAGAGAAAAACAAGGATTTTAAACCATAAGTATTAATGAAGTGAAGGAAAAATCTACAACTTTAGACATCATCCAGAAATCAAGAGAAAAATGTAAAATTTATTGCACACAAAACTTGATAAAAATAACTTAAAAGAGAAAAAATTTAACACTCAAAAACAAAAAATTTAACACACAAAATACAATCTAACAGAAAAATCAGAAAAATCAGAATTTCTTCCCAGTAGACCACACTTAAATCACACAATGTCCTCAGTGTGTTACAATCATCAGATGATCAACTTCAGAGCAGTCAAATAATATAGACAAGTGCAATAAAATGTTAGGAAATGGGAAGAAATTTTCAGTAACATCCATCAGTAGATGTCTAAATCACGTAGCACCCATCAGTAGATGCTATTAAAATTTTATTTTTATTTTTTTATTTTATTTTATTTTTATTTTTATTTTTTTTTAATTGAAAAAGGAGACCGGTACTGTGACAACAGTCTCGGTGACAATGACCGGAACTGTTGCTACAGTAGCAGAAATTTAGGCTATAAAAGGCCGCTCCTCCGCGTCCAGCGCCATTTCTGATCCCTCACTCTCTCTCTACTCCTCTCTCTGCTCTCTTCTCTGCTCTCTTCTCTCTCTACTCTCTCGAGCGTCTGGATCTCTGCAGGGAGCCTCTCCCCCCCGCGTCCGCGTGCTCAGAAGGTGTACGAGCCCTGCAAGGAGCCTCTGCCCCGGTGCCATCTGAAGAGTGTGAGAACCCCGAGGAGCTTCTCTGCCAGCCTACTACTCCAGGTAAGTCCTCTGCTCCTGGATCTGCCTTTTTCTTCTTTTTCTGCTTAAGTTTCCAGATCTTTCACTGCTTTCTTTTCCTTTCTCTGCTTTCCAGTCTTTCCCTTTCAGTATTTCCTTTATTTTTCATCTCTGCCCTGCTCTCTTTACTGCTTTCCGTTGTAGTATAGTGGTGAGTATTTCCGCCTGTCACGCGGACGACCCGGGTTCGATCCCCGGCAACGGCGCCATTTTGTGATTGAACGGGTCGCACCGCTCACAAAAATTGTTTGCACAGAAAATAATGCAGTATAGTTTACTAGGATTTGACTCCTAGGTCGTCTCTCAAGGACCAATATTTTGCGGTTCAGTTTTAGATCTTTTTCACAAAAAAGGGGGTGGGTTTTGTAGTGTTTTTGGTTTGGATGCAGAAAAATAAACTAAATTAACACTGGAAATTAAATAAGACAGAATTAAAAACACTGGAATAAATTTTTTAAAGACAATAAAAATAAACGGTAAAAGACGGTAAAAAACGGAAAATGGAAAATTTAGCAGTGTTTGAAATTAAAATGCTAGAACAATAAACATGCAGAAAACATAACAGCAGTGTAAATAAAATTTACCCAAAGCAACAGTGAAAATGAATAGTAAAAACAACGTTGAAAATAAACTGAACGGTAAAACGCAATTACAGAAATTAATAGTGCAAAAAATCATGAACGATAAAATAGAAGAGACAATAAAAATAAAAACACTTAATTGAAATGGAATTTATCAAACATCACTTGAAAGAAAATTCTTGGACAGTACAACAAAATAAAAATGAAACGATCAAAGGTGACAGAACTGAAAGCTTAACACATTACAGAGAGTTTGGAAAAGGGAGAGGCAAGAGCCTCCTCCCAGACGTGAGTTCCTAAGCACCTAAATCTACTCTAAATTCTCATACCTCCCTTCTCCTCACACACACGTTCCCTTTTAAACACTCTCAATCTCCCTTTTTATTTTTGGCAGTGTGTGCTTATGGTCCCTCCAATGTGCTGTCCGTGATCTATTTTGCTCATCTTTCTTTTACTCAAATTAATGAGCAAGTGGGACCTCCTCTCCTTTATTCTTCAATCATGTTGCACACCATTCCACCCCTTGGCTCACGTGAGATCAGCTCTTGGTGAGGCTAGAATGAATGAAGAATCAGATGCCAAAACATTGCTTGCTGCTGGCCGAGAAAAGCTTCTCTCTATCCAAGCACTACTACCCTCCGTTCCAACATCTTCTTCCTTTCCTTCTCTTTTACATGGTGGCAGTGAGTTACTGGATGGTTTGCTTATTCTTTCTGCAGGCTGAAAGTGTTAAGTTATTTCCATGTGCACCACTTCTTCCCAAAGCTTCTCTTCCAGCATGTGACAGCACCTCTTTTGGACCGTGAGCTTGCTGGAACGTGGTGATGGCTGGACGTTTCTGCACTCTTCAAAGCTGCTGGATGTGCTTTCATTACTCATTGGTTATGCTTCTTCTTTCCATCCAGCTCTCTCTTAAAAAAAAACGTTCAAGAGCCAAGCCTTAAACAAGTGGTGGCTGTAGCTGCTCATTGCCGAGACATCACTCTCCTTTTTCCTTGCATTTCCTCTTCAACTCATGGCAGCAACAACTTGGAGACTTCTTCCCTGCATCACCGTGCTTCATTTCTTCCGCCACCACCGTGACAAAACTCTTTCATCAGGCAGCTGTGTGCTTCTTCTTCTCCAAGCCGAGCTACTCCTTTAAAGAAAGAAACACTCAATTGCTAGAGAGCTCCACTGTCCATGTGCTTCCATTCCTTGCAGCGTTTTTTTCTAGCACCTCACCATGACAGCACCTTCTTTTGTTTGCTGGAATGGAGAACACCACTGCTGGACATGTACTGCTCAAAAGGGACCGTGAGCTTCCATTAGAGATTGCTTCATGGTGCTGGAACGCTGCTGGATAGGGGTTGCTTCTACTTGCTGGACTTGCTTCCAGCTGTGTGCTCTTGATTCAGCAAAAAAAAATAAATACCCGTGTGGAGTGGAAGAGAATGGTAGAAAAAAAATCTGAACTTAGCACATGTGGGGACGTGCAACCACTTTCATTTGCTAGGCTTTCTCCAAAACAAAACCGTGAACTCCTTTACTTTGTAGTGGTCCCTTTCTTTCACTTCCATTAAGTGAATTGTTGATTGCATCTTCAGAAATCCGTGACCACCATTTGGAATGTGGTCCCCTCCATTGGTTCAAATTGCTTATTCTTTGTCATGTGCTTAATATTTCACACACTTAATTCCTGATAAAGACAAGAGAAGGGATGCCATGTGTCCGTGACTGATTTCTAGTTCTTAAGAAATCAAATTCTTAAGGCGTGTGATGTGTTCCAAGCAATCCAAAAAAAATTTGTGCTTCAAAAATTTCCACTTTCACTTGCACCGTGATTTCCTTTTAGCCAGCAATATGCATCTCTCCAAAGCTTAAACATAATAAATGTAATTTTCTCTTTTTCTCCATATTTCCAAAATTTTCCTGCAATCAATAATGAAAATAATTAGCTCAGATAATTCAAATTAGTTAAAATAAGAATTTCCGATCAAGTTAAGCACAATTAAGAAAAATGGGAAAATATTGGACCTTTAAGTAAAATTCCTAGATTAATTCTAGTACAATAAACTAAGTGAAGTGAACAAAATATCGACTCATCAACGACCTAGGAGTCACTTCCTAGTCTGTACTGCATTAATATCTGCAATCAACTTTTGTGAGCGGTGCGACCCGTTCACCAGTGTTGATGACGTCTTTAGCCTCGTGCGTGATGTCTTTGATTTGGTTGACAAGTTCCACGACCATATCATGCTCTTTGTTCTTCCCTTTGGTAGTTCCAAGAATAGTGTAACAAGGAATAACATGAAAGAGAGGAAGAAATATGAATTAAGAAAATGAGAGAGAGGACGTATGAATCAGAGTTCAAAAATGAAGAGAAATTAGGGATTCAAGTTGTAACACCCCAATTTTGGGATGCCACGAGTGAAAATTTAAAATTTTTAAAATCATAATCCCATTGCAGAAATTCAAATTCATTAATTCTTTACAATTCAAGAAAAATAAACAAAATCCCAATTTAATTATAAAATACAACTCCATATAAAATAGTTCATTCAAACAACCATAAATTCCCCAACTCTCTCAATCCACTCTCTACGCTATACAACATCCGAACTAACTGTATGATCATCTGGTCCCACATAAAAACGATCATCGTAGGTGGAACCACAACCACAACAATCAAAGGTGAGCTAACAGAAATATCATAACATACAACATAACATATTCATATTAAACATAGAGTAAGATAACCATAAAAACATATTCTAGTACAACATTAACATCACAGCCAAATCATTCATAAACCAATGTCGTTTTCTTCTACTGTGTTGTCATAACATGTTCTCACTAATAGGGCGATTCGAGTTGTCTTTCATCGCAACTTTCGACCTATCTCCCAACCTTCTTAAGTACCGACGAGTAAAAACACCTACGCGTACCGATGCATTATACTTAGCATGAGCTGAAGCCTTTTGGGCAAGACATGCACCTCCTCACACAGACTCGAATCTTTGTCTCTACACGAGACTCCAACATTATTAATGTAGCGTAGTACGAAAAGCTCACAATGACCGACAATAGTCCAAGAAAATAACATAGTTTCATATTCACATCACAAATCAATACACATTCTCAATAACATGAATTAACCAAAACGAATACCAATTTTACTTAATTGATTATGTATACATACAAACAAGGCAAGAAAAGAAAACAAGAAAAAAAGTCAAGAATCAATAATAAGAAATCAAGAATATAAGCTCCCCTTACCTTGGCCAATACTAAGGCTTTATCTACACTCCAAGGATCACAACAAATCTCCCTTTGCACTAATGTTTTTTTACCGCTAATCATTTTCTTCTCTCTAAGAACGTTTCTCTCTCTTCTCTTTCTCTCTCTTTCTCTTTTTTTCCCCTAATGGCTAGAGCTTCTATATAGATAGGATGTGTCTAATATAGTGACAACTATGTGTGGATTAATTTTATTTGTGTGAAATATACACATAGGGTATACAGTGACACTAGTAAAAAACGGGGCTATTAACGCACCCATTATGCTTCGGTTGGTCAGAAACCGAAGCATAAAATGAGGCAGTGGCATTTTTGAAATTATTGGAAAACTATATGCCTTGGTTCTATCTTAACCAAAGCCATAAAGCACCTACAACCTCGGTTACAAAGGCAACTGAAGTCATAAAGCCCACAAAAGTTGTCAAGAAAAGACTTTTCAGATGAAAAATATCTCTTGCAAGGTTTTTGGCCTCGGTTATCCTTAAAACCGAGGCCAAAATCCCCTGCTCCAACTGAGAATCCTATATGCAGTCTGACAAATATCTCTCTGCAAGGTTTTTGGCCTCGATTACTCTCAGAATTGAGGCCAAAACCCCTCTGCTCCACTGACAGGACTTTTTGAAAGGGGGCTATGGCCTCGGTTCTCTTAGGAACCTGTCGGAACAATTGACACCGATACAGAGTCGCACAACGAAATAAGATATTCAGAAAGTGTGTAACGGCCACAACACAAGTTAAAATAGTCGGTTTCAAAAATTGATTTTCTTAGTGAACTTTTATCGAACAATTGACGTGCTAAAAGTTTAAAAAGTGTAGAGTTCAAGAAAATCAATACAGAAAATGTATCCTGGTTCGAATCAAAAGATTCTACGTCCAATCGTTAATCACTATGAATAATGATTAACCTTTTTCACTAAAAATAATGTTTGTACAGATTACAAGATAAGAAGTAGAGATTAAGAAACAAGAACACCTTTCGTTCGACAAACGAACGAAAGAACCTTCTTTCGACAAACAATCGGGAAGAACCTGCTCAACCAACTTGAAGAGAACCGCTTCGACCTTTGACACACAAAGCGCGATCTTCTCCTATTTACAAGACCAGGAAAAAGTACTCTATCACTTTGAGAACTTCCTCAGACAAACTGTTTTCTCAAAATGGCATAAATTCTTTTCACTCACAGAGAACTTCCCTTAGGCAAAAAGCTCTAATACTCTCAATTTGAAAAGTTCCTTCTAAGAGCTGTGAAGACCTCTATTTATAAGCCTAGTTTCGTGCAGGGTCAAAAACTGAAAAGACATCAACTGCCACTGATAATCGATTAGCATAAGTGATAATCGATTATTTGTGTCCATTATGGAGTTTTCAAAATGTGATAATCGATTATCTTGAGCAATAATCGATTATTCCAGAGACTTGGACAATATTAAATGAAACAATGATAATCGATTATTCTGTGTAATAATCGATTATTTGCACGAGCAACTCTCTTCTAAATTGGCTCGTGATAATCAATTATTCTTCTTGACAATCGATTATTTGCCTAATGACTCACTAAATACGAAAACTTCTAACAGTTTTTACATCATTACAATTTATCCTATACATTTGTTTCTACAAAATGCGTTTAACAAAGATGAATTTAGAGTCTTCAATTCTTCAGCTTTTATCATCATCAAAACTTCACAGTAGCTTCAAGATACCAATGCTCCTTATTGGTAACAATCTCCCATTTTTGATGATCATAAAAAATATCTTGTTAAAAAAAACATTTCTAATTTCCTGCACAGATTTCATACTTACAAACATATAAACATGTTAGCAATAACTGCACTACTTAAATTAGAAGTCTTCTCCCCTTTTTGATCATAAGCAAAAAGTAAAAAAGTGGAAAAACTCCTCCTCAAATTTTTCTCCCCCTCAACAAAAGAATTGATGCATTTCAAAATAGAAATAAAATTGAAATTTCATATGAAAGAACATAATACCACCTCAGGGAATATAAGAAAAACAAAAATTCAACTCTAATTAATCCATAATAGAGATAAAAACAAGATATCTAACAAACTCATATATCTTTCCCTGAATGTAATAATCCCCTTTTAAAAACAGACTCCAAAAAAGAATTTTAAAAAGGTTTTTTTTTTTATTTTTTTTACGCTGTGTGATGAGAGGGTCGCACCTCCCAACAAAAGTGTGCATAAAAGAATGCAGTATAGTACTAGGAAGTGACTCCTAGGTCGTCTTTCAAGGACTAAATGTGATTCAGTCTCAGATCAAACACATAGTGGGGGGGATTTTGAAAGATTTTTAGGTATGCAACTGAACTTAAATAAGACACTAATGCAAACGGAAATGTAAAAAAAAAAACGGTCTCAATTACAAAATTAAAGCGGTTGGTCACTAAAGCTAACATTACATTTAAATTAAAGGAGTGAAAATTAACTTTGTGATGATTAACATTGAAAGGAGAATATGGTAATCAAGCAAAGATCACTTAAAAATTAGCAAGCATTCAAACCTAAGTGTATGCAATAAGAAAATTGTGACCTAATTAAGTGCAAGATTAAGCATTTAAAATAATATAAAAGTAGACCCTGGAGCTCTCTGGACATGGCAACAGCTCCCTTCCGTCACCGTGCACCATACATTCATTTTAAATCACTGTCTCGGGCTTCTCTTTAAAGAAAATTAAAATCATTAGAATGCTTCTTCCTTCTTCACGTAATTCACCACCAGCCACTGCCACTTTTTTGCTTCTCCTATCTAAGTTATCATTCATTCTTAAAAGATAAAGAATTTTATCAATGACCGTGGGCCACCTCTTCCTTCACATGAATGAACTTCTTCATAGACCAAAACAAACCAGCTGTAAAGTGCTTCTCTTCTCCCACTCCACATAAGCCATCAACGTCCCATCATCCTATACTCCTAACCTAATCTACTCCTCAATATTAATTCAATAAAACAATCTCTCTTCTTCCGTACGCTCCCTGCATTCCAGCTCCATCACCATTTCCTTTCCATTCACTCGGTGCTTCTTGAATCTCCTTAAATCTGCACTTCTCTGCTTCTAGCTCATTACGTGCCCGTGACAGCGTCTCCACGTGTGCTTGCTTCATTTCTCCAAACCGTGACCCTCCAGCTTTCTAAATCTCCAATCAACATGCACCTTCTAAGCCGTGCCAGCTCAAGAGAAAATGAATCATGCGTGAGATCCCATTCCAGCACACCGTATGCACTTCCTATTCTCAAAGCCAAAACCATTCAAATGAAGATACATCCTCCGCTGGACGTGTTAGCGTGCACCGCTTCTTTAGCAAAGAAAAGGAACCAGCTTGGATGATTAAAAACAAAATGAAATCACCACTGGAATCAATTTAAATGCACCGTGTGATGTTGTGACCGTGAGCTGTTTGGTTCCAAAGGAAAGGAAAATGTGTGCTGGAATAAAATAAATCTGCAGTGCGAAGTGTAAAGCCATTTCTCATTCCATAAGAAATTTAAAAAGCATTAGCAATGAGAAAGTTTTTCTTTCATTCCATCCTCTGCTTCCCAGAAATCAAAACCGAGAACCAAAAAAAAAGAGAGAGAAGTAACGAGAGAACCCCCCAGGAACACAAGCCGAGTGAAAAAAAAATTCCCCAAAAATGTGTGGCGGCTAGGGCCCCCTCTAAGGACGTGTGTCCTCCCTTTAATAGGGATGGGGTCCACACAATAAAACCCTAGGTCCAAATCACTAACTTCTAAGGGTCTAATCTAATTTAATTAATTCACAAATGTTTGTGTGGAGAGTCTTGAATTTATTTGGCACTCTTCCTGATGTCCCAAAATGTATTTCCGAAATTTTCCTGCACTTCAAAAATGCACTTAATCAGCTCAGAAAATCCAAATTAGCACAATTACAAATTTCCGACCAAATTAAGTAGAATTCGGAAAAACGGGGAAATAACAAGCAATTAAACACAATTCCCTGGTTTATTTAAGTGCAATAAACTAAATATAATTCAAGAAACAACGACTCATCAAAATAGACCACACTTAGTCTTTTGCACTCCTGGGCAAAACCAAAACGAAAACCAGGGAACTACTCAAACATCAGGAAGCTGACACAGACTCGAAAGACAGACAACAAGACTCCAAAACAGAAACACAGTTGCACAATTCTCACAAACTCTGGACGGTAAAAGGTATAGGCAGAATCCCACACAGAGTCAATGAAAGCAAATACTCAAAGAATCATCCAAACAATTCAGTACAAGGAAAGCAGTCAATCAGTTCAAGAGATGAATCAAAAGCAACAGAGCCTCACAGATGCACACAATCAGTGTTTCTCTCAAGTGTTTAAGGTAAATCAATGTCACTCAATGCACTCGAGAAAGCAATCACAAATAGACTTGGCAAGCCTCTAATATCAATACTCAAGCACATACGCATGTTCAAATCAAAAGGTCTTTTCAATGGTTGTAATGGGGCCAAGGACAAGGGAGGATATATCTGGATAAGAAGCTACAAAGCATAAGGAACAGAGGAGCAATGGGGAACAAGTTTAAACACATTCAAACACACCCACAACCTCTGATTCCATCCTCTTCTTGACTCCATTATTCACAATTATTCACATTTTTTTTTCACTATTTTTCTGCTCTCTCTTTTTTTCATCCTGTCTCTTTTCTTTTCTCTCTTTAGCACACAACTATAAGAGACAAGATATAAATCATATTTACCAAAACAAAAACAAGAAGAGGAACCAACTAGCCAACTCATCAGAAACCCCCAAGAGACCACACTTGTTCCCAAAACACTTCCAAAGCTCCAAAATTCCCTAAGGTTAAGGTAATCATGGTTTTTCACTTAGGGCTAGTGTATAAGCATTCAAAACAAAGAAATGGGGGAAAGTATAGGCTCAAAAAGGGTTTTCAAAGGATTAGAACAAGGTGAGCTTATTTGGCTAGAGAGGCTCAAGAACAAAACTGCCTTTATCACTTCCAAACATGCATATCAATCAAGAATTATCAACAAGAGTTAAGCCAAGGCATATGTGCAAGCAATCAAGAGACATATCACACACAAGAAAGAACATAAAGTAGCTCAATTTCTCACACAGGGCATTTGTGTCACAATCAATTCAACTCTCAAACATCATGATCATCTTCTAAGCAAAGAAAAGCAAGGAATCCAACATCTCAGAGTATCAATGAAGTGAAGGAAAACTGACAACCTAACCACAATCCATAATTTACGAAAAGCATGCAAAACTGTACACAAGACACAACAAAAACCTCCTAGAAAAAAAAAAATTTAACACGGAAAACAAAAACTAACAAAGAAAAATCAGAATCTCCCCCAATAGACCACACTTAAACTACACAGTGTCCTCAATGTGTCATAAGCATAAGATCGAAAATCAAAACAGTGAACAGATCATGGACAAGTGCAATAAAAGTAGGGAAAGGGGGAGAAGAGAGAAAGAAAACTCCCCTGATCATGGTGGCAGTTGCCAATTTTGGACTTTCAGGGAGATGTCTTCCACCACAGGATCCAGCCAGGAAGTTTTGAGGAAAAATTGCTTCATCCTCCATATTTGATCAAGCAGGGAAATGTCCTCCACAGCTGGATCTAAGAAGAAGTGATTGTTGATGAGCGGGTTCAACAGGTGCTTATTGATCTTGAAGCTTTTGTCATTGTGAGCACCTTTGTTGTCCACTGTGGGTGCATGTTGGTCAAATTCATTTGTACCTCCTGCAATAGGGTTAGTGCAATGTGGTTCCAAAGAAATAACATGCAGGGGTATAACACCCAAATTATCATATTGAACCTCAGATACATCCTCAGAACATGAATCAATTTCAAAATCACAAGCAATATCAATAACAGACTCAGATTCATGTTCAGTGCATTGATAATAAACATTCGGATGTGATATCAAAAAGTGGTTCTCATCATGCACAGAGGGAGAATTAAAAACATGCTCAGCAACAATATGATCATCAACGTACCTCTCAACAGCATAATCATGAACAACATAATCAAGAACATAATCATCACAGACATAATCATACTGAGGTATGCTTACCTCCTCTTCCTTGAAGATTGGTAGAGTGTGGGAAGATGAAGGTGGTCTACCTGGTTCAGGATTACTGCTTATTTCTGCCTGCTCCTCAAAATAATCATTAGTCTCCTCAGGTGCAAGGGTAGGGACATAGGATGATGGGAAAGTAGATGGCACAATAGTAAGCTCATGACTCTTCTCCCCATCTTCTATGTTGATGCCACTATCATCATCATCTGGAATCTGAACAGTCTGAAATGGTAACTCTGAATCTTGAGACTGTTCCTTAGTGAGTTGAGTGGCCATCTGCCCTATCTGATCAGTCATACTCTGAATGGCAGCTCCTATTTCTTGCTGGAACTGCATGTTCTCTTGCTGAAACTGAAGGTTGTGCATGGTCATCTGCTCCAACAACTCCTGCAATGTAGGCTCAGAAGTAGAAGGCTGAGGAGCTATTTGGGCAGGAGCATCATATTGCTGACTCTGGTATTGCTGGACTGGTGGAGGCATACAAGTACTCTGGAATGGTGGTTCTTGATAATGATGCTGTGGAGCATTATACCATTCCAAGGTAGGGTCATTCCATCCAAGACCGTTGCTGTAAACATATTGCACAAGGGAAAATTTGCTCAGAAACTGATGCTTAAGATATCCCCAATCGGTAACGGATCTCAGAGGAAGAGAGTCTTTCCAATCCTTAGCTGCTCCTTGTAATGAATGCGGAAATGCGCTCAAGAAAATGTAATCAAGAGGGACATCTGGAGGCTTCATCGAAGAGCACATGATGTGGAGCTCCTCCAAATGTCTGTGTGGGCATTCTCCTGCAAAACCATGAAACTTAGGCAGCAAATGTATCAGTCCAGGGGTGAGATCGCAATGAAGATCATCCTCCTTAAGTGAAACCGGCTCACAAAGAGCACTCTCAGAAATTAGAGGATGAGTCATATTGTTCTCAACATAGAAATCAGCAGAATATGAATTACAATCAGGGTAACATGCAGAATGAGAATCATAATCAGAGGCACTAGCAAAACAAGCAGTATTCACGAAATCAGAATAGGTAGACATGGAAAAAGAAAAATACTACAAATTACGAAACAAATGAAACACAACACATTTATACATGCAACACGCACACACAAAAACAGAACATCACATCACATCACATCACAACAGTAGACAAAACACAACACACACTAACACAACAAAAAGACCTAAGACTGAACCGTTGGTCCCCGGCAACGGCGCCATTTTGATGAGAGGGTCGCACCTCCCAACAAAAGTGTGCATAAAAGAATGCAGTATAGTACTAGGAAGTGACTCCTAGGTTGTCTCTCAAGGACCAAATGTGGTTCAGTCTCAGATCAAACACATAGTGGGGGGGATTTTGAAAGATTTTTAGCTATGCAACTGAACTTAAATAAGACACTAATGCAAACGGAAATGTAAAAAAAAACGGTCTCAATTACAAAATTAAAGCGGTTGGTCACTAAAGCTAACATTACATTTAAATTAAAGGAGTGAAAATTAACTTTGTGATGATTAACATTGAAAGGAGAATATGGTAATCAAGCAAAGATCACTTAAAAATTAGCAGGCATTCAAACCTAAGTGTATGCAATATGAAAATTGTGACCTAATTAAGTGCAAGATTAAGCATTTAAAATAATATAAAAGTAGACGCTTGGAGCTCTCTGGACGTGGCAGCAGCTCCCTTCCGTCACCGTGCACCATACATTCATTTTAAATCACTGTCTCGGGCTTCTCTTTAAAGAAAATTAAAATCATTAGAATGCTTCTTCCTTCTTCACGTAATTCACCACCAGCCACTGCCACTTTTTTGCTTCTCCTATCTAAGTTATCATTCATTCTTAAAAGATAAAGAATTTTATCAATGACCGTGGGCCACCTCTTCCTTCATGTGAATGAACTTCTTCATAGACCAAAACAAACCAGCTGTAAAGTGCTTCTCTTCTCCCACTCCACATAAGCCATCAACGTCCCATCATCCTATACTCTAACCTAATCTACTCCTCAATATTAATTCAATAAAACAATCTCTCTTCTTCCGTACGCTCCCTGCATTCCAGCTCCTTCACCATTTCCTTTCCATTCTCTCGGTGCTTCTTGAATCTCCTTAAATCTGCACTTCTCTGCTTCCAGCTCATTACGTGCCTGTGACAACGTCTACACGTGTGCTTGCTTCATTTCTCCAAACCGTGACCCTCCAGCTTTCTAAATCTCCAATCAACATGCACCTTCTAAGCCGTGCCAGCTCAAGAGAAAATGAATCATGCGTGAGATCCCATTCCAGCACACCGTATGCACTTCCTATTCTCAAAGCCAAAACCATTCAAATGAAGATACATCCTCCGCTGGACGTGTTAGCGTGCACCGCTTCTTCAGCAAAGAAAAGGAACCAGCTTGGATGATTAAAAACAAAATGAAATCACCACTGGAATCAATTTAAATGCACCGTGTGATGTTGTGACCGTGAGCTGTTTGGTTCCAAAGGAAAGGAAAATGTGTGCTGGAATAAAATAAATCTGCAGTGCGAAGTGTAAAGCCATTTCTCATTCCATAAGAAATTTAAAAAGCATTAGCAATGAGAAAGTTTTTCTTTCATTCCATCCTCTGCTTCCCAGAACTCAAAACCGAGAACCAAAAAAAAAACAAGAGAGAAGTAACGAGAGAACCCCCCAGGAACACAAGCCGAGTGAAAAGAAGAATTCCCCAAAAATGTGTGGCGGCTAGGGCCCCCTCTAAGGACGTGTGTCCTCCCTTTAATAGGGATGGGGTCCACACGATAAAACCCTAGGTCCAAATCACTAACTTCTAATTTTTGGGTCTAATCTAATTTACCAAAAATTGACCCAAAATATAAGAGTTGATACAGAAATTCTAAACTACTAAGTTACAATTTAATTAATTCACAAATGTCTGTGTGGAGAGTCTTGAATTTATTTGGCACTCTTCCTGATGTCCCAAAATGTATTTCCGAAATTTTCCTGCACTTCAAAAATGCACTTAATCAGCTCAGAAAATCCAAATTAGCATAATTACAAATTTCCGACCAAATTAAGCAGAATTCGGAAAAACGGGGAAATAACAAGGAATTAAACACAATTCCCTGGTTTATTTAAGTGCAATAAACTAAATATAATTCAAGAAATAACGACTCATCAAAATAGACCACACTTAGTTTTTTGCACTCCTGGGCAAAACCAAAACGAAAACCAGGGAACTACTCAAACATCAGGAAGCTGACACAGACTTGGAAGACAGACAACAAGACTCCAAAATAGAAACACAATTGCACAATTCTCACAAACTCTGGACGGTAAAAGGTATAGGCAGAATCCCACACAGAGTCAATGAAAGCAAATACTCAAAGAATCATCCAAACAATTCAGTACAAGGAAAGCAGTCAATCAGTTCAAGAGATGAATCAAAAGCAACAGAGCCTCACAGATGCACACAATCAGTGTTTCTCTCAAGTGTTTAAGGTAAATCAATGTCACTCAATGCACTCGAGAAAGCAATCACAAATAGACTTGGCAAGCCTCTAATATCAATACTCAAGCACATACGCATGTTCAAATCAAAAGGTCTTTTCAATGGTTGTAATGGGGCCAAGGACAAGGGAGGATATATCTGGATAAGAAGCTACAAAGCATAAGGAACAGAGGAGCAATGGGAAACAAGTGTAAACACATTCAAACACACCCACAACCTCTGATTCCATCCTGATCGTGACTCAATTATTCACAATTATTCACAATTATTCACATTTGTTTTTCACTATTTTTCTGCTCTTTTTTTTTTCATCCTGTCTCTTTTCTTTTCTCTCTTTAGCACACAACTATAAGAGACAAGATATAAATCATATTTACCAAAACAAAAACAAGAAGAGGAACCAACTAGCCAACTCATCAGAAACCCCCAAGAGACCACACTTGTTCCCAAAACACTTCCAAAGCTCCAAAATTCTCTAAGGTTAAGGTAATCATGGTTTTTCACTTAGGGCTAGTGGATAAGCATTCAAAACAAAGAAATGGGGGAAAGTATAGGCTCAAAAAGGGTTTTCAAAGGATTAGAACAAGGTGAGCTTATTTGGCTAGAGAGGCTCAAGAACAAAACTGCCTTTATCACTTCCAAACATGCATATCAATCAAGAATTATCAACAAGAGTTAAGCCAAGGCATATGTGCAAGCAATCAAGAGACATATCACACACAAGAAAGAACATAAAGTGGCTCAATTTCTCACACAGGGCATTTGTGTCACAATCAATTCAACTCTCAAACATCATGATCATCTTCCAAGCAAAGAAAAGCAAGGAATCCAACATCTCAGAGTATCAATGAAGTGAAGGAAAACTAACAACCTAACCACAATCCATAATTTACGAAAAGCATGCAAAACTGTACACAAGACACAACAAAAACTTCTTAGAAAAAAAAAAAAAATTTAACACGGAAAACAAAAACTAACAAAGAAAAATCAGAATCTCCCCCAATAGACCACACTTAAACCACTCTGACCTTTGACACACAAAGCGCGAGCTTCTCCTATTCACAAGACCAGGCAAGAGCACTCTATCACCTTGAGAACTTCCTCAGACAAACTGTATTCGCAAAATGGCATAGATTCTTTTCACTTACAGAGAGCTTCCCTTAGGCACAAAGCTCTAATACTCGCAATTTGAAAAGTTCCTTCTAAGAGCTGTGAAGACCTCTATTTATAAGCCTAAATTCGTGCAGGGTCAAAAACTGAAAAGACATCTCCCAATTGCCACTGATAATCGATTAGCATAAGTGATAATCGATTATTTGTCTTTTTGTGATAATCGATTATTCTGAGCAATAATTTATTATCACTGGCAAGATGGCATGTAATGGAAGTGGAGGCCCTCCACTGAACACGCTAATGGAGTTTAGTTTAGATGGCTTCAACGTGAGCTTAGTGGACGGGTTCAACCTGCCCCTGATTGTTGTTCCCAAAAGTGGTTCCGACAGCAATTGTAAGAGCACGGGGTGCATGGTGGATTTGAATGCAGTGTGTCCAGCAGAGCTAAAGGCAACAAGAAATTAGGAAGTGGTGGTATATCAGCATAAGTGCAGTGTTTCCAAATCCCTAATTCCTTTTTCAACCACTAAAAAAATAATATATTTTAGTAGGGGTTGTTTCCGGCGGTTTTGGAAACCCGGAATAATTTTCGGCAGTTTTGATTAATACCGTAGTTACTGATAACAGTTGAAAAACTGTTATTTTCATGCTTAAAATTGATACTAAAAGCAACCTTTAATACTTAGAAACTAGCTTGAAATCATGCTTTTATTCATATTTTCAGAAATAAGAGAGCTGGACAGGTTTATGCTTGATTTCAGTGTTTTTGTGTAGGTTTTAAGGTGAATTTGGTGAAAGAAGTGAAGAAGGAAGAGATGGAATCAGAAAAGACATCAAAAAGTGAAAAAGGAGAAGCCGAAGTTACCGCTCAGCGGCAGTTTACCGCTGAGCGGCACTCAGGAGCTCACGGGAGATCCGCTGAGGGGTAAAATGGCCGCTGAGGGGAAGAAACCAACTCACGCACTTACTGCTGAGCGGCACTTTACCGCTGAGCGGCACACTTATGGGCTTGGGCCTAAATTTTCTGTAATTTTAGAATAGTATATAAGCTTTAGGACGTCCTAGGGTTTGTATCTTTGGCAGAAACGAAGCAAACACTCTCTCTTCCACCCCTTTGAAGGAGGATCTTGGATGCTTAGGCTACCTCTTCACCTTTCTAGGCTTTTATCTTTCATTCTTTCATTATTGTTCATCTAGGTTCACCATGAATATGGTGAACTAAACCTTGTATGTTTGTTGGGGAATCAATGTAATCTTTTGAAGCTCTCATGTATGGAATTTGTGCTTACATCTTAATCTAAGACCTATGCTTTCTTTCATCATTAGTTAGGGTTTTTCCTCTTTGCTCAATGCTTGCTTTGTTTAACTCATTCAACGCATGATTATTGGTTTTGTCGATACAGGAACGTACGGGGAAGTCTAGATCTGGGGAATTACTCCCAATAGTATATTGGTTGTCGTTAAGCTCTTGTGCTAAAAGAACTAATTATTAGAAATGCTAGCAATTGTATGAACTCGTAATTAGGGATAGGCCTTCTTGACAAGGTAATTTAGAGAGTGGCATTAACAATGATGAATTGAAAGTTGAATTCCTAAAATATATGAGAGTTGATAAGATGAAATTGATCCCCAACAACATATTCATCCATATATTTCATTGAAAGTGTTTGTATTTTGTTTTAGCCATGATCAACCTCATGCATACATGTTTATTTTCGTCTTTTGCATAGTAAAATCCAATTATTTCATTCTTAAGTCTTAGCTAATCAACGAATCACATAACTAAACTAGACCGTGAGTCCTTTGGGAGAACGATACTTGGTCTTACCGAGTTTATTACTTGAAATGATTCGGTCATACTTGCCGATTGTTCAACAAGTTTGTGACATCATATTTTGGTGATCATAAATTTGTGCATCAATTACCCCTTCTTTTATTTTCTTTAATTATTTTTAATGTATCCCCCTAAATAATACCCATCCTTCCCAACGCCTTTCATTTATTCTACCTTTCCCTGATTCTCTAGTTTTTCCCAAACCTTAATTCTTCTACCTTCACTCATTTCATCTACCTTCCCCGTGCCTTCCCTGCACCATAATTATTTTCCCTCAAAGCCCTTTCCCGCACCATCTTCGTGCTGGTCTTCCCCTGAGCAAAGTGTCGAGGCCTTGAGGCATTTGTGGGCTGAGCGAGGCTTCGAGGCAGCGTGGAGGCGCCTTATTGTTCGTCGGGGTGCTCTCGGAACTGAACTGTAGATTTTCTCTCGGAATTCCTTGCATAGTTCACGCGACTCAGAAAGCGAGGAGGTCACTTCATTCCGCATCCGATGTCTTTGTGGGTGACGTTAGTCAGACGTCTATTGTGTCAGGCCGAACGTCTATATAGACGTCAGGTCTGTGACAACGGACGTCTATAGACGTTGGTTTGTGCACTGCCAAACATCTATAGATGCCAGTTTTTGCACTAACCGACGTCTACTGGGTGTTTTTTTTTAAAAATTTATTTATTTTTGCATTAAAACCACACCTGAAAAATAGAAAATCATCCCAGAACAATATATAGTATAATATATTTGCGTTTCATAATATAAAGAAAGTTCTACTTAATGTACAAAATAATCCAATACCAAAACTATTAATATATAAACTTATAAAACTAAAATTAATTAATGTTCAACAACAAATAAAACTGTTCCTAACTCCATCTTTGCAGAACATAAGCTGTCCACTCCTGCCTTATTTGCCTAATGGTGTCCTCTGATATAGGAGATGTACTCTTGAAGCACTGCAAAATTGAAGAAAGATTCATTATGGTTTCATATATGTTTAAAGATGAATTTGATTTGTAATGTAGTCAAGGTATGCATCATTACCTCATTCCAGTCATCCGTAACGACAGCTCGAATGATGGTCTTAATCCAACACATTAAATAGAAGCCACATTCCCATGAATCCTGCTGCTGGTTACACTAAAATGATGCACTAAATTGTCAATAATTTAGATCATTCAATAACATACAAAATGAATTATAACTATAAATGACAATCAACCTTTGGATATAAAATTTGAACTAATTGACCTCGAGATTTACCAATAACTCTGTACAGATTAAAAACACAAAGTAAAATTATCATAACTATTTTATCATAATAGTTTAAGGGGAACATCAAATTCAAAGTAATTTTTGGAGAAACACTTATCCTTGAAGCATGGTTCTCAAGTCATTTTTCATCTTCCTGTGCAACGAACAAAACCATATAATTTTACATTGTTTGGGAATGATGACCATCAGCTGCCAGTGCGGCCTATCACGAAGGACAAAAATAGTTATTTAACTAAGTAATTAAGGAAACTTTAATAATGAACTTTTACATATAACAACACCTACCCATCAATGTATGGCACAAGGTATACGTCTCTTTTTGACTCATCCATCCATGTTTGCAAATAATGTTGTATGTTTTCAAGTGTGTTACCATAAGGTTGAATGGTCTGATGTAAGACCCATGAAAAATATTTATAATAGTAAATTTTAGCATTTTATTAGTAATAATAATTTTAATGGATAGAAAAATGTAAATTTTGGATATAAAATTATAGTAATTCTAGAGGGAGAGGTTTAAATTTTTGATAACTTATTTAGGATTTTTTAAGAAAATTGAATAGAAAAAAGTGAATAGTGAATATTGAATAGTGAAAAAAAAAGATAAGAATTTCTTAGCATGGAAGGAATTAGAATAAGAATTCCTTAGCATGGAAGAGGTTCTGAAGAGTTTTCGGGGAAACAAATTCGGAGCAAGAGATTAAGTCTGGAATAGAGGTAGGGGAGCTAACCTTTCTATGCTTTTATATTATGATTTAGTATTTCTATGCTTTTATATTATGATTTAGTATTGTTTTATTACTATTCATATCTTGAAATTCTGTGTGAATACTATTAATGCTTACTGTATGTTTATATATATTGAAATTCGGTGTTAATATTATATGCTGTTGTTTTGAATCTGTAAATAAGAAATTTGTTGAAAACTAGTTGAGGAACACTTTGGCTAAGGAAAGACTTGATACTTAAGTTGTCCATTGTGACGCACCTCTCTTTCCTGGAAGTCTACTCGACAAGTTTTAAACTTAAATCCTATTGAACAAATTATGTACTGTTAATTTATTTTGTGATATATTCAGTTTGTATGATTTCTAAAATGATTGGATTTTATTGCATTTGAATTATGCATCTGAACATGGTTGCGAACTATAATGATGTGTGTGAGTATGAATTGGACATCTGATAACAGTTGAAAAACTGTTATTTTCATGCTTAAAATTGATACTAAAAGCAACCTTTAAGACTTAGAAACTAGCTTGAAATCATGCTTTTATTCATATTTTCAGAAATAAGAGAGCTGGACAGGTGTATGCTTGATTTCAGAGTTTTTGTGCAGGTTTTAAGGTGAATTTAGTGAAAGAAGTGAAGAAGAAGAGAGATGGAATCAGAAAAGACACCAAAAAGTGCAAAAGGAGAAGCCGCAACTGCCGCTCAGCGGCAGTTTACCGCTGAGCGGCAGTTTACCGCTGAGCGGCACTCAGAAGCTCGCGTTGGATCCGTAGAGGGGCAGAATGGCCGCTGAGGGGAGAAAATAACTCACGCACTCACCGTTGAGCGGTACTTTACCGCTGAGCGGCACACTTATGGGCTTGGGCCTATATTTTCTGTAATTTTAGAATGGTATATAAGCTTTAGGACGTCCCAGGGTTTGTATCTTTGGCAGAAACGAAGCAAACACTCTCTCTTCCACCCCTTTGAAGGAGGATCTTGGATGCTCAGGCTACCTCTTCAATTTTCTAGGGTTTTATCCTTCATTCTTTCATTATTGTTCATCTAGGTTCACCATGAATATGGTGAACTAAACCTTGTATGTTTGTTGGGGAATCAATGTAATCTTTTGAAACTCTCATATATGGAATTTGTGTTTACATCTTAATCTAAGACCTATGCTTTCTTTCATCATTAGTTAGGGTTTTTCCTCTTTGCTCAATGCTTGCTTTGTTTAACTCATTCAATGCATGACTATTGATTTTGTCGATAAGGGAACGTACCGGGAAGTTTAGATCCGGGGAATTTCTCCCAATAGTATATTGGTTGCCGTTAAGCTCCATTGCTAAAAGAACTAATTATTAGGAATGCTAGGAATTGTATGAACTCGTAATTAGGGATAGGCCTTCTTGTCAAGGTAATTTAGAGAGTGGCATTAACAATGATGAATAGAATGTTGAATTCCTAAAATATATGAGAGTGGATAAGATGAAATTGATAAACCCCAACAACATACTCATTGATAACAGTTGAAAAACTGTTATTTTTATGCTTAAATTTGATACCAAAAGCAACCTTTAAGACTTAGAAACTAGCTTGAATTCATATTTTTTCTTTAGTTTTGAGAATAAGAGAGTTGAAAGTGAATTTAATGGTTTTGTGCAAAATTCCCTTGATTTTGTAGGCTAATTGAATGATTTGAAAGAAGAATTGAAATACCGAATGATTGGAGTGCTGAAAAGTCAACCAGAAACCAGAAAAGTCAACCAGTCAACCAGAAAAGTCAACCAGTCAACCAGAAAAGTCAACCAGTCAACCAGAATGCTGAAAAACCAACCAGAACGCAGAAAACGTCTGACCGGGTGGCGCTGAGCGGAAAATACCGCTGAGCGGCACTTTTCGGGTGCCGAAATCACCGCTGAGGGGCAAAACAGCAGTTGGGGGGCAAAATGGATCAACCGCTAGTACCGCTCAGCGGTAAAATACCGCTGAGCGCCATTCTTAATGGGCTTGGACTTGTTTTCTGGAACTTTTATGGGCTTGGGCTTAGATCTTTTGTAATTCTAGAATAGTATATAAGGACTTGCACGTCCTAGAGTTAGTATCTTTGGCAGAAACGAGGCAAACACTCTCTCTCTCACCCCTTTGAAGGAGGATCTTGGATGCTCAGGCTACCTCTTCACCTTTATTGGGTTTATTCTTTCATTCTTTCATTGATATTCATCTAGGTTCACCATGAATATGGTGAACTAAACCTTGTATGTTTGTTGGGGAATCAATGTAATCTCTTGAAGCTCTCATATATGGAATCTGTTGAGTACATCTTTTAATTAAGACATATGCTTTCTTTCATCATTAGTTAGGGTTTTTCCTCTTTGCTCAATGCTTGCATAGTTAAACTCATTCCATGCATGATTATTGATTTTGTCGATACGGACACGTACGGGGAAGTCTAGATCCGGGGAATTTCTCCCAATATTATACTGACAATATTATATTGGTTGCCTTTAAGCTCCTGCACTCATGAACTAATCATTAGGAATGCTAGGAATTGTATGAACTCGTGATTAGGGAGAAGCCATCTAGAATGGTACATTAGAGAGTGGCATTAACAATGATGATTTGAATGGTGAATTCCTAAAATATATGAGAGTGGATGAGATGAAATTGACCCCCAACAACATATTCATTCATATAATTCATTGAAAGTGTTTATCTTTTGTCTTTGCCATTGATCAAACTTCATGCATACATGTTTATTTTCTGTCTTGCATTTTAAACTCTAAATATTTCGTTTGTAAGTCCTAGCTAATCAACAAATCACATAACTAAACTAGGCCGTGAGTCCTTTGGGAAGAACGATACTTGGTCTTACCAAGTTTATTACTTGAACGATTCGGTCATACTTGCCGATTGTGAAACAAGTTTGTGACATCATAATTTGGTGCTTACAAATTTGTCCATCACTCATCCATATATTATTCCGTTGAAAGTGTTTGTATTTTGTTTTAGCCATTGATCAAAACTCATGCATACATGTTTATTTTCGTCTTTTGCATAGTAAACTCCAATTATTTCGTTCTTAAGTCTTAGCTAATCAACGAATCACATAACTAAACTAGGCCGTGAGTTCTTTGGGAGAACGATACTTGGTCTTACCGAGTTTATTACTTGAAACGATTCGGTCATACTTGCCGATTGTAAAACAAGTTTGTGACATCGTATTTTGGTGTTCATAAATTTGTCATCAAGTTTTTGGCGCCGTTGTCGGGGACTCGTGGTTTAACTGGTTAATTTGTGTGATTATTGATTATCTTTGAGTTTAATTTTGAATTTCTGTTTTTATTCTTCGGTTTTTATTTTATTTTATTCTCTGAATCTTATATCTTCTCCTATATCTTTTTGTGCTAACCAAGTTTCTAGGGTTTTGCTTTCTTGTGTATGCAGGAAGCAATTCGAACAAGGAAGAAGAAAACAACAGAATCTCTTCTTGAAGGTTTAGACGAGAGTAGACGGAGGAGAAGAATCCGAACATCTAGAGAACTTTTCCCTCCTCCGGAAACTCTGTTACAACCATCACCACAAGGTTCTGACCACAACACATAAAATATGGAGAACAATAATGTCAGAAGAACTCTTGCTGATTACACCAATATAGCTAGACCTTAGCACTTTAACAGTATAGCTAGACCTAGAGTCAATGCAGCTAATATGGAGGTCAAACCAGCACTGATCCAACTGGTGAAAAGCAACCAATTCAATGGGTTATCTCACGAAAGCCCATATGAGCACCTCACCACATTTAATGAGATCTGCAACACAGTAAAGATTAATGGGGTGCCAGATGAAGCGATCAAACTTAGCTTGTTTCCTTTCTCATTAGGGGGCAATGCTAAGCTTTGGTTAAATTCTTTCCCAGAAGGAAGTTTCACAGAGTGGGAAGCAGTGGTAGCAAAGTTTTTAAACAAGTACTTCCCACAATCAAAGGTGACTAAAGGCAAGCAAGAGATTTCTTCATTTAGGCAAGACATGGAAGAATCACAGGGGCATGCATGGGACAGATACAAAAGCTTGCTAAGAAAAACACCCACGCATGGCTTTGAAGAAGAGGAAGTAGTCTTAACTTTCCTTGGAGGGCTTGGTTTACAAACCAAGATGATGCTTGATGCCTCAGCAGGAGGTAATATTAAATGGAAAACTCAAGAGGAAGCAACCGAAATTATAGAAAACATGGCTACTAGTGATAATGAGCTAAACAGTGAGAGAGGAGCTCCTGTGCAACAAAAAGGAGTTCTCCAATTACAAACAGATGATGCCTTGCTAGCGCAAAACAAAATTCTAACTCAACAACTGGAGACTCTTACTAAAACTCTTGCACAATTATCTAAAGAGTTGAAGATTGTTGCACAGGTACAATCTCAGTTGTGCGAATTATGTGGAGGCGACCATATCAATGGTCAATGTGCCTTTCATGTAGAAGCCGTAGAGGATGTGAACTAAATGACCAATCAATACCGTCAAGGGAACTACAATCAAGGGTGGAAACCACACCCAAGCATTGGTCAAGGGCAAATTGGGCAAGCTGGTCAATTTAATAAGCAGCAGCAACCCACCTTATGGTAGCAGATCTCTATGCTTAATGAAAGGTCCATGAGGATGGAGGAAACTCTTAATAATTTCATACAGAAAACTGAGTCTACCCAAAAGAGCACTGAAGTTGCTATAAAAAATTTGGAGATTCAGATGGGGCAGGTCACCAAGCAGGTGGAAGAAAGGCCAAATAGAAATTTTAGGGTTAATGCTGAGGTTAACCCCAGAGAAGAATGCAAGGTGGTAGAGAGCGCTGAAGAAGAAATAGTTGAGTTAGAGAAAGGAGAAACAGAAGAGAAAATAGAAATAGAGATCAAAAACAGTTTTCCTTTTCCAATACATCAAGGGAAACAACTGGATTTCACTGAATTATTCAAAATGGTGGATAATGATGCACCTTGGGAGCAGATTCTACAACAAATCACAGTTTACACGAAATCTGATGAAGACATCTCTACAAAGAAAAGACGTAGAGATGATGAGGCAAATAAGTGTAAAACTGTTAAAAAAGAGCCATTCCCTCCTAAAGCGGCAGATCCAGGAGGCTTTTCTATCCCTTGTACCATAGGGAAGAAAAGGATTAAGAAAGCTCTTCTTGATTTAGGTTCAAGTGTTAACTTGATACCTTACTCTTTACTGGAGCAAATCGGCAATGTTAATGTGAAACCTGTAAAGGTTAATCTAGTAATGGCCGATGGATCTTCAAAGGAACCATATGGGTTTGCAGAGGACATTATAGTTTGTGTGGGCAAACTCCAGTTCTTGGCAGACTTTGTGGTGATGAAGATGGAGACAGAGAAGATATCTATCATACTTGGAAGACCGTTTATGAAAACAGCCAGAGCTATCATTGATGTAAATGAAGGTATAGTGGTGCTCTAGGATCAAGAGGAGAGAGTGGTTGTAGATGTCTTTAAAGATGAGACGCAAACACAGGAGGAAGAAGCTAGTTATAAAGCTGCATTTCAAGATGCACACATGACTAGCCATAAAGATGTAAAGCTCAAGGTCACAGGTAACCATTGTTTGTTGTTTCAGGTGCACAAGGAAGAAAAGTTTGGAAGAGGAGGAGAAGTTCCTGATGACTGGGAGAAAAGAATACCCCAACACCTGTGAGAATCAAAAACAAGTTGTGGGTAGTGAAGGGCTATAAAGAGAAGGAGATGATAGATATAGAATCTCCACATTTTAGAAGATTCAAAACAGTTCACAGGAAACAGCTGAGGAGTTGGTGGGATAACAACATCAATTATGAAGAAGGAACTTAAGCTTTACTGGGTCAAGCTAATGGCGTTAAAAGAGCGCTTGCTGGGAGGCAACCCAGTTGATTTAAGAACTTTTTAATTTTATTTTGGTTTGTAAATTTTTAATCTGTTGAACATTATTTTGTAAATATTTTGTTGGAGATAGCATCTATTGAAGGATGCTAGTTGGATATAGCATCTACTGAAGGATGCTAAGCTTGTAACACCTACTGATGGGTGTTGGTGAGAAAATTTTGCACCTACTGATGGGTGCTGGTAAGTTTGTAACACCTACTGAAGGGTGTTGGTAAGATTGTAACACCTACTGATGGGTGTTGGTGGATTTTGGGTCAGGCTCGTGACGTAAACAAACGCTACCTGGGAGGCAACACAGTTGATTGGATGTTTTTGTTTCTTTCATTTTAGTTTCATGATAGGGTTTGCATAAGTAATTTAAACATTGAATTGTAGGGAACCAGTGAGGGGCATGTCTAGGAGGCACGTAGGTTAAGAAAAGAAGGAGAAGAGCACTTCACGAAAGTGCCGCTGAGCGTTATTCTCGCAGAATGGGCTTTAGTTCCCCTTAGCGGGACCCGAGCCCATTAGGGTATTTTTATACCCCAAGCTGTGTTTTAGGTTTACTTTCCAGGCTCTTCTCTGCACAAACACTCCCACATACCTTTTCCAAGGTTTTCCACATCTTTTCCCTCTTCCCTCTTAAGAAAATTTCTCTTCCACTCACTTTTTCACTAGTGTGCCATCTAAGTTTGGGGTTGGAAGAGAGCATCTTAGCTTGGAAGCATTCTCATTGCATCTAGTATCTCCACCCAAGTAAGTAAAAAGCATTTTGTTCATTCTAGGGTTCTTGATTTTGAATGTGATTGTCAAAGCATGAATATTTAGGGGTTTTTATTTCTATGCATGATTTGATGATATATTTGATGATTGAGCCGATTAAAATGCATGATTTTGAACTGGAAAACTGAAAATTGCATTTGGGTGGAGTTAGGACAGCTTAAAAAGAGGTTTTTCAAAATTCTGCAGAGTTACCGCTCAGGGGTAAACTGCCGCTGAGCGGCACTCTGCCAGACCTGGATTTTTTGATTTTTTACGTTCTGGAATGTGGCACTGGTGGCGCTGAGGGGAAATTCTGACCCTTAGCGGTGGTTTAGCTTCGAAAGGAGTTGTATTATGTGCTTTACTAATGATTAACATCATGTTCTGTGGTTTTGTATCTGTGTTTGATTGCAGGAATGACATCTTCTTCAGGAAAAAGATTGAAAACCATGGCAACCAAGAGAAAGGAAAAGGAACCAGAACAGCCCCATTCTAGTAGGTTCCTCTCTCGGAAACATGAGAAGCACTTCAAGGTGGTGCAAGACAGGAGACTCCTCATGGAAAGAAAGGTTGGAATGATACCTAACTTTGCTCCTCAATTTGGAGAGTAATTGTTAGGGAATGACTGGGGAAAGCTAGCCACATATCCTGCACCTGCCAACATAGCTGTGGTAAAAGAGTTCTACACCAATGCAAAGAAGATTGGTGATTATGCAGCTGAAAATTATCTAGGCTATGTCAGAGGCCATGCTATCAGGTATGATTCTGATTCTATCAATAACTTCCTGGACACTGTGTGGGCTGGTGAGCAGTGCCAGTTTGCTCTTTGCATGGAGGAAGGGGCTGATTTTGAGGATGTAGAGAGAGTACTATGTATACCTGGAGGACACTTCCAAAGGAATAGATCTGGCTCAGTGGTAAACATTAGGAGGATTGATCTGACTCCTCTTGCAAAGTATTGGATGACATTCTCCCATGCCAACATTCAGCCATGTTCACATGTGTCAGATATTACTCTCAACAGGGCACTCTTCATCTACTGTGCTATCAGGAACTTAAATGTTAATATTGGGCAGGTGATAGCTGATGAGATTAGTGTGTGTGCCAATACTTCAAATAACAAAGCACCCCTAGGACATCCTTCCTTAATCACTCACCTTTGCAAGTTAGCTGGGGTGGACACTTCTGCTCCACCATTTGAAAGGCCAAGAAAAGCCATTGATGAGGCCTATTACAGACAGTACTGTGGAGGTGAGGAGGCAGCTCAGCCAGTTCCACCACACCGTGCTCGCAGAGAGAGGGAAAGCACAGAGCCAGACATCTGCTGAGACACATGAGGCAGAACCGTTCCAGATGAGAGACATGTACATGTCTCTTATAGGTGCTCAGCTACAGTCCATTCACAGAGGGCAGGTGGCTACTGCTGAGATGATTGTGGGGATGTATGATACACCTCCAGCCCACAGGTGGACTATGGAGGAATTCCATAATGTGGTAGCTTGGCCAGAGGAGCCGGTGCAAGGAGGAGGAGCTGAAGCAGCTGAAGCTTCAGTTAGGGAGATGGAAGAAGATGAAGCTGATGATATTGATGCATTTGAAGATGATGAAGATGAGGAGGAAGAGGAAGATACAGAGGACAACTTAGATTGATGAGGAGCTGAGATAGCATTTACTGTTTAATGCTATCATATGCTTATGCTTTTGTTGGTTCAAGTTTTCTGAACTTATTTATTTTTGGTTTTAGATTAGGGTTGATGTACTCTATTGGAAACCTGGTTTGTTATGATGGTTTGCTATTAACTGTGATTGTCTGATAAGTAATGCTTGATGATGATTATTGATTGATTGATGTTGAGATAGATGTGCACACAAAATGCTTATACATGTGATTCACAAGCTTTGTGAACAAATGTAGGATATTATGATTGTGATTGTGAGATTAAGCAGGATGTGTATGTCAAATGTGAATGAGCTTATATGTGAGGTTTTGAGCTCCAGAGTTTTTGGTATGATTGAATGCTGTTACTTTGAAAGCATGAATGATTTTGCCCAGGTTTTCTATGATTGAATCAATTGCTTGTTTTGCATCATATGATCAAGGCCATTTGTTGGAACCCTTTTTATTGGCCAAATTCATAAAGTTAGCCCACTAAAAGAGAACACTTTGTGTTCTATCCTTTGAACCCTTAGCCTTGAACATAAATTGAAAACCCTTGTTGAAAAGCTTTACCTTGAGTTAAGTAGAAAATCATGTGTGGTATTGTTAAATGTTCAAGTTTGGGTTGTTGGGAAAGCATGAAAAAGGAAAAGCATTGAGCTAAGAGCTAAAAATTAAGAATATGCAAAGAAAAAGAAAAAGAGAAAGAAAAGAAAAGAAAAGAAAAAGCAAAGCTCAATGCAAAAGAAAGTTGGGAAAAATAAGAATAATTGTGTTGTTATGATTCTCTTAACTCAAGGATTTTGTGATCCAGAAAAACCAATTTTCTTGTTAGCCCAGCCACATTATAAGCCATTGAAAAGTCCTTGTGATGATGCATGCTTGTGAATGTTTTTGATTGTGGTAAAATGAAAGGAAAAGTTGATTCTTGTGACATTGTTATAGTGGAGTGAATGAGTGATTACCTCTTATACACTTGTGTGTTGAGTGAAACACTTTACCTAGTGAGGAACTATTCCATGAGCACATGAACATCCATGCTTAATTGATTGATCATTCATGAAAAATAGCATTTGTTGGAATTTAAATGACTTTGTGAACACTAAAGCATGTGCACATCTTGATTGAACTCTTGGTCATAAGTTTGATTGAAGTCTTTACTTATCTTGAAAGAAGATTTTTGAAAAAGTGAACCATCATATGAATTGGTAGAAGATTGAGTTACATCTTGTCTGCTTGAGGACAAGCAAAGTTCTAAGTTTGGGGTTGTGATAATAGTTGAAAAACTGTTATTTTCATGCTTAAAATTGATACTAAAAGCAACCTTTAACACTTAGAAACTAGCTTGAAATCATGCTTTTATTCATATTTTCAGAAATAAGATAGTTGGACAGGTGTCTACCTGATTTCAGTGTTTTTGTCCAGGTTTTAAGGTGATTTTAGTGAAAGAAGTGAAGAAGGAGAGAGATGGAATCAGAAAAGACACCGAAAAGTGCAAAAGGAGAAGCCGCAATGCCGCTCAGCAACAGTTTTCCGCTGAGCGACAATCAGAAGCTCGCGTTGGATCCGCTGAGGGCCAGAATAGCCGCTGAGAGGAGAAAATAACTCACGCACTCACCGCTGAGCGGTACTTTACCGCTGAGCGGCACACTTATGGGCTTGGGCCTAGATTTTCAGTAATTTTAGAATAATATATAAGCTTTAGGACGTCCCAGGGTTTGTATCTTTGGCAGAAACGAAGAAAACACTCTTTCTTCCACCCCTTTGAAGGAGGATCTTGGATGCTCAGGCTACCTCTTCACCTTTCTAGGGTTTTATCCTTCATTTTTTCATTATTGTTCATCTAGGTTCACTATGAATATGGTGAACTAAACCTTGTATGTTTGTTGGGGAATCAATGTAATCTTTTGAAACTCTCATATATGGAATTTGTGTTTACATCTTAATCTAAGACCTATGCTTTCTTTCATCATTAGTTAGGGCTTTTCCTCTTTGCTCAATGCTTGCTTTGTTTAACTCATTCAATGCATGATTATTGATTTTGTCGATACGGGAACGTACCGGGAAGTCTAGATCCGGGGAATTTCTCCCAATAGTATATTGGTTGCCGTTAAGCTCCTGTGCTAAAAGAACTAATTATTAGGAATGCTAGGAATTGTATGAACTCGTAATTAGGGATAGGCCTTCTTGTCAAGGAAATTTAGAGAGTGGCATTAACAATGATGAATAGAATGTTGAATTCCTAAAATATATGAGAGTGGATAAGATGAAATTGATAAACCCCAACAACATACTCATCCATATATTATTCCATTGAAAGTGTTTGTATTTTGTTTTAGCCATTGATCAAAACTCATGCATACATGTTTATTTTCGTCTTTTGCATAGTAAACTCCAATTATTTCGTTCTTAAGTCTTAGCTAATCAACGAATCACATAACTAAACTAGGCCGTGAGTCCTTTGGGAGAACGATACTTGGTCTTACCGAGTTTATTACTTGTAACGATTCGGTCATACTTGCCGATTGTAAAACAAGTTTGTGACATCGTATTTTGGTGTTCATAAATTTGTCATCAACATCTCAGGGAGAGATGACTAGAAGTGATTGTGTGGGGGTGTTGTTGTTGTTCTGTATAACTGTATGGAGCTTTGAACTGGTATGTCTATCCCTACACTCAAAGCATTGTTCATGCTCAAATAGAAAATAACAATGTAATGGTGAGAGTAGAGGGAGGTCCTCGTCTATAGTCTTTGAATTTAGACATAAACAGGTTGGGGGATTTACCTTGCTAGTCCAAAGATGACCAATAGTTTGATAGTTATACAAATCCGGATGAGTCGTGTGAGTGTGTGAGTCGTGATTTAATGGGTATGCTTTATTTGTTCTTTTATATGTAACTAAGTATGATGACATGGATTAATTGTACTATATGTATAACATGCTTTTATATCTAGCTCATCCTTGCTTCTGTGTTTGTGTTGTTTGGGTATGTTTCTTTGGTGATTATAGTTTCATAAGCCACCACGAGTGCAAGACCCGCCATAACTCGACTATCATTCTAGTCCGGACGAGTCGGTCTATAAAGAAACGAGTCGTGGATGTCATTTTACCATGTTTGAGTAATTTTTGCATGTTGTGTGAGGTTGAATAACATGCTTTTTATGTCTAGCTCACCCCTACTTGTTTGTGTTTGTGTTTGGGTATGTGCGATGATCACCCACTTCGGTGGGAGCAGATGGCAAGGAGGATACTTTGGAAACAGTAATGGGGACGACAATGCTGCAACTTAGATTCGCTAGCTTTTATTTGCTAGCTTTGAAGAACTTTTGTGCATTTAAAGTTTTAAATTCTCTGTAATTTCAAGGGAGAAACTCTCATACTCTAGTTTTCAATACTATTTTATGGATGACTGTAATCCTTAAAGTTACTCTTGACTGCTTTTCTATATTATGAAATGATGACGTCTTTATTATATATGCTTTTTATATAATTAGGATGTCACATCTGAGGTTCAACAAATTCGTACATGGAAGACCGACCTTGGTCTACAACGATTGTGTTCATGTACCTAAATGATCAAAGTTAAGTTGTTAGAAACTATAGTAAATCAAACAAAAAGACATATGGAAGAAAAAATTAACTATCTTACATGCACCACAGTTGAATGATGGAAATATTCAACATTCTGTCTCCCCCAATCACCTCCAATGCATCAAACAATGTGATATATACTGGCACATAGGGGGGGGGGCAGACCAAATACTCTCAAATCCCAGTACAGTTCTAATGGTGCTCTCTTCAACCTGGGTAATCTTGTCATTAACGTTGATAGAGGATTATCCTCTGCTTCAGCCATGTCATCATCTTCATGAATGACTTTGTCATGAATCGGCTGCTTCTGAGGACGTGTGAACTAAAGATAAGAATTTCATCAAAGAGTTATCAACAAATATTTCTAAACTTAACATAGAAATTGTAAGACCCTTGAAAATATTTGTAATTCAGATACTAGATTAAATAAAAAAAAGTGAATAGTAAATTATGAATAGTAAAAAGTGAATAGTGAAAAAAATATTATATATTTGTGAAAGAGATAAGTATTCCACGTTGTCTTGAGTCATAAGAGATCAAAATTCATCAAATTATGAATAAAAAATTATTTTTGTAATAGTAAAATGAATAGTAAAAATGAATAGTAAATATTTTTGCTATAAATAGCCAAGGGGGGAGGCTGAAAATGGACACAAAAAACTTAGAAAAATTTTGAGAGAAGAGAGTTGGAAGAATTTCTAGTTGCAAAGGGGACATTCTGGAAGTTTTCAGGGAACGAGGAGATTAAGTCTGTAATAGAGAAAATGTTGCAGATGCGGTTGAAAAAGCTTAGAGATGATGAGAGAGATGCGGGGAAAAACTTTCAGGGATTTTTGTAAAAAGAATAAATTTACATTGGAAAAATATGTTGTGTAAGACTTATAAGTTTAATTTCGAATTTATGTTAAGTGGTGAAGACTATATTGTTTAAAGTTTGTAAGTTTGGAATTTTATTTTGGAAGAATTGAAATAAAGTTTTGATTGTTTATATCAGATATCAAATTAATTTAGCCTTTACTACCAATAATACCCTTTAAATTATTTGGGTGTTACATTGTGGTATCAGTGCAATGGTTTTCGAAAATATTTTGGCACTGTGGGGAGTGAAAATATTATTCTTAGTAAAACTATTAGTGGTTTATGATGAAAATGACTATTTGAAGAAATTCATATCATTCTAGCTTGAATGACTTCTTAAGGCATGAACTGAAGAAGGTACTTGTGCCATTGGAAATACAAGAGTTTCCAACATTGGTAGAGAAAGCCAGAATGATATAATTATTGGAGTTTGATCCAAATAGAGTTTCCAGACTTGCAAAGGGAGAATCTTCAATGAAATTCAACAAAAAGCCTTGTGAAAAACCACAATTATCCTATCGAGGAATAGTGAAGTGTTTTGAGTGTGGAGGAGCACATTTCAAACGTGACTGCCCTAAACTTATTGGGGAAAAAGTTGAAGGGAAGAGATGCTTCATCTGCAATGATCCGGGACACTTTGCTAATGTTTGTCCAAAGAAAAAGAAAGTGGGTGAACCACAACAACAAGATTTTGCTGAAATAAAGCCCCGGGCAACAGGAAGAGTATTCGCAATGTCTGCAGAAGAGGCTACTAAGCCAGGTACATTAATCTTACACATCTGTATGTTGTTAGGAGAATGCGTATATGTTTTGTTTGATTTTGGAGCCACACACTCCTTTATACCCCCAGCATGATTAGAAAGACTCGGATTATCGATGCGTGATCTAGGGTGTGAATTAGTAGTTTCTACACCAGCATCGGGACCAGTTATGACCAGTTCAGTCTGTGCCGGATGCCCGATCCAAATTGCAGGACGCAAGTTCAAAGTGAAAGAAGTGAAGAAGGAGAGAGATGGAATCAGAAAAGACATCAAAAAGTGCAAAAGGAGAAGCCGCAACTGTCGCTCAGCGGCAGTTTACAGCTGAGCGGCACTCAGGAGTTCATGGGAGATTCGCTGAGGGGCAAACTGGCCGCTGAGGGGAGAAAATAACTCACGCACTTACCGCTGAGCGGTACTTTACCGCTGAGCGACACACTTATGGGCTTGGGCCTGATTTTTCTATAATTTTAGAATAGTATATAAGCTTTAGGACGTCCTAGGGTTTGTATCTTTGGCAGAAACGAAGCAAACACTCTCTCTTCCATCCCTTTGAAGGAGGAACTTGGATGCTCAGGCTACCTCTTCACCTTTCTAGGGTTTTATCCTTCATTCTTTCATTATTGTTCATCCAGGTTCACCATGAATATGGTGAACTACACCTTGTATGTTTGTTGGGGAATCAATGTAATCTTTTGAAGCTCTCATATATGGAATTTGTGCTTACATCTTAATCTAAGACCTATGCTTTCTTTCATCATTAGTTAGGGTTTTTCCTCTTTGCTCAATGCTTGCTTTGTTTAACTCATTCAATGCATGATTATTGGTTTTGTCGATACGGGAACGTACAGGGAAGTCTAGATCCGGGGAATTACTCCCAATATTATATTGGTTGTCGTTAAGCTCCTGTGCTAAAAGAAATAATTATTAGGAATGCTAGGAATTGTATGAACTCGTAATTAGGGATAGGCCTTCTTGACAAGGTAATTTAGAGAGTGGCATTAACAATGATGACTTGAATGTTGAATTCCTAAAATTTATGAGAGTGGATAAGATGAAATTGACCCCCAACAACATATTCATCCATATATTTCATTGAAAGTGCTTGTATTTTGTTTTGCCATTGATCAACCTCATGCATACATGTTTATTTTCGTCTTTTGCATAGTAAAAGCCAACTATTTTGTTCTTAAGTCTTAGCTAATCAACGAATCACATAACTAAACTAGGCCGTGAGTCCTCTGGGAGAACGATACTTAGTCTTACCGAGTTTATTACTTGAAACGATTCGGTCATACTTGCCGATTGTAAAACAAGTTTGTGACATCATATTTTGGTGATCATAAATTTGTGCATCAACCACCTAGTCGAGAGATCGATTTCACAATAGATCTAGTACTTGGAGCTGACCCGGTTTCTATGGCTCCATACAGAATGGCTCCTGCCGAATTAGCAGAGTTGAAAAAGCAAATCGAAGATCTGTTGGAGAAGAAGTTTATCCATCCAAGTGTGTCTCCATGGGGAGCTCCTGTATTGCTGGTGAAGAAAAAGGATGGAAGTTCAAGTTTGTGCGTGGACTATCGACAGTTGAACAAGTTTACAATTAAGAACAAGTATCCTTTGCCAAGAATCGATGATCTATTAGATCAGTTGAGAGGAGCATGGGTGTTTTCAAAAATTGATCTCAAATCTGGGTACCATCAGATTCTTGTCAAGATGGAAGATGTACAAAAGATGGCTTTCAGATCTCGCTACGGACACTTTGAGTACGTAGTAATGTCGTTTGGGGTGACGAATGCTCCAGCGATTTTATGAACTACATGAACAGAATATTTCGGTCATGTTTAGATAAGTTCGTGGTAGTATTTATAGAAGATATTCTTATCTATTCAAAGAATAAGGAAAATCATGCGGAACACTTGAGGGTGGCGTTGGAAATTTTGAGAAAACATCAACTCTATGGGAAACTGTCAAAGTGTAAGTTCTGGTTAGAGAAAGTACAATTTTTGGGTCATGTGATTTCTGCTCAAGGAATCTCAGTGGATCCAGCAAAAGTGGAAGCTGTGCTAAAGTGGGAGCGGCCGAAAACTGTAATTGAAGTACGAAGTTTTGTAGGATTAGCCGGTTATTACCGACAGTTTGTTGAAGGGTTTTCCACGATTGTAGGTCCTCTAACTCAGTTAACTCGCAAAGATCAACCATTTGTGTGGACTGACAAGTGCGAAGCCAATTTTGAAGATATGAAGCAACGACTAATGTCAGCACCAGTATTAATCATTCCAGACTCTAGCAAATCTTTTGAGGTGTACTATGATGCGTGATACTAAGGATTGGGGTGCGTTCTAATGCAAGGAAGGTGACCTGTGGCTTATGCATCTAGGCAGTTGAAGGCGCATGAGAAGAACTACCCAACGCATGACATAAAACTTGCAGCAGTAGTATTTGCATTAAAGACATGGAGACACTACCTTTATGGGGCAAGTTTCCAAGTTTTTAGTGACCATAAGAGTCTAAAGTACTTGTTCGACCAAAAGGAGTTGAACATGCGACAAAGAAGATGGACGGAATATATGAAAGACTATGACTTCGAGCTTTTATATCACCCAGGAAAAGCCAATGTGGTGGCAGATTCATTGAGTATGAGACAAGCTCAGATAACAACACTGATGGTGAAGGAATTATAACTGTTAGAAAAGTTACGTGATATGAACTTGGGGTTGCAGTTAGCCCCAGATCATATATGGTGTGGTCATTTGGCAATCACTAGTGACTTCTTAGAACAAGTGAAGGTTGAGCAGTCAATGGATCAAGAGTTGCAGCAAAAGATCAGGTTGTTGGACACCAATCAAGCCAAGGAGTTCGTTCTAAGTAAAGATGGCATTCTTCGATTTAAGAACAGAGTGTGTATACTGATAACAGTTGAAAAACTATTATTTCCATGCTTAAAATTTATACTAAAAGCAACCTTTAACACTTAGAAACTAGCTTGAAATCATGCTTTTGGTTATATTTTTAGAAATAAGAGAGCTGGACAGGTTTATGCTTGATTTCAGTGTTTTATGCAGGTTTTAAGGTGAATTTGATGAAAGAAGTGAAGAAGTATAGAGATGGAATCAGAAAAGACATCAAAAAGTGCAAAAGGAGAAGCTGCAAGTACCGCTCAACGGTAGTTTACCGCTGAGCGGCACTCAGAAACCCACGTTCGATCCGCTGAGGGGTGAAAAGGCCGATGAGGGGAGCAAAACAAGTCACGCACTTACCGCTGAGCGGTAGTTTACCGCTAAGCGGCATTATTTTGGGCTTGGGCCTAATTTTTCTGTATTTTTAGAATATTATATAAGCTTTAAGACGTCCTAGGGTTTGTATCTTTGGCAGAGACGAAGCAAATACTCTCTTTTCCACCCCTTTGAAGGAAGATCTTGGATGCTCAAGCTACCTCTTCACTTTTCTAGGGTTTTATCTTTCATTCTTCCATTATTATTCATCTAGTTTCACCATGAATATGGTGAACTAAATCTTGTATTGTTGTTGGGGAATCAATGTAGTCTTCTGAAACTCTCATATATGGAATTTGTTTTAACATCTTACTTTTAAGACTTATGATTTCTTTCATCATTAGTTAGGGTTTTTCCTCTTTGCTTATTGCTTGCTTTGTTTAACTCATTCATTGCCATGATTATTGATTTTGTCGATATGGGAACGTACGGGGAAATTTAGATCCGGGGAAATTCTCCCAATAGCATATTGGTTGCCTTTAAGCTCCTGCACTTCAGAACTAATTACTGGGATTGCTAGGAATTGTATGAACTCGTAATTAAGGATAGGCCTTCTTGCAAGGTGATTTAGAGAGTGGCATTAACAATTGATGAAAAGAATGTTGAATTCCTAAAGTATATGAGAGTGGATAAGATGAAATTGATAACCCCAACAACATACTCATCCATTGATTTCATTGAACTGTTTGTATTCTGTTTTCGCCATTGATCAAATTCATACATACATGTTTATTTACTGTCTTTTGCATATAAAACTCCAATCAATTTGTTATTAAGTCTTAAATAATCAAGAAATCACATAACTAAACTAGGCCGTGAGTCCTTTGGGAGAACGATACTTGGTCTTACCGAGTTTTATTACTTGAAACGATTCGGTCACACTTGCCGATTGTTAAACAAGTTTGTGGGGCCGTTTTTCGGTGTTCATAAATTTGTCATCATATACTTGCAAAGAGTGAATTGAAACATTTAATTTTGGATGAAGGCCATAAAAGTCGTCCTAGCATACATCCAGGTATGACTAATATGTATAAGGATTTGAAGGAGTCATTTTGGTGGAATGGTATGAAGAGGGATGTGGCCGAGTTTGTAGCAACCTGCTTGGTGTGCCAAAAGGAAAAAGTGGAGCATAAAAAACCGGGAGGGATGTTACGACAGTTAGACATTCCTCAATGGAAGTGGGACAGTATCTCGATGGACTTTGTAACACATTTACCAAAATCATCAAAAGGTCACGATTCTATCTGGGTTATCGTTGATAGACTAACCAAGAACGCTCACTTTTATCCCATTAATCAACGTATGTCGCTAGAAAAGCTGACGGAATTATACATCGGGGAAGTAGTAAGGTTGCATGGCATACCTACAAGCATTGTGTCAGACAGAGATCCAAGGTTTACTTCAATGTTTTGGCAGACGCTACAGAAGGCTCTGGGAACACAGTTGAGGATGAGTTCAGCTTATCACCCTCAAATTGATGGTCAAACAGAAAGAACTATTCAGTCTTTGGAGTATTTGCTAAGAATTTGTGTATTAGATAATCTCGGAAGTTGGAATGAGATACTACCATTAGTAGAATTTAATTACAACAATAGTTATCATTCCAGTATTGGTATGCCACCATATGAAGCTTTATATGGAAGAAGATGTAGAACCCTGTTGTGTTGGTTTCAAGATGGGGAAGCACAGACAGTAGGACCCGAGCTATTACAGCGAACCACAGAAAAAATAAAATTAATCCAAGATCGGATGCAAGCAACTCAAAGTAGACAAAAGTCATATGCCGAAAAAAGAAGACCGTTAGAATTTGAAGAAGGAGATCATGTATTCTTACGAGTAACACCAACTACAGGAGTCGGGAGAGCTATCAAGATGAGGAAACTGACACCAAAATTTCTCAGACCGTATTAAATTCTCAAAAAGATTGGGCCAGTGGCTTATGAGATAGCATTACCACCTCGATTGGCAAATTTGCACAACGTTTTTCATGTATCCCAACTAAGGAAGTATATTCCAGATCCAAAGCATGTGTTGGAAGTTGATGAAATTCAGGTCAGGGAAAACTTAACAATGGAAGTTGAACCAGTACGTATTCTAGATGTTCAAATGAAAAAGCTAAGAGGAAAGGATATTCGCACGATAAAGGTACTTTGGAATGAAGACACACAGGAAATGACTTGGGAATTAAAAGAATTTATGATAAAGGAATATCCATATCTCTTTTGTAAATAGTCTTTTGTTAAATAGTCTTTTGTTAAATAGATAATTTTCGAGGGCAAAAATTTTTGTTGTTGGGGAGATTGTAAGACTCTTGAAAATATTTGTAATTCAGATACTAGATTAAATAAAAAAAAAGTGAATAGTAAATTGTGAATAGTGAAAAAAAATTATATATTTGTGGAAGGGATAAGTATTCCACGTTGCCTTGAGTCATAAGAGATTAGAATTCATCAAATTGTGGATAAAAAATTATTTTTGTAATAGTAAAATGAATAGAAAAATGAATAGTTAAAATGAATAGTAAAAAAGAATAGTAAATGTTTTTGCTATAAATAGCCAAGGGGGAGGCTGAAAATGGACACCAAAAACTTAGAAAAATTTTGGGAGAAGAGAGTTGGAAGAATTTCTAGTTGCAAAGGGGACATTCTGGAAGTTTTCAGGGAACGAGGAGATTAAGTCTGTAATAGAGATAATGTTGCAGACGCGGTTGAGAAAGCTTAGAGATGATGAGAGAGATGCGGGGAAAAACTTTAAGGGATTTTTGTAAAAAGAATAAATTTGCATTGGAAAAATATGTTGTGTAAGACTTATAAGTTTAATTTCGAATTTATGTTAAGTGGTGAAGACTATATTGTTTAAAGTTTGTAAGTTTGGAATTGTATTTTGGAAGAATTGAAATAAAGTTTGATTGTTTATATCAGATATCAAATTAATTTAGTCTTTACTACCAGTAATACCCTTTAAATTATTTGGGTGTTACAGAAATACCAATAACAAAGACATTATACAGGTGATTTTATCCTGGTTCAGATCACTAGGATCCTACGTCCAGTCGCTTATCTCAACAAGATAAACCTTTTTCACTATCACAAAACATTTACAAATATTAGTCACACAGAAAAACAATTTGTAACAGTTTAGAAATTACCACCTCTCTTGAAACCACAAGAGATGAACTTACACCTCCTTTGAATTTTCACAAAGGATGACCACCTCCTTCGAATGTTTCACGAAGGATGATTCTCTTCCAGACACTTCCTCAGACACACCAAGGATGAACAAGCTATTCCTCTGTCACCGCAGTACCACTTCAGGACTTTGCAGACAAGAGTTTCCTTAGTTTCAGCAATTTCACAGAGTTCTCAAAGAGTTTAGAGTTCTTTAGCACAAGGGAAGAGTTGTCTTTTGAGATAAAGAGTGAGCCAATTTATAGACTCAGCTTAATACCCTTCCATTCTTCGAAAACGGGCCATCTAACGCATTTAATCGATTAACATAAATATTAATCGATTAATAATGAGTACAACGGCTAGTTTTTCAAATCTGAAACCCCCAACGGCTAGTGTTAATCGATTATTCTCAGGAATAATCGATTAACTAATCGATTATTAATAGCCTTAATCGATTATTACAGGGGTAATTGGGTTTTCAGTGCCAGCCTCGTTTTAATCGATTAACACTGGGTTTAATTGATTAAAACAGCTTGTGGATGATTCTTAACAGTAAATAAATCAAATATAAATTACAAGAATCAACCCTAATACTTATTTGAGCACTATTACATCAACTTTGATTATTATAAAAGCTTTATAAAATACATAGATCTTCAATTTGTCTTTATGGATCTTGACTTGTGCAAATTTGTTCATCATCAAAACTACATCTTTGACTTTTGCTAACATTCTCCCCCTTTTTGATGATGATCAAAAACTCCTTTGATTTAAAGCTTTTAGTAATAATCTGGAAAAAACACAACTTATGGAAGAAAAAGTGCATTAGTGAATAAACACAAATAAGCAAATAAGCTTTAAACATTTTCTCCCCCTTTTTGATCATAATTAAAAAGGTGTGTAAGATGTTCTCCCCCTAAGATAATACTCCCCCTAAATAAAAGCATGTATGTATATGAGCCCTTAAGATATGCTTCCAACTTCGTAATGATGATCCTCTAGGTTGTTTCCACATTTTGTTTAGATCTTCATCTTGAGGATTGTCATCATTCTTCGCTTCGTTTGTTGTCTTCTACAAATCTTCATCATTGCCTGCATCTAATTCAACTGACTCAAGAGGTTTTGCCTCAAGGTCTACAATATCATCAAAGACAACATGCACACATTCTTCTATTTCAAATGTTTTCCGATTGAAAACTATATATGCTTTGTATATTAGAAGATATCCAAAAAAATAGTTTCATCGGCCTTGGAATAAAATTTTCTTAAATTTTGTTTTAAAGAAATTCTAAATATTAAACAATAGGTACCCAACTACTTGTATGGGTCCTTTGGGTTAGATTTAGAAAAAGAGGAATCATTTTACAACCCAAACATATCTACCACTCGGAACACCATAATGCTTAATTTTACATTTATTTGAAGTATGACCCTTTTTCATACAATAAAAGCATGACACAAAGTTTGTGTTCCTATAAGTTGTTCCTTTTTCTACCCATGTTCTACGGGTTCTATTATTATGTTTATTTTTAATTTTAGGAACATACTTATTTTTAACAACCTTATTTTCATTATTTTTACTACATTCTCCTAAGGTTGTGTGTTCTAGTAGTTTCTTAAAATTTTCACAAGAAGCACATTCATCACTACTAGTAAATTTACCTTTTTCAAAAAATAAAACTTTATTTTTCAAATCTTTATTTTCTTCAAAAATATTTTCAACATTTAATTTTAAATTTTTATTTTCTTCAAGAATATTTTCAAAGTCTGATTTCAAATTTTTATTTTCTTCAGAAATATTTTCAAAATCTAATTTTAAATTTTTGAAATCCTTTTTCAATTTCTTATGAGCTTTATCTAATTTTTCAGATTCTACTATTAAAGCAGCATAAGTTTCATGCAATTCATCTTCACTAATTTGACTATAATTATCAGAATCGCTAGATGTACTTACTTGGCTTCCAGCGACGTCGTTCACCACTAAACAGATGTTTGCTTCTTCATCAGATTCGCTCAAATCGGAAATTGTTTCGTTGTTATCGTCCCATGCGATCTAGGCTTTCTTTTTCTTGAAGTTTTTCTTTTCCTTTATTTCTTCATTCTTTTTTTGATTTGGGCAGTCCGCTTTTAAGTGCCCCCTTTCTCCGCAACCATAACATTTATAGTGTGAGGAAGATCCTTGATTTTCTTTCTTTTCGAATTTTAATCTTCCTTTGTCTTTTGATTTCATGAACCTGTTGAGCCTTTTTATCATGAGTCTCAAATTTTCCTCTTCATCTGAGTCTTCATCTTCTGATTTACCTTTGCTTCTTTCAACCTCTGACTTTAATGCCAAACTCTTCTTGTTGTTTTTGGCTTTTGCTTCTTCTTCATCAAGTCTTCCAAGATCTAGTTCATGTTCCCTCAATTTTCCAAAGAGTGCCGCCATAGTCATGATGTTGAGGTTTTGTGACTCCGAGATTGCAGTCACCTTTGGTTGCCACGACCTGTCTAAAGACTTCAAGATTTTAATATTAAGTTCATCGGTATCAAATGACTTACCCAGTCCAATGAGATGATTGACAATGTTGGTGAAGCGTTTTTGAACATCTGAAATTGTTTCTCCTTGCTTCATCCGGAACATTTCATATTCTTGGATTAAGGAGTTCTTCCTTGCCCTCTTTACATCATCTATTCCTTCATGCGTCACTCTGAGTACGTCCCACATTTCTTGAGCAGTTTTGCAGACATAAACCCTGTAGAACTCATCAACAGTCAACGCTGATGCAATGATATTACGGGCTTTTACGTCATTCTGAAATCTTTTCTTTTCTTCAGTGGTCCATTGACCACTGGGCTTTGGTTCCTGTATATTGTTAGTAGGAACAGAAGAACCAGACGCAATAACATCCCAAACTTCACAATCAATAGATTCAATAAATATTTGCATTCTTACCTTCCAGAATGCATAGTTCTCACCTGTGAATAGTGGGGGTCTATTGATTGATGCACCCTCTGCAAAGGTTTGATGTGATCCTGCCATTTGAATGACTATCAAAGCAAGCTCTGATACCAATTGTTAGAATCGCTGCAGCGGAATTATTAGCGTGGTAACAAACCAAGAGGGGGGGGGGTGAATTGGTTATATTATCTTATTTTGCCTTTTTATATTTTTCTCTTAATTCTTTCTTACTGAGCAGATAATTAAATGTAAATAACAGAGTAAGGGAAAGAGAAAAATTGCACAGGTGATTTTATCCTGGTTCAGATCACTAGGATCCTACGTCCAGTCGCTTATCTCAAACAAGATAAACCTTTTTCACTAACACAAAACAGTTACAAATATTAGTCACACAGAAAAACAATTTGTAACAGTTTAGAAATACCACCTCTCTTGAAACAACAAGAGACGAACTTACACCTCCTTTGAATCTTCACAAAGGATGACCACCTCCTTCGAATACTTCACGAAGGATGAATTTCCTCTTCCGAACACCTCCTCAGACACACCAAGGATGAACAAGCTATTCCTCTGTCACCGCAGTACCACTTCAGGACTTTGCAGACAAGAGTTTCCTTAGCTTCAGCAATTTTACAGAGTTCTCAAAGAGTTTAGAATTCTTTAGCACAAGGGAAGAGTTGTCTTTTGACATAAATATTAATCGATTAATAATGAGTACAACGGCTAGTTTTTCAAATCTGAAACCCCCAACAGCTAGTTTTTCAAATCTGAAACCCCCAACGTCTAGTGTTAATTGATTATTCTCAGGAATAATCGATTAACTAATCGATTATTCTCAGGAATAATCGATTAACTAATCGATTATTAATAGCCTTAATCGATTATTACAGGGGTAATTGGGTTTTCAGTGCCAGCCTCGTTTTAATCGATTAACTCGTTTTAATCGATTAACACTGGGTTTAATCGATTAAAACAACTTGTGGATGATTCTTAACAGTAAATAAATCAAATATAAATTACAAGAATCAACCCTAATACTTATTTGAGCACTATTACATCAACTTTGATTATTATAAAAGCTTTATAAAATACAGAGATCTTCAATTTGTCTTTATGGATCTTGACTTGTGCAAATCTGTTCATCATCAAAACTACATTACATCTTTGATTTTTGCTAACAGGATATAAATGAGCCTATGGCCTCCCCCACAAAATTAATTTCTGGAGTGGGTACAGGCACCTGAGCCTAGGGATCCCGAACCTCGTCAATCGTCACACGCACGTTGTGGGGTAATATGGAAACACCATGAATAGTAAGCCCTCCCTCAAGCACTCGTCCCATAACCACAATGCGTGGGGGATCCCCATTAACCAACAGCTCATATTGACTGCTGTACTGAGTAGGTTCTACAGCATAGCATGATCCTCTAGTGCTGACACAAGGTGGCGTGGGAGTTTCACCGGGCCCCGTGTTGCCCTGCGTCATGGAATGCAACTTCTGTTCATGCACTCTTTGTATTTCTTTTTGTTCTTGTAGTTGCTCCATGAATCATTGCTCCATTGATCTCATGATTTGGTTGAGTCTTTCCTCCCACTGACGATCCATCTGCCTCAGTGCCTCCTGACTCATTGATTGAGTGGTTTTTTGTGTGGGGCCAAAGTAGTCACGAAGACCAATTGCCCCAGGAACTCCACGTACACGTCCTGGGTGCTCGGGTCTTCCGATGGCCGTTGTTAGAAGGTCGTCCCTATCTTGGCCAACAAATGCACCCTGAGTCTACTGCTCAACCAACTCATCCTGCACATACAAAACCGAACATACTTAGAAGACATGCTGTGATAGATACAAATTCAAACAATGTTTAGAATTTGAACTTACAATTCTTTGTGAAATCAAGGCTGCTAAGGAAGATGTCATGTTCCTATCAGATTTAGTCCGAGCAGCCTTCCATAGCTCGTACTTAGCAGGTGCAAGTGCTAGGTCCGGCGACTCAAGTCCCAAGGCATCCGCTCTAGACTTTCTAAGATGTCATGACACCAGAATTTATATAAACCCATTTACACTTGAAAACTGGGACTCTAAAAGTGAAATAATCAACTTTCCATATTTCTTGTATTATTCCAAAATAACTCATGGATACTGTGATTGGATTTTTGTCTTTAGAACTAGCAAAGTGGACAGCCTCATCTTGTAGTGTGACGCCACTATTTTGAACTATACTTTTGTCATCTTCTACCTTTGTCTGAAAAGAAATATTGTTTATATAGTACCCACCATATGTAATGACATCTGCATTCGGTCCACGAGATAACCTCAATAAACTTTCAGAAACATGTGGAGTCGCATAAATCTTTTTCTTAAACCATTGTAAAAAGGTTTTCACATGTTCACTAAGATGCCATTTTTCACTCATTCTTGGGTTTGCTGCCTTTATTTCATTAACGTGGTAAAAAATGTAAGGAATCACATCAACAGTGTTGTTTAAGATGTACAAATGAGCTTGGTCAACTTCGTTTCTACTAACACTTTGAATTCTCACTCCTCAAACACCCTTACCTTCACATTTTCCTTCATGTATGCTCTTGGGAAGACCCACTGGTTCACAAGATGGCATATAACTTGAACAAAATTAAATGACTTCCTCTGCAATGTATCGCTCTATGATTGAAGCTTCTGGTCTATACTGATTCTTGACATATCCTTTTAAGATCTTCATGTATCTTTCAACTGGGTACATCCACCTTAAGAAGACTGGCCCACATATTTGAATTTCTCTTACTAGATGAACAATCAAATGTACCATGATATCAAAAAAAGAAGGTGGAAAATACATCTCCAATTGACATAGTAGTCTTATTCCTTCATTTTCCAATTCATCTAAACATCGAGGGTCAACAACTTTCTTGTAAATGGCATTAAAGAACAAACTCAGGCATGTTAGAATACCCCTAATAGAATGAGGTAATATGCCTCGAATAACAACAGGTAACAATTGTTGCATCAATACATGACAATCGTGGGACTTTAAACCAACTAACTTTAACTCTTGCATAGAAACAAGGTTACTAATATTTGAAGAATAACCTTGTGGAACCTTCACACTTCTTAAACAGTTACAAAAACTTTGTTTTTCTTTTTTAGAAAGTGTGTGACAGGATGGGGGCAGATAGGCGTGTCTTCCTATTATTTGTGGATGTAACTCAGATCGGATTCCCATGTTAGCCAAATCTTGTCGTGCTTTTATTTCGTCTTTGCTCTTCCCTTTGACGTTTAATAAAGTTCCGATGACACTGTCACAAACATTTTTTTCAACATGCATGACATCAATACAATGTCTAACATCAAGTTGACACCAATATGGAAGATTAAAAAATATTGATCGTTTCTTCCAAATGTTTTTTGCAAGGGTACTTTTATGATGTTTTCCAAAGACAATGTCAATGTTTTTGACTTCGTTGTACACCTCTTCACCGTTCCAGGGTCTGTAGACAACCTCATCCTCAGCACTTCCATTAAATGCTTTTTTCAATCTACGATAAGGGTGATTACGAGGAAGGAATTTTTGATGTCTTGTATATACCGTCTTCTGTCCATGCTTCAATTGAAGGTAACTAGTGTTTTATTCACATATGGGACATGCAAAATGACCTTTAACACTATAACTGCTCAAGTTTCCATACGCTAGGAAAATCATTTATAGGGCAAAACAACATTGCACGCAAATGGAACTGTTCCTGAACATGTGAATCAAACACGTCAACCCCTTCTTCCCACAACAATTTCAAATCATCAATTAATGGTTTTAAGTTAACATCAATGTCATTTCCAGGTTGTCTAGGACCCGATATAATCATGGACAACATCACATATCTTCTCTTCATGCACAACATAGGAGAAAGATTGTAAATCATCAACATAACTGGCCATGAGATGTGTTTGCTACTTAAGTTTCCATAAGGATTTATACCATCAGTTGCAAGTGCAAGTCTTAAGTTCCTTGGATGTGCACCAAACTCTGGAAATTTCATCAATCTTTTTCCATTGGGGTGAATCAGCAGGGCGTCGAAGAATAGTATCGTACTTTCTTCCGTCAAAGTGCCACTTAAGGTTCTTTGCATCTTCTTTAACAGAGAACATACGTTTGAACCTAGGTATTATAGGCAAATACCACATGACCTTAGCAGGTGCACCATCATTACCTTCATCAGTAGTGTTTCTGTCATATTTCTTTTTAAAACGGGATAAACCACATGTTGGACAATACTTTAGCGAAGCAAACTCCTTTGTGTACAAAACACAATCATTAGGACATGCATGTATCTTTTGATATTCAAGACCCATTGGACATAAAATGTTTTTGGCCTCGTAATTACGAATAGGTAGAGTATTATTTTCTGGAAGCATCTCGTTCAACAACTCCAACAACTTGGTGAAACTTTTATTTGTCCATCCATTCCTTGCTTTTAAACTAAACAACTTTAAAGTTGTAGACAGACGTGTAAAGTTCGAGCATCCGGGGAACAACAGTTGCTTTGAATAATTTATAAGAGAATCATACAAATTAGCTCTTCCAAAATTCTCTTCACCGACATCACGTATCATGTCCTCTAAATGATCACTCATCCATTCTTCCACATAATCCGTTCCTCGTGACGTGGTAGGCTGGTCCAATACTTCTCCATGCCAAGTCCAAACGGTATAAGTCCTTATGATGCCGAACATGAATAGATGGTCATGCACATTGCCCAAGTCTTGCCGTATTTGATTAAGACAACACACATAAGGACAAAAATATTTCCCATTCACAAACTTAGCATTTTCTTCAACGTATTGCAAGAACTCCGAAACACCCTTATCATATTCTTCACTGATGCGACATTCATTCATCCAGCTTCGATCCATTCTATGTTCGTAAAATCATCAATTTAAGTTTTTAACTCTCACAAGGTTAGGCCCTACCCATTCAAAAAAATTAATTTTCATAATTTGCTAAGACACGTGCAAAGAAGTCTACATCATAAAATTCATAAAATTTCGGCAGCATTTCACATTGGTCTCCGAAATACACGAAATGAGAGTAGTCAATGATGACCACAATCAAATATGCATTTAGAGAACAACACAAACACTGAACCGAAAATTTATCAATCTTATCCATAGACTCCAACTTACATGTTATTGCAAATTATGAAAATTAATTTTCTCAAACTGTCCAATCGGACAATTCAAAATTTAACACAAACGATTAAAAGATTAATCGTTTGTGTTAAATTTCAAACGCGAACTAAGGGTCACTCAATGATTTCATAGTTATAATCTAACATGAAAATTATAATAACAAAACTAATACATGCATATTCAAAAGCCAATAACACATGCAGACCTTAAAGCCTAAAACATGCATACACAAAACCCAATAACATGCTTACAAAAAATTTATCAACGAAGAAGCTAACCTGAAGAGCAGATTGCAAATGAAATGGAGGGAAATGGAGGAGGGCACGACCTAAAACGTAGGCCAAAAACAGTCAAAAAAGCCGCCCAAGAACACGCAAGAAACTGCACCAAAACGATTTCTAATCGATTCAAATAAAACATATTTCATCACAGAACAATTTAATAGGATTAAAAGTAAATTTAAACGGTCCAAAACAGAGAAAAATGAACATGAAAATGCACTGCCGCAGAGGGAAATCGCGAGGTTCACGTTTCACTATAAATGCCTAGAGATGTCGGTTGGGGGTGGGGTCGAACGTCTATAAATATTATAAACGTCGGGGTAGTCACAAATATGACGTCTTTTGGATTTAAATATTGATATTCGCGGGGGATTTTAAACGTCCGTTAGGGGGACCCCCACGTCTATAATATTATAGACGTCCGGCCCCATCCAGAACGAACGTCTAAGAGGCTGAATACCATTAACTCTTCAACTACCCTGTCAGCAACTTAGACGTCCGTTAGGAGGGCCCCGATGTCTATAATATTATAGACGTCGGGTGATGGACAAATTTATGATCACCAAAATATGATGTCACAAACTTGTTGAACAATCGGCAAGTATGACCGAATCGTTTCAAGTAATAAACTCGGTAAGACCAAGTATCGTTCTCCCTAAGGACTCACGACCTAGTTTAGTTATATGATTCTTTGATTAGGTAAGACTTAAAGATGAAATAATTGGATTGTATTATGCAAAGGACGAAAATAAACATGTATGCATGAGGTTTTGATCAATGGCAAAAGCAAAAGACAAGCACTTTCAATGAAATATATATATATATATATATATATATATATATATATATATATATATATATATATATATATATATGAATATGTTGTTGGGGTCAATTTCATCTTATTCACTCTCATATATTTTAGGAATTCAACATTCAAGTCATCATTGTTAATGCCACTCTCTAAATTACCTTGTCAAGAAGGCCTATCCCCAATTACGAGTTCATACAATTCCTAGTAATTAGTTCTTTTAGTACAGGAGCTTAACTACAACCAATATAATATTGGGAGTAATTCCCCGGATCTAGACTTCCCCGTACGTTCCAGTATCGAAAAAATCAATAATCATGCATTGAATGAGTTAAACAAAGCAAGCCTTGAGCAAAGAGGAAAAACCCTAACTAATGATGAAATAAAGCATAAGTCTTAGATTAAGATGCAAGCACAAATTCCATATATGAGAGCTTGAAAAGATTACATTGATTCCCCAACAAACATACAAGGTTTAGTTCACCATATTCATGGTGAACCTAGATGAACAATAATGAAAGAATGAAAGATAAAACCCTAGAAAGGTGAAGAGGTAGCTTGAGCATCCAAGATCCTCCTTCAAAGGGGTGGAAGAGAGAGTGTTTGCTTCGTCTTTGCCAAAGATACAAACCCTAGGACGTCCTAAAGCTTATATACTATTTTAAAATTACAGAAAATTCAGGCCCAAGCCCATAAGTGTGCCGCTCATCGGTAAAGTACGGCTCAGCGGTGAGTGCGTGAGTAGTTTCTTCCCCTCAACGACCATTTTACCCCTCAGCGGATCTCCCGTGAGCTCCTGAGTGCCGCTCAACGATAAACTGCCGCTCAGCGGTAGTTGCGGCTTCTCCTTTTGCACTTTTTGATGTCTTTTCTGATTCCATCTCTCTCCTTCTTCACTTCTTTCACTAAATTCACCTTAAAACCTGTACAAAAACACTGAAATCAAGCATAAACCTGTCCAGCTCTCTTATTACTGAAAATATGATCAAAAGCATGATTTCAAGCTAGTTTCTAAGTGTTAAAGGTTGCTTTTAGTATCAATTTAAGCATGAAAATAACAGTTTTTCAACTGTTATCACAACCCCAAACTTAGAACTTTGCTTGTCCTCAAGCAAACAAGATGTAACTCAATCAATTCATATGATGGTTCACTCATTCAAAAATCTTCTTTTCAAGATAAGTAAAGAGTTCAATCAAGATGTGCACATGCTTTAGTGTTCACACAGTCATTTAAATTCCAACAAATGCTATTTTTTATGAATGATCAATCAATTAAGCATGGATGTTCATGTGCTTATGGAATATTTCCTCACTAGGTAAAGTGTTTCACTCACACACAAGTGTATAAAAGGTAATCACTCATTCACTCTACTATCACAATGTCACATGAATCAACTTTGCCTTTCATTTTACCACAATCAAAAACATTCACAAGCATGCATCATCAAAAGGACTTTTCAATGGCTTATAATGTGGCTGGGCTAACAAGAAAATTGGTTTTTCTGGATCACAAAATCCTTGAGTTAAGAGAATCATAACAACACAATTATTCTTATTCATTCCCAACTTTCTTTTGCATTGAGCTTTGCTTCTTCTTTTCTTTTCTTTTCTTTCTCTTTTTCTGTTTCTTTGCATATTCTTAACTTTTAGCTCTTAGCTCAATGCTTTTCCTTTTTCATGTTTTCCCAACAACCCCAAACTTGAACATTTAACAATACCACACAAGATCTTCTACTTAACTCAAGGTAAAGGTTTTCAATCAAGGGTTTTCAATTTATGTTCAAGGCTAAGGGTTCAAAGGATATAACACAAAGTGTTCTCTTTTAGTGGGCTAACTTTATGAATTGGGCCAATAAAAAGGGCTCCAACAAACGGCCTTGATCACATGATGCAAAACAAGCAATTGATTCAATCATAGAAAACTTGGGCAAAGTCATTCATGCTTTCAAAGTAATAGCATTCAACAATAACAACTCTGGAGCTCAAAACCTCACATATAAGCTCATTCACATTTGACATACACATCCTGCTTAATCACAATCACAATCATGATATCATGCATTTGTTCACAAAGCTTGTGAATCACCTGTATAAGCATTTTAATGTGCACATCATCTCAACATCAATCAATCAATAAGCATCATTCATCATTACTTATCAAACAATCACAGTTAATAGCAAACCATCATAACAGACAAAGTTTCCAATTGAGTACATCAAACCCTATTCTAAAAACAAAAGTAAATAAGTTTAGAACACTAAACCAAACAAAAGCATAAGTCCTGCTCTAGTTATGATAGCATTCATCAGTAAATGCTATCTCAACTCTTCCTCAATCTGAGTTGTCCTCCGTATCCTGCTTCTTCTTGGATCTTATAGTCTTGATTCTTTTTGCCCGATGAGGAGGCCATCCCTGCATCAAACATAATTCACAAAACCAAAAGATACATTATTAAGCATTAGTAAACCATAATGAAGAAATCAGCCCCTTCAATGATGCTCTCTCCCAACCCCAAACTTAGATGGAAAACTAGTGAGCAAGTGAGTGGAAGGGAGATTTTCTAAAGAGGGATGAGGGAAAAGTTGTAGAGAACCTTTGAAAAGGTATGTAGGAGTGTGTGTTCAGAGAAGAGTCTGAAAAGAGAAACCAAAACGTAACTTAGGGTATAAAAATACCCTAATGGGCTCGAGTCCCGCTAAGGGGCAACCAAAGCCAATCTGCGATAGTACCGCTCAGCGGCACTTTCGTGAAGTGCTCTTCTCCTTCTTTTCTTAACCTAAGTGCCTCCTAAACATGCCCCTGGTTCCCTGCAATTCAATTTTCAGAATACTTATGCAAAACCCTATTATTCAGCTAAAGTAGAACAAACAAAAATATAATCAATCAACTGGGTTGCCTCCCAGGTAGCGCTTGTTTAACGTCACGAGCCTGACTCAAAATCCACCAACACCCATCAGTAGGTGTTAAAAACTTACTGATGAGAGGGTCGCACCTCTCACAAAAGTTGTGCATAAAAGAATGCAGTATAGTGCTAGGAAGTGACTCCTAGGTCGTATCACAAGGACCAATATTGCGGTTCAGTCTTAGATCACACACTGAAAAGGGGGGTTCGTGATTTTTTTGGTTGCGGTAAAATTTAAAAGCGTTGAAATAAAATTCAAAATAGTAAAACGAAATTAAAACAGTAAAAACGAAAATACAGTTACATGAAACAATGAAAATAAATTTGGAACAGTAAAAACGAAAATACAGAAAAACATAAAATACATAAAACAGTAAATACAGAAAACAGTAAAAACAGTAAAACATTAAAAACAGAATCAAAATTACTGCAGTAAAATAAAAACAGTAAAATAGAAATTACATTTCAGAAACAGTAAATTAAATTAATGCATTGAATTAAAATTGTAGATGAACAAAAGAAAAAGGAAAACTAATTGGAATTCAACATTACAAGATGAGTGCATCAACCGTAAGAAACAAAGTCTTAGTGCAGTCCCTGGACGTGACAACCATGTGCATTGTTTCAATCTCCACAAACAGCGTTCTCCCAAAGCCCCGGTCAAAGAAAAAAAATGAAAATGTAAGTGGCAAGTGGCGGCTGGATTGCACCAAAGTAAAGTCACCTTTCCTCCCCCATTTAATCACCGCGTGTGCACTGTTGCAAATAAAAGAAATTCCCTTGTACACCAAGCTGGACATGACAGCTGTGTGTCCTCCATCTTGGACTTGCAGTGTGCCTCTTGCTCCAAAAGGAAATGCACCGTTTGTTTTTAAAAGATAATGTAATAAAAGACTCCATCTACACCGTAACAGTGTGCACTGCTCCAACTAAATTAAAATGTACCTTTCATTCAATTAAAATTTAAACAAACATTCCTAATAAATCAAGCACTTGCAAAATGAAAGCATAGTAATGAGTGCATATTTTATCTAAAATGAAAATCAAACTAAAAGGGTGCTCTAGAGTTCTCCACCAAGACCGTGTGTCTTCAAGCTAGCCGTAGCCCTCCATGAATTGATGTTTGTGTTTTTTTTTTCTCCAGGTCTCTTCTTCTCTAAAAAGTGAATGAATCCTCCCTTCTCTTCTCAGGTGGCGGCTGCCCTACTTCATATTAATTGACCCAAATCCACGTTGGACGCTGCTGGATGGGTCGTGACAGCTCTCCAATAGTAAGCCAACATTCTCTCTTCACCGTGCACACCACTCTTTCAAGCCCAAAATCCTCTGTCCATGTGGGCCGTGGAGTGTGTTGCTGCTGTGTGCGTGATTGTGGAATTCTCTAGGCCATGTGGATGTAACCCGTGTGCTGCTGGCTAGATGCAGCAAACCTGACGTGGCAGTGTGATGCTCTTGGACGTGTAGCCCTTTTCATTTGAAGCTGGACTTCCCTTCTGTCAACACCTGTTCATCTCTCCAAGCACGCACCTCCCAGACTTGCTTATGGGCCCGCTCTGGACATAATGAAGCTCCCAAGCCTGCTGTTGGACTTTCAAAAGCTGCTGGACTGTGGAGCACCTCCTTCTTTCTAATGAATCAAGCATTTGGAGCTCTCCTCTTGTTGGACCACGCCGTGACCATTAAAAGTGAATCAACTCTTTTGCTTTTTGAAGCTCCTTGTTGAAGAGTGTTGGGAGGTTTTAGCACTGCCCAATTATCAATTCCTAGCCACCACAAGTACCCAACAGCAAGCAAATGCAAACAGCTTAGAAATCACTCAAACAGTAAGCATTGGACTGACATAGGGGAGTAAAAAAACTACTGGGAACAGCACAAAACGAATTTGAACAAAATAAAAACTATATGTGAAAATAGACATCCATAAGAAACTATGAAAAAAAATTGCATGGAAAACGGATAAGAATTGAACTCAAACGAGGACACACAAGTTGACACAACATTCACGCAGCACTGTGCGAAAATTGAAATGACTGAGATGCATTGGGCTCAATTGCCATTTCTCATTTAACCTTCAAATGTCCCAAATTGTATCTCCAAATTTTCCTTGTAAAATAATTAGCTCAGATAATTCAAATTAGTTAAAATAAGAATTTCCGATCAAATTTAGCACAATTAGGAAATTCTTTTCCTTCCTATGATTCTTCTTTAGATGAGGATGGGATTTTTCATATGATTCCTTCTTCTTTCCTCTCATCTTCTTTTTCTTACGCTTCCTCTCCCCAAATTTTCTCTTTTTCTTTTCTCTTATTTTTTTCTTCCCTTATCTTTTTCTTCTCAACTTCTTTATTTTCACACAAATTTTCTTTCTCTCTTCTCTCAACTACTTCTTTTTCTTTTTCTTCATTTTTATCTTTCTCACTCAACTCTTCTTTTTCTTTTCTCTCTACCTTTTCCTCGTCTCTCTCTATTTTTTCTTCAGTAAAAGTCTTGTCACTTTCAGTGACAATGGCTTGACCTTCCTCCTTAAGGTTAACTTCAGTATTAACCTTAACATTCAATTTATGACTAATGAAATGAAGGTGCATCTCCATCCTTTTACATGATTCTTCAATGCTTTTCTGAGTAGAGTCGGAATTTTTCAAAAATTGTTAAAGGGTGTCATCCAAATTTACTGATAGAGAGGGTTATTGCTGCCATTGTTGTGGTGGCGGCCTATCAAATTCTTCGGCAGCTTGAGTGCTTTTGTGATGACAATCAGGTATCTGTATGTACTATTGAACTGCCTCCTCCAACGTTATCCTTCTTCCCGATAGATAGGGTTTTTTCTGCCTTTGTTGTGGTGGTAGATTCTTAAATTGTTTGACAGCTTGCCAAAATTGATCATTATCCATGCTTGAGTGAGATCCCACCAGTGGTTGAAATTATCTTAGTAGAATTAAGTGCCTATATAATTAAATTCTTGTCCGAATTGCATCCTGCAAACATTAGGTACAAAACTATAGAAAATATTTGTTAGCACAAAAAGATTGAGAAGATAAAAAAATCAAAGGATATAATTGAAAAGATAAGAAGATAGGAAATAAAAACAAAAAATAAAAAAAACAGAAAATAAAAACAGAAAATAAAAAAAAATAAAATAAAAACCGAAAAAATAAAAACAGAAAATAAAAACAGAAATTCAAAATTAAAGTCAAAGATAATCAATAATCACACAAATTAACTAGTTCAACCACGAGTCCCCGGCAACGGCGCCAAAAACTTGATGGACAAATTTATGATCACCAAAATATGATGTCACAAACTTATTGAACAATCGGCAAGTATGAACGAATCGTTTCAAGTAATAAAATCGGTAAGACCGAGTATCGTTCTTCCAAAGGACTCACGGCCTAGTTTAGTTATGTGATTCTTTGATTAGCTAAGATTTAAAGACGGAATAATTGGATTGTATTATGCAAAGGACGAAAATAAACATGTATGCATGAGGTTTTGATCAATGGCAAAAGCAAAAGACAAGCACTTTCAATGAAATATATATATGAATATGTTGTTGGGGGTCAATTTCATCTTATCCACTCTCATATATTTTAGGAATTCGACATTCAAGTCATCATTGTTAATGCCACTCTCTAAATTACCTTGTCAAGAAGGCCTATTCCCAATTACGAGTTCATACAATTCCTAACATTCCTAGTAATTAGTTCTTTTAGCACAGGAGCTTAACGACAACCAATATAATATTGGGAGTAATTTCCCGGATCTAGACTTCCCCGTACGTTCCCGTATCGACAAAATCAATAATCATGCATTGAATGAGTTAAACAAAGTGATAACAGTTGAAAAACTGTTATTTTCATGCTTAAAATTGATACTAAAAGCAACCTTTAGACTTAGAAACTGGCTTGAAATCACACCTTTTATCTTTATTTTCAGAAATAAGAGAGCTGGACAGGTTTACACTTGATTTAAGTGTTTTTGTGCAGGTTTTAGGGTGAATTTGGTGCAAAGAGTGAAGAAGGAGAGAAGTGACATTAGAAAAGACAAGAAAGAGTGCAAAAAGAGAAGACGAAGGCACCGCTCAGCGGCACACTACCGCTGAGCGGCACTCAGGAGGTTGCGGGAGTCACGCTGAGGGGCAAATGGCCGCTGAGGGGAAGAATTGTGACGCGCAACTACCGCTGAGCGGTAAATACCGCTGAGCGGTACTCTTTGGGCTTGGGCTTTTGTAATCTTTTGTAACTCTAAATTAGTATATAAGGGCTTGCACGTCCTTTAGTTTAGTATCTTTGGCAGAAACGAGGCAAACACTCTCTCTTCCACCCCTTTGAAGGAGGATCTTGGATGCTCAGGCTACCTCTTCACCTTTATTGGGTTTATTCTTTCATTCTTTCATTGTTATTCATCTAGGTTCACCATGACGATGGTGAACTAAACCTTGTATGTTTGTTGGGGAATCAATGTAATCTCTTGAAGCTCTCATATATGGATTTGTTGAGTACATCTTTGAATTAAGACATATGCTTTCTTTCATCATTAGTTAGGGTTTTTCCTCTTTGCTCAATGCTTGCATTGTTTAACTCATTCTAATGCATGATTATTGGTTTTGTCGATACGGACACGTACGGGGAAGTCTAGATCCGGGGAATTTCTCCCAATATTTTACTGACAACATTATATTGGTTGCCTTTAAGCTCCTGCTGTAATGAACTAATCATTAGGAATGCTAGGAATTGTATGAACTATTTGATTAGGGAGAAGCCATCTAGAATGGTACATTAGAGAGTGGCATTAACAATGATGATTTGAATGTTGAATTCCTAAAATATATGAGAGTGGATGAGATGAAATTGACCCCCAACAACATATTCATTTATATAATTCATTGAAAGTGTTTATCTTTTGTCTTTGCCATTGATCAATTCATGCATACATGTTTAAATTTTCGTCTTGCATAATATAATCCAATTATTTCGTCCTTAAGTCTTAGCTAATCAACAAACCACACAACTAAACTAGGCCGTGAGTCCTTTGGGAAGAACGATACTTGGTCTTACCAAGTTTTATTACTTGAACGATTCGGTCATACTTGCCGATTGTGAAACAAGTTTGTGACATCATATTTTGGTGCTTACAAATTTGTCCATCAAGTTTTTGGCGCCGTTGCCGGGGATTTGGGGATTGAACCCGAGTCCTAGCAACGGCTAATAAGTTTGGGTCATCAAGTTTTTGGCGCCGCTGCCAGGGACTCGTGGTTTAACTGGTTAATTTGTGTGATTATTGATTATCTTTGACTTTAATTTTAAATTTCTGTTTTTATTTTCTGTTTTTATCTTTTTCTGTTTTATCTTTTTAGATTAGATTTTATTTTATTTAGTTAGTTTAGATTTTATTTTATTTTTTTAATTTTATTTTAGTTTATCTTTTAGGATTAGATTTTATTAGGTTAGATTTTATTTTATTTTTTTTATTTTTTTTTTATCTTTTAGGTTATATTTTATTTTTAGGATTAGATTTTATTTTATTTTATCTTTCTATCTTCTAAATCTTTTATCTTTTTATCTTCTGAATCTTTTATCTTTCTATCTTTTGAATATATATCTTCTCTTATATCTTTTTGTGCTAACAAATATTTTCTAGGGTTTTGTTTTCTTGTGCATGCAGGAAGCAATTCGCACTAGAAGTAAGAAAACAACAGAACCACTTCTTGAAGGTCTAGAAGAGAGTAGAAGGAGGAGAAGAATCAGAACGTCTAGAGAACTTTTCCCTTCTCCTGAAACTCTCTTGCAATCATCACCACAAGGTTCTGTTCATAGCACAGGAAGTATGGAGGGCAATAATGTTAGAAGAACTCTTGAAGATTACACTAATCTTGCTGGACCTCAGCACTTCAATAGCATAGCTAGACCTAGAGTCAATGCTGCCAACATGGAGGTCAAACCAGCACTGATTCAACTGGTGAAGAGTAATCAATTTAATGGGTTATCACATGAAAGCCCATATGAGCACCTTACTACCTTTAATGAGATCTGCAACACGGTCAAAATTAATGGGGTGCCAGACGAAGCAATCAAACTTAGTTTGTTTCCTTTCTCATTGGGAGGCAATGCTAAGCTTTGGTTAAACTCTTTTCCAGAAGAAAGTTTCACAGAATGGGAAGCAGTGGTTACAAAGTTTCTAAACAAATACTTCCCACAATCTAAAGTAACTAAAGGCAAGCAAGAGATATCTTCATTCAAGCAGGGCATGGAGGAATCACTGGGACATGCATGGGACAGGTACAAAAGCTTATTACGTAAAACTCCCACGCATGGCTTTGAGGATCAAGAAGTAGTCCTAACTTTCCTTGGAGGGCTTGGTTCACAAACCAAGATGATGCTAGATGCCTCAGCTGGGGGCAATATCAAATGGAAGACTCCAGAGGAAGCCACTGAGATTATTGAAAATATGGCTACAAGTGATAATGAGCTTCACAATGAAAGAGGCGCCCCTATGCAACAGAAAGGGGTTCTTCAATTACAAACCCATGATGCTCTGCTAGCCCAAAATAAAATTCTGACTCAACAGCTGGAGACTCTGACCAAAACTCTTGCTTCATTACCAAAAGAGTTAAAATCTGCTGCACAGGTACAAACCCAGTTGTGCGAACTATGTGGAGGAGATCACATCAATGGCCAATGTGCTTTTCCTGTGGAAGCCGTGGAGGATGTTAACTTCATGGCTAATCAGTTTCCATACCGTCAAGGTAATTATAATCAGGGTTGGAAACCACATCCAAGTATTGGCCAAGGACAAACTGGGCAGGCTAATCAATTTAATAAGCAACAGCAGCAGCAACCAACCATGTGGCAACAAATTTCTATGCTCAATGAAAGATCTACAAGGTTGGAAGAAACTCTTCAACAATTTATTCAGAAAACTGAATCCTCCCAAAAGAGCACTGAAGCTGCTATAAAGAACTTGGAGATTCAGATGGGTCAGATCACTAAGCAGTTGGAAGAAAGACCACACAGAAACTTTGGGGCTAATACTGAGGTTAACCCTAGAGAAGAATGCAAAGTGGTCAAGAGTGTAAATGAAGAGAGTATTGAGTCAGAAGAAGATGAAACAGAAGAGAGAAGAGAAGAAGAAAGAAAGGATACTTTTCCTTTTCTAACAAATCAGGAGAAACCAATGGATTTCACAGACTTATTCAGAATGGTTGATAATGAAGCTCCTTGGGAACAAATCTTACAGAAAATAGCAGTGTACACAAAATCTGATGAGGGAACCTCTACAAAAAGAAAACGTAGAGATGATGATGATGAAAAGTGTGTAACTGTTAAGAAAGAATCATTCCCACCAAAAGCTGCTGATCCAGGTAGTTTTTCTATCCCTTGCACTATAGGGAAGAAAAAGGTGAAGAAAGCTCTCCTTGACTTAGGCTCAAGTGTTAACTTGATGCCTTACTCTCTATTGGAGCAAATTGGCCATGTGAAAATAAAACCTGTAAAGGTTAATCTGGTAATGGCTGATGGATCTTCAAAGGAGCCATGTGGGATTGCAGAAGACATTGTAGTTTGTGTTGGCAAACTTCAGTTCTTGGCAGACTTTGTGGTGATGAAGATGGAGACCGAAAAGATACCTTTCATACTGGGAAGACCGTTTATGAAAACGGCCAGGGTTATTATAGATGTTAATGAAGGTATAGTGGTGCTCCAGGACAGAGAGGAGAGAGTGGTGGTGAATGTGTTTAAAGATGAGATACAAGCAAAGGAGGAAGAGGCCAGTTATAAAGCTGCATTTCAAGATGCACCCATAACTAGAGGTAAACATGAAAATTTTAAAGTTTCTGATAACCATTGTTTGTATTTTCAGGTACCCAAGGTAGATGAAAGTGGAAAAGGAAAGGAAGTTCTTAGAGACTGGAAGGAAAGAGGACTCCAACTTGGCACACCTGTAAGATTCAAGAACAAGTTGTGGGTTGTAAAAGGTTTTAAAGAGAAGGAGATGATAGAGATAGAGTCTCCATATTCCAGAGAATCCAAAACAGTCCTAAGGAAGCAGTTGATAAGTTGGTGGAAGGATAACATCAACTTTAAAGAAGATGGAACGTGAGCTTTATTGGGTCAAGCTAGTGACGTTAAAGAAGCGCTTGCTGGGAGGCAACCCAGTGGATTTACAAACTTTTGTTTTAATATTTTGTAATTTTTAAACTGTGAACATTATTCTGGACATTATTTTGTTGTTATAGCATCTACTGAAGGATGCTAGGTGGTTAAGTATCTACTGAAGGATACTAGGTTTGTAACACCTACTGATGGGTGTTGCTGAGAAGATTTTGCACCTACTGATGGGTGCTGGTAAGTGAAACACCTACTGATGGGTGTTGGTGGATTTTGGGTCAGGCTCGTGACGTTAAACAAGCGCTACCTGGGAGGCAACCCAGTTGATTGATTATCTTTGTTTGTTTTTATGTTTGTTTTATTCTAATTAGGGATTGCATAAGCATGTTTAACAATGAAATTGCAGGGAACCCATGAGGAGTATGCTAGGAAGGCACGTAGGGCAAGAAAAGAAGGAGAAGGGCACATCACGAAAGTGCCGCTGAGCGGCACTTACCGCTGAGCGGTACTAACGCTGATGGGCTTAAGTTCCCCTTAGCGGAACCCGAGCCCATTGGGGTATTTTTAAACCCTAACCTGCGCGTTTTGACATTTTTTTTCAAGCCCTTCTCTGCAGAAACACTCCCTCATACTCTCTCTTAGGTTTCCCACATCTTTTTACTCTTCCCTCTTAGAAAAATTTCTCTTCCACTCACTTTTTCACTAGTGTGCCATCAAAGTTTGGGGTTGGAAGAGAGTATTCTAGTTTGGAAGCATTCTCATATCATCTAGCATCTCCACCCAAGTAAGTAAAATGCATTTTGTCATTCTAGGGTTCTTGAATTTGAATGTGATTGTCAAAGCATGAGTATTTAGGGCTTTTGATTTCTATGCATGATTTGATGATATATTTGATGTTTGAACCGATTAAACTGCTTGATTATGTACTGGAAAACTGAAAATTGCATTTGGGTGGAGTTAGGGCAGTTTAAAAACGAGTTTTGCAAAAATCTGCAGGTCACCGCTGAGCGGTATTTACCGCTGAGCGGCACTCTGCCATATTTGCTTTTTCTGGCTTTTTGCGTGTTGGTGTGTTGCACTGGTGGCGCTGAGGGGAATTCTGGCCCTCAGCGGTGGTTTAGCTTCGAAAGGAGTTGTGTTCTGTATGTTACTAATGATTAACATCATGTTCTGTGGTTTTGGATTTGTGTTTGAATGCAGGAATGGCATCCTCTTCTGGAAAGAGATTGAAAACCATGGCAACCAAGAGGAAGGAAAAGGAACCAGAGCAGCCACATAATGGCAGGTTCCTCTCCAGGAAACATGAGAAGCACTTTAGGGTGGTTCAGGACAGGAGACTTCTGATGGAGAGAAAGGTCGGAATGATACCTAACTTTGCTCCTCAATTTGGAGAGCAAGTGTTAGGGAATGACTGGGGGAAGCTAGCCACTTATCCAGCACCTGCCAACATAGCTGTGGTTAAGGAATTCTACACTAATGCCAAGAAGATTGGTGACTATCCAGCTGAGAACTATTTGGGATATGTTAGAGGCCATGCCATCAGGTATGATCCTGATTCCATTAATAACTTCCTGGATACTGTGTGGGCTGGTGAGCAATGTCAGTTTGCTCTTAGCATGGAGGAAGGTGCTGACTTTGAGGATGTTGAGAGAGTGTTGTGCATACCTGGAGGACACTTTCAAAGGAATAGATCTGGAGCAGTGGTTAACATTAGGAGGACAGATTTGACTCCTCTTGCAAAGTATTGGATGGCATTTTCTCATGCCAACATTCAGCAATGCTCACATGTGTCAGATATCACTCTCAGCAGGGCACTATTCATCTACTGTGCTATCAGAAGTTTGAATGTTAATATTGGGCAGGTGATAGCTGATGAGATTAGTGTGTGTGCTAACACCTCAAACAACAAAGCACCACTGGGACATCCTTCTTTGATCACTCACCTCTGCAAGCTAGCTGGGGTGGACACTTCTGTTCCACCATTTGAGAGGCCAAGAAAAGCTATAGATGAGGCCTATTACAGACAGTATTGTGGAGGTGAGGAGGCAGCTCAGCCCGTTCCACCACGCCAGGCTCGTAGAGAGAGAGGACCAGCACAGAGCCGGACATCTGCTGATACACATGAGGCAGAACCATTCCAGATGAGGGACATGTATATGTCTCTTATAGGTGCTCAGTTGCAGTCCATCCACAGAGGGCAGGTGGCCACGGCTGAGATGATAGTGGGGATGTATGATACCCCTCCAGCACACAGGTGGACTATGGATGAATTCCATAACGTCGTAGCTTGGCCAGAAGAACCATTCCATGGAGGAGCTGGAGGAGCTGAATCTTCAGCTCGAGACATGGAAGAAGAAGAAGCTGAGGAGGAGGATGCTTTTGATGAAGATGATGATGAAGAGGAGGAGGAAGATACAGAGGACAGCTCAGACTGATGAGGAGCTGAGATAGCATTTACTGATGAATGCTATCATATGTTTTATGCTTTTGCGGTTTAAACTTTCTGAACTTATTTATTTTTGTTTCTAGATTAGGGTTTGATGTACTCTATTGAATACCTGGTTTGTGTGATGGTTTGCTATTAACTGTGTTTATGTGATAAGTAATGCTTGATGATGCTTATTGACTGATTGATGTTGAGATGATGTGCACATTAAAATGCTTATACAGGTGATTCACAAGCTTTGTGAACAAATGCAAGATATCATGATTGTGATTGTGAAATTAAGCAGGATGTGTATGTCAAATGTGAATGAGCTTATATGTGAGGTTTTGAGCTCCAGAGTTGTTATTGTTGAATGCTATTACTTTGGAAGCTTGAATGACTTTGCCCAGGTTTTCTATGATTGAATCAATTGCTTGTTTTGCATCATATGATCAAAGGCCGTGTTTGTTGAAACCCTTTTTACTGGCCAAATTCATAAAGTTAGCCTACTAAAAGAGAACATTTTGTGTTCTATCCTTTGAACCCATAGCCTTGAATATACACTGAACCCTTGATTGAAAATCTTTACCTTGAGTTAAGTAGAATATCTTGTGTGGTATTGATAAATGTTCAAGTTTGGGGTTATTGGGAAATCATGAAAAAGGAAAAGCATTGAGCTAAGAGCTAAAAAGTAAGAATATACAAAGAAAAAGAAAAGCAAAGAAAAAGAAGTAAAGCTCAATGCGAATGCAAAGGCAAAAGAAAGTTGGGAATGAATAAGAATAATTGTGTTGTTATGATTCTCTTAACTCAAGGATTTTGTGATCCAGAAAAACCAATTTTCTTGTTAGCCCAGCCACATTATAAGCCATTGAAAAGTCCTTGTGATGATGCATGCTTGTGAATGTTTTTGATTGTGGTAAAATGAAAGGCAAAGTTGATTCATATGACATTGTGATAGTAGAGTGAATGAGTGAAACACTTACCTCTTATACACTTGTGTGTTGAGTGAAACACTTTACCTGGTGAGGAAATATTCCATGAACACATGAACATCCATGCTTAATTGATTGATCATTCATGAAAAATAGCATTTGTTGGAACTTAAATGACTTTGTGAACACTAAAGCATGTGCATATCTTGATTGAACTCTTGATCATAAGTTTGAGTGAAGTTATTACTTATCTTGAAAAGAGGATTTTGAATGAGTGAACCATCATATGAATTGGTTGGAGATGGAGTTACATTTTGTTTGCTTGAGGACAAGCAAAGTTCTAAGTTTGGGGTTGTGATAACAGTTGAAAAACTGTTATTTTCATGCTTAAAATTGATACTAAAAGCAACCTTTAGACTTAGAAACTGGCTTGAAATCACACCTTTTATCTTTATTTTCAGAAATAAGAGAGCTGGACAGGTTTACACTTGATTTAAGTGTTTTTGTGCAGGTTTTAGGGTGAATTTGGTGCAAAGAGTGAAGAAGGAGAGAAGTGACATTAGAAAAGACAAGAAAGAGTGCAAAAAGAGAAGACGAAGGAGGTTGCGGGAGCTCCTGAGTGAATCTCCCGTGAGCTCCTGAGTGCCGCTCAGCGGTAAACTGCCGCTGAGCGGTAGTTGCGGCTTCTCCTTTTGCACTTTTTGATGTCTTTTCTGATTCCATCTCTCTCCTTCTTCACTTCTTTCACTAAATTCACCTTAAAACCTGTACAAAAACACTGAAATCAAGCATAAACCTATCCAGCTCTCTTATTACTGAAAATTTGATAAAAAGCATGATTTCAAGCTAGTTTCTAAGTGTTAAAGGTTGCTTTTAGTATCAATTTAAGCATGAAAATAACAGTTTTTCAACTGTTATCATCGGTCCCCCCTAACGGACGTTTAAAGGATGAAGCAATAAGCTCTCCATCTTCCCTGGTAGATGCTTATACGTCCGTTCTGGGGGGCCCCGACGTCTATAATATTATAGACGTCCGGCCCCCCATAACGGACGTCTAAGTTGCTGACAGGGTAGTTGAAGAATTAATTGCTTCAGCCTATTAGACGTTCGTTCTGGGGGGGGGGGGGCGACGTCTATAATATTAGACGGCCGTTATGGGGGCCGGACGTCTATAATATTATAGACATCGAGGCCCCTCAGAACGGACGTCTAGAGTCCCACTTATTTACAGATATGCCACCACTCCTAGTATCCAACTATTTTAACCTTTCATGGTATCAACCCTAAACAATTGTCTAGTAAGTTTAACTCTCTTGAGCTAAACAATACAAGTGTTTTACTTCTCTTCATAAATCCTAAACAGAATCAGTGTTGGTTTACAAGTACGAATTCTGATAAGTCTTGATGAAAGGATACAATACAAAGAAATATAAGAACTTGTGAAGTTCTTTATTTTATTCCATGAACAAAATTAGACAATGTAAGTTTGTGAGAGAATAAAAATGTAATGTTATACAGATAGAAAAAGTTCTGGTATTCTCTTGTGCGAGTCCTCCTTTTATAGCTTTCTTCGAGAGATGACCATTACTGAGAGATAATTGACTTTGTTGAGATTAGGTGTCTTCTTGTATGAGATATGTACTTTTCTCCGTTTTGGAAAAAGCAACATTTCTTTCGCAGTTAGAGCTCGTACGACTATGGTAGGACATAAAGGATTATGAAACACTCCAAGAATTTCTTCCTCTCTCACAATGTTTTTCTAGTTCTCGTGGAGTGCTTTGAGTATATCTTGACGTTGTCAATATATGTACAAATAAAGAGGAAAAAACATAGCAAACAATATATAATATATACACACATTTAATGATCTATACATTGATATAATGTTGAAGCATGTTTGGCATAATAAGCATTTAGTGCAAGTCTAAGTTTTTTTCAAATAATGACCATTGACAAGATATATTGTTTAAGGCTTCTCTCACTAGACACGCTTTTACACATTGTCCACACGTTATACATCCTTAATGATATTTTATTGAATGTTGATTGTTAAACTTTAAAACTATGATATGCTAGATTATCTATTAGACATCACTCCCAACTCAAAATCCAATGGAAAGAAGAAAAGGAAGTCCAACTAACAATAAATATTTAAAATCTTATGATAAAGAATCGATTGAGACATTTTTTTTTAATAAGTTAGCTCCTTCTACTTAGATATAATTTGTTATAAAAGAATATAAATTTATAACTAAAATTTATAGAGAGGGTTTAAAGAATAATATAGATGTATAATGTAAACATTCTATTCTTTATTGAGTTTTAAATTATGAGTAAAAAATTAAGCTGTACAGATTTACCTAAAATGGTAATTTTAATTAATTGTATCGAAGCAGTTTAATCCTCTACACAGAAGAAGAATATCGCTAATTAAATTTAAAGCCTATTTCGAAACGGGTTGTCGATCATTTTTTTCCTATAAAATATACACTTTAAAACTAAATACATATGAAAAGTAAAATATTGCTACTAATTTATGTCAAATTAAGTGAGATTTTTAATTTTTTTACCTTAAATAATTAGTTTGATGAAATTTGTTCTAATACAAAGAAACTAATAGAAATACAATTTAGTAAAATTATTACACTCATTACGCATTCATTACTTCATAATATTTATGGAACGTATTTTTGATGGAGTACGTAAGATAAACTTATCATATAAAAGATATTAAGTAGATCATCTCAATTTCAGTACTGCTTCGATCGATTACTGTATCATAATCAGAATCCCTAGATCAGATAATAGAATGAAAAATCTTAGATATATTGGATTCCTTATTCACACTATTATTATTGTTATTACCTGTCGGATTATTTGGCAGTATCTAAAGAGAGAAGCAGAAGGCGAAGAGAAAGAAAGACAGTAGTAAAAAATATGAATAGTATTTATGAAATGAAATAGAACATTTTTTTTATGATAATGGTGGAGGTGCGAAGCCACACTCCTAGCAGGAAAGAACTAAAATAAAATAAGATATTGGAGGAGTTGAGCAGAAGGGCTTCAAGAGATGTGATGCTCCATCAAGGTCCCAAATGTTATTATGCTTCTCAACTTTCTCCATACTAACTACTACTCCAAATTTTATGGTAATAGTACTCCAACTTAATTACCAGTATGATGGTGGCTTTGGAAGACCCACCACAGCGCCACACAATAGAGCGTTTTCGGGAATGTTGTACTCGTCCCTCAGGGATCCTTCTGGAGTTGGAACACTGATGTAAAGCTGTTGTCCCAAGTACCTATTCTCAGCAATCTCCGACCTCAAGTTCCACATTCCTACGTTGTCGAATGTCAACATGATGGCAGCCCATGACTTAGGGAACACCTGAATCGTGTGTCTGCTCACAGCATCCAGAAGATTGTAGTTCTTCCTCTTCTCGGGAGTCCAAGTGCCGGGCTCAATCCTACAAACACCAACAAACATTAAGTATTTTCATTTCATTTCCGCTTCACATCAAGAATAATAATGTGATAATGTGAAACAATAGATAGTAATACTCACGCCACTGCGAAGAAGGAGTAACCGTTCAAGTTGTAGGACTGGATGCTCTTCTCTGGGTTCTCAAAGATGATCTCGATGAAGGTGCGGTATGTGAACTTCATAACGTTGGGAGCCAAGGTGACGGCGGTTCCAAGGTTTGCTGGTGGCTCATCGGGAATGGTGTCGTACTTGAAGAATTTGTCGCCGATACCGAAGTACTCAGCGAGCTTGAGTGGGGTTTCGCTATCGACGTGTGAAACACCATTGATGGCGTACCGAAGCTTGCCGTTATCCCTGCTGACGGTGTTAACGAACTTGAGGGTGCGAGTGATGTTGATCTGGCCGTAGTGGTAAGAGCCCTGGGGGTTTGGCCTGGCGGCGCTGGCGGTCAGGTTCCAGCGGAAGGAGCGGAACTGATTGAGAGACCATGCCCAGCCGACGGGAGCCTCGGGGATTTCAGGGGAAGCTGGGCCCTTGCCGTTGACATAGCGGATGATTCCCTTTCCGGTGAGGGTGGTTTTGGTGAAGCGGGAAGAGACAACGATGTAGTAGTCTTTGGGCTCTTGGTCAGCGGTGACAAGGACGCCAAAGCACTGGCCAAGGTGAACATCGAGGGAGTCGTAAACGTTCTGAACGGTGTGGGAGCCTTCCAATTCAACGAGTTTCATCTGGTGGTTTTGGAAGCGGAAGTTGACGGAGTTTTTGAGACCCACGTTGCAAAGACGGTACTTGTAGGTCTTGCCGGGAAGCATGGTGAAGAGGGGCTGATCAGTGCCGTCACCCTTGGCGTTCTGGCCGTTGATGAGAAGGGCCTGGGGGCGGCCTAGGGCGCGGCCACTGTCGAGGAGCTTGGCGAGGGTGGAGTGACTCTTGGTGAACCAATCACCAGCCAGCAAGGTGTAGTCATCCTCGGGGTCCGCGTAGGGCACTGGGATGAGCAAGCGGCTGTTGATGCGGAGGCCACCGAAGCCGCCGGCTGCGCGGTGCATGCCGAGACTGGGGTAATAGAAATAGCTTCCGATCTGATCCTTGACTTGGAATTTATAGGTGAGATTGGTGCCTGGTTGAATGGGGCAGTTGGTGCCTGCTACGCCGTCTTGCCAGGAGTTCTTCCTTTGCTGGATCCCAGCCCAATGGAAAAGGAATGGCTCGTCAAGGTTGTTGAAAACATTGATGACGACGTTGTTGTTGCTGGTGGAATTGATGTTGGGGCCTGGGAATTCGCCGTTGATGAGAATAACCTGTTGGGGGACCCCTGCCGGAGCTAGGGTTCCGTAGGTTATGTTCCAAGTGAAATAGAGATAAGGGTCTTCAGCCCTTGTGGGGAAGACAACTCCTGCCAAGAGGCAAACCAACATTACTGAAATCCTTGTAACTCCACCCATTTCTTCTCCTCTTAGTTATTGTTATTGATTACAATGTAATTCGTACACATTTTGTTCCTCCCTCTCCCTCCCTCTTTTATACTTCTCCAACCCTCTCTTCCACCGTTCCATATCTCCGATTCTCTCTCAACCTTCCTTACATTACGCTCCCTCCCAACCCGCTCTTCCTCAAATTTCCCTTACACCTCTCTAATTTTCACCACTTTTTTCTCCTACCCACGCCTAATCTAAACCACCTTCTTCCATTTCTTTTACCCTGTTTTTAAATTTATTAATCATTTATGCCCATTCTTATTTCAAACATAAAAAAACAAAAAATACTTTTTAAATTAATATCCATTACTTTTATTATTTGTTAAAAATAATCAATATTTGTTTACCATAAGGGTTAGATCAAATTTATGTTTAAGAACATGCTTGAATAAGTTTCAATCACATTATAAATTATAAAATTTTAATTTGATTCCATTAAAATATACTTATTGTATTTTGTCTTAATTATTATATATTTTAAATACTTCTACCTTTTTTTTGTATATTAATTTACCTATCACAACAAATCAATATATTTTTCGAATTATATATATATTTTCAACATAATTACATAATAATTCAATGATCCATGAACCTCCACCTGAATTAATGAACTAATGTATTAAAAATTTGATGTGGTAAAAATAAAGCATACAATAATTTTACGTGTTTTAGATACATTGGGTATAATAGTTTTGAAAATCAAAATAGCATTATTTCTAGTTTACTACTTCTCAATATCATTTCTACGAGGATCTAATCAAATAGGAAGTATACTTACGGAGCTGAGCATATTGTGTGAAGATGAGCTTCACGGGCTTCTTTCCTCTTTCATTTCCTTCCTTTTTGTCTCAGTATTCCTTCATGAATGGATGGTGTGTACTGTGAAGATGAGTATGTTGGGAAACAGCGGTACTTGTTCCCTCTTCTGTGAATCCCAAAATGGGCACTGTGCGGAAGCGTAAAAAATGAAAGTGTAGGAAAAGAGAAAATTAACACTGGAAATTTTAACGTGGAAAATCCTCTCGGAAAAAACCACGGGACCTAGTCCAGAAAAATATCTCCACTATGAAAGTAAGATTACAATATTTTTCTCACTCTCTGAGGATCTCTCAGTGTAAATCTCACCCTCTCGGATGGTATACAAAACTCTCACTTTTCACTCACTCACAATAACAGACTCTCTCTGTATAAATCTCTCACACAAAAGAACTCTCTATTTCTTCACCGAATTTTTCTTCACGGTGGATGATGGATTCTGCAGTGTGGCTTCTCCTTCTCTGTTTCTTGCATATGCACGTTGCTTGGCTTCCAATTTATGAAGGAAGAAAGATGCAAGAAAACAAAAATGGTTGGTGTAGTGGAGCACTTCATTTCCGTAAATCAAGCAATGTGTTGGAGACAATTTCTCCAACTTTCCACCACTAATGGGTCCTACCCATTTGGTTTATTCAACAAAACTCCCCCATAAACCAAAATGGGTCTTCCATCCCTTCTTGACTTAATTTGAAGGTACCAATATACCAGCACCTTGGCAACAGTCCTCAACCTTCTTGGTTGGTATTGACTTAGTCATCATATCAGACCAATTCAAGTCTGTATGGATTTTCTCTATCTTCAATTTCTTCTCATCCAACGCTTCTCGTATCCAGTGATACCGCACGTCGATATGCTTCGAGCGTGAATGGAACATGGAGTTCTTGGTTAGATGGATGGTACTTTGATTATCACAGTTCACCACATAATCATCTTGATCATGTCCTAATTCACTTAGGAAATTCTTCATCCATAGCATCTCTTTAGAGGCTTCAGTCACCGCTACATACTCTGCTTCAGCAGTAGACAATGTCACACATTTCTGTAGTTTTGACTGCCAAGAAACAGCTCCCCCTGCAAAAGTAATCAAATAACCTGATGTTGACTTCCTTGAATCGACATCTCCAGCCATGTCTGAGTCTGAATATCTGATTAGCTTTAGATCTCCATTGCCAAAACACAAGCTTCTTTTGACAGAACCTCTTAGATACCTTAGTATCCACTTAACAGCTTCCCAATGCTCCTTTCCTGGATTCGACAGGAATCTGCTCACAACTCCTATAGCATAGCCAATATCTGGCCTTGTACAAACCATTGCATACATAAGGCTACCCACGGCAGAAGAGTAGGGTACCTTGCTCATTTCTTCTTTTTCTTCTTCATTCTTTGGACATTGAGACTTGCTAAGTTTGAAATGTCCAGCAATTGGAACACGAGCAGATTTGGCATTGTGCATGTTGAATCTTTTGAGAATCTTCTCAATGTAATCTTCTTGAGATACCCATAGCATTCTTCTAGAACGATCTCTGGAGATTTTCATTCCAAGTATCTTCTTTACTGCACCCAGGTCTTTCATTGCAAAAGACTTGCTCAATGCCTTCTTTAGAGCAGCTATTTTAATTTTGTCCTTCCCTACAATCAACATATCATCAACATACAAGAGAAGTATGATGGACTCACCATTTTCATAATGCTTCACAAACACGCAGTGGTCTGCGGAGGTCTTCTTGAAATTATGTTGGATCATGAAGGAATCAAATTTCATGTACCATTGTCTTGGAGCTTGCTTCAGACCATAGAGACTTTTCTTCAGACGACACACCAAGTGTTCTTTGCCTGGTTCTTCAAAACCCTCTGGTTGCTTCATGTAAATTTCTTCCTCTAGATCTCCATGTAAGAATGCTGTTTTGACGTCCAGTTGTTCAATCTCCAGGTCTAGTGTTGCTGCTAGACCGAGAATTGCTCTAATGGATGTCATCTTCACCACTGGTGAAAATATTTCGTCGAAGTCTATTCCTTTCTTCTGGTTGCACCCCTTCACGACAATTCGTGCTTTGTACCTTGGGCTTGGGTTGTTCTCTTCATTCTTGAGTTTGAACACCCATTTGTTCTGCAATGCTCTCCTTTCTTTTGGTAATTCTACCAAATCATAAGTCTGATTTTCCTTCAAGGATTGCATCTCTTCTTCCATGGCTTGCAACCATTTGCCTTTGTCTTTCATCTTCATTGCTTCTACAAAGCTTTGAGGTTCACCTTCATCAGTAAAATTAACATATTCATCTGAAAAATACCTTCTTGACGGTTGCTTCTGCCTTGTTAATCGTCTCAATTGGGGTTCTTGCGGAGCATCCTCAATTGGTTGATCTTCTTCCGTCAGATTAGGTTGATCTGCTTCTTCAGCCATTTCATCAAGTTGTAACTCTGGTTCGGTTTGATGAGTCTCTCCCCCTAAGTTGTTCATCACAATAGGGCTTTGATCACTTATCAGCTTAAGTGTTGGTTTCTCCACTTTCTTGATGTCTTGGATTGTCTGATCTTCAAAGAACACCACATCTCTGCTTCGAACAATCTTTCTGTTTGCAGGATCCCATAATCTTAAACCAAATTCATCTTTTGGAGAACCAAGGTATATGCACTCTTTCGCCTTAGCATCGAGCTTTGCTCTTTCATCTTTCGGGATGTGAATTGATGTCTTACATCCGAAGACTCTCAAGTTGCGATATGAGGCCTTTTTACCGAACCATACTTCTTCTGGTATCTTACCGTTTAATGGTCTTGATGGTGATAAGTTGATCAAATCAGCTGCTGTCACCACTGCCTCCCCCCAGAATGACTTGGGAAGTTTTGCGTGAGACAACATGCTTCTAACCTTCTCGGCAATTGTTCTGTTGAATCTTTCAGCTACACCATTCATCTGAGGTGTCTTGGGAGGTACTTTCTCATGTTTGATCCCATGAGTCTTGCAATAGTGCTCGAATGGACCTCTATACTCTCCACCATTATCACTTCTCAGACATTTCAACTTTCTACCAGTTTCACGTTCAACTGAGGCGTGAAACTCCTTGAAGATTCGTAGAACTTCATCTTTTCTCTTCAACGGATAGACCCACAATTTTCTGGAGTGGTCATCAATGAAGGTAACAAAATATTGAGCACCACCAAGGGACTTTTCAGATGTTGAACAAACATCTGAGTGTACAAGATCCAAAATATGCTCTTTTCTTCTTCCATTTTCAGATCTACGGAAGGACACTCTACGCTGCTTACCTGCTAGGCAGTCTTCACATAATTCAAGTGGTTGTCCTTTTATACTCTGGAGATGATCTTTCGCAAGGATCTCTTGTCCTTTCTCGTTCATGTGGTCCAGTCTTTTGTGCCACAACTCCTTACTTTCTTCTTGAGCAACATTTGTCTCTCCTTTGCATATCTTTCCTTGCATGACGTACAAAGAGCCTTCCTTTTTGCCACGAGCAACAATCATGCTTCCTCGGCTAAGTTTCCATTTTTCATCTCCAAACTGGTTGTTCATTCCAGCATCATCTAACTTACCGACTGAGATAAGGTTTAGACGCATTTCTGGTACATGTCTTACCTCTTTCAGCACAAGTTTGTTTCCATTTTCTGACGTCAAAATCACTTCTCCTATGCCCACAATTTTGCTTGTGACATGATTACCCATCTTCATTGTTCCAAAGTCTCCTTTTTGATAGGATGAGAAGAATCCCTCATGAGGAGTAACATGGAAAGATGCTCCGGTATCTACTATCCAAGTGCAGTCATCAAAAGCAATATTTAGATAGTTTACCTCAGTGATAAGGAACACATTCTCATCATTTGATACCACCGCTGTTGTGGTCTTTTCCTCCAACTTCTTTTTGGGATCTACCATATCAGGGTGTACAGTTCCATTCTTCTTATCTCTCTTCAGGAATCTACATTCTTGCTTCTTGTGGCCATCTTTTCCACAATAAAAGCATGTTAGACCTTTGGAACGAGACTTGAATCTTCCTCGTGATTTTTCACGTTTTCCTTTGCTTCTGTTTTCACTCCTTCCTCTATTCTCAACAACATTGGCTTCTGAGTGACTACTCGATCCCCTTTCTTTCCTTCTGGATTCTTCATTCAGTAAACTGTCTGTGATGTTATCCAGACTGAGCTTTCCATCTGGTGCTGAGTTACTGAGAGTGACCACCAATGTGTCCCAGCTCTCAGGTAGAGAACTAAGGAGTAAAAGAGCCTGTAATTCATCATCGATCTTCATATCAGCTTTCATTAACTGGTTCACAATACCTTTGAAAGTATTGAGATGCTCGATCATATTCTGGTCGTCAGAATATTCCAACTTTACGAGTCGCCTGACAAGGTGAGCTTTATTTCTCGGAGTCTTCTTTTGAATCATAGATTCAAGCTTTGTCCATAACTCATACGCATCGGTATAAGTCGATACATGCTCAAACAAGCTTTTGTCGATATATTTCCGAATCATAGCCACTGTTTTACGATTCAGAATCTCCCAGTCTTTTTCGGTCTTTCCTTCCGGAATTTCCGGATTTGTGATCGGCTCATACAAATCCTTACAGTATAGATGATCTTCCATCATCGGCTTCCAGTAGGAATAATTATCTGCAGTTAGCTTGAACATGTCTCCTTCCATCTTGAGTTTCACAGGACCGTGACTTTTTCAAATCGGTAGCTCTGATACCACTGTTGGGAAACAGCGGTACTTGTTCCCTCCTCTGTGAACCCCAAAATGGGCACTGTGCGGAAGCGTAAAAAATGAAAGTGTAGGAAAAGAGAAAATTAACACTGGAAATTTTAACGTGGAAAATCCTCTCGGAAAAAACCACGGGACCTAGTCCAGAAAAATATCTCCACTATGAAAGTAGGATTACAATATTTCTCTCACTCTCTGAGGATCTCTCAGTGTAAATCTCACCCTCTCGGATGGTATACAAAACTCTCACTTTTCACTCACTCACAATAACAGACTCTCTCTGTATAAATCTCTCACACAAAAGAACTCTCTATTTCTTCACCGAATTTTTCTTCACGGTGGATGATGGATTCTGCAGTGTGGCTTCTCCTTCTCTGTTTCTTGCATATGCACGTTGCTTGGCTTCCAATTTATGAAGGAAGAAAGATGCAAGAAAACAAAAATGGTTGGTGTAGTGGAGCACTTCATTTCCGTAAATCAAGCAATGTGTTGGAGACAATTTCTCCAACTTTCCACCACTAATGGGTCCTACCCATTTGGTTTATTCAACAGAGTACTATAGATTTTTTTCCTTTTTCATGCAAAAAGTGAGTTTCACTACAAGAAAAATGTTGTTATATACAGCCAAAAATTTGTATCTAATCTCAAAATTCTGTATATAACTATATGTTACATAGGAATTACATGCGAACAAAAATTCGTATGTAATATGGTTATGTAACCATATGTAATTAGATACAAATTTATCCATATGTAATCCTCCAAACAAAATAACAATATGCTTGTTTCATTTTCAGGGATCCTCCAAACAAAATAACAAACAAAATAACAATATGCTTGTTTCATTTTCGGGGACCTGGACATTCTTTTTACATAATATATACTTAAAGCACACTGACTTGGCAAAGATTTCATAGTAATACCAAAAATAACCACAAAGAAACATTTGACATTAAATACTTAAATAATGTTTATATGATAGTAACAAATGTTATAAAGAAGTTCTAGATTGTTTAATGGATAGTCATACAAATTCTAAAAGTTACTACTAATAATCATAATAATCATTTTCATCTTGAGGATGTTGTGGTTCATCATTCTGTGTGTGATTTTATGATTCATCTTGAGGTTGAAAAAATTGTTGTGCTGCTACGATTGAAGGAGGTCAAAGATATTGTATAATGACACTAATAAAACCTTGCAATTATCTCAGCTATTGATCATGGCTTGCTAATTGGGTTTCAAGGTTACGAATGTCCTCTGCATTCGGTTGCTAACTAGAAGATGTTTGCATCTGCCGTATGTAACTATCGATACAGTCATCCTGAGAACTAATATTTCCAATACCGTATATGTGTCGAAATACGGCGCCACAAACTTGTTGAACAATCGGCAAGTATGACCGAATCGTTTCAAGTAATAAACTCAGTAAGACCAAGTATCGTTCTTCCAAAGGCCTCACGGCCTAGTTTAGTTATGTGATTTGTTGATTATTTAAGACTTAAGAACGAAATAAGTGGACTTTAATATGCAAAACAGAAAATAAACATGTATGCATGAATTTGATCAATGGCTAAAAAAAAATACAAACACTTCAATGGAATATATGGATGAGTATGTTGTTGGGGTTATCAATTTCATCTTATCCACACTCATATACTTTAGGAATTCAACATTCTATTCATCATTGTTAATGCCACTCTCTAAATTACCTTGCAAGAAGGCCTATCCCTAATTACGAGTTCATACACTTCCTAGCATTCTTAATAATTAGTTCTTTTAGTGCAGGAGCTTAATGACAACCAATATACTATTGGGAGAAATTCCCCAGATCTAGACTTCCCCGTACGTTCCCGTATCGACAAAATCAATAATCATTCATTGAATGAGTTAAACAAAGCAAGCATTAAGCAAAGAGGAAAATCCCTAACTAATGATGAAAGAAAGCATAGGTCTTAAATATAAGATGTAAACACAAATTCCATATATGAGAGTTTCACAAGACTACATTGATTCCCCAACAACACAAGGTTTAGTCCACCATATTCATGGTGAAACTAGATGAACAATAATGAAAGAATGAAAGATAAAACCCTAGAAAGGTGAATAGGAAGCCTGAGCATCCAAGATCCTCCTTCAAAGGGGTGGAAGAGAGAGTGTTTGCTTCGTTTCTGCCAAAGATACAAACCCTAGGACGTCCTAAAGCTTATATACTATTCTAAAATTACAGAAAATTTAGGCCCAAGCCCATAAGTGTGCCGCTCAGCGGTAAAGTGCCGCTCAGCGGTGAGTGCGTGAGTTGGTTTCTTCCCCTTAGCGACCATTTTGCCCCTCAGCGGATCTCCCGTGAACTCCTGAGTGCCGCTCAGCGGTAAACTGCCGTTGAGCGGCAATTGCGGCTTCTTCTTTTGCACTTTTTGATGTCTTTTCTGATTCCATCTCTCTCCTTCTTCATTTCTTTCACTAAATTCACCTTAAAACCTGCACAAAAACACTGAAATCAAGCATAAACCTATCCAGCTCTCTTATTTATGAAAATATGAATAAAAGCATGATTTCAAGCTAGTTTCTAAGTATAAAGGTTGCTTTTAGTATCAATTTTAAGCATGAAAATAACAGTTTTTCAACTGTTATCACCCACCTACAGCCTCTAACCAGCTTTGGTTCCTCAATATTTCCTCCTCTGTAGGGTTTATGGGAGTAGATGTTGATGCACCAACAGATGCAGTCTCAGATATTATTCTAGAAAATCTTGTTTAAAAATCTTCCTGTTAAATTTACGTTAAATAAATTTAAGGCTTAAAACGTAATACTGAATGTAATATTGAATGTAATAGAGTACTTAATAGAAACTCACATGTGTGCGCCTAGACCTTTCATTGACAAATTCTCTTGTTGAGTGATGTATATGCGTCTACTGAAAGATTTCGTCAACATTCACTAAGCGACCAAACTCCTATGACTGTAAACAAAAATTTACTTCTTAACAATTATATTGTAAAGCTTATATAAGTACAGATAAGAAAAACACTAATGTCATACAAAACAATTATATTATAAAGTTTATATAAGTACAAATAAGAAAAACACTAGAAATGTCATACCAAACGATTTGCATGGTCATGCACATTAATAGATCCCCTAGTGTGCAAACAACCACCCTTCTCAGATGTCTGGTTATTCTTGACTGTCACTTTTTCCTATAAAGTGGCATGTTCCACTTCTGTAAAAGATCGTTCCAAACAATATCTCCCACCCACTCAAGTTTTTTTCCTCTAGTTCGAGATTTTTTTAAACATCTTTGATAGTTTATGAGATGTCTTGGAGTGAAATTTTTTTTTTCACCTTTTCTTCATCCTCATTTTTCCATGAAACCTTTCTCTATTATTACAATGAATAGGTTGTTAGTTTTATTGAGAAAAAAAGAGAGACACAAAACAAATATAGCAGAACATAGTCATGTCTCACTCTTGCACATTCAGAATTTCAAACACATTAATTTTTGTAACCAAAACTATCACAACACTATCATGCATCAGGTTTTAAAATATTTCTACGTTAACTTAGCCAATTATAACAACCCGTAAGGATAATGAAAACAACACTTCAAAATTGATATTTAGAACATTGGTGATTGCAGCCAAAGATTGTATAAATGCTATCATAATTTGTGGTCTCCAATTCATTACAACAGTTTAGTAATGTAGTTACATGAATTTGACTTTAATATAACTTGTTACTATTTAAATGAAATTCATGTGTACCTTAAAATGCTCAAAGAAAACCCTTTGTCTTGATTAGGGATTTGTCCCCATGTTAACCATGGCTCATCAAAATGTTGCTTAATGGTAGTTGTGATTGCTTTTGATGTAGTTTTTGAAGGATAAAACCTAAATCAAAATAAAACTCAAACATAAAATAATACCATATATTAAAAAAAGCAGAATATTAAATTCTTTGTACATACAAATTTATAATAATTTTCGTTACCCTTCTCCAATGGGTGTAATCATTGGACGTCTGCTTGAAATGTCTTCTACATCATTGACATCTGAACTTGAATGGGGACCTTCATTCTCTGTTTCAGGTGATGATGCAATGATTGTGGGACTTTATGAGTTTGAACCAACATATGGAGAGAGTGACGTCATTCGATTAGCATGAAATAGTGTGGAGTAGGTATGAAGGCAGGAACTTCCAATGAAGGTGGAACATATCTACGCGTAGAGGTAGAGGTAGGTGTAGTTGGCTGACTTGAGGCATTTGCAGTATTTGTTTGTGGCAACAACTTCACGACATATGATTTCTTCCCCTTTGCCTTATCAGATTTTCTTGCAGGTGAAGGAGGAGGATAAGAACCACCTGATGCCATGTCCTACAAAATCTGCACCACAAACAGTTTGACAACAACAAAAAATGTTCAAAAATCACCAAATTTGTATCATCATATTGCCACAAATTTCCTTTCATAATATTAAAAGTGGTGGTTGAAAATTAAACTGTTTATTGAATAGAAAGGTACAAAGGGTACAAAGGTTTCTTTATTGTTGTATTATGTAAACTGCTATGAGCTGAGTTTACATTTTAATAGCTTATCATGAGTTTCGAGTAGATTATGGAGTTTGACAATCTAGACAATGAGTTATGGGATGCACGACCCTAGAAGATATTAGGCACTCTTTCAACTGCATTTTGGATATCTAAAGTTACAGTGTTGTTGGGTGTGGGGGGTATTGAGCTGTCTTGCAAAGCTCATGTCTCATCACCTATCAATACTCAATTTCGTCCGGTAAAATAAAATTCATCACAAAAATAAATAATAAAAAAATAACAAAAGAATAAAAAAATATTATTTGTTTTACTATTTGCACCCCTAAATTAAATTTTTATTCCTTAATTCAATGGCCCAAAATAATCTCACATTTTTTTTACTTCCTCGCCACCCCTTTTCTCTTATCACACCCCACTCTCCACATCACCATCCACCTCACACTCCATATCACATTCCACATCATCTACCTTTTTCTTTTACTTTTTCCACCTCATTTCCTTATTAATTTTTATATACCAACTTTTCTAATTATTTCACTTACATATTTTAATTATATCTTCTTCATCAACATTATTTCACCTACTTTCTCCACCCATTTTGTTTTATATTATTTCTTTCACTTATTTTCTACATTAACTTTTACTATTTCCTAATTTTATTTCACCTACTTTCTCCACCCACTTTTTATATTATTTCTTTCACTTATTTTCCACATTAACTTTTACTATTTCCTAATTTTATTTCACCTACCTTCTCCACCAACTTTTTATATTATTTCTTTCACTTATTTTCCACATTAACTTTTACTATTTACTATATTTTATTTCACCTACTTTCTCCAACTTTTTATATTATTTCTTTCACTTATTTTCCATTAACTTTTTCTATTCATTTTTTATTATATTTTATTTCATCTAAATTTTCCACCAACTTATTATATTATTTTTATTCATTAACTTTCTTCATCCTTAACTCTATAAATACCTACATTCTCTTCACTCCTAACACACACACAATTACATAATATCCATCTCTTCTCTCTCTCAAAACCTCTTCATTCCATCCCAAAACTCTACTTCATTTTTCTCTCACATTTTACTATTTCCTAATCCCTTTATACATAGTAAATCTCATACCACATTTCTACTATAAATTCATCTTCTTCACCATCAATCTATCTCTTCTCACAACTTATTACAAGCAAAGTCTTGCTTCATCATTCAAATCTTCAACAAGGTACACATTTTCTTTTCATTCTATTTATATGCATTTTGATCATTTTTTTTAGTTTATAAATTTATCCTATTTTCTACCATAATTTTATACTATGCTTTTTCACATTTTTATGTCATAGATATTTCAACTCACCTCTTTTTCTTAATGAAAAGGAAATACAAAAAATATATAAATTTTTAAAAAAACATGTAATGATATAAAATATCGGTATGAATACTCGTGCGATCGTACCCATTACCCAAAATATAAAATAAACAAAAAAGCTGTGTGAGTGCTCGTGCGATCGTACGCATCAGCCTAGTGCTCATTACGCAAAAAAATAAAAAATAAGTAAAAAAGTTGTGTGAGTGCTCGTGCGATCGTACGCATTAGCCTAGTGTTCATTATGCAAAAATCTAAATATTACATCAAAATACCAAAAAATATAAAATATTAAAAAAAACTAAAAATATAAATTTCTCATTCAATCAACCTGTGTCAAAACTACGTGATCCTTGATTCTCCATCAAAAGTGGAGATACGTAGGAGCAAGGCTAGTCCTTGTCAGGTTCACTTCCCGAAAATCCAAAATCATTCAGTCCTTGTCAGTTTCACTTCCCAAAAATCCAATATCATTTAGTCCTTGTCAGTTTCACTTCCCTATTATCCAAAATCATTTTAAACAATTTCCGAACAAATTTATCAAACATGCTTTCTAGTTTCCAAAAGAACTACGTAACCTTGATTTCTCATTCTGAATGAGAATACATAGGAGCAAGGTCAATCCTTGTCGGGCACAAAAAACTAAAAAATATATTTTGTTTCTTTAGAGTTTTATTTTAGGGGATAGTTAAACATTTTGAAAACCACATCATATTCGCGTATTTAGTTAAAGGTACTACTTTAGGGCAGACGTTGTAGGGTGCTAATACCTTCCCTACACGTAACTGACTCCCGAACTTAGAATCTCATTTTCGTAGACCATGCCTTATCATTTTATGATTTTTCCATAATTTTCTAGAATAAACTATGGTGGCGACTTCAAATCTCTTTTCCAAAACATCGTTTCTTTTTTTAGATCGTCGTCCCGTCACAATTCAGGTTGTGACATCACCCGACTATTTTGAAGAAATGACTTTTAAGCTAGTGAAATTGACCTCCTTGCATACAATTGTAAACAGTCATCATTATTTCATGAGTTAAATCCCAAGTTTCATGAGCACCACAACATCATGATGGCACAATTAAATGAAAAATCCTTGCAATTTGAGGTGACAACTCAAATGTTCAAACTGTTATCAAGCAACTGAAATGCATAATTTGTTTTCAAGCAACTAAAATACATAAATGTTTCCAACAATTGATTCCTAGGTACACCAACATGCCTTAACTTTATGCAGTGTTAGAGTTGTGAATTCATCTTCGTCTTCGTCTTCACTTTGTCCCTCTTCGTTGGATTCAGCTGATTCAATTGTTTCTTCATCCATATCCCCTTGAAATGATGAAACCTTGTTGGGGTCCACTTCATTCAAGTCTAGCTTCTATATCTTGTAATCAGATAACTTCTTCAACTTCAATATCATCATTAACATGTGACATTTCCTCTAATTGATATGGCTCTTGGACTTTTGACTCAATAGAATCTATGCGACCTCTAAGCTTGGTCTTCACATAATAAACTTGTTGTACATTATGTCCAATCATAAAAGAATCAAACAAGACATATCTTTTATTATTATGACATATGGCTTAAAAAGTTAATATCAGTTTTCATATTGTTGAAAATATTTCTAGTCTACTTTTATTAGTATTTTTCGAATTGAGTTACAATATTATTGTGCCATTATTCCTTTCATTGAATGATATTATAAAAGATCGACTGGTGCTGGTGTGTTAGGCCAATAAATAGACCATTTACTAATAAATAGACCATTGAAGAGATAATAAATTGTCAACACACACTACAAAAATTAATAATTTTTCTGGGATTTTTTTTTTGTTTTCAGCAATTTTAACCTCCAGAAAGTGCTTTAGCCGCGGTTAGAGAAATCGTGGGAAAAAGGTCCGTCACTAAAAAAATTACCGACGGTTTGTGAAGAAACCGCCGGTATTAGCGGGGTTTCTCAAAACCGCCGGTATTAGTGGGGTTTTTTCAAAACCGCCGGAACTAACCGGAGTTTTTTAAAATCGCCCCTACTTGTAGGGTTTTACCTAATCGGGATTCTAAAACCGCCGAAAATGTATACATTTGTTTTTATTATAATAAAATGTAATTATGATAAAATTAGTTTTATTAATCATACAGATGAAATAATATTAACTAAAATTGAATATTACATATAAAATAAACTATATTGTTCAATATCTTTTAATATGGTCATATGACTAATTGTTCATATATATTAAAAAAGAAATATGTTCAACTTTAAATTAAAATACTAAAAGTATGATTGAGATGTTCATTACATTACTAAAAAGAAACAATGTTTAATTTTATTCTTTATTATATTTCTCATTATTTGGCATACTTGCTTTATCATATACCTACAATATATAAGATAGAATATATACGTCTATAATACAACAAGATAGCAGATAAATCAAAATAAAATAGATCTAGCCACTATAATCCTCACTCGAACTCGAACTGGTGATACATTGCAAACAAGCCAATATGGAAGACCGAATTCCTTTTCTTAACATCAATTTGGCAGCTGAGAAGCTAACAGGATGGACATCTCCATCCTCCCAGGAGAACCTTCATAGCCATTCTTTATAATCTTCATGAACTCCCCCTTTCCTGAATCGATGTCCAGGCTCTGTTTTCTCACTATCAACATATTCTGTAAGATTAGGGTCACAAAATCCTTGAGTAACCTCCAGCTGCAGCAAACAAAAGCTATATGAGGAAATGACAACAAAATTCATTCTTGATTGATTCATGATCATGAGTGAGGTTTCCAAAAGTAACATTAAAATTAACAGCAACAGAGGACATTTTTACAACATAAATATTTATGCCAATCGCATAAAAGTGACCTTAATATAGTTATGGTTTAAATGGAAAACATCATGTCTCATAAAAGAAAAATATTTACAAATAAATAGTGAAACATCTCCGGTGTGATTATAATGAATGGTATGGATCATAGTCACTTCTAAAGTAAAAGTGAATGTAATTATATGAGAAACCAAATTTACCATTTGAGCTACTTACATGCAGAAGAAGACCTCGAAAGGAGACTTTATCCAGCTAACCCATTCTACCAGTGCATAATGGTTAGGAGAAGAGAGACAAATTTTGAGAAATCGGGAGTATCTTTCTGTGTATGGAAAAGGCTCGAATACATTATCCCAGAGGAAATATAGTTTCAAAATATCCTTCAATCCAGCCACATACAGAAAATGAGACTTATTTAAATGGGAGCATCCACCTCAATTATGGTTATCCACGAAGAAAAGAGTAATTTGATACACAGTGCATTATGATTAAGTCGCTCAGGATAAAATATAAATAACACAGGTAAGAAACATGCATACCAAAAAGAGATCTAGGTTAAGCAACACAACATACACTTGCCGCATTATGTCCAAGAATAGAGTTAGTCCTGATCTAGTACAAAGTGCTTTTAGTTATTATTTATCGTTTTCAGCTTAGAAAGGGCGAGCCCTTACCCTTGCATATCAAAGTACAATACAAGATCCAAGTTACATAGTTTGTTTGGGAAAAAATATTATGAATTGTTGTTTTTAGCTTTGAATTTCTTTTACTAATATACTTTATATCATACAGAAGAATATAAGTTGTCATAAGTGTATTTCTTCACCATACAACAAGTGAAGGTAGTGTAAACTACAGGTTGATAGTCTAGAGTGTTATGTTGATTTTAACTAAATTTATTATTATTTAAATGTTTCAGTAAGTATTTTATTCTTTTTAATATATAATCCACTCAAATTTTGCATAATTTGAGTCATTAAACTATGATAGATATAACTTAGTAACGTTGTTGTCAGTTTTAAAATAGCTTTAAAATCCCAAAATTTCATAGACAAATAATTTATATATTAAGAGAGAAATTGAAATAAGTAATTTATACTATGAAAATAACAAAGATAATAATTAATGAGTAATTACTTAAAATAATTAATTGAATAATTGAATGATAAAAACCAAAACTATTATAGATGAACTAAAAACAAAATTATTTTAATTTAATTAGATATGTAGAGTTCTCTGCATATATAACTTTATCAAAGGAAGCACATTTAATATACAGTCACATAATACGTTGTCTCCATCTCCTGTACAGAAAATAGTATTTAATCATTAAATTACAAAATTATTCATATGAGGTAATGTTTAATGAGGTACAAACTTGACAAAGTTAACTAAACATCTCTGATTTGCATACTGCAAAAAAGTTATTCCATTGACACTAGCCACACAATTGCTAAAGTGGTTTTCTCAGAGTAAAAAGTGATTTGCCATTTAACAAGGCTTTGTCACAACATAAAAATTTGAAGTGGTTTTCCAGCCAATTGTATGGAAAATGAAAATCAAAAGATGCCTAGAATTCTTAGTTAATCAATTTTTTCATTCTGTAGAAAATGGAAACACAGACCATTATGTGTAGATCAAAATAAATGGTTACTTCTGAAACATTAATAGCAGAGCCAGTGACACTCCACTTCTTAAAAGGCTAAGTAAAGGAATAGAGGAATGAAGTCTGAAGTACACACCTGTAAGCATGGAAGGATGACAAGTCTTCTCATTTGTAAATAATGAATGAACATCAAAACATACCTGAAATTAAAATTAAATTATTGTTTTTAAGCGATACTATCCGGTCATCATATTTAAATGAACTTATTTGACCATGTCTACTTTGATTTTGCAATATTAGGATAATACCTTGCCTAAGTATTTAAATGAACTTATTTAAATGATACAATAAGTTCAATCAAATGGTTTATCAGAAACAAAATCATACAAAGTTATTTTTCACCCTTTGGCAGGTCTTTGCATCATAAGAAAATCACTGGTTGAGGCGTTGAGGTTGGAACCTTGACATAGACCAAAACACACTATCAATAAAGGGTACCTATTTCTGTTTACAAGCAGAGGGATATGTAATATGTGTTTATTGATCATCGCATGTCATAAATGGTCTATACATGACTGAGTCTTGAGGGGATATTCTGTCACAAAAATTTCATCAACAAATTGGGAGTCTAGTAATATTTTAACAACCAAAACAAACAACAATTGTTATTAAAATCTCAGAATACTTACATGGTCTTGTCTTCTTGGATCTCAGTTTGTCTACATGAGACAAAAACTCATGAAAAACAGACAAGAAAAAAAAGTTCATTTATGGTGAGGAGGAGCCAGGAAGGCTTAGGGAAGCTTCGTCTAAGGGAGCGAGGTTCAAGCAAGAGACTCATATCCACATGGGAAGAACAAGGAAATCAAATGGTTACATTGACTTTGTGATTGGATGAAGGGTCTGACAGTTAGAGTGGAAAAATGGCTCCATGCAAACCAGTTGATCAAAACAAAAATTTTGGTACTTCTTTTCTTCTAAAGTTATCATGTCATTTTATTATTTTTAAAACACATTACCTTAAAAAGGTTGTTTTCATGAGACACTTTTGAAAATCAATAAAATATTGAGAACACAATTAATGCATGGTAAAGTAAAATAATTCTACACATTCTCATGCTTAAGTATTACAAATTCATTAACTTCATAAAAATTAAAGTTAAAAATTTTACAAACAATTTCAGAAAATATACTGTGTAATAAATCATCCATATCAGAAAAAAGTTAAACCTGTGTAATGATATCAGTTAAATTGTATAATAAATAATGTAGTTATAGTTGGAAATCTGGTCTTTACGACACTCTACTATTGTGAAGATTGAGATTGGTAAGCAAAGGCAATTTTATTAAGGTTAAATTCGTTATTTGCAAATGTTAATCATTTTTATCAAATGTCACATTCATGATTCCAAACTCAACAAGATAACAGGAGTAACGAAGCTACTATCAAAAGTTGGAAACAATTTATTAGCCTAACCATAAAATCCTGCTATGCAATTTATTTTTCCATTAATTCATACCTAAATCATATTTCAAGTCTTCCGCACTGAGCTCTTGCACTTCCTTTTGTAACCTTTTGTTCTCCTCCGTCAAATTCTCACACCACCTCTTCAAAAACTCACACTCCACCTCTATTTCTTTCAGCACAACACATGCACTCAAGTTAGAGAGAAAAAAAACCAAACCAAACAAAAACATAAAACACACGAAATTGATCGGAACCTTGTTGAGAGTGTTGTGTTCTTTCTATAATAAGATATCTTGATGAATGCCTCGTTTCCAAGCAAGGAACCAACACGAAGCCACACAGATGCGGGGAACCAACACGAAGCCACACAGATGCGGGGAACCAACACAAAAATTGTTTGAAGATTGTGTTGCGGGGAACCAAACGGCAAACGGATGCGGGGAACCACAGATCTATTTTGAAGAAATTGTTTGAAGTTTAGATTATGTTGAAGGAATGAAGGGGTTTGAGAGATTGAAGGCAGCGGGGAGAGAAAATTCGGGTTTGGGGAGAAATTTAGATTATGCTGAAGGAATGAAGATGCGGGAGGGGTAAGGGGAAATTATTCTAAAAATTAAAAATAAAATATTTAGGGGCGGTTTTTCTTATTAACCGCCGAAAGTTATCGGGGTTTCTGCAACTGCTAGAAAATAATCCCTCCTAAAATATATTATTTTTGTAGTGACATTAAATTAATTAGTGGAAGATTATGTATTGTATTTTTTCTGCTTGATTTCTAATACCATATGAGAGAAGTGGATGAGATGACACTAGTTAAAGTCTATCGATAATAACATCTTGGGTTATCCTTTTTTAGTGATTTTTGTTGTTAATTTAAGATAACCTAAATTTATTTATGAAATATTATATAAAAATATAGAAATTATATGTATATATATATATATATATATGTATATATATATATATGTATATATATATATATATTATATATATATATATATATATATATATATATATATATATATATATATATATATATGTATATATATATATATATATATGTATATATATATATATTTAATTGTTGAGTTATTTAAAAGTAGGTAGATAGAATTGATGAGAAAAAAAAAGGAAAGAAGAGTGGAAGGAAGCATGGAAGGAAGGAGTGTGAATATATATCATTAGTTTAGAAGTATAGGAAAGAGTTGATAAATCAGTGACCACAAAGACATTAACTAATTATAAGAGCTAATCATTTAAGGGGTAAGAGAAGGTTTATGGCTAAAGGGAATGTTCTTTGAACTTTGATTCAAACAGAATAGTGTATCGATCTTTTGTGATAGCTAAAGTGTTATTCATATAGTCATTCATCAAATGTATCATTCAAAGACCAAGCATATTGATGTTAAACTACATTTAATTAAAGATGTGATTGATTCAAGTGTTATTGAAGTAGTGAAGATTGATTCTAGTGACAATCCATCATATATGTTAACTAAAGTCTAGAAATAAGTTTGAAAAATGCTTAAGCATGATAGGTTTTAGTCATATTTGATTTCATGGGAGTGGTTGTACAACATGCATTGAAGTGTCAAGATGGAAAAATGTTGCAATTGACTCTTCATTAGAGTTTTCTTGTTTTTTATGCATAATTCACTACAAGAAAAATCGTTGTTACATACCGCCAAATTCGTATATAACCTCCAAAATTCGTATATAAAATGGTGTTATATACGGATTACATACGACAAAAAATCCATATATAATAAGGGTGTAGATAAGGTTATATATGGATATGTCCATATATAATTTATATACGGATAATCTGTATATAAGTTACATACGGATAATTCGTATGTAATATTTGTATATAATTATATACAGAAAAATCCGTATATAATATCTGTATATAAAAATACGTATGTAATATCCATATATAATTACATACAGAAAAATTCGTATGTAACTTTATAGCTTTATAAATAAAAAAAGATTGAATAATCTCATATTTGAATCCAATAACTAGAAATTTTATATATTTGATAAGATACAAACATAACTTTCGAATTAACAATACATATATGCAATATATAATAAATACACAAAATTGTGTATTTAGAAAAGTGAATTCAAATAACTAACACAATTAAAGTGCAATATATATTTACACAAAAACAACTTAAGGGTGAATTTGAGATAAAAGATTGAAATATACAATTTCTGGTGCAGTTTTACACTTCATCCATTGCAACAAGTTGTTTTTCTAAAAAAGATTTTTCCTTTACTGATAATTGCAACTGATTTTGCAAAACTGCATTTCTGTTGCACTCATTAATTGTTGCAAGTTTAGCTGCATCTAATTCAAGATTTGGAGCCTCCACCATCTTTTGTAATTTGGAAATCTTAACATGATTAACCTCTTCATTAGAAATCTGCATTATAATGAAGAAAACAATATCATAAGTTTCCCAAATCTCACTATAAATCAAATCTCATCTTTAATGTAATGGAATGAACTGATGGTCATAAATACTATTTGTCTAAAACTGACACATCACAAATTAAATTAAATGGTAGAAATTTAAAAACATAACCAATAATTTATAGTAGAAAATTCGTAGACCTTTGGATCTGAAAAGGTAAGGCAGCCAGTACCAGCACTTTCACTCCCTGCCTTCATTCTCGTCTCTTCACATCAAAATAAAAACAATGAAGTATAGTATAAATTTGATAATACAAAATACAGAGTAGGAATATTAGTTTCAGTATAACTCATTATGCAGTAACATCAGTACTCATAAACTATAACGACACAAACACAATCAAATATGAGCCATAAATTTAGTTTCAAAGAATAACTACATGAGCAAGCTTATTTATAAACTTACAGGTATGTTAGAGTGGTAATTCTTCCTCTATAGGAATTTCCCTTGACCAATGATTGCAAGGTTCTTTTATCTATGTTGTGAATTGTAATAAAATTATGCCTTTAGAACAATATTTTCAACTTTGTCAACACCAAGTTTTAATAAAAATGTGTAACAGAATAATAGTAACAAAAATGGAATGCCCATTAGACCATTGAAATGGAGAAACATATGAGCAATTAACGAAAATAAAGTGTCCACTAGAGTCTGCAATTGACTTTTTCAAAATTTCTAATGCACGGGTTAGCTTGGTTCTAGCTATATACGGATAATACAGGTTATATACAGATTCTATCCTTGGGTAACTTTCCCGCCATCCCGCACCAATATTATATACGAAATTTATATACGGATAATCCGTATATAATATATGTATATAAAACCTTTTTCTAACATCCGTACATAATTTTCGTATATAATACTTGATTTAAATATGACTCTAAATTCGTATATAATAATTCGTATGTAATTCCATTATTTCTTGTAGTGTACACAAAAGTAATTATAAAAGTAAATAATTTTTATAAATTTATTATAATTAATTGATTTATTGTGGTGATATTTTTTATGAATAATTATTTGTGTTTAGAAAGTTAGTTATTGAAAATGAAAAATTAATTTTTTTTACTAAGAATTCCTTTTATTAATAACTAACATAAACACAAGTACAATAGGGTGTGTGTATGCATTTTTTAAATATCCATAATATTATATTAATGAGTGGTAATATTGTAATTTAATTATGAACAAAGTGTAATATACATGGTGTATCATTAAATTACACATTCATAATTATGCATCAATTAACTTTTTATTGAGAGACGAAATAATGTTTATGTTTAGCATGTGCCTGAACGGTAATGCATAAGAATATTAATAATTTTTTAAAATGATATTATATATTAACTATAACAATAATGGATAATATATTGATTTTGGTAAAAAATGCATAATTTATCTTTCAAGGAGTCTCATTAATTATGAACATATCATCCATAATTTCATGGAATTTTAAAGAGCTAAAAAAAATCATGTACATTAATATATATATATATATATATATATATATATATATATATATATATATATATATATATATATATATATATATATATAATGTAGTATTAATGAATAAATAATTTTAACCTTTTTAATGCAGATATTTTGGTTTGAACAAATTTTCTTATTGTATACTATGATGTGATATTGAAGTATGGGGTATGTGTTAGCAAGTCACAATAAAATTGATATATATATATATATATATATATATATATATATATATATATATATATATATATATATATATATATATATCATTTAACTAAACATGAACAAGTAAAATAATCGAGGAGGTGAATATTACATGTATATTCTTTATTAGAGTAGTTAATATTTTATCAGCTTTGAAAATTGAGTTTTATCAATTATGACTGTAGAGCTTCAACCAATAAAATAAATTTATAATTGATTAACTTAATACGAAAAATAAGATCCAAATGAAAAAACATAATGATGTTTTTATGATTGAACAAAAGTATCCTAGGAACAAAACATATACGTATAACAATGACATAATTATAGTAAAGATGAATTATTTTTACCACCATATTTATTATATAATTTATATCACCTTTTTATAATATATATATATATATATATTATAAAAAATAAAATTTTTAAGAACTATAAAATTATGAACACATCAAATTAGATAAAATTTTGTATTTAAATAAAATATTTTTTAGCAAAAAAGTAACTAAATTATAGAAGTGGGAAAATATGAGTTAGCTAGGTTTGATGAACCCCATTAACTGGTTAGTGAAAATGTTTTCGAGGTCTTAAGAGAAATTGTAGTGGAATGAATGAAAGAGAATAAAAACTATAATGATAGCAAAAAATTCCTTTTACTAATTTTATTATTACATAAAATGAACATATAGAGAAAGATATATTAAATTATATTATTTAATTTAAAAATTACAAATATATTTTACAAAAAAAAGTTTTATTGTAATTAAATAAATTTAATAGATTAAATAAATTTAATATGATTAAATATTCAAAATTGAAGTTAAATAGAATGAATTTTAATTTGAATTTTAAAGAAGAAAAAAGTGTAATTTTTCTTCTCTTTTTTCATTTTTTTTTGTAATGGTCTTCTATCTTTTGGCTATAGTGTAGTTCTTTCATAGTGACTTTTAACCTATTAATCATGTTGTTGAATAGTGTAGTTTTCATTTTTCTCTCTCTTTTAATGAATTGAATGTCGCATAATGTTTTGTTATTTTTAGAATTCAAGTTTGATAGAGACATTGAGAGGGTGACATTGGGTGTATTATTTGGCATGCATTTTACTGTCATTTAATGTGAAGTTGTATGATTTTTAAATTGTTTCTAAATTACAGTGTATTTCAATTACCATTTCGGCTTTTTTACCCTCTTTAAATTACACTGTATTTCAATTACAATTTTGTCTTTTTATCCAAATCTATCTATGAATATTCTTCCTATCTTTTCGATGTGAACAATGAAATTAAAAAACAAGCAAAAGATATTTAAAAAAATAACAAATGCAATGAAAAATATGTGAGAAGTAATTGTAATTGAGAGTTGAAACTAATAAATAAGGCAGAAAACAAAATCAATTGCATTGAATGAATAAAAAATAAATAAAATTAAAATTAGAGACAATTTTAACAATAAATGTTACCCTTAACAAATCAATTAAGAATAATATTATAAAGAACAAAATAAGAAAAATAAATATATACAGGAGAGAGCGTACACCAAAGAAGTGTACACACGTCCTCTTTTTATATATAAGTATATATATAAATGATAGTAGTTATTTATTGTCTCATCAAAATATGGATACAGTGTGTTTTTATTAGCATATAAAAAGTTATTTTAAAATAAGGTTTAAAATTATAGTTGTTAGATATCACGATCATCTATCGCACTCGTGAACTTCCTAACTAATAATCTATACTATAATGTTTTACAATGGCAATAAAATATTAGAGGAAATGACAATAAATAATCATATGGAAAAAAAATTCTACACAACAACGGAGTGTCACCTCCATTGTTGGGTGTTCAAAAGTGAAACCAAGTGAATGGCCTCCAAAGAAATGCAACACATTATTATAATGCCCAAAATAATTGAGACGGTGCTTTGCTTTAGTCCCTTAACATATATTGTGTTTTGGTATTGTCAAACAATTCAACTGCTTCCACCATCTAATCTTTTATAAGTTAAATATTACTACGATCTGGTTATACGATTTAGGGTGACCTACCACTATAACAAAATACATATTTAATATAAATTAAAAGACGATTTTAATAAGTACAAATTGATGTTAAATGACCTTCTATGTGTTGAAAGGAGAGTATCTACATCCAATTCAAGTTGTCCAAGCAATAACCGACTTCCTTCAAATAAAGACCGAGTTGTCCAAGCAATGGTCAATCTCCTTCACATGAAGAACAAACCCGAGGTTTCAAAAAGACCTTGAGAGAAGTGTCTCATCTCTTGAATGTATCGACGGAAGGTGTTGAGTTTGATACAAAGAAAGATGTTTATTAGGGGAAATTGATACCCTTAATGGATATTCCTGAGGGTGTTCTACTGGAGGCTGAGCCTACCCCTACGACTGAGGTTGAGATTGAAGAAGAAGACGTAGTAAGAACAACTACATCTGGAGAAGTTAGAGAGGAGGATCCTATAGTCCCTTCTAAAGATGATGTCACTGTTCTAAACCTGCCGTAGAGTCCCTATAATCGCTCGACCTAGTTTATCAATGTTCTTATGTTTGCATGTTGTAACACCCTTTATCAGGGTGCCACTAGAAAATAACGAAATCAAAATCTTTACGCCAATTTTTTTTTTCTCAATTAACATCGCGGAACTAAACCATCAAAAGTTTAAGCATTTTACAACATAAAGATAAAACCTTACAAATATCAAATTCAATATTCAAAGACATAAAATTACTTAAAACATGCTAAGTTCCCCATAGTCATTCCCATAACTCTCGTCGTGCTACTTCATCTCTGCCTCATCTGCAACGCCATCTACTCCCGTACAAGTACGATCATCGTAGGTGGAAACCACAACCACAACATTTCAGGGTGAGTAACGAGGAACCTAACATAGCATATAATTCCAAAATATCAAAATATCATAACTTAGATTATCCTAGTCACAACCTTACAATACAACACAATATTCAACTCGTAACTCAGATCATCACCACTCAGACTATCAAGGTCATATTAGTACAATACATCACAGTATTAAACTCACAACTCAATCATTTACTCAAGCTTATGTTGTTTCCTTGAATTTTGTCGTATCAAACCTGTTTCGCAAAACAGGGCGATTCGAGCCGTCTTCCATCGCAACTTCAGACCTATCTCCCCGACCTCTCAAGGAATTACGAGTAAAAACTTCGGTTAGGCGCACCCACCGAGCACTATACTCACACGAGCCGAAGTCATTGGGCGAGACATTCAACCCCCTCTAGTCCTCGCGCACGAGGAAAGGGTGAAACTTGAATCTCAGTCTCCGTAGAGACTCAACACACTATCGTATCGCAATACGAACACCATTGATTCGACAAGAATTCTAAGGAAATGACAGAACGCTTGCTCTCACAATTTTACCATCACACTCGAACCTCAATCTCTTTCACTCCTCTCATTCTCATAATTCATTCTTTCCTCTTCCAACAATGGAAGAGAATTCTCAATACCCTCTTACCCACACTCTTGGCCAAAGAGTGTAGATAAGTATTCCCAACGAGTAAAAATTGAATGTTGTCCACACTGATCTTTGCTTGTTATTTTACTCATAATTCTCTGTACATAACTCCAGACGAGTTCATTTCTTTTTTATTGGAAACTAGACTCAAATATCTTTCTTTGGACATATAAATCTAAATTTTTGGACTACAGATCTAGCTGCAGTAAAATTATTAAAAAGCGGAAAATTTAACCACGTTCTGGTCTTCTCAGTTTTGACCTTTGCTGACTGTTTTACTCATTACTCTCTCTACCGAACTCCAATTGAGTCGGTTCTTGCTTTTATGGAAACTAGCCTCAAATATCTTTATTTGGACATATAAATCTCAATTTTTTTTACTATAGAGCTAGCTGCAGTAAAATTATTAAAAAGCGGAAAATTTCACCACGCTCTGGTCTTCTCAGTTTTAACCTTTGCTGATTCTTTTACTCATTACTCTATCTACAGAACTCCAATTGAGTTGATTCTTGATTTTCTGGAAACTAGATTCAAATATCTTACTTTGGACATATAAATATAAATTTTTGGACCACAGATCTAGCTGCAGTAAAATTATTAAAAAGCGGAAAATTTCACCACGCTCTCGTCTTCTCAGTTTTAACCTTTGCTGATTCTTTTGCTCATTACTCTCTCTACCGAACTCCAATTGAGTTAATTCTTGATTTTCCGGAAACTAGACTCAAATATCTTTCTTTGGACATATAAATCTAAATTTTGGGACTACAGGGCTAGCTGCAGTAAAATCATTAAAACTCGAAAACATTAATCACGCTCAGGTATGTTCAGCTTTGACCTTTGATGACTCTTTTGCTCATTACTCTCTACCGAACTCCAATTGAGTTGATTCTTGCTTTGCTGGAAACTAGACTCAGATATCTTTCTTTGGACATCTAAATCTAAATTTTTGGACTACAGATCTAGTTGCAGTAAAATTATTAAAAAGCGGAAAAGTTCACCACTCTCTGGTCTTCTCAGTTTTGACCTTTGCTTAAGGGTTTGCTCATTACTCTCTCTATCGAACTCCAATTGAATTAATTCTTGATTTTATGGAAACTAGGCTCAAATATCTTTCTTTGGACATCTAAATCTAAAATTTTGGACTACAGATCTAGCTGCAGTAAAAGTATTAAAAAGGGGAAAAGTTCACCACTCTCTGGTCTTCTCAGTTTTGACCTTTTCTTATTGTTTTACTCATTACTCTCTTTACCGAACTCAAATTGAGTTGATTCTTTCTTTGTTGGAAACTAGACTCAATTATCTTTAATTAGACTACTCATACAACTATTTTGGACATCGGGAAGGGTCTCAAATAAATCTGAGAAAAATCGCAACAGTTCAGTTTTAGATTATGCGTGTTATATCCAAAAGTCATGTTATACTCAAAACTCATAAAACTTACAACCAAGAAGGAAAACACATGCTTCAACATGTTAAATTTAATCCCAACACACAAGGAAGAAAGCATGAAACAACTTTATATGGTTACCTTCTACCCATCATACACTATGTTATATCCCAAGTTAAACCCCCTTACCTTTAGCCTTGAATACTTTAACTTGATCTCTTCCACAACCTTGGTAGAACTCTAGTTTCTTGGAATCCCTCTCTTCTTTCACAGGCCAAGAACACCTCCACACTTAGCACACTTAGAATTTTCGAAATACTCTCACTAAGAGCCTTTCTCTGCTGTCCAAAACACTCATTCAGCTTTGGAATTAAAGGAAATGATTCCTAGACACACAAGGACCCATGGAATTGTTATTTAGTAAAGGTAATTCAATAAAACAATGCCCCTTACTCCTTTCCAGCCCCAAAACATGGAGGGAATGTCTGAAAGGGTCCCCAAAATATTCCCACAAAAGGAACCGCAGCCAAGCCAGCTCACTTTGTCTACAATCCAAAAAAATTACTGGTCATGCAAAACCCCAGCAGCAAAATTTATCGCAACTTTGACAGTCCGGTTGACCCCCTTACTGAAGCTGAAAATACGTGTATGAGTACTCAAATCGAAGCTCTTTGAGTCTACTATCCAATAAAAGAAGAATCAGCTAAATTAATATTTTCTACAAAACGTTATAATAAAAATAGTAAACCATGTCAAGTCTGACAGCACTTTATTTTACATTATAACTTAAACTTTTTACAACTAGGTAAGTTTGTGAGGTTCTAGGGTCTTACACATGTGCTAGGTGTTCTTTAGAGAACATGCCCTAGACTAGGGAGTGCTCCCCTAGGTTTTGATGTTTTAGGTGTTCTTTAGCGAACATGTCCTAGATCGGGGAGTGCTCTCCTAGGTTTTGATGTTTTAGGTGTTCTTTGGCGAACATGTCCTAGATTAGGGAGTGTTTCCCAATGTTTTGATGTGCTAAGTGTTCTTTGGTGAACATTTCCTAGATCAAGGAGTGTTTCCCTGTATTGGATGTACTGAGTGTTCTTTAGCAAACATGTCCCAGATTAGGGAGTATTTCCCTGTATTGGATGTACTGGGTGTGCTTTGGCGAACATGTCCCAGATTAGGGAGTATTTCCCTGTATTGGATGTACTGGGTGTTCTTTGGTGAATATGTCCCAGTTTAAGGAGTGTTTCCCTATATTGGATGTATTGGGTGTTCTTTGGCGAACATGTTCCAAATTAGGGATTGTTTCCCTATTTTTGATGCACAACTCAAACGGTAAATTGGTGCCTGCTCATGTAATTCGCATGTGGCATGTGGTTATCTACACTGTTAATAATTGAAAAATCTTCAATGACTTTGTGAGTTTCATGGACTTAGAAAAAACTTGCTTGTATTCATCTTGAGGGTAATATAAATGACTGAAGTCAAACATAATATTGTAAATGTGGAAACAAGGTTCAACAAAAAATAAACATGCGAAAACAAAATTCAACTAAAGTAGAATTTGAGATATGTTGCATTCCAGGTGTTGGGGATGGCCTGTCCATTAAGGAGTTTAAGCCGATAGGCTCCGTTCATTAAATCTTCTGAGATACTTAACGGTCCTTCCCAATTAGTTGCGAACTTTCCATAAGATTGGTTTTTTCTAGCTTCCCCCCTTTTTCGCCATACAAGGTCCCTTCTTTGAAGGTTCTTGGCTTCACCTTAGCATTGTATCGTCGGGAAATCATCCTTTTTTGGGCTGTCGCTCGAACTGCAGCGACCTCCCGACGCTCTGATAAGGTGTCTAGATTTATTTGTAACTGTTCGGCATTAAGGTTCATATCTTGGATACCTCGCCTTAAAGACGGCTCGCCCACTTCTACTGGAAGCATTGCCTCTGTGCCCTACATTAGGTTGAATGGAGTTTCTCTAGTGGATCTGTGTGGACTGCATTTGTACTCCCACAGTACCTTAGGCAACTCTTCCACCCACAAGCTTTTAGCTTTGCCTAACCGCCTCTTTAGCTCTGTTATGAAAGCCTTACTTGCGGCTTCTGCCTGTCCATTTGTTTGTGGATGTTCTATTGAACTAGTGACATGTCTGATTCACAGGTTTTTTAGGAATTCTTCTAATTTTTTCTCAATGAATTGTCGACTGTTATCAGTGACAATTTTCCGAGACAGGCTGAATCGACATATTAGGTGCCAGATGAATTTCTGTACGTTGAGCGCTTATGACTGCTAATGCTTATGCCTCGATCCACTTAGTAAAGTAATATACTACAACTAGGGGGAATTTACTTTGTGCTTCCCGATCGAGAGTGGTGGTTATATCTATTTCCCATTAGGCGAACGACCATGGGGAGATAATACCATGCAATTCCTTGGGAGGGACCCGGACATTATTGCCATGCTCTTGACAGGATATCCACTTCCTTACAAATGTTTCACAATCATGTTCCATCGTTGGCCAATAATATCCTGCTTGTAATGCTCGGGCCATAAGAGTACGTTTGCCTGAATGCAAGTCACATATTCCATGGTGAAGTTCTCTCAGGACTTAATCTGCTTCTTCTTTCGATAAGCATTGATGGACAAATTTATGAGCACCAAAATATGATGTCACAAACTTGTTTCACAATCGGCAAGTATGACCGAATCGTTCAAGTAATAAACTTGGTAAGACCAAGTATCGTTCTTCCCAAAGGACTCACGGCCTAGTTTAGTTATGTGGTTTCTTGATTAGCTAAGACTTACAGACGAAATATTTGGAGTTTAATATGCAAGACAGAAAATAAACATGTATGCATGAGTTTTTGATCAATGGCAAAAGCAAAAGATAAACACTTTCAATGAAATATATGAATGAATATGTTGTTGGGGGTCAATTTCATCTTATCCACTCTCATATATTTTAGGAATTCAACATTCAAATCATCATTGTTAATGCCACTCTCTAAAGTACCTTTCTAGAAGGCTTCTCCCTAATCACGAGTTCATACAATTCCTAGCATTCCTAATGATCAGTTCATAAGCTCAGGAGCTTAACGACAACCAACATAATATTGGGAGAAATTCCCCGGATCTAGACTTCCCCGTACGTTCCCGTATCGACAAAACCAATAATCATGCATCGAATGAGTTAAACAATGCAAGCATTAAGCAAAGAGGAAAAACCCTAACTAATGATGAAAGAAAGCATAAGTCTTAATTAAAAGATGTAAAAACAGATTCCATATATGAGAGCTTCAAAAGATTACATTGATTCCCCAACAAACATACAAGGTTTAGTTCACCATATTCATGGTGAACCTAGATGAATAACAATGAAAGAATGAAAGAATAAACCCTAAAAAGGTGAAGAGGTAGCCTGAGCATCCAAGATCCTCCTTCAAAGGGGTGGAAGAGAGAGTGTTTGCCTTGTTTCTGCCAAAGATGTCTAACCCTAGGAAACCCTAAAGCTTATATATCATTCGTAAATTACAAAAAGTTAAGCCCAAGCCCATTAAAGTGCCGCTCAGCGGTAAAATACCGCTCAGCGGTGGTTGCGTGACTCGTTTTCTCCCCTCAGCGGCCATTTTGCCCCTCAGCGTGCCTCCCGCAAGCTCCTGAGTGCCGCTCAGCGGTGCCGCTAAGCGGTGACTTCGGCTTCTCCTTTTGCACTCTTTGATTTCTTTTCTGATTCCATCTCTCTCCTTCTTCACTTCTTTCACCAAATTCACCTTAAAACCTGCACAAAAACACTAAAATCAAGCATAAACCTGTCCAGCTCTCTTATTTCTGAAAATATGGATAAAAGTATGATTTCAAGCTAGTTTCTAAGTATAAAGGTTGCTTTTAGTATCAATTTTAAGCATGAAAATAACAGTTTTTCAACTGTTATCAAGCATTTCAATAGTGGCGTAGTATATCCTCGCTTGTACAGGTCGTCCCCTATGTAAAGAAAACGAGCAAAACGTTTAGAGTTGGTGATACTAACCTTTTCTCCTTGTTCTTATTTTTTCATTAATTCTCATATGCTTTGGTGCTAATCGGCTTAGGGTGCCACTGTATCAATGGTGAAGATTTCAATCACAGGCTCATCGAGTGCATTCTGATGACTGAAGACAACTATCTTTTTTTTTTTTGGAATGAGTCAACTTGGACAGGAGACCCTCTCTGGAATTTTGTTCCCTTGGAAAGTGTACGATGTTGACATTGACAAAATATTTAATCAGATTGCTAGCTTTATGGACATAACGCAACAGTTGGTTGTCTTTGACCTGGAAGGTTCCTTTCAGGTGGTCGACGATCAGTTGAGAATCCATTCGACATTCTAAGCGAACAATTTCTAGTTCCTTTGTACTCCTCTTGATTGTTGCTGGTTTGAAAACGAAAGGTTAACGCTTGCTCAATGACAATACCGGTTGGTCCTTCTAAGACGATACCTGTTCCTCTACCCCTTCTATCTGCGGAGCCATCTACATTAAGAAACCATATCTGCATTGGGCTGTCAATTATAAATATTAATTCAGCAACGAAATCTTCCAGGTGTTGGCCTTTAATAGATCCTCGTGGTTCAAAACGAAGACCAAACTCGGGAAGTTCGACAGACCAAGAAACCATCCTTCCTGTTAAGTCAGGTTTTTTGAGAATTTTAGCAACTGGATGATTTGTGCGTACTACCACTTGATGGCTCTGAAAATATGATCGTAGGCAACGAGCCGCTGTGAGTACGACTAACGCCACCTTTTCTATTTGGGAATACTGTTCTTTTGCCTCTTGTAAAGTTCTGCTGACGAAATAAACCAACTTAAATTCCGGAGCTTCTTGAATTAGAGCTGCACTCACGGTGTTGTTTGATGTAGCTATGTATAACTACAAATCATATTCTGGTGCCGGTCAGACCATAATTGGCGGATTGGTGAGGATATCTTTAATATTAGCGAAGGCTTTTTCACATTGGTCATCCCAACGTTGGGTGATTCCTTTCTTCATGTTTTTAAGAATAGGTTTGATGTGCTCCGCTAATCTTAGATAAAACATGACAAAGTTGTTAGTCGGCTAACCAAGCGTTGTATCTCTTTTAAATTGGTGGGACTCCGCATTTCCAAGACCGCCCGACGTTTGTCTGGGTTGGCCTCAATTCGTCGAGAGGTTAGCATGAACCCTAAGAAATTTCCAGTTAGTACGCCAAAGGTGCATTTCGAAGCATTTAATCGCATACCATATCGTCGTACCTGCAGAAAAACTTTAGCTAAGTATTTTAAGTGTTGTTCAATGGATTGACTTCTGACTACCATGTCGTCGTCGTATACCTCAATGCATTTTTCAATCTGGTGGAGAAATTTTTTATCCATGTGACGCTGATAGGTGGTGCTTGCATTTTTTAGACCGAACGACATTATCTCATAACAATAATTGACATGTTCGGTTATGAAGGTTGTCCTTTCTTGATTGGGTACGTACATAGGGATTTGGTTATATCCCGAGTATGCGTCCAGAAAACTTAACACTATGTGTCCCGAAGCCTCGTCCACTAGTCTGTAAATGCTTGGGAGAGGGTAAGAATCTTTGGGACATGCCTTGTTTAGATCTGTAAAGTGGACACACATTCTCGATTGGCCGTTTGACTTTTTTACCATAATGACATTCGCCAACCATGTAGTGTAGGTTACCTCTCTGATGAATTTAGCTTTTAGTAGCTTGGTAAGCTCCCCTGTATAGCGTCTCGCTTCTCTTCACCAAATCTTTGCTTCTTTTGAGCGACTGGGTGTGCTTCTTTGAATATGGCCAATTTATGCGCCATGACGCTTAAGTGGATGCCAGACATATCGGAGGCGTTCTAGGCAAACAAATCGACATTGGCTTTCAACATTTCTGTCAAGTTCTGCTCATCATTTGGCTCTAACCGTCCTCCTATGGATGTTGTTTTCGACTTGTCCTTTCCCAGTATGAATGATTTGACATCTCCTTGGGGTTGGATACAATCGTCGACGTTTGTTCTTGGATCCAGATTGATCGTGGTTGTTTCTGCCCCGTATTCTTTCTTAGAGGCACAAAAGGTGTGACTTTCAATTTAGCGACATAACATTGTCGAGCCGTTCATTGATCCGTCCTTACTATACAAATAGTTCTCTTATCGGATGAGAACTTCATGGCTAAATGAGGGGTGGATACTATGGCTCCAAAAGCATTCAAGCAGGGTGATGACAAATTTATGAACACCGAAAAACGACGCAAAAAACTTGTTTAACCCTCGGTAAGTGTGACCGAATCGTATCAAGTAATAAACTCGGTAAGACCAAGTATCGTTCTCCCAAAGGACTCACGGCCTAGTTAGTTATATGATTTCTTGATTATCTAAGACTTGTGAACAAATTCTTGAGGTTTCAAATGCAAAAGACAATAATTAAACATGTATGCATGAGTTTTGATCAATGGAAAATAAGAACACAAACACTTTGAACGAAATAGATGGATGAGTATGTTGTTGGGGTAATCAATTTCATCTTATCCACTCCCAAATACTTTTAGGAATTCATCATTCTTTTTATCAATGTTAATGCCACTCTCCAAATTACCTTGCAAGAAGGTCTATCCTTAATTACGAGTTCATACAATTCCTAGCATCCCTAATAATTAATTCTGAAGCACAGAAGCTTAAAGGCAACCAACCCTCATATTCCTATGCCTAGGCAATATGCTATTGGGAGAATTTCCCCGGATCTAGATTTTCCCGTACGTTCCCATATCGACAAAATCAATAATCATGACATCGAATGAGTTAAACAATGCATGCTTTGAGCAAAGAGGAAAAAGCCTAACTAATGATGAAAGAAAGCATGTATCTCAAATAAGATGTTTAAACACAAATTCCATATATGAGAGTTTCAAAAGATTACATTGATTCCCCAACAACAATACAAAGTTTAGTTCACCATATTCATGGTGAAGTTAGATGAATAGTAATGAAAGAATGAAAGATAGAACCCTAGAAAGATGAGTAGGTAGCCTTAGCATCCAAGATCTTCCTCCAAGGGGTGGAAAACTAAGTGTTTGCTTTGCATTCTGCCAAAGATACAAATCCTAGGACGTCCTAAAGCTTATATACTATTCTAAAAATTATAGAAAATTAGGCCCAAGCCTAAAATAGTGCAGCTCAACGGTAAGTGCGTAAGTTGATTCTTCCCCTCAATGGCATTTTCACCCCTTAGCGGATCCAACGTGAGTTCCTGAGTGCCGCTCAGCGGTAAACTGGCGCTGAGCGGTACTTACGACTTTTCTTCTTTTTGCACTTTTTGATGTCTTTTCTGATTCCATCTGTATCCTTCTTCACTTATTTCACCAAATTCACCTTAAAACATGCATAAAACACTGAAATCAAGCATAAACCTGTCCAGCTCTCTTATTTCTATAAAAATATAAACAAAAGCATGATTTCGAGCTAGTTTCTAAGTGTTAAAGGCTGCTTTTAGTATCAATTTTAAGCATGAAAATAACAATTTTTCAACTGTTATCACAACCCCAAACTTAGAACTTTGCTTGGCCTCAAGCAAACAAGATGTAACTCAATCTTCTACCCATCAATACAATGGTTCACTTCATTCAAAAATCCTCTTTTCAAGATAAGTGCTTCAATTAAGCTCATGACAAAGACTTCAATCAAGACATGCACATGCTTTACTGTTCACAAAATCACCTAATATCCAACAAATGCTAATTTTCATGAATGATCAATCAACTAAGCATGGATGTTCTGTGCAGTGCAGCCTTTTGTCAGTGTTTGTACCAGTAATTACGTGAGCCCTTCACCTAAAAGTGAGCTTTCAAAGATGGTTTAAATCACAATGGGACCCACCCAGAAAATTTCTCTTAAAAAAACCATGTGAATCGCAATGTCTAATTGATTACTGATTATACCACTAAATATTTAATAAAACCCTTATAGGAAAAAGTAAGACTTTGCACACTTTTATTAAACCCCATTATTCCTTACACCATGGGTCCCATACTTAATCAAAGTTTCAATGCAAATTTTCACTCCTCCTTCACTCGTATATGTTGCATTTAGGAAGTTCTTCACCATGAATAATCTTTATTTCTTTCTCTTCCAAAATCTTGTAGCCACCCGCATCTTTGCCTTCCAAGCCTAACTGAGAGGATGGTTGTCTCCTGCATACAAAATCAAAACTAGTGGATGTTCAATGAAACCCAATACCCCTCTATGACCGTTCTCCTTTGCACCCTCTTTTAAATTCACGTTCCACCCTACCCTCTTCATTCTTTGTTCTTTCTTTTTATTTAAACCACACCTATTTCACTCTCTCCTTTCTTATAAAACTAGCCAACCCCAACCTTATTTATTTTAAAAAACCCCACTCACTCCACTGCACATGTGAAGCTCTTGCAATGATCCACTCCGTTTCGCTCCTTGTATAAAATCATGGTGCCCAAAGCAACAACATTGGTTTCCAATTTCACGTGCATGTTTTTCTCCAATATCTAACCATTTTTCTACACAAACCTATGCTCTCCAAATTCACGAAACCCATATGGTTCCAGCAGCCCTCCATCCTCTCATCTAATATCTAATATTCCAGACCTTCTTTCCCCCCCCCCCCCCTCATTCTTCTTTTTTTATCTTCACCTTCTATCTTCTCCTTCTCCACACGGTGAGGACGTCGATCATGCTCCACGTAACATTGCGTAGCAAATGTACATCTAAGGTGGAGTTCTTATAGGTTCCGTTCAATCCGTCGTTGGAAACAATAAATCCTTTGGTGAGATTATTGAAACCAGTACCCTGCACACCCCATCAGTGGATGTCGGAACCAGGAAGCATGTCAAATTGAGAAACCCTAAAGGAGCAATTGTCTGTGATTTTGAGAGAACCTCGAAGCTGGTGCTATCCCGAGTGCAATTCAGAGTAAGATCCGCATACCAGAACAACAACAGTAAGTGGAAGAGGAAGAGAAAAAAGAGAGATCTGTGAAGCATGAGGGGTACAATTGTTGCACTATGAAAGGGTTGAAGTAGATGAAATGTTTGTGTTATTGATCCAGTGAAGAAATAAAGAATGTTTTTCACGTTTTAAAGAGTGAAAATGGAGTTGTATTGTATGCATCACTATCAGCCCATTTTAGTTCTAGTATTTTAATTCTTATTATTTATTCTTTTTTATACACATTTCATCTTCACAGAACAATAATTTCAATTAGATTAAAATTCATAATTTTAAAAATAAGTATCTTTTAAACATCACTTATCTAAAATTAAATACTATTCTTTCAAAATAAAGTATACTTTAAAAAGAGAAAGACACGCGATAAAGACAAAAGACTGCATGCACTACACAAAACAAAAGAGGAGAGAGAAAGAAAAAGTTAACGCCATTTGTGTGTATTTAACGGAAGGGACAGCGTTGACGCAAATTTAATAAGTGAAAACCAATTTGACACACTTTTAAAAGGAGGGACCTAATTGAGAAAAATAAGCAAATATGGGGACAAAAAAAAGGCTATTAAGCCTTGTATAAATGTTGTTCAAATATGTATATTAAAATTTAGTGGTGAAAGTCATGATTAACAAAACATGGATTAATAATATACAATAATGTAATATATTACAAAATCATTTTTAATAAAAATATCAGCATAGCATTTATAAAATTAGTAAATTTTATCTTAATTTGGAGAGGGATAATATTGTTCCATTTTGAAAAAATTGGGATTGAATTGTATCAAACACATATATAGGGACAAAATTGAAATAAAGACAATTGACATTTGACACTAACATTGATATGTGACAATATCCTGACATATGATATTGACATGTCACGTGTCACACCAAGAACTTGAAATGTGGCAACAAAATGTTTTACAAAAAAAATAAAGAAAAAAAATCACAAATTGATACATGACATGCAATTAACGTCATCAGTAATTTTTTGTTCAAGAGGGACCTCATTGAGACATTATTTTAAGAAATTATTATGCAATTTAAACTTTTTTAAAAGTGAAGATAAACTTGACACACTCCTACTAAAGAGGGAATCATCTAAGTAATTAAGTCTAAGTATCCGAGAAGTGACCAAAGGCGCGATGCAGACTCCTCGAAGCTCCCTCCAACGAGTAAAGACACAGCGGAATGATGAGGAACACGAGATCGAGGAATGACTCGAATGAAATCTAAGGAAAACTGAGAACGAACACAACAAAACCATAGACCGAGGTTTAATCGGTGGAAAACCTTATAAACATGAAGGAAACCGTAGAACAGTGAGGAATCACTAAAATGACCGATATCGGTGGAAATGGTGTTTTAAACGGTGGAAAGGAAAGAACAAAGGTTGGAGAGGTGTTTAATTGGTCAAAACTCAAAGAAAATTAAGAAAGATGAAGGAAAACCAAGGGAAGGCCATAGAACGAAGCAATGTTCGGTGAAGATTATGTACTGTGGTAGAAATGGTAGAAGATAACCTGATTTAGAGTATGGAGAAGCGAGAAGAGGCTAGAGAGAAATAATGCCTCGAGAGAATGAAGATGTGGATGTTGATGATGCAGATTTGAGAGAAAGATGTGGCTGATGAAGTGTCGCCACACATATGAAGGACAGCGCCCTGGAGGAAAGCAATTAATGGAAGCACAGTGAAAAGCTAATGGGAAATGAGAAATGGAGGTGTGTGCAAGGAAGGTGGCTAGAAGGAGTCTTCGACTCTCTAGCATGTGACTTTCATGAGAGAATTATTTCTGAAGGTCAGAAAATTAAATTCTCATTAAGCTCAAAAGTATCAATACAAGAGAGGAGCTGGGTATTTATAGTAACCCATGCTCCTTAAGAGCTAAGCTATGAAAGGTAAAAATACAAAAGGAGGACTACATCAAGCAGGATTCCATCATACCCTCCCTATTAAGAAAAAGATTTGTCCTCAAATCTGGCAATCGCCTTATGAAGAAACTCCACACAATCTTTGGGAGCATGGCCATCTTGGAGTGGCCTTATTCTTTTTATATTCAATTTTTCTTCCTCTTGGATCAAACACAAATCTGCAATAAACATCAAATATATTTTCAATTAATATCAATCCAAGAAAGAACTTTTCTATAAAAACAAGGAAATAAGGACTTCTAATATTTTGTTTTGTAGTCTTTGTAAATTTTAGAAGTCCAAATCCACTTTTGTCTTGAGTTATTTCTTTCCTTAAATATAAGAATAACTCAAGATATGAATTGTCATATTTCGAAAAGGTTTGCATGGTGGTGAACGGGTCGCACCGCTCACAAAAATTGTGCATAAAATAATGCAGTATAGTTACTAGGAAGTGACTCCTAGGTCGTCTCTCAAGGACCAATATTTGTGGTTCGGTCTTAGATTAAACACGTAGTGGGGGGGTTTGTGGATATTTTTGGATGCGAAAAATATAAATTAAAACTGGAAATTAAATAAGACAACAAAATTGAAAATACTGAAATAAATTTAAAAGATGGTAAAAACTGAACGGTAAAAGATGGTAAAAATTAGAAGACGTCTGAAAATAAAACAAACGATAAAACGCAATGACAGAATTTAACAGTTCAGAAAATCATGAACGATAAACTTAACAGATAAAAACATTTAACTGAAAATGGAATTCACCAAAGATTGAATACTTAAATTAAGAAAACGTTAAATTGCAAAACAAATAAATTCCTGACAGAATTTAAATTGCAAATCTAAAAATTCATAACAGAACAGAATTTCATCCAAAGTTTAAACGTGAAAACGGAGTGCGTAAATGAAAATTAAATTCAACCTCAATTGGAAAATGCAGAGTGAAAACTACAATGGAAATTCAATCCTTGAAACTGAAAATTAACAGAAATCTAAAACCTCCCCCAAAGGGGAGGAGGAAAATGGAAAGCCAGAACGTAATTGCACTCTTAACTATTAATCTAAAATCTAATGCGTTTCCTTCTCTGTCTGCTGCTCCTTTATAGCCAATCTTTCTGGACGTAAATTGCTGGCCTCCCAAACCCGTGAGTTTCCAGCAAGTAGTGGTCCCTTAATTCCTCCCAATTAATCTTGTCTTCTTCTTCTATACCATTCCAGCCGTGGGCTCCCTTCTCCACTCCTTCTTTCACGTGTTTGCTAGGTGTGAGCAGCTGCACCATTCTCCATTCAGCTGTGAACTTCACATGCCCAGCCAGTACCGTTTCCTCCATTCTTTCCAGGGTGGTTGTCCGTGAAGACTCTTTTCCAGCCCCTAAGATGTAAGCTGCTGCCATGCCTCTTCTTCTTCTTCGCTCTGTTTGATGCTTGAAGTTGCTAGCCGGGAGCGTGAAGAGTTTGGTCTCCATTTTCCAGCCATTGAATCACTTGATGCTTCAACATGTTACTTCTTAATCAAAGCCGTGAATCAACTAATCTTCCTTTTCATGTTGCACACCATTCCCGCCCTTTGCTCACGTGAAACCAACTCTTGAAGATGGAATAAATGAATAATCAAATGCCAAAACATTGCTGCAGGAATGGAGAACCACGAGCTCTGCCTCCTTCGTTCAAGCACCCGCCACGCTGCTGTTTCTGGACGCTCCGCACCTCCAAACTACTGGACCAGCTGCTGGCTTCGAACTCATTCTCTATGTCCGAGAATCATCTTAAAAGAAGAAATAAAAACCATGCATTCCACTGGAACGAATTTCTGGACTAAAGCTTCACCCCCTTCCATCACCGTGGTGCTTCTTCAAAGGAGATTGGAAGAGCTTCCAACGCTGCCATAGCAGCTTCAACATGTACCCATTCCAGCTCCTTCTTTGCTTGTGGCTTCTGGAAACGTTGCCAAACCAAGCTATGAAAACTCCATTGCTCCAGCTGGAATGCAACCCTTCCTTCAATCTCCTCACAGCTTCATCTCCGACTAATTCATGTGACTCCAAGCTGCTAGAATGAGCTCTCCAAGCTGCTAAACATGAGCCTCTTGATTGAGAAAGTAATCAGCCACTCACGTAGGTGGCAGCAGCTTGACGTTCTCCCTTCCCACGCGTTTCCTTCTTCACTTTCCATGCTAGACGTGAATCAGCTGTGCTGCTGTTACAGGGACGTGACTGTGGGCACTGCATCTCCTTTGTTGCTGCCCATTCTTCTAGACCGTGAAAACCATGAGTACCTCTGCCCACCGTGAAGCTTGCTGGACTGTTATTTCAAGTTGCAATTTTCTTCCAAGCTCTTTCGGTGGCTCTCTTTGCATGGACTTCTAGATGGAGTTGCACCGCTTGCTGGAATGGAGAACACCACTGCTGGACGTGTGCTGCTCAAAAAGGGGCCGTGAGCTTCCATTAGAGGTTGCTTCACGGTGCTGGAACGCTGCTGGAGTTGTGGACAGTGGAGTCTCCTTTCATGTTGCTTTCACGTGTTGCTTCAGCCACACCTTTTTCCATTCTTTTTATCCAATAAAGCAAGTATCATGTGCATCCAAAAACACAGTGTGTTTTGTGCCAACTTTATCTTCCATTGAATTAAAAAAATATATAATATGAAGTGTAAGTTTTTGGCGTGTATGTGGCAGCCACTTTGTTTAAGAACCGTGAACTAAAATTTCAAAACGTAGATGCTTTTTCATGAAAGGAGATTCCCTTTGTATCTCCTTTTATCCAATTTGTAATAATAAATGTCCAGTGTGTAGCCGTGCAACATTCACATGATACCAATTTCATTCTCCATTTTGCAATAACAGTCGAGAGCTATTCAAGGGCCATGCACTACTTCTATTTTTTATTTTCATTCTCAAAGAATTTGCTAAGTCTTATCATTCTAGCCGTGACACACCATTCCTTAATTTCCACTTTAAAATCCAAGAGATCCTAATTAATTGCTTCAAAAAGAAGTTAGTCCCTAATTTTCATCCAATAATTTCCCTACAAATAATAATATAAATAATTAGCCTCAGATAATTCAAATTAATTAAAATAAGAATTTCTGATCAAATTAAGCACAATTAGTGAAAATGGGAAAATACTGGACAATTAAACACAATTCCCTGATTAAATTCGGTACAATAAGCTAAGTAAAGTGAAGAAAATAATGATTCATCACATGGAATATGAGATGACAATTTGTTTGAAAGAGAAGTTAAAAATTGAAAAATAATCAATTATTGGAAAAGAAGTAAAGATTTGGAAACCTTCCCTTTTAGGTTCTATGGTCTTTGAAAGAATAGGATTTGCCATCAGGAACAATTTCTCCTTTTCTTTCTTCTCTCTTTCTTGCCTTTCTCTCTTTTCTTCTTCTTTTCTCTCTTCTTCTATTCTTTTATCTTCTTCTCTTTCTTTCTTTTCTTCTTCTCTTCTTCTTTCTTCTTCTCTTCTTAATTCCTCTCTTCTTCTCTCTTCTCTTTTCTCTATTTCTTCTCTCTCTCTCTCTTCTCTTCTTCTTTCCTTTCTTCCTTTTCTTTTCTCTCAATCTCTCTTTCTCTTTTCTTATCCTTGATCTCTTTAAGTCTTGCCCTAAATTCTAATTCTCTACGAAGAAACCCATGATCATTTAAACTCTGAAGAAATAATTTTCCATCTTCAATGTAATCCCTAATTAGTTCTAGGTTTCTTTTAATACTTGAAGGCACAAACTTTCTTCTCATGAAAGCTTTTAAATCATGCCAATCACGTATGGAAGACTTTCTACCTTTCCTAACAAGATATTGTCTTTCATCCCACCACTCACTTGCATGCTCTTCTAACTTAGAGAGATATATGCTAAGGACATAATATTCACTCTCTCCATAAAACCAAGGATTTATTTTATCAATTTCTTTTTCCCAAGCTAGGTATGTTAATGCACCTATGTCTTTACCAAAGGATGGAAGATTCCTAGCTTGTTTAAACATTTCATCAACTTTATCTAACCTAGAAGACCTATATGAACTATAAGATGACATCTTTGTTTTTAAAAGTTTTCTTAATTTAAAGGGTTAAAAACTTTCACTTAGACAAGTCCCAGGTAAGAGAGGTGAGCTAAAGAGCTGCTTAAGTACCAAGTCTTGCCTTGCCAGAAATGTCTTAGGCTACTAACTAATTACCCCTTAAACTAAAATCACCTTTAGAAACAAAGTACAAAACTCAAACAATTAAACACTAAAAGACTAGACTCTTCGGACTTTAATGTGAAAAGGCTTAGAGTTTAATCCCTTTTAGCCTAATCACCCCTAAACGTGAACACAAAATCAAACAAACAAAACACTTAAAAAACCAGCAGACTCTAATGACCCCTACGAACGAGATACACAAATCAAGTCAATATTAAAGTCTACTCCTATGGTGAAGCTTGTAGCTTTGGCTAACAAGACACATTCACTTGTCTAGCTATGCTAAAAAAATCAAAGCAATCAATAATAGTTGCCAAGAGTTCGAAAGAGCACCAAGGACTCTTCCAAAGAACTTGGACTTTATAAAAGGCCCTTTTACAAAACAAAAGCTAAAGCTAACAGTAGGCTAACACAAGCCTATTACAAACAAATTGAAGAAAAACAATTACAAAAGAAAACAACTATGCTAGGCTGCTACGGTCCTGGTCCACTTCATTCGGCTTTATTGCTCAACTTTAGCTTCTACTATCAATTTTCTTGGTCTCTCCTGATCAGTTTTCTGATTAATGCTATTTCTAGTTGTTGGTTTTAGTGGACTTTGTTGTAGGTTCTTCCTCGTGCTCATCTAATCAGCAGATTCATTCTTCACTTGTAGAATCCTACACTCCATTCGTGTAACTGATGCACTAGCTATATGACACCAATTAAATCAGATCTGCACACACCAAAATCAAACCAGATTATATTAGACACATGCAAATGGTCATTATACCAGATTCAAAGGGATGTAATTCTAAGATGAAACCAAACTGATTAAACAACCACCCCAGTCTAATCAAAATCAGATTAATCCAATACAATGCAGAATAATTCCAATTTAGAATTCAGATTGGCTAATCCTAGTGTACAAAAACTGTCATACCAGATTCAACACTTGAAATTATGCTAGTCAAAGACAAGCTATAGCAAGAATAGTTCAACCAAAACAATTGCAATTTAAGGTGAAAGAAACTCCCTTCAGTTCAGATGGTTGCTACTAGTTGCTCAAGCTATACTCTGTTGAACTTCTACAACTATATCAGTAAAGGTTCTAGTCTGCACTTCCAAAGCCCATTCAGTTCACGTGTCATGAGACTCCTTGTTCAACTTTTGTACTGTTGCAGCTTTTTGTAATTCAAACACCACCTATAAATGGCAATCGAAACAAAAATTGCACAAATCTAATTGGTAAGCACAATTCAGATTTAGAACTGAAGTAAGAACACACTCTCAACAAGGATATTTGGCTTTAGATGTAGCCACACAAAGCTAACAAAAAAACAGGTCTCTCTGGAAGCTCAAAGCACAAAAAAAATGGAAAGGTTTGGAAGGGAGATTCTCCCTTGGCAGTACAAAGCTAGAGATTCTTTCAGACCACCACCACCTAAGATGCTACCAAGCACACAAACCTTCCTTCAAATTCCAGAAACCAAAGTATAACAGCTTCTCAAACAAGAATGGCTAGGCTAAGGCAAAGTGATGGACATTACAGGACAACCACCAACAATGTAAGCACCAGATAATGAAACTAACAGCACAGTAGAGAAACTGACTCAAGATCAGATTATGAAAGCAAACAAAGCTCAAATTAGAACAGCTAAATAGATTTTACATGTAATGTAGACAAAACAAAGACAGCCAACAAGTGACAAACAAGAAACAAAGCTATTTAAGAAGAAGGCACAAAAACTGAACCTACCAAATGATCTAGAACAGATTCATAAAACAAGAAATAGAAACAAGTTGCAATATCATCAAAATTTTAAGCTCAAAGCAATTGAGTGAAACTGTTTGATGAAATGCTAATAGAGAACAACAGTTTTCTGGTGCATCAGATTTCAGAAAAGTTAATTGCACTGGTCTTTCAGCTTTTTATAACTATGTAAATGTTTCTTTTGTCAATTGTTTTTTTTTATATGAAAACAGAACGACCAAGCTTTGCTGCAATGACAACTCAATTTCACATGCACCAATCACAGATTTCAGAAAAGGCAACCAACTAGCAACTTGTGAATGAAAAATGCCAAAAATTTGGTGGTTTAAAGAGTGAAAATGCTTAGGGCAGCTATAACTCGTGGTTTCTTTGCATCATCAGTTTCAAACAACTAAAACAAACTTGTTTGTAAAGCAAATAGATGCAGAAACACACTATCTCAAAATTTGACTTAGTCAGCCCCCAAATTACTCAATGTAAGCAACTTAACCACTCAAATTTTGACTCAATGAAATCAAATCGCTTTTGATCAGCTAACTAAACTCAAAAACAAAATTTAAAGTTTGAAAAACACACTATGAAATTAATGTAAGATGTCCAGCAAGGATCTATATGCTAGACCAGATTCAAAACACAAAGAAAATAGACTCAAGCAAAGTAATGCAGATCGGCCAACTGCAAATGAGACTCTACTGGAGTTTTCTCAGTGCAACTAAGCTTTGCCAAAGCAATTCATTGCTTATATAGTATGCACATGGTACTGGCTCAATCAATCAGATGCATCTCAATGCTAAATTCAAAACAGATTATACTTCAATCAGCCAGTCAGATCTGAGATTAATGTCACTTGTCATGCACCCGAGTTCACCATGATTGTGTCATAGCTCATATGATGTGCATCAACTAAACAATTAATTCAGCATCTCAGATAAAAAAAATTCAAACAGCAAATTCAACAAAGAATTAAACAGAAAAAAAAAAACAATTGAACATGACTTAACAAAACAGTTTATGATTTCTCAAATAAATGACTCAAACAAAAATTTGCACCGAATTAAATTGATAAAAACACTGACTCAAGGCACATACCAAGCAACCTTATCAGAATTTGGAAACCTAAACACATGAAAACAAATTTCACTGTATGGAAAATAATGAACAACTCAGAAATGAGAAGAAACATCACAAAATACTCAGAAATGAAAGAACAAACTCATAATAGCGAAACAACACAAGACATTAAAGGAATCATAAAACAACACGGAGAATGAACAAAAATAAACATGACTCAGAATCAAATGAACTAAACATGACTCAGACAAGACCGAATCAAGAAAACAAAACTCAAATAACGAAGGAAACAGAAACACGATACTTACCTTTGACACGTGGACGACCAAAGCTCATGATACCACTTGATGGAAGAGTGGCTTCGAGAAGTGACCAAAGGCGCGATGCGGACTCCTCGAAGCTCCCTCCGACGAGTAAAGACGTAGCGGAATGATGAGGAACACGAGATCGAGGAATGACTCGAATGAAATCTAAGGAAAACTGAGAACGAACACAATAAAACCCTAGACCGAGGTTTAATCGGTGGAAAACCTTATAAACATGAAGGAAACCGTAGAACGGTGAGGAATCACTAAACTGACCTATTAATCAGTGGAAATGGTGTTTTAAACGGTGGAAAGGAAAGAACGAAGGTTGGAGAGGTGTTTAATCGGTCAAAACTCAAAGAAAATGAAGAAAGATGAAGGAAAACCTAGGGAAGGCCATAGAACGAAGCAATGTTCGGTGAAGATGATGTATTGTGGTAGAAATGGTAGAAGATAACCTGATTTGGAGTATGGAGAAGCGAGAAGAGGCTAGAGAGAAATGATGCCTCGAGAGAATGAAGATGTGGATGTTGATGATGCAGATTTGAGAGAAAGATGTGGCTAATGTAGTGTCGCCACGCATATGAGGGAAATTAATGAAGGAGAGCGCCCTGGAGGAAAGCAATTAATGGAAGCACAGTGAAAAGCTAATGGAAAATGAGAAATGGAGGTGTGTGCAAGGAAGGTGGCTAGAGGGAGTCTTTGGACTCTCTAGCATGTGACTTTCAAGAGAGAATTATTTCTGAAGGTCAGAAAATTAAATTCTCATTAAGCTCAAAAGTATCAATACAAGAGAGGAGCTGGGTATTTATAGTAACCCATGCTTCTTAAGAGCTAAGCTGTTAAAGGTAAAAATACAAAAGGAGGACTACGTCAAGCAGGATTCCATCATTAATTGAATTAAATTCTTCTATCTTTTATTTAATTCTTTCTATTTTTACAATAATAAAAGGAGAGAGACAATTTTCTAAAATAGATGAAAAAAAATACCATGTTTAATATCACGTGAAAAAAAAATATTAAAATGAAAGATTAATTTTCTTTAAATATTATTGTAATTTTCTATGTAATATGTAATGAAATTTATCTTAAATATTTCACTTGCAACAATAATTATTAAAATAAAACATTAAGGTTGTGTTTAAGGGATGAATTTCAGGGAGAGGGAGTAGATGAATTTGAGGTAGAGAGAGAGGAAGTGGATGAATTTGAGAGGATTCGAGGATACATCGAGTATTGTTTTTATTTAAAGGATTTGAAAGTGAGTGATAGTAGATTTGGAAGTAAATTTTGTAAAAGTTAGTATAGGATTTGACCGATGTGATAGATTAAAAATATATTTTAATTGATAGAAAATAAAGATTATCAAAATGTCCTTAGTCGTAAAAGTAATATAAAATGATATTTATTAATAACTGATAAAAATAAGGTTTAATACCTGTTTTGGTTCCTTGAAAGGGAGCAAATGTTCAATTGCGTCCTATGTTTTTTTCGAAGTTCAATGTGCTCCCGACTTATGAAAAAAATGTGCAATTAAGTCCTTTTTGGTAACGGCGTTAATTTTTTAACGGTGCAGCTGCCACCCTAGACAAAAGTTAATGACGTGTACAGTTTCTCTGACTGCGTGGCAACCCTAATTCCACAACCCTAGCTTCCTTGTGCCGCCAACACCATGGGCAACCGTAGGCCGCCATCAGCCACCCTACCGTCTTGCCGCAACCTCGCCATCACCCAACACCAGCGTCGCCACCGGTAGCCACCACCGTCACCAATACAAAACTCGAACGCTAAAGTCGCGTGTCCTCCATCATCATCTTCAGCATCTTCCTCGACTTCCATCTCCACCATGAGACACTTTTTAGGTCGCCGTAGAGCTGCAAGGACCACCATCCACCATGACCATTGCAAGAGTACTCTCTCGCACACACCTGTAGAAACCCAAACGGAGATATCTCCAATTCCAAAAATCTTTCGAAACCTAAATCACCGCCACAACTCTTCAATTCATCTGCTCGTGAGTTTTGCCCAACCTTGAGCTAGCCATCAGCGCCTCCACCAGACCTAAGTCGCGCCATCTCCCCCTACGATAGAAACCCACCATGGCCAATGTTCATCATCTTCTTCGCACGGTAGAACCATCACGCTGCACCTCCAGATCGCAACCTGCACACCATGGTTTCTCTACCTTCGCAAAGCACGAGCACCTGCTAAGAAAAGAAATCTAGACAGAGATTCCAGATCCAAATTGTAATTCTGATCGCTCAACCATGGTTTCTAAATCACAGCTTTAGGGAGCCTGAAACGTGAGGCGAGGTTGCAACAAGATGGGAGGGTAGCTGACGGCGGCCTACGGTCTCCAATGGTGCTGGCGGCACAAGGAAGCTAGGGTTTGGGAATTAGGGTTGCCACGTATTAACCTTTCCCAGACACGTTGCAAACTTCAGTCCACCCTGTTAGCTGGCCCGTTAAAAAATTAACGTCGTTACCAAAAAGGACTTAATTGCACATTTTTTTCATAAGTCGGGAACATATTAAACTTCGAAAAAAAATAGGACGCAATTGAACATTTGCCCCCTTTCGAGGGACCAAAAGAGGTATTAAACCTAAAAATAATATAAAATGATATATATGATTAATAAAAAAAATCATGCATAGGTGAATAAACAAAGGGCACTTTAGTAAAACTATGGTGAATCTCCTCCAATCTCTTCACCTGTGTGAGGATTCATTCTCCTCGTAACCCACAAATCCACTCCCTCTAGTCATTGCAAATCTTCTAAAGCAAACATGACATATTCTTCCATTAGGGATGGTAGAAAGGGCTAAGCTCATTGGACTAGCCTATTAGGTCGGCAAAAAAAGGTTGGCTGAGATAATGTTTACAACCCGAAACCTAAACCAACTCTGCTCACCAAGCCCAAGTTCATAAAAAAAAAATTGAACATGTGTCCCGACATTTCATATTAATACAGTCCAAAAACTTGACCAAGGTTTAATACATTTTGACTAAGGTTTGATACAACTCGACCAATGTCTGATACAACTCGACCAAGATCTGAAGCAGTGTGGACATTAATGCGTTTCAGGTTGGAAGTAATTTGACAACCCGACATCAGTTCGTTTTTATGCAAAAAATAAAAAATTTCAATGACAAAAAAAAGACGGACTAGCCCACTAGCCCGATAGCACCACAATAAGCCAGACCGAGTTTTAAAGTTCAACCTCTTTTCCATTGACAAACTAGTCTCACCCAATCCATTTTTGGCGAGCTAATATCATGCTTAGCTTAAACGGGTCGAATTAATCCATTTAACCAACATAATATCTATGGTTTTATTGTAGAGGTTAGTTGGATTTAATGTAGATTATGGATATTTGATTTGAGAATTTTTTATGAAACTTTCTATATGTATTTTTATTTCATTCAATCTTCTTAAAACTTCTTTAAAAAAATAAATCCATTTTGTTAATGCATGCCAACCTTTTTTCTATATAGACGTGCTGTCAATCTAACATTTATTTTTACCATGTTTTGGATGGTCGTTACTGTTAGAATGTTTGATCTTGATTCTTATTCCTATTTATTTGTAAAAATAAATTAAACCTGTTAATGTAACATCCCAAAATACAGCCATAAACCATATTATAGTAGTCACAAAATGATATGATAGAATAGTTATAGACTTGTAAATAAAACATTAATTTTACAGTCATTCAGAATAAACATAAAATTTAAAACTTTAGATACAAGGAGTTATCAAAACTATACATAAAGCTACTCTAAAGTCCAACTATGTTGTGGCATCTTCACGATCCAGAGCCTGCTCCAGAGACACCTCATCTTCCTCTGCTCACACCTATAAGGTGACCATTGCAAAGGAAGAACACCAAACATACAAAGCACAATCACAAATAAAAGGGTAAGCTAGATAAAAAAGAATTCATACAATTGCACAACATATAACATACTCAAGATTAATCAAGGAAGAATAACTAGTTCAAACATCCTAATATGTTATAACCTAGACTTGACCGTCCAAAGACTTAGAATGATTGTCGAGTTATGGCGTGTTGTTCATTTGTGGTGGCCTTTACTGCTTTGCAAAGCCATTGCCAACGAGTTTCACCCTACCACACTCACAAGGTTAGTCTGTACCATACCTTGAGGCATACTGGAAGCCCTCAAGACTAAAATCTCCTGCTAATCCTCACGACATGGATCAATCCTCTCTATATGAGAGTGAAAGACCATTGGAGTTTCAGGATAACCCCCAAGACTGAGCTCCTGCCTTCATTATAAACAAACTGGAATCTCACCAAGAGAATCCACATTGAAACTTACTTTCACCACTTAGAATTCATATACTTTCACTTGGAAATTGTTATAATAATTACTGTTACATATCATCATTAAGGCTAGTCTGCTAGACCAATAATGATTAGTACCTAGTTTTGTACTTAGAGGTCTAGTGTAGACTCTTGGTGTTCCATGTACTCTTGTGTTTTCAATATATATAGAAGATAATGAGAGGGATCTGTTAAGCCCTCAAGAATATATTTTATCAGTTTTAATCTCAAGTTGGTATCAGAGCAGGTTCATCATGCTCTGGTTTCTGTCATGGGTTGTCCACCAACATTGTCATTGTTATTCGCATATGTCCGGTGCCCTTTATTGTTGTCCGCGGTTGTCTTATCACTATTTGTAGCTGTCAACTGCAGTTTGAAGCTCTTCAACTTGGTTCTCTGTCATCTCACATCTGTCCGCCTCTTTCTGCCACTTTCTGCCGTCGTTCGCTGCTTTTCTGGTTCCTCTCTGTTCTCAATTTTTTCGGGTTCCTTATCCTATTTTTATCAAGAATGGCGTGTGGAAGTGTTCTTCCTTTCTTTGGAAGTCCCTCAATTACTTCCGAAAAGCTAAACAAAAAGAATTATCTATCTTGGTCTACTGTCGTGGAAATGTGGTTCCTCGGTCAAGGACAATAGGACTACCTTGAACAGGATGGAAGCCAAGTACATTCTGAAAAAGTTGTACGATGGAAACAAGCAGATTTCCAATTGTGTGCCCTATTGTGGCAATTTGTGGAACCCCGACTTTTGATATCTCTCAGAGCCTTCAAAACATGTCACTCTTTTTGGAAGAAAGCTCAAAGCATTTTGCTAATGATATTCAATGTCTCTATGATACAACAAACAAGCTTGCATGTCTCAAAATGACAGACCATGATATGGTCTCCTTCATGACTGAAGCCCAAGCAGCTGTGGAAGAGTTGAGAATGTTCTTGGAAGTGGAATATTTGGAAGACATAAAGAAAAAGCTTGCCAAGTATTATATGTTGATGATCCTCCGTACTTTACATCCAGATTTGAATCATCTCAAAGATCAACTTCTGACAAATCATGAGGTCCCTTCCTTGGAAGCCTTGACCACACGTCTTCCTCGTGTTCCTGTGCCTCAATCTCAGGAAGCTTATGAAACAATGGAACCATCTGTCATGGTTGCCATGCAAGGAAGAGGAGGATGTGGCACTAAAGGAGGAGGACGTGGAGGTCAAGGACGTCCACAATGCACTTACTGTAAGAGAGCAGGTCACACCCAAGAAAACCGCTACTCCTTGCATGGTTTTCCTTCGAAAACAACCAATGGCTCTAAGGCTGAAGCTCCCACTTCCGACTCCAAGTTCATCGAGGAAGAGTATCAAGAGTATTTGCGATTAAAGTCTAACAGCGTGGCACAATCATCTCAATCCCCAAGTACATCCACAGCTTGCATTTCTCAATCCATGGAAGGTCAAAATTCATGGGTAATTGACTCGTGTGCTTCTGATTACATCCTTGTAATACCTCATTGTTCTCAACCCTTTCCCTCCAAGAAAAACCACATTTCATTACCCTTGCAAATGGCTCTAAAACTTGTTCAAAGGGAGTCAGTCAAGTCTCGTTGTCTCCTTCTCTAACTCTGAAATCTGTTCTTTTTGTCCCGAACTGTCCATTAAATTTACTTTCCTTAAGTTAGTTAACCAAAATGTTACATTGTTCAATAAATTTTGATTCAAAATCTTTTGTTATATAGGAGCATGGTTTGGGGAGACAGATTGGAGAAGGATATGAAGATGGAGGTTTATACCATTTTGGATCTCGTCCACGGGTATCCTGGGTTGCAGCTCTTCCCCCTAAAGTGTTACATGACCGATTTGCCCATCCTCACTTGTCAAAGTTAAAAAAGATGTGTTCTGAATTTAATGGTCTTCAGACTTTAGAATGTGAGTCTTGTCAACTAAGAAAACATGTTAGATCTATCTTTCCTAAAAGGTCTCAATCAATGTGTAATTATAGTTTTTCTATTATTCATTATGATGTCTGGGGACCTAGTTGTGTCTCTTCTTTTGGTTTTAGGTAATTTGTTACATTTATTGATGAGTATTCTAGATGTACTTGAGTTTATCTAATGAAAGATCAATCTGAATTTTTACCCATCTTCACATCCTTTCTGAATGAAATTAAGAACTAATTTGGTCAAGTAATTAAAATCTTAAGAAGTGATAATGCTAAAGAGTATTTCTCTTCCACTTTTTCTACAATCCTTAGCTCCCATGGTATTTTGCATCAGTCCACTTGTCCTCATACACCCGAGCAAAATGGTATAGCCGAAAGAAAAAATAGACACTTGGTTGAAATTGCTCGTACCCTTTTGCTTGGTGCCCATATTCCTATTCATCACTGGGGGGATGCCATCTTAACTACATGTTTTCTTATTAATAGGATGCCCTCCTCCTCTCTCAATAATAAAGTCCCTTTCTCCATTCTATTTCCCAATGATCCTCTCTTTCACATCCCTCATCGAGTTTTTGGTTGTGTATGTTTTGTTCACGACATGTCCCCAGGGCTAGACAAGCTCTTCGCTCGTGCGATCAAATGTGTCTTTCTAGGCTATTGATACATCTCAGGAGATGTATAGAAGATGTTCCGTGAGATTGGAGATGCAGGGAGACTTGGAAGGCAGCTGCAAATTGTTGTGCAGACTTGGAATTTCTGGATCAGATTGGCTGGGATCTTTGGAGGTGTAGCAGCGGATTGTTGGTGTTTATGGTGAATGGATGTGGAGGCTAGCTTGGAGAAGTGATTCACAACTCAGAAGGCTTCCTGGAGTGGAAGAAAGTTGCAATGGAGATCAAGCTAAGAAGTGACTCTTGGAGAAGGAATTTGCTATACATTTCAGCAGAAATTCTTTACTAAAATCCAAAAGTAATCTACAAGCTTTGCCTATGAGATTTTATAGATCAATCTCAAGGCTTAAGCAAGCAATTTACACGTTTCAGATCTGAACCCATGTGCTAAATGTGTGGCTTCTAGAAAGCTTTATGAAGCACGTGACAAATGAGTTTTACATGTAGAGAAAACATTTACTAATGCTGCCCCATAGAAGGATAAGCACACCCCTTCTTGTATAGAAATGTCCACTTCACCCTTCTCCATGTTTTGGCAAAGTTGGAATATCTTCTTGTTCTCCAATTTTCCATCCAAAAATAGCAAATAGTATTTGACCTTGGGGAGAATACTCATCTTGGAGCTTTTTGGCCATTCCTCTTGTGATGGGTCCTATGGTGTTAGACCTTCTTGTATCATCCCCTCCCTCTTGAGAAGGATTTGCCCTCAAATCTAAAAGGTCTTCATCTTCACTATCAAATCCTGAAAAAGGTTTAAGATCAGATACATTGAAGGTAGCATGAACACCATATTCAGGAGGAAGATCAAGTGGATATGCATTGTTATTAATCATCCTTATCACTCTAAAAGGTCCATCTCCTCTAGGATTGAGTTTGGATTTTCTTAGTTGAGGAAATCTTTCCTTTCTAAGATGAATCCAAACTAAATCTCCTTCATTGAAGATTAACTCTTTCTTGCCCTTATTATGTTTCTTGGCATATTTCTCATTCTGTTGTTGAATTTGAATTTTAACCCTTTGATGTAAATCTTTGATAAATTTAGATTTAGATACCCCATCTTGATGAATAAATTCAATAGAATTTGGAAGGGGTATTAAATCCATGGGTGTCAAAGGATTAAAACCATAAACAACTTCAAAAGGAGACAATTTAGTAGTTCCATGAACTACTCTATTGTAGGCAAACTCAACATGAGGTAGGTACTCATCCCAAGATTTGTGGTTTCCTTTAAGAACTACCCTTAGTAAAGTGGAAAGAGATCTATTGACTACTTCAGTTTGACCATCTGTTTGAGGATGACAAGTAGTAGAAAAAGATAACTTAGTCCCTAATCTAGACCATAAGGTCCGCCAAAAGTGACTAAGAAATTTTGTATCTCTATCCGAAACTATTACCTTAGGTAACCCATGAAGTTTAACCACATCTCTAAAGAATAACTTTGCAATGTTGCTTGCATCATCTACTTTGTGGCAAGGTATAAAATGAGCCATTTTGCTAAATCTATCTACCACCACAAAGATAGAATCAAAACCCCTAGAAGTTTTGGGAAGACCTAACACAAAATCCATACTTATCTCTTCCCAAGGAGTGGAAGCAACATTCAAAGGAGTATAAAGTTCATGAGGCATTGATTTAGATTTAGCTTCTAGAAAAGTTATACACTTAAAGCAATGCCTTTGAACATCCCTTCTCATGTGAGGCCAAAAGAATTTTTCTTTCAACATGCCAAGGGTTTTTTCTACCCCAAAATGCCTCATTAAACCTCCCTCATGTGTCTCTTTAACAAGGAATTTTCTATGTGAACCTTGAGGAATGCAAATTTTTCCTTCTTTAAAAAGATACCCTTCTTTCACATAGAATCCTCCTTGAGGCTTATTGAGACATTCCTCATAGATATGAGCAAAATCAAGATCTTGTGAATATAATTCAAGAATGTTATTAAATCCAAGAATTTGAGCTCCCAATGTGGCTAATAGATTAATTTTTCTTGACAAAGCATCAGCCACCACATTGGATTTTCCTTTCTTGTATTTAATAACATAAGTGAATTGTTCAATGAATTCCAACCACTTAGCATGCCTCTTTTGTAACTTGTGTTGACTCTTCAAATACTTAAGTGATTCATGATCACTATGAATGATAAACTCCTTGGCAATAAGGTAATGTTCCCAAGTTTGAAGAGCCCTCACAAGTGCATAGAGTTCTTTGTCATAGATGGGGTAATTACAAGAGGCACCATGAAGTTTTTCACTAAAGTATGCAATTGGGTGTCCTTCTTGTAATAATACTGCACCTATGCCAAATCCTGAAGCATCACATTCTAGCTCAAAAGTTTTGGAAAAATTTGGCAGTGCTAGAATGGGTGCTTGTGTGAGCTTCTCTTTGAGTAGCTCAAAAGCCTTTTGTTGTTTATCCCCCAATGGAATGTAACATCTTTTTTCACCAACTCATTGAGGGGTGAAGCAATACTAGAGAAGTTAGGAACAAATCTTCTATAAAAGCTTGCCAACCCATGGAAGCTCCTTACTTCTCCTACATTCTTTGGATGAGGCCAATCTTGGATGGCCTTTATTTTTTCTGGGTCCACATGAACCCCATTTTTGGTGACTACATATCCAAGAAATATGACACTATCAACACAAAAGGTACACTTGTCAAAATTTGCAAACAATTTGTGTTTTCTAAGAATTGTTAAAACAACTCTCAAATGATTTTCATGAGTTTGCAAGTTTTGACTGTATACCAAGATGTCATCAAAGTAGACAACTACAAACTTCCCAATGCAATCCCTAAGAACATGATTCATAAGTCTCATGAATGTGCTTGGAGCATTTGTAAGACCAAAAGGCATAACTAGCCATTCATATAATCCAAACTTGGTCTTAAAGGCAGTTTTCCATTCATCACCTTCTTTAATTCTTATTTGGTGATAGCCACTTTTTAAATCTACCTTTGAAAATATTTGTGCTCCATGCAATTCATCCAACATATCATCAAGCCTAGGAATGGGATGTCTATATTTGATTGTGATGTTGTTGATAGTCCTACAATCACAACACATGTGCCACTTCACATCTTTTTTTGGTACAAGCAACACTGGTACAGCACAGGGACTTAGACTCTTTTGAACTAAGCCTTTATTTAGCAACTCTTGTACTTGTGTCTCAATCTCCTTAGTTTCTTGGGGGTTTGTCCTATAGGCTGGCCTATTAGGAAGAATTGCCTCTGGAATGAAATCAATTTGATGTTCTATTCCTCTGATGGGTGGAAGCCCTTTTGGAATTTCTTTTGGAAATAGATCATCAAATTCTTTCAAAAGTTTTTGAATGGTTGGAGAAAGAGTTGAAGTCTTTGGATCACTAGATATGCATGTAAGTGTCCCTTGACAAAGAAGAAGGTATGAAGGTTGCTCAACTTGAAGTGTATTGAGTAGAGTCTTTTTGTTTAAAAGCACTTCATGTTGAGTGACCTTAGGTGGTACATTTATCTCTATACCCTCCTTTCTTTTTGACTTTTTCTTTTGATCATGTTCTTGCTTTCTTAACATCTTCATTTGTGCTTGATCCTTAGCCACTTGGGTAGGAGTCAAAGGATGAAGCACAAACTTCTTGTCCTTTTGATGGATAGTGATTGTATTGGTTAGACCATGATGGATAGTTTGATGATCAAATTGCCATGGTCTCCCCAATAACACATGACATGCTTCCATGGGAACTATATCACATAAAACTTCATCTTTGAAATTCCCAATGGAAAATGCCAACTTCACTTGATTCTTGACTATTATATCCCAATCTTCATTTAGCCAATGAAGTTTATAAGGTTTTGGATGAGGTATAATATCAAGCTTCAACTTCTCAACCAACCTAGTGCTACAACAATTGCAACAAGATCCACTATCAACAATGAGAGAACAATGATTTTCTTGAATTTTACATCTTGTGTGAAAGATGTTCTCTCTTTGTGATAGGTGTTCAAGACTTGGTTGGTTGCTAAGTATCCTTCTCACCATGAGAAGTTGCCCATCATCAGCATATATTTCCTCTTCCCTTTCTTCTTCCTCACTCTCACTTGTACTAGTTGGGGTGTCACTTTCACTACTATAAATGTCCTTGCCTTTCAAAATGATGTTTCTTTTTGTAGGACATTGAGTAGCTACATGACCCCTTCCTAGACATTTGAAGCATTTGATTTCACTTGTTTTGGTGTGTGAGGGTGTCTCTTTCTTGGGTCTCTCTTCTATTTTGGCTAGAGGTTTAAATGGCTCTTTTTCTTTAAAAATTTTCTTTTCAAAAGTAGGTTGAACTTGAATTCTTTTAGAAGAAGATTTTCTCAAGTTTTGTTGTTCTACCTTTATACACATTTGAACAAGATCATTCAAATCTCTATAAGGTAGAAGTTCAACCCTATCTCTTATGTCAAAATTGAGTCCACTTAAAAATCTAGCTAAAGTAATTTCTGGACCTTCTACTATGCCTGCCTTCATCATATACAACTCCATCTTTTGTCTATATTCCTCAACTGTCATAGACCTTTGTTGTAACCTTTGGAGTTTATCCATGAGTTCTCTATTGTAGTAGGAGGGAATGTGTCTCCTCCTAAGGGCAGACTTGAGATCATTCCAATAGTGGATGGGAGGGGCTTGATGTCTAAGCCTCTCTTTGACCAAGGCAGTCCACCAGTACATTGCATACCCTTGAAAGCTTAGGGTAGCTAGAGAGACCTTCCTCTCTTCACTCACTTGGTGGCATTCAAACAATTGTTCTACCTTCATCTCCCAATCAAGATAAGCCTCTACATTGTCCTTCCCATGGAAGTGAGGCAACACAACATTGACTTCTTTAGGGGTGGGGGTGCATGAGAATTTCTCCTATGCCTCCTAGAAGTAGAAGGATGATGAGGGTAGTAATCATACATACTCAAAGATATCCCTCCCTCTTGAGAGTTTTCACTCTGACTTCCCCTAGACTTACTTTTCCTTATCAATCTCAGCTCATCTTGAATAACATCATTTTGAAGCTCTCTATTGACTTTCTCTTCATTCACTTATCTTCTTATTTCCTTGAATTCATTAACTAAAGTTTGAAGAGAAAAATGTTCTTTTTCACTATCACTAATCCTAGGAGAATGCCTTCTAGACATTATGATGGACTTAAATGTTATTCTTGAAGTAAAGACTTGAGATTTTCACTTGAAAGCAATATTCCAGGTAAGGGAGGTGATTCACTAGGAATGCTTAAGTACCAAGCCTTATCCTTGCCAAATATGCTTCTGGTTACTTACTAGAGTCCTTAGATCAAAATCACTCTTAAATCCACTTAAGTCTTAAAGACAACAAAGAAAACACAAAGCAAAGAAAGGACACAACCTAAACTCTAAATTCGGACCCCTAAGAGAGCTTCCTATTCGCACAAGATATATGCTATCTAGTCGAAAATTGGAAAAACAATTAAAGTGAGGTCTCCTAGGTGAGGCTTAGACTTTGGATCTAAGACACACTCACCGCCTACTCAATTTTAGGTTGTGAGACTTCTTTGAGTCTAGTTACAAATGAGGGAAGAGCACTTGTGAACTCTAGCACCTCACTTGCTTGGATTTGGAACTTACAACCAAAGAAACTAATGGAAATTACAAAGAAATTTGGTACATTGGAAAAGAAAAAGTTAAAATAGGCTAAGGAATCAATGTGTGCAGCTTTGGTCGCTCTCAAAGAACTTGAATCTACTGGATTCCAAACAATTCTCTCAGCTGCAAAGTGCTTAAACAAAGAAATTAATTTTCTGCAAAATAGAACTCTACTGCAAGTTGCTGGTCGGACAATTCTGGACAGAATTGATCACGGCCTTTCCTTCTTCAAGATCCAACTTCAATCACTTTCCTCACCAATTGAACTTCCTTTGATGCTTCCACTTGCAATGAGCCATTTGAATTATAGTTCACCTATCCAACAAACCAGTTAATCACAGAAACTACCACCACAATTGCCAGCAAAATCACATTCAAGTGACAGCAACACCAAGACTTTTGTCAAACAGATGGTGTGCATAGTGTTCAAAATTCAGAAAGCAAGCAATTAAATGGCTATCAATCACGGTGGCACATCAAAATGATCTTAGGAATGACTCTATGATGGACAAATTTGTAAGCACCAAATTATGATGTCACAAACTTGTTTCACAATCGGCAAGTATGACCGAATCGTTCAAGTAATAAACTTGGTAAGACCAAGTATCATTCTTCCCAAAGGACTCACGGCCTAGTTTAGTTATATGATTTGTTGATTAGCTAGGACTTACAAACGAAATATTTAGAGTTTAAAATGCAAGACAGAAAATAAACATGTATGCATGAAGTTTGATCAATGGCAAAGACAAAAGATAAACATTTTCAATGAATTATATGAATGAATATGTTGTTGGGGGTCAATTTCATCTCATCCACTCTCATATATTTTAGGAATTCAACATTCAAATCATCATTGTTAATGCCACTCTCTAATGTACCATTCTAGATGGCTTCTCCCTAATCACGAGTTCATACAATTCCTAGCATTCCTAATGATTAGTTCATGAGTGCAGGAGCTTAAAGGCAACCAATATAATATTGTAAGTATAATATTGGGAGAAATTCCCCGGATCTAGACTTCCCCGTACGTGTCCGTATCGACAAAACCAATAATCATGCATGGAATGAGTTAAACTATGCAAGCATTGAGCAAAGAGGAAAAACCCTAACTAATGATGAAAGAAAGCATATGTCTTAATTAAAAGATGTACTCAACAGATTCCATATATGAGAGCTTCAAGAGATTACATTGATTCCCCAACAAACATACAAGGTTTAGTTCACCATATTCATGGTGAACCTAGATGAATATCAATGAAAGAATGAAAGAATAAACCCAATAAAGGTGAAGAGGTAGCCTGAGCATCCAAGATCCTCCTTCAAAGGGGTGGAAGAGAGAGTGTTTGCCTCGTTTCTGCCAAAGATACCTAATTCTAGGACGTGTAAGCCCTTATATACTAATCTAGAGTTACAAAAGATTACAAAAGCCCAAGCCCAAAAAGTGCCGCTCAGCGGTGATTGCGCGTCCTTTTCTTCCCCTCAGCGGCCAGTTTGCCCCTCAGCGTGACTCCCGCAATCTCCTGAGTGCCGCTCAGCGGTAAAATGCCGCTCAGCGGTGCTTTTGTCTTCTCTTTTTGCACTCTTTCTTGTCTTTTCTAATGTCACTTCTCTCCTTCTTCACTCTTTTCACTAAATTCACCTTAAAAGCTGCACAAAAACACTTAAATCAAGCATAAACCTGTCCAGCTCTCTTATTTATGAAAATATAGATAAAAGCATGATTTCAAGCTAGTTTTTAAGTCTAAAGGTTGCTTTTAGTATCAATTTTAAGCATGAAAATAACAGTTTTTCAACTGTTATCACAAACCCAAACTTAGAACTTTGCTTGTCCTCAAGCAAACAAAATGTAACTCCATCTCCAACCAATTCATATGATGGTTCACTCATTCAAAAATCCTCTTTTTCAAGATAAGTAACAACTTCACTCAAACTTATGACCAAGAGTCCATTCAAGATGTGTACATGCTTTAGTGTTCACAAAGTCATTTAAGTTCCAACAAATGCTATTTTTCATGAATGATCAATCAATTAAGCATGGATGTTCATGTGCTTATGGAATATTTCCTCACTAGGTAAAGTGTTTCACTCAACACACAAGTGTATAAGAGGTAAAGTGTTTCACTCATTCACTCCACTATCACAGTGTCACATGAATCAACTTTGCCTTTCATTTTACCATAATCAAAAACATTCACAAGCATGCATCATCACAAGGACTTTTCAATGGCTTATATTGTGGCTGGGCTAACAAGAAAATTGGTTTTTCTGGATCACAAAATCCTTGAGTTAAGAGAATCATAACAACACAATAATCTTATTCATTCCCAACTTTCTTTTGCCTTTGCATTTGCAATTGCATTGAGCTTTACTTCTTTATCTTTTCTTTTTCTTTGCATATTCTTACTTTTTAGCTCTTAGCTCAATGCTTTTCCTTTTTCATGATTTCCCAATAACCCCAAACTTGAACATTTAACAATACCACATAAGATCTTCTACTTAACTCAAGGTAAAGTTTTTCAATAAAAGGGTTCAGTGTATGTTCAAGGCTAAGGGTTCAAAGGATAGAACACAAAGTGTTCTTCTTTCATAGGCTAACTTTATGAATTTGGCCAATAAAAAGGGTTTCAAAAACACGGCCTTGATCATATGATGCAAAACAAGCAATTGGTTCAATCATAGAAAACCTGGGCAAAATCATTCATGCTTTCAAAGTAATAGCATTCAACAATAACAACTCTGGAGCTCAAAACCTCACATATAAGCTCATTCACATTTGACATACACATCCTGCTTAATTTCAAAACCACAATCATGATATCATGCATTTGTTCACAAAGCTTGTGAATCACCTGTATAAGCATTTTAATGTGCACATCATCTCAACATCAATCAATCAGCATCATCAAGCATTACTTATCACACAATCACAGTTAATAGCAAACCATCACACAAACCAGGTTTCCAATAGAGTACATCAACCCTAATCTAAAAACAAAAACAAATAAGTTCAGAAAACTTAAACCACAAAAGCATAATCATATGATAGCATTCATCAGTAAATGTTATCTCAGCTCCTCATCAATCTGAGCTGTCCTCTGTATCTTCCTCCTCCTCTTCATCATCATCATCATCATCATCAAATGCATCCTCCTCCTCAGCTTCATCTTCTTCCATATCTCTAGCTGAAGCTTCAGCTGCTTCAGCTCCTTCATGCAATGGTTCTTCTGGCCAAGCTACCACGTTATGGAATTCATCCATAGTCCACCTGTGTGCTGGAGGGGTATCATACATCCCCACTATCATCTCAGCCGTGGCCACCTGCCCTCTGTGAATGGACTGCAACTGAGCTCCTATAAGAGACATATACATGTCCCTCATCTGGAATGGTTCTGCCTCATGAGTATCAGCAGATGTCCTGCTCTGTGCTGGCCCTCTCTCTCTACGAGCCTGGCGTGGTGGAACTGGCTGAGCTGCCTCCTCACCTCCACAGTACTGTCTGTAATAGGCCTCATCTATAGCTTTTCTTGGCCTCTCAAATGGTGGAACAGAAGTGTCCACCCTAGCTAGCTTGCAAAGGTGAGTGATCAAAGAAGGATGTCCTAGTGGTGCTTTGTTGGTTGAGGTGTTAGCACACACACTAATCTCATCAACTATCACCTGCCCAATATTAACATTCAAATTTCTGATAGCACAGTAGATGAATAGTGCCCTGCTGAGAGTGATATCTGACACATGTGAGCATGGCTGAATGTTGGCATGAGAAAATGCCATCCAATACTTTGCAAGAGGAGTCAAATCTGTCCTCCTAGTGTTAACCACTGAGCCAGATCTATTCCTTTGGAAGTGTCCTCCAGGTATACACAGTACTCTCTCAACATCCTCAAAGTCAGCACCTTCCTCCATGCTAAGAGCAAACTGGCATTGCTCACCAGCCCACACAGTATCCAGGAAGTTGTTGATGGAGTCAGGATCATACCTGATAGCATGGCCTCTGACATAGCCCAAATAATTCTCAGCTGGATAATCACCAATCTTCTTTGCATTGGTGTAGAATTCCTTCACCACAGCTATGTTGGCAGGTGCAGGATAAGTGGCTAGCTTTCCCCAATCATTCCCTAACACTTGCTCTCCAAATTGAGGAGCAAAGTTAGGTATCATTCCAACTTTTCTCTCCATTAGAAGTCTCCTGTCCTGAACCACCCTAAAGTGCTTCTCATGTTTCCTAGAGAGGAACCTGCCATTATGGGGCTGCTCTGGTTCCTTTTCCTTCCTCTTGGTTGCCATGGTTTTCAATCTCTTTCCTGAAGAGGATGCCATTCCTGCATTCAAACACAAATCCAAAACCACAGAACATGATGTTAACCATTAGTAAACACAGAACACAACTCCTTTTGAAGCTAAACCACCGCTGAGGGCCAGAATTTCCCCTCAGTGCCACCAGTGCCACATTCAAACACGCAAAAACCAGAAAAAACCAAGTCTGGCAGAGTGCCGCTCAGCGGTAAATGCCACTCAGCGGTGACCTACAGAATTTTGCAAATCTCGTTTTAAAGCTTTCCTAACTCCACCCAAATGCAATTTTCGGTTTTCCAGTACATAATCAAGCAGTCTAATCGGTTCAAACATCAAATATATCATCAAATCATGCATAGAAATCAAAACCCCTAAATATTCATGCTTTGACAATCACATTCAAACTCAAGAACCCTAGAATGAACAAAATGCATTTTACTTACTTGGGTGGAGATGCTAGATGATATGAGAATGCTTCCAAACTAGAATGCTCTCTTCCAACCCCAAACTTTGATGGCACACTAGTGTAAAAGTGAGTGGAAGAGAAATTTTCTAAAGAGGGAAGAGTAGAAAGATGTGGGAAACCTAGGAGAAGATATGTGGAAGTGTTTGTGCAGAGAAGGGCTTGAAAGAATGTAAAAACGCGCAGCTTAGGGTTTAAAAATACCCCAATGGGCTCGGGTTCCGCTAAGGGGAACTTAAGCCCATCTGCGATAGTACCGCTCAGCGGCACTTTTGTGATGTGCCCTTCTCCTTCTTTTCTTGACCTACGTGCCTTCCTAGCATACCCCTCATAGGTTCCCTGCAATTCAATGTTTAAAAATGCTTATGCAAACCCTAACTAAAATAAATAAACAGAAAACAATCAATCAACTGGGTTGCCTCCCAGGTAGCGCTTGTTTAACGTCACGAGCCTGACCCAAAATCCACCAACACCCATCAGTAGGTGTTCAAACTTACCAGCACCCATCAGTAGGTGCAAAATTTTCTCACCAACACCCATCAGTAGATGTTAAAAACCTAGTATCCTTCAGTAGATACTTAACAACCTAGCATCCTTCAGTAGATGCGAGATCCAACAAAATAATGTCCAGAATAATGTTCACAAATTACAAATTACAAAACCAAATCAAAAGTTTGTAAATCTACTGGGTTGCCTCCCAGCAAGCGCTTCTTTAACGTCACTAGCTTGACCCTGTTAAAGCTCATGTTCCATCTTCTTTATGGTTGATGTTGTCCTTCCACCAACCTTTCAACTGCTTCCTTTGGACTGTCTTAGATTCTCTAGAATATGGAGACTCTATTTCTATCATCTCCTTCTCTTTAAAGCCTTTTATAACCCACAACTTGTTCTTGAGTCTTACAGGTGTGCCAAGTTGGAGTCTTCTTTTCTTCCAGTCTCTAGGAACTTCTTCTCCTTTTCCAATCTGTTCTACCTTGGGTACCTGAAAAAACAAACAATGGTTATCAGAAACCTCAAAATTTTCATTTTTACCTCTAGTTATGGGTGCATCTCGAAATGCAACTTTATAACTGGCTTCTTCCTCCTTTGCTTGTATCTCATCTTTGAAAACATCCACCACCACTCTCTCCTCTCTGTCCTGGAGCACCACTATACCTTCATTAACATCTATGATAGCCCTGGCCGTTTTCATAAACGGTCTTCCCAGTATGAAAGGTATTTTTTCGGTCTCCATCTTCATCACCACAAAGTCTGCCAAAAACTGAAGTTTGCCAACACAAACTACAATGTCTTCCGCAATCCCACATGGCTCCTTTGAAGATCCATCAGCCATTACAAGATTAACCTTTACAGGTTTTATTTTAACATGGCCAATTTGCTCCAATAGAGAATAAGGCATCAAGTTAACACTTGAGCCTAAATCAAGGAGAGCTTTCTTTACCTTTTTCTTCCCTATAGTGCAAGGGATAGAAAAACTACCTGGATCTGCTGCTTTTGGTGGGAATGACTCTTTCTTAACAGTTATACACTTTTCTTCCTCATCATCTCTACGTCTTCTTTTTGTAGAGGTTCCTTCTTCAGATTTTGTGTAAACTGCTATTTTCTGTAGAATTTGTTCCCAAGGAGCTTCATTATCAACCATTCTGAATAAATCTGTGAAATCCATTGGTTTCTCCTGATTTGTTAGAAAAGGAAAAGTGTCCTTTCTTTCTTCTTCTCTTCTCTCTTCTGTTTCATCTTCTTCTAACTCAATAATCTCTTCATTCACACTCTTGACCACTTTGCACTCTTCTCTAGCGTTAACCTCAGTATTAGCCCCAAAGTTTCTGTGTGGTCTTTCTTCCAATTGCTTGGTAATCTGACCCATCTGAATCTCCAAATTCTTTATAGCAGCTTCAGTGCTCTTTTGAGAAGATTCAGTTTTTTGTATGAATTGCTGAAGAGTTTCTTCCAACCTTGTTGATCTTTCATTAAGCATAGATAATTGTTGCCACACGGTTGGTTGCTGCTGCTGCTTATTATATTGATTAGCCTGCCCAGTTTGTCCTTGGCCAATGCTTGGATGTGGTTTCCAACCCTGATTATAATTCCCTTGACGGTATGGAAACTGATTAGCCATGAAATTAACATCCTCCACGGCTTCCACTGGAAAAGCACACTGGCCATTGATGTGATCAACTCCACATAGTTCGCACAACTGGGTTTGTATATGTGCAGCAGATTTCAACTCTTTAGGCAATTGAGCCAGAGTTTTAGTCAACGTTTCCAGCTGTTGAGTTAGAATCTTATTTTGGGCTAGCAAGGCATCATGTGTTTGCAATTGAAGAACCCCTTTCTGTTGCATAGGAGTTCCTCTTTCACTGTGCAGCTCATTGTCACTAGTAGCCATATTTTCTATGATCTCAGTTGCTTCCTCTGGAGTCTTCCATTTGATATTGCCTCCAGCTGAGGCATCCAGCATCATCTTGGTTTGTGAACCAAGCCCTCCAAGGAAAGTTAGGACTACTTCTTGATCTTCAAAGCCATGCGTGGGAGTTTTACGTAACAAGCTTTTATACCTGTCCCATGCATGTCCCAGTGATTCTTCCATGCCCTGCTTGAATGAAGATATCTCTTGCTTTCCTTTAGTCACCTTAGATTGTGGGAAGTATTTGTTTAAGAATTTTGTAACCACTGCTTCCCACTCTGTGAAACTTTCTTCTGGAAAAGAGTTCAACCAAAGCTTAGCATTGCCTCCCAATGAGAAAGGGAACAAGCTAAGTTTGATAGCTTCGTCTGGCACCCCATTAATCTTGACCGTGTTGCAGATCTCATTAAAGGTAGTAAGGTGCTCATATGGGCTTTCGTGAGATAACCCATTAAATTGATTACTCTTCACCAGTTGAATTAATGCTGGCTTAACCTCCATATTGGCTGCATTGACTCTAGGTCGAGCTATGTTGTTGAAGTGCTGAGGTCCAGCAAGATTAGTATAATCTGCAAGAGTTCTTCTACCATTATTGTTTTCCATACTTCCTGTGCTATGAACAGAACCTTGTGGTGATGAGTGTAAGAGAGTTTCTGGAGAAGGGAAAAGTTCTCTAGACGTTCTGATTCTTCTCCTCCTTCTACTCTCTTCTAATCCTTCAAGAAGTGGTTCTGTTGTTTTCTTACTCCTAGTTCGAATTGCCTCCTGCATACACAAGAAAACAAAACCCTAGAAAAGATTTGTTAGCACAAAAAGATATAGAAGAAGATAAATATTCAGAAGATAAAAAGATTTAGAAGATAGAATCGAATAAGATAGAATAAAATAAAATAAAATAAAAATCTAACCTAATCTAAAAAGATAAAAAGATAGAATAAAATCTAATCTAATAAGATAAAATAAAATAAAATCTAACCTAACCTAAAAAGATAATGAAAATAAAATCTAACCTAATCTAAAAAGATAAAAAGATAAAATAAAATAAAAACAGAAAAAAATAAAAACAGAAATTCAAAATTAAAGTCAAAGATAATCAATAATCACACAAAATAACCAGTTAAACCACGAATCCCCGGCAACGGCGCCAAAAAGATAGAATAAAATCTAATCTAATAAGATAAAATAAAATAAAATCTAACCTAATCTAAAAAGATAAAAAGATAAAATAAAATAAAAACAGAAAAAAATAAAAACAGAAATTCAAAATTAAAGTCAAAGATAATCAATAATCACACAAATTAACCAGTTAAACCACGAATCCCCGGCAGCGGCGCCAAAAACTTGATGGACAAATTTGTAAGCACCAAATTATGATGTCACAAACTTGTTTCACAATCGGCAAGTATGACCGAATCGTTCAAGTAATAAACTTGGTAAGACCAAGTATCGTTCTTCCCAAAGGACTCACGGCCTAGTTTAGTTATATGATTTGTTGATTAGTTAGGACTTACAAACGAAATATTTAGAGTTTAAAATGCAAGACAGAAAATAAACATGTATGCATGAAGTTTGATCAATGGCAAAGACAAAAGATAAACACTTTCAATGAATTATATGAATGAATATGTTGTTGGGGGTCAATTTCATCTCATCCACTCTCATATATTTTAGGAATTCAACATTCAAATCATCATTGTTAATGCCACTCTCTAATGTACCATTCTAGATGGCTTCTCCCTAATCACGAGTTCATACAATTCCTAGCATTCCTAATGATTAGTTCATGAGTGCAGGAGCTTAAAGGCAACCAATAGAATATTGTCAGTATAATATTGGGAGAAATTCCCCGGATCTAGACTTCCCCGTACGTGTCCGTATCGACAAAACCAATAATCATGCATGGAATGAGTTAAACTATGCAAGCATTGAGCAAAGAGGAAAAACCCTAACTAATGATGAAAGAAAGCATATGTCTTAATTAAAAGATGTACTCAACAGATTCCATATATGAGAGCTTCAAGAGATTACATTGATTCCCCAACAAACATACAAGGTTTAGTTCACCATATTCATGGTGAACCTAGATGAATATCAATGAAAGAATGAAAGAATAAACCCAATAAAGGTGAAGAGGTAGCCTGAGCATCCAAGATCCTCCTTCAAAGGGGTGGAAGAGAGAGTGTTTGCCTCGTTTCTGCCAAAGATACCTAATTCTAGGACGTGTAAGCCCTTATATACTAATCTAGAGTTACAAAAGATTACAAAAGCCCAAGCCCAAAAAGTGCCGCTCAGCGGTGATTGCGCGTCCTTTTCTTCCCCTCAGCGGCCAGTTTGCCCCTCAGCGTGACTCCCGCAATCTCCTGAGTGCCGCTCAGCGGTAAAATGCCGCTGAGCGGTGCTTTTGTCTTCTCTTTTTGCACTCTTTCTTGTCTTTTCTAATGTCACTTCTCTCCTTCTTCACTCTTTTCACTAAATTCACCTTAAAACCTGCACAAAAACACTTAAATCAAGCATAAACCTGTCCAGCTCTCTTATTTATGAAAATATAGATAAAAGCATGATTTCAAGCTAGTTTTTAAGTCTAAAGGTTGCTTTTAGTATCAATTTTAAGCATGAAAATAACAGTTTTTCAACTGTTATCACTCTAGAACAGATTTAAAACGCAATAAAAGACCAGAAACCAGAATCAAGCACGAAATAGCTATGCAATGAAAGTGGACCAAACTATTTGTTGAAATGTCTCAATGAACTTGCATTAATTTTTGACAGCAATGTTCAAAGGTGCAACCAGAATTTCGAAATCAGGATGTATTGGTCCTAGTCTGCCTTTTAATGTTTTAATCACTCTTTTTAACTTGAACTTTTGATATTTTATGGACCAATGGCTTTTACTACATCCACTCTTATTGAATCAAATAGCCAAACTTTGAAATTTTGGACCTAAAAATTTACTGTAGCTAATCGATTAACACAGTCAGAAAGTCTAAAAGCGAAAATGGAGGAGCCTTTGGATGAGTCTATAAATAGACTCTCATTTTCTCTCAAATCAAACTCTTCCCTTGTGCTCAAGTACTCTGAACTCTTGTGAGAACTCTGTGAAATTGCTGAAGCTAAGGAAACTCTTGTCTGCAAAGTCCTGAAGTGGTACTGCAGTGACAGAGGAATAGCTTGATCATCCTTGGTGTGTCTGAGGAAGTGTCTGGAAGAGAATCATCCTTCGTGAAGCATTCGAAGGAGGTGATCATCCTTTGTGAAGATTCAAAGGAGGTGTAAGTTCATCTCTTGTGGTTTCAAGAGAGGTGGTAATTTCTAAACTGTTACAAATTGTTTTTCTGTGTGACTAATATTTGTAATAGTTTTGTGATAGTGAAAAAGGTTTATCTTATTTGAGATAAGCGACTGGACGTAGGATCCTAGTGATCTGAACCAGGATAAAATACCTGTGTAATTCTTCTCTTTCCCTTACTCTGTTATTTACGTTTAATTATCTGCTTAGTAAGAAATTAAGAGAAAAATATTAAAAAGGGATAATATTTGAATATAACCAATTCACCCCCCCTCTTGGTTTGTTTCCACGCTAACCATTCCGCTGCAGCCGCTCTGACAATTGGTATCAGAGCTTGCTTTGATAGTCATTCAAATGGCGGGATCGTTTCAAACATTCGCAGAGGGTGCTTCTATCAATAGACCACCACTATTCACAGGTGAAAATTACGCATTCTGGAAGGTAAGAATGCAAATATTTATGGAGTCTATTGATATAGATATTTGGGATGCAGTTGCATCTGGTCCTTTTGTTCCAACTAACAATATGCAGGAACCAAAGCCCCGTGACCAATGGACTGCTGAAGACAAGAAAAAATTCGGTAATGATGTTAAAGCTCGCAATATAATTTCATCTGCTTTAACCGTTGATGAGTTTTACAGGATATCCATTTGTAAAACTGCACAAGAAATGTGGGAAGTACTTCGAGTAACCCATGAAGGTACAGATGATGTTAAAAGAGCTAGAAAGAATACCTTGATCCAGGAATACGAGATGTTCAGGATGAAGCAAGGAGAAACAATAGTAGATGTTCAGAAACGCTTCACCAACATCGTAAATCATCTTATTGGACTAGGTAAGTCTTTCGATACTGATGAATTAAATATAAAAATTTTGAAATCTTTAGACAGGGCTTGGCAACCAAAAGTGACTGCAATTTCTGAGTCACAAAATCTCAACACAATGACCATGGCGGCATTATTTGGAAAGTTGAGAGAGCATGAACTAGACCTTGGAAGATTAGAGGAAGAAGAAGCAAAAACGAAGAAAAAGACTCTAGCATTCAAATCTGAGGTAGAAAAGAGCAAAAGCAAGATGGAAGATGAAGACTCAGATGAAGATGAAAACTTGAGTCTACTAATCAAGAGGTTCAACAGATTCATGAAATCAAAAGGCAAAGGGAGATTCAGAAATGAAAAGAGAGAAAATCAAGGATCTTCCTCAAACTACAGATGTTATGGTTGCGGAGAAAAAGGACACTTGAAAGCAGACTGCCCAAATCAGAAGAAGGGTGAAGAAAAGAAAGAAAAGAAATTTTTCAAGAAAAAGAAGGCATACATTGCTTGGGAAGACGACAATGAAACAATTACAGATTCAAGCGACTCAGATGAAGAAGCAAACATCTGTTTGATGGCAGATGACGATAATGACAGCCAAGAATTATCAAAACCAAGGAAGTATATGTGGTGTCTTGACAGTGGATGTTCAAAACACATGACCGGAGATAAAAAGAAATTTACAAGCTTCCGGAAAAAGGAACGAGGCTTTGTCACTTATGGTGACAACAACAAAGGAAAAATCCTTGGAATAGGAGATATTGGAAGTGAAGATACCTTGATGATCAAAGATGTACTATATGTAGAAGGATTAAAGCACAACTTAATTAGCATTAGTCAATTATGCGATAAAGAATTCAAGGTAACCTTCGAACAAAATTCTTGCATTATTTATAAAAATGATTCTTCTGAAATTGCTTTGAAAGGAATTAGGCATAACAATATTTATTTGATTGATTTAGAAAATGCATCAAATAATAATATTTCATGCTTAGTAGTAAAAGAAGAAAATCCATGGTTATGGCATAAAAGAGCTGCACATATTCATATGCAACAATTGAATAAACTCATTTCTAAAGACTTAGTAATTGGTCTACCAAAACTAAAATATGTGAAAAATAAATTGTGTGATGCATGTCAAAAGGGAAAACAAGTGAAATCATCTTTTCATTCGAAAAATATTGTTTCTAGTTTAAAACCCTTAGAACTGTTGCACATGGATTTATTTGGTCCCTCTAGGATAAAAAGTTTTGGAGGAAATTATTATGCTTTAGTTATTGTAGATGATTATTCAAGATATACTTGGACTTTCTTTCTTACTCTTAAAAGTGAAGCTTTCAAAGAATTTAAAAAGTTTGCAAATTTAGTTCAAAATGAAAAGGACTTGAAAATAAAGGCTATTAGAAGTGACCATGGAGGTGAATTTCAAAATGAATCTTTTGAAACTTTTTGTGAAGAATATGGCATTTCTCATAATTTTTCTGCACCTAGAACTCCTCAACAAAATGGAGTTGTAGAAAGAAAGAATAGATCCTTAGAGGAACTTGCTAGAACTATGTTAAATGAATATAGTGTTCCTAAACAATTTTGGGCTGATGCTGTGAGTACTGCATGTTATGTATTAAATAGAATGCTTATTAGGCCAATTTTGAAATGTACTCCTTATGAACTTTTTAAAGGTAGAAAACCAAATGTTTCACATTTAAGAATTTTTGGATGCAAATGTTTTGTCCTAAACAATGGAAAACAAAATTTGGGAAAATTTGATTCTAAAGCCGATGAAGCTATTTTTCTAGGATATTCTCTAACTAGCAAAGCTTATAGAGTTTTTAATCGGAAAACATTTGAAATAGAAGAATCTGTGCATGTTGTCTTTGATGAAATTGTGGACCTTGAGGCAAAACCTCTTGAGTCAGATGAATCAGATGCAGGTGAAAATGAAGACTTGCAAAAGACAACTAATGAAGAGAAAATGGATAATCCTCAAGATGATGAAGATCTAAACAAAATATGGCAACAACCCAGAGGATTATCATTGGACAACATCATTGGCGACATATCAAAAGGGGTAAACACTAGAAGAAATTTGGTAAATTTTTGTATGAATGTAGCTTTTATGTCGCAGATAGAACCCAAGAACATTAAGGAAGCTCTTCAAGATGAACAATGGTGTATAGCAATGCAAGAAGAACTCAACCAGTTTGAAAGAAATCAAGTCTGGGAATTGATTCCTAGAGAAGATACTCATCAAGTAATTGGAACAAAATGGGTATTTAGAAATAAACTGGATGAAGATGGAAACATCACCAAAAATAAAGCTAGGCTTGTGGCTCAAGGATATAGTCAAGAAGAAGGTATAGATTATGATGAGACATATGCTCCAGTTGCCAGGTTAGAGGCAATACGCCTACTTCTTGCTTATGCATCTATAATGAAATTTAAATTATTTCAAATGGATGTTAAAAGTGCATTTCTAAATGGCTTCATAAAAGAAGATGTGTATGTTGAACAACCACCCGGTTTTGAAGATTTTAAATTTCCAAATCACATCTATAAGTTAAAGAAAGCACTTTATGGTTTGAAACAAGCACCTAGATCTTGGTATGAAAGACTTAGCAATTTTCTTTTAGAAAATGATTTTAATAGAGGAAAAGTTGATTCCACTTTGTTTATTAAAAGAGTCGGAAAACATATTTTGATTATTCAAGTATATGTTGATGATATTATTTTTGGATCAACTAATAAATCTCTTTGTGAAGAATTTGCTAAGACTATGCAGGGTGAATTTGAAATGTCTATGATGGGAGAATTAACATTCTTCCTCGGTCTTCAAATTAAGCAAATGAAAGAAGGTACGTTCATTTCTCAAACTAAGTATTGTAGAGAAATTCTTAAGAAGTTTGAAATGGACAAAGCAAAGGAAGCATCTACACCTATGGGAACCTCTTGCTATCTTGACAAAGATGAGTCAGGTAAAGAGGTAAATCAAACTAAATATAGATGTATGATAGGTTCTCTGTTATATCTCACTGCTAGTAGACCGGATATTATGCAGAGTGTTTGTGTATGTGCTAGATATCAATCTAGTCCTAAAGAATCTCACCTTACAACAGTTAAAAGAATATTGAAATATCTTAAGGGAACTGCATCCTTTGGTTTATGGTATCCATCTGGAACGGAACCTAGTCTTGTGGGATTTTCAGATGCAGATTATGGAGGTTGTAAGATAGATAGAAAAAGCACTAGTGGAACATGTCATCTTCTAGGTAGTTCCTTAGTTTCTTGGCACTCTAAGAAACAAGCCTGTGTAGCCTTATCAACAACTGAGGCTGAATATATTGCTGCTGGAAATTGTTGTGCGCAAATTTTATGGATGAAACAGCAATTAGAGGATTATGACATTCATTTAGATCATATTCCACTTAAGTGTGATAATACAAGTGCAATAAATCTTACAAAGAATCCCATAATGCACTCTAGAACCAAGCACATTGAGATTAGGCATCACTTTCTTAGAGATCATGTACAAAAGGGAGATTGTGAGATAGAATATATTGATACACAACATCAATTAGCTGATATTTTCACCAAAGCATTGCCTAAGGATAGATTCTATGAGCTTAGAAGAGACTTAGGAATATTGAAAATATCTCAAAATTAGATATAGGTAAAAATTTGACGTTTTTCGGAAATCAGCGTCAGTTAATCGATTAACACAGGGTGTTAATCGATTAACGTTAATCGATTAACAGGTCCTGTTAATCGATTAACATACGTTACAGGCAGTAAATACTGCAAAAACTAGCCGTTGTAACGGCTATAAACGGCTCTTTTTGAACACTTGCACGTTGGGGGGTCATTTTTCAGCCTATTTAAATCCATACCATCCCTCATTTTTACCCACAAACATTACCATTCACTCTCCTATTCAAAATCTCTTCAATTTGCTTGCTGTCCAAATTTTCTTGCTGTCCCAAAATTCTTTTCACACTCTCATGGCTGAACCATCAAGAAGAAGAAGAAGAAGAAGCTATGGATCGGAAAGCACGCCTCCCGCACGTGGTCCAAATATTCACGGTTGGATCTCCGATGAAGGAAGGCACGACGAATACTTGCAATGGTGGAAAGAACGCAAAATTCTTCGCCAAAAATTTGTGGATCTTAATTGGTTTGCAGTACATCAATTTCAATTCTCTCAACAATTGATGGCTCAAGGCGTCCAATATCTACTGCAACTTCAAGGGCGCTATTACCCCGATTTGGTACGCGTGTTTTACTACAATCTGAAATCCCAAAACGGTATTGTTCACACTCGCGTCAAAGGAGTAGACATTATTCTAGATCACGATATTTGGTTAAATGTTGCTCATATTCCTCCTTTAGAAAATGCCATGCATGTGCCAAATGATTTTGGTGAGTTTAACAAAATTTTGGCATATCGCTCCTTTATGAGGAATCCTCAACAACCTCTACCAAATAGGCGATATCTTCTAGTGGGAAATCTAAGAATGGAGGAAAGGGTCCTTCATTATCTCATTGTTTGGATGCTTTGTCCAAGAGGTACAAACCTTGCTCAATGTTTTGAAACTGATTTGATGATTATGTCCGCCATCACTCAAAATATCAACATCAATTGGGCAAGTCTCATCTCAGATACTATGGTCCGTGCCAAGAGGTATGACAGAGGTCATCTCCCATATCCTCTCCTTGTTTCATTGATATGTATCTATAAAGGGGTGGATGTCACCGGAGAAAAACATCTCACTGTCTTACCTACCCATCAAATTGAAGAGTCTGCTTTGCATCAAATGGGATTTATAAGACAAGGAAATTTGTTTGTCCGCGCTGATGAAGATATTGCACAAGAAGAAGATGCCTCAGCTGAAGAGGAGGAAGATATCCCTATGCCTCAACCAACCAATGTTGCTGGACCATCAAATCCTCCACAAGAATATAGTCTAGAAAGTATTTCTAGACAAATTGAAGCCATGGCCACAATGCAACAAACACGAATGGACGATATGATGGCATATCACAATCTTCGTTATGATGAGATTAATACTCATCTTAAGGAGATTGATGACAAACTTGCCAAACTATATGTCCCTGATAGTGATGATGATTAGGCATCTTTATGATTCTATGTTTTTATTAGTGTGTGCCCTTTATGTATGATTCTATGCTTGTATGCCTCTTTAAAATTCAATAAAAATGTGTGTTCTCTTATCTTAATATTTCTATGCATCTATGCTTTTATTAAGGGGGAGTATAGATTCTAATATATTAAGGGGGAGTAATTATACATCACTTTTTAATAATGATCAAAAAGGGGGAGAAATAGTTAAAGTCTTAAAATATTTTTTCTAAGTTCACTAACAATTTTTTTTCTTCCTTAAGTTATTTTTTATACAACTGGTTCACAAAAGCTTTAATTCAAGAAGGTTTTGATCATCATCAAAAAGGGGGAGATTGTTAGCAAAATGATGAAGATGAAGTTTTGATGATGTCCAAATCAAGTCAAGAACAAACAAGACTCATGAAGAATGATCTTTGAAGACTTGTAACCTCTTGTAAAAAATTGTACGAACATAGGAAAATTGGTAGTTTCTTGTATGTATTCAAAAATGATGTAAAAATAAATCAAGATCAAAATCTGTGCAGTGTTAATCGATTAACACAGGGTGTTAATCGATTAACGTTAATCGATTAACAGAGAGCGTTAATCGATTGTTCCAGAGGCAAATGGCGAAGCACAGCATTTCAGTGTTAATCGATTAACAAGGGGTGTTAATCGATTAACGTTAATCGATTAACAAGGGCTGTTAATCGATTAACATAGTTACCGTTTGAAAAACTAGCCGTTTTTAGAGACGTTGAAGTATCCGTTGGGTTGTTAATCGATTAACCACTGTAGCTAATCGATTAACACAGTCAGAAAGTCTAAAAGCGAAAATGGAGGAGCCTTTGGATGAGTCTATAAATAGACTCTCATTTTCTCTCAAATCAAACTCTTCCCTTGTGCTCAAGTACTCTGAACTCTTGTGAGAACTCTGTGAAATTGCTGAAGCTAAGGAAACTCTTGTCTGCAAAGTCCTGAAGTGGTACTGCAGTGACAGAGGAATAGCTTGATCATCCTTGGTGTGTCTGAGGAAGTGTCTGGAAGAGAATCATCCTTCGTGAAGCATTCGAAGGAGGTGATCATCCTTTGTGAAGATTCAAAGGAGGTGTAAGTTCATCTCTTGTGGTTTCAAGAGAGGTGGTAATTTCTAAACTGTTACAAATTGTTTTTCTGTGTGACTAATATTTGTAATAGTTTTGTGATAGTGAAAAAGGTTTATCTTATTTGAGATAAGCGACTGGACGTAGGATCCTAGTGATCTGAACCAGGATAAAATACCTGTGTAATTCTTCTCTTTCCCTTACTCTGTTATTTACGTTTAATTATCTGCTTAGTAAGAAATTAAGAGAAAAATATTAAAAAGGGATAATATTTGAATATAACCAATTCACCCCCCCTCTTGGTTTGTTTCCACGCTAACCATTCCGCTGCAGCCGCTCTGACAATTGGTATCAGAGCTTGCTTTGATAGTCATTCAAATGGCGGGATCGTTTCAAACATTCGCAGAGGGTGCTTCTATCAATAGACCACCACTATTCACAGGTGAAAATTACGCATTCTGGAAGGTAAGAATGCAAATATTTATGGAGTCTATTGATATAGATATTTGGGATGCAGTTGCATCTGGTCCTTTTGTTCCAACTAACAATATGCAGGAACCAAAGCCCCGTGACCAATGGACTGCTGAAGACAAGAAAAAATTCGGTAATGATGTTAAAGCTCGCAATATAATTTCATCTGCTTTAACCGTTGATGAGTTTTACAGGATATCCATTTGTAAAACTGCACAAGAAATGTGGGAAGTACTTCGAGTAACCCATGAAGGTACAGATGATGTTAAAAGAGCTAGAAAGAATACCTTGATCCAGGAATACGAGATGTTCAGGATGAAGCAAGGAGAAACAATAGTAGATGTTCAGAAACGCTTCACCAACATCGTAAATCATCTTATTGGACTAGGTAAGTCTTTCGATACTGATGAATTAAATATAAAAATTTTGAAATCTTTAGACAGGGCTTGGCAACCAAAAGTGACTGCAATTTCTGAGTCACAAAATCTCAACACAATGACCATGGCGGCATTATTTGGAAAGTTGAGAGAGCATGAACTAGACCTTGGAAGATTAGAGGAAGAAGAAGCAAAAACGAAGAAAAAGACTCTAGCATTCAAATCTGAGGTAGAAAAGAGCAAAAGCAAGATGGAAGATGAAGACTCAGATGAAGATGAAAACTTGAGTCTACTAATCAAGAGGTTCAACAGATTCATGAAATCAAAAGGCAAAGGGAGATTCAGAAATGAAAAGAGAGAAAATCAAGGATCTTCCTCAAACTACAGATGTTATGGTTGCGGAGAAAAAGGACACTTGAAAGCAGACTGCCCAAATCAGAAGAAGGGTGAAGAAAAGAAAGAAAAGAAATTTTTCAAGAAAAAGAAGGCATACATTGCTTGGGAAGACGACAATGAAACAATTACAGATTCAAGCGACTCAGATGAAGAAGCAAACATCTGTTTGATGGCAGATGACGATAATGACAGCCAAGAATTATCAAAACCAAGGAAGTATATGTGGTGTCTTGACAGTGGATGTTCAAAACACATGACCGGAGATAAAAAGAAATTTACAAGCTTCCGGAAAAAGGAACGAGGCTTTGTCACTTATGGTGACAACAACAAAGGAAAAATCCTTGGAATAGGAGATATTGGAAGTGAAGATACCTTGATGATCAAAGATGTACTATATGTAGAAGGATTAAAGCACAACTTAATTAGCATTAGTCAATTATGCGATAAAGAATTCAAGGTAACCTTCGAACAAAATTCTTGCATTATTTATAAAAATGATTCTTCTGAAATTGCTTTGAAAGGAATTAGGCATAACAATATTTATTTGATTGATTTAGAAAATGCATCAAATAATAATATTTCATGCTTAGTAGTAAAAGAAGAAAATCCATGGTTATGGCATAAAAGAGCTGCACATATTCATATGCAACAATTGAATAAACTCATTTCTAAAGACTTAGTAATTGGTCTACCAAAACTAAAATATGTGAAAAATAAATTGTGTGATGCATGTCAAAAGGGAAAACAAGTGAAATCATCTTTTCATTCGAAAAATATTGTTTCTAGTTTAAAACCCTTAGAACTGTTGCACATGGATTTATTTGGTCCCTCTAGGATAAAAAGTTTTGGAGGAAATTATTATGCTTTAGTTATTGTAGATGATTATTCAAGATATACTTGGACTTTCTTTCTTACTCTTAAAAGTGAAGCTTTCAAAGAATTTAAAAAGTTTGCAAATTTAGTTCAAAATGAAAAGGACTTGAAAATAAAGGCTATTAGAAGTGACCATGGAGGTGAATTTCAAAATGAATCTTTTGAAACTTTTTGTGAAGAATATGGCATTTCTCATAATTTTTCTGCACCTAGAACTCCTCAACAAAATGGAGTTGTAGAAAGAAAGAATAGATCCTTAGAGGAACTTGCTAGAACTATGTTAAATGAATATAGTGTTCCTAAACAATTTTGGGCTGATGCTGTGAGTACTGCATGTTATGTATTAAATAGAATGCTTATTAGGCCAATTTTGAAATGTACTCCTTATGAACTTTTTAAAGGTAGAAAACCAAATGTTTCACATTTAAGAATTTTTGGATGCAAATGTTTTGTCCTAAACAATGGAAAACAAAATTTGGGAAAATTTGATTCTAAAGCCGATGAAGCTATTTTTCTAGGATATTCTCTAACTAGCAAAGCTTATAGAGTTTTTAATCGGAAAACATTTGAAATAGAAGAATCTGTGCATGTTGTCTTTGATGAAATTGTGGACCTTGAGGCAAAACCTCTTGAGTCAGATGAATCAGATGCAGGTGAAAATGAAGACTTGCAAAAGACAACTAATGAAGAGAAAATGGATAATCCTCAAGATGATGAAGATCTAAACAAAATATGGCAACAACCCAGAGGATTATCATTGGACAACATCATTGGCGACATATCAAAAGGGGTAAACACTAGAAGAAATTTGGTAAATTTTTGTATGAATGTAGCTTTTATGTCGCAGATAGAACCCAAGAACATTAAGGAAGCTCTTCAAGATGAACAATGGTGTATAGCAATGCAAGAAGAACTCAACCAGTTTGAAAGAAATCAAGTCTGGGAATTGATTCCTAGAGAAGATACTCATCAAGTAATTGGAACAAAATGGGTATTTAGAAATAAACTGGATGAAGATGGAAACATCACCAAAAATAAAGCTAGGCTTGTGGCTCAAGGATATAGTCAAGAAGAAGGTATAGATTATGATGAGACATATGCTCCAGTTGCCAGGTTAGAGGCAATACGCCTACTTCTTGCTTATGCATCTATAATGAAATTTAAATTATTTCAAATGGATGTTAAAAGTGCATTTCTAAATGGCTTCATAAAAGAAGATGTGTATGTTGAACAACCACCCGGTTTTGAAGATTTTAAATTTCCAAATCACATCTATAAGTTAAAGAAAGCACTTTATGGTTTGAAACAAGCACCTAGATCTTGGTATGAAAGACTTAGCAATTTTCTTTTAGAAAATGATTTTAATAGAGGAAAAGTTGATTCCACTTTGTTTATTAAAAGAGTCGGAAAACATATTTTGATTATTCAAGTATATGTTGATGATATTATTTTTGGATCAACTAATAAATCTCTTTGTGAAGAATTTGCTAAGACTATGCAGGGTGAATTTGAAATGTCTATGATGGGAGAATTAACATTCTTCCTCGGTCTTCAAATTAAGCAAATGAAAGAAGGTACGTTCATTTCTCAAACTAAGTATTGTAGAGAAATTCTTAAGAAGTTTGAAATGGACAAAGCAAAGGAAGCATCTACACCTATGGGAACCTCTTGCTATCTTGACAAAGATGAGTCAGGTAAAGAGGTAAATCAAACTAAATATAGATGTATGATAGGTTCTCTGTTATATCTCACTGCTAGTAGACCGGATATTATGCAGAGTGTTTGTGTATGTGCTAGATATCAATCTAGTCCTAAAGAATCTCACCTTACAACAGTTAAAAGAATATTGAAATATCTTAAGGGAACTGCATCCTTTGGTTTATGGTATCCATCTGGAACGGAACCTAGTCTTGTGGGATTTTCAGATGCAGATTATGGAGGTTGTAAGATAGATAGAAAAAGCACTAGTGGAACATGTCATCTTCTAGGTAGTTCCTTAGTTTCTTGGCACTCTAAGAAACAAGCCTGTGTAGCCTTATCAACAACTGAGGCTGAATATATTGCTGCTGGAAATTGTTGTGCGCAAATTTTATGGATGAAACAGCAATTAGAGGATTATGACATTCATTTAGATCATATTCCACTTAAGTGTGATAATACAAGTGCAATAAATCTTACAAAGAATCCCATAATGCACTCTAGAACCAAGCACATTGAGATTAGGCATCACTTTCTTAGAGATCATGTACAAAAGGGAGATTGTGAGATAGAATATATTGATACACAACATCAATTAGCTGATATTTTCACCAAAGCATTGCCTAAGGATAGATTCTATGAGCTTAGAAGAGACTTAGGAATATTGAAAATATCTCAAAATTAGATATAGGTAAAAATTTGACGTTTTTCGGAAATCAGCGTCAGTTAATCGATTAACACAGGGTGTTAATCGATTAACGTTAATCGATTAACAGGTCCTGTTAATCGATTAACATACGTTACAGGCAGTAAATACTGCAAAAACTAGCCGTTGTAACGGCTATAAACGGCTCTTTTTGAACACTTGCACGTTGGGGGGTCATTTTTCAGCCTATTTAAATCCATACCATCCCTCATTTTTACCCACAAACATTACCATTCACTCTCCTATTCAAAATCTCTTCAATTTGCTTGCTGTCCAAATTTTCTTGCTGTCCCAAAATTCTTTTCACACTCTCATGGCTGAACCATCAAGAAGAAGAAGAAGAAGAAGCTATGGATCGGAAAGCACGCCTCCCGCACGTGGTCCAAATATTCACGGTTGGATCTCCGATGAAGGAAGGCACGACGAATACTTGCAATGGTGGAAAGAACGCAAAATTCTTCGCCAAAAATTTGTGGATCTTAATTGGTTTGCAGTACATCAATTTCAATTCTCTCAACAATTGATGGCTCAAGGCGTCCAATATCTACTGCAACTTCAAGGGCGCTATTACCCCGATTTGGTACGCGTGTTTTACTACAATCTGAAATCCCAAAACGGTATTGTTCACACTCGCGTCAAAGGAGTAGACATTATTCTAGATCACGATATTTGGTTAAATGTTGCTCATATTCCTCCTTTAGAAAATGCCATGCATGTGCCAAATGATTTTGGTGAGTTTAACAAAATTTTGGCATATCGCTCCTTTATGAGGAATCCTCAACAACCTCTACCAAATAGGCGATATCTTCTAGTGGGAAATCTAAGAATGGAGGAAAGGGTCCTTCATTATCTCATTGTTTGGATGCTTTGTCCAAGAGGTACAAACCTTGCTCAATGTTTTGAAACTGATTTGATGATTATGTCCGCCATCACTCAAAATATCAACATCAATTGGGCAAGTCTCATCTCAGATACTATGGTCCGTGCCAAGAGGTATGACAGAGGTCATCTCCCATATCCTCTCCTTGTTTCATTGATATGTATCTATAAAGGGGTGGATGTCACCGGAGAAAAACATCTCACTGTCTTACCTACCCATCAAATTGAAGAGTCTGCTTTGCATCAAATGGGATTTATAAGACAAGGAAATTTGTTTGTCCGCGCTGATGAAGATATTGCACAAGAAGAAGATGCCTCAGCTGAAGAGGAGGAAGATATCCCTATGCCTCAACCAACCAATGTTGCTGGACCATCAAATCCTCCACAAGAATATAGTCTAGAAAGTATTTCTAGACAAATTGAAGCCATGGCCACAATGCAACAAACACGAATGGACGATATGATGGCATATCACAATCTTCGTTATGATGAGATTAATACTCATCTTAAGGAGATTGATGACAAACTTGCCAAATTATATGTCCCTGATAGTGATGATGATTAGGCATCTTTATGATTCTATGTTTTTATTAGTGTGTGCCCTTTATGTATGATTCTATGCTTGTATGCCTCTTTAAAATTCAATAAAAATGTGTGTTCTCTTATCTTAATATTTCTATGCATCTATGCTTTTATTAAGGGGGAGTATAGATTCTAATATATTAAGGGGGAGTAATTATACATCACTTTTTAATAATGATCAAAAAGGGGGAGAAATAGTTAAAGTCTTAAAATATTTTTTCTAAGTTCACTAACAATTTTTTTTCTTCCTTAAGTTATTTTTTATACAACTGGTTCACAAAAGCTTTAATTCAAGAAGGTTTTGATCATCATCAAAAAGGGGGAGATTGTTAGCAAAATGATGAAGATGAAGTTTTGATGATGTCCAAATCAAGTCAAGAACAAACAAGACTCATGAAGAATGATCTTTGAAGACTTGTAACCTCTTGTAAAAAATTGTACGAACATAGGAAAATTGGTAGTTTCTTGTATGTATTCAAAAATGATGTAAAAATAAATCAAGATCAAAATCTGTGCAGTGTTAATCGATTAACACAGGGTGTTAATCGATTAACGTTAATCGATTAACAGAGAGCGTTAATCGATTGTTCCAGAGGCAAATGGCGAAGCACAGCATTTCAGTGTTAATCGATTAACAAGGGGTGTTAATCGATTAACGTTAATCGATTAACAAGGGCTGTTAATCGATTAACATAGTTACCGTTTGAAAAACTAGCCGTTTTTAGAGACGTTGAAGTATCCGTTGGGTTGTTAATCGATTAACCACTGTAGCTAATCGATTAACACAGTCAGAAAGTCTAAAAGCGAAAATGGAGGAGCCTTTGGATGAGTCTATAAATAGACTCTCATTTTCTCTCAAATCAAACTCTTCCCTTGTGCTCAAGTACTCTGAACTCTTGTGAGAACTCTGTGAAATTGCTGAAGCTAAGGAAACTCTTGTCTGCAAAGTCCTGAAGTGGTACTGCAGTGACAGAGGAATAGCTTGATCATCCTTGGTGTGTCTGAGGAAGTGTCTGGAAGAGAATCATCCTTCGTGAAGCATTCGAAGGAGGTGATCATCCTTTGTGAAGATTCAAAGGAGGTGTAAGTTCATCTCTTGTGGTTTCAAGAGAGGTGGTAATTTCTAAACTGTTACAAATTGTTTTTCTGTGTGACTAATATTTGTAATAGTTTTGTGATAGTGAAAAAGGTTTATCTTATTTGAGATAAGCGACTGGACGTAGGATCCTAGTGATCTGAACCAGGATAAAATACCTGTGTAATTCTTCTCTTTCCCTTACTCTGTTATTTACGTTTAATTATCTGCTTAGTAAGAAATTAAGAGAAAAATATTAAAAAGGGATAATATTTGAATATAACCAATTCACCCCCCCTCTTGGTTTGTTTCCACGCTAACCATTCCGCTGCAGCCGCTCTGACAATTGGTATCAGAGCTTGCTTTGATAGTCATTCAAATGGCGGGATCGTTTCAAACATTCGCAGAGGGTGCTTCTATCAATAGACCACCACTATTCACAGGTGAAAATTACGCATTCTGGAAGGTAAGAATGCAAATATTTATGGAGTCTATTGATATAGATATTTGGGATGCAGTTGCATCTGGTCCTTTTGTTCCAACTAACAATATGCAGGAACCAAAGCCCCGTGACCAATGGACTGCTGAAGACAAGAAAAAATTCGGTAATGATGTTAAAGCTCGCAATATAATTTCATCTGCTTTAACCGTTGATGAGTTTTACAGGATATCCATTTGTAAAACTGCACAAGAAATGTGGGAAGTACTTCGAGTAACCCATGAAGGTACAGATGATGTTAAAAGAGCTAGAAAGAATACCTTGATCCAGGAATACGAGATGTTCAGGATGAATCAAGGAGAAACAATAGTAGATGTTCAGAAACGCTTCACCAACATCGTAAATCATCTTATTGGACTAGGTAAGTCTTTCGATACTGATGAATTAAATATAAAAATTTTGAAATCTTTAGACAGGGCTTGGCAACCAAAAGTGACTGCAATTTCTGAGTCACAAAATCTCAACACAATGACCATGGCGGCATTATTTGGAAAGTTGAGAGAGCATGAACTAGACCTTGGAAGATTAGAGGAAGAAGAAGCAAAAACGAAGAAAAAGACTCTAGCATTCAAATCTGAGGTAGAAAAGAGCAAAAGCAAGATGGAAGATGAAGACTCAGATGAAGATGAAAACTTGAGTCTACTAATCAAGAGGTTCAACAGATTCATGAAATCAAAAGGCAAAGGGAGATTCAGAAATGAAAAGAGAGAAAATCAAGGATCTTCCTCAAACTACAGATGTTATGGTTGCGGAGAAAAAGGACACTTGAAAGCAGACTGCCCAAATCAGAAGAAGGGTGAAGAAAAGAAAGAAAAGAAATTTTTCAAGAAAAAGAAGGCATACATTGCTTGGGAAGACGACAATGAAACAATTACAGATTCAAGCGACTCAGATGAAGAAGCAAACATCTGTTTGATGGCAGATGGCGATAATGACAGCCAAGAATTATCAAAACCAAGGAAGTATATGTGGTGTCTTGACAGTGGATGTTCAAAACACATGACCGGAGATAAAAAGAAATTTACAAGCTTCCGGAAAAAGGAACGAGGCTTTGTCACTTATGGTGACAACAACAAAGGAAAAATCCTTGGAATAGGAGATATTGGAAGTGAAGATACCTTGATGATCAAAGATGTACTATATGTAGAAGGATTAAAGCACAACTTAATTAGCATTAGTCAATTATGCGATAAAGAATTCAAGGTAACCTTCGAACAAAATTCTTGCATTATTTATAAAAATGATTCTTCTGAAATTGCTTTGAAAGGAATTAGGCATAACAATATTTATTTGATTGATTTAGAAAATGCATCAAATAATAATATTTCATGCTTAGTAGTAAAAGAAGAAAATCCATGGTTATGGCATAAAAGAGCTGCACATATTCATATGCAACAATTGAATAAACTCATTTCTAAAGACTTAGTAATTGGTCTACCAAAACTAAAATATGTGAAAAATAAATTGTGTGATGCATGTCAAAAGGGAAAACAAGTGAAATCATCTTTTCATTCGAAAAATATTGTTTCTAGTTTAAAACCCTTAGAACTGTTGCACATGGATTTATTTGGTCCCTCTAGGATAAAAAGTTTTGGAGGAAATTATTATGCTTTAGTTATTGTAGATGATTATTCAAGATATACTTGGACTTTCTTTCTTACTCTTAAAAGTGAAGCTTTCAAAGAATTTAAAAAGTTTGCAAATTTAGTTCAAAATGAAAAGGACTTGAAAATAAAGGCTATTAGAAGTGACCATGGAGGTGAATTTCAAAATGAATCTTTTGAAACTTTTTGTGAAGAATATGGCATTTCTCATAATTTTTCTGCACCTAGAACTCCTCAACAAAATGGAGTTGTAGAAAGAAAGAATAGATCCTTAGAGGAACTTGCTAGAACTATGTTAAATGAATATAGTGTTCCTAAACAATTTTGGGCTGATGCTGTGAGTACTGCATGTTATGTATTAAATAGAATGCTTATTAGGCCAATTTTGAAATGTACTCCTTATGAACTTTTTAAAGGTAGAAAACCAAATGTTTCACATTTAAGAATTTTTGGATGCAAATGTTTTGTCCTAAACAATGGAAAACAAAATTTGGGAAAATTTGATTCTAAAGCCGATGAAGCTATTTTTCTAGGATATTCTCTAACTAGCAAAGCTTATAGAGTTTTTAATCGGAAAACATTTGAAATAGAAGAATCTGTGCATGTTGTCTTTGATGAAATTGTGGACCTTGAGGCAAAACCTCTTGAGTCAGATGAATCAGATGCAGGTGAAAATGAAGACTTGCAAAAGACAACTAATGAAGAGAAAATGGATAATCCTCAAGATGATGAAGATCTAAACAAAATATGGCAACAACCCAGAGGATTATCATTGGACAACATCATTGGCGACATATCAAAAGGGGTAAACACTAGAAGAAATTTGGTAAATTTTTGTATGAATGTAGCTTTTATGTCGCAGATAGAACCCAAGAACATTAAGGAAGCTCTTCAAGATGAACAATGGTGTATAGCAATGCAAGAAGAACTCAACCAGTTTGAAAGAAATCAAGTCTGGGAATTGATTCCTAGAGAAGATACTCATCAAGTAATTGGAACAAAATGGGTATTTAGAAATAAACTGGATGAAGATGGAAACATCACCAAAAATAAAGCTAGGCTTGTGGCTCAAGGATATAGTCAAGAAGAAGGTATAGATTATGATGAGACATATGCTCCAGTTGCCAGGTTAGAGGCAATACGCCTACTTCTTGCTTATGCATCTATAATGAAATTTAAATTATTTCAAATGGATGTTAAAAGTGCATTTCTAAATGGCTTCATAAAAGAAGATGTGTATGTTGAACAACCACCCGGTTTTGAAGATTTTAAATTTCCAAATCACATCTATAAGTTAAAGAAAGCACTTTATGGTTTGAAACAAGCACCTAGATCTTGGTATGAAAGACTTAGCAATTTTCTTTTAGAAAATGATTTTAATAGAGGAAAAGTTGATTCCACTTTGTTTATTAAAAGAGTCGGAAAACATATTTTGATTATTCAAGTATATGTTGATGATATTATTTTTGGATCAACTAATAAATCTCTTTGTGAAGAATTTGCTAAGACTATGCAGGGTGAATTTGAAATGTCTATGATGGGAGAATTAACATTCTTCCTCGGTCTTCAAATTAAGCAAATGAAAGAAGGTACGTTCATTTCTCAAACTAAGTATTGTAGAGAAATTCTTAAGAAGTTTGAAATGGACAAAGCAAAGGAAGCATCTACACCTATGGGAACCTCTTGCTATCTTGACAAAGATGAGTCAGGTAAAGAGGTAAATCAAACTAAATATAGATGTATGATAGGTTCTCTGTTATATCTCACTGCTAGTAGACCGGATATTATGCAGAGTGTTTGTGTATGTGCTAGATATCAATCTAGTCCTAAAGAATCTCACCTTACAACAGTTAAAAGAATATTGAAATATCTTAAGGGAACTGCATCCTTTGGTTTATGGTATCCATCTGGAACGGAACCTAGTCTTGTGGGATTTTCAGATGCAGATTATGGAGGTTGTAAGATAGATAGAAAAAGCACTAGTGGAACATGTCATCTTCTAGGTAGTTCCTTAGTTTCTTGGCACTCTAAGAAACAAGCCTGTGTAGCCTTATCAACAACTGAGGCTGAATATATTGCTGCTGGAAATTGTTGTGCGCAAATTTTATGGATGAAACAGCAATTAGAGGATTATGACATTCATTTAGATCATATTCCACTTAAGTGTGATAATACAAGTGCAATAAATCTTACAAAGAATCCCATAATGCACTCTAGAACCAAGCACATTGAGATTAGGCATCACTTTCTTAGAGATCATGTACAAAAGGGAGATTGTGAGATAGAATATATTGATACACAACATCAATTAGCTGATATTTTCACCAAAGCATTGCCTAAGGATAGATTCTATGAGCTTAGAAGAGACTTAGGAATATTGAAAATATCTCAAAATTAGATATAGGTAAAAATTTGACGTTTTTCGGAAATCAGCGTCAGTTAATCGATTAACACAGGGTGTTAATCGATTAACGTTAATCGATTAACAGGTCCTGTTAATCGATTAACATACGTTACAGGCAGTAAATACTGCAAAAACTAGCCGTTGTAACGGCTATAAACGGCTCTTTTTGAACACTTGCACGTTGGGGGGTCATTTTTCAGCCTATTTAAATCCATACCATCCCTCATTTTTACCCACAAACATTACCATTCACTCTCCTATTCAAAATCTCTTCAATTTGCTTGCTGTCCAAATTTTCTTGCTGTCCCAAAATTCTTTTCACACTCTCATGGCTGAACCATCAAGAAGAAGAAGAAGAAGAAGCTATGGATCGGAAAGCACGCCTCCCGCACGTGGTCCAAATATTCACGGTTGGATCTCCGATGAAGGAAGGCACGACGAATACTTGCAATGGTGGAAAGAACGCAAAATTCTTCGCCAAAAATTTGTGGATCTTAATTGGTTTGCAGTACATCAATTTCAATTCTCTCAACAATTGATGGCTCAAGGCGTCCAATATCTACTGCAACTTCAAGGGCGCTATTACCCCGATTTGGTACGCGTGTTTTACTACAATCTGAAATCCCAAAACGGTATTGTTCACACTCGCGTCAAAGGAGTAGACATTATTCTAGATCACGATATTTGGTTAAATGTTGCTCATATTCCTCCTTTAGAAAATGCCATGCATGTGCCAAATGATTTTGGTGAGTTTAACAAAATTTTGGCATATCGCTCCTTTATGAGGAATCCTCAACAACCTCTACCAAATAGGCGATATCTTCTAGTGGGAAATCTAAGAATGGAGGAAAGGGTCCTTCATTATCTCATTGTTTGGATGCTTTGTCCAAGAGGTACAAACCTTGCTCAATGTTTTGAAACTGATTTGATGATTATGTCCGCCATCACTCAAAATATCAACATCAATTGGGCAAGTCTCATCTCAGATACTATGGTCCGTGCCAAGAGGTATGACAGAGGTCATCTCCCATATCCTCTCCTTGTTTCATTGATATGTATCTATAAAGGGGTGGATGTCACCGGAGAAAAACATCTCACTGTCTTACCTACCCATCAAATTGAAGAGTCTGCTTTGCATCAAATGGGATTTATAAGACAAGGAAATTTGTTTGTCCGCGCTGATGAAGATATTGCACAAGAAGAAGATGCCTCAGCTGAAGAGGAGGAAGATATCCCTATGCCTCAACCAACCAATGTTGCTGGACCATCAAATCCTCCACAAGAATATAGTCTAGAAAGTATTTCTAGACAAATTGAAGCCATGGCCACAATGCAACAAACACGAATGGACGATATGATGGCATATCACAATCTTCGTTATGATGAGATTAATACTCATCTTAAGGAGATTGATGACAAACTTGCCAAACTATATGTCCCTGATAGTGATGATGATTAGGCATCTTTATGATTCTATGTTTTTATTAGTGTGTGCCCTTTATGTATGATTCTATGCTTGTATGCCTCTTTAAAATTCAATAAAAATGTGTGTTCTCTTATCTTAATATTTCTATGCATCTATGCTTTTATTAAGGGGGAGTATAGATTCTAATATATTAAGGGGGAGTAATTATACATCACTTTTTAATAATGATCAAAAAGGGGGAGAAATAGTTAAAGTCTTAAAATATTTTTTCTAAGTTCACTAACAATTTTTTTTCTTCCTTAAGTTATTTTTTATACAACTGGTTCACAAAAGCTTTAATTCAAGAAGGTTTTGATCATCATCAAAAAGGGGGAGATTGTTAGCAAAATGATGAAGATGAAGTTTTGATGATGTCCAAATCAAGTCAAGAACAAACAAGACTCATGAAGAATGATCTTTGAAGACTTGTAACCTCTTGTAAAAAATTGTACGAACATAGGAAAATTGGTAGTTTCTTGTATGTATTCAAAAATGATGTAAAAATAAATCAAGATCAAAATCTGTGCAGTGTTAATCGATTAACACAGGGTGTTAATCGATTAACGTTAATCGATTAACAGAGAGCGTTAATCGATTGTTCCAGAGGCAAATGGCGAAGCACAGCATTTCAGTGTTAATCGATTAACAAGGGGTGTTAATCGATTAACGTTAATCGATTAACAAGGGCTGTTAATCGATTAACATAGTTACCGTTTGAAAAACTAGCCGTTTTTAGAGACGTTGAAGTATCCGTTGGGTTGTTAATCGATTAACCACTGTAGCTAATCGATTAACACAGTCAGAAAGTCTAAAAGCGAAAATGGAGGAGCCTTTGGATGAGTCTATAAATAGACTCTCATTTTCTCTCAAATCAAACTCTTCCCTTGTGCTCAAGTACTCTGAACTCTTGTGAGAACTCTGTGAAATTGCTGAAGCTAAGGAAACTCTTGTCTGCAAAGTCCTGAAGTGGTACTGCAGTGACAGAGGAATAGCTTGATCATCCTTGGTGTGTCTGAGGAAGTGTCTGGAAGAGAATCATCCTTCGTGAAGCATTCGAAGGAGGTGATCATCCTTTGTGAAGATTCAAAGGAGGTGTAAGTTCATCTCTTGTGGTTTCAAGAGAGGTGGTAATTTCTAAACTGTTACAAATTGTTTTTCTGTGTGACTAATATTTGTAATAGTTTTGTGATAGTGAAAAAGGTTTATCTTATTTGAGATAAGCGACTGGACGTAGGATCCTAGTGATCTGAACCAGGATAAAATACCTGTGTAATTCTTCTCTTTCCCTTACTCTGTTATTTACGTTTAATTATCTGCTTAGTAAGAAATTAAGAGAAAAATATTAAAAAGGGATAATATTTGAATATAACCAATTCACCCCCCCTCTTGGTTTGTTTCCACGCTAACCATTCCGCTGCAGCCGCTCTGACAATTGGTATCAGAGCTTGCTTTGATAGTCATTCAAATGGCGGGATCGTTTCAAACATTCGCAGAGGGTGCTTCTATCAATAGACCACCACTATTCACAGGTGAAAATTACGCATTCTGGAAGGTAAGAATGCAAATATTTATGGAGTCTATTGATATAGATATTTGGGATGCAGTTGCATCTGGTCCTTTTGTTCCAACTAACAATATGCAGGAACCAAAGCCCCGTGACCAATGGACTGCTGAAGACAAGAAAAAATTCGGTAATGATGTTAAAGCTCGCAATATAATTTCATCTGCTTTAACCGTTGATGAGTTTTACAGGATATCCATTTGTAAAACTGCACAAGAAATGTGGGAAGTACTTCGAGTAACCCATGAAGGTACAGATGATGTTAAAAGAGCTAGAAAGAATACCTTGATCCAGGAATACGAGATGTTCAGGATGAAGCAAGGAGAAACAATAGTAGATGTTCAGAAACGCTTCACCAACATCGTAAATCATCTTATTGGACTAGGTAAGTCTTTCGATACTGATGAATTAAATATAAAAATTTTGAAATCTTTAGACAGGGCTTGGCAACCAAAAGTGACTGCAATTTCTGAGTCACAAAATCTCAACACAATGACCATGGCGGCATTATTTGGAAAGTTGAGAGAGCATGAACTAGACCTTGGAAGATTAGAGGAAGAAGAAGCAAAAACGAAGAAAAAGACTCTAGCATTCAAATCTGAGGTAGAAAAGAGCAAAAGCAAGATGGAAGATGAAGACTCAGATGAAGATGAAAACTTGAGTCTACTAATCAAGAGGTTCAACAGATTCATGAAATCAAAAGGCAAAGGGAGATTCAGAAATGAAAAGAGAGAAAATCAAGGATCTTCCTCAAACTACAGATGTTATGGTTGCGGAGAAAAAGGACACTTGAAAGCAGACTGCCCAAATCAGAAGAAGGGTGAAGAAAAGAAAGAAAAGAAATTTTTCAAGAAAAAGAAGGCATACATTGCTTGGGAAGACGACAATGAAACAATTACAGATTCAAGCGACTCAGATGAAGAAGCAAACATCTGTTTGATGGCAGATGACGATAATGACAGCCAAGAATTATCAAAACCAAGGAAGTATATGTGGTGTCTTGACAGTGGATGTTCAAAACACATGACCGGAGATAAAAAGAAATTTACAAGCTTCCGGAAAAAGGAACGAGGCTTTGTCACTTATGGTGACAACAACAAAGGAAAAATCCTTGGAATAGGAGATATTGGAAGTGAAGATACCTTGATGATCAAAGATGTACTATATGTAGAAGGATTAAAGCACAACTTAATTAGCATTAGTCAATTATGCGATAAAGAATTCAAGGTAACCTTCGAACAAAATTCTTGCATTATTTATAAAAATGATTCTTCTGAAATTGCTTTGAAAGGAATTAGGCATAACAATATTTATTTGATTGATTTAGAAAATGCATCAAATAATAATATTTCATGCTTAGTAGTAAAAGAAGAAAATCCATGGTTATGGCATAAAAGAGCTGCACATATTCATATGCAACAATTGAATAAACTCATTTCTAAAGACTTAGTAATTGGTCTACCAAAACTAAAATATGTGAAAAATAAATTGTGTGATGCATGTCAAAAGGGAAAACAAGTGAAATCATCTTTTCATTCGAAAAATATTGTTTCTAGTTTAAAACCCTTAGAACTGTTGCACATGGATTTATTTGGTCCCTCTAGGATAAAAAGTTTTGGAGGAAATTATTATGCTTTAGTTATTGTAGATGATTATTCAAGATATACTTGGACTTTCTTTCTTACTCTTAAAAGTGAAGCTTTCAAAGAATTTAAAAAGTTTGCAAATTTAGTTCAAAATGAAAAGGACTTGAAAATAAAGGCTATTAGAAGTGACCATGGAGGTGAATTTCAAAATGAATCTTTTGAAACTTTTTGTGAAGAATATGGCATTTCTCATAATTTTTCTGCACCTAGAACTCCTCAACAAAATGGAGTTGTAGAAAGAAAGAATAGATCCTTAGAGGAACTTGCTAGAACTATGTTAAATGAATATAGTGTTCCTAAACAATTTTGGGCTGATGCTGTGAGTACTGCATGTTATGTATTAAATAGAATGCTTATTAGGCCAATTTTGAAATGTACTCCTTATGAACTTTTTAAAGGTAGAAAACCAAATGTTTCACATTTAAGAATTTTTGGATGCAAATGTTTTGTCCTAAACAATGGAAAACAAAATTTGGGAAAATTTGATTCTAAAGCCGATGAAGCTATTTTTCTAGGATATTCTCTAACTAGCAAAGCTTATAGAGTTTTTAATCGGAAAACATTTGAAATAGAAGAATCTGTGCATGTTGTCTTTGATGAAATTGTGGACCTTGAGGCAAAACCTCTTGAGTCAGATGAATCAGATGCAGGTGAAAATGAAGACTTGCAAAAGACAACTAATGAAGAGAAAATGGATAATCCTCAAGATGATGAAGATCTAAACAAAATATGGCAACAACCCAGAGGATTATCATTGGACAACATCATTGGCGACATATCAAAAGGGGTAAACACTAGAAGAAATTTGGTAAATTTTTGTATGAATGTAGCTTTTATGTCGCAGATAGAACCCAAGAACATTAAGGAAGCTCTTCAAGATGAACAATGGTGTATAGCAATGCAAGAAGAACTCAACCAGTTTGAAAGAAATCAAGTCTGGGAATTGATTCCTAGAGAAGATACTCATCAAGTAATTGGAACAAAATGGGTATTTAGAAATAAACTGGATGAAGATGGAAACATCACCAAAAATAAAGCTAGGCTTGTGGCTCAAGGATATAGTCAAGAAGAAGGTATAGATTATGATGAGACATATGCTCCAGTTGCCAGGTTAGAGGCAATACGCCTACTTCTTGCTTATGCATCTATAATGAAATTTAAATTATTTCAAATGGATGTTAAAAGTGCATTTCTAAATGGCTTCATAAAAGAAGATGTGTATGTTGAACAACCACCCGGTTTTGAAGATTTTAAATTTCCAAATCACATCTATAAGTTAAAGAAAGCACTTTATGGTTTGAAACAAGCACCTAGATCTTGGTATGAAAGACTTAGCAATTTTCTTTTAGAAAATGATTTTAATAGAGGAAAAGTTGATTCCACTTTGTTTATTAAAAGAGTCGGAAAACATATTTTGATTATTCAAGTATATGTTGATGATATTATTTTTGGATCAACTAATAAATCTCTTTGTGAAGAATTTGCTAAGACTATGCAGGGTGAATTTGAAATGTCTATGATGGGAGAATTAACATTCTTCCTCGGTCTTCAAATTAAGCAAATGAAAGAAGGTACGTTCATTTCTCAAACTAAGTATTGTAGAGAAATTCTTAAGAAGTTTGAAATGGACAAAGCAAAGGAAGCATCTACACCTATGGGAACCTCTTGCTATCTTGACAAAGATGAGTCAGGTAAAGAGGTAAATCAAACTAAATATAGATGTATGATAGGTTCTCTGTTATATCTCACTGCTAGTAGACCGGATATTATGCAGAGTGTTTGTGTATGTGCTAGATATCAATCTAGTCCTAAAGAATCTCACCTTACAACAGTTAAAAGAATATTGAAATATCTTAAGGGAACTGCATCCTTTGGTTTATGGTATCCATCTGGAACGGAACCTAGTCTTGTGGGATTTTCAGATGCAGATTATGGAGGTTGTAAGATAGATAGAAAAAGCACTAGTGGAACATGTCATCTTCTAGGTAGTTCCTTAGTTTCTTGGCACTCTAAGAAACAAGCCTGTGTAGCCTTATCAACAACTGAGGCTGAATATATTGCTGCTGGAAATTGTTGTGCGCAAATTTTATGGATGAAACAGCAATTAGAGGATTATGACATTCATTTAGATCATATTCCACTTAAGTGTGATAATACAAGTGCAATAAATCTTACAAAGAATCCCATAATGCACTCTAGAACCAAGCACATTGAGATTAGGCATCACTTTCTTAGAGATCATGTACAAAAGGGAGATTGTGAGATAGAATATATTGATACACAACATCAATTAGCTGATATTTTCACCAAAGCATTGCCTAAGGATAGATTCTATGAGCTTAGAAGAGACTTAGGAATATTGAAAATATCTCAAAATTAGATATAGGTAAAAATTTGACGTTTTTCGGAAATCAGCGTCAGTTAATCGATTAACACAGGGTGTTAATCGATTAACGTTAATCGATTAACAGGTCCTGTTAATCGATTAACATACGTTACAGGCAGTAAATACTGCAAAAACTAGCCGTTGTAACGGCTATAAACGGCTCTTTTTGAACACTTGCACGTTGGGGGGTCATTTTTCAGCCTATTTAAATCCATACCATCCCTCATTTTTACCCACAAACATTACCATTCACTCTCCTATTCAAAATCTCTTCAATTTGCTTGCTGTCCAAATTTTCTTGCTGTCCCAAAATTCTTTTCACACTCTCATGGCTGAACCATCAAGAAGAAGAAGAAGAAGAAGCTATGGATCGGAAAGCACGCCTCCCGCACGTGGTCCAAATATTCACGGTTGGATCTCCGATGAAGGAAGGCACGACGAATACTTGCAATGGTGGAAAGAACGCAAAATTCTTCGCCAAAAATTTGTGGATCTTAATTGGTTTGCAGTACATCAATTTCAATTCTCTCAACAATTGATGGCTCAAGGCGTCCAATATCTACTGCAACTTCAAGGGCGCTATTACCCCGATTTGGTACGCGTGTTTTACTACAATCTGAAATCCCAAAACGGTATTGTTCACACTCGCGTCAAAGGAGTAGACATTATTCTAGATCACGATATTTGGTTAAATGTTGCTCATATTCCTCCTTTAGAAAATGCCATGCATGTGCCAAATGATTTTGGTGAGTTTAACAAAATTTTGGCATATCGCTCCTTTATGAGGAATCCTCAACAACCTCTACCAAATAGGCGATATCTTCTAGTGGGAAATCTAAGAATGGAGGAAAGGGTCCTTCATTATCTCATTGTTTGGATGCTTTGTCCAAGAGGTACAAACCTTGCTCAATGTTTTGAAACTGATTTGATGATTATGTCCGCCATCACTCAAAATATCAACATCAATTGGGCAAGTCTCATCTCAGATACTATGGTCCGTGCCAAGAGGTATGACAGAGGTCATCTCCCATATCCTCTCCTTGTTTCATTGATATGTATCTATAAAGGGGTGGATGTCACCGGAGAAAAACATCTCACTGTCTTACCTACCCATCAAATTGAAGAGTCTGCTTTGCATCAAATGGGATTTATAAGACAAGGAAATTTGTTTGTCCGCGCTGATGAAGATATTGCACAAGAAGAAGATGCCTCAGCTGAAGAGGAGGAAGATATCCCTATGCCTCAACCAACCAATGTTGCTGGACCATCAAATCCTCCACAAGAATATAGTCTAGAAAGTATTTCTAGACAAATTGAAGCCATGGCCACAATGCAACAAACACGAATGGACAATATGATGGCATATCACAATCTTCGTTATGATGAGATTAATACTCATCTTAAGGAGATTGATGACAAACTTGCCAAACTATATGTCCCTGATAGTGATGATGATTAGGCATCTTTATGATTCTATGTTTTTATTAGTGTGTGCCCTTTATGTATGATTCTATGCTTGTATGCCTCTTTAAAATTCAATAAAAATGTGTGTTCTCTTATCTTAATATTTCTATGCATCTATGCTTTTATTAAGGGGGAGTATAGATTCTAATATATTAAGGGGGAGTAATTATACATCACTTTTTAATAATGATCAAAAAGGGGGAGAAATAGTTAAAGTCTTAAAATATTTTTTCTAAGTTCACTAACAATTTTTTTTCTTCCTTAAGTTATTTTTTATACAACTGGTTCACAAAAGCTTTAATTCAAGAAGGTTTTGATCATCATCAAAAAGGGGGAGATTGTTAGCAAAATGATGAAGATGAAGTTTTGATGATGTCCAAATCAAGTCAAGAACAAACAAGACTCATGAAGAATGATCTTTGAAGACTTGTAACCTCTTGTAAAAAATTGTACGAACATAGGAAAATTGGTAGTTTCTTGTATGTATTCAAAAATGATGTAAAAATAAATCAAGATCAAAATCTGTGCAGTGTTAATCGATTAACACAGGGTGTTAATCGATTAACGTTAATCGATTAACAGAGAGCGTTAATCGATTGTTCCAGAGGCAAATGGCGAAGCACAGCATTTCAGTGTTAATCGATTAACAAGGGGTGTTAATCGATTAACGTTAATCGATTAACAAGGGCTGTTAATCGATTAACATAGTTACCGTTTGAAAAACTAGCCGTTTTTAGAGACGTTGAAGTATCCGTTGGGTTGTTAATCGATTAACCACTGTAGCTAATCGATTAACACAGTCAGAAAGTCTAAAAGCGAAAATGGAGGAGCCTTTGGATGAGTCTATAAATAGACTCTCATTTTCTCTCAAATCAAACTCTTCCCTTGTGCTCAAGTACTCTGAACTCTTGTGAGAACTCTGTGAAATTGCTGAAGCTAAGGAAACTCTTGTCTGCAAAGTCCTGAAGTGGTACTGCAGTGACAGAGGAATAGCTTGATCATCCTTGGTGTGTCTGAGGAAGTGTCTGGAAGAGAATCATCCTTCGTGAAGCATTCGAAGGAGGTGATCATCCTTTGTGAAGATTCAAAGGAGGTGTAAGTTCATCTCTTGTGGTTTCAAGAGAGGTGGTAATTTCTAAACTGTTACAAATTGTTTTTCTGTGTGACTAATATTTGTAATAGTTTTGTGATAGTGAAAAAGGTTTATCTTATTTGAGATAAGCGACTGGACGTAGGATCCTAGTGATCTGAACCAGGATAAAATACCTGTGTAATTCTTCTCTTTCCCTTACTCTGTTATTTACGTTTAATTATCTGCTTAGTAAGAAATTAAGAGAAAAATATTAAAAAGGGATAATATTTGAATATAACCAATTCACCCCCCCTCTTGGTTTGTTTCCACGCTAACCATTCCGCTGCAGCCGCTCTGACAGATACATCTTAGGAGATGTATAGAAGATGTGCCGTGAGATTGGAGGTGCAAGGAGACTTGGAAGGCAGCTGAAACCAAGGTAACAGTGGCGGTAGCAGTTGCAAATTGTTGTGAAGACTTGGAATTTCTGGATCAGATTGGCTGGGATCTTTGGAGGTGTAGCAGCGGATTGTTGGTGTTTATGGTGAATGGATGTGGAGGCATGCTTGGAGAGGTGATTCACAACTCAGAAGGCTTCCTGGAGTGGAAGAAAGTTGCAATGGAGATCAAGCTAAGAAGTGACTCTTGGAGAAGGAATTTGCTATACATTTCAGCAGAAATTCTTTACTACAATTGATAACAGTTGAAAAACTGTTATTTTCATGCTTAAAATTGATACTAAAAGCAACCTTTATACTTAGGAACTAGCTTGAAATCATACTTTTATCCATATTTTCAGAAATAAGAGAGCTGGACAGGTTTATGCTTGATTTCAGTGTTTTTATGCAGGTTTTAAGGTGAATTTGGTGAAAGAAGTGAAGAAGGAGAGAGATGAAATCAGAAAAGACATTAAAAAGTGCAAAAGGAGAAGTCGAAGTCACCGCTCAGCGGCACTTTACCGCTGAGCGGAACTCAGGAGGTTACGGGAGATCCGCTGAGGGGCAAAATGGCCGCTGAGGGGAAGAAACGACTCACGCACTTACCGCTGAGCGGTACTTTACCGCTGAGCGGCACACTTATGGGCTTGGACCTAAATTTTGTGTAATTTTAGAATAATATATAAGCTTTAGGACGTCCTAGGGTTTGTATCTTTGGCAGAAACGAGGCAAACACTCTCTCTTCCACCCCTTTGAAGGAGGATCTTGGATGCTCAGGCTACCTCTTCACCTTTTTAGGGTTCATTCTTTCATTCTTTCATTGTTCATCTAGGTTCACCATGAATATGGTGAACTAAACCTTGTATGTTTGTTGGGGAATCAATGTAATCTCTTGAAACTCTCATATATGGAATTTATGCTTGCATCTTAATCTAAGATTTATGCTTTCTTTCATCATTAGTTAGGGTTTTTCCTCTTTGCGTAATGCTTGCATTGTTTAACTCATTCGATGCATGATTATTGGTTTTGTCGATACGGGAACGTACGGGGAAGTCTAGATCCGGGGAATTTCTCCCAATATTATGTTGGTTGTCGTTAAGCTCCTGAGCTTATGAACTGATCATTAGGAATGCTAGGAATTGTATGAACTCGTGATTAGGGAGAAGCCTTCTAGAAAGGTACTTTAGAGAGTGGCATTAACAATGATGATTTGAATGTTGAATTCCTAAAATATATGAGAGTGGATAAGATGAAATTGACCCCCAACAACATATTCATTCATATATTTCATTGAAAGTGTTTATCTTTTGCTTTTGCCATTGATCAAAAACTCATGCATACATGTTTATTTTCTGTCTTGCATATTAAACTCCAAATATTTCGTTCTTAAGTCTTAGCTAATCAACAAACCACACAACTAAACTAGGCCGTGAGTCCTTTGGGAGAACGATACTTGGTCTTACCAAGTTTGTTACTTGAACGATTCGGTCATACTTGCCGATTGTGAAACAAGTTTGTGATATCATATTTTGGTGCTCATAAATTTGTCCATCAACAATCCAAAAGTAATCTACAAGCTTTGCCTATGAGATCTTATAGATCAATCTCAAGGCTTAAGCAAGCAATTTACACGTTTCAGATCTGAACCCATGTGCTAAATGTGTGGCTTTTAGAAAGCTTTATGATACAAGAAGGTCTAGCACCATTGGGCCTATCACAAGAGGGATGATCAAGAAGCTACAAGATGAGTACTCTCCCAAAGGCCAAACCCTCTTTGCTATCTTTGGATGGAAGATTGGAGACCTAGAAGATACTTTTAAGATGCCAAAACATGGAGAAGGGTAAAAGTGGACTTTGGCATATGGGGGGGGTGTGCGCATAGTAGCCTAAGGGGTAGTATTAGCTTATTTTAATTCCACTTATGCGGCTATGTAATAAGCCACATGAATAATATGGTTTCTAGAAAGCCATCACACTTTGCACATGTGGGTGAGGTGGCACTTGATCCGTATTTGTGGATCTCCTTACCTCACATGCATTGCATTGCATGGACTTGAGATTTAGCTATATAATCTCCTGGGATAAGCATGTATTTCACTTTTGGAAATTTATAGAAGATGAATTTTGCACTTTGCAACTTCCTCTCATCCGAAAGTCATCTCTCTTTGCTTGCTCTTCCATTGTTATCTTCTTCCATTGTGGAAGCCGCCTGAGATAGCCTACCATTCCCTCAAGCCAACTTCCACTTCACTTCAATCTAATCACTTCAATCCGCTGCCAACATCTCATACATTCCAGCCAAAACAGAGAGCCTTCTCTGCTACAATTTCTCCAGCACTGAACAATGCTTTCCTCACTGTTCCATTGATTCTTTGGTGCAGCAGAGCTGGTTGCTTCCTCCAATCTCACGGATCTGCTCCTATGAATCCTCCTTGATGCATCACTTTATGAAGCACGTGACAAATGAGTTTTACATGTGGAGAAAACATTTACTAATGCTGCCCCATAGAAGGATAAGCACACCCCTTCTTGTATAGAAATGTCCACTTTACCCTTCTCCATGTTTTGGCAAATTTGGAATATCTTCTTGTTCTCCAATTTTCCATCCAAAAATAGCAAATAGTATTTGACCTTGGGGAGAATACTCATCTTGGAGCTTTTTGGCCATTCCTCTTGTGATGGGTCCTATGGTGTTAGACCTTCTTGTATCAGCTATTCTCGGCTTCAAAAAGGGTACCGGTGTTACTCTCCTGAAACCAAGAATTACTACATGTTTGCCAATGTTACATTCTTTGAACAGACACCTTTCTTCTCTCCATATGTTCAAGATATTCATATCCTCCAATAGGTCCTTCCTCTTCCAGTGGTTGAGTCCAATATCTCCAATGTCTCAGTCAATCCAAGTCATGCTCAAGGTCCTCCCGAACCTTTCCCTCCACATATTGATATCTTCCGACACAGTACCCCGATGGGTAGTCCTCTTCTAGAAACTGGTGGATCACCTCCTTCAGATTCTCCTCCCTCACTGCCTCTTGCCACGCCTCCTGGTGAAGATGATTTTGGTTGGCCCATTGCTCTCAGAAAAGGTACTTGTTTCACTTGAAACCCTCATCCAATTTATAATTTTCTTAGCTATCACAGATTGTCACCCTCCTTTTATTCCCTTTTATCCTTAGTGTCTTCTGTGCTTATACCCAAAAATGTGAAAGAAGCACTTGATCATCCTAGATGGCGACAAGCCATGATTGCATAAATGTAGGCTCTTTACCATAATAGTACTTGGGAGCTTGTGCCACTACGCCGGGGCAAAAAGGTTGTTTGTTGTCGCTGGGTATATGCAGTTAAAGTCAGTCCTAATGGTGACATTGATAGGCTAAAAGCACGGCTAGTTGCAAAAGGATACACTCAGGTTTATGGCCTTGATTATTGTGTCACCTTTTCTCCCGTGGCCAAGATGACTACCATTCGTCTTTTCTTCGCAATGGCAATCATTCGTCATTGGCCATTTCATCAATTGGATATCAAAAATGTCTTTCTCCATGGTGATCTTGAGGGAGAAGTTTATATGGAGCAACCTCCTGGGTTTGTTGCTCAGGGGGAGTCTGGTATGGTTTGCAAATTGCATCAATCTCTATATGGGCTCAAGCAATCACCACATGCTTGGTTTGGAAAATTCAACTCCATTGTTCAAAAATTTTGGCTAAAATGTAGTGAAGCAGATCATTCAATCTTTTGTTATCATTCGTCTCTCGGGAAATGTGTTTACTTAATAGTATATGTTGATGCTATAGTCATTACAGGAAATGATACTACTGGAATATCTCAATTGAAGGAGTACTTGTGTAGACATTTCCAAACCAAGGATCTTGGAAGCCTCAAATACTTCTTAGGCATTGAAGTAGCATAGTCAAAAGATGGAGTTGTAATCTCCCAAAAGAAGCATGCTCTGGATATTTTGTAAGAAACATGCATGATTCATTGTAGACCAGTTGACAGTCCTATGGATCCAAATCAAAAATTAACAACAGAAGAAGGTGAGTTATTCTCCGACCCAAAGAGATATAGGAGGTTAGTTGGAAACCTAATCTATCTCACTATTACAACGCCAGATCTATCTTTTGCAATTGGAGTGGTTAGTCAGTTCATGCAAGTTCCATGTGTTGGCCATTGGAATGCTATCATTCGCATTCTAAGGTATGTGAAAAAGGCTCCCGGGCAAGGGTTGTTATATGAAGAAAAAGGAAGCCTTCAGGTATCAGGATATAATGATGCCGATTAGGTAGGTTCTCCTATTGATAGATGATCTATTACTGGATATCGTGTTTTCCTTGGAGGAAACATTATCTCATGGAAAAGTAAGAAACAAAATGTAGTGGCTCGATCAACAGCAGAAGCTAAATATAGGGCAATGACGTCACTAACATGTGAACTTATATGGGTGAAGCAATTCCTTCGAGAGCTTAGCTTCTGTGACATCCAGAGTATGTATTGTGATAACCAAGCTTATCTTCACATTGCATCAAATCCAGTGTTTCACGAGAGAACTAAACATATATAAATTTATTATCATTTTGTTTAGGAAAAGTTATTGTCAAAAGAAATATGTACCGAGTTTGTTGGATCAAATGGCCAACTCGCAGATGTGTTGACTAAGTTAATAAGGGGATCTCAAATTGAATTTATTTGTTCTAAGCTTGGTACATACAATTTGTATGCTCCAGCTTGAGGGGGAGTGTAAGAATAATTATTGTTACATATCATCATTAAGTCTAGTCTGCTAGACCAGTAATGATTAGTACCTAGTTTTGTACCTAGAGGTCTAGTGTAGACTCTTGGTGTTCCATGTACTCTTGTGTTTTCAATATATATAGAAGATAATGAGAGTGATCTGTTAAGCCCTCAAGAATATGTTTTATCAGTTTTAATCTTAAGTGAAACATACTCTCATGACAATAATAATTTATATATTGTAAGACACACTCAAACATATTTCATAATGCACTCAATAATTCATTTAGATTAACTTAAGACAAAGAAGAAAAGAGTGAACAAAAACTTGTACCATTCGCTCTACGCATACCCTCGCTAAGCCAATCCAAATGTTTCTCGCACAATGACCCTTCTCGTTGCGTGATAACAGTTGAAAAACTGTTATTTTCATGCTTAAAATTGATACTAAAAGCAACCTTTAACACTTAAAAGCTAGCTTGAAATCATGCTTTTGTTCATATTTTCATAAATAAGAGAGCTGGACAGGTTTATGCTCGATTTCAGTGTTTTTGTGCAGATTTTAAGGTGAATTTGGTGAAAGAAGTGAAGAAGGAGAGAGATGGAATCAGAAAAGACATCAAAAAGTGTAAAAGGAGAAGCCGCAACCACCGCTCAGCGGCAGTTTACCGCTGAGCGGCACTCAAGAGATCACGGTGGATCCGTTGAGGGGCAAAATAGCCGCTGAGGGGAAGAAACCAACTCACGCACTTACCGCTGAGCGACAGTTTACCGCTGAGTGGCACTCTTATGGGCTTGGGCCTAAATTTTCTGTATTTTTAGAATAGTATATAAGCTTTAGGACGTCCTAGAGTTTGTATCTTTGGCAGAAACGAAGCAAACACTCTCTCTTCCACCCCTTTGAAGGAGGATCTTGGATGCTCAGGCTACCTCTTCACCTTTCTAGGGTTTTATCTTTCATTCTTCCATTATTATTCATCTAGTTTCACCATGAATATGGTGAATTAAACCTTGTATTGTTGTTGGGGAATCAATGTAGTCTTGTGAAACTCTCATATATGAAATTTGTTTTTACATCTTATTTTAAGACCTATGCTTTCTTTCATCATTAGTTAGGGTTTTTCCTCTTTGCTCAATGCTTGCTTTGTTTAACTCATTCATTGCTATGATTATTGATTTTGTCGATACGGGAACGTACGGGGAAATCTAGATCCGGGGAATTTCTCCCAATAGTATATTGGTTGTCGTTAAGCTCCTGCACTTAAGAACTAATTACTAGGAATGCTAGGAATTGTATGAACTCGTAATTAAGGATAGGCCTTCTTGCAAGGTGATTTAGAGAGTGGCATTAACAATGATGAAAAGAATGTTGAATTCCTAAAGTATATGAGAGTGGATAAGATGAAATTGATAACCCCAACAACATACTCATCCATATATTCCATTGAAGTGTTTGTATTTTGTTTTAGCCATTGATCAAATTCATGCATACATGTTTATTTTCTGTCTTTTGCATATTAAACTCCAATTATTTTGTTCTTAAGTCTTAAATAATCAACAAATCACATAACTAAACTAGGCCGTGAGTCCTTTGGGAGAACGATACTTGGTCTTACCGAGTTTTATTACTTGAAACGATTCGGTCACACTTGCCGATTGTAAAACAAGTTTGTAGCGCCGTTGTCGGTGATCATAAATTTGGCATCAAGTTTTTTGGTGCCGTTGCCGGGGAATCGTGGTTTAACTAGTTAATTTGTGTGATTATTGATTATCTTTGACTTTAATTTTAAATTTCTGTTATTATTTTCTGTTTTTATTTTTCGGTTTTTATTTTCTTTTTATTTTATTTTATTTTATTTTATTTTCTGTTTTTATTTCCTATCTTCTTATCTTTTCAATTATATCCTTTGATTTTTTTTATCTATCTTCTCAATCTTTTTGTGCTAACAAATATTTTTAGAGTTTTGTGCCTAATGTTTGTAGGATGCAATTTGGAGAAGAATTTAACTATATGGGTACTCAATTCTACTAAGGTAATTTCAACCATTGGTGGGAACCTCACTCAAGCATGAATAACAGTCAATTTTGGCAAGCTGTCAAACAATTTAAAAATCTACCACCACAACAATGGCAGCAAAAACCCTCTCTATCGGGAAGAAGGATAACGTTGGAGGAGGCAGTTCAATAGTACATACAGATACCTAATTGTCATCAAGAAAGCACTCAAACTGTCAAAGAATCTGAAAGGCCGCCACCACAACAATGGCAGCAACAACCCTTTCTATCAGAAAGTTTGGATGACACCCTTCAACGATTTTTGAAAAATTCCGACTCTACTCAGAAAAGCATTGAAGAATCATGTAAAAGGATGGAGATGCACCTTCGTTACATTAGTCAGAGATTGAACGTTAAGGTTAATACTGAAGTTAACCTTAAGGAGGAAGGTCAAGCTACTGTCACTGAAAGTGACAAGATTTTTGTTGAGAAAAAAATAGGGAGAGATGAGGAAAAGATAGAGAGAAAAGAAAAAGAAGAGTTGAGTGAGAAAGATAAAGATGAAGAAAAAGAAAAAGAAGTGGTTGAGAGAGAAGAGAGAAAGAAAATTTGTGTGAAAATAAAGAAGTTGAGAAGAAAAAGAAAAGGGAAGAAAAAAATAAGAGAAAAGAAAAAGAGAAAATTTGGGGAGAGGAAAAGTAAGAAAAAGAAGATGAGAGGAAAGAAGAAGGAATCATATGAAAAATCCCATCCTCATCTAAAGAAGAATCATATGAAGGAAAAGAAATTTAAGTGCTTTATGGAAATCTTCAAGAAATTGGAGATTAAAGTTTCTATGATTGAGACACTGCAACAGGTTCCTGGTTTGATCAAATTTCTGAAGAAGTTCAGTAGAAAGAAGAAAAAGAAGAAGGAACTTGAACTTTATTGGGCCAAGCTAATGACGTTAAAAGAGTGCTTGCTGGTAGGCAACCCAGTGATTTAAGAACTTTTGATTTTATTTTGGTTTTGTAATTTTTAATCTGTGGACATTATTTTTTTAAATATTTTGTTGGATATAGCATCTACTGAAGGATTCTAGGTGGTTAAGTATCTACTGAAGGATACTAAGTTTGTAACACCTACTGATGGGTGTTGGTGGATTTTGGGTCAGGCACGTGACGTTAAACAAGCGTTACCTGGGAGGCAACCCAATTGATTGATTGTTTTTGTTTGTTTCATTTTAGTTGCATAATAGGATTTTGCATAAGTAATCTGAACATTGAATTGCAGGGAACCAGTGAGGGGCATGTTTAGGAGGCACTTAGGTTAAGCAAAGAAGGAGAAGAGCACTTCACGAAAATGCCGCTGAGCGGTACTATCGCAGATTGGGTTTTAGTTGCCCCTTAGCGGGACCCGAGCCCATTAGGGTATTTTTATACCCTAAGTTGCGCATAAGCTTCTATTTTCAGGCTCTTCTCTGCACACACACTCCTACATACCTTTTCTAAGGTTCTCCACATTTTTTCCCTCTTCCCTCTTGAGAAAATCTCTCTTCCACTCACTTTCTCACTTGTGTTCTATCTAAGTTTGGGGTTGAAAGAGAGCATCTTAGCTTGGAAGCATTCTCATTGCATCTAGTATCTCCACCCAAGTAAGTAAAAAGCATTTTGTTCATTCTAGGGTTCTTGAGTTTGAATGTGATTGTCAAAGCATGAATATTTAGGGGTTTTGATTTCTATGCATGATTTGATGATTAAATTGATGTTTGAACCGATTGAACTGCATGATTTTGATCTAGAAAACTGAAAATTGCATGTGGGTGGAGTTAGGACAGCTTAAAAAGAGATTTTTCAAAAATCTGCAGAGTCACCGCTCAGGGGTAAATTGCCGCTGAGCGACACTTTGCCAGACCTGGAATTTTTGATGCATTGTGATCTTGATTGTTGCACTTGTGGCGCTGAAGGGTAATTCTGACCCTCAGTGGTGGTTTAGCTTCGAAATAAGGTGTGTTTTGTGTTTTACTAATGATTAACATCATGTTCTGTGGTTTTGTATCTGTGTTTGATTGTATGAATGACATCCTCTTCAGGCAAAAGATTGAAGACCATCGCATCCAAGAGAAAAGAAAAGGAACCAGAACAACCCCATTCTAGTAGGTTCCTATCTCGAAAACATGAGAAGCACTTCAAGGTGGTCCAAGATAGGAGACTCCTTATGGAGAGAAAGGTTGGAATGATACCTAACTTTGCTCCTCAATTTGGAGAGCAATTGTTAGGGAATGATTGGGGAAAGCTAGCCACATATCCTGCACTTGCAAATATAGTTGTGGTAAAAGAATTCTGCACCAATGCAAAGAAGATTGGTGATTATCCAACTGAGAACTATCTAGGCTATGTCAGAGGCCATGCTATCAGTTATGATCCTGATTCCATCAATAACTTCCTAGATACTGTGTGGGCTGGTGAGCAGTGCCAGTTTGCTCTCTGTATGGAGGAAGGTGCTGATTTTGAGGATGTAGAGAAAGTGCTATGTATACCTGGAGGACACTTTCAAAGGAATAGAACTGGCTCTGTGGTGAATATTAGGAGGACTGACTTGACTCCTCTTGCAAAGTATTGGATGACGTTTTCTCATGCCAACATTCAGCCATGTTCTCATGTGTCATATATTACTCTTAGCAGGGCACCCTTCATCTAGTATGCTATCAGGAACTTAAATGTCAATATTGGGCAGGTGATAGCTGATGGGATCAGGGTGTGCGCTAATACCACAAATAATAAAGCACCCTTAGGACATCCTTCCTTAATCACTCACCTCTACAAGATAGCTGTGGTGGACACTTCTGCTCCACCATTTGAAAGGCCAAGGAAAGCAATTGATGAGGCCTATTATAGACAATACTGTGGAGGTGAGGAAGCAGCTCAACCAGTTCCACCACGCCGTGCTCGCAGAGAGAGAGGGCAAGCACAGAGTCAGACATCTGCTGAGACACATGAAGCAAAACCGTTTCAAATGAGGGACATGTACATGTCTCTTATAGGTGCTCAGTTACAGTCTATCCACAGAGGGCAGGTGGCTACTGCTGAGATTATTGTTGGCATGTATGATACACCTCCAGCTCACAGGTGGACTATGGAGGAATTCCATAATGTGGTAGCTTGGCCAGAGGAGCCGGTGCAAGGAGGCAGAGCTGAAGCAGCTGAAGCTTCAGTTAGGGAGATGGATGAAGACGAAGCTGATGATGATGATGCATTTGAGGATGATGAAGATGAGGAAGAAGAGGAAGATACAGAGGACAACTCAGATTGATGAGGAGCTGAGATAGCATTTACTGATGAATGCTATCATGATTAGAGCAGGACTTATGCTTTTGTTGGTTTAAGTGTTCTCAACTTATTTATTTTTGTTTTAGATTAGGGTTGATGTACTCTATTGGAAACCTGGTTTCTTATGATGGTTTGCTTATGACTGTGATTGTTTGATAAGTAATGCTTGATAATGCTTTGAGATTGATTGATGTTGAGATGTCCACATTAAATGCTTATACAGGTGATTCACAAACTTTGTGAACAAATGCATGATATAATGATTGTGATTGTGAGATTAAGCAGGATGTGTATGTCAAATGTGAATGAGCTTATATGTGAGGTTTTGAGCTCCAGAGTTGTTATTGTTGAATGCTATTACTTTGAAAGCATGAATGATTTTTCCCAGGTTTTCTATGATTGAATCAATTGCTTGTTTTGCATCATATGATCAAGGTCATTTGTTGGAACCCTTTTTATTGGCCAAATTCATAAAGTTAGCCCACTAAAAGAGAACACTTTGTGTTCTATCCTTTGAACCCCTAACCTTGAACATAATTTGAAAACCCTTGTTGAAAAGCTTTACCTTGAGTTAAGTGATAACAGTTGAAAAACTGTTATTTTCAGGCTTAAAAGTGATACTAAAAGCAACCTTTAGACTTAAAAACTAGCTTGAAATCATGCTTTTATCCATATTTTCATAAATAAGAGAGCTGGACAGGTTTATGCTTGATTTAAGTGTTTTTGTGCAGGTTTTAAGGTGAATTTAGTGAAAAGAGTGAAGAAGGAGAGAAGTGACATTAGAAAAGAGATCAAAGAGTGCAAAAAGAGAAGTCGAAGGCACCGCTCAGCGGTATTTTACCGTTGAGCGGCACTCAAGAGGTGACGTTGGAACCGCTGAGGGGCAAACTGGCCGCTGAGGGGAAGAAAAGGACGCGCAATCACCGCTGAGCGGCACTTTTTGGGCTTGGGCTTTTGTAATCTTTTGTAACTCTAGATTAGTATATAAGGGCTTGCACGTCCTAGAATTAGGGATCTTTGGCAGAAACGAGGCAAACACTCTCTCTCTCACCCCTTTGAAGGAGGATCTTGGATGCTCAGGCTACCTCTTAACCTTTATTGGGTTTATTCTTTCATTCTTTCATTGATATTCATCTAAGTTCACCATGAATATGGTGAACTAAACCTTGTATGTTTGTTGGGGAATCAATGTAATCTCTTGAAGCTCTCATATATGGAATCTGTTGAGTACATCTTTTAATTAAGACATATGCTTTCTTTCATCATTAGTTAGGGTTTTTCCTCTTTGCTCAATGCTTGCATAGTTTAACTCATTCCATGCATGATTATTGGTTTTGTCGATACGGACACGTACGGGGAAGTCTAGATCCGGGGAATTTCTCCCAATATTATACTGACAATATTCTATTGGTTGCCTTTAAGCTCCTGCACTCATGAACTAATCATTAGGAATGCTAGGAATTGTATGAACTCGTGATTAGGGAGAAGCCATCTAGAATGGTACATTAGAGAGTGACATTAACAATGATGATTTGAATGTTGAATTCCTAAAATATATGAGAGTGGATGAGATGAAATTGACCCCCAACAACATATTCATTCATATAATTCATTGAAAGTGTTTATCTTTTGTCTTTGCCATTGATCAAACTTCATGCATACATGTTTATTTTCTGTCTTGCATTTTAAACTCTAAATATTTAGTTTGTAAGTCCTAGCTAATCAACAAATCATATAACTAAACTAGGTCGTGAGTCCTTTGGGAAGAACGATACTTGGTCTTACCAAGTTTATTACTTGAACGATTCGGTCATACTTGCCGATTATGAAACAAGTTTGTGACATCAGAATTTGGTGCTTACAAATTTGTCCATCAAGTTTTTGGCGCCGTTGCCGGGGAATTGGGGATTGAACCCGAGTCCTAGCAACGACTATTAAGTTTGGGTCATCAAGCTTTTGGCGCCGTTGCCGGGGACTCGTGGTTTAACTGGTTAATTTGTGTGATTATTGATTATCTTTGACTTTAATTTTGAATTTCTGTTTTTATTTTTTGTTTTTATATTTTCGGTTTTTATTAGATTAGATTAGATTTTATTTTATTTGATTTGATTAGATTAGATTAGATTAGATTTTATTTTTAGATTAGATTTTATTTTATTTTATCTTCTATCTTCTAAATCTTTTATCTTCTTATCTTCTGAATCTTTTATCTTTTTATCTTTTGAATATATATCTTCTCTTATATCTTTTTGTGCTAACAAATATTTTCTAGAGTTTTGTGCCTAATGTTTGCAGGATGCAATTCGAACAAGACTTTAATAGGCACTCAATTCTACCAAAGTAATCTCAACCACTAGTGGGAACATGACTCAAGCATGGATCAAAGCCAATTTTGGCAAGCTGCCGGACAATTTGAGAACCAACCACAATAACAATGGCAGCAACAAAGCTTTAAAATCAACAAAGGGAAGCAAGAGATCTCTTCATTTAGACAAGGCATGGAAGAATCACTGGGGCATGCATGGGACAGGTATAAAAGCCTATTAAGAAAGACTCCCACGCATGGATTTAACGAAGGAGAAGTAGTCCTAATCTTCCTTGGAGGTCTTGGTTCACAAACCATGATGATGCTTGACGCCTCAGCTGGTGGCAATATCAAATGGAAGACTCCAGAGGAAGCCACAGAAATAATTGAAAACATGACTACTAATAACAATAAGTGGAACAGTGAAAGAGGAGCTCTTATTCAACAAAAAGGAGTTCTACAGTTGCAATCCAATGATGCCTTGATAGCTCAGAACAAGTTAATAACTCAACAATTGGAGAATCTCTCAACGATACTTGAACAATTGCCACAAGAGTTAAAGACTGTTGCACAGGTACAATCCCAATTGTGCGAATTGTGTGGAGGCGACCATATCAATGGTCAATGTGCCTTTCCAGTTGAAGCCGTAGAGGATGTAAACTACATGACCAATCAGTATCGTCAAGGGAGCTCCAATCAGGGGTGGAAACCACACTCAAGCATTGGTCAAGGGCAAACTGGGCAAGCGGGTCAATATAATAAACAGCAGCAGCAACCCACCTTATGGCAACAAATTTCTATACTTAATGAAAGATCAATAAGGTTGGAAGAAACTCTCAACAATTTCATACAGAAAACTGAGTCTTCCCAAAAGAGCACTGAAGCTGCTATCAAAAATTTGGAGACTCAGATGGGGCAGATCATCAAACAGATGGAAGAAATGCCAAGTAGAAATTGTGGGGCTAATACTGAGGTTAACCCCAGGGAAGAGTGTCAAGAGCTAGTGAGTGTAAATGTTGAAAAAGTTGAGTTGGAAAAAGAAGAGAGAAAAGAGAGAGAAGAGAAAGAAGAAGAGAAAATTTGTGTGAAGATTGAGAAGGTGAGTAGAAAAAGAAAAGAAAAAAAGAAAGTGGGAGAAAAGAGAAAGAGTACGAGAGAAAAAAATAAAGAATCATATGAAAAGTCTCGTCCCCATCCAAAGAAGTATCATAGGAAGAAGGAATTTGAGTGCTTTATGGAAATCTTCAAGAAATTGGAGATTAAAGTTCCTATGATTGAGACACTGCAACAGGTTCCCGGTTTGATCAAATTTCTAAAGAAGTTCAGTAGAAAGAAGAAAAAGAAGAAGGAACTTGAGCTTACTGGGTCAAGCTAATGACGTTAAAAGAGCGCTTGCTGGGAGGCAACCCAGTGGATTTACAAACTTTTGATTTGTTTTATTTTGGTTTTGTAATTTTTAATTTGTGAACATTATTCTGGACATTATTTTGTTGGATCTAGCATCTACTGAAGGATGCTAGGTGGTTAAGTATCTACTGAAGGATACTCAGTTGTAACACCTACTGATGGGTGTTGGTGAGAAAATTTTGCACCTACTGATGGGTGCTGGTAAGTTTGAAACACCTACTGATGGGTGTTGGTGGATTTTGGGTCAGGCTCGTGACGTTAAACAAGCGCTACCTGGGAGGCAACCCAGTTGATTGATTGTTTTCTGTTTGTTTATTTTAGTTAGGGTTTGCATAAGCATTTTTAACATTGAATTGCAGGAAACCAATGAGGGGCATGTAGGGAAGGCACGTAGGTTAAGAAAAGAAGGAGAAGAGCACATCACGAAAGTGTCGCTGAGCGGCAACTTACCGCTGAGCGGTACTCTCGCAGATGGGCTTTAGTTTCCCCTTAGCGGAACCCGAGCCCATTGGGGTATTTTTAAACCCTAAGCTGCGCGTTTTTACATTCTTTCAAGCTCTTCTCTGCACAAACACTTCCACACCTCTTCTCCTAGGTTTTCCACATCTTTTAACTCTTCCCTCTTAAGAAAATTTCTCTTCCACTCACTTTTTCACTAGTGGGCCATCAAAGTTTGGGGTTGGAAGAGAGCATTCTAGTTTGGAAGCATTCTCATATCATCTAGCATCTCCACCCAAGTAAGTAAAATGCATTTTGTTCATTCTAGGGTTCTTGAGTTTGAATGTGATTGTCAAAGCATGAATATTTAGGGGTTTTGATTTCTATGCATGATTTGACGATATATTTGATGTTTGAACCGATTAAACTGCTTGATTATGTACTGGAAAACTGAAAATTGCATTTGGGTGGAGTTAGGAAAGCTTTAAAACGAAATTTGCAAAACTCTGCAGGTCACCGCTGAGCGGTATTTACCGCTGAGCGGCACTCTGCCAGACTTGGTTTTTTCTGGTTTTTTGCGTGTTTGAATGTGGCACTGGTGGCGCTGAGGGGAAATTCTGGCCCTCAGCGGTGGTTTAGCTTCGAAAGGAGTTGTGTTCTGTGTTTACTAATGATTAACATCATGTTCTGTGGTTTTGGATTTCTGTTTGAATGCAGGAATGGCATCCTCTTCAGGAAAGAGATTGAAAACCATGGCAACCAACAGAAAGGAAAAGGAACCAGAGCAGCCCCATAATGGCAGGTTCCTCTCTAGGAAACATGAGAAGCACTTTAGGGTGGTTCAGGACAGGAGACTTCTAATGGAGAGAAAAGTTGGAATGATACCTAACTTTGCTCCTCAATTTGGAGAGCAAGTGTTAGGGAATGATTGGGGGAAGCTAGCCACTTATCCAGCGCCTGCCAACATAGCTGTGGTGAAGGAATTCTACACCAATGCAAAGAAGATTGGTGATTATCCAGCTGAGAATTATTTGGGCTATGTCAGAGGCCATGCTATCAGGTATGATCCTGAGTCCATCAACAACTTCCTGGATACTGTGTGGGCTGGTGAGCAATGCCAGTTTGCTCTTAGCATGGAGGAAGGTGCTGACTTTGAGGATGTTGAGAGAGTACTGTGTATACCTGGAGGACACTTCCAAAGGAATAGATCTGGCTCAGTGGTTAACATTAGGAGGACAGATTTGACTCCTCTTGCAAAGTATTGGATGGCATTTTCTCATGCCAACATTCAGCCATGTTCACATGTGTCAGATATTACTCTCAGCAGGGCACTATTCATCTACTGTGCTATCAGAAATTTGAATGTTAATATTGGGCAGGTGATACCTGATTAGATTAGTGTGTGTGCTAACACCTCAAACAACAAAGCACCACTAGGACATCCTTCTTTGATCACTCACCTTTGCAAGCTAGCTGGGGTGGACACTTCTGTTCCACCATTTGAGAGGCCAAGAAAAGCTATAGATGAGGCCTATTACAGACAGTACTGTGGAGGTGAGGAGGCAGCTCAGCCAGTTCCACCACGCCAGGCTCGTAGAGAGAGAGGGCCAGCACAGAGCAGGACATCTACTGATACTCATGAGGCAGAACCATTCCAGATGAGGGACATGTATATGTCTCTTATAGGAGCTCAGTTGCAGTCCATTCACAGAGGGCAGGTGGCCACGGCTGAGATGATAGTGGGGATGTATGATACCCCTCCAGCACACAGGTGGACTATGGATGAATTCCATAATGTGGTAGCTTGGCCAGAAGAACCATTGCATGAAGGAGCTAAAGCAGCTGAAGCTTCAGCTAGAGATATGGAAGAAGATGAAGCAGAGGAGGAGGATGCATTTGATGATGATGATGATGAAGAGGAGGAGGAAGATACAGAGGACAGCTCAGATTGATGAGGAGCTGAGATAGCATTTACTGATGAATGCTATCATATGATTATGCTTTTGTGGTTTAAGTTTGCTGGACTTATTTGTTTTTGTTTTTAGAATAGGGTTTGATGTACTCTATTGAACACCTGGTTTTTTTATGATGGTTTGCTATTAACTGTGATTGTGTGATAAGTAATGCTTGATGATGCTGATTGATTGATTGATGTTGAGATAGATGTGCACATTAAAATGCTTATACAGGTGATTCACAAGCTTTGTGAACAAATGCATGATATCATGATTGTGATTTTGAAATTAAGCAGGATGTGTATGTCAAATGTGAATGAGCTTATATGTGAGGTTTTGAGCTCCAGAGTTGTTATTGAATGCTATTACTTTGAAAGCATGAATGATTTTGCCCGGGTTTTCTATGATTGAATCAATTGCTTGTTGTGCATCATATGATCAAGGCCGTGTTTTTGAAACCCTTTTTATTGGCCAAATTCATAAAGTTAGCCTACTAAAAGAGAACACTTTGTGTTCTATCCTTTGAACCATTAGCCTTGGACATACACTGAACACCCTTGATTGAAAATCTTTACCTTGAGTTAAGTAGAAGATCTTGTGTGGTATTGTCAAATGTTCAAGTTTGGGGTTGTTGGGAAAACATGAAAAAGGAAAAGCATTGAGCTAAGAGCTAAAAAGTAAGAATATGCAAAGAAAAAGAAAAGAAAAGAAAAAGAAGTAAAGCTCAATGCAAATGCAAATGCAAAGGCAAGTTGGGAAGAATAAGAATAATTGTGTTGTTATGATTCTCTTAACTCAAGGATTTTGTGATCCAGAAAAACCAATTTTCTTGTTAGCCCAGCCACATTATAAGCCATTGAAAAGTCCTTGTGATGATGCATGCTTGTGAATGTTTTTGATTGTGGTAAAATGAAAGGCAAAGTTGATTCATGTGACATTGTGATAGTGGAGTGAATGAGTGAAACACTTTACCTCTTATACACTTGTGTGTTGAGTGAAACACTTTACCTAGTGAGGAAATATTCCATAAGCACATGAACATCCATGCTTAATTGATTGATCATTCATGAAAAATAGCATTTGTTGGAACTTAAATGACTTTGTGAACACTAAAGCATGTGCACATCTTGAATGGACTCTTGGTCATAAGGTTGATTAAAGTTTTTACTTATCTTGAAAAGAGAATTTTTGAATGAGTGAACCATCATATAAATTGGTTGGAGATTGAGTTACATCTTGTTTGCTTGAGGACAAGCAAAGTTTTAAGTTTGGGGTTGTGATAACAGTTGAAAAACTGTTATTTTCAGGCTTAAAAGTGATACTAAAAGCAACCTTTAGACTTAAAAACTAGCTTGAAATCATGCTTTTATCCATATTTTCATAAATAAGAGAGCTGGACAGGTTTATGCTTGATTTAAGTGTTTTTGTGCAGGTTTTAAGGTGAATTTAGTGAAAAGAGTGAAGAAGGAGAGAAGTGACATTAGAAAAGAGATCAAAGAGTGCAAAAAGAGAAGTCGAAGGCACCCCTCAGCGATATTTTACCGCTGAGCGGCACTCAAGAGGTGACGTTGGAACCGCTGAGGGGCAAACTGGCCGCTGAGGGGAAGAAAAGGACGCGCAATCACCGCTGAGCGGTATTTACCGCTGAGCGGCACTTTTTGGGCTTGGGCTTTTGTAATCTTTTGTAACTCTAGATTAGTATATAAGGGCTTGCACGTCCTAGAATTAGGGATCTTTGGCAGAAACGAGGCAAACACTCTCTCTCTCACCCCTTTGAAGGAGGATCTTGGATGCTCAGGCTACCTCTTCACCTTTATTGGGTTTATTCTTTCATTCTTTCATTGATATTCATCTAAGTTCACCATGAATATGGTGAACTAAACCTTGTATGTTTGTTGGGGAATCAATGTAATCTCTTGAAGCTCTCATATATGGAATCTGTTGAGTACATCTTTTAATTAAGACATATGCTTTCTTTCATCATTAGTTAGGGTTTTTCCTCTTTGCTCAATGCTTGCATAGTTTAACTCATTCCATGCATGATTATTGGTTTTGTCGATACGGACACGTACGGGGAAGTCTAGATCCGGGGAATTTCTCCCAATATTATACTGACAATATTCTATTGATTGCCTTTAAGCTCCTGCACTCATGAACTAATCATTAGGAATGCTAGGAATTGTATGAACTCGTGATTAGGGAGAAGCCATCTAGAATGGTACATTAGAGAGTGGCATTAACAATGATGATTTGAATGTTGAATTCCTAAAATATATGAGAGTGGATGAGATGAAATTGACCCCCAACAACATATTCATTCATATAATTCATTGAAAGTGTTTATCTTTTGTCTTTGCCATTGATCAAACTTCATGCATACATGTTTATTTTCTGTCTTGCATTTTAAACTCTAAATATTTAGTTTGTAAGTCCTAGCTAATCAACAAATCATATAACTAAACTAGGCCGTGAGTCCTTTGGGAAGAACGATACTTGGTCTTACCAAGTTTATTACTTGAACGATTCGGTCATACTTGCCGATTGTGAAACAAGTTTGTGACATCATAATTTGGTGCTTACAAATTTGTCCATCATTAAGTAGAAAATCTTGTATGATATTGATAAATGTTCAAGTTTGGGGTTGTTGGGAAAGCATGAAAAAGAAAAAGGAAAAGCATTGCGCTAAGAGCTAAGAAATAAGAATGTGAAAAGAAAAGAAAAAGAGAAAGAAAAGAAAAGAAAAAGCAAAGCTCAAGGCAAAAGAAAGTTGGGAAAAATAAGAATGATTATGTTGTTATGATTCTCTTAACTCAAGGGTTTTGTGATCTAGAAAAACCAATTTTCGTGTTAGCCCAGCCACGTTATAAGCCATTGAAAAGTCCTTGTGATGATGCATGCTTGTGAATGTTTTTGATTGTGGTTAAATGAAAGGCAGAGTTAATTCATGTGACATTGTGATAGTGGAGTGAATGAGTGATTACCTCTTATACACTTGTGTTTGAGTGAAACACTTTACCTAGTGAGGAAATATTCCATGAGCACATCAACATTCATGCTTAATTGATTGATCATTCATGAAAAATAGCATTTGTTGGATATTAAGTGACTTTGTGAACACCAAAGCATGTGCACGTCTTGATTGAAATCTTGGTCATAAGTTTGATTGAAGTCTTTACTTATCTTGAAAAGAAGATTTTTGAATGAGTGAACCATTATATGAATTGGTAGAAGATTGAGTTACATCTTGTTTGCTTGAGGACAAGAAAAGTTCTAAGTTTGGGGTTGTGATAACAGTTGAAAAATTGTTATTTTCATGCTTAAAATTGATACTAAAAGCAACCTTTAACACTTAGAAACTAGCTTGAAATCATGCTTTTGTTCATATTTTCATAAATAAGAGAGCTGGACAGGTTTATGCCTGATTTCAGTGTTTTTGTGCAGGTTTTAAGGTGAATTTGGTGAAAGAAGTGAAGAAGGAGAGAGGTGGAATCATAAAAGACATCAAAAAGTGCAAAAGGAGAAGCCGCAATCACCGCTCAGCGGCAGTTTACCGTTGAGCGGCACTCAAGAGATCACGGTGGATCCGCTAAGGGGCAAAATGGCAGTTGAGGGGAAGAAACTACCTCACGCACTTACCGCTGAGCGACAGTTTACCGCTGAGCGGCACTCTTATGGGCTTGGGCCTAAATTTTCTGTATTTTTAGAATAGTATATAAGCTTTAAGACGTCCTAGAGTTTGTATCTTTGGCAGAAACGAAGCAAACACTCTCTCTTCCACCCCTTTGAAGGAGGATCTTGGATGCTCAGGCTACCTCTTCACCTTTCTAGGGTTTTATCTTTCATTCTTCCATTATTATTCATCTAGTTTCACCATGAATATGGTGAATTAAACCTTGTATTGTTGTTGGGGAATCAATGTAGTCTTGTGAAACTCTCATATATGGAATTTGTTTTTACATCTTATTTTAAGACCTATGCTTTCTTTCATCATTAGTTAGTGTTTTTCCTCTTTGCTCAATGCTTGCTTTGTTTAACTCATTCATTGCTATGATTATTGATTTTTTCGATACGGAAACGTACGGGGAAATCTAGATCCGGGGAATTTCTCCCAATAGTATATTGGTTTCCGTTAAGCTCCTGCACTTAAGAACTAATTACTAGGAATGCTAGGAATTGTATGAACTCGTAATTAAGGATAGGCCTTCTTGCAATGTGATTTAGAGAGTGACATTAACAATGATGAAAAGAATGTTGAATTCCTAAAGTATATGAGAGTGGATAAGATGGAATTGATAACCCCAACAACATACTCATCCATATATTCCATTGAAGTGTTTGTATTTTGTTTTAGCCATTGATCAAATTCATGCATACATGTTTATTTTCTGTCTTTCGCATATTAGGCTCCAATTATTTTGTTCTTAAGTCTTAAATAATCAACAAATCACATAACTAAACTAGGCCGTGAGTCCTTTGGGAGAACGATACTTGGTCTTACCGAGTTTTATTACTTGAAACGATTTGGTCACACTTGCCGATTGTAAAACAAGTTTGTGGCGCCGTTTTCGGTGATCATAAATTTGGCATCACTGTGCGAATAAACTCCCAGTGTTACTAGACCCCAACCCCTCGCATAATGCCCCAATTCGCTATGGTAAAGTCTAGGCAGTGGTCCAGACCCTCAAAACACTCGCTGTGTGCACCTCTTTGCTTTTCGAATAAATTTGGCAGTGACCCTAAACCACCTCTAGGTTGTCAACACACTTCGCTTTGCGAATCATCACACAAAGAGCAAATCCCACAACCATTCGCACAACTCTTCATTTCGCTGTGCGAATTGCTCAAACAGAGAGCAACTCGCCATGACCACTCGTTGCGCGAATCCATTCGCTCAACAAGTCTGCATAATTCTACAACACGAATTGTGCATAATTATGCCACTCAACCCAAGTTTACCAATTCTAACTATTGTTCCCAACTTCTAACTCTCCTAAATTGTGTTATACACCTAATTAGACTTGACCAAACGTTTCTAAACCTTACTACTAACATTTCTAAGCATTTACTACTACAATTTCACTTTAAAACACAAAATTCAACAACTCAAGGACCCAATCACATTCTACCATTTTATTTGCAGTTTTGAACAATTTAAGACCTTCAACAAGTCCAAAATGACTTACCTAAACTAATGAAACTGGCCATCTACAAGTCATATTCCCAAATCAAAATTTCACTACCCTACTTCCTCTAAAACAAACTCTAAATTACTCAAATATGACTTTAATCTTAAGTAACCAACTCTATAACAGATTTATCACTTCTCATATGATCAACAACAAATTAACATCATTCTAAAATAATTCCAAGCCTCAAATTCATCATTTCACACTAAAAAACAATCAGCATACATATTTTCTACCAATTTTAAACATCAATTCAATACAACCAAATTCAAGAGTCATATAATCACTAAATATACAACTAAGTTAACAATTTAATGAAATCTAGCTTTCATTACCTTAACACCCTCTGCACAGCTCACAAAAATCCCGATAGATGCTTACACCGCAAGGAAACTCTAAAAAACCCTACAGATCACCAATTGATGATAGGAAACGACTCTTAGAACCTAACTTGAGCTAGGAATGGAAGGAAAAAGCTACTAGATACATGCAAACTGAATTCATTGCATGATCACATTTCAAGAACGTACAGAGAAAAAAAGGGGAAACCACTTACCGATTAGAATCAAGAAATTGATCGGTAAGAACTGTAGCCCTCGACGCCAAGATCGTTTAGACACTCCCTGATTATCGAACAGATAGCCTAAACGTGAGAATTTGTAGAGAGAAGTTAAAGAAATGGAAGAGAATATTGTTTTTGGAGAGATAAAAGGTATTTAGATAATGATCCGAAGTTTAAAAAATGCTATTTATATTATAAAATTATTAAAAAAAATGCTCGTTCATTATCTTAATACACCTATCTATTCTAATACTCTATTTTCTATATTCTTACAGTTAAGGTGTGATTGAAATAAACTGCAAAATAAAGTAGGGAAAGTGAGAAATAAAATTGAATTAAAATAGAAAAATACGAATTTTATGTGAAATAAATTAATCCATAATCCTAACTTTTTTTTTTGTAATTGAATTAAATAAACTTTATTTCATTCTTTTGTTTCTGCACCCTAAATTAGAAACTCGAAGGACATAATATTTAATTAGCTTTTTATAAATGTTTAACCTTTATTTTGGCTAGGCTAATAAACCGTAAACCATCTTTTTTGTTTTCTATGAAAATTAATTTTAATAGATTGGAAGCACCTTAAATAGTCGAAAACGATATCCAATCTCTTATCTTTCAATAATTTTTTGCTACAACGGGCCATACTTGGCTAGGCCCCATCTCCTTTTTACATTTCAATCAATTCAATAACTTATAACTTTTATCTATTTTTATTTTCTAAATGTCTTTTCTCATTTCTTTCTGTTGCACCTTTTTCTTTTATATTCTAAATGAACATCCAAAACCTTCTATGAAAATATAATAAATCTTAAATATAACTTATGCATTAAATATATATATATATATATTTATACATATATTTATGATAGATTTTGACTATAACAAAACTCACATATTAAATAATATTCATTTATGAAAATATTTAAAAGTAGCAGCAAACATAAATTAAATATACTAATATTATACCCATACTTGTGAAGGTTATAACTCCATTAATTTAATATATATAAGTTTTTTTTTTCTTTTCACATCCTTCCTTCTTCGCAATCATATTCTAAATGGAACCATGTTTCTGAATGGACAGAAATGATGAGGCTTTTTAAGTTTTAATATAAATTTAACATCTCAGAGTCTCAGACATGCGTTTTTCTTTTTCATGTATATAAAAATTGGGTTTGGGTTTTTTCTTTGACTTTGGCTAAATTTGATGAATTTATGATAGAAACTTAGAAACCCAGTAAGTAATTCCCAATTGCCACTAATTGACTCGTGCGGTGAAAAGATCCCATCAGGTGGATCTGCGAAGCGAGAGAGGCTTCGTTTAACAATCCAACGGCTCCAAATCGGAGAAAGCGAAAACGTCACCACATCGGAGAGAACGAAAACGTCTCCAATTCATGACTTCGTCGTGAGTGAGTGTAACCGTCGTTGCAATTGAAGTGAAACTCAAGACCCAAACCCTCATGCGTGCTTAGCTACTTACTCGCCCACCCACCCAGATCTGTTGCGACCACATCCAGATTTGTTATTGGCGGCGATGGAGGGCAACTCCGGTGGCGGCGGCGGCGGCGGGAACGACGTCGAATTGCTGTGCAAAACACTGCAGGTCGAGCACAAGCTGTTCTACTTCGATCTGAAGGAGAACCCTCGAGGCCGTTACCTTAAGATTTCCGAGAAGACTTCCGCCACTAGGTCGACCATCATCGTGCCCTTCTCCGGCATTTCCTGGTTCCTCGATCTCTTCAATTACTACGTTAATTCTGAAGATCAAGACCTCTTCAGCAAGGAATTGCAGCTCGACACCAAGGTAATCCAACCCAACCTCCTTACTTGACTCTTGTCCTCGCTTCTTCCTAACATTTTTAATTTTTGTTGTTGTTTAGGTTTTCTACTTCGACATTGGTGAGAACCGGAGGGGGCGTTTCTTGAAGGTACTCAATTCCGTTTCTCTTATGCTCGAATTGAAATGGAAAAGTGTTTAACATACACCTTATTTTTGCGGGGAAGAAAGAGAGAAACCGTGTGCAGAAAGTGAGGATAACTGAAGAGAGAAAAGGCGTGACGTAAAATTAAAAAAGAGGTGGAATTGATATGAAGTAGAAGTTGAGTGGTGTGTGATAACAATAACTGTATTCTAATTGCTTGCGTTGGCTTCGATGGCTACTGGTTAAGCTTTTAAGCGAATCGTATAGCATTTTTTTCACCTAATTATATGCTGCTTTTTTATGTTTGTGGCTGTGGTATTTTTGGTAAAAGATGGATAATAGTGGTTGTTTCAAAATGATGGTTCCTTCTTGGAATGGTTTACTTCTATTGTCGAAAATTAGAATAGGGCTGTGTGTGTATATATGTCTGAATTTAAGATAACTTTTAATATTTGTTTTGTTGGTTTATATACTCTGGATGTGTGTGTAGGGAAGCTTTTCTATATTATCATGGAATGAAGGGAAAAATATCTAGGGATATATGTGTTTTCGTAAGACATAAGGAAATTTAATTATGATAGTGAAGCTGTTAATTAACATGTACAAAAGAGGCAGAAAATGAGGAGGAAGGGTGGAGAGCCATAAAGTGTGGGACTTGGGGCATTAATAACCTTAGGGTTTTGAACGAGGATTTATTATCATAAAGTAGAAAACGGAAACAAATTTTAATTTGGTTTGTGTGGTAAAGTCTGGGTATCTTGTTAGGCATTCTTATTTTGGTTGCTTGAAATGTATAACTTTGCTGCTGTAAGCCCTAGGAATTTTAGAGCCTTCTTGGTTATAAAAACTAGAGAGAAGTATTTGTACTTTGTGGACTTTTAGTTGAACTATCATGGTAGCAGTGGAAACAAAAGTCTTGCATGCCAAGAGGTTAGATTTATATGGCTTGGACTCTGTAAGTAAAGCCTTATTTACAATGAGAAAGAGAGAACTCGTTACAGGTAAGTTTTTGTAGAAATCATGCCATTGGGAGAATTTCTGATCTGTCATAGGCGTCAACTTTTGTATCATAGTTAGATGCGTGCTTAATAGCTTTTGGTTTGTCTTGCTTCTTTGGGATTTTTTTATGCAAAAATGCTAAAATCCATTATCAAGTTTGACCTTCTTTTAAAGACACTCCCATACTCCCAACTCCCGCTACTTATATTATACTTATCCAATTTTTTAATCAGGAACTTCTGTGTTCAACACATCAGGCATTTATTTCCTCCCCCACATCCTCTAAAGCTTTTTCCTCCTTTAATTTCTCTATAGAATGTGAAACATAGGTATTGGGTTTGAATACTCATAACCTTGAGAAGTATTATTACATGGAGGGGTATATATTGTTGATACACTATTTGGGTTTGTGGTACATTTTGATATTAACATATTAATCTATACACATCAATAAAAAATCATTTAGTTAAAATATGAAATATTATGAATTAAAATTAACAAATATGCTATCAGAGACAGACACAAAAAGAAGGCACCGCCAAATGTACATTGAAATTCTGAAATACTGTCAATATGTAATGGATGATTAATCTTCTCGAAAGCCAAATGGCCCAGTTTTCAATTCATCCATATTTCCAAATCCCGTTGTCATTTGGTCATCCCATTTCATTCATATTCTCTATCACTCCTGCAAAGCTCTTTCGTATTCAGACTTCGAAGAAAGCTTCTTTCAATTTTAACTCTCTCAATCACAGACCTCCCACCAAAATTAAGTCTTCTGTCATTGTTCTTTCCTCAAATTGTTGGCAGGTGTGGCTGATTGGAAACCCTGGGACAACAACCTTCAAAAGAGGAGAGTTCTGAATGTTCCATCTTCAGCCATAGGTTCGTCATTTCTGGGAATTACATTGGGAATTGGCTAGAGCCAATTCACACTAGTACATATGAATTGCAACGGGGAGGAGTGGACTGTGTTTTGCTGTGAATTAATCAAGAAATTTTGCGCCTGTTTGGATTGGTTTGGAGTATTTTTATGGAAATAATATTTTCTTTTCCCAATGCTCTTATAGGATCGTGGTAAAATAATTTTATTCCTTTCCCTTCACAATAAGCTAAATCAAACATGCGCATGCTCCTTTATGCCCAGTGCAGTAGGTCTTTAATCTTATCGGAGTAAAATCTGACATTATTTATGGATTGTCCATTTTTATTCTCAGGGCATGTTTCTATTAGTTACGAAAATTGAATTATTTCAATAATTGCTTATATGTATAATTATAAGCAGAATCAGATTTTGTTTGGATAAGTTTGCTGATACATGATTGTAAGTTAATTTTATTGGATGCAAGGTAATATAAAATCAGCTTCATAAGAAAAAAATAGTATGTATGAAGCTGTAAAGGAGAAAGGAAGTTGAAAAATAAATATAAGACAATATTTTTATGATTCATAAAATCATCTTATTTTCAGGAAAAGAATTTCTTACTTGTTTCAGTGTCTGTCCCAAACAAGCAGATGAAATTACAAAAAGTTCCTAAAAATGTTGAAATTTTAAAAATGCATCTTTCCAAAATAGGTTCTTATTCTTATTGCCAAATTGGTGTTCATATTTCAGACTTGTCCTTGTGTAGCCGACTAACTTAGTGCTTACAATGTGAATATGAGGGTGGGAAGGTTGTTGAAGACCAGATAGATTTGTATAGGAAGTTTTTAGATTTTCGTATTGTTGGGTGTTGTTTGTTTCTACACTTAGAGTTGCAAAATGAGAAAAGATGTATGGATTTTTTTTGTAACAGCATTTATTATTCACCCCAAACAATTAAACAAAATCAAGGTTTTGAGTATGCATTACTGAGGAACATTAAGAGCACTAAACCAATCTGACTACCAGACAATAGTAGTAGTTACCTCTAAAAGTCATAATCCATTTCTAATCCCTAATAATTGATAATTGATTATCTTCTAATTTTTTTTTCCTATTTTTCTCTTCTATATTTCTTTTCTTTTTCTCTTATACCAAACATAATTATTTCCAGTCTAATTCTCATTTACTCTATCTCTCTTTCCTATTTCTTGCCCATTTTCCTTCCTACCAAACACAGCTAAGGAAATCTGCACAAACTTCTGCGAACAATTCTTATAATTGGTGCTTTATATCAACCAGAAAATGTTTTAATGAAGCTACATGAAGTCCCTCAAAAATCTGTTAACCTGTTTTTCATCACTTTGGGCTTCCATATTTACATTAATTCAGAACTTCTATCTTATGATGAATATTATCCATATGCATATTTTATTTCAAGATTCTGATTCTTATTTATTATTTTGAAGGTGTCTGAAGCTTCTGTCAGCAGAAACCGTAGCACTATAATTGTTCCTGCTGGAAGCTCTAGGGATGAAGGATGGGCAGCATTCAGGAACATTTTGGCTGAGATTAATGAAGCCTCAAGGCTTTTCATTCTACCCAATCAGGTGTCCTTCTTCAGAAATCATACATTTTTCCTGTCTTAGCCACAAGAATAGTCGAAGCTATTTTTTATTTGTTTCATCTTATTTGCTTATTTGCATTCCACTATAGCAAAATTCTGAATCCTCAGAGCGTCTTGTCGGACTTTCGGATGATGTTGGTGCTGGCTTCATATCTGGTCATAGTAGTCAACCTGCCACTTCTTCTGAATTGAATGTGGACAGGTCTGTTGATTTGCCCCCCCAGGATGAAATTGGTAACTTGGGGGTCTCGAAAGTGATCAGGGCTGATCAAAAAAGATTCTTCTTTGATCTTGGAAGCAATAATAGGGGTCATTTCTTAAGAATATCTGAGGTGTGCTGTCATTATCTTTTATGTCTTTTTCCTTAGTTTTATATACCGCGGGAAGAGGAATTTCTGCTGTAAATTCTTGTTAATTATTGCAGGTTGCCGGTTCTGATCGATCCTCCATCATTCTTCCCCTATCAGGGCTCAAGCAGTTTCATGAGATTGTTGGTCACTTTGTGGAAATCACAAAGGACCGAATTGAAGGAATGACAGTTGCTAATGTTCGCACAGTTGATCCCCCTCAAAGATGAATGCTAACTTGGGGTATTCTGCGACAATAATTAGTCCCTCTGCCAAGGTTTCAATTGGATAAGAATGGGTGTTGTCTTTGAGTCTGATTTGTGCTATTTTATTTTATTTTCCCTTAGCCTCCTTCTTCTCATATTGTTCTTCCATTAATGCTTTTGAAATAATGCAAACTCTGGTTGGTCAGCAGAATAATTTGAATTGCTTGGCAAGGTTAATATATGAATAGGAATAACGGAAGAAAAAAAGGATCAGAAACTTGTACTTGTTTGGATAGTTTGGCACCCAAGCTACAATCTGTAATAATGTTTGATTGTTTATTTTGCCTTCCTTGCGCAGATTTCACATGGATTTAAGTTCTCATGCATGCTGAGGTTTTTCAACCATGCATGCCTACCATGTATAGGTTGGTGATTTGGCTATCTTTTGTAGGGTTTGGTTTCATCTAGCATGAACTTTGCTTTCATAGTGATATCTGTTATTGTCAAACTCTGTTTTATCCAAGATTGTCAAACTCTGTTTTATCCAAGATTGTCAAACTCTGATATATCTAAGATTGTCAAACTCTACGAGTTTACACTCAACGAGTTCGTGAGAGTTCCGAAAATTCTCTACGAGTTCAGTAAACTTGTGAGTTAGTAAACTGGTGAGAGTTTAATAAACTTGAGAGTTTACATAATTATGTGAGAGTTCAGTAAATTTGACTCGTAAATTTGTAAGAGTTTATTTTTTTAGAAAAGAAAAATATAAATAACATTAAAATAATTGAAAAACATAGTTAAAGTAAATATGTCAATACAAATAAAGTTTAATTCAGAGAAATGTTCTAAATATCTAACTACCTTATATTTTTTAATAAATAAGATACATTTTGACTATAATTAGATTTATTTCTGGACATACTTTAAATTATTTCTAATTTTAGTTTCCAAATACAACATTACAAAATATATCATATCATTATTAAATAATTAAAAACAATATATAATTCTTAATTAAAAATCATAATTAATTAAAAACCTAATATATATATATATATATATATATATATATATATATATATATATATATATATATATATATATATATATATATATATATGTATGTATACACACATATCTATACATATACACACATATATATACATATACACATATATATACATATACTCATATACACACATACATATATACACATATATATACATATACACATATATATATATATATGGGGTTTGTTAATTTGTGTATGTTTGTTTTTTAGTTAGTACATTTTAACCATGTGTATCGGGTTATAGACAAAAATACCTTATGGATTCTAAGTTTTAAGGTCAAGGATATTTGAATAATTTTATTCTCAAAACAAAAAAAAAAACAAGAAACCCCCTAAATTCTTACCCATCTCTTATTTCTCTCAACCCTTTGTTTCATCTCTCACTTTAACATTTTCTTTGTCATCATTCACTAACATTTAAGATCTCTTCAATTTCATCATTTTCACTAACCTCTCTAATTTCATCATCTACAGATGTTGAATCGTCATCTCTAAAAAAAATTTGTCAAGGCCAATTAATAATTCCTTCAAATGTCATTATGCTTGTGAAAATTAGATAAAATTATATAAGTCACAATTATAAAATGAAAATTCATTATAAAGTCACTTTTTGTAAGAAATTGTTTGACGATGAGTGTCTCTATTTTTTTTCCAAGCAAATTACCAATTCCTTTGATGTCATTATGCTGGTTAAAACTAGATAAAATTAGATAACACAAAAATTATAAAATGAAAACTCATTATAAAATTATTTTTTGTAAGAAATTGTCTAACAACGAGTATTTTTTATTTTTTCTAGACTAATTACCAATTCTTTCATATGTCATTATGCTTGAAAATTAGATAAAATTAGATAAGAAATTATAAAATGAAAGCTCATTATAAAATATTTTTTTATAAGAAATTGTTTAACCGCAAGTATTTCTGATTTTTTTCAGTTGGGGCTATCATAGGGATGTAAGAGAAAATCTTGGATTGAGAAAGATGAAAAAGAGAGGGTTGAGAGGAATGAGAGAGGTGAGTAAGGGTTTGGGGATTTCTTGATTTTTTTTTTAATTTTGAGAATGAAAAGTATTCAAATACCCTTGACCTTAAAACTTAGAATGCATAATATATAAGGGTATTTTGGTCTACTAAAACCCGATATTGCTAAAATGTACCAACTGAAAAAAAAGCATACGCAAGTTAGCAAACCCATATATATATATATATATATATATATATATATATATATATATATATATGCATATGTATATACATATATATATATATATATATACATATATATATATACATATATATATATATACATATATATATATACATACATATATATATACATACATATATATATATACATACATGTATATATACATATATATATACATGTATACATATCCATATACATGTATACATATACATGTACATGTATACATATATATGTATATATATGTATATATCTATATCTATATATATATATACATGTATATATATATATATACACATGTATATATACATGTATATATACATGTGTGTATATATATATATATATATATATATATATATATATATATACATGTATATATACATACATATATATATATATATGTATATATATATATATAATATTATTTTTCTTAAAAGCTACTCCAAAATCCCTTCTTATAGCGTAAAAAAAAAACCAAATCCCTTCCTCCAAATAACGATGCGTATGTCACTACAAAAAAGAATGGCATTACCGAAGGTCAGGAGCCCTCAAAAACAGCCCGAAACCGTCGGTAAAAGGTAATTACATACGGCTTATCGACGACCAATGAGCCTTCGGTAAATCCCTTGTCGTTAACATTTATCGAGGGCTTCCGGCCTTCGGTAATTACCGAGGGCCAAAAAAGCCTTCAGTAATTACCGATGGCCAAAAGTCTTTGGTAATTACCGAAGGGCAAAAGCCTTCGGTAATTACCGAAGGGCGGAAGCCTTCGGTAATTACCTAACGTGGGTAGTTACCGAAGGGCAAAAGCCTTCGGTAAGTTGGAGGCAGATCTAAGGCATAATTGTATTCCTTATGAAACCAAACTGTTCACAACACAAACAGACCTGCATAACATTTTTCAAGCACATACAGACCTGCATAACATTTTCCAAGCACATAAAGACCTGCATAATGTGCATCTCAATGATGCAATCATTTATCAGAAAAACAACATAACATTTGAATCATCCATTAATCCATAAAACATGTATTTATATTTAAAACATAAAACAATGTAGCATAATGATGTTCTAACATCCAAATCATCCAATTGATCTAACATCCAAATGATCTAAACTCCAAATGTTCTAATATCCAAATGTTTCTATAACAACTAATAACAAAATGAAACTAATAATGTACATAGTTATCATCAGAATGATCTTCACCATCCTGCTCCTCTATAGATGGCTGGACCGGTGTGGCTTGGACTGATGTAAGCTGGACTGATGTGGGCTGTTGAGGGACAGCGGATGACAAGGAGGGTTGTGGCTGGGTCGAAGGGATATTGAATTCATCCTGTGAAGTTTCAGGCAACACTCTCATGACTAGGGCATTAAAGTTTGTAAACTCTGCTCTCAAATCAGTGATTTCCTGGTCACGTTGCTCCAGTGTCTGCGTGAGGTGGAGAACAGCCTCGTCAGCAGTAGTGGTGGAAGAAGAAGGTTGGTGCTTCAGAGTACCTCCTCTCGATGTTGTATAGTTTGCAGCAAGTTGTCCTACACCGTAGAGTCGTCCCTTTTTCTTCCCACCAACGATGTTGACCCAAAACTATGTCTTACGGATGTCGTCTTCTGCATTACTCGCATTATCCGGTGTAGGAGCTGACTCATGTTCAGATCTAACCTTTGAAAGTCTCGTAGAAAATTCTTCCTGATGAAACATTAAAAGCAATGTTAGGGAATGATAGAATAATATAAATGAAAAGTTAGTAATAGTAATAGTGTTATTTGCTTACATGAGTCTTCCGAGATCTTTCATCAACGAATTAATTAGTGCCTTTCCTTACGTGAGTCTGTGCAAAGACCTCATCAACATGGACCGCCCGTCCTAGAGCTTGTGCCTGTAACATAATTTAGAATTACAAGTGTACATATGAAATAGAAAATACATACCTTATATATGAAAGAAAAAGTTATGTAATGAAATTTTACCATACAAATGACATGCTCATGAATGGTTATCAACCCACCAGTATGTAGGGTGCCACCCTTTTCAGATGCTTTGTTCCTCTGGGCTTTGGCAAACTTATTGTGAAACTCTACTGTATTCCAATGAGACAGTAAAGAGTTCCAAATTTGTTCACCCAGCCAGTAAGGGCGCTCTCCTGCGTTACGGGCATCCTTAAACATCCCTGACAGCCGATGAGATGCTTTCATGTGGAAATTTCTTTGAATCTGTGTTTCATATTCAGGTTTCCATTGCACCTTCATCTGTAACATTAAACAGAACAAACATTGATTAATAATGAACATACTAAAATAAGAGGGACAATTAGTTTAATGGATTGTTCACCTAAAAGCGCTTCCATAATGGCTTTTTGTTGTCATCAGGTATTGCTCCTCAAGTAGGCCATGGACTTAAAAACTGTTGCTTAATTGAACGTGTGATGGCCTGGGAAGCAACCCTAGATGGAATAAACATGAATAATAAAATTCATTTGAAATACAATAGGGTTTAAACATCAAAATGGTTAAACAAGGGATTAAAATATTACCCTTTACCATACGACTCAATCCATAATCGATCATGGAGGGGCGGGTCAAGACCTTCACCATCACCACTTGAATCTGGATCAACAGATGGTGTGATAGTCTCATAAGGCGGTATACAAGATGAGGAAGGTATAGAAGTAGGGTCAGGGAGAGGAGTGAGGGTAATAACCACAGGGGGGGAGTGGGGGTTATAATCACAGGAGGAGGAAAAGGGTCTGCTGTAAGGGTAGTAGAAGGGTGTGCTGTAAGGGTAGTAGAAGGGTGTGCTGCAAGGGTAGGAGAAGGGTGTACTGTAGGGGTAGGGTAAGGGTGTATTACAGAGCTAGGAGTAGGGTCTACTGCAGGGGTATGAGGTTGTATTGTAGGGGTAGGAGTGGATAAGATGAAATTGATAACCCCAACAACATACTCATCCATATATTCCATTGAAGTGTTTGTATTTTGTTTTAGCCATTGATCAAATTCATGCATACATGTTTATTTTCTGTCTTTTGCATATTAAATTTCAATTATTTTGTTCTTAAGTCTTAAATAATCAACAAATCACATAACTAAACTAGGTCGTGAGTCCTTTGGGAGAACGATACTTGGTCTTACCGAGTTTATTACTTGAAACGATTCGGTCACACTTGCCGATTGTTAAACAAGTTTGTGGCGCCGTTTTTCGGTGATCATAAATTTGTCATCAAGTTTTTGGCGCCGTTGCCGGGGACTCGTGGTTGAACTAGTTAATTTTTGTGATTATTGATTATCTTTGACTTGAATTTTAAATTTCTGTTTTTATTTTTCTACTTTTATTTTTCAGTTTTTATTTTATTTTATTTTATTCTCTGAATCTTATATCTTTTCTTATATCTTTTTGTGCTAACCAAATCTTCTAGGGTTTTGTTCTCTTGTGTATGCAGGAGGCAATTCGAACCAGGAGCAAGAAAAGTGCAGAACCTCTTCTTGAAGGTTTAGACGAGAGTAGACGGAGGAAAAGAATCCGTACATCTAGAGAACTTTTCCCCCCTCCGGAAACTCTGTTGCAACCATCACCACAAGGTTCTGACCATAGCACAGAGAACATGGAAAACAATAATATCAGAAGAACTCTTGCTGATTACACAAATACAGCTGGACCTCAGCACTTTAACAACATAGCTAGACCAAGAGTCAATGCAGCTAACATGGAGGTCAAACCAGCGTTGATCCAACTGGTGAAAAGCAATCAATTCAATGGTTATCTCACGAAAGCCCATATGAGCACCTCACTACATTTAATGAGATCTGCAACACAGTGAAAATAAATGGGGTGCCAGATGAAGCGATCAAACTTAGCTTGTTTCCCTTCTCATTAGGAGGCAATACTAAGCTTTGGTTAAATTCTTTTCCAGAAGGAAGCTTCACAGAGTGGGAAGCAGTGGTGACAAAGTTTCTAAATAAATACTTCCCACAATCAAGGGTGAATAAAGGAAAGCAAGAGATTTCTTCATTCAGGCAAGGCATGGAAGGAAGAATCACTGGGTCATGCATGGGATAGATATAAAAGCTTGCTACGAAAAACTCCCATGCATGGATTCGATGAAGTGGAAGTAGTCCTAACCTTCCTTGGAGGTCTTGGTTCACAAACCAAGATGATGCTTGACGTCTCAGCAGGAGGAAACATTAAATGGAAAACTCCAGAGGAAGCAACAGAAATCATTGAAAATATGGCTACTAGTGATAACGAGCTAAACAGTGAAAGAGGAGCTCCTATGCAACAAAAAGGAGTTCTACAATTACAAACTAATGATGCGTTGCTAGCACAAAATAAAATTCTAACTCAACAGCTGGAGACTCTTACTAAAACACTTGCACAATTGCCTAAAGAGTTGAAGACTATTGCACAGGTACAATATCAGTTGTGTGAATTATGTGAGGGCGACCATATCAATGGTCAATGTGCCTTTCCAGCAAAAGCCGTAGAGGATGCGAATTACATGGCCAATCAATACCGTCAGGGGAACTACAATCAAGGGTGGAAACCACACCCAAGCATTGGTCAAGGGCAAACTGGGCAAGCTGGTCAATTTAACAAGCAACAGCAGCAACCAACCTTATGGCAGCAGATTTCTATACTTAATGAAAGGTCCATGAGGATGGAAGAAACTCTTAACCAGTTCATACAGAAAATTGAATCTACCCAAAAGAGCACTGAAGCTGCTATCAAGAATTTGGAGATTCAGATGGGGCAGATCACTAAGTAGGTGGAAGAGAGACCAGATAGAAATTTTGGGGCTAATACTGAGGTTAACCCCAGAGAAGAATGCAAAGTGTTAGAGAGTGCTAAAGAAGAGATAGTTGAGTTAGAAAAAGGAGAAACAGAAGAGAAAAGAGAGAAAAGAGAAATAGAGAGTAAAAATACTTTTCCTTTTCCAATAAATCAAGGGAAACAACTTGATTTCACAGAATTATTCAAGATGGTGGATAATGATGCACCTTGGGAGGAGATTCTACAACAAATTACAGTTTACACTAAATCTGATGAAGATGTCTCTACAAAGAAAAGACGTAGAGATGATGAGGCAAAGAAGTGTAAAACTGTTAAAAAGGAGCCATTCCCTCCAAAAGCGAAAGATCCAGGAGGCTTTTCTATTCCTTGTACCATAGGGAAGAAAAGGGTTAAAAAGGCTTTACTTGATTTAGGTTCAAGTGTTAACTTGATACCTTATTCGTTACTGGAGCAGATCGGTGATGTTAATGTGAAACCTGTAAAGGTTAACTTAGTAATGGCCGATGGATCTTCAAAGGAACCATGTGGGATTGCAGAGGATATTGTAGTTTGTGTGGGCAAACTCCAGTTCTTGGCAGACTTTGTGGTGATGAAGATGGAGACAGAAAAGATACCTATCATTCTTGGAAGACCGTTTATGAAAACGGCCAAAGCTATCATTGATATGAACGAAGGTATAGTAGTGCTCCAAGACCGAGAGGAGAGAGTTGTTGTAGATTTCTTTAAAGATGAGAGGCAAACACAGGAGGAAGAAGCTAGTCATAAAGCTACATTTCAAGATGTACACATGACTAGCCATCAAGATGAAAAGCCCAAGGTTACAGGCAAACATTGTTTGTTGTTTCAGGTGCATAAAGGAGAAAAGATTGGAAGAGGAAGAAAAGTTCCTGATGACTGGAAGAAAGGAAGACTCCAACTTGGTATACCTGTGAGAATCAAAAACAAGTTGTGGGTTGTGAGAGGCTATAAAGAAAAGGAGATGATAGAGATAGAGTCTCCATATTCTAGAAGAATCAAAACAGTACACAGGAAACAGCTGAGGAGTTGGTGGGACAAGACCATCAACTATGAAGAAGGAACTTGAACTTTATTGGGTCAAGCTAATGACGTTAAAAGAGCGCTTGCTGGGAGGCAACCCAGTGATTTAAAAACTTTTGATTTTATTTTGGTTTTGTAACTTTTAATCTGTGGACATTATTTTTGTAAATATTTTGTTGGATATAGCATCTACTGAAGGATGCTAGGTGGTTAAGTATCTACTGAAGGATACTCAGTTTGTAACACCTACTGATGGGTGTTGGTAACAAAATTTTGCACCTACTGATGGGTGTTGGTAAGTTTGTAACACCTACTGATGGGTGTTGGTGGATTTTGGGTCAGGCTCGTAACGTTAAACAAGCGCTACCTGGGAGGCAACCCAGTTGATTGAATGTTTCTGTTTGTTTCACTTTAGTTGCATAATAGGGTTTGCATAAGTATTCTGAAAATTGGATTGCAGGGAACCAGTGAAGGGCATGTTTAGGAGGCACTTAGGTTAAGCAAAGAAGCAGAAGAGCACTTCACGAAAGTGCCGCTGAGCGGCAAGTTACCGTTGAGCGGTACTATCGCAGATTGGGTTTTAAGTTGCCCTAAGCGGGACCCAAGCCCATTAGGGTATTTTTATACCCTAAGCTGCGCATAATCTTCTACTTTTAGGCTCTTCTCTGCACAAACACTCCCACATACCTTTTCTAAGGTTTTCCACATCTTTTCCCTCTTCCCTCTTAAGAAAATATCTCTTCCACTCACTTTCTCACTAGTGTTTCGTCTAAGTTTGGGGTTGGAAGAGAGCATCTTAGCTTGGAAACATTCTCATTGCATCTTGTATCTCCACCCAAGTAAGTAAAGCATTTTGTTCATTCTAGGATTCTTGAATTTGAATGTGATTGTCAAAGCATGAATATTTAGGGGTTTTGATTTCTATGCATGATTTGATGATTAAATTGATGTTTGAACCGATTGAACTGCATTATTTTGATCTGGAAAACTGAAAATTGCATTTGGGTGGAGTTATGACAGCTTCAAAAGAGATTTTTCAAAAATCTGCAGAGTCACCGCTCAGGGGTAAATTGCCGCTGAGCGGCACTCTGCAGACCTGGAATTTTTTGAAAAATTGTGTTCTGGATTGTGCACTGGTGGCGCTGAGGGGTAATTCTGACCCTCAGCAATGGTTTAGCTTCGAAATAAAGTGTGTTCTGTATTTTACTAATGATTAACATCATGTTCTGTGGTTTTGTATTTGTGTTTGATTGTAGGAATGTGTCAATACCCAATTTCGTCCGGGTAAATAAAATTCATCACAAAATAAATAAATAAAAAAAACATAAAAAACCAAAATGAAAAATACTATTTATTTTACATTTTGCACCCCCAAATTTTCTTTTAAACACTTAATCCAATGGCCCAAAATAATCTCACTTTTTTACTTCCTCACCACCCATCTTTTCTTATCACACCCCATTCTCCACATCACCATCCACCTCACCCTCCACATCTCATTCCACATCATCTACCTTTTTCATTTATTTTTTCCGCATCATTTCCATATTAATTTTATATATCAACTTTTCTAATTTTTCCACTTATTTTTTTTAATTATATCTTCTCCATCAACATTTTTTATTATCCATTTTTCTCAACCTAATTTCTCCACCAACTTTTTATATTATTTCTTTCACTTATTTTCCACATTAACTTTTACTATTCACTATATTTTATTTCACCTAATTTCTCCACCAACTTTTTATATTATTTCTTTCACTTAATTTCCACACCTTATTTCTCCACCCAATTTTTATATTATTTCTTTCACTTATTTTCCACATTAGCTTTTACTATTCACTATATTTTATTTCACCTAATTTCTCCACCAACTTTTTATATTATTTCTTTCACTTATTTTCCACATTAACTTTTACTATTCACTATATTTTATTTCACCTACTTTCTCCACCAACTTTTTATATTATTTCTTCCACTTAATTTCCACACCTAATTTCTCCACCAACTTTTTATATTATTTCTTCCACTTAATTTCCACACCTAATTTCTCCATCCACTTTTTATATTATTTCTTTCACTTATTTTCCACATTAACTTTTTCTATTCATCTTTTTTTAATTATATTTTATTTCCTCTAAATTTTCCACCAACTTATTATATTATTTTTATTCATCAACTTTCTTCATCCTTAACTCTATAAATACCTACATTTCCTTCACTTCACACACACACAATTACATAATATCCATCTCTTCTCTCTCAAAATCTCTTCATTCCATCCCAAAACTCTACTTCATTTTTCTCTCACATTTTACTATTTCCTAATCTCTCTATACATAATAAATCCCATACCCCATTTTTACTATAAAGCTATCTTCTTCATCTTCCATCTATCTTTCTCACGACTTATTACAAGTAAGGTTTTATTTCATCACGCAAATCTTCAACAAGGTACACATTTTCTTTTCATTCTATTTATATGCATTTTGATCATTTTTTTTAGTTTATAAATTTATCCTATTTTCTACCACAATTTTATCCTATGTTTTCTTTTTCATATTTTTATGTCATAGATATTTCAACTCACCTCTCTTCTTAATAAAAAAAATATAAAACTTTAAAAAACATGTAATGATATAAATATCGATGTGAGTACTCGTGCGATCGTACGCATCAGCCTAGTACTCATTACCCAAAATATAAAATAAACAAAAAAGCCGTGTGAGTGCTCATGCGATCGTACGCATCAACCTAGTGCTCATTACGCAAAACAATAAAAAATAAGGAAAAAGCCGTGTGAGTGCTCGTGCGATCGTACGCATCAGCCTAGTGCTCATTACGCAAAACAAAATCTAAATATTACATCAAAAAAATACCAAAAAATATAAAAACCTTCAAAAACTAAAAACATCCACATTTTCAAACAACAAACAGTCTTGCGAGCCAGAACTACGTGATCCTTGATTCTCCATCAAAAGTGGAGATACGTAGGAGCAAGGCCAGTCCTTGTCAGGTTCACTTTCCCAAAAATCCAAAATCATTTTATAAACAAAATTCTCAATCAATTTTCAAACAAATTTTCAAGCAGTTTTCTAAAAGAACTACGGAACCCTGATTTCTCATTCTTAATGAGAATACGTAGGAGCAAGGTCAATCCTTGTCGGGCCCAAAAAACTAAAAAATACATTTTGTTTCTTTAGAATTTTATTTTTAGGGGAAAGTTAAACATTTTGAAAACCACATCATATTCGCATATTTAGTTAAAGGTACTGTCTTAGGGCAGGCGTTGTAGGGTGCTAATACCTTCCCTACACGTAACCGACTCCCGAACCAAGAATCTCAGTTTCGCGGACCATGCCTTATCATTTTATGGTTTTTCCGTAGTTTTCCAGAATAAACTATGGTGGCGACTCCAAAATCTCTTTTTTTCAAAAACGCGTTTTTATTTTTCGGATTGTCGTCCCGTCACGATTCCGGTTGCGACAGAATGACATCCTCTTCAGGCAAAAGATTGAAGACCATGGCAACCAAGAGAAAAGAAAAGGAACCAGAACAATTCGATGTGGTTTTTCTTTGTGTTTTTTTTCCTTTTCCTTATCTATGATTGATATTTGAAATAGTCGCATGTGAGTTTTTTTTAGTTGTTCTTTATCTTTGAAGTAATTGTTCCTTATCTATGTCTCATATATCTACTTATTTGTGTTTATGTTGCAAGTGTTGTTTTGCATTATAATCTCTCTTCACACACTTTATGCATATCATGAGTGGGGCCCTATACCCGGGTCTGAGCGCAACTTAGAATTAGAGGGGTTGTGTAGCGATGTCACTCAGGGATGTACTTCATGTCTGACTATCGTGAGAACTCCAGCTAGAGTCTATTCTTTCATTTGTGTCTCCACACCTAGTTGATTACTCTGACTGTTGTGGAGAGACAGTGAAAAGAGCCATAGCTCTGGTGGCCTTGATTTAAGAATTAGGAAACCATCCTGGTGAGTGCATGTATGTGGTCTTAGAACTTTAAGTATCATCCTTCGATTAAGACACGAAAGGGAGATCGTTTTTGGCATTTCTTTTTCATCTTTTCTTTGTATACAGCAAATAAATGTACCATAAATAAAAAAAAATAAAATAAAATTAGAGCAATAAAAATGTACTTGTTCTGATTCATATGTATTTGTTTTGCATTTATCTTGTTATCGAGTTCATGGAATAATTCTCAAAAAAATAAAATAAAATTTTCAAATAAAAATGCTTTTGAAGCAAAACAAAGATTTTTTGGTCTAATCGTTCAATTCAATTTTATCATTGATTTGAAATGTTCATCCGGCTTTCATGATATGAAAATGTTCAAGATCATCGTTTGACCACTGATCCATCGCCCATTTTTGTTCGTAAAGGAAGAATCACCATGTCAGGGGCATTTTTTTGTTTTCTCCGTTTGTACCCCATATTCCTTTGTCATCCGATGTATTTGTCATACTGGTTCCCTTTCTTCATGTTTTAGGTTCAGAAACGTTTTTGTTTATTTTTTTGTCTTAAACCTTGTTTATCCTGTTGAAGCCCAAATCATAATCCACTGTCAGTCTTAATCTCCCTGTCTTAACCTAAACCTTGTCATGTTCGGCCCATCATTTGTGCCTAAGCCTAAACATTGTCCAAATCGTTTTTGTTATCGTGTTCGTGTTCTAATCCAGCCATGTCTAGCCTGATTTTTGTTTTTAAACCTCTGTCTGTTTAAGCCTATTTTGGCTCTCATTAACATGTGTTATTCATTTTTATGGTCGTTAAGTGTCGATCTGATTTTCCATTTACACCCATTTCGGTCATGTCAAACGTCTGTTTTGTATCTTAAAGTCGTCAACATTTTGATAATGGGGCATTGTTCGTGTCTTTGCCTTAATGTGGATTCATATTGATTAAGTCTCTCGGCACACAAACTTTTCCAGATTGGGGCAAATTCATGTTCAGGTCTGTTTACCTCAAAAGTGTTGGATCATTCTTAAAATCTTGAACAATTTTATACACGATTATTTAGATGTTGTTTCAAATTCAACGATAACTTAATGATTTTTCTTTCGGACCAAGTAAAAAAGAGGAAACTTTTAAGAAGAGTTCCATGACTCGAAATTGCAGAATATGTGTAATTTAATTTATTTGAATTGATGAACATGTAAATGAAAAAAAATATAATAAAATACATTCAATTTTGCAGTGTCCTAATTATTACAAATAAGGGCCTTCAGGTGGCCGAAACAAAAAAACAAAAATTACAAAAAATTAAAAAAAATTACAAAGCGTTTGGAGATCTCTTAGGTTATTGTCTTTTGCCAACACTCTCGAGTTCGGTAGAATGACAATCTGCACAAAAAGGTATTAGATCTCAAACAACAAAAATATAACAAAAAACACATAATAATAAAGGAAACATTAAAAATACATATTACGGAATTTGTTCAAGTTCGACCTCCATTAAAAACAAAAAAAAGAAAGAAAATAGATAAGCAAAAAAAAATATTAAGTGTCCATATTACAGTCCTTATTCAAATTCTGGCCACACTCGGCCAACAAAAACAAAAAAAAATTCAATGGAAAAACAATTCTCGAGTTGGTTGTGGTGGTCTAAGGGAGAGCTCCGTTGAGGGAGCTCTGGCACGAAAAGTCACGGGTGGAGGCGGAGGAATCTCTGTTTCTCCATCGATTATGATGGGAATGGGGAAGAGGTCCAGAAGCTTCGGAGCCTTCATGATTACCCAACCGGTTTCTCAAAAAAAAAATAAAAAAAGGGGTAAGGTAAAAAAAAATAATAATAATAAAAAGAAATAATTGTGTCAAAAGAAGGAAGAGAGGAAAAAAATTAAAAAGACAATGATGAAGTTAGGGTTTTACCATACATGTACTGGGGTAGTAGAGAAAAGAGGGTGCCGGTGGGGTCCAATTCCGCTTGCCAACATCTTACTCTATTCCCATGATTGCTAAACCAGCACTGGACATTGTACTCCCCCGCTTCTCTGAATGCCCTGAGTCGAGTAGTGATCTCAAAAATCTGAGCTCGACTTGGGTGAGAGACTCCATAATTGTAAATGTTGGTCATTATCCTGATTTGGTCGTCTGTCGGACGCCACTTTGGGCAGATCGGTCTCTCCATCTCCATTCCCTTCTCATTCATTTCTCTTCTATAATTTGTCTAAATAAATAATAAAAAAAAACAAAATAAACCATAAATAACAAAAATACTATGTTCATAGTCTAATGTTTTCTTCCATTCTGTTTCTTGTAAGCTAATTTTGTTCTTTGTATTGCGTCTTTCGAGTCTTATTGTCCAGTTTGTGATCTGTTTCATGGTCCTCGCAAAGGTTCCTAAACGGATCTATGTCCATATCGTCCATGTCCAGTTCATACAAATAAAATCTTCTGTCCATATTGTCCATGTCCAGTTCATACAAATAAAATTCTCTTTTTAAGTTTTCTGTTTTTATGGGGTACGTGGCGTTGTTCTACCCGATTGTCTCTGCCATACCTTCAAACGAAGGGAGATTAACGTCTGGTTTCCAGCCTATATACCCCTTAGTTTAAGACAGTGTGTTCTTATTTTTAAGTTAATAAAAAGAGAACAAAGAAAAAGAAGAAGAAAGCAAATAAAGGATACAGGAAAGGAAGAGGACAAATAATACTGAAAGAAAAATATAACTAAAAAAAAAAAGTAAAACAAATGAAAGCTTAAAAGAAAAACTGGAAAGCATAAGGAAGCAGAAAAAATATGAAAGCAGAAAGAGCAACAAACGGAAAGTAAAGCATAAAGGAAAGGAATAACAGAAAGGGAAAGGGAAGAAAAAGCTTAAATGAAGGAACGGAAAGCTTAAAGGGGAATAAGGAAAGAAATAACAAGAGGGAAAGGAAGATCTAGAGGAAAGAGGACTTACCCGGAAGCAGGGGGCCTTACAGACAGAAGGTCGTCGCAGGAGTCGGACGCCTTCGAAGGCACACTGGGCAGAGGCTCCTCGCAGAAGTCCAGATGCTCAAGGGGGAGAGAGAAGAGAGAAAGAGAGGGATAGAGAGAGAGTGGGTAGGTCGAGAAATGCCGCTCAGACGCTGAAGGGTAGCCTATTTGTAATCAAAATTCTGCCACTGTGTCCACAGGTCCGGTCATTGCTACCGGAGACATCCACAGTCCCGGTGTTTCAGAATTCAAAAAAAAATGAAAAATGAAAAAATGAAAACGGGTAGGGTTTGTTGGGTCAATCCGGCCCAATATAAGACTTCTTAGATGATCCGATTCCAAAAAAAAAAATAATAATAATAAAACAAAATATAAAAAATATGATAAATAGAAAATTTTCAAAAATAATAAATAGAGTGATGTAAAATTTGAAGTGTTCAAAATTATTTTTCATTTGCATGATAAATGACATTTTTTCAGGTTCATTGGGCCTCATTGTCATGTTAGCCTTCTTTGAACCCAATTCTTCTGAAATATAAATTTGAGTGAAAAATTATTTTGGAAATGTTCATAATTTTCACATCACACCAATTTGTTTGATTTAATTCCTTTTTCTTCTATATTTTGAATAAATCTAAAAAAAATCATAAATAAAAAAAAAACAGTGCTCAAGCCCATTAGGCCCAATGGCCTCTGTTTTTTCTCTCGAGTCTACTTCTTTTGAAAATATGTCAAAAATATTTTGTTTTCACATTTTTGCTGTTGAATAATGTATCCTTCTGAGATTTGTCAAAAAAAAAACAAAAAAAAAGAAAAAGAATTCAAGTTAGATTTTTTAGTGCAAGAGCGTGAATAGTAGTTTTCGAACCCATTTGGGCCCATTTTGAATATTAATTTTTCCTTAGCTTGTTTTCTCAAAAAAAAAATATATAAAGAATATTTCCCTTGCATAATTTTCACATATGTCATATTTCATTTAAAAATAAAAATCAATCCAAAAATCTCAAAAAATCTCAAAATACAAATTTTCAACAGTATCTTTCCAATACAATTATCCAAATTATCCTGTGTGATTTTCTCTGATTTTTTTGTCAAAAACTGAGAATGAAAGATGAACAGTTTTTGAGCCCATTAGGCCTCGTTGTCATATGTGGTTTCTCTTGAACCAGTGCATCTGAATTTCTGAAAAATAAAAATACATGTTTATGTTTATTTTGTGTTTTCAGTTCATAATTTCCCTTTCCATTTGTGTGAACAAGTATTTGTGCAAAAAATAAAAATAGAGGAATTCAGACCCTTGTCTGAAGATTTTGTCATGGTTGTAAAAAGAATAGTGTTGGGCCCATTGAGTCTAGTAGTGTTGCAAAATTTTCTTTAGTTCAATCTTGTGAAATCCTTTCATAACAAAAAACGAAAAAAATGAATTTCTTTTAGCTTGTTCCATAAACTATGAAAAATGAAAAAAATGTTTCTTTGTCATCTTCTTGTGTCAAATTTTCACGGCTCAGGTCATCTGATCCATTGGGTCAGTGTGCCTGGTAAGTCCAAATTCCTTCTATGTTAATTCTCTTCAGGTCCAATCCGATTTTGATTTTTCCCGTGTCAAAAAGAAAAGTCCAATTCTAAGCTCGTTAAGTCCATTTCTCGTTCTCTATAAAAAAAAATATACAAAAATATTTCCTTCAATAAACTGCATAATTTTTCCTCATTAACACATTTTTCATTCATAAAATAAAATGCAGCATAAGTTTGAAAGTACAAAAATATTTCTTTCAGTGAATTGCATAATTTTCCCTTATTACCATATTTTTCATTCATTAAATAAAGAGGAATATAAGTGTGAAAAATACAAAAATATTTCTTTCAATAAAAAAAAAATCTTTTTGATAGAATATTTTGTTTTAAGCGTGTAATATCTTTCCTTTCAATTAAAATTTAATTGTTCTGAGATGTACATATATTTATTTTTCGTAAGTCAAAAAATAAAAATTAACTCAAAAAAAAAATAATGAATGAAACCATATTTTCTTAAGCTTCGAGAATAATTCTTGGGTTCGTGCATGTTTTTGTTTGAGTACGATTTTCAAAAATAAAAAAAGGGTCACCAAACCCAATTTTCTCTAAAAAAAAATTTAAAAAAAAAACTTTCATTTTTCAGCTATTATCATTATTGTACTTCATATTACATTTCTTTATTCATAAAACCCAACAAAAATATGCATATCGTATCAAAAGTTGAGTCAATTATTTTCGATGCAAATCATCCACTTTATGAGATTTTAAAAAAAAATTGTAATGGATGTCATAATCTCTTATAGTCAAATGATCAAATTACATATTCTTAAGAAATATTTGTGTGTGCATTGCTTGGAAACATCATCCTGGAGCCTTCACTAAATCAAAGATTGACCCCAATCATGTTCTTTAGTCCAAATAAACGCAAACTTTTACACTGGGGCAGATTTTCCATGTCAAGATTACCTTCATTGACTTTCATTTGGGAGATCCTTGAATCCGTTAGGACAAAACAAAAAAAATAACAAAAAAAAAACAAAAAACCACGACTCTTATTGAGATCATTTAGTTTTGTCTCCTACTTAATCTTGTGAAAATGAAACAACCAAATTTGAAATGATGTGTGGCCATCTTTCTTCATCCAAAAACAAAAAAAATATATCCATTGATACCAAATTTGAGCCAATAAAAAATTTTCTTTTAAAAAAAAAAATTTACCTAAGCAAGGGTTACCATCACAATAGAAGTCAACTCAAATTGCAAACACACTTAGTGATCAAATGAAGAAAATTCATCAAAAGTGAAGCAAAAATAGGAAGAATCACAAAGTGATTACAAACAAAGAATGAAATTTGAGAAATGGCAAAATAGTCAAAACAGATTTGATGAATAACTGATACAAGGTGTAGATGGAAACTCTTGTTTCAAATAAATCCACAAACACTTATTTGGGCCTGTATATCCTTTCTTTCCATACCTTTCAGCCCAAGCCACGTTACAAGCCCAATAAAAGTCCATACAGATTGAATGATGGTTGCTTAAATTTTCATAAAGCTTAATTTTGAGACAAGACAAAATGACTAACAATGCAGTTAAAAAAAATGATAAAAAATAATGTCCTCGGAAGAAGGGAACTCCCTATTGATCAAGATTATATGAAGGAAAATCAGGCCAATTGGGGCAATCCTTCCAAGCCAATCATTTCCATATCCATCACAAATTCCTAAGCACATTCATATCACATTTAAACTCCTTCCCTGATTCCTAAACTAGGGGGCAACTTTGGGCAACTTTATGAATTTCATATGTTTTGGCCCATTCAAAATATTGGGCAACTTTGTTAATCTCACATTTGTTTCATGTGTACATTCAAAGTTCGTACCAAGACCAGGGCATCCCTTGTTGGGCCTCCTAGATTTGTCCGTGCTAAAATTCATAAATCTACCCTCAAAACAGAGGCAGATACTTTGTGGCTCTGAGTCCATCATTCGTAAACCCGGAATGGGGGGCAACTTCTTTTTGAACCTCACTTAAGTGACTCATACCCAAAACCAGGGGCAATTTTGCAAAAGTTATATGAATTTCACACCCTCACAATTCACAGATACATTTGTCCATACCTATCTTTTTACCATGCCCCCAAACTGGGGCAACTTCTGAGTATCTACGACTTCACATTGGCAGTAATTGTTTTAAGGAGTAAGAGGCCCAAGTAGCCAACCCGGTACTCTCCAAATCCTTCCACATATTTGTCCCAACCCTTGATATCAAGCATGTACGCACTAATATTTCGTCAAGAAATTTCTAGCACAGAAGCTTCATTTTGAACATTTGACTTTAGAATTGGACATCCATTGTAAAAAAGAAAATGAAAGTCTAAATCTTCATAAAATTGATGATTTCAAAGAAAACAAATTGACTCACTAAAAAAAAGCGTCATAGTTTTATAATCTTCTATCACGGATCAAAAGTCAACATCATGTACATATTTTCATGAATGTTTATCAAATCTTCTTCCTTCAAAAAGAAAAAAAAAAATCAAAATGCCTCAAAGTTTTCTCCTCCAATTTCAAAATTACATATTTTCACCAAATCTTCTTTTTTCAAAAAGACAAAAAAAATCAACATGCATCAAAGTTTTCTCCTCCAATTTCAAAATTTACATCAGTTATGTTTCTCTTGCATATCGAGGTTTCAAAATCCTAATCCTTGTACAAAGATGCAACACCTTTTTTAATCATATTTTCAACCTTGAGCAAAAGTTCTAAAACCTTGTTCCTCATTTCATAAAAAAAAATAACAAAAAAAAACAAAACAAAGCAAATGTTTTCATGTATCTATCAAAAAGAAAGTATTTCTCATCGAAATCCTCTTCATTCACATGAATGGTTATCAATTTCCTTCTTCAAAAAAAAACAAAAAAAAAACAAAAAAAAAACAAAGAAAACACAAAAAGAACAACATTCAGATTTTCTCTATCAAGCCATATTGTTTCATGTCGATCGAGCTTTCAAATTTGTGTCAAAATTACAAAACATTTCAGGTTTCAAGAATTTCAAAATTCGAAAGCCCAGTTTCTACACTGGCCCACAAAATGAAGGGTTTCAACACCTTAATGTCTTTTCAAAAATCAAATTTCTGTCAAAGTTACAAAACATTTCACAAATTACAAGTTTCAAGAATTTCAAAATTTGAAAGCCCAGTGTCCATACTGGCCCCCAAAGCCCAGTTTCCATACTGGCCCACAAAGCCCAATTTTCACATTGGCCCCAAGCCCAGTTTCCATACTGGCCCCTAAGCCCAGTTTCCACACTGGCCAACATTTCACAAATTACAAGTTTCAAGAATTTCAAAAGCACAGTTTCCATACTGGCCCCCAAAGCCCAGTTTCCATACTGGCCCACAAAGCCCAATTTCCACACTGGCCCCAAAGCCCAGTTTTCGCGCTGGCCCCAAGCCCAGTTTTCACACTGGCCCTCAAGCCCAGTTTTCACACTGGCCCCCAAGCCCAGTTTTCACGCTGGCCCTAAGCCCAGTTTTCACACTGGCCCCAAGCCCAGTTTTCACACTGGCCCCCAAAGCCCAGTTTCCACACTGGCTCCCAAGCCCAGCTTCCACGCTGGCCCCTAAGCCCAGTTTTCACACTGGCCCCAAGCCCAGTTTTCACACTGGCCCCAAGCCCAGTTTTCACACTGGCCCCAAGCCCAGCTTCCACGCTGGCCCCCAAGCCCAGTTTTCACGCTGGCCCTTAAGTTCAATTTTTGCCTCGCCCTTAAGTTCAATTTTTGTTGCATCGTGATTCTATTCATCTTATGTACTTGAATCGATTGTTATTCTCCCCCTTTCTCTTTGAAACCCAGACGAAATTAGTATTTCTATCTTTACTTATCTTTTACTCTGATAATATACAAACGTTGTTTGTCATATTATCTAGTAAAATCTAAGTAAAGAGGGGCAGCTGTCAATACCCAATTTCGTCCGGGTAAATAAAATTCATCACAAAATAAATAAATAAAAAAATTATAAAAAACCAAAATGAAAAATACTATTTATTTTACATTTTGCACCCCCAAATTTTCTTTTAAACACTTAATCCAATGGCCCAAAATAATCTCACTTTTTTACTTCCTCACCACCCATCTTTTCTTATCACACCCCATTCTCCACATCACCATCCACCTCACCCTCCACATCTCATTCCACATCATCTACCTTTTTCATTTATTTTTTCCACATCATTTCCATATTAATTTTATATATCAACTTTTCTAATTTTTCCACTTATTTTTTTTAATTATATCTTCTCCATCAACATTTTTTATTATCCATTTTTCTCCACCTAATTTCTCCACCAACTTTTTATATTATTTCTTTCACTTATTTTCCACATTAACTTTTACTATTCACTATATTTTATTTCACCTAATTTCTCCACCAACTTTTTATATTATTTCTTTCACTTAATTTCCACACCTTATTTCTCCACCCACTTTTTATATTATTTCTTTCACTTATTTTCCACATTAGCTTTTACTATTCACTATATTTTATTTCACCTAATTTCTCCACCAACTTTTTATATTATTTCTTTCACTTATTTTCCACATTAACTTTTACTATTCACTATATTTTATTTCACCTACTTTCTCCACCAACTTTTTATATTATTTCTTCCACTTAATTTCCACACCTAATTTCTCCACCAACTTTTTATATTATTTCTTCCACTTAATTTCCACACCTAATTTCTCCATCCACTTTTTATATTATTTCTTTCACTTATTTTCCACATTAACTTTTTCTATTCATCTTTTTTTAATTATATTTTATTTCCTCTAAATTTTCCACCAACTTATTATATTATTTTTATTCATCAACTTTCTTCATCCTTAACTCTATAAATACCTACATTTCCTTCACTTCACACACACACAATTACATAATATCCATCTCTTCTCTCTCAAAATCTCTTCATTCCATCCCAAAACTCTACTTCATTTTTCTCTCACATTTTACTATTTCCTAATCTCTCTATACATAATAAATCCCATACCCCATTTTTACTATAAAGCTATCTTCTTCATCTTCCATCTATCTTTCTCACGACTTATTACAAGTAAGGTTTTATTTCATCACGCAAATCTTCAACAAGGTACACATTTTCTTTTCATTCTATTTATATGCATTTTGATCATTTTTTTTAGTTTATAAATTTATCCTATTTTCTACCACAATTTTATCCTATGTTTTCTTTTTCATATTTTTATGTCATAGATATTTCAACTCACCTCTCTTCTTAATAAAAAAAATATAAAACTTTAAAAAACATGTAATGATATAAATATCAATGTGAGTACTCGTGCGATCGTACGCATCAGCCTAGTACTCATTACCCAAAATATAAAATAAACAAAAAAGTCGTGTGAGTGCTCATGCGATCGTACGCATCAACCTAGTGCTGATTACGCAAAACAATAAAAAATAAGGAAAAAGCCGTGTGAGTGCTCGTGCGATCGTACGCATCAGCCTAGTGCTCATTACGCAAAAAAAAATCTAAATATTACATCAAAAAAATACCAAAAAATATAAAAACCTTCAAAAACTAAAAACATCCACATTTTCAAACAACAAACAGTCTTGCGAGCCAGAACTACGTGATCCTTGATTCTCCATCAAAAGTGGAGATACGTAGGAGCAAGGCCAGTCCTTGTCAGGTTCACTTTCCCAAAAATCCAAAATCATTTTATAAACAAAATTCTCAATCAATTTTCAAACAAATTTTCAAGCAGTTTTCTAAAAGAACTACGGAACCCTGATTTCTCATTCTTAATGAGAATACGTAGGAGCAAGGTCAATCCTTGTCGGGCCCAAAAAACTAAAAAATACATTTTGTTTCTTTAGAATTTTATTTTTAGGGGAAAGTTAAACATTTTGAAAACCACATCATATTCGCATATTTAGTTAAAGGTACTGTCTTAGGGCAGGCGTTGTAGGGTGCTAATACCTTCCCTACACGTAACCGACTCCCGAACCAAGAATCTCAGTTTCGCGGACCATGCCTTATCATTTTATGGTTTTTCCGTAGTTTTCCAGAATAAACTATGGTGGCGACTCCAAAATCTCTTTTTTTCAAAAACGCGTTTTTATTTTTCGGATTGTCGTCCCGTCACGATTCCGGTTGCGACAGAATGACATCCTCTTCAGGCAAAAGATTGAAGACCATGGCAACCAAGAGAAAAGAAAAGGAACCAGAACAACCCCATTCTAGTAGGTTCCTATCTAGGAAACATGAGAAGCACTTCAAGGTGGTCCAAGACAGGAGACTCCTTATGGAGAGAAAGGTTGGAATGATACCTAACTTTGCTCCTCAATTCGGAGAGCAATTGTTAGGGAATGATTGGGGAAAGCTAGCCACATATCCTGCACCTGCAAATATAGCTGCGGTAAAAGAATTCTACACCAATGCAAAGAAGATTGGTGATTATCCAGCTGAGAATTATCTAGGCTATGTCAGAGGCCTTGCTATCAGGTATGATCCTGATTCCATCAATAACTTCCTGGATACTGTGTGGGCTGGTGAGCAGTGCCAGTCTGCTCTCTGTATGGAGGAAGGTGCTGATTTTGAGGATGTGGAGAAAGTGCTATGTATACTTGGAGGACACTTTCAAAGAAATAGAACTGGCTCTGTGGTGAATTTTAGGAGGACTGACCTGACTCCTCTTGCAAAATATTGGATGGCGTTTTCCCATGCCAACATTCAGCCATGTTCTCATGTGTCAGATATTACTCCTAGCAGGGCACTCTTCATCTACTGTACTATCAGAAATTTGAATGTTAATATTGGGCAGGTGATAGCTAATGAGATCAGGGTGTGTGCTAATACTACAAATAATAAAGCACCCTTAGGACATCCGTCCTTAATCACTCACCTCTGCAAGATAGCTGGGGTGGACACTTCTGCTCCACCATTTGAAAGGCCAAGGAAAGCAATTGATGAGGCCTATTATAGACAGTACTGTGGAGGTGAGGAAGCAGCTCAACCAGTTCCACCACGCCGTGCTCGCAGAGAGAGAGGGCAAGCACAAAGTCAGACCTCTGCTGAGACACATGAAGCAGAACCGTTCCAAATGAGGGACATGTACATGTCTCTTATAGGTGCTCAGTTACAGTCCGTTCATAGAGGGCAGGTGGCTATTGCTGAGATGATTGTTGGTATGTATGATTCACCTCCAGCTCACAGGTGGACTATGGAGGAATTTCATAAAGTGGTAGCTTGGCCAGAGGAGCCTATACAAGGAGGAGGAGCTGAAGCAGCTGAAGCTTCAGTTAGGGAGATGGAAGAAGATGAAGCTGATGATGATGCATTTGAAGATGATGAAGATGAGGAAGAAGAGGAAGATACAGAGGACAACTCAGATTGATGAGGAGCTGAGATAACATTTACTGGTGAATGCTATCATGAACTTATGCTTTTATTGGTTTAAGTGTTCTGAACTTATTTACTTTCGTTTTAGATTAGGGTTGACGTACTCAATTGGAAACTTGGTTTGTTATGATGGTTTGCTTATAATTGTGATTGTGTGATAAGTAATGCTTGATAATGCTTTGAGATTGATTGATGTTGAGATGTGCACATTAAATGCTTATACAGGTGATTCACAAACTTTGTGAACAAATGCATGATATTATGATTGTGATTGTGAGATTAAGCAGGATGTGTATGTCAAATGTGAATGAGCTTATATGTGAGGTTTTGAGCTCCAGAGTTTTTGTTATGATTGAATGCTATTCCTTTGGAAACATGAATGATTTTGCCCAGGTTTTCTATGATTGAATCAATTGCTTGTTTTGCATCATATGATCAAGGCCATTTGTTGGAACCCTTTTTATTGGCCAAATTCATGAAGTTAGCCCACTAAAAGAGAACACTTTGTGTTCTATCCTTTGAACCCTTAGCCTTGAACATAAATTGAATAGCTTTACCTTGAGTTAAGTAGAAAATCTTGTGTGGTATTGTTAAATGTTCAAGTTTGGGGTTATTGGGAAAGCATGAAAAAGAAAAAGGAAAAGCATTGAGCTAAGAGCTAAAAATAAGAATGTGAAACGAAAAAAAAAAAAAGAAAAAGAAAAGCTCAATGCAAAGGTGAGTTGGGAAAAATAAGAATAATTGTGTGGTTATGATTCTCTTAACTCAAGAATTTTGTGATCCAGAAAAACCAATTTTCTTGTTAGCCCAGCCACGTTATAAGCCATTGAAAAGTCCTTGTGATGATGCATGCTTGTGAATGTTTTTGATTGTGGTTAAATGAAAGGCAAAGTTGATTCATGTGACATTGTGATAGTGGAGTGAATGAGTGATCACCTCTTATACACTTGTGTGTGAGTGAAACACTTTACCTAGTGAGGAAATATTCCATGAGCACATGAACATCCATGCTTAATTGATTGATCATTCATGAAAAATAGCATTTGTTGGATATTAAGTGACTTTGTGAACACCAAAGCATGTGCACATCTTGATTGAAATCTTGGTCATAAGTTTGATTGAAGTTTTTATTTATCTTGAAAAGAAGATTTTTGAATGAGTGAACCATTATATGAATTGGTAGAAGATTGAGTTACATCTTGTTTGCTTGAGGACAAGCAAAGTTCTAAGTTTGGAGTTGTGATAACAGTTGAAAAATTGTTATTTTTATGCTTAAAATTGATACTAAAAGCAACCTTTAACACTTAGAAACTAGCTTGAAATCATGCTTTTGTTCATATTTTCAGAAATAAGAGAGCTGGACAGGTTTATGCTTGATTTCAGTGTTTTTGTGCAGGTTTTAAGGTGAATTTGGTGAAAGAAGTGAAGAAGGAGAGAGATGGAATCAGAAAAGACATCAAAAAGTGCAAAAGGAGAAGTCGCAACCACCGCTCAGCGGCAGTTTACCGTTGAGCGGCACTCAAGAGATCACGGTGGATCCGTTGAGGGGCAAAATGGCCGCCGAGGGGAAGAAACCAACTCATGCACTTACCTCTGAGCGGCAGTTTACCGCTGAGCGGCACTCTTATAGGCTTGGGCCTAAATTTTCTGTATTTTTAAAATAGTATATAAGCTTTAGGACGTCCTAGAGTTTGTATCTTTGGCAGAAACGAAGCAAACACTCTCTCTTCCACCCCTTTGAAGGAGGATCTTGGATGCTCAGGCTACCTCTTCACCTTTCTAGGGTTTTATCTTTCATTCTTCCATTATTATTCATCTAGTTTCACCATGAATATGGTGAACTAAACCTTGTATTGTTTTTGGGGAATCAATGTAGTCTTGTGAAACTCTCATATATGGAATTTGTTTTTACATCTTATTTTAAGACCTATGCTTTCTTTCATCATTAGTTAGGGTTTTTCCTCTTTGCTTAATGCTTGCTTTGTTTAACTCATTCAATGCATGATTATTGATTTTGTCGATACGGAAACGTATGGAGAAATCTAGATCCGGGGAATTTCTCCCAATAGTATACTGGTTGCCGTTAAGCTCCTGCACTTAAGAACTAATTACTAGGAATGCTAGGAATTGTATGAACTTGTAATTAAGGATAGGCCTTCTTACAAGGTGATTTAGAGAGTGACATTAACAATGATGAAAAGAATGTTGAATTCTTAAAGTATATGAGAGTGGATAAGATGAAATTGATAACCCCAACAACATACCCATCCATATATTCCATTGAAGTGTTTGTATTTTGATTTAGCCATTGATCAAATTCATGCATACATGTTTATTTTCTGTCTTTTGCATATTAAATTTCAATTATTTTGTTCTTAAGTCTTAAATAATCAACAAATCACATAACTAAACTAGGCCGTGAGTCCTTTGGGAGAACGATACTTGGTATTACCGAGTTTATTACTTGAAACGATTCGGTCACACTTGCCAATTGTTAAACAAGTTTGTGGCGCCGTTTTTCGGATCATAAATTTGTCATCAACGTTCTAATACTTATTTTTCTGTTGTGATGTGCTCTCTTTTTTTGTGTGCAGATTTCCACCTTTATTAAAAAGCTGTTTAGAATCACAGCAACGTTAAGAGATAAGAAGATATTCAACGAATGTATCCTTCATGCTTTCTGCCTGTCCTTATCGTACACACAACACAATTGCTTTGCCAAGACGCAACATAAATTTTGACTCTAACTTAAATGTTGAGATTGTTGATAGGGGGAGCACAGGTTTAGCTTAATCCACAATCTCAGTGATATCTGAGTTTTTGATGATGACAACACATAATTAATAACACATGTGTATTCTGTGTTACATGTTCCATGTTTTTTCTTAATGTGTTAAATCTGTTAAAGCATATATGAGAACATGTTTGTGTTGTTCGTTGCATATCACTGTGTGAAATATGTGATTTTATATGTGTATGCATGACATATGCTTTTGAGAAAAGAAAAATCACAAGCACTATGGTTGAACTTTAAATATGTGGCAAAACAACAGTTTAAAGTTTATTATATTATGGGGTGAATCAATTAAAACTCGTGTGTTTGCAAAAACTCTTTTGAAGTGTGCTAAGAGTTTTTTCAAAGAGAAAAGTTTTCAAAACTGTGCAAAAAGATTTCACTTATTCGAATGCATCCACTCTGTATTCGAATAAGTTAGTTGATGTTTTGAAAATCTGTTAAATGTTTATAACAACTAACATAACGATCATATTTTTAAATATGTTGACCAAACATTAAATGATAGTCGATTGCATTAATTGTACATTCAATTATTTGTTTGAATGTTGCTAATTATGTTATAACTGATTGTTATATTCGATTACGTTAGTAGCTCAATCGATTAAAATGCGTCTAATATGTGTTATACTATAAATTGACGCAGATTTGAATTCTATAAGAACTTTTGTGAGTCTAACAATTTCATATCATTTTACAGAAAGTTGTGATCTTACAAAAAGAGAGGAAAAACTCCAAGAAACAAGATTGACAATGGTATCACAACTTATGATTTGTTGAAGAGCAAGACTATTGTGTTTCAAAGACTGATCAAATTTGCACATTTTGGTGTTACTGCGTGATCATATTCTAAGATTGGTTTGAGTTCCCTGTTGTGACTATAGGAAGACGAACATGTGTGTTCTTGATTTTGAGGGTGCCTTAGAGGGGTTAGACAACAGGAGAGGGGATTCTTGCTGCTGGTCTTGTTGTGTATTGCCTATATTTTGATTAGAGGGTTAAAGAGGTGTTTTACATTTTTTTTTACGTGATGTCTTTTGTAGAAACCTTGTTGTAAAAACATTTATCATTATAGTACATTTGCTTCCAATGGTTGGAAGGACACTGGATGTAGGTAGGTTGGCCGAACTAGTATAAAAACACAGTGTTTGAATTTTCTGATCTTTACTCTCTTTTATTCACTCGATTATTTTCTGTACTTATTCGATTAAGGTTCCACTGCATTGAAAATCTTTTACCTTGAAATTCAAGAAAAATATAAAGGCACCACTTTTGTGGAAAAGATTTTAAAAGCTTTTGTTTTTTACACTTCACCAACTCACCCCCCCTTCTTGGTGTGAGAAATTGAGCCATTCTATTTTAACATTAAAGACTACACCTCTAGAAGAAATTCAAAGCTCTAAATAATGGTTCTTTTTCGAAGACGTCTATATAAAGATGATTACATGAAGAGAAGAACAAAAAGAATTATCTTCTTGCAATATGCTCACACTACTTACCTCTTTAAACTTTATCTCTTAGATTTGTCTTTGAAAAGAAATTTCTTTTTCCAAGTTTTTAGAATATCTTTGTATTTATTTCAAATCTTCTCGAAGAGAGTTGTACATTTTGTTCTTGTAATCTTTCACAAGACTTTGTATTTGTATTCAAAAGTGAAGTAAAACACTTGTAAGGTCAACTCAATGGAGTTAGACCATCTAGTGAGATAGACTAGTATACCATGAGTGGTTATACGCATCTAACCACTGAGTTAGTTATTCACTAGGAGTGGTTAAACTTGTTTGTATTAATTCATGTGAGTGGTAATACGCATCTAACCAGTGGGTTAGTTATACACTAGGAGTGGTTAAACTTGTTTGTATTAATTCATGATTAGTTGAACCCCTTAAAGAAATTTAAGAGAGAATTGGATGTAGCTCAGTTTGGAGCGAACCAATATAAAAACAATATGCCTTATTGTTTTTGTTTTTCAAAGCTTTTCCATTAAACACCATTTAATAAAGTTAAGTATTTAATAACTATTGTAGATCATCTAACCCCTACGAAGAAAATTAAACATCGATTTGCGAAAAGTTTAAAACTGTATTCGAATCCCCCTTTATAGAGTTTTCCTATGTTTTAGTTGGTATGAGACCTAACCTCAGGAGTTAGTTCTTGACTGAATGTGAGGAAAGATCCTAACAGCTATGGAAAACGAAGGATATGCCATTAATTTTCCTTCTTTGCTTAAGGGAGAAAAAATTGATTACTGGAAACAAAGAATGATAACATTCTTTGCATCCTATCATATTGACATGTTCGATGTAGTTGAGAGCATAAACTATATACCCCTAAACAAATAGGAGGAGTTACTAGCCAAAAGGATATGGTTAGATGATAAAAACAAAGGTATCTTCTAAATTCCAAAGCCCGTAATTCTCTAATGTGTGCTTTGTCTAAAGAAGAGTATAAGAAATTTCACACCTTCAAAGGCTTCAAGGAGATGAGGGACACTCTAGTCATCAACTACTAAGGATCTAATGAAGTCAAGAAGAACCAACTGAGTCTGTTAACCAAAAAATACAAATTATTCTCCATGTTGGACAACGAGAACATTCAAGCCATGTTCATTAGATTTCAAACCATCCTCAAAGAGCTGAGACCTTTAGGCAAGGTCTATGATAATTTTGATAATATTAAAAAAAAATTGCGTAGCCTCCCGAGACAATGGAGATGCAAGTCACAACTCTCAAAATATCTAAAAACCTTGATGGTATGCGTTTAGAAGAGCTGGTTGGGAAAAGAACGACAAAAAATGGTATGTTGAAAAAGACAAAAGCATCGCTCTCAAAGCTCAAAGACCGACAAAAAGAACTCCCACAAAGGCCTTAAAGGTTGAAGAACCTTCCGAAGATTCTAACAACGAGGGAGATTCAAATGAAGAAGAAAAAGAAGTAGATGAATTATCGTTCATCTCAAGAAAAATCCACTCCACGTGGAAAAAGAAAAGAACCACTTCATTAAGAGGAAGACACATTAGGTCTACCTCAAGAAATGAGCTAAAGGATAAACGAAAAAATGGACCAGTTATATGTTATTAGTGTAAGAAGCTAGAACACTTTAGATAAAAATGTCTTAAACTGGAAAAGGCCAAGAAAAAGGTGGTCTTTCGTAAAGTGTAGAAAGTTCTTATGAGTATATGGGAAGACCTAAACACCTCTGAATCCAACGAAGAGCTAGAAGAATAAGCAAATCTTTGTGTCATGGTAGACAACGTCGAATTCTCATCAACGACTCTAATGAGGAGGTAGATTTCACTGAACTTAGTTGTTTAGGCTTACAATGAACTTTTATGCAATACCTCTAAATTATCATAAGCTTCCAAACAGATCAGAAAGCTGAATAAAAAGTTTTTCAAAGAAAGAATTAACAACTTGAAAAATAATTTGATACATTGAGAGATGAGACCAAATCGTTGAAAGAAAGAATTAACAACTTGAAAGGGACATTGGTTCAGTATAAACAAAAGTTGAAAACCTCCTTTCAAAGAATAAGAGATTTGTGAAAAACTCAACGATTATCGAGGACGCTAAACACGTCAAAGTACTTCAACGTGAAAATGCACTTTACATAAAGTTTTAAATAGAAAGTTTGTGGGAAATGCGGCTGTTAATCAACGATTATAGCCCTTCTGATAAAATAGTATTAGATTTTTAAAATAAAAGCAATCATTGTATGTCTAAAACTAAAACTACCTATTTTATTAAAGCCAACGATAAAAATACTTGTTATACATCAACTTCTGAAAAGAAGATGTCAAAGTCTAATAAGACCTAATACTAGGTGGGTATCTAAAGAAAAAATAATTTTTCTTGTAGATATGCTTATTTAAGTCCTATCCTAAGTAAAATGCCATATGAATTATGGAAGAACAGAAAGCCCAACATCTTTATACTTGAGTGTTTCTCCCTACACCTCTATGAGTTCTTCCTGTACCTCTAAATTTACCACATTGCCCTTCCGAATGCTGCACAATTTACAGAAAGAATGAAAGAATCTTTTAATGAGATTATTTTTCAAAAATTAAAAGCCAAACCCTACACCCCTAAAACCCATTCCAATTTTCCCCTCCACTGTACTCCCCTTCTTATTCTCTCGCTGCCCTGTCTCCCTTCTTCTCTCATCTCCTTGTCTTCCTTCATATGTCGCTGCACTTCTCCTTCTTGCTCTCTCACTGCACCTCTATGTGTCTCAGTCGCGCTCTGAACTAAGGTTGGTGCTTTCTTTCTCTCTTTGTTATTCCTTTGTTTTTTCCATTGATAATAAAAGAACAACCGCATTTCGGAAAAATCATAGCCGGCATTGGAAATGCAGTGGACCGTTAACCGACTTTCAAACTGTAATTAAGGATCGTTGGCGTTCAAATTACGATTAAAAGTCGCCGGTGTTTGAAGGTTAGCGTACTTCGAAGTGCGGTTCAAACAATGTTTTAACTCTTGAACTTTGCTTGCTTGCTCCGATGAAGAACCGAGATCCGACCACCACTTAACCACCAGCACAGGACCACACCATCACACCGAGGGACCACGAACACGAGGGACCACAACTCACCAAACACCAAACCACGAGAAGGAAAGAAGAAGAAGCATAGTGAACGAGCCAGTCAGGGAATGGTGGGGTGCAGAGTATATTAAACCACATTTTATATTTAATTTAATATAAAGGGTATAGTGGAGAATTTGGAGGTGCATTCAGAACTCATGGAGGTGCAAGGAGAATCACTCCTCATACTTTTATCCCTTTGGGTGTCAATGCTTTATTATGAACATTAAAGATAATTTAGGAATGTTTGACTGGAAAAGTGATGAAGGTATAATGATTGGCTATTATGAAACCTTGAAAGCATTTATAGTATGTACTCTAGAACTTACAAGGTAGAAGAAGCCATTCATGTTAAATTGTAATGATAGAAAGCCTGGCATTAGAATGTTAGAGTTATATGAAGTCTTTGTAGATATGCAGATAAACAAGAAAGTGCCAAAGCCTGCCAACAAGTCATCTTAACTTGAAGCGTTGAAACAAGTAAAAGAGTTTATTGATGAGAAAAGAAAGCATAACAAGTCTCATCTTCTAACAGTCAAAAACCATCCTCCTGAAAAGATCATTGAAGATCTTAAAGAAGATATTAAGACTACACTAGTACAAAAATCGAATACAACATCAATATTTTGGGCTTTTAACGACGAATTCGTGAACGACGTTATATCAAGAGACGTTAAATTTATGTCGAATTTAAAAAATTTGACGTTAAATTAACGTCGAATTTTGTTAATATACAACGTTAACTTAACGTCGAATTTTGTCAATATTCGACGTTAATCAATTATTTTTGGTTTTTTAATTAATTTTGATCCTTTTTTACAACTCTACGAGACCTAAAAAGCAAAAAAACAACAAATTTTAGTGTTTGGTATTTTATAAAGCATGAACTATGAACGTGTAGCGTAGTATCAACAACAAACAATAATAACAAACAACAAACAAGTTCAATCAAACAACAACAACAAACAAGTGCAACTAAATAACAACAACATACACGTTCAACAAAAGAAACAACAAACAAGTTCAACAGATAAGTTCTTCAAAACGAAAACTAACCTTCAAAAGGTGGGTTCGTCGGAATAAAATTTCGTCACAGTGAGAGAGAAAACAAAATGCAGGATCACGAGAATAATCGGTTAAAACAAACAAAAATCATACATAAAGTAATTAACTAACATGCATTTGTATGAAATGAAAGAAAGATTACATGTGATGCTCGTCAAACTTTGTTCAAGAAAAGTTTGAGAAGAGAAGAAAGTATCACGCGCTAAGATAAAGTGAATGAATTTTCAATCTCCCGCTCAATTTTTTATTGAATTCACTAACCTTTTGACGTCGAATTTAAAAGTCATTCGATGTTTTATATCCTTTTACGTCGAATTACAATTTTAAACGACGTTTAATAATTGCATTTATTTACAAAAATGTCATCGCTCATTTTTAAAGTTGGTTATTTAGTGGTTGAATGTTGAACGCGTGACGTTATACGTTGTTTTTGTACTAGTGCTAAGGCGTTTTATAAGCAAAAGCCTGCAACTCTAATTTCTAGATAGAACTGTTGAACGTTAATGAACTGTTGGAAGACGACTTTTGGATAAAGGTCATTCGGGAAGAGTTGTAACAGTTAAAGAAGAACGACGTTTGGAAGCTCGTCGAGCTACCTCAAGGAAAACACATTGTTGGAGCAAAATGAATCTATTTATAAGGAGTCATTAGTGCAGAAATAATGTTTAACATCACGCGTTTAACGTCTAACGAAAGAAAATCCAACGTAAAAATTGATCGGTGACAATTTTGTAAATAAAACGTCATTATAGAAGTCAATTAGAGAGGTCCTCGGCATCAACAAGGTACAGATGTCGGTTGCCCTCAGATCAGACGTCAAATAGTCTACATACAGAACTGAAAATACCTTTAGATGTTGGCTCTCCCCTCCACAGATATGAAAAAGATTCGAAAATACCTCATTTTAAGCGTCAATGTTAATTTTTTTTATCACATAAACATCCCCCCAGATCAGACGTCAAATCCTCTGCCAAATCAAAATTGAAAAGTCACCTTTTCAGACATTAAACGTTAGACATAGAAGGAGACGACATCTAATACACATTAAACATTAGATCCCCTTCCCTGAACGTCAATAAGTTGCAAAAATACCCCAAAAGTAACTGCTAAACTCGCTTCTAGTAGCATCAAAGCTAACAAAAGTATGGTTAAGTCTTATATTATTTATTTAATAATTAACAAATAATGGAAGGTGGGGGAAATGAAATTAAATTAAAAAAAAATGAATCAAATAATCTGTAAAATCTGGATATGGAAATAAGGATGCATTAAAGAAATGGTATATATAGGTATCAGAACCAAAAGAATGGAAAATTTCACCATCTAAGCTAATGAACCTAATCTCTATTCACAGGAATACCAAAATAAAAGAATCAGAACAAGAAGAATTGGTTAGAACATAAATTAGAATCAAATTCATATAGGATTAGTTCAAAGAATGTTTATCACAATTTAGGAAGACATCTTGTGAAAATAAGCCCACTTTGGAGTCTTAAAGTTCATTTTCAGAATTAAAAAACAGTGATCTCCATTCAATTCATCAAATCGAAGTGAATCCATCTTATGTTAACCAAGATCAGAAATAGAAAATTATTCTACAATCATCATTATCAACATATCAACTTGAATTCTCTCAAACATAAACAAACAAAATGATAATATCTCCAAATTCATAAAAGAAACTAAAATAGCCAAAAACAGTACCAACTTTCTACACCTATTTCAATTAAAACGACAATATTAACTAAACTACTTTCAAACACAAAATGGAAACTATCATCAATTAACTAATCAGATTTAAACAAGTCATCAACTCAAAATAGTACAAGGAACAAAGTAAAATCGATACAAAACATATAAAAGCAACATATACAAACTAAAATTAAAGTAAACACCTAAAACCTAAATGTTGAAGCGACGCACGATTCATGAAGGGTCAGAGTTACAAACATCGGTGAAGCTCTCTGGCTATGTCTAGTAAAGCCGATGAAGACCCCGATCAAATAAGAGAGTAGAGCGTGGGGGTTCATTGGATGCAACTGGCATATGCTGAACTTTGACCATATAGTTGATTTTCGGTCATATTCAAGTTGTTGGAGAATCTAAGAGACATATGTGTTGAAGGCCAAATTAACCATTGGAGTATTCTTAGAAGAGTGTGGAACTGACCAAAGTTAACTAAGCTTAGTTAAGAAATTTTGTTTTTTCTTTTAAAAAAGACCAGTTAACTGGTTATGGAGTTTTAGGTTTTTCTCTACTTTTCTTTCCATTTTTCTCTCCATTTTTTTGCTTTGAGCTCAAAGATCTAAGTGAGACAGGCTCAATAACTTCACATTCGATATTATGTTTTAATACATTTTTTTTTTCATTTTCATTGTTTAATTTCTTTTATACTCATTCAATTCGATTATATAGAATTTCTACTATACATGTGCTCATGTTGTGATTTCATTTTTTTATTCAAGTTCTTCCTAGTTGTGAATTAGTCAAATTTTCTTTATATTCTACTAGGTTTGGGTTATGGATTCATGTCTATAACATAATGTGTCCAAAAGACTAAAAAACACCAAGGTTTGAATGGTAAACCTAACTAATGGAAAGAAACATATATAGTGCGTTAAAAAGCTTTTTTTTTACTAGTTAAAACATAAGTTTATGTGTTCTTGAAAATGAATGAATTTTGATTTCTGTGAATTATTATTGATTGTTTTAGGTTAGAATAATGATTTTGAACATGTTTGCATTTATAATTTTTGTAAAATACACAAAAACACAATAAGACCATTTTTCTCGTTAGAAGCTAGGTTCATAAATTTGATTTTCGTATCTACTCAATTATTTGACCTCGTTTCAATTCTTATAATTAATTGATGTTAATAGGAACCATTTTGCATCATTAATTCATTTAATGATCCTTTATATAGTTATTTTAGTCATTGTCATGCATATTCACATCCTCACAAACACTAATTTTGCTTAATTGTTGGAGTTTTGGTTTTTATTTCCATTTTTTAATTTGTATAAGTACTATTCAGTTCTAAACACATATTTTAGTGATCTTAGGTGATTAAAACATGTTTTACACACTGGCATTATAAAAAAACCATTCCACTTTCATTCAGATATTCCATCAAACACCTAGTGAAAACTAGATTTTGAAGAGACATTTCATCAAACAGTTTGTATTTCTTTGTTTGTAATGATGGCTAATTGTTTCTAAACATTAGTCTTTATTCATATTAGGGTCCAATAGTACACATGTTTGACATCAATTATATTATTACCGTCAATGTTAGAAAGCATTTAAAGATAAATATTGTAGTTTTTAATTTCATGACATGCATGGCATAATAATTTTAGGAGTTTAGTGCTTATAGTTAATTAAATTTCCCCATCACAAAGTAGTCATAATAATTTGTATTTATATATTTCTAGTTTTAAGGATTGAGAGTCAAAGTTCTCTATATATTACTACATTTTAAGAAAATTTTGGTTTTGTGTGAACTTAATGGACCTAAATTTTAGTTCATGAATTATAGAATAAAAATTATAAATTTCAAATCCAAAATATTAAGTATTACCATGTAGGTGTTCGTAGGATTTATGAGTTACACAACATGATTAGATTCAAACAACAGATCTAATAAGTCAACATCAATTTTCAAAAGTTTCTACGTGTAATTATAAATTTGAAAAATGATATTTTGACCTCCACTTTTATAGTAGCAATTTCTCTGACATTTTTATTTTCTTTTTGGAGTCAAGTTAGAATTTTGAAGAAGAGAATAGGTGCCAGAGTTTTATTTTCTGGCATTGGCTCCTTTGTTTCTTTCCCCACTTGCTATTTATTGCTTTTTATTATTCAAATTAAAAGAATATAAATAAAAATATTTAAACCCTTTTAAGTAATTGAAATTAATTACATTTAAGCAACATAGATAAAATAGCTAGAATAAAGAAATAAAGAATAAAAGATGTCCAATGCGATAATATAGGCCATAACGACATATGATTGAAACTAGGCAAGTGATTTACCTCTTATTATATCTGTAATAGTTATAATGAATAGGGATAAAGAAGAATATATAGCATTAACACAGAAGATTAAATTGTCATAACATTATGCGAAAAAAAGGTTGAAGTTAGCACATTGATGTTGAGCATACATATTTTAAGGATTGTTGGAATTAAATATCCTTTAATTAAAAGACCTTTTGCTACATATAGAATTTGCGAGAGAAGGGGAATCGTTGTTGTGATGGAAACCAAAACAAAGTGCTAAAGATATCGAAAGAAAAAGTGTAATAAAGCGAAGAACGAGGTATGAAAGGAATTATAGGGAGTGGAGAGAGAAGTTAGGAGGAAAGAGAGTGGAGATAGTTGGAGGAAAGGGTTATAAAAGGGGAAGGTGAAGATGGTGACGAAAGCAAGAAGATAATAACAATCCTTCTTCTTCCAATAATAACAAAGGAAGGAGATAGGAAAGGGTTGAATTGAATCAAAAAAGGAAAAAAAAAATGGGTCGGATATCAAGTTTAGTGATTGGTTTGATGGCATGCTTGATGGCAGCATCAGTGCGTGGGGAAGACCCTTACATATTCTACACTTGGAACGTCACCTATGGCACTGTTGCACCATTGGGTGTGGAACAACAGGGCATCCTCATCAACGGCCTGTTCCCAGGGCCAGAAATAAACTGCAGCAGTAACAACAACATTGTCGTCAATGTCTTTAACTTCCTTGACGAGCCCCTCCTCTTCACCTGGCACGGTATCCAACACAGGAAGAACTCATGGCAAGATGGCACCTTGGGAGCCCAATGCCCCATCCTCCCAGGTTCCAACTACACCTACCACTTCCAAGTTAAGGACCAGATCGGCAGCTACTTCTACTACCCCTCCATCGGCATGCACCGCGCCGTCGGTGGCTTCGGTGGTTTGAGGATCTACAGCCGCTTGTTGATCCCAGTTCCCTATGCTGATCCCGCCGACGAGTTCTGGGTCCTCATCGGTGACTGGTACGGCAAGTCCCACCAGACCCTCAGGCAATTCTTGGATAGTGGACGTCGCATTGGCAGGCCCAGCGGAGTCCATATCAACGGCAAGAACGGTGGTCTTGAGCCCGCTTATACCATGGAGCCCGGCAAGACTTACAAATACAGAATCTGCAATGTGGGGATCAAAGACGCCCTCAACTTCAGAATCCAAGGTCATCCCTTGAAGCTCGTCGAGATGGAAGGCTCACACGTTGTTCAGAACATCTACGACTCCCTCGACGTTCACGTTGGACAGTGCTTCTCTGTCCTCGTAACCGCCGACAAGGAGCCCAAGGACTACTACATGGTCGCCTCCACTCGCTTCACCAAGAAGACCCTCGGCGCCACCCGCATCATCCGTTACTCCAACGGTGTCGCCCCCGCCTCCCCCGAGCTTCCCCCAGCTCCCGAAGGCTGGGCTTGGTCTCTCAATCAGTTCCGCTCCTTCCGTTGGAACCTTACCGCCAGCGCCGCCAGGCCCAACCCTCAGGGCTCTTACCACTACGGCCAGATCAATATCACTCGCACCATCAAGCTCGTTAACACCCTCTGCAGGTTCGGTGGAAAACTCCGCTACGGACTCAATGGTGTGTCCCACCTTGACAATGAAACCCCACTCAAACTCGCTGAGTACTACGGTGTGAGCGACAAGGTTTTCCAGTACAACCTCATCTCCGACGACCCCGTTTCCCCCATCGGCGACCTCACCCTTGCTGCTAACGTCATCAACGCCAACTTCCGTGACTTCATCGAAATCATCTTCGAGAACCCCACAAAGGTTCCCCAGTCTTACAACTTGGACGGCTACTCTTTCTTTGCCGTCGCCATTGAGCCAGGGAAGTGGTCACCGGAGAAGAGGAAGAACTACAACCTTCTGGATGCTGTGAGCAGACACACCATTCAGGTGTTCCCCAAGTCCTGGGCTGCTATCATGTTGACATTCGACAATGCTGGTATGTGGAACTTGAGGTCGGAGCTTGGCGAGAATCGTTACCTGGGACAGCAGTTGTACGTGAGCGTTCTGTCTCCAAACAGGTCCCTCAGGGATGAGTACAACCTTCCAGACACTCAGCTTCTTTGCGGCATAGTCAAGGATATGCCTAAGCCACCACCTTACTCTTCCTAAACTTGGTTTCTTCTTTAATCAGAGCCACCTCGTCGATCGCTTCAACACTTTATCATCATCACACTCTTCGATCCACGACATATTCCTTAATTGATTAGCCCTTGTAGTTAATTAATTTTATCTTTCTGGTCACTGATGTATCAACTCTTTCCTATACTTCTAAATCAATAATACATATTCACACTCCTTCCTTCCATGCTTCCTTCCACTCTTCTTCCCTTTCTCTTTTCCATCACCTACTTTTAAATAACTCAACAAATAAATCTACAATATACATATAATTTCTATACAATTATATATTATTTCAGAAATAAATTTAGCTTATATGAAATTAATCACCAAGATGTTATAACCAAGGTGTTATAGACTCCTGGCCTAGTAACATCTCATGTAATTATCTCATATATTATTAGAAATCAAGCAGAAAAAATACAACACATAATCTTCCAAAAAAACTATAATTTATCACCATTTTAAACTTGTAATAGAAAATGTATTTTTTAGTTTCCCTTTTACTTCAAATCCATTTTAAATAATAATTTTTATCTATCCTAAGCTACAACATTATTAAAAGATTTTGATTTCTACACTTATTACAAAAATTTACCAATGTATCGTTATCTTTATATTTAGGTTTAATAGCCTATTTTGTCCCAGTTTCGCTCGAGTATGTCAAATTAGTCCATAATTTAAAATTTGCATCAATTGCGTCTTCACTTGATAAAATTTAGGTCAATGAGGTCCTTTCTGTTAAATTTGTACAAACAACGTTAAATTTTTTTTCCTCTCTCTTCTTTTTTTCTTTGCAACACAGGTTTTTGTCAGTCTGACAATGAAGCCTAAGAAGCCACAGTTCAATCTGGACCAGGTGTGGGTGCAATACATGGGCATCACATCAACTCCCCCTCCACGACTTCTCTCTCCCTCTCCATTCGCCTCCTCTTCACCGCCACCAACCCCAACAAGGTTGGCATCTAATACAACCAGCTTCAACATCATGTATCGCAGGATCCCCCTTGGCAAAGCCACCATCCCTGGCTTCTTCCAACAACCCCACAGTCATCGCCAGGTCATTGCCACCATCGTCGTCGATTGCGTCAATCTCCTTTAAGCTAACGCCGCCGATTTGATTCATTACGCCTCCCTCAACGACCGCGTGGACCTTCACGTCTTGGGCGATGTCTCCGCCAAGATCCGGGTCATGAACTTTGATTCCCCTGACATTTAGGTAACACACCCGGTCCCTTCTTGAATTTTCCTCTTTCCCAATTTATGTTACCTCACATTTTCACTCTTAAACCCTCATCTTCTTCGCAATTTTCTTTTTCTTTTTCTTTTCAAGTAAAATTGAGGGTTATTATGCTTTTTTTCTCATCTCTACCATGGTAAAGATTGAGAGAGTCAATGAGAATGATGTGTCGGATGCCCCAAGGTAAGAATCTTCTCTCTCTCGAGTTTATAGCAATTGATTCTGGCCCTTTTGTAATTGGATCCAAATCCTAGAGCTTTTCTCTACTGGGTACCTTGATTCTAGGTTTGGGTGGGAAATGATGGGAAATTAAGGCTTGGGTCAGGAATTTTTCATCATTTCTAACGAAAAATTGTTCATTGTTATGTGCATACGTTGTTAAACTTTCACTTTAAGCTTGTTTGGTCATTTGGGTAGGTGTTTTGTATGTCATCTCATACCCAGTCAGTTGTAATTGTGTAAATCCTATGGTTGTGCTGGTTTGTGATGGACAAGAGCTAGCGCGGAGCAATTCCCTACTGAAGGAATAGGGTTACGGAAGGAAATGTTTTGCATTTGGTGATTAGGTTGTCGGATCTCCAGACCATCAGAATGAGAAATTATTCTGGAAAATACTTTACCTTTCAGGTGGAGAAATGCAGGGATGATGGGTATGTGAAGTAGCAAATTGCAAAAAAGGAGAAGCGCTTTGCTATTCCTGAACAGTAGGACGTTGTGTGTAACGGGAAACTGTTTGAGGATCACATGAATATACTAAATTGAGTTAGGTGTCAGATGCATCAGTAATAATGTTGCAAACACTAACAAAAACCTGCTTTCCACACAAAAAACTAGAAGAGAGAGAAAAAATTTAACGTCGTTTGTATGGATTTAAGGGAAGAGATTTCATTGACGCAAATTTTATCAAGTGAGGACACACTTGATACACTTTTAAAAAGATGGACTAATTTGACATATTTGAGCGAAACTGGGAACAAAATAGGCTATTAAACCTTATATTTAATATTATACAAAAATAAAATAAAATTGTTATCAATGGTCTAACACACCACCAATCAGTCTTTTATAATCTCATTTTATAAAAAGGATAATGGTACAATAATATTGTATCTCATATGAACAAAATAAAAGTGAACTAAAAATATTTTCAACAATGTGAAAACTGGATATCAACTTTTTAAGCCATATGTCTAAAGAGTGACCACCACACAAGTTGGAATACGATTGTTTCACAATAATGTTTTATGCCACCATTAAAAACTATGAATATTATTATTTTATTTCAAAATTATATATATATATATATATATATATATATATACTTTTATTATCAAAAGAGATTATAAAATAAAGGTGATAAAAACAAGGTGATGCGAAATGATAATTTTTACAAAAAAAAAGGTTTAATCATCTCGAACATCCCTATTTCTGTAGGTTTTTCTCAAATAGGTCTTCGTATATTGTAAATTCTCTCGATTAGGTACCTTATTGTGAAAAATTGAATCAATTTAGACCTCGCCGTTAATTTCGTACTAACACCATTAAAGGAGGTGACGTGTCAGTTTGTGGTTTTTTTGAATTTTTTAATTTTTTTTATTTTTAAATTTTTTTAAAAAAATTAAAAAAAATGTCACATGTCAAACTGATATTGTGCCACGTGGCAATGACAGTGTGACATGGCACTGATAGTGCCACGTGTCATTGTCAGGCCACGTGTCATTGCATTAGTCTCAATTTGATCCCTGTATTTTTATTTTATCTCAATTTGATTCCTGTATTTTTATTTTGTCTCAATTTAGTCTTAATTTTAAAAATCAAAAATTTTTGTCCCTCCTCAAATTCAAACAAAATTTAAATTGTATATAAATTTTAACAAATATTTTTATTAAAATTGATATTTTTGTTAAATATTTTTAACAAGATTAGTTTAATTATATTTATATTTACTTAATAATATAAATGTTAATTATGTTATTTAAATATACCTATAAGGTTTAAAAAATAGTGACATAACATGGTGGTGTGAATTTTCCAAATGAATTAGCGCATTGAACAAATTATTAATGTGAAATTTCACTTTTTTCTTAAATAAAAAATTGGAAAAAGTTTTGGTGAAAACAGTAATTAAATACAGGGATCAGATTGAGAAAGAATAAAAATACAGGGACCAAATTGAGACTAATATAATGACACATGGCCTGACAATGACACGTGGCACTGTCAGTGCCATGTCACACTATCATTGCCATGTGGCACAAATAAGTTTCTAATCATAATCAACAATAATCAAGTGAATTGAAGGTAATTAGACTTTATAAGGGTTAAAATTTAATCAATACATAAGACTTGGTCAAAACTTAGTTAAGTGTCTTGTTAAAAAATCAGTCTTTGTAAACAAATTGAATTATGTATTTTACAAGTATACTCAACTATTTTTAAAATATATAAATTATTTTAAAAATATATAGTTAATAGTTATAAATATTGTCCAGTACTAGAGTTGTAAAAACTCAGAAAATAGCTTCTTCAGAGTAGATAGATGTATTAAAGTAATGAGACCGAGAATGTTTGTTAAAATAAGCCAACCGCGTATAAATAAAAATTTAAAACACTTGGTTCATTATCTAAATACTTTCTATCTCTCTAAAAACACTATTTTCTACTCTTCCTCTCCCTTCTCTGTAGATTTTCTCACTGGAGATTCATCTGATCGGCTTTAAGAAGCTTCCTAGACGATTCAGACGTCAAGAGCTTTCTATCCACCGATCAATTTCGTGTTTAGAGATAGTAAGTTTCGTTTCCCTAGAGTCTTGTGAAATTTTGAAACTTTTAGCACATGTGATAAGCTGTCGTTGAAGCTATCAAATTAATACTACTTTTGGCAACTTTAGTATTGCCAAGTAGTATCTAAGAAAGTAGATAGGGTTAAAGTAACCCCGAGTCGTCTCCCAACAAACACGGAATTGCTTTTGAATATCTTACTCTTATGTTATGCAATGCTTATGAATAAAAAGGATGTTTGGAGAATGTTTAAAGAACAAATAATAAACTTAAAAACAGTTATGATTAAATAGGCTAATTCCACTGCTTTTCCAAAAGATAGATTCATCATCGGTTATTCACAGATAATTGTTCAATTGATTATTGTTTAAGTTTCAAATTAATTAAAGTACATTCTCAATTAATTTGAGGGCGACCATGCACTTAACCAAAGTAAATTCTCAATCAAATGCAAAACCTTACTAGATTATTCACAATAAATTCAACCAAAGTACATTCTCAATCAAATTTTATTGTGTTTAATCATGTCTATTCTTAAATCTCCTAACCAAATTAAAAGCTAATCAATCAAAGTAAATTCTCAATTGATTATAGTTGAAATTATTACTAATCAACCAAAGTACATTCTCAATTGATAGTAAAAACCATTTAATCATATGAAAGTTCCTAAATTAAATCAAAGTAAATTCTCAATTAAACCTAGAAACCCTAGAACTCATATAATCAATATGCATGTAGATTCAAACACATTATGATACAAAAATCTTTACTTTTAACAAGATAGAGAGATGAAAGACATAGAGAGAACAACTTAAATCAATAATCAAAGTAAACAATTGCATTAACTGAACGTAACCTCAGAATCCGTCATGGAATTACAGCAGAATAGCCCTAGATGCTTAGTTCTCCATGAATGGAGTTGAATACAAGATGAAAGAAAAGTGAGAGGAGTATGAGAGAATGAATGAAGTGCAGTCCCCTGTTCTACCTCCCTTGGGTCTCTTTATATAGGCTTGATTGGGCTTGGACTCTGAATAGTTTGTTAATAAGATATTTTCTGTTGATATATTATATCTTTCAAATATTCATTAGATTAAATCAGTTTTAAAGAATATTTGATAGATATTAACTCAATTATCTTATATCATATATCTTCCAAACACTACAAGAATGATTGAAATTACCGACGGGCATAATTCGTCGGTAATGTATAAAATCCGTCGGTAATTAGCATTTACCGACGGCTTACCGACGGCCAAAATGCCGTCGGTAAAAACGTTGTCGGTAAACTTTACCGACGGATTTTGGCCGTCGGTAATTACCGAAGGCTTTTGGCCGTCGGTAAATCCGTCGGTAAATGTCGCGACCTGGTTCATCTTCTTCCTCTTCCTTCGTCGCTGTGTAAATTTGTTTTTCCATTTCCACGAACTCCACCACCAAAACGGCATCACGCGAGTAACAAACTAGTTTCCAAAGTATCAAACAACCAATTTATTTTCAATAGTTAAAATTATAGTGAATCATGGAGAGTTTTTCTGCAATTCTCAGATCTGTAAGATAAATGTTTCTAATCGTTTCAATGTGGTGGAAAGAACGGTGGTATAAAGCAGCGGTGGTGGAGAGAACGGTGGTAGAGGACAGCGGTGGTGGAGGGAAGCGGTGGAGGAGGGCAGCGGCGGGAGCGCAGCGGCGGTAGGGCAGCAGCGGGAGTGCAGTGACAGTGGAGAGCAACGATGATGGAGAGCAGCGGTGGTGGAGAGCAGCGGTGGTGGAGGGCAACGGTGGTGGAGGGCAGCGGCAGTGGAGGGCAGCGACAGTGGAGAGCATGGTGGAGATTTCTTTACTGATTGAAATGAGAGGAGAAATACTTCTTTTACCCACATATATTGGCACTGGATGCGACGCTGGTTTCGAAAAATCCCGCTCTTTTACCGACGGCCAAAAGCCTTCGGTAAAGCCGTCGGTAATGTCATCCACGAAATAATGGGCGGGAAATATCCCGCTCTTTTTACCGACGGCCAAAAGCCTTCGGTAAATCCGTCGGTAATGCGCATGTCACTTACCGACGGCCTAAAACCTTCGGTAAATCCGTCGGTAATACACATAAAAAATACCGTCGGTAATCCCGTCGGAAATTAAGATATATCGACGGATATTGATCCGTCGGTAAAAATCCGTCGGTAATATTAATATTTTTTGTAGTGAAATAACTAAAAGATTTAGATAATGATAAAATTATTTGGAAGATATTTTCTGGTTGATATTCCCAAATTAAATTCAACAACTGAATTTTATCTTTTAGATTTTCTGACTTTCTAAAATTGCACAAATACGCTGAAATTTCCTCTATTTGCACTTTAGCCCCTTCTGAATCTTCCAAATAAAATCTTATTTTGGGCCTTGAATTGCCATTTGGACCAATAAAACTTATATTCTCAGCTGCACAAATAAACATTAGAACATCCAATAATAATTTATGCGCTAAAATTCACTTTTTACGTCTCTATATTTCCCAAACCCAACAATTCCAATCATCACAAATTCACTTAAAATAAACCATTTAAGCACAATTATCCCATCAAAAATTGGAATTTTAAAGCATAAATGTGGGCATAAATATGCACTCATCAACGTGCAAGCAACATTTCGGTTCGCATGTGTTCATCAGCTTTCTCTCCTCAATTTTGACTTCTTTCTTGGTCCTTTGGTTGGTCTCTTCTCACAAATCTGTGAGCTATAGGTGTTCTTAATATTTTTCTGGTGTTATGAGTAAATTTTCTAGAAGGATAGAAGTTGTTTTGTTTAGCTAAGAGGTAAGGAAAGCTAGTTAATTTAATTATGATTTTCTGTGTATGAGATTGTTGTTTGGATGGTTACATGTGTGGGAAATATCATGATTGATTGTTCTGCATTGATTTTTATACTTGTTGAAATCTGTGAACTGGTTGGGAGTCTTCTGAGGTGTATTCATTGTTCGATTCTGGTTTTAAGGAAGTGGAGAGGTGAAAATGAGACTTTGGGGTCAGGAGAGAATTTGGTTAGTGGGGAAATTCTAGGCAAGTTTCTTTAGACCTATTAGAACTGTTAAGCCTCTCTAAAATGTGTCAAAAGTGAAAAATGGATGTTTGGTCCCTGAGTGTTGATTCTGCATAATTTGGAGTTTAATCTGATACGAATTTCTTTAGGATGATGTTAGAAAGGTTGAGGTATCCTTGGATAGGTGTAATTTGGTATATGATTCAGGTGTGGGGGATTTGAAGTTGGGAAAAATATTCAATTTTGGTAAAATTAGGTGTTGTTCATAATTCTGCAGTTATTCTGCAGAATTATGCAGAACGCTGAGAGCATTGTTGACCGCTCGGTCATAACTGAGTGTAGAGTCTTACCGTTCATGACCGTTCAGTCTTAGGTCGGGGTATGGTCTCTTAGTAGCATTTGGTTTCTTAGTAGTGCTAGGTCTTGTACTAGTGCTCGGTCTTGGTAGTGCTCGGTCTTGTACTAGCACTCGGTCTTAGTAGTGCTCGGTCTTGTACCAGCGCTCGGTCTTGGTAGTGTTCGTTCTTACACTAGCGTTCGATCTCGCTCTAGTGTTCGTCATACACTAGTATTCGGTTTAGGTTCTTAGTGTCCTATCTAAGCTAAAAGTGTTCGGTCGTTCTAGCATTCGGCCCTCCAACTGCATTAGGATCATGTTTGAGCCTTACTCGTTAAATGACTGTTCGATCATGATCGCGTGTCGTGAGTGTTTTCCCGTTCGGTTTTGTTCATAGGTTATGTTGATATTTTCCACTCAGTCGTATTCATAGGTGGTGGTTGTACTGTCGTTCGGCCTTAAACCACTATAAGATATTTGGTCTTTAAAAGATTATTTCTATGTTTTACTCTGAGTGTTTATTTCAGTTGTTTAAATGTATTGGGTATAAGGAAGTATGTTTGTATTGAAGTACGGTATATTTATAAGGTGGATTGAAAGAGAATTCCAAGGAGGAATGTCTTAGTGTTTGGTTACTAAGGTGGTGGTATAGTATGAATATGGACAACGAAATCCACGACGTTCATCTTGACATTCTAATGATTACCAAGTCTCAAGTAGAGATGGGTAAGTCCTGTCGTGAGAATAGCAAGAGGCCCTAGCCGAGGGGAAGGGGGTGGGCTACGGTGAGTTATAATGGGTTAATCTCGTGCGGCAGCTGATGGGTTTCTAGTTACTGCACCCACAAGTGCACGAACAACCAAAAGCTACATATTCATACTAGTCCAGACGGTCAAAGTAAAGTGGTGAGTCAATAAGTGTTTATATGTTTGATATATGTGTATGAGTGCCTTATTTATCTTATTAAATTGTTTGTTCACATGATTATTAAATTACACTAGCTTACCCTTACTTTTCTGTCTTGTCTATGTTATTCGTTCGGTATTTCTTCTTTGCAATGATCATCCGGTGGGTGTGAGCAGAGGATGGCGAGCGTTCTCTAGAGTAGGCGCTGGATGGAGAGGACTCAGCTTCTTAGAGTGGGACCAATCGGTTGTGTGTATAGTTTTGTAGGGACTGGTCAGTCATGCTTATAGTTTTGTATTAGGACAGAGTTTTGTAAAGTTTTAAATTTATGGTTATTTTAGGATAATTGTAAGTTAACTTTATTCCTAGAAACTGTTCTATTTTATCATTGCATGTGATGACTCTACAATATAGTTTATACTATATTTTGGGATGTTACAAGAGTAATATCATAATTATGACTTTCATCTTCGTTTGACACGAATCCGATAAATATATTATGGAGAGTAATGATATAGTGACATACATTTGCATTTATTTGAAACATATTATATGAGTAAAAATAATTATAAAAAAAGTGAACTTTTATATCAATCCTTTCCTATACTTCTAAATCAATGATATATATTCACACTCCTTCCTTCCATGCTTCGATCCATACTTCTTCCCTTTTTCTTTTCCATCAATCACTCTATCTACCTAATTTTAAATAACTCAATTCTTGATTTAAACAAGTATAACAAAATACAAGCACAGAGAATAAAAGAGAAAAGCATAATACTCTCTTTTTATGTCAACTAATTTAATAGTATTTTTATTTTAATAATTATTATAGTATTATATTTTTTTATTATGGATAAATATGTATTTTCTCCATGAAGTATTAAAAAAAATGGAAAATATCATTCTTGGAAACTTTAGAGTTGTTTGGTATCTCTACTTTCAAAAATATTGGTTTCGGTTCCTAACAACATTAAAGTTTATCCTAGGTTTAAGTGTTTTCTTGGTCCACACATTCACAATGTTGTTGGTAATTAGTATTCCTTTTAAAAATGTCTCTATTTGATCTCAATGTGGTATAAATTGTATCAATCAAGTTTCTTTCGTTATATTGGCATAAACGAAGTTAACTTCATCTTTCTCTTCTCTCTCCTCTGCTCTTCTTGCCCACTTTTTCTCTATCTTCTATCAATGTGTAGTTTTAAGGGTTTTAAAAAATTTACCATTCTCTTCCTACAATGCCTAGCTTTTGATTAGGTTAGGGTTTCTTTTTATTAAGTGTTATTTTTTGAAATCTTAATTAAAACTCTAATCAGTTTCTCCTTGATTAATTTCTCCAAATTGAAATTCAGATTGAAGAACCTAATTAAACTTCATATTTGGCAATTTCTCTCTCAAAGCTCACTCATCTTTCCCAAGTTTTGGTCTTTCTCTTTTGCAGGCAAACCCAGCTTTGGGTTGTCTTTGTGGAGCTCGGGCAACATGGAAGCTTCCTTCCCTTTCTATTTTCTTGTTTTACTTCGTCTTGTCATAAGGAAGGCGTTGTACCCCTTTTTCCTATTCTCCCGTATTGGTCCACGTCGCAAGGACTTCTTTCCTCTTCTCCTTTGCGGTTCTGGTTGGGGGTTTTGCAGGTAAGGCGCAAACACGTTTCTCGCGGTGCGATGAGTGTTGTAGTGGCGGCGCCTCCGCGAGGTTTCGACCTTCGAAATCTTCGTCGTGCAAGAAACTCTGTTAATGGCGTCTTCGTGGAGGGAAATAATGGATCTGGTGTTTCGCGGTCTGGCGTTCTTCGTTCATCAGCGTCCCCGTGGCCACTGGGGTGGTGCATCGTGTTGGGTAATGATTTATGTTTCTGCTTTGCAGGTGGATGGTAGCATTTTGGTGGTTCGCAGGTTTTGGGATTTTATTTCTTCTCCATATATTCAAGGCGTGAATTAGAATTTCTAATATTGTTTTTTGTCTTTGCGATCTGAGAAGGTGAGGTTTTCCTTTTGAATTTGGGTCTGGGGTTTTTGTCCTTCGTGTTGATATTCGTTCAGGTTCTTGAGCTCGCACCTTGGTTTTGTTCTGCGTTTTGGTCTGACCATGGTGGTTTCCACCTTCGAGGTAGATAGGGACGAAGGGCACAAGTTCAAACTGGATGACAATGGACCTTGGGTTGTACGGGTTGAACCTAGTTGGGCGTAGGCCCAAAGTTGAACTTCATGTGGCAGATTTTGCAATATCAAGAAACAGAACATTTAGAAAATATATATAAATTAAAATAAAAGGAAACTAATGAAATTTTAAATTAATTTGAAATCAAAATTGTAGAGGTCCAAAATTAATTTCAATAATCTGGGTTAAAGAATCTAAAAAAAGAGAAAACCCTTAAAAGGAGATATTAGTAGAAGAGAGAGAAAAAGTTGGATGTTACAAGAAGAACAGATGAGAGAAAAGGAAAAGATCAAATTTCATAGTCATGTCACCATGGAGTTAACTTCATTTATGCTAATTTAACGGAAGGGACTTGATTGATACAATTTATACCATTAGGACCAAATAGGGGCATTTTTAAAAACGGGTACTAACGAGCAATAACACTCTGAATGTGGGGACCAAGAAAGCAATTAAGTCTTAAAAATATTTAGATAACTCAACTTTATCTTTCAACCCAAGTTAATTTTTCTTGATCTTCAATCTAAGAGGAATCGTCTTGATCATAGACATGACTCGTCTCAATCTTCGACTAGAATTGGCTTGACCTTCGACCAATGTAGAATCAAGTTGACCTTCAACTGACACCAACTCTTCTTAACATTCGGCTTGCACCGGACCGACTATAACTTCGGCTTACGTAGATTTGTCTAAACATTCGACCCCTGAGTGTTGGCAAAAGAAAAAGATGATAAAGATCATTATTCAAGAATAAATTTTGATGACGATAAAAATAAGTACAAGAACTTAAAGTTATGAGGAAATATATTGGAAGACTTGTTATTTTTTTTATGTATTTGATTAAGCCTTTGTAATAAGTCATATATTAGTGAATAAATTGTTTGTAAGATTTAGCTTAGAGAGTCACAAAGCAACATGTAGAGAGATCACTAAAGAACGATTTTATTTATCCAAAAAGTTATATCATAATTAATTAGCAATAATGATAATCGATTATTTAATTGAAATCAAGTTTTTCATAAGAGTCTCCGTAATAATCAATTATCACAACTCGTAATCAATTATGATAAAGAAAATAATATTTTTAGAAAAGTTTGTGATAATCTATTATCTCTTTAAATAATTTATTATTGACGACACTTGTGACTTAATTCTTCATATTCTTGACCTAATTTCAAATAAGAATTTTATATATTTTTCGAGAGATCAATTTTGAAAAGAAATTTAAATTCAAAGGTTTAAGGTTGTGACTATTAGAGAAACTCTATGTGGTTATGCAAAAAGGGCTTTAAAAAACCTAGTGTAAGTAGAGCGATAACTTTCACCAAGTGAGGTCTTGTGTGATTGAGTGTTGTTGTTGTTGCTAGAAGTTGTTCATCCTTTGTGTGACTAAAAGGAAGTGTTTCATTCCTTGTGTGATTCAAGGAAGGTGTATTTCATCATTTGTGTCTTTAATAGAGGTGTTCTCTAAACTTAAATTTTTTTTTCTTCTATGATTGGTTTGGTTTATTTTTTAGTGTTTAAGTTAATCCCTCTTTAGAGAAATTAACAAATAGGAGTAGGGTCTTTTGATTTGAATCAATATAAAATATTTATTCACAAATTTTCTATTCCCTACTCTTTATTTTACTGAAGTTATTAAAATAAGAGAAACGGGTTTATAGTTGAACAATAAATTTTAAAGAAAATTCTAAAGTATCAATATTTGTTAAACAAACTAATTACACCTCCACCCCCAACCTTTTGGTTTTTGTCCAACGTAAATATTTTGGGTTACGACTCTAACAGTAACTCATTCACCTCAATTTATGACTCAGACTGACTCGTCTTGACCTTCAACCTGGGTTGACTCGGCTCAACCTTTGCATCGGGTCAACTTGACTTGACCTTTGCTTCGGATAAACTTGTCTCGACCTTCAGTCTTGATCGACTTAGTCTGACCTTTGAACTACACCAACTTGTTATGACCTTCACCCTGTGTTGACTCGTCTTGACTTTCATTCCAAGTTAACCCTAAGTCAGCTCGTCTAGACCTTCATCTTGGTTCGACTCGTCACGACCTTTGGCTCGGGTTGAGTCATCTCAGCCTTCGATCCAAGACGAGTTTTCTCGACCTTTGGCTCAGATGACTCGTTTCGTTCATTTGCTTAGGCCTCCTTGTCTCGACCTTTGGCTCAGGCTAACTCGCCTTGACCTTCAACTCAATCGACTTGGCTTGACCTATGGTCCTGCCGACTTGGCACAACCTTTGGTTCGACTGACATGGCTCAACCTTTATTCTGACCGACTCGACTCACCTATGATTTGACTAACTTATCTCCACCTTCAACTTGGTTTTAATCGTCTTGACCTTTAGGCCGACTATATTAACCTTCTACCATGACCTTGGCTCGTCCATTGTCTCTAGCCAAATCAGTTTAACCTTCGACCTTGGTTGAATTTGTGCGACCTTTAGCATGTGTCGAATTGACTTAACCTTCGATCTGTGCCAATTGGTTAAACCTTAGGTCTACTTCGAATCAGCTTGACCTTGGCTCAACAACCTATTTTTACCTTTGATTCAAACTTATTTGTCTCGACCTTCAACTCAAACCAATCTGTCTTAAACTTCAACCTAAATCGAATTGATTCAAATTTTAGTCCAAACTTACTCTGTTAAGCATTTATTCCAAGTTGATTAAGCTAAACCTTTAATCTAAGCTAACTTGGCTCAATCTTTGTGATTGAAGTGAGAGTGAAGTGAAAATGAGTTAAATTTTCAAATTTCTTATATATGAAAGTATTTAAAATTCTTCTATTTTATTTATTTGAAATACTTTCCAAAATTTCTTAAATTTCATTTTTTTTTCCTAATTTCTTTATTCAAACAAGTCATTTTAGTGTAAAAAGAAAAATTAATTCTTCATGAATTATCCTTCTAAATTATATCATCCAAACATAACATAAGAATAGAGTGTGAGTATACATGCCGGGTTGGCCCATTTAAGATTGATCCATGAAGCTCGTATTTTAGGCTTTTTTGCATAATTTCTAACTTCACCTCTATAATGTTTAAAATAATCATTTTAGTTACCAAGAAATTTTCTGAAACAAAGCTTTTTGAAATTCCCTGAACATAACTTATGGAGTAAGATTTCTATAATAGATTTTTTTATAAAGAATTTTCAAAACAAAACTTTCTAAAATGCATTTGGAACACGTTTTGTAGAACAGAATGACACGAGTGTTTTTTTTAATGAGTCCCCTCTCTTCTTCCTCTGCAGAGGAGAATAGAGGTGCAGCTTTAGCCCTTAGTAGCGGGTGCGGTAAGTAATAATGGTGGTGCACAAAGAAAAAGACCCTAAATAGGTTAAATGAGGTCCGACCCTGAAAGTAAATGAACTCTTTTTTCTATTTCTATATTTGGTTCCTTATTAGTTCTCAATCGCGTCAAACTTCATTGAAAAAAAAGTGTTGTTTGAAAACATTATATAATGTTTGTCTACGAAAATCGTTGTTTGAAACAATTATATAATTTTTTTCTAAATAAATCGTTGCTTGAAAAAATTATATATATTTTTTTTCTTTTTATATTGTTAAACTAAAATATACTAAAACTAAGACAAACATGAAAATTGTTTAAAAAGCAAAAATATCACTATTTAAATTGTTTGTCTCAATAGTTAATACTAACAAATAATATAAGTCAATAATGTGTTGTGTGTGTTAAACAGATAATAGGTTAGTCCGTCAATAAAATATTTAAAATTCATATATGGATGGATGGGACTAAAAATTGTTGTATATTTATATTAATATTTGAGAAACAAATACATAATTCGCATGTACGCCAGCCTAAGGCATACTATAAGTAAAAAAAAATAAAACACCTAAAAAAAAGAGAGCGGATGTCTAGGTTATTAGATGATTCAAAAAGAAGAGAAAAGCACGTTTTCCTTTTGCAGTTGGGTAAAACAATGACAGAACGCAAACGGATATATACTAATGAAAAGTATTACGTAATTTATTTTATTGTTAAAAGAGTAACATTCCATAAAACATACTGTGAGCTTGAAATCAAGACAGGAAATGCCCTGGGACATGGGTGAGTATTTTAAGTAAAGCTATCTACTTAAAAAAGAGAGTTTATTCAGCAAAACCTGGGTGATGGGTGTGCATCAAGAGAAGGTCTCTACAACTTCATTAATTCATTCATACAGGAACCCCTAACTCGTTGATCTTCACTATCCGTTTGTTCAGCGCAGATCTCTGACGCTTCAAATTTGAAGCCATCGAAGCAACCTGTCACATTTTTTGAGGCAGACAGAAAACAATAAGAAATGAACATTACTGAAATTTGGGGAAACAAAGATATAGTTGGCTTGCCTCAGCTCGAAGTGCTAGAGCTTCACGACTTGGTATATACCGCAGCTTGTCTAGCAAATCTGAAGCATGATAAATGAAGGTAAATTCCAATGCCAAAATATATTATGACATAATCGCCAAAGATGGAGGTAAATTCCAATGCCAAAAAAGAATGAAAAAAGGTATAAAAATTGTTAATTTTGTGTGTAAGAGCATTTTTATACACTCTTAAATTCCTTTACACCATCAACTAATTAAAAATCACCTTAAATATGACTGCAGAAGTTATTATTAAAAGAGTCAATAATTTTAATTACACATTGATTCATGATTCGATGACATCACCAAAAAAAAAACTTTACATTATCACTATATTCTAATTAAATTCAGCATTTTATCTCATGTTACTTGAAAGAAAGAAGAGAGAAAGATAGCATACCAGAAGCACGGGTTTCAACCTTGTATGCTGATTTTGCCAGTTGTTGAAATTGGCTTCCAGCGCCCCTATATATACATTTATTGAAATTAATGAACTTCTGGCATACTTAGCAGTAATAAAATGGCAAATCCTTTCTTTAACTAATGATACGTACTGTAGTTCGGTATGCCCGTATTTCATTTCTTTCTCAGCAAGAGCTGTCCTTTGAAGCAATTTTACACTCTCCTTCTTCAGTAAATCCACTGAGAGGTTCAAGTCCTTTACACTCTTCTCAGTTCTAGCATACCGTGCCTTCATATAAATTCACGTGAAAAGGTGAAAGAAATAACAGAATATGCACTGGAGATATATTACAACTTTTAATGCAGAACTGATAGGAAGTCAGGACACAAACTAAGGCAAGTGCACGTGATGCATCAGAATTTGAAAGGAGTAGTACGTAAGAACATAGATAAGTGATGCATCTTGATTGTTCAACCATGTAATACCTCCTCACTCTGCAAACGACCAAAAGTGTGACGAAATAGAAACCTTCTTGGTGCTGCAAAACCAAAAAACAATTCAGTTTGATTGAAACTAATACAAACTCAATCGATACTTGAGATACAGAAAACAGCATGGAAAAAACTGGTTTCGATCATAAGCAATAGAGTAGTCATAATAATCACATTTCCTACAAAGATACACAACAAAAACACATACATGTATACCACACTATATTGGTCAGCTACACAAATCAATAAGTACCAATGGGCTATATCAAAAAACAATTTAAGCAAAGATATTTTTAAATGGTTTCTTCTACAGTTTTCTCAGATCGAACAATAAACCCTTACTGTGTCTTACATCAGTTCCCTTTTACTTGAATTTTTAGTTCATCCTTGAAATTTTCCACTTAGTATTCAAATTTTTTTTAATTTTTTAATATTTGAAAACATTGAAATTATTGTGTCTTCACCTCCAAAATTTGAACAATTAAGAACCTAACGACCATCATTAATTGATTGATATCTGACTTAATCAATCAATATTTTCTAGGCTAAATTACTCTGGCAAAGCCCTGGACATTTTCTAAATTTTAATTAGGTCCCTAAACTCCTTTATTAATTGGATTTTGTTAGTCCTCTTATAAGTAAACATTATAAGAGGAGATACTAGAAATAAGGCTTTGCGGTAAATAAAACAGTTATTTTAGCAGTTGTTCATAGTTTTGAAACATTTTAGCAGTTTTAATGTTTTATTAAGAGGCAAGCACAGTTACAAGTGACAGCAGAAAATAAGAAAGGGAAGAAGGAAAAAAACGGGGTGACAAGAGAAATCTGGGAAAGGCAGAGACCAAGCTCTTGGAAAATTGGAGTTTGTAGTGTTTATGATGTTGTACTATTTCAGTGTTCTATGTAAATTGTTAATTCAGTACCAGTTTCCCTTGAATCTAAAGTTCAGTTGATATTTCTATACCAGTTGGTTTCTATTAGATTCTTAACTTGATTTTGTTTCTTAATTGAACCATTTCGTCTCCAATTATGAAAAATAAGTCACAAGGCCTATTTAGTTTCTGAATCCAATATCATCACATATGTAGATTTGCACTGAGTATTAACCCCTTCAGGTTTTGAATCCAGTATTTTTCAACCAGGTTCTTCAACCAATATTTACACCTCTGCAACTCCACTCAACCCAGATATTTTTTCACGAATTTCTCTACACAACTTTATTGCAAACATACACATCTGACTTGAACAACTATTTTTTTATAAGAGCAGTTAGACGGAAGGACCCAATTAAAAAATAGATTAGTCTTAATTAAACATTGCAAAATAATTGAAGAACATATGTATGTGTGTGTGTAAAATGTCATTGTACAGTTGAAATTTTCAAAGAGGAAAGACTTGAGATAAAAATATGTTCTTGAGGGCTTGAAAGACACCTCTCATGTTCTGTTCTGTTAATTATATAAATAAAGAGTTGATACAAAAGAGAGATAGAAGGTCAAGTCACTGTCCTTGTCCTAGACTGCTAGGTACAATGATTAGAGATAACCCAACACACTACCCCTTATTTTAGTCCTATTGACTACACTAACAAGTAGACTTAGTAATTATTCTAACACTCCCCCTCAAGCTGGAGCATACAGATTGTATGTACCAAGCTTGGAATAAATAAACTCGATCCGAGGTCCCCTTAATGACTTAGTCAACACATTTGCGAGTTGGTCATTTGATCCAACAAACTCGGTACATATTTCTTTTGACAATAACTTTTCCCGAACAAAATGACAATCAATTTCTATATGCTTAATCCTCTCGTGAAACATTGGATTTGATACAATGTGAAGAGCAGCTTGGTTATCACAATACATCTTCATACTCTGGATGTCACAGAAGCTAAGCTCTAGAAGGAACTGTTTCACCCATATAAGTTCACATGTTAGTGACGTCATTGCCCAATATTCAGCTTCAGCTGTTGATCGAGCCACTACATTTTGTTTCTTACTTTTCCATGAGATAATGTTTCCTCCAAGGAAAACACAATATCCAATAGTAGATTGTCTATCAATATAAGAATCTGCCCAATCGACATCACAATATCCTGATACTTGAAGGCTTCCTTTTTCTTCATATAACAGTCCTTGCCCGAGAGCCTTTTTCAGATACCTTAGAATGCGAATGATAGCATTCCAATGGCCAACACATGGAGCTTGCATGAACTGACTAACCACCCCAACAGCAAAAGATAGATCTGGCCTTGTAATAGTGAGATAGATTAGTTTTCCAACTAGCCTCCTATATCTCTCTAGGTCGGAGAATAACTCACCTTCTTTTGTTGTTAATTTTTGATTTGGGTCCATGGGACTCTCAACCGGTCTACAATCAATCATGCATGTTTCTTGCAAAATATCCAGAGCATACTTCCTTTGGGAGATTACAACTTGTTAGATGTTAAGATTTATTTTTCTGTTAGTTGGGCTTAGCCCATTCTGTATTAAGGGCATTGGCCCATATCTTTCATTATAAATAAAAGTACCCTATGTGTATTCAATACACAAGGAGATTTTCTCCCAATCCTCTCCATTTCTCACATGGTATCTAGAGCATAGGATTAGGTCCAGCCAACTCTAGTTTCCGGCACAACTCATCGCCGCCGCTGTCGCCGCCGCTGTCGCCGCCGCCGCCGCCGCCGCCGTCGCCGTCGCCGGAGTTCCAGAATCGACCGACGACCACTCCATCGGCATCGTCTCGCCCGGGCGACCACCGTGGTACAAATATCGCAGCCAACGGACCAGTCACGCGCCTCCACGCGCCGCCGCCAGAATCGCCGGAGCCGCCGCTTCCCACCGCGCGTGACGGCGCGTCGCCGGAGAGTTCCGTCGCCGATCTGAACCGCCGTGATCGCCTCCTCGTCCTCTTTCTGGATCTGTGGTCGTTGCGTCAATCGGAGCACTTTGGATTTTTAGGGTTTCTCCTTCTCCATGGCATCTTCCTCGTCTACGAACACTTATGTTGGTGGCTCTTCTTCTGATCCTTCAATATACACCAATTATGTGAATGTACACTTGTCTATTGACAAGTTAGATGGCACAAATCATGCAACATGGGCGTCTGACATCAAACTTTGGTTGAAGAGTCAGGGGTACTTAGATCACCTTACTCAAGATGTGACTACTGCTACAACGGATGACACTTCCCGCTGGATGAAAATTGATGCTCAGCTATGCATTGTCATAAAATCCACCATTCACTCCTCGTTGAAACAAATGTTTCGATCATATGAAACATGTTCAGAAGTTTGGGCACAGGCGAAGTTGTTATACACAAATGACACTCAACGCCTGTATGGTGTTTGTCAGGACTTATTAACTGTTATTGGTCCACGCAATCATGGTCCCATGGCCGAATATTTGGGTAAAATTCATGCCCTTCTTCATGATTTTAATGATATATTACCTCCTGCTCCCACTCCTGCTGAAGAACTGGAACAACGATCAAAGTTCTTCATGTTGTTGGCTTTATACGGACTCTCTGATGATGTCTCTCATGTCCGTGATCAGATTTTGGGTTCTCCTGTCATACCCAACTTTACTTCTACTTGTTCAGCTCTTCTGCGTATACCGAGCAAACCAGTCACTGAGACATCTCCTCATATTGATGACTCCTCAGTTATGGCTATCCAACGTAATGATCGAAGTCGGCCTCGCAGGCAAAATAAAGGACGTGTTACAAAATGTGACCACTGTGGCAAGTTAGGCCACAAAATTGATCAATGTTATGCGCTTCATGGACGACCTCCTCGACCTGTAGCAATGGCCAATTCTGATCCATCTGGAGACCTTCCTACTTCATCTAATACCGTAGAAAAACCTGCAATCTTTAACGAATTTCTCAGATGGTATGAGGATCGTCAGCACTCTAGTTCCACTACATCTGCATCTGTTGCACGTACAGGTACACCTTTTGTTGGTCTGACTCACTTTCACTCCCTCGGATCTTGGGTCCTTGACTCAGGCGCCACCGATCATATCACTGGTAACAAGTCCTTATTTTCTTCTTTGTCATGTCCGGATAATTTACCCTCGGTAACAATGGCTGATGGGTCTAGAGTCTCATCTCATGGTGTTGGTACTGTTGATATATTTCCGTCCATATCCATTGATCATGTACTTTATGTTCCCGGGTCTCCCTTCAACTTATTGTCCATAAGTCGTCTAACTCGTACCCTTAATTGTGTTATCTCATTTACTAAAGATTCTGTTTGGTTGCAGGACCGGAGTTCGAAACACATGATTGGCACAGGATGTGAGTCTCATGGCCTATACCATCTCCGCCCTTCTCCACATGTTGGCGTAATCATGGAGTCACCATCCCTTCTTCATGCTCAGTTAGGTCATCCTAGTCTTGCCAAACTACAACAACTTGTCCCCAGGTTGTCAGAATTATCAAGTTTGTCATGTGAGTCTTGTCAGTTAGGAAAGCATACTCGTAGTTCCTTTCCTCGTAGTGTCTCACAACGGGCATCGTCCCCTTTTTCATTGGTTCATTCTGACATTTGGGGACCTAGTCGTGTTAAGTCCACTTTAGGTTTTCAGTATTTTGGTACTTTTATTGATGACTATTCCAGATGTACTTGGTTGTTTTTAATGAAGAATCGTTCTGAGTTGTTTCCTATTTTCCAATCATTTTTCAATGAAATAAAAACACAGTTTGGGGTCTCTATTCAAACTTTACGTAGTGATAATGGTCGTGAATACCTCTCTCAATCGTTTACACATTTTATGGCTTCTCACGGCATTCTTCACCAAACCTCATGTGCTTATACCCCTCAACAAAATGGGGTGGCTGAGCGCAAGAATAGACACCTTATTGAGACAACTCGTACTCTTCTAATTCATGGTCAAGTACCCTCACGTTTTTGGGGTGACGCCGTTCTCACGGCATGTTATCTCATAAACCGCATGCCATCTTCCGTCTTAGATAACAAAATCCCTCATTCTATCTTATTTCCTCAAGACCCTCTACATCCGTTACCTCTTAGAGTTTTTGGGTCGACTTGTTTTGTTCACGATTTTAGCCCTGGTCTTGATAAATTATCTCCTAGGTCTCACAAATGTGTCTTCTTAGGATTTCCACGGTCACAAAAGGGCTATAAGTGTTATTCTCCTTCCCTCAATCGTCATTTTATCTCTGCTGATGTTACTTTTGATGAATCTTCTTTTTTCTTTTCCCATCCATCTTCGAGTTCTGAACCTCCACCGGTTACTGTTGATATTCCTATTTTCTGTGATCCTCCTAGTGATACTCCACCCATTTTGTCTCCTCCTTCTTTAGACTCTCATTCACCACAAGATCGTCCTTCATCACCACCCCTTCAGGTGTATAGTCGTCGCAATCGTCTCCCTCATGGCTCACTTCCAGTGCCGGTTCCTGTGTCTCCTCCGGCTCCAGCAAATGAGTCTGACCTGCCCATTGCCCTTCGCAAAGGTATACGCTCTACTCGTAACCCTTCTCCCCATTATACTGTTCTTAGTTACCACAGATTATCACCATCTTTTTACACATGTCTCTCATCCATTTCTTCTGTGTCCATTCCCAAATCTGTGGGTGACGCCTTAACTCATCCTGGCTGGCGTCAAGCTATGCTGGATGAATTAAGTGCTTTACAGAAAAGTGGAACTTGGGAGCTTGTCCAATTACCATATGGAAAGTCTGTTGTTGGTTGCAGGTGGGTGTATGCTATCAAGGTTGGTCCTGATGGCACTATTGATCGTCTCAAAGCTCGACTGGTTGCTAAAGGCTACACACAGATTTTTGGTTTGGATTATGGTGATACTTTTTCTCCAGTGGCAAAAATGACCTCTGTTCGCCTATTCATTGCCATGGCCGCTCTTCGCCAATGGCCTCTTCACCAACTTGATGTCAAAAATGCTTTCCTTAATGGTGATTTGCATGAAGAAATTTATATGGAGCAACCACCTGGCTTTGTTGCTCAGGGGGAGTCATCTGGATTGGTATGTCGTCTTCGCAAATCCTTATATGGCCTAAAACAGTCTCCTCGGGCCTGGTTTGGTAAATTTAGCTGTGTTGTTCAACAATTTGGTATGTCACGCAGTGAAGCGGATCATTCAGTGTTCTATCGCCACTCAAATGCTGGATGTATCTACTTAATAGTGTATGTCGATGATATTGTTCTCACAGGAAGTGACTATCTTGGCATCTCTAAGATGAAACAACACCTTTGCCATCATTTTCAAACCAAAGATCTTGGCAAACTCCGGTATTTTTTGGGTATTGAAGTAGCACAATCCAACACCGGTATTGTCATATCTCAGAGGAAGTATGCGTTAGACATCTTGGAGGAAACAGGGTTAACGAACTCTAAATCTGTTGAGACACCTATGGATCCTAACATCAAACTCCTACCAAATCAGGGGGAGCCTTTCTCAGATCCTGAACGGTACAGAAGATTAGTTGGTAAATTAAACTATCTTACTGTTACACGTCCTGACATTTCCTTCGCAGTTAGCGTTGTGAGTCAATTCCTAAACTCCCCATGTGAAGACCATTGGGATGCTGTTGTTCGCATACTGAAGTATATTAAAGGATCACCTGGAAAAGGTTTGCTATATGGTCCTAACAACGATACACAAATCGTTTGCTATTCAGATGCTGATTGGGCTGGTTCCCCTTCTGATAGGAGGTCTACTTCTGGATATTGTGTCTCTGTTGGTGGCAACCTGATATCATGGAAAAGCAAGAAGCAAAGTGTTGTGGCAAGGTCCAGCGCAGAAGCAGAATATAGAGCTATGGCATCAGCTACTTGTGAGCTCGTGTGGCTTAAACAATTACTTAGTGAATTGAAATTTGGAGATGTCACTAAAATGACACTTATATGTGATAATCAAGCTGCTCTCCATATCAGCTCTAACCCTGTCTTCCATGAGAGAACCAAACACATTGAAGTTGATTGTCACTTTATTCGAGAAAAGATCATATCCGGAGATATCAAGACTGAGTTTGTTAACTCAAGCAACCAGTTGGCAGACATATTTACTAAGTCCTTACGAGGACCTAGAATTGATTATCTTTGTAACAAGCTTGGAACATATGATTTATATACTCCAGCTTGAGGGGGAGTGTTAGATGTTAAGATTTATTTTTCTGTTAGTTGGGCTTAGCCCATTCTGTATTAAGGGCATTGGCCCATATCTTTCATTATAAATAAAAGTACCCTATGTGTATTCAATACACAAGGAGATTTTCTCCCAATCCTCTCCATTTCTCACACAACTTCATCTTTTGACTGAGCTACTTCAATGCCTAAGAAGTATTTGAGGCTTCCAAGATCCTTGGTTTGGAAATGTCTACACAAGAACTCCTTCAATTGAGATATTCCAGTATCATTCCCTGTAATAATGATATCATCAACATATACAATTAAGTAAACACATTTCCCGAGAGACGAGTGATAATAAAAGACTGAATGATTTGCTTCACTGCGTTTTAGCCTAAATTTCTGAACAATGGAGCTGAATTTTCCAAACCAAGCACGTGGTGATTGCTTGAGCCCATATAGGGATCGGTGCAATTTGCAAACCATACCAGACTCCCCCTGAGCAACAAACCCAGGAGGTTGCTCTATATAAACTTCCCCCTCAAGATCACCATGGAGAAAGACATTCTTGATATCCAATTGATGAAGTGGCCAATGACGAATTGTTGCCATTGCAAAGAACAGACGAATGGTAGTCATCTTGGCCACGGGAGAAAATGTGTCACAATAATCAAGGCCATACACCTGAGTTTACCCTTTTGCAACTAGCCAGGCTTTGAGCCGATCAATGTCACCATTAGGGTCAACTTTAATTGCAAAGACCCATCGACAACCAACAGCCTTTTTGCCCGGGGGAAGTGGCACAAGCTCCCAGGATGATCAAGTGCTTCTTTCACATTTTTGGGTATAACCACAAAGGACATTGAGGATAAAAGGGAATAAAAGGAGGGTGATAATCTGTGATAGCTAAGAAAATTATAAATGGGATGAGGGTTTCGAGTGGAACGAGTACCTTTTCTAAGAGTAATGGGCCAACCAGAATCACCTTCACCAGGAGGCGTGGCAGGAGGCGATGAGGGAGAAGAATCTGAAGGAGGAGATCCACTATTTTCTAGAAGAGGACTACCCATCGGGGTACTGTGTCGGAAGATATCAATATGTGGAGAGGAAGGTTCGGGAGGACCTTGAGCATAACTTGGATTGACAGTGACATTAGAGATATTGGACTCAACTACTGGAAGAGGAAGGACCTATTGGAGGATATGGACATCTTGAACAGATGAAGAGAAAAAAGGTGTTTGTTCAAAGAATGTAACATTGGCAGACATGTAGTACTTCTTGGTTTCAGGAGAGTAACACCGGTACCCTTTTTGAAGCCGAGAATAGCCCAAAAAGACACATTTGCTTACACGAGCGGAGAGCTTGTCTAGCCCCGGAGACATGTCGTGAACAAAACATACACAACCAAAAATTCGAGGAGGGGTGTGAAAGAGAGGATCATTGGGAAAGAGAATGGAGAAAGGGACTTTATTATTGAGAGAGGAGGAGGGCATCCTATTAATAAGAAAACAGGCAGTTAAGATGGCATCCCCCAGTGATGGACAGATATATGGGCACCAAGCAAAAGGGTACGAGCAGTTTCAACTAAGTGTCTATTTTTTCTTTCGGCTATACCATTTTGCTGGGGTGTATGAGGATAAGTGCACTGATGCAAAATACCATGGGAGCTAAGGATTGCAGAACAATTGGATGAGAAATACTCTTTAGCATTATCACTTCTTAAGATTTTAATCATTTGACCAAATTGGTTCTTGATTTCATTCAAAAAGGATGTGAAGATGGGTAACAATTCAGAGCGATTTTTCATTAGATAAACCCAAGTACATCTAGAATACTCATCAATAAAGGTAACAAAGTACCTAAAATCAAAAGAAGAGACGCGACTAGGTCCCCAGACATCAAAGTGAATAATAGAAAAACTAGAATTACTCATTGATTGAGACTTTTTAGGAAATACAGATCTAACATGTTTTCCTAGTTGACAAGACTCACATTCTAAAGTCTGAAGACCACTAAGTTCAGGACACATCTTTTTTAACTTTGACAAGTGAGGGTGGCCAAATCGGTCATGTAACACTTTAAGGGAAAGAGCTGCAACATAGGATACCCGTGGACGAGATCCAAAATGGTATAAACCTCCAGCTTCATATCCTTCTCCAATCTGTCTCCCCAAGTCACGTTCCTGTATAACAAAAGATTATGAATTGAAAGTTATTGAACAATGTAACATTTTGGTTAACTGACTTAAGAAAATTAAATTGAATGGACAATTAGGGACAAAAAGAACAGATTTCAGAGTTAGAGAGGGAGACAGGGAAACTTGACCGACTCCCTTTGAACAAGTTTTAGAGCCATTTGCAAGAGTAATGAAATGGAGTTTTTCTTGGAAGGAAAGGGTTGAGAACAATGAGGTATTACAAGAGATGTGATCAGAAGCACCTGAGTCAATTACCCATGAATTTTGACCTTCCATGGATTGAGAAATGCAAGTTGTGGATGTACTTGGGGATTGAGATGATTGTGCCAGCTGTTAGACTTTAATCGCAGATACTCTTGATACTCTTTCTCAGTGAACTTGGAGTTGGAAGTGGGAGTTTCAGCCTTAGAGATATTGGCTGTTTTTGAAGGAAAACCATGCAAAGAGTAGCAGTTTTCTTGGGTGTGACCCATCCTCTTACAATAAGTGCACTCTGGACGTCCCCTACCTCCACGTCCTCCTCCTCTATTGTCCTGTCCTCCTCTTCCCCGCTAACAACCATGACAGATGGTTCCATTGTTTCAAGAGCTTCCTGAGATTGAGGCACTGGAACACGAAGAAGACATGTGGTCAAGGCTTCCAAGGAAGGGACCTCATGACTTGTCAGAAGTTGATCTCTGATATTATTCAAATCAGGGTGTAAAGCACGGAGGATCATCACCATATAATACTTGTCAAGCTTCTTCTTGATGTCTTCCGAAGATTCCACTTCCAAGAACATTCTCAGCTCTTCCACAGCTGCTTGGGCTTCTGTCATGAAGGAGACCATATCATGGTATGTCAATTTGAGACATGCAAGCTTGCTTGCTATATCATAGAGACGTTGAATATCATTAGCATAAATGCTTTGAGCTTTCTTCCAAAAAGAGTGACATGTTTTGAAGGCTCTAAGAGATATCAAAAGTCGGGGTTCCACAGATTGCCACAATAGGGCACAAAATTGGAAATCTGCTTGTTTCCATTGTTCAGCTTTTTTAGAAGGTACTTGGCTTCCATCCTGCTCAAGGTGGTCATAATGTCCTTGACCGAGAAACCAGATTTTCACGGCAGCAGACCAAGAGAGGTAATTCTTTTCGTTTAGCTTTTCGGAAGTAATTAAGGGACTTCCAGAGAAATAAAGAACACTTCCAGACGCCATTGTTGATAAAAACAGGAGAGGAACCAGAAAGGAGCCAAAAAACCGAGAGGAACTAGAAAACCCTAGGGGTTTCTTAGGGTTTTCTTCAAGGGGAGCTTCTGGACCTCACTAAAGCAGGGTTTTAAGGGGCAAAGCAGAGAGAAGAGGTCCAAGCGACGGCTATGGAGGTGTCATGGTGACTTTCCGGCGGCCAGAGGGCGGCGCGTGAGCTGCACGCGCCTGTTCACAGTGCACAAAGAAGCGGCGCGTGGCGGAGAGTGGGGAAGAATCAGACGCCAGCACCAGTGGGGTTGGTCGTCGCGTGAAGAGGCGAACCAGATCCAGTGGTCGCCGGACGGAACAGTGACGGCGATGGACGGTGGCGGACAGATGCGAGATGGCAGAGAACCAAGTTGAAGAGCTTCAAACTGCAGTTGACAGCTGCAGACAGTGGCAAGACAACTGCGGACGGCAGCAATGGACACCGGACAGATGCAAACAGCAATGACAGTGCTGGTGGACCACTTTAGGACAGAAACCAGAGCAGGATGAACCTGCTCTGATACCAACTTGAGATAAAAATATGTTCTTGAGGGCTTGAAAGACACCTCTCATGTTCTGTTATTTATATAGATAAAGAGTTGATACAATAGAGAGATAGAAGGTTAAGTCACTATCCTAGACTGCTAGGTACAATGATTAGAGATAACCCAACACACTACCCATATTTTAGTCCTACTGACTACACTAACAAGTAGACTTAGTAATTATTCTAACAGAAAGCTTTCTGGAATATATTATGAATTTAATTTATCCTTCATTAGGCATTTCATCTTCCATATATTTTGTGATTTCTTGATTGTATCAACTAATAAAAAGTCACTCATTGAAGTATTCATGTTGGAAATCAGGTGCCTTTTGAGGATCCATGATTCATCAAGATATTATAGATTGGTGGAGAAGCTCATTCTATAATGATCTTCTACTCTAGACTACCTTCCTGCCTTCAAGGTCAAGTTCCCTTTATTTTTCCATGCAGGCTCGAAGAATGATGTTTTTCACTGAGTTATGTGTCTTACTCATGACAAATATTCAGCACATGCCAAAAAAAAATAATTTCTACTCTAAGCCTCACCATGTCTTTAGTACCACCAGATGCATGGAAAATAGAAAATAAAAAGCAGCTTCGAAACAGAATTACAGCCAAAGTTGGGAAAATATATCTTAAGGGCTATTTATACCAAATTAATTCTATACTACCAAGAGTAAGCCAAACTCTATACGAATCACCATCTTAACCCAACTTTTTAGTCATTAAAAGTTCAACTGTCAAGTGACTACATTAGAAACTACATTATAGACAACAAAAAGTGAAACAAGAAAATAATATGAATATATAAAGAAAAAGAGCAATGTTCCTGCATTAGTTTCCCCCAGTTTTGCCACAATATGGTTATTTGTATCAAAATCAGTGTAGCCTAGTAAGATTCACGATATGAATTGTACAATATGATAGAATTTAGCTGCTCCACAATACAAATCGTATTTGCTCCTGAATTGTGTTTGAATCGCATGATACAAGTGTGAATCGCTTGAATCACGATTTGAAATGCGATATGGGTCGAGATAGGTTTCTGAACCAGGTCGATTCAATCCACCAATTTGAAACTCTAAATTTTCCCCCTTTTGTATTTTAATGCACTGGTTAAGGTTAGTCTATCTGTTTCTCACTTTGTCATCTCCTTCTCATGTCATCTCCTCTTTCATTATTTCCTTTCATCTGGTGCACGCAAGCCTCCTATTCATTTGTTTGCTGAGTTCGAGCAACTCGTGTTTGCACTATGGTGGTGGTGTGGTAGTCAGCGGTGTTCATGCGGTGGTACGGTGGTGTGGTGGTGCAATGGTTGTCACTAAGTTCGAGCAACTGGTGTTTGCACTGCAGTGTTCGCAGTGGTCTCGTGGTGGTCACACATGGTGATCGCACGACGGTTGGTGGGGGTCTCATGGTGGTGCGGTGGGGGTCTCATGGTGGTGCGGTGGTGGTTATGTGGTGGTGCGTGGTGGTCGTGTGGTGGTACAGTAGTGCTCATGTGATGGTGCAGTATCCTTTGTTCTGTGCAGGGAGGCTTTTGACGTTTCTGCTTCTGTGCTGGTTAAGCATTTGCTTCAGACATGAGTAAATCAAATTCAAAACAAGAGGTTGATATTACTTGGAATTATTGTCAAAGTGTTCCACCAAATAGACTACAAGTAAAATGCAAATTTAGTTCTCATACTTGTTGGGGAAGCATAGCAAGGATGAAACAGCATCTTGCTGGAACAAAGAAAGATGTGATTCCCAGTTGTAGTGTCCCAGATGAGGTGAATGAAATATTTATGAGCATGCTGAAAGGTAAAGAAAGAAAAACAAAAACAGAGGATAACAACTTTGATTGTGGAGACGTATCAAGAAAAGTGACAAAAGGAAAGAATGATCTTCAACAAATGACTATCAATGCATCTTATAAGAACAGAGAAGATGTAATTATAGAAGTTTGCGACTGCATTTATGGTAATCCATTGCATTTAATCTTGTAAGGAGTCCTCTTTATATCCAAATGTTGAAGGATGTTGGAGAGTATGGAAAAGGTTTGAAGCCTTCTTCTTATCATGAGGTAAGGGTTTCCTATTTGAAAAAATTTCTGGATAATGTTCAACAATGTCTACAAAAGTATAAGAGTGATTGGGAAAGATGGGGATGCACATGGATGTGTGATGGTTGGACGTTGGGAAAGGAAAACCACTCACTAATTTTCTTGTTAACAGTCCAAGTGGGACTGTTTTTTTGAAATCTATTGATACTAGTGATGTGATTAAAGTTGGGAAAAATATGTTTGAGTTGTTGGACAGCATGGTGGATGAAATTGGAGAGGAGTATGTTGTCCAAGTGGTTACAGATGGAGCTTCTAACCTTGTGGCAGCAGGGAGAATGTTAATGGAAAAGAGAACCAAATCATTTTGGTCCCCTTGTGCAACACACTGTCTTGGTCTAATTCTTGAGGATATTGGGAAGCTTCCAGTATTTTACAATAACATTCCCAATGCAAAGAAAATCACCACTTCCAAATATAGGCACACATGGGTTCTTAATTTGTATAGAAAGTACTCTAATGGAAGGGAACTAGTAAGATAACTGTCACGTTTTTCTTCTTCTTATCTTACATTAAATTGTATTAAGCAACAAAAGAATCCTCTTAGATCATTGTTTGCTTCAGAGGAATGGGCTACTAGTCCACATGCTACTAAAAGTGAGGGTAAGCAAGTGATGAATCTAGTGTTGAGTGATGACAGATTTTGGAGATCAATCACCTATTGTTTAAAATGTGTTATTCCACTTGTAAAAGTGTTGAGGCTAGTAGATGGTGATGCAAAACCAGCTATGCCATATATTTATGAAGCAATGGATAGAACCAAAGAGCAAATTGCTGAAAATTTCCAAAAGATAGAGACAAGGTATAAAAAAGTGTGGAAAATTATCGACACTAGGTGGAATTTACAACTACATAGGCCTCTCAATGCAGCAGCCTATTATCTCAATTGTAGGTAAGCCTATTATCTCAATTGTAGGTAAGCTAATTACACCTAAATTTGTCCTACCAGTAGCATTATCTTCTTTGTTCTCATCAACTTATTTTTTATTGTCTTAGATATTAATATGACAAAAATTTCAGTCAGGATCGGGAGGTGTTGAATGGTTTATATGAAACATTTGAAAGAATGGTTTTGGATGTAAGCACAAGAGTTACAATTGATCAACAACTTGAAAAGTTCAAGGGAGCTAAGGGGCTTTTTGGAATGGACAAGACAATAGCTACTAGAAATAAGAAACAACCCGGTAATGAAATTGCTCTCAATATGATTTATAATTTTTAATTACATTATATTATGAGCCAATACTTCTTTGTTTTGACAGCTCTTTGGTGGGAGAGTTATGGAGAAGGTAAAGAGTTGCAAAGATGCCCATGAAAATTTTGAGCCTCACGTCTAGTGCAACAGGGTGTGAAAGGAATTGAAGCACATTTGACCAAGTCCATACTAAGAGAAGAAATAGATTGGAACAATAAAGACTAAATGCTCTTGTCTATGTAAAGTACAATCTTTAACTTGAGTTGAGACAAAAGAGTAGAGAAGAGAAGGGGGAATTATGATCCCATATGTTTGTTGGATATTGAATTAGATGGTGAATGAATCACTGAAAAAGAAAATCCTTGCTTGCCTATTGATTCCTCATAGATGGATGTACATGAGTACTTTGATTTTGAAGAGGGAGCTCCAAGCAAAAAAGGGAAGAGTGTTAATTATTTCTATTCACAACTTATAGAAGTTAAAACTTGAATGTTCAACAAACTAGAGCTAAACTTCATGTGTTTTCTTTTGCTAATGTAGGTCCTAGAAACTTAAATGTCAAGACCAATAAAAAAGGAAAATCCATAGTAGGAGATGAGGAAGAAAATGAAGACATTAATCAAGGGGAAAAACTTTCAGTAGAAGATGAAAATGACTTGAGTGGTGTAGCTCTTGGAGAGGATGAGGATGAAATGTGAATGATTATAATAGAATAACTTTTTGAGGTTGTTTAGGATAGAAGCAACAACCGCAAATATGTTTGTATGGCTATAATTAAGCAAATAGCAGCAGCAGCAACAACACTTATTTTCTAGATGGCTATAATGCAGAATTTGTTTAGTAGCATATAACCATAGTTAAAGGAATCTCAGCAACCATATTGTTTTTTGAAGGCTGTGTTACTGAAATTGTGAAACTGTGTGATAAATACGAATAGATACAACCACTCTATTTGACTATGAAGTTGTTTTGTTATTAATTATCTCTTTGCATATTTATATATCTTATATATTTAAGTATATGTTACATTTTCTTAATGTTTGTATAATGTTTATGATTCACGATACGATACGATTCATGATTCAAAATTTAAGCTCTCCAATACATGATATGATTCACAATTCAATTACCATGATCAAGATACATAAATATAGAATTAAACCTAAGAAAAACTGAAATGACAAAGTAAAATACGTTACTGGTATGTGAAAATGATAGGAAAAATGTTACCTCGCATAACCAAAAGGGCAGTAGAAATAGCTACTCCTGCAGTTAAAGCTGGATTCTCCTTTGCAATCATCAATCCATCTGCAAACGGCTATGACGTAAGAATATAAACCAGTGCCATATGTAAAAGATCACCACATAACAGAAACAATTTAGATGCTTCATGGTCAACAACTTATTTGAAGATTAATAACATTTAGTGTGTTAGCTCATGTAAGAAAAATAAATTTAAAATAAGATTGATAACATTCATTCCACGAGTAAAATATAAATTCAAAATATATCAGCATGAAGAGAGGCTCAAGAGTCCTTGACTACCAGGGTAAGAAAAATTATCCTACCAAAAAGTAACAGGAAAAAATTAAATACAATAAAAGCATGAAAATCCCCAAATATAGAAATGGTGCATGATCTTTCTGCAAAAAAGAAACCTTGAAGAAACAATTGTTAATTGAATAGAAGCCATAAACATAAGCTTTGACATAACAAGTGCACGGACAAAGAGCAATCCAAAGAAATGCAAGCATATCCCATAAGTTTTTTAAACAATCGCATATTTTACACACTGACATAAAACTTTAACCTTACTTTTGCCAAAATCTTGATACTAAACCAACAAAAATATCATAAAAGTTGAAAGACATAACCAACACTAAAAAGATCAATTGTATCAATTTTTAAATCACCTTTAACTTTATTGAAGAAAGCATCTTCATATTTCCTATACTGCGATGCTGCTTCTGGTAAAGAATTCTACAAAAGAATAATGCATAACCAGATGAGTTTTATAGCCCTTCATATTTTATCAAGGGATAACAAAATCAAGCTTCATTACTTTAGACAGAACAGGTTAAATCATAAGATAACATGTCATTAGAGCTCCAAATAAGTTCAGAGTTCCAATTTTCCATATGACTATAAAAAGAATCAGGAAATGAAATTATAACTTTATAAGTCTGATTTAATGTTTGATTGAATAATATAGACATTATAAAAAACAAGTATAATATAGCTGTTACAATTTTAAAATTGAATAGATATAAATAACAGACTAATACTTTATTACAAAGACAGAGATAAGGTAGCAATTGTGTTTCACTCAATGAAAAACAGGACAATAAAAATTATAGTGATGGAGGGCATCATGAGAAACAGGGTTAATGGTGATAGTGGAAAAACATTTGATATTGGAATAGAGAACTATCCTGCTATCACAATTACGATTCAGAAAAGAATGAATGACAGAGTACTAAAGTCTCCCATATTTGGGTGAGATTGTTTATTCGGTATGACATTTATACATACAACTAAAAACTCGCACAAATTCCATACAAATTCAATCCGCAAAATAATTCATTAAAATTTGTATGATTTTGAATATGAGATTATTACTTCTTAATCTTTTTAAGATCTCAATATAGTATTAGTATCATATAATGGCGTAGTGGCCACAGACAATTCAATCCTATAGTGTAAAATTATTTTACACTGCCAGTCCGCACACTATACTGGAGTCAATCCCTTGGATACCCTCATCCCTTTCTTTTTTTTATTGAAAACAGTGAATGAAAAAGAGAGGAATGGAAACCCTCACTCAATTCGACATCCACCTCCTCACCGGCTAACAAAGAAATTCAGCAAACAAGGAATATTATACATCTACATTGCGAATAACGAAAATAACAAAGCAGATTCCTATGAGATAAGGAGAAGGCAAAACCTGAAAGGCATGGAACTGAGTTGTGGAGCTATGTTGCACAGTCCGAGCAGATTGAATGGCAGAACGCTGAAGATTCTCAGCCATGGTGGCCAGCGATGGAGTAGATGCCGGGGACGTGTCTCCATCCGAAGAGGACGAATCAGCCCTTGCCATTGTCCGATGGGGCGTCGGGTTACAAAACTATGCCTAGTTTAACAAGCACACTTTATCTAACTGCATTTTAGTTGTAGTACAACAATAAATATTGTTTTATTTACTTAGTTGAATTTACAACAAATAACTATTTTTAAATATATAAAAGAAATTTTAATGAATAAATAATTTTTTTAATCAATAAATAATGTTGTAATTTATTATAAATATTCTAATGTGTAATATAAATACCAATATGGTGTTGGTTATGATAGTTGAACTCAAAAACCGTGCAGGATTGACAAAATCAAGAGTAGTAACATGCCTATTAAAAAGGTATATATATATATATATATATGATAATAGTTATCGTTAACACAACTTTTTTGGTAAGTAATTTGAACATGAGTTGTTGAGGTATACACAATCTTCAAGATAAAATGTAAGCTTTAATTTATATCTTAAGTTTAAGATATATATTTTGATGACAATAAATAATAATATGTCTTGTTGCATTTAATAATTATTTAAGTGTAAAATATGTATAAAAGATAGTAATATTTATACAATTGAACAGCATTATACAGCTAAAATATGTATCTAATTTGTACTAAAGTACAGTATAAATTAAACTGAACTACTAATTATATCAATTTTTAAATTACTAACTATATCAATTTTAAATTGAATTATACTAATTTTAACACTACCCTAATTTTTATCAAGCACTTTTCTTCAAATTTTTTCACTTTTTTGAATTACTACAAACACATACAACTGTAATTATAAAAGTTTATTACAAAAATATTAATTATTTAAATTTTTTAAATGGTAGTCGTCTCAAATAACGCCGTAATTATATTAAATAAATTATTAAAGTAACTTTTTAATTGAAATTAAGAAGTATAATAATGCATGTTTTTGAAGTTTTTAATCGATGGGTCAATTAAATAAAAAATATTTAAATTTTATTTAAAAAATATTATGATTTTATAAATATTTTTTATTTAACATTTTTCTCTTTAAATATTTTTGAAGAATTCGTTTATTTAATTCTAGTGGGAGTTTTTCAGAAAATCTATTATCTAATATAAGAAAATACTAAAAATTTATTTTAATATTTATTTTATTCATAAGTGTTTTACAAATTAATTTTTTAATTATTTGATATTATTATTATTTATTTTATTTATATTTCTTTTATTATTATATGTGTATAGAAATTATTTTATTTTTTATTTATTTATTTTATTTTATATTTTTTTATTTATATTTATTTTGTCATGAATATTATTTTACTTTTATATTTATTTTTTTAATTTTTTATTTATATTCTTTTGTTTTATATGTGTATATAATTTATTTTATCTTTTTATTTACTTATTTTATTTTAAAATGATTTTTTATTTATATTTATTTTGTTGTCTCATAAAATTGTTTTATTAATCAATTATTTATTATTTATATTTTATTATGTAAAAATTAAACTAATATTTATTAATTATTATAATATAATAAAAGATGATACTAGTTACTCTTAATAAATGTTTGTTAATTTTTTTGTCATTTGATATTTCTATAATATTAATTATTTTTTCTATATTACTATTTTTTATGATATTTCATTATATAATCATTTAATAAAATTTAACGTTAAAAAATATATTTTAGTTTTAGTCTCTAAAATACTATCATTTAAAAATAATAATAGTAATATTTATTTTAAAATTAGTTCATTTTTAAAATAAATAATTATCTTAGTGTGTGCACTTACTCACATTTAATATCATTAAAAACATTTAACATATTTTTACATATTTAATTATATCTTAAAGAATATAATATATTTAAAGTATTATTTTTTTATATAGTTTTGTTTTCTTTTATGATTTCTATTACTTAATCATTTAATAAAATTAAATTTTAAAAAATACATTTTACTTTCATTTCTTAAAATAATATTATTTAAAAAGTAATATATATTTATTGATAAAAATATATAAAAATTTGTTATCAAAAAATTTTGTCTTAAAAAATTCATTATTAGTTTTTTATATAAACAATTTTTTTATTAATATTTTATTATTAAATAACGTTTTGTTGACAAGACGAAGCAGTTAACGAGAACTAGAAAAAAAGAAATAGTAGATACAGTTCTGGCAATTAACTGAACCGAAAATGTTATAAGTTCAGTTTTTACAAACTAAACCATAAAATAGTATATTGAACTTTTAGTAAAAGTGAATCAGTTTTTTTAGTATAATATAATATATTATAGTGTAGTACAGATAAGTTATTTTTGTCCAGCCCTAATTTATACAAGATGTATGGTTATAAAGTTAAGATTAAGAGTTTGAAGAGTTACAACACACGTACAATTAGAAGATTTGGTCTCATATAAATCATATCACACTAGCCTTTTACCATCAATTATCTTAAAATGTCACATCTTTTATTATTTTTTTACTAAGAATTTTATATTTTTTTTCTTCTCGATCATGTATGTACATGTTTGCCTAAGAACCCTAATAATGAGTTTGGATAAGACTAGATAATAGTCGGGGAATGTAGAGTTTTAAAAAGGTTGACTAGTAGAGTATGTTAGTTGATTTTCCCTAATTAATAAGCACCTTGTGCACGTACCAATGATCATTGGATCATTTCGTTCGAGATCATGGATACAAAAGTTTTCACCATTAAAAAGTATGGGGGTAGAGACCTGAGTGGGAACTAGCTCACCAAGCTTATACTTCCAAATCTTGGATTTCCACCTCGGAATCCACAACCACGATATTTGTGGCCTCCTTATCTATGGTCGCATCCAAGTTGGGCAAAACATTCAAAAACGTCTGACCAAATGAGTTCCTTAATAAGATATTTTAGTTGAGTGCATTCATCGGTGATTACCCAGTTTGGTAGTAACTACACCTTTTATTTAAGTCTATGTAGTAAGAAGAATGCTTTAGTTATGGTATCCAAATCAACATAAAGTTATATGCTTCTTGGAGGATGACATCTCGACTTGCTTTCAAGGTTATGTGTGTCACACTTGCATTCTTCCTATTGTTTGAAGGTCCAAGGTTTCGGACCTTTATTGACTTGCTTCATTTTGTTTTCCTCGATAGTAATGTATCAAGATGTTTGTGATCTTAAGGTTTCCATGTTATATGAAGGGTCAACGAAGAGCGAGTATAGGAAATGATATGGCTAAAGTTTTCATAGGAGAGTGTGCACCATGATGACAAGATGTTGGTCGAGCACCTCTTCAATTATAAGTGTAAAACATTTTAGGATTTCCTTTCTTGATGTGTTTGAGGGAGATCGATGATGCTACTACAAGTTTGTAATCGATAAACTTTGTTGTAAACATGGTGTAAATGGTGTTAAATGAGTTGATGGAGTTAGATTATAAGTGTAAAACATTTTAGGATTTCCTTTCTTGATGTATCAAGATGTTTGTGATCTTAAGGTTTCCATACTATATGAAGGGTCAACGAAGAGCTAGTATAGGAAATGATATGGCTAAAGTTTTCATAGAAGAGTGTGCACCATGATGACAAGATGTGGGTCGAGCACCTCTTCAATTATAAGTGTAAAACATTTTAGGATTTCCTTTCTTGATGTGTTTAAGGGAGATCGATGATGCTACTACAAGTTTGTAATTAATAAACTTTGTTGTAAACATTGTGTAAATGGTGTTAAATGAGTTGATGGAGTTAGATTAGAGGGCATAATTCAATTTTAAATCTTATCTGTTAAGGGTAGTCACAAAGAGCCAATAGTGGACCCTCATGTCATGGGAGTATATGTCGGTATGAGTTAAATTTGTCTTAATGTGTGCTTTTAGATTGATTGTCTTATCTTTTTTCTTTTAAGTTGATCATTATTCTTCTAGGGACGTCTGACTCCTTGATATCCGATGTGAAAGGGTGAAAATCATCGAAGATTAAACAACCTAATTCGACTAGGTAGTGGTTGAGCTTGGTTTCGAGTGAAGGGGGATTTGGCCTCCCTAATTGTTTCTCCACATATATAAAATAATATATGAATAAAAGTTATTCTTTTAAAAAATTCAATACATTATATATTTGCCCCCTTAAAAAAAATTTATATTTATGCTAACACCCAAAAAAAAAAGTTCTCAATATCCTCTGCTGGGAGTAGGGTCATTGTAACACCCTAAAAATCCAAAATTTTACACCAGTTTTGTTTTTTTTTTTTAATTAACATCGCGGAACTAAACATCAAAGGTCTAGGTGTCTTACAACATAAGGTTAATGATAACGTTTTGGCAAGTATACCAAATCATTCCAAGTAATACATCACAATGAGTTCATTACATCCAATCCCAACGCTATACTCACACGAGCCGAAGTCATTGTGCGAGACATCCAACCCTCTCTAGTCCCCGCGCACGAGGAAAGGGTGACACTCGAATCTCAATCTCCGCAGAGACTCAATACATTATCGTATTGCAATATGAACAACATCGATTCGACAAAAATTCTAAGGAAATGACAGAACATTTGCTCTCACAATTTTATCATCACCATCATATATAAAGTCAACTAAATTAATTGACTACAAATAATTAAATAACTTAATTTAATTATTTATCCTACTGTCGTACCCCTCTGAAATTACTAATTTCACACTTCCATCATGTTCTTCTTCTACCCAAGACATCAAACTTTCATTCTTCTTCATTGTTTTTCATCAAACACATGTACCCCAACTCACTAAACATCTCTTTCACTCCTCTCATTCTCATAATTAATTCTTTCCTCTTCCAACAATGGAAGATAATTCTCAATACCCTCTTACCCACATTCTTGGTTAAAGAGTGTAGATAAGTGTTCCCAACGAGTAAAATTGAATGATGTCCGCACTGACCTTTGCTTGTTATTTTACTCATAAATCTTTGTACATAACTCCAAATGAGTTAATTTCTTTTTTTATTGGAAACTAGACTAAAAAATATCTCTTTGGACACCAAACTCAAAATTTTTGGACAACAAGGCTAGCTGCAGTAAAATTATTAAAATCGAAAATTTAATCTTGCCCTGGTATGCTCAGCTTTGACCTTTGATGACCATTTTACTCATTACTCTCTCTACCGAACTCCAATTGAGTTAATTATTACTTTGTTGGAAACTAGACTAAAATACCTTTCTTTGGACATAAAAATCGAAATTTTTGGACAACAGGGCTAGCTACAGTAAAATCATTAATAATAAGAAAATTTAATCACGCTTTGGTATGCTCAGCTTTGACCTTTGATGACTGTTTTGCTAATTACTCTCTCTACCGAACTCCAATTGAGTTGATTCTTGCTTTGTTGGAAACTAAACTCAAATATATTTCTTTGGACATAAAACTCGAAATTTTTGGACTACAGCGCTAGCTGCAGTAAAATCATTAAAAATCGGAAAATTTAATCACACTCTGCTATACTCAACTTTGACCTTTGACGACTGTTTTGCTCATTACTCTCTCTACCGAACTCCAATTGAGTTGATTCTTGCTTTGTTGGAAACGGGACTCAAATATCTTTCTTTGGACATAAAACTCGAAATTTGTGGACTACAGGGATAGCTGCAGTAAAATTATTAAAAATTGGAAAATTTAATCACGCTCTGGTATGCTCAACTTTGACCTTAGATGACTGTTTTGCTCATTACTCTTTCTACCAAACTCTAATTGAGTTGATTCTTGATTTTTTGGGAACTAGACTCAATTATCTTTAATTTGACTACTCATACGACTATTTTGGACTTCGGAAATTGGACTTCGGAAAGGGTCTCAAATAAATCTGAAAAAAATTGCAAAAGTTTATTTTTAGCTTCTGCGTGTTATACCCAAAAACTCATAAAACTTACAAGCAAAAAGAAAAGTACATACCTCAACATGTTAAATTTAATCCCAACACACAAACAAGAAACCATGCAACAACATTATATTGTTACCTTATACTCATCATACACTATATCATATCCCAAGTTAAAGTTCTTACCTCAACATTGTTTTTCATCATAATTTATTATATAATACTACAAAATAAAATACTTAAGTTAAGAAATCATTTTATTTATACGAGTCTTACAGTCATTAGGGTTCATACGCTGTTGGACAGAATTGCACTCTTGTGTGTTGCTTAGTTTGTGGGTAGATAGCCCTTCCTTTGATCTAGTGTTATGCTTGCGAAATTTGGTGGCTTATTTCGACCTTCATCAAATCAAGGTTGGAGAGCACGACTCTACTACTCATTCTCATCCTTTTGGTGATACTTCTTTACGCTGACTTCCCGTCTTGGATTCGTTTGTTCATTCTTGGTGTTTGGATTAGAAAGACTCCCTTTTGTCCTAATGTGAGATGTGCTTTTCCTTTTTGATAATGGGTCCAATGTGTCCAAGTAGCATGAGGTTCCACCACCTGATTGGAATTTAGGGAATGTCTTCGTGAGAATAACCTTCAATAGGACCACTCTTTTTCAAAATTGTCAAGCTTCTAAGTTAAGGCCCGAAATTCTTTGTGAAGTTGAACTCGTTGTAATTGCATGTCTTCATGGTGTTGCACTTAAAGTTGCTGAGTTTGTTAGACTACCATCTTTATGTGGTTCTTGATTTTGTTGGTGTCGAGGTACATCTCTAAAGCGAAGGATGTGGTTCTTAAGTTTGATGTGCTAGAGAATGCTTTATCGAATTTCATAGTGAACACTAAATGTTCTTATCATAATTTGTTGAGAAGACTTTGAGAAGAAATTGTCGTTCTTGAGTGTCAAATTTTATTGTTGATTAGAGATGACAAATGAATTCGTTCTTATTCATATTATCAGAACCCCTCTTTAACAACAAAAAACAATTAATCAGTATAATGACTAATATAGATATTAATTTATAAACTAAAAATTATTAATGTATAAAATAATCAAAATTATAATTGATTTGTGAATTAAATTCTAAATTGATTTCTAATATTAATTACCAATATTTTAATTAATAAAAAATCAGTGAATTAAACCAAATATTTATAATTATATTTTTTTTCTAATTTTTAGTTTATTATTTTCGGATAATTCACTAAGATGAAATCTATATTCTACTCTCATATGCTGTAAAATAATAAAACAAAACCTTCGTGTCTAAATTTTGTATAACTAAATTGTTCCATTCTATATATCTAATAAATCATAATGAGAGGAAAATGTTTATTTTTACGTACGTATAAGGTCTCTACTAATATTTGTGATTTTTTTTATTAAGAATGATGGTACCTGTGATATCCTCCTTATTATTACTTCTTAAAAAGCATCTACCATGAGCCTTCGATATACAATTAAATGCCTGATATATGGGTTAATTCTCCCAGGCACATATCTATCTGTTTTCAGTGTAAAATTGAAAATAAAAGTCTTTAGAATACAGTAAGGTAAAAGTAGAGAAGCAGTTAAAAAACAACTGTGTAGGGAAGACAAAGAGGAATAAAATAAAAAAGATGGACTTGGAGCAGAGAGAAAAAATAAAAAAGAAAAAGAAAGTTGGTTACAGGGGTGAGAGAAAAGAGGACACAATATAAGTTGTAATTGCCCCCACAGCACTGTTCGCTACATGCCAGCAAGGATACAAAACAAAACCGAAAATGCAAAACGAGAGAGTGTGAAGAACGACGCCATACGCACAGCAGCACCATCGCAGTGGTTGAGGAGGAAGGGGATGATGCATTACACGCTTTTGCTCCGATTGATTTAGATTGAAACCTAAATTGGTGATAGTCTTTTATGATGCTTTGTTGTTCATCCTGTTTGAATTTGCGAGATCGATTACAGCCATGGATTCGCGACTACGATAGGCTCCAGTCCTTTGCTGTCATCCTCATTTACCTTCAGGTTCCAACCGAGCCTCTCTTATTTAACGAGTTACTTGCGCATTGTTGTCATTAATTGAATTTTTTTGGCCATTTTGGAAATACTAGATTGGGTGCGCGTTGGTTGGATCGCTGGGAGCATCCTACAATGGTGTGTCGCTCGTAAATCTGGTAGTTGCGTTGTTTGCTTTGGTGGCAATTGAGAGTAGCAGTCAGAGCCTTGGCCGCACCTACGCCTTTCTTCTCTTCTGTACCATATTGCTTGACGTTTGTTGGTTTATTCTTTTCGCTCGAGAAATTTGGTGCGTTCAGTGAATATATTTTATTTCGCTATTTGTTTATTCGATTAATTTCTCTTGAGACCAAAAGGTTGAATCTTGGCCGATGATTCTTGCCCCTTAGGATGAGGCATTGACCGTGACATTCATTGTCTTTATTTTATTATTATGTGACCTGAGGTTATAGATAAAGTGCAAATATGGATTGGGACAAAATTTGCATGCAGTTTCTTTTGTAACTAGAGTTTTGCGTTGATCATCTATGTTAACCTATAATGCTAACCCTCTCTAGTAAGGATGAGATACGCATATGAGTGATCTTCTTGTTAAAGCTGAATTTAAAACCACTTGCATTGTTACTAGAATAATTTGTTTCTTATTGCTCCCTAGATTTTATTCCCGATTATAATTTCCTAGTTTGTTGAGTTTTTTAATGTTTTTTTTTTTGGTTTTTGTTTTGTTTATGTTCTTGAACATAAAAAGATTTTACTTCCCATAGTGTATAGTTGCTTTCTAGGGAATTTCCACTGAACAAATTTCCGATGAAATGTTTTCTTCCTTATTATGCAAATATTGTGACCAATTCTCTTCGCTGAGGGTCATTTAAAATCTTCAAACTCTTCTGCATCCTTTAGTTAATATTCCATCCACGTTTCATGGAGGTCACTGTATGCAACAAGCTTATTGTCATTTTTAATTTGTTTATTTGTAACAAGGTTAAAGCTCAGTAAACTTTAATTTGAGGGAAAATATTAGAATATATGAATGTTTACTTTATTATGGAGTATCTTAAAATGTCTTGAGAATATGTTTGCAGCATCTTATAATATATACGTGGAATTAATTTGTTATCTAATTGAGGAAGCAATCTTCACAGTTAACTCCGGATTTTTTCACATTTGTTGATTTATTTGTGAGTTTTGGCTGGTAAGGCATAATTATTAGTATAAATAGAAACATACAATTAATATTTAACACACCATATTAATCTAGTAGAGTATTGTTTGATCGCTTTATTCTCTCTTCCCTCACATTTTACCTAAACTCTAATTTTAACGGTGTGCATCCTACATTTAGTATTTTTTTGTCAATTTAACAAAATAAAGTTGCTGCCATATGCAGTGAAGAGATTCAGGCAAACCAATTTTCTATGTTTGTAAGAGTCAGACAAGTGATCATGACTGTGTTTTCCATTCATATCTGATGAAGAACATTATGTGTGTTTGCAGGAACATTTCTACTCAAGATTACACAGCATTTTTCATATTTTCAGTGAAAGTTACACTGGTTATGCAAAGTGTTGGTTTTACAGTGAGGCTATCATCCTCGTTGTTATGGATTCAAATTTACAGGTTGGGTGCTTCCTATGTGGACACAATTTCTCGAGCAGCAGATGCTGATTTGAGGGGTAGTTTTTTGAGTCCCGTGACACCTGCAATAGCAAGGCAATGCTCAAATTCCAATGAGATACTTGGAGGTTCTATATATGATCCAGCATACTTCTCATCCCTATTTGAAGAGGGTCAAGAAAACAAATATCCAAGTGGGGTAGGCTAAAGTTTGCCCAAAACCATATGTCATGATTACTTTTCAGTTGGTATCAATTAGAAACTTTGTTGTGCAATTTTGTCTGCCCCAATATTTATCTTACAGATAAGCTTTGTTATTCATTAGTCCACAAGGACCCTAGCTTGTTAGCAGCTCTAGGAATGAGAGAAACATTGAGCTGAAATCATATTTTTTTAGACAACATGTATGCTTTATTCACATAGAGAATAAAAATTGTTAGGATATTTATCCTATTTATCATCATTATATTGTGTCAAGGGTTACCCTATTTATCATGATTATACTGTGTCTAGGGTTGCCTTATTTATCATGATTATATTGTGTCTAGGGTTACCCTATTTATCATGATTATATTGTGTCTAGGGTTACCTTATTTATCAGGATTATATTGTGTATATGGTTACTTTAATTATTATGATTATATTGTGTCTAGGGTTACCCTAATTATCATGTACTCTTATATCAATTTATTTTTATAAATAAAAGATTATGAGAGGGATCAATCAAGCCCTCTAGAATTATTTCTTTTCAGTCTCAAGTTGGTATCAAAGCCATGGTTAGAGTCTATCCTAGGGATATTTGTTGTTTGCTGGGCATATTGTTTCACATGCTATCGGGCCGCTATCGGACCACCCATTAAAAGTGTCTAATTCCATGCTTGAGATGTATATACCTCGGCGTGAGGGGGTGTGTTGGAAGTCGCACATCGACTAGAGATAAGGCCAATTCATAGTTTAGATAAGTGGGTGCAAACCTCACCTTACAAGCCGGTTTTGTGGGGTTGAGTTAGGCTTAAAGTCCACTTCTAACAAAATTAATACATAATAAAGATATGATACGGGAATAGATAAAAAACGTTCCTAGTAATAAAATATAATATAGATATTGTTGATTATATAGGATCAGTTCTTTTATTTCATAATTATAACACTCCTTGTTAGGATCTAGGATGTTAGGATATATTGGGTTAAGGACTGAATGGTTAAGGGTGTCGATTGTAAAGGGGGAGCGGGCGGGTCAGAGCTGCTATAAATAGAGCTCTTGTAACTCTGTAGAGGGGATTGAGAGTATTTTGTGTAAAGTCAGGTCTTTAGCCTGTAGGGGGAGGTTATGCTCTCAACCAGGGAGGTTATGCTCCCAACCCATCCTTTGTAGAGTGACGATTCTATAGTGTGAATAAGAGAATTCTTTCTTTCATCTCTTTTAACTGTATTGAGTGAGTGTTATTGTTAGGTTGTATTAGTAGTGGGCTTTTAAGCCTAACTCAACCCCACAAAACCGGCTTGTAAGGTGAGGATAAAAACACACATCTTAATCTAACAGGTTCCAAACCCAGGTACCTAACAAATTGGTCTGACCTGTCGTTTCGAGAAGCTGTCGGTTATCCTTAGGAGAGGGGTGCCAGATCAAGAAGGGGTCAAGAACGGATCAAGAAGTGATCAAGAAAGGGGGGAAGCATGGAAGGAAGAGACAATTCTTGTGAAAGGAGGATCAACGAATAGAAAAGGGAGCTAGCAGAATGGAGAAGTAATATGCAAGAAATGCGGCAGGAAACCAGAGAACTATTGCGAGTTCTTGGAGGAAGGGTGTGGAACCAGGAAAAGGGATTAGAAGGTAGTCCAAGGTCTGTAGATGAAGATCAACATTCTGTTAACGAGAATCAAAGAAGGAGAAGGGACTGCTCGGAGGAGGAACTGGATGAAGACTGAAGAGACGCCCAACCTAATTGGGGAAAAAGGGCAGAACTACCCACTTTCGAAGGGTTTGATTCGTTGGGGTGGGTCTCTAAGGCAGAGAAGTTCTTCGAGTTGCAAGGTGTGGCAAAGGAGGAAGAGGTGTGCCTAACTGACATTAGTATGGAGGGGAGCGCTGACTACTGGTTCAGAGCCGGGAAGGAGAAAGCCAAGAATCGTTCTTGGGAAGGTTTGAAGGGGCAATGGTGGTGAGATTTGGAGAATGGAACGGGGGTACCATCTTTGAAAGGGTGGCGGCCAGTAAGCAATCGGGAACCGCGGAAGAATACGTCCCAGCATGGAACGTGAGACAATTGCTAGAACCGAACGGGCTAAGACTACAGGAGGCGAACCTGAGAGGACTCCAGGACTCGAACGACAGAGGACTGTTGGATCCGAACGTGAGAGGATGATCGAAACCGAATGTGAGGAACTATCGGAACCGAACGGTCGAGGACTTCTGGATCCGAACGTGAAAGGACGGTCGAAACCTAACGGGAGAGGACTGCCCGAGCCGAACGTGAGAGGATGGCCAAAACCGAACGGGCTAGGACTGCTAGAACTGAACGGTAGAGGATTGCTAGAACCGAACGGAAGAGGACTACGCGAGTCGAACATGACAGGATGGCTGGAACCGAACGGGCTAGGACTACAGGCTGCAAACTCGAGAGGACTGAAGGAATCAAATGGTCATGGGAGAGGATTGCCGGACCCAAACAGAAGAGGACGACAAGAACTGAACGGTCTAGGAGGGATGTATCAGTGGGAGAGAAGCGTGATGGAAGAAGGAATGAACGCTTCGGAGGGAAGAGTGGATGGAAGAATCAATGCCCGGGAGAGAAGAATGGATTCTGTGAGGAGGTGGGCCAACGAACAGAAAAGGGGGCTTGCAATTTTTGATACACAGGCACAGGGGAGAGAGCGACTTAAAGGTGACCAGAATGCTGGAAGCTAATAGAATCTAGGAAGAAGGAAAGTTATTGGAGGAGGAATTGCCACCACCCAAGCCTCCAAACCTTAATTGGAGGGCAGTAGCCAGTGGGTTCACTCCATATGATAACAAGATGATGAAGAGGAGCCAAGAGACCAAGCTTTTCGATTCCAACCTTGAGGACAAGTTTGTTCTGCAGCGGGGTGTAATGTTAGGATCTAAGATGTTAGGATAGATTGGGTTGAGGATTGAGCAGTTAAGGGTGTGAGGGTGTCGGCTGTAAAGGGGGAGCAGGCCGGTCAGAGCTACTATAAATAGAGCTCTTGTAACTCTGTAGAGGAGATCAAGAGTATTTTGTGTAAAGTCAAGTCTTTAGCCTGTAGAGGGAGGTTATGCTCCCAACCCATCCTTTGTAGAGTGACGATTCTACAATGTGAATAAGAGAATTCTTTCTTTCATCTCTTTTATCTGCATCGAGTGAGTGTTATTGTTAGGTTCCAAACCCAGCCAGGTACCTAACACTCCTTCTCAAGCTGGAGCATTTAAATGGTATGTCCTCAACTTGTTGCAAATGTAACTGATCCTTTATCCTTGATCCTATAGAGACTTGGTGAAAATGTTAGCCAATTGTTCATTAGGTTTGACAAATCTAGTGGAAATGTCTCCATAATCTAGTTCTTTTTTCCTTATGAAATAACATTCTACTTCAATATGTTTGGTCCTCGTGATAGACAAGATTAGAGGCAATGTGTAATGCTACCTGATTGTCACATACAAGGTGTTTTTGGGAACTTTCTTCAAATTTAAGCTCTTTGAAGAGTTGTTTTACCCATCTGAGCTCAAAGTGACTCATGCTATATTCTTGTATTTTGCTTTTGAACTAGACCTTTCCACAACTCCTTTTTTTCAACAAGAATGTGACACCCTAAAATGGAGCATTGGTGACCCTACTTGCTTAGCCGCATCAAAATACCAAACAATTTGAGTGTTTGTCTTATCTTCATAAATGACATCTTTTCCAAGATCCTTCTTAATGTATTTTAGGATTTGTATCACTGAATCCCAATGGTCTTGGCAAGGAGAGTTTAAAAATTGACTTACACTCATTGCAAAGGCAATGTTTTGGACAAGTTACAATGTGATAATTTAGCTTACCAACTAACCTTTTGTATCTCCTTGGGTTAAAATAGGTTCTTATTTAGATACAACTTTGACGCTTGGATTTATTGGTGTGTCCATGGGCTTAGTATTTATCATCCCTATGTCTTCTAGAATATCTAGAGCATGTTTTCTTTGAAGTATGACCTAATCATCCTTGGACTTTGTCACTTCTATACCAAGGAAATACCTCAAGTGTCCAAGACTTTTGTGTGGAACTTTTAAGCAAGATATTGTTTTACCTGTACAATACTCTCCTTATCATTGCCTGTAATAACAAGGTTGTCCACATATACCAAAGATAGTTACATTCTTGGCGAGAATGACGATAAAATAGAGAATGATCATCATTTCATAGTATCATTCTAGACTATTGGATGAAAACACCCAAACCATGCACACGGGATTGCTTGGGCCATATAGGGATGTATGTAGATGTCATACCATGATAGATGACTCCCTTTGAGTAACAAATCTAGGAGGTGGTTACTCCATATAGACTCCCTCATCAAGATCACCATGTAGAAATGCATTTTTGAGGTCAAGTTGAAACATGATCAAGTCATCAATAACTACAATGCAAATGAAAAACCTAATTAATATCGTTTTGCAAACAAGAGAGAAAATGTCAACATAATCTTGACCATAGATTTGTGTATATCTTTCAACAACCAGCCGAGCTTTATAGCTATTAATGTTACTGTCAAGTCCTATTTTATGAGTTTACAACCACTAACACCTAACAATTGATTTGCCAACTGAAAGAGGAATTGATTCCCGAGGACCCCTACTTTTGAATGACACACATATCATCAATAATTGTTTGTCGCCACTTTAGGCCAAATACAACTTCATCTGAAGACCTAGGAATAGGAATAAAGTATAATGAGGACAAAAAAATATAAGTACGGTGAAAAGACAGTGATAATTGAGATTTGCAAAGTGAGAAGAAAGATTATGAGTTGAACATGTACCGTTTTGAATAGCAATTGGCCAAGCATTTTGAGAGGATACCAGATCTGATTGAGAGATAGAGCAGGGAAGGATTGAGCAACACTGATATATGTACACTATATATCCATCAAAGATGGATCCCATATTGGAATTATAATAGGTTGTGAGTGACGTTGATATATCCTTGAAGAGGTATTGGAGAATCATCTTGAGTCATGGTAGAGTCATTTGGAGAGTCCTAGAGAGACAAGTAGATGAATTAATGATTGTGCTACTGAAATAGTGTTACTAGTTGATTGACATATTGCACACCGGTTGATAAAGTTTTCATATGCTCGAGATAGATTAATCGACAATTTAGTAGCAATAAATGACTTGGTAGTATATGTATGGGAATCTTGGGTGAATGAGGGGGCTTCCCGTGCAACTTCCAACATATATCAATTGTATGTCCAATGTGGTGACAATGTTTTCATTTTGAACTATTTTTAGAATTACCTATGTAAAAGTGTCTAAAGTTATTACTTTCTGATGCAAAAACAATGTTTTCACTTGTAGACATAGTATGTTCCTTCGTGTTTCATTTTTTGAGGAACATAGAGAGCTCAAATGATGCAAAAGTCATAGTAGGGTTTACGAGTGATCCTAGAATCTGATTCTTGGTAGCAACATACACTTGTTCCAAGCTATACAAGCCCAAAGTCATAAAGAATGTACTACGGTTCTCAAGTTCTTTCACATATATAGATGGTGGAAGGAGCTCATTTAAATCACTTAAGGCATCATGAAGTTGGCTAAGATAAAGACACATATGACCGTCAAATCATCAGAGAAAGGTGTTAAGAGGTTTTGGCACTGTACAATCGTTGTGTGATATTGGTATAAAAGGCATGAGCCTCAATCCAAACTGATGCACACGTCTCACGGGGATAGAAAATAGATTTAAGTGAGGTGTGAATAGTGGAATTAATAATAACACATAGTTGATCATCAAGTTTTATCCATTGTTCTTGATGTTTTGTAGGAACAGATTCAATAGTTGTAATAAGATGGGATTTGTAGCCTAACCACCTTAATCATAACCTGTTTTGGAAGGCCAAGTGGAATGGTTAGACTTGTTCATGTTCTTAATACTAACAATATGGTTAGAAAAAATGGAGAATTTGTTCCAAAGGTTGGTGTGTGTTGAAAAGACATTTTTTTTGGAAAGCTTGATAAAAGAAATAATAAAATGACCTAAGAAAAGAGAAAAGTAGATTGGATCACCAAAAGAACTTCAGTGAGGCGGTCACAACAGGGATATGAGCGTATAGAGGAGGTGACTTGGGAGAAGGTTGGTCTGCTATAGGGGCACCACATGTGCTAGTGGAACTTGTGGTAGGAGTAGGAGAGAGGTCATACGTGAGGTAGGTATGGGTGGCTTGAGTTGGCGCTTGGATGGTTGGATAGATCAGCATGATCCCAACCTTGTGTTTTCTAGAGGAAAAGGTGATCACAAGAAACTTCACCGAAGGTAGCACCAGGATGGTGATTCGGACTTTGAAATGGTTCACAAAAAATAGAAGATCTTCTAGAAACCATTTTTTTACCGAGCCAATATGATTTGGAAAGACTCTAGATACCATTTTAAACTATAAGAAAGAAAGAAAGAAACATTGAGCTAAAATCGTGTGTTGACAATACCTTTATTTATATTGAGAAAAATCCATGCAATAAATAGATGATATTTAATATCCTCTAATTAGAAAGATATGTACAGGATTAAATAGAAACGTTCCTAATAACACATAATCTAGGGATCAATTCCTTATTTATATAATTATTCCAGTGGATTTATTTGCTATTGAATTGAATCTTGCTGCACAATGCAATGGTCAATAAATTGTAGACAGGGCATACTTTTTTATACTACATAAAATATCATTTTTAATATTTATTTTATGATATGACAAGAATCTACTGTGTACAGTGTCATTGTTGGTCATTGTGTGAATTTTTCAGTTAACTATGCTATTCTTTGTCATTTTTTATGAATTTTTCAGTTAACCGAGTACAGAATTTTTGTAGAGTGATACATGTGCATTATATATGTTAGATAGTGGATATTTTGAAGGATTATAAAAATGAGACTGGTCAATCCAACCAGAAAACTGAAGAACAATTCGGTGCATCACAGTTAAGAATTTTCATTGCATAGGAGAAAAAAATGGTCAAGGAAAAAAGGAATAGTTAGTTCCTTTTCTTGTTTATTTTTTTAATAAAAAATTAGAATGAGAGGATGCTCAGGGAGAGGAGATACCTAGTCAGAACATGAGGTTTATTGCACCTAATCAGATTTAAAGATAGAGACGGAGCAACTAACTGATCATGTGACATGGGCAGTTTGGAGGTGCATGAGATGCATTTTTCCGCAGGATGAGTAAGTGTAGTAGCAGTAAAAGGTGGGTGGGGGTGGGGTGGAGGTTACTTTATTTGGTCAGAATATGAGATTTGCTGGACCTGATCAGATTTAAGGAGAGGTAGAGTAACTAACTGCCTATGCGGCATTAGAAGTAGGTTTATTAGATGCATTTTTCTGGAAATTGAGCATTTGTGAGGGGTGAAAGGAGTGTGGGAACGTGTTGAATGTCTAGTTATGTTTTAGCTGGATTTAATATTACACTTGAATTTGTTTAAACTTACAGAATTTTAGAACAAACAACATGAATCTCAAAGATGTTCACCACTCAACACAAATTTAATCTATAGGTTTAAGTGTAAAACTTGCATATAAGAGTAGAGCAATAACATGAACACCAGAATAAAAAAATAACCACACAACAAAGAGATAAAAATAGAATTCCTTGGAAGCTTGCCACTAGACACGGCATTAATCCATAGGATTATTCAAGTGTGAAAAGTTTACTTATAAGAAGAGAAGAGAACATGAATGTAGTAATAGATATAGGAGGTGGACGAAACTTCAAGAAAATAGAACACTTTCAATTCAGTAAAGAAGATGAATAAAAGAAAATAATTCAAGATGGGAACGTATGGATTGATGGAGGAAGCCATGCCACTTGAAGGAGCTTTAAGATAAGTGCTGAAAGGAGTCACCACTTGATCTTAAGATCTAAAATAAGACTCAAAGATGATTCTCTTCTTTCAAAGAACTGTAGAAGTGCTCTAGAAAATCTCTCTTCATTCTCATATATTAAAAGATTATTTGCAAAGAGAAGAGATGGCTATTTATAGCCTAAGACCATATCCTAAATGACATTCTACAGTGCCTAACATGAAATGTGAATATCGAATCTAGAGGATTGAAGTTTGAATGAAACTTGAACTAGACAAGGAGGGAAAATTTAAGTTTTGAAATTCACAATTCAGGTTTAGATCAATGACTTAGATTGGTCCATGTTTCCCATGTCACACTTCCCATGCATCCTTCACACTTGCCTATACTTTTTCTTTGCTTTGACTTTCCTTGCTCTGCTGAAATTTAAGTTGGCTTCCTTGGGCTTGGATGACTTCAAAATGGTCCTCACTTCATTGTCTTCCAATTTTTGATAGGTTCAAATGAAAAATTTATATGCATCTATTTTACACATGAAAGTAAATTTCTAATTTCTAAAAGTTACAATCAAAATAAACTCAACATTACAAGAAATTATTTCTTGCAAACTATTTTAGATCCTCCCTATTCATGCACTCATTAGGAGGTGGCTTGAATTGGTTGGCGCTTGGGAGAGAATCGAGCACCATCTATCTGCCCAGATTGTTGCTTTCTTTCTATTTTTCTGCATTTTTGAATTGTAGGGATAGAGAAGGATACAGATAAATAGAGAAAGAAGAGGGTAAAAAGGAAGAAGAACATAATAGAGAGGACAAAGAGAGGAGGACAGAAATAGAGAAGACAACAAAACTGCATTACACTTTTGTTATTATTATTCAGTTTTCATTCAGTTGTCTAGAATACACCAACCTACCTTAATTATAGGAAGCTATGAATAACTAGCATCATTTTCTTCTTTATATTTTACATATAACAATCAGTCTCTGTTTTTGCTCCAATTTCCTGGTACCTATCAAGATCTCTCTTGACAACATCCCTTAATACTCTTATTGATGTCCCTCTTCTCCTTTTCACCGACTTAACATGTAATCTACTCTCCTCATTGGTGTTTTCATTGACCTTGTCAAACCAATTATATTTTATTCTTTTTCTCAACTAGTGGTCAAATTTACAAATATTATGCATCCAAGTGATGAAATTCCATACTTTAACAATATTTTTCTTCCCTCCCTATTGTAAGATTTGTGACAAGAGGGGCTCTCTTTAGTGTCAGTATTTTAGTCTCTGTTATGTTTCAAAGATGCATTTTGCTTCTATGATAGTCTTATGTTTTCAGACTGTCTTTGAATTTTCATTTTCTTTTTCCAGGAGTACTTATGAGTCTTCTGACCATGCTCATAATCGCGGCTAATTTTTTGAATTTGAGTTAGGTTGCAAGTTTAAATTCTAATATGCCTATATCCATTGTTGGGTACTGCATTGCCATGTACCAAGCCATAGTCCTAGGCATGAGGGGGTTGTGTTGGAAAGTGCCCAATCACCTCTGGCTGCCTTAATTGTGGTCTCTTGTATCGGCCTTCCTTACACCCTCCAGCACCTTCAATGTGCAAGGTGTGAGGGTGTCTTTGATCTAAATTTTACTAGAGATATATAGCCAATGTAGTCCTTCTTATGAAGCTTTGACAGTTTCTACCTTCTAGACCGGTTTTGTAGAATTAAGTTAGATCTTAAAATCCAAATTCTAGGAATGATACCTTGATTATAGGGAAGATTTCTGATTTCATATTTTATCATCATACTCTTTTATCTATTAATTCTCTATTTGTGTAAACCTTAGTAGGCTTTTTATGTCTCATTTTATTTGGTTTTAGATGCTCAATCATGACATTACCCATAATGAGTCCACGTCATTTGCTGAAGTTTCTGAGAAGTCACCCGCAGGCAGATCTTATCAGGCTGTGGATGTAAGTATCTGCTTAATTAATATACTCTTTTTGAATCAATTGTCCTTTTACAACACTGTCAATCTGTATAGTTTTTCTATCACCTCATTAATTTGCTCACTACAGTTTACCATGAACTTTGGTAAGTGTTATACACAATGTTGGAGATGGATGAATGTATTTATGATTTTTTATAATTTCACCAATGGTCATTTTGGAGTGTTTATCTATTTAGCACAAATAAGTTTTTGGTAAATATTGCAAGGTTAGGTCCCAGTATGATGCTTTTAGATGAATAGTTTAACAGTCATCCTGATTTAAGGCCTATAAAATATCCTGTTATGTATACAGGGAAACAATTTGTATTTTTATTTATAATTGTGTCCATTTAGGAGATTCCTATCCAGTGGGCTCCAAGTAGCATCTTTAAGGAGATTTCTTAGGATCGTTAGTTGGTTTGAGATAAGGTTCGGTGATTGGCTTCTACTTAGCACATGGTATTTATAATGAAGTAATTTTATTTTTATTAATGTTTTGTTTGATTGTTGTCTTTTTTAAGGTTTCATTTTCTTGGAATTTTCAAGGACCCTAATTATAAGCAGACTTCAATTTATATCATGGCATATTTGTTCCATTTATTTGATTATATTGTTATAATATTTTTTTAGTATTCTTTTGAATAGGAGAATTTTGAATCCTTAAAGCTTTCTTTTGAACTATTTAAGCAGTCTTGTGCCAATTAAAGTTTGTTGTCTGCTAATTCTCTCTGGAAAGGATTATGGTTAAGGGAGAGCCTTTTGTTTGGGCAATGGGACATAATTTGATAAAATGAATGATCTATTATTGATAGGAAGGCTATGTAAAGCTCTAGCTTGTAATGTGTAGTTGTGATCGAAAGACTGAATGTCATTTAGTCAGCAATGGCTCTGTTTGGTTTTTTATGTCTATTATTTTTATAAGAAATAGATTTGCATAAGCATAAGCATGCTATACTTTTACATATTATGTACAACAATTATAATTAACAAATTGATATTTGGTTATTATTTCTAAGTTCATAAATAATCTGTGCACATTACAACATCCTTACAGACAGGCAATTCCTTGTAGCTCATTCCATCCATATCTTAGTTTGTAGTCTGGTTTCCGAGTCTTCTCATCTCTTTGTATTTTTCACTTACCAGTTTGACTTATGGTGAAGCCCGTCATTCTGACTATTACTGGTGCCCATCCTCCAGTTGTTGTGCATTTATCTTATTTTATGTGGATGGCATTACCAAAACGGGGAATAACATTAATAGCAGTATTTTTCACAAATCTCTAGTATTATTTTCCAGTGCTACTGCATATATTTTTTCTCCACACATAATTGAATCATTCCTTGTTCTTAATATTTCTCACTTATGTTTTCCTACAAAGAAAGGAGTTGATGTTTAAATTTTCTTTTTAGTTTGCTCCTTTTTTTATACTTCTTAATTTGATGTCTACTGCCATCTGATCCACCAAATCGGAGATATTTATTTGCTACGTAAATTCCGTATAACTTTGATCTGGTTATTTGTAAATGTATAGTATATATATATATAAAAAAGTCTTGGTTACGATCGGTCTTTGTCCTTGCAGGAAGAGAATGGGTTGGTTAAGAGGGAAATTGTTTGAAATAGATCCGCATAAACATTGTTCCCACTGTGGGGGTGGGTCTTGTACCATATGCAATTTTGTTGGCAATGTTCTGACTGAATGTTGGTGGAAAGGAGAGGTGCACTGATTGGTACATCTTATGACAATGATATCATGATTTCCCTAGAACTAAGGAAACCATTCTGGTTGTGTCAAAATATTTGGGTTTCACGTTGCTGACAAATCTGCAAATGGGCAAGAAAGCAGTTTGCTTCACTGCACTCCTGCTTTGCATGCTACGTCTATAGCTATAGGTGAACAAGGGTCCTGGGATGTATTATCTTTTTTCCAGGATTCTATTTTACTTTTTTGTTTTAAATTTTGCAGTGATTTGATTAGGGGCCAGTTAGTAAATCTGTAGTTACCAAGGGAATGCTAGCAAAATATTTTTTTTGTTCCATTTTTTTTATAACTAGACCATCATACACAGTATTCAAGATACTTTCATGAATTAGTGTTCATATTCATATTGTAATTGAATTACGCAGCACGTGAGCGCCTGTTGATTCTCCAACGCTTACTGATCATGGTCAAGCTAAACATATCACGAACGTGAACTCAAAAAGACACCCAAAATTGTATTAAGTTGACCAAAATTAAAATGTTACCTGCTTTTTTAATGTATGGAATAGTTACTTAAAGGTCTGTGTTTCTTTTTATTGCTTCAATTAGTTCTGTCACATGACAAGCTGCTTTCAGGTACGAGTATTAAAGTACTACTGTTGTACTCAATCCACCTTTGTTTAAAGACTAAACAATATGTTCAAGCAACAGAAGCCAGCAGGATTATGTTGTTGGTCACCACTGTAGTTATTCTACTAAAATCACGATCTCAGTGCTACGCTGTTAAAAAAAGTGAGGTCCTTTCAATATAAATAATGCAGTTTCTTCCTGCATCTCTTTAAATTTCTCCTATACCTACATGTATTTTTTTTAAAGTCATTTCTAAGAATCAAAAATAAGATTTTTAATGTGAAAATAAAAAATAACTTTTAGACTGTTTAATCCTGAAACAACCTTTTTTTTAAATATTTATATAATTTAGAAGTCAAATGATTTTTAAATTGTGTAATCTGAAAGTCAAAGTACAATCCAAAATTCATATTTTACTTTTGAATTATCTAATCCGAAAAGGGTAAGAATATTTTTTTTGTATGGGTATGTAGATAAAATTTTTTGGAGGCGCATAACGAAGCTGCCCATATAAATCGGTTCTATTTGATAAGAAAAAGTAGTGCATCTCAAATGATATATTTTCGTCTATTGCTTCTGCACCTTCACACTAACAGATAAAAAGACTAAAATACCCTTCACCACATCTCTGATACCGCTTCTATAACCGCTGCTACTGTAGAGAAAGAAGAGAGGAAGAAAAGAGAGAACATGGAAAAAAGCTCATTTCATATTTTTCAGAAAGTTCTATTGAAATGCATCTCAGTAGGGATGTTGAAAAACTTGTTCCGGAATGCGTTATATGTGTTCCCCAAAATTTGTTTTGGAAATCTTATCTCGAAAAGCTTGTTTCGAAATGTATTTTAGGTGTTATGAAAATTTTGAATTGCTCGTTTGAAATAATTTTCGAAATATATAATCTAAAAGTTATTTTTTCTTAGGCTAAAATGATCATTTTAAAAATTTAGAGGGTGTGTTGCAAAGAAATTGTTGGAATGTAGGTAATAAAAACTTTTATTGAAAAGTATATTTGCGTCTTATTTAATCAACAAAATTGATTTGTAAAGGAAATATTGTAAGTGCTTACACGGAATATTGAATATCTAAAGTTTAAAGTTAGACAACTGCAGCACAATAGAAGGAACAAACTCTCCATTAAGATAAATAGTGAAATTATAGAAGGCAGGATTAATTGCAAAATATATATTTAGTTGAAAGACCAAACATACATTTCCGAAAGATAATTTAAATGCACTTCAACTAATTAAACACCACGTTCATTGATAAAAAAAATTCAAACAAGTCATGCCATATTCACATTGAGAGAACATACACAGAGGGTAGGAAAGGCTAAAAAATATAATTAATAGTATATAAAATTATAGTGCGATTTTTTTTAGAAAGCATAAAAATAGATTTCCCATATCTGCGACAAACTTTTCAGAAATTATTTGTGAAAACTGAATTTAAATATATCTTCCTTTTCTTTTTGAATAATTTCAGAATTTAAATTTTGGTTTATAATTGAAATTGTTCATGATAACTTCTAGGATCTAAATAACCTCGAACTTTTCTTAAAAACCTTGGGGATGAAACCAAAAATAATCAATCAGATTCAACAACAAATTTGCATCACCAGCAAAAACTGGTAAATAGACAGAGAAACTTACTGAAACAAAAGAATAAACTCAATTTCATAGTGTGTGAATAGAGAAAGGGTGAAAAATAACATCCTGTTCCATCTCCCAATGACAAATCTTCAGGCCAAGGACCACAGTTCTCGTCATTTCCTGTATATTTTCTATTTTACCTCTTTTGCCCATATAATTTCTATTTTTTAATCATTTTTTTATAAACAAGTTCACTGCCAACCCATAGTAATTGAAATGGGTTAACTGTTGAAAATAAAATAGAATAACCTATCCCGCTGGATTTATGAAGGATGAAAACCCACTTAGCCAATGAAACAAAGAAAGGGCATACACTTGTCAATCTAAACAACTTTAGACAGTCAAAATTCAAAAGGCGGGTAGTTTTTTGGTTCACCAAAAGCCTCGTACAAAATCTTAACAAAACAAAACAAGTGGCTACTCGCCACGATGGTAAGGCGAATGAAACAAAGAAACCTTAATATATGGTATGAAAATAGCAGGGAACCCATCCTAATAAATTGCTTTAACGTAAGTTTGCAACCAATGTAGATTCGAAATGGTGTGATGAAACCTCTTTGCACCATCTAAAATAATCGCCAAAAAACAGAAGAACTCCTAATTGGGTGATCATTTCACAGTCAAGATCTTGATGACAGATGCAGTGCCCACACGATGCAGTGCCACAATAGAATCCCCATTATGGCAGAGACCCTTGGACTTGGCATGTTGCATGGCAAACTCTATGGCTTCTTCAGTTGTTTCGGCATGAGAAGCTCTAGCAGACGCTGCACTCAATACTGGAACCAATCCACGGAATATCAGGCTGTGTCTCGCAGGGGCCTCGTCACTGCATGCCCAGTCAAAGGTATCAGTCTTGAGCTCAGGAACAACTACAGAAAGAATTGGCATGCCTGGCCTGTATTTAGCCACCAATTTTGCAGTACTCCCTCCTCTAGTTAAAACCAATATAAGAACCGCTTTAGCCGAGTTGGCTGTTCTAACAGCAGAAGAAGCTAAACTCTCCAATGGGCTCATGGGTACCGGTGAGTGTTCCATAATCCTTTTAAAAACATCTCCATAATCAAGGGTGCTCTCTGCTTCAATACATATTTTAGCCATAGTTCGAACAGCAAGTTCTGGATAAGCTCCAGCAGCTGTTTCACCACTGAGCATCACACAGTCTGTGCCATCCAGAACTGCATTAGCAACATCAGTAGCTTCGGCCCGAGTTGGCCTGGGAGATTTGATCATCGACTCCAACATCTGGGTTGCGGTAACAACAGGTTTTCCTTGGATATTGCACTTATAAATCATCACTTTCTGTGCGAGAAATATCTTCTCTATTGGAATTTCCATTCCAAGGTCGCCACGAGCCACCATAAATGCATCTGAATTTGCAAGGATTTCATCAAAGTTCGCAACCCCTTCTTGGTTTTCAACCTGTCATATAGATTTGAAGTAATGGTCAGAATAAGTGACCAGAAACAAGTAAATAAAGATAAATGATAGTAACACACTAGTTTAAAAAATACTCTTTATTACATAATTGAGACAAGGACGTGAGAGCCTGTAAATAAAGGAGTGTGGACCCATTAAATAAAAAAGTGACAGCGCATCATTTACTAGGACCCATATTGATTTCATTCAATAGTTGCATGCTGAAAAGGAATGAATTAGATAAACTGTTGTTATCATTCCTTTTAAATGTAACACTATATTAGAGATAGCAAGTAGTTAGAAGCTCATAAAGTAGTTTAGTTTCTTTAAAGAACCCAACAAATTTGACAGATGATATCATACATCATACATCATACATTAGGAGGGATGCAACAGGCATCTCAAGGATATTAGTATATTACAACTAATTTAGAAAAATTAACATATTTTTTATTCATATCTTGAATCACTTTCCTTTTCCATCAAAGAGAACACAATACCTTAGACATGAGCATAATGTTCCTAGCATGTTTTCCAAGAACTTTCCTGACTTCCACCAGGTCAGAACCTTTTCGAACAAACGAAAGAGCAATCATGTCGATTTTATTGGGAACTCCCCAGACCAAGATATCTTCCTTGTCTTTCTCTGTCAAAGTTGGGAGATCCACTATCACTCCAGGCAAATTAACATTCTTCCTCTCACCAAGAGTGGCAGAGTTCTCACACCGGCATTGAACCAAACCCAATTTTTTGTCACACGATAAAACTGTAAATGATATGGTGCCATCCGCACACAGTATGACCATTCCGGGCTTCACATCCTCAGCCAACTTTTTGTAGCTCATACAAATCATGTTTTCATCACCCTTTAGGCTATAGTCAGTGGAAATGGTTATCTCATTACCTTGTTTCAGTTGGATAGGCTTACCATCCTTGAGAAATCCAGTTCGAATCTCAGGCCCCTACAACAATGTTAATGGTCAAATAAAATGAAAGAAAATTATGATTATGGACGAAAGTTTATTAAAAATGATTGGCCTCGTCTACAAAACAATACCAACGCAATATAAACCAAAAGGATTGTATCATGCAATATTCTCTTGACAAGAATAATGAAATATGTATTAAAAGGACAAGGGCTACAACTCAGTTAGGTAAAACCACCTGGTTTACACAAGCACCAATGTTTGTTTCAGAGGAGTCAATCTTGTAATCATAAGAGCTTATCTTTATGCGAAATTAAAGTCTTACTCCACTTTAAGGAACAATATATGATAACAATAGTCTGACAAAGGTTTTAGCCATAAAACATAAACCATAATTGATTTGAGACATTGATAAATTGAGTACCCTTTTTGTTCAATGTTAAACATTATGGAGGTATAGGGACCTCAAAAATACTCATTTATTATTACCTTATGCATTTCAAGGTATACGAAGTCTCAGCCGCATTGGTTTTTCTAACTTACAATTAATGTCGGGTAGCGAGGAGTCTCTGACAAGCACAATTTAAAGGACTTGGATCCTCTCATATTTACTTTTTAACAGAAGAGGAACCACTTAACAAATCCTAATAATTTATTATGTCTATTACTACGAGTAAAAAAAAAGAACATGAACAAAACCAAATGAAACTCACTGTATCACATATCCACTAACCTACTAAAGCAGACTCACATGTTCCCCATTATTCTTGTGTAGTTATAGTTAGTTTTATTGTAAATAAAGATTGTAATAAAGGGTTACAATATATTGAATCAGACCACTCCTCTTAACATCAAACCAGATAGAATCCAAATCCCAATTTAAATCCTTATGGATACATACACATAAAAAAAAAATATAAGAAGATAGGTGGGAGGTCAAAACTGATTGTTAGATAATCTCGATTCTCGAACACCCAATCCAAGGTTAGATTTGATTCAAGCAATATTATGCACTCAAATCTCAATACTAGCATTCCTCACACACTTCACTTTCACAAACAAACACACACAGTCAGATGACACACAAACACCTGCGCAGTCAGATTCCCATCAGAATCAGAAAATCAGCAATAATCAAACCAAACTTCAGATTTAAAAAAATATAAAAAAAGATATAAACATAATCACAATTAAAAGAAAAGGGTACAAAAGGGATCATGAAATATAAATCTCGTGCCTTGGTGTCGAGCATGACGGCGCAGAGAATACCGGTGTTCTCCATGGCGGCTCTGAGGTTATCGAGGGTTTCCTGGTGGTATTCGTGGGACCCATGTGAGAAGTTGAAGCGAGCAACGTTCATGCCGGCTCGTAGAAGCTTCTCGACCATGGGAACGGAGCGCGATGCGGGTCCCAGCGTGCACACGATCTTCGTTTTGGGTCTCTTGTCTGCCTGAACCGTCGTCGCCATTTCTGCTTTAGTTCCTGTGTTTCTCAAACAACGAAAACCACTCTCTTTGTTTTTCAACCAAAACACGCAAAAGAGTAGACAAGACAAGAAAGGTTGAGATGCGACTCTTGTATTTTATGCTCCCTGCAACCCGATTCTTTTTATTATTATTTTTTTTTAAAACACTAAGATTGTGACACTTTTATAGGAATACCATCCACATAATGTTCTTCCCCACCAATCCTATTTTCTTTCAGTTACAGAACAAGTGTACTGTAAAAATTATTTTGTCATTAAAATTTAATATTTTTCTATTTATATTTCTAATAATTTAGTGATAGATGGTAAAACTTATACAATCGAACTAACTATAAGCGGAAAACAAGCAGCAGATTTACACAAGTTATGATCTATAAATCTCAATTTTATTTAACAAATTACTATAAAATTAATCTAAAAACTTCTCCTCCATTTCTGATCACCTATTACTTTAATTTATGTAATGTATAATAAGGTTTTATCTTTTAATGATGAGTTTTTTTAATCAATACTAAATACGATAAATTTGTGGATATTTTATCCAACTCAATGTATGGTCACATGACATGTTCCCAATGTTTTGGTGAAAAGATCATGTTACTATGTCCTATTTAAGTCTACCAAAAGATTGTTAACACTTCGATTATTTTCTATGTAATAAATTGCTATTTAACTATAATTTACTAATTATACTGACAAAGAACTCATGAGTTAGGAATTTCATGTAAATTCACGCAATTATCTTAAATGAGAACAGGCTCTCAAAATCTGAATAATGGTTTTAACTTAACCAAAACATCTAATACACAGGAAATTTTTTTGTTAGACATAAAAAACATGCCACATGTAATATAAATATTTTTCAAGACTCTAAGTATTAATTTTCTAAATAGGTGGATACAAACTAGTTTTATATAGGTAAGTTCTTGTAAAGTAGAATTTATTTTGTTTGTAATTTTTTGAAATAAGAAAATGTTTACGTCTACTTTATTGTACATATAAAATTTTTTGTAATTAAATTATTAAGCTCAATAAAAAAGAGGTTTGTAAATATTGAAGAGTTAACAAGCAAAGAGCAAGAGAAGACATTCAAAACCTAATTCAAAGCATACAACATTTCCCCAAGTAAAAAGGAAAAAAAAGAAATGCCAATGCGATGGCTAAGGCATCACAAACATAAATGAAAGATAAGCGATCCCCACTATTCCAACCGCTCCCTATATCTCTCCAGATTTTTTCTTATTCTAAAAGAATATCTAGGTTAAATTTTTTTAATTTTTACCATTTAATTTTATTTATTTATTTTTAAATCCTAATTCTCTAGCCTTCACACTGTCACTTTCTCTCTTCCTCTCTTCTTCACACAGAGAGTCCTCACCCTTCACTTTCTCTCTTCCTCTCTTCTTCGCACACACAAAGCCTCCACCACTTCACTTTCTCTCTTCCAATCTTCTTCACACACACAAAGCTCCCACCCCTTCCTCTTTCTATTCGTTTATTCTTCCTTTGCACACTTTTATGGTTAAAACTTCCTTCTTTTTTGTTCTTTTTGTATATGTGCTCTGTAAATGGATGTATGTGGTGTGGTGTGCTATGTAAGAGGAAGAAGAAGAGAAACACAAAGGCTTGAACGGATGTGGGAAATCCGTTCAGCCTTCAACTGATCTTAAGATCTGTCCACGGATGTCGAGATCCGTTGAAGGCTGAATGGATTTCTCACATCCGTTCAAGCCTTCGTATTTCAACTCTTTTAATTTTTTTTTGTTTTTTGTTTATTAATTTTTTTTGTAGCTTTTAATTTCTGACCATTGTAAATGTTTATTTGTGTAGATTTTACATAATTTAATAATTTTTGTAATATTTTTTATGTATAAAAAAATTGTTAAAAAATAAAACAAATCTTTTGAAAGAGAAAAGTGAAAGGGTGAGAGATGCATTGTTCAACGGATCTTGATTTACATTAACACTCATGAAAAAAACTTTTAACTACAGGATAAAATAAGAATGAGAAGGTGTAGGGAGCGACCTGTGGAGGTGGAGGGAGTAACCCTCAAGACAAACATGACACTAGCATGAAAAAATGTGATAATATTTTTACCCATCAGAAAATTTCCATATTATTTTCTTTTATTTGAATTTCGAATACAATTTTTCCCTTCCATGATCTTTGAAATTTTTGGTCAAGATTTTGAAGGCATTAAGTGTGTGTTCACTTGAGGGAGAGAATAAATTGTGTGTTCTTTTTATGAAGAAATTAAGAGTGAATTTGAAACTAAAATTTATGAAAGTTTGTGTAGGATTTGACCGATGTGATTGATAAAAAAATGTTTTAATGGATAGAAAATGAATATTATCAAATTGTTCTTAATAGTAATAATAATATAAAATGATATTTAATGTAATATACTATTATTATTATTATTAATTTTTTTACTATTATTTAATAATATTGTATATATATATATTATAAAATATAGATTTAATTAGTTTAAATTAAATTAAAAAAAAAGATGTTAATGAACCACAACACACAACTTAAAAAAAAAATTATATGCATCATGCGAATTAGTTCCCAAAGCCATGGAATGGGCTCCGACCCATCCTAAAACTAGCCAGAGAATTTGTTCATCAAACCATGGAATATGTTGCCCCAACCCATAGAATAAATGTTGCAGCTCATGCACCTGCAATGTGAAATAATATATTGGCATTTTCGTAAAATCATCGGTCATCCGCACACTTCACTCGAAAATTCTCTCTCTATAGCGAAAAAGAATGTTTTACCTATCTCGCTGATAACAGTTGAAAAAATGTTATTTTCATGCTTAAAATTGACACAAAAAGCAACCTTTACACTTAGAAACTAGCTTGAAATCATGCTTTTATCCATATTTTCAGAAATAAGAGAGCTGGACAGGTTTATGCTTGATTTCAGTGTTTTTGTGCAGGTTTTAAGGTGAATTTAGTGAAAGAAGTGAAGAAGGAGAGAGATGGAATCAGAAAAGACATTAAAAAGTGCAAAAGGAGAAGCCGAAGTCACCGCTCAGCGGCAGTTTACCGCTGAGCGGCACTCAGGAAGTCACGGGAGGTCCGCTGAGGGGCAAAATGGCCGCTGAAGGGAAGAAACTACTCACGCACTCATCGCTGAGCGGCACACTTATGGGCTTGGGCCTAGATTTTTTGTAATTTTAGAATAGTATATAAGCTTTAGGACGTCATAGGGTTTGTATCTTTGGCATAAACGAAGCAAACACTCTCTCTTCCACCCCTTTGAAGGAGGATCTTGGATGCTCAGGCTACCTCTTCACCTTTCTAGGGTTTTATCTTTCATTCTTTCATTATTGTTCATCTAGGTTCACCATGAATATGGTGAACTAAACCTTGTATGTTTGTTGGGGAATCAATGTAATCTTTTGAAGCTCTCATATATGGAATTTGTACTTGCATCTTAATCTAAGACTTATGCTTTCTTTCATCATTAGTTAGGGTTTTTCCTCTTTGCTTAATGCTTACTTTGTTTAACTCATTCAATGCATGATTATTGATTTTGTCGATACGGGAACGTACGGGGAAGTCTAGATCTGGGGAATTACTCCCAATAGTATATTGGTTGTCGTTAAACTCCTATGCTACAAGAATTAATTATTAGGAATGCTAGGAATCGTATGAACTCGTAATTAGGGATAGACCTTCTTGACAAGGTAATTTAGAGAGTGGCATTAACAATGATGATTTGAATGTTGAATTCCTAAAATATGAGACCTACAAGAAAAAATAGAATTAAATACAGCCAAAATCCGTATATAAGGTCCAAAATCCGTATATAACACTTAGTTACGTACGACTTATATACGGACAAAAATCCGTATATAAAACTGTCGTAGATAAATTATATACGAATATATCCGTATATAATTTATATACGGATTTTTCCGTATGTAATTTACATACAGAAAAATCCGTATGTAATTTACATACGGAAAAATCCGTATATAATTACATACGAAAAAAATCCGTATGTAACATTTTTTACAGAAAAAAAAATTATTCAGCACTTACACATACATTAATCACAAACTTGTAATATACATATAACTAGTAATCACAATAACTTTTTTTCAACACCATATCAAACATTTCACATTTAAAATAGATATATATTACATAAAAATCATTATCAAAATAAGTTTACAAAATGTCTAATATATTCATAAATAGATTGTATTGCTCCTAAGATGCAAAACAATATAAATTTTACAATTCAAAAGATGTCAAACAACATAGAATGATAGGTGTAGAGTTTCCTAATATGCAATCAATAAATTTTACAATTCATAAGATGTCAAACAACATAGAATGACAGGTCTAGAGTTTCCTAATAATCAATCACTAGGGATTTTCTTCATCTGGGCGTTGATCTTGTTGCACTCCATCACCATGGTAACAACTTCACCATATATTGCTTTTTCCCTTCTCCTTATTATATTGTGCTGAGAGTGGAGGAGGTGGGTCAAAACCACTAGATGCCATGTCCTGACAAAAATAAATGCAATTGGATGGTCATAGATAAAGTTGACAAACTCTATTAAACAATTAAGATGGTCAAAACATTGAAGAACATTAAGATGAATTTAAAAAAACTCATAGCATTATAAAAGGTTTTTTACATTGTGTTAGGATAAGAAGAATGAAACCAAGATTAATGCACAGTAACCTAATCTACTAGAATGTGATTTAAATGTTGTTGGAGGCCCTTATATACAACAGTATGTAAATAAATACAATTGCAATCTGCACAAAGGTATTTTGATTACTTGGTGGTATGAGTCCTTTGTTTAGGTATCAGTTTGCATGTTAAGAGGGAGTGGGACATGATAGGAAATGTAGGAGGGAAAGAACAAGGTATTATAAAATATAAAAGGTTAAATATAAACCATGTAAAAAAATTTCTAATTAAAACATCTCTCAACAAGACTCTTAATCTTTAAATCTTATATATCTTTTACATTGAAATAAAAGTTGTAAAATAATTTTAAAGATTAAGGGAATAGATAGAACTTGTAAAATTAAAATTAAAATTTGATATAGTGAATGTGAATTAGAAATGAACTTAACACATGGTTTGGATTGAGCATGATAAAAGAAAAAAAATAAGATTAATGTATCAAAAGTTTAATGAGTGTGACTTTTCATTTTCTAAATTTTAAAGAGCGAAGTGAGTATAACTTTTCATTTTTCTAAATTTTAATGAGTTTTGGAAGTTTAATTACCTGTCGCAAGATCCAAATAGGCTTAACATTGACGAGAGAAAATAGGTTAGAAAACTTTCTATTTCCCTCCTATATGTTTCCTATCATAATGGGTAAAGCAATTTTTGACAGTATGTAAGGCAATTTTTGACTTAGTACAACATATCAATTTAATGCCATTATCTATGCTAAAAAGGATTAGAGAATTGGAGTTTCATCCAACAATAATAACATTGTAGTTATTATTGGAGAATGCAATTAGACTTTATGATCATATATATATATAAACACCAAGAATATAGATTAAGCTCTAGAATTCCCAATTTGAAGTATGCAAGCTCCAACTTATTACAAACAGACTATACTAAACCTGATTTAGAAGACAAAAAATGTAGTAGGATTATAAATTGTGTGGTCAAATCATGGATTTGGTAGCAAGATTAGAAGTTGCATGTGAGTAAGATGTTCTAAACTAAACAATAAATGACATAAACATATTTGCATTGTTCCAAACATGTTCATAACTAATAAGTGGTTATAATAAAAAAACTTAACAGGACCATTAATGCAAACAGAGCAATCCAAATATGAGATGATTCATGCACTTGCAATATTTAAAAGCAACCAGAAAAGACATAAATTAAATTTAAAGTAATCTTCAAAAGCTTTATTCTTGAAATTTTTCACAACTTACAAGAGAATATGGTCTTAGAAATCAGGATGAGGTATATGGTATCTAACACATAATTTTCTTGAAACTTTCCTATCCGGCCTTCCCAGCTCTATTGCATAAGATGGTCCTCCTGCTTGAAACCAACTGAATGTTCATTTTATGTTCAGCTAATTGTACAAGGAATAAAATGTCAAACATTATTTTCCACTAAACCAGAAAAGAACTATTAAGACAAATCAAAGAAAATATCATACTCTACGGATTATGCAGGGATCCTAATCTTCCTAAAATACTTGTCTAATTGAATCCCAAAAGTAACAATAATTGCCCTCTTAAATCTCCCGTTCTTCCTTTATACAATGTAATAAACTCTTCTTGCTATGTCTCTGCTAACCTTTATATAGTATTATTACTTATTGTATAACAAATGCTATACTAGGAATTAACTTACTTTACAACCGATACAATTTATGAATTTTGATTAGAAGTTGTATTGCAAAAGATATAGCTTATTATAATTACCAGAGTTATGGCATCCCTAGTTGCCATTGCCAAAATGTCAGAACAGGAAACCTTATTCTGGAAGCCAGGTACACTGTTGACTGCAGCCTTGGCTTTGATCACAGTGTCAAATCCATCACCAGCTAGTGAAAGATTTATTTCATAATCAACACATAATCATTTGCACCATCCTCAGTTCATATCAAAGCCTTAGTCTAACAAACAAAGAGAAGTTGTCTCAAGTGACAGAATCATTACTTGAGTACTCTTTTCAACAAAAGTTCCAAATCGTCCACTGTCAAGTTCTCAATCAAGGTTTCATAATTAGTGCTCCCACTTTTGTATTTTTTTCTTTTCCTTTTATCAAGAATGCAACATATGATTGGTACAGGTTGTAGTGCTAACCTACAGTATAGCAATCCAATAGCATTCTTTCAATTTTATTAAAGAAAAAGGCTTCAAAATTACATTTAAAGCTTCATTATCAAAACTTACATGAAACTTTGATCTGTTTGTAGAAGTTCAAGTATTCCCCTGAAACACCTAATGGATAGTAGTAGATAGGTAGTTAGATACACTTATACTTGAAATGGACTAAAGAAAATAAGGCACAGATATCAAGTAAGGCTGAAAAAGGTAAACAACCTATAGATATTATGATAAAAATATAAGACTCAACTTATTGTAAACAATAAGTCATATTATTAACCAAAGAAAAAAAAATATTGTTAGTCAAAACACAATGATAACAATGACAGTAGAAAAAAAAAGTGAATAAATTATGTAAAACTAAAAATGAAAACACTTCTAGCTTTAATTTTGAACATCTCACTCTCAACTTATCCCCTCCCGCTGCCTCCACTCTCGAATCCTGGACAAAATTACTTCTGAATGAGAAACATGTTTGGAGAAACAAGCTTCGAAACGGAGATAAGATTATACTTAAAGTATGGTATCAAAGGAACATCAGTTTGATAACCCCATTATGTGTGGCTTTATTCTTTATACTTATAGGTCCCAAACAACCCTTTTCCAAAAACATGCCCAATCCAAACCATATTTAACAAAGTAATTTACTAAACGTAATATGAATGCATTAACCTTGGAAACCCTCGTAGGAGGTGAGAAGATGCAATGGTGGTTATGGAACAATAGCCCGGTCACACAACGGATACGGTTTAAGCTTTCACGAGTCCAACAACCTCAACCTAGCTTCTTCTCGAGCTCGCGAATGTCCTCACCTCATCACTCTCACATGGCCTTCATGGTCGTGATTGACATCACCGAATCATATTTTGCGACTTCATTTGTCCTCGTTACAACCTTTTCCATCGATTACATCCTCATTTTGGCACTGTTTCACCGATTCAGTTGTTGAATCGTCCCTTTCCATCGAACACGCGACCTAAATCGCATTTCTCACCGAACAATCTTCCTATTTTTCACTCCGCTTTGAATCCTTTCCGCTCCTGGAGTATCATCGCGAACCTAGGGTTTTCCAGGCGCGTTCCTCCTCTTTCGAGTTCTTTTGCTAAGGCCCTTCATTGAATCCGGTCGTGGTCTCACTGTTAACTCGTAGAAGAAGCTTCGAGAAGTTCAAGGAGCGTCTTCTATAAAGAGGGTTCTTCGTTGAGAGAGCAGAGGAAATTAAGACCTGGGGCAAGAGGGTTTCTTAATACAAATACTATATAATTTTTTTTTAATAAAATCTTTTCCAGATCCATATGTAGTTTTGGTAGGAAAGATTCACTTTTAATTATACACACATTGGGGGCCATTACATAAACTTCAGTCTTTATAAATCTTTCCCGCCACAACGCGCCTTACTTACATATCCACGTATGAATGATAGGTAGATAAAAATCCATATATAAAATCTATATATAATTTATTTTTTTAAGTCCGTATATAAAATCCGTATGTAATACTTATATTACATACGAATTAGAATCCGTATATAAATATCGATAGGTAATTTTAGTTTTTCTTGTAGTGAGTGGATAAGATGAAATTGACCCCCAACAACATATTCATATATATATTTCATTGAAAGTGCTTGTCTTTTGCTTAATATAATCCAATTATTTCGTCCTTAAGTCTTAGCTAATCAACAAACCACACAAGTAAACTAGGCCGTGAGTCCTTTGGGAGAACGATACTTGGTCTTACCAAGTTTATTAATTGAACGTTTCGGTCATACTTGCCGATTGTAAAATAAGTTTGTGACATCATATTTTGGTGATCATAAATTTGTCCATCACTCGCAAATCATCACCCGTGAATCATAAAATACAAACCTATAATCTCTCGTAATTCCTTTTCTTATAACAGTAAATACGTGGAAACGAAAACACCCTAAGTTAGACTTTCATTTGTATAGAATTAGGAAGCATTAACATTTGAATTTACCACTCTTTAGATAACTAGTGTGTACTTCCTCTTTGTACAAATAACTTTTGAATATTTAAAATAGGTGGTATTTTTTTGAGTTCTATATTCAAAATTTATCTTGAAACTCTTTCAAACGATGTGACAACTTCCATAAATCCATACATTTATTTTTTCCACTTTCTCTTTTCTTTTTCTTCTTCTTTTTTCATTCTTAGTTATAGTTTTATGAGTATATTCCTCTTCTGCTCTTAGTATAATCTTTTAAATTAAAATTATGTTCAATGGAAAACTTCTTAGAGTTCTTTGTTCTTCTTTTATTATTGTGTCCTTCTTATTACCATCTTATGTTCATGTTTCTATTCTAACTCTTGAATTCAATTTTTCACACTTATATAATCCTTACGATTAAATTCATGTTTATTGGTAAGATTCCTTGAGTTTTCAATGCATAGTTATTTGTGATAGATATTAAAGCACAATCCATAACAAATACCTAATTCAAGCTAAATACAACACGAGTCTTGTCAATGTTAGAAGTGTGGTTGAGAATCTATTTATAAGTTGAAGTTTTTATGTAAATGTCTTAGGAATTTTCCTTCTAAACCACGACGTCATCCTGAAAGAGGTTTCCAAAGATGTCAATGTCATTAATGATATATGTTGAGAGTTGTATATATTAGGATTCTTTGTTGAGTCCATATATCCTTTATACTTAGTTCAAAGTTTATAATATGCTTACCTATAACAAAGTTCACTTGTACCAAGCTAATTTATGTGATAGAACTAGATTAACCTTCACTTAGATTGAATAATCTTTGAGTTGATTTATCACTTTTACATTGGTTTTCCAAATATAGTGTTAGAGAAAAAATTATATTTAGTTTGGATAATGAGTTTAACACCAAAGTATAAAATATGATTTTATAAGCATAAGATCTTGAAAAATTCAAATGTTTCATCTAGTCGAATAAACATACAAATAGATGATATGTACATGTAGTTTAAAGCATTTAATAATACATGTCAAGTACTTACAAATTTCTATGTTTGCTAAGAATATTTGTCTCTTCATTTTTTACAATAGAATCTTACAATGAAATGTCTACATTAAAGATCTCTTGAAGAATGCACCTAAAGTTGTTCCACGTTAATGATGTAAAGGTGGAATGATATCAAAGAGAATAAACATTGTTAGGTCCTATGCTTTACTCCAGTTTGGAAAAAAACTATCTGACCTAGTCGTACTAAGTTATGTCATGTACTAAACATATGTTTTTTAAATATGCATTTAATACTACATGAAGAGCATTTAATGCACCTTTACGCTTAAACACAAACAAAAGAATGATAAATTAGAAAAACTTCACAATACCTCACAACTAAAAGGATTTGTAACAACTCTTTTATTCTCAACATTTATACCTAAAAGATCTTTTGAAGGAGAAAGGTTGAGAACATTCACGAAGATGAGAATAATAACAAAGTTCTTGTAATCTTTAGTAACCCTTAAGCCTTCGATTGTGAGTAAGAACATTATTATGTTTGTTAACAACCTACAAGAGTATTAGCAATATTGTTTTCGTTTTAGGATATTATCCTCTTTTAATTAGTAAATTTGTGATTAGTTAGATCACGACTTTATGTAAACAAAGTGTCTATCTAGGAGTGACTATGTATTCAAAGAATACTTAGTATTAAGTAAAGAGCGGTTGTGTTCCAAATAATATTGCCTCTTAGCCAAAAGTTATTGAAGTTAAGATAATACTCTATATTTAGCTAAAAGTGGTTAAGGTCCAAATAATACTCATCTTGTATCTTGGAGCATTAGTCTACCAATGGAGCTTGATCATATTGATTAAAAAATGAATGTAGTAATGAAAATCTCTCTCTACCGTTATATCTCTTTGAATTCCATATTAACCTATAACTAACTAAAGAAGAGGAGTTTTATTAAAATGCACTTTGTAAAGTATTCTTTATAATGTGTTTGTCAAGTTAAAGTTATGTATGACATTTTTTTATCAGATGATATTCTTATGGAACTTTTTTAACAATGCATGTGTGCAGTTAAAACTTTGTAATGGTCACTTTTATCAAATGTTGATTTGAATTTTTTTCAAAAGTTTGCATTAGATGCTAGAGAGTTAACTTGAAATGTCAATGGTGGTTTGATACTAAGGTATGGGAATAAAAGTTATATGGTAATGCATAGGAACATGGTGGGTAATTCATATATCTTAGAAGGTTTCACTATTACAACCTCCATATTGTGTGCCCCTTATTCTAGCTATGAAAAATTTTATAGCATATGGTTATAAGCCATATAACTAAGGTTAATATGAAAGTAATGTGTAAGCGTAGGTAATTGGGTAAACACTAAAGGAAGACTTTAATATTTTGTGATCATTGTGTCACATGAAAGTAACATGGAAGTTCCTTTTTGAAAGTAATTCATAACATGAAGGACATTTTAAACTATGTACATTTTGATTGTTGGGGTCCTTCAAGAGTTCCTTCATTAGAAGGTGAGAGATAATTCCTCTATATCATCATTAATTACTCGTGGGTGACTTGGGTATTCATGAAAAAGTAGAAAGCTATAGCCTTTTAATTATTTCAAACATTGGTTTATTTTTATATTCAACAAAGTTAGGAAGAAGGTTAAGCATTTGAGGAGATATAATGGGTTGGATTATGCTTTAAAGAATTTAATAACTTTTGTAGAGATGAAGGCATTTTGAGACACTATAATATTCATTATATTTCACAATAAAATGAGGTAGCTAGAGGGTGAATAAGACCTTATTGGAGAAAGCAAGGTGTATGTTGTCTTAGTTTGTGTTGGATAATGGTGAATTGTTCTTCACCTAAAATTAATGGATGCTAGTCCATTCGTAACTTGGTTTGGAAAACCATCAAACTTCTTTGTATTGAAAGTGTTTGGGTGCCTTCTTATTATCATGTAGACGAAGGTAAGTTAAAACTTAAAGTTAGGAAATAAATGTTTGGGAAATATTGGGATGGAGTGAAAGAGGTCAAAATCTAGTCATTGTTTGAGAAAAATGTGATTATACGTAGTTATTGTTTTTTAATGAAAGTTATGTTTTAAAATCTTAAGGGAGTTCAAATAGGTTTGAAGTAATAAATTAACAAGTGGACAAATATAATGTTATCACTTAGGAGTTGAAGCAATTAAGTGTTGTCTTGTTAGATTGAAATAGTCAGAGTCTGAAAAGGACATAACCCATATATACCAACCAATTGTAATTTGAAAGTTTACTAGAATGGATAACCTCCCATAAGGTATGAAGTTAAGGATGCGTTGACCTTTCCCTTGAATGTAGCGAAAGACATGGAAACAACATGTGAACCTTATTCATAAAATACAATAACTTTTTTCAAAATCTAACGAGTAGGTTTTGTCTATGTGTAAGGAATACCAATCTATTTTTAAGAATGAAACATGAGATTTGGTGGAGCTACCTAAGGGCATAAGGGATGTAGGACGTAAGTGGGTTTACTAGAAGAAAGTTAGACATTGTTACCCCAAAAATGTTTAATATGAAAGGTAGATTATCTAAAGTGTTTAGTTTTTTTTTTTAAATTAACGATTATGATGTGTCTAAATTTGAATCTATCAAGTATAAATCTTGTTTAGTACCTAAAGGCTATATTGAAATGAAGGGGTATACTACATTAAGATCTTCTCACCTATAGTCGGACATTTGTCCATAAAATTTCTACTAGCGTTTATGGTTTTTATAGAAATGGAGCTGGAACAACTTGATGTAAAGACCACCTTCCTTCATTAAACTTGAGAAATATATTATGATATCTCAACCCAGAGGTTTAGAAGAATTAAGGAAGGAGAATTGGATTTTCAAACTACATAGGTTACCGTATATTTTTTAGTAATCTCCATGATATTGGTATAAGAGGTTCAATAAGTTCATTATCTTTGATAGATTCAACTTTTTTTTATGCATGCACTAGTGCAGAAAGGGCTTTAGACGTCTGTTCTTTTGACTTTTGACGTCCGACCTGTACTCGACGTCTTTGTAGGTGACATTAGTCAAACGTTGGGGGTATGACTTGGACGTCTATATAGACGTCTGTTGTGGTTAGGCTCGACGTCTATATAGACGTCCGAGGCATACCCCCAATGTCTATATAGACATCGAAAGAAGATACCCCCGATGTCCATATGCCTGAAACAGGTTGTTTAGGGATTAGGGGGTTGGTCGTCGGTTTGTGCACTACCAGACGTCTATAGACGTTCGTCAGTGCATTAACCGACGTTTACTAGGTGTTTTTTTTTAAAAAATTAATTTATTTTTGCATTAAAACCACACCTGAAAAGCAGAAAATTGTCCCAAAACAATATAGTATAGTATATATGCGTTTCATATAAAGAAAGTTCTACTTAATGTACAGATGACAAATTTATGAACACCGAAAAACGGCGCCACAAACTTGTTTAACAATCGGCAAGTGTGACCAAATCGTTTCAAGTAATAAAACTCGGTAAGACCAAGTATCGTTCTCCTAAAGGACTCACGACCTAGTTTAGTTATATGATTCGTTGATTACCTAAGACTTAAGAACGAAATAAGTGGAGTTTAATATGCAAAACAGAAAATAAACATGTATGCATGAGTTTTGATCAATGGCTAAAACAAAGTACAAGCACTTTCAATGGAATATATGGATGAGTATGTTGTTGGGGTTATCAATTTCATCCTATCCACTCTCATATATTTTAGGAATTCAACATTCTTTTCATCATTGTTAATGCCACTCTCTAAATTACCTTGCAAGAAGGCCTATCCCTAATTACGAGTTCATACAATTCCTAGCATTCCTAATAATTAGTTCTTTTAGTGCAAGAGCTTAACGACAACCAATATACTATTGGGAGAAATTCCCCGGATCTAGACTTCCCCGTACGTTCCCGTATCGAGAAAATCAATAATCATGCATTGAATGAGTTAAACAAAGCAAGCATTGAGCAAAGAGGAAAAACCCTAACTAATGATGAAAGAAAGCATAGGTCTTAAATATAAGATGTAAACACAAATTCCATATATGAGAGTTTCACAAGACTACATTGATTCCCCAACAACAATACAAGGTTTAGTTCACCATATTCATGGTGAAACTAGATGAATAATAATGGAAGAATGAAAGATAAAACCCTAAAAAGGTGAAGAGGTAGCCTGAGCATCCAAGATCCTCCTTCAAAGGGGTGGAAGAGAGAGTGTTTGCTTCGTTTCTGCCAAAGATACAAACCCTAGGACGTCCTAAAGCTTATATACTATTATAAAATTACAAAAAATGTAGGCCCAAGCCCATAAGTGGCCGCTGATGAGTCAATATTTTCTTCACTTCACTTAGTTTATTGTACTAGAATTAATCAGGGAATTGTGCTTAATCGTCCGTTATTTTCCTATTTTTCCTAATTGTGCTTAATTCGATCAGAAATTCTTATTTTAACTAATTTGAATTATCTGAGCTTATTATTTTGCATTATTAATTATGGGAAAATTTTGGATATCTTTTTGGGACATTTGAAGGCTAAATGAGAAATGACAATTGAGCCCAATGCATTTCAGCCACTTCAATTTTCGCTGGTTGCTGTGTGAATTTTGTGTCAACTTGTTTGTCCTCGTTCGAATTCAATTCTTATCCGTTTTCCTTGCAATTTTTTTTCATAGTTTCGTCTAGATGTCTATTTTCAAGTATAGTTTTTATTTTGTTCAAATTCATTTTGTGTTGTTCCCAGTATTTTCTTTACTCTCCTATGTCATTCTAGTGCATACTGTTTGAGTGAATTCTAGTCTGTTTGCATTTGCTTGCTGTTTGGTACTTGTGCTAGCTAAGAATTGACAATTGAAGTGTTGATTTTTGAAGTGTCACGGCTGGAAATAGAATCCACAAGCTTACCATTTAATTTTTGAACAAAGCCTTTTGTTCTGGAAAGGGAAAAAGAATACATTTAGTGGAAATTCACGTTGGGAAGTTCCTTCCCTTGCCATGTCACGGGAAAAATTCCTTTTGATGAAGGATTCAGCAAATACACATTTGGAATTAGAGGAGGGGACCACCATGTTGAAAGCTCATCTCCAAAACTTCAAAATGAAATGTTGATTTATTGAAGTATATAGCACCCGTGCTTCTTATTTTGTCATTGAAGAAAATTTTACAATAAGCCAAAGGGAACATCTAACATCAATGGGGCCACCATAATGCAAAGGAATTTGGCAAGGGCTCCACGTGAAAGTGGGAAATTTCTATACAATGAATGGCTTGTTTGGAAGACATCACTCACGGCCAGAGGAGTTCCAAAATGAAAGTGTTTGGATTTTATTAAATTAGTATTATTAAGGGATGAAGTTTCACGTCCCACTTTGGTTTGAGAAAGGTATGCAGATTTTTAGCTTTGACCATGGTCTCTCCACATTTGGTTTTGGACATTCATTTGGAGAAGAAGCTTTTGGATTTTGATCTCCATTTGGAGTAGCACACGGCCTGCTGGATTGATTTGGAGAGAATGAATTGGTGAGCACAGTTTTTAGAAGCAGCTGCCACGTCCAACTGCAGTCCACCATCCAGCTCCGTCCAGCACTCCTTCACATCTAGCTTGGGAGATTTCATGGCTGGAACAAGCATAGAGGTAGCCACCTTGGAGAAGAGTCCATGGTGCTTGAGTAGAGAATGAAGAGCACACGGTGCACCAGCAACTGGTCCAGCTCCAGCACCATCACACACGTGAAAGGAGAAGGGAGCCCACTGGAATTGTATTGAAGAAGAAGACAAGAGTTGGGAATGGAAAGCTTGAAGGAAATTCACGTGAACAAACGCACACCACAAAATGGAGTTCCCACTTACTCATTAATTGAGTAAAGAATTCAAAGAAATAAGCTACAGAGGAGTTGGTCAGAAAATTTGGCACTATAAATTGGAGCAGCACCAGAGAAGCAAGGCGTTAGATTTTAGTGTGGATTTTAGGAGTAGTGTAGGAACTACCCACGTCTGGGAGGAGGCTATTGCCTCTTCCTCCTTCAATCAACTCTCTGTATTTTCATTTTCCAAACAGTGCAACAGTGATTTATTTTCTGAAGCGTATAATGTGTTACTGTAATTTTTATTTTCATTGTCCAGTAATTTTATTTCAAGTGTTTAATCTTTGAAGAATTTTATTTTAGTCAAGTGCTTTTATTTTATTTGCTAAAATTTTACCAGTAATGATTTTCTGCATAGTTAAATTCTACCTTTCTGCATATTTACTGTTCCATTTTTTACCGTCTTTTACCGTTTGGTTTTACTGCTTTGAAATTTATTTCAGTGTTTTTAAATTCAGTTGTGTTTAATTTCCAGTTTTAAATTTATTTTTCCGTACCACAAATCACAAAACCCCCCCCCCACTTCGTGACTAATCTAAGACTGAACCACCAAAATTGGTCCTTGAGAGACGACCTAGGAGTCAAATCCTAGTAATTATACTGCATTATTTTCGTGCACTCAAATTTTGTGAGCGGTGCGACCCGTTCGCCAAATTTTGGCGCCGTTGCCGGGGACCAAAGACGGTTTGGTTTTAGATTTTTGTTGTGTAAATTTTTATTCTGTTAAAATGTGTATTTTGTGTGTTTTGTGTTTTATATGTTTGTAGGCGGCAACGACACCTTCAGAAAATTTTGGCGGCGTTGTCACTTCAGTTCAGGTTTTTGTTTTAGATTTTTACTCTGTTAATATATATTGTGTATATATGTGTTTAATTGTGCTATGTTCTGTATTTAGTTGTTATTAAAAAAAAAAAATTTAAATTAAAAAAAAAAAAAAAATTAATTAAAAATTTTTACTATTGATGTTCTGTCTTGTGTGTGCTTGTAGCATGTATAAATGTGTTTTGTTTTATCTGATTCGTAATTTTTAGTTTTTACTTTTTACTTTTTATTTTTCCATGTCTACCTATTTTAATGTTGTGAATAATGCTTATTCTGCCAATGTCTGTGATTATGAATCTCCTTCTGCATATTACTTTGATTTTAAATCTGCTGATTTTTATGATGAGAACAATATGTTCCATCATCCAATTTCTGAGAGCTCTCTTTGGGAGCCAGTTCCACAATATGAGAGTCAGCAGTATGATTCTCCTATTCAAATAACTCCTCAGCCTTCTATTTCTGAACCTACATTAAAGGAGTTACTAGAGCAGATGACAATGCAGAACATTCAGTTTCAGAAAGGGAACATGCAGTTCAAGCAAGAGAGCATGGAGTTCCAGCAGGAAACTCAATCTGCCATTCAGAATCTGACTGATCAGATCAGGCAGATGGCCACTCTTGCACCTGAGGAGACTAATGAAAATTTTGGGGACCCGGCAGAAGTAAGCAGTAATCCTGAACCAGGTAGACCACCTTCATCTTCCCACACTTTAGAAATCTTCAAGGAAGTGGAGGGAAGCATACCGCAAATTGATTATTCTGTTGATTATGCTGTTGATTGGTATGCTAATGATTATATTGTTGCTGAGTCTGATTTTAATTTTTCCTCTGTGCATGATGAGAACCGTTTTTTACTATCACATTCGAATAATTATTCTCCATGCATTGAACATGAATCTGAGTCTGCGATTAATATGGTTTCTAATTTTGAAATTGATTCGTGTTTTGAGGATGTATCTAAGGTTCAGCCTGTTACACTGGATTTGGGTGTTGTACCCCTGCATGTAATTTCTGCAGTGCCACATTGCACTAATCATGTTGCAGGAGGTACGTATAAATTTGATCAGCATGCACCCACGCTGGAAGACAAAGGTGCCAGTACATACAGCAGTTCGAAGATCAAAAGGCACCTACTGAATCTGCTCAGTGACAATATTTGCTGCTTAGATCCGGCAGTGGAGGATATTTCTCTGCTTGATCAGATTTGGAGGATGAAGCAATTTTTCCTCAAAATTTCCGTCTTGGATCCTGAAGAAGACATCTCCCTGATTGTCCAATTTTGGCAACTGCCACCATAATCCAGGGGAGTTTTCTTTTTCTTTCTTCCCCGTTTTCTGACTTTTATTACATTTGTCCTTTATCTGTTTAAGTTTCAATTGATGATCTTATGCCTTTAACTGATTTGGGACATTGTAGTTTAGGTGTGGTCTGGGGAAGATTCTGCAATTTTTTTCTTTTAAGTTTGTTTTTCCTTTTCTTCTTAGTTTTTGTAATTGTTATCTTTAAAAATAAAAAATAAAAAAAAAACAAAAAAAAAATATTTTGTGAAAAATTTTTGTGATAAAATATTTTGTTTAAGTGTGCAAAAATCTTTGTTCTAATATATATATTCCTTTTCTTTTTAGTTTTCGAATTATTATTTAAAAAAAAAAAAAAAAAAAAATTAAAAAATAAAAATTTGTGTTGTGTTTCAAGTATGTTATTTTGTTAATGTATGTTTTGTAAATATATGTTTTGTCTGCTGTTTTTTGACATTTGTGTTCTATCTGCTTTGATATTTTGTGTTCGTTATTTGGTATTTTGTTTCGTTAATATGTGTTCTGTTTTTATATTTATTTAGTTTTTGTTAAAACATAAATAATCGTAAGAGCAGAATTTGCAAATAAAGGGCAGAGAGGTGAAACTATCTGAGTGCATTTATTGTAACTTACCAAGTTCGCAGAAAACATTCTGTCTTACATTGATTATTAAAATAAAATACATAAAAACATAAATAAAGTTGTTCGATCATTTCTGATCGTTAATATTACACACCATAATAAATAAAAACATCATAAAAATAAAAACAACAAAAATATAAGTGTTCATATTACAGCCCATATTCTGGCCACACTCGGCCAATAAAAACATAAAAAAAAAAAAAAAAAAAAAACAAAACTTTAAAACTGAAAGAACTCTCGTGCTGGTTGTGGTGGTCTAAGGGAGAGCTCCGTTGAGGGAGCTCTGGTTCGAAAAGTCACGAGCGGAGGCTTTGGTGGAGGAATTTCTCGTTCATTTCTGTCGTCATCGATAATGATCGGAACTGGAAACAAATTCAGCAGCCTCGGTGCCCTCATTATCACCCAGTTGTTTTCTTTCAAACAAAAAATAAAAAATAAAAAAATAAAAAAATAAAAAACATGTGTTAATAATAGAAGAGGAAGTGAAAAAAAAAATTTCGATTGAGGTATGATGAGAGTTCTTACCGTACATGTATAGCGGCAGTTGTGAAAAGAGAGTGCCAGTGGGGTCTATCTCCGCTTGCCAGCGCTTGACCCGATTGCCATGGTTGTTAAACCAGCAGTGCACGTTGTATTCAGTGGCTTCGCCGAAGGTCCTTAGTCGAGACGCGATCTCGACGACTTGCGCTCGGCTTGGGTGTGTGACCCCATAGTTGTAGATTTTGGTCATCATCGTGATCTGATCATCTGTAGGACGCCATCGTTGACTGGTATATCTCTCTGATTCCATATCACTCATCCTTCCTCTCGTAATATACAAATACTTAAATAAAAAATAAAAAAAGAACAAAAACATAAAAAAAAAGAAGAAGAAAAAAAATAAACATAAAAAAAATATAATAATAAAAAGAACTAAAAAAAAAAGAGAGAAGCATAAAAAAAATTAGATTAGTTCTCTGTTTTCTTTATTTGTTCTTGTTTCCTTTTAGATTTATTTTGTCCAGTCATGCTTTGATGTTTCAGTTTTTGGTCTCAGATCTGTTTCACGGTCCTTGCAAAAGGGTCCTAAACGGATCTACGTCCAGTGTCCTTGTCCATATTGTTCTTGTATATTCAGTTTCTGTGTTTTAGTTTTAAGTGGGGTACGTGGCGTTGTTCTACCCGATTGTCTCTGCAATACCTTCAATCGAAGGGAGATTAACGTCTGGTTTCCAGCCGATATACCCCTTAAGTTTTAAGACAATTGTGTTTTATGTGTTTTAAGTGTTTAGCAGGTGAAGAAGAAAGCGAATAAGAGCTGAAAATAAAGAAGGAACTGAAGGCTTAAATGAAAGCAGAAAGAAGATGGAAAAATAAAGGAAAGCAGGGCAGAAAAGAAAGAAAAAAAAAAATACAGGAAATACTGAAAGGGAAAGACTGGAAGGCAGGGAAAGTAAAAAACAGCAGAAAAAGCCGAAAGAAAGGAGATCCAAGGTGCAGATGACTTACCCGGAGCAGTAGGGCTTACAAAAGCTTGACGCGGATCTCACTCAGATCTTCAGAAGGCGCTGAGGCAGAAGCTCCTCACAGATCTCAGATTCTTCAGATGGCACGGTGGCAGAGCTTCCTCGCAGATCCAGACGCTATAGAGCAGAGAGAGAAGAGAGCAGAGAGAGAGTTGAAAGAGAAGCAGAGAGGAGTAGAGAGAGAGTGAGGGGTCTGAAATGTTGCTCAACGCGGAGGAGCGGACCTTTTGTAGCCAAAGCTCTGCCACTGTAGCAACAGTTCCGGTCTTTGCCACCGAGACTGTTGTCACAGTACAGGTCATCCTTTTCAAAAATAAAAATAAAAAAAATAAATAAATAAATAAAAATAATAAAAAATATTAGCATCTACTGATGGGTGCTAGGTGTTTAAGACATCTGCTGATGGATGTCCCTGATAACATCTGCTGATGGATGTTACTGAAAAATTTCTTCCCATTTTTCTTAACTTTTTATTGCACTTGTCTATATTATTTGATGCTCTGAAATTGATAATCTGATGATTGTGACACACTGAGGACATTGTGTGATTTAAGTGTGGTCTACTGGGAAGAAATTCTGATTTTTCTGTTAGATTGTATTTTGTGTGTTAAATTTTTTGTTTTTGAGTGTTAATTTTTTTCTGTTTTAAGTTATTTTTATCGAGTTTTGTGTGCAATAAATTTTACATTTTTCTTTTGATTTCTGGATGATGTTTAAGTTGTAGATTTTTCCTTCACTTACTTAATACTTATGATTTGAAATCCTTGCTTTTCTCTGCTTGGGAAGATTATTATGATGTTTAAGAGGTTGATTTGATTGTAACGAATGCCCTGTGTGAGAATTTGAGCCACTTAATTTTCTTTCTTGTGTGATATGACTCTTGATTTCTTGCACATATGCCTTGGCTTGATTCTTTTTGATATACTTGATTTATATGCATTTTTGGAAGTGATAAAGGCATTTTATTTCTTGAGCCTCTTTAGCCAAATAAGCCAACCTTGTTATTATCCTTTGATACCCCTTTTGAGCCTATACTGTATCCATTTCTTTGTGTTAAAGCTCATACACTGATCCTAAGTGAAAAACAAATGATTACCTTAACCTTAGGAAAGTCTGGAGCTACAGAAATGTTTTGAGAATAAGTGTGGTCTCCTTGGGAATTCTGATGAATTGGCTAGTTGGTTCCTCATCATGTTTTGAAATGATAATATATATCCTGTTGTGTGATAAAAAAAAAAAAAAAAAAAAAAGAAGACAGGATAAAAAAAAAAAATGATGAGAAAAAGAAAAAAAAAATTGAAAAATAATTTTGTGAATAATGGAGTCGAGAAGAGGATTGAATTAGAGGTTTGGGTGAGATTTCACTGTGTTTACATTTTTTTTCCTAGTGCACCTCTATTTCTTCTGAGCTATAGCTACTTATCCAAATTTATCCTCCCCTGTCCTTGGCCCCAATACAACCCAGTAAAGACCTTTTGATCTGAACATGCATATGTTTTAAGTATTGATAATTAGAAGCTTGCCAAGTCTGCTTGTGTTTGCTTTCTTGAGTGCATTGAGTGACATTGATTTACCTTAAACACTTGAGAGAAACACTGAGTGCATCTGTGAGGTTTTGTTATTTTCAAATCACCTCTTGAGCTGATGGATTATTTTTCCATGTATTGAATTGCTTGGAAGATTTCTATAAGTATCTGCTTTATTTGATTTGTGTTGGATAATTTCTACTTCTTTTCTCTGTCTAGATTTCTTGAGAACTTTGTAAATTCTGTTTATTTTCTCTTGAGTCTTTCTTTTCTGCGTGCTGAGTGTGTATCACCTTCCTAGAAGTCCTTTGAATCCTTCCCTGATTTCAGTCTTAATTTTGCCCAGGAGTGCAAAAGACTAAGTGTGGTCTATTTTGATGAGTCAATATTTTATTCACTTCACTTAGTTTATTGTGCTAGAATTAATCAGGGAATTGTACTTAATTGTCCAGTATTTTCCTATTTTTCTGAATTGTGCTTACTTCGATCAGAAATTCTTATTTTAGTTAATTTGAATTATCTGAGACTAATTATTTACATTATTGAGTGCAGGGAAAATTCTGTAAATATTTTAGGACATTTGGAAGAATATTCATCTACACACTCTATTGGAAGAAGCTACACTGCATTTGTGTATTGAAATGGAAAATTTGAAGTGGAATATTGGCACATTTTGTAGCTCATAACAAGAATGATAATGCTCTAATTGGCCTTCACGTGAAAAGGGAAGCAAATCCTTCATTTAATTTTAAGAAGCATTATACAATGCATCTCACGGCCAACATGCAAACCATACACACCATACAACATCTGCAATGAGGAATCAAATTTAGGGGCCACTTTGAAATGGAGCTCACGGTTTTATAACTCTTTTAGAAGATAACAATAGTACTTTTTATTTTGGAAGAAGCCACATTCTGAGTAAATGCCACGACAACGTAGATGGTCAACACAAGAGAACAAAACAATTGGAATTAAAGGAGGGGACCACATCCCTTAAGAAGTCACGGCCATATGGGAGAAAGTTGCAGCAAAATGAATGAAAGAGAAGTGATACACGGCCCACATGGGAAAAAGAAGTGCATTGTTCTATTTTTTTAAATGGCTTAGCATGTGGTGGACAATTCTTTTGGCAAGCATAAAAATGGGAGCCACCACTCCATGAAAGCACACGGCCTTAACCAGCCAAAGAATCTTTGTAAATGGTAATGGAGGGACCAAGCAAAAGCTCACGGTTTTTACATCTCTTGAATAATAATATGTGCTATTTTAGAAGAGGGTCTTTATACACTTTGAAAGAAAGGACCAGCAAGCACCGTGAGTGGAGTGCTTAGTTTGTTTTCTTAAAATGGTTTGACAGCAGCAAGGTGCTCCACGGCCTTGATTGAAGGAGTTGCTACGGATGTGTGAAGGGAGATGAGGAGGCTACGGTTGGTGTCTTAGAATGGAGAAGAGTTAAATTCTTGCTGGAGCAGCTGGAAGAAGAACATCACGGTCCAGCTGGGAAGAGAGGTGAAGATCACAAATTGGTCCAGCTGAGGAAGGAGCACATGTTACGAAGCTGTGGGAATGGTGCACGGTTGAGCTGAGAGATTAATTGGTTGGAAGAAAAGCACTCACGGGTGAGCTGGAATGTGGAAGCAGTGAAGCTCACGGGCATAACAGCATCTTGTCGTGTGTGCACCACCAATTTGATAAACATCCGTAAAATGGGGAAGCAGAAAATACCAAAATTCGAGGGGCCTTTGCTTATTTTGGCTATGGAAGGAAGGAGTGGAGAGTAAGACAAAATATTTGGCAATATAAAAGAAGGACAGCAAGCAGCAGAGAGTATGAGAATTTAGATTAGAATTAGGAAAACACTCACAGTCTGGGAGGAGGCTCTCGCCTCTTCCTCTCCCTCTGCATTTTTCATTTTAAACAGTGCTAATGTTTTATTTTCTAAAGCAGTAGAAGTGTGGCACCAGTTTGCTTGTTTCATTTTGAGTTGTATTGTTCAAGAATTTTAATTTAAGTGATGAATTCCATTTTCAGTTAAATGTTTTTATCTGTTAAATTTATCGTTCAGTATTTTCTGTACTGTTAAATTCAGTCATTGCTTTTTACCGTTCAGTTTATTTTCAACGTCATTTTTTCGGTTTATTTTCTATCAACGTATTTTCACTGATGTTTTTATTTATGTGTTTAATTTTACCGTTCAGTTTTTTTTTACCATCTTTTACCGTTTAGTTTTTACCGTGGTTAAATTTTATTTCAGCATTTTAAATTTAGTTGTGTTTAAATCCCAGTTTTAATTTATTTTAATTTTTCTGTTGTTTTATTTCCAATTTCCAATTTTATTTTTCCTCAACGAAAAACAATCCAGAAACCCCCCCCACTTCGTGTAAAAAAAATCTGAGACTAAACCGACACAAATTGGTCCTTGAGAGACGACCTAGGAGTCATTTCCTAGTTAATATACTGCATTATTTATCTGTATAGAATTTGTATGACCGCGACAGTCGTACCAGCCGCTCAGCGGTAAAGTGCCACTCAACAGTAAGTGCGTGAGTTGGTTTCTTCCCCTCAGCGGCCATTTTGCCCCTCAGCGGATCCAACGCGAGCTTCTGAGTGCCGCTCAGCGGTAAACTGCCGCTGAGCGGCAATTGTGGCTTCTCCTTTTGCACTTTTTGATGTCTTTTTTGATTCCATCTCTCTGCTTCTTCACTTCATTCACTAAATTCACCTTAAAACCTGCACAAAAACACTGAAATCAAGCATAAACCTGTCCAGCTCTCTTATTTATGAAAATATGACAAAAAACATGATTTCAAGCTAGTTTCTAAGTGTTAAAGGTCGTTTTTAGTATCAATTTTAAGCATGAAAATATCAGTTTTTCAACTGTTATCATGTACAAAATAATCCAATACCAAAACTATAAAGATATAAACTTAAACTAAAACTAAGCAATGTTCAACAACAAATAAAATTATTCCTAACTCCATCTTTGCAGAAGATAAGCTGTCCACTCCTGCCTTATCTGCCTAATTGTGTCCTCTGGTATAGGAGATGTACTCTTGAAGCGCTGCAAAATTGAAGAAAAATTCATTATGGTTTCATATATGTTTAAAGATGAATTTGATTTGTAATGTATTCAATATATGCATCATTACCTCATTCTAGTCATCTGTAATGACAGCTCGAATGATGGTCTTAATCCAACACATGACATAAAAGCCACATTCCCATGAATCTTGCTGCTGGTTACACTAAAATGACAATCTAAATAGTCAAGAATTTAGATCATTCAATAACATAGAAAATGAATTAGAACTATAAATGACTTACAACCTTTGGATACAAAATTTGAACTAGTTGACCTCGAGATTTACCAATAACTCTGTACAGATTGAAAACACAAAGCAAAATTATCATAACTATATTTATCATAAAAGTTTAAGGTGAACATCAAATTCAAAGTCATTTTTGGAGAAACACTTACCCTTGAAGCATGGTTCTCAAGTCATTTTTCATCTTCTTGTGCAACGAACAAAACCATATAATTTTTCATTGTTTGGGAATGATGACCATCAGCTGCTAGTGCGACCTATCACGAAGGACAAATAGTTATTTAACTAATTATGGAAACTTTAATAATGACACAAGGTATACGTCTCTTTTTGACTCATCCATCCATGTTTGCAAATAATGTTGTCTATTTTCAAGTGTATTACCAGAAGGTTGAATGGTCTGAGGTTCAACAAATCCGTACATGGAAGACCGACCTTGGTCTACAACAATTGTGTCCATGTACCTAAAACAACAAAGTTAAGTTGTTAGAAACTATAGGAATCTAAATAAAAGGAATATGGAAGACAAAATTAACTATCTTACATGCACCACAGTTGAATGATGGAAATATTCAACATCTTGTCTCCCCCAATCACCTCAAATGCATCAGGCAAGGTGATATATACTGGCACATGGGGGGAAAACCAAATACTCTCAAATCTCAGTATAGTTCTAATGGTTCTCTCTTCAACCTGGGTAATCTTGTCGTTAGCTTTGATAGAGGATCATCCTCCGCTTCAGCCATGTCATCATCTTCATGTATGACTTTATCATGAATCGGCTGCTTCTGAGGACGTGTGAACTGAAGATAAGAATTTCATCAAAGAGTTATCAACAAATATTTCTAAACTTAACATAGAAATACTAATAACAAAGACATTATACCTGTGGAGTAGCGATGTGTGACATGATCAATGTTGTAGGCCAGGCTATAAATGATCCTATGGCCTCCCCACAAAATTAATTTCTGGAGTGGGTATAGGCACTTGAGCCTAGGGATCCCGAATCTCGTTAATCGTCACACGCACGTGGTGGGGTAATATGGGAACACCATGAATAGTCTACCCTCCCTCAAGCATTCATCCGACATCCACAATGGTGGGGGACCCCCATCAACCAACAACTCATATTGACCGCTATACTGAGTAGGTTCTACAGTAGAGCATGATCCTCCAGTGCTGACACGAGGTGGTGTGGGAGTTTCAGCGGGCCCCATGTTGCCCTATGTCATGGAATGCAACTTCTCTTCAAGCGCTCTTTGTATTTCTTTTTGTTCTTGTAGCTGCTCCATGAATCGTTGTTCCATTGATCTCATGCTTTGATTGAATCTTTCCTTCCACTGAAGATCCATCTGCCTTAGTGCCTCCTGACTCATTGATTGAGTGGTTTTCTGTGTAGGGCAAAGTAGTCACGAAGACCAATCGCCCCAGGAACTCCACGTAGACGTCCTGAGTGCTCGGGCTTTCCAATGGTCGTTGTTAGAATGTCGTCCCTACCTTGGCCCGCAAATGTTTCGTGAGTCTGCTGCTCAACCAACTCATCCTACACATAAAAAAACCAAGTTACTTAGAAGACATGCTGTGATAGATACACAATCAAACAATGTTTAGAATTTGAACTTACAATTCTTTGTGAGATCAAGGCAACTGAGGAAGATGTCATGTTCCCATCAGATTTAGTTCGAGCAGCCTTCCACAACTCGTACCTAGCAGGTGCAGGTGCTAGGTCTGGCGACTCAAGTCCTAAGGTATCCGTTCTAGACTTTCTAACTTTTTTTTCTACTTTTGCATAACCACCTCGTGATAACAAGTGTGGTGCATCGTTTAGCCTTTGTCTTTCTTGGGCAGCTAACCTTTTACCCTTTGAAACCATGTATATAAATAAGTGTAAAATCATTAGAACTCAATGAAAGACTTTTCAGATGTTAAGAAACATACCTTCCATTCCTCAAACTCTCTAGATGCACGAAACTGTATCCACTCCTCCTCTATGAAGGTATACTGCTGACATTGATTTTCATGTTGTCTCTCTCCAAAGACATATAGTCGTGTCAACCTTGTCTTGAAATCCCTCTATCTTATCGCTTTATGCGATAACACTTTCTTTCTATTTTGCATTGTGTTTGGAATATCATAATGTTGCTGTTTAAAACAAAAAACATGTTATTGATAAGGAAAGATGAAAGAAATAAGTATATCAAAATTCTTTTAAGTAAACATACTTGAATATCTTGCCATAAGAGGTTCTTGTCGACCTCTGGGATGTCATCCCAAGTTGCATGAAGGATAGAGACATGACTTTTTGCTAACTTACCCAAATAACTCCTAAACCTATCAGCATTTGGCCCTGATGCCTGACCTGATCTGGGCTCAATGTCAACATGTCTCCTCTGCCCATCAACGCGTCTGGATGTCACATCTGCCAATCGTGTGACGCCTCGACCACGTTTGGTCTGTCCCGATCATGAGTTTGAGACCGACATACCTGAAAAATTATACAAGGTTAGTAATAATTTAATTATGATTAACATAAATATAAAGTCAATACAAAAAATATCACAACCTATTAAGATATTGTTTTCTCCCAAATCCTTTCATTGTGATCACTACGAATTGCCTGGATGACATCGGCAACGTCATCAACTGGGTCTTCAATGGGTCTAGATGCAACAGATGTTGTCTCAAGTATATCAAGAGAATCGTCATCATCATGTCCATGCATGTTTTACCCTTCTAAAACCACTGACCATTTTTTATTGGCTGGATCATTTACGTAGAATATTTGTCTTGCTTGACTAGCCATGATAAATGGTTCATCGGTGTAATTCATCTTGTTCAAGTCTACAAATGTGAAACCAAAGTCATATGTCATGACACCAGAATTTATATCAACCCATTTACACTTGAAAACTGGGACTCTAAAAGTGACATAATCACCTTTCCATATTTCTTGTATTATTTCGAAATAACTCATGGATGCTGTGATTGGATTTTTTTTCTTTAGCACTAGCAAAGTGCACAACCTCAGCTTGTGGTGTGACGCCACTATTTTGAACTCTACTTTTGTCATCTTCTACCTTTGTCTGAAAAGAAATATTGTTTATATAGTACCCACCATATGTAATGACCTCTGTGTTCGGCCCACGAGATAACCTCAATAAACTTTCAGAAACATGTGGAGTCGCATAAATCTTTTTCTTAAACCATTGTAAGAAGGTTTTCACATATTCATTAAGATGCCATTTTTCACTCATTCTTGGGTTTGCTGCCTTTATTTCATTAACGTGGTCAGAAATGTAAGGAATCACATCAACAATGTTATTTAAGATGTATAAATGAGCTTGGTCAACTTCTTTTCTGCTAACACTTTGAATTCTCACACCTCGAACACCCTTACCTTCACATTTTCCTTCATGTCTACTCTTGAGAAGACCCACTGGTTCACAAGATGACATATAACTTGAACAAAATTCAATGGCTTCCTTTGCAATGTATCGCTCTATGATTGAAGCTTCTGGTCTATACTGATTCTTGACATATCCCTTTAAGACCTTCATGTATCTTTCAACTGGGTACATCCACCTTAAGAAGACTGGCCCACATATTCGAATTTCTCTGACTAGATGAACAATCAAATGTACCATGATATCAAAAAAAGAAGGTGGAAAATACATCTACAATTGACATAGTAGTCTTATTCCTTCATTTTCCAATTTATTTAAACCTCGAGGGTCAACAACTTTCTTACAAATGACATTAAAGAACAAACTCAAACGTGTCAGAATACTCCAAACATAAGGAGGTAATATGCCTCAAATAACAACAAGTAATAATTGTTGCATCAATACATGACAATCGTGAAACTTTAAACCAACTAACTTTAACTCTTGCATAGAAACAAGGTTACTAATATTTGAAGAATAACCTTGTGGAACCTTCACACTTCTTAAACAGTTACAAAAACTTTGTTTTTCTTTTTTAGAAAGTGTGATAGGTTGGGGGCACATAGGTGCGTCTTCCTATTATCTGTGGATGTAACTCAGATCAGATTCCCATGTCAGCCAAATATTGTCGTGCTTCTATTCCGTCTTTGCTCTTCCCTTTGACGTTTAATAAAGTTCCGATGACACTGTCACAAACATTTTTTTCAATGTGCATCACATCAATACAATGTCTAACATCAAGTTGACACCAATATGGAAGTTTAAAAAATATTGATCGTTTCTTCCAAATGTTTTTTGCAAAGGTACTTTTATGATGTTTTCCAAACATAATTGATAAGAGGGTCGCACCTCCCACAAAAAGTGTGCATAAAAGAATGCAGTATAACTAGGAAGTGACTCCTAGGTCGTCTCTCAAGGACCAATTTTAGTGGTTCAGTCTCAGATTTTTACATGAAGTGGGGGGGTGCTTTTGTGATTTTGTTTGGATGCGATAAAATTAAAGTGGACTGGAAATTAAATAGAATTTAAAAACGTTGAAACAATTTTAAACACTGTAAAAACTGAACAGTAAAAGACAGTAAAAATGAAAAGTGGTAAATTGAGAAACGGTAAAATTTAAACGATGCAGAAAACAATAAACAGTAGAATAAAAGAGACGGTAAAATAAAGATTAACTGAAAATGAAATTTGTCAAAGATTCAGCATTCGCAGAAAGAGTAATGGTGTAGAAAATGGTAAATGAAAATAAAATTCAAGGAACATTGATTGGAAAATGGAAACTGGAAAATACAATTAATTCAATTCTGGAAACTGGAAATTGAATCAAACACAAAACCTCCCCCAGAGGGGAGGAGAAAACAATTGCACTTCTAATTCTACTCCTAAAATCTAATTCCCTCCTCTGTGCTCTTGCTGCTCCATTTTATAGCCAAAGCTCAGAATTTTGTTGCTGCTACTGCTGCCTCCCGTGACTTCTCCTTCATTTCAACATTTGTTTTTTTTTTCTGGAATTCCTTTCCCGTGACTTCTAGGTTCTAGGTTATGAATTCTTGAACTCCTAAGTTTACAAAAGAATTAGGATGGGTCCCTCCATTTGCCAACTAATCTTGTCTTCTTCCAATTTGCCGTAGCACACCCCTCTCTGTTTCCCTTCCACTTCCACTAAAATTTGCTTCAACCGTGGGCTTCTCTCTAGTCATGACACCATCCTCCTTGTGCTCTTCCCTTAATTCTGGACGTTGAAGTGTTGGTGCTAGACTTGGCTTGTTGTGTCCGAGAAGCCAGCTGTTGTCCGTCCTCCCATCTTCTTGCTGCAGCCCTTTGGCTTCTAAGATGTGCTTCTATTCACGTGGATGTTCCAAGCTTGTGCTCCACTCCCAGCTCCCTTCTCTTCTCTTCTTCTCCTTTGAACGTAGTTGCTGCCAAGCTGGATGTGTGCTGCACCAAGAGGAAGCTGCTGGAACGCATGAAGATCACTTCCCTTGCTGGACCGTGATGCTTGCTATCTTCAACCAAGAGCAATCCTTGCCGCTGTAATTCTTCTTCAACTTATGGTAGGTGTGAGCAGCTCCAAGCTGGACTCCTTCAACCGTTGCAGCTCCATTGTGGAAAACACTTCAAAAATTCTGCATCAAACTAAAAGAAAACGTGAAGTGGCTTTCCATTTCTATCAAACTTCTCGGCAAATTTTGGATGGCAACAATGCTTTGCAATGTGAAAGCAACGTGGTCCCCTTCATTATTTCACTCCATTATGTATTATGCATCATTTCAATAACAACGTGACTATGAGTTTTCTTTTGCCCAGCCATCCATTAAATAACAAAGTGGTGGCCCCATGTGTTGTCTCCTTTAGACAAAATAAACAAAACCAAATGCAAGGTGAAATTCCTTTCCATATGGCCGTAAGTTTGTTGCTTCCATGTGGTCCCTCTTTTATTCAAAAATGTATATTTGCTGAAATAGCTTCTCCATGACCGTGTGCATCTTAAGACAAATGGCAGCCACTTTCTTCAAAAGCCGTGAGTTGCAACATGGTTTCCAAACCAACCAATATTACTTCTTGAAATGAGCTTTAAAATGTGCCAACATGAGTGTTGAATCCTTGAGTGTTGGGAGGTCTTAGCACCGTCCAATGATCAATTCCAGCCACCACAAGTATCAAACAACAAGCAAACAATGCAAACAAATTAGCAGTCACTCAAACAGTCAGCACTAGACTGACATAGGAGAGTAAAACAAATACTGGGAACAACACAGAACGAATTTGAACAAAATAAAAACTACACATGAAAATAGACATCCAGACGAAACTATGAAAAAAAATTGCATGCAAAACGGATAAGAATTGTATTCAAACGAAGACACACAAGTTGACACAACATTCACGCAGCACTGGGATGACATAGGAGAGTAAACAAATTACTGGGAACAGTACAGATCAAATTTGAACAAAGTAAAAACTATACATGAAACTAAACATCTAGACGAAACTATGAAAAAAAATTGAATGGAAAACGGATACGAATTGAACTCGAACGAGGACAAACAAGTTGACACAAAATTTACACAGCAACCAGCGAAAATTGAAGTGGCTGAAATGCATTGGGCTCAATTGTCATTTCTCATTTAGCCTTCAAATGTCCCAAAAAGATATCCAAAATTTTCCCATAATTAATAATGCAAAATAATAAGTTCAGATAATTCAAATTAGTTAAAATAAGAATTTCTGATCGAATTAAGCACAATTAGGAAAAATAGGAAAATAACGGACGATTAAGCACAATTCCCTGATTAATTCTAGTACAATAAACTAAGTGAAGTGAAGAAAATATTGACTCATCAAAATAGACCGCACTTAGTCTTTTGCACTCCTGGGCAAAATCAAGATGCAAATCAGGGAATACGACATCAAAGGACTGACACAGATGCAACATACATAAAATAAAAACTCGCAAGAAAAATAAACAGAATTTACACAGTTCTCAAGAATTCTGGATAGAGAAAAGAAGTAGAAAATATCCGATACAAAATCAAATAAAGCAGATACTTACAGAAATCATCCAAGCAATTCAATACACAGAAAAATAATCAATCAGCTTAAGAGGTGATTCAAAAATAACAAAACCTCACAGATGCACTCACAGTGTTTCTCTCAAGTGTCTAGGGTAAATAATTTCAACTCAATGTACTCAAGAAAACAAACACAAGTAGACTTGGCAAGTTTCTAATTATCAATACTTAAAACATATGCATATTCAGATCAAAAGGTCTTTACATGGTTGTAATGGGGCCAAGGACAGGGGAGGATAAATATGGATAAGTAGTTACAGCTCAGAAGAAAATAGAGGACAAATGGGGAACAAGAGTAAATACAGTCAAATCTCACCCAAACCTCTAATTCAATCCTCTTCTCGACTCCATTGTTTACAAAATTATTTTTCATTTTTCTCATCATTTGTTTTTCATCCTGTCTCTCTTTTTTTCTTTATCACACAACAGGATATAAATCACCATTTCAAAACATGATGAGGAACCAACTAGCCAATTTCATCAGAATTCCCAAGGAGACCACACTTTTTCATAAAACACTTATATAGCTCCAGACTTTCCTAAGGTTAAGGTAATCATTATTTTTCACTTAGGGTCAGTGTATGAGCTTCAACACAAAGAAATGGGGAAAGTATAGGCTCAAAGGGGTTATCAAAGGATAATAACAGGGTAGGCTTATTTGGCTAAAGAGGCTCAAGAAATAAAATGCCTTTATCATTTTCTAAACATGCATATCCATCAAGAATTATCAAAAAGAATCAAGCCAAGGCATATGTGCAAGCAATCAAGATACATGTCACACAAGAAAGAACATAAAGTGGCTCAAATCTCACACAGGGTATTCGTCACAATCAAATCAACCTCTTAAACACATAATCATGTTTCCAAGCAGAGAAAAGCAAGGATTTCAAACCATAAGTATTAATGAAGTGAAGGAAAAATCTACAACTTAGACAAACTCCAGAAATCAAGAGAAAAATGTAAAATTTATTGCACACAAAACATACTAAAAACCACTTAAAACAGAAAAAATTTAACACTCAAAAACAAAAAATTTAACACACAAAACAAAGAAAAATCAGAGTCTCTCCCAATAGACCACACTTGAACTACACATTGTCCTCAATGTGTTCTACGCATACATCAGCAATCAAAACAGTAAACATATTATGGACAAGTGCAATAAAGTAAGGAAAAAGGGAGAGAAGAAAATGCAAACTCCCGTAGGCTATGGTGGAAGCTGCCAATTTTGGACTTGCAGGGAGATCTTGTCATCTTCACGATCCAGCCAGGAAATTTTGAGAATGAACTGCTTCATCCTCCAGATCTGATCTAGCAGTGAAATGTTTTCCCCGGCAGCGGCGCCATTTTGATAAGAGGGTCGCACCTCCCACAAAAAGTGTGCATAAAAGAATGCAGTATAACTAGGAAGTGACTCCTAGGTCGTCTCTCAAGGACCAATTTTAGTGGTTCAGTCTCAGATTTTTACACGAAGTGGGGGGGTGCTTTTGTGATTTTGTTTGGATGCGATAAAATTAAAGTGGACTGGAAATTAAATAGAATTTAAAAACGTTGAAACAATTTTAAACACTGTAAAAACTGAACAGTAAAAGACAGTAAAAATGAAAAGTGGTAAATTGAGAAACGGTAAAATTTAAACGATGCAGAAAACAATAAACAGTAGAATAAAAGAGACGGTAAAATAAAGATTAACTGAAAATGAAATTTGTCAAAGATTCAGCATTCGCAGAAAGAGTAATTGTGTAGAAAATGGTAAATGAAAATAAAATTCAAGGAACATTGATTGGAAAATGGAAACTGGAAAATACAATTAATTCAATTCTGGAAACTGGAAATTGAATCAAACACAAAACCTCCCCCAGAGGGGAGGAGAAAACAATTGCACTTCTAATTCTACTCCTAAAATCTAATTCCCTCCTCTGTGCTCTTGCTGCTCCATTTTATAGCCAAAGCTCAGAATTTTGTTGCTGCTACTGCTGCCTCCCGTGACTTCTCCTTCATTTCAACATTTGTTTTTTTTTTTCTGGAATTCCTTTCCCGTGACTTCTAGGTTCTAGGTTCTGAATTCTTGAACTCCTAAGTTTACAAAAGAATTAGGATGGGTCCCTCCATTTGCCAACTAATCTTGTCTTCTTCCAATTTGCCGTAGCACACCCCTCTCTGTTTCCCTTCCACTTCCACTAAAATTTGCTTCAACCGTGGGCTTCTCTCTAGTCATGACACCATCCTCCTTGTGCTCTTCCCTTAATTCTGGACGTTGAAGTGTTGGTGCTAGACTTGGCTTGTTGTGTCCGAGAAGCCAGCTGTTGTCCGTCCTCCCATCTTCTTGCTGCAGCCCTTTGGCTTCTAAGATGTGCTTCTATTCACGTGGATGTTCCAAGCTTGTGCTCCACTCCCAGCTCCCTTCTCTTCTCTTCTTCTCCTTTGAACGTAGTTGCTGCCAAGCTGGATGTGTGCTGCACCAAGAGGAAGCTGCTGGAACGCATGAAGATCACTTCCCTTGCTGGACCGTGATGCTTGCTATCTTCAACCAAGATCAATCCTTGCCGCTGTAATTCTTCTTCAACTTATGGTAGGTGTGAGCAGCTCCAAGCTGGACTCCTTCAACCGTTGCAGCTCCATTGTGGAAAACACTTCAAAAATTCTGCATCAAACTAAAAGAAAACGTGAAGTGGCTTTCCATTTCTATCAAACTTCTCGGCAAATTTTGGATGGCAACAATGCTTTGCAATGTGAAAGCAACGTGGTCCCCTTCATTATTTCACTCCATTATGTATTATGCATCATTTCAATAACAACGTGACTATGAGTTTTCTTTTGCCCAGCCATCCATTAAATAACAAAGTGGTGGCCCCATGTGTTGTCTCCTTTAGACAAAATAAACAAAACCAAATGCAAGGTGAAATTCCTTTCCATATGGCCGTAAGTTTGTTGCTTCCATGTGGTCCCTCTTTTATTCAAAAATGTATATTTGCTGAAATAGCTTCTCCATGACCGTGTGCATCTTAAGACAAATGGCAGCCACTTTCTTCAAAAGCCGTGAGTTGCAACATGGTTTCCAAACCAACCAATATTACTTCTTGAAATGAGCTTTAAAATGTGCCAACATGAGTGTTGAATCCTTGAGTGTTGGGAGGTCTTAGCACCGTCCAATGATCAATTCCAGCCACCACAAGTATCAAACAACAAGCAAACAATGCAAACAAATTAGCAGTCACTCAAACAGTCAGCACTAGACTGACATAGGAGAGTAAAACAAATACTGGGAACAACACAGAACGAATTTGAACAAAATAAAAACTACACATGAAAATAGACATCCAGACGAAACTATGAAAAAAAATTGCATGCAAAACGGATAAGAATTGTATTCAAACGAAGACACACAAGTTGACACAACATTCACGCAGCACTGGGATGACATAGGAGAGTAAACAAATTACTGGGAACAGTACAGATCAAATTTGAACAAAGTAAAAACTATACATGAAACTAAACATCTAGACGAAACTATGAAAAAAAATTGAATGGAAAACGGATACGAATTGAACTCGAACGAGGACAAACAAGTTGACACAAAATTTACACAGCAACCAGCGAAAATTGAAGTGGCTGAAATGCATTGGGCTCAATTGTCATTTCTCATTTAGCCTTCAAATGTCCCAAAAAGATATCCAAAATTTTCCCATAATTAATAATGCAAAATAATAAGTTCAGATAATTCAAATTAGTTAAAATAAGAATTTCTGATCGAATTAAGCACAATTAGGAAAAATAGGAAAATAACGGACGATTAAGCACAATTCCCTGATTAATTCTAGTACAATAAACTAAGTGAAGTGAAGAAAATATTGACTCATCAAAATAGACCGCACTTAGTCTTTTGCACTCCTGGGCAAAATCAAGATGCAAATCAGGGAATACGACATCAAAGGACTGACACAGATGCAACATACATAAAATAAAAACTCGCAAGAAAAATAAACAGAATTTACACAGTTCTCAAGAATTCTGGATAGAGAAAAGAAGTAGAAAATATCCGATACAAAATCAAATAAAGCAGATACTTACAGAAATCATCCAAGCAATTCAATACACAGAAAAATAATCAATCAGCTTAAGAGGTGATTCAAAAATAACAAAACCTCACAGATGCACTCACAGTGTTTCTCTCAAGTGTCTAGGGTAAATAATTTCAACTCAATGTACTCAAGAAAACAAACACAAGTAGACTTGGCAAGTTTCTAATTATCAATACTTAAAACATATGCATATTCAGATCAAAAGGTCTTTACATGGTTGTAATGGGGCCAAGGACAGGGGAGGATAAATATGGATAAGTAGTTACAGCTCAGAAGAAAATAGAGGACAAATGGGGAACAAGAGTAAATACAGTCAAATCTCACCCAAACCTCTAATTCAATCCTCTTCTCGACTCCATTGTTTACAAAATTATTTTTCATTTTTCTCATCATTTGTTTTTCATCCTGTCTCTCTTTTTTTCTTTATCACACAACAGGATATAAATCACCATTTCAAAACATGATGAGGAACCAACTAGCCAATTTCATCAGAATTCCCAAGGAGACCACACTTTTTCATAAAACACTTATATAGCTCCAGACTTTCCTAAGGTTAAGGTAATCATTATTTTTCACTTAGGGTCAGTGTATGAGCTTCAACACAAAGAAATGGGGAAAGTATAGGCTCAAAGGGGTTATCAAAGGATAATAACAGGGTAGGCTTATTTGGCTAAAGAGGCTCAAGAAATAAAATGCCTTTATCATTTTCTAAACATGCATATCCATCAAGAATTATCAAAAAGAATCAAGCCAAGGCATATGTGCAAGCAATCAAGATACATGTCACACAAGAAAGAACATAAAGTGGCTCAAATCTCACACAGGGTATTCGTCACAATCAAATCAACCTCTTAAACACATAATCATGTTTCCAAGCAGAGAAAAGCAAGGATTTCAAACCATAAGTATTAATGAAGTGAAGGAAAAATCTACAACTTAGACAAACTCCAGAAATCAAGAGAAAAATGTAAAATTTATTGCACACAAAACATACTAAAAACCACTTAAAACAGAAAAAATTTAACACTCAAAAACAAAAAATTTAACACACAAAACAAAGAAAAATCAGAGTCTCTCCCAATAGACCACACTTGAACTACACATTGTCCTCAATGTGTTCTACGCATACATCAGCAATCAAAACAGTAAACATATTATGGACAAGTGCAATAAAGTAAGGAAAAAGGGAGAGAAGAAAATGCAAACTCCCGTAGGCTATGGTGGAAGCTGCCAATTTTGGACTTGCAGGGAGATCTTGTCATCTTCACGATCCAGCCAGGAAATTTTGAGAATGAACTGCTTCATCCTCCAGATCTGATCTAGCAGTGAAATGTTTTCCCCGGCAGCGGCGCCATTTTGATAAGAGGGTCGCACCTCCCACAAAAAGTGTGCATAAAAGAATGCAGTATAACTAGGAAGTGACTCCTAGGTCGTCTCTCAAGGACCAATTTTAGTGGTTCAGTCTCAGATTTTTACACGAAGTGGGGGGGTGCTTTTGTGATTTTGTTTGGATGCGATAAAATTAAAGTGGACTGGAAATTAAATAGAATTTAAAAACGTTGAAACAATTTTAAACACTGTAAAAACTGAACAGTAAAAGACAGTAAAAATGAAAAGTGGTAAATTGAGAAACGGTAAAATTTAAACGATGCAGAAAACAATAAACAGTAGAATAAAAGAGACGGTAAAATAAAGATTAACTGAAAATGAAATTTGTCAAAGATTCAGCATTCGCAGAAAGAGTAATTGTGTAGAAAATGGTAAATGAAAATAAAATTCAAGGAACATTGATTGGAAAATGGAAACTGGAAAATACAATTAATTCAATTCTGGAAACTGGAAATTGAATCAAACACAAAACCTCCCCCAGAGGGGAGGAGAAAACAATTGCACTTCTAATTCTACTCCTAAAATCTAATTCCCTCCTCTGTGCTCTTGCTGCTCCATTTTATAGCCAAAGCTCAGAATTTTGTTGCTGCTACTGCTGCCTCCCGTGACTTCTCCTTCATTTCAACATTTGTTTTTTTTTTTCTGGAATTCCTTTCCCGTGACTTCTAGGTTCTAGGTTCTGAATTCTTGAACTCCTAAGTTTACAAAAGAATTAGGATGGGTCCCTCCATTTGCCAACTAATCTTGTCTTCTTCCAATTTGCCGTAGCACACCCCTCTCTGTTTCCCTTCCACTTCCACTAAAATTTGCTTCAACCGTGGGCTTCTCTCTAGTCATGACACCATCCTCCTTGTGCTCTTCCCTTAATTCTGGACGTTGAAGTGTTGGTGCTAGACTTGGCTTGTTGTGTCCGAGAAGCCAGCTGTTGTCCGTCCTCCCATCTTCTTGCTGCAGCCCTTTGGCTTCTAAGATGTGCTTCTATTCACGTGGATGTTCCAAGCTTGTGCTCCACTCCCAGCTCCCTTCTCTTCTCTTCTTCTCCTTTGAACGTAGTTGCTGCCAAGCTGGATGTGTGCTGCACCAAGAGGAAGCTGCTGGAACGCATGAAGATCACTTCCCTTGCTGGACCGTGATGCTTGCTATCTTCAACCAAGATCAATCCTTGCCGCTGTAATTCTTCTTCAACTTATGGTAGGTGTGAGCAGCTCCAAGCTGGACTCCTTCAACCGTTGCAGCTCCATTGTGGAAAACACTTCAAAAATTCTGCATCAAACTAAAAGAAAACGTGAAGTGGCTTTCCATTTCTATCAAACTTCTCGGCAAATTTTGGATGGCAACAATGCTTTGCAATGTGAAAGCAACGTGGTCCCCTTCATTATTTCACTCCATTATGTATTATGCATCATTTCAATAACAACGTGACTATGAGTTTTCTTTTGCCCAGCCATCCATTAAATAACAAAGTGGTGGCCCCATGTGTTGTCTCCTTTAGACAAAATAAACAAAACCAAATGCAAGGTGAAATTCCTTTCCATATGGCCGTAAGTTTGTTGCTTCCATGTGGTCCCTCTTTTATTCAAAAATGTATATTTGCTGAAATAGCTTCTCCATGACCGTGTGCATCTTAAGACAAATGGCAGCCACTTTCTTCAAAAGCCGTGAGTTGCAACATGGTTTCCAAACCAACCAATATTACTTCTTGAAATGAGCTTTAAAATGTGCCAACATGAGTGTTGAATCCTTGAGTGTTGGGAGGTCTTAGCACCGTCCAATGATCAATTCCAGCCACCACAAGTATCAAACAACAAGCAAACAATGCAAACAAATTAGCAGTCACTCAAACAGTCAGCACTAGACTGACATAGGAGAGTAAAACAAATACTGGGAACAACACAGAACGAATTTGAACAAAATAAAAACTACACATGAAAATAGACATCCAGACGAAACTATGAAAAAAAATTGCATGCAAAACGGATAAGAATTGTATTCAAACGAAGACACACAAGTTGACACAACATTCACGCAGCACTGGGATGACATAGGAGAGTAAACAAATTACTGGGAACAGTACAGATCAAATTTGAACAAAGTAAAAACTATACATGAAACTAAACATCTAGACGAAACTATGAAAAAAAATTGAATGGAAAACGGATACGAATTGAACTCGAACGAGGACAAACAAGTTGACACAAAATTTACACAGCAACCAGCGAAAATTGAAGTGGCTGAAATGCATTGGGCTCAATTGTCATTTCTCATTTAGCCTTCAAATGTCCCAAAAAGATATCCAAAATTTTCCCATAATTAATAATGCAAAATAATAAGTTCAGATAATTCAAATTAGTTAAAATAAGAATTTCTGATCGAATTAAGCACAATTAGGAAAAATAGGAAAATAACGGACGATTAAGCACAATTCCCTGATTAATTCTAGTACAATAAACTAAGTGAAGTGAAGAAAATATTGACTCATCAAAATAGACCGCACTTAGTCTTTTGCACTCCTGGGCAAAATCAAGATGCAAATCAGGGAATACGACATCAAAGGACTGACACAGATGCAACATACATAAAATAAAAACTCGCAAGAAAAATAAACAGAATTTACACAGTTCTCAAGAATTCTGGATAGAGAAAAGAAGTAGAAAATATCCGATACAAAATCAAATAAAGCAGATACTTACAGAAATCATCCAAGCAATTCAATACACAGAAAAATAATCAATCAGCTTAAGAGGTGATTCAAAAATAACAAAACCTCACAGATGCACTCACAGTGTTTCTCTCAAGTGTCTAGGGTAAATAATTTCAACTCAATGTACTCAAGAAAACAAACACAAGTAGACTTGGCAAGTTTCTAATTATCAATACTTAAAACATATGCATATTCAGATCAAAAGGTCTTTACATGGTTGTAATGGGGCCAAGGACAGGGGAGGATAAATATGGATAAGTAGTTACAGCTCAGAAGAAAATAGAGGACAAATGGGGAACAAGAGTAAATACAGTCAAATCTCACCCAAACCTCTAATTCAATCCTCTTCTCGACTCCATTGTTTACAAAATTATTTTTCATTTTTCTCATCATTTGTTTTTCATCCTGTCTCTCTTTTTTTCTTTATCACACAACAGGATATAAATCACCATTTCAAAACATGATGAGGAACCAACTAGCCAATTTCATCAGAATTCCCAAGGAGACCACACTTTTTCATAAAACACTTATATAGCTCCAGACTTTCCTAAGGTTAAGGTAATCATTATTTTTCACTTAGGGTCAGTGTATGAGCTTCAACACAAAGAAATGGGGAAAGTATAGGCTCAAAGGGGTTATCAAAGGATAATAACAGGGTAGGCTTATTTGGCTAAAGAGGCTCAAGAAATAAAATGCCTTTATCATTTTCTAAACATGCATATCCATCAAGAATTATCAAAAAGAATCAAGCCAAGGCATATGTGCAAGCAATCAAGATACATGTCACACAAGAAAGAACATAAAGTGGCTCAAATCTCACACAGGGTATTCGTCACAATCAAATCAACCTCTTAAACACATAATCATGTTTCCAAGCAGAGAAAAGCAAGGATTTCAAACCATAAGTATTAATGAAGTGAAGGAAAAATCTACAACTTAGACAAACTCCAGAAATCAAGAGAAAAATGTAAAATTTATTGCACACAAAACATACTAAAAACCACTTAAAACAGAAAAAATTTAACACTCAAAAACAAAAAATTTAACACACAAAACAAAGAAAAATCAGAGTCTCTCCCAATAGACCACACTTGAACTACACATTGTCCTCAATGTGTTCTACGCATACATCAGCAATCAAAACAGTAAACATATTATGGACAAGTGCAATAAAGTAAGGAAAAAGGGAGAGAAGAAAATGCAAACTCCCGTAGGCTATGGTGGAAGCTGCCAATTTTGGACTTGCAGGGAGATCTTGTCATCTTCACGATCCAGCCAGGAAATTTTGAGAATGAACTGCTTCATCCTCCAGATCTGATCTAGCAGTGAAATGTTTTCCCCGGCAGCGGCGCCATTTTGATAAGAGGGTCGCACCTCCCACAAAAAGTGTGCATAAAAGAATGCAGTATAACTAGGAAGTGACTCCTAGGTCGTCTCTCAAGGACCAATTTTAGTGGTTCAGTCTCAGATTTTTACACGAAGTGGGGGGGTGCTTTTGTGATTTTGTTTGGATGCGATAAAATTAAAGTGGACTGGAAATTAAATAGAATTTAAAAACGTTGAAACAATTTTAAACACTGTAAAAACTGAACAGTAAAAGACAGTAAAAATGAAAAGTGGTAAATTGAGAAACGGTAAAATTTAAACGATGCAGAAAACAATAAACAGTAGAATAAAAGAGACGGTAAAATAAAGATTAACTGAAAATGAAATTTGTCAAAGATTCAGCATTCGCAGAAAGAGTAATTGTGTAGAAAATGGTAAATGAAAATAAAATTCAAGGAACATTGATTGGAAAATGGAAACTGGAAAATACAATTAATTCAATTCTGGAAACTGGAAATTGAATCAAACACAAAACCTCCCCCAGAGGGGAGGAGAAAACAATTGCACTTCTAATTCTACTCCTAAAATCTAATTCCCTCCTCTGTGCTCTTGCTGCTCCATTTTATAGCCAAAGCTCAGAATTTTGTTGCTGCTACTGCTGCCTCCCGTGACTTCTCCTTCATTTCAACATTTGTTTTTTTTTTTCTGGAATTCCTTTCCCGTGACTTCTAGGTTCTAGGTTCTGAATTCTTGAACTCCTAAGTTTACAAAAGAATTAGGATGGGTCCCTCCATTTGCCAACTAATCTTGTCTTCTTCCAATTTGCCGTAGCACACCCCTCTCTGTTTCCCTTCCACTTCCACTAAAATTTGCTTCAACCGTGGGCTTCTCTCTAGTCATGACACCATCCTCCTTGTGCTCTTCCCTTAATTCTGGACGTTGAAGTGTTGGTGCTAGACTTGGCTTGTTGTGTCCGAGAAGCCAGCTGTTGTCCGTCCTCCCATCTTCTTGCTGCAGCCCTTTGGCTTCTAAGATGTGCTTCTATTCACGTGGATGTTCCAAGCTTGTGCTCCACTCCCAGCTCCCTTCTCTTCTCTTCTTCTCCTTTGAACGTAGTTGCTGCCAAGCTGGATGTGTGCTGCACCAAGAGGAAGCTGCTGGAACGCATGAAGATCACTTCCCTTGCTGGACCGTGATGCTTGCTATCTTCAACCAAGATCAATCCTTGCCGCTGTAATTCTTCTTCAACTTATGGTAGGTGTGAGCAGCTCCAAGCTGGACTCCTTCAACCGTTGCAGCTCCATTGTGGAAAACACTTCAAAAATTCTGCATCAAACTAAAAGAAAACGTGAAGTGGCTTTCCATTTCTATCAAACTTCTCGGCAAATTTTGGATGGCAACAATGCTTTGCAATGTGAAAGCAACGTGGTCCCCTTCATTATTTCACTCCATTATGTATTATGCATCATTTCAATAACAACGTGACTATGAGTTTTCTTTTGCCCAGCCATCCATTAAATAACAAAGTGGTGGCCCCATGTGTTGTCTCCTTTAGACAAAATAAACAAAACCAAATGCAAGGTGAAATTCCTTTCCATATGGCCGTAAGTTTGTTGCTTCCATGTGGTCCCTCTTTTATTCAAAAATGTATATTTGCTGAAATAGCTTCTCCATGACCGTGTGCATCTTAAGACAAATGGCAGCCACTTTCTTCAAAAGCCGTGAGTTGCAACATGGTTTCCAAACCAACCAATATTACTTCTTGAAATGAGCTTTAAAATGTGCCAACATGAGTGTTGAATCCTTGAGTGTTGGGAGGTCTTAGCACCGTCCAATGATCAATTCCAGCCACCACAAGTATCAAACAACAAGCAAACAATGCAAACAAATTAGCAGTCACTCAAACAGTCAGCACTAGACTGACATAGGAGAGTAAAACAAATACTGGGAACAACACAGAACGAATTTGAACAAAATAAAAACTACACATGAAAATAGACATCCAGACGAAACTATGAAAAAAAATTGCATGCAAAACGGATAAGAATTGTATTCAAACGAAGACACACAAGTTGACACAACATTCACGCAGCACTGGGATGACATAGGAGAGTAAACAAATTACTGGGAACAGTACAGATCAAATTTGAACAAAGTAAAAACTATACATGAAACTAAACATCTAGACGAAATTATGAAAAAAGGTTGAATGGAAAACGGATACGAATTGAACTCGAACGAGGACAAACAAATTGACACAAAATTCACACAGCAACCAGCGAAAATTGAAGTGGCTGAAATGCATTGGGCTCAATTGTCATTTCTCATTTAGCCTTCAAATGTCCCAAAAAGATATCCAAAATTTTCCCATAATTAATAATGCAAAATAATAAGTTCAGATAATTCAAATTAGTTAAAATAAGAATTTCTGATCGAATTAAGCACAATTAGGAAAAATAGGAAAATAACGGACGATTAAGCACAATTCCCTGATTAATTCTAGTACAATAAACTAAGTGAAGTAAAGAAAATATTGACTCATCAATAATGTCAATATTTTTGACTTCGTTGTACACCTCTTCACCATTCTGGGGTCTGCACACAACCTCATCCTCAGCACTTCCATTAAATGCTTTTTTCAATCTATGATAAGGGTGATTACGAGGAAGGAATTTTCGATGTCTTGTATATACCGTCTTCTGTCCATGCTTCAAATGAAGGTAACTAATGTTTTCTTCACATATGGAACATGCAAAATGACCTTTAATACTGATGACAAATTTATGAACACCGAAAAACGGCGCCAAAAACTTGTTTAACCCTCGGCAAGTGTGACTGAATCGTATCAAGTAATAAACTCGGTAAGACCAAGTATCGTTCTCCCAAAGGACTCACGACCTAGTTAGTTATATGATTTCTTGATTATTTAATTTAAGACTTAAGAACAAATTGTTATAAGTTTCAAATGCAAAAGACAAAAAGTAAACATGTATTAGAGTTAACTTTTTCAGCCACTCAAACGTCCGTTGGAGGGGCCCCGACGTTTATAATATTATAGACGTCGGGGCCCCTCCACAACAGACGTTTAAGTGGCTGACAAGGTAGTTGAAGAGTTAACTTTTTCAGCCACTGAAACATCCGTTGGAGGGGCCCCGACGTTTATAATATTATAGACGTCGGGCCCCCCCACAACGGACGTCTAAAGTCCCACTTATTTATGAAAATGCCACCGGTCAATTATTTACGTTGGTATTTTCGTGGACGGACGTCTATTGGGTGACATTAAAGGCCAATTCAGCATTAGTGATGTGTTTATCAAAGAAGGTGGATGAAAATTCCCTAGTATGCCTTGATGTGTTATTAAAGTTTAAGTATAAGGTGGATATTCAAAAGTTGAAGTCCTTATTAAGCAATTTGAGATCAAAGAGTTAGGATTTGTTGGCTAATTTTTGTGCAAGGACATCCAATGTGATTTTGCTAAAAAGGAGCTCTTTTCATGTGAATAAGAATACACTTAAAAGGTTATTGACCGTGTTGACATGAGTGGTCCCAAGTCAGTTGTCACTTTGTTGACATCGTTCATTCACTTATTTGTAACTAGTATTACTCTATCAAATTTCAATAAGGAATACATGACTAGGGTTCCTTATCCTAAAGCAATAGAGAGTTTAATGTATGTGATAATATGCACCAGGTTAGACTTTGCTTTAAATATTAATTTGGTGAGTAGGTACATGGTTAATATTAGGAAGAAACACTGTAGGTTTTTAAACATATTCTAAGGTCATCTTATAAATAATTCCTTGTTTCATCTTACTTTGTCGGACTTTTGACTTTGAGCATTTGATAAGGTCACATGGTTGCAACGTCTATCTTTTGTAACTTAAGCATATATTGTTAGTTGTTATTGAATTGTTATTATGTTAGTTAGTTACGACATTTTGTTATTTTATTACAGTGTTAGTTATGTTGTTCATATATGTTGAATATAGTGAAAAATTATGTATGGGATTAATCTCCCTTGTGCCTAAAACACACATAGGATGATATATTTATAATGAAGAATTATACAAGTATATATGGAAACTAAACATAATATGATAAATAGAAGATATTATTAAAATAATATCAATAATATCTACCAATATCAAACAATATCAAAAGTCTACATTTCCCTAATTAACATAAAACCTAATTTATCTAGTAATTCTCTTTAAGCTGGAGCATATAAATTGTATGTGCCAAGCTTGTAATAAATATAATCAATTTTCAGTCCCGTTAAAGACTTAGTGAAAATATTTTTTAACTGATCGTTTGAGTTAACGAACTCAGTCTTAATGTCTCTAAATATAATCTTTTCTCGAATGAAATGACAATCAATCTTAATGTGTTTGGTCCTTTCATGAAAGATGAGATTAGAACTGATGTGAAGAACTGCTTGATTGTCATTTGAGTAACATCTCAAAATTGTAATTCCTTAAGTAATTCCTTAAGCCAAACAAGTTCACAAATGGCTGATGCCTTTTCTCTTTCAAGAAATCAAGTTACCACTAATGGGAACACAATACTCAGAGGTAGATCTTCTATCAAAATACCCAAGAAGTACTTGAGTTTACCAAGATCTTTATTTTGAAAATGATGGCAAAGATGTTGTTTCATCTAGGGGACGCCATTGTGGTCACTACCTGTAAGAACAATGTCATCAACATATACTATCAAATAGACACATCCAACACTTGAGTGATGATAAAAGACTAAATGATTTTCCTTACTTCGAGTCATGCCAAATTGTTGAACTACATTACTAAATTTGCCAAACCAGACCCTAGGAGACTGTTTTAAGCCATACAAAGATTTGCGAAGTCGACATACAAATCCATAAGACTCTCCTTGAGCAACAAATTCGGAAAGTTGCTCCATATAAATTTCTTCCTGTAAATCCATTAAAAAAACATTTTTTACATCAAGTTGATAAAGTGGCCATTGTTGAAGACCCACCATAGCCAGAAATAAATGAACATAAGTCATCTTTGCCACGGAGAAAAAGTATCTCTATAATTCAATCCAAAAATTGGTGTGTAACCTTTGACTACAATCGAGCTTTGAGGCGATCAATAGTATCATCAGGACCAACTTTGATAGAAAAAATCATCTTGCAACCAACAATAAATTTCCCAGACAGTAATGAGATGAGCTCGTAAGTTCCACTATTACAAAGAACACATAGTTCATCTAGCATGGCTTGACGCCAACCAGGATGGGCTAAAGAATCTCTGAAAAATTAGGAATGGACATAAAAAAGAAATAAACGAAAGGCATGTATAAAAAGGTGAAGACAATCTATGGTAAGTCAAAGCAATATAATGTGGATAAGAATTACGAGTAGAACGTATATCTTTACGAAGGACAATTGGAAGTTTAGACTCAGTTGTTGAAGATGGAGGAGACAAAATAGTTGGCTTTTGAAGTAAGTCACTTGGTGATTTTCAGGAGCAATGTCTTCGACTATAACCCTAAAGTGGAGGTGGAAGAGGAGAATCTGATGGTGGACTAGGCACAACTAGAGGATCATAGACAACAGGAATATTAAAAGTTGTAGTGAAGACACATCAGATGAAGAAGGACCCTTAAAATAAAAAGAAGACTCATTGAAGGTGCCATCTACAAAAATAAAATATCGATATGAGAAGGAGAGAAACACTTATGTCCTTTATGTGATAGAGTAAATCCTAAAATAACATATTTGTGTGATTTAGGAGGTAGCTTATCAAGACCAGGACTAAAATTATGAACAAAACATGTAGACCCAAAAACTTTAATAGGTGAGGGATGTAAAGGTGCATGAAGAAATGAAATAGAATGAGGAATTTTTTTATTTAAAACTGAAGATGACATATGATTAATAGGATCATGCAATAAGAATAGCATGATCCCAAAAATGTTGAGGAACCTCACCCTGAATTAAAAGTGAGAGTCGTTTGAACAAGATGTATATTCTTGCACTCAACCACCCCCATTCTGTTGAGGTGTATAAGTACATGAATTTTGATGAAGAATGCCATGAGAAGTTATAAAATGTTTAAAATAATGGGAAATGTACTCATGACCATTATCTCTTCACAAAGTTCTAATAAAAATCCCAAACTAAGTTTTAATTTCATTATAAAAGAACTAAAATATAAAAAATAACCCAGAACAATTTTGCATTAAAAACAACCAAGTGCCTCTAGAATAATCATCAATAAAAGTAACAAAATACAAAAAACCTAAATTAAACTTGACACGATTAGCTCCCTGTTCGGTGATTTCGGCAAGTGCACCGAATCGCTTCAAGTAATAAACCATGGTAAAATCATGTATTGTTTTCCCAAGAGACTCGTAATACTATAGAATTGTGTGATTAATAACTCATCTAGACTCAATAGAACAACATTCATTTACAAGCATCTGCAAAGAGATAAATTCACAAATATACAATGGTTGGACTTTGGTCATTAAAGGCACTTAGATATGGACAAGACTAGAAATTGTATAAATGACATTGCTAAGGTTAGTTTTCACCTATTTCACTCTTGTGCCTACCCAATTTCATCTCCTCTCCATCAACTTAATAAAGTCAATCCACTAGAACACTCTAGCCCCAATCCCTTAGGTGGTAGAGCCTAGGTTTTCCCTACTAAACTCCAATTCCTTGGAAAATCTAACAAGCAAACCCGCATTAAAGAGCTAGGATCTTAAGACAATATGTGAATCATCTTCCATCCCTAGAATCAATGACTACAAGGACTCTTGTTTCAGTTCAAGGTTCCATCTTATGTCCCCATAATCCATAAAACCCCAAATTCAAGTCATGAACATTCCTATTACATGCAAGCTTTAAAATTGGAAACAAGAATACTAGCAATTGATAGAAAAGGCATATATATAATCAAATCAATCATCCATTACACAAGAATTCATAGGCTACAACAATCCTTAACAAGATGAATCTGGTTCTCCACTTCCACGGAGAACCCTAACGCTTACAAAACGGAAGATGGAAGAAGAAGGAGACCCAATGGAAGAGAAGGAAATGTTCCCACAAGCTCCTCACGGCCTCCATGAGCTCCAGCAGTGAAATCGCACCTTCAAAGAACCAAAGACTCGAAGCTCTTCGCATTTCTGAGTTAAATAGAGCAAATCTACCATGTCAGCAAAAGTGGCACTCAAGCGCCCCTAAAGAGTAGGGGCCCAAGCGCGTGTCAGTCAAACTCAGTAGCTGATGCACTAGAGCTTAAACGCCCATGGAAAAAGGGGGCCCGAGCCTGACTCTGCTGCACTACTTCTTTTTATGGTTTTTTCTGCAAATTTGCTTGCTTTTGTGGTTGATTCGATTCTCTACATTGTTGGAGATTCTTCCAAGCATAGTTTTACCTACAAAATAATGGGATTAGTGATCAAGTTACATCAATGTAGCCTAAAACACATTTATTTAGAAAACAAGACAAAAGACGAGGATTAAGAAAGTTACAAGCTAGAAAGAACTTGATTTTGTTACTAAAATGATGCTTAGATAATGGTAAGAATTAGCATTATCACTCCCCAAATGTCAGAGTGAAGAAATGCAAAACTCGAAGCAACACATTGTGAGACACTCGAGGAAAGGAAATACGACTATATTTCCCTAATTGACATGACTCATAATAGATTAGATAAATTGGACAAACTGGAAACAAACTATTGCAATTTGGTAAGACTGGGATGACCTAATTGAGCATGAAGAAGAGATGGAGACTCCATAACTGTTCCAATATGTGTAGAAGGGCAAAGATGATAAAGGTCATGAGACTCACATTCGATGCCAATTATTTGCCCCAAACTCTGATTATGTAAACAAACATAGTTTTTGGTAAAAGAAATAACACAATCAAGATAACAAGTTAGACGACTAATGGATGATAAGTTAAAGGGAGACCTACGGACATAAAGAACATTATCAATGTTTAAAGTTGGAAAAAGATTAATAGTATCAACACCATGAGATAAGACCCTAGACCCATCAGCCATTTGTAACCATAGGTAAATTATCCAAAGAAGATAAAGAAGAAAACAAATATTTTATCACCAATAATGTGATTTATGGCACTTGAGTCAATAACCCAAGGTCCAAGAGAAGAAGGTTGAGTTAGGCCAAAAACGATATACCTGTGTGTGCAAAAGAAACAGTGAAACTAGAGTTTTGACAACCCTTAAAACATTGGAGAAATTCATTGAAAAGAGAAAATTTGTCTAGCCTATAAAAAGAAGTAGTGAAAGAAACCATGTAGAGAGAAAAGCCCTAAAAAGACCAAGGTTCTCCAATCAAGACAACAAGTACAAATCTTGAAAAAGGAGAAAGCGGTGACTTTAGCGCAATTGATCATTACCCAAATGATATGATCCTATCCAAAATTTGATTCCTCCTATAGCATAAACAAATAAAATCAGAGAAGAACGTGAAAATAAGGCATATATGGAAATGCCACAATTTAGCAAATTGATGAGTTAAGGAAGATTCACCACAAAAATATTAATCTTTGATAAGAACCAGTGTTTTATGACAAGAACATAAGAGAATCCTCTCTTAATGAATTTAAAATTCAAATTTTGCCTATCAAAAACTCTAGGTTCTAAATATCATGTTAAGAAGTGAACTTTAAACCTAACTCAACCCACAAAATTGACTTGTAAGGTGAGGTTTGCACCCACTTATATACTATGAAATCGCCATATCTCTAGTAAATGTGGGACTCAACACACCCCCTCACGTCGAGGTATATATATCTCGAGCGTAAGACTAGACATTAATGGACTATCCGATAACTTGTAGAACAATATGCCCAACATACAACAAATTTGGTTAGGATAGACTTTAATTCATAACTTTAATACCATGTTATATATAGTAAAAAACTATGTATAAAATTAATCTTTCTTGTGACTAAAACACACATAAAATAAGATATTTGTAATGAAAAATTATACAAGTATATATAACACCTAAGTTTAAATATACAAATAAAAGATATTGTTAAAAATAATATCTACCAATATCAAAAATATAAAAGTGTATGTTTTCCTAATTAATAAAACGTAATATATCTGATATCTATTCTTCCTTAATTAACATAAAATATAATATATAGTGTTGTCTTGTCAACATTAAGAGAGTTTAAAAAATCCAACTTGATAATATGTAATTGACTCTTTCTTGTTTGAGCGTGATTTCGGTAAACTTTTTTGTAAATTATTGCATTCAATTTTTTTGTGTTCATCAAGAACTAATTGATAGATACATCATGTTTCTCACCATGTCACATGTTTTTTTTGTCTTTTCTTTACGTGTTTTTGTTCTTAAAGTACTATATAATCAATTGCTCTTACACATCTTTGTACGTGAAATTCTTGATGTGTACTAATAAAAATCTTTTTGCTTTAGGTTACTTAAAGAAGAAAATTCCCAAATTTGGAGACTTTTCAAGTAATAAATATACTTTCAACCCAAATATCTGGTATGATTAAATTAAATATTTTGTTTAGTTAGTCAAATTCAATGAAGTTCTACGAAGACAATGCCTTATCATCATCTTTTCAAGGCCCACCTTCATGTATATTTTTTCTTTCTTTCTCATACTTTATGTATGTGGTAAATAACTTGTAATAATTTAACTATTTTTTTATCTCTTCCTGAAATAAAACATTCTTAAAAATGCTCAATAAGTTCATGTACATGTGATCTCAATTGAGAACAATCCTCTTTATTATCACTTAGTATACCATGTTGCATAAATTAATATTGGTCTAAAATTCTTTATATGGTTAGTCAATGCTAAGAATTAAATTTAAAAGAATTTCAAGTATTTTGAAGTTTGTCATTCCAACAAAAAATAAATTATCCACAACCTGATACTTATCATATAATAATTTTGATAAAATAATAAACGGTAAATAATTGATTTAGTACCATAAGTATTTGCATATTTAATTTTTAGTATAATAAGAAAAAAATTACAATGTGTGTCTCATATTTATTAAAAAGAAAAATTAACATTAATATACAATTAGTTTTGAAGATTAATTATATATTAATGTTAATTTTTCTTTTCATAAGAACACATGACAAATACTAAACATCAAATGTGTGCTCTCAATTATCTTAACTATTAACGGAGTTTGAAAAAAATTAATAGATTATTTAAAGTAATATGTATTTCACATAAATCAATACCATTTTGATAATTTGAAATAATAGTGTATTTTTTAAACTAAAATATGATAAACTAAAGTATATATAAGTACTATAATAAAATAAAAATATTACAATTAGAGTATAAATTCTATAGCAATATATATTATAATTATTGAAGAAAAGAATAAAAGTTAATGACAAATAGTACATTGTTAAAATCTATTACTTTAAATTAAAAATGCTTAAAACTATATTTTGTTAATTATTTATATTATATATATGTTATATAATTTTAAAGGTATAATTTAAATATCATTATTACTAGAATAAAACATCTAAGCTTACTTAGTCAATCCAAACTTAATTTTGAAAGAAAAAAAAATGGTGTGTCAAAAAAGAGGTAAACCATGAAATCAGTGAGAGTCCTCTTTTTCTATTCACATGGCTAAACTGTTTGCAAGTTTATTTCTTTATCTAAATATGTGAAAAATTTTAAAATTCAAACATTTGATGTCAATAATGCAAAAATTCGATCTATCATACTAAATTTATAAGATGAGGTTTACATCCACTTTTATATTGTAAATTGACCTTATAGCTATTCGATATGGGACTTTCAATAGTAAAAAAAGGAATGAAAAGAATAAATAATAGAAAAGGAAAGGAAGAACCACAACTATGAAGTTTTTCTCTGCTTCACTATTGAGAAGGAGCAAGAAGTCCACTTATATGCATACAAAGCCTTTTGTTAGTAATCCAAAATTTATATGAAAAAATAAAAAGAATATCCTACAACTGTCCAATCAAGGACTACCATATAATTGTCAAAACTACTATCCAAGTACACATTCCACCATTATTGATAGGTGTCCAAGTTATTATCTTAGTTCACACTCCATCGCTATTGACATAAATGCAAAAATATGCACAAAAAAATAAAATAGCCTAGTCCCAATAATTAATAAATTCCTTATGAGCCTCTCTAGATAGCCCTCTGTAAGCTGGTGAGTAAACATTTAACAAATCCAACTTAGAACAAAGAAAACAAAACTATTGAGGTCTAAGAGCCTTAGTATACATGTTTGCAATTTGCCAAGAAGAAGAAATGATCAATAAGCACAACAAACCATTTTTTTTATTTTCTTTAACAATATGAGAATCCAATTCTACACTTAGGAAACACTAGATTAACTGCAATATGTATTGTTGATTTTTTATCACGATAAAGTAGAGTTGGAGACTTGAAATTAATTTGCAAGTCTTGTAGGAGAGAAGTGAGCCATTGAATTTCACATGTCAGTGTTGCCATAGATACATATTCTACTTCACAAGAGATCATATACATTGTGGTTTGCTTCTTGGATTTCTAAGATATGAGAGATGACCCAAGATAAACATTATATCAAGTAATAGATCTCGTAGTATTTGTTATTGCGGTGCAGCGAAATGTTTAGCATGAACAATAAACCAAGATGAGAGGTGAATTGGTTTCTTATCGCAAATGTATTCTTTTAATAATTTTCTCCTAATTTAAATTTCCTTAGCGAATAATTAAACAATAATAAAGAGTAAGGAAAAGAGAAAATTGCACAAATAATTTTATATTGGTTCAGATCACAAGTATCCTACGTTCAGATGTTAATCCCAAATAGAGATTAATTATCCATTATCACAAAACAAATAAACTATTACAATCACACAGAGACAAGTTTAAGGGTTTAGAAAACACATCTCTTATTACCACAAGAGAGGAAACTTATTTCACCATATGGCCATAAGGGATGTACACTTCCTCCGAATACTTCACGAAAGATAAACACTTCATTTGAATCTTTAAAAAGGATGTCAGACTTCACTTATCAACAACATCAACACTCAATCACACTCCTAGTGAAAGTTCTTGCTCTTGCCAACACCAAGTTCTCAAAGCCAAAGCACAAGGATTACCCAAACCCTAGATCACATTTTTAACAATTCAAACCAAACAGATGTGTTTTTGTGTGTTAGAATGAGAGTCTAAAACATCTTTATAAAGACCTTACTCAAAGACACCTCCAAAAATATGTTATTAGCTTTTTTCTCGCGGGATAATCGATGATCTATTTATGGTAATCGATTATGGATGTAATGAATGCACAACGACCAAAAATGTGTTTAAAAACTCAAATGGCTAGTTGCGATAATCGATTATGGTAAGTCATAATCAATTATTGATAATCGATTATCATGGGATGATAATCGATTATTCCAGAGCCAAAATTGGGTTTTTAGAAACCTTTAAAAACCTTTTTGTGATAATCGATTATCTTAAGTAGCTAATCGATTATTGCAAAGAATTTTTACTCAAAAACAAAATTTGAAGCATAACTTACAAGGAATCAACAACATATAAAGACCTATACAAAAATCTACTTATTAGAAAAGCTTTATCACATAAAACAAGTCTTCTTGCAAAGTGAGTACTTGAGACTTGATTTGGGCATCATCAAAACTTCTATACTTCATCTTTTTGCTAATAGTATTAAGGCATGAAGCCCAATCATTATCACTATGTGCCTTCAATAGGATAGCTGAGGTAGATGGAAAAAATAAGCCCGAGCCTGATGCATTCTTGATATAACGAAGAACTCTTAATGCAACATTGTTGTGGTCATGAGTTGGCTTGGAAAGAAATTGTGTTAGGTGATGCATTGAAAAAAAGATGATAGATTGAGTGTTTGTGAGGTACATGAGTTGCCCTATAAGACGTCTATATGCCAACACATTATAGTAGTGTTCTCTAAAAGAAGATGAAAGTTTTTCGGCGTTATCAATTGGAGTAGATGCTCACTTACAAGCTAAAAGACCAACCTCAAACAGTATTTTCAAGGAATATTTACATTATTAATCGAGATTCCTTGTTTGCTTCTTATTACTTCAAGACCAAGGAAACATTATAGCTCACCTAAATTCATTATCTGAAAGGAAATATTTAAGGCTTGTTTTATATGTACCATTTCTCCACTATCATTTCCTGTCATGGTGATATCATCAACGTCGACCAAAATAGCAACAAAGAACCATGAGTAGATTTAATGAAAAGTGAAAAATCATGCATAGATTTTTTATATCCAATAGTGATGAGATTGGAAGACAACCAAGAAAACCATTCTCTATTGGCTTGCTTATGCCCATATAATGCTCTTTGTAATTTGCAAACTAGTCTTGACATACTTGAATATAAACTATGGGGTGCTTCAAAGTAAACTTCTTTCTTTAAATCCCCGTGCAAAAAGAAATTATTGATGTCCAATTATTAGAGCTTCCAATTAAGAATTGAAGCTAGAGATAAGAGTAATTTCATTGTGGTCATCTTAGCTACATGGGAAAATGTGTCGACATAATCAATCCCTTTTGTTCGTGTGTATCCTTTGGCAACCAATTGAGTCTTGTACCACTAGTATAGTGAAGGGAAACGACAGCGGTTATTTTCGTACATAGACAGCGGTTCCTGAACCGAGGCATATACATGCGAGGTAAAAAAGGGTAGACTTTTTGGCATCGGTTCATAACCGACACAAAAAAAGGGTAAGATTTTGCCTTGGTTCACAATTAACCGAATTAGTAGTTTTTTTTCTTTTTTTTAAAGGACTTTTCGCCTTGGTTCCTTCTGAACCGAGGCAGTAGAGTGGTTACTTTTTTTGGCTTTTCTCTTTGAAAAGTTGTTTTTCACGCTGTTCAGTTCTCCGGTCAGTAAGCAAGGTAGCACTTTTCCCTTCCTCCTTCTATGCCTGTGCCCGTGCCTGTGCACTTCACCCTCAAACCCAAACCCTCAAACCCAAATCCCAAGCTCAAAGAACCCCGTCGAAAACACCGTTACAACTTTTCCCATTAGATCCCCCTCCCTACTCTCGACGGGAACCGTAAGAAGGCCAACCCCAACGCCCTCAAGAACCGCAAGGAGCCTCTCAAGAACCGCAACGCCTCTCATGAACCAGTAGCAAAACTGAAAAAGCCAATGAAAATTCTAATCCAGCAAAACACATAATAATCCAATCATTCATACATAGTCCAAGTAAAAAAAATTGAACAGGGAGAGACGAGAACGAGGAAGTGGTGCCAGTTCAACTAAGAGGGCGGAGCGAGATCGTGTCCGGTGGCGGTTTTGACTGGTCCTAGGTTTGATGGATCAGATTGGGTGGCAATTGGTGGTTGGGTTGGGGTTGCGAGGTGGGAGGCGTGACGAATTTGGGGGTGGGACGAGTCAAGATGAGGATGCAGCCATGGGCTTTGGGGCGGAGACGGAGGAATAGGCTTCTGCGAGAGCAGGTTGGATGCAGTCATGGGCTTTAGGCGGCGATAACGGAGCGACGATGTTGAAGGAGAGGTTGGATGTTGAACCTTCCCTTCATCTAGGTTTTAGGTTGCGTCAACGAAGGCGGAGGCGCGACGATAGAGGCGGAGGCGATGTGAGGGAGCGCAACGATAATGGCATCGAGGCAGAACGTTGGCGACGATGAGGAGGGAGTGTGACGGTGAGGCAGCGAAGCAGTTGCGTGAGAAGCAGGGGACGATGCAGCGGGAGACGATGTGAGGCTGAATCTTGCGCGAGAACAATGGCAGAGTAATGGTGGCGGAGCATCGTAGTGGTGGCGACAGAGAGGCGGACCGACAGAGTGGTGCTTATTTCAGGGTGATTGGAGAACAGTGAAAGCAAAGAGATTTGAGCGAGAGAGAAGAAGAGGAACAATGAGAAGGAGATTTGTGCGAGAGAGAAGAATAGGAACAGTGAGAAGGGTACCGTGAAAGCAAAAAGATCTATGAGGTTATAAAATGCTATACTACCTCTGTTACAAATTTACCTAAGGTACTAGAGGCATATTGCCTCCGTTTCAAGCACACCCGATGCCTAAAGTGTCAGAAAATAATTAAAATTTGAAAACATATGCGCGTTATATGCCTCAGTTGACGCGTAACAGATGCTGGAAAGCTTTTCTGCTTCGGTTCTACTGATACCCAAAGCAGTAGACCTTATTCAAAAATTATGTTAGCCTCTATCACGTGATTTAAGTGCGCGCTGGTACCACTTTATGCCTCGGTTTCTTACTTAACCGAGGCACTAGACGTTTTACGCTTCAGTTTCCTATAAATCGAGGTATATAAGTTCTCTAAAACTACAAAAATGCCACCGCACTTTTATACGCTTCGGTTTCAATAAAACCGAGGCATATATAGCGCGTTAAAAAGCTTCTTTTTTACTAGTGTACCTTTCAATAGTTTTGTCTGCCTTATACTTGACCTTGAATACCCATTTACATCCAATCAAAACCTCCCTTCCAGTAAATCTATAAATATCTAGGTTTGATTTACAACAAGTGCCAATAGTCCGGTTTGAATAACATCCTTCCAACAATCACATGCAATGGCTTTAACATTAAGACATAACAAAATATGTATAAGTTAGTGAAAAACGTTGATAATTCAAAATAGAAGAAATAAGATAAGCAACCTTTGAAGAAGAATTAGTCATAGAACTGATATTACAATAAAAATCTTTTAAATATCTAGGGGGTCTTCTTGTCCTATGGTTATGGTGATTAGGCCATGAAGGTGGTGTATGGGATTATATAGAATTGTCAAGTTCAATAGTTGTGGATGAAACAAGTTATGCAAAATTTAGTAAATTGTGATAAAATCCAAATACCAGATGATACGCTCTGGTGTCAAATAATACGATCCTATCCAAGAAAAAGTATAATTGCTTCTAAATTTAAATCCTCAAGAGGCGTCAACAAAAATAAATAAGAGAAGAACACATAATTAAGACAAAGATAAGGCACCATAATATAGTAGATTTATGAGTTAATGAAGATTATTTACAAAGATTTCTATCTTTGATTAGAACTGGAAATTGATGAGTAAATGAAGATTTGTCATAAAGAAATTGATCTTTGATAAGACTTGGAGTTCTATGAAAAGAACTGAGAGAATCCTCTCTTACTAGATTCAAAATTCATATATTGACCAATCAAGTGTCTACATATGTATTTGATACCCCTATAAATAAACAGAAATGTTTAAGCAATCTAGGAAACCCTAAAAGAACCTAAATAAATCGGGCCGAAAATAACTGGAAAATTTTAAAATAGAATCGAATTGTTTGTTTAACAAAACATCTTTCTCACCCAACGAACTTACAAAATTAAAATAAAATTATAAAACTTTTAATTGGCTATTAAAATAAAATTATAAAACTTTTAATTATTTATATTATTCTATTAGGTGCTCCTAACCATGATCTTTATTTCATTTAAGTTCCAAAAGTTTCATGGAGTATAACGAGCCTTGAGGAGATTTGTTCTTCCTCAAGTTCTCCATCTATAGGATCCATAGGTAGTCCTCTATCATTCCTTCTTTCTTGAAGCAAATTTGTTCTTAAATTTGTACATACATCAAATGGAGACAAGTGATTATTGTTGAAACTAGAACTCACTTTATAATCATTAGGTAGATCAACGATGTAAGCATTGTCATTAATTGTCTTAGGAACTTGAAAAGTCTCATATCCTCTAGGTAGGAACTTATATTTCTTCTAGAAGGAAAACTCTCCTTCCTAAAGTGAACCCACACCTAATCTTCGAGTTCAAACTTCATCTTCTTCCTCCCTTGATTAACTTTAGAAGCTAGTGTCTCCATCTTCTTTTCAATTTGCACCTTCACTTTTTTTATGCAAGTTCCTAACAAAAGTAATTTTGGCAAGACCATCTTTGTTAGTCATAAAATCAATACCTTAAAATGAAACATATGAGTAGTAGAATGAACCACCCTATCATAAGCAAACTCCAAATGAGGTAACCAATCCTCCCAAGTTCTCAAATTTTTATTTACACAACATCTAAGGAGTTGAGAAAGAGTTTGATTTACCATTTCGATTTGTCATCCGATTGAGGATGTCAAGTTGTAGAGAAGAGAAGATTTGTACCTAACTTACCCCATAACATTTTCCAAAAATGGATAACAAATTTCACATCTCTATTTGACACAATGCTTCTTAGAATGCCATGCACTCTCACCACTTCTTTGAAAAATAGGTTGGCCACATGGTTGGCATTATCATTCTTATGGCAATGAATAAAGTGAGTCATCTTTGAGAACCTTAACAAATGTTGACTTCCAAGGTGTTGATCTTAAGTAGAACAACCTTGTGGTTATTACAATAGAGATTGAGAACTTCCTTGTCGATAAGATCTTGGTGGACGAAGGCAGTTTAATAGATATACTATAGTAGAAGACGTATAAGAAGTTATAGTTGCTAGAAGAAGTTATGGCCCTATATGAGCCAATAGTGAGTTTTTTAGGGGAGAGGGTCAATACTAGGGGGTATATTGACTTGCATAACACTTTTAGAAAGGGAGATCTAACGAAGATTATACCTATTCTATATTTGGTGGTAGATGCTAGCACATTGTACAACATCTTATCGGGATGACCATTGCTCAACCTATTTGGCACAATTGTATCCAATCCCCACTTAGCAATGAAATTCCTCTCATCATCAGACGACATCATCACGGTCCATGAAGGCCAAAAGATAACACATGAGTGCTACATTGCTATTTTGCAGTTGTTAATCCCACATGTTAGTACTAACAATGTTGAAAAGGCAAGTGTGACTGACATGATCATTAAAGGTAAAAACCTTGATCCCATAGTAGGTAGTGATGTTAGAGAAGGCCAATTATTATTACGAGGTCATGCACTTCGGCCTCATGAATGTTGGAGTGACATATCAACAACTTATGGATACAGTTTTTAGACATTTGATGGGCAAAAGCGTTAAAGTATATATGGACGACATGGTGGTAAAATCCTCCACCCTCTCCAGCATGCAAAGGACTTATCTGATGTTTTCTCAACTTTGAAAACGTATAACCTATGCCTTAACTTGGAGAAATGTGTATTTGGTGTAGACAGAGGCAAATTCCTCGGATTTATGTTGACACATATGGGAATAAAGGCAAATTCTGAAAAGTGTCAAGCAATAATTGATATGACAAGTCCAAAAAATGTAAAGGCGGTGCAACATCTAATTTGAAGGTTAACGACCGTTTAGCATTTCCTGCCAAAGTTAGTAGATAAAATAAAGCTAATGATAAGGTTGTTGAAGAAGTTCATGAAGTTTGTCTAGGATGAGCAGTGCCATGATAGGTTCGAGTAGATTAAGAGAGCGTTAACATCTCCATCGGTTTATAACATAAATGGAAAGAACACACAACACATCTATATATAAGATTGAGAGTTCTTCACAAGATGAATGCAAAAAGAAACCAACGACATCAACTTGTTGAAGAAGTCGCCTTTAAGAAGCTGGGGCATTACATAATGTTGATGTTCATGAGGAGCATGAAGATATTATTGAGTAGCACGATGATATTGTTAAACTACTGTCAACACCCAATTTCGTCTGGGTGACTAAATAATATATGTTTTGTATTTTTTACTTTATTTTATTTTATGTCTTTTTATCATTTTGTTTCATTTTATATTATTTAATTTTAATTCTAATTTTATTTTATTTTACGTTTTATTATTTAGAGTTATTTTGTTTTATTCTTTTTTGTACGTTATTTTCTTTTTGCTGTTTAGTTTTATTTTATCTTTTTTTTACTTAAATTTTTAAGTTAAATGTTAACAAACAAAAAAAATCTAGGAAGAAGAAAAGAAAGAGAAAAGATACCAAAAAAAAAAGAAAAAAAGAAGAAAAAGAAAGGAAAATGTACATAGCAGACTTTGCTTCTCCCTATTCTCAGGCTACAAAAACGCAAGCTGAGCTTTCCTGCAAAGCTTTCCATCCTGCAAAGCTTTCCATCCTGCAACATTGTCCCTCCAGAAATATGATGCTCACAGTCTACAAGCCAAAAATCTCTACGCAGAGCTACAATCATCCATCAAGTGGGAAAGGATCTCTGATTTGCTTTGACCAATTAATCCAATTGAAACATAAAAAGAGAAAAAAGACAAAGAGGAAATGCAAAATCTTAAGGGATACGTTCTGATCATCTACCAAGCAGAGGGGAATCCCAGAAATATTTTTTCACGGAAACAAAAAGAAAAATTGATCCCTCTTCATACATACAACACTCATTTCTCACTTGCACAAAAAAAGGCCCTCTCATCATCATTTCATCTGGGATTTACCCTTCCATCTTCTTCAACACACTCAAAACCAAAGGACCCATAATTTCCCACCTTCCATTCACACAACAGGACCCTCATCAGAGATGACAATTTTATCAGCAGACACGAGTACCACGGGTAGAGGGTATTTTAATACCCGCTTCTAAACGGATCGGGTACGGATAGTATTCTATCCGCTCCGCGGGTACCCGTTACCCGCAAAAAATTAAAAAAATAAATAATTTATATATTTTTTTATTAAATTTAATTAAAAATAAAATAAAATTATATTTTATTAGTTTAAATTTAATTAAAAATAAAATAAAATTATATTTTATTAGTTTAAATTTAATTAAATTTTAATTTTAATTTACATTTATATTATATATATATATATATATATATATATATATATATATATATATATTTGTATTTTTATTTAAATTTTATTTTTAAAATGTATTAAATATTTTTTTTTTCGGGTATCCGCGAGTACACGCGGGTTTTAAAATGTATTGGGTTGATATCTGCTTCCATTTGATTTGATAACGCTTGGCATGGTTTGCTCGCTCAATTTGGACTAAAGATGTAATTATATTGGGATATATATTGTCTGTTACTTTTGGTTTGCTTTTGTGCCCTCCCTTGCCACTCATTCATCCCCAACTCCAGCACCATAAACATAGCCTTGTTGTATCCCATCACCTGAAAAACAAAGAATCAATTATCACATTCGCACTCATATGCACACAAGCACGTTCCAATGCACACCCTGTACAATGAAGCTGTGAAAATCCATTTTCGGTCTCTCCTCTTGGAAGACATATAGGAGCACAAGCTCTCCGATTTTCCACAGTCTTCAACGTTTCTGTTCATCTCCAATCCGCCAACAAAATTGAATCCTCAAGCAAGAAACACTACCTCTCCAATCACGACATCATGGTCTAGTGATGATGATCAATGGTATCGGTAAGGAGTCGCATCTCGTAGTGGTGGATCTGTAAGAAGGCGAGCCCAAATCGAAAGAAAGAAAAAACGGGGTAGCGTTAGTGGTGGCATCCTAGGCTGTTGGTGGCGGAGCCGAGGTGGTTGCTGGCGTCAGTCGCGTGTATTGGCGATGAGCTTGGGCTATGCGTGAAGAAGAGAAGGAGAGAGAGGGGAAACCCCTGCCTTCAGGCTGTGCCAAATCGGAGGGTGACAAGGGAGAGCGTTCTCCCTGAGGTTGTTTCCAAAGTAAAAGATGGAGCGGCTCGATGCGGAAGAAGGGCTGTCTCCTGTGGGTATAGCAAGCGGCGGCTGGCGATGAATCGAGCACTTCTCTCTCACACATGAATAGAAGAAGAAGGGGAGCCTGGTGTTGTGGCCAGCGATGGCTTCGGTGGGGAGTGTCGTCGCGAATCGCTGCTAGCGGTGGCCGGTTGTGTGGAGGTTGAGTAGTGACCGTCGTGTGGCAGAGGTAAGTGTACATGGATTCTTTTGTTCAGAGGAGAAGACCCTGGGTCTTGACACTGCTTACACAAATGAGATGAGACTCGAAAACCCCTAATGGGTTTCTGATTGGGTTAAGAGGCCTTGGGCCCAGTATGGGCTGCTCCTTTCTTTCTGTTGAGGCGAACTCATATTCCACCCTCATCCCGCTTCTGCAAACAAGGAGGTCTGGACAGTGGGCCCATTTGGGTTCTGGCACCTCCATCTTTACTGTTGTACTCCTATCTTCAGCTAGATAAGAAACTTCGAGTTGCATTCCTGGTTTTTATCTTTGTACTCTTATTTTTATTAGGTTATTTTTATTTTTATTTTATTTGTCTAGTTATTAGGTTTTATCGTATGTAACCCTTTATATGATACCCATTGAACTGGTTTGTTTTAAATAAAATTAAAGTAAAAAAAAGATAATATTTTAAAATTATAAAAAAATTGATTTTCTAATATTAAAAAAAATGATATGAGTACTCGTGCGATCGTCTGCATATCCTAGTACTTTACATCTTTAAAAAATTAAATAATGGTATAAGTGCTTATGCGATCGTCCGCATCAGCCTAACACTCAATACTCTCAAGTCTTCCTAAATAAGTAATTAACGGTATGAGCACATGTGTGATCGCTCGCATCGTCCTTGTGCTGAAAACCTTTTCCCTTTCTTTTATAAAATATACCAAAAAATATGTTTTAAAGGTTAAGCACACGTGTGATCACTCGCATCATCCTTATGCTAAAAACCTTTTCTCTTTCTTTTATAGAAAATACCAAAAATATGTTTTAAAGGTTAAGCACATGTGTTACCGCTCGCGTCGTCCTCGTCCTTGTGCTAGAAACCTTTTCTCTTTCTTATAAAAAATAACAAAAAATGTTTTAAAGGTTAAGTACATGTGTGATCACTCGCATCGTCCTTGTGCTAAAAACCTTTTCTCTTTCTTTTATAAAATATACCAAAAATATGTTTTAAAGGTTAAGTACACGTGCTCGCATAGTCCTTGTGCTAAAAATCTTTTCTCTTTCTCTTTTATAAAAAATACCAAAAATATGTTTTAGAGATTAAGCACACGTGTGATTACACGCATCGTCCTTATACTAAAAACGTTTCCTCTTTCTTTTATAAAAAATACCAAAAATGAAAAACCTTCAAAAACTAAAAACATCCATTTTGAATAAACAATCTTTCAGTCATAAAAACATCCATTTTGAACAAGCAATCTTTTAGCTAGAACTACGTGATCCTTGATTTTCCATCAAAAAGTGGAGATACGTAGAAGCACGGCTAATCCTTGTCAGTTTCACTTTCCAAAAATCCAAAATCATTTCAAAACAAATTTCCAAACAATTTCCAAACAAACTTCTGAAACAGGTTCAAAAGAACTACGTAACTTTGGTTTCTCATTCTGAATGAGAATACGTAGGAGCAAGGTCAATCCTTGTCAGGCCCAAAATACTAAAAAATATATTTGGTTTCTTTAGAGTTTTATTTTAGGGGATACTTAAACATTTTGAAAACCACATCATATTCAAGTATTTAGTTAAAGATATTGTCTTAGGGCAGGCGTTATAGGGTGCTAATACCTTTCCTACACGTAACCGACTCTCGAATCCAGAATCTGGTTTTTCTTAGACCATGTCTTATCCTTTTATGGTTTTTCCGTAGTTTTCCAGAATAAACTATGGTGGCAACTCAAATCTCTTTTTCAAACCCGTCATTTTTGGATTGTTGTCCCGTCGCGATTTCGGTTGCGACAACTACACGAGGATGTTGTTCAAGAACAAGATGAAGTATGTGGATTTCCACAAGATCCACATGATACATCACTGCTATGTGAATCATGTTGCATATGCATTTTGGCAGGGTCAAGTTAGTACAATACTTGAATTTTAATGGTTGATAAATTATTTGAACTTTATATCTAATTGTTTTGTGGATATCTAACTCTTTTATAGGTACATACATATGTTGGACTTTGATTTCCTTTATTTTTTTCATTATTGACCAACCTTTAATTAATTTTTTTTTTGTAAAGTTGGATTTTTGAGCAATTCCCTAATATGGGAAGGAGCCATCTGCGGACCTATGATGAAGATAAACCTCATGTCGCACGTTAGGCGGCATGGATACAGATTTTCAGCCTACTTATGGAACATTTAGATGGAGTTACATATGATGGGTTGATTTGGTGCCCATATCAATCACATTGGGGTAATAATCCATATTTGGCCTTCAATATGTTTTCTAAATGGATCAGACTTGGTATGATGGTTCACTGACATATACCTGAACGCGTGTTAAGACAATTTGAGTATGAACAGCCAATCCCGCGGTCACCAAGTGCTATTTCAAAGGCTAACATATCAACCATTGATAGTTGTTGGTTTTGCTTAGAGGATCACGTGTTAGTGAATGTCACACCAACGTTATCTTCATCTATTTGTATTTAAGGATACTTGTAGTGATTTAGAAGAATAACTCATCTCTATGTAATACCTCATCAAATTATTAAAAAAAATCAACATATTAAAAAAATTACAAGAAAAAAACTTATAAAGAAAACAAATCATCGAGTTTCGAAATCTGATTAAGATAATAATCAGATTTCAAAATTTAGTTAATAACTTAATCGAATTTCGAAATTCAGTAATTTTCTTAATTAGATTTCAAAATTTGATGACATTCATTGAATTTCAAAATCCGATTAAAAAATTAACCAAATTTCTAAATGTGGTGACTTTGTTGTAAACCAAATTTAGAAATTTGATAATATCCTAACTAAATTTTGAGTATCACCAAATTTCGAAATTTAATGAGTATTTAATCTGATTTTAAAATCCGATAATATCACAAATCAAATTTTGAAATCCGATAAGTGAAATTTCGAAATCTATTTACATTCTAAATCAGATTCAAAATCCAATTAGGTTTAAAATTCAAATAATTTTTTAATCAACTTTTAAAATCTGATGATTTTCTAGATATCAAAATCTTGTAGTTTTTTAAACTGGATTTCCATATTCGGATTATTTCCTAAGATTTGAAATCCGGTTCAACAAATATAACCATATGAAACGAAACAAAAACTTCAAACAAAAATTTATACCTTAACAAGCAAGATTGATGAAAAAGACAAACCAAAACTAACCACCAGCAACGAAATCCACGAGAGCAACTGAACAAAAACGAAGAATGAATGAAACACAAGCAAGTGGAGGTGCAGGCAATATATATAGTCGTTGAAGTAAATATGATTCCATAAACATTAATTACTCCTTACCTAATTTTCTTTTTAATAATTTTAATGAATGACATAATTGTCCACTTGAAGGTGCAGAACAGTTCGAAGTTCATAGAGAAGCACCCTTTTGTGAAGCTTTGTTTGGAAACGTCAAATTGGGCTGCGTGGTGCATTGGGACCACACACGAGACTCATGTCTCCCTTTTGTATCGACTACTTTGTCCTTTCCCTGAAATTCAACTTTCACCGACCTTGTAACATTCATGAGGCGTGCTCTCAACAATGTTCCCAAAGCATGTAAATTTCGCACCCTCTTTCCAATTACCTCATTCAATCCATGAAGGAAATAAGCAAAATATTATTGTTCAAGAATCTTGGGGATTTGAGCGATCAAGAATTTAATATCCTCAATATATTGTTCAACATCGCTAGTTTGCCGAAGTGCAGTTAGCTGATTATAAGCATTCCCTTCAGCTAACCAACCATATCTATCTAACAAGGCTTGTTTGAATTTCTCCCACAATAAATCTTCTTCGTCGATGTTCTCTCTACGTAAAGCCTCCGTTGCCTTGTGATTCTTTAGCGCTTGAAGACGCATAGCTTCCAGTGAATATTTCAAGCTAGTCTGTTTTATGTGTGTGGGAGGATTATGTTGTTGTATCTTAGTTTTGGTGGGAAAAGGTTGTGGAGAGTGAGGCCTCTCTCGAAATACCTCAAATGTAATTGTTGTTCTTGTCAATTTCCCTACTACATTAGTAAGAAATAGACCTTCATTGGATAAGAAGTATCTCTTTCTTTCTGTATAGTACTAAATACCGGACTTATCACTCTATAACTAATTTTGGCAGCTCAACATTACCTTTTGCTACCCCTGATGTTTTCCCTTTTGTTTTTTAGACAATCCACTCTTTGGCTTTGTGGTTGCCTCTTGGACTCTCCTTTCTTCTGGCAATACTTCCTTCTTGATCCCCATCAGGCCGTATGTAACTTGATGTGAAAGTAATCTTATTTACTCAATGACTAGTAGTATCAATATGCTAGTCTTAGACAAACTCAAAGTATGCATCTTATTTTCTCAATGACTGGTAGTATCAATATTTAGAAGTAGTTGTAAAAATCATTTTGAAATGGAGCATAAAGCTGACTCACTGAGGGGAAAAAAACTCTCCCAAAAGGGCATCTGTTTGAAGCAAATGCTGATGAATAGGTTGATGATTATAATAATGCCTAATACAATTTAAAGGTGAAAAGCTAAAGTGCTTACTTATGCATTAGTATCAACAGATCCAAAATCATTTAAAAGAAAATGTATGGAATTGCCATTTCATTTTATACAATCATCAGTAGCACAAAATCTTTTATAAACCAAGCACAGGAAGGTTATAAACAGTCAATTAGGAGTAAAATCGTTATAAGTGGGGAATGAGGATCTTGTATTGATTAGTTACATTGAGTTACTATCCTCTATATCAAACTTATCTAGCAACTCCTCCAATTCCTTTAGAGCAACCATATAATGCTCCTGTGACTGTGCCCCTACTTCTAACACTGGGAGAGCACTGTTAAACAGATGGGTATACAAGTGCACAGGGTTGTAGATATCAGTATTACTAGGAGCATGGAATTGATTACACGAATGCTTGAAATCCCTTGTCCAACGGCGTAGGATGTACCGAGATGGGATTTCCTCAACGCCATTATAATTGAGAACATTCAATGCATGCCTGCACAGATATCCTTTGTAATTGAGCAAACTGCAAATGCAACGAATATCCAATTTTGTAGTCTCATATAAAACTTCAAAACTTTTAACTCCCTTCTCACTCCCCTCAACTTCAACTCTTTCTTTCACAATGTATGTTATTATAGATCCGTTGGCATTAACCTGTCTTGTGTTGAAGCAAGAATACATGCCCTCAACCTCTACTTGAAACTTTTTAAAGATTTCTCCTGTGTACACCTTTGAGAGTTGGGCCTCATAATTACATCTCGTTTTGAATTCAAAGATTGCTTTTCTAGTCTCCAAATCTGCCATGGCTTCTTTCATGTGCTTCCTGTGTAGAGCTAAGTCATACTTGTCAAGGAATTCCTTAAAGGATGTGTGTTTATGCACATAACGATCAAAAAATGCAGTCAGGCCCTCATTTTCTTTAGTTGAGATCAGTCCTATCAAAGAAACGTCTTTTAGGTACACAGGGACCCATAGATGCCGATCCTTATATAATGTCTGAAGCCACTTGTTATCTCCCAGTCCATGACATTTAATCATATCAGCCCAAGAAGATTCAAACTCAACTATCTTTAATGACTCGTATATAGCATTATACATCTGTCTTCTGATTGCTTCGTATCCTTGCAACCCTCCCAACTTTTCTGGAACTCTTTCTATGATATACTGCAAAGAATAACAATGACGAGCATGAGGGAAAACCTGAGCAACTGCAATTTGCAATGGCTTGCACTGGTCAGTAATAACAACAAGTGGAGGACGACCAAGCATACACTTAAGCCATGCCTTGAATATCCATCCGAAATAATCCACTGATTCGTGTCCAAGGAAGCCACAGCCCAATAATACAGAATGTCCATGATGGTTTACACCAACAAACGATATCAAAGGGATCTCATATTTGTTTGCCAAACAAGTTGTGTCTATTGTAACTGTATCATTAAAGTAATTATAAGCAATCCTTGACCTGGAATCAGCCCAGAAAACATTTTTTAGGTGCCCATCATTATCAATATCAAACAAGTAAAAAAAATTTGGATCAGTCAACTTCATTCGACAAAAATAATTATATATAGCACTGGCATCCCCTTCTCTAAGTTCCAAATATTTAAATTTATCAAAATTGGTGTCATGGCTTTCTTCAGAATTTGAGTAACCATTGTAATCAACATCCATGACAGTTGTTCGATACAACTTGATGGTGTGTACTTCAGTTACTGGCTCCGGAGGTGGTTGTGATTTGCTAGCTTCAAGGACCATCTTCTTGTGTGACTTGTAAAATTGTTTGCTCTGTGGACTCACTTGATGGTTGTGTTGAAGCTCAACTTCCACTATTCTCCATCTCCTGGACTCAACCATTCTAATCACTATCATTGCAGGACAGCCAGTTCTTGTTTCTGGTCTTGGATTATTGGCTTCACTTTTTTTCTTAAAACCAGCACTACTGCAGCTAAGTTTTGCCCTATAGCGCTCTTTTTTCTTTGATCTAAACCATGAATTGCTAACTCTGATTCCAAAGCCTTGTTCCTTTGCATGGATATTGTAGAAGTTGTAAACTTCCTCAAAGGAATCAAACTCTAGACCCACTGTTGGAACTGGAGGGTTTTTCGGTTTTGAATTTAAAGATTCAAGCCCGTGTTCTACTACAGAAGAGCCTTCCACATCAACATCATCGCTTTCATCAAAAAATGGCTCACTATTCAGACAAACTTCTTCCATCTAAAATAAAATAAAGTGAATTTAAGAAAACTGATCATCAATAAAGGCTACAGTCATACCATTTATAGTCTTTGGGAATAAATGCATAAAAAATGTTTTGTATTGATAAAGAAAAATTAATAAACAAAGGAAAGATGAAAAGTACAGATAGGGGGAAATTAATATATCCTCTCATATAGGGAAATATGTGAGATAGGGAGCCACTAGAAAATTGAATAAACAAGGTCGCCCATTTTGTCTATCTGAAATAAAAGCTCATATCCCAAACATGTTAAAGGGTAAAAAGATACGGAAAGTGAAACCATTCAGCAATAAAAAATAATGGTGTCAACTACATATTGTCACAAAATTTTAGCTTAATATCATTTACCAAAACTGTGAACCATGGAAACTACTCTACAGTTGGATAGGATAGGAGACCCCCACACACAACCAATGCTCCGCAAAACCTTGGAAGGATTTTTCTGGAGCAAAATGCACACATAACAAAACAGGAATAAAGGGACCTACTGCTTCTGAACTAAACCAATCACACAACAGACACGCCTGTACAGATGGGGGTGTGAGACCTATGAATATGTTAATCTTATTGAGTGTCACTGTACAACTAAAATACTTGATCTTAAAGAAAGCTTTGGAACTTTCCAATGGGTTTGTCAAAAGATCGAGTGAGTTTGTTATTGACTTAGTGCAAAAATATGCACTCTCATGGATTCAGATATGAACAGTTTTTGTCTTGCTATGTTTCATACACACACGTACGTACTTACATACAAATAATTGGTGGCTGCAAACACTGTCAATTTTAAATCTCTTCTTTCCCTTTTTTCTGGTTTCTCTTCTATCTATTCTCCAGTTGCTCCTTTTTGTTCTAAATCTCTTCTCTATGTTTCTTTTCTTTTCCTTTAGTTTTTTTTTTATTCAGTTTGTCAACATCTATTTTCTTCAGTTTTTTTAACATCTTTTTTTTCTCATTTTCTTGAATCAGTTTTTAACTTCATCTCTTTCTCATTTCTTCTAGGATTTCTTTAGTTGTGTGGTGTTTATCTTTCCTTGAAATTTTGGTTGAGACTTTGATGATTCTATTTCTTAGAATATATTGCTAACTTTTTTTTATCTTGATATGTGTTATTATTTTCTATAGTTTATAACATTTACTATTTAGCAAATATTTGTGTCTTTTATATATTTCTCTTTTCATTACGCTATTGTGCTTCCTCTATTTGTCTGTAATGCCATCCACCATATTATATGGTGGACAAGCTTCCGCAATTGACAGCATTGATGCATGAACATATCTATGTCACACTTTTGACTATTTTAGTATAAAGATTTAAGAGAATACAAAACATGTAAAAAATTCAATTCATGAAAAATAAATTGCTGTTCAGCACCATGACTTAAATATTGGTTCAAAGTACACTCTACAATCTAATTACTAAAAAGACACAGAATCAGGTGAGAACACACCAGTGTCTGCATAAAACATGCATAGATATTTCTGTAAATGTTTCCCGAAAGTGGAGGGCTAAATGCCTAAAAGTCCTCTTCTGCTGCTTAAGGTTAAGTACAAAGTCCAACACCGTACTGTCATCAAATTAAAAATTTCTCAAAGATTAGAAGGCAGATACAGAGCTTTGGCAATGACATATTTTGCCATTAAGATTTCAATTAGATAATACAAATAGTAAGAAAATATGCTAGACATATCATGGTATAGTACAACCAAAGCTCATCAAGCAATCAGGGATATAAGATGTTATCTATAAAGCACAAAGACAGAGACATATCAATGTCAACATTGCAAGTCCCAACAATCAACGAATACACAGGAGGAAACGGACGAGTTTTGTTTTTGGAAAATGGAATAAAGAGAACAATACCCCCGTTAAATATAAAGGAGACTTGTTAACTACACAAACGTTTGGGTTCTTAGAATATATGGGACAGGGTAAGGTTAGTTATTTACATCTACATCTCTCCGACTATACAATGATGGGAACCTCATCCATTGCAATTATATTGAAAAAACACACTTCAATGCCAATTTTCCACTGAAGTATCAAACACAACCAATTTCACTTGCAATTCTACACTGAAGAGGTAATATGAAGGTTATTTGGTTGGGAACTTGCTTTGACAACTCACCACCGTGACTGTTTTAAGGATTAAAAAACACACAGTCCACAACTTTGACTCTAATTTAACATATCTAGGGTGAGGGCGAGCCCTGTTACCTTTGTGAGCAGGTTGTCATGGTTTTGAATTCAAAAACAATTTCTTTGCATAAGCAAGGGGAAGAAGGTTGAGTACAATAACCCTCAAACCTCTGCAAATCCAGGAGCCTCACTCATAGTTAGTTAGTTTAGTATATCTGGTGCATAAAGCCTCAAATTTAGAAGTTCTAGAGTAAAAAAGTTAAAGTGGCCAGTTTATTGTGCCTACGCTTGTGTTTTATCAAAATATAAAGTCTAAACCGTTTGATCAGGCCACCTTGAACCTAATTTTCCCTGTGTTAAGTAGTACAATCATAAGAAACAAAAATAGACAACATCTAGTGGTGAATGAGAAACAACCTTTGAAGACGACAACAACAACAACTACTTCCCCTGTAAAATCAAAGGTAGTTATAACATCAAACAGTACTAGAGGAAAACAAACTCGGTGATTTACGCTCATGCACACATCACATAGAGAAACTTAAACCACGCGCAATGAAATTGAAAATCATGAAGAAATATTAGGAGTAAGTGCACAGTGAACATTGTGAAAAGCTGAATAGGTCTGTGAATTGAAAAAATACCTACTTTGATCACACTCCGGTTGCGGTGGCTGTGGCACGGTCAGCGCTGCTACTTGACGGTGGCAAAAAAAGCATGCTCATCACTTCCCACTCCCACCATCTTTTTTTATTTCAAAATGCATTAATTTAAGGGGAAATGACCCTCAGTTCATTTCTCACTTCATTTGTTCTTTTCTTTTTCAGAGACCAATAGCATCTTGGAGCCATTCTCGTCTAGTTGAACAGAAAATGAACTGTTACGCATCACAAAACTTCATTTTTCAAATATTTAATGTAGTAGCAAATATTTTTGTGTTAATTATGTGTTATCTAATTTTATGTAATTTTCACAAGCATAATGACATTAAAGGAATTGGTAATTGGCCTGGAAAAAATCAGAAACACTCGTTGTTAAACAATTTCTTACAAAAAAATAATTTTATAATGAGTTTTCATTTTATAATTTTTGTCGTATATAATTTTATGGCTTAAATGCTTACTTTGTCCTCAGGTGAATTTCTGTTTAGTACCCGGTTTTAAAAATGAAGACGTTGGGTCCCTATGTTATAAAAAGTGTATGAATAAGGTCTTGTTCGTTAAATTGACAGCAACTACATTAAGTCCATGTTGATGTGGCCGTACTTTTTCTCTTCTCTCTTCTGCTGTCTAGCTTTTTCTCTCTCTTGTTCAGCTTTTTCTTTGATGATTTGTTGATCTTGTTCTTTCTTTGTGGATCTTATTCATATACTTCTCATAATATAGAGACCCAATATCTTCATTTTTAAAATCAGGTACTAACCAGAAATTCACCTCTTAACATGGGGATGAAGTAAGCATTTAAGCCTAATTTTATCTATTTTTCACAAGCATAATGACATCCGAAAGAATTGGTAATTGGCCTGGAGGGTTTTTTTTTTAGAGATGATGATTCAACATATGAGAAATTAGAGAGGTTAGTGAAGATGATGAAATTAAAAAGATCTGAACATTTATCTGAAGGTGAATATGTCAATGACTCAACTCTTTACAAAGACAAATTGTTTAAAGACAAGTCTTTCTGATTTTTTCAATTGGGAGTACGGTAGGAATGACAGAGAAAAGGTTGGAGTGAGAGAGATGAGAGAGAAATGGTTGAGAGGAATGAGAGAGGTGATGACAGAGAAAAGGTTGGAGTGAGAGAGATGAGAGAGAAATGGTTGAGAGGAATGAGAGAGGTGAGTAAGGGTTTGGGGGTTTCTTTTTTTTTTTTAAGTTTTGAAAATAAAAATTATTAAAATATCCTCAACCTTAAAACTTAGAATGCATTTTATATAAGGGTATTTTTGTGTACTAAAACCCGGTACACATTGCTAAAATATACAAATAAAAAATAGGCGTACGCGCGTTAACAACCTTTTATGTACGGTATAAATTTAAGTTCTATTTTGTTTTGATATAATCTTTTGTTCAAACATTTTGATGGATTTATGATATAGTGGATAGTATAATGTTTAGAGTGTTACACAAATCAGCCTTTGAGAATTATCAATATTTAGAAAAATTAAAATATTGTTTAAATCGATCAAAAAACAAAGTAAATTTCAAGGTTTTCATTTTAATTAATTATTTTATTTTTTTATAAATATTCTTCCTTACCAAATCAATAAATTATATTAATATATTAAAACATATTTTAATTAATTGAATAATAACTTAAATCTCTTAATGACTTTACAACATTTTTAAATCACTTTTTAACCTAATCAAATTAAAATAAAAGAATAATTAGATTACAATAATAAAATGAAGAAAAAAAATCTCCATCTCTTAATCCTTACATCATTAATACAATTACAATCATCAAATACATCAGTTTTATTGGTAATAATATAATAAATTTACTTTACTTTTCTTTATTAGTTTTCAGATATTTTATATTTTTTCATTTGTCTTACTATTATATTAGTAGTTATATTTGTTTCATTGTTTTAAAAAATACTTTAATATATTAATATACGTTTGAGAAACCATTATCTTATATAAAATATTAAATACTTGCAGAGTATATTATTTTTAGAACATACTATCATTTTAATTTAATATAAATATATATATCTATAATAACATATTATGGAGTTTTTCTATTTGGTTTAGGCAGATTATTTTCTTATTTTATATCTCATGATATTTTCTAAATTGTAATATAAAATTTACAATGAAGTGTATTAATTAAAAAAATGAAAAAGAAACCCTAAAATATAGTAGAAAAATTAATCAGAAAAGAGATTAACAAAATAGTAGAAAAAGGGCCAATGTAAATTAAGAAGAAATAGATTATCATATTTAAAAATAATTTAAATATATTTTTCTTTTTTAACATCTGAAACACCTTAACCATAATGAAATAATTATTCAAAACAAATAATAATTCAAATAGAGTGAATAACCTAACTGTATTACGTAAGGTACTTGATATGTAAGTTACTTCATTTACCCTAAATGGATAATAAGGAAAAAATTGCTACTTGCAAATGTGTTAAATAGGTGTATCCACAAAAGATAATCTAGACTAGAATATTAGCTAAAGAAATTTGGAATCCAAACTTATTAATTAAATAATGATAAGACGAAACATTTATATTTATTTAACATATTTTATAAAAAATAAAATATTTACAAAAAAATAAACTTGTATTCTTTTAAAAAAAATAATGTCAAATAAATATAAAGAATTTATATATGTCAAAATATACTTTTTATATTAATTAAGCATGGAAAAAGCTTCACTGTAGCTGTATCTTGAAATGTCGCTGCTGCCGACGGGAATCTAGGGTTGGAATGGGTTTTCTTATCACTCTATGACTATGCTTCTTTTGCACACATTGAAAATTTTTATGGTTCACGTAATGAACAATTGGACAATGGGAATTTGAAAGAACAGTGGGTATGTGGGGTTCGTTGCAAAACCACAGTGGGAATGAGACAGAACAATGGAATAGGAAGAGAGATTTGTGTATAGGGAGGTGCACGCTTGTAAATTTTCATGCACCGTCACTGTCAGCAATGGACAAATAAAACTCCAGGGGCAGTGTTGTCGTTTTAAAATACGTATTAGAATACAGGAAGCAATTGTCTCACTTGTAACCAATTTTTTCACATGTCTTACCTAATCAGCAGTTTGTTTTGTTGTCAAAGAATAACATTGGCACAAGATGTGCTATGCCACGACAACAAGTCCATAAATAAGAATTATTTCAGGGTATAGATTTGAGGCTAAGAGTTCAACGTTCAGTAGGTCATTTAAGAGTTCAAGGCTGCATTCAACTTTAAGGTTTTTTTTGTAACTATTCCTCCAAATTGTCAGGTAGAAGATACGTTGATGTTAAAAGTGAGTTCAACATACAAATACAAATATTAATAATGATACTTATTTCCTTCCTCAAATTTATATTTATAGATTTTGAAATAGACTTTTTATTAGCAACAACTTAAGTCCAGCTTAATTGTTTGTAATCATACTTTATTTTTAAGTTTTTTAACATTAACATTAATTGTCTTACCATTGACCGATTGGTCTAACTCCTCGATCGCATGTTTTAATGAAAGTTAATTGTTCGACTTATGGCCGACTGGACAATCATACGGTATAAGGTCCCTCAAACCTGAGCCTGAAATGACTGACAAAGGGGTTTGTAATCGGATGAATAACCCTCACCTTTTGGGTTATTCATGGGTGGTTATGATTTTTGGTTGTTTGTTTCGTGAGCCTCTAGAACGTTCGACTAAGCGACTGACAACCTTTCACATTTTTTGAAATGTGATTGTTGAGGGAAGGGCACATGAAACTTTGAATCTCACACCCACTAGAATTTGAAGAATCAGATGTTGTTGAAGCACCTGAAAAACACTAGAAAGGAGTTGAATAGTGTTAATGGAAAAATTCTTTTCGTAACCCTTCTGATATAGTATGTTGTAGAACTTTATGATTTTCTTTTAAATGATTAGGCACTCCACCTATTAAAAGATTGTTTCAAGAAATACTTTGTCGTTTTATTAAGAATGTACACTATAGAGTTTAAAGGAACTTCCTTCGTTTAATAGTAATCTTTAACTTGGAAAGTTCATGCGTTTAGAAAAAAAACTCAACTGCAGGTTTTGTAAGAGAAACGTTTAGGCAAGAGAGGAACTAATTGCACAAATATTTTATATTGGTTCATCCAACTGAGCTACGTCCAGTCTCCTTCGCATAGGTTTCCACTATAATCTCCGCAAGATTACACTGAGTATTTGCACCACTCCTAGTCTTCTCAGTCAACGAATAACCTCTTGTTACCCTAGACTGGATGAGTATTCTCACCACTCCTGGTCTCCTTAGTCAGGGAATAACCTCCTGTTATCCTAAACTGGATGAGTATTCTCATCACTCCTAGTCCCTTCAGTCAACGAATAACCTCCTATTACCATAGACTGGATGAGTATTCGCACCACTCCTAGTACTAAGCAACCTTGCCAACATTTCCTTGAACTCAATTGGGTTCAATAAGTGTTTTAATTCTCTTCAGAATTACAATCAAAGATTGCTTACAAGTCGTTCAAACTATTACTCACGCAGAGATGATGTAATTACAATACAATGCAGTCTAAACACTCGCAGGTGTTTCTCTCTTTTCTCTTTCTTACAAATAGTAAGAGATATGACAATTAAGCTTGAAAATATTTATTTTCTTCTCTTTTCTCGTTTTCTCTTTTTCTCCTTTTCTACTCAAATGTATTCTTTTTCTTGAGCTCTTTTCTTTTTGAACGCTTCTCAGGATAAATATTTCGTTGTAAGCTTTTATCTATCTATCGTTGACATACAACATTTAGCTTTATTTGTGCTTAAGTTTTAGTCTTTTAGTGTATTTTGTCAATGACATCGTCTTTGACATTGTTTCATTTCTCAAGAGCTAATCTAAATACCTTTTAGGTATGATAAGCTTTAAGATTTTAGCTTCAACTCCTTTATATGCTTTTAACTTCTTTTATCATTGCATCTAGATGTTTGACTTAGCTGTTTTAATATTTCCTAAAATCCTAAATGTTTTTCTAAAGTTTAGGGATATTGGTTTTAAGTCTTTGTATTTTCATCCTATGTTGTTTTCATATTATTATTCCTTTTAATGTTATTTGGTTAAACTTCAAAACAGGAGAGCGTTTAGGCACATAGAAAATTTTGTCTTAACAGTTGTGAGTCGTTGGATTTGGCTTGATCCAATAGATGAATATAACTAACTAAGAGGTCTTTTTTGGCTATAAATACAAGTGGGTCTTACCTGTCATTTTTACTTTTGCTTTCAAATTTCTTCTGCCAACCGAACGTCCTTCATATTTTAAGTAATAATATGATCATTGATTTGTCTTCGTCTGAGGAATCCGCAGAGAGGGGCGACCAAGGGTATGAGAACAACACTTCTTTATCGTCAGTTCCATTTTCGGTCTCGTCTTTGATTTTGGGATCAACCGAGTGAGACACAAATTTAATAACTTACTGGCACAAGTCAACAATGACATTAATCGAAGTGGAAACAATGGATACAATCGATCAATTACCCCTTCGCCTCCCATAAGAAAATCCATAAAGATATTGACCCCTTAAGGCTCTTAAGTGGAGGCATCTTTATTACTAAGTTCCAACTTGGTACTAAAGTATCTTTTTGCCTGGCCTTGAATGAGAAAGAATTGGTGAGGGGCTATCTCACTAAGAGTTGTTGGACGTTGCATTTGAGCTTAATGTTCGAGTAACTCTCCTAACCTTTTAGGGTTCTCGATGTCGTAGAGGAAAGCATTAAGCTGGGTAAGAAGTTGAATAAGGCATTCTGAAGGTTAACTATAGGGAAATAATAGTGCCTAATGTGAAGGTGTAGCTGAAGGAGGCTACTACTGCTCACGTGTATTGCCATAAAAAATAAGATGAAGCCACTCTCCAACTACAAGAAGCTCGTGCAACGGAGAAGAGCATTATTAATGTTGATCGTCTGCTTCAAAGGTGAAATGACTATATAAATTTAGATTGTCAAAAGTTGAAGACAATAATGAAAGAGCTAACCACCCACCCAGAATATCGAACTTATCTAATAGAAGAGTGAGTTTGCCAAAATGAAGAGAAACGCCTACTTGACCTGGAGTGTCTAAGAATAGGCTCAATAAATGAAAAACCTAATGTGTTAGACGAGAAACTACACAAATCATCCAAGTACTAATACAAAATCTTTTCAAAATAAAGAACATACAAAATAACGTTTTCCTGAAGTCTATATCGTCTAACATATTGTTTATAGGAAGAGTCTGGTCAATAAGAAAAGACTACATGAAAGTTTTAGTGATAATATGCTTAAGGATTCCTACTCATTGAGAGGTGAAAAGAAAAAATATTTCATAAAGGAACTATCTAAGGAATATGTGCAAAACATTAGGATGTGTTCTCAAGCTCTCTTATTGAAACATATATTCTTGAGAATCATAAAAACACTAAAGCTTAATGTCTTACATATAAAAACAATGTTACAAGCGAAAGTATCTTATGAAAAATATCGTCTAATAGAAAGTGCTAAAATATACAACTAAAATAGCTTTTCATAAGCAGTCTAATGCTTTACATCGTTTAATCTCAATATCTTATATATCGACTAACATAACTTGAAGAATACATTATTTACTGATAACACGTGCAATAAGATATTTTGATCAAGGAATACAAATTAACGTCTATAAACATTCAAAACAATTAAAGGCATGTATTGTAAAGTGCTATTTTTCTTGTATACTATGTCTTTGTTATTTATGCAAAACAAAAATACACAAAGGATTGATTAGAACATCTGCGCATGTTGGATAAAAACTTTGAGAGAAGTAAAGAACATTATAAGAACAATTCTCTTGAAAACTTTTGCTCTGACGAACCGTGCAAGTTAATCTTCAATGCAAACTCTGATAAAACATTGCACCTATGTGGAAAAAGACTAAAGACTGACCTCCCACCTTAAAGGCTACTTACTCTCATAAAATTAACTCAGCATCCAATGGTCATCTCTCAAGAGAGCCAATATGGAGAAGATCAATTGAAGAGAAGAGAGTTGTTGCTACTGAAAAAGATGTAGAAGGGCATTTGAAACAAAAATATAAGTGGAAGAAAATAAGAGAAGAAAAAGAGAGATAAAGAACATGATCAAGAAAGATCATCATATATCATTTCTATCTCATCATATATCTACTCTAAAGTTTATCTTTGTGTTCATGGTGTCTAATGCAAGTGCTCAAAAAATAGAAGGGATAAAACTAAAAAGTCAACAGAAATCAAGTGTATCGCTCTAAGTTCATATCATCTAATGTCGTCGACCAAAGAGAAAGAGAGAGAGAGAGAGAGAGAGGGAGAGAGAGAGAGAAATTACAAGAATTTAGGAATGTTTTGTTTTGATTAAAATTGTCTCTAAGAGAGTTATTTTCATCTTGTAATCAAACACTTGTAAACCAAGAGTGGTTAGAATACTCGATAACCAGGAGTGGGTAAACTCAGACTAGACAATTGTCTAAAGTTAGATCCTGAAAAGGGTAAACTCATTCTAGTCGTGTTGACTAGGGAATCAAGAGTAGTTCTAATACACGTTGTAACTAGGAGAGTGTTAATACTCGTTGTAACCAGGGGTGATGAGAATACTCGGTTAGATCTTAGAGAGGCTAAACACGAACTAGTCATGTTGACTAGGGAACCAAGAGTGGTGTAATAATACTTGCAACCAGGAGTGGGTTAAACTTAGATAATCTTGAAAAGATTAGTGAAACCCCTTAAGAGTTCTTAAGGGAAAACAATATGTAGCTCAAATTGAGTGAATCAATATAAAAAGTGTACTTTGTTGTTTTTCCTTTAAAGTTTTTACAAATCCTTTTGAAATGTTATGGTATGATCGTATTCTTATTTACATACCTTATAAACCCAACATCTAAACATAGTACACTCCAGTATACTCTCATTACAAGTCATTAGACGCTGCTTTGCGAAAATATTTTGAAAACATTATTCACCCCCCTCCCGCCCCCGCCCCCCCTCCCCCCTTTAGTGTTTTCTTATGGACTTCACTTTCTACCCCTATCGGCAAGAGTTCATGGCTGAACTTAGTTTTTTACCGGGTAGGCGCGTGGTTTGTAGGGGTTCACGAGTGAACTCCCCCTTCACTAACCTCTTATATTTTACTTATTGGACCGAGTCGTAGAGATTCACGGATGAACTCATCCTTCATAAGCCTTTAACGTCTCAATTATTAGATCGAGCGGTAGGGGTTCACGGATGAACTTATCCTTCACCAACTTAGCGCGAGATTGGCAAGGGTTCAAAGATGAACTTGTCCTTCACCAACCTTTTATGCTTCGTTTAGGTTATACTTGCACGCATTTCCTTGAAAATTCCTTATTGTATTGATTATCGTAAAATTTACAAATGGTTTGTACAATTACTCAGCTAAGATAAAATTTCAAGTGAGAAGCACTACCAGTATTGGCGATGACCATCCTGCTCGGGTGCTCCATTCCACAAGCCTTGTTCTTTAGGTCTTCTACAATTCTAAATGGTTTCTCCTAGTTTGGTGTGAGTTATCCATGTGTTTGCTTTTGACATTTTGTAAGTCTTCCTTCACACTAAATTTCCTTCGTTGAAGCTACTAGATTGAACCTTGGTGTTGTATCTTCATGTTATCACCCTTTTATAGGTCATTGTTTGCACTACTGCCAGCTCCAACCTTAGTTGTGCGTCGTTAAGGTCCATATCTTAGACTCGCCTTTTGAGCGAAGTTTCACTGACCTCCACAGGTAGCATGACATCAGTACCATATGTGATTTTAAAAGGTATTTCTCTAGTGGTACCGTGCGAAGAGCAATGGAAGGCCCACAAGACTTCAAGCAACTCCTCTAACCGAGTGCCCTTTGCTTCACCCAAACGTCGTTTTAGCTCAACCATAATGGTTTTGTTTACCACTTTAACTTAGTCATTCGTCTGATGGTGTTTCTCTAAGCTAGTGCGTGTTTGATGCCTAAGTTCTTGTAGAACTTCGTGAGCTTCTTATCAATAAACTGACGACCATTATATGTTATGACTGTGCGGGAAAGTCCTAAGCGACATATAACCTTTCATATGAACTTCTGCAATTGTTGGGTTGTGATGGTTGCCAATGTTCAGCCTCCACCCATTTAATCAAGTAATCAATGGCAACCAACTGGAACTTCTTTAGTGGTCGACCGAACGAGAATGAACTACAATGTCCATCTCTCACTACGCGAACGGCCAAGGAAAGGTGGTGTTCTACAGCTCTGTTAGCAGCACTTTTAACATTGTTACCATTCTCCTAGTAGTTCTTGTATTTTTGGATGAAAATTTTGCAATCCTCCTCCATAATCAGCCAATAGTAGCCTACTCATAATTACTTTAAGTGTTTAACATTTGGTATGAAGGCCACACACGTCGTTGTGTAACTCATTTAGCACGTCTTGGGATTCTTAGTATTAGAGGTATTTTAATAATAGGGTAAAGAACTCTCGTCTGTATAAATCTTTTCCCAAAAATATGAATCGTGCGATCCTCTTCGTATTCGCTGAGCCTCGCCCTCGCCCTCATCTTGCTTTCTCATCAAGGCCTTGACATCCTCCCTCCAACCTCTTTGTTCGTCCACAGAAGTAGTTATGCACTCCACTATTGGCTTCATCAACACTTGCCTTATTACGGCAGACAATTCTAGCTTCTCCTTACCGCTTGCCAACTTAGATAGGGTATTGGCTCGTGTGTTCTCTATTTGAGGAATGTGCTTGATGTCCATGGCTTTGAAACCCTTAATAAGCTTTGTAGCCTTGTTAAAATACTGGACGAGTTAGTTGTCCTTAATTTGGAAGGTTCCATTCATTTGATCGACCACTAGCTAGGAGTTTGTCCAACAGTCCACTACGCTTCCACGTCTTTAGCCAAGGCTAGATCTGCAACTAAGTCCTCATATTCAACCTGGTTATTATAAACTTTAAATTTGAACACCAATAAGTGTTCAACAACTGTTTCGTTCGGTTTTTTGAGCACGACACCAGCTCCATCGTCCTTCTAGTCAAACGATTTGTTGACGTATAACTTCTAAGTTGGATCCAAACATTAGTCTTGTCTTAAGAGCTCCACAAAAAATTATGCAAGGTGTTTCCCTCATATCGATCCATGCAACTTGAATCGGAGGTCGAATTCTGAAAGCTCTACTGACCAACTCACCATGCATCCAACTAAGTTAGGCTTCCTCAAGATCTTTGCGATTGAATGGTTGGTGCGAGTGACCACTTGATGGCTTTGGAAATATGGCCTCAACTAATAGACTGCTATTAGTAGCGCCAACGCCACCTTCTTAATTTATTGATAGCATGTCTCTAGATCCTACAAAACACTGCTAACAAAAGAAATTATTTTTGGCTCAAAGATCTCCTAGATTAAAGTTGTAATAATATGGTAAGCTATAGTTGTATGTCACTCTGTAACCGAACGTGCCATGGGACTAGCCAATTGAGTCATTATTTTCATAAACACTACTTCCCATTATGCGACCCACTTGACAAGATAGTTGTTCTTTTCATCTTCAAGATGAAATTTATTTTCTCAACCAACTTAGGGATGAATTGGAAAACGGATGTTAGACGACCTACTAGTCGATGCACCTCTTTGAGATTATCGGGACCCCTTAGCTTTAGGATGATCGCGCACTTGTTCAGATTTATCTCAATGTCTTGTGTGATGAGCATGAAGCCTAGGAAGTTGCCCACTCTAATGTCGAACATACATTTGAAGGGGTTCAACTGCATGTTGTAGTGCCTTATTTTATCAAAGACCTCCTTTAATTCTCTAATATGCTCCTTGATTTATAAAGATCTCACCACCTTGTCATTCACGTAGATCTCCATGCACCAACTGATCTAGTGGTGGAAGATCTTGTTCAAAAGTTTAGGATTTGGTGATCTGACACGCCATCCACCAATCAAGTAATGCTAGGAAGAGGATAAGAATCGTTCGGACAAGCCTTATTAAGGTCAGTGAAGCCTATGCACATCCTCCACTAGTCGCTCAATTTCTTTACTTTGATCTCCATGGTCTTCTTTTTCTCCTTATCCAGACAACATTTCTTTTGTACAATTGGGCATGCCTCCTTGAATAAGTCAGCTTATGGGACATCACACACCGTGAATGCTTGGCATGTCTACTACTATCCAGGAAAACAAGTCTTTGTAGGCCTTTAACACTCACGCCAACGCTTGTTCGTGGTTAATGTCTAGGTTGTTGCCCATATTCATCACTTGACCTTCCTACTTTCCCAAGCCCAATTGCTTGATTTTTCCTTGCGACTCCATACGATCTTCTGTTTTGGTCTTGGGGTCCAAGTTAGTCACTACCACTTTTGAACGTTTGGCCTTGCGCAGGAAAATATAGGGTGTTACCTTGAGCCTTTGTCGTGTAACACTTTTTGTGCAATCTTCTTATCTGCATGGATTGTGTAGATTGTCACCCTATTGAAGGGAAACTTCATTACTAGGTGAGTCATGAAGACTATTGCACCAAACGCATTCAAGCATGGTCGCTCAATCAAAATATTTTAAGAAGTGTTAACCTTCACCAAGAAATACATCACCCGCATCTTCTTGTTGTCTCAATAGGTTCTTAACCTCGTCCTCTAGTCTACATAGTCATAGGTGTCCACTTTCTCTCCCACAAAGCTGACTATCTACTCATTGTATGACACAATGAGGTTTTCTAACAGGTCCATCCTGAGGAACGACTTCTAATATAGGATGTTGATTGAGCTCCTTTGGTCAATCAACACTTTATGTTATAAAATGCACAGCAGAATATTTAGTAAACAGACAAAAATCAAGAAGTAGGTGAATTGATTTTTCATTAGAAATAGCTTCTTTTAAAAATGACTTACATTTTTAAAAGTTTCTTCACAAAACAGAAAAATAATGTCAAATAAAAGCAAGTAAATAAAAGAAAACAAGGAAGAAAAGCTTGTATAGGTAATTTTTCTACTAATTCAAATTAAAAGATCCTATGTTTAGTTGTTAATCTCTCTAGAAAAGAGATTAACCAATAATGAAAAATAAATCAACAACTTATAAGAATGAAATAGAGTATAGGTTTAGAATACACATTTCTTAACATACAAGAGATGAACAATACTTTATTTTAACCTACAAAAGGATGAACCAGCTTAAATTTGCTTAGTAAATATGACTTGCCTCTTACACATACTAAGATAAGTACTTCTTTCTATAAGCACAAATTCACAAGCTCAAGCTCACTTAAACATACATACATTTCTTATAGTACACATCTCTTAAAATTTTGAGTGAAAAGTTCTTAAAATTAAAGTTTAGAGAAATATATATATATATATATATATATATATATATAGACCATTAATTTGAAAATTGGGTCAGAACATTTTTCCATTTTTACACCCTTTTAATCAAATTGGGCCATTTTACTCAGAACTTCTTCTGATGAGTTTTGTCTTATAAATAATAGAAGAATATTTTCTTCGTCTACTGTTATATTTTCTTATTACACCTCTATAATGCATTACTAAAATATCAGTATTCATTATTTAAATAAAAGATCTCACTAATACACTAAAGATTTTGTATTACATACTTGGACAAGTTAAAGAACAGGCTATTCAACCAGACATCCAAATTTACTATTTTAAAAATATTTTTCATTATTATTGTCTTAACAACAATTTACACATTAAATAATTTGAAAAAACTGGCAAAACTATATTTTAGGTTAAAAAATCCATAATACTTCGGATTTCTCTTAACTATGCAATTCTAAAATATATTCTAAATTACATGAACTAAAACTACTTTAAATTATCCATTGTAAAATCCAAAACAAAATTTCCATTTCCAGAATCCAAACTACAGGTATAAATTCCAGTCTAAATTATACTTGTAGATTACATAGGCTAAAATATAGTTTCAGATTACATAATTTAACATGCACTTAAAATATAGTTTCAAATTACATAATCTCTCCAAATTTCACAATTTGCAATTATATTTCACATTATATAATCCAAAATCTTATTCTAAATTTCAAAACCATATTTAAAATTCCAGTCAGAACCATATTTCAATTACATAATCTTAAACAAACAACAAATTATTAGACATATCAGTCATTTTATCTTATGCAGGTGAAGAAAAAGTAAAGGAAAAAACATCCTAATAGTAGATCGATATAAATCTCCTAAAGAGAACACACACAAAAAATATGCAAACTTTATGCATTACGTGAGTGTATAATGATATAATGATGATTGTTTTAACCACTTATCAATCTTAAAATCGATAATAAAGTACTCATTCTAACAAAATTTGGCTGAAGAAATTCTGACCGTCGCTAGTATTGCATATAGTATTAATATCCACCCTCAGGTAATGGAATGGACAATTTCAAGCCGAGGCAGAGACCTTGCGTATTTGAGTTCAACAATGGAAAAGTGTGCAATGGGATTAGTCATATCAGAATGTTGCCAACTCGGACAGCCATAAGGATTACCAATATCTAGTCAAAGATGTTCCTAGCCTCTCCATAACCCCACCCAATATCAAATTTGGGTAAGCTCTAGCATACAAAACTTAAGGGCACCACTTCTTCAGTTACATGATGATCATCATACTACCTGTTCAAATGAAAATTGATCAACTTCAGGACTCAGGTCTCAAGAAAAAGAGTCAGCCTAGCAAAGTTACCTTTTAAAATCCATCCTGGTTGTTCACAACTCATCATGGTTTGCTGGTTGTTCCGTATTCAATAACTCTAGCTTGTGTTGTAACTCCTGCAAAGTTCCACAGTTGATATTAATACCATAGCGGGGTAAGCACCACATCGGTTCTCATATCATATATAGAAAAGTACCTTTAGCTTTTCCTCTTGACAAAGGGCTGGAGTAGATAATAAAGCTACATATCTGTCATGAGGCCAATGAGACAACAATGAGAAAAAGAGAGCACCAGAGAAAAATTTGACGAAAAGGAGACGAGAATAGTGGTAGTAGCATTGAAAGACAAGACACAAATCCCTACTCGCAACGGCTTGGTTCATCTACATCAGTAATCTCATTTTTCAACCCACATCTTAGCTTGACCTGTTAAAAACAAAACAATTAAATCATAAGGGGTCAACAAATTGGAAACTGTTTCCTTGTGCAACTACACTAACTACTATAATTACTATTATGACAAACAATGGTTTACGGAAACGGAAATGGGGATCACAATCCTCTGCAGTTGAATACAATTGTAGAGAACTTTTAGTAAAAAATTTAATTTGAAAAATCCAGCTTTTTTATTTGGACTGCACGAGTTTCCTCTGTCCCAAACCCAGAAGGCACTGTTTATTAGAATGCTATTAAGGACAAATATATATATATATATATATATATATATATATATATATATATATATATATATATATATATATATTATTATACTTCTACACCTAGCGAAATTACATTCTGCATCTAACCAAAGACAGCAGATTTTATCATTATAGACTGATTACAAAAGAAAACAGTTGTCAAAACTGTAAACAATTATCACATCCATTTAAACAACCTTCAAACTCCTATCAGGACCATTCCAGCATTTATCGCCATTAGAGAACACCATTACTTTGTATGAATCCTCAAATTTGTCCCAGCGCCTGCAAAAGACAAGAAAATTGAATTATGTCACTTTTAGAGGGAGGAAATAGAACTTTCTTTGCATCCATTCATGTTTGCCCCTTTTTTTAACTGAAGAATAGTACCCTAACAAAAATTATCAGCAAGTTACTAAAACCATACCCCAAACGGGTGGTGGAATAACCCTCCTCTTGAGAAGCCTGTTTATAGGGGCAGACTTTGTAAGTGTACCTGAATCAAAATTTCCATCACTAGAAAGTGAGATGAACAGGACTATCTAAACCGTGCATTCAGAAAAGAAAAGAAAAAAAGTAAAAGCAGAAATAAACTGGTAGGGAGATATAATGTAACTTGTTCTCCTTGCCCTCAAAGCACTGATCATAGAATGTATAAAACTCCTTTGCTGGGCCTGTAATATTTAAGCTTTATTTCAGTTTATTCACGCCAATTTTGTAACTCATTTCTACAACTCAAATGTATGACAGTGACAAATGTTACTAGTGACAGACTAACCAAAATCATGTTTTAGCTTTTGCGTCAGACTTGATATTCTAGACTGTATTTTAGACAACTTGGCACTTGATTCATCATATTCCTTGCGTACACGAGCAGCATCTAAGGAACCAAAGAGAAAGTCTTAACTCTTAAGCTATATCTACATGGTTAATACAGGCAATAAAGTGCTAGGGGTCTACCTGTCTGATTCACTGGAGCCTGGAATAAGTTGACAGCCTGAAAAATATTTCGTACTGTTTTCTGTATTTTCTCTAACCAAGAAGGATTATCTGTTGTGGTACCATATGAGATGATTTAAACTATCTCATCACAACTCCATTCAAATACCAAACTTGGATAAAGATTATGAAATATGTATAACAAACCTGACAAGTCTGGTTCATTATCAGAATCGGATTTAGATGAGGAACTAAGGTCATCATCATGCTCGTCCTCTTGATATTCCTCGTCAACATCATCTTCATCATCATATTTGTGGACATCATCATCATATCTGTTGCTCTCATCATCAGTTTCGGAATTATAGCCTTCATATTCGTCCTTTTTTGTCTCCTTTGGAAGATATTCTTTGTCTAATTTAGTATCAGTTCCAGCACTTTGGACATCAGTATTTTCTCCTGTCCAACGTGAAGCAACAAGCCGGCCCAACTCTTCCCTCGATAATCCCTCAGTGTTTTCAGTTACGTCATTCCCCTACAGATATGCCAACAAAGAGAAAAATAACCAGCAGAAAAGAGAAGCGAAAGAAAATTGCAAAATTTAATACATCTCTATCACTGTGAAATATACTAGTATTTTTGAGAAAGAAAAGAATCTCATCGGTGTAGGATTTAGGGCAAGAGCTGAAGTCTGAAGAATTCAAAGGGGCACATTACATACAGTAGATTATGGTCACCTTCAAGAGTAACAATGACTGTATTCAACGCCAATGACTACAAATAAGTGGAATGTACTACAGCTAGGATTCCCAAATACCCAGAGAGCACATGAACTATAACCAAGACAGTTATCAGGAAGGAAAAACATTCCTGACTCCTATAACATGGCTCATGGGCTTAAATAACGACTGAGGTGGAGAAAGATGTTCAAACATCAAACAAGACAAAAATTTGGTTCAGTTATTAGGTTGGGATTTGAGATTGTTCATGACTGGGTGAGTTATGGAGGATCAAATAAAGTTTTCTAGAAAACAGAAAGGTCTTGAGTGCTACACAGGTGGATTGCTGACTGTCTCTTGACTGCAAGTTTTAATGTGATTGTAAGCTAAACTATCAGTTTCATGAGAAACGAGAAGATATCCTTTATTCTCATTGATGTTTATTTTAGTGGTTGATATTTCTTCCAAAAGATCTCACATTCAGTTGAAAGGGATCTCAATGAATGTGTTAGATTAAAAATGATATTATGATTTCTAATGACGGAAATGATTTCTAAAGAGAAGATGAATGGATCTTTGGTTGATTGTAACCACTACTTTGTCTAAGATTGTGAAAGGCAAGCCTAAGTATTTGGTTTAAAGGCCGGTAGGGTGACAGCCAACAAAACACTTTATGTGCCATCCTGTTTACTTTAGTGGTTAGTGGCTTATGTTTGACGTTAGATGATCCCAGCAGTGAAGACATGGACCTCATTTAGTATTAGAGTAGGCTCGCTCAGGCAACTCCCTTGCAATTGGATTGAGTAGAACATCATTAATCATAACTCCAACAAAGGTTATCAATTGTGGAAGGCAGAATGCCAAATATCTGACATATAAACATACCAATGTGGCCTATGGTAGAGTGTTGAACAACACGTAGCTATAGCATTATGATGGCGCTATAATGATCATTTAACAACATTGGTCCCAACTCAGAAGTTTAAAGGCAAATAAACACAGCTTTAAGATGTCAGCACTTACATCCAAATACACAAAAGACCTACACTGACTGCATACTGCTCAAAATTTTAGAAGCCTCCTTATTCCACAAAATCATTAAAATAAACCATCAGTAACTGCTCAAACAGGACACACCCAGCATTTAACCAAAAGCCTGAAATGACTATTCCCTCAGAATGTAGCCAGCCAAAGTCCAAAATTTGATGAAAGAGGGATCTCAAAACTTCCAAATTGATGATTTGGAGAGAGGTATAAACTGAATCAGTGTAGAAACTCTTCTCTATATGGATAGGCAAAGGGATGGGTAAATTCAAGTAAGAGCAGCAGGGGTTTCGAGTGCATGAGTTTTATAGATAGACCAGAGCATAACTAAGGGGCATACGTAGACCCTTTCTTCAACAAGGTGATAATGTTACTGCAGGTGTGATCCAGCATCCGCTGTGACTAGTAAATATACATTTGCCTAATAACAGGCCCTGAGAAGTACTGTTTGACCAAAACATTTGCTAAAAGTGTATATTTAAAATGGTTTGAGCAAAGGCAGAAGAAAAAGAGTTCAGGGCAGCAATAGAAATATTACATGAGCAAAAACCAAATTAATTTTTAACCCCCAAAACAATAAGATAATATGTTAGAATAGATGATAATATCCACTAATATCTTGATCATATCTTAACGTATCCAAGAATTCTAGAGTATCCAATAATGCAAACATTGTATCTCAGAATATTGTCGGGAAACCCAGAGATTATCTCTTAGGATTAGTTTATCTATTTTTCCATCTTTCCTAATATCTCACGTTTGTTTCCTTATTTTGTTTGGATAATAATTTGGACAGATGAGGATTAGAGCTAAAGGTCTTCTAAACGTATAAACACATTGTGTTAGGAACCAAGAATTGAAAAAGGAAAGAAAAGAAAGCTTTTATTAAATAGAATGAAAAGATCAAGAAATAGGAGAACACTCTCTTCACCAAGGGCCATTCACAAAGCTAATGCTCAATTTCCAAAATTAACATCTTTTATCTCCTCTCCTTCCCATATTTATATATAACTAACTCCTCAAGAAATTAACTCATTAATATTCTAACTATATCTCTCTTCTCCTTATATCCTAACAACACACTCCTAAAATCAACCTTGTCGTAAAGGTGGGAATGGTGGAAGCTTGATCCCATGGCCTTCCTCCTCACCATGATCTTCATCTGCCCTTCCTGAAAGCACTGTGATACATTTCTGCCACAGGAAGGAAACTCAGTGGCTACTGATTGTAAATTCAGGTCTGGAGGCAGTGATGGTGATGGGCACGAGGGTGGATTTTGTACAACAGCTTCTGAACATTCCTTCTATATTGGCTTCATTGCCAAGCTGTCATCTATAGATTCAATGAAGTTTAATGCCAAAGGCTCACCCAGTAAGTTGAAATTCCAAGATTTCAATGCCATTGATATTCCAACCACCTACATCATAAATCTAGGTCCAACAATGATTACTGATTCATATAATGGAAATCTGAATTAGGGAAAAATATTATGCTTGGTTGCATGTCCACCTTCAACTTTATTATCAATTAACTCCGCAATAGGGTTACAAGAAACTGATCTTCATAGCGCATAATCTTCACTCTCATTATCGATGCATCCACTTCTTCCTTCATCAAAATCTTTGTTTCTCTTGTTGATCTCACTTAATTTTCGGTTTCTTCTCCACTACAAAGGGTGATTATTGATTACTGAATCTTCTTTACTTCATTTTGATTTCAAGAATTGCAATGGATTACCATCACACTTAGAACTGCTATTCTTTGAATCAGTTTCCTCTAGGAAGTGTGTTTATCTAATGATCTATGTTAATGATATAATTATTACGGGGAATTATGCTACTAGGATTTCTGATAGGATATAGGGTGATAGGATATAATGGGTTTCGGATAGAAGGAAGAGGAAATGAGAGGGCAGTTAGGAGAGAAGAGTTGTTTGACAGTTAGTTAGTTAGTAGGAAGGGGAAGAGAGACTTTATAAATAGGGTATGGGTTCTGTACAGGGGGAGGATTGATTTTAGTATTCTTTTGTAAAGACAGGAACTTTTGTCCTATGGAGGAGGATTAGGCTCCCTGGCTTTTGCCATTTGTGTACATTGCTTGAATAGTCAATATAGAAACCCATTCTTTTTATAGTTTGAGTTCTTGATTGTGAGTGTGTGAGTGATTGTTTTAGATAGGTTTCATATCCAGAAACCTATTAATTGGTCCGACCTGCCGGATATCCTTAGGAGAGGAGTGTCAGATCTTTGGAGGGAAGGATGGATGGAAGAATAAATGCCCTGGAGGGAAGGATGGATTATGTGAAGAGGTGGGCCAACGAACAACGAAGGGAGCTAGCAGAATGGAGAAGACATATGCAAGAAATGAGAGATATGCTGCAAGAAATCAAGATTCACATAAAGGGCTTAGAAAGAAGTGAGAAATCTGTCATAAAAGGACAAAAAGAGGGTTCAGAAGAAGAGTTGGAAGAAGACAGGGGTGAACAGAATTGGAGGAAGCGGGTAGAATTGCCCAGGTTTGAGGGGCTGGACCCGTTGGGGTGGATCTCTAAGGCAAAGAAGTTCTTTGACATCCAAAATGTCACAGAGAAAGAGAGGCTCAAGTTGTCTTACAGCTGCATGGAGGGAGGCACAATCTATTGGCTCAGGGCCTGGAAAAATAAAATTAAGAACCCTTCTTGGAAAGAGCTGAAAGAGGCATTGATAAGGGGGTTCAGAGGAAGAGATTGAGGTTTTTTTTTTTGAGAAGTTATCCCAAACTGTAGAAGTCACAGAAGCTGCTGCTGAAAGAAAGTTGCAAACATTTCTGCTGTAAGGGTAGATAGCGTGACAAATGTTGGTAGGGAAAATACATCAGGTAAAGATCATGATGGAAGGTTGTGACTCTTGCTTCTCCAAGTAAAGTTGCAAAAGTTGTTGTTTTTAGTGGAGATAGAGTGGTAGGTTGTGGTGGGTATGTCAAAACAATGAAGAAAGGGGAAGAATTGTTGAGGTCTGGGGTTAAAACAGTGGTGTCAAGAAGTGACCCAGCTATGGTCTGGGTGTCCATGGTTGCATCCACTAGGGCTGTTACAAATCAAGTTCCTGAACTTACGGAGGTTATAACACTTGCAGATCTAGCTTCTAGTAACGGCCACAAAGGAATTTCCAGGTTTCTTGCAGAATCTTTATTAACTAGCCGTCTTACAGTACTCACAGTGGTGAAAGGTAAAGATGGTAGGAAAGAAACTTCAGGAATGAAAGCATTGCAAACAGTTTCAGAAGCAAACTGCAATACTTGTGCTCCACAGTATAAGATGTCACAGGTCAAAAAGCAGTATAGAACAGTCATGTGGTCCAGGGGAATCTTGGGAAAGGAGCAATTCTTATTAATGGAACAGAAGGAGTCAATAATTCTCTCATATAGACCACCACCCAAGCATCCTGACTTGAATTGGACTGTAGTAGGCAGTGGGTTCCCTTCATATGATAACACGATGAAGAAAAGGAGCCATGAGATCAAGCTTCCCGGTTCCAACCTTGAGGACAAGGTTGATCTGTAGCGGGATGTAATGATAGGATATAGGGTGATAAAATATAGGGTGATAGGATATAATGGGTTTAGGATAGAAGAAAGAGGAAATGAGAGGGGCAGTTAGGAGGGAAGAGTTGTTTGACAGTTAGTTAGTTAGTGGGAAGGGGAAGAGAGACTTTATAAATAAGGTTTGGGTTCTTTACAGGGGGCAGGATTGATTTTAGTATTCTTTTGTAAAGACAAGAACTTTTGTCCTGTGGAGGGGGATTAGGCTCCCTGGCTTTTGCCATTTGTGTACATTGATTGAATAGTCAATACAAAAACCCATTATTTTTATAGTTTGAGTTCTTGATTGTGAGTGTGTGAGTGATTGTTTTAGATAGGTTTCATATCCATAAACCTATCAATTTTGCAACTAAAAGAACTTATTTAGCCACTTTCAGACAGACCAATGACCTTGGCTTATCTAAAATACTTTATTGGTATTGAAGTGGCTCAATCAGAGCAAATATTGTTATTTCACAAAAAAAAGTGCTCTTGATTGGAGGAGACAAGGTCCAGAATTACACACCCATTAATAGTCCTGGTAGACCAAGGTGAAACTATTTCAAATCTAGATAGGTATATGAGACTAGTAGAAAAACTCATTCATCTGACTATTACTTATGCCGTTAGGATTACTCATCAATTCATACAAAATTTTACATTGACCACTAAATGTTGTGATTCACATTTTCAAATGTGGAAAAGGCTCCAAGACAGATAGTGTTGAATGAAGACAAGAGTAATACTCAAATCTTAGGTATTGTGGCATATTGAGCAGGTTGTCCCATTGAGAGGAGATCCACCACAAGATATCGTATATTCATTGGATGAAACATTATCTCCTGGAAGAGCAAGAAACAAAGTATCGTTGCTTGATCTAACACTGAAGTTGAATATAGATCTATAGCCTAGGCTAATATGAACTTGTGTAGGTTAAACAACTCCTTCAAGAGTCAGAAATTTTGTGAAGTTAAGCATATAATGTTATACTGTGTCAATCAAAACTCCCTTCATATTGCCTTCAATCTAATATTTCATGAGCAAACTAAACACATAGGGATTGATTGTCATTTTATTAGGAAGAGACTAATGTCCAAGGAACTTAGTATTGAATCTATCAATTCTAGTTATCAGCTTACAAACATTCTGACAAAGTTTTTAAGAGGGCCAAGAATTCAATATAGATGTTCCAAGTTTGGTACATACAATTTATATGGCCCAGCTTGATGGGGAGGGAGTGTTAAATAACTATTTATTATTTTTTGTATGGCTTTTATAAAGCTTGCCGTTTGGATGTTTCTTTTTAGAGTTAAAAGTCAAAGACCATAGCACTTTCAGTGTATTTATTGTACTCTTCTTTTTTTGTTTCACATACATATAATATGCCAGCTGAGGGTAACTCACTGATTTTTTGGCCATCTAACTCTAAATTCAAGTGTAACATTATTTAAGGACTCTCATCTCCGAATACATCCCTCAATACCAAAAATCCCATAATTTCAGAAATATTCATGAATGAAATAGGATTGGAATCTGTTAGAATTATTGTATTTGTATTTAGATGTGAGTTGTGAGTGTGCTGTATGTGAGTGTGTGTGAGGTGTGTACCACTCACTTAATCCTATAAGTATAGGATTAAGTGAAGGGATGTAATATGTAAGAGAACCATTTCATTCAATAGAAATCCATTTTAACACGGTATCAGAGCAGGTTCTCTGATCTATCTCTAGGGTCTCTACTGTCTGCCGGCGGCCGGCCGCCATGGCCGCCGGCAGCCCCTACAGTTTCCGGTGACAGTCCCTAAAATTCAATTTTCTCTTCTTCTCTGTGCACCAGTCCAGATCGAGTGTGCCACTGCTGTCGCCGCCTCTTTCCGCAGCCGTCGCTGCTAACTCCATCACCGCCGGCCGCCGCTGCCGCCGCCGTCGCCGCCGCCGGCCACCGTCACAGTTTCGACGGGTGACCTGCGGATCTGGACCGTCTCTTCAAGCGATGGCCAACCACGCCGGTTTCGAGAGCCAGTTCTCTGTCACGCGCCGCCACACAGCGCTTCTTTACGGCCACTCCGTCGCCGGCCGCCGGCCTCCGTCACAGTTTCGACCGGTGACCAGCAGATCTGGAGCGTCTCCTCGAGCGACGACCAACCCCACCGGTGCCGGCGTCTGATTCTTCCGAACGCGCCGCCACGAGGGCCAAATAAGTCCGCCGTCGACCACCGTCCGCATCCGGCCACCGTCGCAGATTCGACCGGTGACCAGCGGATATGGATCGCCTCTTCGAGCGCGACCTAACCCTGGTGGTCGCCGTCTCTCACTCGTCCGCATGCGCCGTCACGCGCCTCCTCTCTCCGGTAGAACTCGGACGCGTGTTCATCACGCGCCGCCTTCCCAGCGTCGGCATCAAACCGCGACGTTGCCGGTCGTCTCGCCGGAGCTTTCTCTCTCTGTTCAGACCCTCCAGTGCAGCTGCAATCTTCGTCTCCTTTCTTCTCTATTTTGAAGGGCTCCCTTCTCCACCACTGGGTTTCTTCTCCCTGTTCAGTTTCTGTTTTGAAGAACCTGAACCAGGCAGCTGGGAACGTAAAATGTTATTGCTGGACGTGATTCATCTCTTTCCTTCCAGTCATCAATGTTGTGTGCAGCTGCTGCCATGCTTCTCAAAACCGTGACCTTCCATACTGTGTATTTCCTTCTTTCTTCAGCACTTGGACCGTGAATTTCCAACCCTCTCTGCTGGACTGTGTCCAGCTTATTCTCCTTTGCCGCTGTCCGCGCCAGCGCCGTTTACCACTGTCTAGGCGCCATTTGCCGCTGTCCCGCGCCGTTTGCCACTGTCCAGGCGTAGTTTGCGTCTTTTCGGCACTATTTGGAGTTGTTCGGTGCTAGAGTTAGCCCGATCTTCTTGCACAGTTTGCCTTTTCGGTGCTAGAGTTAGCTCGATGTTTGGCACTGTTTGCCGTTGTTCAGTGCTAGAGTTAGCACTGTTTGCTGCTGTTTTGTGCTAGAGTTAGCACAGTTTGCCGCTGTTCGGTGCTAGAGTTAGCCCGATCTTCTTGTGATACACTGCTAAGTATCACCACTTGGGAGTTGTCCAGCAAAGAATTTGGACCTCCAATTTGGATCTTTGATGCCTTTGTTTCAGCATTGTAGCTTAATCTTGTGTTTTGTTTTAGTGGTCCAGCAACTGTGATATTCCACATTTCCGCCGTTCACACTAAGGGGGAGTACGTTTCCAAGACACTGCAAGTCACATATATATGGGTGTAGTCCCTGCAGTTTTGTAGATTTCAGCTACTACTGTTGATCCCGTCACCCAGCCATCATTGATGAGGTTTTAGTGTAGTCCCTGCAGTTTTGTAGCTCTTAGCTTTCAGCTACCACTGTTGATCCCGTCACTCATCCATCATTGATTGGAGAATCAGTCCTTGCAGTTTGTCATTGGCCACCACTGCTTTTTCTTCATCCACTTTTGAAGTTGAAGTTTCACAAGCTGCTGTTAGTCCATCTATGTTTGCCTCACACTCTTGAAGACAAATCATCTAGTTCAACACCGAGTTCATCTATTCCAAGCTTAGTACATACAATCTGTATGCTCCAGCTTGAGGGGGAGTGTTAGAATTATTGTATTTGTATTTAGATGTGAGTTGTGAGTGTGCTGTATGTGAGTGTGTGTGAGGTGTGTACCACTCACTTAATCCTATAAGTATAGGATTAAGTGAAGGGATGTAATATGTAAGAGAACCATTTCATTCAATAGAAATCCATTTTAACAGAATCCGCACAAGAGGGAGTGGTGTTTCGTATCTCAACTTTTCCATTTTAATCTTTCAATCAGCGATATTTTTAGGTCTGAAAAAACATCCATAATGTTGCTTTGCATCCAAATGTGTGAAAACAAAGGCAGTGAAACTATTTACCACCAGAAATGTTCTGCAATCTTTGTTGTAGTACACTAGATATTGTAATTATTGGTAAATCAATTACTACAAAAATAACCAAGTGACTGTTCTGGAAATAAAATCACTTTGTTGCGAGACAATTCACTGTGTCTCACTTCAACCGTTTCTCATGAGATGTATAGGTGCTATATTTTGTCTCAGAATAATGATTTCTTTAGCAAAGTAACAAGACAATAACTGATAAAAATGAAAGAACACACATATACTTGTTTATGAGCTAATCATATCAAGAACCAAACAGTACACATCAATTGAAATGTGTAACTATGAGATGAATAACATAAGAGTAAACTCCAATCATACCATGAGATTGAGAGCATGGACTAGAGACATACCTTACTGACGTTTTCATCAGAGGACACTTCGTTTCCAGCCTTATCATTGACCTCAGATTTAACAATAGGTTCTTCATTGGATTTTTTTGCATTCTACATTAAGGGAAAAATCAAATTAAAATGCTAAAAGGCCTTAAAAATCTTATGCGTTTGGCAGAATATGTTACATTAACAAAAACTCCAAAGAAAAAAAAGATGCAAAATTTATACTCACCTCTTCTACTATATTATGCGAAGATCCTTCACTTCCAGGAGCATCTCTGTCTCGATCATCATTATCAAGTGCATCTGCTAATTTCTTCCCTGCTTCATCCTGTAAGAAAGCATGGAATAATAAATAGAAGAATTAAACCACCACCACATGATAGGATAGTTCAAGATCACACACATGTAAATGTGGTTCACATACAAACACACAACAAGTGAAGGAACAGTGGATAAGAAAGATGAAGTAATCTGCTTCACAATGGGAAGAAATAATTATTATTTGTTTGTCCACCATTGCTTGTAAGTATAGTACAAGTAAACAGATGAATAGCAATAAAATTGTTTTTTCTTCCTATAACAACATATTTGCATGCTATCTAGAGGTAGGGTAGTTCACTGCATAAAGAAGCCTGACAAGGTTTACTCTTTTTATAATACCCATAGCATAACTACCTAAGGATAATACAGGGTTAATAAGAGATCAGGAAAATCACTCTAGCACGCATATGTACCAGATCAATGAATTCAAAAGTCAAATTAAAACTCCTCAATATGGTGCATCTAATTGTACTGTCAAGTTCTGCAAACTTCAAGGAAAATGCAATTAAACCTGATCTGCATGAGAACCGTCTAGATTTTCTATTTTATCATGATTATTTTCTACATCATTATCTTCTAACTCCGAATGCTTTCCAGCTTCATTTCTATTCTCCATATCTTCATCAGTTTTATCTATTGTTTCATTAGCCTTCTTCTCAGACTCCTTTTTCTGCATCTCTTCCTTTTCTTTCTGTAAACGTTCTTTCTCCTCTGCCTTCTCTATTTGTTCTTTATGATCTGCAATGAAAGTAAAAGATAGTTGTCAAAGAAAGTATTTCATTGATAGGATAGAAAATTGCTACACAACAAAAAATTTCCCAAAAATAAATTGTATATTCCTTTTCTCCCTGATGAAAATTCCATATGCTCTATAAACTTAGCAGTTAAATATGCATTATCATGTTTACTTTTCAGAACACATAAAATGCCATCCCCTCCTCAATAATACAATTCGAGAAATGCCAAAAGAAAATCTTCAACTTCCTATATGTTAAACAAACTGTTAATGATGATGTTAGGTTTCTGGATATGAAACCCAACCCAGACAGCTACTCACACTCACAACAATGAAATCACACTGTAAAAAAAATGGGTTTCTGTATTAACTATTCAAACAGTGAACACAAATGGCAAAAGCCAGGGAGCCTAATCCCCCTCCACAGGACAAATGTTCCTGTCTATACTCAAATGAATACAAAAATCATCCCCCTCCTGTACAGAACACCTACCCTATTTATAAAGTCTTTCTTCCCCTTCCCACTAACTAACAAATTGTCAAACAACTCTTCCCTCCTAACTGCCCTCTCTTTTCCTCTTCCTTCTATCTTAAACCCATTATATCCTATTACTTATATCCTATCAGATGATCTGATTTCAGATGCAAGTGCTTCCTTGTGATCATCTGTGTACAGAGTATCTTGCACACTTGCTAATTGTACTCAAATTATACATTTAATAGGTTTTTACAGTCAATAAAAACATATAATACTTCAAACAGAATGTAACATCACATGCATTTCTACAGCCCTAATTTATACATAAAAAGGTTATTTGCAGAACCAATAAAGGCATCTAACACTTCAAACTGAACATAGCACTATATGCTTGCATCCCTAAGTAGATTTATCCACAACCACTTGTATCTCCTACCAATGAGAAATAAGCCTATTAGTAAAATGATGTTACTAGATAGACCAGTTTGATAAATTTTCCAGTTTTCATCCATTAAAATAATAGTTAAATACTTGAAAAGTTTCTTCTAAATTGTCAAGTTGCAAATTTTTAATTATTGAAACCTGATTAAGAGTAATGAAATAGTAAAAGTGAAAATTTGCAAAATTTAAGGGCTATTCCCAAAAGGACCAAACGAATTCTTAATTTGAATCATAGGATCTCTTTTGAATTTGATTAATACCTTCTTTATCGCATTGCAATATTTTCCATCATGGAATGGTCATATTTGAAAACAATTAACCACAAGAACATTAGACACATTTCCTTTATTTTTTTTCAATGATCGTTGTTTTTCAGATCAAATTCTTCAACCAAAGTTCCATGTACTTCATATATATAGAGAAAAAAATTCAGAATAACAGGATAGAACCAAGAAGAGATACCCTTTAACTGTTTTACAACCACTTTAAGTATACTTTCTTCCTTTTTTAATTGTGAAAGTTCTGCCTCATCCTTCTCGATAGCCACTTTAGCTTGTTCAATTTCTTGCTTTCGCAATTTGACACCCTCTTCATAAGTTGCAATCTTTTTTACCAGTCTATTTCGAGCCACTTTCCCAGCCTCCCAGCAGGTATTTGGACACTTTACTTTACCATCATATTCGTCAGTTCCATCACAGCAATCTATAGATTAAGACAGGAGAGTAAAACCAATTACTTCAGATTAACAAAACAAAAAAGTCTAATAATCCAAACTACAGATTAGTAAGGTATTGGACAACAGCACTTTTAACTTTCTAGATAAAAATAATTATGAATTCATTATCTATAACAAAGGAAAACACTTCGAAGAATTATCTACAAATGCACAGTGTTAGTAAAGGATGAAAACATAGGATGTGCTCTCCGTACTCATCATGTTCGTTGAAGAGTACGGAGAATAATACCAGTGACAATAATAAGATAAAAAACCATCCCCATAAATTCAAATTATATGCACAGAAAATTATTAGCTTACATATCAAAATGCATGTTGAAGAGTAAAACATAAATGCATAATCAACAACGTAAAGACGACTTCTAAATCTGTACTAATAGGACCTTGCTCATGCACATCTACCCAGTTCGGAAATTTTTCTTGTATCAATTTCCCCCTTTTAACCGTGTTTCAATTTTTCAGCTTAAGCATTCATTATATGTACACCGCATGAATTACACAATACAACTATAAAATTTGAAAGATACACGAATCATGCTCACCGCAAATTCCATCATTCACTCTGGATGAAAACAAGTCAACAGGAGAATGTCCTGCATTCCGACAAAAAAATCTTCCAGCCGGACATGCCGATGTACCTGCCCCCAAAAAAAGGAAAGAAAAAATAAATAAAACAACGAAAATTGAGAACACCAGATGATCCTATACGAATTAAATAAATCAAATCGCTAAAAAAATAATAAGGACCCGGTTCATCGGTGCCATCAGCGCAATCGCAAAAATCATCATTAAGCTGCGCCTTGGTGAATTTTCCGGATCCATCTTTACATCTTATAACATCGGAAGCTCTATAATACTTGTCATCTGTTCAGTAGAAACATAAACACCAGCAGAAGTGTCAAAATGCAAATAAAATTGAAAACAATAGCGATGAGTATTGCGCGGAGCAAGGGGAAGGGACCTTCGGGAGCGATTCCAAGGAACGGGTCCTTGGGCTTCGAAGAAGAAGAAAATGGGACGCACAACACCAGAGCAATGAGGAGGATTCGCAGCCGCAGCTTCATGTTCTGCGCCAGGAAGGAGAATTGAGAACTGAAAATGCGAATAGGAACCAGAATAATGATAATAATAATAACAATAATGAATTGGATCAAGCTGAGTTTGTGAAGTGATAAATGGCGGTGTAATTAAAAGTTGCGTTGAGTTGTGTGGAGTGGTGAACTGTGATCGAAATGAGACCTTGCCGGTTCCGACTAGCGACTGCTACTACGCGTGACAAGTGAAATGAGATTCGAGAAGCTACTGTTATTTTTTTTTTCAAGGAGGCGGGTCATGCCAAACCCGAACTACTTTTGTTAATGTGGGGAAAATTTTCTAATATCACGTGACTTAATTAGAAAAAAAGTTCATTGGGGTCTTAAAGACTAATAATATGGTTATGTAAGAAAATAAAGTTAAGTCCCATTATATAACTAATATTTTAATTTCTTACCAGTTAAAATACATGTAAACATCACAAATAAACCATAAAAATATAAATAACTAATTATTGTGCTGTCATTAAAATATAATAAAAATATAAATAACTAATTATTGTGCTGTCATTAAAATATAACTTATCAATGTATTTATAACTTTAATAAATATACGAAAGACAATATAACTCTTCTTTTCTTTCTTTTTTTTTTTCTTTTAGTTCGAATTGATCCTTTTTCATACGATGTTAAAAAACTAATGGAACTTAGTCAGACTGTTCAATTTTTCATTACATGACAATTGTGTGGCTTGATTGACGTGGCAACGTTACAAGATTACCCAATATCGGAGTTTGGCACACCGGAAGCACTGGTTTATGCTCTCAACTTATGGAACTAACGAGCAAAGCATGCGGATGCCTCCTCGTGATCAATGACCGGTATCATCTGATCGGAACTTTCATCGATGGTGATCTTTGTCGCACTCTCCGAGCCAACAAGGAAGCCATTTTCAAACTCACTGACAACATAATTGATGTTTACACATTTTTCCCCTATTTTAGGCTTTTTAATTTGAGAAGAAATAAATTAAGTGGAAGTTGTAAATTGTCGATTCGCTTTTGTCTGAGGGTCTTTGCCATGAGTAAGGGCTTTCTCATATCTTTGCCACAACCACCAATGCTTCAGTAAGGGTTTTGAGATATGTTCTTGATAGTTATCAATAATCAAACCCTAATAGATTTTCTAGTAATTGAATTGTGGATGAATAAGATGGTGTGGATCGTATATAATAGTCCTTCATTTTTTCTTTAATGGGTATCTCTCTGTTCCTCCATATCTAAATGAATTCATATTTTTTTCCCTTTTTGATTGTTCAAATCCACTTTTACTTTTCGTGAAGCTTTCCAAATTTGGGCAGTAATTTGCTTTTTCCAGTTTGTTTTTCTTTCTTGAAACATAGAAATTGACATAAGAGAGTGAGCACATAGAGTAGGAAGAATGCGAGTGTCACCGACGACAATGCCAAACACAGTATCAATGTGTCTTCGGTTGCACCGCAACGGTACGGGGGTGTTGGCATTGCTCCTTGGCTTTTGGGTGAAGAAGTAAACCCTAGTTATTTTGAAATACTAGGTGCCACATCAATTAGGCACACAGTTGCCACGTAATGAAAGATTGTACAAGTTGACTAAGTTCCGTTAGATTTTTAATGCTGTAAGCAAAAAGGATCAACTCGAACCATTTTTTTACAAAATATCGGATAATTGTGAACGTCTAAAAAAAGGTAGGACAACTTTGAACAAACCTCACAAACCGAGGGACCAAAATAGGTATTAAACATTTTCTTTTTTATGTTTTACAAGACCAAATAATGATCTTTTCATTCATTTTTCACATATACTTCAAATTCTAACTTTACACCTTCAGGACAAGATGTTATAAGTTCTCATTTCTTCAAGGAAGATGTGCATCCAAAAGACAATTCAATATTCAAGTCAACTAAATACAGTAATAATGGAACTTAATTAATTTATCTTATGTATTATACTATTTATATCATGTTTATAGGCTTTTATATGGATGAGCCTAATACATGTAACTAATTACCATGATTTACTTTGCTTAATACTCTAGTAATATGTTTTAGCATTTGCCTTAACTTAATTTCATTTTGTCCATGTTAAAGGCATGGCCAATATGATATTATCCTAGCCCGATATGCCTAGGCCTAGGTGGCCGAGATGTTCCCAAACATGCATAGTACAGTAGCCTTCAAGACTTGATAGGATATATGTTTGAGTCTTTATACTATCGTCATGATGTCAGTCTCAGTTTGATCGGTATGTGCAAAGAAAAATTGTATGTTTTTTGTTATCTCACCCCATAGGTATAATAGCCCCAATCTTGATGAATGCACCAATGAAGAGGTTTGATTGATAGGTTTCAGACTTGTAAAGTTCGATGTGACATTAGGAAGTCCAATAGTTGTTGCCCTTGATCGTTAGATTTGAGGAGATCTAACGGTGGAGATTGAAGAGGTGAGAGACTAAGGGTTACCAAGAATGGACTATAAATTGGAAACACATTTATCTCATTTGAAAACCTCACTCTAGCATTCCTCCTTCTACTGTCGAAGTTTTGTCAAAGAATTCTCAGTTTCTTGTGTCGAATATGTTGAGGATTCTGCTCAAGATATTGCTACACAACCTTCTCCCACCATTGTTGCTAGTCTCTCTGTCGAGGAAATCAAAGTTGTCATGGCAATCCAAAATGTCAGATATGTTAACCCTGAAATCGTAGAATAGTGTAATTTGACTTGATGACAATGTTGTTTTTTTCTTAAAGTTGTTTTGTTATATCTTGAAAGATGTATGATGGCCAATTTTGTAATGAATATCTCACTCGGGGCTTATGAATGAAAATTATTTTCTCTTAATACTTATATTCTTTCTCTTTTTGCTCCTTATGACTTAAGAATTTCTTGTCACATTGGAAATGTCGACGCCAATATCCATAAATCCTTTAGGTGTAATGCTTAATTAAAGGTCGAAGTAATCATGGTCATCAAAAATTATTTTCCATGTTTAACTAGAATCGAGGTTGTTCTCGGCAAGAAATTGAAAAAATTTCAATCAAGACTAACCAAGTAGCTGAAAGGGAAATCTCAAGATGTTCAATAAGGATCAACAAGGTAATCGACAAGAAACTATTTAGATGTTCAACCAGGACTGACAATGTAGTTAGTAAGAACTATGAAAATATTTAACCAGGACTGACAAGGTAGCCAATAGGGAACTACGAAGACGATCAACTAGAATTGAGAAGGAACTACAAAGATGTTTAACCAGTACTAACAAGGTAGTTAGCAGGAAACTACAAAGGTGTTCAACCAGAACCGATAAGATAATAGTGGGAAACTAAAAAAGTCGTGCTTAAACACTTGTGATTTTAAGAGAAAGTGTTGATAGGGGAACAATATAAGTGTTAAATCCAATCCCTAGTGTGTTTGGTTTTTTATGATGACAACTCATTGATGATGACAACACATATATGTTTTCATGACAGCACAAAAATGTTTCTTTATGATTCTTTATGAATTGATACATTTGTTGTTGTGTAAATGTTTCTTTATGATTAATACATATGATGATATGTTGATTGGTCTGCATACTTCTGAGATCATAATTGTGTTTATATATATTGTATGCATATTCATGTTTTAAGTGATAAAACCACAAGCACAAAATGCAACTCTGTATGAAATAATCGATAACAGTGATGTTGTATTCAATTAAGTTCATCAGATAGCTTATGTTTAAAACTATGGCAAAACAACAAGTTTTAACCGATTACATTAAGTGCATAATCGATTAAAACTCATGTCTTTGCAAACATCTTTTTGAAATGTGTTGTGATGAGTTTTGAAGTGAAAAGGTTTTCAAAATTTGTTTTTATGTAATCAATTAAGTTTGTTATTCTTTGAAAATTGTTTTCAAGCTAAGTCAGAACAGTGATAACGGTCATATTTTCCAATGTTTTGACTAGCATTTATTAACAATCGATTACATTAAATGCGTAATCAATTAGAACTTTTTTAATTGTAATTCTGTTACAACTGTCAATAGTGTAACCGATTACATTACTTAAGTAATCGATTAAAATGCGTCTGATAATTTATAATGACACATTGTGCTATGTATTAAAAACTTTTAACACTTTGATTATTTGAGACCTTTCATATATGATATCAAAGAGTTTTAGAGAGATTTTGTAGGTGCACATAATTGCTCCAACAATCAAGATTCAAAGAAAGTTATACTCTTGAAGGATTCTTGAAGAACAAGTTGAAACGCTCACTGTCTGATCAAATTTTGCACTACTCAGGTGTTTTCTATTCTGATCAGGTTTTGTTTTACAATCAAGAGGATTGTTGTTTCCCTGTGCACGAGCCAGGAAGAAGAACGTGAGGTTCTTGAAACTTTGAGAAAAGTCTCAAAGGGTTGTTGCAGTTATGAGGATTGTTCTTCTGCAGGTTGTATTTGCTATATTAGATTGGTGTGAATTAGAGAGGTCTATGTAAAGCCTTGTTGTAAAAACTCAAAATCTTTATGGTGGAAAGTCTTTCAATCTAAGGTTGATTGAAAGAGACTGGATGTAAGCATTAAGGCTGAACTAGGATAAAAAGATTGTGTTTGTTTTCTTTCTCTATTTCTCTATTATTTTATTATTCATAATTGTGTTGTACACATTTAAAGATCATCTTAATTTTCCATAAAGATTTAAAAAGAAAGAGTTTTATTAGTTACCAATTCACTTTCTTGGTAAGAGAAACTAGCCATATTTTTTCTTATAGAAAGCATAAACAATACATGCATATATAAGAAACTTTCTTATTTTATTGATGAAAACATTCTCAAACAAAAACCCTCCTTAGAGAAAAAAGATTGAGGAAGGAAAGAATATACTATAGGTTATAAGATTAACTAATGTAAAACTTCAAGTGAGTTATATTTCAAGTATTAGGTATAGGCTGGTCGATATCTTCCCCTACTCAAAATGGTCCTTCCCAATTAAGAACATACCTTCACTTTTTCCAACACTGTTGGCCATGCACCATACCATATAACCCTTCTGGAATGTTCTCAACTTCAACTTTGAGTTATACTTTCTAGTTGTTGTTATTTACTTTGTAGTCGCTTCGTGCATTTGAGATTTCTCTCGCTTTTCAGTAATGTAAAGACAATCCTCGTTGCTACTTTTATCATATCGTTGTCACCGAGAAGATGGCTCCCCTATTTCTAGTAGATCATGGCATCAGTACTATATACTAAGTTGAAGGGTGTTTCTTTAGTACAAAATTAAGGAATTCACCTATATGCCCACTACACTTCTAACAAACCTTTTAGCCATCTCCCATTGGCTGAATCCAACATTTTCTTCAATTTTAACAAAATGACTTTATTCACGACTTCAACCTTCCCATTTGACTAAGGATGCTCCACAAAACTTGTAATGTGTTTAATGTCGAGGTTGGTATAAAGTCGACATGATATACTCTTTTACATGAACTTCTAATAATTGTATTTCTATTGGAAAGTTCTCAAATGATGACTTTATTATTCTATTGTTGTATATTGATGGCATGCTTATCGTTAAGAAAAATATTTTCAAAATTGACAAGTTAAAGAAGACACTTAGCGATGTGAAAGAATTAGGAGCTGCTAAAAAGTTTCTTGGCACAAGTATATCATGTGATAGAAGAGAAAATAATATTATGTGTATTACATCAAGAAGATGTTGCAAAGATTCCAGATGGAAAATTCTAAAGCTATAAGCACTTCTCTTATTGATCACTTTAAATTGAGTGTTGAACATAGTCATTTAAATGAAGTTGAGAAAGCATTTATGACTAGAGTTCCTTATGCGACAGTTTGTACAAGACCATGTATTGTACATGTTGATATGATCAGTCGATTTCTATCAAATCCACGTTGCATTGTAATGATGTAAAATGGATTTTGAGGTATCTTCGTGGTACTAGTTATTCGATGCCTTGTTTTAAAGGTTATAAAATTCTTTGATAGGTTACTTAGATTTATATATGGTTGGATTGATTTCATAAAGTGTGTTTTTGGTTATTTGATTAACTTTGTAGGGGGAGTTATGACTTTGATTAACTTTGTTTTGAGAGTATTATTACTTTGATGTTGATTCCCAAGGATTTTGGTTTGATACTTGTTCAATAATACGTTGTTGGTGGACCAAATCACTGAACGTGGATTCTTTGTAAATAGGACTAGCAACCTATTGTTTTTCAATCTAAATTAGAGTATTTTTAATTCAAGATTTCACAATCAAGAAAAAATGATGTGCAAACCATTTATACTGTGGATCAATTTAGAAAATACATTTAATTAAATGAATTGTATATAAAATGTTATGAACACAAAATTGCGTGGAAACCATTTATATTTTGGATCAATTTAAAAAATACGTTTAATTAAATAAATTGCCAATAAAATGTTATGAACAAAGATGAAGAAGATGCACAAGGTGAAGAAGAAAATTGATTAAAGTGAAAATGTTTTAACTGGAAATTTTGAGCGAAAAAAATATAAATAAAGGAAAATAAATTATCAAGGTAAAACAAAAACTTGCTAGGAGAGTGCTAACCCAAATTACAACAAAATCCATCACTGGACTAACCATTATCTTGTTTATAGTGTTCTCTATATTATAAATATAATTTCACACCCTTCTTTTGAACATAAACAACTTATTTATATTTTTCTACCTTTTTTTTACGATTAACCCAAAATAAAATAAAATAAAATAAAAATGCATAATTTATAATAATTGTCTTAAAATTATCTACCTTATGTGAGTTATGTTTAGGAAACCCATCTTTTATAATAGTTATCATATATCTTAACTCTCCTTTTAATCTCACCTAATTCATTTTTCAATTTGAATAATGATACTTTTTGACAATCAAATTTGACAAACTTCTAACACTAAGCCTCATTATCCACCTCATTCTCAATTTTGTCAAATTTAGATGTCAAAATATTATTATCATTTCAATTTTGTCTCAAAAAGAACATATTACTTAGGCCTTGTTCACTTGTGTGAATTTCAGAGAGAGTAATTGAGGGGATTTGAGAAGATTTGAAAATAAATTTTTTTGTTGATTATTTGAGTGAATTTGGAGGTAAATGAAATTTGATTTTGAAGTAAATTTTTTTAATCTGTCACGTCAATCAAATCCTACACTAATTCTCACAAATTTTATTTCCAAATTCATTCTCGTTTGCCTCCAAATTGACTCAAATAAACAACAACAAAAATTATTTTCAAATCCTCTCAAATCCCCTCAATTACTCTCTCTCAAATCCTCTCAAGTGAACAAGGCCTTAATGATTTAGTGAGCTCTGATCATTTACTCTATTTTTGTACTCGTCTCTGTGTATAAACGTAATCTACTTGTCCTTAACCTTAAGCATTTAATCTTCCTTCATATTTTTTTATGTCATATTTTTGTTATGTTTTTACTCTCTGCTTCTAGAAGATAATTATATTTTCTTATCATTTCGGATTTACATGCTAATAATTTTCCTTTTGGACTTAGCCTACAAGGTTGATAAGAAAGAGAAACATAACAATTCCTCTTGGAAAAGGAATATTAGGAGGAAAATGACAAAAGAGCTTATGAAACAATCTATTAATATAGTAAATTTTTAAATTTATGTAAACAATATTTTGGTTCAAATTTTCTAAATATTTCTTCGAACTTTTCTATTTATGCATCAATGTGATGGGGAGAATGAAGTATGTGTAGATAAATTATATTTCCAATTATTTAAAAATATATATTTAAAAATATATATTTAAAAATATATATTTAAAAATATATATTTAAAAAAAAGGATTTGCGTTTTTTTCTTTTCAGTTGGTACATTTTAACAATGTGTATTGAGTTTTAGTAGACAAAAATACTCTCATATATCATGGATTCTCAGTTTTAAGGTTAAGGGTATTTTAATAATTTTCATTCTCAAAATTAAAAAAAAAAAACCAATCTCTTTCTCTTTCATCTCTCTCACTCCAACGTTCTCTCTCTGTAACATCCCAAAAAAACTTCACCCTAAAAAAAATATTAAATTCAAAACTTAAATGTTGTAAAAAATACATAACATCCCGAACATCAACTAAAATCTATACATCAGTTTTAAGCTCAGACGCAACTGCAAAGATAACCTTGAGTCCTTCTAATTAGATCTTCCATTTCTTCCTCCAATTGCACAGGATCACGTGACAATCCTTCAACTGCTCCCGTATAACATCACACATTATACGATCATCGCATTCACATGCACAAACAAGCAAAGTAAGGGTGAGCTAACCTGAAACACATCATTTCTAAAACGTGCATAGATATTCCAATACAGATATCATATAATAATTAAGTCAAACATCCTCATGCCAACGTACCACGATTCCTATTGGACACTCATCCCACAGTACCTAATAATCAACCCATTACACAATAGACACTCATCCGGATGATACATTGATGAGCAAATCAACGGAAGGTGTCCCACTTGTGATTTCATTCTTAGTCCCCTTGTCGCAACCGGAATTGCGACGGGACGACGATCCGAAAAAGAAAACACGGTTTGAAAAAAGAGATTTTTGGAGTCGCCACCATAGTTTATTCTGGAAAACTACGGAAAAACCATAAAATGATAAGGCATGGTCCGCGAAAATGAGATTCTAAATTCGGGAGTCGGTTACGTGTAGGGAAGGTATTAGCACCCTACAACGCCTGCCCTGAGGCAGTACCTTTAACTAAATATGCGAATATGATGTGGTTTTCAAAATGTTTAACTTTCCCCTAAAATAAAACTCCAAAGAAACAAAATGTATTTTTTAGTTTTTTGGGCCCGACAAGGATTGACCTTGCTCCTACGTATTCTCATTAAGAATGAGAAATCAGGGTTCCGTAGTTCTTTTAGAAAACTGCTTGAAAATTTGTTTGAGAAATTTGTTTGAGAAAATGACTTTGGATTTTTGGGAAAGTGAACCTGACAAGGACTGGCCTTGCTCCTACGTATCTCCACTTTTGATGGAGAATCAAGGATCACGTAGTTCTGGCTAGAAAGATTGTTTGTTTGCTTGAAAATGTGGATGTTTTTAGTTTTTGAAGGTTTTTATATTTTTTGGTATTTTTTTTTGATGTAATATTTCGATTTTTTTTTTGCGTAATGAGCACTAGGCCGATGCGTACGATCGCACGAGCACTCACACGACTTTTTTCTTGTTTTTTATTGTTTTGCGTAATGAGCACTAGGCTGATGCGTACGATCGCACGAGCACTCACACGACTTTTTTGTTTATTTTAGATTTTGCGTAATGAGCACTAGGCTGATGCGTACGATCGCACGAGCACTCACACGACTTTTTTGTTTATTTTATATTTTGGGTAATGAGTACTAGGCTGATGCGTACGATCGCACGAGTACTCACACCGATATTTATATCATTACATGTTTTTTAAAGTTTTATATTTTTTTTTATTAAGAAGAGAGGTGAGTTGAAATATCTATGACATAAAAATATGAAAAAAAACATAGGATAAAATTGTGGTAGAAAATAGGATAAATTTATAAATTAAAAAAATTATCAAAATGAACATAAATAGAATGAAAAGAAAATGTGTACCTTGTTGAAGATTTGAAAGATGAAGCAAGACTTTGTTTGTGATAAGTTGTGAGAAGAGGTAGATTGATGGTGAAGAAGATGAATTTATAGTAGAAGTGTGGTATGGGATTTACTATGTATAGAGGGATTGGGAAATGGTAAAATATGAGAGAAAAATGAAGTAGAGTTTTGGGATGGAATGAAGAGATTTTGAGAGAGAAGATATGGATATTATGTAATTGTGTGTGTGTGAAGTGAAGGGAATGTAGGTATTTATAAAGTTAAGGATGAAGAAAGTTGATGAATAAAAATAATATAATAAGTTGGTGGAAAATTTAGAGGAAATAAAATATAATTAAAAAAAAGATGAATAGAAAAAGTTAATGTGGAAAATAAGTGAAAGAAATAATATAAAAAGTTGATGGAGAAATTAGGTGTGGAAATTAAGTGGAAGAAATAATATAAAAAGTTGGTGGAGAAATTAGGTGTGGAAATTAAGTGGAAGAAATAATATAAAAAGTTGGTGGAGAAGTTAGGTGAAATAAAATATAGTGAATAGTAAAAGTTAATGTGGAAAATAAGTGAAAGAAATAATATAAAAAGTTGGTGGAGAAATTAGGTGTGGAAATTAAGTGAAAGAAATAATATAAAAAGTTGGTGGAGAAATTAGGTGAAATAAAATATAATGAATAGTAAAAGTTAATGTGGAAAATAAGTGAAAGAAATAATATAAAAAGTGAGTGGAGAAATAAGATGGAGAAAAATGGATAATAAAAAATGTTGATGGAGAAGATATAATTAAAAAAAGTAAGTGGAATGATGAGTCAATATTTTCTTCACTTCACTTAGTTTATTTTACTAGAATTAATCAGGGAATTGTGCTAAAATGTCCGATATTTTCCCATTTTACTAATTGTGCTTGATTTGATTAGAAATTCTTATTTTCAATTATCTGAGCTAATTATGTGTATTAGTAATTGCAGGAAAATTTTGGAAATAAAAATTGAGACATTTGGAAAAATATTCATTTACACAGAGTGTTATTTACTTGGAAGATTTATTTTGAATGTTGATCTGTGGAAACTTAAGAGGAAATATTTTGTTTGGATTAGCTAATAATTAGAAGTGCACGGTACAAAGGTTTTGGCATCCAAAAATACACATGCTTTCACCTAAAGTTCTTCAATTCTTGGATTTCAAGAGGCATTAATTCTCATGGTACATGGCATCTCATGGCTGAATGAATTAAGCATATATCTACATGGCTTTTACGTGAGCACCAAACCAAGTAACAGCACTGGGAGGATTAATCTAGCTCTTGGTTTTATTTGAGAATAAAAGGAGGTCCACACTTCTCGGCACCCAGCACAAATAATAAAGAAATCTTTCTCTTTTGGAAATGGGAACCGCATTTTTTTTGGTTTGGCTTGAGAGAAAGTAAAGCCGTGAATGGAATGAGGGGGCTACCATTTGGTTGAAAGTTCACATGGGATAACTCCAAAATGAAATGCTTAATTTGTTTGAAGTAGAATAACAAAAGGGACCACCTTTGTTGGAAGTTCACGTGCACATGAGGAATTTCAAGGTGCTAAATTTTATTTAATATTAAGGGAAGTGGTTTCATGGCCCCGCTAGCTTGAAAAAGAAAACCATTTCATTTTGGAGAAAGAAACCAACACGTTAAGCAATTCTCATTCCACCATTATGCACATGATGAAGGGGGCCACCACTTGCTGAGCACGGTTTCTTTTCTTTTGCGTGGTATCATCTCACGGCCTTGGGAGAAAAGCACACACAACACGGCCTTGCTGGAACAGAAGAAAGAGATGTCATGGTTGGAGAGAAAGAGTTGCGGTACAGCAGCACCACGGCAAAAAGAAGAGCACCATGGTGATGATTTTTGGAGCAGCAACAACTGATTTTGAACTTGGATGGATAATGTAGGTGCAGCAACCATCTTGAAAGAAGAAAAAGGAGAAGGTCACGGGCTGCCAAGTGAGACAAAACCAAAAATACTAAATTGAAGGAGGATGTCCAAGAGTGTGGAGACTATAAATTGGCAGTAGCAGCAAAGAAGAAACTCATTAGATTTTAGGAGTAGATTAGGAAGCACCATTTATGTTTCCGTTCTGAAGTTCATTTTACCCCCTCCCCCTTGGGAGGTTTAGGGGTTTTGTTTCCAGTGATGTCCAGTAATGAATTTGGTTTTATTTCAGTGAAGAATTTTATTTGATGGACTCTGCGTTTCTTAGTTGATGCTGTTGATTTTCATCTGCAAATTACCTTCTGTTTACAATTCCATTGCACGTTTAAATTTTGAATCCAATTTGCTGTCATTTTCCGGTTCACTGCAAGTATTGTTCTGTTCAATTTCTGCTAAACTTGTTTCCTCCAGTTTCCAAATGCGAACTTTGATTCTGTCAATTTTCACTTTCAATTTACATTTTCAACTGCAATTTAAGTTTCTCTGTTCGTTTTTACTGCCCTTTTGATTTACGTTTTCTTGTTCAACCTTTAAATTCTGTTTGCCGTTTTTAATTTAAATTTAATTTTTCTGCAATAAAAACAAAACAATCACAAAACCCCCCCCACTTCGTGTTAAATCTGAGATTGAACCATTCAAATTGATCCTTGAGAGATGACCTAGGAGTCACTTCCTAGCTTATACTGCATTATTTTCGTGCAATCAACTTTTGTGAGCGGTGCGACCCGTTCATCAAAAATGGCGCCGTTGCCGGGGACCAATGGAGGTTTGGTTTTAGATTATTGTTGTGTAAAGTTTTGTTCTGTTAATATGTTTGTTTTGTGTGTTTTGTCTTGTATATTTTTGTAGGCGACAACGACACCTTCAGCAAATTTTGGCGGCGTTGTCACTTCAGTTCCAGGTTTTTCGTTTTAGATTTTTGCTGTGTTTTTCGATTATGTTGTGTTAATATATGTTTTGTCTTTTATATTTTATTGTGCTGTGTTCTGTATTTAGTTGCTATATTTAAAAAAAAAAATTTAATTTTTTTTTTTTTACTATTGATGTTCTGTCTTGTGTGTGCTTGTAGCATGTATAAATGTGTTTAGTTTATCTGTTTCGTAATTTTTAGTTTTTAGTTTTTATTTTTATTTTCCATGTCTACCTATTTTAATTTTGTGAATAGTGCTTATTCTACAAGTGCCTGTAATTATGATTCTCTTTCTGCATATTACTCTGATTCTTGTGCTGATTTTAATACTGAGAAAAATATGGATCATCCTCAAATTCCTGAGAGCTCCCTTTGGGAGCCGGTTCCACCAGTTCAGCAATATCAGAGTCAGCAGTATGATGCTCCTGCCCAAGTAGCTTCTCAGCCTTCAACTTCTGAACCTACATTGAAGGAGTTATTGGAGCAGATGACCATGCAGAACATTCAGTTTCAGAAAGGGAACATGCAGTTCAAGCAAGAGAGCATGGAAACTCAAGCTGCCATTCAGAAGCTGACTGATCAGATCGGGCAGATGGCCACTCAACACTTTCAAGATGATAGTGGCATCAACATAGAAGATGGGGAGCAAAGCTATGAGTTTACTACTACACCCTCTTTCCTACCTTTCTATGATCCCACTCTTGCACCTGAGACTGTTGATGATTATTTTAAGGACCAGGCAGGTACGAGTAACACTGTTGAGACAGGTAGACCATTTTTATCTTCCACCGTGGAGGTAAACGTACCTCAACTTGAATGTGCAGTTGATGAATTGGAAATTCATGAGAAAATTTATTCTGAGCAAAAACATGTTTATTCTGAAACTGAGATTACAAGCTCTTTACCAGATCTGCCTATACATTCAATTGCTTGTGATTTGTTGCACAATGATTCTACAGGTTTTAGGATTGAAACTGATACAGACTTGATTGACAATTCTGAAGTTTTTGATTCAGTATTAGTCTCTGAAACCATTGGTATAAATGTTGTGTTGAATGAACATGATTACAGTGATGAAATTTCCATTGATAATAGCTTTGCACTGAATGTGGATTTTGTTGATGATGCATATGTCAATATTGATTTTGAGACAGGAATTTTGCAGTCGCATAACATGATAGAGTTAGAACAAAACATTGATCTGACTCAGTTTTCTGAGAATTGTGAATGTGATTGTGAATCTGGTTCTTGCCCGATTTGTATTGAAATTGATTATGTGTTACAAACAGATTCTAAATTCATAACAGATGCTATTGATTATGAGTTTGATGACCAGGTTACAAAAGTAAATGAGAATACAGGTACTGACATAGAGGAAACAATGATAGATGAAGGAAAGTATACTGCTATTTCTCTTATTACTCCGGTGTCACAGACTCAACAACTGCTGGTGGACAGAAGGCTCCAGATTTTGTTGATTCAACAACTTGCTCGGAGAAGTGGCGTGGCTACAGGGATTTGTCCTGATTCAAGTGAGAGGGCAGTACTGGGCGAGCTGCTCCTGAAGACATCTTCGCCGGATCCTGAGGTGGAAGATATCTCACTGATTGTCCAGAATTGGCAACTGCCACCATGACCAGGGAGCACTCTTTTTCCTCATTATGTACATATTATTTAGCTTTTCTGGTGTGTTTTCATGGTTGTGTTTATTTCATTTTTAAAAATTGTGAGCATGAATTAAAAAAAAAAATATTTTGTGATAAAATTTTTTTGTTTAAAAGCGTGCCAAATCTGTATTCTGATATGTATAATTATTTTTTTTTTCTTAGTTTTCACATTGTTATCCTTATAAAAAAAAAAAAAATTCAAAAATTCAAAAAAAAAAAAGAAAAATTGTTTTGCATATTCCTTGATTTTATTTCGACCCTCAGTATCTTATTGTTTCTTACCAATAATTCATTAAAAAAAAATTTCACTTCAGATCTCATTTTTTCCTTATTTTTCTTCACTGTAAAATAATTTCTTAGTTGTTTCATACAGATCTTTGATTGAAAATTTTGTTTAGACTAAGAAATATTTCATTCATCAATGCAAAAATTACAGTAATGGAGAAAAAGGATTGAACAGATCTGAAAATAAAATTGCAGTTGATATATGAAATTTAAGTTGTTCGGGGGTCGATCATTTCTGATCGTTAATATTACAAACCAAATAAAAAACAAAAACAACATAAAAAAAAAATTAAAAACATAAAAAACATAAGTGTTCATATTACAGTCCTCATTAATATTCTGGCCACACTCGGCCAACAAAAACATAAAAAAAAAAAAAAAAAAAACATAAAACATTAATAATGAAAGAATTCACGAGCTGGTTGTGGTGGTCTAAGGGAGAGCTCCGTTGAGGGAGCTCTGGTTCGAAAAGTCACGAGCGGAGGCTTTGGTGGAGGAATTTCTCGTTCATTTCTGTCGTCATCGATAATGATCGGAACTGGAAACAGATTCAGCAGCCTCGGTGCCCTCATTATCACCCAGTTGTTTTCTTTCAAACAAAAAAAAAAAATAAAAAAATAAATAAAAAATAAAAAACTTGTGTTAATAATAGAAGAGGAATGGAAAATTCAATGGAGGTGTGATCAGAGGTCTTACCGTACATGTATAGCGGCAGTTGTGAAAAGAGAGTGCCTGTGGGCTCTATCTCCGCTTGCCAGCGCCTGACCCGATTGCCATGGTTGTTAAACCAGCAGTGCACGTTGTATTCAGTGGCTTCGCCGAAGGTCCTTAGTCGAGACGCGATCTCGACGACTTGCGCTCGGCTTGGGTGTGTGACCCCATAGTTGTAGATTTTGGTCATCATCGTGATCTGATCATCTGTAGGACGCCATCGTTGACTGGTATATCTCTCTGATTCCATATCACTCATCCTTCCTCTCGTAATATACAAATACATAAATAAAAAATAAATACATATAAAAAGAACAAAAACAAGAAAAAAAAAAGCATAACATAAAAAAAAAAAAAAACATAAAAACATTAGATTCTTAATTCAGTGTTTTCTTTATTTGTTCTTGTTTCCTTTCAGATTTATTTTGTCCAGTCATGCTTTAATGTTTCAGTTTTTGGTCTCAGATCTGTTTCACGGTCCTCGCAAAGGGTCCTAAACGGATCTATGTCCAGTTGTCCGGTTGTTCTTGTCCATATTGTTCTTGTATATTATGTTTATGTGTTTATTTAGTTTTAAGTGGGGTACGTGGCGTTGTTCTACCCGATTGTCTCTGCAATACCTTCAATCGAAGGGAGATTAACGTCTGGTTTCCAGCCGATATACCCCTTAAGTTTTTAGACAGTTGTGTTTTATGTGTTTTAAGTGTTTAGCAGGTGAAGAAGAAAGCGAATAAAAGCTGAAAAGAAAGAAGGAACTGAAGGCTTAAATGAAAGCAGAAAAAGCAAGCAGAAAGATAAGAAAGAAAGGCAGATCCAGGAACAGAGGACTTACCTGGAGAAGTAGAGCTGGCAGAGAAGCTCCTCGCGGATCTCAGACTCTTCAGTTGGCACGGTGGCAGAGGCTCCTTGCAGGACTCGTACACCTTCAGAGCACACGGACGCGGGGGGAGAGGCTCCCTGCAGAGATCCAGACGCTCGAGAGAGTTGAGAGAGCAGAGAGAGAGAAGAGAGGAGTAGAGAGAGAGAGCAGGGAGTTCAGAAATGGCGCTGGACGCGGAGGAGTGCCTCATTTATAGCCAGATTTCTTTCCACTGTAGCAACAGTTCCGGTCTTTGCCACCGAGACTGTTGCCACAGTACCGGTCTTCTCCTTTTCCAAAAAAAAAAAAAAAAATTAAATTAATTAATAAAAAAAAATAATAAAAATTATTAGCATCTACTGATGGGTGCTAGGTGTTTAAGACATCTGCTGATGGATGTCCCTGATAAGATCTGCTGATGGATGTTACTGAAAAATTTCTTCCCATTTTTCCTAACTTTTTATTGCACTTGTCTATATTATTTGCTGCTCTGAAATTGATAATCTGATGATTGTGACACACTGAGGACATTGTGTGATTTAAGTGTGGTCTACTGGGGAGAAATTCTGATTTTTCTGTTAGTTCTGTTAGTATTTATTTCGTGTGTTAAATTTTTTGTTTTTAAGTGTTAAATTTTTTCTGTTTTAAGTTGTTTTAGTGTGTTTTGTGTGCAATAAATTTTACATTTTTCTCTTGATTTCTGGATGATGTTTAAGTTGTAGATTTTTCCTTCACTTACTTAATACTTATGGTTTGAAATCCTTGCTTTTCTCTGCTTGGAAGATGATTATAATGTTTAAGAGGTTGATTTGATTGTAACAAATGCCCTGTGTGAGAATTTGAGCCACTTAATTTTCTTTCTTGTGTGATATGTATCTTGAATGCTTGCACATATGCCTTGGCTTGATTCTTTTTGATATACTTGATTGATATGCATGTTCAGACGTGATAAAGGCATTTTTGTTCTTGAGCCTCTTTAGCCAAATAAGCCTACCTTGTTATTATCCTTTGATAACCCCTTTGAGCCTATACTGTATATATTTCTTTGTGTTGAAGCTCATACACTGATCCTAAGTGAAAAACAAATGATTACCTTAACCTTAGGAAAGTCTGGAGCTATAGAAGTATTTTGAGAATAAGTGTGGTCTCCTGGGAATTTCAGATGAATTGGCTAGTGAGTTCTCTTCTTATCTTGTTTCTGTTTGTAAATATGTGGTGCCTCTTGTCTCTTGAAATTGTGTGTTGAACAGAGTAAAGAAAAGAGACAGGATGAAAAAAAAAATGATGAAAAACAGAAAAAAATTGTGAACAACGGTGAATAATGGAGTTAACTAGAGGATGGAATTAGAGGTTGTAGGTGAGTTTGAATGTGTTTATACTTGTTCCCCATTGCTCATCTATCCCTTATGGTTTATAGCTTTTCATCCAGATATATCCTCCCTTGTCCTTGACCCCATTATGACCATAAAAAGACCTTTTGATTTGAACATGCGTATCTGTTTGAGTGTTGATATTAGAGGCTTGCCAAGCCTATTTGTGTTTGCTTTCTTGAGTTCATTGAGTGACATTGATTTACCTTAAACACTTGAGAGAAACACTGATTGTGTACATCTGTGAGGCTCTGTTTCTGTCGATTCATCTCTTGAACTGATTGATTGTTTCCCTTGTACTGAACTGTTTGGATGATGCTTTGAGTATTTGCTTTCATTGATTTTGTGTAGGATTCTGCCTGTACCTTTTACTGTCCAGATTTTGTGAAGATTGTGAAAGTGTGTTTCTGTTTTGGAGTCTTTGTTGTCTGGTTGTCGAGTCTGTGTCATTTCTCTGTTGTTTGAATAACCCCCTGGTTTTCGTCTTGGTTTTGCCCAGGAGTGCAAAAGTCTAAGTGTGGTCTATTTTGATGAGTTGATATTTTCTGCACTGCACTTAGTTTATTGTGCTAGAGTTAATCAGGGAAGTGTGCTCAAATATCCAATATTTTCCCATTTTTCTGTACTGTGTTTAATTTGACCAGAAATTCTTATTTGAATTAATTTGAATTATCTGAGTCTAATTATTTGCAATTTTAATTGTAGGGAAATTGTTGGATAAAAATTTAGAGATTAATTTCTTTTGGAGTGCACACAACAGCTAATTTTCACTGCCCATGAATTAGGAAGTGTCACGTTTTTTTTTTTAGTTTGCTACATCACATTGAGAAAATGCATAGTAAGCTTTAGCAACAAAAACATATGCTCAGAACAAAGTCTTCCAGAGAACTCTAGCTTATTGCACGTGAAGATATAGGCATCAGTTTGTCAACATGAAACACTAATTGGATAGATACATCCAAGCACAGGGAATTGATTGAAGAAAAATGAGGAAGCTAGATGCTAGGAGAAGAGACAAGCCTAGAGCCTATGGTCAGAAGGAGACAACACAAGGATTTGGAGATCTCTCTTAATTTCTTCCTCTCGGCAATTTGAAAGGGGCATCATCTTTTCTTCTTTTCACGTGAGACAGCAAGAGTGGAGGATGACTGCCAGCATGGATTGAGAACGAAGGAAGCTTCTGTGTTGATTGTTGAATACATTGGAGTTACATACTGGAAGGAGGCACACGGCCAAGAGGCAGCATGCAGCCAAGCACCACTTGTTTGTTTCTTTTCACTTTGAATGTTTTTCTTTGAGAGAACTAGAACGTTTTTTTCATGATGAATGAATAGCTGAAGTTTACTCCTTTTCTTGAATTGTGATTGCATCTTTCATTTGGTTTTCTGCACCTTTATATAATCTCTTCTAGCATTTTGTAACCTTTGGGAAAGTGATTCACTGCTTTGTGTGGAACCAAAGAACTAGTTCATTTATTTTTCCTTAGCAGTAGAGTAGCACGTGTAGATCCACCTTTCATAGAAGTAGATTGCCATCACCTAAATAAAAGAGAACAAAAAAAAAATTGTTAACTTGGAGGAAGGAGCTCACGGTGTAGAGAAGAAGAGAACCATGTGCAACCTTGGAGGTGTTGAGTTATTCTTGCTGGATGGAAGGGATACCACATGTTGATATGTTTTGCTGGAAATAAGGTCACGTAGGGAGGAAGAGAAGGACTTGATATGAAGAGGAGAAATGATGAAACGGTGGTTGATCATGGAAGAAAGGAGAAAATGGTTGGAATGAAGGCATAAGTGGACGACACTTCGGAATGGAACGTTGGTTTCCAGTAGCAAAGAGAGGAAGCACATATCTCATTTAGAAGATAGAAATTGATTTATGTATGAGGAGTATGCAGCTGCTGCCATGTGTAAAAGAATCCAATTTAGGAAGCAAAAGTGGAAGAATGGTTGTTGATTCACGTGAAAGGGGAAGTGGCCCATGGCCATGATGCATTTCTTTTATTATTTGATGATGGACAACTTGATGAGTAGTAGCTGCACGGTGATAGACATCAACTTAATTGCTTTAGATTGCTTTTGTAAAATGAGTGGACCATGTGTAAAAGATGTTGGAAGTGCATAAGAAAGAAGCATACCAATTGTTTTAAATTCTCTTTGCATTCAACACATAAATGTCTCGGCAAAAGTGGAACCAAGTAGAAGCATTTTAGTTTTTTTTTGTTTTCTTTACATGCATGAAGTGTCACGGCCAAGGAAAAAAATTCTTTTAAGCATTTGCAATTTTTAATTTTTGTTGGTAGATGAATTGGTCACAATTAATAGTAGAGAAATTTTACTTTCTTTAATTTCTTTTGCTTTAAAATATTTTATATCACATGTTGGAATGATTTCTTGTATTTTTTTTTGTTGTATTTTGCTGATGTAATTTTAATTCTGTTTCCATATTTGAATTTTACTGTTTTCTGTATTTACTGCTTTACTGTATTTTTATTTTCTGTATTTTCGTTTTCTGTATACTGTATTTTTCTGTACTGCAGTTTTTCTGTTTCTGTATTTACTGTTGTGCTGTAAGTATTTATTGCTGTAATTTATTTTCTGTTTCTACTGTTTTCTGTATTTATTATTTACTGTATTTTCGTTTTCTGTATTTTTGTTATTTTGTATTTCGTTTTCTGTTCCAGATTTATTTTTACTGTTTTACGTTACTGTATTTTCGTTTTCACTGTAGCAATTTCGTTTTTTTTTACTGTTTAATTTCGTTTTACTGTTTTAGTTTCAGTTTTACCATTTTAGTTTTATATTTACGATTTGTTTTTACTGATGCTTTTATTTTTGCGTTTAATGTTTTACGTTTTATGCATGTTTAATGTTCCCGCGTTTATTTTATTTTGACTGTATTTTACCGTTTAAGTTTTTACTATTTTAAAATTTACGTTACTGTTTTGAATTTTATTTCAACATTTTTAATTCAGTTTTATTTAATTTCCATTTTAATTTAATTTTTTCCGCATAAAAACAAAAATACCATAAACCCCCCCCCCTTACGTGTTGACCTGAAGCTGAACCACACTTGGTCCTTGTGAGACGACCTAGGAGTCACTTCCTAGCACTGTACTGCATTCTTACTTGCACATCAAATTTGATCGGCCGCGACAGCTGCATCAAATTTTTATGATTACCTTAACCTTAGGAAAGTCTGGAGCTATAGAAGTATTTTGAGAATAAGTGTGGTCTCCTTGGGAATTCTGATGAATTGGCTAGTTGGTTCCTCATCATGTTTTGAAATGATAATTTATATCCTGTTGTGAAAAAAAAAAAAAAAAAAAAAGAGACAGGATGAAAAAAAAATGATGAGAAAAAGAGAAAAATTGAAAAATAATTTTGTAAATAATGGAGTCGAGAAGAGGATTGAATTAGAGGTTTGGGTGAGATTTCACTGTGTTTACATTTTTTTTTCCTAGTGCACCTCTATTTCTTCTGAGCTATAGCTACTTATCCAAATTTATCCTCCCCTGTCCTTGGCCCCATTACAACCCAGTAAAGACCTTTGGATCCGAACATGCATATGTTTTAAGTGTTAATATTAGAAGCTTGCCAAGTCTGTTTGTGTTTGCTTTCTTGAGTGCATTGAGTGACATTGATTTACCTTAAACACTTGAGAGAAACACTGTTAGTGCATCTGTGAGGTTATGTTATTTTTAATTCACCTCTTAAGCTGATTTATTATTTTTCCGTGTATTGAATTGCTTGGAAGATTTCTATAAGTATCTGCTTTATTTGATTTGTGTTGGATAATTTCTACTTCTTTTATCTGTCCAGAATTCTTGAGAACTGTGTAAATTTTGTTTATTTCTCTTGCGAGTCTTTATTTCCTGTCTGCTGCGTTTGTGTCACCTCCCTAAAAGTCCTTTGAACTATTCCCTGATTTGCGTCTTAATTTTGCCCAGGAGTGCAAAAGACTAAGTGTGGTCTATTTTGATGAGTCAATATTTTCTTCACTTCACTTAGTTTATTTTACTAGAATTAATCAGGGAATTGTGCTAAAATGTCCGATATTTTCCCATTTTACTAATTGTGCTTGATTTGATTAGAAATTCTTATTTTCAATTATCTGAGCTAATTATGTGTATTAGTAATTGCAGGAAAATTTTGGAAATAAAAATTGAGACATTTGGAAAAATATTCATTTACACAGAGTGTTATTTACTTGGAAGATTTATTTTGAATGTTGATCTGTGGAAACTTAAGAGGAAATATTTTGTTTGGATTAGCTAATAATTAGAAGTGCACGGTACAAAGGTTTTGGCATCCAAAAATACACATGCTTTCACCTAAAGTTCTTCAATTCTTGGATTTCAAGAGGCATTAATTCTCATGGTACATGGCATCTCATGGCTGAATGAATTAAGCATATATCTACATGGCTTTTACGTGAGCACCAAACCAAGTAACAGCACTGGGAGGATTAATCTAGCTCTTGGTTTTATTTGAGAATAAAAGGAGGTCCACACTTCTCGGCACCCAGCACAAATAATAAAGAAATCTTTCTCTTTTGGAAATGGGAACCGCATTTTTTTTGGTTTGGCTTGAGAGAAAGTAAAGCCGTGAATGGAATGAGGGGGCTACCATTTGGTTGAAAGTTCACATGGGATAACTCCAAAATGAAATGCTTAATTTGTTTGAAGTAGAATAACAAAAGGGACCACCTTTGTTGGAAGTTCACGTGCACATGAGGAATTTCAAGGTGCTAAATTTTATTTAATATTAAGGGAAGTGGTTTCATGGCCCCGCTAGCTTGAAAAAGAAAACCATTTCATTTTGGAGAAAGAAACCAACACGTTAAGCAATTCTCATTCCACCATTATGCACATGATGAAGGGGGCCACCACTTGCTGAGCACGGTTTCTTTTCTTTTGCGTGGTATCATCTCACGGCCTTGGGAGAAAAGCACACACAACACGGCCTTGCTGGAACAGAAGAAAGAGATGTCATGGTTGGAGAGAAAGAGTTGCGGTACAGCAGCACCACGGCAAAAAGAAGAGCACCATGGTGATGATTTTTGGAGCAGCAACAACTGATTTTGAACTTGGATGGATAATGTAGGTGCAGCAACCATCTTGAAAGAAGAAAAAGGAGAAGGTCACGGGCTGCCAAGTGAGACAAAACCAAAAATACTAAATTGAAGGAGGATGTCCAAGAGTGTGGAGACTATAAATTGGCAGTAGCAGCAAAGAAGAAACTCATTAGATTTTAGGAGTAGATTAGGAAGCACCATTTATGTTTCCGTTCTGAAGTTCATTTTACCCCCTCCCCCTTGGGAGGTTTAGGGGTTTTGTTTCCAGTGATGTCCAGTAATGAATTTGGTTTTATTTCAGTGAAGAATTTTATTTGATGGACTCTGCGTTTCTTAGTTGATGCTGTTGATTTTCATCTGCAAATTACCTTCTGTTTACAATTCCATTGCACGTTTAAATTTTGAATCCAATTTGCTGTCATTTTCCGGTTCACTGCAAGTATTGTTCTGTTCAATTTCTGCTAAACTTGTTTCCTCCAGTTTCCAAATGCGAACTTTGATTCTGTCAATTTTCACTTTCAATTTACATTTTCAACTGCAATTTAAGTTTCTCTGTTCGTTTTTACTGCCCTTTTGATTTACGTTTTCTTGTTCAACCTTTAAATTCTGTTTGCCGTTTTTAATTTAAATTTAATTTTTCTGCAATAAAAACAAAACAATCACAAAACCCCCCCCACTTCGTGTTAAATCTGAGATTGAACCATTCAAATTGATCCTTGAGAGATGACCTAGGAGTCACTTCCTAGCTTATACTGCATTATTTTCGTGCAATCAACTTTTGTGAGCGGTGCGACCCGTTCATCAAAAATGGCGCCGTTGCCGGGGACCAATGGAGGTTTGGTTTTAGATTATTGTTGTGTAAAGTTTTGTTCTGTTAATATGTTTGTTTTGTGTGTTTTGTCTTGTATATTTTTGTAGGCGACAACGACACCTTCAGCAAATTTTGGCGGCGTTGTCACTTCAGTTCCAGGTTTTTCGTTTTAGATTTTTGCTGTGTTTTTCGATTATGTTGTGTTAATATATGTTTTGTCTTTTATATTTTATTGTGCTGTGTTCTGTATTTAGTTGCTATATTTAAAAAAAAAAAATTTAATTTTTTTTTTTTTTACTATTGATGTTCTGTCTTGTGTGTGCTTGTAGCATGTATAAATGTGTTTAGTTTATCTGTTTCGTAATTTTTAGTTTTTAGTTTTTATTTTTATTTTCCATGTCTACCTATTTTAATTTTGTGAATAGTGCTTATTCTACAAGTGCCTGTAATTATGATTCTCTTTCTGCATATTACTCTGATTCTTGTGCTGATTTTAATACTGAGAAAAATATGGATCATCCTCAAATTCCTGAGAGCTCCCTTTGGGAGCCGGTTCCACCAGTTCAGCAATATCAGAGTCAGCAGTATGATGCTCCTGCCCAAGTAGCTTCTCAGCCTTCAACTTCTGAACCTACATTGAAGGAGTTATTGGAGCAGATGACCATGCAGAACATTCAGTTTCAGAAAGGGAACATGCAGTTCAAGCAAGAGAGCATGGAAACTCAAGCTGCCATTCAGAAGCTGACTGATCAGATCGGGCAGATGGCCACTCAACACTTTCAAGATGATAGTGGCATCAACATAGAAGATGGGGAGCAAAGCTATGAGTTTACTACTACACCCTCTTTCCTACCTTTCTATGATCCCACTCTTGCACCTGAGACTGTTGATGATTATTTTAAGGACCAGGCAGGTACGAGTAACACTGTTGAGACAGGTAGACCATTTTTATCTTCCACCGTGGAGGTAAACGTACCTCAACTTGAATGTGCAGTTGATGAATTGGAAATTCATGAGAAAATTTATTCTGAGCAAAAACATGTTTATTCTGAAACTGAGATTACAAGCTCTTTACCAGATCTGCCTATACATTCAATTGCTTGTGATTTGTTGCACAATGATTCTACAGGTTTTAGGATTGAAACTGATACAGACTTGATTGACAATTCTGAAGTTTTTGATTCAGTATTAGTCTCTGAAACCATTGGTATAAATGTTGTGTTGAATGAACATGATTACAGTGATGAAATTTCCATTGATAATAGCTTTGCACTGAATGTGGATTTTGTTGATGATGCATATGTCAATATTGATTTTGTGAGCGGTGCGACCCGTTCATCATGGAAAAATTAGAAAAGTTGATATATAAAATTAATATGGAAATGATGTGGAAAAAGTAAATGAAAAAGGTAGATGATGTGGAATGAGATGTGGAGGGTGAGGTGGATGGTGATGTGGAGAATGGGGTGTGATAAGAAAAGATGGGTGGTGAGGAAGTAAAAAAGTGAGATTATTTTGGGCCATTGGATTAAGTGTTTAAAAGAAAATTTGGGGGTGCAAAAAGTAAAATAAATAGTATTTTTCATTTTGGTTTTTTATGTTTTATTTATTTATTTTGTGATGAATTTTATTTACCCGGACGAAATTGGGTATTGACAGCTGCCCCTCTTTACTTAGATTTTACTAGATAATATGACAAACAACGTTTGTATATTATCAGAGTAAAAGATAAGTAAAGATAAAAAATACTAATTTTGTCTGGGTTTCAAAGAGAAAGGGGGAGAATAACAATCGATTCAAGTACGTAAGATGAATAGAATCACGATGCAACAAAAATTGAACTTAAGGGCGAGGCAAAAATTGAACTTAAGGGCGAGGCAAAAATTGAACTTAAGGGCCAGCGTGGAAGCTGGGCTTGAGGCCAGTGTGAAAACTGGGCTTGGGGCCAGTGTGAAAACTGGGCTTGGGGCCAGTGTGAAAACTGGGCTTGAGGGCCAGCGTGGAAGCTGGGCTTGGGGGCCAGTGTGGAAACTGGGCTTTGGGGGCCAATGTGAAAACTGGGCTTGGGGCCAGTGTGAAAACTGGGCTTAGGGCCAGCGTGAAAACTGGGCTTGGGGGCCAGTGTGAAAACTGGGCTTGGGGGCCAGTGTGAAAACTGGGCTTGGGGCCAGCGCGAAAACTGGGCTTGGGGCCAGTGTGGAAACTGGGCTTTGGGGGCCAGTGTGAAAACTGGGCTTGGGGGCCAGTGTGAAAACTGGGCTTTGGGGCCAGCGTGGACGCTGGGCTTTGGGGGCCAGTGTGAAAACTAGGCTTGGGGCCAGTGTGAAAACTGGGCTTGGGGGCCAGTGTGAAAACTGGGCTTTGGGGCCAGTGTGGAAACTGGGCTTTGGGGGCCAGTGTGAAAACTGGGCTTGGGGCCAACGTGGAAACTGGGCTTGAGGCCAGTGTGGAAACTGGGCTTGGGGGCCAGTGTGAAAACTGGGCTTTGGGGCCAGCGTGGAAGCTGGGCTTTGGGGCCAGCGTGGAAGCTGGGCTTTGGGGGCCAGTGTGAAAACTGGGCTTGGGGGGCCAGTGTGTAAACTGGGCTTTGGGAGCCAATGTAAAAATTGGGCTTTGTAGGCCAGTATGGAAACTGGGCTTTAAAATTTTGAAATTCTTGAAACTTGTAATTTGAGAAATGTTGGCCAGTGTGGAAACTGGGCTTAGGGGCCAGTATGGAAACTGGGCTTGGGGCCAATGTGAAAATTGGGCTTTGTGGGCCAGTATGGAAACTGGGCTTTGGGGGCCAGTATGGAAACTGGGCTTTTGAAATTCTTGAAAGTTGTTTTTTGTGAAATGTTGGCCAGTGTGGAAACTGGGCTTAGGGGCCAGTATGGAAACTGGGCTTGGGGCCAATGTGAAAATTGGGCTTTGTGGGCCAGTATGGAAACTGGGCTTTGGGGGCCAGTATGGAAACTGGGCTTTCAAATTTTGAAATTCTTGAAACTTGTAATTTGTGAAATGTTTTGTAACTTTGACAGAAATTTGATTTTTGAAAAGACATCAAGGTGTTAAAACCTTTCATTTTGTGGGCCAGTGTAGAAACTGGGCTTTGGGGGCCAGTGTAGAAACTGGGCTTTCGAATTTTGAAATTCTTGAAACCTGAAATGTTTTGTAATTTTGACACAAATTTGAAAGCTCGATCGACATGAAACAATATGGCTTGATAGAGAAAATCTGAATGTTGTTCTTTTTGTGTTTTCTTTGTTTTTTTTTTTGTTTTTTTTTTGAAGAAGGAAATTGATAACCATTCATGTGAATGAAGAGGATTTCGATGAGAAATACTTTCTTTTTGATAGATACATGAAAACGTTTGCTTTGTTTTGTTTTTTTTTGTTATTTTTTTTATGAAATGAGGAACAAGGTTTTAGAACTTTTGCTCAAGGTTGAAAATATGATTAAACAAGGTGTTGCATCTTTGTACAAGGATTAGGATTTTGAAACCTCGATATGCAAGAGAAACATAACTAATGTAAATTTTGAAATTGGAGGAGAAAACTTTGATGCACGTTGATTTTTTTTATCTTTTTGAAAAAAGAAGATTTGGTGAAAATATGTAATTTTGAAATTGGAGGAGAAAACTTTGAGGCATTTTGATTTTTTTTTTCTTTTTGAAGGAAGAAGATTTGATAAACATTCATGAAAATATGTACATGATGTTGACTTTTGATCCCTGATAGAAGATTATAAAACTATGACGCTTTTTTTTTAGTGAGTCAATTTGTTTTCTTTGAAATCATCAATTTTATGAAGATTTAGACTTTCATTTTCTTTTTTACAATGGATGTCCAATTCTAAAGTCAAATGTTCAAAATGAAGCTTCTGTGCTAGAAATTTCTTGACGAAATATTAGTGCGTACATGCTTGATATCAAGGGTTGGGACAAATATGTGGAAGGATTTGGAGAGTACCGGGTTGGCTACTTGGGCCTCTTACTCCTTAAAACAATTACAAATGTCAATGTGAAGTCGTAGATACTCAAAAGTTGCCCCAGTTTGGGGGCATGGTAAAAAGATAGGTATGGACAAATGTATCTGTGAATTGTGAGGGTGTGAAATTCATATAACTTTTGCAAAATTGCCCCTGGTTTTGGGTATGAGTCACTTAAGTGAGGTTCAAAAAGAAGTTGCCCCCCATTCCGGGTTTACGAATGATGGACTCAGAGCCACAAAGTATCTGCCCCTGTTTTGAGGGTAGATTTATGAATTTCAGCGCGGACAAATCTAGGAGGCCCAACAAGGGATGCCCTGGTCTTGGTACGAACTTTGAATGTACACATGAAACAAATGTGAGATTAACAAAGTTGCCCAATATTTTGAATGGGCCAAGACATATGAAACTCTCAAAGTGACCCTAGTTTTGGAGAACGGGCAAATAGGTTATGTAAAACCTACAAAGTTGCCCCTAGTTTGGGAATCGGAATTTGTTTGGGAATAAGGGGAAGAGTTTGAATGGGATAGGAATTTGTGATGGATACGAAAATGGTGGGCTTGAAAGGATTGCCCCTAATTGGCTTGATTTTCCTTCATATAATTTTGATCAATAGGGAGTTCCCTTCTTCCGAGGACATTTTTTTTATCATCATTTTTTTAACTGCATTATTAGTCATTTTGTCTTGTCTCAAAATTAAGCTTTATGAAAAATTAAGCAACCATAATTCAATCTGTGTGGACTTTTATTGGGCTTGTAACGTGGCTTGGGCTGAAAGGTATGGAAAGAAAGGATATAGAGGCCCAAATGCGTGTTTGTGGGTCATTTGAAACAAGAGTTACCATCTACACCTTGTATCGGCTATTCGTCAAAAATTGTTTTGACTTTCTTTGCTGATCTGTAAACTTCACTCTTTGTTTGTCATCACTTTGTGATTCTTTCTTGTTTGGATCTTTGATTTTGACGAATCATTTTCATTTGATCACTAACTGTGATATTTATTGTTTGCAATTTGAGTTGACTTCTAATGTGATGGTAACCCTTGTTTAGGTAAATTTTTTTTGAAAAGAAAGTTCTTATTGGCTCAAATTTGGTAACAATGGTTATATCTTTTTATTTTTCTTTTTGGATGAAGAAAGATGGCCACACATCATTTCAAATTTTGATTGTTTTATTTTTACAAGATTAATTAGGAGACAAGACTAAATGATCTCAACAAGAGTCATTTTTTTATATTCTCTTTTTTTTTTAGTCCTAACGAAATCAAGGATCTCCCAAATGAAAGCCAGTGGAAGTAATGGAAAATCTGCCCCAGTGTAAAACTTTGCATTTATTATTTGGGCTCAAGAACATGATTTGGGTCAATCTTTTGGTTTAGTGAAGGTCGAAAGATGACGTTTTCAAGCAATGTACACCCAAATACTTCTTAAGAATATGTGATTTGATCATTTGACAATAGGAGATTATGACATCCATTACATTTTTTTTGAAATCGCATAAAATGGACGATTTGCATCGAAAATAATTGACTCAACACTTGACATGATATGCATATTTTTGGTTTTATGAATGAAGAAATGTAATATGAAGTAAAATGATGATACTATCTGAAAGAAATATTTTTTATTATTATTTTTTTATTTTTTTGAGAAAATTGGGTTTGGTGACCCTTTTTTTTTTTAAAATCGTACTCAAACAAAAGCATGCACGAACCCAAGAATTATTCTCGAAGCTTAAGAAAATATGGTTTCATTCATTATTTTTTCTTGAGTTAATTTTTATTTTTTGACTTACGAAAAATAAATATATGTACATCTCAGAACAACAAAATATTCTATCAAAAAGATTTTTTTTTTGTTTTAACGATAACAATTCGTATTTTATTTGTATGAAAAATGAGGTCCAGAAATTCAAAATAATGATCTATATTGCCCCAAAATATGTACACTTTATTAATTTTTTTTAGATTTTTCATGCCCTAAAAATATTTTAAGAAATTCTAATTTTTTTTCTTTTTTGGATGATTCCGAGAACAAAATTAATTTTATTTTATTTTCATATTTTATTTTTTTATTTCTTTTAAAAGAAATATGATACATTTATTGTAAAATAGGAAATGACATACAAACTGAAACAAAATAGTCTCCCTTTCGTGCCTTATCAGGGGTCAGATGACTAAAGTTCTAAGGCCAAATATATGCACTCACAAGGATAGCTCCCTAATGCTTAAATCAAGGCCACCAGAGTTATGGCTCTTTTCACTGTCTCTCCACAACAGTCAGAGTAATCAACTAGATGCGGAGACACAAATGAAGAGAACAGACTCTAGCTGGGGTTCTTACGATAGCCAAACAGGAAGTACATCCCAGAGTGACACCGCTACACAACCCCTCTAATTCTAAGTTGCGCTCAGACCCGGGTATAGGGCCCCACTCATGATATGCATAAAGTGTGTGAAGGGCGATTATAATGCAAAATAACACTCGCAACATAAACACAAATAAGTAGATATATCAGACATAGATAAGGAACAATTATTTCAAAGATAAAGAACAACTAAAAAAACTCACATACGACTATTTCAAATATCAATCATAGATAAGGAAAAGGGGAAAAAACACAAAGAAAAACCACATCGAATTCGCATATCTAATTAAATGGCCTGACTCTCTAGATTCCCCAGTGGAGTCGCCATCTGTCGCAACCGGGATCGCGACGGGACGACGATCCGAAAAAGAAAACACGGTTTGAAAAAAGAGATTTTTGGAGTCGCCACCATAGTTTATTCTGGAAAACTACGGAAAAACCATAAAATGATAAGGCATGGTCCGCGAAAATGAGATTCTAAATTCGGGAGTCGGTTACGTGTAGGAAAGGTATTAGCACCCTACAACGCCTGCCCTGAGGCAGTACCTTTAACTAAATATGCGAATATGATGTGGTTTTCAAAATGTTTAACTTTCCCCTAAAATAAAACTCCAAAGAAACAAAATGTATTTTTTAGTTTTTTGGGCCCGACAAGGATTGACCTTGCTCCTACGTATTCTCATTAAGAATGAGAAATCAGGGTTCCGTAGTTCTTTTAGAAAACTGCTTGAAAATTTGTTTGAGAAATTTGTTTGAGAAAATGACTTTGGATTTTTGGGAAAGTGAACCTGACAAGGACTGGCCTTGCTCCTACGTATCTCCACTTTTGATGGAGAATCAAGGATCACGTAGTTCTGGCTAGAAAGATTGTTTGTTTGCTTGAAAATGTGAATGTTTTTAGTTTTTGAAGGTTTTTATATTTTTTGGTATTTTTTTTTATGTAATATTTCGATTTTTTATTTGCGTAATGAGCACTAGGCCGATGCGTACGATCGCACGAGCACTCACACGACTTTTTTCTTGTTTTTTATTGTTTTGCGTAATGAGCACTAGGCTGATGCGTACGATCGCACGAGCACTCACACGACTTTTTTGTTTATTTTAGATTTTGCGTAATGAGCACTAGGCTGATGCGTACGATCGCACGAGCACTCACACGACTTTTTTGTTTATTTTATATTTTGGGTAATGAGTACTAGGCTGATGCGTACGATCGCACGAGTACTCACACCGATATTTATATCATTACATGTTTTTTAAAGTTTTATATTTTGTTTTATTAAGAAGAGAGGTGAGTTGAAATATCTATGACATAAAAATATGAAAAAAAAACATAGGATAAAATTGTGGTAGAAAATAGGATAAATTTATAAATTAAAAAAATTATCAAAATGAACATAAATAGAATGAAAAGAAAATGTGTACCTTGTTGAAGATTTGAAAGATGAAGCAAGACTTTGTTTGTGATAAGTTGTGAGAAGAGGTAGATTGATGGTGAAGAAGATGAATTTATAGTAGAAGTGTGGTATGGGATTTACTATGTATAGAGGGATTGGGAAATGGTAAAATATGAGAGAAAAATGAAGTAGAGTTTTGGGATGGAATGAAGAGATTTTGAGAGAGAAGATATGGATATTATGTAATTGTGTGTGTGTGAAGTGAAGGGAATGTAGGTATTTATAAAGTTAAGGATGAAGAAAGTTGATGAATAAAAATAATATAATAAGTTGGTGGAAAATTTAGAGGAAATAAAATATAATTAAAAAAAGATGAATAGAAAAAGTTAATGTGGAAAATAAGTGAAAGAAATAATATAAAAAGTTGATGGAGAAATTAGGTGTGGAAATTAAGTGGAAGAAATAATATAAAAAGTTGGTGGAGAAATTAGGTGTGGAAATTAAGTGGAAGAAATAATATAAAAAGTTGGTGGAGAAATTAGGGGAAATAAAATATAGTGAATAGTAAAAGTTAATGTGGAAAATAAGTGAAAGAAATAATATAAAAAGTTGGTGGAGAAATTAGGTGAAATAAAATATAGTGAATAGTAAAAGTTAATGTGGAAAATAAGTGAAAGAAATAATATAAAAAGTGAGTGGAGAAATAAGATGGAGAAAAATGGATAATAAAAAATGTTGATGGAGAAGATATAATTAAAAAAAGTAAGTGGAAAAATTAGAAAAGTTGATATATAAAATTAATATGGAAATGATGTGGAAAAAGTAAATGAAAAAGGTAGATGATGTGGAATGAGATGTGGAGGGTGAGGTGGATGGTGATGTGGAGAATGGGGTGTGATAAGAAAAGATGGGTGGTGAGGAAGTAAAAAAGTGAGATTATTTTGGGCCATTGGATTAAGTGTTTAAAAGAAAATTTGGGGGTGCAAAAAGTAAAATAAATAGTATTTTTCATTTTGGTTTTTTATGTTTTTATTTATTTATTTTGTGATGAATTTTATTTACCCGGACGAAATTGGGTATTGACACCCCTCAATATGTCCACAATCAGCCACAGATCAAGACATCCTACTACAGTACCCTCAACCTCAATACATACCCAAATATCATATCATTACTGAATCAAACGATAAAACAACGAACTTATATTATATCGGATACTGTTTACACGAACATTAAGATTGATCACTTAATCTCGAAACTGAACATCAAACGCTATTATACTGAATACCATTAGGTCGAATACCAAAAGATCAAACGCTGATTAAGATCAAGTACTTAGACTTCACGTTAAGACGGTGTACTCTACTATAACAATTACTATTATTTCGAACACTATTCGAACGATTGCTCAAAGATCAAATCTCGCGCACCACAGATTAAGTACCATTCGGACGAACACTTAATTGATCACTTTACTGGATTTAACACTATCTGAGGGTAACCTCATCGAGACCAGATGTTCCCTATGTACAACCCCTAATTGTTAACAATCCTTATCTGAAACAAGCATTATCTGCCCCTAACACTACCTAAGAATGATCACTTCCTGAATCATGCATCATCACGACTAATCACTACTTATTAATCGATCATTACCTCAACGAATATCAAGGCCGGTCACTCCCCGTAAATGATTACAACCTTAGAGTAACATCACCAATAAAGATCATTCCCTAAGAACCATCACTACGAGACAGAACACTATAATAAAGAACACTCGAGTCTGGTTTAAACGCCTAGAGTACTCTGTTGAACACCTCAGTACTGACCGAACGTAATCAAACTAAACCTCAGGTTACCAAATTAGGATCGGACATTAGTTACCTCAGATCCACTAACATCAAGATCAACCGTTACCTAATAACGCTCGCTACCTGAAAATAAATAACACCAAGACCGAACGTCACTAGTAAGAATGCTCGTTACTACCTATAAACCCAACAAGTTTTACTCCGTCTCTCTCTCGAAGTATTCCAAATCTAATTTCATCTTCACTACCATCTCTCCCGTATCCGTACGACCATCACGATTAGAAACCACAGCCACAACATGCAAGATGAATAACTAGAATTATCACATTATAAACCCACTACATATACTATAACAATCCCCATGATAAATCGACTCACATGACACTGCATACTAGTCTTTTATAAACTGATGTCGTTTACTTGTAATTCGTCGTCATAACCTGCTCTCAATAACAGGCGACCCGAGCCGTCATCCATCGCGACTTCAGACCTATCTCCCCGACTCCTCAAGGACTAACGAGTAAAAACATCGATACTACGCGTAACGATGCACTATACTCAACACGAGCCGAAGTCAGTGGGCGAGACATTCACCTCCTCGCGCAGAAGAAGGTGACACTCAAATCTCTGTCTCACGCGTGAGACTAGCAAAATTGCTAAAAAGACCGACGAAGTTACAAGTAAATAACATAGTGTATGTACCACCTCCAACAGAATAAACGTGCTCAATCACGAAGTCATACATATTCTCAATAATATGTATAACTAATCCAATATAATAAACGTGCTCAATCACGAAGTCATACATATCCTCAATAATATGTATAACTAATCCAATATAATAAACGTGCTCAATCACGAAGTCATACATATCCTCAATAATATGTATAACTAATCCAATATTGGATCAAGGAAATAACCCACAATCCTCAATAATTGATTCAAAATACTCCCACGGATTCATGCATTGCCGAACGTTATTTCCAACTCTGATACTGTCTGAACGAACGTTCTGAAATCAATCCTCATAAAAGGCCGAACGCTGCCGATAAACACCAAACCTAATCGAGCTCCAAGGACGAACGCTCACAGACCAAGGACGAACGCTCACAAACCAAGGACGAACGTTCACAAATCAAGGACGAACGTTCACAAATCAAGGACGAACGCTCCCCAAAACCAAGACCGAACGCTCCCAGAGCCAAGGACGAACGCTCACAAAGACAAGGACGAACGCTACTAAAACCGAGGACGAACGTCCAAGATCCACACCGAACACTTAAAATCGAACGCTCACTTATACCAAAAACCGAACGTTCATTTATATCCAAAAGCCGAACGCTCTCCTATACCAAAAACCGAACGCTCGTGATACCCAAAAGTCGAACGCTCATAATTACCACAATACCAAGGCCGAACGCTCAACTACCGAGCCGAACGCAAAGTCAATCACTTAGGCCGAACGCTAAACCCTTGGACGCTATCCTGAATTCATCACTGTTTGGACGACCGCTTGATGAGTCAATATTTTATTGACTTCACTAGCTTATTGTACCAGATTTAAACAAGGAATTGTGCTTTAATGTTCAGTATTATCCTATTTTTCCTAATTGAGCTTAATTTGTCCAGAAATTCTTATTTTAATTAATTTGAATTATTTGAGGCTAATTATTTACATTATTAATTGTAAGGAATTATTGGATAATAATTTTGGACATTTGGAAGGCTGCCAAATAATTAAAGACTCTCCATTAAAGAAGTGTGTACAAAGGATGAGGACATTATGGTCATTTTACCCTTTGAAAGGGGTGCTTCATTATTGAAAAAGGGTTACATTCAGCAAAGTAAAAATGATGGAACCAAATAATGCAAGGTGCACACGTAAAGTGGCAGCATTTTGAAAGACCAATACGTGAACACTTGAGGGGGAGACCGTGAGACAGCAACGTCCAACACTTCACCACAAGCTCCAACAACACCACGACTGGAATCATTTGAGGAAGGAGCACACGGCTGGAAGAAACTCTCCATGCTGCAGCGTCCAAGAAACTTCACGACGGGAGCTGTCACGGCTGGAGGCAGAAGCAGCTCACAGCTGGAAAGAGGCACCACGGTACAGCAAGATTGGAGGGAGTCTACAACATGTGAAGCAACTCATCCATTCTACGTCCAGGAGCTGATCCAGCAGAAGTTGGTGTGCACACAGAGATGAAGAAAACGCTGCACTGGTTTCACTCTGAAAAATTACTACACGCTGCTTGTTGGAGAAGGAGAGCCACACCCTACGTTGGTTTGAAAGAAAAGGAGAGACTGTTGGATAGTTTGTACTGCATGGAGAATTGATGGAGAGATGCATGGTGATGAAGGCAACAACTTGGTCCAGCAGGTGGAGAGGATCTCACGGCTCATGCCAGGTGCAGCAGCAAGGAAGAGAAGATGCAGTAGCGTTTCACGGAAGAAGTCAAGCAGCACATGATGATTCATGGGAGTTGAGCTGGAGGCATGGCACGACAAGGTGGCTGGAAGTAAAGAAGGAAGCACACACGGACAACCAGCTGCAACACGGTCCAACAACTTGGAGGAGCACACGTCCAAAGAAAAAAATCCAGCTTGGCATTTTGAATTGAAAGCACATTATGATTAGCCAAAATCATGCACATAGAGACAAAGGGACATTCATGGGGCAATTTCTTTTAAAAGAAAAGAAGCATATTTTATTCATTCATAAAGAAGCACACACGGTGCATATAATTTTGTTTTGAGAGGTCAAGCAAAATAGGAGAAGTGGCAAAATGAGAATGGAGGGCCCCTTTGTTGTTTTTGGTACGTAGGAGCATAAAATGATTTGATAAGAAATGTGCTAGAAAAGGACGAAAGGTGGGCATCATTTTCTTTCTTGATATGGAGAACACTAAGAGTTGAAGAAGAATGAGGCACAGGTCCCATTATTGAAGAATGTGCATGTTGCTTTGCTTGAAGTGGAGAGCACCATTTCTATTTCAATTAGAAATAAAAAGAGAAAGAAGAGACACATGTCCCACAAGCACACATGGCAACAAAATAAAAAGGGAGTGGAGAGTGTTTAAAAGGGGGGTGCCGTGAGGAGGTTTGGGGAGGAGGAATAAGACCAGCAGAGGGGGAACTGCTTGGAGGGGAATACAGCTGCTGGACAGCAAGCACACGGACAGTCAAGGGGCTGGAAAATACAGCAGCTGGAACGTGAAGAAAAACGCACGAAGATGGAAGGCTACGGTTGAGCAATGTGTACATTAGGTTCCAATTTTAATTTCTTTACTGTAATAAATTCATGAACAATTTAATTTCAATTTAAAGTTTGGTTTCATTTACTGTTTCTGAAATTTAAATTCTGTTTTTCTGTTTTACTATTTTATTTAACTGCTGTAAATTAATTTTGGCTGTATTTTAATTTCTGTATTCTGTATTTCTGCAATTTAATTTCTACTGCTGTTTTTACTCTTCTGTTGAATATTTCACTTTCAATTATTTACTGTAATTTTATTTTTTGTATGCTGGTGCAGTAATTCTGATTCTGTTTTCATATTTTGTAATTTACTGTTTTCTGTATTTACTATTTTTCTGTATTACGTTTTTACTGTTTCTGTATTGCTACAATTTAGGATTCTGAAAATCTGTATTTTCTGTACTGTTATTATTATTTACTGCTGTAATTTCATTTTCTGTTTTTACTGTTTTATGTTTTTACTGTTTTTACTGTTTTTTTTGTGTTTTTGTTTTCTGTACTGCAGTTTTCTGTTTCAGATTTATTTTTATTTTCTCATGATGCTGAAATTTTGTTTTTACTGTTTTCTAAAATTTACTGTTTTCTGTTTTTACTGTTTTTTTTGTATTTACAATTTACTGTATTTTCGTTTTCTATATTTTAGTTTTCTGTTTCAGATTTAATTTTCACTGTTTTATGTTTTTGAATTTTCGTTTTTACTGTAGCAAATTCGTTTTTACTGTTTAATTTCGTTTTACTGTTTTAATTTTAGTTTTACCGTTTTAGTTTTATGTTTTTACGGTTTGTTTTTACTGATGTTTTTTTTTGGTAAATTTTAATTACAATGTTTTTACGCTTTTGTGCATGTTACTGTTCACACATTTTAATTTCAAACACTGCGTAATTTTCCGTTTTGTGATTTTACTACTATTTCACCATTTTCACGTTTATTGTTTTAAAGTTAATTTTCAGTTTAATTTAATTTTATCGCATAACAACAACAAAATCACAAACCCCCCACTTCGTGTTAAATCTGAGACCGAACCACAAATATTGGTCCTTGAGAGACGACCTAGGAGTCACTTCCTAGTTATACTGCATTAATTTCGTGCAATCAACTTTTGTGAGCGGTGCGACCCGTTCATCAAAATGGCGCCGTTGCCGGGGAGTTTTTCCTGTTCATTCTTCCCTTAATTTTCTTGGTTTGCGAATTAGGGGGGAATTCTGATTTTCTTAGTTTATGATTTTTTTATAAAAAAAAAATAAATAAAATAAAAATAAAATAAAATAAAAATAAAATAAAAAATAAAAAATTTTGTGTTCTGTTTTAGGTCTGTTATTTTGTTAATTTATATTTTGTAAATATGTGTTTTGTTTGCTATTTTTGAAATATGTGTTTTATTTGGTTTGATATTTTGATTCAGTATTAGGTCTTTTGTTTCGTTAATATGTGTTCTGTTTTTATTTATTTATTTAGTTTTTTTTTGTTATAATAATAATAATAATAAAAAAAATCAGAGAGTAAAGTTGCAGTAATAGGGCAGAGAGGTGTAGTTTGAGCAGATACTAATCTGAGTGCATTTATTAATAATAAAAAAAAAAGCAAATATAACAAAAATACATAAAAATACATAAAAACATAATAAAACACGGGCAGTGATCGATCAGTAATGATCGTTAAGGATTACAGTCCAACAAAAAAAAAATAATAATAACAAAAATAAAATACATAAAAAGCATAACAAAGATGTTCAGGGTTCGATCATTTCTGATCGTTAATATTACAGACCACAACAAAAACATAAAAAAAAATATTAATAATGAAAGAATTCTCGAGCTGGTTGTGGTGGTCTAAGGGAGAGCTCCGTTGAGGGAGTTCTGGTTCGGAATACAGGAGGCTTTGGTGGAGGAATTTCTCGTTCATTTCTGTCGTCATCGATAATGATCGGAACTGGAAACAAATCCAGCAGCCTCGGTGCCCTCATTATCACCCAGTTGTTTTCTTTCAAACAAAAAATAAAAAATAAAAAAATAAAAAATAAAAAACTTGTGTTAATAATAGAAGAGGAATGGAAAATTCAATGGAGGTGTGATCAGAGGTCTTACCGTACATGTATAGCGGCAGTTGTGAAAAGAGAGTGCCTGTGGGGTCTATCTCCGCTTGCCAGCGCCTGACCCGATTGCCATGGTTGTTAAACCAGCAGTGCACGTTATATTCGGTGGCATCTGCGAAGGTCCTTAGTCGAGACGCGATCTCGACGACTTGCGCTCGGCTTGGGTGTGTGACCCCATAGTTGTAGATTTTGGTCATCATCGTGATCTGATCATCTGTAGGACGCCATCGTTGACTGGTATATCTCTCTGATTCCATATCAGTCATCCTTCCTCTACTAGTATTCTAAAACATAAAAAAAAAAAAAAAAAAAGAGAAAAAAATAATAATAATAAAAAGAACAAAAACATAAAAAAAAAAAAAGAAAAAAAAAACATAAAAAAGAAGCATAAAAATATATTAGATTCTTAGTTCAGTATTTTCTTTATTTGGTTGTTTTTGTTTCCTTTTCAGTTTATTTTGTCCGATCAGTCTTTGATATTTCTGTGTCTGGTCTCAGATCTGTTTCACGGTCCTTGCAAAAGGGTCCTAAATGGATCTACGTCCAGTTGTCCTGTTGTCCTTGTTGTTCTTGTAAATTAAGATTTGGTGTTTATTTTTAAGTGGGGTACGTGGCGTTGTTCTACCCGATTGTCTCTGCAATACCTTCAATCGAAGGGAGATTAACGTCTGGTTTCCAGCCGATATACCCCTTAAGTTTTTAGACAGTTGTGTTTTATGTGTTTAAGTGTTTAAATTACAAAAAAAAAGTAAAAAAAAAATGAAAATATTGAAAAGGAGAAGAAAGAAAGCAGGAAAGCAGGAAGGTATAACAGCAGAATGAAAGGAAAAAGCAGAAAGAAGATGGAAAGCAGTAAAGGGAGAGCAGGGCAGAGATGAAAAATAAAGGTAATACAGAGAGAGAGAGCAGAAAAAGCGGAAAGAAAGGCAGATCCAGGAGCAGAGGACTTACCTGGAGTAGTAGGCTGGCAGAGAAGCTCTTCGCGGATCTCACTCAGACTCTTCAGAAGACGCAGGGACAGAGGCTCTGCGCAGATCTCAGATCTTCAGCAGACGCGGGGTGGAGAGGCTTCCTCGCAGATCCAGACACTAGAGAGAGAGAAGAGAGCAGAGAGCAGAGAGAAGAGAGAGTTGAGAGAGCAGAGGAGTAGAGAGAGAATGGGCATTCAGAAATGGCGCTGGACGCGGAGGAGTGGCTATTTGTAGCCAAAATTCTGCCACTGTAGCAACAGTTCCGGTCTTTGCCACCGAGACTGTTGTCACAGTACCGGTCTCCTTTTTAAGAAAAAAAAAATAAAATAAAAAAAATATAATAAATAAAAAAATATAATAAAAATTAATTAGCATCTACTGATGGGTGCTACGTGATTTAGACATCTACTGATGGATGTCACTGAAAACATCTACTGATGGATGTTACTGAAAATTTCTTCCCATTTCCTAACATTTTATTGCACTTGTCTATATTATTTGACTGCTCTGAAGTTGATCATCTGATGATTGTAACACACTGAGGACATTGTGTGATTTAAGTGTGGTCTACTGGGAAGAAATTCTGATTTTTCTGATTTTTCTGTTAGATTGTATTTTGTGTGTTAAATTTTTTGTTTTTTGAGTGTTAAATTTTTTCTCTTTTAAGTTATTTTTATCCAGTTTTGTGTGCAATAAATTTTACATTTTTCTCTTGATTTCTGGATGATGTTTAAGTTGTAGATTTTTCCTTCACTTACTTAATACTTATAGTTTGTAATCCTTGATTTTCTCTGCCTGGAAAGATGATTATGTGTTCAAGAGGTTGAATTGATTATAACACGGATACCCTGTGTGAGATTTGAGCCACTTAATGTTCTTTCTTGTGTGATATGACTCTTGATTTCTTGCACATATGCCTTGGCTTGATTCTTTTTGATATACTTGATTGATATGCATGTTCAGACGTGATAAAGGCATTTTTGTTCTTGAGCCTCTTTAGCCAAATAAGCCTACCTTGTTATTATCCTTTGATAACCCCTTTGAGCCTATACTGTATATATTTCTTTGTGTTGAAGCTCATACACTGATCCTAAGTGAAAAACAAATGATTACCTTAACCTTAGGAAAGTCTGGAGCTTTAGAAGTGTTTTGGGAACAAGTGTGGTCTCCCTGGGGATTCTAGTAAATTGGCGAGTTGGTTCCTCTTCGTGTTTCATTTTTGTAAATATGTTGTGTATTTTGTCTCTTACAATTGAGTGCAAAAGAAAAAACAAAAGAAAAAAAAAATGAAAAACAATTTTGTGAATAATGGAGTCGAGAAGAGGATTGAATTAGAGGTTTGGGCGTAATTTCACTGTTCCCCATAGCTCCTCTATTTTCTTCTCAGTTGTTACTACTTATCCATATCTATCCTTCCCTGTCCTTGGCCCCATTACAACCCATAAAAGACCTTTAGATCTGAACATGCATATGCTTTAAGTGTTGATATTAGAGACTTGCCAAGTCTGCTTGTGTTTGTTTTCTTGAGTACATTGAGTTGAAATTATTTACCCTAAACACTTGAGAGAAACACTGTTAGTGCATCTGTGAGGTTATGTTATTTTTGAATCACCTCTTGAGCTGAGTAATCATTTTGCTGTGTATTGAATTGCTTGGATGATTTCTGTAAGTATCTGCTTTATTTGATTTTGTGTTGGATAATTGTCTACTTCTTTTTTCTTTCCAGATTTCTTGAGAACTGTGTAAATTCTGTGTATTTTTTTTTTCTTGTGAGCCTTTATTTTCTGTATGTTGCAATTGTGTCACGTCCTTTGATGTCCTTTGAATTATTCCCTGATTTGTGTCTTGATTTTGCCCACGAGTGCAAAAGACTAAGTGTGGTCTATTTTGATGAGTCAATATTTTATTGACTTCACTAGCTTATTGTACCAGATTTAAACAAGGAATTGTGCTTTAATGTTCAGTATTATCCTATTTTTCCTAATTGAGCTTAATTTGTCCAGAAATTCTTATTTTAATTAATTTGAATTATTTGAGGCTAATTATTTACATTATTAATTGTAAGGAATTATTGGATAATAATTTTGGACATTTGGAAGGCTGCCAAATAATTAAAGACTCTCCATTAAAGAAGTGTGTACAAAGGATGAGGACATTATGGTCATTTTACCCTTTGAAAGGGGTGCTTCATTATTGAAAAAGGGTTACATTCAGCAAAGTAAAAATGATGGAACCAAATAATGCAAGGTGCACACGTAAAGTGGCAGCATTTTGAAAGACCAATACGTGAACACTTGAGGGGGAGACCGTGAGACAGCAACGTCCAACACTTCACCACAAGCTCCAACAACACCACGACTGGAATCATTTGAGGAAGGAGCACACGGCTGGAAGAAACTCTCCATGCTGCAGCGTCCAAGAAACTTCACGACGGGAGCTGTCACGGCTGGAGGCAGAAGCAGCTCACAGCTGGAAAGAGGCACCACGGTACAGCAAGATTGGAGGGAGTCTACAACATGTGAAGCAACTCATCCATTCTACGTCCAGGAGCTGATCCAGCAGAAGTTGGTGTGCACACAGAGATGAAGAAAACGCTGCACTGGTTTCACTCTGAAAAATTACTACACGCTGCTTGTTGGAGAAGGAGAGCCACACCCTACGTTGGTTTGAAAGAAAAGGAGAGACTGTTGGATAGTTTGTACTGCATGGAGAATTGATGGAGAGATGCATGGTGATGAAGGCAACAACTTGGTCCAGCAGGTGGAGAGGATCTCACGGCTCATGCCAGGTGCAGCAGCAAGGAAGAGAAGATGCAGTAGCGTTTCACGGAAGAAGTCAAGCAGCACATGATGATTCATGGGAGTTGAGCTGGAGGCATGGCACGACAAGGTGGCTGGAAGTAAAGAAGGAAGCACACACGGACAACCAGCTGCAACACGGTCCAACAACTTGGAGGAGCACACGTCCAAAGAAAAAAATCCAGCTTGGCATTTTGAATTGAAAGCACATTATGATTAGCCAAAATCATGCACATAGAGACAAAGGGACATTCACGGGGCAATTTCTTTTAAAAGAAAAGAAGCATATTTTATTCATTCATAAAGAAGCACACACGGTGCATATAATTTTGTTTTGAGAGGTCAAGCAAAATAGGAGAAGTGGCAAAATGAGAATGGAGGGCCCCTTTGTTGTTTTTGGTACGTAGGAGCATAAAATGATTTGATAAGAAATGTGCTAGAAAAGGACGAAAGGTGGGCATCATTTTCTTTCTTGATATGGAGAACACTAAGAGTTGAAGAAGAATGAGGCACAGGTCCCATTATTGAAGAATGTGCATGTTGCTTTGCTTGAAGTGGAGAGCACCATTTCTATTTCAATTAGAAATAAAAAGAGAAAGAAGAGACACATGTCCCACAAGCACACATGGCAACAAAATAAAAAGGGAGTGGAGAGTGTTTAAAAGGGGGGTGCCGTGAGGAGGTTTGGGGAGGAGGAATAAGACCAGCAGAGGGGGAACTGCTTGGAGGGGAATACAGCTGCTGGACAGCAAGCACACGGACAGTCAAGGGGCTGGAAAATACAGCAGCTGGAACGTGAAGAAAAACGCACGAAGATGGAAGGCTACGGTTGAGCAATGTGTACATTAGGTTCCAATTTTAATTTCTTTACTGTAATAAATTCATGAACAATTTAATTTCAATTTAAAGTTTGGTTTCATTTACTGTTTCTGAAATTTAAATTCTGTTTTTCTGTTTTACTATTTTATTTAACTGCTGTAAATTAATTTTGGCTGTATTTTAATTTCTGTATTCTGTATTTCTGCAATTTAATTTCTACTGCTGTTTTTACTCTTCTGTTGAATATTTCACTTTCAATTATTTACTGTAATTTTATTTTTTGTATGCTGGTGCAGTAATTCTGATTCTGTTTTCATATTTTGTAATTTACTATTTTCTGTATTTACTATTTTTCTATATTACGTTTTTACTGTTTCTGTATTGCTACAATTTAGGATTCTGAAAATCTGTATTTTCTGTACTGTTATTATTATTTACTGCTGTAATTTCATTTTCTGTTTTTACTGTTTTATGTTTTTACTGTTTTTACTGTTTTTTTTGTGTTTTTGTTTTCTGTACTGCAGTTTTCTGTTTCAGATTTATTTTTATTTTCTCATGATGCTGAAATTTTGTTTTTACTGTTTTCTAAAATTTACTGTTTTCTGTTTTTACTGTTTTTTTTGTATTTACAATTTACTGTATTTTCGTTTTCTATATTTTAGTTTTCTGTTTCAGATTTAATTTTCACTGTTTTATGTTTTTGAATTTTCGTTTTTACTGTAGCAAATTCGTTTTTACTGTTTAATTTCGTTTTACTGTTTTAATTTTAGTTTTACCGTTTTAGTTTTATGTTTTTACGGTTTGTTTTTACTGATGTTTTTTTTTGGTAAATTTTAATTACAATGTTTTTACGCTTTTGTGCATGTTACTGTTCACACATTTTAATTTCAAACACTGCGTAATTTTCCGTTTTGTGATTTTACTACTATTTCACCATTTTCACGTTTATTGTTTTAAAGTTAATTTTCAGTTTAATTTAATTTTATCGCATAACAACAACAAAATCACAAACCCCCCACTTCGTGTTAAATCTGAGACCGAACCACAAATATTGGTCCTTGAGAGACGACCTAGGAGTCACTTCCTAGTTATACTGCATTAATTTCGTGCAATCAACTTTTGTGAGCGGTGCGACCCGTTCATCACCGCTTAAGATCAAAATCCTTAAAGAACGAACGTTCAAGAACGTCCCACGAAAATACTAAGTCACGGACGAACGCTCATTAATGCACTGCTTTAATACGACTTGGACGAGCGTCCCATATATATAACGAACGAACGCGGACGTTCGTTCAGAACCGAACGCTCACTACTGAGCAACTTGGACGAACGTCCAATTCCACCAGAATTAGACGAACGTTCAGAAGTTGGCCGACCACTAATTGGTCGAGCACTGTTGGGACGAACGTCCAATTTTGACTCACCAAAATTGGACGTACGCTCATTCTGCAGAATTCTGCAGAATCACGCAGGTTCCAGAGAAAACCCAGAAACCCCCTATCTTCATCCCCTTCTTCCCAAATCCTACCCAGATTTGCAGCAAACACAAATATCTTAAAAATCAAAGAAATAAAACAAACTCCCCTTACCTCTTGTAGACTTCCATGTAAATTTTGGGATCTAACTCCTCCCAGACGTGCAGATCAAAATCTCCTTGCAACCTCCACAATTCTTCACTTCCTCTCCCAGATCTTGCTGGAAGGACTCCATTCTCACCAGATGCCCACCCAGATCCGCCTCTCAGCCCTTCAGAAGTTGGTACAGTTCCCATGGGTGCTCGTTGGACGGCTGGAAATGGAAGGAAGGGTGCCTTTCCTCTGGCTGCTCTCTCACATGGCTCTCTTCTATGCTAGCAAACTTGAGAGCTTAAAGACGTAGCTGGTCCAGCAAAAGGAGAAACCACCTTCACGGTCCAGGAGCAACAAAATGGAGGGCTCCCAACATTATTTCTTCTCTCACGTCCAAGAGGTGCTCACGGGTGAGATGCATCTCCCCTGACGCCCAAATGAGAGCCTCCCCCTCTTTCCCCTTCCAATAATAATGCACCAACAAAAATTGCATTCTGATAGTCAAAGGTGGGTGACCACCATGCCCCAACATGTTCCCCCACCATAAAAATTACGGGTCTTACACTCTCATCACCGGTAGCCCAATTCAAAAAATCAGAAACACTCTCCATTAAACAATGAGTTTTCGTTTTATAATTTTTGTCTTATATAATTTTATCCAATTTTCACCATCATAAAGAAATTGGTAATTGATCTGGAAAAAATGATTTCTTACAAAAAAATGATTTTATAATGAGTTTTCATTTTATAATTTTTGTCTTATCTAATTTTATCTAATTTTCACAAGCATAATGACATCAAAAGAATTGGTAATTGGCCTGGAAAAAATCAGAAACCTTCGTTGTTAAACAATTTCTTACAAAAAAAATGATTTTATAATGAGTTTTTATTTTATAATTTTTGTCTATATAATTTTATCTAATTTTCAAAAGCATAATGACATCTGAAGGAATTGTTTAGAGATGATGATTCAACATATGTTGAAACTAGAGAGCTGAGTGAAGATGGTGAAATTGAAGAGATCTTGAATGAACCTGATAGTGAATATGTCAATGACTCAACTCTTTACAAAGACAAATTGTTTAACGGCAAGTGTTTTCGATTTTTTCAATTTGGATGACAGAGAAAAAATTAGAGTCTGAGAGATGAAAAAGAAAGGATCGAAAGGAATAAGAGAGGTGAATAAGAGTTTTTAAGATTTCTTATTTTTTAAAACCCGATACACATTAAAAGACCTATGGTTAACATACCCTTTTAAAAAAAAAACACGAATTCCATTTAATAGAAGAAAGTACAGAAAACAAAGAGTAACAATAATGACAAATATTTAAATGAGAGTCTAAAAAATAGGTAACATGCATAATGAGATTTTATGATTTTGTTAGCATATATTTGTAACACTTCCATCACATTGAACGTAATAATCCTTTTTTTACTAAACTTTAAAAATACATTAATATTATTATCGTAATAAATTTTTAATATATTTTAAAACATTTAAATCAGTATATTTTAACCATACAACATAATAACAATACTAAAAATTCAATGGAAAATTTAAATTCAAATTCTTTTAAAGTTTTAAGAATAAACATATGCATTTTGAATGAGAAAAAATAGAACACCAAGTCAATTTTTTTAATCTTTCTAATTTCTCTAATAGTCCAACTTTACGCTGTCTTTATAAAATATTTTTATTTTATTATTTAAGTTCAATTAAATAATTTAATTGTTAAATAAGCACTTTTATTTTTCATAAAAAAAGTTACTTACTAAGAAATTTCATTTTTGAAAGGATGAATTATTTATAAAACATTGGAGGTAAAATCTAATATATTTCAGAAACAAACAAACAAACATATATATATATATATATATATATATATATATATATATATATAGTAAGAATGTGTAAGATTAAGATATTTGCATTTATCTTGTGTTGCAATGGAGGGAGTGTTGCTTCCTGTGTGTTCTTCCCCTTCATCCGCTGCAACTCTTAAACCCAAAATCTCCATTCCCCAACGCTCTTCTTTTACTTCGTCACTACCAACCCACTGTTCCTTCCCTCAAAACGTAGCGTTTTCCCTTCGTAACACTCTCCGAAGTTCCACCTCCGCACTCGCCCAGCACGAAGCTCCGGTTCTGGGAAAACCCGACAACAACTCCGTACCTGCTCTGCCCAAAATCGACAAGACTGGGCGCTTCTGCAGCCCCAGAGCCGCGAGAGAACTCGCACTGTAAAACCTGAACCGAATCCCTTCCTTACTTCCTTTCATTCAACTTACTAATTTGTCAGTTACCTTTTCTCTGTACACTTTGTTTTCTGATGAGAATCTTTCGTGCAGCTCCATTATTTATGCCGCATGTTTGGAGGGAATGGACCCTGTTCGGCTTTTCGAGAAACGGATGAATGCGCGGCGAGGTAACGGTTTATCTTTGATGATAGGGTCTGCTGGGATAATAAACTTATCAATGAACACTTTTATGATATGACGATAAGAAACAAAATTGAGATAAGAGGGTGTTCAATTGGATCTGTGTTTACTGTTTATTATTTTTTAATCATAAAGTTGCAATTTTATTTGAAATCTATTTGATGTTTTCAGAAATTTGTATAGAAAGCACTCAACATTCTTTTTTGTTTTCTTTTCCGTAGAAATCTTCGAAAAAGCATATTTTTTATTACTGTGATAATGTCTGTGTGAATCTGGCTTATAGCCTTTAGTGGAAAACAAGGTGTCAATTTTATAACTAAAAAGTGAAATAAGTAAATGGAAACACAAATAAAGGTACATTATACGCATGTTTCTCCATGTATGAGTTAAAAAACAAAATTTGGTGAAGTTAACGTGAGAAGTAGTTTATAAATAAACTAATTTTATCTTCTGGTTATAAATAAGTTAATTAATTAACTAATTTTAACTTCTGAAGAAATTTATTATATTCTTTTGTTTTCCTTTTTTCTGGAAGTGCTTAATAGAAATGTTTATCCAAACACGTTCTATAACGTGGTTAGTTAAGGTTTTTGTTGTCGTTTGTTTTGAATTGGGTGCATTTGGTTTGTTGTTTCAGAGGTCGGATATGAATTTGACAAGAAAAAGTTGTTGGAGTATAATCATATGAGTTTTGGAGGGCCACCTGCTACTGTTGAGTCGGATGAAGAGGCAAATGAGCTTCTGCGGCACATTGAAGAAGAGTCTGCCATTGGTAATTAAAAACCATAGATCGAGAATCTCTCTTCCTTTTATATAAAACAAGTTGGTGAAAATGCTTGAATAGAATGTTCAATGTATATATATCCCTGCTTTTCTTTTACTTGACATTTGCAAGTTACAACATTTAAAAAATAAAAAATAAAACCAACCAGATTTGCTACTGCTTCATGATGTTGTTGTATGTACATGTCTTTCATAGTTTATAACGTACGAGCTTTGAAAGCCGAGTAGTCTCTTTTCACATTTTTTATTTATTGTCTCCTTTGCACACCCGTGTGACTTGCAAATATGATTGGTCAATTTAATTTGCTGGTAAAAAATTGCAGTTTTAACAGTTGTTGGAGATGAAAGTCAACCATTTATTTATTTTGTGTTTCTCTTGCTGCCATGATTGAAAGTAAGCTTATCTAGAAAACCTTGTTGACTTTTCATGATATTTTAAGCTGAGGAGTTGTAGCATTTGCGTATCAGTGAAACTTAGGAATACTCCATTGAACATTTTAGTTTAGTAGTGATTAGGCTGGAAATGTATAATAAGTTTTACTTTGGTTGTCACTGCAGCAAGGTTTTGCATCCTGGTATTGTAAGTTAGCTTTGAAGGGCTACTTCTTTATTCTAACAGTGTGTTAGACAAGAGTTTATGTTGTGGTTATATTGTAAAGCAATTTTACAAGTCACATTATGGACAGAAGTCTATGTTCTGGTATTATATCTTAAGGATTTAAATTTCGTACACAGCCTTCCTTATTGTGTTATATTCTTTCGTATGACAGAAGTCTGTGTGTTTCAGTGACAACACAATGTGGCACATATGCCCAGAGAAATGTATAATGGGCTGTAAAGTATTTATTATTATCTGTGCACTTTTCTGTTGTTGCTTTCATCTCTAAATTGTACTAATGTGTTATGTTGTGCATGGCAGAGGCAGAAGTCCTTACAGCTCCACCAAGGTTGGTATATAACAACCTGATTTTGAGGTAAACGTAGACCCTTTACAGCTCCTCCAAAGCATACTTTAAATATAAGCTTGCCTTTCGTCCCCTCACCCACCGACCCCCCAAACACGCACTGTAAAACTGGGTCTTTTATTTGCGTTAAGGTTCGTTGGCAATGGTAATAATGTTACAACTCCCTATCTGCAGATTCACTAGGAAACTATTGGTTGCAGTCAGGGATACATGGGACAATCATGTCCTGGTTATTAACAAGATCGTCCCTGAAAATTGGAAGGTATAATAGTTGATATATATTATAGCTTTTTTACTCAATTTATTATCTTGCCGCTGCAAATTCATTGATCATGGGCATAATTTCTTCTTATTATTGGATGACTTCTATGTTACTAATGCACCAATCCTGATCAATTATTTGTTACACGAAGTTGAACCACCCTGAAAAAAGTGGGAAATAGATAAGGTCAATGGTGAAACAATGCAATAGTTTACAATTTTGAATTTTATATAAAGACAGAATGAGAAGCAAAAAAATGTCATGCAAAAATGGTTGGTTATCTTGCCCTAGTTATATTTGTCATCCATAGGAACAATGCAATAATTTACAATTTCAAATTAAAAGGCAGAACGACAAGAAAAAAGTCTCCTGCAAAGTGGTCATAGCTAAGCTTATTAATTCAGAGAGGCATGGGTTGAGTCATGCTCTGTTTCATATATCTCTCCTGTCACCAATTATTAACATAATGTATATTTCTTTTTCTTATTCTTGTAAATATATGATGTACATATTATATGAATTCAGACTGCTGAGTAAAACCACGCAAGCAATTCACTCGATTCTTCTCTATTATTTTCCTGGGCTGTATCCATTTTAATAAGTCCTCTGTTAATAGCTTACTCTTTTTAGAAAATTGGTTGTTGACATGATATCAGAGTTTCCATGACCAAGTTGTCGAGAGGTTGATACTCGTTCCCATCTTGTAGATAAAATAAGCAATTTTATAACAGGTTAGGGTATACTAGTATGTTTGTCCACACTTCAAGCCCAAAGAAGTGAAGAACTCCTGGGGGGAAGGGGGGATGGGTGGGGGGACATGTCAGATATTCTTGGGATTTCGCCTAATAGCTTGATCTTTTGTTATAGTTTGATCTTGAAGGGGAAGTTACTGGTTCAACACCTGGAGTTTATTTATGGTAGATAACATATTTTCCCATTCATACCCATCATTCCCTCTTCATTTAATATACAAAACATGAAACACCTACTATTGAAAGGCAAGTATGCTTATTTGTCTTGGACACTAGACTATCATCATTTTAATTTGATCACCTAGTTTATTTGCTCATAACTGCCAAACGCTTCTCACTGGTACAACATATTTGTTGTGCAAAATTTATACTACTGTTATAAAGTTTCTTCTGCCTAAATTATCTGTCTGCCACTATCATGTTTAATGTTAGTATAGATGACTTCGTATTTTTATTGGTTTGATAATGTTTTAATGAATTGTATGTATTGTATCTACTTCTTAAAGTCATGCATTGATCCAACTTAGCTTCTGTCAATTTGTATTTGTGGTATGCTTTTACTTATTTCAGTTTTATTCCTTGCACGCAATTATGCTAAATTTTAAAGATCCATTTTGTTTGCTAATGCTCATGGTAGTTTGCATCTTTCTGTTGATGCATTTCAGAATGAACCAGCGGGAAAAATTTTAGAGCTTTGTATTCTTCACTTGGCCATGTCCGAAATGGCAGTGCTAGAAACAAGACACCAAATCGTCATTAATGAGGTATATCTTAAGTTCACGTGATGAGAAACCAAACATTACTTAAGCTTATATCGTGTCTTATTATTTTGCACATAAAAAAAGTTTAACTCATAATTTATATAATTGTTTTGAAGGCCGTAGATCTTGCTAAACGGTTTTGTGATGGAGCAGCCCCTCGTATCATTAATGGCTGTCTCCGCACATTTTTCCGAGAACTTGAGCTTCAGGAATCAAATAACCGAGTTTAGTTGTCTTTGGCTTATGGAAAAGGTTTCCTTGCATTTCAGGAATATCAGGTTTCGTAGCTTGCATATAGAACGCTACTCAATCACTGAAATAGGAACCTTGTTTGAAAATTACTGTTATTATGACATTGAAATAGTTATAGTGTATATGCTATTTTTTGTATGTTAGCACGTGGGATTTGTATTAAATTTTTGACTAAAATGTTAATTTCGTTCCTTATTTTTGCTTTGCGGTATTATTTTTTCAATTTCTTTTGAAATATATCAAGTTTTAATCACCACAATTTTAATAGACTGTTTCACTATTTTGAAATGTATATATAATTATATTTATTTATTTATTTTGGAAATTTCATTTTAAGGTATGTAGTGGACACAACAACTTCCAACTTTTTAGAGAAGGACAACCCACTAACATATTGTAAGAGGATGAAACATTAACCACTATATAATGGATCCCTATAGTTTTGGCAGCTTTCTCATAAGAGAAGGTGGAGAGGTGTTCCCTCCACCACCCCAACTTTTCTTTATACCTTCCTAAAATATTTTAATTCTAAAATTACCCTTTTTACTTTTACCATTTACTTATTTTACTTTTATATCAAAATCCTAATTTCCTACCTCTCATTTTCACTCACAACCATCAACCTCCCCTCCCCCTTCCCCCAACTCTCTCTCTCTATTTTCGTTTCTTCCATACCATTCTCCATATCTATTTTCTTTCTTCTCCATTTTGGTGCCTTGGTGGTGTGTTTGTGGTGCATTGGTGGTGCGGTGGTGGCGTGTTGGTGGTGTGTTGGTTGTCCGTTGTTCGTGGGGTGCGTCTGCTGTGGAGTTTGGCATTTTTGTTTGATTTATAAGATGTTGGGTTTCTTTATTGTGCTTGTATGAATGATAGATAGATAGCATTATAGTTTCATTTTAATGTATTTGAATGTGTGTTGTGATTTGTGATGTTTGTTGTGTTCTTCATGCCTGCATTTTCTGTGTGTGTAGACGAAGAAGATAACTGTGATAGGCCTAAATGGATATGACATATCTGTTTGGCCTTCAACGGATGTGGATATTCGTTGTCGGGAAACGAATATCCATATTTGTTTTCCCTTCAACGGGTGTTAATATCCATTGATGGATCTTCATATCCGTAGAAGAGTTCTCCATCTTGCTTTCGCACCCGAGACGATCTCCTCTACTGTTGTGTTGCCACCACTACCGGAGCACCTTCTTGCACTAGTACCACTACCACAAAACCACCTTCTTGACCACCAAACTCTTTTAGGAAGCTCTCCAACATCCAAACAAACACACCATTACCACAAACAACCACCACCACAAGAAGCACAAGCATAGTGAAAGTGAAGAAGAAAGATAACGAAAGTGATTTCCGTGAGTGTGGGGGTGTATTTTATATAATGGGGACCGCTTAAATAAGGTGGTTGAATGTTGGTGAGAAGTAAAGTTTTTTTCAACCATTATCTTTAATTTTACTAACGAGGACAAATGAGGAATGAAGATGTGCAGGAAGAAGACTGTGGTGGTGTAGGGAGCAACTCTTGAGAATGTGGTTCTTAAATTCACATAGCCTTTGACTTACCAAAAAAACCAACCAGTACATCGTCGAATGGTTGTAACTAGTCTCGTGGTACCTGGATGCCCACAAACGTATCCCAAAACATGACTTTGGCAAAGCCCCCTAGTCAATCAACACGCGGTGAACGTTCCTGCCCATCATGATGACAGACAATACAATTATGTCATCTTTGCATGGGAGGACATTTGTGCAGTCCACCTCCGAGAACACTTACAAGTACAAAAACATCGTATAACGTCAGTGGTTTTTAGCCTTTCACGTCGAATTCGAGGTCGACGTCATATCGGGAGACGTTAAATTGAAGTCTAACATAGAGCAATTCGACGTTCAAAGTAAAGCAAATTAACATAGAATTTTGTCAATATTCGACGTTAATCAATTTTTTTGTTTTATTTAATTAATTGTGATTCTTTTCTACAACTCTATGAGATCTGAAAAGTAGAAAAACAACAAATTTCAGTTTTTGGTGTTTTATAAAACATGAACTATGAACGTGTAGTGTAGTATCAACAACAATAACAAAAAGCAAACAAGTTCAATCAAACAACAACAACAAACAGGTTCAACCAAACAACAACAACAAATAAGTTGAACAAAAAAAAACAACAAATAAGTTTTTCAAAACGAAAACCAAAACTAACTTTCGAAAGGTGAGTTCGTCGAAATAGAGTGTTGCCACCAGTGAGAGAGAAAGTAGAATGTTCCTATAAAGGACAAGAACACGAAAATAATCGGTCAAAACAAACGAAAATCATACCTAAAGTAGTTAATTAACATGCATTTGTAACAAATGAAAGAAAGATTACATGTGATGGTCGTTAAACTTCGTTGCAGAAAGGTTTGAGCAGAGAAGAGGATATCACGCGCTAAGATAAAGTGAATGAATTTTCAATCTCCCACTCAAATTTTTATTGAATTCACTAACCTTTTAACATCTAACACTAAGGCATTCGACGTTTTATACCCTTTTGATGTCTAATTATAGGGAATTCAATGTCATACGTAAATACATTTTCACCTTTGCGCCAAACATTTTTGCAAAAAATTTACCCAATATAACAAATTGACGTCGAATTACAATTCTAAACGACGTTTAATAATTGCATTTATTTACAAAAAATGTCACCAACCATTTTTAACGTTGGCTATTTAGTGGTTGGACGTTGAACGTGTTACGTTATACGCTGTTTTTACACTAGTGACTAAACTAGTTGGGTAGACATTACGCTCTGCCAATGGCGTATTCGCCCATATTTCGTTACACCTCCCCCCGTAAATTCCCTTCTGATCGAGTTGAAGTCTTCCAAAATGGGAGTTTTATGAAGCTTTGATAAGTGTTTAGTATTAGTTATTTTCAATGTTAAATTTTTTCGCAACTTTCTTATATAACACTTTCGTCGAGTATAAGATTTTTTAAGTAGTTCGTTAAACACTTGACCTTGTATATGATTTTAATTAATGAATTACATTTTCGTCTTATATAGGATATTCATTTGCTTGTAAAAGTTTTCTCCATATTGAACAATCGTTTAGTATGGAAAACTCTTGTATTTAAAACTAAAATGCAACTGTAGATTTAATAAAAGAAACATTTAGATAAAATTAAACAATAAATGCATATATATTTGTATACTGGTTCACTCCAACTAAGCTACGTCTCTTCTATCCACAAAGGGTTCCACTATAATTTTCACCAAGATTACAACTGAGTATTCTCATCACTCTGGTATCCTTAGGCACTCTTGGTATCCCTCAATACACTGCCTAGTTGAGTTTCACTCACTCTTAGTTGCGCAATATTTTTAACACTTGAGAATCAAACTGGAAAATAATTTTAGAGGGCTTAATTGATCCCTCTCATAATCTTCTATTTATAAAAATAAATTGATACAAGGGTACATGATAACTAGGGTAACCTTAGACACAATATAATCATAATAAATAGGGTAACCTTAGACACAATATAATCATGGTAAATAAGGCAACCCTAAACACAATATAATAATCATAAATAGGATAACTCTAAACACAATATAATCATGATAAATAGGGTAAATATTCTAACACTCCCCCTCAAGCTGGAGCATACAAATTGTATGTGTTAAGCTTGGAATAAATAAACTAAATCCAACAAAATCAACTTGTCTAAAATGTTGAGACACTAGACGTGGTAACTTTGTCTCCGAACAAGATGCACATATGCTTTAGACCATCAAAGGAGAATGTCTATAAACCAAAGAGACTCCTCATAAGCTTATGGAGAATAATATTGGACAACCATGAAACTTCGCCTAGCACCATGAACCTTAAAGTAGGATGACTTTGACAAAGTTGATTTCCATCAAAAGTGAATGACGAGTGGTAGACATCGACAAACTACAGAAACTGGATTGCCATCAAGTAAGGATGGGACCTGCATGGCTAAAAGCGACAAACTACAGAGACTAGATTCCATCGAGAAAGGATGGGGCTTGCAGTGGCTAAAAGCGACAAACTACAGGGATTAAATTGCCATCAGTGACTAATGGGGCCTGTAGTGATTGAAAGCGACCAAACTACAGGGTATAAACTGCCATCAAGTAAGGATGGGGCCTGTAGTGGCTAAAAGCGACAAACTACAGGGATTAAATTGTCATTAGTGACTGATGGGGCCTATAGTGGTTGAAAGCGACCAAACTGCAGGGATTAAACTACCATCAAGTAAGGATGGGGCCTGTTGTTGCTAAAGGAGATCTGCAGGGATTGCCATCACTAACTGACAGGGTCTGTAGTGGCTGAAACAAAGTGTAGTGACTAAACTTCCATCACTGATTAATGGGGTTTGTAGTGGCCGAAACATACTGTAGGAGCAAGTTTATCCCTTGTTAGTTTCACTTCCCAAAAATCAAAAAATCATTTCAAAACAAATTTTCAAACAATTTCCAAACAAACTTCTCAAACAATTAAAAAAGAACTACGTAACCTTGATTTCTCATTCTGAGTGAGAATACGTAGGAGCAAGGTCAATCCTTGTCGGGCCCAAAAAATTAAAAACATATTTCGTTTCTTTAGGGTTTTAATTTAAGGGACAGTTAAACATTTTGAAAATCACATCATTCACGTATTTAGTTAAAGGTACTGCCTTAGGGTAGGCATTGTAGGGTGTTAATACCTTTCCTACGTGTAACCGACTCCCGAACCAAGAATCTCATTTTCGTAGATCGTGGCTTATCATTTTTTGGTTTTTCCGTAGTTTTCCAGAATAAACTATGGTGGCAACTCCAACCTCTTTTCCAAACTCGTTCATTTTTCCGGATTGTCGTCCCGTCGCGATTCCGGTTGCGACACCCTATACTAGTTGAGTATTTGCACCACTCCTAGTACTAGACAATCCTAATATCCTTTGATACACTACCTTGAATTCATTAACTCGTCTGAGTTTCACAAGTGTTTTAATTCTCTTCAGAATTGTATTTAGTTGATTGCTTACAAGTCTCATAGACTATTACTCTCGCAAAGAGGATATGTGTTCAATACAATATAGTCTATAGACTCGATGAGTGTTTCACTCTCTACTTTTTACTCTCTACTTTTTACTCTCTACTTATAGTAGTAAGCAAATATTACAACGAGGCTCGAAATTATTGCTTGACTTTTGTTTTTCTCTTCTTAGATATTGCCCTCTTGCTTGAGCTTTTATGTGCTTATCTTCTTAACGTTTTTTGTAGGATTGATATTTTCGTTGTAAGCTATTCTCTTAATTCTTCCTAGCTTTTTCAAAATGTATCCGTTAGCCTAAGCTCTTGACCTTGAATCTTTTGTATTCTCTGTCTTTCATGGGAAACAACCGTTGGTTAAAGTCAACTTGTCAGAGCTGACTTGCTTTTTGAGTACTTTGCTCAAAGTAGGTTGTACTATCTTTCAAACACATCTTCTTATGAACAAAACATTTTGTGAATGTGTTCTTTGTCTCTAATGTCCACTTATGATATATTTCAAATAAAACATTTGGATGCATGTAATAGGTTATCTGCATAAAATAGAATAGATTGTGCATGCAACAGATATGTCTTATCTCTTATCACTTTTGATGTTTTTGAACATTAAACATTTAGTGACATTTAATGCTTGTTCATAACAACAAAATGTTTTTCGCATTTTCTACCGTTGAGGTAGCGTTTATCATTTAAGTTTTTTCTTAAGATACCAGTCATTGAGTAAGAACTTTATTGTTGGACAAAGTAAAAATTTTAGTTCACGGTATCATATAATATGTTGTAAATGCTTTTTGGGACATTGCCTTTTGAACTTCATCTTCTATAGGTTTTGGATCTTTGTTTAAGCCTTTTAGAGGGTTTGGTCAAAGATATATTATCTTGACACCTCTTTGCTTATTGAGAGTTCAACTTATTAGCATTGGGTACAATGTAGCTTATGCATTTAGCGTACCTCTCTCAGAAGCTTTGTTTATACATGGTTTAACATTGCGTCTGGAATCTTTAACCTAGTTGTTTTCTTAAGGCTTATCTATGTTGATGGATGATTGAGAATGTTGTTCCTAGCACCTATGTTTCAGCCTATCCTATTCTTTTAGTTTAAGTATTTTCAGATTCGTGTCTCTTTTAACTTTATTTGATTAAACTTCAAAACATGAGAGTGTTTAAACATTTTGTCTGATAGAAGATTTTGTCTTAACAATGAGGAGCTAAATCTCCAAGTGTTGGAGCAAGATGTAAACAAATTTGAACTCTCTTGTATTTGGTAATACCTTCTATTTGTGTATGATTTCTTTTGATCTAAGGTTTGTTAATTGATTTATATTCAACATTAAATGAATTGATCACTTGTGCTATCTAATTGGCTTAAGATTGAGTGGAAATTGGTCTTAAGTTGTAGTCCAATGAATTATTTTGTGAGCTTTTTTATTATAGGAATAAATCTAGGGTGTGCAATTAGAGATAAACTCTTAACCTTAATTGATAGCATATCCCCTATCCATGACCAAACACTTTCGTTGATTTCTCCTCAAACTTCAATAGACCTTACTCGATTTCATCTTGTATAGTATTCTTGAAAAGTATACGATTTTTTTATGAAACTTACAATATTTTTCCCTCTTCTTTGTTCGAAAAAAGACCATCTATGATCATTGCCCATTTTTTCTCTCTTTATCTTTTAACAAAATAGTGAATATGTGATATGTTTTTGATACATCGAATGTATAAACTCTCTTTTCCATTTTATTATTATCTACCTCACCTTTTTGTAGTAACTTACAAATATAAGGTGGTCCAACTTTTAATTCAACTAAATTAACCTCTTTGCTATCACTCATACTCTCCTCATCTGAGTTTTCATGCAAAGCTTCTACATAAGAAATTCACTCTTTCCTAGTTGCTTTCTCAAACTTTTGATGTCTCTCTTTTTCATATTTATTTTTTTCAATTCTTCTTACTCTATCTATTAATTGAGCCATACCTCTCAAAAGTATATTTATTAATTTTTTGTGTATCATCAAAAGCTTCATGAGTTAAATAATCGTCTATAGCTTCATTATTATAACTTTTCACATTCATTAGATCAATTAAGCTTACTTGGGTTTCCCCTCTAAACTGCTTAAGAAAATTTCTTTCTAATTGATACCAACTATAAATCGAATTTAGGGGTAGAGTTGTAAACCAGGTGAAAACATTGATGAGTCAATATTTTCTCGATTTCACTTAGCTTATTGTGTTAGAGTTAATCAGGGAATTATGCTTGAATGTCCAGTATTTTCCCATTTTTACTAATTATGCTTAATTTGATAAGAAATTCATATTTTAATTAATTTAAATTATCTGAGGCTATCATTTGCATTATTGATATTAGGGAAAATATTGGATAATATTTGGGACATTTTGGAGGTCAAAAGAAAATGCCACATCAAACATACTTTAAACTAAGATGAGAGAGGAGGTGTGGATTTCATTTTTTGGAGGTGCACATGGAGAAGTAACTCACATCCACGTCTTGGAATGTGAGGGAAGAAAGTAGTGTCACGGCTGGAATTGGAGCTGGAAGGCATTGATTATTCTTAGAAGCTCACGGCCCACATTGAGAAAAAAAGCAGCAAGGCAAAGGTGACATCCAGCAACTCCCATCCAGAAAGCTTGGAGAGATTAGGAATTGGAGAAGCCACGTTAGCAACAATTGGCAGCACACGGTCCATGAGAAGCGTTCTAGCAGCACACGTGGAATTGGAGGGTTTTCATCTTGCATTTTAAAGGGAAGCTCCAGTCGCCACTCAAGGAGGGAGGTGTATCCAGCAAGGGCTTCACGGGAAGAAGCTGGCTGGAAATAAGCACAATATTATTTTCTTTCTTTGAAAAGCACTCGGACAACAGCAAGAAAGGTGTGCGTTGATGAGTGGGGGGCTGGAGAGAGGACACACGGCCAAGAGGTAGCCAACCACCACCCTCACAGAACTTGAACTTGGAATGTTTGTTTGAAGAGCACATGGTCTTGTTTTTGTTTTTGTCTTCATGTTTGAACCATATTTTTATTTTTATATTCTATAAATTAGAGTGTTATTTTGCTGTGAAGAAGTGTGCATGCTGGCAGCTTTTATCACTTTCATTTGGTGATTAAATGCTTTGGAGATTTCTTTTCTTTAAAAAATGAAGATGTTATTAGGTGAAGGTTGATGGGTTGCCACGTCCAGAGGTGCTCACGGTGATTGATTACTTTTTCCTTTCTTGGAGAAAAATGGTGCACGATGATCTTTATTTTGGAAGAAGAAAATTAACTCTTTGCATTGGAGAAGAAAGGTGTGTGCACGCTAATGGGAGAATGAGAATAGCACGGTGTCAACAGTTGTACGTCCACGAGGGGTAGCTCCATAATTTTATCTTTCTTTAATAGCTTATATCCTGCACCAAATCCACTTGGTTGATTATTGATATTGGAATATTGCACACATTGTTTTTAAAAGTATGGTTTAAATGATGGAGATTCATTTTCTTTTCAATTGGAATGTGCACATGTTTCGTCCAGAAGTAGATAAATCTAATAGGTTTTATTTTTATTGTATTCACACTTGAACTGAAGCTAATTTATTTTATATGTGATGGATTTGCATTTTAGCTTTTCACTTTTTAGCTTAATTGTTGCATTTAAATTTATTCACATCATTTTACATTGGTTTATTTATCTGTGCATTTCAATTGGTTTAAGCACTTCACGAAAACACTTTCAAAACCCCCCTTACGTGTTCGACCTATTACCCGAATTACATTTGGTCCTTGAGAGACGACCTAGGAGTCACTTCCTAGCACTATACTGCATTCTTATTTGCACATCAAATTTGATGGGCCGCGACAGCCGCATCAAACATCTTTTGTAAAAGAACTAGGAAAATACTTCTTTTTTAAATTTTCACTCATGGTGAAATCACCACATTCAATTTGATACCTAACAACAAGTTCTATAGTCGATTCGCCTAGTTTCCTAACAAATTTAGATAATTTGGGTATTTTATACATGAGGGTAACTCAATCTTGAGGATAAAATCTAGGAATGGAGATACAAAATAAGGTTGGTTATAAGGTCCAAGAACCATTCTTTGATTGAACTTTGAATGCTCATAATGATTTCCCATGTTATTTTGATTGTAATTATAACCAAAGTCATTCCTCATATAACCGATATTCCTTCTTCAATTATTTCTTAAATGGTTTAGTAGATTATCAACATTTTGACCTCACTTAAGCATATGAAAATTTCAACCTAGATCTTGGTTAAAATTACCAACATTCTTTAGCTATTGTATCCTTTGGCTAGCAACTTTTTGTTGTTTTATGTAGTTTTGATTAACATTTGGTTCTCAACATTATTTTCTTGTGGAATTGCCAAGGCATCCCTTATTTGAGCCACTTGCTCTACCAACCTCTAAAAACTATCAACCGTTGTTCAAACCAAATCATTTAAAAAGGTGGTCATTTGAATGGATAATACATTCACCATTTCTTTATTACCATAATCTATTTGTTATCTCAATAATTCTAATGAAGCATTGGATATTTCAGTTCCTACACTATCAAAGTCATTATTTGGAGCCTAATATCGATGATGATGTCAGCATGCCCCAAAGATGCCATTCATTAGGAATAAGCATGGACGACCTTGTTCCATTGAAGTTTCCTCCTAAGGGCATGTGTTCTCCTCTCGTACTCACATGTTGGCCTGCATAAGTAGTAACATGACTACTTCTAGTTTGCATTGAAGATACATTTTGGCCAACTGTTTGATTTACCATAAACCCTACAATTTGCGCTTTAGTGCTCAAATTCATGCTAGCTAAGGGACACATGAATCCTATTATAGTTGACAAATTCAAACTTTGTGTATTTTGAGACATTGTTACTCACTCGCTCCTTAATTTCATACACCACTTAGTTGATAACTAACCTTCTTCTAACACACAAGGGTCCCATTGGGCGTGCCAATTTGTTTCTTAAGGATTTAGTTTTGACCGTTTTCTTGTTATTACTTAAAAACTAAATTGATTCAACGTGATTTTTTTTCCACAATACTAGCAGACACTTGTTTTTCAATCTAACTATGGCATTTTGCTTTAAGTCTTTACGAAGATATATTTGATGTAGAAATCGCTTATTTCGTGAACTAATTTCATCTAAACACTCAATAAATTCAATCCACCCTTTTGCTTATTTATTTATTTATTTAGTAACATTGGAAATAAGAAAAAAATTACAATGGATGAAGTGTATATTTAAAATGGTGAATGTAGAAATGATAGGTACGATAACAACAAAAAACAAATTAAACGAATTACAATAAAATGTGAAGAAAAAAACATAACTTGAAGAAATTAAATTATCAGTAAAAGTAAAGAAACTTGTAAACTAGATTAATGAGTGGTGACCAAAATTGCAACAACCAAAACTTGATTAGTTATTTTTCTTACTCATAACGTTTTTGAGAATGTATGTATTGTACCACAATTTGTCACTCTTGTAAATGTAAAATGAACCTATTTATATTTTCTAACTCTCTTGTGACACTTATAGAGAAAGTAAAGAAACTTGTAAACTAGATTAATGAGTGGTGACCAAAATTGCAACAACCAAAACTTGTTTAGTCATTTTTCTTGCTCATGACGTTTATGAAAATGTATGTATTGTTCCACAATTTATCACTCTTGTAAATGTAAAATGAACCTATTTATATTTTCTAACTCTCTTGTGACACTTATAGAGAATAAATTTAAAATTTAAACAAGTTACATGCTAAACTATCTTATAACTCTCTTAAAAAAACTTTTCTAGGTAGCTACCAATTACATGTCACGTGTCTTGAGCAATTGAGATTCATTTTACATATCTTTATAACGGTGGGTGTTTTGTTCTTCTTTTTTATTTGCTTTGATTTTTGTTTTGATTATCTTTTCTCAATCGACATTAGCAAAATATTTTCTCTCTCCTCCTTCAAATATCTAAGAAAAATAAAGACTTCTAAGTCTTTTGATCATAATAAATTTAAAATTTAAACAAGTTACATGCTAAACTATCTTATAACTCTCTTAGACGAACTTTTCTAGGTGACTACCAATTACATGTAAGGTGTCTTGAGCAATTGAGATTCATTTTACATGTCTCTATAAATGTTGGTGCTTTGTTCTTTTTTTTATTTGTTTTGATTATCTTTTCTGAATCGACATTAGCAAATTATTTTCTCTTTCCTCCTTTAAAATATTTTTAAAAAATAAAGACTTTTAACTTTTTTGATCATTGAAAAAGAAAAATAATCAATTTCTAATTAGTCCTTCAAAGATATAAGAAAAATAAAGACTTCTAACTCTTTTTATCATTCAAGAAGAGAAAAGAATGATTTCATTCTAATTAGTTACATGTTTTTTATCATATCCTTCACTTATACTGTTTTTATAAAATATTATGTGCATGGACCTCTTCAATCTAACAATTTTTATAAACTTTAATCGATTATGCGAGTAACTCTTAACTCCATGGTAAACAATTTTTTTCCCATTTCACGTGCATTAGTAACTACTAAGGTTAATGTTAAAAAAAAAAAATACTACTAAAGTGAATAAATCACTCTGCCGCGACGCAATCGAGTGGTGCGCGACGGAGACCCATCGACTCATTGAGGCCATCGAGATCATTCAACGGCTAACAGTATTCGGCCGCGCATGTTGTGCTTCGTTCTGTGTTGGTGTCATCAACAAATCCCTAATCTAATCCCAAAGCATTATTCATTATCCGGTTTATCTATCTTTTCTCGATTCCCCTTCTGAAGTGGTAGTAGAATCGACGAATCCGTTTTCGTTTGCTTTCAATTTTCAATATTCAAATGTTGGGTGGATTATACGGAGACCTTCCTCCACCTTCTTCGGCGGAGGAAGACAACAAACCCACTCCCAATGTGTGGTCTTCCAGCACCAAGATGGCCCCGGCCACGCTCCGCAAGCCCGCCTCGCTCTTCGCGCCTCCCCAAACCCTCCTCCGAACCCAGCCCAAGCCCAAGCCCGTTGTCGCCAACACTAAAGCCCTTCTCTCCCCCACGCCCGCCCCGCCTCCTGACGACGCCCTGCAGCCCGCTCTTGTCGGCGTCCAGTCCACCGTTCTCGAGGAGTACGACCCGGCCCGGCCCAACGACTACGAGGAGTACCGCCGCGACCGCAAGCGCAAGGCCCGTGAGGCCGAGATGCTGCGGGAGCTCGAGCGCCGCCGCCAGGAGGAGGAGGACGAAGAGAGGGAGCGCGAGAAGGAACGAGAGCGAGAAAGGGATTACAGTGAATCGAGGTTGAATGTTTCCGGTGAAGAGGCGTGGAGGAGGCGTGCGGCGATGAGTGGGGCCGTGCCGAGATCACCGTCGCCGCCTCCAACGGGGAATTCGGACGGGTTTAGCATTGGGAAGTCTGAGACAGGAGGGTTGGGAGTGGGGGCGGGTGGACAGATGACGGCGGCGCAGAGGATGATGGCGAAGATGGGATGGAAGGAGGGGCAGGGACTTGGGAAGCAGGAGCAGGGGATTACCACTCCTTTGATGGCAAAGAAAACGGATAGAAGAGCTGGGGTTATTGTGAATGCTAGTGATAACAGCAAGAAAGTGAAGAGTGTTAACTTCAATGGAGTGCCTACCAAGGTGCTGCTACTTAGGAATATGGTATGTTACATCTGTTTATTGGGTGTGTTTCGACATGACAAGTGCTTGTTTGTGTAATTGTGTTGATTTCATTCAAGTGCTTTTGGATATTGATCTTTAGTGATGTTGAAAGTTTATCAGTCAGGTTTGTGTTTTATGAGGTAACTAGTGTGCTTGTGTTATGACTGATTCTCTACTGGATTATTATCAATTCCTTTGGATGTTGCTGCCTTAGATGAACCGTCTTGTATTAACTTTAGATAGGATGTAATTTTCGCATTTTGTTGCTTGTGATGTTGTAGATTTTGGCCTTCCTGATATGGAGTTTCCGTTTAAAATTATTAGGGGTTAATTTTTGCACGCGATGAGCCCTTGTGAAGTTTTGGCTTGGTCAGTGATGGATGTGGTTTTAATAATCGTGACGAGTGATGAATTTGATGCTATGAGCTATTGTTTACGGTGCTTATATTATTTAATTTGACAAAATGAATGCGTCAGGCTTCTTATTAGGTTTTCATTCCGCTGATCAGTTTGCTTTACCATGTAGAAATTGTGTTTAACTTGTATACATATTCTAGGTTGTCCAAGTTGAGAGTTTATATAAACTCATAGATGCCTTGACTGTATATTTGAAAGAGCTTACTCAATATAAAAGAAAATGTGCATGGAACAGAAGTTCATTAAGGTGCAGGTTAATATTTTAAAGGTGTAAATAGGGGATCACATTATAAACAAGTTGTATGGTTTATGTATCTTCGATCCATCTTTCACATTTAGGCTTTAGTTGGGTGGATGAATATCCGTTTTGTCATTTGGGATCGTAAAGTGACTTTCAAAGTCAGTAAAGTTATCTTGACTGCTGTAGGGTCAGAACTGTTTTATGGTGGTGCATGTAGAGAAGTGTCAACAGAAGTAAATAATAACTGAATAAGTGTAGAAGATATGAGAATGTAATAATAGCCTTATACCACTAGGTGAGGTAGGTGGATGAATATGAATACAAGAAAAGAATGAGGAATGAATGTAGGGAAGAGAAAGTTGAAGCAGCATCGATTGAGGATAAATGTATTTGAATTTTGAAGCTTGTTTACTAAAAGATGTTTAGAAGAATGGAATAGGAATCATGCCTCTATGCTTCTTTATTGTCTATTGGTCTTTTGTACTGCCAAAGCAATTACATGAATGAGAATATGCTGTGCAGTGTGCACTCCTTGAACGAGAAATTGTTATAGTTTTTAAGTCCTTGTGGTCGGTCATGCTTTAGAAAGTATAAAAGAAACTCATGTTACTTTGTTCTCAATAATTTGTGTGTATTATATCTTGACTCATGCAATGGATAGAAACTATTGAAAAAAGCCCTGTTACACCATTGACGTTCTTTCCTTTAAACATTTGTTGGATAGGTTATGCCTCTATTTCCTATTTTTATTAGGATTATTTTTTATTTTCAGTCTAGTGTGGGTAACTTGTCGGTTGGGATTTACACTCCTTTGAATTTGGCTTTAGTCTATAAGTGTATTATTGCAGGGATGTTTGTATCTTTGAACTTACTCTCATTGTGATGATGCTACTGTCTGTTAGTTATAAGCCATTTTTTTTTTCTAAAACATGGCTTTTGAGATGAGACTTAGGTGAGGAGGTTATTGTTATAATATTCTGAAGGGATTGATATTTGTCAGTATCTGTTTACAGTTGTCATATTTGGTTTCTTTGGAAAGTTTAGGTTATGACCTTGATTTTTAACTAAGTCATGTTACTTTTTGCGTGATAAAATATTTCTAGACTTGTTTCACACACCGGTTGTAACTGTTGTTGACTTGTCTGGATACTGGATTTTATAACATATTGGTGTACATCATTTGTTTCCTCCTTTGCACGTTACAAAAGTCCTAGGTTGTAATCACTAAAGGTAACAAATCAGATTGATGTGTTTATTTGATCATGTTTTTGTTGACATTGATCAACAGATGTCTTCTTGGAAGTCTGCCCTCAGAAGGAAATTAATAATAATTATAAAAGCCAAAACTAAAAGACTGATGCAAACATCTGTACTGAATGGTTTTCCAATTTCAAAAGTTGAAATGGTTGCAGATTTTTACATTTAATTGTAGTTGATGCAATAGTTATGATTTCCTTCACGAGATCGCAATGTTCACAAGAGACCCTAGATGGTGCGTTTGTATCCTGAAATTATACTTGGGTTTTATTTGGATAAAATTTTCCGTAACTTTTTATTAACAAGAGAAGAAAATAAGAAAGTATAATAAATTGAGTTTCTACCCATACGTTTTTTAAATGTACTTAAGCACCATGGCTAATAGAGAAGTTAAGAGAGTTTGTTAAGATACTTTAATTCATTTACATATTTATTTTCTTCTTACAAATACCTATGAAGAAAATTATCCGAATAATTTCATTTAAAGTATGCATAATCTATGCCATGAAAATCTTAGTAGTGATTGCATAAGTCATCCTAAAATGGATGTGGGATTTGTAGTTTAATCGATCATAGATGACTCACTGTATATGTTTTTTTGTTGAAGGTGGGTCCTGGTGAGGTAGACGACGAGCTGGAAGATGAAGTGGGATCAGAATGTGCCAAGTATGGAACGGTAACCCGAGTTCTGATATTTGAGATAACAGAACCAAATTTCCCCACTGATGAAGCTGTAAGAATATTTGTGCAATTCGAGAGATCCGAAGAAACAACTAAAGCGCTTATTGACCTCGATGGTCGATATTTTGGGGGTAGAGTGGTGCGTGCCTCATTTTATGATGAGGAGAAGTTTGGCAAGAATGAGTTAGCTCCAATGCCTGGAGAAATTCCTGGCTTCACCTGAACGAACAGCGCCTCTATTATTTTTGTAAGGTCCTTGGTGAATGCACTGAAGACTTGAAATCGAGGTTTACCTTAATTACATGATAGTTGAGCATTATCTTAAGCTTAGTCTTAGTCCATGTGTTTGTAATAGTGACAAAGGGTTGCGCTCAGGTAATTATTATGATCACAAGAACACCGAGAGTTCCTTACTAGTGCTAATGTTGTCACTGCAAATTCGAAGTTCTTTAATATTGGATTATTTGGAGATTAAGGTAGAGCATTGAATGAGCATTCACCACTTTAGTCGAGGTACAATGTTTTAATTGACTATTACTGATCTTGATTATAAGTTATAAATAACTAAAGTTTCTTCTTCGTTTAACACGCCTTTAAAAACAAATAACTAGATTTGACACAAGCTATTATTGTTGTTGTTCTAATTATCACAAAAGCAACTTTATTTTGCCTAAAATATGCGTCTAAGGGCACGAAATGTCTAGGTCAAATATAGTGTATTAAGTTCAAATCAGCTTACAATAAAAACATTTAAGGTTCATTTAAACGGAAGAAACGATTTGTCCTTTGAAACCATTCAAGACTCACCATCACTACTCTACCCCTCAACAGTGACGTAGTAACTAAACCCAGAGTACACCAACAAAATAGCATTCAGTGTTAGCCTAGAAGGTACAAACTATAATGTGTCACTCTGACAATAATAAAATTCTAGTAGTATTTAGAAACGGAAAATAGAATTACTACTCCTAACAAGTTGCGGCAGTGATTAAATCCATTCACTCACCTACTCAGAAGAAAAGATATCCAATAACCCTCAAGTCCTTAACCATCTCAGAATGAAAAACAAAATAAAATGCATCAGATGGTTAAAATACTAGTCAAGGACAATTGGCATTTCCGGATTCTGACCCATAATCATTTCATTTTTAAGAACTTCATATGGGATGTCACCTCTAAGAATTTGAACTTCAAAGATGACTTTCTTGTCACTGCTTTCCATCAGCTCAAAAATGCATGCATCTCCAACCCTCAAACAATTTTCAACAGCAAACTTTTTCCATCCTGCGGCACTAAAAACCTGCAGTTTGTTTTGTCCACAATACACCATGTCCCAGCTCTTGCCCATATAGGTGAGAATGGTGGGGACCTCACAAAAAGGAAGTTCTAACCGTACGCTGATCGCAGGCCACTGTATACCAACAAATAAAATACTTCAAACGATTCTCCCATGTAAACTGTATGAAAGAAAGAATATTAAATATTGATAGTCTAGTGTTTCAATGTGTGCATGACTTCTCAAGGCATAGTAAATTAATCAATTTTCTATATGATCTCTAGAAAATGAACCTTTATGAAACAAAAAATGAAGTAATCCAACTCCAACGTAATCAACAAAAACTTTAGAATTGAATAGTCATGCCTGTTTCCTTTTTCATTTGTTTATAGTCAATTGACTTCTATCTCTTTTGTATTTTATACTAAAGAGATACCAAATGGGATATGGGGCCTATAAAACCAAGTGCGAAATTACCATATAATAACGGGGATAGAGATTTGAACTTGTAAGAATACTATGAAAGTATGGTTTTCCTGAAAGTGGTTTAACCTCACCCCATTGCAAATTTGTTGTACGATCAGGCCGCGGCGGCAAGGGGACTTCATTTTCTAATGCATCTCTACCACTGGCTACTACATCAAAAAAAGATTAGTGATAAAGCTTTCATATCTAGACAAATAAGATTGATCACCTCTCCAACAATGGTTATTTTTCAAAATGTTGTTGACTAATACAAAAAAAAGCATGCTTTCTTCTACGTCAAAATTCAAGCCACTTTGGAAAGGGATCCAAGAAATATTCTCCATGAATACAATATCTGACCAAGTGTTTATTTATGCAACTAAATTATTGCCACAAATCTCATTTTTTGCTCATGTATAAATTATAATTTTAGTTTGAGACATTAATTTCATTTGTCTTCTAGTTTTCTTTCTTATAAAAAGATTAACTCCGGAGAGCCTCTCATTGAGTGCAAGGCTCATAGATCAAATTTTGGCTTTACGAAGGAAGTTTATGACCTTATGTTAAAGCATTATAATACTATTATATTAGGAACCCAGAGCATAAACCCAAAAACCTTTCTAGGAATGCCTGTATATTTTACAAATTGACATATTCTATATTTAAAATGTTAACTTATTTAGTGGATTCGTAGCTATTTGAGAATTTTATAAATAAGTCTCCAAAATCTAAACTATTTTCTTAATTGCGCTACTAATCATATCATTTTTTAAATTAAATTCCTAAAACTGTTAAAAGGTTAAATTAATGTGTAAGTTCGTGAACTATTTATGAATTTATAAATAAACTCAAATTATTTATGTTTGAACTGTATCCCCAAAAAATAAGTTCTTGCATTACTTTTTTGTCTTAAAATTGCAAAAAAATGATAATTTATGGCGGCTTTAGAATTTTGAGGAACTCAACTAATTTTTTTTTATCAGGAACCTAATTAAAAAAAATCAATTTAAATACCTATGAGAAAATCCAAAAATAGTTCATGGACTTATCGAGTAAAATAACCTTTTTAAAACTATTGTTAATTTTTTAGCTGGTTCAAAGGGTTGCAAATTTACTGCATGAGCCTACTTTTTAGTTCAGAAACCTAATTAGTTTGTTTCAGAGTAAATCAATTTTTTTGTAACCATTTATTGAGTAATTAAATATAAAGATATAAAAAAAATTCTGAAATAATTTAGTAAAAATTGAGTAACTTCTCCTGTACAAATTAAACTTGAACGCGATTTCTCATCAGCATCCCCAATAAACAGAGTTTCATCTTTGGGTTTCAGATTTACACAGTAATGAATAACAACTCATGCAGATACACTATTTACAGTTGAAATAATCGAAACGCTTTTGTTGGCCGTGCACTTTGTTTTGTTCGATTATCAAAATAGTTTTCTTAACAAAACAAATACAGGGCAAAAAGTGCTTTGCATGCATATTGTTTTGAGATGAAGAAGATTGGGTATGAAAGCAGAAATTTATAAAAAATAAAACGGTTCCATGATTACCTCTTCCGTTTGATCTGCGAGAAGACATTGTGGAACAGCTACTACTACCTGAAAATTTTAAAGAAATAAAAGCGTAAATGGTGTCAAAATGAACGAAGCAAAAGCGAATATTGTTGGGTAAAAACTACTTGAGTACCGGTAGAAGCCTCTGCCTGAAGTGACGTGAGAAACTTCTGTCTACTATGGAGTAATATGTTTTTTTTTTTTAATTTTAAGTTTAATACTTTGATCCTACTTTTGGGCTTTATTTCAAAGTTGTCCTAAGTTTCAAAGAAATTCACTTGTTCCATATTTCGTTTGAAAAATATTCAAAATGATCTTTTTAACTATGGCGTTAAAAATATGGCGTTAAAAATATGGCCGTACAATTGTCTCTATGGTCAAAATCGAATGACGTGTAAAGTTTTTACAATACGTGGCACATATGATATATTTGAATGTGTAAATTAAAAAAAATATAATGACGTCAACTAGGTTTAACGAAATGGGTTAAATTAAATTATCCTTATCTAAGAATTTTATCACGATTTATGGGTTTAACAATCTGATGAAACTGGTCTTGTAATCACTGTGGCGTGGTGATTCCTTGAAGGGCAAATTTAAAGAGTGTACGTATGTGAAGTAAGTGTTGCTAACCCTAGCCTACTTACTTGATGTTCTTGTTGTTGGATTTGGGGGTTAGGGTTTAAGGTGGAAATATATGGTGGAAAGTAATGGTGGAGAGGAAGTGGATGGTGGAGTGGAGGTGGACAGAGATGGTGAACAAGAGGTGGAAAGTAATGGTGGAGAGGAGGTGGATGGTGGAGTTGAGATGGAAAAAGATAGTGGACTGGAGGTGGAAACTGATGGTGGACTAGAGGTGGAAACTAAGCCAGATATCTTTCATGTGTTTTTCGTTGATGACCAAAGTACACAATTTTAAATTGAAAAGGGGACCACATTGCACATTTTTTGACCAAAGGGGAAACTAAATTTAACATTACATATAAACACCTGAACGTAAACATTGAGTTTCACCTTCACATTACATGAACACCTACACCTGAACGTAAACATTGAGTTTCACCTTCACATTGTTTCTGCATTTCTGGCTTGTGCAATTTGCAGGTTGGTGCCCATGGATGCTGCTTGCGAACTAGGTTTCTACGATTTGGGTACGTTTAGGGTTTGTTGTAGGTGTGAATTGGTTTCTAGGTGTCGCGATTGCGATTTTCTTGTTCATATTTGGGTTGGAATTTCTGGTTTGCAGGTTAAGGATTTCGATTCGATTCTTGCTTAATAGTGGTGAGGCGCAACACATGGTGGAGATTTTGCCTTGATTACAGCGACGCGGTTTAGGGTTTCATGGTGGCTGGGGTTTGATTTATGGGTTTCTTATTGCTTTTCTCTACTTTGAGTTATAGGTATGTGTTGATGGTGGTGACGACATGGTGGCCTGAGGGTTTGGTGGTGGTGTATTTCGTTCTACGACAGCGGCGACGGCTAGGGTTTCACAGTGGTAACACAAGGGTTTTTGGTCTTTGATGAACGGGTCGCACCGCTCACAAAATTTTATTGCACGAAAATAATGCAGTATAGTTTAACTAGGAAGTGACTCCTAGGTCGTCTCTCGAGGAACAATTTTGGTGGTTCAGTCTTAGATCAGTCACGAAGGGGGGGGTTGATGATGTTTTGTGCAGATAAAATTAAACACGACTGAATTAAAAAACGTTGAAATAAATTCTAAAGCAGTAAAACCAAACGGAAAAAGACGGTAAAAATAAAACAATTAAATGAAAATGAAATTTAACTTTTTCTAAAAACTTAATTTAACTAGTGCAGTGAAAATAAAATTGAGAAACACATGAATGAAGTTTTGAAACCGTAAATAGAAAATTGACAGAATGGAATTTGCAATTAACATCAATTAAAACCAAATACATGAAATTGTAAAATTAAACAAATCCCAAACCTCCCTAACGGGAGGAGGAAAAATGAGCTGCAGAAAATAAAACACCCGTGGTTGTCTTCCTAAAATTCTAACTGAAATCTAATCTGCTGCTTCTTGCATTTTATAGCTACTTCTGACATACTCCCGTGATTGTCTCCTTGTTTTTAGCAAGGTTTTTTTTCTTTTGTCCAATTGCCAGCCTGAATTCCTTCCACTCCTAAATGTGCCAAAGAATTAGGATAGGGGCCCTCCATTTCTTGTCTTCACGCAGCACACCCTTCCACCCGTGGGCTTCCTTCTTCATTCAGCTTTTCGGTTTTCAATTCATAAGGCAAAAGAAAGATTTTCCAATGCTAAATGGTGGATCCCACTTTGATTCCAATTGCCTTGTTTTGTCATTTGCAAAATTCTTCAATTGAAACCAAGGAGAAATACATTGCCGTGCCCTTTCATTGGTGGTGGATCCCACTTTCTTCAATTAAAGTGATGATGCTTGATTTCCTTATGCTTCTACGTGAATGTGCTAGCAAGTGGCCATGACCTTCTTTTCCATGTGGCCACTTCCCTTTATAGATACATGTGGACGTGAGAATGTGGTAAAAGTGGTCCCTCCTTGCAAAACATGTTCTTTTAATGTATTCTTCATTTGAAAGAAATGAGTTGCAGTATAATGCAATTGCCGTGAGCTTAATTTCAAAGTGGTAGCTCCATTCTCCTTTCATTTCACAAGTCCATTATACCCTTTGATGTTTGCCACGTGAATTGCTATTGTCTTCCAAAATTACTTGAGAAAACCGTGGACACTTGCACATGTGATCCGTGTGCTATTCCATCTATGACAAGCATTACAAACAATGCAAACAAATTAGAAGTCATTCAAACAGTAAGCACTAGACTGACATATGGGAGTAAACAAAATACTGGGAACAACACGTAATGAATTTGAACAAAGTAAAAACTATACATGAAAATAGACATCCAGACGAAACTATGAAAAAAAATTGCATGGAAAACGGATAAGAATTGAACTCAAACGAAGACAAACAAGTTGACACAAAATTCACGCAGCAACCAGCGAAAATTGAAATGGCTGAGATGCATTGGGCTCAATTGTCATTTCTCATTTAGCCTTCAAATGTCCCAATAAGATATCCAAAATTTTCCCGTAATTAATAATGCAAAATAATAAGCTCAGATAATTCAAATTAATTAAAATAAGAATTTCCGATCAAATTAAGCACATTTAGCAAAAACAGAAAAATACCGGACGTTTAAGCACAATTCCCCGACTAATTTTAACACAATAAACTAAGTGAAGTGAATAAAATATTGACTCATCAAAATAGACCACACTTAGTCTTTTGCACTCCCGGGCAAAATTAAGACGTAAATCAGGGAATGGTTCAAAGGACTTTTAAAGGATTGACACAAATGCAGCATACAGAAAACAAAGACTTACAAGAAAATAAACAAAATTTACAAAGTTCTCAAGAAATCTAAATAATGAAAAGATGTAGACAATATCCAACACAAAATCAAAGAAAGCAGATACTTACAGAAATCATCCAAGCAATTCAAAGCATGGTAAAATAATCAATCAGCTCAAGAGGTGATTCAAAAATGTCAAAACCTCACAGATGCACTCACAGTGTTTCTCTCAAGTGTCTAGGGTAAATAATTTCAACTCAATGCACTCAAGAAAGCAAACACAAGTAGACTTGGCAAGTTTCTAATATCAATACTTAAATCATACACATGTTCAGATCAAAAGGTCTTTACTAGGTTGTAATGGGGCCAAGGACAGGGGAGGATAAATTTGGATAAGTAGCTATAGCTCAGAAGAAATAGAGGTGCACTAGGGAAAAAAAATGTAACACAGTGAAATCTCACCCAAACCTCTAATTCAATCCTCTTCTCGACTCCATTATTCACAAAATGATTTTTCAATTTTTTTCTTTTTCTCATCAAAATTTTTTTCTCATCCTGTCTTCTTCTTTTTTTTTTTTTTTTTTTTCAACAGGATATAAATTATCATTTCAAAACATGATGAGGAACCAACTAGCCAATTCATCAGAATTCCCAAGGAGACCACACTTATTCTCAAAATACTTCTATAGCTTCAGACTTTCCTAAGGTTAAGGTAATCATTTGTTTTTCACTTAGGATCAGTGTATGAGCTTCAACACAAAGAAATATATACAGTATAGGCTCAAAGGGGTTATCAAAGGATAATAACAAGGTAGGCTTATTTGGCTAAAGAGGCTCAAGAACAAAAATGCCTTTATCACGTCTGAACATGCATATCAATCAAGTATATCAAAAAGAATCAAGCCAAGGCATATGTGCAAGCAATCAAGATACATATCACACAAAAGAAAGAACATCAAGTGGCTCAAATCTCACACAGGGTATTCGTCACAATCAAATCAACCTCTTAAACGTTATAATTATCTTCCAAGCAAAGAAAAGCAAGGATTACAAACTATAAGTATTAAGTAAGTGAAGGAAAAATCTACAACTTAGACCTCATCCAGAAATCAAGAGAAAAATGTAAAATTTATTGCACTCAAGACACACTAAAACAACTTAAAACAGAAAAAATTAACACTCAAAAACAAAAAATTTAACACACAAAATACAATCTAACAGAAAAATCAGAATTTCTTCCCAGTAGACCACACTTAAATCACACAATGTCCTCAGTGTGTTACAATCATCAGATTATCAATTTCAGAGCAGCAAATAATATAGACAAGTGCAATAAAAAGTTAGGAAAAATGGGAAGAAATTTTTCAGTAACATCCATCAGCAGATGTTATCAGGGACATCCATCAGCAGATGCTAATAATTTTTATTAGCTTTTTTTTTTATTAATTAAATTTTTTTTTTTTTTTTTTTGGAAAAGGAGAAGACCGGTACTGTGGCAACAGTCTCGGTGGCAAAGACCGGAACTGTTGCTACAGTGGAAAGAAATCTGGCTATAAAAGGCCCGCTCCTCCGCGTCCAGCGCCATTTCCTGACTTCCACTCTCTCTGCTCTTCTCTTCTCTCTGCTCTTCTCTTCTCTCTCTACCCTCTCTTCTCTCGAGCGTCTGGATCTCTGCAGGGAGCCTCTCCACCCCGCGTCTTCTGAAGAGTCTGAGTGAGATCCGCGAAGAGCCTCTGCAAGCCTACTTCCCCAGGTAAGTCCTCAGAACTTAGTAACTCCTTCTTTCCTTTCCTTCATGTAATTTCCTTTATTTTTCATCTTCTTTCTGCTTTTTCCTTTCATTCTACTGTTATACCTTCCTGCTTTCCTGCTTTCCATTTTTTTCTTCCTGATCTCTTGCCTGCTCTCCCTCTTCCTTTGCCCGATCTATCTTCTCCTTTTCAATTTTTTTTTTTCATATTTTTGAAACTGAAAACTCTTAAACACATAAAACACAACTGTCTAAAAACTTAAGGGGTATATCGGCTGGAAACCAGACGTTAATCTCCCTTCGATTGAAGGTATTGCAGAGACAATCGGGTAGAACAACGCCACGTACCCCACTTAAAACTAAATAAACACATAAACATAATATACAAGAACAATATGGACAAGGACAACTGGACGTAGATCCGTTTAGGACCCTTTTGCAAGGACCGTGAAACAAATCTGAGACCAAAAACTGAAACATCAAATACAGACTGGACAAAATAAATCTAAAAGGAAACAAGAACAAATAAAGAAAACACAGAACTAAGAATCTAATTTTTTTATGCTCTTTTTTTTTTTTTTTTTTTATGTTATGCTTTTTTTTTTCTTGTTTTTGTTCTTTTTATATGTATTTATTTTTTATTTATGTATTTGTATATTACGAGAGGAAGGATGAGTGATATGGAATCAGAGAGATATACCAGTCAACGATGGCGTCCTACAGATGATCAGATCACGATGATGACCAAAATCTACAACTATGGGGTCACACACCCAAGCCGAGCGCAAGTCGTCGAGATCGCGTCTCGACTAAGGACCTTCGGCGAAGCCACTGAATACAACGTGCACTGCTGGTTTAACAACCATGGCAATCGGGTCAGGCGCTGGCAAGCGGAGATAGACCCCACAGGCACTCTCTTTTCACAACTGCCGCTATACATGTACGGTAAGACCTCTGATCACACCTCCATTGAATTTTCCATTCCTCTTCTATTATTAACACAAGTTTTTTATTTTTTATTTATTTTATTTTTTATTTTTTGTTTGAAAGAAAACAACTGGGTGATAATGAGGGCACCGAGGCTGCTGAATCTGTTTCCCGTTCCGATCATTATCGATGACGACAGAAATGAACGAGAAATTCCTCCACCAAAGCCTCCGCTCGTGACTTTTCGAACCAGAGCTCCCTCAACGGAGCTCTCCCTTAGACCACCACAACCAGCTCGAGAGTTCTTTCATTTTTAAAGTTTTATGTTTTTTTTTTTTTTTATTTTTATGTTTTTGCTGGCCGAGTGTGGCCAGAATATTAATGAGGACTGTAATATGAACACTTATGTTTTTTTATGTTTTTAATTTTTTTTTTTTTTATGTTGTTTTTGTTTTTATTTATTATGGTGTGTAATATTAACGATCAGACATGATCGACCCCTGAACAACCTTATTTATATATCTACTGCAATTTCATTTTCAGATCTGTTAAATCTCTATTTCTCCATTACTGTAATTTTTGCATTGATGAATGAAATATTTCTTAGTCTAAACAAAATTTTCAATCAAAGATCTGTATGAAACAACTAAGAAATTATTTTACAGTGAAGAAAAATAAGAAAAAAAATGAGATCTGAAGTGAAATTTTTTTTTTTTAATGAATTATTGGTAAGAAACTGAGGGTCGAAATAAAATCAAGGACTACGCAAAACAATTTTTGAATTTTTTGAATTTTTTTGAATTTTTTTTTTTTAGGATAACAATTTGAAAACTAAAAAAAAAAATAAATATACATATTAGAATACAGATTTGGCACGCTTTTAAACAAAAAAAAAATTTATCACAAAATATTTTTTATGTTTTTTTTTTTTTTTATTATTTATTAATTATTATTTTTTTTTTAAGATAACAATTACGAAAACTAAGAAGAAAAGGAAAAACAAACTTAAAAGAAAAACAAAATGCAGAATCTCCCCCAGACCACACTTAAAATACAATGTCCTAAACGTGTTCTAAGCATAAGATCATCAGTTAAAACACTAAACAGATAAAGGACAAATGCAATAAAAGTAGGAAAACGGGGAAGAAAGAAAAAGAGAACTCCCCTGGATTATGGTGGCAGTTGCCAAAATTGGACAATCAGGGAGATGTTTTTCGCTTCAGGATCCAGTATGAAATTGTTGAGGACGAACTGCTTCATCCTCCAGATTTGATCAAGCAGTGAAATGTCCTCCACCGCCGGATCTAAGCAGCAAATATTGTTACTGAGCGGATTCAGTAGGTGCTTGTTGATCTTTGAACTGTCAGTGTCAGCACCTTTGTTTTCCACTGTGGGTGTATGTTGATCAAATTTATACGTACCTCCTGCAACATGGTTAGTGCAATGTGGTTCCGCAGAAATTTCATGCAGGGGTATGACACCCAATTCTAGTGTAATAGGCTGAACCTCAGATAAATCCTCATAACATGAATCGGTTTCAAATGTAGAAATAATATCTTTAACAGGCTCAGATTCATGTTCAGAGGGAGAATTAAAAACATGCTCAGCAACAATATGATTACAAGCATACCTATCATCAGCATAATCTTTAATAACACAGTCAACAGAATAATCAATTTGTGGTATGCTTACCTCCACTTCCTTGAAGATTGGTAAAGTAGTGGAGGATGAAGGTGGTCTACCTGGTTCAGGATTACTGCTTACTTCTGCCGGGTCCCCAAAATTTTCATCAGTCTCCTCAGGTACAAGAGTGGCCATCTGCCTGATCTGATCACTCAGATTCTGTATGGCAGCTTGAGTTTCCTGCTGGAACTCCATGCTCTCTTGCTTGAACTGCATGTTCCCTTTCTGAAACTGAATGTTCTGTATTGTCATCTGCTCTAGTAACTCCTTTAATGTAGGTTCAGAAGTAGAAGGCTGAGGAGTTATTTGAATAGGAGAATCATACTGCTGACTCTCATATTGTGGAACTGGCTCCCAAAGAGAGCTCTCAGAAATTGGATGATGGAACATATTGTTCTCATCATAAAAATCAGCAGATTTAAAATCAAAGTAATATGCAGAATAAGAATCATAATCACAGACATTGGCAGAATAAGCATTATTCACAACATTAAAATAGGTAGACATGGAAAAATAAAAACTAAAAACTAAAAACTAAAAATTACGAATCAGATAAAACAAAACACATTTATACATGCTACAAGCACACACAAGACAGAACATCAATAGTAAAAATTTTTAATTAATAATTTTTTTTTTAATTTTAAATTTTTTTTTAATAACAACTAAATACAGAACATAGCACAATTAAACACATATATACACAATATATATTAACACAGTAAAAATCTAAAACAAAAACCTGGATCTGAAGTGACAACGCCGCCAAAATTTGTTGAAGGTGTCGTTGTCTCCTACAAAAATACAACAGACAGAACACACAAAACACACATATTAACAGAACAAAAATTTACACAACAAAAATCTAAAACCAAACCGTCATTGATTGGTCCCCGGCAACGGCGCCAAAATTTGATGAACGGGTCGCACCGCTCACAAAATTTTATTGCACGAAAATAATGCAGTATAGTTTAACTAGGAAGTGACTCCTAGGTCGTCTCTCGAGGAACAATTTTGGTGGTTCAGTCTTAGATCAGTCACGAAGGGGGGGGTTGATGATGTTTTGTGCAGATAAAATTAAACACGACTGAATTAAAAAACGTTGAAATAAATTCTAAAGCAGTAAAACCAAACGGAAAAAGACGGTAAAAATAAAACAATTAAATGAAAATGAAATTTAACTTTTTCTAAAAACTTAATTTAACTAGTGCAGTGAAAATAAAATTGAGAAACACATGAATGAAGTTTTGAAACCGTAAATAGAAAATTGACAGAATGGAATTTGCAATTAACATCAATTAAAACCAAATACATGAAATTGTAAAATTAAACAAATCCCAAACCTCCCTAACGGGAGGAGGAAAAATGAGCTGCAGAAAATAAAACACCCGTGGTTGTCTTCCTAAAATTCTAACTGAAATCTAATCTGCTGCTTCTTGCATTTTATAGCTACTTCTGACATACTCCCGTGATTGTCTCCTTGTTTTTAGCAAGGTTTTTTTTCTTTTGTCCAATTGCCAGCCTGAATTCCTTCCACTCCTAAATGTGCCAAAGAATTAGGATAGCGGCCCTCCATTTCTTGTCTTCACGCAGCACACCCTTCCACCCGTGGGCTTCCTTCTTCATTCAGCTTTTCGGTTTTCAATTCATAAGGCAAAAGAAAGATTTTCCAATGCTAAATGGTGGATCCCACTTTGATTCCAATTGCCTTGTTTTGTCATTTGCAAAATTCTTCAATTGAAACCAAGGAGAAATACATTGCCGTGCCCTTTCATTGGTGGTGGATCCCACTTTCTTCAATTAAAGTGATGATGCTTGATTTCCTTATGCTTCTACGTGAATGTGCTAGCAAGTGGCCATGACCTTCTTTTCCATGTGGCCACTTCCCTTTATAGATACATGTGGACGTGAGAATGTGGTAAAAGTGGTCCCTCCTTGCAAAACATGTTCTTTTAATGTATTCTTCATTTGAAAGAAATGAGTTGCAGTATAATGCAATTGCCGTGAGCTTAATTTCAAAGTGGTAGCTCCATTCTCCTTTCATTTCACAAGTCCATTATACCCTTTGATGTTTGCCACGTGAATTGCTATTGTCTTCCAAAATTACTTGAGAAAACCGTGGACACTTGCACATGTGATCCGTGTGCTATTCCATCTATGACAAGCATTACAAACAATGCAAACAAATTAGAAGTCATTCAAACAGTAAGCACTAGACTGACATATGGGAGTAAACAAAATACTGGGAACAACACGTAATGAATTTGAACAAAGTAAAAACTATACATGAAAATAGACATCCAGACGAAACTATGAAAAAAAATTGCATGGAAAACGGATAAGAATTGAACTCAAACGAAGACAAACAAGTTGACACAAAATTCACGCAACAACCAGCGAAAATTGAAATGGCGGGATGCATTGGGCTCAATTGTCATTTCTCATTTAGCCTTCAAATGTCCCAATAAGATATCCAAAATTTTCCCGTAATTAATAATGCAAAATAATAAGCTCAGATAATTCAAATTAATTAAAATAAGAATTTCCGATCAAATTAAGCACATTTAGCAAAAACAGAAAAATACCGGACGTTTAAGCACAATTCCCCGACTAATTTTAACACAATAAACTAAGTGAAGTGAATAAAATATTGACTCATCAGTCTTACGAAAATTAGGGTTTCACGGTGTCCTCCTATCCTTTTATATTAACATTGTCACATCAATTAGTTAAAGTTGCCACGTCATAAAAAATTGGACAGATCACAGTTGTCACATCATTGCACCATTATGTTTTGAACGCCATAAGCCAAAAGGATCAACTTGAACCGTTTTTAACGAAATATTGGACAATAATGAAATTTTCTAAAAGGTAGGACGACTTTGAACACAACGCCCCAAACTAGGGACCAAATGATGTATTAAACCTTAATTCTATAAAGAAATATACTTCTTTTTTAAATTCAAAAAATAAATATATGTCAACCTTATTTATCTAACTTACTCTCATCCTATACAAAATTTGATTTTTGGAACGGAAATTTTTTCTCTATTAATCTGATCAATGTTGAAAAATAAGCCAAATATTTTGGAATAATTAAGGTCTCATTTTTTTTAGTATAACGAACATAAGAAGAAAATACATAGAAGTTGTATAGTATGATTGCCCGACCAACACAGAAATCAGATGATCCATGATCGATTAGTAGGAGATCCTAAATAAGTCGGTCGAAGAATCGAACTATTAGACTAAAGATAGAGTTAATATTAAGGATAGTTATATTAATCCTAAGCTAGACAATTATGGCTTGGGTTATAATTAGATCAACACTAATAAGAAGCTCATTTCAAAGTTTATAAATAAAATTTTGTGTTATTCAGGTAGTTTTTTACATTGATTGCACATTTATTTTTAACATTATCAGACATTTACTGACTATAGCATCCGAGTGTCTTATGCAAGTAGCACCCCAATTCGACCAAACAACATTTAACATGAAGTGAAGAAAGAACTGTGACGTGAGTTTGGAGTTTGGACCAAACAACATCTAACATGAGGTGAAGGAAGAACTTTGACTTGAGTTTGGAGTTTAGAGACCATTTTGACAAGTAGACTTAACCTCAACCCCTTAAACCGAAACATTTTGACACCCACCGTGGGGGTAGATGCTGCTGGGAATGGAAAGGGTCTTTGGCACCATGTCACCCGTTTTAGGGTACGGTTGGATCCTACACGAGGTTGGAAACTACGTTTCCTCCTTCAATACCGGTTGATCCTTTGAGGAGTTCAAGGGTGTTGTTAACTTGGTGGGGGAGGCTGCAAACATCGAGTACTCTAAGCTCATCATGTGCAAGAGGAAGAATAGGCATGCCACAGGAAGGAAGCGTACGCGCTAGACTTCTTCTACGCGTATACTACAATATTTCGTGACATGTCCGTTCGGTTTCCCTTTTCTGAGTTTTAGATGGGCGTTATTCGGGAGCTAAATGTGGCTCCTATCCAACTACACCCAAACAAGTGGGCCTTCATGCAGACGTTCATCGTCATCTGCAAGGCCTAGACCTAATTCCCACACCAACATCTTTCCTTTACTTCTTTGTACCCAGCTGCAGCCCAACAAGTCATGGATATCCCTTATCTTTAGGGATGGCAGAAAAATTCGTACCTGCGGATAAAATCCGCTACGGGTATTTAGTACCTGTAGGTAACGATTATTTTAATACTTGTTTGTTAACGGGTCGGGTTCGGGTATTACATTATCCGTACCCTCAAGTACCCACTACCCGTTTGAGAATTGAAATTACAATTTTACCCTACTAAGTTTTCTTACTTTCACTCTATGTTTGTATTCTCTCTGCCTCTATCGTCAAGTTCTTCAAACTCTAACTTGCCCTCTGAAATCCTGAATGCTCACCTTTCTCTTCTATGAAAGCTGAAATCAAAAATCAAAATTAATCATTTTCCCATTGCGGTTCAGAGGAAAGAAAAACCGAACAAACCTTGTAGATGATGAGATTGCCTTCATTATCGGACTCCTACAAAATCTTGTGAACTGTTTACTTGAGTTCGGTTATAGCCTGTAAGGAACGGTTGATTTTGCATTCTTATACATTGTTTCTTCCTCTGTTTCATTTTATCTTAGTTTGTTGATGCTGGTTCAAACTTTATTAAATTATTTTATGTGTTTGTGTTGTCTTTGTTTAGTGTTTATAGTTTTTTGTTTATGTTTTCAAGAAATTGGATTTCTTCTGGTACTGAGTTGATGGATAAACGAATTTCTTTCTTTCTTTTCTTTTGTAACCCGTTGGAATTTATCCTCAAGCATTGGTTTCTAACTTGTTTTTGGTTAGCGTTGCGTGATTCATGTAGTTTGAATTGATTTCATCCACTAGGATTAAAATCTGCTTTGGTTATTTGATCAGAAAATAGTATGAGATGAACAAATTTAGTCTGTTGTTGCTGGTTATATTCTCATGTTGGTCTCTAGTGTTGTTTCTTATCTTCTATGTAATTTTCTAGTGCTTTTGTTATGCAAAAATCATTGATAAATGAACGTTCCAGCTGAAGTAGCGAAGAGGAACTAGTTTCAGCTGAAGTAGCTATGACAACTCTTTATTTGGTGTGTTGGTCAAGACATAGTGAGTATCGGTGCATTGTTTTGTCTACGCATGGCTTGTCTACGGGGTGGGTTCAATTGCTTTGTTGATAGAATGGTGTTGCAATTACTTTGGTCTGGTTATCTTGTGCATTTAATCTGAAGCAGCCCACATGTTTGTGTTATTGACTCAATGAAGAGTATTTTAACAAAAGTCAGTAAGGTTGTTTGAAGCGGTGAGAACAAATTTTTGCTTTGGAAATATGTTTATCTATAGTTGTTAATGTCAACATTGGTTTAGATGAATTCGGTGAAATTTACAACTCGGTAACTAGTAAACTGAGTATATGTCAATTTTTTTCTAGCCTAACTCTTGAAAAGCAAGAGTTCATTAAGAAAAAGGATGAACCACAATGTTGGTAGCTCCTTGTTTGTTCCTTTGTCTTCCACACCATTGTATTTTTTTCAACTTCATACCCCTGTAATTAATTATCTTGCTCAGTAAAATTCACAATCAATATCCCTACAAATACTTGGAATAAAGGAAAAAGAATATTTAGTTAATTCCTACACGAGACGAAATGTTTAGTTAAACCAATCATAACATCTCTTTCACCAAACCTTGCTCACTTTCTTTTGTTTACACTAATTAACAAATTTATTCTTCTATTGTAAAGTTTTTTATTACATTTCTAAATTTTAGTGAATTACATGAATTCTTGTACAAAATAATGTGGTTAAATGTAAGTGGAAAAAGTCTAAGGTAATGAAGGAAAGAAATTTGAAAATCTTGATTGAAATAATTGGCATGTTGTTCATAAAGTTACCAATTTCTTCGAGCGAATAAACTCAAAGAACGTGACAAAATCTAAAGTAGAACTTTGTTTGTAGAATATGGAATTGATGTTAAAGCCTTTGAACTTGAATCATCTAGTACTCTCCAAAACTATTCTAGACAAGTTTGCAGCGGTAGGAATGCTTCAAGTGAGTTGTTAAAGCCTTTGAACTTGAATCATCTAGTACTCTCCAAGACTATTCTAGACAAGTTTGCAGCGGTAGGAATGCTTCAAGTGAGTTCTTTGCGCTGCTTCTTGACATACCTTTTTATATAGATAGTCTTATTATATGTTTTTTTTGTGCGATCTGCTACAAAATATATTGTATGTTTATATAGATAGTCTTTTTGTATGCTTAAGAAATTCTTAAAATGATTTAAGTGATGAAGGTAGTAGCTTTAGTGTTTGAGTGGCATGACATTGATGAGATACAATAAGATATGGTAGGAAATTGGAAATAGTATAAGGATAGGGTTTTTGTAGGACAGGATTGAGATAATATTTTGGTAATGGAGAAAAGATTTTATTACTTGAGCCTTATTATAAAATAGAATAAGTTACAAAACTAAGTAACTTATGTTGATCAATTTTCTTTAGAATGTCTACCCAAGATATGTTTTCTCCTATAGAAGATGGCCAATAAGGACAATTTATAGAATCTAATGTAGGATATTCAAATGAAAATGTTGTTCTTGTAGATTCAAATCAAATTGAAAGTTCAACTCCAACTATTAACTCAAGAAGATTATTGTCAGATGTTTGGAATCACTTTAAGAGACAAAAGGTAGATGGGAAATGGAGAGCGATGTGCAATTATTGTTCCAAAAGTCTTCTAGGTGAGGCAAAGCAAGGTGCGTCACATTTGAGAAACCATTTCAAGAGTTGCAAGCTTTGAACAACACAGGACATCAGACAATCATTTTTCAAAACTCATAAAGAAGGTGGTGAAATCGTAGTTGTTGACAATTATGTGTTTAATCAACAAATAGCTAGAGATGCACTCTGTAAGAAGATAATTCTACATAAGTATCCAATGTCAATGGTTGATCACATAGATTTTCAAGAATTTTGTGTTGTTGTACAACCTATATTTAAAGTGGTTTCTCGAAACACCTTAAAAAATGATATTATGAAGGATTATAATGCTGAAAAAGAGAAATTGGAATTATTGTTGTCAAAGATTCAAAGTCGAGTTGCAATTACAACTGATATGTAGATTGCTAGTTATCAAAATAGAGGCTACATGACTATAACAACTCACTTTATTCATGATTTATGGAGGCTACAAAGTCGACTTGTGAGGTAGTAACACTATACTATACTTTATTTTAAGTGTAATTTTTATATTAACATTGTTCTTCTTTACTAAATTAATAAAATATGACTTCTAATTTTAGGTTTATGTATGTGCCTGCTCCTCATACTAGTCAAGTTCTTGTTGAATTGTTGGTTGAATGTTTAATTGATTGGAATCTAGATAAAAAAGTTTCTACTTTCAGAGTTGATAATTGCACTACGAATGATGCTATGATTGATCACATTTTAGACAAGGTTTCACCTGGGTCACTTATTTTGGGTGGTCCATTGTTTCACATGCGATGTTGTGTACATATATTGAATTTGATTGTGAATGATGGTTTGTCTATAATTGCTAATGTCATTGAAAAGGTCAGAGAAAGTGCTAATTTTTGTACAGCTACACCTAAAAGAGAAGATAAATTTATAGAGACATGTGCTCAATTGAATATTTCATTCGGAAGAAAATTAGTTGTTGATTGCAGACCTAGGTGGAATTCTACATTTTTAATGCTTCAAGTAGTCATACAATGCAAAGATGTGTTTGATTATTTCTCACAACGAGAGAGTCAATATAAAGTTTTGCCTAGCGCACATGATTGGCAAATAGCAAATGAAATTTGCCAAAAGTTGCCAATATTTTATGATGTGACACTCTTGTTTTCTGGTACCCCGTATCCAGCTGCCAACATTTTCTTTCCAAAGGTATGTGAAATTAAGTTGGCTTTGATGGAATGACTTAACTCTCCTAATTCTATTATTCACCAAATGGCTACATCTATGGTTTTAAAGTTTAACAAGTATTAGAGTGTGATCAGTGGAGTGATGACTATAGGTATTATCTTAGATCTCAGGCACAAAATTGATTTGTTGGATTATTTTTTCCATCAGATATATGGCAATGAATCTTATTGTGAAATTAAAAAGGTGAAGATTCTTTTTAAGGACTTGGTAAGTGAGTATGAAGTGTACATGAAAGGTAAGAAGTCACTTTCTTCATGTCAAAATTTGAACATACATGTAGGCCAAATTGTTGGTGGAAGAAAAGATGCTTGGAGAGATTTTGCAAAACATCAAATTGCAAATTGTCAACACCCAATTTCGTCCGGATTGACAAATAAATTGCATTTTCCCATAAAAATAGAAAAAATAAAAATAAAAAAATAAAAAAAATAATAATAAAATAAAAAATAAATATATACAAATAAAAAATGAAAAAATAAAAAACAACCAGCTAATCAGTCTCACGAACGTTCGGCCTTGATGTGTTGAACGTTCGCCCTTGATGTGTTGAACGTTCGTTCTTGATGCGTTCAACGTTCGGTCTTATGTTATATGTTATCGAACGTTCGGTCTTGATGTTTGTTGAACGTTCGGTCTTGCTGTCTTTACTGTTGAACGTTCGTTCTTTTTGTTTTTGAACGTTCGTTCTTAATGAGTTTATTATCTGTACGTTCGTGCTTGATGAGTTTATTGTTGAACGTTCGGTCTTGCTTTGTTTGTTGATGAACGTTCGGTCTTTTGTGTTGAACGTTCGGCTTGACGTTGTTGAACGTTCGTTCTTTATTGAATAAACGTTTGTCTCGGTCCTTTTGGACGTTCGTCCTTAGCCTCAACCGTTTGGTCGTCCACAAGCTTTTCAACCGTTCTGTCGTTCGTCCTCAACCGTTCGGCCTCTCAGGTTTACCGTTCGGTCATAATGTTTTGATGAACGTTCGTTCTCCATGATATTTGTTTCAGCGTTCGGTTTTGAACGTTCGGCCCATTGTGGTGTTCAGCAAATAGCATTCGGTCATGTTTATTCTTAGTGAACGTTCGGTTTTGATTTGTTATGTGTTAGTGAACGTTCGTTTGTTAGTAACGTTCGGTCATAGTGTTTACTGAACGTTCGGTCTTGGTAATGTTATTTTCCTTTGAACGATCGGTCTCAATGACGTTTGTCTTCAGTGTTCGTACTGGTGCTTAAGTTAGTCCAGCGTTCGGTTTTAGGCGTTCGGCAAAGAGTGTGCTGAGGCGTTCGTCCAAATCACTCCTGCCTTTTCTACCGCTCGTCCATCACTTCTCCTTTCTACTGTTCTTCCAGCTCATTCCTCTCTTCTACCGTTCGTCCAAGTCATTCCCCTCTCCTACGCTCGTCCTAATCACTCTTGTCTTCAGGCGCTCGTCCTAATCACTCCCCTTCTGCCGTTCGTCCAACTCACTTCCCCTTTTCTACCGCTCGTTCAGGTCACTACTTCCTTTCTACCGCTCGTCCACATGTTATTTTGTTTTGAAAACGGTCGTTCGTCATATGGTGCTGGCGTTCGTCCAATTTGAGTTTTCGGACGTTGCTGGCTTTGTTTTAAAGGGGTCCTACATTGAATTATTCCCATTATCTTTGTCTCCCACTCCACCAACCCTCCAATTATGTCTGCCTACCTAATTATCCCATTATCAACAGTCATCCAATAAAATCTACCGACGCTTGTGAGCCAATGGGAGCTGCCGACAGAGTTTGATCATTTTACCAATTTAATGAGGCCATCATCTTCACTGAAGGGGGGGTGACTACAGCCGAGGGGCATTGGCTCCCTCTGATCCTCTCACCCGTGAACATTTTCCATCATCTTCAACCTTTTCTTCTTCATTTTCAACCCCAACACTTGATCCCAAACCCACTGCTACTAGTAACTACTCATCCTTTATATTCATACACAGCCAACCTCATCACCTTCATCTCTAACACGCCTCACGGCCATCTTTCTTCACCCTTATACCATTTCATGGCAGCACCTTAATCTTCATCCATTTCCTCCATTTTCATCATCCAACTTCAAATTAAAATTCAAAATCTTCAACTCTCACAGCGCATACGGAGGCTCCCTTTATCACTCACCCATAACCATCCCCACTACACTTCCATTTCACCCGTGATCACCTCCAACAGCCCATCCTCTTCATCTTAAACCCTTATCCCACGATCTATCCTCATTTTTTCACATCTCGGACCAACCTTCATTCTTATACTACGGCCAACATCATCATCTTCACCTTACCAATATTCACACACAGCTGAGAGATCACGGCCAACACCTCTGACCATTTTCCATCACTTTCCACTCTTCATCTCTAACACCCGTGAACTCACCCACCACCCAAAAGCATCATCATCCTGCCTCCACCGTGACCCAATCACGCCTCACCTTCAAACTGCCATTCTTCATCACCCAATCTTTCAATCCTCATCCATTCCCAACAACCCAAATAGACCCACGGCTACGGGGAGACCCATCATCTTACTCTTCATTCATCCTGACTCCTTCACCCTATCTTCATTCCTTTCTTCTTCATTTTTCATCTCAACAGGACCAAGACCCATCATCATTTTATCCAGACCTCACGACCATCTTAATCTTCATTCATCAAACACCTCACTACCACAGCCATCATCTGCATCCATTCCCGTTTTGTTTTCCCCAGCCATCACTGATCTCAAACTCTCTCTGCTCTTGAAACCCATCCCATTCGGTCAACGTGAACCACACCTCCAACTCTTCATCTTGATCTTATTCTTCTTTCATCTTTCATTTCCAACAATAAATACCACGGCCTAACCTCCAAACACCCATCATCATTAACCCTCACTTGTAATACCAAAATCCCCAAAGTCGTTTCCCTGCAAGTAAAGAGAATTAATCCAAACACCCAAATCAATACACAAATCAATACACAGAGCAGAACTAATCCAATGTTTACCCCTCCCTGGGTTACCAATTTCGAAACAAAGAAGAGAAGGAGGGAGGAAGCAATGGTGTTGGCCGGATCGAGGCGCGGCGGGACGTGATAGCTGAAGTAGTGACGCGGTGGCCGGTCTGGTTCGCGGCGGCCCTGGCGCGGTGGTCGTTTCTGGCTGCAACGGTGAGCATGAACATGGGAAGCAAGCAGTCCCCGTGTGACTCTTAGGAAGAGACTTTGAGTCTCAATGTTGAACGAAAATGGAGTAAAGAGGGGGAGATCCCTAATGCTCCTGAACGAGGGAAAGAACCCAAACCTTTGGGCTCCGGTTCTTGGGTCAAATAAAAAATATCAAAACAAAATAAAGAAATAAGAAAATAAAGAAGGAATTGGACCTGGCACACATTTCGGGATGCACCTCCATTTTTCATATTTACACTCTTGGCAGATATAAAGTTGAAGAAAAAGTTTTGGGCCCAAACCAAAGAGCTTCAATTCTTTCCACACCTCTGGTTTTTATCTCTACACTTTTTGCTTATTGGTTGTTTTGTTTTATGCTCTTTAATGTTTTTCTTTCTTTTACTTGATTGTTTTATATGTGGCTATGTATGATAGCTCCACTATTGTATCTTATATTTTGTCGGGTTTATTCATAAAAAATAAAAATAAGAAAAATATAAAATAAAAAATATAAAAAAATATAAAAATAAACAAAACAAAGCCGTGTGAGTGCTCGTGCGATCGTACGCATCAACCTAGTACTCATTACGCAAACAATAAGAAAAAAAGCCGTGTGAGTACTCGTGCGATCGTACGCATCAGCCTAGTGCTCATTACGCAAAAAAATCCAAATATTACATCAAAAAAATACCAAAAAATATAAAATCTTCAAAAACCAAAAATATCCACATTTTCAAACAACAAGCAATCTTTCATGCCAGAACTACGTGATCCTTGATTCTCCATCAAAAGTGGAGATACGTAGGAGCAAGGCCAGTCCTTGTCAGGTTCACTTTCCCAAAAATCCAAAATCATTTTACAAACAAACTTCTCAAACAATTTCCAAACAAATTTTCAAGCAGTTTTCTAAAAGAACTACGGAACCCTGATTTCTCATTCTTAATGAGAATACGTAGGAGCAAGGTCAATCCTTGTCGGGCCCAAAAAACTAAAAAATACATTTTGTTTCTTTGGAGTTTTATTTTAGGGGAAAGTTAAACATTTTGAAAACCACATCATATTCGCATATTTAGTTAAAGGTACTGCCTTAGGGCAGGCGTTGTAGGGTGCTAATACCTTCTCTACACGTAACCGACTCCCGAACTTAGAATCTCATTTTCGCAGACCAGGTCTTATCATTTTATGGTTTTTCTGTAGTTTTCCAGAATAAACTATGGTGGCGACTCCAAATATCTTTTTCAAAAACCTTTTTATTTTTCCACGGATCGTCGTCCCGTCGCGATCCCGGTTGCGACACAAATAAAAATGAACCATCAAACTATAAGTTAGAACTTGACTTTTACTTGGAGGAACTGACACTACCGGATTCAGATGAAGAATTTGACATTTTAGTTTGGTGGAAGACTATGGATTAAAATATCCAATCTTAAAAATGATTGCAAGAGATTTTCTAGCCATTCCTATCTCAACAGTTGCTTATGAACCTTCTTTTAGTATTGGTAGTCGATTTCTTACTCCACATCGGAGTAAATTACACCCAGACACTTTAGAGGCATTAATGTGTGTTCGAGATTGGCTATGAAGTGACATACAGGGAACAATTCAAATAACATATTTATATTCATTCAAATGATTGACTATGACAAATGAATTTATTTTCCTTTTTCAAGTTCTTCAAAATTGAAAGTGGATAACATGAAGCTTAATACAATACTAGAGGAGATAATTGATGATGATGTTAGTAGTTTTGGTTATAATATTTTAATATAATTTTATTAATAGTGTCAATTTGTCATTGATTAATGACTTTATTTGTATTTATTTGTTTTAGGAATTAAGTGGTCAAAATGAAGATGTGGGAGAAGAAACATAAATCTTGGATTGTTATTTTTAGAACAATTATTTTTAAAATTACTTGTATTTGGATATATGTTTTACTATTAGTTTGTATTAATTTGAATTTAAGTTTTAACTTTTATTTACTTATCCATTGACTTGGATATATATTTAAATATTATTGTATTTTTTTTTTGCAATTTAATTTGAATTTCATTTAAAAACTTATAAAATAATATTTTTAAAATATTCGTGGGTTGAAAACGGGTATCTTACAGGTACGCGTGAGTTGAAAAAAATCTACGGGTAGCAGAGCGGATAGCGGGTACGATTTTATCCAGCAGGTCGGATTGCGAGTAAGCATTATCCGTTTTCGACCCGATCTGTTGTCATCCCTACTCATCTTCGAGAAGGATCATATTCTATTTAACCTCTTCAACACTTCATACAAAGGGTTTAAGACTAACTACATAAAGGTAGCAATAAAAGAGGTCGAGCCTTCAAGGTTCTATTTTGATAACTAAATTATTAAGAAAACAAAGTTATACGTCTGAAAAAAAAAAAGTGGTATGTTTTAAAGTAAGATTTAATTATAATTTTTTCAATGGTGAAGTTTAATTCATATTATTTTAAATTTATATTGTTTTAAGTCTATTTAAATAGATTTATTTCAAATTTATATTTATATTTTTTAATTTTAAATTTAATTTACTTAATTGAATTTAGATTAAATATTTTTTGGAATTTTGAAAATCTAAATCAAGGTAAGTTTAAGTCAAGTCGAAGTAAGCGAGGATCAGGTTGAATTAAGTCGACCTAAATCTAAGAATAAATAGAGTCAATCTAAGCGAATATTTAGCTGAGTTGTCACAAAACAATGTTGAACCCAATCGGCTTAAGTAAAGTTGAGTGTGTCTAGGCTGAAATTAAAGCCAAGTTGATTCAAAGTCAAAGAATTAAGTTGAGTCAATTGAAATGAATATCCAAGTTAAAGAATTAAGCCAAGTCATTTTAGCCTAAACATCGATACAAGTCGACCTAGGCGGAAATTTGAGCATGACAAGAGGTCTAGTTGAGTCCGCACTTGTTGAAGGTCATGTGTGAATGTAAACCAAATTAGTCATACTTGAAAGTCACTCGACTCATCCTGATAAAAGGTTGTGTCAAGTTGCATTGACCAACGGTTAGTCAAGTTAAAAGTCGATCAAGTCAGCTTTGATGAAAAATCAAGTTAATCTTAATAAAAAATCAACCTAAATTAACTTCAACCTTGATTAAATAAAATATGAAAAATTTGACATATATATTGGAGTTAATAATTAGATATATTATATTCATCTCACTGTATTTATTTTAACTAACAAACTAAATTCAATTTATATTTATAGTCTAATTTAAATTAAATTGATAAAGAAATCTAAATTTTGTTTATCTTATTAAAATGAATATAAATTATAAATCAAATTTATTTTATTGGATATAGATGGGATCTACTAGAATTTGAAAATTCCGATGCACATTCTTAAATTTTTTAATTTGAATTACTTTTTTATATGACTATTTTTCATTGAGCACCATGTAATTATTGGAATTTTATATATTTTGGAATTTAAACAAATTAAAAATAAATAAATTTTTAGCCATTTATTTCTTTGAAAAGGAAATTGGTTAGTTACCCAACGCGAAAGGGAGCATAGAACCAAAGATGTGTATCTCTGTGTTCATATGGCAAGCTCATCCCAAGTACCCCTTCTTAATCTTATGCAACAGGGACCAGAATTATTCTCGGTGAGTACCTAACCTACTTCTTGCTATCGTTTTCGGATGTGATTCTTTGAGTTTCAGACAAAAATGGATTTTTTTATTGACTGCTGAAACCTGATAGCCCGACATACCCCTTGGCATGGTGGTGGGGAGAGGAAACGATTTTGGGTGGTAAGGATGGGCTCGGCGGTGGAACGTGGTTGGGTTCGACGAGAAATGGCAGGATCGCGTTTCTCACTAATTTTAGGGAAGTTGGGACCCTTCCACACCCCAAAACTAGAGGAGAATTGCCCCTTCGTTTCCTTCAGGTAAACGCTCGCATCTCACACCGTCTGTTTGTCCCTTTAACTAGCTTTCACTCAAACAATATCTTCATTGAATAAAGGCAAACGGTGTTCTGAAAGATAAGGCCAAATAGTTTATAGTGGGGGCAGTTGTCACTTTAGAAGTAGGATGTGAGGAAGTGTTAGGATTAAATTCTTGTTACCAGAGCCTATGCGGACCTTCCATAAATATATAATCTTAAGCTGTCACTTTACAATACTGTTATTTGAAGGTGAGTTATTTAGGATTCCAATTTGGGTCCCACATTGATGATAAATGGGCTTCAAATGTAGTATAGAAATTCCACACACTTATTGTATTTTAAGGTTTTGGGGTTGTAAATGCTCTCTGTAGAAATGAGAAATGAGCATGAAGAGCAGTATATAAGAAAAACAGACTCAGACACTTTTTGTTTTAAGGTTTTGGGAGGGAGATCCACATACCTTTTGTCTTTAAGCTTTTAGGTTGAAATAATGCCTAGGCTTTCTTTTGTGAAATGTCAATGGTTCATTGGTGCTCTGACGTTTCCCAAAGCTAAAAACCCAACAAGTTAGTCTAAAAGTCGTTCATGATGGAAAAAATGATTTGTTGAATAGAAATGTAGAATAGCTAACTGAATAGAAAATTAAACTAGCTTATCTGCTATTGTTATTTGTCATGCTTCTTTTTCGTTTCTCTTTTGTTACTGTGCAGGGTGATGTTGCACTGGTTTAATCATAACGTGTGAATAAAATGCAACAGAGCAATAAGAGTCCCCAGGAGTTTGCAGAGGAAGTTGTGAGAGAGGCACATCAGTACAATGGGTTTAACCTTGTGGTGGCCGATATTTCCACCTCCACCATGGTTTATGTGTTCAATAGACCAGATCGAGATAACCCTTCTTTTTCTCTAGTGACCCCGGGAATTCACGTGTTGGCTAATGCATCTCTGGATGCTCCTTGGGCAAAGGTAACAGAACAACCCTGTTATTGTTTCCAGATTATTTTTAGTTTCTATTTGGGTTGGTTCATTTTATATCGACTTAGTCCTCTTGTTTTATTGCCCTTGTAGCTATTCCTGTCAGTATGATTTATTTCATACTCAGAATCATATAATGATATGATTACATATGCAACAATTTGTAGCAACCAATATTTTTCGACTTAACACACCCTGATAAGTAAATTAAAAGAGAAAAGATCTTACTTGGAAAATACAATAATTCGTGTAATATCTCTATATAAAATAAAGATGGTTTTTTATATATATATATTTTGTATTAAGCGTACGCAATTGTTCTTTTAATGTAAAAGGGGAAAAAAATGCTATTTTGACAAAATTAAAAAGGGATTGCTGTAGTTTAATTCTAAAATTTTACATTTCTTCTGAAAGAGACAACATGTATGCAAGCATTAACACCAACTTTGACAAAATCTTTTCAGGCTAAACGGATGCGCCAAAGTTTCGAAGAATTGATTGAGGAATATGGTGAAAGTGATCTTCCCATCAAAGAAATGGTTGAGAAACTAATGACAAACAGAGTGAAAGATGAAGAGTGGATGCTACCTGGAGTTCGGCCTCGTGAACGAGAACATCCTTTGAGTGCTATATTTGTTGAAACAGAATTGCCATCGGTAACCAACACATTCATTCCACTTGTCTACTTATCTGTTTAACCCTGCTTTTACATGCTTAAACTAAAAACTCGTTTTATGGTTAGGGACTTTATGGAACTAGAAGCTCTTCTGCCTTGTTGGTGAAATCAAACCAAGAAGTCACCTTCTATGAAAAATATCTGGACCTGAACCAGGACCCGAAGCAATGGAAAGATAAAATGGTGACCTATAAGATCAACGAGAGATGATAAAAGGCAGGGATATTATTGATTTATTTCGGCTGTTCTGCTTCAAACATTAAAATGGATGCAATACAAGCACAACTTACAAAAAGGGGAGTAAATGTTTAATGACTTCTGGTAATGTGGTTTAGCCACCACTAGCACCTTTGTCCATCTGCATATTTACTTTTGCCAAACCAATCTATAACCTCAGTTGCCTATTTCTTTTGTCGCTTTGAATATACTACTTGGACATTTATATTTTATTATTGTTGTTTAGGTACATAAAAATATCTATTTACAGAGCAGTAATAGTAGGAGACCTTTAAGTTGTAGCGTATCCTAGTGATGACTTGTTTTCAAAAACTTTTATCCATTTAATTTTGAATTAATATATTACATAAAACTGAACAATCATGTGAATATAATTCTTACATGTAAAATGTGAACAATTTATATTTTACAATATTAATTAAAAGGTTTAGTCAGATTTTAAATATTTATGCGGTGAAAAAGTTAACATTGTTTGTAATGGCTTTTTTGTTATTGGTTCAAAAACTCTTAGAAAGTTAAAGTCTACAAAGGAAAAAAATTACTTTCACAATCCGCCTTTTCTCTTATATTGATTTAATAACTCTATAATAGTAAAATATTTAATTAAGCTATTTAATTAAAATATAAATTAAATGATTAAATAAGAATTAATGAAAATGGTTGGCAATATAAATTTTGAAAGGTGTCAAAATATCATATTCCGACATTCCTTCTAGAATTGCTTTATCACATTCCTTCTAGAGATGCTTTATTTCAACCAGGTGAAAGGTACATGATGACAACGGTTTAGAGGTGCATATTGGAGCTAGTTATTACTTGTCCTATCTATTAGTTTGTTCATCAAAGTAAATATATTTGTAATTTCTTAACATTAATATAAAATTTGATTTTTTTTTAATTTTAATATAATTTGGTTTCAAATTTTAAAAATGAATGATATCGATAGAATGCTTTCATGTCAAAAGGATTGGAAATGAAAACTTGCATAAATTGTCGAAATGTTTCTTCAAGCTTTAAAGTCATTTCATGTCAAAATGGTTGTTATTATTTTGGTGTTGTTGAGGTGACCTATTTGAAGGTCTGACTTGTCTCATGCTTGGATGAGACTTTCACAACAACATACAACAATCATAATTAAATCAACAACACCCAATTCATCATTCATTCATCATGGCATGCAAAGAACGATTACTTGACTGTCCGGACTGTATGAATCTTGTGTAGTTACAACGTTCGTGCACCCGGGTGATGTAGAAACTGGGATACCCTCAACAGCTGCCACCCGAGGTTGATTCGTTCCGTCCAAGTTAATCTTATGGACTAGGACCTCTTGTCATTTCCACACATGACTTACTCCTCTCTACATGAGAACGAGTAAGCATGGAATATCAGGATGAACGCCGACTAAGCTTTGACCACATTCATACTTTACCAATCAATAACCACTTTCTGATATATTCTTCCCTGGAATACTCATTCATAATCAAACTATTTCATTCACATCACATTTCAAATTTCCTTACACATCAATAATACATTCAACTAGAATACAATCACATTCTTTCATCATAGTATAAGTACGACTGAAATAACATTTTTTAGAAATTAACATAATTGAGCGCTACTTATCCACTTCCATCAACAGACCCCTAAGAGTTCAAACGGACGCCACGAAGCCTAGGCTGAGCACTAAGACTCTAGGCCGAACACCTTTTTAAAGACCAACACTGTTTGACACCAAATACTAATACTGAGGAGGAACTATGAAGTAACGAACGTTATTGAGTTTGAATGAAGAGTCTTATTATAAGAACAGTAATAATGTATATTACAGAAAACTAGACCCAACATTTCGTTTAAGACCGAGCCCTGTAGAACCAAACGCTATAAAACAAGCACTGATCCAAGACCAAATGCTTATCAGGAACGAGCGTTACTGAGACTGAACACTTGGTCCAAGACCGATCACTGATAAACTTACATAAAAAGGATGAATATATATATATATATATATATATATATATATATATATATATATATATATATATATATATATAACCAATTTCTCCACACTTAATTTTACTGAAAAAGAACGATAACGTCTACGACCTTAAGTAGTATATAATACATGAACTACACTGTTTAGGAAACCTAAAGGAGGACTACATTTAGGCCGAATACTCATTCACACATATCTAATATTATAACACGATCGTTATCATCGAAATTCCTTGTATAAGAAGAACCTAATATAGACGGACACTCAACCAGGTTACCACCTTTACTCAGAATACTACAGTTGACGATCAATCATTATCTCAACTCAATTCACCACATGCATCATTCATCCATCCTCACATCCAAACAAGCAGTACAAGCATATAACATACTCATCAAATAATCAAACAACGTATTATGCAAGCATACAAACTTTCAACATAACAATTTAAATCAAATTATATAAGCTTCCCATACTTCTATACGTAACCGAACGCTCAACTATACAGAATTAGAACTCCCCACTACCAAAGACTTAACGTTCGACGACCACGTTTTAGGAATACTAAACCAAACATAAAACCAGAAACGCTCAAAATAATACTACTCGCTCAGGCGACCTGAAATAAAAGTTTGCATGCGAGAATAAACGAACGTGCTAAAGAGGAAGAAACTCACCAACTCAGAATCACAAACCGATCGGTTTAAACAGAAGCTCTTGACGCTGAGAGTGTTCAGACGGTGCCTGAGAGGTGATTGGAAGAAGAAAAAGTGAGGTTTTCTTAGAGAGAATGAGGAGATTTTAGAGAGAAGGAGGAGAAAACGGTTTCAGCAATTTGGAGAAGAAGAAAGGCATGCAGAGAAGTGGCACGACATTTGAAATTGGGCCTTAAATACTGTCGTCACCCAAAACGAATGACGTCTTTGGAATGCGTCTTTGTCATCTTTCTCTTAGGGTTAATTCCTTATTCCCCTGAAGGATTATTTAAAATTTTGTAAATTCTTCTTCTTAAAGATTTCCATAATGCATAGTATGTTGGGCAACTAAAACTCTCCTCGTTGGATGAATTGGCTTAAAAATTATAAAATAAAACCTTAATTATCTAAAAAGTAATAAATAAAATATTAATAAAGGATAAAAAATAAACATAATAATGTCAATTATCAAGATAGTCTTTTTTATCCATATTACCTTAGCAATTCATGCTTATAACAATCTTCAAGATGAAAATCATATATTTTTAATTGGTCTTCGAATTGACTTGCGATATTCTGTTGATAGAATTAAGATGAATCCAACGTTGAAGTCTTGATAATTTGAGTTTATATCCCCAGTGTGAGTGATCAAAGTTTAAAAAAAAATTGGTTGGGCTGACTTTGGTTGCCTTGCTTGAAAACTTTATTGTCTTGCACTTGCCTCTAGAAAGTCTTATGCCTCTTCATCTAATGACCCCTTCCTAGGGTAAAATGGGCGCCTTCTAACCCATTCATTCAACAATTTACATGCGGGAATGAAATTATTCATCTAAGCTTCTTTCTTCTTTCAACTTTGAAAGCTTTTGCACCAGATCAATCAAACACAATGTTCATTAGTGTAGAAAAGACCTTTAATGTCACCCTTTAGACGTCCGACCCTCGAATATCTAACGTAAAAAATGATCGGTGACATTTTTCGTAAATAAAACAACCATATAGATGTTTGTTCTGGAGGGAATAGACGTCTACAACCATATAGACGTCGGATGTGGGGGGGGAACCGACCTCTAAAAAGTCACTTTTTAACTCCATTTAGACGTCTGATCCCGCCTATCCGACGTTTACAGCCATATAGACGTCTGATGTGGGGGGAACCGACGTCTATATACTCATTTTTTAAATCTAAAAAGTCACTTTTTAACTCTATTTAGACGTCTGATCCCGCCAATCCGACTTCTACAACCATATAGACGTCTGATGTGGGGGGAACCGACGTCTATATACTCATTTTTGAAATCTAAAAAGTCAGTTTTTAACTCCATTTGGACGTCCGATCCCGCCAATCCGACTTCTACAGCCATATAAACGTCTGATGTGGGGGGAATCGACGTCTATATCTCTGCATTAAAACACCGTGAACACGAGGCAGTAACTACGCGCACTTAATGTTCATCATCTTCCTCGCGTTTTCTCTCTGCAGGTTACACTTTTCAGGTTCATTTTCTCACTTTTGCACCGTTTTAAATTAATTTTACTCTGATTACATCACTCTTTAATGAATTACCTTTCATTTGAACCGATTAAAATACGTTTTTGTTGGGTTTTGGTGCAGTTTTGCTCGTGTCCTTGGGCGGCGATTTCTTGCGTTTTGCACTCCTCTCCACTACGTTTTTAAAACCATCCAATACAAAAAAAGTACAATACATTCTCTTCAACTAAAATATAAAGTTGTAAACTCGAATCACCATGAGCTAGGAGCAACCTGAGACGTTTTAGATGCAATCAAATACGACAACGTTTTAGACATCTGATCTATAGTGTCAGACCTGTATGGATCGGACGTCTATATAGACGTCAGACCTATTGGGTCCAACGTCTCATTAATGTCACCCGTCACCCGTATAGACGTCGAACAAAAATCAGACGTTAAAAGCCCAAAATAACAGACGTCTAAAGCCCTTTCTGCACTAGTGATTGCACCTTGCAGCAGATCAATCAATCACATCTTCATCTTTTTCTTTCTTCCTAGTCAATAAGTTCACTAATGATTCTCCTACTTTTGGATAAACTTCTTATTCGAGCTCAAACTTATCCAACTCAAATTCGAAATTCTCCTATAATGTATTCACTTTTCACATATCTTCAATTGATATCTTCAAAACTAATATCAACTACCATATTTATCACATCTCCACCTTTCTCAACACCATCAATAATGTCGATAAGTGGCTCAACATACCCCACCTGTTTCTTAAAGGGTTAAGTGCCCACTTTAATCGAGTTCTTGTCAAATTTTAACCTCCCCTTATCGATAAGATCTTGGATAGTATTCCTAAAATGTATGTAGTTATTAGTCATATGATCATAAACATTATGAAATTTAATACCTTTTTTCTCTTTCCTTGTTCTAAGGAAGATAATTTATGAACATTTTTTTTATCTTTCAACAAAACATTAAATATTTTATATACATCAAATTTATAAATTCTATTTGAGATTTTATCATTCACTTCACCCTTTTGTAATAATTTACATGTATAGGTGACCTTATTTTTAACTTAGCTAAATTAACTTTTTCACCTTACTTTCACTATTCTCAACGATTTCTTAAGTTTTTGGAAAATTACCTATTGAAGAATTCCATATAAGACACTTTCTCTTTGTAGGTGTTTCAAATCTTTGATATCTTTCTTTTTCATATTTGATTTGATCGATTCTTTTTGCTTTGTTTGTCAATTGAGCCATGTCTCTTAATGGTACATTTACTAATTCTTTACGTATTGAAAACTTTAAGCCATATGATATCATTCTTACTACATATTTTAGAATTTGAATAAAACACCTAGACTTTATTTGTCGAAATTTATTTAAATAATCATTTAGGTTCTCATTATTGAACTTTTTCACATTCATAATATCAATTAGACTTACCCGAGTTTCTCTCCTAAAAAATTGTTCATGAAAATTTCTTTCCAATTGAACCTAATTATGTATTGAGTTTGGAAGTGCAATTATAAATAAAGTGAAAGCACTTTTTGTGAAAGAACTAGGAAAATATTTCATTTTCAAGTTTTTCTCAATGTTAAATCTCCATACTCAATTTGATGCCTCTTCACATACTCAAGTGTTGATTCCTCAAAGACTTTAGAAAAACTAGGTATTTTATACTATACATGTAACTCTTTCTTAAGAACAAAATCTGGAAATGGATACATAAAATAGGATTGATTGTAAAGTCCAACCTCCATTGGTTAAGCTTCGAATTCCATTTAAACTGCATGTTGTTTGGGTTATAATTATAACCAAAATCTTCTTTCATACAGTCAATGTTCCTTCTTTATTATGCCTCATGTTTAGGACTAATTAAAATTTTGATCCCTAACCATTTGGACATTTCTCATTTAGTTTGGCTTAAAATTAGTTACATGTTCCTTTATTCCATGATTAATATTTTCTAGTCGCTTAGCATAATTATCATTCATTTGATAGTTTTTGACATTTTTTTACTTGAAAGATTGTCATAACATCTCCTATTCGACAATTTGTTATGGTCGAACCAAATGATATCAATTGTAGTTTGAATCAAATGATTCAAAACAAGTGTCTTTTGACTCGATAACACATTAACAAACACAAAAACTATTTATTACACCACTAATTTTACATCTAGTATAAAAATAAAGACGTAAAAAAATAAGTAATAAAACTTTTGTAATTAAATGATCAATATCTAGATCTAGTAGTAATCACGTTCATAAATTAATGTCTTACACTTAATGACAAAATACAAAATTACTCCTATAAAATATAAAGATTTTAAATCTCCAACCCAAATCTTAAAATTTAATTACATTATTTTGTTTTATCTTTTTCATGAAAAAAATACAAGACCATATATATCAGGTTAATCAATTAATGATAAAATCAACCCATATATATTCCATTAAAATTGAAAATTATAAAAATTTTTGGACACTAAAGAAATATATATAAATTCATAAATGATTTAAAAATTGTGTAAAGGAATAGAATAATAATTTAGCTTAAACTGATGGAAAATTTTACATCAACACCAAAATGTTTTTCAATACCTATAATACACCTAATAAAACATAATATTTATGGTTTTTTTATTTAATTCTTTGTAAATTATTTTATATTTAAAAAAAAAATATAATTTTACTGATTGTTGTATAGATTTAGAGTAGAAAGGACAGTCTTCATCTATCATCCCTCTAAACTGAAACCTGGTTCGTATGAGAATGAGAAAGTGAATAATATGTGTGCTTAGGTTACATAATTTCATTCGGTCCGATGGAGTTCGAGGTGAAGGTGGTGGGAGGTATAGACTCCTGTTTCGTATCCCTTCCCCTCTCACTCATCCAAACTTTTCAGTCTACGCGCTCGACACCACTGCCTCAAATCCTCGCTCTCGAGCTTCGCTCTCCTCCTCACACCTGGTTTGTCTCTTGGTCCGGCGCCACTTCTGCTTCTTCCGCCATAGAGGTGCGAAACTTCTCCTTTTGCGCCTTGTCACTCACTCGCTTTCCGTTTAAATTCTATATGAAGCCTCCAAAATAACTTGTGCAGGTTTCTCCTCAATTTGCGGAGTGCATTTCTTTGCCGAATCACGCTATTGTTCAAGTGAGAGCTTCTCTCAATGTGCCGCACGCTTCTCTCGTCATCATAGAACCGAACACGGAGGACGACTGGGAAATCTTGGAGCTCAACGCCGACCTAGCCCAGGGTATAATCCTCAACCAGGTACGCATTGTAATTGGACACTCGCTTAACCCCAACGTACTACAATTCGATCGAAAGTAACTTAAAAGTAGGCATTGAAATTCAGTTGTATTTACTTGTTTGAAGACTAAAAGGTCACCACACACTAAAATGTCTGTTTGAATAAACTTATCGAGAAACATTTATAGAAAAAGAAGAAACTAAGGGTCTGTTTGATAAATTTATCCTTAAGTTCAAATACGAGAAGGAAAAATGAAATAAGTTTTTGTTAAACCTAAAACTCCTAAAACTAAAACTATATTATGCAGTAGTTAATTGAGGAATCTCCCGAATTTAAGCTTCTGGAAAACTTACTTTTAACTTATGATTAAAACTAAATTTAACTTCTGAGAAAGTTCATTTTATTTTCTTATTTTATCTGTTACAAGTGTCTGAGGAGAAGTTTATCCAAATAAATTTTTTGAAGTAGAACAAACTCACAATTTAAAATCATTTTATGGATAAATAAATTTTTGGAGAAGCTAATAGGAGAGAACTTTTACAAGTTAACTTATGCATAAAATAATTTTATCTTATCGAAAAGCTTTTTCATTTTTCTTTATTTTCTTGTGAGATTTTATGGATAAATTTATTCTATCAAATCCCAATTATGGATTGGAATGTTGCTATTGAGAATTTTGTCAGGTATGTCTCCATCTTCACTGTAATAATCGCGGCATATGTTTTTTCATTGTGAGTGTTTGTTGCTGCTCTAATGTGTCCATTGCCATTCCTATTTAGATAAATTTTCTATGAATTGTCTTAGGCATTAGTTTGATTAATAAAGAAGAAAAAAATATTTTACATAAAAAAAGATAAATGGGAGTGACAGTACAGACATGGGGGTGGATTAGACACTCCCTTTCTTCTTTGAAAGAATACTGGAGACCAAATGCTACTTTAACATCTAGAAAGAGAGAGAAAGTAGACATAATAGGTGATATCATGTGATAGAATGGGAGATAGAGAGAAGTAATTGGTGTTGAAGGCGAGTATGATAAATAGAGGTTTTTGTGTACCACCACTTTTCTTTATTTTCTTTCGGTGAACTTCTTTATGGATCTAAATACTATATTTTCTATTATTTAAACTATATTCTTTTTCCTTCGCTTTTCTACCGGCTATACGAAAAGGAAATCAACCAGTTTGAGAAGAAATGAATCTATTTGATCTCTCTATGTTACATTTATATAATGATGTGGGTAGCTTGATGCAGGTCAGGATTGTCTATGAAGGGATGAGATTTCCTTTGTGGTTGCATGGTCATACTGTCATCACATTTCAAGTGACGTCTGTTGATCCGAAGAATGTGGTGGGTAAGATGATACCTTTTTCTGTCTCTATAGTTCTTTGGTATCATCACATGCTTGGTCTAAGCTGCAAATATCATTAATGACAATGTAGTTTTTGCTTTCTTTTCATGTGTAAGCTGGAAATACCCTTTTGAACTATTGTGACAAACATGATAGAGATGTAGTTATCATATAGATGCCAAAATAAAAGTGCCAACTATGTTCTTCATAATCAGGGTTTTCTCTTTCTTTTTAATCAAGGATATTTATTTGAGTTTGCACATGTGTTAGACACTATTTGATTTGCTTCTAATGCTGCTTGTTGAGAACTATCCCAAATATATATAGGAATTGGGCATCATTGTTGCTTTAGTGTATGGTGGTGGTCATATACTTTATATTTTATGTATTAAAGTATTCTGCTTATGAATTTATATATCGAGTCATTTTACAGTATCTATCAAACATTTGGATAATTTATTATCGATGTCAATTTTGGTGTTGGTGGATCAGTTGCCTTGACTTGAAGAACTTGAATTAAGTAAAACAATGTATTTTCTTATTACACAGTTACACGGTTACAATTCACTGTTGTATTTGTAGAGTACAAAAGAGCATAATACAAAAGGTCAAGGCACTTCGTTAAATCCTAACCTAATAGTTGGGTTCCCATACATAAATAATAATAATAAACATTACATTTCAACACTCTCCCTCAAGCTGGAGCATATATATCATATGCACCAAACTTGTAACTTATAAATTGAATTCTTAGGCCCCCTTAAAGATTTAGTCATAATGTTTGCAAGTTGTTCATTAAAGATGATAAGATCAGTTGGACCGTAGCTTCTCTCTAACAAAATGACTATCAATTTCAATATGTTTTGTTCTCTAATGAAACACTAGATTGTCACAATATAACTTCATATGCTCATTTTCAAAAAATTTTAATTCTTGAAGGAGTTGTTTAATCCACACAAGTTTACATGTAGCTAGAGCCATAGATCGATATTCCGCTTCTGCACTATTGAGCAACAACATTTTGTTTCTTACTTTTTCAAGATACAAGGTTCCCTCCAAGGACTACACAATAGCCTGTGGCCGTTCTTTTGTTAATTGGACAATCAGCTCAATCTGCGCAATAATATCCTTCGACTTGAGTACTTCCCTTGTTCTCATACAACAATCCCTGTCCTGGGTTTCCTTTTACATATTTAAGAATGCGAATCACAACATTCCAATGATCAATGTGTGAATTTTGCATAAATTGGCTCACAACTCCCATCGAATAAGAAAGACTAGGTCTTGATATGGTAAGATAAATGAGTTTTCTAGCCAACCTTCTGTATCTCTTTGGGTTTGAGAAAAGTTTACATTGGTCTCATTAACTTTTGATTTGAGTTCATAGGACTATCAATGGGCTTGCAATTTGCAAGCATGTTTCCTCCAAAATAGTAAGAGCATATTTTCTTTGTGAAATTATGACAACTTCTTTTGATTGTGCCACTTCAATACCAAGAAAATATTTTAGACGACCCAAATTGTTGGTCTGAAATCGGCTAAAGAAATGATTCTTTAATTAAGCAATTCTAGTGACATCATTTCTTGTAATAACAATATCATCAACCTAAACCATAAGATAAACACATTTGTCATGAGAAGAATGACCATAGAAATATTGAAGGATCCGTCTCACATTTGTTTCAATCCAAAATTCTACATAACATGACTATATTTACCAAAACAAGCTCAACTGGAAAAATTAATTATCATTTAGTTGTGCAAAATATAGTTAGGCTGTGCAAAGTTTTGGATTGGAACGAAGTGAGGCGGATCATTCAGTGTTTTATGGTCACTCTGCTCTTGACAAATGTGTTTATCTTATGGTTTATGTTGATGATATTGTTATTTTAGGAAATAAATTCACTAGAATTCTTCAATTAAAGAATAATTTGTTCAACCATTTTCAGATCAAAGATATGGGCCGTCTTTAATATTTTCTTGGTATTGAAGTTACACAATCAAAAGAAGATGTCATCATTTCACAAAGAAAATATGCTCTTGATATTTTGGAAGAAATAAGCCTGTCAAATTACAAGCCCATTGATAGTCCTATGGACTCAAATCAAAAGTTAATGAGAGACCATGGTAAACTTTTCTTAGACCGGGAGAGATATAAAAAGGTTGGTTGGAAAACTTATCTATCTTACCATAACAAGACCTGATCTTTCTTATCCAGTGAGAGGTTTGAGCTAATTTATGCAAAATCTACATGTTGATCATTGGAATGTTAGGGATTTGCATTCTCAGATATGTAAAAGGGAACTCAGGACATGGATTGTTGTATGAGAACAAGGGAAGTACTTGAGTCAAAGGATATTGTGATGCAAATTGGGCTGGTTGTCCAATTGACAGAAAATCTATCACAGGATATTATATATATTACTTGGTGGGGAACCTTTTATGTTGGAAAACTAAGAAACAAAGTGTTGTTGCTCGATCTAGTGTAGAAGTGGAATATCGATCTATGGCTCTTACTACATATGAACTTGTGTGGATTAAACAAATCCTTCAAGAGTTGAAATTTTGTGAAAATGAGTAGATGAAGTTGTATTGTGACAACCAAGCAGCCCTTCACATTGCCTCCAATCCAATGTTTCATGAGAGAACAAAACATATAAAAGTTGATTGTGATTTTGTTAGAGAGAAGCTACTGTCCAAGGGTCCTGTTACTGAATTTATCAGCTCTAATGAACAAATTGCAAACATTCTGACCAAATCTCTAAGGGAGCTTAGAATTCAATTTATATGTTTCAAGGTTGGTGCATATGATCTGTGTGCTCTAGCTTGAGGGAGAGTATTGAAATGTAATGTTCTTTATTATTATTATTTATGTATAGGAACCCAACTATTAGGTTAGGGTTTAGGAAGTGTCTGACCTTTTGTATTCTACACTATTTTACTCTATAAATACATGAGTAAATTGTAACAATGAACAAAAAGGAAAAATACACTGTTTTACTTAAATCTGAGTTCTTTAACTGTAACAATCATTATGACATTGAACCATTCAAGTGTTTGGATAACATTGAAGTCAAATGGGTCAGAATTGGAACGAATTCCAGTAAAAGGCAAGGGATGAATAGCTATAACAAGCTACATAGGTGTGAAAACCCTTTATGATGTTTTATATGTACCTGATGTTAACCAGAACTTGCTTGGTGTTGGTTAGCTGAACGGTTCAAAGTTATGTTTGAAGATAAAAATTGCACATCTAATGATCAAATAGGCCTTTAAATGTTCAAAGTCAAGTTGAGGAGCAAAGTTTTATTTTTATCCAACAAAAAAGGAGAAAATTGCATTTTCAGTTATAGCAAGCTCAGTCAATCTTTGGTACAGAAGGGTTGGTGTTAGGCATGGAAGTAATGAGAGGGTTAGGAAGCAATTTAAAGATAAAAGTAGTAAATGACTAGTGTTTACAGGGGGGAGACCTTTTAGGAAAGTCTATATATTCTTATATTGTGGGATGTTAAGGGACATACCTAGCAGTAGGTCATTTCTATCATTTGGGAATGAACTACATGCTGAAAAATCAACTAGTTCATGGAATTCATTCCATTACAGAAAAGCCAGCTGACTATGAAGCTTGTAAATTTGGGAAGCAAACAAGGAAACCATTTCCTGAAAGTAGCTGGAGGGCTAGTCAGAAACTGCATCTTATTCACACTACTACTGGTGGACCACAAAGAACTCCATCACTAAAAGGAAGTAGCTGCAGTATTCTGGAAATTCAAAGCACATGTAGAAAATCAAAGCAATTGCTGTATTCAAATTCTAAGGTTAGACAATGGAAAGGAGTATATAGCTAATCAATTTCAACAATTTTGTGATGAAGTTGGGATTAAGCATAAGTTGTTGGCTCCTTACACTCCTCAACAAAATGGAGTGAATGAAAGGATAAATAAATCAATCATGGAGATGGCCAAGTGTGTGCTTCATCGAATGTATCAGTGCTATCTGTTTGTCTATAGAGTTATATGTTGAGAACGCACCTTTAGATGCTGTGTATTTTTAGGAACTTTCCAGATTTGTTTCAGTTTTAAGTAAGCCAAATTTATTCCATTTCAATTTGTTATTAGTGGATTAATTATTCCCCAACTTTTTGCTAAGCTAGTGGCTAGAATCACAAAAGCTGATATCTTAGTTTGTTAATTTCTGAGTGTATTTAAATTAAGTTGCATTCTCAGTATTTTATTAGTTTTGGATCTCTGTTTTTATCTCTGTTAACAACTGCCTTTGTTCCAATAAATTCAATAGGTGGCATTATACCTAATTATTTATTATTCTCTTATTCAGTGGATTTCTACTGTTCTAATGTAAACACGTTTCTTTTGATTATCAATCTAACACCTGAGACTTTGTCAGTGCAACTAATGGGAGGAACTAAAGTTGCTGTTGCTCCAAAAAGTCGCAAAAAAAGTTTGGATTCAGCAGGAGATTCACGCCAAGACTCCTTTAATAAAGAACACACTTCTAAGATGCTGCTTCGTTTACAAGATCCGAAAGGATTATGTAGTACCAGTACTCATGTCAAAGGAGTTGACCTCAATGTAGGGCTTACTACTGTTGCTTTTGTTCACCCAGAAACAGCCAAAAGATACTCATTCAACATGCTTCAGTTGGTTTTGATAGTACCCAGAGTTTCCAAGGAGAATGTTAATATTTCAAGAACTAATATTATGAAAAACAGAGGTGGTTCAACTACTAATGAAGTTGAAAATGTAAATATTGACAAGATAGAATATCGACAAGCAATTGTTCAGTTGATGATTTCAGAATCTGTGGGTGAAGGACATGTGATGGTAGCTAAGTCTCTTCGCCTTTATTTGAGAGCTAGCCTACGTTCATGTATGTCAATTTATCCTAATATCCATCTTACCCGATCCTTTGTATTTAGCAATCAATTGTAGGTTATTTTCTCATGAATTTAATTGTGTGGAATATTGCACCTAGCAAATTATTATTAAATGTATTTTATGTTTGGTGTTTAGGTTATCTGTTTCTATAGTTAGGAGAAAAGCAGTCTCTAATTGCATTTTGACTGTGCATCAAGCTGTCATGCATTGATTAAGGAATAAAACTGTTTTTTATTTTGAAAAACCGTAGGTTAGCCCAGGTACATAAACTTTAAATATGGTATTTGAAGAAAATTACAGTGGAAGGGTCTAAGGAGGTTTGCTCCTTTTTTGTGGATTTGTTGGTTTTAGCAAGAGTAAAATTATAGATTTTCCAACGATATTAAGCTTACTATCTCTGAGAATTTTTACTGTCAGTGTTCAATGTATATATCAGTTGAAAATTTACCTTTATTTTTTATATTTGATTTTAACAAGAATATTGCCTTTGTGATTGATTAGGGGTTTATTTGAAGGCATGCAATACTATTTTGGAAAAAAATATTCCTTCAACCTCTCTTTTTCCGTGTCAATTCAAACTACTAAGGCAGGAGAGTTCTGTTGAGAAAGATGGTCTAGAAGTTTCTCATGGCCACAATCATCACATTGATAAAAAAGTCCAAGCGAAAGCTACATCAGGTTTCTTTGTGGATACTATAGATTGGTCAATCCAAAATAAAGTTCTAGAAGCTGTCTCTGATGAATCCAATCACAAAGCAGAGGAAGAGACTACAAATCAATCTCAGAATCCAAGGGAATTACAGCGTCTTGTAAGACTATGGTATATCACACAAATTAAGGCAATTACTTCCATTTCAGGCATGGAGGTTAGTTCCTTGATTATGGGTGATAAAACCTTGCTTCATTTTGAAGTAAGCTGTTACAAGCTTGGGAGTAATGGGAAGGCTCAGTTTGCCTATAGTCCTTCATTGAACAGTGGCAATGCAGCTGAAATGTTGTTTTTATTGACATTTGGTGAAGAATATCTGCATAATGGGAAACTTAGTGCGTATGAAGTTGCTCTTGGTGGAGAACTTGATAACATTAGTATTGTGGACCTGAAGGTTTTTGAAAGGATGAAATTGTGTGATCCTGTGTCTATTGTTTCTATAGAAGAGAGAACCCCCGAAGACCACATTAGTTCAAATCTATCTCCGCTTGGCTGGATGGAGAAAACTGCGGATGATGTTATCAACAGTAGGTCTATTTTGGGAAGGGGAAGTGGAGGGGTTAAGTGTCTGTTACTTTATCAATTGATTGTTCTCATGGCATTTTTTTCCCAATAAAATCTTAAATGATCCTTCATGATCATTGTTGTTAATAGATGTACCAAGCCAAGTAGGAAAATGTCCAAATGATATGTACAAAAGATATAACCCTTGGCAATGAAGGATGCAATAAATGTTTGTACATAAAAATTAAACATGACCATAACCTTTGCATATGTTGTTATGATTAGTTGGGAAGGATACTGGAGGAAGTTATTTAGAGAGATCTCATGTGAATAGTATCCGTGAGAATTTGATTTTTAATTGAGCTCGATGGTTTTTAATCCTGTTCTACCTGTTTTATCTGTTGAACTTATTTGTTGTGTAAGATTCCCCATTTTCCCCTAGTTACTTTGGACTGTTAATATGGATGGTTTGTTAGAATTTTGTTTGAGGTATGCTGGATTCATCTGTTTTCCTCCTTGATGCTATTGCTCATTAATTTGAATTTTATTCACTTAAATATCATGCATTCTTTGGCACTGAGATGCCCTTTGGCTTAATTTGCTGCTTTTACTGACTGCAGGAATGTTGATATTGTTATGTTCTGCATCTGGTTTGTGGTTTGGCACACACAACTTACCACTCCCTGGACATGTTCTCATATATGGACCACCTGTGAGTACAACATAAACCTTCGTAAGTTCAATATAAAACATATATGGCTTTTAGAAAGTGGATTTTTAGTTGAATTTAATCTTATAAAACAATTTTTTAAAGTTAGATTTGTTTTCACTTATATATTATAATTTCAACATATCCCATGACTCCATGTTTCAATTTCATTGCTTGCTATCAATTTTGGATAAGGTGTATTTTCAATTTAGGATATATTGATAACTTGACTGATTAAAGATGTGGTAGCCTGTAAAAGCGCTAAGGAGTAATTACCTTATACCAATAAAAACTAAACTGCAAAACATACCAAGAAATCTTTTTTCTTTTGTAATTTTTCTTTGATAAATTTTAAGGAAAGTGACAGTGTATAGAATAGTTTACACTTGTAATTACTATAGTATCTGATAGTAACTAGCTAACTTATACTGACCGTTAGGTAGGTAGGTAGATGAGCTGTAGTCTAGTCAGCATAACTTGCTATGCAAGCTACTGAGTTTGTATTAGTACCTGTTCTTGTACATAAACGAGTAATGCAAATTCATTTTCAATTTGTGTAAACCTTTCTTTTTTAGCTTGGTTTTAGTCTCTTCATGAAGTTAGTCCTACTCAACTCCCTCAAATTGGCTGAAGTTTGTTTTAGAGTTGCTTCATATCACATCACGAAAATACTGCCTGCTTTGTTTGTCTTTAAGTTGAGAATCTAGCTCTTCATATTGAGATTTCACATTATGTTAGTGAATCTTTCATATCTACTTCATATTGTTGATCCGGCCATAAGAAAAGGTTACCAATCTGACGAGTGAAATATCAATGCATTTGACGTTTAAATATTTTCCCCAGGGCTCTGGAAAAACTATATTAGCAAGAACTGTGGCAAAATCTCTTGAGAACCGTGAGGACATCTTTGCACACATGTATTGATATTAATTCTAATTTAGTTCTTCCTTTATGATTTTCCCAATTATTGTAATTTTCAATTGCTCCTGTTTGGATTTAATAATTTCAGCTTTCAATGTTATGCAGAATTTTTATTTCCTGCTCTAAACTTGCCCTTGAGAAGGTCCCAGTTATTCGCCAAGAACTTGCAAACCATGTAACTGAAGCTGTAAATCATGCCCCTTCTGTGGTTATCTTTGATGATCTTGATAGCATAATTTCTTCCCCTGACTCTGAAGGATCTCAACAGTCAATATCTGTTGCTGGACTCACAGATTTTCTGGTGGACGTTATGGATGAATATGGGGTAAGAAATATGCCTCCATTGTTACTTAATGCGGTTTCTCTGGAATGTTATGCATCTTATTGTTCCTTGTCACCATTGTTGTTAAACTTGACAATTGTAAGGGGATCAAAAGGGAGATAAAATATCGTAAATCAACTTGTAAGAGTTACGAGTAGACGAATAGTTATTATCATAAATAGGTGCATCATAAAAAATAATATAAATGATAAAAATATCTCATACATAATTCATAAAATGGTTAATAACAACTAAAAATAGGTTCATAATTCATAAAATTGTCGTGCATAAAACAACTAATCAATTCATAAATGTTTAAAGCAAACAAACTATTCAAGGAAATCTTTCATATCTGTTAAATATAGTGAAAACTTTGTATGAGATCAATCTCCTTTGTTGTCTCAGACTTTTATAAAGTCTGTATAGGTAGTTGTTTTAGTAGTTTTTCATTGTTTTTGTAAATTTTGAAAAGAATAGGAGTGGAGTCTGGTTCTCTTAAATAACCATAAGTTGTATGTCATTGGTTTCTCCACACTGGAGGAAACCTGGTGTGTTGTTGAAATAAAGATATGCGATTTTTAAAGCTTATTTCGTTATAGGTTTGAATACCTATCATAGGAGGCTGGTTGGAAAACTAATCTATTTTACAATAACAAAACCTGATCTTTCTTATCTAGTGGGAGTTATGAGTCAATTTATGCAAAATCCACATGTTGATCATTGGAATGCAGTGATTTGTATTCTAAGATATGTGTTAGAATTATTGTTAGAATGATTAGTGTGAGCTGTGTGTGTGCTGTCAAGCATGAGCTGTGTGTGTGTGAGTTGTGTTCCAACCAAAGTGAGTTGGAAAGGAAATGGGTAGTTACTTTCTTTCCCTATAAATGTATTGCTAATGTAAGAGGAGAGGCAAGCCTTCTCACTCAATAATATGTCTTTATGATTTCTGTGTTTATTCAATATGGTATCAGAGCGGGTCGATCCCGCTCTGGTTTTTTCTTTCCTCAGTTGAGCTATCAGATATAGCTCCACCATTATCACTCATCATCTACCATAATCATATATCAACCTCTTTTTTTTCTCAAACTTTATTCACTGCTTGGCACACCCATCACCACATATCGCCACCTTTCTCTGCCGTCCGCCGCCATCCGCCGCCGTCCGCCGCCGTCGGTCAACCCAGTTTCGTCCGGCGACCAGCAGATCTGGAGCGCCTCTCCGAGCGACAGATAACCCCGCCGGAATCAGTCCAAGCGTCCTCTCCACGCGCCTCCACGCGCCACCTTTCTCCGGCTGAGCTTGGGCGCGTACTGTTCACGCGCCGCCGTGCCGACGTCGGAATCACTTCGTGCTGCTTCCAATCGACTCGCCGGACCTTCCTCTCTCTGTTCTGTCCCTCCATAGCAGCCATTACAGCCATTTATGAGTTGGGTATACAAAAGGCTTCATTTTCTCTTTCTCACTGCATTGCTGCTTTCTTTTTTTCTTAGAGTTCAGATTATAGACACCGTACAATGGCAACTGGCAGCATTATCTCATTGTCAGGAAGTCCCAATATCACTTCTGAAAAACTGAATGGGAAAAATTATTTATCTTGGTCCGCTGCGGTTGAAATGTGGTTTCTTGGCCACGGATGTTATGATCATCTTGAGCAAGATGGAACACACGTACCAGCTGAAAAAGCAGATCAATGGAAACAAGCAGATTTCCAACTGTGTGCTTTGTTGTGGCAATCCTTAGAACCACAAATCTTCATATCCCTTAGAGCTTTCAAGACATGTTACTCTTTTTGGAAGAAAGCTCAAAGCATTTATGCCAATGACATTCAACGTCTGTATGACACGGCGAATAAACTTGCATCCCTTAAAATGGAGAATCATGATATGGTATCCTTTATGGCTGAAGCCCAATCCGCTACTGAAGAATTGCGGATGTTTTTAGAAGCAGGATCTTCTGAAGATATCAAAACAAGGTTAGACAAGTATTATATGGTAATGATTCTACGAGCTCTGCATCCCGACCTTGCTCATATCCGAGATCAACTTCTCACCAGTCATGAAGTTCCCTCCATGGAATCCTTGACCACACGTCTTCTTCGGGTTCCGATGCCACACCCTCAAGAAACTTTTGGGGCAGTAGAGCAATCTGCCATGATTATTGCCCGCGGAAGAGGACGCGGTACTAGAGGAGGAGGACGTGGAGGTCGAGGGCGAGGTCCGTGTACATATTGCAAAAGGATGGGTCATACCCAAGAGAATTGCTACTTATTGCATGGTTTTCCTCCAAAAACCGCTAATATCTCTCAGTCTAACCCTTCAGATTCAAAATTTACTGAAGATGAATATCAGGAGTACCTACGGTTAAAATCCAATAGCATGGCACAAACATCTTCAAGTACAGCGTGCATTTCTCAATCTCCCAAAGATCAAACTTCATGGGTAATTGATTCGGGTGCTTCTGATCATATCTCCGGTAATACCTCTTTGTTCTCAACCCTTTCTTTTCAAGAAAAATCTCATTTAATAACCCTTGCAAATGGTTCAAAAGTCTCATCAAAGGGCATTGGTCATGTCTCCCTGTCTCCATCCTTAAATCTCCAATCGGTTCTATTTGTTCCTAACTGTCCTTTCAATTTGATTTCCTTGAGTCAGTTAACTAAATCATTGAATTGTTCAATAACCTTTGATAACAACTCCTTTGTTATACAGGAGCGTGGGACAGGGAAACGGATTGGAGAAGGATATGAAGCAGGAGGATTATACCATTTTGGATCTCATCCCCATGTGTCATGTGTTGCAGCTCCTACTCCTAAACTATTACACGATCGGTTTGGTCATCCTCATTTGTTAAAATTAAAAAAAATGTTCCCTGAACTTGGTAATGTCAATAGTTTAGAATGTGAGTCATGTCAACTTGGAAAACACGTTCGGTCTTCCTTTCCTAAAAGGTCACAAACAACGTGTGATTCTAGTTTTTCCATTATCCATTCTGATATTTGGGGACCTAGTCGTGTCTCGTCCTTTGGTTTTCGGTATTTTGTTACTTTCATTGATGAATATTCAAGATGTACTTGGGTTTATCTTATGAAAGATCGTTCTGAATTGTTATCCATCTTTACCTCCTTTTTAAATGAAATCAAAAATCAATTTGGCCAAGTTATCAAAATTCTAAGAAGTGACAATGCCAAAGAATACTTCTCTTTCCAATTTCTCTGCAGTTTTAAGCTCTCATGGTATACTACATCAGTCTACTTGTCCTCATACACCACAACAAAATGGTATAGCAGAAAGAAAAAACCGACACTTGATTGAAACTGCCCGTACTCTTCTGCTTAGTGCCCATATTCCCACTCATCACTGGGGCGATGCCATTCTCACTGCATGTTATCTTATTAATAGGATGCCCTCTTCTTCTCTTAATCATAAAACTCCTTTTTCCATTCTTTTTCCCAACCAACCTCTCTTTCACACCTCTCCTAGCATCTTTGGTTGCGAATGTTTTGTTCATGACATGTCTCCTGGACTAGATAAACTTTCTGCTCGTGCAATCAAATGTGTCTTCTTGGGATATTCACGGCTTCAAAAAGGTTATAGGTGTTACTCTCCTGAAACTAAGAAGTACTTTATGTCTGCAAATGTTACCTTTTTTGAACAAACTCCCTACTTCACTTCATCTGAACAAGAGATTGAGGGTATCCAACAGGTCCTTCCTCTTCCCATGATTGCGTCAAATATTCCTCCTGTGTCTACAACTCAGCGTCCCAATTCCCCTGAACCATCATCTCCCAATGTTACACAGGTAGAACATCCAGAAAATGGTGAATCCTCTCCTTCAGATTCTTCCTCACCGTCACTTACTCCCACGACTCCCGAAGATGATTCAGGTTGGCCCATTGCTCTTCGGAAAGATACTCGTTCCACTCGCAACCCACACCCAATCTATAACTTTCTTAGTTATCACAGATTATCTCCTTCCTATTGTGCACTTATATCTTCAGTGTCTTCAGTTGATATACCTAAAAATATGGAAGAAGCACTTGCTCATCCTGGTTGGCGAGAGGCAATGATTGAAGAAATCCGAGCTCTCGAACAAAATAAAACTTGGGAGTTGGTACCTCTTCCACAACGTAAAAAGGCAGTTGGTTGTCGATGGGTGTATACAGTTAAAGTTGATTCAAAAGGCAACATTGATCGTCTCAAAGCTCGTTTAGTTGCCAAAGGATACACTCAAGTTTATGGCATTGATTATTGTGAGACCTTCTCTCCTGTGGCCAAGATGACTACTATTCGTCTATTCTTTGCAATGGCAGCAATTCGTCACTGGCCACTTCATCAACTCGATATAAAAAATGCCTTCCTTCATGGTGATCTTGAGGACGAAGTTTATATGGAGCAACCTCCAGGGTTTGTTGCTCAGGGGGAGTGTGGAATGGTATGCAAATTGCATCGCTCTCTATATGGTCTCAAGCAATCACCACGTGCTTGGTTTGGAAAGTTTAGCTCTATTGTTCAACAATTTGGCTTGAAACGAAGTGAAGCAGATCATTCAGTTTTTTATTGTACTACATCTCTTGGGAAATGTGTTTATCTAATAGTATATGTTGATGATATAGTCATCACAGGAAATGATGTTGTTGGAATATCTCAACTGAAGAAACACTTATGCAAACATTTCCAAACCAAAGATCTTGGAAGCCTCAAATACTTCTTGGGCATTGAAGTAGCTCGGTCAAAAGATGGAATTGTAGTCTCTCAGAGGAAATATGCTCTTGATATATTACATGAGACAGGAATGATTGATTGTAGACCAATAGACAGTCCTATGGACCCAAATCAAAAATTAGCTTCAAGCGAAGGTGATTTGTTCTCCGATCCAGAAAGATACAGAAGACTTGTTGGAAAACTGATTTATCTCACTATTACAAGACCGGACCTATCTTTTGCAGTTGGAGTGGTCAGTCAATTCATGCAGGCTCCATGTCTTGGCCATTGGAATGCTATCATTCGTATTCTAAGATACCTAAAAAAGGCTCCTGGACAAGGGTTGTTATATGAAGATAAAGGAAGCATTCAAGTCTCTGGATACTGTGATGCAGATTGGGCAGGTTCGCCTATTGATAGACGGTCTACTACTGGATATTGTGTTCTCCTTGGGGGAAATATCATTTCATGGAAAAGTAAGAAACAAAATGTAGTAGCCCGATCAACAGCTGAAGCTGAATATAGGGCTATGGCATCACTAACAAGTGAACTTATATGGGTGAAGCAATTTCTTCAAGAGCTCAACTTCTGTAACATTCAAACCATGAAGATGTATTGCGATAATCAAGCTGCTCTCCACATTGCATCAAACCCAGTGTTTCACGAGAGGACCAAACATATAGAGATTGACTGCCATTTTGTTAGGGAAAAATTGTTGTCCAAAGAAATTTGTACTGAGTTTGTTGGGTCAAATGATCAACTTGCAGATATGTTAACTAAGTCCTTAAGAGGACCTAGAATTGAATTTATTGGTTCCAAGCTTGGTACATACAATTTGTATGCTCCAGCTTGAGGGGGAGTGTTAGAATTATTGTTAGAATGATTAGTGTGAGCTGTGTGTGTGCTGTCAAGCATGAGCTGTGTGTGTGTGAGTTGTGTTCCAACCAAAGTGAGTTGGAAAGGAAATGGGTAGTTACTTTCTTTCCCTATAAATGTAATGCTAATGTAAGAGGAGAGGCAAGCCTTCTCACTCAATAATATGTCTTTATGATTTCTGTGTTTATTCAATAATATGTAAAGGGAAACCCAAGACAAGGATTGTTGTATGAGAACAAGGGAAGCACTCAGATCGAAGGATATTGTGATGCAGATTGGGCTAGTTGTCCAATTGATTGAAGATCTACTACATGATATTGTGATTTACTTGGAATGAACCTTGTATCTTTGAAAAGTAAGAACCAAAGTGTTGTTGCTCGATCTAGTGCTGAAGCTGAATACCGATCTATGACTTTAACTACATGCAAACTTGTGTGGATCAGGCAAATTATTCAAAAACTAAAATTTTGTGAAAATGAGCAGTTGAAACTGTACTATGACTATGAAATAGTAGAGAAGATTAGGAGAAATCTACCTTATGTGTTTAGCATACATATAGGGTAGTTTATTTATAATGTAAGATAAGGGTTAAACCCTAAATACAGAATAGGCTAAGCCCAATTAACATAAACACGCAACTTAACATCTAACACTCCCCCTCAAGCTGGAGCATATAAATCATATGTTCCAAGCTTGTTACAAAGATAGTCAATTCTAGGTCCTCGTAAGGACTTGGTGAATATGTCTGCTAACTGGTTACAAAGATAGTCAATTCTAGGCAAGTCAGACTCATTTGCTGGAGCCGGAGGAGACACAGGAGGCGGCACTGGAAGTGAGTCATGAGGGAGACAATTGCGGCGACTATAAACTTGAAGGGGTGGTGGTGAAGGACGATCCTGTGGTGAATGAGAGTCTAAAGAAGGAGGAGACAAAATGGGTGGAGCATCACTAGGAGGATCACAGATAAGAGGAATATCAACAGTGACAGGGAGAGGTACATAACTAGAAGATAGATGTTGTTAAAACACTAAGACATTTTATTCATATATGAAAAGTGTAAGTTACAAGGGTTATGGTATTCTATATATATATATAGAATACCATGACAGAACACAATTACACAATATAACCCACTTCTCAAGTTGGGTACACACACACAAACAACATCAAACAACAACATAAACATAATACATTTTAACACTCTCCCTCAAGCTGGAGCATATAAATCATATGCACCAAGCTTGGAACATATAAACTGAATCCTAGGCCCTCTTAAAGACTTAGTAAAAATATCTGCAAATTGTTCATTAGAATTGACAAATTCTGTAATGAGATCCTTGGGCAATAACTTCTCTCTGATGAAATGACAATCAATTTCTATATGTTTTGTTCTCTCATGGAACACTGGATTGGAGGCAATGTGAAGAGCTGCTTGGTTATCACAATACAACTTCATAGGCTTGTTTTCACAGAATTTTAATTCTTGAAGGAGTTGTTTGATCCATATAAGTTCACATGTAGCTATGGCCATAGATCGGTATTCAGCTTCTGCACTAGATCGAGCAACAACACTTTGTTTCTTGCTTTTCCATGATACAAGGTTCCCTCCAAGGAGTACACAATATCCTGTAGTAGATCTTCGATCATTCGGACAACCAGCCCAATCTGCATCACAATATCCTTCTAACTCAATACTTCCCTTGTTCTCATACAATAGTCCATGACCTGGATTCCCTTTTACATATCTAAGGATGCGTACCACGGCATTCCAATGATCAATATGAGGATTTTGCATAAATTGGCTCACAACTCCCACTGGATAAGAAAGATCAGGTCTTGTTATGGTGAGATATATTAGTTTTCCAACCAACCTTCTGTATCTTTCTGGATCTGAGAAAGGTTCACCATGGTCTTTCATTAACTTTTTATTTGAGTCCATAGGACTATCAATGGGCTTGCAATCTGCCAGACCTGTTTCCTCCAAAATATCCAGGGCATATTTTCTTTGTGAAATGATGACTCCTTCTTTTGATTGTGCCACTTCAATACCAAGGAAGTATTTCAACCGACCTAAGTCTTTGGTTTGAAAGTGGTTGAACAAATGATCCTTTAATTGAGCAATTCTTGCAACATCATTTCCTGTAATTACAATATCATCAACATAAACCATTAGATAAACACATTTATCAGGAGTAGAATGCCCATAAAACACTGAATGATCTGCTTCACATCGTTTTAATCCGAATTGTTGCACAACATGGCTAAATTTACCAAACTAAGCTCGAGGTGATTGTTTCAAACCGTAGAGTGAACGACGTAATTTACAAACTAACTTAGACTCCCCCTGAGCAACACAACTAAATCCAGGAGGTTGCTCCATGTATATCTCCTCTTCCAGGTCACCATGAAGAAAGGCATTTTTAATATCCAATTGGTGAAGTGGCCATTGTCTAATGGCAGCCATGGCAAGAAATAGACGAACACTACTGATTTTGGCCACCGGAGAAAAAGTATCACAATAGTCGAGACCATAAACCTGAGTATATCCCTTTGCGACTAGACGAGCTTTAAGACGATCAATGGCACCAGTAGGACCAACTTTAATAGCATATACCCATCTGCATCCCACGGGTTTCTTATCAGGAGGAAGAGGTACAAGGTCCCAAGTGCCACTTTTGTCAAGTGCCTGCATTTCATCAATCATGGCTTGTCGCCATCCAGGGTGATCAAGTGCCTCACGAACATTATTAGGAACTTTGATGTTAGAAAGGGAGGAAACAAAGGAGAAATATGTAGGAGACAGACGATGGTAACTTAAAAAATTATAAACAGGATAAGGATTTCGAGTAGATCGAATACCTTTTCGAAGAGCAATAGGCCAAGCCTGATTTGAGTCAAGAGAGGACGAGGAGGATGAAGGATCCATGGTCTGAGAATCTGATGGAGAAGGAGCTGAGTCTCGAGGATCTTCAGGCACGGAGGAAGGTGGTTCAACAATATCTTGTGCATTCTGAGTTTGAGGTGAAGATGGAGAAGCGGGAATGACCAAGGGATCACATAATGGTATAGGAAGCATCTCTTCAACAGATGAAGGATACTCCTTGGAAGACAAGAAGAAGGGTGTATCCTCAAAAAAGGTGACATCAGAAGACATATAATACCTTCTTGTGGAGGGAGAGTAACATCTATATCCTTTCTGAATGCGAGAATATCCCAAAAAGACACATTTAATAGACTTGGGAGAAAGTTTATCAAGACCAGGAGAAACATTATGGACAAAACATGTACACCCAAATACACGTGGGGGAATATGATATAGGGCGTCATTTGGAAAAATAACAGAATAAGGAACTTTATTCTCAAGAGAGGAAGACGGCATCCTATTGATTTGAAAACAGGCAGTGAGGATTGCATCCCCCCAATGATGAACAGGAACATTAGTATTTAACATCAGGGAACATGCTGTTTCAATAAGATGTCTATTCTTTCTCTCAGCTATGCCATTTTGTTGTGGAGTGTGAGGACATGTTGACTGATGTAAAATTCCTTTGGAAGATAAAAATGAAGAAAATGCAGCAGAAAAATATTCCTTAGCATTATCACTTCTGAGAATTTTAATTGTCTTTCCAAATTGATTTTGAATTTCATTAACAAAGGACATAAAAATGGCTAAAAGTTCAGATCTCTCTTTCATAAGATAAACCCACGTACATCGAGAAAATTCATCAATGAAGGTTACAAAATAGTTAAAACCAAAGGAAGTAACCCGACTCGGTCCCCAAATATCAGAGTGAATGGTAGAAAAAATAGACTTACATCGTGTCTCAGATTTCTTTGGATAAGAAGATCTAACATGTTTTCCTAACTGACAAGACTCACAATCTAAGACAGGAATGTGTTTAAGACTTGGAACCATCAACTTCAGCTTAGACAAATTTGGGTGACCCAAACGATCATGTAAAATTTTAGGAGATGAAGTTGAAATGCAAGAAACAAAAGAGGTAGGTTTTAGGAAATACAATCCTCCTGACTCATATCCTTCTCCAATTCGACGGCCCGTACCATGTTCCTGTATGACAAAGGAAGTAGCAGTAAAGGTTATAGAACAATTTAATGAACGTGTTAATTGACTCACGGACATTAAGTTATAAGGACAATGAGGAATATACAAAACAGAATTTAAGTTCAGTGAGGGAGATAAAGACACTTTGCCGATTCCTTGAGATGTCAATTTGGATCCATTGGCAATAGTAACTAACTGAGGAACTTTTTGAGAGGTAATGGAGGAAAACAAACGAGTGTTACCAGACAAATGATTTGAGGCACCTGAATCAAGAATCCATGAACCTTGACATTCCGCAGATTGTGAGATACGTGCACTTGACACACTTGGCACTAAAGGAAACTGACAATGGCCATTGGATTTCTCAATCTTGTATCTCAAAAATTCTTGATACTCTTCATTTGAACATTGCACATACCCACTTCGACTACTATGGCATCCTCCATTAGCTCCGTTCCTTGAAGTGGCAGATAAGGAGAAATTAGTTTTAGTAGACGATGTCATTCTAGATTTGTGAGTAGGATCCAAAAAGAAACAAGGTCTTATGACTATGGGAAATCAGAATCCCTCTTCAACCATACTAAGAAATGAAGCTCATCAATGTGAAATTTTAGAGAGAAAACCCTAGGTGCAAACAACAACTACCAAACCAGCGAAGCAAGGGGCCAAAACACGCTGAGGAAGCTACGACAAAACTGTCTGCAATGGCGCAGTGTCGACCCAGTACAGAGAAGGCTGCGCGTGAGGAACACGCGCCGGAGAGTCGCCGGAAACAGGCGGCGCGTGAGGACCACGCGCCGGGAACGTACTGGAGATAGGTGGCGCGTGGCGGCGCGTGAAGAGGAGTCTGCTCTTGACTCCGACGAGGTTGGCCGTCGCTCGAGAAGACGGTCCAGATCCGCTGGTCACCGGTCAAAAACGTGACGGTGGCCGGACGGTGGCCGGCGTAGATCGGAGAGAAGCTGCGCGTGGAGGAGCGTGTGGAGGTTTCTGAGGAAGCGGCCACCAGGGTTGGGTCGCGCTTCTCTAGGCGAACCTAACCCTCAACTTTGCCTGACAAACGGCGGCGGCGGACGGCGGCGGACGGCGGCGGTGATAGCATCGGCGGCGGCGGAAACTGGCGGCGACAGCAGTGACACACTGGGTCTGGCTCTTGATACCATGTTAAAACACTAAGACATTTTATTCATATATGAAAAGTGTAAGTTACAAGGGTTATGGTATTCTATATATATATATAGAATACCATGACAGAACACAATTACACAATATAACCCACTTCTCAAGTTGGGTACACACACACAAACAACAACATAAACATAATACATTTTAACAGATGTGTAAAGTAAAAAGAAGATTCATCAAAAGTGACATCACCAGAGATAAAATGACGATTGAGGGAAGGGGAAAAACACTTATAGCCCTTTTGTGACCGTGGAAATCCTAAGAAGACACATTTGTGAGACCTAGGAGATAACTTATCAAGACGAGGACTAAAATCATGAACAAAACATGTAGACCCAAAAACTCTTAGAGGTAATGGATGTAGAGGGTCTTGAGGAAATAAGATAGAATGAGGGATTTTGTTATCTAGGACGGACGATGGCATGCGGTTGATAAGATAACATGCCGTGAGAACAACATCACCCCAAAAACGTGAGGGTACTTGACCATGAATGAGAAGGGTACGAGTTGTTTCAATAGGGTAGAGAAGATTAGAAGAAATCTCCCTTATGTGTTTAGCATACACATAGGGTAGTTTATTTATAATGTAAGATAAGGGTTAAACCCTAAATACAGAATGGGCTAAGCCCAATTAACATAAACACACAACTTAACATCTAACAATGACAATGAAGCAACCCTTCATATTGCCTCCAATCCAGTGTTTCATGAGAGAACAAAACACATAGAAATTGACTGTCATTTTATTAGAGAGAAGTTGTTGTCCAAGGAACTTATTACTGAGTTTGTCAACTTTAATGAACAACTCGAAGACATTCTAACCAAATCTCTAAGGGGGTCTAGAATTCAATTTATATGTTCCAAACTTGGTGCATATGATCTATATGCTCCAACTTGAGGGAGAGTGTTGAAATGTAATGTATTTTCTAGTGGGCTTTTTAGGAGCCTTTTGTTTTTCCTTTGTATGTTGAACTACTATCCCTTATAAATAGGTTAGTATGGTGTATTAGGGTTTAAAAAACAATAATAATAAAATTTCAGTTTCTCTCCCAACTCTTTTAAGTACTTTCACTCTTTTGCTTGCCTTTCATAACTATTGTCAATGATTCACAAACTTAGTGATGCTGTTGTGACTGTTTTCCTAATTAATGTGACTCAATCCAAAGTAGAGAAATGTTTGAACTTGGTACCATCTTTTGTAGTTTTGTTAACTTGATTTTTAATTGAGCATGAATCATTATTGGAGAAACCATTGATGCTCATACTGATGATGATGGATATAGATAGTAAAGGCCATGTAAGTCACATTCGAGACCAATTGTCTAACTTGATATCGATCTGGCAAGCTAACCTTATTTTTAGTGAAGGTGAGAATAATATCACGAGATTGGGTCAATTGGGCAACAAATAGTAAATTAAAAGGGCAATTAGTTAATGTTGGATTTCCACACACCCCCTGACATTGAGGATTGGACATCTCTCGGATAGACTTTAATACATCCAACAAACTTCACTCATATAGACTTTGATTCTATCTTACAAAGTAGACTTTAAGCTTAACTTGACCTTGCATAATTGGTTTGAAAGGTGAGGTTTGTATCTACTAATGTACTATGTTTTGGCCTTAACTATACTTGGTGTGAGATCTCCAACAATATGCTTATGTTACTAGTTTATATAAGAAATAGAAGAAAATAATCTCTTATTTAGTCTCATTAGGTACATATATGATATATCTATATCTATATCTTTTTTTGTGTGTGTGTATATATTGATTGAATAATTTAGGAAACAAGTAACCTATTGTAGGAAACAAATCCTTGATATTGTGGGATTGATATGCTAGTAATGAAGCCAAGATACAAGCAATATACAAAATTAGGAATAAAAATCAGAAACTTGAATAAAATTTAAAACTTCCTAAAATATCTCAATAATTTATAAAAGGTTAATTGAATATTCTGTAATTACGTTCTCTCCTATGAATTTAGTTGTTACATTGTGGTCTAAACACAAAATTCATTGTATGCCTTCTCGGTTTCTCTTTTCTCAATATCTTTCAAACCAACAACCCTTTGATATTTAGACCATATTTTCCTGTTCTGTTGCATGCATGCAGCAAGGGACTATCTACAAGGCAGGGGCATAATTATGTTTTTTTGGTATCACTGTCATGTTTAGCTAATTGCTTTTGCATGGGGCTATCTTTGGAATGAGTAACAAGATTTCCTAGCTTTGCTTTGTGGATGCATTTTTCTGTCTTCTCTGCCATTACTTGTTACCTTTGGGAGTAGAAGTTGAAGGGGAATGGTGACTTTTTAATCTTTGCCACACAATTCACATGATTCTGTCTTCCTATTATAGACTAATTGTTGGATTTTCAGGAAGAAAAGAAAAACTATTGAAAAAGGTTCAACCCTGAATTTTTTTCTGGAATAAATGAAGCAAAACAGATTACTCAAAGGAGTTGTCCCCTTTCCTACTGAATAACCCAGTCACCACAAACTGTTCCAAGATTATCCCACTAAAACAAACAAAATGTCTATTTATAAACATTCTATTTTTAAACTTCCTTCTATAATAAAGTAGCCAAACCTTCTCCTCAACTGAAATTCTCTTTTCTAACATGAACAATAGTCCCTAAAGGAGGAAAGCAATCAATTTTGATTCTTCTAAATATTTGAAGATATTATTTACAACCGAATGCCTTGCTATTTCTTTTTGTACTGCCCTCTTATTTTTTTCAGTACTTCCTACAAAATTGTTTCTAAAAGTGGACTTAATTTACTAAATACAATTACTTTCCTCATCAAGACACTCTAGATAAAAGTTAGAGTTATTCTACACCTAATAGAAATAAACAGTATTTCTGAAGCACATACTAATCGCAAAAGATTGTCTTCTCTTTGTTGCTAAATCAATTTAGTACACAATTTTCTTTCCTGAATACCATTTTGAATCTATTTCCTGTTGCACACTGAACAGGAGAAGAGGCAAAAGTCATGTGGATTTGGACCAATAGCCTTCATAGCTTCCGTACAATCACTAGAGAAGATACCACAATCTTTAAGCTCTTCAGGTTTGATATTTTGTATGTGATATGTTTGTCACATTAATAGTAAATCTGAACAGAATATTGACCATTATCTTTCATTTCTTATATCCATTTTATTTCTCATCTTCAGGCAGCTGATTTCTTGATTCACTTTTTATTAGGAAGATTTGAGTTTCACATAAAGTTGCCTGCTCCTGCGGCCTCTGAGCGCAGGGCTATGTTGAAGCATGAAATGCAGAGGCGTCACTTGCAGTGCAATGATGACATCCTGCTTGACGTGGCTGTAAAATGTGATGGTTATGATGGTTATGATCTGGTATTCTACCTTTTAGATTTATCATGTAGAGAGTTGTTATTTATTTCGCTTCACTGGTCTAAAAATTACTAAATGTCAGTTTTGTGAATTTTTTAGCATGTGATTCTTTTTTTTAAGTGTGCATAAGTAGAGAAATTTAGAGAAAAAAATAGGAAGTCTATGCATTTATGATATAAACATTCAGCTGCAGATTTCTTGCTTTATATCATTAACGATTTAGTTTTTTTAAGACAAACAAGAATTGAAAAACGGCATAGTTTGTGTGATTAACGGAAGCCCTTTTACGAATTAGGGTTGTTATATTTTCTTTTTATGAGAAATAGAGTAGATTAGGAGAAAATATCCCTTGTGTGTTTAGCATACACATAGGGTAGTTTATTTATATTGTAAGATATGGGCCAATGCCCTTAATACATAATAGACTAAGCCCAAATAACAGAAACACACATCTTAATATCTAACACTCCCCCTCAAGTTGGAGCATATAAATCATATGTTCCAAGCTTGTTACAAAGATAATCAATTCTAGGTCCTCGTAAGGACTTAGTGAATATGTCTGCCAACTGGTTGCTTGAATTAACAAACTCAGTCTTGATATCTCCGGATATGATTTTTTCTCGAATGAAATGGCAATCAACTTCAATGTGTTTGGTTCTCTCATGGAAGATAGGGTTAGAGCTAATATGGAGAGCAGCTTGATTATCACATATAAGTATCATGTGAGTGACATCTCCAAATTTCAATTCACTCAACAATTGTTTAAGCCACACAAGCTCGCAAGTAGCTGATGCCATAGCTCTATATTCTGCTTCTGCACTGGACCTTGCCACAACACTTTGCTTCTTACTTTTCCAAGATATCAGGTTGCTACCAATAGAGACACAATATCCAGAAGTAGACCTCCTATCAGAAGGGGAACCAGCCCAATCAGCATCTGAATAACAAACGATTTTTGTATCGTTGTTAGGGCCATATAGCAAACCTTTCCCAGGTGATCTTTTAATATACTTCAGTATGCGAACAACTGCATCCCAATGGTCTTCATACGGGGAGTTTAGAAATTGACTCACCACACTAACTGCGAAGGAAATGTCAGGACGCGTAACAGTAAGATAGTTTAATTTACCAACTAGTCTTCTGTACCGTTCAGGATCTGAGAAAGGCTCCCCCTGATTTGGTAGGAGTTTGATGTTAGGGTCCATAGGTGTCTCAACAGATTTACAGTTCATTAACCCTGTTTCCTCCAAGATGTCTAACGCATACTTCCTCTGAGATATGAAAATATCATCACTGGATTGTGCTACTTCAATACCCAAAAAGTACCGAAGTTTGCCAAGATCTTTGGTTTGAAAATGATGACAAAGGTGTTGTTTCATCTGAGAGATGCCAAGATAGTCGCTTCCTGTGAGAACAATATCATCGACATACACTATTAAGTAGATATATCCAGCACTCGAGTGGCGATAGAACACTGAATGATCCGCTTCACTGCGAGACATACCAAATTGTTGAACAACACAACTGAATTTACCAAACCAGGCCCGAGGAGACTGTTTTAGGCCATATAAGGATTTGCGAAGACGACATACCAATCCAGATGACTCCCCCTGAGCAACAAAGCCAAGCGGTTGCTCCATATAAATTTCTTCATGCAAATCACCATTGAATAAAGCATTTTTGACATCAAGTTGGTAAAGAGGCCATTGTCGAAGAGCGGCCATGGCAATGAATAGGCGAACAGAGGTCATCTTTGCCACTGGAGAAAAAGTATCACCATAATCCAAACCAAAAATCTGTGTGTAGCCTTTGGCAACCAGTCGAGCTTTCAGACGATGAATTGTACCATCAGGACCAACCTTGATAGCATACACCCACCTGCAACCAACAACAGACTTTCCAGATGTTAATTGGACAAGCTCCTAAGTTCCACTTTCCTGTAAGGCACTTAATTCATCCATCATAGCTTGACGCCAACCAGGATGAGTTAAGGCATCACCCACAGATTTGGGAATTGACACAGAAGAAATGGATGAGAGACAAGTATAAAATGATGGAGATAATCCGTGGTAATTAAGAACAGTATAATGGGGGGAAGGGTTACGGGTAGAGCGTATACCTTTACGGAGGGCAATAGGCAAGTCAGACTCAGTTGCTGGAGCCGGAGGAGACACATGAGGCGGCACCGGAAGTGAGTCATGAGGGAGACAATTACGACGACTATAAACCTGAAGTGGTGGAGGTGAAAGATGAGCCTATGGTGAATGAGAGTCTAAAGAAGAAGACAAAAGGGGTGGAGTATCACCAGGAGGATCACAGACAAGAGGAATATCAACAGTAACAGGGAGAGGTACAAAACTAGAAGATAGATGTGAAAAGTAAAAAGAAGACTCATCAAAAGTGACATCAGCAGAGATAAAATGACGATTGAGAGAAGGGGAAAAACACTTATAGCCCTTTTGTGACCGTGGAAATCCTAAGAAGACACATTTGTGAGACCTAGGAGATAACTTATCAAGACGAGGACTAAAATCATGAACAAAACATGTAGACCCAAAAACTCGAAGAGGTAATGGATGCAGAGGGTCTTGAGGAAATAAGATAGAATGAGGGATTTTGTGAGAATTGCATCACCCCAAAAACGTGAGGGTACTTGACCATGTATCAGAAGTGTACGAGTTGTTTCAATAAGGTGTCTATTCTTGCGCTCAGCCACCCCATTTTGTTGAGGGGTATAAGCACATGAGGTTTGGTGAAGAATGCCATGAGAAGCCATAAACTGTTTAAACTGTTGAGAAAGGTATTCACGGCCATTATCACTACGTAAATGTCGAATAGAAACCCCAAACTGTGTTTTTATTTCATTGAAAAAAGATTGGAAAATAGAAAACAACTCAGAACGATTCTTCACTAAAAACAACCAAGTACATCTGGAATAGTCATCAATAAAAGTAACAAAATACTGAAAACCTAAAATGGACTTAACACGACTAGGTCCCCAAATGTCAGAATGAACCAATGAAAAGGGAGACGACGCCCGTTGTGAGACACTACGAGGAAAAGAACTACGAGTATGCTTCCCTAACTGACAAGACTCACACGACAAACTTGATAATGTGGACAACCTCGGGACAAGTTGTAGTTTGGCAAGACTAGGATGACCGAACTGAGCATGAAGAAGGGATGGTGACTCCATGACTACGCCAACATGTGGAGAAGGACTGAGATGATAAAGGCCATGAGACTCACATCCTCTGCCAATCATGTGTTTCGAACTCCGGTCCTGCAACCAAACAAAATCTTTAGTAAATGAAATAACACAATTAAGAGTACGAGTTAAACGACTAATGGACAGTAAGTTGAAGGGAGACCCAGGGACATAAAGTACATGATCAATGGATATGGATGGAAAAATATTAACAGTACCAATACCATGAGATGAGACTCTAGACCCATCAGCCATTGTTACCAAGGGTAAATTATCAGGACATGACAAGGAAGAAAACAAAGACTTGTTACCGGTGATGTGATCGGTGGCGCCTGAGTCAAGGACCCAAGGTCCGAGGGAGTGAGTTAGACCAACAAAAGGTGTACCTGTAGTGCAACATATGCAGATGTAGTGGAACCAGAGTGCTGATGATCCTCATACCATCTGAGAAATTCGTTGAAGAGTGCAGGTTTGTCTATGGTATTAGATGAAGTAGGATGGTCTGCAGACGGTGATCGGGGAGGTGGATCAGAATTTGCCATTGCTACAGGTCGAGGAGGATGTCCATGGAGAGCATAACATTTATCAATCTTGTGGCCTAACTTGCCACAATGGTCACATTTTGGACGTCCTTTACTTGGCTTGCGAGACCGACTTCGATCATCACGTTGAGCAGCCATAACAGAGGAATCATCAGTATGAGAGGATGTCTCAGTGACGGGTTTGCTCGGTATACGCAAAAGAGCAGAACAAGTAGAAGTAAAGTTGGGTATGACAGGAGAACCCAAAATCTGATCACGGACATGAGAAACATCATCAGAGAGTCCGTATAATGCCAACAACATGAAGAACTTTGATCGTTGTTCCAATTCTTCAGCAGGAGTGGAAGCAGGAGGTAATATATCATTAAAGTCATGAAGAAGGGCATGAATTTTACCCAAATAATCTGCCATGGGACCAGGATTGCGCGGACCAATAACAGTTAATAGGTCCTGACAAACTCCATAAAGACGCTGAGTGTCATTGGTGTATAACAACTTCGCTTGTGCCCATACTTCTGAACATGTTTCATAGGATCGAAACATTTGTTTCAGTGAGGAGTGAATGGTGGACTTTATAACAATGCATAACTGAGCATCAATTTTCATCCAGCGGGAAGTGTTATCTATGGGAGCAATAGTCACATTTTGAGTAAGATGATCTAAGTACCCCTGACTCTTCAACCAAAGTTTGATGTCGGACGCCCATGTTGCATAATTTGTGCCATCTATCTTGTCAATGGACAAGTGTACATTCACATAATTGGTATATATTGAGGGATCAGAAGATGAGCCACCAACAGAGGTGTTTGTAGACGAGGAAGACGCCATAGAGAGGGAGAAACCCTAAAAATTCAAAGTGCTCCGATTGACGCAACGACCACAGATCCAGAAAGAGGGCGAGGAGGCGATCACGGCGGTGCTGATCGGCGGCGGAAAGCTCCGGCAGCGGCGATTCTTGCGGCGGCGCATGGGTGCTCTGATCGCCGCGATCTTCGTGCGACGGTGGTCGCCCGGCCAAGACGATCCCGATGGTGTGGTCGCTGGTCGATTCTGGAACTCCGGCGACGGCGGCGGCGGCGGCAGCGGCGGCGGCGACTGCGACAACGGCGGCAGTGATAGGTGCTGGAGACCGTGGAGTCGACTGGAACTATTCCTGTGCTCTAGATACCATATGAGAAATAGAGAAGATTGGGAGAAAATATCCCTTGTGTGTTTAGCATACACATAGGGTAGTTTATTTATATTGTAAGATATGGGCCAATGCCCTTAACACATAATAGACTAAGCCCAAATAACAGAAACACACATCTTAATATCTAACACTTTTAATTACGTTGTCATGGTGTAAGCCTTATTATCAGTGGTTGAAGAAGAAAGGGGGTGTTGGTGCATTTGTTCTCGAAACATTCATTGAAATATTCCTCCACAAATTTCATTAGCATATGATCTAGATTAGAGTTAAGGAAATTTAAAATTACATTATCATAGCTTGAATAACATAAAAAGATGTTTGTGTTCCTACAAAACTTAATCATCATCATCATCATCATTTTTATTATTATTATTATTATCTTAGTAGCATCATTTACATTTGATGAACACTTGCTTATGTAGAACTTTGGTTGTCAATTTGAATATTATTAATGCATGAACTGTTGATTACTATGTCTCAGCTGCAAGTGTGCAAATATTTAATATTTCATTCCTTCCAGGAAATATTAGTTGACAGAGCTGTTCATTCTGCTGTTCACCGTTTTCTTCCATCTAATGCTTCCATTGATGTACATGAGAGTCCAGCTATACTAAGGGAGGATTTCTCTCAGGCAATGCTTGATTTTCTTCCAGTTGCAATGCGTGATATCACAAAATCAGCTTCTGATGATGGCCGTTCTGGATGGAATGATGTGGGTGGTCTTGTTGACATTCGAAATGCTATTAAGGAGGTCTGACTTAGTGAAATATTAGAATCTTGTTCTCTCTCTAGATTTTATGTATCATGTATTTTTCAGTTCCTCCCTTTGGATTCAAATATAAATAAAAATATGGTCATGTTTATGGGACTTAGATATAAGAAAATTCCAATGAACTCAACCTTATTTAATGTTATTATCTCAAAAATACCCTTATGTTTAAATCGGGGCATCATCTCAATAAATATGACTAAGGATAATGTTGAAAATGTACTTTATTTTTTTGAAATTAAGAACATTAAATGAACATAGCAGACATTCTTAATCAGTGTAAAATTAGCTAGTTTTGTTATTATATTTAAGTCCACAGGTAGTATTATTATATTTGTAAAATATTTGCGTAAGCCAAGTGGAGGACAGATTTAATCCCACAAAACTAGTTATTAAGGTGAGGCCTTCCTAAGCTTATAAAACTAATGTAAGTCATATCTCTAGTTGATAGAGTAACAACTAAGGCAGCCTAATAACAATATTTTTCTCATTTGTTGTATGTTTACTCTATACTCAGACATTTGAATGATCTTACATTGTTGGTTAAATTATTTCAGATGATAGAGCTGCCATCAAAGTTTCCAAAAATTTTTGCACAAGCACCTTTGAGGTTGCGGTCAAACGTCCTTTTATATGGTCCTCCTGGTTGTGGCAAAACTCACATAGTTGGTGCTGCTGCTGCTGCATCTTCACTTCGATTCATATCAGTAAAAGGGCCAGAGCTGTTAAACAAATACATTGGTGCTTCTGAACAAGCTGTAAGAGGCCAATAAGAACTTCTCTGGGTTGTTATTGGTGTATGCTATTTTTGAATTTATTTATATGCTTTTTAATCCTTATATTTTCTCAATTTCTGTGCATAAAATGAAAGGTTTTTCTGAAGGTTATTACATCTCAATTGGCTAACTAGCTTTTATACTGTCACTGTGAGCCATTTGATGATGGATGTCTCTTATTAGGTGACATAGGATGTTTTTTTGGTTTTGTCTGTAGTATATTGTAATCTTTCAAATTAAAATTATTGATTTTGCATACTAGGTCTGGGTGTTGAATGCTGGTTTCAGGTTAGGGATATTTTCTATAAAGCAGCAGCTGCAGCACCATGTCTACTTTTTTTTGATGAATTTGATTCTATTGCCCCCAAGAGAGGGCATGACAATACTGGAGTAACTGATCGAGTTGTGAATCAAGTCAGTAAATATTTGTTGCTTTTTCAACTTTTACTTTACTGAATAAAATCTGACTTCAGATGTTTCAATTTTCAGTTTTTGACTGAGTTAGATGGTGTTGAGATTTTAACTGGTGTATTTGTGTTTGCTGCAACAAGGTTAGTTTCTCAATCATGTGTTCATTTGTCAAAAATAAAACAAAATTTTGATAAAGTGTCCATGGATGAAAGACTAGCTCAAAGGATATAAAGTTTAACGAAGACTGTAATTCAAAGCTTATTTGCTTTTTGGCTTATACTTGATTTAGATTAGTTACGTAGACAATTTCTGGTACAGGCTTTAGGATTAGTTTGGATAAACTTTTCAGCAAGCATTTATAGAATAAAATAGGATGCTGAATGAAGTAAACTTTGTAGTCCTACAACCGCAATATCTTATGAATCAAAGAAAGATTTTATTGATAGAAAAGAGAAACGGAGAAAGAACACTTCTCTAGTAGTTTCCCTTTCACAGAGGATTCTTCCTTTTTCAAAGAGCAAAGCTTAATTATCAAATATTACCGACAAATAAAAAAATTTCCCCTTACATCCTCCTACTTATTTAGCTCAGTAATTATGTCAACTGTTGCATCTTATTCTAACTCCTAATAAATTTTGATATATATGAAATATTTTTCATGTATCAAGCATCTCTTCTAAGCTGTAATAATGATTTGGCTACGATTAGTTTACTATTGATCCTTGTTTGTTCTGACTATTTCTTGTGATAGTAAGAACATATGAAAATGGATATTAATCATTGGCTATTATAATATCTGTTTTTCCTGGAAAGCAGTAGACCAGATTTACTTGATGCTGCACTGTTGAGACCTGGTAGGCTAGATCGTCTTCTGTTCTGTGACTTTCCATCTTGGCACGAGAGATTGGAAATTCTTGCTGTACTTTCTAGAAAGGTATGTGTTAGCATGACTCCTATGAGTATTGTCAATGTTTTGTTTCTTGTTTGCAAATTGCTTATGTGTTGTAATTAGAGAAGATGTCTTTAGAATCTTCCTTATTAGAGAAAATAGATATACAATCTTCTATTTTATTTTGTTTACCTAGTTTCCCTATTTTCCTTTTTTTGGAGAATTAGATTATTACAAATAGAGGATATGAGAATGTATTTTTCATGATTGAAAATAATAAAATCAGTCCTATTTTCAACTTATCAGAGCTCCCGATATTGGGGCTCCGTTCCGCTGCACAGTCGCGCCGCTGCCGTTGTCGCTGTCCGACCACCACCACTACCGCCGTTGCCGGTTGGGGTCGTTGATAGGGTAGAAAGGTGCGCCCAACACTGGCAACCACAACGCCGAAAGTCGCTCCGTGAGAGAAGGCGTCACGCGCTGCCACAGTTGCCGGCGCGTGTAGCCCATGCTCCCACCTCTGGCAAGACCCACTCGCCGCCGCCAGTGACAGGGTCATCGGAGCCTCCTAAGTCTGTTCCTAGGGTCGGTGACGACTCGTTTGGCCTATATTTGAGTAGATCTGAATTTTAAGTTCTGCTCCTTTTCTCGGTGTGACCCACACACTGTAGTCGTCTCGGAAAAGGTCACTAGAGACTCCTGGTTGCATTCTACGGGATGTCTGAAGTAAAAATTTTCCCTTTGGGTCCTAATGACCTACCAAATATAGGGGGTACCTGTCGGTTGGATGGTCAGAATTTCTAACAATGGAGCCAATTTATTCGAAGGGTTCTCAAGGGTCGTTCAAGACTTGATCACATAGATGGAGGAGGACCAGGACTAGACGACACTCATTTTTCAATTTGGGACAATGAAGATTCATTAATTAGGACTTGGATGTGGCAATCCATGATTCTTGAGATAAGTAGAAATTATATGTTTCATTCTTCTGCAAAAGAAATATGGGATGATTTACAAAGTACTTTTTCATTAAAGGATCTCAAGCACTTGAAAGCAATGATTGAATCAATGAGTAAGCCCTCTGGATCATGTACTCTGTCCATAAAAGGTAAGATTTGTCTCAATATTATTGGTCATATGTCTCAAGGTATTTGGATCCTTGATTCGGGTGCAACTGATCATATGACACCTTTTAGTGTATCCTTCGACTCATATGGTAAAAGAAAGAAAGAACAACTTATTATAGTTGCGAATAGTCAGGGTATACCTATATGCGGCTCTCTGAATATAATTTTGGACTCATCTATTGTATTGAAGGATGTTTTACATGTTCCTCAATTAGATAATAGTCTTATCTCTGTGCAAAAACTCACAAAGGATTTAAATTGTTCAATAACATTTTTTCCAACTTATTGTGTTTTTCAGGACCTTGTCATGGGAAAGACAATTTTTACTGCTAAGGAGCAGAGTGGGTTGTATTTTTTAGAGTTTGATGACCAAAGCAACACAAAAATCATGAGTCAACAAGCTACATCTGAGACGTGGGCAAAATCCCAAATATGGTTACATAATCAAAGACTTAGGCATCCTTCATTTAGTCTTATCAAGTCGTTGTTTCCCCACTTGTTTACCAAAGAGTCTGTTGAGTCTTTTAATTGTGATATTTATCAATTGTCAAAACACCATCGTGCATCTTATCCTATTAGTCATAAAAAGAGTATTTCTCCATTTGATTTAATTCACTATGATGTTTGGGGTCTTGTCATAGATTCTATTTCTGAAGCCAAATGGTTTGTTACCTTTATTGACGATTGTACCCGTGTCACGTGGACATACCTTATGAAAAATAAATCTTAAGTTTTTCAAATTTTTGTTAACTTTTTCCATCTTGTCCAAAATCAATTTGGAAAAAATATCAAAAGAATTAGGTATGATAATGGTACTGAATATGTGAATCATGAATTTCTTAATTTTTTGTCTCATAATAGTATTGTTCATGAACTAACCTATGTTAACACCCCTCAACAAAATGGGGTTGCTGAAAGAAAGAATCGTCATCTTCTTGAAGTAACTAGAGCTCTTCTTTTTCAAATGTTTGTTCCAAAAAATTATTGAGGAGAAACTGTGTTAACTGCCACATATCCCACTAACAGGTTACCCACTCGTATCTTAAATGACATTAGTCCTTCTTCTTCCCTAACAACGAGTCTACCTAGTCGAGTCTTTGGATGTATTGTTTTTGTTCACTCTCATCATCCGAACCGTGGAAAATTAGATCCTAGAGCTGTTAAATGTGTCTTTATTGGGTATCCTTCTAATAAATAAGGGTACAAATGCTATCATTCTCAGAGTCGTCGCATCTTTATCACCATGGATGTCACCTTTCATGAAACACAATCCTATTATGTTAATCCACCACTTCAGGGGGAGAAAGCACTTGAAGTGGATGAACTCTCCTTCCTGTCATTACCATGTTTGTCTTTGCAGGATGCAAGACCTGAACAGTGAAGCTACCATTGTCCACAGTGAGGAAGAAGAGGACGAAGACAAATTTTTTGGCAAAAAATATGAAAGAGGAAAATAACCCACTTTGACTCTCGATGAAGAAAAATTGTCTAATCCGGAGGTGAGGATCCCTGAAGATATCAATGAGGAGGAGGTAAGTATTACGAGGATTTACCCATTGCATTGAGAAAGGAAAGAAGATCATGTGCTAAATATCCTATTTCTCAGTATGTTTGCACTAACAATTTATCTGATAAGCACAAAAGTTTTATTTCTGCCATTGATGCCACAAAAATTCCTACCTCAATCCAGGAGGCCATGAAACTTGAACATTGGAATCAAGGCATGAAAGAAGAGATGAATACATTAGAACGAAATTCAACTTGGGAGATTGTTGATAAGCCAAGAGAGAAGAGGGCAGTAGGGTATAGATGGATATTCACAGTGAAACATAAGGCAGATGGGACAATAGAAAGATATAAATCTAGATTGGTGGCAAAAGAATATACCCAAACATATGGGATTGACTATGAGGAGACATTTGCCCCAGTGGCAAAGATGAACAGAGTTCGAGTTATTCTCGCTTTGGCTGCCCATTTTGGATGGGACTTACACCAGCTGGATGTGAAGAATGCGTTTTTTCATGGAAATCTAGATGAGGAAGTGTACATGGAGATTCCCCCAGGTTTTGAAGTGAAAAATGAAAGAAACAAGGTATGCCTTCTGAAGAAAGCATTGTATGGTCTTAAGCAATCCCCTAGAGCATGGTTTGGAAGATTTACAAAAGCAATGGTTTCCTTGGGATACAGACAAAGCCAAGGAGATCATACTTCTACAGGTAAACTCACTCTATTGCTTGTATATATGGATGATATGATTATTGCAGGAGATGATGAAACAAAAAAATTGGCATTAAAAGATAAATTGGCAGCTCAATTTAAAATGAAAGACCTAGGAAAACTCAAATATTTTCTTGGAATAGAGGTTGCCTACTCCAAGAACAAAATTTTCATCTACCAAAGGAAATATGTACTTGATCTCCTCAAAGAAACAGGAAAGTTGGGATGTAGAACCTCAACAGTTCCTATAGAACAGAATCACAAAATTGGAAGTGAAGAAAGTGCTCCTGTAGAAAAGGCCCAATATCAGAGAGTGGCCCAATATCTGTCACTCACAAGACCAGACATTGCTTATGCTGTGAGTTTAGTGAGCCAATTTATGCATGATCCAAGAGAGAGAGACACACATGCAAGTAGTTGACAAAATTCTCCAATACCTGAAGTCAAGTCCAGGAAATGGGCTATTATTCAAAAGGGAAGACACATTGACTATGAAGATATATACTGATGCTGACTATGCAAGTTCTATTACTGACAAAAAATCTACTTCGGGGTATTATGTATTTCTTGGAGATGGTCTGGTAACATGGAGAAGCAAAAAGCAAGATAGAGTATCCCGTTCTAGTGCAGAAGCTGAATTTCGTGCCCTTGCTCAAGGAATGTATGAAGGACTCTCGATGAAAATATTTTGGAGGATCTTAAAGTCAAAGTGGAGAACCCGATGCAACTACACTGTGACAATAAGTCTGCTATGAGCATAGCCCATAATCCAGTACAGCATGACAGAACCAAACACATTGAAATTGACAGACATTTCATCAAAGATAATCTTGACAGGGGCTTTGTGATCACAACTCATGTTTCTACAGAACTTCAAATAGCAGATATTTTTACAAAAGGGCTTCCTCCGGGTAGATTTCAAGATCTTGTAGGCAAGTTGGGTATGATTGATAATCACTTACCAACTTGAGGGGGAGTGTTGTAATTAGCGAAGATATCTTTAGAATCTTCCTAATTAGAGAAAATAGATATATAATCTTTTATTTTATTTTGTTTACCTAGTTTTCCTATTTCCCTTTTTAGGAGAATTAAATTATTACAAATAGAAGATATGAGAATGTATTTTACATGATTGAGAATAATAAAATGAGTCATATTTTCAACTTTATATCTTGTTGGGGTTCCTATATACAAGGTAAATAAATGTTTTCGATTGAATGTTTTACATGTTCATATTGTGCAACGGAATCAGGGTTATAATGTTAGCAGAAGCATGAGAAAATATTATATGAATCTGATGCCTACTGGTTTGCTACATCCTCCCAGTGTCAATAATAGTAATTGTTGGTCAGTTAAAGAGAGAAAGGGACTTGAACTATGTAAGGAAATAAAGAATTATTTTAGTTAAGGAAGTGGAATTTAAACTTAAATCAATTTCATAAAACTGTCTTAATAAGGTGAGATTTGCATCCAGTTATACATTGCTAGGATATAACCTCCTATTACAACGGTCTATTAAAGAAGAAATAAGGGTAAAGGAAAATACAGTTGTTTGTTTTAATTAAAACAACTTTAAAATCTGTTAGTAGTTTTGTTTTTGGGAAGCTAGTATATATAGGTGTGTTTTGAGGGGAAGGACAGGAAAATTAGTGAATAATAGGAGGTTTCTGGACCCTCAAAGGGCCAGAGGTGTTTCTGTAATAATTCTGAAACTTGTATCTGAAATTCTCAGTTTTCTCTGTTTGAGTTTCTAATCCAGTTTCTATAATATACTATAGTTTGGCCATTTCTTTATTGATGTGGAATCTTCAATAAATAACGATCATACGGATGACATTCTAATTACCTCTATTTGTAATATTCAAACCCTTTTCTCAAATTTAGAAGGAATAATATTCTTTCTTATTACCATTATGAGGTTACTAGACCTCTATATATACATGAGTTTGCGGCCTATTTTAGGAAATATGAACAACTAATTCTAAGGAAACAGATCCCTATGATTATGGGATTAATCCTAAATGCATAAACCTAATAATAGCAACATACAACCGTTATAGGAATACAACATAGCAAATATAAAACTTCCTAAAATACATAGACAATCATAGTTTTGACACTTCCCCTCAAGCTGGTGAATAGGTGATTTTCATTCGCAGCTTGGATATAATTCCTTCAAAGTTAATGCAATTCAGCCCCTTGGTGAGAAGTCTGCAAGTTGATTATGAGTGGATACATATGGTGTGCAAATCATGCCACTGTCTAGTTTTTCCTTGATAAAGTGTCTGTCAACCTCGATATGTTTAGTTCCATCATGTTGCACCGGGTTGTGGCTATACTAATTGCAGATTTATTGTCACAATATAACCTGATTGGTTCATCCCACTTTATCTTCAAGTCTTCCAATATAATCTTTAGCCATAGAAGTTCACATATTTTGTGGGCCATTGCTCGAAATTCTGCTTCAGCACTTGATCTAGCTACAATATTACTCTGACCGTGTTCATCTTAGCAACCGGGGCAAATGTCTCCAAGTAATCAACTCCGTAGGTTTGAGTGAAGCCTTTGACCACTAACCTTGCCTTGTAACGTTCGATGGTCCCATCAGCCCTGTACTTTACTGCATATACCCACTTACATCCTATTGGTTTTCTTCCAGGAGGTAGGGTGACAAGTTCCCTGGTCCTATTTTTGTTTAACGCCTCCATTTCCTGTCAGATAATTCTTCAGATACAGAGGAAGGTGTGTGTGTGGAGTTGAGGTTTGTGAGAAAGGTTTTATGGGTAGGTGAGAATTTTTCAAAGGATAAGAAATTTGACAGTGGGTAAAGTGGTTGTTGGGTGAATGCTCTAGTTCCCTTCTAAGGGCAATGGGTAGATCTAGAGTTTGGGCCACCTGTGCTTCTAGATTTTCAGAAACAAACTCATTAGAATCATTAGAGTTTATAGGATTCGAAGGTGTTACCTCATGCAATGATGATGGGTTGGATTCTTGAACATTGCCAGATTCTAGAATGGCCTTTTCTCTCCTTGAATATACTAGATTTTTTCCAACTTTTCCACCATTAGGTGCCGATTTAGGTGCAGGTGAGGTCCTGTTGTTGGTTCAGGTGCAGGTCCTACTGTTGATTCAGGTGTAGGTTCTGTTCTTCCCTCAATTTCAGGGACAACAATGCCATTTATCCCAATTTCAGGTTCAAATGTCATATTTGGAAGCATGAGAGTCTCATCTTCCTCTCTTACATTCTCCCCCTAAAGATGAGGCTGCTTGAAGTACCTCTCTTGTTCGTTGAAGGTGACATCTCTTGACACAAAATCTTTTTAATAGGGGTGAAAACATTTGTATCCCTTTTGTGTGTAGAGTACCCTAAGAATACTCATTTGATAGCCCTAGGGTCCAATTTTCCCCTTTCACTATGAACATGCGCAAAGGATACACACCCAAATATTCTAGGTTAGAGTTTATTTGTAGATGCAAGTGTGGGTAGATCGAGGATAGAACTTCCATGGGGCTTTTTGAGTCTAAGATTTTAGTGGGTAACCTATTGAATAGATAGGTGGCAGTAAGAAGGGCTTCCTCCCAAAATCTCTTAGGAACATGGTTTTGAAAAAGTAGAGCTCTAGTTTGATCTAATAGGTGCCCATTTTTCTTTTATGCAATTCCATTCTGTTGGGGTGTGTTCACACATGACGACTCATGGATTATCCCTTCCTCTTGGCAAAAAGAGTTTAGGACAAGGTTAAAGTAGTCCTTGGCATTGTCAGACCTAATTCTTTTGATACCGACCCCAAATTGATTTTTAATCATTGAGACAAACTGAACAAACACAGAGTTAACTTCAGATTTTTGTTTCAATAAAAAAACCCAAGTCACCCGAGTATAATAATTCTTGAAAAACATGTAGAACTATAATTTATTTCAATACATATTATTACAACATACTAATGTATTTATAGGAGTAAAAGTTAGGCACCTCCTTAAGTTAGGCACCTCTAAGTTAGGCACCTCCTATGTTAGGCACCCCTAAGTTAGGCACCTCATACCTAAATAATTATAGAAAAATACTTAGTAAGTTTTTCTCTAATTACAACACTCCCCCTCAAGTTGGTAAATGAATATCAATCATTCCCAACTTGCTTACAAGATCTTGAAATCTTCCCTGAGGTAGCCCTTTTGTAAAAATATCTGCTAGCTGAAGACCTGTTGGAACATGAGTTGTAATCATAAAGCCCCTGTCTAGATTATCTTTTATGAAGTGTCTGTCAATCTCAATGTGCTTTGTCCTGTCATGTTGTACTGGATTATGAGCAATGCTTATGGCAGATTTGTTGTCACAGTATAGTTGCACAGGACTGTCTATCTTAATTTTAAGATCATCCAAAATGATTTTCATCCATAGTCCTTCACACATTCCTTGAGCAAGGGCTCGAAATTCAGCTTCTGCACTAGAGCGAGATACTCTGTCTTGCTTTTTGCTCCTCCATGTTACCAGATTATTTCCAAGAAACATACAATACCCAGAAGTAGATTTTCTATCAGTAATAGACCCTGCATAGTCAGCATCAGTATATATTTTCATACTTAATGTGTCTTCCCTTTTAAACAACAATCCCTTCCCTGGACTTGACTTCAAATACTGGAGAATTTTATCAACTGCTTGCATGTGTCTATTTCTTGGATCATGCATGAATTGGCTTACTACACTAACTGCATAGGCAATGTCTGGTCTTGTGTGTGATAGATAGATCAGTTTTCCTACCAATCTTTGATACTGGGTCTTCTCTACAGGAGCACTTTCTTCACTTCCAATTCTATGATTCTGTTCTATAGGAATTGTTGAAGTTCGACATCCCAATTTTCCCGTTTCTTTGAGGAGATCAAGTACATATTTCCTTTGGGAGATGAATATTCCTTCCTTGGAGTAAGCAACCTCTATTCCAAGAAAGTATTTAAGTTTTCCTAGGTCTTTCATTTCAAATTGAGCTGCCAGTTTTTCTTTTAATGCCAACTTTTCTGCTTCGTCATCTCCTGCAATAATCATGTCATCCACATAGACAAGCAATAGGGTGAGTTTACCTGTAGATGAATGTTTTATGAACAGAGTGTGGTCTCCTTGACTTTGTCTGTATCCCAAGGAAATCATTGCTTTTGTAAATCTTCCAAACCATGCTCTAGGGGATTGCTTAAGACCATACAATGCTTTCTTTAGGAGACAAACCTTGTTTCGTTCATTTTTTACTTCAAACCCTGGGGGAATATCCATGTAAACTTCCTCTTCCAGATCTCCGTGAAGAAAGGCATTCTTTACATCCAACTGGTGTAAGTCCCATCTAAAATGAGCCGCCAAAGCAAGAATAACTCGAACTGTATTCATCTTTGCCACAGGAGAAAATGTCTCCTCATAGTCAATCCCATAGGTTTGAGTATAGCCTTTTGCCACCAGTCTCGCTTTATATCTTTCTATTGTTCCATCCGCCTTATGTTTCACTGTGAATAGCCATCTACATCCTACTGCCTTCTTGTCTCTTGGCTTGTCAACAATTTCCCAAGTTGAATTTTTTTCTAATGCATTCATCTCTTCTTTCATGGCTTGAGTCCAATGTTCAAGTTTCATAGCTTCTTGAACTGTGGTAGGAATTTTTGTTGTATCAATGGCAGCAATAAAACTTCTATGCTTATCAGAGAGATTGTTAGTGCAAACATGTTGAGAAATGGGATATTTAGCACATGATCTCTTTTCTTTTCTCAATGCAATGGGCAAGTCATCAGTAATACTTACCTCTTCGATGTTGTCTTCAGGGATTCTCACCTCCGGATTAGACAATTTTTCTTGCTCTAGAGTCGAAGTGGGTTGTTTTCTTCTTTCATATTTTTGACCAAAAAAATTGTCTTCTTCTTCATCCTTATTATGGATCCTGATAGTTTCATTGCTCAGGTCTTGGGCATCCTGCGAAGACTGACATGGTAATGACAAGAAGGAGAGTTCATCCATTTCAAGTGTTTTCTCCCCCTGAAGTGGTGAACTGACATAAAAGGACTGTGTTTCATGAAATGTGACATCCATGCTGATAAAGATGCGACGACTCTGAGGATGATAACATTTGTACCCTTTTTTATTAGAAGGATACCCTATAAAGATACATTTAAGGGCTTTTGGATCTAACTTGCTACGATTAGGGTGATGAGAGTGAACAAAAGCAATACATCCAAAAATTCTACTAGGCAGACTTGATATTAAAGGGGAAGAAGGAACAAAAGACAATAACGACTCTATAGGACTAATGCCGTTTAAGACACGGGTAGGTAACCTATTGATGAGATATGTGGCCGTTAACACTGCTTCCCCCCAGTAATTTTTTGGAACAGACATTTGAAAAAGAAGAGCTCTAGTTACTTCAAGGAGATGACGATTCTTTCTTTCTGCAATCCCATTTTGTTGAGGGGTATTTACACATGTAAGTTCATGAACAATACCATTATGAGAGAAAAAATTGAGGAATTCATGATTAACATATTCAGTACCATTATCAGACCGAATTCTTTTGATATTTCTTCCAAATTGATTTTGGACAAGATGAAAAAATTTAACAAAGATTGGGAAAACTTCAGATTTATTGTTCATAAGGTATGTCCATGTAACACGAGTGCAATCATCAATAAAGGTAACAAACCATTTTGCTCCAGAAATAGATGCGACAACTGGTCCCCAAACATCAGTATGAATTAAATCAAAAGGAGAAGTACTCTTTTTATTACTAATAGGATAAGATGCACGATGATGTTTTGATAATTGACAAATATCACAATTAAAAGACTCAACAGACTCATTGGTAAACAAATGGGGAAATAAAGACTTGATAAGGTTAAATGAAGGATGCCCAAGCCTTTTATGATGAAGCCATATTTGAGAGTTTGCCCACGTCTCAGATGTAGCTTGTAGACTCAAAATATTTGTTGTGCTTTGGTCATTAGTCTCTAATAGATACAACCCACTTTGCTCCTTAGCAGTTAAAATCGTCTTCCCCGTGGCAAGATCCTGAAAAACACAATGAGTGGAGAAAAATATTACTGAACAATTTAAATCCTTTGTGAGTTTTTGCACAGAGATAAGATTATTTGCTAATTGTGGAACATGTAAAACGCCCTGTAATATAATGGATGATTCCAAAACTATATTTCCAGAGCCACATATAGGTATACCCTGACCATTCGGAACAGTAATAAGTTGTTCTTTACTGCTTTGATCGTATGAGTTGAAAGACACACGACAAGGTGTCATATGATCAGTTGCTCCTGAATCAAGAATCCAAATACCTTGAGTCATATTACCAACAGTATTGAGACAAATCTTACCTTTCATGGACAGAGTACATGATCCAGAGGGCTTACTCATTGATTCAACCATTGCTTTCAAGCGGTCAAGTTCTTCCTTATAAGCTTTCATGTCAAGATCTGGTGGTGGAGAAACATTAGATTGATTTGTGGCTTCCTGTTCTAAGGTAGTGTGATTTACCCATTTTTGAGTAGGCCCTTTGTTATTCCTCATACGCTCTAGAACATTACTTTTTCCATGGAGTCTGAAGCATGTTTCTTTGGTATGTCCAGATCTTCTACAAAATGAACAATAATCTCCACGATTTCCTGATTCAAATGACTTTCCTCCAGTGTAATAATCTTCACGATTTCCTCTTTCAAATGACTTTCCTCCAGTGCTCGTTCCTTTATGGAATCCCTTTCCGGTTGTCATGGCAGAGCCTGTGTTGGAGATCCCCCCATCAAGCATGACAGCTCTTCGAGTTTCTTCTCCTCTTACCATAAAAAATACTTCTGATAAGGAAGATAATTTTTCTCTTCCTAAGATCTGTACCCTGATTGGGTCATATTCTTGATTTAGGCCATGGAGAAATTTAAAGATTCTTCCTCTTTCCACGACTTCAGCATGTGCGGCAACATCTGTTTTACACATCTTTATTGTTTGGTATTGATCTAATTCAATCCAAAGACCATTCAAAATTCCATGATATTCTGATACAGAAAGTGAGCCCTGTTTTGTATTAAATATCCTGCTTTCAATGTCATAACATGCAGCAAAATCCTTTTTTAATGAAAAGGTATTTTGTAAATCATCCCATATTTCCTTGGCAGAAGAATGAAACATGTAATTTCGACTTATCTCAGGAACCATGGAATGCCACATCCAAGTCATAATTAGCGAATCTTCATTGTCCCACAGTAGGAAGTTTGAGTCATTTGGTTCTGGTCCTCCACCATCTATGTGGTCTAGTCTTGAACGACCCTTGAGAATCCTTCGAATGTACTGGCTCCATTGTAAGAAATTTCGCCCATCCAACCGGTAGGCACCTATCATATTTGGAAGATCATTAGGACCCAAAGGAATAAATTTTACCTCAGACATCTTTGGGAATGCAATCTAGGGACCCTATCTGCTGACGAAACAGTGGAATACGACGCCGGACAGCGAACAATCGGCGCCTGGACAGCGACAAACGGTGCCGGACAGCGGCACACGGCGTCGGACAGAGTCAAACAGGCACTGGACAGCGGAAAAACAGTGCCTGGGCTGTGGAAAAACAGTGTGGGCTACACAGGATAATATGGAGCAGTTCTTCAAAACTCAGATTTACTCCGATCTGAGCCAAATGGGTTGTCACCGGCCCTTGTACCGGAACGAGGAGGCTCCGGCGACTCCTTCTGTGACGTCGGCGACGAGTGGGTCTCGCCGGAACTAGGCGCGTGGGCTACACGCGCCGGCAAGTCTGGTTGTGCGTGGCGGCGCGTGGCGGCGCGTGGCAACGTCTTCTCCGGAGCAATTTGCAATGTTGTGTTTGCTGTAGATAGGCGTCCCTTTCTGTCCTATCAGTGATTCCAATAGTTACTGCTACACTTGTAGTGGCTGGATAGCTGCGGTTGCTGGTGGCTGGTAGCTTATCAGTGCAGCGGAAACAGAGCTCCCAAGATCGGGAGCTCTGATACCATCTTGAAAAACATGTAGAACTATAATTTATTTCAATACATATTATTACAACATACTAATGTATTTATAGGAGTAAAAGTTAGGCACCTCCTTAAGTTAGGCACCTCTAAGTTAGGCACCTCCTATGTTAGGCACCCCTAAGTTAGGCACCTCATACCTAAATAATTATAGAAAAATACTTAGTAAGTTTTTCTCTAATTACAACAATAATCTATGAAGGTTAAAAACCATTTAGCACCTGAGATATCAGAAACATAAGTAGGACCCCATACATCAGTGTGAAGGGAAAGAATCCAGCTTGTTGCTAATGGGAAAAGGTACATGCTTGTGTTTAGCAAACTCGCACACCTCACAATGGAGACTCTCCAGATTTAAATTTTTAAAAAAAGAAGGGAAAAGCACTTTTATAACTCGAAATGAAGGATGTCCTAGCCAACCATGGTATAATTGAGCTTTCTCTTTGTTGGTCATGGTGGATTTAGATACGAGACTATTGGTAGGTGTTAGCAAAATGATGAAGATGAAGTTTTGGAAGTTTTGATGATATCTAAATCAAGTCAAGAACAACCAAGACTCATGAAGAATGATTTTTGAAGACTTGTAACTTCTGATAATAATCTGTATTTAAAACACAACTTAAGGAAGAAACAATTGTTAGTGTACTTAGAAATAAGTTTAAGGCTTTAAATATTTCTCCCCTTTTTGATCATTATTAAAAAGTGATGTATAATTGCTCCTCCTAAATTTATTAGAAATTATACTCCCCCTTAATAAAAGGATATATGCATAGAAATATTAAGGAAAAACAACATACATTTTATTGAATTTAAAGAGGCAAGCATACAAAGAAGTTAAATATATAGCACACACACTACAAAAAGCATAGAAGCATAAAGTGCCTAAGACTCATCATCACTATCGGGAACATATAGTTTGGCTAGTTTGTCATCAATTTCCTTGAGGTGAGTATTAATTTCATCATAGCGAAGAGTGTGATAAGCCATCATGTCATCCATCCTAGTTTGTTGCATAGAGGCCATTGCTTCAATTTGTCTAGATATATTTTCTAGACTATATTCTTGTGGAGGATGGGATGCTCCAGCAACATTTGTTGGATCTGGCATAGGAATAGCTTCACCTTCTTCATCTGATTCGTCAGCATGTTGTGCATTATCACCTTCAGCACGGACAAACATATTACCTTGTCGAATAAAACCCATTTGATGCAGTGCTGATTCCTCAATTTGATGAGTTGGTAAGACGTTGAGAAAATTTTCTCTCGTAACATCAACTCCTTTATAGACACAGATTAAGGAAATAAGGAGAGGATACGGAAGATGAGCTCGGTCATACCTCTTTGCACGTACCATAGTATCGGAGATTAGACTTGCCCAATTGATTTTTAAATTTTGAGTGATAGCAGACATGAGCATCAAATCTGTTTCAAAGCATTGTGCCAAGTTTGAACCTCTTGGACAAAGCAACCACACAATAAGATAATGAAGCACTCTTTCCTCCATTCTAAGATGTCCTACTAGAAGATATCTCCTATTAGGTAGAGGTTGTTGAGGATTACGCATGAAAGAGTGATAGGCCAAAATTTTGTTGAAATCACCAAAGTCATTTGGCACATGCAGATTATTTTCTAGGATTGGAAGATGAGCGACATTTGTCCAAATGTCATGATCAAGAATAATATCTACACCCTTAACACGAGTGTAAACAATACCATTGTGGGCCTTCAGATTATAGTAAAAGACTCTTACCAAATCTGGATAGTAACGCCCTTGAAGTTGCAAGAGATGCTGGACGCCTTGCTCAACCAATTGCCGAGAAAACTGAAATTGATTTGCAGTAAACCAATTTAGATCAACAAATTTTTGACGAAGAACCTTCCGTTCTTTCCACATTTGCAGATATTCCTCATGCCTTTCATCATCTGAAATCCACCCATGAATATTTGGACCACGTGCGGGAGGAGTGCTTTCCGATGCATAGCTTCTTCTTCTCCTTCTTGAGGGTTCAGCCATGAGAAGTAGAAAAAAAAAAAAAATTTTGGACAGCAAGATAATGGTATTTTTGAGTGAAGAAATGAAGAGAATTTGAGTTGTAGAGTGATGGTAATGTGAGTGGGTAAAATGAGGGATGGTAGGGGTTTACATAGGCTGAAGAATCACTCCCCAACGTTCAAAATTAAAAAATCGTATATTCATACTTTCAGTTCGAAATTCATTTACCCAGACCCGGCATAAGAGAAGAAAACAAAAGAAAGAGATGCGGATGAAAGTGATCCCCCAATCCTCGCTCGGTACCAAGGGTAGAACTTCATGATTGATTCGATGTAACCGGTCTTTGATCAAGGGGCGCTAACGCGCCCTTACCTATTGAAGGAAAAAGTGCAGTTTAAGCACTTTGCTTTGAATCACAAACAAACAGATATTCTTCAATTTCGGCATTCCCGATCTTCTATCTTTCCGTTGTAACGGCCATTTTTTAATTTTGAACGTTGGGGAGTGATTCTTCAGCCTATGTAAACCCCTACCATCCCTCATTTTACCCACTCACATTACCCATCACTCTACAACTCAAATTCTCTTCATTTCTTCACTCAAAAATACCATTATCTTGCTGTTCAAATTTTTTTTTTCTACTTCTCATGGCTGAACCCTCAAGAAGGAGAAGAAGAAGAAGCTATGCATCGGAAAGCACTCCTCCTGCACGTGGTCCAAATATTCATGGGTGGATTTCAGATGATGAAAGGCATGAGGAATATCTACAAATGTGGAAAGAACGGAAGGTTCTTCGTCAAAAATTTGTTGATCTAAATTGGTTTACTGCAAATCAATTTCAGTTTTCTCGGCAATTGGTTGAGCAAGGCGTCCAACATCTCTTGCAACTTCAAGGGCGCTACTATCCAGATTTGGTAAGAGTCTTTTACTATAATCTGAAGGCCCACAATGGTATTGTTTACACTCGTGTTAAGGGTGTAGATATTATTCTTGATCATGACATTGGGACAAATGTCGCTCATCTTCCAATCCTAGAAAATAATCTGCATGTGCCAAATGACTTTGGTGATTTCAACAAAATTTTGGCCTATCGCTCTTTCATGCGTAATCCTCAACAACCTCTACCTAATAGGAGATATCTTCTAGTAGGACATCTTAGAATGGAGGAAAGAGTGCTTCATTATCTTATTGTGTGGTTGCTTTGTCCAAGAGGTTCAAACTTGGCACAATGCTTTGAAACAGATTTGATGTTCATGTCTGCTATCACTCAAAATTTAAAAATCAATTGGGCAAGTCTAATCTCCGATACTATGGTACGTGCAAAGAGGTATGACCGAGCTCATCTTCCGTATCCTCTCCTTATTTCCTTAATCTGTGTCTATAAAGGAGTTGATGTTACGGGAGAAAATTTTCTCAACGTCTTACCAACTCATCAAATTGAGGAATCAACACTGCATCAAATGGGTTTTATTCGACAAGGCAATATGTTTGTCCGTGCTGAAGGTGATAATGCACAACATGCTGACGAATCAGATGAAGAAGGTGAAGCTATTCCAATGCCAGATCCAACAAATGTTGCTGGACCATCCCATCCTCCACAAGAATATAGTCTAGAAAATATATCTAGACAAATTGAAGAAATGGCCTCTATGCAACAAACTAGGATGGATGACATGATGGCTTATCACACTCTTCGCTATGATGAAATTAATACTCACCTCAAGGAAATTGATGACAAACTAGCCAAACTATATGTTCCCGATAGTGATGATGAGTCTTAGGCACTTTATGCTTCTATGCTTTTTGTAGTGTGTGTGCTATATATTTAACTTCTTTGTATGCTTGCCTCTTTAAATTCAATAAAATGTATGTTGTTTTTCCTTAATATTTCTATGCATATATCCTTTTATTAAGGGGGAGTATAATTTCTAATAAACTTAGGGGGAGCAATTATACATCACTTTTTAATAATGATCAAAAAGGGGGAGAAATATTTAAAGCCTTAAACTTGTTTCTAAGTACACTAACAATTGTTTCTTCCTTAAGTTGTGTTTTAAATACAGATTATTATCAAAAGCTTTAAACATCAAGAAGGTTTTGATCATCATCAAAAAGGGGGAGATTGTTAGCAAAATGATGAAGATGAAGTTTTGGAAGTTTTGATGATATCTAAATCAAGTCAAGAACAACCAAGACTCATGAAGAATGATTTTTGAAGACTTGTAACTTTTGTAATAACTGTATGAACATAGGAAATTAGTGGTTTTATGTATGCATTCAAAAGTGATGTAAAAATGAACTAAGAGCAAAAACTGTGCAGTGCTAATCAATTAACCAGGGAAGGTAATCGATTAGCAGTAATCGATTAACAAAGGTCAATAATCGATTGTTCCAGAGACGAATGGTGAAGCACAACAATGCATGCTAATCGATTAACAAGGGTATGTAATCGATTAACAAAGTGACCATTTGAAAAACTAGCCGTTTTTAGAGCCGTTGGACTATCCGTTGGTGAGTTAATCGATTAACCACTTAAGTTAATCGATTAACACAGTCAGAAAGGCTGAAAACGAAAAATGGAAGAACCTTTGGATGAGTCTATAAATAGACTCTCATTTCCTCTCAAGAATATAGAGAAACTCTTCCCTTGTGCTCAAATACTCAGAAACTCTTGAGAATTGTGTGCTCTTGCTCAGCTAAGGAAACTCTGTCTGAAGAGTTGGTGAAATACTGCTACAGTGATAGAGGAATAGCTGGTTCATCCTTGGTGTGTCTAAAGAAGTGTTCGGAAGAGGAAGTCATCCTTCGTGAAGTATTCGGAGGAAGTGTTTCATCCTTTGTGAAGATTCAAAGGAGGTGTTGTCTCATCTCTTGTGGCATCAAGAGAGGTGTTTTCTAAACTTTTACAAATTGTATCTTTGTGATTGTAGTTTGTAATTGTTTTGTGATTAGTGAATTGTTTATCTTGTTTTGAGATAAGTGACTGGACGTAGGATTGGTAAGATCCGAACCAGGATAAAATCATCTGTGCAAATTTCTCTCAACCTTACTCTATTTAATTGTTATCATTAATTGCTAAGTAAGTTTAATTGAGTATAAATTTTTAAGGCACACGTTTTTAGTAAGAACTAATTCACCCCCCGTCTTGGTTTGTTGTTCCACGCTAACCCATCCGCTGCAGCCGCTCTGACAATAGGTATATTAGGATCCTCCATGTAGTATAGGCCATTCCATTCTCTAGCATGTCCAATCGTCCTCCCCGAGTTCGTGTCCTGCAGTATACAAGAGTTGCTATAAAAACATTACATGAAAGATTTTTTGTGAGTTTTTGTATAGAAATCAAATTGGTAGATAGTTTAGGGACATGAAGGACATTTTTTAATGTCATGGATGGGCTTATCTGGACCTCTCCTTGTCCTGCTGCAGTTATAAGGGTTCCATCTGCTATGGAAATTTTCTTGTTGCTAGGACATGAGGAATAAATGGAGAAGTATTTGGGTAGAGGAGTCATATGGTCAATGGCTCCAAAGTCTAATATCCAGTTGTTGGGAGTCCTACATTGACTAGAGATAAAACCAAATTATAATATATAAGTGAAGTGCAAACCTCACCTTACAAGCCGGTTTTGTAAGGTTGAGTTAGGTTTAAAGTCCACTTCTAATACCAGTAATGTGTAAATGGTGTATCTGAAACATTAAGCCCAAAAGAAAGTGGAAACTTACCAGAATATGTTAAGGAGCATGTACCTGTGGGCTTCTCCAATTTACTAAGGACAGATCTTACCCTTCTATCTCTTCATGATTCGGTTGGATAGATTCTTCACCTTGTTCATTAGCAATGTGTGCTTGCCCTTGCCCTCCTTTTTTGGGAGGGCTGAAACCTCCTTTCTCGGCTTGGGGATTTTCCATGTAATTTCCAACACTTTTCCCTTGTGTGGTGTTGCTTGTTACAGTGGGTACACCAAACCTCGTGTTTCTTCTCCATATTGGAATCCAACTTTTCCTCTAGTTAGCAACCATGGTTGTTCCTCCTTCAACTATCATTGCAGAGCTTTCAGTGGTTGAGGTCTCCAGCATCAGCCCTCTCCTGCTTTCTTCAGTCCGGATAATGGCTACCACTTCATTAAGCCCTGGGACTCTCTCTTTTCCTAGGATTTGGATTCAGACCTGGTCATATTCAGGATTTAGGCCTACAAAAAAGTCATAGACCCTGTCTTGTTCAATATACTCCTTTAGAATTGCTGAGTCTTCTGAACATTTTGCTTTTATTCCTTGATAGTGGTCCAATTCCATCCATAGAGACTTGAGTTGATTGACATATTTTGTAACTGATCTATTTCCTTGTTTGGCAGCCACAGTTTTCACCTTTACATCATAAATTTGAGCAGCATCCTTGGCCTTATAATAAGTTTGTTCTACTGCCTCCCAAATTTCTTTTGCTGATTTAAGGAACATTTAGGTATCACTGATTTTTGGGACCATTGAATTCCACAGCCACGCCATGATCACAGAGTCTTCTTCGTCCCATGATTTGAACTTGGGATCTGTTTCATCAGGTACATTACCAGTCAGGTGACTGATCTTTCCTTTTCCTTTCAAGATGGTCCTAATGAGTTGAGACCATTTGAGGTAATTCTTCCCATTTAACCGATAAGCAGAATGAACATTCTACAATTCTCTGGAAGTATGGGGTTTGTCCCCAGTTTCTAGGTTCACGACCTCAACCATAACCAAGTGTGATCAAGGTAGAGAGGGTTGCGCTGCAATGAAGGCTGCGACAAGGCTTAAAGGTAGCGTAGCAATGAAGGCTATGACTTAGGTTTATAGGCATGGTCAGAGACTCCCAAGGATCAGGAGCTCTAATACCATCTCAAATTTAGAAGGAATAATATTCTTTCTTATTACCATTATGAGGTTACTAGACCTCTATATATACATGAGTCTACAGCCTATTTTAGGAAATATGGACAACTAATTCTAAGGAAACAGATCCTTTGTATTATGGGATTAGTCCTAAATACATAAACCTAATAATAGCAACATACGACTGTTATAGGAGTACGGCATAGCAAATATAAAACTTCCTAAAATACACAAAGACAATCATGGTTTTGACACCTTTAAAATAAAATAATTATTCTGAAATGAATATGAAGATTATAAAGATATTTTCTCCTAATCGCTATGGAGATATGGAGGATATTTTTATTCTATTAATAATCCATTATTTACAATACTCATCATGTTGTTAAATGAATAGTAATCATTTTCAACTTGCCTACAAGATCGTAGAGTTTGCCCTAAGGAAGTCCTTTAGTGAAAATGTCCTCACATTCAAACCCTTTAAAGTAAAATAATTACTCTGAAATGAATATGAAGATTATAAAGATATTTTCTCCTAATCGCTTGGAGATATGGAGGATATTTTTATTCTATTAATAATCCATTGTTTACAATATTCCTCAATTTGGTAAATGAATATCAATCATTTCCAACTTGCCTACAAGATCCTAGAGTTTGCCCTAAGGAAGTCCTTTAGTCAAAATGTCCCCTGTTCGAAGTCTTGTAGGCACATGGGTTGTAACCACAAGACCTCTGTCAAGATTATCTTTGATAAAGTGTTTGTCAATTTCAATGTTTTATCTTATCAAGTTGTAATGAATCATGGACAATATTTTAAGCGCATTACTTCATGAACAATTCTACAATGTGACAAAAATGTGGAAAGTTCATAATTCACATATTCATATTCAGTACCACACTACTACATCTGATTATTTTGATGTATTGTTTCCAAATTTATTCTAGACAATATGAGAAAAACTAAGAAATTTCGAAGACTTTGGAAGTACTTTTCATAATTTATGTGCTTGCATGGTTATCAAACTCTCGAGTTAACTCGTAAACTCTCGTAGAATTTACGTTCCCAGACCTAGCTTCCGATTTAACTCGGAATTAAACTCGTTTTCTGCGTAAACTCGATAGAATCGACCGTGAAATCGGTAGGGGTTTTGTGCGCATCGAGGAGCGCGACCCATCCCTGGTTGTCGTTGCCATTTGTCTCGCTAGACCAAAAGAAAAAATATTCTTTGTTTCAGCATTGTTCCTTAGCCTCTTTAATAATGTGTGTTTAGTTTTGCATATTGTAGATGTTCCTGATGGCTTATGTCATTTATTTACAAGTCTCCAAGGAGAGTTAATGCTATTAGTTGGTTAACACCAAGGAATTTCAACACCAAAGTCATAGGTTGCGAGGGGGAGTCTATTTCTGTCAAGATTTAGAATCTTAGTCAAACAATTTCACCAGTCCCTTGTCAGATCTGTTTTTGGATTCTTTGATGGATAAAGGAGACCATTATGATTTTTCACCTTCACAATTTGTCATGGGTGCGTCGTCATTTCCGTCGTTTGTCGTGAAGGGAGTATGTTTCCAGCCACTGCATTATGTTTCCAGTCATTGCATGCCCCATCAGTCAGTGATGGTAGTCTCTGCAGTTTTGTCCTCTCAGTCACTGCAGGGCCCCATCACCTTGTCAGTCAGTAATGACAGTCCTTGTAGTTTTGTTGCTTCTAGCCACTACAGGCCCCATCAGTCAGTGATGGCAATTTAGTCCCTGCAAGCTCCATCAGTCAGTGATGACAATTTAGTCCCTGCAGGCTCCATCAGTTAGTGATGGCAATTTAGTTCCTGCAGGTCCTATCAGTTAGTAATGGGGCAATATGTTTCCAGCCACTAGTTAGACACTAGCCAGAGGCCCCAACAAGTCAGAGATGACCGTCCCTGCTTTTAGCCACTGCAGGTTCTGTGAGAAATGGAGAGGATTGGGAGAAAATCTCCTTGTGTATTGAATACACATAGGGTACTTTTATTTATAATGAAAGATATGGGCCAATGCCCTTAATACAGAATGGGCTAAGCCCAACTAACAGAAAAATAAATCTTAACATCTAACACTCCCCCTCAAGCTGGAGTATATAAATCATATGTTCCAAGCTTGTTACAAAGATAATCAATTCTAGGTCCTCGTAAGGACTTAGTAAATATGTCTGCCAACTGGTTGCTTGAGTTAACAAACTCAGTCTTGATATCTCCGGATATGATCTTTTCTCGAATAAAGTGACAATCAACTTCAATGTGTTTGGTTCTCTCATGGAAGACAGGGTTAGAGCTGATATGGAGAGCAGCTTGATTATCACATATAAGTGTCATTTTAGTGACATCTCCAAATTTCAATTCACTAAGTAATTGTTTAAGCCACACGAGCTCACAAGTAGCTGATGCCATAGCTCTATATTCTGCTTCTGCGCTGGACCTTGCCACAACACTTTGCTTCTTGCTTTTCCATGATATCAGGTTGCCACCAACAGAGACACAATATCCAGAAGTAGACCTCCTATCAGAAGGGGAACCAGCCCAATCAGCATCTGAATAGCAAACGATTTGTGTATCGTTGTTAGGACCATATAGCAAACCTTTTCCAGGTGATCCTTTAATATACTTCAGTATGCGAACAACAGCATCCCAATGGTCTTCACATGGGGAGTTTAGGAATTGACTCACAACGCTAACTGCGAAGGAAATGTCAGGACGTGTAACAGTAAGATAGTTTAATTTACCAACTAATCTTCTGTACCGTTCAGGATCTGAGAAAGGCTCCCCCTGATTTGGTAGGAGTTTGATGTTAGGATCCATAGGTGTCTCAACAGATTTAGAGTTCGTTAACCCTGTTTCCTCCAAGATGTCTAACGCATACTTCCTCTGAGATATGACAATACCGGTGTTGGATTGTGCTACTTCAATACCCAAAAAATACCGGAGTTTGCCAAGATCTTTGGTTTGAAAATGATGGCAAAGGTGTTGTTTCATCTTAGAGATGCCAAGATAGTCACTTCCTGTGAGAACAATATCATCGACATACACTATTAAGTAGATACATCCAGCATTTGAGTGGCGATAGAACACTGAATGATCCGCTTCACTGCGTGACATACCAAATTGTTGAACAACACAGCTAAATTTACCAAACCAGGCCCGAGGAGACTGTTTTAGGCCATATAAGGATTTGCGAAGACGACATACCAATCCAGATGACTCCCCCTGAGCAACAAAGCCAGGTGGTTGCTCCATATAAATTTCTTCATGCAAATCACCATTAAGGAAAGCATTTTTGACATCAAGTTGGTGAAGAGGCCATTGGCGAAGAGCGGCCATGGCAATGAATAGGCGAACAGAGGTCATTTTTGCCACTGGAGAAAAAGTATCACCATAATCCAAACCAAAAATCTGTGTGTAGCCTTTAGCAACCAGTCGAGCTTTGAGACGATCAATAGTGCCATCAGGACCAACCTTGATAGCATACACCCACCTGCAACCAACAACAGACTTTCCATATGGTAATTGGACAAGCTCCCAAGTTCCACTTTTCTGTAAAGCACTTAATTCATCCAGCATAGCTTGACGCCAGCCAGGATGAGTTAAGGCGTCACCCACAGATTTGGGAATGGACACAGAAGAAATGGATGAGAGACATGTGTAAAAAGATGGTGATAATCTGTGGTAACTAAGAACAGTATAATGGGGAGAAGGGTTACGAGTAGAGCGTATACCTTTGCGAAGGGCAATGGGCAGGTCAGACTCATTTGCTGGAGCCGGAGGAGACACAGGAACCGGCACTGGAAGTGAGCCATGAGGGAGACGATTGCGACGACTATACACCTGAAGGGGTGGTGATGAAGGACGATCTTGTGGTGAATGAGAGTCTAAAGAAGGAGGAGACAAAATGGGTGGAGTATCACTAGGAGGATCACAGAAAATAGGAATATCAACAGTAACCGGTGGAGGTTCAGAACTCGAAGATGGATGGGAAAAGAAAAAAGAAGATTCATCAAAAGTAACATCAGCAGAGATAAAATGACGATTGAGGGAAGGAGAATAACACTTATAGCCCTTTTGTGACCGTGGAAATCCTAAGAAGACACATTTGTGAGACCTAGGAGATAATTTATCAAGACCAGGGCTAAAATCGTGAACAAAACAAGTCGACCCAAAAACTCTAAGAGGTAACGGATGTAGAGGGTCTTGAGGAAATAAGATAGAATGAGGGATTTTGTTATCTAAGACGGAAGATGGCATGCGGTTTATGAGATAACATGCCGTGAGAACGGCGTCACCCCAAAAACGTGAGGGTACTTGACCATGAATTAGAAGAGTACGAGTTGTCTCAATAAGGTGTCTATTCTTGCGCTCAGCCACCCCATTTTGTTGAGGGGTATAAGCACATGAGGTTTGGTGAAGAATGCCGTGAGAAGCCATAAAATGTGTAAACGATTGAGAGAGGTATTCACGACCATTATCACTACGTAAAGTTTGAATAGAGACCCCAAACTGTGTTTTTATTTCATTGAAAAATGATTGGAAAATAGGAAACAACTCAGAACGATTCTTCATTAAAAACAACCAAGTACATCTGGAATAGTCATCAATAAAAGTAACAAAATACTGAAAACCTAAAGTGGACTTAACACGACTAGGTCCCCAAATGTCAGAATGAACCAATGAAAAAGGGGACGATGCCCGTTGTGAGACACTACGAGGAAAGGAACTACGAGTATGCTTTCCTAACTGACAAGACTCACATGACAAACTTGATAATTCTGACAACCTTGGGACAAGTTGTTGTAGTTTGGCAAGACTAGGATGACCTAACTGAGCATGAAGAAGGGATGGTGACTCCATGATTACGCCAACATGTGGAGAAGGGCGGAGATGGTATAGGCCATGAGACTCACATCCTGTGCCAATCATGTGTTTCGAACTCCGGTCCTGCAACCAAACAGAATCTTTAGTAAATGAGATAACACAATTAAGGGTACGAGTTAGACGACTTATGGACAATAAGTTGAAGGGAGACCCGGGAACATAAAGTACATGATCAATGGATATGGACGGAAAAATATCAACAGTACCAACACCATGAGATGAGACTCTAGACCCATCAGCCATTGTTACCGAGGGTAAATTATCCGGACATGACAAAGAAGAAAATAAGGACTTGTTACCAGTGATATGATCGGTGGCGCCTGAGTCAAGGACCCAAGATCCGAGGGAGTGAAAGTGAGTCAGACCAACAAAAGGTGTACCTGTACGTGCAACAGATGCAGATGTAGTGGAACTAGAGTGCTGACGATCCTCATACCATCTGAGAAATTCGTTAAAGATTGCAGGTTTTTCTACGGTATTAGATGAAGTAGGAAGGTCTCCAGATGGATCAGAATTGGCCATTGCTACAGGTCGAGGAGGTCGTCCATGAAGCGCATAACATTGATCAATTTTGTGGCCTAACTTGCCACAGTGGTCACATTTTGTAACACGTCCTTTATTTTGCCTGCGAGGCCGACTTCGATCATTACGTTGGATAGCCATAACTGAGGAGTCATCAATATGAGGAGATGTCTCAGTGACTGGTTTGCTCGGTATACGCAGAAGAGCTGAACAAGTAGAAGTAAAGTTGGGTATGACAGGAGAACCCAAAATCTGATCACGGACATGAGAGACATCATCAGAGAGTCCGTATAAAGCCAACAACATGAAGAACTTTGATCGTTGTTCCAGTTCTTCAGCAGGAGTGGGAGCAGGAGGTAATATATCATTAAAATCATGAAGAAGGGCATGAATTTTACCCAAATATTCGGCCATGGGACCATGATTGCGTGGACCAATAACAGTTAATAAGTCCTGACAAACACCATACAGGCGTTGAGTGTCATTTGTGTATAACAACTTCGCCTGTGCCCAAACTTCTGAACATGTTTCATATGATCGAAACATTTGTTTCAACGAGGAGTGAATGGTGGATTTTATGACAATGCATAGCTGAGCATCAATTTTCATCCAGCGGGAAGTGTCATCCGTTGTAGCAGTAGTCACATCTTGAGTAAGGTGATCTAAGTACCCCTGACTCTTCAACCAAAGTTTGATGTCAGACGCCCATGTTGCATGATTTGTGCCATCTAACTTGTCAATAGACAAGTGTACATTCACATAATTGGTGTATATTGAAGGATCAGAAGAAGAGCCACCAACATAAGTGTTCGTAGACGAGGAAGATGCCATGGAGAAGGAGAAACCCTAAAAATCCAAAGTGCTCCGATTGACGCAACGACCACAGATCCAGAAAGAGGACGAGGAGGCGATCACGGCGGTTCAGATCGGCGACGGAACTCTCCGGCGACGCGCCGTCACGCGCGGTGGGAAGCGGCGGCTCCGGCGATTCTGGCGGCGGCGCGTGGAGGCGCGTGACTGGTCCGTTGGCTGCGATATTTGTACCACGGTGGTCGCCCGGGCGAGACGATGCCGATGGAGTGGTCGTCGGTCGATTCTGGAACTCCGGCGACGGCGACGGCGGCGGCGGCGGCGGCGGCGGCGGCGGCGGCGGCGGCGGCGACAGCGGCGGCGACAGCGGCGGCGATGAGTTGTGCCGGAAACTAGAGTTGGCTGGACCTAATCCTATGCTCTAGATACCATGTGAGAAATGGAGAGGATTGGGAGAAAATCTCCTTGTGTATTGAATACACATAGGGTACTTTTATTTATAATGAAAGATATGGGCCAATGCCCTTAATACAGAATGGGCTAAGCCCAACTAACAGAAAAATAAATCTTAACATCTAACAGGTTCCAATTAGTCAGAGATGACAGTCCCTGCAGTTTTGTAGCTTTTAGCTACTGCAGGCCCCAATTAGTCAGAGATGACAATCCCTGCAATTTTGTCGCTTTCAGCCATTGTAGGCCTCAACTAGTCAAAGATAGCAGTCCCTGCATTTTTGTCGCTTTTAGCCATGCAGGCCCCGGCCTTACTTGATGGCAATTTGTCGTTGTCTACCACTCATCATTCACTTTTGATGGAAATCAACTTTGTCGAAGTCATTCTACTTGAAGGTTCATGGTACTAGATGAAGTTTTGTGGTTGTCCAATATTATTCTCCATAAGCTTATGAGGAGTCTCTTTAGTTATGCTGTATCTTGTTTGAAGCCAAAGTTACCACGTCTATTGTCTCGACATTTTAGACTAGTTGATTTTGTTGGATTGAGTTTATTTATTCCAAGCTTGGTACATACAATTTGTATGCTCCATCTTGAGGGGGGAGTGTTAGGATATTTATCCTATTTTATCATCATTATATTGTGTCAAGGTTACCCTATTTATCATGATTATATTGTGTTAAGGATTACCCTATTTATCATTATTATATTGTGTCTAGGATTACCCTATTTATCATGATTATATTGTGTTAAGAGTTATCCTATTTATCATGATTATATTGTGTCTAGGATTACCTATTTATTATATTGTGTCTAGGGTTATCCTATTTATCGTAATTATATTGTGTCTAGGTTACCCTATTTATCATAATTATATTGTGTCTAGGTTACTCTTGTATCAATTTATTCTTATAAATAAAATATTATGAGAAGGATCAATTAAGCCCTTAAGAATTATTTTACAGTTTCAATCTCAAGTATTATTTTGACAAACAAATTGAAGAGCTTAGGAAATGGAGGCATGTGATCAGTTGCTCCTGCATTAAGAATCCAAAGACCTTGAGACAAATGGCCAGTAATATTAAATATACTCTTACCTTTCATGGACAAATTATATGATCCAGAATCAATCATTCTTATCAAACAATCAAGTTCCTCTTTATAAGTTTTCGTACCAAACATTGAAAAAATCACAAAACAAAGACATGAAATGAATAGAACCAATTTGGCAAAAGAACCAAAAGATTTAGATATATTCAAATTAGAGCCAAATGAAACGTCACCATCCCATGGAATGGGCTTAGGATATTTCAATGATCTTGTCCTTGCATGTAGTGGTTAACAAGGTAGTTACGATAGCAAATCAGTGGTAATAGGACTCTCAAGATCGAACTTGAACTATGTAAGGAAATAAATAATTATTTTATTCATAACAATCACATCAATTACATTCTCATCATCTTTATTTGTGATACTCAAATATTTCAAAATAAGGAAATAAAAATATGTTAAAATGAATAGAAAGATTTTGAAGATATTTTTCGTAGTTACTATGGAGAATATTTTTATCCTAATAATTTGCTATTTACAAAAATTAGAATAAAAATATTTTTAGTATCTATAGTAATTAGAAAAAATATCTTTGGAATTTTCTTATTCATTTCAACACATTCTTATTGTCTTATTTAAAAGAAAAATAATTGATTATTACAAATAGAGATGGTGAGAATCTAATTAGTATGATAGTTATCAATAAAATAAACCTTTCTTTCCTTACATAGTTCAATTAATACACCATAAGATCCTTTAGTCCTACACGAATCCTATCAAAAGATAACACCCTTGACAACCCTAGTAAAACACTAAACACCTACAGAATTACAACAAACTAAACACCTACAGAATTACAAAGTTAAGGAACAAGGTCATTTGAACAAATTTCAAATGAAAATATTGTAAAGAAAAGAAATGGTGATCTTCTCAATCTATTACATTGAACCAGATAAAAAAACTCCAAGAATTGTTTTTCAACTAGCAAGATTAATCTCTATGTTTTAGAAAGGTTTTTGAACTTTCATAATTTGATTGCATGAAGATGGCTAGAGATTACTTGTTTACATAGCTAATAGTTTAAATGGGTTAAAAACTGTTTTAATCCATTAAAACAGAACTTCGAGCCTTTTTTGTGCATTTAATTCATTAAAACATGTTTTCAATACATTAAAATCATTTAAATACTTTAGTGATTTTAATCAATTGAAATGTCGATTTAATTGGTTAAAACAGATTCAACCGCTTAAATGTTTAAGTCAAATTAATATATGAAAACAAAGTTTTAATTGAGTAAAATGCTCTTCCTTACAAACCTAACAAACTTAATGTTAGTTTTGCAGAATTAAGAGAAAGAAACTCTTTTTTTTTTTTATCTTCACACTAAACACATACTTATACAATAATGAAAAACAATAATCAACAATAAACAGTAAACAGTAGGCTCCTACAGAGCCTATATCTAAAAATATATTACATTTCAACACTCCTCCTCAAGCTGGAGCATATAAGTCATATGCCCCAAGCTTGGAACGTATGAATTGAATTCTAGGCCCCCTTAGAGATTTGGTCAACATGTCTCCGAGTTGTTCATTAGAATTGACAAATTCAGTAACAAGTTCCTTTGACAACAACTTCTCTCTAATAAAATGACAGTCAATTTCTATGTGTTTCGTCCTCTCATGAAACACAAGATTGGAGGAAATGTGTAGAGCTGCTTGATTGTCACAGTACAGTTTCATTTGCTCATTTTCACAAAACTTCAATTCTTGAAGAAGTTGTTTAATCCACACAAGTTCAGATGTAGTCAGAGCCATAGATCGGTATTCAGCTTCAGCACTAGATCGAGCAACAACGTTTTGTTTCTTACTTTTCCAAGATACAAGGTTCCCACCAAGTAAAACACAATATCCTGTAGTAGATCTTCGATCAATTGGACTACCAGCCCAATCTGCATCACAATATCCTTCGATCCGAGTGTTTCCCTTGTTCTCATTAAATAGTCCCTGTCCTGGACTTCCTTTTATGTATCTGAGAATGCGAAGTACTGCATTCCAATGATCAACATGTGGATTTTGCATAAATTGACTCACAACTCCAACTGGATAAGAAAGATCAGGTCTTGTTATGGTAAGATAAATGAGTTTTCCAACTAGTCTTCTATATCTCTCTGGGTCTGAGAAAGGTTCACCCTGATCTGTCATTAACTTTTGATTTGGGTCCATGGGATTGTCAATGGGCTTGCAATTTGTCGGACCTGTTTCCTCTAAAATGTCAAGAGCATATTTCCGTTGTGAAATGATGACACCTTCTTTTGACTGTGCCACTTCAATACCAAGAAAATATTTTAGATGACCCAGATCTTTAGTTTGAAAGTGATTGAACAGATGATTCTTTAATTGATTAATTCTAGTGATGTCATTCCCTGTAATAACAATATCATCAACATACACCATGAGATAAACACATTTGTCAGGAGAATAGTGACCATAAAACACTGAATGATCCGCCTCACAACGTTTCAATCCAAATTTTTGCACCACCTGACTAAATTTACCAAACCAAGCTCGAGGTGATTGCTTTAAGCCATAAAGGGAACGACGCAACTTACAAACTAATCCAGACTCCCCCTGAGCAACAAATCCAGGAGGTTGCTCCATGTATATCTCCTCTTCCAGATCACCATGAAGGAAGGCATTTTTAATGTCTAACTGATAAAGAGGCCAATGACGAATGGCAGCCATAGCAAGAAAAATACGAACGGTACTGGCTTTAGCACAGGAGAAAAAGTATCACAGTAGTCTTGGCCATAAACTTGAGTATAGCCCTTAGCTACCAGTCGAGCTTTAAGGCGATTAATTTTACCAGTAGGACCAACTTTAACAGTATAAATCCATCTACAACCAACAGGCTTCTTATCAAGAGGAAGAGGGACAAGATCCCAAGTGCCATTGTGTTCAAGTGCCTTCATCTCATCAACCATGGCTTGTCGCCATCCAGAATGAACAAGTGCCTCATGAATATTATTAGGAACCTTAGTCGATGATAATGAGGAAACAAAGGAGAAATATGTAGGAGACAAGTTATGATAACTCACAAAATTATAAATAGGATATGGATTGCGAGTAGAACGAATACCTTTACGGAGGGCAATGGGCCAGTTATCATCTGAATCAGTAGAAGGTGAAGATGATGAAGGATCCATGGTCTGAGGATCTGATGCAGAAGGATCTGAGTCTCGAAGATCGTCAGTGTTAGGAGTTCGAGATTGGGTTCGACGCTGATATGTGATAAGAGGTGGAGGAACAATGTTATTTGGATTTTGATTTTGAGGTACAGAATCAGGAATAATTAGAGGATCACACGTTGGTAAAGGAAACATTTGTTGAACAGAGGAACGATCCTCCATGGAAGAAGAAAAAAAAGGTGTATCCTCAAAGAATGTGACATCAGCTGACATATAATATCTCTTTGTGGAGGGAGAATAACATCTATACCCTTTCTGAAGACGAGAGTATCCTAAGAAAACACACTTGATAGCTTTTGCTGAGAGCTTATCAAGGCCTGGAGAAACATTATGAACAAAACACATACACCCAAATACACGTGGGGAAACATGGTATAAAGTGTCGTTGGGAAAAATGACAGAGTGACGAATTTTATTATTAAGAGAGGAAGAAGGCATCCTATTGATAAGAAAACAGGCAGTGAGGACTGCATCGCCCCAATGATGTACAGGAACATTAGTATTCAACATTAAGGAACGTGCAGTTTCAATGAGATGTCTATTCTTTCTTTCTGCAATGCCATTTTGTTGTGGAGTGTGAGGACAGGTTGACTGGTGTAAAATTCCTTGGGAAGATAATAATGAAGAAAATGCTAGAGAGAAGTATTCCTTAGCATTATCACTTCGAAGAATTTTAATTGTCTTCCCAAATTGGTTCTTAATTTCAATAAAAAAGGACTTGAATATGGACAAAAGTTCAGATCTCTCTTTCATTAAATAAACCCAAGTACATCAAGAGAATTCATCAATAAAGGTTACAAAATAATTAAAACCAAATGAAGTAACACGACTTGGTCCCCAAATATCTGAATGAATTATTGAAAAAGGAAAATCACACTGTGTCTCAGATCTTTTAGGATAGGAAGATCTAACATGTTTTCCTAATTGACAAGATTCACAATCTAAGACTTGGATGTTTTTGAGACTTGGAACCATCATCTTCAACTTGAACAAACTTGGATGGCCTAGACGATCATGCAGAAGTTTGAGGGATGAAGTGGTAAAGCAGGAAACTGAGGAATGAGGTTTTAAGAAATAAAGTCCTTGAGACTCATGTCCTTCTCCAATCAGACGACCTGTCCTATGTTCCTGTATAACAAAAGAATTGGCCTTAAAGGTTATAGAACAATTTAAGGTACGAGTCAACTGACTCAAAGAGATTAAATTGTATGGACAATTGGGAACATATAACACAGAATTTAAACTTAGTGAAGGAGATAAGGAAACTCTTCCAATTCCCTGAGATTTCACTTTTGATTCATTGGCAACGGTAATGAGATGAGGAATTCTTGGAGAAGACAATGAAGAAAATGAAGGAATGTTACCAGAGATATGGTCTGAGGCACCTGAGTCCAGAATCCATGGATTATGACCTTCCACAGATTGAGATAGGCTAGCTGTAGGCACACTAGTCATGACAGAGGATTGGCCAGGATTAGACGGTTTTCCAGACTTGTAACGTAAAAATTCTTCATATTCTTCATTTGAAATTCTGGATTCTAGATCACCAGATTTAGACACATGAGCAACTTTGTCTGGATATCCATGTAGAACATAACATTTGTCTCTTGTATGGCCTAGTTTCTTACAGTATGTGCATTGAGGAAGAGGACGTATGCTACGACCACCACGTCCTCGGTTGCTTCTGCCTCCTCCTCTTCCTTGTGGCACTCCTCTTCCTTGTGGCATTATCATAGCTGATGTTCCAATAACATCGATTGAATTCTCATCTTTCACCAATGGAGGTACTCGAAGAAGTCGAGTAACCAAACCATCCATTGAAGGGATTTGATCACCAGCTAAAACTTGATCACGTACATGATCATAATCGGAGTGTAAGCTTCTCAGAATTAGGACCATGTAAAACTTGTCAAGCTTTTTATTGATCCCTTCTAATGAATCAGCTACAAAGAAGTTCTTTAATTCTTCTACAGCAGCCCGAGCCTTTGCTATACGAGAAACCATGTCATGGTTGACTTGTTTTTAGAGAAGCTACTCTTTGGGTTGCATCAAAAAGACGTTGTACATCATTAGCAAAAATATCTTCTGCCCTTTTCCAGAATGATGAACATGTTTTATAGGGTCTCAAGATATCTAAAACCTCTTGCTCCACTGACTGCCACAAAATTGCGCATAACTGAAAATCCAACTTTTGCCATTGAGATTTTTCTTCATCTGGAACCATAGAGATATCTTGTTCTAGATGATCATGGTGTCCTTGACCAAGAAACCATAATTCCACTGCAGAAGACCAAGATAAATAATTTTTCCAGTTGAGTTTTGCAGATGTGATGATAGGAGTTGCAGATAGAGAGGAATTAATTGCAGTAGATGCCATTGCAGATCAGAAAATGAACCAGACTTGGAGAGATATTCAACTATTGGGAGAGAGAAAACCCTAGGTATCAATTACACCCACTGAAACAGGGAAGTAAGGTCAGATATAGGCTCAGGAGAGTGAGGCGAGCGGAACCCTAGATGCACGTGAACAGTACGTGCGCGAGATCTGGCGAGCTGCGGCAGCGCGTGACGGCGCGTGAGGGCGATGCAGGGACGGCGACCACCAGGGTTGGGTCGCACTCACGGAGGCGCACAAAACCCCTAAATTTTCCTGAGAAAATGGGGTACCGGCAACGGCGGCGACGGCGGCGGCGACGGCGGCGGCTGATGGTTGATGGCGTCTACAGAAGAGAGCCCCGGTGCTTGGCTCTTGATACCATTTTGGAGAATTAAGAGAAAGAAACTCTTTTTTTTTTTTATCTTCACACTAAACACATACTTATACAATAATGAAAAACAGTAATCAACAATAAACAGTAAACAGTAGGCTCCTACAGAGCCTATATCTAAAAACATATTACATTTCAACAGTTAGATATATTATATCTTTTATCTTTTAGTTAGTTTGTTATTATTTCTCATTTGTATTTTGGGCTTAGCCCATATTTCTTCTATTATAAATAGAGAACCCTATGTGTGTATTTAACACAAGGGAGATTAATCCAAATATAGTTTTTCACTATATTCAACACTTAAAAACATTTTAACATATTAAAAAGTACTATAATCCATTAAAACAAATCTAAACATTCCAAACAATGTTCAAACACTTACTAAATATCCACTTAGTCAAATCAAGATCAATGATAAGTAATTACTTAGAATGCATCTAAACGATATATTACAACCCAAAGACTACTTCAAACACAAGATCAACAGCTCCAACACTTGCATCATCATCAATGTACAGGTTGGTAGAATCAAATCCTCAATCTCCATTCTGGCTTCAAGCATCTATACCAAGCAAAAGTAAATATACAATCTAGTTCTCTGAGGCCTTTTGTGGTTGAATCTTAACTTTTTCACAATTCATATTTCATTTGTTGCTGAATCCAAACTGTATATCCCTCGTACCAAATTTTCATTATTCCCTATTGTTTTAATCACTTCACTTGAAAAAATACTGTGACCTCCATTCTTGTGGTTGTCACCACCAACGTTGTAGCTCCAACGACCAACTTACTGATTTCGCCACTAAATTTCTCAAGGGATCTCATGTATTGGTAATAAGTGTGGTGCATATAATACACAGGCTTGAGGAGTGTCAAAGATATGAATACCTATATATGGAAATAGGGAAATAGTGTGTAGGTAATTTAGGGATTATGTTATATGTTTCTTTCTTTCCCTAATTGTATCGTTAATGCTGTGTGGTCTAATACGCACAATTCCTTTAATCAATTCTATAGTCGCCAGGGAGAGTCAAGCCCTATTGAGGTTCCTGTGTGGAAATTTCATTGGCTTTCACTTCTCCAGATGAGATAGGATTGAATTCCACATAAGATATGTGCACATCGCAAAATGTGAAGTTGGTCATTAACCTACCTTAATTTTGAATTTTAATATGGTTACAAGGGAGGATTATTGTTAGTTTTATGCCTTCTATTAGTAGTGGGAAGTTACACTTTCACCTCATGTAATTAACATCAATAATTTATCAAACAAAATCCTTTTTCGATTCAATTAAACTGAATCTTTCTAATTATTGCAGTTGGCAATGGACAAGGATATTGATTTGACTACAATAGCTAATATGACTGAGGGATTCAGTGGAGCTGATCTCCAAGCTCTCCTCTCAGATGCGCAGCTTGCAGCAGTTCATGATGTTCTGGACAATGACGATGGTTTAAGGACGGAAAAAACACCCGTTATTACTGATGCTCTTCTAAAGTTCACAACATCCAAGGCTAGACCATCTGTTTCAGAAGAAGAAAAGAGAAGACTCTACAATATATATCACCAGTTCCTGGATTCAAAGAGATCTGTTGCTGCCCAGGTTTTTCCCCTCTCCCGTGAACTAGTATTAGTTTTGCTTTTATAATTTATTCAGTTTAACAAAATTGTGTTCGCTGTGTTTTGTGGATGAGTAGTTGGTTGTAGATTGTTAGGTATATTGATATCCATGACCTTTGGTTGATGTTGAGTAAAAAAGTTAGCTCTGGTAATTGACAACTATATCATCTTTGGGGCAATTGCTTCCTGCACCTTCATGTTTTCTTCCTGCCCCTCCATACATTGTGACAAATGTCAAAAGTATTCATTCATACGCAATGCAGAAGTAAAAAATTTTGAATTGTGCAATTTAGAAATGTATTATGGATTGTATAATCTGAGAATAAATTCAAAATCAATTTTTTCACTTTTGAATTGTGCAATCCAGAAATATATTTTAAATTACACAATCCAGAGTTAATTTTTTTCACTTTCAGGTTGTGTAATCTATAAATACATTATGGATTACACAATTTGAAATTGAATTTTCATTTTTGGATTGTGCAAACCAGAATTACATTATGAATTGCATAATCCAGAATAATGTTTTTCTTCTGGATTGATTATTCTGGAATTAACTCTTTTCTCTCACTTTTGGATTGTTGAATCCGGATTAAAGCCCAAATGGTTTTGATCCAAATGTATGCTGAATCTTTGATTAATCTGGAAGAACGAAACTGTTATATGAAATTGTGGGCCTTGTATGTTGTAACAATGGTATCAGAGTCTTGCAACCAACCCAATGTTTTGAGTTCGAACCTTGGGGGAACCTACTCCTACCATTGGGGGAGTCCTGAATTTTCCAAGCCGCCAGGTGCCGGCTTCTTAAGGAGCGGCGTTTGTTATAGGAAATTGTGGGCCTTGTATGAACGGGTTAACCTTTTTGTAATAGAAACCGTTTCCTGCATCTATTGAAACCATTTGGTACTTCTACCATTACTACTGCACCAGCACTTCACAAGATTAGCCCGCCAAAAGAAGCACAAAATATAAATTGCACGGGACACAGTGGGTGTTTCAAAAAAATTGAGATGTGAAAAGTAATTGCCCATCTTCAGTTATAATTTTGAAGGGCCTGCATAGCATTTGTAGCTTTTTCCTTAGTCAAGAAAAAGGAAAAAGGAACTTCATGTAAATTGAAAAAAAAAATGATTAAATATATTTTTGGTCTTTGTAGTATTTGTTAAGAAGTAGACTTTAGGTCTAATTCAACCCCACAAAACTGGCTTGTAAGGTGAGGTTTGCACCCACTTATATATTATAAATTGACCTTATCTCTGGTCGATGTGGGACTTCCAACACACCTCCCTCACGCTGATATATATACATCTCGAATGTGAGACTAGACATTAATGGGTGATCCGATAATGATCCTATAGCCGGTGGAATAATATGCCCAACAAACAACAAATATGGTTAGGATAGGTTCTAACCTGTCTCTAATACCATGTTAAGAAGTGGACTTTAGGTCTAATTCAACCCCCACAAAATCGACTTGTAAGGTGAGGTTTGCACCCACTTATATATTATAAATTGGTCTTATCTCTAAACGAGGTGCGACTTTCAGCAGTATTAGCATTTTTTGTTTAGTTCCTAATGTTTTTTAAGTTTGCTTTCGAAGTTTTAGAATGTTGGTTTTAGTCTTTGGTGTCAAGCTCTATTACAAAAATGTTAACTGTGATTGTGTCTTATCGATGTCATAATGTTGTTATCAGAGGCGAAACACAAAAGTGACATGTTTACATGGACTAAAAACAAACAAAAAATTTCAAGGACTAAAAACAAACCAAAAATTTCAAGGACTAAAACTGAATTTAAATATTTGCAGAGAGAGATATTGTGCCATGAACAAACTACTATTGCAAGGATAAAAACAAAAATAAGTATACAGGAACTGAACCAGAGTTTCTGCAAACAAAACTTCCATTCTAAACTTCTTTTAAGACAGTGGACCTTCTCGTTCCCGGCGTCTTCATCGCTTGCCTCTGAGAATCGCTGAAGTAGGCAGGGATAGTGATGACAACATTCTTCACGCTCTGCCCAAGGTAAGCCTCCACGATCTTCTTCATCTTTGCCAACACCATGGATGAAATCTTTGTCAACGAAATACATAAAAAAGTGATGGATGCAAAGAAGAAAAAGAAACATGTGGGCGCAAAAGAGCATAGGAGAGAGAAAAAAGTTGTAGACTTTTTTGCCATGTAAACACAAAGTTAACGTTATTTTTGCCTATTTAACAAAAGAGACTTGATTGAGACAAATTATAGTAGGTGTGAAAGAAATTGAAACTTTTTTAAAAGATAGGACTAACTTTACACACTGCAGCGAAACTAAGAACAAAGAAATTAATTAGACCTTAAATTTATTATTTTTTTAATCCATGTATTGTTTTGTTTTAGTCTCAATTATGTCAGTGTGATGTCATCACTCTCTAATCACTTCAATATTTTTGTAATATTGGATACTAATGACAGGAACTGAAACCAAGATTTTTAAAATGACAAGAACAAAAAATCAGATTTTTTTAGGGACAAACATTTAATCTAATCCTAAAGGCTCTAATATTTTATACTTGTCTAAATCATCATTAATTTTAAAATCACTAAATCTGTCATGAATTATCTTGAGTGACTGAAAATGATGATGTAACGTTTAAATGTGAAAGTAGATGATAAGCCGTAGTGTGATATCGATCTGAATTCTGTTAATGGAGTTGTTATTGTTTGATTTACCAAATTACACTTCTATACATGTAAGCTATGTAAACTCTTAACCACAAGTGGTTTGGATGGCTAGGCGTAATTCATTTCTTTCGAAATATGTAAGTGCAAATGTCTTATTTCCACGATTTTATTCGGTAAATAATCATACTATGCTATCTATGTTTTTCTCTTTAACCTTGTCACTGATGCAAAATAAAAACTTAGCACCATCACTGTTATAATTATTCCTTGTTATAATTGGTTAACAAATAATTTCTGCAGTCAAGAGATTCGAAAGGAAAGAAGGCAACTTTAGCTTGACGGTCAAAGAATCATGTGGTGAAGATGTTCTTTGGTATTAATTTCTCACGAAGATGTCTCCTCTTTTCATGTGCACATCTTTAATATTAAATTTGTATAGTTCAATTCATCATTTGTTGTATTTGATAATGTAAAATCTCCTAGCCATATTACAAATAAAATATGAAAGGAAAATGTTTTCGGTAATTATTTTGTTCTCAAATTTTATATTTGGTTTGTGAAATTGCAGGCAGCAATTGAAGCTCTTAAATGACCTTCCGTCACTGTGTATATATCGATAAATTATGAAAAATTACACGATAGAAATGTACTTTTGTTGTGGTCTCAAAAAGATTGTCAAGATATGTAGCGAAAATGTTTTTTTTTTATCATGTATTACACTATTTATTGTTATACACGGACAAATTTTCTACTGATGGATATTTTTATTGGAAAAAAATTGAATGGTAAATGCAGGGTGGCAATAGCGTAGCCAGGATATCTGATTAATTCGCATCATGCCACGCACTTATATTGGACCTGTAATTACTTCCTACACTTTAGAGCTAAGGAGGATGATAGGACCTAAGAGTTTATTTTAAGAGTTTATGTTAGGAGAAACAGAAAAACCAGAACAATAGCTGTCAGAGTTAATTATTAGACAATGAGTTGTATGGGTTGTAGGGGATAGGATGTTGTGTGTATAAAAGGGGAGAGGGGTCTTTAGAGAGGAGAGTTTTGGTTGTATTCTTTGTAAGACAGGAGCATACATCCTGTGAAAAGAGGATTGTTCCTTAGAAGTGTTGGTACATCTTTTATCAATTTAATAAAACAGTTTTGTTTTATTCTTTTGCTCTATGTTAGTGAGTCAGGATCAGGCAGGCGTGTTTGCTTGTATGGGATGTTTGGTCTCTTGTTCCTAAGAGACGTAACAAAGTTGTTCGACTTGCTTGATCAAGAAAAGGGAGAGTTGTGCAAGGTAGATTAAATGCTCTGGAGGCTTTTAGAAAAGAAACTAGGGTAACCCTTTAAGAACTTAAAGAAATGGTGGCAAGGCTAATGTAGAAGTCAAGAAACTAAGATAGGAGTACAGAGGGCAGTCAAGGTTTGGTTGATGGAAGAGGGGAAAAAGACGCGAATTTGAGGAGGATAGTAAGGAGAAGGTGGAGATACATAGGGGCGGGATGAAAAAGGTAGATTTACCTACCTTTGAAGAAGTGGAACCTATGGGATAGATAGCCAGGGCTGAGAATTTTTTTGAAGTATTGACAATCAGAGAAAAAATGAGATTAGACTGGCTTTCATTAGTATGGAAGGGGAGCCAGTTATTGGTCCCGTTTTTAGAAAAAGAAAGTGAAGAACACATCGTCATGTATATTTTTTTTTCTACTTTTATCCTTTAAATAACCATTTTTTAAATTTTTATAATAATTTATAAAATTCGTAGTGGACACACATGAATATAACACATATCTTTACTAGTATACAATAAAAAAAACTATCTATAATAAAATTAATCAAATTGTTAAATAGTTAACACATTAGTTACTTATTTTATTTATATTTTTTTAACAAATATGATAAAAAATAATTCTCTTTGTTATCATCCAAAAGAAAAAAAATGGAAACACCACGTGTTTTCACACTAGTCATTAATAACGAGATTATCCTTTTTGTGTATATAAGTTTTTTAATTTTATCATTCAAATAACTTTCTCTTCTTTTAAAAAAAATTCAAGTACTCAATAAGAAAATCATTTACACAATAAATATTATATTTATACTTTTATACTATTTATACTACTATATATAAAAAATCATATTTTTTTGGTGTATATTTTTTTTTCTCAATATTACCCAATTTATTCTTTAAGTGATTTTTTTTTAAATTCAACTTTTATTTTTTACATTTAACCATTTTTTTCAAACTAAAATAACTATTTTTATAATAAAATATTACTTATGAAAATAAATAAAGTAAGAACCTAGAAAATAAAATATTAAAGTTAATAGATGTTTCAAAATAATGAGATCAACGGTTTTAAAGTTAAAATAATTCAACTAAAATAAATAGAATTTCTTAAACTCATCTCATTACTTAAAATTCAATGATCTCTCTAAAATACTTTCTCTTAACTTCCTTTTACTTCTCTATTAAAAATCTAACCCCTCGATTATCTGTTTGATAATGAGGAAGTTCCTAGGAGATCACTGTTGAGTAATCTCCCTTCTATCCGATCAATTTCTAGTATAGAGTAAGTAAGTTTTGACTTTTTTTCCTTCCGCTATATGTTCCTAAAATCATTGGTTTAAAGGGTGACATGTGTCATTCATCTTTCTTTTCTTGTTCTTTGCTACTCAGTGGTCCTAAGGATTCACATTGTTTTCAATTCTATGGTTTTTAGGTGTTTCTAAGATTCCTTGAGTCGGAAGTCAGGGGTGTTAATGTTTTAGAGCTCTATAGCTTTGGTGTAAGGTAAGGAAAGCTAGTTTAATTAAAGTTTGTTTGTGATTCAGGTTATAATCCATGATTGTATGATAATGATATGACTAAATTTTACTATTAAACTGAACTGATAATTTTAGTATGTTAAGTGTTTGAAATTGTTATGTTATGGTGTGAAAATTATGAAATTGGGTATATGCTTGTTCTATTAAGATTAAAAGTTGTTATTGGGTGAGCTAAGATGGTATTTTAGGTGTATTCTAAGTTGTTAAATTGTTTTAAATAGTTGAGTGGCATTGAGTAGAAGGAAGTAGGTTTTTGGTCTAAAATGGAGGTTTGAGAGGTGATTTACTAAAATCTTGGTCTAAAGCGGTGATTTCTGGTTTAGGATAGTTTATTTGGTCTTAAGTAACTTGTTTAGGGTGAGAGTTAGCTGATATGTTGTTTAGATTGGAATGGTAGTCATCTTAGTGTGTTTATAATGGTGTTTTCAAAGTATGTTTAGTGGTTTTGATAGGTAAGATTCTAAATTAAAAGGTATGTGCTATAAGGGATAGTTTGTACTTTGTTATGGAGTCATTTATAACTTGTTCAATCCTTTAGTTTCCAAAATGTGGTGTTGGAAGGTATAAAATTAAGTTTGGGTAAGTTTAAAGTAGTCAAGTTAGGTTTAAGGTAGTTAGTTGAAGTAAGAAATGTGTTTTCAGATGTCTTTCAGTGCCTAGAAGCATTTCAATTTTTTATATGACATTGAGTGCCTCTGAAGCATCCTCTCAACACCTTGTTTACGTGACCTTTATTGTTGAGCACCCCCAAACGCCCTCTTGAGTGCCCTTTTTGTGCAAGGTTTGGCATTGAGCGTCCCTTTTAATCGTTAGGTACTTTTTCAAGCTTTTGGGTTTTTAGTTTTAGCTTGTTTTGTGATTTCTAATGCATTCTTTTGAATCCTTTGATTTGTGTGCAATGGTTTTATATAGGTTCTATTGTGATACATGAAGCGGTATGTATAGTTATATATATTGAATGGAAAGTTATGGAAATGAGTTCCAAGAAGGATCTTCTTGTTGAAGATTTCAAGTATTATTAGTATGAATGTAGGAAGCTCAATCTTGAGGGTTATCCTGACACTTTAATGGTCATTCATTTTTAAATAGAAAAAATTGACATATGTGGTGAGAGTAGTAAAAGTTTTTAGTCTAGTCGCTTCCAATATAGCCTAGGACGTGGTATAGACTAACCTTGTAAGTGTACCTTGTAAGTGTACTTTGTAAGTGAGATAGAGTGAAACCCATTGTAATGACTTTGCGAGTAGCACAAAAACAGTGTACAACGTCGAATATTTTGGGCCTTTCACGTTGAATTCGAGAACGACGTCATATCGGGAGACGTTAAATTGACGTCGAATTTAAAAATTTTGACGTTAAATTTAACATCGAATTTTATCAATAAACAACGTTAATCAATTTTTTTTGTTTTTTTAAATTAATTGTGATCCTTTTTTACAACTCTACGAGATCTGAAAAGCAGAAAAACAACAAATTTCAGTTTTTGGTATTTTGTAAAGCATGAACTATGAACGTAACAAACAACAAACAAGTTCACCCAAACAAGTTCAACAAAAAATAACAAGAAAAAAGTTCAACAAATAAGTTCTTCAAAACGAAAACGAAAATTAACCTTGGTTCATCGGAATAAAGTGGTTCCACACGTGAGAGAGAAAGCAAAATGCGCCTATGAAGGACAACAACACGAAAATAATCGATCAAAACAAACAAAAATCATACCTAAAGTAGTAAATTAACATGCATTTGTATCAAATGAAAGAAATATTATGTGATGGTCGTCAAACTTCTTTCAAGAAAAGTTCGAGCAGAGAAGAGGGTCTCGCACGCTAAGATAAAGTAAATGGATTTTCAATCTCCCGCTCAAAATTTTATTGAATTCACTAATTTTGACGTTTAACACTGGGGCATTCGACGTTTTATATCATTTTACGTCGAATTACAATTCTAAACGACGTTTAATAATTGTATTTATTTACAAAAATGTCACCGATCATTTTTAACGTTGACTATTAAGTGGTTCGACATTGAACGCATGATGTTATACGCTGTTTTTGCACTAGTGTGCTAAGCAATAAAGGCCAGTAGAAGTGCACAACTCGTTATAGCTCGACATTCATACTAAAGTTAGATAGTTCAGTCTAGGTCTTGACATGTTTAGGATGTTTGGATTGTAATATATGAATTATTTTTTAAGTTAAATGTAATGTATTATATGAATTGTTTTTTATCTCTAGCTTACCCTTTTTGTTTGTGCATTGTTTGTATGTTCTTATGCTTCTTTCTTGGTTATGATCATCCGGTGGATGTGTGCAGAAAGTGATGAAGTGACCATAGAGCTGGTTTTGGACGGAGGGATGACAACTGCCAAGTTTTTTATAGATTAACTATATGTATATAATTTTGTTTTAATTGGTCTTTATAAAGTCAAATTTGTAGTTTTGTTGTGTATAATTATAATGAAAACTTTTACTCTGTGTCTTGCTAAGTGTTATATTTTATTAAACATGTGGTAACTCCTTTATAATTTAATATTATATTTTTAGAATTTACAATCCACAATAAAATTATAAAAAATATTTATATTTACTTTTAAAATTATGACTTTATTATTTTTGTTTTCCTTAAGAAAATAAACACAAATGTGCATAAGTGTTTTTACTAGTAAAATTATAAAAATGATTATCATTCTTATAATCTCTTTTTAGTAACATTTGTTTTTATAGTTTTATATCATTAATAAAGGAGATCTTTTGTTTAATATAATTTTTTTTTTCAATTTTGTTTTTTGTATTTATTTCTTAAAATCCAAATAATTATTCATAATAAAAAAATCATTTACATATTAAAACTATCTATAAGAAAAGTTAGTTTTAAATTTGTACGTGATCGTTTGTTTTTCTTTATATTAGAAAATATGTTATATCAAAAGAAATTTAAAGATTAAATAAAAAATAATAAATATTTTTAAATTTATACATAAGTTTTGGATAAATATAAATAAAATAATAAATTAAATTTCTAAAAATACGTCAGTAAAATAAATAGAAATAATAACATAAGTTAACAATATAAAATGATTAAACAATCAAATTTCGGACACGTTAACACAATAAACATAGATAATAAAATAAATTTTTTATTAATGAATTTTATTTAAAAATAATTTTTAAATTAAATAATATTTTCATTTTAATAATTAAGCAATAAAATACGTTGCTAAAAAAGAGTATATCAATGCAGTTTCCATTAATTAATGTATAGCTAAATACGTTATTAATGCGATTGTTTATTTTTATTTTTATCAAAACTAATTAAATAATATTTTAAATAATAATAACCATGTACATTTGTCTAAGTAATTTAACAGAATTATAAAATTGTTATCATGATTATTATTTTTTATTAATTTCAGGAAATTGATTATATTTTATAATTTATATATTGAAACCAGTGACAAAAAATAATTATTAGAACAATTAATGTTTTTCCAAAACATTAATTACATTGTAATTGAATAGTTTAAAAAGTAACTATATTCCAATTAATGTCTTTGATGATTATTGGACAATTTGTGTAAGATAGTCCATATTATTATGCTCTGAGGGTGAGAGAGCCAAAAAAAACAAAACACGAAGGAAAAAGAAGTGTGGGGGGAAACAAAGAACCGTCGAGCTTGGGGTTCTTGCAACCTGCGAGTGCGCGAGAGAAAATCGAAGGTGACAAACCTTGCATCCGATTCTGGGAAGACGAGGGTTCTCCACCTGGTCGCTCTACAATCTGTAAGTCGCTGTGATTTTCTTTCTTTCTTTTTCCATTTCCCCTTTCTTGTTTGTCGCGTTTGATCGATCTATCACTTTCCCTATTTTCTTTCCAATTCACTTCATTTTTCGTCATTATTTCCCTCCTAATTTCACTTTTATCAATTGGTTTTTCAAACCCTTTTGGAATGCCATCCAATTTGGTTGTCGCTCATATGTTTCTGTTTTTGCTCGTTTTCAAACTAAACACTTGCTCTCATTTTGTACAAATTAAACGGAGAATTTTAGTTTTCTTGGCTTATCTGGGTCATTTTGAATTGGTATTGTACATGTTTTGTGGGTCTTTTTCGTTATGTTGCAGTTTCTTTGGATTTGAAAAGCATATTAGGGTTCACTCGTGAAAAATGAACAGTAAGGAACGGGAAATTAAAGCTTTCTTGTTGTCCTCTCCTCTTTTGAATGATCTCGCCGTTTTCTATGTGTGAATGTGAGGATACAAGATGGGGTTCTTTTTATCATTTGTTAAATGGAGTCAAAACCATCATGTAACCTAATTGTATTATCTACGTTTGGGCTGTTAGTGCTTCTTGCCCTTAACCTATGCCTGGACTAGGTTTTGGGTTTGCTGGGTAAGTTGCCTTGTGACCAAAACTCCTCCTTTCTGGTTGTGATGGCTAGAGTGAATCGTCGACGTTTACCCGCCCAGAAAAGCTAATGTTAGACTAGACAGAGGGGAGAACTGGAAGGTTTTACGTTAGTGGTTTTGGGAGTCATATATGAGGTTGCATTTGTATAGTGTTGGACGAGGCTTCTGTGGGGGTATGAGATTATGGCATTGTGGGATGTTTGTTGGCTGAGGTCCTAATAGTGCGCATTATGTGTAGAAGGAGGCCAACCATGCAAACCATCTCATCATGGCATGGTGAGATTGCATTCTCTAGATTTTGGCATGCTTTTTGCCATGTGAATGGGTTGCATGGCTTGGCACTAAAAGTAGATCTGGATTATGGAACTGTTTTGCTCCCCCCTTAAACACCTGGTTATGGGCTGCCCCTTGGTTAAAAAGAATTAGGTTTTTGTTGGAAAGCCTTCTTAATTGTAGTTATTCCTAGCTCGCTGTAATTGCAGCCTCTTTTGAGACTGCCCTAAATTGAAATTTTATGTTGGTATTTAGTCTCTCATCAACTAGAGACATGGCTCAAATAGAGCTTATAAAGCTCGGGCAATCCTCCTCTAACAAGTCCATTTTATCGGGATAAGTTCAACTTTAAGTATAACACTTTGATGGAATTAGACAAGGTAGTCAAAATCATGATAAAAAAAAATGTGAAATTGCACGATTTCAAAATTATGCTCCCCATGTCCAATTTAAAGCCCATGCAAGATTGTGCCAAGGTGGAATTGTTGTCAAAGATTGTCGAAACAATGGAATCACCTTGTGTTTTTTTGTCTGCCATGAATTTCCGCCATAGAAAGCCGTGGCATCCATAATATTTATATGCCAGAGTTTTGGCTGGCTCACGCTGTTATTAACTATTCATAACATTAGCTGAGTTAGGCCTTAAGCCAAATTCTAATAATTTTATTATTTGTTTTAAATGGATAACGGATTTAGGTGCTCTGACCTCATTAAAATGCCACAGGTCAGAAGTACTGAATATCTTTTGCTTTTTTAATATTTTTTGTCTCTAAACATGCCATTTTTCCAAATTAGTTCCTATTTAACTTTCAGTCATTTTTTACTCCTGCTGACTGGAACATAAACAAATAGAATTTGGTATTTGAAACTGAGAACATATTAAGCATAAAAAAAATCAAAGCATTTGCTATCTGAGAGAGCATACTCTAGTTATTATCACTGCACATGCTTAATGTGCCTGTGTCTTGGTCGTAAGTTAGGATGTTACAGAAAATAATCAATTGGTGTTGTCTGTAACAATTAAAATCTAGGAAGCACTAATACCCCTGTGGAACCTGTCGTACTTTTCAGACACTATACCTGTTAGACAGACTTTAACACTCCTCATCTGTGTCGCTATTAACCTTTTTCCAGCTCAGACACCTTTTTGACACAGTTTGGCCTCCTTTCCAACTCAGTTGAACACAAGTAAAGAGAGTGAGCTGACATCTATTATTGGCTAAATGCTTCTTAGAAACTTATATCGTTAAAGTTAAAAGAAATAAAAGGAAATAAAGTTAAGGCTCATAAAGTTCTTTTGAGGCTTGTTTCCATAGGACATGACTAGTTGTTTTAAGTTATAAGAGATATGTTTCTTAATATTGTATTTGTGAGGGTCACTATTATATGGAAATTGGTCATGTTTGATTTTTGAATTTGATTTATATAAATTTTATTTCTCAATTTATACTTTTGTCGTCTCGTTTATATTTGTATATCTAAGTGGTGAGTGTTTCCATGTCACTATTATATGAAAATGGACAACTTGATTTTAGAATGTGATTTATACAAATTTTAATTCTCAATTTTGGATTTTTTTCGTGTTGTATATTTGTATACATAAGATATGAGTGTCCCCATGTTCTATATTTTGGATGTTGGCTGTGTCCCAGTGCTTGCGTCATTTTTGTGCCAGAGTCAGAGCTTCTTCATGTTATAACTGGTCCGTGCTGCTAGCACTCAATTATAAACTGTGATGATGATAACCTGGATCTTGGACCTAAGCCATTGGGACTGAACAGGGGCAAGGGTTAATTGTTGGATCTAAGACCAAAAGGAATTCAGGATCTTGAGGTTTATAACGAAAGGAAGCACAATGAGTAAGAGGAAATTAATTAGCTAGCTGATATGCCATGCTTGTCATGTAGGGGAAAGGCTCGATGTACATCAGGAGGAGGTTTAGTAATGCTGGGTAGTTCTTTTAGAGGAAGAAAGTTGGTTTGATACCTATTTTGGTCCCTCGATTTGTAGGGTCTGTTCAAAGTTGTCCTTCCTTTTTTTTAAAGTTCACTGTTGAAATGTAATATGTTTTTAGATATAGGCTCTGTAGGAGCCTACTATTTACTGTTGATTGTTGATTACTGTTTCTCCATTATTGTATAAGTATGTGTTAGTGTGTATTAGAGGTAATGAGTGAAAATAATAAAGTGTGAGAGTTTATTTCTCTAAATTCTCTAATATGGTATCAAGAGCCAAGCTCCAGGGCTCTCTACTGTAGACGCCGTCAGACCACTGTCGCCGCCGCCGTCACCTTCGCCGCCGTCGTCGTCGCCGCCGTCGTCGCCGCCGCCGCCGCCGCCGGTACCTCATTTTCTCAGAAAAATTTAGGGGTTTTGTGCGCCTCCGTGAGCGCGACCCAACCCTGGTGGTCGCAGTCCCTGCATCGTCCTCACGCGCCGTCACGCGCCGCCGCAGCCCGCCAAATCTCGCGCGCGTACTGTTCACGCGCCGCCCTACGCTGGTCGGAATTTCACCGCGCACCTAGGGTTCCGCTCGCCTCACTCTCCTGAGCCTGTTTCGGACCTTACTTCACTGTTTTAGGGGGTGTAGTTGATACCTAGGGTTTTCTCTCTTCCAATAGTTGAATATCTCTCAAAGTCTAAGTCTGGTTCATTTTCCAGATCTGTAATGGCATCTACTACTGGAATTAATTCCTCTTTATCTGCAACTCCTATCATCACATCTGCAAAACTCAATTGGAAAAATTATTTATCTTGGTCTTCTGCAGTGGAATTATGGTTCCTTGGTCAAGGACACCATGATCATCTTGAACAAGATATCTCTATGGTTCCAGATGAAGAAAAATCTCAATGGCAAAAATTGGATTTTCAGTTATGCGCAATTTTATGGCAGTCAGTGGAGCAAGAGGTTCTAGATATTTTGAGACCCTATAAAACATGTTCATCATTCTGGAAAAGGGCAGAAGATATTTTTGCTAATGATGTACAACGTCTTTTTGACGCTACCCAAAGAGTAGCTTCTCTAAAACAAGTCAACCATGACATGGTTTCTCATATAGCAAAGGCTCGGGCTGCTGTAGAAGAATTGAAGAACTTCTTTGTAGCTGATTCGTTAGAAGGGATCAATAAAAAGCTTGACAAGTTTTACATGGTCCTAATTCTGAGAAGTTTACACTCCGATTATGATCATGTACGTGATCAAGTTTTAGCTGGTGATCAAATCCCTTCAATGGATGGTTTGGTTACTCGACTTCTTCGAGTACCTCCATTGGTGAAAGATGAGAATTCAATTGATGTTATTGGAACATCTGCTATGATAATGTCACAAGGAAGAGGAGTGCCACAAGGAAGAGGAGGAGGCAGAAGCAACCGAGGACGTGGTGGTCGTAGCATACGTCCTCCTCCTCAATGCACATACTGTAAGAAACTAGGCCATACTCGAGACAAATGTTATGTTCTACATGGATATCCAGACAAAGTTGCTCATGTGTCTAAATCTGGTGATCTAGAATCCAGAATTTCAAATGAAGAGTATGAAGAATTTTTACGTTATAAGTATGGAAAACCTTCTAATCCTGGCCAATCCTCTGTCATGACTAGTGTGCCTACAGCCAGCCTATCTCAATCTGTGGAAGGTCATAATCCATGGATTCTGGACTCAGGTGCCTCAGACCATATCTCTGGTAACATTACTTCATTTTCTTCATTGTCTTCTCCAAGAATTCCTCATCTCATTACCGTTGCCAATGGATCAAAAGTGAAATCTCAGGGAATTGGAACAGTTTCCTTATCTCCTTCACTAAATTTAAATTCTGTGTTATATGTTCCCAATTGTCCATACAATTTAATCTCTTTGAGTCAGTTGACTCGTACCTTAAATTGTTCCATAACCTTTACGGCCAATTCTTTTGTTATACAGGAACATGGGACAGGTCGTCTGATTGGAGAAGGACATGAGTCTCAAGGACTTTATTTCTTAAAACCTCATTCCTCAAATTCCTGCTTTACCACTTCATCCCCCAAACTTTTGCATGATCGTCTAGGCCATCCAAGTTTGTTCAAGTTGAAGATGATGGTTCCAAGTCTCAAAAACATCCAAGTCTTAGATTGTGAATCTTGTCAATTAGGAAAACATGTGAGATCTTCCTATCCTAAAAGATCTGAGACACAGTGTGATTCTCCTTTTTCAATAATTCATTCAGATATTTGGGGACCAAGTCGTGTTACTTCATTTGGTTTTAATTATTTTGTAACTTTTATTGATGAATTCTCTCGATGTACTTGGGTTTATTTAATGAGAGAGAGATCTGAACTTTTGTCCATATTCAAGTCTTTTTTTATTGAAATTAAGAACCAATTTGGGAAGACAATTAAAATTCTTCGAAGTGATAATGCTAAGGAATACTTCTCTCTAGCATTTTCTTCATTCTTATCTTCCCAAGGAATTTTACACCAGTCAACCTGTCCTCACACTCCACAACAAAATGGCATTGCAGAAAGAAAGAATAGACATCTCATTGAAACTGCACGTTCCTTAATGTTGAATACTAATGTTCCTGTACATCATTGGGGCGATGCAGTCCTCACTGCCTGTTTTCTTATCAATAGGATGCCTTCTTCCTCTCTTAATAATAAAATTCCTCACTCTGTCATTTTTCCCAATGACACTTTATACCATGTTTCCCCACGTGTATTTGGGTGTATGTGTTTTGTTCATAATGTTTCTCCAGGTCTTGATAAGCTCTCAGCAAAAGCTATCAAGTGTGTTTTCTTAGGATACTCTCGTCTTCAGAAAGGGTATAAATGTTATTCTCCCTCCACCAAGAGATATTATATGTCAGCTGATGTCACATTCTTTGAGGATACACCCTTTTTCCCTTCCTCCATGGAGGATCGTTCCTCTGTTCAACAAATGTTTCCTTTACCAACATGTGATCCTCTAATTATTCCTGATTCTGTACCTCAAAATCAAAATCCAAATAACATTGTTCCTCCACCTCTTCTCACATATCAGCGTCGAACCCAATCTCGAACTCCTAACACTGACGATCCTCGAGACTCAGATCCTTCTGCATCAGATCCTCAAACCATGGATCCTTCATCATCTTCACCTTCTACTGATTCAGATGATAACTGGCCCATTGCCCTCCGGAAAGGTATTCGTTCTACTCGCAATCCATATCCTATTTATAATTTTGTGAGTTATCATCATTTGTCTCCTACATATCCTGTTGGTTGTAGATGGATTTATACTGTTAAAGTTGGTCCTACTGGTAAAATTGATCGCCTTAAAGCTCGACTGGTAGCTAAGGGCTATACTCAAGTTTACGGCCAAGACTATTGTGATACTTTTTCTCCTGTGGCTAAAACCAGTACTGTTCGCATTTTGCTTGCTATGGCTGCCATTCGTCATTGGCCTCTTTTTCAGTTAGACATTAAAAATGCCTTCCTTCATGGTGATCTGGAAGAGGAGATATACATGGAGCAACCTCCTGGATTTGTTGCTCAGGGGGAGTCTGGATTAGTTTGTAAGTTGCGTCGTTCCCTTTATGGCTTAAAGCAATCACCTCGAGCTTGGTTTGGTAAATTTAGTCAGGTGGTGCAAAAATTTGGATTGAAACGTTGTGAGGCGGATCATTCAGTGTTTTATGGTCACTATTCTCCTGACAAATGTGTTTATCTCATGGTGTATGTTGATGATATTGTTATTACAGGGAATGACATCACTAGAATTAATCAATTAAAGAATCATCTGTTCAATCACTTTCAAACTAAAGATCTGGGTCATCTAAAATATTTTCTTGGTATTGAAGTGGCACAGTCAAAAGAAGGTGTCATCATTTCACAACGGAAATATGCTCTTGACATTTTAGAGGAAACAGGTCCGACAAATTGCAAGCCCATTGACAATCCCATGGACCCAAATCAAAAGTTAATGACAGATCAGGGTGAACCTTTCTCAGACCCAGAGAGATATAGAAGACTAGTTGGAAAACTCATTTATCTTACCATAACAAGACCTGATCTTTCTTATCCAGTTGGAGTTGTGAGTCAATTTATGCAAAATCCACATGTTGATCATTGGAATGCAGTACTTCGCATTCTCAGATACATAAAAGGAAGTCCAGGACAGGGACTATTTAATGAGAACAAGGGAAACACTCGGATCGAAGGATATTGTGATGCAGATTGGGCTGGTAGTCCAATTGATCGAAGATCTACTACAGGATATTGTGTTTTACTTGGTGGGAACCTTGTATCTTGGAAAAGTAAGAAACAAAACGTTGTTGCTCGATCTAGTGCTGAAGCTGAATACCGATCTATGGCTCTGACTACATCTGAACTTGTGTGGATTAAACAACTTCTTCAAGAATTGAAGTTTTGTGAAAATGAGCAAATGAAACTGTACTGTGACAATCAAGCAGCTCTACACATTTCCTCCAATCTTGTGTTTCATGAGAGGACGAAACACATAGAAATTGACTGTCATTTTATTAGAGAGAAGTTGTTGTCAAAGGAACTTGTTACTGAATTTGTCAATTCTAATGAACAACTCGGAGACATGTTGACCAAATCTCTAAGGGGGCCTAGAATTCAATTCATACGTTCCAAGCTTGGGGCATATGACTTATATGCTCCAGCTTGAGGAGGAGTGTTGAAATGTAATATATTTTTAGATATAGGCTCTGTAGGAGCCTACTGTTTACTGTTTATTGTTGATTACTGTTTCTCCATTATTGTATAAGTATGTGTTAGTGTGTATTAGAGGTAATGAGTGAAAATAATAAAGTGTGAGAGTTTATTTCTCTAAATTCTCTAATATTCACTAACATCCTACTTTTCGCAAAAATAGTTTAAGTGGATCTTTTTTGCTTACAGCGTTAAAAACCTAATGGCAAATAATGGCAAAGTTGCTCTGCTGGCCAAAATTATATGACCTGTCCAATTAGTCTAATTAGTTGGCAAGTTCAGCCAATAAGAGAGTGACACATGGCAGTCCTCTTTCCACTCAAAAGCTTTATCACACTTCTTCATCTTCATCATTAACCAATCATTCTGTAATTCAGTTGCCAAGAAACAAAAAAATCAAAGTGAGGGAGAAAAACCTTTAAAGGGTGAAGACCAACTTTGAGTTCATGAGATTGTTGTTCTTTGGTTTCTTTGCTGCTTGCATCAAGTGTCGACGTTAACTGAGAAGAAGAATCTAATGTTTGATAAGCGTTTTCGGGATTATTGGCGCTGTTGTTCTCTGATTCCTTCTCCGCTGTGAAATCCATAATCGCGCGCCAAACCTTAGTCCCTTTTTCTCCTCTTCCCAAACCCTAATCCCTAATTGCACATTGCTTCAGAAATAATTTAACGTACTTTTATTTATGTTTATATTCAATTTTGTTTTACTGGGATAAAAAACCTCACTATCTTCCAATCTTAGTGTTTCACCGTTGCTGTAAACCAAGATCGTCGTCGCCCCGTACACCTCCGCTCTCTCCGCTACTGCCCCGCGCCCCATCTCCCCGCCCTTCCTGCACTCAAAACAAACAAACAGTTTAGAAATATAGTGCAGGGAGGGGCGACAAATCCCTCCGGGGCTCTGATGGGTTGAAGTCAATGTCTTCTAATGGGTTGACGTTGTCGAAGAAGAAGGTGTCGATGTCATAGGAGGGTTTGCATTTGGCGTAGAGGATGGAGGGGTGGTGTTAGGGTTTGGAGAAGAGGAGGGAGAAGCGGCGAAGGGAGGAGAGAGAAGCGGAAAGAGGGAAAAACCGAGAATGCCATGTAATAATAAACTGTACAGCTAATTCAGGTTTCGCCAAGTAAGCAACTCTGTCGTTAATCTTTCTAACGTCGTAAGTAAAAAGGATTAACGTGCACCGTTTTTGCGAAAAGTAGGATGTTAGTGAACTTTTGAAAAAAAAGAAGACAACTTTAAACAAATCCTATAAAAAGAGGGGCCAAAATAGGTATTAAACCAAGAAAGTTTATAGAGTTCTCTCGAAGGAGCTACTGGCTCTAGTTTTATCCTCATGCTTTTGCAAGCTCCTTGTTCATTACTATATTGATAGATAGCTTTCCTTTCAGTTTTGACCATTCAACCTTGGTGACAGGCTGAACATGATGCAAAGAATTTGAGAACATCTGAATACCCAATTTAGATGCTCTTTATTATCCTTTGGTGCCCTACATTTTTCTTCCCTCACAAGATTTACCATGGATTACAATTTATGCATTTCTTTTATAGTATTCATGATTCCAGTTACATGAAATTCTTTTATTTTTATGTCTTCCAGAATCTTTCTGCTACATGATGTTGAACAAATGATACAGAACTTATTCTGTGCACAGAAAACTGGTATATATGGCAGGACTTATGCCTGGAGAGTTGCCAAATCATGGACCATCTGATGGCAACTCGGGTAAAAGTTCTAAAGACAAGCAGGAGGAATCGTTAGGTCGCTGGTATATGTCTAGAAAAGAAATAGAGGAACATTCCCCATCAAGAAAAGATGGGATTGACTTGAAGAAAGAGACATATCTGCGCAAGTCATACTGCACATTCTTGCAGGATTTAGGCATGAGACTTAAAGTGTGAGTTTGCTGCTACTGATATTAGAAATAATTATTTCTTTCTTGATTCACTTTCTTGCTTTGTGTGTGGGTTCCTCCAATGGATGTATGCTTCATTCTGTTGTTTTACTTTATCTATATTTCCTCTTCACTTCCACAACCTTATTTTCTTTCCAATTTCTTAACAGTGATGTTCTTTTGTGAAACCATTCCTACTGCTGTTGATCTGAACGATATACCCCACCAATGCTAGATAATGAAAGCATTATGAACATATGCTTAATTTTTTCTGCAATTTAGTTATCCTTTTCTGCTTTACTTGGTTCGTTGATATCTTATAATCATATATTTGGAGTATTTGCAAGATAGACATATTAATTGCATTTTGAATGCAGTTGCTTTTATTTTCACCATGTTGTAAATATTTATATCCTATTTTCAAAATTCTGTTTTGGAGGTTTGCATATTAATGTAATGTTGGTCTGTGCAGGCCTCAGGTAACTATAGCAACTGCCATAATATTTTGTCATCGATTCTTTCTCCGACAATCTCATGCAAAGAACGACCGAAGGGTGGGTTGTTTCTCTTCCAAATGGATATTAAGTAGTAGGAATTTTACTTCTCCAAAGTTTAAGTTGCAACTTAACTTAGTTTGCTATGTTTGTGTTCTTGCGATTGTGGATAGCCATCGTAAGTGTCATAGACTAATAGAAATATCATATGACCAGTTAGAAGATAGTTTGTGTTGTGCGGAATTATTTTCCTTAATTGGCTGGCAGATAATCTGTAGATCTTTATTGTCTATAATATTGGTTTCTATTGTTTAAAAGCATATGCTTGACTTTCGATTTTTTTAAGTGAATTAAAGCTAACTAACATGATATGAACACCTAGAAATTGTGGCGTTGCCAAATTTTTCTAGATGAAACTTGTAATTAATAGCGTAGAAGAAGAGCCCAGGCTTTACGAAATTGGAGTTTATTCATATGTCAGCTGTTATGATTTATGTATGTCTAACTATAATATACTACTCTCAATATTTAAAATGGTTTGGGTGCACATTCAACCTAGAAAATTTTCCAAAGTTCTGGGAAGTTGAAAGTTTACATGGGGGAGCAGAGTAACAGAAAGAATGAAATGATAGAGAGATGGACATAGAAGAATGAGTATTGATACTGAATAGAATTGGTCATAAGTTGAAAGGACTTATATATGGTTTGGAAGATGTCTGTATACCTGCGTGTAGGATTTATTGTTTCTCAATAGGGATTTGTAAAGAATTTATATTGTCATTTTTGCAAAATATTATTATTTTAGGTGGGTTTTTTATTTTTTATGCAATCTGGATTGGACATGCAATCTTTCCATTTTGTAGTTGAAGATGAATGAATATTCTAAATTTGCAACCTTGGAAGTTGACATTTCTGTGAAAATTTGATCATATATCTCAATTTACTATTCCATTTAACTGTCGTATCTTATATTTTATTTTGAATTCCAACTGCTACCTAAACTTTTGTATTTAGTGAACTGTCAAATCCGTAAAACATCTGTGCTTTATTATTTGAGTTCTATAATTATTTGATGTAAGGGAAATGTAGTTATGTTCGAAATTTATATTACGAGAATGGTAGATGTGAAAGCCGTATAGTTTTAAAGATTATTTAATCAACATCTCATAATTCACTTTATGAACTTTTTTGCAGACCATTGCAACGGTTTGCATGTTCCTTGCTGGGAAGGTTGAAGAGACTCCTCGGCCACTGAAGGACGTTATTCTTGTTTCTTATGAGATCATTCATAAGAAGGATCCTGCAGCTGCACAGAGGATTAAACAGAAGGTGTTTTATTACTGATGGTGTTTTGATCAGTTCACTCCTATACGTCAACATTTTGACTTAGGATTTAGTTGAAATCTATCAGTCTGTCATCTTTCACCACTTGTCTAAGGGACTAGGATTTTCCTATTTGCTTCAAGACTGTGTCTCCCTCCAACTTTGTCAGTTTATAGCCAAAAACACCATCTGTCTAGGTTATAATATCAAACATGGTCGATGTGTCCTGAATATTGAAATCCCCTAACTTGTTTATCTGCTTGTAAATTATGTATAGTATCCAAGTTTATTTTTTGAAGTTGTGTGCTTAATAATTAGTAAGAACTGGTTGCCTGGAAATTTTCTAAATTTTATCATTAAGGAAATGATCTTTCCCCTTTTTTTGTTGATCTGTTTCCATCTCCAACTGCTGTATATTGGTAAAGTATCTACATGGTCCCTTTTCGACTTCTTTTCTTACATCTCTTTTATTATGGTTCTTTTTCCTTTACCCTTGATATCTTTATATTTGTTCAATGGAAATCTTAAACGATGCAGGAAGTGTATGAACAACAAAAAGAATTAATTTTACTTGGTGAGAGGGTTGTGCTTGCCACTTTAGCTTTTGATCTGAATGTTCAACATCCTTATAAACCTCTTGTGGAGGCCATAAAGAAGTTCAATGTTGCAAAGAATGCCCTTGCTCAAGTGGCGTGGAACTTTGTTAATGATGGGTATGATTAAGTTGCCATTTGTTTGATTTTAACCTTGTTAAATTTATTTAAGTATATTGTTCACACACTGGAAAGTGGCTTTCAGGCTGAGGACATCGCTCTGCCTGCAATTTAAGCCACATCATATTGCGGCAGGTGCCATTTTCCTTGCTGCCAAGTTCTTGAAAGTGAAGCTTCCATCAGATGGTGAGAAGGTTTGGTGGCAAGAGTTTGATGTCACCCCACGTCAATTAGAGGGTTGGTGTTATCCCCTCAATTCATTTGCATGCAGCAAAATTGATCTGATTGGATGGCCTTTTGTATTCCCTTGGTTTTAATGCATTATATGATTTCTGCCATTATCAGTTATCTGGATGGTTTTGTCCCTGTTTACTAATCAAATTTGGAATTTTCACCGGGAACCCAGTTTAATGCTATGAGTAGTTTAACAATGGGCTGTCCTTTTGTGTGTCTATGCTTCTGTATATTCTTCTCAATCCTTGTTGCTATTTTCTCTTGCAGAAGTTAGCAATCAAATGCTGGAACTCTATGAGCAGAACAGAATTCCACCAGCACAGGGAAGTGAAGTAGAAGGAAGTGCTGGAGGAACAAGATCTGCTACAAAGGCTCCTGCGCTAAATGAGGACCAGGCGTCAAAGCAAATATCATCTCAAGCTCCCCAGCACTCATCTGTGGAAAGAACTGTGGTACCGCAAAGAGGAACTGAGAACCAAAGCAACGATGGAAGTGCAGAAATGGGCAGTGATATTACTGATCACAAGATGGACTTGGATAATAGGGAGTCTCAGAATTCGGAACAGTTGACTCAGAAAGAGAACAAGAGAGAAATGTCAAATAGATCTAAATCTGGCTCTGAACGAATAGTCGCAGGAAACCAAGAGAGAATGGTTGGGACTAAGGAGGGTGCAGAAGTTGGAAGGAGAGATGAATCAGCATTATACAATTCTGGCAGCAATGGTGGTAGAAATATGGAGCGTCGCGAAGGCCCTATAAGTCATTCACCGAAAGAAGCAATCAAGATGATTGACAAAGATAAAGTAAAGGCTGCGATGGAGAAGAGGAGAAAGGAACGAGGGGAAATGACAGTAAAGAAAGATGTGATGGATGAGGATGATCTGATTGAGAGGGAACTAGAAGATGGAGTTGAACTGGCAGTTGAGGATGAGAAAAATAAGCGAGAGAGAAGACAGAACTGGTCAAAGCATGATGGTGAAGATCATCATGGGAAGAATGTTGAGGAAAATAGAGATGGAAGACACACGAACATGAAGGGGCAGTTTCAGAAAGACATGGATGAAGAGAATGCAGAGGAAGGGGAGATGATTGATGATGCTTCATCATCGTTGAACAATCGAAAGAGAAAAATGGGAAGCCCTCCTCCAGGGAAGCAACCAGAGATGAAAAAGCGGCCAGATTCCAGTTATCACAATGATCCTGCTGAATAAAGGAAATGGGATGGGGATGGTTGGTTTTGTAAGACAGGGAAAACACAAGGAATGAGGTGAATATTCTGCTGTCCTTTATTTGCCTATTGTGATTTGGGTAATCGGTTGCTAAAGAATTATTCATTCTGAACGCTCTTGTTTGCCTTATACATTTATTATTTAAGGAACGGGATGATGCCTCAATTTTGGTAGTGCCATTAAAGGCTTATTATTATTATTATTATTTTTGCGGGGGAGGGCTGGGGGTTGTATGAGAACCTTATGCTATTTATTTAATTTAATACATATGAATATATTTACCTGAGTTGCGTTGCTAAATATTTCTGCAATCATCTCAAAAGACACAATTTTATCACCAAAAGAACTTAAAAAAACTCTACAAAAAAAAAATAAAAAATGGAGATGGTGTCATTGACCTTGATTTTAGTAAGGTTTTGATTGACTCTGATTTTATTATGATTTAGATGTGGTTTGTTTCATTCAGATTAATTGGATTCGATTATACATAAATATATATAAAAAATTTAAGGCAAATATATCATAATTATAATTGGTTTACGTCAACTAAATAATTTAGATAAACAATATCTTTTATTCTAATTGATTTACATGAACTAAATAATACTAAAAATTAAAAAAACACTTACAATTATATTATAGACCCTTTATTTTATAAAATATTAAAGTTTAGCTCCTAATTATTGTCTCATTTAATTTTTCTCACTTTTAGTTATTAAATTCTTTTTCACGCATTTAAATAGACTCAACTTAAAATCCAAAAACATGATTTTGAATTTGGAACAAATTTATTTGAGTACACTTAAAGTAATATAAATTTATATTATTATGAATAAAATTTTACAACATGGACATTTTGTTCAAGCTTTAGATAAATTATTAAGTGAAAAAAATAACGTAATCTAACTTGAAAGATGCTGTGTATGTGAGTGTGACATCTAATTAGATTGATTGTTCAAAGATTCAAAGGCTACAATAAATTTTTTTTCATCTTTTTTAGGACAAAATTGATTGACTTATAATATATATATATATATATATATATATATATATATATATATATATATATTATACTTATTAATTGAACTATTTACTAATCTTAAATAATTATTTTGTCAAGTTTGGCTAATTCAATGATAATCACTCGGGTTAATTTTGACATAAGATTATTAAATCGACTCGGGTTAATTTTGACATAAGATTATCAAATCGATTCAGTGGAATAATTGACGAGATAAATAAAACTATATTATCTTATAAAAAAAATTTGATCGGGTCGTTTGAGTTTTGAGTTACTGATCAAACGGACACTTATAACTAAAGGGAGCTGAGGATTTAACACGTGGAGAAGAAAAAAGTTAAAAACTAAATCACTTGAAAGTTATTACTTAACCGACTAGGTGGAGAGAAAAAAAAAGTTGGAAACTAAAAAAATCACTTCAAAACTATTCTCAATCGGTCGCGTAAAAACAAATAGAACAATGAAATATAATCTATATATATTTAATAAAATATAGAATAATTTTAATTAATTAATTAAATTCAATAAGAGTATTATATTTAATGAGAAGACACAAATTATCATTACTTGTCGTAATCAATACCACTGTACTGAAACCCTTTTATATTATTTACAGTGGGGTGAATAACTTGTCATCTTCGGCCACACATTTTGGTTTTAAAAGTAAAAGAACATCCATTTTTCACCTTTTGCTAATCATGGGTAGCCCATCATGCAGTACTTTTGCTTTTTAATGCTAAAAGTGGTCTCTAACTAAAAATTAGAGGAAACTAAAGACAAGAAAAGGAGAGAGAGCAAGGGAGAAAAAAGTGATCGACATTGATGCTAAAACATAAAAATGATATATTGTATATAGTGAAGGCCCCAACGTAGTACAAATGAAAATCAATGTGTCTATAGGGCACCACAGAAAAACAACATAAAAGTCCACGAAACCTTTGTCCAGGAGAACAGTCCCTTACCACATAACCATAATATATACACCACATATATTGTCAACAGGTAATCAAGAAATCTATTTTCCAAACCAAACTAATTAAGCGGGCGAACAGTGTCCGCCACAGCTCTCACCGCCACCGCCGCAATCACCACTATTTCTAGAACCCTACTTCCATTCTACAATGAGAAATCACTTTTCAACATTAACACATTTCTTATTATTGCTTAAAATCCATTAGAAATCACAAAAACCTGTGAAATTTTTGCGGTTTCCAACAAACTTTATAACGATAATAAAGAAGGCATTGTTTTAGCAGTGATCAAAGTAAAAGTATAGAGAATGCATTACTTTAGTCTGATTTAGGTTTTGTGTCTAAGTATTATATAATATATAGTAAGAATATAAAAAGAGGTGGTAGCATGGATCACCAGATGGAATCAGTGTAGGTGGTGTGGTCGACGACCATGTCCATGGCGATATCAAAAATAGGTTTGGGTTGTGAGTGAATGATCTTGGAAGATGGAGAAGCAGTGTTGGTAGGGCTAGTGGGGCTGTAGAGAGATGCACTCTGACGCACTCTGAGATGCACTGCTTCGGCTTGAGCCACTGCCAATTGGGTCTGCAACACATCAATCTGTTGCTGAAGAGATGAAATGGCCCCCACACACCCATACACAGGGTCCCTCACTCTTGCATTTGCCTCATACACCATGCTGCTCACTGCATCTCCTCTCTGATGCTCTGGTAACTCCTGTAACACACACCATCATACATTTAAAACTTATAAGATTATTTTAATCACCATCCATTTTTCATTTTGTTAGCCTCCAAATTATATATACTCATATACCAATTAAATAACTGATCAAGAAAAAGTTTCTGATATATAACATTCATGTCACTTTCACTGCTTACTTTTGTAACTGTTTGATCATATGCTTGAACAGTACTTTCACCTTTTTTTTTCTCATTTTTTTTTTCATATTGCATCACCTCTATTATATTAATCTCTGTCCTTTTTTGGAGTTTTTCTGGATACTTTTTAAGACGTTCAATTTATCTTCTGCATTAAACTTTTTAACAAAAGCATCCTTAATTACTTAACAATTCTTTTTCTAGTCAGTATACTATCCTTTCACTAGGTTTCATTTATTCGTATATAATATAAAAAGTCGCTGCTGAAGAGAAGGGACATGAAGAAGATCAAGAGAAAAAGGTTCTTAAAATTTTAAATATATATATTTTTTAAATTTCTCAAGTTTAACTGAGTACTTAGAAGGACCCTCTCTCTCTATAGGACTAGAGAAGAAAGAGGGTATAGTATTATTATTATTTTTTATTTTTTTTTTGAACTAGTTAATGAAATTGTTTTAGCAATAAAAGCATCTTAAAGGATCCGATAAGTTACAATATTTGATGTTTGACAACGAAATGAGTAATTTTATTGAATGGATTTGATTAAAAAATTTATGACAAAAACAGGTTCACGTGGTGCAGAAGCAGGATGTTACTTCAATAATTTGTTTTTCTTTTGGTTTGTGACAAGAGAAGGTGAAGTGGAGTTTGGATTCTTAAACGTGGTTTCACACAATCACGCACGTACGTTGCTTGTTAAGTTTCGCTTTGTGTTGTGCTTGACCCTGACTTTTGGTGACAAAACCACGTTTTGAAGCTCCTATTGGGTGGCCCAAGATACGATCCATGAAGAAAGAGATACAATATTTTAGTTTCTCAAAAATCTAAATAAATATAAGGCTACGCATAAACTTTTTCAAAGAAGATTTTTTATTTATTTATTTTCATTTGTCCTATTCTTTTTTATTTTTAACGAACACATGGCAGACCAAAAGATGAGACTGACCTAATATTGAAATATGAATGAATGGAAAAGCAGACAAAGGGATTAGGACGTGAGATGTGAGGTTTGAAGGCGCCGAATGCCTAATCTTCTCCACCTTTTCTAATTTTTCAAGGGCTACTTAGAAAAAAAAAAAGTATCAATTCGTGGTTTTTCACAATCACTTCTCTCAAAAGCTTAATTCAACGTACCAATAATTCTATATTATATTTTCCACACACCGATACATACAACTTTGTCTAATAATAAATTAAGCTAGTATTATTTTCAAACTTTTTCACACCAAATCATTTTCGTATATCATATTATGGAATTTCTATATGCTATGGTTCCACAACCATGGAAAATAATCGGCAGAAGATAGAAACATGCCATAAACAAACGTACTAGCTACCATGTATATATATATATGATGTAAATAGTGTAAAGTAAGAAGAAAAGACAGAAGCATGTTAAAGCTTACAAGAAAATAATGTGAAAGATTGAGCAATGGTCAAGGAAAGCGTCGCACTAGTCTGCAAGGTTGTTGATCTTTATACCAAAAACAGACACCATAAATTCGTTAAGAAAGTCTGCAGTCTTTGAACCTAATAGAGTTCATATGCTTGAAAGGTGGTTGAGAAAGAGAAAAAAAAACTGTTTTTTTGAGTAATTTACGTTATTATTTTTTCATTTTATTGAATACTAATTTTGTTCAGAAACTTGACTTATGAATTTCAATATTTCTTAGATACATTTTATTCACTAAAAGAATTGAAAGAAAAAACTAAAAAGCGACCTAGGAAACAAGATCATAGTTGCTGAAAACTAAAATGTTGAGATGCATGTAAGATAATAAGGAGAATCATGAAGGAATGAAGCATTTAATATAAGAGAGGAAAGAACCTGAAGCATCTTATTGACATTGCTGGCACCAAAAACTCTGTGAACATTAGCAAACTTGTGGGGTTCATCGGCAGGAAAATAAGGAGCAAAAACACAATCCTGAGCACACTTTCTCCTAAGGAGCTTGCATGCAGCACAGGGTGAGGGTGCACCCTGCTTCCTACCACCATCTTTCATGTTTCCCTTCTTCTGAAAGTTCTAAAAGGACATGAGAATGGTAGAGCAACAAAAGAAGGATTTATAGTTGAAAATAAAGTAAAGAAAAGGAAGAAAAGACAGAGGGCGTGTGTGTGTGAGAGTGAGAGAGAGAAAGAAAGAGAGGGTGGTGGGGTTAGGGAATGGAGGAGGCCTGCATTATATAATAATTAAGAAAAAAAAAAAGAAGAAAAAGAGCAGCAGAGTTGTGCATTACTCTATGTAGAATTCATGTGGGTCCAATTAATTAACACATAAAATTAAATTAATCACCTTTGGTTGTTCTTCACATTTTCATCGATGTTTCGTTGGGTCCTCAACATCTTCTTGTCCCGTACTGCTTCATGCGTGCGACTCGCAATTTATGTTATCAATGAGTAGGTCTCACTAGGGTTATTATTATAGTATCCTATCTATTTTAAATAATTCTATTTCATTAAAAATATGCATGGTTTATGGTTATACCATAAAATTTTAATATTGGAAGTGTTAAAATGGATTGATTGCTAGCTCAATTAAATTTGATTGCTTTTGACATGGCCTGTTTAGTTTGTCTGCATTTCTAATGGGTTTATGTATGCTAGGTTAGTCGACACTCCTTTTTAGATATATTTACTTTTAGCAATAATTATTATATTTTGGTTTAGTTAAGTTTTTGTACCTAACGTTTACAATTATTTTAGTTTTGCTACTTAAACTTTTGTTGTTATTTTAATCCTTGACAACTTTTTTAAAATCAACCTTCTTATTAATTTGACGTCAAAGTTAAATTTAGTTGTATTTTGTAATATCATGTACATAAAGTTATATATTTATTGAAAATAAAATAAAAAAGTAACATTTATAGGGATTAAAAGAAAACAAACACTTTTTTAAAATGAAAATAAAAGAAATAATATATATATATATATATATATATATATATATATATATATATATATATATCATAAATAACATCTCTACAATCACTAAAAAAACTGAAATTATTGATGGCCAATATCTACCGAAAATTATAAAAATTCATCGATAATCATTGTTTTTCGATAAATTACAAATAGATTAAAATTTGTCGATAAAAATGTTGTAAGTAAAATTTATCGATAGATATTATCCATCAATAATTATCGATGAATATATACTTTTGTAATTATGAATTCATCAATAATTATATGATAATGTGGGTGATTACTAACAAATTTATTCATCAGTAAATTATGTCGATAAATAACATGGTAGTTTCTAATGTATTGGATTGTATTTCTTACTTACCACACAAACATCCTGGACATAAACAAAGGCAATACAAATTGAAAAATCCAACCAGACAACAAAATCCAAACAAACATTAATACAATATGAGACAAACATCACAAACATGTTTATAAGGCAATTTAGACAACCATAAAATTTTTAAAGGGTTAAATATGTTTTTAGTCCCTAAACTATTGGTCGTTTCTGGTTTTCGTCCCTCTTTCAAAATAAGGTACAATTTGGTCCTTATTCTTTTCGAAACTTTGGTTTTAGTCCTCGAAAACTAACACCATTAAAAATGTGCTATGTGTCTAACGTCTCTGTCCACGTGTTCTAACGTGTCTGTCCACGTGTTGATACAGCTAAAATGCAAAGTTAATCCAACGTTGGTAAAGTTTGGTTTATTAGTTTCATTGCAAAGTGTTGTCTGAAGGATTTGAGCAAAGACAAAGTGGAAAGAAGGTTCAAGCTTGGATATCACCTTCTTCGACATTGGTGGAGTTGGGCACGTGAGTTCATATTTGTCTTTGTTTTGGTTTAAAATGATGGATGGATTTGGGGATATAGGGTTTTGTTGAAGGGTTTTGGTTTCGAACTTGAGTTTCTTTGTTAATCACTTTTGAAGGGAAATGAAAGGTGATAGAGGAGGTTGCACACCAAGGAGCATAGGTTCTGGAATGTCCCAAACTTGTGGATCCTCTCACTTAGCTTCAAAAAACTGTGGTTGTGGGGAAAGATTGTTGTTGTTGAAGGCAACTACATTGAAGAACAAAGGGAGACTATTTTATAGATGTAGAAATTGGGCAGTAAGTGAGAATAAAAGCTTTATTTATTGTGTTGAATATTATATTGCTGATTTGTAATTTTCATTTGTAGAGTAATTCAAGCTGTAACTTCTTTGAATGGATTGATGAAGGAGATTTCGAAATGCAAGGAAGCTTACAAAGGAAGAGTGAAGAAGTTGAAGTGTGTATTGAAAATGTTGTGTTGGATCTAAGGAAGAAGAAGGACAAGTTAAAGAAGAAATTAGAGGAAGAGAGAAAAAATTTCAAAATGATGTTGGTGTTTTTTGTATTGTCATGGGCAATAACTGCCATGTTTTGTATTCTGTTTGTGTTGAAGGTAAATTGTAATTAGATAGGTTGTGTTGTGGATGTACAAGCAAGTTTTAAATTGAATAAAATGTGGAAGTTCAGTTCAATTGTGCCTTGATGGTTGTGTTATGTGCATTTGTGTTATATACTTTGGAAATATTAGCAGCTTTGACTACCAATTTTACAATGCAGACTGTGACAGAATAGAACCACAAAATCACGAAATTCTGCAACTTATCAAAAAAAGTGTTTAAAATTTGGGGGTTTAAATGTCAATTTTGTAGAAACGAATTTGAAATGTTAATGTGATGATTTTAGCAACTTTGTTTGACCAAATTTGACATGTACTAACTGCCAGCAGAGGCTAAAAGCTTCAAGATGAAAATATCAGTGTATGAGTTGGTCTTTAGCACCAAAAGTGGTGGATTAGAATGGCAAATTTGTAGAGGGACTAAAACCAGAAATTGCCACCAAATTGTTGGTTGTTCCAGCAGCCAACAGAGGGACTAAAACCAGAAACTTCCACCAAATTGTATAAGAAACCAGAAACCTCAAATTTTTAAACTAGTTTAGCAGTATGAAAAAACAGTTTAAAATGTATAAAGACAATAAAAGGAACATAATGAAGCACACTTTAGCAGACATCAGCTTAACCAGTTACAGCATAAGTAAAAGCAAAGCAATGTGATCCATATTGATTAATAAAGAAGTCGTTCAAATAGTGGTCCCAACATACTTTAAAGGGTTACAGTCAGTACAAGACAAAAAAGTGGTCCACTACAGCCACTACTTTAATTACAACTTCCTTGACAGCCTACAGCTACTACAATTTGTCTGAAATTACATCTTTCAATTACAACTTGCTTGAGACCCTACAATTTGTGCAGCCAATCTTGAGGATGTTCTTCTTGCCCCTTCACGCATAGTTGCAGATCCTCCAACTTGTGATGTTGATGCAGCCCCAGCCCCTGCATCTCTGGCTGATCTCCTTCTAGCTTGTGGTGCAGATGCAGATGCCCCCCTTCCAGTAATTGATGCAACCCTTCCAGCTTGTGATGCAGATGCAGATGCCCCCCTTTCAGCTTCTGATGCAGATGCAAATGCAGCCCTTCTTGATGCAGATCCAGGTGTTGATGTAGAAGCCCCCATTTTGTCCTATGAAAGGAGTAAGATAGTTAGATAACAAATAGTTGTAAATAAATGAACTTGTAAATAACATTACCAAGAAGATTTACCTTGCTTTTCTGGCTCTTTTTACATGTCCTTACATTGTGTCCATATGCATTGCAAGTGCTACATCTTATAGCAGTATTGGTCTTTTAACAATTTTCCATGGCTGACATATTCATCAGCTTCTCGTCTTCTTAATTTTTTTGGCCTCCCAAGAGGTGTTTTGTAAATGGGAGGTAGTAGTTGTGAAGAGTTAGGCCAAAGTTGTTGTCCATTGATAGGACTTATAATTGGTGCATAACAAGTTCTATAGGCATCTTTCTTATAGTAAGGATGAACATAATGTTCTGGATTTTCTGATTTGTAATGAATGGCAACAACCACATGTCTACATGGTATTCCTACCAAATCCCACAAGTAACAAGTACATGTGTGATTACTTAATCAACAACAAATTTGTCCATGGTAAAGCCATGAGTTACTTCAAACTGTGAACCCCCTACCCATACCGGAAGCCAATTCCCACTCTTTTCAACCTCCATATCCAATCTTTTCCTCGGTTTAGGCATAACATCACCCGGATATGAGTCAACTTTTTCTCTAAGGCTTGCAAACCTACTCATTATGTATGATCTAATCCATTCCATCATTGAAATTATTGGTTTGTCCCTTGCCATTAAAATAGTACTATTAAATGATTCTGAAAAGTTATTGATCAACACATCACACCTAGGATAAGCACTAAAAGCATGCTTACACCAACTTTTAGTTGGTATACCCATTAACCAATTAAAGGCATCAACATTCAGATTTTTTAACTCACCCATTTTTTTCTCCCATTCCTTATAGAATGTTGCCTTCGCAGCCCCCATCATAAGGTCTCTAATGAGCAAGCCTCCCCCAAAATTTTTCTTGTAATTGTTGTATAAATGGCGTAAACACAGCCTGTGTTCCACTCCATTCAAGATATCATCAAAAACTGACATTAATCCCTGCAACCATAATACACTAATAAGTATTACATAATCAAAATAAATTTCTAACTAAACTAAAAATTTTAATGTACCTTTTGCTGATCCGAAATAAAGATCCACCTTTGACAATCTATGCCTCCAATATCATCAAGTAGCTGTGTCAAAAACCACATCCATGTGTCTTTGCATTCTGTTTCTACCACAGTAAAAGCTAGTGGGAAATACTGGTCATTAGGGTCTCTTCCTACTGCAACTAACAACTGACCTCCATAACTTGTCTTCAAGTGACAACCATCTACACCAATAAATGGTCTACAACTACCTAAAAACCCCTGCTTACAGCCCTCCAAACACATGTAAAATGACCCAAACCTTGGTTGCAAGATGGGTTCGGGTTGATTGACCTTAATCTTGAAGGTCCCAGCCTTGACTCTTAATAACTCAGCCACATAGTCATACAGACGAGCATATTGTCATTCTCCATCACCCACTAAACAATCCATTGCAATTCTCTTAGCTCTTCCAGCCTTCCAATGACTTATTCCAACACTATATGACTTTTGTATTTCATTTATGATTTGTTTCACTATCATGCCTGCAACATTGACAAATCTGGCAACCAAAACCTGTGCAATCCATTCTACATTTGCACTTTTGCCACCAAAACCCCTTCCACACTTGTGCCGAACTAGAGTTTTGACTCTAAAGGTTTCCCTGCTTCCTACCTTGCTAGCCATAATAACAAAACCACACCCCTTCTTACAAACTGCCCTTACCCTCTTCAAATCATTCTTCACAAACCTCACTTCTTTTCCATTCAAAACGCTATGCTCCTGTACGACAGTCTTAAAATCCTTCAAACACTTAAACTCCATTCCCAATCTAAATTTGAATCCCTTAGTCATATCTTCTGCTTTATACTTTGGAAAGTGCCTTCTATTGTCCCTCACATCCTCATCACTATCTACATTTGAGGACAACTCTTCTTTATCATAAACTTCATTTATCTCATGCTGTCCAACCTCTTCGTTAATGACAAATGCCCCCTCACTATCTTCAAATCTGGTCCTAAAACTTTTATTTTTGTTTTTCATTCTCTTCCACCTATCCAAAACTGGATTAATATTTCTTCTCTCTTCTTCCACCGTCACATTGTCCATCCCAAACCCATCATCACCATTTTCCATTCTCTCCTCTTCACTGTCATCAACATTTTCCACCCGTTCGTCCTCAATAACATTGCCCTCTTCATCTTCTTCTTCATCTTGTTCTTCATCTCCCTCAACATTCCCCTCTTCCTCTTGCTCTTCCACCATTTCTCCCTCAAAATTCCCCTCTTCCTCTTCGTCATCTACTACCAAGTCTTGTACTTCAATATTTCCCTCCACCCCACCAATATCTTCTTCATCCATAACAACCTCTTCCTCCATCTCTGTACTCTTACTTCCTCTGTCTCCTGACCAAATGTAAGAAAAGTAATTTCCTCTGCTTGACTGGGTTGGCCATGTTGAACATAGATTTCAACTTCCTCCTTATTTGCCTCTGCATAGTTAGCCAACAAAATGGCTTCTCTGTCATCTGTCAGTGGTCTGAGGTTGTTCATTGCCTTTTGTTTGGAACCCTTCCACCAAAGTTTGAACTCTCCACAGTACTTGAATTCTCTAAAAAATCCCACCGCTTCAAAGTATGACCACATGTCGAGATCGATTCCCCTAATAACATGTATCTCTCCTCCCACATATTGTAGACCCTTGTTCTTCATGAACTTCCCCATATGATACAAATACACATCAAAAACCATTTTTCCTACAAGGTCAAATGAAAACTTCCCACATTAGACTCACAATGCACAACGGAGTGCCCATTACACACACAATTGCTTTTCTTGTTCAACGAATCACAGAGAAAACAAGTTCAACTTAAACTAAAAAATTACCTTGCTTAACAAACCACACACAATCGCCTTTCTTCTTCAACAAACGACGAAGAAATCCCTTTCTTTCACGAAGCAAACACAAAGAACGAACACATGAACCACGAAAATGCACGCGCAGATGAACCACGAACCAAACCCAAACAAAGAACAACAACACCAACACCAATTGTAACTAATTTTGAGTACCAATTTCATTCCAGATTAAAGAGGAATCAGTTCCATCCCCAGATAACTTAACACACGTCAGCAAAAAAGCAATTACACGTGGACAGAGACGTTAGACACATCAGCACATTTTTAACGGTGTTAGTTTTCGAGGACTAAAACCAAAGTTCCGAAAAGAATGAGGACCAAATTGTACCTTATTTTGAAAGAGGGACGAAAATCAGAAACGACCAATAGTTTAGGGACTAAAAACATATTTAACCCATTTTAAAAAGTATGTCTATAAGTAACAAAGTGACAAACTTGCGACTCAAATCATCATAAGCCTAATCACGTGCTTCTAGTCATTACGTGAGGTTGATAACAACCTCTTTAGCACTATTGGAAGAAGATGGTTGGTGCTTCAGTATGCCTCTTTTAGTAGTGTGATTTGAGTAAGTTGTCCTATCTCACATAGTCATCCTTTTTTTTTTCACTAACAATGTTAACCTAGCATAGTGTCCTAATGATGTCATCCTCATCATTATGCTCTTCTAATGCATCAAGATATGACCATTGCTCAAATATAACTTATGAGAGTCAACTTGAAAATTCTTCCTATTAAAAAGTTAGTTAAATAATAGTAAAATTTTATAGTTTACAGCAAATAATAGTAAAAGTGTTGTGTCTCTGTGACCTTTCAACAATACACTGGTTAGATCTCTTTTAAAGAAGAGTTTGTTGAAATACCTCATCAACATGCACAACTCGTCCTATATCTCGTACCTGCAACACAATATGACGTTATATATACATCAATTTGAAAAGACATAAGTGTTGGATTTAGGGATGACAACAGGTTGTGTCGGGTATATATAGTGCCTACCTACAACCTGACCCGAAAATGAAAACTTCGTGCGTTTCAAAAAATTTCGCAGATATTTTAAATCTCGTGGCCACCTACGAATACCTGCAAATATTAAAAAGTATTATTTTATACATTTTTAAAATAAAATATATATATATATATATATATATAATTTAATATAAATGAAATAAAATATAAACTAAAATTAATTTTAATTAAATTTAATCCCAAAATATATAACTTAATTTGATTTTAAATTAAATTAAATTAAATAAAATGTAAATTAAGTTATTATTTTTATTTTTTGTAGGTAACGGGTACTCGCGGGTCAAGTAGTATAATACTCGCATCGAACCCGTTTATAAGTGGGTATTAAAATATCCGCTACCCGCAACTCGCGGCTAGTAAATATCTGTGGGTACCAGCTACCCGACGTGGATTTTATCTGCGAATATCTGCGGACATAGATTTTTTTGGCACCCCTAGTTGGATTAATATGATAACAAAAGGAATAAAATTTTATACCATACAAGTGTCATGTTCATAAGTGGTAATGGAATCACCTATGTGTAGGGTCCTACCTTTTTATGAGCTTCTATTCCTCTGGATTGTAACACATTTATCACTATAATCGAGAGAATTTCAATGTGCTAACAATGGAGTTCTAGATATGCTCCCCAATCCTATAAGGGCGTTCTCTTGTAGTTATAGCATCTCTAAACATCTCAAATAGTTATGACATGCTTTGTTGGGAAAGTTTTTTTGAATTTGATCATGCTCAAGTCTTCACTGAACTTTCATCGTAACAATAAATCAAGTTCAAATCATCTTGATGACACAATATGCATGGTATTTAAAGTATACCATCAATTAACTCTATTTTGCATTTGACTTAACATACATGAATAAGCAATAAGAATAAGTTTGATGAATTTTTACCTTAAATCGTTGCTGGAATGGATATTTGTCTTCTGGAGGTATTGTTCCCCATGATTGCTAAGGCTTTAGAAATCGTTGCTTAATAGACCTTGTGATGGCCTGAGAAGCAACTCTAGAAAGAAGAAACCTAAAGATGAATACAAAAAGAGTCATCAAAATTAAGCAAGGTAAAACAAGTCATCTAATACAAATTCTGAAGATGATTGGTTATTACCCTTAACCATAAGGTTCAATCATTTATTAATCATGAAGAGGATGATCAATTGCATCAACAACTGAATCAGGAGCATTTAATGGATTAAAAATATTAGTAGATGAGAAAGGTATATATAAGGAATGTGTAAAGGTGTGGGTATGGATACAAATGGAGTAGGAACCACAGGAAGGTGTGGTGTGGGTACCAAAGCAGGGGATGATGCCTGAATTATTGCAATACGTGATGACCAAACGTCAGGTGGAGTAGGGGTAGATGAGGATAATATTGCTTGAGGAACCCTTAAAATATGGTGTGGCTAGATCCTTTGTGTCTATCCTTGAACATTGTGTCTCTTTTCTTTTCCACATTTAGTGAAGTTTTCTTGAGATGAATAAGAGTTCCTCTTCCTCGTTTTCATTCATAGAGTTTTGTTCATCATCAGACTCTTCTAAGGATTCATCTATTATGAGAGCCTTTGTAGTTGTCTTTTTGGTGGTCTTAAGAGCGATGATTTTCTCTTTTTTTTTTGCCATCTTGTTGAAGTTCAAGCTTATGCACCTTTAGAATTCTGATAAACTCTTCTAAACTCATGCCATCGAGATTTTTTAAAGTTCTGAGAGCGGTAACTTGTGGTCTCCATTGTCTAGGATGACTGTGTAGGATTTTGTCAATGTGGTCAAAGTTGTCGTAGGATTTTCTTAGGAACTTGAGCTCATTGAGGATCGTTTGGAGTCTACTAAACATGTTCTAAATGTTTTCATTTTCTAGCACGGTGAACAATTCATATTGTTTGGTCAATAGACTGAGTTTGTTTCTTTTTACCTTACTTGATCCCTCGTATTTGGGGTGTCCCACATTTTATTTTCTCCTTGATAAGTGTGAACCTTTCGATAGAGAGAGCACACATCAATGAGTTACAAGCCTTGGAGTTTAGTAGGTACCATTTTTCTGTTTGTTAGTCTATTTGCTTTTTGCGAGCACTCTCCTCCTTCATCCATAGGTACATATAGTTGCCTTTCTCGATGACATCCCACATAACAATGTGATAAAATTCAAAGAATCCGATCATTTTTTGTTTCCAGTAGTCAAACTTCTCTCCTTTGAATAGAGGAGGACAATTGACAGTGTACCTTCGTTTTCCATGTCTTAGGATCGTTTTCTTGAGTCCTGTCAAGAACTAACCTTACGAGGTTAGCTCTAATACCAACTAAAGTACTTGGAAAATACTATAAGGGGGATTGAATAGTGTTATAGGAGAGTTCCACTATAATCTTCAACAAGATTACAACTGAGTATTTGTACCATTCTTGAGATTTTCGTGTTTTGTTTGTGTATGTATTGGTTATGACATAATTGTTATGTTATTTTCTTCATTTTATAGGAAAACTAGAAACAAACAAAACTAGAACCTGAATCCTAAACATAAAAATTATAGGAAAACACTTAGGTCCTAGGAAATAGAAAAACATTTAGGCTAGAACAACGAGACACTTGACTAGACGATGTCTTGTCTAAAAGTTTCTAAGAGAGAATTGAGCTAAATGCTGAATGCTCCAAATACCTGAATTAGGTATTTGACTTCTCTTGAAAATGAAATAAATTGAGACAATGCCTTTAGCTAAACCAACTAAAAGAAACTATTAAAACACATAAGAAAGCCTAAGCAAGCTAAACACTATCTGTCTACAAAGAGACAAAAACAAAAGAGGTGTTTACTTGAATCAAGTTGATACCATAAAATAATAGACACGTCATCTTATGATGAAGCATCTATATGATTGATATCTTTAAATCAAAAGAGCTTAATTATAAAATGCTACCTAATGGTACGAAATCAAAAAGCACTTTGTTTTTTTGAGCGAGCATTAAATGATTAATGTTCAAAAACAACAAAAGTGATAAGAAAATTTAAATCTATTGCATGCATAATTTACTCTAATTTTGCAGATAAGTTATTCTACACACATTCATAGTGCTACAGATTAAATATCAAATGTGGATGTTAAAGACAAAAGAGATAATCATGGAATGTTCCTCTCTTGAAAAAATCTAAGTATATGTACAAAAATCATTCTAGAAATCTGAAAAATCTTGTTCTCTTTGAAAATGACTCTGTTGTTGTTATTCATGATCATTTTTCATAAGTTTGGAGTTGTGATTGCTCTTTGTGAAAGAATATTTGGGAGACCAATGAACCACTCTAGGGTCGCTCCTTAATAGTTGTAGCAAAGGTCTTCAACATGGCGACATCGTTAATTGAGTATAAACTAACTTGTGTAACATAGATTGCATCATGCTCGTTTGAATCAATGTTGCCATCATAACAGTCCAGAGCTAATGACTTCCATTGCTTAAGAAGGAAGGTGTCAGTCATGCCAACTATGAAAGGATGACAACACTTCTCTCCAACTACCATAAAGTAGTGAGACTTAGGGGTGAGGTGACACTCACTCTTGGCCTCGTTCCCTTGGATTGGGAAGGTGTGAGGGGTCCTCTACACCAAGACAACATTGTCAACAACTTCCTTCCCCTTTTCCTTTCTAATTGTGGCCTCGACCTCAATACTCCTCCTCAACACGACGTTCTCTTCTTTCAATGTCTCCGTTTCTTATACACTCCTTTATTTTAAATTGCATGTACACTTATTGCATCTTGGCTTAAGCTTTCAAGATCACAACTATATTGGTCGAGGAGGGTTCCGCATCCTTCTTTCCAACTACTTTACTTCTAGTGGACACCATACTTAATCTCTTCTTCAAATCGAACTTTTCTTCAAAGAATACTTTTTGACCCTATGGTGGATGTCAATTGTTCTTACCAAGCTAAAGAGGTACCTTGTAAAGATAACTTCAACTTCACAGACTCCTTCAACCTTCACTTTGTCAACTTCTTCCATCTTCCGCTTAGTACTTATCCTACATAAAATATATGACGGTCATGCCTGCAGACGATTATTTGACACTCAAGTTAGCTATGTATCAATGAAAAAATCACAATTAATGTCAAAAGTAAAAGTCAAACCTTGATTATTATTGTATTTATAACATGATTTAATACTTGTTGCCCTTATCTAAATGGGTTTGGATGTGGGCCCTTATCTAAATGGGCCTAGTGGCCCAATGGTCCATTTACCTGAAGTGATGATTAGCCAGTTTTGGCTAAGTTATACAATATGTGATTCATCGTTATCTTCGTCATATGGTACAAAACAATGGAAGAAAGCATGTGGCTCCCAACAAATGGCAATTAGATATCAGTAAACAACACCAGGTTCTAGAGGTCGCACATAGCTCTAGGCAAGAGGCATACATCCATTAATAGGAAATGCGACATTCAGCATGCTAGACTTTCAGCATATGACACATACAGTACATATCATTTGGTCTTTAGTTCTCAATCTTCGACAAACAAGCATTGACCTTTGATGAATAGTTATCAACTTTCGATAGTCAGCTATTAATCTTTACTAGGTAATACTCAACTTTTGACAAACAATTATTAATTCTTAGTATGTAGTATTGGACTTCCGACCAGCATATATTAACCCTTAGTAAGTAGTATATAATTAGTAACAGTTAGTTTTTAACATATAACATCCAAAATGTGTTGAACACTAAGTTATCATGAGAAAAAATTAATATTAACAAGGTCGACATATATTTGATTGTATACAGTACTTTATTTTTAATAAATTTTTCATTTAAGAAAAAAAAAACTTCAGTAAGAATATTTTGCTAATATTTTATTTTAATTTGTTAACCCTTAAGTGTGGTGGAACTTATACATGACGGGTAATTTCGTTACGATCACATGATCAGATATATCGTTTTCGAAATTTTAACAGTTGTTATTGATAATTAAGAATGATGTAACTGTTTTATATAATTATCAATAAAAAAAAAGTCATGTTTGAGGCCGTGATACACAAATTGAGTTTTTTCTATAATGAATAAAAAAAATAATTATAAACAGTTGAAGCCGTTGGTACGAACTATCAAGTGAGCAAAACGAGGTAACTTTAGCATGCTCACAGTTTCTTAATTGAATTTGATAGAAATAACTATTCATTTAACATAGACTCTGAATAGATATAGTACCAGTGAGTCAAAGTTTTCTCAAGAAAAGAAAAGGATATTGGAGATACTTTTTCTCAAATAGAAGAAGATTCCAGAGTATTATTTTAATCTTAAATATTAAAACCAGAATATAAACACTGTTGAGTTGGTTCAATTTCTTACTATAAAACACAGTGGAATGAATAGAATAATTGCAGGCCAAAAAGACTTCATAGGCAGGTGAGTTAGGTAGAGTAATGATATTTTATTTTTATTTTTATTTTCTTTTCGCAACTGTCAAACCATAACCAACCCGCCGTCTAAGACCACGTGATTAGGTGCACTTATACGGTCAATGTAGTGGAGGCGCATGAACATGGAAATATTATTAGGTATTTTGAAACTAGGATTTTAGGATTTTTCATCATTCTTTCTGTTATTAACATAATCTGTTTTTTTTTTAATTTATGTAATAAGGCTAAAGTGATTTCCCAATCAATGATGTTTTTCTTGTTTATTTGATACGTTTAAATTTTAATCAACTGATACATTTTTTAAAGATTAAGTTTTGAATAAGTTAGTAAAAGTTTCATTTTATAAAATTAATCTTTAAATATGATATACATGAATTAAAATTTATTCTAAAAATATTTATTGTATTGTGTATTACCAAAAAGATTTATAATTTATTAAACATATCCTGTGATCTATTATTAAATCATTATATTGCATATGCATATAATTATTAATTGTAGATTTAAAAGGAGAATTGTTCTTGGACCGTTAGGGAGGCAAGAAACTACCAATATCTTTAGTTGGTTGGTTTGTTGAGAAGTGAGATTTGACTAAAGAAGCAACCCACAAAGATTTTAAACTTGGAAACACAAATGAGGTTCGATGCAAAGGGGACCCATTTTCCAAAAATACCATTCCCTATGCCAAATACTGTATATATAGGATCCACACTAATTTAATAAAATAGACAAACAATTAGGTCTTAGAATTATGTTGACAAACTTCAATTTCATACTGTATACGCAGAAAATAATTTATTAGATAAAAACAAAATTCACTTCAACAATATTATCCTTGAAACTTGTGTCTACTTCTTATACAAGAATTAATATTGTAAAGATGTGAAAAATAGTGTTATAGAGCGTATCGGTGTGTTAAAATAATGAGATAGATTATTTACTTTAAAATAATCTTATAATATAAATAGATTTTTTTATAAACACTTCTCATCTAAGAATATTCCATCTCTCTAGAACTCTATTCCTCAGAGTTCTCTGAATTCTCTCTACAATTTCTTCTTGCTGAGTGTTCTGTTCAACGATCAGGAGGTGCCTAGGCGATTCTGGCGTTGAGAGCTTCATTTTGGACCGATCAATTTCGTGTTCTTCAGCTAGTAAGTGTTTCTCTTTTCTGTCTGTTCCTCTTTGGACTGTAAGCATGCAATGATTACGTATTGCATGTGGTTATCTGGTCCTCTTTCAAATTCTAGCTCAAATTAGGTTCTAAGTGTTGTTCTCTATCACCAATTGGTGAATTGTAGGTTTCTGTTGAGTTTCCTTGCCGTGCAAGGTACGACTGGAGCGTTTCTGTGTTTGGGGTTGTTTATCTCTAAGGTAAGGGAAGATAGGTTGTGTTTTAATTATCAATTTGTGCTGTATGTGATGAATTCTATGATTGAAAGTGCTGTGTAGTTAGAATTTCAGCTTGTGAGTGTATGTTCTTGAAATGTTAAAATAGTGGAAATTGTAGAATGTGATTGATGAACTGGTTTGGATGAATATAAGTGTCGTGGTTGTGAAAATTGGAAGTGATTATGATATGTAATTTGTTGTGATGCTGATGAAGTAAAGTGTAAAGTGATTTGAGCTGGTTTAGTGTATTTTTAGAGGAAGTGAGGTAGTGAATTTGAGTAGTAGTTGTCAAGGGCTGTTAATGACTGCTGGGGTAGTGTGGATAGGTCATATGTGACTGGTTGGAATCATCAAAATGGTCAAGAACATGTTCAAAGTGGTAGAATTGGTTTTGAGTCTCTAAGTTGATGAATTAGAGATTTTAGAGTAGAGTTTAGTGCATAAATACTTTAGATTGGGGTTAGGAAGGTGTAGAATCACTTAGTCTAGTCCAATTAAGTATACACATCAAATTAAGGGTGTTAGAAGTTGGCCAAGATGAGTAAAATTGGTAAGGAGTGGTTGAGTTGTATAATTCTGCAGAATTTCGTTATGCAGATTATGCAGACTCGCTGTGCAAATGGATTCGCATAGCGAGTCACCTTAGCGAGGTGCTCTCTGCCAATGCACTCGCATATCTAATGGGTGTGCTGTGCGAGTGAAGGGAAAGGGTTGCTCTCTGTTTGTGCATTCGCATAGCGAATCTAATCGCTATGCGACTGACCAGAGTCCAGAGCTTTTATTCATTTTATTCGATTAGCGAGTGGGTCTCGCTCTGCGAATGTTTGGGGGTTCAAGCCTCTGGATGAGGTTCTTGCGTAGCGAAATTGGGTCGTTATGTGAGTTGGTCTTTGTCTAAGGTTTTCACAAGGCGAGTTAGGTCGCTATGCGAGAAGCTTATAGCCTCGCTATGCGAAGGTGTGCGCTATGCGAGGGGTACGTTCTAGTTCAAGTCTTGTGTACTCTTATGTTGTTTGATATGAATCAATGAGTGCTGTATGAAGTAAGTTGAAGTTGTATCATGTAATAACTGTGGTGATTGTGGTAAGTTGTAATCAAAAGTGTAAAGTTCAAGTATGGTTTGGATGTAATTCCATGATCCTCAAGGAGAGGAGACATGGTGGTGCCCTTGTTGTGATTCAAAGTAAAAGCTCTAGTTGAGATTCAAGTAAGTTTAGAATGGATGCAAGAGCTTAGTCTTGGGGGTTATCCTGAAACTCCAATAGTCTTTCATTCTCAAGTAGAGAGGATTGATTCATGTCGTGAGGAGTAGCAGGAGGTCCTAGTCTTGGGTGCTTCTAGTATGGCCCAAGGTGAGTGATAATGGACTAACATCGTGAGTGTGGTAGGGTGAAACCCATTGGCAACGGCGTTGCAAAGCAGTAGAAGCCACCACGAGTGTGTGTTGTGTATGAAGGGTTTAGGGACAGTCAAAGTCAGTGTGTGTTGTGTGTGAAGGGTTTAATTGATGAAAATGGATTATATGCTTGTATGAATTTAATTGATTTGAGTTATGATTAATTCTGTTTTAAACTAGCTTACCCTGTTGTATGCTTGTGTTTTGTATGTTTCTGTTGTTTTTCTTCTGCGATGACCATCCCTTGGATTTGAGCAGCGGAAGAAGAAGTCTCCTTGAAGCAAGCTTTGGATGAAGGTGATGTTGCTGAGTAGTTGCCTTAGTTCAGTAGAACCTTGTATATAGTTTTGAGTAGACTTTAGTCGGTGTATAAAGTTTTAAATTTATAGTTGTTTTTGAATAATTGTAAAGATATCACTTTATGCTTTAGATGGATAACTGTCCTACTTTATGTTGTTTCTCTTTATTATAGTTTATATTATATATATATTGGAATGTTACAAATACTCTTCTATCCCTAATTATAATTTTAGGAATATCTCTAATTATAATTTTACGAAGAACTAAAATTTAGTGTTCTTATAGTAAAAGTTAATCAGTATTTTCGTAATTAATATATGTGAAAATTTTATTTTATTATTTAAATTAAATAAATATTTTTCATAAAAAACAAAGATCATAATAAAAATATGATATTATCAAACATTTAATGTTAAAATGATATATTTCTTTAATATTAAATATTAAAAAAATTATAATTATATAAATATTAAATTGGAGTATCAAGTAAAAGTTAAATAAATGTCCAATAATTTAAAAATATATAAAAATAATTAAAGGCGTGTCTTAAAAATAAATACAAAATAAGTTAAAACAAAATTAGATTACATAATAAAGTAAAGGTATTTTGATACTTTAAAATGATAACGTCTATGAGAATATAGATGGATATTGAGATAGGCATGAAGATGAAATGATTCGATAACTATCCCAATCCCCATACTCATTCAAGGTGGAAATTACACAAAAATTGAAATGAGTTCAAAAAAAAAATCATTGGACGAGTTCATTTATCATTTTTAATTATAAGATTATTTCAACTGATTTATATTTTTAAATTTTAATTAAGTTAAAAAAAACTTTATATTTTACCTTTATAAAATTATCCTTATCATATTTAAAGATCAAATTGTTGAAGGAAACTTTCATATATATTTTTAAATCATATTAAAAGAGAAACTTTAATTCATTTAAAATATTCGTTATATTTTTTTAGTAAATTCGTCAACTAATTAAGGATATTTTAGCCAAAAACAAACTAATATTATTCAAAGAGGTCTTTTTAAAACTAATAATAAAATTTTCTAAATGGAACAGCAGATATATGAGAAAAAACAATGTGCTGTTGACGTAAGAAAAGAAATTAATAGAAAATGTGAATGTAGACATTGATATAAAATAATGAATAATGTGTTATTATTTTTTTCTCTAAGTAAATCTCAATTATTTTCCGTTGGTAACCTTGAGAACCTAGTGTGGACCTATCTCGAGGGTACACCACCTATGCCCCTTGAAAAAAATAGCCTAAACTATTTCCTTAGATCAAATGTTAATCAATATTTCCTTTCTACCATTCAAAAATCTTATCCAAAATCTGGAGTTGGCGAGGCTATCTTGATGGTGTTCTTATTTTTGCAGCTATATTAAAATTTAGTTTTTTTTTTATTCACATTTGTTGTATTTTTTTAGTAAATCTTAACATTGCTGATTATTATCTTTAGAATATGCAAAGGGTCTTATTTGTTTCTAAAGCAAGAGTACCACAACGCAAGAAACATACAATACAAAAATTCAAACCAAAGTACCTCAAAACAAGTCAACAAACCCTCTAACCATATCCATTCCTTAGTTGCCTCTATCAATACTATATACTCTACACTGTTGTTGGCAAGACCATAATTGATTAAAGAGTGCAATAGGTGTTGCTCCCTCCACCTCCATCCTTTGTTCCCTCCACCTCTCCATTCCACTTTTATTTCTCTTTTCATCTCTTTATTTTTATTTTATCCTTAAGTAAAGTTTTTCTTTTAGATTAATATTTTTTAACTCTAATCTCTTATGTGTGGCACACAATCTCTTTTTTCTTACGTTCTACTTTGTTGTTTTATTGTGCTCTTTTTCTTTTTGTTTTGGGTTCATTCTTTGTCCTATGTTTTTTTCATTGTAGGATAGGATTGTGGTGAGTGAGAGGTTGCTGGTGGGGGAAATTGTTACGAATTCATGTCGGTGGTGTTTGAAGGTCTCCCTAGTGCTTGAAAGTGCAAAGGGTGAAGATGTGCGTATAAGTACGTAGTCTACCCTAAATTAACCTTTAAATTAACGTGTAAAACCTTAAACGGATGTCAGCATCCATCGGCGGATGTCAACATTCGTTTAAGGTAAAACAGATATCTTCTCTCTGATCAACAGCCAAATGCCAGTAGGGAATTTCTAGACTCCACGCGGTGTGTGGCATTTGTTGGAATAGTATCTGCAGATGCAAGAATCCAATATACAAACATTAAATATTTTCGTTCTGCATGGTGATACCAAATAAACGAGAAAATACATATTGTTTTGTTTTAGCATTGTAACTCTTTGAAGCCATCATGCAATGTTAATACGTATTGTTTTGGTACTCACGTCTCTAATTCCCACTCCAAACAATTATGGGATATTTTGTGAAGCCATCAACGCACTGATAATTGGGTGACAACTAAATAAGTGTACCAAGCAATATCTAGTGATAAAATATAATTTAAACTAATAATTTGGATGAAAAAAAGAATTGCATCAAAGCAAAATAAAACAAATATAGAAAAATCTTCATTTTATTTAAGTCAAAAAGGCTAATCCCTTAGGTGTCCCCTCTGCTAACCCTTTTATTTTTGACAAAATCTTTGTATTAAGATTTCAAAATTATCAAGTCATGTTCGTAGATGATAACAAATGTTTGATTGACTTCAAGATGCATCTCACCACCAATTTTTCAATTGTTCAGTTGCATATCTAAGTATCTTGTCGGAAAAAAAACATTAAACACACTTATAATTAGAGGTGTACATATAATACCTCTATATACATGCAATTTTTAAAATGGAAAAAGCCTTGTGTTGGTTTGCAGATGTCCTAGTATGCATAAACCAATGAATGAAATCAAGAGGAAGATACTCTTAAATTAATAATATAAAAACTAAAAAAACAATTAACAACCTCCACGGATATGGCATATCCGTGAACGGATGTGACACATCCGTTTAATCACATATTATCAGTTTTAATTTTCTATTAAAATAATTAAATAAATAATAATTGAATAACTAAATTAAAAAAAATCCACTAACAAATTTAAATAAAAACTAAATTTAAATGAATCTATATATACATTCAAATAAAACAATTAATAAACTAAAAGAAAAAAAAAACAAAAAAAAACCACCCAAAGCCAAAACGAATGTCCCATATCCGTTTAGCCTTGAAACGAATGTGCGACATCCGTCGACGGATATGCGACATCCTTTTCAAGGCTAAACAGATATGCGACATTCGTTCTGGCCTGAGCGGTTATTGTCTTCCTGCACACAAAAAAGGCAACACAACAAAACATCAGTAAACCAAACATGCACACATTCAAAGTAGTAAATCAAAGACCTATGCATGCATACTAAAGACTAAAAAACGAACAACACCTAATAGAAGAACGAAGATCTGCACCACACACCACCAATACAAGAGAAACACCAACGTATTAGCGAAACACCACCGCACCACGAACAACAAGAACAACCACACCACTGCACCGCACCACAATTGAGAGCAAAGGTAGAGTTTGGATGAGAAGTCTCACCAAGAGAAAAGAGTGTGATGGAGGTCGAGAAGAAAAGACAGATCTCAAAACTAAGAGAAAGCTTTGGGGGGTGAGACTGTGAGTAGAGAGTAAAAGTAAAGTATGTAGGATTTGGTAAATAACATTAAAAGTAAAAAAATAAAAAAGTAAAAAGGTTGAAAAAGGTAAAAGAAAAGGTTAATTTTGTAATTAAAAAAAAACAGAAAAGTTGGGGAGGTGGAGGAAACAACACCCCTTTTCAATTTATTAGAGATCTACTAATGAGTGTTACTCCCTCCACCACCCCATCTTTTCCCACCTCCCTAATTTTTTCTAAATTCCAATCTTACCCTTTTTATTTTTTAAAACCCTAATCCCCTTTCACTTTCACTCCGTCTCTCAGAGGCAATACCCCACCCCTCACCTCCACTTTCACTTTCTCTCATTCTTTTCAATTTCCAAATCCATTAACACCTAATCTAATTAATTTCTACCATCTTCTTCGCCAACAATGTGATGAGTCCCCTTCACTTTCTCTATGTCACCACCATATATCACACCCGTGACTTTGAATATCAGAACTAGTTTATTAAACCTACACCACATTGAGAAATCCTCACATTCACATATGTTGATGAGCTACCACATGAAATTTGTTGCTCAAACTGTCAACTTTTTTCCACTACGTTTTAAAAAATATGACAAAAGTGATCAAACCATATACAATATAACATACTAAGATTTCGAGAATAAAGAATGAAGAAAAGGTGAAAATGGAGAATGGTGTTAACGAATGTGAAAATTGAAAAACAAGAGAGAAAGTGAAGGTAGGGGTAAGGGTGGGAGGTGGGGCCTTGCCTTTAAGAGAAAGGGTTAAAGTAAAAGGGGATTAAGATTTTAAAAAATAAAAATTAAAATAAGTAAAGGTAAAAGTAAAAAGGATAAAATTAGAATTTAGAAAAAATTGAGGAGGTAGAGGGAGAAGACAGGATGGTAGAGGGACAAACACTCTCTACTAATACGGATATGTTGCGTGTTATACCGTTTAGCATCCAAGTCCACAACAAAATCTATTTTAAAAACCTTTCTAGAGTAAATTGTCAAATTTTTCATGTATTTTAAAAATAACAAAAACTGTCAACTAGCTTTTGTTAATAGATAATGAGACTTTCAATACCAAGCTTTAAAATTATATGAATTACTGTGATATCATTATAAACAAAGGAGAAATTTCCCATTATAAACATTAGATTCCAAAAATGAATTTTGGATGACTACCTGCCACACGAATAGTAATCCAAATATAATCAACATGGTACATGATCAATACAATTAACAAAATCATTAGCTAACCAATGATAAATTAATTAAAATTTAGTTCATATATATAAAAATTATATTCATAACAAATTTATTTGTATGACCATAACATAAGCGTTAGTAGTATAGGTGGATAAATATAGATAAACATATAATATTCTAAATTTAGTTCATATATAATTAAATTGTATTCATAATAAATTTATTATCATAACATAATTATGAGTTAGTAGCACAGGTAGATAATATATATATATATATATATATATATATATATATATATATATATATTATAAAAAAGATTAAATTATATTTTAATTAATTTTTAAATTTTATTGTAAATATTGTTCAATAAGGAATATCTATGTATTAGTTTTTTTGGTAACAAGTGATTAATTAATGCTCGTGCAACTATTGTGTGCAAAAATTGTAATTCTGTACCTTTATAAAATGTTTTAGATATGTATTCTCACAACACTTCTTTTCAAATTAGTACAAATAATAATAAATAATAATAGTAAATAAAGTGAAATGTAAACATATAAGGAGAAAGAGAGATACATAAAGTACTTTTATGTTGATTTGTTTAACATACATACTACATTTAGTTTTCAATCAAAATATTTAACTTGACTTAAAGTATAAAATGAATATTATTTAAATTCGTAGTCATTTTTAGTTAATATAACACCTCGATTTAAGATGTCATGTATAATTAAAACAACGCTATTTAATTAAGATAAATACAACTTTGATACCATCACAATATAGTGAAATGTTTAAAAACCTCATTACATCATCGTAAAATTATTTAAAACTAGTGACATAATAAACAATTTCAATACAACTAGGAATATCGTACTAAAGTTTCTCAACATAATAATTTATTCAAAGGAAATAAAGTTTGAAAACCCTGAAAGTAATTTCTCACTCACCTCTTGATCTATACTGCATCAACATCATCCGCAATATCCTTTATAACATCATTTGCTCCCTGTATAAATAATATTATCGTAGATGGAATCCATCACCACAAATGGAAGGGTGAGCTAACAACATCAACATCCAAAAACACATGTAATAATACAATTATCTAATAATGTATAAGATCATAACATCAATCCATTTCACAACATAAAACACATTGTTAATTCAAACTCTTATAAAGATAAACCATGTCACCACCAATCATTATCGCTATATGTTGTCCTCCGTACTTCAACACACACGATCAGTGTACCAAAATCGGACCTACGCACTAACGTAGTACTTTTCTGTTCACGAAAATAGGACTCACGCACTAACGTAGTACTTTGCCTATTCACCAAAACAAGGTTAATGCACCAACGTGGGACTTGCTTGAAATCATAGGAAAACACTAGAAGGGGTGAATAATATTTTTGAAATTCTTTCACAAAGCAGTGTAGAATGGATTGTAAAAGATATATAATTTATATAAGATGTTTAGACGTTGGTTTGTATGAAGTACGTAAATGGAAAATGTTTCAAAGAGAAAAGCATTAAGCATAAAGTTTATACTAGTTCACTCAACCTAAGCTACGTCCAATTCTCCCTTAAGAACTCTTAAGGAGTTCCATTAATCTTTAAAAAGATTACATGAGTTTTACTTCTCCAGGTTTACAAAGAGTATTCTCACCACTCCTTGTTCATCAAGTCAACATGATTAGTCCCAACTTAACCACTCTTGGTTTACAAGTATTTAAATCACTTTTGGTTTAACCGTGGACAACACGTCTAAATTATTTAACTCGACTAAGCTAAACATCAAGTGTTTTAATTCTCTTCGTAATTTACAACACAAATAGTGTTAAATTACAAATTGATAACTCTGAGAGAGGATAAAAACAATACAAAAGAAATTGAGATATTGCTAAGGTTTTTCTCTTTTAGAGAATATTTAGCTTCAGACGATATTTGACCACAGTAAGCTTGTTTTGAGCGTTCACGAGTTCATATATTAACCTTCTAATTTTCTCTTCAAGCTTCCTTCTATTTGTAGCTTTTCTTGAGAGATGACCGTTAGACAAAGAAGTTGACTTCAAGAGAGCAAGTAGCCTTTAGGAGGGAAGTCAAATTAAAGTCTACTTTGCAAAGGTACAAAGCTTTATCATAGCCTTTCTTAAAACAGAGCTTGTACGATCAGTCACAGCATAAGGCTTCAAGGGAAACATTCCCAAAATGTTATTCATCCCTCACAACGGGTTTTTCTTAGGTGCAATGATTATGATCATATATATCTGCTTTAGTGATATGTACAAATATCAAGAACAAGGTATACAATCATCGAAGCACTTTATCATACATGTATGAAATATTTTGAATGTTGATAAGCGTTAGGTTGTATTGAATGTTCAAAACATTTGATCATTTGTCATATCATTAATAAATGCATTGTTTGGTAAAACATACTTTTATGATTATCAGATGGTATAAAACATTAGATGTTTTATCATAAGCTATTTATAGCGTTATATATTAGACAGTGTTTTTCATAAGACACTTTGTTTGAATTAACATTGTATTAAATAAAATTTATTTTAACTTCAATGTTATCATAAGATAGATTTTTTTTTCACAAAATGCTAATTTGTGAGACATTGTTCGTTTAGGCGTTTATATCTGTTTATTACCCATATCGTCTGTTAGATGATTTAATAAGAAAGACATTTTCTTTCTTAAACGTTGTTCATAAACTTAGTTAATCAAGTAGTTCAGTCTAGAAAACGTTATTATAAGCTTGATTTTGTCTATCAAAGATGTTACAAAATGTTTTTCTCTTAGACGTTATTTCTTTAAAACAACTTTTCATATAGAGCGATATTTCGTTTAATGCTTTTTGTTAAACTTCAAAACATGAGTTGCTTAAATAGTCTAGTCTCTAGACGATCTTGTCTTAACATTGCCTATTCATGAAAATAGGGTCTAGTCACCAAAGCAAGGACTTTCTTGCATCACAACTAAAAAGTACGTAAGACAACAACATATAATCCATTGTCTCAAACATAGTTAACAAAATAGCACGATTTATCATACAACAGTAAGAAAAAAATAATTCAACCAACACTACAAACACTCTAAAAAACTCGACACATACACACAACAACTTGGCAATCACATCACACAACTTGAAAAGAAATTTAAATCACTTGGTCTCGCCTAGACCAGCACGTCATAGTTCTCAAAGAGCTCAGCCAACACCATAGACAACTCGATCAGTTGTTAAAATCCCCAAGCTAACCTAAACCACACGCAAAAACAATTTTCAAAACCCTAAAACCGAGGTCCCCAAACAACACGACCATACAACTTGGCCAAAACACAAACAATTCAAACAACACCTCAAACAACTTGGTCAACCTCACTAAGAGATTAGACAACATCAAAACACCCCTAAAACAACCCTAAGAACACTCAAATTTGAGTTCCAGAACCTCGAAACCAAGGATCAAAACATCTCAAACTTGGACAGTCCCGCCAACACAGCCAAATACCTCGACCAACTTGGCCATAACTCGGATAACTCAGTTTCACACCCTATTTTCCCATACTAGACTAACAAGACACATAAACATGGAACCACACCAATTACTCATCATTACAATCATAAAACATAATTATAGCAACATAGGAAGCATCAGAATCAACTATAGCAATACATATAAGTCGACCATCCCTAAAACACCATAACCTCATGTAAATCAATCTAGTTATGCATGAGATAATTATAATAATGCTCAAATGAACTCATCCCCGTGTAAAACAACCCTAAAGAACTTGACATAGTCTATTAACAACATGGTCTAGACATATATCATCATGGCATTGCATACACATAACCCGACAACCCCATAGCACATGTTATACTAACCCTATAGCAACTCGAGATCACCTAATACGAACCTTACACAACTCAACACTTACTTGGGATTATACCTTACACTAGAACATAACCCAATCTTGGAAAACAATAATTCAATACAATCATATAATACACATATTCATGTCTTATGTTCATACAACACGTGAAACCCTAAAGTCATTCATAATAACTTATGAATACAAGGATGAACATAACTCAATAAAACACATGCACCAGAATGGCATTTGGTTAAAATAATTACTCACATGATACATATCATCAACTTCATGACACACACACCTAAACTAGATTTAAATTTGTCATTCTCTTGCCCATGAGCCTAAAAGATACACATACTTAATGGTGTTCACAGGTTTTGACCTTTTAAAAATTAAAAAAACTTAAAACAAGCCTTTTTGGACCACTAGGTGGAGTTCACCCTACAATTGCACCCCAACTTGGCCTAAGGAGCTCGAAAAGCTCCAACTCCGGTCAATGTCACAACCAGCTTGGCAGCTCGGTCCAAGGCCATTGACACAAGTAGTTTGGCCTCTCCAAACCTTAATTTGGAGTCCATGTCGGAAGGAGCTCTGCCACCTCTCCCTAAAGGTCACCAACGCATCCAAAGAAAATTAATTCCCAAAGTACAATAGCCAAGGTGTCGCAACCGGAATCGCGACGGGACGACGATCCGAAAAAGAAAAACTGTTTTGAAAAAGAGATTTGGAGTCGCCACCATAGTTTATTCTGGAAAACTACGGAAAAACCATAAAATGATAAAGCATGGTCTGCGAAAATGAGATTCTTGGTTCGGGAGTCGGTTACGTGTAGGGAAGGTATTAGCACCCTACAACGCCTGCCCTAAAGCAGTACCTTTAATTAAATACGCGAATATGATGTGGTTTTAAAAATGTTTAACTATCCCCTAAAATAAAACTCTAAAGAAACAAAATGTACTTTTTTAGTTTTTTGGGCCCGACAAGGATTGACCTTGCTCCTACGTATTCTCATTCAGAATGAGAAATCAGGGTTCCGTAGTTCTTTTAGAAAACTGCTTGAAAATTTGTTTGAAAATTGTTTAGAAAATTTGTTTGGAAAATGATTATGGATAAATTTGGATTTTTGGGAAAGTGAACCTGACAAGGACTGGCCTTGCTCCTACGTATCTCCACTTTTGATGGAGAATCAAGGATCACGTAGTTCTGGCCAGGCGATATTGTTTGTTGTTTTAAATTGTCGATGTTTTTAGTTTTTGATGATTTTATGTTTTTTTGTATTTTTATGAATCAAACATGAAAGGATTTTTAGCACAAGGACGATGCGTGCGATCACACATGTGCCTAAACCTTTGAAACATATTTTTGGCATTTTATTTAAAAGAGAGAAAAGGTTTTTAGCACAGGGACGATGCGTGCGATCACACATGTGCTTAAACCTTTGAAACATATTTTTGGTATTTTTTGAAGAAAGAGAAAAGGTTTTTAGCACAAGGACGATGCGTGCGATCACACATGTGCTTAAACCTTTAAAACATGTTTTTGTAATTTAATAATTTTTTATTTTGTATTTTTCTTATTGTTTGCGTAATGAGCACTAGGCTGATGCGTACGATCGCACGAGCACTCACACGACTTTTTTCTTATTGTTTGCATAATGAGTACTAGGCTGATGCGCACGATCGCACGAGCACTCACACGGCTTTGTTTTATTTTATTTTTTGTTTATATTTTTTTTTATGAACAAACCCAACAAAATATAAGATGCAATAAACAAGAGTGAAGTTATCACACAATGGGCTACATACAGTAAAAGAAATAAAGAAATAAAAAAACTTTAAAAATAAAAGCGAGAAAAATAAACCAATAAGAATAGAGGTGCGGAGATGAAAACGAGAGGTGTGGAGTGAAATTGAGACTCCTCTGTTCGGGCCAAATACCTTTTTGCTTGTCAGGAGTGAAGAGACGAAACTGGAGGTGTCATTGAGTATTTGTTTGTCAAGTCCAATTCCTCTTTGTTTGCAGAAACAAAATGGGCTTCAACCCAAATGGAAAGGGTGTGTGGATGGAAAATGGGTGTGGCAAGCAGCAAAGGTTATTATTATTTTTTTTATTGTTTTATATTTTTTTTAGAATAGACCAAGGGTTTGCTTTGTTTCAGAAATTCTCTCCAAAACCCAACTCTGATGCACGCCTACCCACAGCCTCTGCCGATTTCAACGTCGATAGCCAACTCCCACCTCGCGACCTTGCCGCCGGCGATGCGGGTCACCATCGCGGTCTCAGCCAGCCGCCGCGTCTTGGAAGCCACTACCGTCTGCCACGGTGCCAGGTTCTTTCCCTTGCTTCTTCACACACGGCCCCGATTCACTGCCGGTGCACGCGACCCACGCCCGCAATCGCTCCGATTCCACCAACAATGGGCCCGGATATCAACTCCGACTTTTCTCTTTCAAGCTGGGCTTACCCTTTTTTACAGATCCACTACCGCGAGACGCGGCCCCTTACCGGCACCATTGATTACTATAGTGTTTCTTGCTTGAGGATTTCATTTTGTTGATGATTAGAGATGGCTTCAGTATAGAACGAATGAGGCTGGGGAAATGATTTCTTTCTTTTGAAAATGGTAGGGAAATGAAGAAGGTGAAATGTGAAGAGAAAATAATGAGTATTGTGTTGTTCTGTTAGAAGTACAGATGATGAAAGGGTGTTGTTGGGTGATGAAAATGGAAGAAGAAGGTGAGGCGTGATTAGGTCACGGTGGAGGCAGGATGATGATGCTTTTGGGTGGTGGGTGAGTGTTTGGCCGTGAGATGTGATGGTTGCTGAGGGAAGACGAGTTTGCTGGTTGAGATAGATGGTGATGGGTGAAGATAGGTGGTGGCCGAGAGGTGTTAGTAGTGGCCGTGGATGGCAAGGTGGTTGGAAATGAAAGTGAAGAAGAAAGGTATTGGCCGTGAGGCGTGGGGATGAAGAGATGAATCCCCCCCTTTTGCAGTGAAGATGATGATGTTGGAAATAGGATATGTATGAAGATGAGGGGAGTTCACGGGTGTTAGAGATGAAGCGTTGAAAGTGATGGTTACGGGTGAGGGGCTGAGGAATTTCCCCTCCACCCCTCTTCTGTGAGGTCTGCACCCATTAAATTGGCAGAAAGGATGCCATTGTCGGCAACTTTGATTGGTGGATAATCTGTCGGCAGCTTTGATTGGTGGATAATCTGTCGGCAGCTTTGATTGGTGCATTGTGGGAAACATCTGGTGGGAATTATGGACGAACGCTCATTCGAGACGAACGACCGTTTTAAAACATTCTACCTGTGTGGACGAACGTCTCAGACCGAACGCTCCCCACGAATAGAAATAAATCATCAAAGCCGAACGTTCAATAAGACCGAACGTTCAATACATCATCAAGTCGAACGTTCAACTGAGAATAAACTTCAAAAGGACCGAATGTTCACAAGCATCATCAAAACCGAACGTTCACATGACCAAACGCTTCTGCATCCTGGACGAGCGCTAGAAGAGGGAGAACGAGCGGTAGAAGACGGGAGATATTAGGACGAGCGGTAGAAAGGGCAAGTGAATTGGACGAGCGGTAGAAAGGGAAAATCATGGACGAGCGTTAGAAAATGGGAATGATGGACGAACGGTAGATGAGTAGAAGAGTCAGGACGAGCGGCAGAAAGGCGGGAGTGATGAGGACGAGCGGTATATGAGGTGTGAGCTGGACGAACGGGTGCAAGCAGGGTATAGGACGAACGGTCAGTGGTTGAAGGCTCGTTGATGACCGAACGGTTAAGCTTGGGGGAAAGAGCCTAACGTCAAAAGGATATGGACATGAGAAGCGAACGATCTGGCAGAGCAGGGGACAAACGGTCTCGCAGTAGAGGACGAACGGTTGAAAGCTAGAAGGCTTAGGACGAACGTCCTAAAGGACCAAATGGTCGAACGTTGAAGTTTGTGGACGAACGTCCTAAAGGACATGAATGGATGAACGGTCGCACAGGACGAACGGTCGCGCTGGGCAGCGGACGAACGGTCATATAGCTACAGTCAAAGGCCGAACGTTTTCTTCTTATTTATATTTTTTTTATTTGTTTCTTTGATGAAAAATAAATTTAATCAACCCGGACGAAATTGGGTGTTGACAGATGCCCCTCTTTACTTAGATATTACTGGATAATATGAAAATTTGAGATTTTTGTATTATCGGAGTAAAAGCTAAGTAAAGAAAGAAACGCAAATTTCGTCCGGATTTCGAAATAAACAAGGAACGACAAGGAATTAAAAAAGAACAAGGCTGAGAGAATTGAGGTGTAACAACCCTATAGATAAGTGAATGAATGAGGTGTACAAACCTCGTGGAGGGTGTTGCAACCCTATGGATGAAGTGAATGAGGTGTACAAACCTCGTGGAGGGTGTCGTAACCCTATGGAAGTGAATGAGGTGTCATAACCTCGTGGAGGGTGTCACAACCCTATGGATGAAGTTTATGAGGTGTACAAACCTCGTGGAAGGTGTCATAACCCTATGGAAGTGAATGAATGAGGTGTCATAACCTCGTGGAGGGTGTCGTAACCCTGTGGAAATGAATGAGGTGTCATAACCTCGTGGAGGGTGTCGTAACCCTGTGGATGAAGTTTATGAGGTGTACAAACCTCGTGGAAGGTGTCATAACCCTATGGAAGTGAATGAATGAGGTGTCATAACCTCGTGGAGGGTGTCGTAACCCTGTGGAAATGAATGAGGTGTCATAACTTCGTAGAGGGTGATCGTAACCCGGTAGAAGTGAATGAGGTGTCATAACCTCGTGGAGGGTGTCGTAACCCTATGGATGAAGTTGATGAGGTGTAGAAACCTCGTGGAGGGTGTCGCAACCCTATGGAAGTGAATGAGGTGTCATAACCTCGTGGAGGGTGTCACAACCCTATGGAAGTGAATGAGGTGTCATAACCTCGTGGAGGGTGTCGTAACCCTATGGAAGTGAATGATGAGGTGTTGGAACCTCGTGGAGGGTGTCGTAACCCTATGGAAGTGAATGAGGTGTCATAACCTCGTGGAGGGTGTCATAACCCTATGGAAGTGAATGAGGTGTCATAACCTCGTGGAGGGTGTCGTAACCCTATGGAAGTGAATGAGGTGTCATAACCTCGTGGAGGGTGTCGTAACCCTATGGAAGTGAATGAGGTGTCATAACCTCGTGGAGGGTGTCGTAACCCTGTGGATGAAGTTTATGAGGTGTACAAACCTCGTGGAAGGTGTCATAACCCTATGGAAGTGAATGAATGAGGTGTCATAACCTCGTGGAGGGTGTCGTAACCCTGTGGAAATGAATGAGGTGTCATAACCTCGTGGAGGGTGTCGTAACCCTGTGGATGAAGTTTATGAGGTGTACAAACCTCGTGGAAGGTGTCATAACCCTATGGAAGTGAATGAATGAGGTGTCATAACCTCGTGGAGGGTGTCGTAACCCTGTGGAAATGAATGAGGTGTCATAACCTCGTGGAGGGTGATCGTAACCCGGTAGAAGTGAATGAGGTGTCATAACCTCGTGGAGGGTGTCGTAACCCTATGGATGAAGTTGATGAGGTGTAGAAACCTCGTGGAGGGTGTCGCAACCCTATGGAAGTGAATGAGGTGTCATAACCTCGTGGAGGGTGTCACAACCCTATGGAAGTGAATGAGGTGTCATAACCTCGTGGAGGGTGTCGTAACCCTATGGAAGTGAATGATGAGGTGTAGGAACCTCGTGGAGGGTGTCGTAACCCTATGGAAGTGAATGAGGTGTCATAACCTCGTGGAGGGTGTCATAACCCTATGGAAGTGAATGAGGTGTCATAACCTCGTGGGGGGTGTCACAACCCTATGGATGAAGTTGATGAGGTGTAGAAACCTCGTGGAGGGTGTCACAACCCTATGGATGAATGAATGATGAGATTATTGGGTTCGACCATTGCCTTACAGAGGGCCGAGATACCAATGACAGAAAGTAAAATTGTTTGATTGTTTTGAATTTGAAATTTGGATTTTGTTGAAAATTTTTTTTTTTTGATTTTTTTTTTTTTTTTTGAGATAGAAATGAGTGTCTATTTTTATTTTTGAAATGAGAAGCATGGTTGATTAAATTTGGAAATTGCAGGAGAAAGCTTTGATGTATTTTGATTTTTTTTTTTTTTGTCTTTTATGTAATTTTAAAAATTGGAAGAGAACACTTTGATGCATGTTGATTTTTTTGTCTTTTTTGAAAGAAGAAAATTTGGTTTCGCGGTTTAGGGTGCCAAAGACGTTCGTTCAAGCCTTCCTTCTTCTCGTTCGTTCAAGCATTCTCTGTCGTCCGTCTTCTCTCTCGCTGTGTCGTCCGTCTTCTCGTTCGTTCAAGCCTTCGTTCTCTTTCCGTGTTCGAAGCTTCCATTCTCGGTTTCGTTCTCTCCTCCTTCTTCAAAACGTGTGTTGAAACCTTGGAGGATCTCCGTGACTGTGTGTTTGTAATAAGAATAGTGGTTGGATTTCGAAATGAATTGTTTTTACTTTGCATTTGTGTTTGTTATAATGACAAAATTAGTGATTGAAAAATGAACGCAGCATTATAATAAAAATTTGAAAAGTACAAGACCATTTTCACTAAAATTAATGGTAATTAATGCGAAGGATTTGATCAAGTTGTGGGGAGATGGGTGTTGGTGATTGATGTGAACGCAAGAAGCGTGGAGTGACCCGTGATGAGTAGGGGGACAAAGTGGTGCAAGGAATGAGTGAGACTGCTGAAAAAAAGCTCTGGTAATCGTTTACAGCACCCCTGTAAACGATTACCCGAGAGAAATTGCAAATTTGTACAGAAAGTCCAACACAGGTACTCCGTCAGGTGAACACAGGTCACCATTGGACAAAAAACTGACTTTTAGGCTAATCTGCACCTGTCTGAGGCTTGTGCAGGTGTTCCAGTGGTGGGAGAGGATGGATGGTGATGTGATGTGAGGCCCAGGAGAGTGGAGAGACCCCTCATGAGTTGGAGGAGCAAGCTGTGCAAGAAATGAGTGAGAGTGTTCAAAAAGGGCTCTGGTAATCGTTTACAGCACCCCTGTAAACGATTACCCGAGAGAAATTTCAAATTTGTACAGAAAGTCCAACACAGGTATTCAGTCAGGTGAACACAGGTCACCATTGGACAAAAAACTGACTTTTAGGCTAATCTGTACCTGTCTGAGGCTTGTGCAGGTGTTCCAGTGGTGGGAGAGGATGGATGGTGATGTGATGTGAGGCCAAGGAGGGTGGAGAGACCCCTCATGAGTTGGAGGAGCAAGCTGTGCAAGAAATGAGTGAGAGTGATCAAAAAGGGCTCTGGGAATCGTTTACAGCACCCCTGTAAACGATTACCCGAGAGAAATTTCAAATTTGTACAGAAAGTCCAACACAGGTACTCAGTCAGGTGAACACAGGTCACCATTGGACAAAAAACTGACTTTTAGGCTAATCTGTACCTGTCTGAGGCTTGTGCAGGTGTTCCAGTGGTGGGAGAGGATGGATGGTGATGTGATGTGAGGCCAAGGAGGGTGGAGAGACCCCTTATGAGTTGGAGGAGCAAGCTGTGCAAGAAATGAGTGAGAGTGTTCAAAAAGGGCTCTGGTAATCGTTTACAGCACCCCTGTAAACGATTACCCGAGAGAAATTTCAAATTTGTACAGAAAGTCCAACACAGGTACTCAGTCAGGTGAACACAGGTCACCATTGGACAAAAAACTGACTTTTAGGCTAATCTGTACCTGTCTGAGGCTTGTGCAGGTGTTCCAGTGGTGGGAGAGGATGGATGGTGATGTGATGTGAGGCCAAGGAGGGTGGAGAGACCCCTCATGAGTTGGAGGAGCAAGCTGTGCAAGAAATGAGTGAGAGTGTTCAAAAAGGGCTCTGGTAATCGTTTACAGCACCCCTGTAAACGATTACCCGAGAGAAATTTCAAATTTGTACAGAAAGTCCAACACAGGTACTCAGTCAGGTGAACACAGGTCACCATTGGACAAAAAACTGAGTTTTAAGCACTTTTGCACTTTTCTTAGGCTGGTCCTGGTGTTTCAATGGTGGAAATGATGTTTTGGCACCCCATGATGGAGGAAAAAACCAATGTTTATGAGATGAGCAACTTGGGTGAGATAACATGCTGTCAACTTTGACCTTTGCTGGCTAATTTACTGATAACTTTTCCCACCGACCTCCAAATGATGTGATTCTTTTTTTATTAGAAACTAGACTCAAAAATCTTTCCAATGACTACTAATTTGTATTTTTTGGACATCTGAGTTGGTACAGGTTATTCTTTCAAGTTAGTGTTTCATATATTCTTTTTCAGATTTCGACCATCCACAGGTTTCGTGACAAAATCTTAGGTTGCTGGTTCAGCAAGAACAACTACTAAAAGAGTATCACGTGACAGAACACCATTTGAAAACACTGCACACTACTTGATGAGTTGATATTTTCTGCACTGCACTTAGTTTATTGTGCTAGAGTTAATCAGGGAAGTGTGCTCAAATATCCAATATTTTCCCATTTTTCTGTACTGTGTTTAATTTGACCAGAAATTCTTATTTGAATTAATTTGAATTATCTGAGTCTAATTATTTGCAATTTTAATTGTAGGGAAATTGTTGGATAAAAATTTAGAGATTAATTTCTTTTGGAGTGCACACAACAGCTAATTTTCACTGCCCATGAATTAGGAAGTGTCACGTTTTTTTTTTTAGTTTGCTACATCACATTGAGAAAATGCATAGTAAGCTTTAGCAAAAAAAACATATGCTCAGAACAAAGTCTTCCAGAGAACTCTAGCTTATTGCACGTGAAGATATAGGCATCAGTTTGTCAACATGAAACACTAATTGGATAGATACATCCAAGCACAGGGAATTGATTGAAGAAAAATGAGGAAGCTAGATGCTAGGAGAAGAGACAAGCCTAGAGCCTATGGTCAGAAGGAGACAACACAAGGATTTGGAGATCTCTCTTAATTTCTTCCTCTCGGCAATTTGAAAGGGGCATCATCTTTTCTTCTTTTCACGTGAGACAGCAAGAGTGGAGGATGACTGCCAGCATGGATTGAGAACGAAGGAAGCTTCTGTGTTGATTGTTGAATACATTGGAGTTACATACTGGAAGGAGGCACACGGCCAAGAGGCAGCATGCAGCCAAGCACCACTTGTTTGTTTCTTTTCACTTTGAATGTTTTTCTTTGAGAGAACTAGAACGTTTTTTTCATGATGAATGAATAGCTGAAGTTTACTCCTTTTCTTGAATTGTGATTGCATCTTTCATTTGGTTTTCTGCACCTTTATATAATCTCTTCTAGCATTTTGTAACCTTTGGGAAAGTGATTCACTGCTTTGTGTGGAACCAAAGAACTAGTTCATTTATTTTTCCTTAGCAGTAGAGTAGCACGTGTAGATCCACCTTTCATAGAAGTAGATTGCCATCACCTAAATAAAAGAGAACAAAAAAAAAATTGTTAACTTGGAGGAAGGAGCTCACGGTGTAGAGAAGAAGAGAACCATGTGCAACCTTGGAGGTGTTGAGTTATTCTTGCTGGAGGGAAGGGATACCACATGTTGATATGTTTTGCTGGAAATAAGGTCACGTAGGGAGGAAGAGAAGGACTTGATATGAAGAGGAGAAATGATGAAACGGTGGTTGATCATGGAAGAAAGGAGAAAATGGTTGGAATGAAGGCATAAGTGGACGACACTTCGGAATGGAACGTTGGTTTCCAGTAGCAAAGAGAGGAAGCACATATCTCATTTAGAAGATAGAAATTGATTTATGTATGAGGAGTATGCAGCTGCTGCCATGTGTAAAAGAATCCAATTTAGGAAGCAAAAGTGGAAGAATGGTTGTTGATTCACGTGAAAGGGGAAGTGGCCCATGGCCATGATGCATTTCTTTTATTATTTGATGATGGACAACTTGATGAGTAGTAGCTGCACGGTGATAGACATCAACTTAATTGCTTTAGATTGCTTTTGTAAAATGAGTGGACCATGTGTAAAAGATGTTGGAAGTGCATAAGAAAGAAGCATACCAATTGTTTTAAATTCTCTTTCCATTCAACACATAAATGTCTCGGCAAAAGTGGAACCAAGTAGAAGCATTTTAGTTTTTTTTTGTTTTCTTTACATGCATGAAGTGTCACGGCCAAGGAAAAAAATTCTTTTAAGCATTTGCAATTTTTAATTTTTGTTGGTAGATGAATTGGTCACAATTAATAGTAGAGAAATTTTACTTTCTTTAATTTCTTTTGCTTTAAAATATTTTATATCACATGTTGGAATGATTTCTTGTATTTTTGTTTGTTGTATTTTGCTGATGTAATTTTAATTCTGTTTCCATATTTGAATTTTACTGTTTTCTGTATTTACTGCTTTACTGTATTTTTATTTTCTGTATTTTCGTTTTCTGTATACTGTATTTTTCTGTACTGCAGTTTTTCTGTTTCTGTATTTACTGTTGTGCTGTAAGTATTTATTGCTGTAATTTATTTTCTGTTTCTACTGTTTTCTGTATTTATTATTTACTGTATTTTCGTTTTCTGTATTTTTGTTATTTTGTATTTAGTTTTCTGTTCCAGATTTATTTTTACTGTTTTACGTTACTGTATTTTCGTTTTCACTGTAGCAATTTCGTTTTTTTTTACTGTTTAATTTCGTTTTACTGTTTTAGTTTCAGTTTTACCATTTTAGTTTTATATTTACGATTTGTTTTTACTGATGCTTTTATTTTTGCGTTTAATGTTTTACGTTTTATGCATGTTTAATGTTCCCGCGTTTATTTTATTTTGACTGTATTTTACCGTTTAAGTTTTTACTATTTTAAAATTTACGTTACTGTTTTGAATTTTATTTCAACATTTTTAATTCAGTTTTATTTAATTTCCATTTTAATTTAATTTTTTCCGCATAAAAACAAAAATACCATAAACCCCCCCCCCCTTACGTGTTGACCTGAAGCTGAACCACACTTGGTCCTTGTGAGACGACCTAGGAGTCACTTCCTAGCACTGTACTGCATTCTTACTTGCACATCAAATTTGATCGGCCGCGACAGCTGCATCAAATTTTGGCGCCGCTGCCGGGGACCAACGGTTCAGTTTTGAGTCTTGTGTCTGTGTTGTGTGATTTGTGTATGTGTTTGTGATAGTGTTGTTTTGCTACCTTGTGTTTATTTCTGTGGTTTGAATTTTCTGTGCTATTGTTTCATGATTACAGGGTGTCGTGATTTAGTGCATGACTAGAGGAAATCCTGGATTCATACCACCCTTTGATCCTGAGATTGATAGGACTTTTCATAGCTTAATTAGGCATTCTAGGAATTTGTCTTTAGAATCTGTTTTTGAACCTGTTCCATTAGATATTGTGCATCCTACTGTTGAGTACTCTGTGCATACTGCATCTACTGCATCTGTACTTGATTCTGATTCTGTTGTTTTTCACACTGAGAACAATATGGCACAACCTCCACCTCGCGAGAGGACTTTTAGGGAGATGGCTGCACCTGATTTCGATATTGAAAGCTTGTGCATCCAATATCCTGATGAGGACGTTCCGTATGTTCTCAAGACTGGACTGATCCATTTGTTGCCCAAGTTTCATGGTCTTGCAGGTGCGAGTCCACATAAGCATTTGAAGGAATTCCTGGTTGTCTGTTCCAGTATGAAACCGCACGATGTTCCTGAAGAGCACGTCTTCTTGAAGGCATTCCCTCATTCATTGGAAAATGTTGCTAAGGATTGGTTGTATAGTTTAGCGCCGAGATCCATTGCTAGCTGGGATGATCTGAAGAGGCTGTTCTTGGAGAAATTTTTCCCAGCATCCCGGACCACAGCTATCAGGAAAGACATAACTGGGATTAGACAGCTTAGTGGAGAGAACCTGTACGAATATTAGGAGAGATTCAAGACACTTTGTGCTAGCTGCCCCCACCATCAGATACCTGAACAACTCCTTATTCAGTATTTCTACGAGGGTTTGAACAACATGGATCGAGGTATGATCGATGCTGCCTGTGGTGGAGCTCTTGGAGACATCACACCTGCTGAGGCCAGACCATTGATTGAGAAGATGGCCTCCAACTCCCAGCAGTTTAGCAACAGGAATGATGCCATTGTGGTGAAGGGCGTACAAGATATTGCCCAGTCTTTATCAGCTGTTGAAAGCAAGTTAGAAGGCCAGATTAACTCTCTTGCGAAGATGGTGACACAGTTGACTACCAACCAGAGATCGACATCTCAATCTGCATCTGTGGCACGACTATGTGCTATTTGTCCTTCCAGTGACCACTACACAGATGCATGTCCTTCTTTGCAATATCATGTTGCCTCTGATGTGCCTCAGGCTTATACTACAAACATCTACAACAACAGGCAGCCACAACAGCAAAATCATGACTTGTCCAGCAACAGGTACAACCCAGGGTGGAGGAATCACCCTAATCTTAGATGGAACAATGCGCCACAGCAACAGCAGCAGGCGCCACCTTTTCAGAATGCTGGAACACCTAACAGATATGTGCCTCCACCCATGCAACAACACCAAAGGCAACAACAACAGCAACAGCAAGAGGCACCTGCCCAACCAGCTGCCCAACCTTCCACTTCGTCTGAACCTTCATTGGAAGAGTTAGTGAGACAGATGACTGTGCAAAACCTGTAGTTTCAGAAAGATAACATGCAGTTTCAGAAAGACAACATGCAATTTCAGCAGGAGACTAGAGCGTCCATACAGAGCCTCACTAACCAGATAGGTCAGATGGCCACTCAGATAAACCAGGCGCAGTCTCAAAATTCTAGTAAGTTACCATCGCAGACTGTGCAGAATCCAAGAAATGTGAGTGCCATAACCCTCAGATCAGGGAAGCAGATTGTTGTACCTTCAGAGCCCGCCTCTATACCGACACCCGTGCCTGCTACTTCTCAAAAAAAGGAGGACCAAGCTGGTCCAAGCAGGACATTTGAGGCAGGTGAATCTTCTTCTCCAGTCGGTGGTTCTTCTTCAGGAGGATCTCCTCCCTTAACCACCACTACTGCTGCCACACCATCTCCATTGATTGACCGACCTATCCCTCTTCCATTCCCTTCACGAGCACTTCCTAGCAAAAAGATGGAAGAGGTAGATAAAGAAATTCTGGAGACCTTCAGGAAGGTGGAGGTGAACATACCTCTACTTGATGCAATCAAGCAGATACCAAAGTATGCAAAATTCTTGAAGGAGCTGTGCACACACAAGAGGAAGATGAAGGGAAATGAAAGGATTAGCATGGGAAGAAATGTATCTGCACTTATTGGTAAGTCGGTCCCGCACATTCCTGAAAAGTGCAAAGATCCAGGTATATTTTGCATTCCTTGTGTGATTGGAAATAATAAATTTGAGAATGCCATGCTTGATTTGGGTGCTTCTGTTAATGTCATGCCTTTGTCTATATATGAATCTTTATCTCTTGGTCCTTTGCAAACCACGGGTGTGGTCATTCAGTTGGCTAATAGGAGTGTTACTCACCCAATAGGTTTCATAGAAGATGTCTTGGTAAGGGTTGGTGAATTGATTTTTCCTGCTGATTTTTATGTTTTGGAAATGGAGGAGGGATTCTCTCATGGATCCGCTCCTATTATCTTAGGCAGGCCATTCTTGAAAACTGCCCGAACTAAGATTGATGTATATGCTGGAACTTTGTCTATGGAATTTGCTGATATTGTTGTTCATTTTAATATCTTTGATGCAATGAAATTTCCAGCTGAGGACCATTCTCTGTTTAGGATTGATACATTGGATGACATTATTGATGAATTTGTTGTTGACAACTTTAATTCTGTGCATGAGAAGAAGCATTCTTTTCTATCTTCTTTACATTCATGTATTGAATCTGGATTCGAATCAAGTTTTGAGAATGATGTTGATAATGTTGTGGATTTTGATGAGGATTTTGATGTCCAGGATATTGATGCTATGAATGATATTGATGATGTTGTTGAAATATCTGAGATGGACATTGATTTGGATTGTGATGAGATAAGTGTTCTGCCTTTACCTGTACACTCTTTAGAGTCAGAATGCATTAACAATGTTGCAGGAAGTACACTTGAATCTGACTTGCAGGCACCCACTCTTGAGCTGAAACAGCTACCAGATAACCTCAAGTACGTGTACTTGGAGGATGATGAAAAGAAACCGGTGATCATTTCTACCTCCCTTGATTCTGTTCAAGAGGAGAAGTTGCTTGGTATACTGAGGAACAACAAGAAGGCCATTGGTTGGAGTTTGGCTGACTTACCTGGTATTAGTCCATCCACATGCATGCATAGAATTCTTTTGGAAGAAGGGGCAAAGCCAGTGAGACAGCCACAAAGAAGGCAAAACCCCGTGATCATGGAAGTCATCAAGAAGGAGGTGACCAAGCTTTTGCAAGCTGGAATCATCTACCCTATTTCAGACAGTCAGTGGGTGAGCCCGATCCATGTTGTGCCCAAGAAAACTGGCCTCACCGTGGTGAAGAATGAGAGGGATGAGCTTATCCCAACTAGAGTGCAGAACAGCTGGAGAGTCTGCATTAACTATAGGAGGCTCAACCAAGCAACCAGGAAAGATCATTTTCCCCTGCCATTCATTGATCAGATGCTGGAGCGCCTGGCAGGTAAATCTCATTATTGTTTTCTTGATGGTTTTTCTGGATATTTTCAGATCAATATTGCTCCTGAGGATCAAGAGAAAACAACATTCACCTGCCCCTTTGGCACTTTTGCCTATAGGAGGATGCCCTTTGGTCTGTGCAACGCTCCTGGTACCTTCCAACGATGCATGCTTAGCATTTTTAGCGACTTTCTTGAGAATTGCATAGAGGTGTTTATGGATGATTTTACTGTGTATGGATCCTCTTTTGATGCATGTTTAGACAGTCTGGAAAAGGTTTTGCAAAGATGCATAGAAACAAACCTTGTTCTCAATTTTGAGAAATGTCACTTTATGGTTGAACAAGGTTTGGTTTTAGGGCATATCATTTCTGAAAAGGGAATAGAGGTAGATCCTGCTAAGATATCTGTGATTTTGCAGTTGCCTTACCCCTCTTGCGTGCGAGAGGTGCGATCTTTCCTTGGACATGCAGGTTTCTACAGGCGCTTCATCAAAGATTTCAGCAAGAAGGCGCTTCCCTTGTCCAGACTGTTGCAGAAGGATGCTGACTTTGTTTGTGATGACAGATGCAAGCAGGCTTTTGATTGCTTGAAGGAAGCTTTGACTACCACCCCTATCATTCAGGCACCGGATTGGACAGCCCCATTTGAGCTCATGTGTGATGCATCTAACTATGCATTGGGGGCTGTCTTGACACAGAAAATTGACAAGCTGCCAAGAGTGATTTACTATGCTTCACGCACTTTAGATGCTGCCCAAGCAAATTATACCACCACTGAAAAAGAGTTGTTGGCAATTGTTTTTGCCCTTGATAAGTTTAGGTCATATTTGCTTGGATCACCTGTTATTGTGTATACTGACCATGCAGCTCTTAAGTTTCTGTTGAAAAAGGCTGAGTCAAAGCCTAGATTGATCAGATGGATGCTACTGCTCCAGGAGTTTGACTTGCAGATTAAGGACCGGAGTGGAGCACAGAATCTAGTTGCGGACCACCTTAGCCGGATTGAGAGAGTTGGGAATGAAGTTGATGTGTTGCCCATCCAGGATGACTTTCCTGATGAGAGTTTATTGATGATTTCTTCTTCCCACCCCACTCCTTGGTTTGCACATATTGTAAATTATTTAGTTGCTTCTGTTTTTCCTCCCTTAGCATCACGTGCACAGATTGCTAAAATTAAGAGTGATGCTAAATATTATGTTTGGGATGACCCATATCTGTGGAAGTTGTGCAGTGACCAGGTTACTAGGAGATGCATTCCAGACCATGAGATTGACTCGGTCCTGCAGTTTTGTCATGCCTCCTCACCGGGTGGTCATCTGGGGATACAAAGAACAGCTCGTAGGGTGCTTGATTGCGGGTTCTATTGGCCTTCCATCTTCAAGGATGCGGAGAAGATTTGTAGCACTTGTGAGCCTTGTCAGAAAGCAGGAGGACAAATTTCACAGAGGCAAGAGATGCCTCAACAGCCTATGCTATTCTGTGAGGTGTTTGATGTTTGGGGTATAGATTTCATGGGTCCTTTTCCTGTTTCTTTTGGTTTTTCCTATATTCTCCTTGCTGTGGATTATGTTTCAAAATGGGTGGAAGCTAAAGCCACCAGAACTAATGATGCTCGGGTTGTTGTGGATTTTGTTAGATCTCACCTCTTTTGCAGGTTTGGAGTGCCTAGAGCAATTGTTAGTGATCAGGGAACCCATTTTTGCAACAGATCCATGCAAGCTTTGCTCAAGAAATATGGGGTGACGCACAGAGTTTCTACACCTTACCACCCCCAAACAAATGGGCAGGCTGAGATCTCCAACAGGGAGATTAAGAGGATTTTGGAAAAGATTGTCCAGCCCAACAGGAAAGATTGGAGTAGTAGATTGGACGATGCTCTTTGGGCCCACAGGACTGCATACAAAGCACCGATTGGGATGTCTCCATACAGGGTTGTCTTCGGAAAGGCATGTCATCTACCAGTTGAAATTGAGCATCGGGCATATTGGGCTGTGAAGACATGCAACTTCTCCATGGACCAAGCTGGAAAGGAAAGGAAGTTGCAACTGAATGAACTGGATGAAATCCGATTGGAAGCCTATGAGAATTCGAAGTTCTACAAGGAAAGGACCAAGAGGTTCCATGATAGCTCCATTCTTAGAAAGGACTTCGAGGTTGGCCAACAGGTTTTATTGTATAACTCTAGACTCGGCCTCATGGGTGGTAAGTTGAGATCAAAGTGGACTGGACCCTTTGTTGTGACTAATGTTTATCCTTATGGTGCAGTAGAAATCCAGGATCCATTTGCAGCTAAAAGCTTCAAGGTGAATGGGCATAGACTGAAGCCCTTCCTCAGTCATCCTTCTCTGTTGGATGCAGTGGTGGAGGAGACGTCTTTGGTCTACCCCACCTACCCTCCCAACTGACGCAGGGAGTTTCTTCTCTCCTTACCTCCTCACTTTTATTGCACTATGTCGATATCTGATGACTGTTTTGATTGCTTGATCTGCTGATTGTGACACACTGAGGACATTGTGTCGTTTAAGTGTGGTCTATTAGGGGAGGTTATTTCTTTGTTTATGTTTCGTTTTTGTGTATTTTGTGGTGTCTTATGTACAATTTTGCATGATTTTCGTGAATTCTGGACTATGATTAGGTTGTCAGTTTTCCTGCACTTCATTGATACTCTAAACTGTTGAATTCCTTGCTTTACTTTGCTTGGGAGATAATCATGATATCAGAGAGTTGAATTGATGGTGACCATATTACCTGTGTGAGATTTGAGCCATTTGATGATCTTTCTTGTGTGTGATATATGCCTTGATTGCTTGCACATATGTCTTGGCTTCACTCTTTGAATTGATTCTTGACTAATACGCATGTTTGAAAGGGATAAAGGCATTTTGTTGTTGAGCCTCTAAGCCAGATAAGCCTACCCTGTTTTGATCCATTGATAACCCTTTTGAGCCTATGTTTTTCCCCATTTCTTTGTTTTGAAGCTCATACAATAGCCCTAAGTGAAAAAACCATTATTACCTGAACCTTAGGGAATTTTGTAGCTTTGGAATTGTTTTGGGAATAAGTGTGGTCTCCTGGGAATTTCAGATGAATTGGCTAGTGAGTTCTCTTCTTATCTTGTTTCTGTTTGTAAATATGTGGTGCATCTTGTCTCTTGAAATTGTGTGTTGAACAGAGTAAAGAAAAGAGACAGGATGAAAAAAAAAATGATGAAAAACAGAAAAAAATTGTGAACAACGGTGAATAATGGAGTTAACTAGAGGATGGAATTAGAGGTTGTAGGTGAGTTTGAATGTGTTTATACTTGTTCCCCATTGCTCATCTATCCCTTATGGTTTATAGCTTTTCATCCAGATATATCCTCCCTTGTCCTTGACCCCATTATGACCATAAAAAGACCTTTTGATTTGAACATGCGTATCTGTTTGAGTGTTGATATTAGAGGCTTGCCAAGCCTATTTGTGTTTGCTTTCTTGAGTTCATTGAGTGACATTGATTTACCTTAAACACTTGAGAGAAACACTGATTGTGTACATCTGTGAGGCTCTGTTTCTGTCGATTCATCTCTTGAACTGATTGATTGTTTCCCTTGTACTGAACTGTTTGGATGATGCTTTGAGTATTTGCTTTCATTGATTTTGTGTAGGATTCTGCCTGTACCTTTTACTGTCCAGATTTTGTGAAGATTGTGAAAGTGTGTTTCTGTTTTGGAGTCTTTGTTGTCTGGTTGTCGAGTCTGTGTCATTTCTCTGTTGTTTGAATAATCCCCTGGTTTTCGTCTTGGTTTTGCCCAGGAGTGCAAAAGTCTAAGTGTGGTCTATTTTGATGAGTTGATATTTTCTGCACTGCACTTAGTTTATTGTGCTAGAGTTAATCAGGGAAGTGTGCTCAAATATCCAATATTTTCCCATTTTTCTGTACTGTGTTTAATTTGACCAGAAATTCTTATTTGAATTAATTTGAATTATCTGAGTCTAATTATTTGCAATTTTAATTGTAGGGAAATTGTTGGATAAAAATTTAGAGATTAATTTCTTTTGGAGTGCACACAACAGCTAATTTTCACTGCCCATGAATTAGGAAGTGTCACGTTTTTTTTTTTAGTTTGCTACATCACATTGAGAAAATGCATAGTAAGCTTTAGCAAAAAAAACATATGCTCAGAACAAAGTCTTCCAGAGAACTCTAGCTTATTGCACGTGAAGATATAGGCATCAGTTTGTCAACATGAAACACTAATTGGATAGATACATCCAAGCACAGGGAATTGATTGAAGAAAAATGAGGAAGCTAGATGCTAGGAGAAGAGACAAGCCTAGAGCCTATGGTCAGAAGGAGACAACACAAGGATTTGGAGATCTCTCTTAATTTCTTCCTCTCGGCAATTTGAAAGGGGCATCATCTTTTCTTCTTTTCACGTGAGACAGCAAGAGTGGAGGATGACTGCCAGCATGGATTGAGAACGAAGGAAGCTTCTGTGTTGATTGTTGAATACATTGGAGTTACATACTAGAAGGAGGCACACGGCCAAGAGGCAGCATGCAGCCAAGCACCACTTGTTTGTTTCTTTTCACTTTGAATGTTTTTCTTTGAGAGAACTAGAACGTTTTTTTCATGATGAATGAATAGCTGAAGTTTACTCCTTTTCTTGAATTGTGATTGCATCTTTCATTTGGTTTTCTGCACCTTTATATAATCTCTTCTAGCATTTTGTAACCTTTGGGAAAGTGATTCACTGCTTTGTGTGGAACCAAAGAACTAGTTCATTTATTTTTCCTTAGCAGTAGAGTAGCACGTGTAGATCCACCTTTCATAGAAGTAGATTGCCATCACCTAAATAAAAGAGAACAAAAAAAAAATTGTTAACTTGGAGGAAGGAGCTCACGGTGTAGAGAAGAAGAGAACCATGTGCAACCTTGGAGGTGTTGAGTTATTCTTGCTGGAGGGAAGGGATACCACATGTTGATATGTTTTGCTGGAAATAAGGTCACGTAGGGAGGAAGAGAAGGACTTGATATGAAGAGGAGAAATGATGAAACGGTGGTTGATCATGGAAGAAAGGAGAAAATGGTTGGAATGAAGGCATAAGTGGACGACACTTCGGAATGGAACGTTGGTTTCCAGTAGCAAAGAGAGGAAGCACATATCTCATTTAGAAGATAGAAATTGATTTATGTATGAGGAGTATGCAGCTGCTGCCATGTGTAAAAGAATCCAATTTAGGAAGCAAAAGTGGAAGAATGGTTGTTGATTCACGTGAAAGGGGAAGTGGCCCATTGCCATGATGCATTTCTTTTATTATTTGATGATGGACAACTTGATGAGTAGTAGCTGCACGGTGATAGACATCAACTTAATTGCTTTAGATTGCTTTTGTAAAATGAGTGGACCATATGTAAAAGATGTTGGAAGTGCATAAGAAAGAAGCATACCAATTGTTTTAAATTCTCTTTCCATTCAACACATAAATGTCTCGGCAAAAGTGGAACCAAGTAGAAGCATTTTAGTTTTTTTTTGTTTTCTTTACATGCATGAAGTGTCACGGCCAAGGAAAAAAATTCTTTTAAGCATTTGCAATTTTTAATTTTTGTTGGTAGATGAATTGGTCACAATTAATAGTAGAGAAATTTTACTTTCTTTAATTTCTTTTGCTTTAAAATATTTTATATCACATGTTGGAATGATTTCTTGTATTTTTGTTTGTTGTATTTTGCTGATGTAATTTTAATTCTGTTTCCATATTTGAATTTTACTGTTTTCTGTATTTACTGCTTTACTGTATTTTTATTTTCTGTATTTTCGTTTTCTGTATACTGTATTTTTCTGTACTGCAGTTTTTCTGTTTCTGTATTTACTGTTGTGCTGTAAGTATTTATTGCTGTAATTTATTTTCTGTTTCTACTGTTTTCTGTATTTATTATTTACTGTATTTTCGTTTTCTGTATTTTTGTTATTTTGTATTTAGTTTTCTGTTCCAGATTTATTTTTACTGTTTTACGTTACTGTATTTTCGTTTTCACTGTAGCAATTTCGTTTTTTTTTTACTGTTTAATTTCGTTTTACTGTTTTAGTTTCAGTTTTACCATTTTAGTTTTATATTTACGATTTGTTTTTACTGATGCTTTTATTTTTGCGTTTAATGTTTTACGTTTTATGCATGTTTAATGTTCCCGCGTTTATTTTATTTTGACTGTATTTTACCGTTTAAGATTTTACTATTTTAAAATTTACGTTACTGTTTTGAATTTTATTTCAACATTTTTAATTCAGTTTTATTTAATTTCCATTTTAATTTAATTTTTTCCGCATAAAAACAAAAATACCATAAACCCCCCCCCCCTTACGTGTTGACCTGAAGCTGAACCACACTTGGTCCTTGTGAGACGACCTAGGAGTCACTTCCTAGCACTGTACTGCATTCTTACTTGCACATCAAATTTGATCGGCCGCGACAGCTGCATCACTACTACTACAACGTCAGCATGCCACGTAATACTCTCCTTAACGGCGTTTGTTCAATTTGACGGCAAACCCCTAATTGCTCAAATTTTACAAAAATAAGGGTCCAATTGAGACGCCGAAAAGAAAAGGGATCTATTTGAGATTTACGCCGAAAATAGAGACCTACCGAGACATTAAACCATTATGAAACTACAACACTTTTGTTTTTTTTTTTTTTTTTTTTTGAGTCAATTTGTTTTCTTTGGAATCATCAAATTTATGAAAATTTAGACCTTCATTTTATTTTTACGATGGATATCCAAATTCTAAAATCAAATGTTCAAAATGAAGCTTGTGCTGGACATTTTCTGATGAAATACCTATGTATACATGCTTGATGTCAGGGGTTGGGACAAATATGTGGAAGGATGATTGGAAGGATTTGGAGAGTACCAGGTTGGCTACTTGGGCCTCTTACTCCTTAAAATGACTACAAATGCCAATGTGAAGTCATAGATACTCAGAAGTTGCCCCAATTTGGGGGCATGGTAAAAAGATAGGTGTGGACAAAAGTATCTGTGAATTGTGAGGCGTGAAATTCATATAACTTTTGCAAAATTGCCCCTGGTTTTGGGTATGAGTCACTTAAATGAGGTTCAAAAAGAAGTTGCCCCCCATTTCGGGTTTACGAATGATGGACTCAGAGCCCCAAAGTGTCTGCTCCTGTTTTGAGGGTGGATTTATGAATTTCAGTGCGGATAAATATGAGAGGTCCAACAGGGGATGCCCTGGTCTTGGTACCAACTTTGAATGTACACATGAAACAAATTTGAGATTAACAAAGTTGCCCAATATTCTAAATGGGCTCGGCCGAAACACATGAAACTCTCAAAGTGGCCCTAGTTTTGAAGAGCGGGTGAAAAAAATTATGTGATACCTACAAAGTTGCCCCTCTGGTTTGGCAATCTGAATTTGTTTGGGAATAAGGGGAAGAGTTTGAATGGGATAGGAATTTGTGATGGATGCAAAAATGGTGGGCTTGAAAGGATTGCCCCTAATTGGCTTGATTTTCCTTCATATAATTTTGATCAATAGGGAGTTCCCTTCTTCCGAGGACATTTTTTCATCATCATTTTTTTTACAACTGCATTGTTAGTCATTTTTGTCTTGTCTGAAAATTAAGCTTTATGAAAATTTAAGCAACCATTATTCAATCCGTGTGGACTTTTATTGGGCTTGTAATGTGGCTTGGGCTAAAGGGTATCGAAAGAAAGGATATAAAGGCTCAAATAAATTTTTGTGGGTTATTTGAAACAAGAGTTACCATCTACACTTTGTACCAGTTATTTGTCAAAGCTGTTGACTTTCTTTGCTAATTTGCAAATTTTACTCTTTGTTTGTCATCACTTTGTGATTCTTTATATTCTTGCTTCACTTTTGAGGAATTCTCTTCATTTGATCACTAAGCGTGTTCTTACTGCAATTTGAGTCGACTTTTACCGTGATGGTAACCCTTGTTTGGGTAAACTTTTGAAAAGAAATTTCTTATTGGCTCAAATTTGGTATCAAAGGATATATTTTTTTTTTTTTTGGATGAAGAAAAATGGCCACACATCACTTCAAATTTTGGTTGCTTTATTTTCAAAAGATTAATTAGGAGATAAGACTAAATGATCTCAACACGAGTCATTTTTCATCCTTTTTCTTTTTTTCCTTTTTTTTCTTTTTTTTTTATATATATTTTTTTTTTGTTTTGTCACAACGGATTCCAGGATCTCCCAAACGAAAGCTAGTGTAGGAAATGGAAAACCTGCCCCAGTGTAAAACTTTGTGTTTATTACTTGGGCTCAAGAACATGATTGGGTCAATCTCTTGGTATATCGAGGGCTGAAGGATGATGCTTTCAAGCAATGCACACACGGATGTCTCTTAAGAAGATGTGACTTGATCATTTGGCTCCAGGAGATTATGACATCCATTACATTTTTTTGAAATCTCATAAAATGGATGATTTGCATCGAAAATAATTGACTCAGCTTTTGCGTATTTTTTTGGTTTTATGCGTGAAGCAAAGTAATATGAGATGGAAAGGATGATACCAGTTGAAAACAGATGTTTTTTTTTCTTTGAGAAAATTAGGTTTTGATGGCCAGTATGAAAACTGGGCTTAGGAGGCCAGTATGAGCTGGGCTTTCTGAGCTAATGTGGCAATTGAAATTTTTCGGCCATTGTGGAATTTGGGCCTTGCGAGCCAGCATGAAAACTGGGCTTTGCAAGCTATTATGAAAAAAATGAACTTTCTGGGCTAATGTGGAAAATGAGCTTGGGAACCAGTGCAGAAACTCGGCTTCGTGAGCAATGCAAAAATTGATATGAGAAAACTTGATTTTAGAAAAACGTTTGAAAAATAAAAATGTTGTTTTTTTCAATCATTTTTTTTTATTTATTTACACAATGTGAAAAATATTAAGCATATTAGAAAAATGTTTTTGTGTTTTGTATCTTTTAGAAAATAGAAATTAATGAGAAATATGCATGTAATGGGCTGAGTTGGGCCAAAAACGTTTGAACATCTTCAAAAAACATATTTCGATTTGATTATTATTTATTTTTTTTGTTTTTTACTTTCCGACATGGGAAAATCCAGATCGGATCGGACCTGAGGAGAAGTAACAAAGAAGGAAGCTGGACTTACCAGACACATTGACCCAATGGATCAGATGATCTGAGCCGTGTGAACTTGACACAAGAAGATGACCAAGAAAACATTTTTTCATTTTTTATAGTTTATGGAACAAACTAAAAGAAATTCATTTTTTTTTATGAGAGGATTTCACAATCATTGAACTGAAGAAAAATTTTGCAACACTACTAGACTCAATGGGCCCAACACTATTCTTTTTGCAACCATGACAAAAACTTCAGACAAAGGTCTGAATTCCTCTATCTTTATTCTTTTGCACAAATGCTTTTTCACACAAATGGAAAGGGAAATTATGAATTGAAAACACAAAATCTGCATAATCATGTATTTTTTCCAGAAATTCAGATGCACTGGTTCAAGAGAAACCACAAATGACAAAGGGGCCTAATGGGCTCAAAAGCTGTTCATCTTTCATAATCAGATTTTTTTTTTTTTTGCAAATTCAAGGAAAATCACACAGGACCATTTGAACAAATATACTAAACAGAAAGTGTTCAAAGTTATCATTTTGATATGTATTTTTTTTTTTGATTGGCTTTTATTTTTCAGGACTACAAAGAAAAATGGTTTAAACCTTGACCTGAAACAAATTGAACCAAGTGCAAGGCAGTCTCAGCTTAATGGGCCGGATGGCCCAACTTGTGAGTGCAACACAAGGAATTGAAAATATTTTTATTTTTTTGTTTTAAAGTGAAGTCTGACATTAATATGAAAATTATGAAACATGATAAGGGAAATATTTTTTTATGTATTTTATTTATTTGAGAAAACAAGACTAAGGAAAATATTACACTGAAAATGGGCCTAGATGGGCTCAACGACAACTATTCCTACTATCACATTGAAAAAATGAAATCTAACTTGAATTCCTTCTTTTTGTTTTTTTTTTTTGACAAAGCTCAATGATACATTATTCAACAGCAAACATGTGAAAACAAAATATTTTTGACATATTTTCAAAAGAAGTAGACTCGAGAGAAAAACCACGAAGGCCATTGGGCCTAATGGGCTCGAGCACTGTTCCCCCTTTTTTTTCAATGTGTTTTTTTTTTTTAAATTTTATATTTATTCAAAATGTAGAAGAAGAAGGAATAAAATCAAACAAAATGGTGTGATGTGAAATTATAAACATGCCAAAATAATTCTTCACTCAAATTTGTATTTCAGAAGAATTGGGTTCAAAGAAGGCTAACCTGACAATTAGGCCCAATGAACCTGAAAAATGTCATTTATCACACAAATGAAAAATAATTTTGAACATTTCAAATTTTACATCACTCCAATTATTATTTTTTTTGAAAAATTTTCTATTTATCATATTTTTTATACTTTGTTTTATTATTTTTTTTGGTGAAATCGGATCATCTAAGGAGTCATGTATTGGGCCGGATTGACCCAACAAAACCCAACCCGTTTTCAAATTTTCAAAATTTTATTTTTATTTTTGAATTCAGAAAGACCGGAACTGTGGATGTCTCCGGTAGCAATGAACGGAACTGTGGCTACAGTTGAAAGTTTGGCTATAAATCGATCACTCGTCCGTGTTGGCCGACATTTCAATCTGCTCGTTCTCTCTCTTGCTCTCTCCTTGCTCTCTCTTCTCTCTCTTCTCCTTCTCTTTCCCCTTAAGCGTCTGGACTTCTACGAGGAGCCTCTGCCTAGTGTGCCTTCGAAGGCGTCCTACTTCTGCGACGACCTTCTGTCCGTAAGCTCCTCTGCTTCCGGGTAAGTCCTCTTTCCTCTAAATCTTCGTTTCCCTCTTGTTATTCCTTTCCTTACTCCCCTTTAAGCTTTCCGTTCCTTCATTTAAGCTTTCTCTTCCCTTTCCTGCTTTCCTTTATGATTTCTTTGCCTTCCTTTGCTTTCCGTTTGTTGCTCTTTCTGCTTTCATGTTTTTTTCTTTTCTGCTCCCTTTTGTTTTCCAACTCTTGCTCTTCTCTGCTTTTCATTCTGAGCCTTCTTTCTTCCTTTTTTTTTTTTAATTTTAAAAAACCTTAAAACACTTAAAAACACAACTGTCTTAAACTTAAGGGGTATATAGGCTGGAAACCAGACGCTAATCTCCCTTCGTTTGAAGGTATGACAGAGACAATCGGGTAGAACAACGCCACGTACCCCATTAAAAACAGAAAACTTAAAAAGAATATTACTCGTATGAACACAAAGACATGGACATGGACAATCTGGACGTAGATCCGTTTAGGAACCTTTGCGAGGATCATGAAACATATCACAAACTGGACAACGAGACTCGAAAGACCCAATACAAAGAACAAAATTAGCTTAAAAGAAACACAATGGAAGAAAACATTAGACTATGAACATAGTATTTTTGTTATTTATGGTTTGTTTTTTTTTATTTATTTATTTAGACAAATTAGGGAAATGGATGAGAAGGAAATGGAAATGGAGAGACCGACCTACCCAAAGTGGCGTCCGACAGAAGACCAAATCAGGATATTGACCAACATTTACAATTACGGAGTCACTCACCCAAGTCGAGCTCAGATTTTTGAGATCACTAATCGGATCAGGGCATTCGAAGAAGCGGGGGAGTACAATGTCCAGTGCTGGTTTAGCAATCATGGGAATAGAGTAAGACGTTGGCAAGCGGAATTGGATCCCACCGGCACCCTCTTTTCTCTACTACCCTTGTACATGTATGGTAAAACCCTAACTTCAACCTTGTCTTTTTAATTTTCTCCCTCTCTTCCTTCTTTTGGCACAATTATTTATTTTTATTTTTTTTTATTTTTTTTTATTTTTTTTTAGAACCCGGTTGGGTAATCATGAAGGCTCCAAAGCTTCTGGACCTCTTCCCCATTCCCATCATCATTGACGACGACAGAGATGAACGACAATTCCCTCCATCAGCGCCTCCTGCATTCCGCGGATTCCATATCAGACCTCCCTCGACGGAGCTCTCTCTTAGACCACCACAACCAGCTCGAGAGTTTTTCTACCATTGAAATGTTTTTTTTTTGTTTTGTTTTGTTTTTTTTTTGTTGGCCTAGTGTGGCCGGAATTTAATAAGGACATGTAATATGGACACTTAATATTTTTTTTTATTTGTTTTATCTTTTCCCCGGACTGTAATCCTAACGATCACCAGTGGTCGAACTCTGCACATCTTTATTTTTATGTTTGTTATGTTTTTTTTTATGTTGTTTTTTTTGGACCCTTGGTACGGTCAGGTAACTTTGTATCCTATCCGTTAGATCTACCTGTTTTTTTTTTATTTTTGTTTATTCTGATGTCAAGATCGTTTCAATATATTCAAATTGGTATCCTTGTTCAAAACCTTCCCTCTGTCCTTACTGTAATTTTGCCTTGATGATGAAATGAATTAGATCTTGTGTCCTTCTTTGATTTATTTGGTCTAAGCAAAATTCCAATCAATTATCTTGTATGAACAATGAAGAAATAGGCTTAAAAAATTATATTTATAATGAAGGAAAATAAGAAAAATTGACTTCAAATAAAACATGAGATCTAAAGTAAAAATGATGAACAAATTTTCAATGAAATATTTGTATGAAACAAATGAAAAAAAAATGGGCTCAAGAGGAAATAATTTATATTCGAAAATAAGGAAAATTGACTTCGAATAAAAAATGAGATCTGAAGTGATAATGATAAACAAAATTTCAATGAATTATTTGTATGAAACAACGAAAAAATGGGCTCAAGGTAAGCCTCTGATGAAAATGAGGACCAATAGAATCATGAGCTCTGAAAAACAATATTGAATTTGAATTTTCGGTGACCCTTTTTTTTTTTTTTTTGAAAATCGGACTCAAACAAAAGCATGCACGAACCCAAGAATTATTCTCAAAGCTTAAAAAATATGGTTTCATTCATTATTATTTTTTTTGAGTTAATTTTTATTTTTTGACTTACGAAAAATAAATATATGTACATCTCAGAACAATTAAATTTTAATTGAAAGGAAAGATATTGCACGCTTAAAACAAAATATTCTATCAAAAAGATTTTTTTTTTGTTTAATTCGCATTTTATTTGTATGAAAAATGAGGTCCAGAAATAATGATCTATATTGCCCCAAAATATGTACACTTTATTAATTAATTTTTTTTTAAAATTTTTTTTTATGTCCCAAAAATATTTTTAAGAAATTCTAAATTGTTTCCCTTCTGAATGATTCCGAGAACAAAATTAATTTTATTTTATTTTCATATATTTTTTTTTTTAAAAATAGGAAATGATAGACAAACTGAAACAAAATAGTCTCCCTTTTGTGCCGTATCAGAGGTTGAAATGACTAAAGTTCTAAGGCCAAATATATGCATTCACAAGGATAGTTCCCTAATGCTTAAATCAAGGCCACCAGAGTTATGGCTCTTTTCACTGTTTCTCCACAACAGTCAGAGTAATCAACTAGATGTGGAGCCACAAATGAAGAGAACAGACTCTAGATGGGATTCTCACGATAGCCAAACAGGAAGTACATCCCAGAGTGACACCGCTACACAACCCCTCTAATTCTAAGTTGCGCTCAGACCCGGGTATAGGGCCTCACTCATGATATGCATATTGTGTAGAGGGAGATTATAACAACAATTTCAAAAGTAAACACAAATAAGTAGGCATATCAAACATAGGTGAGGAACAATTATTTCAAAGATAAAGAACAACTAAAAAAAAAACTCACATGCGACTATTTCAAATATCAATCATGGATAAGGAAAAGGAAAAAAACACAAAGAAAAACCACATTGAATTCGCATATCTAATTAAAAGGCCTGACTCTCTAGCGTCCCCAGTGGAGTCGCCATCTGTCGCAACCGGGATCGCGACGGGACGACGATCCGAAAAAGAAAAACTGTTTTGAAAAAGAGATTTGGAGTCGCCACCATAGTTTATTCTGGAAAACTACGGAAAAACCATAAAATGATAAAGCATGGTCTGCGAAAATGAGATTCTTGGTTCGGGAGTCGGTTACGTGTAGGGAAGGTATTAGCACCCTACAACGCCTGCCCTAAAGCAGTACCTTTAATTAAATACGCGAATATGATGTGGTTTTCAAAATGTTTAACTATCCCCTAAAATAAAACTCTAAAGAAACAAAATGTACTTTTTTAGTTTTTTGGGCCCGACAAGGATTGACCTTGCTCCTACGTATTCTCATTCAGAATGAGAAATCAGGGTTCCGTAGTTCTTTTAGAAAACTGCTTGAAAATTTGTTTGAAAATTGTTTAGAAAATTTGTTTGGAAAATGATTATGGATAAATTTGGATTTTTGGGAAAGTGAACCTGACAAGGACTGGCCTTGCTCCTACGTATCTCCACTTTTGATGGAGAATCAAGGATCACGTAGTTCTGGCCAGGCGATATTGTTTGTTGTTTTAAATTGTCGATGTTTTTAGTTTTTGATGATTTTATGTTTTTTTGTATTTTTATGAATCAAACATGAAAAGATTTTTAGCACAAGGACGATGCGTGCGATCACACATGTGCCTAAACCTTTGAAACATATTTTTGGCATTTTATTTAAAAGAGAGAAAAGGTTTTTAGCACAGGGACGATGCGTGCGATCACACATGTGCTTAAACCTTTGAAACATATTTTTGGTATTTTTTGAAGAAAGAGAAAAGGTTTTTAGCACAAGGACGATGCGTGCGATCACACATGTGCTTAAACCTTTAAAACATGTTTTTGTAATTTAATAATTTTTTATTTTGTATTTTTCTTATTGTTTGCGTAATGAGCACTAGGCTGATGCGTACGATCGCACGAGCACTCACACGACTTTTTTCTTATTGTTTGCATAATGAGTACTAGGCTGATGCGCACGATCGCACGAGCACTCACACGGCTTTGTTTTATTTTATTTTTTGTTTATATTTTTTTTTTTATGAACAAACCCAACAAAATATAAGATGCAATAAACAAGAGTGAAGTTATCACACAATGGGCTACATACAGTAAAAGAAATAAAGAAATAAAAAAACTTTAAAAATAAAAGCGAGAAAAATAAACCAATAAGAATAGAGGTGTGGAGATGAAAACGAGAGGTGTGGAGTGAAATTGAGACTCCTCTGTTCGGGCCAAATACCCTTTTGCTTGTCAGGAGTGAAGAGACGAAACTGGAGGTGTCATTGAGTATTTGTTTGTCAAGTCCAATTCCTCTTTGTTTGCAGAAACAAAATGGGCTTCAACCCAAATGGAAAGGGTGTGTGGATGGAAAATGGGTGTGGCAAGCAGCAAAGGTTACTATTATTTTTTTTATTGTTTTATATTTTTTTTAGAATAGACCAAGGGTTTGCTTTGTTTCAGAAATTCTCTCCAAAACCCAACTCTGATGCACGCCTACCCACAGCCTCTGCCGATTTCAACGTCGATAGCCAACTCCCACCTCGCGACCTTGCCGCCGGCGATGCGGGTCACCATCGCGGTCTCAGCCAGCCGCCGCGTCTTGGAAGCCACTACCGTCTGCCACGGTGCCAGGTTCTTTCCCTTGCTTCTTCACACACGGCCCCGATTCACTGCCGGTGCACGCGACCCACGCCCGCAATCGCTCCGATTCCACCAACAATGGGCCCGGATATCAACTCCGACTTTTCTCTTTCAAGCTGGGCTCACCCTTTTTTACAGATCCACTACCGCGAGACGCGGCCCCTTACCGGCACCATTGATTACTATAGTGTTTCTTGCTTGAGGATTTCATTTTGTTGATGATTAGAGATGGCTTCAGTATAGAACGAATGAGGCTGGGGAAATGATTTCTTTCTTTTGAAAATGGTAGGGAAATGAAGAAGGTGAAATGTGAAGAGAAAATAATGAGTATTGTGTTGTTCTGTTAGAAGTACAGATGATGAAAGGGTGTTGTTGGGTGATGAAAATGGAAGAAGAAGGTGAGGCGTGATTAGGTCACGGTGGAGGCAGGATGATGATGCTTTTGGGTGGTGGGTGAGTGTTTGGCCGTGAGATGTGATGGTTGCTGAGGGAAGACGAGTTTGCTGGTTGAGATAGATGGTGATGGGTGAAGATAGGTGGTGGCCGAGAGGTGTTAGTAGTGGCCGTGGATGGCAAGGTGGTTGGAAATGAAAGTGAAGAAGAAAGGTATTGGCCGTGAGGCGTGGGGATGAAGAGATGAATCCCCCCCTTTTGCAGTGAAGATGATGATGTTGGAAATAGGATATGTATGAAGATGAGGGGAGTTCACGGGTGTTAGAGATGAAGCGTTGAAAGTGATGGTTACGGGTGAGGGGCTGAGGAATTTCCCCTCCCCCCCTCTTCTGTGAGGTCTGCACCCATTAAATTGGCAGAAAGGATGTCATTGTCGGCAACTTTGATTGGTGGATAATCTGTCGGCAGCTTTGATTGGTGGATAATCTGTCGGCAGCTTTGATTGGTGCATTGTGGGAAACAGCTGGTGGGAATTATGGACGAACGCTCATTCGAGACGAACGACCGTTTTAAAACATTCTACCTGTGTGGACGAACGTCTCAGACCGAACGCTCCCCACGAATAGAAATAAATCATCAAAGCCGAACGTTCAATAAGACCGAACGTTCAATACATCATCAAGTCGAACGTTCAACTGAGAATAAACTTCAAAAGGACTGAACGTTCACAAGCATCATCAAAACCGAACGTTCACATGACCAAACGCTTCTGCATCCTGGACGAGCACTAGAAGAGGGAGAACGAGCGGTAGAAGACGGGAGATATTAGGACGAGCGGTAGAAAGGGCAAGTGAATTGGACGAGCGGTAGAAAGGGAAAATCATGGACGAGCGTTAGAAAATGGGAATGATGGACGAACGGTAGATGAGTAGAAGAGTCAGGACGAGCGGCAGAAAGGCGGGAGTGATGAGGACGAGCGGTATATGAGGTGTGAGCTGGACGAACGGGTGCAAGCAGGGTATAGGACGAACGGTCAGTGGTTGAAGGCTCGTTGATGATCGAACGGTTAAGCTTGGGGGAAGGAGCCTAACGTCAAAAGGATATGGACATGAGAAGCGAACGATCTGGCAGAGCAGGGGACGAACGGTCTCGCAGTAGAGGACGAACGGTTGAAAGCTAGAAGGCTTAGGACGAACGTCCTAAAGGACCAAATGGTCGAACGTTGAAGTTTGTGGACGAACGTCCTAAAGGACATGAATGGATGAACGGTCGCACAGGCAAAGGACGAACGGTCGCGCTGGGTACAGGACGAACGGTCGCGCTGGGCAGCGGACGAACGGTCATATAGCTACAGTCAAAGGCCGAACGTTTTCTTCTTATTTATATTTTTTTTATTTGTTTCTTTGATGAAAAATAAATTTAATCAACCCGGACGAAATTGGGTGTTGACACAAGGTTTTAAGGTAGGTCCTCCCACGCATGGAGAGCTAGGTCCAGCGCATCCACCACTGGGCCAACGTGCCTAAACTAATAAATGGTGTAAAAATTAATATATAACCCCTTTTCACCCCCTTTGGTAGCTCTCCAACATCATAACAAAATTAACAATCACCTATACAATATTTCCGGGTCTTATTTTTTATATTAGTTTGTTTGACCATGAAAACTGCATTTAATACTCAATCAACATATTTAGTTCCACTATGTTGACTAATGTTGTGAAGTATGAAATGAGTATTGTTTAAGTGCCTAGTCACTCCTAGCTAACCCCTTGAGTATTGTTTTGGTTTATAGAAACTCTTGATTAACACTTTGAGTACTCTTTCCATTCCTAACTCAACCAACTTTAATTTTCACAAATCACTCATAATTCAACCAAGTATTTTCTCACAAATCATTATTAACTTAACTAAGTATTCTTTCTCGAATCAGTATTGACATAAGTAAGACAAATGTTCTCATTTTCTAATTTGTTCACTGAAACATAAATGATGTTCTCTATGAAGCTTTTTAATGGAGGTTAGAAAATTGAACAATGTTTCAACATTATACACTATGGTCTCTTACTTTCTTTTTCTTCTTGCTTTATATAAACTCTCGAAAAAGTAGTCAATGTAAATTTGTTTGTAAAGTTGAAAAACTTTAGCTTTTCTTAATATCCTTCTTGTGTATCTTAACTTGATTTTTTTTTCAATGATGCATTAAATGTATTTCATGAAGCATTAAACATTCTTTTCTTTTTGCATGAAATCCCAATATTGGGATGTACTTATATCTTATTGGGCAGAGTGTATTTTCTTTAATTTGGCTAAAATGTAGAGGTTATGAAGTAAATAGTCATTCGGCAATGCATAACTCAAGGAATTGCTAAAGAAAATTATTTAACTCTTTATCAAATAGACTTTTGATGTGACTTGTGCTTTTTGAATGAATCTTTTTGGCATAAGAAAATAACGTACATTCCCTATAACATAAAATAAACATTTATACGTTATTTGGAGTATGAGGTTAGCTTGCTTTTATGTATGTATTGTTTGAGCATATTCATGTATTGTCAAATGTAAATAGACTACATAGTGTCATATTGTTTGCCAAACGAAATATTTGTGTCTTGCTTGATTTGTTGTTATGCTAACTATTGTCTTACATATATATGAATCAAATGTCTTACACTTACTTATTTTCAAGATTTAATAAAAAACAGAGTGTTGAACTTTTCTTTATAGTTTTATCATCAAGGATGACAATGGACTGGGAAGGTACAAGTTTGACAATCCCATCCTCGTTCCAAATTAAAAAATCATTCACATCCCCATTCCTATACCACTGTCTCATCAATGGATATACTCATACTAAGTTCGCATTCGTCTCTTCACTATTGCAAATATTAATTAAATAACTTTTTTTCAAAAATTAAAAATCTCAAAAAAAAATCAAGAATGAAATGTAAAAAAGATACAAGTTTTTTTCCGAGTAACAAATATCAATTAATAAATTATAATTATATAAATATCAAATAAAAATATCAAATGATAATTGAATAAATATAAAGTTAATATAAAAAAGATTAAAAATTAAATGTGTGCATATGAAACTAACTCTCAAATGAAAATTCATATAAGTTCATCACGTCATTTTATTCATCTTTATCTTAAATTAGGAAGACACATTTAATTTGTTAGGTAATATATATATATATATATATATATATATATATATATATATATATATATATATATATATATATATATTTATTCTTCATGCATTTCTAATACTCAATTTAAAAAATGAATATTACTCATGGAAACAATTCATTTATCATCCCTAGTTATCATATTGTTTTCAAACTTTTTTGGTAGATATATGTTTAATGTATATCAATTACTTCAACGCACTTTTTTTTAATCAAGGAACAAAAGACGTTATAATAAAATAATAATGAAGAGACTACCTAATCGATGGAAAGTTAGAAGTAATGAAGCCCAATTCTAGATTTAACTGTAATGCACTTGTCCGTTTATTATTTTTATTCCTTTCCCACCTATTGTACGAAATGCTTCAAAGATACTAATCCTAACACATGGAACGAGAATTCCTAATTAAGGTCTTCTAAGACATAACAAATGAGGATATTAATTTATTTACTTCAAGACCTAATTATTTGTTGAGACATCTCACTACATCTTTCAGTGGGTTAAAGGGTCCTTATAATCATAATCATTTGTTTTAACATTATTGAATGAGACTTGTTGTTTAAGGAAATCCTTGAGTCCATTTTTCATTGACCACTAAGAAAAAGTTATTAAAGACCTTGTTAATTATAATTCGTTAACTCACACCGAATAATGTACAATCTTTAGCAGTTTTATGATTAGAGGTAAGATTCCCTTGCATTTTGATTTAGGGTAGGCCTACTTTTTTCTATCTTTTCTTGTCTATGTTTTTTTAACTTATTGTCTCTCGTCACATGCAAAAACAAAATCAACTTGATGTTTAGTACGACCAAGCTTCTAAAGATATACATTTTCTGTGGTGATCATAGCTCCAAATTTTTAGATTTATAGAAATTTGCCAGTGAAATTAGTCATGCCGAAGGATATAAGACAAGAAATTTTAGAATTTATGAACACAAAGTGAGTGAGAGAGTTTGGAGAATGAGTGAAGTAATTGTAACTTTTTCCAAGTTGAATTTAATATTATTTTTGTTTCGTTGGAGAGGTTTTGGAAGGCATGGGGGATATGTTGATAATGGCATGATGATGAATTTGACTCTTGAGGATCTATTGCTTAAGGTTCCTTTGTTTGAAAAGAAACCCTAATACTACAAGAGAGGTCCCTCTTGTCTCCTCTTGTAGTGTCTATGAACTGTTTGAAGCAAAGTGCATTGGATTTGTTTTGGAAAGATTCCCATAAAAAGAAATTTAGGTTCCAGGCGCAATTATCTACTTGTGTGAAAAGCATTCATATATAATTATTATTATTATGGAACATCTCAAGTGCTCAAGGTGATTTGATTTAATTAAGGGACAAATTTGGGGCGGTTCACAAAGTAATACGAAGTGACATCTATATCTAAGATAAGGTCCCATGATCCTTATGTTGTCTTAACCTTCATAGAACAAACAAAGCATGGCCAACAAGATTATCATGTTTTTGTCACTGAAGGAGAAACAGTGAAGACATCTCACTCTACATATCCTCCCAGTTGCTTTTTTGTTCATCATCTCTCTGCCTGGTCCCCCTCAGGATTCCATGTTATCTATTGGCCCCTAGTGGGTTTTTTTCGATCATTCACAGATAATTATGCATGTAAATATCTTATCTAAAACATTATTAATCTCACCTAAATCTTAGTGTTTCAAAGAGCTAATTTCTAGTTTCCAACAAAAATAATGTACCTCGTTCTTATAGATAACACGGCCAAGTCCACGGAAGCTTCTTCTTTCTCTCTTTCTCCTCTTTCTCATTAACACTTCTATTTTATAATGAAAACAATAATCATAGAATGACACGTATTTTCATTCATTTCATATATATTTTTAGAAGAAAAAAAAGTAAAAAAAAAATAATTTCAAATAAATAAATATATAAAAAATTTATATATGTCAGGATATATTTTTTTAATAAAAAGAGTTATGCATGCAGTTAATCCTTTCATTCATGATCAGCATGCAACTAATTATATCCAATATTTTTGTTTGTGAAATTATTGTATGCAATGTGTAAGGAATCGTAAAAAAAAAAAAAAAAAAAAAAAAAAAGAACGGGGAGGAAGGAACGTGCGCTGCCACAAAGGGACAGCTAACGTTGCTTCCCCCGAAAACAAAACCAAAAGCAAACAAGAAAAGGAAAGAGAAGAAGAAGGGAAGAGGGAAGAGTTTGGGAAGTTAAAAAGGGGAAGCTATGGGTCTGCTGGGAGGAGAAATGATTGCTGCCAAATTTTTGTGAGAGAGGAGAAGTTCTTGCTGCAAGTTCTGGGAAAGAGGAGAAGTGGAGAACTTTTGAAGTTTTGGAGGAGATAGACTCAAAGAATTTACAAAGGAAGTCTTCAAGAGGTAAGGAGTGCTAAAATTTTCGTTTTGATTAGTTAATCTTACTGTTTTTGTAGAAATCCAAAAGCTTTAAAGTTAAAAATGGAGGTTTTTCTGGTTTTCTGGAAAACCTGTGATTCTGCAGAATCTGCAGAATCGCGTTCGTCCAATTTGGTTTCAAATTGGACGTTCGTCCAAATTGAGACGAATTGAACGTTCGTCCACTTTGATTTGAACGCTCGTTTTTCTTTAGCTGACGAGCGTTCGCTCATGCGTTGCTCATGCATTCGTCCCGTACCGTTCGTTCTCCTTTGAGCGCTCGTCCAAACGAGTGTTGTTTTCGATTCTAAGCGTTTGGCCTTTTTGTAAAATGACGTTCGTTCTTAAATATTCTGAACGTTCGTCCTAACAGTATATGACCAAATATAGGTGGATTAACGAGCGTTGGTGATAAGGATTTGAGTAGAGAGCGTCTGTGTGCGCCTGTGATCGTTCGTTCATTTCCGGGTAAGGGAAGTTTACTTAGTTTAACTATTCTGCTGTATGTGGAGGTGTGAACGTTCGTTATTTTACTGTTTAAAAGTGATGCATGATGAATGAATTAAATGATAGTATAAACGTTTGTTATTTCACTGTATGATGTGCTAAATGATTCGCATGAACAATCGTTATTTTGATTGCATGATGTTGTTATGATTGAGCTATGTGAACGTTCGTTTTTATGGAAGGAAAATGATATATGACTATGTTACATATGAACGAATGAGATGATATGATTTTGCTGAGAAATGAATAGCCCATGAACAGTTGTACGTTCGTTCTGGACGGTCATCAACCGTTCGGTTTTCCTTGTTATACGGTTGAAATATTGAATCTTCCATTGATTGAAAATGTGGTTGAGGACGAACGTCCTCGTCCTAAATTTGACATGCTTGAGCGTTCGGCCAAGCACTGTTTGTGTCTTAATAGTTTTTTTACAAATTTCTATCCTTTTACTTCCTATAATGTTATACGTGCGTTATTGAGACGGTCTCTGACCGTTCGGTTATATTGGCCAACATGGTGGAAATAGGATTCTGTCATTCGGGTAGAATTCTGGTTGAGGACGAGCGTCCTCATACCAAAATGCTTTGCTTGAACGTTCGGTCTCATACCGAACGTTCGCCCTAATTGCTGTTCAGTCTTATACTGAACGCTCGTTCTGTTTGGCGTTCCGTTTTATGTTGAACGTCCGTTCAAAGTGGATTTCGGTCTCATACCGAACGTCCGTTCAAATTGGTGTTCGGTCTCAGATTGAGAGTTCGCTCTAATTGGTGCTCGGTCTCACACTGAGCGTTCGTCCTGATGGTGCTCGGTTTTGAACTGAGCGTTCGTCCTAAAATGGGGCTCGGTCTTAGATTGAACGCTCGCTCAAAATGGCGCTCGATCATATATCTAGCGTTCGTTCTCCAATTCTTAACGAGCGTTCTCTTGGTCAAGTCTGCAACGTTCGTCCTCGTATTCTTGGCGAGGGTAGGACATTTGGTTTTTGATGCTCATCCTTATAAATGATGAAATTGGATATGAATTGATGAGTAATGAATGATGAACAGTATACGAGATGAAAATGAAACTATGATTATTGAACGAGCGTTCCAGGTAGGAACGACTCAGATGATTGTTGAAATTCGTAAAGTATGACTGTGGGAAGTTAATGCTGGCTGTTCAATCCTGATATTCCGTGAGTGATCGTCCTCAAGTAGAGGCGCACGTCATGCGTGGGAATGGCAGGAGGTCGTCGTCCTTAGAGGTACTTTGGACGGACGTACTAACCTCGGGTGGCAGCTGATGAGAATGCCAGTTACCACACCACCCGGGTGCGTGAACGCCTGTAACTACACAGATTTCATACAGTCCGGACAGTTAGTCGTGTCTAGTTTTATTTTGTGCATGTGTTATAATGCCTTGATATGTGATGAATTATGTAATGAATTGTATGACTGATGCATGAGTTAAATTAAGTAAGCTTACCCTTTCGTTTCCTTGTGTTGTCTATTGTCCTTGTACGTCCGCCTTGTCATTGCAATGATCATCCGTGTGGATGTGAGCAGAGGGAGACGAGCGTTTGGAAGAGGCGCTGAATGAAGAGAACCTGGTTGATGTCGAAGTGAAGACCGAGCAGTGAGGCGCTCGGCCAGTTATGTAGCCAGTATTAGAGTGGTCGTTTGACCATCTTGTCTTATTATTTTATTCTGATAGATCGTTCGGTATTTGTGCTGTGTAAACCGTTCGGTCAAGTTTCGTGTATGTTCAGCTTTTTCAATTGTAACTCTGAAGACGTGCGGCTTTGCGCGTCTGTTTTGTTATTATTGTAAGACTGTACTCAAGGACGTTCGTCCTTGAGCGTTCATTCGTTTTTCGTTGGAAAACTGTACTGAAATATTATTAAATGTGATTTTCTAATTTTATGGTTTATGCTGTATTTTTGGGATGTCACACAATGTAAGTGCTCATGCATGGCTTTTTAATATCCAACTACATGAATATATTCTCCAATCCACGAGTCAATCCGGTTTATCAAGGGTTTGAGTCGGGTTAGGTTTGAAAAAAATATAACTTTTTTATGCGGGCTAGTTTTCAACACGACTTACTTAAAACCCGACTCACCGGGTTGAACCCGTGGTGAGCCAAATTGAGTCACTAACTGTAACATCCCAAAATATAGTAATTACCATAAATCAGAATTAATTACATTTAACAGTAAAATAATGCAGTCTTTACACTAAGATTCAAATCCAAAACCCAAAAGGACTTAAATATAGAATTCTATACAACAAAACATAAATATCAGAAGTTTAGGACGAACGGTTTTACAAAAGGAATTAACCGAACGTCCAATTCAAAAGTTTACATCTAAAACTAAAAGGAACGGACGTTCTACTGCTCTGCTTTAACTTCCACTTCAACTAAGTTTTATTCTTCAATCACGTCCTCCAAAGTGGCCTCGCCTTCTGCTCACATCCACACGGATGATCATTGCAAGACAGGACGAACGTACATGGACAATAGACAACACAAGGAAAACGAAAGGGTAAGCTTATGTAATTTAATTCATACGTCAACATATACACTTAACATTTCAATTCACACAACAGTTAACTTAGCATATAACAACATAGACATATATATATATATATATATATATATATATATATATATATATATATATATATATATATATACTAGACAGACCGTCCGGACTGTATGAATCTGTGTAGCTACAGGCGTCCTTGCACCCGAGTGATGTAGTAACTGGGATACACTCAACAGCTGCCACTCGAGGTTAGCCCTATCCAAAGTACCCCTAAGGAATAGAACCTCCTGCCATTCCCACACATGAACTACTCTCCTCTACGTGAAGATGAGTATCACGGAATATTAGGATGGACCAAGCCAGCATTAGCATGCCCACAGTCATACTTTACCAAATTCCATATTCAACATATATGAGTCGTTCCTCCCTGGAACGCTCGTCCAAAATCCATAATCATATAATCATTCCATATAGTGTTCACCTTTTAAAACTTCATACTTTATTATCATTTTCATCTTTAGTTTCAAATACTCAAAATAACGAACGTTCAGTCTTCTGAAGGAAGAGGACGAACGTTAAAAGCGAGACTTAGAAGGACTCGTTGCCAATCAGAATGAATCGACACATGATTATTTGACGAACGTCATTGCTACTCAAATCAGTTAAATGAACTGACTCTAGAGTGATACAATCAATATTCAGAATATTTTAAGTACCAAGATGTTAGGCCGAATCCAATTGGATGAAGATACAACAAGACGAGTAATTAACTACACTGGGAACCTTTCGTTTCAAGGAATCGACTGCTAGTCAATGATCGAACGCGATAATATACATTTACTAAGTATTTGGACGAACGCTATTTACGCACGTTTGGAAATCAAAGATAAGAACGAGCGTTCTGTATAAGACCGAACACTACATTAGGACGAACGCTAGGTAGATGACCGAGCACTAATTAGGACGAACGCTTAGTATAAGACCGAGCGCTATTTAGGACGAACGCTTGGTATAAGACCGAGAGTTCATTAGGACGAACGCTAGGTATACGAACGAGCGCTACTTAGAACGAACGCTTGGTATAAGACCGAGCGTTACTAATTTTAAAGTTTAAAGATATTCGTATACAGCTAAGCTGAACCGAACGCTCAAACATAGCATTTCATAGGAGGACGCTCGTTCTCTATCAGAGTTCTTTTCGAATGAAAGAATTCGATTTTAAGCCATTTACTAGAAAACCGAACGGTATAAGACCGTTCGATGACGAGCGTACATTATCAAGGTAAGAATTATCATTTTCAGATTTTTCATCTATCTTAACTCAACATTTCTCATACGATTCATATCTTTATAATTTCATATTCATCATTAAATCACATACTTTATAAAATTCATATTAACAACTCATACTCTACAATAATCATCCATTTTCCAATTCATACATATCATCAACATGCAGTTCAACCAACAGAAACCATATTCATTCAGTACAACAGTGCTCGTTCATGCATACTCAATCAGCATACGTCTCATGCATACATTTCATATCATACTTTCATACATCATACAAGTATCAATTAAATTAATAAGCTCCCCTTACTTGGATCAGTAGTGAACGTCCTAAGAGTATGGTTTTGTCTCGTCCAACTATGGCTTTCTACCCTCAACGATTTTCTTAAGTTCTTCAACTAAGTCTAACCAAAAGAAATGCAGAAGAAATCAGTTTACATCTTTTCGTGCAACCAAATCTTGGTTTCGCATGTACTCCAGAAACGAACGTCTAGGTTGGGGGCTTACCGGTTTCCAGAATCTGGAGCTGTTCGGTTCAGAATGGAGCTCACGGCGTAGGGAACGTTCCTATGGTTCTGAATGTTGAACGGAGAAGAAGTGTGTGAGTTACAGTAGAGAGAAGGTGGAGGTTTCTAGAGAAAAGATGGAGAAAATGAAAAGTCTGATTCTGAGGAAGAAGAAGGGTGCGTGCAGGTGAGTGGGAGAGTTTTTCAAAAATTATTTTTGTTCAGTCCACGTCCAAACGGACGAGCATTCCCCTGTCGACACCTGCACCCCCACTACTGACTTCAGAAACTTTTATCGTGACAAGTGGCGCTCGTGCATGTAGTGCAAAGTGGGTTTTAATGGCTCTGTGTAAATGACGTGGTGTGCATTAATTGTGATTTGACAGATGTTTTGCAGGGTTTAATTTTCGAGGCCTTACACTAACCCACCTAATTTAATTTTATTATTTATTATTTTGTATTTCAAAATTATTAGTTAGCATTTTTTTCATTATATTTTAGATGGTTATAGAGAAGGTGTTTCACGAGAGAAAAATATTATAGATTTATCTATTCAAGACTCTAATATTATAAATTGATAAGTGATACAAAAAATATTATTATAAAAAACTTATTTGTTTGTCTTTTTTACGTGTTTTTGGATTGGATTATATGATACTTTTTCTTTTTATTTTGAATTATATTTGGAGTTTAACATCATTTAGTGTGACGTTTATTTGGATTTAAATTAAAAAAATTGTAATTTTTTTATTTAAAAAAAAAACTTACAATTAAATGAGCTAGTGAGTCAATCCGTTTAATCCATCAACCCGTGGTGGGTCGAACCAGGTTTGAATTTTTTCAGCTTCCAAATAAGTGAGTTGTGTTGGATTGGCTCAGTAAGTGACCAACTCGTGATGAGCCGGACTTGGTCGAGCTGGATTACCCGTTTTCACAACTCTATGAATATATATATATATATATATATATATATATATATATATATATATATATATATATATATAAAAGTTATTTTAAAAGTGATTTTCTGTAAAATCATCTTTTATAGTATGTATATATTATATTATATTAATTTAAACGTGGAATATACTGTTATTAATACAACCATTACGTATAAAATTAATTATTTATAATTTTTGTGATTATATAATTATATGTTTAAGAATTAGCATCATGTACCTGGAAACGAACCTGAATTAATTAGTATGAACACAAGCTGGAAATGACCAACCATAAAAATGTAGCGCCTTTAACAGGATAGAAAGGGACAAAATTGATGTGAGAGCAAACCATGATGAAATTTGTAAACGACTATCATTTAAAATAGTACTAGTATTTTATTTTTTTTATTGTTTTTAAATAAAACATGAAATTAAAAAGGAAAACAGATAATAAATTTATCATGAAAGAGATTAGTATCAAGACTAAAAGTGAATTTCTTTAAGTAAATTGTGGGAAATAAGAGTTAAAAATAGAGTTAAGTCGCTTTGTTGTCATTTTGAACTGTATTAAGATAACATTACTATTCACCTATTTAGAGATCCAAAGAAGAAGATATGGGATATTATCATTCTTATAAAATCCAAAAAGAATTGGCAAGGGTAGACAACTATTTTTTAGAGTAATCACCACCCTTCATCTTTTCTCCTTATCCTTCTCCATAAACAAAGGTGGTGATAAAAGAAATCTAAAATATTAAAGAGACAATTTTTATGGTGGTGGGTCCGAAGGTAAGAAAATAACATCATGGACAAACATCTATTAAAAAGTCTACAAATAAAAGATGTACAACTATGAGACACTCACATCAAATGGAAATAGAGGTAAGCAGTTAAAAAAACATTCTCAATAACCATCTCTGCATTGCAACATGTAAATCCAGACAAATTAAAAAAATACAAAGAGTTCTCTCTAGCATCATTTACCTACACAAACCATCACAGATCCATCTCCTCAAACAAAAATCAAAGATTCAATCATCTTCATTTTTCTATCTTCACTATTATACAAAAACAAAAGTACCAAACACATAATACACCACAAAGAGATCAGTAGCTTCAACCTTCGCACCAAGTTGCAGTATGGCTTTTTCACCGAAGGCTTGTAATTAGAGATACTCGCTATTCACCAACTCAATTACCTTTCTCATGTTTTCGTCCTCCATGGTCACATGTCTCGGAGCTTCACAAGTCTTACTAAACGATGACATTTAGTTCAAAACCCTTGTAGATCTTCGCTGTATAGGGATCAAAGTCGCTGATATTTGAACCGAGGATGCATCAACGACATGGTGGATGTTCGTTGGAGAGAGAAAGCAACTGGGGAACAAACGTTCGCACAGGGGTGAAGAAGCCAACCGACGATGCTTTCGATTGCATCGTAGAGCCACTAGTGGCAGAGGTGAGATGCTACGTAGGAGAAGGTGAAATCAATGAAGGAGAAAGAATTATCATGGTGTGTGAATGTGGTTGTGGCGCCTCATGAAGTGTAGAAGAGGCAACCTAATTTAGGGTTTCTTACTCAACAGGAGAAACTTGTTAAGACAAGATCGTTTAGCAACTCATATTTTAAAGTTTAACAAATAATACTTAATGAAAATTTTGTTCATAAAATGAAACGTATAATGATGGTACGTGCTAAAAGATAATATTAAATGAAATAAGTGTTTATTAGATTTAATAGTCTATCTAGAATATTGAACGAGATAAACATATACAAAGTATACAAATACTTGAAATAGATTATGTCTAAACTCAAACATTGTCTAATACAATGGAAACATGATTCAAGTAAACGTTGATGTTTAATATTCAATATCAAAACAAGTTAAGTCATTAAGCGTATGATAGAACGAATCATCTAAGATATCAGTATAACACACTTAATGTTATCAAATAATATATTGAATATAGAATATCTCAAACGCGTTAAATGCTTAAACATAAAAAGCACCAAACACTATAGAACTCACCTTAGCCCTTAAGCAAAACATGTTAAGCAACTCTATATCCTTAAATACATGAAATGTGATCCTTATTTAGAAGCTAAATATAGAAGTCTTGCTTAATGTTGCTGTAACTGAACCTAATCATGCAATCAGAAAATTTAACAACAATATTACAATTAATGAGCCACTCCAGCAATCAGTCTGAGATCATCATGCAATCAAGTCACTGCATCAGATAACCACAACCACCATATAGATCAAACCCTTAGATTCTTTATACAGGAACCACTCACCATTTTTCACATTTTTTGTAATGTACTCCAATTTTCCCTTTCTATTTTCTTACTGTTCCACAACTTCAATTCCGAAACTCTCAATTGCAATTGCTTGCTTACCTCTCCTTCAACTTCGTTATCTTCTTTTTTTTTGCTATTCTCCTCCAACTTTGGCGTGAGAATTATGATATATTGTGAATGTTTAGTTTTAAATAAGTTTTACATAATAATTTTGTTATTGTTGGAGATTTAATGCTTTATGATTTCTTGAGATGGTTATTTTAAATTTTAAACAAATTTATTGGTAAGTAAAATATTTTAAAGATCTAATATAATTTGTGTTTCGGTAAGGATTTTGTGGGACCGAGAGACGAACCTTAGCTAACGTGTCTTTGCCACCTTTGGACGTCTATGTTGTTCGCTTTCTTGTAATATGAACCTCTCGTTTGTCCTTCGATGGGTCGCTCGCGCTTCTAACTACAAAAATGGAGGGAATTATCGACGGCTCGAGTCCATCGAAAACAACAAAAAAGTCGTCGGTAATGCCTATTACCGATGGATTAGCGACGATCAACTGGCCATCGATAAATCCTTTATCGCTAACTATTACTGACGGCCTACCGAAGGGCACCGAAGGACAGAGGCCTTCGGTAATTACCAAAGGGCAGTGACCTTCGGTAATTACCGAAGGACAGAGACAAACTAAGAAAGTTGTCCAGGTAAATCAAAACACACACCCTTGGAACATTATATTTTTTAAAAGACAAGCAAAAATATATCAGAAAAGGAAAAGGCATGAATTTAAACACTTCTCTAGAAAATAAAAATTAAAGAATGAGATTCAGGGCCAAAACAGAAGTACAATTGACCAAGGTCTAAAACAAAGAGTGCCTTATGTGGCAACAATCTCAAAATTAAACGTCTACATAAAACTTTAAGAAGAAAATGCCCTACAGTTCTTCAGGCCCCAGAGAAAAAGAAGGGGAGAAATGAAAAAAATTTGAACAGAAAAAAAACATAAAATTAGACATGGCTTTGCTTCCCTAATCAAGTCAATTGCACTGCACTCATGCCAGCCAACTAGTTGCCTCATGCAGCTGCTTGGATTGGCCCATTTTATCTAAAGCCACGACCCCTTCCACGATATCCGCCCCTGCGCAGCCACGACCTACAACAAAATTTAATTACAATTGTTAGTTAAAAAAATGTACTTGGTGAAAAATATCAAAAAGTTGAATTGGACAAGATGATAGAATATTTCCCCTTCCAAATCAGCTCTATAAGCCTAAATCAAAACAGAACATATCTCCTAGTCTTGAAGAGCCAGAAGAATCCAGTTCAATGACTTCCAAAATATCAAGTAAAACTGTAAAAGCCAATAGCCTAATACTGTTAGACAATTCATACATCCATCAACACTTACACAACCAATTCAAACACTTCTAGAATATCAACAGCAAAATTTTACTACACTTTTTAAGGTTTTAAGATCGAAACACCAAATGAAAAACATGAGTCATAAATTGATGAGGGATGCAAGGTCCATTTTTTTATTAATGAAAGTCTCACTACCAAAAAAAAAAGATGGCATGTCATCTACGGCCCATTTTCATGGAACACACTGAGAATACTTCTCAACCATCACTGTAGTAAACATACACAAAATGAGGTAATATCTATACTTACAAAGGACTCATTTTACAAAGGAATCATCAAAAAATTAAATGACACATGAAATTACTAATTACAAAGGAATCATCAAAAAATTAAATGACACATGAAATTATTAATTACAAAGGAATCACTTTTGTTGTTATAATTATGAATTTCATTCCATCGAATTAATATGCAAATACTAAATTCATACTTACAATTAACTCCTTTAATAAAATAATCTTAACACATACACAATAGTGCATCACAACTAATGCAATTAATTATTTATAGAGAAATAAAATTCTTCATACAATATACAAATTGAAATAGAAAAATATCTTAGGAAGTTAAGCAAACTGCTATAATCATATATAATAAATAAATAAGTTATTTAATGGGCATTTAATTCTTTTAACATTATTTGATTAGTATTTATTATATATAATAAATTTATTCACTATCTTCATTATAAAATCTTATCCTACATAGGTTAAATTGAATAAAAAAGAAGTAATCATTCTTTTGTAAAACAAGATAATATTTTTAGCTTTATTTTTTTCCTTTGGAGGAACAAAACACTCATGTCATTTCTGTATATGCACAAATGGGTATCATAGATAATGATGTTTTTATTTGTCATTTCAGTATATAATTCTCTGCTGAAGCTTAAAAACTCTTCACATATGTGATGTCTCTACTTCTTCTAACCAACATAGCATCATTTTGACACAAAAGAGTGTTATCCTTATTGGAGAGTTGGTTTTAGGAAGAGAAAAAACATGACAGGGTTTAACAGAGTTTTAGCCTATCATCTTGTACTTCTCTTGGTAACAATCTTTGTACATATTTATAGACATGCATTTCTTCTCCTTCTTCAATGTTGGCTTTGCATTACATATTAAATTGTTGACTTTTGTTAATAAATGTAGACGTCATTGCATTCTGGGAGGGATAAACCTTTATTCTAATTGCCAGAAGAAAAAGAAAGCATGTGAAGTGGGAATGCGATGTATTTGGGAACACATTTAATTCAGATTCACACTTGAGTGACTCAGGAAATCAAATTTAATACAATCAAAGACGAAACAAGTATTACTGCAAGAACACGGTTTAGAATATAACATAGCAAAACATAGTCATGATTAAGAACTCAAATTAAAGGGGAAAAAACTGAAAAAGAAAAGGATAATGATAATGGTGAAATTTAAAGTGAAGTTACCTGAAGTAAACGCTTGAGTGGTCTTGGTGGGCCACGAGAAGCATGAGAATGGTGCCAAGGTGTTTGCCTCCATGCCACTTTCCCATCACTCCCGACACTGATTTTGTACCCAGAAACAACCGCTCCAAACACCACAGTTCTGGCTTCTTCTGCCACACAACAAACCTTCCCACTTCCCCTTTCTTCTGCATCTTCTTCACCTTATCTTCTTCTTACTCACACATTATTCACCTCCGGTAAACTCTGTTGTCCCTTCATCTACATTTACTGAAGGTGCAATATACAATTAGAATTAGTTCTATTAGACACAATAAAAAAATTATCAATAATAAGCAAGTTGTCAATAAAACAAATGTAAAATGAACAATGAGATATGATTTATATTGATTATTATTGTAGCACAGTGTGAACCATAATCCATAATAAGCATCCTTGCCATTAAAAGATATGAACCAGTTCAAAAGTTAGAAGAATTTTTGAAATCAAAGAGATTAAAACATTTTTTCTTACTAACTTTAGGACAAAAATCATGTTTGAAAGAAGCAAATAAAGCCAACAATTTTCTTTTTATTTCATACAGGAAATTCATCGGCCAAAACACAAGAAAAATAAAGAAATCAAGATGAGAAACTGTACTAAAAATAATTCTTTTCACATGAGCACAACAGAAAGTTCATACAGGGTATTGACAATAATAAGAAAAAAAAATTGTATTTTTCAATCTACTAAAGTTTCAATACAAGACCAAAACAGATCAAGATAAATTAATCAAAGACAACGTGGAAAGGCAAAGAAAATACTTAGCTCCGTGCAGACGCGTCTAACCTAGGCTCTGAATACCACTTGATAGTTATAGGTCGAGGTGGATCGACGAGGAACCATGGAACTGGCACAGGTCGAGCTAATCGAAGAAGAAGAACAGCGGATGACGGAGAACGAAGGCAAAATCTAGATTGAGTGGTTTGATCGGTGTAGATTCTAGAATTGGGGATTTAGGACGTTTTGATTGGTGGAGAGAAAGGATTCCATGATTGAATCGATGAAATGGAACAAAAAGAGGTTTTAATCGGGCGAAAGTGAAGATATAATGGTGAGGATAGGTTTAATAGGTGAAAAGTGGATTATATGGTGGATTAGCCAAAGGTAAGGGAGAAATGAACGGGAGAATGAAGATCTATAGACTAACCATAGATGGCGGATGAAGATATAAGGCGGAAGAGCTCGAAATATGGATCAGAGACGAGGGGAGGTTCGAGAGAAAAAGAGATGTGTGCGGGTGGATCTCTCGAGAATGACTGGACAAAGATGTGGTTCGCATATCATGAGGCATCGCTGGCATTACCAAAGGGCAAAAGCCCTCGGTATTTAATTTCACCAATACATTACTGAAGGCCTAAAGGTCGTCGGTTATAAGCCTTCCGTAATTCACGTTTTTATTGTAGTGCCTTCAGTTCGCAGCATTTTTTCTCCTTCACCAGCAAAGGGGGGATGCATCTGCAGAGGCACACTGACGCTCAAGTTAAGCGTAAGTTATGGAGCCTTAGCTCTTAAGAAAGTGATTTTGTTATCATAGTAGAGTATTTACGAGTGTGAGTAGAACGTAAGTGGACGTACCTGACTGTTGGCCCTACCCCTGTATTTATAATTTATCTCATGGACCCTAAAATGACACAGGTCTAAAAAAATATAAACAGGCTTATCTTAAAATTCGGTTGGTTGCTCATAAATCGCCTATCAAGATCTTTAATCAGATATCTTTGATTATGTTGAGATTGTTGACAGTAGAGCATTGGTTTAGCTGAACCTACAATGTCTGAGCTTTTGGTTTTTGATGATGACAACACATAATTAATAACACATGTGTTTATGTGTTACATGTTCATTACTTTCATGATTATGATTATATGAGAACATGTTTGTGTTGTGTTGATCATTGCAATTCACTATGTTATATATGTGAGATTTAATCTGTGATTGCATGAAAATTGTTTTGGAAAAGAAAAACCACATGCACTTTAGTTGAACTTAAATTGTGTAGCAAACCAACAGTTTTATGTCGACTTCATTATGAAGTAAATCGATTAAAACTCGTGGCTTTGCACAAGCAATAATTTTCAAAGTGTGCTGTGAGAATTTGAAAGTTTTTCAAAACTATGTTTTTAACCGTTACAAAGTCGACTATGTGCGCAAGCCATTCAACTAAGTTTGTTATGTATTGAAATTTTCTTAATGTTTGTCTTAAAGTGTGTAACTGCTATATTTTTAGATATGATTGACCAAGCCTTAATTGTGAAACAACTGCATTAATTGTGTAATGAATTAATTACTATGACTGCTACTAACTGTTATAATGACTGTATTCGACTTCATTAGTGTTAAAGTCGACTGAAGAACGTCAGAATTATGAAAAACTATATATTGACGCAAATTTGAATTCTGTAAGAAGTTTTGAGAATCTAACGAATTGTGTGATAATTTTCAGATTAGTGTTGTCTTACAGATTTGGGAAAAGCTCCAAGAACTATTAAAGAAGATCATGGTGTTCGTCTTTGGAGATATCTTGAAGAGCAAGGATTGTGTGCTTTTACTGTCTGATCAAATCTGCACTAAAGGTGTCTGTTTTGGTGATCAGGAATTCAATCCTGTGAAGATTGGTGTTTGTTGACAAATTTATGATCACCAAAATATGATGTCACAAACTTGTTGAACAATCGGCAAGTATGACCGAATCGTTTCAAGTAATAAACTCGGTAAGACCAAGTATCGTTCTCCCAAAGGACTCACGGCCTAGTTTAGTTATGTGATTCTTTTATTAGCTAAGACTTAAAAACAAAATAATTGGAATGTACTATGCAAAAGACGAAAATAAACATGTATGCATGAGGTTTTAATCAATGGCAAAAGCAAAAGACAAGCACTTTCAATGGAATATATGGATGATTATGTTGTTGGGGGTCAATTTCATCTTATCCACTATCATATAGTTTAGGAATTCAACATTCAATTCATCATTGTTAATGCAACTCTCTAAATTACCTTGTCAAGAAGGCCTATCCCTAATTACGAGTTCATACAATTCCTAGCATTCCTAATAATTAGTTCTTTTAGCATAGGAGCTTAACGGCAACCAATATACTATTGGGAGAGATTCCCCGGATCTAGACTTCTCCGTACGTTTCCGTATCGACAAAATCAATAATCATGCATTGAATGAGTTAAACAAAGCAAGCATTGAGCAAAGAGGAAAAACCCTAACTAATGATGAAAGAAAGCATAGGTCTTAGATTAAGATGAAAGCACAAATTCCATATATGAGAGCTTCAAAAGATTACATTGATTCCCCAACAAACATACAAGGTTTAGTTCACCATATTCATGGTGAACCTAGATGAACAATAATGAAAGAATGAAGGATAAAACCCTAGAAAGATGAAGAGGTAGCCTGAGCATCCAAGATCCTCCTTCAAAGGGGTGGAAGAGAGAGTGTTTGCTTCGTTTCTGCCAAAGATACAAACCCTAGGACGTCCTAAAGCTTATATACTATTCTAAAATTACAGAAAATTTAGGCCCAAGCCCATAAGTGTTCCGCTTAGCGGTAAAGTACCGCTCAGCGGTGAGTGTGTGAGTTATTTTCTCCCCTCAGCGGCCATTTTTCCCCTCAGCGGTTCCAACGTGAACTCCTGAGTGTCGCTCAGCGGTAAACTGCCGCTGAGCGGCAGTTGTGGCTTCTCCTTTTGCACTCTTTGATGTCTTTTCTGATTCCATCTCTCTCCTTCTTCACTTCTTTCACTAAATTCACCTTAAAACCTGCACAAAAACACTGAAATCAAGCATAAGTCCAGCTCTCTTATTTCTGAAAATATGAATAAAAGCATGATTTCAAGCTAGTTTCTAAGTATAAAGGTTGCTTTTAGTATCAATTTTAAGCATGAAAATAACAGTTTTTCAATTGTTATCAGTTTTTCAACTGTTATCAGTGTTGTTGCCTTGTTGTGACTACATGAAGAGGACGTGTTGTGCTCTGGACTTTGAGGGGTTTCTCAAAGGGTTGAAGACGGCAGGAGAAGCGACATCTTGCTGCTGGTCTTTGTGTGTTGTATGCGTATATTTTGATTATTAGAGGGTTAGAGAAGTGTTTTATATTTTTGACGTGGAGGTCTCTATAAAAGCCTTGTTGTAAAAACCTTGATCATTATAGTGGATTTGCTTCCTGGTGAGGAAGGACACACTGGATGTAGGCTTGGCCTAACCAGTATAAAAGGCAGTTTACCGCTGAGCGGCAGTTGCGGCTTCTCCTTTTGCACTTTTTGATGTCTTTTTTGATTCCATCTCTCTCCTTCTTCCCTTTTTCACTAAATTCACCTTAAAACCTGCACAAAAACACTGAAATCAAGCATAAACCTTTCCAGCTCTCTTTATATGAATAAAAGCATGATTTCAAGCTAGTTTCTAAGTATAAAGGTTGCTTTTAGTATCAATTTTAAGCATGAAAATAACAGTTTTTCAACTGTTATCACAACCCCAAACTTAGAACTTTGCTTGTCCTCAAGCAAACAAGATGTAACTCAATCTTCTACCAATTCATATGATGGTTCACTCTTTCAAAAATCCTCTTTTTCAAGATAAGTAAAAACTTCAATCAAACTTATGACCAAGAGTTCAATCAAGATGTGCACACATGCTTTAGTGTTCACAAAGTCATTTAAATTCCAACGAATGCTATTTTTCATGAATGATCAATCAATTAAGCATGGATGTTCATGTGCTTATGGAATATTTCCTCACTAGGTAAAGTGTTTCACTCACACACAAGTGTATAAGAGGTAATCACTCATTCACTCCACTATCACAATGTCACATGAATCAACTTTGCCTTTCATTTTACCACAATCAAAAACATTCACAAGCATGCATCATCACAAGGACTTTTCAATGGCTTATAATGTGGCTGGGCTAACAATAAAATTGGTTTTTCTGGATCACAAAATCCTTGAGTTAAGAGAATCATAACAACACAATTATTCTTATTTTTCCCAACTTGCTTTTTGCATTTGCATTGAGCTTTGCTTTTTCTTTTCTTTCTCTTTTTCTTTGCATATTCTTAGCTCAATGCTTTTACTTTTTCATGTTTTCCCAACAACCCCAAACTTGAACATTTAACAATACCACACAAGATCTTCTACTTAACTCAAGGTAAAGATTTTCAATCAAGGGTTTTCAATTTATGTTCAAGGCTAAGGGTTCAAAGGGTAGAACACAAAGTGTTCTCTTTTAGTGGGCTAACCTTATGAATTTGGCCAATAAAAAGGGTTCCAACAAACGGCCTTGATCATATGATGCAAAATAAGCAATTGATTCAATCATAGAAAACCTGAGCAAAGTCATTCATGTTTCCAAAGTAATAGCATTCAATCAATAACAACTCTGGAACTCAAAACCTCACATATAAGCTTATTCACATTTGACATACACATCCTGCTTAATCTCACAATCACAATCATAATATCCTGCATTTGTTCACAAAGCTTGTGAATCACCTGTATAAGCATTTTAATGAGCACATCATCTCAACATCAATCAATCAATAAGCATCATCAAGCATTACTTATCAAACAATCACAGTTAATAACAAACCATCACACAAACCAGGTTTCCAATAGAGTACATCAAACCCTAATCTAAAAACAAAAACAAATAAGTTCAGAAAACTTAAACCAACAAAAGCATAAGCATATGATAGCATTCATCAATAAATGCTATCTCAGCTCCTCATCAATCTGAGTTGTCCTCTGTATCTTCCTCCTCTTCCTCATCTTCATCATCTCCAATTGCATCATCATCATCAGCTTCATCTTCTTCCATCTCCCTGACTGAAGCTTCAGCTGCTTCAGCTCCTCCTCCATGCACTGGCTCTTCTGGCCAAGCTACCACATTATGGAATTCATCCATAGTCCACCTATGGGCTGGAGGTGTATCATACATCCCCACAATCATCTCAGCAGTGGCCACATGCCCTCTGTGAGCACCTATAAGAGACATGTACATGTCCCTCATCTGGAATGGTTTTGCTTCATGTGTCTCAGCAGATGTCTGGCTCTGTGCTGGCCCTCTCTCTACGAGCACGGCGTGGTGGAACTGGCTGAGCCGCCTCCTCACCTCCACAATATTGTCTGTAATAGGCCTCATTAATAGCTTTTCTTGGCCTCTCAAATGGTGGAGCAGAAGTGTCCACCCCAGCTATCTTGCAAAGGTGAGTGATTAAGGAGTGATGTCCCAGAGGTGCTTTGCTATTTGCGGTATTGGCACACACATTAATCTCATCAGCTATCACCTGCCCAATGTTAACATTTAAGTTCCTGATAGCACAGTAGATGAAGAGTACCCTGCTGAGAGTAATATCTGACACATGTGAACATGGCTGAATGTTGGCATGAGAAAATGCCATCCAATACTTAGCAAGAGGAGTCAAATCAGTCCTCCTAATGTTTACCACTGAGCCATATCTATTCCTTTGGAAGTGTCCTCCAGGTATGCATAGTACTCTCTCCCCATCCTCATAAACAGCACCTTCCTCCATGCAAAGAGGAAACTGGCACTGCTCACCAGCCCACACAGTGTCCAGGAAGTTATTGATAGAATCAGGATCATACCTGATAGCATGGCCTCTGACATAGCCCAGATAATTTTCAGCTGGATAGTCACCAATCTTCTTTGCATTGGTGTAGAATTCCTTTACCATAGCTATGTTTGTAGGTGTAGGATATGTGGCTAGCTTTCCCCAGTCATTCCCTAACACTTGCTCTCCAAATTGAGGAACAAAGTTAGGTATCACTCCAACCTTCCTCTCCATCATAAGTCTCCTGTCCTGAACCACCCTAAAGTGCTTCTCATGTTTACGAGAGAGGAACCTACTAGAGTGGGGTTGTTCTGGTTCCTTTTCCTTTCTCTTGGTTGCCATGGTTTTCAATCTCTTTCCTGAAGAGGATGTCATTCCTGCATTAAAACACAAATACAAAACCACAGAACATGATGTTAGTCATTAGTAAAACACAGAACACAACTCCTTTCAAAGTTAAACCACCGCTGAGGGTCAGAATTTCCCCTCAGCGCCACCAGTGCCACATTCCAGAACGCAACCAATCAGAAAAACCAAGTCTGGCAGAGTGCCGCTCAGCGGCAGTTTACCCCTGAGCGGTAACTCTGCAGAATTTTGAAACACCTCTTTTTAAGCTGTCCTAACTCCACCTAAATGCAATTTTTAGTTTTCCAGTTAAAAATCATGCAGTTTAATCGGTTCAAACATCAATTATATCATCAAATCATGCATAGAAATCAAAACCCCTAAATATTCATGCTTTGACAATCACATTCAAAACCAAGAACCCTAGAATGAGCAAAATGGATTTTACTTACTTGGGTGGAGATACTAGATGCAATGAGAATGCTTCCAAGCTAGAATGCTCTCTTCCAACCCCAAACTTTGATGGCACACTAGTGAAAAAGTGAGTGGAAGAGAAATTTTCTTAAGAGGGAAGAATGAAAAGATGTGGAAAACCTTAGAGAAGGTATGTGGGAGTGTTTGTGCAAAGAAGAGCCTGAAAGTATGAACAAATGCGCAGCTTAGGGTATAAAAATACCCTAATGGGCTCGGGTCCCGCTAAGGGGAAACTAAAGCCCATCTGCGAGAGTACCGCTCAGCGGCACTTTCGTGATGTGCCCTTCTTCTTCTCTTAACCTACGTGCCTCCTAGACATGCCCCTCACTGGTTCCCTGCAATTCAATGTTTAAAATACTTATGCAAACCCTAACTAAAATGAAACAAACAAAAACAATCAATCAACTGGGTTTCCTCCCAGGTAGTGCTTGTTTAACGTCACGAGCCTGACCCAAAATCCATCAACACCCATCAGTAGGTGTTACAAAATCCACCAACACCCTTCAGTAGGTGTTACAAACTTACCAGCACCCATCAGTAGGTGCAAAATTTTCTCACCAACACTCATCAGTAGGTGTTACAACTTAGCATCCTTCAGTAGATGCTATATCCAACTAGCATCCTTCAGTAGATGTTATGTTCAACAAAATATTTACACAATAATGTTCAACAGATTTAAAAATTACAAACCAAATCAAAAGTTTTTAAATCACTGGGTTGCCTCCCAACAAGCGCTCTTTTAACGTCATTAGCTTGACCCAGTAAAGCTCAAGTTCCTTCTTCATAGTTGATGTTGTAATCCCACCAACTCCTCAGCTGTTTCCTGTGCACTGTTTTGGTCCTTCTAAAATGTGGAGACTCTATCTCTATCATCTCCTTCTCTTTAAAGCCTTTCACAACCTACAACTTGTTTTTGATTCTCACAGGTGTACCAAGTTGGGGTCTTCTTTTCTCCCAGTCACCAGGAATTTCTCCTCCTCTTCCAATCTTTTCTTCTTTGTGCACTTGAAACAACAAACAATGGTTACCTGCGACCTTGGGATTTTCATCTTTATGGCTAGTCATGTGTGCATCTTGAAATGCATCTTTATAACTAGCTTCTTCCTCCTGTGTTTGCGTCTCATCTTTAAAGACGTCTACAACCACTCTCTCTTCTCGGTCCTGGAGCACCACTATACCTTCATTTACATCAATGATAGCTCTGGCCGTTTTCATAAACGGTCTTCCAAGTATGATAGGTATCTTTTATGTTTCCATCTTCATCACCATAAAGTCTGCCAAGAACTGAAATTTGCCAACACAAACTATAATGTCCTCTACAATCCCACATGGCTCCTTTGAAGATCCATCGGCCATTACTAGATTAACCTTTACAGGTTTCACATTAACATTGCCGATTTGCTCCAGTAAAGAGTAAGGTATCAAGTTAACACTTGAACCTAAATCAAGAAGAGCTTTCTTAACCCTTTTCTTCCCTATGGTACAAGGGATAGAAAAACTGCCTGGATCTGTTGCTTTAGGAGGGAATGGCTCTTTTTTAATAGTTATACACTTCTTTGCCTCATCATTTCTACATCTTTTCTTTATAGAGATGTCTTCATCAGATTTAGTGTAAACCGTAATCTGTTGTAGAATCTGTTCCCAAGGTGCATCATTATCCACCATCTTGAATAATTTCGTGAAGTCCAGTTGTTTCCCTTGATGTATTGGAATAGAAGAAGTATTTTTGCTCTCTACTTCTCTTTTCTCTTCTGTTTCTAACTCAACTATCTCATCTTCAGTACTCTCTACCACCTTGCATTCTTCTTTGGTGTTAACCTCAGTATTAGCCCCAAAATTTCTATTTGGTCTTTCTTCTACCTGCTTGGTGATTTGTCCCATCTGAATCTCCAAATTTTTGATAGTAGCTTCAGTGCTCTTTTGGGTAGACTCAGTTTTCTGTATGAAATTATTGAGAGTTTCCTCCATCCTCATGGACCTTTCATTAAGCATAGAAAACTGTTGCCATAAGGTGGGTTGCTGCTGTTGCTTATTAAATTGATCAGCTTGCCTAGTTTGCCCTTGACCAATGCTTGGGTGTGGTTTCCACCCTTGATTGTAGCTCCCTTGATGGTATTGATTGGCCATGTAGTTCACATCCTCTACGGCTTCTACTGGAAAGGCACATTGACCATTGATATGGTCGCCTCCACATAATTCGCACAACTGAGATTGTACCTGTGCAGCAGTCTTCAACTCTTTGGGCAATTGTGCAAGAGTTTTAGTAAGAGTCTCCAGCTGTTGAGTTAGAATCTTGTTTTGTGCTAGCAGAGCATCATGTGTCTGTAATTGTAGAACTCCTTTCTGTTGCATAGGAGCTCCTCTCTCACTGTTAAGTTCATTATCACTAGTAGCCATGTTTTCTATAATCTCTGTTGCTTCCTCTGGAGTTTTCCATTTAATATTGCCTCCTGCTGAGGCATCCAGCATCATCTTGGTTTGTGAACCAAGACCTCCAAGGAAAGTTAAGACTACTTCCTGGTCTTCAAAACCATGCGTGGGAGTTTTACGTAACAAGCTTTTATACCTGTCCCATGCATGCCCCAGTGATTCTTCCATGCCCTGCTTAAATGAAGAAATCTCTTGCTTGCCTTTAGTCACCTTGGATTGTGGGAAGTACTTGTTTAAAAACTTTGTTACCACTGCTTCCCACTTTGTGAAACTTCCTTCTGGGAAAGAATTTAACCAAAACTTAGCATTGCCTCCTAATGAGAAAGGAAACAAGCTAAGTTTGATCGCTTCGTCTGGCACCCCATTAATTTTGACTTATTGCAAATCTCATTGAATGTGGTGAGGTGCTCATATGGGCTTTCATGAGATAACCCATTGAATTGGTTGCTTTTCACCAGTTGGATCAGTGTTGGTTTGACCTCCATATTAGCTGCATTGACTCTAGGTCTAGCTATACTGTTAAAGTGCTGAGGTCCAGCTATATTGGTGTAGTCAGCAAGAGTTCTTCTGATGTTGTTGTTCTCCATATTCTCTGTGCTATGAACAGAACCTTGTGGTGATGATTGTAACAGAGTTTCCGGAGGAGGGAAAAGTTCTCTAGATGTTTGGATTCTTCTCCTCCGTCTACTCTCGTCTAGACCTTCCAAAAGAGGTTTTGTTGTTTTCTTGCTCCTTGTTCTAATTGCTTCCTGCATGCACAAGAAAACAAAACCCTAAAAAAATTGGTTAGCACAAAAAGATATAGGAGAAGATATAAGATTCAGAGAATAAAATAAAAAAAAATAAAATAAAAATAAAATAAAAATAAAATAAAAATAAAAACCGAAAAAATAAAAACAGAAAATAAAAACAGAAATTCAAAATTAAAGCCAAAGATAATCAATAATCACACAAATTAACCAGTTAAACCACGAGTCCCCGGCAACGACACCAAAAACTTGATGACAAATTTATGATCACCAAAATATGATGTCACAAACTTGTTGAACAATCGGCAAGTATGACCGAATCGTTTCAAGTAATAAACTCAGTAAGACCAAGTATCGTTCTCCCAAAGGACTCACAGCCTAGTTTAGTTATGTGATTCTTTTATTAGCTAAGACTTAAGAACAAAATAATTGGAATGTACTATGCAAAAGACAAAAATAAACATGTATGCATAAGGTTTTGATCAATGGCAAAAGCAAAAGACAAGCACTTTCAATGGAATATATGGATGATTATGTTGTTGGGGGTCAATTTCATCTTATCCACTGTCATATATTTTAGGAATTCAACATTCAATTCATCATTGTTAATGCCACTCTCTAAATTACCTTGTCAAGAAGGTCTATCCCTAATTACGAGTTCATACAATTCCTAGCATTCCTAATAATTAGTTCTTTTAGCACAGGAGCTTAACGGCAACCAATATACTATTGGGAGAGATTCCCCGGATCTTGACTTCCCCGTACGTTCCCGTATCGACAAAATCAATAATCATGCATTGAATGAGTTAAACAAAGCAAGCATTGAGCAAAGAGGAAAAACCCTAACTAATGATGAAAGAAAGCATAGGTCTTAGATTAAGATGAAAGCACAAATTCCATATATGAGAGCTTCAAAAGATTACATTGATTCCCCTACAAACATACAAGGTTTAGTTCACCATATTCATGGTGAACCTAGATGAACAATAATGAAAGAATGAAGGATAAAACCCTAGAAAGGTGAAGAGGTAGTCTGAGTATCCAAGATCCTCCTTCAAAGGGGTGGAAGAGAGAGTGTTTGCTTCGTTTTTGCCAAAGATACAAACCCTAGGATGTCCTAAAGCTTATATACTATTCTAAAATTACAGAAAATTTAGGCCCAAGCCCATAAGTGTTCCGCTTAGCGGTAAAGTACCGCTCAGCGGTGAGTGCGTGAGTTATTTTCTCCTCTCACCGGCCATTTTGCCCCTCAGCGGTTCCAACGTGAACTCCTGAGTGCCGCTCAACGGTAAACTGCCCTGAGCGGCAGTTGCGGCTTCTCCTTTTGCACTTTTTGATGTCTTTTCTGATTCCATCTCTCTCCTTCTTCACTTTTTTCACTAAATTCACCTTAAAACCTGCACAAAAACACTGAAATCAAGCATAAGTCCAGCTCTCTTATTTCTGAAAATATGAATAAAAGCATGATTTCAAGCTAGTTTCTAAGTATAAAGGTTGCTTTTAGTATCAATTTTAAGCATGAAAATAACAGTTTTTCAACTGTTATCAGTTTTTCAACTGTTATCAGTGTTGTTGCCTTGTTGTGACTACATGAAGAGGACGTGTTGTGCTCTGGACTTTGAGGAGTTTTTCAAAGGGTTGAAGACGGCAGGAGAAGCGACATCATGCTGCTGGTCTTTGTGTGTTGTATGCGTATATTTTGATTATTAGAGGGTTAGAGAAGTGTTTTATATTTTTGACGTGGAGGTCTCTATAAAAGCCTTGTTGTAAAAACCTTGATCATTATAGTGGATTTGCTTCCTGGTGAGGAAGGATACACTGGATGTAGGCTTGGCCGAACCAGTATAAAAAGCAGTGTTTGATTTTTCTATCCCTATTACACTTGTACTTAATCAACTATGTACTGCGTTTAATCAACTTTATTTCCACTGCACTTAAAAATTTTTTTCTTTATGTTTCAAGAAAGTTTTTAAAGTCATCTACTTTGCGAAAAAGTTTTAAAGAAAACATTGTTTTTGTATTTCACCAATTCACCCCCCACTTGGTGTTGAAAAATAAGTCATTCTATTTTAACGGATTATTTTATCATCGTTGGACATCGGGCCCAATAATAATATAAGCGCTGGCCCAATTGTGACCAAGCTTTAATAGAACCGTTTGCCCTGATTGGCCATAATGGTGACCGAACGGTGCTGAGTGTATGACCGTTCGGTATTGAGTGTATGACCGTTCGGTCTCTACTTGGTATAATACATAGTTAACGAGCGTTGTCGTGGTTTGACCTGGTTGACGAGCGTTGTCGCGGTTTGACCTGGTTGACGAGCGTTGTCCCGGTTTGTCCTGGTTGACGAGTGCTGCTACAGAAGATAGACCGATCGGTCTTGAATGCTTACCGTTCGATCTACATATCATACTATACATAATGTCCCTCAAGTCCGAGTTAATCGTTTGACTTTAACCAAGGTTAAGTATAGGACTTATATGCGCTTGGGAGAGGTTCTTCCCGTTGTATTGGGGAGGTACTTTAAGTTGCCGCTTTTTAGAACTTTTTCATGTGATGGCCGAGCGCGCTCGGATTAAGAACCGGAGTTCTCGGAGAGCGTTCCCTGGGTTTTGTGGACTAGACTTTGTCGCTCAGTTTTTCAACTTAGGAGTTCGTTTTTGAACTTCCTAGTGGACGAGAGTGTCAGTCTTTGGGGACGTGCAACACTGCTCGGTTTAGGACGAGAGTGAGAGTTACTCACCGCTCGGTTTAGGACGAGAGTAAGAGTTCACGGAGAACATTCCTTACCGCTTGGTTTTTCGACTTAGGAGTTCATTTTGGAACTTCCTAGTGGACGAAAGCATCAGTCCTTGGGGACGTGCAACACCACTCGGTTTAGAACGAGAAGGAGAGTTCACGGAGAAGTTTCTCACCGCTCAGTTTAGGACGAGAGTGAGAGTTACTCACCGCTCGGTTTAGGACGAGAGTGAGAGTTCTCGGAGAGCGTTCCCTGGATTTTGTAGAAGCTTTGCCATCACCCATTTGATTGGTGCTTATTGCCGTCTTTGTTCCTGCAATGAACATTTTAAAAATAATAATGTTAACACTTCTTGAGGAAAGCATATAGGGCTGAGTGGTAGAGTCCCTTTTCCATCCTATCGGGCCCAATAATAATATAAGCGTTGGCCCAATTGTGGCCTAGCTTTAATAGAACTGTTTGTCCTGGTTGGTCATAATGGTGACCAAACGGTGCTGAGTGTATGACCGTTTGGTATTGAGTTTATGACTGTTCGGTGATTGACGAGCGTTGTCCCAGTTTGTCCTGATTGACGAACGTTGTTACAGTAGATAGACCGATCGGTATTGGATGCTTACCGGTCTACCTATCATACTATAGAAGTTGTAACTCTATACATACACATTTTCGTTTATGAAATTATATTATTATTTTCTTTCATTTTTAATGTTTTTATTTTCTTTGCTAGTTGCATCATCCTCTCCTTATTGTCTCTGTCAACCAGTTTATTGATTTTTTTTTTGTTCTCAAAGATACTGATAAAACTTCTTTTCACAATCTTCTCTATAATTAGCAGTTAATATTTATCTCATGCCAGTAGATTGGCCTGGTTCTGCTGACTTTTTTTTTTTTTTACAAAACCCTTGAATTGATATTCAATGAATGATAATTCGTAGTTTTTTCCAAATTATCTTCTTTAACATGATTGAACGATGTGCAATTTCAGTGCAAAAATGGACATTCATTTTCTCTATTATGAACTACTGTATCTAATATTTACTTTTGAAAAATGTGTTATGGGATGATTCAAAGCTCCGATTGCGAAATTTTGGAGACATAAACAGTATCAAATTCAACCCATCACACTTAATTAATTAAAAAAATCTGTGAATCAGTGTAAGTAATTTATATTTCATAGAAGAAAATTTATGGCCTAGCTAATGGTAGAATCAATGGACAAAAAGGAAAATAAAAGTACCATAAATATTGTAATATATATTTCATAGAAGAAATACAATTATGAAAATGTTCATACTGGTCCATAACAATTGTAAGACCATGCACACAGCCGCACAATGGGCTACAAACGCCTCAAACTGCGACAAGCTGATACACTATTCATAAACAAAAACAAAAAAAAAATACGTAGCAACACACTGTATGCCTATGATCTTGTCTTATATGACTCCATCTAGAATATTGGTTTAATAGTATATTTTTTGTGCAGGATGGTGATGACATATTTTAGGGTCTAAAAGCAACTCTGGGGTTGAACTGAACCCAACGAGGCTCCATCAGCATGGTTGCAGGAAGATACAGCACGTTGGTTCTTGTATGTGAGCTTCACATCTTCCAACTTGATCCCGCTGCATGGATACTTGGAACTGCAATCAAATTTCACAGCAACTTGTGTAGCAGATGTTCCATGAATGTTTTTGTACGTCACATCACTCACTTTCACTCCAGATGCCTGTTATATTTTATTTGTGCAAACAAAAATCAACTTCAGTTCAACTTGTATCAGACTATGTTTTGTTTTTTCTTTGATAATGTGTAATTACGATATGCATGCATACCTGACCAGGGCAGCCCTTGTTTCCTGGGCAGTAATTTTGGTCAATTATAACGGGGTTTTCGACATTGACCATGATAGCGTCTTGGAAAAGAACATTCCTCACAAAGCCGTTACTGGGTCTCCCCCAGGTCTTGATTCTGACGCCATTTTGAGTCCCGGTGAAGGTAACCGTTTTAACAGTCACATTTTGTACACCAGCTTCTTTGAAATCTTTCCCCAAGCTCCCAATGCTGCAAAATCCAATACAACAGTTCATACTTATGGAACAACAGAAAACAATAACATAATAGCTTTTTCTTATTTTGAATGAAAGATGACCTTATTCCGTGTCCTGGTCCGCATGCAATGTTTTCAATCCACAAGTTTGTGGTTCCTGGGCCTATGGAGATACAATCATCTCCTGTTCGAATATTGGAGTTGAGGATGGTAACATGAGAGGACATTTGTACGTGGATGCCGTCGGTGTTAGGGCTGTTTCCGTCCGCCATGACCTTCACTCCTTGCAACTTCACATTTTGGCATCCATTGAACACAATGTGGAACATTTGACTGTTCAACGAGGTCAACCCACTAATAGCGACGTTATTCGAGTTGGTGAAACCCAACGTCTGAACACAACACAAAACCAAACGACCGTGACTTAGAATAAATTTATAAGAATTACTATTATTTTACAGACAAAGAGCCAACAGCACACCAACATGGTTATGTTAGTACACTTGGCTTCTATAGTAGAATTGGTATATAAAACACACCATCAAATAATTAAGTGTATAATTAAATTCAAGGCAAATGATTGCATCAGAGGGTGATTAGGTTTTAGTATTGAATACAACTGTAATGATTGAAAAAAACGAACAAGATTCAGTTAGAGACAAATTATCAACAAATCCAGAGGTCAACAACAGCTATTGTTCTAGCAAACTAACCATACATAACCTATTATTTTATTTATATTTTAACTAGTATTAGTTATGTTAATGTTGTGACTAACTCCTCACTTCAAATTAATTTGCCAAAACCTTCATCTAGCCACCATATAACATATCATTAGTATTTGTTAATTATTAATTATGAGTAGTAGATATTATTGTCACTAACTCCTTGCTTGATATTTGTTTCAACTTCTTGTAGCAAACCACACTTATAGCAGTTGAAAACCATTCCATGAGTCCCACTAATTAAATAAAACCAAATTTCACTACTCCCAAGCCCAACTCCACCTCCAACATTAAATTAAAAAATTGAAAAAATAAAATAAAATAATGTGCATGAAAATGAAACACACCGTGGCACCGGTGGGGCAGTTTCCTTTGCCGGAGTTCTTGCAATTCCACAGGGCTGTTCCTTGGCCATCCAACACCCCACCGCGGATGGAAACCCCGTTCACACCCTCGAACTGCAACCACTTACCGGAACTACCGATGACCCTGTAATCAGAAGGAGCGACCAGAGTGCCATCAATGGTAAAGGTGATAGCTTGGTTGTGACATTGGCCACCAAAGGTGGCACTTCTGAGCAAGAACCTCCCTCGCGGCACATAAATGGAGGCAGAGCTGGTTGAAGCACAAGCCTTGGCCCATGCATTGACGAACGCCTTGATTGAGTCCGTTTTACCGTCTGATTTGGCACCAAAGTTGACCACATTGTAAGTGGCTCCCATAACAATGGACGAACACAACCAGCAACATAGGATGACATGAAGGACGAGAGTGGGACTAGGTTTTGGTGTTGGGTTTTCCATTTTTTGGAATTTGAGTGGTACAAGTGGTGAAGAATATGGAATGTTGAGTGGAAGTTAGAACGGTTTGAGAGAGTATTTATAGCTAGAAATTAGGGGAGAACACACTGTACTGGTTGGTTTGCTACATGCATTGTCATAATAAAGAATAAGTAAAATTATAATTTATTTTATTTTATTAATACTGATAAGAAAAAATAATTTAAGGTGTGAATGAAATGGGAAGAAAGTAAAAGTCGAGCCCAACTTTTGAAAGGGAGAACCTGTTTTACCGGTAAGTGCACTTTGCGTGCGTTATAGTTCCATTATCTTAATCTCCTTCTATCGACTTTAAGATTTTACACAAGACTTGAGCGTGATTGGTCACTACAATATCATGTTCATAATATCAAGTTTTGAGTTATAATAAATATTATTTTTAATTGGATTGAAAATTAAGGAATGAAATGAAAGATAACTTAATTATTTGAACTAATTTAATTTTTCTTTGTATGAATAACATAATTTTATTTATTATTCATGGTTTAATTGGAGGATGTAAACAAAATTAAATAAAAAACTCAAGGATAATATATATATATATATATATATATATATATATATATATATATATATATATATGGTTGCATGAAAACAGAAAGAAAATTATTAAATATAAATTAATTAATGATAATTTTCTTTGGACAAAATAAGGAAATAGACCAATAACTGACGTGGTATTCGTAGGTTGCAAACATGGTGCACAGTTTAAAACCCTAAATCACGCCATCATTTCATACTCATTTTCCGGAGTTAATTATTCTAACATATATACAGAATATATACTATAACTGAACATTGTGGCTGTTCTGGCTGTATGCTCCAATAGTTCCATTAGTGTCATATACGAACATGTGGGTATATAAGTAAGTTTCAGATTTAAAATTTTAATTAAAATTTGTAAAATAAAAGCAATCCAAAAGTGACTATATAGTTTATAAAAATATAAAAAAATCTTGAATGCTCATCCTCGAATTTAAATATGTTTTTTATCTCGATTCCTAAATTATATAAAACTATTAAATATATTAAAATAGATGATACTCTTATTCAGGGTTGGAGATAGTATGATAAAAATAAAAAAAAATACTAGCCATTATAAATAAAATTGTATCTGTGGCGCAATGTAGTCGCATTAGACTAATTTCGAAATGGTTCAGTGTTCGATGTCAGACTTAATTTTTGTTTTCAGTCTTCTGATAATATTATACACTTTACACCTGGGATGTTTTATGGAGCAAATAATTCACAATTTAAAAGGTTCAATTTTTTTCAATACACGTGTTACTTGTGGATTTGAAATTTTGTTGCAGGTTGTATAAGCCATATATTTACTGAATCTCAATATAAACAAATGACTTACCAACCATTTAAAAAAAAAGGGTAAATTAAATATTACTTAATATATTTGATTTAGGAATTATTAACTCTGTATTTTGGAAAACTCTGTATTTGATCAAATTATATTACTTATAAAAGAAATTGAGCTCTGGGTAACCTTTTTAGGATTCATTCTAAGTTGGTCCTAGGAATAACTTGTTTTTTCAAACGTGTTTGGTATTATTACATTGATATCGGAGCTAAGAGAATGTCTTATCCAAATTTTGTAAGTTACGATTTTGGATTTTTCTGTGACCAAAGTTTTGAATCCACTTCTCAATTCAACTCAGCAATCAACGGATTTTACTTTCTTTCTTGAATGTCATGAATTTTAAAGGTTTTAATGCTTATTTCATCGAAAATTACATAGTCAAACAATTAAAACTGAATAAATTTATTGCATTCAACAGTTAGCTATTAGGTAGTTAGTTATACACAACCACATAACTTGTTTTTTCAACTTAAAAATGACAATAGAGTAGGGATCAGATTATGTACTCGGAAAAAAGTATCTATGGATGAAAAACACAAAAATAAAAGTATGAATTTTGAAAAGAGTAGACATCCTAATCACCGCAATTAAAATATCTCAAAATCAAGTTTGTAAATGTAACTCGTACATAATATTTCTTATGTTAGGGATAAAACGATAAAAGGTATATTTAGTCACATAATAAATATATTTAGCATTGTCATTCAATTATATACGAGAATAAAAATGTATCTTTTGGGTTTCGAGTAAGTATTTTTCTCACATGAAATATAAATTATTGTATTAAATTTTACCATAATATATATATATATATTAAAGATGAAATATATTATTAGAATTAGTTTAAGGATATAGTTATTTAATTAAATAACATGCATAAGATTATAACATATTAAATTAGTCTTATTTTACATGTTGAAAGACTAAGGTGAATAAATATAGGGTAGATCTCTTCCTCTGACTATAATTACCAAGTGAATCTGATACATTAGTTTAAAACCTCAAAGTATTACTTTAATCTTTCTCAACTTTTATATCCAATAGAACATTAGTACGTATTATTTAAAACTTTTTTTCATAATAAAAAAGCATGTTAGATAAACAATTGGACCTCTACAAACATGAGGATCTCAAATATAAATGTTTTCAGTTGAGCGCTACGAGATATAAACATGTAACATCCCAAAATTATACAGTCATCAACTATATAAATAGAATATTAACATATATTAATATGACAAAACAGTCTTACAATTTAAAGAAGTTCAAATTCGAGAATGGCCGAACGGCCTTAAGTAATACATAATTGCACGAGCGTTCACAAAAGAATTGAGGACGAACGGTTTACAAAAATCATTACCGAACGTCCAAGTATTTACAACAGCAAAAGGACGCTCGCTCACAACCGCTCGCTATCCTAAATACACTAACTAAAAATCGAACGCCTTTACTGCTCGGCCTTCACTTCCACTTCTACGAGATTCTCCTCAGCTAGGATTTCCTCTTCAAGCGTTTGTTCCAAAGAAGCATCTCCATCTGCTCACATCCACACGGATGATCATTGCAAGAACATGACGGATATACATATACAGACAACACAATGGAAATGCAAGGGTAAGCTTATTGAATTTAATTCAAGTCAAACATACATTTCATACTTATCAAATTCAGCAAGTAAATTCACCACATATACATTCAATTCATACATCAATTCCATCCAAATCCTGATACTAGACCGACCGTCCGGACTGTATGAATCCTGTGTAGCTAAGGCGTTCGTGCACCCAAGTGGGATAACTGGAATGCTCATCAGTAGCCACCTGAGGTTAGTATGTTCTGTCCAAGTTACAGTTATGGACTAGACCTCCTGCCATTCCCACGCATGACATACTCCTCTCTACTTGAGAACGAGCACTCACGGAATATCAGGATGAACCACCATCTAAGCTTACCACGTTCATACTTACAAATCTCAATATCCATTCAAGAGTCGTTCCACCCTGGAACGCTTGTTCAAAATCCACAATCACAATTTCAGTTCTCATGGTGTTCGCACATCTTAATTCATCCTCTTAAATACATTTTCATTCGTTGTTTCTCTTACATAAAAAGACGAACGTTCACTCCCCTTCATAACGAGGACGAACGTCGAGAGCGAGACCGAGAAAGACTCCTTTAAATCAGTTAAATGAACTGACTCTAGTACGATTCGAATAATACTTAGAATAATTTAAGTTCAGTAACACTAGAACGAATCCAATGGATAGATACAATCACAAGTTGTTTAGATAAATAAACTGAACATGATTTAATTTAGGAGACAAACCGCCAGTCAATGACCGAGCGCAAAGATAGACATTTAATGAAATTTTTGGACAAACGTCACTGAAGACGATGACGAACGTTACTAGATATATTGGACGAGCGCTATTTAAGATTTATGGACGAATGCTATTTCAATTCAGGACGAATGCTATTACCGCTCGTTGATAATTAAGGAAGGAACAAGCGTTCGGTATAGGACCGAGCGCTTCTTATCATTTACACTTTTAGGACGAGCGTTCGGTATAAGACCGAGCGCCACTTAGGACGTACGCTTTTGGGTCGAGACTATTTCACTGATTCAAAATCATAGAAATTTGGGGATTTATATAATATTGGATACTTAAAGTTTATGTTCTAATAATTTGACCAAGAGTTCAAAGGTATATTTTCAGGCTTCTCAACTTCTCACACAACACTCCTGATGTCCACGTTTGGCCGAACGCTCAAACGTAAAGCTATATATAAGAGGGCGTTCGTCCTCAAGGATAATCCTTTCCAAATGAAAGGGTTTAGCTATTTCAATAATTTACTGAGAATACCGAACGGTCAATGACCGTATCGATAACGAACGTGTATTATCATACAAATCTCATTTTAAATTTCTCATTTACAGTAAACTCATTTTCCAGTATAACTTTCATACATTTAATTAAGCATATCATAGCAAAATCTATAATGTTCATGCATCGTCTCATCATACAGCTCACATTTCAGTTTAATCCAACCATATAACATTTCATCATTTCCATACAATCAATTCAATATCATATTCATACACCAAAAATCCACTTATCATAAATCATACTTCAAACATCACGTAAACACACATGCAGTACGGAAAATCACATGAATTAAATCTAATAAGCTTCCCTTACCCGGATTGTGCGTTCGTTCTTCAGAAGGAAAACCAGATTCCAGTGCACTCTTCTACTCTTAACGTTCAACCCAAAACTCCTTAAACTAAAATTACAGAAAACCAATATTGGTTCAGAGAAGGTGCATGCAATGCAGAATGAGGCTTGCATGATGATAATGAAGAGCAGTTAAGGACGTGAAACTTACCCGTTTCAGAATCCAAAACCGTTCGGTTCCAGATGAAGATCACGGTGCAGGGATCGTCCTCACGGTGCTAGAGAGAAGAAGAAAGGTTCTAGAGAGATGGAGGAGAAAAGGAAAATATGAGTTTGGAAGGGGAGAGGGTGCGTTGCAGAGAATGGGAAGGGGTGTTTCAGAAAAATTCAATTCCCTTCCCAAGTCAAACAGACATTCTCTCCTGCGCTGCCACTTGGCTTCCACTATCAAACTCAGAACCTTCCAATTTGACACCTGGTGGTAGCATGCAGGCAGTGGGCGTGAGTGCATTTTAATGGCACTGCACGTGTGGCGAGGTGCATTTATGGCAGCACAGTGGTGACTCAGCAAGATAATTAATGGGGCGTGACAAAACCTCAACGCTCGAGGGCTAAAAGCTGGTAAAACACTTGTTTTAAATTTTTAAAAAAAGTCTCAAAATATTTTTTAGTACTAATATTCTTTATTAAATTAATTATAAAAGTATATTTAAGAAAAAAAAATATTATTTTTTTATTTTTAATATATTTTTATTAAATTAATTATAAAATTATGTTTAATAAAATGCCTCAATAAATTTAGTACTTATATATCTCTATTAAATTAATTATAATCTTATATTAGAAAATAAAATTAAACCAAAATTATTATCCGTGTCCGTTAATAAGTTAAAATTATTTTTCAATAAATTATAATTTGGTCTAAGAAAAAAAAGAATGATTAATTATCTTTATTATCTTATAATTAATTTTTATTTTTATTTTCTTATTTTATCTTATATGATTTCTCATCTATTGATTCCTCCTTTTCTCTCTTTTTCTTCTATATTTTTTTTTGGAGGGTTTTAGCATATTTCATTCATTGAATTTTATTTTACCCTTATATGGTTATAATGTTTTTCTTTCTGTCAGTGTCGGTAATGTTTTTATTCTATTTGTTGAATTTGTATTAGAATTATAAATGTGTTTCTTTTATTTTATTTTTTTTTTCGTACCTTTCGATTAACGAGTTTTGAGAGCTTTTTAGCATTTATATTAATGAGGATCTTAAACTTTTGCTTGGACGTAGAACTATTAACTTGATTAGTGTTAAGCTTTTTGATAGATGATGAAAATGAATTCTCTGATAAAATAAGTGATCACTAATACAAGAAGGACTTTTGACTATATTGATTGATGACGATTGTTGTCTACGTAACCGTCATTAAAAGTAGAAATGATGACATTTATATAGAAAGTCGTTGTTAAAAATGGACATACTAGAAATAATAATAATTATATAGGAAATTGTCGTTTAAACTTTCAGAAATGACAATAGTTATATTGAGAACTGTCGTCAAATATGTAGTATTTTCATAAAAAGAAAACATGCTTCTTTCTCCGATGTAACTTTCATTTGAGTGATTCTTCTTCCCCCTTGCGCTTTTATTTTATTTTTCCCTTACCTTTTCATTTTGTCTTCCCCTTTCATCTCACAATCGTCGTTACTGTCAATGGTAAACCTTTGTGAGTCGCTACTGTTTGCAAACTACTCTGCACGAACCTCAATTGTGAAGCATTACCGATCTCATTACACACCGCAAACTTCTTTCTCATCTTGTTTTAAACCCACACCATGAAACTCTATGCAAAACTCTACACACTACATTGGGAAACTCCTCCACAAAGCTATCCATACTATGCTACAAAATCCTCATTGTGACTTTCCTCCTCGCCTATGGTTGATACTTTACATTTATTCAATAATTTGTTTACTTTCTTATTTATTTTCATGGTTTATAAGCAAGTAAATGATTAACTCATGGAAAACTTTTTTGCTTTTTAACACTCGAATGAAGATGTTTTTTTGCTTCACATTGGTAGGTTTGCCTTTGTTAATCTCATCGTGACATGCAATATTGTTTTTTTATGACTTTTAGCGACGATTCAAAAATAATTATGATCTTTTGAGACTTTTGATAACGGTTATGTTAACCATTGTCTTTTTTGTCATACTTTTAACTACATTGAAATCTATGAGGGTTCGAAAATCATTGTTGAAGAGTTATTTTAACTGTCGTGGAAAGCCCCTTCTACCGTAATGGATAGGACATGAATTTAAATTAGATAACATTGTGAAAGCTAAATAAAATTAATTACAAAATTTAATAAATAATTTTATATAAAAAAAATAAATTTTAAATAAAAACTTCATTATTAAGTTTGGTTTAGGTTTTCCAAACTCTTGAGCCATCTCTTTCTCATCCTTTGCATTTTTGAACAAAATGTTATTTTTTATTATCATATATGCTTCTCATTAATTTCAAAAAATGTTGCATGGTTTTGATGTGTGAGATTGTTATTATATCCCAAATTAAGTTTGCTATATAAAAAAAATGTTGAATTGATTCTTTGCAGTTTGTACACAACATGCTCATCTTACAAGGTACCAGTAGAGAGTTCAGTGTTGGAGGTTATTAGTTACCACACTGTTCAGACCCAATAATAAATTGCTTGACAGTAAGGATTGCATTTATTCTTGAAATCATATTAAAGAATTAACCAGAAATAGTCTAGAATTTTGTATGTTGTATAATGTATATTTAATTACACAAGAATAAAATGAAAACTTAAAAAAAAATACATTGCAAAGTGTACAGTAAGATATTTATTGGATAAAATATCTTAGATATTTTAAGCGGTTAAGGTATTTATGAACAACCAACCGGATTTTCAGGTAATCTGTTTATATCTTATTTTATTTATATTTTATTGGGCTTATATCAGCTCAGGATCCATGAGGTCAATTATAAAGTTAGGGCCGAAAACCAGGTACGTTACACTTACGCATTATTCACTCTAGGTTACTCTCAAATACTCAATAGTGATAATCATTCACTAAATATTCAACTAAAAGCTGAGGCTCTTCAAATCACACGTCTAACTTGAGCGTCGGAGTATCTTTTGCAGGTACATCCTCCCTCGTCAAGAAGGAGACCGATCGGTTTGTGCCAACACCGATCGGCCAATAGCAGGAGTTTGGAAGCGAGCGAGCGGCCCAGACACGTCAGCAGGTTCGTCTCTCGGTCCCAAAAATATCCACGGAAACATTTTGGCGCCCATCGTGGGGCCGAGCGTCAAACCCAATGATCACCACGAGGAGCATGGAGGAACAACAAAGCTGAACGGTAAAGCCCGTTCCCTAGGAAGCACTCCTAGATCAAAGACCGAGCAGTAAATTCCTCTCGGGAGAGAGGTAAAGCCCTCTCAAAGCCGAACGGTAAAGCCTGTTCACTAGGAAGCACTCCTAGCTCAAAGCAGAGAGGTAAAGCCCTCTCAACCGAACGGTAAAGCCCGTTCACTAGGAAGCACTCGTAGTTCAAAACAGAGAGGTAAAGCCCTCTCAAAACTGAACGGTAAAGCCCGTTCACTAGGAAGCACTCCTAGCTCAAAGCGGAGAGGTAAAGCCCTCTCAAAGCCATTGCAAAGCAAATGACCAAAATCAACTCAAAGCAGATTAAAGAAACCAAAGAAAAGCAAAAAGGACAAGGAGAAGAAGTGAGGATTCTTAGTTGTGCAAAACGTGGTCAGTAGTACATAACAAGTCATGACAGAATTGGAACGACACAATAAGGCATAAACAAGGTCACAAACTGTATCAGAGAAACAAATTGAACCACACTACACTAAGTTCATTATGTGTTCCTATTACAATTAGTATGGAGAACAGAGATGTATATATAAAGGGTTAGGACATTCCCAGTGCTTTATTACAAATATATTTATTCTTTGTTCATAAAAAAATATTACTGCGTACCATAACTCCCAATCACGAACCAAATTTTAAATATCATCATAACAATAAATTAAAATGAGAATACACATGTAAAGTAAAGGAAAAGGAATATGATTTTTTATATAAGAAAGAATAACAATATGTAAAAATACAAAAGGCAATAAGAATTTAATTGTAACAATTGTATAAAAAATAAATTCCCTTTATATATATACATAAAGCATATAATTATAAAATTTATTGTATGTTGCACGTTAATTTCCATCAGAAAATAGTATATGCCTCCAACTTTTTGAGAATTCCAATAATTTATAGTCAGTAATATTGTTCATTCCTACCAAATCTAGAGAGATAATAATTTCTTACTTTGAAGAGAGAATTATAGACATCCCCAATATTAAATTCAACTGGTTGACGGGCACACTATTGCATGTAGAACACGTATATATTCATCTTAAGAAAGTCTATGTCTCTTATTCGTATATAAATAACAATTTGTGAAATATATTTTCAAACAAAATTATATATTTTTATTTTTTTATTTGTAGTTTGTTACTGTAATAAGTGAACTCAATAATTATTTTCTATTTTTACAAATTGAACTAATTTATCTTACATGTATACCAAATTTCTTTATCGAAATTGGAGTTCCCTCAGTAAAAGAAAATCAATATCTAGTCCTCGATGCAAACACACAAAAACCATCCTTAATTAGGTAGTAGTGTCATATTTATGTCACATGTGTGACAATCGTGAACACTAATTCTTTAACGAAAATATGACTGTGGTGAAATTTATGAATGTAAAGGAATATAGTGTGTAAGGAATATGGAGAGATATTTATATAAAGATTAAGTAAGAAAAATTATGAATTAATTTTTTTGTCATTTTTAATTAAATATAAACTTTTAGATTAAAAGTAACTTTTACCCTTCCTATTCATTATCATAAAGACACATAAATTAGTAAAAAAGTGATTAACCTAAATAAATATAAATACTAAAAATATATAAACTATTGTCAATTTAATTAACTCTAAACCGACACTAATCTAAAATTAACATAAATATTTATTTTCATTTAAAAAGGTTAAAAATAATTAGTATACTATTATAAAGTTTGTTAAATTAACTCTATTCTCTATTATCGCGGATCGAGTCAACAACAGTAACATAAATATTTATTTATTAAAAAGTTTAAAAAATTTACATTTTTAGCTTTTAAAAAGAAAGTAATCTTTTACGTTATGTCAAAGAATGTTAAAGTGATTCTAATAACACTAGAATTTAAACAATTCTAATATTTGAGAATTAATTTTACGTTGCTTTTATGTAGGGACAGTTCGTTAGCGTGACAGACAAGTTAAATGTGACAGACAACATGGATTCTGTCTAATATAAGTAATCTGGATCACATTAAGACATACTTCCATGTTTTATAGATAGTTGAGACAAATTTAAATCATGCATATCTAATGTTTAAAGGGTCTTGTTTGATTGTGACGTCACAAACAATTATAGCAGTTGTTAAATAAAATAATGAATCTCATAAGTTTCTGAAAATATATAATGCAGCAGTCACAGTCTGCAATTCAAGAATATAAGAAGTTAAGTATTTGATGTATGTAATTGAAAGAATGCAAAAGTGGAGGCAGGAGAGGGCTCACATGTTGTGTCTGAAAATGAGCTCTGTCTTCTGCAAAGTATATAATCCACAACACACCCAAATTTCCTGTGTGTACAGTTTTTGTTAGCGTACAAAATGGTACTTCTTATACGAAGTTGTTTCATGGTTCCTTGTTCATGGCAACTATACAGTTTGTGGAGCCATGTGATTTTGGTTGACCAGCATGCAAATATAGCCCTAGTCTATAATTTTTAGGTGTAGACACATGATTCGCAGCTTCAGATGCATCCATGTTTTTCCTTCACAACTACTCATCAACATTCATTTATATTTATCCATCTCATTTTTCTCGCATTATTATGCAAGTTGACACTTAATTATGAACCTACCACTATTTTTATTTTGAAAGTTTATGAATAGTATTAAAAGTCACTGTATGGCTTCATTCCTCAATTAGTTCATGGAAGAAAATAATTTATAACAAACATTCCTTGTTCATTTAGTTTGGTACGGGAAAGAACACTAGTAAAAAAAAATAGACATAATAGACAGGATTATAGGCATCGATTGTGTTCAGAATCGAAGTCATAGACCTTGACATTCCTTTTGCAAACTGATGTTTCAACCGCCAAAATGTTTGGACAGGACTATAGGCTTCAGTTGTCTGCAAAACCAAGATCATAGGTCTTCACAGACTAATGTTTCAACTACCAAAATATCTTAACAGGACTATATCTCAGTTGTCTTCAGAACCTAGGCCATAGGCTCTCACATCTCTTTTACAGACAAACGTTTCAACTACCAACTTGTCTTGGACAAGACTATATGTCTCGGTTGTCTACAAAACCAAGGTTGTATCCCTCTATAGCTTCAATTAGAGGTAGAACCAGTTCTATGATTGTTTTAAATTTATATCATTTTGTTCTCTTTATTGCTTGGACAAGACTACATGCCTTGGTTTTTTGTGCAACTAGTGCCATAAGGGTTTTATGCCTTGGTTATAATGCCAACTAAAGTCTAAAGTTTGAATTAAATTTCAAAAATGTCATTAAAGTTATTATTTTTAATTTATGGGTGACTTTAGGCCTTGGTTTTTAGTAGAACCGAGGCAATATCCACTTTATTGCCTCAGTTTTCTTATGAATCAAGATAGCTAGTACTAGGGTTAAAGAAAAGAAAAGTCAAAGGATAGAATAGTTCATCTTCTTCGTTCGCATATGCAAACTCGAACCACCGTTGTGCCATTCATTTTGCTTCATTTCGTCATTTAACGGTGTGGTTTCTTTTGTTTCAGTTCTTAAAATAATGGTTTGTTTGTATTTTTGTCCAGGTTTTGTTTTTACACAATGGGATTTTTTACCGTTTAGAACAAAGTGTCCATTATTATGACAGTAAATCAAAACAAAATGACAGTAGTTGGAGAGAACCGAGATAATAAACAAAAAATAAAATAAAAAAATAAATATAAAATACATTCTATCGCTTTGGTTGCAAACAAAATCACTGTATCGTAGGATACCTGAATTCATCAACAGTCGACTGATAACTCAGGCGACCGGTTAAAGCCAAAAATAAGAATACATAATGTCGAGCCGTCTTACGATCGTAATGTAGCGATCGTACGTATATCGAGTGCATCAAAAGGCCGATGTCGGACCCGCGACTCACCTTCTTGACATCAGTCGTTAAAACGATCGTATTATAGCGATCGCATGTTTACGTCGATACACTAAACGATTGGCAATTAACCAGCGATATCACAATCAAGACAATCCAGTAAAATACCAGAGGAAATACATTTAGTCAATTTTAGTCAAAATTGAACATATTAAATCTTAATAAACGGTTAAAAATATCCGCATAATATCACAAATCATGGGATTAACTGATCAGTATTAAGCACGACCTAACGGTTACAATTTCCAAGTGGTCAACTTCTATAACTGACCGGATTTTCAGGTAAACGGTTTATTTTATTGTTTTAAATATGAAAAGCAGAGAAGGAAAAAGGTACATTTTTCATGAGAGAAGATTTTATTATTTTCTTCCATTATTGAACTGAAAGAGTTCTACGATTCTCCTTTTTTCTGACTTGAGCGTCGGAGTGCCTTCGTAGGTACCCACCCCATTCTCCTTGAAACTTGTTGACTAGGAAAAGGACGTGAAGATAAAGGCATCCTGGGAGGAGAGGACGCAACTCATCAGGTTCATATTTCGGTCCCAACTTTTGTACTGAAACAATCACGGTCAAAACTCTCCCTTACTGTCTCAGTCCAAAGCAACTGAGACAATAGATTTTTTTTGCCTCGATTCTTAACTGGAACGAAAATACACTATTTTTACCTCGACAGAATATATATTAGTTCTTTAATCACTACAAATAATAAAAAATAATTCTTCTCGTTTCACTCCACTATAATGAAAATAAAAGATTTAATGAATATCAAATCAATCTTCATAGAAATATCGCCTAAATATGAATGTCATTTAATATTTAAAAATGATTTAACTAATTGTTTTAATTTTTTTTTCCTTTTCATGGTACTTATTTTACAAGGAATATCAGTTTGTTTGACATTTTCAATGTTATCTATGTTGCCTTTTTGCAAGATTTGGAAGTTTAAGAAACCTACCGATAACGAATTTGGGTAGGCGGTGTTACACTAGATCTACATAGATAGATGCATGTTTCTCGTGTATTAATTCACACGAACACCTTTTTGTCAATTCTTGTGATTCCTAATATGTCATGCAACTGCACTTGGAAACAACTAGAATAATCACTGTTTTGAAGTGGGTTAGGTTCGTTACGAAATAATGTATTGCTTTTCTCTCAAACTAAAATTCCATATAGTAAGTCAATTGCGTGCTATATATAACATTTAAAAAAAATTAAAAGTGACGTGAAAAAGGCAAAATAGTATAAATTTTATATTCCTGAAAATACTCTAAATAAATTGTCAAAATTTTAGATTCAACTTGGCTTGTTATTAATTTGAGGGTACTCGTTCACTTAAGTAGTGACTCTTTGAACGAATTTAAAATAATTTTTTACATGATCTCAGAGTTTATGATTGTGTATAACTTACTATTTGAAAACGTGTTAAAAAATAAGTTTCTAAGTTCGATTTTTTTCAAACAATAGGTTTAGCCGACAATTTTTAAATATTTATAATTGAGTTTACTATTGATGATTGTTACGACGTGGGGATTTCTTTGTATGATGCATGAACCATGGGAGTTGCTTAATCTATCGTAAGAATATGCCACAAGTTTCGTTGCATATAACTTACCAATAAAGTTAAATCACAATAATCAAGTCAAAGCCGTTTTCGGAAATTACATGTTGAGTTGGGATTTTTCAAAGGTTTAGACATGTTATTGCGGTGGAAGCTAACGAGAGAGATGAAAGAATATGAAAGAAACGAATTTCAACGTAAATTTCATTAAAAGCAAAATTGGAGGAATAAGTAGGCAAAGATATTAAAAAAATGTTAAACTATATATATAATGTCAATAGGAAGTAATCCTAGGAACCATCATTTGTGTAGTTAGAAAAAAAAATTAACCAGATAAATAAGGAAATTCTTATCATTTACTAGATTTTCGAAATCGTTCAATATAATTTGGTTTTAAAAAAAATAAAGTATTTCAAAATGCGATAGTATTTTGAAATTTTCTTTTGCATAAATATAGACTTCGGTTTTAAAATAATCAAAATATATAATTGTATATGTTTCACTTCTTTACAAAATTCTTGCATATAACTTTACAAATAATTTCAAATATATCATTGGTGGTCTTTCCTACATTGTGGATAGTGACAATTTTGTAATTATTTACAAAAATTATAGGCAACGATTTTTTAAAGAACAGTTGCCTATAGTTTTTACAGAAAATTACAAAAATGTCACTTGTAGCAATTTTGAAATTATTTCTAAAACTATAGGTAGTGGTTTTTTATAGAATCGAGACATATTCGTCTGTTATGGTGAACATTACATTCCCAATAAAAATATTTCAATTTCGTTGTCGCTCCATCAGATCTCCACTACAAAAACAATTTTGCTCCCTTCCTCATGACCAAACTTGAATCACAGTGCCACTTTCGTCATCACTCCTTCACTCTCCTCCTTTCCTTCCTCGGCCAACATGAAGTGTGTCACCGCGTTGTTATTACGAGTATCCATTTTCTTCCCATTTCGAAAGTGGTTAGAGCTTTATTCTTTCGTCTTGCATATTTTTGGTTTAACAATTTTATTTTCTTAATGTAAATATTTTTTTAATCTCTTTTATTGAATGTGGAGGTGAGAAAGATGGTGGTAGCTCTATTTATTGGTGGGGAGCACGGTGGTTCTATGGTGATTCAAATTTAATTTATATTCAAATTATGTACCATTGTCCTATAAAAGCATTGCATAACCATCTAATTGTTTTATGTGAGCAAAGCATACATAATTTAGTTACTCATACATATGTGTCAACATGACAACTACCCTTGAATATTCGCCACAATATCTCATATCCCTAAACAACTATATATACGACACACTAATAGAAGTCACACTCTTGTCTGCAAATAAAGCACACCCTACAAGATATAATAAGAACGCTTGTGTTGCAAACTCCCAATGTGGAGGAACAAGTCTTTGTACACCTCTCTCAGTTAGTTAAGTCTTACATGTGCCTCCACGACAATGCCTCATTTTTTAGGTCACATTTGACTGTTCTACTCCTAGTAACTCCACCAAAAGCAACACAACAGTAACAAACTCAAGATGTACAAATGGAAAAAATTGTCTCATTAGAGATACCAAACAATTCATATATATCATCTAGTATTATGATTATCTCACTAATAAGAAGATGAAAGGTGTTTGTGTCTCTATGTCACCTCTCCATAAAGGTTGATAACAATCTCTTATTGATTGTCATATAACCTCATAAAATCACTATACTTATAATAATATAATAATGACTATATATCTTAACCTCATCAAATAATGAATATACATAAAATACTTACAAAAAATCTCATAAAATACCTAACATCATCTTCGATAAACACTTAAAAGGGACAAAGTCCACTTTGATCACCTACTTTCTTTAGGACCTCTTGATATGTAATGCCTACAACCTTGAATAAGCATCAACCACAACGTAAAAGTTAATGTACATTTAAATTATGCCAGTATAGAACTTAGTAAAATTATATTATATAACACAACAAATAAATTAATAAATAATTTAATATTATATAAAATTATATTACATAACTCAAATATACTTATCCACTATAAAGACTATGAATAAATAATTCAAATTTATGTATGTGGATGCACACCCAAGTTATAACCCAATATTTTAATACTAATTTCTTAATATCATTTGGGCTTAAGAAATAGTCACAAACGAAATAAAGCATTCATTTTTACAACTAAATTATAAACAACAACTCAAATATAAGCATATAAAATTTGCACTGGGAATATAACTAATTTTGTAGGACTTTCAAAATTGGAGACATAATAAGTTATAGGATTTTAAAATTCGAGGCACAATATTAAAACCCGGATTTAAAGTTGGGGAACATTATCATCTCATATTTATAGTGTACAAAAAACAATATATTTGTAGGATGTCAAATCCATATAATAGGATTTCTTTTTATCTTGGCTTTATAATAAAAGGTTTAAAGAATAATTTTGATATATTATTTCAAAGAGTAGAGTACCATATATATATATATATATATATATATATATATATATATATATATATATACACATTTAAGGATCCTATAATCCTTCATCTATTAAAAGAATGACAGGTGCACAAATCTGCACAAATTATAATAATATCTAAATTATAACTAACACAATATTTGATTGCCTAATATCTTTTAATAGAATATTTGGCATATCTTAACACCCCCACTCAAGTTGGTGCATGGATATCACACATTCCCAACTTGAATAGAGACTCATTAAACAATCTTCTTGATACTCCTTTGGTGAGAACATCAGCCAACTGTAATTCTGATCTTACAAAAGGAAACGAAATTATTCCAGCTTCAAGCTTCTCTTTGATGAAATGTTTATCAATCTCCACACGCTTTGTTCTATCATGTTGCACACGATTGTGAGCAATTGCTATAGTCGAAGTATTATCACAGTACAAACTCATAGCTTCATTTTGTGTAAAGCCCAAATCTGATAGCACATTTTTAATCCACAAAAGTTCACATACACCTAGTGTCATGCCTCTGAATTCTACTTCAGCACTAGATCTTGCTACTACAGGTTTTTTTTTACTCCTCCAAGTTACAAGATTCCCTCCTACAAAAGTAAAGTATCCAGAGGTAGATCTTCTATCATCTTTTGATCATGCCCAATCTGCATCAGTGTACCCGTCTACCTTTAAGTTTGCATGATTTGAGAACAAAATTCCTTTTCCAGGAGCGGACTTCAAATATCTCAAAATCCTTTCAACAACATCGATATGAAGCTTCCGTGGGTCATGCATAAATTGACTAACAACATTCACTGCATAGGTGATATCTGGACGTGTATGGCACAAATAAATTAATTTTCCTACCAGCCTTTGGTATCTTCCTCTGTCTATGCTTGCTAAATTTGAGCATTGAAAGAGCTTATGATTTTGTTCAATTGGTGTATCAGCTGGTTTACACCCAAGTAGCCCAGTTTCCGATAGTAAATCAATAGCATATTTTCTTTGGCATAGAAAAATACCATGTTTTGATCTAGCGACTTCAATACCTAAAAAATATTTGAGATTTCCAAGTTGTTTCATCTCAAATTCAGATGCAAGGTATTGTTGTAAACTAGAAATCTCATATTGGTCATTTCCTGTAACAATCATGTCATCTACATATATAATCAAAGCTGTAAGTTTTCCTCTTCCTCTCTTAAAAAATAAGGTGTGATCAGAGTTACTTGCTTTATAGCCAAAAGCCTTCATAGACTTGGTAAATCTTCCAAACCATGCTCTTGGGGATTGTTTTAATCCATATAGGGCCTTCTTTAATTTGCAAACCTTCATTCCAATTGAATCAGTTATGCCTGGTGGAGAATCCATATAAATTTCTTCTGAAATTTCTCCGTGTAGGAAAGCATTTTTCACATCAAATTGTAGAAGAGGCCAATCTTGGTTTGCAGGTAGCGACAAAAGTATTCTTACAGTATTGAGCTTGGCTACCGGTGCGAACGTCTCTTGGTAACCTACACCATAAGACTAAGTGTAACCTTTAGCCACAAGTCGTGCTTTATACCTCTCAATAGTTCCATCAGCTTTATGCTTAATTGTAAAGACCCATTTGCAGCCCACAGTTTTCTTCCCTCTTGGTAAGGGCACAAGATCCCAAGTGTTGTTTTTTTCTAAAGCTGCCATCTCCTCAACCATTGCTTCGGTCCATCTAGGATATGCCAAAGCTTCCTGTATATTACTAGGAATAGAAATTAAAGATAATTGAGATACAAATGATGCATATGAGTGAGATAACCTGTGAGATGACACATATTTACTAATGGGATATTTAACTTTGGCTTGGAGTTCTGGTTCATATTTAACTGGAGGTTAACCACGATTAGAACGAGGTGGAAGAATATATTGAACAGTAGTAGACTCAGTGTTTGGTGTGATGGTGGTCTCACGCAGACAAGAATCAATTCCATGATCAATTTCATCTAAATTAGTATTGTCAGAGATAGGATCAGAAGGTACCTCTAAAGAGTCAAGCTGAACCTGTGGAGAAGATTGGGCCAATTGGTTATGAGCAGAAGACATTGTATTATCCATAAAAGAAGGGTCCATATTTAGGATTGGCTTACTTCCTGCAGAATGATCCTCACACGATAATTTATCTTCACAATCAAACATACCAACATCATGATTATGCACTTTACTTTCATTGCCTCCCTGAAGTGGAGAATTAACATAAAAAAATTCATGCTCATTAAATGTCACATCCATAGAAATATAAAATTTCTTTGATGGTGGATGGTAAGCACGATAACCTTTTTGAGTTGATCCATACCCAACAAAAACACATTTGATCGCTCGTTCTTCAAGCTTTGTACGTTGATGTGGGTGTAAGTGAACATATATAACACATCCAAAAACATGAGGTGGAAAATTAACTATGGGAAGAAGAATACAATGATCAGACAACACATCAAAAGGCCTTCAAAAGTTAAGCACACTAGAAGGGGTTCGATTAATTAAATAAACGGCAGAGCTCACAGCCTCACCCCATAAATGAGATGGGACATTACCATCTATCAAAAGTGATCTTGTCACTTCTAATATATGTCTATTTTTCCTCTCAGCCACTCCATTTTGTTGTGGTGAATAAGGACATGTAGTTTGATGCAAGATGCCTTTAGAGTTCATGAACTCTATTAATTCAGTCTTAAAATATTCCCCTCCATTGTCTGATCGAATGACCTTAATAGATGTATTAAATTGTGTAACAATCAGATGATAGAAGAAACGAACCACATCACACACATCACTTTTATGTTTAAGCAAATACACCCAGGTTTCTCGAGTACAATCATCAACAAAACTAATAAACCATTTTTTCCATGATGTGTAGATTGTGGGACAGGGCCCCAAATATTTGTGTGGATTAATGAAAAAGGAAAATCAGTCTTTGTATTGCTTAAAGGAAACACAGTACGATGCCTTTTTGCCATTACACAAGTTTCACAAAGAAAATCAGAAATATTGCATTTATGAAATAATGATGGAAATAATTTTTTTAGATAAACAAAAGAGGGATGTCCCAATCGCCTATGCCATAACCAGGTCTCCTTTTTATTTTTATCGTGTGTGTGTTCATTTGCAAGACAAGCCAACGCTCCTTTATGGGTTTGTTGTGAGACATTTTCAAGATAATAGAGTCCCTCCCTCTCTCTCCCAGTGCCAATATTCTCCTTGGAGTGAATGTTCTGAAAAAGACAATGGATTGGGCAAAATGAGGCAATACAAGAATGTGATTTGGTTAATTTGCTAACAGAGAGAAGATTACAGTTCAATGTAGGAACAAATAAAACATCAGAAATTGATAAGGAGGGTGAGAGAGATATAGTACATACACCTTCAATAGGAGATGAGACCCCATTGGCATTAATAATAATAGTTTTAGAACAATTTAGGAAAAAAATTAGTAAATTTATGAGGATCACATGTCATATGATCAGTAGCACCTAAATCAATTATCCAATCACTATCTCTCGTAATAGCAGAAAGATTAATAGCAGAGTTAGATATACTTGACTTAGTCACAAATCCGGCAGCAGTAGAAATATGGCTCTTGGAAGTAGCTTCTACTTTGGTATTGGGAGTAGTTTTACCTTTTGGATGCCAATATGGATAACCATGGAGTTTAAATTCATGCATATGGGTAGCAGCGGAAGTCCCAAAATCATGTTTCTCCGATTGATTTTTATCGAAAAAAGCCATCAGAAATATTCAAACAGAACACTGATTCCTATATTGTAGAGGATATCATTGTTTGGCTCTTGATACCATAATAAAAGATTTAAAGAATAATTCTGATATATTATTTCAAAGAGTAGAGTACCATATATATACATTTAAGGATCCTATAATCCTTCATCTATTAAAGGAATGACAGGTGCACAAATTATAATAGGTTTAATGTCTCAATAGGTCCTTATTTTCACCCAGAATTTTAAATAGGTCTCTTTCTTTTTCGGCATCTCAATTGAGTCCTTATTTTTGTAAAATTGAATCAAATAGGACCTTTCCAGCAGTGAAATGTCTTAACGACGTCATTTCAATTTGACGGAAAGGGCCTATTTGATTCAATTTTACAAAAATAAGGACTCAATTGAAATGCCGAAAAAGAAAGGGATCTATTTGAAATTCTGGTGAAAATAGGGACCTATTGAGACATTAAACCATTATAATAATATCTAAATTATAACTAACACAATATTTGATTGTCTAATATCCTTTAATAGAATATTTGGCATATCTTAACACTTTGTTGTCGTAATTATAAGATCTGATAAAGCTAATAGTCAACTTCGAATAAAGATGTTAGTATTGTTAGGATGTAAAAGAGATGAAAAGTATAAGAAATACAAATCTCATGTTCATCATAGTATATACAAAACAAGAAGATGTGAGTGTCATTTTAAATTGAGAGAGGTGTGTATTGAAGGTTGTATATGAATATCATAACCATGATTTTAAGATAGAGTTTAGTTGATCACCCCTCTTGAGAGGTTAAAAATTCCACTAAAATTGTTTATTGATATAACTAAAAATCAAATGAAACATTCAAACATTATTCTCACTAAAAGGTCATATGTAACAAAGTAATTACAACAAATAATTTGATCAATAAAAGAATTCTGATAATCAATGGATCATGCACCATGTGTGAAGTAATAAACGAATATGTAAGTCATCTATTTTTCATCATATGTGATGGGGCACATGTGGAACGAAAACAACAAATGAGTTATATTATAATTGTGCATCATTTAATGCCAAAATGACATTTCTATCAATTTTAATTACCTCATTTAATGCCAAAATGGCATGTGGACGAAAGTAATATGGGTGATTTGGAAAAAAAAAATTAATACTATATTCATAAATAAAATAACAAATGCTCCAAAGACATTTACAGTGGATAACTAATAAATTTCCTTAATCACAATTTACCAACTCATATTGGTGCCTTAACCTTATAACGTGTTTAAAATTCATGAGGTAATTAAGGATTAGGGATTAGGAATCAGAGTTGTGGGTATACAAGGTCAGATTAAGAAGCAAAGTTACACTCATATGTCACACTTTACATATTATGCAGAGATCTGCAGTCCTTTAGCAGGAGAATGCATAAAACAACAGAACTATTAGCAAGATAAAGTGTTGAGTGGCTGAGCAACAGTGGCTGTTGTGATTTTTGGGATAATGAACCTACAATACCAGATAAACCATTTTTCTAGCAACATAATCAGACCACAGTGGATAGCCTCCAACAGATCATAGCATGTTCTGTTTATTTATAGTGTAACACAAAATATCATGTTTCTTGCTTTAGGATTGTAGCTAAGGTGTGAGGAGCATAACCCAATATAAAATATAAAGCACGACATAAAGATATATATGAGAGCAGCATCCTTTATCATAAATGGAGTCTTCAGAGACAGTGTCGCTCTTAAAAATCCCTTTCGATGATGAAGTAATTGAGATATTCCTTTTCATTTTCTCATCATTGTTCATTCTTTTACATAAATGGTAGATACAAAGAGAGCAAAAGAAGCCTATCACTAGTATTTGGTGGCACAATGTTTCTAAAAAATCATAATGTATACTCCTCGTCTACTGTATATACAGTATCCTTTAGCTGCAGCTATAATCTAATTAGGTATATTCACTTGTTCTTCAATATTGATTGATGCTCCTATCTTGTAGAAGATTACTAGGAATACAAGTAATGTGAAGAAGATTCACCACTCTGTTGAATGTCTCCATGCTCAACACCTCCACAAGCACTAACAACTGTTGTATGGATATAATCATCCACCACAAGACCTTCAGCTTGCATTCTGTGCACGAGCTTCAGAGCTTCTCTAGCATGTCCATTCCATGCATAAGCCAAGATCATGGATTCCCAAGACACCAAATTCCTCTCCGGCATGTTGTCAAAAACTTGAAAAGCATCAGCAACATATCCGCATTTTGAATACATATATATTAAAGCACTGTTCACAAATACATTAGACGAGGCAGGAGACTTGCTTGCATATGAATGAATTAACTTTCCAAGCATTGGAGCTTCTAGTTCTGCACAAGCCTTCAAGGCTGATGAGTAAGTATAGGAATTAGGTAACACGCCTTCTTCCATCATTTCTTGCAGAAACTCCAGAGCCTCTTGTTCAAGCCCAAGTCTAGCACAGCCAGAGATAATGGCAGTCCAAGAAACTACATCCCTAAGTGGCATGTGCTGAAGCACCTTGAAAGCATAAGAGTATTCTTTACACTTGCAATAGAACCAGACCAAAGTGCTTCCTATATACATGTTGGTATGGAAAATACGTTTGATTATCTGTGCATGAACCTCTCTTCCAATTAGCAAAGCTTTTGTTGTGCCACAAGCCATCAAGACACTTAAAACTGTCAATTTATTAACATGCATTCTTTTACTCTCCATTAATCGAAAGAAGTTTATGGCCTCTTCACCAAACCCATTTCGAGCATATCCTGATATAATAGATGTCCAAGTAGCTGTATTTCTGATTTTCATTCTATCAAACACCCCTTTAGAATCCACCATCAATCCACATTTTGCATACATATCAACTAGGGAAGTTCCTATAAAAACATCACTCTTACATATATTCTTTATTATGGCACCATGAAGCTGTGTTCCAAAGTTCAGTGCTTTATTTTCTCCACAAGCCTTTAGTGCACTACATATAGTATATTCATTAGGAAAGAACCCTTCACCTAGCATTTGTGACAACATCAACATCGCTTCATACCCAAACCCTTGTTGGGAACAGGCAGTGATCATAGTTGTCCAACATATTACATCTCGCTCTGCCATACAATCAAATGCCCGAAATGCACTTGATATATCGCCACATTTTGCATAAAAATGAACAACAGCATTGTCCACAATTATATTCCTCCATCTGCTTTTCAAAATACGAGCATGGATTTGTTTCCCCAGCTTTAAATCCACTCTTTTACCACACAAATTCATGATACAGACAAACATCTTACTGTTGGCTGGAACCCCATGTTTAACAGAATCTTGAAACAACTTAAAAGCCTCATCATCCAAGTTACATTTTAAATATCCATCAATAATAGCAGTCCATGTAACTGTATTCTTTCTTGGCATTCCATCAAACACACAACGAGCCCGATCCAACTCAACCAATCTTAAATAGCTACAAATCAAATTATTATCAACATAAGTATTTGAATGTCTAAAACATTTCAAGACAATTGCATGTACCCTTCCGACTTCTTCCACATTATAACACAATTGTAGCCAATGAGCAACTAATTCTGGATTGAAGCATTGATTTTTCTCACCTAAGTTGTCTATCTTCCAGCAGGAAGCATCTGAAGGAGACTTGATAATATCTTGGAAGTTCAATTCTGCAGCATTTAGTGTTTCAATGCTTTCCATTGCACTGTCATAGTCTTTTACGGCAGCCAAAAACATGTTCCGAAGCTTTGCAAAATCTTGTTACATAAACATAGGGTGAAAATATACCAGATTAATTAATTAGGCAAGTTTGAACTATAAATCGACTCATTACTTGAATACTAACATCAAGGACATAAAAATCCCAAGGCATATTATCACAGTTTAGCAAAGGTTATGGCTAAGCCAGACAAACACTAGCCGAACAATGAGTTATAAAAGAACTTTTGGAGAGATGAGAATGAAAAAATAATATGATTTTTCTGGGGATGGATTTGATTATAGAAGACACCAACATTATAAAATATCTAAAAACTCTGAAACTAAGGGATATCATTCAGTTCTGTGGCTGACCAAATACTTGAAAGCAAAATATACTCTCATAAAAAACACTAATTCAGAATTCAAAGCATTTAGTCTCACCATTTTGTGTTTCAAGATTGTTGACAGAAGATTCAGCTAAGGTATGAAGATGCATAAAGAATTCTCTTGTGAAATCTCTACGACTCCTTGAAACAATTTCACTAATTTCAGATGGATTCTCTTTGATCATTAGGATAAGTTCATTGTGTCTCTGCAACTCTTCATCTATCTGAAGAAGAGGAGTATTAAATGACTTTGTGAATGCCATAAATAACAATTTAAAGGATTGGTATACTATTTAGACATACAACGTTTCCATTAATGACGTTTCTTTGTTATAGGGGTGGAGGATAAAAGGTTAGATAGAACAGAACTGTGTCAGATTGATTTTAATTAGTCACCACCCATATCATGATGACAGAGTGATGGGTATAATTTTCAATATCAAATAAGCAATGAAAGACCTTTTTAAGCTTCTTTCCAAGCCAGAGCAGTTTGTTCTTCAGCACTGGATTGTCTATGGCATCTGCCTTGTCCCGACAGTGTCTAAAGAAATGGGGCCTAATATTGCTCCACTTTTTGTTTAAAATTAAAAACTTTCTCCAATCGGTCTCGTGCAGCATGAAAGACTCGATTAGCTTGTCACAATCTCTAAAGATCATTTCATAGTTATCCAAGAACCCCATACCATCATCAACATCATCACAAGAACTATCACCACAAGAGGCACCAGTACATGAAAACCCTTTACTGAAAGGATTCAGCACTGCTTTTGTGTCAGGTGCATTGACTGGAAAGTAATGCTGCTGATCTGCTAGATCAAGAAACAAGTTAGCATAATTAGCATAACATTTAGGATCCTCTCCTGAAACGCACCATCAATTCAAGTGAGATAAATACAATTATGCTGTAAATACACCATCACAGTTTGTTACAACTTTCAAAACTATTTATTTATTCTTCATAATTTTAGTTCCTACACATGGATGAAAACTAAGTTTGGGTTCCTGGTGTTAATATCAAACAAGTTACAAGCTACAAAATTCTTTTGGCAGTGATAAACCGTTGCAAAAGAAAACCTACAGGACCTAAAACTTACCATTTTCTCATACAAGGACTAAAACTTGAAATGCAAACCATTACAGGGACCGAATGAATACTTTAACTTATTACAAATTAGGTTTAAAATAAGTTTGATTCGGCTAAATATTTGACAACTCCATATTTACAGCGGTTTTGCGAACTGTTGCCATAGAGAGGCAAATAATGCTGCTCATTTCCATGCTTGCCATGGTGTTCACCAAGTAAAACACTTTTCTGTATTTGGGATGTTTCCTCCCATCTTTTAGACTCAATCCTTCTCCAGTGATCTTTGGTTCATTTTTTCCATTGAATAAAATACAAGGGCAGCTAAAAAACATAACATTTAATGTTATCAATAAATCTCAACCGGGAAAAACGAATATTATTTATCGACTCTTTAATCACATCAAAACCGTTTTCATTAAAAAAAAAATAATTCGGGTCCTTCACCTTTCTTTTTGTTTGTTCAGTGTCACAAATCACGACAGTGAAGATAAACCAAAAAAAAAAAATGGAACTCCGTATGCTGATTTTACCTTCTAAGCTCTACCCAAACAACAGTACATAACATATAACGCAGAAAACATGTAAAAAAATAGTGGGGTGAGAAAACATAGAGTTGAAAAGCAGTGAGTGACCTTTGGAAGCAAAAGTTGAGCATGGAAGACGAAGTGGATTTGCAACGAACAAGGAGAAGGGTGAGGGTAACTCTGGAGTGGGTTTGTGAGTGTGAAATCTCTGTTGAAACGAAGAAGAGGAATGGAGAATTGCGGTCCTTAACGGTAACTCCATATGTCAAAGTATAGGAAGAGATTGTGAGGTTTTGTGGAGGAAGAAAAAGAGTTATGAGCTCAGACACTGTGGTGAAGAAGAATTAGAACTAAAAAGAAAAGGTTGAAACTTGCAAGAAGTTTAAAAATATCTTAAGTTTTGGGATGGAATGGATTGTGGATATTTTGTGGGAGGTGAAGTATCTAAAGAGTTCAGTGACGGGATAAGGGATCTGCTTATGCAACTTAAAATTACTTCATTTAAATGTATCTTTTTCAAATTTTTATTTTTATTTTTTTGTAAATACTTTTACATAAATTTGTCTAAACAGGTACAATTTTTATTAATTTTTAACCTACAATAAGATGATGTGTTAAATGCATTTCAATTAACGTGATTAAATTATTTAATACAAAATATTGAATTATTTAATATTTGATATACACAAACTTTTTGTTCTAACTTTTGTTATGTGTTGATTAACAACAATACAAAAACTCTTTAATCAATATTTCAAATCATTGTTATTATTTTATTTTACTTATTTATGAAATTGTTTACTTTTTATAAAAAAAAAAATTAGATTATTTTATAGATAATTCATCCTTGTTTTTTTAATGGCAAATAAATAAATAATTAAGATAAATAATTACATATTGAATTAAGTCAAAATGCAACATTTCATTTTTAATAGGATGAAACTAATAAAAATTAAATATTTTATTGTCAATATTAAAAACAAATAATTCAAAGTATATATGACATTATATAATTATTCAAAAGAAAGAGAACTATATTAACATAATATATACAAAGGAACTGTTAAACTAATGTTTTTTCTCTAAAATTGTACACGTCAAAGAAAAAACTATCCGATTTAAATTAGAGGTTATCATTCTTTCAACTCTTTATCATTATATGCTAACACCATAAAAGTTATTATTGCAAAAAAAAGACAAATATACAACAAAAATATAAGGATAAACTAGCCGGAAAAAAACAACACATGTCTATAATACAATAAGTTATTTAATTACAACATTATGTATAAATACAACCAAAATCTTCTAGACTCAATTTATTTAGATGTGTACTTGAGTCAAACTCATGAAGTTATATACTTGGAGTGAATATACCATATTCTACCGAACTATCACACATAAGGTTAGTCTTTGACATATAGAATCCTTAGAGTTGTTCTTATGAAAGGACCTCATGTCACTTTAACTACCTAATCATCCTCCTCTACATGAGTATGAATGATCAGTAGAGTTTAGGATAGATTTACAACATGAAACAATATTTATGTTAATGCACACCCTAGTGAATCACACCTCAAATAGAATTTCCTCCTTGGAAATCTTTACATTATCACCAATTCATACTTTGTTTCGTATTTATCAGATAATAACACTTTTATGATACCAATAATATTAAGAAAAGTAAAAAAAACCCACAAACACATACAAAACATAATGACACCCAACAACATAAAATGTGAGCCTAGTGTTGGCTTCCAAGGGGCTTGACACCCAGCATACCATTATGGTGGACAACGCTAAGGCCCTTGGAACCCTTCTAGATGAATTTTTAGATTTATGCTCAATGGCACAAGGTGGCTTCTAGCAACACAAAGTCAGCAAGCTCCTTGACTTTGGTTTCGTCTAGTAGAGCATAGACTCACTCAATGACAACCAAGTCAGAGGCCCACGATCTAAAATGGCATTCGAGGGTATCATCTACACCTAGTTCCCTAAAGCAAAAACGCTCACTGACTTGAAAATAAGAATTGGCGCCTAGTGCCCCTCTACTACCACCCAATGCCATGATAGAAAGTGTTACGAATGAGGGAGTTTAACTTGCTCAAATTGGTACTTTATACTATTTCCTTTGACTTAAATAGTTTTAAAAAACTTTGTAAGTTCTACCAATTTGTCAAATTACTCAAATTAAGACTCTCGCATTCCATCACTCATCAAAGCCCATAAGAAACATATAAAAATACAATTTCACATTTTAACAACTAAAATAACACATTACCACACCATATCAACACACTCCAATCAAATTTCAATAGTGTACCATTTTATCACAATCAAGATGCAATATCCAACTAAACCATAAATTAACCACATTCAAAGATACAAGCTAGCTTCTCTTACCAAATGAAGCTGCTCAAACTTCTTTAAGACACCAAAACTCTTTCAACTTCATAGAATGTTATATCCACACAGAGAAACATTACAAAGATGATTACCGTTATAATCACTCATCAATAGAGATTCATATAGAAAACTCTAGGAACACATGCAAGTAGAAAAAATCTACATGTGAATAGAGGACAAATTTGACCAAGAAAGGAGCGAAAAAATTAACTTATATACTCAAATGAAAACAAATTGAACATGAATAGAAAGAACTCGCTGAGAGGATAGCTCCTACCATCTTAGATTTTCAAACATATGAACATAAAGTAAAAAGAAGACAAAAATCTCTAAAAGTGATTTCTAGAGAGATAATCTGTTTTAAAAATCTCGTTTATAAACTTTCTATTTATACTTAAGTATTTTAATACTAAAATGATTGACTCTTATCAAATATCACTTTCTATATCTTAAAAAAAGTGACCTTACTTTAATAATAAAATAAAAACCTTAATACTCACTTCTCTTATGTGTTTGAATTAGGAGAAAAATTTGAAAAAGGAAAGAGAAAGAAAATGAAAGAAAAATAAGGGAAATTCTTATTTAGATTAAAAAATCAAAAGTAAAAAAAGTGAAAAAAATATATAAAATTATTTAATTGGTATAATAAATTTTAAAAAATATATAAAATAATATATTTATAAAATGATCAAATTATATTTGTTGTTAAAAATTAATTGCATTTTGAATTATAATTTTAATTTTACTATTATTATTATTAATATTTAGATTTAATTGTTTATTTAATCCCTAAATTCACTACTAAGTTTCAACTTCCGTTCCTGTTATTAAAAAGTCTCAATTTTATCTCATTTTATATAATTTGCAAAGATCATATCCATTTAATTAATTTTACGATTAATTGTGTGCGGACATGAAAAAAGGTCTACAATTTTTTTCTCTTTCTCATATGCTTTTCTATGTGATGCAGACCCAACTTTTATAGTACATCTTATGATGATGGGACTCCAAATACGTCATTCTCGTGTATATCTATTTATTTCTAGATAGTACATATTCTCTCATATGTTTGTAAAGATAATTTATACCGCAATAGAACAAAGTTTATTATAAATATATATTTATACCTTTTTTCATGTTCTCATTTTCTTTCTCTTCTATTTCTTTTTTTCTTTACGTAATGATTAATTCAAATCCTAAATAATAATAATAATAATAATAGTAATAATAATAATAATAGTAATAATAATAATAGTAGTGAAGATTTTGAAGAAAATAAGATTTTGGTATACGTTGGCCCTAGAAAGTTGGATTTTATTTTTTGTTGGTGTATTCATAGTATTTTTCTCTATGTTCTCTTCTATTAAAAAAAAGAAGATAAAATATACACTTTCAATTTGTTAAATGAAGAATGAAATGGTTAAACAAATATTTTTAACCTTATGTGATTTTATTGTAGAGTTAATTAATATTAAACTAAATAGTGATATTTGTTAGAAGAAGAAAAGTCCTAGTTAAATCTTTTTATAATGGATTATGCTGGTGTAGTTAAAAATACGGAATAATTAAGAAAGTTCGAAGCTGATTTTGATAGTTTTGCAAAATCACAGTAATAAGACAAATTCTGATTCAAATCCCTTTTTGAAAAGTTTTAATGATTGGTATGTAATAAGAGATTGACACAGAGGAGAGAGGAAAAAATGACAGAATTTTTGGTCATCTGAGCACACAATTAACTTACAAAATTAATAGGATAGACTTTATTAATGCAAATTATATAAAATCAGGACAAAATTATGACCTTTTTAATAATGGGCACGAAGTTCAGACTTAAGAGTCAATTTAGAAATTAAATAAGCAATTAAACATAATATTTATATTGATTATTAATTTTATTATTTTATAAATTTATTTCATTTTTATTGAATATTGTACCTACCCTATCTAATAGATTTATCAAATAGTATAACTCAATAAGATTTATTAAATCTCTTTATCTTATAATAACCTAAAAAACATCTGTTGAAAAAATATTCACATATTAATGTAATTTCAACAATTTGATATTATATGGTTATATTATTGAAGATAATTTTATTATTATTATCTAAGGTAAGTATATTGTTAGGATTACAACATAGGTTTAGAGTCCATGTTAATTTTATAAATACCATTTATGTTTGCAAAGGAATATTTACTCAATTCTTATACTCACTACTCTATTCTCATAAATACTATAATTCTCTTGTTAATTTCAACATTAGAATTTCTTTCCATGCCAATAGATTTTTTCTCATATTACAATCTTTAAGGGTACACATCAAAGTTCTTAAAGTTATTCTGATCACGTCACTTGTACTAAGGATCGCATTGTAGACCCTAGTAAAAACAAATATTTTTATCATTTTATACTTTTATTACTATTATTTATTATACAATTTAATTTAATTTTTATTATTTTTTTATCAATATTATTATATAGATTTATTTTATTATTATACTATATAATAAATAATTATATAATTGATTGTATTGTATAATATAAATAAATAAAATTTATTATTTATATAAGGTAATTGATTATCACATAATTTGCTGTTAAAGTTGTAAATAAATCATCTTTGAGTTAGATTTTCATAAAAAAAGAAAGGTCCAAATATGTCTTTCCCGTATTTTCATGGTCGTATTTCTGTTTAAATTAGTAGAAATAAACCACTTTTTTCATCAGTGTTTTTTCTCATCCACGAGAAGTACTCCGGCATAAATAAATACATCATTCCAAATATCACCATCCATTTTTAAATAGGAGAATCCATGTTAGAACTGATTTTGTTTTTTTTAGTTTATAGATTGCCTTAAATATATACGTATTTAATGTTAAAAATATACTGTGAAACCTAACAATGTGAAAGTCCAGATTTTTTTGTTTGATTTTTTTTATTATCTTCTGTTAAATATTAAAAATATATTAATATTAGTATATTAAATTTCTTTTAATAGATTTTAAAACATAAAAATTAATAATTATATTTTGAAGTTATACCTTGATAAAAAAAAAAAATTAAAGTTTCAGACATGTTATCGAACATTGTCTTTTGTGTTGGAACTCCATGAACTGTGCTCCTTGTTGTCCTATACTGTGTGTACCTTTATTATGTCCAAAAACAACTTTCTACTACCAAAACCACAAAACAGTAACGATGGTTTCCATTTTCGTACCCACAATTTACTTTAATATTTAATAATAATATTTATATATTAAATTAAATTAAATAATTCAGCGATTAATATATATATATATATATATATATATATATATATATATAATTCAATAATTATATTGTATTTAGAAAATACAATAATTAGTATCACAAAAGAAAAAAATATTAGTATATAATTAATTCTTTTTATTTGTTAATAGTTAAAAGAGATTTTAACAAAGGAAGGAACTTTTTGTAAGTAAAATAAGTAAAATAGATATTGGATGTTTTGTAATATCAGTCCAATGATATTATTATCATCAATAATTTTTTCTTTGAAATATTATTGATTTTGGAACATGTATTAGAAGATTAAAAAATGTATTATTTAAACTATTTTTTACTTCGATTTCTAAATGTTATGAGACTGTTGAGATCGGTAGAAACATAAGTTTCTGGTAGTCCAAGAGAATGATTGGTCATTTTAATGGAGAGTTTATTAAAAAAACTGATGGTTCATCTTAAACTCAATTGGTGTTAATGTTTCATTCTGTGATTGTCGAACGATATTATTAAGATAAATTATTTATCACCTAAAATATTATTTGTTTTGGAAACTGAAACTTTATCATCATTTTATTCTTAAAAACTGTCTTGAATGAAAAAAGAAAAAATATTTAAACTACCTTAATCTTAACTCTTAAACAATATAAACTATAAGGTTTGATAAAAAAAAATTAATTACTTAAAACTAAACATATATATGTATATAATGTTGTTTGTAAACACGAACAAGAGGAAAGTTATTATTACGATGAAACATGAAAATAATAAATAAATATTTGAAGTTCTTATAAACTTAATTTCAATTGATTGTTTAATAATATTTTTTATTTATTAAATAAACAAATTTTATATTATTTTCTTTTAATTTTTTATTGATTAGATATTATCTTGTTTCTTTTTACCACAATTTTAAAATTGGTATAAAATAATAAAAATTATTTATTATTTTATATTAACTATAATATTAGTTTATTATCATAAAATATATTATTAATAATGAATACAATAAGATTTGAATACCTAATAAAAAAATTGAATGAAAATTTAATAAAAAATATACCAATTCGGGACATATTTAAAAGTTAATCAAATCTAACTAAAATTATATTTGAATATTTATGATTAAAATAATAAAAATAATAAAAATATTAAGTGGTTTTAAATTTAGTTTTTATATATTGTTATAATAAAAAAGAAAACATAGTAAGTTACGAAGTTACGAGTTAAAAGACCTTGAAAGATTCAGCATACATGATTGATTGATTATCCCAACACTTTTCTTGTCTGCATTTCTGTTCCTATGTCTCTTACTGTCTCCACTCTCATTCCTAGCTGTCTTTACTTTTTCTTCTTTCCAATTCAAAAGCAAACTGAAAGAAATGGATACAGAATACCGTTTTCAATACAAAGAAATGCCAAAAAACAGAAAATGGAAGAATAACTGTTATTATGCACTTTTTTTTTTTCAAAAGATGAACAAATGTATAACAATATATACATTATCATTGTTTTTTCTCAAATATGATTAATTGTCAGTATAAATTTGGTAAACACTCAACTCTCTATATCAAATTACAATGGGTCTATTTGGGTTCAGTGTGTGTAATTTAAAAAAAAACATATATTTATTTGAGAAAAAATATACATGTTACTTTTAATGAAAGTATTTAACTATGAAGAATATATATAATTGATTAAGTATTATAATAATAAATTTTTAAATATAAATAAATTTGTCTTTCTTATGAACTAATTTCTATTATTTTCTACTCTCTATTTTCTTCCTTTTTTTTTTACTTTTTTTTTTCTTTCTTTTTTAACACGGGCGGTTTCTCTCTTCTGAAGAAACAGTTGATTTGTGTATTCGTTGGCTCTGAATTCTAAGAAAGTGGTTTTACTGAAAGCTCAAATTTTTCTTTCTTTCTTTCTCCCATTGCCATTGGAGATGACTTCCCTGAGAGAGCTTCTCACAGAAGAAGGCTTCTATCAAACAACTTCAAACCTCAACCCTTTGAAGCCAAAATTCAAATTCTCACCACAAACACCAGAGATAATAATAAACTCACTCCCTCTACACATATGCAACGATCGAAAAAGCCTTGATTGTTCCAACAACAACTTGGACAACTCCACCATACGAACTGGGTCTTGGTCTTTTCAATCAAACTCTCAAAGGGTTGGTTCAGTTTCTGAAATTTGGAAGAATTCCAAGTCATTACTATCACCGGGTTCCAGAACCGTGGGACCTCCCATGAATGAAGTAGCCACCAGAGCAGTGGTTTCTATCCTCAGTGGCTACATTGGAAGATTTTTGAAAGATGATCATTTCAGGAAAATTGTGAGAGACAAGTGCAGTTCCTATTTGATCAGAAGGAGAAACGGTTCTGGGTCAGAATATGAGGTTCTGGTGAACATGAAACTAGCCATGGAGAATATTTACAAGTTGGTGCAGGATCAAGGGACAAGGAAAGAGATAAAGATGGAAAGCTTAAGGAACTCCATTGAGCTTTTGACCATAGTTTCTTCATTGAACAGTAAAAGTAAAACATCAAAGGAAGCTGGTTCAACTTGTGGAATACCCAATTCTCATATCTCTGCTTGTGCTCAGCTCTACTTGGCAATAGTTTACAAGCTTCAGAAGAACAACAGGATTTGTGCTAGGCACCTTCTGCAAGTGTTTTCTGATTCTCCATTTTTGGCTAGGACTTACTTGCTTCCTGACCTTTGGGAGCACGTCTTCCTTCCTCATCTTCTCCATCTTAAAATTTGGTATGCTGAGGAACTCGATGCACTTTCGGCTTCGAGTGAATGTCAGGATGCGAAGGATAATACAATGAGGACTTTGAGTAAAGTGTATGGGAAAAAAGTGGATACAGGAACTGCTTTGTTTGCTTTGTATTACAAGCAGTGGCTTAAAGTTGGGGCAAACGAGCCTCCTCTTCCTGTTGTTCCATTGCCATCAAGACCAAGTCGAGGATCATCAAGAAAAATGTCTTCAGATTCTTTTGTTTTGAGTTCTTCAACCAACAAAAACTTGTAAGTAACGTGGATATTTTGCATTCTCTGGTTCATTCATTCTAGTTATGTTTTCACAAGAAACAAATAAGGTAAATGGTAATTTGTGTTTTGGTTGCTTGCAATAGATACAAGGAAGTATTTGGCCCCAAACTAGAACTGAAATCTACCGCCCTGGCTGATCAAAATGGATTGCTGACAATCAAATGGGGCTCAGGGAATGATGAAAATTTGTATGGAGATGACTACAACCGCAGTTCACTTCAGGTAAGTTTCAGTATCTTCATTGAATGACAGATTTAAAATATAGAATGCATTTGAAACATATAATGGCCTTTTATTTCTCACCTTTGGCAGAAACAAGACTCTATATTCCTTGGAAAATCTTCAAGGTCAATTGACAATAGTTATGCTGAACTAAAGCCAGGGTCACAGAGATTGGACTATTTCCAATGCTTTTCTTGTAGGAGTATGCAAGCAGAAAGCTTGACGAACAGCAACTACACATCCTGCAATGGTTCATTTAGAAACGAAGCAACCGCTCTTTCAAGCGAATTTGTTCGAGCTATTACAACTATATGTTCATCAGATGTTCTCAGTGAATGCGAATTTGCAATTCATGTGATTGCCAAAGCCTGGTTGAACTCTCATGTTGACCCTCTAATTGAAGAAGCAGTGTCACAATCTAGTGTAGTTGAGGCTATCCTGGAGATACTGTTTGCCTCAAGTATAGATGAAATTCTAGAATGGGCTATATCAGTTTTAGCAGAACTAGTAGGGAGGAATGATGCAATTAGACAAATTATATTGAGCTGGGATCCACAACTAGATATCTTTGTGAGACTTTTAAGAAGGACTGGCCTGTTCCTAAAAGCTGCCGTTCTGCTTTATCTGTTAAAGCCACAGGCAAAACAGATGTTATCACCAGAATGGGTGTCTCTTGTACTTCGAGTGTTAGAATTTGGAGACAAAGTTCTAACCCTCTTCACGGTTCAATGCTGCCCTCAAGAGGCTGCAATTTACTTTATGGACCAACTTCTTACTGGTTTTGATGAAGATAAGAATTTAGAGAATGCTAGGCAGGTTGTTTCTCTTGGGGGATTGACCTTTCTTATGAAAAGAATTGAAGAAGGAGAGATTCACCAGAGAAACAAAGCTGCTTTGATTGTTTATAGTTGCATTCATGCTGAAGGAAGCTGCCGGAGTTTTCTATCTGACAATATAAAGAAGAGCTCTTTACTAGAACTCATTATTCTCGAAAATAGTAAAAGTTGCAGTGGATGTGCCTTTGCTGTGCTAGCTGAGTTGCTCTATCTTGAAAGGCACTTTTTCCCTACTTAACTTTTTTGATGATATCTTTTTATTCTTCTTCTCTTTGTTTCCTTACTAAATTTTACCAGAAAGTGCTGACATGAGTCTCTTGAAATTGTCAGAACCACCAAGATTTTAAATTTCTTAAGGGGACTTAAAGATGGATGGGGTGGCCTAAACACAATGCACATTCTGTTCATCTATCTTCAGAGAGCTCCACCTGAACAACGGCCTCTGGTTGCAGCAGTATTATTGATGCTTGATATTATGGTAATTCTTTCAGCCTACTAATCCTTGTATGGAAACATTAACAATATTGTTCGGAGAAAAACATTTCGGTGAATGATTTTCCAAGCTGTTCTATAACCAATTGTTTTGTTTCCAAAATCAAGCTCTTAGACTGTTTAACCGTCCATTAGTCCGTAATATATCAAGTTTAGTTTGTTGAAGAGTTCACCAATGGAAAAGCAGTTGTTTTGCAGGAAGATCCTTTCAAAGAGAGCTTTTATAGAGCAGAAGCAATTGAGGCAATTATGGTTGCTTTAGATTGTCAAGTGTGTAATGATATAATACAAGAACAATCAGCAAGAGCTTTACTCTTGTTAGCAGGACACTTCACTTATACAGGAGAATCATTAATGGAGAGAACTTTTCTACACCAAGCTGGCTTTCAAGAAAAGTGCATGGAAGGTTCCTCATATGACAAGGAAATTGTTGTTTATGATTCAGCTCACAAGGTAGTTATTGGATTATAATTATGCAATTGTAAAGTTTCATATCCCTAGTTCTATAAACACGAATCGGTTTTAGTATCACTTGCAATTCAAGATATTGATTGGTTGCATGTTGCTGATTAGAATGAAGAGGACAATGAAGCTGAAACATGGCGAAGAAAAGCAGCCTGTGTCTTGTTCCAAAGTGGAAACCAGAATTTACTAAAGGCACTTTCAGATTCTTCAATCAATGGAATCCCAAGTTTAGCACGAGCTAGCCTTGTAACAATTTCTTGGATGAGTAGCTACCTTCACTTAGTTGATGACAGAAAGTTCCCACCAATGGCATTCTCAATCCTCACGCCACTGCTACTAAAATCCTTGAATTATGATAAAGATGTTGGGGCAAGGGTGTTGGCTTCATATTCATTACTATGCCTTGTAAAAATTTCAGGTATGAACTATGAAACCTTGAACTATGAAGGGACCAGTTGCTTCAGTTTTGCTCTCAAACTTTTAGATTTGACACAAGAAAAAGTAATGGGATTGTAATCAGAATTTTGTATCCTTGTTTAACTCTTCTCTTTTGATATGTCCTTTCTTTTGGCAAACTTGTAGCAGGATGTGTCTCTTTCCTGGCATCACTGGATAAAGATTCAATCAAACATCTTGAGAATCTCTCTCTTGTTACGTGGACTGCAAATGAGCTAATTGCAATCATCTCCAAAAGCAGCTTGCAGTACAAAACAATGAAAAGCAAAGCTCATTGTTGAACTCTTCCGTGTGTTTATTTGTTCATTCTCTTTCAAACACGCGTGATTGTAACCTCCACCAGCCTTGAATTTGCATAGCTGATTAGTTTGAGTGGCAATGTTTCTAGCAAAAGTCTACTGGTTTCATTTTATGATAGCTTATGATCTCACAACCTGAAAAGCTTGTTCAGCCAAAGAAAGAAACAACTAACACGGGAAAACAGTAAAATAGTGTTGCGTGCTAAATCATATCCAACACAAGAAGTTACCCATTGATCATGGTATTATCTTTTGGTTCCTAGATTACAAAAAGTGTCCTTATGTCAATGTCTTTCTACCATCACCCCACAAAAGGAAAAGGAAAGAGGACAAAAAAGAGATGAGAAAAAGGGGGGCACTTTATTAAGCATTTTGCATGGATAACAAACTTATCTCTTGCGTGCGTGGTTGTGCATGTGCACCTTCATGCTGGAGGCTGTGACAGACTAAAGTAACCCCCCACCCTCTCTAAGGAAAAAGGAATCTCTTGGCAAAAAACTATTCTAATGTGGGAATAGAAGACAAACATGTGGATGTGAATGTGATCACTCGTTAGGAACTTCACGAGGGCAGATAACTGTTTTTCTAAGCTCATAGTAACTTCAAAATTAAACCCATGCCATACACACATAACCACGCAAGTATTAAACTTGGATTAGTAGTCAGGCTGGTCAAGAAATTCATATTTTTTTTCTTTCTTCAGTGTCCTTTTTCGAGACAATACTAATACAAAAAAAGAAGACTTTTTAATTATTTTATTTTGGACCTTTTAGTTATAATGCAAGTCCGCTGACATAATTTTACATCAGTTCCTCTAAATGATTGATATAAATTTACCTTAGACCTTATAAAGGATCGATGTCAATTTATGTCGATTTTTTAAGAAAATCGACGTAAAAGTAAAAAAAAATTATGAAATGAATATCTCTGAATGTAAGGAATCGTAAAAAAAAAAAAAAAAAAAAAAAAAAAAAAAATCAAAAGAGAACCGGGAGGAAGGAACGTGCGCTGCCACAAAGGGACAGCTAACGTTGCTTCCCCCGAAAACAAAACCAAAAGCAAACAAGAGGAGAAATGATTGCTGCCAAATTTTTGTGAGAGAGGAGAAGTTCTTGCTGCAAGTTCTGGGAAGAAGGAGAAGTGGAGAACTTTTGAAGTTTTGGAGGAGATAGACTCAAAGAATTTACAAAGGAAGTCTTCAAGAGGTAAGGAGTGCTAGAATTTTCGTTTTGATTAGTTAATCTTACTGTTTTTGTAGAAATCCAAAAGCTTTAAAGTTAAAAATGGAGGTTTTTCTGGTTTTCTGGAAAACCTGTGATTCTGCAGAATCTGCAGAATCGCGTTCGTCCAATTTGGTTTCAAATTGGACGTTCGTCCAAATTGAGACGAATTGAACGTTCGTCCACTTTGATTTGAACGCTCGTTTTTCTTTAGCTGACGAGCGTTCGCTCATGCGTTGCTCATGCGTTGCTCATGCATTCGTCCCGTACCGTTCGTTCTCCTTTGAGCGCTCGTCCAAACGAGTGTTGTTTTCGATTCTAAGCGTTTGGCCTTTTTGTAAAATGACGTTCGTTCTTAAATATTCTGAACGTTCGTCCTAACAGTATATGACCAAATATAGGTGGATTAACGAGCGTTGGTGATAAGGATTTGAGTAGAGAGCGTCTGTGTGCGCCTGTGATCGTTCGTTCATTTCCGGGTAAGGGAAGTTTACTTAGTTTAACTATTCTGCTGTATGTGGAGGTGTGAACGTTCGTTATTTTACTGTTTAAAAGTGATGCATGATGAATGAATTAAATGATAGTATAAACGTTTGTTATTTCACTGTATGATGTGCTAAATGATTCGCATGAACGTTCGTTATTTTGATTGCATGATGTTGTTATGATTGAGCTATGTGAACGTTCGTTTTTATGGAAGGAAAATGATATATGACTATGTTACATATGAACGAATGAGATGATATGATTTTGCTGAGAAATGAATAGCCCATGAACAGTTGTACGTTCGTTCTGGACGGTCATCAACCGTTCGGTTTTCCTTGTTATACGGTTGAAATATTGAATCTTCCATTGATTGAAAATGTGGTTGAGGACGAACGTCCTCGTCCTAAATTTGACATGCTTGAGCGTTCGGCCAAGCACTGTTTGTGTCTTAATAGTGTTTTTACAAATTTCTATCCTTTTACTTCCTATAATGTTATACGTGCGTTATTGAGACGGTCTCTGACCGTTCGGTTATATTGGCCAACATGGTGGAAATAGGATTCTGTCATTCGGGTAGAATTCTGGTTGAGGACGAGCGTCCTCATACCAAAATGCTTTGCTTGAACGTTCGGTCTCATACCGAACGTTCGCCCTAATTGCTGTTCAGTCTTATACTGAACGCTCGTTCTGTTTGGCGTTCCGTTTTATGTTGAACGTCCGTTCAAAGTGGATTTCGGTCTCATACCGAACGTCCGTTCAAATTGGTGTTCGGTCTCAGATTGAGAGTTCGCTCTAATTGGTGCTCGGTCTCACACTGAGCGTTCGTCCTGATGGTGCTCGGTTTTGAACTGAGCGTTCGTCCTAAAATGGGGCTCGGTCTTAGATTGAACGCTCGCTCAAAATGGCGCTCGATCATATATCTAGCGTTCGTTCTCCAATTCTTAACGAGCGTTCTCTTGGTCAAGTCTGCAACGTTCGTCCTCGTATTCTTGGCGAGGGTAGGACATTTGGTTTTTGATGCTCATCCTTATAAATGATGAAATTGGATATGAATTGATGAGTAATGAATGATGAACAGTATACGAGATGAAAATGAAACTATGATTATTGAACGAGCGTTCCAGGTAGGAACGACTCAGATGATTGTTGAAATTCGTAAAGTATGACTGTGGGAAGTTAATGCTGGCTGTTCAATCCTGATATTCCGTGAGTGATCGTCCTCAAGTAGAGGCGCACGTCATGCGTGGGAATGGCAGGAGGTCGTCGTCCTTAGAGGTACTTTGGACGGACGTACTAACCTCGGGTGGCAGCTGATGAGAATGCCAGTTACCACACCACCCGGGTGCGTGAACGCCTGTAACTACACAGATTTCATACAGTCCGGACAGTCAGTCGTGTCTAGTTTTATTTTGTGCATGTGTTATAATGCCTTGATATGTGATGAATTATGTAATGAATTGTATGACTGATGCATGAGTTAAATTAAGTAAGCTTACCCTTTCGTTTCCTTGTGTTGTCTATTGTCCTTGTACGTCCGCCTTGTCATTGCAATGATCATCCGTGTGGATGTGAGCAGAGGGAGACGAGCGTTTGGAAGAGGCGCTGAATGAAGAGAACCTGGTTGATGTCGAAGTGAAGACCGAGCAGTGAGGCGCTCGGCCAGTTATGTAGCCAGTATTAGAGTGGTCGTTCGACCATCTTGTCTTATTATTTTATTCTGATAGACCGTTCGGTATTTGTGCTGTGTAAACCGTTCGGTCAAGTTTCGTGTATGTTCAGCTTTTTCAATTGTAACTCTGAAGACGTGCGGTTTTGCGCGTCTGTTTTGTTATTATTGTAAGACTGTACTCAAGGACGTTCGTCCTTGAGCGTTCATTCGTTTTTCGTTGGAAAACTATACTGAAATATTATTAAATGTGATTTTCTAATTTTATGGTTTATGCTGTATTTTTGGGATGTCACATTAGTGGTATCAGAGCAGTTTTGTTCTTTTAAGGACACTATAGGTTATGAGTACACTGTGTTTTTGCTGTGTGCTTAAATTGCGTTTAATGAGTTATTTTCGACTCTTTGAACAGGATTAACGTTCGTTTCTTTTCTCTGTTCCAGAGAATCAATGGCACCTAGACTTCCTCCTCCTCCTCCACCGCAGACCAATGAACATGATGTGCCCAACAACACCAGATTGTTGGAATCAGTAATTGAAAGGCTACAAGAGCAGAACGCTGTTTTGACGCAGCAAAATGCGGCTGCCTTACAGAGTTTGGAGGCCGCTCGTGCAAATTCTGAAGTGACTCAGAGACAGCTTATGGAGATTCTTGCAGCTACCAGGGGTACACCGGGAGCATCTGCTTCAAACACTACTCATCAGACTGAGTGGAGTTTGGAGAACTTTTTACAACATCGCCCTGCAAAGTTTGATGGGAAATGCCTTCCTGACGGCGCTGATCAGTGGATACGAGACATGGAACAGATCTATGATGCCAAGGATTGTCCAGATGATCGAAGACTGGCATTCACTGAATATTTATTGACTGGAGAGGCCAGTCATTGGTGGTCGACTGCGAAGATGTTGCTAACGGAATCTCACAGCCCTATTTCCTGGAAAGTCTTCAAGGAAAAGTTTTATGAGGAGTATTTCCCGGATAGTGTTCGTTTCGGCAAAGAAGTAGAATTTCTCCAGTTGGTACAAGGTAATATGTCTGTTTCTGAGTACACCAACAGGTTCAAACATCTGGTTCGTTTTCATACCCTGGCGACCAGTGAAGTGTGGCAGTGTAGGAAATTCGAGAATGGGCTAAGAAGCGATCTGAAGGTACTAATCTCCAGCCTTTGCATTAAGTCTTTTCCTGCCATGGTTGAGAGAGCAAAAGTGTTAGAGAAAAATGTGGCTGAAGTAGAACGACTGAAGAAACAGCAACAACCAACTAGAGGGCCAATCATGTCCAGGCCTAATCTGAATCGGAACAGGTTGCCATATGCTCACCCAGCACAACCATCTAATTCCCAGGCTATGGTTGTTGGCGGACAGTCTGGACAACACGGATCAGTCAAGTGTTTCCAATGCGGAGGACCACACTACCAGTCGTCATGCCCTCAGTTATTGGGAGTAAAGTCCTGCACTCGTTGTGGAAGGAATGGTCACATAGAGCGCGACTGTAATATGGGCGGACGAGCGCCAATGAGGCCGTCAAATGCTGGAAGAATGCAACAGGGAAGGGGTGGACGAGCACAGGCTGTTGGTAGAGTTTATGCGATCACGGCCGCGGAAGCTGCCAGTTCAGGTACGCTCGTCACTGGTACTTGCTTATTACATGGAATGCCTGTTTGTGTGTTGTATGATTCGGGGGCAACACACTCCTTCATTTCGAAGGCGTGTGTTGGGAAATTGGGATTAGCCGAACGCGAAATGCAGTTCGACTTGGTAGTATCAACCCCAGCGGCTGGTGAGGTTAGGACGTCTACTGTATGTGTTAAATGTCCTATAGAGGTTGAAGGGCGTAATTACAAGGTAAATCTCATCTGTCTACCCTTGAAAGATCTTGAAGTAATCTTAGGAATGGATTGGCTGGCTACCAATCGCATTCTCATAGATTGTGGTGCAAAAGAATTGGTGTTTCCGGACGAGTACGAAGTGGATCTATCTGTGACGCTCGGTCAACTGAAAGAAGACATCGTGGATGGCGCCAGTTGCTTTCTGATCATGACGCATTCGGACGAACAACTTGAAGATTTGAATCATGAGCGATCGTCCGGTAAACTGAATGGAGGACGATCAGTCGTGGATGAATTCCCTGATGTATTTCCTGATGAAGTGCCTGGATTACCTCCTCCACGCGAGGTGGAATTTACTATCGACTTAGTGTCCAATGCTGGACCTATCTCTATTGCACCTTATCGGATGTCGCCAGCAGAGTTAGCTGAACTCAAGGAACAGATTGAAGAGTTAATGGATAAGCAGTTTATCAGACCTAGTGCATCACCTTGGGGAGCGCCGGTACTCTTAGTGAAGAAGAAGGATGGAAGCTCTCGTCTCTGCATTGATTATAGGCAGTTAAACAAACTGACTATCAAGAACAAGTACCCTTTGCCTCGGATAGAGGACCTACTAGATCAATTGCATGGCGCGGTCATATTTTCAAAGATTGATTTACGGTCGGGATATCATCAGATTCGGGTGAAGGAAGAAGACATCCAGAAGACAGCCTTCCGATCTCGATACGGACACTACGAGTATGTAGTAATGCCGTTCGGTGTGACAAACGCCCCAGCAATATTTATGGACTACATGAATCGTATCTTCAGACCGTATCTAGACAAGTTCGTAGTCGTCTTCATTGATGACATTCTTGTCTACTCCAAAAGCTATGAAGAGCATGAGGATCACTTGAGGATCGTTCTAGGCGTGCTAAGAGAAAAGGAGTTATATGCCAAATTCTCTAAATGTGAATTCTGGATGAAGGAAGTACCATTCTTGGGACATGTTGTTTCAGCTGAAGGAATCTCAGTAGATCCGGCTAAAGTAAGAGCAGTACTGGAATGGGAGAGTCCACGCTCAGTTACCGAGGTTCGTAGTTTTGTGGGACTCGCGGGATACTATAGACGGTTCATTGAAGGATTTTCCAAAATAGTAGCTCCGCTTACTCAGCTGACCAGAAAAGATCAACCGTTCGTTTGGACCGATCGGTGTGAAAGAAGTTTCCAGGAATTGAAGAATAAGTTAACAAGCGCCCCAGTACTGGTCATACCTGACACGGCTAAACCCTTCGTGGTATATTGTGACGCGTCTCATCAGGGTTTAGGCTGTGTACTCATGCAAGAAAAGAGGGTGGTTGCTTACGCTTCTCGACAACTGAAGGTTCACGAGAGGAACTACCCAACTCACGATCTGGAATTAGCAGCGGTCGTCTTTGCTTTGAAGATTTGGAGGCACTATTTGTATGGATCAACTTTCCAAGTATTCAGTGATCATAAGAGTCTCAAGTACCTTTTTGATCAAAAGGAGTTGAATATGAGACAGAGACGTTGGCTGGAATTCTTGAAGGATTATGACTTCGAACTACTTTACCATCCGGGAAAAGCAAATGTTGTAGCAGACGCCTTAAGCAGAAAGGTAGTTCACGTCTCCTCTATGATGGTCCGAGAGTTGAGTTTGGTAGAAAGTTTTAGAGATCTGAGGTTACAGTTTGACTTGCAACCGAATGTTATCAAATGCTATACCCTTAGAATCTCCAGTGACGTATTTGACCGGATCAGAATGAAGCAGCGAGAAGACGAAGAGTTGATGAAGATCTTGAATGCACTCGGTACAGATCAGGCCAAGGAGTTTAACACGGGAATAGACGGTTGTCTACGATACATGGGTAGGACGTGCATTCCGAATGATGGTGAGTTAAAAAGGATTATTCTTGAGGAAGGACATCACAGTCGTCTTAGCATACACCCTGGTATGACTAAGATGTATCAGGACCTCAGGAAGTCGTTCTGGTGGCCGGGAATGAAGAGTGATGTCGCACGTTTTGTGGCATCATGCTTAACGTGTCAACGAGCCAAGGCTGAACATCAAAGGCCAGGCGGTCTACTTCAGCAGTTAGAGATTCCGGAATGGAAGTGGGACGGCATTGCAATGGACTTCGTGACTCACTTACCTCGTACGGTCAGGAATCATGATTCCATATGGGTAATCGTGGATCGTCTGACGAAGAGTGCTCACTTTCTAGCGGTCAACCTGAAAATGTCAATGACGAACCTTGCTAAACTTTACATCAAGGAAATTGTTCGTCTACATGGAGTTCCGTCTAGCATTGTTTCAGACCGAGACACGAGATTTACTTCTCGGTTTTGGCGATCATTACAAAGTGAGCTCGGTAGCAAACTCCATATGAGTTCGGCCTATCATCCTCAGACGGACGGTCAGTCCGAGAGGACCATCCAGACGCTTGAAGACTTGTTGAGGACGTGTGTTCTAGATCACATGGGCGTTTGGGATGAAGTCTTACCTTTGGTAGAGTTCACCTACAACAACAGTTTCCAAGCCAGCATAGGAATGGCTCCCTTTGAAGCTCTGTATGGGAGAAAGTGTCGAACGCCATTGTGTTGGTTTCAAGAAGGAGAAAAGGTCTTAACCGGACCAGAGCTCATTCAGCAGACGACTGAGAAGGTGAAATTGATCCAAGAAAGGATGAAGGCATCTCGGAGCAGACAGAAGTCATACGCTGACAAAAGAAGAAGGCCATTGGAGTTCGATGCTGGAGATCACGTCTTCCTTAGACTACATCCGACTACGGGAGTTGGGAGAGCCATTCGACCCAAGAAGTTGTCTTCCAAATTCATCGGACCTTATCAGATCTTGAGGAAGATCGGGCTAGTTGCGTACGAGTTATCTCTGCCGCCTCAGTTATCAAACTTGCATCCAGTCTTCCACGTTTCTCAACTTCGGAAGTACGTATCCGACCCTTCTCACATATTAGAGTTAGAAGATATTCGTCTTCGTCAAGATCGTACGTTGGAGATGCAGCCGGTACGCATTGAAGATAGCAACACCAAATACTACAAGAGGAAAGCAGTCAGATTGGTGAAGGTTGTCTGGGATGAAAAGACGGGCGACTCTACATGGGAAGTGGAAGATGCCATGAAGGATTTGTATCCCCATCTGTTTGAGAGTACGTTTTAATTTTCGAGGACGAAAATTTTTGTGTTGGGGAGAATGTAAGGAATCGTAAAAAAAAAAAAAAAAAAAAAAAAAAAAAAAACCAAAAGAGAACGGGGAGGAAGGAACGTGCGCTGCCACAAAGGGACAGCTAACGTTGCTTCCCCCGAAAACAAAACCAAAAGCAAACAAGAAAAGGAAAGAGAAGAAGAAGGGAAGAGGGAAGAGTTTGGGAAGTTAAAAAGGGGAAGCTATGGGTCTGCTGGGAGGAGAAATGATTGCTGCCAAATTTTTGTGAGAGAGGAGAAGTTCTTGCTGCAAGTTCTGGGAAAAAGGAGAAGTGGAGAACTTTTGAAGTTTTGGAGGAGATAGACTCAAAGAATTTACAAAGGAAGTCTTCAAGAGGTAAGGAGTGCTAGAATTTTCGTTTTGATTAGTTAATCTTACTGTTTTTGTAGAAATCCATAAGCTTTAAAGTTAAAAATGGAGGTTTTTCTGGTTTTCTGGAAAACCTGTGATTCTGCAGAATCTGCAGAATCGCGTTCGTCCAATTTGGTTTCAAATTGGACGTTCGTCCAAATTGAGACGAATTGAACGTTCGTCCACTTTGATTTGAACGCTCGTTTTTCTTTAGCTGACGAGCGTTCGCTCATGCGTTGCTCATGCGTTGCTCATGCATTCGTCCCGTACCGTTCGTTCTCCTTTGAGCGCTCGTCCAAACGAGTGTTGTTTTCGATTCTAAGCGTTTGGCCTTTTTGTAAAATGACGTTCGTTCTTAAATATTCTGAACGTTCGTCCTAACAGTATATGACCAAATATAGGTGGATTAACGAGCGTTGGTGATAAGGATTTGAGTAGAGAGCGTCTGTGTGCGCCTGTGATCGTTCGTTCATTTCCGGGTAAGGGAAGTTTACTTAGTTTAACTATTCTGCTGTATGTGGAGGTGTGAACGTTCGTTATTTTACTGTTTAAAAGTGATGCATGATGAATGAATTAAATGATAGTATAAACGTTTGTTATTTCACTGTATGATGTGCTAAATGATTCGCATGAACGTTCGTTATTTTGATTGCATGATGTTGTTATGATTGAGCTATGTGAACGTTCGTTTTTATGGAAGGAAAATGATATATGACTATGTTACATATGAACGAATGAGATGATATGATTTTGCTGAGAAATGAATAGCCCATGAACAGTTATACGTTCGTTCTGGACGGTCATCAACCGTTCGGTTTTCCTTGTTATACGGTTGAAATATTGAATCTTCCATTGATTGAAAATGTGGTTGAGGACGAACGTCCTCGTCCTAAATTTGACATGCTTGAGCGTTCGGCCAAGCACTGTTTGTGTCTTAATAGTTTTTTTACAAATTTCTATCCTTTTACTTCCTATAATGTTATACGTGCGTTATTGAGACGGTCTCTGACCGTTCGGTTATATTGGCCAACATGGTGGAAATAGGATTCTGTCATTCGGGTAGAATTCTGGTTGAGGACGAGCGTCCTCATACCAAAATGCTTTGCTTGAACGTTCGGTCTCATACCGAACGTTCGCCCTAATTGCTGTTCAGTCTTATACTGAACGCTCGTTCTGTTTGGCGTTCCGTTTTATGTTGAACGTCCGTTCAAAGTGGATTTCGGTCTCATACCGAACGTCCGTTCAAATTGGTGTTCGGTCTCAGATTGAGAGTTCGCTCTAATTGGTGCTCGGTCTCACACTGAGCGTTCGTCCTGATGGTGCTCGGTTTTGAACTGAGCGTTCGTCCTAAAATGGGGCTCGGTCTTAGATTGAACGCTCGCTCAAAATGGCGCTCGATCATATATCTAGCGTTCGTTCTCCAATTCTTAACGAGCGTTCTCTTGGTCAAGTCTGCAACGTTCGTCCTCGTATTCTTGGCGAGGGTAGGACATTTGGTTTTTGATGCTCATCCTTATAAATGATGAAATTGGATATGAATTGATGAGTAATGAATGATGAACAGTATACGAGATGAAAATGAAACTATGATTATTGAACGAGCGTTCCAGGTAGGAACGACTCAGATGATTGTTGAAATTCGTAAAGTATGACTGTGGGAAGTTAATGCTGGCTGTTCAATCCTGATATTCCGTGAGTGATCGTCCTCAAGTAGAGGCGCACGTCATGCGTGGGAATGGCAGGAGGTCGTCGTCCTTAGAGGTACTTTGGACGGACGTACTAACCTCGGGTGGCAGCTGATGAGAATGCCAGTTACCACACCACCCGGGTGCGTGAACGCCTGTAACTACACAGATTTCATACAGTCCGGACAGTCAGTCGTGTCTAGTTTTATTTTGTGCATGTGTTATAATGCCTTGATATGTGATGAATTATGTAATGAATTGTATGACTGATGCATGAGTTAAATTAAGTAAGCTTACCCTTTCGTTTCCTTGTGTTGTCTATTGTCCTTGTACGTCCGCCTTGTCATTGCAATGATCATCCGTGTGGATGTGAGCAGAGGGAGACGAGCGTTTGGAAGAGGCGCTGAATGAAGAGAACCTGGTTGATGTCGAAGTGAAGACCGAGCAGTGAGGCGCTCGGCCAGTTATGTAGCCAGTATTAGAGTGGTCGTTCGACCATCTTGTCTTATTATTTTATTCTGATAGACCGTTCGGTATTTGTGCTGTGTAAACCGTTCGGTCAAGTTTCGTGTATGTTCAGCTTTTTCAATTGTAACTCTGAAGACGTGCGGCTTTGCGCGTCTGTTTTGTTATTATTGTAAGACTGTACTCAAGGACGTTCGTCCTTGAGCGTTCATTCGTTTTTCGTTGGAAAACTGTACTGAAATATTATTAAATGTGATTTTCTAATTTTATGGTTTATGCTGTATTTTTGGGATGTCACACTGAACTTTACGGTTTGCATGTTAAACAAAAAATATTGATCAAGTTGAGGAAAATTTATGAAATAAAGAAATCAAATTTAATACAAAAATTAGATTATTCCTAAAGAAGAATTTGAGTTGTATAGGTTTAAGGACATTGAGACAGAAGTTCTTCCTTCACATAAGTACCTTTGAATCTATACAGCTTAATCTTCTCTTGTTTTTACACTACCTAACATGAAACCTGTAACGTAGAATATATTTTTGTTCGTCACTCCTCTCCAAGGTTACTGAAAACTCGGAGTTGAAAGTCTTATATTGAAAAGAAAAAATGAAAAAGTTGAATGATATATAAAAATAAGTACCCACAAACCTTGAGCGTATAGGTTTTTTCAACTCATACCTCAAATAGTTAATTTTCTTAATTTATTCAAGTAAAAGAATTTCAACAATTATTTCAAAATTGACAATTGAAGTGTTTTTTTAAGTGTATTTATCTATTTTTATGTGATATATAACATTTTCCCTTAGAGATAAACTAACTTTAATTTTATAAAATAACTTTAATTTTAAGAATATGGTAAGAAACCATACTCAATAAAATAAACAATGCAAAGTTAATGGTGTATAAAAGATTGATACTACTCTTTATCAAAATCCTTAAAACAATGAAGTGATGAATTTTACTTTTTCATTTGTATCTAACTTGAGATTTAGACTCTTCGAATTTTCAACGATCTCAAGTGTTTTTTTAAACCGTATTTGTCTATTTTTATGTAATATAACATTTACTCGTACATAAACTCACTTTAGTTTTAAGAATAAGAAAATATGGTAAGAAAGCATAGTGAAGAAAGTATGCAAAGCTGAATAAGTTTTTGGGACACTTAGATTCCAACTGTTAGTTACTTTCAGGCCAAAAACAAACATGCATCGCTGGAACAGAGGTGAAGTCGTACGTCATCTATACATTGATGTTTTGGCTCTCTGCATATGGCCTTTGGTACGATTTATAAATCTTGGCATCTAACGTAATGCTAATTTCCCACACGTATAAAGACAAACCAAGTTTCTTCAAACGCTTTCTTTCTGTATAGCCGGTTGATATAAACTACTTTTCCCCCATTGAGGGAATAATCCATATTACAGCAACAAAATCAGTGTCAGTATTTTTATGATGTCATTTGTCTTCTTTCAATATGCTAACATGGTTCTGTAACAAAAGAAATGTGTTAGAAATAAACTTTTTGTCATTATTTACATTTGTCTTGAAAATTAAAAATTTTTATACGAATCACATTTTACTATGTAATTCTCCCACGACTATATAGTGTATGCATTAACAAATCATGAATCATTCTGTGAGATATTTAATATGGCATGACTAAGAAGATTCACCAATGAACACAAGTTTTGTCCTTGAAATCTTCCCCCAGTGGCAAGAATAGTTTATTTTGGTACATTTATTCCTTCTCATCTTTAAGCAATGAATTAAGCAGGAAATGACAGGGTTTTTGATTGGGCAAACTCCATGATGTAGCCATGTGCTTGCAGTGGGTGGCCACAAGTGTATCTTCCATTGTCTTTACCTGCATTAGAGAACCCTATCTCCAAGAAAACAATGAAAACAGCCGTATGCATAGCAAAAAGAGTAAGACAAGAATCCAAACTCGAATTTTGCATGAAATTATATGACCAATCATCATCGTTTTTCAATGTGCATGGTCCCCATTCTTCACTCTGTTCACATGCCACTCTCAGTTCTTGGTTCCAGTAGTGTTTCATTTGAATAATAGTGACGAACCAAACACTGTTCAAAGTTCAAACCCTCTCTTTGCACCAGAAAGTAAAGGGTACGAGAAATGAGGACTGGAATGTACCACATAACATTTCATCCGGTTAAGGGAAAACTTGAAAACCATTAATCTAAAATATGTAGGTTCAAATGTAATATAAGATTCCATTAGAATAGCATAATCCAAATAACTGTTGCAACATTGTACGGAAATGCCTTGTAAACAAATGATATTGAGGATAAATCCAAAAACTGACCTCTACTTGATTCCTCACTTTCGACCTTTTTTCTTTAACAGAGAGAAGAAAGAAAACTTATGTAGCCTCCATTATTTAGCGGTGAAAATCTTTTTCATCGTGCGTTTGATTTATTCAAATTTGATTTTAGAAACAATAAATGATCCTCTCTTTCATGTATGTTAAGATACCATAGATTAATAATCATTACATTCGAATTATTCAAAATTTAGGGGTTCCATCAAGATTTTACTATTAATCTAACTCTAAACCAGAGCTATAGGTTTTACCATTAATGAAAGATATAATAACACTTTGGCAACATAGAAGGATGAGACAAGAGGCAAAGGGTAGTTTCGGGAAATCAAGAAAGAAAGACAAAATAATAAACTAAAATCATTTGAGCCGTTGATTTAAAATAACAACAATCGAATGATGTAATAGGGTTTTAAGGTTTCTCTAGCTATGTCTCTACCCAGAACACTTTGCTTAAGACTTTTTCTTTACTTGCGTAAGAATTTTAAAAAACGCAAACTTTATATTCAATATCATGTATCAATTAAATCTTTGTTGAATGATTAACAAAGCATCCAAAACTGAACAAAACATTAATGTGTTTATAAGCCATGGTTCAGCTAATCAAACTTTATTTTAACATTGTAGAAATCCGGTGACTCTCACTTAACGGACACCTAAAAAATTATATTTATTTGACCCATTCACTCCGTTTTTTAAACGACTTGCCTGATACTAGACCAATTCTCCTCTGATTTATAAAAAAACTAAAATAATATCTATGGATTATATATATATATATATATATATATATATATATATATATATATATATATATATATATATATATATATATATATATATATATATATATATATATATATATATATATATATATATATATATATATATATATATATATATATATATATATAGACTTGCTAAAGTGCGTACATCTGTTTTTCAGTTGATACATTTTAACAATGTGTATTGGATTTTAGTAGACAAAAATACTCTTATGCATATATGGATTCTAAGTTTTAAGGTTAAGGATATTTTAATAATTTTCATTTTTAAAACTGAAAAAAAGAAACTTTCAAACTCTTGCTCACATCTCTCATTGATCTCAATTCTTTCTCTTTCATCTCTTACACTGTAACTTTTTCTCTATCATCTTTATTTAGTGTAGCCCTAATTGAAAAAATCAGTATGGTTAAACAATTTGCCTTTGCAAAGAGTTGAGTCATTGACATATTCACCTTTAGACAAAGGTTCATTCAAAATCTCTTCAATTTCAGTATCTTCACTAATCTCTCTAATTTCATCATTTGTATATGTTGAATCATCATTTCTAAAAATAACCCTCGAGGCCAATTACCAATTCCTTCAAATGTCATTATGCTTGTGAAAATTAGATAAAATTATATACGACAAAAATTATAAAATGAAAACTCATTATAAAATCATTTTTTTGTAAGAAATTGTTTAACAACGAGTGTTTCTTATTTTTTTCAGGACAATTATCAATACCTTTGATGTCACTATGCTTGTGAAAATTAGATAAGACAAAAATTATAAAATGAAAACTCATTATAAAATCATTTTTTGTAAGAAATTGTTTAAGAGCGAGTATTTCTGATTTTTTCAAGGTCAATTACCAATTCCTTGCTTGTGAAAATTGGATAAAATTAGATAAGACAAAAATTATAAAATGAAAAATCATTATAAAATCATTTTTTTTAAGATTGTTCAACAACCAGTGTTTCTGATTTTTTTTCAGTTGGGGCAGTGTTTCTGATTTTTTTCAGTTGGGGCAGAGAAAATGTTAGAGGGAGAGAGATGAAAGAGAAAAGGTTGAGAAGGATAAGGAAGGTGAACAAGGGTTTCAGAGTTTTTTTTTTTTTTTAGTTTTGAGATATGAAAATTATTAAAATACCCTTAACCTTAAAACTTAAAATTATATAAGAGTATATATATATATATATACACTAAATTGAGATTTTATAACGTGGGACTACCAACATGTAACAAAAAAAAAGATTAATTTAACATCATTTCTATAGCATTAACCTGACCTGCAAAATCCATCCGCAACCTGCCCTTTACCTACAAGGATATCCGTTTCAAAAAATCCACAGATATTTTAAAACGCACAATACCCGCAGATATCCGTAAATATTAAAAAATATGTATTTTATACATTTTAAAAATAATATTTAAATAAAATTACAAAAAATACATAAAATTTAATATAAATAAAATAAAATATAAATTAAAATTTAATTTTAATTAAATTTAATATAATAAAATATAAATTTATTTTAATTTAAATAAAATAAAATATGAACAATGTTTTAAAAAATATTCACAAATATGTCTAATGAATTCACGAAAGGTAGATGATTTAAATAAGATGTTTAGATGCTAGTTTTTATAAAGAACATATATGGAAAACATTTCAAAGATCAAAGAAATACAACACAAATTTTATACTGGTTCGCTCAATCTAAGATATGTCTAGCTCTCTTTTTAGAACTTTTAAGGGATTTCACTAATATTTAAGAATATTACACAAGTTTTACGTCTTCAGGTTTACAATGAGTATTATTAACACCACTCCTAATGTACCTATTTAACACAACTAATCTGAGTTTAATCACTCTTGCTATCAAACCTAGACAAAATTGTTTAACTCAACTGAGCTAAACACCAAATATTTTAATTCTTTTCAGAATGTATAACATAATGAGTGTTATGAGCAAATACATATTGGTAACTCTCAAAGAGAGAATAAAAAAAAGTACAATGAAATCTAAGATTTTGTAGAGGCTCTTTCTCTTAAAAAATAGCTTTAGACACTATAAAGTAACAATAAGCTTGTATGAGCATTCAAGAGTTCACTATTGTATCATTCTTGTCTTCTCTTCATGCACCTGTCTATTTATAACTTTCTTTGAAAAATGTCGGTTAGACACAGAAGTTGACTTCATGTAGAGCTAGAAGCCCTTTTAGGTAGGAAGTCAGACTCAAGTGTACATAACAGAAGTACACTGCTTCGTCATAGATTTTATCAAAACATAGCTTATACTATGAGTTAGAGGAGAAGGCTTCAAGGGAAACATTCCATAATATACTTCATATCTCTCAACGTATTTATCTTATGTGTAGTGATTTTGATGAAGTCTTTATACTTTTGTGATCTGCACAAATATCAAGAACATGGTATATAAGTATCAAAACACTTTATCGTACATGCATTACATGTTCAAAATATTTTTTCATTTGTTAACTCATTAATAAATGCATTATTTAGCAAAACATTCAACGTATAATAATCAAATAGTGTGAAACATTATATGCTTTATATTAAAAAAGTTGTTTGTGATTTATAACATTTAGCGAGTTTTCTTAGACGATACATTTTTTAAGACACTTGCTTGATTAACATTGTCTGAGTAAAACATATTTTTAAGCTTTAGAGAGACGCTTATTTTCGTAAGATATTGTTTGTAAAACGCTGTCCATTTAGACAATATAAGTTTGAAAGCGTTATTCTATAATTCATTAGATAATTATTTATAAAAGTCATTTCCTTTCTTTAGACGCTTTTTACAAAACTTTTTCTTTCACACAATATAATTTAGAAAACATTATTGTAAGCTTGTTTATGTCTAGAAATGATGTACCAAAATTTATTTCTCTTAAACACTTTTTAAAGCAACATTACTTTCAACATGATATTTCGTTTAATGTTGTTTATTTAACTTTGAAACTTGAGTTGCTAGTGCTGGAAATCCAAGTGTGAGTCCAAGTCTCACATTGGATAGAAATGAGAAAGTAGAGCAGTATATAAAGGTGAAAGAGTGGTGTCGATCCCTTATATAATTGGTTCAGATGTTATTGGTGTTTATGTAGCTCACATAGAACCTCCTCCTTGATAGACCCAATAGCTAGACAGTCTAGTCTTTAGACGATCTTGTCTTAATAACAATTGTATTCTCACTTATAGATGTTAAGCGTTCTTGAACAACATCCCTAGTTTTCCATTTTTGAACCCAACACTTTGAACATAAACACTTAATGGCAAGACCATTAACAAAATTCAAAAAAAGTTCAACCCATTTCCATATTCAGTGTTGTTTCGAGGTTTAGAAATCCACAATTCATCTATTAGCATGACCACAAAACAAACACAAAAAGAAAAAAAAAATATTTAGCAAGGGGATTATACAAAGAAAGGGAAAGAGTGGTTACAAGAAGATTATGAAAACCTTTCTGGCATAAATAATGGTGAGGGACAATGTTGGCAGTTTTGAAACACCTAACCACATGCTTAAGCCAATTTTGCCTTCCTTGGGTGCTAATGCATAATATAAGTGTGCAATTATTAAAACAAATATAAAATGTTGAATATGAGTGGAAGTTGCATGTTAACTAAGTTAAACAACTACAGAATTAAAAATCACAATTGGAAACCACATTTGACAGCTTGACAACTATGGAGTAGACATGAAGATTTTCATAATGCTATTGTTGTATGCTATGCAATTTATGGAAAAATAATGAACTAAACTAATTGATAATAATGATAATGAATTGAAAATACTTTCTAATTATGCAAAGAATGCACAAAACCTAAAACCTCACCTTGAACCTAAGGTTGCCAGGTTAGTAGCATGTAGGGGTGAGCAAAGTATACTGCACTGTACTATACTATAAAAATTTGTAGTTAACTACAAAACAATTTGTATGAACTGAACTAAAAATTAGTTCAGGCAAAATGAACTAAACTGGCATTAAGTTCACTTATAGTACAATATAGTTCAGTAAACTAATTTTTAGTTTACTTATAAAGTAGTGCAGTAAACTAGTTCCAATTTCTTCCAAAACTAAAAAATACTGTTGCAGTTTATAAATGTTTGTCCCACGGGACTGGGAAGCTTCTCACAGCTTTTGAAAAAACAAAGAACTTGTAAGAACTAAATTGAAAAGGTAGAGTTATTGAATACACAATTCAAAAGTGAAATCGATTACTCTGAGATTTAAACATGTATGTCAAGGTTTTACTTTAGCTGTGTCATATGATACAACTCTATTTGCTGTCAGATCACTCTTGTTTCGAAATAAAAGTTGTAAACATTATCATTGGCATAACAATCAATTTCACTAAGCCACTGCTTCACATTATTGAAGTTATCTTCATCTGTCACGTCATAAATAATCTGTGAAAGGAACCAGTTAGAGAAGAGTGCAACAAAAGGCAATATCCTTGAATTCAGACAAATCCCAGGGATACAATTAGATTAACAGTAATATTACTTAAGCAAAAAAAAACCAGCAAGACTCTTTATGAGTCATTTGGCAGAAGCTGATTAAATAAAAAAACAAAGGGTGAAACTTCCTTAGAAGTTTTTTAGAAAAGGCGATTCTCTCAGTTATATATATATATGCCGACCTATTGCATTAAAGACCGGCAATCAAATCTTTGCTTGGCTTGACGATCCCTTTCGAATCAGCTGAAAGCCCGACCCCTTCCCAATGTTTTCAAAGCGGAAGGCAGAATCTCGGTTGGTTCATGCGTTAGGTCAACCATTCCTCTAGCATTCCGAAGTTAGAAAGAAGCCCTGTTTTTCGAGAATGCAAGTTCCATTCGCAAAGCCCAAGCCAAAAGCGAGTAGACCGAACTGCTTGCTTATGTGAGGTTCTTTCCTCTCGCTTGTTCATCTTGTTTTGAGTACTCGACGAAATAATAGCATAAGAGAAGAGATTGGGCAATGGAGTCCACTTCGATATCACACCTATTTGAGTCGGGAGTTCCTCCTTTGATTCTAGCCTTGCTTGGGAGGGAACCAGTCTCTCGGATAGCCTTGCGTTCGGGCATGCCCATATTCAACGACCTACTGGATGCTGAAGAAAGGAATAAACAACACGAGTTGCCACGTGATAACAGTTGAAAAACTGTTATTTTCATACTTGAAATTGATACTAAAAGCAACCTTTAGACTTAAAAACTAGCTTGAAATCATGCAGTTTATCTATATTTTCATAAATAAGAGAGCTGGACAGGTTTATGCTTGATTTAAGTGTTTTTGTGCAGGTTTTAAGGTGAATTTAGTGAAAAGAGTGAAGAAGGAGAGAAGTGACATTAGAAAAGACAAGAAAGAGTGCAAAGAGAGAAGACAAAGGCACCGCTCAGCGGCATTTTACCGCTGAGCGGCACTCAGGAGGTTGCGGGAGTCACGCTGAGGGGCAAACTGGCCGCTGAGGGGAAGAAAAGGACGCGCAATCACCGCTGAGCGGTATTTACCGCTGAGCGGCACTTTTTGGGCTTGGGCTTTTGTAATCTTTTGTAACTCTAGATTAGTATATAAGGGCTTACACGTCCTAGAATTAGGTATCTTTGGCAGAAACGAGGCAAACACTCTCTCTTCCACCCCTTTGAAGGAGGATCTTGGATGCTCAGGCTACCTCTTCACCTTTATTGGGTTTATTCTTTCATTCTTTCATTGATATTCATCTAGGTTCACCATGAATATGGTGAACTAAACCTTGTATGTTTGTTGGGGAATCAATGTAATCTCTTGAAGCTCTCATATATGGAATCTGTTGTTTACATCTTTTAAGTAAGACATATGCTTTCTTTCATCATTTAGTTAGGGTTTTTCCTCTTTGCTCAATGCTTGCATAGTTTAACTCATTCCATGCATGATTATTGGTTTTGTCGATACGGACACGTACGGGGAAATCTAGATCCGGGGAATTTCTCCCAATATTATACTAACAATATTCTATTGGTTGCCTTTAAGCTCCTGCACTCATGAACTAATCATTAGGAATGCTAGGAATTGTATGAACTATTTGATTAGGGAGAAGCCATCTAGAATGGTACATTAGAGAGTGGCATTAACAATGATGATTTGAATGTTGAATTCCTAAAATATATGAGAGTGGATGAGATGAAATTGACCCCCAACAACATATTCATTCATATAATTCATTGAAAGTGTTTATCTTTTGTCTTTGCCATTGATCAAATTTCATGCATACATGTTTATTTTCGTCTTTGCATATTGAACTCTAAATATTTCGTTTGTAAGTCCTAGCTAATCAACAAATCACATAACTAAACTAGGCCGTGAGTCCTTTGGGAAGAACGATACTTGGTCTTACCAAGTTTATTACTTGAACGATTCGGTCATACTTGCCGATTGTGAAACAAGTTTGTGACATCATATTTTGGTGCTTACAAATTTGTCCATCACCACGCTATCGGAATACAATGGATTCAACAAGCACGTATGGATAGGTTGGGCATAGCTATTTCAATCTCTCTCGCACTCGCTCTCCTGATCGACCAGACTGAATCGATACAATGAAGATAACAGATGGGAGAGTGACCCTAAGTACAATGATTGCCCTATGAGGTACCGTATTGGGCTCATGTTTTTCTTTTGCCCATCAGGGGTGATCCATTAAAACATTGTCCACAGGCCCGACTTAATGGATCGGATCCATTTACATAATCATAATATCACCAGTGGTCACATTCAAAGGATATAAGAATCGGTCTATCATGCACTTAGTTTAATCTAATGGATCCTTGGTGCATACTTTATCTGGTCATTTTGCCGAAGATGATTGATCGACGCATGCGAATAGCTAGAAGAGGGGAAGACTGGCAGAGCATAAATGGGGTTTGGTTTTGCAGATCATCATCCTAAGTGGTTGAATCCAACCTGAGGTATGTTATATTATAGATAGAGATCTTTATTGATGCATGGGTCTTCCTTTCTTTTTTTTAGTATGGGTTTCCGCCTCATCCGGTACATGTATCTAAGCTGGTAGTATCAAGTCGACGATACATTAAGACTTGTTGTTCGATAGGCAAATATAGGAACTATTACCACCCTATTCTAATAGAATAATAGAATTACGGACCCATATCTACAAATAGGATATCCGTGAGAGACTTTCTTTTACTAAATAGATCGAAAAGAATGATTGCATTTCAAGTGAAAGATGTTTTCAATTCCCTCCCGAAATAGAATTGGAAAGAAGACACTTAAAGTGCCTTTTCGCTAGTAAGATCCATACAAAAACAAGTGCGTCTCACTGTCACGGGAATAGACAGAGAGCGATTGGAAGCCTTATGCTCCGCCCGCGGTGCTAAACTCTAAACTAAAGCTCCGCGAGAATAGAGTTTCGTTTTTTCTATGGTCCGAAGAACGCTCAGAATCCGGATGAGTTTACTCAGGCACAGATCCATTTTCCCTCTGCCTCGGCGTCACTCCAATAGCCGATGTCATCATTAGGGCAAACGATTTATCTTTATTGCCTATCTCTCTAGAAAGGAGTAGTAATAGAAGGTTAGGTTTTCATTGGGTATGATATTGAGTGCCGATCCGGGATACTCCGAAGGGCGACTAGGTCAGTCCATTGAGGGAGGCAGAAAAGGCCAACTATTCGCCATCGGGAAGTAGATCGGTCTTTGGCTGGCCTATACACCAATGGTCCTTGATCTGCTCTTAGTTGTCTGCAAGGGTAGTTGAGTTCTCCACTGTTGAGGTTGGTTAAAGAGCGTGCAAGGGTTTTTCCTCTTATTTGTTCTTAGCTAGGGGCAAGGCAGTTCATTCATGGAAATCAGTGCATATTATACTCTGTGTTATAAACTCTCTGTCTTTTCTGTCAACAAGGGCGATGCCCGACCGATCAACTGTCTGACTGCAGCTCAGTGCTAGAAAGAAGATTTCTCTAAAGAAGGACCGAAGGGACGATATTGAAATGAAATGCTTGCCCTAGATTATGACTCTCTCTTATTATGTGATCTTGTCTTTCCTGCTGCTGATGTGCGAAGGTCTTGCTCGAGTCTCCAAGAGGTGTCCCCACCGGCTATCAATCTTGACTAAGGTGCTTCCCGACCCGCTCTTCCTGTTATGCAGGAAGCTGCTAATCTGGCTCTGCCCGACGCCCCCTATCCTTATCAAGAAAATGAAAGAATTGGGGGCGATAGTGTAGAGTCAATTAAGCGGAGGCTTTTGGCTGGATCGAATCTGTCTCGTTATGTCGTATATATGAGTCTGCCCTACTGAAGCTCTCCAGTCTGCGTAGTCCGTTTCAATGCTTCTTACGAAGCAAGTCACTCTTCCCGCATCAGGGACTGATTTATCTTTCGTGGTTGGTTGGGGGGAAAGGGAAGTGGGCTGTGGGTCCCTGGTCGCTTTACTAGCCGTTTTTCGATGCGCGAGGAATTGTCTGAAAGTGAAAGACATCATTGGTAGGCGGCCAAGCGAAGATTCCAGTGTGATTGGGCATAGGTAGGCGCAGTGAAGAGAGATCAAATCCTCTCAACTCATATTTCCCACGTAGTTCGTCGGTCAAACCAACGATTCTCTTCTCAAAGTAATAGAGAGATCTTTTTCTAGTTAGACTTCTATCAATGCAATGAAAGAACCATCCCTTCCTACTAGTCGTTTTTTGATGCGCGAGGAATTGTCTGAAAGTGAAAGACATCATTGGTAGGCGGCCAAGCGAAGATTCCAGTGTGATTGGGCATAGGTAGGCGCAGTGAAGAGAGATCAAATCCTCTCAACTCATATTTCCCACGTAGTTCGTCGGTCAAACCAACGATTCTCTTCTCAAAGTAATAGAGAGATCTTTTTCTAGTTAGACTTCTATCAATGCAATGAAAGAACCATCCCTTCCTATTTCTTTGTCCTGTCAGAAATAGAATAAGACCCAAAAGAGCCCTTCTTTACCACTTTAGGGGGTGGGGGTGAAGGGGGGGGTTTACACACAACCGAGGCAAAGTGGTTTATGATTGAATCTCAGAGGCATTCTTATCATTTGGTAGATCCAAGTCCATGGCCTATTTCGGGTTCACTCGGAGCTTTGGCAACCACCGTAGGAGGTGTGATGTACATGCACTCATTTCAAGGGGGTGCAACACTTCTCAGTTTGGGCCTAATATTTATCCTATATACCATGTTTGTATGGTGGCGCGATGTTCTACGTGAATCCACGTTGGAAGGACATCATACCAAAGTCGTACAATTAGGACCTCGATATGGTTCTATTCCGTTCATCGTATCGGAGGTTATGTTCCTTTTTGCTTTTTTTCGGGCTTCTTCTCATTCTTCTTTGGCACCTACGGTAGAGATCGGAGGTATTTGGCCCCCTTTAGGGATTTGGGTTTTAGATCCTTGGGAAATCCCTTTTCTTAATACCCCTATTCTCCTTTCATCCGGAGCAGCCGTAACTTGGGCTCATCATGCTATACTCGCGGGGAAGGAAAAACGAGCAGTTTACGCTTTAGTAGCTACCGTTTCACTGGCTCTAGTATTCACTGGCTTTCAAGGAATGGAATATTATCAAGCACCCTTCACTATTTCGGATAGTATTTATGGTTCTACCTTTTTCTTAGCAACTGGCTTTCATGGTTTTCATGTGATTATAGGTACTCTTTTCTTGATCATATGTGGTATTCGCCAATATCTTGGTCATCTGACCAAGGAGCATCACGTTGGCTTTGAAGCAGCTGCGTGGTACTGGCATTTTGTAGACGTGGTTCGGTTATTCCTATTTGTCTCTATCTATTGGTGGGGAGGTATATGAAGGAACGAAACAGTGGATTGAGGAATGAAAGCTCGAAGACAAAGAGAACCGGGCTTTTCAAAAGAATTACTGCTGCTTTCCCACTCCCTTTGATTTTAATATACAAAAAAGTCTCTTCCACTTTCCTACAAAATCTCTCTTTATTCTGGCACATAAATGAAGGGATCGAAGAGATTATGGCAGAAAGAATCAGAATATGTTCACCAAGAAATTACCCGAAATTGGATCTTGGTCTATTTGAGATTGTTCTTTTTAATCGTAATCAAAGATGTTTTCTTGTCTCTCGTTTCTTTTCTGAACAAATCGAAGAACCTAATGGATCGAACTCATTGGATTGGTATCTGGATTTGATGAGGGTTGAAATGGAAGTGGGTTAAAAAAAAGAATACCGGACTAGTGAAGGTTGCCATTAGTCGGGAATGAGCGCAAAACAAACCACACACACTCTTGTGTTTTTTCTATCATCCGTTTATCATTTACCAGATTCAACTTGCCACAAAAAACATCTTTTTTTCTTTCTCTCTTCTTATAATATTCAAATTATTCTCTGGGGCATAGTAATATCTACAAGTACATTATAGAAAATAGAAATTCTAAATACAACAAAAAAATTCAACAAATTCAATCAAAACTTAGAAAAATGATAGGAAAAATTTGGAGAAGGAACCGATCATACCAATAAACTTAAACAACTATTTGGTTCTCCATACTCATCTATTCTCTCAAATCAAACTAATCTAATTGGGCTAACTATAAACTGAGAATTTGGCAAGTTAAGAAGTCACCAAGAGCTTTGAAGAGATACCAGAATGCAAGCCAAAATTCAACTTCTTTCATACTACACTTTGTTCTTGAAAGGAAAAGGTAAGAAAAATATCTCTAAACAAGGTGACAGTATTGGAACAAATTCAGATCCAGTCCTTGTTATGGAGGGGAACTCTGTCATGGAACAATTTCTCCTTTTTTTCTCTTTTACTTTATAATTACAAAAATATAACTTTTGAATTACCATATTAAATTATCAAAAATATATTTTTCTTACTTTTGTAATAAGTGCTTTTGCATTTGCTAGTTTAAGAATGTCACATGCTAACATTTATATCTACAAGTGTTACAAAGACGCTAGAGTCAAATATTATTTATGCAGGATCCAAAAATCATATGGGCCAAAGTTTGCTCTTTATATAATTTAAACTTTGTCCTTATAATGATACATCTATATCTAGTATTATCCATTTATCCTTATGAACATACAAAGCAACACATACTCGTTCAAATTATCAGAACTACAATCCTTATACATCCAATCTTAATCAAGTTGATTGTCTATTGTCATAGGTAAATGATTCAGTTAATGATTAGAACCTTTAAACTTTACACCTTGGTATTCACTTACCTAAACTTACTTTCAGCATGTTTCATAACTAAAACAAACCAATTTAACATGAAATGCTAAGGTTCAATAGTATTTAAGAATTAACAAATTTCATACAATGCATTACACACACACGGTCAATATCAACACCAAGGAAAACATTCAAATAAAACCTAAAACAGAAAAGTCTAGAAGCATATGGAACCTAAAATAGAAAAGTCTAGAAGCACATGGAATCACTTTCTCATGGGCATATAAACAAACATCTAGAGATCATAAGTTTGAGAAAACCTAACCCAATGTAAATGATGAGTCAACGAGAAGAAGATATCAAAAGTGGAAGCAAGAATGGAAAGCTTGAAGGCTTGTCGAGCAGGGGAAGGAACACCCATCTTGAATCTGAAAAAGGGAGGACGCTCCTCCCACGAGAAGAAAAGAATCAGTAAAGATAAAGATTATGAATTTGTTAATAACAGGAGAGAGACCTGGAGGAGCCATTGACGCTGGAGCGAAAAGAGAGTCGATGAGGAAACCGAGGGAGATGGGAGGAAGGATGGGCGACGGCAGGGTGGGCGGTGGTAGGAAGGAAGAGGGCAGCGGACCTTGGCAAAATCTGCGAGCTATAGTGATAGAAAAATAGATTTTGATGGAGAAAGGATAAAAAAACTCATGTGTTAACTTGTTAACTAGTTAATTGTCTTAAGTTTCAGTTAACTGTCTTAAGTTTCAATTAATTGCCTTAAGTTTAAGTTCTTTTAACCTGAACTATGAAATAATTGAATTAGATTTTAGTAAAAACAATTTAACTTTTTTAAGTATAAAATAATACAGTTAACTGTAGTTTAAGTTCATTTTGATGAACTATGCCCATCCCAACAACACCAACTTTGAACTCTAGAATTAGCTTACACGTACTAAAAGGGCCTAACTATTATGCTAATTATGCAAACATGATTTATGCAATTGAAATTTAAACTAGCTAATTGATCTAAAATGTTAGCAAAACTAAAAGTCCTCAATTAGGTAAATTGATAAAACAAAACTAGAATTAGATGCTTAATATGCCAAGACTGAAATAAAATTCACATAATGAAGGCAACTAAACCAACAAGTCTAAATGATGCTAGTCAATTAAAAGGATACTAGAAAATAGAATATGAATGCAAAACCAAAAATCAATCATTACTTAAAACCTGAACAATGTAATTGAACTAGCATGATCTCAATTTTAACAACAAAAAGTAAAATAAAGCAAAATTGATCATATAAGAATTAAGGTACATACAAAACACAACTCTGAGAATGTTCTTTCTGAACTAAAACATGATTTTAATTGGTGAACTCAATATTAACTTTGCTCAAGAAGATATGTTGTTAAGTAAGGCCCACTTTGGGGTGTTAGGATTCTAAAACCGAACCTTGATTACACAGAGTTTACAAGTTCAGTTCACCCAATCAAAATCGAGAATCATAATTCTAAAATAGCAATCCAAGAATAAAAAACATAAATAAAGCAATTATAACAGCTTGAATGTAAACCAAAAACTAGTAAACTTGTGCAGGATAAGCAAAATGCAATGCATGTGAATTAAAAGAAGGCCTAGATCATTAACATGGTCGGAAACAAAAATATGTAGAAAGAACTCAATTAGGAACCCAAAAAGAATAATATTCAAATTTATTAAATCATGGCAGTTCAAAAATGAAACTCTAGTGTTTTCTAATATGTTTAGCTTCAAAAAACATATTTAATAATTATTTAATGACAAAAAACACTCTGAGAATGCCCCAAATAGAATAATGAAACTCTAGTGAAGATTATTGCAATTTAAGTCACTGCTTTAGTTGATTTCTTTTACTGATTTTTGTTTTATCCTTAGTAGTTTATTTTATTTCATTCAGTTTCTTGCATTTTTATCTTGCTAATTCCTTTATTTTCTAGCTAGTTTATGTTTTTCACAATTTTACTTCCTTGCTATATTACTTTAATGCACCTTCATCTTCAACATTCTCATTTTGTTATTGAAAAGCAAGTTAAGATTTCAAGTATTAAAATTTCTAAATTATATGAGGCTTTCTAGAATCTATTTATTTGGAAAAATGCACGAGTTATTGTTGAAGATATAATTTAGATTTAAATTATTGTTGCACTTAATTAGGAATAAGTTTTAAATATTTAAAGTTGTTTTCTGTTTTAAGTTGATTTCTGTTTTTATATTATTTCCTATTTAAATATAAGCATTTAATATTGCTTATAAAAAATGTACATCTGAGAAGAAAAAATATGAATGAAAGGATTGTATTTTATTCCCGGTGAATTGTTTAACATGGTATCAGATGTTTTTTAATTCCGAGAATATTTATCTTCATCTCCGCCCTGTTTCCAATCCCTAAATTCCCAATTTCGCCATGGCCAACCCATCCTCCACTATTATCATTCAACAAGATAATTCTTCTTTTCCCATCACTGTTATTCTTGATGACTCAAACTACCCCCTTTGGTCCTAGTTAATGGACATGCGTATTGGTGCTCGAAACAAATCGGGGTATCTCACTGGGGCAACTACGAAACCCTCCATTGATGACCCAACCTATGATAATTGGATTACTGAGAATAAACAGGTGAAAAGTTGGCTTATTGATTCCATGAGCCCCTCGTTGATGCAGCGGTTTATCCGCCTTGAATCTGCCCATCAAATTTGGGATGCAGCTCTCCGCACATTCTACGATGGAATGAGGCACCAAGTCTACCTTACATACCAGAATCACCTGATGTGGACAGTTCTGAAACACATCTCGAACCTACTAATGAGGTAACTTCTATCCCTATTGAAAACTCTTCCATCCCAACTTCTTCTAACACTCACAATACACAAACCAGAAGATCAGAACGACAAAATAAAGGTATACCAAAATCAAAACCAGATCCGAGAGTGAAAGTAAAATACCCTATTAGCAGTTATGTATCATCTCATAGATTATCTGAATCATATGCTCTAACGGTTGATCAATTATCTATTGTATCTATTCCTAACAGTGTGTAGGAAGCATTAGAAGATCCTAGATGGAAGCAAGCAATGAACATAGAGATGGAAGCACTTCAGAAAAATGAAAATTGGAAACTAACTTCTTTACCAAGTGGAAAAAAGACAATTGGGTGCAAATGGGTATACACTGTGAAGTTAAAAGCATATGGAAGTATTGATAAATACAAGGCAAGACTTGTGGCAAAGGGATACACACAAAAATATGGGGTAGACTATCAAGATACGTTTGCTCCAATGGCTGAACTCAACACAATCCGAATTCTAATTTCGATAACAGCTAATAGAGATTGGCCCCTGAAACAATTTGATGTAAAGAATGCCTTCTTGAATGGTGATTTAGAAGAGGAGGTCTACATGGAGGTTCCACCGGGAGTACAACTACCCCCTTCAAAAGAAAGTGTAGTCTGCAAATTAAAAAAGGCTTTATATGGCCTTAAACAATCACCCAGGGCATGGTTTGGAAGACTCACGTTAGCAATGAAGAAGTTTGGGTATAAACAAAGTAATTCAGACCATACCTTGTTTATAAAGCATAACAAAGGAAAAGTGGCCATACTTATTGTCTATGTAGATGATATGGTGTTAACAGGAAATGATGTGGAAGAAATGAAATTACTTGAGAAGAAATTGGCTGCTGAATTTGAAATGAAGGATCTTGGACAACTAAAATACTTTCTTGGCACAGAAATTGCAAGATCTGAAAAAGGTATTTTTCTATCTCAAAGAAAATATATTCTAGACCTTCTATCTGAGACTGGAATGTTGGCTTGCAAGCCAGCCGATACTCCAATTGAAATGAATCATTCTCTTGTTGTATATTCAAACCAGATTGAGACGGATAAGCATAGATACCAGAGGTTAGTAGGAAAGTTAATTTATTTGTCTCACACTAGACCTGACATTGCGTATTCTGTGAGCATTGTAAGTAGGTTCATGCATTCTCCTAGTGAAGAACATATGACAGCAGTATATCGTATCCTTAGATACCTCAAAGGTTCACTAAGGAAAGGTTTATTATTTTCAAAAATGATAGAGCCTGCATAGAAGGATACACAGATTCAGACTGGGCTGGAGATAAAACTACAAGGCAATCAACTTCAGGGTATTTTACCTTTATAGAAGGCAACGTAGTCACATGGAGAAGCAAGAAGCAAAAGGTAGTTGCAAGGTCTAGTGCTGAAGCTGAATTTAGAGGTATGGCATATGGAATTTGTGAATTACTATGGATTAGAAGCGTACTAGCTGATTTGGGAATCAAGTATGAAACACCGATGAATCTTTTCTGTGACAACAAGGCTGCGGTAGAGATTGCACATAACCCGGTTCAACATGATAGAACCAAACATGTTGAAGTGGATAGACATTTTATTAAGGAAAAACTAGATAATCAAGTAATTCAAACTCCACATGTTCGGTCTGAAGATCAACTTGCTGATATATTAACAAAGGCTGTTTCAGGAAAGGTATTTGAAGAAGTCATTAACAAGTTGGGCATGATTGATATTCATGCACCAACTTGAGGGGGAGTGTTGAAGATATAATTTAGATTTAAATTATTGTTGCACTTAATTAGGAATAAGTTTTAAATATTTAAAGTTGTTTTCTGTTTTAAGTTGTTTTCTGTTTTTATATTATTTCCTATTTAAATATAAGCATTTAATATTGCTTATAAAAAATGTACATCTGAGAAGAAAAAATATAAATGAAAGGATTGTATTTTATTCCCGATGAATTGTTTAACAGTTATTAATTTATATTCATATGAAAAGACAATACAGTGAAATGTATTCATAATGATAATTCAAGATATAAATAGACTTTGTATTGATCATTGAATTTTAATTCCAATAATATAATTTAGATTGAAAGAGGAAGTATTTGCTAGTCTCATTAAAAAATCCACAAATAGAGTTTATTTGATTCATTAAAAATATTAGAAGATTCATCAAACTAAATTTTCTAAAAACAATAATACACCAAGTTTCTCAAACACTTAATTTGTAAAGGGGTTAAGACACTAGCGATACCAGTTCTAATAACTACCATTTTCATCATATACACCATATCTAAAAAACCTAGTTGTGCCATATGCTGGAAAAAAAATCTAGTTCTGCACATGTTTGAGAAGTAAGAACAAGAAAATTACATGGGTTCTTTAAAGTAGTGTCGTTGCACTAGTACAAAAATTGCGTACAATGTTGAATATTTTGAGTTTTTAACTCCGTATTCGTGAATGACGTCATATCAAGAGACGTTAAATTGATGTCAAATTTAAAAAATTAGACATTAAATTAACGTCAAATTTTGTCAATATACCACATTAATCATTTTTTTGTTTTTTTTAATTAATTGTGATCATTTTTTACAATTCTACAAGACCTGAAAAGCAAAAAAACAACAAATTTCAATTTTTGGTATTTTATAAAACAATAACCAACAACAAACAAGTTCAATCAAACAACAACAAACAAGTTCAACCAAACAACAACAACAAACAATTTTAACAAAAAAACAACAAACAAGTTCAACAAAGAAGTTCTTCAAAATGAAAACGAAAACTAACCTTCAAAAGATGGATTCGTCGAAATAAAGAGTGGGAGAGAAAGCATAATGCACCTATGAAGGATAAGAGCACGAAAATAATAGGTAAAAAAAATGAAAATGCATTTGTATCAAATAAAAGAAAGTTTACATGTGATGATCGTTAGACTTCGTTCAAGAAATGTTTGAGAAGAGAAGAGGGTCTCGCACGCTAAGATAAAGTGAATGAACTTTCAATATCCCGCTCAATTTTTTATTGAATTCACTGACCTTTTGACGTCTAACGCTGGGGCATTTGACGTTTTATATCCTCTTAGTCGAATTACAATTCTAAACGACGTTTAATAATTGTATTTATTTACAAAGATGCCACCGGTCATTTTTAACGTTGGCTATTCAGTGGTTGGACATTATTTGTACTAGTGTTGAAAGGGGTTTGAAGACATTATGAACATCACAGATACGATAGTAAAATCACAAAAGCAACAACTATGACTCAAAATGTGGAACAAAGCTAATTGGTCTACCTTACAAGAGTGGTATTTAAATGCTTTAAGAAAAATCACTAGTGTAGAAAAGGTCTTTTACGTCATTGTTTAGACGTCCGATCTCCGAATATCCAACGTAAAAAATGATCGGTGACATTTTCGTAATTAGAACAAGTATTTAGACGTCAACTATGGAGGGTCCTCAATGTCTAAATACTCATATACGTCAGCTACCTCCAAATGGACACCAAAAAGATATGAAAAAGAAAAAAAAATATTCATTTTTTTATTCCTATTTGGATGTCGAGGTGTAGGGGGACTGATGTCTATAATCTACTTAGATGTCGGCCACCCATATCAGACGCCTAAAGGGTCAACCCGGAATCAGAAAAGTCACTTTTTGACGCCATTTAGACGTTTGATCCCGCCAATCTGACGTCTATAGGCTATTTAAACGTTGGCCCCCCTTCCCCAGACGCCAAATGGTTTGCGAAAAATGACTTTTCCTTTGTCATTAGGCGTCTATCAGTCAGCCCCGACATTTGAATAGGGCTTAGACGTCGGCCATCCCCATCTTGACACCTAAAGTGTGCTCAAAAATTAATTTTTAAATGCTTTAAACGTCAGCTAGGTAGGGGAGCAGACGTTTAAAGCCATTTAGATGTCGGGGATGAGGGTGGCCGACATCTAAATGACTGCTATTACTAAACCCCCGTGCGAGGTAGCAATTACGTGCACTCACTGTTCATCGTCTTCCTCGCGTTTTCTCTCCATGAGCTACGTTTTTCAGGTTTGTGTTCTTACTTTTGCACTGTTTAAAATTAATTTTACTCTGATTACATTACTCGTTGATGAATTATCTTTCATTTAAATCGATTAAAATGCGTTTTTGTTGGGCTTTGGTGCAGTTTTGCTCGTGTCCTTGGGCGGCGTTCTTGGGCGGCGATTTTTTGCGTTTGCACTCCTCCATATCCCTCCACTATGTTTTTAATCTATTAAGAAAGTTAGTATTCTTGTTTAAAAGTTTTTGTCTATTCATATTATTGGCTTTTGGGTATGCATGTTATTAGCTTTTGGAGAGCATATTATTGGGTTTTGGATATTCATGTTATTGGCTTTTGGATTTGCATGTTGTTGGATTTTGGATATATGCATGTTATTGGCTTTTGTGTCTCACTGGCAACTGATTATCATCATTCCCAAACAATGTAAAATTATATGGTTTTGTTCCCTGCACAGGAAGATGAAAACTGACTTGAGAAACATGCTTCAAAGTAAGTGTTTCTCTTTTTATGTTTCAAATTCATGTTGACCTTCAATTTTTATGATAAATATAGTTATATTAATATTACATTGTGTTTTCAATGTAAATAGTTATATTAATATTACATTCTAATTCATTTTCTGTTATTAAATTATCTAAATGCTTAACTATTTAGTTTGTCATTTTAGTGTAACAAGCAGTTAGATTCATGAAATTGTGGCTACTATGTTATGTCTTGGACTAAGATATCATTCGAGCTACCATTACAGATGATTGGAATGAGGTAATGATGCTTACCTTCAATACATTACAAATCAAATTCATCTTTGAACATATATGAAAACATAATGAACTTTCTTCATTTTGCAGCACTTCAAGAGTACATCTCCTATACTAGAGGACACAATTAAGTAGATAAGACAGGAACTTATCTTTTGCAAAGATGGACCTAGGAAGAATTTTGTTTATTGTTGAACATTAATTACATTTAGTTTAAGTTTAGCTTTTGATAGTTTAGTTTTTTGTTTTTTAGATTATTTAGAACTTTGTTTAGTTGAAACACACACACACACACACACACACACATATATATATATATTATAGTATACTGTTTTGGGATAATTTTTTGTTTTTCAGGTGTGGTTTTATTGCAAAAATAAATTATTTTTTTTTAGAAAAAACACCTAGTAGACGTATGTTATGGTACTCTTTGACGTCTACAAACGTCTGTTAGTGCACATGCAGACGTCCAATGGATTACAATGGCTAACCACGTTTCAGGGGTTTAGACGTTGGTTGCTACTAGGGATGACAATGGGTCGGGTCGGGCACGGATAGTGTCTACTCGTACCCGACCTGCCGAATAAAATTGTACTTGCTACCTGACCCACTACCCATTGGATATTCGAATAAATACAATTCGTGAATTTTTTTAAACCCGTAGATACCCGTTTTCAACCCACGAATATTTTAAAAAAGTTATTTTATAAGTCGGGGAAAGCAAAATAGAAAAAGAATTTTGAGGACTAAAAAACGATATAGAAAATAAAATAAATATATATACAAGAAGTATCAATTCATTCCAAAATCCTCATAAGAAAAACCCTAGTGTCGCCCTCTGCACTACACTTGAGAAATCACCGATGGGGAAGAAGCGAAAGGTAGCACCCAAATCTTTTGCATCTGCTGAACCTCTACTCAAGCATCACCAACCTCTGCATGATGGCGTGCCAGCTGGCGACCATCGGCCCCGTCAATAGCAGCCAGAGTCGCATGCATTGCCTTCCTCAGTGCCAAAGCTATCATCGTCGGCTTCGGAGTACACACAGAGGAAGATCTACGTGACTAACGACGATGTAGGACTCGATCCGCAAAAGCTTTCGGCGTTCTTTTCACGTTTAGGGAAATTGAGGAGGGGCCTTTGGGGCTGGATAAGGTAACAGGGAAAGCGAAAGAGGCAAAAAATGAAAGAGACAAAGATGAAAGAGGCACAGATGAAAGAGGCACATATGAAACCTATGAGGAGGGGCCTTTGGGTCTTTGGAGGTTGTTGCACAGATGAAAGAGGCGAAAAATAAAACCTAATTTAAATCTAAGGTATAAAAGTAATTTCAATTTTTTAACGGCTAACGGGTATCCGCAGGTCGAAAAGTATAATACCCGCACAGATCCGTTTATAAGCGGGTATTAAATACTCATTTCTCACAACCCGTGGATAGTAAATATCCATGAGTATCAACTATCTGTTGTGAATTTTATCCGCAGATATCCGCGGACGTGAATTGTTTTGTCATCCCTAGCTGCTACCAACTGATATATAGTGTCTGACGCCTATATAGATGTTTGATCTGTAGTATCCGATGTCTATATAGACGTCTGATTGTGTTGTCCGACGTTCCATTTACGTCATTCATAAAGACGTCAGAGCGGGATCAAACGTACAAAGTCCAAAATAACAAACGTTAAAAGTTTTTTCTGCACTAGTGAATATAACACATGAAAAGTGACATCTTAATATATGGATTTATTCATATTTCCATCATGATCTTTGCTTTTTTTTTTTAAGAAAAGTACCATTTAGGGGTATTATTATATTTCCAAAAGACTAATTTGATTATTTCCTACTTAAAAGTATCATGAGAAAAAAAAAATCTTTGCTTTAAAGACTCAAGTTCACATAGTTGTTGTGTATAGTATATATGTCTCCCTTATATTGATATGTGGGAGATATCGAACATCAAATCTTTGTGGTCGAATGTCTACTAACATATGGAAATGGAAATGTCGTATTCCTCTAGTCTCAACTTAAAAACCACCCTGCTTAAAACCAACATTACGTAAACACAAAACATAGCCGTAAATATAGAAACATGGAATGTCACATGAATGCGAAGGCATGTATCCCCATGAACTTTATCCCTTACTCTCCCAAACTCTATTCCAAAAAAATAAGAAAACAGTTAGTCTTAACATCTTTTTATATATATACAACTTGAATCCTTCAATCAAGACTCTCTCAAAATATTTTCTTAAAATAATTTTATTTTATCATGTAATAACTATCATACACTTTCGGAATCACCTGTGTTCTTTAACAAGTCGATGAATTCAAAATATTAGAAATATTATTAATTTTTAGTACTTGATACAATAAATAAGTAAGTAATACTCTAAACATGCAAGTGGATTTGATGATTTACACAATTAAAGAGTTAATTTAAACCATTGACCAACAATTGAATTTCATCTTATTCCACATCAAGGGTATCGAGATATCAGTCAAAATAAACTAAAACGGGAGAATGGAGTTTGTTTGACCACTGACGACAAAGGGTATATCAGACAAACCTCTTTAACTCCGCCTCCTTCTCTCACCTTTTTACTATATCGTACAAACTTCCCTTTGATATGTCCGCTATCAAACTTAAGGTCAGTTTCGTAATTTCGTTTAACTTTCTATAAATACCCCTTGCAGTTACTGCGTTCGTTAGCGTTTTACTTCATTTGACTTTGTTCAGTCAGTTTTTTCGCTCCCGATTTCTCCAATTCCAATGGAAAGAGGCAGAGGCAGTTACGGTGGCCGTAGCAGTTACGGCGGCCGTGGCAGTTACCACGGTCGTGACAGTTACCATGGTCGTGACAGTGGCACTTACCACGGCCGTGAGAGTGGCAGTTATGGTATCGGTGAGGGCAATGCTGGGCACTACACTTCTGATGGTCGATACGGCAATACTGGTCGTAGCAGTTACGGCGGACGTGACAGTTACGGTAGCCGTAGAGGAAGGTTCTACGAACGTCCCCAGTTAAGTGGTGGCAATGAACACAGGTCTCCTTCCCAACCACAGCCAAAAGAACAGTGGCAACGGAAGTTAAATCCTTCTTCTTCTTCCCGTGGGGAATCTTCAGAACCACATGCTTCTCAACCTCGACCTGAAACTGAAACTGAAACTGGAATTGAAACTGACAAACTGACAATTCAAAATCCAGGTATTGAGCGCGCCTTTCTTGCTATATTTATAGCTTAAAAAATGCATCAATCTTTATAATAATGATAGTAAGAATTCAATTTATATTTTCAATTTGTTACAGACGTCGGATCTTTAAGGATATCAGAGGAAAAAGTAGAGAGCATCAGACCAATGCGTAGGCCTGACAAAGGGGGGAAAATGGCAGCTAAGAGAAACACCCTTGAGGTGAATTATTTCCTTGTTCAGTTTGATGAAAAGAGAGTAATATTCCACTACAATGTGGATGTGAAGGCCAAGGCTCCATCCATGAACAACCGGCCTCAGAAGATTTCCAAGTTTCTTCTGTCGTCGATTCGGGATAAGCTGTTTTCCGATCAGGCATTCCCGACTTCGGCGTACGACGGCGACAAGAGCATATTCAGCTCGGAGCGCTTGAAGGAAGGAACCTTCGATGTGGAGGTGGTGAAAGGTGGGGAAGCAAGAATTCTTTGGTATTCGGTCACTCTTACACTTGTGAAGGACCTTGAACTCCGCAAGTTGAGAGATTACTTGAGTGGAAAGGTTCTTGGAACTCCTGCAGATGTTTTACAGGGCTTGAATTTGGTGGCGAAGGAGAATCCCAGTAAGCAGTGTGATACGGTTGGGTGCTGCTTCTTCCCCAAGGATCATCCCATAAGTCCGGAAGACTCTAAAGGGATAATTGCAACTGGAGGGTTTCAGCAGAGTCTTAAAACCAGTTCTCAGGGCTTGTCCTTGTGCGTCGACTTTTCCGTTCTGTCGTATTTTGGGGAGGAGAAACCGGTGTTGAAGTTTCTGCACGAACAGATTGAGAATTTCGATTTGAGGATGTTTTCCAAGTTCAAGAAAAAAGTTGAGGATTTACTTGTCGGGTTGAAAGTTAATGTAACCCACCGGAAGACGAAGCAGAAATACACTATCACAAAGTTGACACCCATGGTTACGAGCAAGATCAGATTCCCTGTTTTGGACAGTGAGGGGCGGAATCCAGCAGGGGAATGTAGTCTGATTGATTACTTTTGCAGGAAGCATAAGGTGGAGATTCAACACACGGAAATTCCTGCCTTGGATTTTGGAGGCAACAAGATGAATTATGTTCCAATGGAGTTGTGCGTCTTGATCAAGGATCAAAGATGCCCCAAAGAGAACTTACTGAATACAGATGCTGGCAATGTGTTGAGAAGAATGTCACTGGCTACTGCAGGAGAAAGGCGAAGAAAAATATGCACTATAGTGGAATCAGAGGAAGGACCGTGTGGGTAAGTGAATTTGAACCTGGTTAGTAATTGTTGCAATGAATTTAGCATTTGCAAAAATTGCAAATCATTTGTGTTGACAGTTTATTTTCCTGAATTTGTTGGAAACAAAGGCCTGACAGAATCTGTTTTGACAGAGGTGGTGTTATGGAGAGTTTTGGCATGCGTGTGGACACTTCCATGACAAAAGTGACAGGACGCGTAATTCAGCCCCCAGAATTGAAGATAGCTAATCGAAAGGGTGGGATTATTAGTATGACACTGGAAGTGGGGAAACCTCAGTGGAGTCTGAAGGGAGGATCAATGGTGGAAGGCAAGCCGTTAAAGTGTTGGGGCATTATTTATTTTTCTGATTCCAAGTGCCAATTTAAAAGCGAACAGTTCATTAACAATCTTCGTAAGAAGTGCGGATTACTCGGCATTAGAATGGAGAAGCCAGCTTGTTCTCAAGAATTTCCTATGTCGACTCTTCGCAAATACGATTCGCTGTGGGAGGTACTTCAAAAAATTGATTACCAGGTTCAAAAGGAACGTGAACAACGGCTGCAGATTCTTCTTTGTGTGATGGCCGATAAAGATTCAGGTTACAAGAGCCTAAAGTTGATCGCTGAGACCAAGGTTGGGGTGGTGACACAATGCTGCTTACGTAGTCATGCTAATGATTCGAAGGATCACTTCCTTACAAATCTTGCCCTCAAGATGAATGCCAAAATTGGAGGAAGTAATGTAGAGCTCATGAATAAGCTACCAAACTTTGACGGCGAAGGTCATGTTATGTTCATAGGAGCTGATGTTAATCATCCACCTTCCAGGGACACCAACAGTCCATCAATTGCTGCTGTAGTTGCCACTGTTAATTGGCCTGCTGCAAATCGCTATGCTGCACGTGTTTGTGCTCAAGGTCACCGGGTTGAAAAAATTTTGAATTTTGGAAGAAGTTGCCTTGAACTAGTTTCTTATTACAACAAGCTGAACAACGTGTGGCCAGAAAAAATTGTTATCTTTCGAGATGGCGTGAGCGAAAGTCAATTTAACATGGTTCTGGCGGAAGAGATGCAAGATTTGAAATCAGTGTTTGGTGACTCAAATCACTCGCCAACCATCACTCTTATTGTTGCACAAAAGCGACATCAAACTCGATTTTTTGTGAAGGGTAAAAGTTTCAATGTGCTACCCGGAACAGTTATAGACACAGAGGTGGTACATCCTTATGAATTTGACTTCTACCTTTTTAGTCACAAAGGGATATCGGGTACAAGCAAGCCCACTCATTATCATGTGTTATGGGATGAACACAAATTTACATCTGATGATTTGCAGAAACTTATATACGAAATGTGCTTTACCTTTGCAAAGTGCACTGGACCAGTATCTTTGGTTCCTCCAGTGTACTATGCTGATCTAGCTGCATACAGAGGCCGGGTATACTATGAAGCAATGAATGAAGTCAAATCTGATCGCTCTGCCACTACTAGATCTTCTTCCTCAGTTTCTGCTTTAAATGATGAAGGCTGTTATAAGTTGCACCCTGACGTCGAAAACCTTATGTTCTTCATTTGAATGCCTTCCATTTGCTCTTTAGCTTGTGCCACAACAACTCTGCTCTCTTTCCATTGGGACAAACCGCTTAAAATAGGTTAGTTTGTGCGTGAATCTAACGGCTCAATTCAAACTATCATGTTCTCTGTTTGTTACACTACTTGTAATTGTGTCATGTTTGTCTTGTTTTACTCTAAAACACACTTATACAATAAAAAATAAAATAAAAAGAAATAATATCAAATGAATCTAAAATATTTTTATTTGTCATATCATTTCTCTAAATAAAAGGTATCAGCGGGTTTGATTTAGTCTCTCTTAAATCTCCCTTTTCTTTGATACGGTTGGTAATTTGGAATGTATAGTTTTATCTGGATCTCTATTATATTTGATGTATTATTATGGTCGTTTTCACTCTCCTAAAAAGCTGAGCCATTAATAACAGGACATAATTAAGAAAGCCTTGAAGTATTAGAGGCATACCTCGACGATGGCTCCAGCCCGTATTTTGAAATTTTGTTTTTCTAACACTATCATCATTGCTCATTGTTTCGGTGTAGATGTTTTCCAGTGTGTCTTTGTTGCTTTTAGCTGTCTGAGACGCTTGTTTTTCTTTAATTGTTGTTGTTCATACTCTCCAAAGGAGGGGGATGTACCTGCAAAGATACTCCGACGCTTAAGTTAGATGTGAGTTATGGAGCTTTAGCTCTCAAGAGAGTGATTATGATACAGCTCTGAAATATTATTTAGGGTCTCTAGAACATAGAGAAAACGTACTTGAACTTTGGCCCTGTCATTGTATTTATAAGCCAAAAATAAAAATAACCTTACCTAAAAATGTGGTTAGTTATTCATAAATATATTAACCGTTTAAAATATCTAAGATATTTTATGTAATAAATATCTTACTACATAACATGCCCCCCAAGTCCGAGTTAACTATTCTGTTTTATGGACGTGGTAACTACAGGACTTATGGGTTTGAGGGAGGCTGTATTCCCTGTGTAAGGGAGCGTGTTTCTGGTTGTTGCTCATATGTGGACTAAATGTAAGATCCTTGAAAATATTTGTATGTTAAATGCTAAAAAAAAAATGATGAATAGTAAATTGTGAATAGTAAATTGTGAATAGTAAAAAGTGAATAGTTAAAAAAAAAATAATATTTGGAAAGGATAAGTGTTCCACGTAGCTTTGAGATCAGAATTCATCAAATTGCAAGTAAAAAATTATTTTTGTAATAGTAAAATGAATAAAAAAAATGAATAGTAAAATATGAATAGTAAATTTTTTTCTATAAATAGCCAAGGGGGAAGGTTAAAAATTTACACCAAAGAACTTAGAAAATTTTTGAGAGAAGAGAGTTGGAAGAATTTCTAATTTCAAAGGGGATATTCTGGAAGTTTTCAGAGAGCGAGGAGATTAAGTCTGTAATAGAGGTAAGGGAAGCTAACTTTGAGTATTTCTTTTTGTATTATCTTGAGTCTTGAATATACTATATTTTTCTTTTGTCTGATTTTAATTCTTGAATATGGAGTATTTTGTTTCTGTATGATCTTGAATTTTAAATGAGAGTATGCTTTTGTGTTAATATCCAAGTGTGATAGTTGTAAAATGTGATGTTGATTATGTTATGCCAATTGTACGTTGTTAGTGGTTTTATTTTGTATTTTGGAAGGATTAGAAATTGTCTAACCGGCTCTGCCAGATTCAATTTCTTGTTTCCCCAAACATTTTATTGTTTTCCTTATTTATTTTATTGTATTTTGGAAGGATTAGAAATTGTCTAACCGGCTCTGCCAGATTCAATTTCTTGATTCCCCAAACTTTTATTTCCTTCCTTATTTATTTTTATTACATTTTTGGAAGGATTAGAAGTTGTCTAACCGGCTCTGCCAGATTCAACTTCTTGTTTCCCCAAACTATTTATTGCTTTACTTATTTATTTTATTGCATTTTTGGAAGGATTAGAAGTTGTCTAACCGGCTCTGCCAGATTCAACTTCTTATTTCCCCAGACATGTATTGTTCTTGTTATTTAATTATATTGTATTGTTGGATGGATTAGAAGTTGTCTAACCGGCTCTGCCAGATTCCACCTCTTGTTTCCCCATGAATTTTTATATTAAGATTAATTTTATGATTGTCATTCTTCTATGACCATTTATAGTAATGTTTTATTATTGTTAATTGTTTATAATTATCTTGTATGAATTCTATTATGGATGTTTATTGTGATGAATTTATTGAATGAGTTTGTTGGCTGAAATTGATCTTGTTGGAAGGTTTAGAATAAGGGTTTTGTAGTAATTTGTATATGGATATTAAATAGATATACAGATACTGTTTGAGGTTGTTGTGAGAGAAAGTAAAATTAGGCATTTTAAGATTTAGAGCATAAGAAAATAAGGTAGATAAATTAAATAAATAAATTGTTAATTATTGAGGACCTCCTTTTGTTGGTAGGATAGAGGAACCTTAAAAACCTGAGTTGGCACATCCCTGATCATAGAGCAGCCCTGGCCTGGTCCAGTCAGTTGTGACTAGTCATATGTGCTGGCGTCGAAGGTGAGTTTGATGCGTTCAGACATCTGGGTCCTCTCCGGTGACCAATTGGGGTAAAGAAAGATCTCTAATAGGATGAAAATAAAATAAAATAAGTCAACTGTAGATGCATTTTATTTGTCGTTACAATGAGCTCAGATTATATTATGTAGTTGCTAAGATATGTTGAAATGTTTTGGACGATCTATTAATCTTTGATTGGTGAAAATATGTTGAGTTATACTCGTTATGGTCAAAATGAGTTTATAATATGTAGTATGATATCTGGCAATATGTTTAATTTATTGACACCAAAATAGGTTATTGTCAAATTATGATTAGAGAATGAACATGATTGAGTTATGTGGAGAAGAGGTTATGAATTGTTGATTTGATGAAATATTGGAGTGGATAAGAGGGTATGAAATGTTGATTGGATGAAATGTTGGAGTGGATAAAAGAAATCATTGCTTATGAAATGATGTTTCCTACGAGAAGTAGTGTGTTCGGTTTATACCATGAGAGCTTGATATGATCAAAGTAACACCTGAGGTTTATGAAAGCAGGCAGCAAGTGGTCTGACCATAAGGCTTTGACATAAATATGTGGTTCATAAGTTTTATAGAAGCAGGCAGAGAGAGGTCTGACCATAAGGCTTCAGAGAGTAAGACATAGTATACAGGTGAGGCTTAAGGAAGCAGGCAGAGAGCGGTCTGACCATAAGGCTTCGTGATTAAGCATGGTAAAATTGTAAGGTTTATGAAATTGAGGAAGATGATTTTGATAATGATGAATTAATGACATAGGGGTAATGATATTTTGGTAATTGTAGAAATACATGATTGAAATATTTTTATTACAAGTTTAATGATTGATATGATATGGTTGGCTTACCCTTATTTGTTTGTGCTATGATCATATAACTCATGTTATATGTGAATAGATAATGTTGCAGATGCGGTTGAAAAAGCTTAGAGATGAGAGAGATGCGGGGAAAAACTTTCAGGGATATTTTGTAAAAAGAATAAATTTGTATTGGAAAAATTATGTTGTGTAAAACTTATGAGTTGAAATTTGAATTTATGTTAAGTGATGAAGACTATATTGTTTGAAGTTTGTAAGTTTGGTATTGTACTTTGGGAGAATTGAAATAAAGTTGGATTGTTTATAGAAGATAAGTTAATTTAGTCTCTACTAAAAGTAATACTCTTTAAAATATTAGGGTATTACACTAAACGTTTTAAACCAAGGATGACCGAGCAGTTGAGTTTGATGGACCAAAAAGAGGCGAAGACGAACGGCAAAAAGTTGGAACAAGTGAGGTCGAACGTGAGGATATGTATGGCCGAGCGGTAAAGGCCGAGTGGCATGTGAGGACGAACGTGAGGACATGTATGGCCGAGCGGTAGAGGCCGAGTGGCATGTGAGGCCGAACGTGAGGACTGTGTGAACGCTCGATACATAGGTTGTCGAGCAGCCGAGTGGCATGTGAGGCAAAGCAGTTGAAACCGAAGGGAGGCAGAACGGCCGAGTGTTTGAACGCTAGTACACATAGGTTGTCGAGCGGTTGAAACCAAAGGGAGAATACCTTTGAGGCCGAACGTGAGGACTGTTTGAACGCTCGACACATACGTTGTCAAGCGGCCGTGTGGCATGTGAGGTCGAGCGGTTGAAACAGAAGGGAGGCCGAACGGCCGACTGTTTGAACGCTCGTACACAGTGATTGTCGAGGGGTTGAAACCAAAAGGTTGAACACTTTTGACGCCGAACGGCGGACTGCTTGAACGCTCGTACACAGGGATTGTCGAGCAGTTGAAACCAAAAGGTCGAACACATTTGAGGCCGAACGTGATGACTGTTTGAACGCTCGTACACAGGGATTGTCGAGCGGTTGAAACCAAAAGGTCGAACACATTTGAGGCCGAACAGCCGACTCTTTGAACGTTCGTTGACATTGATGGTCGAGCGGTTGAAACCAAATGACGAACGCTTTTGATGTCGAACGGCAGAATGTTTGAAAATTTGATGTTCTTGGGCGAACATAAGCTAGGCTAGAGGATGGTCCCCTAGGTTTGATGGTCTGGGTGTTCTAGGGCGAACATCTACCAGCGGGAGTGTATCCCTTTGTTCAATGCACCTGGGTGTTCTAGGGCGAACATCTACCAGCGGGAGTGTATCCCTTTATTCAATGCACCTAGGTGTTCTAGGGTGAACATCTACCAGCGGGAGTGTATCCCTTATTTTAGTGCTTCAGCATGAACGGCTCTCTGGTGTCCGCTTTTACGTACAAGATGTGCTTATCTGCACTGTAGAACGTGAAAAACAGTAGCCAAACAAATTAATGCATTTAAAGGATTTAGAAAATTAGTGTAGAACATAAATTGTGTTATAAAGTCGTTCGGTTGAGAGAGTAAGATGGCTCGGTCCTGGGCTGATTGTTTCTTGTGACCTGTAAGATACATGATATTAAGTATATAGGTGAGAGCGTTCGGTCGAGTTGTAAACCTAGCGGCCGAACGTCAGTTAGGAAAAATGCTGGACGCTTGAGGCCGGATGTCAAAGAGATCGAATTGTCGAACGTCAGGACCAATGGGCGAGCATCAGTCTAGTCGAATGGCCGAACGTCAGTGAGGCCGAACGTTAGTTGCACCGAATGGCAGACTATCAGTAGGGTCGAACGTCCGTGAGACCGAATTCTGGAACGTTAGAAATCAAGGAGACTGAGTGCTGAACGCTGGAGGCCAAGCTGTCGAACGTCAGTGATGCCGGGGTGCCAAACGTCAGGAGGCCGAACAAGAGTATGGCCGAAAGCTGGAGCGCTCGTGTCGATGTATGGTCGAGCTGTAGAGGCCGAGTGACATGTGAGGCCGAACACGAGGACTGTCTAAACGCTCGACACATAGGTTGTCGAGCGGCTGAGTGGCATGTGAGGCCGAGCGCTAGAGACCGAACGTCAATGATGAGCGAAATGCCGAACGCTCTAGACCGAACGACATCGAGAACGAATGCTCGAACGTGTGAGACGCAAATGGCCGAACGATTGAGGCAAAATGATGGAGGCCAAGCGTCTGAACGTCATTGAGTCTAAATGACCGAATTCTGAAACGCCTCATGCTGAAATTGCCGAACGTCAATGAGAGCTATTGGCCGAACGGTTGAGGCCAAGTCGCGAACGTCATTGAGACGGGTGGCCGAACGGTTGAGGCGAAGTTGCCGAACGTCAGGGAGGGTCAACAACCCAGCATTTGTTTGGTCGAATGACCGAACGCTGGTGGAGCCGAGTGGACGAACGTTATTGAGACGAGTGACCGAATGGTTGAGGCCACGAATGGCCGAACATTGGGGACCGAGTGGACGAATGTTATTGAAATGAGTGGCCGAATGGTTGAGGCCACGGATGGCCGAACGTTGGGGACCGAGTGGACGAACGTTATTGAGACGAGTGGCCGAATGGTTGAGGCCACGGATGGCCGAACGTTGGGGACCGAGTGGACAAACGTTATTGAGACGAGTGGCCGAATGGTTGAGGCCAAGCTGCCGAACGTCAGGGAGGCTCAATAATCGAGCATCATTTTGGTCGAATGACCGAACGCTGGTGGGGCCGAGCGTCCGCATGCTGGAGTATTTGAGGATGAAGAACCAACAATGGAGTGCGGCTCGTTCTTGGTGGTCGAACAGGAAATGGTCGAACGGCAATGAGGAAGGTTTTGCCGATCGGTCGCGATACACGCTCGATCTTGTCGGTCGACCAAGATGGACGACCTTGGAGTGCGGCTCATTCTTGGTGGTCGACCAGGAAATGGTCGAAGGTCGTTCAGAGTTTGAAGTTTGGGGAATAGAAATTGGGTTGGATGACGTGGAGACAGAACCGAACGACGCGTGGATGGCGTGAGTGTTGCGGAAGACGCGGAGAATGGGTTTGACAAGACGCCGAAAGGGTTTGTCTCTGGGTGACAACCATCTTCTTCTCGCCTCTCTGTCAAATTCCTTTTTACCCCAAAAAACCCTAGAATCAGTCACACTGCGGAACGGCCGATCATGAGGTATTCGTCGATGGAAGCCGCGATCTGATCGAAGACCATGGAGTCCTCAGGCTTGGGATGGACTGGCGGATATGTGGTGGCCTTGTTTGGCGGTGAGTATTTAGGTTGGGAAGAAGCGTTGGAGACAGCGCAAATTGGAGATGCAAGTGTTGCCGCTGGTGAAGGCGGCGCTTGTATGAGTCGAGGCGGCGGTGGAGGATGATTTCGCCGGTGTAGCGAGAGTCATGGTCGTAGAAGACGCCGAGCCAATTGTCGTAGCAATTGGTGCTGGTCTGGGAATTGAATCTTGATAAAGACGACGTCAGGGGTGGCGGAAGAATGAGAGAAACTCGTCGGAGGCTCCATTCGGTCTGGTGATGACGGTGGCATCAATGGCTCACGGAGGAGAATCCTGGGGACAATGCAGCGGCTTCATCCTGTTGGAGTATCCTTATCCGAAGAAGTGACTCATCGAGAAACCAAGACAAGCACTCGATATCAACATCACTATTCAGATCAACATCAAGAATCTACAACAAGGCTCTTAACCTTGTGGCTTCTGTGGGATGGCACTCGGCCCCACTGTGGGCGCCAAGATGTTTCGGTGTAGATGTTTTCCAGTGTGTCTTTGTTGCTCCTTGTAACATCCCAATATCTCACATTGGATAATTCATAATTTATATATTGTAACATTACATTTACGGTAACATCCCATAATCTCACACTTAAAAATTCATAGTTGATATATTTTAAACTCAGATTTCAACTATAAACTCCTAAATATAACTTGGATTCTTCTAACTTATTCTTCGATCTCTTTCTTCATTGGTATTGTTCCAGACGACATTCCTTCATCTGCTCCCGTATAATATCACGCATTATATGATCATCGCATTCACATGCACACACAAGTAAGGGTGAGCTAACAATTCAATACAATAACCATACCTCGATACCAAACCATACTATGCTTACTTTACCAGATCAAATTACATAAGCAAATATGAGTTATACACTAAACCACATTGCATACATCAATATATATATATATCAAACACCAAATCAGAATGCATACACCAATATGCATCAATGCATACACCAATATGCATCAAACACCAAATCAGAATGCATACACCAATATGCATCAATAACCGATTAGAATGCATACACCAATATGCACCAAATCAGAATGCATACACCAATATGCATCAACAACGTATCAGAATGCATACACCAATATGCATCAAACACCATCCATCCCGAGAGTCATACAAATTAACTATATCACATATATTCACATACTTTCTACGTAAATCACATCATTATAATTCATAATCATTTTCAGATGCATAAATTCAAATCTAATGAAATCCAATTATTTTAGAAATCATACAGACTGAATATATTCCAACAAGATATATTACACAATAATTTAACAGTACATAATCTGTTCAATAAGATTTAAGTTAAAAACTTGTCAAGTAGACTTCCAGGAATGAGAGGTGCGTCACAATGGACAACTTAAGTACCAAGTCTTTCCTTAGCCAAAGCGTTCCTCAACTAGTTTTTAACAAATTTCTTATTTACAGATTTAAAACAACAACATATAATATTAACACCGAAATTTAATATAGATATAAAAAAAAATAGAAATTAAGCAATATTGAGATCCCTGAGAAGATACGAAATTAATATCTCTAAATCTGTAACTCCGATTTCAAATCTGAATGGTCCCAATAATTCCCTATTTGTTATAAACTACATATTAAAATTTCACGTTGATCCAACGGTTAACTAGATAGATATTGAGGTTTTACCGAGGTAACTCAGGTGCAGAATTTTAAGTGGTTTTTGGTTATACTCACAATGCGGAACTAATTTCCCTAAGCACAGACATTTAATTACAAATCTGAACGGTCAAAATGTCTTAATATGTTTTATGAATTACATACTAAATTTTGGGCTCAATCTAACGGTAAATGAAATATATATGAAATTTGTACCATGATAACTTAAGAACAGAAATATAGTGTTCATCGGATTTTTCAAAACTTAAAAATTATTTTCTCCAACCATAGACTTTCAATTAAAAATCCGATCAGTTAAAGTGTATTAATATATCTTAGGAATCATATATAAAATTTTCAAGTTGATCTAACGGTCAAATGAGTCATAATATATATTTTACCGAGATGACTCAGTAACAAATCTACAGGGGTAATTAATTTACTCAAACATGCAGGATTTATTTCTCTAAGTACAGACTTCTAATTACAAATCCAAACGGTCAAAGTGAAGAAATAGGTCTTAGGATTCATATATTAAAATTTTAGTTAAATCCAACGGTCAAAATAATTAAAATAAAATTTTTACCATACTAACTCGAAAATAAGAAAATTATAATCATGAAAACTAAATTTATATAAATGAATAGATAACTACCATTACCAAAATTTTAACATACTCATAATTCATATTCATTATCATAACATGGATAAAAAAAATCATATACAAGAAGAATTAGCTCCCCTTACCTCTATTCCAGACTTAATCTCCTGCTTCGACTTTGTTTCCCCGAAACCCTTCAGAACCTCTACTCTTCTTGCAACTAAAAATTTCTCCCTAACTCTTTCTTCTCTATTTCTCAAGCTCTCACTTCATTCCTCTTTTCTTGGTGCAAAATACCCTTCCCTCCCATGGCTATTTATAGTAAAAAAAATTTACTATTCATTAATATTTTAATATTATTTATTATTTTAATATTATTTAAAAATAATATTTCAATCATTTTCTCACCAAATCTGATCCTAATTTCTACCTACTACTTTCTTCCATGCTAAGGAATCTTAATGCTGAAAATTTATTTTTACTATTTACTTTTTACTATTTAATATTTACTTTTTACTATTCAATTTAAAAAAAAAATTACTAAATAAGTTACCAAAAATTTGAACCTCTCCTTCTAAAATTACTATAATTTTATATCCAAAATTTACATTTTTCTATCCATTAAATTTATTATTACTAATAAAATACTAAAATTTACTACTATATATATATATATATATATATATATATATATATATATATATATATATATATATATATATATATATTTTTATGGATATATATATATATATATATATATTTTTATGGATATATATATATATATATATATATATATATATATATATATATATATATATATATATATATATATATATATATATATATATATATATATATATAAAAATGTAAATTTTGGATATAAAATTATAGTAATTTTAGAAGGAGAGGTTCAAATTTTTGGTAACTTATTTAGTAATTTTTTTTTTAAATTGAATAGTAAAAGGTAAATAGTAAAAATAAATTTTCAGCATTAAGATTCCTTAGCATGGAAGAAAGTAGTAGGTAGAAATTAGGATCAGATTTGGTGAGAAAATGATTGAAATATTATTTTTAAATAATATTATAATAATAAATAATATTAAAATATTAATGAATAGTAAATTTTTTTTACTATAAATAGCCATGGGAGGGAAGGGTATTTTGCACCAAGAAAAGAGGAATGAAGTGAGAGCTTGAGAAATAGAGAAGAAAGAGTTAGGGAGAAATTTTTAGTTGCAAGAAGAGTAGAGGTTCTGAAGGGTTTCGGGGAAACAAAGTCGAAGCAGGAGATTAAGTCTGGAATAGAGGTAAGGGGAGCTAATCCTTCTTGTATATGATTTTTTTTATCCATGTTATGATAATGAATATGAATTATGAGTATGTTAAAATTTTGGTAATGGTAGTTATCTATTCATTTATATAAATTTAGTTTTCATGATTATAATTTTCTTATTTTCGAGTTAGTATGGGAAACATTTTCTTTTAATTATTTTGACCGTTGGATTTAACTAAAAGTTTAATATATGAATCCTAAGACCTATTTCTTCACTTTGACCGTTTGGATTTGTAATTAGAAGTCTGTACTTAGAGAAATAAATCCTGCATGTTTGAGTAAATTAATTACCCCTGTAGATCTGTTACTGAGTCATCTCGGTAAAATATATATTATGACTCATTTGACCGTTAGATCAACTTGAACATTTTATATATGATTCTTAAGATATATTAATACACTTTGACCGATCGGATTGTTAATTGAAAGTCTATGGTTGGAGAAAATAATTTTTAAGTTTTGAAAAATCCGATGAACACTATATTTCTGTTCTTAAGTTATCAGGGTAAAAATTTCATATATATTTCATTTACCGTTAGATTGAGCCCAAAATTTATTATGTAATTCATAAAACATATTTAGACATTTTGACCGTTCAGATTTGTAATTAAATGTCTGTGCTTAGGGAAATTAGTTCCGCATTTTGAGTATAACCAAAAACCACTTAAAATTCTGTACCTGAGTTACCTCGGTAAAACCTCAATATCTATCTAGTTAACCGTTGGATCAACCTGAAATTTTAATATGTAGTTTATAACAAATAGGGAATTATGGTGACCATTCAGATTTGAAATCGGAGTTACAGATTTAGAGATATTAATTTCGTATCTTCTCAGGGATCTCAATATTGCTTAATTTTAATTTTTTTTTATATCTATATTAAATTTCGGTGTTAATATTATATGCTGTTGTTTTAAATCTGTAAATAAGAAATTTGTTAAAAACTAGTTGAGGAACGTTTTGGCTAAGGAAAGACTTGGTACTTAAGTTGTCCATTGTGACGCACCTCTCTTTCCTGGAAGCCTACTTGACAAGTTTTTAACTTAAATCTTATTGAACAGATTATGTACTGTTAAATTATTGTGTAATATATCTTGTTGGAATATATTCAGTCTGTATGATTTCTGAAATAATTGGATTTCATTAGATTTGAATTTATGCATCTGAAAATGATTATGAATTATAATGATGTGATTTACGTAGAAAGTATGTGAATATATGTGATATAGTTAATTTGTATGACTCTCGGGATGGATGGTGTTTGATGCATATTGGTGTATGCATTCTGATACGTTGTTGATGCATATTGGTGTATGCATTCTGATTTGGTGCATATTGGTGTATGCATTCTAATCGGTTATTGATGCATATTGGTGTATGCATTCTGATTTGGTGTTTGATGCATATTGGTGTATGCATTGATGCATATTGGTGTATGCATTCTGATTTGGTGTTTGATATATATATATATATTGATGTATGCAATGTGGTTTAGTGTATAACTCATATTTGCTTATGTAATTTGATCTGGTAAAGTAAGCATAGTATGGTTTGGTATCGAGGTATGGTTATTGTATTGAATTGTTAGCTCACCCTTACTTGTGTGTGCATGTGAATGCGATGATCGTATAATGCGTGATATTATATGGGAGCAGATGAAGGAATGTCGTCTGGAACAATACCAATGAAGAAAGAGATCGAAGAATAAGTTAGAAGAATCCAAGTTATATTTAGGAGTTTATAGTTGAAATCTGAGTTTAAAATATATCAACTATGAATTTTTAAGTGTGAGATTACAGGATGTTACCGTAAATGTAATGTTACAATATATAAATTATGAATTATCCAATGTGAGATATTGGGATGTTACATTAATGGTATCAGAGCAGTTCGTCCTTAGGATGACCTCTGTGTTGTGGGTCTTCCGTGTCTTCTCTGTGAAGAATTGAGTTTAAATGGTATAATTTACCATTTCCTCCAAATCTAGATAGTAGAGTATTGTGTCTAACTACTCATGACTTTTACCATAGATGATTTTCCTTTCTTAATTCTGAGGGTTTGAGGAAAGATATTAGAATTAGTTAAAGCCTTGATAGGGAAATATAATACTAGAGTTTAAGTTTCAAAGGATGAGTAAAGATGTTGGTGTTTAGAAGTAAAATTTTTTTGAAGTTTCTAGAACAAAATTAATAGATGAGATATCTTACGTTTCACAAAAAGGAGTTGTATTTAAAGGCTAGATTAAGAGAAGCTTTGGATAAGAATGAATGTAGCAAGGTTTGAGAAATCAGTTTGGTTTAGTATATCAGTAACTTTAGAAGTCAGAAATGAAGGCCGTGTTGATGAGAAACAGAGTGGCATTGTGTGAGATTGATAACATGGATTGATGTATTAGTGATGATTGGAATCTGAAGAAAGAAAATGGTGGAAGAATTGAAGATAAAGTTTAAAATAAAAAGGGATAGGAATACTGAAGTAGATTAAGAATAAATCAAATATTAGACAAAGAAGAGTAGATGAGAAGTTGTATAAGGCATAAAGAGGATTGGGAGAAAGTTTAATAGGAGGAGAAATTTATAAGTTAAGAGAACACGAGGTCTTTAGAGAAGAATGAAGTATTGGAAGGATTCTAAGCTAAATAGATGATTAAAAGGAGATGGTTAGATTTTTTTTTTCAGTAAATGTATTAGAGATAAGATTTAAGAATATATGATTTTGGTATTAGGAGTAGTGGAGAAAATCCAGGTACGAAAATTTTGGCTTTCGACTTATGCAAATATTTGGTATTTTTTTTTAATAGGATTAAAATGTCATGATTTATGATTTTATTAATTTTGGAATATTAAAGTTAGTGGAGGTAGTGTAGGTTGAATTGATATTATTATGAACATGGCAAGATAAGGAAGAAGAAGAGTTTGGAAATGGATAAAAAGGAGGGTTGCAATACTAATGTGATTAGGGAATTCGGAATAATTAAGAAGTTGTAGGTTGTGATTGGAGCAATTTCATCAGGTATAGTTATATGGTGGTATTCAAACCTCAATGGCGATGTAAAGGATGGGTAAAGATTTATATGTCGCACCTTGATCTCTATCCAGTGATGTGTGTGAGTGAACTTGTTTATACTTACTTTTAGTTCGCATAAGATAAAAATTTGAGATTTGGTTAACACTAAATATCCTTGGGATATGGTTTTGATCTCGGGAAACACATTATAATTGAGGTTGCGTTGTGGTTGATTGCCTGATAATCTCTATAGACGAGTGGTAGGAAGTAACATGGTGGTTAAATGGTTGGGAGGGTGTACTTGCCTGAAAAAGTTCTTGAATAGAGTGGTGGGAAGGGATACTTGGCACAATGGTTTTGTGCTATGACATGTTTTGATGACCCATAAATTCCTTATATCTATGGGAGTTATTTCAAGTATTAGAGGATTAATTAGTATAACCATTAAACTATATTTTAATGTTATAGGATGGATTTAACTTATGTGGCATAAGTAGTTTATTTAAATGAGTAGGTGCAGTACTGATAAGGAAGCTAGTTAGTTTTAAATTCGGCCTTATTGATATAAGTGGTTTCATAAATTATAACATTGTTGATTGAGTGATCTGCTGAGTCTTATCAAAGATACGCAGTTGTTAGGTACTGGGTTACGGATAACATTAAGTTTGTGGATTCATATTAGGTTAGGATGTGGGAAGGTATTTTGAGGACACGGTTTATATTCGTAAGATTTAGAGTTTATAAGTTAATTCTTGAAGAATGTTTTAACTTAGGCTAGTAATGGTTGCTAGGAAAATAATTAAATGAAGGTTGAGGTAATTTGGAGTATAATCTTGAAAGAAGCTTGATTATTCTAGTTTTGTTAAGTATTTCAGAAGTGTTTATCAGGTGAAGAAAATAGTGGTTCAACATTTAGTGTGAGTTAAATAAAGGATGAGGACTAGTATTTTAGGGATATCTGATCAATGCAAGTGAAGGAAATGATGCATGATAAGTGTGGAAGGGTTTCTATGGATGTTATAAAGCATACTCAATATAGGTATTACTTTTGGACAAGTTCTTGTCAAATGGGTATAGAAAAGAAAACATAAGGATGAATTATTTAGTAATAGTGTTTTGTACTCCGTGTAATCATCAGAGTAATTAGAAATTCTACGGAAAATAGAAGTATAGGGTAAGGTGGAGCAATCTAGTATAATTTTTGGTAAACATAAGTGACTTTTGGAGGCGTACGATTTCTAGGAGTAGAAACTGTGTTGAGAAAATATAATGGAAAATTGTTACGGAAAAAGAACGATTCTTAGAGTTTTACATGGCCATGGAAGTCTTAAATAAGGATATATAAGGAGAATCACTTTCTGGTTATAGTAGGAATGAAAAGTTTTCTCGAATCTTGTGATTAATAGTTTATGAGTGATCTCGGCACAAGTGAAGAAACGGACAAGCAATTTGGAGAGAGCCCCACCTATTTTCATACATCCAAGGGATTTTAAGAATTCAGGGGCTGCCAATTGTCAACTAAAGACAAAAACAAAATCCTGAAATTAAGGGGAAGTCACGGGAGGATGTTCAGATTGGCTATAAATGAAGCACAGCAGAGAGGAGATGTAAGTAGATTTTAGCATTAGATTAGGAGTAGGAGTAGGAAACACTCTCGGTTCCTCTCTTCCAGAGGCTCTTAGCCTTCATTCTAAACAGTGCAAATGAGTTCTTTTAAAACATTAATGGATTATTTTGAGACTAGTGAGATATGATGGTTTTGATGGGGCTAAAAGTGACAAGTAAGAGTGTTCTGAAGGTCTATGATTTTAATTTTTTCGTGAGTACATTTCAATTTGAGATGCTAGAAATTTTATGCACAAAATAAGTAAAGATATGATTCAGGTTATGAGTGTGAGATTTTTCTAGTTGAATGCGTACAAATAAGTATTAAATTAAAATTTTTGTTGTCAAATTTTTATATACTATTGGTTTTGTTTTAGACAATGTTTTTATAAAATATGCATTTTCTTATGGCTACGTACATTTAGTATGTTCATACATAGTTATATGTTGTAATTATAAATGTGAAAAAAAAAATTTGTTGTTCAAACATTCATTCTGTTTAGATGATGATTTTGAATATTTGTGATGGTTGATAGTATATGATATTTGATTGGATGTTATCTTTAAGAGGTATAAATGGTCTAAGACATGCGTGTTGTGGTTGAAAATAGAGATTTCAAGGGACAAATATGTGAGACTGAGATTATTTGAATAATCTAGTTTCCTAAGGTTATTTTGGTGTTGAAGTCTAATTTGGGGAAAATCTAATCTAAAACCAAGAGTAGTTCATTATAGGTTAGAGTAAAAAGTTGGAAGTTGGTAAATTGAAAGTTTTGAGCTATAAGTGATGAATTGGCATAAGTTATTACTATGAGTGGTTAGGTTACATAAATCTGGTATGGAAGTTAATGGTTGATTATTTTTGTTTTGTATTTAGGCGATGAGATTTTAAATTAAAAGGTTTTTTTTGGGTCTATTATTAAGTCAATTATGACTTAGGAATCTCAGTAGGTAGAAGTCGTATGTTGATTTTAGGAGAAAACCGTTAGAGTAATATCTTCTTATTAGTAAGTTCAACCACGAGTATGGGAGAAGCTCTTCGCACGAGGAAATTTCTCTTAAGCACATTAGTCAACATCCATTTAGTTTTTAATGCTACTTAACTAAGAAAGTATGTGTTAGATCTTTCTCACATTTTAGAAGTAGATGCGACTACAAACAAAGAAGATGTCTCATTAAAAGGGCAACCCCTAAAGTATAGAAAACCATCGAACAGAATGACTTAGAGGAAAGATCATCTACTTAGTCAAAGTAGTTTGGGAAAGAAGAGTAAATGAATTTACAAGGAAACTAGAAGATAAGATGAAATAATCATAATGTCGAATTTTCGAAGACGAAAATTTTTGTTGTTGGGGAGAATGTAAGACCCATAAAAATATATATATATATATATATATATATATATATATATATATATATATATATATATATATATATATATATATATTTTTATGGGTCTTACACTCCTGGCTGTCTGGGACGCTTGCTTTTCTTCAATTGTTGTTGTTCATACTCTCCAAAGGAGGGGGAGGTACCTGCAAAGATACTCCGACGCTCAAGTCAGATGTGAGTTATGGAGCCTCAGCTCTCAAGAGAGTGATTATGATACAGCTCTGAAATATTATTTAGGGTCTCTAGAACATAGAGAAAACGTACTTGGACTTTGGCTCTGTCATTGTATTTATAAGCCAAAAATAAAAATAACCTTACCTAAAAATGTGGTTAGTTATTCATAAATATCTTAATCGTTTAAAATATCTAAGATATTTTATGTAATAAATATCTTACTACATAACACTCATTATTTTATTTTATTTTAGCTTTTAGAGTTACTATTTATATCATTCTTATTATGTGTTATACAAATTTTTGTATTTTATTTCTTTTAGATAAAAATAATTCGAATTATCTTCGGTCAATTGGAATGTGTATTATTATATATGGAATCTTTCAATTTGAGAAGATTTATTTGAGACAAAAAGAAAAAAATGTCTATCCATTTTTTTTAGTTATTCAATTAAATTAATGATTTATTACTGGAGAAGCTAGCAACAATTATCTTATATGAGAAAAGTCATATTTTTCTTAACAATGTCTTTTTTGTGATTTGATCCAATAGCGCTTGATTGGATAGGAACAAATTTGATAAATATTGAAAAATCCTTTAGATGATGAACTATTGATTCTAAGCCATCTCTGGCAATGAATCAACAATTCAAAATGCTTTTCTTGCGTATTCTTGATAAACCAGTGTTTATATATAGATATCGGAAGATATGTTTGGGAAGTAAGAAGTTCCCTTGACACCTCTTGAGAAGAAAATGTTCTTAATTGACCACTGTACATTGCTAACATCATAAAATAGAATAATTTAGATTCTTGAGTAACTGGTTGAGTTAATAACATAGCTAGCATAGTAATAAATCCCGCTAATAAAAGGAGTCTTATGAAGAATCCATCTATTCTGAATCTCAAGTAAAAGTCAAAAAAATGGATCCATTTATAATTTTCTGTCAATTGGATTAATGGATAATCCAATTCGAAATGATAACAAAATGAATAATAATTCTTTTTGACACGGTTTTTTATTTAGACACTCAAATGACACGCTATGATTTCCACTAATATTACAAATTACTGACATGATGCTCTGTCAAATGAATGGATTTGACACGTTGGTGTGTCAAGATAATGATAATTTAACAAAATACATAAGTTATTAGAAGAAGATTTATGAAACATGTACAATAACTATATTGGGATTTATATTTATTGGAATAATAGTTTTCCATTAAAATAGAATTGGACTATCAAGGAACTAAATTGAATTGATATTTTTATTTTTTAACTAATTAAAAATAAATGTTTTGAAAAACTAATTATAAACTAGTTAATTAATTATATTAGTAAATAAATATATAAATTAACTTTTGAAAGTAGAAATATTTTAAATAAATGTTTAAAAATAAATATAAATAAATAGATACATAAAATATTTATGAAAAGTATATGTAAATAGCTATAAATATTTTTAAAAATTATCTGTAAATAAATTTATAGATAAATAGATTTAAAAATTAGATAGATAAATATTTAGAAAGATGTGTATTTTAAAGAAATTTAAATTAGCAAAAGTTTTAAAGGAAAATTTTGTGAAAGAAAATGAAATTTTGTAAGAAAGTAATGAAATATATGTTATATAATTCAATTTATTTAGTACTGAAAAATATACTACTTTTTTAAAAATATATAGTATATGAATTTAGAGAAATAAAAATGTGAATGAATAAATATATTAAAATATTTTAACGAAATATAAACTGTATTTTAAGGTACACATATTTTAAAATATTGAGAATTCTTTTATGCAGAAATGATTTCATTTGGAATAATATTACTAAGCGCAAAAAACAATTTTTACAATGATTATTTATACGGATTATAATTCACTAAGTATAAATGTAAATAAGATAATACCTTTTACACCGATTATAATTATAATACGTATAAAAGGTGTGCACGATGATATTTTTGTAATAAAAAAGAAAACTAGTTATGTCAGTTATAATTATAATTAATATAGAAAGTGGAAGCAGTGATATTTTGTAATTGTTTTAATTTTCACAAAATAAGAACCTAATTGAGATTTCGTAAAAGAAAACAACCAATTTGAGATTCCCATTCCAAATAAGGACTTACGAATGATTAAACCTAATAAATAAGAAAACTTTCTATACGATTATAATTATAACCATTATAAAACGTTGTCGCGGTGTCATTTCTTAAAAAAAAGAGAAAACAAATTCTATATTGGTTTTAATTATAACTAGTATAGAAAATGATTTTCATAGTGATTTTCTACTTGTAGTCCAAAATAGCCAAGGCCCGCAAATGAATCAAGACACTAGAAACTAGATATGCCACGTTTGACCATCATTCGCCGTTGTCGTCGCCGAAACTATTTGAAATTGAAACCTTTATGGTATGGTTTTTGCTTTTTCAGGTGACGCACGTAGTGGTGCTCGTGGTTGCTCGTGGTTCCAAATCTGCAATGAAGAGAGACATGATTTGTAGCTACATGTGGTTTTGCATCTTAGAAGTATGATCTGCATTGCGATGGATATGCGATTTGGAGTCGCCATGGTTTGTGCAATCTACAAAATGGATGCTCATGTTTATTAGCGCATGATGGAAGTTCAACAATAATGTTTCGTAGTGGCAGATCTTTATAATTTCCTTCTCCGACGAGACAATAAGAAGGTCCAACAATCTACGTCATGGTGGTGGTTGCCAACAATGGTGTATGACCTTGTTGCCCACAATGATGTATGACCTTGTTGCCAACTTTAAGTTATGAATTGTTCATCAAAGTAGTTAAGTGGAATGACCTTGTTGCCAATAACGGCATAGATGATTAGTACGATGAGGAATCAGTGATGAAGATTATGATGTTGCAACTGAGCATGAAGAATTGGTGAATGAGAACACCGTAAGGAAGGAGGAGATCAAGAAGCTAGTGACAAATCTCGATAGTTTACAAAGCAACAACTGGTGAATAGAGAGAAGATTGAGAAGATGCAGTAAGAGGTTGTGGAATCATGAAAAGCAGCAAATGTGGCTGAGGTTATTGCAATGAGGGTAGTAGACCTACAAACGGATGTTGTAAGGCTACAACACAATATGATATCAAAGATCAACCATTTCATCATGCAGCACACAAAGATAGTGTGGATCAAGCTTAAGGAGCAACGAGTGAGGAAATCGAAGGCGATATGTTGATGTCCAAATGTTGATCTAATTTCTAATAAGTGCATTGGATTCAGTTATAGCACAATAGGGTCGTATCCATAAAGATTTGTTTGGTTAAAGTAGAGGAAATTTGAAATGGAATAGCGGTTGGGTCTAACATATTCAAAATAGAAAGTGTTTAATGATTAATGTAAATGATGTTGATAAAAGTGTTAGAATTGAAATTTGTTTTAATCTTCTTCTACTCTAATGGTATTGATTCGTTATATGACAAGGTCATTACTTAGTGTTCTTGGAAGTGCTAAGGTACTAAATAAATTCCTTAACTTTAGAATCTAAGGTTATCAAACTCAATGCAATTGCTCAATCCCTAGTTGAATGACTACTTACATTGAGAACATGAGTCAATATTCAACTAAAGCAATTGGATATATTAAGAACATTAGTTGATCTGATTAATTTTAACTTAAACTAAATTTCCAACTCAATTCAACCAAGTTGCATTTAATCCCAACACAAAATAGTCTAGCTACTTATGATAACAAATTTGAATACAAACATTTAGAGTTGTTGTCCCTCTCCCATATCTCTCCTGATTTTCTATTACAGAAGTCTCTAAATAGTGTCTAGGGAAAAGCTAAAATTAGCATACTAAAAATAGAACATGATTATGTCTTTATAAGAAAAGACAACACAACTCTAGCTCCAACTATGATGATCAACTTCTAAGGTTTTATCTCTCTTAGGGTTTTCTTCTAACTTCGTCTCTCGGATTTCTCTCAAAACTTCATAAATGCATGTTTATTAGCATCTTTTTCTTCCTCCCCTCCTCGTTTCAAAAACAATTTTCCTAGAAGTTGTTCATCTTTTAAATATTCCTTTTCTTCTTCTCTCATTTTCATGTATTTCTCACCTTACTTTTTCAGAATCCCTTTTTGTATTACTTACCTTCTTCTTTCATTCCTTAAAGTTTGTGTTTTTATTTGCCACCTTTTTCTTTGATGGATTAAAGTTTGAGTTTTTTTTTTGTCCTTTTTGTCAATACCCAATTTCGTCCGGGTAAATAAAATTAATAAATAAAAAAAAAAGTGAATAGTGAATAGTAAATAGTGAATAGTGAATTGTGAATAGTAAAAAGTGAAAAGTAAAAAAAAAAATTATTTTTGGAAAGGATAAGTGTTCCACGTAGCTTTGAGATCAGAATTCACCAATTTGCAAATAAAAAATTAATTTTGTAATAGTAAAATGAATAAAAAAATGAATAGTAAAAATGAATAGTACAAATGAATAGTAAATTTTTTTTACTATAAATAGCCAAGGGGGGAGGCTGAAAATTTACACAAAAGAATTGAGAAAATTTTTGAGAGAAGAGAGTTGGAAGAATTTCTAATTTCAAAGGGGATATTCTGGAAGATTTCAGAGAGCGAGGAGATTAAGTCTGTAATAGAGGTAAGGGAAGCTAACCTTGAGTATCTCCTTTTGTATTATCTTGAGCCTTGAATATGCTATATTTTGCTTTTGTCTGATCTTAAATCTTGATTATGGAGTATTTTGTTTCTGTATGATTTTGAATTTAAATGAGAGTATGCTTTTGTGTTGATATCCAAGTGTGATAGTTGTAAAACGTGATATTGATTATGTTATGCCATTTGTATGTTATTAGTTGTTTATTTTTGTATTTTGGAAGGATTAGAAGTTGTCTAACCGGCTCTGCCAGATTCAACTTCTTATTTCCCCAAACGCTTTATTTCTTTACTTATTTATTTTATTGCATTTTGGAAGGATTAGAAGTTGTCTAACCGGCTCTGCCAGATTCAACTTCTTATTTCCCCAAACGCTTTATTTCTTTACTTATTTATTTTATTGCATTTTGGAAGGATTAGAAGTTGTCTAACCGGCTCTGCCAGATTCAACTTCTTGTTTCCCCAAACGTTTTATTTCTTTACTTATTTATTTTATTGCATTTTGGAAGGATTAGAAGTTGTCTAACCGGCTCTGCCAGATTCAACTTCTTGTTTCCCCAAACGTTTTATTTCTTTACTTATTTATTTTATTGCATTTTGGAAGGATTAGAAGTTGTCTAACCGGCTCTGCCAGATTCAACTTCTTGTTTCCCCAAACGTTTTATTTCTTTACTTATTTATTTTATTGCATTTTGGAAGGATTAGAAGTTGTCTAACCGGCTCTGCCAGATTCAACTTCTTGTTTCCCCAAACGTTTTATTTCTTTACTTATTTATTTTATTACATTTTTGTGATTAATTTTTATTTCATCTAAATTTTTCACCAACTTATTATATTATTTTTATTCATCAACTTTCTTCATCCTTAACTCTATAAATACCTACATTCTCTTCACTTCACACACACAATTTACATAATATCCATATCTTCTCTCTCAAAATCTCTTCATTCCATCCCGAAACTCTACTTCATTTCTCCCTCACATTTTACTATCTCTCTATACATAATAAATCCCGTACCCCATTTTTATCATAAAGTTATCTTCTTCATCTTCCATCTATCTTTCTCACAACTTATTACAAGTAGAGTTTTATTTCATCACACAAATCTTCAACAAGGTATACATTTTCTCTTCATTCTATTTATATATGCATTTTGATCATTTTTTTAGTTTATAAATTCATCGTGTTTTCTATTACAATTTTTCTTTATGCTTTTCACATTTCAACCCATCTATCCTTCTTAATAAAAAAATATAAAACTTTAAAAACATGTAATAATATAAATATCGGTATGAGTACTCGTGCGATCGTACGCATCAACCTAGTACTCATTACCCAAAATCTAAAATAAACAAAAAAAGCTGTGTGAGTGCTCGTGCGATCGTACGCATCAGCCTAGTGCTCACTACGCAAACAATAAGAAAAAAAAGCCGTGTGAGTACTCGTGCGATCGTACGCATCAGCCTAGTGCTCATCATGCAAAAAGCTAAATATTTTATAAAAATACCAAAAATATTTTAAAGGTTAAGCACATGTGTGATCACACGCATCGTCTTTGTGCTGAAAACATTTTTTGTTTATTTTATAAAAATACCAAAAAAATACAAAATCTTTCAAAACCCAAAAACATCCACATTTTCAAACAACATACAATATGGCTAGCCAGAACTACGTGATCCTTGATTCTCCATCAAAACTGGAGATACGTAGGAGCAAGGCCAGTCCTTGTCAGGTTCACTTTCCCAAAAAATCCAAATTTATCCATAATCAATTTCTCAAACAATTTTCAAACAAATTTTCAAGCAGTTTTCTAAAAGAACTACGGAAACCTGATTTCTCATTCTTAATGAGAATACGTAGGAGCAAGGTCAATCCTTGTCGGGCCCAAAAAACTAAAAAATATATTTTGTTTCTTTAGAATTTTATTTTAGGGGGTAGTTAAACATTTTTTGAAAACCACATCACATTCGCATATTTAGTTAAAGGTACTGCCCTAGGGCAGACGTTGTAGGGTGCTAATACCTTCCCTACACGTAACCGACTCCCGAATTTAGAATCTCAGTTTCGCAGACCATGCCTTATCATTTTATGGTTTTTCCGTAGTTTTCCAGAATAAACTATGGTGGCGACTCCAAAATCTTTTTTTTTTCAAAAACAGTTTTTATTTTTCGGATCGTCGTCCCGTCGCGATTCCGGTTGCGACAGATGGCGACTCCACTAGGGAATTTAGAGAGTCAAGCCATTTAATTAGATGTGCGAATTCGATGTGGTTTTTCATTATGTTTTCCTTCCTTTTTTTTTTCTTTATATATGTTTAATATTTGGCATAATTGCATGTGCGTTTGTTTTGATTGTTCCATATTGAACCCTAGGGTAGATGACATGTTATATATCTACTTATTTGTGTTTATTTTGCAAGTGTTGTTTTGCATTATAATCTCCCTCCACACACATTTTGCATATCATGAGTGAGGCCCTATACCCGGGTCTGAGCGCAACTTAGAATTATAGGGGTTGTGTAGCGGTGTCACTCTGGGATGTACTTCCTGTTTGGCTATCGTGAGAACTCCAACTAGAGTTTGTTCTCTTCATTTATGTCTCCGCATCTAGTTGATTACTCTGACTGTTGTGGAGATGTGGTGAAAAGAGCCATAACTCTGGTGGCCTTGATTTAAGCATTAGGGAACTATCCTTGTGAGATTGCATATATTTAACTTTGAACCTCAAGTCTCGAACCTTATCTAGGGCACGAAGGGAGATGTATGTCGTCTTATAACCGTTATTTTTTAATAAAATTAAACATGTTGTATATATCACTATATCATTATGCGTCTTTCTCATGCTTTTTTTTATGGTCTTGTTGGTCCTAGGTAGGAAGTTATAAATTTGTGACTAAGCCGTAGAGGTAAAATGGAAATTAACATGAGATTGGAAGTTGACCGACCTACAAGTTCAAACATTTTAAAGGAAAGGATAGCCATTGAAGCGGAGGAAGGAAATATGAATGGTCTGAGAAAACTGGTAATGAAAATGAAGACATCCCAAAAAGATGCATTCAAGAAGGAGTATGGGAATTTGTTGAGCCTATTAGAGGTGGAGGTCCAAACATCAGCAATTACTACTTTAGCTCAATACTATGATCCACCATTGAGGTGTTTCACTTTTCAAGATTTCCAACTAGTGCCAACAGTGGAAGAATTCGAGCAAATTTTAAATATACCTCTTGAGGGAAAAGCTCCATACAATTACTTTGGGCAGTATGTACCTGTCTTGCAGCTAGCGAGGATCATGAAAGTACACCCTATGAAGTTGGAGAACAAGTTCACAATCAAGGGCAAAGTGAGGGGCCTTCCTCAAGGATACCTAATAGGATACTTGCATCGTTTAGCTGAAGAAGAAAACTGGGAAACATTTATGGATGTATTGGCTCTTCTCTTCTATGGTGTCATGCTTTTTCCTAATGTCAAGAATTTCGTCGACTATGCCGCCATGAATGCATTTGTGGGATACAAAGAGCGCTGTGAGAATCCAGTCACTGCTATCCTGGCTGAAGTTTATGGGACCCTTAATCGTTGTTATGAGCTAAAGGGAGGAAAAATGTTATGTTGTCTGCCAGTGTTGTATATGTGGTTCATCTCCCGTGTGACTGAGGACGCCTTAAATGCCCCGTGCTCCATGGATAAGCTATTGCAGAGTAAACCAAATGTGAAAGGGGCAGATGAATGGGCGCGACTTTGTGCAAGTTTAAATGAAGAACAAGTTAAGTGGTGTGTCCCTTGGCAGCGTAGATCGCAAATTATATATCATTGCGGGAAGTACCCTAATGTACCTCTCATGGGTATCAGGTGTTGTATTAATTACAATCCTGTGTTAGCACAAAGGCAATTTGGGCATCCTATGAGAGGATCACCTACACCTGCATCTCTTGCCATGTTGCAAATCTATTATGAGGAAGGAACCTTTGTTGAAGTACTTCATCAAGTTAGGAATGCTTGGGGCAACATTATTCGTGCAAAAATGGACCCCAGACCATGGACTATTGATGAAGGATATCCTTATAGCCATTGGATCGCAGAAAGGGTTAGGACAGTGAAGTTGCCTTTCAAGATAATTTCTCCTAATCTAGATTATGGAAAACAGTTTCATGAAGCTGAAAATGAGGAAATAAAATTGTTGAAGGCAAAATTCGAGCAAATGAAACTAGAAAATATCAAGTTGACCAGTAATCTTCAGAACCTACAACGTGATTATGTGAATCTTAAGCAAGATGGTGTGGAAAACAGCAAAGCATACGAGGAGTTGTTAAGAAGACAAAAGCAAGAGCTGATAGTGGCCAACATTGAGCTGACCTTGAAAGACCGGGAGTATGGTATAATTGAGATATCAGAGCGTGTCACGAAGGAATTGTGTGACCAATTCAAGAGGGACAAGCAAAAGGCACTAGAGGAGCTGCACAAAATGCATATTAGAATGAACGACGTCGAGAAACAGGCGAAAGCAGCGGTAACGAAACTGAAGGAGGAACGTTGGCATCGGGCTGAATCAGAGAAGAAACATCAAGAATGGATGAATCAGATGAAGGAGTATACCGTTGAACAAGATCTAGTTACAGAAAATTGGAGGAGAAGTTTCTCACAACTAGCTTCCCTTGCCAATGAAGCCATTAAGGATGTCCCTAAGTTATTAGCTGATACTGAGTCTGCATTGCCGATCTTTAACCCACCTAAAAAGGTTGAGACTTTCCTCAATTACTGCAAGAAACTGATGAGAGAAATGAAGAATGTGGTGGCTGAGGCTCGTGATAGTTGATCGTGATTTTGCATACCTCACATGTGGTGAACTTAAATGTTATGGATGAACTGTCTTATTGACTTTGTTTCATGTTAATTTCCAGATTATACATTTGGCAATGTTTTCACATCTTTATAATTTCTTACTATAGTAATTGTGTTGCTTTGTCTTTTCTCCTTTTCTTTTCGTTTTTATTTTCTTAATTTTATTTCATCTAATAAAATTTAGTTTAAAAATAATAATACGGCTAAGTCTCCAAAACACCCTAAAGGACACGAACCAGTGGCAAAATCATGGAGAACAAAGGGGAAATTCAAGAGGGGATGAAAGCCGATATCCAACAGCTGAAGGGACAAATGAGTCAAATCTTAGAGGCCCTGAATGCCTTACAAAGCCCTGGAGATTCGTGCGCACAACGACCACAACAAAGAGTTCCAGAGGCACAAACTTTCCCTTCCTATGGTCTTCCCCCGAATTACATTCCACCCTCAGGAGTGCGCTTGGAACATCTTGACGCTCAAAAGGACGAAGATAATGCAGTTGAAGTAGAAGATGAGCCTGGGGCAACCACTTTCACAATTCAGGGAAAGACGATCCAACCAGGTATTGAGAGCACGATAATGAAAAAACAACCTGAGACGAAGTCTTCATCTTGTATCGTTACACCTGCAGATTTTAAGGACGACGGGAGTAAATTAGAAGTCTTTGAGAAAAGGTTGAGAGCCATAGAGGGCGAAGGAAGTTCTGAATTTGGAGATGCTAGAAAACTATGTTTAGTTCCTGATGTGATAATACCTCCAAAGTTCAGGTTGCCAGAGTTTGAGAAATATCAGGGAAATACTTGCCCAAGGGGCCATATAACTATGTACTGCAGAAAAATGGCAGCTTATGCCCACAATGAAAAACTTTTGATTCACATCTTCCAAGAAAGTTTAATTAGCGTGGCTCTGACTTGGTACATGCGCTTAGAAACTACTCACATCTACTCATGGAAAAATCTGGTTGATGCATTCCTAAGGCAGTATGAATATAATAAAGATCTAACACCTGATAGAATACAACTGCAAAACATGGTGAAGAAAGAATCTGAATCATTCAGAGAATATGCCCAAAGGTGGAGAGGAATTGCTGCTCAAGTAGAACCGCCTTTGAGCGACAAGGAGATGACTACCATATTTTTGAATACTCTACAACCACCATTTTATGAACACATGATAAGCAGTGTCTCCTCAGGTTTTGCTGACATAGTAGTAATTGGAGAGAGGGTCGAGGGTGGCATAAGAAATGGAAAAATTGCACTAGGCCCACAGTTAGTAGCGAGTTTAAATGAATATGGTCCTAGACATGAGAAAGATAAAAAACGAAGAGCTAACTCACATTTTATTGCCTATCCTCAAATGTCACATTCCCATGGGTTCAATCAACCCATTGAGCGAAGAAATTACAATCGTGATGAGAAGGTCGCCAACTTCACTCCTATCCCCATGACCTATACAGAGTTACTGCCAGATCTTCTCCGCAGAAACCTCATAAAGGTTTGTCCAACTAGGCCTATACGACCTCCGTACCCAAAGAGCTATGACACAAATGCCAAGTGTGATTATCATGAAGGAGCGTGTGGACACTCAACAGAGGCATGCAAGGCTCTAAAGCATAAAGTGCAATCTTTGATCGATTCAGGATGTTTAAAGTTTGAAGAAAGTCAATCCAGCACTCTGACAAGGCGCGAGTTCGCCCCTACAAATGCCATGGACAAATGAAGAACTATATGGGAAAGCATAGGTTGTTGTAAAAGGCGAAATTGATGTTGTTCTGTTCATGTTTTGAATTGTCTTGCTGTGAGGGTTATGCTCATGGATATTACGCTTTCATCCGTGACTTTTAATGTGAACTTTCATTATTTGGTATCTCCAAGGTTTATTGGAAATCATGTCCTAATAGGGTGTCGTGGAGAAAACGAAGGCCGCAAAAAACAAAATTTAAAAAAAAAAAAAACAAAAAGGCAATATTGAGTCACTTGTCTTTCTAGCAAATTGTCAAACTCTTGTTTTTTCGAAAATAGCAAAAAAAAATATAAAAATAGAAAATAAAAATAAAATAAAAAATTTGATAACAAAAGTTGTAGTGTCACATTTTTTTTCGAGGTCAAATGTTGAATCAAAAATAACAATTTGATGTTTTCTCTCGAGACGTTTGTGCGCATGGTGTTTGAAAAATCTCACCCTTCACCTTCCCAAATAAAAGGATTTTCCCCGAACAAATACTTTCACTGCCCTGAGTAACAAAATAAACTTTTACACCGGGGCAAATTGGCATGGCCAAAAGTTTTCTCGCTTACGCTAGTAGGGTGATCCCTGAATCCATTAAAAAAAAAAAAGTAGAATAAGTCAACTAGATTCAGAAACCCGAAAGGGTGATCTATAAAGAATGAAAAGAAAAGGAAAAAACGGCTCATGTTGAGGTCATCTAATCGTAGAATTAATTTTTGAAAATAAAGCAATCAGAGTTCAAAATGATGTGTGGCCTTCTTTCTTTATCCAAAAAGCAAAAAAAAATTATAACCATTGTTACCCCGTTTGAGCCAAAAATAAATTCTTTTTCAAAATTATTCCCAAGCAAGGGTTATCATCAGTATGAGTCAACTTGGGATGCAGATGAAGAGTACTCAACGATCAAATGAAGTGAATCCTTCAAAAAGGGTAAAAAAAAAAAATAACAACAACAATAAAACAAACTTAACCAGAGATGAAGGAAAAACGAAGTTCAAGACAAAAGAAAAGTGCTCAAAAGATCAAATAGTTGATACAATGCGTAGATGATAACCCTTGTTTTAAAAAAAAGTGTATCCGACAAACATTTCATTTGGGCCTTTATACCCCTTTTTTTTAATACATTTTAGCCCCTAGCCATTGTTACAAGCCTAATAAAGTCCACGGAGATTGACTAATGATTGCTCATATTTTCATAAAGCTTAAATTTGCGATAAGACAAAATAACTTTTAATGTGTCGTAAAAATAAAAAGGGATTTGAAAATGAATAATCTCTCAGGAATAGGGGACCTCTCTACCAACCAGTCAGAAGCATACAAAAGAAAATTAAACCAATTTGATCCATCCTTTTAGCCGACCCTTTCATACCCACTACTTCTTCCAAACAGAACCCCATGCAAAAAAAAAAAAAAAAAACCAACGAAAACTGGGGCAGCTTGGTGAACCTCACCTCGCGTCTTTTCCTTGAAATTTCGTCAAACCATGATCTCAAGAATTGGGTAGCTTTGCAGATCTTACTTGAATTTTTCACCAGAATTATCATGGATTCACCACACCAAACTGGGGCAACTTTTTAGATACCTCGTGTTTCGCTTTGGCACTCATCTCCTTTACGGAGCGTATGAGGTGACATGTTAGCATTATCTTCCAAACCATTCTAAACAACTCTCATTCTTCACTTGCGAGTGAATTCAAGCATATGTACGTTGATGTCTCGGGAGAAAAAGTCAAAATGTAATAATCTCAAAGTTAGATCTCGGATGTATGACATTCCTCACTTTTCTAAGCATTGGAAATAATGACCAGTCTTGATGATTGCAAGTAAGACAATTGATTCGAAAAAATAACAAAAAAAAAAAAACAAACAAACAAAACAAAACAAAGCAAACATTTTCATATATTTATCAAAAAGAAAGTATTTCTCATCGAAATCCTCTTCATTCACATGAATGGTTATCAATTTCCTTCTTCAAAAAAAAAAAAAACAAAGAAAACACAAAAAGAATAACATTCAGATTTTCTCTATCAAGCCATATTGTTTCATGTCGATCGAGCTTTCAAATTTGTGTCAAAATTACAAAACATTTCAAGTTTCAAAAATTTCAAAATTTGAAAGCCCAGTTTCCATACTGGCCCACAAAGCCAAATTTTTACATTGGCCCCAAGCCCAGTTTCCACACTGGCCAACATTTCTCAAATTACAAGTTTCAAGAATTTCAAAATTTGAAAGCCCAGTTTCCATACTGGCCCACAAAACCCAATTTTTACATTGGCTCCCAAAGCCCAGTTTTCACACTGGCCCCCAAGCCCAATTTTCACACTGGCCCCCAAGCCCAGTTTTCACACTGGCCCCAAGCCCAGTTTTCACACTGGCCCCCAAAGCCCAGTTTCCACGCTGGCCCCCAAGCCCAGTTTTCACACTGGCCCCAAGCCCAGTTTTCACACTGGCCCCAAGCCTAGTTTTCACACTGGCCCCCAAGCCCAGTTTTTACGCTGGCCCCCAAGCCCAATTTTCACGCAGGCCCCCAAGCCCAGTTTCCACGCTGGCCCCAAGCCCAGTTTTCACACTGGCCTCAAGCCCAGCTTCCACGCTGGCCCTCAAGCCCAGTTTTCACACTGGCCTCAAGCCCAGCTTCCACGCTGGCCCCCAAGCCCAGTTTTCACGCTGGCCCTTAAGTTTAATTTTTGCCTCGCCCTTAAGTTCAATTTTTGTTGCATCGTGATTCTATTCATCTTATGTACTTGAATCGATTGTTATTCTCCCCCTTTCTCTTTGAAACCCAGACGAAATTAGTATTTCTATCTTTACTTATCTTTTACTCTGATAATATACAAACGTTGTTTGTCATATTATCTAGTAAAATCTAAGTAAAGAGGGGCAACTGTCAATACCCAATTTCGTCCGGGTAAATAAAATTAATAAATAAAAAAAAAAGTGAATAGTGAATAGTAAATAGTGAATAGTGAATTGTGAATAGTAAAAAGTGAAAAGTAAAAAAAAAAATTATTTTTGGAAAGGATAAGTGTTCCACGTAGCTTTGAGATCAGAATTCACCAATTTGCAAATAAAAAATTAATTTTGTAATAGTAAAATGAATAAAAAAATGAATAGTAAAAATGAATAGTACAAATGAATAGTAAATTTTTTTTACTATAAATAGCCAAGGGGGGAGGCTGAAAATTTACACAAAAGAATTGAGAAAATTTTTGAGAGAAGAGAGTTGGAAGAATTTCTAATTTCAAAGGGGATATTCTGGAAGTTTTCAGAGAGCGAGGAGATTAAGTCTGTAATAGAGGTAAGGGAAGCTAACCTTGAGTATCTCCTTTTGTATTATCTTGAGCCTTGAATATGCTATATTTTGCTTTTGTCTGATCTTAAATCTTGATTATGGAGTATTTTGTTTCTGTATGATTTTGAATTTAAATGAGAGTATGCTTTTGTGTTGATATCCAAGTGTGATAGTTGTAAAACGTGATATTGATTATGTTATGCCATTTGTATGTTATTAGTTGTTTATTTTTGTATTTTGGAAGGATTAGAAGTTGTCTAACCGGCTCTGCCAGATTCAACTTCTTATTTCCCCAAACGCTTTATTTCTTTACTTATTTATTTTATTGCATTTTGGAAGGATTAGAAGTTGTCTAACCGGCTCTGCCAGATTCAACTTCTTATTTCCCCAAACGCTTTATTTCTTTACTTATTTATTTTATTGCATTTTGGAAGGATTAGAAGTTGTCTAACCGGCTCTGCCAGATTCAACTTCTTGTTTCCCCAAACGTTTTATTTCTTTACTTATTTATTTTATTGCATTTTGGAAGGATTAGAAGTTGTCTAACCGGCTCTGCCAGATTCAACTTCTTGTTTCCCCAAACGTTTTATTTCTTTACTTATTTATTTTATTGCATTTTGGAAGGATTAGAAGTTGTCTAACCGGCTCTGCCAGATTCAACTTCTTGTTTCCCCAAACGTTTTATTTCTTTACTTATTTATTTTATTGCATTTTGGAAGGATTAGAAGTTGTCTAACCGGCTCTGCCAGATTCAACTTCTTGTTTCCCCAAACGTTTTATTTCTTTACTTATTTATTTTATTGCATTTTTGTGATTAATTTTTATTTCATCTAAATTTTTCACCAACTTATTATATTATTTTTGTTCATCAACTTTCTTCATCCGTAACTCTATAAATACCTACATTCTCTTCACTTCACACACACAATTTACATAATATCCATATCTTCTCTCTCAAAATCTCTTCATTCCATCCCGAAACTCTACTTCATTTCTCCCTCACATTTTACTATCTCTCTATACATAATAAATCCCGTACCCCATTTCTACCATAAAGTTATCTTCTTCATCTTTCATCTATCTTTCTCACAACTTATTACAAGTAGAGTTTTATTTCATCACACAAATCTTCAACAAGGTATACATTTTCTCTTCATTCTATTTATATATGCATTTTGATCATTTTTTTAGTTTATAAATTCATCGTGTTTTCTATTACAATTTTTCTTTATGCTTTTCACATTTCAACCCATCTATCCTTCTTAATAAAAAAATATAAAACTTTAAAAACATGTAATAATATAAATATCGGTATGAGTACTCGTGCGATCGTACGCATCAACCTAGTACTCATTACCCAAAATCTAAAATAAACAAAAAAAGCTGTGTGAGTGCTCGTGCGATCGTACGCATCAGCCTAGTGCTCATTACGCAAACAATAAGAAAAAAAAGCCGTGTGAGTACTCGTGCGATCGTACGCATCAGCCTAGTGCTCATCATGCAAAAATCTAAATATTTTATAAAAATACCAAAAATATTTTAAAGGTTAAGCACATGTGTGATCACACGCATCGTCTTTGTGCTGAAAACATTTTTTGTTTATTTTATAAAAATACCAAAAAAATACAAAATCTTTCAAAACCCAAAAACATCCACATTTTCAAACAACATACAATATGGCTAGCCAGAACTACGTGATCCTTGATTCTCCATCAAAACTGGAGATACGTAGGAGCAAGGCCAATCCTTGTCAGGTTCACTTTCCCAAAAAATCCAAATTTATCCATAATCAATTTCTCAAACAATTTTCAAACAAATTTTCAAGCAGTTTTCTAAAAGAACTACGGAACCCTGATTTCTCATTCTTAATGAGAATACGTAGGAGCAAGGTCAATCCTTGTCGGGCCCAAAAAACTAAAAAATATATTTTGTTTCTTTAGAATTTTATTTTAGGGGGTAGTTAAACATTTTTTGAAAACCACATCACATTCGCATGTTTAGTTAAAGGTACTGCCCTAGGGCAGGCGTTGTAGGGTGCTAATATCTTCCCTACACTTAACCGACTCCCGAATTTAGAATCTCAGTTTCGCAGACCATGCCTTATCATTTTATGGTTTTTCCGTAGTTTTCCAGAATAAACTATGGTGGCGACTCCAAAATCTTTTTTTTTTCAAAAACAGTTTTTATTTTTCGGATCGTCGTCCCGTCGCGATTCCGGTTGCGACACTTTTTCTTTCACCAGTTAAAGGTTGGATTTTTTTTTTCTCTTTATGCTACCTTCATTATGTCGGTTTAAATTTGAAGATAAATTTAAGAAAATGAATTTAAGAGGGAAAAAAAGTGAAAGTAGGATTGTTAGGATTAAGAAAATTATAATAAGAAATAAAGAAATTTGAAATGAGAGTTTATGAAAATTAGTAAATGATGTTATAGATTAAAAAATAATCTAATTAATAAAAATGAAATTTATTATTATTATTTATATTTATTATTATTATTGATATTAAAAACTAACTTTATTTAAAATTAAAATTATTACACTTTCTTTTATCTCGAAGAGAAAGTTAAAAGTAAAATTAAAGTTTTTGATTTTGGTGTTTTTGTTTTCTTTTTCTTTTGATTAGTTTCTGCCTAAATAGAGAGTCAGCGCATTTCCAGCAACTAAAAAAACTAAATAAAAGTAACCTTTATTATATTGTCAATGTGTTATGGCATTTTTTTTTAAATTTAAACAAACTGATTTTATATAAAAATATCAGAAAATATTTTTTATAAAACTTTTAATTTATTCTATTTATTTTTATTAAAGGTTTTAAATATATGTCCTTCGAAACCTTCTTTTTGCAAAAGAATTAAGAAATAATTTCTTTTCGATAAAATATTATTTCTTGCACCTTTTAACTATCACATTGTCGGAACAATATATTTTCATTTATAAAAAGGTGATGCCTACAAATGCTAAAAACAATATTTTGTTCACATGGCTAATAAAAGTAAAATTAATATATCAGTAATGTTATTTAAAAAGCAAATAATAAATATATTAATATTGTTAATAAGGGAAGCGACAAAACAGAGAACCAACACAAAAAAGGCAATACCCTACCAATGGCAAGTTTTTCTGATGAATAGTTGGAAGAAAAACATTAGGAATTTATTACGAATCCGACCTCTGAAATTGTTCTATTTCTTTGCAGAAGCTTTGAAGAAAGCAAACAACTGATCTCTGGAAGGCAGGCCCTCTTTGATGACAGGGTGATTCACAAACTCTTGGCTCCATTTATATAACTTGGGAAACTTCTCAAGGGTAAGCAATTTCAATCCTGCAATTTCCTGTAATATTTCAACCCAATATCCAATGAAATTGGCAGCAATATCTACCAATCCTATACTCTCTCCACCAAAGAACCTCTTCTCCTTCAGTGCTTCCTCCAGGATCTCCAAAGCTTCCATGGCTTCCGTCGTTGCTTTATCTCGTCCCTTCTCATCACTCCAGCACGCATTCCATATTGCAGGTAAAATCTAAAAAAATAAAATTGAATGATGAGTTTTGAAATTGAAAATAGTGTTAGAAATATAAGGTAAATCATACCCTGTCATCTAAGGTCTTAGCCCAGAAACGTGCCAAGGCTCTCTCGTAAGGGTGTTGAGGCAAAAGGGGGTTATTATTCCAAGTCTCATCGATGTATTCAACAATAAGAAGCGACTCAGCTAGAGGGTTTCCGTTGTGGATGAGAACAGGAACCTTCTTGTGAACAGGGTTGTATTTGAGTAGGTCATGGCTCTTGTTGGCGAGATCTTCCTCGGAGTATTCGTAGGTTACTCCCTTCAGCTTCAGAGCGAGCTCAACCCTGTTGCTAAATGGGCTCGCCCACTTCCCCAATACCTTCACTTCCGAGCTCCCTGAACCCATTGCTAATGAACAAAATTTAACTCTGCAACAAAGTACGGTTTTATAGGTAGGGTTTCCACAGAGCACAGAGAATCCTCAAGTTGGAATTTGGTTTCGTTTTGGTCAACTTCGGGGGACTGGGGTTTGGTGGAGCTAGTGGTAGGTGGTTTCCTCCAATCTCATGTATTTCATATTATATTAAGCTTTCGGTATTTTTCCATTCAATTCATTCAATTAAGAACCGGATGACAAAACAATCCTTACTCACTAATATTTATGATTAAAATTTCAAATGGAATATTTTTACACCTGCAAAATATACTAATATTTAATTACTCACTTGTTTTTGAAATGAATTTAATATTTAATTTACATATATACGTTAATTCATTCTATCTATTAATAATTATTAATAAATTTTATTTGAGTTTGTATTTTAAATTCAAGGGATTATAATAAAAAATATATTATTGAATGATATATTAATAATGAAATAGTTATTTAAACTTTTATTTCATATATATGTTTATTTTTTTTATTTAGATCTATAAAATTGAAAGTTATCTTGTAAGACATTAATTTTTTTAAATATATTTTTTGACACAATTTATTTAAATTTTTATTTTAGAAAGATCAAATTAATATTTTCTCATCAAAATTTATTTATTAAGGATTTAGTTATAAATTAATATATTTTAATTTTTAAAACATAGTGTATAAATATTTGTAGATAGTTTTAAATATCCACATATAAAAAAACCATAAATATCTTTTTACGGATATCAAAGAAATAAGAAATCAATAGTTTTAGATGAATTGTGTAATATATATTAATTAAATCACTAATAATTTATCGAAATATAAATTGTATTTTAAAGTACACATTTTAAAATACATTTAGCTAATATATTTTTTTCGCAACTTATTTTCACTTGGAACATTACTACTTTTTAAAATAATTTCTTTCATTTATATATATATATATATATATATATATATATATTTATATATTAAATTTATATTTTTGGTAAAAGATTAAGGTTTAAATTTTGGGACAATCCTCGTATTTGTTGAGGAATCTCAAATAAGTCCTTTTGTTTGAAATGGTTTCAATTACATCCTAAACATTATAAAATTATAACAATTAAGTTTTTTTTTGTTAAGTGGTTAGAAATGGCGTCAAGAGATGTGAAGAGATGCTAACGTGTTGCATATGATGTAGATGTTTTTAGTACATGAAATTAGTATTTAAATTAAGATGGTGTATTATTTTTTTACATAACATTATGTAATTGGTCAACGTAGTTAAAAAAACAAATTAAGGATTTTGTTTAGTTGAGATTAGGGATTTGTGAACTGAATAAGGTTTAGAGAAATAGGAATTTCAAAAGATGAATTTTGTGCAGTTGAGATTAGGGATTTTGAATTTGAACACAAGACGAACACCGTGAAGAGATTTGAACGTGAATCGGAGAGAAGACGAACCTGAGAGAAATTGGAAATTTCAAGGTTTGCCTAACAACATTGAATAGTGTTGCACGAAGAATCATCACCAAACCAGAAATCACAAATGCGAGAGAACCCTAAACCACGCCAGCCTTCGAAATCAGAAAATTTGCTACTATCAACACCGTTCAAGCTCCTCATCGATCCATCTTCATCTTCGTCCAACCTTGCGCCACCACGAAGACTATCGTGAAGCCTCCTCGCGTGTTCATCTTCCACCTCCAGCAGATTGAACTCATCTTCATCATGCCATCAACTGCGACAAAACCCAAAACGCCAATCTCGCGACCTCCATGCGCGAACAACGCAAAATCCCACACATTGCGAGCTACTCCCTCGTCCTCCACCATTTTCACGACCTAATCGGACCTACAATAAAACCCATGGACCCGAATTTGCAATCTCCATCATGCTTGAAAACCCTAACTCGCTTAATCTTCCATGGGAACTTAAGCCAATATAGAGAACACGGATTGTGAGTCTTCATCCTCGCACAACCATTATGAATCCATCAACCTGCAAACAAATCATCAAACCCAATCGCAACCATTGAAAAAAAAAACCAATAGAAATGTGAAATTGTGTCTTCCTTAATTGTCTCCCAAAATAGGGAGATTTTAGAAATTTCAAGGGTTGCCCAACAACATTGAAGAGATCTAAAAAACCTGAGAAATAGGTTTCGTATGAGATATAGAATTACCAAAGCTATTTGTTCCTCTTTCCTTTCATTTTTTCTTTTTTTCTTTTCTTTTTATTTTACTAAATTCCACGTCATAATTTAAATTCTATTTCCTCATAATAAGGCAGAAGTCCTATGCTGATCAGAGGCGGAGACTTTTCCAGTTTACAGTGGGGATTGATAACACTCTAGATTTACATATTTTTCTTTGTTAAAAATCATTTCTTAGATTTCTTTAGTTTTTAATTTCTTAGAATTAGATTAGTTTTATGTTTTTCTCTTAATTCTTGAGTTTTATAGAATTTTAGTTGAAAATAGATTTTTAGGTGTATTTTGTAGAATTTTTAAATAATTAGATTTTATTTTTTTAGAAAATATTTGATAAAAATCTTTCTTTTTAATCGTTAGATTTCCTTTCTTTTCTTTAATTTGATGATTGATTTTTTTTTTCTTGAATTGCAGATTGGGCCGCTGTTGGCTGGTGCTGATGCGACTAATTGGGCCACTGAAATCGCATTTGGGCTGCACATTTTGTTGGGGGGCGTTGCTCCCTCCACCTCCCCGTTTCCTCCCTCCACCTCCCCAACTTTCTCCAATTTTTTTTCAATTACAAAAACAACCTTTTGTTTTACCTTTTTAACCTTTTTACTTTTTTACTTTTAATGTTATTTACCAAACCCTACATATTCACTTTTAATCTGCTCACAGCCCACCCCCCAAAGCTTTCTTTTGACATCTGCCTCTTCTTCTCACCTCCGTCACACTTTCTTCTCTCTTCTTCCCACCATACTATTTCTTCAACTTACTTTTTACGTTAAATTAGCCATGCTATTCAATTATTTATTTGTACTACAAACTCTCCTAACCAGTAACCCTCTTCTTCTATACTTAATTACTAACTTCTCTGTATGACTATAAAATCATGCTCATTTTCACAATAAAATATTACTCCTCTTAATCACTTGAACCCCAACTTCCTATTGCCACTATTATTTAAACACCAAAACCGTATCTTCTTCTTCTAACACTACTTTTACGAAACTGTAAACCTCCACCCTTTTCTTCATTCGTTTTCTTTTAACAGTGCTTATTTCCCCATAACTGTTTCACATTCCCTCCTAATTCATAAAACCACAATGACCTTATTTGTTTTTCAATCTTATATACATAAACGATGCCTTAAGACCCATATGCATCAAAATTCTAAACTTAATATCTTTCGATCCTAAATGGATGTTGACATCCGTTGTTGACATCTGTTGTTGACGGATGCTCACATCCATTTAAGAGTTTTCCAGGTTAATTAGATTCAAGTTTGTTACGTACGCTTGTAACAATTCCTAGTATGAATAAGAACGAGAGTGTGAACGTAATAGAGAATGAATAGGTTATGTGTGGGGAATGGACACAAATTATAAAATTTTAACCCTAAAAATAAACTTTTAGTAAAGAATAAATCAGGAATAGAAAAATAGAGTGAGGAGTAAAAGAGGAAAGGAGAGGTGGAGGGAGAAAACGGGGAGGTGAAGGGAGCAATGCCCTTTGTTGGGCTGATTCTCCTTAAGTGAAACTGTGCGTTTTGGCTGCTGCTTCTTAGGGGTCATCGTCTCACACACCTCATTTGCAAAGGTGCTCAAGCAATTCACTTTAGAGAGGAGAGAACCGAGAGTTAGGGCTTCGAGTGACAAGAGGAGAACTCCACTAGATGCACGCCTCTTATCAGAAGCAGATGACCAGCGAGAAATGAGAGCTGACCGAAGCTGCCCATTGGAGAGGATCAAATAGTTAGAAAGAAGCGAGGGAGAAAAAAGAAGGAGCTCGTCGGATGAAGCTAAAAAACGTAGCAAGCAAGCTTTCTTTCCCTTTTTCTTTTCTCTTTTATTTTTTTTAGACCCTATATAAAGGGGTTTTCTTCATGTAAATAAACACGAGTGGTTCTCTTTTATGTTCCAATTTCGATTCACTTTACCTTTGAGTTTGTTTTGTTAAATTTTGGTCTTGATTTTACTTTCTATGCTTTATCATTCAATAACTTTACAATTCTGTTTTAGATTATGAGTTTCTTGTGGGTTTGTTTCCTTTCCTTTATGATTTCCTTTGCATTTCCATTTATAGTTTCATTATAGATTAGTGTTAACGTGAGGTTAGTATATGATTTGATTTAGGATCAGTTGTTTTGGGCAATTTGTTATAGTATAAGGACAAGTACAATTTTAGGCAATTGGGTTGATTTGAGATTTAAAGGAAATTGTGCATATCAGTGGTATTTGATTTAGATACCTTGGGACCCAAATAGGGCCTAACTTCATTCTATTTTGTTCTTCTTTCATTCTCTTAGGAGACTACCCATTGGGGGTTTCGTGTTGTTAATTGTTCTTCTGATTTTAGATTATATCATTAATAATGTTCAGGTTTTTGTATTGCATTTGTATATCATTTTAGGTTGGATTCATGCATTAATTTTCTTTCTTTGCATTTATTCATCCATACACCATTCATTCTAATTCTTCATTATCAGTCCATATATATATATATTTTTTTTTACATAGTTTCTGTTTTCATCACATTATCTTGCATTGAGTTATTAGATTTAGTAGATACATGCATTATTAGTTAGTTTCATATTTTACATTACATATAATTTTTCTTTTCCCCACCTAGTTTTAGCTTTTAGTAAATAAATAAAATAGGTTTAATTCTACAATTCTAGCTTAACAAGTACCAAGTCCATAGATTAGACCCTAGGTTGCCCCTATACTACATTAGTGGGGAATTTAGGTTTGTTGAGATTTTAGGCGAAAAAAAATTTGTTAGGTTCATTGGGAAGAGCTATTTTCTCTAGGAAGTTATCTCTTAGGTTCATTGGTCCTTATTAGATCTTGAGGCATGTAGGGTCAATTGCTTATGAGATAGTCATGCAACCCCAACTGGTGAATCTTCTTTCAGTATTCCATGTCTCGCTCTTAAATACCGTCTATCTCTCTAAAACACTATTCTCTTAATCTCTTAACCTCTCTACCATCTCTCTAACCTTTCTCACTCTTGCATCACATGTTCGACTATCAAGAGGTGTGTAGGCAATTCTTACGTTGAGGGCTACCTATCTGACTGATCAGTTGGTTGATTTGAGCAAGTAAGTGTTAAATCCCTTTTCCTTGGTATTTAGGGTTCTTGACCATATAAACTAGTGTTGTTTTGCATGAATCAAGAATCCCTCTTCCTTAATTCTTAGCTCAATTTAAGTTCTAAGGTTGTCTCCAATCGCTAATCGTTGATTTGTAGGAAATTCTAAAGGTTCCTTGTAGTGGAAGAAATTGTCGGGGTTTTCTAGAGCTATGTAGATTTTATAGAGGTAAGGGAAGTTAGAATTTTGTTCTAATTAGTGATTATGTTGAGAGAAACGTTATATTTATGTGCTGTGATGGAATATTTAGAAATGTATGTACTTGGTTATATGAAAATGTGAAGAATTTAATGATGTTTTGTTTTGATGATGAAACTGGATGAATTGGATAGGTATAATTGGATTGATTATGTGTTTTGAAGTATTTTGAATGTTAAATCTGGTTAGATAGCTATAATTCTATTATGAAATTGGTAAGAGGGGTTGGTGTTGATTTTAAGTGAAGTTTTAGTGTTTTTGGGTGAATGAGAGTTGTTGCATAGTGAAATTTTGAGTTTGTGGTTATGTGCACAAAGGGTCAGATTCTAAGGTTTGGGTAAGTCATTTATGACTTATTGAAGTCATTAAATTGTTCAAAAGTAAGTTATAAGTGGTAGAAGTCAATTTGGGTTTCTAAGTTGAGATTTTGTAAGCTTTTGGTTGAAATCTTGGAGTCACTTGTTTAGAATGAGTTTGGGATGTTTTAGACACATTTGGTTAAGTATAATTAAGTATATAACACCATCTAGGAGGATTAAAAGTTGGAGAAAATATTTGTGATTGGTCAATTTGGTGTAGGTTGCATAATTCTGCAGTTTGATGCTGTAGAATTATGCAGACTCACTGAGCGACTCTACTCGCTCAGCGAATGGCTACAAGGTCTGGCACACTATCCCTGCTCTCGCATAGCTAGATGTGTCACTGAGCGAGAGGTTGAGGTCTAAGAGTACTGTGATTTTTATTCGCACAACGAGATGTGTCGCTGAGCGAGAGGTTGAGGTCTAGGAGCATTGTGATTTATATTTGCATAGTGAGTTGGGTCGCTTAACGAGAGGTTTGGAGTTTGGGAACACTATTTGTGGATTCACAGAGCGAGTCTGGTCCCTCAATGAATAGTCTTGTACCTTTTCTTCTAATGTTTATATTTGAGTTAATGTTAATTTTGAGTTATTTGATTATTTGTTTAAATGGTGTGAAATTATTTATGGTATTATAAGATTATTGATAATATGTGTGGTGATTCAATTGTGGAAGTATGCATGATTAAGTTGGTTTCAAATGGTTTCACGGTTAGTAATATGAGTTCCACAAGAGGACTCCTTCGGTATGCTTTAAGTGTTTTAGAATGAATACATGGAGCTCAGTATTGGGGGTTATCCTAATATTGTAATGATATTTCATTCTCAAATAGAGAGGATTGATACATGTGGTGAGAGTAGTAGGAGGTCTTAGTGTAGGCGTCATTACCTGGAGGCCTATTGCGCGGTAACAGACTAACCTTGTGTATGTGGTAGGGTGAAACTCATTGGTAATGGCTTTGCAAAGCAGTAGAGACTACCACAAGTGCATAACCCACCATAGCTCGATATTCATTCTAAGTCCGGACGGTCGGTTTAGGTCTTTGTATATTAAGATGGTTGGGTTGATATCTATATGAATGATTCTTGTACGATTTATTTTAAATGATCTATAACTTGTTTTGAAATTTAGTTTACCCTTTTTCTTATTGTTTGTGTTTGCTATTCTACTTCTTAGTTTGGCTTGGCGATGATCATCCTGTGGGTGTCAGCAGAAGGCGATGATCATCCTGTGGGTGTCAGCAGAAGGCGATGAGATATCTGTGGAGCAGACATTAGATGATGGAGCAGCTGATGTGTAGTCTCCTTATACTTTGTTAATGTATATATTTTTGTTAGAGCTAGTTTGTAAATAAAGTGACTTTTATAGTTATTTTGGGATGATTGTACAACTTATTTTATTTCCTACCTGTCTTAATTGTTCTTGTTAATATTTGACTTGTGATAACTCTTTGATATAATGCTATACTATATTTTTGGGATGTTACAATATACATCGATAAAGTAAGCAAATCATGTATAGAATTTCTAATAGAATTTGTTTAACTTCTGATGTTTTGATTGTAATTACTTCTGAGGGATATATTTGCCTAAAATGCACACTTTGTTAATGAAAAATGGAAATTGACAAGTAAGATTCTTCATTTTTGTTGAATGAAACCACCATGCACAAATGTTGAACTAGAAAGTGTTATGTTTGATTGCTTAAAGCAATGAGGTATTGATAAGAAAATTTTCTCAATTATCCTGGATAATGCTTCTACTAATAATAATTTGCAAGACATTCTACAAAGTCATATTTGTGTTCATAGAAATTTATTATGTGATGGTGAGTTTTTTAATGTATGATGTTCTGCTCACACTTATAATTTGATAGCCCAAGATGGCTTAAAGGTGATTGAGAAAACACTTCATAGTATTAGAGAGAATATTAAGTATGTTAAGTCATCCCATGGAAGAACGCTCAACTTCAAAGAATATGTTAGTGATGTTGGCATTAATATAAGCATTGGTTTGAGATTAAATGTGACCACAAGATGAAATTCAACCTATTTAATGCTTGAAAATGAAATCAAATATAAGAAAGCTTTCAAAATTCTCAAAGTAAGGAATGGAATAGGGTAAAGAAAATATGTAAATTCATACAACAATTTTATGAGATTATAAACGTGATATCTAGTTCATCTTATCCCACTTGAAACTTGTATTTTATATAAATTTGGAAAATTCAACTTACCATTAAAGAGAATTTGTTGAATGAAGATGTCACCTTAAAGGAAATGGCTTGGAATATGAAACAAAAGTTTCAAAAGTATTGGAAGGAGTATAGTATTGGGTTAGCTTTTGAAGCTATTCTTGACCCACAACTAAATGTTGATTTTATAACGTATTGTTATACAAAATTGGATCATCTTACCTATGCAGAGAAAACAAAGAAAGTGTTAGAGAAGTTCAAGAGGTTATTTAAAGAATAAGTAAAGAACTTGTCTTTCCCTAGTGTTTCTCTTTCCCAATCACCTAATGTTCCCCTCTTGATGTCTCAATCCAATACCGAAGGAAAAAAGTTGAAGAGATCAATGATTATTTCAGTAAGCATTTTATACCTAGTGTTCATTGTTTACATTCTTTTCTAGTTTTGTTTCGATGATTAATATGTAATGCATTGTAAGATTTTAAAATGTATTAGAATGAATAAAAATATATCATTGGCAAGAACGACATAGATGCTTATTTAGATGAATCAACAATAGATGATGATGAAGACAGTGAAGATTTTAATGTGCTCAAATATTGGAAGACTAATGAGAAAAAAATTGTTATATTGTATATATAATGGCTCAAGATGTGTTTAGTATTCGTATTACTACAGTGGTATTAGAGTAGGCTTTTAGCAAAGGTCAACATGTACTTTCGAAATATAGAAACTCCATTTGTCCTAAACATGCACAAATGTTGATTTGTACTCAAAATTGACTATATGAATTTTTTGAAAATCCTAACGGTAAGTTTATGTATTATTATTTTTAAAATTAATTTACATTTAGTTATTAACTCTAGGCTATAATTATGTGCCTAGAGTTATCACACATAAGGTTGCTATCAATTCTCTTTCTATTGAGTCTAAACAAGGGCCCCGTGAATTTATGACAGAAATTGATTTGATATCAAATATAGGACATCCTAATGGAATTGATTGACTGTTGTATTGAGGGTAGTACTTAGATACTGGTTTATGAGTTTATGGAGAAAAATGGCCTTTCCAGCTCTTTGCTTGGTAAATACTAGTACAATTTAAATATATATTTGAATATGATTCTTATATAAGTTTGTAGTGATTTCCATGTTTGATTTGGTTACAAGAAATTAAGGGTTTGATAGTTTCCATGCTGTATGATACTGCTTAAATAAACTATCGAGGAGTTATTTATGAATTGGTTAAGGAGAACATTTTTACAAGTTCAAAAAGTAAATCTGTTGCTCTGGATTGGCCGAAGAAGACTGCAAATTTTCGTGACCTAGTCTACATTTTTTTCACAAAGAGGCTCAACTAAACATTGTTCATAAGGATGTCAAGGCCATGTAACTTTTTTTATAAATGGATGTTATGGTTAGACTATATTTTTATAGTTTTTCAAGTTTTTGATGAGTTTCATATTTATAGTTAGACTATAAATGTCTTATTTCCAGATTTTTAGTTTATTATTATATTTTTTTTCATTTAAAAAAAAAAATCCATAGATTGACTCTAATTTATAAGATTTTATGAATATTTGATCTTATAAACTTTTTTAATTAAGGATTTTTTTGACCATTAGGCTTTTTTGACCCAATCTACATATGTTAGGGCCAAGTCCTAAGAGTAGAACTAATTTGATAGGCCTATCAATAAAAAAGGAATGGATAAAGAAGAAATGTAAGAAGAGGAGGTGCATGAAAGGAGGTGAAGGGTGTGACTATGTCACCTAATGAGGGAAGAACATGTAAAATGGGTTTTTACATTAGTCAAAGATCTAAGGTCAATTTTGATATTTTATAAAATTTTGGGATGCAGGAAAAAACAGGAAAGGAAGACACCCCATGATTTAAATAATTGACGAATATTAAATTTTAGGGTGTTTCACCTGCACCTCCAAGACTTTCACCTGCACCTCTAGTTTTTACAAATATCCTCAAATATGATAAAATGTGAATCTGATTTCCACATCAATATATAGTTTTGTAGAATTCGTATTTCAATATCCGATAATATTTTGCTTATTTGTATACAATGTAACTTAATATAGATTGTCATGTAATAATAATAAAATCATAAGTAGATTTTATATACCTTATGAAACATTTATAATAATAATAAAATCAATGGATGAGTGAATTTTTTAAATGCAGCATAACTTTCAAAATTTTTAATTCAAAATTTATTTAGTCTTTGAATTTATAAATTTTTTAATTGAATTAATAGTATTAGTTTTTGAATCTTTTTATACAAAAATTATTGACATTGGCTTTCTAAATTTTTAATTCAATATTTATTAAATTTTAAAGGCAATCAATTATAAAGGCTTAAACATGGATTTCAAAATTTTTAATTTAATATTTGAGAATTTTTAATGATTTATTAAGTCTTTCAAATGATAAAATATTTTAATTGATTTTATAAATGATTTATTAAGTTTTATTTTTTTTACATTCATAATTCATTACTATATTATTACAAATAAAAAAATTTAAATTTTATAAAATTAAAAAACAATAGAAAATATTAAATATTTACAAACGAAATTATTTAATTCAGAATAAATATAATTAATTCAAATATTTATATAAATAATTAATTAATTAAAATAAAACAAAATTAATTAAAATAAAAACGAAAAAATTATAAAACAAATAAAACATAAAATATATCAAAACAATAAAATTTAATGAAATTATAAATAATTAATAAATTAAAATAAATATATCTAAATATTTATTTATACATCACTTTTCTAAATGTTTAGATCTATTTATATACAATATTTTTCAATACTTATTTTATTTATTTATTTGTATCTATTTTCACAAAATTCTTTAAAATATATGTACTTAGAAAAACAATTTATCTAATTTTTATTGTCTAATTTAATAAATATTACACTACTAATTTTAACATCTTTTTTGAAATAGTACCATGAAATAAAGTAGGGAAATGAAACTTATATTTAAGTCCGCCAAACATAATTTTTTTTTGCTTAGTACGCTATAACAAATATAAAAAGTTGGTCACTTTTATATCAAGAAACTATTATTAATTGGGTAATTTGTCAATAATATACAAAAACAACCAAGTAATACGTTATTTCTGAATGAGACCGGTATTTACAACTACAAGTTTAGGTACTTTTCGGATCAAAGTTTCTGCTATGATGAGCGTACACAGCAACTATCTTGTATATTTTTGGTACATAAAACATGTTCAGCCAAAGATACAACAAAATACGAGCCATTCTGTAATTCATGTTTGCCTAAAGAGAGCAATTTTCCTTGGTGAAGATATGGGTAACAGTTGCAAAATTATTCGATGCCATCTCATCGCTGAGATCAAGACAACAAATAGTATTGGAAATTTTTATACTAAGCATTAAAATTAAAAAGCAAAGGGTAATTTGAGGTTAATAGGAGGACTAGTTACATTACTTAGAACCATGCTTAGCATAGTCTTCTACTCTGTGAAGAGCATCCATGAGAACATCAGTTGTCCAATCCTTTACATCCTCCTGTGCACAGCATGTGAACATTTCAGTCACTCAGGGTGTTTGGATTAGGTTCATGGTGAGAAATTATCAATTAATTTTGCATGGTGAAGGAAGGTAAGACAACAAATACTTCTCTCTTTCAGGACGATAGGATAGAGTTGATTTTTGTGCTATCTAAACACATTGTAAATTTAAATGTTTCCTAACTCCAATGCAAGTACTTGTTCTGATTCTTAAAGTTAAGCAACTTTAAAATATCATTAGAACAAATGAGTTCTTAAAGACATTGCGTATGTAAACTCCAATACAACTAACAACATTACTTAGCATTAAAAAACAATTTTTCAAGTCAAAATGAAAATATATCATGAGTAGAGAGATATAAGAGGACTTACTAAAAAGAAAAATCTTACTACTACTAAAACCAACTTAAAAACTCAGGTTCAATTCCACCATTCGAATGAAAATTGTAAGAGTGTGTTTTCAAAACCATTCAACCTCCATTGAACGTGAATCCAACAATTTCTCTTATGATCTGTTTAGTTCTGAAAAAAAATAGAGGAAATAAGCTGAGAAATAAAACTGAATGTTTAGTTGTTTGGTTGAGAAGAGAAATAGCTGAAATATATAAAGAAAATGTTTTCAAAATTGTGTAATTTGATAATAAATAGGGAGATAAGGAGATAAATAAGAAAAAGTAGAGTGAGTCCAACAATATTACAGGTACCGTATGTTTTCCAATTTATTATGGTAATTTGCTGTTGGAATAAAACAAAAATGGGACCCTCCACTTTCTCTCTACCACTCCACCGAAAGTTGAAGCCAAATGAAGTTGTCTCCCACCTTGCTGATTTTACGGAAAATAAGTGCACCATTACCATCCTCTTCTTTGGACTCTTGCACTTTCTCAATTCCATAAATTGAGAAGCAAAGGGAGTGAAGCCACACACCAAAACAGAGAAGCAGAATACCACCGTGAAGAGAAGAGAGCCACGGTGAAGGAGAGAAATAGAGTTTTGTGTGTGAGAGAAATACCGAGAGGTGTAGACACAGTACAATAGAAGATACTGTGAGTGTGAAAGTGAGAGTTTTGTATACCATCCGAGAGGGTGAGATTAATTGAGAGATCCTCAGAGAGTGAGAGAAACACTGTAATCCTACTTTCATAGTGGAGATATTTTTCTGGACTAGGTCCCGTGGTTTTTTCCGAGAGGATTTTCCACGTTAAAATTTTCCAGTGTTAATTTTCTCCTTTCCTACGCTTTCATTTTTACGCTTCCGCACAGTGCCCATTTTGGGGTTCACAGAGGAGGGAACAAATACCGTTGTTTCCCAACAGTGGTATCAGAGCTACCGATTCGAAAAGTCACGGTCCTGTGAAACTCAAGATGGAAGGAGACATGTTCAAGCTAACTGCGGATAATTACTCCTACTGGAAGCCGATGATGGAAGATCATCTATACTGCAAGGATTTGTATGAGCCGATCACAAATTCGGAAATTCCAGAAGGGAAGACCGAAAAAGACTGGGAGATTCTGAATCGTAAAACAGTGGCTATGATTCGGAAATATATCGACAAAAGCTTGTTTGAGCATGTATCGACTTATACCGATGCGTATGAGTTATGGACAAAGCTTGAATCTATGATTCAAAAGAAGACTCCGAGAAACAAAGCTCACCTAGTCAGGCGACTCGTAAAGTTGGAGTACTCTGACGACCAGAATATGATCGAGCATCTCAATACCTTCAAAGGTATTGTGAACCAGTTAATGAAAGCTGATATGAAAATTGATGATGAATTACAGGCTCTTTTACTCCTTAGTTCTCTACCTGAGAGCTGGGACACATTGGTGGTCACTCTCAGTAACTCAGCACCAGATGGAAAGCTCAGTCTGGATAACATCACAGACAGTTTACTGAATGAAGAGTCCAGAAGGAAAGAAAGGGGATCGAGTAGTCACTCAGAAGCCAATGTTGTTGAGAATAGAGGAAGGAGTGAAAACAGAAGCAAAGGAAAACGTGAAAAATCACGAGGAAGATTCAAGTCTCGTTCCAAAGGTCTAACATGCTTTTATTGTAGAAAAGATGGCCACAAGAAGCAAGAATGTAGATTCCTGAAGAGAGATCAGAAGAATGGAACTGTACACCCTGATATGGTAGATCCCAAAAAGAAGTTGGAGGAAAAGACCACAACAGCGGTGATATCAAATGATGAGAATGTGTTCCTTATCACTGAGGTAAACTATCTAAATATTGTTTTTGATGACTGCACTTGGATAGTAGATACCGGAGCATCTTTCCATGTTACTCCTCATGAGGGATTATTCTCATCCTATCAAAAAGGAGACTTTGGAACAGTGAAGATGGGAAATCATGTCACAAGCAAAATTGTGGGCATAGGAGAAGTGACTTTGACAACACAAAATGGAAACAAACTTGTGCTGAAGGAGGTAAGACATGTACCAGAGATACGTCTAAACCTTATCTCAGTCGGTAAGCTAGATGATGCTGGAATGAACAACCAGTTTGGAGATGGAAAATGAAAACTTAGCCAAGGAAGCATGATTCTTGCTTGTGGCAAAAAGGAAAGCTCTTTGTACGTCATGCAAGGAAAGATATGCAAATGGAAGACCCATTTTTGTTTTATGGGGGAGTTTTGTTGGAATAAAACAAAAATGGGACCCTCCACTTTCTCTCTACCACTCCACCGAAAGTTGAAGCCAAATGAAGTTGTCTCCCACCTTGCTGATTTTACGGAAAATAAGTGCACCATTACCATCCTCTTGTTTGGACTCTTGCACTTTCTCAATTCCATAAATTGAGAAGCAAAGGGAGTGAAGCCACACACCAAAACAGAGAAGCAGAATACCACCGTGAAGAGAAGAGAGCCACGGTGAAGGAGAGAAATAGAGTTTTGTGTGTGAGAGAAATACCGAGAGGTGTAGACACAGTACAATAGAAGATACTGTGAGTGTGAAAGTGAGAGTTTTGTATACCATCCGAGAGGGTGAGATTAATTGAGAGATCCTCAGAGAGTGAGAGAAACACTGTAATCCTACTTTCATAGTGGAGATATTTTTCTGGACTAGGTCCCGTGGTTTTTTCCGAGAGGATTTTCCACGTTAAAATTTTCCAGTGTTAATTTTCTCCTTTCCTACGCTTTCATTTTTACGCTTCCGCACAGTGCCCATTTTGGGGTTCACAGAGGAGGGAACAAATACCGCTGTTTCCCAACATTTGCATTTTATTGAATGCATTGCATATTACTAAGGTGAAACTCTACCAAACAAACCAACAAAATTAACGACCTCTCTCTTTTCTTTTCCTTCCTCCTTACCAGAGAAAAACCCTTTGTCATGTTTAGTTTCTTAGAAAATGAGAATTCAGTGTTGAAAACACAAAAAACACAAAGATTTTCTGCACGCATATCTCTCTTTTTCAAGAAACTAAACATGTATGGGAGAAATTGTTGGATTCGGAGGTTGAATAGTTTTGCAAACACACTCTAAGTTTTCAATGTTTGCATTGAAAATGCCCATCAACAAATGCCTAAATCATGTGCGATGAAGGATATTTCATAGATTATGTAGACCAATCTACCAAAAGTCTAAAGAAGTTAATTTCAACCATAGTTATATAGTTATCTATTCAAGATCAGTTTTTTTCGAGAAAGCATATTCTCATCGAATGGACAGCCTACACACAAATAAAGAAAGTAAAGAATATGTAAGGTGAGAGTGATTACCATGCGCAATGGTTCTCCGGTTCTTATTCTGGAATTAGGGCGCGAAAAAGTCGACTCAAACGGGGTTCTGGGCCTGATTTCTCGGAACTTCTCCCACTCCTCTCGGGTTACCATTCTAACGGTGCCTTGACCTTCAGGAGCATTCTTTATTTTACGCTCCAACAGCTCTTGGGACTTAGATTCATCATACTGTCATCGATTACATCCATTAGTCAGAACGTCATTCCATCGAACACGTGATGTGCATCAAGATCAATCACCGTAACCCTCACATTGATATACTTGTTAGTTTATATTGTGGAGTTGGGAGGTGGCATACGTACCATCATGAGGAGTTTGGCGAGTAGAGCGATTCCGACGGCGGCGACGACCATGGGAATGGTGGCGGTGTCGAGGTAAGACAGGGATTCGGGAACTGTAACGATAAACTGGTCCTTGCTCTTGGGTTGCCTCATCTTCCTTTTCTTCTCCAATTCCAACGCTCTTCTCTTCAATGCTTCTGTGGGCACATCACCACGAAGAGTGTGCAATAATCTACACTTCAATGCGTTCATCCTTGGTTACCTTTCATCCAAACACAAGGAAGGGGATCCCTGTGTGCCGATTCATCATGTCTTCACTATCCCTTTACTATTATTATATATAGTATTAATAAACATTTCTTTTATATAATTAAAATTCATAATAAAAGTATTTAAATATGCTGATTGTATTTAAAAGTTACGATAAATATTTTTATACTTTATTTTTTAATTCTCATTTGAAAAATAACTCTATAAGACATTTTGTCTTTTTGTATCATCATTCACTGTTTTGAATGTTCATATAATAGAATAATGTTATCGGTGCAGAAAAGTTTATTGATTTTATACTAATAAATAATACTTATTTAAAAATTTATCAATTATCTTTAGGGATATTTCTCTCGAAAGAAAAGTTAATCTTTTACCTTTTATATACAGAACCCGGCTTGTCTCAGTTGCACCTTACTGTTTGGTCTATGGTTGAAATTCGAAAAATTTATTAGAATTGGATCTTTAGGATATGTTCCTTTTAGAGGTTGTATTTGAAAAGAAAGAAGTGGATAAATATGAGAGGATTTCTATAAAATTTAAAAGTATAGTTTATAAAAATTAGTGTGAGATTTCAACTTTATGACAGATAAAAAAAATTAATTAGTAGAAATTAAAGATAACTAAAATACTCTTAATAGTAAAAGTAATATAAAATAATAATTTTTAATAATATATAAAATTGTAAAACAATTAATGAAGAGAAAAAAATAAAAATTAATTTTTAAAATCTAAAAAATGGCATTTAAGTACAGTAAAATAATTATTTTTAAAATATAACATTTTGTGAATATAATTTAATGTCAAGTAGTATGATATTTTTTAATTGAAGTGAAATTGAATATTCATGATAAAACAAATAATTAACCAAAATTATATTATTACATGACATAAAAAATGTTTGAAAATAATAAGGTACAACTATATTTATCATAGTTTATGAAGTTCCATTGGTTAAGTATGTAAGGAACTTATTCAAACAATATTATTTTAACATTCCTATTAAACCTCTTGTATGGGATGGATGTGAAAATAAAAACTCAAAACACCATCTGAATAAGTTATCGTCTTGAATGTTCATAATCCTTAATAAGTTATCAATTTCTTATGAAGTATGATTAAATGAATGACTTGTGGTTGTTAGCCGCACATTTTGATGCTCCATCCATGACTTGTAGTTGTCATTGAACAATAACACAGTCTTCTTTTAGTATTTGCTTTTTCCAATTCATCAATTATTTGAGAATCCATCTAATTTGTAGTTCATTAAGGTGACATTCACAGTAAATAAAAGTATGACAATTGTTGCAAAAACATAGAAAATTGAAGTTGAGCTAATGTAACAAATGAAAGACATAAGTTAATGTAATATCATAAAGGAAGTTCATAATGTCATGTAGTATAATCATAGAATATTATAGAACTTAATCATCTAAATTGTGCATAATTAAGTTAACATTATGATTGATGTTAGTGAATTGTCGATTCATGTCCAGGAATAAGTTGACCAAGTTATCTTCAAATTGCTAAACTTGCCCGTGCATTGGTTTCATATCCTACATTCTATGTTACCAACATCACAATGTAATAAATAAGTTCAATTAACATTTTAAAACCTTCATAGGTCCAATTAACATAAACCTTATAATTAAGTCATGTATAATACATTCAACATACACTTATTACTTCATTCATTCATATTTTGATTAAAAAAGTATAGGACATACCTCTTGAAGACTTAACAAGCTTTCAATCAAGACTCAACCAAGATTTTGCAAAACACAACCATAGAAATTCACACCAAAAGAGACAAAACCTCCAATGCAATGCCTTATGAGAAATTGTATAATGCAATTAGATGCCACCATCATTTACTCCTATATATATGAAATTCTATCTCAACTACATCTACCACGAAATAGTATAAATGATCTAGCAATAAAATTGTTGAGCTACGTAGGCTTGAAAGTAGAGCATTGCCATTCATTTTACTAAAAAAGAAAAATATTTTGAAAACAATAGTAGGTAAATCTTTTACCACTTCAAACCAACTAATTTCTTCAAAAAAACAAGATGAATCATTCATGGAATCAGACCATCTCAAAACACTTTGCAATTTAGGATATAGTTAGTACCTCATCCTATGCAAATATACCTTCTATAGTTATCAGAAATTATGTTCAAATTCTTAATGGCTAATTTCAAATGTGAATTTTGGAAGAAAAAAGGCTCAAGATAACAAACTAAAGTTGCTAACAATGTTATATGAAAGAATGCTTCAAGAAAAGACTTAGGATAATTTTGTTAAACATCAACTACCTCGAACCAACTAAAGAGAATGCTTCAAGCTGAGATGAACCTCTACCACCTTGGCTCTCCTTCATAGATGCATGACAAATGCATCACAAACTAGGAACTATACCAACATAAAGCACTTAAACAACCTGCTTCGCACACCTCCACCAACTTTAGAAGCCACTCTCCTCCTTCCTAACACATGTAAGACCAAAAAGTTGTTCGCAAGGCTTCTATTTCAATGCACAACACCAACACACTCCTTCATGGTTACATGACGAAGGTCCACCACCTTCACAATGAGTTCCCCTCCCAAAATGATGTGATTATGGATGGGCCAAGTAATGAAGAGAATAAAAGGACGACAAGAAGCATGACTAAAGGGAATCATTTTACTTCTTGTCTTATTTACACGTTTGTATCAAAAAAAGTAGAATAGGTTCTCTTTGGGCGTGTATTTGCCTTTTGATTTCTTTCTCTTAGTTCTTGTGAATAATTGCTTATAAACTCTTCTTTCTCTTTAAGAACAAGCAATGTGGGACTATCCATGGCTTGATCTTAAAAAGAAGAGAAGAGAAAGTGAGCATTCTAGGCGTGTAGGAGTTAGTAGCATAGCTAGTTTTCATGTTTTGAACTATAGGAGAACTAGTTGCCTTATAAACCCTTTGGAGTGGAGAGAATTGAGCAATGTGGGACTCAAAAGTCCCTAGAAGACCTGCAGCAGCTGCTGGACAGACTACACCTTCAAAAGTCCCACATCTCCTAGATCTTGCATCTTAGCTCACTCCAAAGGTTATATAAGAAGGCTTTGTTGGAACAATCGGTACCGTTATAGAGTCGCGCAGCGGAATAAAATATAGATAGCGGAAAGCGTGTAACGATCACAACACAAGTTAGAATAGTTGGTTTCAAAAATTGATTTTCTTAGCGAACTTTTATCGAACAGTTCATGATGTGCTAAAAGTTTAGGAATCAAGAAAATCAACACAGAAGTTTTATCCTGGTTCGAATCAAAAGATTCTACGTCCAGTCGTTAATCACTATGAATAGTGATTAACCTTTTTTCACTAAAATATGGTTTGCAGATTATAATCAGATAATCAAAATAAGCAAAGAATAGAAAACACCTTCCTTCAACAAACGAACGGAAGAACCTGCTCAGCCAACTTGAAGAGAACCGCTCCGACCTTTGACACACAAAATGCGAGCTTTTCCTATTCACAAGACCAGGCAAGAGCACTCTATCACTTTGAGAACTTCCTCAGACAAACTGTATTCTCAAAATGGCATAGATCCTTTTCACTCGCAGAGAGCTTCCCTTAGGTACAAAGCTCTAATACTCTCGATTGAAAAGTTTTTTTCAAAGAGCTGTGAAGACCTCTATTTATAAGCGTAGTTTCGTGCAGGGTCAAAAACTAAAAAAACATCTCCCAACTGCCACTGATAATCGATTATCAAAAGTGATAATCGATTATTTGAGTCCGTTACAGGGTTTTTCAAAAGTGATAATCGATTATATGATGTGATAATCGATTATTCCTGTATGACTCTGTGATAATCGATTATTGCCATTCCATAATCGATTATTACAGTTAAAAATGCAAGTTCACAAAGTTTACAAGAATTTCCTACTACATTTAACGTTAATGATAGCCTGGGTGGAATAGCTATCAAATGTTTGAATGCATCTTCATTAACGTCCTTAATTTTTCGCATCAATTATAACACCGTTAACTGGATAGGATTGAATTGATACAAATTTCAAAACATAGGTACCAAATGCCTACATTTTTAAAACCGGGTACTAAACAGAAAATTACCTCCTGGGGACTAAGTAGGTAATTAAGCCTAATAATAATAAACGAGTTAATGGACAAAAAAATGGTATATTAAATGCTTTTACACTGTTTTTTATTTCATTTCTTCTGTTTTATACTTCGAAGATACTAAATAGAGTATTAGAATACGCAATAGTATACTAAGAGTGGAAAGACAACATACATTATTCAATACAGAAAATGTAGTTTACACAAAGTATTGAGTTTTGAGAGTAAACGTGAACAGTGTCTATGGAGAAACCTCCTATTTTAATGGAACATGTAAAAGATTACAACTTTGAAGATGTTATTATTCCTTAAACTAAGCCCATTTTGCCATGAGAGACATGCCACCAGCACCCAAAAACACTGCTAAGTAAGATTTCAATTGAAGGTTGACACTACCCTGCAATCTAGGGCTCATGAAATCAGCAGAGAGAAGGTCAACCAAAGCCATATAGATCAAAAGACCAGCAGAAGAAGCGTTCAGCAACCCCACAGTGATGAGTACACTTGAACTGTTTTCTCTATAAGTCGTCGACAATGCAATTCCTAGGACAATTCCAAATGGGGTTGTCACGGAAAAGAAAAACATCATAGTGACATTTTTTAAGGACTTGTACTGGGCCTGTTCAAAGTTTGAAGGGTTAGTTTCATCAACATAGAAAAGGAAAATTTAATGGTGCATGTTCTTTTTGGTATATATATATATATATATATATATATATATATATACCTGCAGAATGCACCCTCCAAGACCCATGCCTTCAAACATTTGATGGAAGCAAAGCGCAGCTATTAGACCTTTTATGGTGCATGTGTTGTTTGAGGCTCCCATGCCAAGTCCTATAACCACTGAATGAACCACAATTCCAAGTTCTAATACCTGCGTTTCCAATGTTCATTTGCTTAAGATAATACTAAATTATATATTCACCTGTTTAAATTATGAGCTGGATGGCTGTAGTATTTTGAATTGATATTCCCTCCTTCAGAATGTTTGATATGATAAACTTATGGGTCCTTCTAAACGACTAACTCCCATGCTTGAATTCTTTGTGATTTTTTGTGTAAGTCTAGTCTTTTTAGAGGACAAATTAGTCATAATTAAATATAGTATGCATTCATTACTACTTAAAAAACAATGTAGTAAGGACTCTACATAATTTCTTCATAAATCTCTAAAAAGACAAATCATCAAGAGTCATAAAAATTTTAATGTTAATATTTTGTATTAAAGTAATTATGATTTTTGACGATTTTATTTTTTCAAATATTTATAAAAAATTGTAGAGTTTTCACAATTTTGATTTTGAAGTGATTATGAGTTGAGGTGGCTTACTCCATAACTAGTATATTTCTTTTTGACTCATTCATTTTTGTAATATCGGAGCAGATTTTGTTCCAAATATGAAAAGAGTTTTAAGGGGAGAAAGTTGAAACATAAGAAAACTTTGAACTTGATGAATCATGAATCAATTTATATAAATACTTGACATTATCTATTCAAACTCTTAAAAGCACTGAATTCATTTGTAAGTCCTTTTCTTAACAGCATGTGGGTGAGCATAATGCCACGCACCACCTATAATCTAGTGTGACTAACTTTGATTTGAACAATTATATAAATAGACTTTGATGCATTTTGAAAACCAGAATTATTTTTAGTTGTTCAGTGTCCTTTTTTTTAATAATTATATATTAATGATAAAACATTTTGTTATTTATTTCAAAATACATATTACAAAAAAAATTACTTGTTTACTCCTATTTTACAATTTAATGATATATAATGAATAAAAAATTGGGTAAACAGAATGTCGAATCGGATTTGAGTTCAACATGATCGCATTTTAGGAACAATTAAAACAAAGACAAATTCATTTCATTTAATCTAATTTTTTTAAAAATATTTAATAAATATCTATAGCAAATCACTGTCTAACTATGATGATGAAAACGGTTCAAAAGAAATATTATATGATCTAAAACCATCATGTTCTTGTTTAGTAATTTCTGATGACAAAACTGAGTGAGAGAAACAGTGAGTAACATTTAAAAGCATGTTTTTTAACTTTGCATGAAAGAAACAATATTACCATGGCAACAACACGTAGAAGCTGTGATTCTTGGGCTTCTGTCTTGTTCTCAGGGTGGTGGGGATGGTGGCCATGGAAGTGGCCAAAGTTAACAACACCACCCATCTCTTGGTCTCCAAGACCTGCAGGGCTGCTCTCAGCGGGAATCATCTCAGTGTAAAGACTAGTAGCCAAAGAATCCACCATCATCGTTTATGGCAGAAAACATAGCCACGAGCCCCGAAAATGGAAACTCGTGCCACGGTTTCTCCTTCAAACAATCAGACCACAACATGTCAAAGGAATCGGGAAGCACGTGCATGAAGCCGTTCCAAGAATTATACCAGCCGTTCACGATTATGAAGAGATCGTTTTCAGGACTCAAAGCTGGAACTGAACATGTCACTAAAGGTAGTGTCACACCGATTATGTTAGAGACTAAGATAGTGAATATGGCTATAACTTTTAGTGACAGCGCTTTCTCTTTGTTGTTGCATGTGTTTGCTGATTGAGCTTCACAATCAGCCATGGCTTTAGGTGTGAGAAGAGTGAAGAGAATGAAGAAAACAAAGGTAATTTTGAAAAGAGTCAGTAAAGTAATTGCCATTGTGGTTGCTTTCTCAAACATGTCACTCACTTCTATCCTCAACAATTTCGCAGTGAAGCTTTCTGTTGCATTCTTTTTCCGGAAGAAGTGGATTCACGTGGCTGCAACTTTTCGTGGTCAAAATCACTCCTGCAAGGTTTGGGATTAAACCGTGAAGAGAGATTCGCAAGATACGGGATTTTCCCGTTGGTTTTGGGCCAACTTCGGTTATTTTCTTCTCTATAAATAAAGTTGCTGTTTTCATTCCAGGATCATCAAACCCGAGTGTTCTCTTTCTCTCTAATTATTGAGCTTTCTCTTATTCCTTTTTCATAGATTTTGATCTTTATTCTACTTTTGTCAGCTTTTACAACACTTCTATCCTCAACGATTCTTTAAATAAACCATGTTTTCTTTAATTATTAGCAGTAAAGAAGACTGCATAACAATTTTTGTCGTGACAAGGATTGATGTTATCACTATAAAATTAACCGTACAAATGGTACTACGGCAAGGATCAAAGATCAACTGCAATAGAATATTATAAAGAACATTTTTTATATAAAAATGATACTAAAGTCAATGCATACACTAGTGGAAAAAAGACTTTTTATAACGTACAAAAATGACTTTTTATAACGTACAAAAATGACTTTTTATAACGTACAAAAATGACTTTTTATAACGTACAAAAATGACTTTTTATAACGTACAAAAATGACTTTTTATAACGTACAAAAATGACTTTTTATAACGTAGTTACTGGGGACATAGTTCTGAGCGATATAGTAAGTTTGCGCATTTTATAACGTAGCAGAAATTTACGTTATAATATATGAACATATAAAAGTTATAATATATGAACATATAAAAGTTTGTGTACGTTATAATATATGATCTATTATTACGTATATATTTTTGTACGTTATAATATGTTTTTTTTTTGAAAAAAAAAATTGATTGATTATTACATTTGACATCAAGAAAATTATAATAATATTCCTGTACATCTCATTCAATCAATTTATAATTAGCTTCAAATAAACAAATTTAATGATACTAACAAAATAGAATTCATTTCAAACATTAAATCATCTAATAATTTAATACCATTTATACATAAAACTATATATTAAATCTAAATATTACATTAATGAATATACACTATTGAATTCTAGCCAAATTTTTACTAACACTTAAAATAAAAGAAGCCTTTGGTCTTCCGGCTCATGCGTAAAAATTCATCATAGCTATTTTCAAAATAACCATTCTATACATACCCTCAACCTCAAGGCCATAGGAGAATAAATAGAATCCAAGGTTTCCAAATTAGAATGGGTCCTAATAAGGCCCGAAATCCTACAAAGAATCCTATACCCAGGACAACTTTTGTACAATATTTGTACAATAGTTGTTCACCACAAAGATCAATATTTCCTTCAATAAAGAAGTGGTTACCTCCACTCATGATTTTGTACAATAAACAAAGAACACGATATATGTCTTCCTAACCTACTACTTACCAAGGTTCTACTCCACACAACTAAAATATCAATACAGGCTAACATGTTCAGTTCCTCAATAAAATCAAAAAAATTGAAAAGCGTCCCAACACAGAACAGCAAACCCTAAATCTCACAATTTCTCCCAACATCAACCCTAAAACCCCAAATTTCAATGGCCACTGAAAAATAATCAAACTTTCTCAAATGAGAACACCACACACAACAATCGGAACCAAAAATGGAAGGGTAGCACTCCAAAACGCACCTCACACAAAAAAATAGGAATCACGATAATCACCAAGATGGAACCGGTACTAAGGTTTTGACCTACACAAGGATGCCAAAATCGCAATCCTACAACAACGACGATACCTGTTAAACCAAAAACGTAGGACCAAAGACAAACCCAAAAAGGGAAATCAATCAACGAATAAATGCAAAATAGTGCACAATCATACCTTCGTACTGCTTGCGAGTGAAAACCAACCACAATAATGCCCCCTTCCTGCCCTAATTTTAAAGACGGAGAAATGCGAGTGAGAGGGATGAGATGAACGGAAGAGAAGAATGAGAGTGAGAGGCAAAGTAAAATGAAATATAGGGAGGAAACGTGAAAAATAAGAAGAAGAGATATTATATCTGTATTTTAAAACTCCGTTATAATAAGTTAATAATATTTTATATTATAACTGATTTTTAAAACTACGTTATAATATGTTTTAAACTTATTTACAAATTTGCCACCGCATTTTATATTATAACTGATTTTCAAAACTACGTTATAATATGTCTTAAAAGTTTGCCATTCATATTATAACTGATTTACAAAATTACGTTATAATATATCCTATTACAATGGATAATTTTTATCCGTTATAATAGGTTCGGTATAGAAAGGTCTTTTTCTACTATTATCACATAGACGGAAGCAAGTGGAGATAATTTAGTTTTGCAGAAACGAAAAAAATTTAAAGTGTTTCATGGATCATGCTGTGTTGAACATGTCAGATAATGATGTTATTCATAATTTTTGAAGCACTGGCTTAAAAAATTATGATTAAAAGAAGAAGTAAACTGCTATGTGCGTGCGTCCTTGATAAAATATCCGAATGGATCACTTCATGTTGTTTGTGATGACTGGATATGGCTCTTTCCCTCCTGTGCTAATTAAGAGGGTTCTTAAGTTTGACTATGTTTGCTACGAATACATGGTTTAATGAATAAATTTATCTCATATTATAATACCTAAAATGGTAAACATATATGCCATCTTGTAATACATAAAATACTAAACAAATACCTAAAATAATTATTTTATGTGGTAAACAAGTTATTGCAAGATAAAAGTATTATTTATGTAAATATCAAACAAACATGTTATTAATTAACATTTTATCAGTTTGTTCGACCACTAATTTTACTAAATATTTTTTAAAATTTAATAAGCTAACTGCTTAGTAGTTTTACAATAACTTAGAAATCAGTTTATCATTACAGTTGACTAATATGTATAGCACAAATAGGGGCTTCATTTATTTCTGAAAATCAGTGATCCTAAACGACACTTACAATTTATTCTGTGAACTTTCAATATGATACTTAATTGAATTTAGAAAAAAAGTTTAAAGTCGTAAAAATAAACCCTTTTTAGGTTTTAAGATCTAAGTTTTAGCAATGAATGTGACTAATTTATTCAAGAGACTCGCTATCGTCAATTATATAGCAACTTTTGTCATGCCAAATAAAAACTTATAAGAAAGTCATAAAAACAAATAAACTGTTCTGAGACATCTAAACATCTTGATAAAATAAATTTTAATTAGTTTTTTTAAACTCTTCCAAATATCCTTAACTAATCAAAATGAAGTACCATCCATTTTAAGCTTCACATTAAAAAGTGGACATCATGGCATTATGACATATAGTCTTAATTAATCAACTCATCAACAATACAAGTTCTAAACATCCTATTTCGAGATGCTTATATTCGGAAATATAAAAAACACATTTCCAATTTTAATTATATCACAAATTAGTTGTTTTCAAATGTAAAAAATATTGGAATGTATTAATTTCGTAATGTTTCAAATTAGGAGTGTTTTCCAACGAATTAAAGCAACTTTATATTATTCTGCAAAACATTTTTTGCAATTGTTTAGATGTAATCCAAAAACATCGAGGTACAGGGAAAACAAACAACGGTTGAAAAGAGTGTGATTTAGTTGTTTCTTCATTGATGGTAGGTTGAGGCAGAGAAAAGCACAGAATGGAAGTAACGTGCTTCCACTGCCATTATTTAAAGCTACCAATAAAACTAGATCGAGAAAGAAGTTATTCATAATAACTATTGTAAAACATGCAAAGGATGAGTAATATGGTATAACGTGGGTGATTTTAAGGGAGTTACTTTATTTATGTAATTTTTTTTCTATTTTATTTGTTGTTTAATTGTTAGAAAAAGGAAAAAAAATATAAATAGAGAATTTAAATATAAAATGAAGTATACAAGAAAATACTAGAGGAAGGAGAGGGAGGGGGACAGAGTGTTTAAAGATAGTGTATCAACAAATATAAATTTTTCAGACAATGACATAATAGTTTAAACGAATAAAACATTAAGGCATAATATTTATACTGGTTCACTTAAATTTGAGCTAGGTTCAGTTTTCTCTTAAAAATTCTTAAGAAGTTTCATTAATCTTTTAAATATACAACGAGTTAACCCACTTCTTGTTGAGTATTCTAGTCACTCCTGACACCGAGTATAACTCACTCCTTAGTTGAGTATTCTAGTGAAGGCATACTCCTAACCATGGCCAAGCACTTTCAAGAAGAGTTGAAGTCCTCTATGCAAGATGGGCCTCTCTTAGGCCATCATGGAGGTCCTTAGAGTAGGATTTATTTAAGTAATGTATTTCGGCCAAATAATGTAGGTTTGTTAGGCTTGTATTAAGGCCTAATTAGTGTAGAGTTCTTCCTTAAGCTAGTCATCCAAACCATGTGAAAAGTATGTGTCATGTGTTATACTTCCATTTGAGAGGATTTAACTTTAGTAGTGGTCACATGACACTCTATGAATGGGGAGAATTTCTAAAAGTTAGTGGCCACATGTCATGCCCTCATATTGGAGAGGATTTGTGGACACTCCCATTAGTGTAGTAAGGAGAAACAACATCGGTTATTTTTGCTTATAGGTAGCGATTTTGCAACTATGGCATATACAGGCGACGCAAAAAGGGTAGACTTTTTTCCTTGATTATGAACCAAGGAAAAACGGGGTAGGATTATGCCTCGGTTCTTAGATAACCAAAGTAGTAGCGTGTTTTTTTTTCAAACTTTAAGCCTAGGTTTGTACTGAACCAAAGCGGTACGTGGGACAATATTTGTCATAGCTACCAACGCCAGCAGTCGTTACACGCATGGCCACCTCCATCCACGCCCTCCTTCACATCACTCGTGCCACCATAGAAAAAAAAAGGAATCAGATACAAACCAGAACCCTCAATTCAAGAGACGAACCCTAAATTACAAAATTGAATCACAAGAATAGGAAAACCCCAAACACAACAATCGTCAAAGTCATCCTCTTCACTGCTCAACAAGTGTGAAGCGCGAGAAACAGTAGCTCCAATTCGAGCCCTAGCCTGCAGAGAAGCACCAAATCTCAACCCGAGATCAAAACAGAGACTCAAGATTTCCCAATTTCAGAAACCCAATTTTATACAACCCCAAGGTTGCAATTTTTGAATGGCACTGATGCTTTTGCTTTCTGCTCCGCAACCGGACCACCATAAAAGAACCCAGAACGACACCATTGTGATGAGTGCATATTTATGCCCACATTTATGTTTTAAAATTTAAATTTTTGATGATATTATTGTGCTTAAATGCTTGATTAAAGTGAATTTGTGACTATTGGATTTATTGGGTTTGAAAATTAAAGATGCTTAAAATGTGATTCTTAGTTGCATAAATTATTTTGGATATTCTAATGTTTATTTGTGCAGCTGAAGTTAGAATTTTATTCATTTAAAGCATGAAATTGAATGGTCAAAGCTGGTATGATCTGGTTAACGCAGGACTTATATGCAATTTCGAAAAGAAAGAGATTACTAAAGTGCAATTAGAGGAAATTTCTGGACTTTTGTGCAATTTTGAATAAAATAAAAAGTGTTGAAATTTAATTTTGGGCAAGTTTAAAACTGCTAGATATTTTAAAAGATAATTTGGAGAAAATATATCTTAAGCTATTTTATTTGATATTGTTAAATAATTACCTTATTTAACTATATTAATAAGAATCAAAAGATAATATTTATCAAATCTTTTTAAATCTAGAAAACATATTATCAAATATTCTCAAAAACTGATTAAATTTATTGAATATTTGAAAGATATTAGATATAAGATAAAAGAACTTATCAACAAAATATTCAGAGTCCAAGCCCAATAAAGCCTATATAAAGAGACTTAAGGGAGACATAAATCATAACTCATTCATCCACCACTCCTGTCACTTTTATTTTGCCATGTATTCTACTCCATCCATGGAGGGTTAAGTTTCAAGGGCTATTCCATTGTAATTTCATTATGGATTCTGAGGTTAAGTTGAATTAATGGAATTGTTTCTTTTGATTATTGATTTGAGTTGCTCTCTTTCTATGTCTTTCATCTCTCAATCATATTAAAAAGCAATGATTTTTGCATCATAAGGTTTTTGAATCTACATGCATATTAATCATATGAGTTCAAGGGTTTCTAAGTTTGGTTGAGAATCTACTTTGATTAAATTTAGGAACTTTCATATGATTAAACGGGTTTTTGCTATCAATTGAGAATGTACTTTGATTGGTGGTAATAATTCAACTATAATTAATTGAGAATTTACTTTGATTAATTAGCTATTAATTTGGTTAGGAGATTTAAGAATAGGCATGATGATAACAGTTGAAAAACTGTTATTTTTATGCTTAAAATTGATACAAAGAAGATCCCTTTAAGACTTAGAAACTAGCTTGAACTTATATTTTTTCTTTAGTTTTGTGAATAAGAGAGTTAAAGGTGAATTTAATGGTTTTGTGCAAGATTCCCTTGATTTTGTAGGCTAATTGAATTATTTGAAAGAAGAATTGAAGTACTGAATAATTGGAATGCTGAAAAGTCAACCAGAAATCAGAAAAGTCAACCAGTCAACCAGAAAAGTCAACAGAATGCTAAAAAGTCAACCAGAATGTTTTAGCACACAAGATTTTAGCACAAACACTCGCACAACACACTACACCAATGAGATGAGCTCCTTCTGCCTCAAAGTTAATACATGAACCACTCAAAGTTAATACATAAACCAACCAAATACCAACCACATTGGGTTATTAATGGGTCTTCATTGGTCGAACGTTTTCAAATTCAATTGATCACAGTGTATTGGGAGAATCTTTCTTGTGTTATGCTGGTTGTGTCAAGTAAAGTTTAGGGAATCGAATCTTTGCATAAGCCAGAGCTAGGGCACACAAAAGTAAAGTTACTCGTGACTTCACTATGCATCAAAGTGTACCAAAAGATAAAGCACTGCAACATGATATGCACTATGATATGCATGAAACTATGTTCATTATTTATTATAACCATGATGCAAGTTGGCCTCTTCACCACCCTCCTTAGTGATGGACAAATTTGTAAGCACCAAAATATGATGTCACAAACTTGTTTCACAATCGACAAGTATGACCGAATCGTTCAAGTAATAAACTTGGTAAGACCAAGTATCGTTCTCCCAAAGGACTCACGGCCTAGTTTAGTTATATGATTTGTTGATTAGCTAGGACTTATAAACGAAATATTTGGATTTTAATATGCAAGACAGAAAATAAACATGTATGCATGAAGTTTGATCAATGGCAAAGACAAAAGATAAACACTTTCAATGAATTATATGAATGAATATGCTGTTGGGGGTCAATTTCATCTCATCCACTCTCATATATTTTAGGAATTCAACATTCAAATCATCATTGTTAATGCCACTCTCTAATGTACCATTCTAGATGGCTTCTCCCTAATCACGAGTTCATACAATTCCTAGCATTCCTAATGATTAGTTCATGAGTGCAGGAGCTTAAAGGCAACCAATAGAATATTGTCAGTATAATATTGGGAGAAATTCCCCGGATCTAGACTTCCCCGTACGTGTCCGTATCGACAAAACCAATAATCATGCATGGAATGAGTTAAACTATGCAAGCATTGAGCAAAGAGGAAAAACCCTAACTAATGATGAAAGAAAGCATATGTCTTAATTAAAAGATGTAATCAACAGATTCCATATATGAGAGCTTCAAGAGATTACATTGATTCCCCAACAAACATACAAGGTTTAGTTCACCATATTCATGGTGAACCTAGATGAATAACAATGAAAGAATGAAAGAATAAACCCAATAAAGGTGAAGAGGTAGCCTGAGCATCCAAGATCCTCCTTCAAAGGGGTGAGAGAGAGAGTGTTTGCCTCGTTTCTGCCAAAGATACCTAATTCTAGGACGTGCAAGCCCTTATATACTAATCTAGAGTTACAAAAGATTACAAAAGCCCAAGCCCAAAAAGTGCCGCTCAGCGGTGATTGCGCGTCCTTTTCTTCCCCTCAGCGGCCAGTTTGCCCCTCAGCGTGACTCCCGCAACCTCCTGAGTGCCGCTCAGCGGTAAAATGCCGCTGAGCGGTGCCTTTGTCTTCTCTTTTTGCACTCTTTCTTGTCTTTTCTAATGTCACTTCTCTCCTTCTTCACTCTTTTCACTAAATTCACCTTAAAACCTGCACAAAAACACTTAAATCAAGCATAAACCTGTCCAGCTCTCTTATTTATGAAAATATAGATAAACTGCATGATTTCAAGCTAGTTTTTAAGTCTAAAGGTTGCTTTTAGTATCAATATTAAGCATGAAAATAACAGTTTTTCAACTGTTATCACTTAGTCACCACATCAGGAAGCTGCTTCTCCACCACATTTGTTCGTCTTCACCATTCCATTGTGAGAAATCCTACTTCTACATCTTTGTTCAATTTCTTCTTGTGCTTGGTTTGGGTTCTAGCAGATGCATTGGTGTAAGAGAATAAAACACATTTTTCAATCAAATTGACGATCAAGTAGTCTCACACTATATTCGCTATGTATAGGAGCTACGTCGTCGTTGTCTTCGCACATGTTGAAGGGGGAGGCTACATCAGAGATGCACTACTACAAAAATGCAAATAGATAGCGCCAAATAGATAGTGCTTTTTGAAATAAGCGCTCTCTATGAATTTTGGGAACCAATAGATAACGCTTGTTTAAAAAAGCACTATCTATAACTGCGAAAATAGATAGCTCTTTTTTAAAAAAACGGTATCTATAAATTTTTAATATTGTTTTTTAATTCTATAATTTAAAATATATCAATAGATAGCGCGTATTTAAAGGAGCGCTATCTATGAAAGAGCAAATAAATAGTGCCCTTTAAATTAGCGCTCTGTATGGGAACACAATAGATAATGTGCTTTATATTAAGTGGTATCTATGATTATTAAAAAAATTTCAGTTCGCGCTTCTCCTTCGACCTTATTTGTTTCTACTTAGACGATATTCGCGTTTCTCTCTACTTAGATGTTTTCATCTGCATATGCTTTCATTAGTGCGTGTTTCCTTCGTTTTACATCAGTACAAGGTCTCTCAAGCTCACTACAAGAAATTGTTTGATTACCGAAGGGTATTTACAGACGGCCTCACGGCCTTCGGTAAAAGTAATTTACCGACGGTCAGTTATAGTATTACCGAAGGTCTATGATCCCTCGGTATTGAATACAAAAATATCGCAAAATACAGGCGGCTTTTGACCGAAGGTCCATAGGCCCTCGGTAATGAACTGGTGATTTTAAAAACCGAGGGTCCTAGGCCGTCGGTATGTTTGAGGGTGAATTAAAATCAAAACTTCTGATTTCCCTCTCCCATTTCGAACTCGTCGACGAAAGCCTATTTCCCTCTCCCTGTGAATCATCTCCTCAGGCGCATTGTCTCTGTCGTCACGGTTGTCCGTCGAGCTCATCCTTCATTCGGTCGTGTTAGTGAGGCAGCGTGACAGTGGTTGTCGTTGACTGAGGCGACTGCCGTGGAGTAGGAGGGTTGGTGACTGAGGTGTCATCCTTCATTCGGTAGGCTTGGAGGTGTTGTTGAGGGATTCTCCGGGAAGGGTGTTAGTGGCCGGTGATTGGGGCATTTATTGCGGCTGCCGTGGAGTAGGGAGGGTGTTCCCGCTAGGATTGCCGCAAGGTTAGTGTTCTGTTCATTTGAATTTTAGGTTTGGGGCTTCCTCCTTAATTGATTTCTATTTGTTTTCGTGCTTCCAAATTCTTGCAATTCCTTGCAATTCATTCTATATTGGATTGTGGTTGTGGCAACAGGGGTGGTGCTTCGTGGATAGCGTGAGGAGGGCATTGCGGTGGTGACGTGTTGTAGACGTTGCTTTAACTGGTGGTGTAGTTGGGGTGGGTCTGCCATTGCAGAGGGTGCTGTGGAGCTTTTTATCAGGTTTGCTATCTTCCACCGCTGTAGTTAACTGCATTTAGAAGTTCCTCTTTTAGTGTTGGATAATAGCATGATTTTTCGTTATTTATGTTCTTGGAAGAATTTAAACATCATATCAAAATGTAACAGAAGATTTATGCACAAAGTTGTTTGTTTGTTTTTGTCGAACACCATCAAATATAGTTAGCTTCTACTTCTTGATCTGATATGAAACTGTACATCAGTATGTCAAAACTAAGTATTGGATTTTGTGGTTGTTTTATATGACTTCCTTTTGTGCATGGACTTATGAACAAGATATCATGAGTGCATCAACTTATCCCCATCTACAATAGGGCAGCTTAAAACCGGGCAGGTTGGATTGACTCCCGTTTGTTTTGTGGCTTGGAGAGACCATGCCACTTATTTTATGGTGGGTTAGGTTAGAAGATCATCTCATGTTTTATTGCGATTCTCTTATGAAGCTTTCTGATACGACTGTCGCGGTCATACAAATTTGATGTGCACGAATTAATGCAGTATAACTAGGAAGTGACTCCTAGGTCGTCTCTCAAGGACCAATTTTTGTCGGTTTAGTCTCAGATTTTTTATACACGAAAGGGGGGGGGTTTGTAGTTTTTGGATGTTTGTTTTTGCGATAAAAAAAATAAATTAAAACTGAAATTTAAATAAGACAGAATTTTTAACACTGAAATAAATTTTAAAGACAATAAAAACTTAACAGTAAAAGACAGTAAAAATGAAAAGTGGTAAATTGAGAAACGGTAAAATTTAAACGATGCAGAAAACAATAAACGGTAAAATAAAAGAGATAATAAAAATAAAAATACGTGACTGAAATTAAAATTTACTGGAAATAAAATTACTGAACAGTGAAGATAAAATTTCAAACCGAACAAAATGCTACACTGTGACCATCTTTTACTGAACTACATGCTTCAAAAATAAAATTACAATTGTGCACTGTTTGGGAAAATAGAAACCCGAGAGCCTCCTGGAGGAGAAGAATGTGAGAGCCCCTTCCAGGCCTCCAGGCCGTCTACTCTATTGGAAATCCTCATCTCTTATAGCCAAAAACTTGGACAAGCTACTGTGTATCCTTCCAACTTTCCAGCCATGCTTTCACGTTGGTTTTGTTTTGTCTCCCAAAGCTTTCTCTGAATTATTTCGTTGCATCAATTGCTAAGCAAATTGTGCTCCTTGGACATGGGAAAAGAAGATGTGAGACCCCTCCACTTTGCCAACTAATCTTGTCTTCTTCTTCAATACTATTCTAGCCGTGAGTTCCCTTCTCCATTCCTTCTCCCTTCACACATCCGTAGCCTATTATGTTTGCTGGACTGCTCCCTTGACACCACACTGCTGCCAACTTGTTGCTGCTGGTCTTGCTGCTCCAAATAGGCCGTGTGTCATGTGTTGGTTGCAGCAAATTTGTTTCAAGACTTTATTCAATTGAGGGCCCTCCATTTTTAATTTTGGATTTCTTCACTGGACGGTGCAATCAATGAAACGGAGTCATCCACTTCTGGTTCCACCACTTCACCATTAATTCTAGAAGAAGACAAAATCATATGTTGCTTTCCAAATCAATTGTAGGCGGCTGGTGTTTTGTTTGGACCGTCCACTTTCTATTCTCTTAGTGCTTTTGACTTCTTCAAACACTTACTCTTGGACGTGTGAAGTTGCACCACTTTCAAAAGACAAATAAAACATTACTCTCCATTTCCAAATAAACAAGTAGTAACTTATTACTTTTAAGCAAAACTTCCTTCCTTTTCTTCACGTGAATGTGCCGTGGGCTCCTTTCTTCCATCAATTATCAATTGCTGACCAACTTGCTCCTTGGACGTGAGAAAAGAGGAAGATGGGCCCTTCATTTTCCACCTCAACTTCTCTTCTTCTTCATGCCGTGACCGTGGCACATCCAGCATGTTTCTGCTGGATGGAAGCTGCTGGATCTTGAGCTTCATGGTCTCTTTATTGCTGTCATGAAAACATTATCTTACACACTCCAACCAAGGTGGTGGCTGCATCAACTCCAGGCCGAGACACTTCCCTTCTTCAGCTGGATACTAGAGTTTACGTGCAGCCAACTAGGAGAAAGGTGACAAGCACCTCACACACCAACGTGTTGTTGCCTTCTTTTTTGTGGACTGTGTGGTTTGTTGGTTGCAAGCCAATAATTGTGGTTGAAGAAATGAAAGAATTCTGCAGACCATGGACAATTATGATTTTTAGTAATAAGTTTCTTTTGACATGGGTGGCCTCCTTCTTTGATTCCATGTCCTGAACAACAACACTTCATTCAAAGAAAAACAATGGACCGTGACCATGTGCATGGTCTTGCTTGCTTTCCAGCCGTGAGACTTGAGCTTTGACCAGTGATTAAAAACCAAATGAAATATCATTTCCCAAAAGCAATTGAACAGGACATCAATTTTCTAAAATAAATTGATCTAAAACTTTGCTCTCGGGATGCAGCGGCCATATGCCCTCCAAATATGACAAATTATTACCCAATAATTTCCCTAGAATTAATAAGTAAATAATTAATCATAGATAATTCAAATTTAATCAAAATAAGAATTATCTATCAAATTAAGCACAATTATGAAAAACAGAATAATACCGAACAATTAAACAGAATTCCCTGATTAATTCTAGCACAATAAGCTAAGTGAAGTTGACAAAATATTGACTTATCAAAATAGACCACACTTAGTCTTTTGCACTCCTGGGCAAAATCAAGACGCAAATCAGGGAATAGTTCAAAACACTTCAGGGAAGTGACACAAACACGACACACAGAAAACAAAGACTCGCAAAGAGACAAACAGAATTTACATAATCCTCAAGAAATCTGGACAGAGAAAAGTTGTAGACAATTATCCAACACAAAATCAAATAAAGCAGATACTTACAGAAATCATCCAAACAATTCAATACACAGCAAAATGATTACTCAGCTCAAGAGGTGATTCAAAAATAACATAACCTCACAGATGCACTAACAGTGTTTCTCTCAAGTGTTTAGGGTAAATAATTTCAACTCAATATACTCAAGAAAACAAACACAAGTAGACTTGGCAAGCTTCTAATATCAACACTTAAAACATATGTATGCTCAGATCAAAAGGTCTTTCAGGGTTGTAATGGGGCCAAGGACAGGGGAGGATAAATTTGGATAAGTAGCTATAGCTCAGAAGAAATAGAGGTGCACTAGGGAAAAAAAAAATGTAAACACAGTGAAATCTCACCCAAACCTCTAATGCAATCCTCTTCTCGACTCCATTATTCACAAAATTATTTTTCAATTTTTTCTCTTTTTCTCATCATTTTTTTTTATCCTGTCTTCTTTTTTTTTTTTTTTTTTTTAATCACACAACAGGATATAAATTATCATTTTAAAACATGATGAGGAACCAACTAGCCAATTCATCAGAATTCCCAAGGAGACCACACTTATTCTCAAAATACTTCTATAGCTCCAGACTTTCCTAAGGTTAAGGTAATCATGGTTTTTCACTTAGGATCAGTATATGAGCTTCAACACAAAGAAATGGGGAAAGTATAGGCTCAAAGGGGTTATCAAAGGATAATAACAGGGTAGGATTATTTGGCTAAAGAGGCTCAAGAATAAAATTGCCTTTATCACTTCTGAACATGCATATCAATCAAGGATATCTAAAAGAATCAAGCCAAGGCATATGTGCAAGCAATCAAGATACATGTCACACACAAGAAAGAAAAACAAAGTGGCTCAAATCTCACACAGGGTGTTCGTCACAATCAAATCAACCTCTTAAACATTATAATCATCTTCCAAGCAGAGAAAAGCAAGGATTTCAAACCATAAGTATTAAGTAAGTGAAGGAAAAATCTACAACTTAAACATCATCCAGAAATCAAGAGAAAAAATGTAAAATTTATTGCACACAAAACTCGATAAAAATAACTTAAAAGAGAAAAAATTTTAACACTCAAAAACAAAAAATTTAACACACAAAATACAATCTAACAGAAAAATCAAAATTTCTTCCCAGTAGACCACACTTAAATCACACAATGTCCTCAGTGTGCTCCAATCATCAGATGATCAACTTCAGAGCAGTCAAATAATATAGACAAGTGCAATAAAATGTTAGGAAATGGGAAGAAATTTTCAGTAACATCCATCAGTAGATGTTTTCAGTGACATCCATCAGTAGATGTCTAAATCACGTAGCACCCATCAGTAGATGCTAATTAATTTTTTTTATTTATTTATTTATTTATTTATTTTTTTATTTTTTAAAAATAGTGATGACCTGTACTGTGACAACAGTTTCGGTGGGAATGACCGAAACTGTTGCTACAGTGGAAAGCAATTTGGCTATAAATGGCCCGCTCCTCCGCGTCCAGCGCCATTTCCTGACTTCCACTCTCTCTGCTCTTCTCTTCTCTCTCTACCCTCTCTTCTCTCGAGCGTCTGGATCTCTGCAGGGAGCCTCTGCCACCGTGCCAACTGAAGAGTCTGAGATCCGCGAGGAGCTTCTCTGCCAGCTCTACTTCTCCAGGTAAGTCCTCTGCACCTTCCTTCTTTCCTTCTTTCTTATCTTTCTGCTTGCTTTTTCTGCTTTTATTTATGATTTTCGTTCCTTCATTTAAGCTTACTCTGTTTTGCTCTCCCTTTCCCTTTTCCTGCTTTCCAGATCTTTCATTTTTTTTTTCTTTTTCTGCTTTCTTTTCCTTCTTTCATTTAAGCCTTCAGTTCCTTCTTTATTTTCAGCTCTTATTTGCTTTCTTCTTCACCTGCTAAACACTTAAAACACATAAAACACAATTGTCTTAAAACTTAAGGGGTATATCGGCTGGAAACCAGACGTTAATCTCCCTTCGATTGAAGGTATGGCAGAGACAATCGGGTAGAACAATGCCACGTACCCCACTTAAAAATAAATAAAACACAGAAACATAATATACAAGAACAATATGGACAAGGACAACTGGACAACTGGACGTAGATCCGTTTAGGACCCTTTGCGAGGACCGTGAAACAGATCTGAGACCAAAAACTGAAACATCAAAGCATGACTGGACAAAATAAATCTGAAAGGAAACAAGAACAAATAAAGAAAACACTGAATTAAGAATCTAATGTTTTTATGTTTTTTTTTTTTTTTTTTTTTTTTTATGTTATGCTTTTTTTTTTCTTGTTTTTGTTCTTTTTATATGTATTTATTTTTTATTTATGTATTTACGTATTTGTATATTACGAGAGGAAGGATGAGTGATACGGAATCAGAGAGATATACCAGTCAACGGTGGCGTCCTACCGACGATCAAATCAAGATGATGACCAAAATATTCAACTATGGGGTCACACACCCAAGCCGAGCGCAAGTCGTCGAGATCGCGTCTCGACTAAGGGCTTTCGGCGAAGCCACTGAATACAACGTACACTGCTGGTTTAACAACCACGGCAATCGGGTCAGGCGCTGGCAAGCGGAGATAGACCCCACTGGCACTCTCTTTTCACAACTGCCGCTGTATATGTACGGTAAGACCTCTGATCACACCTCCATTGAATTTTCCATTCCTCTTCTATTATTAACACAAGTTTTTTTATTTTTTATTTTTTTATTTATTATTTTTTTTTTGTTTGAAAGAAAACAACTGGGTGATAATGAGGGCACCGAGGCTGCTGAATTTGTTTCCAGTTCCGATCATTATCGATGACGACAGAAATGAACGAGAAATTCCTCCACCAAAGCCTCCGCTCGTGACTTTTCGAACCAGAGCTCCCTCAACGGAGCTCTCCCTTAGACCACCACAACCAGCTCGTGAATTCTTTCATTTTTAATGTTTTGTGTTTTTTTTTTATTTTTATGTTTTTTATTTGGTTTGTAATATTAACGATCACTAAAGATCGACCCCCGAACATCTTTATTATGCTTTTTATGAATTTTATTTTTATTATTATTATTTTTTTTTTGCTGGACTGTAATCCTTAACGATCATTACTGATCGATCACTGCCCATGTTTTATTATTTTTTTTTTTATTATTATTTATAATTAACAGAGTAAGACAGTATGTTTTCGGTGAATTTGGTTTTCAATAAATGCACTCAAATTTGTATTTATGCTCAAACTACACCTCTCTGCCATTACATGTTAATTATGCACTTGTGTTGATTTTTTTTTTTTTTTTTTTCTTTTTTTTAACAAAAACTAACTAAAAAAAAACAGAACACATATTAACGAAACAAAAACCTAATACCGAACACAAAATATCAAAGCAGACAAAACACATATTTACAAAACATACATTAACAAAATAACAGACCTGAAACAGAACACATTTTTTTTTTTTTTTTTTTTGAAAATAACAATTCGTAAACTAAGAAAATCAGAATTCTCCCCTAATTCACAAACTAAGAAAATTAAGGGAAGAAGGAATAGGAAAACTCCCCTGGTTATGGTGGCAGCTGCCAAATTTGGATTATCAGGGAGATGTCTTTTGCCTCAGGATCCAGCGATAAGATTTTTATGAGGAACTGCTTCATCAATATTGCCATATCATTCACAACAAGATTTTTCTTCTTTCTTTTAACAACAATTTGTTTCGACAATATCTTTCCTTCATTAATCATGCATTCCTTAATGTCAGCACCTGCATTTTCTTTTAACTCTGCATTCTTGTCATCAAACTCACAATTAATAGCATCTGTTATAAACTTAGACTCTGGGTGTAACACATAATCAATTTCGGCACAAATGGAGCAAAAACCAGATTCACAGTCACATTCAAAATTTTCAGAAAACTGTGTTAAATCAAAGTTTAGTCTTGACTCTATAAAATCATCAGATTGCACAGTTTCTCTTTCAAAATCAATATTGACGCAACTTTTACCAATGGGTTCAATGGCTGACACTGAATTAAAAATTTTAGATTGGTCAATCGAATTTGTATCAATATCAGTCATAAACCCTATAGAATCAATGTGCGTCAAATCACATGCATTTGAATGTGTAGGGAAATCAGGTAAAGTTGGAATCTCAGGTTCAGAATAAACCTGTTTTTGCTCACTCAGAAGTTTCTTACCAAACTCCAAGTTATCAGCTGCATCCTCAGGGCTATCAGTGTCAGAATCCAAAACATGCTGCTCAGGTTCTTCCTTTGCTACCTCAATTGGACTTTCACCAGCCAGCTTGCAGAGCAACTTCCTCGCTTCTGTTGGGGTTATATCCATCCAACATCCACCAATAGCTGCATCCACAAGTATCCTTTCATTGTCCAGGAGCCCTTCATAAAAATAAGTCAAGAGCAAATGCTCTGGAAATTGGTGGTTTGGACAAGTTGTGCAGAGCCTGTTAAACCTCTCCCAATAATCTGCTAGGTTTTCTTCTTGAAACTGCTCAATGGCAGTGATCTTCATCCTAATGCTGGTCACCTTTGCTGCTGGAAAGAACTTGTCGAAGAATTTTTGTTGTGTTTCCTGCCAACTATTAAAAGGATACTGGTATATGAACCAGTCTCTTGCTTCATCTTGCAGGGACATGGGAAACATTTTTATCAACACTGTCTCCTTTGAAACACCAGCAGGCCTCATAGATAAACACACCAAACTAAACTCCTTGAGGTGCCTGTATGGATCTTCATGTGCCAACCCAAAGAATTTGGGAAGACACTTGACTAGATCATACATCCAGTCTTGAGAATCTGTCATCTCCTCTAGTCTAGTTCGAAACCTCTCTCAGACTTGGACTTCCTCTTCAAACAAAGATTGTATAGAAAGAAATATACAGAAACATAACATGGAGGGAAAACTAATATTTTTTTTTATTTATTAACAAAACTCATACGACATGCATGCACAAAACAAAACATTACATCACAACACAAGATAAAACATAACAACAAATTTTAACAAAACAAAAACTAAAACATATATCACATGTACACAAAAACACACATAACAGAAAATAACAAAAGACCCAAAACCGAACTGTTATTGGTCCCCGACAACGGCGCCAAAATTGATACGACTGTCGCGGTCATACAAATTTGATGTGCACGAATTAATGCAGTATAACTAGGAAGTGACTCCTAGGTCGTCTCTCAAGGACCAATTTTTGTCGGTTTAGTCTCAGATTTTTTATACACGAAAGGGGGGGGGGGTTTGTAGTTTTTGGATGTTTGTTTTTGCGATAAAAAAAATAAATTAAAACTGAAATTTAAATAAGACAGAATTTTTAACACTGAAATAAATTTTAAAGACAATAAAAACTTAACAGTAAAAGACAGTAAAAATGAAAAGTGGTAAATTGAGAAACGGTAAAATTTAAACGATGCAGAAAACAATAAACGGTAAAATAAAAGAGATAATAAAAATAAAAATACGTGACTGAAATTAAAATTTACTGGAAATAAAATTACTGAACAGTGAAGATAAAATTTCAAACCGAACAAAATGCTACACTGTGACCATCTTTTACTGAACTACATGCTTCAAAAATAAAATTACAATTGTGCACTGTTTGGGAAAATAGAAACCCGAGAGCCTCCTGGAGGAGAAGAATGTGAGAGCCCCTTCCAGGCCTCCAGGCCGTCTACTCTATTGGAAATCCTCATCTCTTATAGCCAAAAACTTGGACAAGCTACTGTGTATCCTTCCAACTTTCCAGCCATGCTTTCACGTTGGTTTTGTTTTGTCTCCCAAAGCTTTCTCTGAATTATTTCGTTGCATCAATTGCTAAGCAAATTGTGCTCCTTGGACATGGGAAAAGAAGATGTGAGACCCCTCCACTTTGCCAACTAATCTTGTCTTCTTCTTCAATACTATTCTAGCCGTGAGTTCCCTTCTCCATTCCTTCTCCCTTCACACATCCGTAGCCTATTATGTTTGCTGGACTGCTCCCTTGACACCACACTGCTGCCAACTTGTTGCTGCTGGTCTTGCTGCTCCAAATAGGCCGTGTGTCATGTGTTGGTTGCAGCAAATTTGTTTCAAGACTTTATTCAATTGAGGGCCCTCCATTTTTAATTTTGGATTTCTTCACTGGACGGTGCAATCAATGAAACGGAGTCATCCACTTCTGGTTCCACCACTTCACCATTAATTCTAGAAGAAGACAAAATCATATGTTGCTTTCCAAATCAATTGTAGGCGGCTGGTGTTTTGTTTGGACCGTCCACTTTCTATTCTCTTAGTGCTTTTGACTTCTTCAAACACTTACTCTTGGACGTGTGAAGTTGCACCACTTTCAAAAGACAAATAAAACATTACTCTCCATTTCCAAATAAACAAGTAGTAACTTATTACTTTTAAGCAAAACTTCCTTCCTTTTCTTCACGTGAATGTGCCGTGGGCTCCTTTCTTCCATCAATTATCAATTGCTGACCAACTTGCTCCTTGGACGTGAGAAAAGAGGAAGATGAGCCCTTCATTTTCCACCTCAACTTCTCTTCTTCTTCATGCCGTGACCGTGGCACATCCAGCATGTTTCTGCTGGATGGAAGCTGCTGGATCTTGAGCTTCATGGTCTCTTTATTGCTGTCATGAAAACATTATCTTACACACTCCAACCAAGGTGGTGGCTGCATCAACTCCAGGCCGAGACACTTCCCTTCTTCAGCTGGATACTAGAGTTTACGTGCAGCCAACTAGGAGAAAGGTGACAAGCACCTCACACACCAACGTGTTGTTGCCTTCTTTTTTGTGGACTGTGTGGTTTGTTGGTTGCAAGCCAATAATTGTGGTTGAAGAAATGAAAGAATTCTGCAGACCATGGACAATTATGATTTTTAGTAATAAGTTTCTTTTGACATGGGTGGCCTCCTTCTTTGATTCCATGTCCTGAACAACAACACTTCATTCAAAGAAAAACAATGGACCGTGACCATGTGCATGGTCTTGCTTGCTTTCCAGCCGTGAGACTTGAGCTTTGACCAGTGATTAAAAACCAAATGAAATATCATTTCCCAAAAGCAATTGAACAGGACATCAATTTTCTAAAATAAATTGATCTAAAACTTTGCTCTCGGGATGCAGCGGCCATATGCCCTCCAAATATGACAAATTATTACCCAATAATTTCCCTAGAATTAATAAGTAAATAATTAATCATAGATAATTCAAATTTAATCAAAATAAGAATTATCTATCAAATTAAGCACAATTATGAAAAAACAGAATAATACCGAACAATTAAACAGAATTCCCTGATTAATTCTAGCACAATAAGCTAAGTGAAGTTGACAAAATATTGACTTATCACTTTCTGTAGATAGTAAAATTAATATTAGACTCCAGTGTGGCAGAAGGTTATGACACTATATTAGATTATCCCTTATATAAACGTAGAACTAAGAAAATAAAATAACAGAAATTATTGAGATAGTTAGAGTAAAAGAGATAGTGGAAGATTATTTAAACTTTGAGGGATCATAAAATCTATTAACCAGGGAAATAACAGTGCTCTTTCCACAGCCACTGCTACCAACCAATGCTACTGTTTTTCCAGCTGGAATGGACAAGGACAGTCCTTGAAGGATTGATTTGTCTGGGCGTGATGGGTAGGAAAAGTGAACATCTTGAAAGTCAATGTCACCTTTGATTCTGCTAGGCATCTTCCCTTCTGATTCATTACTTATTAGAGGCTTTGTTTGGATCACTTGGAAAACTTCTGAAAGTCCTCTGCCGTGGCTTTTCAAGCTTCCCACACGTAACGCTACACACTACCTCACCTACATACATCCAACCAATTACCTCCAAAGTATTCTTCCGCATAAAACCAATTTCAATATTCTATTCTAATGCCAAAGTTGATTGCTTCTTCACATGGTATCTCACGGCTTTGGTCTTCCAGCAAGAATTCAATTGGAATAAGTTCCATTAAAAAAACTATGAAGTAATGGACATTGGAGCAATTAGTAATTCCAAATTAGATGTATGGTTCTTCGGTGCAGTAAAAAAAGAGCTCCACTTTCGTGTACATGTTCTTATTCTCATCCAAAAGAATTTTCCCTTATACTCTAAACCAATTCCCAAGCACCCAACCAGCACCTATGCATGTGCTTCATTCTCCAAGCATATGAATAAGACTTCTTCTCTCCAAATTATCACCGTACACCTACCACATCTAATCACTTTTTAAATCTCAAACAAGAAAGACAATTCTGTTTTCTTCCAGCCGTGAATCACCACTTCCGCTACCTACTCCCATCTAATCAACAAGCTTTACATCCAAATAAAGAAATAGAATAAACAAACATGCTGCACCATGACCTTCACAAATGATTAAAATACACTTCTTTCTCTCCCCAAAAACCGTGAACTAATAGGAACCATGCAATATTCAAGCAATATTCAAAGCCAAAACCCACTTCCTTTTCTTTTCCAAAACTGTGACACATACTTCAATTTAGTTTCCACTTTCAATTTTTTTATTCATAACCGTATGAGCTAGGCTTCTAGGCAATGCTTTTCAGAGTTTTAATGAATGCTTTGCTCTCAATAACCACTCACTTTGCCACCGTTCAACACTTCATCATTTTAGCAAAACCGAACAACCTAACTTTTTGTCCATTTTGTGATGCTTCTGGCCTTATCTCTCTACTGGGTTTATGGTAATATACTGATTCGTGATACAATTTCCCATCAACAGCCACCTGAAGAAACAACTCTGCTATAAGTAAAAATAGACATCATCTGATTTGGTTTAAGGTAGTTAAGTTTTTCATTATGCTTTTATGGTCACTCTTTTTCTGGGGTATATCTTGGGATAATGGAAAAATGCAACCTCACACAGTAATAGTAATTCATCTGAAGAGTGTTGAGCACTCTTTGAAAGATATGAAGTAGAAATAGGAACTAATTCATCTGAACTTAGTGTCAACAGGAATATCCTTTTATTCTACACTTTGCCATATGGATTCGCCACATGGATTCACCTTGGCCTCTTCCCTACTCAAGGCCACATTCTCCTTATTCAGATTGGAAAACAGATAATATATCTCAATCTGTTATTCACACTGGACCATTCTCTCTAAGTTACAATAGATATCATCAATTGTGGTCTATTTCCAACCCTCAATTCTATGATTACAATGCTCCTTTTTCCTATATCTCATTCAAGTCACATTGTATGATTATTACTGGAAACAGAACAGATTTTTCGAGCATATACTCTTTAGCTATGTGTCCTCATAAAAGAAGAAAATATACACTTTCCAAGCATTAAATCATAAAAATCATCATCAATCCACAAGAAGAAAAAAAAAAGAATCATTCGACCAATCTAAGAGTGAAAGCTCAAATGAAGCTTTGATCAAATTCAGAGAAAAGAAAAGCTAAAAGCATGATCCTGTGTTTGGTCTCACCTTGAGGGTGCCCTTGCAGTGGTGGCATCTGAAACACGATTTATGGTACACCTTGTTGTCAGCAGTAAGCTGTTCCACCCAATACACTTTCTTTTCACAAGTTGTGCACTTCTGGGTGGTGCCTGCAAATGATGCCATCTGAAATGGTGATTTAGAATTTCAGTTGGGGAATTGAATAGAGGGTGAGTACTTTCTTTCTTCCTTGTATTATTTTTTTCGAAATTCTGGGATGGGAAAATTTACAAACAGGTGGTGATCATGTTCAATTGTCCATTGGTCTAATATTTAAGAGTTGAAGAAAAGACAAATAAAAACAAAGTTAGCTGTATTCATAATGGCCAGTTTGATGATTTGATTTGGGGCTACCCGATGACGGCTTTGGGCCACCAATGGCACTGGCAGAGCCTCTGCTGAAATGACCATTCTACCATCAACCAAGACAGATAACCATGTTCATGTCTTAATCATTCAGTGCTATGTCATCTAATGTTATTCAGGTGTATTCACATTTTCATATGCTGCAAGAGACCTTACGTGCTTTTCCCTCTCTTTTCTGCATTAGAAATTACCTTCCAAACTTACTAACAATCCATAAAACTTTTATTATCAAAATTACAGTATGACATTTTTAAATATTACTTTATATGTTATGTTATTAAATTATTATAGTAATTTTATTAATATTTGTTCTACCCGATTGAATCTTGAAGTAGTACTTTGATCAATTTGGTCTAGTTTCAACACCAGATATTTTAGCTTATAGCCAGATTTGGTGTTTAAACCATTACTTTTTGAGTTAAAATGGAAGTAGAGTGGTAATTTTGAACTTTTTGTCGTGCATTACTCATTTTAAGCTATTGTTTGTTTATAATATATAACATTATTATAAGTTCGTATATAAAGATTATTATTTGTTGCAAATATAGGTTTTTTGGAGGAAGACCCACTGTTCAATTGAATAAAGTTGGTGTCAAATTTGGAGGTGTTGCAAATTAGGAGGAGTTAAGCATCTGAAACAAGTATGTACTCAATCATATTTTACTGAAGTTTTCAAAGTCCTGTTTTTGGTGGATCGACACCGTTGGTGGGAAGAAAAAGGGACGAGTGTATGGTGCGGGACAGCTTGCTGCAAACTATACAGCATCCAGAGGAGGTACTCTGAAGCACCAGCCTTCTTCTTCCACCAGTACTGCTGACGAGGTTGTTCAACTCAGGCAGGAACTCCATCAACGTGACCAGGAGCTCATTGATCTCAGAGCAGAGTTTACAAATTTTAAGGCCCTGGTCATGACTGTCTTGCCTCAAACCTCACAGGACGTACAAAATATGCCTCCCACCCAATCACGACCGTCCTCATCACCTGCTGCCACTCAGCAGCCCACTTCAGTCCAACCCTCATCAGTCCAACCCTCATCAGTCCAACCCACACCAGTCCAGCCATCAATAGAGGAGCAGGATGATGAAAATCATTCTGATGATAGTTATGTACATTATTAGGTTTCATTTTCTTATTACTTGTTAGACAAACATTTGGATATTAGAACATTTTGAGTTGATATCATTTCGATGTTAGATGTACTTACAGACTTTGGATGTTACAACATCCTTGTGTTACATTGTTTTATGTTTGAACTATAAATACATTATTTATACATTAATGAATGTCCTGTGGATTATTTGATGTGCCTTGGATATTGATCATTGATTGGATCTTTGAGATGCACATTATGCATGTTTGTATGTGTTTGAAAACTGTTATGCAGGTCTGTTTGTAAATGAAATCTGTTATACAGGTTTGGGTTGCAGAGGGAAAACCATTTCTCTGAAACCTGCTCTGCATTTTACCGAAGGCTTTTGCCCTTCCGTAAATGCCCTCGTCTGGCCATTACCGAAGGCTTATGCCCTTCGGTAAATACCCTCGAATGCTCATTACCGAGGGCTTCTGCCCTTCGGTAATTACCGAGGGCTTTCGGCCTTCGGTAATTACCGAAGGGCTTTCGCCCTTCGGTAATTACCGAAGGCTTCTGGCCCTCGGTAATTACCGAAGGGCGAAAGCCCTCGGTAATGGTTAGCGACAAGGGATTTACCGAAGGATTTTTGGCCGTCGATAGGCCTTCGGTAAACATCCATTATCGACGGCTTTTGGCATTTTCCGAGGGCTTCTGGCCTTCGGTAATGCCCTACTTTTTTGTAGTGGCTGTAGGGTTCTCGTTTTAGGTATCACGTTCCTTCTTCGTCCTTCTCTTCTTTGTTTCGTTTCTGGTTATTTTTCAGCTTACATCCTCTGCCCTTTTCATCTGCATGTGGCATCAATGCGTGTGGCGTTTTTGCTCCTTCGTTTCAATTGTTGTTTTCATAAGTGCGCGTTGCCTCAAGCTGTAGGGCTCCTTCGTTTCAAGGCTAACGGATCAGGTATCATGTTCCCTCTTCCTCTTCCTCTTCCCTATTTCGGTTCTTTTTTGCCCTATTTTCGTTTTAAAGGGGATGGACATAAAAAAATAGCAGAATGATAACAATGTATTAAGCCCAATGTTGTCGTTTGGCTCTTTGGTATATTCCGATTGAATAGAAATTTTAACCTTGATTGAAATTGAGTTTAGTCTGTGTTTCAAATTTCTACTTGCAATGATTCTGGAGCAAAGGTAGGTAAATGTTGTTTTGGCATATGGGTTGCATTATAGTTAAGGGTTGCTGCATATGGGTTGCATTATAGTTAAGGGTTGCTGCAAAAACTCTTCAAAATAGTTATGAAGGAGTTCAATCCAAGAAAAAATGGATTCGATAATTAGACTTGTGAGTGAACCAAGTCTAATCATCAGGATCTGCATAAAACATGGTAAATAAATAGTTAAGAGTGCCTTCCACTCTGAACATAAAAACCTAGAAAATGTCCGTTAACAAAGTTCTAAATTCAAAGTAATTTCACTTGTTTTTCACTTTAAAATTCTCCAAGCAAAGCAGTAATAAAAGCAACTTATGATAACGAAAAGTATGTCACTACTAATGAAATGATAAAATAATTACCTTATTTGTTACCAGACTAGTTACTGGAACAAGTAACAGGGTTAGTGTCAATACCCAATTTCGTCTGGGTAAATAAAATTCATCACAAAAATAAATAAAAAAAAACATAAAAAAAATGAAAAATACTATTTATTTTACTTTTTGCACCCCCAAATTTTCTTTTAAACACTTAACCCAATGACCCAAAATAATCTCTTACTTTTTTACTTCCTCACCACCCCTTTTCTCTTATCACACCCCACTCTCCACATCACCATCCACATCACTCTCCACATCTTATTCCACATCATCTACCTTTTTCATTTACTTTTTCCACATCATTTCCATATTAATTTTATATATCAACTTTTCTAATTTTTCCACTTACATTTTTTAATTATATCTTCTCCATCAACATTTTTTATTATCCATTTTTCTCTACCTTATTTCTCCACCCACTTTTTATATTATTTCTTTCACTTATTTTCCACATTAACTTTTACTATTCACTATATTTTATTTCACCTAATTTCTCCACCAACTTTTTATATTATTTCTTTCACTTAATTTCCACACCTAATCTCTCCACCAACTTTTTATATTTTTTTTTCACTTATTTTCCACATTAACTTTTACTATTTACTGTATTTTATTTCACCTACTTTCTCCACCAACTTTTTATATTATTTCTTTCACTTAATTTCCACACCTAATTTCTCCACCAACTTTTATATTATTTCTGTCACTTAATTTCCACACCAACTTTTTATATTATTTCTTTCATTTATTTTTCACATTAACTTTTACTATTTACTATATTTTATTTCACTTACTTTCTCCACCAACTTTTTATATTATTTCTTTCACTTATTTTCCACATTAACTTTTTCTATTCATCTTTTTTTTTAATTATATTTTATTTCATCTAAATTTTCCACCAACTTATTATATTATTTTTATTCATCAACTTTCTTCATCCTTAACTCTATAAATACCCACATTTTCTTCACACACACAATTACACAATATCCATCTCTTCTCTCTCAAAATTTCTACATTCCATCTCAAAACTCTACTCCATTTTTCTCTCACACTTTACCATTTCCTATTCCCTTCAAACATAGTAAATTTCATACCATATTTTCACTATAAATTCATCTTCTTCACCATCAATCTATCTCTTCTCACAACTTATTACAAGCAAAATCTTGCTTCATCTTTCAAATCTTCAACAAGGTACACATTTTCTTTTCATTCTATTTATATGCATTTTGATCATTTTTTTTTAGTTTATAAATTTATCCTATTTTCCACCACAATTTTATTCTATGTTTTTTTCATATTTTTATGTCATAGATATTTCAACTCACCTCTCTTCTTAATAAAAAAAAATATAAAAAAATATAAAACTTTAAAAAAAACATGTAATGATATAAATATCGGTTTGAGTACTCGTGCGATCGTACGCATAAGCCTAGTACTCATTATCCAAAATATAAAATAAACAAAAAAGTCGTATGAGTACTCGTGCAATCGTACGCATCAACCTAGTGCTCATTGCGCAAAATCTAAAATAAACAAAAAAAAAGTCGTGTGAGTGCTCGTGCGATCGTACGCATCAGCCTAACGCTCATTACGCAAAACAATAAAAAATAACAAAAAAGCCGTGTGAGTGCTCGTGCGATCGTACGCATCAGCCTAGTGCTCATTACGCAAAAAAATCTAAATATTACATAAAAAAATACCAAAAAATATAAAAATCTTCAAAAAAACTAAAAACATCCACATTTTCAAACAACAAACAATTTCTTAGCCAGAACTACGTGATCCTTGATTCTCCATCAAAAGTGGAGATACATAGGAGCAAGGCCAGTCCTTGTCAGGTTCACTTTCCCAAAAATCCAAAATCATTTTACAAACAAAATTCTCAAACAATTTCCAAACAAATTTTCAAGCAGTTTTCTAAAAGAACTACGTAACCCTGATTTCTCGTTCTTAATGAGAATACGTAGGAGCAAAGTCAATCCTTGTCGGGCCTAAAAAACTAAAAAATATTTTGTTTCTTTAGAATTTTATTTTAGGGGATAGTTAAACATTTTGAAAACCACATCACATTCGCATATTTAGTTAAAGGTACTGCCTTAGGGCAGGCGTTGTAGGGTGCTAATACCTTCCCTACACGTAACCGACTCCCAAATTTAGAATCTCATTTTCGCAGACTATGCCTTATCATTTTATGGTTTTTCCGTAGTTTTCCAGAATAAACTATGGTGGCGACTCCAAAACTCTTTTTTCAAAACCCCGTTTTTATTTTTCGGGTCGTCGTCCCGTCGCGATCCCGGTTGCGACAGATGGCGACTCCACTGGGGACGCTAGAGAGTCAGGCCATTTAATTAGATATGCGAATTCGATGTGGTTTTTCTTTGTGTTTTTTCCCCTTTTCCTTATCTACGATTGATATTTGAAATAGTCGCATGTGAGTTTTTTTAGGTATTCTTTATCTTTGAAGTAATTGTTCCTTATCTATGTCTGATATATCTACTTATTTGTGTTTATGTTGCGAGTGTTGTTTTGCATTATAATCTCCCTTCACACACTTTATGCATATCATGAGTGGGGCCCTATACCCGGGTCTGAGCGTAACTTAGAATTAGAGGGGTTGTGTAGCGTTGTCACTCTGGGATGTACTTCCTGTTTGGCTATGGTGACAACTCCAGCTAGAGTCTGTTCTCTTCATTTGTGTCTCCGCATCTAGTTGATTACTCTGATTGTTGTGGAGAGACAGTGAAAAGAGCCATAGCTCTGGTGGCCTTGATTTAAGCATTAGGGAGCTATCCTTGTGAGTGCATATCTTTGGCCTTAGAACTTTAGTCATTCAACCTCTGATAAGGCACGAAAGGGAGACTACTTTGTTTTAGTTTGTCTGTCATTTCCTATTTTACAAAAAATTTGTCATGTTTATTTTAAATAAAAAAAATAAAAAAAAGAAAATATGAAAATAAAAAAAGATTAAAATTAATTTTGTTCTCGGAATCATTCAAAAAAAAAAGAAAAAATTAGAATTTCTTAAAATATTTTTAGGGCATGAAAAATCTAAAAAAAAAATAATAAAGTGTACATATTTTGGGGTAATATAGATCATTATTTTGAATTTCTGGACCTCATTTTTCATACAAATAAAATGCGAATTGTTATCCTTCAAACCAAAAAAAATCTTTTTGATAGAATATTTTGTTTTAAGCGTGCAATATCTTTCCTTTCAATTAAAATTTAATTGTTCTGAGATGTACATATATTTATTTTTCGTAAGTCAAAAAAATAAAAATTAACTCAAAAAAATAATGAGTGAAACCATATTTTCTTAAGCTTTGAGAGTAATTCTTGGGTTCGTGCATGCTTTTGTTTGAGTACGATTTTTAAAAAAAAAGGGGTCACCAAACCCAATTTTCTCTAAAAAAAAATAATAAAAAAAAACTTTCATTTTTCAGCTATTATCATTATTTTACTTCATATTACATTTCTTCATTCATAAAACCCAAAAAACAAAATATGCATATCGTATCAAAAGTTGAGTCAATTATTTTCGATGCAAATCATCCACTTTATGAGATTTCAAAAAACAATTGTAATGGATGTCATAATCTCTTATAGTCAAATGATCAAATTACATATTCTTAAGAAATATTTGTGTGTACATTGCTTGAAAACATCATCCTACAGCCTTCACTAAACCAAAGATTGACCCAAATCATGTTCTTGAGTCCATGTAAACGCAAACTTTTACAGTGGGGCAGATCTTCCATGTTATCTCCATTGGCCTTCATTTGGGAGATCCTTGAATCCGTTAGGACAAAACGAAAAAAAATAATAAAAAAACAAAAAAAAACGACTCTTGTTGGGATCATTTAGTTTTGTCTCCTACTTAATCTTGTGAAAATAAAACAACCAAAATTTGAAATAATGTGTGGCCATCTTTCTTCATCCAAAAACAAAAGATATATCCATTGATACCAAATTTGAGCCAATAAGAAATTTCTTTTCAAAAATTTACCTAAACAAGGGTTACCATCACATTAGAAGTCAACTTAAATTGCAAAAAAAAGAAACACACTTAGTGAGCAAATGAAGAGAATTCAACAAAAGCAAAGAAAAAATAGAAAGAATCACAAAGTGATGACAAACAAAGAATGAAATTTGATAAAGGGCAAAATAGGTGAAACAGATTTGACAAATAGGCTGATACAAGGTGTAGATGGTAACTCTTGTTTCAAATAACCCAAAAACATTTATTTGAGCCTTTATATCTTTTCTTTCAATACCCATCAGCCAAGCCACATTACAAGCTCAATAAAAGTCCACACAGATTGAATGATTGTTGCTTAAATTTTCATAAAGCTTAATTTTGAGACAAGACAAAATGACTAACAATGTAGTTGTTAAAAAAAATGATGAAAAAATAAATGTCCTCGGAAGAAGGGAACTCCCTATTGATCAAGATTATATGAAGGAAAATCAGGCCAATTGGGGCAATCCTTCCAAGCCAATCATTTCCATATCCATCACAAATCTCCGAACAAATTCATATCTCATTCAAACTACTCCCCGATTCCCAAACTACGGGGCACTTTGTAGGTTTTACATAACCTTTTTCACCCGTTCTACAAAACTAGGGCCACTTTGAGAGTTTCATATGTTTTGGTCCATTCAAAATATTGGGCAACTTTGTTAATCTCAAATTTGTTTCATGTGTATATTCAAAGTTCATACCAAGACCAAGGCATCCCTTGCTGGGCCGCTCAGATTTGTCCGCACTAAAATTCATAAATCCACCCTCAAAACAGGGGCAGACACTTTGGGGCTTTGTATGATTTTGAGTCCATCTTATCATTTGTAAACCCGAAATGGGGGCAACCTCTTTTTGAATCTCGCTTAATTGACTCATACCCGAAACTAGGGGCAATTTTGTGAAAGTTATACCCTCACAATTCATAGATACATTTGTCCATACCTATCTTTTTACCATGCCCCCAAACTGGGGCAACTTCTGAGTATCTACGACTTCACATTGGCATTTGTAATTGTTTTAAGGAGTAAGAGGCCCAAGTAAGTTTTCTCCTCTAATTTCAAAATTTACATCAACCATGTTTCTCTTGCATATCAAGGTTTCAAAATCCTAATCCTTGTACAAAGATGCAACACCTTGTTTAATAATATTTTCAACCTTGAGCAAAAGATCTAAAACCTTGTTCCTCATTTCATCAAAAAAAAAAATAACAAAAAAAAAAACAAAACAAAGCAAACGTTTTCATGTATCTATCAAAAAGAAAGTATTTCTCATCGAAACCCTCTTCATTCACATGAATGGTCATCGATTTCCTTCTTCACAAAAAAAAACAAAAAGAAAACACAAAAAGAATAACATTCAGATTTTCTCTCTCAAGTCATATTGTTTCATGTCGATCAAGCTTTCAAATTTGTGTCGAAATTACAAAACATTTCAAGTTTCAAGAATTTCAAAATTTGAAAGCTCAATTTCTACACTGGCCCCCAAGCCCAGTTTTCACACTGGCCAACATTTCTCAAATTACAAGTTTTAAGAATTTCAAAATTTGAAAGCCCAGTTTCCATACTGGCCCCCCTAAGCCCAGTTTCAACACTGGCCCCAAGCCCAGTTTCCACACTGGCCCCTAAGTCCAGTTTCCACACTGGCCCTCAAAGCCCAGTTTCCACACTGGCCCCCAAGCCCAGTTTTCACACTGGCCCAAAAAGCCCAGTTTTCAAACTGGCCCTCAAGCCCAGTTTTCACACTAGCCCCCAAGCCAGGTTTTCACACTGGCCCCAAAAGCCCAATTTTCACACTGGCCCCCAAACCCAGTTTCCACACTAGCCCCCCTAAGCCCAGTTTCCACAATGGCCCCAAGCCCAGTTTCCACACTGGCCCCAAGCCTAGTTTCCACACTGGCCCCCAAGCCCAGTTTTCAAACTAGCCCCCTAAGCCCAGTTTCCACACTGGCCCCAAGTCCAGTTTCCACACTGGCCCCCAAGTCCAGTTTCCACACTGGCCCCCAAAGCCCAGTTTCCACACTGGCCCCCAAGCCCAGTTTTCACACTGGCCCTCAAGCCCAGTTTTCAAACTGGCCCTCAAGCCCAGTTTTCACACTGGCCCCCAAGCCCAGTTTTCACACTAGCCCCCAAGCCAAGTTTTCACACTGGCCCCAAAAGCCCAGTTTTCACACTGGCCCCCAACCCCAGTTTCCACACTGGCCCCCTAAGCCCAGTTTCCACACTGGCCCCAAGCCCAATTTCCACACTGGCCCCAAGCCCAGTTTCCACACTGGCCCCCAAGCCCAGTTTTCACACTGGCCCCAAAAGCCCAGTTTTCACACTGGCCCCAAGCCCAGTTTCCACACTGGCCCCCAAGCCCAGTTTCCACACTGGCCCCCAAGCCCAGTTTCCACACTGGCCCTCAAGCCCAGTTTCCACACTGGCCCCCGAAGCCCAGTTTCCACACTGGCCCCCAAGCCCAGTTTTCACACTGGCCCCAAGCCCAGTTTCAACTCTGGCCCCCAAGCCCACTTTCCACACTGGCCCCCAAGCCCAGTTTTCACACTGGCCCCCAAGCCCAGTTTTCACACTAGCCCCAAAAGTCCAGTTTTCACACTGGCCCCCAAGACCAGGTTCCACACTGGCCCCCAAGCCAAGTTTCCACACTGGCCCCCAAGCCCAGTTTCCACACTGGCCCCCAAGCCCAGTTTCCACACTGGCCCCAAAAGCCAAGTTTTCACACTGGCCCCCAAAGCCCAGTTTCCACACTGGCCCCCAAAGCCCAGTTTCCACACTGGCCCCAAGCCCAGTTTCAACACTGGCCCCCAAGCCCAGTTTTCAAACTGGCCCCCAAGCCCAGTTTTCACACTGGCCCCCAAGCCCAATTTTCACACTGGCCCCAAAAGCCCAGTTTTCACACTGGCCCCAAGCCCAGTTTCCACACTGGCCCCCAAGCCAAGTTTCCACACTGGCCCCCAAGCCCAGTTTCCACACTGGCCCCCAAAGCCCAGTTTCCACACTGGCCCCCAAGCCTAGTTTTCACACTGGCCCCAAGCCCAGTTTCAACTCTGGCCTCCAAGCCCAGTTTCCACACTGGCCCCCAAGCCCAGTTTTCATACTGGCCCAAAAAGCCCAGTTTTCAAACTGGCCCCCAAGCCCAGTTTTCACACTGGCCCCAAGCCCAGTTTTCACACTGGCCCCCAAGTCCAGTTTCCACACTGGCTTCGAAGCCCAGTTTCCACACTGGCCCCCAAGCCCAGTTTTCACACTGGCCCCCAAGCCCAGCTTTCACGTTGGCCCCCAAGCCCAGCTTTCACGCTGGCCCCCAAGCCCAGCTTCCACGCTGGCCCCCAAGCCCAGTTTTCACACTGGCTCTTAAGTTCAATTTTTGCCTCGCCCTTAAGTTCAATTTTTGTATGGCACCTTTAGTTTCTCTTTGGGATATCGATCATCTGCTAGGCAATGGTCGAACCCTTTTTATTGGATCGTGATTCTCTTCATCTTATGTACTTGAATCGATTGTTATTCTCCTCTTTTCTCTTTGAAACCCAGGCGAAATTAGTATTTCTATCTTTACTTATCTTTTACTCTAATAATATAAAAACATTGTTTGTCATATTATCTAGTAAAATCTAAGTAAAGAGGGGCATTTGTCAATACCCAATTTCGTACGGGTAAATAAAATTCATCACAAAAATAAATAAAAAATAACATAAAAAAAAAAACCAAAATGAAAAATACTATTTATTTTACCTTTTGCACCCCAAATTTTCTTTTAAACACTTAACCCAATGGCCCAAAATAATCTCTTACTTTTTTTACTTCCTCACCACCCCTTTTCTCTTATCACACCCCACTCTCCACATCACCATCCACATCACCCTCCACATCTTATTCCACATCATCTACCTTTTTCATTTACTTTTTCCACATCATTTCCATATTAATTTTATATATCAACTTTTCTAATTTTTCCACTTACATTTTTTAATTATATCTTCTGCATCAACATCATTTCCATATTAATTTTATATATCAACTTTTCTAATTTTTCTACTTACATTTTTTAATTATATCTTCTGCATCAACATTTTTTATTATCCATTTTTCTCCACCAACTTTTTATATTATTTCTTTCACTTAATTTCCACACCTAATCTCTCCACCAACTTTTTATATTTTTTTTTCACTTATTTTCCACATTAACTTTTGCTATTTACTATATTTTATTTCACCTACTTTCTCCATCAACTTTTTATATAATTTCTGTCACTTAATTTCCACACCTAATTTCTCCACCAACTTTTTATATTATTTCTTTCATTTATTTTCCACATTAACTTTTACTATTTACAATATTTTATTTCACCTACTTTCTCCACCAACTTTTTATATTATTTCTTTCACTTATTTTCCACATTAACTTTTTCTATTCATCTTTTTTTTTAATTATATTTTATTTCATCTAAATTTTCCACCAACTTATTATATTATTTTTTTCATCAACTTTCTTCATCCTTAACTCTATAAATACCCACATTTTCTTCACACACACAATTACACAATATCCATCTCTTCTCTCTCAAAATCTCTACATTCCATCTCAAAACTCTACTCCATTTTTCTCTCACACTTTACCATTTCCTATTACCTTCAAATATAGTAAATTTCATACCATATTTTCACTATAAATTCATCTTCTTCACCATCAATCTATCTCTTCTCACAACTTATTACAAGCAAAATCTTGCTTCATCTTTCAAATCTTCAACAAGGTACACATTTTCTTTTCATTCTATTTATATGCATTTTGATCATTTTTTTTAGTTTATAAATTTATCCTATTTTCCACCACAATTTTATTCTATGTTTTTTTCATATTTTTATGTCATAGATATTTCAACTCACCTCTCTTCTTAATAAAAAAAATATAAAAAAAATATAAAACTTTAAAAAAAACATGTAATGATATAAATATCGGTTTGAGTACTCGTGCGATCGTACGCATCAGCCTAGTACTCATTATCCAAAATATAAAATAAACAAAAAAGCCGTATGAGTACTCGTGCGATCGTACGCATCAGCCTAGTGCTCATTGCGCAAAATCTAAAATAAACAAAAAAAAGTCGTGTGAGTGCTCGTGCGATCGTACGCATCAGCCTAGCGCTCATTACGCAAAACAATAAAAAATAACAAAAAAGCCGTGTGAGTGCTCGTGCGATCGTACGCATCAGCCTAGTGCTCATTACGCAAAACAATAAAAAACAAAGAAAAAGCCGTGTGACTGCTCGTGCGATCGTACGCATCAGCCTAGTGCTCATTACGCAAAAAAATCTAAATATTACATCAAAAAAGGGTTAAATATATTTTTGATCCCTTAACTTTCAGTGAAAATTGGAATTAGTCCCTCTTCAAAACTTTGGGCTAATTTAGTCCCCAAACTTTAAAAATGTATGAATTTAGTCCTTTTAACCAAATTTTGTTAACTTTATTTTATGTTTCAAACACATTTCTCAATTAACACTGAAGTAAAAATGTGTCAAACGGTATAAAAAACTCAAATGCTATCATGAAACACACCTAAAACATCAAATAAACCTAACAAAATTTAGTTAAAAGGACTAAATTCACACAATTCTAAAGTTTGGGGACTAAATTAGGTCAAAGTTTTGAAGAGGGACTAATTCCAATTTTCACTAAAAGTTAAGGGACCAAAAACATATTTAACCCCATCAAAAAATACCAAAAAATATAAAGATCTTCAAAAAAACTAAAATCATCCACATTTTCAAACAACAAACAATTTCTTAGCCAGAACTACGTGATCCTTGATTCTCCATCAAAAGTGGAGATACGTAGGAGCAAGGTCAGTCCTTGTCAGGTTCACTTTCCCAAAAATCCAAAATCATTTTACAAACAAAATTCTCAAACAATTTCCAAACAAATTTTCAAGTAGTTTTCTAAAAGAACTACGTAACCCTGATTTCTCGTTCTTAATGAGAATACGTAGGAGCAAGGTCAATCCTTGTCGGGCTTAAAAAACTAAAAAATATTTTGTTTCTTTAGAATTTTATTTTAGGGGATAGTTAAACATTTTGAAAACCACATCACATTCGCATATTTAGTTAAAGGTACTGCCCTAGGGCAGGCGTTGTAGGGTGCTAATACCTTTCCTACACGTAACCGACTCCCGAATTTAGAATCTCATTTTCGCAGACTATGCCTTATCATTTTATGGTTTTTCCGTAGTTTTCCAAAATAAACTATGGTGGCGACTCCAAAACTCTTTTTTCAAAACCCCGTTTTTATTTTTCGGGTCGTCGTCCCGTCGCGATCCCGGTTGCGAAAGTTAGCAAAACAATGCCAAACCCAACAGGTCAGCAAGCATAACCCATCAATTTTGGCAAGATGGGTTAAGTTTTACGACCATCTAATTCACAAAGTTCCTTCATATTAACAACAAAACCAATAGATTGACAATTGTAAAGCTTATACCCTTAGAAGGTATCTTAAGTACAAAGCCACCTGGATCTTAAGTTGTTGATTATCCTTTAAATAACATTTTAAAGAAGCATTGAAGAAGACACTCCATCCCTGATTTCTATCTAAGAAGAGTTTTAAAATGCAAAAGTTCCAAAAATACAAAAAGCCCCTAGAGATATAAACTTTTTAGATCTAGACCTTGAATCAATAGTCACCTAGACCTTGCAGTATAGATTTTTAGTCTGCATTCTTTGATGGTTTAAGTTATGTATGGTGGAGTGTGGTGTAGCAGACTGTGTCAAGGCTAGTCATAGTAGTGAGGCTAAATTAGGATGCTTTGATGTGACATTAGTAAGCTTGACTACACGAAGGGAGGATGTTTGAGTTAGTAGAATTAGATTAGATTTTGGGTATCATAAAGTTTATGATGTCTGTGGTATTTTCTAATAGCGATTTTTTTGTACCAGGCAGTATTACATTTTGTTATTTCTCTTTCTTTTTTATTCTACTGAAGGTAGTGCTTCATTTTAAACAAGATAGAGAATTTTCTTACTGGTGTGAGTTGGGACCTTAGCCTTGATATTCTGATAGTATGTTTGCTCTGGTTTGTGTATTTCTAAGTCCATATAGCTGGATAATCTTCTCGTGGGGTAAGTTTAATTAAATAACTTTATGAAGTTTCAATTGTAGTAGTCTTTTTTTTATGGGGTTGCACTGCTTAGAGTAACCAGTGATTGTTGCGTAGAAAAGGTTAATGTCATAGATTTTTCTTCATGAATTAATAAGCCTTGTTTTGCGTGCTAAGTACTTTTTCTTTTAATGAGTTCACGTGACTTTTTCTAGTTGATACTTTATGCAAAGAAAAAAGTCTAGTGGTTATTTTTTTTGTTGCTAAGTACCTTAGGTTTATAATAATGTTATAAAATAACTTTTTTTATAATGAAAGAATAGAATCTTTAATGAATGCATGCTAAATAACCTTAAAATCATAGTAATTTTCAATAAAATATCTCAAAATTGGCCATATTTGTTTTAGTTATATACTTGTAGTACATATTTGTATTCTGCATTCTTTGATGGTTTAAATTATGTATGGGGGCGCTAATCCTATTTTGTGTATGATTGGATTCTTGCTACATGATTATCACTTGTTCCTTTTAATTATATTTGTTGGTATGCAATTGTCTTTGTTACTGGTATATTGAAAGTATAAAGGTTGAAGGGGTTTTTTGTAATACACATGTGGATTAATTTAGGAAGCATGTTGAAACTGTTTCATGTGATAGTCAGTTCTGTTTTAGATTGTTTTCTTTTGGGTGCACCAGTAGTTAACAAGAGTGAGGTTATGTGGATCAGTATTTTTTATTTGGTTATGTATTTTTTTCTTGTTTGCTTTTCTTCCAACAATTATTTATTCAACAATAGTATTTTTTTCCTTTAGTTCTTTCACAATGTCAGAATCCCCATCTTCTAAGCCACAAACTCCTTTCTGTATACTAGAATCACTATGTACACTATTTACAATATCCCCATCAAGTGAAAGGTAATAAGTTGTCTTCTGACTTTATGAATTCTGCACATTTCTTCCTATAAAATCCAACTACGTTTTGGGCCCAGACATAAACATCCTGTCAAAGATATAAAACCATTCCTTGGACCTCCAGTTAACAAGTTAAGCTTTTGAGAATATAGAAATCTTTTTTGCTTCATATTAGTAGATATTTTGTTGACAATACAAGATCATATTGCTAAAATACCCTGAACTAATTTAAGTGTTATGCCTTTGTATTTATTATAATGAAATAAACATAAAACCACTTCATGTTGCATAATGTAGATGGTAAGATTGTCATAAATGGAGTGATTAATGGTGTGTTCAAAGTTGAGGTAGTATGAATATTATTTTATTTGTATGATATTACAAATAATGTTAGTTTCTATATATTGCTAATACTATATTCACTAATCTTGATAGATTAATAAAATATGGACCGAAAATGGATGTTTGCTAGTCGATTATCAAAAGAATATGAGGATGGGGTGAAAGAGTTTTGTAGATTTGCAGTTGAGCATGCAAAAAACCCTAGTAGAATCATTTGTCCTTGCTTACAGTGTTGTCATTTAAAGGTAGTGAACGTAGATGAGTTAGAAGAGCATTTAATATGCAATGGAATTGATAAAAGTTATTCATGCTGGACCAAACATGGTGAAAATAGAAAAAATCATATAAATAATGATTTTCATCATAATACAAGTTCTACACCGAAAGAGACTGACACAACATATGAGTTAGATGAAGTTGAAGAGATTGTAAATATTATTGAAGAGGATATACGAGATTGTCCTCAGATGTTTGATAGGTTGACAATGGATGCAAAGACACCATTGTATAATGGTTGTACTAGTTTCACAAGACTATCAGCAGTCTTGAAATTATTCAATTTGAAAGCACGAAATTGATGGTTTGATACTAGCTTTACTGAATTACTATCACTTATAAAAAATATGCTACCACAAGATAATGTGCTTCCTAGTCGAATGTATGACGCTAGAAAAATGTTAAGCTCTATTGGGATGAGCTACGAGAAGATTCATCCTTGTCCAAATGATTGCATTCTTTTTCGAAATGAATATGCCCCATTGGATAAATGTCCTAAATGTATGACATCGCACTATAAGAAAAATTTAGTGCCGAGCAAAGTGGTATGGTATTTTCCTATAATACCAAGATTTAGGTGCATGTATCGTAATGAACAAGATGCAAAGAACTTAAGATGGCATGCAGATGAAAGAATACGTGATGGAAAGCTTCGGCACCTTGCAGATTCTCCTCAATGGACAAAAGTTGACCATGATTACCCTAATTTTGGGAAAGAACCACGAAACCTACGTCTTGCTTTGTCTACTGATGGAATAAATCCGCATGGTATGCAAAGCAACTCGCATAGCACGTGGCCTGTGGTTATGATTATATATAACCTACCTCCATGGCTATGCATGAAAAGGAAGTTCATGATGTTATCCATGCTAATTCTAGGTCCAAAACAACCAGGGAATGACATAGACATATACTTGGCACCTCTTATTGAAGACTTGAAGGATATGTGGAACGAAGGTGTAGAGGTGTATGATGCGTATACAAAAGAAAGTTTCCTACTAAGGGTAATGCTGTTTGGCACAATTAATGCTTTTCCAGCATATGGTAATCTATCTGGATATAGTATCAAAGGGAAGTGTGCATGCCCTATATGTGAAGATAATACAGATTGGGTGCGATTGGAACATGGTAAGAAAAATGTTTTTCTTGGGCATCGTAGATTCTTACCTTCAAAGCACCGTTATCGAGGATGGAGAAAAGCATTTAATGGGACAACAGAAGAACGTAGAGCTCCAGAACTATTGTATGGTGATAAAGTTTTTGAAAAAGTAAAGGATATAAACAACAAATTTGGTAAGCCTTTTGCAAGAGATCTAGTCACAAGATATGGTAAGTCAGTTTATCATTTCAAATTATGTGATTGAATTGTGAACGTACTTTCTTGGCTGTTATAAAAAATTAGGTTGAATCAATTGCATACCACATTGGATCATTAAAACTGTTTGACTTTGTATGGTCCCATATCTTTGGTTTAAATATGTTTGTATATGTGTATTTTGACTTTAGGAGAGAATTATAGTAGATTACAATATCTTCTTGTTTATTTGATATTTACAGAGTGAGTCATCATTTTTAAAAGTATGATTTGAAAATTAGTCAATTCCTTATCTACAGTTTGATTATCTCGTGTAGATAAAGGATAACTGGAGAAAACTAAATGTGATTGGTTTTATGAGTTTATCTGCCTTTTTTTTCTGGTCGGATGAATGTCGTACATGTTTGGATATAACACATGCACAGGTCATATTAAGTAATGCTAATAGAATGTGTGATGTGTCAATTGTGTTTTGAGTGGTAATTATTATATTGGTTTAAAATTTGATATGGAAGGTTGTTTGGTTGCATTATGTGCTCTTTAAGAAAGAGAAAGGAATTTAATGCATATATAAAAATCTATATTATATTAATATAATATATAAGTTACGTAATCTAACTTTCTTATATATATACATATAAAAATCTATATTATATTAATATAGTGGTTTAATTGCTTGCATTGTCCACAGTTTGGTTGCAACGTGTCAAGTTAGTCCATCTTTTTAAAAAAGTTTCAATTACGTCCAAACTTGGTTTAAAAGTGTCAATTTTGTCCAAACGTATGTAAAATTTGCTTCAATCAAGTCCCTTCCGTTAAATCCACATAAACGGATGTTAATTTTTTTTTCTCTCTCCTCTGCTTCTCTGCTCTACTGCTCTGCTGCTATGCTCTGCTGCTCCTTTAGTAAAATGTTTTTCACTTATATTTAATATTTACATAAATTAAATCATGATCATGATGTAACTAAATGATTTTATCTAAATTATTATTCCACTTTTTTTTTACCAATATGCTACATATGATTTATTAATAGAGATTTGTGCCTGTTAATTGAAAGAAAAAATTAAAGTTATACAGTATCTATTAATTAAAATATGTGTGTATTTTAAAGTAAAATAATTTTATTAATCTCAAATATAAATATCTATCTTATATTTTATTATCTTAAAACTATTTTAGTAAATAAATTAATTAATAAATTATTTTAAATATATATGATTTATCCTATTATCTTATATATATTTTTAATATACTTTTAATGACGATAAATTATATATATATAATTAACACAAAACGTATAATTCTTTTTTAAAGAAAATGAAAATATGTAGAAACAGTTCAACCAATATTATACCAAAATAAATAATTTTGTAAATACCTTTTTAGTTAAAGAACAGAAAAATGAATTATTTGATTTTTAGATAATATTTTACTACGAATTATAATATTTTAATTATATTTATTGTTATTATTTTAATATAATATTTTACTACGAAAAGCAATTACCGAATGAAGCAGAAAATGGGTGTGAAAAGAATACTTTTTGTTTAGATTTAGTTTTCATGTTTTTGTAAGATAAACTAAAACCAAGTATAAATATATGAGAAATGAGAGTTTCATCCACAATCATTACTCTGTGCAGAAGTTCTGTATAACTTAGTCCACGTATACTGTTTTTTTCATTTAATATATATGCATAATATTTTCAAATTTTCTAATAATTGCTTAATGTATTATTTTATATTTTATATTATCATTATATTATTTTATAATGTCCAGAGGAGCAGAGCAGAGAAGCAGAGGAGCAGAGGAGAGAGAACTAAAAAATTAACGTCCGTTTTGGTGAATTTAACGGAAGGGACTTGATTGAAGCAAATTTTACATACGTTTGGACGAAATTGACACTTTTAAACCAAGTTTGTACGTAATTGAAATTTTTTTAAAAAGATGGACTACTTTGACACGTTGCAGCCAAACTAGGGACAATGCAAGCAATTAAACCTAATATAATATATAAACTTACTTAAAATGAAACTTAAAAAAATATAAAACTTATTTCCCTATGTGCAGTCTATGCCAAAAACTATTAAAGTCCTACCTTTCTCCCTCTTAGTTTTCACATAGGAACTTCTCCTTGCCACTCATTAACCACTCAAATTCCTACATATCCCAATGAAGAAATAAAAAATGTCAGGCGTTATCCACTGCCCAGAAACACCGACCCCTTTTTTTCTCTTTCACTTTTCCTCTTGCCTAAAGTAAACACATACACAACCTGAGCCCAGACTCATTCATTCCTCTATTACCCTTTTTTTTTCTTTCTCCTTCTTCTTTCAAACTCTCATCTTTCTCTTTACCAACCCAAGACCCTTCACTCACATGACTACCTATCTTGCACTAGCATCATTCTACCATACCCTTTTTATTAAGGTATGTCCAGAACGTGTCAATATATTGTAGAAACCACATCACCAAAACTCACCAAATAACTTCTATCTCTCTCCTTCGCTTTTCATGACCACTGGACTACTCACTCACCCTACTCACTTTCACTCACAGTTTCTGAAACCCACAACCCCATACAAGTTCATAACAAAAAGATAATTGACGTGATCTAACCTAATTAAATCCCTTTTTTCTTAATCCATCTATTTAATACAAAAGCTACTCTCTCCCATAAACCCATCTCTCCCATAAACCCATCAAGTACTCTTACTCAGTCTCTCCTAGTAGGTTCACCTAACTTTACCACTAACACTCCCTTTTTATTTCAAACCCACATTTGAACATATAATTTCTCACTTTCTCTCATATTTCACGTGTACCCTATAGTCCCTGCATGGCCAGTTTTCATCCAACAAAATAAAATGTACATGCATCACCAATTTTCAGTTATTACAATTTTCTAACTAATTTGATCTTTTTCACAATAATTAGATAAAGGAATTGGGATCGAATGTTAATAACATTTCCCGTCAAGAATTGTGGAAGTGTGGTCGTGTGAACAAAAGAGGGGTAATTAAAAACGAAGAAACTCAGCAAGTTTGGGAGAAATGTGTAAGTAATATGTTTTCATATTATATTTTTGTGTGTGAAATGAGATTAAATGTGATATGTTTGGTTCTTGTTTAGGTTCAACTCTCACAAACTAATTCAGAAGAGATGAGTAATGATCACTCCAACATTCTGAGTCAAGCTTTATGTCTCCTGGAGTATCCAGGTCGTGTTAGGGGAATGGGATTTGGAGTCGGTCATAGAGATTATTTTCTGTCCAAAAAGCGTCCTACGTACCATGAGCATGATAAATTAACTGCTCAAGTGAAAGACATGTCGGAAAGAATGACACAAATGGAAAATGAGTTGATTTCGCTTCGAAAAATTGACACACCAAATAGTACGGAAGAAGCTAATATTGATAGTGGCCAAGGGAGTTGCACATTGTCATCAAATAGTTTTCCCAAGGTAGCCAACTTATCTACATTACTTTCATAGGTCTTCATATTTAGTCAAATTGAAGATTGTCTTATAATTATGTTTTATAATGTAGGAGGTCTCAAGTTGTAAATTGTTTACATTATCACCATCACTTTGCTTGGTTGCCCATGGAAAATTGCATAATTTTAAAAGTGATACACTACATGGTAGACCTCTACCTAAGGGACATGTCAAAGTTAGTATAGATATTGCTTTGGAGCCAAATGTATCCTTGCCTATACCAATTGATGATGATGACATGATGACAATAGGACAAGCAATAGGTACATTTGTGGCATGGCCAATGAATTTCATACAGATTAGTGATGAGGTATGTTTATACAATTGTATTCATTCATATTTATGAACATATTTTATCTATTACCTAACTTGTTTAATTGATGATGTTTTAGGATTCTACTCAACCTATAAAGAAAAAGATGAATAATACAAATGAATGTGTCGCACCTAAAAAGAAATGTCAAGGGAAGATGACCATTCAACATACTCCTTGTAAACTGTTTCATCCAAATCTTTCTGAATGGTGCAATTGTCTCTCTTCATACATGAAACTAAAGCCATCAGAGTCACTTCCTCCAATACAAATGGACAAAAACATATTTGGACTACAAAATCATAAAGAAATCGTTAATGCAGAAATTATTGAAGAAGTTACTAACTATGCATGGCTAGGTGCAACTATAATTTCTATATATATAGGGTAAAGCATTTTATACATTTTATCATTAATTCATTATTAGATTGACACCTTATCATATTGCTTATACATTCTTATATTTTTCTTTTATAAGGTACCTATATCAAAATTTTGTTAAGCCAAATGATAAGGCATTCTTTTTTTTATCACCCCAAATCAGAACACATGAGCTACCAATGAAAGACAGAATGCAAAAAATAGTTACTCTTTTTCTTGATAATTGGGTGATTGATAAGTTTGTTCTTGCACCTATTAATACCGGGTAATACTTTACTTTACAACTTTATCAACAATGTATTATTTTCAAAGTTAGATGTACGAATTCTAATTTTGTTGATTCATTTCAAATTGTAGCTAACATTGGGTGTTGCTGGGAATCAATCTTAAATTAGAGATAATTCATTATCTTGACCCAGTGGCGGTAGACATTAATATGAGGCAAGATTTGAAGAAATTGTTTGACATGTAAGAATATACGTGTTGTATACTTTTAACTGACATATCTGTATACTTTTAGTTGTATTGTTTTTACTTATACATGCTTTAATTTTATTTATTCACTAGGGTTATACAAACCTATCGAGCTCAAACCGGAAACATGGTTTCAAAGTCTAAGTCAAACAATATCAAGTGGACAACAATTAAGGTACATTACTCTAGTATGTTTTGTGTAGTATAGTCTTGATTGTGATAATTAAATTGTTGAATAACCTTATGTGACCTTTAGTTCACGTTATGGTTGCTTGTATTATACTAGTTAGGTGAATAACTTGTATTCTTGAATGGTTAAAGACTTATTTCGTTGTTGCATGGTAATGGTTAGTTAAATAACATGTATTATTGTGAAACTGGTTGAAGGGGCATATGGATGTTATGAAACCATAACTTATTATTAAGAGTTTAAACTTGTATACGGTATATAGTTATTTGTTATCATGCACTGAATCTGTTTGGAGTATACTAGATTTTTGTTTCTTTTTATGTTCAAATTATAAAAATGTTTTTTAATTTTGAAATTCTAGTGCCCAAGACAACCCAACGACAATAATTGTGGGTATTATGTGTGTCAATATATGACGGAAATTATTACATACTATGAAGGAGGAACAATTCCAACTGATGTAAGTTATCTTTATCGTCATAATTAATTTGTAGCAATATTTAATTAACTAATTCTATATTATTTTTTTTCTTGCAGTATTTTTCTAGTTGCAGATGTCAACAATATCATGAAAGTCAAATCATTGAAGTTAGAGAAAATTGGTGTTTACATGTAATTAGTACATGCTTATAGGTTATGTTAGGGTGATGTATATGCTTATAAGTACTTATATGATATATATGCTATGGTTGTATATATTATCTTATAAAACAATGTTATGTCGTGACACATATTAAACGACTTAACGATTAAATTTTGAAATATTAGTGTACCAATAATTTTTATTTATATTAATGAATATTCTTTTTGAGACATTTGTCATATTTTTCTCAATATTTTATATCTTTTTGTATATAATAGAATCAATATATAGTGTGAATTTGCGCATAATAGAACCAATATTTTATATTTTATTGTAAAATTAATTATTTTTTAAAAACATTTGAACCAATAGATAGTGCTTATTTAAAGAAGCGCTATCTATTGCCAACCACCAATAGATAACACTTTTTCAAGTTAGCGCTATCTATTGTTACTACAAATAGATAGCGCTTCTTTCAAGAAGCGCTATCTATTGGTGGTTGACTATAGATAGCGTCTTTTTAAACAAGCGCTATCTATTGTGGCGGACAATAGATAGCGTGTTTTTAGAAGCGTTATCTATTAATAGATAGCGCACGCATAGATAGCGCTTAAAAAACGCTATCTATGATAAAGAAAAACGTTATCTATGCGCTTTTTTGTAGTAGTGATGCCTTGAACATGAGTGATGAGAACGAGACAAATAAAAGAGGAAAACATTTCAAATGTGTAAAATATTTTATATAGTAGTTGTTGGTTTAACTGATATAAAAAGTGGTACTTTCTATATCGATTCTAGAATTGGTATAGAAAATAAAAACTTTTTGTACCACCTATATTTATACTAAATCTAAAATTAGTATAAAAAATCTTTTTTGACTGATATGGAAAGTTTTTTCTACCATAGTTTAGTTTTTTTCTGCGTTATATAAGAAGGTATTTCACACTTACTAAAAATAATAATAATAGTAATAATAATAAACGAGTTAATGGACAAAAAAATGGTATATTAAATGCTTTTACACTGTTTTTTATTTCATTTCTGTTTTATACTTCGAAGATACTAAATAGAGTATTAGAATACGCAATAGTATACTAAGAGTGGAAAGACAACATACATTATTCAATGCAGAAAATGTAGTTTACACAAAGTATTGAGTTTTGAGAGTAAACGTGAACAGTGACTATGGAGAAACCTCCTATTTTAATGGAACATGTAAAAAATTACAACTTTGAAGATGTTATTATTCCTTAAACTAGACGTAAGAGAAAACTAAGCCCATTTTGCCATGAGAGACATGCCACCAGCACCCAAAAACACTGCTAAGTAAGATTTCAATTGAAGGTTGACACTACCCTGCAATCTAGGGCTCATGAAATCAGCAGAAAGAAGGTCAACCAAAGCCATGTAGATCAAAAGACCAGCAGAAGAAGCGTTCAGCAACCCCACAGTGATGAGTGCACTTGGACTGTTTTCTCTATAAGTCGTCGACAATGCAATTCCAAGGGCAATTCCAAATGGGGTTGTGACGGAGAAGAAAAACACCATGATGGCCTTCTTTAAGAACTTGTACTGGGCCTGTTCAAAGTTTGAAGGGTTAGTTTCATCAACATAGAAAAGGAAAATTTAATGATGCATGTTCTTTTTGGTATATATATATATATATACCTGCAGAATGCACCCTCCAAGACCCATGCCTTCAAACATTTGATGGAAGCAAAGCGCAGCTATTAGACCTTTTATGGTGCATGTGTTGTTTGAGGCTCCCATGCCAAGTCCTATAACCACTGAATGAACCACAATTCCAAGTTCTAATACCTGCGTTTCCAATGTTCATTTGCTTAAGATAATACTAAATTATATATTCACCTGTTTAAATTATGAGCTGGATGGCTGTAGTATTTTGAATTGATATTCCCTCCTTCAGAATGTTTGATATGATAAACTTATGGGTCCTTCTAAACGACTAACTCCCATGCTTGAATTCTTTGTGATTTTTTGTGTAAGTCTAGTCTTTTTAGAGGACAAATTAGTCATAATTAAATATAGTATGCATTCATTACTACTTAAAAAACAAAGTAGTAAGGACTCTACATAATTTCTTCATAAATCTCTAAAAAGACAAATCATCAGGAGTCATAAAGATTTTAATGTTAATATTTTGTATTAAAGTAATTATGATTCCTGACAACTTTAGTACTAAATATTAACTATTAATATTATACTAAAGACGTTATGATTTTTGACGTTTTTATTTTTTCAAATATTTATTAAAAATTGTACAGAGTTTTCACAATTTTTATTTTGAAGTGATTATGAGTTGAGGTGGCTTACTCCATAACTAGTATATTTCTTTTTGACTTATTCATTTTTGTAATATCGGAGCAGATTTTGTTCCAAATATGAAAAGAGTTTTAAGGGGAGAAAGTTGAAACTTAAGAAAACTTTGAACTTGATGAATAATGAATCAATTTATATAAATACTTGACATCATCTATTCAAACTCTTAAAAGCACTGAATTAATTTGTAAGTCCTTTTCTTAACAGCATGTGGGTGAGCATAACGCCACGCACCACCTATAATCTAGTGTGACTAACTTTGATTTGAACAATTATATAAATAGACTTTGATGCATTTTGAAAACCAATTAATTTGAATTATTTTTAGTTGTTGAGTGTCCTTTTTTTAATAATTATATATTAATGATAAAACATTTTGTTATTTATTTCAAAATACATATTACAAAAAAAATTACTTGTTTACTTCTTCTATTTTACAATTTAATGATATATAATGAATAAAAAATTGGGTAAACAGAATGTCGAATCGGATTTGAGTTCAACATGATCGCATTTTAGGAACAATTAACACAGACAAATTCATTTCAACTAATCTAATTTTTTTTTAAATATTTAATAAATATCTATAGCAAATCACTGTCTAACTAAAATTATGGATGATGAAAACGGTTCAAAAGAAATATTATATGATCTAAAACCATCATGTTCTTGTTTAGTAATTTCTGATGACAAAACTGAGTGAGAGAAACAGTGAGTAACATTTAAAAGCATGTTTTTCAACTTTGCATGAAAGAAACAATCTTACCATGGCAACAACACGATAACGTAGAAGCTGTGATTCTTGGGCTTCTGTCTTGTTCTCAGGGTGGTAGGGGTGGTGGTGGCCATGGAAGTGGCCAAAGTTAACAACACCACCCATCTCTTGGTCTCCACCACCTGCAGGGCTGCTCTCAGCGGGAATAATCTCAGTCTTACTCCTCTTGGTGTAAACACTAGTAGCCAAAGAATCCACCATCATCGTTATTATGGCAGAAAACATAGCCACAAGCCCCGAAAATGGAAACTCGTGCCACGGTTTCTCCTTCAAACAATCAGACCACAACATGTCAAAGGAATCGGGAAGCACGTGCATGAAGCCCGTTCCAAGAATTATACCAGCCGCGAAGCACTTCACGATTATGAAGAGGTCGTTTTCAGGACTCAAAGCTGGAACTGAACGTGTCACTAAAGGTAGTGTCACACCGATTATGCTAGAGACTAAGATAGTGAATATGGCTATAACTTTTAGTGACAGCGCTTTCTCTTTGTTGTTGCATGTGTTTGCTGATTGAGCTTCACAATCAGCCATGGCTTTAGGTGTGAGAAGAGTGAAGAGAATGACGAAAACAAAGGTAATTTTGAAAAGAGTCAGTGAAGTAATTGCCATTGTGGTTGCCTTTCTCAAACATGTCACTCACTTCTATCCTCAACGATTCTTTAAATAGACCATCTTTTCTTTAATTATTAGCAGTAAAGAATTGCACCGTGATAAAATAATTCCACGATTGATGCAGAACACCAACTAAAGTGACTGCATAACAATTTTTGTCGTGACAAGGATTGATGTTATCACTGTAAAATTAACCGTACAAATGGTACTACGGCAAGGATTAAAGATCAACTGCAATAGAATATTATAAAGAACATTTTTGTATATAGAAATGGTACTAAAGTCAATGCATATCACATAGACGGAAGCAAGTGGAGATAATTTAGTTTTGCAGAAACGAACAAAATTTAAAGTGTTTCATGGATCATGCTGTGTTGATGATGTCAGATAATGATGTTATTCATAATTTTTGAAGCACTGGCTTAAAAAATTATGATTAAAAGAAGAAGTAAACTGCTATGTGGGTCATAAAATATCCGAATGGATCACTTCATGTTGTTTGTGATGACTGCACATGGCTCTTTCCCTACTGTGCTAATTAAGAGGGTTCTTAAGTTTGACTATGTTTGCTACGAATACAGGGTTTAATGAATAAATTTATCTCATATTATAATACCTAAAATGGTAAACATATATGCCATCTTGTAATACATAAAATACTAAACAAATACCTAAAATAATTATTTTATGTGGTAAACAAGTTATTGCAAGATAAAAGTATTATTTATGTAAATATCAAACAAACATGTTATCTTATGTTAATTAACATTTTATCAGTTTGTTCGACCACTAATTTTACTAAATATTTTTTAAAATTTAATAAGCTAACTGCTTAGTAGTTTTACAATAACTTAGAAATCAGTTTATCATTACAGTTGACTAATATGTATAGCACAAATAGGGGCTTCATTTATTTCTGAAAATCAGTGATCCTAAACGACACTTACAATTTATTCTGTGAACTTTCAATATGATACTTAATTGAATTTAGAAAAAAAGTTTAAAGTCGTAAAAATAAACCCTTTTTAGGTTTTAAGATCTAAGTTTTAGCAATGAATGTGACTAATTTATTCAAGAGACTCGCTATCGTCAATTATATAGCAACTTTTGTCATGCCAAATAAAAACTTATAAGAAAGTCATAAAAACAAATAAACTGTTCTGAGACATCTAAACATCTTGATAAAATAAATTTTAATTAGTTTTTTTAAACTCTTCCAAATATCCTTAACTAATCAAAATGAAGTACCATCCATTTTAAGCTTCACATTAAAAAGTGGACATCATGGCATTATGACATATAGTCTTAATTAATCAACTCATCAACAATACAAGTTCTAAACATCCTATTTCGAGATGCTTATATTCGGAAATATAAAAAACACATTTCCAATTTTAATTATATCACAAATTAGTTGTTTTCAAATGTAAAAAATATTGGAATGTATTAATTTCGTAATGTTTCAAATTAGGAGTGTTTTCCAACGAATTAAAGCAACTTTATATTATTCTGCAAAACATTTTTTGCAATTGTTTAGATGTAATCCAAAAACATCGAGGTACAGGGAAAACAAACAACGGTTGAAAAGAGTGTGATTTAGTTGTTTCTTCATTGATGGTAGGTTGAGGCAGAGAAAAGCACAGAATGGAAGTAACGTGCTTCCACTGCCATTATTTAAAGCTACCAATAAAACTTTTAATTTCAATTCTCGATTTAATAGGAAGGCACAACATATCTTCCAATATTGATTGCTTTTAAATAGTAGGTAGAAAATAATGATACAACTATTCTCGTTTTCATCTTCACATTTCTGGATGCCACTTGGTCCTTGCTTCATAATAACAAATTGATATAAAAATTGACTTTTTTAACTCATCTTCCTAAAAATACCACTTGCTTCCACTAGTGCAGCGAGGGGCTTTTACCGCGGTTCATTTTCACTATACGTCGCGGTACTTGAACCGCGGCATATTCAGCCGCGGTAGTAAGTCAGACACTTTAGGCCGCGGTTCTAACCGCGGTATATAGGTTGCGGAATATGCTGCAGTTGTCGAGGGAACCGCGGCCTAAATCCATTTTTTTTTTTAAAAAAAAAATACACTATATGCCGCGGTTGAACCGCAGCAAAAGAGTGAAGCATATGCCGCGGTTAGTGTCAAAACCGCGGCCATATGTCTCGTTTTTAAAAAAAAACGAATCACTATATGCCGCGGTTGTGGTTAGAACCGCGGCATATTCCCCTGCAGTTTTTTAAAATTGCAGGTCTGTTTTTGTGATATCCACTACCACAAAAACAGACCTGCATATAAAAACATATACACAAATTCAATTTGAACATAGCAAACACATGTTCAAATGTATTTCAACATCAAATAAAGTACAAAGTCTAAGAAAATTCTATCTAATCAAATGCATTGTTTAAATCTAAGAGCTATTGTATAATCTAACTATATACTTCGCAGCAGCGTTCCTAATGAATAATAGTGACTTCTCAGGAACTGGTGGAGTAGTCTTGAATCTCTGCAAAAGACAATTCATTTTAATTAGTGTATATGAATTCAACATTTGTTAAAAACTCAAAATTTGTTAAAGTTAAATATTACCGTTTCCCAGCGACTTGTGATGTGAGAACGAACAATATGGGTCATCCAATACATTACATAGTATCCACACTCATATGACCCATTTTGTCTGTTACACTACAATATATCATCACAGTTGATAATAGTTAGTGAATAACATTTGTTATAAAACAATTATAACAAAGTATGACTTTAGCATATGTCAAACCTTGAGAGAAATCCAAGCAATCTTTCTACTATTAACAATTGATCTCCCACCCATCATCATACTTGCTGGAATAGAACTGTATATAAAAAAAGGTTTTAGCATTCAGTTATATAACAAAGAAAGTCCAAACATTGAGGTTCTTACCAATCAATTGCTTGTTTGAGTTGTGTGGGAGGAGGCCTGTGCAATGAGCAAAACCACAAAGCATAGTTGTCTTGCATAGACATAATAAGAAGTTGCCAATGGCGCCTGAAATTCATAATAACGTAACTATTAAATATTAAAATCACATATGGAACATTATTATGTTAACAAAGTTCACTTACCCGGATATATAAGGCAAAACGTATATTTTCTTGCCCCTTCCAAAACTTCTTATCAGACTCATGTTGATATGCTCAAAATCATTTGATTCATGAATTGATTGGGGATCAATGAATCCATAATCATCAAAACACCCCAACTTATTAGTGACCCCAGACATATACCTGAAATCAAAAATTAACTTTGATATAAGGATACTTGATATATAAATCATTTTTATATATAAATAATTGGTCATAAACTTACATCGTCCATAGTTGAATAATTGAAATATTCAACTCTTGTGTTCCCGACGCAAGCTCACGGACATCTTGGCTATTAAGGTATATTGGGACCTCAGAGCCATGCCCAAATACATTAGCATCATACTCAACCTCCAAAGGATTATCATCAAGGATGTCAGCAAGTAGATGCAATGAAGAAAGAGGGTCATCCTCAGATAGAGGAATCTTCTGTTGTGCCTGCGTCTGTTGTTACATGAAAAGATAAGATATGTTTTGACATCAAAAACCTTTAAAATTGAGAAGTGTAAAGAAGAATTTCATACCGAGGGGTCAGAAACTGGTTTAACCAAAAATTTAGGCCAAGTGATAAATGACTTATATGTTTGTTCCACAGTGAAAATCTCTTCCGTGGACAGTGGAACCGAGGCATCTGGTATGATCATTTCATCCACTGAGACCTTCACCTCATCCTCTAATAGTTGCATACCATGACATACAGTCGCTGACCTAAACTCTGTTCCACGAGCTACCAGCACCATCTCAGTATCTTCTAAAATGTATAGCAGACATGGACTACCATCGTCCATGTCATCCTCTGGGATGGCTGATGTGGAACAACTTCCTTTGCCGCTTCTCCCTGTCAGAGTAAATGTTAGATTATACAAGAGATAGAAATAATTGCACATAAATGTTTATTAAGTTTACCTGTGGGAGGAGGAGGGATAACATGTTCCTCTATAGGAGACTGCACCGGGCGCATGCTCTGAAACTGCTCCTGGTATAACATCTGGAATTCAGCCCTCACCTCGGCCCTGATCTCCTGTATAAGGTCTTGTCGGACCTTTTTTGTGATCTCTTCTGTCATCCTTTGTGTATCGCTGTATGAATATGAAGGCTGACGAGAAGAGCTCCCAAAATAATCTGTAATTCCTACTCCAGGACCTGCAGCACGTACACGTCCAGGGTGCTCAGGTCGTCCAATTGCAGGAGCAAGAATATCCTGGCGACCCTCTGGAGTGAATTGGCCTTGGGAGCTCTGCTCAACCAAGGCATCCTGTAACATTACAAAACACCATTATTCTTTAAATAGTTTAATGAAGTATGTATAATGACAATATTTATTATTTTAGGAACAGTGATAACTTACAATTTTTTCAGAAATCTCTCGTGCAGTGTCGGAAGAGTAGGTGCCCGATGGTCGCATACGGGCCAACTTCCATTTCTCATGTCTAGACGGTGGAGAAGGAGGCTGAGGAGGGCTACCACTCTGAGATGGTGGTATAGCATCTGCCTTTTGCTTGAGGATTTTCTCCTCAAGCTTCCTATACCCACCACGAGATAATAGGTGGGGGTTTTTGTTCTGAGCACTTGTTCCTTGTGCTTTGCTTCTAATTGCTTGTCACATACACATTAATTAATGAGTTCATATGATATATATTTGTTAATGAGGAATTGAATAATATGAACTACACTAACCTGACATTCCTCTGACATCCGACTCTCTTTAAAAAGCCGCCAAGTCTCCTCATCAATGGACTTATATGAACTACATGGACTTTTATGTTTAAGGTGTCCAAAGATGTACCTTGATGTCAACTTGCTTTTAAAGTTTCTGAAATTTTCTGCAACAGTTGACAAACACTTATTTCTAAGTGTTGGGACATTTGGAATGTCAAATGTCATCTGAAAAAAACATAATAAAGTTGTATTAGTACAAAATTATCAATATAAACAAATTTTAATTCAAATGCTATTAACTAACTTACCAATATATCTTGCCAAATAATGTTCCGATCACCCTCGGACACATGATCAAAAGATGGAATGAGAATGCTAATCTTATCACGTGCCACTACTCCAAGGTATGATCGGAAGTCATCTGCATGGGGGCCAGTTGCCACACCCGTGGTGACATTCACATTCACCGGAGTTCTTTCACCACTATTTTTCCTGATCAATAGTTGTTTCATCCTAGTGGGTCCTCTAGTGGATCTGGTTGGGGGAGCCTCATCCCCTGAAGAATGTGGATGATCAGCCATATATCTGTCAAAATAAATAACAACATTAAATGCACTTCCAAGACTTATGTAATATCATATAAATTAACAAAACATGTAATAGTAATCATAGGAAATGTATAAAAGGAAAACTTATGTTATATTAATAAAATACTTATACAGAAATTGAAAATTCATACATAAAGATATGGATTCATCATATGTATATTCCCTCATCATGATCTGACCCAATTGCATGTACATCATCGTCAACTACAGATTGGTCATCCAAATTTGTTGTAGTTTGAAATGATGGTTGTCAGCAATATAAATATTAATCAGATTGTCTTTGTTAACTTCAATTTGTTTTTTGCCTTGAAGAGCAACATACCAATGGTCAGACGCAGGATCTTTGACATAAAAAACTTGAGATGCTTGATGTACCATGATAAACGGTTCGTCTCGGTAACCCACCTTGCGAAAATCAACCAGTGTCATACCCGAGTCATCTATTTTCACACCACTCTTATTGTCAAACCACTTACACTTGAACAATGGAACAAAAAACTTGGTGTAATCAACCTCCCATATCTCTTCTATTATACCATAATATCTCATTGATCCAAGTACAGGAGATTGATCTTTTGATGTGGAAAATTGAAGTGACTCAGCTTCTAAACTGACTCCACTATTTTGTACTGTGCTTTTATCATCCAAAGTCTTTGTATAGAATGTGCAATTATTGACTTCATAACCTGTACAACACACGACATCAAACTTCAAACCATTTGCAAGCCACAATAAAGTTTCAGAAGAATGTGGCTCTTTGTCAATTTCAGATTTGAACCAAGACATAAATGTTTTGTTATGCTCCATCAATTGCCATTTCTCTGATTGTCTTGGATTTTTATTCTTAACAATGGCTTTGTGTGCTTCCAAAAAAGGGATCACCTCATCTGTGTTGTTCAATATATAAAGATGCGCTTGCAACAATTCTTCGCGATCTTTTGTCATCACATTGACACCTCGGATGCTTTTACTTGTAGAAAATTTATTCAACCATGCTGTGCGAGGAACTCCTATTGGATTCGTTGATGTCATGTAATCTGAACAAAACTCGATACTTTCTTTAGCAATATACCTTTCAATCATCGAACCTTCAGGACGATATGGATTTTTAACGTACCCTTTCAAAATCTTCATATAACGCTCAATAGGATACATCCATCTTAAGTATACCGGTCCGCACAACTTGATTTCTCTAACCAAATGAACAAGTAAATGTACCATGATGTCAAAAAAAGAGGGAGGGAAAAACATCTCTAGTTGACACAAGATGATAACAATCTCGCCTTGAAGTTCATCTAACTTTGTAGGATCGATGGCTTTACTACATATTGACGAGAAAAATGAACACAACCTGTTTATGGTGTGCCTAACATTTTTGGGCAAAATTCCACGAATAGCCACCGGTAACAACTGTTGCATTAAGACATGACAATCGTGAGACTTCATGCCAACAAGCTTTAAGTCCTGCATTGACACTAAACTCTTCATATTTGAAGAGTATCCTTGTGGTACTTTGATACTCTTTAAACATACACAAAAACTTATCTTCTCTTGTCTAGACATTGTGTAACATGCAGGGGGCAAATAAGTACGTTTACCAATCTCCTTGGGTGCCAACTCTTCTCGGATATTCATGTCAACCAAATCCAAACGAGCATTCACTCCATCTTTTGTCTTTCCCTGAATGTTGAGTAATGTACCAATCAAGCTATCACACACATTCTTTTCTACATGCATCACATCTATGCAATGTCGAACATCTAACTTTGACCAATATGGAAGATCAAAGAATATTGATTTCTTCTTCCAAGGGGTCGTTACAGATGACTTCTTCGATGTTTTCCCAAATACATGATGTATTTTATTAACTTTTTCAAGAACTTCAAGGCCAGTAAATGGATTTGGTGCTTCGTCCCTCTCTTGATCTCCATTGAATGCTTTTTTTAACCTTCGATATGGATGATTACGTTTTAGAAATCTCCGATGACGCAGATACACCGTCTTTCTTCCATGTTTCAATTGATGAGCTACAGTGTTTTCTTCACATATAGGACACGCTTTATGACCCTTGACACTGTATCCTGACAAATTACCATAAGCAGGAAAGTCATTAATGGTGCAAAATAACATTGCACGCATCATAAAAGTCTCTGAAGCGAATGCATCAAATATTTCAACCCCATCAACCCACAAAACCTTCAAGTCTTCAACTAGTGGGCTTAGATAAACATCTATGTCATTTCCAGGCTGCTTTGGACCAGATATCATCATAGACAACATCATGTACTTCCTCTTCATGCACAATGCAGGAGATAAGTTGTAAATTATCAATATAACTGGCCAACAACTGTGATTGGTACTCAGATTACCAAATGGGTTCATTCCATCAGTGGCTAAACCAAGCCTAAGATTTCTACACTCTTTACCAAATTCGGGGAATTGTCGATCAATATTTTTTCATTGCTTTGAATCAGCTGGATGACGAAGCAGCCCGTCAATTTTTCTATCATCTGCATGCCATCTAAGATTTTTAGCATCTTTGGGATTCGCAAACAAACGCTTAAGTCTGGGCACTATTGGAAGGTACCAAACTACTTTCAAAGCAGATCCATTTTTTTCTATCTGACCATTATCTTCACTATTATTTTTTGACTTGTATCGTGATAAGCCACATTTTGGACACTTTGTCAAAAATTCAAACTCTTTCCTATACAAAATGCAGTCATTGGGACAAGCATGTATCCTTTTATACTCCATACCCATTGGACAAAGAATTTTCTTCGCATCATAATTACTAGTGGCAGTGTATTTCCATCTGGCAACATTTCATTCAACAACGTCAACAATTCTGTAAAACTCTTATCAGTCCATCCATTGCTCGCCTTCAAATTCATGAGCCTTAACACCGCTGATAAACGTGTGAACTTAGTTGAACCGACATACAAAGGTGTTTCCGCATCAGTCGACATCATCTCATACACATGAGCTTTGGCAAAATTTTCTGCTCCAACATCGCGGATCATGTCCTCCAATTTGTCTTCATCTGGTCGATCTTCTTCCATGGTGGAATCAGTAACATTTAAACTTTGAGAGTCAGTGGGAAAATGCATTTCTTCGCCGTACCATATCCATGTTGTATAGCATCTTAGAAAACCATCACATATAACATGTTCTCTAATTTGAGTTGCGTTCAACTTTCTCCCATTCAAACAGTTCACACAAGGACATCTAAACTTAACTTCATCATCACTTCTCCCCTCATTACGTTGCGCAAATTGTATAAATTCCTCTACACCTCTCTCGTACTTAGCACTAATACGTGGTAAATTAATCCAATTTCGATCCATATTCCTAAATATTACATAAAAAGATAAGCTACTTAAAATCAAACTTGCAATTTTATACATATCATTGAAACTTAGTGAATAATATTTGAAGGTTTATAAATAATACAAGAACTACAACACACATTACCAAAACTATAGCAAAAACCATACCATACATTACCAAAACTATAACAATTTCATGCATTACCAAAATTAAAGCAAAAACTATACCATACATTACCAAAACTATAGAAACTTCATACATTACCAAAACTATAGCATTATGCAAAAACTAATGAAGAAATCATGTTAAGAATGCAAAAGGGCATAAATACCTGGAAGAGGAACGACGAAAACGCTTGGTGCAAAGAAAACGAAATCGCAGCGGAGAGGGAATGACGCGTTTCAAACGATTTTGATCGGCTAAAACTGTTTCAAACGCGTCACAAATGAGAAAGGACCGAATAATTTCAAGTTTAAACGGTGCAAAAACGCGTACCTGAGATGTTGGGTGGTTCGGAGGAAGAAAAAACGCAAAAACAGTGAGCAACGCGCGAGGAAGACGACACTGTTCCAAGTTTTAATTTTTAACTCTGAACGGGGGAATCTACCGCGGTTCACTACTTAACCGCGGTATAATAGGGGTATATGCCGCGGTTTAACTCCCAACCGCGACATATACTGATTAAAAAAATTATCCCAAATGGCATTTTTGAAATTATTTTCAAACTATATGCCGCGGTTCAGCGGGCAACCGCGGTATATACCTCGAAATATTTCAAATATATATTAAATTAATTTCAGATAGGAGATTATGTCGCGATTGCTCGTAGAACCGCGGCATATACCCCTGTAACGTGTTGAACACAACTGCCTCCCCAACTGCCTTTTGGGGAATTTCAGTAGATGAAAGGGTATATGCCGCGGTTCCCTAGAGCAATCGCGGCATATACCCTTGTAACGTTTTAAATTCTCTGACCCAGTCAGCACCTGCAATAAATTGGCTAGGGTATATGCCGCGGTTCTCTGGACAACCGCGACATATACCCATGTTATTTAATTTTTTATTCACACGTGGCGTCAAAGGGGATGGTTGACCGGTGTATATGCCGCGGTTCCCCTCTGAACCGCGGCATATGTGTTCGATTTATTTACAAAACTGCCACCGCGCACCATTATGCTGCGGTTTCCTGTGAACCGTGGCATAATGTGCGCTGTAAAAACCCAATTTTTTACTAGTGTTCATCAATCACAAATTGATACAAAAGAAACACAAGGGAAATCAAAAGAAAATGCTATTGAGATCGAAAAAGGTCTAATCGAGACAAAGAAGACCCTTAAAAAAAAGTGTGATCAAGACGTATAAGACATTGAGAAAAGTGCAATTCAGACAAAGACTAAAACTAGATCGAGAAAGAAGTTATTCATAATAACTATTGTAAAACATGCAAAGGATGAGTAATATGGTATAACGTGGGTGATTTTAAGGGAGTTACTTTATTTATGTAATTTTTTTCTATTTTATTTGTTGTTTAATTGTTAGAAAAAGGAAAAAAAATATAAATAGAGAATTTAAATATAAAATGAAGTATACAAGAAAATACTAGAGGAAGGAGAGGGAGGGGACAGAGTGTTTAAAGATAGTGTATCAACAAATATAAACTTTTCAGACAATGACATAATAGTTTAAACGAATAAAACATTAAGGCATAATATTTATATTGGTTCACTCAAATTTGAGCTAGGTCCAGTTTTCTCTTAAAAATTCTTAAAAAGTTTCATTAATCTTTTAAATATACAACGAGTTAACCCACTTCTTGTTGAGTATTCTAGTCACTCCTGACACCGAGTATAACTCATTCCTTAGTTGAGTATTCTAGTGAAGGCATACTCCTAACCATGGCCAAGCACTTTCAAGAAGAGTTGAAGTCTTCTATGCAAGATGGGCCTCTCTTAGGCCATCATGGAGGTCCTTAAAGTAGGATTTATTTAAGTAATGTATTTCAGCCAAATAATGTAGGTTTGTTAGGCTTGTATTAAGGCCTAATTAGTGTAGAGTTCTTCCTTAAGCTAGTCATCCAAACCATGTGAAAAGTATGTGTCATGTGTTATACTTCCATTTGAGAGGATTTAACTTTAGTAGTGGTCACATGGCACTCTATGAATGGAGAGAATTTCTAAAAGTTAGTGGCCACATGTCATGCCCTCATATTGGAGAGGATTTGTGGACACTCCCATTAGTGTAGTAAGGAGAAACAACATCGGTTATTTTTGCTTATAGGTAGCGATTTTGCAACTGAGGCATATACAGGCGACGCAAAAAGGGTAGACTTTTTTCCTTGATTATGAACCAAGGCAAAACGGGGTAGGATTATGCCTCGGTTCTTAGATAACCAAAGTAGTAGCGTGTTTTGTTTTTCAAACTTTAAGCCTCGGTTTGTACTGAACCAAAGCGGTACGTGGGACAATATTTGTCATAGCTACCAACGCCAGCAGTCGTTACACGCATGGCCACCTCCATCCACGCCCTCCTTCACATCACTCGGGCAACCATAGAAAAAAAAGGAATCAAATACAAACCAGAACCCTCAATTCAAGAGACGAACCCTAAATTACAAAATTGAATCACAAGAATAGGAAAACCCCAAACACAACAATCGTCAAAGTCATCCTCTTCACTGCTCAACATGTGTGAAGCTCGAGAAACAGTATCTCCAATTCGAGCCCTAGCCTGCAGAGAAGCACCAAATCTCAACCCGAGATCAAAACAGAGACTCAAGATTTTCCAATTTCAAAAACCCAATTTTATACAACCCCAAGGTTGCAATTTTTGAATGGCACTGATGCTTTTGCTTTCTGCTCTACAACCGGACCACCATAAAAGAACCCAGAACGACACCATTGTGATGAGTGCATATTTATGCCTACATTTATGTTTTAAAATTTAAATTTTTGATGATATTATTGTGCTTAAATGCTTGATTAAAGTGAATCTGTGACTATTGGATTTATTGGGTTTGAAAATTAAAGATGTTTAAAATGTGATTCTTAGTTGTATAAATTATTTTGGATATTCTAATGTTTATTTGTGCACCTGAAGTTAGAATTTTATTCATTTAAAGCATGAAATTGAATGGTCAAAGCTGGTATGATCTGGTTAACACAGGACTTATATGCAATTTCGAAAAGAAAGAGATTACTAAAGTGCAATTAGAGGAAATTTCTGGACTTTTGTGCAATTTTGAATAAAATAAAAAGTGTTGAAATTTAATTTTGGGCAAGTTTAAAACTGCTAGATATTTTAAAAGATAATTTGGAGAAAATATATCTTAAGCTATTTTATTTGATATTGTTAAATAATTACCTTATTTAACTATATTAATAAGAATCAAAAGATAATATTTATCAAATCTTTTTAAATCTAGAAAAGATATTATCAAATATTCTCAAAAACTGATTAAATTTGTTGAATATTTGAAAGATATTAGATATAAGATAAAAGAACTTATCAACAAAATATTCAGAGTCCAAGCCCAATAAAGCCTATATAAAGAGACTTAAGGGAGACATAAATCATAACTCATTCATCCACCACTCCTCTCACTTTTATTTTGCCATGTATTCTACTCCATCCATGGAGGGTTAAGTTTCAAGGGCTATTCCATTGTAATTTCATTATGGATTCTAAGGTTAAGTTGAATTAATGGAATTGTTTCTTTTGATTATTGATTTGAGTTGCTCTCTTTCTATGTCTTTCATCTCTCAATCATATTAAAAAGCAATGATTTTTGCATCATAAGGTTTTTGAATCTACATGCATATTAATCATATGAGTTCAAGGGTTTCTAAGTTTGGTTGAGAATCTACTTTGATTAAATTTAGGAACTTTCATATGATTAAACGGGTTTTTGCTATAAATTGAGAATGTACTTTGATTGGTGGTAATAATTCAACTATAATTAATTGAGAATTTACTTTGATTAATTAGCTATTAATTTGGTTTGGAGATTTAAAAATAGGCATGATGATAACAGTTGAAAAACTGTTATTTTTATGCTTAAAATTGATATAAAAAAGATCCCTTTAAGACTTAGAAACTAGCTTGAACTTATATTTTTTCTTTAGTTTCGTGAATAAGAGAGTTAAAGGTGAATTTAATGGTTTTGTGCAAGATTCCCTTGATTTTGTAGGCTAATTGAATGATTTGAAAGAAGAATTGAAGTACTGAATAATTGGAATGCTGAAAAGTCAACCAGAAACAAGAAAAGTCAACCAGTCAACCAGAAAAGTCAACAGAATGCTAAAAAGTCAACCAGAATGCAGAAAAAGTGTGATCGAGTGGTGCTGAGACGTAATTTGGCACTGAGCCGCAGTTTTCAGGTGCCGAAATCACCGTTGAGGGGCAAAACAGCAGCTGGGGGCAAAATGGATCATGCGCTAGTACCGCTCAGCGGTAAAATACCGTTGAGCGCCATTCTAAATGGGCTTGTACCGATTTTCTATTACTTTTATGGGCTTGGGCCTAATTTTCTGTATTTTTTAGAATAGTATATAAGTTTTAGGACGTCCTAGGGTTTGTATCTTTGGCTGGAGAAGACGCAAAAACACACTTTTCACCCCTTGAGGGTAGATTGGGAGATAGTGATGGCTCTCCTCTTCTCTTTCTAGGGTTAGTCTATCTCTTCCATTCTTTCATTATTGTTCATCTAGTTTCACCATGAATATGGTGAACTAAACTTTGTAATGTTGTTGGGGAATCAATGTAATCTTTTGAAGCTCTCATATATGGAATTTTGTGTTTAAACATCATATTTATGATACATGCTTTCCTTCATTAATACTTAGGGTTTTTCCTCTTTGCTAAAAGCATGCATTGTTTAACTCATTCGATGTCATGATTATTGATTTTGCCGATATGGGAACATACGGGGAAATCTAGATCCGGAGAAATTCTCCCAATAGCATATTGCCTAGACATATGGATATGAGGGTTGGTTGTCTTTAAGCTTTTGTGCTTCGGAATTAATTATTAGGGATGTTAGGAATTGTATGAACTCGTAATTAAGGATATGCTTTCTTGCAAGGTGATTTAGCTAGTGACATTAACATTGATGAAAAGAATGATGAATTCCTAAAGTATATGAGAGTGGATAAGATGAAATTGATTACCCCAACAACATACTCATTCATCTAATTCGTTCAAATGTTTGTGTTCCTCTTTTCCATCGATCAAAACTCATGCATACATGTTTACTTATTATCTTTTGCATTTGAAACCTCAAGAATTTGTTCACAAGTCTTAAATAATCAAGAAATCATATAACTAACTAGGCCGTGAGTCCTTTGGGAGAACGATATTTGGTCTTACCGAGTTTATTACTTGATACGATTCGGTCACACTTGCCAAGAGTTAAACAAGTTTTTGGCGTCGTTTTTCGGTGTTCATAAATTTGTCATCAAGTTTTTGGCACCATTGCTGGGGACTCGTGGTTTAACTAGTTTATTTGTGTGATTATTGATTATCTTTGACTTGTTTTTGAATTTTGAATTTTAAATTTTGAATTTTGAATTTTTGTTTTTATTTTTCAGATTTCTGTTTTTATTTTTCTATTTTTATTTTATTTTATTTTATTTTCTGTTTTTATTTTTTTCGGTTATTATTTTATTTTATTTTATTTTTCTGTTTTTTTTTTCTGTTTTCTATTTTTTGTTTTTTATTTTTTCTGTTTTTATTTTATCTTCTTATCTCTTATTTTATATCTTCTCTATCTTTTTGTGCTAACAAATTTTTCTAGGGACTTGTTTTCTTGTGTATGCAGGAAGCAATTCGAACTAGAAGCAAGAAAACCTCGGAACCTCTTCTTGAAGGCTTAGACGAGAGTAGACGGAGTAGAAGAATCCGTACATCTAGAGAACTTTTCCCTCCTCCGAAAGATCTTTTACAACCTTCACCACAAGGTTCTTACCATAACACTGATGAGATGGAGAATAATAATGTTAGACGGACTTTTTCAGATTACACTAGTGTAGCTGGGCCTCAACATTTCAATAGCATAGCAAGACCAAGGGTCAATGCAGCTAATATGGAGGTGAAACCGACATTAATCCAATTGGTTAAGAGTAACCAATTTAATGGGTTGTCTCATGAAAGCCCATATGAGCACCTCATAACCTTTAATGAAATTTGTAATACAATGAAGATAAATGGGGTGCCTGATGAAGCAATCAAACTTAGCCTGTTTCCATTCTCATTAGGAGGCAACGCTAAGCTTTGGTTGAACTCTTTTCCAAAAGGGAGCTTTACAGAGTGGGAAGCTGCGGTGACAAAGTTCTTGAACAAATACTTCCCACAATCCAAGGTAAACAAAGGAAAGCAAGAGATCTCATCTTTCAAGCAAGGCATGGAGGAATCACTAGGTCACGCATGGGACAGTTACAAAAGCCTATTAAGAAAGACTCCCACACATGGATTTGACGAAGTAGAAGTAGTCCTATTCTTCCTTGGAGGTCTTGGTTCACAAACCAAGTTGATGTTAGACGCCTCAACTGGAGGCAATATTAAATGGAAGACTCTTGAGGAAGCAATTGAAATAATTGAGAACATGGCTACTAATGACAATGAGCTGAACAGTGAAAGAGGAGCTGCTATTCAACAAAAAGGAGTTCTACAATTGTAATCCAATGATGCCTTGTTAGCTCAGAACAAAATAATAATTCAAGAATTGGAGAATCTCACAAAGGTACTTGCACAACTGCCAAAAGAGTTAAAGATTGTTGTACAGGTTCAACCACAGATGGGTGAAATATGTGGTGGGGACCATATCAATGGTCAATGTGACTTTCCAGTGGAAGCTTTAGAGGATGTTAACTTCATGGCCAATCAATTTCCATATCGTCAGGGGAATTTCAATCAAGGGTGGAAACCATACCCAAGTATTGGTCAAGGACAAAGTGGGAAAGTTGGACAATCAGGGCAATCTAACAAGCAACAACAACAACCAACCTTGTGGCAACAAATAGCTACACTTAGTGAAAGATTACTAAGGACGGAAGAAACTCATCAACAATTCATACAGACAACTGCATCCACTCAAAAGAGCACTGAAGCTGCTATTAAAAATTTGTAGATGCAAATAGGTCAAATTACTAAGCAGTTGGAAGAAAGGCCTGACAAGAATTTTAGGGCTAATACTGAGGTTAACCCCAGGGAAGAGTGTAAAGTTCTAGTGAGTGTAAATGTTAAAAAAGTTGAGTTGGAAAAAGAAGAGAGAAAAGAGAGAGAAGAGAAAGAAGAAGAGAAAATTTGTGTGAAGATTGAGAAAGTGAGTAGAAAAAGAAAAGAAAAAAGAGAGTAAGGGAAAAGAAAAAGAGGAACAAGAAAGTGAGAGAAAAGAGAAAGAGGACGAGAGGAAGAGAGAGAGAATCATATGAAAAACCCTTTCGTCATCCAAAGAAGTATCATAGGAAGGAAAAGAAATTTAAGTGCTTCATGGAAATCTTCAAGAAATTGGAGATTAAAGTTCCTATGATTGAGACATTGCAACAGGTTCCTGGTTTGATCAAATTTCTGAAGAAGTTCAGTAGAAAGAAGAAGAAAAAGAAGATGGAACTTGAGCTTTATTGGGTCAAGCTAATGACATTAAAAGAGCGTTTGCTGGGAGACAGCCCAGTGATTTAAGAACTTTTGTTTTTGGTTTGGTGATGTAATTATGAACTTTTGTTATTTTTGTTTGAGTTATAAATTTTTTCTACAGGGTATAGCATCTACTGATGGATGCTAGGTTGTTAAGTATCTATTGAAGGATACTACGTTTGTTACACCTACTGATGGGTGTTGGTAAGAAAGATTTGCACCTACTGATAGGTGTTGGTGGATTTTGGGTCAGGCTCGTGACGTTAAACAAGCGCTACTTGGAAGGCAACCCAGTTGATTTACTATATTTTGTTTGTTTATTTTGATTCTGATTTAGTTGCATCTGAAGATAATGAAGAGGAGGAAGATGCAGATGACAACACAGGCTGATGAGGAGCTGAGATAACATTTATTGATGGATGCTATCAGCACTAGAACATGATCTTTTGTATCTAGTGTTTTAAATTTGTAAACTTATTTACTTCTGTTTTTAGAATAGGATTGATGTACTCAATTTGAAACTTTATTTGTTATGATGGTTTGCTTATGACTTATTGCATGATAAGTATTGCTTGATGATGTTTGGATCTTGATTGATGATTGAGAATATGCACATTATATGCTTATACAGGTGGTTCACAAGCATTGTGAACAAATGCAAGATGTTGTGATTGTGATTATGATTCTAAGCAGGATGTTATATGTGGAATGTGAATGAGCTTATATGTGAGGTTTTGAACTCCAGAGTTGTTATTGTTGAATACTATTACTGTGAAAGCATGAATGACTTTGCCCAGGTTTTCTATGATTGAATTACTTGCTTGTTTGCATCATATGATCAAGGCCATTTGTTGGTAACCCTTTTATTAGCCAAATGCATGATTTTAGCCCCACAAAAGAGAGCACTATGTGTTCTATCCTTTGAACCCTTAGCCTTGAACATGATTTGAAAATCGTTTTTGAAAAGCTTTACCTTGAGTTAAGATGAAAATATTTTGTGGTATTGATAAATGTTCAAGTTTGGGGTTGTTGGAAAATAGAAAGGGAAAATAAAAAGCATTGAGTTAAAAGTTAAGCATGTGAAAAGAAAAAGAAAAAGGAAAGAAAAGAAAAAGAAAAGAAAAGCTCAATGCAAAAGAAAGTTGGGAATAATTAAGAATGGTTGTGTTTAGATAATTCTCTTAACTCAAGGGTTTTGTGATCCAGAAAAACCAATTGTTATTGTTAGCCCAACCACATTATAAGCCATTGAAAAGTCCTTATGATGATGTATGGTTGTAAGTGTTTTTTATTACGGTTAAATGAAAGGTAAAGTTGATTCATGTGACATTGTAATAGTAGAGTGAATGAGTGAATATCTCTTATACACTTGTGTGTTTGAGTGAAACATTTTATCTAGTGAGGATAGATTCCATGAACACATAAGAACATCTTTGCTTAGTTAATTAATCATTCATGAAAATAGCATTTGTAGGATAGTATGTGTTTGAGTGATCACTAAAAGCATGTGCACATCTTGATTGAAGTCTTGATGATGAGCTAAATTGAGTATTTACTTGTCTTGAAAGAAGGATTTTTGAATGTGGTGAACCATTGTAGGGATTGGTGGAAAATTGAGTTACATCTTATTTGCTTGAGGACAAGCAAAGTTCTAAGTTTGGGGTTGTGATAACAGTTGAAAAACTATTATTTTTATGCTTAAAATTGATACCAGAAGCAACCTTTAAGATTTAGAAATTAGCTTGAACTCATATTTTTTTCTTTATTTTTGTGAATAAGAGAGTTAAAGGTGAATTTAATGGTTTTGTGCAAGATTCCCTTGATTTTGTAGGCTAATTGAATAATTTGAAAGAATTGAAGTACCGAATGATTGGAATGCTGAAAAGTCAACCAGAAACCAGAAAAGTCAATCAGTCAACCAAAAACGTTAACCAGAATGTTGAAAAGTCAACCAGAATGCAGAAAAAGTGTGACGAAGTGGCGCTGAGCGGTATTTTGGCGTTGAGCGGCAGTTTTCAGGTGCTGAAATCACCGTTAAGGGGCAAAATGGATCATGCGCTAGTACCGCTCAATGGTAAAATACCGTTGAGCGCCATTCTAAATGGGCTTGGACCGGTTGGCTGTTACTTTTATGGGCTTGGGCCTAATTTTTTGTATTTTTCAGAATAGTATATAAGCTTTAGGACGTCCTAGGGTTTGTATCTTTGGCTGGAGAAGACGCAAAAACACATTTTTCACCCCTTAAGGGTAGATTGGGAGATAGTGATGGCTCTCCTCTTCTCTTTTTAGGGTTTTTCTATCTCTTCCATTCTTTCATTATTGTTCATCTAGTTTCACCATGAATATGGTGAACTAAACTTTGTAATGTTGTTGGGGAATCAATGTAATCTTTTGAAGTTCTCATATATGGAATTTTCTGTTTAAACATCATATTTATGATACATGCTTTCCTTCATTAATACTTAGGGTTTTTCCTCTTTGCTCAAAGCATGCATTGTTTAACTCATTCGATGTCATGATTATTGATTTTGTCGATATGGGAACATACGGGGAAATCTAGATCCAGGGAAATTCTCCCAATAGCATATTGCCTAGACATATGGATATGAGGGTTGGTTGCCTTTCAGCTTTTGTGCTTCAGAATTAATTATTAGGGATGTTAGGAATTGTATGAACTCATAATTAAGGATAAGCTTTCTTCCAAGGTGATGGATGAATTCCTAAAGTATATGAGAGTGGATAAGATGAAATTGATTACCCCAACAACATACTCATCCATCTAATTCGTTCAAGTGTTTGTGTTCCTCTTTTCCATTCATCAAAACTCATGCATATATGTTTACTTGTTGTCTTTTACATTTGAAACCTCAAGAATTTGTTCACAAGTCTTAAATAATCAAGAAATCATATAACTAACTAGGTCGTGAGTCCTTTGATAGAACGATACTTGGTCTTATCGAGTTTATTACTTGATACGATTCGGTCACACTTACCGAGGGTTAAACAAGTTTTTGGCGTCGTTTTTCGGTGTTCATAAATTTATCATCACATGATTAAGCATAATAGAATTTAATTGAGAATGTACTTTGGTTGAATTCATTGTGAATAATTTATAAAGGTCTTGCATTTGGTTGAGAATCTACTTTGGTTAACTGCATGATCGCCCTCAAATTATTTAAGAATGTACTTTAATTAATTTGAAACTTGAACAATAATCAATTAAACAATGATCTGTGGATAACCGATGATGAATCTATCTTGAAAAAGCAGTGGAGTTAGCCTATCTCATCATAATTGTTTATAAGTTTCCTCTTTGTTCTTCAAACATTAATTCTATTAGCATAGTTTCTCACTTTTATTCTTGAGCATTGCATTGCATTCATAAGATTCAAATATTGAAAAGCAATTCCGTATTCGCTGGGAGACGACTCATGGTTACTTTAACCCTATCTACTTTCTTGAATACTACTTGGTAATACTGAAGTTTCTTCAAAGTAGTATTAATTGGATAGCTTCAACGACAGCATATCACACTGCGATTCGCGATTTCTTCGCGAGTTTGTCCTCCTTAATTGACGCAACTAGAAAAAAAATCGCGCTTCCTTGATTCAATCTTCTCCACCCCAACCTGCACACAGAATCATAGAAACAATGTTCGCTCTATCATTCATCTTTTTCACCAGGAAACCAAACTCAAAAATCGCAAATCTTTTTCATGGCCCCTACCTCCATTAATGCGGACGAGTTCTTTTCTTCCTCGCAAGCACAACCATGAGCTTCAATCGCAAACTCCTTAAGCTGTCATCCATGGCCGAGAGTTGTGCGCCTCTATCCTCTCCACAACAACACAGGAATAAAAGTGGGGGTACACTAGAAATGTTGTTATAGTTGATAGAAGTGTGAAATTAGTAATTTCAGAGGGCTGCGACAGTAAGATAAATAATTAAATTAAGTTATTTAATTATTTGTTAGTCAATGAATTTAGTTGACTTTATATATGTTGGTGATGGTTGTGATGGTAAAATTGTGAGAGCAAGCGTTTTGTTATTTCCTTAGAATTTTTGTCGAATCAATGGTGTTCGTATTGTGATACGATAGTGTGTATAGTCTATGCAGGGACTGAGATTCAAGTGTCACCCTTTCCTTGTGCGCAGGGACTAGAGAGGGTTGGATGTCTCGCCCAATGACTTCTGCTCGTGTGAGTATAGTGCTCGGTGGGTGCGCCTAACCGAAGTTTTTACTCGTAATTCCTTGAGGAGTCGGGGAGATACGTCTAAAGTTGCGATGGAAGACGACTCGAATCGCCCAGTTTTGAGAAACAGGTTTGGTACGACAAAATTTAAGGAAACAACAGAAGCTTGAGTAAATGATTGAGTCGTGAGTTTAATACTGTGATGTATTGTAATATTGTGACTTTGATAGTCTGAGTGGTGATTATTTGAGTTATGAGTTGAATAATGCGTTGTAATGTAAGGTTGTGACTAGGATAATCTAAGTTGTGATATTTTGATATTGAAATTATATGCTATGTTAGGTTCTTCGTTACTCACCCTTTCCTTTTGTGGTTGTGGTTCCACCTACGATGATCGTACTTGTACGGGAGTAGATGACGTTGTAGATGAGGCAGAGATGAAGTAGCACGACGAGAGTTATGGGAATAACTATGGGGGACTTATCATGTTTTAAAGTAATTTTTTGTCTTTGAATAATGAATTTGATATTTGTAAGGTTTTAACCTTATGTTGTAAGACGCTTAAACTTTTGATGGTTTAGTTCCGCGATGTTAATTTTGAAAAAAAAAATTGGCGTAAAAGTTTGGATTTTGTTATTTTCTAGTGACACTCCGTAAGGGGTGTTACACAGCGCGAGGCAATGTGAGGCTGAATCTTGTGCGAGAACAGCGGCACAGTGGTGGCGACGGAGCGACGGAGTGCTGGCCGCGGAGCGACGACGCTATTTCAGGGCGATTGGAGAACAATGAAAGCAAAGAGATTTGGGGGAGCGAGAAGAAGAGGAACAGTGAGCAGGGTACCGTGAAAGCAAAGAGATTTCTGAGGTTATAAAACGCTATACTACCTCGGTTCCAGATTTACCTGAGGTAATAGAGGCATACTGCCTCGGTTTCAAGCATACACGATGCCTAAAGTGCCAGAAAATAATTAAAATTTGAAAACATATACGCTTTATATGCCTCGGTTGACGCCTAACCGATGCTGAAAAGCTTTTCTGCATCGGTTCTACTGATACCCGAAGCAGTAGACCTTATTCAAAAATTATGTCAACTTCTATCACGTGATTTAAGTGCGCGTTGGTCCCACTTTATGCCTTGGTTTCTGACTTAACCGAGGCAGTAGACGTTTTAGGCTTCAGTTTCCTATAAACTAAGGTATATAAGTTCCCTAAAACTACAAAAATGTCATCGCGCTTTTATACGCTTCGGTTTCAGTAAAACTGATGCGTATATAGTGCGTTAAAAAGCTTCTTTTTTACTAGTGAAACCTTGCCAAAAAAATTAAAAAATAAAATTTTTAATGGCAATTTTGAAATTTGATTGAAACGTTTGGCCTTGGTTCTTCATGAAACCGAAGCATAAAGTCTTTGTGGCATCGATTCTCATAGCAACTGAGGCCATAGGTGTTGTTCAGACAATAAATAAAATAAAAGATTTATTTCTGAAAGACTTATGACAATAGTTTTGAAAATAACTGAAGCCATATATCTATTCAGAAAGAGGTGTAAGTTTGAGATATCAATCGTCAAGGGAGATTGTCAGGACCCTTTGGCAACAGTTCTACAAAGAACCAAAGCCATAGGCCCTATTTGCAATGCTGCCAGCTTCAATCTACTGTTTTCAATTTTACAAGACCCTATGACAATGTGGGTTTGTAAATAATTGAACTCAGGCCTTGTTCATACATTTTTCTTTTGAAAATTTGTATTCATCTAGGACCCCTTTAGGCTTCGGTTATTTTTTAACCAAAGCCAAAAGTTATATATCACTACAAAAATAACAAATTTTACCAGGGTTTTTTTCTTCTGCATTACTGACGGTTTTAACCCCTGGTAAATACATTTCACGGGGTTGGCAAAACCACTAGGAAAATCACCGTCACAAAGATTTCCGACAGTTTTAGCGGGGATTTTTAAAAATCGTTGCTATTTGTAGGGGTTTTCACAGAAATCGCTGGTACTTGCAGAGGTTCGTAATAACCACCGGTAGTTGCTGGGGTTAATAGAAACTGCCAGGATTTACGTGGGTTAGTAAAAAACCACAAGTATTTTCTGGTTTATGTAGTTGGTGTTCTTAAACCCGCTGGTAATGAAAATAATTTAATTTTCTGGTTTATGTATTCGGTTCAGAACTGAGGCATAAGGGTTTGGATTCTACCTCAGTTCACAGACAACCGAGACAGTATAGTATTTTTATTTTATTTATTTTTAGTTCCAAATGGCACATCCATTTTTCCAGACCGCAAATGGAAGGTACAATTTTGCTATCTTGGATATTAGAAACTTCTTTCATTGCGTCGAGTAGAAAAACCATTGTCATCTTCATCTTTGATGAAGAGTTTAAATCTGGCGAGGCCACCACTTCCACTATATGCTTGGCTTCTGTTTGTAGCTTGAAGATCTGACGGATCTGGATTGCCACAAATCCCAACTTTGACAATAAATGTAGCCATGCTTCCTTTTTCAGGGCCCTCGCTCTCAATCTATATGTGACCTCCCATTAGGTTTACAAATTTGAATCAATTTTGTGGAGGAGTCAAACTTAATAGACGAAAGACAATAATTATTTATGCTTATTGTAATAAAATCCATTTAGCATATTGAGAATTGAGAGACTGCAACAAATTCAAAATATTATTCGATGTTTCCCCTATCTTTTACAAATTGCAAGCCCAAGATCTGCACCACTACTAGAGGAGGATTGATATTCCTGTAGAACAGAGAAACCTATAGAACAGAAGTGTTAACACTCAATTTTGTCCGGGTTGAAAAATGTGTTTTTATTGATTTTTTTATTTTTATTTTTATTTTACCTTTTTGTTTTATTCTATTTTTATATATTTAGATTTTTGCTTTTAATTCATTTTCTATTTTTCTCATCTTCAATTTGTTTTAATAGGATTACTTAATCAAAATAATTAAAAAATTGAAAAATAAAATTAAAATTAAAAATAATTAAAAATAAAATTGAAAAAAAATAATAATAAAAATAAAATAAAATAAAAAAACAAACAAACAGAAAACGTGGAAAAGGCGTATGGGAAGCATGTCTGAGGAGGGGGGACCAGGTGGTTACAGGAGAATATTTTTCAAGATTTTTGGAGCAGAGGATTTCGGGGGGAGAAGGGAGAGAAAAAGGAAGAGAGGGGACACACATGAGGATTGGGGGAATCGTCATCCAGATTTAGCATTGGCACCGGCAAGAGGAGATCACCGGATTCACAGCTAGCAGTAGCAGCAGCCCTAGCAGCAGGTAGGTCTTTTGTTCACCTGTACATTCAAATTCATCATGCTTACTGCATAAACTCCATGCACCCCTGTCTCGCCAGCCCATGCACCATTGTCACAGAATCATTTATCCCACTCATGCTCATATGCACACTATACACTCATCGTTTCCAGTACCAAATGGACAAGATTCAACCAACATTAAACCAATCAGTAAACATTAAAAAATTATGGGAGGCAGAGAGGGAAAAATGGTGTTGCAGGGGGGCGTTCGGCATTCGAGAAAATCCTCGATTGGGGAGGAAGAGAGGGGCTGATTGTTTCGTGGTTGGCGGTTTGGAAGTAGTAGTCTGCTGTGTGGTGGTGGCAGTGGCGTCGCTAAGGTGGTCCTGGTAGGTGATGGTGACCGTGTAGGTGGCCGAGGAGGTGGACGAGTATAGGCACGGGGAGGGACATTATCGTGACAGTGGTCGTGTTCGTCGTGGAGGTTTTAGCAATGGTGAAGTTGATGTTGATGGATGATGATGGCACGAGCGGATCGAAGATGAAGGCGGAGGAAAACCATCCCTCAGAATCGCTGGTTTTCGAAGAGAGAGGAGTGGAGACGGTGGTTGTAAGATCCTTGAAAATATTTGTAAGTTAAATGCTAAAAAAAAATGATGAATAGTAAATTGTGAATAGTAAATTGTGAATAGTCAATTGTGAATAGTAAAAAGTGAATAGTTAAAAAAAAATAAATAAAAAAATAATAATATTTGGAAAGGATAAGTGTTCCACGTAGCTTTGAAATCAGAATTCATCAAATTGCAAATAAAAAATTATTTTTGTAATAGTAAAATGAATAAAAAAATGAATAGTTAAAATGAATAGTAAAAAATGAATAGTAAATTTTTTGCTATAAATAGCCAAGGGGGGGAGGTTGAAAATTTACACCAAAGAACTTAGAAAATTTTTGAGAGAAGAGAGTTGGAAGAATTTCTAATTTCAAAGGGGATATTCTGGAAGTTTTCAGAGAGCGAGGAGATTAAGTCTGTAATAGAGGTAAGGGAAGCTAACTTTGAGTATTTCTTTTTGTATTATCTTGAGTCTTGAATATACTATATTTTTCTTTTGTCTGATTTTAATTCTTGAATATGGAGTATTTTGTTTCTGTATGATCTTGAATTTTAAATGAGAGTATGCTTTTGTGTTAATATCCAAGTGTGATAGTTGTAAAATGTGATGTTGATTATGTTATGCCAATTGTACGTTGTTAGTGGTTTTATTTTGTATTTTGGAAGGATTAGAAATTGTCTAACCGGCTCTGCCAGATTCAATTTCTTGTTTCCCCAAACATTTTATTGTTTTCCTTATTTATTTTATTGTATTTTGGAAGGATTAGAAATTGTCAAATCGGCTCTGCCAGATTCAATTTCTTGATAACCCAAACTTTTATTTCCTTCCTTATTTATTTTTATTACATTTTTGGAAGGATTAGAAGTTGTCTAACCGGCTCTGCCAGATTCAACTTCTTGTTTCCCCAAACTATTTATTGCTTTACTTATTTATTTTATTGCATTTTTGGAAGGATTAGAAGTTGTCTAACCGGCTCTGCCAGATTCAACTTCTTATTTCCCCAGACATGTATTGTTCTTGTTATTTAATTATATTGTATTGTTGGATGGATTAGAAGTTGTCTAACCGGCTCTGCCAGATTCCACTTCTTGTTTCCCCATGAATTTTTATATTAAGATTATTTTTATGATTGTCAAATATTGTATTCTTCTATGACCATTTATAGTAATGTTTTATTATTGTTAATTGTTTATAATTATCTTGTATGAATTCTATTATGGATGTTTATTGTGATGAATTTATTGAATGAGTTTGTTGGCTGAAATTGATCTTGTTAGAAGGTTTAGAATACGGATTTTGTAGTAATTTGTATATGGGTATTAAATAGATATACAGATACTGTTTGAGGTTGTTGTGAGAGAAAGTAAAATTAGGCATTTTAAGATTTAGAGCATAAGAAAATAAGGTAGATAAATTAAATAAATAAATTGTTAATTATTGAGGACCTCCTTTTGTTGGTAGGATAGAGGAACCTTAAAAACCTGAGTTGGCACATCCCTGATCATAGAGCAGCCCTGGCCTGGTCCAGTCCGTTGTGACTAGTCATATGTGCTGGCGTCGAAGGTGAGTTTGATGCATTCAGACATCTGGGTCCTCTCCGGTGACCAATTGGGGTAAAGAAAGATCTCTAATAGGATGAAAATAAAATAAAATAAGTCAACTGTAGATGCATTTTATTTGTCGTTACAATGAGCTCAGATTATATTATGTAGTTGCTAAGATATGTTGAAATGTTTTGGATGATCTATGAATCTTTGATTGGTGAAAATATGTTGAGTTATACTCGTTATGGTCAAAATGAGTTTATAATATGTAGTATGATATCTGGCAATATGTTTAATTTATTGACACCAAAATAGGTTATTGTCAAATTATGATTAGAGAATGAACATGATTGAGTTATGTGGAGAAGAGGTTATGAATTGTTGATTTGATGAAATATTGGAGTGGATAAGAGGGTATGAAATGTTGATTGGATGAAATGTTGGAGTGGATAAAAGAAATCATTGCTTATGAAATGATGTTTCCTACGTGAAGTAGTATGTTCGGTTTATACCATGAGAGCTTGATATGATCAAAGTAACACCTGAGGTTTATGAAAGCAGGCAGCAAGTGGTCTGACCATAAGGCTTTGACATAAATATGTGGTTCATAAGTTTTATAGAAGCAGGCAGAGAGAGGTCTGACCATAAGGCTTCAGAGAGTAAGACATAGTATACAGGTGAGGCTTAAGGAAGCAGGCAGAGAGCGGTCTGACCATAAGGCTTCGTGAGTAAGCATGGTAAAATTGTAAGGTTTATGAAATTGAGGAAGATGATTTTGATAATGATGAATTAATGACATAGGGGTAATGATATTTTAGTAATTGTAGAAATACATGATTGAAATATTTTTATTACAAGTTTAATGATTGATATGATATGGTTGGCTTACCCTTATTTGTTTGTGCTATGATCATATAACTCATGTTATATGTGAATAGATAATGTTGCAGATGCGGTTGAAAAAGCTTAGAGATGAGAGAGATGCGGGGAAAAACTTTCAGGGATATTTTGTAAAAAGAATAAATTTGTATTGGAAAAATTATGTTGTGTAAAACTTATGAGTTGAAATTTGAATTTATGTTAAGTGATGAAGACTATATTGTTTGAAGTTTGTAAGTTTGGTATTGTACTTTGGGAGAATTGAAATAAAGTTGGATTGTTTATAGAAGATAAGTTAATTTAGTCTCTACTAAAAGTAATACTCTTTAAAATATTAGGGTATTACAATTTGGTATCAGAGCAATGGTTTTCGAAAATATTTTGGGACTCTGGGGAGTGAAATTATTATTCTTAGTAAAATTATTAATGGTTTATGATGAAAATGACTATTTGAGGAAATTGATATCATATGCTAAATTGTATTGTTATCTTTTTGAAGAAATCATTTAAAACTCGACAAACATGCAACAACAACAAGTTGATCAAGCACCTCAAAATCATTCTAGCTTGAATGACTTTTTAAGGCATGATCCAACTAAATTTAATGGGGATGCTACTCCTGATGAGGCTGACTCTTGGCTAAGGCAGAATGAGAAGATTTTCCGGGTAATAACTTGCTCAGAAGAACAAAAATTAACTTATGCATCATTTCTTTTGGTGGGTGAGGCTGAATATTGGTGGGAAAGTATGCAACAGTTGATGACGATTCGTGGTGAGGTTGTGAATTGGGAGAACTTTAAGATAAGGTTTCTGGAAAAATATTTTCCAAACAGTGCAAAATTTGCAAGGGAGGCAGAGTTTCTGACCTTACAACAAAGAAGGCTATCAGTACAAGAGTACGTAGTAAAATTTAATTATCTCTCAAGATTTTATACTCAGAATATCACAGAAGAATGGAGATGCCGAAAATTCGAGGGAGGACTAAGGCATGAACTAAAGAAGGTACTTATGCCATTGGAAATACAAGAGTTTCCAGCATTAGTAGAGAAAGCCAGAATGATAGAATTGTTAGAGTTTGATCCAAGTAGAGTTTCCAGACTTGCAAAGGGAGAATCTTCAATAAAATTCAACAAAAAGCCTTATGAAAAACCACAATTATCGTATCGAGGAACAGTGAAGTGTTTTGAGTGTGGAGGAACACATTTCAGACGTGACTGCCCTAAACTTATTGGAGAAAAAGTTGAAGGGAAGAGATGTTTCATCTGCAATGATCCGGGACACTTTGCTAATGTTTGTCCAAAGAAAAAGAAGGTGGGAGAACCACAACAACAAGATTCTGCTGAAGTAAAGCCCCGGGCAACAGGAAGAGTATTCGCAATGACTGCAGAAGAGGCTACTAAGCCAGGTACATTAATCTTACACACCTGTATGCTGTTAGGAGAATGCGTATATGTTTTGTTTGACTCTGGAGCCACACACTCCTTTATATCCCTAGCATGTTTAGAAAGACTCGGATTACCGATGCTTGATCTAGGGTGTGAATTAGTAGTTTCTACACCAGCATCGGGACCAGTTACGACCAGTTCAGTCTGTGTCGGATGCCCGATCCAAATTGCAGGACGCAAGTTCAAAGTGAACTTGATCTGCTTACCCCTTCAAAATCTAGACATTATTTTAGGAATGGATTGGTTGACTGCCAATCACGTTCTTATTGATTGTAGGAAACAAAAGATAGAGTTTCTAAATTTGAACAATTTAGAACTAAGCTCAACTCGAGTCGCTGCGAAGGATATCAAAGATGGAGCTACCTGCTATGTGGTGTTAGCTCAGGAGAAAAGAGAGAATACTGAAGAACAAATCATCGGAATACCTGTGGTAGAAGAATATGTTGATGTTTTTCCAGAAGAAGTGCCAGGTTTACCACCTAGTCGAGAGATCGATTTCACAATAGATCTAGTGCCCGGAGCTGGCCCGGTTTCTATGGCTCCATACAGAATGGCTCCTGCCGAACTAGCAGAGTTGAAAAAGCAAATCGAAGATCTGTTGGAGAAGAAGTTTATCCGTCCAAGTGTGTCTCCATGGGGAGCTCCTGTATTGCTGGTGAAGAAGAAGGATGGAAGTTCAAGGTTGTGTGTGGATTATCGACAGTTGAACAAGGTTACAATAAAGAACAAATATCCTTTGCCAAGAATCGATGATCTATTAGATCAGTTGAGAGGAGCAGAGGTGTTTTCAAAAATTGATCTCAGATCTGGGTACCATCAGATTCTAGTCAAGACGGAAGATGTACAAAAGACGGCTTTCAGATCTCGCTATGGACACTTTGAGTACGTGGTAATGCCGTTTGGTGTGACGAATGCCCCAGCGATTTTTATGGACTACATGAACAGAATATTTCGGTCATGTTTAGATAAGTTCGTGGTAGTATTTATAGACGATATTCTTATCTATTCAAAGAATAAGGAAAAGCATGCAGAACACTTGAGGGTGGCGTTAGAAATTTTAAGAAAACATCAACTGTATGGGAAACTGTCAAAGTGTGAGTTCTGGATAGAGAAAGTACAATTTTTGGGTCATGTGATTTCTGCTCAAGGAATCTCAGTGGATCCAGCAAAAGTGGAAGCTGTGCTAAAGTGGGAGCGGCCGAAAACTGTAACTGAAGTACGAAGTTTTATAGGATTAGCCGGTTATTACCGACGTTTTGTCGAAGGGTTTTCCAAGATTGTAGGTCCTCTAACTCAGTTAACTCGTAAAGATCAACCATTTCTGTGGACTGACAAGTGCGAAGCCAGTTTTGAAAATATGAAGCAACGACTAACGTCAGCACCAGTATTAATCATTCCAGACTCTAGCAAATCTTTTGAGGTGTACTGCGATGCGTCATATCAAGGATTAGGGTGCGTTCTAATGCAAGGAAGGAGACCTGTAGCTTATGCATCTAGGCAGCTAAAGGCGCATGAGAAGAACTACCCAACGCATGACATCGAACTTGCAGCAGTAGTATTTGCATTAAAGACATGGAGACACTACCTCTATGGGGCAAGTTTCCAAGTTTTTAGTGACCATAAGAGTCTAAAGTATTTGTTCGATCAAAAGGAGTTGAACATGCGACAAAGAAGATGGATGGAATATATGAAGGACTATGACTTCGAGCTTTTATATCACCATGGAAAAGCCAATGTGGTGGCAGATGCATTGAGTAGGAGACAAGCTCAGATAACAACAATGATGGTGAAGGAATTAGAACTGTTAGAAAAGTTACGTGATATGAACTTGGGGTTGCAGTTAAACCCAGATCACATATGGTGTAGTCATTTAGTAATCACTAGTGACTTCTTAGAACAAGTGAAGGTTGAGCAGTCGATGGATCAAGAGTTGCAGCAAAAGATCAGGTTGTTGGACACCGATCAAGCTAAGGAGTTCGTTCTAAGTAAAGATGGCATACTTCGATTTAAAAACAGAGTGTGTATCCCTGCAAAGAGTGAATTAAAACATTTAATTTTAGACGAAGGCCATAAAAGTCGTCTTAGCATACATCCAGGTATGACTAAGATGTATAAGGACCTGAAAGAGTCATTTTGGTGGAATGGAATGAAGAGGGATGTGGCCGAGTTTGTAGCAGCCTGCTTGGTGTGTCAAAAGGCAAAAGTGGAGCATCAAAAACCGGGAGGGATGTTACAACAGTTAGACATTCCTCAATGGAAGTGGGACAGTATCTCGATGGACTTTGTAACACATTTACCAAAATCATCAAAAGGTCACGATTCTATCTGGGTTATCGTTGATAGACTAACCAAGAGCGCTCACTTTTTGCCTATTAATCAACGTATGTCACTAGAAAAGCTGACGGAGTTATACATCGGGGAAGTAGTGAGGTTGCATGGCATACCTACAAGCATTGTGTCAGACAGAGATCCAAGGTTTACTTCAAGATTTTGGCAGACGCTACAGAAGGCTCTGGGAACACAGTTGAAGATGAGTTCGGCTTATCACCCTCAGACTGATGGTCAAACAGAAAGGACTATTCAATCTTTGGAGGATTTGCTGAGAACTTGTGTATTAGATCATCTTGGAAGTTGGAATGAGATACTACCATTAGTAGAATTTACTTACAACAACAGTTATCATTCCAGTATCGGTATGCCACCATATGAAGCTTTATATGGAAGAAGATGTAGAACACCGTTGTGTTGGTTTCAAGATGGGGAAGCACTGACAGTGGGACCCGAGCTATTACAACAAACCACAGAAAAAATAAAATTAGTCCAAGATCGGATGAAAGCAACTCAAAGTAGACAAAAGTCATATGCCGACAAAAGAAGAAGACCGTTAGAATTTGAAGAAGGAGATCATGTATTCTTACGAGTAACGCCAACTACAGGAGTCGGGAGAGCTATCAAGATGAGGAAACTGACACCAAAATTTCTCGGACCGTATCAAATTCTCAAAAAGATTGGGCCAGTGGCTTATGAGATAGCACTACCACCTCGATTGACAAATTTGCATAACGTTTTTCACGTATCCCAACTAAGGAAGTATATTCCAGATCCAAAGCATGTGTTAGAAGTTGATGAAATTCAGGTCAAGGAAAATTTAACAATGGAAGTTGGCCCAGTGCGTATACTAGATGTTCAAATGAAAAAGTTAAGAGGGAAGGATATTCGCACAGTAAAGGTACGTTGGAATGAAGACACACAGGAAATGACTTGGGAATTGGAAGAATTTATGATAAAGGAATATCCATATCTCTTTTGTAAGTAATTTTTTTTTGTTAAATAGTCTTTGTTTAAATAAATAATTTTCGAGGGCGAAAATAATTGTTGTTGGGGAGATTGTAAGATCCTTGAAAATATTTGTAAGTTAAATGCTAAAAAAAAATGATGAATAGTAAATTGTGAATAGTAAATTGTGAATAGTCAATTGTGAATAGTAAAAAGTGAATAGTTAAAAAAAATAAATAAATAAAAAAATAATATTTGGAAAGGATAAGTGTTCCACGTAGCTTTGAAATCAGAATTCATCAAATTGCAAATAAAAAATTATTTTTGTAATAGTAAAATGAATAAAAAAATGAATAGTTAAAATGAATAGTAAAAAATGAATAGTAAATTTTTTGCTATAAATAGCCAAGGGGGGGAGGTTGAAAATTTACACCAAAGAACTTAGAAAATTTTTGAGAGAAGAGAGTTGGAAGAATTTCTAATTTCAAAGGGGATATTCTGGAAGTTTTCAGAGAGCGAGGAGATTAAGTCTGTAATAGAGGTAAGGGAAGCTAACTTTGAGTATTTCTTTTTGTATTATCTTGAGTCTTGAATATACTATATTTTTCTTTTGTCTGATTTTAATTCTTGAATATGGAGTATTTTGTTTCTGTATGATCTTGAATTTTAAATGAGAGTATGCTTTTGTGTTAATATCCAAGTGTGATAGTTGTAAAATGTGATGTTGATTATGTTATGCCAATTGTACGTTGTTAGTGGTTTTATTTTGTATTTTGGAAGGATTAGAAATTGTCTAACCGGCTCTGCCAGATTCAATTTCTTGTTTCCCCAAACATTTTATTGTTTTCCTTATTTATTTTATTGTATTTTGGAAGGATTAGAAATTGTCTAACCGGCTCTGCCAGATTCAATTTCTTGATTCCCCAAACTTTTATTTGGTTGGTTATTTATTTTTATTACATTTTTGGAAGGATTAGAAGTTGTCTAACCGGCTCTGCCAGATTCAACTTCTTGTTTCCCCAAACTATTTATTGCTTTACTTATTTATTTTATTGCATTTTTGGAAGGATTAGAAGTTGTCTAACCGGCTCTGCCAGATTCAACTTCTTATTTCCCCAGACATGTATTGTTCTTGTTATTTAATTATATTGTATTGTTGGATGGATTAGAAGTTATCTAACCGGCTCTGCCAGATTCCACTTCTTGTTTCCCCATGAATTTTTATATTAAGATTATTTTTATGATTGTCAAATATTGTATTCTTCTATGACCATTTATAGTAATGTTTTATTATTGTTAATTGTTTATAATTATCTTGTATGAATTCTATTATGGATGTTTATTGTGATGAATTTATTGAATGAGTTTGTTGGCTGAAATTGATCTTGTTAGAAGGTTTAGAATAAGGATTTTGTAGTAATTTGTATATGGGTATTAAATAGATATACAGATACTGTTTGAGGTTGTTGTGAGAGAAAGTAAAATTAGGCATTTTAAGATTTAGAGCATAAGAAAATAAGGTAGATAAATTAAATAAATAAATTGTTAATTATTGAGGACCTCCTTTTGTTGGTAGGATAGAGGAACCTTAAAAACCTGAGTTGGCACATCCCTGATCATAGAGCAGCCCTGGCCTGGTCCAGTCAGTTGTGACTAGTCATATGTGCTGGCGTCGAAGGTGAGTTTGATGCGTTCAGACATCTGGGTCCTCTCCGGTGACCAATTGGGGTAAAGAAAGATCTCTAATAGGATGAAAATAAAATAAAATAAGTCAACTGTAGATGCATTTTATTTGTCGTTACAATGAGCTCAGATTATATTATGTAGTTGCTAAGATATGTTGAAATGTTTTGGATGATCTATGAATCTTTGATTGGTGAAAATATGTTGAGTTATACTCGTTATGGTCAAAATGAGTTTATAATATGTAGTATGATATCTGGCAATATGTTTAATTTATTGACACCAAAATAGGTTATTGTCAAATTATGATTAGAGAATGAACATGATTGAGTTATGTGGAGAAGAGGTTATGAATTGTTGATTTGATGAAATATTGGAGTGGATAAGAGGGTATGAAATGTTGATTGGATGAAATGTTGGAGTGGATAAAAGAAATCATTGCTTATGAAATGATGTTTCCTACGAGAAGTAGTATGTTCGGTTTATACCATGAGAGCTTGATATGATCAAAGTAACACCTGAGGTTTATGAAAGCAGGCAGCAAGTGGTCTGACCATAAGGCTTTGACATAAATATGTGGTTCATAAGTTTTATAGAAGCAGGCAGAGAGAGGTCTGACCATAAGGCTTCAGAGAGTAAGACATAGTATACAGGTGAGGCTTAAGGAAGTAGGCAGAGAGCGGTCTGACCATAAGGCTTCGTGAGTAAGCATGGTAAAATTGTAAGGTTTATGAAATTGAGGAAGATGATTTTGATAATGATGAATTAATGACATAGGGGTAATGATATTTTAGTAATTGTAGAAATACATGATTGAAATATTTTTATTACAAGTTTAATGATTGATATGATATGGTTGGCTTACCCTTATTTGTTTGTGCTATGATCATATAACTCATGTTATATGTGAATAGATAATGTTGCAGATGCGGTTGAAAAAGCTTAGAGATGAGAGAGATGCGGGGAAAAACTTTCAGGGATATTTTGTAAAAGGAATAAATTTGTATTGGAAAAATTATGTTGTGTAAAACTTATGAGTTGAAATTTGAATTTATGTTAAGTGATGAAGACTATATTGTTTGAAGTTTGTAAGTTTGGTATTGTACTTTGGGAGAATTGAAATAAAGTTGGATTGTTTATAGAAGATAAGTTAATTTAGTCTCTACTAAAAGTAATACTCTTTAAAATATTAGGGTATTACAGTGGTGTCTTGGCTCACGGTGGTTCTGGTGGTGCGAGGGGTCGCCGGCGAGGCCAAGGCGCGTTCTGGTTGAGGCGACGGTGGCCGGCTATGGCAGAGGCGGCGGTGAGTTCGTGGTGCAGAGCTGGGGACCTTGGGTCAGAGAAGACGTGAGCTGGGGAGTGGGAATGAGGATGAACCTCCTGAACCCCTAGAAAATTCTAGGTTAGAGAGCATTCGTCTAGGCCAAGCCCAGAAATGGGCGTACGTCCGGGAACATTAGGCCTCTTTTGGAACGCTCGTTATTCGGCGTCCGTTCGCCATCTCCCCACAACGAACGCTCGTTATAGAAACAAACGAGCTCTCGTTAAACTTAAGCCTTTTTAACCGTCCGTTCAGCCTTCTCACTCAAGAGCGCTCGATATACAAATGAACGAGCGCTCGTTATCCAAACGAGCGAACGCTTGTTATCCTTATGCCTTTTTGACCGTTCGTTCAACCTTCTCACCAACGAGCGCGCGTTATCCAAACGAGCGAACGCTCGTTAACCTTAAGCCTTTTTGACCGTTCGTTCAACCTACTCAACAACGAGTGCTCGTTATCCAAACGAGTGAACGCTCGTTAACCTTAAGCCTTCTTGACCGTTCGTTCAAACCTTCTCCCTAAAGAGCGCTTGTTATCCAAACGAACGAGCGTTCGTTTCCGAACCAACGAGCGCACGTTATCCAAATGAGCGAACGCTCGTTAACCTTAAGCCTTTTTGACCGTTCGTTCAACCTTCTCACCAACGAGCGCTCGTTATCCAAACGAGCGAACGCTCGTTAACCTTAATCCTTTTTTACCGTTCGTTCAACCTTCTCACCAACGAGCGCTCGTTATGCAAACGAGCGAACGCTCGTTAACCTTAAGCCTTCTTGACCGTTCGTTCAAACCTTCTCCCTAAAGAGCGCTCGTTATCTGAACGAACGGGCGTTCGTTTCCGAACCAACGAGCGCTCGTCATCTCGAGAGCGCTCGTTACCTTATTTTATTTATTTCTTTTAAATATCCACTTATTTCAATATATATATATAATAATACATATAAAAAAATAAAATTTACAAAAATTTGTTTTAAAGGTTAAGCACACGTGTGACCGCTCGCGTCGTCTTTGTGTTAAAAACCTTTTCTTTTTCCTTAAATAAAGTTACAAAAAAAATACGTTTTGAAGGTTAAGCACACGTGTGACCGCTCGCGTCGTCCTTGTGCTAAAAACCTTTTCTTCTTTTCTTAAATAAAATTTCAAAAATATGTTTTAAAGGTTGAACACTCGTGTGATCGCCCGCATCATCCTAGTGTTCAATACCTTTCTCTCTTATTTACGAAATATTAAATGAGGATATGGGTGCTCGTGTGATCGTCCGCATCAGCCTAGTACTTAATATCCTCAATATCAAGAATTTTAAATAATGGTATGAGTGCTCGTGCGATCGTCCGCATCAGCCTTGCACTCAATACTCTCAAGCCTTCCTAAATAAGTAGATAACAATATGAGTGCTCGTGTGATCGTTCGCATCGTCCTAGTGCTTATTATCGTTATTTCTCTTTTAAAAAAATATAAGTAAAAATATTTAAAATATGGTATGAGTGCTCGTGTGACCGTCCGCGTTGGCCTAGTACTCATTACCTTCTTTTTCTAAAAAAGAAAAAAGAAAAAAGAATATATATAAAATCTTCAAAAGCCAAAAACATCAACACTTTCAAGCAAACAAACAATTTTTCAGCTAGAACTACGTAACCCTGATTTCTCATTCTGAATGAGAATACGTAGGAGCAAGGACAATCCTTGTCGGGCCCAAAAAACTAAAAAATATATTTTGTTTATTTTTAATTTTATTTTTAGGGATAGTTAAACATTTTGAAAACCACATCGAATTTGCGTATTTAGTTAAAGGTACTGCCTTAGGGCAGGCGTTGTAGGGTGCTAACACCTTCCCTACACGTAACCGACTCCCGAACCCAGAATCTGGTTTTCGTGGACCGTGTCTGTTTTTTATGGTTTTTCCGTAGTTTTCCATAATAAACTATGGTGGCGACTCCAAATCTCTTTTCAAAACCCGATTTCTTTTTGGATCGTCGTCCCGTCGCGATTCCGGTTGCGACAGATGGCGACTCCACTGGGGAATTATTTTTAGAGAGTCAAGCCATTTAACTATATGTGCGAATTCAATGTGGTTTTTCTTTATGTTTTTCTTCCTTTTTTCTTTATATTTGAATAATCGCATGTGAATAATTTTGCTTGTTGGATATTGAACCCTAGGGTAGACAATATGTTTATATCTGCCTGGGATTTTTTCTGGTTGTTTTGCAGGTGAGGGTTTGGGTGTGCATAATTTTCTCCCTTCACACACACACTTTCAACATATCATGAGTGGGACCCTATACCCGGGTCTGAGTGTAGCTTAGAATTAGAGGAGTTGTGTAGCGGTGTCACTCTGGGATGTACTTCCTGTTTGGCTATCGTGAGAACTCCAGCTAGAGTCTGATCTCTTCATATGTGTTTCTAAACCTAGTTGATTACTCGACTGTTGTGGAGATGCTATGAAGGGGGCCATAGCTCTAGTGACCTTTGACCTTTAGGTTCAGGGAATCATCCTTGTGAGATTGCATATACTTGACCTTGAACTCCAAGCAGTGAACCTTTGGTAGGGCACGATGGGAGGAATATGTACTTCTGTAACCCTCACGCTGTTCATTTTTTTTATGATATTACATTTCATACCATGCATGTGCTTTGTTTCGTCATGTTGTTATTATCATGCATCATATTCATACATCATTTAGTAACATGTTAATTTTAAAGGAAATCATAGGTACCTACTTGACTTCATACAAGATGGATGTTAACACAAGATCCGATGCTACACGGCACACCGACTCTTCTGATTTAAGAAAGAAGTATAGTCTAAGGACCCATGTTGGAATATTGACCGGGCTGATAAACTTGGGCAAAAGGCTGAAGACTATAAAAAGAGAAACCTTTCAGAGAAGATATGGAAATTTGTTGAATTTAATGGAGGTTGAAGTACAAATACCCGCTATCACAGCCTTGGCACAATACTATGATTCTCCGCTTCGATGTTTCACATTTCAAGACTTTCAGTTGGCACCAACCATAGAGGAGTTCGAGCATATCCTGGGTTTGCCACTGGAGGGCACCACTCCCTATCAACATTTAGAGCATCATGCCTCTATACCCACCATTGCTACCATCATGAAATTACATCCCAAAGAGCTTGAAGACAGGATGATGATGAGGAATCAAGTGCATGGGTTATCACAGGGATATCTAGAGCAGTATTTACATCACCTGGCTGATAAAGAGGATTGGGAAACTTTCATGGATGTATTAGCCCTCACCATATATGGCATTGTCTTGTTTCCCAAAATAGAAGAATTCGTGGATTACAACGCGATAGACGTCTTCGTGGCGAGTAAAACCAGATCAGAGAATCCTGTAACAGCAGTTCTTGCGGATGTTTATGGGACCTTGAGTTTTTTCCATGAGAGAAAGGGAAAGAAGATTCTTTGTTGTTTACCGGCGTTGTATACATGGATGACAGCGCGTGTGTTTAAGGAGATGGTCGACGTCAAGAGTCTATCGGAGACTTTGTCACACCAAGGGCTTAAAGGTAAAGGAGGAAACGATTGGGCCCGATTCCTTGCTGGCTTGAGCGAAAGAAGTATAAAATGGCGCCTTCCTTGGCTCGGAAATAAACTGGCTATACAGCATTGTGGTAGTTTTCCTAATGTGCCTCTCATAGGTGCTCGGTACTGTATAAATTACAATCCTCTTTTGGTGCAAAGACAATTTGGGCATCCCATGAAAGGGGCACCTTCATCAGATTACCTTGCTACTCTATTCATTTATTACGAAGACGGGCATTTCATCAAACTGCTAAGAAAGGTTAAAAGCGCCTGGGAAAATGTTGTTCGAGCAGAGAAGGACTTGAGGGATGGAGTAGTGGATAGCAGGGTCAGTTATCACACCTGGATTCTGGAGAGAGTGAAAATAGTCAAGTTGCCTTTCAAGCCAATCAAGGATCAATCAGCTAGTGAAGGACCATCCCAAGCTCCAGAAAGTGAAGAGGTGCTACAATTAAAAGCTGAGATGGAGAAATTGAAGGTGAAAAATGCTAGGTTGGAAAACGAATTACAAAGGGCGCGTAATGATCTTGTGGATATGAAAAATGATAATGAAGAAAAGTCGCGGGCTTATGAAAACCTTGTCAAAAGCCAGAAGGATGAGAGGGATTATACATTTCGAGTGAAACGAGATCTAGCGGCCGCGAGTAAGGAATTATCCATGAGGGTAAATGAGAAGAAGGTGGCTTTAGAAGAGGGAAAGGAGTGGAAGCATCTCTACGAAGAAGACAAAAGAGATAAACGAGAAGCCTTGAAGAGACTGAGAGAAGCGCAGGTTCAGATAGAAAAAGCGGGGCATGAAATGAAAGAGATGGCCATGTCGTTTGAGGCAGATATGAATCGGGAGCGTTGGAAGCTAACAGAAGCAAAAGAAGAGCATCGAACTCTGATAAGACAAATGGAGGAATATATTGAGGAACAGGAAGAGCGATGGAGGTCGATAGAATTTGAAGAAAGGCATCAGGCCTTGATAAAGCAAATGGAAGAGCACATCGCAGAGTAAGAAATGGCTGTAAAGCACTGGAAGGAAAGCTTCGCTCAGTTGGCTGCTTTGGCAAATGGGGCAATTGAAGACATCCCCAGGATGGTGTCGAATGCTGAAGCCAGTACTCATTTTTGTAACTCACCAGTGGAAATAGAATTGTTTATTAATCATTGTAAATGGTTGGTGGGAGAGATGAAATCTTTCATTGCTCGGGCGCGGGATTGATGTACATCAGAATTATGTGTTTTGTTACTTAGACGATGTAATGGATCAAATTTTCTTGAAATGAAAGATAGGGGATGTTTGTTTGGTATCGGCTTGTGTTAATTTTCCATCAATATTGTCATTGTTATCCTGTGATTTTCACTTATCACTAGCATGCATCATGTTTTCTTTTTTCATTTTTCATCCTTATATAATTTAATTTAATAAAAAATAATCAGCAGTACAAGTGAGAGAACAACGACAAGTTTTCCACGACATCCATACAAGACCATAGCTAACTCAAAGGTCATGGAGAATTGGGAGCAGTCACACGAATCTATTAAGGCCGATGTCAGCCAGTTGAAGGATCAAATGGCCCAGATTTTGACGGCTCTCGAGGCCCTGAAGACTACGAGAGGGGCGACGTCTGCGCAAGTTGAGGGAAGTGCTCAATATTACCCTCCGTTGTTCAATGCTGGGAGCCAATCTGTTTCGTTCCCAATGTATGGATTACCCCAAGGTTACACCCCACTAGTGGGAGAATACACAGAAGGGGAGCAGACTTCATTCTCTTTCCCTACCACTGCCAACGTACCGCCAATCAGTATTCAGGGACCTGTTGTAATGTCCGCACCTATGGTAAATGAAGGAATGCATGCATACATGTCTGATGGAATACGAGTAACTCCGGTGCCACCTGTGATTACCGGAGAGGGCTTTTCTACAGGGGCAGCGCCACATATTTCGTTTCAGGGGGTAACTGGTAATGTCGATGGGGCAAAGGATAAACTTGAGAGCCTAGAGGCAAGATTGAGGGCTGTTGAGGGGTATGAAAGTTATGGATTCGGGGATGTTGCCAGATTGAGCTTGGTTCCTGGCGTCAAAATACCACATAAGTTCAAGGCACCAGATTTTGAGAAGTATAAGGGAAATACATGCCCAAAGAGCCATCTGACCATGTTTTGCAGAAAGATGGCTGCATATGCTTATGATGAGTAGCTGCTCATCCATGTTTTTCAAGATAGTTTGGCTGGAGTGGTGTTAAACTGGTATACCCATTTAAAGCCGACTCGAATTCGTTGTTGGGCGGACTTGGCTGATGCTTTTGTGAAACAGTACATATACAATACACATGTGGCGCCCGATCGTTTACAGCTGCAAAACATGTCGAAGAAAGACAACGAAAGTTTTAAGGAGTATGCTTAGCGGTGGAGGGAATTGGCTGCACAAGTTGAGCCACCTTTGTATGATAGAGAAATGGTGGCAATGTTTGTAAATACGCTCCAACCACCATTTTATGAACATATGGTGGGAAATGTATCTTCAAATTTTGCCGATATCATCGTGATAGGCGAGCGGATAGAGATCGGGTTGAAAAATAGGAAGATTTCATATGGCTCGTCGGTGGTTGCAAATTCCAAAAAACCCAACTTCAACTCAGGAAAAAGAAAGGAAGGAGATGTGCATGCAACATCTGCAACCCCGGTGTGGAGAGGTCAGGCTCCCACTCATAACTATCGATCATACTGGGGTCAACATCCACATGCAGCTAACGTGTCATTTGGTCATCAAATTAGGCCTCAACAACAACCAGGGTACTATCAACCATAATACATTCCGACGAATAATTCGAGGGGAGGGACAAACGTAGGTTCCAATGTGAATGTGGGTCCAAATACTTATCCAAGAAGGAATCAAGAAAGAAATTATGTTAACTTTACCCCAATTCCCACCACTTATACGGGATTATTGCCTCATCTTATCAAACAAGGTCTGGTTGTCGTTTGTCCCCTGAAGCCTTTGCAGCCTCCGTACCCAAGAGGCTATGATGCAGAGGCAAAGTGTAGTTATCATGGAGGGGTCGCTGGTCATTCCACTGAGAGGTGTCTGGCTTTTAAGCATAAAGTGCAGACTCTAATTGATTCTGGGTGGTTAAAGTTCCAAGAGGATAAGCCTAGTATCGAGGCCAATCCTTTATCGGGGCATGGAAGTGCTTCGACGAATGCTGTCGAAGTGAAAGAACATGAGCTGGTGAGAAATGTGAAAGAAGTCAGGAGCTCTAGAAGGTTTATTTTGGAGGCATTGCTGAAAGTGGGTATCTTGATGGGTGATTATGATGAGAGTATGGCATGCGCGATCCACCCAGATGCTGAGCACTCTATTGAGGAGTGTGTTGAGTTTGAAGAAATTTTGCAAGACCTGCTAGATCGTGGTCTGATGCAGGTATGTTACAAGAATGAGGAGGGAGATGTATTTGCACAGACTGGTGATGAATCCAGTATGATTTTACCAGAACCATTAGTGATTCGTTTCACTAAGACTACTTCTATCCCACCAACTCAAGGAAGGTCGTCCGTTGTTATCCGTGTACCAGCTCCTTTTCCTTACAAGAACGAAAAAGTCGTCCCATGGAGATATGGGACGCACGCGTCAAGCGAAGAACAAAATGTTGACCCTGCCGTCAAAAACATATCAGGGATAGGTGGAATGACTAGGAGCGGTCGAATTTTCACATCACCAGAGTTGGCACGAGAAAGAGTTAATGATAAGGAAGCAACGATGGCCGCGAAGGCAAAAGAATTCTTAAAGGGGAAGGGTGCACAGACAGAGGAGATCCCCGACAAGGAAGAGAGGAGAGAAGTTTCTGAAGAGGAGGCTTGTGAATTTTTAAAATTCATACAACAGAATGAATATAAGGTGGTTGAACAGTTAAACCGTATGCCTGCTCGTATATCCTTGTTAGACTTGCTCATGCATTCGGCATCACACAGAAAGTTGCTAAAGAAGATACTCGGTGAGGCTCACGTGGAGCAAGGTATTTCGTTGAATAAATTCGAAGGTATTGTTGGCAATATTGTTGCTAATAATTATCTCACTTTTACGGATGAAGAGATACCAGCTGAGGGAAGAGGTCATAACAAGGCTCTTCACGTCTCTGTGAAATGCCTGGATCATGTTATTGCGCGTGTTTTAGTGGACAATGGATCCTCTTTGAATGTCATGCCGAAAGCAACTCTGGAAAAGCTACCTTGCGAAGGAATGCATATGAGGCCTAGTTCAATGATTGTGAGGGCGTTTGACGGTAGCAAAAGAGAAGTGATGGGAGAGGTGGAAGTACCAATACAAGTTGGCCCGAGTGTCTTTCAAATAACATTCCAAGTTATGGATATTCTGCCAGCTTATAGTTGTCTGCTGGGGCGCCCATGGATCCATTCGGCTGGAGTTGTACCTTCTACACTACACCAGAAGTTGAAGTATGTGATGGGAGATAAGCTGGTGATAGTATCAGGAGAAGAGGATCTTCTTGTGAGTGGGCCATCATCCACATGCTACATCGAGGCGGCTGAAGAAGCTCTCGAGACAGCCTTCCAATCGTTGGAAATCGTGAGAAATGCTTGTGTGGAACCGTTTCCAATAAATCCTCGTCTATCATGTGCTTCTATTATGATGGCCAAGATTATGATAAAAGAGGGCTATGTATATGGGGAAGGTTTGGGCAAATATCGGCAGGGGCGAGCATTCCCTCTGGAGATCGTTGAAAACAAGAACAGATATGGCTTGGGGTACAAACCTACCAAGGAAGACCGGAAAAGGATGATTGAAGAAAGAAAAGAGCGCAGTCTGGCCCGTGCAGAAAGACGAGGGCCCAGAGAGAGCAAAATTCACATTGTTGACATCAAGGAAAGCTTCCGCAGTGCTGGATGGATCAACACTGACCAGATAGCAGCTGTGGAGGATGAAGAAAGGCCTCAAAGTTTGAGCTTCGTGTGGGCTTGCTCCCCTGATACTCAACTCAACAATTGGGAAACACTGGATTTACCTGTGATGCTTAATGTGAACAAAATGTAATAGTTTTAATTAAGCTTATAGTTTCGATTGGGGCTTTAGAACTAAAGTTTTGCGGATTGATTCTTTTTTACTTTTCACTCAGCGTGACAATAAAGTTGCATTTCATCATCATTTGGCATTTTTCTGTGTTTATCTTATTTATTTATACTTTTTCATAAATTTAAATGATGCAGATGTGACAATGATTGTTTTGAAAATAATGATATCAATGTTCCTAATTTTGAGCACCCTATCAATAATACGGAAGATGATTTCGAAGATGATGTGGAACCCTCTCCAGAATTGTTGAGATTAGTGGAACAAGAATCTAAGGAGATAAAACCCCATCAGGAGGAGATAGAAATACTCAATTTGGGAGAGAAGGATGAGATAAAGGAGGTGAAAATCGGTACTAGTATGAAAACGGAAGTGAGGGAAAGATTGCGTGTCCTGTTGAAGGAGTTTAAAGATGTATTTGCGTGGTCTTACAATGACATGCCAGGTGTGCAGCATACACTCCCACTCAAGCCGGAATGCCCTCTAGTCAAGCAAAAACTGAGAAGAATGAAGCCGAAAATGTCCCTGAAAATTAAAGAAGAAGTCCAAAAGCAATTTGACGCAGGATTTTTGGCTGTGGCAAGATACCCACAATGGGTAGCGAATGTTGTACCAGTGCCTAAGAAGGATGGGAAGGTTCGAATGTGTGTTGACTATCGTGATTTAAATCGTGCAAGTCCGAAAGATAATTTCCCATTACCACACATCGATACTCTGGTGGATAATACGGCCAAATTTTCGTTATTTTCGTTCATGGATGGATTCTCGGGATATAATCAAATTAAAATGGCACCAGAAGATATGGAAAAAACGACCTTTACCACGTTATGGGGAACATTCTGTTATAAGGTGATGTCTTTCGGACTCAAGAATGCTAGGGCAACATACCAAAGGGCAATGGTGACACTCTTTCATGATATGATGCATAAGGAAATTGAAGTTTATGTGGATGACATGATTGCAAAGTCAGAATCAGAAGAGGAGCATATTCTCAATCTAAGGAAATTATTTGAGAGACTGAGAAAGTACAAACTCAGGTTAAATCCTGCCAAATGCACGTTCGGTGTAAAGTCTGGAAAATTGTTGGGCTTTATTGTCAGCCAAAGAGGGATAGAAGTTGATCCGGACAAAGTAAAAGCGATAACGGAAATGTCTGCGCCCAGAACAGAAAAGGAGGTGCGAGGTTTTCTGGGAAGGTTGAACTACATTGCTAGGTTCATCTCCCAATTAACTGCTACTTGTGAACCAATGTTCAAGTTGCTACGGAAAAATCAGGCCGTAGTCTGGAATGAAGATTGTCAAATTGCTTTCGAAAAGATCAAACAATACCTGCAGGACCCTCCTGTATTGCGTCCACCTATGCCCGGAAGACCGCTCATTTTGTATTGGACCGTATTGGATAATTCAATGGGTTGTGTATTGGGTCAGCATGATGAAGACGGGAAAAGAGAGCATGCCATATATTACTTGAGCAAGAGATTCATAGATTGCGAACAACGATATTCGGCGTTAGAGCGAACTTGTTGTGCACTGGCGTGGGCTGCTCATCGTTTAAGGCAATACATGTTGAGTCACTCTACTTGGCTGATATCTAAAATGGATCCTATCAAGTATATTTTCGAAAAGCCTGCTCTTACTGGAAGAATAGCTCGATGGCAGATGCTACTATCAAAGTACGACATTGTATATGTTACTCAGAAATCTATCAAGGGTAGCGCTTTAGCAGAATTTTTAGCCCATCAACCCATTAGTGATTATCAGCCAATGCAACCTGAGTTTCCTGATGAAGATATCATGGCTTTATTTGCTGAGAACAAAGAGGACGAAAATGAAAAAGCCTGGACGATATTATTCGATGGGGCCTCGAATGTAATGGGGCATGGAATAGGGGCAGTGCTTATCTCTCCTAAGAATCAATACATTCCAATGACGGCAAGGTTGTGTTTTAATTGCACGAATAATATCGCAGAATATGAGGCCTATGCCATGGGTATTCGAGCAGCGATAGAGTCTAAAGCAAAAATTCTGGATGTATATGGAGATTCAGCTTTGGTCATCCATCAATTGAAGGGAGAATGGGAGACTAGGGATGCTAAATTAATTCCATACCAAGCTTACATCAGGGGATTAATTGAGTATTTCGATTCCATCACGTTTAATCATATACCGCGAGAAGATAATCAATTAGCAGACGCGTTGGCTACCTTGTCGTCGATGTTTGAAGTTGATCAAGATGCAGAGTTGCCAATGATTGAAATGAAGAGTCATGCGGAGCCAGCGTATTGTCATTTCATCGAGGAGGAAGTAGATGGTAAACCTTGGTACTTTGATATCAAGCATTATCTTAAGACTCGAGAATATCCAGAGAAGGCATCCGAAAACGATAAAAGGGCGTTAAGGAGGTTGGTTGGCAGCTTCATTTTGAGTGGGGATATTTTATATAAGAGGAATCATGACATGGTTCTCCTTAGATGCGTAGATGCGAAAGAAGCCGAGCTGATACTAAAAGAAGTGCACGAGGGTACATTTGGCACGCACATGAATGGGCACTCAATGGCCAGGAAGATACTGAGAGCGGGGTATTTTTGGTTGACTATGGAAAATGATTGCTGTACACATGTGAGAAAGTGTGAGAAATGCCAGGTGTACGCAAATAGTATCAATGTGCCACCCACGACCTTGAACGTGTTGTCTGCACCATGGCCCTTTTCGATGTGGGGAATAGATTTCATCGGAGCTATAGAGCCAAAGGCGTCAAATGGACACCGTTTCATATTAGTCGCAATCGACTACTTCACAAAGTGGGTTGAGGCTGCTTCTTATGCTAATGTGACTAGAAAGGTGGTGACCAAGTTCATAAAAAAGGAGTTGATTTGCAGATACGGGCTCCCTAACAGGATCATCACTAATAATGCCACTAATTTGAACAACCAGATGATGACAGAGTTATGTGAGGAGTTCAAAATTCATCATCTTAATTCTTCTCCTTATCGTCCAAAGATGAATGGGGCAGTAGAAGCTGCTAACAAAAATATCAAGAAGATTGTGCAGAAGATGGTGGTCACATATAAGGATTGGCATGAAATGCTTCCTTTTGCTTTACATGGTTATCGCACTTCGGTACGAACATCGACTGGGGCAACGCCTTTCTCGCTAGTATATGGAATGGAAGCAGTACTTCCGTTTGAAGTGGAAATTCCGTCCTTACAAGTTTTAATGGAAACCCAATTAGAAGAGGCTGAGTGGGTTCAAGCTCGTTTCGACCAGCTCAATCTCATCGATGAAAAAAGATTAACAGCAGTATGCCATGGACAATTGTACCAAAGAAGAATGAAAAAGGCATTTGACAAAAAGGTACACCCAAGAGAATTTCATGAAGGTGAGCTGGTGTTGAAGAAGATTCTGCCTATACAAAAAGATCATAGAGGCAAATGGACTCCAAATTATGAAGGGCCATTTGTAGTGAAGAAAGCATTTTCTGGTGGGGCACTAATTCTCACAAGAATGGACGGAGAGGAGTTACCATTGCCAGTTAATTCTAATGCAGTAAAAAAGTTTTACGCATGATGATTCTGTGATAGTGGTTGCCATTAAGGGGATGTTGATATTATCGTTAAAGATTATTGTACTCTGTGTTTTTTTTTAATAAATGAAGTTCACGCGAGTTCATTCATATTTTGGTTGTTTGCATTCCACCTGAAATATTGCATGTCACGTTGAGCTGTTAAGTAGTCAAGGAAAAATGAAAGTGAAAATAAGTAAACGAATGTTGATAAAAAGCATCACAGGTATATCAGGTTGGTGAGCTCGGTCCTGGAGGATGTCGAAAAAGGAAAACAAAAAAAAAAGGTTACATGTTGAGTTTGTTGTTAATAAAGTTGTCAAGGACACAGTATTTTCGAAAAAAAAAAGAGGTTTTGAAAAAATACCGTTGGTGAGTCCTGTCCTGATTCAAGGTTTTGGGTGTAACCGGTGTTCTTTTCTTGATAAAGCATCTGCATTCACATTACTTGAAGGATTGCATCATACGCCCAATATTGGGGCAGTTTTCATCATGTTACATATTACCGATAATTCGTTGATCAGAGAGATATGTACAAAAAAAAACAAAAAAAAAAAAGTCTCCCTGTCAATCGAAGATCATCCAATTTGGAGGGAGTCCTTCATACCCAAATCTTTTCACTTTTCCATTGTGCAAAATTGGGGCAGTATGGGAGCACAACATGTTAATAGCACTTTCCCCCCAAATGAGGGGCACACATATGTTAATATTTGCTCACAAAAAATCATTATTCATCTGCTTTTCATAACTATTCTTCCACAAACTACAGGGTTCAAGTTAATTTGGATTGCAAAAAGCGATAAAAAGAATTTTAACTCAAGGTTACACTTTCTTCCTACTCATCAAAGGGTTTTATACTTATCAATGTTGTTTTCAAGGAATGCATTTTGAATGTACATCGTGTTTGATGACAATATTAACAATGGATTCCAAGCATGGAATTTTCAAAAAAAAAAAAAAAAAAAACAAATGAAGGTCTCATGTGTCTATGCATCCATGCATCATCATGACATAACATCATCTTAGAGGAAGCGAGGAGAATTGTTTGCAAAATCTTCATGTTTTACTCGGCATTTATCAACTTTTCAAAGCTGCAAGTCAGGTTTTAATTTTCTGTTATCGACCCTCTGCATGGCAATGGTCGGATTTAAATTGTTCTTCTGTGAGTTTGGCCCTCTGCGAGGCAATGGTCAAATCCAGGTTTTAGTTTTCTGTTATCGACCCTCTGCATGGCAATGGTCGGATTTAAATTGTTGTTCTGTGAGTTTGGCCCTCTGCGAGGCAATGGTCAAATCCAGGTTTTAGTTTTCTGTTATCGACCTCTGCATGGCAATGGTCGGATTTAAATTTTCTGTTCTGTGAGTTTGGCCCTCTGCGAGGCAATGGTCAAATCCAGGTTTTAATTTTCTGTTATCGACCCTCTGCATGGCAATGGTCGGATTTAAATTGTTGTTCTGTGAGTTTGGACCTCTGCGAGGCAATGGTCAAATCCAGGTTTTAGTTTTCTGTTATCGACCTCTGCATGGCAATGGTCGGATTTAAATTTTCTGTTCTGTGAGTTTGGCCCTCTGCGAGGCAATGGTCAAATCCAGGTTTTAATTTTCTGTTATCGACCCTCTGCATGGCAATGGTCGTATTTAAATTTTCGGATCTGTGAGTTTGGCCCTCTGTGAGGCAATGGTCAAATCCAGGTTTTAATTTTCTGTTATCGACCCTCTGCATGGCAATGGTCGGATTTAAATTTCTGTTCTGTGAGTTTGGCCCTCTGCGAGGCAATGGTCAAATCCAGGTGTTAGTTTTCTGTTATCGGCCCTCTGCATGGTAATGGTCGGATTTAAATTTTTGTTCTGTGAGTTTGGCCCTCTGCAAGGCAATGGTCAAATCCAGGTTTTAGTTTTTTGTTACTGATACTTTAATTGACATTGGTCATTTGGCATCGTAACTTGAATTATTTTGTTCGTTTTCTTTCATGATTGAAACCCGGACAAAATTAGTGTCTTTATCTTTACTTAGCTTTACTTAAATAATACGAAAGGATTAAATTTTCATATTATTTAGTAATATCTAAGTAAAGAGGGGCAGCTGTCAACACTCAATTTTGTCCGGGTTGAAAAATGTGTTTTTATTGATTTTTTTATTTTTATTTTTATTTTACCTTTTTTTTTATTCTATTTTTATATATTTAGATTTTTGCCTTTAATTCATTTTCTATTTTTCTCATCTTCAATTTGTTTTAATAGGATTACTTAATCAAAATAATTAAAAAATTGAAAAATAAAATTAAAATTAAAAATAATTAAAAAGAAAATTGAAAAAAAAATAATAATAAAAATAAAATAAAATAAAAAAACAAACAAACAGAAAACGTGGAAAAGGCGTATGGGAAGCATGTCTGAGGAGGGGGGACCAGGTGGTTACAGGAGAATATTTTTCAAGATTTTTGGAGCAGAGGATTTCGGGGGGAGAAGGGAGAGAAAAAGGAAGAGAGGGGACACACACGAGGATTGGGGGAATCGTCATCCAGATTTAGCATTGGCACCGGCTAGAGGAGATCACCGGATTCACAGCTAGCAGTAGCAGCAGCCCTAGCAGCAGGTAGGTCTTTTGTTCACCTGTACATTCAAATTCATCATGCTTACTGCATAAGCTCCATGCACCCCTGTCTCGCCATCCCATGCACCATTGTCACAGAATCATTTATCCCACTCATGCTCATATGCACACTATACACTCATCGTTTCCAGTACCAAATGGACAAGATTCAACCAACATTAAACCAATCAGTAAACATTAAAAAATTATGGGAGGCAGAGAGGGAAAAATAGTGTTGCAGGGGGGCGTTCGGCATCCGAGAAAATCCTCGAATGGGGAGGAAGAGAGTGGCTGATTGTTTCGTGGTTGGCGGTTTGGAAGTAGTAGTCTGCTGTGTGGTGGTGGCAGTGGCGTCGCTAAGGTGGTCCTGGTAGGTGATGGTGACCGTGTAGGTGGCCGAGGAGGTGGACGAGTATAGGCACGGGGAGGGACATTATCGTGACAGTGGTCGTGTTCGTCGTGGAGGTTTTAGCAATGGTGAAGTTGATGTTGATGGATGATGATGGCACGAGCGGATCGAAGATGAAGGCGGAGGAAAACCATCCCTGAGAATCGCTGGTTTTCGAAGAGAGAGGAGTGGAGACGGTGATGTCTTGGCTGACGGTGGTTCTGGTGGTGCGAGGGGTCGCCGGCGAGGCCAAGGCGCGTTCTGGTTGAGGCGACGGTGGCCGGCTATGGCAGAGGCGGCGGTGAGTTCGTGGTGCAGAGCTGGGGACCTTGGGTCAGAGAAGACGTGAGCTGGGGAGTGGGAATGAGGATGAACCTCCTGAACCCCTAGAAAATTCTAGGTTAGAGAGCATTCGTTTGGGCCAAGCCCAGAAATGGGCGTACGTCCGGGAACATTAGGCTTCTTTTGGAACGCTCGTTATTCGGCGTCCGTTCGCCATCTCCCCACAACGAACGCTCGTTATACAAACAAACGAGTGCTCGTTAAACTTAAGCCTTTTTAACCGTCCGTTCAGCCTTCTCACTCAAGAGCGCTCGATATACAAATGAACGAGCGCTCGTTATCCAAACGAGCGAACGCTCGTTATCCTTAAGCCTTTTTGACCGTTCGTTCAACCTTCTCCCCAACGAGCGCTCGTTATCCAAACGAGCGAACGCTCGTTAACCTTAAGCCTTTTTGACCGTTCGTTCAACCTACTCAACAACGAGTGCTCGTTATCCAAACGAGTGAACGCTCGTTAACCTTAAGCCTTCTTGACCGTTCGTTCAAACCTTCTCCCTAAAGAGCGCTCGTTATCCAAACGAACGAGCGTTCGTTTCCGAACCAACGAGCGCACGTTATCCAAACGAGCGAACGCTCGTTAACCTTAAGCCTTTTTGACCGTTCGTTCAACCTTCTCACCAACGAGCGCTCGTTATCCAAACGAGCGAACGCTCGTAAACCTTAATCCTTTTTGACCGTTCGTTCAACCTTCTCACCAACGAGCGCTCGTTATCCAAACGAGTGAACACTCGTTAACCTTAAGCCTTCTTGACCGTTCGTTCAAACCTTCTCCCTAAAGAGCGCTCGTTATCTGAACGAACGGGCGTTCGTTTCCGAACCAACGAGCGCTCGTCATCTCGAGAGCGCTAGTTACCTTATTTTATTTATTTCTTTTAAATATCCACTTATTTCAATATATATATATATAATAATACATATAAAAAAATAAAATTTACAAAAATTTGTTTTAAAGGTTAAGCACACGTGTGACCGCTTGCGTCGTCCTTGTGTTAAAAACCTTTTCTTTTTCCTTAAATAAAGTTACAAAAAAATACGTTTTGAAGGTTAAGCACACGTGTGACCGCTCGCGTCGTCCTTGTGCTAAAAACCTTTTCTTCTTTTCTTAAATAAAATTTCAAAAATATGTTTTAAAGGTTGAACACTCGTGTGATCGCCCGCATCGTCCTAGTGTTCAATACCTTTCTCTCTTATTTACGAAATATTAAATGAGGATATGGGTGCTCCTGTGATCGTCCGCATCAGCCTAGTACTTAATATCCTCAATATCAAGAATTTTAAATAATGGTATGAGTGCTCGTGCGATCGTCCGCATCAGCCTAGCACTCAATACTCTCAAGTCTTCCTAAATAAGTAGATAATGGTATGAGTGCTCGTGTGATCGTTCGCATCGTCCTAGTGCTTATTATCGTTATTTCTCTTTTAAAAAAATATAAGTAAAAATATTTAAACAATGGTATGAGGGCTCGTGTGACCGTCCGCGTCGGCCTAGTACTCATTAACTTCTTTTTCTAAAAAAAAAAAAGAAAAAAGAATATATATAAAATCTTCAAAAGCCAAAAACATCAACACTTTCAAGCAAACAAACAATTTTTCAGCTAGAACTACGTAACCCTGATTTCTCATTCTGAATGCGAATACGTAGGAGCAAGGTCAATCCTTGTCGGGCCCAAAAAACTAAAAAATATATTGTGTTTATTTTTAATTTTATTTTTAGGGATAGTTAAACATTTTGAAAACCACATCGAATTTGCGTATTTAGTTAAAGGTACTGCCTTAGGGCAGGCGTTGTAGGGTGCTAACACCTTCCCTACACGTAACCGACTCCCGAACCCAGAATCTGGTTTTCGTGGACCGTGTCTGTTTTTTATGGTTTTTCCGTAGTTTTCCATAATAAACTATGGTGGCGACTCCAAATCTCTTTTCAAAACCCGTTTTCTTTTTGGATCGTCGTCCCGTCGCGATTCCGGTTGCGACAAGAAGAAGAGGAGGATTGTGCGTGAATCAAAACCTGTAAAACAGAGAAACCCAAAAAACCCCCAAACCTATTACCTTACCTACGTTGTCGGCGAGTATTTCCATCAGCGTCACAGCTCATGACTCGCTGCCCAATCTCGCTGGAGAGAATCACAACTCCTAGATCTCCTCTACTCAGAGATGTCGCGCCGCGTTTCATCGCCGCTTCCTCCTTCACGCCCTGCCACCTACGTCGCCGGCGAGTATTGCCATCAGCGTCACAACTCCTGACTCGCCGCCCAATCTTGCCGGAGAGAATCACAGCTCCTCAATCTTCTCTACTCGAAGCCGCCGTGTCGCGTTTCATCCCCGCTTCCTCCTTCACGCACTACCTTCACCATGCCAAATGTCGTCAAGCAGCGCCTCATCACCACGCAACTGCTAAAGTCAGAAACTTTCATTTAAATAAACCAATCTGCAGTGAAGAGGGGGAACACGAGCTGCAAGGGAGGCGAGTAGTGGTGGAGAACACGAGCAGTGGTGACGAGGCGCAACGGAAGAAGGGCGACCACGACGACGGAGGCGTAACGAATGTGGCGGTGGAGACGCGACGAGGGAGGCGCGAGCAGTGGTGGAGACTGAGTAGTAGTGATGGAGAGCAAAGTGCAAAGAAAGAAGAAAACTCTTCGCAAAGAAAGTGTTTACGTAAGGCAGTAGCACCTTAAAGGTTTCAGCACTCAAAATAATTAACATTATATGCCTCGGTTCCCAAGACCACCAAGGCAGTAGCACCCTACCCAAAAAAGTGTCAGAGGCTACGTTTTACTTTATGCTTTTTGTAGCATTATGTGTTTCGGTTTTTTCTGATAACCGAGTTAGTAGCTCTATTTCCAAAAAGGTGTGATTTGAAAGGTCAAAATTAAGTCAAATATGAAGGGTTATATGTCTTGGGTGAGAACCAAGGCCTATAAGTTTGCTAAAATTGCAAAAGTGCCACCGCATTTTCATATGCTTCAGTTTTTTATAAACCGAGGCATATTAGCCGCGTTAGTATCCCAATTCTGCACTAGTGCGACCATCAGGATAAACTACAACTTGAATATCTTTATATTTTCATGCATTAAAGAAAACAAGATAAAAATGAGTCAAACTAACCATTGGGATGCCATATCTCAAAGGTAAATTCCACACTACAAGAATAATTGATATTTTCAACGGTCGTAACTCATCGGTAATGTATAAAATCCGTCGGTAATTGTCGTTTATCGACGGTTTACCGACGGTCAAAATGTCGTCAGTAAAATCATTGTCGGTAACCTTTACCGACGGCCTTTTCAGTCGTCAGTAATTATCGAAGGCTTTTGGCCTTCGATAAATCCGTCAGTAATTACCGAAGGCTTGTGACCTTCGAGAAATCCGTCGGTAATTACCGCGATCTTGTTCATCTTCTTCGTCTTCCTTCCTACCTCCGTGTCATTTTTATTTTCGTTTTCACGAACTCCGCTACCAAAAAAGCATCACGCCAATAATAAACTCATTTCCAAACAATCAAACAACCAATTTATTTTCAATAGTTAAAATCATAGATAATCATAGAGAGTTTCTTTGCAATTCTCATATTTGTAAGAGAAAGAAGATGTTATTAGGACCGGTGATGCTCCTAATTGCACAGATCAACTTTGCAATGGCTCGCCGGAAAAGTTGAGCTCGCCAAAAAAGTTGAGCTTGTCGGGAAAACTAAAAAGTGGACAATGCTGGGTTGCAACAGTGGTGAGCCCGCAATGGTGAAGAGCAACGGTGATGAGACTACGTGACGATAAGAAAAAATTAGAAGGAGAAATGAGTAGTGGTGGCAAGAAGTTACGGTGACCAAACATTAGAGGGTGGCACTGTCGGTGGGAAAAAGTTTTACACTGAGATGGAGAGAAATGAGAAGGACAAAAGAGTGTGATGTTTGCCACAAATATTGGCACTAGAGACAAAATTCGGGCTGGAAAATTGTTGTTCTTTTTAGCGATGGCCACAAGTCTGTAGTAAATCTGTCGGTAATGTCGCTAAGTGAAATAAGGGGCGGGAAAATTCCCGCTATTTTTATCGACGACCAAAAGCCTTCGGTAAATTCGTCGGTAACACCGTTAAGTGGAAAAAGAGCTGAAAAATTCCTGTTCTTTTTACCGATGGTCCAAAACCTTTGGTGAATCTGTCGGTAAGTAACATACACATTAACGAAGGCTAAAAGGCTTTTTGAAAATTCATCGGTAATGTGCATTTCATTTACCGACGGATTTATCGAAGGCTTTGGGTCGTAGATTAAAAAAATTAAAAAAACTTCGATAAATCCATCAGAAATTAAAATATATCGACGGATGTGTATTCGTCGGTAAAAATTCGTCGATAATATTAATAATTTTTGTAGTGTCACTAATGGCAGACTATTTGGGTAGTTGGGTGGAAAGCTCATAATGGCATTAAAATATCCTCCCTCACTACACAACAATTAATGGAATTTTCTCTTACTTGGACATTCTGGTCCCTCACAGCTACAGGGATGAGTTCAGTTCCAAAGTCATTAGAGTTAGGATGGCTTATCCAATTTAATAGGAGTGATTTATACTACTTAAATGCAGCTAACCTGCTCAAATAACTCCCTTGTAGGACATAATACAACAGCTCACGGACGTCTAGGCTTCAACAGTATTTTATTCAATTGTTAATCCCTTGTTCAACACAATACAATATTCTATTAGCCTGCAACACTACTTATATTGAATCCACAGATCAAATGACATATACTATCTTTATCTATCAAGCAACACAATGTATAATGGGTATCACAATAAAGAACAAAAATGCAAGCAGAGTTTATGCACGAAAAGAATTTACAACTATTTTCTCAATATGTTGCCACAAAGATACACCTAGAAGCAACAATACATTGGGTATAGAGTATAAATCACCAATCAAGAAGAATTGGAAGAAGAGGGAAAATAATCTTTAACAGCGGAAGCAATAGTGAGGTAATTAAGTGTGTTCTTCAATGTTTCCTTCTCCCTCTTCAATCTAGCGCAGGTGTCCTCCAATTCAAGCAACGCTTGTTGCTCCCTTGGCGTGCCCTCGAAGGTGTTGCCAACAAAGAACGAGATTCTCAAATCCCCAACCTCCTTCTCCGGTTTCCCTCCCAAGCCGTTGGATAACTGGATAACATCCTTCATGTAGGTCTCCACCTCGGTGGCTAGCTTGTTCAGATCTAGGTCGGTGAAGGGACATGGTCGGTCCTTGAGCCATGTCACCTGCGCTACTAGGTAGGGTTTCGTGCGTACCACATTGTTCACTCGAAACTGTTCCTGACCCTTACAAATGAGGAAAAAGAGGTCATCCACGAGACTCTCATGCTATATTTCTTCGTCGACACAGCCAATGGCAGCGGTTTCGGAGATGGCCTCCATGTAGATGACGCCGAAGAGGAGGTCTGTTTGAAGGAGTGTGTGATGCGGTAGTGGAACTCGAAGATCTATAAGGGGAGGATGGGGCTGGGGAAGAGCATCAGAGGGAGAGGGAAGAGAGGAAGCTCGACGACGTCATCGGAGTTGGGGGAGTTCGTGTGATGCTTCTTGGAGAAGGAAGAGGAAGAGTAGCGGAGAGTGGAATTAGGCTTCCGGCAATAGTGGCAAAGAACGACGAGATTGAGATGGTGCTTGTGGTGCAGCGAAATGAAGATTGTGGTTTGGGAGAAAATGAAGGCAGTAGGAAAATGAAGGTAGTGGTTTAGGGGAAATGTAGGCAGCAAGAAAGAATTAGGGTTTGGGGAAAAAATGCAGAAGGATTGAAGGAGCAGAAAAACTATTTTAAAAATAAAAAATTTAAATGTTAAGGGTGATTTCTATTTTAAACCGTCGAAAAAAAAATTTTAAAATAAAAAAATAAAATAACTCCGATTACAGTCTTGAACCGACAGGAATTTTTCGAGGTTTCAAATACCATCGAAAAATAACCTATTCTAAAATGTATTATTTTTGTAGTGTGTGACTTCGCAAAAAAATTACAAAATTATCACGTTTTATACGTCGGTTTCATCAAAACCAAAATATAAAAGATGCGTTAAAAGTCATTTTTTTTTACTAACGTATATGACAAATATATAATCAAGAAAGTGTTCCTAACAGAAAAACAAAAAATCTAACATCAAGTATCCTATTAGAAGAAACTTTTTTTTTTTAATTTTTTATTATGTCTATTTTTCTTATTTAGAACAAATGACTCACTAATTTTAATTTGTGCGCTTTGTCATTTATTAAAATGGTTGATTTATTCTTTGTATTTTTTATGAATGATATATGCAAATTATAAATACTAAAAATAGAAAATCTTTGCTTTTTATAAATTTTATTTTATTTTAGGATTTATGTATATTAAAAACTAAGAAAGAAATCAAATGGGAAAACCCAATTAAAAGTATTTAAACCTAAATTATAGATAAAATGTTGATAGTAGACAGGATGGGATTTAAAAAATCTTCAAGTAGAGGGGTTTCAAACCGTCGGCAGTAGCGACGGTTTTAACCCCAGGCTGTAACGAGGTTGGTAATGAGGTTTTCAAACTACAAGTAGTACTAAGGGTTTTAAACTACAGCATACTAGAGATTTTTTGAACTGTCGGTAAATTGTGCTAATCTCATAATGACGTACGCTAGCTTTTCCTAAAGATTAGTAAACTGTAAGAAACACATTTAGTAGTAGTTAAAACTTCAGAAACGCAAAATATAACCTTAGCTAAAAACAATTATTTTTGTAGTGGATCAGCTTAATCTTGTATATAGTTTGGCCATTAATTTTCATACCAACAACTACAGAAAATTTTAAATTTACAATAAAGAGGAGGAATGCCAAATGACACTTTCACATGGTTTGTTAGTACCTACATCTAAGAATAAATTCTAATCCGTAGAGAAGGCTATTGGCCAATGTGTCCTCACCATCTTCACCTCTTAGGTACCTTAATTGGTGGCACTTTCTCTCGCCTCTAACTTGAACACTTGGAATTCAAATTCACTGGTTAGAATCAATTGCGTAAGTCCCTTTGGTGCAATAGAACATAAATGTTCCATGTCTCGCCACCACTACATATAGGTCCCACTTTGCTAAACTTTCAACCCTCAGAAGTACACATTTCATCTTCCTGAACTATCATTAAATTTTTTCACACTTATTAAGAAATAATAATGTATAAGTTAATGACTAGAATTTGTTTATTAAATTCTTAATTTATTTTTGTTTTACATTCCGAGGACACTAAATATATTTTTTATTTATTTTTATCTAATTGTAACTGTACAGAGTATTGGAATATGAAAGTATTACTTTCAAACTTCTTATTTTAACGGAACACGTAAGAGATTACAACTTTTAAGATGCTATTATTCCTTAAACCGGAGGTAAGAGAAAACTAAGCCCACTTTGCCATGAGAGACATGCCAGCAGCACCCAAAAACACTGCTAAGTAAGATTTTAATTGAAGGTTGATGCTTCCCTGCAATCTAGGGCTCATGAAATCAGTAGAAAGAAGATCAACCAAAGCCATGTAGATCAAAAGACCAGCAGAAGAAGCGTTCAGCAACCCCACAGTGATGAGTGCACTTGAACTGTTTTCTCTATAAGTCGTCGACAATGCAATTCCTAGGACAATTCCAAATGGGGTTGTCACGGAAAAGAAAAACATCATAGTGACATTTTTTAAGGACTTGTACTGGGCCTGTTCAAAGTTTGAAGGGTTAGTTTCATCAACATAGAAAAGGAAAATTTAATGATGCATGTTCTTTTTGGTATATATATATATATATACCTGCAGAATGCACCCTCCAAGACCCATGCCTTCAAACATTTGATGGAAGCAAAGCGCAGCTATTAGACCTTTTATGGTGCATGTGTTGTTTGAGGCTCCCATGCCAAGTCCTATAACCACTGAATGAACCACAATTCCAAGTTCTAATACCTGCGTTTCCAATGTTCATTTGCTTAAGATAATACTAAATTATATATTCACCTGTTTAAATTATGAGCTGGATGGCTGTAGTATTTTGAATTATAATCATAATATTAAATTATAGGCTTAAATTATTACCCGGATTACTGTCCCACATAATTATAATTGAGTTTTATCTTTTTGAAAGGAAAAACTTATCTTATGTATGTTAAAATTTACGAGGATTATGATAATATTGCTGCGACTTAGCAGAGATATAACAGTTGAAAATCCACACTAAACCCTAGAACGAAATATGTAGGAGTAATAGAGTCTTTTAGCTGGATGTTGGGTCAGCATAACTCGACACTTCTTACTATAATCTAGTTTGACTAATAAGGTTGTTAATTATAAAAATATACTTTGATGTATTTTGAAAACTAATGAATTAAATGTGTTGATCAATCTTTTAGAAGAATTAAACACAAAGATATTTATGGATGTTGAAAAACTTCGAGAGAATTATTATATGATCTAAAACCTCACGTTCTTGTTTAGTAATTTCTGATGACAAACATTTAGAGAGAAATAGCAATACTAAAAATTAAAGATTTTAACTCGCTCATTTAATATTGATTTTATGCGATTAAAGCATAAAATGATGTGGTCTCATTTTTGTAATTATGACAAACGTATATGTTTCGATTAGAAAAGAGCCAAGACCTAAAGAGGCATACGATATCAGTTTTTTAGAGAACCGAGACATAAAATAACTGAAAAAAATTAATAGATTTTAGGCAGCGATTCTTTATAGAATCGAAACAGTAGAGGTTAAAAAAATAACCGAAGTAATAACATGTGTTTATGTTTAAATTTCGTGAATAGAGACATTTTTAGACAAAAGTCATCTTCTGCGCAACTGCTTTCTTTTGTCTTTGATTTCGCGACCACCATCTTCAACATTTCTTCCAATTTTTTTTTTCATTTTTTGTTGATTAAGTGTTCAGGAATGATTTTATTTCAATTTAACCCATTGATTTTGTGCACAAGTGATCTTCGAATAAATGCTTTGGGATGTTCATTACGTTTCGTTTCAACCCCAAAGTCACCTTCAAGAGGTTAGATCCGTTTTAGGGTTTTTATGTTTTTGTTTGGTTATTTGTTGGACAACGTTTTGTGTGCAGTGTTTTGTGGATGTTTCACATTTTTTGTTTTCCCGATAAATAGAAAACAACGTTTTCTGGACAGTACTTTGTGTGCAGGTTTGTTTATGTGTTTCTGGACAGTGGTTTGTGTTTTGTGTGCGGTGTTTCTGGATAGTGTTTGTGTGTGGATCTGAAATGGTTACAGAAACTATCAATTTTTTTTAATAAAAAGAACATACTTTAGACTGTGATTCTAGTACAAACCAAGGCAAAAAAATATCTATTGCGTGGATTCTAGATCCAACTAAGATAATAGATCCAATTTTTCTTTTAATTTTGTTTTACAATTTCGGAGTTTTAAACCGGGACAAAAGTCTCAACTTTTTAGCTCGCCTAAATATATTTCTGCAACTACCGTAATAAAGTGAAAACAACCTAGACAATATCTTTCCTTGCACTAGTGTAGTGAGCAAAAATCTTACCATGGCAATAACACGGTAACGTAGAAGCTGTGATTGGCCTTCTGTCTTTTTATCAGGGTGGTGGTAGCCAAAGTTAACAACACCACCCATCTCTTGGTCTCCACCACCTGCAGGGTTGCTCTCAGATGAAATAATCTCAGTCCTAATCTTCTTTGTGTAAGCACTAGTAGCCAAAGAATCCACCATCATCGTTATAATAGCAGAGAACATAGCAACAAATCCCGAAAATGGAAACTCGTGCCACAGTTTCTCCTTCAAGCAATCAGACCGCAACATGTCAAAGGAATCGGGAAGAACGTGCATGAAGGCCGTGCCTAGAATTATACCAGCCGCGAAGCATTTCACAATTACGAAGAGATCGTTTTCAGGGTTCAAAGCTGGGATTGAACGTGTCACTAAGGGTAGTGTGACACCAATTATGCTACAAACTAAAATGGCAAATACGGCTATGAGTTTTAGAGGCAAGGCTTTCTTTTTGTTGTTGCATGCGTTTGCTGATTGAGCTTCACAATCAGCCACGGCTTGAGGTGTGAGAAGAGTGACGAGAATGAAGAAAACAAAGATAATCTTGAAAAGAGTCGCTGAAGTAATTGCCATTGTGGTTGTCTTTCACAAACTCTCTAGGTCACTCACTTCTTACTGAGCTCTATTTGTAGTACGGAATCTGAGTTGTCAAAATAAATAAAAGTAGTTGTGGGATGTTACGTAGCATAAATTTTGAAGGGTGTCAACGTACCACATCCCTTTCTGTAATTAATAGCAGTAAACAAGTACACCACACATTATAAAATAATTCTACAATGGATGCATATAACACCAGCTAAAGTGACTTCACATGAGAAGGATTAATGTTATTACAGCAAAATTAACCTTACAGAATGGCGCTATGGCAAGGGTCATAAATCAATTGCTATAGGATATATATTATAATGAAAATATTTTTGTACATAGAAAATGAGTACTGAAGTTAATGTTTATCACATAGACGGAGGCAAGTGGAGATTGCACGAATGAACAAAGATATGAAGTGTTTCATGGATCATTTTCATGTTGTTTGTGACGAGTGCATCATTGCTCTTTCCCTCTTGTCCATTGCCAATTAATAGGGTTCTTGAGTTTGACTATATATGTTTTCTATGAATTTAACATATGAAGTTGCCTCATTGGATTATGATAGTATTTCAACTTGTAATTTATCACTATATTACTATTCTCAATGTTAACATCATTTATTTATGAAACTTCAAAAGAATTATTATGTGATATAAAAAGCTACTACAAAATAAAAGTCAAACAATTATGTCATGTTATGTTAATGAACATTTATTGGTTTGTTCAACCACTAATTTTATCAAATGGTTTTCTAATTAATAAGCTATAGTTTTATAATAGCTTACAAAATTAGTTTATCATTACATTGACTAATCAACCATTAGCAGACATATATATATAGCAAAATAGGGCTTCAGTTATGAGTTAAAATCAATTCTAAGCTTCAAGATTGAAGTTTAAGCATAGAAAAAGAGCAATATACAGGGGTTGCATAGTCTCAGGAACATTGTGTATACACTGTGGTTAGACTTCTACAAAATTCCCTCGATAGGATCTGTGGTATGGTTTCATGAAATTGTAGCTTATTTTGCAAATGACCAGAAATTTTGTTTGTACGACTTTAATGCAGTTTATTTGACAGTGATGGGTTACTGATAGAAAAATAAAAATGACTAATTTATTCAGGAGACTCCACCATCTTCAATTACAAACTTTTGAAAAATATGTCAAATAAAAACTTTAAAGAAAGGCACCAACCCCCTCTACAAACTTTTCTGAAACACCTATTTAAAAATCGTGATAAAATAAATTTAAATTAGCCTTCTAAACTCTTCCAAATATCCTTATCTAATTAAAATGATTAAGCATGGATATATTTTAAGCTTAACTTTGGAAAGTAAGCTAACTTGACTCGAAAGGGTTTACTTATGGGTTTAAATAAAAATAAATCAATTCAACCTAATTCACTTTCTAGTAAGTAAAACTTTGGTAATTTAGCTCAATCCTTCGTAAGTTGATGAGTTATAGAACTAATAAGTTGACTCAATTGAAAAAATTTCGTTCTTTCAATCTATTGTAAATATTTATTATAATATACAATCAAAATAAATTAATTCAACTCATTTCTTTTATATTTTTATCATATATTATAAATATAGCCGTTAAAAATTAAAGTATCAACATTAACAAATAAATAAATTAAAGACATAAATTTAATTCTTATATTTAAGTCTTTAATTTATTTTGGTTCCTATATTATATTTTATCCTGAGTCACAATTTTTCTTAAATGTAGTCAATGTAGTCCTTTTCTTAAATAAAACTTAACAATAAAAGGCTTAACTAATTTGTATAACGAGACAAAATGTGGTTCTTATAGTTTTGTTTATTCAATTTTCTTTTTATATCTTTTTAAATAGATAATGCGGTCATTTTATTGAAATCAATGTTAATAAGAGACGTTAAGAGATGATAACATGTGAGTCCAAACCCTTTACCCTCTCCAACCCTTTCTTTTTTAGTAACACAATTTTATCAAGAGTGTTTCCTTCAAATCTAAAATATTTGTTTTTATAATGTCATCGGATGTGAACTTAAACCTAATTATGGCATTGAGGTTCGTTCCAAGATTTGTTAGGGACGATACTAATGGGAAAGGAACCAATTTGCCTCTATCTATAAAATATATAGGGAGTAAATAAAAATATAGGAATCAAATTATTAACTAAGCTTGTTACTAGAATGACATGTCACCTTCAAAACAACATTAATGCAAATTTAACGAAACAAAAGGGACCAAATTGATTCTATTTGACAAAAATCGTGACTCAATTGGGTAAAAAATAAATATAATAACCCAACCAAATTAAATAGTACATAAATATAAAAATCAAATTACTAACTAAGCATAAGTTAAACATCCAATCTACTCAAACACTATTGAACAATACTAGTTTTTAAAAGACTTAAATACTTACTTGGTTCTAAGTTAAGTGATTTTTCTCTGTTTAGTATCCAGTTTTAAAAGTGCATACATTGAGTTCCAAAGTTGTAAAAATTGTATGAATCAAGTCTCTTCCGTTAAATTGACAAAAACAGAGTTAACTTCCCGTGGATGTGGCGAAGGAATCTGCATTTTTTCTTCTCTCTCCTTTGTTTTTCGTGCAATGCACCAATTTTTTCTCTCTTTTCGGTATCTTGATGAAATATTTTTTTTTCTCTCTCTCCTTTTTTTCACCAAACTCATCCCCCACCTCCTTAAACTCTCTTATTTCCTTTCAATCCCGTAAGCCACCCACTAAAGCTTATACAAATCTAACACTCCCATAACACACACAATTCCTTTCTTTCTTCTTCAACACAAACCCTCAACCCATCTAATTAACATTTTCCATTCCTATAGTGTTTTTAACATTATGGTGCTACCTATATGAGTTAGTCCATTTAATCATCAAATCTTTGTGGATTGATTAGGTGAAAAAATATTTTCAACCCACCATAAATAGACGGACAAATTTAAATTCACAGTTGAATTAAATATTAAATCATTTAAATATTAAACCTAACAAACAGTATAAATCGATTACTGTGCTTAAACAGTAATCTAATATAGTATTTTGGTTTCAAGGGAGTTGAGCATTTGTGGTGTTGATGTCAATCAAATTTTGACATGAGATGTAATGAGTGGGTTGATAGTTAGACACTTTGGTTCTTATGTTTTTTAAAATGAATGAATTGAAATTATATACATTAGAATATATAGATTATAATATGATTTAACATATACATGTAGATTTTTTTTTTAAACTTGATCCATATGTTTATATATTGAATTATGATGATTGTGAATTATACCCTAGCACATAATATAATATTATAAAAAGAAAATATCTGAAGTGATAGAGAAGAAAATAGGTGTTTATTCTACGTTTAAGTTTTTTTCTTTTTTTAAGTTGTATAATTAAAGATGGTTTTATACGAAAAGATAACTTTATTTTAGAAAACTTCAAAAAATAATGTAAATATTTAAATATTATTTAAATATGTTTTTCTTACAAGTTGGGTAAATATAAGATGAATTTCTATAAAAAGAGAAATTCATTTTAAAAAACTTTAAAAAATAATGTAAATATTATTTAAATATTTATTTGATGTTATAATAATGTGCTTATTAGTGTGTTGTTGGGTATTATGTACTTAATTAAATGTACGGTAATGATTTATGATTGGTTAGTAATTTTTTGTACAGAGTGAGTTTTCATTTTATTTAGCTACTAAGATTTTAGTTAAATGTTAACTTCAATATCATTATAGCTAATTATAGGCTTACTATCTCCTTTTACATAAAGACTTGGCTAGCTCCACAATATTGTAGGTAAGTGTACAGAAAAATGTAATATATATATTGTGTAAATTTTTATGTTTTAGAATATGAGATAAAAGTACAACACTTTATTTGTCTTTTATACTAATTGAATTGAAAATCACCCAAGTATCTAGAATAGAGAGCCTTAGGTTGTTGTAAATGGTAGCTAATAATAGGTGCAAAAGGTGACTTACACTTTTACTCTTTCTCAATTTCTTTCAATTCTAGTTCGTGGAATTGGCCGTTGGGCATTTCAATTGTCTGCTTTTCATTTTTTATTGTTCAGTTTGAATTGCAGATAAAATATACTGTTGGACAAGGTGACAGTGACTCCTTTTAATGTCATCCTTGCCTGGTATCTGGTCTTGTTTTTATTATTATTTATAAGTGCCTGCATGATGTTTGTTTTATGTTCCAACTTGGCTCGATACTTTTTACTCAGCATAATCGTGGGTCTCATAGATCTCTCTGCTGCATCTGCAGTGTACTGTGATGTGTCCCTAGCCTTGTCCATTAAATGGACGTGGTTCTGAAGCCAAGCAAAGGTACAATAATAATAATAATAGTAACAGGCATCAAATTTTATTTTTATAACACATGGTGGGACTCTTGATATTCTATATTAGTCTCTGGTTTTTGAAGGGTCTGATTCTGATGTGTCATCTGAGGGGTCAGATTCTGATGTGTCAGTCTCTACTTAGCACATGGCTCTGCTAATGCCCAACAACACATCTACCATTACCCACCTCATATTTGGCTACTTCTAGTTTTGCCACTTTCCATACACCTCATTGGAACAATCCAACCTATTCATCGATTCTACTTCCATTATGGAGGTAAGGTATCATCCTGTCAATTACCAAGGGCCCCATTACAAAATGTCTCTCAAATAGACAACTATTCTAGATTATGACTTCATTAAGTTATCTTTTATCAAATAAGAGTACTCAATGCTTTGTTATTAGAATAGCAATCAAAATACAGTAATAAGGTAAAAGATTTGAATATATTTATCTTGATGAAAAGTATGATTTACATATCAAGGTCATTCTGATGCAGATTTAGCTGCTGGATTGATTTTGTGTATGCTTGTTTTCAATATGAAATATGTGTTTGATATAAAATCGTTTTAAAAGCAATACAGAAGTAATTATTAAGTGACTAAGAATCACCCCAAGTTGCACTTGATGTAGCAACTTTACAAAAACATGTTATATATATAAATTAAGAAAACTTTACAGAAAAGAGTCTGCTAAGCCTTATTTTGTATTAAGATAATGGAGAGGAGAAAGTGAGGCATGTGAATGAGTGGTTTGGCGAATTTGTGGTTGAGTGGATAATAGTGTATTCTATTGGTTGTGCACAAACTTGGATTTTATTCCAAAGAAACATGAATGGGGTGGTGGACTGAAAAAAAATATAAAAGAATGAAAAGGCAATTGAAGAGGAAAGTGGGAAAAAGATACAAGAGGATTTATGACATTTCAATCATTTCATTCCAATTGAGAACAGAAGTACAGCTTAAACCATGCACACCTTTCTTTTCTTTTGGTGACAGAGAAGTCACAAGAGAAGATTATGTATTGGGAAAAGATAAAGTTATGAAATACTTCTGACAAAGGACACTCTCTTTGGATCTCTGGTTTCTCAATAAACATGTGGGTCACTTAACTCACATCAAATAATAATAAACATAATTAGCACCATGAAGCTATTGATTCTAGTTTATTAGAAGGATAAGTAAGATTCAAACTAAAGTGTCTACTGGGGTAAAAGTGCTGAATTGTAGTGGTAAGGTACCTTTGTAGGGGAAACTTTGGAGTATTAAGGAATAGTATTTGTAAATCTAAGATGAACCAGAAATTTGGGATGGTTTTTTTTACGAGTATGACTGAATTCTGAACTGCGTCATTTAGGAAATTATGTTTTAGTTTCGTAAGTAAAGCAAATCTAGCGTGGAACTTGTGAACAAAAGCAAGGAGCAGCAATGAATAATTCTTTTAACAAACAAAAATGGACAAAGCTCAACATCTTAACAGAGCTTTTAAAGTTGACAATCAATGACCGTACTCAGTTTATGTAGAAAAAAAAAGGCTATTATTGCACAGAAGGAACTAGAATGGCTTTAAAATATTTCAAGTTATTTAAATTTGGTTTTATTATTTAACTCACAATATTATTATTTAACTCAATTAAAACAAGCATTATTTTCCATCTAAACAATATATACTTATCTTTATTACTTCTTCATTTTGGTAAAACGAATGTTTTTAAAACTAATATTTAAAGGGTTTAGGTGCCACTACATAAATATGCCTATTTGAAGGAACAAAAATGAGAAAAAAAATTGTGATTAAAAATATTTATGATATAAAAAACAGAGTTCTAAGTTATTGTTATTGTTCATTAAATACTTTCAAATTCCCTTTTGGAGAAAATTAAATTTATGAGATTAGGATGAATAGCACATAAATCACAAGTAGTTTTGAAAGTAAAATAGAGATTATTATTTTATTTTTTTAAAATAGAAAACTTATTCTTTAAACTTCTTTATTCTATAAATATAAATAAAAGTTATTAAAAATATAATATTAAACTCTAAAAAGATAAAAATAAAAGAATTATAATAACTGAGCAATAAGTATTATTTTATAAAAAAATAATGAAATATAAATATTAATGCCCATCTAAAATATTACAATTATAAAATTAAAAGTTACATTAATGACTGTTTAAATATTATAAGGAATTCAAATATTATTTTTATTAAAATCATGAGATAAAAACATGTAAATAAAGATGTGAGGATCATTTAACATTATCAATAGTGTAATTCCTCTAAATTTTTGTAGAAATTAGTTATTCTATTTAGTGGAAAGGGTTATACTTAACCTTATTCTGTCGGATGTGTGAATTGAGAATAAAGGCTAACAGTATTGGTAAGAGGGGACAAGCAATTGAGATACTTTTGTGAGTGTAGGGGAAGAATTGTAAGAAAAGAAGGGAAGAAGTAAAAGAGTGGGAAAAAGAGAAGGTGAAAAGAAAGAGAAGGGTAAGAAGTAGGAAGCATCCCCTATGGTGGCACAAGAAAAAATGATGGGTATTGGTTATTAGATATTGAAACTTTATATCAGTATGGTTGTGTTATGATGACTTCTACTGCACAGTCGTCTTCAGTGTGCAGCACCCAACAGAGACTTATCTTTCTTTCCTGTTCACTCTCATTGCTTTCCCTTTACATGGATATTAGGTCCCTTACAACTTTTCAGACTTTTCCTACTCATTCAACCAACATAATCAAACCAAACAAAACCAAAGGAAAACCACACCTCACCCCATTCTTATCAATCAAACCAAACAAAACAAAACCACTCATCGCCAATTCATACCCGTTTCCGGAATCCATGCCCACTTCTGCTGGTGACCAAATACACACCACCATTGACCTGTTCCCTTCAACATTTCACACCCATCATCACAAGAAAACAACTTTCTTAATGGTGGGATTGATTCCTCTACTCTTTTCTCATCCAACAATTCATTCACTCAAAGTGGGGGACACACCCCTCTTGCTTCCTTCTCTTTTCTTCTCCTATTCAATTACTCTCCAACCACTCTCTTTATCAACTCAACAAAATATCAAATATTCTCTATTCTTTTCTTGAACTCAACAAAATATCAAATACTCTATTCTTTTTTTAAACCTATAATAGATGGGATTCACATACAAACAAAAACTCAAAATTCCTTTCTATTTGAATATATTGTTGATGAAATTATTTCATTCCAATTAATATAACTCATTTATAAACAGATTCTAGAAAGAACAAGCGAATGCAATTAAACTGTATGAAATCAACAAAAGAATTATACCATCTACCTTTATCTGATTCTTCTTTCTTGCAGTGAGTGTCCTTTGGACAGAAAACAAAAAAAATACTGTAACTATTTCCGATGGGTGTGGAGGTAAATCGGGTGTAAGGAAAATGCTGTAAATTGCTAAGAGTAATTGACATGGACACTGGCATTAATGCCAGAGTGACAAAGAGGGCAATTGTGAACGGTGGACCCACACATTGTGCACAGACACAGATGTCTACATGGCAACAACAACACTATCGATTCTCTTACCCCACACTCGCTGCACATCCTTCTTCTTCCCACAACGCCATCGTTTTGCTTTATGTTTCCGCAAACTTCGTTCTCCTCCACCTCCTCCGTGCCGCGGTTATTGCTTCCGCAACTGGACTCGGCGGGGGCGACCCCGCCGTGATTGCGGTTCTCCTCACTAACGTGAGCCAGCACCTCTTCGAGATTGTTCCTGAGCGAGTTCGCGGTGGCCTCATTGTTCTGCGCCAACTCCCTCCAAATCTGATTCTCTACGCCGAGACTCTTCACCCTTTCTTGAAGCACCCAATTGAGCTTCCCGAGGCGTTGAATCTCCTCGTCTTTTTCCTTGAGTTTCTTCGCCACGGCCTCTTGTATGGCCTTAACCAACATTCTTGATTGCCTCACTCGCTGCTCCTCCAGCTCCATCCACACACTCTGCGTCTATAAAACGGAAAAGAAAATCATTAGCCACGGTTTTCATTCGGCCTATTTGAAGAGATTAGAAAAAAAGAGAAGGGAGAGGGAACCTACATGTTGCGCAATGAAACGGTCGATCTCGGATTGCTGGTTCTGGAAATGGAAGACGAGGTCTTGGTCGAAAGAGGAGAGTTTGATTTTGTTGGACGCAGGAGGAGCAACGTTGGATTCGGTTACGGAATCTCTGGAGCGTTTCCTCGGAAGGGGGATGTTGTAGGTGAGGCCGCTATCGGATTTGTTGATGGAGTTGGGGTCGCAGAGGGTGGTGTGGTGAAAAGGAAGCACAGTTGAAGGAAGAGCCACACCACCTTCGGTTTGAGCGTTGTAGAAGGCGCGATTCGGTTTCGGCATTTCTCTGATTGAAAGAGAAAACAAAGAGCATGAGTGAGACATGTGAAAATGAAGAAACAGAAACAGAAGAAGAAGAAGAAGGAATGGTTTGGTGTGTTACCTGGCGGTTAGTAACTGCGCGGGGAAGAGATTCATGTGCTGAGCCTCAACTGCCATGATTTGGAGAGTTTGTTGTGAGTTGCTGTTGCTGTTCCTTGGCTCGTTGGTTGGGTTGGGTTGGGTTGTCTTATAGTAGTGTGAAGTTTTTGTGTGGCTTTGGTTTGGTTGCAATGTGAATGAATGAATTAATGAAAGAATGAATGGTGTGATGAGAAAAGAGTGAAGAGGAAATGAGGGAGAGAATAACTAGGCATGCAAATGAGGTGGCGACTACAAGGGAGCCTCAATGAATGAGTCCCATTTATTTAAGGCTTTGGCTCTTGTGCCATTTCTAGAGAGAGAGAACAAACAATAAAGTCAAAACTCATACCATTTTCCTCCCCCAAAATCTAACAATAAATTATTTCTTTTTCGCCTTTTCATTCATTGCCAAAACAATTTTTTTAATATAAACATTAAATGCACATAATAATAAATCTTACTACAACACACACTGTAACGCGTGTGGATATGGCAATCACATCACTCCTTTACCAATTTGGTTTTCGTATCATGCAACCATACACCTTCGCTCTTTCTCCCAATAAAAAAAATTATCTTTAGGGTTAGTTCAGGTACTGAAGAGGTGCGGTTATTTCAGTGGCACGACGAGGTGTGGCGGTGCGGAGAAGTGGGCACGTGATAACGCACATGCGATGTGCTTGAATGGAGGTGGGGACATCAAAGACTGACCCCTCAGCCACGTAGCGGTGGGACCCACCTCTGTTCGGGAGCGGTTTCCTCGCTGTGTTGCCTCCTCATTTCTTAAACTGTTGTGTCTGCGTACGGACCAATTGTCTGAAGTGACTTCTTAGGTGCGGTGCGGGTCCACGCTATCTCCATGGAGGACATATTCGTCAACGTTCATCTCTTTCTCACTTCTTACCTCATCAAAGGAGCTACTCGGACCAATCAAAACCATGTCAGCCAACTTTTCTTTTCTTTGAAAAGAGATGTTTTGCGGTTTCATTACGGAAATCAGCTAATGGTTATGATATTTCCAATGGTCCACTATGAATTTCATGCTTTTAAGTCATTCCTCTCTTTTTACTCCATTATAGTATTTATTACATTTTTTAACTTTTCACAATTTTCAACAGTTTTCCCTTAAGTCTTTTAATCTTAAACAATTTAAATATCTCTGTTCACTCATACTTAATACTTAACATAAATATTCCGCACTGGAAAAACAAGTCCATTCAGTAGTTTCGATGCACATTTATGTAATTTATTAATTTCTTTTTACTATCATAAAGAATTAGAGTTTAATTATAACCTTTAGAAATATATTTTTGTAACAGTTTATGAAAGTTACACTCCACATCTAGCAAATCTGTTTTGAATTCTAATAATGGATATTTTGACTTTAAAAGGCCAAACACAAATTTTAAAAAATAAAGTTAATAATAGTAATCTATCAGTTATGGTAAGCAAGAAACGAACAACCCTTCACATACTTGTTTATAACAGCTTGTGATGACAATGAAACTCTTTGTATTAAATTAAATTCAAATAGAATATTATAAGATATTCTGAATGTAACATTTCAAAATAAAGTGAAATTTGTTTGAAAATTCAATTTGGACGTTTTATTTTTACAACATTTTAGTCTAAAATCAAAAGCCATGACTTCTATAAGTAAAATTGTGGTAACCCTATTTTATAATGATGGAAGAAGACTGGGCATTAAATTTAAGAAGACAGAACCACATTCTTAATTAATTAAACATACAACCTTTTTCCTTCAAAATCTGACCCAAACCATGTGCAGGTAATAGATAGGTAATAGATAGATAATAGATAGATAACAGAGAGTTCTTAAGTTTATGTCTGCAACGTGCTACTTTTGTGTGAAGAACAAAAATGGTAATAAACAACTCTGGTTTAACTTTCCAAAATAATAGAGAATCTCAAACTATATTATACACATATGCAAATCATGCACACATTGCTAAGTAAGAGAAGGAGGGAGGTGAAGAAAACCCATGAAAGGTTCGGTCCCTTGGTTGTCACAGTTATGTATATGTACGTAATCTTACTCAAATTCTCAAATCACAACATTTAAGAGTTATTAATATTTAATTCACAATTCAATAAGTAATTAACAACTGTACATCTAAGGTGTTTTTCTTTGCAACTTGTACTTGATTAGGCCTGTGGGTTTGTTATTTATTGCTTGAATTCAAGTGCATCCACTTATTTAAAAGATGGTTTTAAATCTAAATTAACTTTATAAAATCAAATTAAAAAGTGAGATTCCATAGCGGATTGCATAATAAACTAAATAATAAACAAACAAAATTTGTTATGATACACTTTAGTTAATTTTTTTAATCATATTATAATGTAAATATTATAATTCCAATTCAATGTTATAAAACTTATACGTTAAATTTGTGGATGTGTATCTCCACCAACTTCTACTTTTCTTTTGGACTTGGAAAACAGGTTGTGTGATGCTACCATTTCCTTAATGTGCAACCTACAGCGGTGCCCATGTTTGTCTTTTTACATGAAAATGTGGTTGGCATAAACCTCCATGCAATGGAGCAGAATCACTTTTGTGCAAATAAAAAGAAAGCGTAGAATAAATTCACGTTACCTAAAACAACAATATACAAAGGAATATGTTTTGGTGTGTATATTTTCATTGGACTCTATATATGCTAAGAAACCGCAACTTCCTTAATGTAAATGCGCACTTAACTTCTAATCTTTCTCTTTGTTTATTTAACTTCTTGTACAAAATAAATGTTAAAAATTAATGCACACAAATGAGAAAATATTCAATGCAAATAAAAAACTAAGGATCTTGCTAACAAGTGTGTGTTTCGGGCATTGGGTGGGTCAAGGAATTTTAGAAGGTGAAGTTTTTAATGGAAGCTATATCAAAGTTAACAAACATGTAAGAAAGTGTGTTTCTCAACACCCTAATATTCTTTGATAAAAAAAGAAGGCATGTGTTAAATATTAACAATTGGACTAAACATTCATTATTTATTACATTAATCCTTTTGTTTTTACATTTCTAGTCGAAAATTAAATAAGGATATATTTTAGAGAGAAATATTGATTATACTTTAAAATTCTAAAATATTGATGACCTTGTTTTAATAACAAAATAAATGAGTTTACAACATCCTTAAAATATGAAAGGAAACCTCACACACTCTTATTCGTGTTTACATCCAAAAATTTGTATCTAATTGATTTTCAAGTAATATAGGACAATAAAACAATATGGATAAACTTGTACACAAATTCTACATGGAATCTTTGTAGGAACGCTTAAGTGTCTCAGAAAAAAATAATTTTTTATTTTAATTAGGAAGCTAAAAATCAAGGTTTTTTTTAAGGAGAAAACATCTTTTTTGAGTATAGTGAGAAGAAATGATATCTTGAAGACATATTTTATTTTAGGATATAATAGGAAAGATGTTACTGAAAAACTAGGGAGAACTTTGTTTTTTGGATAATACTTTGTAAATGTTTTGGTATTGAAGAGATTATAATACAAGATTTATTATGCGGAAATAGTTTTGTTTTTGTAATATTAGTGTTAAAGAATGAGACAAGATTTCAAATCACATATGTATGTTTATCTTTTAACATTTTTGTGTAAATGAGTTGGAATATCACTAATGTCTCATTATTTAATTTTATTATTAGTAAATAATGCATATAAAAAAAATGAAGACTAGAATAGAAACTTGTAGTCCCTTGCTTCTCAATCGCTTCCGCTCATCACCACCTTTCGCTATAGTAATTACTACAGCAGTTACCTCTCTACAAGCAGCTAATATAAGGAGTTTAACAATTAATATGGCAGTTATCCGTCTAAAAGCATGTATGAGAGCTTTCAAGGTTCAACAATTTTTAGGTCAAAAGTTAACGTAGACTAACTAAATAGCTCTTCAATCAAGGTGTATTCCATGCGTTTGAACGTGTATATATATATAATATATGCAAGCTAGCTAAGGGTTGGAAAGCTTAAAATTTTACGAAACGTGTGTTCTAGCTCATTACACTTCTAGATCTTGATATGAAAATTGATTTTTTCACTAATTAATGCATAATCAAAGAACCGATGGTCTGAAAAAATAAAATTAATGAGAGGAAAAGAGTTATAGTTTTAAGTGTTTTTCTTGAAAATGACTTTTTAGGTGCTTATGGATTTGAAAATTCTTTGCTCTCGAATTTCAGCCCTTCCGGAATCAATCAATCAATCAATAATAAATTCAAAATCTCAAACACGTAACACTTCATGGTTGCACACCATATTACTATAATTCCATAATTGAGTGTGTTGAAACATCATTTCTTATCTTTGATAAGAGAGAATGTGCTTGGATTTCAACGGTGATATTGAAATCAATTTTTAATTGCCATTGAATATGGTCCGAAATGACGTTTTACTTAAAACAAAAACACACAATGTTATGTTGGTCAAATTTCCTTGCAACGTTTTCGGCGAGAATATGTGAAGAAGATGTTTTTACCTTTCATTGCTACAATCACAATGTTCGGGGCAGTTTCCCTAACGTACAATTGTCTTTTGTCAACCACACTTATCATCATCATCATCGTCATGTTATTATTATTACTATATTATAATTTATAATGATATTGAGTTTCGATTTATCTAAAAAAGTGGAAAATAACATTTAAGAAAAAACTTATACTATCATCTCAAGTAACCTTATAAAAGAATAATGAAATATGTCATTAAAAAAATAACACTTACCAACCAAAAATAATTATTATAAAAGAAATATAATTATACATATCGAAAGTTTTTAAAGCTAGAAGGTAGAAACCCTAACGTAATATGAATTGAGTATTAATATTTATGGATCGTGCTCCTTTTTCTCCTTGAGTACGGTTAATCTAGATTTTGACGTGAGATATTTCTTATAGAAAGGTATCCATTGCTATGTCACTTTCAAGGGAATCAAACAAAAGAATAGCTCTCCCATGCAAGGGCTACCATAAAACCTTCAACTAATATGGACCCCACGCACCATTTTCTGAACACATAATTTATTATTTTTGTATCATATGCTAAGAAAATAAATTTTCATCATAAAGAATATTTTGACAGGTAGATTGAATGAAAAGGAAGAACACTCATCCCGCCTTGTTCCTTGCCATCTACCATTTCCTTATTTTCCTCACAAACACGCATAATATGAATAAGGGTGCACGAGATAAATAAATAAATAAATAAAAAGTAAAAAGAAACATAAATACGACACATGATTCCTTCATACACCTCTCCCAATAACATCTTCCTCTCTAAATATACCTTGGAAGATACAAAGGTATCTTAAACAATGAAAGAACCTTGATAGAAAAAGAAAGCATAAAAAAGATCATGTACTCATACAACTAGGCATGGTAAAGTTGATTACTTGTGCATGTATAATTAATTAATGAGTCATATATACCTAAACTTTCTATTTTATTTTATTTGGAAATCTCGTGGATCTACATATATTATTGGTTAGTGTTATTCACCCAAGGTAAGCCAATCTTGGTGTGCTGGATATGTGAAGATAAGAACAATAATTATAAAAAAAATTATGTAGAATTTTCAAATAGTAGGGTTGAAACAAACGTGTGTGATGATAGAGATGTGTTTCGTAGCTGAAGATGACATTGTCCTTCACAGCGAAAGGTCCAAAACCTAACTATGGAGGCAAAGTTTGGTTGCATTTGATTATTACATGTGGGCGTAAAAACTCATACATGGATACGACATATAAGAACCCAAGTGTCTTCAAATTAATATAAATGTACTTTACTTCCTATGTCATTCTAATCGAGGAAATATCACACATAACTTTTTCAATTTGACATAAAATGTATGGAGGATTTTCCATATAGCTTCTAGCAACCCTTATGAGTACAAATAGTCAAGCTTTTTTCATGTGTTTGGTTAGTCTCAATTAGTGATAAAGTTTTTTTTTTTTGTAGTGTTAAAAGTAAGAAAAATTATATGGTTAGGGGATATGATTTTATTTGATAAAAACCCACCCAATTGGATTTTTCACCGATAATGTGATCTTGGAGTGGATTTTGAGTGGGTGGCTAAATGATAGCTAAATGGAAGCCATCGAAAAAGTTACCTCACTTTTAGAGCTAAAGTAGAGAAAGGGTGTAAAAAAATTTCAAAGATATAGTCTTTTGATTAATTAATTAAGTGACTAATTAGGGTGATTATTGACCAATTCTAAAAGGAAAATGATATTATTAGTTTAATTGGGATACTAATCAAGATTAACTGATTTGACCCCATTGTGTCTCATTCATTGACGCTGCCTCATACAACATCCATAGATATAATAGTTTAATGTAAATAAAGGTAATGCTTAATAGTGCAAATCGATGTTTAGGTACCTAAATCTTCATTGCTTTCACATGATCGAACCTCACCATGTTAACTTTTTCTATGGCATCACAACCAATTAAGGTGTTCATGATGTTAATTTTAAAAACAAAAATGAACGAAGTCCAATGGATGTTCTTTTGTACCTAGAATAATAATAATAAAATAAATAAGACAATGACAAGATGAATAGGTTAAGGATCTAATTTGAAATATGAGAGACAGCAATTCGGATTGATATTTTAATTGAAAATGTTGACACTAGTAAAAACAAAACTTTTTTATACCATGCTTTTATAGGGTTTATAATTCATTAGGTATAATAAATGATACAGTGATAACTTCATAAATATGAGAAGTTTCTCTGGATCCAGAATCAATATAGAAAGTGGTATGGAGGCAAATATGTAATCAATTACAAAGTTTTCTACATCGATTGGATCCAAAACCAGTATAGAAAGTGGCATTATAGCAAATAATAAATTACAAAATTTTCTTATACTAGTTAAACCTAAAACCAGTATAGGAAGTGATGGAGAATATTTTTTATACCAGTTAGTCACCGATATAGAATGTTTAATCTTCTTCTTCCTAACTTTAGCGCTTCACCTCATTTTCCTCTACATTGACTTCAAGCTCTCCTATCTCCCTTCTTTAGTGACAATCACCCTCATTCACTTTCTCATTTTGCTTTCCTCCATTTATTTACATTCTCATTCGTTCCCCTTTCTCTATTCCTTCTCATTCTCATCTTCCCTTCGTGTTCATCATCGCTACAAGAACATCTCACATTCATGAGGGTGTTTGGACATTGCTTTTGTCGTTATGCCTTAGATTCCTCTTTATGTGGTGTGGTGTTGTTGTGGTTGTGGTGTGGTGTGGTGTGGTGTTGTCATTGCTATTGTGTGGTATATTTAGTGTCATCGTTGTCGCATGGTCTCGTCCTCTCAATTTCCTTCGCCATTCACCTCCTCTAAATTTTCTCCATAAAAAGGTTAACATTTCAACGTAATATCTATATTTTTGTGGTTTTTCTTTACTACTTTATCATTGTTTTTGTCAAAGGCAATGAGAGTTTTTTGTGTGATGTTTGTTGTATACTCAAGTTACATCAAGGGACAATAATCCAATAACTAGAGGTCACCGTTTTGGTTAGTTCTTTTGGAGACTTTTTAAGACTCTTCTTCAATAGAAAAAAATTATTTTATACATTTAAACCTTTGTCATCATTGCAAGTTAGTTCTAAAATTGTCTTGTTTCTAGAGTTACACCACTTTGTTATAGTTTCTTTGAAGGAGAGAATTTGTTACCACTTTTGATTCCTTTGCAAAACTTAGTAATAAGAAGAGTGGATTTTTGTTCGTGTGTTCTTGATTTCCTTTACTATAGTTTTTGATTCCTTTACAGCCTTCTCGTAAGCTAATACTTTCATGCTTGAGTTCATTACTCTTTATCCATTGTATTGGAATTTTGAATTTATTGTGGAACAAAAAAAAAGGTAACATATTGTAGGCTTAGGTTGCAACTTTCTTAAGCATGCTCTCATGTTTTCTTTATATTAGGATGTCTTAGTTAAAAAGGAGAGAAATTAGAAACAAGAAAAAAATATTGTGTATTTCTAATTTCCATTTTTTTTAGTAGGTTTATTTTTAGTTCTCATAAAGTATAGGAAATTCATCTTCCTAAAGATTACCTAGGAAGGAACATGATTTTAGAAACATCGAAAAAAATGAGATTTAGGCCACTTGCAAACAAACGAGTGATAGTAATCTAACATTTTTTATTGGAGATGAAATGAATATGATTCATATGTGTAAAAACAAGTCACTTATTAGTTCTGGTAGTACTTCATGTATTTTAAATCAATTTTCATTCATATGATATGTGATCGAAATTGCTAGACAATGCATTATTGAGAAGTTAAACTTTGTAATTAAAATTTTATGTGGTGTAGGAATTTTAGTTTAAATAAAGTTGTTAATGATTTTAAAATCTCTTATAGGTGATGTATACAAAAAAAAATGCAATTAACTTCTAATATGTTGCAATTTAAGTGCCTGTATGTTTTCAAAAAAGAAACATATACAAACATTTTTATCAAATTAACATAGACTTTATAAGAAGTTTAAATAAACTTAATTATTTGTTTATATAAGAAAATTACATAGCAAAATTAGACGTCGAATTCTTTAACGAAACATATTGTTAAAGTATATAAGATAGTTATTCAATTTTGTTATGTAAAAAATTCATCTAAATTTGAATAAAATATTAAATAAGACATATCAATTTGAAAGTTTAAAAATAATAAATTTATAAATAATAAGTTTATGGATATTTTCATTATGTGGTTTATTTTTCTCTATTTTTAATGTATGACTTAATTTATATTTAAATTCTATCAATTATTTATTTCTCTCTAATAATAAATATATATATATATATATATATATATATATATATAAATTATAAAAAAACTTTACTGTTAATTTTATTATAATTAATCTAATATTCTCACCTTTTCACTGTACTCCATGTATTTTTGCCGTGTTTGAGAATTTATCATACTGCACTATGTATTACTTTATTAAATACTATAATTTTTCTTTTCTAAAAGATAAAATTAATAAATAGATTATAATCAATAATTATATTAAATTATATATTATATATTTTATTTAATAACACAATAATAGGTACGATATTAAAAATATTAATTTAAATATAATAAAATTATAATATATTAGACTATATAATAAAATATATAATTTTATGTGTAAATGTAAAATATTCCATAATATTTGTGTTCAAGTTATAATATATGTAATAATAATCACATAAGATTTTTTAAATATAAAATTAATTTTTAGAATATTATAATAATATATTTAAAATATAATAATTGAGAATATAAGTTAAAACAAGTATATTGAAAAATTAATATATATATATATATATATATATATATATATATATATATATATATATATATATATATATATATATATATATATATATATAATATACTATCATATGATATGTTATAACGTGATATAATGACAAATTAACCAATATAATGAAAAAATTGTTAATCTTTATATTAATTATACTATAAGTCAGTATTTTCTTTTAATTGATTTTTAACTTAAAATATCATTATTAAAATTTACATATTAATATTAATATATATACATTTAATTTTCAATTAGGTAAGTTACTATTTCACTTAAATGGGTTAGGAAATAGGTAAGTTACTAGTCTCATGTAACTCCTATCATAATAGGACCTTAGGAATTAGAGCTTTGAAAAAACTTTCACACCAGTGAAATAAAAAAACTTTTCTATAACGAATTATATATTATCAAAACTTTTTTATCAATTTAAAAATTTGAGATTAAATAAAAAAAAGAACAAAGGGTTTCAAAAGTAGTTGGGTATATAATTTTACTAAATTCTCAATTTTATTAGCTTAGAAATTTAATATTATTCACAAACTTTGTTGAAAAAGATTTTTTTAAATATTTTATTTTAAAATTTTCTTGGTCAATTACTCAATTAGGACATTTATTTGTTTCTATTCATAAAAACTTTGTTTCAATTGACTATATAGATAGATTGTAAAAATTGGTTTCTACTTGTTCTGAAAATCATGAGTATTTCTATATATTATATATATATATATATATATATATATATATATATATATATATATATATATATATATATATATATATTTTGTGTAAGGAAATACATATATACATCTTAATGAAAAACTAAACAAAAGTAAATAAATTATTTTCCATCTCCCTTCTATCTTTGTTAAGATTTTCCTTTTAACATATCATATACTTATATGTAATTCATAATCATTACAGTAAAAAATAATACACAATCACACAAAACAAATCCCTAGCAGAATTGGCCTTTAACGTCACCCAACAAACGTCGGTCCATCAAATCCTCAACGTAAATAATTGACCGGTGGCATAAATATAAAGAAGTGACTCTGGAGACGTCCGTCTTGGAGGGGGTCGGATGTCTATAATATTATAGACGTCCGGCCCCTTTAACGGACGTTTAAAAGGCTAGAGCAATGAACTCTTCAATTCCCCCGTCATCCTATTAGACGTCCGTCATGGAGGGGGCCGGACGTCTATAATGTTATAGACGTCTGGCCCCTCTAACGGACGTTTAAAAGGCTGACGGGTGGTTGAACGCATTAACTCTTCAAATACCCTGTCAGCCTATTAGACGTCCATCCTGGAGGGGGCCGGACGTCTAATAAGCTGACGGGGGAGTTGAAGAGTTCATTGCTCTAGCCTTTTAAACGTCCGTTAGAGGGGGATGGACGTCTATAATATTATAGACGTCCGGCCCCCTCTAGGGCGGATGTCTACTAGGCTGACAGATGGTTGAACGCATTAACTCTTCAAATACCCTGTCAGCCTCTTAGACGTCCGTTCTGGAGGGGCTTGGACGTCTATAATATTATAGACGTCCGACCCCCTTCAGAACGGACGTCTAAGAGGCCCCTTCCACGGACGTCTGAAACCCCTTGCGAATATCAATTTTAAATCCCCAAAGACGTCATATTAGTGATGGGCAAGACGTCTATAATATTATAGACGTCGGGGCCCCATAGTATTGGACGTCTAATAGTATTAATACTAAAACGCGAACCCGTGAGCATTTGCGCTCACTGTTCATCGTCTTCCCCGTGAACTCTCTCTGCGGCATTGCTTTTCTAGGTGCGTTTTCTCTCTTTTGGACCGTTTAAATTTACTTTCAATCTGATTACATTGCTCTGTGATGAAATATCTTTGATTTGAACCGATTAAAAATCGTTTTCGGTGCGTTTTGGTGTAGTCTCTTGCGTGTTCTTGGGCGGCTTCTTTGACTGTTTTTGGGCTACGTTTTACGTCGTTCCCTCCTCGATTTCCTGTTAGCTTGTTTGTTGATAAAATTTTGTATGCATGTTATTGGGTTTTGTGTATGCATGTTTTTTACTCTAAGGTATGCATGTGTTATTGGCTTTTGAATATGCATGTATTAGTTGTGTTATAATAATTGTGATATGTTAGTATATAAGTATCAAATCGTTGATTGACACTTAGTTCCCGTTTGAAATTTAACACAAATGATTAATCTTTTAATCGTTTGTGTTAAATTTTGAATTGTCCGATTGGACAGTTTGAGAAAATTAATTTTCATAATTTGCAATAACATGTCAATCGGAGTTTATGGATAAGATTGATAAAATTGAAGGAAAATGTGATGGTAAGGGTGTTCGAGGTGTGAGAATTCAAAGTGTTAGCAGAAAAGAAATTGACCAAGCTCATTTGTACGTCTTAACACTAGTACAAAATAGGGATAAGAACACGGGTAATACGCCTCGGTTTTTAGAAAACCGAAGCATATGTAGAAGCGGTGACATTTTCGCAATTTCGACAAATTTATATGCCTCGGTTGTGTCGCAACCGGAATCGCGACGGGACGACGATCCATGAAAAATAAAACAGTTATAAAGTTTTGAAAAAGAGATTTGGAGTCGCCACCATAGTTTATTCTGGAAAACTACAGAAAAACCATAAAATGATAAGGCATGGTCTGCGAAAATGAGATTCTAAGTTCGGGAGTCGGTTACGTGTAGGGAAGGTATTAGCACCCTACAATGCCTGCCCTAGGGCAGTACCTTTAACTAAATATGCGAATGTGATGTGGTTTTCAAAATGTTTAACTATCCCCTAAAATAAAACTTTAAAGAAACAAAATATATTTGTTTAGTTTTTTTTTTGGGCCCGATAAGGATCGACCTTGTTCCTACGTATTCTCATTAAGAAGGAGAAATCAGGGTTACGTAGTTCTCTTAGAAACTGCTTGAAAATATTGTTTGAGAAATTGTTTAGAAAATTTGTTTAGAAAATGATTATGAATAAATTTGGATTTTTGGGAAAGTGAACCTGACAAGGACTAGCCTTGCTCCTACGTATCTCCACTTTTGATGGAGAATCAAGGATCACGTAGTTCTGGCCAGGAAGATTGTTTGTTTGCTTGAAAGTGTTGATGTTTTTGAAGATTTTATATTTTTTTGGTATTTTTTGTATAATATTTAAATTTTTGCGTAATGAGCACTAGGCTGATGCGTACGATCGCACGAGCACTCACACGGCTTTTTCATTATTTTTTATTGTTTTGCGTAATGAGCACTAGGCTGATGCATACGATCGCACGAGCACTCATACGGCTTTTTTTGTTTATTTTATGTTTTGGGTAACGAGTACTAGGCTGATGCGTATGATCGCACAAGTACTCATACCGATATTTATATTATTACATGTTTTTTAAAGTTTTATATTTTTTATTAAGAAGGATAGATGAGTTGAATATATATATGACATAAAAATGTGAAAAGCATAAAGAAAAATTGTGATAGAAAACAAGATGAATTTGTAAACTAAAAAAATGATCAAAATGCATATATAAATAGAATGAAGAGAAAATGTGTACCTTGTTGAAGATTTGTGTGATGAAATAAAACCTTACTTGTAATAAGTTGTGAGAAAGATAGATAGAAGATGAAGAAGATAGCTTTATAGTAGAAATGGGGTATGGGATTTATTATGTATAGAGAGATTAGGAAATAATAAAATGTGAGAGAAAAATAAAGTAGAGTTTTAGGATGGAATGAAGATATTTTGAGAGAGAAGAGATGAATATTATGTAAATTGTGCGTGTGAAGTGAAGGGAATGTAGGTATTTATAGAGTTAAGGATGAAGAAAGTTGATGAATAAAATTAATATAATAAGTTGGTGGAAAATTTAGATGAAATAAAATATAATTAAAAAAAGATGAGCAGAAAAAATTAATGTGGAAAATAAGTGAAAGAAATAATATAAAAAGTTGGTGGAAAAATTAGGTGTGGAAATTAAGTGAAAGAAATAATATAAAAAGTTGGTGGAGAAATTAGGTGAAATAAAATATGGTGAATAGTAAAAGTTAATGTGGAAAATAAGTGAAAGAAATAATATAAAAGGTTGGTGGAGAAATTAGGTGTGGAAATTAAGTGAAAGAAATAATATAAAAAGTTGGTGGAGAAATTAGGTGAAATAAAATATAGTGAATAGTAAAAGTTAATGTGGAAAATAAGTGAAAGAAATAATATAAAAAGTTGGTGGAAAAATAAGGTGGAAAAAAATGGATAATAAAAAATGTTGATGGAGAAGATATAATTAAAAAATGTAAGTGGAAAAATTAGAAAAGTTGATATATAAAATTAATATGGAAATGATGTGGAAAAAGTAAATGAAAAAGGTAGATGATGTGGAATAAGATGTGGAGGGTGATGTGGATGGTGATGTGGAGAGTGGGGTGTGATAAGAGAAAAGGGGTAGTGAGGAAGTAAAAAAGTAAGAGATTATTTTGGGTTATTGGATTAAGTGTTTAAAAGAAAATTTGGGGGTACAAAAAGTAAAATAAATAGTATTTTTCATTTTCTTTTGTTTACCTTTTTTTTATTATTATTTTTATTTTACACTCATGCGAAAATAAAATACCGCAACCTATTAGTCAATCCGGACGAAATTGGGTGTTGACAGCTGCCCCTCTTTACTTAGATATTACTGGATAATATGAAAATTTGAGATTTTCGTATTATCGGAGTAAAAGCTAAGTAAAGAAAGAAACACTAATTTCGTCCGTATTTCAAAATGAACAAGGAACAACAAGAAAAAAGTTATATTTCATTTTTTTTTAATGAACAAAGCTGAGAGAATTGAGGTGTAACAACCTCGTGGAGGGTGTACCAACCCTATGGATGAAATTGATGAGGTGTAGAAACCTCGTGGAGGGTGTACCAACCCTATGGATGAAGTTGATGAGGTGTAGAAACCTCGTGGAGGGTGTACCAACCCTATGGAAGTGAATGAGGTGTAATAACCTCGTGGAGGGTGTACCAACCCTATGGATGAAGTTGATGAGGTGTAGAAACCTCGTGGAGGGTGTACCAACCCTATGAAAGTGAATGAGGTGTAATAACCTCGTGGAGGGTGTACCAACCCTATGGATGAAGTTGATGAGGTGTAAAAACCTCGTGGAGGGTGTACCAACCCTATGGAAATGAATGAGGTGTAATAACCTCGTGGAGGGTGTACCAACCCTATGGATGAAGTTGATGAGGTGTAGAAACCTCATGGAGGGTGTACCAACCTTATGGAAGTGAATGAGGTGTAATAACTTCGTGGAGGGTGTACCAACCCTATGGATGAAGTTGATGAGGTGTAAAAACCTCGTGGAGGGTGTACCAACCCTATGGAAGTGAATGAGGTGTAATAACCTCGTGGAGGGTGTACCAACCCTATGGATGAAGTTGATGAGGTGTAAAAACCTCGTGGAGGGTGTACCAACCCTATGGAAGTGAATGAGGTGTACCAACCTCGTGGAGGGTGTACCAACCCTATGGATGAAGTTGATGAGGTGTAGAAACCTCGTGGAGGGTGTACCAACCCTATGGAAGTGAATGAGGTGTAATAACCTCGTGGAGGGTGTACCAACCCTATGGATGAAGTTGATGAGGTGTAGAAACCTCGTGGAGGGTGTACCAACCCTATGGAAGTGAATGAGGTGTACCAACCTCGTGGAGGGTGTACCAACCCTATGGATGAAGTTGATGAGGTGTAGAAACCTCGTGGAGGGTGTACCAACCCTATGGAAGTGAATGAGGTGTAATAACCTCGTGGAGGGTGTACCAACCCTATGGATGAAGTTGATGAGGTGTAGAAACCTCGTGGAGGGTGTACCAACCCTATGGAAGTGAATGATGATTTTGATTATTGGGTTCGACCATTGTCTTACAGAGAGCCGAAATACCAATGACAGAATGTAAAATTGGGCTCGACCATTGCCTTGCAGAGGGCCGAGATACCAATAGCAGAAATATAAAATTGGGCTCGACCGTTGCCTTGCAGAGGGCCGAGATACCAATAGCAGAAATGTAAAATTGGGCTTGACCATTGCCTTGCAGAGGGCCGAGATACCAATAGCAGAAATGTAAAATTGGGCTCGACCATTGCCTTGCAGAGGGCCGAGATACCAATGACAGAAAAAGAAAATTGGGCTCGACCATTGCCTTGCAGAAGGCCGAGATACCAATGGCAGAATCTTAAAATTGGGCTCGACCATTGCCTTGCAGAGGGCCGAGATACCAATGACAAAAATGTAAAATTGTGATTGTTTTGAATTGGAAACCTTTGCATTTGTTTTTTTGAAATTTTTGAGATGTTGAAATTTTATTTTATTTTTTTGAATTTTTTCTTCAAATAGAAATGAGTGTCCAAAATGTTTTTTTTTTTGTTTTTGCATGAGGTTGAAACTATGAATAAACAAGGTGTTGCATTTTTGTACAATGTTAAGAGAAACATGAGTGATGTAAACTTTGAAATTGGAGGAGAAAACTTTGATGCACGTTGATTTTTTTGTCTTTTTTGAAGGAATAGAAAACTTTGATGCATGTTGATTTTTTTTGTCTTTTTGAAAGAAGAAGATTTGATGAAAATATGTAATTTTAAAATTGGAAGAGAAAACTTTGATGCATTTTGATTTTTTTTGTCTTTTTGAAAGAAGAAGATTTGGTGAAAATATGTAATTTTGAAATTGGAGGAGAAAACTTTGATGCATTTTGATTTTTTTTTTGTCTTTTATGTAATTTTAAAATTGGAAGAGAAAACTTTGATGCATGTTGATTTTTTTGTTGTCTTTTTGAAGGAAGAAGATTTGATAAACATTCATGATAACAAATTCAAAGTTCATGAAAATATGTACATGATGTTGACTTGTGATTTTTTTTTTATATGATGGAAAATTATGAAATTGTGACACTTTTTCTGAGTCAATTTGTTTTCTTTGAAATCATCAAATTTATGAGGATCTTCATTTTCGTTTTTTTATTTTTTAGTAATGGATGTCCAATTCCAAAGTCAAATGTTCAAAATGAAGCTTATGTGCTAGAAATTTCTTGACGAAATATTAGTGCGTACATGCTTGATATCAGGGGTTGGGACAAATATGTGGAAGGATTTGGAGAGTACCGGGTTGGCCACTTGGGCCTCTTACTCATTAAAACAAGTATAAATGACAATGTGAAGTCGTAGATACTCAGAAGTTGCCCCAGTTTGGGGGCATGGTAAAAAGATAGGTATGGACAAATGTATCTATGAATTGTGAGGGTATAACTTTCACAAGATTGCCCCTAGTTTTGGGTATGAGTCAATTAAGCGAAGTTCAAAAAAGGTTGCCCCCCATTTCGGGTTTACGAATGATAAGATCATACAAAGCCCCAAAGTGTCTGCCCCTGTTTTGAGGGTGGATTTATGAATTTTAATGCGGACAAATCTGAGAGGCCCAACAAGGGATGCCCTGGTCTTGGTACGAACTTTGAATATACAGATGAAACAAATGTGAGATCAACAAAGCTGTCCAATATTTTGAATGGGCCAGAACATGTGAAAATCATAAAGTTGCCCAAAGTTGTTCCCTAGTTTGGGAATCGGGGGAAGAGTTTGAATGGGATTATGAATGTGTTCAGGAATTTGTGATGGATATGGAAATGATTGGCTCGAAAGGATTGCCCCAATTTTGGTGGTGAAGGATTTTTGAAGTTCGGGGCGAACCAAAATCATGCGAGGCCCAACAAGGGATACCCCAGTCTTTGTATGAGCTTTGAATATTCAAATGAAAGATTAACAAAGTTGCCCAATATTTTGAATGGGCCAAAACACATGAAACTCACAAAAATGCCCCAGTTTTGGAGAACGGGCGAAAAGGTTATGTAAAACCTACAAAGTTGCCCCCCTACTTTAGGAATCGAGGAAGGAGTTCAAATGGGATATGAATGTGTTCAAAAATGTGTGATGGATTTGGAAATGATTAGCTTGAAAATATTGCCCCAATTGGCTTGATTTTCCTTTAATCATTAGGGAGTTCCCTTCTTCTGAGGACATTTATTTTTCCATCATTTTTTAACTGCATTGTTAGTCATTTTGTCTTGTATCAAAATTAAACTTTATGAAAATGTAAGCAACCATAATTCGATCTGTGTGGACTTTTATTAAGCTTGTAATGAGGCTTGGGCTGAAGGGTATTGAAAGAACAGATATGAAGGCCCAAATAAATGTTTGTGGGTTATTTGAAACAATAGTTACCATCTACACCTTGTGTCTGTTTTGACTATTTTGCTATTTCTCAAATTTCATTTTTTGTTTGTCATCACTTTGTGATTCTTTCTATTTTTGCTCTTTGATTTTGATGAATTCTCTTCATTTGATCACTAAGTGTGTTTTTTTTTTTGCAATTTGAGTTGACTTCTACTATGATGGCAACCATTGACTGGGTAAATTTTTGAAAAGAAATTTCTGGTTGGCTCAAATTTGGGTATCAATGGATATATCTTTTTTTTTTTGGATGAAGAAAGATGGCCACACATCATTTCAAATTTTGGTTGTTTCATTTTCACAAGATTAATTTGGAGACAAAACTAAATGATCCCAACAAGAGTCATTTTTTGTTTTTTTTTAGTCCTAACGAAATCAAGGATTTCCCAAATGAAAGCCAGTGGAAGTAATGGAAAATCTGCCCCAGTGTAAAACTTTGCATTTATTATTTGGGCTCAAGAACATGATTTGGGTCAATCTTTTGGTTTAGTGAAGGTCGAAAGATGACGTTTTCAAGCAATGTACACCCAAATACTTCTTAAGAATACGTGATTTGATAATTTGACAATAGGAGATTATGACATCCATTACATTTTTTTTTTGAAATCTCATAAAATGGACGATTTGCATCGAAAATAATTGACTCAACACTTGACATGATATGCATATTTTTTGGGTTTTATGAATGAAGAAATGTAATATGAAGTAAAAGGATGATACTAGCTAAAGATTTTTATTTTTAGAGAAAATTGGGTTTGGTGGCCAATGTGGCAACTGGGCTGTGCTGGCCAGTGTAGGAACTAGGCTTTTTAGGGGCAGTGTAGGAACTGGGCTTTTTGGGCCAGTGTAGGAACTGGGCTTTTATGGGCCAGTGAGGAAACTGGGCTTTTGGGGGCCAGTGTAGGAACTGGGCTTTTTGGGCCAGTGTAGGAACTGGGCTTTTTGGGCCAGTGTAGGAACTGGGCTTTTTGGGCCAGTGTAGGAACTAGGCTTTTTGGGCCAGTGTAGGAACTGGGCTTTTATGGGCCAGTGAGGAAACTGGGCTTTTTGGGGGCCAGTGTAGGAACTGGGCTTTTTGGGCCAGAATAGAAACTGGGCTTTTTGGGCCAGAGTAGAAACTGGGCTTTTGGGCCTAATGGGAACTGGGCTTTTATGGGCCAGTGAGGAAACTGGGCTTTTGGGGGCCAGTGTAGGAACTGGGCTTTTTGGGCCAGAGTAGAAATTGGGCTTTTTGGGCCAGAGTAGAAACTGGGCTTTTGGGCCTAATGGGCTCGAGCACTGTTCTTTTTCCCAAAATCTTTTCAACTACAAACTCAAAGAAAATCACACAGGACAATTTGAACAAATGTACTAAACAGAAAGCATTCAAAATTATCATTTTGATATTTTTATTTTTTTGAGGTTTTGATTGACTTTTATTTTGCAGGACTACAAAGAAAAATGGGTCAAACTTTGACCTGAAGCAAATCGAACCAAATGCAAGGCAGTCTCAGCTTAACGGGCCGGACGGATCCAAATGTGAGTGCGACACAAGGAATTGAAAATATTTTTTATTTTATTTTATTTATTTATTTGAGAAAACAAAACTAAGGAAAACATTACACTGAAAATGGGCCTAGATGGGCTCAACGATAACTATTCCTACTATCACACTGAAAAAAATTGAAATCTAGCTTGAATTCTTTTTTTTTTTTTTTGACAAATCTCAGAATGATACATCATTCAACAGCAAGAATGTGAAAACAAAATATTTTTGACATATTTTCAAAAGAAGTAGACTCGAGAGAAAACCACGAAGGCCATTGGGCCTAAGGGGCTCGAGCACTGTTCCCTTTTTCAATATTTTTTTATTTTTAGATTTATTCAAAATGTAGAAGAAGAAGGAATAAAATCAAACAAAATGGTGTGATGTGAAATTACGAACATGCCAAAATAATTCTTCACTCAAATTTATATTTCAGAAGAATTGGGTTCAAAGAAGGCTAACCTGACAATGAGGCCCAATGAACATGAAAAATGTCCTTTATCATGCAAATGAAAAACAATTTTGAACACTTCCAATTTTACATCACTCCATTTATTATTTTTGAAAATTTTCTATTTATCATATTTTTTTATATTTTGTTTTATTATTTTTTTGGTGAAATCGGATCATCTAAGAAGTCTTGTATTGGGCCGGATTGACCCAACAAAACCCTACCCGTTCTCAGATTTTCAAATTTTTTTTATCATTTTTTTTTATTTTTTTGAATTCAGAAAGACCGGGACTGTGATCGTCAGACGGTGGCAACGACCGAAACTGTGGCCACAGTGGAAAACTTTGGCTACAAATTGAGCGCTCCTCCACGTTAGCCGACATTTCAGTCTGATCACTCTCTCTCTTGCTCTCCCTTTCTCTCTTCTCTCTCTTCTCTGAGCATCTGGATTTCTGCGAGGAGCCTCTGCCCCCGTGTGCTTTCGAAGGCGTCCCAGTGCTGCAACGAGCTTCTGTAAGCTCTTCTGCTTCCGGGTAAGTCCTCTGTACTTCTTTCCTTCTTGTTATTTCTTTTCTTACTTCCCTTTAAGCTTTTCGTTCCTTCTTTCCTTTTCTTCCTTCTCTTGACGCTTTCTGTGTTTTTCTTTCCTTTCATGTTTTTTCTGCTCCCTTATGCTTTCCAGTTTTTGCTTCTTTCTTTCCGTTATGCTGTTCAGTTTTTCTTTTAAGCTTTTATGTTCTTTTATGTTCTTTTATGTTTTTTTTTCCTGCTTTCTTTTCTTTTCTTTGTTCTCTTTTTATTAACTTAAAAATAAGAACACACTGTCTTAAACTAAGGGGTATATAGGCTGGAAACCAGACGTTAATCTCCCTTCGTTTGAAGGTATGGCAGAGACAATCGGGTAGAACAATGCCACGTACCCCATAAAAACAGAAAACTTAAAAGAGAATTTTATTTGTATGAACCGGACATGGACAAGATGGACATAGATTTTATTTGTACGAACTGAACATGGACAATATGGACATAGATCCGTTTAGGAACCTTTGCGAGGACCATGAAACAGATCACAAACTGGACAATAAGACTTGAAAGACCCAATACAAAGAACAAAATTAGCTTAAAAGAAAAACAATGGAAGAAGACATTAGACTATGAACATAGTATTTTTGTTATTTATGGTTTATTTTGTTTTTTTTTATTTATTATTTATTTAGACAAATTATAGAATGAGAAGGGAATGGAGATGGAGAGACCAACCTGCCCAAAGTGGCGTCCGACAGACGACCAAATCAGGATAATGACCAACATTTACAATTACGGAGTCTCTCACCCCAGTCGAGCTCAAATTTTTGAGATCACTACTCGACTCAGGGCATTCGGAGAAGCGGGGGAGTACAATGTCCAGTGCTGGTTTAGCAATCATGGGAATAGAGTAAGACGTTGGCAAGCGGAATTGGACCCCACCGGTACCCTCTTTTCTCTACTACCCCAGTACATGTATGGTAAAACCCTAACTTCATCCTTGTCTTTTTAATTTTTTTCTCTCTTCCTTCTTTTGACACAATTATTTCTTTTTATTATTTTTTTTTACCTTACCCTTTTTTATTTTTATTTATTTTTTTTTTGGAGAAACCAGTTGGGCAATCATGAAGGCTCCGAAGCTTCTGGACTTCTTCCCCATTCCCATCATAATCGATGGAGAAACAGAGATTCCTCCGCCTCCACCCGTGACTTTTCGTGCCAGAGCTCCCTCAACGGAGCTCTCCCTTAGACCACCACAACCAGCTCGAGAATTTTTTTTCCATTGAAATTTTTTTTGCTTGTTTTTGTTGGCCGAGTGTGGCCAGAATTTGAATAAGGACTGTAATATGGACACTTAATATTTTTTTTTGCTTATCTATTTTCTTTCTTTTTTTGTTTTTAATGGAGGTCGAACTTGAACGAATTCCGTAATATGTATTTTTAATGTTTCCTTTATTATTATGTGTTTTTTGTTATATTTTTGTTGTTTAAGATCTAACCCCTTTTTGTGCAGATTGTCATTCTACCGAACTCGAGAGTGTTGGCAAAAGACAATAACCTAAGAGATCTCCAAACGCTTTGTAATTTTTTTAATTTTTTTTAATTTTTGTTCTTCTGTTTTGGCCACCTGAAGGCCTTTATTTGTAATAATTAGGACACTACAAAATTGAATGTATTTTTATTATATATTTTTTTTCATGTACATGTTCATCAATTCACATATTCTGCAATTTCGAGTCATGGAACTCTTCTCAAAATTTTACGTACATGTTCAAAAATATACACATATTATGCAATCTGGGTTCATGGAACTCTTCTCAAAATTTTCCTCTGCTGTTACTTGGTCCGAAAGAAAAACAATTAATTTATCATTGAATTTGAAACAACATATGAATAATCATGTATAAAATTGTTCAAGATTTTAAAAATGCTTCAACATTTTTTTTTTGAGGTAAACAGACATGAACACGAATTTGCCCCTAATCTGGAAAAGCTTATGTGCCCAGAGACTAAAAATTGACCAATATGAACTCACATTAGGACATACGCGGAAATATGCCCCTACAAAACACATGTTTAACATGACTTGAATGGAGGTGGAAATGGAAGATTGGGTTGACTCTTAATGACCTTGAAAACGAATGACACTTGTAAACAGGAGACACATTCGGGCTTAAACACATAGAGGTTGATAACCAATAATGAGACATGTTAATGAATGAAGGTTTAAGGTTGGACATGACTTGGTTAGAACACGAGGTTGATGACAAACACAATGTGAACAAGGTTCATACCCAGACACGAGTGATGGGTCAGGCTCGACATGACTTGGGTTAAAACAAACAAGGTTTAAACTCATAATGGATCATGATTTGGGCTTCACACAGGGTTAGACGAGGTTGAACTGGTGAACCTAAGAAATGCCCCTTGTATGGCGATTTTACTTTTACGAACTAAAATGGGCGATGGGGATCGTGGACAAATGATGATCTTAAACATTTTCATATCATGAAAGTCGGATAGATATCAATAATAAACAAATTTGGTTCTTTTTATTCAGTTAAGTCATTGGACCAAACAATTTTATTTTGCTTCAAAAACATTATTTTTACTTGACAATTTTATTTTATTTTCTTGAGAATTATTCCATGAACTCGATACCAAGATAAATGCGAAACAAATACATATGAATCAGAACATGTACATTTTTATTGCTCTAATTTTTTTCATTTTTTTATTATGGTACATTTATTTGTTGTATACAAAGAAAAGATGAAAACGAAATGACAAAACGATCTCCCTTTCATGTCTTAATCGAAGGATGGTACTTAAAGTTCTAAGACCACATACATGCACTCACCAGGATGGTTTCCTAATTCTTAAATCAAGGCCACCAGAGCTATGGCTCTTTTCACTGTTTCTCCACAACAGTCAGAGTAATCAACTAGATGTGGAGACACAAATGAAGAGAACAGACTCTAGCTGGAGTTCTCACGATAGCCAGACAGGAAGTACATCCCAGAGTGACACCGCTACATAACCCCTATAATTCTAAGTTGCGCTCAGACCCGGGTATAGGGCCTCACTCATGACATGCATATTGTATGTGTGTGAAGGGAGAATGCAATTGTACACCCCAAACCCTCACCTGCAAAACAACCAGAAGATTCCCAGGCAGATATAACATGTTTTCTACCCTAGGGTTCAATATAATCAAAACAAACACACATGCAGTTATGTTAAATATCAGATAAAGATAAAGAAAAAGGGGAAGAAAAACACAAAGAAAAACCACATTGAATTCGCATATCTAATTAAATGGCCTGACTCTCTGGCCTCCCCAGTGGAGTCGCCATCTGTCGCAACCGGAATCGCGACGGGACGACGATCCATGAAAAATAAAACGCTACAAAGTTTTGAAAAAGAGATTTGGAGTCGCCACCATAGTTTATTCTGGAAAACTACGGAAAAACCATAAAATGATAAGGCATGGTCTGCGAAAATGAGATTCTAAGTTCGGGAGTCGGTTACGTGTAGGGAAGGTATTAGCACCCTACAATGCCTGCCCTAGGGCAGTACCTTTAACTAAATATGCGAATGTGATGTGGTTTTCAAAATGTTTAACTATCCCCTAAAATAAAACTTTAAAGAAACAAAATATATTTGTTTAGTTTTTTTTTTGGGCCCGACAAGGATCGACCTTGTTCCTACGTATTCTCATTAAGAAGGAGAAATCAGGTACGTAGTTCTCTTAGAAACTGCTTGAAAATATTGTTTGAGAAATTGTTTAGAAAATTTGTTTAGAAAATGATTATGAATAAATTTGGATTTTTGGGAAAGTGAACCTGACAAGGACTAGCCTTGCTCCTACGTATCTCCACTTTTGATGGAGAATCAAGGATCACGTAGTTCTGGCCAGGAAGATTGTTTGTTTGCTTGAAAGTGTTGATGTTTTTGAAGATTTTATATTTTTTTGGTATTTTTTGTATAATATTTAAATTTTTGCGTAATGAGCACTAGGCTGATGCGTACGATCGCACGAGCACTCACACGGCTTTTTCATTATTTTTTTATTGTTTTGCGTAATGAGCACTAGGCTGATGCGTACGATCGCACGAGCACTCATACGGCTTTTTTTGTTTATTTTATGTTTTGGGTAACGAGTACTAGGCTGATGCGTATGATCGCACAAGTACTCATACCGATATTTATATTATTACATGTTTTTTAAAGTTTTATATTTTTTATTAAGAAGGATAGATGAGTTGAATATATATATGACATAAAAATGTGAAAAGCATAAAGAAAAATTGTGATAGAAAACAAGATGAATTTGTAAACTAAAAAAAATGATCAAAATGCATATATAAATAGAATGAAAAGAAAATGTGTACCTTGTTGAAGATTTGTGTGATGAAATAAAACCTTACTTGTAATAAGTTGTGAGAAAGATAGATAGAAGATGAAGAAGATAGCTTTATAGTAGAAATGGGGTATGAGATTTATTATGTATAGAGAGATTAGGAAATAGTAAAATGTGAGAGAAAAATGAAGTACAGTTTTAGGATGGAATGAATATATTTTGAGAGAGAAGAGATGAATATTATGTAAATTGTGTGTGTGAAGTGAAGGGAATGTAGGTATTTATAGAGTTAAGGATGAAGAAAGTTGATGAATAAAATTAATATAATAAGTTGGTGGAAAATTTAGATGAAATAAAATATAATTAAAAAAAGATGAATAGAAAAAGTTAATGTGGAAAATAAGTGAAAGAAATAATATGAATAGTTGGTGGAGAAATTAGGTGTGGAAATTAAGTGAAAGAAATAATATAAAAAGTTGGTGGAGAAATTAGGTGAAATAAAATATGGTGAATAGTAAAAGTTAATGTGGAAAATAAGTGAAAGAAATAATATAAAAAGTTGGTGGAGAAATTAGGTGAAATAAAATATAGTGAATAGTAAAAGTTAATGTGGAAAATAAGTGAAAGAAATAATATAAAAAATTTGTGGAAAAATAAGGTGGAAAAAAATGGATAATAAAAAATGTTGATGGAGAAGATATAATTAAAAAATGTAAGTGGAAAAATTAGAAAAGTTGATATATAAAATTAATATGGAAATGATGTGGAAAAAGTAAATGAAAAAGATAGATGATGTGGAATAAGATGTGGAGGGTGATGTGGATGGTGATGTGGAGAGTGGGGTGTGATAAGAGAAAAGGGGTAGTGAGGAAGTAAAAAAGTAAGAGATTATTTTGGGTTATTGGATTAAGTGTTTAAAAGAAAATTTGGGGGTACAAAAAGTAAAATAAATAGTATTTTTCATTTTTTTTGTTTACCTTTTATTTATTATTATTTTTATTTTAAACTCATGCTGAAAATAAAATACCGTAACCTATTAGTCAATCCGGACGAAATTGGGTGTTGACAGGTTGTAAAAAAACCGAAGCATAAACACCAAATTAAGTCGGTTAAAAATAAAATCGAGACCTGATGTTCTGCCACGTCGCACCTAAAACTGGTTAATTTTTTACTACCTCGGTCCTCTAACCCAACCGAGGCATAAACGTTTCAATTACCTCGGTCCTCTGACCCGAGGCATAAACCTTTCGAAATGCAAAACCTAGAAGCACGCATCCAACATAAACCTTTCACTTGCAACATCCAACATCCAGAGCACGCATCCAAGTTCGCTTTCCCCTTGCTTATCCATCCATGCGAAACCCAGAAGCAACTTAACGTTGGCGGCAAGTGCGGCGAGGCATTGCGAGGTGGCGGCGAGGCATGGTGAGGTCGCGCCGAGGCATGGCGAGGTGGCGGCGAGGCATGGTGAGGTCGTGGCGAGGTCAGAGCAAGGTGGTGGCGAGATCTCTTCTTCCCTTGTTTCTTTTCAGGTTTAGACGCGATTTGATCTCCGCGGTGTGACGGTCCGTGTTCGTGGAGGTGGGAGGTTGTCCGCGGCGCGACGGTCCCTGTCCCCGGCGTGACGGTCCCTGTCCGCGGCTTCGATTTAGGGTTTCGATTTGGGGCTTGGCGACACTTTTGGAGGCGCGACTCAGGCTTCGTTGGTGGCGGCCGGCGGCTGGCGGTGGATCTCGCCTTCGTAGGGGATGAACCGAAGGGCGAGGTGATGGAAAACCAAAGGCGCGACGATGGACCGACAAGGGCGAGCTGATGGTGCGGCGATGGTGGCGCGGCGAGGGTTTCGTTTTTGGCAGCGATGGCTTCTGCGTTTTTGGGTTCTCTGTGTTTTGCTTTTTTAGGTTCTCTGCGTTTTGCGTTTTTGGGTTCTCTGCCTTCAGTTTCAAAACTCATCATTCAATTTTATTTTTGTAAATTCGACAGGGGTGATTGTTGGACTGCGAGTGGGATCTGAGAGAGGAGAGGGAAATAGATTGATTAGAACTAAGAAAGGAAAGGGAAGGGAAGAAGGCTTTGGACATTGATTTGGGTTTTCTTCTTTGTTTTACAGTTTTCTTCTGAGTATGGACTGATTGATTCCTGTTACAGTTTTCTTCTTTGTTTTAAATTTTTGAGCTGAAATTGGAAGAAATTTTGGGAGCTGAAATTGGAAGAAATCTTGGGAGAATTCTTGGATTTGGATTTGTTTGGCATGAGAGAATGACTGAGAAATGAATGAACTGAGAAAAGAAATGAATGAACTGTGAATGCGTGAATGAGAGTCAGTACGAAAAAATAAAAAAAAATACACTCTACTGCCTCGGTTATCTAAGAACCGAGGCATATTCTTGTCTCATTTTATCTCGGTCTATAACCGAGGCATAAAGTTTAATCTTTTTACCTCGCCAGTATATGCCTCGGTTGTAGAACCGGTGCCTAAAAACAAAAGTAACCAGTGCAGTATCCTCTTAGTGTACTAGTGTAAACAACACTGTTGATGTGATTCCTTACATTTCTGACCATGTTAATGAAATAAAGGCAGCAAACCCAAAAATGAGTGAAAAATGACATCTTAATGAACATGTGAAAACCTTCTTGCAATGGTTTAAGAAAAAGATTTATGCAACCCCACATGTTTCTGAAACTTTATTGAGGTTATCTCGTGGGCCGAACACATATGTCATTACATATGGTGGGTACTATATAAACAATATTTCTTTTCAAACAAAGGTAAAAGATGACAAAAGCAGAGTTCAAAATAGTGGCATCACACTACAAGCTGAGGCTGTGCACTTTGCTAGTTCTAAAGACAAAAATCCAATCACAGCATCCATAAGTTATTTTGGAATAATACAAGAAATATGGGAAGTTGATTACGTCACTTTTAGTGTCCCAGTTTTCAAGTGTAAATGGGTTGATATAAATTCTGGTGTCATGACAGATGATGACCTTGGTTTCACATTGGTAGACTTGAACAAGATGAATTACACTGATGAACCATTTATCATGGCTAGTCAAGCAAGACAACTATTCTACCTAAATGATCCAGCGAATAAAAAATGGTCAGTGGTTTTAGAAGGAAAAAACATGCATGGACATGATGATGACGATTCTCTTGAAATACTTGAGACAACATCTGTTGCATCTAGACCCACTGAAGACCCAATTGATGATGTTGCCGATGTCATGCAAGCAATTCGTAGTGATCACAACGAAGGCATTTGGGAAAAAACAATTAATTAATAGGTTGATATTTTGTTTTTTATTGACTTTATATGTATGTTCATCATAATTGAATTATTACTAACCTTGTATAATTTTTCAAGTATGTCAGCCTCAGACTCAGGATCGGGAAAGACCAGATGTGACATCCGGATGCGTGGATGGTCACAGGAGACATGTTGACATCGACCCTAGATCAGGTCATCCATCAAGGCCAAATGCTGATAGGTTTAGGAGTTATCTGGGTAAGTTAGCAAAAAATCATGTCTCTATCCTTCATGCATGTTGGGATGATGTCCTAGAGGTCGACAAGAACCTCTTATGGAAAGATACTCAGGTATGTTTATACTTCATGTCATTTGTGATATACTTATCTTTTATGTTTTCTTTTGGAATAACATGTTTTTTGTTTTAAACAGCAACATTTTGATATTCCAAACACAACACAAATTAGAAAGAAAGTGTTATCGCATATAGCGATAAGATGGAGGGATTTCAAGACAAGGCTAACACGACTATATGCCTTTGGAGAGAGGCAACATGAAAATCCCTATCAGCAATATACATTCACAGAGAAGGATTGGATGCAGTTTCGTGCATCTAGAGAGTCTGAGGAATGGAAGGTATGTTTCTTAACATCGTCTTTCATTGAATATTTATGATTTTACGCTTATTTATATACATGGTTTCACAGGGTAAAAGGTTAGCAGCCCAAGAAAGACAAAGGCTAAACGATGCACCCCACCTGTTATCACGAGGTGGTAATGCAAAATTGGAGAAGAAACTGAGAAAGTCTAGAGCGGATGCCTTGGGACTTGAGTCGCCGGACCTAGCACCTGCACCTGCTAGGTACGAGCTGTGGACGGCTGCTCGGACTAAATCTGATGGGAACATGACATCTTCCTCAGCTGCCTTGATCTCACAGAGAATTGTAAGTTCAAATTATAAGCAGTTCTATGATTGTGTATCTATCACAACATGTCTTCTAAGTAACTTGGTTTTTTTATGTGCAGGATGAGTTGGTTGAGTAGCAGACTCAGGGCACATTTGCTGGCCAAGGTAGGGACGACATTCTAACAACGACCATTGGAAGGCCCGAGCACCCAGGACGTGTACGTGGAGTTCCTGTGGTGATTGGTATTCGTGACTACTTTGGCCCTACACAGAAAACCCCTATTAATGAGTCAGGAGACACTGAGGCAGATGGATCTTCAGTGGGAGGAAAGACTCAACCAAAGCATGAGATTAATGGAGCAACGATTCATGGAGCAGCTACAAGAACAAAAAGAAATACAAAGAGCGCTTGAAGAAAATCTGCATTCCATGACGCAAGGCAACATGGGGGCCGCTGAAACTCCCACACCACCTCATGTCAACACTAGAGGATCATGCTCTGCTGTAGACCCCACTCAGTATAGCGGTCAATATGAGTTGTTGGTTGATGGGGATCCCCCACGCATTGTGGCTGTCGGACGAGTGCTTAAGGGAGGGCGAACTATTCATGGTGTTGCCATATTACCCCAGCACGTGCGTGTGACCATTGACGAGGTTCGGGATCCCCAGGCTCAGGTGCCTGTACCCACTCCAGAAATTAACTTTGTGGGGGAGGCCATAGGATCATTTATTGCATGGCCTAGAGCATTGATCATGTCACACATCGTTACTCCACAAGTATAATGTCTTTTTCCTTAGTATTTCTATGTTTATTCTTGAAATAATTGTTGATAACTCTTTGACGTAAATTCTTATCTTCAGTTCCCACGTCCTCAGAAGCAGCCAATTCATGTTACAGTCATACATGAAGATGACGACATGGCTGAAGCGGAGGATGATCCTCTATCAAAGCTAATGACAAAATTACCCAGATTGAAGAAAGCATCATTAGAACTATACTGGGATTTTAGAGTATTTGGTCTTCCCCCACATGTGCCAGTTTATATCACATTCTCTGATGCATTGGAGGTGATTGGGGGAGATATGATGTTGAATATTTCCATCATTCAGTTGTGGTGCATGTAAGATAGTCAATTTGGTCTTTCATATTACTTTTATTTACATTGTTATAGTTTCTAACAACTTAACTTTGTTGTTTTAGGTACATGGACACAATCGTTGTAGACCAAGGTCGGTCTTCCATGTACGAATTTGTTGAACCTCAGACCATTCAACCGTCTGGTAACACACTTCAAAACAGACAACATTATTTGCAAACATGGATGGATGAGTCACAAAGAGACGTATACCTTGTGCCATACATTAAGGGGTAGGTGTTGTTATATGTGGTCAGTTCATTATTATAGTTTCCTTAATTAGTTAAATAACTATTTGTCTTTTGTGATAGGTCGCACTAGCAGCTGATGGTCATCATTCCCAAACAATGTAAAATTATATGGTTTTGTTCGTTGCACAAGAGGATGAAAAATGACTTGAGAACCATGCTTCAAGGGTAAGTGTTTCTCCAAAAATGACTTTGAATTTGATGTTCACCTTCAACTTTTATGATAAATATAGTCATATTAATTATACTTTGTGTTTTCAATCTGTACAGAGTTATTGGTAAATCTCGTGGTCAACTGGTTCAAATTTTGTATCCGAAGGTTGTAAGTCATTTATAGTTCTAATTCATTTTCTATGTTATTGAATGATCTGAATTCTTAACTATTTAGTTTGTCATTTTAGTGTAACCAGCAGCTAAATTAATGGGAATGTGGCTTCTATGTGATGTGTTGGATTAAGACCATCATTCGAGCTGTCATTACATATGACTAGAATGAGGTAATGATATATACCTTGAATACATTACAAATCAAATTCATCTTCAAACATATATGAAACCATAATGAATCTTTCTTGAATTTTGCAGCGCTTCAAGAGTACATCTCCTATACCAGAGGACACAATTAGGCAGATAAGGCAGGAGTGGACCGCTTATCTTCTACAAAGATGGAGTTAGGAATAGTTTATTTTGTTGTTGAACATTGCTTAGTTTTAGTTTAAGTTTATCTTGATAGTTTTGGTAGTGGATTATATTTTACATTAAGTAGAATTTTGTTTATATGAAACGCATATATATATTATTGCAAAATTGTTTTGGGACAATTTTCTGCTTTTCAGGTGTGGTTTTATTGCAAAAATAAATTAATTTAAAAAAAAACGCCTAGTAGACGTCTGTTAGTGTATTGTCTGACGTCTATAAACGTCCAACAGTGCACAACCCGACGTCCAGCGCCAACCCCTAGCCAAAACCATTCAGGCATACGATCGTCTGAGGAGACGTCCGTGGAGGAGACGTCGGACGTTTGAGGAGACGTCGGGTGGAGGAGGCGCCGGACGTCTATATACACGTCCGATGTCTACACCTTACATTTGAGTAACATCACCCACAAAGACGTTGGGCGTAGGTCGGACGTCAAAAGGCCAAAAGAACGAACGTCTAAAGCCCTTTCACACTTGTGAATGTAAGATAGTATAATTGCATGCGTATATAAAAATTATGTATATTTTTTACAATTCATATATATATATATATATATATATATATATATAATTCATTCATGTATCATCCATACACCATTATAGACACGTATTCAATTCATCCACTAAATATATACCAAAATCAAGTATCAAATGGTCAATTCACTAATTACATCTCATGTCATCATTAATTAGTAATATCAATGTTATAAGCACTTAACTCTACTTATGAATAACCATGATTTGAATTAAAGTGAGATTTTCACTTGTCACACTACATTGACAAATTTGTCTAACAATAATGCTATGTAATTGGAATGCATCCACTTTCTGTGAGAGGATGAATCCATATTATCTACTAGATACAATTCTTTTTTACATTGCATGCTAGGTCATAAAAACCTTCTTTACTCTCACCTGTTGATACTTTTTTCTATGTGAGTTCCTAAAGTTAGAACATGTCTTCTAGAATCCTAATTACAATGCACAATTTAAACATTTTAACATTGTATTTCGTCCTAGGATATAACTATATCTACAAAACACCACATTTTATATCACAATATAATAATCATATATTCTTCGTCACATGTATTCTAACTCCATTTATATTTCATTCCACATCATACATAATTAAAGAACAAAATTGTCATGTTTTCACTAAAATGAATTTAAGCTAACAACCAAATCTCCTAAATTTTTGAATAAATGATTTTTTATTAATGAATAAATGGTCACCACACAACTGCTAGTAAAAAAATATTTCTGAATAAAACCATCTTGAACTAAATTGGCCCATTTATAACTACCCAAACATGGAAGATATCACATGTCATTTCACACACAAAAATTTCAAAAATTATGTTATATTATAAACCGTTTAGAGCTTCACACACAAATTTCACAAATTCACTACATCATTTCATTCATGCAACATATTGGTAACTAATAATGACAATTAAGAACATTAATTACCTTCTAAATATATAACCATTCTCACAAATCTCTTAAAAATCATCATTACATATATTATCTATACCAAAACAAATAAAGTTTTGAATATTCTCAAAAGAACATATTTTATGCACAAAACTCAATATTTTGACCAAGTCACACATATAGACTAAATTATCTGCCTAATATACTACAAACTTATCTAGCTTTCGTTACATTTACAACTTGCTTAACAAAGCTTAAGCTACCAACGTTACTACTTTCACATGAAGGTTAAACACGTAAACAAAAGACTTTAATTATGCTACACTCCTAAACTAACAAATATGCATTTATGAACAATGAATTCCACATGTAAACCCAAACCTTAGGTATGCAAACTCTTTTCATAAAACCAATTCAAGAAAAATGGGTAAAGGAAACCTTTCTAAAAAACAACTTCTAATTGAACAAAAAAAGTTTTTACCCTCTACCATGATCTCTAAAGAGTTAAGATATGTGAAAAGATGAATAACGAGTTAGATACTTTAAAGACAACGTAGATGATTTTTAAATTTAGATCAAGGTTGGTTTTATATAAATGAAGTCTAAATATTCATAATTTTCTATTTATAAAATATTTGAGTTTTATTGAAATAAACAACATTAGATAAATAAATTAGGATTAAATATATTTTTAGTCCCTCAACTATCAAGCGATTTTATTTTTCGTCTTTCTTTCAAACTTTGGTACACTTTGATCATTCTCCTTAAGGAAAACATAATTTTTCGTCCTCCAAAACAAACGGCGTTAAAACTCAAGTGAATGGCCACGCTGGAAACTTAGAAACTCTCTCTCTTTGCAACGATTGCCACCTCCGCTTCTTTTTATCCCACGTCAGACCGGTTCTTTTCTCCCTCCCTTCACCACCAAACCTCCTCTCTCCTCCTCCCACCGGAAAAAATGTCGCTAGCGTCTCATAAAAAACAGATTTCCTTCGCCACCAAGATAATTCTATTTCGTTCTTGTAGCTTTTAGTTCTCTGCGAAATCCTCCATGCTAGAATAAGAGATTCACGATTTACAACGTTGTAACAACAAGTAAGACCATCGCCCTTCTAACTTCACGATTTGTCGTGACCTTTTGCTTTTTTCGATCAATTTGTGTTTCAATATGGGTTTTGGGTGATTCAATTGAATACTTCACTCATGCACAACCATTTATTCTTAAATTTGACCGACTTTACCACTTTTCTCTCGGATTGATTGGGATTAGGGATCTAGCATGTTGCTGCAGAGTGACAATTTCAAGAACTCCCTTCGGGAAGATACCGTTAAAGAAATCTCATTGTTTTTTCCTTTTAATTTTTTTTAAATGTTGGATGAAAGTTTGAGTCTTGAATGTTATCTACTTGCATATTCGGTTTTATTGTCTGCAAAACAGAGGAAGCAACGCGTCGCTCATGGCAAAGACGACTATGAATTCTCACACGTTGGCATTGTATTGTCTCACGGTGATACAGTTCAATGGAAGCGGCAGGACGAAAAACGACAAGGACCTTCGTGTCGGGGTGGAATGTGCACACGCGTGACTTTTCCTAGTTTGGAAGAGGCGGTGAGACATGAGGCGATTGGTGGAACATTCAGTGAGTCGGACGGATGATCCGAACAGGCACGTGCAGAGGCGTCCAAACAGTTAGAAGTGGAAGCAGTGGGACAAGAGCCGATCGGTGGAACATTCTGACATGTGGAGGCGGAGGCGACCGAACGGTTAGCAACGGAAGTGGTGGGGCATGAGCCGATCGGTGACACATATGAGCCGTTCGATGAAGCATTCTGACACTCTCTCATACCTCTGACTTTTCTGGCTTTGTTCCATCGCTTAGTTTGGATTTGCTAAAATCTCTCAATCCTCACCGCTCATGTCATGAACACCACCACCTCCTCGTTAGAGCAGGAATTCGTGGCTCACTACCGAGCAATACTCAACCGGTTCCCCAGATCTCAGCGCTACTGGATAGTAAAGTGGCCTCTCGCATCGGGGAGAAGCTAGGGTTCCGCCTTAGAGAAATTGGTGTCACTACCGTGCAAATCGTCCACCACACTATCGCTTCATGGTCTCTACCTTGTTCCATTCCATCAAAAACGCTGGCGTCCACTTTTCTGGCGTCCACTGATTAATTTACCCCAAATTGTGAGTTTCAATTTTGAGGGTTTTTCATTCACTACAAGAAAAAAGTGTATTACATACAGCAAAAATCCGTATATAAGACCCAAAATCCGTATATATTCTGTGTTTATATACAGATTACATACGGACAAAAATCCGTATATAATACCATCGTAGCTAAGTTTACATACGGATTTATCCGTATATAACTTATATACGGAAATTATATACGGATTTATCCGTATATAAGTTATATACGGAAATATCCGTATATAATTTATATACAGAAATTATGTACAGATATTTCCGTATATAACTTATATACGGAAATTATATACGGATATTTCCTTATATAATTTCCGTATATAAGTTATATACGGATATATCCGTATATAATTTATATACGGATAAATCCGTATATAATGGTTTAACAAGAGCTAAATAAATTTTCTGTATATAGTAGTTCCCCATGCACAATATACAAGCAGACCTGGACATTATATTGAATATTCAGCATTGTTACAAGCAAACCTGGACATTATACATTGCACATTGACTTATAAATTTAATAAGGTTTTCAGATACACTTAATCCACAAAGAAAACATTGTATATCAATACATAAATATTGTATAATGTAAATATAACTACAACATTTGGTAAGTTCATAAACAGATTATAGTTGTGGTTCTAAATAAGTTCAACAGTACTGGAAATAAGTTCTATAAAATGCCTAATAATGCATGTAATCATCATTTCCATCTTCTGGTTGTTCATGTGGTGGTTGCTGGTGTGGTGGTTGCTGTTCTGGAGGTTGCTGTTCTGGTTGGACTATATTGGGTACATCATTTTGAACTTGAGGATTTTGAAGCTTTAAAAATTGTTGTGCAGCCGCGGCTGCTGAAGGCGGAAGGAATGGCAGGAGGACGCCAATAAAGCCTTCAAACTTTTGAAGCTGCTGACCATATTGTTGTAACTGCGATTTCAGGTTAAGAATTTCTTCTGAATTTTGAGGTTGAGCAGTAGAAGATGCCTGTGTCTGTTGGATGTAACTATCAACACAATCATCTTGGAAAGTGACATTTCCAATGCCGTATACGCGTCCCTTGTATTTTCCACCAGCAGCCTCTAACCAACATCGGTTTCTCAATCTTTCCTCCTCCGCAGGGTCTAGAGGAGAAGATGTTGAGACACCAACAGATGCAGTCTCAAATCTAATTTGAGAAAATTTTGCAACAAATTGTTCCTGTTAAATGAATAAATATTATCATTACACATGAGGTTTAAAAAACGAAAATTTATAATGTGATAGACCTTTCGTCCACAAATTCTCCTGTTGATTGACGAATATGTGTCTGCTGAAATATTTCATCAACATGCACAGACCGACCAAGCTCTTGTGACTGCAAACAAAAGGAGTTGTTAATAAATATTTGTAAAGTTTATGATTAGAAATATAAGAAAAAAAATGTACAAGTTATATAACAAACGAATAGCATGCTCATGCACGCTTATAGATCTTCCAGTGTGCAAACAACCACCCTTTTCAGATGTCCGATTCTTCTTTGCCATTTCACACTTTTGTCTATAAAGTGGCATGTTCCACTTTTCCAAAAGAGCATTCCAAGTATCGTCCCCCAGCCAATCAGGTCTTTTTCCTAAAGTTCTAGCTTTTTTATACATCTCTGAGAGTCTATGAGATGCCTTGGTGTGATAATTTTTTTTGACCTTTTCCTCATCTTCAGGCTTCCATGAAACCTTTCTCTGTTGTTATATTAGAAATAATAGGTTTGAATAAGTAAACAAGTTCAAAGTATAAATTAAATGCAGGACACCAACTATTGACTTGTAACAGGATTAGGAATAAAAAGTGTTTACCTTAAAACGTTCGAAGAAGACATCTCTGGTTGACTTAGGGATTGCACCCCATGTTAGCCATGGCTCATCAAACTGTTCCTTGATGGTTGCTGTGATTGTCTTGGATGCAGTTTTTGTAGGATAAAACCTAAAACAAAATTAAACTCAAACATTACAATAATACAACAATGAATTGTGTATATATTAATTGAGTTCTTTTTTTTCTTACCCTCCTCCAACGGGTGTAATCATTGGACGACTATTGGAACATTCTTCCATGTTATTGGCGGCTGAACTAGAATGTGGATCTTCATCCTCTATACCAGGTGATGCTGCAATATTTCTGGGAGTTGATGGGTTAGAACCAACATTGGGAGAGAGTGAAGCATGAAGATAAGGAGGCACTTGGTATGGAGTGGGTGTCAAGCCAGACACTTGTATTGGAGCTGGAAGAGATGTACCAATAGAGGTAGGTGAAGATGTAGGAACTTGATGTGGAGTGGGAGTGAAGGCAGGAACAACTAATGGAGGTTGAACAGATCTACCAGTAGAGGTAGAGGTAGGTGTAGTTGGTTGACTGGTTGAACCAATTTCATTATTGAAACGTGTCATCAACTTCACTACGTAAGATTTCTTCCCCTTGCCCTTATCAGAATTTCCTGAAGGTGGAATAGGAGGGCCAGAAGGACCTGATGCCATATTCTTGAACATAATATATATTTTTATACAATAGAAGAAAAGAAAATTTAGAAATAGTACAATCAGAGATAAATGCAATAAAACTCTATTCTGTAACCAACTTGTGAGATAATATAATATTGTGATTGTGATAAAGGTATTTGCCAAGAATTTTTCAGCAACATAATATAATATTGTGATTGTGATGTGTGGAACTTGGTAGAACATATGGAATCACGTGAATAGTTTTTCACAGTAGTTTTCGCAGGTAAAGTATTTGCCAAGAAATTTTCAGCAAGATTTGGAATTAGTTATGTGAGATTTATTTATGTACGATTAATATTCTCAACCACCAAAAAGAGACATATCCGAATAACCAGCCAAATTCAAATTCAACTTAGAATCTCTAAGTTCAGATTGACAAGTAACTAATAGACATCTTTGGCAATTAACAGGAAACTAATACTTTGGATTGACTCAAATGCTAAACACTGAAACTCAAGTCTTGGGCTTTTATTACATTTGAGGTTACCCAATTGATTATTTTTGCTGCCATGATAGTTAAATTTATTTCTCAAAGAAAATGGAGAAGTATATAACTTAATCCAAGTGGTAAGATAACAAGATTGTTTTTCTTAAATGAACTTTTGGGGGTGACTAAGTGTTGTAAAGATAGTAAGTGCTAGTATAGCTTGTGAGTCCACTGGCTTTAATTTGGATTAGTTGGAAACTGAGTTGACTTCTCCACGTGAAGGATCTAAGACAAATAAAAAAGAATTCTAACTACTAACATGATATTAGAAAGTTGTTATTAATAGAAAAATGATCAAGAATGGTAATTAGAAAATGGAACTGTTAAATTGGTCATTTAGTGCTATTTCTGTTTACGATGCCATCTATTGTTGTAGAAGCAAAATTGGCTTACCAACATACACCACACGGCCTAGGACCACACTGGAAGGCAACTCTCGGTTTTCTTGGCAAACACCAAAGCACATAGAATTGAAATGAAAAAATGAAAGAGGGGGCCACGTGAACAACCAACACTCACGGCAATTTCACACAAAATGGGAGGCTTGTTTCTCTTAATGGGAGACAACAAAGTAGAAAAAGGGGGCCACCATTACAAGAGCTTCTCACGGTTTTTTGTAAAAAGGATGACTTGGCAAAGCTGAACAAAATTAAGGAGTTTCCAGCTGGCCACATTCCACACGGTTTGCAACATTGGCAAGTCAACAAAAGGTAAAAAAAAAGGGGGCACACTTACTCTTGGCTGGAACGTTTTAGGAAGAGAGAGAGCAAATTCAGAATTTGGAGAAGCACAACATCACACGGCCAGCAGCAAACACAAGAAGCATTGGTTTGGTCCAAGAAGAATTTGGAAGTCCAACTGCCAGTTGTTGATTGGAAGGGGGGTTGCATGCTTGCTGAAGAACATCTCTCGGTCCATGGATTCTAGGGAGAAGGAGAGAATGTTTTTCTTGGGAGAGGATGCAGAGGACAATAAGGAGACAACACACGGCTAGAAGAAGAGAGTCTCTCCTCTCGGAATTTTTGGGCTCTCAACAGTTCTGAGTGTTCCATCTTTTCATCTTCTTGTATCTTCTTGTATGAGAGAAAAACGCAAGAGTGCAGAGAACATGGGTGGAGAATGGTGCACGGGTGAGAGGCTTGACAGAAGAAAATTTAGAGATGATCCTAAGTAGAAAAATACCACATTAAGAGAGCTGGAAGAAGGAAGCAAACTGATGTTATGTTTGGGAAGGAAGCACACAGCCAAGAGGCAGCAGCTACCACTTGTTTGTTCCTTTTACCTTGAGTATTTTACTTCAAGAGAACTGTACAATATTTCTGATGATGAATGAATTGGATGTTGATTATTCCTCTTGTTGAATCATGATTGCATCTATTTCATTTGGTTTTCTGCACATTTATACAATCTCTTCTAGCATTCTGAAATTTGTTGGAAAGAGGTACACGGTTTTGTGTGTGAAGAACCATAGGGCAAGTTCAATTATTTTGTTTTAGAATTAGAGTAGCCCTCCCTTTTAAGAGACTTCCGTAACCTACTAAGAAAACGCAAAAAAGAAAGAAAGAAAGTTGTTTAGTTGGAGAAAGTAGTTAACGGTAAAGAGAAGAGGAGAAGTGTGTGAAACCTTGGAAGTGTTGATTTATTTTTGCTGGAAGGAAAGGGGCACCATACACCTTGATTTTGTTTGTTGGAAGTAAGCACAAGTAGAGAGGAGGAGAAGGAGTTCTTACGAAGAGAAGATAGTTTTGGTAAGAATAGAATGGTGGTTGAACATAGAAGAAAGGAGTGAATGGTTGGAAGAGAAGCATGAGTGCCCGGCAATGTGGAATGGGCGTTAGTTTCCAGTAGCAATTGAGAAGTATCTTTCATTTAAATTGGAGAAGCAAATGGATTATTTAAGTGGAACAAGTCAGCAAGTTTAGGTAGAAAACAAAGCTTGGTGGAGTCGTGGCCAATTCTTTCATGTGAAGAAGAACACAAAAGCTGTGGAGCATTTTCATTTTGGATGAAGACTAATGTGAATGAAGGAGTGGCCCACGGCCTCTGATTGAATTTCTTTAACTCTTTTGGAATGTACATGACTAGATGGGAGTAATAGTTGCACGTTGATAGCCTTCCATTTAATGGTTTTCAATTGCTTTTGCAAAAAGAGTGGACCATGTGTTTTCAATTGCTTTTACAAAAAGAGTGGACCATGTGTGATTAAAATATGGTAAAAGTTGGAAGTTTATGGAATGGAGAAGAATGCAAATTGTTTTGACCTTGCTTGCAACACATAAGTGTCTCACGGCCAAAAAGTTGTTTTTACAACCATTTGCAATTTACAAATTTCTTTTGGTAGATGAATTGGTCACAGTTAATAGTAGAGAAGTTTTACTGTCTTTCAATTCCCTTGCCTTAAATTATTTTATATGTTGAAATAATTTTCTGTATTTTTGTTTGTTGTATTTTGTTGCTGTAATTTTAATTTTGTTTCCATATTTGAATTTTTTCCGTTTTCTGTTTTTACTGTTTACTATATTTTCGTTTTCTGTATTTTCGTTTTTCTGTATTTTCTGTTTTCTGTTCCAGAATTGTTTTTATTGTTTCATGTTGATGTAATTTCATTTTCACTATACCAATTTCGTTTTACTGTTTTAATTTCGTTTTTACTGTTTTGAATTTTATTTCGACGCTCTTTAATTTCATCCGCAAACAAACTTTCACAAAACCCCCCTATGTGTTGACCTGAAACTGAACCACAATTGGTCCTTGTGAGACGACCTAGGAGTCACTTCCTAGCACTGTACTGCATTATTTTATGCAATCAAATTTGATCGGCCGCGACAGCTGTATCAAGGATTTTTGAATAGTTCAGAATATACTGTGCCTGTTGATTTTTGGTCGGTTGGTTGTATTTTAATGGAGATAATTAGAAGGGAGCCTTTATTTCATGGTAAAGATTATGTTCAGCAATTGGCCCTTATAACTGAGGTATTTGCAATAAAACTCTATTAGTAAATGTTTAATGTTAAGACTTACATTCATAAGAACTTAAGATTGTGGACAACATTATAAATGCAACAAAAATAAGGAGGAACACACCCTAACTCTATTCAGTGCTAGAACTATGAAATTCATCTTCATTGTCATCTTTACCCTGTTCCTCTGCATTGTACTCTTCTGATTCCGTTGTATCTTCATCTATCTGCCCTTGAAATGATGAAATATTGTTAGGGTTCACTTCTTCAAGACCAGCGTCTACATCTTGTAATCGGACTACTTCTTCAACATCAATGATGTCATTAACGTGTGACATTTCCTCCACTTGGTATGGCACATCGGCTTCTACATCATTCGAATCAATGCGACCTCTAGGCTTCGTTTTTATCGCAACACACCAACCTCGTTTGTCCGTGCGTGATGTAGGATATGGTACATAATACACTTGTTGTACATTATGTGCAATTATAAAAGGATCAAAAAACACATATCTTTTATCCATTCAAATATCCACAATGCCATACTTTGAATCCACCCTTGTACCTACTCTCGATGGATCAAACCAATCACAATAAAATAATACAATTTTCTTTTCTGTGGTTGTTGAATTGTATTCCAACTCATAAATGTGTTTAATGACACCATAGAAATCATCTTGACCTCCTTCTGTTAGCCCTTTAACATGAACCCCACTATTTATTGTCTTCTTGACCTGACTCCATGCATGGGTATGAAATTTGTATCCATTAGCAAAGAATGTATGCCAGTCCTTTACACACCTTAAAGGACCAAGTGATAAATCTCTAAGATGTTGGTTCCTCACACTTAAAGGATCGTTATGAACCTACAACCATTCAGGATATCAACCTATTCAACAATGTAATGATTAAAGAATTAAGGAAGAAATGAATGTGTTAGAATGATAGGAAGTCGTACTTTTTGCCTGAACCACAATGGGAAATTAGCATGTATGTATGTCGAACTGTTTGACTCAGATAGTTGATAGGTAGTTAAAAATGACCTGTTGACATGTATGACAAGATTAGATCAAAGGCAATGCATGTAATCAAATGAAAAAACCTCTGATGGGTAATATAATTGATTTTGGAGGCTTACTGAAGGTAAGGTTCAACTTCATTGCAATTGATCAATACATGAACATGAGCTGATCTCAATTCTTCATCACTTAGCCAATGTGTTGATTCCCTCCCAGAATGACGGCTAGGTTGGTCAAACACTGATAATGTTGTCGTTAGGCTTTCTATTTGAATGTCTACTTCATTTCTACTGCTTTGTGGTGTTAACATGAAGTGTTTGAAATAGTGGGAACAAAAATGAGTTGTTTCTCTGTGCAAGTATGATGCGCAAATAGATCCTTCAACCCTAGCTTTATTCTTTACTGAACGTTTAGCATATCCCATGAACCTACAAATTTGAAACTAATATGTTAGGATCCCTGAATTATGCCTAGTAAATTGAACGATAAGATGTCATATTGTCACCTTTCAAATGGGTACATCCACCTATAGTGGACTGGTCCACCAAGTCGTGCCTCATATGGAAGATGGATAGGGAGATGTTCCATATAATCAAAGAATGAAGGAGGAAATATTCTCTCCATCTTGCACAGAATGAGAGGAATGTTTTCTTCCATCTTCGCTAGGTCATCCTTGTTCAATGTAGTAGAACACAAATCTCTAAAGAAATGACTTATCTCTGTAATGGGATTGAGAACATGAGACGGTAAAGAACTAAACGCAATAGGAAGTAAGCATTCCATAAACACATGGCAGTCATGGCTTTTCATCCCAATGAGCTTTCCCCTATTCACATCAACACACCTTGACAAGTTAGAAGAATATCCATCAGGCATCCTAAGAGCTTTTACCCAATGACAAACTTCTTTTGTTTGATCTGCTGAAAGTGTATAATTTGCTTTTGGCTTATACATGTTTCCATTGGTATGCCTTTTTAGCTCCAAATCGTTTCGTCTACAGTATAAAGCTATATCCATTCGGGCCTTCTCATTGTCTTTTGTCTTCCTCACAACATTCATCACAGTATTAAAGATGTTGTCAAAGAAATTTTTTTCATGTGCATGAAATCAAGATTATGCCTTAACAAATTATCCTTCCAATAGGGTAGATCCCAAAAGATGCTTTTTTTTGTCCAATTATGCCACTCACTGTATCCATCAATTCTTGGTGCACCATTTTCAGTTATTTTAGGATAACCATTGATTCTATTCCAAACTTCTGCTCCCGTAAGATATGGTGGTGCGTCATCCATCTCCACTTCCCCCTTCTTGAAAGCATTCCTATTCCTCCTAAAGGCATGGTCATTCGGTAAAAACCTCCGATGGGAGTCAAACCACGAATTTTTTGCCCCATGATATAATCTAAAAGCCTTTGTATGTTCCATACAATGTGGGCATGCCAGTTTATCATGAGTGCTCCAGCCGGACAACATACCATAAGCAGGAAAATCATTAATTGTCCACATCAGCATGGCCCTCAAAATAAAGTTCTGTTTCCTTGAAATATCATATGTTATGACACCCGTCCACAGCTTCTTCAATTCGTCTATCAAGGGCTCTAAGTACACATCTATGCAAACCTTTGGATTGAATGGCCCGGGAATGAGACATGTCAAGAACATGTAAGGTTTAGACATGCACATTTCTGGAGGAAGATTATAAGGGGTGACAATAACTGGCCAACATGAATATGGTATATTTGATGCCTGTACATATGGGTTAAAACCGTCAGAGCATAAACCGAGTCGTACATTGCGTGGCTCGGTACCAAAGTCAGGATATACTCTATCAAAGTGCTTCCAAGCCTCTCCATCTCATGGATGACGCAATACACCATTCGTTGACATGTTCTTATAGTGACAAGTCATTTGTCCTGCAGTTTGTGTTGAGGCATACATTCTTTGTAGTCTAGGAATTAATGGCAAATAGAACATTGATTTCATAGGAACTTGCTTTGTAGTAGTTGCTCCCATGTTACGTGGTTGATATCTTGGCTTTCCACAAAATTTGCATTCAAGCAACGCGCCATCATTCTTACCATATTCATTATCATAGAAGAGCATGCAATCATCCACGCAACAATCAATCCTCTGCGATTGTAATCCCAACTTTGATACACACTTTTTTGCATCGTAGTATGTTTTAGGCAAACCTGATTTGATGGGTGTTGCATCCATAACCATTTTTGCAATAAAATCTATGCATTGGTTAGGAATATTCCAATTTGACTTGCAAGCTAATAGTCTGACACACATTGATAATTTCGAGTCTAATGCTCCTTCATACAACGGTTGGTTTGCATCCAACAAAGAATTAAAAAACCTTTGTGTTTCTTCATTCGGAGCCTCTTCAATGTTATTAGAAGTAGATGCTTGACATGACTGATTTTGCCTAAGAGCATCATGCACCGTGTCTTCCATTGTTTGAAATTGGTTAATTTGACCACGTTCCGTCTCTACAGCCATCCAACTTTCATGATTTTGTACATCATCTTCTAGCATTCTTTCCCCATGATCCTCCCAAATGAAATAATTAAGCTTGAAACCGTTCTTGTAAAGGTGAACCTTCACAACTCTTTCGTGCAGAATCTTTGTACAATCGCACTTTAAACATGGACATCGAAGACCCCCGTCTCTACGATAACGTTCTTGTTCACAAGCTTTACTTATAAACTCTTCAACACCCAATACAAAAGACTCTTTCAAAGCACCTCTTCCTCTATGACACCTATCGTACATCCATGAACGATTTGGTTGAGCATCATCCATGTTCTGTACATAAATCGATTACAAAACAATTAGCCAATGGTTAATACACGTCTCCATATTAGGACACGTGCCCTATCAAATGGCTTCCTAAACAATAACCTAAATTAATTTAGGTCCTCTTCTCTGTACAATATCTTAGAATGTTTTTCAACATGTCTCTATCTTAATACTTGTTTTGTACATGTAAATCACTATGTACAATATTATTGTTTTATATTAATCACTATGTACAATATTGTTTTAAGCTTTCTTGATAGAAGGATATTGGCCAACCTACAACGTTGAGCTAAAACTTTCACTACAACCAAGCATAGTTAAAGAAATATCAAATTACGGTAGATAGTGCTTGATGTGTTTAATTGTTTAGCTAAATAATTTTAATTAAAAAATCAACATTTAAAGAACTAAATAACCCTCCTAATATGTTACATACAGTTGCATGAGCATACATTTGCAAAAGGACAATTATTTGAAGGTTTAGGTCTTACTAGGAGCCTTGGTTGATTGTCAAAATGAGTTGTTCTATACTGGATTGCAGGTACCGAGTGCAACTACAAAAGAAAGAACATCACATATCAATTTATAATAAAGTAATAGAGGGGCAGTCAACTACAAAATTCTTAAGTCTAGGTAGGCTAAAATGTGCTTAATGAGTCAAAACATGTAAAATGCATGGAATGGGGTACTTCGGGGTTCAGACATCATTAAAGAAAGATAATAAAATGCTCAAAACAGTACTGCAATAAGACAAATGTAAAATCAGTGGTAATACCAAATCTGATAGCAAACTAGTCAAAACTGGTGTTAACATCAAATGCTTAATATGATGCTAATTACATGCTAAAATGCAGAATTGGATAGAATGTGTAATGAATAAGAAAGGCCTAATTATATAGACGCATGTGAACCTAGAAAACAACTTAATCGGTCAAATTCAGTAAAATGACTTAAAATTGTATAAACATGATACCAACATGAATCTAACATTAAACAAAAATGTTTCAATAATAAAATCCCTACGCGAATCAACAAAACAGATTAGGTAAAGCAGTCTAAATTGGTCTGATAGATGTGGGTTGCTCAAGTCCCTAAATTGGCACGTCAAATGAATAGATGTGGGTTGCTCAAATTAATATTGTAAGTAACCCTTCAGACTTGTTATCATCTCCATATGTGTTGTTACAAATATGGCATACTTTTAAGAAGAAATCTTTCAATAATATGTATACTATTTATTTACTTAATTATTTTTGTCTTGATATGTTTATTTTTTCAACTCTGTGCAGATACATTGTAACGGCCAGATACAAAATTAATAAATATCAAATATTAAAGTCACTATTAATTTCAGAGTCAAAATTTATTTAAATCATAAGACATACATATCACCTATATTATTAATTATACCATAATTACATAAAAAGTTTCCAGGCAGGATAAATAGAGTCTGTCACACTTTATTACAATTTTATTTATATATATATATATATATATATATATATATATATATATATATATATATATATTTACTATATTTTTCAATTAGTGAAATGAAATAGTAAAGAAATGGTATTTTTATATTTACTTAAAAGACATGGTCACGGGACACAGTGGTAAATAAAAAAAAATACAGTTTTGATTCCCAAGTATTGAATTTTGTTATTATCTAAAATTATATTTGACGCAACCACAACAATAAGTTAACACATAGCCTCATTCTCTTTTTGACCCTTCATTTTATTTATTTATATTTATACAACCAGTGAAATTACAACCACCAAATCCTAAAACCTGCAGTTTTTGAAATCCACCTGGCTCTATTATGTTCACATCTTGAGGTATCATTTCGTTGAAAAAATTCTTGGAGAGCATAAGGGTACTGAGGTTTTTGAGCCCCCTGAGTATTGTCAGAGCCCCAGTAACATTCCTCAACTTGTTAGTAGAAATTGATAGGAAAGACAAAGACTCTAGTTCAAGTATCCTGGGAGAAATCTCTCCCTCAAGCTGATTAGATGCAAACCTCACAGCTGAAAGTGATTTGCATGCATAAAGGGTTGGTGGTAAACCACCAATAAAATAATTGTTGCCAAGATCAAGTGTAGTAAGGCTGAGGAATCCTGAGAAATTGAATGCAGGGATATTTCCCTCCAAGAGATTGACCCTTAAATTCAACACCACAAGATTGACACAGTTCATCAGAGACGGGGGCATAGTACCTGTCAAATTGTTGACATGAAGGAGTAGCCGTTCCAACTTGGAGAGTTTACCAATTTCACGAGGGATGAAACCTGTGAAATGATTGGAGTAGAGCTCCAAAACTGTGAGGAGGTTGGTAAGGCCAACTATACCATCTTCAATTGTTCCAGTGAGTCTATTGAGGGGCAATGAGATTTCTGTGAGAGAAATAGCATCAAAAAGATCACTTGGAATAGGCCATGACAGAAAATTGAAGCCTGCTCTAAATCTCTCCAGCTTGGAACATGCTCCAAGTCCAGGCTGAATGGCACCATCAAAATCATTGGAGGAATAATCCAAGAATCTTAGAGAGGAGGAGTTACGGTCATTAATGCAAAACAAGGAAGTGGGAATATGATCTATGAAGCTGTTATTACTAACATTCAAAGACACCAAACTTCCTCCACCTGCAGCAGCTGCCAAGTTCTCGAGCAAAGAATTTGGAAGTGTCCCGTTGAAAAAATTGTTGGACAAATCCAGCTCCTGGATACCAGCACCACTGTTATTTTTGCCACTATTATCAATCCCAAAAGGTGGCAATTCACTAGACAGATGGTTGTAGCTCAAATCAAGAACCACCAAGTGACTGAGCAATGAAAAAAGCTGGTGCTGGAGACCACCAGATAATCTGTTATGGGAGAGATTAAGGTGAGAGAGAGAAGAGAGGTTTGTGAGAGAGGGGGAGATGAAGCCAGTGAGGCCTCTAGAAGGTAGCAAAAGATGTGTGACTCTAAGATCCCCATCACAAGTAATGCCTTCCCAAACACAGCAGTCAAGAGAATCAGACCAATTGAGATAAGGAAAAGGTGGATAGGTGGATATGTTCCTAGAGAAAGCCAAGAGGGAGAGTTTATCAATCTGACTACAAGAGGAAACATGAACAACAAACAAGGAGAAGAAGAATAAGGGGACTATGATAGAGACCATGAAGTTGGAAACCATGTAAGAATTGTAAAGGGAATATGCAGAGGAAGATGAAGATGGTGATGGCATGAGAAAAACTGAGAGAATGGAGTGTTTGAAGTGATGGTTGGTCATGAGCAGGGGATCCATGATAGACCTTCTGGTATCCAAACAGCAAGCTCATCTGAATTGGCAAAGACCAAGATTCTAAGGTTTGACGAAGCAAAGAACAAGCCATGAGCAGGGGATCCATTGAGGTAATGAAAGATTCTTTGAGCAGCATTGTTATAAGTATCAAGAGGTTTGCATAGAAATTGGTTGAGTTGTTGTACACATAATCAATATCTTGCTTGATGATGGTGAGGTGCAAAAGTTTGCCAACTAACTGCCAGTAACCAGCAACATTACATCAAAGTTGTCCATGATTTGCCATAAGTTTAATAGAAGGATCAGAAGGAGTGTTAGTAGGTTTAGAACCAATCAAACCACTGTCATCGAGAAGTTCAAGAATATATTTTCTCTTATTCATGTGAATTCCAGATTTGGACCTTGTAATTTCAAGACCTAAAAAGTATCTTAAAGATCCTAGGTCTTTGATTTTAAATTTGGTATCTAAGATGTGCTTAAGATGATTAATTTCTGTCATATCATTGCTAATTAAAACAATATCATCCACCTAAACAAATAATGCAGTAAAAGAAGTAGAAGCAGTATCGCAACCGGAATCGCGACGGGACGACGATCCAAAAAGAAACGGGTTTCGAAAAGAGATTTTGGAGTCGCCACCATAGTTTATTTTGGAAAACTACAGAAAAACCATAAAATGATAAGACACAGTCCGCGAAAACCAGATTCTGGGTTCGGGAGTCGGTTACGTGTAGGGAAGGTGTTAGCACCCTACAACGCCTGCCCTAAGGCAGTACCTTTAACTAAATACGCGAATTTGATGAGGTTTTCAAAATGTTTAACTATCCCTAAAATAAAATTACAAATAAACAAAATATAGGTTTTTTAGTTTTTTGGGCCCGACAAGGATTGACCTTGCTTCTACGTATTCTCATTCAGAATGAGAAATCAGGGTTACGTAGTTCTAACTGAAATACTGTTTGTTGTTTGAAACCAGATGTTTTTAATTTTTGAGGATTTTATGTTTTTTTTTTAATATTTTCGAGAAAAAGAAGGTAATGAGTACTAGGCCGACGCGAACGGTCGCACGAGTACTCATACCTTTAAAATGATATTTAAATATTTTTTATTATTTTTTTAAAAGGGAAATAACGATATTAAGCACTAGGACGATGCGAACGATCACACGAGCACTCATACCGTTATTTACTTATTTAGGAAGACTTGAGAGTATTGAGTGCTAGGCTGATGCGGACGATCGCACGAGCACCCATACCCTTATTTAAAATTTCACAAATAAGAGAAAAAGGTATTGAACACTAGGACGATGCGAGCGATCACACGAGTGTTCAACCTTTAAAACATATATTTTTGAAATTTTATTTAAGAAAAGAAGAAAAGGTTTTTTAGCACAAGGACGACGCGAGCGGTCACATGTGTGCTTAACCTTCAAAACGTATTTTTCGTAAATTCATTTAAAGAAGAAGAAAAGGTTTTTAGCACAAGGACGACGCGAGCGGTCACACGTGTGCTTAACCTTTAAAACGTATTTTGTAATAATTTTATAAGAAAGAAACAGAGGTTTTTAGCACGAGGACGACGCGAGCGGTCACACGTGTGCTTAACCTTTAAAACGTATTTTGTAATAATTTTATAAGAAAGAAACAGAGATTTTTAGCACAAGGACGACGCGAGCGGTCACACGTGCGCTTAAACCTTTAAATATTTTTGTAATAATTTTTTTTATTTAAACTACAAATATTGTATTATTAAATATATATATTAAGATAAGTAGATGTTTAAAATAAATAGATAGAACAAAATAAAATAAGACAATAAAAGAAAATAAAATAAACAAAACAAAAGAAATGGAAGTGGTTGAACGGACGTTAGGACAATATTCAGAATAGCGAGCGTTCGTTGGGGAGAAGACGAACGTCCGTTGGGGAATATAACGGACGAACGTTTAGAAATGTGAGCTGAAATACGAGCGTTCGTCAAGAGATATGACGAACGGACGTTGAGAACGAAGGCTGAATGACGAACGCTCGTTGAAGAGATGACGAACGGACGTTGAGAAATTGGGGCTGAATGACGAGCATTCATTGGGAAGATGACGAACGGACGTTGAGAAATTGAAGCTGAGTGACGAACGTTCGTTATTGAACGGACGTTTAAACAGGGACCTAATAACGAACGTTCGTTATTGGAATGACGAACGGACGTTCAAAAATGGAAGCTTAAGGACGAACGTTCGTTATTGAAATGACGAACGGACGTTCAAAAATGAAGCTTAATGACGAACACTCGTTATTTGAAAAGACGAACGGACGTTCAAAAAATGGGAGCTTAAGGACGAACGTTCGTTATTGAACGGACGTTTAAACAGGGACCTAATAACGAACGTTCGTTATTGGAATGACGAACGGACGTTCAAAAATGGAAGCTTAAGGACGAACGTTCGTTATTGAAATGACGAACGGACGTTCAAAAATGAAGCTTAATGACGAACGCTCGTTATTTGAAAAGACGAACGGACGTTCAAAAAATGGGAGCTTAAGGACGAACGTTCGTTATTGAAGTGACAAACGGACGTTCAAAAATTGGGGCTGAATGACGAACGTTCGTTATTGAAATGGCGAACGGACGTAAAGGCTTAAGGCTAACGAACGCTCATTCGTTTGGAGAACGAACGCTCGTTAGGGAGAAGGCTGAGCGAACGGTCAAAAAGGCTTAAGGCTAACGAACGCTCATTCGTTTAGCTAACGAGCGCTCATTCGTTTGGAGAACGAACGCTCGTTAGGGAGAAGGCTGAGCGAACGGTCAAAAAGGCTTAAGGCTAACGAACGCTCATTCGTTTGGAGAACGAACGTTCGTTGTGGGGAGATGGCGAACGTGTTAGCAAAATGATGCAGATGAAATTTTGATGATGTCCAAATCAAGTCAAGACCAATCAAGAATCAAAATGATTTGAAGATTTGTATTGTGATGGAAAGCTTTTGTAATACTCTTAGAAATATGTATAGGACGTAGATCAGAAAAAGAAAAGTGTTTTGTAAAATTACTATAGTAAATCATTGCAACAAAACACTATAGTACTATTCATATGAATAGTAACACTATTCACGTGAATAGTGACGGTTAACGGTAAGAGTATCGCACTTAACACGGACGTTGGGGAAACTAGTCGTTGAAGAAACTAGCCGTTTATGACCGTTGGACAAACTAGCCGTTTATGGCCGTTGGACAAACTAGCCGTTTATGGCCATTGGACAAACTAGCCGTTTATGGTCGTTGGAGAAACTAGCCATTAAGTTTGTCTTTTAGTGAATGGAAGAGTCTTTGGATGAGTCTATAAATAGACTCTCATTTTCTCTCAAGAAGAAAAATATCTAGAGACACAGAAACTCTTCCCTTGTGCTCAAATACTCAGAAATTCTTGAGACTTGTGTGTTCTTGTTCGGCTTGTGAAACTCTTGTCTGTGGAGCTGGTGAAGTGCTGCTACGGTGACAGAGGAAATAGCCGGTTCATCCTTGGTGTGTCTAAGGAGGTGTTCGGAAGAGAATCATCCTTCGTGAAGTATTCGGAGGAGGTGTTCATCCTTCGTGAAGTATTCGGAGGAGGTGTTCATCCTTTGTGAAGACTCAAAGGAGGTGTAGTTTCATCTCTTGTGGTATCAAGAGAGGTGTTTTCTAAACTCTTACAAATTGTATCTTTGTGATTGTAATTTGTAATTGTTTTGTGTTAGTGAAACTGTTTATCTTGTTTTGAGATAAGCGACTGGACGTAGGATTGGTAAGATCCGAACCAGGATAAAATCATCTGTGCAAATTTCTCTCAACCTTACTCTTGCTTTATTTGGCTTTATTAATTGCCAAGTAAGTTTAATTGAGTAGAAATTAAAAAGGCACACGTTAGTTTTAAGAACCCCTCTTGGTTTGTTATCCCACGCTAACCATTCCGCTGCAGCCGCTTCTGACAATTGGTATCAGAGCTTGCTTTGATAGTCATTCAAATGGCGGGATCGTTTCAAACATTCGCAGAGGGTGCTTCTATCAATAGACCACCACTATTCACAGGTGAAAATTACGCATTTTGGAAGGTAAGAATGCAAATTTTTATGGAATCTATTGATATAGATATTTGGGATGCTGTTGCATTTGGTCCTTTTGTTCCAACTAACAATATGCAGGAACCAAAGCCCCGTGACCAATGGACTGCTCAAGATAAGAAAAAATTTGGTAATGATGTAAGAGCTCGTAACATTATTTCATCTGCTTTAACTATTAATGAGTTTTACAGGATTTCTGTCTGTAAAAGCGCTAAAGAAATGTGGGAAACTTTAAGAGTAACTCATGAAGGCGGAGATGAAATTGGGTGTACTAAAACGAATACTTTATTCATGGAAGAGAATAATTCAAGCTCTTCATCAAGCACAACATCAAGTATGGGTGATTCTGATGAGCAAGCATACATCTGTTTAGTAGTGAACGACGACACTGGAAGCCAAGTAAGTACCTCTAGCGATTCTGATGATTCTGATCATATTGATGAAGATGAATTACATGAAATTTATAGAGAATTATTGATAGAATCAGAAAAACTAGATCTTGCTCATAAGAAATTGAAAAAGGATTTTAAAGAATTACAAAAGAAATATGAAAAATCCTTAGAAGAAATAGAAACTTTAAATAGTAAAATTTCAAATGTAGAAAATGATACAAATATATCTGCTGAGTGTAAATTTTGTGATAAACATAAATTGAAAGTTGATAACATTGAAAAATCAATAGCAGATGAAAATAAAGAATTAAAATCAAATTTTAAAAATATTTTTGAAGAAAATAAAATTTTGAAAAATAAAATTTTATTTTATGAAAAAGGTAAATATACTAGTAGTGATGAATGTGCATCTTGTGTTAATTATAAGAAACTACTAGATGAAACAACCTCAGGAGAATGTAGTAAAAATAATGAAAATAAGGTTGTTAAAAATAAGTATGTTCCTAGAATTAAAAATAAACATAAAACCCGTAGAACTTGGGTAGAAAAAGGAACAACTTATAGGAACACAAACTTTGTATCATGCTTTTATTGTATGAAAAAGGGTCATACATCTAACAAATGTAAAATTAAGCATTATGGTGTTCCAAGTGGTAGATATATTTGGGTTGTAAAATGATTTCAAATTTTCAAACTAACCCAAAGGACCCATACAAAATAGTTGGGTGCCAAATGTTTCATATTTAAGAATATTTTTTAAAAATGTTTTTGTTTTAAATATTTGAAATAGAAGAATCTGTGCATGTTGTCTTTGATGAAATTGTGGACCTTGAGGTAAAACCTCTTGAGTCAGATGAATCAGATGCAGGTGAAAATGAAGACTTGCAAAAGACAACCAATGAAGAGAAAATGAATAATCCTCAAGATGATGAAGATCTAAACAAAATATGGCAACAACCTAGAGGATTATCATTGGACAACATCATTGGCGACATATCAAAAGGGGTAAACACTAGAAGAAATTTAGTTAGTTTATTGTATGCTTGCCTCTTTAAATTTAATAAAATGTATGTTGTTTTTCCTTAATATTTCTATGCATATATGCTTTTATTAAGGGGGAGTATAATTTCTAATAAATTTAGGGGGAGCAATCAAGCACAACTTTTTAATTATGATCAAAAAGGGGGAGAAAATGTTTAAAGCTTATTTGCTTATTTGTGTTTATTCACTAATGCACTTTTTCTTCCATAAGTTGTGTTTTAAATACAGATTATTACCAAAAGCTTTAAATCAAGAAGTTTTTTGATCATCATCAAAAAGGGGGAGATTGTTAGCAAAATGATGCAGATGAAATTTTGATGATGTCCAAATCAAGTCAAGACCAATCAAGAATCAAAATGATTTGAAGATTTGTATTGTGATGGAAAGCTTTTGTAATACTCTTAGAAATATGTATAGGACGTAGATCAGAAAAAGAAAAGTGTTTTGTAAAATTACTATAGTAAATCATTGCAACAAAACACTATAGTACTATTCATATGAATAGTAACACTATTCACGTGAATAGTGACGGTTAACGGTAAGAGTATCGCACTTAACACGGACGTTGGGGAAACTAGTCGTTGAAGAAACTAGCCGTTTATGACCGTTGGACAAACTAGCCGTTTATGGCCGTTGGACAAACTAGCCGTTTATGGCCATTGGACAAACTAGCCGTTTATGGTCGTTGGAGAAACTAGCCGTTAAGTTTGTCTTTTAGTGAATGGAAGAGTCTTTGGATGAGTCTATAAATAGACTCTCATTTTCACTCAAGAAGAAAAATATCTAGAGACACAGAAACTCTTCCCTTGTGCTCAAATACTCAGAAATTCTTGAGACTTGTGTGTTCTTGTTCGGCTTGTGAAACTCTTGTCTGTGGAGCTGGTGAAGTGCTGCTACGGTGACAGAGGAAATAGCCGGTTCATCCTTGGTGTGTCTAAGGAGGTGTTCGGAAGAGAATCATCCTTCGTGAAGTATTCGGAGGAGGTGTTCATCCTTCGTGAAGTATTCGGAGGAGGTGTTCATCCTTTGTGAAGACTCAAAGGAGGTGTAGTTTCATCTCTTGTGGTATCAAGAGAGGTGTTTTCTAAACTCTTACAAATTGTATCTTTGTGATTGTAATTTGTAATTGTTTTGTGTTAGTGAAACTGTTTATCTTGTTTTGAGATAAGCGACTGGACGTAGGATTGGTAAGATCCGAACCAGGATAAAATCATCTGTGCAAATTTCTCTCAACCTTACTCTTGCTTTATTTGGCTTTATTAATTGCCAAGTAAGTTTAATTGAGTAGAAATTAAAAAGGCACACGTTAGTTTTAAGAACCCCTCTTGGTTTGTTATCCCACGCTAACCATTCCGCTGCAGCCGCTTCTGACAGAACGGACGCCAAATAACGAGCGCTCCAAAAGAGGCCCAATGCACCAGACGTACGCCCATTTCTGGGCTTGGCCCAGTCCAATGCTTTCTAACCTAGAATTTTCTAGGGGTTCAGGAGGTTCATCCTCATTCCCCATTCCCCAACTCGCGTCTTCTCTGACCCAAGGTCCCAAGCTCTGCACCACGAACTCACCACCACCTCTGCCATATCCGGCCACCGTCGTCTCAACCAGAACAAGCCTTGGCCTCGCCGGCGACAACTCGCGCCACCAGAACCATAACCAGTCACGACGCCACTGTCTCCGCCTTTCTCTTTTCGAAAACAGCGATTCTCAGGGAGGGTCTTCTTCCACGTTCATCTCCGATCCCTTCGCGTCATCAACACCCATCATCATCAACTTCACCATTACTAAAACCTCCACGACCACTGCCGCGATAAGGCTCCCCGTGCCTACCTTCGTCTACCTCCTCGGTCACCTCCACGGCCACCAGATTCCTTCTCAATAGCTCCAGGCCGCTGGGACTCAACGCCCTCGGGCCACTAACCTCACCGGTGCCACCAACGCCACTCTTCTTCTTCCCCATTCTAGTATTTTCTCAACTGCCACATGCCCCCCGCAACACCATTTTTCCTCTCTGCCTCCCTTAATTTTTATTGTTTTCTGATTGGTTTAATGTTGATTGATTTCTCTCTATTCGGTATTGGAAACGATGAGTGTGTAGTGTGCATATGAGCATGAGTGGGATAGATCATTCTAATAATGGTGCATGGGCTGGCGAGATAGGGGTGCATGGAGTTTATGCAGTAAGCATACATGATGAATTTGAATGTACAGGTGAACAAAAGACCTACCTGCTGCTAGGGCTGCTGCTACTGCTAGCTGTGTATCCGGTGACCTCCTCTTGCCGGTGCTGGTGCCAATGATGACTCTGGATGATGATCCCAGATGATGGTTTTCTCGTGTGCACTCTTTTCCCCTTTTTTCTCTCTCTGATCAAAACCAAATTCTGCTCCCCAAAATCTTGGAATTATCCTATTCTAACCACCTGGTCCCCCCTGCTGAGACACGCCTCCCACGTACCCCTTTTCCACGTTTTCTATTTGTTTGTTTTTTTTATTTTATTTTATTTTTATTTTATTATTATTTTTTTCAATTTTATTTTTAATTATTTTTAATTTTAATTTTATTTTTCAATTTTTTAATTATTTTGATTAAGTAATCCTATTAAAACAAATTGAAGATGAGAAAAATAGAAATCGAATTAAAAGCAAAAATCTAAATACATAAAAATGGAATAAAACAATAAAATAAAAGAAAAAAAACAATAAAAACACATTTTTTACAACCCGGACAAAATTGAGTGTTGACAGCTGCCCCTCTTTACTTAGATATTACTAAATAATATGAAAATTTAATCTTTTCGTATTATTTAAGTAAGGCTAAGTAAAGATAAAGACACTAATTTTGTCCGGGTTTCAATCATGAAAGAAAACAAACAAAATGGTTCAAGTCACGATGCCGAACGACCAACGTCAAGTAAAGTATCAGTAACAAAAAACTAAAACCTGGATTTGACCATTGCCTCGCAGAGGGCCAAACTCACAGAACAGAAATTTAAATCCAACCATTGCCATGCAGAGGGCCGATAACAGAAAACTAAAACCTGGATTTGACCATTGCCTCGCAGAGGGCCAAACTCACAGAACAGAAATTTAAATCCGACCATTGCCATGCAGAGGGCCGATAATAGAAAACTAAAACCTGGATTTGACCATTGCCTCGCAGAGGGTCAAACTCGCAGAACAGAAATTTAAATCCGACCATTGCCATGCAGAGGGTCGATAACAGAAAACTAAAACCTGGATTTGACCATTGCCTCGCAGAGGGTCAAACTCGCAGAACAGAAATTTAAATCCGACCATTGCCATGCAGAGGGCCGATAACAGAAAACTAAAACCTGGATTTGACCATTGCCTCGCAGAGGGTCAAACTCGCAGAACAGAAATTTAAATCCGACCATTGCCATGCAGAGGGTCGATAACAGAAAACTAAAACCTGGATTTGACCTTTGCCTCGTAAAGGGTCAAACTCGCAGAACAGAAATTTAAATCCGACCATTGCCATGCAGAGGGTCGATAACAGAAAACTAAAACCTGGATTTGACCATTGCCTCGCAGAGGGTCAAACTCGCAGAACAGAAATTTAAATCCGACCATTGCCATGCAGAGGGTCGATAACAGAAAACTAAAAAGGATTTGACCATTGCCTCGCAGAGGGCCAAACTCACAGAACAGAAATTTAAATCCGACCATTGCCATGCAGAGGGCCGATAACAGAAAACTAAAACCTTGATTTGTAGCTTTGAAAAGTTGATAATTGCCGAGTTAAACATGAAGATTTTGCAAACAATTCTCCTCGCCTCCTCTGAGATGATATTATGTCATGATGGTGCATGAATGCATAGACACATGAGACTTTCATTTTGTTCTTTTCTTTTACTCTCGCTTTTCATCATTTTTTTTTTGAAAATTCCATGCTTGGAATTCATTGTTAATATTGTCATCAAACACGATGTACGTTCAAAACGCATTCCTTAAAAACAACGTTGATAGGTATAGAACCCCTTGATGAGTAGGAAGAAAGTGTAACCATGAGTTAAAATTCTTTTTATCGCTTTTTGCAATCCAAATTAACTTGAACCCTGTAGGATGTGGAAGAATGGTTATGAAAAGCAGATGAATAATGATTTTCTATGAGCAAATATTAACGTATGTGTGCCCCTCATTTGGGGAAAAGTGATATTAACATGTTGTGCTCCCATACTGCCCCAATTTTGCACGATGGAAAAGTGAAAATATTTGGGTATAAAGGATTTCCCCCCAAATTGGATGATCTTTGGTTGACAGGGAGACTTTTTTTTTTTTTTTGAAAATAACACTGAATTGTGTCGTTCACCACATCATTTTGTTTCAAAGCTAAATTCATGAGAAAGATTAGGACCAACAGTCTTCAGTCAGCGTGGACTTTTATGGGCTTGTACCGAGGCTAAAGGTCAAAGGGTTTTGAAAGAAAGGATAATAAAGGCCCAAGTAATTGTTTGACGGTTAAAGTCTTTAGACAAGAATCATTTGCAAGGTGTCCCGTCAACTGTCTTTAGGGATTTGAACTTCAGGCAATATTTATCGTTGTTTTTTCTTTCTTTCCCTTTTGATCATTCTTTTTGTTGCCTCTATTGTGGTCCTTTTATGATACTTCCCTTTTCATTCATTTTTTTTCAACTTTGGATCTTATGATGTATTTTTTGAAATTAACGTTGACATGCTAATGATTCTTGTCTAGGGTGATGAAAACAATTATGAATTTTGGCTCAAAAGGGGTGCAATTGGGTGAACTACTTTTGACGATTGGATAACGAAAAATGGCCGCACGTCATTCCGAATCTTGCTTGTCTGACTTTCTCTTGAATTTAAACCTGAAACTAAACTATGTAGGGCTTGACACATCAACCTCATTTTTCCTTTGTTTTGCTTCCTTCGTTTTCTCCCTTTTTTTTCTTTTTTTTTATATATATATCTCCCTAATCAACGGATTATCGGTGATATGTAACATGATGAAAACTGCCCCACTATTAGGCGTATGGCGAAATCCTTCTTCTTACGGGAAACGAAAAAATTAGGGTTCAAGTAATGTGAATGCAGATGCTTTATCAAGAAAAGAACACCGGTTACACCCAAAACTTTGAATCAGGATAGGACTCACCAACGGTATTTTTTCAAAATTTTTCGAAAATACTGTGTCCTTGACAACTTTATTAACAACAAACTCAGCATGTGACCTCTCTTTTTTTTTTTGTTTTTCCTTTTTCGACATCCTCCAGGACCGAGCTCACCAACCTGATATACCTGTGATGCTTTTATCAACATGCGCTTACTTATTTTCATTTTCATTTTTCCTTGACTACTTAACAGCTCAGCGTGACATGCAATATTTCAGATGGAATGCAAACAACCAAAACATGAATGAAACCACGTGAAATTCATTTAGTAAAAAAACACAGAGTACAATAATCTTTAACGATAATATCAACATCCCCTTAATAGCAACCACTATCACGGAATCATCATGCGTAAAACTTTTTTACTACATCAGAATTAACTAGCAATGGTAACTCCTCTCCGTCCATTCTTGTGAGAATTAGTGCCCCACCAGAAAATGCTTTCTTCACTACAAATGGCCCTTCATAATTTGGAGTCCATTTGCCTCTATGATCTTTTTGTATAGGTAGAATCTTCTTCAACACCAGCTCACCTTCATGAAATTCTTTTGGGTGTACCTTTTTGTCAAATGCCTTCTTCATTCTTCTTTGGTACAATTGTTCATGGCATACTGCTGTTAATCTTTTTTCATCGATGAGATTGAGCTGGTCGAAACGAGCTTGAACCCACTCAGCCTCTTCTAATTGGGTTTCCATTAAAACTCGTAAGGACGGAATTTCCACTTCAAACGGAAGTACTGCTTCCATTCCATATACCAGCGAGAAAGGCGTTGCCCCAGTCGATGTTCGTACCGAAGTGCGATAACCATGTAAAGCAAAAGGAAGCATTTCATGCCAATCCTTATATGTGACCACCATCTTCTGTACAATCTTCTTGATATTTTTGTTGGCAGCCTCTACTGCCCCATTCATCTTTGGACGATACGGAGAAGAATTAAGATGATGAATTTTGAACTCCTCACATAACTCTGTCATCATCTGGTTGTTCAAGTTAGTGGCATTATCGGTGATGATCCTGTTAGGGAGCCCGTATCTGCAAATCAACTCCCTTTTTATGAACTTGGTCACCACCTTTCTAGTCACATTAGCATAAGAAGCAGCCTCAACCCACTTGGTGAAGTAATCGATTGCGACTAATATGAAACGATGTCCATTTGACGCCTTTGGCTCTATAGCTCCGATGACATCTATTCCCCACATCGAAAAGGGCCATGGTGCAGACAACACGTTCAAGGTCGTGGGTGGCATATTGATATTATTTGCGTACACCTGGCATTTCTCACACTTTCTCACATGTGTACAGCAATCATTTTCCATAGTCAACCAAAAATACCCCGCTCTCAGTATCTTCCTGGCCATTGAGTGCCCATTCATGTGCGTGCCAAATGTACCCTCGTGTACTTCTTTTAGTATCAGCTCGGCTTCTTTTGCATCTACGCATCTAAGGAGAACCATGTCATGATTCCTCTTATATAAAATATCCCCACTCAAAATGAAGCTGCCAACCAACCTTCTTAACGCCCTTTTATCGTTTTCGGATGCCTTCTCTGGATATTCTCGAGTCTTAAAATACTGCTTGATATCAAAGTACCAAGGTTTACCATCTACTTCCTCTTCGATGAAATGACAATATGCTGGCTCCGTATGACTCTTCATTTCAATCATTGGCAATTCTGCATCTTGATCAACTTCAAACATCGATGACAAGGTAGCCAACGCATCTGCTAATTGATTATCTTCTCGCGGTATATGATTAAACGTGATGGAATCGAAATACTCAATTAATCCCCTGATGTAAGCTTGGTATGGAATTAATTTAGTATCCCTAGTCTCCCATTCTCCCTTCAATTGATGGATGACTAAAGCTGAATCTCCATATACATCCAAAATTTTTGCTTTAGACTCTATCGCTGCTCGAATACCCATAGCACAGGCTTCATATTCTGCGATATTATTTGTGCAATTAAAACACAACCTTGCCGTCATTGGAATGTATTGGTTCTTAGGAGAGATAAGCACTGCCCCTATTCCATGCCCCATTACATTTGATGCCCCATCGAATAATACCGTCCAGGCTTTTTCATTTTTGTCTTCTTTGTTCTCAGCAAATAAAGCCATGATATCTTCATCTGGAAACTCAGGTTGCATTGGCTGATAATCACTAATGGGTTGATGGGCTAAAAATTCTGCTAAAGCGCTACCTTTGATAGATTTCTGAGTAACATATACGATGTCGTACTCCGATAGTAGCATCTGCCATCGAGCTATCCTTCCAGTGAGAGCGGGCTTTTCGAAAATATACTTGATAGGATCCATTTTAGATATCAGCCAAGTAGAGTGACTCAACATGTATTGCCTTAAACGATGAGAAGCCCACGCCAGTGCACAGCAAGTTCGCTTTAACGACGAATATCGTTGTTCGCAATCTGTGAATCTCTTGCTCAAGTAATATATGGCATGCTCTCTTTTCCCGCCTTTATCATGCTGACCCAATACACAACCCATTGAATTATCCAATACGGTCAAATACAAAATGAGCGGTTTTCCTGGTCTAGGTGGACGCAATACAGGAGGGTCCTGCAGGTATTGTTTGATCTTTTCGAAAGCAATTTGACAATCTTCATTCCAGACTACAGCCTGATTTTTCCGTAGCAACTTGAACATTGGTTCACAAGTAGCAGTTAATTGGGAGATGAACCTAGCAATGTAGTTCAGCCTTCCCAGAAAACCTCGAACCTCCTTTTCTGTTCTGGGCGCAGACATTTCCGTTATTGCTCTTACTTTGTCAGGATCAACTTCTATCCCTCTTTGACTGACAATAAAGCCCAACAATTTTCCAGACTTTACTCCAAACGTGCATTTGGCAGGATTTAACCTGAGTTTGTACTTTCTCAGTCTCTCAAATAATTTCCTTAAATTGAGAATATGCTCCTCTTCTGATTCTGACTTTGCAATCATGTCATCCACATAGACTTCAATTTCCTTATGCATCATATCATGAAAGAGTGTCACCATTGCCCTTTGGTACGTTGCCCCAGCATTCTTAAGTCCGAAAGACATCACCTTATAACAGAATGTTCCCCATAACGTGATAAAGGTCGTTTTTTCCATATCTTCCGGTGCCATTTTAATTTGATTATATCCCGAGAATCCATCCATGAACGAAAATAACGAAAATTTGGCCGTATTATCCACCAGAGTATCGATGTGTGGTAACGGGAAATTATCTTTCGGACTTGCACGATTCAAATCACGATAGTCAACACACATTCGAACCTTCCCATCCTTCTTAGGCACTGGTACAACATTCGCTACCCATTGTGGGTATCTTGCCACAGCCAAAAATCCTGCGTCAAATTGCTTTTGGACTTCTTCTTTAATTTTTAGTGACATTTCCGGCTTCATTCTTCTCAGTTTTTGCTTGACTGGAGGGCATTCCGGCTTGAGGGGGAGCGTATGCTGCACAATATCGGTGTCTAGACCCGGCATGTCATTGTAAGACCACTCAAATACATCTTTAAACTCCTTCAACAGAACACGCAATCTTTCCCTCACTTCCGTTTTCATACTAGTACCGATTTTCACTTCCTTTATCTCATCCTTCTCTCCCAAGTTGAGTATTTCAATCTCTTCCTGATGGGGTTTTATCTACTTAGATTCTTGTTCCACTAATCTCAACAATTCTGAAGAGGGTTCCACATTATCTTCGAAATCATCTTCCGTATTATTGATAGGGTGCTCGAAATTAGGAACATTGATATCGTTATTTTCAAAACAATCATTGTCACATCTGCATCATTTAAATTTATGAAAAAGTATAAATAAATAAGATAAACAAAGAAAAATGCTAAATGATGATGAAATGCAACTTTATTATCACACTGAGTGAAAAGTAAAAAGAATCAATCCGCCAAACTTTAGTTCTAAAGTCCCAATCGAAACTATAAACTTAATTAAAACTATTACATTTTGTTCACATTAAGCATCACAGGTAAATCCAGTGTTTCCCAATTGTTGAGTTGAGTATCAGGGGAGCAAGCCCACACGAAGCTCAAACTTTGAGGCCTTTCTTCATCATCCACAGCTGCTATCTGGTCAGTGTTGATCCATCCAGCACTGCGGAAGCTTTCCTTGATGTCAACAATGTGAATTTTGCTCTCTCTGGGCCCTCGTCTTTCTGCACGGGCCAGACTACGTTCTTTTCTCTCTTCAATCATCCTTTTCCTGTCTTCCTTGGTAGGTTTGTACCCCAAGCCATATCTGTTCTTGTTTTCAACGATCTCCAGAGGGAATGCTCGCCCCTGCCGATATTTGCCCAAACCTTCTCCATATACATAGCCCTCTTTTATCATAATCTTGGCCATCATAATAGAAGCACATGATAGACGAGGATTTATTGGAAACGGTTCCACACAAGTATTTCCCACGATTTCCAACGATTGGAAGGCTGTCTCGAGAGCTTCTTCAGCCGCCTCGATGTAGCGTGTGGATGATGGCCCACTCACAAGAAGATCCTCTTCTCCTGATACTATCACCAGCTTATCTCCCATCACATACTTCAACTTCTGGTGTAGTGTAGAAGGTACAACTCCAGCCGAATGGATCCATGGGCGCCCCAGCAGACAACTATAAGTTGGCAGAATATCCATAACTTGGAATGTTATTTGAAAGACACTCGGGCCAACTTGTATTGGTAATTCCACCTCTCCCATCACTTCTCGTTTACTACCATCAAACGCCCTCACAATCATTGAACTAGGCCTCATATGCATTCCTTCGCAAGGTAGCTTTTCCAGAGTTGCTTTCGGCATGACATTCAAAGAGGACCCATTATCCACTAAAACACGCGCAATAACATGATCCAGGCATTTCACAGAGACGTGAAGAGCCTTGTTATGCCCTCTTCCCTCAGCTGGTATCTCTTCATCCGTAAAAGTGAGATAATTATTAGCAACAATATTGCCAACAATACCTTCGAATTTATTCAACGAAATACCTTGCTCCACGTGAGCCTCACTGAGTATCTTCATTAGCAACTTTCTGTGTGATGTCGAATGCATGAGCAAGTCTAACAAGGATATACGAGCAGGCATGCGGTTTAACTGTTCCACCACCTTATATTCACTTTGTTGTATGAATTTTAAAAATTCGCAAACCTCCTCTTCAGAAACTTCTCTCTTCTCTTCCTTGTCGGGGATCTCCTCTGTCTGTGCACCCTTTCCCTTTAAGAATTCTTTTGCTTTCACGGCCATAGTTGTTTCCTTATCATTAACTCTTTCTCGTGCCAACTTTGGGGATGTGAAAATTCGACCACTCCTAGTCATTCCACCTATCCCTGATATGTTTTTGACAGCAGGGTCAACGCTTTGTTCTTCGCTTGACGTATGCGTCCCATATCTCCATGGGACAGCTTTTTCGTTCTTGTAAGAAAAAGGAGCTGGTACACGGATAATAACGGGCGACCTTCCTTAAGTTGGTGGGATAGAAGTAGTCTTAGTGAAACGAATCACTAATGGTTCTGGTAAAATCATACCGGATTCATCACCAGTCTGTGCAAATACCTCTCCCTCCTCATTCTTGTAACATACTTGCATCAGACCACGATCTAGCAGGTCTTGCAAAATTTCTTCAAACTCAACACACTCCTCAATAGAGTGCTCAGCATCTGGGTGGAACGCGCATGCCATACCCTCATCATAATCACCCTTCAAGATACCCACTTTCAGCAATGCCTCCAAAATAAACCTCCTAGAGCTCCTGACTTCTTTCACATTTCTCACCAGCTCATGCTCTTTCACTTCGACAGCATTCGTCGAAGCACTTCCATGCCCCGTTAAAGGATTGGCCTCGATACTAGGCTTATCCTCTTGGAATTTTAACCACCCAGAATCAATTAGAGTCTACACTTTATGCTTGAAAGCAAGACACCTCTCAGTGGAATGACCAGCGGCCCCTCCATGATAACTACACTTTACCTCTGCATCATAGCCTCTTGGGTACGGAGGCTGCAAAGGTCTCAGGGGACAAACGACAACCAGACCTTGTTTGATAAGATGAGGCAATAATTCCGTATAAGTTGTAGGAATTGGGGTAAAGTTAACATAATTTCTTTCTTGGTTCCTTCTTGGATAAGTATTTGGACCCGCATTCACATTGGAACCTACATTTGCCCCTCCCCTCCAATTATTCGTCGAGATGTGTGGTGGTTGATAGTACCCTGGTTGTTGTTGAGGCCTAATTTGATGACCAAATGACACGTTAGCTGCATGTGGATGTTGACCCCAGTATGGTCGATAGTTATGAATGGGAGCCTGACCTCTCCACACCGGGGTTGCAGATGTTGCATGCACATCTCCTTCTTTTCTTTTTCCTGAGTTAAAATTGGGTTTTTTGGAGTTTGCAACCACCGACGAGCCATATGCAATCTTCCCATTTTTCAACCCGATCTCTATCCGCTCGCCTATCACGATGATATCAGCAAAATTTGAAGATACATTTCCTACCATGTGTTCATAAAATGGTGGTTGGAGCGTATTTACAAACATTGCCACCATTTCTCTATCATACAAAGGTGGCTCAACTTGTGAAGCCAATTCCCTCCACCGCTGAGCATACTCCTTAAAACTTTCGTTGTCTTTCTTCGACATGTTCTGCAACTGTAAACGATCTGGCGCAACATGTGTATTGTATATGTACTGTTTCACAAAAGCATCAGCCAAGTCCGCCCAACAACAAATTCGAGTAGGCTCCAAATGGGTATACCAGTTTAATGCCACTCCAGCCAAACTATCTTGAAAAACATGGATGAGCATCTGCTCATCATAAGCATATGCAGCCATCTTTCTGCAAAACATGGTCAGATGGCTCTTTGGGCATGTATTTCCCTTATACTTCTCAAAATCTGGCGCCTTGAACTTATGTGGAATTTTGACGCCAGGAACCAAGCTCAATCTAGAAACATCCCCAAATCCATAACTTTCATACCCCTCAACAGCCCTCAATCTTGCCTCTAGGCTCTCAAGTTTATCCTTTACCCCATCGACATTACTAGTTACCCCCTGAAACAAAGTATACGGCGCAGCCCCTGTAGAAAAGCCCTCTCCGATAATCACAGGTGGCACCGGAGTTACTCGTATTCCATCATACATGTTTGCATGCATTCCCTCATTTACCATAGGTGCGGACATTATGACAGGTCCCTGAGTACTGATTGGCGGTACATTAGCAGTGGTAGGGAAAGAGAATGAAGTCTGCTCCCCTTCTGTGTATTCTCCCACAGGTGGGGTGTAACCCGGAGGTAATCCATACATTGGGAACGAAACAGATTGGCTCCCAGCATTAAACATCGGAGGGTAATATTGAGCACTTCCCTCACCTTGCGCAGGCGTTACCCCTCCCGTAGTCTTCAGAGCTTCGAGAGCCGCCAAAATCTGGGCCATTTGATCCTTCAACTGGCTGACATCGGCCTTAATAGATTCGTGTGACTGCTCCTAATTCTCCATGACCTTCGAATTAGCTCTGGTCCTGTACGGATGTCTTGGAAAACTTGTCGTTGTTCTCTCACTTGTACTGATGATTATTTTTTATTAGATAAGGATGAAAAATGCAAAAAGAAAACATGATGCATGCTAGTGATAAGTGGAAATCACAGGATAACGATGACAATACTGATGGACAATTAACACAAGCCGATACCAAACAAACATCCCCTATCTTTCATTTCAAGAAAATTTGATCCATTACATCGTCTAAGGAACAAAACACATAATTCTGATGTACATCAATCCCGTGCCCGGGCAATGAAAGATTTCATCTCTCCCACCAACCATTTACAATGATTAATAAACAATTCTATTTCCGCTGGTGAGTTACAAAAATGAGTACTAGCTTCAGCATTCGACACCATCCTGGGGATGTCTTCAATTGCCCCATTTGCCAAAGCAGCTAACTGAGAGAAGCTTTCCTTCCAGTGCTTGACAGCCATTTCTTGCTCTGCGATGTGCTCTTCCATTTGCTTTATCAAGGCCTGATGCCTTTCTTCAAATTCTATCGACCTCCATCGCTCCTCCTGTTCTTCGATATATTCCTCCATTTGTCTTTTATCAGAGTTCGATGCTCTTTTTCTGCTTCTGTTAGCTTCCAACGCTCCCGATTCATATCCGCCTCAAACGACATGGCCATCTCTTTCATTTCATGCCCCGCTTTTTCTATCTGAACCTGCGCTTCTCTCAGTCTCTTCAAGGCTTCTCGTTTATCTCTTTTGGCTTCTTCGTAGAGGTGCTTCCACTGCTTTCCCTCTTCTAAAGCCACCTTCTTCTCATTTACCCTCATGGATAATTCCTTACTTGCAGCCGCTAGATCCTGTTTCACTCGAAATGTGTAATCCCTCTCAGCCTTCTGGCTTTTGACAAGGTTTTCGTAAGCCCGCGACTTTTCTTCATTATCATTCTTCATATCCACAAGATCATTACGCGCCCTTTATAATTCGTTTTCCAACCTAGCATTTCTCACTTTCAATTTCTCCATCTCAGCTTTTAATTGTTGCACTACTTCACTTTCTGGAGCTTGGGATGGTCCTTCACTAGCTGACTGATCCTTGATTGGCTTGAAAAGCAGCTTGACTACTTTCACTCTCTCCAGAATACAGGTGTGATAACTGACCTTGCTATCCACTACTCCATCCCTCAAGTCCTTCTCTGCTCGAACAACATTTTCCCAGGCGCTTTTAACCTTTCTTAACAGTTCGATGAAATGCCCGTCTTCGTAATAAATGAATAGGGTAGCAAGGTAATCTGATGAAGGTGCCCCTTTCATGGGATGCCCAAATTGTCTTTGCACCAAAAGAGGATTGTAATTTATACAGTACCGGGCACCTACGAGAGGCACATTAGGAAAACTACCACAATGTTGTATAGCCAATTTATTTCCGAGCCAAGGAAGGCGCCATTTTATGCTTCTTTCGCTCAAGCCAGCAAGGAATCGGGCCCAATCGTTTCCTCCTTTACCTTTAAGCCCTTGGTGTGACAAAGTCTCTGATAGACTCTTGACGTCGACCATCTCCTTAAACACACGCGCTGTCATCCATGTATACAACGCCGGTAAACAACAAAGAATCTTCTTTCCCTTTCTCTCATGGCAAAAACTCAAGGTCCCATAAACATCCGCAAGAACTGTTGTTACAGGATTCTCTGATCTGGTTTTACTCGCCACGAAGACGTCTATCGCGGTGTAATCCACGAATTCTTCTATTTTGGGAAACAAGACAATACCATATATGGTGAGGGCTAATACATCCATGAAAGTTTCCCAATCCTCTTTATCAGCCAGGTGATGTAAATACTGCTCTAGATATCCCTGTGATAACCCATGCACTTGATTCCTCATCATCATCCTGTCTTCAAGCTCCTTGGGATGTAATTTCATGATGGCCGCAATGGTGGGTATAGATGCATGATGCTCTAAATATTGATAGGGAGTGGTGCCCTCTAGTGGCAAACCCAGGATATGCTCGAACTCCTCTATGGTTGGCGCCAACTGAAGGTCTTGAAATGTGAAACATCGAAGCGGAGAATCATAATATTGTGCCAAGGCTGTGATAGCGGGTATTTGTACTTCAACCTCCATTAAATTCAACAAATTTCCATATCTTCTCTGAAAAGTTTCTCTTTTTATAGTCTTAAGCCTTTTGCCCAAGTTTATCAGCCCGGTCAAATTTCCAACATAGGTTCTTAGACTATACTTCTTTCTTAAATTGGAAGAGTCGGTGTGCCGTGTAGCATCAGATCTTGTGTTAACATCCATCTTGTATGAAGTCAAGTAGGTACCTGTGATTTCCTTTAAAATTAACATGTTACTAAATGATGTATGAATATGATGCATGATAATAAAACAACATGACGAAACAAAGCACATGCATGGTATGGAATGCAATATCATAAAAAATGAACAGCGTGAGGGTTACAGAAGTACATATTCCTCCCATCGTGCCCTACCAAAGGTTCACTGCTTTGAGTTCAAGGTCAAGTATATGCAATCTCACAAGGATGATTCCCTGAACCTAAAGGTCAAAGGTCACTAGAGCTATGGCCCCCTTCATAGCATCTCCACAACAGTCGAGTAATCAACTAGGTGTGGAAACACATATGCAGAGAACAGACTCTAGCTGGAGTTCTCACGATAGCCAAACAGGAAGTACATCCCAGAGTGACACCGCTACACAACTCCTCTAATTCTAAGCTACGCTCAGACCCGGGTATAGGGCCCCACTCATGATATGCCAAAAGTGTGTGTGTGAAGGGAGAAAATTATGCACACCCAAACCCTCACCTGCAAAATAACCAGAAAAATTCCCAAGCAGATATAAACATATTGTCTACCCTATGGTTCAATATTCAACAGTTATTGCACTTATTCCAAATATCAAGCACAAATAGAGAAAAGGGAAAGAAAAACACATAAGCAAAACCACATCGAATTCGCGCATTTAATTAAATGGCTCGACTCTCTAATAGTCCCCAGCGGAGTCGCCATCTGTCGCAACCGGAATCGCGACGGGACGACGATCCAAAAAGAAACGGGTTTCGAAAAGAGATTTTGGAGTCGCCACCATAGTTTATTTTGGAAAACTACAGAAAAACCATAAAATGATAAGACACAGTCCGCGAAAACCAGATTCTGGGTTCGGGAGTCGGTTACGTGTAGGGAAGGTGTTAGCACCCTACAACACCTGCCCTAAGGCAGTACCTTTAACTAAATACGCGAATTTGATGAGGTTTTCAAAATGTTTAACTATCCCTAAAATAAAATTACAAATAAACAAAATATAGGTTTTTTAGTTTTTTGGGCCCGACAAGGATTGACCTTGCTCCTACGTATTCTCATTCAGAATGAGAAATCAGGGTTACGTAGTTCTAACTGAAATATTGTTTGTTGTTTGAAACCAGATGTTTTTAATTTTTGAGGATTTTATGTTTTTTTTTTAATATTTTCGAGAAAAAGAAGGTAATGAGTACTAGGCCGACGCGAACGGTCGCACGAGTACTCATACCTTTAAAATGATATTTAAATATTTTTTATTATTTTTTTAAAAGGGAAATAACGATATTAAGCACTAGGACGATGCGAACGATCACACGAGCACTCATACCGTTATTTACTTATTTAGGAAGACTTGAGAGTATTGAGTGCTAGGCTGATGCGGACGATCGCACGAGCACCCATACCCTTATTTAAAATTTCACAAATAAGAGAAAAAGGTATTGAACACTAGGACGATGCGAGCGATCACACGAGTGTTCAACCTTTAAAACATATTTTTTTGAAATTTTATTTAAGAAAAGAAGAAAAGGTTTTTTAGCACAAGGACGACGCGAGCGGTCACATGTGTGCTTAACCTTCAAAACGTATTTTTCGTAAATTCATTTAAAGAAGAAGAAAAGGTTTTTAGCACAAGGACGACGCGAGCGGTCACACGTGTGCTTAACCTTTAAAACGTATTTTGTAATAATTTTATAAGAAAGAAACAGAGGTTTTTAGCACAAGGACGACGCGAGCGGTCACACGTATGCTTAACCTTTAAAACGTATTTTGTAATAATTTTATAAGAAAGAAACAGAGGTTTTTAGCACAAGGACGACGCGAGCGGTCACACGTGCGCTTAAACCTTTAAATATTTTTGTAATAATTTTTTTTATTTAAACTACAAATATTGTATTATTAAATATATATATATATATATATATATATATATATATATATTAAGATAAGTAGATGTTTAAAATAAATAGATAGAACAAAATAAAATAAGACAATAAAAGAAAATAAAATAAACAAAACAAAAGAAATGGAAGTGGCTGAACGGACGTTAGGACAATATTCAGAATAGCGAGCGTTCGTTGGGGAGAAGACGAACGTCCGTTGGGGAATATAATGGACGGACGTTTAGAAATGTGAGCTGAAATACGAGCGTTCGTCAAGAGATATGACGAACGGACGTTGAGAACGAAGGCTGAATGACGAACGCTCGTTGAAGAGATGACGAACGGACGTTGAGAAATTGGGGCTGAATGACGAGCGTTCATTGGGAAGATGACGAACGGACGTTGAGAAATTGAAGCTGAGTGACGAACGTTCGTTATTGAACGGACGTTTAAACAGGGACCTAATAACGAACGTTCGTTATTGGAATGACGAACGGACGTTCAAAAATGGAAGCTTAAGGACGAACGTTCGTTATTGAAATGACGAACGGACGTTCAAAAATGAAGCTTAATGACGAACGCTCGTTATTTGAAAAGACAAACGGACGTTCAAAAAATGGGAGCTTAAGGACGAACGTTCGTTATTGAACGGACGTTTAAACAGGAACCTAATAACGAACGTTCGTTATTGGAATGACGAACGGACGTTCAAAAATGGAAGCTTAAGGACGAACGTTCGTTATTGAAATGACGAACGGACGTTCAAAAATGAAGCTTAATGACGAACGCTCGTTATTTGAAAAGACGAACGGACGTTCAAAAAATGGGAGCTTAAGGACGAACGTTCGTTATTGAAGTGACGAACGGACGTTCAAAAATTGGGGCTGAATGACGAACGTTCGTTATTGAAATGGCGAACGGACGTAAAGGCTTAAGGCTAACGAACGCTCATTCATTTGGAGAACGAACGTTTGTTAGGGAGAAGGCTGAGCGAACGGTCAAAAAGGCTTAAGGCTAACGAACGCTCATTCGTTTAGCTAACGAGCGCTCATTCGTTTGGAGAACGAACGCTCGTTAGGGAGAAGGCTGAGCGAACGGTCAAAAAGGCTTAAGGCTAACGAACGCTCATTCGTTTGGAGAACGAACGTTCATTGTGGGGAGATGGCGAACGGACGCCAAATAACTAGCGCTCCAAAAGAGGCCCAATGCACCAGACGTACGCCTATTTCTGGGCTTGGCCCAGTCCAATGCTTTCTAACCTAGAATTTTCTAGGGGTTCAGGAGGTTCATCCTCATTCCCCATTCCCCAACTCGCGTCTTCTCTGACCCAAGGTCCCAAGCTCTGCACCACGAACTCACCACCACCTCTGCCATATCCGGCCACCGTCGTCTCAACCAAAACAAGCCTTGGCCTCGCCGGCGATAACTCGCGCCACCAGAACCACCACCAGTCACGACGCCACTATCTCCGCCTTTCTCTTTTCGAAAACAGCGATTCTCAGGGAGGGTCTTCTTCCACGTTCATCTCCGATCCCTTCGCGTCATCAACACCCATCATCATCAACTTCACCATTACTAAAACCTCCACGACCACTGCCGCGATAAGGCTCCCCGTGCCTACCTTCGTCTACCTCCTCGGTCACCTCCACGGCCACAAGATTCCTTCTCAACAGCTCCAGGCCGCTGGGACTCAACGCCCTCGCGCCACTAACCTCACCGGTGCCACCAACGCCACTCTTCTTCTTCCCCATTCGAGTATTTTCTCAACTGCCACATGCCCCCCGCAACACCATTTTTCCTCTCTGCCTCCCTTAATTTTTATTGTTTTCTGATTGGTTTAATGTTGATTGATTTCTCTCTATTCGGTATTGGAAACGATGAGTGTGTAGTGAGTGGGATAGATCATTCTAATAATGGTGCATGGGCTGGCGAGACAGGGGTGCATGGAGTTTATGCAGTAAGCATACATGATGAATTTGAATGTAGAGGTGAACAAAAGACCTACCTGCTGCTAGGGCTGCTGCTACTGCTAGCTGTGTATCCGGTGACCTCCTCTTGCTGGTGCTGGTGCCAATGATGACTCTGGATGATGATCCCAGATGATGGTTTTCTCGTGTGCACTCTTTTCCCCTTTTTTCTCTCTCTGATCAAAACCAAATTCTGCTCCCCAAAATCTTGGAATTATCCTATTCTAACCACCTGGTCCCCCCTGCTGAGACACGCCTCCCACATACCCTTTTTCCACGTTTTCTATTTGCTTGTTTTTTTTATTTTATTTTATTTTTATTTTATTATTTATTTTTTTTCAATTTTATTTTTAATTATTTTTAATTTTAATTTTATTTTTCAATTTTTTAATTATTTTGATTAAGTAATCCTATTAAAACAAATTGAAGATGAGAAAAATAGAAATCGAATTAAAAGCAAAAATCTAAATACATAAAAATGGAATAAAACAATAAAATAAAAGAAAAAAAATAATAAAAACACATTTTTTACAACCCGGACAAAATTGAGTGTTGACAAGCAGATTTGACAAACAAAGCTTGATCTGCAGAAGATTATTCGTAATTAAGAGAAAGAAGAGTAGCAGATAAGGTACTATGCCATTGTCAACAAAGGGGAAGTAAACTAGGAGGAGGGAGAAGATGAATTGGCAAAAGCTAGGCTTTTAGATGATGACATTTTCCTAGGTAAAGTTATAGATAAACCTAGTAAATTCATGAAGGGACAAATAAAGAGGACAAGGATGTTTTTTGATGAGGCAGAGAAAGGAGTTGCAGAGCTAAACCCTGCTAGCAGGTGGCCAGTGTGGGCATCCACAAAGTCAGTTCAACTAACATGCACACTAACTACAACAAAATCTATCTAAGGGTAATCTAAAAATCCACTAAGTTGTCTAAAACAGTTTTTAATGTTCATCTAACACAACTAAGAAGTACTTCTATTGGTGAAATTCAAATCAATTTTAGAATGAAAAGCCAAACAATTTAAACTACTATTAAACTAAGTGAGTGAAATCTATCAATTTAAGACACTACACTAATAATGGTCTAAAAACAACTAATTAGCACAGGAAGTGTTGATCATCAATATCATCAAGACTAACGTCACAAAGTTGTGGTGATGCCAAGTTTTTCTAAATTTTATCTAAAATAGAGTGGCACTTCTAAATTACTTCTAAACATTTAACAGTAGTAGACCTTGGTGGAACATCCTTCAACACCACAGAACCAGATTTGGAGCTAAGACTATCTCTTCCAACTGCTGCCATTGAAAACAGTGGCAAGTTCTAGTAATTGTAATGCTTTTGTTTACAATTATGATTTGAAAAAACACATGAACAATACATGCATCGTTTCAAGAGTTGAAACCCTTCACAATGGCGTTTGAGAGGTTTGTTATGGCTGGTTATACACCTAATTAAGCTTAGTTATTATATATATATATATATATATATATATATATATATATATATATATATATATATATATGTTTAGGGTTAGTTAGTACAATCTAATGAATGTGTATAGCCATTCCCTGCTCAACCCTTCTATAATCCCTTATACCCCTATACCACCATTATTCTTCCCAAATAATTTACGCTTAAACTCACTATGACCCCTGGAATCATCTCCACCCTAAAACCAACTATATTTCCTAGTTACAATATTCCTTGCATGTTCCCTGCACATGCCGAACCCTTTCTTATTATCTTTCTTTCCCAACATAACCACGATGAGAAACTAAGCCCTTCACACATTATTTCATTCATGCTACCCAACCCGAGGCACTCTCACTATTAAGTCCTTCACCTGCAACCTACCAACCTCTCCCTCTCTTCCACTCATACTCCTTTTCCACAACACCTACACCCACCACCTCCTTTCTCCATAATTATTCTACCAATCGACTCTCATTCCCTTCAATGTTCACACCTCACTCTACCCTTCTTTCCTTTTTCTTCCAACTATGTGATATATATATAACCTAACCAGTACTTGATACAAAGAACTTATGCATGAAACCAACTTATTCCTTTACTACCAACCCACACCAATTATGACAACCTCAAAAGGGACTTAAGCTTACTTCAATACGTTGCAATACTAAATTTTGATACAGAACATTCTAGCACTGCATTAAATATTTACAGGCCCAGCCACTTGACAAGGAAAGAGACTTAGTCACTGTGACACTAAAGAAGAAAGAATCGTACCAGTCTATACAATTCAAATACAAAACAACATATTGTTTACCAAACGAAGCAAAATAACACAATACAAATCATTTTTCTGCATCTAACAAACTTTAAAGGCAAACGAACTCACCCACATTCGCAACTCCAGATGCTATATGTCTCAGTCCATAAAACCAGTACGAATCTACTTAAACCGCCACACAGTAGCCTCAATCGATGCTTCCAAACACTCCAACCACGGCTTGCGACCCGAACCATAGATGTGACAAATAAAACACACAAAAATGAGATTAGGGTTCACGATTTTCACCATTAAACAATTACTAAGCATTACAATTTACTTACCAGATGAAGCTACTATTTCAGCGCCCAACTACGGCACCGCACCGAACAATGAGGCCCAACGATAGTGTTTGATGAAGGATTGATGAAGGTCACAGTTCAAAACAGAGAGACGACGAAGAACCAAAGCCACACCGAAGAGGGATGGAGACAACAACAACCAGACCGAAAGGGCTCGAAAGAAGGGATGCGACAGGGTTCGAGAGAGATAAGAATGCACCAGGGTTCAAGAGAAAACAAAGCACCAGGTTCGAAAGAGAGGAAAGCTCGAGCTGAGAGTGAACATAGGGTTCCAGCTTCCGCGTAATTAGAAATACATTTTTCTAAAATTATTTCCCAAATCCGTATATAATATCTGCAGATAAAATTTGGTTCCAACTACATACGGATAATACAGGTTATATACAGATCCTATCCTTGGGTAATTTTCCCGCCACCCCGCGCCAACAATATATAAGGATATTATATACGGATAATCCGTATATAAAATTCCGTATATAATATCCGTATATAACGCCTTTCTTTAACATCCGTACATAATTTCCGTATATAATGCCCACTTTACATACAACTCTAGATCCGTATATAATGTTCCATATCTAATTCCATTATTTCTTGTAGTGATTATTGAGCCAATTCTTCACCACACAAAATAAAATTTTGACTCTAAGGCACTATTTTAACTTTGCATTCAAAAATATCAATGCAATATTATCCCCAATAATCATCTCTTTTGCGACGTCGGCATAGTGACACATTTTCCGGTGGGAGGAAGAGAAATGAGGTTTGGTGGCGCAGGGAGGGAGAAAAGAACTTATGACATTATTGCTGACGGAGGATGAAAAGAAGCAGAGGTGGTGATGGTTGTGGAGAGAGGGAGAGTTTCAAAGATTACAGCGTGACATTCCACCATTAGCCAGCTCACCTTCTATTTAACGTCGTTGGTTTATGAGGACGAAAAATTATGTTTTCCTAAAGGAGAAGGATAGAAAAGTACCTTACTCTGAAAGAGGGACTAAAATCAAAATCGTGTAATAGTTAAAGGACTAAAAACATATTTAATCCAATAAATTACCAATCTTTGCATCTAACTATAGTTTGCATCTTCATTAGATCAAAATTTCACCCTCACAGTCCTTTCTATAGTTGTAATAGGTTGTTCTAGGTCATTCTCATGTGAGATGACATAAAAGTCCTTTAATTACACTACATGCTTTCTAATTTCCATGTTATCAATCCATTTGATCCTTTCCTACTTTTAAAACACATTACATGACTTAAATTGCGAGTAACATTGTAGAAAATACCAAAGTTTAACCAATCAATGGAAGAAGAACAATCAATCATACACTGCACACTTGCCCAAACTTTTGTGTGGTGTGCTTACTTATATGCCTTATCTTCTTCTCACTACATTGTGATATTTTTCCGCCTATACTTCAATAGTAATTTGCTACATTATGCTTGAACGTGCTCATCTATTAAATGTTATCTTGTATTTTAACTCAGAATCAACTTGGATTAATAGAGTTAAAGTAAATACATCCAATATTCATAAAACACCATTTAGGATTTTTCATTACACAACATAACAATGTCCCTACAAATGTCATCACTCCCGTAATCTTAAGCTTGAATGAGATTTTTTAGAAGAACTAATATACTGTTTCATCCAACATCCAAAAATTAAACTTCCTTTTATAAGCCTTAGTTAGAAGAATAGGTTCTTGATTTACTTCACTGTCCAAGTTCACCTTCAACCTTATCTTCTCTGTACTAAAAGATAGTGTAGCAATGTGAAGTATTTCATCATTATTTCATACCAATTTACCACATACAACATGTTTACCACAGCCTAAAACCAACTTAAAAATGTCTCCTCTCCATTAATCTCCCCTTCCTTACCTCTTCACCCTATTATAAGTCATAACCCTTTGACATGACATAAATCAAAAGGTAAGTTAAAAAGTTTTTATCTTCAACTTCATCCAAGATCAAGACATAACACTTATATTTTTATCAATTCATTCTAGTGAAAAACTCTCACTTCATAATACTATGTCATTTTACTTTCTTCAAATGCAATGCACAATTACACACCATAAAATATAACATTTCTCCTTTTTAGTTGATGATTTCCTTTCGAATCCGTGTTGGCAAAGTGAGCTAAATATTTTATAATTTTTTTCCAGTGTAGTCATGGATAACATTTTTTACCTATTTCATCCACATTGTGATATGTGAAACAAATATGAACTACTATTTTCTCTTCAACCTCAGATATAGAAAATTTTGAGTTCCCGAAAAAATTTTTCTTAAAAATTGTCTTTAGTTAGTAACATATTTTTAAAACATGTCTAATTAAGATAAATTACCTTAGGTTGAACTTTTATCCTTTAAGCCTTAAGCAAAAAATCTTTTCCATAAATCTAATTCCTTTATATACAACGCTTCGTATGCTAAAACTACATTGAACCTAATACTAAGATTGATGTCTCATCTCTAGTCATCATTTTATAATCTAATAATGTCTTTTTGTGATATAACAATTATAAAGACACCTAATATTAAGATAAATAATACTTTAAATGTGATGATTATTTTAACAATATTATTTTTCGAACTTTCCCTCTTTCTAAGATATTCAAAGACATGTTTAACAACATAATAATATATACATAAAATTCAAACAACTTGAACATGTCCACATAACTTGGGCATATAATTGATACTTAACTACTAAACAACTAACTATATCTTTTTGGTTATCTAGACCTTATTACCTGGGACATAAAAGCCTATAAAATACAAACACTAGTACAGTCAGGGGAAACGACAGCGGTTATTTTTGAGTATAGGCACCGGTTTATGAACCGAGGCATATTCAGGCGAGGTAAAAAGTCTAACACTTTTGGTCTCGGTTGTGAACCGAGGCATAAAGTCCAACTCTACTGCCTCGGTTCAGGTCTAACCGAAGCATAAACATTTAACGTTTTTTAATTTATTTTTTTTTGTACCACATTAGGCCTCGGTTCTTCATAACCGAGGCATAAAGTTGCACTCTACTGCCTCGGTTCATGCTGCAACCGAGGCAGTAGATTCATTTTTTGTTTTTTTTTTCTCCTCCGCTACACATTCTGCCTCGGGTTTGACTATAACCGAGGCAGTAAGTGGGCTTTTGACCTCGGTTTTTACCAGAACCGAGGCATATAAGTACGTTTTTTTTTTAAAGTGGTGTCTGTTTCTGCAACATTCCCAATCACAGAAACAGACCTGCATATCCAGAACAGTCCAGAATATTACAGAACGTGTATTTTAAATGAAATTCATATTAAAACATAAAATATATTGAATGGAATCATAAATCAAACTCTTAGAAGCATAAATCAATCCAAAATGTAATCATAAATCAAGTTTCAAGCATAAATCAATGCAATGTACATGTTCAATTTATAGTAACGTAGAAAAGCATAAAACAACTTAGAAACATAAACTTAAAACTTAGTATATCCTAATATCTACTACTACATACTATTATATAAATGAATTACATATCTTGCAAGTGTTTTCCTCACAAGTTGGATTGACTTCTCTGGAATTGGAGCAGTCCTATTAAATCTCTGCATAAAGTACAATGATATCAATTAGTGTATATGAAATCCAAATATAGAGAACATAAAATTCAAACCTAAATATTACCGTTTCCCATCCAGTGGTGTAATGTGCACGAATGATGGTCATCATCCAAAACATAACGTAGTAACCACATTCATATGACCCCATTTGTCTATTACACTACAATATATCATCATAATTATAAAATGTTAAGTAACATCATTTGAATGGAAGCAAATGTAACAAAGTATGGACTAAAATTCCAAACCTTAAGAGAAACCCATGCAAGCTTTTTAGCTGTAGCAGTAGATCTCCCAGATAACATCATATGTGCTGCAAGGGAACTATCAAAAGAAATTCTTTTAGCATACATTTATATAAAAAAAAGGACCACACATTTGAGATTCTTACCAATCTACTGCATGTCTAAGAGGGCTGGGAGGAGACTTATGCAATGAACAAAACCAAACAGCCGTGTTCTCCGGTACGGAGATCACAAGTAGCTGCCAATGACACCTGAAATTGGTAATAACTTATGAATGATATACCAAAATTAATAAATGAATGTGTTGAAGTTAACAAACTTCACTTACCCATGTATATAAGGGAGAAAATATATCTCCTTCCCCGTTCCAAAGCATGTGGTGATGTATGTCTGGATATCATCAAATTTATTTCTCTCATGAGTCATAGAAGGGTCAATGAACCCATATACATCGTTGAACCCCTTCTTGTTACTAACATCAAACAGATACCTAAAATGAAGAAATAATATGATGTAAGTAAGTTCATAAAATACCAATATATATAAAAGTTTTCATAAACTTACATCATCCACAGCTGAATGAGTGTGATATTAATTTCATCTCTCCCCGACGCAAGCTCCCTAACATCTTGCTGATGCAAGTACAATGGGATAAGAGATTCTCTTCCAAATGTAGTAGAATCCCAATGTACATTCATCGGCACCTCTGCAATGAGTTTAGCAAGGTCGTCTAACGCACCAAGAGGGTCATCCTCAGATAAATGAGTCTTCTTCGGTCTAGGACTTCCCTCTTGACCTATCTGCTGTTAAATGCAAAAATGGTTGTTATAACGTCAATTAGAAGTAAATATTAAAATTGAGAAGTATATAGTACGAGTGTTTACCGGGGGATTAGATACATGACCAACCAAATGTCTAGGCCAGGCGACAAAGGACCTAAATGCTTCTTCCACAGTGAAGAACTCATCTGTAGGCACAGGAAGAACGGCATCCGCTATGACAACTTCATCGACCGTGACCTTGACCTCATCTTCTGCAAGCTGTACCCCATGCACTACAGTGGCTGTCTCATACACTGTACCACGAGCCACTAGCATAGTCCCAGTATCAGAGAGAATATATAACTCACATGGACGAGTGTCATCCATGTCGTCTCCTGGGGCACCGGCAGCTGAGCAACTTCCTTTACCGCTTCTACCTGTCAAATTAAATGTTAGTTTATGCAAAAAGTAAATTAGTAAGCAAAAATAAATAACCTTACCTGTAGGGGGCACAACATGTTCCGCTACAGGAGATGGTGGAGGACGATTGCCATAATCCTCATAATGCTGCTGGAACTGGCGCGCAACCATTTCAGCAACTTCATCATATAACTCTGCTTGAACCTTCTTTGTGATCTCCTGCGTCATCTCTTTTCTTATTTCGTCCTTCATCTTTTCATATGAATATGGACGCGAGGAAGACCCAAAAAAATGTCGTATGCCTATGCCAGTCCCAGCAGCACGCACCCGTCCTGGGTGCTCAGGTCGTCCAATAGCTGTGGCAAGAATATCTTGACGACCTTCTTGTGTGAATTGACCTTGGGAGCTCTGCTCAACCAAGGAGTCCTGTCACATAACAAAAGTTCAAAGGATTTTTAATATACATGTTATATATTTAACAAAATTAATGTAATATAATAAGAAATGATATCTTACAATTCTTTCAGATATTTCTCTGGCAGACTCGGAAGTGTAGGAGCCTGATGGTCTCATACGGGCTAACTTCCACTTGTCGTGCCGAGATGGTGGTGAAGGAGGAGGAAGAGGGTCATCACCCTCAGAAAGTGGAAGTCTACTATCTGACTTCTGCTTCATTATTTTCTGTTCAAGCTTCCTATATCCACCACGAGACAGGAGGTGTGGATTTTTATTCTGAGCGCTTATTCCCTGTGCTTTTGACCTTTTTTCCTGTGACAAAATTAAACAATTGTCATGGTAAATAATTATGAAGGATGAATTGAATGATTTTACTACACTTACCTGCCACGCCTCAGAAGAACGAAGCTCTACAAACTGACGCCATGTTTCTTCGTCAATTGCTGAATATTTGGAACATGGATTTTCATTACTTTTTGGTCCAAATATATATCTCGACGTCAATTTTGTCTTAAACCCTCGAAATCTTTCGCCAATTGCAGATAAACACCTATTCCTTAAGCTCTCGACGTTTGGCATATCAATTTTGTCTTCCTTCCGTGTTTTAATTGTTGAGCTGCAGTGTTTTCTTCACATATAGGACATGCTTTATGACCCTTCACACTGTACCCCGACAAATTACCATAAGCTGGGAAGTCATTAATGGTGCAAAATAACATGGCATGCATCATGAAAGTTTCTGAAGCAAAGGCATCAAATATTTCAACCCCATCAACCCACAACAACTTCAAGTCTTCAACTAGTGGCCTTAGATAAACATCGATGTCATTTCCAGGCTGCTTTGGACCAGATATCAACATTGACAACATCATGTACTTTCTTTTCATGCACAATCCAGGAGATAAGTTGTAAATTATCAGTATAACGGGCCAACAACTGTGATTGGTACTTAAATTACCAAATGGATTCATTCCATCAGTAGCTAAGCCAAACCTAAGATTTCTACATTCTTCACCAAATTGGGGGAATTCTTGATCAATAATTTTCCATTGCTTGGAATCAGCCGGATGACGAAGCATCCCATCAGTTGTTCTCTCCTCTGCATGCCATCTTAGGTTTTTAGCATCTTTGGGATTCGCAAACAAACGCTTAAGTCTGGCAACTAGTGGAAGGTACCAAACTACTTTCAAAGCAGAACCATTCTTTTCTGTGATGCCACCTTCTTCACCGTTGTTTTTTGACTTGTATCGTGATAACCCACATTTTGGACACTTTATCAAAACTTCATTCTCATTCCTATATAATATGCAATCATTCGGACATGCATGTATCCGTTTATATTCCATACCCATCGGACAGAGAATTTTTTTTGCATCATAATTACGATTGGGTAACGTATTTCCATCTGGCAGCATTTCATTCAACAACGACAACAATTCTGTAAAACTCTTATCACTCCATCCATTGCTCGCCTTTAAATTCATCAGCCTTAACACCGCTGACAACCGTGTGAACTTAGTTGAACCCGCATACAAAGGAGTCTCCGCATCAGTGGACATCGTTTCATACACATGCGCTTGGGCAAAAGCTTCTGCGCCAACATCGCGGATCATGTCCTCTAAGTTGTCTTCTTCTGCTTCATCTTCCATATCCATTGTGGAATCATAAACATTTCCAGTTGGAGAGACAGTTGGAAAGTCAGTTGATTCGCCGTGCCATATCCATGTTGTATAACTTCGTATGAAACCATCACAGATAAGATGTTCCCTAATATCAGTTGCGTTCAACTTCCTCCCATTCAAACAGTTCACACAGGGACATCTGAACTTGACTTCATCATCACCACTTGTACTCGCATTACGTTGCGCAAACTCTATAAAGTCTTCTACCCCTCTCTCGTACTCAGTGCTGATGCGTGGTAAATTCATCCACCCTCTATCCGTACGCATGTTGACTGAAATTGTTTACACAATTTCAATAATCTTGAATGATCACTTTGATCGTGTTTGTATTCAAGGTGTGACCCTATCCCATTCAAGAAGATTCATTTTTTTTAGTTTATTAAACATATCAATTTTAAACAACATATCTTAATCTTCACGAAATTTTGCCAGCATTTCGCATTGGTCTTCAGGTTACACGAAATGAAAGTGATTATGAATCACAATCAAATATGCACCCGAAGATCAATACCATACACAACGACAAATTTTCGTGAAATTTAAGACGTGTATATTAAATTTGATATGTCATAATAAACTATGAAAAAGTTATTACTCTTCTTAAACTGTCCAGCCGGACAATTCAAGATTCAATACTTGTAAATTATTATTACCATCTCCTTTGTATTTATTTTTAAAAAGTACATTTGTTTAGAAAAATTGGGAGATAGTAAATAATTTTTGTATTGAATCTCAAACGGGAATCTAAGGCTAATTAAAAACAAGAATATATCCAAAACAAACAAATAATTACATATGCTACATACAACATCAAATAAAAGCAAAGAACTATTAAAATCACCACAGTCAAATACTTTTAAAAGCAACTATGAAATGTTTTTCATAAGTATTAAAATTCTAAATTTATTCACGAGTTAATTTAGAGTTTTTCAACCAATATTTTCTTTTCCACTTTTATTGTTGATCGTTTGTTTTCTTGGTTGAGAGGCAATTTCGATACTGAGAAAGCAAGGGTGGTGCTAGGGTGGTGCCAACTAGTTATTATATGCACTATGTAAGTATATCCTCAGTTTATATATGCACTGTGTAAGTCTATAAAAATATGCGCCAACACCAAAATTTGGGTTCTCAGCTTCCACCAACGTACACGCCAATACCAAAATCAATCATCATTTCTTCATTCAAACAAATATCAATCACCATTTCCTCATTCAAACAAATCATCAATCAAACAAATATTACTGTTTTTCATGCCAAATTTCTAATATCACAGTTACACCAACAATCAAAATGGAGAAAACGGTGCAATTCAAAATGGAGAAAACGGCGCAAGCTGTACCTGGGAGCGTGGCAGTTGGGGGAGAATGACAAATGGAAGCAGCACAGACAGACGCAACCAACACAGCACCGGCACCGACACCGGGACAGCCGCAACCGCAACGGAGGCACACGCGAGGCAGACGCGAACGGAAGCTCTGGCAGACGCAAATGGAGGCACACGCGACCACACCGGAGACGACCACACCGGAGGCAAACGCTGCAAGGGGCGACGGAGCAGATGAACGGAGGAGATGAACGGAGCAGAGAACGGAAGCACTGTTGCGGTTTTCGCGAGTGTAAGGGTCTGTGAAGAAGATGAACGCGAGGGCGGTTTACGCGAAATTCATTTAAATATATATGCCTCGGTTCTTAATATAACCGGTGCATAAAGAGGCTTACTGCCTCGGTTAAAAGGCAACCGGTGCCTAAACAAGGGTTACTGCCTCGGTTTAAAGCAAACCGGTGCCTAAACAGGGCTTACAACCTCGGTTTAGAATCAACCGGTGCCTAAAATGAAGCTTAAACGTCAGAGATTGCAGGGAGATTGCAGGTTGGCAGGTGTGCAGCAGGGTAATATACCTCGGTTCCTGCAGGAACCGAGTTCGATTCTCCATTTTACGCTTCGGTTCGTTTAGAACCGAGTTAGTAGGTCTGCTGGCAGACACATATGCTTCGGTTTTTTGAAGAACCGAGGCATATAGTGTAGCTTTAATTACAATTCTGCCACCGCGTTTTAATACGCTTCGGTTGTGGTAAAACCGAGGCGTATGGGGCGCTTTCTTATCCCATTTTTTTACTAGTGAAATTAATCTATAAGAAGTTAAAAATATTTTAATAATTTAAATCGAAAACTATTGAAAAGGAGAACATAATGAATAAAACCTTTAAAAAAAAATATATACTAAATGATTTATCCTCGTATGTAATATATATACAAGTATTTGATGTAAAAGATTGAGACAATTTCAAACATGAATACATATTAAAAAAATGGTGCATTATTTAAAGGAGTTAGCAGAGGGCATGTGATTAGTGCATGAAAAAGACCTATAATAGTTGTATTCCGCCAAATGTTAGAAATATGAGGGCGTGGAGCATTCCACTTGCGTTAAACAAACAAAACGCATGTCTAATCATATCAATTTGGTCACTAAAAACCAACCAAGTACTCTCTGCCATCAATTTACCTATGGATTCAAACTCAGAATCAAGACAAAGAAAACAATCATCCCTTACCTACGTCACTGCAACAGATCCTCACCCTCTTCCTTCTGCCCTTATTCTTAATCACTAATAACCCTAACATCTTTTTTATATCTTTTTGATTGTGCTTGAAAAGATGGATCCAGAGATGATAATCGACAAATTGCTTTTCAAATGTCTAGTCATTCTTGTTCTTGTAGTGCCACTAAGTTGGAATTTAATAATGCTTTTCATCATTGTCGATCTAGACCAATGCTTCAACAACACAACTTTATTCATTATGTCTAGATCAACACCAGAAAGTGCGGTTATTAGATAAATGAATTGGAAGGTGATATTGGCTTTGATGGGATTTAAAAAAAAATAATAATTAAGTTTCATAAACTACAATTTGAATTCAAAATTGAACTTTAAAAATATTAGAAAATTATTTTTATAATTTGAATTCAAAATTTCCTAATATTAATTTATTTCAGTTTTTCATTTTCTTTCATAATTCATTTACGTGAAACAATAATTTACTTAATTAAAAGTTAAACTATATATATTAATATCAATATATAAAATTTAATAATGATATTTTAAGATAATAATCAATTAAAAAAAAGCACGAACTTTTAATATAACTAATATAAAGATAAACAATTTTTTCATTATATTAATTAATTTGTCATTATAACACTAACATATTATATTATATTATATATATATATATATATATATATATATATATATATATATATATATATTATATATATATATATTATTATATATATTCTTATTTCTTTTTATATATTCTGAGTTATTATATATTTTAATTATATTATTATAGTATTTTAAAAATTAATTTTATATTTAAAAACTCTTATGTATTATATATAAATTATAACTTAAACACAATTGGAAATAGTAAAAAACGTGAGAGTACTCAATTAGTTATAATAAAGGTTTAATAGCTTTTTTGTTTTTAGATTTGAATTAGGTCTCTCTTTTAAAGTCTCAAATTAGTTTTTATTTAGAAAATTTTGAGTAAACGTTATTCCTTCCATTAAATACGTATCAAAGACGTTTATTTTTTTTTTCTCTCTTCTGAATTTCTGCAACAGTGTAGACTTTTTCTTTTTTTTTTTCAGAAGAATTATATATTAAGTTAGTTAATTGAAAGAGATCTAACTCTTTCTTTCTCTCTCCTAGACTTAAAAATTTCGATCTCTGCACATAGTTATCTCTCTTTCTGAGTTTTGTTTTTTACTCATTAACTCCCAGTACCTCTAAATCTTTCTCTTTTCTCTCTTTTTCACTTTAATTCTCACGTCACACACCTACACATCTCTTCCTCTCTTTCTTCTTTTATTTACACTTCCTCACTTTATAAACACCAATCCAGTGTCCAAAGTTATGTAATCATTCCCATGCAAAATCACACACTCCCTCCCTCCTTGCTACATAGGTCCGAGAACTCCAATGCTGCATCTTTCGCTTTACTCTCAACATCATCCCTTATCCTCCCTTATTTCAAAACCTATTTCCAATCTTCATTCCATCATTCACCAACATTATCACACTTCTCACTGTACATAGCATTCCACACTTATTTTCTTTCCTAGTTACCGTCTTATTTTCTTCTTCAACTTTAGTTCCTATAACTCCTACAACTCTAACATTGAAGACTTAGTTGATGGTATCTTAGTGTGGTGAGGTTAAGTGCATTAAAGGGAAGAAGAAAGCCTGCAGAAATGAAGGCAGAATCTAAGTTTAGTTAAAGAAACTTTAGTCTCATTCATCAGGATAATTATCGATACACACTACGTTATGTTTATCATGGTGAGAGATTTGAAAATGACAACGTTTTTTGTTTTGGCCACATCTGTGTTTAATTGATTTTAGTTTTTCTATTTAATAAATTTACGTCCAGATTTAAAGCATAAGGGTTTGTGTGTGTACGTTTTCCTTAGTTGATCAACGACAGAAGTTAATGATCTTGTACCATATGAATTCTACTATCCAACACCTTCGTTTTTATTTTTCTGTTTTTCTATGGTGTATATATATAACTTTTAGAGCTCTTTTCTGTTTTTCTCCCCTGTTTTTTATATCAACCCTACAAGTTCACTTCAAGCTTTCTCAAGGAAGCTTTTGACCTTTAAAGAGAATAAAAAGATGTCTATTTTGAGTGAGCCTCACAATTTAAATTTAATAAGTCTCTCATGATGAATCCCTGGCAAATGTTTATTTTTTTCTAAACCAAATCAATTTAATTTTTGAACAAAATATTCTTTCAAGAATAAAACCTTGATCACATTTTACAAGAGCAATATGATTAATTTTTTTTCGTAATTTATATTTAATGTTTTCTTTATTTTGTTTTCGTTGTCCAAAGCATAATTAAAATTTCATTGTCATATAGTGGGAGTACACTGGAAGAACAATTTAGGGTAAACACAACATCTACAGAAACAACCAATCAAAATCATAGAGTAATATTAAAATAATTTGAGTAACTTTATTAAAATATATTTCTTATCATCATTTTATGAGTTGTGAAAAATCTTTACTCAATCAACAAATTAACCATTGTTTACATGATTTACAGTAGATTTTAAATTCAAATCTTACTGTCAGTATTATTCAGTAAGACAAAAACATAGAAATCCTTTCAGTACATGCATGAGAAACTCTTTGATTTGTTGTGTTCATATGAAATTTATTAGTATATATTATAATATAAAGAAGATCTGTACCCTAATTTTGGAGTAGTTGATGGGGTATATGAGTAATTGAGTGTGTGAGTGATGAATGTGGTCCTGTTATTTATGACTTGTGATGAAGTTGTTTGGGTTAAAATCTCAGGCCCCGCACCCAACTAAGCCTTTCATTTCTTGTTCCCATCTCCCATTCCTCCCTTTAAAAACACTCTCAATTCCCTCTTTTCTTATGCATCGCTTGCAGATTCCACTCCAAAAATTCACCACCTCTTTCTTTAACCTTTCTGCTTCTTCAATAATTTCTCTTCCTTTTCTTCTGAGGCACACAAAAAGTATATTCTGTTGCTATACCGAGTGACATGATCATAACTTGCACAGAGAGAGGAGTGACTATAGACTGGTGCCGGAAAACATGGGGTTCAAGGAGAAGCCGTCGCCGGAATACATTATCATAACTTGCACAGAGATTGAGAGTGGGAGAAGTGAGAATAAGAAAAATGGGGATATATAATGGTATATATATATATATATATATATATATATATATATATATATATATATATATATATATGTAGGTTGGTGATGGTAGTTATATATGATGGTAGTTATATAATACGTGGGAGGTAGGAAAAGTAGAAAAAGGGTACGAGTGTTATATATGATTAGTTTAGTAGGTGAGAAAGTAAACTATATTTGAAAGAAGAAAAGGGAAAAAGGACCAAAAGCTGACACGAAAGAAAAAGTGCAGTGTTGCAGAGAATCGATGAGAGATAGAAAAAAAAAAGTTAAGGTTGTTGGTACGTATTTAACTAAAGGAATAACGTTAGACTCAATTTTTTAAATAAAAACTAATTTAACATATTTTTAAAAGGAGAGATCTAATTGGGAAGAAAAATAAGGAAATCTAAGAAAAAAAGACTATTAAACTTATAATAAATTAAAACTTAAGTTTTTATATAATTATAGATATATTATGACTAGTAAAATGGACTTATAGGTGTTCTAGCACATCATAGTTCCGAAAGTTATAGAATATTTGTGCATATTATGATTGTAACCAGAAGAAATCATAATACGTGAAATCTACTATGATATACTTTTTGTCACCTATTATAATATATCTAGTCTACTATAACATACTTTGAACTACTGGTCATATATATATCTAATTTACTATGACGTAATTTTGTTTACCTATCATGATACCCTCAACTTCTACGATATAATTCTTTTCACCTATCATAATATCTTCCACGTTTTATGATAGATATTCATTCACCTATCATAATATATGTTATTTATAATTAACCTACTATGACATACATTGTCATGTACATTATAAAAACATGTTTTTTCTTTGTATTAAAGCTTTATACTTGTTGTTTTACATTTAACATTCTATGACTAGTGTTGTTAAAATGGGTCACCCAGCTCGACCCACCACGGGTTGACCACTTAGTGAGTCAATCCAACTTGACTCATTTATTAATGAGTAAAAAAAATTTGAACCCAGCCCGGCCCACCACATGTTGGTGGGTTAAACGAGTTGACTCATTAACAAACTTAATTACAAGTTTTTTTAAATTAAAAAAAAATCAATCTTTTTGTAATTCAAAATTAAATAATTTTACCCTAAAATGATATTAAATTCCAAACACAATTCGATAAAAAAAATTCAACATACAACTCAAATGTAATCCAAAAGCAAACCCAAAAAGCAAATAAAGAAGTTTATAATATTGATAATTTTTGTGTCTCTTATCCATTTATAAGATTAGGATCTTCAACAGATAAATTTATAATATTTTGCTCTCTTAAAACACCTTTTTCTTTATTCCCATTTACAATACAATAAAAAAATGTTAACTAATAATATTGAAACACAAAATAATAAATAATAAAATTAAACTAGGTGGATTGTTGAGCCAACTTGGCTCACCACGAGTTCAACACGGATGAGTCAGGTTCTAAGTCAACCGGGTTGAAAATTGACCCTATCAAAAAAAATATTTTTTTTCAAACCCAACTTGGCTCAAACCTGTGTTGGGTCGGGTTCGGGCCGGTTAGCCTACGAGTTTTAATCCATTTTGACAACACTGACTATGATAGACAATGTTCATAAAAAATTGTCCTTTTTTAAAAGTTATTCCTTATTTTACCACCTCATCCAATCAATTTATCTAGAAATCAACAAATTCAATAGAACAAACAATCTATGGAAATCATTTCATACATTAAATTGTCCAATAATATTTCAAACATTATTTGTACATAAAACTATATATTTAATCCAAATATTGTCCAAAAGATTATAAAATGACATTACATTGTACATTAACTTACATCTACACTACTAAATTATAGCCAAATTACATCTACGATATTGGTAATTTACATAGCCTTTTAATATCTTCATGCATTGCTTAATAGGGTACATCCATTGTAAGAATACTGGACCACAAATTCTAACTTCTTTGATTGGATGAATAATCAAGTGCACCATAATATCAAAGAATGATGGAAGGAAGTACATATCCAACTGGCACAATATAGCCACAACCTCATTTTCTACCTGATCCAACTTCTTAATGTTGACAACTTTAGTACATATTGCATTGAAAAAGAAGCACAATCTTAGTAATGTGACTCTCAACCTAAATGGACACTTACATTTTCTTGTGCTAGATACACTAGATTGTACATTTGGCTTATACTTCCTACTCTTTTCGTAGCCTAACAAAATTAATGTCTTTCTTCCAGCTTCACCAGTTGTTGTGTCACATTTTTTAATCACGACAATAAATTCAAGGTCGAATGCAATCTTTCGAACGTGTGGGGAAGATTTGATTAGTGGAAAATTTATCTGTGTAATCATCCTCATCCACTTCATTTAGGAAAGAAGAAATAACAAATTTATGTGTGGCTATCACAACCATGAATTAGTAGACACTTTGGCTGGTCATCCTTCTGCGGGGAGGTTAAGTGTTGTTGAACATGCAATTCTTGTTGATGACTAAGAGTCAAATAAAGACCTTAAATATTCTTTTGACTTTCAAAAAACATAATGAAACTAATGTGAGACCACTATAAAACAAATATATAACGCGAGGTACACTTACAAACGAACTTTGAAAGGGTCGATAACTGAAATGCAGCAGTTGATGTTGTTGTTAGATAGAGATAAATACATCCAATAGAGTAGATCTTTGGATGATTTTGACGTGGTAAGTCACATGTTCTGGACACATTCTGATTCAATGCACCATTTGAATTCGTTTAATATTGTCTTCTTAAGGACATCATGTACAAGACGAACACATATCGTCTTTCGTTGCTTGAGATTGTTGGAGTCACATAAACTGGTTTGACATTCACAGTCGCCTTTACATTGCTTTGAAGTGAATGCCAAAATAATTTCACTTGAGCATTGAAAAGGTTCAAAGGATTACTATTGATATCAGAGGGCAGTCCATTCGTTGTTGTCATTAACATAGACCTTGCTTTGATGAATGTCATTGCCAATGTATTTCCTGCGACGTATCAGATGTTGTGTACATTCTACATTATGAAAAATGTCTAAGCAAAATGCAAGATGTTAATATTGTTGAGGCATGAGATGTTTTGATGAAATTGTGACAAAATGTGATGGACTGTAATGACCGGTCGATGTTTGGTGCTTATGTTCATCATCTTGAGTACGCCTTTGGTGCATGACCTTTATTTTTAGATTATGTGAACTATACTTGGATCATTACGTACAAGGCATACTTCGTCAAAGCGTTGATCAATCCATGATCGCCATACTAGAATGATAGGTTCACTAAGGAACTTAACCCCGACATGGAGATATAAGACTCAATAACCTTATGGTACATTTCAAAATGTTTTAGTTTTTTCTAATGGGATATCACCTTAATCTCCCTTCGATCCTATGTAACAACACAAAATTATATAACAAAAATAAATAAACAATTAAAATTTAGGTTGTCGACTAACTCGATCTGGCCATATGGCAAATACAACGTTCTGGGTATAATGGGTAAGTAAGGAGGTGTCATGTGGACTTTTTGGGAATCCACCCTCTTCATCTTCTTCTTCACCAACATCCTCCTTCTCAACATAGTCATCCTCAACATACTCCTTCTGTATATACTTGTAATGCTCCTCATGCCCATGCTCATGAATGACGTCCACACGATATTCTTCTATGTGTCTTCTATGAGCAGATGTCATAGGTCTTCTTTCATCATGTGATGAAGATAAAGGCTTACCACGTGAAGTTGAAACAACACCACAACAAGATGATGCACCTCTAATTTTAACTATTTCTGTTAACCAATTATATGAAAAATAAATTATATTATATTAAAAATATATATAACAAATAAGAAAACAACATAATAATTAATAAGCTTAAATACTTACTTTGTCCCCATGTTAAGAGGTGAATTTCTGTTTAATACCCGGTTATAAAAATTGTAAATGAAGTCCCCTCCGTTAAATTAGCATAACGGAGTTAACTCCGTCCTTACTTGACTGCACTTTTTTTCTCTTTCTTATGCTATTGCTGCCATTTTTTCTCTCCCTCTTTTCTCTTTTTCTCTTTTTCTCTCTTTTTTTCTATCCCAAATACCCATTCCTAGCCAACCCTTCTACAAGCCATCATGCCAGAACCAAGAAACCACATCCAGTCAACCCTTTTCAGCCATGGGCACACCCAATTCCCTCCACCCATCTCTCCCTACATCATATCCCACAACACTGTCAGCTCTGGCCATGGGCACACACATATATATAAATCAAAAGTGATTAATATAAATAAATAGAACATTCCAAACAAAAAAGGAAAGAAAACAAATCTTCAGAGTCCAAAAACCAATCACTTCTGTACAAAGCATTTATTCACAAAATAACAAGCAAGGAATATGAATAAGTGTTGGAGAAATAAATAAGTTAATAAGTAAAGACGAATATGTTTGATGCTTATTTCAGATGGATATTTGATCCAGGAGGAACTCCTATGAAGCTAACAAAAATAAGCCATCATAATAAAGATGACCCGTCTCAAACAAAGGATCCAGCACAGCCTATTCCAGCTCATGGAGAAGGATAATCCAAAGAACCAAGAAAGTCCACACGGGTTGCAACCCTTGCTGCGCTAAGCACCCACGAACCACCCTTCCAGCAAGCACCTTGGCACCACGTGATTCCGCTGCTTCCATCACACTTTCCATGCCTATACACGTGGCTATGATCTATTCTTCACGCTGCTTATTAGGCACCATTAAATTACTACATGGGTTGGCTTGGATTCCCTATAAAAGCACACCCATCAGCTTGTATAAGATTACTTTTGAATGAAATGAGAGTTTATTATGCAGAAGCCTTTCCAACAACCAAACTCTGCCCAAAAGTCACTTTATTTGAGCTTTCCCTCCTCCCACTAGCTTCCTTCTAATGAAGGTCGTCTCAGCTAGAGATTCCACCCTCCAAACAATTCTACATCCATCATCGATATCACTGGTTTCCTCTACACCATTGTTGCCAAACACCAAGCACCTCCTCCGCTGCTAATTGAATCTTGTTAGCCAACTCCACCTCTGCTCCCGGGTCCATACATCATTTTGCTACTTCATATCATCCATTAGCTGGAACGTAACTCATCACAGTTCTTATCAAAGAACTTCATATCATCCATTAGCCTCACATGCATATACCAATACATGCTTCAAAGGAGATTTCACATACATTTGACTCTTCACTTTTTCCCCCACATCATTCAAAGCCTCTAACTTAAAACAATTTCCTCTATCTCTAGGATGTTGCATTGCTTCTACAACATTGAAAGTTACCGTTTCATCATGCAATCTAACCTTGAGATGCCCATCATCCACATCAATGATCACTTTAGCAGTTTTCATGAATGGTTTACCAAGTATAAGGGGGATTTCAATATCCTTCTCCATATTTAGAATAACGAAAACCCATTTTCCCTAATCTTCGTGCACTGGTGGCCTGGTGGGTACCACTCGGCTTAGAGTTCTACTCCGTTCGCTCTATGTAAGCGGTCTTGTCACCCTCATCAGTGGGGTTTTCCCTAGTGGTCCTTGCAGCATTCTCGGCTCTTAGGTGACCAACTCTCCCTTGTAGCGTTGTTGCATCTCCATAATTTGTTGTTGAAGCGCTATGATAATCTCTATTGGGTCTTTTGAGTTGATGTTTCTCGTGGTCACCATTGGGTCTTCCAGATCAGTCGATTCTCCGGTGGGCGTCAAAATGTTTCGGGTATAGGGTCGAGAATCATTACAAAGCACACCTTCACACTTTACTCCATATTAGCTTAGGTAAACCTGCAGCTTAGGTAAACTGCGTATCTCAGTCCCAAATCCTTCTTTATTCACATTCCAAACTGTCCGGAGGTACCTATTAAAGGCACTCTGATGCTGAAGTCAATAATTGGGCTGACTGGGGTTAGAGCAAAATCTTAAATTCACAATAAATGAATCCACTCACCTTTTTTGGCCTCTTTCTATAGGTTTCAAGATGAACCTGACATTAGTGGAACCTTAACCACATGGTCTAAACCTACTAAACAATGCTTACCCGTAATCTTGATTTGACATGGTGTTTAAGGATTGTTGATGTTAAGAAACGTATGCTCGACTTCCTTTCCTTCTCGACCCTTTGGTTGATGAGATGCTTAATTTTAACCTGTAGTTGGTAGATTGCTTGACCGGTCAGGTTTCTCTGGTGATCTCATATGATCGATTATCACTTGATCGTACAATTTTATTAATTTTTTTATCTTCTATAAAATTTAAAAATCACTCTTTTAAAATTTTATAAAATGACCGAAGTTTGATTTTATTCAACATTAACCCCTGTCCTAATAATATTTGAATTATTTATTTATAATATATTTTTAATATTAATTTTGAAACGAATTTGAAAAGTTAGATAAATTTAATTAAAAAACTTAATCAAGATTTTTTTAAAATTCAGTGAGTAAATTGGATAAAAGAAAGACTAATTTTTGACAAAAGCATATTTAATAAAGAGAAAAGGTACAATTATGATTAAGATTAATGGAAGAAGATTTAACCTGCAGAAGGTACATGTGCTGAATGTTGGGAAAGCGAAATCCTGGAAGCTAAAAATGGGACCCACCGAATGTTACAGTTCAGCATTTATCCACTGAAAGAACGCGCGCGCGCACATCATTCCCTCGAACTCTCCGTTTCATGGCTCAAACTCAATCATCTTCACGTCTTTCCCTTCTGCTTCTTTTATCATGCACCCTTTTCCAACAACTTTACGCTTCCTACACTAAAATCGGCGTCAACTATGGCACGCGGGCAGACAATCTCCCACCGCCCTCAACGGTGGCCACCTTCCTCAAAACTCAAACCACCATCGACCGCGTCAAAATCTTCGATGCCAACTGTTAGAAATATTAAATCTTTTATCTTTCAGTTTATCTTTTCAGTTAGTTTGTTAATATTTATTATTTATATTTTGGGCTTAGCCCATATTTTTTCTATTATAAATAGAGAACCCTATGTGTATTTAACACAAGGGAGATTAATTCAATATACAATTTTCACTATGTTTAACATGGTATCAAAGCAGGTTTTCTGATATCTTCCGGTGGTCTTTGTTGTCTGTCGGCGGCCGACCGTCAAGGTCGCCGGCAGCCCCTAAAAATATCCAGAATCAGAGACAAGTCTCCTAGAAACCACTGCCTCCTCTGAATGACCGAACCTCCCTCTCTCTGTTTAGACCTTCTAGACCTTCCAGAGCAGTGATTGCTGCCATCGAAATCTGTTTTCTTCTCGTCGCATGTTTCTGCATCTTCGGACCTCCTTCTTTTTTCTGTATTGTAGTAGAGGGTTTCACCTCTCCTTCATCCACTTCTGAAGTTGAAGTGTGTATTGCCTCCTTCTCCGCTGCTCTCCTTTATCCACTTCTGAAGTTGAAGTGTGTATTGCCTCCTTCTCCGCTGCTCTCCTTCATCCACTTCTGAAGTTGAAGTGTGTATTGCCTCTTCTGAAGTTGAAGTGTGTATTGCCTCCTTCTCCGCTGCTCTCCTTCATCCACTTCTCAAGTTGAAGTGTTTATTGCCTCCTTCTCTGCTGCTCTCCTTCGTACATTTTTGAAGTTGGAAACCTAGTTTAGTTATTTCAAACTTGGTTCATACAATTTGTATGCTCCAGCTTGAGGGGGAGTGTTAGAAATATTAAATCTTTTATCTTTCAGTTTATCTTTCAGTTAGTTTGTTAATATTTATTATTTGTATTTTGGGCTTAGCCCATATTTTTTCTATTATAAATAGAGAACCCTATGTGTGTTTAACACTAGGGAGATTAAGGCCAATTCTTACTTTATAAGTGGGTGCAAACCTCACTCTACAAGCCGGTTTTGTGGGGTTGAGTTAGGCTCAAGTCCACTTCTAACATGGTATCAAAGCCATGGTTAGAGCCTATCCTAGCGAGTTCTAAGTGGGTATTCTATTCTTCTATTCCACCTGGTATCGGGCTTCTAATTCTTCTATTCTACCTGATATCGGGCCGTTATCGGACCACCCAATTTCTACTATCACGCACGAGATGTATATACCTCGGCGTGGAGGGGGTGTGTTGGAAAGTCTCACATCGACTAGGAATAAGGCCAATTCTTACTTTATAAGTGGGTGCAAACCTCACTCTACAAGCCGGTTTTATTGGGTTGAGTTAGGCTCAAGTCCACTTCTAACACCAACCCCGACATCCTCCGCGCCTTCGCCGGCACCGGAATCTCCGTAACCGTCACGGTGGCGAACGCCGCCATCCCCTCTCTCTCAACGCTTCCTGCCGCGCAAGCTTGGCTCTCCCAAAATATCTCCCCCTTCCTCCCAGAAACCGCCGTGACGCGTATCTCCGTCGGGAACGAGGTTGTGGAAAGCTCCGACAAAACACTAATCGACAACATTGTTCCAGCTATGAAATCCCTGCACAATGCTCTCTCCCTCGCCAACCACACTACCGTCCAAGTCTCCACTCCTCACTCGCTCGGAATCCTGGCCTCGTCGGAGCCTCCCAGCGCCGCCTCGTTCCTCCGTGGCTACGACAAATCCATCTTTGCGCCGATGCTGGACTTCCTCCGGCGTACCAAGTCCCCCTTCATGGTGAACCCGTATCCGTTCTTCGGCATCGCCCCAACCCAACCCGAAACCGTGAACTACGCGCTCTTTAAACCAAACAGCGGCGTTTGGGACGCGGGCACGTCGGTGAACTATACGAACATGTTCGACGCGCAAATGGACGCGGTTTTCTCGGCGATGAAGAAACTGGGGTATGATGACGTGGAACTGGCGGTGGCCGAAACGGGTTGGCCCTCTGTTGGTGACCCGAAGGAAGGGGGTGTGAGTTCTGAGAATGCGGCGTCGTATAATGGGAATCTCATCAAGCACGTCAACTCTGGGAAAGGGAACCCTCTTATGCCTGATCGGACTTTCGAGACTTTCATCTTCTCTCTGTTCAATGAGAATCTCAAGCCCACAGTTTCTGAGCGTAATTATGGCTTGTTTAATCCTGATCTCACCCCCGTTTACGACGTCGGCCTTTTCATTGACAAAGAGGTACATTTTTTTCACTTTTACAAAATTCCCAACTTTTCATTCAATGCATTTTTAACATGTTAGTGGAAAACTAATAATTTCTTAGTTATTTTTTCTTGTTAATGATGGAAATAATGAATTGATCGAAGAGACATTTCTAATTAAGGAAAATGCATATTGAAGAAGGTTGCCATGGTCTAATGCAGGCATCTGTTCCCACGTCCGGACCCGGACCCACATCTGGACCCAGTCCCGTATCTGCACCCACAACTGGACGTAAATCTGGACCCAGTCCCACGTATGCACCCGCATCTGGACCCAGCCCCACATCTGGACCCGCATCTGGTCCCACGGCATTAACACCATCAGAGGCACCTTCTTCTTCATCATCATCATCGTCTTCGAAGAAGAAATGGTGCGTGCCAAAAGGGGATGCGAGTGAAGCAGCTTTGCAGGCTAACATTGACTTTGTTTGTAAAAGCAGTGGAATAGAGTGTGGGGCCATTAACGACGGTGGGCAATGCTTCAAGCCCAACACAGTTAGGTCCCACGCGGCGTACGCCATGAACGCATATTACCAAGCATCTGGTGGTAACGATATGGACTGTGATTTCGGCAACACCGGACTCATCACTCACACCGACCATAGTAAGTTTTGTTATTCAACATTGGACATGCATGGTGCTGTGTTGTGTTGCGTCGTGTGTTTTACTACAATCATTTTTTTGTTTTGTTGGAATGACAAAAAGTGTTGTGTCTGTGGGTGGCAGGTTCCCAGGAATGTATGTCTCCAGATGCCGCTACTGGGCTGAAGGCCAGAAAACCCGACGGAGCTGGCTCAGTAACACGGACCTTCCACAACAATCTCTTCTTTATTTGTATTTCAATTCTAATTTCTTTCACTTTTTTCTAATGTTATTGTCTATGTCCCTATTATTAATTATATGAATCCATTCATATATATATATATATATATGCTTTTTCTTTGTTTAGTTTTTAGTTTCACACACATTAGTTAAATGACCACTGATTCTGCGTACTATTCTCTATTCTCTTCCCTTTTAATATTTATTTATGAGAGCGAAAATCATAATTTAGCATTCTCATTCTCATTATTATTATTATTATTATTATTATTATTATTATTAGACTTAATTGCTTAATTGGTTTCGGATTTTTTGAGTTTAGTATTCGTTTTTAAGATGCTTCTGTTTTATTTCAAAGTAATATAAATTGTATTAATACACTTCCTTCCGTTAAATTATTTAAATGGAGTTAAATCGTAGTGATGCGGTCATGAAATTTGATTTTTTTTCTTCTCTCTTCTGCTAGCAATGTGTAGCTTTTTCTCTTTCTCTTCTATTTCTAAGACAGGTAACTTATCATCTTAAAAAAGAAACTTGAAACTTCATTAATCGATATTTCCTTATTCCCCTTATCTTTTTTTTCCTCGGTGCACGAAACTTCTTAAGCAAGATCTTCTTCACCATCCTCGACCCAAACCTTCTGGAACCACGATTGCACCACGGAACCGAAGCCACACGCCGCCCCACGTATTTTAGAAGCAGAACCGAGAACGTCGGTGATTCCAATGGTGAACCTCTTCACGCTCGTGACCACAATAAGCACCATCAGAATCTTCACAACTAAAACAACGTTCAAAGAGCACTCTGCGACCTGATCCGAAATCGAAACAACGACATTCTGTTCAGTCTGAGGGTTTGGGAGACGAGGATCAGGTTGCAACGACGACAATGGTGAAGAGTTGGCCGAAGAAGGAGGTAGGGAAGCCAGTCTCGACAATGATGGAGCCGCCTCGTTTTGGTGATTGGAGATCCGCAATGATTTAGGAGATTCGAGGGACGCACGCGATTCTTCTTCTGGGAAATGACGTGGTGGGAGTTGAAGACTGTCGACTCTAATGCAACCTCTTTGGTGAGAGAACACTGTTACCGTGAACCAAATTTTTTTTGCTCACTATGGTTTTTATCTTATAGTGAAGGAGAATGTGTGTGTTTGTGTAGTGTTGATTCTTTCTCCTTTTGCAACTTTTCAAAACAGGGTTGGATTAAACATTTCAACACCAACAAAAACCAATACAGCTTGTTAGAGGGGAGGAAAAGCAATGAAAGGTTAGGTGACCATTTACCCAGCCTAAAAACATTTTAAAAAACCCAAAAAAATCAAACTTGATAGGTTTTGAATGACAGAAAACCACATAATGATCAGACCAAAGGAGATTGAAGAAAAGCGTGAAGGAAACTTACACAAGAAAATGAAACAACGCTGATCTAAGGGAGAAAAATCATAGGATGACTAATTGAGAGAATAAGTAAAAAAAGCACCCCACCCCATGTTTTGTTGTGGATGTTTTTTTTTTCTTTCTTTTATTGGATTTGTTTATTCTTTCCCAGAGGTGAAAAAAAAACTGAGAAATGGAAAAGGGAAGAGGAAAGAAGATCAAAGAAGAAAGGATGTTGTTGCTATTGGTGGAGGATGAAGAAATGATATCAAAAATTCATGAGATGGGAAAAATTAAAATATGTGACGCTACATTAAAGAGGAGCAATAATATTCCATTAGGAAATAAAATAAAATAAAATAATGAAAGAAGAATTATGTCAATTTAATGGAAAAAGTTATGCAAAAGAGGAATAAAAATCCTACAATTATTATACCATAATGAAAGGAAAAGTTGGACATTACATGGAAGAGAAGAGGAGAGAGAAAAAAAATCAGATTTCATAGCCACGTCACTACGAGTTAACTCTGTTTACGTACAATTTAACAGAAGGGATTGAATTGATACAATTTATACTACTTTGAGATAAAACAGAGGCATTTTTAAAAGCAAGTACTAAACAGAAAAAAAAAACCCTCTAAATATAGGGACCAAATAAGCAATTAAACCTTATTAATATTATTCGTTAATTATTGTAATGTTGAAGATAAAGTTAAAGAAGTCTAAAATATGTAGAGGATCTTAAGTTAAAGTACATAGAAGTTGATTTTCTCTTTATGTTTAAGATTTATTTATAGAAAATAAAGTACTTATAATCATCTTGATTTATCTTTTACTCCATATATGAGTTTAAGATTTAGGACTATTCTAGTAAATAAGTATGAGACCTAACGGAGAAAAAAATTTCACTTTTAAGTGTTAATGAGACTTTTAAATCTATTAATAATAACAAGGGATATTATAGGTAAGGATTTGAATAAAAAATGAAGGAAACTTATTTTTTGTAAATGACTTTTATATTTATGTAGTTAATAATGATTCAATAATTTTTGTAGAGGTTACTAGTGTTTTTTATTTAAAATAATGGGATAAGGTCTTTAGAATTGAAATTGAATTAATTTAAAAAAACACCTAGGCTTTAGTAAATTTCTTTAAAGGATTGGTTGTAAGTGGATACTTAAGAAAAAGTATTATCCTGATGAATTCATAGAGAATTATAAGGCAAAGTTAGTAGCAAAAGGTTTTACTCAAACTCAACATAGATTACTTTGATACTTTTGCTCTTGTGACTAGGGTTTTCTCTATTCCAGTATGTTTAGCTTTAGCAGTTATCTATAAGCTAGTGATACACGGAATGGATGTTAAAACTGTCTTTTGGAATGATGATTTGGAGAAGAAAATTTAAATGACTCAACCTAAAGGATGTGTTGTACCTAATTAAGAGAATAAAGTATTCAAACTTTTAAAATCTTTGTAAAGGTTGAAGCAAGCACCAAAGTAATGACATGAAAAATTAATAATGTGTTACTTTATGATGACTTTTTACCTAATGATGCTAATAAATGTGTGTTGTTCTCCTACAAAGCTTATGATATGCTTCTTGTAAGAGACAATGAGGTTCTTAGACAAGTTTATCTTCAAAAAGGCCTTTTAGAACAATATTATAATCGACCTCCCTTGGTTGATCAACACCTAACTAACCCATATCGAGCGATGACCATGCGTTCATCTTGGTCAGAGTCTAGCACCTTGAAATCCCCATATATGAACGTGACGGGTGACATTGTCTTCAGCCTCCTGCGATCTTTAGTGCCCGCACGTGTCTTTTACGGGTTAAAGAGGAGCAACCACCTCCTGTGATTCCTCTTGAGATGATATTTACGTGACTGCGCAATTGGTGGTCTCTGCTCCTACTTCAACTCCTACTTCTACATCTAGAGTCGTGTCGGCCATCAATCCTAGAGGAATGGTGGGAACACTCTCTTCTTACTGGACTTCTATCCTCTTGCTCGGTTTTAATGTACCACTTGAGGTAACTTGCTCGGATCTACTCCTCAATCTTATGGCGGAGGGTGATGTAGTTCTCTGTGGTGCAACCCATGTTTTTCTGGTAGAGATAGTGTTTGTTGGCATTTGCCCCTAAGGGTGTGACCCTCATCCTCTGATGGGGGATTAGGTCAACACTCAAGTTCTCTTCGAGTATCTTGGATCTTAACGCATTCAACAGAGTGTATTATGAAAATAAGTCACACAGAGAATGTCTCTCACCCGAGACTAACCTCCCTTTCCCCTATTGTTATTCAACTTCTTTTCATCCTTTTTCTCGCTAATGGGAATCTCCTATGTTGCTTCTGGAGTTTTCGAAAGTTTTGCATGTCCTCTACTCGCATATATTCTACAACCCTCTCTCTTAGCTTCTTCATTGTCTTTGTTGGCCTGATGCATAGACTATCAGCGAACGACCCAGGCTTTGAGGTTGTGATCACCTGAGTTAGAGCAAACTCATGGTTTAAATTTTGGATTTGGTGAGCGGTCTTTCTAAATCGATCCATAAAGCAGCTTATAAACTCCTCCTTCTCTTGCTTCAGATTGACCAACACAAGGTTAGTCAGGTGATGCGAGCTTTTTGTAGCAAACTGTGTCCCAAAGAATAAGTTAATGGCCACAAAGTTTTCGATCAAGTTGGGTGACAAGGAGTTAATCAATGTTATCACCTCTCCTTTGAGCGAAAGAGAGAATGTTCGACACCACACTAGGTCACTGGTTGTGTAGTATGCCATCTGGTTGATGAACATTCTCATATGTTTATTCAGGTCAGTCGACCAATCATATTTCTCAAACACAAGGGGAATTAGGGGCACAAAAGTCTACATTATAGTTGTCGTGAATGACAGTAGGTCGATTGTCTTTGTAGTCTTCATCGTACGTACGGGCAAGTTTCCCTTTCTTACCCTCGTGCTGACTTCATTTGTCATTCGACATTGGTCCTCTTTAAGCCTGGAAGGGACAGGCTGGAAGTGGTGTGCTGACGCTTGGGGCATAAATTGTTGAGCATTCTCTTGGCGTGTGACTGTGTTCTCGAGCCTAAGGGTCGTTATCTCCTCATGCCTCCTTTGCATCTTTTCCATCTCACGCTATAAGGTTCTCATTATCCTCATCTGGCTAGGATGACTTTAATCTTCCTCTATTACCACATTGCTAGTCATGTTTCTAGTGGTCACCATTGGGTTTTCTTCTGGTTGTTGAATACTCGGTCCCACGGTGGGCGGTAGAATGTTTTGAGGTGTAGGGTCAAGGTCAACTCCCACAAGCAATATCACAGTCCAAGGTATCCAAATACCATCCTTTCCTTCAGGTCCTTCGTATCTATTTGTCCAATATTGTTCAAAGGGCACCTACAAAAGCTGTTTTGATACCAAGTCAGTTTGAGTTTGACAGTTTAGATATTAAATGTGTATTAAATGCAATCACCTACCTATTCACCTCAAACTTATATTTGTAGATTTCGGAGTGAGCATGTGATTAGCGACGACCTAATTATGACCCATTGATAGTAATTACACTTTTTCTTAAGTTATCTATGATTAGGGTTAATCTCATTAGAGAATAGATGCTCGATCCTCGTCCTGGACATTATTCGGTCTACGTTTAACTAGAACAACGGCGAACGAATGTTGACCGTCTAGATAAAGCGCTAAATACTATATGTAAACAAGAGCATTGAACGAAATTCTAGACGTTGTAAAACATCGTTGAATGAAATGCTAGATGTTGTAATGAAATAAAATGTTGAACAAGTACATCGTTGAACGAAATATAGATCCTCTAGGATAAGTTAAACATTATAAAATTCAAATATCCTAAATGCTACAAATGTTACTCAAATATACTATGCTAAATGCTAATACACAAAACATGCGTTTAGGATCGTCTAATACTTTAATACATGCATTTTCAAGTACTTCATTGTCTATTGTGTTACGCTATTTTTTTATGTGCAAATTACCAACTTTATCATAAAACCTATTTAGAATTAGAATAACGATAAAAGTTAGAAATACGAAAATGTTTTCTACATATATTCTGTTTGTTTTGTTTCGTACGATCAACAAGGACACACAATGTAACTTTTGACTCTAACTTGAAAACAATATTGGAAATAGAAGTAAAAAGTTGGGTAACGAATTTTTAAAAAAATTCTATATAAAAAAGTTTGCATAAGAAAATATAACAATATATATTTAAATAATAGTTATATATATATATATATATATATATATATATATATATAATAAAGTTAATTTTATCCGGATTAAAAGTTGTGATAAAAATTTTGAATTAATATAATATACGTTGAGAAACTTTTTGTGACACTCCACAATTTAAAAAAGAAAAACGGTGTTCCTTTTTTTCATTTTTGTTTCGAATTAGACTTTTTAGCAGGGTTGTTCTGGCTTTACAATCTAGGAAATAAAATAATATATATGTAATATAATATGGAACTATAATCCTACTATCTCTCTCACTGTTAAATTGAAATCCGAACCCCTTTCTATTTTCGCAAGTTGTAAGTATCATGCCACTTGGCAAACCGTCTAATAATGTTTAGCTGGATTAAACTTTCAAAAGGTTCCAAAACTAACCGAGTTTGGAAGATTCTAAATTCTGTTTTCAAAACAAATATCTCAAAATATATTTTTTAAATCATTCTGATAATACTAAAATATTTTGAATTATTCTGAAAATTTTATTCTATGATTAAACATTATAAGGTGCTCCATAAAATTAAACTGGCTAGAATATGAAAAATAAAATCCAAATTATATATACTCTAAATGATATTAAAAACTTCCATTCCTATTTTAAACGTTCTAATATATAATGAAGTGTATTTTTCAAAAAGCCTAAACATTTGCACAAAGAAAATATATATAGCATTTAATTAAATTCGAAGTGTGGTTGAAAAATAGTTGAACTTGCACTGAAATGGTGTGGACTCTAAATAAGTAAAATTACAAGAATGATGATGAGAACATGGAACTACAATAGACAAACAAATTAATATTTCCAAAAGCATTCTTATATGATACTGTAAAATCTTTAAAATGAACAATATAAGAGATCCCATATTTTTACTACATACAAAATCATGTCATCCATTCATTCCACATCTTTTCCTCATATATAATCACAACAAGGTCAAATGACTCCGTGCTTATTTTCAACAATTGAACCCACGGCAAACAGAGAGGACTATTATGAGGATCAGAGCTATCAAAATTGCCAACACTATCAGCTTTATCTTCATGTTTTGCAGCCACATTTTTCTACGGATTTTCGTCCCAGAATTCCTGAAGTCTTGTGCCTGACTCAAAAAAGGGCGAAAAGTAAAAAGGAAGCAGAAACAGTTCATTTTTAAAACACCGATAATATGTTTTATTCCGTTTCGATCTCCACCCGTTTTCTGAGATGGAAAAGTGGGTAGATCTTACCATAAGAGACACTACAGGATCAAAGCAAATAGTAGTTCACCAAAAACAAACAAAAAAGAGCCCAGAAGATGAGAAAACATTCATTTATGATCTTGAAGCATGGAAGATGAGTCCCGAGTTACGGAACAAATAACCAGCAGATGCATATGTATGACATACTAACCTGGTTATGAAGATTTTCAGTCTTGTCTACCAGAAGCTCTATCTTTTCCCCTCTGTCCAGAACCTACATTAAAGTACGAGCATGTCAACATAACATGAATAGATGTCCTTCTGCATTACATAATCCGATCAAAGGTATTGCACAGCAAAATACTGACTTTATGTTTTCCTTTACTTATTTTTTTCTAGTATGTATGGTTTAATCTCTGATTTTCTATTCCATACACATGTTATAACGTATTTCATTATGGCATAGAAAAATTAGAAAAAGCACAGAAAAATCATCCATTATTGCAATGCGCAATTTAAGAATGCAGAGGAATAAGTAATTGGTAGTTGGTGAGGGGATTAACTACTACAAATCCACAAAAAAATCTTAGCTTATTTATCTGACAAAAAAAAAAAAAGGTGTACTTAAAGGCACTCGGATCCTTTCTTGTTATTTTGAACATGATATGATTGTGTTAGAAAGGAGACACTTATTACCAAATATGAGTACTATAACTAACATGGTAGATTCTTATTGGATAAAAAATGGGTCTTATCCTCTCCAACATTTCTCTCCAAATTTCAATTTGTGTGCCTTCAAAACTCTCCTAAAATATAAATTACATATACATTTTCTTCAAGAAGAAATCACATTAAGTGTTCGGAACTGGTGTCATCGTAGGTAGTACAAGATCAATGATAGAGCAGTGATCTAATTACAATACGATAAAAAAAAATAAAAAAAAAAAAAAAAACTGGCAGAAGCTTATGGAAACAAAGAGAAACAAGAAAAGAATTGGAATGCCACCCTGTCCATAGGCCTCCTCCCACTCTCCCCTTGCTTCTCACACGCTTCTCCAATGTCCAGCTGCCACCTATCCATTCTGTTCACGCCTTCCCTTCCCCAAAAATGGATTTCTCAAACATAATTCCCTTCCTGTCCCTTCATTTCCTGCCTCCCCTCTAGAACAAAAGAACTAAAATTGGAGGCCTATCGAAGAGTCTAGCTTTCAGTCAAACTAATTTTAGCTAGATTCACTTTAAGAAAGTAATAGGCTAATAGTCTCGAGGAACATAGCATAGAAAAAGGAATACACAAGTCAAAATCCTACTTCAAAAAGGATCTAGAATCATCAGTAAACCAGAGGTAGGAGACCATTATCATGGTCCGTACAAAGACAACCCCTTTGCCTAACTTCCTGATGTCCACAAAAGAAAGCCCATGGCTCAGTAATCACAATCCGAGAAAGATCGATACAGACATCTACATTTACTTTCTCAATCTATAATTGAAGTACTTCACATTAACAAAACCCGATGTATAAAAGCCTAACTTACCCGAACATACGGCTCCTCATAGTCAACTTCACGCTCAACTACATATTTTTTCCTTCTACACATCATCCACTACTTCATTTGCTATTAAACGAGAAAATCTTATATCCATTTGCTGCAATGAAGACATTTTGATTCTGAGTTGGCGTCTGACTAAAAAGAAAACACTAAAATATGACAAACAAGAAAATGGACAACCAATGTGGGAAATGTGGTTCAATGTGAAAAGGGCATGGAGGACCTACTAAGTTCAAATTTTCCTAGCTCCTCTTTGGCTCCAGTTTGGATGAACCTTCCTTTCCCCTAAGGTAACCAACTACTTGTATATAAACAAAATCCCCATTCATCTTTCAACTTGTATTCAATAAAGTTTCAAGATTACAAATATGAATCCCAGTTCATTTGTTGTTTTTCCCTTTCAAAATTTTGGTGATGAAAAGAAACTTTCATGTCTACCAGAAATAGTTCATATCTATCCTGGACAGTAGTATGCAGCAGTCAACTTCCAAACTGCTATTATAAGAGAGTGGATAGCAAGATGACTGCAATACTGAAGATTCTAAATACAAGTTAAATATATATATTAAATACTAAATAATTTATACCAAATATAGAAAAGCTCAAAAGTAGAATATATGGTAGGATAGCAGCCTCAAATTACCACAATTTCGGGTACATTAACTATGGCTCACTATTTTCAATAACCATCCAAAAATGAAATGAAAAATAAATGGATGAAACTATCCTAGATCCCCATCTGATATACCTAAACTGGACTTGTAGAAATATAAGGACTTTAGAACTTTAAAACAAAAATCACAAATCAAATTTTGCTATTTTTGAATACCAAATTATAAGATTTAAAGACACAATGAAAAACAGTTTGAAATATATTGTATTATATGGTGAATAGTTCTCAATGTTGAAATTTTAAACTACCACTTAACAAAATACCCTTAACCATAAATCTCAACAAAATCATAAGTCATAACTGAGTCTCATGAATCTATAGAGAAGATAATATCTAGAAAAGTTAACATAAAACATAAACAGCCACCTAAATTCACAAGTCATAACTACTTGCGTTCCTACTAAATGGTAGTTCATCCTAGCAAACCACCCCATTTGAATTTGGAAATTGAACATTTATTACATTTTGTGTAAGTGTTGCCTATTTAAGGGTATTATTTCATCAGGTAAGCATACAAAAGGAAGCATTCGCTTCATGCATCAAATCATAATTCTGAGTGATCATACTAAATATCACTTTGTTTCTTCTTTGCCCTTGGAACCACAATTGTGAATGAATGAAGCCTTGCTTTCAGAAGAATTAGAACAAAGATATACCAAAATAAGGCATGCATAAAGTGAGTAAGTGGCTGTGTAACTGTGAAGCCTCTGTTTCAAAAGAATAAAAACAGAATTAAAAGGAACAACAAAAAAGGATAAGAAAGTGAGTGACAGCAAGGAGTACTCAAAAACAAACCAAAAATGCAAAGGCCAAAAAGGAGCAATTTTTTATTGGATTGGATTTTGGCTCCAATTTAAAAGACTAATATAATTCAATCCAAACCAAATTAATATATAAATATGAAATTAGCTTATCAACTATATTTATACAAAATATGCATTTATGAAATTACTGGTTTGTCTATTCTATGATCTTATCATCTAAATTACATCTTATTATTTTAATATATATATATATATATATATATATATATATATATATATTAGCTTAAAATTGTTCTTATGCTTCTTTTGTGCAATAAATTATGTAATTCATGCAAAAGTTATTGTAAAGAGAAAAAAACAAAATAAAAATGATTTATTTTTTCCTAACCACCAAAAATATAATTCAAAACATTTTAGATTAGATCCTATCATATTTAAATTTAGAATAAAATTGATTGGACGGTAAACAAATAAAATAAAATAAAATTCTGAGATTGGATCCAATAGTTTTTCTCATTGGATCTTATATACTCCTGGAACAACCCCATATGTGAGATCTTCCTCTTAAGAATGAAAACCTAGCAATGGACTCTAATAATTTATGAAGGTGCATTCAGTAGTATTCGTTTAACTTACTTTCATTTAAGATTTTAAGCTCATATAAACTTGAATTTACTTTTTTTTACGAAAATTGACAAGTAATAAATATAACAATGTGCTGATATGAGGGAGTCGCCCTGGTTAATGCACATATCACAGCAGTTAAAAGTCGCGTGTCATTTTAAACACTCCATCTGCAATACAGCACGAACACAATGCCGTATATTCTAGAGAATGCTGACCAGACTATTTTATAAGTGCCATACAAGAGGTTTACGTAGTCACACGTTTAAGTTTTCTCAAAGATCCCATTGTGTTTATTATAAAAAAATCCAAACAAAACCACAATTATACTTCCCTCTAACACAACTCTTGAAATTTCTCAGTACAACTAAACTTGATCTACAAAAGTTAATGCTAGATCTATTTAATTTACGCAGTACAGTCTTCTGAATATGCATCTTTACCTTTTCAATGTTCTCCATCATGACACCTTTAACTTCAGAAACCTGAGCCTTCACCTTAGCAAGCTTGCTTATCTCTTCAGGGTGCTCAACACAGTACTGCATATGCTCCTTCAACTTGGACCTGCAGCAAGCACAAATCAGACCACGTACAACCTTCCCCCAAGCAACACAAATCACAATCACCACAAATCCGGCATTATCAAGCTCACACAGCATAGACTCAATACCCGAATTCCTTGTTCAGGCTGTTGGCGGCTGCCGTCGCCGCCTTCCCGCCGCCGTACTTGGCAATAAAATCATCCTTCACGCGCTCCAGAAAAGCCACAGGCACCTGTCTCCCAATCGACTCATCCGCAACAACACAATACGCTACACAAAGCGAGTGCAAGCGACAGATACTTTCAATTCAGCGCAGAAAACAATTCACAGCAACACGAATTTCATTTCATTTAACTTCATTTAAATTTCATTTCTATTTTCAATTCATTTGCCTAAAGCACGTTTGCTCGATTTGAATTTATGTTATATGGATCGGCAAGAGAAGTACTCACTGAATCCGTTGTCGACGAGGTAATTGAAGGTGTGGCCGTCGCAGTTGTAGGTGAATTTATTGTTGGAGGCAGGGAGCTTCTGGAGGCACTGAAAAGCGATGGTGTTGAAGTTGCCGCTGAATTCGGTGTACTCCGCAAGAATCACGGTGCCGCGAGAGACGAACGCGTAGATCAGAGATCTCTGGTTCTGATTGTGTCCCATCCTCTTCTCCCAGATCTGTCTGCAGTGCGCACTCTCTCCACCTACACTCTCTTCTTTTTCTTTCCCTTTTCTTTTCCTTTCTTTTTAGAGAGAGAATGTAGGAAGGAAGAGAAATGATGAGTGAGAAAAACGAAAAGAGTTTACTACGCTTATAAAGCAGGTGTTAACTCCGATGTGGCGTGTAATCCGTGAAGATTGATTAAACATGTCTTTTAATTATAATTATATTTTAATTAATTTAAGTAATTATTCCAAATATCAATAATCTCGCGGTGGCGGTGGCGTTACGACGACATGGAAGAGTGGTAGAACCGTGGGGGCACAGAAGAAAAATAGTGAAAAATAAAAGCGATCATAATTTATTTTATTTAAACATTGGTCCTTTCGATTTGAAACATCCAACTCACCCTCCTGACTGCATCAGCTAATCCAACTACAACAATGACATTTCAATTTTATGACATTCACTAAAATAGTAATATTCATTAACTTTTAGGTTAAATGTACTTGTAATCCTAATTAACACTTCCTTTTCAATCTCTCAGGTATAATTGTAACGGAAAATGTTTCTTGAACAACCATTTTTGACAACATTTAGACACGCGCACACGTGTCAAAATCTGAGTGGTCCAGTTAGAAAAATTAAATGAAAATGGACTACTCAGATTTTGACACGTGTACGCGTATCTAAATGTTGTCAAAAATAGTTGTTCAAGTATCATTTTCCAATTGTAACTAACTTTTAAAGATTATATAATTTTATTTAAATATATTTTGATTTTAAATGACGATATGCTCTAGCATCACGCAATTTATATGTATGATTTATTTTATTAAAAATTTAAGATGCTGTAAAATTTAATGTAGAAAAAGAAATAAGAGGGCGCGTGTTGTAAGAAGACGTGAATTGAATTTGTGTCTGAATTCAAAAGAGAAAGAAAAACCAACATGTAACACTTTTATTCTAATGAAATTTGAATGATTGAAATTACTTTTCAACCACGCATTGCATATACGAGCAAATATGTTTCTTTTAAAATATGTTTCTTTTAAAATCTGAACGATATCATCTCTTGAAGAATGCGATTTCTTAAGATTCTACACAAGAAAATTTTTCAGGTTAGAGGTGATCTGTATATCATGTTTGAATTACATTTGAAATTTTATACGATACTCTTACTTTTTAGTATTCCTTTTGAAATAAATAAAAGTTATAATAAAATAGATATACTAAAACTGCAAAATTCTATTACTATATATATTAATTGTTTAGTAAAGTTTCTAACATAAATATGGTTTTCAATAAAAAAAAATAGCAAGAATTATACTTTTCCATAGAGTTACCTTCTTGTATATAATCGGTATTAAAGTGGTGGTATTTACAAAGTTTGAGATAGAGAAATTTAGTGGAAAAAGTAATTTCAATCTATAAAAGGTGAACATAATAGCTTTACTTAGGTAACAAGAATCAAAGTTGTCATTGGAAGGGGAAACAAAGTTACCAATGATTTTAAATATTCACAAAGTGTGATAATGAAATATATGTCTTGAGAAATCTCTTAAATAATACTACGATCACCGGGTGATGAAGTCCTGAGAGAAATCTCTTGAAAAAAAGACAATTACTATGTTTTGAGCAAAGAAGTTAAAATGTTAGTACATGATAAAGTAACTTACAATTGTCACTATTTGAAAAAAATAATTATACACCATGCAAATACATTAAGGTCACTATATTCATAAACATATTGATCATTTCAACTAAAAGAAAAATAGTTTTAAAACATTGATGTTGTGGTGAATATCAATAATAAAGTACTTCTCTTCAATTGGATGAGCTTATGAAAGTTTTATAATATTTTCGTAGAGAAGTTTATTTTTCACATAAAATGAATTTATGATATTGAAAATTGAAAAAAACTAATGATCAATGTTAACTCAAGTTTACTTTTACGTTTGTTATTTTAGATTCTTTTTTATACATATATATTTATTGATTTAATTATAGATGTAAATTTGCATTTATAAGAGACATAATTTTATGTTTCTTGTAATTGCATTTTCTTCTTCTTCTTTGTTTTTTTAACCAAATTTTGAACAAATTATAAGAACACAAGAAAAAAATAAGTTTTATATAACAACTAATTTTTTTTTCTAAACAAATATTCATTAACTACTTAATATCATAAGGTGTATGTGAGATTATTAATTATAAGTGAGTAGATAATATTATATTTTCAAATACATTCAAAATAAACTCATTAGTACTTCAAGATATAAACTAGGAAGTTAATGTAGTTTTACAAAAAGATTAAACCTAATTATCTAAGATACTAGTATATTAATCCTCCAATTCTCCAATCGAACTCCAATGTTAATATTATACTATCAACTCCTATCTTTGCTCTCACATATAATATACGATTATCGCAAAAGAAAAAAAATAATAGATATAAACAAAAAAATTGCAAGAGTAAGCTAATTATCACAAAAAAATAATAAAATTTCAATTTGAAGATATCAATTTTTTTACAAAAATTTGTTGAAATAACTCTCTGAAAGTTAGCTCTTAACTTAATATTTCGTAGTTTTCCTTTACTACCATTACAATAGGTGTAGAGAATATAATCTCTATCCAAATCAGTCTTACTATGATCTTGTTTCAATTCAATAATCACATTATAGCCCTCAAGAATTAAAGAAACCCTCAAATTATTTCATTCAATGAACATTTTTAATAAAATCAACTATCAATGTCAATTCCCACAACTTTATCCACCAAATTCATTCAAATATCAACTTAAATTGCTCAAACAACTTACCTATAGACACTGCTTCCAGAAAACTAGAGTATTGAATATATTTGTGAAACTCCACATTTGTCATACTTACTCCCAAATCCCTCAATGATGTCGACGACATCGCAAGAAAACAATTTTATTTTTATGTAGCTTGAGAATTTCTCATAAAGTCTCCATTTCTACTCCATATATAATAATAGTCACATAAGCACATTACATTCTCAGAGCAAACATTAAGCTAAATAAGCTCATAAATTCTGTAACCATACACCCAAAATTATTGGGTTTTTTTTTATCTCTTTAGAATAAGGTACTTAAGTATTCTAAAGATGGTAAGAAAAAATTATAATAATAATAAAATAAAATTCAATCCTTCAAACCTAAATAGTAGCTTCACCATAATATCAAAGTCATGCCCATTCATTTCTTTTCTTATAAGCAAGTTCTCCCATACACACATAAACTTTCCTGTTACTACATCATAAGTCACACTTAAACTTTTCTATTTCAACAATTCTACTACAATTCTATAACTTAAGAGTCCAAACCAACTTCTCTTTCATTACATTTCTATGTTATTATCAAACATCATGACTAATTTATCGTCCAACAACTCATAATTCTTGAAAATGAGTTCTCAATTTCAACAAATGTAAAACCAACATCTATCACACAATAGTTATCTTCAATAATAAGACATAAAAATCATCATGAAATTAGCTTCTTTACTAGATAGAGTTTGTCTAGTAGTGCTCTCCTCTCTTAAATAGTTTCGCACAATAAATTACTCTATCTAGAGAATCAGAGGCTCGATTAATGATCAAGACAAAATTTCTAGGAACATAAAGTAAGAAAGTTTCATTAAGAGAGAAAAAATACAACTTACACTCAGAAAATGAACCATGTAAGGAAACATAGTGTTCTCCTAAAGATAAAACATAATTTAAATTCACCATGAGAAGGAAATTCATCTAAGCTTTAATATAGGTTTTTGCACTCATCACTGTTTTGATGTTAAATCATCAAAAGGATGAAAGTTGAATTATAAATTTTTGGGAGAAGTTTGAGGTTTTCACATTATCTATTCATAATATAAAATATTTTTTATATTTTTATAATAATTATCTTAAAAGCATACAAACTAATATTGAGTATAAATTGCTTAATATTTTCATTTGTAAACAAAAATATTTATTGTATTTTATTTAGAGTAACACGAAGAAAACAAATTATGATGTAACCGTGAAAAAGATAAATGATAATAGAAGTTATATAATAAATAAAAAAAAAGTAAATGGTTTATGGTGTGTTATATTATTGGAATATTTAGAAATTGTAAAATTATAAGAGGTAATCACAAAAATGGAATAAGATATACAAAAGTGTATAAACTTATCTTTCAGAAATTAAATCCAGACCTCTTAAAAAAAATTCACTTATTTTTACATGTTTCTTTTATTGAAAAAGACAATTTATTTGACATTCCATAAGGTACTAAATGTATGAAAAAAAAAAACAAAAATAGCCATTTCAAATGAGTTGCCTAACTTTTCACTTAAATACCAAGATTTGTAATGAAATCGATTAGGAGTAAAATAATTATCATCTCTTTCTCTCTCTCTCTATCCCTAACAAAAATGTGTAATACATAGAACAAGATGATAAAAAAAAACTCAGAGTTTTGGGTTAGCACAATTAAACATTTAGACATAGATAAAAACAAAATTCAAAAAGCATTCTTATCATACTCCGAATGGTGTATATGCCAAAGATTTGACATTCAATCTTAATTAGAATTTTAGCATAACATTGGGTTGACTGGGGATATATAAGGGAGTATATGATAATCTGTGAACACGTTTTGCATCTCTATTTAGACAGTGCTGATTTTTTCTTGTCCAATACTTATGTTGGTGCTCCTTTATAAGGTGGAAGAGATATAAACATTTGAATACGTACTCTCACATAACTAGGAGGAAGTTGTAATAGGCACTCCAAAACAGAAAGAACATAAGAAATAGTGTACATCAACATACTCTTAAAATGGAAAAGACATACTCTTAAATAAATGTGCAAAACATTTGAAATCTTGTAAGAATGATAGTATACCATTTATGGGGACAATGGGGTTATAAAAGCCTTTGGTACTACCATTGTTTTTCCTATATATGTATTTTTTTACTTTGTATACAGGTTAGTTAGGCCTCTTTTATTATTTTATTTATACTTTTGATTAAAAAAAAACAATACTAACAAAAATGTAAAAGATTGAAATGAAATATTACATTTCGAATGACAATTTTACAAAACAAAAGTTATAATTATAGATTTAAGAAAGGAAATATTTTACTCCCTCGTGAAAAATATATATATTTGGTTAAAATTACTTTTCATTAGAAGTATTAAAAAAATTATTACAAAATAATTTCGCGAATAGAATAGGTACGAGTGAAAAGAGAGCAAACGAAAGTTATAGATAAAATTTGAATCCATCTCTTTTATAATAAAATAATAAATTTGTTTTAATAAACCTTTTCATAAAATTTTTTAACAAAAGTAAAGATATGAAAAACGAAATCAACTACATAATTAAATTAACTCATATAAGCTTAAAGAAAAAATAGATAAACTAAACGATATGCTACTATAATTTTTCATATTTTAAAGAGATTCTTTTTCAAATTTCTTACAAATATTTGTAAGAAAACTATTTCTAGTCATTTTTCCTAATTTTGATCATTATAAAAGATTCGCAGCAAATTTTGTTACAAAAAAATAATTCACAATAATTTTTCTTGCGCAAAAACCAATTTAAAAACTAACATATACTTTTTCTTGCAAATTTAAATTTTGCAAGTAATTTTTCTTGCGTGTTTTAAATTCGCAAGTAATTTCTTGCAATATAAAGTCCCAACTAGTAAGTATATTTTTTCGATTAATAATTTTGCAAGAAATTTCACAAAAAAATTATAATAAGTTATAAAATATATAACTTTTATTTTCATATTATTTTTAAATGACAAAATAAATTATAAACGATTTATTTATTTTATTTTTTATTAATATCTAAAAATAAATTTTAAAATCAGTACTTGAAATAAATAAATAGAGTATTGAAAGTAGCCAAATATTTTAATAACTCAAAATATTTTCAACCTCAATAACCAGAAATAATTAGTTGTCATATTGAAAGTATTAGATAAACTTAAAACACTAATTTCAAACAATTCATGCATATTTAAAATAAATAGTTAAGTAAATTGAAACCATTAATTACTGTACATGTTCTTCGTTGACACAATTTGACAATTTGTCAAGGAGCTAAGTTAATTACAAACTCTATAGTAGAATAATGTTTGGGACACACACCCATGAAATTTAATAAAATTATAGTAGTATCCTGCATATAAACATAATAACTCTGCCCTCAACATTCTTATGCTTAATTAACTGGAGCATGAATTATTCCTGCGTCAATGGCTTGACGATACATTGATAAACTGACTGAAACAATATTAAAGGCATCAGTACCAATGCCTCCAATAATTAGTACATTAGCAGCTAGAATATCAGAATTTAAATTGCTAATGAACCTTAGCAGTTGTGCGAATTAACACTTGTTGATCTTCCTTTGTTGACCTGCAGAAAAACACTAGGCATATTAAAAACATAATTCATTAGACAAATTTAAGAAATTATAAAAACGTTTTAATCCATAGCATACATGTTAACTTTTATCCTGTATTTGCAATAACTCAATTTATAACTTTTATCCTGTATTTGCAATAACTCAATTTAATATGCTTTTCTATTGCAATAAGTTAACAATGATCTATTGTTATTCACTAGACCAAATACGAAGAGCACATAAAGTTAGCTAGTAACACAAAGATTTAATGAAGATGGATCAACCCATACAGCTAAATTAAAAGGCAATGAGAGCAAAACTGCAAGGTGTATTGCGTTCATAACAAGAATAGTAGGCTCTAGCAACAAATATGACAGTGATGTAGTCCTGCAGGATTTTCTTCAATAACTAACCGTAAAAATTGTTGGGTTATTGAACTCCCTTCCTATGTGGAGAATAGACCCAAATAATGTGGACTTTTATGTCTCACTAGGTTAAATAGAGATGGGTCAGATTAGTAGAGCACAATAAAATCATTTGAAGAGAGACAACAGCCAAGTAAGAGAAAAAGGAAGAGAGAAAACTATTCCCGCATAATCCTAGACCTGCATTGGTGTTTTCGTTGTTGTGAAGTCGTTCACCGTTGGATCGAGCTGATTTTTGGACAGTAGGTTCCAGACATATGGTTCTTCATTCTGACCGTTCGGATCGTCAATCGGAGATCTATATTGGGAGAAATCGGTCCCGCACCAGCAGTCTTGTTTTAGAGAATTTTCATCTTCTTTGTTCTCATTTGTAAGCATTTGTGCTTATTTAAATTGGCTTATTGGACACATCATTTGGTGTTATTATTGGAGACTCTTTTGTACCCTATTATTGATCCTAGTGGATTTTTCTTTGGTTTGGACAACTTGTGGTTTTTACCCTTACATTGAGGGGTTTTCCACGTTAAAAATTGTTGGTGTCTCTTTGTACTTTGGATTCTATTTTTGTTCTATTTGTTTGGTGCTCCTCACAGATTCTCGCAAAAAGGGGGATTGAATTTCCGCTGTGTTATTACTTTTTCTAAGTTGTTATATTTTTTGGCCCTTTCCCCATCAGAGTGGCATCAGAGCTAGGTTAAGGGACTGCTTAGTTTGCGTGAATGATGGAGGCACATACAAAATTGATTCCTTTGAATGGAGAAAATTATCACCTATGGAAAGGCAAGATGAAGGACTTGCTATTTGTGAAAAATTTGCATCTACCTGTTTTTGCTTCCAATAAGCCGGAATCCAAGTAAGATGAAGAATGGGATTTTGAACATCAACAGGTATGTGGATTTATCAAGCAGTTTGTTGATGATAATGTTTATAATTTTGTTGCTATTGAGACACATGCGAGAAGCCTATGGGATAAGCTTGAGTCCTTGTATGCCTCTAAGTCAGGGACTAATAAATTTTACTTGCTGAAAAATTTTGTGGAGTTGAAGTACAAGGAAGGAACTCCTGTTTCAAATCACTTGAGTGAATTTCAAGGACGCTATGATCAATTAGCAGGAGTGGATATAAAATTTGATGATGATCTATTGGGCTTATTCCTATTAAACTCTTTACCGGATTCTTGGGAGACATTTCGAGTTTCCGTGATAAGTGTTACCCCTAATGGTGATATTTCTTTGCAAATGGCAAATAGTGGTGCTCTTAATGAGGAGACGAGAAGGAAGACACAGGGTACTTCATCTCATTCAGAAGTGCTTATTATAGAGAATAGGGGGAGAAGCCAAAAGAAAGAACAAAATAGTGATAGAGATAAAAGCAGGAGCAAGTCCAGGTCTCGGTACAAGAATGTGGAGTGTAACTATTGTCACAAAACAGGACATATAAAGAAGAATTGTTTTTTGTTGAAGAAAGAGAGCAAAGACAAAAAGGGTAAGCAAAGAGAAAAAGATATTGATGATGGTGATCGTGTTACTACTACTACATGTGGTGACCTTATTTGTGTTCGTGATTATGACACTATTAATCTTGTATCTGATGAGAGCATGTGGATAATTGATAGTGGTGCTACACTGCATGTTACATCCAGGAAGGAGTTCTTCACATCTTGTACACCTGGTGATTTTGGAGTATTGAAGCTGGGGAATGATGGAGTGTCTAAGGTTATTGGTATTGGTGATGTTTACTTGCAAACCAACATGGGGATGTAGTTGTTGCTTAGAGGAGTTAAACATGTTCCAGATGTTCGCTTTAACTTGATTTTTGTGCAGGTAGTTGATGATGGTGGATTTGATAACCACTTTGGTTTTGGAAAGTGGAAGCTCACCAAAGGTAACTTGATTGTGGCTAAAGGGGAGAAAAACTCTAAGCTTTACTGGACAAAAGCTTTGGTTGCTAAAGATAGTGTGAATGCCATGTATATGGAGTCATCTTTGTGGCACAAAAGGCTTGGTCATATCAGTGAAAAAAGACTTAACTGCTTAGTTAAAAAGGATGTTCTCTCAGGATTGAAGAGTGTAGAGTTGGAAAAATGTTCTCACTGCATGGCTGGTAAACAAACCAGAGTATCCTTCAAGAAGCATCTCCTTCCAGGAAGTTAGAGTTGCTTGAATTGGTGCATTATGATGTTTGTGGCCTATGGAAGGTAAAGTCTTTTAGTGGTGCGCTTTACTTTGTTACTTTTATGGATGATTGTTCCAGGAAGCTTTGGGTTTATGCGCTACAGAGAAAGGACCAAGTGTTGGACAAGTTTAAAGAATTTCATGCTTTCGTTGAGAGGCAGTCAGGCAAGAAGCTAAGCATTCGTACTGACAATGGTGGTTGTGGACCATTTGATGCTTATTGTAGACAGTATAGTATTGCACATGAGAAGACTCCTCCCAAAACTCCTCAGCTCAATGGTTTAGCGGAGAGGATGAACAAGACATTGATTGAAAGAGTTAGGTGTATGCTTTCTGAAGCAAAATTGCCTAAGCATTTCTGGGGTGAGGCATTGTTTACAGCAGTGCATGTTATTAATCTAAGTCCTGCAGTTGCTTTGAACTCTGAGGTGCTAGACAAGATTTGGTTTGGCAAGAATGTTACTTGTGATCATGTGCGTGTCTTCGGTTGTAAAGCATTTGATGAAAGATCTAAGTTGGATGTGAAGACAACGCAATGCATCTTCATTGACTTTGGTTAGGATGAATTTGGCTATAAGTTGTATGATCCCGTTGAAAAGAAAGTTGTTAGAAGTCGTGATGTGGAATTCATGGAAGATCAAACCATTGAAGATATTGATAAGGTGGAGAAGTCTACACCTAAGGAAGATGGTAATGTGGCTGATTTTGATCCAATTCGGTTGTCTATTAATGATTTGGATATTGATGTTCATGATGATGAACAACATGGTGATATTGATAATCAGCAGATTGGAGATGATTGGTTGTTCCTATTGATAATGTTGATGAAGAGGAACATGATGTCTCACTAGATGAGAGTCTTGGTGATATACCTGAGTTACCAGAAGCTCAACCCAGAAGATCTGACAGGCCAAAACAACCTTTTAAGAAGTACTCTACCAATGAATATGTGATGTTGACTAATGAGAGAGAACCTGAATGTTATGAGGAGGCCATTGAAAGTGAAGAAAAGCAAAAGTGGTTGGATGCAATGCAGGATGAGATGAAATCTCTGCATGATAATCACACTTATGACTTGGTGAAGTTACCTAAGGGTAAGAGAGCCTTAGAGAACAGGTGGATTTTCAGGTGAAGCAAGAGAGAATTTCTACATCTACCAGATATAAAGCCAGATTAGTGGTGAAAGGCTTCAGACAAAGAAAGGGTGTTGACTTCAATGAGATTTTCTCACCTGCGGTAAGGATGACATCCATCAGAATTGTGTTAAGTTTAGCTGCTACTCTAGATTTGGAGGTTGAGCAAATGGATGTGAAGACAACTTTCCTTCATGGTGATTTAGAGGAAGAGATTTACATGAAGCAAAGGGATGGTTTTCTTGTTGAAGGCAAGGAAGACTATGTGTGTAGGCTACGAAAAAGCCTACATGGTTTGAAGCAGGCTCCGAGGCAGTGGTATAAGAAGTTTGAGTCAGTTATATGTGAGCAAGGCTACAGGAAGACTACTTCTGACCATTGTGTTTTTGTCAGGAAATTTTCTGAGAATGATTTCATTATACTGTTGTTATATGTTGATGACATTCTTATTGTTGGGAAAGATGTATCCAAAATTGACAGGTTGAAGAAGCAATTGGGCGAGTCATTTGCCATGAAAGACATGGGAGCTGCTAAGAAGATTCTTGGTATAAGTATCACTCGTGATAGAAAAGAGAAGAAACTTTAGCTATCACAGGAGCACTACATTCAGAAGGTGTTGCAAAGATTCCAAATGAAAAATGCTAAAGTTGTAAGTACTCCTTTTGCCACTCATTTTAAGTTGAGTGTTAAACAAAGTCCTTCAAATGAAGCTGAGAAGATGGATATGAGAAAAGTTCCTTATGCTTCTGCGGTGGGTAGTTTGATGAATGCAATGGTATGTACAAGACCTGATATTGCACATGTTGTTGGTACAGTCAGTAGATTTCTATCAAATCCAGGTAAAGAGCATTGGAATGCTGTGAAATGGATTTTGAGGTATCTTCGTGGTACTGGTGGTTTGAGGCTTTGTTTTGGAGGTGATAAGCCTACTTTGGTGGGTTACAGAGATTCAGATATGGCTGGAGACATTGATTCCAGAAAGTCAACTTTAGGCTATTTGATTTATTTTACAAGGAGAGCCTTAGCTTGACAATCAAAGTTGCAAAAGTGTGTAGCGTTGTCCACTACTGAGGTAGAATTCATTGCACTTACTAAAGCATGTAAAGAGTTGTTATGGGTGAAGAAATTCTTGCAGGAGCTTGGTTTTGTGCAAGGGAAATACTTGTTGTATTGTGACAGTCAAAGTGTTATTCATCTTGGTAAGAATCCAACTTTTCATTATAAATCCAAACATATTGATGTGAAATATCATTGGATACGTGATGTTTTGAATGCTAAGTTGTTGGAATTAGCGAAGGTTCATACAGATGATAATGGTGCTGATATGATGACCAAGGCATTGCCAAGAGGAAAGTTTGAAGTTTGTTATGAGATCGCCAGTTTGGCGGATATCTCCACATAGTCATGAGGGGGAGATTTGTTGGGTTATTGGGCTTCCTTCCTATGTGGAGAATAGGCTCAAATAATGTGGATCTTTATGTCTCACTAGGTTAAATAGAGATGGGTCAGATTAGTAGAGCACATTAGAATCATTTGAGGATAGGCAAAAGCCAAGTGAGAGAAAAAGGAAGAGAGAAATCTATTCCCGCATAACCCTAAACCTACATTGGTGTTTTCGTTGCTGTGAAATCGTTTACCGTTGGATCAAGCTAATTTTTGGACAGTAAGTTCTAGACATATGGTTCTTCATTCTGACCGTTTGGATCGTCAATCGGAGGTCTAGATTGGGAGAAATTGGTCTCGCACTAGCAGCCTTGTTTTGGAGAATTTTTATCTGCTTTGTTCTCATTTGTAAGCATTTGTGTTGTTATTATTGGAGACTCTTTTGTACCATATTATTGATCATAGCGGATTTTCTTTTGGTCTGGACGACTCGTGGTTTTTACCCTTGCATTGAGGGGTTTTCCACGTTAAAAATTGTTGGTATCTTTTTGTGCTTTAGATTCTATTTTTGTTCTATTTGTTTGGTGCTCCTCATAGATTCTCACAAGAAGGGGGATTGAATTTCCGCTATGTTATTACTTTTTCTAAGTTGTTATATTTTTTGACCCTTTCCGCAATCAAAAATAGCACTTAATATCCATACGAAGTGGAAACAAGGAGGGATGGCTAATTACATAAAGGTGTATAGGGGTGAATAGCAAAGAGACAGATTTCATCTTGTAAGCCACAGCTAGAATTGCACCATTAATACTAAAAGGAATATCAAAACAAATGTAGAGGATTAAATAATTTGGAGCACAAACTGCTAATTCTAAATGCACTAAATCATCTAGCCTGAAGAAGCTCTTCGATGACATCCTCCATTATAATAACACCAACAAACACTTCATTGGGTGGAAATACTGGCATGGGCACATTATCAAGTTCCAGGATGCAATATGAACATTCCTCTGATTAAGGAGCAACTCCCTTGAAAGCTTAAGCTGAGCAATGAAGACAGATTAACAGTGCAAATTTCTAACATGTCTCCACACCATGTGGTTGTAAAGGCACTAAAACAGTAATATGGACTACGTTTCCCACGGACAAAAAATGTTAGGTGAAAGCAATGAATGATCATAGCAAGAATAATCTATAATCATATTTCTTAAATTAAACTATAACCTGAATTTCTAATTCTTCATGAAGATAGGTTCACCCTTTGTTCCAATTGTTATTTCAGGTCTAGTCTTCCAAGGAAGAGGATCATAAGCTTTATTGAAAAGATGAAACTCTAAGCTTTTATTCGGCACGCATAAAAGACAAATTTCAACATATCACCATATTCAATCATTCGATTACTTGCATTTATTCAAGAAGATTAGTCCTATCCCGTTCCTTCGAGTAGCAACAGCCTAAAGCAGAGGAACGAAACTCCGAAAACTCCGCACCGAAATCAGAGTTTATAAAACCCCAACCTAAACTAGAAGAAAAGTGGAGCAGAGAGAAATGGTTAGTTACCATAACAATAGGAGCCGAAGGTAGGAGCACCGTTATTGGGTTTGGGATGCTTGTCGTCGAGCAGAATTTGTTCCACGGCATTGCGAAGGCTGGTTCCGTTGTGAATGAAGGAGGTAAAGGCGGTAGAGGCACAGTCAACGTCATTACTGCCAGTGGATGAAACAGCGGAGTCTCCAGATTCCTTCACGTGCTCGGGGTAGATGTACTTCTTGTGATTGGAGAGCAAGTTGAAGTCGAAGGCCACATTCCTCTAATCGAACCTGAGCTTGATGAAGGCGTGCTTTCCGTGACCGTCCTCGATCTTGAGGACGAAATTGCAAAACAAGTCGACAACCGGCTCCACCATGCTGGCCAGAGTACACAAAGCATGCGGAATCAGCCCAATAGGACTAGAGCCAATCAAGGTAGTTGTAGTTTGCCGAGGAGGTGTGCTGCAGGATCCTGCAACAGTCTCTAGGATTGTGAACAATTTTTAAAAAAATTATAATAATAACATATTTTTAGCAATGAAACCTAAACAAGTTAAAATTTAATAGATGTTTTAAATATAATAAATTAACATAATATTTTATTTTAATTTCCTGCACAAAAGTAATTTACAAAAAACTTGACAAAAATATTAGCAAATACTTTAATTTTCTTTTCCTTAATACTTTTACGGCAAAGTTTTAGTGGCAAGAAAAAGTTATATAATTTATAAATACATATATAAATTCACAGCTAATTTTAAATTTTTTTCCTCTTTCGAAATGTTTCCTGTCAATTATATTTTGTATCAAAATCAAATGAATTTTAGAAAAATTTAGATTTTTTGACATTTTGTGAGACTATTTTTTTTTAATATTCATTGTAATTCTTTGTTTGATTGCTGACTTTGATACTACGATTTAAATATATGTCAAAATAACCAAATTTAACTTAAATTACAATAAGATGAATTACATTAAACATTATGAATCCAAATAAAATTGAGAAAAATAATATTAAACTAATATTTTAATAAAAAAATTGGTATGACTAATTTTTTTAGTGATAGATTTTAGGCGTGATTTAAAGTTTCCTGATTTTTTTAAATTCATTCTATAAATTTTAAAATTTCAATTTCTTCAAAAACTTTCGATCTAAATAACAATTTTTCATGAATTATTTTGAATTATGTTATGAAGATAAAGGTTCCAAACAAAAAAATAGGTGTTTCCATTCTTAACCAGTCCCTTTATTAAGAAAATTGATTGCCATAAGAATACTGCTTTCAATGAAATATAATTTATGCAATTTAAAACTAATAGAGATCAGTTATAACAAAATCTTTAATTACCAACTTTACCTTTAAGAATATTAATGTTAATAATTAATTTATTATTTTTCTTTATCTTCCTCTTTAAATTACAAACCATGAGTATCTACAATATCCACCAATGCTTAATCGACATAATTAAAAATATCCAAGTATATTTCAAGTGTATCTTTGTTAATATATTACAACATTTGATAATTATCGCCAGTATGCTAAAAAAGAAGAAAAGATTTGCTCTAAGAAACACTCTCAGGTGGTCACAAAACCAGAAAAACAAAAATAAAAAACAACTAACTAACCACAATAAGCTACATCTTTCAGCTGAACTATTCTAGAAGGATGATACAAATTAATGGGCTTACATTAAAATATATCAATAAGCCGATGAGGCTCAAGACAAGAGACTTTTCCATTCTTCTCTCTCAATGATATCAAACTATCACAAAAATACTTCCATTTGTTTTGGTTGGAAGTGAGGAGAGGAAATCACATGATGTTCACTCAATTTTAGAAGTATTGGTTGGTGCAGAACCAACTTCGGCAGAAGAGGTGTCCATATCATTCAGACCTAATTCTTCATTTTGTTCCCATGACCTCTCGTATTCCTCAACTGGAGAAACACCGTGTTAACAACATTGCCAAACAGAAAACCACAATACATGACTATGTACATAAAAAACTAGATAACCACAACATCAAACAATCAGAATCATATTTTCACATTCAGCACATTAGACCCATTCGTCACATGAAATCCAATTTGCAGCCTACTCAGGGCACACTTTAAAGCAAAAGGTTGAAGCACGAATACCTAACAAGGGGAAATGTCTGAAATAAACTTATTTTTGTTTGTTTTTTTCACATGATGGTCTATACAGAATTCGGGGTTTCTAGCAACTCCAATAGTTGAATCGGATCAGATATTTTATGGAATAAAAGATCAATGTTTCAACCTTTCATTAGAAAAAGAAAAAGACAAGGAACATTTCTCAGGTCTATGAAAATATGGACAGTGAATGAAATCTGTATAACGATAGAAATGGAAAGGGGAAAAAACAGATTCACAAATTCAACTCAGAAAATGTGAACTTTACCAACACAAAGTATAGCTTTATTTATGTCAGAGCTGGAAAACTTACATGTTAATTGTTTGTCCTCTTTCAGATCATCAGTTGCAGGTGCTATAAAAGAATTGGCTAATGCATCATCAAGAATTAGAGTCCAAGCTTCTTCTAAGCTAAGAAGCTGCATACAATGAAAGGATGGAGATAAAAAAAATTGGGATTAAGACCTAGAACCAATAAATTTAATTCGGTTAGGTAAAATTCAAGCCTTCAACTTCAAAGATAGGACCACAGGTCTTTGTTGCTCAGAAAGGGACCCATCTTGTAGAATACATTTGGTTAAAATTCTTTAAACCCTTTTCTCTTTGTTGTCCATTTCTTTTTATGATAAAATTTATCATGAAGTCTCAAAACAGGACAATGTCTCCTGAACCAATGCCAAATGTTTGCAAACTTCCTTCTTTTCCCAGTTAGCCACAAAACATGGTGCAAGAATAAATATAAAAAATTGCAATAATAACTGATAAATAGTCATGTGTTACCTTGTTTAGTCTTGTTTTAAAGTCTATCCACTTGTTTCTACTATTTTCATCAAGACTATCTCCAAAAGTAAAGCCATGGACCCTCTCAAGGCCTGAACATGCAAATCCCATAAAATTAAATTCTACATTGATACATTCTAGAAAAAATAAATAGATTATAGGAATAAATATGTTTGTAATCTCTAAAGTTGGACACTTGGAATTCGTCCATATCCCAAACTTTAAAAATAAATAAATATAGTCATTTTAATCTAATGATATTAAAAAAAATTAGTATCAAAGGAACGGCATTCAAATGCTATTTACCACGTGTTCTAACACGTTAAAACGTAGGTATGTTAGAAAGACTATATCTATTCATTTTTAAAGTTTGAAAACCAAATTGTATCCAAGTTTGGGACAAGGAAGAATTCCAATTTTGCATCAAAGTTTAAGGATATTTACTCCTAGATTATATTAAAAACTAAATCACACCACAGGATCAAGAACATCATAAACATGATAAAAGATAACCGTTTAAACTCCACCCTTCCAAAACAAATACAAATTGGCATTTAGACGACTTTCAAAACATATTTGAGATAGATTTTGGAATGAAAGAAACATATAATGATGATAAATTGGTTGAAAAATGAAAGATCTATTGAAAAGAAAAATGTTTTCATCATTTTGTTACAATTGAAGCTGAACAAAGTGTATGGGTACTATGATGTCCGTTCCTTTCACAAAGATGACTCCTAATCCTTCTATCTCATTAGGATGCTGCCTAGATTATAGTTTATGTGATTGATAGAATGGATACTTACTTTCACCAATTCTTGTGATTAAACCTTCAACAGTTGTAACTATTCCTCCAAGGGTTCCGCTTGCCAGCTCCAAGTCAACTTCCGGAACTTTTACACTTGCAGTATCAGACTAATCAAACCAAACTACTCAGTCATGACATTTTTGACAGGTTATCTTTACAAGCAAGACTGTACGTGTATCATTACAACTTTTGACATATCATTGAAAACAGAACATGTTCAGGTTAACACTTCTAAGTTATCTTTTGATGAATCATTTCAGCTTTCTGATAACCCCAAAATGCAAATTTAATTCCTCAAAAGGCTATAGATGTCAAAATACATTGAAGAATAAAGCAAAATTTTAAAGTGGCACTGAAAGAGCTCTCATGATTAGTTTCTATATTTGGTTACTTTACACTTTCAGCAAAACAAGTTTGGAAGCTTACATTTTTCCCCACATTTGAAGGCTATAACCTCAATAACCAAAACACAAAGTACCTTCTTTATTTAATGAAATTTCTTTTACTGATCCCAATTTGCAGTAATTGCATACTAGAAATAAGAAAATTACATGCTCCCTAAATGCAAGGATAAACTACAAGATCCATCATTCATCCCTTAACATATATAAATAAGAAACTAATGGGTTCAGATTAGTTAAGATCACGAAAAGAATTACAGACCTTTATTACATCACGGCTAAGGTCATTGACATTCTTAACAGAAAGAGTAATTTTTTTCCCCTTTTCAGGAATTCGTCCACCAGGTTTCAACTGCAAGGTGAAAATTAATTATAATCCAGCCCTAAAAAGACAGTCACACTCAAGAAATCAGCATACCTCAGAGTTGCGGTAGCCACAGACATCACATGTGGATGCCATAACAATTACTTCTTGAAAGTAAGGAATATCTGTCCATTGTTAAGCTCAACAGTGTGGAAGAAATACCAAGAATTGTTCATGCAACAATATAAAATATAAAATTGGGATGTGGCATTGATACTGTTATCAAGAAAGTAAATAAATATTATCTAGTTTTTACCTGATCAGCAATTGGAGTACATGTCAACATTGTAGACAGATGTTTCATTTTGAAATTAATTTTGAGAAGATTAAATTCATAGTCAAGTTTCCGAAATTTGAAAGTAGATCATTTTCAGGATTTTTAATTGAACACATGTTATCCGAAAAATATTCAGCCCCAAATGGATGATGCTAAGCTTCCAGTTTCAACTTAAAACGTGAAACATAGAATCAAAACAGAATTTAAAATAACAAAAAGCCATCCCCTATAGTTTATACAATTACAGTTTACTGCAGAGCAAAATAGTGAGTAAAGCTCCAAATTTCAACTGGAATACAAACATGGAATCAAAGAAAAATAAGTCCCAATAGTTTATATAATTTTATTTTACCCCACAAATTTATGTACTCTTGCATACACAAAATATAAATCCTCTTTAACCCAATAAATTTTAATTATCGAGTTTAAATTGACAGAATCCTTCTAAAGAAATGTAACAATATCCCAAGGAAAGTATTGAAAATGCTGCTAAGAGGATACTGGTGACAAACATTCGAGTCTCACACTTGGCAGCACAGGCACCACAAGTAGATGGGAAAGTCATCACCTGTCAAGTAAAAACAGAAATCTGACACCGAGTGAACAAACAAATAAGGGCAAAGCTCAGTACACATAACTATAATTCAGCAATTGTACCTCTTCTGGTGCCGTATATCGAAACAAGGCTTCAGCCATTTCTGCACTGTTACTCTGAGCAATGGCTCGATGCCCAGCTGTCGCCCCTATTGATCCATGTGGTTCTGTCCTTACTTGATCAGTAGGCACAGCTTCTCCACCTTCCAGGGGGTCAACACGAGTTCCTTCAATCTGTGTGGAATCAACAAGGTATCCCAATGATGCTTGCTGCTCAGGAGTTCTCTCATAAAACTTGATCGTCAGTGATGGATCAGATGATGGTGCAAACCTATTCAATGTGTTCTCCATTTACTTAAAATAGTACCAGATAGTGGACTAATATTACCAAGTACCAAATGCCAGCACAAGTTTGCCTAACCAACAAATATATGTTTGTCTTGACCAATTTCAAATAAGTTAAAAGATACAGTATGGTATGATTAAGAAAGGCATGCATCTAATCCAAAGTCACGCACAAGCACAATGTGACTAAATTTTAGCCTATACAGAGGTCAACACAATTTACAAACTAAACCACACTCATCTCTTGAACAAAAAATCCACGAGGCTACTCCCTGTATGTTATCACTGAATCCCTTGTGTCATTTACTTGTATGTGAAGAATACCTTTATAATCTCTTCTCTAATTAAAATAATTTTATTCATTTAAAACACATCAACAATATATAATCACTTACGGGTTATCGATGAAGCTATTTCCAGCAGGATCATCAAGAATAAAGGTGATGGCTGATTCTCCTGTTGCACAGGCTCGCAGTTTCACCAAGAACTGATCAATTGCGTCAGCTGTCTCTGGAGCCACTTTCTAGCAGATAGAAAGCATATCATTAATTAAGTTACTTAAAGAGAAACTCATACTTCGGATAAAATTATTTAGCACAGAAACAAGTACTTTGCGTTCCTCTTGAAGGGCCTGAAGTTCATCACCTGCTCTCATAAGTATCCCTTCCACCTATAATTACAGAGCAAAAGATATTGTTGAATCATTTCACTACAATTTTCAACAGTTCAATGTTCATGAATTTTCACAAAAAGAGCGTTAGAGTTCTCTGATACCCACAATTTACATTTCCAATTGTAGAAATTAAGAATATTATTCACGATGAGCATCATCCTGGCTACAAAATACAGGGTGCATATGGAAATTGCCAAAGTTATGATATGATTGAGATGGACCTAGAGCTTCAGAAATCTAAACTAAATCAAACAAACTAAAAATCAATAGACTAAAAGGAGAACAATCTCTTCTTATTAATTCAGAAATTGTTTTGACCAAGTAGAAAGGACACATTGACATCTTTATTCACTAGATAACTATACACATGCGGAGTAAATTTAACCATCTTAAAATAAAAATGCAGTGTTGAGAATTGAGATTTTTCTTCACAAAAGAAATAACAGGTAACTCCCCGTCTTACCCCGAAAAAAATTGAAGCAAACATGTCATTGTCAGGAACAGAAAACAACAAAGTAAATTGAAATATGTATCAGAAGTACCGTTGACAGACTACCACGCTGAGCTTCTGGTGGAATCTCAAAATCCAGTTCAGGTATCTGCACAATCATACATAAAAGCAAGGTGTCCTTTGAATAAATTTATTACAAAGTAGACTATGAATTTTCAATAATAGAGCTAGATTAGTCACTAAAATTTAGAATCAACATTTTAAATTGTTTCCTTCATAAAAATATCTATCTTTCTATCTATCTAAATAGATAGCATATAGATAAATAGGTAGGTAGATAATATGAGCTCAACTAAGACTATGTGCCTTAGCCCTAAGACTTTAAAGAGACAAGAACCAGGGTGTCAATGAATTAAAGAATTTTGAAGATTACAATCTAAATAGGAAACAGAGTAAACAAGTTTAAATAAATATAAAGAACATATACAACAAATTTAAATACCTTAATGGTAGCAGATTCTGATTTAACCACTTGACGATTTAGCATCTGCATTCAATAAACTTGTCAGACACTTGTATAAACAAATTATCATAATGGTAAGAAAAAAAGACAAGCTTACAAACAAAAATAAAATAATACCAAGGAGGCATACATAGGCCATAATTTATTATATACGGTTATTTCCTGGAGGATGTTCTGTTTCATGCAATAAGACTACTGGTTAGTGAAAAATTGGTTACTATATGCATCAATGTTCTACCAAGGACAATTTAAATTTTCATATTTCTTTCCCTATTTTGTATGACAAACAAACATATATTGTATTCAAAAAGCCTCCTAGCTCATAATTACATATGTAATCCCAGTTTGACCATTTCCTTTATAAACATAGTGAGAAAAGGGGCAAGAAAATGCTGAACTAGGATTGCAGCATTCTTTCCAGTTTCCATCACAGAGGTGCCTATCATACTTTGTTCAGTAAAATGCTCACAATATACCAGCCATGCCAATTGCACTGTTTTTAATTGCAAACATCCTCATAAGGTGCTAAGACTGGCAAAAGTCACCGGCAGGAGGAAGGAGGCAGGATGCGAAAGAGAACAAAGTAAGACCATAATTTAAAAAAGAAAAGTTCTTTATAGCGCCATCCTAGAAAGTTCTTTTGCAATTTGAACGGATGTTACCATCCTATGGCCTCATTCAGGATGACTTGTAGTTTTTCAGCACAGTTTTCAGGTGTAATTTTCAAAACAAAGACAATATTAATAGTAGTGATGATGATTGTGTTTGCAGAAATCGTGATAGTAATAGAAAAAATGATGATGGTGGTAATGGTGACTGTGGATATGTTTCAAAATTAGGTGAAAAATTATTCCAGCTCCATTTTGGCTAAATGCACTTTGTTTTGAAATTGCATTCGAAATGAAAGCCCACAATCACCCCAAATGGGGCTTAAGATATTTCAATGTCTAGATGAAAATATTCACCAGGTTGAGTACGGAAGAAGACTGAAGAGCATAATCATGCTCTAACTCACCATTACTGTTCTTACTAAGTTTCTCATGATTAAGTTTTGCCATGCATTTGTATTTTTGTATGCATGCTTATCAAAATTGAGAGTAGGAGTTAAAACAAACATAAACACTCCCACACCCTCTAACCTAGTTAAATCAAACCTATAGGCTCGTGCAAAATCACGTAAAATTTGAGTTTTGGGTTGATTTAGTAAGCTTGGTTGGACAGTAGAAGACCTTGGGGAACATTTTGTGATACACTAGTTCTCTCTTGTGAGTTTCTGCCAATTTGGGTGTTGACTACTAGCTTCAATCACATTCTCCTATCACAGGAACAAACCTCTATCAGTATAAGGTGATGTTTGCAGTCACCATGATAGGCTTTGATACTATTTTAGAAAGTGGATTTTAAATCTATCTCAAACTCACAAATTCAGCTTGTAAAGTGAGGTTTAAACCAGTTATATACTATATTTTGACCATATATCCCTAGTCAATACAAGATCAAAGACCTCAAAAATTCATGCTCTGTTTTGTTGACAGCCTCTCAGACCTTTCACTTCTCGCTCTGTTTTTACTAGTCTGTTGTATACTTAGGGGCAGTGCTATCTATAATACAATTTAGTGGGTTGGGAGTATTGAGTCCAACAACTTTTTTTGTTTATGTAAAACATAACATATATGTCACATAGATGAGTTGATTGTTACATATATGATTTGATTACATTAAATAGGGAGATATCCTGCCAAATATTTCCAATTATTAGATATTGATAGTGATTTTGTTCCTTATTATTGTATCTCTTTTTCATTATAAATAAGAATACTCATGTGTGTACCCAGCACACCGTACTCACTCCATTATTTCTCCATTTCTCTCTCCTCAACATGGCACTAGAGTGGCACAGTCCTCCTTGACTTATTTTGTCACTAATCCTTTCAACAATATATCATATAAAATAGTCAACTTAAGAATGAAAAAACAAAATCTTGATTTTGCTTTAGCCCCTTAAATTTTTTATCTCTAATTTTGGTCTTCCAAGTTTAAAAGTTTTAGTCCCTTAAATTTGAAAAATATAACATGAATTCAGTGCCTAGACATCAAATTTTGAGGAACCAAAATAATCTGTAGAGAACTGATTTTAGTCCCTCCAATTTAATGTCTAGGGAATAAAACCATCTCTTTTTTCTTTTTTAATTTAAGGGACTACAATGAGCTTATTTTAGTTTGGGAGACCAAAACCAAATTCACCCCAAAGTTTAGAAACTATAAACATAATTAAACCTAAAAGGCAAATATAAAAACTATTTACAGCATAATATAGACTATGATCAACATAAGAATAAAAATAATAAAAAATATAAGATATTTAAAGCATAATATATAATTGAATAATTTACTTGTTACTTTACAAACAAGAATTAGTGATAATATTTTATTTTTTAATTATTTGATGTAGTTTAAACTTATTTAGTAGAAATGTATTGACAAAGCAAGATGCTTCACTATTGTAATTTACTGTTTTATAACGGTATTTTTATGGAATTCAAATGTAACTATGTTATTTATTGTTAACATTTTTTACGGTAAGCAAACTCTTACGAGTTTGAGAAAAGTCTACAAAGCCTCAACGTCTTTCTATGAACTCTTAAGTTTGACAATCTTGATTGCATACCATCTTGCTTCATATACTTTCATATCATTACATGATAGATGCCTTTTACAATGTTAAACTCGATAATCTACCTAGGATAAGGAGGGAGAATAAGAACTCGTAAATAGGGGATCTTAACTTAGATGGTAAGATCTTAGGATTTTACCTAAAATGCAAAATTATACATTTACAGTACATATGCATAAGAATATCATAAAAAAAGAAAATAACCTCTTAAATCACAGTATAAAACAAAAGTAGATTTAAAAATTATAATAATAGTAAGTCATAGTATCCAAATAGTATAATCAGAAATGTGGGAAAGAAATTCTTAATTCTATTTTTTTTAGTTGACTAGAAAACTATGCTGTTCAACTTTCTTAGAATTTAAGTTTAGGATTTAAGTTAACCACACAATACTGGTTTGTTAAGTAAAATTTTCCAAGCCTTATGCGGGATTTATACTCACCCACTCACACCTATCACAATGAGGGTTCACAAGGCTGCAAATTATGGTGGGCCAGGGTTGTCCTTAATTAATGTGCATTTGAGCCGCCAACCCCTATTCCAAGGTCTATCAGACTGGATTCGGCCAATGCAGGTGACCCAGCAATGGATTTAGGATTGGCTTTGTTACCAAAACAGAATGAGCCCACAAAATTAACTTGTATGGTAAGGATTACTAAGCTGAAAATGTTGCTACAGCCAAAGGAATGTGAAATAATAGAAGTTACATGTGGCACTGGTCTAAGGAAATAACGGAATCACAGAGCCAAGGTATGCAGTTGTGACAAAGAAAAGGTTGAATCACTGCAAGACGAAGAAGGTTATTAATAGGTTGGGAAGGGCTTCACAAATGAGAAGAAAGTGATTTTCCAGGGTGTATTTAACTCACGGAACAGTATGATCCTACAAGGTAAATATTGATTCTAACACCAATGGTCTTCTAACTTAAACATGGATGCTATTTAAGAGAAAGACATCGGCAAAAGTGTGAAAATTCATCCTTCAAACTAGGGCAGTCACTAGTGTCAAGAACCTCAGCATGGACATTAACTGAATGGGAAGAAGATAGATGATAAAGAGTATTGGAGTACCTGCACCCAAATCAGTATTATATGTACCCTGGTTACTACAACATGTTTTAAAATTCCTCTAGGGGCCATATATGTTGTGTTATATCATTTATAATAATCATATGGGAATGGGGAGTTGAAATTTGAATAAACCCAACCTTCTGCTCGCCTGATGGGATTGCCAAAGTGTAACGACAACCACGTGGTTGAATTTCACCAGCAAACTGTACTTCATTGTTCCTAACATATAAAAATCAATAACTTTTGAGAAAGATCAAAGGAACCAATAATAGTCAATGCACGAGAGGAGGGCATAGACTTAAAGGGTTTACCTCTCACCACAGTGTGGACATTCAAAAGCTGATAACAAAATCTGCAGGAAAGGTAAATGTGGGGAGTTATATTTAAGAAAACAAATGGACAGACAAAACAAAAGAAAACAGCAGATAAAAATAACAGTATACAATATGATTCGTTATCTAATTTGTGAATAAAAAATGCTAAATCATTTAATTGAAATATGTAACAGAAAACATCAGGAAAAAAAAATGAATGAGGCCTAAGCATAAAGATAACAGAAATAAAGGTGAAATTTAACTTCATATATGATATATCCCAATACCCCAATGAAGGATCAAAAACAGTAACCACTTGCCAATCACAAGAGTAAATGGAGCAATAGACAAGACATACCTTTCTGAAGTGAGGAATTAAAGTCAATAAAAATCTTGTAATCCCCTGACAAACATGACAAAAATTCAGGTCAGGTGATAAAATTTAAAAATTTTGGATGAAGATACAATATTAAAGCTTAGGGTGTACTTTAATCATTTCTTCACTAATAAATAATTGTTTCATTGATTTTTAACGTGGCCATGGATAGAACAACACAAAAGATGAAACACACAAAGTGTCATTACTCAATTACTCGGGCAACAATGTCGCTTGTAAATAAATGAAGTGCTAACTATTCTACTACTCCTAGTCCGTAGTTAAGGGCTTAACTAAGTTCCCATTACATGAAACTTCAAGGAATAAGTTTGATTACTAAAATAAACTAGAAAATGACTTATATTGATAATTTTCTGCCAAAAGCTTATGCTAACCAAATAGTACTATTACAAGTAACTTTTTCAAACTTGAGCAAAATGAAAACTAAACTACCTCGGTTCAAGCAGTTGTAAGTTCAAAGCGGTGTTCACTACCACCCCACAAACCCCAAACTAAACGCATTGATCGATAAAGTAAACACACCACCGACTCAAATTAAACGCATCGAAGCAAGAGGAGAAAAAAACGGTGCATGGTTTAGAACGTGAGAAGGTTCACCAACAAGAGCAAAAAGAATAGTGTACTGAATACAAATTAAAAGCATTGACGCAGAGGAAGAAAAAAACAAGCTGCATTATTTAAACTTCGTCAACGTTCACCGAGTAATTACGAGGGAAGAGGGAAAAAAAAGAGTAAACATGATCGAGCATTGTACATATTATATTAAAAGCAATGACGCGAAGAAGAAGAAGAAGAAGAAGAAGAAGAAACAAATGAGCATGGCATGTACTTATAAAGCTCACCGAGTAATTACGAGGGACGCCAAAAGAAGGAGTTAAAGTAATCGAATATTGAATACAAATTAAACGCATTGACGCAGGGGAAGAAGATAACGAAACGCTAACATCGCAAAGTTCAGAGTAAAGAAATAAATGTAAAAGAATGGAGAATTGAATCTGTTAGTCAACCACGCCGGAGGTGCGCGAAAAAGTAGAAACGAACATGGTGAATTCATTGAAAAGCCATAGGAAAAGCAAGAGGTGACGGAAAATGGGAGAAGCTTACGTTTTCACCACATCGCATGCAAAGACTTTCGAGGCTGTAGAGAGGAGCATCACCGTCATCGGCTGAAACAGCTTCGACAACCGCCCCTACATCCACGATTTGCTCGCTTTTCGCATTCCCTTCCATTACTCAATTCCACGATTACCTTCGCGTTATTGTGAGAAACTTCTATTTCAACCGGTGACGAAAGTTCCTGAACCGCTGGAAAAGAAGGAGAATTCTGAGTTTTATTAGCCTGTTTTGTGTTGGGGAAGACGCTGGAAGGAACTAGGGTACACGTCATCGGGTTAAGTTATTTGGGTCGGGGCAGTGTATGGCCCAATTTACTTGTTGGATTCAAACGTTGAATTTACGCGGTTCACATTTAAACTGTTCGATGAGTTCCCTCACCAGTTTGAATATTCGATTGATGAGTTATTCAATGTAATATGTTTAAATAAAATACGTTTTAAGGATCATGTTTAATTTTATTTGTAAAAGCTAACAAGTTATGTTCTCGCACCAGTTTTAAGTTCAGTGGTTGAAAAAATATTTAATTTTACTAATTTATATCTACATATATTTACATTTATTTTTTAATTCTATTTTTTAAATAAAGTTTGTTAAAAAATTTTATTTGATTTTTTTCTAAACTTAACTATTTTTTAATTAAAAGATTTTCAACAAAATAAAAAAAATATTTATAAACATAGATAAATAACTATTTAGTTTAGCAAAGATGAAAGTCACACACAATCTACCATTAAAATTTTTAAACACTAATATGTTACATTCTATTAACAACCAAATTCCTCATTTTTCAAGTCTCTTGTAATATATAAGAACTGTGAATTAAATACTTGACTTACTAACATAATAAGTCACAACCAAAGTAACATTACTAATTTTCCATTTCATTTAATTATCTATTTCTCATTTCAAACTCATCTTGTATGACCATTATGTGCACAAAATTCTACACATTACCATAATTTTTATTTATCATAACATACTACATCCCTGAATTTATTTTTATACACTAAACCACCAAAAACCATTACACAAATACAATAAATACTCATACTTAAAATCTACACCAAAACATAGTATAATTATCTTTCAAAAACAAAACAGTAAGTTATTATACAACGAGTATTTATACTCTAAAATATGTACCAAAAATAGCATGTAACAATTATTTTTCTGAATAAAAACAAGCTAAATACAACAACCAACACCACATTGATTCTACATCAAGACAGCATGTACTTTTTGTTTTCTGAAAGATATAAATTAAAAGCTTCTTGGGTAGACTTCTAGGAAAGAGAGGTGTGTCTCAATGGACAACTTAAGTACGTTATCTTTCCTTAGCCAAAGTGTTCCCAACAAGTTTCACAAATCTCACATTAGTTTGCATACATCATGTTTCTAACAAAATTTAATAACTTACACTTTAAAACACTCTATATATCATTACTATATTGGCCAAAAATCAATAAAATCTCATACTTAACAGAAAAATAATTGCTCAAGAAGTATATTTTCTAAATAACAACCAACATTCATGTCCAAACAACAAGCTCATATCACATCTTTCACAAAAATAAACATACATGATTTAACTCCCCTTACCTCTTGATGAACTACTTTGATCCTGTTAGAATTATTGGTTATTGTGTATGAGTTATGTGTGTATGAGTTGTGTTCAAGTGTGTTCCAACTAAGAGTGAGTTGGAAAGACGTGTGGTTAGTTACTTTGTTTTCTATAAATGTAAGTGTAGAGGTGTTTAAGACCTCAAGTAATACATATTCCTGTATTTCATTTTAACATGGTATCAGAGTAGGTTCTCTGATCTCTTCTGGTGGTCTTTGCTGTTTATCGGCGGTCGACCGCCATGGCCGCCGGTAGCCCCTAAAAAATTCATAAGATGCATTTTCTCTTCTTAAATCTCAGCACCCAGAATCAAAGAGACTTAAAGTCTCATGGGAACCCTAGAAAGACACTCCCTCTGTAACAATCAGTCGTCGTGAGCCACAACCCAATCGATCGTCCCTCTCCGCCGTCGCCAGCTACTGTCCGCCGCCAACCTTTGTCTGCCGTCGGCCACCGTCACAGTTTCGATGGGTGACCAGCGGATTTTGACCGTCTCTTTGAGCTGGCCAACCACGTCAGTTTCAGAAGCTACTTCTCCCTCACGCACCGCCACGAGCATCAGATCCCTCCGATCTACGCCGACCACCGTCACGGTTTCGACCGGTGACCAGCAGATCTAGACCGTCTCCTCAAGCGACAACCAACCTCGTCGGAGTTAAGACCAGACTCCTCTTCACGCGCCTCCATGCGTCGTCTGTCTTCAGCTAGTCTCGGGTGTGTGTTTGTCACGCGCCGCCTTCTCGTCGGCCACCGTCACAATTCTGACCGGTGTCGAGTGGATCTGAATCGTCTCTTCAAGCGCAACCTAACCCTCGTGGTCGTCGTCTCTGTCTCGTTCGCATGAGCCGTCACGCGCCTTCTCGACGTCAGCATCAAACCGCGCTGCTGCCAGTTGTCTTGCCGGACCTCCCTCTCTTTGTTCGGACCCTCCAGAGCAGCCATTGCTGCCATCTTCGTCTGTCTTCGTCTCTGCAGTTGATGGACCAGCGCCTAGTCCTACCTTTTTCCTCTTTCATCATCCTCCAGCTCTGCCATAGGGGGTTTCGCCTCTGTGTTGTTGTTCTTGCCTTTTTCTCACTATATTTGCCCCTTTGTCAATTTCTTAAGATTGTAAATCTTTTTGATCTCCAGACCAACAATTGTGATACTTCCAATCTCAGTCAACAATTTCACCGTTTCTGCTATGCCGTTCACACTTAGGGGGAGTATCATTCCAAGACAACACTACAAAGGAAATGCCAGTCCACCATGGGTGTAGTCCCTGCAGTTAACCTGAATCATTGGCTTATCACCAGGTCCAGAAAACACCTTAAAAGGCCACAATTTAATATCACTCTGAACAAAGGCATCGGTGAACCTACGACAAATCAATCTCTTGGCATAAAAAACGGTGTTAATAGGGTTCATGGTGACCTGGTTCTTGGCGGCTTCACCGATGAGACGCTCGGTGTCGGTGAACCCAACATAAGATGGCGTCGTTCTGTTAGCTTGATCGTTGGCAATGATCTCGACGCGATCATGTTGTAGACACCAACCCAGGAGTACGTGGTTCCAAGATCGATTATGATGGCTGAACCCTCACCCTTGCCAGCCATGCTGAGTTTGATGTTGTGTCGGCTGATGAAGAGAGATCCGAGAGGTCTAGAACCGCGGCTGGGTTTCGAAGTTGAGAACGAAGAGGGGGAGTATCGTTCCAAGACAACACTGCAAAGGAAATGTCAGTCCACCATGGGTGTAGTCCCTGCAGTTTTGCAACTTTCAGCTACTATTGTTGATCCCATCACCCATCCTGCAAACCAAGTATGGCAGTTTAGCATGGGTGTAGTCCCTGCAGTTGTGTAGCTTTTACTATTGTTGATCCCATCACCCATCCATCATTGATGGGGATTCAATGTAGTCCCTGCAGTTTTATAGCTTTCAGTCACTACAGATCCCGTCACTCATCCATCATTGATGGGAATTCAGTCCTTGCAGTTTATCATTGTCCACCGCTGCTCTCCTTCATCCACTTTTGAAGTTGAAGTTTCACAAGCTATTGTTAGTTCATTGACATGTGATAACCCATATCTGTTTGTCTCACATTCTTGAAGACAAATCATCCAGTTCAAAATCGAGTTCAATTATTCCAAGCTTGGTTCATACAATTTGTATGGTTCATACAATTTGTATACTCCAGCCTGAGGGGAAGTGTTAGAATTATTGGTTATTGTGTATGAGTTATGTGTGTATGAGTTGTGTTCAAGTGTGTTCCAACTAAGAGTGAGTTGGAAAGGAGTGTAGTTAGTTACTTTGTTTTTTATAAATGTAAGTGTAGAGGTGTTTAAGACCTCAAGTAATACATATTCTTGTATTCCATTTTAACAGATCCTTTCTCTACAAAATTTGGGCAGCGCCTCCATTCTCTAACCTTCAAACAAATTACTACTCTGATAGCTTTAATATGTAAACACTCTAAGATATATCGTTTAGACTATGAACTAATTAAACGCTCTAAACCACATAGTCTAGCATCTATCTAAAAGATATAATTATGCTTTAATCAACATTGTCTAAATTTTTCAAAATCCTCATAAATATATTTCATTTAGCATGATTTGTTAAACATAAAAAAAAGATTGTTAAGACAAGTGTTGGGTACAAACAAAGTCTCACATCGGATAAAATAAGAGATGACCATGAGTTTATATACACATAACATACCTCCATTAATAAAAGGCCTTTTGGAGTGGTACCAAAAGCAAATCCGTGAGGGCTTGGCCCAAAGCGGACAATATCTTATCACTGTGGAGATATCTATGTGTATGTGTGTGTGTTGTCCCTCCCTACAAATGGTATCAGAGCCCATGGTTTAGGTCTAGTGATCGGGCTTAGTTGAGTACGTCCATCCATGATCAGGTGAAGCCCTGGCAAGTGGCCAGTGGCACATAGCCTGGAAGTGAATCATGAGAGGTGGAGAGCAAGAGATGCTCAGCGTTTGACCATGGATCGTAAAAGAGAGAGTGTTAACCATGATGTACTTAAGGATAAGAAAAAGACTTTCGTTGTAGGGGAGGTGGTCCTTTGTTTGAGGGGAGGATGTTGGGTACAAACAAAGTCCCACATCGGATAAAATAAGTGATGAACATGAGTTTATATACACATAACATACCTCCATTGATAAGAGGTCTTTTGCAGTGGTACCAAAAGCAAATCTGTGAGGTCTTGGCCCAAAGCGAACAATATCTTATCATTGTGGAGATATCTATGTGTATGTGTGTGTGTTGAACCTCCCTACAACAAGATCATCTAGAAAGACTAGATTGTCTAACAACCTATATTTTGAAGTTTAACATACAACACTTAATGAAATAAATATCATTTAGTGAGTAAAGCTTATATAAGAAGTGTTTAATAAAACACCGTTGATAAACACAAACAAATTATTATGACGTGTCTGTTATAAATGTTAGATAATATTTGACAAAACGTGTGTCAAGAACAAGTAGTATTAAATGAGGAATATTTTATTATCAAAAGAAATACTACTAATAGAGGATTATCTCCTAAAACATATATGTGAAGAACTTGAAGAAGAACAATTGGAATTCAAAGGATTTATGATAAGGTGAAAGATCAAAACATCCTTGAATCTTAAATATTATAATCTTCGTGAAGAGAGCAATTTAAAGAACGTGAAGATCATTAACACAATTGAAGAATAATTTAGGAAATTAAATAAATTGTATTTTTTTATATTTTAATTGCAAACAATTTGTTTCTCTTTTTCAAGTTATTTTTGGACTCAATGTCTTTGGGCTTTCTTTTAGGGTTTTTTAGATGCTTAAAATATTTATACCTATATATAGGGGCACAAAATGCATATGTAGACACTTTTGAGTCATAATATATACATTTTCATTTTTTAGAGAGGATTCTCTTGGTTCTTTGTTTAGAACTTTGACTCTTATTAAATATTAACATCTTTGTGGCGAATATTCCATGACTTATCAATTTTCTAGATTGTGACGTCCCTATCTTTGTCTTATTCTGCGTTTTTCTTTGATTTATTTTTATTATATCCCTTGAGGATTCAAATTCAGAAAAGATCGTACTCTTTCCTGGACAGAATCGTATCAACTACTTAAAAACAACAAACTCATGCTAAACGTTTCAGACTAGGAATCATGTCTAAATGTTCTCTAAATGTAAGAACATTAAATGCATGAATGTACTACACCTATTAATCTACTTTGCTTTTGTTCTCTTTATTTATGCAGATAATGACACTACCAAACTTTATTTAAAAGCTCTGCACAAGGACTAGAAAAGACGTTAAGTGATAGGAAGACATTATGGGAATGTTTCCTTAAATCTTTATGTCCTGACATAGCCATACAAGCTCACACTAATAAAGCAATGTTGTTCTTTCTAAGATGTAGAATAATACAAATCTTTGTACCTAAAGTCACCTACTCGCAAGAAGGTCAACTCTGTATGAGTAATAAATCTTTCTTGAGGATGGTTATAAAAGGAGGACTCATGAAGAGAGAAAATGAAAGAATTATTCGTTGAGTCTTTATGTTGTTATTCTCCTTCAAAAGCATACATCATCTATGTATTTCATTGAACTAGAAAAATCTTTTGAAATTACCATATTTCATTGTATTAAATGTATCCTCTCTATGAGAGTTTGTTGAATATGCATTTGTAAACCAAAAACACCTTAGTTGTGTTGGTAAATTCAGAAGTGAATCAAAACACTTGTTTGTTTAGTTCAGGAGAGCTAAACAGTTTAATCAGGTAGACTAGTTGGAACTAGGAGTGAGTAAACTCACCATTCCACTTGGATTGTTGTAGACCATGAGTGGTTTATACGCATTGTAATCTTTGTAAAGATTAGTGGAAACCCTTAAGAGGTCTTAAGGGAGAATTGACCATAGCTTAGATTGAAGTGAACTAATATAAAAATACTTGTGTTATTGATTTGCTTATTAAACGCTTAGTTAAAAACACAAGCGTCTCCAGATTATATAGCCCTGCAATAATCATTAAACATTATCTTGCGAAAAGATTTTAAAACACTATTCAAATCTCTCCCTTTCTAGTGTTTTCATGTTTTCAAAACCTTTTGAACTCATTGGAATTAATTTCTCCTTTGGTGCCCAACTATGTTGTGGTACTGCCTAAGGTCAATGTAGAAACGCAAAATTCATATACATATCAAATTGATCCATTGGTCTATTTGAGTTATTTTCCCTTTCTCTAGTGTAAAATAAATCTAATCCATATAAAATTTTGCTCAAATAGTACTAATTGATCACTATGATGTAATATTCACAAATTTAGATTTTACCAATCCAATTTCATTCATAATAACTCAGTCATATGTAAATAATACATTCCAAAAGAAAACTTCAATATCACAAATATCATACAACACTAATTACAATCACCATAAGCCACAAACCATCAAGTAGATAAAAATTTGAGCAATTATAAACTATAAGTTTCTCTTACTTATAGTGGAGAATGATGGAAGCATCCTTGCAATTCAATCACGAGCACTTCCAAAACCAGAGAAGGCAGCGGTTAGTTGGATGACGATGAGGCACGGTAAGTGTTTGATGAGTGTTTCAATGAAGGTGTATGAGTAGATCAAGGAATCTCAAGCTCCGAAAGCCTTCCAAGAGGGAAGGAAGCTAGAGGAGAATGTGCAGAATAGGCACAAAGTGTTTGAACTCTGAAAGAATGTCTGGAGAAATCTCAACAGCATATCATTATCAATTCAAAGTTGCATTTACAAAGGATGAAGCCCCCTATTTATAGATGAAGGAGAACTTCTAAGACGTGTTATGCAAGCTATTCTAAAGGCACGTGATGTAATGAAAGGAAGCTTGGAAAGCAAGCTAAGTTTGCCAGCTAAGCAGAACTGCAGAGGAAGATGGAGTTGCTGTCTGCAGTGTTCATGCATCTGAGCGTAACAGCAACATCTTCAATTTTATCTCCTTTGCTTTTCCTTGTTTGGTTACTCCTTCAAGTGTTTTGCCAAGCTTTATTTAATGACCTACAAAACAATGTAAAGTTATTTAAAGAGGAGGAAAATTTTAGTAATTAATACTCCATAAGAGCAAAGTAGTTAGTGCTCCCTCTTCCTCTTGGATTCTCTTAGACATGGCTCTTGTTAAAGGTCCTATGTTGAGCTTGGATGGTCCTCCATCAGTCCCTCCCTCTTGAAAAAGATCTGTCCCCAGATCTTGGGAACCCTGTTGGGCATCTCCTATGAAAGGAATTAGATCACAAATGTTAAAAGTAGGACTAACGCCATAACTTTCAGGAAGGTCTAACTGATATGCATTATCATTTATCTTCTTGATCACTTTGAAAGGACCATCACCTCTAGGGCTTAATTTGGATTTGCGTTGAGAAGGAAATCTATCCTTTCTCAAGTGAAGCCAAACTAAGTCTCCTTCTTTTAAGAGTACTTATTTTCTCCCTTTGTTGTTGTATTCAGAATACTTTTGAGTTTGTTTTTCAATATGTGTTTTAACCTTTTCATGCAACTTTTTGATGAACTCCGCTTTAGAAAGACCTTCTTTATGAAGAAAAGAAGATGTTTCTGGAAGGGGAAGTAGATCAAGAGGTGTGAGAGGGTTAAAACCATAAACAACCTCAAAAGGAGAAAGTTTAGTAGTTTTGTGAACTACTCTATTATAAGCAAACTCTATATGAGGTAGATGATCATCCCAATTTTTAATATTGCCCTTCAACATTACCCGTAATAGAGTAGATAGAGACCTATTTACTACTTCTGTTTGCCCATCAGTTTGTGGGTGACATGTAGTAGAAAATAGTAGTTTAGTTCCTAGCTTAGCCCAAAGTGTTTTCCAAAAGTAGCTAAGAAACTTAACATCTCTATCAGAAACTATAGTTTTGGGTAAACCATGCAATTTAACAACTTCTTTAAAGAAGAGTTTTGCTATATAGCTAGCATCATCTACTTTGTGGCAAGGTATAAAATGAGCCATTTTACTAAATCGATCAACCACCACAAAGATAGAATCAAAGCCCTTTTGAGTTCTGGGTAGACCTAAGACAAAATCCATACTAATGTCTTCCCAAGGGGTACTAGCTATGGGAAGAGGAAGATAGAGTCCATGAGGCATTACTTTAGACTTAGCTTGTAAACAAACTATGCAACTAGAACAATGTTTTTGGACATCTATTCTCATGTGTGGCCAATAAAATTTGCTTTTCAAAGTATGAAGAGTTTTATCAACTCCATGATGGCCCATGAGTCCTCCACCATGACTTTCTTTGATAAGAAGTTTTCGAATAGAACCTTGGGGTATGCATAGTTTTCCTTTATTAAAAAGATACCCCTCAGAAATATAAAATCCATCGAATGGCTTCTTAAGACAAGATGCATAAGTAGATGCAAAGGTAGAATCAGTTTCATAAAGTTGTTTAATGTCATCAAAACCTAGTATTTGGGATCCTAGAGTAACTAGCAATGCATGTCGTCTAGATAAAGCATCCGCAACAACATTAGTACTCCCCTTTTTATGTTTGATGACGTATTGAAACTGCTCAAGGTACTCAATCCACTTTGCATGTCGCGTGTTCAACTTTCCTTGCCCTTTAAGATACTTGAGAGATTCATGGTCAGTGTTTATTATAAACTCTTGAGACACTAAGTAATGCTCCCAAGTTTTCAATGCTCGAATGAGGGCATAAAGTTCTTTGTCATAGGTAGGATAGTTCAAAGTAGGTCCCCTAAGTTTTTCACTAAAATAAGCTATTGGATGACCTTCTTGTATAAGAACAGCGCCTATTCTTACCCCAGAAGCATCACATTCTACTTGAAAAGCTTTGGAAAAATTAGGTAAATGTAGAATGAGTGCATGTGTTAACTTATGCTTTAAGGTCTCAAAAGCTAGACTTTGTTTCTCGTCCCATTTGAATGGCATATCCTTCTTCAAAAGTTCATTAAGGGGAGCAGCAATAGTAGAAAAATTTTCTACAAAGCGTCTATAGAAACCTGCTAGACCTAGAAAACTTCTTACTTCTCCCACTGTTTTGAGATAGGCCATTCTTGGATAGCTTTGATTTTGCTAGGATCAACATGTACTCCTTCTTTCCCAACTTTGAAGCCTAGAAAAATAACACTCTCTTGACAAAAGGTACATTTGTCAAAGTTAGCAAATAAATGGTGTTGTCTAAGCAAAATCAATACTTTCCTCACATGATGAAGATGTTCTTTAAGACCTTTGCTATAAATTAAAATATCATCAAAGTAGACTACAACAAAGCTGCCTATGTATTCCTGAAGGACATGATTCATTAATCGCATGAAGGTACTAGGAGCATTGGTTAAGCCAAAAGGCATGACTAACCATTCATAAAGGCCAAATTTGGTCTTAAAAGCGGTTTTCCATTCATCTCCTTCTTTAATTCTGATTTGATGATACCCACTTTTAAGATCAATCTTGGTGAACATGTTTGCTCCATGTAATTCATCTAGCATATCGTCCAATCTAGGAATAGGGTGCCTATACTTGACTGTAATGTTGTTAATAGCCCTGCAATCTATACACATTCTCCAAGATCTATCTTTCTTAGGTACTAACAACACTGGCACTGCACAAGGGCTAAGGCTTTTCTGTATCCACCCTTTTCCCAATAAATCATTAACCTGCTTCTCTATGTCTTTGGTTTCTGTGGGGTTAGTCCTATAGGCTGGCCTATTAGGAAGACTGGCTCCTGGAATTAAATCAATTTGATGTTCAATTCCCCGAAGAGGTGGTAAACCACTTGGAACCTCTTTAGGAAATAAATCATCAAACTCTTTCAAAAGCTTTTGTAACCCCTTTGGATGAGAATCAAGTGGATGATTTATGGAAAGAAGTGTGATGAGTCAATATTTTATTGATTTCACTTAGCTTATTGTACCGAATTTAATCAAGGAATTGTGCTTAAATGTCCACTATTTTCCCATTTTTACTAAATGTGCTTAAATTGACCAGAAATTCTTATTTCAATTAATTTGAATTATCTGAGACTAATTACTTACATTATTGAGTGCAGGGAAAATTCTGTAAATATTTTGGGACATTTGGAAGGACATTCATTTGTATACGGTGTTATTTTACTTGGAAGCATTGATATATTTTTAGTGAAAGACTTGTTGATCCGTTTTGGAGGGAGGATCTTAATTCATTTTGTTGAGCTTCTTTAGTTGCTGCAAGGAGGTTTCATCTACCGAATAGAAAAGAAAGGGCAGCTGCACTCATTCAATTATTAATTCATCACGGGTTCATGGAGAGGGCATGCTGATTTTTTTAACACTTGCTTTACAAGTGAACGGTGCTTTAATGTGTGTGAAAGTGAGATTTTAATTTTTATTGAATGAGGGCTTGATAGGCTCGTGCTGCAGCATTTGGTAAGAAAGAGTGATGTTAAATAAATAAAGAATGTACATGGGAAACACCATGTCCCACACGTCCTCTCAATGGTAAAGAAGGTAATGATAGCACATTGCATAAGGAAATTGGAGAAGTGTTTATGCTAATTCACGTAGCACATGTCACACGGCCAATTCATTTTAGCAAGCATCATTTTAAGTGGAAGGAGGGGACCACAACAAAGAGCTCACGGTTACACAAGACCCCATATGGAATTTCATTTTAGCAAGCATTTAGTAACTTCAAATACAGCAACAATAACATCCAGCAGCTTACGTCCAAAGCAAAGTTGGAAGAAGTGAATGCACATGTGAAGGGAAGTGTCTCGGCCTGGATAGAGCTGGAGCAGTCTCTACCAAGCAGCAGCAGCACGTTGCTGGCTGGGAGGAAAGACATCCACCATGGCAGCAGATTGAAGCCGCAGTCTAACATCTTCACGCTCCCAGCTGGTCCAGCAACTCCCGTCCAGTGCCCATGTCAACATCTCACGTCCAACAACCTTAGTCCAGTAGCTTGGATGAAAGCATCTCACGGCTGGAAGCAACAACACTTCACAGCTGCAAGCTTCATTCACATTTCATAGCAGCATGCAGTCCAGCCACCTTGAAGAAAGAAGCAAAAGAAGTGGCACCCATGGTGTTGGATTTTAAATGAAAGAAAAGGAGAAAGTGATGTGTTGTTCACGGCTGTTTGGGAGCAAAGATGCAGCTGTCCACACATCCAGCAGCTTGGAAGCATAGAGGAAGGCACGGATGCTGCATATCCAGCAGCCACAATCACGGCTTGATGGAAGTAGAAGAATCCAAGGTGTAAAAGATGACAGAATGGAGGGGCCCTCACCCTATTTTCTCACGGGAAGGCAAGGAAGAGAAGTCACGGATTGAGAATTGTGGCTATAAATTTCCAGCACCAGCAAAGAAGAGGGGAGCTCCAGTAAGGAGTGTAGTGAGAGTAGGGGCAGACGGCTGGGAGAGGTTCTCTCTTCCAGTAGCTATGGGTCTTAATTTCAATAGCTATCTCGGTTTTCCAATTTCGAAACAGTGCACAATTGTTGTGTATATTTCTGAAAGTGTGTAGTTCAGTAGAAGTTTTTACACTTTGTTCATTTTCATTTTCATCTGTACCAGACATTTTATTAATGGTTGAAACTTTGATTGCAGTTAAAAGTTTTTATCTGTTAAATTTATTATTCATGATTTTCTGCACCTGTCAATGTAATTTTCTTTTTCTGTTCATTTTATTTTCAGATGTTGTTTTTACTGTTTATTTTCACTGATGAATTTGGTAAATTTTAATTACAATGTTTTTTACGTTTTTCAGTATGTTATTGTTCATGCATTTTAATTTTAAACACTGTGTAATTTTCCGTTTGTGATTTTACTGTCTTTTACTATTCAGTTTTTACCGTCGTTAAAATTTACTTCAATGTTTTTAAATTTCATTTTATTTAAATTCCAGTAAAATTTAATATTTTAGCATCCAAGCAAAAATTCACAAAACCCCCCCCCCCCAAACTGCGTGTAAAAAAATCTGAGACTGAACTGACAAAATTGGTCCTTGAGAGACGACCTAGGAGTCAACTCCTAGTAAACTATACTGCATTTCTTTTATGCACAAACTTTTGTGAGCGGTGCGACCCGTTCATCAAAATGGCGCCGCTGCCGGGGACCAATGAATAACGGTTTGGTTTTAGATTCTTGTTGTGTAAATTTTTGTTCTGTTAATATGTGTATTTTGTGTGTTTCGTGTTTTGTATTTTTGTAGGCGACAACAACACCTTCAGCAAATTTTGGCGGCGTTGTCACTTCAGTTCCAGGTTTTTGTTTTAAGATTTGTACTGTGTTAATATATATTGTGTATATATATGTTTAATTGTTGTGTTTTATCTTGCGTTATGATGTGATGTTCTATTTTCTGTATGCGTGTCATATGTATTTTGTTTGTTAATTAAAAAAAAATTAAAAAAAAAATTTTAAAAAAAAAAAAAATTTATGTGTTGTTTTGTGTGTTCCTGTAGCATGTATAAATGTGTTGTGAATTATCTGTTTCGTAATTTTTAGTATTTACTTTTTATTTGTTTTATTTTTATTTTTCGATGTCTACCTATTTTGATGATGTGAATAGTGCTTATTCTGCGAGTGTCTATAATCATGATTCTCCTTCTGCTTGGTACTCTGATTGTAATTCTGCTGAATTCTATGATGAGAATTATATGGATCATCCTCAAATTCCTGAGAGCGCTCCTAGGGAGCCGGTTCCACCTAAGGAGGATGATTTTTATTACGTTCTAAGCACTGGACTGACATATTTGCTGCCTAAGTTTCATGGATTTGCAGGAGAATGCCCACATGAACATTTGGCAAATTTCTATAGAATTTGTTCTGCAATGAAACCTCCAAATGTCCCAGATGATTACATTTTCTTGACGGCGTTTCAGCATTCATTACAAGGAGCAGCTAAGGATTGGTTGAATTGTCTTCCTCGAGGACTCATTACCAGATGGGAAGATCTTGAGCAAAATTTTCTGATCGAATTTTTCCCTGCACAAGATGGATACAGCAACGGTCCTGGAGGGAATGACCCTACCTTGGGATGGTACAGTGCTCCACAGTATCGATATCAAGAACCACCATTCCAGAATACTTTGATGCCTCCACTAGTCCAGCAAGAACAGCAGATGCAGTTCTATGATGCTACTGCTCAATTTACTCCTCAGCCTTCGATTTCTGAGCCTACAATAAAGGAGTTACTGGAGCAGATGACCATGCAGAACGTTCAGTTACAGAAAGGGAACATGCAGTTCAAGCAAGAGAGCATGGAGTTCCAGCAGGAAACTCAAGCTGCCATGCAGAATCTGAGTGATCAGATCAGGCAGATGGCCACTCTTGCACCTGAGACTGTTGATGATTATTTTAAGGACCAGACAGGTATGAGTAACACTGTTGAGACAGGTAGACCATTTTTATCTTCCACCGTGGAGGTAAACGTACCTCAACTTGAATGTGCAGTTGATGAATTGGAAATTCATGAGAAAATTTATTCTGAGCAAAAACATGTTTATTCTGAAACTGAGATTACAAGCTCTTTACCAGATCTGCCTATACATTCAATTGCTTGTGATTTGTTGCACAATGATTCTACAGGTTTTAGGATTGAAACTGATACAGACTTGATTGACAATTCTAAAGTTTTTGATTCAGTATTAGTCTCTGAAACCATTGGTATAAATGTTGTGTTGAATGAACATGATTACAGTGATAAATTTTCCATTGATAATAGCTTTGCACTGAATGTGGATTTTGTTGATGATGCATATGTCAATATTGATTTTGAGACAGGAATTTTGCAGTCGCATAACATGATAGAGTTAGAACAAAACATTGATCTGACTCAGTTTTCTGAGAATTGTGAATGTGATTGTGAATCTGGTTCTTGCCCGATTTGTATTGAAATTGATTATGTGTTACAAACAGATTCTAAATTCATAACAGATGCTATTGATTATGAGTTTGATGACCAGGTTACAAAAGTAAATGAGAATACAGGTACTGACATAGAGGAAACAATGATAGATGAAGGAAAGTATACTGCTATTTCTCTTATTACTCCGGTGTCACAGACTCAACAACTGCTGGTGGACAGAAGGCTCCAGATTTTGTTGATTCAACAACTTGCTCGGAGAAGTGGCGTGGCTACTGGGATTTGTCCTGATTCAAGTGAGAGGGCAGTACTGGGCGAGCTGCTCCTGAAGACATCTTCGCCGGATCCTGAGGTGGAAGATATCTCACTGATTGTCCAGAATTGGCAACTGCCACCATGACCAGGGAGCACTCTTTTTCCTCATTATGTACATATTATTTAGCTTTTCTGGTGTGTTTTCATGGTTGTGTTTATTTCATTTTTAAAAATTGTGAGCATGAATTAAAAAAAAAAATATTTTGTGATAAAATTTTTTTGTTTAAAAGCGTGCCAAATCTGTATTCTGATATGTATAATTATTATTTTTTCTTAGTTTTCACATTGTTATCCTTATAAAAAAAATAAAAAAAAAAAAAAATTGTTTTGCATATTCCTTGATTTTATTTCGACCATCAGTATCTTATTATTTCATACCAATAAAAATTTTCACTTCAGATCTCATTTTTTTCCTTATTTTCCTTCACTGTAAATATAATTTCTTAGTTGTTTTTATACGGTTAATTGATTAAAAATTTTGTTTAGACTAAGAAAAGATTTCATTCATAATAACAAAAATTACAGTATTGGTGAATGGAAATTGAACAGATCTGAAATTGAAATTGCAGTAGATATATATAAATAAAAGATGTTCGGGGGGTCGATCTTTAGTGATCGTTAAATATTACAGACCATAAAAAAACAAAAAAAAAACATAAGTGTTCATATTACAGTCCTTAATTCTGGCAACTCTCGGCCAACAAAAACAACAAAAAAAAAATAATAAAAAAAACATAAAACATTAAAACTGGAAGAATTCTCGAGCTGGTTGTGGTGGTCTAAGGGAGAGCTCCGTTGAGGGAGTTCTGGTTCGAAATACAGGAGGCTTTGGTGGAGGAATTTCTCGTTCATTTCTGTCGTCATCGATAATGATCGGAACTGGAAACAGATTCAGCAGCCTCGGTGCCCTCATTATCACCCAGTTGTTTTCTTTCAAACAAAAAAAAAATAAATAAATAAAAAATAAAAAACTTGTGTTAATAATAGAAGAGGAATGGAAAATTCAATGGAGGTGTGATCAGAGGTCTTACCGTACATGTATAGCGGCAGTTGTGAAAAGAGAGTGCCTGTGGGGTCTATCTCCGCTTGCCAGCGCCTGACCCGATTGCCATGGTTGTTAAACCAGCAGTGCACGTTATATTCGGTGGCATCTGCGAAGGTCCTTAGTCGAGACGCGATCTCGACGACTTGCGCTCGGCTTGGGTGTGTGACCCCATAGTTGTAGATGTTCATCATCATCTTGATCTGATCATCTGTAGGACGCCATCGCTGACTAGTGTATCTCTCTGATTCCATCTCACTCGTCATCATTCCTCTTGAAATATTCTAAAACATAATAAAAAAAAATAATAATAATAAAAATAAAAAGAACAAAAACATAAAAAAAGAAAAAAATAAACATAAAAAAAATAATAAAAAGAACTAAAAAAAAAAAAAAAGAAGCATAAAAAAAATTAGATTAGTTCTCTGTTTTCTTTATTTGTTCTTGTTTCCTTTTAGATTTATTTTGTCCAGTCTGTATTTGATGTTTCAGTGTCTGGTCTCAGATCTGTTTCACGGTCCTTGCAAAAGGGTCCTAAACGGATCTACGTCCAGTTGTCCGGTTGTTCTTGTCCATATTGTTCTTGTATATTATGTTTCTGTGTTTTATTTAGTTTTAAGTGGGGTACGTGGCGTTGTTCTACCCGATTGTCTCTGCCATACCTTCAATCGAAGGGAGATTAACGTCTGGTTTCCAGCCTATATACCCCTTAAGTTTTTAGACAGTTGTGTTTTATGTGTTTAAGTGTTTTCAGTTTTAAAAAAAAATGAAAAATTGAAAAGGAGAAGAAAGAAAGCAGAAAAAGCAGAATGAATGGAAAGAAGGAAGATGGAAAGCAGTAAAGGGAGAGCAGGCAAGAGGAAAACAGAAGGAAAAACAAGGAAAGTAGAAAGAAAGGCAGATCCAGGAGCAGAGAACTTACCTGGAGTAGTAGAGCTGGCAGAGAAGCTCCTGCGGATCTCAGACTCTTCAGTTGGCACGGTGGCAGAGGCTCCTTGCAGGGCTCGTACACCTTCAGAGCACGCGGACGCGGGGGGGAGAGGCTCCCTGCAGAGATCCAGACACTCGAGAGAGTAGAGAGAGAAGAGAGCAGAGAAGAGAGCAGAGAGAGGAGTAGAGAGAGAGTGAGGGATCAGAAATGGCGCTGGACGCGGAGGAGCGGCCTATTTATAGCCAGATTGCTTTCCACTGTAGCAACAGTTCCGGTCTTTGCCACCGAGACTGTTGTCACAGTACCGGTCTCCTTTTTCAAAAAAAAAAAAAATAATAATAAAAAATAAAAAAAAAATAAATAAATAAAAAAATAAAAAAATATATAATAAAAATTAATTAGCATCTACTGATGGGTGCTACGTGATTTAGACATCTACTGATGGATGTTACTGAAAATTTCTTCCCATTTCCTAACATTTTATTGCACTTGTCTATATTATTTGACTGCTCTGAAGTTGATCATCTGATGATTGTAACACACTGAGGACATTGTGTGATTTAAGTGTGGTCTACTGGGAAGAAATTCTGATTTTTCTGATTTTTCTGTTAGATTGTATTTTGTGTGTTAAATTTTTTGTTTTTGAGTGTTAATTTTTTCTGTTATTTTTATCGAGTTTTGTGTGCAATAAATTTTACATTTTTCTCTTGATTTCTGGATGATGTTTAAGTTGTAGATTTTTCCTTCACTTACTTAATACTTATAGTTTGTAATCCTTGCTTTTCTCTGCTTGGAAAGATGATTATACGTTTGAGAGGTTGATTTGATTGTGACAAATACCCTGTGTGAGATTTGAGCCACTTAATTTTCTTTCTTGTGTGTGATATGTATCTTGAATGCTTGCACATATGCCTTGGCTTGATTCTTTTTGATATACTTGATTTATATGCATTTTTGGAAGTGATAAAGGCAATTTTATTCTTGAGCCTCTTTAGCCAAATAAGCCTACCTTGTTATTATCCTTTGATAACCCCTTTGAGCCTATACTGTATATATTTATTTGTGTTGAAGCTCATACACTGATCCTATGTGAAAAACAAATGATTACCTTAACCTTAGGAAAGTCTGGAGCTATAAAAGTGTTATGTGAATAAGTGTGGTCTCCTTGGGGATTCTGATGAATTGGCTAGTTGGTTCCTCATCTTGTTTTGAAAATATGAATTATATCCTGTTGCGTGATAAAAAAAAAAAAAAAAAGAAGAAAAAGAGACAGGATGAAAAAAAATGAAGATGAGAAAAAAGAGAAAAATGAAAAATAATTTTGTGAATAATGGAGTCGAGAAGAGGATTGAATTAGAGGTTTGGGTGAAATTTCACTGTGTTTACACTTTTTCCCAATGCTCCTCTATTTCTTTTGGGCTATAGCTACTTATCCAAAATTATCCTCCCCTGTCCTTGGCCCCATTACAACCCAGAAAAGACCTTTTGATCTGAACATGCATATGTTTTAAGTGTTGATATTAGAAGTTTGCCAAGTCTACTTGTGTTTGCTTTCTTGAGTGCATCGAGTTGAAAATTCTTTACCTTAAACACTTGAGAGAAACACTATTAGTGCATCTGTGAGGTTATGTTATTTTTAAATCACCTTTCGAGCTGATTAATTATTTTTCCATACTGTGAATTGCTTGGATGATTTCTGTAAGTATATGCTTAATTTGATTTGTGTTGGATAATTTCTACTTCTCTTATCTCTCCAGAATTCTTGAGAACTTTGTAAATTTTGTTTATTTTCTTGCGAGTTTTTATTTTATGTATGTTGCATCTGTGTCAGTCCTAAAAAGTCCTTTGAACCATTCCTTGATTTGAGTCTTGATTTTGCCCAGGAGTGCAAAAGACTAAGTGTGGTCTATTTTGATGAGTCAATATTTTATTGATTTCACTTAGCTTATTGTACCGAATTTAATCAAGGAATTGTGCTTAAATGTCCACTATTTTCCCATTTTTACTAAATGTGCTTAAATTGACCAGAAATTCTTATTTCAATTAATTTGAATTATCTGAGACTAATTACTTACATTATTGAGTGCAGGGAAAATTCTGTAAATATTTTGGGACATTTGGAAGGACATTCATTTGTATACGGTGTTATTTTACTTGGAAGCATTGATATATTTTTAGTGAAAGACTTGTTGATCCGTTTTGGAGGGAGGATCTTAATTCATTTTGTTGAGCTTCTTTAGTTGCTGCAAGGAGGTTTCATCTACCGAATAGAAAAGAAAGGGCAGCTGCACTCATTCAATTATTAATTCATCACGGGTTCATGGAGAGGGCATGCTGATTTTTTTAACACTTGCTTTACAAGTGAACGGTGCTTTAATGTGTGTGAAAGTGAGATTTTAATTTTTATTGAATGAGGGCTTGATAGGCTCGTGCTGCAGCATTTGGTAAGAAAGAGTGATGTTAAATAAATAAAGAATGTACATGGGAAACACCATGTCCCACACGTCCTCTCAATGGTAAAGAAGGTAATGATAGCACATTGCATAAGGAAATTGGAGAAGTGTTTATGCTAATTCACGTAGCACATGTCACACGGCCAATTCATTTTAGCAAGCATCATTTTAAGTGGAAGGAGGGGACCACAACAAAGAGCTCACGGTTACACAAGACCCCATATGGAATTTCATTTTAGCAAGCATTTAGTAACTTCAAATACAGCAACAATAACATCCAGCAGCTTACGTCCAAAGCAAAGTTGGAAGAAGTGAATGCACATGTGAAGGGAAGTGTCTCGGCCTGGATAGAGCTGGAGCAGTCTCTACCAAGCAGCAGCAGCACGTTGCTGGCTGGGAGGAAAGACATCCACCATGGCAGCAGATTGAAGCCGCAGTCTAACATCTTCACGCTCCCAGCTGGTCCAGCAACTCCCGTCCAGTGCCCATGTCAACATCTCACGTCCAACAACCTTAGTCCAGTAGCTTGGATGAAAGCATCTCACGGCTGGAAGCAACAACACTTCACAGCTGCAAGCTTCATTCACATTTCATAGCAGCATGCAGTCCAGCCACCTTGAAGAAAGAAGCAAAAGAAGTGGCACCCATGGTGTTGGATTTTAAATGAAAGAAAAGGAGAAAGTGATGTGTTGTTCACGGCTGTTTGGGAGCAAAGATGCAGCTGTCCACACATCCAGCAGCTTGGAAGCATAGAGGAAGGCACGGATGCTGCATATCCAGCAGCCACAATCACGGCTTGATGGAAGTAGAAGAATCCAAGGTGTAAAAGATGACAGAATGGAGGGGCCCTCACCCTATTTTCTCACGGGAAGGCAAGGAAGAGAAGTCACGGATTGAGAATTGTGGCTATAAATTTCCAGCACCAGCAAAGAAGAGGGGAGCTCCAGTAAGGAGTGTAGTGAGAGTAGGGGCAGACGGCTGGGAGAGGTTCTCTCTTCCAGTAGCTATGGGTCTTAATTTCAATAGCTATCTCGGTTTTCCAATTTCGAAACAGTGCACAATTGTTGTGTATATTTCTGAAAGTGTGTAGTTCAGTAGAAGTTTTTACACTTTGTTCATTTTCATTTTCATCTGTACCAGACATTTTATTAATGGTTGAAACTTTGATTGCAGTTAAAAGTTTTTATCTGTTAAATTTATTATTCATGATTTTCTGCACCTGTCAATGTAATTTTCTTTTTCTGTTCATTTTATTTTCAGATGTTGTTTTTACTGTTTATTTTCACTGATGAATTTGTTAAATTTTAATTACAATGTTTTTTACGTTTTTCAGTATGTTATTGTTCATGCATTTTAATTTTAAACACTGTGTAATTTTCCGTTTGTGATTTTACTGTCTTTTACTATTCAGTTTTTACCGTCGTTAAAATTTACTTCAATGTTTTTAAATTTCATTTTATTTAAATTCCAGTAAAATTTAATATTTCAGCATCCAAGCAAAAATTCACAAACCCCCCCCCCACACTGCGTGTAAAAAAATCTGAGACTGAACTGACAAAATTGGTCCTTGAGAGACGACCTAGGAGTCAACTCCTAGTAAACTATACTGCATTTCTTTTATGCACAAACTTTTGTGAGCGGTGCGACCCGTTCATCAAAGTGCCTCCTTACAATAGAGAAGAAAGTGAGGTTGTCCAAGGAAAAGATTTTTGGAAGTGTGTGGTGGGACAACTTCATTGGTTGAGGCACTTTCAACCAAACTCAACTTCTTTTCTTTGGAAACTTTATTAGAGTAAAGTTTCTTCTCACCATCCAACTTCTTCTTAAGTATTATTTGATCCTCTCGCACTTGTGATGGTGTAAGAGGACTCAAGATAATCTTTTTGCCTTTATGTTGAATGGTGATCTTGTTAGTGACTCCATCATGCAAAGCCTGTTTGTCAAATTGCCAAGGCCGTCCAAGTAAAATGTGACCCGCTTCCATTGGAACAATATCACAAATGATTTGGTCTTCATACTTGCCTATGGAAATGGGAACACTTACTTGTTCCTTAACAACTATTCCTTCATCCTCTTTTATCCATTGAAGTTTGTAAGGGTTAGGATGAGGAGTAGGAGTTAAGCCTAGCTTTTCAACCATTCTAGTGCTTCAACAATTACAACAAGAACCACTATCCACAATCATAGAACATGTTTTATCAAGAACTTTGCAGCGAGTGTGGAATAGGTTTTCTCGTTGAGTTTGTTCTAACTCAACATGCTTTGCCTCAAGGAGTCTCCTAACCATGAGAAGATCTCCATCGCAAGGTGGAGCTTCATGTTCCTCTTCAGATGAGGACAACTCAGACACACTAGAGGATGACTCCTCACTATTACTTTTATGTTCAAGGATATAGGTTGACTTTTTAAAGTGACACTCAGTTGAATAGTGTCCTCTGGCCCCACATTTGAAACATCTAGTCTCCCTACCCCTGGTATCTCTGGGTGGCTCTCTTGGAATTCTTTGATCTTTTCCTTTAGAGCTTTCTTTTTCCCTTTTTAGCTCTCTATCTTTGCTTTTGAACTTATCTTGTGTCCTTTCTTGCTCTCTCTCCTTTGTTTCCTCATATCTTGGAAAGCTACCCTCCCTCTTAAGATCTCTCCTATATGATGATGTGGTAGGGTAGGTTCTTTTTGTGGAAGCTTTTCTCATGTTTTGTTCTTCCACTCTCACACATAGCTGGACAAAATCATTTAGATCTAAGTAAGGTAAGAGTTGTACCTTATCTCTAATCTCATAGTTTAATCCACTCTGGAATCTAGCTATGGTGAATCTCTCCTCCTCTTTGATTCCCGCTCTCAACATGAGTAACTCTAACTTTTGCCTATATTCTTCAACACTCATGTTTCTTTGTTGAAGTCTATGGAGCTTGTTCATGACTTCTCTAGCATAATAGGCTGGGACATGTCGCCTGTGTAAGGCTGCTTTCAGCTCATTCCAATATTGGATTTTGTAGTCGCCATTCATCCTTTGGTCCCTTATGATGGATGTCCACCAATAAAGGGCTGCACCTTGAAAGGTTAAGGTGGCTAGGGTCACTCTCCTCCTATCATCTATGTTGTAGCATTCAAAAATTTGTTCAACCTTCATCTCCCACTCAAAGTATTCTTCAACATTATCTCTACCATAGAAAGGAGGAAGGTCAAGCTTAGGTTCTACATGATGTTCTCTATGGTTGTGATGTCGCCTAGGAGGGTGTTGATAGTGATCATAAGTTTGGTAAGTATGGTGATCACTATGGTGGGAATGATCATCGTGATCATAATTTTGCCTATGAGAGTGAGTTCCCTGTGTGTGCCTGCTTTGATTGATAGTAAGAGTGGCGATTATTTGCCTTAGCTCATTCAACTCAGTCTTGGTTCTATTGAGCTCTTCTCGCAACTCTATGTTCTCTTGATCTTGAGTGACATTACCTTGAACACTAGAGTGACTCATGCTTGTGAAGTAGAGAAATTGTTTTCACAATGATTTGAAAACCTTGCACAAGTATGAATCAAAACTTTTGAAAAGAGAATTTGAGGTGTTTTTGGTAAATGACTTCTATAGAGATTCTAAAGGTGATGAAACCGAATAGCTCCCAGGAAGGAGAGGTGAGTCACAATGGACAAGCTTAGAAACCTTGTCCTTCCTTAGCCAGAGTGTCTCCTGACGCTTCTCACCCAAGTTTCTAGATAGAAGTCTTTCAAAACCTTTTTGGAATGCAAAGATGTTATGCTCCTAGAAACCAAACGAAGGTTTAACTATGTGAAACGCGCTCCTATGTATCACGGAGACTTAAAACATAAAAGACAATCAAGCAAGAAAATAAATGAATGGAAATGGAAGACAATGATAACCGGCCCTATGTGAAAGTGCAAGTGACACTTGGAGCCCCTTGACACACTTTCACTCTAATAAGTGGTAACTAACTATTACAATGTTGCTTAGTAGACTTGGAATTGCTTGGATAGCATTTTTCCAAGTTACTTTAAGTTTGAGAAATGTAAAGCAATTGAACTCCAAAGGTTCCGTGATACAAAGCTGAAAATTGGAGAAAAATGAGCTATTCTATGTATACAAGGAAGGCTACCAAATCTGAATGTAGTTTAGCTCCAAAAGTATGTGAAATTTTTGGTGTGAAGGGTGGGGCAATGCTGCTGAAAACTGCACAAGAATGCAGCTTGGAGAACAACCTTTGTAGCCAATTCTACAAACTCTCCACTTCCTAGTATGCTACCCTCTTGGAGGAAGCTTGTTGGAACTTGGATCACCTCAAAATGAAGTCACACTCCACTGTCAAACACTGAAACCGTGAGGTGATGGAAAATCTGCTGCACTAGAAATTAGTTAACCAAAAATCAGTTTTTAAACATAGTTTGGAAGCCAAAAATGATGAATGCAAGTGATATACGACTAGAACAAAAGGTAACACTCAAAAGGAACCTAGGATAGGGTCTAGAACAGATTATAAAAGCAAGAAAAGACTCAAAACAGTGAGGAAAATCTGTGCTGTAAAACTGTTTGATGTAATTTCCAAACTGTTTGTCAAAATGCCACAAAGAACTGTAGAACTTGTGTTTTCTGGTTTTTGATGTGTAAACTGGATTGCAGGGATTTAATTGCCTTTTTCAGATTGGTTTACACCTGTGTATGGATTTAATTGTGTTTGGGACAAGATCCCCAACTTTTGCCAAACCAGTTTACAATTTGAATATAAGATGGTGGCTAAAAATATGACAACAGCAGTAAAAGTGGCTGACAAATAAGAAACAACAGTATGGAATTTGAATGGCAGTGAAGTCAACTGCTCAATGACACTTCAAGCAGCTTTATATCATCAAAATAGGTGTGTCCAAGCACTCAATCAGCAAAGAAATTGACTGCTGTAAAAGATGACAAGTGCACTAATTAAAATTGAGGAAAATTTGGTGATGCAGCAAGTCAATACCAATTTGGCTCAAAATTTACCATATGAACAGTAACCAACCAATTTCAATTCACCAAAAATGACTCCAAACTCAATGAAATTGATCTAAAACAGACAAGATCTCAATATGAGATGTGCACTTGCATATTTCAAGTAAAATGATGGTTCAAGATGTGAAATGATACCTCGGCTATGAAAAGAGCAATTGGACAATGCAAACAGGTTTTAAATGATCAAATGAATGTGTTCAAACAGTTGCAATGCACAGAAACATACACATGCTCGAAATCATAGTCAGAGTTGCTAATTATGCAGCAAAAAAAAAACTAGAAATCTACATTAGAATTGAAAAAAATTGCATAGAATCAAGGTTGGCTGGATCAAACAAGATAGAAGAATGGTCCGATGCACTAGATCTAGCTTAGAAAAGATGAGCTAGAAGATTAAAATGGCCTAAGACACAAGCAATGATATCAAGTACGGTGCAAAACTTGAAATTATTGTGACATTACCGAAACAGAGTTTTAAACAACTCAACTACTCCTTTTGTGATTCATTGTTGATTTGTAACTGTTAACACTTGAAACATGTATAAATGCATCAAATAAACTTGTCTCAAGTTTTACAATCAATAAATCTGAACCAAAAAGGAGATGCACATGATGAAATCAGACATGCCTCGTATTGCAAAATCTGAAATTAAAGTTGGAGGAACTCAACCACACATTTTGCAATTCTGTGAGTATTGTGAGTTGTTATACTTCTAGCAATGCTTAAGAACATCACAAAAACTCGTACAAAGCTTAAGAATCACTAAATCTGAATCAAAACAGATTACAAAATATAAACCCAGACTTGACTTTTTTCTGCAGAATTTGTAACCAAAAACAGTGTGCACTGCTGTTAACTCAAATGATCAAGCTGATTTGATGTCATTTCTTTATAGGATCAACATAGAGCTTAGTAGATGCACACGACTCAAAGAAAACAGAAAAAAAAACGAAGCTGAAAACAGTAGCAATTACTTGACAGAATTAAAACTGCAGTGATTTTCTGCACATGACCGTGAGACAAAACGGAAATGATGAATTTATATGAATTGGATTCAATTAAAAGAATTGCACCGATTAAAATGAAGAACAAACACTAACGAACAGTGAATAGAATCAAACATTCACTCAAACACAGAATCAAACCAGAAAAACAAAATGGAACAGTGACATATATGAACAGCACAAGACGGAAAAAAAAACAGAGGAATGGATACGAGACACTTAGCTCTTGAAGCGTGACTGAAACGACTGGCTCTTGATGCCAAATGATGGAAGCATCCTTGCAATTCAATCACGAGCACTTCCAAAACCAGAGAAGGCAGTGGTTAGTTGGATGACGATGAGGCACGGTAAGTGTTTGATGAGTGTTTCAATGAAGGTGTATGAGTAGATCAAGGAATCTCAAGCTCCGAAAGCCTTCCAAGAGGGAAGGAAGCTAGAGGAGAATGTGCAGAATAGGCACAAAGTGTTTGAACTCTGAAAGAATGTCTAGAGAAATCTCAACAGCATATCATTATCAATTCAAAGTTGCATTTACAAAGGATGAAGCCCCCTATTTATAGATGAAGGAGAACTTCTAAGACATGTTATGCAAGCTATTCTAAAGGCACGTGATGTAATGAAAGGAAGCTTGGAAAGCAAGCTAAGTTTGCCAACTAAGCAGAACTGCAGAGGAAGATGGAGTTGCTGTCTGCAGTGTTCATGCATCTGAGCGTAACAGCAACATCTTCAATTTTATCTCCTTTGCTTTTCCTTGCTTGGTTACTCCTTCAAGTGTTTTGCCAAGCTTTATTTAATGACCTACAAAACAATGTAAAGTTATTTAAAGAGGAGGAAAATTTTAGTAATTAATACTCCATAAGAGCAAAGTAGTTAGTGCTCCCTCTTCCTCTTGGATTCTCTTAGACATAGGTCTTGTTAAAGGTCCTATGTTGAGCTTGGATGGTCCTCCATCAGAGAACCTCTAACTAAAAAGGGTTCTAAAACTTTAATCCTCACAAGATACTCTAACTACTTACACAAACATCATATTACAAAACTAAATGTATCACTATAATCACAACTAAACAAATATTTGCTTTAAGTTATTTTGAGCCACATGAATGAAACCTAAAGCCACATACAGTTCAAAAGTGTTAAAATGAGTCAAAAATAGAACAAAAGGTAAACATACCCTATTTTTAATAATTTTGTTTGAAAAAATACTTAGAGTCTTTATTATGACTTTATTAGTGGTTCTTAATCATTGAACAAATATTCAAAATACAACTATTGATGAATTTTCAAATATTCAATTATCAACAAATTTTTAAAAAATTCAATTATCGACCAATTTTAAAGAAAACTATTGACGGATTTTACCATAACATGTTCAAAGCCTCCCATTAAAGCTTTAGTGTCCATTTTACCAATAAAATTTATTAACAAAAATATTGACAATAAAAATTAGGTTTAATTGCTTCCTTTGTCCCCAGTTTGGTTGAATTGTGTCAAATTCATCCTCATTTTTAAAAAAGTTTCATTGTCGTCCTCACGTGGTGTAAAAGTGTCAATTGAATCCAAACATAGAAAAAATTTGTGTCAAAGTAGTCATTTTTCCTATATCTCTGTGTCTTCCTTTCATACAATCAAGTACAGATATTCATTTTACCTTATCCAATTTAAGACTTTTCATAGCTCCAGAGAAGTGACATATGAAAGGAAGACACAGAGATATAGGAAAAATGACTACTTTGACACAAATTTTTTCTATGTTTGGATTCAATTGACACTTTTACACCACGTGAGGACGACAATGAAACTTTTTTAAAAATGAGGATGAATTTGACACAATTCAACCAAACTGGGGACAAAGGAAGCAATTAAACCTAAAAATTATTGATGGTTTTACCAATAGATCCATTGGTTTTTTTTTCTAGTAACTAACAATCCAAAATTTGTCAATACATATTCATGTAGAATATGTGAATAAATTTTATTTTATCAACAAATCACTAAATATTATTTTATCGATAGGATTTTTTTTATTGATAATATTTTAACGATAATATGATATTTTTCTTAGTATGTAATAGTTTTTAATCTCATGGGATGCAAATCTAACTTTTAAATAACCCCGGTAAAACTTTGACCATTAGTAATATTTTTTTAAAGGATTAAAAGTAAAGTTCAACAAATATTTAACAGACAAAAAAACATATAATACCGATGAAAAATTAATTTGATGCTAAAAAAGTAATATTTTTAACAGAGAAAACATTAAACACAAATAAAAAGTATATAAAAAAATGTGAGTTGTTTAAGGCTGTCATCATTGATTGAAGTGATAAAAATAGACCTTCTAATATTTTTGTTTAACACATTCTCTTTCTCTAATTGAAACTTCAAAATCAAGAGAGATCAATGCTTAATATTGTAACAAAATTTTGTAATTTCAAATAAATTTCAACTTATGAGAGAGAATGCATTTAAATGTTATCTTGGTTGTTATTGATATGATGGAACTCACTTTGGTCTCACATAAAATCCTGGTTGATTGCTAATTAAGCACAATTAAAATGCAATTACTGTAGTTTTTCAATGTTATCTTGATGAATTGTGAAACATTAATCTTTTTTAACTTTATTTGGTGAAGTTTTAATAATTTTATTTGAAAAATTAATATATCATAAATGTTTAGAAAACAATAATAATAGTCTTTATAACTTCCAAACATCATTAATTGATGCAAGTCTGTCAAGTTAGGAATAAAAACGTTTTCTTTTAAATGAATGGCATTTTGTTTGATAGTACTACAATTGTTTGAAATTTTAAAATCTGAAAACAACATTTTAAATACATAAATAATTAATGAGAGTAATATTTTTATTATTAAAGTAATAAATTATGCTAGTTAAAGAAAATTTTCTTTTTTTATAACAACTATAAAAATATTTGAATATAAATTTTGTACGTTAAAAAATACATATCAATTTTGTAATAATTCAATGCAAAGATTTAAAAAAAAGATATAGTACGAAGGAAAATATCTTCTGCAAAAGTTTCAAGACAGAAAATGTATGCTAGTTTTTTTCTTCATGTTTATTTCTCTGATCTAAGATAAATTTCACTTTATTCTTATAGTTAGAGAGACATTGACTTTATCCTAAATTTTTCATGTAACAAAAAAATTATTTTAATTACATTTTTCCATATTTTTTTCCCTTTTTTTTCAATGTAAAACCATAAAATATATAGTTTTCTTTATTGAAATTATCTCATAATTTACTTTTTGATTAATTTTTACTCTTTCCTATTTGTACATCTAAACATAGGACGTGTTTCACCAAACAAAATTATAAACTATAGCTAAAAAATATTAGATAGCAGTAAAGAAATGAACAAATCATTATTAAATTAATTATATTTGTATTTTGTGTTTTTAAACCTTTTCTTTATTTAAAATTTTACATATATAAATCAAACAATATATCATGTAATACACAAAAATAGTTTATAGTATTTTTTTGAGAAAAAAAAAACTTATAAAACTTGCATAAGGAGAAGCAAAGAGGATATGGATAAGAAATAAATAATATGTACTTTAGAGTGAAACTCACTGTCAAAACTAAGTTGTTTAATTGACTAAAACACAACCATAATAGTACATTAGTACATACATATGTTTAACCAATATTTATACCACTCTTGTAAATAATAATTCATTTTGTTGTTAGCACTATTACCAACAAATAGTTATTTTATATTATCAATGAAATATTTCATATTCCATAATGAAAACACATATTGAATATTTTTACCTTTTAAATAACGTTTTTATTTCATATAAGAAATTTCTTTAATTTACATCAAAATTTGTGTTCATTATCTACTAATCAAAACCAAAACTAGAATGAGGAATGAAAATTAAAATACCTAAGTCAATTTAAAATAACTATTTCAAATGTACTATATGAAATATACCGATCAAAGTTACAATGAGAATCAACTTACCGATAGGTGTAGTTGATTTGTCGAGGCAGCCACTTTAGGTAATTAAAGACTAATTAATAGTGCAACGATCATTTATGGCCAGTTAACAGGTATATTAGCATACATTAATGGTTTGATTACCATATTAATATTGCTCAATCTAGAGAATAGTTCCAAAGAGAACTTCTAGAGTCTGGCGGTGATTCCAAAGTGAATTCACCTTAACTTTCTCAGCCTACGGAATGATTCCAAAGTGAATTCCTAGAGTCTGATGCTCGGTGCAAAAAGGAATAAAAACTTAAAGTGCATCGAAAATAGACTCCCTAAATACAACGTGAGCAATATCTCTTAAGCTCATAATAATCCTTGCGCACCTCTTTCAATGAATAGCTTGCTTGGGCTTAGGGAACTTATTACTATATGAAATATACCGGTCGGAGTTACAATGAGAATCAACTTAACGATAGGTGTAGCCGATCAGTCGAGGCAACCACTTTAGGTAATTAAAGACTAATTAATAATGCAACAGTCATTTATGGACAGTTAGGAGGTCTATTAGAAGACATTAATGATTTGACTACCATATCAAATATAAATATTCAGTATTAATGATTAATTAATGGACTTGATTGCTATAAACCCTGTAACTATACAATTGATGTGACACATTTTTTTATCCTAATAAAATAGAGACATCTTTGAAAAAGATATCTAACTTGAGCATGAGAGAATGTTCTCTGCAGGTCAACAACCTATCAGAATAGATTATGTTCTTGAAGAGGATGAAACATAAGAACAAAGCAAAGCAAGGAAGATCGAAGCTTCGTACCTTTTCAATTGAAACACAAAAAAAAAATATTATTTTGGATAAGCCTAAAATTGAGATAATTTATTAAAAAAATTGAGATAATTTATTAAAGAAGGTCCACAATTTTTCTTTAATCAAATGCATGGTTCAATTTTATTATATTTATTTATTTATATTTATTTATACTTCAGTTACATTTAAAGTTCTTCATTCACTTGTCAACTATAATTAATATATGTCTAACCTTGATGAGCTTTAAAAAGCTCTTTTTTATCACATTCAAATTATCACATTTCTTCTTTCTTGTTTTCTCTTTCTGTGTGTTATTGTTTCATCATTGACCAGTGGTGTGAATGGGTCCAATTTCCACAGATGAGCTTCATCTATTTCACAGAAATCACCGTGAGGTCTTCTGTTTTCTGATCTTCAGACTGCGACGTGACTTGACACAATCCCTTCTGGTCATGGCATTGTGGATTTGGCTTGAACACAATGGATACCCCAATATCAGTCACAAAGTGATGGCTTTATCTCATGCTTCTGCTATCAATGATCTTGTCGATGAAACTGTATCGTGTTTAAAATGCTTAGAGAGAGAAAACTCTGCCACCCCAAAAAATGGTGCTTTGCCCTCAACACAAAACTTAACACAAAAACGCATATCCCTTAAAATATTTAAGGAGAAAAGGTACACCATAATAGCTGGTATAAAAAGTGTACTAAAAAATATCTGTGCTCGAATTTTTGCTGATGTTTTGCAGATGATCTTAAGAAGCAAGAACACCAACAGAGCTCGCACATCACGAGGTAACATATCAGACACTCCTGTCACCATCCCAGGTTTTCCACACCCTTTGTTTGGTTCCTTCAACATTAATCCACCAGACGACAGTTGTACGAACATGGACTTGTTTGATATGAGAATTTGGATGAAGGGGCCTTGCGATGATGTCACCACTGATGATAAATCCATGTTTCTAACATTTTCTAGAGGCTTCCCTGTGTCAGAAGGTGAGGTGATAAAACTGTTTAAACGTTCATTTGGAGACTGTGTGGAGAACTTATCTATGGGAAACACTGGTGTTCAAGATCAATCTTTGTTTGCAATAATGGTTTTGAAGAGTGTGAAAACAGTTGATCAAATTTTGAAAGGGAAACATGTTGCGAAGCTTCATATAAACAGAAAACATATTTGGGTTCGCAAGTACGAGCGTCGTGATTAAAACTATTTATCATCTATTAAGCCTACTTAATCAATTTAGAAGACAACCAATAGATATCATGCGTTTCCTTTGTTTTTGTAGTTTGCTTATGTTTTTTCCCTATCTTTATTTTACCTAAGTGAAACCTTCTCCCATATGCTCACGAGGAATAATGACAAATCTTTTTCTTTTTTTTCATTCTTTTTGAGTTTTTTTTATGAACTTCTTAATTTATATGGTCTATGTTAATAATGGTTATATATATATATATATATATATATATATATATATATATATCTTATTATAAATCATAATTGTGTATGTGTGTTTCTTTTTTCTTTTTTAATTTAAGTGGGTATTTTATGTAGGCAGCCTTTACTAAAACTTCAAAAACATGACTTACAAATAAAATTGGGTTTAGTTGAAAAAACTGTGTAATGTATCTTTGATAATAATTAATAAGTGACATTTCATATGAAATTGGTTTTTGATATACCAAAATACTTAGCTTAGGAAATGAAATATTTTAATTATAATATTAATGAGGGTTACTTAATTACATTTGATAATGAAATTAATACATATATTTTTAACGTCTCAGGTGACGTGTAATTAATTAAGTTACGAAAAATAACGTTAGATATCATCACAAAATAATAAAAAATAAAAAAATTTATTTTATTATTGTGAAAATAATTAAAATCATTTGAAAATAACAATTAATTCAATTACAATTTAAAATGTTAAAAAACTTTAAACATAAACTCTTTTACTTTTTCAAAACATGTCCAAAATTTATATACTATTTTCCCACTGGTATCCTCACTCTACACAGCACCAACATTATTAATAATATCATCTGCTCCAAACAATCATGGCAGGTGGAAACCACAATCACAACATACAAGGATGAACTAGCATAAAATAATACAAAAAAACTGCACTCGTCCACCTTATTCAGATATTCATCCCCAATTCATAAAGTCAACCATATTCGCATCACACAAAAACATGCTACCACAAACACTTGTGGTCTATCCCCCATACCCCACCATACAACTTGTTCATTATAAGTGATACTCGAACCCATCATCTTTCTGCATCGCACGGTTGAAGATGACCTCTTTCCTGATCACACTACCTAAAGAGTCATCGCTGAATTTACTAAGTACAACTAAATGTACACAACAACTTGTCTTAACGTCACACATATACAACCAGTGACACAATACAATCATGTTCAAACATCACATAACTAACCAACCACACAACTCGACAACGAAGCAAAACGACACAATCAACAACGCTTACGACTTAATAATCACAAAAACTAGCTCGACCAAGCACACACACAACATGACATCATACAAAAGCAACAAGACAATAAACCCAAAAAACATAACATCATACAAAATAACACGACAACATACCCAAAAGCATGACAAGAAAAGAAAACAAGGAAACAAACTCAAGAATGTAAGCTCTCCTTATCTGGGTTTCCCACTGAGACTTTTTACTAGAATAAACAATGATCTTCAACAATAACCCTTGAGCTCTCATAACTCTTCACTTGAACAACCTCTCACTCTGAAATTTCTATCTCTTTTTCCTAATGGACGAAGTTTTTATCTTAACTTTATAAATAGGGGGTGTCTAATATAGTAACAATTATATAAGATTAATATTTTTTATGTTTAATATACACATAAAATACTTTATTTATAATAGAAGAAATATGGACTAAACTCAAAATACTAATATAAAATAATAACAAATTAACTAAAAATAAAAATAAAATAAGATATCTAATAATAATCTATCTAACCGAAAACATATCAATTCCAGTAGAATTTATTTTCAAATATTTATAAAAACCTATTACTTTAATAATATAATAAAATAAAATTAGTTTAATTAATTTTGATAAATTCCTAAATAATATTTTTATTCTAATGGATTACTATAAGTTCATAAATAATATATTATATTTTATTATTATTATCTAACAATAATATTTAATAATATCAGGTAAAATATTATATAACAAAATCTGAAAATATCTTTTAAAATATCTAACAATATCTAATAATATTTTTTTAATTTAATATTTTTTTTCAAATCTTAAATTTTAGAACATATTTTAAAATGAAATAAACCATAAAAATAGTAAATTATTTTATTTTCTATTTAAATAATTAACCATTGTATATTTTTCTTAATTATTCACATATATGCATTCACACACGTAGACACAAATTTCTTCAAATTCTACATGCACTTAAAGAATGTGGGAGACACATGCATAATAATAAGTCCTTCCTCAATTAGTTGAAGGACTTCAATTAAAAGTTCCTACGATTATCTAAGTGACTTCACTTACCTTAAATAGAGAGAATGAGATAGAAAAGTGCATTCATTTGAGAGAAAACAAAAGATAAATAGTAACTTTTATTTAGACACATTATAGATAATTTTTTGTAATTTTTATAAAAAACAAAAAACAAAAAATGATAATATAGTATAATTTCTAAAAAAATAAAAAACGAGATCTTACACTTTACCTTAAATTATATTGTTGGACGAAACCTATTAACCCAAAAGCCTTATGCACATGTCTATCCATTTTTTTTTGGTTAAATGTGAACAAGCCATACGGACGAGTCAATCTTTATTACGACTTCTAACTTTGATGCTCATAAAATATATCACTTTGAAGTATTTTTATAAAAAAATTTCTATGATAGTTAAATTAATTTATAAGTTAGTAAATAACGTCTCTCCACTAATGAACTAATTTTTTCAAAAAGACTTTGTACCCCTAAACAAATTTTTAAATATTTTTAGAATTTAAATTAACTCTAAAAAGAAAAAAAGTGATATGAGATTTTAAAAGGATTAAAATAAGAAAAATGTTTCAATAACCAAAACCAAAATTTACTAATTGTAAAATGACAAAAGTGATGGTTAAACTTTTAGAAAAATGACACAAAAAGTAGGTTTATTGAAATTGAAGTAAAAAGAAAAATCATTTCATAAAGATTAACATGTTTAAATTAATTAATTAACTAATTTATTTTTTGAGCTGCTAACAATTTACAAATCAAATAATGATAAAAAAATTAAATTTCAATTATATATAAAAAATAAACCTGTCTTAAATTTATGATTAAAAACATATTCTGAACAAAGTAAAATAAAATAAAAAACACTAAAATTTTCCATTCAAAGAGACAGCATGACTTTTCAATTTCCATAATTTTTGTTGTCCGAATGCCCCTTGTCTTAGGTGAAGATCGAGCAAAAGGGACAACTGTGTCTGTGTGAGAGAGAGAGATGGAGAGTAGCGAGGAAGAAGATGACTTCCCTTCCATCGAGAGCATCATCCCCCAATCAAAGGTTGACTCTCTCTACCAGTCCCACACCGAAAAGGTTCGCTTTCTCTTCATTTCGGAATCAACAACCAATGCATACTCTGAAACTTTCTACTTGTTCACTTGCATTTATGTTCTGCGCGTGTGCGTGTTTCTTTTTTTGGATTGAGGCGAACCCATTTTGTCTATTTCTCAGGGGATCAGGAAGCTTTGCTGCGAGCTTCTAGATTTGAAGGATGCCGTGGAGAACTTGTGCGGCAATATGCACTCCAAGTTCTTGGCTTTTTTGAGGTAGCCTATGTCACTACGTAGCTAGCATAAATTTACTGTTGTATCACCAATAGCTTGAAGTTACCCAACAATGAATTTCAAGAACTTTTTATATATTTTTGTACATTTTGTCTATATTTTCTGTTAAAAGTTTAAGTAGCAGCACACATACACGTGGGCAATTTTAACTAAATGATGTATTGTGTTGGTCATTATCCATTTATGTGCTAACCAATGTGTTTTTCCTTTTCATTTCTTCAATGAATATAATAAAATGTTTTGAGGTATATTTGCTTGTTGATTCTTCTGTGGAAACGGAAGCTAGTGATCTTATTTCCTTGATTGGTAATTTCTTGTTAAGAATTCGTCTGCTAATTTTCAAATTGGAACAGTAAGAATGGGGGAACTTGTTAATTAGATCTGCAGCTTTAGATAAACGGGAAACATGGTTGACATCTCAATAGGAATAAGATGGGATTAAAAAATTCATAGGTGCGCTTTAGTGAAGTTGTATTGAAAGTTGACTCATAAATCTATGGTATGGAAGCAGTAGTGGAAGATGAGGAACAAGCTGGTATTGTTTCATTTATTTATTTGTGATGGGAAAAAGCTCAAGCTGTTTAAATTTTGCCCTGTAAGTTGGTTATACTTTTAGTATGTCCAACACGCCCTGATACACAATTATTTTGCGCTTGAACATTAAATGTGAACAAAGCACTAGCACTTTGTGCTGAAATTTAATTTAATTGGGGGAATACAGGTAAAAAGTGTTGAACACTTAACTGTGGTTGAAAGACAAAGCTTCCCAAGCTTAGGCTGTTAGTGGAAAGCCTATCAACGGTTCCTATTTTAATGTTTCTAATAAGTATGAAACATGGATACTAAAACAACAGACTTTTTTAACTATTTCAATCGCTTTCCTCAACTATATCATATGCATATACAATGTGATGTGTGCTCTTAATATTGTAGAATATCTGAAGAGGCCGTGGAAGTCAAGCATGAATTGATTGAGCTGCAAAAGCATATCTCAGCACAAGGTATTCTTGTTCAGGATTTGATGACAGGTGTGTGCAGTGAATTGGAAGAGTGGAATCAGTCGAGCAATGATGTTACTGAAATTCAACAGGAACATGAACTGCCTGAATTACTTGAGCCATTACCAAATGAGCGTAATGACCAGAAAATATTATTCTTGGAAAACATAGATGTACTTGTGGCTGAGCACAAGTTTGAAGAAGCATTGGAAGCATTAGAAGCTGAAGAAAAAAATTCTGGTGAGTTGAAAGGCTCAGGAAATAACTCTTCAGATGATGTTTCCTCATATAAGTCTGCTTTGTCAGAAAGAAAAGCAATGCTTGAACATCTGTTAGTTGGAATTGCTGAACAGCCGTCTATTAGTTTCCCTGAGCTTAAGAAAGCCTTAAATGGTTTAATAAAACTTGGAAAAGGTCCTCGTGCACATCATACAATGCTGAAATTTTATAAGTCTCACCTCCAGAAGAGAATTGAGGCTTTTCTTCCCTCAAGTTCTCTCTGTCCTGAAACATTTCCTTCTACGTTATCTAAGATTGTGTTTTCTGTAATATCACTGATAATAAAGCAATCTGCTTTGATTTTTGGAGATAATCCTGTTTACACCAACAGAATTGTTCAGTGGGCAGAGTGGGAAATTGAATATTTTGTTCGAGTGGTGAAAGAGAATGCTCCCTTATCTGAGACTGTTTCTGCCTTACGTGCTGCATGCATCTGCACTCAGGCTAGTCTGAACTATTGCTCAATTTGGGAGTCACAAGGATTGAAAATGTCTAAATTACTGCTGGTGCTTCTCCGTCCTTCTGTTGAAGAAGTTTTAGAATCAAATTTTAGACGTGCTAGAAGAGTAGTTCTTGACATTGCTGAATCCGCTGAATGTTGCCCATTGTCACCACAGTTTGTATCTTCACTTTCTTCAATTGCCACTTCATCTAGTAGTATGCTTGTTGAGAGTGGAATGCGATTTATGCACATAGTTGAAGTAAGCAGCTTTGTCATATGATATGGCCTACACATTCTTGTGTGATGGGATCATGTTAAGTTTGTTGGCTAGATAAGAATTTGTTTATATGAAAAGCATTTGCTTTAATTTTTCTTCCTTTCCTTTTCCATTTTATTCTTGCTAGCTGTTATTAAAACATTTATGCTCTGGATATATGAAACATGTTGCTGACCCTCATCTCAATAAAATAAAATGAAAAATATGCAATAGATTTGTCTGTTTGATAAGAAACTATTGATTAAGGTCCTCATGACACATTTCAGGTTTTAGGCCTTTAGTAAATGTTCCTTGGGGGAGAAGTAACAACAATATTCTTAGAAGTTGGGTTTGGACCAACTCTATAAAACCAGCTTATGAGGTGACCAATTCCCCTCACCCCTCCATCATTACCTTTAGGATTGGATGTTTCAAGCATGAACTTTGCAAGATTGGTATTTGTAGGTGGTTTAATAATGACCAGATAATAGGTGTCCTGGTATTTCCAAAAGTAATTGTTAGAATAAACTTTAGTCCGGGGATAATTCAGCCCAACAAATTTGGCCTGTGAGGTGAAGAATATCCCCATTTGTGTGCACTACTTTGGTCATATCACTGATAGATGTGTGATCTCCAACATATACAACTTTTGGTTGACTATGTTTTGTAGAGTTATTTCTTTAACCACATTTTTCCTAAGCTACAAAATTTTTTACCTAGAATTCTCTTGATAAGTTTCCATTTTGTTAATTAAAGAAATATTATTATAAAAGGAATGGCTTAGTGGCTTAGTGCCAGTAAAAGGTGGGACATGTGGACAACAACAGAAGATAAAAGAAAAGTTTGAATGCAAAAGCTGTCAAAAAACTCAAATTCCTCTACATCTTTGATAAGTTCTTTTAATGAAGCAATGATAAAAGCCTCTAAAGGAAACCATATAATAGATCTCATAACATAACAGTGGTTGAGAGTAATTATATGCCAAACATTCTGGAATAGTGTTCTGCTCCAATCAAATAGTCTAAAACTCTGCAAAATTAGCGCATCAGAATGAAGTTTTACCTTGATCATTGTAAACGTCCTATTAATAACCACAATCTTGTGTCCTAACATGAAGCTTGACCTTAGGAGGGACTTTGTGTATTTGAAAGGTTCAATACTGAGTGGTGTGGATAGTGTGGTATCCTCCTGAAATTGATAATCAGTGTTGATGGTCATAGTGTTATTGCTCCACCCTTCTTTGATTCTTCATTTGTTTTGTTTATATCTCATTATGTATGTTTAAGAGATTGTTTTCACATGATTGCAAATGAACAACCTTGCTAGGAATTTTGCTTTGTTTTTCAATAACATAAGTAGTGTACTTTTGGAACAAATTTCAGGAGATATTGGAACAGTTAACGCCATTGGCTAGGTTGCACTTTGGGGGAAATGTACTGAATAGAATCTCACAACTGTTTGATAAATACATGGATGCTCTTATTAGAGCATTACCCGGTCCTTCTGATGATGAAAATCTTCCAGAACTGAAAGAGGCCGTGCTTTTCAGAGCTGAGACTGACTCTGAACAACTTGCAATATTGGGAATAGCATTTACGATATTGGATGAACTGTTACCAAATGCTGTGTTATCAAGGTGGATGCTGCAAAGTGAAGGCAAAGAAACAAATAGTGGATCAACAGAGAATCTAACCTTCAATACAAATGCTAGTGTAGAATTGAAGGAGTGGAGGAAGCATCTTCAACATTCTTTTGACAAACTTCGGGATCACTTCTGTCGGCAATATATTTTGACTTTCATCTACTCGAGAGAGGGGAAAACTCGGTTGAACGCACATATTTACTTGGGTGATAACAGAGAGGATAATTTCTGGGATTCTGAACCGCTTCCTTCGCTTCCATTTCAGGTCATTATTCTTATTTTTCTGCCTTTTCTGTTACCCATGTTTTTGCTATTAATTTCTTTGTTTGATCATTCCTTTGCTTTTTCATGTTTATTTTTGGCAATGTTAGCTATTGATTGCATGTTTGTTCAATCATTATTAGAAATTGATTTCCTGAATGAAGCTGTGGCAGTTATTTGTTCATTAATTCCTTGCATTATGCCATTTTACCGAGGTGTGTGGCTGGGCATCTGTTGGTCTGTGTATATATATTTGTTTATACGTATCTATTGAGTTCTGGTGTTTTGTTATAGTGCTGACAAGTATGGCTATCTTTGCAGGCATTATTTGCAAAGCTGCAGCAATTAGCAATTGTGGCTGGGGATGTATTAATTGGGAAAGACAAAATACATAAAATTTTGCTTGCTAGGTTGACAGAGACTGTTGTGATGTGGTTGTCGGATGAGCAGGAGTTTTGGGGTGTGTTAGAGGATATTTCAGCTCCTCTACAGCCACTTGGTTTGCAGCAGGTACTTGTTTATATATTATACTTGATAATGGAAAATGAGAAAAAAAAGCCTTTAAGAAATTCTTCTATCCCTCAGCTCATGAATGTGTGTGTGCGCGTATATATATAGAAGTTCTTATTTAGAAGATTAGAGATACAAAGAAGTTAATATGAAAATAAAGGCTGTTCCTAGATGAAAGACAAATACAATAGCAAGCAAATTTTCATCAAATATGTGTAGACAAGTTAACCTATTTTTACAAAGTTAGCCTATTATAACAACTCTAACACTCCCTGAAATTGGATTGTATTGCATGTACTAAGTTTGGAACATACAAATTGAAATTGAGTTCCTGTCAAGGAATTAGTCATAATATTTGCAAGTTGATCATTCGAGTTGACAAATTATGTACAAATTTCTTGGACAACAACTTCTCTTGAACAAAATGGCAATATATTTTGATGTGTTTGGTTCTGTCATGAAATATCGATTGGAAGCAATATGAATAGCTGTCTGGTTATGAAACTACATTCTTGTCTGATGAATTTAACAAAATTCCATCTTTTGGAGGAATTTTATCCAAAAAAGTTCATAAGTGAGTGATGTCATTACTCTACTCAACTTCAACACTTGATCCCGCAACCACATTTTGTTTCTTGCCTTTCCAAGAAGTAATATTGGCTCTTATGAAAGCACAATGTCTAGTAGTGCAATGCTTGTGTATAGAACATCTTGCTTAATCAACATCACAATATCCAAGTATTTGAACATTCCCCTTATCTTCATATAACAATTCTTGTCTTGGAGCCTTTTTGTTGTATCCAAGAATGCAAATGACTGTATTCCAATGATCAAGACGAGGAGCCTGAATGAGTTGACTAACCACTCCAATTACAAAGGATAAGTCAGGTCTAGTAATAGTGTGATAAATAAGTTTCCCAATTAACCTTCTGTATCTTTTGGCTTTGAGAAAGATTCACCTTGTTGTACTATTAATTTTGATTTGTATCAATAGGACTATCCATAGGTTTACTATAAATATACTTGTTTCTTTTAGTATATTTAAGATATATTTCCTTGGAGAAATTACAGTACCTTCTAGTATGGTCAAGTGCTTCTTGTGCAATTTTAGGGATGATAGTAGAGGACACAAAGGAGTTAAGATAAAAAGGAAGGAGATAGTCAATGATAGCATAGAAAAAAATTGTGAATAGGATGAGGATTAAGGGTAGAGCAAGTACCTTTTTGAAGAGTGATGGGTTAGTTGGGATCTTCATCATTGCAAGCCATTGTACTCGTAGATGGTGGTGAAAGGCTTAAAGAAGAGGACTGGCCATGGAACACTAAACCAATCTATTGGGTTTTGTGGTGGTGAATGAGCAATTCTGGTGAACATGGAGTAGGTGAGGAGCATTGAGGAGTGTTTTGATTTGGAGTGTCATGAGCTGGATTCAACTAATTGGGACAGGTAAGATTTGTAGGATAGAACTAGCATCAACAAGGGAAGAAGGGAAGAAAGGAATTTCTTAAAAACAGGTTACACTCTAAAAACATTTTGTAGTTTTTAGTTTAATCACAATAACATTGATGCCCCTTTTGGAAACAAGAATATTCCAAGCAAACACATTTTGATAGCCCATGCATGTAGCTTGTCCAACCTTGGGGACATATGGACAAAACTACACAATCAAATACACGAGTAGAGAGTTGAAATAAAGGGTCATCATCTAGAAATTAGAAAGTATTGGGAATGTGATTTTCAAGGAAGAAATATGACATTCAATTTTTGAGGAGCACGCAATAAGAATAGTATCACCCCAATGATGAATTGGGACATTAACACAAGCAATGAGGTTCAAGTAGTTTCAACTCGATGTTTATTTTTGCTTTCTATTTTGACATTTTTGCTGGGATGTATGAGGATATGTGAACTGATGTTAAATGCCATTTCAGCTTAAAATAATAGAAAAAGAAAATATTCCTTGGTGTTATCACTTCTCAAGATTTTGATAATTTGGCCAAACTGAACTTTGATTCCATTAAGCAGATACACAAAGATTGACAACAGTTTAGATTGATCTTCGGGTAAATAAACCCAAGTACAATGAGATTATTCATCAATAAATGTAACAAAAAATGAGGTGGTCCAACTTGTAGAATTGAGGACGTATGCTATCACTAAGGACACCTTATAGAACTCATCCAACTTCTTAATTCCTTCAACCTCCGAGAACATCTCCACTGAGGACACCTTGTAGAACTCATCCAACTTATTAATTCCTCTCAAATTTAGAAGGAATATTATTTCTTTCTTATTATCATTATGAGGTTATTAACCTCTATAAATATACATGGGTTAGCTGCATATTTTAGGAAATGCAGACTGTTAATTCTAAGAAACAGATCCCTATGATTACGGGATCAATTATACATAAATAAACCTAATAAATGCAGCACATAATTGTTGCATAAATACAGCCCATCAAATATTAAAACATCCTAAAATATATCATGACAATTACTACCACGTCAATCATGGTTTTTGACACTCCCCCTCAAGCTGGTGAATAGGTGTTTTCCATTCCCAGCTTGGATATAATCTCTTCAAATTTACTGCAGTTCAGGCCCTTGGTGAGGATGTCCGCAAGTTGGTTCTGAGTGGACACATATGGTGTGCAAATCATGCCACTGTCAAGTTTTTCCTTGATAAAGTGTCTATCGACTTCAATATGTTTAGTCCTATCATGTTGAACCGGATTGTGAGCTATGCTAATTGCAGATTTATTGTCACAATATAACCTCATAGGTTCGTCCCACTTTATCTTCAAGTCTTCCAATATAATCTTCAGCCATAGAAGTTCACATATTCCGTGGGCCATTGCACGAAATTCTGCTTCAGCACTTGATCTAGCCACTACACTTTGTTTTTTACTCTTCCAAGTGACTAAGTTTCCACCGAGGAAGGTGCAGTATCCCGTGGTTGACCTTCTATCTACAACTGACCCTGCATAGTCCGCATCTGTATATGCTTCAAGACTTACACTCTTGTTCCGCGTGAACAAGATTCCTCTTCCGGAGGTTCCTTTTAAGTACTGAACAATCCTAAGGGCAGCTTGTAGATGAGCTTCCTTTGGTTGGTGCATAAATTGGCTGACTAGACTTACAGCAAAAGCAATGTCTGGTCTAGTATGAGATAAGTAAATAAGTCTGCCCACAAGTCTTTGATACATTTCCTTGTCCACTGCAATATCCTCCTCCATGCTTCCCAATTTTATATTTGGATCAACTGGAGTACTTGCTGGTCTGCAACCTGTCTTCCCTGTTTCTTTGAGCAGATCAGTAATATATTTTTGTTGAGATATGAAGATCCCTTTCTTGGAATGAGCCACTTCAATTCCCAAAAAATATTTAAGCCTCCCTAGCGTCTTGATCTCAAATTCAGTGGCAAGACACTCACTTAACACTTGTTGTTCCTGCTTGTCGTCCCCACTTACTATAATATCATCTACATACACTAATAAAAATGTTACTCCCCCTGAAACTGAATGTTTGATAAATAATGTGTGATCTCCTTGGCTCTGTTTGTAGCCCAAACCTGTCATGACCTTGGTAAATCTTCCAAACCATGCTCTTGGAGATTGTTTTAGCCCATATAGAGCCTTTCTTAGTTTGCAAACAGTTCCAACAGCAACCCGATCATTGTAACCAGGGGGCAATTCCATGTATATTTCTTCTTCAAGATCTCCATGCAAAAAAGCATTCTTCACATCAAATTGCTGCAGATCCCAATCATTATTAGCTGCCAATGACAATATTACTCTGACCGTGTTCAACTTAGCAACCGGGGCAAATGTCTCCAAGTAATCAACTCCATAGGTTTGAGTGAAGCCTTTAGCTACCAACCTTGCCTTGTGACGTTCAATGGTCCCATCGGCCCTATACTTTATTGTATATACCCACTTACATCCAACTGGTTTTTTTCCAGGAGGTAGAGTGACAAGTTCCCAGGTTCTATTTTTGTTTAACGCATCCATTTCCACATCCATGGCATGTTTCCATTTGCTATCAGACAATGCTTCAGATACAGAGGAAGGTGTGTGTGTGGAGTTGAGGTTAGTGAGAAAAGTTTTATGGGTAGGAGAGAATTTTTCAAAGGATAAAAAATTTGACAGTGGGTAAAGAGTTTGTTGGGTGCATGTTCTAGTTCCCTTTCTAAGGGCAATGGGCAGGTCCAGAGTTTGGTCCACTTGTGCTTCTATATTTTCAGACAAAAGCTCATTAGAATCACTTAAATTTATAGGATTTGAAGGTGTTACCTCATGCAGTGACGGTGGGTTGGATTCTTGGACATTGCCGGATCCTGGAATGGCCTTTTCTTTCCTTGAATATACCAGATTTTTCCCAAACTTTCCGCCTCCTTCAGGTGCAGGTGCAGGCTGTTTTGGTGGTTCAGGTGCAGGAGTTGCAGGTGCAGGCTGTTTTGTTGATTCAGGTGCAGGAGTTGCAGGTGCAGGCTGTTTTGTTGGTTCAGGTGCAGGCTGTTTTGCTGGTTCAGGTGCAGGAGTAGTTTTAGGGTCAATTTCTGGGCCAATTTCAGGTCCAAACGTCATATTTGGGGACATGAGAGTCTCATCTTCCTGTCTTACATTCTCCCCCTGAAGATGAGGTTGTTTAAAGTAGCTTTCTTGTTCGTTGAAGGTGACATCTCTTGACACATAGAATCTTTTTGAGAGGGGTTGAAAACATTTGTACCCTTTTTGTGTGGTAGAGTACCCTAAGAAGACACACTTGACAGCCCTAGGATCCAACTTTCCCCTTTCATTACTATGAATATGCACAAAGGATACACACCCAAATATTCTAGGTTGAAGGTTATTTGTAGGATCTAAGTGTGGGTAGAACGAGGATAGAACTTCCATGGGACTTTTAGAGTTTAAAACCTTAGTGGGTAACCTATTGATTAGATAGGTGGCAGTAAGAAGGGCTTCCCCCCAAAATCTCTTAGGAACATGGTTTTGAAAAAGTAGAGCTCTAGTTTGACCTAATAGGTGCCCATTTTTCCTTTCTGCAATCCCATTCTGTTGAGGTGTGTTTACACATGAGGACTCATGGATTATCCCTTCCCTTTGGCAAAAAGAGTTTAGTACAAGGTTAAAGTAGTCCCTGGCATTGTCAGACCTAATTCTTTTGATACCAACCCCAAATTGATTTTTAATCATTGAGACAAATTGGATAAACATAGAGCTAACTTCAGATTTTTGTTTCAATAAAAACACCCAAGTCACCCGGGTACAATCATCAATGAATGTTAAAAACCATTTAGCACCTGAGATATTAGGAACATGGGCAGGACCCCATACATCAGTGTGAACAAGAGAAAACGGGAGAGAACTCATCTTATTGCTAATGGGAAAAGGTACACGCTTGTGTTTTGCAAACTCACACACCTCACAATGGAGACTCTCCACATTTAAATTTTTAAACAAGGAAGGAAACAACACTTTTATAACACGGAATGATGGATGTCCTAGCCGGTAATGATGAAGTTGGACTTTCTCTTTATTGGTCATGATGGATGTAGATATAAGACTCTTGGTAGGCAGATTAGGGTTCTCCATGTAGTATAGGCCATTCCATTCTCTAGCATGTCCAATCGTCCTCCCCGAGTTCTTGTCCTGCAAGATACAAGCGTTGTTGTAAAAGACAACATTACATGAAAGATCTTTGGTAAGTTTTTGTATGGAAATCAAGTTGATGGATAGTTTAGGGACATGAAGGACATTTTTTAAGGTCATGGATGGGCTTAGTTGGACCTCTCCTTGTCCGGCTGCAGTTATAAGGGTTCCATCTGCTGTAGAAATTTTCTTGTTGCTAGGACATGGGGAATACGTGGAAAAGTATTTGGGTAAGGGGGTCATATGGTCAGTGGCTCCAGAGTCTAATATCCAGTAATGTGTAAATGGTGTATCTGAAACATTGAGCCCAAACAGAAATGGAAACTTACCAGAGTATGTCAATGTACACGTACCTGTACTGGTGGGCTTCTCCAATTTACTAAGAAATGCTCTTACCCGTTCTATCTCTTCATGATTCAACTGTACAGATTCTTCACTTTGACCATTCGCAATGTATGCTTGCCCTTGCCCTCCTTTTTTGTATACGCCTCCTTTTTGCCCCCACTCTCGGCTTGGGTTTTTTGGCCCCGATTCTCGGCTTGAGATCTTTCCATCTTTCAGCCCCCATTCTCGGCTTGGGGGTTTTCCGTGTAATTTCCAACACTTTTCCCTTGTGTGGCGTGGCTTATTACAATGAGTACACCAAACCTCCTCATGTTTTTTTTCCATATTGGGAACCCAGTTGTTTTTCTGGTTGGCAATCATGATTGTTCCTCCTTCAGCTATCATTGCAGAATTTTCGGTGGTTGAGGTTTCCAGCATCAGCCCTCTCCTGCTTTCTTCACTCCGGATAATGGCCACCACTTCATTAAGCCCTGGAACCTTTTCTTTTCCCAGGATTTGGATTCGAACTTGGTCATATTCAGGGTTTAGGCCTACCAAAAAATCATAGACCCTATCTTGTTCAATATACTCCTTTAGAATTGCTGAGTCTTCTGAGCATTTTGCTTTTATAACTCGATAGTGATCCAATTCCATCCATAGAGACTTGAGTTGGTTGGCATATTCTGTGACTGATTTATTTCCCTGTTTGGCAGCCACAGTCTTCACTTTTACATCATAAATTTGAGCAGCATCCTTGGCCTTAGAGTAAGTTTGTTCAGCTGCCTCCCAAATTTCTTTTGCTGATTTCAGAAACATACAGGTATCACTGATTTCTGGGACCATTGAATTCCATAGCCATGCCATGATCATGGAGTCTTCTTCATCCCATGATTTGAATTTGGGATCAGTCTCATCTGGTGCATTACCAGTCAGGTGACTGATCTTCCCTTTACCTTTCAAGATGGTCTTAATGATTTGAGACCATTTGAGATAGTTCTTCCCATTTAACCTATAAGTGGAATGAATATTCTGCATTTCTCCAGTGGTTTGGGGACTGTCCCCAGTTTCCAGATTCACTACTTCAGCCATAACAAGGAGGAATCAAGGAGGAGTTATGCTGCAATGAAGGCTAGCTTCGGGGTGCAACAATAAAGGCTGCGGTTTTAGGTTACAGATCGTGCAGCAATGAAGGCTGCGGCTGCAGTTTGGTGGCACGGTCAGAGACTCCCAGAGATCGGGAGCTCTGATACCATCTCAAATTTAGAAGGAATATTATTTCTTTCTTATTATCATTATGAGGTTATTAACCTCTATAAATATACATGGGTTAGCTGCATATTTTAGGAAATGCAGACTGTTAATTCTAAGAAACAGATCCCTATGATTACGGGATCAATTATACATAAATAAACCTAATAAATGCAGCACATAATTGTTGCATAAATACAGCCCATCAAATATTAAAACATCCTAAAATATATCATGACAATTACTACCACGTCAATCATGGTTTTTGACAATTCCTTCCAATGAATCAACCTCCGAGAACATCTTCAATTCTTCCACTGCTAATTGGGCCTTGTTGAGAAGTGGGGACTTCCAACTGGCCTCAACAATAAAGCAAGTCATGTGATTTTGTTTGTTTAAGAGATGCCAATTTATGGGCACAGTCATAAAGGTAATGAATATAATTTACAAAAATATCCTTTTTCCAAAGAGTTGAAGTTTTGAATGCAGAGTTCCCAATATATATTATGTTCCACAGATTGTCACAACAAAGACAAAGCTGAAAATCCATCTTCTGTTGTTCTGCTTTTTCTGATGGTATCTTACTACCATCTTTTTCCAAGTGATAATGAAAACCTTGACTAGAAACCAAAGCTCAACAAATGTAGACCAGGTTACCATTAAGTTCTTTTGAAGTAATTGAAGGAATCCTAGACGAAGAGGTGGTAGTTCCTGAAGACATTTGAAGATGTTAGAAGGAGAAACATCGACTACTAGTGGCTGGAAGAAAAAAGAGATATTGAGAAGGACAAGAGCCGCTCCTTATGGATTGAGAAGACTAGTGGTGGAAAACACTATACAAGCCTCACAATGCTGCACTGGTGAGCAGAGGGCAGCGTGTGGCTGTCACTCACCTAGTTGAAGAATGCAAAGAAGCTGTGCATGACAATGTTTCAACCTTCATGGTTAGCTGGGTTTGATGTCTCTTGGTGAATCATGCCAGATCTGATGTTTGCTGAAGAGAAAGATGGTGACTGCAGGCAAGCGTGCACCCTGGTTGGCTGTCGCTTGTTGAGATGAGAAAGACCAGATGTTTGTCAGCAGAAAATAATGGTGAGAGACAGTAATTTCACCGGGAGGTGACAGTATTTTCACTGGACAATGGTATACAAAACACGATGAATCTGCTTTGACACTAATTTGAAAATGAAAAATGAGAAACAAAAAAATCTTAGATATTTAACTAACCCTCAGCTCATTCATGTGTGTGTATAGGAGTTCTTACATAAGATTAGAGATACAAAGAAGTTAATCTCAAAACAAAGGCTATGCCAAGTTGACAGACATATGCAATAGAAAATAGCATTTTATCAGAGATGCCTAGTTAACAAGTTAACCTTTTTTAACATTTATAAATACTTTTGTGCCCATATTCTATTATCCAAAATTCTAAATGCAACCTGAGTTTTAAATTTTTCTTGCTGCTAAAATGCATTTGTGGACATTGAACAGTCTTGATGCATCATTTTTTAGAATTCGTTGTTAAATTCACATTTCCTCGCAAATAGATAGCATATTTTTTGTTTGTCCGACAAAAGTCGTGATGGTTATGATGGGAGTCACAGATTGCATCTCAATAGTATGCATCAACTACAGGTGAAGATACAAAGCATTTCATCATTTGATGATATGTCTGTAGCATCTTGATATAGCCAAGCCTATTTGTTTCATGAGAAATTACTTAAATATCATGCGACTATTTCTCTCGTCCCAGTAGATAAATTGTTATTAGTATTATTCTCTTTCATTTTAGTTTGGTAACACTCTTGTAGATAGGGTATCTTCTCTGCACTCCTCACCCATAACTGTGTTTTTGTGACAGTTAATTCTTGATATGCACTTTACTGTTGAAATTGCACGCTATGCGGGGTATCCATCTCGCCACATCCATCAGATAGCATCAGCTATAACTGCTCGTGCCATCCGGACCTTCTCTGCTAGGGGCATAAACCCTCAAAGGTACTCTTCATTTTTTCCTTTACCTACCATTCCTGGTCCTCATCTGTATTGAGTTCTTGAATTTTAACACCGATTTTCATGATAAATTATTAGTGCACTTCCCGAGGATGAATGGTTTGTGGAAACTGCAAAGTCAGCAATACACAAGTTCCTGCTTGGGGCATCAGGATCGGAAGCATCAGACACTGATGAAGATCATATCATTGTTCATGATGAACTTGTCTCCGACTCTGATACTGTTTCATCCCTATCTTCTAGGGATTCAACCGAGTCTTTTGCTTCTGCTAGCATGGCCGAACTTGACAGCCCCTCCAACTTGTCTGATCCAGATAATTGATTTTTTTTCTAGACTATCATTTAAAATAGAGTAGGTTTGTATTTTGAGAAAGGTGATGGCATATGAAGTTTTTAGCATCAAATGTGTTGTAGGGCATGTTCATAAACCTTGCTTAGGGGATATAGCCAAATGTCTTGGATTTAAGTTACGACGAGTTGAGTTGGAGACTAATCGTGATTCATATCACTGTATATTTTAAAGCATGGGTTTCTATTCCCATTTTTTTGTTAGTTGATAATTTTTAGTAAACCATATTTTGATGTCTCTTTCTTCTTGCATTTTCGTTTTTTCTTAACACCTTTTCATTTTTTTATATATATTCTAAAACATAACTCTCCCTCTGTTATGTGAAAAAACAAATAAATCTAATTCTAGGAATATTATTGTATCCAAAGAAGTGAACAGAAACATTGAATAGAAACACGGAACCTAAGTTAAGAAAGGTCTCGATATTTGTATTGAATATTGATCAATTAGGACTGTCAAAAGACTAACTCCCAGTGGCAATTTGATTGTCATTATATCTAACTTTTACTAACATAATTAACTAGTCAAACAACTACCTCCAGCTGTCCTTATTACATGACAAATTATTTTATATCAATGCTCTGCTCTTGTCTACATCCTTGGGAACTTTGGATTGAACAGGAAGGTCCAATTTATGAGCTACTTCTTCAATACGGTCAATGATCTTGTAAGTACTGAAAAATATATTGGGCTCATCTTGGTAGAGCTTCATCAGGCTGCTGAAATTTGCCGATAAGGATGGAGCTTCACATATTCAAGATCACCAATCCGCTACTTATCTGTTCTGTGTGCCAGTCAACCAATTGCTTCATTCTTTCTCGAGCTCTTAACTGGAATTTGATTAATATCATCATCTCTTCTCTTTTACTCAAGCTTCTCAACCAAACTCCACCTTAGACTCCCCTATAGGTTGATAGACGGGGCCCAAGCCCAATTAGTTTAGTATAGTATTTCTTTTACTTTTATTAAAAACATGTGTAAAAGGTGTTAGACATGTGCTAGATAGGATGGACTTTTAGTCATATATATAGACATGTCACCACCTCTTGTAAGGTACTTTTGAGAATAATGAATTAAACTTTCTGTAGAGAGAACTCCAGAAATTAATTCCCTTGAAAGTCAAAGCTAGAGAATCCCAAAGGATCTCCTCTAGCCACCTTCCATTCACACTTCATCTTCCATTTTTCATTTACACTCCAGAACTCTCTCACCTCCACGTAACTATTTCTACACTACTCTGCATCAGCCGCGTGGATTGTTTACGCCATCACTACCACGCGATCTTATTCCCTCGTTGAGTTTCCATCAGCACAACACTGCATCTTCATTTCGCGAAACTTCGTCTACTTCACTCTCGAGAGAGAGCTCTTCCACCACGAACCACACTGTCATCGTAGGACCTCACCTTTTTCGCCGATTAAAATCACCTCTCCACCATTCAAATCTGCTTCCACTTCAAACCCTAGGTTTTCAACCGAACAAACCTCGAATCTCTGGTTTGTTCCTCGCTGTTCATCTTCGAATCCAAATACTAGGGTTCTTGACTACATCTGTTTCTTCCGTTGCTTCCCGGTCTTCATCTCGATCAAATCCAGATTTCACGTCGTCTCCGGATTCAGCTCAAGCCGTCAGCTATCATGTGGTATTCAGAGCCTAGGTTAGGCGCGTCTGCTTGAGCTAAGTATCTCGTTTGTCTCTGATCTGAGTTTAAGTTTCTTGCGTTGTTATGAAATTCACGAATTGTTTCGATTATGTCTTGATCTTATTCATTCGTGTTGAATCTCTTCAATATTCGTGTTGTTCATTATGATTCCTTCTCTGTCTTGTGTTGATTCATGTGTTTTTGGTCTTGATCTATTCATTAGGTTTCTGCTTGAGTCATTTCTTGTATGCTAACCTTGTTTTGGTTGTGTCTTTCATCATCTTAATCGGTCCAAATTTTTGTTGAGTCATTTTCATTGCTGAATCATATTCTGTCATGTTTACAGTCATGTTTAATTGCTTAAAATGTCATAAATTTTGTGTTCAAAGCTGTGTTGAGTTTTTTTTTCTGAGATTTTGGATTATATGATCAGTGGCTGTACACCATATGAGCTATGATACAGTCATTGTGAGCTCGGGTGCATGCAAAAGTGACCTTAATCTCAGATTTAAGTGTTGTTGATGTGTATTCTGATTTGCGTATACATATTATTTCGATGATAAAAGGCTTGAATGAGTTCGTATCAGGTGCACACCACTTAAGCCATGAATTGCTGAAGCAAATAGCTTGGTGGCATCTTGGAAAACTCCAACAGTATCAAAGTTGCAGTTGACCGATCTGCATTGTCTTGTTTGAGTCTAGTTTTTCTTTTCTGTTTTAAAATCTGTTCTGGCATATAGATCTTGCTGGAAATCTTGCATTAACTTCCTCGTGTCGTGTTCAAGCTTCAATTGCAGTTTTAGAGTCATTCTCATCAATAATTTGTCAATTGACTCAATAAAACTTAAAATTGGTGGTGTGGTTGAGTTGTCTAACTGCATGATTGGCTCTAACAAGTTCAATTTTCGAATTACTATTTTCTGCATCCAACTTCAGAGCAAAACAAGTTGTTTTGGTAATTCAAACATGATGCAATAGCTTAATTCGCGTTATATCAGCCTTTGTGCAATTTCACCTTTGAAACCTCCAATTTTTAAGTTCAATTTTTTTAGTACAAGTTGGAACTGCAGTGCTGAATTTTTTTAGTGAATTAGATTATTTCACGAGGACTGGATTGTAGCAATAGCAAGGATCTGTGATGAAAAAAAAAAGAAACAACAAAAAGATGAAGATGATATATTCAATGTAAAAAGCTTGTCAGACCTGTACAATCCAGTTAAAACCAATTTCAAAACAGAACTTCAGATTTAAACATATACACTGGTTTCTTTGTGGCATTCCATTTAACAGTTTTGAAAATTCAGTTCTGGACGTTGCATGTGATTTCAGTTTCAACTTGCTGTGGTTTTTGATTTCTTGCTTTTAAAATCTATTCTAGTGCCAATCATAGGTTCAGTTTGAGTGCTTCCCTTCTTGATAGCTTTGCTTCTTGTTTGTCTTTGTTGGATATCTAGTTTTGTCTACAATGCATGTGAAATCTATTCTACCAACTTTTAATTGAAGCTTTTAATTGCTTATTTCATCTGGTCTAGAGTTTCCTTAGTTAGAGTCTGCCCTGCTATTTGAGTGGTTGTCATGTTTGTCCATCACTTTGCCTTAGCTAACCATTTTCCTGAATTGAGAAATCTGATTCCAATCTGGTTTTTGGATTTGAAAGAAGGTAAGTGTGAATGGTAGCATTCTAGGTGGTGGTGATCCACAGGATTCTCTGGCTTAGACTGAAAATTTCATTTGAGTGCCTTAAAATGTTTTAAAGAGAAATCTGGGTGCTGTGAGATTAGCGGCTATTGGCATTTACAAGAGTTCAGTTTCAACTAACCATTTGTTGATTGTTCATTGTGCAGGAAACGAAAATGAGATGATCAGAGTGGAGAGTTGTGACTGTTTAAGAAGTTATTGAAATCAATTTAGTTCATAAACTGTTTGATGAAGTCAGTGAGATATTAAATGCTTGAATGTGATTGCTGATTTGCTAGTGATGCTATTTGTACTTGTGAATGTTTAAAATGTCATTGCACTCATTTTATTTTAAAACATTGCTTGCTGAATTCATTGATATAATCACTGTTTTGAAAGTGAATTGTTTACTTCATGGTTTAATTGGGCATGTTGAATGCTGATTCTGATTTTACAAGACCTATGGGAACTTGGTAGATGCATAGGATTTGCAAATAATGTGCTGATTGTTTTATGAGCATTTTTGGAAGTGCAACAACGCTGTTTTAAAACTGCCAATTTCTGATTTTTCCTCACATTACTCTTTGTCCATTTATTTGATTAGCATGGTCCACTGATGTCTGAATTAGTTTAGGACATTGTTCTTGACTAGTTTGGTCAATTGTTTCTGCCTAGTGTAATTCACTAATTTTTCTGAAAGGGCTGCTCTTGTCATAATCAGTTGTGCATCAAATTGTTTTTAATTGCCAATGCATCCTCCAGTTTTAAGAAGTGAATTAAAGCACCTAAATTCCAGTTCTGACTTGGCATTTGAATTAATTAGGTGGTTAGTTTCTGCATGGAATTACATCCAATCTGAATTTAATTCACTGTCCATTTGCACTTGCTGGATTTTGTTTAGATTTATGTGTGCAGAGTTGATGTTTGAGAGTTTAGTTTTAGCAGAAGTTTACTAAGAAAACAACAACCTAAGCACTTCATGTGGAATCCTTGAACTAAAGGGAGTTTTCTTTTACCTTAAATGGCTTCTGTTTTGATTGAACTGTTCTTGTTATGATTTGTAATTACTTGTAATGTGTGAATTGTTGATGTTGGTCTGAATATCTGTGTAGGTTTTCTCTGTGCAACAAATTGTAATGGACAGTCAATAGGAACCTTTCTCTGCATCAAGTGTACAAACCCAAGAAAGGGAAGACTCATTTAAGTGTAACTTCCCTCTTCCAATATGTTCGTTAACAGCTCTCCGATCCAGCTTTGTACATTTGTGATTGTAGAGTTGAACCCAAGAGCTAGGAGACTCCAACGTTGTCCAGAAGCAACCAAAAAGTGGAGCACTAGATCCTTCATGCGGATTTGAATCAGGACCAGGATTGAAGCATAGCTGTTATTTGTTTTTTTTTAATTGTTTCTTCATCTGGTTTTGTAATAGGCTCTATTGTTAGTTTTCTTAATTTCATTGTAAAAGGCCATTCAAAGTCTAAGTGTCTTGGAAGAGTCCTTGGTGCTCTTTCAAATCTTGGCAACACTTTTCTTGTGTTTAAATTTTTGGCGTCTTACATTTAGGTGTCATTAGAGTCCGAAAGTCTATGTTTGTTTGTGAGTCTGTGTACTTTGTTTCTAAAAGTAATTTTACTTTAAAGGGTATTTAGTCAGTAGCATAAGGCAATTCTGGCAAGGCAAAGACTTGGTATTTAAGTAGCCTCTTTAGGCTCACCTCTCTTACCTGGGATTTGTCAAGTGTGAAACCTATAAACCCTTTTGATTAAAAGAACTTTTAAAAACAAAGATGTCTTGTTATCCATATAGGTCTGCTAGGAATTTTAATTTTGATAAGCAACTTAGTTACAAAGGCATCAAAAGAGAACATGATAAAGCTAGAAGGAAGTCTTGTTCATCTTATGAATTTGATAGGATTGAAGATGATTTGTATAAACAAGCTAGTGAAAATATTCCATTCTTTGGTGATGATATTGGTGCATTAACATACCTAGCTTGGGAAAAGGAAATTAATGATATGCATTCATTCATGGTGAGAAAAAGTAAATATGAATCCTTCTATTCTAGAGATAATGAATCTTATATTCTTAGTCTTTACACTTCTAGTTTTAAAAAGCATGCAAGAGAGTGGTGGGATGATAGGCAATATCATGTTGAGATAAGTAGACAATATCCCATTCATGATTGGAATGAATTGAAAGCTTGTATGAGAAGAAAGTTTGTGCCTCGAGAAATTGAAAGAAACTTAGAACTTATGAGAGAGCTTATTAGAGAAGGTGAGTCATTCATTCAAAATTTAAGTGGGTTCTCTCGTAGAGAAAGTGAGTTTCTAGAAAAACTTAAGAGGCTATGGGAAGAAACAAGAAAATATAGAATTGAGAGATTAAAAAGAGAAAAACAAAAGCAAGAAGTAAGAGAGAAAAGAGAAAAAGAGAGAAGGGAAAAGGAAAGAAAAGAAGAGGAAGAACGAAATAAAAGAGAAGAGGAAGAAAGAGAGAGAAGAGAAGAAGAGAAAAGAAGAGAGCAAGAGAAAAAAGAAGAAGAAGAAGAAAACAAGAGAAGAAAAGAGGAAGAAAGAGAAAGAAGAGAAGAAGAGGAAAGAAGAGAGAAAGAGAGAAAAGAAGCACAAAGAAGAGAAAAGGAAGAAGTTGAAAGAATAGAAATGGAAGAAAAGAAAAGGCAACTAAAGGCAACATCTCCTCCTACCCTAGAAGCTAGATTCTTAAGGGGAGGTTTTCTATTCTCTCACTTTTCTCCATTTATATTTGAATTTTCCAAATTTCACTTTTCTTTCAAAGAATTGGCCACTCCATCTTTAAAAATGTTATCACTTTCAACACATGCAAAGTTCCAACTTGGGTTATGGTTACCAATAACTCAAGATACAAATAAAATTCCAAATGAAGAAAGGTTTCTTTGTTATATTAAAATTAAAAATTTCAAAATTTGCAAACCTTCTTCTACACATAGTCTTTTATATATCTTATTGGGTCAAAGAAAACTAATTAGAGATATGTTTGATGTTTATTGCAGATGGATATTTGACCCAGGAGGAACTCTTATGAAGCTAACAAAAATAAGTCTTCAAAAGCACCATCAGATTTGAGGACAAATCCTTTCCAAGGGGGAGGGGATGATAGACGGGGCCCAAGCCCAATTAGTTTAGTATAGTATTTCTTTTACTTTTATTAAAAACATGTGTAAAAGGTGTTAGGCATGTGCTAGATAGGAGGGACTTTTAGTCCTATATATAGACATGCCACCACCTCTTGTAAGGTACTTTTGAGAATAATGAATTAAACTTTCTGTAGAGAGAACTCCAGAAATTAATTCCCTTGAAAGTCAAAGCTAGAGAATCCCAAAGGATCTCCTCTAGCCACCTTCCATTCACACTTCATCTTCCATTTTTCATTTACACTCCAGAACTCTCTCACCTCCACGTAACTATTTCTACACCACTCTGCATCAGCCGCGTGGATTGTTTACGCCATCACTGCCACGCGATCTTATTCCCTCGTTGAGTTTCCATCAGCACAACACTGCATCTTCATTTCGCGAAACTTCGTCTACTTCACTCTCGAGAGAGAGCTCTTCCACCACGAACCACACTGTCATCGTAGGACCTCACCTTTTTCGCCGATTAAAATCACCTCTCCACCATTCAAATCTGCTTCCGCTTCAAACCCTAGGTTTTCAACCGAACAAACCTCGAATATCTGGTTTGTTCCTCGCTGTTCATCTTCGAATCCAAATACTAGGGTTCTTGACTACATCTGTTTCTTCCGCTGCTTCCCGGTCTTCATCTCGATCAAATCCAGATTTCACGTCGTCTCCGGATTCAGCTCAAGCCGTCAGCTATCATAGGTAAGGGAGGTTGATGAGAGATGGTTGGTCGTGCATGATTTCATGAAGGGTTGCATTGGTAGTTGTATGATATGTGGTGTAATGCCACCATTCGACCATTCCCGTCGCGAATCTTCATACTTGCATCTAAGATAGGTTTTCAAGCACCTATTCACCACTTCTGACTGGCTGTTTTGTTTGAGGGTGATAACTTGTTGAAAGCTGGTTTTAAACTCCGTGGAAGCTCATAAACTCCTGCCAAAACTGACTTACAGGAACTTTGTCACTGGTAATGGAATTAGAAAATCCATGTAGCTTGAAAATATTATCCATAAATGCTTGAGCCACTTCTCTGGCGCTGTATGGGTGTGCCAATGCTATGAAATGGGCAACTTTACTCAACCTATCCCCCACAGAGATAACTTACTTGCCAAATGAATTAGGTGAGCTCTCTATAAAATCCATTGTAATGTGCTGCCAAATTTGTCCAGGTATTGCCAATGGTTGTAACACAATCTGAACAGCAAAAACATCATATTTGCATTGCTAACATACTACACACGGTTGACTAAGGGTGGAAAAATATGTAAATTTTGAGATTCAATCCATGATAATCCAAATCCATATTCTTGTCAATTTTGAGATCCAATCCATAATAATCCAAATCCATATTAGATTTATATCAAATCCTAATCCATATTTTTGGATTTTAAATTTCATCCGTTCAATTGGACTTGGATTGGATAATTTTTTGGATTTTGAAAATCCGAATCACAATCTATTTAATTGGATTTAGATTGAATCATTTTTTTATTTTAAAAATCCAAAATCAAGATATGTTTGAGGTTCCTACTTGGGTCAAGCCGAGTCATCCTCAATTGAAGGTCGAGCCTAGTCTTTCTTGCCCAAAGGTTGGCTTATGTCATCATCGCCAAAAATTGGTCGAGTAGGTCTTAACAAAAAATTGTCGGAGTTGGCTCCAACTGAAATTTGGCTGATCGAAATTCAATCAAGTTGGGCCCCAACTAAAATTTGGCCAAGTTGGGTTCGACCGAAATTCGGTTGAGTTGGACCAAAACAAAATTCGATCGAGTTAGGTTTAGTCGAAATTAAGTAGAATTGATTTTCGATCGAAATTCATTTAAGTCAAGCTTTCCATAAATTTGGTTGTTGGCCTTGACCAAAATTTGACTGAGTAGACCCCAATCGAAATTCGAGTGAGTTGGCCCGGCTAAAATTCGGTTGAGTTGGCCATAGTCAAAATTTGACCAAGTTGGCCTCTAACAAAATTTAACTGAGTTAGGTCTGGCTTAAATTTGAATGCATTGGTCCCGAATGAAATTTAGTCAAATTGGACCTAGCCGAAACTTAACCGCATTAGCCCATATCAAAATTTGATCGAGTCAGCCTCAGTTGAAATTTAGTTGAGCCAACCTTGGTCAAAATTTGGTTGAGCTGGTCTTAGTCGAAAACCAGTTAGTCAACCTCAACCAAAATTTTGTTGAACGAAGTCAGACTTGGCCAAAGGTCGATGGAGTGTTCCCTAGGCAAAAGTCGACCAATCGACCCCGTTCGAAGGTTGAGTCATGTCAACCAAGACCTAAGGTTAAGCCAAATTGGCCTAAGTCAAAGGATTTAATTGAGTCGACCTAAGCTGAAGGGTTAAGCTGATCAACCTAGCCATATCTAATGAACCTAATAATCATCATGTATATTAGATAAATCTCATTGAACTTAATATCATTGACAAAGTGGATTGAATCTACATTAGTCCAATTTAAATTGGATTGGAAAGAAATCCAAATTTAGTTGATCTAGTTAAAATAGTCACTCAATAGTAAGGGTGGACAGATTGAATTTTTCAATTTTCAATCTAGATCCAATAAAATAGATTGGATCTACAATCCAAATATAGTTGATCTAGTTAAAATGGATTGGGATCCCAACACTGAGGACGTTTGTGTTCAATGCCATAATCAAGAAAGCAACATAGACGAGCACAAGGTTCTATATTTGTATGCTTATAATGGTGTAAAAGAACAAAACAAGCGCAGCCAAAAGGTTGAAGAAGTGAATAATTAGGAGGCTTACAAAAAAATATTTCAAAAGGAGAGAGAATTTAAAGAACAAAGGTAGGAAGTATGTTAATATTGTAGACAACATTAAGGACAACTTCCCCCTAAAATTTTCTTGGACACGAGGTAGAGAGCAAAAGAGCATACATAGAATCAAAGATATGATGATGTTTACGCTTTGCTTGGCCATTCTATTAAGAGGTGTGAGTATAAGAGAGTTGAACAATAGTTCCTTGTTGACTTAGAATTTGAAGTAAGAAAGAATCTTTATACTTCATTTCATTGTGCGAAGAGTTTTAATATTACAAGAAAATTGAGCTTTTATGATAGTTATAAATGTAATATAAATTTGAGATAATTCAAATCAATGTTTTATGATAGTTAGAAAATATATCTCAAATCAATTTGAGATAATTCAAATCGAGAATAATCATAACAAACAAAACAAAATAATGAAAATCATTTAGTGAAGGAATAGGGGAAGGACCCCAAATGTCAAAATGAATTAAAATAAATGGATTTTTTGAAATAGTATCACTTTGGTAAAAGAAAGAGATGCTTATTTTTCAAGTTTACAATGCAAACAATCAAATGACTCAAAATATGTAGATCCTAACACTCGTCCAAACCGTTCAGAGGGTACCTACAGAAGGAACTTCGATGCCAAAGTCAGTTCAATTTCGGATGTTCAAATATTAATAACGCACTCGATGTAAATTACCTACCTCCTTACCTCAAACATGTATTTATAAATTTTGAACTGAGCTTTTGATTAACACCAGTCTAATTATGACCTTATTGTGGGTAATCACACTTGACCTCTAAGTTGTTTAGTATTAAAATTAATTGTTCTGACTCATGACTGAATGGTTCACTTCCGTGACCGCCTTGTCTTGAGGATGACTCCCACATATCCAAGTGAAGACTAACTGTCTGGTCTGTGGCTAACTAGATGGTCAAACGATAAGCCTGAGCTTGAGATGACTAACAAAAGGGTTTGAAGTTAGTTAAATGATGGGCAGTTCGCTTTTGCTTGGGTAAAGAGTTGATGGATTGGGTTGGACGAGCTTACCTCAAAGGAAGAACGATGGTCTAGCTTAAAATTTTCAAATGATAAAGACGATCATGGAAAAGCTCACTGTACAAAACACTAAAATCATCCAACAGAAGGGTGAATTGGTTAAAGAGAGCTTTTTGCCGAGGAAGAGGAGGTCAGTCAAGAGCTTCTCAACCAGCATAAGGCCAACTTTAACAAGGCCCTAGCCCAAGCTTCCTTCTTTTACAAGATCCCATTGCATGAGGGCAACTTCAACGTCATGAAGGATTTTTGCAACGGGGTATTGGTAAGCATCCATGAAATACCTTCAAATGAAGAAGTCAAGGTTGATTCGAATGCAGAGGTCGTTACAAGGGGAGATGACCAAGCCACTAAGGATAAGGAGGTCACGGATGAGCACACAGTTGATGAAGGATGGGACAACCCTCAAGAATAAGGCCTCTTGTTGAATTAGGGGTTATTTTCAGTAATGGTTTAGTTGGCCGAAGACCAAACCTTTTGTAAACAACACAATTAATGAAGTGTCCTTTCTTTCACTGGTTATCTTACTGTTTTCCCGCTTATCACTTTTAACTTGATTTCTACAATTGTTTCATATGCTTTAGAAGTCTCTTAAAGTCGATCAATTAAACTCTAACGCTAAATAAAAATAATTTTCAAAGATGAACAATTCCATTGCCCTTACTAACAACCCTCGAGTCTAGGTCACCCCACTATTCATTAAGCTGAGAAGGACCAAGTCATAGTCGAACAACTTTAGCCATCTCCAAACTCGATCGGTAGGAGTTCGTTTAGGTGAACTCTTCTTTCTTTGGACCGAGTGACACAGGGTCACTTACATGCACTTATCCTACACCTACTCGATGTGCGTTTGGTAGGGGCTCACATGTGAGTTCGTCCTTCACCGATTTCTTTGGTGAGGCAAGGATTCACGGATAAACTCATCATTTATCGACTTAATGGTGCAGTAAGGGTTCATAAATGAACTCATCCTTGACCGACTTCGTGGTGTGGAAGGGGTTCACGGATGAACTCATCTTTCACTTACCAGTTGTTTCTTTTTCATTGGATCGAACGAAAGGAGTTCATAGATGAAGACGTGTGGTTGGTAGGGGTTCACATAAGTAAAATCTTCCTTCAATAACCTGTTAATACTCGACTCATGCCATTTTTCCTGAAAATGCTTTATTATATTCATTGTGATGAAAATTACACGAGATTTGTACAATTTTAAGCTAAAATAAAAATTCAAATGGGAACTGTTTCAAGTGTTAGGGATGCCCTTCCCACCCGGGTGCTTTAGTCGGAAAATCCTGTTTTTCAAGTCTTCTATGATTTTGAACGACCCCTCCCAGTTTTTGGCGAGCTTCCTATATATCAGCTTCTTGCATGCTTCACAAGTCTTCCTCCACACTAGATCTCGTTCGTTAAACCACATTGGTCGAACCTTGGTGTTGAATCTTCGTGCAATCACCCTTTTGTAGGCCTTTGCCCATACGACTACTAGTTCTCTTCTCTTCCATGTCTTGGACTTGTTTCTTGAATGAATGCTCGTTGATCTCCACAAGCAACATGACATCAATACCATACATAAGCTTAAAGGGCATTTCCCAAGTGGTGTTTTTTGGTAAGCAACGATAAACCCACAAGACCTTAGGCAACTCGTCAACGCATGCTCCTTTCGCTTTCCCTAAACGTCTCTTATGTTTACCCACTGTGGTTTTGTTGATCGCCTTAACTTGGTCGTTTGTCTAGGGATGCTCCATTGAGCTAGTGATGTGTTTAATACCCAAGTTCTTGTAAAACTCTGCAAACTTCTTATATGTAAATTATCGGTGATTGTTGGTGATTGTCGGTTCTAATCGTGTGGGGGAGTTTGAAGTAACATATGATATTCCATACAAACTTCTGCACTTGCTGAGCCATGATGATTGTCAGTGGTTCTGCCTCTATCCACTTGGTGAAGTAGTTAATAACAACCAACAATAACTTTTTCTATGCCTGACTGACCGGGAATGGACTGATGATGTCCATCCCCCACTTTGCAAGCTGTCAGGGAGATGATATATTGTGCAACTTTACCGATGACATTTTAACATTGTTGTCGTGCTCCTAACAACTCTTGCATTTTTGAACAAAGACTTTACAATCTCTTCCATTGTTGGCCAGTAATAACCTGCTTATAAGGTCCTTGCCTTAAGTGTTCGCCATTCAATATGGAGACCACATATGCCATTATGTAGCTCATTCAACACATATTAGGCTTCTTCCTTTAAGAGACACTTTAGTAGGGATTGAAGAACCCTCTTCTGTACAAATCTTCCACGACAAAGACAAATCGAGAAATCTTCTTGCATTGCCTGAGCTCATAACTTGACCTTCATCTTACTTCCTCAGCGAGACCTTGACATCCTCCCTTCAGTCCTTTCGTTCGACCATGAATGTGGACATGTACTCACTTGTTGGCTTCGTCAACACTTGCTTATGATTATGGAAAATTTCCTCTTCTCTTTACCCTTTGCAAGTTTGGACAACGTGTATGCCTGTGCATTTTTTGCTCGAGGGATGCGGTTTATATCCAGAACTTCGAAGCTCCTGACCAACTTCGTAACTTTGTGGAAATACTGCAAGAGTTGGTCATCCTTGATTTAGAATGTTTTATTGATCTGACCGACCATCAGTTGAGAATCCGTTCGACAATCTACTTAATGTGCTCCCACATCTTAATCCATCCGACCATCCAAAAAACTAAGGATTTGATGACTTGATGTTTACCCTCAAGCAAGTGTAACCGAATCGTATCAAGTAATAAACCTGGTAAGACCAATTATCATTCTCCCAAAGGACTCACGGCCTAGACAATTATGTGATTTATTGATTAGCTAAGATTTGTACAAACAATTACTTGAGATTCCAATGCAAAATACTGAAAAGTAAAGATGTACGCATGTATGGATCAATGGACAAGACGAAACAAAACACGTGATTTGAATTATATGGATGAATGTGTTGTTGGGGTTTATCAATTTCATCCTATCCACTCTCATGTATTAAGGAATTCATCATTCTTTTCATTAATGTTAATGCTACTCTCTAAATTACCTTAAACCCGATGTCTCGGCGAAGAAAGCCTAATCATAATCACTAGTTTACAATGTCTTGTCTCCCTAGCAATTAATCATGCATTATAGTGAACAGAAGCTTAAAGGCAACCAACCATCATACTTTTATGTCTAGGTTTATACTACTGTTAGGAGAGATTCCCCAGATCTAGATTTTCCCGTATGTGTCCATATCGACAAAACCAATGATCATGACATCAAATGAGTTAAACAATGCATGCTATGAGCAAAGAGGAAAAACCCTAACAATTAATGAAAGAAAGCATGTATTTTATAAAAGATCTTGAAGAACAAATTCCATTACATGAGAGTTTTTGAGGATTTACATTGATTCCCAAACAACAAAATAAGTTTAGTTCACCATATTCATGGTGAAACTATATGAAATACAATGAAAGAATGAAAAGATAGAACCCTAAAAAGTGAGAAAGGAGCCTTAACATCCAAAATCCTCCTCCAAGGGGTGAAAGAATGTGTTTCTTCTTCGTTCCAACCAAAGATACAATCCCTAGGACGTGTAAGTCCTTAAATAGAACATAAAAATAACAGGAACCAGGTCCAAGCCCATAAAAATTACAAAAAAGTGGCCTAAGGCCCATAAAAACGCTGCTCAACGGTAAGTGCGGGTCTTCAATTTTGCCCTTCAGTTGCTGTTTTTGCCTCTCAGCGGTGATTTCGGCACCTGAAAACTGGCGCTCAACGGTAATTACCGCTTAGCGCAACTCGGCGCAACTTTTTTCTGCACTCTGGTTGACTTTTCTACATTATGGATGACTAGTTGATTTTTCTGGTTGACTTTTCTGCATTCCAACCATTATGTACTTTAACTCTTCTTTCAAATCGATCCATTAACCTACAAAATCAAGGGAATCTAGCATCAAACCATTAAATTCACCTTCAACTCTCTTATTCACAAAACTAAAACAAAAACATGAGTTCAAGCAAGTTTCTAAGTCAAAAAAGGTTGATTGATTATCAAAATTAAGTATAAAAATAACGGTTTTACAACCGTTATCACTTGACACTTTGTCTACCAATTCGTCAATTTTACAGAAAGGATAAGAATCCTTCTGGTACGCCTATTTCAGGTAAGTGAAGTCATTGAACATCCTCCACTGACCGCTCGACTTTTTAACCATGGCCACAATATCCGGGCACATGGTGTATATGAGCCCCTAAATGAAGCTCTCTTTCTGCAACTTCTTCACCTCAACCTCAACCTTCCTTTTCTCCTTACCTAGATAGTGTTTCTTCTACGCCACTAAGTACGCTTCTTATAATAGGGAGAGCTTGGAGGACATCATCTCAAGGTGAATGCCCGACATGTTTGTAACAGTCCAGGCAAAAAATTCAGTGTTAGCCTTCAACACTCGTGCGAAATCTTGATTGTGTTCTTTGCTCAGATTGTACCCATGTTTGTTCATTGGCCTTCCTATTTTGCTCAAGCCTAGATGTTTGATTTCGCCTTACAGTTCCATCTGATATTTTGTATTGGTCTTAGAACCTAAGTTGGCCATGTCCACCTCTGATCTTCTAGCCTTGCACGAGGAAATGACGACATCACCTTCAGCTCAACCATATAACATTCATACACAGTCTCCTGATCTTCATGCACCATGTAGATCGTTCCCCTATCTAATGGGAACTTCACCGCTAGTTGAGGTGTGGAGACTATTGCACCAAATGCATTCAAGTATAGGTGCTCGATCTACATTATAAGAGGTGTTAGGCTCCATCAGGAGATACCTCACTCGCATCTCCTTGTTGTCCCGATCAGTCTTCAGCCTTGTGCTTAAGTCCATGTAGCCATGAGTATCTTTTCTCTCTCTTAGAAAGCCAACTATTTGCTCATTGTATGACACAATGAAGTCTTTTAAGAGGTCCATCTTGAGGAAGGTCTTCCAGTATAGGATGTTGATTGAGCTTCCTTAGTTGATCAACACCTTACTCACCCCAAAGCGAGCTATCTCAATTGTTATTACCATGAGATCATCTTGATCACGATGAGGAGCTTTGAAGTCTTCATAATGGGAGGCATGAACTTTGGATTCTTTTCCACAAGGTGAATGGTGTTTAAGGTTTAGATGTAGCACTTAGGTGCCAAAGATTAGGATCCGCCTTCCACAAACCCTCCTAAGATGGACTTGATGTGGTCGTACAATTGGTGGTCACTTCTCTTGCTACGACTTCTACTCCTGTGCTTGAAGTCTCGCCATTGCTCAGTTCTCAAGTAGTGGCGGGAACATTCTCATTGCATCACGAGACTTCTCTTGCTGGGAGCGCTCCTCTCCTCCCACTTGGTCTTGATTTATTTTATTAGATGACCTGCCTAGATTAGCTACTTAATCTTGTCATGAACATTATATAGTCCTCCGTGGTATGTCTCATGTTCTTCTAGTATATGTGTTAAACTGAGATTGGTCGCACAAAATCAGAACAGACTAAGTTTCCCCACTAATGTAGTAAAGGGACAGCCTAGGTATCAATCCTTAGACTCGGTACAATTAAGTTTAAAGTGTATAATTAAATCTTGTATTTATTTACTACCTACTTAACTACTATTAACTAATGCGAGGTGGGGAAATGAAATATGAAACAATGAAATTAAAAAGAAAAGAATAAAGAAATCAAATGTGTATAAAAGAAAAATCAAGAAATAAAATGGAAAGAAATAAAAAAAAACTGAAACCTAAGCTAAAGTATAAAATGAATGCATAACAGAACATAACCTAAACTAAAATGAGAACTGAATGCAATTAAAACTAACCTATGACTGCTAATAGTTAACAATGCAAGGAAACCAAAACCAAAAGTGAACAAGTTACTAAGATACCTAAAAGAAGTGGTATATACATGTATCAGAACAAAAAGAGTGGACAATTCAACATCTAATATACTGAACCTAATCTATTCATAGGAAGACAAAAATCAAAGTAAGAAATATTGGCTAAAACAAAAATCAACTTGCAATGAAACCAAATCAGCAACACAAATCACTTTATCCTAATCCATATATAATCAAAAAACGAAAATAATAACAGAAATCAGAATTGAAACAAAGCAAGAACAATACCTAAATTCTAACTAATCAAAAACAAAATAACAAACTAACAAATAGAATTGAAGTCATAGGTGAAATGCACATTGGACTGAATAAAAGAGTGCTTAGAGTTCTAAGGAAGACAAACATCCTGATAAAGTGAATCCCAATCCAGGGTATTCTAATATTTCAGAACTTTAAATTGACTCTTTCCACTAATTTGTCCAACCAATGTTCATTAGCCTATTCATCAATCTAAAATTCACAAACAAATGAAATCAAGCATAGAACAAAATTTAAATGTACAAATGATTGAGGATAAAGTTTCAATTACACTCTGAAAGACATTCTGACTAAAGTAAGCCCATCACAGGTCTTATAGTTCATATTTTAGAACTTACAGTGGTAATTTCCACTCATTCTCAATCACTGTAAATCTAAATCTGATATACACTAAAAAGAAAAGAATAAAAACACAAATTCGGACTAATCTTTATACATTGGACTCTTCCCTGACTCGAGAAGACATCTCGATAAAGAATGCTCACTACAAAGTCATTCAATTCCAAAACAGAATTTCAAAGATGCAGAGAATCAAAGTCCAATTCATTTTCTCAGAACATAACAATGACAGAAATCAAAAACACAGAACAATCTCAACACAACAAACAAGAGTAAAAGGAAAACACAAAATCAAATTTTATTAATATGAAAAAGAAAAATTACAAACATTATACCAGAGATCACCGAATGAGGAGCTCACAGATTGTCACAGTTCCATGAATCTCATCAGCGAAATCCAGAATCAAGAACAATATCTCTACTATAAGAAAAGCGAATAAAACCCTAAACTAAAGAATGAAGAACTGTAAATTAAAAGTAAAGTGCGTATGTGTGTACATGGTGAAAGCCCTTTATATAGGTCGAAGAAAGAAAAATAGAAAAGGAAGGGGAAAAGAAAATGGGAGAGGGGAACCTTGTTGTGACGCTTTGAGCTTCACCTTGATCGAACGGCCTCCAAAAGCTTTGCTCTCCAAACTCTTCGATCATCTTAAGCTTCTTCACCGATCAACACCTCTGCACGTGCTTCTTCTGGAGCTCCATGCACAGACCAAGTTCTCCAATGCAGCAGCAACAGTAATGTCCAACGTAGCAGCTTCTAGCATAGCAGCTACATCTCAATTCTTCTTCCAATCAGCATCACCAGCCCAATTTATAAGGGCTTATTCTACAATATAGACAAAATTGAATTAAGGCCCATCAACAATTAAAAAAAATATTTCAGCAATTCAAAAATAAAGAAAAAGATTTTTATTAAAAGATTTCCTAAAAATTAAATTCCTAATTATTTACAAATATCAAAAATACTACTAAAAAGCTACTTTTAACTACAATTTTACAAATCTAAAGATTTAAAGAAAATTCCTAAAACTAACTTAATTGTAAACAATTGAAGACTAAACATAGAAAAATATGCAAAAATATAGAGTTATCAATATGCAATGTTTGTCATTGACACTTAAAGGTGTAGTTCTTCTCCTTTGAGGGGGGATCCGATCAATGCTCAGAACATCTTCAAGTATCTTGGCTATGATTTTGTTGAGAGGAGTATACTGGTGGAACTGTGGTGCTCTAGGCATGTCCTTGGATCAAGACTCTCTCACTTTAGCCTTGCCACCGTCAATTTTTTCCCTTATTTCTTCTAGCTTTTACTTGCGGAGACCTGTATGTCCTCCGCCCGTATGTACTTTGCGATCCTTTCTCTTAGCTCATTCATGTCCTTGGTTGGGCTCATGCAAAGGTTTTTTACAAACGGACCAAGCCTTAGGGCCATTATTATGTGTGCTATCTCATGGTTGAGATTTCTTATTTGTCATGTAGTCTTCCCAAAGTGATCCATGAAGGCATAGAGGGACTCTTCTTTCTCTGCCCAAGATTCACCAGGACAAGAGTTGTCAAATGATGCGATTGAATAATTGCAAACTGAGTTTCAAAAAACGAGCGGGTTGAACCACGCTAAAGCTTCTCCTTTGAAGGAAGGGAAAAAATCTACACCACACCAGGTTGCTTGCGGTGTAACCATTATTAAGTGTGTTATCTCATGGTTGAGATTTCTTATTTGTCATGTAGTCTTCCCAAAGTGATCCATGAAGGCATAGAGGGACTCTTCTTTCTCTGCCCAAGATTCACCAGGGCAAGAGTTGTCAAATGATGTGATTGACTCATTGCAAACTGAATTTCAAAAAACGAGCGAGTTGAACCACACCAAAGCTTCTCCTTTAAGGGAAAGGGAAAAAGCTCTACACGACACCAGGTCGCTTGCGGTGTAACCATTATTACATGTGCTATCTCATGGTTGAGATTTCTTATTTGTCATGTAGTCTTCCCAAAGTGATCCATGAAGGCATAGAGGGACTCTTCTTTCTTTGCCCAAGATTCACCAGGGCAAGAGTTGTCAAATGATGCGATTGACTCATTGCAAATTGAATTTCCATAAACGAGCGAGTTGAACCACGCCAAAGCTTCTCCTTTGAGGGAAAGGGAAAAAGCTCTACACCACACCAGGTCGCTTGCGGTGTAAAAAGCCATTTGATTCACAAACATCTTCAGATGCTCGTTCGGATCAGTTGATTTGTTGTACTTCTTAAAGGTTGAGGAGAATGGAGGCATGAAAGTCTCCATGATGGTTGGTGTGAAAGGCAACGAACCAGTCGTGTTGACCATCTGTCAAGATGACTTTTCTTTGCTGACTCTAATGCTGCCCTTGTGGATTGTCCTACACAAGGCTTCTTTAAGCCTGGTTAGGGTAGGCTTTGGGGTTGTGTTGGTGCACAAGGCATTGATTGCTGAGCACTTTGCTCTTGGCATTTAACCACGTTCTCAACCCTGAGGGCATAAACTCCTCTTCATATCTTCATTTCTTTTCCTCCATGTGCCTTTGCATGTTTCTGATCTTCTCCAACTGGTTGGGTTGATTATGTGATTCTTCTACCATGACGTTGCTCATCATGTTCCTTGTAGTCACCGTAGAGTATGTTGATTTTTAAATACTAGACCCCGCGGTGGGCGCCAAAATGTTTCATGATGTAGGGTCAAGGTCAATTGTCCAAAGTTTGGTGAGTCATCTAGGGTTCAAAATTGTTCTGAAGTCTAAGTTCTCTCGCAACTACTCGTCCAGACCGTTTGGAGGATACCTATAGAAGGCACTCTGATGCCAAAGTCAACTCAATGTTGGAAATTCAAATATTAATAGCACAATAAATACATATCATATACTTCCTTACCTCAAACCTGTATCTATAGGTTTTTGAGTGAATTTTCTATTAACACTGACCTAATTATGGTTCAATTGTAGGTGATCACACTTTACTTCTAAGTTGGTCATTACTAAGGTTAATTGTTCGGACTCATGACTGCCTGGTTCACTTCTATAATCGTCCGATCTTGAGGATGGCTCACAAAAATCCAAGTAAAGACGAGTCATTTGATTTTTACTAATCAGACTATTATATGGTACAATAATCCATTGATAATAGTGAGCAAGTCTAGTTGTCCTATATCTGTTAGCCAAAACTGTTAGAAGTCCCACATCGACTAGAGATAAGGCAAAATTATAATATATAAGTAGGGTGCAATCCTCACCTTACAAGCTAATTTTGTGGGGTTGAATTAGGCTTAAACCCTCTAATAAAAACATCCCATATTTCTTTTGTAGAATCGTAATCAGCGAATTGAACATGGATTGCAGAAAAATATTGCGAAACCAGGTGATGATTTGATAGTTTTTACTATCCTTAATATGGTCGACAAATATGGTTGTTGTTTCTTCTTGAGTTATGATTGACTTAATCACATCTTAAATGACAATAGGCCAAAGTTTGTGTCCTATAAGGTAGTTTTTCATTCCCAAAACCTAAAATTTTGTACTTCGACCCAGTCAAGATAGTTGTAATGCGCTTCGAAACATTGTACTTCTCAATGACAAAAATCAACAAAACACAAAAAGCAAAGGATAGTTGAAGAGGAGAAGTGGTAACCCAAAGAAGAGATGACGGAAGGAGGGAGTCTGATTATCGAGTCCGGTTATGAAACCTAAACTCTGTATATATCATGTTAAAAGATACATAACATATGAAAGAAATATTGTATATTGTTCAGTGATATACAAACTAATTATATACAGCAGAGCAACAATTAATTCTAGAAAATATACAACAATAATATTAAGGATATGATTGTTAAAATTAAACTATAGAACCTTCTATTATTAAGGTAAGAATATAAGGAATATCAAGAATATCCTATCTATTTTTCTGTACTTTCTGTCCTAATATTACGCTAACGAAACACATTATTCATTAGTCCTTGGAATGTGATAGGTGCGTTGGTAAGGCTAAATGACATTACGACACATTCATAGTATCCTCCATAAGTTCTAAAAGCTATATTGTACATGTAAGAGGGTTCCATTCTCACTTCGTTGTATCTCAACCACAACTACATCTGCATTGTAGAACCTTGTACTTCATCCGATAAATCATCTACCAAGAGAATCAAAATTTATTCTTCACCTACTCTTGTCTAATTCCTTATAATCTATACACTAATCAAACAATTTAACTTCAATTATCCTGATTACATGAGATTATTTCATATCACTATCTTCTTCTAACTCTTCTTCCCTCTCCTACAACTAGAGATGATAAAAAAATCCGCACCCGCAAATATTCGCAGATAAAACCTACGATGGATAGTTACTATCTGGGGATAACGGGTAGCAGGTATTTTAATACCCGTTTCTAAACGGGTCGGATGTGGGTATTATACTATCCAACCCGCGGATACCCATTACCCGAAAAAAAAATAATAAAAATTTAATAAATATTTTTTAAAATTAATTTTTTTATTACTCTTAAAAAAGAGAAATTTTAATAACAATGACTTAGGATTCCTTTCAATTACCTTTTTTTGAAAGAAAAAAAAAGGTTACATTACTTTTGACCTAACCCTAATAGAGATATCAAACATATACATAGAATCTCATTAGAAAATTCTATCTCTTAACGAAGGACTATTTTTTTCTTCCTTCGGGTTCATCTCGTGGAGGGAGTAGGCTTCATTCCCTCTTCCTCTCTCTTGGTTCTGATTGAGGTTTTGTTCCGATTTGGGATTTGAAATTAGGGTTTTATTTGTTCTCTGATTTTGGGGGTTCTTTTGTATGTTTTGATTCGCATTTTGGGAGTTCGTTTCTTGATTTCTTCCTTGTTGATTGGTGACGCGATTTTGGGGTTATGATTCGAATGAGTGTTTTGAGTTTTTTTGGATTTTAGTTCATTGATGCAAATTGGATTTTTGAAGACGCTAGTGGTTATCGCGGTTTGGAGATTTCTGTAATTTGCATTCGTTTTTGGAATTTGGGTTTAGGGTTACTGTGTGCTTTTTCTTGAAAATTATTTATCTCTCTGTTTCATACATTGATAGGTATTTGTGAGTTAATCCTCTGACTAAATTTCTTGGTGTTTCTTCCTCGTATCTTTTTTTTCTCAATAGTTGTTCAGTATTTATTTTCTTTAACTTGTTTAAAAATTACATTGTGTCTTTTTAATATGTAGCAAATATATTAAATTCTTCTCTTTAACTTGTAATTTAATTTAAACCTTATTTAAAAATTCACAAAAATATATTTTTTAAATATTTGTGAGTTGAAAACGGGTATCCAACAGGTATCCGCGGGTTAAAAAAAATCCACGAATTTTTTTTATGTAGATATCCAGCGGATAGCAGGTCGAGTTGCAGGTACGATTTTTTGCATGTGGATCAAATTGCAGGTAGATATTACCTGTGTTCGACCGGAGCCATTGTCATCTCTACCAACAACCTTGCATGGTAACCTTGTAAGGCTTGCAACTCTCAGCATGAAACTCTCACCATGTTAAAATGATAAAAGATAAAACTACAATTATACTAACTCAAATATTGTGATTATTTAAATGAATTGGCTTCATATCCAAATCCACCTTTTATTTTAAATCATATATGGATTTTTTTTAGATTAAGAAAAACCAAAGTTATTGTGGATTGTAAGATATAATTTGTCATATTGATCACAGTCATGGTGTTGTCAATTAAACTTCAAATAAAATTAAAGTTACAAAAAGAATTTATACTACTTTCTAAATTGAAAAAGAGAGCCAATGATTTACTTGAGATCTATTTAAATTTAATTTGTTGGAGGCTGGGAAGGGTTTAAGGTATCTCTTTTGACCTTTTATTTATAATTTCGTACTATTCCTTTCTGAAAACAATATCATATTAATATTGGAAGGTTCTTGGAAAAAAATGAGATAAACCAAGAACAAGTAAATCCCAATCTCGCTAGCTAATATTAATCTTATGGTACCCATCTCTTGTAAACTTATTTATAATTACGTACCTTTCCTTCGCTGACATGAGAAAAACATCATAAATGGAAGGTTCTTGGAAAAACATGAAGAAAAATACTGCAAATTAAGAACAATAAAATCCTAAACTGTAATAAAAGGAATAAGTATTATTATTAATCTTATGGCAGCTGTCACTATTCCTTTTTAATGTCTTCTTCTTGATGTTGACATTTTCTGTAACCTCTCATATGTATTGTATAAAATAAAATACCTTAATTTGATGCATTTGTCATTGTAATCTTGGCATTTATAATCTTTGAAGGATCGATAATTCAGTTTGCTAAAAGCATCCACATCCTGGTGTTGTATATGCTTCGTATATTCCAAAGTATTAGATAATTCCTTTTTAAAAACTGGCTGACTTAGGTTATAATTTACTACTGGTTTGCCTTAATCTGCATTTTAAATCTTTTGAATTAAAGTTTTAATACTTATAACTTATTGAGTTAATTAACAATTTGATCTCCAGACTATGATTTACTTTGGTATTTATATTTTTATTTTATTTGAGTACATGTATTTGTTAAATAGACTTAATTTACATTTTTTCATTAAATTTGAAATGCAGAAAACCATTAGAAAGGGATTTAAATAATGTTTTAAATTTTTTTTTGTAAATCAATGGTTGATAACTATTGCAAGAGTTAGATAGTCTACAATAATTGTTAGACGTGTATATTTTCAATCACTTCTGGTTCTCCTAACTTGAGAAGTCTGAGTTGGAAAGTAACAAAGCACAAATTTGTTTTTGGTACCACTCCAAAAAGTCTTTTACCAATAGAGGTATCTTATGTGTATATAAACTCATGTTTATCTCTTATTTTATCCGATGTGGGACTTTGTTTCTACCCAACACTCCCACATATCTAAGCTTCATCAAAACTAGAACTCTTGAGTAACAAAACAAAGTTATCAAGACGATATGTCATAATAACATTTTGATACTCCTTAAACTATGAAACCAAAAGAAATATTCCCAAGTTATGCGAGGACATTTTGGAAATGTTAAGGTTTTGTGGTGTGTAAAGCTGAAAAAAGAGTTTGAAATAGAGTTTATTTTGCAAGGTTCAAATTTGGGAGGTGGAAAAAGGTGAAGGAAGAAAAAATAAATCAAAAGGATTCTAAGATAGACAATGTTCCATATATTTTGACTTTTAAAACTTCAAATGATATTAATAGTTATTTAATAAAAAAATCAAATTCACTTTATTTAGTATTAAAACTTAGTTCTGTACAAATATTAAAACTTAATTAAATAAAAATAAAAGAATCAAAATGAATCATAAGAGTAAATGAATCGAAATGAATCATAATAGAAAGAAAGTAGTTAGGTCTTAAGGCTATATAGTAAAAGAAATCTGAGTATATATGCTAGAATAATCAATCTTTATATTGTATAAAATGTTTTATGAAGTAGAGGATGAGGTAACAATTTCTTGTTAGTTTAGATTCTTTCTAAAGTTTTATAAAGTGTTACATATCCATGATAAATCAACTTATTTTTTAAATAATGTTTAAATTATAAAAAATTATAATTTTATATAACACATATAAATACATATATATATACATATAAATACATATATATACATATAAATACATATATATACATATATATATACATATATATATATATATATATATATATATATATATATATATATATATATGTATGTATGTATGTATATATGATAAACTAAATTTCAAATTTGTTTATTCAAGATAATAACTAATATAATGCGTGTAACAATTGAAAAATATTAAACAAACTAGTAAAATAAATGTATTTATAAGAGATTATTAGACGAATAACGAATAATTTAGTTTGTAGATAATGCTTTAATGCTAACACATAATACGAGATAACATTTTTTCAATTGAGTGTTTTGAGATATCAATGCATATAATAAAGAGGAATAAAAAAATGAAATCAAGTAACTTTTACCATAACACGTGTTACATGATCACGTTAGGTTCACACCCTCCCTTTCTTATACTCTCATTTAGTAATGTTAAAAACTAAATTTAATAAATTTTAATATTGTTAAATAGGAATATTAAAAAATGGGAAAGATGAACCTAAGATGGTCATACATCTATTATGCTTTTCTATTTTACTTACAAGAAAAGTTTTAAGATGTATTTACTAGATGTACCAAAACCTTGTAGTTATTTTCATAGAAAACTCATTAAGCCATAGCATTCAATATTTTTGTCTTCTCTTCATTTGGGTTAAGAATATCTATTTGGCTATTCTTATCAAAATTATAATTAAGAACAAATTGAGTCTATAATTTCTAATTTTCTTCTAATTATTAATTTATTATTGTAATAATTACTATGTTGATTTAGTTATGTTAAAAGTAATAATTTAAACACCAATGGAAAAAGCGTATTATGAAAAACAAATAAGTAATTATCACGATTTTTGTTTAATGACAACTAAAGAATAATATTGTATATAAAATTTTTATAACAGACAAATCTTTCATGTCCTTTCAACTAAAGCACACCCACCTCTTCAAAGCAAGAATTTACTAGCAATTTATAAAATATCATAAATTTGATAATTGTATTTGAATAATATAAAGGTTAACTACTTACATTGGTGCAATGAACTACAATTTCTTTTTAGAGGCGACCTTTGTTCCCTTTAACTTCGAATAAGCTTGAACCGTTATGTAAAAGTTAATTTACATTGAAATTATGCTTAGTATAGAGAGTAAAATTGAATTACATAACACAACAAATAAAGATAGTAAAAAACTTAGACTTGTAATGCACTTTTAATATCCAAAGTTGTAGGTAACTTGTGTAATGAACACAAGAGAAGCACAACAGATTGAATTACATTGCTGCAGAAGAATTACTAGCAATTATCAAGTGTCCCTAGAGGTTCAAATAATATTAAATACAATTATGTTTTACATAAATATAATTTAATTTATTAAAGACATATTTACTATTGCAAATAAGGTGCTAAGTATACTTATTCTTCTTCTTTTTTCATTTTCAAAGGTATCTAATAAGTATTGATGCACTTCTTCACCTTTCTTCTAACAAATTGAATGGCAATAGGGTCAATAAATTCTTATGTGTGTATTATCCCTCTTAGTGCATCTATGATGTAAATACCTTAAACATTGAAAATATATAATGTTAGGATAATATGAATATATTCAAACTTGATAAAAGTAATACAAGTTTACTCACAACAACCTAAGTTCTATTACTGATATACATAACATATTAGTGCCAAAGAGAACTTCAAAAACATCCTTATGACATATAAAGAATGGGAGACTAGAGATTTTATTTGTGACTTGAGCAAACATTTCTAATATATAAGTGTCATGGAGATAGTCGTTGTCGTTACACTAAGTTGTTCTTGAATTGTCGGCTATAACAATGATTCATTCACATCTTCCTCCCCTTTTTGCTCCACAACCTACTGTACATATTTAAAGACTTAAATAACATTAGTATACATACACCAATAAGAAATAGAAACTGCACAATTAAGACAGCTAAGGATAATTATCTCCTTTACAATTTCTTTTGCAAACCTAATTGTCCCTCCTAAGTGGGCACAAGGACTGAAATCTCAAACATCTATAACCACCACCCTCATCATATCAACTGTAATGGTTTCATGGCATATGGTTGACCCCAATGTATACATTTTACCTAAGATAACCAAATAATATTTGTAAAATAAATTAAACAATATAATTCATCATACAAGATATGACAAACAATATAATTAGACAAATTACTTAAAGTCATAAACACTTAGCGGGATTATCGATAACATTCTCATTGATGCGATCAAATTAATACTACCAAATTATAACAACTTCAATATTGTTAAGATTATAGCCAACAAAATAGAAAGGTTAAAGTCAACTTTAAAGTCATCTTCCAATGATCTCAAAATTGATTTCTAACAAATTAGCTTTTATAAAATCTATACAAAAAAGGTTAGTAAAATAAAATAAAAATAAAATAAAAAAAAGATAATAAAATTTTCCAGCACCATGAACATGTTCAGGATGCTCTGGATGATTAATGGAAACCATCAATATGTTCTCATACCCCTCAGGATTAATGATTCTTGTGTGCTTTGCTCGACCAACTCATCCTACAATCCAAAAGTTTGAAGTTATTAGCATGAAAAACATGTTAATAAATTATTCAAAATTGCAATTGGTTTGGGTTACCTACAATGACATCAAAGTATAAAGAATGAAGTATGATAGAAATATGTTTACTTGTATAGTTTAATCTACATATATGAATTTACCTGAAAAATAGTATCTAATCATTTCTCCTTAAAAGTTTACCATGTGTCATCATCAAGGAACTAATATTTTTGATAGAGTTTTTATCACTTAAGGCACCATCTATATAACGACTTGTAAGCATAATCTTAAAATATTTTCGTCATTCACTAGTAGATGAAATTCATTTAGTCCTCAACATTAAATTGTTTGGACGTCATATATATAACGACTTGTAAGCATAATCTTAAAATATTTTCTTCATTCACTAGTAGATGAAATTCATTTAGTCCTCAACATTAAATTGTTTGGACGTCATATGTGACCTGTACAATAAAAATCAATTACATATATTAAATACTAGTTATACATATTCATAATAAATTATATATTAAAATTTCATACTATGATACGTAGCCAAATCTAGTTCTTTACACTCTCTAGAACTTGGTCTCAATCATAGCAAAGAAGGGATTGAGAATCTAGGTTCTGGTAATTATAATCGATTACATAAGTCGTATAGTATGTTAGATTAAGCCAGAACACTTAAAAAGCTAAACTGGAGTAATCACTTTGTTATAATCAATTAAAATAGAGAAATAAGCATAATCTATTATATAAGTAAAATTATATGTTAAGAAAGGCAAATAGATGACTAATGAGGCTCAGTGTCAATATAATCGATTAAATAAGTTGGATAATCAATTAAAACACAAAGTAAGGTTTAATCCATTATACAGGTAGCTTAACCTGTTAAGTCTATTGAAAGAAGCAGTTATGAACATAAGTGTTGAAATAATCTATTATACATGTGTAATAATCTGTTAAACTAGAGGCAAAAGAATAATAGATTATACTGATAATATAATCAATTAAACTGTGTCAGTATTTGAATTTTTCATATAAACCTGACTCGAGACTTATTTCATTAACGCTTTAAGTTTCAAATAATGATATATTTTCTGAGTTTTGTGTACATGGTCTCTTAGGAACGATTCTATGAGGATTTCATGTTTCATTGGTGATCATACATTCAAACATTCATTCAAGATCAAGTGGACTTCATTATTGTTGATAAATCTATACTTGAAGAGTGTGTTCTAATCAGTGTATCATTGTTTCTACATTGTGTAGTACTTGTGCGAGTAGGCCAAGTTAGAGGTTTAAGGTGTTCATCTCTTGTATTGGATGAGAGTGATTGTTTTCCTCTCTTAATTGTGTTGTAATTTGATTTGAGAATGGTGAGGATTGTAATCGAGAGTTTCATTGTATTCTCAACTCAAATTTGATTTAGTGGAAAGCCTTTCAACTGAAGTTGTTGGGAGAAGACTGGATGTAGACTAGATAAATTATTTAAGAAATTATTCCTAGGTAAGCTACATATAAAATAATTTGTAGATAATGTTGAATGAATGTATATGTGTAAAAATTACATACGGACTAATCCGTAGGTATGTTAGATGAATTACATACGAATTATTCCTTATGTAAATGTGTGTAACAATGATGAAGATCAAGTCCTAGAGTTAATGATAACAGAGGAAAGCAAACACGAACATGAAGGAATGCAAACTCAGTGAGAGTATGAGAACTATGAAACTCAGAAAGAGCGCAAGCACAAGAACTAAGTGCAAGGAAGAATTCGGAGAGAACGTTGAAAAAATATAAAAGTTTAACATAATACATCAGAAGTATTAAATAACCAATATAGTATATAAATTTTGAAATTAAAATAATTGGATATTTAAATTTCTATACTTATTTTAAGTTTAACCGATATTAAAAAACTTTTTAATATATTACAATTATAATTCTACTTTTTATATCAATTCTTAGTGTAATTGATATAAAAAATCTCATTATTTATAAAATTGTTACTAAATCACTTTTTATATTTGGTGAATTAGAAACGACATACGTTATAAAAAAAATCTATTTCCAATAGTAAAATTTGATGCATACACACATCTTCCGTACACTAAATCAAGGATTTGTATTAGTAATCACCAAATAGTCTTCCATGAATGGCTGCTGGATATAACTTCAAAATGTTACATTATAATATCCTTTAAAAAGTGTACAAAATTTATCGACGATTCTATACAATCCATGTACAACGGACAATGATATTTTAACAACTTTTTTAATAATTTTTTGACAACATACGATTATCACTAATTTATTGGTCTTAACGCACGCACCCAGCCAGCAAGGAATCAAAGATTATTATGTTCATCAACTTCATTGGTCTGACTATCAACCTCATTCTCTTCCAAGGACTTTCCCATGGTTTCCCTAGTGAAAAAGTACGTGATCACCATTCCCAATAAGCACACTCCTCCAAGTATGATAAGGGTAACCTGCATCCCAATTCCCTTACTGTATCCATACTCCCTCTTGTTATGAGAAGCCCAAAGAAAGCCCACAGATCCAATGATCGCCCCAACCTTCCCGGCTGCCCCAGAAATGCCATGACAAGTTGACCTAAACCTGGCTGGAAAAAGCTCAGCCGGGACTATGAAAGTGGTAGTGTTGGGGCCAAAGTTGGCAAAGAAAAAAGCAAGGCCATACAAAACCATGAACCATTTGTTCTCTTCATGGTCCGGAGTAGTCCAATAAGTGTAATAGGGAATTCCAATGATGAAAAAGATGACTGCCATGAAGAAAAAACCCATCATTTGGATTTTGACCCTTCCCCATCTGTCAATGAAGTAGACAGAGAAGAAGTAACCGGGGATGGTGGAACAGACTGTGATAACGGCTTGGATCCAAGCGACGTGGATAGCCTCCTTATAGATGTCTACTTCTCCCTTTTCGCCGAGGTAGCGTTTGTATATTTCACTTTGGAACAAAACTTGGCTGTAGAAGACAATGTCGACGAGGAACCATGTTGAAGAACATGCAAAGAGGTCACGACCATGGCGGCGGAAGAACTCCCTTGAAAAGAGAGGGTAGGGATGTGGGATTGGTGGCAAAGGATATTCCTCTGAAATCATGCTCAGTCTTACATCAAGAACTTTCTCCATGTCCTTTGCTGCTTGCATCACATTGTGCTCCACTAACGCTGTGTACCTGATTGCATTTTACTTTTAAACATTATTACAAACTAACTTCATATCTTCTCACATTATCTTTTTAAGTTACCCTGTCACATTCCGTTTACTTTTTCTCTCAAAAACAAAACAAAATAAAATATTACTCTAACTCTTTTAAGAAATTGATACTACGTTCAAATCAATTTTCTTACGATAATCGAATATCTTATATATTTTTTATATGAATTTTTTCAGTTTTAAATAATAAATAAATATCTTATATATATTTTATGAATTTTTTAGATTATGTTAGCCACTTTTTTTGGTTAGTACTTAGTTGGTTTTTCTTATCCTTTAAATAAATTTATATCTAGAAGTGTAAAGATGACCAAATTATAAAGTCATAGATCTTTTAAATTTGGATGTAAAATTAAAATTCATTTATGTCCTTTAAGTTCACATTTAAACTAAAAAAAATGTAAAATATGATAATAAAAACTTAAAAGTCTTCATAAGTAAAAAATAAAACACAATTAAATAAAAAAACTATATTTATTTATTTTTAAATTATATCAAAATTTAAAGATTAAAACATATTTAACTTTTAATAAAATATTTGTTTTTATTCTTCTATATTTCTTTCTTCCTGTAAAAAAAGGGAAGTTTATAAATTGATATCATCAATACAAAACTTAAAACTTAGACTTATACTTAACTTATTCCACATTTACCTCTCCTTTCGCTTTCAAACAATAATTATTATAATGGTCCATAATCTTAATACATATGATATATTCTTTTCATTACACCTTCTCCCACCTAACACTAGTGAGCATAGATTTATAATATATTTTGATAGCGTCTAAGATTAAGTTTAAATCTAATTCAATTTATAAATGAGTTTAATCTTACTTTATAATAAGACGATGGAGTAACGTTGTAAAAGATTTTGTAACGGATATTTAATTCCTTATTTTAAACCTAGTATTACGATGTTTGTGTTTTTCATCATATCCTATCCCCTGCCCACAGCCCAACTGTTACCTGGTGGGTTATCGTCACGAGAAGGAAGTAAAAATCATGCCAATTTTTTTATGAATATTTCCGAAATGTTTGACTTCGATAAAGAAAACAAAAGTACTTAGATGATTTGGTACGGAGTTACAAGAATTACCACTATTATTCTAAAAAAACTAGTTTGCTTATTATAAATACTAGAAAATGTTTATTTAATATCATTTCTCACTTTTATTGGGTGCAATTAGGAATTTATGTTTTTTACCTGGCATTCTTTTATAGTGTAATCTCCTTGATTGGTGAATGCTTAATTTTCAACATGCACACCTGAATAATAATACTCCATTTTTTTTTCTCTTGAAAGAAAGAAAAGAAATAGAGGGAAACAAAGAAGAGAAAAACAATTTTATTTGTCATGTAGCCAATCATGTGCACACTCATTCAAATCAACTAGAATTTACATATTCATATTCTATAATTTATTTTATTTTCTCTCTCTTCATTCCACACCACTTACCTTATTTTTTTTTTGTCTTTCTTCTTATTTACACATTTATTGTGAAAGAAACTCAACTACAATCATCACCGGTGTGTCTTTGTCAAATTTTGGTTGTATTCTTCCTCACTCACCAAAATATGCAATTGATTAAATACACAGGACACAGCATATATTTATCTCATTTTCGTTGGACGCAAGAAAAATTATATATTATTATTATTATTATTTCTAAAATTAAAAAGTGTGAATTTATGAAAAAACCATGATATTTTAACAATTGTTTTTATAACAACTGTTTTATTGATTCATATATTTAAAACGCCCCATCACAAATTATTATTTTTAAAAAAATTGTCAAAAAAAATGGTTAAAGAGACGTTCTCCCACGTAAAAAGTGAAAATAGTCAATGGAGACAGGTAACTACCTGGCAGTTTCGGGCATCTTCATGCGCCAGTAGTAAGTCATGGCTGCCGGAACGCAACCCAGCATCAGTATCAACCTCCAAGCAACGTCAGCCTCCGACGACTTCGAGGCCGCACGAAAAATGGAACACACCACCACCGTCACGGTTGAGCTCGCCAATATGCCGAACCCTTGCATCGAAAACACCGCCGCTATGAACGACCCTCGTGTCTTCGTGTTCGCAAACTCCGACATTATCGTTGAAGACAGAGGGTAGTCCCCACCAATCCCCAGCCCCAACATAAACCTAAAACATATAACTCATTCTCATCATAAATTCAAACCAAACATTTCTCTAATCACTACTATTTATCGATAAAAACATGCTAAAAAAGTCGACTTTCTGAATGAAGGCAATACTTTTTTAGATCAATTAGCACTTAAATGGGTATTAAAAGTTGACTTTAATATACCCGATATAAGTTTGATGTGAGAGAGTCTACCTTTCGATATATGAATTGTATCAGTTTATTGGAGAAAGACCAAGATTATGAATGTAAAGAGGTTTTGTATGGGTTTGAGGAAGTTAAGATTTTGAAACCTGAAGAATCCAAGAGTGACGAAAACGCAGGTTTTTCTTATGCAAATGGAGAAGGCGGAGGCCAAGGAGCTGAAGACCATCAACAGCAAGGAGAATCCGTAGACTCGGCGGCGCCCCTTGAGGTCGCCGAGCCTTCCGAAGAGGAGCTGACCGACGGCGGTGCCCAGAAGCGCGGTAGCAACGAGGGCGGAGGTGACCAGCTGCGGGGTCTGAAAGCGGTCGTCGCCCTTGCGGTTGTCGTAATATATCCTTCCCATCATCTTGATGATGAGAGTGATCGAGAAAAGGTCATAGGCATCGGTGAAGAGCCCCATCCCTGCAATGATGATGGCTTTGAAGTGATAGTATTGCGTCCTGGCTGTGTCAAGCTCAGACAAGACCCTCAACCTCGCCATTTTCTTCTGCAATTCCCTTCAAGCTAGATCCTTAATTCACCTTACAACATATATGAGACTTTTAAACCATGCCGACATGGTCTCTTAGGTCAAGACTTTGGTTGCTCTGAACATAAATGTGTAGGCATTTATGGGTAGATTATGAAGAGATAAGGGCCACACTTTTTGTGCTTTAGCGTATTCCGGCTTCTTGTGTGCTACGTAGGAACTAAAACAATTAGTTTTTGTTGTATGTAGCGAGGAAATTGATGTGGGACAGATTAAGTGAGTTGTTCTAGAGAAATGAGGACTATGAAGTAGGAAGCTGGGTGGAAAGCAAATTAGACAAGTTATTTCAAGAACCAATTAGCTTATAAGTCAAACCTATGACTGCATCCTTCTACAGAAGATGCGAATCAAATTCAAGGTTCAATCAATATTAAATTCGTATTTTATTTCACATATATGCCGGCTTTATTCTTGTCGCCATTTTTTTAATGCCTGTCAAGCCCTACACTTTGCTTTTCTATAACTAACTGAACATGTTTTACCCAAAATCCGACCAAGTAGGAAATTCAAACATACATTTTATCTTCTTTTAATTTTATAAAATCTAGTCTAGACTCCTTGCAAGTATATATATATATATATATATATATATATATATATATATATATATATATTATTGTATTTGAGTTTTACTGCTATTCAAAATCTATCTATTTTTTTTATCTTATGTTAATAAGTCATTGTCACAGAAATTAACGATGACATCTGTAGATTTATCGGAATTATATACTAATTGTCATATCATATTATATAGTCTTTCTTCTTTATGCGTGAGACTACTCTAAAGATTTCAGATCAGAGAACATTTTAAATTGTATTATGCAAAGAAAAACCTATCGTATATATATATATATATATATATATATATATATATATATATTATAAATAAAATATAAATTTAGTTTTTTAATATTAATATGGTGACGTTATTAGAGTAATTATAACACTATTTCTACGATGTCACCGTATTATTAAAAATCGAAAAATTTATAACGTACTTAGAGAAGACCTTATCTAATTACATTATTTTGAGTAATGAAATAACGAAAGAAATATTTTAATTATATTGATTTATCTTGTAAAACAAAATAGCTTTAAATAAATTCTAAGGTTATTTTTCATCCTCTCTTGAGTCAATCACGTCTCTAGGATATCTGTAACATTATTTGCTCAGTATAACACATTATACGATCAACGCGATAATTTCATTCACTAACACACAAAGAGAAACTTGTATGGGTAAACTACATATAAAACAATCATAACAACCAAATACATACATACTGATTATATCAACCATAATCAAACACACAATAAGATATATATCTTTTGATTATATCAACCTAATCAACCAGACAACAAGATTCATACCTTCTGTATATATCAACCATAATCAAACACTCCATATATAATAGTAATAACAATAAAATTCTTAATCATCTAACATAAACAATTCAATCATACTGAATTAATTAATCATAGATTCCCGATCCTTGAATTTGGATCATCGATCCTTGATCTCTAACCTTTGATGTCATCACTAACATCTCACACATAGACTCTTGGTCTATCCACTCATTAACACTCATTTTAACTACTTACTATAACCATTATAGTAGCACCACTATCAACATAACATAACCAAGAGCATCTCAAGTACCATGATCATCATTATAGATACACCATCATCATGACTATCCAGTCATGAACAACACCATGAGCATCATCGTACCATAATATCATAGTGGAAATAGTTCATCTCACTCTTGTACCATACCTCACCAACTGTAGTCACTCCTCAGCCCACTTATAGCCTCCCCTACATATCATCTCCTTCTAATGCACATAAAGCAAAAGGAAGCACTTATCCGCAGATAGAACCGGGATTTACTAGGTACAACAAGTAGACTTATCCTCCACTCTCATGTTCATCAATCACATACTCAAGTACATCCCAACACTCACTTATACTTCACTCAGTCAAACTGACCCTAAACATAACCACTAACATCAATCTCTTATTATCATCATGTTCCACAACTCCTTAGGTTTGATTCACGTCCATTTTTCACTAAAATGCACTGTTATAATCGATTATCACTTAAGTTAGTCAATTATCCCAGTAAAATTTACCCAGAAATATCATGTAGGAAAGGATAACCGATTATCATCCTAGATAATAGATTATTCTCGAAACCACACCCAAAACCAATGCGTAGATAATCAATATAATTAATGATAATCGATTATTGTCGAATCGAAACACATCTTGGACATAATTCAAGCATTCAAACATACATACATTAACCCTAAATCACATGTAAACATAATTAACATATCATGCATGCATTCAAGCATCATACATCCATGTAAACATACTCAAACACATATCATACATCACTTGGATCATCCAAATCCAATCATTGACATGTTATACCCCTAATGATAGGATGAAAAAAAAGTCTCAATAAAAACACCAAGTAGAGTTTTCAATCAGCCAAACGAACTAAACATAATGCTTATAAATGAGAACCAAGAAGATGAAAATTCTCCAAAATAGAACTGATGATGTGAGGCTATTTTCTCCCAAACTAAATCTCTAATTCACAATTCAAATGCTTAGAATGAAGAACCATATGTCTATAACCCACTGCCCAAAACTCAGCCCAATCCAATAGTGAACGACTAAACAAGAACGAAAACACCAATGCAAATTTTATGAAATTCTCCAAAACAGAGCTGCTGATGTGAGGTTGTTTTCTTCCCAACTAGTGTTGATGTGAGGTTGTTTTCTCCCAAACTAGACCTCATGATTGACGATCCAAACAACCAGAATGAAGAACCATACTTTTGGAACCCACTGTCCAAAACTCAACTCGTTCCAATAGTGAACGATTTCACACGACGAAAACACCAGTGCAAGTTTTATGTTATGCATGAATGACTTCTTTTCTTTCTTTCTCTCTCACTTGCTCACTAGTACACTCAGAGGCAATGGCACCGGTTACTTTAGCCTTTAGGCACCGGTTTTTGACCCGAAGCGTATATGGACGAGGTAAAAAATCTGTATTTTTATGACTCGGTTGTTGTGAACCGAGGCAATATAGGATTAGAACTCGGTTCAAAGGGAACCGAGGTAGTATCGTCTTCTTGATTTCCCCGTCAGGACGCCGCCGACCACTGCCGACGAGATCATCATATTTTCATCTTCCAATTGATGTGCTTTTTCCACAGCTAATTTCCCCGCATTGCTCATCCCATTCTTGAGTTTTCACCTTCTCCATTTTCCAGTCATCAAACGTTTCCCTTAATCCCCAATTGGTGAATCCTTCGTGTGAATCCTGCATCAGAAGCCAGCATCTTAGTTCTTCCATCAACAGACCAAAACAGACCACCTTCTGAAGTCTTCTTCTCCAACGACATTCTCCAGATGCAACCTGCAAGAAATAGAAAGGAGGGAACCAGAAACAGGCACCAGAAACAGGGAAACAAAAAGGCATCGGACCACCACAAAACCACCAGAAAACCAGGACGCCGCCGCGATATTTCCCCCAGTCTCTCTCTCTCTCTCCTTCGCACCGAACCACTGCGACTCCACCAATCTCTCTCTCTCTCCTTCGCACTACAGAGCACCGCCGTTGGGGATGGCTATGGCTTCGGAGACGTTGGGGATGGAGGAGGGGTCTTTACGGGCGGAAGCGGGGCCAGATCTGTAGATTTGAGATATTTCACAACTACCGCCCATCGCCTACTCTTCAGATCTGTAGATCTGTAGATCTGAGATGGTGGTGGCTCCGGCGGCGGCGGGGCAGGCAGCTCAAGGAACGACTGTGGTGTAGAGAAAAATGGGAGAGGTATGCTGTTTTCATGGCTTGAAAGAGCATTTGGGGGAGAAGTTTCGATGTCCAAGCCGAAGGCTCATATGCTTCGGTTAAAACGAGGCTGAAGTTGCTTTTGACACCGGGTCCAAGAGGGACCGATGTCGTAGAAGCGTGCTCAATGCGTGAGTTGCAGGTGTGAAGGAGGCTTTATGCCTCGGTTTTGTACGCAACCGAGGTATATCAACTGGTAGGTGGGTTTTAGGCACCGGTTCTTCCTGAAACCGAGGTCGTAGCATTTTTCTGCTTCGGTCCTGTATACACCCGAGGTCTATAAGGTCCTTTAAATTTCATTTTTGCCACCGCATTTTGATTGATAGCGGTTTACTGTGAAACGATGTATATTGGACGAGTTTAAAACCAAATATTGTACTAGTGGCTTTTCTCTCTCATCAAATGACTCTAATGTGTCTTACTTATATGACTCATCTCCATAAAACAAAGTGAGACATAATGATCCACATTATTTGGCCTATTATCCACATAAGAAGGGAGCCCAATAACCTAAAACTTACAACATATATTTGTATGGAAACTCCCAAGCATCATGCATAACTTTGTTCTCCCTTAGCATCAAACCCTTTGTTAGGATAACCCAACAAAACATACATAATATACTCATAGGGAAAACTCATAACAAATATATAAACCCTATGCTCATTCATGAACAAACTCTTACCAAACAATAACCACACAAAAATCATAATCACCACAAATTTCCTTTACACTAAGAGTTTCCTGTCGCTCTTTCTCTTCTTTTTCCGAAACGTCAATTTCCTTTCTTCCTCTGTTTTCTTTCTTTGATTTAAAGTTTATACCACCACTTAATTAATTTCTAAGAAAGACCCTTTTGTCCCTAGGCAAAAATATAAAAACAAAGAAATAACATAATAATTATGTTCTAACAAAAATATATACTCAAAATTTTCAAACAAAAACCCAAAGCCTCAAAACTACTTTATTTTTAAAACTCTTATTTTCTCGAATCTTACCTTAATGGTATCAAATAAAACAAATCTAACACGATCTTAAAAGATTACTTTTTTAAAAGTTAAAAAAATGTAAAATTGTTTTTAATTTTTGTAATAAATAGATATTTGTGTTAGTATCATGTTAACATTGATTAATTAAGTTTCCATAATGATAGAATTGACTTAACCAACTATATCATGATCAAAGGTTAATTTTAAAAGAAAATTAAAAAGAGATTTTTAATATTTATGTTAATGTCTGATTAGAATAATTTGATACACACAAATTAAAATAAATATATAAATAAGGTTTTGAATGACAACGTTAAGTAACTTACATTTTATTCAATTAAACATTTAATCTTAACTTCTTTTTTAGTATATTTAATACAAAAGTTATTGTGTTAACTTATATTTATCCAATTGGTATTATCTAAACTTCAATTGAAAATCAATTATAAAACTCACTTTTTAAGGTTTGCTAGAAGGTGAGTTTTATCAACGAGTTTAATCAATGAGTCAAATATATTAATTTTAGTAAATACTCTGATGAATTCACACGTTATTATATGTGTTGTGACTTTTATGAATGAATCCATTATATAAGAACGTGGAACACTTGAAAATGCATGTTGGACGTGTCCCTCCGAAAAAAAAAGCAAATCTTCAAATGAGCTTTTTTTTCTTTCAAAAAAAGTAAGTGCAAAGATACTGTTAGTTTTAACTATATATAGGTTTTCTATTTTCTAATTTAAGGGTGACAAAAATCATTGTACTAAACCCTATAATGCGAAAACTGAAAATAGCAAAAATATAAATTATACTCATATTCTTGATCATGCTTTCTTACTAATTTATCTTACTTTATTTAAATTTCTAACATTATTCTTGATTTCTTTTATTCCTTTGTAGGTTGAATTTCTTGTTTATAATTATCACGTTTTAGATTTCCAGCTTTATAATTGATTATTTAAAGGTGTTTCTTTAATAATTTCATAACATTCACTAGTAAAAAAAACTTTAATGTCATTGTTTTACGATTTTTAATGTCAAAAAACACTAACATTATATAGAGAATCTTAAATTAACTTTGAAAAAAAAACCGTTAATTGACGTCAAAAATTATTATTTTTCAAAGTTAATTAACATTGAAAATCAGAAAATTATTATATTTTTTACGCCAATCAACATCATTTTTTGTCATATTAACCAATTTCTTTATTTTTTTACGCCAATCAACATCATTTTTTGTCATATTAACCAATTTCTTTATTTTTTTAATAAACAGTGATCCATTTTTATAATTTTACAAGATCTTAAAAGTAGAAAATCAACATTTTGACATTTTTTATATCTGGAATTGAAGAATGAAAAAATGAACTATAAACAAAAGCTATCACAAGTGAATGATGTTAGAAGTATTAACTTGTGATTTTTGGTTTTGTTAGTTATGCTTATTACTTTTTGTTGGAACTTTTTTTACCTTTCCTTAAATCTCCTATTTCAAGGAAAGAAATCCCGAGTCCTTTGGATATATGTGAAATATAAAATTTATTTAAAAGTCAATTGCGACATATTTTTTGAGCAACCATAACATTTATTCTTGTTAGTCGATTAGTAGTATTCAAAAATTTTAAATCATGTGGCAGCTCATGTAGCTAAAAGTTTCTTCTAGATTTTTTAAAAAAAAGGTTGTTTTCTATTTTTTGTCAAATGTTTTTTGTTTTATCCAAACTTTGTAAAAGTATTTCACATACTTAGATTTTGAATTTTGGTCTATAATTTTTGTGTGTGGATTTCTCATGATATTTTAGTATTTTGAACTAGTTTTCAAATAATTTGAAGTTGTTTTGAATATACTCTAAATTTTACCATAAGTTTGGTGTATAACGTGTATAAACCAAGTTCAATAATATCAATATTAACAATACAACAAACAAGCTCAACAATATCAATATCAACAAGTTCAACCTTCTTCAAAACGAAAATTAACCTTCTTGAAGGGGGTTTGTGTAAAGTGTTGTCGCCAAGGAAGGAGAAAGGAAAATGCAGTTATGATCCAAAGAGTACTATGCACGAAACTAATAGGTCAATACGAACGAAAATAATATCTAAGATAGTTAATCAATTTGCATTTATATAAAATGAAAGAAAGATTACATATGTTAGTCGCCAAAAGCTTCGTCCGACAAAGGTTTGAGTAGAGAAGAGAGTCTCATGCAAAGATAAAGTAAATGAATTTTCAACCTCTCGCCTAAATTATTTTAATGAATTCACTAACATATAACATTTGAAAAGTGGTATTTCGACGTCTTATAGCCTTTTGACGTCTGAAACTAAAACATTCAACATCATATGTGAATCATTTTCACCTTCGTGCCAAATATTTAAGTGAAATTTACTCTATATGACTTCAAAACTTGAAAATTTCGACATCGAATAACCAATTGACGTAAAAAACAATCTAAATTTTAGCGTTTTAATTAAATTTTTATTTACAAAAATAACATCAATCATTTTTTAACGTCAATTTTTTTTTGACATTGAATGCGACGTTGAAGCTTTATTTTATATTAATGATTTCAAAGTTAAGTTGTTCGTTTATAATTGTAGTTTATCGTGTACTTTTTTTAGTTATTCTTCCATTTCGACTCTATCACTCTATTTGTATGAACAAATTGAACTTTATTGTGTTTTAAAAAAATGTTATATAAAAATAATTTTAAGAATGCTTTTACCCTAATCAATTTGTATTCTTCATGTATTTATTTGTAATATTTAAATTGAAAATCATGATTAACAACTTAAATAGAAGGAACTTTTAAAAAATTATTTTATTTAAGATTATAACTTTTCAAAAAAACCCAAGTAAATCAATTTCAGCAACAGTGTGTTTATCCTTTAACGGAGAAATGTGAAGCTCCGTCTTTAACATTCTTTTGACGAAGGAATATAACTCATTAATTGAACTTCTTGCTTAAAGACATTCCAGACAGCTTTATAAAATATTCTTATGCTTTCCGGATAAAGCTTTCAAGATAAATTCAATAAAAATCTTATCAAAAATGTTTAAAAATTTTAAATTTTATGTTTCCAAAATGGATATTTTCAAAATGGTCTAAAGCCAAATAACGAAAACATACTTAATTATCTTGTTTTTTATTTATTTATTTAAAAAGATTACACTATCATCATAAATATTTACTCTAGACTCAAATATATAAAAAAAGGTAATTAATTTCACACAAATTATTCTTCAAGTTTACGAGGATTTCAAGTTTTAATAACAAAATTATTGTTTTCGGACCTAAACAAGAAGAGATGAGAAAAAGAGTGAAAGAAAAATAAATGTGATAATAAATAATAGATAAGAATATTGTCATATTTCTACATATCCATATTTCAGCCTTTAATAATTATTAATTAAAGCTTTAAGTGGTTATAAGTTGTATATATCTCTCCTTTATAATAGAGCATATGGAATAAAAAAAGAAGAAGCAATAAGAATGGCTGAGCGGTAACATAGAATAAGTTCTAAACCTTATATAATTAGAAGATTAGGAAGGAAAGTAGAAGAAGAAAAAATGGGTGCTTCTCACTCTCAGGAAGAACAACAATCACATACACAGTTTCAGCTACAGTCACAACACCACCAACAGCAACAGCAACAACCACAACCACAACCACATGAACCTGCGAGAAGGGAATCCCGGTCGTTGTCGTCTGAAGGCAACACAAAATCCTCCAAGAATACCACAAAGATGGTAAATAATGCCACAACTCAATCTTCGATGTCAGTTAAACCATGGAATTTTCAAGGACAGATCCCACACAACTATGAACATATACTCAAGGATGCAGACTCTCCTGTTGCTAATTCTTCCAACTGGGGAAACCTGTTGGATCAGCTATATGCTGGGGTGTTCTTAGCTCACAGAACAAAGGCAAGTTCAATGTCATCTAGTTTCAAAGTATCTATTTTACACACCCATTTTGTATAATTAAATTAGACTTACTTTTATTTTTAATATGAAATTAGAATAATATATATTTTAAAAGAATTTGCTATCTGGTTATTGTGTTTATAATATAAAATGATATCAGATTATTCATTAATATCTTTCTTACATTCGAAATATATATATTGCATTGAAAAGTTTACATAAATATATTAAAATAAGAAAATATAAATCTATTACTTTTATAAAATCAAATTAAACTTCTCTTCATGTTCCTTGTTCACGTTAGCTCTTTGTATAAATGGACATGTCTATAAGAAGTGTATTTAAGAAGAGAAGTTTAATTTAAATTGGTTTTTAGCTCTTACACTTTAATAACCAAATTCAAAAAGATATGTTTTCATATTGGTTAAATCAGTCATAAAACTTTTATGATTATTTGAACTATCCTTTATGTTGCTGCTGTTAATTAGAGTTTGAGATAATAACTCGATTTAAGATTATGATTTACTGACTGAACAATCTTTGGTGTGATTAACATTATTTGTGCACAGAAATATTGGGTAGAGAAGAAGTCCAACAGCAACTGTTTCGTGTTGTATGCAAGAGCACTCTCAATCACCTGGGCAGAAAATCAAAACTATTGGACATGGGAACAAAAGAAAGAAGAAAGGTAAACATTTATTATCATCAGAGTTTTCTTAAAATAATAACAATAATAATACTTGTTAAATTCAATATTGCACTGGTGTAAATAGGCTTTTCATAGTAATGGTTTATATCTGGTTTCTTTTAAATATTTATAAAAGATGATATTAGATATTCTTTTGTGTAAATATTAGATAATGTATTTATTGTTTAACGAGGTTCAGAAACATTATTAGATATGTAAATAATAGGAAGTAATTACTGTTTTGTTCCTGAATTCTTTTGGGATTCTATTTGCTTGAATTTTAACAAGTTTGTATCTGATAAAAGTAGCATATACAAACCTGCTATTGAGAAAAAAAATTTTATATGAGTTAATTAATACTAAAATATGTATAGAAAGTGAGCTTTTATACTTCAACTTATTTTTTTTATATAGATTAAAACTCTAACGGTATAAAAAGTAAAGTTTATTATATCAGTTGAAATTTTTAGTATATGTTATACTTTTTATACGAATCGGTTAGGGAACTAATATAAAAAGAGTCTAAATTATATACAAATTTATATATTATTTTAACAAATTTTCTATATCAATTACAGAATTTATATAAAAAGTTATTTTCTAGTATATATAAAAAGATTTTTTGTAGTAATGTTGTTAAATTATAAATAAGAGGAATTTATAAATATAAATATAAGCATACTTTAGTTTTTTATTGAGAGAAAGTTGGTAGATAAAGTTGTTACGTGTGTTGCAGTGGCAGCATGATAGAGTTGGCTAAACTGAAAAAGGTATGCTGGCTAGAAGTGCATGGGAAATTTGATATGGGAATGGTTTCACCAGGAGTTTTGTATCAAGTCTCATTTATTGTGATGTTGAAAGATTCAGCTGAAGGGTGGGAAATTCCTATAAATGTTAGACTTGTTCTTCCTGGAGGGAGGAAAGAAGAGCAAAGGGAAAATTTAATGGACAAGTCAAGGGAAAGATGGATAGAGATTGGAGTAGGTGAGTTTGTGGCCTCTGAAAAAGATGCTGGCCAGATGGAGATCTCCATGTATGAATATGAAGGTGGCATGTGGAAAACTGGACTTCTCATTCAAGCTCTTTCCATCAAACCAAAGAATTAACATACACTTTCTACTTAACTTGTTTTTCTCATGGATGTCAAATATTAGTCTTTGTTTTTTCTTAAGTGCAAATAAATATTTTATATGTTTTTAATCTATTTCTCTTTCTTTTTCTTCTATTCACAACTGTTTAATAAATTCTAAGTTACTGTTAAGATGGAATCGTCAAAGTAATCTCAAAATTATTAATTAACTTGTTACTTTTTATTTTATTTTATCACATTGATATGAACATGTGATATGGTATAATAACTCATCCGTGTTTATTTGGTAAAAAAAATGACCCGTTATCAACACAAACGTGTTTATGGAGATAATTTTAAACTTTTACTTCAACTACAGTGGTAGACAAAACTAAAAAAATTTCAAAAAAGTATACAAATATTAAATATAATAATTTAAGATAACCATGAACTTAATTTTTTTAAAGAAAATAAAATAATTTAATTAAATACATAAATGTTCATTAAGTCAGTTTTTTCATATCTATTATTAATTAAAGACATTTATAGGATGACAACATAAGGTGGATTAGTCTATGTCCCTGTTAGGGTGCGTCAGTATGTAATATCCGTATTTGATTTTTTTTAAGGTAAAAAGAATAATTAAACTCGTCAATGTTAAATAAATCAAATTATTCATATTTATTATTAATATTTATGGACTAATTCTTGTGTATTTGTATTTTATTATTTTAAATATATATTTTTTTAATTCAAGACATCAAGGTTAAATAAATAAGTTTATCCATATTTATTATTAATATTTATGGGACCAACTGTTCATATCTATTTGGTCTTTTAGTTTCTTAATTACGATAATTCACTATAAAAATCTGTAATTTTACCAGGGTTTTTTTAAGCATTACCGGCGGTTTTAACCCCCGCAAATCATATTTCCCGCGGTTAGAAAAACCGGTGGGAAAACGTCCGTCGCCAAGCAAGTACCGGCGGTTCTGGAAAAAACCGCCAGTATTAGCGGGGGTTTCCAGAAACCGCCGGAATTTCCAGGGATTTTGTAGAAACCGCCGGAATTTTCAGGGGTTTTGTAGAAACCGCCGGAATTTCCAGGGGTTTTGTAGAAATCGCCGGAATTAGTGGGGATTTATGAAAACTGCCGGGAATAGCGGGTCTACCCAAAAACCGCCGGAACTAGCTGGGGTTATCTGAAAACCGCCGCTAATGTTGATGGTTTAGTTTACCGGGGTTTTAAAACCGCCGGGAATTTGTATAGTTCAAATTTTTTTATTGTAATAAAATTAGATTATAATAAAAATGGTTTTATTGACAGAACAAACAATAAATTAATATGAACTAAAATTTAATAATATTGTATAAAATAAACTACATTGTTCAACCTAATATCATTCATACAACTAATTGTTCATACATAAAAATTAAAAAGAAAGATGTTCATTACATATGTTCAATATAGATGTTCAATACTAAAAGTATGACTCATAAAAGTATTCAATAACTATCTAATTTTTTTCTTCATTACATCCATTGTTTGGCCCACTCCCTTGATCAGATACCTATAATATAACATAATAGTTAGTCGATAATATATTTAATAAAAAATCGTACAAATAAATTTAACAATTATTACCGATGATCTTTGAAATACTGCAAATTGTGAAGGCAATGGACCTTGATGATTTTGCAACAAAAGTGTCATGATTGCCTTCATTTCATTGACTTGTGATGTCAATGAAGATACCTATAACAGAAAAATTTATTTAAAAAGTTAGAAATATGATACCTAACATGTTAATCTTAAAAGAAACAAACCAAGTAAATATTCATTAACCTGAGATTCCAATTTAACATTAGAAGAAGTCAATAAAGATACCTATAACAGAAAAATTTATTTAAAAAGTGAGAAATATGATACCTAACATGTTAATTTTAAAAGGAACAAACCAAATAAATATGTAAATATTCATTAACCTGGGATTGTAATTCAACATTAGAAGGAGTAGATGAAGATGATCCAATATGAGAACGAGCATGGACTCCAAAGACTTTAGATGGGCAAGGACCCAAACCTAGACCGCGAACACGTCCACAATGCTCTTGGCTTCCTAAAACATGAGCCAATGAATCTAAACTTGATATTTCTTTTGATTGAGACGATGTTGTAGATTCATATGTTTGAATTTTTTCCTACATACAACGTAATCAATGATGCCAACATAAGTTTGGAAATAAAAGTCAAATACATTACAAAATGATATGTACGTAAAAATTATTAGGAAAAACCAAGTCACTTAATCCAACAACACCAGACAATTTCACTAAAACATATGGTTAGGAAGAGAAAAAGGTATAGGATCAACAATTAAAAAACAATTAAACAAATATTAATAATAACAAATAGAGTAATTATGTCATGAGACACTTTTACATTCATTTGACATAGACTATAAGGATAAAATAGTAAAAAAATGTAAATTTTTTTATTGTTTCAAGAAAAAAAGAAATAAAAAAGAAATAAAGATAATGTTAAATAAATGTAAAATATTTAGATGCGTCAAAAATTCAATTCAAAGTTGTTATACAAAGGACATAGACCAATCCAACTCAGTTTTTTACAAACGAAATGAGGCACGTTGGTATCTCTATTTAAAACTACGTACATTCTACAAAAATTAATAGTTGGTTTTCTTACTAAGGTTTATTTACCTATAAACCACATTTGGTTGTTTGTAGGAGATCAATCACAAATGTACAAAGAATCACACATTATCCACCAAATGCCAAAACATATAACTTTATGCACTAGTAAAAAAAATAGATTTAAACTCGCACATTACGCCTCGGTTTTGTCAAAACCGAAGCGTATCAAAAGGCGGTGGCATTTCTGTAATTCTGAACATATTATATGCCTCGGTTCTAAATAACCCGAAGCCTAATACATATACTGCCTCGGTTCGTAGATGCAACCGAAGCATATATGTTTAAAAATATTAAAAAACTCTGACGCTTTAGTTGCAAACTTTTTGAAGCCGAAGATACTGCCTCGGTTAACACTCAGAACCGAGGCAGTATATCCTGCTCTGCCTTCCACGTTGGCCTGCTGCCACTGACAACTTTTTCGAAACAGGGTTATGGCCTCGGTTGGCACCCAGAACCGAGGCAGTATAGCCTGCGCCTCTGCACATTCTCAACTGCTCCTTCTGAACATTCTGATCTGCCCCTGGGGTACTACCTCGGTTGCTTTTAACCGAAGCCGTAGAGGCTTTTCCGCTTCGGGTTGGCGGAAAACCGAGGCATATAACCAATTTTAATTTGAAAAATTACATTTACTGAAATGTTTATGCCTCGGTCTGGAAGGTAACCGAGGTAGTAGGGCCTTTCTGACTCGGTTATTTGATTAACCGAGGTAAAAGCCTGTTTATATTTCCAGAACTACAACGCTTCTTCTCCCTCACGCGACATTTCTCTTCTCCACTGTTCCTCCACCACTTTGCTTTTCCTCACCGCCACTCCCCCTCCGCGCTCGTGCTGCCATCGCCGGTGTTCGGTTTGTTCTCCTTCTCTGTCCTCAACCGTCCACGACTCTGCGTGTCCTCTCACCTTCGACTGCCTCCGACGACGCTGCTGCCTCCGCGCCGGACTCCGACGATGCTGCTGCCTCCATGCCGGACTCCGACGACGCTGTTGCCACCGTGCCTCGTCCACTTCCATTTGTTTCTTGCATTTCACGGTTAGTTGAATTCACTGTTGGATTGAAAAAATTTTGATAATAAAATTTTGATATTAAAATTTTGATATATGTTTGATAATAATTGTTGTGAGATGATATATTGGTGATAAATAGAATTAGAAATAGAATTATATAGTTATTTGATGATAAAATTGTTGTTGTTGTGAGATTGATATATTTATTTGATATTTGTTTGATAATTGTTGTTGTGAGATTGATATATTTATTAGATTGTTATTTGATGATTATATTGGTATAATGATTATTGTATTAAATTGGTTGATTTGATGATTAGATAAAGTTTAAGGTTGGAAATCATGAGTTGTTTGCTTTAATATATTGTTTGTTGTTGTGAATTAGCCTTAGTTTCCCGTTTGAGATTCAATACAAAAATTGTTTACTATCTCTAGATTTTTTTCAACAAATGTACTTTTTACAAATGAATAGAAAGAGATGGTAGACATAATTTGACAGTATTGAATCTTGAATTGTCCGGTTGGACAGTTTAAGAAGAGTAATAACTTTTTCATAGTTTATTATAACATATCAATTTTAATATACATGTCTTAAATTTCATGAAAATTTGCCGTTGTGTTTTTGTATTGATCTTCGGGTGCATATTTGATTGTGATTTATAATCACTTTCATTTCGTGTAACCTGAAGACCAATGCGAAATGCTGGCAAAATTTCGTGAAATTTAAGATATGTTGTTTAAAATTGATATGTTTAATAAACTAAAAAAAGTGAATCTTCTTGAATGGGATAGGGTCACACCTTGAATACAAACACGATCAAAGTGATCATTCAAGATTATTGAGATTGTGTAAACAATTTCAGTAAACATGCGTACGGATAGAGGGTGGATGAATTTACCACGCATCAGCACTGAGTACGAGAGAGGGGTAGAAGACTTTATACAGTTTGCGCAACGTAATGCGAGTACAAGTGGTGATGATGAAGTCAAGTTCAGATGCCCCTGTGTGAAATGTTTGAATGGGAGGAAGTTGAACGCAACTGATATTAGGGAACATCTTATCTGTGATGGTTTCATACGAAGTTATACAACATGGATATGGCACGGCGAATTAACAGACTTTCCAACTGTCTCTCCAACTGGAAATGTTTATGATTCCACAATGGATATGGAAGATGAAGCAGAAGAAGACAACTTAGAGGACATGATCCGCGATGTTGGCGCAGAAGCTTTTGCCCAAGCGCATGTGTATGAAACGATGTCCACTGATGCAGAGACTCCTTTGTATGCGGGTTCAACTAAGTTCACACGGTTGTCAGCAGTGTTAAGGCTGATGAATTTAAAGGCGAGCAATGGATGGAGTGATAAGAGTTTTACAGAATTGTTATCGTTGTTGAATGAAATGCTGCCAGATGGAAATACGTTACCCAATCGTAATTATGATGCAAAAAAAATTCTCTGTCCGATGGGTATGGAATATAAACGGATACATGCATGTCCGAATGATTGCATATTATATAGGAATGAGAATGAAGTTTTGATAAAGTGTCCAAAATGTGGGTTATCACGATACAAGTCAAAAAACAACGGTGAAGAAGGTGGCATCACAAAAAAGAATGGTTCTGCTTTGAAAGTAGTTTGGTACCTTCCACTAGTTGCCAACTTAAGCGTTTGTTTGCGAATCCCAAAGACGCTAAAAACCTAAGATGGCATGCAGATGAGAGAACAACTGATGGGATGCTTCGTCATCCGGCTGATTCCAAGCAATGGAAAATTATTGATCAAGAATTCCCCCAATTTGGTGAAGAATGTAGAAATCTTAGGTTTGGCTTAGCTACTGATGGAATGAATCCATTTGGTAATTTAAGTATCAATCACAGTTGTTGGCCCGTTATACTGATAATTTACAACTTATCTCCTGGATTGTGTATGAAAAGAAAGTACATGATGTTGTCAATGTTGATATTTGGTCCAAAGCAGCCTGGAAATGACATCGATGTTTATCTAAGGCCACTAGTTGAAGACTTGAAGTTGTTGTGGGTTGATGGGGTTGAAATATTTGATGCCTTTGCTTCAGAAACTTTCATGATGCATGCCATGTTATTTTGCACCATTAATGACTTCCCAGCTTAAGGTAATTTGTCGGGGTACAGTGTGAAGGGTCATAAAGCATGTCCTATATGTGAAGAAAACACTGCAGCTCAACAATTAAAACACGGAAGGAAGACAGTGTATATGCGTCATCGGCGATTTTTACAATCTAATCATCCATATCGAAGGTTAAAGAAAGCATTCAATGGAGAACAAGAGAAAGACTATGCACCCATTCCACTTACTAGAGTTGAAGTTGCTGAGAAAGTTGATAGAGTACATCATGTATTTGGGAAAAAGTCGAAGAAGTCTTCTGTAACGACCCCTTGGAAGAAGAAATCAATATTCTTTGATCTTCCATATTGGTCAAAGTTAGATGTTAGACATTGCATAGATGTCATGCATGTTGAGAAAAATGTTTGTGATAGCTTGATTGGTACACTACTAAACATCCAGGGAAAAACAAAAGATGGAGTGAATGCGCGTTTGGATTTGGTTGACATGAAGATCCGAGAATAATTGGCACCAAGAGAGATTGGTAAACGTACTTATTTGCCCCCTGCATGTTACACAATGTCTAAACAAGAGAAGATAAGTTTTTGTCTTTGTTTAAAGAGTATCAAGGTACCACAAGGATACTCTTCAAATATCAAGAGCTTAGTGTCAATGCAGGACTTAAAGCTTGTTGGACTGAAGTCTCACGATTGCCACGTCTTAATGCAACAGTTGTTACCAGTGGCAATTCGTGGAATTTTGCCCAAAAAAGTTAGGCTGACCATAACTCGATTGTGCTCATTTTTCTCATCAATTTGTAGTAAAGTCATCGATCCTACAAAGTTAGATGAACTTCAAAACGAAATTATCATCATCTTGTGTCAACTAGAAATGTTTTTCCCTCCATCCTTTTTTGACATCATGGTGCATTTACTTGTTCATTTGGTCAGAGAAATAAAGTTGTGTGGACCAGTATACTTAAGATGGATGTACCCTATTGAGCGTTATATGAAGATTTTGAAAGGGTACGTCAAAAATCAATATCGTCCAGAAGGTTCGATGATTGAAAGATATATTGCTGAAGAAAGTATTGAGTTTTGCTCTGAGTATATGGCTAAAGCAAATCCGATAGGAGTCCCTCGGACATCATGGTTGAGTAGATATTCTACAAGTAAAAGCATCCGAGGTGTGAATGTGGTGACGAAAAGTCGTGAAGAATTGATGCAAGCACATCTATACATATTAAACAACACAGATGAAGTGATCCCATTTTTGGAAGCTCACAAAGCCGTTGTAAGGGACAAGTATCCACGACAATCAGAGAAATGGCAGTTGATGGAGCATAACAGAACATTCTTGTCCTGGTTCAAATCTGAAGTTTCGAAAGAATCACGGTCCTCTGAGACTTTGTTCTGGTTAGCAAATGGCTTGAAGTTTGATGTTGTATGTTGTACAGGATACGAAATTAATAATTGCACATTCTATACGAAAACTTTGGATGATAAAAGCACAGTTCAAAATAGTGGCGTCAGTCTAGAAGCTGAGTCGCTACAGTTTTCCACATCCAAAGATCAAAATCCTGTAGTTGGTTCCATGAGATACTATGGTAGAATTGAAGAGATATTTGAAGTTGATTACACTAAGTTTTCCGTTGCACTCTTCAAATGTAAGTGGGTAGACAATAAGAGTGATGTCAAAATAGATGAATCTGGTATGACACTTGTTGATTTTCGAAAGGTTGGTTATAGAGACGAACCGTTCATCATGGCATATCAAGCAAGTCAGGTTTTTTATGTCAAAGATCCTGCATCTGACCATTGGTATGTTGCTCTCCAAGGAAAAAGGCAAATTGAAGATAAAGAAGAGAATTTAAGTAATATTCATATCGCTGACAACCATCCATTTAAAACGACAATAAATTTGGATGACGACCCTCTAATTGATGATATACAAGCAATACGAGAAGATCACAATGAGGGAATATATATATGACCAATCCATATGATTATGTATGAATTTCATGTTTGTTTAAATTTTTATGGCTTTTGTTAAGTAATATGTGTAAGTGTTTTATTTATATTTCATCTTATTTATTGTGACAGATATATGGCTGAGTCACCTCATTCGTCAGGCGATGAAGTCCCCACCACTTCTAGACGGACGAGAGGAGCAACGAGGTTATGACAACTAATACTTAGAAGAAATGCAGGTGAGAGGACACCAGTCATTATTGACGTGGTCACTGGAGTTGCATCTGGCCCAAATGCAGATGTATTTAGGTCTGACCTTGGAGTACTAGCACGTGATCGTATCTCTATACTTACTCCATCCTTTAACCATGTTTCTGAGGCTGATCGGAATCTCATCTGGCAAGATCTATTGGTAAGTTAAGCAATATTGCTCCAAATTCTATATTCACATTATTGATAAATCTGTATTGTGATAAGGTTATTTACTTTCTTTGTTGCAGATAACATTTGATATGCCAAACGTCGAGAGCTTAAGGAATAGGTGTTTATCTGCAATTGCAGAAAGATTTCGAGGGTTTAAGACAAAATTGACGTCTAGATATATATTTGGACCAAAAAGTAATGAAAATCCATGTTCCAAATATTCAGCAATTGACGAAGAAACATGGCGTCAGTTTGTAGAGCTTCGTTCTTCTGAGGCGTGGCAGGTAAGTGTAGTAAAATCATTCAATTCATCCTTCATAATTATTTACCATGACAATTGTTTAATTTTGTCACAGGAAAAAAGGTCAAAAGCACAGGGAATAAGCGCTCAGAATAAAAATCCACACCTCCTGTCTCGTGGTGGATATAGGAAGCTTGAAGAGAAAATAATGAAGCAGAAGTCAGATAGTAGACTTCCACTTTCTGAGGGTGATGACCCTCTTCCTCCTCCTTCACCACCATCTTGGCACGACAAGTGGAAGTTAGCCCGTATGAGACCATCGGGCTCCTACACTTCGGAGTCTGCCAGAGAAATATCTGAACGAATTGTAAGATGTCATTTCTTTGAACTTTTGTTATGTTATATATCTTACATAGCTATTTCGAATGACTTTGAACTTTTGTTATGTTATAGGACTCATTGGTTGAGCAGAGCTCCCAAGGTCAATTCACACAAGAAGGTCGTCAAGATATTCTTGCCACAGCTATTGGACGACCTGAGCATCCAGGACGGGTGCGTGCTGCTGGGACTGGCATAGACATACGACAGTTTTTTGGGTCTTCCTCGCGTCAATATTCATATGAAAAGATGAAGGAGGAAATAAGAAAAGAGATGACGCAGGAGATCACAAAGAAGGTTCGAGCAGAGTTATATGATGAAGTTGCTGAATTGGTTGTGCGCCAGTTCCAGCAGCATTATGAGGATTATGGCAATCGTCCTCCACCATCTCCTGTAGCAGAACATGTTGTGCCCCCTACAGGTAAGGTTATTTATTTTTGCTTACTAATTTACTTTTTGCATAAACTAACATTTAATTTGACAGGTAGAAGCGGTAAAGGAAGTTGCTCAGCTGCCGGTGCCCCAGGAGACGACATGGATGACACTCGTCCATGTGAGTTATATATTCTCTCTGATACTGGGACCATGCTAGTGGCTCGTGGTACAGTGTATGAGACAGCCACTGTAGTGCATGGGGTACAGCTTGCAGAAGATGAGGTCAAGGTCACGGTCGATGAAGTTGTCATAGCGGATGCCGTTCTTCCTGTGCCTACAGATGAGTTCTTCACTGTGGAAGAAGCATTTAGGTCCTTTGTCGCATGGCCTAGACATTTGGTTGGTCATGTATCTAATCCCCCGGTAAACACTCGTACTATATACTTCTCAATTTTAATATTTACTTCTAATTGACGTTATAACAACCATTTTTGCATTTAACAACAGATAGGTCAAGAGGGAAGTCCTAGACCGAAGAAGACTCATTTATCTGAGGATGACCCTCTTGGTGCGTTAGACGACCTTGCTAAACTCATTTCAGAGGTGCCGATGAATGTACATTGGGATTCTACTACATTTGGAAGAGAATCTCATATCCCATTGTACTTGCATCAGCAAGATGTTAGGAAGCTTGCGTCGGGGAGAGATGAAATTAATATTACACTCATTCAGTTGTGGATGATGTAAGTTTATGAAAACTTTTATATATATTGGTATTTTATGAACTTACTTACATCATATTATTTCTTCATTTTAGGTATCTGTTTGATGTTAGTAACAAGAAGGGGTTCAACGATGTATATGGGTTCATTGACCCTTCTATGACTCATGAGAGAAATAAATTTGATGATATCCAGACATACATCACCACCTGCTTTGGAACGGGGAAGGAGATATATTTTCTCCCTTATATACATGGGTAAATGAAGTTTGTTAACTTCAACACATTCATTTATTAATTTTGGTATATCATTCATAAGTTATTACCAATTTCAGGTGTCATTGGCAGCTACTTGTGATCTCCGTACCGGAGAACACGGCTGTTTGGTTTTGTTCATTGCATAAGTCTCCTCCCAGCCCTCTTAGACATGCAGTAGATTGGTAAGAATCTCAATGTCTGCTCATTTTTTTTATATAAATGTATGCTAAAAGAATTTCTTTTGATAGTTCGCTTGCAGCACATATGATGTTATCTGGGAGATCTACTGCTACAGCTAAAAAGCTTGCATGGGTTTCTCTTAAGGTTTGGTATTTTAGTCCATACTTTCTTACATTTGCTTCCATTCAAATGATGTTACTTAACATTTTATAATTATGATGATATATTGTAGTGTAATAGACAAATGGGGTCATATGAATGTGGTTACTACGTTATGTTTTGGATGACCATCATTCGTGCACATTACACCACTGGATGGGAAACGATAATATTTAGGTTTGAATTTTATGTTCTCTATATTTGGATTTCATATACACTAATTGAAATCATTCTACTTTATGCAGAGATTTAATAGGACTGCTTCAATTCCAGAGAAGTCAATCCAACTTGTGAGGAAAACACTTGCAAGATATGTAATTCATTTATATAATAGTATGTAGTAGATATTAGGATATACTAAGTTTTAAGTTTATGTTTCTAAGTTGTTTTATGCTTTTCTACGTTACTATACTTTCAACATGTACATTGCATTGATTTATGCTTGAAACTTGATTTATGATTACATTTTGGATTGATTTACGCTTCTAAGAATTTGATTTATGATTCCATTCAATATATTTTATGTTTTAATATGAATTTCATTTAAAATATACGTTTCTGCCATATTCTGGACTGTTCTGGTTATAAAAAGATATGCAGGTCTGTTTCTGTGATTGGGAATGTTGCAGAAACAGACACCACTTTAAAAAAAAAAACGTACTTATATGCCTCGGTTCTGGTAAAAATCGAGGTCAAAAGCCCACTTACTGCCTTGGTTGTGGTCAAACCCGAAGCAGAATGTGTAGCGGAGGAGAAAAAAAAACAAAAATTGAATCTACTGCCTCGGTTTGGGGCAGAACCGAGGCAGTAAAGTGGAACTTTATGCCTCGGTTACGAAGAACCGAGGCCTAATGTGCTACGAAAAAAATAAATTAAAAAAACGTTAAACGTTTATGCTTCGGTTAGAGATGAACCGAGGCCGTAGAGGGGAACTATATGCCTCGGTTGACAACCGAGACCAAAAGTTTCTGACTTTTTACCTCGCCTGAATATGCCTCGGTTCGAAAACCGCTGCCTATGGCCAAAAATAACCGCTGTCGTTTCCCCTTATTGTACTAGTGATGATTAGGCTCCGTGTTGCCAGTGGGTCCTTCAACAAATTTACATCTAGTATATTCTATGTTAATGTATATCTACCTTCCCAATATCAACATCTTAAGCTACCTTTTGCATTCTTTACTAATTCATTTCCACCAGTTTTACTTTCTTATCCCTTTGACCGTATCCATTTATAATCCAATAATTAAATAAACTAAGAAATGGCTAGTGCTCATCAACCTTGACCTTCACTTTAGTTAGATCAAAGTAAACACAGATGTTTAAAAGTTCAATTACAAGTGTTCTTTCTTTTCGGATCACACACCTGCTTTTCACCTTAGCTCAATAAGAATCCCAAAGTATTATGATATCTTCCAACATACACGCAAGAGCAAGACATTCATGCCTACTTATATTTAAACTTAAGATGTCTGCAAAAACAGTAGCAAGAATTGCCAATCAATAATTATATCACTAAAGAGATACATCATGAATTGTCACTAAAGAGATTATGACAATCCAAAGAAAGATCACATCTAATGCTTAACTGTCTAAACTATAATGGTTTCTTATAATGAATGACTTTGATTTTACAATATAGGAGAGTGATGTAAAAGGAACCTAAGAAAGCAATAAAATTGGCACAAAAAAATTAGCATCAAGCTAGAGACTAAAAAGAGACGAAACACAAAGGAAATAAGAGTCAAAACAAAGGTACATGTGCAAAAAATACTGTAGCAAAAATTGACACAAATAAGAGGCAATAATTTGGCAAAAACTCTATGCATACATGAAGAGAAAGACCTCAAAATGAGTGGAAATAATTTGGCAAGCTTCAAACCTATATGTTCTGTAAATTGGTGAGAAGAAAGGCTCAAAATGAAGCTACCAAACACACAAAACAGTGAGCAAAAAGGCTAGGCTGGACCAGCCAATGCAAGCAAACAAATTTGGTTTTAGGAGTCTCGACCAAACATGATTGATTAATTATGTGTTTTTGATCAAAGCTAAAATTGATGTGTTTAAGACCTCTACTATTGTAGAACATACAAGCAAAGCCTACACACTTAAATCCCAAGTTGATCCATCTCAATTCAGAATACAAGAGCAATGATGCAAAAATGACTCTTAGCAAGTGCAATTTCAAGAAATATTTTCTAGAAAATTTCTAAGTACACCAAAGTACAGGGAACGAAATCCAGCCATCAAAGCACTAAAATGAACGACTGAAATAACACCAATTTGACATAGCAAACAAATTAATTAAAATGAAATACCCGAAAGAAAAGGAACCGTTGATTTCTTACAAGAGGTGTGTTCATCACATAGTCACCTTATGAAACAATATGTCGAAATACAACAATTATAGGAAATACTAAAAAGATTGGAACTTACACCAATTTCCCTTGCCTCATCACTGACAAAAGCTCCATTGGTCGTCTTATGAGTAGCTATCCAAACTTCTCCTCTGCTTACTTTGTGCCCACACTCTTTTTCCTATGAAAAATAACAAATGCTTATTAGGTATGTTATAAATATTATGAGAAATAGAAAATTGAAGATATTTGTACTATCATTCAACAATGTAAACAATATATTGTCACAAACATTTTTTTCAATGTGCATAACATCCAGATTTTAGATGCTTCAGAATCTCTTGGATGTCTTAACATGCCTTCATCCGTACTTTCTGATGCATGCCATCTCATATGCTCAGCTATTTTAGATGACAAAAACATCCTCTGTAATCGAGGCTTCAAAGGAAAATACCTTAACACCTTTGCAGGAATCTTCTTTCGCTTATTAACAACAACATCGTCACCAATTGTATTTCTCTTTTTTGGCTTCCATCTTGATGTCTTACATTTCTTACAAGAATCTTTATCTTTGTCTTCTCCAACATACAACATACAATCATTCGGGCAAGCATCAATTTTGGTGTAATGAAGACCAAGCTTGCTAATCACTTTTTTGGCTTCATAGAATGAATTTGGAATTTTAGCATGTTCAAATGCATCTGCTAGCAATTCCAGTATCATGGACATAGCTTTGTCACTTATTCTGCATAGACATTTGATGTGATACAACTTCACCAAGAAAGAAAGTTTTGAATATTTCTCACATCCTTCATATAAGCTTTGTTGTCCATCTTGCATTAATTCCAAAAAATTTGTCCCATCATGACTTCTAGTATGGCTTGACTCTGCACCCATATCGTCATCATCCACCATGTCGTTGGTAGAGCAATGATGTGCAAATACATCATTAATCATTTCACACATATTATCATTAATTTCAACTCTTCCACCATCTTCTTCGACCATTACTTGAGGAGCTTCGTCATTTACTCTTCTCTCCCCGTGTAGAAGCCACATTGTATAACCTTTTGGAAAAGGTTTAATAATTAAGTGCTCATATACTTCTTCACGACTTTGCCATTTCTTAAAATTGCATTTCTGACACGGACATACTATCTTTCCCCTAACACCACTATTAGTGAATGCGAAGTCCAAGAAGGTATTCAATCCTCTCATATATTGATTTGTATTTCGAGGCATGTCTATCCATGATCTATCCATTACAACGACCTCTGTTCATGCCAAGAGGATTGGAAGGTTAGAATAAGTGACGATATTCAACGAAATACACTACATGAGATGAATTTACTAAACTTTGAGAACTAATCCAAAGAAAATCATTTACAATCAACTTTCCTTTTATGGGGAAAGTCAACTCACAATCCCTTAGATCAAGGGATTTATTTCAGGAGCTAATTTCATAATTAGCTACTTTATTAGGATTGATTCTGTTTTACTCTTTATCTACATAAATCATATTATAAACTCTTAGACAAACTACCAACTTGTCATTCCAATTTCTTAACAACATTTGAAGAAGTAACTTCAGATTTTAAGGAAAGAATATTACCACTTGAGAATTTTTTAGCAGAACAGTCTCCAAATCTTGTAACACAGCTAATAGGACTCCCTGGTACACAAGAAGTGAATAAAAAAATGTTATATGACAGGGACAGTCATTTTGACATTATATGTAAACAACCTAAATGTAATTTACAATTTATGGATTTGGTTTTAGATAACAGTGAGGAGACCCTAAAGTTGTGTATTGAATCAAATGCATAATTGCCTGCATAATAAAATTGGTGTGTCTATGATGAATTACCAATGAAGTACAAACTGATGTCGTTTTAATAATTTTTTCTTTACTCCTTTCTTGTATATGATGAAGTCATGAATTTGCTTCTGCATCATACACAGTATTGCAAAATAAAATAGTTACTAATTAATTGCACAAGTAAAGAAAAATTTATTTCACACATTTACTGTAAGGAGTTTAGGGTTAAAAATAGACAATATTTCTCTTACTAGTTAGGGAAATTCTAATATCATTCTGACCAACTTCACCGTTTATTTTGATCATATATAGAACACTCTAAACTTTTACAACTATATTACCCATATAGTATTTTCTTAACACAGTTTTACATTGTTAATTTTTTCAACTTAATTTTAATATAAAAATTAATAATCTTAGATATATTCCAATTTAAAATAATTATTAAATCTAGTATCTAAGTATATATATATATATATATATATATATATATATATATATCAGTTCATATATAACTCAATAATAGTGTGGATGACTTTTATACTGGGATATCATTCTGATTGAATTCTTTTTCTCTATATGCTCGCTTCATTAGTTGTAACATCTTCGTTTTTCTAAAAACAATGTCATTTATTTCTCCCAATCATGTAAAACTTGAAGTTTTTCGATGGAGGCTGCTGAACTGAATGCAGGTATATATATATATATATATATATATATATGTATAAATCATAAAAAAAGTTATAGATACAGGCCAGTTGAACAGTTCCTTTCTGAACAATTGAAATCTAAAAGTTAAAAATCTTAAAACTCCAGAAAGAAAGAACTAAAATATTTGCTTGTTAATACAAGTTAAATATTTGCTTAAGATTAAAGGTCAGAGAAATACTACTTTCTTTTTCTTCATTTGGTTGAACAGCGTACGTGTGGACCACGTACAAGGACATAATTGCCATTAACACATGATCACCGATAAAAATATGCGAACATTGTAAAGGACCACACAGTTGTTAAAAGTTGGGCCTTCACAAAGAATAGACTAGAAAGTAAGGGGATATCTCCATGGGGACAGAGACTTTTAGTGGTTTTTATTTTTCTGCTATATATGTATATATATTTTATGAGTTATTTATTTTTTATGTCAGCGGTTATTAACAATGGATTTTCTGTTCCTCAGCATGAACTCACTCTAGAAAGTTCAGATTTCACTAAATCAGCTGCTGAGTCTGCACAAAAAAGAATAACAAAGATGTTTGATGCTTTGATATTTAGTCTGGGCGAGCTTGGTGTTTGGTTGGCTTTGAAGGTTCATGCCTATTTCCTGCAGAAACTTTCCTGTCTCTCATGACTCTTTAAGGTTTCATAAATGCTAACTGTCGTTTTTTCTTGTTTTTGTGGTAGGCTGCTGATTCTTTATCTTCTAGTGAATTTGACTCGTTTTCATGGGGACACTGTGGGGATAAAGTTGCTAAAAACTTTATTTTGGCCTGTATAGACACACTAAAAAGTTACTTGCAATGTGGTAATGATTCTACAGCCACTGAGAGAAATGGTGAAATCTTAAATATAAATCTTTTGCTTGCATTTCTAGCATTAGTTAATTTTCACACAATGTTCTTTTCTTACTCAGATGCTAAGTGGTCTATTGGTGACAATATTAAATTCGACTTGGAGATGGGGCTTTTGACCTCCAAAGTTTGTTGTCTTATAGACTCTATACTTGATTACAGGTTATACTTATATTCATGGATATGTTCCTTTCTTATTGTTTCCATCGTGGTTCTGAAATCATTTAATGTGTTGCCATTATTATGGACGTGCCCCTGGACTCTCCTTCTCCTTATTAGACTGTTTAAGTTTCTTATGAGATGAGAAGGTGCCTTAGAAAATATAATGTATTCTACAAATTATAGCAACATCTTAATGCTAGCCTAGATTCCAGGCTAATGAAGGATGTTTTTGGCTATAACTCAGCATTGTTTGTGCTAGCCACCATTATTTAAATCCACCCCTCACTTATACTTTGAAGAAAGACATAAAGTGCAAAACTAATTCAAATAGAAAGCAGCTTCAATTATACACATGACCATCTAGAGATAAGTTATACTATTGAATTGTGGTTGAGAAGATGGGATTATACACAGTAGGAAAATCTCTTTAAAACAGTTTTTCACCAAGACCGAATGTGTTTTGAAATTCAAATTTGAGAGCCACTCATGCTCAGCCTTAAATCAATGTTGAGTTCACTTTGTTAACATATTCTAGAGTCAATTGCAATACTGTTTTGCTCCTTTAATCTTGCTTTCACAAAATTAGTAGTTTAGTTGTGGTTAGTTTTCTACACTTTTACTGGTTTGAGTATGAATATTCCAAAAATTGTTCTATCCTTCTAGTTCTGTCACTTCAGTGAGCCTAACAAAGTTTAATTTTCCTACTTAAGGCCCTGTTATGGTCAGAATTGGCTAATTGTTTATCAAATTAGAAGTCACTTTCAAAACCACAAATCTATGTGCATTTTCTTTCTCCTTGAACCATTTAGTTGTTGATTACTGAATCTGTTTTGCGTCTTGACCTATTTTGATCTGTAGTAAAAGCTAAAAGTCATTATATTTGATTCAATTAAGTTTTTCATGATTATATGACAAAGAAAAAAGCATTACAGACGTAGCATAGTTTAAGGCTAATTTAACATGAATATTATCAAAATCAATTCAACATGTTTAAGGCTAATTTAAAGCACATCCAGCATTTCAAAATTAACTGCTGAAATATACTATTACAACAACATTCAAAAGTGAGATTGGGAAGAGGAACAAGAACAAAAGTGAGAGAATAGTTACAAAAATATTATTGTACTTATGAGAAAGTAAGCAGTGGGGTAGGTGAGGGTTCCACCTAGGCAGAAAAGAAAGTGGAAAGGAACATAGAGATACCTTGAAAACATCGTCAAACTCGTCAGAAGGAGAGATTGGTGGACTGTCCGTTCCAGTTAAAGAAGCCCCACCGTTCAAAGGTTCACTGCTGTGAGACAGTCTCCCTGACGTTAATGGAGACACTCCTGTGTCACACATTACGGTCATGTTCAAACCAAAACAGGGTGTTATAAAGAAAAACAAAAAACAAAACAAAACAAAGCAAAATGAGAAAATCCCTTAGAACCAAAACAAATTAATTGGGTTTTATTAAAATTTCTGAAGTGTAACAAGATCCGTGAAGAAAATCTTCCTCTGCTTCCAACAGTGCAGACATGGTTCCAAAAGGCTTCCTCGCTGTTTGATGAGTCGATATTTTCTACACTTCACTTAGTTTATTGTACTAGAATTAATCAGGGAATTGTGCTTAAATGTCCAGTGTTTTCCCATTTTGCTTGATTGTGCTTAATTCGATCAGAAATTCTTATTTTAATTAATTTGAATTATCTGAGCTAATTATTTTACAAGGAAAATTTGGAAATACAATTTGGGACATTTGAAGGTTAAATAAGAAATGGAAATAGAGCCCAATGTATTTCAGCCATTTCAGTTTTCGCTGGTTGCTGCGTGAATTTTGTGTCAACTTGTTTGTCCCCGTTCAGGTTCAATTCTTATCCGTTTTCCATGCAATTTTTTTTCATAGTTTCGTATGGATGTCTATTTTCACGTATAGTTTTTCGTTTGTTCAAATTCGTTCTATGTTGTTCCCAGTATTTATTTTACTCTCCTATGTCAGTCCAGTGATTACTGTTTAAGTGATTTCTAATCTGTTTGCATTATTTGCTTGTTGTTTGGTACATGTGGTGGCTGGAATTGATCGTTGAACGGTGCTAAGACCTCCCAACAATCTTAAGCAAGTTCTTCATTTATTAAATTTTAAGAATGATTTGGAACTCCTATACACTTCACGGCCAAGAGAAGTCCAAGAAAGTGCTGAATTTGTAATGTTATTGATGAAATAAATTGATAGCACACGGCCCCCTCATTGTTTTTGCACATCCAAAGAGCAATTAGTGGGAACCACCACTTATGGAAAGGCGTCGGCAATATAGAAGAGTAGGCACTTGAAGTGGAATCAAAGAGAAAGGGACACCATATTGAAAACCTACGTGAAAATAAAGGAGTCCACAAATGAAGTAATGAAATTGATTAAACTAGTATTATTAAGGTGGTATACACACGGCCCACATAATAGAAAAAGGTGCAGCAAAATTTTTACTCTCTTCCACTCACACAAGCTTAATAACTCACGGACATTAGGTGCTAAATTATTGAAGTATAAATGATGGACACATGCCCCTCTTCTTTGACTTTTAAAGATTTTTGCAACACGGGTTTCTTCATTTACAACAGCTAGGAATGCTGAAGACTTCAATGGAGGGGGCCACCACTTGGTTGTTTGAAAGCTCACAATGAATGGCAAAATGCTAAGGGAACATCCAACAGCACGTTGAAGGAGCAGCGGAGAAGAGAGTCACGTCCAACAACACCAACAACTGATGCAAGTCCAGCAGAGTGAAGAGCTGGTTCACGGCCATGATAGCTTGAGCAGCTGCAACATGAAGAAGGGCAGCAGCGTCCTCTACCAGTCCAGACGTCCATGCATCCAGCCATCTTCACCAGTTCAGCAGAAGCAGTAACCACGGTCCAGCAAAGAAGGAGAAGAAAGCAGGTCCAGCCATCACCCAGGGGAGCTCTCGGTTATTCCAACAGCTTGGGAAGAAGAGGTGCTCACAGCCCTTGAAGAGAACACACAATCAAATTTTCGGTTGGTATCTTGGAACGTGGATGATGGAGGAACGTGCAACAACACTTAATTGTTTTGGAGAATGATGGAAGTGTGGAGGGAGCAGGAAGTGGAGAGGAATTCACGGAAGCAAGATATTCACGTGATGGATTGATTGGAAAGAAAGAGTAGTTCACGGACAGAGGAAGCTACAGAAGATTGGAATGGTATGCAAAAGAAGAAGACAAGTTGGCAAAAGGAGAGGCTCACGGGTTCAGATTTTTGGGCTATAAAAGGAAGCAGCAGCAGAGAATGAAAGTTATTAGAGTTTTAGGATTAGATTTTAGGAGTGTATTAGGAGAAGTTTTAGTGCAAGGCCTGGAAGAGGCTCTCGCCTCTTCCCTTCCAGTTATTTTCATTTTTAACAGTGCAATGTAGAATTTTATTGCCGATAGTGTGTTACAATATTTGGATCAGTTTACTCATTTCATTTTATTTCCATCTGTTCAAGAATTTTATTTGAAGTGTTGAATTTTAATTTAAATATTGAATCCTTGATGAATTTGATTTTCAGTTAAGTGTTTTTAATTTTATTGTCTCTTTTATTTTACCGTTTATTGTTTTTTTCATCGTTAAATTTTGTCAATGTATTTTTCTGTTCATTTTATTTTCAAACGTTATTTTTGCGGTTTATTCTCTGTCAATGTATTTTCACTGATGTTTTTATTTCTACGTTTAATTTTACAGTTTCTGAATATTTACTGTTCCATTTTTACCGTTTAATTTTATTTACCGCATTCAAACAAAATCACAAAAACACCCCCCCACTTCGTGTCAAATCTGAGACTGAACCATATAAATTGGTCCTTGAGAGACGACCTAGGAGTCACTTCCTAGTACTGTACTGCATTCTTATCTGCAAACAACTTTTGTGAGCAGTGCGACCCGTTCATCACTGTTTGTGTTGGAACAGAGCTCAAGAGATTCATCATTCTCACCCCTTGCCTTGCCTCGCCTCTCACCTCCTCATACTTCACACCCTTCTCATACATTAATATAGAAAACACAACACTAATCATAAACCTAAAACGTGCTTTTCTACCGTTTCAATTCCGAAAGTAATCATAAGTTCAAACGCAGAGTGAAAATGAACAGAAAGAAAAACGAATTAATGAATCAACTGAAAATAAAGTAACCTACGCAGCTGCGAGGAATTCCGCAAACACAACCTACGCAATCACAATGTCTCGACGCCTCGACGACGAACACAACGCAAGGGAAGACCAACAAGAAGATGGAGGAAAATGATTATGGTAGAACTTTTTGGAGGAAAATGTACAAAGGCAGAAATGAATTGAGAAAGAGAATTAGGGTCTAGGGAAAATTAGGAGCAGAAATGTGTCACGAAGTATTTTAGGAGAAGGGAGTCAGGTAGATATTTTTGAAAAATTATTTAAAAAATAAAAAAAACAATTTAGGGGCGGTTTTTGTTATAAACCGCCGAAAATTTCATGGGTTTTCAAAACCGCCGGAAAATAACCTCTTCTAAAATTCAATATTTTTGTAGTGATTATATTTTATCTTAACTCATTAGATGTTTTCATTGTTGTTTTCTGTGTATTTGTTTGAGAAATAAGTTGTAGGTATATAATGATTTATGTTATTTTTATTCATATAAATATATATATATATATATATATATATATTAATTTTTTCAATCCTAGTTTTTAATTAATTATATTTGGATTAATGTTCGTCAACTATTGGGAATGTATATTTTACATTTCCAAATAAATGAAAGATACCACCAAGAAATACCATGGTTGCAGGAAATGGGCTCAAAAAATTCCTTGCCTCCATTCTTGTTTCCCTCTTTACTGAAAATAAACTTTCCTTTGAACAAAAATAAAATACAAACATACTGGAGAAAAACGTACAAAAATGCAAAAAGTATATACAAAAAGGAACTTTATACATAGCATGCCGCCATTGACATAGGAAGTTAAGAATGTCACAAATACGGTATTCATACAATTCACATATTATATACAAGAGTGTCAGGAAGATGGTATTCATTTTCACAACAGATACAGAAGGTTCACAAATATCATACATGAAACAGTGGAATATGGCACAGCAAATCAAAAGAATATCACTATATACACACAAGAGATGCCAACCATAATGAATTATATAGAAATTATTCCCTCCACTCCAAGTTAGTCGTACTTCAACAGAATGTGATTCACAAGGCATCAACTGAAACAGCCAGAGCATTCAGTTGAACATGTTTACTGTCAGTGCCTGGGTGAATAACCAGGGTAGCATGAGCCTCAGAGTAAGATTGATTGGCTCCTTCATGTGAAACTGATATGGAGCACATTTTATCCGATGTATTACTCAGGTCATCTTGGTCCTTGGAAATAATTTCCCATTCCTCTTTTAGGGATGCTACTTCAACACCCTTCTCTTTATACCTCTCCATTTCAAAAGCAGTAGGTAGAATCACAAAGTCATTGAGGGGATTGTAAAAGGGATCAGGAACTCCAGCCTTCAGCCAGTGCTTGATAAGCCGGAATACATGTGGCTCCCGAAGGATACCCCGATGTTCACCTGGCACTCCAACCCTAGCCTCAGCATTAAGACCATCCGCCTGCATTTAGGTTTAATCAAAATATACTTTGGGCTTTAGCTCAATTACTCCTAACAGTAATGCCACATAATACACATAATACACATAATATCAAGAAAACTAACATGTAATTAGATCAGACATATCAAGAAAACTAACATGTAATTAGATCAGACATATCAATTGCACAAGGATTGTGTATATAGGAAAATAAGCAAACCTTGGCTGATTCTATAGGAACTGTTCCATCTCCATCGACAAATACATATTTGGCCTGGATTTTAAGAAAGATAAAAGTAAGCATGGTCTACCAAAGCAAAGAAAAGTATACATATGATGTGGAGAAATAATTTACAAAGATTTAGCATAAAAGATTATCAAATAAAAATACTTGAACTATATCACACCAGAAAGATAAGTGAGATAACGTTATGAAGTCAAGAGGTTGTCATGTTCCAAAGTCAGGCATACCACAAGGGCTTTAAAAACAAATTATTTAAATTTAACAATTCTCTTAGCCTACAGTTTATTGACTAATCAAATACAGACGGAGAAAATGCAGATGGATCCGGACTTTCCTTCAGAGTAATAAAAATAACAATGCATAACCTGGGCAATGGATATTGTGTGCACCATACCATACAACTCTCCGTCTCATTCAAGACAAAGCATGAATCATGAAACAAGTATTTAACACAATCACAAATGAACTGACCTGGAAATAACGTAGCTTCTGCAGATCTGTGACAGGCTTGTCCCCACTCCCAAAACTGTTTCCAAAAGAATTATAAATATTGGCATGTTCAAGGGTAACCATGATAATATACAAAGAATTGATAGAGGCATTACCAAACACTATGAGGTGTCTCAAGATTGGTCCCATAAATATTGTAAAATTTAACTTGTGAGGGAAGTTTGGCAGAAGATAGAATCTCCCATGTTTTGTTTGCCCAATTAAGGATATCCAAGTTGAAGGGCAGGGATATATCCTCACCATCATAATTAACCTGGATCACAGTTACAGATATATATAAATAAACATCCTAGATGACTAGATCTTGAATAGCAACAACACCAGTATTCCTTAAATGCATTAATGTATTCTACAGAAATCCACCACTCCACTTTCCCCGACCCTGGCATAAATAAAGATGAGTAAATTAAATTGACACTCCCAGCAGTTTTGTTAAGTTTCTCCCAATATCATCATTTCTTCTACCCGTTCACTGCCTAATTAATTGTTTTGAAAACATTACACTGATATCCTTTATGCATTACACTAACACCCTTTATACATTAAGCTAACCCTTTAATTGCTTGAAAATCATTAAGAGAAGTTGTTGTGAACAATAGAAAAGTACAGCGGTTGTGTGCAATGTCAAGAAATCACAAGGGGTGTGTAACTGTAAATTATTCTAAATATTTCCTTAAACTAGGAGAGGGTAGAGACCAAGTTAAAGTTCCAAGTTCATCTCTAGATATGAAAAAGGCAAAGCATCTTTAAATTATGTTTTCTTCCATTCCAAGTTATCCATTAATCATTATTTGTAGATTTTACTAGTCAACGGCAAAAAGTGTCCAATGCTCCAAAAATAAAATTTAAACTATAATGCATTCAATTTCATCGAAATTTCATACTCAAATTTAATGAAGTTCCATTATTGTCCATGCTGTGCAAGTTAACACAGTTAACTTACAGTGTTATTTACAAGAGCTTGCTTCAAAATCTCAATGCTGTCACATGGTGGATATGACTCCAGAACAACATGTGATTTCCCTTCAGAATCATGTCTCTCACGCCACAATTCCAGAACAGGAACATGTTCCCAATGAAAATTAGGACAACCTCTCAGTTCATACACCGATGGACATTCAATAAGCTGTGATTGGAACAAACTAAAATAAATAATTTACAATATTGAAGTATCTAAATACAAAAATTAGAAAGAGAGAACACGATTAATCAAAATGCATACAAAAACAATGCAAGACTATGCTTTAGATAATCCTTTTTCAAAAGGGAGCAACACAAACAACAGAAAGAGAGAAGACCATCCAACAACACATACACTGGAAAATCAGAACATGCAGACTATATCAGAAGATCATACAAAAGATGAAAAGCAATCCATTAATAAAATAACTTTTACAAAACCATAAATAATAACAGAGAAAACTATCATTATATTTCTTTTCTACCACATTAGGTCACTAAATTCTTTTTCCTTCTAATGTAATCATAGTTTTAGAAAACATAATTGTGAAGTGTGGTTAGTAATTAAGCAATTCCGTTATTTGACTTTGATTCAGGAAGAGGTCATCATCACTGCTTTTCAATATTTTCAGACTGGTTAATAAACACTTAATCCACACTTTGGCCAGTAGCCATTGCTGAATGGTAAGGATAAATTGCCGACACAGTGGATAAACAAATTCAAAGAACAAATCCAGAAAACAAATAACTGATATATACCAACTGGTGCATGCTCCATTTGGAAATAAAAAGGTTCTGTTCCCATCCTTCCACAAATGACATTCCATTTAAAAAGGTAGCATTGGTGCTTCCAGGTGCACCTGCATGAATGTGATTGTATAACTACACCATCATGCACATTCCATTGCAAAAACAAATAAATAGAAAACCCTTAACCAGCTGAAACAGAACACATGAAAGCAATAAAAGAAAATTATTAAATTATACAATTCAAATCATATCTAGGTTAAATCAAGTGAAAAGATAGTAGTGATCTGTTATGGAATATGTTTTTCCATTAACTATTTAAGCATATGAAGAAAATATGGCATTGCCTTCAAATATACTAAACAAGGAAAACAAATTTCTAATAGACCTATCATTACAAATTGCATTGAAATGCTAAAAGAATCATTCATCAAATATCCTTAATTATAAGTCCATACTTTTGATAAATACAAAATAGAATTACTAACCCTGGAATGGTGCAGTAATCGCAACCCAGTTCTTAACATATTTCTCAAAAATCTGAGGAAGGTAACAAAAAAATATAGTCATGTATCAGCAGTAGATAAAATAAAACCAAAATAAGAAGCTTATCAGAGATGTTTTACATCACTTTGCAGGCACATGAAGCATTTGACCAAAAGACCACCCATAGAATGACTAATGATGTTTATCTTCTTCCCCCCTGCAGCATTATAAATTGACTCTAATTTTGCACCCAACCGATCCATTGTTTCCTGCAACCTAGATGATATAAACAGAGAAGTTGTAAGAAAAATTGCCTTCACTTTGTTTGAGTAAATACTTGTTAGAGAACTTATCCTTGGGTGAGAAATCAAACCACCAGTAAACCAATAATCAAAAGAAACACTTGAGAGACATCAATCAGATTAAATTCCATTTGGACAATTATAATTCACTTTAGGCTGATCAAAATTTCACTTCTTCAGACAAATGTTCCTTTAATAAAAATAAAACAAATTATAAAACTAGTGAATTCTTTACAAAGAATCAATTCCATAAAAAACATGAGATAGTTTTTACATGCAGAAAGATGTAGTTAAATAATCTCATAAATTGTACATATGTGCCCAGTAGGATGTTTGAATTTCTTTAATTAGCTACCTGTTGCTTTGGCGAAAATCATATCCAAAGCCAAAAAGTGTCTTCCCCTCTTCAAATCCCCACTTACGCATTTCAACAATCATGTCATGGAAATAATACACACCCTCACTTCCAATCATCTGCTCAAAAGAATTATATACGATTCATGAATAAATTGGTTATCTGCGTTGCAAATATAAGCAACTCGGTATAAAACAGGCATACCAAATCAGGGTCCAAAATATCAATTGCATAGAGTCCATGCCTATCTTCAGGAATCATAATTGTTGAATTTGGATCCATGGACTCAGTTTTTCCTGGTTTCAAAGAAGATTATTGTGTATGTTCAGATCATCAATTTCAAATTTTTTCATAGCACACTCTTCAGCACAAAAACACATGATTTCAGTAAAGAAATAAATAAACTGGGCAGGCACAGAAGCTTGGGTACGCGCAGGGCCATTTGGAAGAGCTTCTGCAGAGCTTGTTTGGAGTTATCATACAGAACTCAAGCTTAAAATTGAAGGCTGACTAAGAAGTAGCTAAAAATGTAATTAAGCTTTTGAAAGTGGCTCCTAAGCTTTTTATTTAGCTTTTGTTTGCACATCAAATTCGTGAGTCAGGTGACATTTTCATGTCAATAACATAAAAAGTATAACTCAGAAGCTACTTTTTATAGCTTTTGCTTGATGAGAATCAAATAGTGCTACATGTTAAACCAAAAATATGGTCAACGAGTTTCATGGGGAAGCTTCAAAAGAGATAAGCTCTCACTGGAATAACTCTTATCAAACAAAAACTTAATTAAGCTGTTTATCCACATACGTCCTTTTTCAATCATACAATACCTTGTTTCCCTGACTAACTATGGCCATTAATTAATTATAGGTAAGGGAGAAAAAAAACACAGCATAATTCCGTATTTTACCACATAAAGCTGAAATTTTAAATTTTTTAAAAGAAAAAAATAACACATACGCTGATCACATTTAACCTTTTTACTTTTCTTTAATCAGAAAAAATCTTCAGATAAATAAGCAACCGATGAAACAAAACAGCATCAGTTCAACTTCCAACGTGCTTAATTTATGTAAAATGAAAAATTAGGTCTACCGGTGGAAGGATCATAACGCGACCAAAGCTTGGTCTTCAACTTGTACTCGGCACTGAGGAAACGAACCCAAACGCGCTCCTGGCTCCCATCGGGGTCGCTAACGGCGTGTAAAATGGAGCCGCCGACACCGGGAACCAGTAAAACTGGGTCGAGATTAGGGTTGACGTAGGCCTCCGGCTGCGGCTTTTTCATCAATTTGAGCCACAGCTCCATGGTTTGGAGAATTTCGCCCAACAAGATCGCCATCAAGAATCAAGAGTTAGGGTTTGGAATTTTTGGATGATTTGGGGAAGGTGCTGTTATGTTCCGTTAAATGGTTATTTCTTCACGATAAGTGTTCCAGCACAACTCTGCGTTGCACGGAAGGTTCAGAGTTTGAAGAAGAGAAACTATAGCGTGGAATTGAAGAAAATAATTAATTGCCACTTGTCATGTTTATTATGGTTACCATTAATCGTCCTTTGAAACAAATACAACAAACTCAAGGGTATTTTAGTAAATGTATTTATTAACAATCTAATCAAACTTTTAATTTTCTAGCTTCAATCATATATTTAAAGAGAAATTACTATTTCCACCCCACCTTTCTTAAGTTTAACGTCAATGTTTTCTTTTAAAAAAACTGGTTTTAGAAAACATACCTGGAAGAATTTTTTTTTTGTTTCCACAAATTATAATAAAAAGCATAACATAAGCTTGACAATGCATAACACAACCCATATTTGTTCCTAAAAACCGAATGAAACAAATTTTAATGCTATTTATATGACAAATACGTTGAGTCAGTTGCAAGAAAAAAAAACGTTACATAAAAAATCATTAATTTTAATCTTATTCATGAAATTCACTTCATAAATATATTTTTATTTTATCAAACATTACAACAACAAAAAATCATTAAATTTTTGTTGTGTTGAAATAATCAAATTATACAAGGTAACAAACCCTCAAACAATTTTGAATTTCATGAAATTGTAAAATCAAGTAACAAACGGGAAAATTTTAGAGTTTTTCACAAAATAAATTTTAATTTAAAACGTTTGAATAATGAGGAGTAAAATCGTCATTATTGTTAGACCAATACTGCTTATGAACCATATGTTGTCTACATTCGTATGTTTATATTCATTTTAATGATTTATATCATCTACCTCTTTTATTTAAATTAATTATATTTTTCAAAGACAAAATTTTCACAAGAAAACCAACAAGACAACATCATGGTACAACGGATTATTAAAAGACACTCATTAGCATGAAAGAATAGAAAAAATAAAACTAATTTAGTTTGCGACATGTCAAATCCATTGTATAAAGTCAAAAATAGCCTATCAACTTAAATACCATAACTTGACTAAGTTAATTATATTATATAGTTGATAAAAATATATTTAACGTTTAATGATTTTTCTTCTAATCTAAGTCTAATGTCTTCTAGCAGCTACATTTTAAACTTCATTATATATATATATATATATATATATATATATATATATATATATATATATATATATATATATATATATATATATATATATATATATATATATATATATATATATATATATATATATATATATATATGTAAGTTTATTAACGAGGGTACGTCTGTTTTTCAGTTGGTATATTTTAGCAATGTGTACCGAGTTTTAGTAGACAAAAATACCCTTATATCATGAATTCTAAGTTTTATGGTTAAGAGTATTTTAATAATTTTCATTCTCAAAATAAAAAAAAAGCAAAATCCTTGCCTACCTCTCTCATTCCTCCCAACCCTTTCTCTTTTATCTTTCTCACTCTAACCTTTTCTCTGACATCCCATTGTAGTCCAATTGAAAAAAATCAAAAAAATCTTGCTTAATCCTAATTCACCTTCCTCACTTATCGAATTTGTGTGTTGGTGAGAAAGAGTATGGAGATGCGAGAGAAACAAATTGGATAAGTAAGGAAGGTGGATTAGGGTTAGGTAAGTGATTCTGATTTTTTCAATTTCGGCAACAGTAAGGATGATAGAAAAAAGGTTGGAGTGAGAGAGATGAGAGAGAAAGACTTTAGAGGAATGAGAGATGTGAGTAAGGATTTGGGGGCTTTTTTTTTTTTTTAGTTTTGAGAATGAAAATTATTAAAATATCCATAACCTTAAAAGTTAGAATTCATGATATATAATGATATTTTTGTCTATTAAAATCCGGTACACATTTTTAAAATGTATCAGCTGAAAAGCATATGCATACACACACATATATATATATATATATATATATATATATATATATATAAGAAGAAAATAAAATAATAGACAAAAATTTCTACACTTAGTTATACTTTTCTTTACGACAGTGGTAGAAGAGATAATATTTAAAAGAAACAATTTTAAAAAAAATGATTTTGGTTTTTTAGACAATGGAAACGCAGCTCAATACATTCTTTCAAAAATAAATGAGTGATAAATTGATTTTAAGATCAATATATTAAATTTGTTATAAATTTGTATTACCTATGATCATGATTATTAATACGACTCCTTCTTGAATTTCGATCTACTAAATCGTATGTACTTGGTTAATTTCTATTCAACTAATACATCATCACATAAGATACTTAAGTACCATGATTTATGGTTAATTATGATAATTCAAAAAGCTAACAATTATTTAGGTCAATGGGTTGAGGTTTATTTAAGTAAAAATTCATAAACAATAAGTATAAATAATATATTTACGAGATATGTTAATGACGTTTCCTTAATTATCACATTTGTAGTTTGCTGACACGATAGGTTAATTTGAGCGTCAAAGTATCTTTTGCAGACACAACTCGTTTCTGTCTTAGGGAGAACAAGCATTCAGGAAGAGAATGAATATTATGGAAATTGAAGGTTGGAAGCACTTGAAGAGTCTTTGGAAGTCTTTGCAGGGTACACACTCGATTTTGTACGAACAATTGATGATGGAAGCGGCTCCACACTTCAAGTGAGAGCTCCTCCAAACTCAGAATCGTGGCAGCGGAATGAGTTGAAGAATGAAGACGCGGATGCACATCAGGTGTTCAATGAATGGTTTAGAGAAGGTTTGGTGAGTGTGTGAGGTTTCTCAAGCTTAGAAAGCCTTCCAAAAGGGAAGGAAGCTAGAGGAGGAGTGCAGAATAAGAACAAAGAAGTGAACTCTGAAAGAATAAACCTCGAGTAAACTCAACATCATTTCTTTATCATTTCAAAGTTCATTTTACAAAGGAGATGCATCTCTCTTTTATAAGTGAAGAGATAGCTCTAAATCTTGCTTTGCAAGCTTCTACAATATACAAAGGAAGTGTGCTTGAGATGCTTCAGAGCTTCTTGGGCCACAAGTCTCATAGAAAACACATTAAAAACGTGTTTAAAATGCTGAATTATGGTGCGTTTTGGCTAGGCACGAGTAGTAGATGGCTGGGCGCGATTACAATTTGGAAGCTAAATTTACATGCATTTCCAATTCGGAAGCTATTAGCTTCAATCCGGAAAACACCCTTTTTCATCCCTTCTTTGATTCCTTTGGTTCCTTTGGCTCTCCAAGCTTCTTTGGTTGATTCTCCATGGTCTTCAACCTTTATTTAAGGCCTGCAAAACAATGCAAATATTATTTAGCAAAGTAAATCCATCTAAGACATAGATAAGGAAAGAATTTTAGAAATCCTTATCCTACTTCCCTTTCTTTAGTCTTAGTTTAAGTTGTTTCTTCTTTATATGGAAAGTGTAAGATCCTTGAAAATATTTGTAAGTCAGATACTAAATTAAAAAAAAAAAAGTAAATAGTGAATAGTAAATTGTGAATAGTAAAAAGTGAATAGTAAAAAAAAAAATTAAAAAAAAAAATTATTTTTGGAAAGGATAAGTGTTCCACGTAGCTTTGAGATCAGAATTCACCAATTTGCAAATAAAAAATTATTTTTGTAATAGTAAAATGAATAAAAAAAATGAATAGTAAAAATGAATAGTAAAATTTTTTACTATAAATAGCCAAGGGGGGAGGCTGAAAATTTACACCAAAGAACTTAGAAAATTTTTGAGAGAAGAGAGTTGGAAGAATTTCTAATTTCAAAGGGGATATTCTGGAAGTTTTCAGAGAGCGAGGAGATTAAGTCTGTAATAGAGGTAAGGGAAGCTAACCTTGAGTATCTCCTTTTGTATTATCTTAAGCCTTGAATATGCTATATTTTGCTTTTGTCTGATCTTAAATCTTGATTATGGAGTATTTTGTTTCTGTATGATTTTGAATTTAAATGAGAGTATGCTTTTGTGTTGATATCCGAGTGTGATAGTTGTAAAACGTGATATTGATTATGTTATGCCATTTGTATGTTATTAGTTGTTTATTTTTGTATTTTGGAAGGATTAGAAATTGTCTAACCGGCTCTGCCAGATTCAATTTCTTGTTTCCCCAAACATTCTATTGTTTTCCTTATTTATTTTTATTGTATTTTGGAAGGATTAGAAATTGTCTAACCGGCTCTGCCAGATTCAATTTCTTGTTTCCCCAAACATTCTATTGTTTTCCTTATTTATTTTTATTGTATTTTGGAAGGATTAGAAATTGTCTAACCGGCTCTGCCAGATTCAATTTCTTGTTTCCCCAAACTTTCTATTGCTTCAGTTATTTATTTTATTGCACTTTTGGAAGGATTAGAAGTTGTCTAACCGGCTCTGCCAGATTCAGCTTCTTGTTTCCCCAAACTATTTATTGCTTTACTTATTTATTTTATTGCATTTTTTGAAAGGATTAGAAGTTGTCTAACCGGCTCTGCCAGATTCAACTTCTTATTTCCCCAGACATGTGTTGCTCTTGTTACTTAATTATATTGTATTTTTGGATGGATTAGAAGTTGTCTAACCGGCTCTGCCAGATTCAACTTCTTGTTTCCCATGAATTTTTATATTAAGATTATTTTTATGATTGTCAAATATTGTATTCTTCTATGACCATTTATAGTAATATCTTATTATGGTTAATTGTTTATAATTATCTTGTATGAATTCTATCATGAATGAGTTTCTTGGCTGAAATTGATCTTGTTGGAAGGTCTGGAGTAAGGATTCTGTAATAACTTGGAAATGAGTATTAAATAGATATAGTGATACTATTTGAGGTTGTTGTAAGAGGAAGTAAAAATATTAAAATTAGGCATTTTAGATTTAGAGCATAAGAGAACAAGGTAGATAATTTAAATAAATAAATTGTTAATTATTGAAGGCCTCCCTTTGTTGGTAGGATAGAGGAATCTTAAAAACCTGAGTTGGCACATCCCTGATCATAGAGCAGCCCTGGCCTGGTCCAGTCAGTTGTGACTAGTCATATGTACTGGCGTCGAAGGTGAGTTTGATGTGTTCAGACATTTGGGTCCTCTCCGGTGACCAATTGGGGTAAAGAAAAATCTATAATAGGATGAAAATAAAATAAAACAAGTTGATTGTATATGCATAATATTATCATGGTAAAAATTTCATATATATTTTATTTATCATTACATTGAGCCCAGACTTTAATATGTAGTTCTTAAGATATGTTGATATATTTTGGTTGATCCATGATCTTTGTTTGGTGAAAATATGTTGAGTTATACTCGTTATGGGCAAAATGAGTTTATAATATGAAGCATGATATCTGGCAATATGTTTGATTTATTGATACCAAAACGGGTGATTATGAATTCATGATTAAAGAATGAACATGATTGAGTTAGGTGGATAAGAGGGTATGAATTGTTGGTTTTATGAAATGTTGGGGTGGATATGAGAAATCATTACTTATGAAATGATGTTTACTACCGGGAGTAGTTTGTTCGAGTTATACCATGAGAGTTTGGTATGAGCAAAGTAACACTTGAGGTTTATGAAAGCAGGCAGAAAGTGGTCTGACCATAAGGCTTTGACATAAACATATGATTCGTAAGTTTTATAGAAGCAGGCAGAGAGGGGTCTGACCATAAGGCTTCAGAAAGTAAGACATAGTATATAAGTGAGGCTTAAGGAAGCAGGCAGAGAGCGGTCTGACCATAAGGCTTCATGAGTAAGCATGGAACACTTGTAAGATTTATGGAAATGAGAAAGATGATTTTGATAATGATGAATTAATGACATCGGAATAATGATATTTTATCAATTGCAGAAATACATGATTATAATATTTTTATTACAAGTTTAATGATTTTATGATATGGTTGGCTTACCCTTATTTGTTTGTGCTATGATCATATAACTCATGTTATATGTGAATAGATAATGTCGCAGATGCGGTTGAAAAAGCTTAGAGATGAGAGAGACGCGGGGAAAAACTTTCAGGGATATTTTGTAAAAAGAATAAATTTGTATTGGAAAAATTATGTTGTGTAAAACTTATAAGTTGAAATTCGAATTTATGTTAAGTGGTGAAGACTATATTGTTTGAAGTTTGTAAGTTTGGTATTGTACTTTGGGAGAATTGAAATAAAGTTTGATGGTTTATAAAATATATCAAATTAATTTAGTCTCTACTATCAGTAATACCCTTTAAAATATTAGGGTGTTACAGAAAGTCCTAAAGGAGTTGTCATCAATTGACACCACCGGGGGGCTTACTTCTATTTTGTGAAGAAAGCATTTATGGTGTCCACAAGAAGCAAGATGGCTAGAGAAAAAGAAGTAGGACCCTCATTGGCTGATATAGCCTCTATCCTAGACCCCCAAGTGAAAATGTAGTAGGAGTTCACCAAATTTAAGAAAAAAAGTGTTGAAGAGATTAACGCTCTAAGGTAGGAGAATCACAGGCTGAAAAGGAGGATTAAGATTGAAGGAATGACTATTAAGGGAAAGGAGAAAGAAACCCTTGATAACACATTATCAGTGAAAAACCTCAGCCTCACACCGGTCTTGTGTGTGGGAATGAAGAAAAAAACAAGTATAATCTTATCCCAAAGACACAACTCCTCGATAGTAGGAGGAAACTGCTAACATACTTTCATAGAGGGTATCGCTAATACCCTCTTCTTAAGAAATGGAAGGATATTACATTGGACCGATATAATGGTAGCACCAACCTAAATGAGCATGTTGTCGTCTATACTACTCAAGTTAGTTTGTACATGATTGGTGATGCCATCATCTGTAAGGCTTTTGCCACCACTCTAAAAGGGGCAACCCTACAGTGGTTCATTCACCTTCCCCATATTCCATCAACCCTAGAGTGTGTATGTTTAGTTGAGCTATTTGTGATAATTGTTGAGCCGTAGGTGTTGTTGGCCGTGTTGTTATGTTTTTTTGCTGATTTGTGTGGTTAGTTGTGTGATGTTTGAACATGATTGTATTGTGTGTCATTGATTGTATGTGTGTGAGGTTAAGAGAAGTCATTTTGTTGTACCTAGTAAATCCAATGATGATTCTTTTGGTTGTGCGATGCGGGAAATGGGTCCTCTTCGGTTGTGCGATGCGGGAAGAGGATGAGTTTGAGTGTCGGTTATATTGAACAGTTGGTATGGTATGGTACTGGGGATAAACCACAAGTGTTTGTGGTAATGTGTTTATTGTGTGATGTAAATGTGTTTGCCTTTATGGATTGGGGAAGGATACCTGAATGGGTGGATGAGTGCACTTATTGTGTATTATCTTGTAGTTTTTTTTTTGTTAGCTAACCATTACATGTTGTGGTTATGATTTTCACTTGCGATGATCATTTTTATACGGAAACAATGATGTTGGTGCTTAGTGGAGTGAGAATACACATGGAAAAATAATGAGAGAATTTTTATAATATTTTGAGAAAGTAATAAAGTTTATGTTTAGATTATTTTAACATTTGTAATTGAATTAATTGTTTCTTCCAAATGATTTTAATTATTTTCACTGAAAATAATGAAATAAAGTTTTAAATTTTGCATTATTTTGTTATGATATTAATTATGCCTGTCATCCTAAGATGGAGTGTTACAAATGAACACAAACTCATTCAAGTAAAAATTCATAAACAATAAATCTAAATAATACATCTTAAGAGATATGTTAATAATGTTTCATTAATTATTATATATTGTTTGATGATATAATAAGCTAACTTGAGCTATATATTTTCTTTTGCATACATAACCACTTTCCATTTTAAGGAGAATTGACACTCAAAAGGATGAGTACATTAGAGATAGAAGGTTGTTTAAAAGTCTTTGAAAATCTTTTTAGAGTACACATTTATCTACGTAAGAACAAAATTGATTTTAATAGAAATATGAAATGTTTAGTAAAAATGTGATTTCTTTTAACACGTGATTTATATAAAAAATAAATTTAATCTCAATTTAAAGTTAAATTACTAAATTAAACAAAATTTAAAAAGAATTACATTGAATTGAACAAAATAAAGTAAAATTGAACTAAATCGAATATAAGATAGTAATTAATATTGATTTCACGTCTACAAATGACACTTGACAATAAACATGACACTGACACTACTGACATTGACACTAATTTAACTAATAATATAATACTAACTTATGTAAACAACTTCTTTATAAATTAAAAAAATTAAAAAAAGTAGAAACCGACACCTTTCATTAATTATTAAAACAAATGATCAAATTAATGAAAATACAATTAGAAAAAAATGGTGAAATTAATCAAAATGGATGAAAATTAAAACTTGGGAAAAAAAAAACCAAAGTTGATCTCACCAATACAGAGATCATTTAAGGCAACAATCAATTAATGTTTTCGTAAGTATAAAAGATTAAAAGATTGTAGATGAGCCTTAAAAAGTAAATACATTTGTCAGGCTCTCCTTTGCAGACACACTATCCAGTTTCAGTCGCGCGTCGAGCCCTTCTTATGCATCGAAACAAACGAAATGAAAGTTGCTTCGTTGATTTCTGGTTCCACTGATTACACTCGCCTCTTCTCCATTAAGGTAGAACGCTCTTTATCTTGCTCACTTTCATTGTGTGATTTTGAAAGGTGTTATGTGTTAACCCAGAAAAAGAAACTGACAAGTTTAACACTGGCTATTGAAATGTTGATTAAAAGGACAATGCGATGAGGGAAAAGAAGCCAATTCTTGCATGGGAAGAACTGAAGTTCTTCAAGAGTTTGGCTCCTCCTCTTGTGGCTGCTTTTCTTGTCTTATCTCCAATTTGCACCACTCCACGTGAGTTCTCTCATCACTCCTTTCCTCTTTAATGCTTCTGCTTTTGATTCAAACTGCATCACTGTCAACATGCAATTACCCACTCTTTGTTTTATACATCAACTTTTAAAAATCAATCCTTTTTTTTTCTCATGGGCATTGCTGCCGAAACAGTACTGAAAATAATTTAGATTCATAATATTTGAGTATCTTAGTACAATTGTACCGTAGAGAGATTCGATTGTTTTCAGGATTGAGTATTGTTGAAAGGACTGATTTCTTGAATCCCAATTGAATGAGATGTACAAATATGGGAGATTCATATCAATCTAGAAACACATCTTCGATGCATGATTCTTCTTCAAGGATACATACATCTAACTGAACAATGAATAAGTAATATAACTGACCTCTTATATTGTTATCCTATTACTGTGTAGGATAACTGTGTTGATTTTTATAATGATTAACTTTGAAAGTTATATTGAAGATAATTTATAGTTTCTGATTAATTGATAGAAAAACAAATACGCTTTTACTAAATATTTTTACCTTTTAAACTTTAGAGCATCTGTAATTCAAATTACAGAGTTTGTTAGACAGTTCAAAGGGTGTTAGTGTCTTCGTCAATACCATGTAAAAGACACCTCTTTGAATAGAATAGGGAGGGTAAGTGTAAGGATGTACATTTGAAAATAATACAAAAAATTATCGTTCCGTGATTTCCTTCGTCTTCCTATGTGTGTGTGTGATTTCTTCCCAAACAAATTGGTATCAAGGGCTAGGCTGATTCATTAGTTGTGGGGTGCGTTCATGTACTGAAGAACCTGAATTTTGAAAAGGAAGAAATGGCGAGTTTGGACAATGTTGTTTCTAGTAGTTTATCATTGTTTGAAGGAAAGAACTTTGATGATTAGAGGGTGAGGGTAATTGTTATATTCTGTTTCCAAGACGTAGGAGAAGTGGTGAAGGTGGGATTTCATGAATTAGGAATAGATGCTACTGCCAATTATAAGGAAATTTATAAATAATTCAAGAAACTTGATTGCAAGGCTCGATTCTTGATTAAGAACTATGGTGGTGCTGACAAGACAAAGAAAATCAAGTTATTTGACTTTTAGAATCTGCTGCAGATTATTTCAATAGAATTCAAATACTGGTGAATGGAATGAGTCTTGCAAGGAGGAGCTCTCAGATCAGCAGCAGGTTGTTGACAAGATCTTGAGAACTTTAACTTGGCATTTGATCATGTTGTGGCAAATGAAGAATCAAAGGCCTTGATTCAATGAGTATTGAAGAATTACATAATTCACCCCATGCACAAAGAATTACTGAGAGGAGGAATGCTGATAAGAGAAGGCTCCCGAGCAAACATTACAAGTCTAAAACAGTTTAAAAAATAAAGGGAGTTCGAACCAGAAAGGGAAAGGGAAAGGAAAATGGAAAGGAGGAAGATTGAATGAATCAACTAGTGGCCAAGACCAAACTGTTCAAGATCAGAGTGATTTGACCACCAAAAGATGATTTTTTTAAGAACTTATTTAAATGAAAATTTTAGTCAGGGATTTATCAACCAACACACTCATATTTCAGGGACTAATTTGAATTTGTACTCAGAGAAAATGTATTGAACTAGTTTGAGATAAACAAAAATTGGTTGACTTGACACACTACTTAATTGGTTAACAGGTTTCCTTCTCGCATATATGCCACACTGTGACCATCAACTTCACATCGTCGATCCTCAATTTCTCTCTTTTTACGAAATGTTGCAAAATTGCATAGTTGCTTAAGTATCAAAGAACATGCACTCAAGGATTGAATGATTTACCGCACCTCTACATCCAGAATTCTGATCCATTGCCAATTGTCAGTTATAACAAAAGTGGCATAGGGTTTCAGACTGAAAATTCATCATCTCATCCCATGCTTGCTTTTTTCTTTTTTTGATCGGCCTCATCTCATGCTTGCGAAGTATTTGTGTGCCCAATAGACTGAAATCCGTTTCTTGTTTTGGATCAACTTTGTTATTGTCTGAAATCAAGTATCTCTTGAGAACTAGTACTTCTGGACTTGTAAGCTATTTTATAAGGAAATATTTACATGTAAGAAACATGTAAATTCATGTTTATTTTCTTGTGCTCTGCAGTTTCAAGTGCTCAAGCCGTAGATTTTCAGAGAGGAGCCACATTGTTTCGTCAAGCTTGTATTGGATGTCACGATGCAGGTGGAAACATAATACAACCGGTGAGCATCCCCTTATGCATGCATGACATCTCCTTATATCCTTGTAGACTCAAATTTTTTTGTTCATTATTGTTTTCCACTATTTTAACTTACAGGGGTCAACTCTATTTACAAAGGATTTACAGAGGTAATTGGAGAGAAACTAAGCACCCTCGTGATGAATTGAAAATATGATGGAGAAAGAAAGCTTTGAAATTTTTAAGGATACACTTTTGAATACCAACTATTTCATGAGTTCGTTCTTTGGAACATCAGCAAATGTGAATTTAAAATTGACAATTTGTTGGCCTCTAGCGAAGGTGCAGTAAACTTCTGACTATTTGTTGATATATCTTTGAAATTATCCAAATGTTACTCAACAGAAATGGAGTTGATACAGAAGAAGCGATTTATCGTGTCACTTACTATGGCAAAGGACGAATGCCAGTAAGTTATCTTGTGTAGATTTAAAGAATGAAATCATTATACATTTTAGTGTATGCATGCATTCTCTTGTCTTGGAGGAGTTAATTTAAATCATAGAAATGAAATCATATTCTTATGAAACATTACAATTTTTATGAGTTGGGGTATGTGCATTTAAACGGTTTAGTTTAGATTTGGGTATGTTTCATTTGTTAAAGGAAGCCAAAGAAAAGTGAAACAAGCTAACTCACCCTATCACACGTATATACACAGTTAATATATTTCACTTGATGCCTTAATATTTTGTTTTTCATTGTTCATATTTTATGTCTTGCACTTCCATGCAGGGCTTTGGTAAAGAGTGCATGCCACGGGGTCAGTGCACATTCGGAGCTCGTTTGGAAGATGAAGATATCAAGATATTGGCTGAGTTTGTCAAGTTGCAGGCTGATCAAGGGTGGCCAAGTATAGACACTCAAGAAAAGTGATTTAATTCATGTTTGGTTCCACTTATTTGTAAAATATAACTGTTTATTTCTTTTAACTTTTTTGTTTTAGAAAACTTTTGAAAATAAATTATTATTTATGCAGTATTAAGCTGAACAAAACATGTTGACATTCCCGTTAAACAACAATGTTGCAAAAAACTCTACTCTAAGTCAATATTTTAATATAATAAATTTAAGTTTAATTGAATCTTATAAAACTGACTTAAAAGATAAAATTTATTTATTATATATATATATATATAATAATAATAATAATAATAATAATAATAATAATAATAATAATAATAATAATAATTTACTTTTATCTGTGAAATCTTCTATTGATAAAACAAGATTACACATAACTTTCAATACTATATTGCTTGCCAACAGTAATATTGTCACGTAATTAGTTCCCATGTGTGTCAACACCTGTCACCACATGTCATATTCTGCTTCTCTTGGTTATACGTGTTTAAAATTGTATATATGTCTTTTCCTTGTATCTCTTAATCAAGATAATTGAAATCATATTCTTCATTTTTTTTTTCTGTTTTCCTTCATTATTTGCTTTTATTTTTTTCTTAACCCTTACATGGTATTCAGAGCATCTTTTCCTCATTATGGCTTCTTCTACATCTGCCGTTACCTTGTCCAATTCCTCTTCTTCTAATTCCCTCTTTTCTTTCACAAACTTTCAACACACCAATCTCCCTCAAGCTGGATGAGATTAATTTTCTGATCTGGAAACAACAGGTTATGGCTACTATTCGTGGTCTCAAGTTGCTACACTTCTTGGACAAAACTGCTACTTCCCAAAATTTTCTCAATGTTGGTCATCAAATGTCCAACATGATAAATCTAAAATTTCTTGAACATGAATAATAAGATCAACTTGTTGCATGGCTTCTAGCGTCTATGACATCTACAATCTTGACCAAGATGGTGGGTCTTCATTTTGCTGCTTAAATCTGGTTCAAGCTTCAAATGTACTGTGTCTCACACTCGGACAAAGATCAAGAAGCTCAAACTTCAATCAAAAACACCAAAGAATGATCGCTCGGTGTTTACCTATCTCAATGATATAAAGAAAATTATTGATACGTTGGTAGTTATGGTAGCTCATCTTTACTCTGAAGATTATATTGAGGCAATCCTTGATGGCTTATAGGATGAGAATGATCAGTTATATTGAAGCTCTTCTTATGGCACAAGAAGAACATTTTGAACGACACAGCAATTTTTATCAAACTATTATTCAAGCAAATACAACTTATACCAAATCTCGTTTCTAGAATAAAAAAGCCAATCGTGGTGGTTCTTCCCATACCAATTCTCGCAGGTACGTGGCAAAACAAAACTCTGTTAAATATGTAGAAAACTTGGCCACATTGCCACAGATTGTTGGCACATATATATGATCAAGATAATGATTCAAATATTCAACCTAAGACATCTCAATTTCCTTCTACAACAAGTTTAAGACAGAAACATCTAGTCTTGGAGTACATTCCATTGTTCTTGATCCACTATGGTACCAAGAAAGTGGAGCATCCCACCATGTTACAAATGATATTAATTCCTTCATAAAATAGGTTGTTTGCACAGAAAATTAAATTGTGAAATATTTAGAACGAGAAGGTTGACCGGGAGAAACAACACTAATGTAAAAAAATAATATACATTTTTGATTGAATAGTTAGAAAAATGGAAAAGTGGTAACTGGTTTAGGTTGGTGACCAACTGAAGAAAAAAATTGACTTGGTTTGAAAGATAAAAGATGAATGAAGAAAATGTCAGGAGTCAAAATGAGGCAAGCGTGGGGTTAATATTTAAAAGGACGATTCTCACTAAAGTGAGGTTAGATTATGACATTGAATCTACTACGTGAACAGAGATCCAAAAACATTAAACAAAGTTCTATAATGCTCAGAAATCACGCCATGGCTACATATAGCTCCACCTTTTCTGCTCTTCTCTAGCCCTTAATAACCATAAAAATATTGTTAGAGATTCTCGCAGCAAGAGTAATGGTCCTCCCAACCCTATAATCAACACGGGACAAACTAGATCTCAATTCATTTCTCCCATGCGTAAGTATAGAGAAAAGTCAAAAACTAGACTAATCAACACCTATTGCTGCTGCTACAACTTGTCACTTTATACTTTGTTTCCATGTGCCACTTTGTGCTTCGCATCATGGAAAATTCCCTCATGGCAAGGCTTCTTCATCTTGGGATATCATCCATTTTATTAATTGCTTTTGAAAATGGCAGATTCTTCTCAAAACAACTTGTGTTTTCTTTACGTTTCTTTTTGTCGAACTGGAAAAATGTCTCAAGTTAATAGGTTTTTGTTGGTTTTCTCGAGTGGACAGACTGAGTAGAGTTGGTATCAATCATAAGAGATATGAATTTAATAAGTCTTAGAATCATGAACCATTAGGTCATTCTATGTAGATACTACTCATTTCACTCATCTTCGTTTAATGTGGGGCTCTAGAATTTAGACTTGAATTGCTCATAATTTTAATATAGAATTAATGGGCTTTTTTTTGGTTCCAATTTGGGATTTATTCAATGTGACTCCTCAAATTTTTAAAATGAACTAATATAGTAATTTTCGTTAAGTTTATGTTGTCTAAAAATTAATCACATGTAAATTTCAGTCAATCACTAATATGTGGTCAATTTATAACTTATCTCAATGTCAAATTAGCATAACAAACCACATTGACCCATTTTAAATAAAATTAGGACGGGATTGTGTCACACCCTATTCACGATTACGATTAAAAATTAAAAATTAAAAATTTTAAAACCATAATATTATTAAAATTTTTAATATCATAATATTATTGTAGAAATCTAAATTCAATAAGTCTTTACAATTATCAAAAAATAAACCATAAATCTTCCCAAAAACAAAACTCCAAATAAAATAGTTTATTCCAAACAAAATCATAAATTTTTCTTCTCTCTCAATCAACTTGTCACACTATACATCATTTGAATTACTTGCATTATCATATGGTTTTATATAGTGACATGAGTTATACAATCATTGCACACACAACAAACACATGGATGAGCTAACTAAGAATCAAATATAAGCAAAAATAAAGAACTCACAAGTTCTAAATATTCATCATAATATTAAACACACGAATTACTCCAACACGATTATCATTACCACAAACTAGTGGTCTATCCCCTATACTCTACTATATCACCTCTTCATTAGAACTTATCAGTTTGATCGTCTTGCTATCGTAGCAAGACCTGTTTCCCTATTCTTCAAGAATTTATGAGTAACAACTTCGGCGAATTTCACATCGAGCATTATACTTAGAACGAGTCAAAGCAACGACAAAAACATCTTTTCACAAGAATTTCAACTAGCAAATTAATGAAGCATACAAATTTGTATCAAGAAATTTAATATTTTTTTTCTAAAGACTAATAAAAAATATATATATTTTATGTTATGAAAAATTTAATAAAAAGTTTAATTTATGGTTAAATTTAATATTTTTCTATTTTTCATCCAAATAAATAAAGAAAATTTGGTCATGCCGTTCTCTTTTATTTTTATACTTATAAAAGTAGATCTTTCTATTTTACTTTTCTTCTTTGATTAAATCCTAACCCAATCAAAACACTATAATCAAACAAGAAATAATTGTTAAAAAAAAGTTGTCCCTACACTTTTCGATAATAACTAATGTCCATTCTCTTTCATTTTTTTTCTTCGGAGCACTATTCTAATTGCACGCTCTTTACCTACCAAAATCCCATCTTAAATACTTTTCGACATCTCATTTGTTTTCTTAAGGCTTTAAATGTTTACTTCGTCCCATGTTAAGAAGTGAATTGTTTAGTATCCAATTTAAAAAATGTAGACATTTCGTACATATTTTTTCAAATTTGTATCAATTCAGTCCTATGGGTTAAGTTGGTATAAACGACCTTAACTTCACGCTTACTTGGTTGCACTTTTTTCTCTCCCATCTCTGATCTTCTTGTCACATTTTTCTCTATCTTTTTTATTCTTCTTACCATTAACTACCTGTCACCTTTTTCTCTCTCTTCCACCATTAAATTTTTCTCTTCTTGGGAATGTCACTTCACCTCTTAACATAATTACAAGGTCATATTGGTAGACTCTTTCAATAAATATTTTAAATAAACCTTTTTATCTCATATTTTTAAATAAAATAAATATTGTAAATTAAATAATTTGAATATATGTTTTCCTTTTATATTTTTTAAAAATATTTTAAGTTTTATCAACCAGGCTTAGTTAATATTTACAAATTTAATAAATATTTTTATTTTGATAAAATGTTAATTGATAGTTTAATTTGAAATGTGTATATTTATAATTGTTTTCTAAATATTTAATATTGAAAAAACAAAAATATCTTTATTTTGATATTGAATATTTAACATTATTACGTTTTATTTGTCATAATTTTTTATTATTTTATAGAATATCGATATATATCCATTATTCAATAAAGATGGAGATAAAATAAAAATTTAATACTTATTTAGTTGAGTTTAGATATGAAGATGATTTTTTTTAGTAAGAATAGATATGAAATAGTGAAACCGGTTCTATACGTGGTGGTAGTAAGAATATATATGAAATAGTGAAATAGTGACATTCCCAGATTTAATCTCAGTCTATATAATTTTATGGTACTTAATGGTGGCAGGAAGAACAAAAGTTAATGGTGGAAGAGAGAGAAAAAAATGACAGGTAATTAATGGTGAGAAAAATATAAAAGAGAGAGAAAAAGATGACAGGAACAGCAGAGAGGAGAGAGAGAAAAAGTGCAGCCATGCGTGAAGTTAACGCCGTCTCTACCAACTTAACGGATAGGAGTGAATTGAAACAAATTTAAAAACATAGGAACGAAATGTCTACATTTTAAAAACTGGATACTAAACAAAAATTCACCTCTCTTAACATGAAGACGAAGTAAGTATTTAAGCCTTTTAAAAAAAAAAACAATTTGTATTATACTATTTTTTTTTGTCTGTTTGTTTATACAGAAAAATAGAACTCACGAAAGGAAAAACCTTTCTCCTGAATTTGGAAATAGGAATTAATAAAGGGGAAATATTTCTCTTTTTATTTAAATTTTTAAAAATTATTTTTTTTAATAAAAAGAGTAAACATTTTTACTTGACATGCAAGTACTTTTTTTATTTATTTGATTCTAAATTCTTCTCCAGTGATCAAAGAAGTGGATTTATATATTTTTTTAAGTACTTTTAATGTGTTTTATTTATTTCGTTTTAAATTCTTCTTTAATTATCAAATAAGTGGATTTACATATTTTTTTTAACCTTGAGTGTATGTTTTTATCATGATCTAGTGTATGGGTTTGTAAGACAGGTGGCAGGATCCAATTGATGATTCTAATGATCTTGATGGTTTTGATGGAGAATATCCATTTGCAAAATATTATTTGACGGTTTGTATGTGCTGCTATCATAGGAAGACTTTGCATATATTATCGTCATAGACAATATTTGTATGTGTTGTTGTCTTAGGTAAACTTTGTATTTGTTTCCATCTTAGACATGCTTTCTAATAGTAAATGTTTGTCCTTTTGCTTCCTATATGATTATTTTTTGCAAAGTTATGTGACAAGTGATCATAATTGTAGTATTGCTAGTTACAACCATCATTAGCATAAAGAAGTAGAAATGAATAACAAAACAAAAAAAGGAAGATAAAAGATCCCACATAAACACAGATTTTGGGAATATAATGTTTCCTTTGTATCTTGGAAGAAAGAGGAGAAGTGATTTTAGAGAGTAGGGTGTGGTTATCAGTGTCATTGCCCTTCATATTCTACTTTAACTTGGTGGGCATTGTCAAGATTTTGCCATAGGCAGATGAGGTCTTAGGCATTTCATTGGTGGATATTTGTCTTTGTTCTATCTTAGGTATTCTATCAGTGTACATTTGTCCTCGTATTTATTTCTTCTTAAGGCTTGTCTTAAGTTGAGCTCAGGGATTAGCTTCCCATTAAGTTCTTGTAGCTTGTAGGCTTTGTTTTGGAGGAAGTCTTATAATGTAATATGGTTTATCCCAGTTTAGTGCAAGCTTTCCTTTAACTAAAAGTCTTGAGCGTCGTTGGAGTTTCTCAAAAGTAGGTCTATCTTTGTAATGCGATATGGTTCGTCCCAATTCGGTGCAAGCTTTCCTTCTCCTTAGGTTCTAATACTACAAACATGGAATTAGAATTACAATTAAGAGTATTTCTAGGAACACTAAGGTAAAGAATACAACTTATAGATAATTAAGGGTACTACAGTTTAGTGAAAAGAAGACAAGTTCAATTGCAACACCTTAGTCAATATCATTTATTTGTCATCTTTATTCAAACTTGTTTTCAAAACTGTCAAACATTTATCACTATTTTATTACGAACCTCAATAAATTATAGATTATTGTTTTATCACACTAATTCCTTGTGGATACAACCTTGTTGTGCTACAATTGAACCAATCTGGATAATTTACATCCTTAAGTGGGGGTCAAAATTAATTATTCTAATTCTTAAAACTGAAAAAATAGAATCGTTAACTAGAGTCTAACTAAACTAATCAACTACATAAGTGAAAATGAGGATTGGTAAGTTGTGATAACTTCATCTTTTTTCTAGGGCCAGTCCAACTTAGCATAAGTGTATTTTAGTTTCCACATTAGCCTCTCCCTTAGTTGGCATAACATTTGGAGCTGAAATGCAAAAGTTAAGTCAAAAGCCAACTCTACAGCTTTTTATCTATTCAAAACTATTGAAACTAACCTAGGTTAAGATATAAAAACACTACAACTATCCTAATAATGCAAAATTATAAACTAACTAAAAACAAAAAAGTAATTAAGATTAAACAACTACTCAAAATGATTTTAAAACTAAGATGCTGGAGTTAGAAATATAATGAATACAATGATTTTAAAACTAAGATTAAACAAGTGTTTTTTGATTCACTTTTGAATATACAAAACAACAAAGTATTTTTGAAATACAAGAACAAATGATTACTTTCTTCGAGAAGATATAAATTCAATACAATGAAGATCTGAAAACTTGTAATGAAACTTTTCTTTTTCAAAGAAAAAGTTTAGACGACATAAGCTTAAGAGAAAAACAACAACGTAAGGGTAAGCAATAACAAATCTTGTTGTTGTCTTCTTTTCATGTAGTCCTCTTTATATAGACTTCTTTGAAAAGGATTTTTTACTTAGAGCATTGACTTTCATGTAGGGATGTAGCCTTTTGGTACGAGATCAAATGTTATGTTGTTTCTTGTAGAGAGACCAATATTGCTTATATGGATGAGACAGATAGAAGGCATAAAGAAAACATTTCCATAATACCTTCATATCTCTTATAATGTTCTTCTGATTCGAATGGAACTTTTGAATAAAGTTTTATACTGTATTGATATGCACAAAAAAAGAGAGCACAACACAATAAATAATACAATGCTATTTCATACATGCATTAAAAGCGTTAGACATTCTTAAGCGTTTAGGCATTGTATGTTATAAGCGTCTAAGCATAGTCTATTTAAGTAATGTTTAACATGTAGGATATCATTTATTCAATTGGCGTTTAGCTTATTTATCCTAAACGGTTCCATTAGTGCAGAAAGGGCATTTAATGTATGTTATTTTGGCTTTTTAATGTCAGCTCCAGAACCGATGTCTTTGTGGGTGACGTTAATCAAACGTCGGACTCAATAGGTCTGACGTCTTTATAGACGTCGATTACTGCATGATCCGACGTCTAAAGGGCTCTATAGACGTCGGACATTGCATTAACCAACGTCTACTACAGCTCGTGTCTTTGGGTAGTGTAGTAGCACCTTCTTCTTTTGCTAGTTTCATCATAGAAAATGTTATGTCTTTTGGATTTCTTATGGCATTTCAACCGAAAACCAAATCTGGGTTCTTACCTAGTTCCATTAAAATCGTCAATGAAAACGAACGGTGACAATAGAACTAGGCAAGGATCGAAGTTTGGTTTTGGGTTGAAACACTATAAGACATCCAAAAGACGCAAGCTTTTCTTACGAGGAAACTAGCAAAGGGAGAATGCGGTACTACGCTACCAAAAGACATGAGAAAAACTGCACCAGAATACAACAAAAGTTCATTTTAATTGGTTCAAATGAAAGATAATCAACCAAAGACTAATATAATCGGAATAAAAGTATGTTTAAATGATTCAAAAGAGACAAAAACGCTCCTGGAAAAGCAATACCCCGGAGCGAAAAGGCGAGAAGGAAGACGATGAAGTGCTCGTAATTGCGGGTTTGATGTCTGATTTAACAGCGAACTAGACGTCGGCTCCCCAAGTGAATCGACGTCTATTGTGGCCTAGGCGTCGGGGCCCTCACTAATATGACGTCCAAAACAACTTTTCACCTACCCTGTCAGGCCATTTAGACGTCAGATGGCGGGATCCGATGTCTGTACGGTGGAGAAAATAAATTTTCATTCACCTGTCAGACATATACACGTCCGTTAGGAGGGTGATGGACAAATTTATGAGCACCAAAATATGATGTCACAAACTTGTTTCACAATCGGCAAGTATGACCGAATCGTTCAAGTAATAAACTTGGTAAGACCAAGTATCGTTCTCCCAAAGGACTCACGGCCTAGTTTAGTTGTGTGGTTTGTTGATTAGCTAAGACTTAAGAACGAAATATTTGGAGTTTAATATGCAAGACAGAAAATAAACATGTATGCATGAGTTTTTGATCAATGGCAAAAGCAAAAGATAAACACTTTCAATGAAATATATGAATGGATATGTTGTTGGGGGTCAATTTCATCTTATCCACTCTCATATATTTTAGGAATTCAACATTCAAATCATCATTGTTAATGCCACTCTCTAAAGTACCTTTCTAGAAGGCTTCTCCCTAATCACGAGTTCATACAATTCCTAGCATTCCTAATGATCAGTTCATAAGCTCAGGAGCTTAACGACAACCAACATAATATTGGGAGAAATTCCCCGGATATAGACTTCCCCGTACGTTCCCGTATCGACAAAACCAATAATCATGCATCGAATGAGTTAAACAATGCAAGCATTAAGCAAAGAGGAAAAACCCTAACTAATGATGAAAGAAAGCATAAGTCTTAATTAAAAGATGTAAAAACAGATTCCATATATGAGAGCTTCAAAAGATTACATTGATTCCCCAACAAACATACAAGGTTTAGTTCACCATATTCATGGTGAACCTAGATGAACAATGAAAGAATGAAAGAATAAACCCTAAAAAGGTGAAGAGGTAGCCTGAGCATCCAAGATCCTCCTTCAAAGGGGTGGAAGAGAGAGTGTTTGCCTCGTTTCTGCCAAAGATGTCTAACCCTAGGAAACCCTAAAGCTTATATATCATTCGTAAATTACAAAAAGTTAAGCCCAAGCCCATTAAAGTGCCGCTCAGCGGTAAAATACCGCTCAGCGGTAGTTGCGTGACTTGTTTTCTCCCCTCAGCGGCCATTTTGCCCCTCAGCGGACCTCCCGCAAACTCTTGAGTGCCGCTCAGCGGTAAAGTGCCGCTGAGCGGTGACTTCGGCTTCTCCTTTTGCACTTTTTCATGTCTTTTCTGATTTCATCTCTCGCCTTCTTCACTTCTTTCACCAAATTCACCTTAAAACCTGCACAAAAACACTGAAATCAAGCATAAACCTGTCCAGCTCTCTTATTTCTGAAAATATAGATAAAAGTGTGATTTCAAGCTAGTTTCTAAGTATAAAGGTTGCATTTAGTATCAATTTTAAGCATGAAAATAACAGTTTTTCAACTGTTATCACAACCCCAAACTTAGAACTGTGCTTGTCCTCAAGCAAACAAAATGTAACTCAATCTCCAACCAATTCATATGATGGTTCACTCATTCTAGAATCCTCTTTTTCAAGATAAGTAACAACTTCACTCAAACTTATGACCAAGAGTTCATTCAAGATGTGCACATGCTTTAGTGTTCACAAAATCATTTAAATTCCAACAAATGCTATTTTTCATGAATGATCAATCAATTAAGCATGGATGTTCATGTGCTTATGGAATATTTCCTCACTAGGTAAAGTGTTTCACTCAACACACAAGTGTATAAGAGGTAAAGTGTTTCACTCATTCACTCCACTATCACAATGTTACATGAATTAACTTTGCCTTTCATTTTACCACAATCAAAAACATTCACAAGCATGCATCATCACAAGGACTTTTCAATGGCTTATAATGTGGCTGGGCTAACAAGAAAATTGGTTTTTCTGGATCACAAAATCCTTGAGTTAAGAGAATCATATCAACACAATTATTCTTATTCTTCCCAACTTGCCTTTTATTTGCATTTGGATTGAGCTTTACTTCTTTTTCTTTTCTTTTCTTTTTCTTTGCATATTCTTACTTTTTAGCTTTTAGCTCAATGCTTTTCATGTTTTCCCAACAACCCCAAACTTGAACATTTAACAATACCACACAAGATCTTCTACTTAACTCAAGGTAAAGATTTTCAATCAAGGGTTTTCATTGTATGTTCAAGGCTAAGGGTTCAAAGGATAGAACACAAAGTGTTCTCTTTTAGTGGGCTAACTTTATGAATTTGGCCAATAAAAAGGGTTTCAACAAACGGCCTTGATCACATGATGCAAAACAAGCAATTGATTCAATCATAGAAAACCTGGGCAAAGTCATTCATGCTTTCAAAGTAATAGCATTCAACAATAACAACTCTGGAGCTCAAAACCTCACATATAAGCTCATTCACATTTGACATACACATCCTGCTTAATCTCACAATCACAATCATAATATCATGCATTTGTTCACAAAGCTTGTGAATCACCTGTATAAGCATTTTAATGTGCACATCATCTCAACATCAATCAATCAATAAGCATCATTCAAGCATTACTTATCAAACAATCACAGTTAATAGCAAACCATCACACAAACCAGGTGTCCAATAGAGTACATCATACCCTAATCTAAAAATAACATAAAATACTTACAAGATACTGGGTTGCCTCCCAGTAAGCGCTTGTTTAACGTCACGAGCCTGACCCAAAATTTCAAGGATCAACCAACAACATCATTGTGGAAAATTGCTGCACTTCTCCCCCTAGATAGGGCTTGAGACGTTGACCATTCACCACCCAACTTTTCTGTGGATCATCAGCAGATGGATTAAATATTTCAATTGCTCCATGCGGATGTACTTCTTTTATCACAAATGGTCCTGTCCATTTTGACTTCAGCTTCCCAGGAAATAACTTCAATCTTGAATTGAACAATAATACCTGTTGTCCTGGATTAAAAACTCTATTCACCAACTTCCTGTCATGATAAAATTTAATCTTATCTTTGTAAGCTTTGGATGAATCATACGCATGTAACCGCATTTCTTCAAGCTCCAAAATCTGCCTTCTGCGTGTGCATTGAGTCTCATAAGGATCAAAATTCAAGAATTTCAAAGCCCATAATGCTCTATGCTCCAATTCAACTGGCAAATGACATGCTTTCCCATAGACTAATTGAAATGGTGATAATCCCATAGACGTCTTCATTGCTGTCCTATAAGCCCAAAGGGCATCATCCAATTTGAGAGACCAGTCCTTTCTTGATGAAGTCACGGTTTTTTCCAGGATTCTTTTTATCTCCCTGTTAGACACCTCAGCTTGTCCATTGGTTTGTGGATGATAAGGTGCAGCTACCTTATGCTTTACTCCATAGTGCTTGAGTACTTTCTCTAGCTGATAATTGCAAAAATGAGAACCTCCATCACTAATCAACACTCTTGGAGTGCCAAAGCGTGAGAATATTTGTCTCTTCAGGAATTTAATTACCGTGCTAGCATCATTTTTAGGACAAGCTAATGCTTCCACCCACTTACTCACATAATCCACTGCTACCAGAATGTATTCATTATTGAAAGATGGAGGGAAGGGTCCAACAAAGTCAATACCCCAACAATCAAAAACCTCAACCTCTAAAATACCTTGTAAAGGCATCTCATGACGTTTAGTGATTGTCCCTGCTCTTTGACATTTATCACAATTCCTAGCATGATTATGGGCATCTTTAAATAAAGTTGGCCAATAAAACCCTGATTGAAGGACTTTTGCTGCTGTTCTTTCTCCATTAAAATGTCCTCCATAAGGTGAATCATGACAATGCCAGAGAATTCCTTCTGCTTCTTCATTTGTAACACATCTCCTTAGAAGATTATCTGCTCCAATTTTGAACAAATACGGATCATCCCACACAAACTGCTTGGCATCATGTAGAAATTTCTTTCTCTGTTGCCAAGTTAAGTCCTCCGGCATGACTCTTGCAGCTTTGAAATTCGCCATATCAGCAAACCAGGGCCTCTGCTGAATATACATGAGTGATTCATCTGAAAAAGATTCCCAGATTTCAAACTCCTTGCTAGTAACTTCATTGTTGACTAACCGTGACAAATGATCAGCAATTAAATTTTCACTTCCTTTCTTATCACGGATTTCTACATCAAATTCTTGCAATAGTAGTACCCATCTAATCAGACGTGGCTTAGAATCTGGTTTTGTCAACAAATATTTGATAGCTGCATGATCTGTATAGACAATCACCTTAGACCCAATAAGATAAGGTCTAAATTTCTCTAGAGCATATACAATGGCAAGAAACTCTTTCTCTGTGGTAGCATAATTCAATTGAGCATCATTCAGCACCTTGCTAGCATAATAAATTGGATGAAACTTTTGTTCTTTCCTTTGGCCAAGGACAACTCCTATTGCATAATCACTTGCATCACACATTAATTCAAAATTTTGATTCCAATCTGGTACTACAATTACTGGAGCTGACACTAGCTTCTTCTTCAATATATCAAAAGCTTTCATGCAATCTTCATTCATCTCAAAAGGAGCATCCTTCATCAAAAGATTACTCAATGGTTTAGCAATTTTTGAGAAATCTTTGATAAATCTTCTATAAAACCCAGCATGACCAAGAAAACTTCTAGTCCCCTTTACATTTGTTGGTGGAGGTAGTTTCTCAATAACCTATACTTTAGCTTTGTCTACCTCTATTCCTTTAGCAGAGATTTTATGCCCCAATACAATTCCTTCAGTTACCATGAAATGACATTTTTCCCAATTCAAAACCAGATTTGTCTGAACACATCTTTTGAGGACAGTGTTCAAATTAGCTAAACATCTTTGGAAAGAATTTCCAAAAACTGAGAAATCATCCATGAATACTTCAATGCATTTTTCTAAAAGATCCGCAAAGATTGCCTGCATACACCTCTGAAACGTAGCTGGAGCATTACATAACCCAAAAGGCATCTTTCTATATGCAAAGATACCAAAAGGGCAAGTAAAAGCCGTCTTCTCCTGATCTTTTGGATCCACCACAATTTGATTATATCCAGAATATCCATCTAGAAAACAATAGAAAGCCTGCCCTGATAACCTTTCTAGCATCTGATCCATGAAAGGAAGAGGAAAATGATCTTTCCTAGTGGCTTTATTAAGCTTCCTGTAATCAATGCACATACGCCAACCAGTGACTGTCCGAGTAGGAATAAGTTCATTCTTATCATTATAAATTACTGTCATCCCACCTTTCTTTGGAACCACCTGTACTGGACTAACCCATTCACTGTCAGAAATTGGATAGATGATACCAGCTTCTAGCAGTTTCAACACTTCTTTTCTGACCACCTCCTTCATAACAGGATTTAACCTTCTCTGTGGTTGAGCACTTGGTTTATAATCTTCTTCCATAAAAATTCTGTGCATGCAATAAGTTGGGCTGATACCTTTAAGATCTGATATTGACCATCCAATTGCTTCTTTGTTGGCTTTCAGAATTTCTATCAATTGCTCTTCTTCTTGTAGAGATAAAGAGTTATTGATGATAACTGGCTTTTTTTCATCTTCTTCTAAAAACACATATTTCAGATGTAATGGCAATCTTTTTAATTCTGGCAACTGTGCTTTGATTGTTTCTTCCTTATCAATTATTTCGAATATTGGATCTTCCTCTGGACTCTTTTTCAATGTTTCCAAATCCATCAGACATTCATCAATCAATTTCTCTTCTTCTTCATCTAAATCTTCACATGCATCAAAATGGAGAAATATTTCACACCATTCTTTCTTGAACCATACAAACTTCATCAAGTTCATCAAATTGAAAACATGCTTTGTCATCATTTGGATATGTCATGGCCTTGGATACATCAAAAGTGACTTCTTCATCATCAACTCTCAATTTAAGCTTACCATTCTCTACATCAATCAAAACTCTAGCAATCTTCATAAAAGGTCTCCCAAGAATAAGAGGAACATCACTAGTTCCTTTCATCTCCATCACAATGAAATCTACTGGAAATACAAATTTGTCAACCTTCACTAGAACATCTTCAACCACTCCATATGGATATTTAAGAGACCTGTCTGCCAATTGAAGAGCCATTCTGGTTGGTTTAATCTCCAACCCCTGAATTGTTCTGTACATGGATAGTGGCATTAGATTAATGCTAGCTCCCAAATCAATCAATGCTCTTCCAACTTTCACATCTCCTATGGTGCATGGAATAGTGAAGCTTCCTGGGTCTTTAAGTTTAGGAGGTAGTTTCTGTATGATTGCACTGCAATTACCCTGTATATTGATAGTTTCCTTCTCAATGTATTTGTGTTTCTTTGTGAGAAGTTCCTTCAAAAATTTTGCATAAGCTGGCATCTGTTGCAATGCTTCAGAGAATGGTATAGTAATCTCCAACTTCTTAAACAGTTCCATGAATCTTTCCAACTGCTTTTCTTTCTCCTTCCTTGAATAACCCTTTGGATAAGGAAGTGGCTTTTCATACTCTTTTTCTTTCTGTCTCTCTTCTCTCTCTTTTTTTTCTCTCCTCTCCTCTTCTTCTTTTTTCTTTTTCTCTCTCTCAACTCTTTCTTTCCACTCACATGTTTCTTTTTCACTCTCACTCTCATTTTCTTTCTCCTCTCTCTCTTTTTGTCTCTCCTCTAACACTCTACCACTTCTAGTCACAATAGTTTTACACTCCTTTCCAAAATCATCATGTTTCATCACGTCGACTATTCTCTCAACATAAACCTCCATTTTTTTAAATGCAGCATCCACATTATGACAATAAGACGCATTTGTCTTCAAGAATCTTTGAAAAGTCTCTTCAAGCTTTACTGTTTTCTCAACTGGAGTAAATTGCATCTGCCATTTTTGTTGCGCTTGAACCATTGAAACCTATTGTATTTCCTGTGGTATTTGAGAAAGTTGCATGGTTACTTCCTCAAGCTGTTGAGAGATAATTCTATTTTGGATAAGCAAAGTCTCATTTGATTGTAACAACTCCTTCTGACTAAGTTCTCCTCTTTCAATATTGAATTCGTTGTCACTAGTAGCCATATTTTCAATAATTTCAGTTGCTTCCTCTGGAGTTTTCCATTTCATGTTTCCTCCTGCTGAGGCATCCAACATCATCTTGGTGTGTGAACCAAGCCCTCCAAGGAAAATTAAGACTACTTCCTATTCTTTAAAACCATGCGTGGGAGTTTTACGCAATAAGCTTTTATACCTGTCCCATGCATGCCCCAGTGATTCTTCCATGCCCTGCTTGAATGAAGAAATCTCTTGCTTGCCTTTAGTCACCTTAGATTGTGGAAAGTATTTGTTTAAAAATTTTGTGACCACTGCTTCCCACTCTGTGAAACTTTCTTCTGGAAAAGAATTCAACCAAAGCTTAGCATTGCCTCCCAATGAGAAAGGAAACAAGCTAAGTTTGATAGCTTCGTCTGGCACCCCATTAATCTTGACTGTGTTGCAAATCTCATTAAAGGTAGTGAGGTGCTCATATGGGCTTTCATGAGATAACCCATTAAATTGATTACTTTTCACCAGTTGAATCAGTGCTGGTTTGACCTCCATATTGGCTGCATTGACTCTAGGTCTAGCTATGCTGTTAAAGTGCTGAGGTCCAGCAATATTGGTGTAATCTGCAAGAGTTCTTCTACCATTATTGTTCTCCATATTTCCTGTGCTATGAACAGAACCTTGTAGTGATGATTGTAAGAGAGTTTCTGGAGAAGGGAAAAGTTCTCTAGACGTTCTGATTCTTCTCCTTCGTCTACTGTCTTCTAATCCTTCAAGAAGTGGTTCTGTTGTTTTCTTACTCCTTGTTCTAATTGTTTCCTGCATACACAAGAAAACAAAACCCTAGAAAATCTTTGTTAGCACAAAAAGATATAGGAGAAGATATATATTCAGAAGATAAAATAAGATAGAATAAAATAAAATAAAATAAAATCTAATCTAATAAAACAAAATAAAATAAAATAAAATCTAATCTAATCAAATGAAATAAAATAAAATAAAAACAGAAAAATAAAAACAGAAATTCAAAATTAAAGTCAAATATAATCAATAATCACACAAATTAACCAGTTAAACCACGAATCCCCGACAACGGCGCCAAAAACTTGATGGACAAATTTATGAGCACCAAAATATGATGTCACAAACTTGTTTCACAATCGGCAAGTATGACCGAATCGTTCAAGTAATAAACTTGGTAAGACCAAGTATCGTTCTCCCAAAGGACTCACGGCCTAGTTTAGTTGTGTGGTTTGTTGATTAGCTAAGACTTAAGAACGAAATATTTGGAGTTTAATATGCAAGACAGAAAATAAACATGTATGCATGAGTTTTTGATCAATGGCAAAAGCAAAAGATAAACACTTTCAATGAAATATATGAATGGATATGTTGTTGGGGGTCAATTTCATCTTATCCACTCTCATATATTTTAGGAATTCAACATTCAAATCATCATTGTTAATGCCACTCTCTAAAGTACCTTTCTAGAAGGCTTCTCCCTAATCACGAGTTCATACAATTCCTAGCATTCCTAATGATCAGTTCATAAGCTCAGGAGCTTAACGACAACCAACATAATATTGGGAGAAATTCCCCGGATATAGACTTCCCCGTACGTTCCCGTATCGACAAAACCAATAATCATGCATCGAATGAGTTAAACAATGCAAGCATTAAGCAAAGAGGAAAAACCCTAACTAATGATGAAAGAAAGCATAAGTCTTAATTAAAAGATGTAAAAACAGATTCCATATATGAGAGCTTCAAAAGATTACATTGATTCCCCAACAAACATACAAGGTTTAGTTCACCATATTCATGGTGAACCTAGATGAACAATGAAAGAATGAAAGAATAAACCCTAAAAAGGTGAAGAGGTAGCCTGAGCATCCAAGATCCTCCTTCAAAGGGGTGGAAGAGAGAGTGTTTGCCTCGTTTCTGCCAAAGATGTCTAACCCTAGGAAACCCTAAAGCTTATATATCATTCGTAAATTACAAAAAGTTAAGCCCAAGCCCATTAAAGTGCCGCTCAGCGGTAAAATACCGCTCAGCGGTAGTTGCGTGACTTGTTTTCTCCCCTCAGCGGCCATTTTGCCCCTCAGCGGACCTCCCGCAAACTCTTGAGTGCCGCTCAGCGGTAAAGTGCCGCTGAGCGGTGACTTCGGCTTCTCCTTTTGCACTTTTTCATGTCTTTTCTGATTTCATCTCTCGCCTTCTTCACTTCTTTCACCAAATTCACCTTAAAACCTGCACAAAAACACTGAAATCAAGCATAAACCTGTCCAGCTCTCTTATTTCTGAAAATATAGATAAAAGTGTGATTTCAAGCTAGTTTCTAAGTATAAAGGTTGCATTTAGTATCAATTTTAAGCATGAAAATAACAGTTTTTCAACTGTTATCAGACGGGCACCGATGTCTATAATCGAATATAAACGTCGGGGTGACGGGATCAGATGTCTCTAAGGAAGAAAATATGACTTTTCACCTACCTGTCAGACGTCTATGTGCCCACTTATTTATGAAAATGTCATCGGTCAATAATTTACGTTGGTTATTCTGTGGTCCGATGTTTACGGGGTGACCTTAAAGCCCAATTCTACACTAGTGTTCATTTGATAGATGTTACTTTGTTAGACAATTATGTTAAACTTAAAAATAAAGTTTGCTTAAGCCATCTTATCTTAACATTAAAAAAGAAGAGACCAATTCTCTATAAGATATTTCTTTCTTCAATATGTATTTAATTTTTAATTAACTGAAATTTTGATAATAATTAGAGGTATAAATAATAAAAGAGTATATTTTTTAAAGTTTTTAAAAAGATAGATGAAGAAAAATGCTTTCTAAACTTTGACATTTAAAAAATAAGGAATATATATTTATTATTTAAAATATATTAAAATATGTAAACTTGGAAGTGAAAAGATTCATTAAATAAAACATAATATATAAAAAAACTTATTTTTATAAAAATAAATTGAATGGGTTTAAAAATATATTTAAGAAAAAAATATAATTTCTCTCAAGATAACTATTGGCTAAAATGAAATTATACTAATAGTATGCAACTTTCATATTGTATAACTCAACTAAATAAAAGTGAGACCTAGTTAATTAACTTCCTCAATTTATGTTATTACAAGAAGTAGAGTGTTGATGATTGAATTATTAATGATGTGAAACTTTTTATATCTATATTATATGATCATCAAGTTGTAATTGATTGAATGGTCTACGATAGGAGCACACTAGAGCTCGAATTAACCAACTATTTTGTCAGACTACAGGAATGGTCGGACGGTCATAAACATTTTCACACTTTAAGTAGCACCAATAATCAAGCTTATAGGAAATATGTGTTTATCAGGTATTGAGCCATGACTAAGCCTATATTAATTGTAAGTCTATCTCAAAACTTATAAATACAAGTCTGAGGTAAGGAGGTAGGTTTTTCATTTGTTGTAAATTTAAGATTTTACTAGGCTAACCGAATGGTCATATTACTGACTTCAGCGTCGGAGTACCTTTGGCAAGTACACTCTCGCATGGCTTGGAAAAGGAGTATTAATGACTTAGGAGAACTTTATAACTGAAACTGTGAGAACATTGCTAGAAGGCCTGGAGAAAAGTATGCAGTGAAGTGTTTTGAATGTAATCCCAACCTATACTTGAAACAACATCTATGAATCAATTTTTAAATAATAATAAAGAAAATTTCAACACCAAGAAACATAAATAAGAACTATAAGAATACCTAAATGGTTATATCATGTCACTTAATGAACAACACAATAAGAAATGAATACTTATAAAACATGAGAATTTCTTGCATCATCTTAGAGCATTTCTTGCAAAGATCTGTTAAATTATATTAATATTTAAGATTGGTTCATGTAATTTAAAGTATAACTTTGATGTACAGATTCTAATGTGATGATTATTAGAATATAATATAATGTATTAAAGTTATAGGGATTATTTTAGAGTTATTAAAGTTAATCCCTCTCTTCTCACTTAAAAAAGGGCATTTTGGTATTTTATTAAATTGATTAAATATCATAAAAGAGGGAAAAAGTTTTACTATGGTCAAGTTTCTGAAAAGAGAGAAAGAAAGGTTACGTTCTCTGAAAAGAAAAGAAACTGTGACATCCCTCAGAATTTCTATATCGTCAAGAAAGCATTAAAGAGGAGTAAGAGAAGGGAGAACATTGACAGGAAGAAACTATACAATGGATCCAGGTAAGTTCTTTTCCACTGTGTATGAGAGAATAATGAGTATCATGAAAATTAAAGATCCTATGTGTGTTTTTCATTCAATTGAAAATTAAAGAATTTCTTACAAGTGGTATCAGAGCCAGGTTCTGAATTTTATGATTCTCCATAAATGGTAATTTTCTCAATTTTTTGAAACCCTAATTTTTGAATTGTAAAAATTTAGGGATTTTAATTTTTTAGATGTTTAATTATTTTATTGGCATCAAAGAAAATTAAATTGACTGTAATGTGAATTTGATCCAGCCGTAGGGTTTTATTTGATTCGTACGCAACAATTTTAATGCCAAAAGTTAAAATCTTGAAGAAAGAGAATTCAATTCATTGTCGCAAGTAACGTGAATTTGATTTGTAGGGTTTTATTCAATTCACTGTAATGCGAATTTCATTGGCGCAAGTTTTTTAACTTTTGATTGTTGCATTTACTGTTGCATGATTGTTTCAATTCACGTGAATTTCATTCACCCTGGAAAATTATTTTTTTATTCATTGTTGCATTAAAGTAATTTTAATGTTGCACATTTCTAGTCGCAAGTTTTTTTTTATTTTTCTTCCATAAAGCAATTTTATGGTTGTGCACATGTTCTCACAGTAAAGCACTTTTACTGTTGTGCTTATATTAAATTTTTAACATTGTTGTGCATTGAATGGAAATTATGAATTAAAAGTTTGAAGGTTTTAATTGCTTTTAATTTGAAAAGTGCATCTAGTGACATGCATGGTATAATTTTTTTTATGAATTATATGTAATTGCTTATTAATCTTGGATGAAAGAAAATTCAATTAAGTTGAATTTCGAGCGAGTTATAATTCTAATCAAAATTAAATGTTTTAGCAATTTTGCTGTTCTTTTAAATTGTTTATGTTATTGTGAAAATTATTCATAATATAAAGGATGTTAAATTATGAATATATATAGTTATTAGTCATTGATATAACGATGTTATGGATTACCCAAAGGTGAACCATTGTTTAGAATTGATGACATTAAAGTGAGACATTTCATGTACTTTGTAAATATGTTTGTATATCCAAAGATAGCATACATATAGACTTAAGTATGATTGATTGTTTATTAAAGTATATATTGAATTTGTCAGTTTAAGAATCACCCAAAGGTGAACTTAAATGAATGACTTAAATTATTACCTATCAGTTTAAGTGTCACCTAAAGGTGAACTTGAATGTATGACTAGTGTAGTAATTTGTTTGAATCCATTAATTTTATCAAAGCATTAATGTATGAGCTTGTGTATTATTTCTAGCTTACATGAATTTATCAGGTTTGAGTAACAATGTGATCAAGTTTAATGGGCTCAATTATGCTGATTGGTCAGAACAAATTCAGTTTCAACTGGGTGTGTTAGACTTGGGCATGGCAATTATGATGGATGAAATGCCCGCAGCCATTACAGAGACTAGTACAAGTGATGAGAAGTCTCTTTATGAGGCTTGGCATAGGTCTAAGAGACTGTCACTAAACTTGATGCGCATGTCTATGGCAGAGAATGTAAAACCTTCTATACCTAAAACAGAAAACGCAAAGGAATTCATGAAACTGATCAAGGAGTACTCATAATTAGACATAACTGACAAGTCTATTGTAGGAACTCTTATGAGTGAGCTGACTACCAAAAAGTTTGACTGGTCACATCCCATACATGACCATGTAACTGGAATGGCTAATATAGTAGAAAGATTAAAGTCAATGGGAATGGAGGTGAATGAGTCTTTTCGGGTACGTTTATCATGAACTCTCTTCCTCTTCAATTTGGCCAGTTCCAAGTGAACTATAACACTCTTAAGGATAAATGGAACTTTCAAGAAATCAGAGCCATGTTGGTACAAGAGGAAGGGAGATTGAAGAAAATGAAAGATCATTCTATCCATCTCACAACTCATGAAGGTGCTAGCTTTAGTAAAGCCAAATCAGGAAAGAAGAACAAGAAGGACAAAGCCCCAATGAAAGTGAATAAGGGCAATATCCAGAAGGACCAGAAATGTTTCTTTTGTAAGAAAGTAGGTCACTTCAAGAAAGATTGTCCGAAAAGAAAATCTTGGTTCGAAAAGAAAGGTACTTTTTATGTTTCTGTAAGTTTTGAAGCAAATATAATTGAAGTACCTAATAATACCTAGTGGTTGGATTCTGGAGCTACCACTCATGTTTCTAATATTATGTAGGGATTCCTTTCAATCTAGCCCATAAAAGGAACTGAAAAGTATTTATATATGGCGAACATAATGAAGGCACGAGTAGAAGGAATTGGGACTTACAGATTGATTCTAGACACTGATTATGGTCTGAATCTTGAAAAGTGTCTCTATGTTCCTGGTTGTGCTAGGAATTTATTTTCTGTTGCAAAGTTGGATTATTTAGGTTTTAACTTTAAGATTGAAAATGGATTTTTCATTTGTATAAACTTTCATACTATTATGGTTCTGGTACATTATTGTATGATTTGTATCGTTTAAATCTTGATGTTAATTTTTCTGAATTCCTGTTTAATGTTGAACATGTTGTTGATAGAAATTGTGGTGCAGTAAAAGAATGTTCTGCTTTCTTATGGCATAAAAGATTGGGTCACATATCCAAAGAAAGGATGTTGAGGTTAGTGAAAAATGAAATTTTACCTCAATTGTATTTTGATGACTGGGATGTATGTATTGATTGTATTAAGTGTAAACAAACAAAACACATATCAAAATATCCCGCCACAAGAAGTAGTCAACTTCTTGAGTTAATACACAGTGATATATGTGGTCCTTTTGACATTAAATCCTGGGGTGGTGAAAAATATTTTATCTCCTTTATTGATGATTTCTCACGTTATTGTTATATATATATATATCTATTACATGAAAAATCTCAATCAGTCAATGCCCAAGGTGTTCATAAATGAGGTGAAAAGACAATTAGATAGAAAAGTAAAATTGGTGAGATCTAATAGAGGTGGTGAATATTATGGTAAAACTGATGAGAATGGACAATGTCCAGGTCCATTGGCAAAGTTTCTTGAAAGTCGGGGTATTTGTGCACAATATACAATGCACGGTACACAACAACAAAATGGTGTAGCAGAAAGGTGGAATCGTACTCTTATGGATATGGTTAGGAGTATGTTAAGTCATAGTAATATTCCTTTATCTTTGTGGATGTATTCATTAAAGACTGTTGTATATCTGGTTAATAGGGTTCCTAGCAAAGCAGTTTCTAAAACTCCTTATGAACTATGGACTAGAAGGAAACCCAATTTGAGACATCTTCATGTTTGGGGTTGTCCGGCAGAGGTAAGGTTATATAATCCACATGAAAAGAAGCTTGATGCAAGAACCATTAGGCGTTACTTCAATATATGGACTAAAATAAGCTTCCCAACAATGGTATCTAAAATTTAATGATACCATAACTTCATATGGTTTTGTAGAGAACACCGTTGACCAGTGTATATATATGAATATCAGTGGGAGTAAGTTTGTTATACTGGTTCTATATGTTGATGAAATTCTTCTTGTTGCTAATGATGTTGGTATGTTACATGATGTAAAGAAGTTTCTCTCTAGCTACTTTGAAATGAAAAAGATATGCATGAGGCATCTTATGTGATAGGAATAGAAATATTCCGTGATAGATCACAAGGATTGTTAAGTTTGTCTCAAAAAGGCTATATTAACAAAGTGTTAGAGAGATTGAGAATGGAAAAATGTTCTCATGGAATAGTTCCAATTAAAAAAGGAGACAAGTTTAGTCAAATGCAATGTCCCAAGAATGATTTGGAACGAAAGGCCATGAAGTTTATTCCTTATGCGTCAGTGGTTGGGAGTTTGATGTATGCTCAAACTTGTACTCGGCCAAATATCAGTTTTGCTGTTGGAATGTTAGGCTGATATCAAAGTAAACCCGGAATGCATCACTGGAAAGCTGCAAAGAAAGTTCTTAGGTATTTACAAGGTACCAAAGAATACATGCTCACCTACAGAAGGTCAGATCATCTTGAGATGGTTGGCTACTCGGATTCAGACTATGCTGGATGTGTGGATTCAAGAAAATCCACATTTGGTTATGTTTATCTATTAGCTGGAGGAGCAATTTCTTGGAAAAGTGCAAAACAACCAGTCATTGCTACTTCCACCATGGAAGCTGAATTCATGGCATGCTTTGAGGCCATGGTTCATGCTTTCTGGTTGCGGAACTTTGTATCGAGGCTTGGCATTATTGACAATATTGCTAGGCTGATAAGGATTTATTGTGATAATTCTGCAACCATCTTCTTCTCTAAAAATGACAAGTACTCAAAGGGTGCTAAACACATGGATTTGAAATACTTGTCGGTCAAAGAAGAAGTGCAGAAACATAGAGTGTTGATTGAGCATATTGGTACGGATTTGATGATAGTAGATCCGTTAACTAAAGGACTACCTCCCAAAACTTTTATTGGCCATGTTGAAAGTATGGACATTATGGATAAGTCAATATTAACATGATGATGTTATCTATCCATATGGATAGGTATAGTTATATGCTTGTATTGTCATGACACTTGTGAATTCAATTAAAGTTATGTTTCTCTTTATTCTATTGTTATCCACATTAAGTTATATACATGTATTATTGATTGTGGTAACATGTTATATCTCTTTTAGAGACATGAAAGTTAAAAGATTGATTAAAATTATGTTGAGTTGGTTTGATTATATGATACATGAAAAGAATCTTGTCGTTCATGATTTTTGTCCGCCATGATCCGATCATTTCAATTCATATAAGGATGATAAATTGATAATTCTAATGAATGGTGCGCACTTAAAGTTTAGTTTTAGATCTTCAAGTCATCACACGAACCAAGTGGGAGAATGTTAAATTATATTAATATTTAAGATTGGTTCATGTAATTTAAAGTATAACTTTGATGTACAAATTCTAATGTGATGATTATTAGAATATAATGTATTAAAGTTATAGGGATTATTTTAGAGTTATTAAAATTAATCCCTCTCTTCTCACTTAAAAAAGGACATTTTGGTATTTTATTAAATTGATTAAATATCATAAAAGAGGGAAAAAGTTTTACTACGGTTGACGAGTATATGTTTCTGAAAAGAGAGAAAGAAAGGTTGCGTTCTCTGAAAAGAAAAGAAACTGTGACATCCCTCAAAATTTCTATATCATCAAGAAGGCATTAAAGAGGAGTAAGAGAAGGGAGAACATTGACAGGAAAGAACTATACAATGGATCCAGGTAAGTTCTTTTTCACTGTGTATGAGAGAATAGTGAGTATCATGAAAATCAAGATCCTGTGTGTGTTTTTCATTCAATTGAAAATTAAAGAATTGCTTACAAGATCTTTGTGAGTAACACCAAAAATAATATCATCAACATAAATTTGAACAATAATCAAATCAGAGTTGAAATGTTTATGGAATAATGGGGTGTCTACCTTTTCTCATGTAAAATGTTTTTGGATGAGAAAGGAACTTAGATGTTTATAGACAATATCTAGGAGCTTATTTCAATCCATATAAAGCTTTGTTTATTTTGAAGACGTGTTTGAGGCTCATTGAGCATTCAAAACTGGGAGGTTGTTCAACATACACTTGTTTAATTTCACCATTCAAAAATGCATTATTTACATCCATTTGATAGAGTTTAAATTTTTCTAAACATTGCAGAGGATAATAAAATTTTGATAGCTTATAAATTTGCTACAGGTGCATAAGTTTAGTGTAATTAATACCTTCCTATTGAGAATATCCCTTTGTTACAAGTCTTGCTTTGTTTCTTATTACCTTTTCGTCTTCATCTAGCTTGTTGCGAAACACCTATTTTGCTCCAATAATGTTCTTGTCTTGTGGTGGCTCTACGAGTATCCACACTTCATTATTTTAGAGCTTCATTCAAATTAGATGGTTCTACTTGGGAGATGAAAGCAATCTGGCCTTGTTTGTAGAAAGATTTGGTCTTGGTGTTTTCTTTGATGTTACCGATTACTTTTCCTTTTGGATGATGTATGCCTCTAGGATCTTTTTTCGTTCAATTTCCTCATCTTCAGTTTTAGATGCTTTGATTTCACTTTGATCTCTAGATGCTTCAGGTTCAGACAATGCGTTGACAACTTTGCATGTTGTTTCTTCAATCTGTAATTTTGAAAATTCATCTTCTAGCTCTAATGCTTTATTGTTAGGCTCAAGGCAATTGAATTTTACACGAATGATTTCTTCTACTTTAGATGATCTAGAGTTGTAAACTCTAAATGTCTTAAAAGTTTCAAAATATCCAACATAATTCCTTCATAACTTTTGGAGTCAAATTTCCCTAAATTGTCTTTTGTATTTAATATGGAACATTGACAATTGAAAGAAGGGAAATAAGAAATATTGGGTTTTCTATTTTTTCGTAACTCACATGGGGTATTGCAAAAGATAGGTATGATATAAACTCTATTTTGAATATAACAAGTTGTATTGATTGCTTTAGCCCATAAATGTTAGGAGAGTTAAAATTATTTAACATGGATCTAACCATTTCTTGTAAATATATGTTCTTTCTCTCAACGACTTTGTTTTGTTTCGGTGTCTTTGGAGTTGAAAAATTATGCTTAATTTAATTCTAGAGTTTTTACAAAAATCTTGAAATATGTCATTTTCAAATTCTCCCTATGATCACTTTTGATTGAAATAATTTACAATCGTTTTCATTTTCAATTCTTTTACAAAGTTTATAAAAGGCCTCAAATGCTTCATCCTTATGAACTAAAAATAGAATCCATGTCCACCTAGAGAAGTCATCTACTACTACTAGTCTATAACATTTACCACTCTTAGACGTTGTTCTTGTAGGTCCAAATAGATCTATATGCAACAACTCAATAGGTCTTTTTGTTGAAACAATATTTTTACCTTTAAAGACTCTTTGACTTGTTTACCTCTCATGCAAGCGTTTCAAAAGATGGTATCTTCGAATGATACTTTGGGTAATCCTCTTAGGAGGCCACAACGTTGTAGTTTATAGATTAATCTCATACTTGCATGTCCACATTTAGTATTCCATAAGATTATATTGTCTTTTATTGACATCAGGCATAATACCTTGATTATTTAACACTTTGCATTGGCCTTTTTCAAAAGTAACATTGTACCTGTTGTCACACAATTGACTTATGCTCAGTAGATTATGTTTTATGCCATCTACTAGTAGAACACTATCAATAGAAGGGGAAGTGTTTATACCTATCTTTCCAATGCCTATTATTTTTCCTTGCTAATTTCCACCGAATGTGATTGTTCCTCCTTTCTTGCTCTTAAGGTCTTAGAACATAGAATTTTGACCCGTCATGTGTCACGAGCATCCACTGTCTAAGTACCATGACTGAGGTTTCTTTGAGGTTATCAAGCAAATCTGCAAGAGAGATGATCTTGGTTTTCAGTACCCATATTGCTTTGGGTCCTTCTTTGTTAGTTTGATTCATTTTTCTTCTTCCAGAGACTATAACATTATTATAGCTTCTAGAGAGAGAAAGAGAGGGGAGGGGGGGGGGGGTGAATAGTGTTTTTAAAATTTTTACGCAAATTAACATCAAATAGTTTACAAAGAAAGTGTGCAAGACCTTTAAGATGATTAAATGCTAAGTTTTAATGGAAAATGTTCTAATATAGAAACAATACACCACATATTTTTATATTGGTTCACTCTACCTAAGCTACGTCTAGTTCTCCCTTAATATCTCTTAATGGGTTCTACTAATATTTTTCAAAATTACATGAATTTTGCCTCTCCAGAATCTCACCGAGTATTCTTACCACTATTGGTTACAACGAGTATTAGTACCACTCCTGATTTTTTAGTCAACTGACTAGACCGAGTTTAGCCTCTACAAGATTTATCCTTAGAAAACTATTTAGACGTTTAACTCAACCTAAGTTGAACAACCAAGTATTTGACTTCCCGCCATAACTTACAACAAATCCACAAATGACTTTTCTACAAGGTAGAAATGAACGACTCTTAGTGAAAGGATATGTGTTCAAATACAATACAATCTATAGTACTTGAAAGTGTTTCTCTGTTTACAAATATTTTTCTCTCAAAAGATATTGAGCATTAGACGATGCAAGAACACTTTAAGCTTTTCTTTTTCTTTTTTCTTGTTACTACTCTTCTTTGTTATTAAACTCTTTTTCATCAACAACAACTTCTCTTTGAGCTTTTTTCTATATATAGCTTCTCTTGAAACATGATTGTTGGACTAAAATGTTGACGTCTGAAGAGTTGGTAGCTTTTTGATATGAAGTCTGACTTTATAAGGTCCTTCGTAGGGTACAAAGCTTTTTGTTATACCCTTATGCAAAATTTGAACTTTTATGATATGATAGAGCAAGTGGCTTTAGAGAAACATTTCTAGAATGTTCTTCTTCTCTCATAATGTGTTTTTCTTAGGTGTTGTAATTTTGATCATATCTTTCTGCTTCATTGATCTCCACAAATATCAACCGGCAGAATATACAAGTATCAAAGTACTTTTTCATACACGTATTAAATATTCTAAATGCTGATAAATGTTAAGTAATAAATGCATCGTTTGATAAGTAAAATGTGTATTCATAAGATGGTGTAAACATAAGATACTTTCTCAAGGCTAAAACATTTGGCGGTCACTTATCAGATGATATTTTCTATATAATGCTTTATGATGAATCATTATTTTGTCCTATTCACTTAGCTCTTTTTACCGAATTTAGTTAGTGAACTGCGCTTAACAGTTTATTATTCTCTCAATTTTGCCATGTGGGCACAATTTGACCAACAATTCATATTTTAATTAATTTAAATTATTTAAGCTTAATTATTTCTATTATTATTTTAAGGGCAATTTTGGAATCATATTTTTGGACAATAAGAGTGTTGCCACATCATTTATTATTTTTCACATCAACATTTGTTTTTTAATTTCGTTTGTAATTTCATTTTTCCTTTGTATTTTGGACCAAAATTACCTTTGGGCCCATTTTTGGTCAAATTTGTGAAAGGCCCAGTTGTGGGGGTTGACTTGGGACCTAGGTTTTAGTACCCAAAGGAAGAAAAACATCTCATACTCTCTTCATTCTCGTTTTTAGGCTTTGGGATGTGAACAACTCCCCATTTTGGAGGTTTTAGGTTTCGTTTACGTTTTCCAGCACCTTCAATTTAAGCAATCTAATTTTGGTTCTACACTTACGTTTTTTCTCTCCTTGCTTCATGAGCACTTCCAATTTCAATTTCATTTCCAACATTTTACGTTTTTGCAGCAACCCCAATTTCGTTTACTACATTTTTGTTTTCTCTACACTTGCATTTTGGGTTTCACTTTCCAATTTCATTTCTGAGTTAACTTCTGTTTTTTGGGTTGAGTTTCATTTTTTTGGTGAATTTCGTTTCCAATTGTGTGTTCTATTATTGCTTACAATTTTGTTTGGCGTTTTTCCAGTTTTGTTTGCCTCTGTTATGATGTTTTCACTTGCATTTTGTTGTGTGCATTCAATTTTAATTGTAGCTTGAATTCTGTTGGGTTGGTGATTAGTGAGATTGCAATGTTTCCATGAGATACTTGTGTTGTCATTGTGATTATGCTAATTTGTGTGTCACATCTTATAATCTGTTTTGACTCTTCTAGTTAGGTACACGCTTAGTTGCCTAATATGTGCTTAATCTTCGCTTAGTAGATTAATTCACATATATGCTTAATTTGTGGAAGGGCAAAACTGATTAAATTTGTGCACTATAAAAACGATTTTAGTCTTCGCTTAGTAGGTTAATTCATGTTGGATTAGGGGTGAAAGAAGCGTATAATGATTGGTAATTAGGGATTGGAAGCATTGGACGCAAGCTAATAACCAACCTGTTCTTAATCAGTGTTTTAATTTGTGTCTTTATTCGTAAATTTGCTCACTCAAACCCCCCACTAAGTGTTGATCCTTTGATTGAACCACATTTGGTCCTTGAGAGACAATCTAGGAGTCACTTCCTAGTATACTGCATTTCTAATTGCAAATTAATTTCATTTAGGTACGACCTCGATCACTTTGCTTGATATAACACTATATGAAAATATTTCTTGTAGTGTCATATATGAGATAAACTTCTGTTTCCATAAGTAGCTAGCTTACTTTGCTCATAAAGTCTATTGAGAGATTTCAATAAGAGACACTTATTCTTAGATTCTTCTTTACTAGATGCTACTTGTTTCCATTAGCTTTTCCTATAGAGTAATATTTCTTTTGATGTTATTTGTTAAACTTTAAAACTTGAGTTACTTAGACAGTCTTTTCTCTAGAAGAAATTTGTCTTAACACTAAGAGTTATATACACTCACATTAGGAACCTTGCCTACACAACAAAGGTAACTACAATTCACAAAGCATTATAGAAAACTAAAAATTGATACACCTCTAGTACTGATGTTACAAAGAAAATAGAATTCAGACCCTTCCTACATCTTTTCTCTCACTCTTGAAGGCTTACAACTTTGAATTTCCTCAATTGATATTTTGCTTATCCAAGAATGTTCCAAGACCTATCAAATAATGTTATTGTTTCAAAATTGAATACTCTTAGAATGTTTTTCGTGTCTACAAAAGGAATTAACCACACATATATAGCAAAAACCACATTACTGTAAGTTTTAATCAATTAGGTTATTTCGTTAATCGATTAAAACAAAGAGCTAAGCTTCCACGCGTGCATCTGAAAATTTTAATCGATTAGATTATTTTCTTAATCGATTAAAATTTATACGTGGAAGCTAAATACTCATCAATATGTATTTATAAACTTTTGAACCTAAGCTAAAATACTAAAAAATATAGTTATGCTAAGTAAGATATATAATTTGTTTCGGGTGTGAGGTCGATGTTAGCTATTTTAGTTACTTTAGGTGTCTTAAGTGTCCAAGTCTTCGTATTCTTCATCGTTCATCCTAGTCCACTCGGTTGAGGAGGTTACCTGCAAAAGTTACTTTGATATCAAAGTTAGTGAAAATTCAATCACTAGGGTAATTAATATGGAATAAATACAATAACCACTTTTTATCTCAAACCTATATTTATAGCCTCTTATATGAGTCTTGAATTAAAGGTGACCTAATAATGACCTAACTAGTTGTAAACATATTTGTCTTTAAATATTATCGGACTTCTAATTAACTATCCTTCTAATAAGACCGTTCTCTCTATCTACCAAGACTACACGATCTTGATAAGTACATGTGGATGATGGTAATACAGTATATAACTAATTATTAATTGGTTGCAATTCAACTAGTTATAATAAATTGTTGTTATTATATATTAAATAATATATATATATATATATATATATATATATATATATATATATATATATATATATATATTTATTTATTTATTGTTGTTTATTTTTATGAAAAAAATAAGGAAAATAAACATTAATAATGAAATTAATATTATCATGATTTACATGATTAAAATCTTGACTGTTATAAGAATTTTGAAAGATCGGTGTTTAACATTGCAAGTAATAATGTGACTTTAAATGTTGACATTTATGTATGACTCTTGGTAGACAGGCTGTTGGCATGTTGAGGTGGTCTCTATGTTAGGTTTGTAAGTGCTCAATCACAAAATTATCAATGAAATTCTCCAATGATTTGGGTTAGTGGTGTTTTTCTAGTGTTGTTGTCTGCACAGAGAACAACTATTTTGACCTTTTGTGAAATCCACTCTATACTATATATCACGGGGCCCAAATGCCAAGTTCAAAATACAAACAAACCTTTGCTTCTAACTACACTGTGATCATGTTAGGAACTTATCCTTTGAGTTTTTTTTATATTTACAATCCTCTTACATGTTTATCTTTGTTAATATTTAGGTCAGTTATTTTTTTAAGTGTATAGTTTAATATTGGTTTTCAGTTAGTTTTGCAAAATTTAGATTATGAGCAGAACGGTTTCCAATTCTAGGGTTTCACTTCGAGCATTCCATCTCCACCAGCATCCCAGCTCTATTTTCATTTCTCTCCACCGTCTCCTGAGACGCAAACGAAGATGGTAAGCGCAAACTGAAATGGGAGGGAAACATGAACTAGGATGTGGGAGGAAAACGAAATGATGAAGGTTTAGAAAAAAAGTAAGAGAAAATTTGATAAAAAGAACAAAGTGTAGTGTATGGAGAAGAAATTTCAAAAGCACATGTATCATTATTAGTTAATCATTTTGCATTTGTACTATGAACAAAACCAAATTACTTTTAAGGTATCGAAAAATACCAATAAGAAAGAAAAATATAAAAAAACAATTTATTCAATGTTCATGATTACATAGTTCACTGGTGCAGAAACGGCTTTTTACGTCCGATATTTTGGCCTTTTGTCTATGCGGTAGACGTCCCTCAGACGTCCGTCCTGGCACGACGGACGTCTGTATGAACGTCCGCTGCCTGAGGACGGACGTCTATATGAACGTCCGCTCTGCCTGAGGACGGACGTTTATTATAAACGTCCGCTGCATCAGGACGGACGTTTATATAAACGTCCGTTGCCTGAGGACGGACGTTTATTATAAACGTCCGCTGCCTCAGGACGGACGTTTATATAAACGTCCGTTGCCTGAGCACGGACGTTTGTTATAAACGTCCGCTGTCTGAGGACGGACGTCCATATAAACGTCCGCTGCTGTCTGAGGACGGACGTCTACCTTGCTGAGTTTTTTTGGTGTAGGGCTGGGGTGGGACGTCCGTATGTGCAGAGACGGACGTCTATAGACGTCCGACTGTACACTAACAGACGTCTAGTGGGCGTTTTTTTTTTAAAAATTTGTTTGTTTTTTCAATAGAACCACACTTGAAAAACAGAAAAATGTCCCAGAACAATTCTCCAATAACATAAATATGCGTTTTATATAAACAAAATTCTACTTAATGTTCAATCCACTACCAAACTATTAACATAAAAATAAAACTAAAACCAAACAATGTTCAATCAAGAAGAAATATAACTATTTTTATTTACAGGATCAAAATCCTTGAAGATATTGCCATTTATTTTTTAAATAATCATTTAATGTAATTATTGTAAAGTAGAATTAGGTATCATTTGACGTGTACAACTGTAATTGTTGTAAAATAGAAGTAGGTATCATTTGACATGTACATTTTGGACATATAGTTACATATCTTAGTTCTTTGTCATTTTAAAAAATGAATATTTTATGTTTATATTTCCTGTTTATTTATTTAAATTGATATTTATTTTCAAACTTTCAATTTTGATTTTTCTATTCATTTCATGATCGTTAGCAACTACCATCATCATAATTTCTAATAATAATAATAATAATAATAATAATAATAATAAATATCAATTGATTATCATATACAATTTGATAATATTAGAATAATAATAATAATAATAATAATAATAATAATAATAATAATGACAAACTGATTTACTTTTATTGTCTTATATATTTATGATAATTTGTTATTATCACTGTTACAAATAATATATTTGTGATAATAAAATTGTCATTATGTATATTTTTATATTTCATTGTTACTATTACACAAACTAGTGACAATTACTTCTTTTATCACAATAAAATTTAGTTTAAATATCATTTAAAATTATTGTCAGAATTATACTAGTGACATTTTGTTGTCACATGATATCATTACTAACATATTTATGTGTTTTAGTGATGAATATCTAGATCACTATAATAATTTTTCTTTGTAGTGTATATTATTTAACTTTCTTTTTTACCGTTGAAATGTTGAAATATATAATAAGTTATTATTTTGGATGTGTAGGACTGTGTCGTTCAATATCTCCACGTTCTCTTCTTCTCATACTTCGTATATCCGGTCCTCTGTACTTCGTTCCTCAATTTCCTCTTCAATCCAAGGGTGAGAGACTTGCAAAAGATTCTCCGATGCTAAAGTCAGTTGAGAGCAATAGCTTTTTTCTATCAAACCGTAATAAATGTGCAGTAAATGCAACCTATCTACCACTCACCCTGGACCTGTATTTATAGTTTCCGCTATGGGCTTGGGATTAGTAAAAAGTTAATCACAGCCCAAATTCAGCCCAATAGCTTTTAATCTCCACTTACCTTAAACTGGATTAATTAGCAGTATAGCCAGCCGGTCCCCAGAGTTCGGCTCTTGGGTTGGTCGGCTATCCATTGTGTATCTGGTCGATGAGGTAGAGTCACGACCGGCCCATATGGTCATGTGCGATAGACGGCATGTCCGTCCGGTCTTCATAACGTATATTGGGCGATGGTCATATGCGATAGACGGCATGTCCGGCCAGTCTTCATGACATATATTGGGCGGTTCGGTAAGATCGCGTGTTGTAAGACGTCCGGTCGTTGTGCCGATCACATGATTACACCTGAATGGCTCGTTTGGTCTAACGTGGTTGTCCGACCTATCTACCATCCGGTCCCTACTGGTACAATTATATTCATAAATAATAAAACTTTTACCATATAAATATTTATATTTATAATTTACTATTAAGTTATATATATATATATATATATATGGGTTTGCTACCTTATGTAATCTCTTAAAGTGTACCAAATTTTAGTTGACAAAAAAATTCTTATTCATAAAAAATATATACTTTAAGATATTTTAATGATTTTTATTTTTAATTTAAAATAAAAAAATAAAAAAAAAAAGAAAAATATTCAAATACTCTTGATTTTGAAAATTATAATTCATAATATATGAGAGTATTTTTGTCAATTAAAATTTGATACACTTTAAAATGTTACATAACCTCTCACAACTGCGTGCGCGCGCGCGCGCACACACACACATATATATATATATATATATATATATATATTTATTACAATAAAAAGATATTTATAAATACTATAATTTTAATATATTGTATATTGAAAGCATTACATTATAAAAAAATTGGATATTACACTCAAAGTGGAAGTAGTTTAGTGTCATTATTTAGTGTGATGTTTGAGTTAAAAATATAACCTATTACAACATCAATTATTATTTTTATGATGTAGTAGTAGAATGTGTTTCGAGTTGATGATATAGTAACCAATATGCCATGAGTAATCATTTGTAACACAGTATTGAATGCTCTAAAAGTGAAGGGTTTTTTGATATTTCTAAATAACAAGAGCTTTCCGTTGCTTATAAATATATGCCCTGAACTCTGGGTTTAAACAGTGTTTTAAACATTTTTCACAAATAATGTTTAATATTACTTTGTAGAAGTTAAATCGTCTGCGACAATAGTTAAACACTTAAATTTATAAAAAGCGTTAAATAGAAAAGTTTTGAAAACAAAAGAAGTAAAACACACATTATTTTTACACTAGCTCACTCAAGCTGAGTTATGACAACGAGTTTCACTAATAACGGAGATTACACAATGAGTTTAACCACTTCTGGTTTATAAACTAACCAAACTAGTTAGACGAGTATTACCATTCTTGGTTTATACTAGTCATTTTGACTATACCATTTAACTCCACTGAGTTAAACAATAAGTGTTTATACTTCACTTTTGAATACAAAAACAAAGTTCTTTTGTACTAATACATGAAATAATCTTTAACTCTTAGACAGAAGATTTGAAATCAATACAAAGTATTCACTAGTACCGTAAGGGGAAACGACAGCGGTTATTTTTGCTTATAGGCAGTGGTTCCCGAACCGAGGCATATGCAAGCGAGGCAAAAAGTCAACTACCTTTTGCCTCGGGTGCGAACCGGGGCATAAAAGGAGAGGATTTGGCCTTGGTTCAGCCTTAACCAAAGCAGTAGAGTTTTTGATTTTTTTAAATGTTTTTTTCGTAGGACTTTATTCCTCGGTTCCTCGTGAACCGAGGCAGTATGTCCCACTCTACTGCCTCGGTTGTAGCTTGAACTGAGGCAGTAGAGTCCTTTTTTTTTTCTCATCCGCAAGCCTTTTTTCTTCGGGTGTGACTATAACAGAGGCCATAATGGGCCTTTCTACCTCGGGTATGACCTCAACCGAGGCATATACCCTTGTTTTTTTTAAAATGAGGTATGTTTCTGTAACATTCCCAACTACAAAAACAAACCTGCATATATTTTTATAGCCAGAACAGTCCAGAATAATCCAGAAACGTATATTTTGAATGAAAATTATATTAAAACATAAATATATTCAATGGAATTATAAATCAACTTCTTAGAAGCTTAAATCAATTCAATGTAATCATAAATCAAGTTTGAAGCATAAATCAATGCAATGTACAAAGTTAAACTAATAATAATGTAGAAAAGCATAAAACAACTTAGAAACATAAACATAGAACTTACTATATCCTAATATCTACTACATACTATTATATAAATGAATTACATATTTAGTCAGTGTTTTCCTCACAAGTTGAATTGACTTCTCTGGAATTGGAGCAGTCCTATTAAATCTCTGCATAAAACACAATGATTTCAATTAGTGTATATGAAATCTAAACTATAGAGAAAATAAAATTCAAACCTAAATATTACCGTTTCCCATCCACCGATGTAATGTGCACGAATAATGGTCATCATCCAAAACATGACGTAGTAACCATATTCATATGACCCCATTTGTCTATTATACTACAATATATCATCATAATTATAAAATGTTAAGTAACATCATTTGAATGGAACCAAATGTAAGAAAGTATGAACTAAAATACCAAACCTTAAGGGCAACCCAGACAAGTTTTTAGCTGTAGCAGTAGATCTCCTAGATAACATCATATGTGTTGCAAGGGAACTATTAAAAAAAATTGCTTTAGCATACATTTATGCAACAAAGAAAGTTGAAACATTGAGTCTTACCAATCTACTACATGTCTAAGAGGGTTGGGAGGAGACTTGTGCAATGAACAAAACCAGACAGCAGTGTTCTCCGGTATGGAGATTACAAGTAGCTGCCAATGACACCTGAAATTGGTAATAACTTCATTGTCATATACCAAAATTAATAATGAAACTTTAAAGTTAACAAATTTCACTTATCCATGTATATAAGGGAGAAAATATATCTCCTTCCTCATTCTAAAGCAGGTGGTGATGTATGTTTGGATATCATCAAATTTATTTCTTTCATGAGTCATAGAGGGGTCAATGAACCCATATACATCGTTGAACCCCTTCTTGTTACTAACATCAAACATATACCTAAAATGAAGAAACAATCTGATATAAGTAACTTGATAAAAAAATAATTATATAAAAAAGTTCGCATAAACTTACATCATCCACAGCTGAATTAGTGTAATATTAATTTCTTCTCTCCCCGACGCATTCTCCCTAACATCTTGATGATGCAAGTACAATGGGATATGAGCTTCTCTTTCAAATGTAGTAGAATCCCAGTGTACATTCATTGGCGCATTTGAAATGATTTTAAGAAGCTCGTCTAACGCACCAAGAGGGTCGTCCTCAAATAAATGAGTCTTCTTTGGTCTAGGACTTCCCTCTTGACCTATCTACTGTTACATGCAAAAATGGTTATGTTATAACGTCAATTAGAAGTAAATATTAAAATTGAGAAATATATAGTACGAGTGTTTACTGGGGGATCAGATACATCACCAACCAAATGTCTAGGCCAGGCTCAATAGGGTACATCCACCTTAAGTATACTGGTCCACACAACTTTATTTCTCTGACCAAATGAACAAGTAAATGCACCATGATGTCAAAAAAGGATGGAGGGAAAAACATTTCTAGGTGACACAAGATATGATAATTTCACTTTGAAGTTCATCTAACTTTGTAGGATCGATGACTTTACTACAAATTGACGAGAAAAATGAGCACAATCGAGTTATGGTCTACCTAAATTTTTTGGGCAAAATTCCACGAATTGTCATCGGTAAGAACTGTTGCATTAAGACGTGACAATCGTGAGACTTCAGTCCAAAAAGCTTTAAGTCTTGCATTGACACTAAGCTTTTGATATTTGAAAAGTATCCTTGTGGTACCTTGATACTCTTTAAACAAAGACAAAAACTTATCTTGTCTTGTCTGTACATTATGTAACATGCAGGGGGCAAATAAGTACGTTTACCAATCTCTCTTGGTGCCAACTCTTCTCGGATCTTCATGTCAACTAAATCCAAACGCGCATTCACTCCATCTTTTGTTTTTACCTGGATGTTTAGTAGTGTACCAATCAAGCTAGCACAAACATTTTTCTCTACATGCATGACATCTATGCAATGTCTAACATCTAACTTTGACCAATATGGAAGATCAAAGAATATTGATTTCTTCTTCCAAGGGGTCGTTACAGAACACTTCTTCGGCGTTTTCCCAAATACATGATGTACGCTATTAACTTTTTCAAGAACTTCAAGTTCAGTAAGTGGAATGGGTGCATTGTATTTCTCTTGTTCTCCATTAAATGCTTTCTTTAACCTTCGATATGGATGATTAGATTGTAAAAATCACCGATGACGCATATACACTGTCTTCCTTCCGTGTTTTAATAAATGAGCTACAGTGTTTTCTTCACATATAAGACGTGCTTTATGACCCTTCACATTGTACCCCGACAAATTACCATAAGCTAAAAAGTCATTAATGGTGCAAAATAACATGGCATGCATCATGAAAGTTTCTGAAGCAAAGACATCAAATATTTCAACCCCATCAACCCACAACAAATTCAAGTCTTCAACTAGTGGCAAGAGATAAACATCGATGTCATTTCTAGGCTGCTTTGGACCAGATATCAACATTGACAACATCATGTACTTTCTTTTCATGCACAATCCAGGAGATAAGTTGTAAATTATCAGTATAACGGGCCAAGAACTGTGATTGGTACTTAAATTACCAAATGGGTTCATTCCATCAGTAGCTAAGCCAAACCTAAGATTTCTACATTCTTCATCAAATTGAGGGAATTCTTGATCAATTTTTTCCATTGCTTTGAATCAGCTGGATGACGAAGCAATCCATCAGTTGTTCTCTCATCTGCATGACATCTTAGGTTTTTAGTGTCTTTGGGATTCACGAACAAACGCTTAAGTCTGGCCACGAGTGGAAGGCACCAAACTACTTTCAAAGTAGAGCCATTCTTTTCTATGTGACTATCTTCACCGTTGTTTTTTGACTTGTATCGTGATAACCCACATTTTGGACACTTTATCAAAACTTCCTTCTCATTCCTATATAATATGCAATCATTCGGACATGCATGTATCCGTTTATACTCCATACCCATCGGACAAAGAATTTTTTTTGCATCATAATTACGAGTGGGTAACGTATTTCTATCTGACAGCATTTCATTCAACAACGAAAACAATTCTGTAAAACTCTTATCAGTCCATCCATTGGTCGCCTTTAAATTCATGAGCCTTAACACCGCTAACAACCGTGTGAACTTAGTTGAACTAGCATACAAAGGAGTCTCTGCATCAGTGGACATCGTTTCATACACATGCGCTTGGGCAAAAGCTTCTGCGCCAACATCGCGGATCATGTCCTCTAAGTTGTCTTCTTCTGCTCCATCTTCCATATCCATTGTGGAATCATAAACATTTTCAGTTGGAGAGACAGTTGGAAAGTTTGTTAATTCGCCGTGCCATATCCATGTTGTATAACTTCGTATGAAACCATCACAGATAAGATGTTCCCTAATATCAGTTGCGTTCAACTTCCTCCCATTCAAACAATTCACACAGGAACATTTGAACTTGACTTCATCACCACCACTTGTACTCGCATGACATTACGCAAACTCTATAAATTCTTCTACCCCTTTCACGTACTCAGTGCTCATGCGTGGTAAATTAATTCACCCTCGATCTGTATGCATGTTTACTGAAATTGTTTACACAATTTCAATAATCTTGAATGATAACTTTGATCGTGTTTGTATTCAAGGTGTGACCCATTCCCATTCAAGAAGATTCACTTTTTTTAGTTTATTAAACATATCAATTTTAAACAACATATCTTAAATTTCACAAAATTTTGTCAGCATTTCGCATTGGTCTTCAGGTTACACGAAATGAAAGTGATTATAAATCACAATCAAATATGCACCCGAAGATCAATACAAAACACCACGACAAATTTTCATGAAATTTAAGACATGTATATTAAAATTTATATGTTATAATAAACTATGAAAAAGTTATTACTCTTCTTAAACTGTCCAACTGGACAATTCAAGATTCAATACTTGTAAATTATTATTAGGCTTAATTACCTACTTAGTCCCCATGTTAGGAGGTAATTTGCTGTTTAGTACCCGGTTTTAAAAATGTAGGCATTTGGTACCTATGTTTTGAAATTTGTATCAATTCAATCCTATCAAGTTAACGGCGTTATAATTTATGCGAGAAATTAAGGACGTTAATGAAGATGCATTCAAACATTTGATAGCTATTCCACCCAGGCTATCATTAACGTCCTTAATTTCTCGCATAAATTATAACGCCGTTAACTGGATAGGATTGAATTGATACAAATTTCAAAACATAGGTACCAAATGCCTACATTTTTAAAACCGGGTACTAAACAGCAAATTACCTCCTAACATGGGGACTAAGTAGGTAATTAAGCCTTATTATTACCATCTCCTCTATTTTCATTTGTAAAAAGTACGTTTGTTCAAAAAATCTGGAGATAGTAAATAATTTTTGTATTGAATCTTAAATGGGAAACTAAGGCTAATACACAACAACAATGTATTCAAGCAAATTAATAATTACATATGCAACATGTAATATATTCTACCAAGCAATATATTGAAGCAATAAAGTCATTTCAATTAACTTTAGGGTTTATGTACTTTACTTTACTTCACTTGTTTATATCATTTTCTCAAACCTTATTTGAATATTGTTTAGCTTATAATCTTATCATCAAATATCAATAACAAATATATCAATTTCACAACAACAATTATCAAACACATATCCATCTTAATCACCAAAAAATAATAAAAGTTATAATATGACTAATTAACAACAACAACATATCCATCAGTTTCACAAGAACAATTATCAAACACATATCCATCAATTTCACAACAGTTATCAAACACATATCAATCTAATGACCAATATATCAATCTTTCACTAATTATTATGAAACACAGCAAAATCACAATGAACCAACCTCAATGCAGGCTGCGAGATTGAAGTAACGGTGGAGGAAGCAATAGCGACAAAAGAGTAGGAGCGACGAAGGGTGTGAAGACAGCACGACGGGAAGAGCCAAGGAGGACCGTGCACGACGACGGGGCAAAGTAGCGGGGGCAGAGATTACACTCCTTGCGCGAGAAAAAGGCAATGAGAACAAGGGCAAGGACGTCTTCACAATGTAAATACGAGGCAACGGCGGCAAGGCAGTGGCGACGAGGCAGCAACAATAATTGGAGTTATTATGTGACAAGAGGAACCGCGAGCACACTATAGCAACGGTGATGGTGCAACGCCCCTGTAGCGGTGGCAATGGCGGACCGACGACCCTATAGTGGTGGCGCTAGCGGTTGGAGGCAGTGGAGGTTTTGGATGCAGCGGCAAAATCTAGCTGAGGAAGGAAGTAAAAAAGTGTGCGTAGAGGGTAACTTCTTTGAGATCTGTAGATATGAAAGGCATAGTGCCTCGGTTATGAAACTAATCAAGGTAATAACATAAGTACTGCCTCGGTTATTCATACCAACCGATGCCTAAACTGAACATATACGCCTCGGGTCTCCGAGAAACCGAAGCATAATACCTTCACTAGTCATTTCACTTGATTAACAACACAAGAGTCAGTCCACGTGGAACTTTCTGCCTCGGTTGTTAGTGGAACTGAGGCAGTATATTAATTTCAGAATATTAATTTCAGAAAGCCTGTTTTGCATGTCAAAAGTTATAGAGCATTCTACCTCGGTTATCTCAACAACCGAGGCAGTAGGCTTATTTTAAATTAGCTATCATTCCAAATGTCAGTTGGAGGCGGGAAGTTTCAGACCATTCACCATCGGTTGGGCGTTTGAACTGAGGTAATACAAATGTTATGCTTCGGTTCATGTTGAACCGATGCCTATAGGTTCACTGAAATTGCAAAAATGTCACTGCGTTTTCATATGCTTCGGTTTTGAAAAAACCGTTGCCTATAGGGTGCGTTTGTAAACCGTTTTTTTACTAGTGATTCTAAAAAATTGTAAAATGAACTTGCTTTTTCAAGCACAATTCAAAAGATAAAGCTTGAAGAAAGCAACGTGAACATATATAATAATAACATTCTTGTTATCTTCTATTCATGCAAATTTATTTATATAGGCATCTTCGAAAAAGATCCATTATTCAAAACTTTGACTTTCTTCTAAGATATAGCCTTTAAAATAGAGTTAGAAGTTAGGTCACATTCTGGTAGGGCAAATGTGTAAGAATCGTATTTTTGGATAGGGGGGGACATGTGGGACATGGTGGTCACCCACCTCTTTGACTATTAGAGTGCAATTATGAGGGGAGGGGAGGAGAGAAAAGGAGAGGGTCTATTGATTGGGCAAGGAGGAGAGCAGCTCACGGGGAAGGAACCCATTCTTTCTCTCTTTAAAAACTTCATCCCAAAATTCTCTCGCTTCTCTCTAAGATTCCAGCACCTTGGACCGTAGGAATTTTATCCTGATGCTACCATGGTCTCCGCAAAGTAGAGGACTCCATTTCAACCGAACGTTTTCGTCCTTCCGATCGGGGCAGAATTCTTGGCTGAAGGATGGTTGTGCTTGGAGAAAACCAGGTAAGGGGAAGCTAGATCTGTGTATGTAAATTGTAGGAATAATAGGTTTGATATCATATTATGATTATTTGATGAAAAAGGTTAGGTTTAGAGTATCATTCCTTACTACGAATCTGTATGAGTATGGTAGAATTATACTGTTGCAAATCTGGGAAAGAGGGGTGGAACAATGGAGTTTTCTGGGTTTCTCTGGAATCTGCGCGATTCTGCAGAATTCTGCAGAATGCGCGAACGTTCAATTTTGGTGAAAATTGGACGTTCGTCCAATTGGTACTTGACGGACGTCCAAATTCTGGACGTTCGGTAATTGTTCTGAGCGTCCGTCCGAATCAGCCATTGTAAAACGTTCGTCCCAACAGTGCTCGACCAATTAGTGGTCGGCCTTCTTCTGAACGTTCGTCCAATTCTGGTGAAATTGGACGTTCGTCCAAATTGTTGAGCGTTCGGTTCTGAACGAACGTCAACGTTCGTTCGATATGGGACGCTCGTCCAAATCGTAATTAAACAGTAAATTATGAGCGTTCGGTCATACTAGGGGATAACGAACGTTCGTTCTTTGAGGATGTTTGATCTTATACGCTCGTCCAAAGCGTCCAATGGTTTAACGTTCGGCCTTATGATAAATATGAGTGTTCGGCTTTTAGGGTATAACGAGCGTTCGATTTTTGAGTATAAGTGAGCGCTCGTCCTTTGTTAAAGTGAGCGTTCGTCCTTTGTTAAAGTGAGCGTTCGTCCTTTGTTAAGTGAGCGTTCGTCCTTGGTTTCAGTGAGCGTTCGTCCTTGGTTTCTGGGAGTGTTCGTCCTTGGTTTTGGGAACGTTCGTCCTTGGCTTGGTGAGCGTTCGTCCTTGATTTTGGGAGCGTTCGTCCGTGATGTTGGTCCTTTAATTTGTGAACGTTCGTTCTTTAATTGGTGAACATTCATCCTTTAATTTGTGAACGTTCGTCCTTGGTCTGTGAGCGTTCGTCCTTGGAAGCTCGGTTAGGTTTGGTGTTCATCGGCAGCGTTCGGCCTTTTATGAGGATTGATTTCAGAACGTTCGTTCAGACAGTATCGGAGTTGGAAATAACGTTCGGCAATGCATGGATCCGTGGGAGTATTTTGAAGCAATTATTGAGAATTGTTGGTTATTTCCTTGATCCAATATTGGTTTAGTTATACATATTATTGAGAATATGTATGACTTCGTGATTGAGCACGTTTATTCTATTGGTTTAGTTATACATATTCTTGAGAATATGTATGACTTCGTGATTGAGCACGTTATTTCTAGTTATACATATTATTGAGAATATGTATGACTTCGTGATTGAGCACGTTTATTCTAGTTATACATATTATTGAGAATATGTATGACTTCGTGATTGAGCACGTTTATTCGGTTGGAGGTGGTACATACACTATGTTATTTACTTGTAACTTCGTCGGTCTTTTTAGCATTTTTGCTAGTCTCACGCGTGAGATGGAGATTCGAGTGTCACCTTCTTCTGCGCGAGGAGGTGAATGTCTCGCCCACTGACTTCGGCTCGTGTTGAGTATAGTGCATCGTTACGCGTAGTATCGATGTTTTTACTCGTTAGTCCTTGAGGAGTCGGGGAGATAGGTCTGAAGTCGCGATGGATGACGGCTCGGGTCGCCTGTTATTGAGAGCAGGTTATGACGACGAATTACAAGTAAACGACATCAGTTTATGAAAGACTAGTCTGCAGAGTCATGTCAGTCGATTTATCATGGGGATTGTTATAGTATATGTAGTGGGTTTATAATGTGATAATTTTGGTTATTCATCTTGCATGTTGTGGCTGTGGTTTCTAACCGTGATGGTTGTACGGATACGGGAGAGATGGTAGTGCAGATAAAGTTGGATTTGGAATACTTCGAGAGAGAGTCAGGAAGTAAAACTTGTTGGGTCTATAGGTAGTAACGAGCATTCTTACTAATGACGTTCGGTCTTGGTGTTATTTATTTTCAGGTAGCGAGCGTTATTAGGTAACAGTTGATCTTGATGTTAGTGGATCTGAGGTAGCTAGTGTCCGATCTTAATTTGGTAACCTGAGGTTTAGTTTGATTACGTTCGGTTAGTACTAAGGTGTTCAGCAGAGTACTCTAGGCGTTTAAACCAGACTCAAGTGTTCTTTATTATAGTGTTTTGTCTCGTAGTGATGGTTCTTAGGGAATGATCTTTATTGGTGATGTTGCTCTGAGGTTGTAATCATTTATGGGGAGTGGCCGGCCTTGATATTCGTTGAGGTAACGATCGATTAATAAGTAGTGATTAGTCGTGATGATGCATGATTCAGGAAGTGATCATTCTCAGGTAGTGTTAGGGGCGGATGATGCTTGTTTCAGATAAGGATTGTTAACAATTAGCGGTTGTACATAGGGAACATCCGGTCTCGATGAGGTTACCCTCAGATAGTGTTAAATCCAGTAAAGTGATCAGTTAAGTGTTCGCCCGAATGGTACTTAATCTGTGGTGCGCGAGATTTGATCTTTGAGCAATCGTTCGAATAGTGTTTGAAATAATAGTAATTGTTCTAGTAGAGTACACTGTCTTAACGTGAAGTCTAAGTACTTGATCTTAATCAGCGTTTGATCTTTTGGTATTCGACCTAATGGTCTTCGGTATAATAGCGGTTGATGTTTAGTTTCGAGCTTAAGTGATCAATCTTAATGTTCGTGTAAACAGTATCCGATGTAATACAAGTTCGTTGTTTTATCGTTTGATTCAGTAATGATATGATATCTGGGTATGTATTGAGGTTGAGGGTATTGTGGTAGGATGTCTTGATCTGTGGTTGATTGTGGACCTATTGAGGGGACTAAGAATGAAATTACAAGTGGGGCACTTTCCGTTGATTTGCTCATCAACGTATCATCCAGATGAGAGTTTATTGTGTACTGGGTTGATTATTAGGTACTATGGAATGAGTGTCCAATAGGAATTGTGATATGTTGGTTTGAGGATGGCTGACTTAATTATTATATGATATTTGTATCGAAATAACTATGCAAGTTTTATAAATGATGTGTTTCAGGTTAGCTCACTCTTACTTTGCTTGTTTGTGCATGTGAATGCGATGATCGTATAATGTGTGATGTTATACGGGAGCAGTTGAAGGATTGTCACGTGATCCTGTGCAACTGGAGGAAGAAATGGAAGATCGAATTAGAAGGATTCAATGTTATCTTTGCAGTTACGTCTGAGCTTAAAACTGATGTACAGATTTTAGTTGATGTTCGGGATGTTATGTATCATTACAACATTTAAGTTTTGAAAATAAATTTTTTATTTTGGGTGAATTTTTGGGATGTTACAAAATGTGCTTAAAAAGAACAAGGAGAGGACAATGTAGAAAATATTCCTTAAGTATCTTCCTAAGTTATTCCGATACTTTATGATAAAGTAGGAAATCTGAAAAAAAAAAGCATAATACACTAAACAAATAAGTACTTAAAAATACATACGTTAAACCATTAAACTATCCTTATTTTATATATTTTAAGATAAGATGAATCATTATATATATCCATTTATTTGTATGGTATATGTTGAATATACGAAGCTTTGGTTAGAAATTGATTCATCTTTATTCTATAACATGATCTAGATATTCAAATTATTCACTTAGAGGAAGATATGGAGACAATGCTTAGAGATATATAATAGTTTAAATATTCTCATATATTTTTAGGAAGAACCAATTTTCTGATAAATTACTTTCTTTAAGCTTACATAATAAGATCACCACTATAGCGAAAGAAAATGGCTACAGTTATTTTCAATGTTAAATTACAGTTAGTGAACTGTAGTATGTTAAACAGTAATTAAAAAGAATACATTATGATTATAGTTAGAAATCATCGTATATAATAGATAATGCCTACGATACCTCAAGCTAACCGTAACTTATAGTCATTTTAAAAAAGAGGTATAGATTACGGTTCTTGTAGAATTGTAACATACCATCATTCAAAACATATTTAATAATAAAAAAATATGTATAGGCTTCAACTTAATAAGATAACTGTAGCCTGAAAATTTTCACAAAAATATAATAAAAAATAGCATAGGTATAGGGTACAGTTTAATGAGGTAATCGTAGCATAAAATCTTTCAGAAAAATATAATAAAAATTAACATATGTATAAGTTGCAATTTTGGGTAGAATCATATTTATACTTAACCATAGATTACGATTTTCAATAGAACTGTAGTCTATTTCCAATTTTTTGATATATATATATATATATATATATATTTTTTTTTTTTTGGTTTTGATTCCTGCCTATACAGAAGAAGATTTAAAAACATTAAAAAAATAGATTACATAACAATTTTATACTAGACAAACGTTTTTATATATAAAGGGTATAAAAGTAGGCTAGCAATTTAAACTATTTTACATTTCACTATATTTTTTACACAAGCATTCCTTGCATATGCAATTGAATCTAGAAGCAATAGTGGAGAATTATTAAAATGTTGGACAAAAGAAAATAATTTCAATTAATACATTAAAATACAATTTTAATACGAGTACGAATAATCATCCTTTGTATTACATAATAATCACATTCATACGAGTCATTTTCTCTATTACACTACAAATATATTAAAACAATTATAAGTAGGGGAGAAAGAAAAAGAACCAAACACTTATATTTGAACCAAAATAGGTAACTTTGAGCAACAACCAGGCTAGCTTTTTTTATCTTGCGTTTTGCTTATGTTATACTAGGTAGACATATCTTGATCAACAATTTTAGGAAACCAAAATAGTACACTCAAAATTTATATATTTAATTAAAGTCACTAATACAAGTATAACAAAATCCACACATATATAAAGGATTGCCCTTCATTTCTTTATACTCTTGAACCCGTTAATAATTGAATTAGAACTAAAATTTTCAGCTATTTATTTTTCAATTTAAATAACCATATTATCGGCACTAAATTTATCTTTCAATTTATTTCACAATTTTGTTTGGATTGCATAAATTGATCTTTTTTTTATAGTTGTAAAAATAGGAAGAGTTAAAATAAGATGAATTAAATAATCAACCAAGTAAAATGTCATTGACTTTAATGTTATTGATAAATGTTGACATAATTTCAGCATGGTAAATAAATTCTTCAAATCTAGATGGTTATATACATCAATAATAATTTTGAAGTTGTATTTCATATGAACCCATTTAAAACAAACTCTTCTAATTTCATCTCTTTGACTAATTGGATATTTCCATATTTAAGGACAATTTCCTGGATCACATTGCATTGAATTTATATGAAACTCCTCTCTTATAATTGTTTGAACCTTAAGAAAGAGCTCCTTTAATCAAGCAATTGGATCATTAGTGATGGCAATCGTCGTAGCTAGGTTGGGCCAAAGTTAGAAGAGAAAACCATGGTGAAGGGTGAAGGATGAGTGTTTGCAAAAGTTGGTTCAAATGAGAGCAAAGCTCACGGTTTTATTTGGGTTATGGTGATGGAGGTGATGATTGATGATTCTCTTTGAGAGGTGATGGACAAATTTATGATCACCAAAATATGATGTCACAAACTTGCTTACAATCGGCAAGTATGACCGAATCGTTCAAGTAATAAACTTGGTAAGACCAAGTATCGTTCTCCCAAAGGACTCACGACCTAGTTTAGTTGTGTGGTTTGTTGATTAGCTAAGACTTAAGGACGAAATAATTGGATTGTATTATGCAAAAGACGAAAATAAATATGTTTGCATGAGGTTTTGATCAATGGAAAAAGCAAAAGACAAGCACTTTCAATGATATATATATATGAATATGTTGTTCGGGTCAATTTCATCTCATCCACTCTCATATATTTTAGGAATTCAACATTCAAATCATCATTGTTAATGCCACTCTCTAAATTACCTTGTCAAGAAGGCTTATCCCTAATTACGAGTTCATACGATTCCTAGCATTCCTAATAATTAGTTCTCTTAGCACAGGAGCTTAACGACAACCAATATAATATTGGGAGAGATTCCCCGGATCTAGACTTCCCTGTACGTTCCCGTATCGACAAAATCAATAATCATGCATTGAATGAGTTAAACAAAGCAAGCATTAAGCAAAGAGGAAAAACCCTAACTAATGATGAAAGAAAGCATAAATCTTAGATTAAGATGCAATCACAAATTCCATATATGAGAGCTTCAAAAGATTACATTGATTCCCCAACAAACATACAAGGTTTAGTTCACCATATTCATGGTGAACCTAGATGAACAATAATGAAAGAATGAAAGATAAAACCCTAGAAAGGTGAAGAGGTAGCCTGAGCATCCAAGATCCTCCTTCAAAGGGTTGGAAGAGAGAGTGTTTACTTCGTTTCTGCCAAAGATACAAACCCTAGGACGTCCTAAAGCTTATATACTATTCTAAAATTACAGAAAATTCAGGCCCAAGCCCATAAGTGTGCCGCTCAGCGGTAAAGTACCGCTCAGCGGTTAGTGCGCGTCTCGTTTGTTCCCCTCAACGGCCATTTTGCTCCTCAGCGGATCTCCCGTAAGCTCCTGAGTGCCGCTCAGCGGTAAACTGCCGCTGAGCGGTGACTTCGGCTTCTTCTTTTACACTTTTTGATGTCTTTTCTGATTTCATCTCTCTCCTTCACTTCTTTCACTAAATTCACCTTAAAACCTGCACAAAAACACTGAAATCAAGCATAAACCTGTCCAGCTCTCTTATTTATGAAAATATGGATAAAAACATGATTTCAAGCTAGTTTCTAAGTGTAAAGGTTGCTTTTGTATCAATTTTAAGCATGAAAATAACAGTTTTTCAACTGTTATCAAGAGGTTAGGCCAACTCTTGGAGGAAGGTGGCTATAGAAGGTCACTTGAGTTGCTTTAGTCTAGAGTGACTTTACAAGAGTAGTATGACACAAAATTGACAGAATAATAATACTATAAATCAGACGTAAATACAAGAGTGGGAGACAACTTTATTTATAGGATAAGGGTGTCTCCTAATTTGTAGAAGCTAGACCTAAAAGCCATACCTTGGCTAACTTGGAAAGTAAGGAGAAAATCCTCTCTATTAGGAGAAAGACAAGTGACAAAAATCATATCCAATGAGAGGGAGACATGTGGCCACTACCTCCATTCCTAAAGTGACATGTGACTACTAACTACGATTAAAAACTCTTCAAAGGGAGGAGGACACATGGCATGGACAACCCACTCTTCTTGTTCACCAAGTTAGGTGAAAAATTTGACCCCTTGGTCAACTAAGCCAAATTTGCATCGCACTTTAGTCAACATTGGACCTTGGCTCTTTGTTGACTTGTGTGGTCAAAATCATATTCTACTTGGCCCAAATAAATCATACACTATTAGGCCCATAATACAAAGCCCAAATCAATCCTACTTGACCCAAATTACAATGCCCAAAATTATTTTTACTCTAAAAGCTTCATGATGACCCAAGATAGCCCAAGAGATAGAGTCTAGGCCTATCTTCCACATATGACTTCAACTCTTCTTGAAAGTGCTTGGCCATGGCTAGGGTACATGCTTCAGAATATGTGAAGAAATTGAATTCTTCTTATTTCATATTCATGGGCAACTTCTCTTCTATTACTTTTAAAAGCACACTATTCTTTTATTTTTCATCAATGTACCATTTTTTTTTTCAAGAAAAGAAATTTTAAGAGTAAGAGATAATATATGATAATTAAGTCACACTTAAAAATTGATTATGGAAAAACACATAACACATAACTTTTCCTTCTACAATCATAAAAATTGAAAATACAAAAAGAGGCATGAAATAAAAAAAATAATCTAATTACTAAACAAATATTTCACTATCAAAATGAGAAACGAGCATAAATCAAAATTGATATTATCGGTAACCAAATTTTTTTGTAATACTTCGATAAATCGAAATTACAAACGACCATAAATATGTTAGTAAACTACTCATTGTTAAATTTTACCAACAGAACACAAAATATGTCAATAGATATACGTTTGTAAAAATCCATAAATAAAATTCCTGGGTAAATACTTTGGTCTAGTTAATCTTCTCTCTTTTCTTTCTTCTTCCTTTTAGTTTTTCAATTCTTCTTCTTCTTCCAATTCCTCCCCCCTTCCTTTTCTTCTTCTGACAAAGTTATAGCCACCTTTGTCTGGATTCCTTGCCTCTACAATTCAACTTCTTCGCCACCATTGTTTGGCTCCATCGCCAATGTCGACAACGAATCCTCTCCTCATCTTCCTTTTCCTTTTCCTTCTCCCACTGTTTTGTTTTTTCTCATGTGCTGCCACCATCACGCTACCATGTAGTTTTATCGTCACTGTTGAATATAGTGAACAACTATCTGTAGAATTAATCTCCCTTGTGTTGAATATACACATAGGGTATTTATAATATAAGAAATGTTGACTAAGCCTAAATTACAAATAAGAAATAATAACAAACTAAATAAAGATAAAAGATAAATATAAGATAAAGATAATATATCTAACACTCGCCCTCAAGCTGGTGCATACAAATCGTATGTACCAAGCTTGTTACAAATATAATGAATTTTTGGCCCCTGTAAAGACTTAGTGAGAATATCTGCTAACTTAATGAATAAAGTCTTTATATCTTTAGATACAATATTTTCTCGAATGAAATGTTAGTCAATCTCAATGTGTTTGGTCTTCTCATGAAAGACAAGATTAGAACTAATACGAAGAACATCATGATTGTCACATATAAGAATTATTTGAGTGACATCTCCAAATTGTAAATCTCTAAGCAAATGCTTAAGCCAAACAAGCTCACACGAGGCTTAAGCCATACCTCTATATTCTACTTCTACACTAGATCTTGCCACAAGACCTGTTTCATGCTTTTCCAAGATATCAAGTTACCACCAATGGAGACACAATATTCGGATGTAAACCTTTTATTAAAAGGAGATCCTACTCAATCAGCATCTAAATAGCAAACCACTCTTGTATGGTTATTAGTACCATATAACAACCCTTTTAATATACGAATAAATGCATTCCAATAATCTTCACACAGAGAATGAAGGAATTGGTTTACCACACTAAATGCAAAGGAAATGTCAGGACAAGTAACTATAAGATAATTAAATTTTCCAACTAGTCTTCTATATTTCTCGGGGTATGACATAGACTCCCCCTGTTTTGATAGAAGTTTAGTATTAGGATCCATGGGTGTGTCAATAGATTTTGAATTCACCAACCCAATTTCCTCTAAAATATTCAATGCATATTTCGTTTGAGATATAACAACATCATCGTTGGATTGTGCCACCTCAATACCTAAGAAATATCTATGTTTTCCAAGATCTTTGGTCTGAAAATGGTTATAAAGATTTTGTTTCATCTGAGAGATGTCATGACTTTCACTGCTTGTAAGAAAGATGTCATCAACATATACTATCAAGTAGACACATCCAACACTCGAGTAGTGGTAAAAGACTGGATGATCTGTCTCACAATAAGTAATTGTCGGAATAATCAGTATCTTTATAGAGTCGCGCAGCGGAATAAAATATAGATAGCGGAAAGCGTGTTCAGTCAAACTTGTAATAAGATGGTCCGTTTTAGAAATTTAATTTTCTTAGAGAAAATTTGTCAAACAGTTGATGTGCATAAAACAGAAAAGATATAGGGAATAAAAAAATTGACACACTGGATTTTTATCCTGGTTCGATTCAAAAGAATCTACGTCCAGTTGTTAATCACTATAAAAAGTGATTAACGATTTCACTAAAATCAGTTTCAACAAATTACAATAAAAGTGAATAAAAATAGAGAGATAAAACCTTCCTTCGACCAACGAACTGGAAGCAAACAATCTACACTTTCCTTCGACTGACGAATCAGAACAGTGCATAACAGTTCTTCCTTCGACCAACAAACTGGAAAAAGAGTAGCGTTGCCAACTCGAAGAGAATCGCTTCGACCTTTGAGCCATAAAGCACGAGCTTCTCCTTTTCACGAGACTAGGCAGTGCAATGAACTAGCTTATGGAACTTCCACATATCACACTGTATTCTCAAAAGCTCAGAGTTATTTTCTAATAGTTTTGGAACTAACTTATATAGCCAACTGGTCTAAGTTCGCAGAGATGAATTATAACTGCTACAGATAATTGATTATTGTTAGTGATAATCGATTATTTGAGTCCGTTACAGGGTTTTTCAAAAGCGATAATCGATTATACTGAGGAATAATAGATTATTCCAGAGACTTTGGTAGTTCTCATTAGAACTAGTGAAAATCGATTATTTGGAGTAATAATCGATTATTCCAGAGCAACGAGGTTTTTCTGAAGGGCTCAAGATAATCGATTATAGCTTCTAATAATTGATTAAATGCGTACCATTTCTAGAAATACAAATTTTTCTAAGTATTCATGTTTAAGGCTTTTCCTAATACATTTATAATCTACAAAGTGCTTTTTAAAACAAGTATAACAATCTATCGTCTTTCAGCATCATCAAAATCATTTATCTTCAAATTTACCAATGCTTCACATTGGTAACAATCTCCCCCTTTTTGATGATGATCAAAAATCACTTTTTAAAAGCAACTTTAGGTTATCTGCAAAAGATACAAACTAACAGACAACAATAAGAGTTAGCAGTAACTGCACATATTTCTCCTCCTTTTTTATCATAAGCAAAAATAGTTATAATGCTCCCCCTTAATATGAGCTCCCCCTCAATTAAACAGTGTATGTACTAAAACAATAGATCATTTTATTCATGAAAACATTAAAGATTACAAGGGCACATAAAGCAAGACATGAACATGATAAAACATCCTAGGAAGTCAAAACAAACAAACATGAAAGCACACTAACATAAAATCCTAAATCTAAAATTCAGGACTTGGAGATTAAAGTGATTTTCAATTTTTCCAATGCGAGTATCAAGGTCATTGAACTGGTCGATCACAAATTTTTCATGAGTTTGTTGCAACTCATATATTTGTTCAAAGTGAGTCTGTTGAAAGAGATGCATATCCTTCAGTTGTTTTGACAGGTTTGCAAAATGCTCCTCCATAGTCAGTGATGAATTGAGAAAATTTCATAAATCTGGAGATTAGGACATATCTAACACCCCTAACTCTCTTCTAAGTTCATAGAATCTATCTTTAGGTAGTGCTTTAGTGAAGATATCAGCCAATTGATGTAAAGTGTCAATGTATTCAATTTGGCAATCTCCCTTTTGAATGTGGTCTCTCAAGAAATGATGTCTAATTTCAATGTGCTTAGTTCTTGAGTGCATTATGGGGTTCTTAGTTAGGTTGATAGCACTAGTATTATCACATTTTAGAGGAATGTGATCAAGGAAGATATCAAAATCCTCTAGTTGTTGTTTCATCCGTAAAATTTGAGCACAACAATTTCCAGTAGCAATGTATTCAGTTTCAGTGGTAGACAAGGCTACACAAGCTTATTTCTTTGAATGCCAAGATACTAAAGAACAACCCAGAAAATGACATGTTCCACTAGTACTTTTCCTATCAATTTTACAGCCACCATAATCTGCATCAGAATAACCTATCAAACTAGGTAAAGGATTAGAAGGATACCAAAGTCCAAAAGATGTGGTTCCTTTAAGGTATTTCAAAATCCGTTTGACAACAATTAGATGAGATTCTTTAGGATTAGCTTGGTACCTAGCATACACACACACACACACACACACACTTTGCATAATGTCTGGTCTACTAGCAGTTAGATACAGTACGAATCCTATCATTCCTCTAAACATGGTTTCATTTACTCCTTCACCAGATTCATCCTTATCTAAATAGCAAGACGTTGCCATAGGTGTGTTGGCCTCTTTACAAGTATCCATACCAAACTTCTTAAGCACTTCTCTACAATATTTAATTTGGGAGACGAAATTTCCCCCATCTATTTGCTTTATTTGCAGATCTAAGAAGAAGTTAAGCTCACCCATCATAGACATCTCAAATTCACCTTGCATTATTTGTGCAAATCCCTCACACAATGAATCATTTGTGGACCCAAAAATGATATCATTTTCCTACTTTCTTAATAAACAAGATCAAATCAACCTTTCCTCGAGAGAAGTCATTTTGAATCAAGAAAGTACTTAGTCTTTCATACCAAGACCTAGGTGCCTATTTAAGACCATACAAGGCCTTTTTCAACTTATAAACATGATCAGGATATTTAAAATCCTCAAAACCAAGAGGTTGACTAACATATACCTCTTCTTTAATGAAACCATTCAAAAATGCACTTTTCACATCTATTTGGTACAATTTAAACTTCATCAACGATGCATAAGCAAGTAACAATCTATTTGCTTCTAACCTGGCTACTAGGGCGTAAGTTTCATCATAGTCGATACCTTTCTCTTGACAGTAGCCCTTTGCAACTAACCTGGCTTTGTTCTTTGTGATGTTTCCATCTTCATCAAGCTTATTTCTAAACACCCACTTTGTTCCAATGATTTGATAATCATCTTGTCTAGGAATGAGTTCCCAAACATCATTCCTTTCAAATTGATTCAGTTCTTCTTGCATAGCAACACACCATTTATCATCTTGAAGAGCTTCCTTTATGTTCTTAAATTCTACCTGAGACACAAAAGCTACTGTTAAGCAAAGATTATTAAGATTGTGTCTAGTAGTTACCCCTTTTAATATATCTCCTATGATGTTGTCCAGAGAAAGTCCTCTTGGTTGTTGATAGCTTTTAGGATCAACTACTTGATGTTCATTTTGAGTTTCTAGAGGATAGTTTTCATTTAGTTACATCTCTTCAAGAGCTTCCGTCAAATAATCCTCATCATCTGCAATTGGTTTATTTGACTCAAGAGGGTTCACCTCAAGGTCCACAATTTCATCAAAGACAACATGCATTGATTCTTCAATTTTCAAGGTTCTTCTATTAAACACCCTATATGCTTTGCTAATTAAAGAATATCCTAAGAAGATTGCCTCATCAGATTTAGTATCAAATTTTCCTAGATTATCTTTACCATTATTCAAAACAAAACATTTGCATCTAAAGATTTTCAAATGAGATACATTTGGTTGTCTACCGTTAAACAGATCATAGGGAGTTGGCTTAAGAATAGGCCTAATTAGCATTATGTTCAACACGTAACAAGCAGTACTAACTGCATCAGCCCAAAAGTATTTTGGCACATTAGATTCATTTAAAAGAGCAATAGCTAGTTCTTCTAATGACCTATTTTTCCTTTCAACAACATCATTTTGTTGGGGAGTTCTTGGAGCAGAAAAATTATGAGCAATTCCATGTTCTTCACAAAACTTTTCAAAAGATTCATTTTCAAATTCACCACCGTGATCACTTCTCAAAGTTTTGATTTTCAATTCCTTTTCATTTTGAACACGTTTTGCAAACGATTTGAATGCTTTAAAAGCTTCACTTTTCAAGGTTAAGAAAAATGTCCAAGTAAATCTAGTGTAATCATCAACAATCACAAGAGGATAGTAGTTTCCACCAAAACTTTTAATTCTAGATGAACCAAACAAGTCCATATGCAAAAGTTCTAAAGGTTTTGATGTTGAAATTATGGTTTTAGACGAAAATGAGGATTTGGTTTACTTTCCCTTTTGACATGCAGAGCAGATTTTGTCTTTCTCAAATTTTAAATTAGGCAAACCAATCACAAGATCTTTTGAAATCAATTTATTCAAATGTTGCATATGAATATGTTGCTCTTTTATGCCATAGCCAAGGATTTTCTTCTTTAGCAACTAAACATGGTTATATTATGACTAGATGCACTTTCAATATCAATTAAGTAAATGTTATTATGCCTAACACCTTGCAAAGCAATCTCAGTAGAATTTTTAAAATATACAGTGCATTTATCACTTTCAAAGGTTACCTTGAGATCCTTGTCGCATAGTTGGCTTATGCTTAGGAGATTGTGTTTGAGACCTTCAACACATAACACGTCCTTTATTATCAATGTGTTTCCTCCTCCAATGTCTCCAGTTTCAATGATTCTACCTTTGTTGTTATCCCCATAGGTCACAAATCTTTGCTTCTTCTTCTCAAATGATATAAACTTTTTCTTGTCACTGGTCATGTGTCTTGAACAACCATTGTCAAGATACCACAATGACTTCTTTGACTTAGTAGGTTCCTACAAAACAAAATTGAGCAAGAATTTAGGTCCCCAATCTTATTATGGGTCCTTGGGGTTAGTTTATGCAGACACACATCCTTTCACAATTTTAACCCATACATATTTACCATTTAGAACACCAAAATGTTTAATGTTGCACTTGTTTGATGTGTGACCATATTTCATGCAGTAAAAACAACAAGCCTCACACACTTTATTTTTCACAAAAGTCCCTTTTTCTACCCAAACTCTATGAGTTCTTTTTACTTTAGACTTTTTGTGTTGATCCATGTTTCTATTTCTAGCATTGCTTCTTGTAAAGTTTGTTTTGACATGTGAATTAGACTTGGTTGTCTTTGCAAGTAAATCCTCAAGAATGTCAATATCAAACATATGACTCTTACACGATAGACATTCAACAGGTTGTACAACAACATCATATTCAGATAATTTAGTTTCCAGATTACTAACTTTGTTTTTCAAAACAACTTCGTCATCTTGTACTTTTTCATACCTCAATTTCAATTCATTATGCTCTTTCTTTAGCTTTTTATGAGCAAGATCAAGTTTTTCATATTCATTTAACAAATCAAGAAATGCCATTTGTAAATCAAACTCATCACTTGACTCTAAGCTAGAATCAGTTACTTGGCTTCCTGCATCTTCTAAGTCTGCCATTAACCACAAATTTGCTTCTTCATTTGAATCGCTTGAGCTTGAAGAACTAGAAGCATTCTCTTCCCAAGCTATGCAAGCTTTCTTCTTTGGAAACTTTCTTTCTTTCTTTTCTTCACTTTTCCTATTTTTAGGACAGTCAATCTTCACATGACCTCTTTCTCCACATCCATAACATTTAATGCATAATGGAGATCCTTGATTTTGTTTCCTTTCTCCACGGTATTTGTCTTTTCCCTTTGCTTTCATAAATTTAGCAAACTTTTTAATCATAAGACTCATGTTTTCCTCATCGTCATCGGAATCATCGTTCTCAATTCTCTTAGAACTTTTTCCTTTTGAGATTTCAGACTTGAAGGCAAGCGTCTTTTGTCGGAACAATCGGTATCGTTATAGAGTCGCGCAGCGGAATAAAATATTGATAGTGGAAAGCGTGTTCGGTCAAACTCGTAATAAGATAGTTCGTTTTAGAAATTTAATTTTCTTAGAGAAAATTTCTCAAACAGTTGATGTGCATAAACCAGAAAAGAGTATAGGGAGTAAAAAAATTGACACACTGGATTGTTATCCTGGTTCGATTCAAAAGAATCTACGTCCAGTTGTTAATCACTATAAAAAGTGATTAACGATTTCACTAAAATCAGTTTCAACAAATTACAATAAAAGTAAATAAAAACATAGAGATAAAATCTTCCTTCGACCAACGAACTGGAAGCAAGCAATCTACACTTTCCTTCGACTAACGAATCGGAACAGTGCAGAACAGTTCTTCCTTCGACCAACGAACTGGAAGAACAGTAGCGTTGCCAACTCGAAGAGAATCGCTCCGACCTTTGACCCACAAAGCGCGAGCTTCTCCTTTTCACGAGACTAGGCAGTGCAATGAACTAATTTATGTAACTTCCTCAGATCACACTGTATTCTCAAAAGCTCAGAGTTTTTTTCTAAGAGTTTTGGAACTACCTTATATAGCCAACTGGTCTATGTTCGTAGAGATGAATTATAACTGCCATAGATAATCGATTATTGTTAGTGATAATCGATTATTTGAGTCCGTTACAGGGTTTTTCAAAAGTGATAATCGATTATCTTGAGGAATAATCGATTATTCTAGAAACTTTGGCAGTTCTCATCAGAACTAGTGATAATTGATTATTTGGAGTAATAATCGATTATTCCAGAGCAACGAGGTTTTTCAGAAGGGCTCAAGATAATCGATTAAATGTGTAACAGTTCTAGAAATACGAATTTTTCTAAGTATTACATGTTTAAGGCTTTTCCTAATACATTTATAATCTACAAAGTTCCTTTTAAAACAAGTATAACAATCTATCGTCTTTCAGCATCATCAAAATCATTTATCTTCAAATTTACCAATGCTCCTCATTGGTAACAGTAACACCAAATTATTGAACAACATTACTAAATTTTGTAAACCATGCCTTAAGAGACTGCTTTAGACCATATAAGGATTTGCGAAGACGACATATCAACCCAGAAGACTCCCTTGAGCAACAAATCCTAAGGGTTGCTCCACATAAATCTCTTCTTCCAAATCTTTGTTTAAAAATGCATTTTTGACATCCAACTGATAAAGTGACCATTGTTGAAGAGCCGCCATGGCTATAAATAAACAAACATATGCCATCTTTGCCATTAGAGAAAAAGTACCACCATAATCCAACTCAAATATTTGTGTGTAACCTTTGGCCACAAGAAAAGCTTTGAGGCGATCAATAGTTCCCATAGGACCAACTTTGATAGCAAAAGCCAACTTGCAACCAGCAACAGGTTTTCGAGATGGTAATGGGACAAGCTCCCAAGTTCCATTATTCTGAAGAGCATTTAGTTCATCTAGCATGACCTGACGCTAACCAGGAAGAGCTTATGCATTAGTAACAAATTTTGGGATAGTCACAGAAGAAATACACGAAAGACAGGTATAAAATGGTGAAGACAATCTATGATAACTTAAAGTAATATAACGTGGAGAGAGATTATGGGTAGAACATATACCTTTTTGGAGGATAATTTAAAGGGTAGACTCAACTGTCAAAGCTAGAGGAGACAAATTAGTTGGCACTTAAATTAAGTCACTTGTGTCCTTTCTTTGATCTAATAAAGCCTAAAAAAAATACATTTGTGTGATCGAGGGCCAAACTTATCAAGACTAGGACTAAAATTAAGAACAAAACATGTAGACCCAAAAACTTTTAAAGGTAACGGGTGAAGAGGTTCATGAGGAAATCAAATAGAATAATGTATTTTATTATCTAAAATGGAAAAGGGCATGCGATTAACGAGATAGCAGACAATAATCAACCTTAAAATATTAAGAAATGTTACCATGAATTAAAAGAGTGCGAGTTGTTTCAACATGATGCCTATTTTTGTGCTCAATCACCACATTTTGTTGAGGTGTATAAGCATATGAAGTTTGATGGAGAATACCATGAGAAGTCATAAATTGGTTAAAAGAATGAGAAATTATTCACGGTCATTATCACTACGCAAAGTTTGAATAGAGACAACAAACAAAGTTTTAATTTCATTATAAAAGGTTTGGAAAATATACAATAAATTAAAACTATTTTCATTAAAAATAACCAAGTGCATATGGAATAATCATCAATAAAAGTAACGATATATTGAAAACCTAAATTAAACTTAAATGACTAGGTCCCCAAATGTCAAATGAACTAAGGCAAATGGAGACAAAGCACGTTGTGACATACTATGAGGAAAGGAACTACAAATATGTTTTAGTAATTGACACAACTCACAAACCAAATTGTAAAACTTGGATAAGCTTGGAACAAGCTGTTGCAATTTGGCTATACTAGGTTGACCTAACTGAGCATGAAGAAGAGATGAAGACAACAAAACTGCCCTAACATGTGTAGAGGGGCGAAAATGATAAATATCATGAGACTGACATTCGGTGACAATCACTTGTCTCGAACTTTGGTCATGTAAACAAACCCAATCTTTGTTAAAAGAACAATCACAATCAAGAGAACGACTTTGATGAGTAATGGATAATATGTTAAAAGGAGACCTAGGGACATTAAGAACATTATCAATGAATAAAAAAGGAAAAATGTTAACAGTTCTAACACCATGAGCTAAAAAATCTAGATCCATCATCCATTGTAATTGTAGGTAAAAGATTTGAAGAGGACAAAGAGAAAACAAAGATTTGTTACTAGTAATGTGATCTATAACTTATGAGTCAAGAACCCAAGAGCCAAGAAAAGAAGATAGAGTTAGACCAATAAAAAGATGTACCTGTGTGTGCTACAGATGCAATGGAACTAGAAGGTTTTTTATCCTTATACCGTTTGAGAAAGTTTATTGGAAATAACATAGTCATTGATAATATCAGATGAAGGAGGATCTCCAATAGGTGATTGTGAGGGAGGAGCAAACAATAGCCGCAAATCTAGGAAGACAACCATGTAATGCATATCACCTGTCAATATTATGCCTTAGCTTGCCATAATGGTCACACTTGATACGTCCTTTTCTCACCTTGCGAGAGTGATTATGATCATGACGTTGAGATGCCAACATAGAGGAAATAGGTGTATCATTGATGGGTTTACTAAGTACACACAAAAGAGTGGAACAAGTAGAAGTTAAAGTGGGAATAATAGGTGAACCCAAAATCTGATCACGAATATGAGAATACTCATCAGCAAGGCCGTGTAACACTAAGAACATGAAAAACTTTGACTGTTACTCTATTTCTTGGACAAGAGTAGAGATAAGAGACAATCATTCATTAAATTCATGAAAAAGAGCATGAATTTTAGCCATATAATTAGCCATAGAGTCTTGATGTCGAGGAGCAACAAAGTTGAAAATCTCTTTATAAACACCATAAAAACATTGGGTATCATTGGTGTATAATAATTTGGCATGTTCTTAGATTTCAAAACATGTTTCTTAGAATGAATTTTGTTTTAAAGAAGAGTGAATGATAACCTTGAGAACAATGCATAATTGAGCATCAACTTTCAACTGACAGGTAGTCGTAGCAGAAAAAAATAGTTGTCACGTTTTCAGTAATATGATCAACATATTTGTGACTCTTAAGCCAAAGTTTAACATAATTAGTATTATATATATATATATATATATATATATATATATATATATATATACACACACACACACAAGAGTCAGACATAATGGTGACATGGTTAGACGTACTGGTAACAGTGTCTGACGTATAGTGATAAAAGAGAGATAAAAAGTCATGAATGAGCAAGAGAGGGTAAAAACTTAAAACTTGAAAGAGACTCAATCAACACAAACTGAAAGAGGCTCAAACTATTAATACTTACATTTATTTGCTGTTACAAAAAATTTAGAAAGTATAATCTCCTCACTTATATTATCTCTAGTGATCATAGAATAATTTGAATGGGCTGTAACTAATAGTATGTTAAATATTATTACAAGAACATGACATGATTAAACATTATATTATTCATTCAATCTTTTCTGTTTTAATTCCATGACAACTTATTCAAATTTCTAATCAATATATAAATCATTAACATTTCATGAATTAAAAAGGCATTGATTTTATCTTTTTAAATGTTAATGCCGTAAACATTTAAAAAACTAAATGTTATTAATAAAAAAAATTGATTATGGTGATAAAGAAGTTAATAATAATTTACAATATTCTTCTACAATATTAATGGGTTATTTCTTTCATGTAATACACATGTTGTAAAAAGTCAATGTCCTCGAGTGCACCTTTAAGTTACAAGTACATTGAATAAATCATCTAATTGATTGTTAACATTTTTAATAGGAATGACAAGAAATGCATCACATCATTCTAGAGTACTTGTTCACTTTAAAAAAAAAAATGTTGACTAGGTGACCAAAACATAAAGAAAAAAATATCCACATGAAAATATGGAATTAACAAAGTGCTTAATACTTGTGAGGGGATAAAGATCTTCTGTACATTTTTATTTTTCAGTTTTAATTTTAATCTCTATAAAGTGAGCAAGAATGTGTAAAAGTTAAATATTTTATATAATAAAAACTAATTATTTATAATGTATATATATAACTTATTATATATGCATATTAAAATTAATTAAATAAGATATGTATAAATGGCTATATGCTTAAGGGAGGACTTACTTATAAGCTATTTACATATTGAAAAAAAAGACTTAATTATAGAAATATGAATGGATAATAATAGTCTTATATATTGTATTTTAATTAATTGTGAAAGTAGAAGAAAAGTAGAGTGTTTTAAATTTTTTGTTAAAGAAAAATGAAGCAGGTGAAAGAGAAGTTGAAAAATGTGAATTTGTCTTTAAAAGGTAGCATGAGGGACAAAGTAACTGTGAGATGGAAGGCAAGGAAAGCAAAAGGGCATCTTAATTAAAAATAAGTAAAACCCTATCTACACATAAAGAAGCTAATTGAATTATCATAGTCACAACAAAAAGTGGGACCAAAAGAAAGAAAAAAAGAAAGAAAGAAAGAAGAAGAGAACCCTAATACGTTTGGTAAAGGAAGCAGCCCTAATATGAAGTGTTTTTATCACAACCACCACATACAAGTCACAACTACCTTAATCAATTGAAGATATCAAAGTGATTGAGCTAAAACACAAAAGCAAAACCATGTGACTCTATCCACTAATCAGAAGAACTATTTAAAAAAGATGCATATCTGTGGTCCTCGTCTTCCATTTGGTCTGTCCATATGTCGTTGTTTGTCAACCAAATACACCAAAGACAGAGAAACCACACAAAGCTAAAGACAAAATGAGGACACACTCAACTCATTCCACCAACCTGCCCAATTTATATACCCTCTTTATTACGTATAATTACCACACATTATTTAATTCTCATTATCTCAATGTAGGATCCATCTCCTCTCAAACCACATGCTAACATTATCTTCTTTACCTATTTTAACCACCATTAATCAAATCCAACCTAACTTCAAATGTTCTCAAACATCGTGACACACTTTCTTGTAACGCGCTTCTATACTATTAACATAATTCATTTAGATTCTGTCATCTTATTATATCATTAACAACATATATATGTATATATATCACCATTTTGAACACACATGCACTTCATTTTTTTATATCAAACATTGGTTATAAGACTCATTAGATGTTTATACTTTTCTCTTTACCATACTCATATCATGTTAGTTGACAATATTAGGAAATCTGAATTCCTTTAGTACAACCTTGCTGTCATATCTGTAGCAAATGAGTACTAATTGATTTTATATATATTATATTATGGACAAGAGTTGTAAATATTTTTGAAATTTATATGTTTGGTTTTCATTGTGTAATTCACTGACGTGAATACAGATTAAATTAAAGATTTATTCTGCGCACACTTCCTCAAACTATAAATGATTATGGTTAGGTTAAAATAGGTTGTTGACTAGCTAATTTAATCATCATAACTAGGTTTTACTAATTAATAAAAGTTGATTAGGACAATCAATTACCATATCAAATGAATAAGGCATATTCAGTTTCTTTTCAATCCTTTTGCAATCTGTCATGAATGTTAGTAGAATCAATAATAAGAACATGAATAAGGAATTATTATTAGATCAACAGTATGATCTTTTTTCTGTCTATAATATTTGAGTAATTATATCAAGTTGATTTTGTATACATAAACGTTTTACACACCTTCTGTGTTCAAGTATAGGGTTGACATTATAACATTTAATTCTATTTCTTTTTTAATTCAATAATCGATTTAGATTTTGAGAGGATAATATTCTGCACAATTTTGAAATAATTATGTACTATAAAACAATGAATTGTGCAGTAATTTATGATTTAGATAGTAGGAGACAGATATTTTATCACACAAATTATATATGGTAAAAATGTATCGCTTTTCCCCAAGAAAATGATATCTCATCCAAGACTAGACCAGTGGTATTTTTTTTTTCCAATAGTAGTTTAACTTGTAATACAAATTTTTGGACAATGGGTTTAAATTTTCTAAGGACCATTATGTGGTCCCCTTTGATAGCAGTTATAATATGATTAACAAATATAAACCCTACAGAGTGCGAGGGAGACAGAGAGAGAAAAGAGTCATTGTCAATAGCTGTAAGAGGACCAAAACCTACCATTAAATACTCCCTCTTTGGCACAGTGAAGGAAAAGAGACATTGAGCTGCGGCACAGGCATTCATATGGATCGGTGGAGAGATAAGAGGATCACGAGACCCTTCTTTTAATTACTCCAAACATGCATGGCCTGCCCCTTTTTGCTAATTTTTATGCATCAACATATAGCTACCCTCATCACAGGATTTCCATCATTCAATGGAGTTTCTTCTCTTTTCACAAGTATGTTGGTTTGAGAGGTTGAAGCTGCCAGCATGATCTGGTAATCAACCATACTCTTTTTCCCTCATTTCATGTCTGATTTTAGCCACTACCCATTAGATGAAATAACTCTTAAGATTGGTATCTACTCGTTTTTTAGTTCAAATTCAAGGTTTCTGGTGTCAATCAGTGGTTAAAAAAAGGATGAAATTTTTTGGAACAGGTTTTAAGTTTACCTGGTTTGTTCTTTTGTTTTATTTTTTTCAAAGTTCTCATATTCTTCAAAAAAATACTTGTTCTAAACTGGAATTAGAAACCTACCCAAAGGGAAAATTTTTTGTTGTTATAAGATGTGGTTCCATCAGGTCATCTTGCAGCTTCAATCACTCAATAACCAACAGAGTATTTCTTTCACTGATCATTTCCTGTACATTTTCAACCACAGTCTCCATTTCAGGTACCAGTCTTTCTCATACTTCATACTTAAATCTCATACAGTTTAATTTCTTTGAATTTCAACTGTATTTGTTTAAATACTTCTCAGTATTAATTATCAGTCACTTTCCCATACATACATATTTAAGCACAAATATTTATCTGCTAATAAGGGAAGAAAGTGGTGTCTGTAAAAATTAGCAAAAAGAAGAATATGGAAGAGTATATGAACATATATAAGACAAAGTATCTGCTTGAGTGATAAACAGACAGTGAAATAATTCAGGACCTCAAAGACTTTAACATGTTCTGGATAGTACTATACTACATGTATTTGTGTGGTTCTACAAAACATGAAAGTGATCTAACAGAAACAATCCTTCACGTAATTGCTTATAGTCGTACTCATTTGTCTCATAATCTCAACAACCTTTCTTTAACTTTTTTTGGGATGCTTTGATGTGAGTTAGAGACAAACAGAAGCGGCTCAATTTGTTAGTTTCCTGGGTAGACAACTGTATGTGGTCCAATATTGTTTGCTAGAAAACTTGAAATTATATTCATGTGTAGATATAAAGAACCACCGACTGAAAGATCTCAAGTGGATTCAATGTAATGGACTATTGTGCAGTTTCTGTTTATTTTTGTCTTAAATTTTGTTTAGGTTGATGGGTGTTGCCTCTCAATTGATTCAAGTCTCATGCTATAGACACATATACAGTTTTAAATGATGGTACAGTTGCATTAATTTTGAACTGTTACGACTTGATATCATGTGCTACAAGTATGGTCCTAAAACATGACCTCAGACTCACTCCTGCAAAGAAAATGTTTATGAATATTAAGATGAGACACCTAAAAGTTTTCCTTCTTAATATATTTTTGAGATATGAATATATATATATATATATATATATATATATATATATATATATATATATATATATATATATATATATATATGCATAAAAGCTTAAAAATAAACTAAAAGATAAATATAGTTGTATTCAGTGTTTCATGCAGGTAATGTTAAAAAAATTGAATTACTGCAGTTAAGACATTTTGCAGCAACATCATGTAACAATGCAAGTCTGCTAGAAACTGGCTATCCATGACAAACGTAAAAGAATGTTCTGAAAGTCTATTTAAATATCTTAAGGTTTCATTCAGATTGATGACAATTTTACATGACCGATTCTTCAATTAAATGGTCATCCATGTACATGATTCTCAATTTCGGTATAATGTAGATTTTTAGAGCTTGTCAATTTGCTGTTTAAAGAAGCCAAGATGTCTTAAAATCAAATTTCTATACTTCAACCTTGCTTGGAGATAGCTAAGTTTTGATGACTATTAATCTTGCCCTAAATTGCATTTGATTACATAAAAAATATTTAAAAGTTGAAGTAATTTATTTATGTGGCTATGCGTGCCTTTCATCCGGTTACATTGGAAACTCTTAGTTTGGCATGGATTCTTATAATGTGTGTGATATCCTATTAAATTCTTACAGCTGTTGTAGATGGTTGCTTTTATTTTAGGTATATGACAGAGGAGAATTAATCAGTGAAAATGGCGTGACAAATAGGCTGTGTTTTAAGGTACTAGGTGGTTATAATTATAGCATGTATTGCTTGGCAGTGGTTCGTATAATAATGTGTGAATCTAAATTTCTTGCTGATAGATATGTTCTCTCTTAAAATGTTTTCCTGCAACGATAACAGTTTAGCAACTGACTTAAATATCATTTGGGCTAAATAATACAAAATAAAGCAAAAATGTTCTCACGAACAATCCCTAGCAAAAGATTGGTCCTAGTTCAAATCATGCATATATGCTTATTTGCTTTTAAGAAGTTAAAACCAGGTATATTCAAATTGAATTATAGTTTCTGATAAATCATATATACTTTATTTGAGTTTTCTGAATTTACTTTCTGACATTTTCTTTGCAGACATTGCATCGTGAGATGTGCTGCTTACGCCAAATTATTAATGAATGAAATACGGCAACGAACTAAAAGTCTGTATTCTACTAATGTAGGATCATTTCATTTTTTAGTTTGTTCTATATTTGTTTCCCATCTACCGTGCCAAGCCGTTAAATTTATTGCTATTCCATAAAAAAACCCGTGTCTTTAAGAATGGTCTCTTAATGTGTTGAAAAATAACAATGACATACTAATTTGTTTTATATATGATTTTATTTTATAATCTAATTTACAGTATGTAATGTTATATATATATATATATATATATATATATATATATATATATATGTATATACATATATGTAGCCACTTCAATGGTTAGATGGAAACTCCACATTATTGTATTCATTCTTCGATACGTAGGTAATAAGTATTTAATGCTATAAATAGCATTTAAGTTCATGCGTTTAAGGTAATGAAAGATAATTGAAGTTAAAAAATGACAGATAACAGTTTTGTAAATAAAACGTTATTATAGATATCGGTTCTCCTAGATTAAACGTTAATTCGAGTGAGAAGTCGGCTCCCCTTCCATGGATGTCAAAAAGGTCCAAAAATACCTTATTTTGAGCGTTAATATTATTTTATTTTTTTTACAACATAGACGTTGGTCCCTCATATCAAACGTCAAACGGTATGCATCCAGAACTGAAAAGTCGTTTATTTATTGCCTTTAGACATTAGATGTCGGTTACCCCTCCACGGACGTCAAAAAGGTTTGAAAATATCCTAAAAGTAGCGCCAAAATGGATTTTTTTAGCAATTAGACATCGGTGATGGAGGTGGGCCGACGTCAAATGTCGTTAAACCCCAAAAACTCAGAATGTGAGTCTCACTTTTTTTTTTTGCGTTTTCGTTTGACTTTCCGCTTCGTTCTCATTTGTCATTGTTGCTCCAAGGTATGTTTAATTGATTATCTTCAAATTAATTTATTTTGCACTGATTAGCTTTAGTTTGCATTGATGAAATTTCGTTTGCAGCGATTAATTTTGGCTTATTATGTAGTTTTGTTCATGAGTTGAGGAATCTCGGTGGCGACATTGAGTGTCCAATCTCCATTGCTTCAAAATCATAGTATATACAATTTTATGATGTGCTAGAATGGTTGTCTGTATTTCAGGTGTGGTAATATCGTAAAAATAAATTAATTTTAAAAAAACAAAAGAGAGTCAGTTTAGGAGGGATCTCACATCAAAATTAATGTCCGAAGAAAGAGATCTGACGTCAAATTGAAGTTTCCTAATAAGACGTCAAATTTGGATCGGACATTGAATGTTAAAAATAATAAACGTAAAAAACCTTTTTCTTAGTAGTGAATGGTTATAAGTGAAAATGGATAATAAAACCTTATTGTTTTTAATTTATTTCAATAAATTTCATAAAAATACCAAAAGTATATGTGAATGATGAGCTCTTAGTTAACAAGTTATTATTATAATAAATAATTAGTTAAATGACATGCAAGTTATAAAAACTTAAAAGAAAGACATGAAATCACATGGCAATCACCTCAAAAACGTTATGATGATTTGTCCATGGTCAATATGCAACTAAGCCATAAGTCATCTTATTGGATGAATTGATGTATAAAGCTCCATAATGTTTTCTATGGTCTAATTTTGCACTGATTTTATTCTGAGACATTGCAAATAGTTATTATTTGTTAATGGATTTACTTGATTGGTGAAAAAATAATAAGGTTTCACAAAAACAAAACATTAATGCTCTTTTTTAACTAATAAAAGAAAATATTTTCAGAAGTAATAATGGAATGAAATTCATTTGCATGGGGCATTATGATCATGAACACGGGATTCTTTGTCAGATCGAATATATTGAAATGTAATAAAGCAATGAAGTTCATAGAAAAACACATATTAGTTCTTAATATAGAACATGATTTGCAATTTCTTTGGTACTGTTTATATCCATGATTCTAGGGTGAGTGTTTTTTCAGGAAATATAACATTTTGTAGTTCTTCTTATGAGATGTTGTGTGACAAGTGTTTAACCTTGAACATATGTTAGTGCGTGGAAGAATGACTTGTTCATAAAACTCAAAATAGGAAATGAAATAGAGGTTTGACAATGAGAGCAAAAAAAAAGTGTTATAAACTAAATAATATTCTGACAACCCAAATTAATAATATAATAATATAAATTAAAATTTTAAGTTAAAAAATATAATAAATTTAATTGAAAATTATTATTTTTGAATTGTTAAGTATCTGTTTTCATTTTATAAATGTCAACATATTATTCAAACTATATATATTACAGAAAATAATAATTATTTTTTTAAAAAAGAATTAAAAAATGTAAAATGATTTTTAAATATTTTAATAAATAAATATTTATATTAGTATAAGATTAGTAAGTTAATTTTTTAAAATAAAAAACCTAAAAATGTAAAATCATGTTTTATTTTTCTATTAAATAAATATTTGTGTTATAACATCGTTTAATTGACGTTAAATAAATATAAATATTAAAAATAAATAAAATTATTGTTTATTATGACGTTAATAATATTTATTATTAATATTTATATTTGTTTAAGTTAGTGTTAATTATGCGATGTTATATATAAAAAAATCAAAATGAATATTAAAAAATATAAGGTTAGTGTTTATTTTTAATATTTTATTTATTTAAGTTAGCATAGCTTAGTCAATACTAAATTATATATTTTGAATTTATTTTTATTTTTCATATTAAATAATTAAGGAGTATAAATTGTTTTAATTTAAAGGTCAAAATGTAAAGATGATAAATTTTCTTATTCATGATTTTCTTCTTCATTTTCTATATAAGTATTGTTACATTCATTTTCTACATTCACATTCATAAATCTCTTGGTATGTTTTATCCAGATCCATCTCTTTCATTGACACTCATCTCTTTTATTCACACACACATTCATCTATATTTGTTTCTTCGTCTTCTTCGTTCACATTTTTCTCTTAATCTCCCTCATTCATACTCATTTATTTCATTCACATTCATCTTTTTCCTTTACTTTCATCTTCTTAATTCATTATAATTATTCTTTTTTTATATTATTGGAATTTAGAGATGTTGTAACCTTTTCTTTTTATAAAATTATTATCATTTGCATCACTCAAGCTGACACAAATTTAATTAATACTAAAAATAAAATAATAAGCATTGGTTTGGCCGATACTAAATTACTTTAATTAAAATATAAGTTTAAAAATTAATGATAATCAATCATCAAAAAATGATTGGATGGGCAAAGAAGACATAAAATTCTTCTTGAGATGGTTTAATTCTAAGTGAGTATACTCTTTATGTTGGAGTATGATTGTTGGTATAGGCAATGAAGATGCATTTATTTTAATGATATAGGAAATTATTAGGCTGATGAAAATAATAGGTTTAATCATTCACGAAGTCCTTTTTTTCGCGTGGAATCTCAATTTAGTCCCTTTGTTTTTGGAAATCTCAATTGGGTCCCAAATTTATGAAAATTGCAACAATTGGATCCTTACCGTTAAATTGTCTCCAACGGCGTTAGTGTGTGTCTGACGTGGCACGTCATCCACGTCAGACTACAGCGTGCCACGTCAGACACACACTAACGCCGTTGGAGACAATTTAACGGAAAGGATCCAATTGTTGCAATTTTCATAAATTTGGGACCCAATTGAGATTTCCAAAAACAAAGTGACTAAATTGAGATTCCACGCGAAAAAAAGGACTTCGTGAATGATTAAACCTATTATTTTCATCAGCCTAATAATTTCCTATATCATTAAAATAAATGCATCTTCATTGCCTATACCAACAATCATACTCCAACATAAAGAGTATACTCACTTAGAATTAAACCATTTCAAGAATTTCCTTTCATTACATACCTACATCAAAGCTTACCAAGGCCCATGTATAAACAACACATAACCTACATCAATATTAACCAATGCCCTTCCACAATTACCACACACCCTACATCAAAGCTAATCAATGCTCATGTAAAATCACGACATACCATGCATCAATATTAGTCAATGCCCATGTATAATTACCACACATCTTGCATGCCTATGTATAATCACAACACACTTTACATCATTATTAGGACATGCCCGTGTATAAAACAACGACACACCCTTCATCAATGTTAACCAATGACCGTGTTGTTAAGACAAAATCGTCTAGACAATAGATTGTCTAAGGCAACCCATGTTTTGAAGTTTCATAAAGAGCATTAAGCGTAACATTCTTGCTTAAGAAAAGTTGTTTAAAATAGTAGCGTCTTATAACGTTTGAAGTTGAAGTAATACTTTCGAGACTGAATTTTTTTAAATGAATTAGAAAATCATAAACAACATTTAGAAGAAAATATCTCTCATTGAAATATCTCAATAGACTATATGAACTAAATAAGCTAGTTGCTTAGAAAAACAAAAGTCTATCTCTTATATGGCATTAAGGTTAAAAGAACTGTCTATTGAATATAGTGTTATATCAAGCAAAGTTTTCTATATAAATTATCATTTGATGAGTAACCTCTAAAACACTTTAGTCTTTGAAAGTACTTCATGATAATATCATTTGATGAATATATTTGTGAATTTGTCTTATCAAGCAATGCATTTATTAACAAAATGGCAAATGATATCTTGAACTCGTTACACTGCTTAACGCTTATCAACGTTCAAAACATTTAATGCATGTATGAAAAAGTACTTATGTTCTTGTATACTTTGTTTTTGATTTGATATTCATGCATATCAATAAAGTAGAAAAATATTATATAAATCATGACAACTAGGAAAAAAACATAATGAGAAAAAAAAAGAACATTCTGAAAATGAGAAATCCCTAAGTTAGAAAGAACAGGTAACCACACAATAGGAAGCCTCATAGAATAAAAAAAAGCATCTTAAATGCTAGAATAGAAACTCTAAGTTAAAAAGAACAAGTATCCGCACAACAAGTTTAATACACCAAGAAGAAAAGATGTAGACGATCGATCCTCTGAAAGAAGTCTAACACAAAAAATCACAAAAAGATCAAACTTGGCTATGAAATTAGAAAAATAGGACAAGCAAAAACCTAAACAATAACTGCATACAACATAAAAGAAACAAGATTAGACTATCTTAAGAAAAAATAAAGAAAACACTTAGAAAACAATATGAAGAAACATAAGACTTAAAACCAATATCCCCAACAAAGAAAAACCTTAGGAAAACACTTAGGACTTTAGCAAACAGAAAAACAACTAAGTCATAACACTCAGATGTTATGCTAAACAACTGTTAATTAAAAGGATATAAGAGGTTGAAGCTAAATGCGTAAAGCTTATCATACCCAAAGGGTATTCAGTTTAACTCTTGAAAAACCGAAACAATCACTAGTAAAAAAACCGTTTTTTAACTTGCACCATGGGCTTCAATTTTGTAAGAAAACAAAGCATATAAAACGCGGAGACATTTTTGTAGTTATGGCGAGCTTATATGCCTCGGTTGTCTGGGGACAGAGGACATAGGACCGTTCGGCTTTGGTTGTACTACAAACCGAGGCAGTATGCCCAGCTAGACAAGTGATGTTTTCTGGAACCGAACGACCCAAGCACATTTTGTCCACTAATATGCCTCGTTTGTTTGGAGACATAGGCAATAGGACCGTTCGGCTTCAGTTGTGCTACGAACCGAGGCAGTATTCCGTGCTAGACAGGTGACCTTTTCTGGAACTGAACGACCCAAGCACATTTTGTCCACTAATAAGCCTCGGTTGTTTGGGGACAGAGGCAATAAGATCGTTTGACTTTGGTTGTGATAGGAATCGAGGCAGTATTCCTTGTCAAATAGGTGATCTTTTCTGAAACCAAACGACCCAAGCACACTTTGTCCACTAATATGCCTCGATGTTTTTGGGGAAGAGGCAATAAGACCGTTCGGCTTCGATTATGCTATGAACCGAAGCAGTATGTCCTCCCGATATGTCTCGATTTAGGCGTTAAGCGAGGCCTTATAGTCCTGTTTGGCTTAGGTTTTTACTTAACCGAGGTAATAGCCCTTGTGTAAGTTCAAATTCAGAACCCTAAAGGAAAACACATTTTCTAGCGCAGTGTTCTTCTTCCTTTTTGCGCCTCCAAGTCATGCATCCAACCCTAAAGGAAAACGCATTTTCTAGCGTAGTGTTCTTGTAGAGATTTGGAGTTTGCATTTCGTCTTGGGGGTTGACTTTCTGGGTTGGTATTGCAGAGAGGGGAAAGAACGGGGACGACGCGGCTAGGGTGTGGCGTGGGCACGACAAGGGCATTGTGATGGCAGCAAAAGAATGGTGATGCCGCTGCTAGGGCTTGACAAGGGCTCTAATTGTTCGGTTCACTATACAAACTGTTTGGTTCAGTACGTACCGAGGACTGAAATAAAAATAAATAAATAAAACATGCTAATGCCTCGGTTACCTAAGAACTGAGGAAAAATTCTACGCTTTTTTGCCTTGGTTGCTAAACCGCTGCTTGTAGGCAAAAATAACCGTTATCGTTTTCCCTTACTGCACTAGTGAATGTCAAGACGATGTCATTGACAAAAACACTTTAAAAGACTAAAACTTAAAACATGAAAGAAAAAAACTTAAACCCCTTTAGTTGTTCCTATTTACGTAGGTTTTTCTCAGTTCGATCCCAGTTTTTTAAAATTCACAATTGAGTCCTAAATAGTGCTAATTTCAATCAATTAGGACCCTTCCGTTAAATTACCTTAACGAGGTTAAATTTTTTATGAGGTTGGAGGTTAACGTGTCAAGTTTTTTAAAGGTGGCATTCTCGTATATTTATACGTGGCATTTCATAACAAAAAAATGTTTTAAAATTAGTATTGCGCTTGCAGATTAAAAACTAGAAGTCAAAAGGCCTTTCAATGGAGGGCGACTTCTACCTCAGCCAAAGAAACGACGCAAACTCCAACATATCTTTTAATTTGTGATTCAAGAAAAGTGTAAAAGCATATGAAATAGTTTTTGAAAGATTATATTTTTTACACTTCACCAATTCTCCCTTCTCTTGGTGTGAGAAACTAAGTCATTCTATTTTAACAACAACTAATGGTGATCATTCCAAGAAAAGGACAAGTTGTATGGTTTTGTTCTCTTCATAGGAAGATGAAATTGAAATTGATGTCCTTGTTACAAATGTAAGTATTACATTCATTCATATCAATTCATTATGAAATTAATATATTAACTTATGTTTCTAATGTTTCAAATAATTCAAATTTGTTTAGAGTTGTGGCTAGGACCAGAGGACAACAAATTGAAATTATATATCCTAAGGTTTGAATTCGTTGATCTTTAACCATTAGAATACCAACTAATTGGGTTGCTGTTATGAGTGATCACATGATTGAAATTGCAAGTCGTCGTGGACATAATCTGCCCTATGGTGTTTTTATCAGCAGTGTATTGAAGCATCATCAAGTTGATCTTACTGGTGAAATTGTTTTTTGGAAAACTTTATATGCAAACATCATATATGCAAACACATTAGATTCCAAAAAATCATATATGCAAACATGGATGACTAAGTCTAATAGAGAGTTGTATATCGCGTCATACATTGATGTGTATGTGTTTCCCAATATTGTCAACTTTATATAAATTTTAATAAATAAACTCACTAGTTGTTGGTACATGATAGAGGCCATTGGCAATTGTTGAGATTGTTGATAGGGGAGCACTGGTTTAGTTGAACCTACAATCTCAACGATATCTGTGTTTTTTATGATGACAACACATAATTAATAACACATGAGTATTATGTGTTACATGTTATATGCTTAAATATTATATGCTTTTTTTACTGTGATAAATCTATATAAGCATATTTGTGAACATGATTGTGTTGTTCATTGCATATCAATGTGATTAATATGTGATTTTATATGTGTATGCATGACATGAGCTTTTGGAAATGGAAAACCACAAGCACTTTGATTAAACTTTAATGTGTAGCAAAACAACAATTTTAAGTCGATTACATTATGGGATGAATCGATTAAAACGCGTGTGTTTGCACAAACTTTTATCAAGTGTGTTGTGAGTTATTTTGAAGAGAAAAGTTTTCAAAAATGTGCTAAGTGGCTTTTCTTAATCAACTACATGCAATGTGTATTCGACTAAGTTGGTTGTTATTTTGAAAACTGATTGAATGCTTGACATAATTGTCTTAACGGTCATATTCTTAAATATATTGACCAGGAATTTATTGTAAGTTGATTGTATTAAATGTGCATTCAATTAATGGGCTTGACTGATGTTAGTCTATTATAACTGCAAGATGCATTCGACTACGTTAGCAGCGAAATCGATTAAAACATGTCTGATGAGTGTATTACTATAAATTGATGTCGTTTTGAATTATGTAAGAACTTTTTGTGAATGACATTTTCATATCTTTTACAGAAAGTTGTGTGGTCTTACAGAGAAAGAAAAAGCTCCAAGAACCAAGATTGACCATGGTCATCAAAGACTTAAGGTTTCTTGAGAAGCGAGGCTTGCTGATTTGAACGTCTGATCAATCTGCACAACTAGGTGTATTATGCATGATCAGAATTTGCAATCTTTGGATATGGGCTTGGATTCACTATGGTGTTAGTAGGAAGAAGAACGGTGTTCTTGACTTTGAGAGTATCTCAAAGGGATAGACAGCAGAAAAGGGTGTTCTTGTTGTTGTTCTTGTTTGTGTTGTTGCCTATATTTAGATTAGAGGGTTAGAGAGGTGTTTTACACTTTTGATGTGAGGTCTTTGTGAAAACCTTGTTGTAAAAACCTTGATCTTTATAGTGCATTTTCTTCCCGTGGTTGGAAGGACGTTGGATGTAGGCTTGGCCGAAGCAATATAAAAATCAGCATTTGAATTTTCTAATCGCTACACTCTTTTATTAAGTCGATTACGTTGTTAGTATATTGAATTAAGTTTTCTGCTGCATTGCATATCTTGTAACTTGCGATTCAAGAAAAGTGTAAAAGCATCTTATTTTGTTATTGAAAAATTATATTTTTTACTCTTCACCAATGCCCCGCCCTCTTGGTGTGAGAAACTAAGTCATTCTATTTTAACAATTGGCACCAAAGCTGGTTTTCATAAAATATTTGAAAAACAAATCGATTACTATTTCCGGTTAATCGATTCGATCTTGAAAAATGGCCTTTGTTTCTAAAACAAGAAGGACAAGTGAATCTGTTTTTGAACTTGTGTATGTAACCTGTAATGCTAAGTCAAATTTCGTTACTAATGGCTTTTATGAGTCTCTTGAAATAGGTCTCTTGAGAAACAAGAAAAATAGTGTAGATAAATTGGAATCAAGAGTTGAGAGGATGAATTTGCAAGCTGAAAACTTTACAAGATTCCTCAATGAGAAGAAAAGTCATAGTCATTAGAATGATAACCAAGAGAATGTATCAGAAAGTGATCTCATCATGATGGCTAAATCTGAAATGGTGAAAACATATTTGGAACAAAGAGCGAAAGATTCTATGTGGTATCTGAACAACGGATGCTCAAGGCATATGACAGGAGATCCAACAAAATTCACAAGCATTTTTTACAAGACTACTGGCCATGTCACATACGGTGATAACAACAAAGGAAAAATCATCGGTATTGGTAAAATCTAAACTCCATCTACATACGAAATTGATAATGTGTTGCTTGTTGAAGGATCGAAATAAAATTTTCTCAGTATTAGTCAGTTATGTGATAGAGGGCTAAAAATAACTTTTGAACCAAAATACTGTTTGATTAACAATGGTTCAACTAATGAGCTGTTACTAATAGGAAAGAGATACAACAACATTTACATAATCGATTTTAGAAAAACTTCTTTCAAATATGTTGTATGTCTTATGTCTAAAGAAGATGATGCATGGTTGTGGCACAAGACACTAGCTCATATTAATATGGGTCAATTGAACAAGTTAGTGTCTAAGGATCTTGTTATTGGTCTTCCTAATATTCGCTATGCTTCTGAAAAATTGTGTGATGCATGCCAAAAAGGAAAACAAACAAGACAATCATTCAAAAATAAAAGAGAAATGTCTACCACCAGACCCCCGAAACTATTACATATGGACTTATTCGGTTCTTCAAGGGTTAGGAGTCTTGGAGGAAACTCATATGGTTTAGTAATTGTTGATGACTATTCTTGTTTTACTTGGACCTTCTTTATTTCTGTTAAGAGTGAAACTTTCAGGGTGTTCAAGAAGTTTGTTGTTGTCATTCAAAATGAAAAGGAGCTTAAGATTTAATCAATTAGAAGTGATCATGGCAAGGAGTTCCAGAATGAAGCATTTGATGAATATTGTGCGAAGATGGGAATCTCTCACAACTTCTCAACACCAAGATCACCTCAGCAGAATGGAGTTGTTGATAGAAAGAATAGGGCATTGGAAGAACTAGCAAGAACAATGCTGAATGAGAAGGACTTACTAAAGTATTTCTAGGCAGATGCAGTGAGCACAACTTGTTATGTACTGAGCAAAACAGTGATAAGATCAATGTTGAACTTGACTCCCTATGAATTGTTCAAGGGAAGAAAGTCTAACATTTCACATCTGCGGATCTTTGGATGCAAGTGCTTTGTTCTAAACAATGGTAAGGAAAGCCTTAGTAAGTTTGATTCCAAACCTGATGAGGCCATCTTTATTGGTTATTCTCTTACAAGTAAAGCTTATCGTGTTTATAACAAAAGAATAATGTGTGTTTAAGAATCTGTACATGTAGCTTTTGACGACTATATTGACATTGCCACTAATCATGTACACTCTAGAAAGTCTATAGATGCAGATGATTCCACTGGAGAGGAAGAAAATGAACAAATCCCAGAAGAGGAAAATCATTAGAATGTAATCGATCCCCTTAGAGCTGAATCGATTAAAGAATGGAAAACACCAAGGAATGTCTCGACAAGCAACATCATTGGTGATATCACAATAAGTGTTTCCACCAGGAGTCAACTTAATCGATTCTGCATGAATGTAGCGTATGTTTCTAATATTGAACCCAAGAATATTGAAGCTACACTTGCGAATGAAAATTGGATGATGGCCATGCAAGAAGAGTTAAATCAGTTTAAGAGAATAACCTATAGGAACTGGTTCCAAGAATATAAAACCTTCAGGTTATAGGCACTAAATGGGTCTTCATAAACAAGATGGATGATTCAGGAGAAATCATCAAGAGCAAGGCAAGGTTGGTTGCTAAAGGTTACAGTCAAGAAGAAGGAATCGATTATGAGTAAACGTGTGCACTACTGGCCAGACTGGAAGCAATAAGGATACTACTTACTATTGCCTCAATCATGAAGTTTCAAGTTGTACCAAATGGATGTCAAGAGCGCATTCCTAGACAGGTATATCAAGGAAGAAGTCTATGTGGAACAACCACCATGATTTCAAGACTATGAACATCCAGACTTTGTCTTCAAATTGAAAAAGGCCTTATATGAACTAAAACAGGCACGAAGGTCATGGCACGAGCGCCTAAGTGAGTTCCTGGTAATAAGGGATTCACTAGGGGTAAAGTAGATTCAACTTTTTTCATTAAGAATTCCAAAAAGGATAGATTATATGTGCAAATTTATGTTGATGATATCATTTTTGGATCAACTAATTATACTTTATGCAAAGAGTTTTCTAAGACTATGCAAGATGAGTTCGAGATGTCCATGATGGGAGAACTCACATACTTCCTAGGACTTCAAGCTAAGCAAACTAAGATTGGCATCTTTATTCATCAATCCAAGTACTACACTGATTTGTTAAAGAAATACAAAATGTTGGATAGCAAAGAGGCTGCAACACCTATGGCAACAAACTACTATCTTGACCTTAATGAAGCAGGCAAAGCAGTTTATCATAAAATGTATAGAGGTATGATTGGATCTCTACTATACTTAATTGCTAGTAGACTAGACATCATGCATATATAATGTTTGTCTCTGTGCTAGGTTTCAGTCTCTACCAAAAGAATCACACTTAACAGCGGTAAAAAGAATTTTGAAATACTTAAAGGGAACCAAGAATCCTGGACTATGGTATCCCAATGGTTCAAACATTTTTCTAGAGGGATATAATGATTCTGATTTTGGTGGTTGCAAGCTAGACAGAAAGAGCACTAGTGGTACATGTCATCTACTAGGATGTTTACTAGTATTTTGGCATTCAAATAAACAAGCTTGTGTGGCATTATCTACCACAGAAGTTGAGTACATAGTAGCTGGAAGTTGTTGTGCTCAGTCTCTTTAGAGCAAGAGTCAACTAGAGGACTATGGGATATCATTAGATAATATTCCCTTAAAATGTGATAACACCAGTGCAATAAACTTGACTAAAAATCATGTTCTTCACTTTAAAACTAAGCATATTGAAATAAGGCATCATTTCATACAAGACCACATCCTTAAGGGTGAAATTAAGGTCAAATATGTAGACACCTTACATCAATGGGCTGGTTTTTTCACAAAACCATTGAACAAGGAAAGACTTTACACAATCTGAAATGAACTAACAATTTTGGATGATAGTAGCATAAAATAGGTGATAGTCAATTACACACTGTATGTATGCAACAGCACATGTTTTACTGTCACATTTACATTATTTCATACTTATACATTATTTGTAATCATTCCTGTAATACATTTGTTAAAATAATTATTAAGTCTACCTATGATTAGTATAGCAGGGCCTAAAGTAGGTAGTTGTGTGTTGGGTTATCTATAATGATTGTTCCTAGCGGTCTAGGACAATCTCTTCATCTTCCATATATCTATTGTATCAGATTTTTATCTATATAAATAATAGAACTAAGAAAGGTCTTCTAAGCCCTTTAGAACTATTTTTCTCTGTATTAGACCTCAAGTTGGTATCAGAGCCAGGTTCATCCTGCTCTGGTTTCCGTCCTGGGTTGTCCACCAGCATTGTCACTGCTGTTTGCACCTGTCCATCAGCAGCGTTGTTCGTGGCTGTCTCGCCACTATCTGCAGCTATCAACTGCAGTTTGAAGTTCTTCAACTTGGTTGTCCGCCATTTCACATTTGTCCGCTACTGTCCATCGTGTTCGTCGCCGTCCGTCGCCAGTCGTCGTCACTGTTCCATCCGGCGACCACTGAATCTGGTTTGCCTCTTCACGCGACAGCCAACCCCACCGGTGGGTTCGTCTAGTTCTCCTCCACGGTCCGCCACGCGCAGCCTCTTTGTGCGTTGCGAATAGGCGCGTGTTGTCCACACGCCACCCTTTGCTCACCGGAAAGTCGCTACGCCACCTCCGTAGTTGTCGCCCTCTTCTCCTCTGTCCGTTCTGACCCTAAAAATCTTACTTTGGTGTGTCCAGAAGCTCCCCTATAAGAAAATCGTAAGCAACCCTCTAGGGTTTTCTGGTTCTTCACGGTTTTTTCTAGTTCCTTCTCCTGTCTTTAGCAAAGAATGGCGTCTGAAAGTGCTCTTTCTTTCTCTGGAAGTCCCTCAATCACTTCCGAAAAGCTAAACGGAAAGAATTATTTGTCTTGGTCTGCTGTTGTGGAAATGTGGCTCCTTGGTCAAGGACATTATGACCACCTTGAGCAGGATGGGAGCCAAGTACCTTCTGACAAAGTTGAACAATGGAAACAAGCTGATTTCCAATTGTGTTCCCTATTGTGGCAATCTGTGAAACCCCGACTTTTGATATCTCTTAGAGCCTTCAAGACATGTCACACTTTTTGTAAGAAAGCTCAAAGCAATTATGCTAATGATATTCAACGTCTCTATGATACCGCAAACAAGCTCGCCTGTCTCAAAATGACAGACCATGATATTGTCTCCTTCATGACTGAAGCCCAAGCAACTGTGGAAGAATTGAGAATGTTCTTGGAAGTGGAATCTTCAGAAGATATAAAAAAGAAACTTGACAAGTATTATATGGTGATGATCCTCCGTGCTTTGCATCCAGATTTGAATCACATTAGAGATCAACTTATGACAAGTCATGAGTTCCCTTCCTTGGAAGCCTTGACCACACGTCTTCTTCGTGTTCCTGTGCCTCAGTCTTAGGAAGCTCATGAAACAATGGAACCATCTGTCATGGTTGCCACGCGAGAAAGAGGAGGACGTAGCACTAGAGGAGGAGGATGTGGAGGTCGAGGACGTCCACAATGCTCTTACTGTAAGAGGGTGGGTCACACCCAAGATAACTGTTACTCCTTGCATGGCTTTCCTTAAAAAACCGCCAATATCTCTAAGGCTAAAACTTCCACTTCCAACTCCAAGTTCACTGAGGAAGAGTATCAAAAGTATCTGCGATTAAAGTCTAATAGTTTGGCGCAATCATCTCAGTCCCCAAATACGTCCACAGCTTGCATTTCTCAATCCATGGAAGGTCTAAATTCATGGTTCATTGACTCGGGTGCTTCTGATCACATTTCTGGTAATACCTCATTGTTCTCAACCCTTTCCCTCCAAGAAAAACCCCATTTCATTACCCTTGCAAATGGCTTTAAAACTTGTTCAAAGGGAGTCGGTCAAGTCTCCCTGTCTCCCTCTCTAACTCTGAAATCTGTTCTTTTTGTCCCTAACTATCCATTTAATTTAATTTCCCTAAGTCAGTTAACCAAAATGTTACATTGTTCGATGCAAAATCTTTTGTTATACAGGAGCGTGGCTGTGGGAGACAGATTGGAGAAGGATATGAAGCTGGAGGTTTATACCATTTTGGACCTCGTCCACGGGTATCTTGTGTTGCAACTCTTCCCCCTAAAGTGTTACATAATCGGTTTGGCCATCCTCACTTGTCAAAGTTAAAAAAGATGTGTCCTGAACTTAGTGGTCTTCAGACTTTAAAATGTGAGTCATGTTAACTAGGAAAACATGTTAGATCTGTCTTTCCTAAAAGGTCTCAATCAATGTGTACTTCTAGTTTCTCTATTATTCATTCTGATGTCTGGGAACCTAGTCGCGTCTCTTCTTTTGGTTTTAGGTATTTTGTTACTTTTATTGATGAGTATTCTAGATGTACTTGGGTTTATCTAATGAAAGATCGCTCTGAATTGTTACCCATTTTCACATCCTTTTTGAATGAAATCAAGAACCAATTTGGTCACGTAATTAAAGTCTTAAGAAGTGATAATGCTAAAGAGTATTTCTCATCAACTTTTTCTTCACTTCTTAGCTCCCATGGTATTTTGCATAAGTCCACTTGTCCTCATACACCCCAGCAAAATAGTATAGCCGAAAGAAAAAATAGACACTTGGTTGAAAAGGCTCGTACCCTTTTGCTTGGTGCTCATATTCTTGTTCATCACTGGGGGGATGCCATCTTAACTGCATGTTTTCTTGTTAATAGGATGCCCTCCTCCTCTCTCAATAATAAAGTCCCTTTCTCCATTCTCTTTCCCAATGATCCTCTCTTTCACACCTCTCCTCGAGTCTTTGGTTGTGTTTGTTTTGTTCACACCTCTAGGGTTTGTTGCTCAGGGGTAGTCTGGTATGGTTTGTAAATTGAACCGATCCCTATATGGGCTCAAGCAATCACCACGTGCTTGGTTTGGAAAGTTTAGCTCCATTGTTCAAAAATTTGGGCTAAAACGCAGTGAAACAGATCATTCAGTCTTTTATTATCATTCGTCTCCCGGAAAATGTGTTTACTTGATAGTATATGTTGATATAGTTATTACAAGAAATGATACTACTGGAATATCTCAATTGAAGGAGTACTTGTGTAGACATTTCCAAACCAAGGATCTTGGGAGCCTCAAATACTTCCTAGGCATTGAAGTAGCTCAGTCAAAAGATGGAGTTGTAATCTCCCAAAGGAAGTATGCTCTGGATATTTTGCAAGAAACAGGCATGATTGATTGTAGACCGGTTGATAGCCCTATGGATCCAAATAAAAAATTAACAACAAAAGAAGGTAAATTATTCTCCAACCCGGAGAGATATAGGAGGCTAGTTGGAAAACTAATTTATCTCACTATTACAAGGTCGGATCTATGTTTTGCAGTTGGAGTGGTTAGTCAGTTCATGCAAGCTCCATGTGTTGGTCATTGGAATGCTATCATTCTCATTCTAAGGTATGTGAAAAAGGCTCCCGGGCAAGGGCTGTTATATATTATGATGCTGATTGGGCAGGTTCTCCTATTAATAGACGATCTACTACTGGATATTGTGTTTTCCTTGGAGGAAACATTATCTCATGGAAAAGTAAGAAACAAAATGTAGTGGCTCGATCAACAGTTGAAGCTGAATATAGGGCAATGGCTTCATTAACATGTGAACTTATATAGGTGAAGCAGTTCCTTCAAGAGCTTAACTTTTGTGACATCCAGAGTATGAAGATGTATTGTGATAACCAAGCTGCTCTTCACATTGCATCAAATCCAGTGTTTCACGAGAGAACCAAACATATAGAAATTGATTGTCCTTTTGTTCCGGAAAAATTATTGTCAAAAGAAATATGTACTGAGTTTGTTGGATCAATTGACCAATTCGCAGATGTGTTGACTACGTCGTTAAGGGGAGCTCGGATTGAGTTTATTTGTTCCAAGCTTGGTACATACAATATGTATGCTCCAGCTCGAGGGGGAGTGCTAGAATAATTATTAAGTCTACCTATGATTAGTATAGCAGGGCCTAAAGTAGGTAGTTGTGTGTTGGGTTATCTATAATGATTGTTCCTAGCAGTCTAGGACAATCTCTTCATCTTCCATCTATCTATTGTATCAGATTTTTATCTATATAAATAATAGAACTGAGAAGGGTCTTCTACGCCCTTTAGAACTATTTTTCTCTGTATTAGATCTTAAGTACATTGATTCTAAAATTCTTGATCTAGAAATAACTGGAAAGGTTATGCAGGAAATATGTTTGTTGACTGAGATTAAATGGAAGGTCAACATTTTGAACAACAAGAAGTCGATTATGACTATGATCAAATTGATTGGTTTAAGATAATGGGTTTGAAGATTCCAAACTGGGAATATCTGTCATCTTTAAACCTTGATAAATATTTGTTGAATGTTTATACATCTTATATCTCTATGTTTATCCGCTAGGAATATGTTTCTAAGATATTAAGTGCTTAAACTGTATTGATGATTCAAATTGTATCATTTATGCTCTGAAATTACTATTGTGGTATATTTGTTCTGATACAATGCTTGAATATGATTTTATATGCTCTGAGATATACTCTGATTGTACTGCATTATGCATCTGTGATTTGAGATTAAAACATGCATAATGACAGGGGGAGCATTACATAATGTTGATAGTTCACATGTTTCCATTAAGGGGGAGAAAATATTACTGTCATGTGAATATCATTGATAGGGAGAACATCATAATATTTCTGTCATCTTACTTAGGCATCTCTATATGCGTGATTATCAGTGTCTCAATTACTTTGAATATCTTTTTTTATAATGCCCAAAGGGGGAGAAATTGATGTAATTGAATATTGACATAATTTGTATTGTGCAACATGGTTGATTATTAATCATGGTTGTGCATCATAAAAAAAAAAAGGGGAGATTGTTGAGATTATTGATAGGGGGAGCATTGGTTTAGCTGAACCTACAATCTTAATGATATTTGTGTTTTTGATTATGACAACACATAATTAATAACACATGAGTATTCTGTGTTACATGTTCTATGCTTACATGTTATATGCTTTGATAAATATGTATAAGCATATTTATGAACATGATTGTGTTGTTCATTGCATATCACTGTGATTAATATGTGATTTGCAACTGGGTCAAAGGCTTGCTTATTTGAATGTCTGATCAATCTACACAACTAGGTGTATTTTGCATGATCAGGATTTGCAATATTTGAAGATTGGCTTGGATTCCCCAAGGTGTTAGCAGGAAGAAGAACAGTGTTCTTGACTTTGAGAGTGTCTCAAAGGGATAGACAGTAAAAGAGGGTATTCTTGTTGTTGGTCTTGTTTATGTTGTTGCCTATATTTAGATTATAGGGTTAGAGAGGTGTTTTACACTTTTGGCATGAGGTATCTGTAAAAACCTAGTTGTAAAAACCTTTAACTTTATAGTGTATTTTCTTCCTGTGGTTGGAAGGACACTGGATGTAGGCTTGGTCGAACCAGTATAAAAATCAGCGTTTGAATTTTCTGATCCCTACACTCTTTTATTAAGTCGATTACGTTGTTAGTATATTCGACTAAGTTTACTGTTGTATCTTTTAATTTGCGATTCAAGAAAAGTGTAAAAGCATCTTATTTTGTGTAATAGTTTTTGAAAGATTATATTTTTTACACTTCACCAATCCACCGCCCTCTTGGTGTGAGAAACTAAGTCATTCTATTTTAACAACAACTAATGGTGATCATTCCAAAAAAAGCACAAGTTGTATGGTTTTGTTCTCTTTATAGGAAGATGAAATTGAAATTGAAGTCCTTATTACAAACGTAAGTATTACATTCACTCATATCAATTCATTATGAAATTAATATATTAACTTATGTTTCTAATGTTTCAAATATTTCAAATTTGTTTAAAGTTGTGGCTAGGACTAGAGGACAACAAATTGAAATTATATATGCTAAGGTTGGAATTCGTTGATCTTTAACCATTAATTTTCGTAGTCAAATTTAAACCATTACATTTGACTAAGTTCTTTCACATGTTTAGTGTATCAAGCAAAATGATTCCTACGCATGCGGCTACTACATCATGTCATGGATGAAGGCAATCATCCAAGCAAAAATCAGAGCAGATTGAACTGAGGTAGAAATTTACATTTAAAAATCTTACAAATATCAATAAACTTTTCACATTAAAATGAATATAATAGTAAAGTTTCATTGATTTTGCAACGGTTCAACACTACCTCTACATTGCCGGATGCAGTAATAAAGAAGATAAGAGAGTAATGGGCAAAATATTTGAATAAACATTTTAAATAGATATAGCTTTAGGTTTTACCTTAAAGTTTTGCAGCATTTTGATGATAGTAGCATTTGCTGAGCTTTTAGATTACTTGTGCATCTTTTTTAATGGATGAATTGATAATAGCATCGTTTAAACTATGAATAGATGAATATTGTGAATATATGAATTGGAAAATTAGGTTCTTTTTGTTTGGATGATAGCATTTGCAGTCTTTTAGTTTTACTATTTAATTGGAATTGATGAATTGATAACAGCATGGTTTAGATTAATTAATTTTGTGAATATATGAATTGGAAAACTAGTTTCTATATTTCAGGTTTGGTTAAATGAGCAAAAACGAACCTAATTTTAAAAAAAAAACATTGAATGTGACATCAAATTATACATTGTTTGACGTTCATATTGTATGTTAACGTCAAACAATGTACTAATCAACGTTCAGCAAGGGCAACTTTCTCTCTGGCTCAGCGAGGGTAACGTAACCCACCCATAAAATTAATGTTAAATTTACGTCAAACCTCCTTATGTCTGACGTCAACTTTACGTCCAGTCCTCTTATAGTTGACGTTAAATCTTCCTTAAAGTATAAATATTTATTCAAATATTGGACGTCAAACTCATTATTACTCGACGTGTATTTAAACAACAGGGAACGTTGATCTACATAATTTGACGTCAATTTTACGTCAAGTCCCCTTATAGTTGACGTTAAATCTTCCTTTAAATATAAATATTTATTCAAATATTAAACGCCGAATTCGTTACTACATGACGTGTCTTTAAACAACAAGTAACATCGTTCTACACAATTGGACATCAAAGTTACGTCAAGTCCCCCTTACAGTAGTAGATGTCAAATCTTCCTTTAAATATAACTATTTATTCACATATTAGACGTCGATGTCTTTATTGATCGACGTGTCCGTAAACAATTAACGTCAAGCTTCGTAATTCAACGTGAAAATTGTCTCCCGCTATGACGTCGTTCACGAATACGTCGTTAAAAGCCCAAAATATTTGATATTGTATGCGATTTTTGTACTAGTGTTATTGTTACATGTTGATGTTTTGAATTGAATTAAATAGTGTTATTGATGTTGATTGAATTGTAAGTCTCAATAATATACATTATTTTGTTATATGAATGGACTAATGTTGGTATGTATGTTTCTGGTGTTGAATATTCTTTTGGTACTTGATTAGGTGAAGCATTGTAAATTAGGATGAGTGTCCAAATGTAAATTTTGGAATGGGTGCATACTTGGTTGGATAATATTGAATGGTTGGATGTGTTATGGTGAATGTAATGAATGGTAGGATGTTGTCGAGATTGCTTTGATATATAATTATTTGAGTATCATTAGGTATACTCCTTTATAGTGAGTAGAGATTAGATAAGAAATAACCCAAATTATTATAAGTCAACTATGAGTAGTGAGATATCTTGACTACTATGTTCGAGTGATTTAAGATTAGGAAGTAATCTAGGATAGTTGGCACTGATACCCGAGGTTGGGGTCTTCCTTTCGCTTGCAAATAGCAATGAAGGGAAGCATTCTTCAAATATTGTTGAGACAGGAAGAGTGGGTTGTATTACTCAACGGCCTGATAGGAGTATGGTTTGTTTTTATGTTTTGGGTGTGATACCCGAGGTTGAGATCCTCCTTTGGGAGCACTCTTTCAATTGTGTTGAGACAAGAAGAGTGTATTGTATTACCCAACCAGCTGATAGGGTTATGATTTTGTGTTTTGGCTCTAATACCCGAGGTTGTGGTCTTTCTTTCGCTTGCAAGTAATAGTGGATGGGAGCGCTCTACGACTGTATTGAGACAATAAGAGTGGTTGGACTCCAAAGTTGGACTATGAACAACAAAAGTCTTAAAATAAACTAATTATATAAACAATCTCAACAACAAAAATAATTCTTTCACTTTTGTCATTTTTTTTAGAAGAAAAAAAATGAAGACAAATTTGACAAACTTGGAGGACAAACTGGCTTATAAATGCTGGAAACCTACTAAAGAACAACTTTCCATACTTGTGACCCTTGACTATGGAATACGAAGTCCAACCAAAGAGCAAGTGTATGACATAGCCACCAAACTAAGAAGTTATGGTGAAATTAGAGATTTTAGTGTATATTGTTGGTTTCAAAATTACGGTTATCGCGAAAGACAACGAAGTTTGAAGCAAGGCACTGATGCCACCTCTAACCCTCCTCTTCCCTCGTTACCACCCTTCATAAATTGTAAGCTCTTTTTAAATATTTCATTAGTATTATTACAATTATTTATTTTTAACATTCCAAATTCTTATTTCTTATCATTTAAAGATCTCCCATGCCAGTACCAGATTTGGTGACCTTAGATCAATTTCCAATCCCTCACATCTACAAAGAATGAGAAATCGCTCCTCCCATTCCTCTCCATGAAAGCTTCATCCATCGAACTTTCTTTACGACTACTTTCCCTCCAAAAATAGTCTCGTTGAGAGATTATGAATGTGATTATCTTTGTTTATTATTATTATCATTATATGTTGTTTTTTTATTAAAAAGGATTGGACTCTAATTGCCACTCATGGCCGACATATGAACATTTTATTTTGTTTTATTTATGCACTCCAATCACTATATATGTTGTTTTAAATGCAAGTTGATGATTTTCTAAATTTCTATAAGATATGTTTTTTATTAGTACATGGGTGGGGCCATTTTCGTACCACGGTTTGGACATCTGGCTATACCTATGAGAATCGAACAATACAAAATTGCATCATTTGAAAAAAAAATTGTGTGGTTCCAATGACTTTATTGACTTATGCGTTATAGAAAGATATGATATTTGTCACATCATACACTATTCATCAATGTTTAATTATTAATTTCAAGTGACCACACAAACTATCAGATAAAATTTCATATCTAAAGTCATCTTTACAAAATTTCAAAAGGATCGAACACTAAAAGCTCATAATCATCAATAAGTCACATAATTTATCAACTAAATACATGTATCACATTTTACTATTTAACATTTTTCTCATACTTAATTCATCATTTCATAACAGAGCAACATAATCAAATTACCTAGGTAGACCAAATAAACATAGAACCTTAGTTATGTGACATAACCAACCCCAACACATGATCTAGAATCAATTGCAATCATTTACCTAGGTATTTAGTGTTAAACTAAATTTCAAATCTGTATCTCATGCGAACCAAGAGCAATAGTCATATACATGTTCATTAACACATGCATCACAAATGAGGTATAAAGGTGAGACTTACATATCCTCACCCATCCATCACAACCACTGGAGTCCACATTCCAACAAGGCAACATGTTTACACAGCTAACATCCCGAAACATAAAAACATCTGAGTTACCCAACCAAACTAGACGATCTGACTCTCCAAAACTCCCAAAGTTTTACTACACATGTAACACCTCTAAATTTGGATGTTACAAAAAGCAGCAAAATTTAGAATTTCCATCAATATGTAAAATCTGTCATATCTCCAATATGAAAATCATTTAATATATTAGACATTAAGAATTATGATATATAAAATAATACTTTACATAAAAAATTTATATAAACCTTGAAACAGTCCTTAAAATATTCCAACTCGATAATAATGAGTTTAGAACAATTCTTTAATCTTTTACATAAACCAACTAAAACAGGAAGCAATATTCGCATTTATAATTCTCCTCTCTTGTCAAACAGCAGTTTTAGAATCATCTGCATTCATATTTAAGCTCCCGTATAAAATAAATTATACGACCATTGAACAAATACACAAACAAGCAAACAAACGAAATGATGAGTAAAAAAAGGAAAATGTTATTTGGACAACGAAATTTTTACACAGATTTAACAACGGCGTGTGGCAGCTCTTCATTGACTAAATAATTTGAAAATAAAACAGAGAAAGGGTTACGGGGCGAGGGGTATTTTGGGATTTCCAGATTAAAATTTTAAGATTTGGGTTTGGCGGTTTAGGGTGGGAAAGACGTTCGTTCAAGCCTTCCATCTTGTGTGTCGCTCTCTCGCTGTGTCGTCCGTCTTCTCTCTCGCTGTGTCGTCCGTCTTTGAAGCTTCCATCCTCGCTGTCGTTCTCTCCTCCTTCTTCAAAACGTGCGTTGTATCCTTCGAGGATCTTTGAATATATTTTTTTTTACTTGAAATATTGTAAATTGAGATGACTGTTCAAATGTAAATTTTGGAATGGATGCATACTTGGTTGGATAATAGTGAATGGTTGGATGTGTCATGGTGAATGTAATGAATAGTAGGATGTTGTCGAGATTATTTTGATATATTGTTATTTGAGTATCATTGGTTACACAGTAAGTTGAGATTGGATAAGAAATAGCCTAAACTATTATAAGTCAACTATGAGTGGTGAGATATCTTGAGTATTATGTTTGAGTGATTTAAGATTAGGAAGAGATCTAGGATAGTTGAGGTTGTGGCCTTCCTTTCGCTTGCAAATAGCAGTGAAGGGGAGCACTCTTCAAATTGTATTGAGACAGGAAGAGTGGGTTGTATTACTCAACCACCTGATAGGGGTATGATTTGTTTTTGTGTTTTGGGCGTGATACCTGAGGTTGGGGTCTCTCTTGCACTTGCAAGTAGAAGTGGAAGGGAGCGCTCTTCGACTGTATTGAGATAGTAAGAGTGGGTTGGACTACTCAACCACCTGATTGGGGTATGACTTGATAATTGTTACACTAATGGAAGTAATGTACCATGAGGGAAAGATGGGAGAAATAATAGGTTTGTTGTCGTAGTCGAATTGCAAATTGTTTGAAGGAAAATGTTATTTGGACAACGAAATTTTGACACAGATTTAACAACGGCACGTGGCAGCTCTTCATTGGCTAAATAATTTGAAAATAAAACAGAGAAAGGGTTACGGGACGAGGGGTATTTTGGGATTTCCAGATTAAAATTTTAAGATTTGTGTTTGACGGTTTAGGGTGGGAAAGACGTTCGTTCAAGCCTTCCATCTTATGTGTCGCTCTCTCGCTGTGTCGTCCGTCTTCTCTCTCGCTGTGCCGTCCGTCTTCGAAGCTTCCATCCTCGCTGTCGTTCTCTCCTCCTTCTTCAAAACGTGCGTTGAAACCTTCGAGGATCTCTGTGGCTGTGTGTTCCATCTTTACCCTACCCACAGCGTTGAACCCTTCCATCCTTTGTGTGGGTCTGTCGTCCACAGAGAAACCCTTCCATTTTGGCATTCGGAAAGCGGGTGTGATTGTTTTGTTGTGCATTTCGTGTCTGGTGGAGGAGGTCGTGGAGCAGTGGTATCCGTTTTTATTGGTGTAAGTAAAAATGGGCGAGCCCTGACATTGTGTTTTACATTGTGTTTTTGGTTTTCATTAAGTTGAATGATAAACTGAGTGTGGAATGCTATCTTGTTAGGGCCGTTTCAATGGAAGGGAAAAAAGCAAGTGTAAGAAAAATTTAAATTTTGTGTTTATATATTATTTAATTATCGTATGAATTGTAGTTAGTAATAAATTTTTATGATTTTTTTTGTAGTGGCGACTTCTTATCTCGATGGATTCATCGATTATTATTCAAATGAATCGTTTACTACGACAGTGTCATGTGGATCGGATTAGGATGACTCCATTTATGTGATGTTTGAATATTCAAAGCCCTGCTGAGGTGAATTTGAAATTATTGAAGGTTATGGTTTGCAGGTGGGTTGGGCATGATAACAATTTTAGAGTAAGTCAAAAGTTGGTGCCCTAAGAAGACATTACCACCCACAATTAGTCAGAGTGTTCTATAGCAACATGTCAATATCGGATACTGGGGTTATTCGAAGCGAAGTTAAAGGTGTAAAAATTAGGGTGAGCCCTAATCTTTTTCAACAACTCACTAATCTCCCATCTGATGGTGTTTGTTACGAAGGAAACGTTGTAGATGAGTGGAAAGAACAATACGATTCTGTCACTGCAAGGCAACTAGTGTGTAGAGATGATGCAGCCATACAATCTAGAATACTAGCGGGGCAAATGAAGGTTCAACCAAGGATACTTCATTACGTTCTCACTAGAGTATTAATTCCTTGTGCAACCAATATTTGTCAGGCATCCGAAGAGGATTTTATGCTGCTATGGGCATTTTTCAATTCCATTCACATTAACTAGGGACATCTTATTAGATATAAGATGAAAAGAGCATTAAGGGAGAACGCAAAGTTGTCGTATCCACATTTGATAACCATCTTCATGGAACACTTTGAAGTGCCTACTGAAAGTGATCCCATTTCAGAACTGAAGTTCAAGCAAAGAATTGGTTGTGAAGTTGTAGCATCATTTGGTTATATGCAAAATGATGAAGGAGACTGGGTTCCCAAAGGCAACGCCCCCCATCCCCCCTTACAAGAAGATCAACATAAACAAGGACAAGATGATGAACAAGGCAGTTCATCTACAACACTAAATAATGTCATCAACCGCATAGAACAACTTCAAACCTTTGTTGGTACAAGATTTGATGCCTTTGAAACTCGATTTAATGCCCTTGAAACAAGATTTGGAAACATGGACATGGTCATCACTACAAGGTTTGATGCGTTGCAATCGCGCGTTGGGAACATTGAAGAACAACTGCAACACTTGCAAAGTGCTTCTGGAAACAATCCTCGGACTTAAAATTGGTTGTTTAGGCTTTATTTTATGCATTTTAAAGAACTATGTACTACAGTTCCTGCTTTGATCATTTCAAGTATTTAATTTAATGGAGTTGTTTACTTTCAAAACGGTTCCTCAATTCTCGACATTTATTATGTAATGTTCAATTTATGATACACTTAATAGCATGGCACTTGTGAGTAAAACACCAATACCACTAACCAATACCACTTAATAACACTGCAGTTGTCTGTAAAACTAAAAGTAACTTTATTTTCCAATGGTGACCCATGTTCAGCTGACTGACCAACAGCCAACCACTTTCTGTACAAATTCCCATTTTCTATCGGGTAATCGTTTACCAGATTGCCGTAAACGATTACCAGACCCTTTTTTCAACACTCTGAGTCATTCCCTTGCACAGCTTGCTCCTCCAACTGATGAGGGGTCACCCCACACTCCTTGGCCTGACATCACATCACCAACCACCCTCTCCCACCACTGAAACACCTGGACCAGCCTCAGACAGGTACAGATCTGCATAAAACTCACCTTTTTTTCCAATGGTGACCCCTGTTCACCTCACTGACTACCTGTGTTGGGCTTACAGACAACTGGAGTGTTATTAAGTGGTATTGGTTAGTGGTATTGGTGTTTTACTCACAACTGTCATGCTATTAAGTGTATCATAAATTGAACATTACATAATAAATGTCGAGAATTGAGGAACCGTTTTGAAAGTAAACAACTCCATTAAATTAAATACTTGAAATGATCAAAGCAGGAACTGTAGTACATAGTTCTTTAAAATGCATAAAATAAAGCCTAAACAACCAATTTTAAGTTTGAGGATTGTTTCCAGAAGCACTTTGCAAGTGTTGCAGTTGTTCTTCAATGTTCCCAACGCGCGATTGCAACGCATCAAACCTTGTAGTGATGACCATGTCCATGTTTCCAAATCTTGTTTCAAAGGCATCAAATCGAGTTTCAAAAGCATCAAATCTTGTACCAACAAAGGTTTGAAGTTGTTCTATGCGGTTGATGACATTATTTAGTGTTGTAGATGAACTGCCTTGTTCATCATCTTGTCCTTGTTTATGTTGACCTTCTTGTAAGGGGAGATGGGGGGCGTTGCCTTTGGGAACCCATTCTCCTTCATCATTTTGCATATAACCAAATGATGCTACAACTTCACAACCAATTCTTTGCTTGAACTTCAGTTCTGAAATGGGATCACTTTCAGTAGGCACTTCAAAGTGTTCCATGGAGATGGTTATCAAATGTGGATACGGCAACTTTGCGTTCTCCCTTAATGCTCTTTTCATCTTATATCTAATAAGATGTCCCAAGTTAATGTGAATGGAATTGAAAAATGCCCATAGCAGCATAATATCCTCTTCGGATGCCTGACAAATATTGGTTGCACAAGGAATTAATACTCTAGTGAGAACGTAATGAAGTATCCTTGGTTGAACCTTCATTTGCCCCGCTAGTATTCTAGATTGTATGGCTGCATCATCTCTACACACTAGTTGCCTTGCAGTGACAGAATCGTATTGTTCTTTCCACTCATCTACAACTTTTCCTTCGTAACAAACACCATCAGATGGGAGATTAGTGAGTTGTTGAAAAAGATTAAGGCTCACCCTAATTTTTACACCTTTAACTTCGCTTCGAATAACCCCAGTATCCGATATTGACATGTTGCTATAGAACACTCTGACTAATTGTGGGTGGTAATGTCTTCTTAGGGCACCAACTTTTGACTTACTCTAAAACTGTTATCATGCCTAACCCACCTGCAAACCATAACCTTCAATAATTTCAAATTCACCTCAGCAGGGCTTTGAATATTCAAACATCACATAAATGGAGTCATCCTAATCCGATCCACATGACACTGTCGTAGTAAACGATTCATTTGAATAATAATCGATGAATCCATCGAGATAAGAAGTCGCCACTACAAAAAAAAATCATAAAAATTTATTACTAACTACAATTCATACGATAATTAAATAATATATAAACACAAAATTTAAATTTTTCTTACACTTGCTTTTTTCCCTTCCATTGAAACGGCCCTAACAAGATAGCATTCCACACTCAGTTATATCATTCAACTTAATGAAAACCAAAAACACAGTGTAAAACACAATGTCAGGGCTCGCCCATTTTTACTTACACCAATAAAAACGGATACCACTGCTCCACGACCTCCTCCACCAGACGCGAAATGCACAACAAAACAACCACACCCGCTTTCCGAATGCCAAAATGGAAGGGTTTCTCTGTGGACGACAGACCCACACAAAGGATGGAAGGGTTCAACGCTGTGGGTAGGGTAAAGATGGAACACACAGCCACAGAGATCCTCGAAGGTTTCAACGCACGTTTTGAAGAAGGAGGAGAGAACGACAGCGAGGATGGAAGCTTCGAAGACGGACGACACAGCGAGAGAGAAGACGGACGACACAGCGAGAGAGCGACACATAAGATGGAAGGCTTGAACGAACGTCTTTCCCACCCTAAACCGTCAAACCCAAATCTTAAAATTTTAATCTGGAAATCCCAAAATACCCCTCGTCCCGTAACCCTTTCTCTGTTTTATTTTCAAATTATTTAGCCAATGAAGAGCTGCCACGTGCCGTTGTTAAATCTGTGTCAAAATTTCGTTGTCCAAATAACATTTTCCTTCAAACAATTTGCAATTCGACTACGACAACAAACCTATTATTTCTCCCATCTTTCCCTCATGGTACATTACTTCCATTAGTGTAACAATTATCAAGTCATACCCCAATCAGGTGGTTGAGTAGTCCAACCCACTCTTACTATCTCAATACAGTCGAAGAGCGCTCCCTTCCACTTCTACTTGCAAGCGCAAGAGAGACCCCAACCTCAGGTATCACGCCCAAAACACAAAAACAAATCATACCCCTATCAGGTGGTTGAGTAATACAACCCACTCTTCCTGTCTCAATACAATTTGAAGAGTGCTCCCCTTCACTGCTATTTGCAAGCGAAAGGAAGGCCACAACCTCAACTATCCTAGATCTCTTCCTAATCTTAAATCACTCAAACATAATACTCAAGATATCTCACCACTCATAGTTGACTTATAATAGTTTAGGCTATTTCTTATCCAATCTCAACTTACTGTGTAACCAATGATACTCAAATAACAATATATCAAAATAATCTCGACAACATCCTACTATTCATTACATTCACCATGACACATCCAACCATTCAATATTATCCAACCAAGTATGCATCCATTCCAAAATTTACATTTGAACAGTCATCTCAATTTACAATATTTCAAGTAAAAAAAAGTATATTCAACATATGAAACATCGTACCAACATTAATTCATTCATATAACAAAGGAAGTAATGTATATTATTGAGACTAGAATTCGATCAACATCAATCACCTCTCTCTAATTCAATTCAAAACATCGACATGTCACATTAAGATTGACCATACCACATCAGTCATCCATCCAATATACCCAACCAATACCATTTCAAATACATTTAATTCAATTTTAAAGGCATACCAAATTAACTATAACTACAAAATAACCTTCCATAATCCAATAAAATATTGATTTATTCAAATCTAAACCCAAAATAGTTTGATACATTCACAAGTTCATACCTCTACATATAATTAAATTAAGATTACAATATGTTGCAGCCATCTAGTTAATACTTTTAATTCACCACCGTTATCTAATCCATAATATAATATACTAATGACCCAAGCTATCAAATAAATAAGCTATCTAATATTAATAATATATATATATATATATATATATATATATATATATTATAATATATTATTTTAAATATTCCACTAGAAAAGTTTACGGAACTTTATAATATATATATTACATTATAATATTGTATACCCAAAGTCTTAAACAAAACATATCTTAGCACGCTGTATAATATATAACTTAATAATTATAATATAATAACTTAAGGTACCAATCCTGACCAACATCTCATTATATACATATATAGTCTTTCTAGATTTTATTTGTAATATAAGCATTTTCCATCTATGATATACACTGGACAAACAAAAAGGAAATGAGATAGAACAAGGATACTCACGGCCCTACCACTTAATTCAATGCTTAAATTTTAAAACCTAACCAATGCCTTATCATTCAAACCACTCAATATATATAAAAAAATGTGTTGCACCATCACGTGAGAACTTAGTAATATAATATTAAAAACATATGATGCACTGAAAATTGTCCAAAATCCCAACACTTGTCCTAGTTACTCCAAATTCACGTTTTCTGTAACCTTCTCCAGTAAGTCATTGAATGAATCAATAAAATGCTAATTGCTTTTGCACTAAAAAAATGTTTGGTCGAGATTTAATGTTATTAACAGTACAAATATCAGCAACCAAAACTCACAAGCTTTAAACAACTTAACTCAAAGCCCAAGTGTGTTGTTAACAGATTTGAAAAGATATTAACAACCCAACAACGATACAAACAGCAGCATTCTGATGCAAATATTTCAACAAAACAACAAGGCTTTTATGTGGTTTATACAACCAAGACAGTAAGGTATTTTCTGCAGAATTTTATAGCAAGACAACAAGGTATTTATGTAGTTTATATAACAAAGACAGTGATATATTTCTGAAGAATTTTATAGCAGGACAGCAGGGTAATTAGGTAGTTTGCATTCCCTAAACCAGATTTACCAACTAGTAACATTCATTCAGCCGCAAAGTGTAGTTCCCTAAGATAACTCCCTAATTTAATTAAGTTCAATCACTTTGAACTCATTTCCACGTCCTATATTCCTTCAAAACAGTAACTAGTAACTCTAAATACACTCAAACACTACATTGCATTACATCATACCTACATTATACCTGTTTTACTCATCCAAGCAGTTTCTCAACGTTTGATCATCAAGAAATGTAATTCGCGTGCACAAGCATTTCAGTTTCTAACCCTGTCTAAATTTCTTTAAAATTTTCACCCAAAAGTGTATCAAGAGACTTATTTCATTCAAGTTAATTGACCCATAATTTTCTCCAAAATAACCTCTGTCCAACTAATTTCCTCTTACAAAATCACCAGTTTAAAGCGTGTACAATTAACCCCCAATTTAATCAAAGTATTTAACCGAACCAACCAATAGATATTTTCTATATTAAACACGTCAAAAAAAAAAAAAATACTACATTCACTGGAACTAATCAAAAACCCCCTGTCCTAATTAAAACTTACCACTAATTCATTCAAAACAAGATTCTGGAAAATTACCAGACTTCCCAAAATTTCAACAGTTAATTTCTATTAACAACATCATCTTTACATTATTAACATATTAATAGTGTCAAAACAGACATTGTAAAACTTGCAAAACTATGACCAATCAATATCAACAGGAACCAAGGAAACCCAAATACTCCAATCCAGAATAAAAACCAGAGGTTACAGACAAACTGGTCAACCATACTAGGACAAGTCCTAGTGCAAAGAAAACATATTGAAGTTTTTCATAATAAAGGAATGGTATCTAATCTTGGCTGTTTTCCCCCTACACTCACGGTTCCAGACAAAACCAACATTCTAAATTCCTAGTTCATATAATCCCCACATTCCAGCCTCATTTATCATCACAACAACAACCAGATAAAAATATCATATTTTTAACTAGTTAACGTCAGTCATATGAAAATGAATGAATAGCACCTGTATTCAATCTACCGAATTCAGAATCAAATTCTGAATGTTCACACAAAATAATAATCCACACACAGAAAACTCAATCATTAACAGTTAGCATCTATCAAACACACACAAAATTAGATCCTCATACCTGAATTCATTCCTCCCTCACAAAGCACGCACCATCAAAACCTTAAATTTACTCTCACTAAACGGATTCCAGGGATGAATGGCTTCTGAGTGAGGGTGAAGAAATGAGAAGAGAAAAAAAATGTGAAAAGGAAAAGAAGCTTCTCTCTTTCAATTATTGCAGCCCCTTTTTGGACTTTACAGTCCATCTTTAAAAAAAACAAAAAATAAAATATAAGGGTTCCCTGTGCAGAGTTCGAACCCTTGCCTACACCACAAACATACGCCCACACAAAACTGCCATTACACCACCATTCTTTCGCTGATGCACGCTCAAATTATTTCTATTTAAATTATTCTATTTCATCCATTTCCAAATTTCCCATTCTACAAATTTTAACTTTAATTCAAGGTTAAACATCTTTTGTTCTTCGTATTTGTTTGCGAATTTCAAGTGAATCTTCTTCTTTTTATTTCAATTGAATCCAAATACTTATTAATTTGAAGCAATAAAGTCTTCTCCGTTAGCTTTTGACTGACGTCGTTTAACTGTAATGATGTGATGGAGACATTAATAATTCATTTATAGTTATTCAATTACGTGGAAATTTGATTTTAAAAAATTAGTTTTTGACATGGATATTTGTATTTAGGGATTTTTTTTATTGAAGTTGCATTAGGGGATTAAGGATTACTATCTGGTGAGTTAGGGATTTAACGTGGGGAGTGAGTGAAAATTAGGGATTTCATTTCGCTAGAAGAAGAAGTAGACGAAGACAATCACGTGGAGGTGGAGGAACCGAAGTGAAAGTTTACGCCAATTAAGGTTAGATGATGTGTGCTATCTTTATGCGTTGTGGTCCCGATTTTGTTTCGTTTACGCGGATGTACTGATATTGCGTTCTTATGTTGTGGTCCCGAAATTTCATGTTCTATCTTTTATAACATGTGTGTGCTATCTTCTTGCTTTGTTGTTCTGTGATGGGTAACGAATTTGGTATCTTCTTGTATGATGGGGCCCGATTTTGCATCTTCAAATGTCTACTATACTGCAAGCATTGTGGTCCCAAAATTTCATTTTTCAAATTGTATAGAAGTAGTGGTCCCCTTGCCTGTGTGAGTGTTTCTCTAGTGGGATGTTAGTTTGTTCCCCTGTCCCCTTTATGTGTGAGTGTTTCCTTAGTGAGTAGGGAGTGTAATAATAATTTTTCCCCCATGACGTACAGGTCTTTAAATCTTGTGCTTCATACATAAAATAGCATGGTTGATGAACGTATTAAAGTTTTGGTCCACCATACTGGCCATTTTGTTACACAAGATAATGGAAATTTAAAATTTAATGGAGAGATAGCAGAATGGTCTTATGATCCAGACCTGTGGAGCTATTTTGGAATATTAGCTTCAGTAAAAGACTTAGGTCATATAGATATAAAAGAACTTTGGTACAGTTTAGGAGGTGCTTCAGTAGTGCCAAATAGGTTAGAATTATTGACTGATGATATGGGTGTCATGCATATGCTGAATATTGCAAGGATCAATTATGAAGTTCATTTGTACGTGGTTCATAATACCATGGAACCAAATATAATAGAAATGATTGATTGGGTTGATGGTGATGTTAATGATGAAGTTCATGTTGCCAAACAAGTGGAGGATGGTAGGGGTGAAGTTGGTAGAGAAATAGAGGAGGGTGAGGGTAAGGTTCAACCTGAAGTTGGAACACGAATGGAGGAGGTTCAGGGTCATGGTGATGGTGAACAAGTTGGTAGAGAAATGAAGGAGGGTGATGGTGAGGTTCAGCCTAAAGTTGGAACAAAATGGAGGAGGTTTAAGGTCATGGTGATGGTGAACAAGTTGGTAGAGAAATGGAGGGTGATGGTGAACAAGTTGGTAGAGAAATGGAGAAGGGTGAGGGTGAGGTTCAACTTGAAGTTGGAACACAAATGGAGGAGGTTCAGGGTCATGGTGATGGTGAACAAGTTGATAGAGAAATGGAGGAAGGTGAGGGTGAGGTTCAGCCTGAAGTTGATGTTGCTAAACAGATTGACAATGGAGACGATACATGATGTAGAGGAGGAAGAAGTACAAGATGCAGAGGAGGTTGAAGTACATGATGTACATGATTTTGAGCTACAGGATGTACAAGAAGATGAGGATGAGGATGACGATGAGTGTGGACATGATGGTGATGATGAGGGTGGACATGATGCTGGAGATGATGCTGACAATGAGGATGAGGATGTTAATGATGGTGAATATGAAAATGTAGATGACTTTATTAGTGAAGAAAGTCTAGTTGATGTCAGGGTTGCATGTGACATTGGGACTTCTAAAGGACAACCTTGCAGTCTAGAAGGTGAATGTTCAAGGAGAACTGATAATGATTCCATGGATGATGTTTGTGGCTTGTCTAACATTGAGTGGGTGTCAGATGAGTTGGATAGTGGTCCAGATAGTGAGAACGATGATGCTTCCATTCCCAAAATTTTGTTCCCCACATTTACTATGCCTAAAAGTTTAGGGGAATATAAATGGGAAGTAGGAACCTATTTCATTGAGAAAAAGAAATTCACTGATGTAATTAGGGGGTATGCACTAAGTAATGGTAGAAATTTAAAACTCATTAAGAATGACAAGAAGAGGGTTACTGTAAAATTATGCTCATTGCATATGTTGTTGTTGAGGTAGAAAACAAAGACTCGTGGACTTGATTCTTGGACCTTCTCATTCAGGACCTTGGTGGGGAAGATGTTTGTTCATCATGCACATTCATTTCAGACCAACAAAAGGTCAGTCAGTCAAATGTTCAGTAGAATATATTTCACATATAACTCAACCCACTATAGTCATTTTAAATGTCAGGGTCTTTTGCAAGCTCTTCAAGATCTTCTACCTGCGGTAGACCAAAGATATTGTGTTAGACATTGGTATTCAAACTTCAGAAAACAATATCCTGGAAAAGAGGTCAATGTAGACGCATTTAAATACTTGATTGCAATTCCCCCTAGGTATGTATTCATTGTTCCTCATACTTTATATTTACTATTATATTTAGTTTGAATGAATATATTTACTGATATATTCATCTTGTAGGTTTTGGTCAAGATCTAGATTCACCCCTACATCACATTGTGACACTCTTATCAACAACATGTGTGAGGCTTGAACAGTGTGCTACTTCATACTAGGTCTAAGCCAATTATATCCATGTTAGAAGACATTAGGGTTTACATTATGAAGACATCAACGTTCTGTCTGCCCTAAGGTTCTCAACAGATTTTAAAAGCAGTCATGGTTAACAAGATATTGGTTACCAAGGTAACTATAATCATACAATTAACTTAGTCTTCACTTTATGTCTACTTTGTTGGTAATTGTGTTGTCATTTTGTACTTATGGCAGGTGGTCATCAGACCAATTATTTGAAGTCATACACATTTCACAATTTGGGGAGTAATTTGTTGTTAATCTTGACAATAAAGATTGCGGTTGTAGAAAATGGTTAATCAGTGGCATTCCTTGCACTCACGCCATCACTGCAATGAAGTTCTTGAATTTAAATACAAAAGACTACATTGTACATTGGTTTAGGAAGTCTACTTATGAAGAGACCTACAACACCATCATTTATCCTATCAACGGACAACATGTGTGGGAGATTACACCATGTCTAGATGCATTACCCCCAAAGAAAAGGGCAATGCTAGGAAGGCCCAAGAAAAAACGAAGACTACAGGCCTTGGAGTTGAAGAAGAATGACAATGAATTAGGAAAGGGTCGGAGCCAAAAAACATGTGGTCTCTGCAAAGAAATGGGACACAACAAAAGATCTTGTCCACAACGACCTACAACAATAGAAGTGCCTCCTGACCAACCTAGTCAACCAACAGAAGAGACAATACCTTCAACACATGTCCCTGCTGACCGACCAACTTAGGAGTCTATTGTGCTTCCTTCTCATCAATGAAGTCTTATTTACTCCATTTTGAAGACATTGTTTTAAATATCATGTAATCTGTATTGATGAAGGAACAATGTTTTATCAGTTATCTTTTGGTGATATTTCACTAGGTTGTTATCAGGTTTGTTATGCACTAAGTAAGACAATGTAATCTGCATAGGTGTAATATGTATCAGGTTTGTTATGCACTGAGTAAGACCATTATGTATTGATGTGGTGATCATTCTTGTATGATGGTTATTGACCATTACGTATGATGTTTTGTGCACTTTCTTTAACTTTATTACCTCAAATTAGCAAGTATTTGGATTAGCAAAGGAAATATAACAAATAAGACAAATAAGACGACAGTATTAAACACTAACAAGTCACCTTTATAAATAAAACAGACAATAACATTCCAAATATTAAATTATATTACATAACCTTCCACTAACAAATCAACCTAGTTTCGTCAACATTGATATCACAATTACATTACAAACACATATAATAACCACCATCCCCATTAACACCTTCAACCACTTTTCCAAACTAACAACAGTTTTCTATAAACAAGCTATTTTTAGCTTTTCAACATCTTTGTCTTCCATCTTCATCAAACTTCCACCCACTTCTTTATTTCTTCCACTTTCTTCTACAATGCCCACATTTCCTTCATGAATTACATCTTCACTGCACCACTGAAAGAAGTTGCATCCAGAAGAATAATCTTCACTCCCACCCTGTCCAAGAAGAAAACACACTCCGTGAACGCAATCTTGACTCCCACCCTCTGGAAGAAGAAGAAAACCACATTAAAAGTCAGATTATTGCATCCATTAAACTTACCTTGAACTTGGGGCATCCCCAAAATCTTCAGCCCTTAGTTTTAGGGGTTCTTACAATGTGGAAGACTGCATTCTGACCAAAAAAGCAAGTGGGTTTAACACCCAACCTGCTGACACTGCCACAACTCTGTTGAAACCCCGAACCCAAGCATTTGCAAGAAGAGGATGAAGCAGACATTTGATGAGCTCAAGTATAAACACTGCTTCCACAACTTTGCTTCCATCACTTTTCCTCCCCAGCACGAACAAGTATAAACTTTCAATGTCAAGGTTGATTTAAATATTAGGGCTTAGGGCTACCAACATAAAAAATTTAGTTGTCCACGTGGAATGTTTCATTATACAAAAGAACACCCATTCAACTTAATCATATTGCCATGCATATAAAAATATTTACAGCTCACCATGTGCAGACAATGTCAGTCGAAAATTAACGAATAGGGCTTTATTGCCTTAAATTAACAAGTATTTGGATTCAATTGGGACCAAAAAAAAGGGGACCCAATTGAGATTCGCGAACAAATATGAGGACCAAAAGACATATTTAACCTTAATTCAACTAATTTTCATATCATATAAAACATAACCACTAGACCTTTACCTCACTACACTAAACTAGGGTTAATTAAATAATATTGTACTCTAATTATTTTATCCAAAAGACAATATTCTCATTTAAATCAAAATTTCAAAGACATCTACAAACAGAGTCTTACATTCTCTCCCTCTAAAAACAATTTTCGTCTTAAACAATGACGATTATCTACTCACACAAATATATAGATATATTTAAAACAAACAAAAAATAAGAAAGATATACACTAACATCGCTTTCCGAAGTGTTGCAGCCAGGATTCGAGCAGTGGCCCTCCATGCACAAGATTAACTCTTCCATCACCCACCTAGCATGCACAAGATTAACTCTTCCATCACCCACCTAGCATGCACATTTTTTTAATCGGCACGGTTATTACATCCGGTATCGACAACCAAAACTATTGTCACAGTCCAGAAGTTTGGCTATAAATAGAGTATTCCCTCTACACGACACTTGAGTTTCTAAATTAAAACGTGTGACTTTGATCCCCCTTGATTTTTCCCGAGTGTGTTATAGTTGTTGTGAGCAGTCTCTCACTAAGCGCGTTCCATTCATCTCTACATTCGCGTTTGTAAGTGTTTCCTTCTCTCCCTCAGTCATTTTGTTTAATATTTCCTCAATGTTCTTTACTTCATGATCTTCCACTTTTAAGAGCATTGTTTGTTCTTGTTATACTTGTTTGCTTGTTTTTGTTATTACTTTATATTCTTTCATCACTTTGAACTCTTATCTTCTCTTCTTGCTCTTGACATTCATTAAAACGAAATTTTAACTTAAGCATATCATAGACATAGACTTGTTGGATTTAAACCTAGTAAGATCCCCTACAAGGACAGTAAAACACATTCATTCCTATATGTCAATACCCAATTTCGTCCGGGTAAATAAAATTAATAATAAATAAATAAATAAATAAAAAAGTGAATAGTGAATAGTAAATAGTGAATAGTGAATTGTGAATAGTAAAAAGTGAAAAGTAAAAAAAAAATTATTTTTGGAAAGGATAAGTGTTCCACGTAGCTTTGAGATCAGAATTCACCAATTTGCAAATAAAAAATTAATTTTGTAATAGTAAAATGAATAAAAAAATGAATAGTAAAAATGAATAGTACAAATGAATAGTAAATTTTTTTACTATAAATAGCCAAGGGGGGAGGCTGAAAATTTACACAAAAGAATTGAGAAAATTTTTGAGAGAAGAGAGTTGGAAGAATTTCTAATTTCAAAGGAGATATTCTGGAAGTTTTCAGAGAGCGAGGAGATTAAGTCTGTAATAGAGGTAAGGGAAGCTAACCTTGAGTATCTCCTTTTGTATTATCTTGAGCCTTGAATATGCTATATTTTGCTTTTGTCTGATCTTAAATCTTGATTATGGAGTATTTTGTTTCTGTATGATTTTGAATTTAAATGAGAGTATGCTTTTGCGTTGATATCCAAGTGTGATAGTTGTAAAACGTGATATTGATTATGTTATGCCATTTGTATGTTATTAGTTGTTTATTTTTGTATTTTGGAAGGATTAGAAGTTGTCTAACCGGCTCTGCCAGATTCAACGTCTTATTTCCCCAAACGTTTTATTTCTTTACTTATTTATTTTATTGCATTTTGGAAGGATTAGAAGTTGTCTAACCGGCTCTGCCAGATTCAACTTCTTGTTTCCCCAAACGTTTTATTTCTTTACTTATTTATTTTATTGCATTTTTGTGATTAATTTTTATTTCATCTAAATTTTCCACCAACTTATTATATTATTTTTGTTCATCAACTTTCTTCATCCTTAACTTTATAAATACCTACATTCTCTTCACTTCACACACACAATTTACATAATATCCATATCTTCTCTCTCAAAATCTCTTCATTCTATCCCGAAACTCTACTTCATTTCTCCCTCACATTTTACTATCTCTCTATACATAATAAATCCCGTACCCCATTTCTACCATAAAGTTATCTTCTTCATCTTCCATCTATCTTTCTCACAACTTATTACAAGTAGAGTTTTATTTCATCACACAAATCTTCAACAAGGTATACATTTTCTCTTCATTCTATTTATATATGCATTTTGATCATTTTTTTTAGTTTATAAATTCATCGTGTTTTCTATTACAATTTTTCTTTATGCTTTTCACATTTCAACCCATCTATCCTTCTTAATAAAAAAATATAAAACTTTAAAAACATGTAATAATATAAATATCGGTATGAGTACTCGTGCGATCGTACGCATCAACCTAGTACTCATTACCCAAAATCTAAAATAAACAAAAAAAGCCGTGTGAGTGCTCGTGCGATCGTACGCATCAGCCTAGTGCTCATTAAGCAAACAATAAGAAAAAAAGCCGTGTGAGTACTCGTGCGATCGTACGCATCAGCCTAGTGCTCATCATGCAAAAATCTAAATGTTTTATAAAAATACCAAAAATATTTTAAAGGTTAAGCACATGTGTGATCGCACGCATCGTCTTTGTGCTGAAAACATTTTTTGTTTATTTTATAAAAATACCAAAAAAATACAAAATCTTTCAAAACCCAAAAACATCCACATTTTCAAACAACATACAATATGGCTAGCCAGAACTACGTGATCCTTGATTCTCCATCAAAAGTGGAGATACGTAGGAGCAAGGCCAGTCCTTGTCAGGTTCATTTTCCAAAAAAAATCAAAATCATTTCCAAACAAAATTCTCAAACAATTTTCAAATAAATTTTCAAGCAATTTTCTAAAAGAACTACGGAACCCTGATTTCTCATTCTTAATGAGAATACGTAGGAGTAAGGTCAATCCTTGTCGGGCTCAAAAAACTAAAAAATACATGTTGTTTCTTTAGAATCTTATTTTAGGGGATAGTTAAACATTTTGAAAACCACATCATATTCGCATATTTAGTTAAAGGTACTGCCTTAGGGCAGGCGTTGTAGGGTGCTAATACCTTCCCTACACGTAACCGACTCCCGAACTTAGAATCTCATTTTCGCAGACCAGGTCTTATCATTTTATGGTTTTTCCGTAGTTTTCCAGAATAAACTATGGTGGCGACTCCGAAATTTTTTTTTTTCAAAAACAGTTTTTATTTTTCGGATCGTCGTCCCGTCGCGATTCCGGTTGCGACAGATGGCGACTCCACTGGGGAATTTAGAGAGTCAAGCCATTTAATTAGATGTGCGAATTCGATGTGGTTTTTCATTATGTTTTCCTTCCTTTTTTTTTTCTTTATATATGTTTAATATTTGGCATAATTGCATGTGCGTTTGTTTTGATTGTTCCATATTGAACCCTAGGGTAGATGACATGTTATATATCTACTTATTTGTGTTTATTTTGCAAGTGTTGTTTTGCATTATAATCTCCCTCCACACACATTTTGCATATCATGAGTGAGGCCCTATACCCGGGTCTGAGCGCAACTTAGAATTATAGGGGTTGTGTAGCGGTGTCACTCTGGGATGTACTTCCTGTTTGGCTATCGTGAGAACTCCAACTAGAGTCTGTTCTCTTCATTTATGTCTCTGCATCTAGTTGATTACTCTGACTGTTGTGGAGATGTAGTGAAAAGAGCCATAACTCTGGTGGCCTTGATTTAAGCATTAGGGAACTATCCTTGTGAGATTGCATATATTTAACTTTGAACCTCAAGTCTCGAACCTTATCTAGGGCACGAAGGGAGATGTATGTCGTCTTATAACCGTTATTTTTTAATAAAATTAAACATGTTGTATATATCACTATATCATTATGCGTCTTTCTCATGCATTTTTTTTATGGTCTTGTTGGTCCTAGGTAGGAAGTTATAAATTTGTGACTAAGCCGTAGAGGTAAAATGGAAATTAACATGAGATTGGAAGTTGACCGACCTACAAGTTCAAACATTTTAAAGGAAAGGATAGCCATTGAAGCGGAGGAAGGAAATATGAATGGTCTGAGAAAACTGGTAATGAAAATGAAGACATCCCAAAAGGATGCATTCAAGAAGGAGTATGGGAATTTGTTGAGCCTATTAGAGGTGGAGGTCCAAACATCAGCAATTACTACTTTAGCCCAATACTATGATCCACCATTGAGGTGTTTCACTTTTCAAGATTTCCAACTAGTGCCAACAGTGGAAGAATTCGAGCAAATTTTAAATATACCTCTTGAGGGAAAAGCTCCATACAATTACCTTGGGCAGTATGTACCTGTCTTGCAGCTAGCGAGGATCATGAAAGTACACCCTATGAAGTTGGAGAACAAGTTCACAATCAAGGGCAAAGTGAGGGGCCTTCCTCAAGGATACCTAATAGGATACTTGCATCGTTTAGCTGAAGAAGAAAATTGGGAAACATTTATGGATGTATTGGCTCTTCTCTTCTATGGTGTCATGCTTTTTCCTAATGTCAAGAATTTCGTCGACTATGCCGCCATGAACGCATTTGTGGGATACAAAGAGCGCTGTGAGAATCCAGTCACTGCTATCCTGGCTGAAGTTTATGGGACCCTTAATCGTTGTTATGAGCTAAAGGGAGGAAAAATGTTATGTTGTCTGCCAGTGTTGTATATGTGGTTCATCTCCCGTGTGACTGAGGACGCCTTAAATGCCCCGTGCTCCATGGATAAGCTATTGCAGTGTAAACCAAATGTGAAAGGGGCAGATGAATGGGCGCGACTTTGTGCAAGTTTAAATGAAGAACAAGTTAAGTGGTGTGTCCCTTGGCAGCGTAGATCGCAAATTATATATCATTGCGGGAAGTACCCTAATGTACCTCTCATGGGTATCAGGTGTTGTATTAATTACAATCCTGTGTTAGCACAAAGGCAATTTGGGCATCCTATGAGAGGATCACCTACACCTGCATCTCTTGCCATGTTGCAAATCTATTATGAGGAAGGAACCTTTGTTGAAGTACTTCATCAAGTTAGGAATGCTTGGGGCAACATTATTCGTGCAAAAATGGACCCCAGACCATGGACTATTGATGAAGGATATCCTTATAGCCATTGGATCGCAGAAAGGGTTAGGACAGTGAAGTTGCCTTTCAAGATAATTTCTCCTAATCTAGATTATGGAAAACAGTTTCATGAAGCTGAAAATGAGGAAATAAAATTGTTGAAGGCAAAATTCGAGCAAATGAAACTAGAAAATATCAAGTTGACCAGTAATCTTCAGAACCTACAACGTGATTATGTGAATCTTAAGCAAGATGGTGTGAAAAACAGCAAAGCATACGAGGAGTTGTTAAGAAGACAAAAGCAAGAGCTGATAGTGGCCAACATTGAGCTGACCTTGAAAGACCGGGAGTATGGTATAATTGAGATATCAGAGCGTGTCACGAAGGAATTGTTTGACCAATTCAAGAGGGACAAGCAAAAGGCACTAGAGGAGCTGCACAAAATGCATATTAGAATGAACGACGTCGAGAAACAGGCGAAAGCAGCGGTAACGAAACTGAAGGAGGAACGTTGGCATCGGGCTGAATCAGAGAAGAAACATCAAGAATGGATGAATCAGATGAAGGAGTATACCGTTGAACAAGATCTAGTTACAGAAAATTGGAGGAGAAGTTTCTCACAACTAGCTTCCCTTGCCAATGAAGCCATTAAGGATGTCCCTAAGTTATTAGCTGATGCTGAGTCTGCATTGCCGATCTTTAACCCACCTAAAAAGGTTGAGACTTTCCTCAATTACTGCAAGAAACGGATGAGAGAAATGAAGAATGTGGTGGCTGAGGCTCGTGATAGTTGATCGTGATTTTGCATACCTCACATGTGGTGAACTTAAATGTTATGGATGAACTGTCTTATTGACTTTGTTTCATGTTAATTTCCAGATTATACATTTGGCAATGTTTTCACATCTTTATAATTTCTTACTATAGTAATTGTGTTGCTTTGTCTTTTCTCCTTTTCTTTTCGTTTTTATTTTCTTAATTTTATTTCATCTAATAAAATTTAGTTTAAAAATAATAATACGGCTAAGTCTCCAAAACACCCTAAAGGACACGAACCAGTGGCAAAATCATGGAGAACAAAGGGGAAATTCAAGAGGGGATGAAAGCCGATATCCAACAGCTGAAGGGACAAATGAGTCAAATCTTAGAGGCCCTGAATGCCTTACAAAGCCCTGGAGATTCGTGCGCACAACGACCACAACAAAGAGTTCCAGAGGCACAAACTTTCCCTTCCTATGGTCTTCCCCCGAATTACATTCCACCCTCAGGAGTGCGCTTGGAACATCTTGACGCTCAAAAGGACGAAGATAATGCAGTTGAAGTAGAAGATGAGCCTGGGGCAACCACTTTCACAATTCAGGGAAAGACGATCCAACCAGGTATTGAGAGCACGATAATGAAAAAACAACCTGAGACGAAGTCTTCATCTTGTACACCTGCAGATTTTAAGAACGACGGGAGTAAATTAGAAGTCTTTGAGAAAAGGTTGAGAGCCATAGAGGGCGAAGGAAGTTCTGAATTTGGAGATGCTAGAAAACTATGTTTAGTTCCTGATGTGATAATACCTCCAAAGTTCAGGTTGCCAGAGTTTGAGAAATATCAGGGAAATACTTGCCCAAGGGGCCATATAACTATGTACTGCAGAAAAATGGCAGCTTATGCCCACAATGAAAAACTTTTGATTCACATCTTCCAAGAAAGTTTAATTGGCGTGGCTCTGACTTGGTACATGCGCTTAGAAACTACTCACATCTACTCATGGAAAAATCTGGTTGATGCATTCCTAAGGCAGTATGAATATAATAAAGATCTAACACCTGATAGAATACAACTACAAAACATGGTGAAGAAAGAATCTGAATCATTCAGAGAATATGCCCAAAGGTGGAGAGGAATTGCTGCTCAAGTAGAACCGCCTTTGAGCGACAAGGAGATGACTACCATATTTTTGAATACTCTACAACCACCATTTTATGAACACATGATAAGCAGTGTCTCCTCAGGTTTTGCTGACATAGTAGTAATTGGAGAGAGGGTCGAGGGTGGCATAAGAAATGGAAAAATTGCACTAGGCCCACAGTTAGTAGCGAGTTTAAATGAATATGGTCCTAGACATGAGAAAGATAAAAAACGAAGAGCTAACTCACATTTTATTGCCTATCCTCAAATGTCACATTCCCATGGGTTCAATCGACCCATTGAGCGAAGAAATTACAATCGTGATGAGAAGGTCGCCAACTTCACTCATATCCCCATGACCTATACAGAGTTACTGCCAGATCTTCTCCGCAGAAACCTCATAAAGGTTTGTCCAACTAGGCCTATACGACCTCCGTACCCAAAGAGCTATGACACAAATGCCAAGTGTGATTATCATGAAGGAGCGTATGGACACTCAACAGAGGCATGCAAGGCTCTAAAGCATAAAGTGCAATCTTTGATCGATTCAGGATGTTTAAAGTTTGAAGAAAGTCAATCCAGCACTCTGACAAGGCGCGAGTTCGCCCCTACAAATGCCATGGACAAATGAAGAACTATATGGGAAAGCATAGGTTGTTGTAAAAGGCGAAATTGATGTTGTTCTGAATTGTCTTGCTGTGAGGGTTATGCTCATGGATATTACGCTTTCATCCGTGACTTTTAATGTGAACTTTCATTATTTGGTATCTCCAAGGTTTATTGGAAATCATGTCCTAATAGGGTGTCGTGGAGAAAACGAAGGCCGCAAATAACAAAATTTAAAAAAAAAAAACAAAAAGGCAATATTGAGTCACTTGTCTTTCTAGCAAATTGTCAAACTCTTGTTTTTTCGAAAATAGCAAAAAAAAAATATAAAAATAGAAAATAAAAATAAAATAAAAAATTTGATAACAAAAAGAAAACAAAAGTTGTAGTGTCAGATTTTTTTCGAGGTCAAATGTTGAATCAAAAATAACAATTTGATGTTTTCTCTCGAGACGTTTGTGCGCATGGTGTTTGAAAAATCTCACCCTTCACCTTCCCAAATAAAAGGATTTTCCCCGAACAAATACTGTCACTGCCCTGAGTAACAAAATAAACTTTTACACCGGGGCAAATTGGCATGGCCAAAAGTTTTCTCGCTTACGCTAGTAGGGTGATCCCTGAATCCATAAAAAAAAAAAAACAAAAACAAAAAAAAAAGTAGAATAAGTCAACTAGATTCAGAAACCCGAAAGGGTGATCTATAAAGAATGAAAAGAAAAGGAAAAAACGGCTCATGTTGAGGTCATCTAATCGTAGAATTAATTTTTGAAAATAAAGCAATCAGAGTTCAAAATGATGTGTGGCCTTCTTTCTTTATCCAAAAAGCAAAAAAAAACTATAACCATTGTTACCCCGTTTGAGCCAAAAATAAATTCTTTTTCAAAATTATTCCCAAGCAAGGGTTATCATTAGTATGAGTCAACTTGGGATGCAGATGAAGAGTACTCAACGATCAAATGAAGTGAATCCTTCAAAAAGGGTAAAAAAAAAAATAACAACAACAATAAAACAGACTTAACCAGAGATGAAGGAAAAACGAAGTTCAAGACAAAAGCAAAGTGCTCAAAAGATCAAATAGTTGATACAATGCGTAGATGATAACCCTTGTTTTAAAAAAAAAATGTATCCGACAAACATTTCATTTGGGCCTTTATACCCCTTTCTTTTAATACCTTTTAGCCCCTAGCCATTGTTACAAGCCTAATAAAGTCCACGGAGATTGACTAATGATTGCTCATATTTTTATAAAGCTTAATTTTGCGATAAGACAAAATAACTTTTAATGTGTCGTAAAAATAAAAAGGGATTTGAAAATGAATAATGTCTCAGGAATAGGGGACCTCTCTACCAACCAGTCAGAAGCATACAAAAGAAAATTGAACCAATTTGATCCATCCTTTTAGCCGACCCTTTCATACCCACTACTTCTTCCAAACAGAACCCCATGCAAAAAAAAAAAAAAAAACAACGAAAACTGGGGCAGCTTGGTGAACCTCACCTCGCGTCTTTTCCTTGAAATTTCCTCAAACCATGATCTCAAGAATTGGGTAGCTTTGCAGATCTTACTTGAATTTTTCACCAGAATTATCATGGATTCACCACACCAAACTGGGGAAACTTTTTAGATACCTCGTGTTTCGCTTTGGCACTCATCTCCTTTACGGAGCGTATGAGGTGACATGTTAGCATTATCTTCCAAACCATTCTAAACAACTCTCATTCTTCACTTGCGAGTGAATTCAAGCATATGTACGTTGATGTTTCGGGAGAAAAAGTCAAAATGTAATAATCTCAAAGTTAGATCTCGGATGTATGACATTCCTCACTTTTCTAAGCATTGGAAATAATGACCAGTCTTGATGATTGCAAGTAAGACAATTGATTCGAAAAAATAACAAAAAAAAAACAAACAAACAAAACAAAACAAAGCAAACGTTTTCATATATTTATCAAAAAGAAAGTATTTCTCATCGAAATCCTCTTCATTCACATGAATGGTTATCAATTTCCTTCTTCAAAAAAAAAAAACAAAGAAAAAACAAAGAAAACACAAAAAGAATAACATTCAGATTTTCTCTATCAAGCCATATTGTTTCATGTCGATCGAGCTTTCAAATTTGTGTCAAAATTACAAAACATTTCAAGTTTCAAAAATTTCAAAATTTGAAAGCCCAGTTTCCATACTGGCCCACAAAGCCCAATTTTTACATTGGTCCCAAGCCCAGTTTCCACACTGGCCAACATTTCTCAAATTACAAGTTTCAAGAATTTCAAAATTTGAAAGCCCAGTTTCCATACTGGCCCACAAAACCCAATTTTTACATTGGCTCCCAAAGCCCAGTTTTCACACTGGCCCCCAAGCCCAGTTTTCACACTGGCCCCCAAGCCCAGTTTTCACACTGGCCCCAAGCCCAGTTTTCACACTGGCCCCCAAAGCCCAGTTTCCACGCTGGCCCCCAAGCCCAGTTTTCACACTGGCCCCAAGCCCAGTTTTCACGCTGGCCCCAAGCCCAGTTTTCACACTGGCCCCCAAAGCCCAGTTTCTACGCTGGCCCCCAAGCCCAGTTTTCACACTGGCCCCAAGCCCAGTTTTCACACTGGCCCCCAAAGCCCAGTTTCCACGCTGGCCCCCAAGCACAGTTTTCACACTGGCCCCAAGCCCAGTTTTCACACTAGCCCCCAAGCCCAGCTTTCACACTGGCCCCAAGCCCAGTTTTCACACTGGCCCCCAAGCCCAGTTTTTACGCTGGCCCCCAAGCCCAGTTTTCACGCTGGCCCCCAAGCCCAGTTTCCACGCTGGCCCCCAAGCCCAGTTTTCACACTGGCCCCCAAGCCCAGTTTTCACACTGGCCCCCAAGCCCAGTTTTCACACTGGCCCCAAGCCCAGTTTTCACACTGGCCCCCAAAGCCCAGTTTCCACGCTGGCCCCAAGCCCAGTTTTCACACTGGCCCCAAGCCCAGTTTTCACACTGGCCCCCAAAGCCAGTTTCCACGCTGGCCCCCAAGCCCAGTTTTCACACTGGCCCCCAAAGCCCAGTTTCCACGCTGGCCCCCAAGCCCAGTTTTCACACTGGCCCCAAGCCCAGTTTTCACACTGGCCTCAAGCCCAGCTTCCACGCTGGCCCCCAAGCCCAGTTTTCACACTGGCCTCAAGCCCAGCTTCCACGCTGGCCCTCAAGCCCAGTTTTCACACTGGCCTCAAGCCCAGCTTCCACGCTGGCCCCCAAGCCCAGTTTTCACGCTGGCCCTTAAGTTTAATTTTTGCCTCGCCCTTAAGTTCAATTTTTGTTGCATCGTGATTCTATTCATCTTATGTACTTGAATCGATTGTTATTCTCCCCCTTTCTCTTTGAAACCCAGACGAAATTAGTATTTCTATCTTTACTTATCTTTTACTCTGATAATATACAAACGTTGTTTGTCATATTATCTAGTAAAATCTAAGTAAAGAGGGGCAGCTGTCAATACCTAATTTCGTCCGGGTAAATAAAATTAATAATAAATAAATAAATAAATAAAAAAGTGAATAGTGAATAGTAAATAGTGAATAGTGAATTGTGAATAGTAAAAAGTGAAAAGTAAAAAAAAAAATTATTTTTGGAAAGGATAAGTGTTCCACGTAGCTTTGAGATCAGAATTCACCAATTTGCAAATAAAAAATTAATTTTGTAATAGTAAAATGAATAAAAAAATGAATAGTACAAATGAATAGTACAAATGAATAGTAAATTTTTTTTACTATAAATAGCCAAGGGGGGAGGCTGAAAATTTACACAAAAGAATTGAGAAAATTTTTGAGAGAAGAGAGTTGGAAGAATTTCTAATTTCAAAGGGGATATTCTGGAAGTTTTCAGAGAGCGAGGAGATTAAGTCTGTAATAGAGGTAAGGGAAGCTAACCTTGAGTATCTCCTTTTGTATTATCTTGAGCCTTGAATATGCTATATTTTGCTTTTGTCTGATCTTAAATCTTGATTATGGAGTATTTTGTTTCTGTATGATTTTGAATTTAAATGAGAGTATGCTTTTGCGTTGATATCCAAGTGTGATAGTTGTAAAACGTGATATTGATTATGTTATGCCATTTGTATGTTATTAGTTGTTTATTTTTGTATTTTGGAAGGATTAGAAGTTGTCTAACCGGCTCTGCCAGATTCAACTTCTTATTTCCCCAAACGTTTTATTTCTTTACTTATTTATTTTATTGCATTTTGGAAGGATTAGAAGTTGTCTAACCGGCTCTGCCAGATTCAACTTCTTATTTCCCCAAACGCTTTATTTCTTTACTTATTTATTTTATTGCATTTTGGAAGGATTAGAAGTTGTCTAACCGGCTCTGCCAGATTCAACTTCTTGTTTCCCCCAAACGTTTTATTTCTTTACTTATTTATTTTATTGCATTTTGGAAGGATTAGAAGTTGTCTAACCGGCTCTGCCAGATTCAACTTCTTGTTTCCCCAAACGTTTTATTTCTTTACTTATTTATTTTATTGCATTTTGGAAGGATTAGAAGTTGTCTAACCGGCTCTGCCAGATTCAACTTCTTGTTTCCCCAAACGTTTTATTTCTTTACTTATTTATTTTATTGCATTTTTGTGATTAATTTTTATTTCATCTAAATTTTCCACCAACTTATTATATTATTTTTGTTCATCAACTTTCTTCATCCTTAACTCTATAAATACCTACATTCTCTTCACTTCACACACACAATTTACATAATATCCATATCTTCTCTCTCAAAATCTCTTCATTCTATCCCGAAACTCTACTTCATTTCTCCCTCACATTTTACTATCTCTCTATACATAATAAATCCCGTACCCCATTTCTACCATAAAGTTATCTTCTTCATCTTCCATCTATCTTTCTCACAACTTATTACAAGTAGAGTTTTATTTCATCACACAAATCTTCAACAAGGTATACATTTTCTCTTCATTCTATTTATATATGCATTTTGATCATTTGTTTTAGTTTATAAATTCATCGTGTTTTCTATTACAATTTTTCTTTATGCTTTTCACATTTCAACCCATCTATCCTTCTTAATAAAAAAATATAAAACTTTAAAAACATGTAATAATATAAATATCGGTATGAGTACTCGTGCGATCGTACGCATCAACCTAGTACTCATTACCCAAAATCTAAAATAAACAAAAAAAGTCGTGTGAGTGCTCGTGCGATCGTACGCATCAGCCTAGTGCTCATTAAGCAAACAATAAGAAAAAAAGCCGTGTGAGTACTCGTGCGATCGTACGCATCAGCCTAGTGCTCATCATGCAAAAATCTAAATATTTTATAAAAATACCAAAAATATTTTAAAGGTTAAGCACATGTGTGATCGCACGCATCGTCTTTGTGCTGAAAACATTTTTTGTTTATTTTATAAAAATACCAAAAAAATACAAAATCTTTCAAAACCCAAAAACATCCACATTTTCAAACAACATACAATATGGCTAGCCAGAACTACGTGATCCTTGATTCTCCATCAAAAGTGGAGATACGTAGGAGCAAGGCCAGTCCTTGTCAGGTTCATTTTCCAAAAAAAATCAAAATCATTTCCAAACAAAATTCTCAAACAATTTTCAAATAAATTTTCAAGCAATTTTCTAAAAGAACTACGGAACCCTGATTTCTCATTCTTAATGAGAATACGTAGGAGTAAGGTCAATCCTTGTCGGGCTCAAAAAACTAAAAAATACATGTTGTTTCTTTAGAATCTTATTTTAGGGGATAGTTAAACATTTTGAAAACCACATCATATTCGCATATTTAGTTAAAGGTACTGCCTTAGGGAAGGCGTTGTAGGGTGCTAATACCTTCCCTACACGTAACCGACTCCCGAACTTAGAATCTCATTTTCGCAGACCAAGTCTTATCATTTTATGGTTTTTCCGTAGTTTTCCAGAATAAACTATGGTGGCGACTCCGAAATTTTTTTTTTTCAAAAACAGTTTTTATTTTTCGGATCGTCGTCCCGTCGCGATTCCGGTTGCGACACTATACATCAAGGATGGACTCCAAAGTTGAACTATAAACAGCAAAAGACTTAAAATAAACTAATTATATAAACACTCATGGAAACAAAATAATTCTTTCACTTTTGTCTTTTATTATTTAGAAGAAGAAAAAATGAATAAAAATTTGACAAACTTGGAGGTTCAATACAAACTAACTTATAAACGCTGCAAACCTACTAAAGAACAACTTTTCCTTTATGACTAACTATGGAATACGAAGTCCAACCAAAGAGCAAGTGCTTCATAGCTACCAAACTAAGATGTTATTGTGAAATTAGAGATTTCAGTGTATATTGTTGTTTTCAAAATTACTGTTATCGTGAAAGACAACTACGTTTGAAGCAAGGTGCTAGTGTCACCTCTGTCCCTCCTCTTCCTTCACCACCCTTCATAAATAGTAAGCTCTTTTTAAATATTTCATTATTATTATTACAATTATTTATTTTTAACATTCTAAATTCTTATTTCTCATATTTAAAGATCTAGCATGGGTAGCCTTGTCGATACTAAATTTGGTGACCTTAGATCTATTTTCAGTCCTTCACATCTACAAAGAACAAGAGATTGCTCCTCCCATTCCTCTCTGTGTGAAAGCTCCATCCACCGAGCTTTCTTTACGACTACTTTTCCTCATAGAATAGTCTCGTTGAGAGACTAGAATGTGATTATCTTTGTTTATTATTATTATTATATGTTGTTTTTTCTTATTATTAAAAAGGATTGTACTCTTAATTATCACTTTTGACCGACATTTCAACATTTTATTTTGTTTTATTTATACAATGCAATTACTATCTATGTTGTTTTAACATTTCATTTTGTTTTATTCATGGGTCGGGCTATTTTCGTACCACGGTTTGGACATCTCGTTATACACTTATGAGACTAAGACAATACAAAATTGCATCATTTGAAAAAGATTTGTGTAGTTCCAATGACTTTATTGACTTAGCGTTATAATTATATACCAATTACAAAATCTATCAATTTCAAAATGTATATCTACTTTCAATACTTTCAACAATTTCAAAAAACTATCTTAAAAAAAACTAAGAAATTAAAGGATTTTACTAAACAAAAACACAAAAGAGGACAAATAAGTATGTCAATATATCTTAATGTAATCAAAAGGATCAACAAATATGATTCATCAAAAATCTCATCGACAAAAACTTTGTTTTAACACTTAAAACATTTGGTAATCGGTTATCAGGAATCCGTAATCAATTACCAGAATGTTTTAACACTTAAAGCACATTTTAAATCTTTGCTAATGACTTTTTAATTTATTATGCAATATTTTAAAAATTTATTTCGCTTTACACAATTCCGTAAACATTTTACTTAACGATTATAAAAATTATATTAATAATATTTATATAAAAAATTTCACTAATAAACGAAAAACTAAAACTTAAAAATAATATATAACTCAATAATACTATTACATTTTATATTCCTTCTTTGATATAAGTACATTATTTAATATTACATATTTTAAATATACTACTATAATTATAAATAGGAGTGATAAAATGTGTCCATTTTGACTTGAACTATAAAAAATGCCCATAAGAAAATTAGCAACCTAGACTAGCGAATCAGTTTGTCAAATTTCAATTTTATAATTTCACATTTTTTATTTTTTTTATTTAATATGTATTTTAAAAACATGCCTAATTATATTAATATTTTCTTTAAGTATTTAGTTAATTAATATCTTAATGAAACAAATAAATAATAATCATTACCTTTACCTATTAAAGTATTTTATAATTAATAATAAAAAATTTAGTTTATAAGTGTTAATTTAAGTTTAAAAAATAATCTTCAAAAATTATACAAAAAAAGTAATCTTACAATTGTTTTTTCATTTTAATTTTTTAAATAAGAAAAGGAATTATTTGATTAATATAGATTAAAAATAACAATTCATCTCACTATCAGTAAACAAGTTAGAAGATTAAACATGTCTGATCATCATAAGAGTTGGCAGGCTACAGATTGACCTACCATTTTTCATCCCATCATCCATCATCTTTGCATTGTTTTCTTCTTCCTAATCGTCATCATCAACCTTGTTTTCTCCCTCATATTTTCATCTCTATACTCACAAGAAACGAAGGCATGACATCCATCATCTTCGTCTCTACTTTAAAAAACGAGCACACGTCACAAAATTTTCAATCGACAAAAATCACAACAATTAGAAATCTCAATTGCTAAAAATTAGGACAACCAAAAATCACAATCAAAGTCATCACAAATTACTTTGTCAATGTTGAGACTCAACTCCTAATCTCGCTCTCCCTCACATCACATGGTAAGGCCTTCTCTCAAGCTTGCATGATGGTGGCAACTCTCATGGTAATAATAGTTTGCATGATAGTGGTTAATTAGGTGATCATCGTCACTCGTGACGTGTTAATGTATTGTAATAATGGTAAGTTATCCGACCCAATCTATAATGGGTTAGGAAGTTAAACGAATTAATTTACAAACATGTTTTAAAATTTTTATTTTTCTCATATTAAACAATAAATAAATCATATATTTCAAAAACTAAATCATAATTCTAAATGATCTCATAAGTTAATCCAACATATTTAAAAACTTTTTTTTTATGTTTTGATTGATAAACCAATCCAGCCACATTTTTTATCCCGCTCTACTCAGCACGTAATAGGACAACTCTCTCGTCTCTGTGTTGTGTTGTGGGTGAGAACGAAGAAAAGAAAAATAAAATAAAAATATGTTAAGCAGGTTGCATGTATATTGATAAGTCCAAACATGTAATCCGCCTCTTTTTTTATTGACTGGACCCGACCCGATCATTCCTCATTACTGATTCAATTACCTATACCTTTTCTGTCATAATCTGTGGCTGCTTACAAGGTTAAAACGAGGTCACAGATTTTTCCTCCATTCCCATAAGTTCTTTTCCTGCACCCTTATATAAATAAACTTTCCATTTTATTCTTTTTAAACTCTGCATCCGAAAATCAAAATCACTTTCAAATTATATAAATCCAAAAATTTTCTTCTAAAGAAAATTAGCTCTTAAACCATACAATTCAAAGATCCTTTTTTACTTTCAGATGATAAATCCAAAAGGGACAATGGAAACAAAAATGAGGGTTCAGGAAGAAACAGTCAACGAAATGTGCCTAATGCAAAGTTGCAACCAAACACTCAATTAGTTCTTTGTGAAGCATAAATTCAAAAGACTGAGCTTGCTATTGAGTCCATTACCTGAGAAAATTACTAGCCACAAAATGTGAGCACAAAGAAAATTGAACTCGTCCTTAGCATCTCCAACAAAAAGATCGCCATAGGAATTCCATGAAGGGCTAGAAAGTAAATTGCCCCTTGCATAAATACAATAACTGCATAGTAAAAGGAAAAAACGAAACAAAACTTAAGGCTAACACTATAAACTGAGCATGAGGATAAAACATGATACTAAATAGACTGAAGCTGCTTAACAAGGATATATTTCACATTCCGTTAACTTACAATAGGTGCTTCTCCATCAGGAGTGCTTATAATACAAAGTCTACAAAAGTGGTATAAATCATTCAACACAGAACAAGCTAATTGTCCTCTATAAAATATTATATAACCCACAAGTGAATAATATCACTTTGCTTAAACAAGATTTATAAAAGAGAAAAAAAAGAATAAGAATATCATCCAGAAGTGAACCTTGTTTACCCTTTTCTGCTGAAGCTCCTCCCATGATAGGCACCACATGCTAAGGCCATGCGTTTCTGTAGCATATAGAATGGCCATGCAAATGAGACAGTCGCTTCATCTGGTATATATGCTGCATCTTACTTCATCTTTTAACCTACTACTTACTTTAATTCTTTGATGCAAAAAGAAGGATCTGAGTGTTTTCTTCTCTTCATTTCCGGCTCTCCTAAATGCAAGGAAACAAAATTTTCTTCACCAGGGCCACTCCTAAGTTCAGCTAGACTTTTCAGTTCCATGTCTTCTTTCAGGTAGCTGTGACGTACTGGAGACTTGCCAGCATAACTTGGTATGAATTGGTGTTCTACATTTGGCACTGTTTCAATCTCATTTCTGATATGAAACCCACAGAGCCTTAATGATGGATTGATTCGCTGTGAGGATTCATCTTCAACTTGAGCATGTGGGATATTCAAGCAAATAGGCTCAAAGCTCTCTTCAAGTTTTTCTTTTATTGTCACAGTTGGAGAGGATTCTGCAACTGTAGAGTCAATTCCAGCAGAGGGACCATTTCTTTGCTCTAGCACCGCAGCTACAAAAATGACATACAAGGAAAGGAAAAGTCAGCTGTAAATGTTCAACAATGAAATAAACCATCATAAGCTAGGATATTTCCACTGACGCTCCAAATCCATTTCTAAAGGTTGGCAAAATGAGCCATGCCTTAAATCCTCTATATATGGCATTCAGTATATATCAGAAGTAGCAAACTTTCAAATTTCATCATATTTTTTCTCATCGGAGCTTGAGATTTTAAGGGGCTTAAAAGTTATTCAGCCATGTGGATGAAAATTAGATATTGTATAATGGGCTGGTAAATTGGACGTTCCATATGATCTGATGGTCTCAATCTGAAGGCTCGCTAAAACAGAGGCCTAATGACCTGCAGCTGGCAGGAGACAATGTGCGGACACAAATGGCTTGGGAGATTCAAAGTTTGGTGTTCTCAATCTGAAGGATCACCAAAACAGCGGCTGAATGGTTAGCAGGAGACACAGTGTGTGCACGCAAATGGCTTGGGAGATCTAATTTGGCAATCATCAGTTAAAAACAATTCTTAGCAAGGGTGTCTAGTGTAACAGACCCAATACTGATTAATGCCAACAACGAAAGTGAGCGGAATAATGTGGAGACAACGCAAATTGGTAAAAGTGATGATCAACAGAAGAATAAACGGCTGGCACAGGATCCAAGGCACATGGGAGTGCGTAAGAGTGAAAGGAAGAGAATAACGAATTCTCTGCTGCAAGATTTTGTAGTACCGTGATAGAAATAGGGCAGCAGTATAGGGAGAGTGGGGGCTGATGTAATTTTTCTCTATGGTTGTCTTTTCCTTCTTTAGAGGATATTCTCATTCTCTGTTTTTCTGGTTTCTGCATCTGTACTAGCTAATAGCTGATGAGGCCATAGCTTTCCTTCTTATGCATTGTAAGAAATCCATCACTATAGTACCAGTACAGATTACCATCCTGATTTACCCAATTCTCGATACATAACATCCAGCTGCAAATGTTGGCAGCTAGCAGCAGAAAAGTGAGTGTAAGAAGCCACTAAACCAGATGCCAGGAGGATGAAAGGATGAGGTGCTAAGAACTGAAGATGAAACACAGTGAGTGACTACTAACGAGGAAATGAGGGAAATTGTCAAGGACATAAAGTAGAGCTCTAGATTTATAGAACTTGGCTCGGCAGCAAAATAGTAACAGGTCATGGAAGAAAATACTGCTATGAAACCATGTTGAAAATATAAGGTTATAGGTATTGAGGAAAGAACTTGAGAGAATAAAGCTTAGAAAAAATATTCTCTTGCATATTGTAATGTGTTAAAATGTAAATAAAAAATTATGGCATAAACCTTTATTTATACTAATACTAGATCATAATCCTAACTAAATGAGCAAATAAATCAAGAAATATTGAAACTAAGCATATGAGATGATGCCACACACACACACTCTCTTGCATACATACACTCACACACACAAACACATACAAACAGGTTTTCTTCATTTGAAATTGAAACATTAAAATTACACGAGTTGACAAAAATAAAGACATCAGCCTTAATATCTAAATCAAAAAGCCTCCTTGATCTAGAGTTGAAAGTTGAACCAAAAACAGTAAAGAAAACGGAAGTAGTTGTTTTATATCTAATGAAAAAGAACGAATGGGGGGAAAGACAATAGAGAGAGAGAGAGAGAGAGAGAGAGAGAGAGAGAGAAGAAAATTGATTGAAAATCAAATCAGTAACTCGTTAAAGATTCTGCTCATGAGAATCAGATATAAACAGATGTCTGAACTTTGTCCATAAACGAAGTTGCTTGCTCTTAGATACTTTTAAAATAACAGCATTATCAAATATAGGAAATGATGTTCGAAATTGAGCACACAGGCTGTTTCTTACAAATATGTTTAAATAAAAAATGCAAAAATTATTTCCACATAATGACCCTTGAAATTGAAAGAATAGAAAAATTGGTTGAAGAATACACAATAACCATGATGAATAAAATTGTGGGCAGGGATGATTCTCTAGGACTGTCACGACACCAACAGACTCACGGAAAATCTTGGGAACTGGAAAACTAGCAGGTTCAAACTGATTTATCTGGGAAAGCCTCAAAGAAAATAAATAATTCTAGCGAATTTGAGGGGCCAAGCTAATCTCTCAAGGAAAGCCATGAGATCAACTGCTTTCTCTCATAATGCCCAATACCAAAGAGGGAAGATTTGAGTAGAGATTTGAGTAGAGAGACAGTAAACCAAACATTGGCAAAAGAAAATAACACAGCAGGGCAAAACATAGCAGGTTCTAGGATGAGGATGCCAAATAGAAGTCTAAACAGGTCAGGCTTTGGCAGGACGAAACATGCCCCACATCATCATTATTATTAAACCTGGGTCTGACTTATTTATCTGTTACATGTACTTTTTCTGAAAGCCTCAGTCTGGCCAGTTTAAAAATCTTTCTTGAAAGTGTTAATGGAAAGGCGTACGAACAAGTGAATAAATCTAACTAGGTCAACAAACCTAAAAACACCAATGGGCTTTGTTCTTTTTTTCTTTTTCTATTTTATAAATTCATACTAGACATCACTATGTATTTTGATATCTCAGTTATGCTGACATCCTAAAACACAACAATCATTTGCCTTCACATGCAAAAATTTATTAATAAACAAAAAATAAATAAAAAAAAAACATGGAGGGCTAAACCCATATAATAAAAATCAAACAATTCTAAGCATAGGTAGTTGAAAATTATTATGAAAAAAGTCACGTTGTAACCTAGATGACATCCCATCATACCATTCATACAAAATTTGATTTTCTAACCCTATAGTAGCTAGTTTATCCACACAATGATTATTGCTCTGATAAATATGTGTACTTTTAAACTCCATGTTTTTACAGATTTCCAAACATTTCTGCCACCGTCTTTTAAGAGACCATGGGACAACTTGAATGGGCCTTGTTCCACATAAATATCTTTTATTTTCTAAAAACTAATACTAAAAAAAATAAGACAGTCAAAAAGCAATAAGCCATTACATTAAAATTGGGTGGACACACAACATAGATAAGTCCTCACCTTGTCACATTATAAAAAAAGTGAAAAGAAAAAAATCTAAGCTAAAATAATTAAGCAATGAAAAATGTACTACATAAAGGGAAAAAAATGAAAAGTTTCAATCACAATCATTGAAAATTTGTAACTATAAGATGAAAAGGTCATTCCCCACTATACCCTATTTTCCAGCTCCCATGGGACTTGGATTTTCCCCATACAACCCTTCACCATCCACACTATCAGGCTTAGAGCATGGATAATATAGTGAGTGACACTACCTTTCAACGCCTACACTATCTAGGATGAGTTTTGACATCATCTTCTTAGAATTTGGGTTTTGGAACTAATTGAATCCCACCAAACTGATTTTACTGTCTCATAGTCCCGTTCTCCAAAAAAAAACTGAAAATACGGAAATTGATCTTTTCTTTGTCCTGGAGAAGGTTCTGGATATACAGTTCTTTTGTTCAATGTTCCAGCCCAAGATCAGTGGGCCGTTTCCTCAGCTCACTTTCTTTTACCAAGACACAAGGTAAATGTGACTAAAATACTTTCTTCTCATCCCCATTGAGATTTCAGGGGGTGTGTAAGACATGTAATAAATGACATGTAATAGTTTCTGCAAGGAAAAGGTATGCTGCTTTGTTTGTATTTGTTAAAATTATGATAGCTATTGTAGTGTACAGCTTACATAAAGGTGTTCTTCAGTGTACCTAGATTTCAGTTAAGGAAGATAGGCCGTAGCATTCCTCTGAGATATGCCTGTACTACACACACACACATCAGCTGAGTATACAAACTGACTTTTATCATTCAACTTCAAGTCGATATCAAAGCACTGTCACCAGTCAACCACTGTCTGCTGTCTCTGGTCACCGGCTGCCACCGTTGTTCTGTCCAGCAAAAGGTTAGGTATGCCTCAAAGAGCATGACCCAACCCTGGTGTTTGCTTAACCAAAGGCTCCACCACGTGCTTTGTTAGGCCCTCATCAAGCACATATATCTCCAAAGATGTTTGGTTTTACTTGTTTTGTTCATATTATCTCTCTAGGTTTAAACAAACTCTCTACAAAGGCTATTAAATTGTTTTCTAGATATTTTTGCCTTCAAAAGAGATACAAATGCTACTGTCCAACTGCCAAAAGATACTATCTTATGTTACATTTTTTGAGAACACCCTTTTTCTCATCCTCCATGGAAGCTCATGTGGCCATTCAATAGGTTCTACTTATTCCAAACTTTGGTCCTCCAATAATTTTGGTTTCTTCTACCTCCAACCAACCCTAATGAAAACCAGTCCAACATTATTCCACCACCTTTCCTTACATATCGTCATAGCACACCCAAAGCTCCTACCACTACTCTTCCCAAAGTCTCATGATTTAGATCCTTCTCCATCAACTCTTTCACATTACTCCACTTCAAATTGGCCAATTTCTCTTAGAAAGGGTATTTGGCCTACTCGTAATCCATATCCTACTTACAATTTTGATTTATCAGTGTCTCCATCATATTCCACTTTTAGATTTTCTTTATCTGCCACCATTGTCCCAAACATTCATGAGGCACTTGATCATCATGCATGGAAACAAGCTCTACCAAGCAATGGCACGTGGGATCTTGTTCCTGCAAAAGAAGACTGTTAATTGTAGATGGGTGTATGTTGTTTTAGTTGAACCTAGTGACGAAGTAGATTGCCTTAAAGGGTTGGTGACCGAAGGATATACTATAATTTATGGGCTTCACTACTGAGTTGCTTTCTATCCCATGGCCAAGTTCAGCACAATTAGGCTCTTATGTATAATGCTTGCTATTCGCCATTGGTCACTTCAACGTGACACTAAAAATGGTTTCCTTCAGGGTGATCTTGAGAAGGAAATTTACATGAAACAACCTACCAAATTTGTTGCTAAGGGGCAGTTTGGTCTTGTCCCAGACTTGATTTGATAAATTCAGTCATCCTATGCACGGTTTTGGATTGGAACAAAGTGAGGCAGATCATTCAATTTTTCATTGTTCCAACCCAATGCAGAAGCTAAATATAAATCTATGTCTCTAGCCACTTGTAAACTTGTCCTTGAGAGGCCTAGAATTCAACTTATATGTTTTAAGCTTGGTGCTTACAATCTATATGCTCCAGGTTGAGGATGAGTATTAAAACTATGTTTGACTATTATTGTGTAGTGATCGGAAAACATAAAGCTGTTTTTGGGTGTACCTAGCTTTAGGCTAAGGAACATAGGTTGTAGCCTTCCTCTTTGAGATATGCTTGTACTCGTCTTTTATATATACACAAACATACATCAGCTGAGTACATACTCACTGGTTTTTATTATTCTAATTCATGTGTACTGGTGCAGTGGTGTTATGGGAAAGTCACCATTTAATGTCTAGAAATTTCTCAACTCTGGGACAGCAATGGAGTGTTTAAATTTCTGTAATCTGATGTCATTCAATCCTACTTCCATGTATTTCAAATGGATGATCTGTTAGCTGAGGAAACGAATTTGGAGCCAAGCTATTTGAAACATGCTGGTAAAATGCATGGTGGTGGAGATAAAAACTCAGACAAAATTCAAGCTATAAAGATGACACGGCAGGAGAAACAGTTAATTTGAAAGAAGAAAAAGAATAATGGAGTTAAAATACAACTTATTAGGGAACTCAGAAGTGGAGTAGTGATTGAACAAATTATTCTAATCATGATCCTAACTAATGAACACCAGAGAAATTTTGTAACAAATCCTGAGATGAGAAAATATGAAAAATAATCATAAAAAATAGTTTAGAATGTTTTAACAGACTATATAAACTTAAGTCTTTTGCTTGGGGTGCCCAAGGAGAAGAAGGTGCTATCCAAGGGTGTGGTCGAGGTTTTGAAGTAACTTTTTGCTTCAAAACCTTCTCATTTGAATATTTCTTCTTGCTATCCAAGGCTGAATTTTATCTTCATTTTTCTTTGCCTAGATCATAAAGTTTCAAACAATTGTGAAGTAATAAACACTGGAAAGTGCAGACTTTTAATATTGAGGTAACTGCATTATTAACTGAATGTTAGCAAACCTTGGAGTGCTTCATTTGTAGTAATGAGATCAAGTTCAAGGAGATCAAGAAGTCGACCAAGATCAACTCCACTTGTCCAATTTTCTGGGGGTTGACCAACTTTTAGTTTCAATCGACCCCGATTAGCTGTCCCACCCCAGATAATGCCGACAGGACGTGGCTTCTCCCCATTTTGTCCAGTCAAAAGAATAAGGCTTCCACTGTCACCTTCAAGGTCAAATGTCTGCTGGTTCTCACCAACAACAAGAAAATCAGTGAGAAAACAAATCCCCTTCTCATCATTGTACTCTAGGGCATAGGCCATTATAGTCCCTGTAGTCAAACCAGAACTTCTTCCGACTTTAACCACTTGTCTTCCAATGAGACTGTTGATTGGAGACTGCAAGTCTATGATGTTTACATCACCAATCTCACCTACACCTTTTACAGTTGTAATTACATTGTTCATATTGAAATCTTCTGCAAATGGGATGAAGGCCCCATCAGCTCGCACAAATGTTTCTGCAAGAATACAAAATTGTAATGTGCATGTGCATCAGTCAAGGGTTGGGATCCAACAGAATTCTAAGCCAGAGAATCATAACCAACAAAATCGAAATGAGAATATCATGAATTTGACAATATAAGAACTTAAAACACTACTAAAGTGAAACATCTCCAGGTAGGGTGAAAGAATTAGATTTAGCATATAATGTAATGTTGGGATGAAAATGAAACCAAAATTACACTATAGGACTCATCAGATCTCAAGCACAACCAAGACAATAGATCAGTGTAGTCATTACTGTGGAGGAACTGCAGGAAGAACACCATGGATTATTCAGCACCATTTTTTCATGTCGAGCAAAACAATATAATGCCTCAAAGAAATAATTAGCAGAAAAACTCCCAACATTACATTTTCTTTCCACCGTAACAGATTTCACTTTTCAAGATAATTCTCTAAACAGAAACATCTCTAACTGTAAAACCATAATTGTTAAAATCTTAGCCTAAGCCTTTCAAATTCTGAGTACAGGTCATTCCCTTAGGAAATTAAGATGTAGCTTTCCTCTATATGGTACTTCTTTACAGTACTCTTTTGCATCTATAACTAAACAGAAACGGGATATAAAGTCTTGGCGTACACATTTTGTATACTCTATTTTACCCTTTGTAACTATTACCGTGTGAACAGTTATTTCTCTCCCACAATCTTATTTTTTTATTTAGTCTTTGTTCTCTCTCGTTTACTTCAGTAATTACACTCCCCAAATAATTCATATCCTCCAGCAGCACACCACAAACCACCCATCGATTTATTAATTAACCTTCAGATTTGTCTTTTATTTTTCATTTATTTTTTAAAGGATACAAAGAGGCACAAAGCTCCTCTTTTTCCCAAGTTAGTAGTTTCTAATTGTTAGAATAATTATTAAGTCTACCTATGATTAGTATAGCAGAGCCTAAAGTAGGTAGTTGTGTGTTGGGTTATCTATAATGATTGTTCCTAGCAGTCTAGGACAATCTCCTCATCTTCCATCTATGTATTGTATCAGATTTTTATCTATATAAATGATAGAACTGAGAAGGGTCTTCTAAGCCCTTTAGAACTATTTTTCTCTGTTTTAGATCTCAAGTTGGTATCAGAGCAGGTTCATCCTGCTCTGGTTTCCTGTCCACCAGCACTGTCACTGCTGTTTGCACCTGTCCGGTGCCGTTCGCCGTTGTCCGCGGCTGTCTCGCCACTATCTGCAGCTGTCAACTGCAGTTTGAAGTTCTTCAACTTAGTTGTCCGCCATACAGCATCTGTCCGCCACGCGCCGCGAACAGGCGCGTGCTGTCCACGCGCCGCCCTCTGCTCACCGGAAAGTTGTCGCGCCACCTCCGTAGATGTCGCCCTCTGCTCCTCTGTCCGTTCTTCCCCTCAAAATCTTACTTTGGTGTGTCCAGTAGCTCCCCTTTAAGAAAACCGTGAGCAACCCTCTAGGGTTTTATGGTTCTTCACGTTTTTCCCTGGTTCTTCACGGTTTTTCTGGTTCCTTCTCCTGCTTTTATCAAAGAATGGCGTCTGGAAGTGCTCTTTCTTTCTCTGGAAGTCCCTCAATCACTTCCGAAAAGTTAAACGGAAAAAATTATCTGTCGTGGTCTGCTGCTGTGGAAATGTGGTTCCTTGGTCAAGGACATTATGACCACCTTGAGCAGGATGGGAGCCAAGTACCTTCTGACAAAGCTGAACAATGGAAACAAGCTGATTTCCAATTGTGTGCCCTATTGTGGCAATCTGTGGAACCCCGACTTTTGATATCTCTTAGAGCCTTCAAGACATGTCACTTTTTGGAAGAAAGCTCAAAGCATTTATGCTAATGATATTCAACGTCTCTATGATACCGCAAACAAGCTCGCCTGTCTCAAAATGACAGACCATGATATGGTCTCCTTCATGACTGAAGCCCAAGCAGCTGTGGAAGAATTGAGAATGTTCTTGGAAGCGGATCTTCAGAAGATATCAAAAAGAAGCTTGACAAGTTTTATATGGAGATGATCCTCCGTGCTTTGCATCCAGATATGAATCATATCAGAGATCAACTTCTGACAAGTCATGAGGTCCCTTCCTTGGAAGCCTTGACCACACGTCTTCTTCGTGTTCCTGTGCCTCAGTCTCAGGAAGCTTATGAAACAATGGAACCATCTGTCATGGTTGCCACGCGAGGAAGAGGAGGACGTGGCACTAGAAGAGGAGGACGTGGAGGTCGAGGACGTGGAGGTCTAGGACGTCCACAATGCTCTTACTGTAAGAGGGTGGGTCACACCCAAGAAAACTGTTACTCCTTGCATGGCTTTCCTTCAAAAACCGTCAATATCTCTAAGGCTGAAACTTCCACTTCCAACTCCAAGTTCACTGAGGAAGAGTATCAAGAGTATCTGCGATTAAAGTCTAATAGTTTGGCGCAATCATCTCAATCCCCAAGTACGTCCACAGCTTGCATTTCTCAATCCATGGAAGGTCTAAATTCATGGGTAATTGACTCGGGTGCTTCGGATCACATTTCCCTCCAAGAAAAACCCCATTTCATTACCCTTGCAAATGGCTCTAAAACTTGTTCAAAGGGAGTCGGTCAACTCTCCCTGTCTCCCTCTCTAACTCTGAAATCTGTTCTTTTTGTCCCTAACTGTCCATTCAATTTAATTTCCCTAAGTCAGTTAACCAAAATGTTACATTATTCAATAACTTTCGATTCAAAATCTTTTGTTATACAGGAGCGTGGCTCAGGGAGACAGATTGGAGAAGGATATGAAGCTGGAGGTTTATACCATTTTGGATCTCGCCCACGGGTATCTTGTGTTGCAGCTCTTCCCCCTAAAGTGTTACATGATCGGTTTGGCCATCCTCACTTGTCAAAGTTAAAAAAGATGAGTCCTGAACTTAGTGGTCTTCAGACTTTAGAATGTGAGTCCTGTCAACTAGGAAAACATATTAGATCTGTCTTTCCTAAAAGGTCTCAATCAATGTGTACTTCTAGTTTCTCTATTATTCATTCTGATGTCTGGGGACCTAGTCGCGTCTCTTCTTTTGGTTTTAGGTATTTTGTTACTTTTATTGATGAGTATTCTAGATGTACTTGGGTTTATCTAATGAAAGATCGCTCTGAATTGTTACCCATTTTCACATCCTTTTTGAATGAAATCAAGAACGAATTTGGTCATGTAATTAAAGTCTTAAGAAGTGATAATGCTAAAGAGTATTTCTCATTAACTTTTTCTTCACTTCTAAGCTCCCATGGTATTTTACATCAGTCCACTTGTCCTCATACACCCCAGCAAAATGGTATAGCCGAAAGAAAAAATAGACACTTGGTTGAAACGGCTCGTACCCTTTTGCTTGGTGATCATATTCCTGTTCATCACTGGGGGGATGCCATCTTAACTGCATGTTTTCTTATTAATAGGATGCCCTCCTCCTCACTCAATAATAAAGTCCCTTTCTCCATTCTTTTTCCCAATCATCCTCTCTTTCACACCTCTCCTCGCGTCTTTGGTTGTGTTTGTTTTGTTCACGACATGTCTCCGGGGCTCGACAAGCTCTCTACTCGTGCGATCAAATGTGTCTTTTTGGGGTATTCTCGGCTTCAAAAAGGGTACCGGTGTTACTCTCCTGAAACCAAAAAGTACCACATGTCTGTCCATGTTACCTTCTTTGAACAGACACCTTTCTTCTCGCCCTCTGTTCAAGATGTTCATATCCTCCACCAGGTCCTTCCTCTTCCAGTGGTTGAGTCTAATATCTCCAATGCCTCAGTCAGTCCAAGTCATGCCCAAGGTCCTCCCGAACCTTCCTCTCCCCATACTGATATCCTTCGACACAGTACCCCGGTGAGTAATCCTCTTCCAGCAAATGGTGGATCTCCTCCTTCAGATTCTTCTCCGTCACCATCTCCTGTCACGCCTCCTGGTGAAGATGATTCTGGTTGGCCCATTGCTCTCAGAAAAGGTACTCGTTCCACTCGCAACCCTCATCCCATTTATAATTTTCTTAGTTATCACCGAGTGTCGCCCTCCTTTTATTCTCTTTTATCCTCAATATCTCCTGTGGTTATTCCTAAAAATGTGAAAGAAGCACTTGATCATCCTGGATGGCGACAAGCCATGATTGAAGAAATGCAGGCTCTTGACCACAGTCATACTTAGGAGCTTGTGCCACTTCCCCCGGGCAAAAAGGTTGTTGGTTGTCGATGGGTATATGCCATTAAAGTCGGCCCTAATGGTGACATTGATAGGCTCAAAGCCCGACTGGTTGCAAAAGGGTACACTCAGGTTTATGGTCTTGATTATTGTGACACCTTTTCTCCCGTGGCCAAGATGACTACCATTCGATTGTTCTTTGCAATGGCAGCCATTCGTCATTGGCCACTTCATCAGTTGGATATCAAAAATGCCTTTCTCCATGGTGATCTTGAGGAAGAAGTTTATATGGAGCAACCTCCAGGGTTTGTTGCTCAGGAGGAGTCTGGTATGGTTTGTAAATTGAACCGATCTCTATATGGGCTCAAGCAATCACCACGTGCTTGGTTTGGAAATTTTAGCTCCATTATTCAAAAATTTGGGCTAAAACGCAGTGAAGCAGATCATTCAGTCTTTTATTATCATTCGTCTCCCGGGAAATGTGTTTACTTGATAGTATATGTTGATGATATAGTTATTACAGGAAATGATGCTGCTGGAATATCTCAATTGAAGGAGTACTTGTGTAAACATTTTCAAACGAAGGATCTTGGGAGCCTCAAATACTTCCTAGGCATTGAAGTAGCTCAGTCAAAAGATAGAGTTGTAATCTCCCAAAGGAAGTATGCTCTGGATATTTTGCAAGAAACAGGCATGATTGATTGTAGACCGGTTGATAGCCCTATGGATCCAAATCAGAAATTAACAACAGAAGGTGAATTATTCTCCGACCCGGAGAGATATAGGAGGCTAGTTGGAAAACTAATCTATCTCACTATTACAAGGCCGGATCTATCTTTTGCAGTTGGAGTGGTTAGTCAGTTTATGCAAGCTCCATGTGTTGGCCATTGGAATGCTATCATTCGCATTCTGAGGTATGTGAAAAAGGCTCCCGGGCAAGGGCTGTTATATGAAGAAAAAGGAAGCCTTCAAGTATCAGGATATTGTGATGCTGATTGGGCAGGTTCTCCTATTGATAGACGATCTACTACTGGATATTGTGTTTTCCTTGGAGGAAACATTATCTCATGGAAAAGTAAGAAACAAAATATAGTGGCTCGATCAACAGCTGAAGCTGAATATAGGGCAATGGCTTCATTAACATGTGAACTTATATGGGTGATGCAGTTCCTTCAAGAGCTTGACTTCTGTAACATTCAGAGTAAGAAGATGTACTGTGATAACCAAGCTGCTCTTCACATTGCATCAAATCCAGTGTTTCACGAGAGAACCAAACATATAGAAATTGATTGTCATTTTGTTCGGGAAAAATTATTGTCAAAAGAAATATGTACTGAGTTTGTTGGATCAAATGACCAACTCGCAGATGTGTTGACTAAGTCGTTAAGGGGACCTCGGATTGAGTTTATTTGTTCCAAGCTTGGTACATACAATTTGTATGCTCCAGCTTGAGGGGGAGTGTTAGAATAATTATTAAGTCTACCTATGATTAGTATAGCAGAGCCTAAAGTAGGTAGTTGTGTGTTGGGTTATCTATAATGATTGTTCCTAGCAGTCTAGGACAATCTCCTCATCTTCCATCTATGTATTGTATCAGATTTTTATCTATATAAATGATAGAACTGAGAAGGGTCTTCTAAGCCCTTTAGAATTATTTTTCTCTGTTTTAGATCTCAAGTCTAATAAAATCAAAACACTTTCTAAAGAAACATCTTGTTATGTAAAGAAACTCAACATCATCATGTAAGCAATAGGAACAAAGTTTAGTTCCTATTATTTGCATTAAAGACGAGTTAGACCCCAAATTTTAAGATGGACAAATAGCTTGACTGAGAACTTCAGCTTGCTGATCATCACCAGTAAAATATTCATGATAATCTCCAAATTAGAACCACATTACCTGGGTTTGTTCCTGCAAAAATTCCATACCAAAGATCATCAGTAATAAATGATGTTGCCCTCTCAACTGCACCAAGATATACACCAGGTCCGAGACTGGGTGGTAATGGATGAAACATCTTCTGGTTTGGATAGTCTAAATCAACAGCCACATGACGATTTGTTAGAAAGCCAACTTCTCGATTTCCAGTTCGGCTTTTGACAATAGCACCCAATGTTCCATATGTCTCTTGGCTTGCAACCTTAAAGGGGAAGAAATTATAAAGGAAGAAAGGGAAATAATTACCAAGACTTCAGATAGATGCCAGCATTACATGGAGGTTCAAGGTAGGTAATGAGGAGAAGAAATCAATATTTGGAAAAAAGAAAAATAAGAACAAATCCAAGAAAAGCAGTATCTGAGCAAGTTAAAAGTACAAAAACAAATGAAGATGAGTTTAGTACAGCATCGTTTCTTTATCTAGTAAAAGAATAAAGCCGTCAGTCAACAGCACAGCATAACCATCAATGCCCTAAATGGAGAATTATTTGTTTGCAACTATGGCTGCTCGGCCATTTTAGCCACCATTTCATACTTAAGAAATGTATCTAAAGAAATTCATTTCTGTGATGAAAACTATTATCTATGTCCATTAAAAACAAGAAATCTGTAACTTCAATTTAGGTGACTTGATAATACAGGTGCATACAACCATAACGAAAAGCTAGGAACAAGAAAATGCCTTACCCTGAATTGTTAAGAGAAAATCAAGAAATGAAAATTGTCAGTTCAGTAATCCCACCAATAATTAAGACAGATTTACAGGTTACCAGACACAAATACTTATTATTGAAATACAGTTAATAATAACAACTCTGCCTTTCATCATTCATATGAATACTTCAATCGTACACGAATAACACATCATCGAGAATTTACGATCATAGACCAATGAATGGGTGGAAACAAAAAATAAAATCTATAATACGTATAAAAAAATTAATTTATTGTCATGCCATGATTTGAATCAGGAGGAAATGTCATTTCTTTTAAATAAATGCCAATTATATTAAATGGTACCATTATAATCTATTTGGAAAAGGAAAAAGTACTAAATATCAAAATATATACTACTTTCAACATAAAAATAAAAGGATGAAAATGAAACCAAATTGATTTTCCTTTTACTTGACCATAACAGAAAGGATGATAATCTCTTCTCTAGTATCAAATTAATAAACACGATTTTCCTTTTACTTGAATTTAGTACGAAGAAAATGTAATGCAGAGGAAATTGATTCTTCAAAGCAGAAGTACCTGAGAACCTGAGCCAACACATGAACCACTTCCTCTTAAGCCATCAGCAAGCTCCGTATATAATTGTTCTTTGCTGGTTTGTGCAGGTGCGCCGTAATAGGAGAACTCCACAACATCCACATCACACCAAACACCTCCTGGTCCCTGTTTCGAAAATTAAGAAATGACTTCAGCATCATTAAATAGAAAAAGCCTTATTGAAAATTACAACAAACTTTAGAATAATAGTGCTAAAGTTCCATTATTGATTTAACATGGTAACTTTGGAGGAAAATACATTTTATAATAAGTTAGGTTAGCACCAAAAGAAATAAGTATGCTTACTGGTCATCCATAAAATATGTTTAAATAAATTGCCAAAAACTAAAAAGAAAGAACACATTGTAGTTTGGTAGACTATTCTATCAGCATTCGATATCTAAAACATGTAGAAAAATTTTATGTTAATGCAACCAGATTTCCATACACGTAATTTGAGAGAAGCTTATTTTTTTATACTAGAAAATTCTTAATCATTTTCTGATAAGAGACCATCGTAGGCCAAAAGTAACTAAATGATATTGACTGTGCTTTATAAGCATGTGGAGAAGCATACTGCTTTTAGCCTTAATAACACATTCATTGGGTATCCCAAGAATTTCTGAATAACCAGCACCTGTTTCTTATGTTAAATCATTGTTTATTTGCAACATCATCCTGAAAAGTTAAAAAGAATAGTGAAAAGTTTTAGCAAGCCAACATTTTAAAAATTTCCCATATCTACTAGTATCTATCGTATTTTCTCTTTTTCTCCATTCATAAATCCACAAACCATAGTAGCAATACGTTACCTATTTGTAAAATACTAAATACATAATACAAAGACAACCAAATTGAAACAACAAAAGTAAAACATCAATAATTTTATTGAAAAGTGTTAGGAGATGCACTAAAGCCATGTAGAAACCTGCAACATAGCCAGAAGAACCAAAATTCCCCACCTCAAGGGCAGCAGGTAGGCACTGAACATGGTTGAGCCATTGCCTGTGAACTTTGTGGGCAACGAAGACAAGAATTGCTGGAATATCAGTCAAAAGACCTCCTCTAATTCGAAATCCAATTGCAGTGCCCAGACTGAACCTGCGTAAGATCTTGCTATGAAATGCCCTAATAGTCATCAATTCAAGCAAGGTAGTAGCCTGCTGTCCTGTTGGCAATCCACCCAAAGTTTCAGGCAGCACACCCTTTTGAAGGTTCCCAAAATAGTTGGCTCTATCTTCTGCTGCATCATTCCAGCGACTCAATGTAGGCCATGAAAAGTAGGCAGCGTTGCTCTCAGAATGCTGGGTACCTCCAGCAAAAGGTTGCAAGTGTGAAGGACTAGATGAAGGGTTAAGATGACCATAGTAGCTCCTTTCCAGGTCCAGAGCGGACTCCTCTGATTGCGTCGATCCAGAATGATGAGCTCTTAAGTCCAATCGGTTCTGATTCATCGGTCAATTCTCCTACATCACACCAAACGTATCTTCAATAAAATTCAAAAATGAAAGACCCGGATCCAATTATTCAAATGAAAAACACCATGACCTTTATACTCAAACTACAAAGTTTTTTCAATTAACAAACCAGTTTCAACATAGGTGGAGAAAATAGTTCAGAGAACATATTTTATACAGGTTTATCTATTGGCTTATACAGCAGAAGAAAATCGTTCACACAAAGTAAACGTCATCAGGATAAAATAAACCTAACAAGTGAAAAATTACTATTTCATGAACATAATATAAACAGCATAAACGGGAATGCCCCAGTACATCTCAACTGGAAACTTCATAAGTTTTCACAAAATATAAGAAAAAAATCAACACACAAGCAAAATACAAACTAAGGGAAATCGAGATCATTAGGCAAGTTCTTCGGTTGTAAAGGCCAGTGCATCTACAGAAATTTATCATGTGAAGACATAAAATATAAGGTCTCAACTATAACAGTGGTACTCTAGAGTAATCGATTATACATTTTCATTCAAAACATCAACACCTCTTTGGCACTACATCAAAATATTGGGACTGCAATCCCCTTAAAGCCAAAGCCATACCAAATCTTCAACTGATGTATTCAAAATGAACCCACCAGAAGAAAAACTATAGGAAACAAGCGACTCATCATGAAGTGAACAAAAGAGAATCCAGAATCTCCACATGCATTAACAGCCTAGAAATCCGAACCCCATCACAAGCTAGATGCTTTCATCGGAATAGAGAAAGAGAAATTAAAACAAAGCAAACAAAGAAAGCCATTCCAAGAAATAGGTACCCAAAATGGAACAATGGCCGAACAGTGTGTGCAATAACAGACCCGTCCCAGAAAGAAAGAAAAAACAAACTCAAATCTTCTCAGCTCAGGCCCAACCAGTGCGAAAACAAAACGTAACCCCTTCTTCGAAAAGGGTTGCGAAAAAGATAGAATTTTTGCAGGCCCAACCAGAAAAAACTCACCGATCAGCAATGTTGGAGCAATGGAAATGGAGTCGAAAAAAAGGAGCTTGAAGGTTTTCATGCCCTAGTACATGTAAATACTGTATCAATCATCTAGGAGATTAAGATTGCAGAAAAAGGGTATCTCTTGGTCAGAGCAAAGTCCAATAGGGTGCATTAGAATAGTGAGAAGGATTCCCAAGCTTGGCTGTGTCGTGCAGAGTGTGAGAGGGAGGATTGAGAGAGAGAGAGAGAGAGAGAGAGAGAGAGAGAGAGGAGAGAGAGAGAAAGAATGGTGATGGTGATGATGATGAAAGAGCACTAGCTAATAGCTATACTTGTGGATTGTCAAAAGCATTAATATATGTGTATGTAGTATCTACCATCTACTATGTTAAATGCCAATACAATAAACTATGTATTATTAATATTAATTCTTTTAACCCTTTTCTGGTGTTTATAAATTAATATTTAAAAAGTGTTTGAGCTATGGAGATCCTATTCCCGTCACAGGTAACAATTATGAGTGGGAAATTTTAATGGAGGAGACATGGGCACCCAGGCAATAAGGAAAATAATATACATTTATTGGATACAGATGATATGATATTTATGAATTTATTTATGTGGGTGGGGTTTAGGGGGCCATCCTTGTTTGCTCCCCAAAAGTTGCACATCCTTTCAATCTTAATAATTCATTTCTCATCTTTCTATCTATTTACCTATAAACAAAATTCAGCCTACCCAACACACAAGAAGGAAAATTTATATAAATTTTTCTCTATTCCACTCCCTTCTTTCCTCTCATGCTCATACCTTCATTTTCTTTGAAAATTTATATAAATGCAAGTTACATATTCAATAAATATAAAAATATTATGATATGACATTAGCAAGAACTTGTATTTGTGGTTTATCGTTCACCATCAAGGGTTCTTGAAAACAAGTGCATCTTCGTTGCTGCATAATATAATATACAAGTTAAGTGATTCAAGGCCTTGTAAAGCACATACCAATTTATATTAAAAAAATTGTTGCCACGATTTTATCTATTAATCATATCCACTAATTTATTTCTTTAGTGTGACCACATTATTATGTTTGGTTAAGAAAGCATGTAATGAATCTTATCTTTCTGTTCCTATATTTTGGAATCAACTCAGTGTTGAAGCTATCCAATATTCATTAGTATCAATTTAACTTATATGATACATGCGGGTAAGCCTCAACCTAATTTTAAATAGAATTAAATATGTTTTTTCTTTTAATTTTTAGTAAAAGTTAAAATTAGTTTTTTTAAAACTTAGGAATAATTTAGTTCTTTTGTTTTAATAATTATATGAATTTAGTTTTTTTAACCAAATTTTGTTAAATTTATTTGAAGTTTTAAACATGTTTCTTAAATAATATTGAAAAAAAAAGTGTGAGACAATGTAAACAATTCAAATATTATAATGAAGTGTGTTTAAAACATCAAATAAATTTAACAAAATTTAGTTAAAATGACTAAATTTACACATTTCTAAAGTTGAGAGACTAAATTGGGTCAAAGATTCAGAGAGAGACTAATTCTAATTTTTACTTAAAGTTAAGGGATAAAAACATATTTAACACTTTTAAATAAGTTTTTCTTTTCTTAAAGCCCTTTTTAAGGTGAGTTAAGGTCAAGATAAGTGGGTTTGGAATTTTATTAATTTCTAAATACAAGACTTTCAGTCTAAACCAAAGGTTAAGTCAAGTGAGTACATATCAAAGTCAAGCTAAGTCAATATATGACGAAGGTTGAATTGAGTTGGTATGTGCTGAAAATTGAGACGAGTTAACTCAGGCTCAAGATCGAGACAAGTCGTCCAAGTCAAAGGTTAAAATGAGCCGACAAGACCAAAGGATGAGACAAGTCATCCAAGCCGAAGGTTGAAACAAGTAATCCAAGTCGAAGGTTAAAACAAGTAATCCAAGCCAGAGGTCGAAATGAGTCGGCCTAGTTGAAGGTCAAGACAAGTCGGCCCAACCAAAGGTTGAGACAAGTACCCTGGTTGGAGGTTGAGAAAAATTGGTCTAGTCAAGGTGAAAGTGAATAATCCTTATCAAAGATCGAGACAAGTCAACCTAGATTTAAAGTCAAGACGAGTCAGTTCAGGTCAAAGGTCAATATTAGTTTGACTAAACTTAAGGTCGTGTTGAGTCAAATCAGACCGAAGGTCGAGCTGCGCGAAAGGTCGGGTCAAGTAGGGTTGAACCAAAGGTCTAGCCTAGTCGAGCTAGGGCGAAAGTCAACTTGAATCGACCTAGTCCTAGAGTCAAGTTAAGTTAACTCAAGTTGAAGGTTGAAACGAGTTAGTCCAAGTCGAAGGTTGAGATAAGTTGGCCCTAGTCGAAGATCGAGACGAATCTATCCAGGTCAAAGGTTGAGTCAAGTTAGTTTGTGTCAAAGATCGGCTAGAGTATATCAAGTTGAAAGGTCGAGCATAATTGGTCTGAATTGAAGGTCAAGTCAAGTCAACATGGGTTGAAGGTTAAACCAAGTCGAATTAGACGAAGAGTCTAACCAAAGGGTGTGGCAAGTCAATTGTTAACGAAGGTCGAGTTAAATCAGCTCTAATTGAGAGTGAAACCTAATAAACCTGAGCCAAAGGTCGAGTTAAGCCGACCAAGGCAAAATTTTAATTCAAACTAGCTCGAGTTAAAGCTCGATTCAAGCAACGACGAATCTTCAAAAATATTATGTAGGAATCAAACTAGATTTATAAAATTTTTGAAGAGATCAAATATGTAAAATATGTTCAAACATAAAACAAATATTTATATATTATTTTATATATGTGAGAAATAGATTTGGGACCCAAAGGCCCCTAAGATTATACTAAGCTTTATCATTGTATTTGAATTGGCTTGGTATGAACGTCAAGTAGAGTTTACTCATTCCAAAGGGTTGAGACAAGTTGAACCAAGTCAAAGGTTTAGACAATTTGGTTGAAGCTAAACATCGAGACGGGTTGAAGGGTTCAGCCGAGTCGACCCAAGCCAAAAGTTGAGTCGAATCGACATGAGTCAAAAGTCAAGATAAGTTTATATGGACCCAAAATCTAAATGAGTCATCCCGGGTTGATGGTCCAAAAGTCTGGCAAAGTCAGTCTAGGCCAAAGACCAAGATAAGTCACCCCATGTCAAAAATTAAGACGAGTTGGCTTGAGCTTATGATTTCTAAGTTGGTCAAGACCAAAGGTCGAGACAAGTCTGCCATGATTAAAATTTGGTAGAATTTGACATAGTCTGTCGTGATTAAAATTTTGTCGAATTTGTCCATGTGATCCCCATTTCAAATTCGGCCGAATTTGATTGAGTCACCCTAGGTCGAAATTTGTCTGAATTTGACCTAGTCAGCCATAGTTGAAATTTGATTGAATTTGGCCAAGCCAGCCTCGACCAAAAATTAACCTAATTTGATTGAGTTTGCTACAACCAAAATTTGGTTGAATTCGAGTGAGTAGATCTTGACCTAATTTGGTCGAGTTGACCCCGACCAAATTAAACTGAGTTAACCCCGACTGAATTAGGTCGAGTCAACCTTAACTGAATTTAGTCGAGTCTACCCTAACCAAAATTTGGCAAACTTTAGACAAGTTAGCCTCGACCGAAATGTGGCCAAATAGGTCACAACAGAAATTTGGTCGAATTCAACTAGGTCAGCCACAACCAAAATTTGGTCGAATTTAGCTGACTCGACCTCGACCGAAATTTTGCCTAAATCGGCAAAGTCGACCCTCACTTAAATTTGGCCAAATTCGACCGAGTCAATCCCAACTTAATTTACCTGAATTAGACCTAATCAACTTTGGTGAAAATTCGGTCTATTGACTGAATTTGACCATTGGGTGTTAAAAAGTAATTTGACCATTTTCAATGCAATTTGGTGTAGTGTAATTTGGTAGAACAAAGTTAGTTCAATTTGTTTGAAGTAGATTTACTTCAATTTAGTTTGAGCAAACTGCATTTTGGTTTACAACAGTTTTTAATAGTTCAATTCAGTGTAATTTATTTTGCATACCCGAAACTAGACATCATAAAAGAAACCAAATATAAAAAACATCAATGTCTACTTTAAACGGTCATCCATACATGAAAAAACATTTTCTCCTTCTTTATTAAATACAACTATAAGAGTCATCACAAAAAAAACACAAACAAATGTACTTTACTTGATAATCCATTGATATTAGTGAAGTTAAAATAATACTAAGATAATTCATTGTCATTAGTGAAATCAAAATAATACTATAGTTCTCTTAATTATGTAATATAAAGCACAACCTAGGTCATTATATTAAATAAAATTATTTTTAAACATGAGTGTGTATAGAATTTATAACTCAATATTCTTCGTCATAATTATCATGAACGATCGCAAAAATCATTAAATATATGATCATAATTCACATCATAATTCCTATACAACATAAGAATCACAACATCCAACAAATTAAACATCACTCATTTTAAGCAATTGGTATACAAATCTCAACTCCATGAAACCAAGGTAATTCAATACAACTTGATACCTTTGAAAAGACTTAGATTGAGTATGTCATACCAAAGGCTAACATCTCTCATTCTAAGTGTGTATAGTTATAGCTTTTATTAATGCCTGTCAAAATGGGATAAAACTCGCAGGCCAACCTCACCCACCACGGGTTCAAACCGAGTTAGGATTGAAAAAAAGTGTAATTTTTTTATACGGACTAATTTTCAACCCGGTCCACTTAGAACCCAATTCACTCGGGTTCAACTTGTAGTGAGGGGTTGACTCATCAATCCACCTAATTTAATTTAATTATTTATTGCTTTATGTTTCAGTATTTTTAGTTAACACTTTGTTTTATTATATTATGGATGGGATACAGAAAAACATGTTTCAAGAGAGCAAACTATTATAAATTTATCCATTCAAGACTCTAATATTATAAATGGATAAGTGACACAAAAATTATCAATATTAAGAACTTATTTGTTCATTTTTTGTGCTTGCTTTTGGATTATATTTAGATTATATGGTACTTTCTTTTATTTTGACTTGTCTTTGGAGTTTAATATAATTTTAAAGTGAAATTTATTTAGATTTAAATTACAAAAAAAATGTAATATTTTTTGGATTTGAAAAAAAAAACTGGTAATTAAGTGAGCTAGTGAGCCAACCTATTTAACCCATTAACTCGTGATAGGTTGAATCGGATTCAAAAAATTTTAACTTACCAATAAGTGAATCGAGTTAAGTTGGCTCATTAAGCGACTGACTCGTATGGATCGGATCGGATTACCCATTTTAATAACACTAACTTTTATGTACCCTTCATCTACTATGCTTCGTGTCTTCTAGACTTTAACCAAACTTTGTTTAGGATCTTAGTTTTGAAGACTTTTATATATATATATATATATATATATACTGAATAAATTATTATATATCTCCAATATTATTAAAATCATGGTTAACATAAGTCAGACTCTAAAATTTAGACATGCATCTACTACACACATACACCCATCCCCCACCCATGAACACATATTAATCCAAAATGTGCATTTACTTAAAAATTTATCACCTTTTTAAATTATACCTTATTAGTTTTTAATTTAATTCTATATAACTATTTTTATTATTATTTTACTCTTTTCTTTTAGTTTTATTTTAATAATCACATTTAAGAAGAATAACTTTTACTATGAAAAAATTTGAACCACGTGAAAAAGAAAATCACATGTCTTTAAAACAAGTTAGATTTATTAGGATCATATGGACATTGAAACTATTTTGAACTTAACCTAAAGACAGAATGATGGAGTCATTTTTCCATTCTTATGATGAAAGACTCTAAAAAAATATTGAAATTAGGATTATTTTTTAAGAAAAATTTCTTGAAAAAGAAAATACAAAAAGTAGTCTTGTAATGAATGACCTTAAAAAATAAAAGATTGCTTTTAAAAGAGAAAATCAATTCTCAAGATAGGTTTTACAAGGGACAATAGGTTCTATATATAAATTCATAGGTCCCCTTATACCTAAGCTACAAAAGATGTAAGACTAAAAATATAAACTTTGCTCATAGTTCAAATATTAAATTTATTTATTTTTTTATAGTTAAATAACTATATAGTAAGTCTTGTTGATTCAATTCTGTAAACTTTGTCTATTTACTACTTGTGACAATGCTTGCCAAGAAGTCGTCATTAATAGTATAAAATCTTGTTTATTCCTCATTGAGAATGTTGTTGTATCTAAACATCGTTGCTTGACTAATATTCTTTTTTTTAAAAAAACGAATTGTCTTGATTTCTTCGTTATCCAAACTCTAGATAATGATATAATTTATCACTTCATAGAGATCTTCTTCTGATTGTTAACCGAACGGTGTTCTACGTTTTCCTATCGTTCGGTCTCTGTAACATATATAGTTTTCTTTACTGTTTTCATTTTAATAATCATTCTATTTTTTTCCCTTTTTGTATAAAGCTTCCGCAGTACTCATTACAATTCAATCAATATAATATTCATTCACTGTCTCTGTACCTTTTCTCTGGATCTTTTGTTTTCTTTCTTCTCGAATATACTTACATGGTATCAGGAGAAAGAGATAATTAGGGTTCTTCTTTTGCCCTCTTTTTCTTCTTCTTCTTCCTTATTCTCTTCTCATGGCTTCCTCTGCATCCACCATAGCCACCGTCTCTCCCACCACTGCCACCGATCATCTCACTAATCCCGCTCGTCCTCTGTTTCTTCATCCTAGTGAAAACCCAGCCCTCATTCTTGTCAATCTGCCTCTCTCCGACAACAATTATCAACAATGGCGGCACGACATGCTTGTCGCTCTTGAAACCAAGAATAAAGACAAATTCGTTCTTGGTACTGTTTCTTGCCCTCCTCCCACTGATGTTCTTCATGAAGCCTGGAAAAGATGCAACAAAATGGTGATTTCATGGCTGACGCGTTCTATGACTCTACCCATCAAACAATCTGTCATGTGGATGGATTCTGCCTTTGAGATTTGGAATGATCTTCTTCAACGATTTTCTCACGGCCATAAGTTCTGCATCGCTGATCTCCAAGAAGCTCTCCAATTTTGCAAACAAGGTGATTCTACTGTTTCTCAATATTACACTCGTCTTCAAATCATCTGGAAAGAACTTTCTTTGTATAAGACTATTCTTGTATGCACCTGTAAATTTCCTTGCACCTGTGGCTTATTGACCAAGATTCAACAAGAACGCAACGATGACTCTGTCATCAAGTTTCTTCGTGGCTTAAATGATGAATTTTCCCAATTTCGTTCTCAAATTATGCTTATGGAACCCATGCCGACTCTTTCTAAAACCTTCTCTTTGGTCCTTCAACAAGAATGAAAATTTCATCATTCTTCCTCACAAATTCCACAAGATTCCATGGCAAACATCAATTTCCAGGATCCTCAGAAAAAGACCTTTACCACCTCTCGTGGTGCTTTTTCTGGTCGTGGACGTGGATGTACCACAAAATTTGGTGGTCGCGCTAAATACTACGATCATTGCAAAAGAACGAATCACACCTCTGACAATTGTTGGATTAAATATGGCCTCTCTCAAGGTTATAAACTCAAAATCAAAACGAATTATGATACCTCCAATTCTTCTACCCACCTGACTGATGGCGTCTCACTCCCCTCCACTGCCTTCACTGCTGATGCCACTCAAATTCAACACAATTTTACTCAAGAACAGTATGACACTATACTTGGATTGTTGAAACAATCTCAACCTCATACTCCTAAGGTGGCTAGCGTTAATCAATGTACTCAATATTCATCAGGTTCTTTCTCTAATATACATTTTTCTTCTTGGATTATAGATAGTGGAGCTACTGATCATATATGCTCTTCAAAATTTCTTTTCAAATATCTACATCCTATTACTCATATTTCTATACGTTTACCAAATCAAAGTTTTGTTACTGCTGCCTTCTCTTCTTCTGATTGTTAACCAAACGGTGTTCTACGTTTTCCTACTGTTCGGTCTCTGTAACATATATAGTTTTCTTTATTGTTTTCATTTTAATAATCATTCTATTCTTTTCCCTTTTTGTATAAAGCTTCCGCTATACTTATTACAATTCATTCAATACAATATTCATTCACTCTCTTTGTTCCTTTTCTCTGGATCTTTCGTTTTCTTTCTTCTCGAATATACTTACATATCACTCAATATAATACTCAATGAAAAGACTATAAAAAAATAATTAAGATAATATTTTTCTTGCTCAATCAGTCGAACTATGACTTGAGTATTGGATTTATCCATTTGAACTACATATGTGTGATCAACAATTTCTCTTCCATTTATTATTTCACTTATACATGCTTTCTTAATTAAACTCAAAACACTTAATGTATTAAGTAACATAATATGTAATCTTAACAATTCAAATACGACGTAAAAAAACCTTGATACATAAGAGACTAAATGTGTGTAAAAGAATAGCTAAGATAGATTTTGTAACAAATTAATAAATTGATTATACAAGTGTAACTGAACCTTTTAATTTAAAAGGAAAACTAAGCTCCGAATTTGTTTTAACACCACTAAGGAAAATGAGTTTTGGAAGAAGAAGAAAAAAAAACATAAGGAGTTTCAAACGTAGAAGAAAGAAAATATATTAGTGGATTCAAAAATGTTTTATAAATATAGGGAATATGTAAAAGTGTAAGTTAAAAATATTAAAAGATTAATTAATATGATGTTATTTCATGTATTTAAAACAAAATAAAGAATTGCTAAAGCAAATTTAGTGAAAAAATTAGATAACAAATTTTAGTAATGATTTTTTTTTTAAATGGTGTATATTATTTTTACTACACGGTAGCAAAATTCTCCTTCTTAATTGACAAGTTAAAATAAAACCATCCAGTCGGTGGCTAATTTAATCTGTTTTATATAATGATTATATATTAAAAAAATATAATAATAAAAAATCAATTATAATATGCTTCGTTTTGCGTTCAACTATACAGAATCTGCACCCTGTTATTAAATAAAATAAAATATAATGTAGGGTGGTACCACACCAGAAGCTTCTAAAGTAGCTTCTGTGATCTTTACCCAATTTATCATACTTTTTCTTTACTTACTTCGTGGGCATGTGGCCAAAACACACTTACTAGATAGAATATGTTAAGTGATGATTTATAAATACTTGTATCATTGATGAATTTCATTGAGTAAGTTTTATGTTGATCAATAGTTAGAAAAAAATAGAAATATCTTTAACTGAATTAATAGTTAAAATAATTACCTAATATGAGAAATATTATTTATATATATATATATATATATATATATGCTAATAAACATTGATTTTGAATTAAATTAATTGTAAAACTATGTAGAGTGAACTAAATGCATTTATTACTTGTTTTTATTAAAAAATAACCTAATATTTTACATAGTTTATCCGCGTTTCAACATGATCAAACAGCAGTTTGACATTTGGACTGGTTTGAAAGGAACTTTTAATTAGAAATGTTAAATATTTTATGTTGTGTAAATAAATATGTTGTGTAAATAAATAGGTATTGACATTTCAACGTTTTTATTATATTATTCTAATTTTTTTTAATTGATATGAACATGAAATGAATATGGTCGTGTTCTCATAATGATCTTAATACTTTATTTCATCCAGTTTTTAAATTATGTATAATTTATTAAACAACCTATATATATATATATATATATATATATATATATATATATATATATATATATATATTCTTAGTTTTTAGTTTCTTTACACATTTTTTTCTTTCTTTTCTAATTATTTTACTTTTTAATATTCAAATTGTAATTTTCTTATCATAACCTTATGGTTATATTCAAATTGTGCATTATTAAGTCAATTAAATAGTTTTATGTCTAACATTTAATTATTTATACTTTTTAAATATTTTTTATTTATTATCACATGACTGTCAATTTCAAATGTTCAAACGCATAAATCTTTCATTTAGTAAATAATATAAAAAAAATATCTTTATTTTTTCTATATGTTCCTTACTTCTTTTTTCATATGAATAACTTTTATTTTTTGCCAAAACAATTTTTATTATTCCTACATATGATATCTAAAACAATTCTTAAATTTTTAAGATACTTTTCATCTTATCAGGCTTTTAATTATATATTTATTTTTCTTTATTCAATTTTATTGAATTGAATATCAAAATGTTTTTAAGATGTACATTTAATATTTTTATTCTTTTTTAATATTTTAATATTTTTTTGGAATATTGTTTTGATAATTTTTATATAATTATTTTATTTTCTAACTCATTTCATAAGTGTGACATTTGATTTACTATAATATAATAAACTAATGTCATTATTTGTCTTGAGTCTTATTTATTACTATCAACATTGAAGTTCAAAAGATGAAAAATCTATATTAAATATCAATTATTATTAATTTAATCATTGTTATTTTCACAATTTCGTTCAAGTAGTGTATTATAATGTTTATTAGTGTATAAAAAAATTTAATTAAAATTTAGATAAATGAAATAAAGAGAAAAATATTTTCAAACTTGAATATTTACTTTTTTTCATAATTTTTAAAAATTATTTTTTAATTTTATCAGTTATATTTCATTAATGTTTGCAAATTTAATAAATATTTTGGTTTTGAAAAAAATTTATTTGATATTCTACTAATTTGAAATGTATTTCAATTATAATTTTTTTATAAATATTTTATATTTAAAAAACAAGAATATATTATTTTAATATTGAATATTTGATAATAATATCATACTTTCTTTATCGTGATTTTTATCTTTTTATAAAAATAATTAATTGATATTGAACTAATAAGAAAATAGATAAAAAAATATAAATATAAGTATATAGATATGAGATAAAAATATTATACCTAATTAATATTAATATAAAAATGCCAATAATTTTCTTTTAGAAATAAATATGGAATAAAAAAACATGTCTCCACTCATTATAATTCCTAACCATAATTCATATATTAAATCTTTTACCTATGAGTTTTCTCAACAATTTCAATTGTTATGTTTATTTTAATCTAAAGTTTTTTTTTTCCTTTTATTGATTGTGTGCTCTTTATTGGATCAATAAAGTACATTGTTATGCAAATTGATGCCAATTTTTTTAAATGTATATTTGTACGTACAAGTTGACCCATAGAGTAGGTTTTGTTCGAGTAACGTAGTTTACAAAATTTAAAGTCATTATATAGTATTTTCAAAATGAATAGTAACTCACGAGCAAATCTGACTCATTATGAGTTTAAGTTGAGTTGGGTTTGAAAGAAATGTAATCGTGCGGGTTAGTTTTTAACTCGGCTTATCCGGGTTGAACCTGTGATGAGCTGGATTGACTCACCAACGCACCTAATTTAATTTAATTGTGTTTCAATATTATTAGTTAGCATTTTTTTTATTATATTGTAGATGAGATAAAAAAAAAGATGTTTCAAGAGAGAAAACTATTATAGATTTATCTATTCAAGACTCTAATATTATAGATGGAGAAGTGATACAAAAATTATCAATATTAAAAACTTATTTGTTCGCTTTTTGTGATTGTTTTTGTAACATCCCAAAAAATTCACCCAAAATTAAAAAATTATTTTCAAAACTTAAATGTTGTAATAATACATAACATCCCGAACATCAACTAAAATCTATACATCAGTTTTAAGCTCAGACGTAAGTGACCCCAAACTTAGAACTTTGCTTGTCCTCAAGCAAACAAAATGTAACTCAATCTCCAACCAATTCATATGATGGTTCACTCATTCAAAAATCCTCTTTTTCAAGATAAGTAACAACTTCACTCAAACTTATGACCAAGAGTTCATTCAAGATGTGCACATGCTTTAGTGTTCACAAAGTCATTTAAGTTCCAACAAATGCTATTTTTCATGAATGATCAATCAATTAAGCATGGATGTTCATGTGCTTATGGAATATTTCCTCACTAGGTAAAGTGTTTCACTCAACACACAAGTGTATAAGAGGTAAAGTGTTTCACTCATTCACTCCACTATCACAATGTCACATGAATCAACTTTGCCTTTCATTTTACCACAATAAAAAACATTCACAAGCATGCATCATCACAAGGACTTTTCAATGGCTTATAACGTGGCTGGGCTAACAAGAAAATTGGTTTTTTTCTGGATCACAAAATCCTTGAGTTAAGAGAATCATAACAACACAATTATTCCTGTTCATTCCCAACTTTCTTTTGCCTTTGCATTTGCATTTGCATTGAGCTTTACTTCTTTTTCTTTTCTTTTCTTTTTCTTTGCATATTCTTACTTTTTAGCTCTTAGCTCAATTCTTTTCCTTTTTCCAACAACCCCAAACTTGAACATTTAACAATACCACACAAGATCTTCTCCTTAACTCAAGGTAAAGATTTTCAATCAAGGGTTTTCAGTGTATATTCAAGGCTAAGGGTTCAAAGGATAGAACAGACAGTGTTCTCTTTTGGTGGGCTAACTTTATGAATTTGGCCAATAAAAAGGGTTCCAACAAATGGCCTTGATCACATGATGCAAAACAAGCAATTGATTCAATCATAGAAAACCTGGGCAAAATCATTCATGCTTTCAAAGTAATAGCATTCAACAATAACAACTCTGGAGCTCAAAACCTCACATATAAGCTCATTCACATTTGACATACACATCCTGCTTAATTTCACAATCACAATCATGATATCATGCCTTTGTTCACAAAGCTTGTGAATCACCTGTATAAGCATTTTAATGTGCACATCTATCTCAACATCAATCAATCAATAAGCATCATTCAAGCATTACTTATCAAACAATCACAGTTAATAGCAAACCATCATAAAAAACCAGGTGTTCAATAGAGTACATCAAACCCTAATCTAAAAACAAAAACAAATAAGTTCAGAAAACTTAAACCACAAAAGCATAATCATATGATAGCATTCATCAGTAAATGCTATCTCAGCTCCTCATCAGTCTGAGCTGTCATCTGTATCTTCTTCCTCTCCTTCTTCTTGGATCTTATAGTCTTGATTCTTTTAGCATGATGAGGAGGCCATCCCTGCATCAAACTTAATTAACAAAACCAAAAGATACATTGTTAAGCATTAGTAAACCACAATGAAGAAATCAACCCCTTCAATGATGCTCTCTCCCAACCCCAAACTTAGATGGAAAACTAGTGAGAACGTGAGTGGAAGGGAGATTTTCTCAAGAGGGAAGAGGGAAAAGATGTGGAGAACCTTGGAAAAGGTATGTAGGAGTGTGTGTACAGAGAAGAGCCTGAAAATAGAAGCTTATGTGCAGCTTAGGGTATAAAAATACCCTAATGGGCTCGGGTTCCGCTAAGGGGAACTAAAGCCCATCTGCGAGAGTACCGCTCAGCGGTAAGTTGCCGCTCAGCGGCACTTTCGTGATGTGCTCTTCTCCTTCTTTTCTTATCCTACGTGCCTCCTAGACATGCCCCTCACTGGTTCCTTGCAATTCAATGCTTAAAATAATTATGCAAACCCTAACTAAAATAAAACAAACAAAAACAATCAATCAACTGGGTTGCCTCCCAGGTAGCGCTTGTTTAACGTCACGAGCCTGACCCAAAATCCACCAACACCCATCAGTAGGTGTTTCAAACTTACCAGCACCCATCAGTAGGTGCAAAATCTTCTCACCAACACCCATCAGTAGGTGTTACAAACCTAGTATGCTTCAGTAGATACTTAACCACCTAGCATCCTTCAGTAGATGCTAGATCCAACAAAATAATGTCCAGAATAATGTTCACAGATTAAAAGTTACAAAACCAAAACAAATCAAAAGTTTGTAAATCTACTGGGTTGCCTCCCAGCAAGCGCTCCTTTAACGTCACTAGCTTGACCTTGTTAAAGCTCATGTTCCATCTTCTTTATAGTTGATGTTGTCCTTCCACCAACCTTTCAACTGCTTCCTTTGGACTGTTTTGGATTCTCTAGAATATGGAGACTCTATCTCTATCATCTCCTTCTCTTTAAAGCCTTTTATAACCCACAACTTGTTCTTGAGTCTTACAGGTGTGCCAAGTTGGAGTCTTCTTTTCTTCCAGTCTCTAGGAACTTCTTCTCCTTTTCCAATCTCTTCTACCTTGGGTACCTGAAAAAACAAACAATGGTTATCTGAAACTTCAAGATTTTCATTTTTACCTATAGTCATGGGTGCATCTCGAAATGCAGCTTTATAACTAGACTCTTCCTCCTTTGCTTGTATCTCATCTTTGAAAACATCCACCACCACTCTTTCCTCTCTGTCCTGGAGCACCACTATACCTTCATTAACATCTATGATAGCCCTGGCCATTTTCATAAACGGTCTTCCCAGTATGAAAGGTATTTTTTCGGTCTCCATCTTCATCACCACAAAGTCTGCCAAAAACTGAAGTTTGCCAACACAAACTACAATGTCTTCTGCAATCCCACATGGCTCCTTTGAAGATCCATCAGCCATTACTAGATTAACCTTTACAGGTTTTATTTTAACATGGCCAATTTGCTCCAATAGAGAATAAGGCATCAAGTTAACACTTGAGCCTAAATCAAGGAGAGCTTTCTTTACCTTTTTCTTCCCTATAGAACAAGGGATAGAAAAACTACCTGGATCTGCTGCTTTTGGTGGGAATGACTCTTTCTTAACAGTTATACACTTTTCTTCCTCATCATCTCTACGTCTTCTTTTTGTAGAGGTACCTTCATCAAATTTTGTGTAAACTGCTATTTTCTGTAAAATTTGTTCCCAAGGTGCTTCATTATCAACCATTCTGAATAAATCTGTGAAATCCATTGGTTTCTCCTGATTTGTTGGAAAAGGAAAAATGTCCTTTCTTTCTTCTTCTCTTCTCTCTTCTATTTCTCCTTCTTCTAACTCAATGATCTCTTCATTCACACTCTTGACCACTTTGCACTCTTCTCTAGGGTTAACTTCAGTATTAGCCCCAAAGTTTCTGTTTGGCCTTTCTTCAAATTGCTTGGTAATCTGACCCATTTGAATCTCCAAATTCTTTATAGCAGCTTCAGTGCTCTTTTGAGAAGATTCAGTTTTCTGTATGAATTGCTGAAGAGTTTCTTCCAACCTTGTTGATCTTTCATTAAGCATAGATAATTGTTGCCACAAGGTTGGTTGCTGCTGCTTATTATATTGATTAGCTTGCCCAGTTTGTCCTTGGCCAATGCTTGGATGTGGTTTCCAACCCTGATTATAATTCCCTTGACGGTATGGAAATTGATTAGCCATGAAATTAACATCCTCCACGGCTTCCACAGGAAAAGCACATTGGCCATTGATATGATCACCCCCACATAATTCGCACAACTGGGTTTGTACCTGTGCAGCAGATTTTAACTCTTTAGGTAATGAAGCAAGAGTTTTGGTCAGAGTCTCCAGCTGTTGAGTTAGAATTTTATTCTGGGCTAGCAAGGCATCATGTGTTTGTAATTGAAGAACCCCTTTTTGTTGCATAGGAGCTCCTCTTTCACTGTGCAGCTCATTATCACTAGTAGCCATATTTTCTATGATTTCAGTTGCTTCCTCTGGAGTTTTTCATTTAATATTGCCTCCTGCTGAGGCGTCCAGCATCATCTTGGTTTGTGAACCAAGCCCTCCAAGGAAAGTTAAGACTACTTCTTGATCTTCAAAGCCATGCGTGGGAGTTTTACGTAACAAGCTTTTATACCTGTCCCATGCATGCCCCAGTGATTCTTCCATGCCCTGCTTGAATGAAGAAATCTCTTGCTTTCCTTTAGTCACCTTAGATTGTGGGAAGTATTTATTTAGAAATTTTGTGACCACTGCTTCCCACTCTGTGAAACTTTCTTCTGGAAAAGAGTTCAACCAAAGCTTAGCATTGCCTCCCAATGAGAAAGGAAACAAACTAAGTTTGATTGCTTCGTCTGGCACCCCATTAATTTTGACTATATTGCAAATCTCATTAAAAGTAGTGAGGTGCTCATATGGGCTTTCATGAGACAACCCATTAAATTGATTACTCTTCACCAGTTGAATCAGTGCTGGTTTGACCTCCATGTTGGCTGCATTGACTCTAGGTCTAGCTATGCTGTTAAAGTGTTGAGGCCCAGCAATATTGGTGTAGTTTGCAAGAGTTCTTCTACCATTATTGTTCTCCATACTTCCTGTGCTATGAACAGAACCTTGTGGTGATGATTGTAAGAGAGTTTCTGGAGAAGGGAAAAGTTCTCTAGATGTTCTGATTCTTCTCCTCCGTCTACTCTCTTCTAGACCTTCAAGAAGAGGTTCTGTTGTTTTCTTACTTCTAGTTCGAATTGCCTCCTGCATACACAAGAAAACAAAACCCTAGAAAATATTTGTTAGCACAAAAAGATATAAGAGAAGATATATATTCAAAAGATAAAAAGATAAAAGATTTAAAAGATAAGAAGATAAAAGATTCAGAAGATAGAAAGATAAAAGATTTAAAAGATAAAAAGATAAAAGATAAAATAAAATAAAATCTAATCCTAAAAGATAAAAGATAAAATAAAATCTAATCTAAAACTAAAATCTAATCTAATCTAATCTAATCAAATCAAATAAAATAAAATCTAATCTAATCTAATAAGATAAAATAAAATAAAATCTAATCTAACCTAAAAAGATAAGAAAAAATAAAATCTAACCTAATCTAAAAAGATAAAAAGATAAAATAAAATAAAAACAGAAAAAATAAAAACAGAAATTCAAAATTAAAGTCAAAGATAATCAATAATCACACAAATTAACCAGTTAAACCACGAGTCCCCGGCAACGGCGCCAAAAACTTGATGGACAAATTTGTAAGCACCAAAATATGATGTCACAAACTTGTTTCACAATCGGCAAGTATGACCGAATCGTTCAAGTAATAAAACTTGGTAAGACCAAGTATCGTTCTTCCCAAAGGACTCACGACCTAGTTTAGTTATGTGATTTGTTGATTAGCTAGGACTTACAAACGAAATATTCAAAGTTTAATATGCAAAGACGAAAATAAACATGTATGCATGAATTGATCAATGGCAAATACAAAAGATAAACACTTTCAATGAATTATATGAATGAATATGTTGTTGGGGGTCAATTTCATCTGATCCACTCTCATATATTTTAGGAATTCAACATTCAAATCATCATTGTTAATGCCACTCTCTAATGTACCATTCTAGATGGCTTCTCCCTAATCAAATAGTTCATACAATTCCTAGCATTCCTAATGATTAGTTCATTACTGCAGGAGCTTAAAGGCAACCAATATAATGTTGTCAGTAAAATATTGGGAGAAATTCCCCGGATCTAGACTTCCCCGTACGTGTCCGTATCGACAAAACCAATAATCATGCATTAGAATGAGTTAAACAATGCAAGCATTGAGCAAAGAGGAAAAACCCTAACTAATGATGAAAGAAAGCATATGTCTTACTTCAAAGATGTACTCAACAAATCCATATATGAGAGCTTCAAGAGATTACATTGATTCCCCAACAAACATACAAGGTTTAGTTCACCATCGTCATGGTGAACCTAGATGAATAACAATGAAAGAATGAAAGAATAAACCCAATAAAGGTGAAGAGGTAGCCTGAGCATCCAAGATCCTCCTTCAAAGGGGTGGAAGAGAGAGAGTTTACTTCGTTTCTGCCAAAGATACTAATTCTAGGACGTGCAAGTCCTTATATACTATTTTAGAATTACAAAAGATCTAAGCCCAAGCCCATAAAAGTGCCAGAAAACGAGTCCAAGCCCATTATTAAGACTGGCGCTCAGCGGTAAATACCGCTCAGCGGTGCCTACGCTTCTCTTTTCTTCCCCTCAGCGGCCAGTTTGCCCCTCAGCGGCCAGTTTGCCCCTCAGCGGACCTCCCGTGACCTCCTGAGTGCCGCTCAGCGGTTTTCGGCTTCTCCTTTTGCACTCTTTGATTCCTTTTCTGATTCCATCTCTCTCTTTCTTCACTTCTTTCACTAAATTCACCTTAAAACCTGCACAAAAACACTTAAATCAAGCATAAACCTGTCCAGCTCTCATATTTATGAAAATATAGATAAAAGCATGATTTCAAGCTAGTTTTTAAGTCTAAAGGTTGCTTTTAGTATCATTTTTAAGCATGAAAATAACAGTTTTTCAACTGTTATCAAAGTGCAAAGATAACATTGAATCCTTCTAATTCGATCTTCCATCTCTTCCTCCATTTGCACAGGATCACGTGACAATCCTTCAACTGCTCCCGTATAACACCACACATTATACGATCATCGCATTCACATGCACAAACAAGCAAAGTAAGGGTGAGCTAACCTGAAACACATCATTTATAAAACGTGCATAGTTATTTCAATACAAATATCATATAATAATTAAATCAGACATCCTCAAACCAACGTACCACAATTCCTGTTGGACACTCATTCCATAGTACCTAATAATCAACCCAGTACACAATAAACTCTCATCCGGATGATACGATGATGAGCAAATCAACGGAAGGTGCCCCATTTGTAATATCATTCTTAGTCCCCTCAATATATCCACAATCAACCACAGATCAAGACATCCTACTACAATGCCCTCAACCTCAATACATACCCAGATATCATATCATTACTGAATCAAACGATAAATCAACAAACTTATATTACATCGGATACTGTTTATACGAACATTAAGATTGATCACTTAAGCTCGAAACTAAACATCAACGCTATTATACCGAATACCATTAGGTCGAATACCAAAAGATCAAACGCTGATTAAGATCAAGTACTTAGACTTCACGTTAAGACAGTGTACTCTACTAGAACAATTACTATTATTTCAAACACTATTCGAACGATTGCTTAAAGATCAAATCTCGCGCACCACAGATTAAGTACCATTCGGGCGAACACTTAATTGATCACTTTACTGGATTTAACACTATCTGAGGGTAACCTCATCGAGACCAGATGTTTCCTATGTACAACCACTAATTGTTAACAATCCTTATCTGAGTCAAGCATCATCTGCCCCGAACACTACCTGAGAATGATCACTTCCTGAATCATGCATCATCACAACTGATCACTATTTATTAATCGATCGCTACCTCAACGAATATCAAGGTCGGTCACTCACCGTAAATGATTACAGCCTCAGAGCAACATCACCAATAAAGATCATTCCCTAAGAACCATCGCTACGAGACAGAACACTATAATAAAGAACGCTTGAGTCTGGGTTAAACGCCTAGAGTACTCTGCTGAACACCTCAGTACTGACCGAACGTAATCAAACTAAAACCTGAGGTTACCAAATTAAGATCGGATGCTAGCTACCTCAGATCCACTAACATCAAGATCAACTGTTACCTAATAACACTCGCTACCTGAAAATAATTAACACCAAGACCGAATGTTGCTAGTAAGAACGCTCGTTACTACTTATAGATCCAACAAGTTTTACTTCTCGTCTCTCTCTCGAAGTATTCCAAATCCAACTTTATCTGCACTACCATCTCTCCCGTATCCGTCCGACTATCACAGTTAGAAACCACAGCCACAACATGCAGATGAATAACCATAATTATCACATTATAAACCCACTACATATACTATAACAATCCTCATGATAAATTGACTCACATGACTCTGCAGACTAGTCTTTCATAAACTGATGTCGTTTACTTTTAATTCGTCGTCATAACCTGCTCTCAATAACAGGCGACCCGAGCCGTCATCCATCGCGACTTCAGACCTATCTCCCCGACTCCTCAAGGACTAACGAGTAAAAACATCGATACTACGCGTAACGATGCACTATACTCAACACGAGCCGAAGTCAGTGGGCGAGACATTCACCTCCTCGCGCAGAAGAAGGTGACACTCGAATCTCCGCCTCACGCGTGAGACTAGCAAAAATGCTAAAAAGACCGACGAAGTTACAAGTAAATAACATAGTGTATGTACCACCTCCAACCGAATAAACGTGCTCAATCACGAAGTCATACATATTCTCAATAATATGTATAACTAGAATAAACGTGCTCAATCACGAAGTCATACATATTCTCAATAATATGTATAACTAGAAATAACGTGCTCAATCACGAAGTCATACATATTCTCAATAATATGTATAACTAGAAATAACGTGCTCAATCACGAAGTCATACATATTCTCAATAATATGTATAACTAGAAATAACGTGCTCAATCACGAATTCATACATATTCTCAATAATATGTATAACTAAACCAATATTGGATCAAGGAAAATAACAACAATTCTCAATAGTTGCTTCAAAATACTCCCACGGATTCATGCATTATTACCGAATGCTATTTCCAACTCTGATGCTGTCTGAACGAACGTTCTGAAATCAATCCTCATAAAAGGCCGAACGCTGCCGATGAACACCAAACCTAACCGAGCTCCAAGGACGAACGCTCACAGACCAAGGACGAACGTTCACAAATTAAAGGACGAACGTTCACAAACCAAGGACGAACGCTCCCCAAAACCAAGGCCGAACGCTGCCAGAGCCAAGGACGAACGCTCACAAAGCCAAGGACGAACGCTACTAAAACCGAGGACGAACGTCCACGATCCACACCGAACACTTAAAACCGAACGCTCACTTATACCAAAAACCGAACGTTCATTTATATCCAAAAGCCGAACGCTCACCTATACCAAAAACCGGACGTTCATTACTGAGCCGAACGCTAAGATCAATTACTTAGGCCGAACGCTAAACCATTGGACACCATACTGCATTCCTCACTGTTTGGACGAGCGCATAAAGATCAAACATCCTCAAAGAATGAAAGTTCGTTAATCCATAGTATGACCGAACGCTCATTACAACCTACGGACGTTCGTCTTGAGATCAAGGCCGAACGTTCAAGATTACTCCACCAAAATACTAAGTTACGAACGAACGCTCATAATTCACTGTTTAAATACCACTTGGACGAGCGTCCCATATATTATGACGAACGAACTCGGACGTTCGTTCAGAACCGAACACTCACTCAAATTGGACGAACGTCCAATTTCACCAGAATTGGACGAACGTTCTGAAGTTGGTCGACCACTATCTGGTCGAGCACTGTTGGGACGAACGTCCAATTTTGATTCCCCAAAATTGGACGAACGTGCATTCTGCAGAAATTCTGCAGAATCGCACCAGAGTCCAGAAACCCAGAAAACCCTCCCCTTTTCATCCAGATTTTTCACAGATTTGCAGCAAGCTAAAATATCTCAACAATCAATGAAATAAATCAAGCTCCCCTTACCTCTTGAAGACTTCCTTTGCAAAAACAGTGATCTAGATCCTCCCAGACGTGCAGCTTAAGATCTCCCAAGAACTTCAGCAGCTCTCCACTTCCTCTTCCAGCTCTTGGTGCAAGAACTCCATCATCACCATATGCCCAACTCAGATCCTCCTCTAAGCCCCTTCTAAGGTTGGTACAGCTTCTCATGGGTGCTCTTTGGACGGTTGAAAAACGGGAGTAAGGGTTCTCCTCCCTCTAGCTGCTTTCACTCTCTCCCTCTCTCTCAAGCCAAAATGAATCCCTCCCTCTTGCAAAGCTCCCGAATACTGCACCTCCCTCATTCTCCCATTCCTATCATTGCACTCCAATAATGCACTCCCAATAGTCAAAGAGGTGGGTGACCACCATGTCCCCACCATGTCCCTCACCATCCAAAATTTACGGGTCTTACAGTTTTTGGATTATGCTTCAATTGTATGATATTTTTTTTATTTTGAATTATTTTTTAAGTTTAACATTATTTTAGAGTGAAATTTATTTAGATTTGAATTTAAAAAAAATTATCATTTTTTTATTTTAAAAAAAACTTATAATTAAGCGAGTTAGTGAACCAACCCGTTTAACCCACTAATCCATGGTAGGACGAGCTGGGTTCGAATTTTTTAGTTTGCTGATAAGTGAGTCGAGTTAAATTGACTCACTAAATGATCAACCCGTGATGGACCGAATTAGGTTAAACGAGTTATCCGTTTTGACAACTTTAGAGCTATATAAACGTGACTAATAAGTTCATGGGGTTGAGCCTAAATAAGCAGCTCACATGAATAGGTTACAGGCACATCTTACATAAAGAGTTTTTTCTCTATATATCTCAACAATTATCACAATTCTCTCTTATTTATCCTACATACATATAATAAGTATTAAAATATAATATAATAGAAAAAAACTAACCATTTTAATTTTATTAATTTTGTTTAAACTTCATTAAAGATTAATGTAATTGAATCTTATGTAATAATTGTAACCTATATATTTATTAAAGAAAAAAATAAAATTAATTTCTAAAAAATCACTAAAGATTTTAAATTTATAAAACAATAACAAGACTAAAATGGCCCTTCTATAATTACTAAACCAAATATATATTTAAGAGTCTTTACTATTAATAAAATTCAAACAAAAACTTGTGATTTTTTTATTATATTTAAATTAAAATATGTCAATAATTATTATAATGAACTTTTTATTAAATATATATAATTACCAAAATAATAATAATAATAATAATAATAATAATAATAATAATAATAATAATAGTAATAGTAATAGTAATGATAATAGTAATAATAGATAAAGTTATTTAAATTGATGTACACACTTTAGTTAACTTCTTTTCACATAAAAAAATTATTAACTTGATACAATATTTCATAATTTTAAATCGGTATAAAAATAAATACTTTTCTACTTCTCTTCACCAAAAGAAACCCTTGAATAAAACATCTATACACTTCTTTTAGGAAAATTACCTAAATTTAATTTAATTTTACAAAATCAATTTACAAAATAAATTTTTTAATTTTATATATGTTTTAAAAATAATTATAATATTAAGTTTGATCATATTACTATTTTAAGATAAGAAAAATTAAGATTAATTTAATTTTATAAAGCAAACTCAATATTGATGTGTTGAAAGGATCCTTCAAACCCTTCAAACCAAGTAACTCAAAATGGTTTAATAATAAATATATAAGTGTTTTTTATGATGTTAATTAATGTTCCTTGCTTGATTAAATAGGTTGTGAAACTATGTTAGATTCTATATGTTATAAATTCAAAATTTATTTAATGGTGATTTGTACTGAATGCTAAAAATGTCAAAAGTTAAGCCTTATTATTTAATCGATTAAAAAAGATCAGTTAATCAATTAAAATTGTGGGTACATTCTAATAGATTAAAATGGTCTGATGTATACTAGGAACATTTCTCTCAGTTTTAACTGATTAAGAAAAACATTTAATCGATTAAAACTGTGTGTAAATTTTAATCGATTAAAAATAATAATATAATTGATTAAAATTGACAAATATGTATTTTTGTTAAATATATGTGGTTCATTTCTTTTGCAGGCACGAAAAAAAAACATTCATAGAGCTATCAATTGTGAAATAAAAACATTGTTTGAGTGGTAATATCAAGAAAGGGTATGAATTCTTAGTTCTTTGAAATATATGCACTAGAGTTGTATAGATTTTATTTTTCTGTAATTCTTTGTGAATAATAATTACATTTGTTGTGTAGGCAAGGTTCCTAGTGTGAGTGCGTGAAACATCATCCTTAAGAGTGTCCTTGATTCCTAGTGTGAGTATCATCCTTAGGATTTTGTATTCTGTAATCTTAACCCTTGATATTAGTAGATTTTTTTCCAACTCAAGTTGTTGGAAGAAGAGTAAACATAAACTCTTGAAGAGTTGAATCAATATAAATCTTTGTGTTGGTTTCTTTCATTGTTATTATCTATTAACTTGTTAAATATTTGGATTGAGATATATTAAATTCACAATTTGACATGACCTTGTTTAGCGAAGCTCTCTCTTCTCGAGTTCTTAATCTCTAATCGTGCTTAGTGTCGTCTAGTTTTAATAAGAAACATATATTTGTGAAAAACCAAAAGTAAACAGAGACACACGGCCACAAATTAAAGCTTTTTATAAGGCAAGAAATATTTTTACGCAGAAAACAAACAAACAAACAACAACCATTTGTCTCTATCTGGATTTCTCTTTCTCCAGTCCAATCATCCATTATCCTTACATTATCTTCACTATTATTAGTCACATCATGGTTTTCAATTTTCAATCATCAAATCATGATATCGTTCAACTCATGTTAAATTATTAAGGCAAAGACTCAAAAGGGTCTTATTATATATATCTATATATGTAGATTATTAGCACACATGAACATGATCAGCTGTTGTGCTATACCATGGTGGTTGCATTATATGTGAAGAGAGCAAGGGTGTGTTTTGAGAGAGTGAAACATTATAGTAAAAGTGAGTCATGTTTGAGCTAGATACGGGAACTTTACTAGGTAGGGGACCGAGACAAAGATGGAATAAACCATTGTGGCAGCAAAACAAGATATTCTAGGATATGGGTTTAGGTTTTTTGCATTTGCCATGTATATTTCAAGGTACTACATGTTTATGCACTTGTCTTTATCAAGCTCGATATTATTTAAAACAGATTTTGTATATGGGAAAGGGAAAAAAAAGGTAATTTTAATTTTGTGGAAAAAACTTAAGAAGGCAATAATTTGTGAGGGGTGGGACCCACCACAAATGGAGTCCCTTACGCATGCTATTATGGTCAGCGCACTCTCGTCCAACGCCTCAAGGAGGCACTACCAAAAGCGCAAGCCAATGCTACGACGCAATCCTTTTCTTTTTGGATATGAAGCAAAAGAAAAACACACACACACTCTCTCTCTTTTTATTTTTATTTTTATTTTCGTAGGTCACCTCCAACCAGTGTATCCTATTCTCTTAGGCTTTGTTCTTTTGGATAGATTTGAGGAGATAATTTGGGAGAGATGATTTCAATGAATTTGAGTGGATTTGAGGGTAATTTTTTAGTTGCTTTTTTGAGTGGATTTATAGGTAATTGAGAATGGATTTGAAAGTAAAGTTTTTGAGAATTAGTGTAGGATTTGATTGATGTGATAGATTTTAAAAATTAGTTTAATTGGTAGAAATTAAAGATTTCCAAAATGCCCTTAGTTATAAAAGTAAAATAAAATATTATTTATAAATGTTATATTTAATTGTAAAAATGTTTATAAAGAAAAAAAAATTATGAATAATTTATAAAATTAATGTTTAAAAATTATAAAAATTAAATAATCAAATTATTTTTAATAAATTAGGAAATATAATATACCTAATTTTATTAAGATGTAGATCTTTTTATATTATAATATTAAAATAATTATACAAAAAACTGAAAAATAAAATAAAGAGGTGTTAGTTTGGAAAAGGAAATTTGGAAAAATATATACCCTGTAACCGGTTACGCGTGTGCTAGCCAAAACTTCATTCTTCTGTAACCGGTTACACTATGTTGTAACCGGTTACGCCACCCTCGTCGTTGGTTAAATCGGAGGGCACATACGACTTTTCCGCGATAATCCACTCAAATCTCATCACAATCGCGGGTGACTGAACAGTGCAACCACCCCACATGTCACCGCAAATCCGTATGCGCATTTCACTTCAACCGAACGCATAACGAGCTTAATTCCTCGCTCGCAAAACTGTGTGAACGGTTAAATCGCTTCAAACGAACACAGCGATAAGGAGAAATTTTAATAGTCTAAAAAAACTATTTTAAAGATGAATTTTCTTACAATTCTTAATAATAAGGATTTATTATCGTATGTTTAATAGTCTCACAATATTTGAAAATTTAAAAATTATTAAAGGATAATTTATATGCAATTTTTCATCAGATAAAAACATTTTTTAAAGACAAAACTGTGATGAAATTATTAACTTTTAAAGCAGACAAAATTTTATATATACATCGTAGTGTTATTCGTTCAATGTGAAAAAATTGTGCTTTTGAGTTATAAAATTGCTTAAATATCAATTCATAATTTTCAATCCAATAATTTTTAGTTGTTAGTTATGAATAACCAACCATATTAGGTTATCGATTACTTATTTAAGTTATTCGAATATATGTGATATATTAACAACTACATTTAGTTTTTGATCATGTACCCAAAGTTATTTAGTGGAAAAATAGGTTTTTATGACGACTTATTATGACGAGTGAAAACCACCAATCATAATAAGTTGACCGGTGATATTTTGTATTAAAAAAGGAACCTATTATAACGAAGTTATAAACACTAGTCAAAATATTGAACGCGTTGGCAAGCTAGTAAATAAATGTAAAACGTATTATGACGTATCTGTGAAAACCTATCATAATAAACACTTTTTATGATTGTTGGTTGAATACCTGTCACAATACATGAGATTGAGTGACAAATTTTGATAGTGTATCATGACTCGTTTTCGAAAACCTGTCATAATATCTCTTTGAATCTAATTTTCTCATCCTCCTCTCCAATTTCGTTCGCGATATTTGATGTTCACTCTATGAAACTAATTTCTCTTCCCCTTTGTTCTTGTTCGCGATTGTTCCTCACTCTTGTTCGCCGCTCGTTTGCTTCATCACTGCCTTCATCCGTAATCCCTAAATCCTCTTCTCCACATTCAACATTTCTGGTGACCAAGCCATTGAACAAGAGTTTGCTGGTCACTGTCATCGAGTTCGTCGATCACCCTTCTACAACCAATGTGTGTCTATCCCTTTTTTCCTCTAACTTCTTTTCCCCTTCTTTCTCTTATTTGTTTTCCCTCTGTAAGGTGTGTCCACGTTTTCACCATGTTATGCTACATATCCCCTCTTGGATTCATATCTTTTCATACAACTGAGTTTAAGCGTGGAAGCTATAGAGTATTAGTTTTTTGTTTTAGGGTTTTTCTATATCTTAAATCAATTTTTAGGGTTTTGGATACTGTGTTTTCTTTTTTGTGCTTTTTGGTTCATGCATAATCATTAATTTATACCTTTGGTATTTAATTTACTTGCATTGTGTGTGAGATTGTAATTTTATTTCTTAATTCAACTTTTTAGGGATTGAGTAAATTTTTTTGACAGTTGCAACTTGGTACAGGCGTCATAGCGACTGGTAATCTTATTTACGTTTACATTTTGTTATTTCTTTTTTAATTTTGAATCCTCAACATAGTACTTAATGTATTCAATTCCAATACCTTTATTTGTCCCCTGTTTGATAGTAATAGTTATATGGCTTGCTTGATGTGAAGACAACCCTGGGTTTAGAAGAGTTGTAAAAAGTTACATTTAATTTCTTCCCGTGTATGTGTTAGCGTACTACAGTTGTCATTTTGTTATAGCACAAGCTTGTGCTTGTCAAGTCAGTCCTATTGAATATATTACTTAGAAGTCACTTTCTAAGTTATCCCTTGGAAAGAGTACTGATTTGTGATTTAGAATCATCAATCACTAAGAAGTTCACAATCAATTCTTTGGAAGTAAACATAGTTATTAACAAGGTCATATCACACATTGTAGCTTTGTTGGGCTAACAATCCAACAATTGAAGGCTTACTTTTAATGTCCATGTTACTGGCTGACCTATACCTATAGTCATGTAGAATATGTCATTACTGACTTGGCTAACTTCTTTGTATATTAGTTTATGCAAATCATCAACTAGGTAGCTTGATAACGGTAATTCTTACCATTATTTGAGGTTAATTTTAGAGAAAAAATCAACTCCCTTTTAGCTTATTACTTGCTTAAATCCTCTCTTTTATCTTGTTTTAATTTAATATTTTGGGCTACATTGATATAAATTCATCACTAATCCACTTATTTTGTAGCTAATACTATGCTGGAAGAACCTCCACCAATGCAAAGAACTGAACCACCAACAGAAGCAACAAAACAACAAAAAGAGAGAGTTTTGGAATGTTGCCGCCGAGTTGCCGTTGGGCTACCGCTGAGCAGTGAAAATCCAGAAATTACTAGAATTTTGCGCCCAGGCGCCTTTCTAGGGGCGATGAGCGCCATTTGTTATGGATATTTTGCGCCCAGGCGCCCCTTCAAGCATTGGAAACTCGCCTGGGTGCCCCATCTAGAGGACTGAGCGTCATCCAATTCTGCAGAGCTCGCGTCGGGCGCCCGTCTAGGGACTCTAAGCGTCACTTTTGTTGATGTGGCAGTTTGAACTTATTTAAACCTAAAACGCTAAGGGGTTTAGGTCTTTGGTGGTTTGAAGGAGTGATTTCGCTTAGAGGAGATCTTGAAGGATTGCTAGGGTTTGTGGGAACACTCCCTTCTTCATCTTTGCGTTCTTCTTCTTCTTCCATGGTCATTTTGTAAGCTTAAAGGATCTCCATGAAAATGAAAAGCCAAACCCATCTTGTTAGGGTTAGTTGTAGCCTTTGAATCTTGTGTAATTGTTGAATGATTTGAATATGTATATATATATATATATATATATATATATATATATATGCCTTTACTATCAATTGTTAGTATTCTTGTTGAATGATTTTGTGGTCATTGATTCTAGGAATGGAAGATGATTCACATGTTGAATTAAGATCCTAGATCATTAATGTAACTTTTGCTTGTTAGGTTTTCTAAGAGATTGTGGTTTAATAAGAAAATCTAGGCTCTTTCACCTAAGGAATTAGGGCCAGAGTGTTTTTGTGAATTGACTTTAGTAAATTAATGGAGAGGAGATGAAATTTGTAACATCCAAAATATTTTAAAGGGTATTACTGATAGTAGAGACTAAATTAATTTGATATCTCATATAAACAATCAAACTTTATTTCAATTACTCCAAAGTACAATACCAAACAAACTTTAAACAATATAGTCTTCATCACTGAAATTTCAACTTATAAGTTTTACACAACATAATCTTCCCAATACAAATTTATTCTTTTTACAAAAATCCTTGAAAGTTTTTCCCCGCATCTCTCTCATCTCTAAGCTTTTTCAACCACACCTGCAACATTATCTAATCACATATAACATGAGTTATATGATCATAGTACAAACAAATAAGGGTAAGCCAACCATATCATAAAATCATTAAACTTGTAATAAAAATATTATCATCGTGTATTTCTGTAATTGATAAAATATCATTATTCCGATATCATTAATTCATCATTATCAAAATCATCTTTCTCATTTCCATAAACCTTACAAGTGTACCATGCTTACTCACGAAGCCTTATGGTCAGACCGCTCTCTGCCTGCTTTCTTAAGCCTCACTTATATACTATGTCCTACTTTCTGAAGCCTTATGGTCAGACCCCTCTCTGCCTGCTTCTATAAAACTTACGAATCATATGTTTATGTCAAAGCCTTATGGTCAGACCACTTTCTGCCTGCTTTCATAAACATCAGGTGTTACTTTGCTCATACCAAACTCTCATGGTATAATTCGAACATACTACTCCCGGTAGTAAACATCATTTCATAAGTAATGATTTCTCATATCCATTCCAACATTTCATAAAATCAACAATTCATACCCTCTTATCCACCTAACTCAATCATGTTCATTCTTTAATCATAAATTCATAATAACCCGTTTTGGTATCAATAAATTAAACATATTGCCAGATATCATGCTTCATATTATAAACTCATTTTGCCCATAACGAGTATAACTCAACATATTTTCACCAAACAAAGATCATGGATCAACCAAAATATATCAACATATCTTAGGAACTACATACTAAAGTCTGGGCTCAATGTAATGATAAATAAAATATATATGATATTTTTACCATGATAATATTATGCATCTACAATCAACTTGTTTTATTTTATTTTCATCCTAGTAGAGATTTTTCTTTACCCCAATTGGTCACCGGAGAGGACCCAGATGTCTGAACGCATCAAACTCACCTTCGACGCCAGCACATATGACTAGTCACAACTGACTGGACCAGGCCAGGGCTGCTCTATGATCAGGGATGTGCCAACTCAGGTTTTTAAGGTTCCTCTATCCTACCAACAAAGAAGGGCCCTCAATAATTAACAATTGATTTATTTAAATTATCTACCATGTTCTCTTATGCTCTAAATTTGAAATGCCAAATTTTAATATTTTCACTTCCTCTCACAGCAACCTCAAACAATATCTATACATTTATTTCATACCCATATACAAGCTTTTACAGAACCCTCACTTTAGACCTTCCAACAAGATCAATTTCAGCTAACAAACTCATTCAAAACAGATTAAATTCATCACATCACAACATGTACAATTTCACAGTTTCAGTTATCACACCCAATATAATAAAAGTCATGAAATAGTTTCACAAGAGCACACCAGTTCAACATTCATATGCAAATATTTTATAAAATAAATACATACAAAAATAATTAGCTCCTATTACCATCAAAATAATATTAATATAAAAATTCAGGGGAAACAAGAAGTTGAATATGGCAGAGCCGGTTAGACAACTTCTCATCCTTCGAGAAAGATGCAATAAAAAAATAGATAAAACAATAAAATTTCTGGGGAAACAAGAAGTTGAATCTGGCAGAGCCGGTTAGACAACTTCTCATCCTTCCAAAAATACAATATAAATAAGAAATAAAAGGTTTGGGGAAACAAGAAGTTGAATCTGGCAGAGCCGGTTAGACAACTTCTCGTCCTTCCAAAAATACAATATAAAGATATAAGAAACAACCAAAGCTTTGGGGAAACAAGAAGTTGAATCTGGCAGAGCCGGTTAGACAACTTCTCATCCTTCTAAAAATACAATATAAATAAGAAATAAAAGGTGTGGGGAAACAAGAAGTTGAATCTGGCAGAGCCGGTTAGACAACTTCTCATCCTTCCAAAAATACAAAAGAAACAAATAAATGTTCTCATTCAAAATTCAAGACCATACAACAACAAAATACTACATATTCAAGATTTAGGATTTGAGCAAAGCAAAGTATAAAAGTGGCTTCCCTTACCTCTATTACAGACTTAATTTCCTCGTTCTCTGAAAACTTGCAGAATACCCCCTTTTGCAAAAATTAGAAATTCTTCCAACTCTCTTCTCTCAAAATATTTCTAAGTTCTTTGGTGTAAATTTTTCAGCCTCCCCCTTGGCTATTTATAGCAAAAAAATTTACTATTCATTTTTACTATTCATTTTAACTATTCATTTTTTTTATTCATTTTACTATTACAAAAATAATTTTTTATTTGCAAATGGATGAATTCTGATCTCAAAGCTACGTGGAACACTTATCCTTTCCAAAAATATATATATATATATATATATATATATATATATATATATATATATATATATATATATATATATATATATATTTACTATTCACTTTTTACTATTCACAATTTACTATTCACTATTTACTTTTTTTTTTCTAGTATCTGACTTACAAATATTTTCAAGGATCTTACAAAATTGGGTATACACAAGAGTAAATTGGTGAAAACTAATCTTTTTGCACTTGTTTGTCAGTTGATATGGTGTTCTTGAGTCTAAATGAGTTTTTCATAGTGCAATTAACTAGTGTTACATGAGTCTCTTAGGAAACGATACTTGATCTTACCATTTTATATTACTTGAACGATTTGATACACTTGCCAATGAGTTAACATGGCTGATAGTGTTGCCTATGTAAATGATGACTCTCATGCCATTCTTTTTAATCTTAAAAGTTCCTGGAGCCTTGTCAAGCCTTTTCTCCCCTATACTTATGTCTTCCATGGTGACATAATAAAATCTATTGTGGACTTCAAAATAGGTGGAAAAACCTTCAAGATTTGTGTCCTTTAAGCCCTCTAATTGTACCAAACTGTAATATGAATTTGTTGCTTGTTTAGTCAAATAATTTTATATATAAACCATGGATGAATTTAGTAGGTATACCTGTAAACCAAAAAGGCATATTTCTATCATGCCTAGCCAAGAATGTAATGTATACATATCAAGAAGACCAACCTCTTTCTTTGATTTCAAAACTATAATGATCCATAGAACTCCATTTACCATAGCTACCAGATGCAATACTAGATGTAGTAGCAAGGTAATTTTTTGTAACATACAACACTGATGGTCTTTAAATTCAATTTCTGGTTTAATCTATAATAAGTGAATTTTGTATCATCCATCATGTTTTGATTCTTCGTGTAGTTTGGTGCAATTTTCTAGACCATTGAATTTGGTTTTCATATTTGAATTTGTGCTGTAGCTGTTAGCCTGAAAGGAACCAATTATAAGGTACCCTCTTAGGTGATGGAATCACTTTTCTCTCATGAATAGTGATAATAGCGATCTTCTTATATGCACCATAATGATGGACAAATTTATGATCACCAAAATATGATGTCACAAACTTGTTTCACAATCGGCAAGTATGACCGAATCGTTCAAGTAATAAACTTGGTAAGACCAAGTATCGTTCTCCCAAAGGACTCACGGCCTAGTTTAGTTATGTGGTTTGTTGATTAGCTAAGACTTAAGAACGAAATATTTGGAGTTTAATATGCAAGACAGAAAATAAACATGTATGCATGAGTTTTTGATCAATGGCAAAAGCAAAAGATAAACACTTTCAATGAAATATATGAATGAATATGTTGTTGGGGGTCAATTTCATCTTATCCACTCTCATATATTTTAGGAATTATACATTCAAATCATCATTGTTAATGCCACTCTCTAAAATACCTTTCTCGAAGGCTTCTCCCTAATCACGAGTTCATACAATTCCTAGCATTCCTAATGATCAGTTCATAAGCTCAGGAGCTTAACGACAACCAACATAATATTGGGAGAAATTCCCCGGATCTAGACTTCCCCGTACGTTCCCGTATCGACAAAACCAATAATCATGCATCGAATGAGTTAAACAATGCAAGCATTAAGCAAAGAGGAAAAAACCCTAACTAATGATGAAAGAAAGCATAAGTCTTAATTAAAAGATGTAAAAACAGATTCCATATATGAGAACTTCAAAAGATTACATTGATTCCCCAACAAACATACAAGGTTTAGTTCACCATATTCATGGTGAACTTAGATGAACAATGAAAGAATGAAAGAATAAACCCTAAAAAGGTGAAGAGGTAGCCTGAGCATCCAAGATCCTCCTTCAAAGGGGTGGAAGAGAGAGTGTTTGCCTCGTTTCTGGCAAAGATGTCTAACCCTAGGAAACCCTAAAGCTTATATATCATTCGTAAATTACAAAAAGTTAAGCCCAAGCCCATCAAAGTGCCGCTCAGCGGTAAAATACCGCTCAGCGGAGATTGCGTGACTTGTTTTCTCCCCTCAGCGGCCATTTTGCCCCTCAGCCGCAACCTCCTGAGTGCCGCTCAGCGGTAAAGTGCCGCTCAGCGGTGACTTCGGCTTCTCCTTTTGCACTTTTTAATGTCTTTTCTGATTTCATCTCTCTCCTTCTTCACTTCTTTCACCAAATTCACCTTAAAACCTGCACAAAAACACTGAAATCAAGCATAAACCTGTCCAGCTCTCTTATTTCTGAAAATATAGATAAAAGTGTGATTTCAAGCTAGTTTCTAAGTATAAAGGTTGCATTTAGTATCAATTTTAAGCATGAAAATAACAGTTTTTCAACTGTTATCACAACCCTAAACTTAGAACTTTGCTTGTCCTCAAGCAAACAAAATGTAACTCAATCTCCAACCAATTCATATGATGGTTCACTCATTCAAAAATCCTCCTTTTCAAGATAAGTAACAACTTCACTCAAACTTATGACCAAGAGTTCATTCAAGATGTGCACATGCTTTAGTGTTCACAAAGTCATTTAAATTCCAACAAATGCTATTTTTCATGAATGATCAATCAATTAAGCTTGGATGGTCATGTGCTTATGGAATATTTCCTCACTAGATAAAGTGTTTCACTCAACACACAAGTGTATAAGAGGTAAAGTGTTTCACTCATTCACTCAACTATCACAATGTTACATGAATTAACTTTGCCTTTCGTTTTACCACAATCAAAAACATTCACAAGCATGCATCATCACAAGGACTTTTCAATGGCTTATAACGTGGCTGGGCTAACAAGAAAATTGGTTTTTCTGGATCACAAAATCCTTGAGTTAAGAGAATCATAACAACACAATTATCTTATTCATTCCCAACTTTCTTTTGCATTGAGCTTTTCTTCTTCTTTTCTTTTCTTTTCTTTCTCTTTTTTTTTCTTTTTCTTTTTCTTTGCATATTCTTAGCTCAATGCTTTTCATGTTTTCCCAACAACCCCAAACTTGAACATTTAACAATACCACACAAGATCTTCTACTTAACTCAAGGTAAAGATTTTCAATCAAGGTTTTTCAGTGTATGTTCAAGGCTAAGGGTTCAAAGGATAGAACACAACGTGTTCTCTTTTAGTGGGCTAACTTTATGAATTTGGCCAATAAAAAGGGTTATCAACAAATGGCCTTGATCATATGATGCAAACAAGCAAGTAATTCAATCATAGAAAACCTGGGCAAAGTCATTCATGCTTTCAAAGTAATAGCATTCAACAATAACAACTCTGGAGCTCAAAACCTCACATATAAGCTCATTCACATTTGACATACACATCCTGCTTAATTTCACAATCACAATCATAATATCATGCATTTGTTCACAAAGCTTGTGAATCACCTGTATAAGCATTTTAATGTGCACATCATCTCAACATCAATTAATCATAAGCATCATTCAAGCATTACTTATCAAACAATCACAGTTAATAGCAAACCATCACACAAACTAGGTGTTCAATAGAGTACATCAACCCTAATCTAAAAACAAAAACAAATAAGTTCAGAAAACTTAAACCACAACAGCATAAGTTCATATGATAGCATTCATCAGTAAATGCTATCTCAGCTCCTCATCAGTCTAGCTGTCCTCTATATCTTCCTCTTCCTCCTCATCTTCATCATCCTCAAATGCATCTTCCTCATCAGCTTCATCTTCTTCCATATCTCTAGCTGAAGCTTCAGCTGCTCCAGCTCCTCCTCCATGCACTGGTTCTTCTGGCCAAGCTACTACATTATGGAATTCATCCATAGTCCACCTGTGGGCTGGAGGTGTATCATACATTCCCACTATCATCTCAGCAGTGGCCACCTGCCCTCTGTGAATGGACTGCAACTGAGCACCTATAAGAGACATATACATGTCCCTCATCTGGAATGGCTCTGCTTCATGTGTATCAGCAGATGTCTGGCTCTGTGCTGGCCCTCTCTCTCTTCGAGCCCGGCGTGGTGGAACTGGCTGAGCTACATCCTCACCTCCACAATACTGTCTATAATAAGCCTCATCAATAGCTTTTCTTGGCCTCTCAAATGGTGGAACAGAAGTGTCCACCCCAGCTAGCTTGCAAAGGTGAGTGATCAAAGAAGGATGTCCTAGTGGTGCTTTGTTGTTTGAGGTGTTAGCGCACACACTAATCTCATCAGCTATCACCTGCCCAATATTAACATTCAAATTTCTGATAGCACAGTAGATGAATAGTGCCCTGCTGAGAGTAATATCTGACACATGTGAACATGGCTGAATATTGGCATGAGAAAACGCCATCCAATACTTTGCAAGAGGAGTCAAATCTGTCCTCCTAATATTAACCACTGAGCCAGATCTATTCCTTTGGAAGTGTCCTCCAGGTATACATAGCACTCTCTCCACATCCTCAAAATCAGCACCTTCCTCCATGCAAAGAGCAAACTGGCATTGCTCACCAGCCCACACAGTATCCAGGAAGTTGTTGATAGAATCAGGATCATACCTGATAGCATGTCCTCTGACATAGCCTAAGTAATTCTCAGCTGGATAATCACCAATCTTCTTTGCATTGGTGTAGAATTCCTTTACCACAGCTATGTTGGCAGGTGCAGGATAAGTGGCTAGCTTTCCCCAATCATTCCCTAACACTTGCTCTCCAAATTGAGGAGTGTAAGATCCTTGAAAATATTTGTAAGTTAAATGCTAAAAAAAAAATGATGATGAATAATAAATTGTGAATAGTAAATTGTGAATAGTAAATTGTGAATAGTAAAAAGTGAATAGTTAAAAAAAAAAATAATATTTGGAAAGGATAATTGTTCCACGTAGCTTTGAGATTAGAATTCATCAAATTGCAAATAAAAAATTATTTTTGTAATAGTAAAATGAATAAAAAAATGAATAGTTAAAATGAATAGTAAAAAATGAATAGTAAATTTTTTTGCTATAAATAGCCAAGGGGGGAAGGTTGAAAATTTACACCAAAGAACTTAGAAAATTTTTGAGAGAAGAGAGTTGGAAGAATTTCTAATTTCAAAGGGGATATTCTGGAAGTTTTCAGAGAGCGAGGAGATTAAGTCTGTAATAGAGGTAAGGGAAGCTAACTTTGAGTATTTCTTTTTGTATTATCTTGAGTCTTGAATATACTATATTTTTCTTTTGTCTGATTTTAAATCTTGAATATAGAGTATTTTGTTTCTGTATGATCTTGAATTTTAAATGAGAGTATGCTTTTGTGTTAATATCCAAGTGTGATAGTTGTAAAATGTGATGTTGATTATGTTATGCCAATTGTACGTTGTTAGTGGTTTATTTTTGTATTTTGGAAGGATTAGAAATTGTCTAACCGGCTCTGCCAGATTCAATTTCTTGTTTCCCCAAACATTTTATTGTTTTCCTTATTTATTTTATTGTATTTTGGAAGGATTAGAAATTGTCTAACCGGCTCTGCCAGATTCAATTTCTTGATTCCCCAAACTTTTATTTCCTTCCTTATTTATTTTTATTACATTTTTGGAAGGATTAGAAGTTGTCTAACCGGCTCTGCCAGATTCAACTTCTTGTTTCCCCAAACTATTTATTGCTTTACTTATTTATTTTATTGCATTTTTGGAAGGATTAGAAGTTGTCTAACCGGCTCTGCCAGATTCAACTTCTTATTTCCCCAGACATGTATTGTTCTTGTTATTTAATTATATTGTATTGTTGGATGGATTAGAAGTTGTCTAACCGGCTCTGCCAGATTCCACTTCTTGTTTCCCCATGAATTTTTATATTAAGATTATTTTTATGATTGTCAAATATTGTATTCTTCTATGACCATTTATAGTAATGTTTTATTATTGTTAATTGTTTATAATTATCTTGTATGAATTCTATTATGGATGTTTATTGTGATGAATTTATTGAATGAGTTTGTTGGCTGAAATTGATCTTGTTGGAAGGTTTAGAATAAGGGTTCTGTAGTAACTTGTATATGGGTATTAAATAGATATACAGATACTATTTGAGGTTGTTGTGAGAGGAAGTAAAATTAGGCATTTTAAGATTTAGAGCATAAGAAAATAAGGGAGATAAATTAAATAAATAAATTGTTAATTATTGAGGACCTCTTTTTGTTGGTAGGATAGAGGAACCTTAAAAACCTGAGTTGGCACATCCCTGATCATAGAGCAGCCCTGGCCTGGTCCAGTCAGTTGTGACTAGTCATATGTGCTGGCGTCGAAGGTGAGTTTGATGCGTTCAGACATCTGGGTCCTCTCCGGTGACCAATTGGGGTAAAGAAAAATCTCTAATAGGATGAAAATAAAATAAAATAAGTCAACTGTAGATGCATTTTATTTGTCGTTACAATGAGCTCAGATTATATTATGTAGTTGCTAAGATATGTTGAAATGTTTTGGATGATCTATGAATCTTTGATTGGTGAAAATATGTTGAGTTATACTCGTTATGGTCAAAATGAGTTTATAATATGTAGTATGATATCTGGCAATATGTTTAATTTATTGACACCAAAATAGGTTATTGTCAAATTATGATTAGAGAATGAACATGATTGAGTTATGTGGAGAAGAGGTTATGAATTGTTGATTTGATGAAATATTGGAGTGGATAAGAGGGTATGAAATGTTGATTGGATGAAATGTTGGAGTGGATATAAGAAATCATTGCTTATGAAATGATTTTTCCTACGAGAAGTAGTATGTTCGGTTTATACCATGAGAGCTTGATATGATCAAAGTAACACCTGAGGTTTATGAAAGCAGGCAGCAAGTGGTCTTACCATAAGGCTTTGACATAAATATGTGGTTCATAAGTTTTATAGAAGCAGGCAGAGAGAGGTCTGACCATAAGACTTCAGAGAGTAAGACATAGTATACAGGTGAGGCTTAAGGAAGCAGGCAGAGAGCGGTCTGACCATAAGGCTTCGTGAGTAAGCATGGTAAACTTGTAAGGTTTATGAAATTGAGGAAGATGATTTTGATAATGATGAATTAATGACATCGGGGTAATGACATTTTAGTAATTGTAGAAATACATGATTGAAATATTTTTATTACAAGTTTAATGATTGATATGATATGGTTGGCTTACCCTTATTTGTTTGTGCTATGATCATATAACTCATGTTATATGTGAATAGATAATATTGCATATGCGGTTGAAAAAGCTTAGAGATGAGAGAGATGCGGGGAAAAACTTTCAGGGATATTTTGTAAAAAGAATAAATTTGTATTGGAAAAATTATGTTGTGTAAAACTTATAAGTTGAAATTTGAATTTATGTTAAGTGGTGAAGACTATATTGTTTGAAGTTTGTAAGTTTGGTATTGTACTTTGGGAGAATTGAAATAAAGTTGGATTGTTTATAGAAGATAAGTTAATTTAGTCTCTACTAAAAGTAATACTCTTTAAAATATTAGGGTATTACAATTTGGTATCAGAGCAATGGTTTTCGAAAATATTTTGGGACTCTGGGGAGTGAAATTATTATTCTTAGTAAAATTATTAATGGTTTATGATGAAAATGACTATTTGAGGAAATTGATATCATATGCTAAATTGTATTGTTATCTTTTTGAAGAAATCATTTAAAACTCGACAAAGATGCAACAACAACAAGTTGATCAAGCACCTCAAAATCATTCTAGCTTGAATGACATTTTAAGGCATGATCCAACTAAATTTAATGGGGATGCTACTCCTGATGAGGCTGACTCTTGGCTAAGGCAGAATGAGAAGATTTTCCGGGTAATAACTTGCTCAGAAGAACAAAAATTAACTTATGCATCATTTCTTTTGGTGGGTGAGGCTGAATATTGGTGGAAAAGTATGCAACAGTTGATGACGATTCGTGGTGAGGTTGTGAATTGGGAGAACTTTAAGATAAGGTTTATGGAAAAATATTTTCCAAACAGTGCAAAATTTGCAAGGGAGGCAGATTTTCTGACCTTACAACAAAGAAGGCTATCAGTACAAGAGTACGTAGTAAAATTTAATTATCTCTCAAGATTTTATACTCAGAATATCACAGAAGAATGGAGATGTCGAAAATTCGAGGGAGGACTAAGGCATGAACTGAAGAAGGTACTTATGCCATTGGAAATACAAGAGTTTCCAGCATTGGTAGAGAAAGCCAGAATGATAGAATTGTTAGAGTTTGATCCAAGTAGAGTTTCCAGACTTGCAAAGGGAGAATCTTCAATAAAATTCAACAAAAAGCCTTATGAAAAACCACAATTATCGTATCGAGGAACAGTGAAGTGTTTTGAGTGTGGAGGAGCACATTTCAGACGTGACTGCCCTAAACCTTTTGGAGAAAAAGTTGAAGGGAAGAGATGTTTCATCTGCAATGATCCGGGACACTTTGCTAATGTTTGTCCAAAGAAAAAGAAGGTGGGAGAACCACAACAACAAGATTCTGCTGAAGTAAAGCCCCGGGCAACAGGAAGAGTATTCGCAATGTCTGCAGAAGAGGCTACTAAGCCAGGTACATTAATCTTACACACCTGTATGCTGTTAGGAGAATGCGTATATGTTTTGTTTGACTCTGGAGCCACACACTCCTTTATATCTCTAGCATGTTTAGAAAGACTCGGATTACCGATGCTTGATCTAGGGTGTGAATTAGTAGTTTCTACACCAGCATCGGGACCAGTTACGACCAGTTCAGTCTGTGTCGGATGCCCGATCCAAATTGCAGGACGCAAGTTCAAAGTGAACTTGATCTGCTTACCCCTTCAAAATCTAGACATTATTTTAGGAATGGATTGGTTGACTGCCAATCACGTTCTTATTGATTGTGGGAAACAAAAGATAGAGTTTCTAAATTTGAACAATTTAGAACTAAGCTCAACTCGAGTCGCTACGAAGGATATCAAAGATGGAGCTACCTGCTATGTGGTGTTAGCTCAGGAGAAAAGAGAGAATACTGAAGAACAAATCATCGGAATACCTGTGGTAGAAGAATATGTTGATGTTTTTCCAGAAGAAGTGTCAGGTTTACCACCTAGTCGAGAGATCGATTTCACAATAGATCTAGTGCCCGGAGCTGGCCCGGTTTCTATGGCTCCATACAGAATGGCTCCTGCCGAACTAGCAGAGTTGAAAAAGCAAATCGAAGATCTGTTGGAGAAGAAGTTTATCCGTCCAAGTGTGTCTCCATGGGGAGCTCCTGTATTGCTGGGGAAGAAGAAGGATGGAAGTTCAAGGTTGTGCGTGGATTATCGACAGTTGAACAAGGTTACAATAAAGAACAAATACCCTTTGCCAAGAATCGATGATCTATTAGATCAGTTGAGAGGAGCAGAGGTGTTTTCAAAAATTGATCTCAGATCTGGGTACCATCAGATTCTTGTCAAGACGGAAGATGTACAAAAGACGGCTTTCAGATCTCGCTATGGACACTTTGAGTACGTGGTAATGCCATTTGGTGTGACGAATGCCCCAGCGATTTTTATGGACTACATGAACAGAATATTTCGGTCATGTTTAGATAAGTTCGTGGTAGTATTTATAGACGATATTCTTATCTATTCAGAGAATAAGGAAAAGCATGCAGAACACTTGAGGGTGGCGTTGGAAATTTTAAGAAAACATCAACTGTATGGGAAACTGTCAAAGTGTGAGTTCTGGATAGAGAAAGTACAATTTTTAGGTCATGTGATTTCTGCTCAAGGAATCTCAGTGGATCCAGCAAAAGTGGAAGCTGTGCTAAAGTGGGAGCGGCCGAAAACTATAACTGAAGTACGAAGTTTTGTAGGATTAGTCGGTTATTACCGACGTTTTGTCGAAGGGTTTTCCAAGATTGTAGGTCCTCTAACTCAGTTAACTCGTAAAGATCAACCATTTCTGTGGACTGACAAGTGCGAAGCCAGTTTTGAAAATATGAAGCAACGACTAACGTCAGCACCAGTATTAATCATTCCAGACTCTAGCAAATCTTTTGAGGTGTACTGCGATGCGTCATATCAAGGATTGGGGTGCGTTCTAATGCAAGGAAGGAGACCTGTAGCTTATGCATCTAGGCAGCTAAAGGCGCATGAGAAGAACTACCCAACGCATGACATCGAACTTGCAGCAGTAGTATTTGCATTAAAGACATGGAGACACTACCTCTATGGGGCAAGTTTCCAAGTTTTTAGTGACCATAAGAGTCTAAAGTATTTGTTCGATCAAAAGGAGTTGAACATGCGACAAAGAAGATGGATGGAATATATGAAGGACTATGACTTCGAGCTTTTATATCACCCAGGAAAAGCCAATGTGGTGGCAGATGCATTGAGTAGGAGACAAGCTCAGATAACAACAATGATGGTGAAGGAATTAAAACTGTTAGAAAAGTTACGTGATATGAACTTGGGGTTGCAGTTAAACCCAGATCACATATGGTGTAGTCATTTAGTAATCACTAGTGACTTCTTAGAACAAGTGAAGGTTGAGCAGTCGATGGATCAAGAGTTGCAGCAAAAGATCAGGTTGTTGGACACCGATCAAGCTAAGGAGTTCGTTCTAAGTAAAGATGGCATACTTCGATTTAAAAACAGAGTGTGTATCCCTGCAAAGAGTGAATTAAAACATTTAATTTTAGACGAAGGCCATAAAAGTCGTCTTAGCATACATCCAGGTATGACTAAGATGTATAAGGACCTGAAAGAGTCATTTTGGTGGAATGGAATGAAGAGGGATGTGGCCGAGTTTGTAGCAGCCTGCTTGGTGTGTCAAAAGGCAAAAGTGGAGCATCAAAAACCGGGAGGGATGTTACAACAGTTAGACATTCCTCAATGGAAGTGGGACAGTATCTCGATGGAATTTGTAACACATTTACCAAAATCATCAAAAGGTCACGATTCTATCTGGGTTATCATTGATAGACTAACCAAGAGCGCTCACTTTTTGCCTATTAATCAACGTATGTCACTAGAAAAGCTGACGGAGTTATACATCGGGGAAGTAGTGAGGTTGCATAGCATACCTACAAGCATTGTGTCAGACAGAGATCCAAGGTTTACTTCAAGGTTTTGGCAGACGCTACAGAAGGCTCTGGGAACACAGTTGAAGATGAGTTCGGCTTATCACCCTCAGACTGATGGTCAAACAGAAAGGACTATTCAATCTTTGGAGGATTTGCTGAGAACTTGTGTATTAGATCATCTTGGAAGTTGGAATGAGATACTACCATTAGTAGAATTTACTTACAACAACAGTTATCATTCCAGTATCGGTATGCCACCATATGAAGCTTTATATGGAAGAAGATGTAGAACACCGTTGTGTTGGTTTCAAGATGGGGAAGCACTGACAGTGGGACCCGAGCTATTACAACAAACCACAGAAAAAATAAAATTAGTCCAAGATCGGATGAAAGCAACTCAAAGTAGACAAAAGTCATATGCCGACAAAAGAAGAAGACCGTTAGAATTTGAAGAAGGAGATCATGTATTCTTACGAGTAACGCCAACTACAGGAGTCGGGAGAGCTATCAAGATGAGGAAACTGACACCAAAATTTCTCGGACTGTATCAAATTCTCAAAAAGATTGGGCCAGTGGCTTATGAGATAGCACTACCACCTCGATTGACAAATTTGCATAACGTTTTTCACGTATCCCAACTAAGGAAGTATATTCCAGATCCAAAGCATGTGTTAGAAGTTGATGAAATTCAGGTCAAGGAAAATTTAACAATGGAAGTTGGCCCAGTGCGTATACTAGATGTTCAAATGAAAACGTTAAGAGGGAAGGATATTCGCACGGTAAAGGTACTTTGGAATGAAGACACACAGGAAATGACTTGGGAATTGGAAGAATTTATGATAAAGGAATATCCATATCTCTTTTGTAAGTAATTTTTTTTTTGTTAAATAGTCTTTGTTTAAATAAATAATTTTCGAGGGCGAAAATAATTGTTGTTGGGGAAATTGTAAGATCCTTGAAAATATTTGTAAGTTAAATGCTAAAAAAAAAAAATTTGATGATGAATAATAAATTGTGAATAGTAAATTGTGAATAGTAAATTGTGAATAGTAAAAAGTGAATAGTTAAAAAAAAATAATATTTGGAAAGGATAAGTGTTCCACGTAGCTTTGAGATCAGAATTCATCAAATTGCAAATAAAAAATTATTTTTGTAATAGTAAAATGAATAAAAAAATGAATAGTTAAAATGAATAGTAAAAAATGAATAGTAAATTTTTTTGCTATAAATAGCCAAGGGGGGAAGGATGAAAATTTACACCAAAGAACTTAGAAAATTTTTGAGAGAAGAGAGTTGGAAGAATTTCTAATTTCAAAGGGGATATTCTGGAAGTTTTCAGAGAGCGAGGAGATTAAGTCTGTAATAGAGGTAAGGGAAGCTAACTTTGAGTATTTCTTTTTGTATTATCTTGAGTCTTGAATATACTATATTTTTCTTTTGTCTGATTTTAAATCTTGAATATAGAGTATTTTGTTTCTGTATGATCTTGAATTTTAAATGAGAGTATGCTTTTGTGTTAATATCCAAGTGTGATAGTTGTAAAATGTGATGTTGATTATGTTATGCAAATTGTACGTTGTTAGTGGTTTATTTTTGTATTTTGGAAGGATTAGAAATTGTCTAACCGGCTCTGCCAGATTCAATTTCTTGTTTCCCCAAACATTTTATTGTTTTCCTTATTTATTTTATTGTATTTTGGAAGGATTAGAAATTGTCTAACCGGCTCTGCCAGATTCAATTTCTTGATTCCCCAAACTTTTATTTCCTTCCTTATTTATTTTTATTACATTTTTGGAAGGATTAGAAGTTGTCTAACCGGCTCTGCCAGATTCAACTTCTTGTTTCCCCAAACTATTTATTGCTTTACTTATTTATTTTATTGCATTTTTGAAAGGATTAGAAGTTGTCTAACCGGCTCTGCCAGATTCAACTTCTTATTTCCCCAGACATGTATTGTTCTTGTTATTTAATTATATTGTATTGTTGGATGGATTAGAAGTTGTCTAACCGGCTCTACCAGATTCCACTTCTTGTTTCCCCATGAATTTTTATATTAAGATTATTTTTATGATTGTCAAATATTGTATTCTTCTATGACCATTTATAGTAATGTTTTATTATTGTTAATTGTTTATAATTATCTTGTATGAATTCTATTATGGATGTTTATTGTGATGAATTTATTGAATGAGTTTGTTGGCTGAAATTGATCTTGTTGGAAGGTTTAGAATAAGGGTTCTGTAGTAACTTGTATATGGGTATTAAATAGATATACAGATACTATTTGAGGTTGTTGTGAGAGGAAGTAAAATTAGGCATTTTAAGATTTAGAGCATAAGAAAATAAGGGAGATAAATTAAATAAATAAATTGTTAATTATTGAGGACCTCTTTTTGTTGGTAGGATAGAGGAACCTTAAAAACCTGAGTTGGCATATCCCTGATCATAGAGCAGCCCTGGCCTGGTCCAGTCAGTTGTGACTAGTCATATGTGCTGGCGTCGAAGGTGAGTTTGATGCGTTCAGACATCTGGGTCCTCTCCGGTGACCAATTGGGGTAAAGAAAAATCTCTAATAGGATGAAAATAAAATAAAATAAGTCAACTGTAGATGCATTTTATTTGTCGTTACAATGAGCTCAGATTATATTATGTAGTTGCTAAGATATGTTGAAATGTTTTGGATGATCTATGAATCTTTGATTGGTGAAAATATGTTGAGTTATACTCGTTATGGTCAAAATGAGTTTATAATATGTAGTATGATATCTGGCAATATGTTTAATTTATTGACACCAAAATAGGTTATTGTCAAATTATGATTAGAGAATGAACATGATTGAGTTATGTGGAGAAGAGGTTATGAATTGTTGATTTGATGAAATATTGGAGTGGATAAGAGGGTATGAAATGTTGATTGGATGAAATGTTGGAGTGGATATAAGAAATCATTGCTTATGAAATGATGTTTCCTACGAGAAGTAGTATGTTCGGTTTATACCATGAGAGCTTGATATGATCAAAGTAACACCTGAGGTTTATGAAAGCAGGCAGCAAGTGGTCTGACCATAAGACTTTGACATAAATATGTGGTTCATAAGTTTTATAGAAGCAGGCAGAGAGAGGTCTGACCATAAGGCTTCAGAGAGTAAAACATAGTATACAGGTGAGGCTTAAGGAAGCAGGCAGAGAGCGGTCTGACCATAAGGCTTCGTGAGTAAGCATGGTAAAATTGTAAGGTTTATGAAATTGAGGAAGATGATTTTGATAATGATGAATTAATGACATCGGGGTAATGACATTTTAGTAATTGTAGAAATACATGATTGAAATATTTTTATTACAAGTTTAATGATTGATATGATATGGTTGGCTTACCCTTATTTGTTTGTGCTATGATCATATAACTCATGTTATATGTGAATAGATAATATTGCATATGCGGTTGAAAAAGCTTAGAGATGAGAGAGATGCGGGGAAAAACTTTCAGGGATATTTTGTAAAAAGAATAAATTTGTATTGGAAAAATTATGTTGTGTAAAACTTATAAGTTGAAATTTGAATTTATGTTAAGTGGTGAAGACTATATTGTTTGAAGTTTGTAAGTTTGGTATTGTACTTTGGGAGAATTGAAATAAAGTTGGATTGTTTATAGAAGATAAGTTAATTTAGTCTCTACTAAAAGTAATACTCTTTAAAATATTAGGGTATTACAATTTGGTATCAGAGCAATGGTTTTCGAAAATATTTTGGGACTCTGGGGAGTGAAATTATTATTCTTAGTAAAATTATTAATGGTTTATGATGAAAATGACTATTTGAGGAAATTGATATCATATGCTAAATTGTATTGTTATCTTTTTGAAGAAATCATTTAAAACTCGACAAAGATGCAACAACAACAAGTTGATCAAGCACCTCAAAATCATTCTAGCTTGAATGACATTTTAAGGCATGATCCAACTAAATTTAATGGGGATGCTACTCCTGATGAGGCTGACTCTTGGCTAAGGCAGAATGAGAAGATTTTCCGGGTAATAACTTGCTCAGAAGAACAAAAATTAACTTATGCATCATTTCTTTTGGTGGGTGAGGCTGAATATTGGTGGAAAAGTATGCAACAGTTGATGACGATTCGTGGTGAGGTTGTGAATTGGGAGAACTTTAAGATAAGGTTTCTGGAAAAATATTTTCCAAACAGTGCAAAATTTGCAAGGGAGGCAGATTTTCTGACCTTACAACAAAGAAGGCTATCAGTACAAGAGTACGTAGTAAAATTTAATTATCTCTCAAGATTTTATACTCAGAATATCACAGAAGAATGGAGATGTCGAAAATTCGAGGGAGGACTAAGGCATGAACTGAAGAAGGTACTTATGCCATTGGAAATACAAGAGTTTCCAGCATTGGTAGAGAAAGCCAGAATGATAGAATTGTTAGAGTTTGATCCAAGTAGAGTTTCCAGACTTGCAAAGGGAGAATCTTCAATAAAATTCAACAAAAAGCCTTATGAAAAACCACAATTATCGTATCGAGGAACAGTGAAGTGTTTTGAGTGTGGAAGAGCACATTTCAGACGTAACTGCCCTAAACTTTTTGGAGAAAAAGTTGAAGGGAAGAGATGTTTCATCTGCAATGATCCGGGACACTTTGCTAAGAATAATAATTTCACTCCCCAGAGTCCCAAAATATTTTCGAAAACCATTGCTCTGATACCAAATTGTAATACCCTAATATTTTAAAGAGTATTACTTTTAGTAGAGACTAAATTAACTTATCTTCTATAAACAATCCAACTTTATTTCAATTCTCCCAAAGTACAATACCAAACTTACAAACTTCAAACAATATAGTCTTCACCACTTAACATAAATTCAAATTTCAACTTATAAGTTTTACACAACATAATTTTTCCAATACAAATTTATTCTTTTTACAAAATATCCCTGAACGTTTTTCCCCGCATCTCTCTCATCTCTAAGCTTTTTCAACCGCATCTGCAACATTATCTATTCACATATAACATGAGTTATACGATCATAGCACAAACAAATAAGGGGAAGCCAACCATATCATATCAATCATTAAACTTGTAATAAAAATATTTCAATCATGTATTTCTATAATTACTAAAATGTCATTACCCCGATGTCATTAATTCATCATTATCAAAATCATCTTCCTCAATTTCATAAACCTTACAATTTTACCATGCTTACTCACGAAGCCTTATGGTCAGACCGCTCTCTGCCTGCTTCCTTAAGCCTCACCTGTATACTATGTCTTACTCTCTGAAGCCTTATGGTCAGACCTCTCTCTGCCTGCTTCTATAAAACTTATGAACCACATATTTATGTCAAAGCCTTATGGTCAGACCACTTGCTGCCTGCTTTCATAAACCTCAGGTGTTACTTTGATCATATCAAGCTCTCATGGTACAAACCGAACATACTACTTCTCGTAGGAAACATCATTTCATAAGCAATGATTTCTTATATCCACTCCAACATTTCATCCAATCAACATTTCATACCCTCTTATCCACTCCAATATTTCATCAAATCAACAATTCATAACCTCTTCTCCACATAACTCAATCATGTTCATTCTCTAATCATAATTTGACAATAACCTATTTTGGTGTCAATAAATTAAACATATTGCCAGATATCATACTACATATTATAAACTCATTTTGACCATAACGAGTATAACTCAACATATTTTCACCAATCAAAGATTCATAGATCATCCAAAACATTTCAACATATCTTAGCAACTACATAATATAATCTGAGCTCATTGTAACGACAAATAAAATGCATCTACAGTTGACTTATTTTATTTTATTTTCATCCTATTAGAGATTTTTCTTTACCCCAATTGGTCACCGGAGAGGACCCAGATGTCTGAACGCATCAAACGCACCTTCGACGCCAGCACATATGACTAGTCACAACTAACTGGACCAGGCCAGGGCTGCTCTATGATCAGGGATGTGCCAACTCAGGTTTTTAAGGTTCCTCTATCCTACCTGTCGCAACCGGAATCGCGACGGGACGACGATCAAAAAAAGAAATATACGAGTTTGTGAATTTAGAGATTTGGAGTCGCCACCATAGTTTATTCTGGAAAACTACGGAAAAACCATAAAATGATAAGGCATGGTCAATTAGAACCAGATTTCTTGGTTCGGGAGTCGGTTACGTGTAGGGAAGGTATTAGCACCCTACGACGCCTGCCCTAGGGCAGTACCTTTAACTAAATGTGCGAATATGGATGTGGTTTTCAAAATGTTTAACTTTCCCTTAAAATAAAACTCTAAAGAAACAAACAATATTTTTTAGCTTTTTGGGACCGACAAGGATTGACCTTGCTCCTACGTATTCTCATTCAGAATGAGAAATCAGGGTTACGTAGTTCTTTTAGAAACTGTTTGAGAAATTTGTTTGGAAAATGACTTTGGATTTTTGGGAAAGTGAACCTGACAAGGACTGGCCTTGCTCCTACATATCTCCACTTTTGATGGAGAATCAAGGATAACGTAGTTCTGGCTAGAAAGATTGTTTGTTGGCTTGAAAGTGTTGATGTTTTTGGTTTTTTGAAGATTTTATATTTTTTTTGGTATTTTTTTGATGTAATATTTAGATTTTTTGCGTAATGAGCACTAGGCTGATGCGTACGATCGCACGAGCACTCACACGGCTTTTTCTTTGTTTTTTATTGTTTTGCGTAATGAGTACTAGGCTGATGCGTACGATCGCACGAGCACTCACACGGCTTTTTTATAGTTTTTTATTGTTTTGCGTAATGAGTACTAGGCTGATGCGTACGATCGCACGAGCACTCATACGACTTTTTTGTTTATTTTATATTTTGGGTAACGAGTACTAGGCTGATGCGTACGATCGCACGAGTACTCATACCGCTTTTATTACATTACATGTTTTTTACAGTTTTACATTTTTTTTTATTTTCTTTTTATTAAGAGAGGTGAGTTGAGATATCTATGACATAAAAATATGAAAAGACACAAAAAAAAATTGTGGTAGAAAACAGGATAAATTCATAGACTAAAAAAAATGATCAAAATGCATATATAAATAGAATGAAGAGAAAATGTGTACCTTGTTGAAGATTTGTGTGATGAAATAAAACCTTGCTCGTAATAAGTTGTGAGCAGAGATAGATTAATGGTGGAGAAGATGAATTTATAGTAAAAATATGGTATGAAATTTACTATGTTTGAAGGGAATAGGAAACGGTAAAGTGTGAGAGAAAAATTAAGTAGAGTTTTGGGATGAAATGAAGAGATTTTGAGAGAGAATAGATGGATATTATGTAAAAATAATGTGTATTGTTTTCTTTTTTTTTTTAGATTTTTTACAATATTAAAATAAAATTTTCATGCATATTTAAAATAAAGTCTAATAATTACTTAGTTATTTACATAACACAAAATGATATTTAGCTATTTGAAACAAAAATAGTAAAATTGTTTACACAAGTGTTTTTAAGAAAGTTAAAATAAATAGAAAATAAAAATAAACCATATTTGCTAAACGTAAAAAAAACACACTAAAACCATTTCTTAATTTTAATCTTATATATTTTAGGAAAAAAAAACAATTGCTTAAAGGAATAACGTTACTAAAAAAATTCTAAAACCATTTTATAATGCTGCAATTTTATATATTTATTTCTTTTGTATCTTTTTCATTTTTTTTAGGTTGTTGTTTTTTTTATGGTTGTGTCATTTTCTATTAACAAATAAAATTGAAGTTTAAAATAAACAAATCCAATTAATAAAAATAAAATACAAAACACGAGAAATATATTATAATTGTGAGACAAATACTAAAAGAGTGAAGAAAATAAAAAATAAAACAAATGAAGCAACCAATACGGAACCAAACAAATACTAAGAGCATAAAAACCAATTAAATAAGGATAGGGGTGTATAGAAAAAAAACCAGGTGTGTCGGAAGACTCCGGTTCTCAGGCCCAACGGACGGTAGGAGTGCAACTGTGAGGTTTAGGGGTGTCGCATAGCAGGTGCTGGTCAGGTCGGAGGCCCTTTTCTTGTTATTTGCAGGGGTGTAAAGATGCAAAGTGGGGTGTGCGCCTAGGAGAGAAAAGGTTTAAAACCGAATGGGCCAAAGCCTAATGGGGTTCAAAATATGAATAAAAGGGTGTAGGAAAAGAATTTTCTCTTGTTTTTTTTGTTTTGGGGTGGAAATGAAAAGGTTTGGTGTGAGAGAAAAAAAAAAGATGGATCTTGTGTAAAAAAATGTGTGTGTGAAATGAAAGGAATGTAGGTATTTATAGAGTTAAGGATGAAGAAAGTTGATGAATAAAAATAATATAATAAGTTGGTGGAAAATTTAGATGAAATAAAATATAATTAAAAAAAGATGAATAGAAAAAGTTAATGTGGAAAATAAGTGAAAGAAATAATATAAAAAGTTGGTGGAGAAAGTAGGTGAAATAAAATATAGTAAATAGTAAAAGTTAATGTGGAAAATAGGTGAAAGAAATAATATAAAAAAGTTGGTGGAAAATTTAGATGAAATAAAATATAGTGAATAGTAAAAGTTAATGTGGAAAATAAATGAAAGATATAATATAAAAAGTTGGTGGAGAAATTAGGTGTGGAAATTAAGTGAAAGAAATAATATAAAAAGTTGGTGGAGAAATTAAGTGAAATAAAATATAGTGAATAGTAAAAGTTAATGTGGAAAATAAATGAAAGATATAATATAAAAAGTTGGTGGAGAAATTAGGTGTGGAAATTAAGTGAAAGAAATAATATAAAAAGTTGGTGGAGAAATTAGGTAAAATAAAATATAGTGAATAGTAAAAGTTAATGTGGAAAATAAGTGAAAGAAATAATATAAAAAAGTTGGTGGAGAAATTAGGTGTGAAAATTAAGTGGAAGAAATAATATAAAAAGTTGGTGGAGAAATTAGGTGAAGAAGAATGGATAATAAAAAATGTTGATGGAGAAGATATAATTAAAAAATGTAAGTGGAATAATTAGAAAAGTTGATATATAAAATTAATATGGAAATGATGTGGAAAAAGTAAATGAAAAAGGTAGATGATGTGGAGGATGAGGTGGATGGTGATGTGGAGAATGGGGTGTGATAAGAAAAGATTGGTGGTGAGGAAGTAAAAAAGTGAGATTATTTTGGGCCAATTGATTAAGTTTTTTTAAAAGAAAATTTAGGGGTGCAAAAAGTAAAATAAATAGTATTTTTCATTTTGTTTTTTTTTGTATTTTTTTTTCATGAATTATATTTATCCGGATGAAATTGGGTGTTGACAGCTGCCCCTCTTTACTTAGATATTGCTGAATAATATGAAAATTTTGAGTTTTCGTATTATTGGAGTAAAAGCTAAGTAAAGAAAGAAACACTAATTTCGTCTGGATTTCAAATGGACAATGAACAACAGGAAAATTTAAAATAAATATGAACAAGGCTAACAGAATTGAGGTGTGTAGACATTGTGGAGGTTGTAACAACCCTATGGATGAGAATGAGGTAATTTTATTTTATTTTATTTTTTTTATTTTTTTTATTATTATTATTTTTGTTTGAGTGCATAAATAAAATAAACAAGATTAAGTGAATGTGAAATTTGACTTTGATTGGGTTCGACCATTATCTTGCAGATGGCCGAGAGAAAAATAAGACTGAAAAACTGGTCTCGACCATTATCTAACAGATGGCCGAGATAAAACAAAACTGAAAAGTGCTTTCGACCATTATCTTGCAGATGGTCGAGATAAAACAAAGCTGAAAAGTGCTTTCGACCATTATCTAACAGATGGCCGAGATAAAACAAAACTGAAAAGTGCTTTCGACCATTATCTAGCAGATGGCCGAGATAAAACAAAGCTGAAAAGTGCGTTCGACCATTATCTAGCAGATGGCCGAAATAAAACAAAACTAAAAAGTGCGTTCGACCATTATCTAGCAGATGGCCGAAATAAAACAAAACTGAAAAGTGCTTTCGACCATTATCTAGCAGATGGCCGAGATAAAACAAAATTGAAAAGTGCATTCGACCATTATCTAGCAGATGGCCGAGATAAAAATGTTTGAAAAGTGCATTCGACCATTATCTTGCAGATGGCCGAGATAAAACAAAATTGAAAAGTGCTTTCGACCATTATCTAGCAGATGGCCGAGATAAAACAAAATTGAAAAGTGCGTTCGACCATTATCTAGCAGATGGCCGAAATAAAACAAAGCTGAAAAGTGCTTTCGACCATTATCTAGCAGATGGCCGAGATAAAACAAAACTGAAAAGTGCTTTCGACCATTATCTTGCAGATGACCGAGATAAAAATGTTTGATTGCTTTGAATTTTTGAAAATTGGAATTGGTTGAAATTTTGAGATGTTGAAAAAATTTTGATTTTGATTTTTTTTAGATAGAAATGAGTATCCATCCTTTTTTGAAACAAGGTTTTGTATAAGATTGAAATATGGTTGATGTAAATTACGAAATGGAGAAGAAAACTTTGATGCATTTTTTTGTCTTTTTGAAGGAAGAAAATTTGATGTAATGTACATGGAGGGGAAAACTTCGATGCATTTTTTTGTCTTTTTGAAGGAAGAAAATTTGATGAATACACATGGAGGCAAATTCAAAGTTGATGAAAATATGTATATGATGTATTGGAAGATTATGAAATTATGACATTTTTTCACTGAGTCAATTTGCTTTCTTTGAAATCATCAAATTTATGACGATCTAGACTTCCAATTTCCTTTCAATGGATGTCCAATTCTAAAGTTAATTGTTCAAAATGGAGCTTGTATGCTACACATTTCTTGACGAGATACTAGTGTGTTTATGCTTGATACCAGGGGTTAGTTAAAATGAAAGGTTTCCCACACATTTGTTTTGGGCATTCCATTCCTCATACAATCATCCATGAATGATGTAATATGTGAATGTGAATGTCAATGTGAAACAATGATATACCCAAAGGTTACCGGTTTGGTGTTTGGGAAAAGGAGTGTGAGAATGTCATGTGAGATTTGCAAAAATTTGCCCCAATTTTGGTGGTAATGGATTTATGAAATTTGGGGCGAATCAAGATCATGCAAGGCCCAACAAGGGATGCCCCAGCCTCTGTATGAGCTTTGAAGTTCAGGGCGGACCAAGATCATGCAAGGCCCAACAAGGGATGCCCCAGTCTTTGTATGAGCTTTGAATGCTCAGATGAAAAAAAAAAATTTGAGATTTAACCAAGTTGCTCAATACTCTGAATGGGCCGAAGCATATGAAAGACACGCCTTGGTTTTGGGTATGAGTCAATTAAGCGAGGTTCAAAAAGAAGTTGCCCCCCATTCTGGGTTTACGAATGATAAGATGGACTCAAAATCATACAAAGCCCCAAAGTGCCTACCCTTATTTTGAGGGTGGATCTATGAATTTCAATGCGGACAAATTTGAGAGGCCCAACAAGGGATTCCCCGGTCTTGGTACGAACTTTGAATATACAGATGAAACAAATGTGAAATTAACAAAGTCGTCCAATATTCTGAATGGGCTGGGCCGAAACATATGAAACTCACATAGTTGCCCTGGTTTTGAAGAACAGGCGAAAAGGTTATGAAAACTTACAAAGTTGCCCCAAGTTTGGGACTCGGGGGTAGAGTTTGAATGAGATATGAATTTGTTCAGAAATTTGTGATGGATATGGACATGATTGGTTTGAAAGAATTTCCCAAATTGGCTTGATTTTCCTTTGTATAATTTTGATCAATAGGGAGTTCCCTTTATCCGAGGACATTTATTTTTCATCATCATTTTTTACAACTGCATCGTTGGTCATTTTGTCTTGTCTCAAAATTAAGCTTCATGAAGAATTAAGCAACCATTATTCAATCTGCGTGGACTTTTATTGGGCTTGTAATGTGGCTTGGGCTAAAGGGTGTTGAAAGAAAGGATATAAAGGCCCAAATAAATTTTTGGGGTTATTTGAAACAAGAGTTACCATCTACACTTTGTATCAGCTATTCGCCAAATCTGTTTTGACTATTTTGCCCTTTCTCAAATTTCATTCTTTGTTTGACATCACTTTGTGATTCTTTCCATTTTTGCTTCGGTTTTGCTGAATTCTCTTAATTTGATCACTAAGTGTGTTCTTCCTGCAATTTGAGTCGACTTCTACCGTGATGGTAACTCTTGTTTTGGGTAAAATTTTGAAAAGAAATTTCTTATTGGCTCAAATTTGGTATCAAAGGATATATTTTTGTTTTGTTTTTTTTTTTTTTTGGATGGAGAAAGATGGCCACACCTCATTTCAAATTTTGGTTGTTTCATTTTCAAAAGATTAATTAGGAGACAAAGCTAAATGATCTCAACGAGAGTCATTTTTCTTTTTTTTTCTTTTTTTTTTCTTTTTTTTTTGTGTCCCAAAAGAATCAGGGATCTCCCAACTGAAAGCCAGTGTAGGAAATGGAAAATCTGCCCCAGTGTAAAACTTTGTGTTTATTATTTGGGCTTAAGAACATGATTGGGCCAATCTGTTGGTATAGCGAGGGCTGAAGGATGATGTTTTCAAGCAATGCACACACGGATATCTCTTAAGAAGATGTGACTTGATCATTTGGCTCCAGGAGATTATGACATCCATTACATTTTTTGAAATCTCATAAAATGGATGATTTGCTTCGAAAATAATTGACTCAACTTTTGCGTATTTTTTTTATTTTATGCATGAAGAAAAGTAATATGAAATGAAAATGATGATACTAGTTGAAAAACATATTTTTTTTTTCTTAGAGAAAATTAGGTTTTGGTGGCCAGTATGAAAACTGGGCTTGGGGCCAGCATGGGAAATAGGCTTTGTGAGCCAGTGGGGAAATTGGGATTTCTTGGCCAATGGAAACTGGGCCTTGCGGGCCAGCATGGGATCTGGGCTTTGTAGGCTAGTATGGGAAATGGGATTTGTGAGCTATTGTGGAAATGGGGATTTCTCGGCCAATGGAAATTGGGCCTTGCGGGCCAGCATGGAAACTAGGCTTTGCAAGCCAGTATAGGAACTGTGCTTTTGTGAGCCACTGTAGGAACTGGGCTTAGGTGGGCCTCTTTAATTCTTAATTATTTTTTTTTTGACAACAAATTCCAAGAAAATCGTGCATGATAATTTGGAAGATTGTACTAAAAACACATTGTTAACAATTTGTATCTTCCACAATTATGCTTCTTGTTTATTACTGAAAATTATGCAATTTACAGAAAGAAATCTATTTGTATATTTTTTTTTGACAAAGAAGGACAATTGGACTCAATGGGCTCCGAATCAATCTTTTTTTTTTGGTTTTTACTTTTCGACACGGGAAAATCCAGATCGGATTGGACCTGAGGAGAAATAACATAAAAGGAAGTTGGACTTACCAGGCACATTGACCCAATGGATCAGATGACCTGAGCCGTGTGAACTTGACACAAGAAGATGACCAAGAAAGCATTTTTTTATTTTTCAGTTTATGGAACAAGCTAAAAGAAATTCATCATTTTTTTGTTATGAGAGGATTTCACAAGATTAGACTAAAGAAAATTTTGCAACACCACCAGACTCAATGGGCCCAACACTATTCTTTTTACAACCATGACAAAATCTTGAGACAAGGGTCTTAATTCCTCTATTTTTTTTTTTTGCACAAATACTTGTCACACAAATGGGAAGGGAAAATATGAATTGAAAACACAAAATCTACTTAAACATGTATTTTTTATTTTTCAGAAATTCAGATGCACTGGTTCAAGAGAAACCACATATGACAAAGGGGCCTAATGGGCTCAAAAACTCTTCATCTTTCATTTTCAGATTTTTTTTAACTACAAATTCAAAGAAAATCACACAGGACAATTTGAACAAATGTACAAAACATCATTCAACAGCAAAAATGCGAAAACAAAATATTTTTGACATATTTTCAAAAGTAGACTCGAGAGAAAACCACGAAGGCCATTGGGCCTAATGGGCTCGAGCACTGTTCCCTTTCATTCTCAGATTTTTTTTTTTTTTTTTACAAATTCAAAGAAAATCACACAGGACAATTTGAACAAAATGTACTAAACATCATTCAACAGCAAAAATGTGAAAACAAAATATTTTTGACATATTTTCAAAAGAAATAGACTCGAGAGAAAACCACGAAGGCCATTGGGCTTAATGGGCTCGAGCACTGTTCCCTTTCATTCTCAGATTTTTTTTTTTTTTTTTTACAAATTCAAAGAAAATCACACAGGACAATTTGAACAAAATGTACTAAACATCATTCAACAGCAAAAATGTGAAAACAAACTATTTTTGACATATTTTCAAAAGAAGTAGACTCGAGAGAAAACCATGAAGGCCATTGGGCCTAATGGGCTCGAGCACTGTTTTTTTTTATTTTTTTTTAGATTTATTCAAAATGTAGAAGGAAAAGGAATTAAATCAAACAAATTGGTGTGATGTGAAAATTATGAACATTTCCAAAATAATTTTTCACTCAAATTTATATTTCAGAAGAATTGGGTTCAAAGAAGGCTAACCTGACACTGAGGCCCAATGAACCTGAAAAATGTCCTTTATCATGCAGATGAAAAAGAATTTTGAACACTTCAAATTTTACATCACTCCACTTATTATTTTTGAAGATTTTCTTATTTATCATATTTTTTATATTTTGTTTTATTATTTTTTTGGTAAAATCGGATCATCTAAGAAGTCTTGTATTGGGCCGGATTGACCCAACAAAACCCTACCCGTTTTCATTTTTCAATTTTTTTTTTCAAATTTGAAATCAGAAAGACCGGGACCGACACCAGACGGTTGCAGTGACCGGAACTGTAGCCACAGTGGATTTGTTTGGCTATAAGTCGAGAGCTCCTCCGCGTTGGGCGACATTTCAGTCTGACCACTCTCTCTCCTGCTCTCCCCTTCTCTCTCTAACTCTCTCTTCTTTGAGCGTCCTTCGAGAGCGTCTGAGATCTGCAAGGCTCCTCCGTCCCTGCCTTCGAAGGCCTCCGAGTCCTCTAACGAGCTTCTCCCTGTGTACCATCCGCTTCCGGGTAAGTCTTCTGAACTCTTAATCTCCTTTTCCTTCTCTTAAGTTTTCGTTCTCCTTTTTCACTTCCCTTCATGCTTTCCCACTTTCCTTTTTTGCTTTCCTTTACGCTTTTCCGTTCTTGCTTTTGTTCCTTCTTCGATTTCCCTGCTTTCCTTCCTCTTTTCCCTTTCTTTTTTTCTTTTCCTTATGCTTTCTGTCATGCTTTTCCCTTTCCTGCAAGCTCTTCATTTTCTTCTGCTTTTCGCTTTGTCTGCTTTTATTTCCCTCTCGCCTTTCTCTGCATTTCTTTCTGAGCCCTCTTTCTTCCTCTTTTTTTTAATTTTCAAAACATAAAACACTTAAAAACCAAACTGTCTTAAACTTAAGGGGTATATAGGCTGGAAACCAGACGCTAATCTCCCTTCGTTTGAAGGTATGACAGAGACAATCGGGTAGAACAACGCCACGTACCCCATTAAAAACAGAAAACTTAAAAAGAATATTACTCGTATGAACACAAGGACATGGACATGGACAATCTGGACGTAGATCCGTTTAGGAACCTTTGCGAGGACCATGAAACAGATCACAAACTGGACAACGAGACTCGAAAGACCCAATACAAAGAACAAAATTAGCTCTTAAGAAACACAATGGAAGAAAACATTAGACTATGAACATAGTATTTTTGTTATTTATGGTTTGTTTTTTTTTTAATTATTATTTATTTAGACAAATTAGGGAAATGGATGAGAAGGAAATGGAAATGGAGAGACCGACCTGCCCAAAGTGGCGTCCGACAGAAGACCAAATCAGGATAATGACCAACATTTACAATTACGGAGTCACTCACCCAAGTCGAACTTAGATTTTTGAGATCACTACTCGAATCAGGGCATTCGGAGAAGCGGGGGAGTACAATGTCCAGTGCTGGTTTAGCAATCATGGGAATAGAGTAAGACGTTGGCAAGCGGAATTGGATCCCACCGGCACCCTCTTTTCTCTACTACCCCTGTACATGTATGGTAAAACCCTAACTTCATCCTTGTCTTTTTAATTTTCTCCCTCTCTTCCTTCTTTTGACACAATTATTTATATATATATTTTTTTTATTATTTTTTTTTTGGAGAACCCGGTTGGGTAATCATGAAGGCTCCGAAGCTTCTGGACCTCTTCCCCATTCCCATCATAATCGATGGAGAAACAGAGATTCCTCCGCCTCCGTCCACGACTTTTCATACCAGAGGTCCCTCAACGGAGCTTTCCCTTAGACCACCACAACCAGCTCGAGAATTCTTTTTTCATTGAAGAATTTTTTTTGTTTGTTTTGTTTTTGTGGGCCGAGTGTGGCCAAAATTTGAATAAGGACTGTAATATGGACACTTAAGTTTTTTTGTTTTGGACTGTAATATTAACGATCACTAATGATCGACCCCGAACCTCTTTTATTATGTTTTTTTTTTTGCTTTTGTTTGAATTCCTGATATGGTGAGGTAACTCTGTATCCTATCCGTTAGATCTACCTGTTTTTTTTTGTTTTCAATATTGTTGCATTTTAGTTTTATTTATCATAATATCAAGGTCGTATGAGTGTATCCCTAACCTTACTGTAATTTCCTATTCTTATGATGAAATGAAATAGATTTATTTATTTATTTATTTTTTTTTGATTCATTGAGTCTAAACAAAATTCGAATCAAATAAACCTTTGAAACAATGAAGAAGAGGACTTAAAATATATTTACGATGAAGGAAAATAAGGAAAAATAACTTCGAAAGATGAGACCTGAAGTAAAACTCAAAATTATTTGTATGACACGATGAGTAAATGGGTTCAAAAGAAAATAAATTATTTACAAAGAAAATACGAAAAATGACTTCGAATAAAATGAGATCCAAACAAAACCATTATGCGTACGAGACAACGAAGAAATAGGAAGTAAAGACCAACGAACTCGTAAAACAATTTTGGACAAATTGAAACTTCGATGACTCCCTAATTTTTTTGAAAATTGTTTTTGGTGTAATGGAATCGGACTCAAGCAAAAGCTTTAGAAATGCAATTTTGGTTTTTTTTTATTAGATGAAACAAAATAAGGAAAGAGAAAGAAAATGAAAAGAAAAGGAAAAGACAATGTAGTTCAAATACTCTAGTAAGAAATTATAAAGCTGTGAAAATATTGCCCCGGTATAATTTGGAAATTAACACGAAACATAGTCAATAAGAAGTTCCCAAGACATAGGAAAACATCTCAAGCTTTAGTCATCACGTTTTTCATTTCTCCGATCAGTTTCTTGCAGCAATTGGAGAATGTTTCGACCTTCTTAGGCAAATTAAAGATTGGCATTACAGATTCAGCATCAGCTAATAGCTTAGGAAGATCTTCAATGACTTCATTGATGAGGGAAGCTAAATTGTGAGAGATTCCTCTTTCAACTCCTTTGTAACTCGTTCTTCTCCAATGACATATTCCTTCATCTGACTCATCAATCTTTTATGTCCCCTTTTAGTTGAATGGCAACATTCCTTCTCTAGTTTTGTCATTGCTGCTTCTATCCACTGCTCATCATTTTGAAATTTCTTTTCGCAATTTGGGTAAGGGAAATTAATTACAACTTGATTGACTTAACCCTTTCTGCGATTCATTGGCTAAGGGAAACTTTCATTAACAGTTCATGATTTTGGGCCTTTCTTTGAAGCGAACAACATTGCCTCAAGTGTCTTTAACTTGATGAAACATTTCAGCAAAAGTTAGGCCTGGCGTCCCTTCTGTCTTGCGCCCGGGCGCGAGACTCTCTCGAAAAGTCGAAAGTGGACGAGGGTCCACTAAAATCGGGACGAGCGTCTTCTTCTCTGGCCTGGACGAGCGTTCCAAATCTTGGACGAGCGCCCTCTTCTGCTCTAGGACGAGCGTCGTCTTCAGAGAGCTAGACGAACGTTCACTTGGCGTCACTCCGACGACGAGCGTTTCTGCATGTGTGACGGGCGTTTCTGCGTGCCTTGTTGGTTCATCTCTACATTTTGTTGGAGACTCTTCCAAGCTCATTTTTAGCTCCCGCAATGATATATAATTTGCGATCTATGCTGCCAAGGGACACACCATTTAATTTTGTCTTCGTTTAAATTTGCACAAAGTTGCGCCCATTCATTTGCTCCTTTCACATTTGGTTTGCACTACAATAGCTCGTCCATGGGGTACGGGGAATTTAAGGCGTCTCCAATCTCACGGGAAATGAACCATATATATAACACTGGTAGACAACATAACATCTTTCCTCCCTTAAGTTCATAACAACGATTAAGGGTCCCATAAACTTCAGCCAGGACGGCAGTGACTGGATCCTCACAACGCTCTTTGTATCCCACAAATGGTTCATAGCGGCATAATCGACGAGGTCCTTGACATTTAGGAGAAAGCATGACACCATAGAGGAGAAGAGCTAATACATCCGTAAACGTTTCCCAATTTTCCTCTTAAGCCAAACGAGGTAGGTATTTCTATAAGTATCTTTGAGGAAAGCCCCTCACTTTGCCCTTGATTGTGAACTCGCTTTCCAACTTCATTGGGTGTACTTTCCTGATTCGCACTAGTTATGAGTAGGGGTATATTTCCCGAGGTAAATGTAGGCACCTTGCATCCGAGAAGTGTATCTAAGATTTACTCAAATTCCTCCACTCTGGCAGGTTCAACAAATTCTTATACTCCACCAATATTACCCTCCTTTGTTTGGCGTGCATTTTTTCAACAAAATATATGAACTCGAATGCCCCTTGACTTAAAATTCCATGTTAATTCCCATCTTTAGCTTAAAGGCTTTAATCACAACTTTATAATTTTTGACTAGAATCCACAAAATGTGACAAGACTGTAAAAAAACATGAGCTAAGAAAGAAGAAAAAACATAAAGAAAAAAAAGTATAAAGAGACATGATGATATGTACAAGGTGCGTGATTTTTATTAAGCGAACATGAGGGTTATAAGAATACACGTTTCTCCCTTTTGTGCCTTATCAAAGGTTGAATGACTGAAGTTCTAAGGCCAAATATATGCACTCACAAGGATAGCTTCCTAATGCTTAAATCAGGCCACCAGAGCTATGGCTCTTTTCACTGTTTCTCCACAACAGTCAGAGTAATCAACTAGATGTGGAGACACAAATGAAGAGAACAGACTCTGGCTGGGGTTCTCACGATAGCCAAACAGGAAGTACATCCCAGAGTGACACCGCTACACAACCCCTCTATTTCTAAGTTGCGCTCAGACCCGGGTATAGGGCCTCACTCATGATATGCATACAATGTGTGTGTGTGAAGGGAGAATGCAATTGTACATCCCAAACCCTCACCTGCAAAACAACCAGAAAATTCCTAGGCAGATATAACATGTTTTCTACCCTAGGGTTCAATAAAATCAAAACAAACACACATACAATTATGACAAATATCAAACAAAGATAAAGAAAAAGGGGAAGAAAAATACAAAGAAAAACCACATTGAATTCGCACATCTAATTAAATGGCCTGACTCTATGGGGTCCCCAGTGGAGTCGCCATCTGTCGCAACCGGGATCGCGACGGGACGACGATCCGAAAAAGAAAAACGGAGGGTTTTTGAAAAAAGAGATTTGGAGTCGCCACCATAGTTTATTCTGGAAAACTACGGAAAAACCATAAAATGATAAGGCATGGTCAATTAGAACCAGATTTCTTGGTTCGGGAGTCGGTTACGTGTAGGGAAGGTATTAGCACCCTACGACGCCTGCCCTAGGGCAGTACCTTTAACTAAATGTGCGAATATGGATGTGGTTTTCAAAATGTTTAACTTTCCCTTAAAATAAAACTCTAAAGAAACAAACAATATTTTTTAGCTTTTTGGGATCGACAAGGATTGACCTTGCTCCTACGTATTCTCATTCAGAATGAGAAATCAGGGTTACGTAGTTCTTTTAGAAACTGTTTGAGAAATTTGTTTGGAAAATGACTTTGGATTTTTGGGAAAGTGAACCTGACAAGGACTGGCCTTGCTCCTACGTATCTCCACTTTTGATGGAGAATCAAGGATCACGTAGTTCTGGCTAGAAAGATTGTTTGTTGGCTTGAAAGTGTTGATGTTTTTAGTTTTTTGAAGATTTTATATTTTTTTTGGTATTTTTTTGATGTAATATTTAGATTTTTTGCGTAATGAGCACTAGGCTGATGCGTACGATCGCACGAGCACTCACACGGCTTTTTCTTTGTTTTTGATTGTTTTGCGTAATGAGTACTAGGCTGATGCGTACGATCGCACGAGCACTCACACGGCTTTTTTATAGTTTTTTATTGTTTTGCGTAATGAGTACTAGGCTGATGCGTACGATCGCACGAGCACTCATACGGCTTTTTTGTTTATTTTATATTTTGGGTAACGAGTACTAGGCTGATGCGTACGATCGCACGAGTACTCATACCGCTTTTATTACATTACATGTTTTTTACAGTTTTACATTTTTTTTTATTTTCTTTTTATTAAGAGAGGTGAGTTGAGATATCTATGACATAAAAATATGAAAAGACACAAAAAAAAAATTGTGGTAGAAAACAGGATAAATTCATAGACTAAAAAAAATGATCAAAATGCATATATAAATAGAATGAAGAGAAAATGTGTACCTTGTTGAAGATTTGTGTGATGAAATAAAACCTTGCTCGTAATAAGTTGTGAGCAGAGATAGATTAATGGTGGAGAAGATGAATTTATAGTAAAAATATGGTATGAAATTTACTATGTTTGAAGGGAATAGGAAACGGTAAAGTGTGAGAGAAAAATTGAGTAGAGTTTTGGGATGAAATGAAGAGATTTTGAGAGAGAATAGATGGATATTATGTAAAAATAATGTGTATTGTTTTCTTTTTTTTTTAGATTTTTTACAATATTAAAATAAATTTTTCATGCATATTTAAAATAAAGTCTAATAATTACTTAGTTATTTACATAACACAAAATGATATTTAGCTATTTGAAACAAAAATAGTAAAATTGTTTACACAAGTGTTTTTAAGAAAGTCAAAATAAATAGAAAATAAAAATAAACCATATTTGCTAAACGTAAAAAAAACACACTAAAACCATTTCTTAATTTTAATCTTATATATTTTAGGAAAAAAAAACAATTGCTTAAAGGAATAACGTTACTAAAAAAATTCTAAAACCATTTTATAATGCTGCAATTTTATATATTTATTTCTTTTGTATCTTTTTCATTTTTTTTAGGTTGTTGTTTTTTTTATGGTTGTGTCATTTTCTATTAACAAATAAAATTGAAGTTTAAAATAAACAAATCCAATTAATAAAAATAAAATACAAAACACGAGAAATATATTATAATTGTGAGACAAATACTAAAAGAGTGAAGAAAATAAAAAATAAAACAAATGAAGCAACCAATACGGAACCAAACAAATACTAAGAGCATAAAAACCAATTAAATAAGGATAGGGGTGTATAGAAAAAAAACCAGGTGTGTCGGAAGACTCCGGTTCTCAGGCCCAACGGACGGTAGGAGTGCAACTGTGAGGTTTAGGGGTGTCGCATAGCAGGTGCTGGTCAGGTCGGAGGCCCTTTTCTTGTTATTTGCAGGGGTGTAAAGATGCAAAGTGGGGTGTGCGCCTAGGAGAGAAAAGGTTTAAAACCGAATGGGCCAAAGCCTAATGGGGTTCAAAATATGAATAAAAGGGTGTAGGAAAAGAATTTTCTCTTGTTTTTTTTGTTTTGGGGTGGAAATGAAAAGGTTTGGCGTGAGAGAAAAAAAAAGATGGATCTTGTGTAAAAAAATGTGTGTGTGAAATGAAAGGAATGTAGGTATTTATAGAGTTAAGGATGAAGAAAGTTGATGAATAAAAATAATATAATAAGTTGGTGGAAAATTTAGATGAAATAAAATATAATTAAAAAAAGATGAATAGAAAAAGTTAATGTGGAAAATAAGTGAAAGAAATAATATAAAAAGTTGGTGGAGAAAGTAGGTGAAATAAAATATAGTAAATAGTAAAAGTTAATGTGGAAAATAGGTGAAAGAAATAATATAAAAAAGTTGGTGGAAAATTTAGATGAAATAAAATATAGTGAATAGTAAAAGTTAATGTGGAAAATAAATGAAAGATATAATATAAAAAGTTGGTAGAGAAATTAGGTGTGGAAATTAAGTGAAAGAAATAATATAAAAAGTTGGTGGAGAAATTAGGTGAAATAAAATATAGTGAATAGTAAAAGTTAATGTGGAAAATAAATGAAAGATATAATATAAAAAGTTGGTGGAGAAATTAGGTGTGGAAATTAAGTGAAAGAAATAATATAAAAAGTTGGTGGAGAAATTAGGTAAAATAAAATATAGTGAATAGTAAAAGTTAATGTGGAAAATAAGTGAAAGAAATAATATAAAAAAGTTGGTGGAGAAATTAGGTGTGGAAATTAAGTGGAAGAAATAATATAAAAAGTTGGTGGAGAAATTAGGTGAAGAAGAATGGATAATAAAAAATGTTGATGGAGAAGATATAATTAAAAAATGTAAGTGAAATAATTAGAAAAGTTGATATATAAAATTAATATGGAAATGATGTGGAAAAAGTAAATGAAAAAGGTAGATGATGTGGAGGATGAGGTGGATGGTGATGTGGAGAATGGGGTGTGATAAGAAAAGATTGGTGGTGAGGAAGTAAAAAAGTGAGATTATTTTGGGCCAATTGATTAAGTTTTTTTAAAAGAAAATTTAGGGGTGCAAAAAGTAAAATAAATAGTATTTTTCATTTTGTTTTTTTTTGTATATTTTTTTATGAATTATATTTATCCGGACGAAATTGGGTGTTGACACTACCAACAAAAAGAGGTCCTCAATAATTAACAATTTATTTATTTAATTTATCTCCCTTATTTTCTTATGCTCTAAATCTTAAAATGCCTAATTTTACTTCTTCTCACAACAACCTCAAATAGTATCTGTATATCTATTTAATACCCATATACAAGTTACTACAGAACCCTTATTCTAAACCTTCCAACAAGATCAATTTCAGCCAACAAACTCATTCAATAAATTCATCACAATAAACATCCATAATAGAATTCATACAAGATAATTATAAACAATTAACAATAATAAAACATTACTATAAATGGTCATAGAAGAATACAATATTTGACAATCATAAAAATAATCTTAATATAAAAATTCATGGGGAAACAAGAAGTGGAATCTGGCAGAGCCCGTTAGACAACTTCTAATCCATCCAACAATACAATATAATTAAATAACAAGAACAATACATGTCTGGGGAAATAAGAAGTTGAATCTGGCAGAGCCGGTTAGACAACTTCTAATCCTTCCAAAAATGCAATAAAATAAGTAAGTAAAGCAATAAATAGTTTGGGGAAACAAGAAGTTGAATCTGGCAGAGCCGGTTAGACAACTTCTAATCCTTCCAAAAATATAATAAAAATAAATAAGGAAGGAAATAAAAGTTTGGGGAATCAAGAAATTGAATCTGGCAGAGCCGGTTAGACAATTTCTAATCCTTCCAAAATACAATAAAATAAATAAGGAAAACAATAAAATGTTTGGGGAAACAAGAAATTGAATCTGGCAGAGCCGGTTAGACAATTTCTAATCCTTCCAAAATACAAAAATAAACCACTAACAACGTATAATTGGCATAACATAATCAACATCACATTTTACAACTATCACACTTGGATATTAACACAAAAGCATACTCTCATTTAAAATTCAAGATCATACAGAAACAAAATACTCTATATTCAAGATTTAAAATCAGACAAAAGAAAAATATAGTATATTCAAGACTCAAGATAATACAAAAAGAAATACTCAAAGTTAGCTTCCCTTACCTCTATTACAGACTTAATCTCCTCGCTCTCTGAAAACTTCCAGAATATCCCCTTTGAAATTAGAAATTCTTCCAACTCTCTTCTCTCAAAAATTTTCTAAGTTCTTTGGTGTAAATTTTCAACCTTCCCCCCTTGGCTATTTATAGCAAAAAAATTTACTATTCATTTTTTACTATTCATTTTAACTATTCATTTTTTTATTCATTTTACTATTACAAAAATAATTTTTTATTTGCAATTTGATGAATTCTGATCTCAAAGCTACGTGGAACACTTATCCTTTCCAAATATTATTTTTTTTTAACTATTCACTTTTTACTATTCACAATTTACTATTCACAATTTATTATTCATCATTTTTTTTTTAGCATTTAACTTATAAATATTTTCAAGGATCTTACACATTTTACTTACTTGGGTGGAGATACTAGATGCAATAAGAATGCTTCCAAGCTAGAATGCTCTCTTCCAACCCAAAACTTTGATGACACACTAGTGAACAAGTGAGTGGAAGAGAAATTTCCTTAAGAGGTAAGAGTGAAAAGATGTGGAAAACCTTGGAGAAGGTATGTGGAAGTGTTTGTGCCTGGAAAGAAACCCTAAAACGCAGCTTGAGGTATAAAAATACCCTAATGGGCTTGGGTCCCGCTAAGGGGAACTAAAGCCCATTCTGCGAGAGTACCGCTCAGCGGTAAAATACCGCTCAGCGGCACTTTCGTGATGTGCTCCTCTCCTTCTTTTCTTAACCTACGTGCCTCCCATACATGCCCCTCATTGGTTCCCTGCAATTCAACGTTTAAAATACTTATGCAAACCCTAACTAAAATAAAACAAACAAAAACAATCAATCAACTGGGTTGCCTCCCAGGTAGCGCTTGTTTAACGTCATGAGCCTGACCCAAAATCCACCAACACCCATCAGTAGGTGTTTCAAACTTACCAGCACCCATCAGTAGGTGCAAAATTTTCTCACCAACACCCATCAGTAGGTGTTTCAAACTTACCAGCACCCATCAGTAGGTGCAAAATTTTCTCACCAACACCCATCAGTAGGTGTTACAAACCTAGTATCCTTCAGTAGATACTTAACCACCTAGCATCCTTCAGTAGATGCTAGATCCAAAAAAATAATGTCCAAAATAATGTTCACAGATTAAAAGTTACAAAACAAAAATAAAAAATCAAAAGTTTGTAAATCCACTGGGTTGCCTCCCAGCAAGCGCTCCTTTAACGTCATTAGCTTGACCCAGTAAAGCTCAAGTTCCATCTTCTTTATAGTTGATGTTGTCATTCCACCAACTTTTCAACTGTTTCCTTTGAACTGTTTTGGTTCTTCTAGAATATGGAGACTCTATCTCTATCATCTCCTTCTCTTTAAAGCCCTTTATAACCCACAACTTGTTCTTGATTCTTACAGGTGTGCCAAGTTGGAGTCTTCTTTTCTTCCAGTCTCTAGGAATTTCTTCTCCTTTTCCAATCTCTTCTTCCTTGGGTACCTGAAACAACAAACAATGGTTACCTGAAACTTCAAGATTTTCATCTTTACGTCTAGTCATGGGTGCATCTCGAAATGCAGCTTTATAACTAGCTTCTTCCTCCTTTACTTGCGTCTCATCTTTGAAGACATCCACCACCACTCTCTCCTCTCTGTCCTGGAGCACCACTATACCTTCATTTACATCTATGATAGCCCTGGCCGTTTTCATAAACGGTCTTCCAAGTATGATAGGTATCTTCTCGGTTTCCATCTTCATCACCACAAAGTCTGCCAAAAACTGAAATTTGCCAACACAAACTACAATGTCTTCTGCAATCCCACATGGCTCCTTTGAAGATCCATCGGCCATCACTAGATTAACCTTTACAGGTTTCATTTTAACATTGCCAATTTGCTCCAATAAAGAATAAGGCATCAAGTTAACACTTGAACCTAAATCAAGGAGAGCTTTCTTTACCTTTTTCTTCCCTATAGTACAAGGGATAGAAAAACTACCTGGATCTGATGCTTTAGGAGGGAATGACTCTTTCTTAACAGTTATACACTTTTTTTCCTCATCATCTCTACGTCTCTTCTTTGTAGAGATTTCTTCATCAGATTTTGTGTAAACTGCAATTTTCTGTAAAATCTGTTCCCAAGGTGCTTCATTATCCACCATTCTGAATAATTCTGTGAAGTCCATTTGTTTCTCTTGATTTATTGGAAAAGGAAAAATGTCCTTTCTTTCTTCTTCTCTTTTCTGTTTCTCCTTCTTCTAACTCAATTATCTCTTCATTCACACTCTTTACCACTTTGCACTCTTCTCTAGGGTTAACCTCAGTATTAGCCCCAAAGTTTCTGTTATGAAATTAACATCCTCCACAGCTTCCCCTGGGAAAGCACATTGACCATTGATATGATCACCTCCACATAATTCGCACAACTGGGTTTGTACCTGTGCAGCAGATTTCAACTCTTTAGGCAATTGAGCAAGAGTTTTGGTCAGAGTCTGAGTTAGAATTTTATTCTGTGCTAGCAAGGCATCATGTGTTTGTAATTGAAGAACCCCTTTTTGTTGCATAGGAGCTCCTCTCTCACTGTGCAGCTCATTATCACTAGTAGCCATGTTTTCTATAATTTCAGTTGCTTCCTCTGGAGTTTTCCATTTAATATTGCCTCCTGCTGAGGCGTCCAGTGTAACGCCCCGGCAACTCGTAGGGACCGTTGACTGCCCCCACAGACCACCACCAGGCTTTCCAGTGTGCTTTGTCCTCACTCGCACACTTTCTGGGAAAACTTCCCAGAAGGTCACCCATCCCAGAATTACTCCAGGCTAAGCACGCTTAACCATGGAGTTCTTATGAGTCAGGCTACCGAAAAGTAAATGCATTTTGGTGATATGAGTAGTCAAATCAATTCCTTTAAGCTATCCTTCAACCGTATAGTCCCATACCTATACAGTCTCCAGATCCCTCTCATTCCGGTGTATGTTCGATTCATCCATGTACCCCTTCCACCCGAAGCTGCCAGGAGCCGCTCCTTGTCTGTGCCCCCTGCACCATGCTTCTTGCACCGGCGTCACTCCCCGCCCTCGTCTCCGTGCCCGGGTGTCACATCCAGCATCATCTTGGTTTGTGAACCAAGCCCTCCAAGGAAAGTTAAGACTACTTCTTGATCTTCAAAACCATGCGTGGGAGTTTTACGCAATAAGCTTTTATACCTGTCCCATGCATGCCCCAGTGATTCTTCCATGCCCTGCTTGAATGAAGAAATCTCTTGCTTACCTTTAGTCACCTTAGATTGTGGAAAGTATTTGTTTAAAAATTTTGTGACCACTGCTTCCCACTCTGTGAAACTTTCTTCTGGAAAAGAATTTAACCAAAGCTTAGCATTGCCTCCCAATGAGAAAGGAAACAAGCTAAGTTTGATAGCTTCGTCTGGCACCCCATTAATCTTGACTGTGTTGCAAATCTCATTAAAGGTAGTGAGGTGCTCATATGGGCTTTCATGAGATAACCCATTAAATTGATTACTTTTCACTAGTTGAATCAGTGCTGGTTTGACCTCCATATTGGCTGCATTGACTCTAGGTCTAGCTATGCTGTTAAAGTGCTGAGGTCCAGCAATATTGGTGTAATCTGCAAGAGTTCTTCTACCATTATTGTTCTTCATATTTCCTGTGCTATGAACAGAACCTTGTGGTGATGTTTGTAAGAGAGTTTCTGGAGAAGGGAAAAGTTCTCTAGACGTTCTAATTCTTCTCCTCCTTCTACTATCTTCTAATCCTTCAAGAAGAGGTTCTGTTGTTTTCTTACTCCTTGTTCTAATTGCTTCCTGCATACACTAGAAAACAAAACCCTAGAAAATCTTTGTTAGCACAAAAAGATATAGGAGAAGATATATATTCAGAAGATAAAATAAGATAGAATAAAATAAAATAAAATAAAATAAAATCTAATCTAATCAAATCAAATAAAATAAAATAAAATAAAAACAGAAAAATAAAAACAGAAATTCAAAATTAAAGTCAAAGATAATCAATAATCACACAAATTAACCAGTTAAACCACGAGTCCCCGGCAACGGCGCCAAAAACTTGATGGACAAATTTATGATCACCAAAATATGATGTCACAAACTTGTTTCACAATCGGCAAGTATGACCGAATCGTTCAAGTAATAAACTTGGTAAGACCAAGTATCGTTCTCCCAAAGGACTCACGGCCTAGTTTAGTTATGTGGTTTGTTGATTAGCTAAGACTTAAGAACGAAATATTTGGAGTTTAATATGCAAGACAGAAAATAAACATGTATGCATGAGTTTTTGATCAATGGCAAAAGCAAAAGATAAACACTTTCAATGAAATATATGAATGAATATGTTGTTGGGGGTCAATTTCATCTTATCCACTCTCATATATTTTAGGAATTCAACATTCAAATCATCATTGTTAATGCCACTCTCTAAAGTACCTTTCTCGAAGGCTTCTCCCTAATCATGAGTTCATACAATTCCTAGCATTCCTAATGATCAGTTCATAAGCTCAGGAGCTTAACGACAACCAACATAATATTGGGAGAAATTCCCCGGATCTAGACTTCCCCGTACGTTCCCGTATCGACAAAACCAATAATCATGCATCAAATGAGTTAAACAATGCAAGCATTAAGCAAAGAGGAAAAAACCCTAACTAATGATGAAAGAAAGCATAAGTCTTAATTAAAAGATGTAAAAACAGATTCCATATATGAGAACTTCAAAAGATTACATTGATTCCCCAACAAACATACAAGGTTTAGTTCACCATATTCATGGTGAACTTAGATGAACAATGAAAGAATGAAAGAATAAACCCTAAAAAGGTGAAGAGGTAGCCTGAGCATCCAAGATCCTCCTTCAAAGGGGTGGAAGAGAGAGTGTTTGCCTCGTTTCTGCCAAAGATGTCTAACCCTAGGAAACCCTAAAGCTTATATATCATTCGTAAATTACAAAAAATTAAGCCCAAGCCCATTAAAGTGCCGCTCAGCGGTAAAATACCGCTCAGCGGTGATTGCGTGACTTGTTTTCTCCCCTCAGCGGCCATTTTGCCCCTCAGCGGTCCTCCCGCAACCTCCTGAGTGCCGCTCAGCGGTAAAGTGCCGCTCAGCGGTGACTTCGGCTTCTCCTTTTGCACTTTTTAATGTCTTTTCTGATTTCATCTCTCTCCTTCTTCACTTCTTTCACCAAATTCACCTTAAAACCTGCACAAAAACACTGAAATCAAGCATAAACCTGTCCAGCTCTCTTATTTCTGAAAATATAGATAAAAGTGTGATTTCAAGCTAGTTTCTAAGTATAAAGGTTGCATTTAGTATCAATTTTAAGCATGAAAATAACAGTTTTTCAACTGTTATCACATAACCAATCTGATTTAGTGAGCTTGTGAGAGTAACAAAACCACTTACACCTTGCAACTAAGACATTTCAAATTTCTGCATCATAACAACACCTTTCTTTTGCTGAGAAGCCAAAGATGCTTTCCCTTTTAACTTTTGTTCTTTTACTTTCAATTCCATTGTATAAGAAGGCCTTTAAGTGAAGTGAATTTAGAGAATTGTTGGTGTTCTTCCTTTCACTTACAACATATCCCTAAGTTGATTTTTACTGTTGAAGTGTCATCACCTACTTGTTTTTGTAGAAAAAGATTGGCCAAGTTTCTCAACTAAGAGGGTGATGAATTGGTTTCCCTTATAGAAAAATTGTTCTTTAAAAATATTTTCAAAATATTTTGATCTTTCTTCGAATGCAATTAATAATGGGAATAACAATGCAAGAGTAAAGGGAAAGAGAAATTCACACAATGATGTATATTGGTTTGGTCAAGCTTACATCTAGTGTTCTTTCAATCAACCTTAAACTGAAAGGAAATTCACTATAATGATTGAGTTCTTACAAGCAAGATACAAAGACAACTTTCTCAATGTACTCTCCTCACAACTCCAAATCACTTATAGCAAACACACCGAGAAAGAACAATCTGATTCTTCATCACGGTTATGCTTTCTTAAACTATTCTTGCTAGTAGTCTTGAGGGTAATCGAATGTTTCTACTCACTTTCTTCTTCTTCCCTCAATCTTCTAGTTGAAGCTCATATTCCCTAAGCTTTCCAAACAGTGTGACCATTTTCATTGTCGTAAGATCCCTTGATTATGAAATTGCAATAACCTTTGGCTGCCAACTTCTGTTCAAGCTTTGCAGAATCTTGATGTTTATTTCCTCCTTGTCAAATGTCTTACCAAGAGCCACAAGATGATTTACAATGTGCATGTTCTGGACTTCATAGATGTTTTCTCCATGATTTATCCGAAACATTTCATACTCTTAAACTAAGGAGTTCTTTCTGACTCTTCTCACTTCACGTGTTCCTTTATGAGTAACCTCTAGGACATCCCACATTTCCTTTATCAAAGTGCAGTTTGATATCTTGAAGAATTCATCCATGGTTAATGCTGATGAAATGACGTTCTTGGCCTTCACCTCATAATGAGCTCTTCTGCTCTCGTCCAGATTCCACTCAGTGAAGTGTTTTTCACAGTTTTTCCATCAATCCATCAACCACTTTCATAGGCTCATATGGGCCATTTACAACTGCATCCCATACACCTTTATCAGTTGATTCCAAGAAAATTTTCATTCGAATTTTCCAAAAATGATAATTTTCTCCTACAAACAGAGGTGATTTATGTGTGGAAGCACCTTCACCACTTGTTTCAGAAACAAAGGCCATCAGGATCAATTTAATCAATTATACTGAAAACCTAATCAATTAAAGTTTGAGTAACTTTCAGAAAACCAATTCTGGTGCCAATTGTAGAAAATGATTGGCCAAGTTTCTCAACCAAGAGGGGGGATGAATTGGTTTCCCTTACAAAAAAAGTGTTCTTAAAATTCTTTTTCAAAATCTTTTGATCTTTCTTGGAATGTAATTAATAAAGAATGAATAAGAATGCAAGAGTAAAGGGAAAGAGAAATTCACGCAATGATGTATACTGGTTTGGCCAAACCTACATGTAGTCTTCTTTCAATCAACCTTTGATTGAAAGGAAATCCACTATAATGATTGAGTTCTTACAAGCAAGATATAGAGACAACCTTCTCAATGTACTCTCCTCACAGCTCCAAATCACTTATAACAAACACACCCAGAAAGAACAATCCTTTTTCTGTACACCCATAGAGAATCCTCTCTCTAAGTCATAAGAACTCCTCTAAGTTTTTCTTCCTGGCCAACAACAACAAGGAATCAACAATCACTCTTGATTGCAAATGAATCTGATCTGGTCCATATAATTTGATGTGCAGATGATCAATATGTGAAGCTCTATCACTTCTTCAAGAATCCTTGATGATTTCTTCCAAATGAAGTATTCTTGATTGTTAGAGAAACAAGACACTCATGCAATAATAACTCTACAAACAATATCAAATATGAAAGTTATGAATCATTAAAGTTGTTGAAAACATAAAGCAACGCATCTATTTATAGATATATCAGTACAAACACATTTTAATCGATTAGCTAAATAATGTAATCGGTTAAGCAATTCCTTTTCCTATAGCAGATTTACATTTTTGAGAATTTAACATATTAAGCATAACACATAATCGATTAAGCAATTAATACAAGTCATAACATTTAAAAATATGACCGTTAAGACAATTATGGGTATTCTTGAAAAAGGTTTTCAAACAATACGCATTTTAACTAATTAAAGAAATAACCTAATCAGTTAAGTATCATACTTAAGCAAATATTGAAAACTTTTTCATTCAAATCACATCAATGCACTCAGTAAACATGTGTAGACATAACCACGAGCTTAGATTATACCCATTATCTAATCAGTTAAAACTTGTTGTTTTGCCACACTTAAGCATGTACTCATATATGATGAATCTAACAAATTATGCAAACTGTGTAATCGATTAATTCATTCAGATACATAATGTGTGAAGAGTTTTCTACATAAATTCATTTGAAAATAATGAATGCATGTCACAGATAGTTCAAACACATATACAAATATAAACAATCAACAATTTTGTCATGTGCAAGAAACTATAAAACATTTCTATTGTCATTATAAAAAAGCCATATATGAGATATGAGTTTAGCTTTCCATAGCTTCCCATATCAACAGTTTTGTAGGAAGCCTTAAAGCTTTGCATAAACGTTATTAAATAACCTTTATAGTGTTGTTGCATTGTAGTTTTCTACAAAGATTAACGTTGTTAAATAAATGTTAAAATGTCACCTCTTTCTTAGTTTCAGTTTATTGCCACAAAACATTAATATGGACCGAAGTTTGATAAATTCTAAACGAACAAATGAAGAATATGAGAGAAGAGTAGAACAATTTATTGAATTTGCTACGAGGAATGTTCCAGATAATAATGGAAGGTTTTATTGTTCATGTGTTAATTGCTTGAATGAGTAGAGACTACGCATTGCAGTAATATGAGAGCATGTTTTGTGTGATGGGTTCCTAAAGAGTTACATCAAGTGGACATGACATGGTGAATTAGTAAAAGTGCCAATAGCACATTGTCTGAAAATGTAGGACCTTTTAAGAAGACAGACATTGTTACACCTCCACAATCACAATTGTCTCCTCTATAACAACTTGGTGCAACGATAGTAACAATGTGAAATAAAATTATTAAAATAGATATGTCTACTGAACTCACATGTAAGATTGCTACCACCACTTTATTTATATGTCATTGGTGTATAAATATATATATATATATATATATATATATATATATATATATATGTGTATGTATATATATGTGTATGTATATATATATATGTGTATATTGTTAAAGTCAGAAATCTTTTAAATTGAGAAAAATAATAAAAAGATATAGAATAATTTGTTACATAATAAAAAGGAAGGATGTTGGAAAATGTTTTATCGGATCCCATGTTGAAGACCAATTGTTCTCGATTAAAGTGTAATGATTTCAAGTCAGAATTCAAATCTCATTTCTATGTCAGAATTGAATTGTATTTATAGAAAAATTCTAAAAACTCTTGAGACTAAAAATATAAATTACTAGGAGACAACTTTTTTAGGCTAAAAACTAGAGTACTATAAAATAAATTCCTCACACTAAAAACTTAGAGTACTATAAAAGAAATTCTTTTTTTACTCTAATAAATATTTAATCTTTTAATAAGTGAATATCTTTTAAAAAACAATTTGACGTTTCTACATTAGTATAAATTAACTCATACACAATGTATAATTTGATTACTAATAAGACATCTACATATTTATATTTACATTTACATGTTACAGAAATTATACATATAACCAAAAATTGGTGCTGAATTTTGTTTTGTAAAGAGATTTATAGAATCAAGAGTATTATATTATTGTAAAATAAAATTAGTGTATAATTTATCCATCAGAAGAACTGAGGCTGTGAGGAACCCCATCATTTTCATCTTTCAGGTACCACACATTTATTAATGGTCATATTTGCACTATAAATTACCACATACGTGTTCAGACCAGAAGCCTTACACAATTTGATGTAGTTTTCTTTTTTATTGTTAAAAAGAGTTCATGTGGTTTTTCACATAAAATTACTATTGACATAGAAAGTGATGTATATTACATATGATATTGTATAAATCTAACTATCAAACAGTCATTTGTTATTAGGTAAGCGATGTCAACACTAATTTACCAGAAAATATCTTATTGACATTTTTAACAAAAATGAAAACTATATTAAAAAAAAGATAAATTTTTTTTATTAATTTCTTTTTATTTCCTTCTTAAAAAGGTTGGAACACTTAAGTGTGTGCATGTTTAATATGTTGAAATTTGAATTAAATATACCTTAAATGATTTTATCTCATTACATCTTAATTAGTGTTTGATTCTTTTCATAATAGGTTTTTCAATTATCTATACTTAGAATTGTTTATTACATGAGTGACTTCCCATTTTTTTTTATCTTTCTTTCTTTATTATTAATAATTTTTTATGGATGTAGATGATGGTTGTGCTTAAATATGTTAGTTTAGTTGAGATGTCAAACTATAAAATAATGTTTACATGAATTTATATATAAAAAAAATATCTTTCATCTCACACCTGAATTTGTTTACCTTCTGACAAGACAAATGATGTTTTCTAGACATAATACAAAACTAATATTTATATGATATCATAAAAAATATTTTCCTCAATTGATCTCGCTAACATGAAATAAATACAATAATATTAGAAAACTAGTTAGATAACAAATAAAAGAAACTAATTATAAACTAAATATATGTTTATCAAAAATATAATAACAAAATATATTTACATATTTTAACAATTTAGATAATTCAAAACTTTATTAGGATTTGATCAGGTTAAATCTAACAAATATTTATTTGTGTTTTATAGTTGTTGAAGACAACCCACAGAGTTATATTTTGATATTTCTATATCTAATAACCCAAATTGACATTCATAAACACTCATAATAATAAAAAAATTATTTAGAAAATATATATATATATTTAATTGACTATTATTAATTTTTTATAATGAAATTATTGTAATTTAATAACATGAAAACGTTGGTTAATATTAAAAATGACTGGATTAACCATTTTTTCTAACAAATTATTGGAACCAACAGAAATATGCATAACATGTCCACGAAAATATAAATCAATTTTAGTGTAGCACTTAAATATATGTCACTTTTTATTTCACTCCTTCATAAAGACACAACCTTTTGTTTTTAATATTTATAAGTAAGGTATTCATGTTTTTGTCCCAACAAAAGTTTTATTTTTCATTTTATTTTTTGAAAAGAAAGTCATTGTTTTAATCGCTAAATAATCACTTTTTTAAATATCTGGTGAGTTCTTACATATATTGGCATACACTTGTGATGATAGCAATAATATTGAGTTTATAACTATGTATAATCAAAAAAATACATTCGTCAACGATGAATAATAATCGAAGACATTCCTTGAAGAATTGGAAAACTCTACTATCCAGTGAATCATGATAATAAAATTAATCCAATTGCTAAAAATGATGTTTCATCTTTCATATCATTTTCTTTATTTTTCTCCACATCTTCTTTTCGTGTTCCAGGACATCATTTATCACATATTTAAACTATTTTTTTTCCTCTAAACAGGTTAAGAATTTTTATAAACCCTACCCCTTTTGGAACAACTTTATGGAGACTTCATTTAAGGGATTTATAATCATTCTTTACAATCTTGTAACAATAGCTTAATTCTCATTTTGCTGGCCTAAATATCTTTTACATAAAAGTGAATATTTTTTATTTTAATTTAGAGTTTAAGAAGTGAAGAATGAGATATTATGATATTTGATATTGTATTGTATTTTTGCTTTATATATATAATGTATATAAATAAAATAAATTACAAACTTCTTTATACAATATGTCTTTATATTTCGTGAAGCTAAAATTCCCATACTATCATGACTTTAGAGTCTATTAGATTTGAAGTATGCTAATACACTGTTACAAATTATGTCAGAACAGAGCAAACTCATAAACTACAAATTTTCACTCAATTGTAACAAAAACAATTATACAACTTTTTCAGTACAGAAAAGGACAGAAGAAAAATAAGACGAGCGATACAAGGAAGAGAGAAGAGTCTTTTCTCTCTCTCTTTCTATGTTTCCATCACATGACCCACATTTTCTCTATTATCTGTTATCTCTATTATTTGTAAATGTTAGATGTTAAGTTGTGTCTTTATGTTAATTGAGCTTAACCCATTATGTATTTAGGGTTTAACCCTTATTTTACATTATAAATAAATTACTCTATGTGTATGCTAAACACTTAAGGGAGATTTCTCCTAATCTTCTCTACTATTTCATATGTTATCTAGAGCTTACGTTTTGTTCCAGCCAGTTCCACAGTCTCCGGTACCCATCGTCGCCGCCGCCGCCGCCGCAAAGGTCACCAGATTCGCCGCTTCCCGTCGCGCATGCCGGCGCGTCGCCGGCGAGATTTGCCGCCGACCAGGACCGTCGTGATCGCCTCCTCGTCCTCTTTCTGGATCTGTTGTCGTTGCGTCAATCGGAGCACTTTGGATTTTTTAGGGTTTCTCCCTCTCCAAGGCTGCCCAACTTGATGATCGGAGTCGGTCTCGCCAACCAGGTAAAGGACATCCAAATGTGATCACTGTGACAAGCTAGGCCACAAAATTGATAGATGTTATGCGCTTCATGGACGTCCTCCTCGACCTATAGCAATGGCTAATTCTGATCCACCTCCCCGATCACCGTTTGCAGACCATCCTACTTTAACTACTTCATCAAATACCATAAATAACCCTGTACTCTTTCAGGAATTTCTCAGATGGTATGAGGACCGTAAGCACTCTAGTTCCATTACATCTGCCTCTGTTATACGCACAGGTACCCTTTTTGTTGGTCTAACTCACTCTCTCGGATCTTGGGTCCTTGACTCAGGCCCCACCGATCATATCACTGGTAACAAGTCCTTGTTTTCTTCCTTGTCATGTCCGGATAATTTACCCTCGGTAACGATGGCTGATGGGTCTAGAGTCTCATCTCATGGTATTGGTACTGTTAATATTTTTCCGTCCATATCCATTGATAATGTACTTTATGTCCCTGGGTCTCCTTTTAACTTATTGTCCATAAGTTGTCTAACTCGTTCCCTTAATTGTGTTATTTCATTTACCAAAGATTTTGTTTGGTTGCAGGACGGAGTTCGAAACACATGATTGGCACAGGATGTGAGTCTCATGGCCTATATCATCTCAGTCCTTCTCCACATGCTGGCGTAATCATGGACTCACCATCCCTTCTTCATGCTCAGTTAGGTCATCCCAGTCTTGCCAAACTGCAGCAACTTGTTCCGAGTCTGTCAAAATTATCAAGTTTGTCATGTGAGTCTTGTTAGTTAGGTAAACATACTCGTAGTTCCTTTCCTCGTAGTGTTTCACAATGAGTGTCATCCCCCTTTTCATTGGTTCATTCTGATATTTGGGGACCTAGTCGTGTTAAGTCAACTTTAGGATTTCAGTATTTTGTTACCTTTATTGATGACTATTCCAGATGTACTTGGTTGTTTCTCATGAAGAATCGTTCTGAGTTGTTTTCTATTTTTCAATTTTTTTTCAGGAAATAAAAACTCAGTTTGGGGTTTCTATTCGCACTTTACGCAGTGATAATGGACGTGAATACCTTTCTCAACCGTTTAAACATTTCATGTCTTCTCATGGCATTCTTCACCAAACCTCATGTGCCTATACCCCTCAACAAAATGGGGTGGCTGACCACAAGAATAGACACCTTATTGAAACAACTCGTACTCTTTTCATTCATGGTCAAGTACCCTTACGTTTTTGGGGTGATGTTGTTCTCACGACATGTTATCTTATCAACCGCATGCCATCGTCCGTCCTAGATAACAAAATCCCTCATTCTATCTTATTTCCTCAAGACCCTCTGCATCCATTACCTCTTAGAGTTTTTGGGTCTACATGTTTTGTTCATGATTTTAGTCCTGATTTTGATAAGTTATCTCCTAGGTCTTACAAATGTGTCTTCTTAGGATTTCCACGGTCACAAAAGGGCTATAAGTGTTTTTCCCCTTCCCTCAATCGTCATTTTATCTCTGCTGATGTCACTTTTGATGAATCTTCTTTTTACTTTACACATCTATCTTCTAGTTCTGTACCTCTCCCTGTTACTGTTGATATTCCTCTTATTTGTGATCCTCCTGGTGATGCTCCACCCATTCTGTCTCCTCCTTCTTTAGACTCTCATTCACCACAGGATCGTCCTTCACCACCACCCCTTCAGGTTTATAGTTGCCGCAATTGTCTCCCTCATGACTCATTTCTAGTGCCGCCTCCAGCAAATGAGTCTGACTTGCCTATTGCCCTCCGTAAAAGTATACGCTCTACCCGTAACCCTTCCCTCCGTTATACTGTTCTTAGTTACCACAAATTATCTCCATCTTTTTACACTCGTCTCTCATCCATTTCTTCTGTGTCACTTCCTAAATTTGTGGGTGATGCCTTAACTCATCCTGACTGGCTTCAAGCTATGCTGGATGAATTAAGTGCTTTACAGAAAAGTAGAACTTGGGAGCTTGTCTAATTACCATCTGGAAAGTCTGTTGTCAGTTGCAGGTGGGTGTATGCTGTCAAGGTTGGCCCTGATGGCGCAATTGATCGTCTAAAAGCTCGACTGGTTGCCAAAGGCTACACACAGATTTTTGGTTTGGATTATGGTGATACTTTTTCTCTAGTGGCAAAAATGACCTTTGTTCGCTTATTCATTGCCATGACCGCTCTTCAACAATGGCCTCTTTACCAACTTGATGTCAAAAATGTTTTCCTAAATGATGATTTGCATGAAGAAATTTATATGGAGCAACCGCCTGGCTTTGTTGCTCAGGGGGAGTCATCTGGATTGGTATGTCGTCTTCGCAAATCCTTATATGGCCTAAAACAGTCTCCTCGGGCCTGGTTTGGTAAATTCAGTTGTGTTGTTCAACAATTTGGTATGTCTCGCAGTGAAGCGGATCATTCAGTATTCTATCGCCACTCGAGTGCTGCATGTATCTACTTAATAGTGTATGTCGATGATATTGTTCTCACAGGAAGCGACTATCTCGGCATCTCTCAGATGAAACAACACCTTTGTCATCATTTTCAACCAAAGATCTTGGCAAACTTCGGTATTTTTTGGGTATTGAAGTAGCACAATCCAGTGATGGTATTGTCATATCTCAGAGGAAGTATGCGTTAGACATCTTGGAGGAAACAGGGTTAATGAACTGTAAATCTGTTGAGACACCTATGGACCCTAACATCAAACTCCTACCACATCAGAGGAGCCTTTCTCAAATCCTGAACGGTACAGAAGATTAGTTGGTAAATTAAACTATCTTACTGTTACGCGTCCTGACATTTCCTTCGCAGTTAGTGTGGTGAGTCAATTTCTAAACTCTCCATGTGAAGACCATTGGGATGCAGTTGTTCGCATACTGAAGTATATTAAAGGATCATCTGGAAAAGGTTTGCTATATGGCCATAACAACGATATAAAAATTGTTTGCTATTCAGATGTTGATTCGGCTGGTTCCCCTACTGATAGGAGGTCTACTTCTGGATATTGTGTCTCTATTGGTGGCAACCTGATATCTTGGAAAAGTAAGAAGCAAAGTGTTGTGGCAAGGTCCAACGTAGAAGCAAAGTATAGAGCTATGGCATCTGCTACTTGCGAGCGTGTGTGGCTTAAATAATTGCTTAGTGAATTGAAATTTGGAGATGTCACTCACATGACACTTATATGTAATAATCAAATTGTTCTTCATATTAGCTCTAACCCTGTCTTCCATGAGAGAACCAAGCACATTGAAGTTGATTGTCATTTTATTAGAGAAAAAATTCGTATCAAGACTGAGTTCGTTAACTCAAGCAACCAGTTGCTAGACATATTCACCAAGTCCTTACGAGGACCTAGAATTGACTATCTTTGTAACAAGCTTGGAACATATGATTTATATGCTCCAGCTTGAGGGAGTGTTAGATGTTAAGTTGTGTGTTTATGTTAATTGGGCTTAGCCCATTCTGTATTTAGGGTTTAACCCTTATCTTACATTATAAATAAACTACCTTATGTGTATGCTAAACACATAAGGGAGATTTCTCCTAATCTTCTCCACTATTTCATAGTAAAAAACAAAATTGTACAATTTAATTGCAGATATATAATATCTGATGTCAGCTGATAATAATAACTAAAACAAGAACTAGTTGATCATATGGTACTCTTTCCAGGTGAATTTCTGTTCTTCAAGTTCTTTCCTAAAGGTTTCTATCACTGTACCTTAGTTTCTCTCACTTTTATCATTTTCTTTTAGATCCAAAGCAGTCTGACCCTACATGAGATCCAACAAGCTAAGTTGTCGAGCTCAAATTTCAACACTAAATACAGGTGATCTTTCCAAACCATTTAATAATAAGACAGTAATACGAATTGGGATGTGTCTGGCTACAATTCAAACAGTTTTGACACAAATCAATGAAGCTCGATCACAGAAGAATTCTAACATTAGAGGTATACTCACACACAGAGACCTGTCTCAGTTTATTTTGAAATTACGTTTTTCAACAACGCATCGTTGTTTCTGCACTTTTTCAACAAAGCTTGGAAGATACAGGAAAATTCTATAAAAATCTTACAATTATACAAAACAACCACCTATGCAGAAAACCTTTCTCTGTCATGAGGAGCAGAATAATCAATATTTGGCCCAACAGGAACAATACCAAATGGATTGATAGAAGGATGACTTCCATAGTAATGTAACTTGATATGTTGCATGTTCACAGTGCTACTAATGCCAGGAATTTGGAAAATGTCTTTAGTGTAATTGAAAAGATTTGGGTATTCGTGCAGCAGCTTCTTGTTGCACTTGAAGTGAACTGCATAAACCTACAATTATAAGAGAGTTCAATTACTTGAAGAGAGAAGTTTGTATTTTTCTCATCATCTATAGCCACTATAAAACAATGAACTAACTGAGATGATTTGTTTTCATTGGTCTGATTCAGAGTAAAGTACTACACAAAAAGCAGGAAAATCAGACTACTCTGAACTATAGAAAATTTATTTCTTCTCTTTATGTTTACATTTGGAAGACGACACTCAGCCACAACTATGTAACATTCCAAGCCGGGGTTAGAAAATTAAGTTTTTAATCTCAAGATAGAAATGCAATAAGACTGAAAGGACAAACTCCATATTTATTCAAGAAAAATGGTCATGAAACACAGACTCGCTAACTTGGGCCTACCAGCGATTTGATTTATTTTTGAGTTCTAAAAGGAGGCTTTGCTCATTTGGACGCAAGCTAGGGGTGAAAATCTCAATATTGTCAAATGGCAAAAGCTTTATTTTGGAATATTAGGGGCATTGGGAATAAGAAGTCCTAAGTGGCTCTCAAAAAGATTTGTTCATCTCACTACCAAGTTTTCTGTTTCTTGCTGAACCCTTTGTCAGCACTGATAATTTGAGGTCAACTATTGGAGATATTTGAATTTTTCAGTTGTATACTCAAAATAATAGGGAAATTTCAAATATATGGCGTTTTACTAATAATGTTAAGTTGCTGAGCTGTTTTGGTCAATTTGTGTTGACCCTTTCTTTTGCAGTTAAAGTCACTTATCATATTGCTATCATCTATGCATGTACATATTAATCAAGCGTAGATCCTTGTGGCATGATTTATCTATTCTTATGAGTTCTAATCCTGGTCCTTGATCTTTTATCGGTGATTCAATGTGGTTCGAGGTAGTCATGAGCATAGAGGTTCCAATTTTGTGGCTAGGCTTCCTGTTAAAGAATTTGAAGCTTGGGTAGATGGGAATCATCTGCATCATTTTCCCAGAAGCGTTGGTTCTGCTAGGATTGGCAAACACCTTGATGGAGAGCCTCCTGCAATTCGGATTGGATTGCTTCCTGGAATAGTATTTCTTGTAATACTTTAACTAAATATTTTTCTGATCACTTTCCTATTCTTTTTCAGTCAGAATAAAACAAAAGGAATTCTTTGCCTCTTAAAGATTGATCTATGTGGCTGCTACAGCTGATTGTGAGTTGGTTTCTGATGCTTGGAATACTTCCTGGTTTGGCCGTCTCCCATATATGTGTTGAATCAAAAGATGATAAAAGTTAAGAGAAGGCTTCTTGATAGCAGAAATGTCTTTGGCAATGTGACTCACACAGTCACTAATGCTATGAATAATCTGGCTAGGTTTCAAACAAATTTGGATTCTCATGCTAAAAAATGATGACTTAATTTTGCAGAAAAAAAAATGCTTTGATTGCTTTAGAAAGAGTTTGACATCCAACATGAAATGTGGACGGAAAAGGCTAGATATACTTGGCATATCGAGGGTGAAAAAAACACTACCCTTTTTCATCGGTCTGCCAAGATTAATCAAGCAATGAAACATACCTCTTCTTTGACAAAACGAGGATAGAGATATCAGTGACAACAACGACTTGGAGGATCATGTTGTTAGTTCTTTTTTGCTATTATGAGAAATAGAGAAGATTGGGAGAAAATATCCCCTTGTGTGTTTAGCATACACATAGGGTAGTTTATTTATATTGTAAGATATGGACCAATGCCTTTAATACAGAATAGACTAAGCCCAAATAACAGAAACACACATCTTAATATCTAACACTCCCCCTCAAGCTGGAGCATATAAATCATATGTTCCAAGCTTGTTACAAAGATAATCAATTCTAGGTCCTCGTAAGGACTTAGTGAATATGTCTGCCAACTGGTTGCTTGAATTAACAAACTCAGTCTTGATATCTCTGGATATGATTTTTTCTCAAATGAAATGGCAATCAACTTCAATGTGTTTGGTTCTCTCATGGAAGACAGGGTTAGAGCTAATATGGAGAGCAGCTTGATTATCACATATAAGTATCATGTGAGTGACATCTCCAAATTTCAATTCACTCAACAATTGTTTAAGCCACACAAGCTCGCAAGTAGCTGATGCCATAGCTCTATATTCTGCTTCTGCACTGGACGTTGCCACAACACTTTGCTTCTTACTTTTCCAAGATATCAGGTTGCTACCAATAGAGACACAATATCCAGAAGTAGACCTCCTATCAGAAGGGGAACCAGCCCAATCAGCATCTGAATAACAAACGATTTTTGTATCGTTGTTAGGGCCATATAGCAAACCTTTCCCAGGTGATCTTTTAATATACTTCAGTATGCGAACAACTGCATCCCAATGGTCTTCACATAGGGAGTTTAGAAATTGACTCACCACACTAACTGCGAAGGAAATGTCAGGACGCGTAACAGTAAGATAATTTAATTTACCAACTAGTCTTCTGTACCGTTCAGGATCTGAGAAAGGCTCCCCCTGATTTGGTAGGAGTTTGATGTTAGGGTCCATAGGTGTCTCAACAGATTTACAGTTCATTAACCCTGTTTCCTCCAAGATGTCTAACGCATACTTCCTCTGAGATATGACAATACCATCACTGGATTGTGCTACTTCAATACCCAAAAAATACCGAAGTTTGCCAAGATCTTTGGTTGAAAATGATGACAAAGGTGTTGTTTCATCTGAGAGATGCCAAGATAGTCGCTTCCTGTGAGAACAATATCATCGACATACACTATTAAGTAGATACATCCAGCACTCGAGTGGCGATAGAATACTGAATGATCCGCTTCACTGCGAGACATACCAAATTGTTGAACAACACAACTGAATTTACCAAACCAGGCCCGAGGAGACTGTTTTAGGCCATATAAGGATTTGCGAAGACGACATACCAATCCAGATGACTCCCCCTGAGCAACAAAGCCAGGCGGTTGCTCCATATAAATTTCTTCATGCAAATCACCATTGAGGAAAGCATTTTTGACATTAAGTTGGTAAAGAGGTCATTGTCGAAGAGCGGCCATGGCAATGAATAGGCGAACAGAGGTCATCTTTGCCACTGGAGAAAAAGTATCACCATAATCCAAACCAAAAATCTGTGTGTAGCCTTTGGCAACCAGTCGAGCTTTCAGACGATCAATTGTACCATCAGGACCAACCTTGATAGCATACACCCACCTGCAACCAACAACAGACTTTCCAGATGGTAATTGGACAAGCTCCCAAGTTCCACTTTCCTGTAAGGCACTTAATTCATCCATCATAGCTTGACGCCAACCAGGATGAGTTAAGGCATCACCCACATATTTGGGAATTGACACAGAAGAAATGGATGAGAGACAAGTATAAAATGATGGAGATAATCTGTGGTAATTAAGAACAGTATAATGGAGGGAAGGGTTACGGGTAGAGCGTATACCTTTACGGAGGGCAATAGGCAAGTCAGACTCAGTTGCTGGAGCCGGAGGAGACACATGAGGCGGCACCAGAAGTGAGTCATGAGGTAGGCAATTACGGCGACTATAAACCTGAAGTAGTGGAGGTGAAGGATGAGCCTGTGGTGAATGAGAGTCTAAAGAAGGAGAAGACAAAAGGGGTGGAGTATCACCAGGAGGATCACAGACAAGAGGAATATCAACAGTAACAGGGAGAGGTACAGAACTAGAAGATAGATGTGAAAAGTAAAAAGAAGACTCATCAAAAGTGACATCAGCAGAGATAAAATGACGATTGAGAGATGGGGAAAAACACTTATAGCCCTTTTATGACCGTGGAAATCCTAAGAAGACACATTTGTGAGACCTAGGAGATAACTTATCAAGACCAGGACTAAAATCATGAACAAAACATGTAGACCCAAAAACTCGAAGAGGTAATGGATGCAGAGGGTCTTGAGGAAATAAGATAGAATGAGGGATTTTGTTATCTAGGACGGAAGATGGCATGCGGTTGATAAGATAACATGCTGTGAGAACTGCATCACCCCAAAAACGTGAGGGTACTTGACCATGTATCAGAAGTGTACGAGTTTTTTCAATAAGGTGTCTATTCTTGCGCTCAGCCACCCCATTTTGTTAAGGGGTATAAGCACATGAGGTTTGGTGAAGAATGCCATGAGAAGCCATAAACTGTTTAAACTGTTGAGAAAGGTATTCACGGCCATTATCACTATGTAAATGTCGAATAGAAACCCCAAACTGTGTTTTTATTTCATTGAAAAAAGATTGGAAAATAGAAAACAACTCAGAACGATTCTTCATTAAAAACAACCAAGTACATCTGGAATAGTCATCAATAAAAGTAACAAAATACTGAAAACCTAAAATGGACTTAACACGACTAGGTCCCCAAATGTCAGAATGAACCAATGAAAAGGGAGACGACGCCCGTTGTGAGACACTACGAGGAAAGGACCTACGAGTATGCTTCCCTAACTGACAAGACTCACACGACAAACTTGATAATGTGGACAACCTCGGGACAAGTTATTGTAGTTTGGCAAGACTAGGATGACCGAACTGAGCATGAAGAAGGGATGGTGACTCCATGACTACGCCAACATGTGGAGAAGGACGGAGATGATAAAGGCCATGAGACTCACATCCTGTGCCAATCATGTGTTTCGAACTCCGGTCCTGCAACCAAACAGAATCTTTAGTAAATGAAATAACACAATTAAGAGTACGAGTTAAACGACTAATGGACAGTAAGTTGAAGGGGGACCCAGGGACATAAAGTACATGATCAATGGATATGGATGGAAAAATATTAACAGTAGTAATACCATGAGATGAGACTCTAGACCCATCAGCCATTGTTACCAAGGGTAAATTATCAGGACATGACAAGGAAGAAAACAAAGACTTGTTACCGGTGATGTGATCGGTGGCGCCTGAGTCAAGGACCCAAGGTCCGAGGGAGTGAGTTAGACCAACAAAAGGTGTACTTGTACGTGCAACAGATGCAGATGTAGTGGAACCAGAGTGCTGATGATCCTCATACCATCTGAGAAATTCGTTGAAGAGTGCAGGTTTGTCTATGGTATTAGATGAAGTAGGATGGTCTGCAGACGGTGATCGGGGAGGTGGATCAGAATTTGCCATTGCTACAGGTCGAGGAGGACGTCCATGGAGAGCATAACATTTATCAATCTTGTGGCCTAACTTGCCACAATGGTCACATTTTGGATGTCCTTTACTTGGCTTGCGAGACCGACGTCGATCATCACGTTGAGCAGCCATAACAGAGGAATCATCAGTATGGGAGGATGTCTCAGTGACGGATTTGCTCGGTATACGCAAAAGAGCAAAACAAGTAGAAGTAAAGTTGGGTATGACAGGAGAACCCAAAATCTGATCACGGACATGAGAAACATCATCAGAGTCCGTATAATGCCAACAACATGAAGAACTTTGATCGTTGTTCCAATTCTTCAGCAGGAGTGGAAGCAGGAGGTAATATATCATTAAAGTCATGAAGAAGGGCATGAATTTTACCCAAATAATCTGCCATGGGACCAGGATTGCGCGGACCAATAACAGTTAATAGGTCCTGACAAACACCATAAAGACGTTGAGTGTCATTGGTGTATAACAACTTCGCTTGTGCCCATACTTCTGAACATGTTTCATAGGATCGAAACATTTGTTTCAGTGAGGAGTGAATGGTGGACTTTATAACAATACATAACTGAGCATCAATTTTCATCCAGCGGGAAGTGTCATCTATAGGAGCAATAGTCACATTTTGAGTAAGATGATCTAAGTACCCCTGACTCTTCAACCAAAGTTTGATGTCGGACGCCCATGTTGCATAATTTGTGCCATCTAACTTGTCAATGGACAAGTGTACATTCACATAATTGGTATATATTGAGGGATCAGAAGATGAGCCACCAACAGAGGTGTTTGTAGAAGAGGAAGACGCCATAGAGAGGGAGAAACCCTAAAAATTCAAAGTGCTCCGATTGACGCAACGACCACAGATCCGGAAAGAGGGCGAGGAGGCGATCACGGCGGTGCTGATCGGCGACGGAAAGCTTCGGCGACGCGCCGGCAAGCGCGGCGGCACCGGCAAGCGCGGCGGCACCGGCGAATCTTGCGGCGGCGCATGGGTGCTCCGATCGCCGCGATCTTCGTGCGACGGTGGTCGCCCGGCCGAGACGATTCCGATGGTGTGGTCGCCGGTCGATTCTGGAACTCCGGCGACGGCGACGGCGGCGACGACGGCGACAGTGATAGGTGCCGGAGACCGTGGAGTTGACTGGAACTATTCCTGTGCTCTAGATACCATATGAGAAATAGAGAAGATTGGGAGAAAATATCCCCTTGTGTGTTTAGCATACACATAGGGTAGTTTATTTATATTGTAAGATATGGGCCAATGCCCTTAATACAGAATAGACTAAGCCCAAATAACAGAAACACACATCTTAATATCTAACAGCTATCTTTTTGATAAGAATTAGGAGAGCAAACTTGATGCTCTTGTGAGTTTGGTGACACAACTGGCAAGCAATCAGAGACCAGTACCTCCATCTGCATCTATTGCACGACTGTGTGTTATATGTCCTTCGAGTGATCATTATACAGACAGCCACAACAGCTGCTACAATTACGGTTTTGCTCTTCCTTTTTCGTCTTTATTGTTGTTCTCGTTTTGTTCCTTTGCATTCTCGTTTTCAATTTACGTTTTCGGGTACCCCCATTAATTACGTTTTCTGTTTTTGTTTCTGGTGCGTTTTCTATTTGCAATTTGAAGTACGTTTTGTAGCTGTTGTTTGAGTTAGTGGTGCATTCCCTGTTCCAGCATTAATTTAGTTTTGCATTGCTGTTTGAACTTAGTGTAATGGAAGCCTAGTTCTATTGGGTTGGTGATTAGGGAGATTGCATAGCTTCTATGAGGTTCTTGTTGCATCATTGTTTCCGCTGTTATAGCCCTGCACATTGTTGAATCTATTTGTACTGCAACTAAGACATGCTTAGTGCCCTAAATTGTGCCTAATCTCCGCTTAGTTGATTAGGGTCATGGTTGCTTAATTGATTAGGGTCATGGTTGCTTAATCCGTGATAGTGCATAGTTGATTGAATGTGTGTTTTATGAAAACTTTTTAATCCTCCACTTTGTTGGATTAATGAATGTCGGATTAGGGATGAGAAGAGTTGTTAATTATAGTTAACTTGGGATTGGACCTTTGCAATCAAACTAACACTAACCTGTCTTTAATCTATGTCTTTAATTTGTGTTTACTATTTAGTTAATTTCAATAACAACTGTCCACATAACTCCCCCTACATGTTCGATCTAATTCCTGAACCACATTTGGTCCTTGAGAGACGACCTATGAGTCATTCTCTTAGTATATACTGCATTTAATTGCTCATTAATTTGATTCGGGTACGGTCTCGATCAACCACACACAGAAATTGTTCATGGAGGCTGAGTGTGGAAAATGTGGTAAACTTGGAAGCATAGAGCACTTAATAGTTCTAAGTGATTCATGGCTGATTTACATTTGCTGCACAAAACACATGACCAATAACCAGAAGCTCTTCACAGTGATAAGAAAACTATTGTTTCCAAACAGAAAATTGGAACTAGTATTTAACTTAATGCAAGGAAAAATGGACTCTGGCTGTAGAAAGCTTGACAATTTCGAAGGGTCATAGGTTAAATTAGACAAACTTAATACAAAGAAGAGTATGTAAGAGAAAATGATATAGAAATCAAGCAATTTGGATCATAAATGCTAGCAAATATAAATATGAAGCAAAATGAGCCAACACAGACTCATGCAGATAATAAGTTGCAACTGGAATAACAAATGATCCTGTTTTTCATGCAAATACTGCATTTAATGATCAATTTGTATCGCTTAAAAGAACAAAGGGTGTGGAAATTAAATTTTATTGCTAGACCGAGGACCAAGTTAATTTGTTTCTTTTCTCTAATTTGTGTTTGCTCTAGTTCTTGTGTTATACTTTGCACAGTACAAGTAACAACAGGAAAACACATGATATTTCCAAATGTCTAAAATAAATATCCACACGTACACTTTACCTCATCAAATCTGATAAGAGTGACAAACAATCGAATGTCTGCTTCAGTGAGTGTGTGGCCACATATATAGCGTTGCTTACTTAATAGATTCTCACATTTGTCCAGAGCTTCAAACAATTGTCTTGAAGCCTGCAGAAAGAAAACACCAGATAAACATTGGCAGTAAGTGCAAACATTAAAGAACCAACAGTTGCTAGAAAAAAAAGGTTAAAAATAGCTTCGTACCTCATTGTGTGGTTCTTGCTTCTTTGCAAAACCACACTTGTAAACACCATTATTTATACTATCGTATATCCACGCATTGGTTTCATCAATAAGGGCTTTTAAATCAGCGGGATACAAGTCAACAGAGGGGTTTTCTGCAATATTGTTGAATTCAGTATTAAACATGCGGATTATCTCTGAGCTCTCGTTGTTAACAATTGTCTTGAGTTTCTTATCCCACAACACCTATGCAGATCAAAATTCATGAGTTGGTAAAAAAAAGTTTACCCAGCAAAGCAAATCATAAAAAACATGAAAGAAGACAGAGTATAGTATCTCCATACAGGAACTGTGTACTTTCCAGTGTAGTTAGCACTTGCAATTTCATAAAGCTCCCTAATACTCTTTGCTCCATTCAACCTATCAGGTTCAGCTCCAGGGACCTCTGTTTCTGAATCAGGAAAAACCCACCCCTTATACTCATCTGATTCTTTAGTTCTTTCAAATATGGGTTTGACTGACTGATCATTGAACACGCAGGAAATGAAATCGCATAATGAACTAAGAATGTATTCTTTCCAGTTGAAAAACACTCAGCACGAAGGCTACTAACTAACCGAGAAACTGACGGCTTTGTTAAGTCCTTTGATATTCAAGTAAGCAAGGCACCTGGAAGCCCAAGGGCAAGCATATGATACATAGAGATGATACCTCCCTGATTCCGGTGGAAATGGCGAATTCGGGTCACTTGAAATCCAGTTTCTGAAAGTGGAAGCAGATCTCACAAATGCTCCGGTGTCTGATATCTCATCCATCGAAGATCGTGCCATCCCAACAAGAAGCTAACAGAAGATATTTTACGAACCAATCACAAACAGCAACAAATCTTAAGTGAAGAATAGAGCAAAACAAAATTTAGTTCAACAAGAAATTCGTTGTAATCCATGCATCGAGCCACATAGAAATACGTAAAGGATTCGAAATTCACAAATAAGCATACACCGTAGCAGTAACGATTATCTTACAATTATAATTCTTCAACAAACTAATTTGGTAATCCTGTGTAAGAAAATTCTTGGCAGAGAAAAGAAAGAACAGATAGTTTTCATAAGAATCGACAGTTTAGACATAGAAGAATTCGCAGCATGGCTATTGCATACCTAAATTGAAGAGAGCAAACGAGAGATTGGTTGATGAAACGCACCTTGTAGTGGTAGTAGTTGTAACAAAAGTCAGAGAAGGTCAAGGCGCTTTTGAAGCGTGGCGGTGACCTTAGACAACTTTCAATAATAGCTACTGCATTTTTAAAACTCATCTTAAAACATTGTATATTACTATTCTACTCGAGTGCGCAGAAACTCAAAACAACATAAAAAAAATCAATTCAAATGATTAAACTATAAAAGTATCCACGAAGCAACGTTTTTTGTTTTTGTTTTTTCCTTTGGTTCAAAGCAACTAGCACGCTGGACATTACACTGATACCTAAAGTTCAATAAGCTTTTTAAGCCAAACACACACAATTTTACATTAAAAAATGTCTGATGCAATTAAGAGTTAAATATGTAGAAGTAATAATGAAAAAAAGAATTATATAATTAGAAAAGTTGTAATATCTCCAATTTTAGCAACTTATAATCGATAAAATAAGATATTATAAAGTTGATTAAACAAATTAAATTATCTCAATTAATAATGTTATCTAAAAGAAATAATTACACTAATAAAATATATACTTCGTTGAAGAAAATTACTTGTTGATTATGAAAAATATTATGTAGTATCATCATTTTTCATCATAGATGTTTCAACGTGTATCTTTCGTATACTTATTCTAATAAAATGATCATGGTAAAATAAAAAACACAAGAAAAACACCAAAAGAAATCAGAAGCGTAAACTAATGTGTAAAAGGGATTTCCTAAGACAATTAAATCATATCATATATAAGTAAAAACATTTATGAAATACAATAACTCATATAAACACACAAAAACAGTTTAGACTCAATTATCTGGATACATGTTTTGATATATGATTTCAGTAGGTATGCACTAGTAGTAGTATTTATACTCTACAGAATCATAAACACAAGGTTTATCACCCTACTACTCACGAGGTTAATCTTTTTAAGCTAAGATCAAAAGTTAAGGCCAAAGACCTCCTACCATTCTCTCCCTCGTCTCATTCATCTCTATATGAGTTGAATGACTAATAATATATCAAGATACCTCGTTCTAAATTTCCATATGTCAAAACATAACTAAACAACTTCATCACATCGAATTTCTCCTTGAAATTCTCTCAATAACCATACCACACATAAACATACCAAAGATCCTCATATACATACATTCAATTACTATACTAACAAGAAAAATCAATTATTATACAAATCAATACCAAACAACCAAAGAGAAGAAACCAAAACAATTATATAAAATGTAGCTCAGGGTGGTGCTCAACGCAAAACCTCTTACACAAAGGTGGTGCTCAGCACTAGTTTTGCCACCCAACGCCAAACATTTAGCAAAACGTGCTTGGTGCTTAACATCATTCTTCTTGCATATGTCGTGCTTAATGATATCATCTTGCCACTGAGCATACTGGAACTAAAATTACTTCAGATTTGTAGTGCAAGATGGTGCTTAGTCCCTATCATCGCTCAACGCCAAAGCAATCACAAAAATGGTTGTTTAGTGGTGAAAAAAGGTGCTCAGTAGTCTGGAACAAAAATGCTTTTACACTCATACAACCAGGCTTGCACTTCACACAACATAAGTATTGCTCAATGTCATATCATATTTGAGCCAATTCCATCTGTTATTTGGGGAACTAGAGACTTGTTCAAATGACCAAATTGGTATTCCTGACTTAGTGTCTGGTTCAAAATCAGTTTTCAATGTCACAATGCATACCAACTTGCTCAAATGGTCAAATCCTCAACTTAAAACCAATTCAGACAAATATAAGCAACACACAATAATATGACACACACATATTACTCAAGAATTCAACCAATAATATCACTAGTTCTATCAATCTCAGACAAAACAAATATGCAAACACAATCATAACATCAAAAAATTAAAAACAAAGTAATTAGCTTCCCTTACCTAGAAGATGACCAAACAACTCTAGAATTCCTACAACAACTCCAAAAGCAGAGGACATCAATCTGCTCATATACGAACACAGAACACAATTAGGGTATACTGTTAAAACCACTAATCTATATAGTCTTATAAAAGACTCATACCCTATATGCAAACCCAAGATAGTTTGCATGCGAAGAAAAATAAAGCAGGCCAAATGGAGGAGTAGAAAACCAACTTACTCTACTTGAGAAACTAATTGGATGGAAGTGGAAAGCTCACATCAAGGATTACTTAGGCGATTTTCGATCTTCAAATAGATGAATAAGCGGTTAAAAAACTTAGAGAAAGGATAAAGAACTCTAAATAAAGAAAGTTGAGAGAGATAATGCAATTTAAGATAATAGAACTCGTTAATAACAAAACTATTTATATTAAAACATTTTAATATTAAAATAATCGAATCACACTATTTTTAAACTATTATCACTTTTAATATATGTAAATTTCTAAATCTTTAAAAAAAATTATCATCAATACATGACTTATGTGACATTTTTTCATCATTTTACTATTTTTATGGACATTTTTGCTTATGTTGGTAAGTGAAAAAAAAAACACTTTCTCTAGTTTTGCAATACATACTCACATTTCTTAAACTTTTAAGAGAACAACAATTGTAATGCATGGCTTATGAGACATCTTTTCATCATTTTACTATATTTATGGACATTTTTGCTTAGGTTGGCGAGTGAAAAAAAAAAACTCTCTAGTTTTGCAATAGATACTCACATTTCTTAAACTTTTAAGAAAACAACAATTATATTTCTTATAATTTTTTTTAAAATATTTATCTTTCTTATAGATTTTTTTAAAATTATTTTATTTAAATATGAATAATAATTAAAAACTTTAATAAAAGTTACGAAACTGGAATAATTAAAGTTTTGTAGAATAATGATTACATATTTTTTGTTATAAAAGATCAACACATTTAATTATTATATTAACAATATCTAAAATAATTGCATTGTCACTCAATTATAAATTTGCGTATCAAAACTGTATTTCTGAGAAAATACTGTTAATATAAAAATAAATAAACACTTATTAAATATCGTATTAAAATTTTCAACTTCTTATTATATACAATAGTTATGATTTTAATACATATATAAACATGTATACAAATATAAGTAAAACATAAATGTGATAAAGAATAAGAAGTGTTAAACACTTAAGCATTTCTAAGAACATTTAGAAAAACTTTACAAACAAAAGCAATAAGACAAACTTATTTTTATATTGGTTTGTTCTAAATTAAGCTATGACTAGTTTTCCTTTAAGCACACTTATGGGATTCCACCAATCTTTCAAAAGATTATAATGAGTTTGACTACTTCTGATTTTACAAAATAACTCAACTAGTTAGACGAGTTTCACCACTTTTAGTATTTCACTAGTTCAACTAACTAAGTCGTTTAACTCCACTGAGTTAAACAACAAATTCTTTTAATTCACTTTTGAATATACAAACACAACAAAGGTGTTTTTACAAAATAAGTACATATTATAACTCTCATAGAGAGGATAAATTTTCAATACAACGAAATTTGAAGATTTGTAATACAATTTTACTTTTCAAAGAATATGTTAGACGATGAAGGTTTGAGAGAAAATGACACCGTAAATTCAAAGCATTATTTATCTTCTCTTCAATCCTCTTTATATAGTCTTCTTCGAAAATGATATGTTACTTATATGCATTGACTTTCTTGTAGGTAGGTAACCTTTGGTACCAAGTCAGATGCTATGTGCTTTTGCAAATATAGCTTGTAAAGCACTTGAATAAACATTCGTACAATATCTGCCTATCTCTTAACGTTCTTTTGATCCAATGCAAAACTTTTGAAAAAAACTTTGTACTTTTGTGATTAGCACAAATAAAGAAAACACAATACAACATACAAAAGAGTATTATTCGTACATGCATTTGATACATTAAAAGTTATTAAGTGTTTAGACAAGGTAGTTAATTGTACTTATCGTTTAAACAATTTCTACTTTTAGAGTAATGTTGAGTCTTTAAGATAAAGTTTATATAATTATAGCGTTTAGCATGCTTATCTTTTACTATTCATTTTATTAGACATTATTTCTTTAAACATGATTTATTAAACTCCAAAGCAGGAGTTGCTAAATAATCTTGTCTTATTAGAATCTTGTCTTAATACTTAAGACAAAGATTGGTTTAATCTTTAAGAATTATAATTTTTTATTCAAAATGGAAAAGTAAATATTTATTTTAAAATTAGAGATGAGATCATTTAGGAGGGTTAAATTGCAAATTTTCTAGTATTATCAATTGATGACAAACTCATTTATTCTTAAAATTTTCAATATATAAAACAATGAAAATAAAATATCTTTTTATTAGACCGGTCATCATTTTTTTAACACTCAAGAACAAGAACATGTTTTAACATGCTTATCTTATACGGTTCATTTTATTAGACGTTATTTCTTTAAACATGGTTTATTAAACTTCAAAACACGAGTTGCTAGACGGTCTTGTCTTATTAGATGATCTTGTTTTAATACTTAAGAAACAAAACTGGTTTAATCTTTAAGAATTATAATTTTTTTTTACTCAAACACCGTGAAAAAGTAAATATTTATTTTAAAATTTGAGATGAGATAATTTAGTATAACATAAAGAGAGAGTTAAGTTGCAAATTATCTATTTTATTATAGTTACCTTAAAAGTATTATCAATTGTTGATTGATGACAAACTCATTTGTTCTCATAATTTCTTATGCATAAAACAATGAAAATAAAATATCATCATCTTCTTAACACTCAAGAACAAGAACACTATTAATCTCGTTTTGTGAGGAAATAGTATGTAAATTCTAACAAATATTTGTCAAAACTGATTCGGCGTATACGAATATGCTTACATAAAATTCAACATGTTTTCTTTAGAAAATCATATTTAATTGACAGTTGTGCATTATTTAGCATGTAAACTAACCCTAATCCAGTTTCATGTTGGAAGACTTCTAAAAGTCTAGTTGCGCGTTAGAGACTAACATCCTTCTCGTAAACGCGTTTTCTACGAGAAATTTGTATATAGTAAGACAGGGACGTGTTCATATAATCTTAATTTGGATTTCATACAGAGCTCAATTAACTATTTTTTATAAATTGAAAAATATAAGTATACATCAAGTAAAAAATGACTGAAACTTCACGATAATTAGAATCAATTACAAACTATGATCATCCCCAACCTCTTGACCCATAGACTGGGGTAAATCATATATCAGCCAATAATAATACTAATAATTCAAGATAATGAAACTAACAAAGTAAATATTTGAGAAACAAAATGATAAAGTAACAAAAGTCATTCATTTTACATTAAGTAATTTGACGTAATATCATTTTATATTAATCACAAAATCTCAAATTTATTTTAACACTTAAAGACAAATAAAATAACAACATTATACAACAATCGCGTAATCCAATTAGCTGAAAAATCAAATAGTAAGAATCAATTAAAAATATAAACATTTTAACTACTCAATAATTTAAAACATTAATAAAAAAATAATTAAGAATATGTAAATTTACAAAGAACTTAAAATTTAATTAAGCCAGATATTTATAACTGTAAGAAAAGTAGTTCAATGAAGTTACACGATAAGGCAAGACTTAAGAGAATAAATCAACTAAACAAAAAGACAAGTCAATGAAGTTTTTATAAATATTTTGTCTTTATACAATGTTTGAAGATTTTTTTTCAGATTTAATTAAATATAAATATTAGAGCGTTTCCAATAATAACAATACAACTGGCAGACTGGAAAATTGGAACTCGGAAAATGTAGTTTTGTTTCCAAATTGAAATCCTATGGTTGACCTTGACCTAATGATCTCTTCCATTTTATGTTAACTGTTTGTACTTTATCAAAATGATGTTTTCTTTTACCATGGACAATGCGGTTTCATAAAACAAAACTCATGCAAAGATCACAAAGACAAGAAGTTAATTCTTGGAAGATAACAACCACAAAACAAGTGCACATAGCAACCTTACCTTGTTCAAACAACGGTCAAAGTTAGTAGCAGTATGCTAGGTAGAGATAGCAAAAGTAGCAGAAGACTTAGACAATCATCATGCTCATGTCCACCCAGAATGGCTAAAATTTCAGCTGAGCCTTCATCTTCTTCTTCTTCTTTCTCTTCTACAGCACGGCTTAAAAGACACGATGTTTTCATCAGTTTTAGAGGTGAGGACACGCGCAACAGCTTCACAAGCCATCTCTATGCAGCCTTTCACCACAAGAACATCCAAGCCTTCATAGATAACAGGTTTCACAAAGGGGATATGATCTCTTCCTCTATTTTTGAAGCCATCAAACACTCCAACGTTTCTCTTGTTGTTCTCTCCAAGTACTATGCTTCCTCCACGTGGTGTTTGCGTGAACTCGCCAAAATACTTCAACTCAGGAAACGTGGAGGACACATTGTGATACCTGTTTTCTATAAGATTGACCCTTCCCATGTAAGGAAGCAGACAGGAACTTACGGAATGGCGTTTCAAAAATATAAAGAAGATGTCAAACAAAACATGGCCATGTTGCAGAAATGGAAAGCTGCTCTCACTGAAGTGGCAGATATAGTTGGGTGGGAATCAAAGAATTTTAGGTAACAGATATACTTTTTCTTTTAGAAATCTCCCCTTTTGTTTTCTTTCTTGAAACACAGTGATTGATTAAGTTTATATTTAGAGTTACTATGCTAACCAGATAAATCAATAATGTAGGAGTTTGGACAAATAGTGGGGGAGAGTTTTTCAGTAACAGTAACACAGTCCTTCAATTTTTCAAACGGTAGTATAGAATTTCTCAGATCATAAGTCAAATCAATGTTATGTGAAGATGAATTACATCTTTTCACTTCTAAACATACTGTAAAGCACTTGTTTAACGTTGTGATGCACATTTCACCTTATATATGTAAATATTCTTTCTCTGCATATTAGGACGGAGAATGAACTCATTCAGGAAATTGTCAAAGACGTTATGCAAAAACTAAACCATATGTATCCCACTGAAGTAAAAACACTTGTTGGAATTGATCAAAATCTTGCTCCTATTGAATCATTATTAAGACTAAGGTCAAAAGAAGTTCGCATAATTGGAATTTGGGGAATGGGTGGACTAGGTAAGACAACCATTGCGAGAGCTTTATTTGACAAATTATCATCTCAATTTGAAGCTAGTTGCTTCTTGGCAAATGTAATGGCAGAACATGAAAAGCAAGGACTTGATTATTTGCGCAATAAACTTCTTTCTGAGATATTAGAAGATGTGAATCCCCGTATAAGCACTTCCAAAGTGAGATCTACGTTTGTTATGAAGAGGCTTAGACAGAAAAAGGTTTTGATAGTACTTGATGATGTGGACGATCCAAAGAAACTCGAAGATCTTGCTGCACAACATGATTGCTTGGGATCTGGGAGTAGGGTCATTGTCACTACAAGAGACAAGCATGTCCTTAGCAAAGGGGTAGATGCAATCTATGAGGTTAAGGGATTGTCCCTTGATCATGCTGTTAGGCTTTTTAGTTTAAAGGCCTTCGGGAAAACTTATCCTGAAAGGGGCTTTGAAATGCTGTCTAAACAGGCAGTTGATCATGCAAATGGAAATCCATTGGCTTTAAAAGTTTTAGGTTCAGTTCTCCATTCCAGAAATGAGCAGCAATGGGACAATGCTATGAGAAAATTCAAGAAGGTTCCTAATGCTGAAATTCAGAATGTCTTGAGATGGAGTTATGATGGATTAGATTATGAACAAAAGAACATGTTCCTGGACATTGCATGCTTTTTCCGAGGAGAAAATAAAGAAAATGTTATAAGGTTGCTCGACATTTGTGGTTTCTATGCATATATTGGTATAAAAATCCTTCTAGAAAAAGGTCTTATAACTTTTTCTGATGATGGTGACGTGTGTATGCATGAATTGATACAGGAAATGGGTTGGGAAATTGTTCATCAGGAATCTATCAAAGATCCTGGAAGTCGCAGCCGACTGTGGGATCTTAAAGAAGTCTATGATGTGTTGAAAAATAACAGGGTAAGAAAGATAAACTGACTTGCCCTTTTGAAAATGATGCAGATCTGTTTAGGTGTGATACTTTTTATTACCTAACATTGTAACATTTGTTTATCAGGGAACTGAAGCAGTTGAAGGCATAATCTTAGATGTGTCTCAAATAAGAGTCCTGCTGCTGAGCTGTGAGACTTTCTCAAGGATGATAAATATGAGATTTCTCAAATTCTATATGGGGAAGGGTAGAAAATGCAATTTGCATCTTCCTTCAGGTCTCCAATCCTTGCCTAATAAATTAATGTACCTACAATGGGATGGATACCCTTCCAAGTCTCTGCCATCAACTTTTTGTCCTGAGAACCTTGTTGTGCTTTCCTTGATGGAAAGCCACGTTGAGAAACTTTGGGATGGAACCAAGGTAATTTATTTCACTTTTCAACCGGTCAAGTTGCATGATTGTGCTACTAAAGAACTTTTTACTCTTTGCTGCTGCAGTGTCTTCCAAGCTTGAAAGAGATGAACCTCCATGCCAGCAAAAAGTTAACTAATCTCCCAGATTTATCTCAGGCACCAAATCTTGAAACTATAGATGTTTCTAATTGCACAAGTCTGCTTCATGTTCCCTTATCCATCCAATATGTCAAGAAGCTTCTTCTGTTTAACTTGGAATCCTGCAAGAGTCTCAAGAGTCTTCCAAGAAACATTCACTTATCTTCTCTTGAAATGTTCATTCTCAGACGCTGTTCTAGTCTTGATGAGTTTTCATTGACTTCGGAGAACATGACACGCCTAGACTTGAGAGAAACAAAAATAGCAGATTTCCCAGAGTCTGTTTGGCAGCATCTGAACAAGCTTGTTTACTTGAATCTGGAATCCTGCAACAAACTTAAGAGTCTTACAAGCAAGATTCACTTAAAATCTCTTCAAAGACTCAATCTGAGAGATTGTTCAATTCTCGAAGAGTTTTCTGTGACTTCGGAGAGCATGGAATACTTGAATTTGAGAGGCACGTCAATAAGAGAATTGCCAACATCAGTTTGGCGCAATAACAAGCTTTATACTTTGGTTCTTCATTCCTGTAAAAAACTGGTGAACTTTCCTGAAAGACCAAAAGTTGAGGATTTACCTCTCGTATCCTCCTCTGAAAGGCCAAATATGAATGAACTATGGACTTTGTCATCCTTAGCAGATTTATCACTAAAAGGAAGCACTGTTGAGAATTTACCTGCAAGCATCAAAGATCTTCCTAGTCTAAAAAAACTTACCTTGACTGCGTGCAAGAAACTGCGGTCATTACCAAGCCTTCCACCATCCTTGGAAGACTTATCCTTAGATGAAAGTAATATTGTGTGCTTACCTGTAAGTATCAAAGATCTTTCTCATTTGAGAAAACTTGCCCTAATTAACCACAAGAAGCTTTTGACTCCACAGGATCTTCCACCATCTTTGAAAGCTCCATTACTCACTGAAAGTAAAGTTGATCCACACCTTGTGAGCATGAAAGGTCTTTCTCAACTACAGATGTTTCCTCAGGTTAAGTGGAAAATGTTTCATTCTCTACCAGAGCTTCCACCATTCTTGGAAGAATTTTCACTAAGTGAAAGCAATATTAAGTTCATACCTGAAAGCATTAAAAATCTTTCACATATGAGGAAACTAGCCTTCACAAAGTGCACGAGGCTGCAGTATTTACCAGAGCTTCCACCAAATTTGGAAGATTTGTTTGTAAGTGGATGTGACATTGAAAGCTTGCCAACAAGCATCAGAGATCTAGTTCACTTGCGAAAGATCACCTTAATTGAGTGCAAGAAGCTCAAGGCTCTACCAGAGCTTCCACAGTGCCTGCAATCATTGTGTGCAGCTGACTGCACATCACTTAAGATTGTTCGAAGTACAAAGAATATCTTAATAGAAGATAGGTATACATTCTATTGGAATTGCATAAACTTAGACCAAAAGTCGCGCAACAACATCATTGCAGATGCACCCTTTGAGGCAGCTTTTACTTCTTTGAAAGAAAGAACACCTCTTGGTCCTCTTATTTCTATTTGTTTGCCAGGAACTGAAATCCCAGACTGGTTCAGCCACCAATCAACAAATTCTTCACTGGACATGGAAATTCCTCTTGAGTGGTTCGTTGACTCGATGTTCTTAGGATTTGCTCTGTGCCTTGTAATTGGTGGTTTCCAACGGAACAGTAATGAAGGGTATGATCCAGATATCAATTGTTATCACTTTGTAAAATCTGCCTCCTACTCTGACCCCAGTGTTCCCTTTCTTGGACATTGCACAACTGTAATGCAGGTCCCAAGAGGTTTTAATTCAGATCATATATTTATATGCTACTATCCCTCTTTTAATGCCTCCATATTACAAGATTTCAAGGATTTAAGCTTGTACTATGATGCCAATGACTTAAGACTCAGAGTAATCTTTAAATTCAAGGGTCCATCTCAAAGGTTGGACATTGTTAAGAAGTGCGGGGTCAGACCTCTTTTGATCGCAAATACTGAAAGGCTTCACATAGAAAGTGAACTGCAACCTGAATAGAAGGGAGTATGAAAGTGTAACTAGGATTGTCAAGAGATATATTAACTGAGATGAGAAAGAACCAGGGGAATAACCTGAAGCGAACCAAAGCAAAGGTTTTATTTAAATCCAGTGGTCGCTGAGCTGAGAAAAAGAGTACATCTTGAAACCATAGGTAGGTAACTCTAAAATCTGCTGGAAACCTTGTTTTTCATGCATCCATTAGTACCGTAAAGTTTCAATCTGATACCATTGCAGCTCCTGATATGAGGGAAGAAAAAAATAAAAAAGTACCACTTAAAACCTTTTTCTATTTGTTATCACCATTCATAATGTGTCACAAATGAATGAATGATATTGTGAATGATGATGGCCTGATAACTGTTAGGTTAAACTTAAATCTAATAAGATTAAATGAGTTATTCATTTGTTTAGGAGTTTTGTTATTTTAAAGTGCAAGAGTCGGATGTAATGGTTATTAGACAATAATAGAAAATAAATAGTGTCTTAATGGTAGAGTTTATGGTTTTGTAGATGAAAAGTCAATATGTGATTTTATACATTGTAAGCATCTGATCAACACATAGTGTAGAAAAACATCATAAGCATATTCAGAAATATGTAAGTGTCATTTTCTAACAAATTGGCATTAGAGCTGAAAGAGCTTGAGTGTCCGTTTGAGAAAAAGATAGTGAGAGATGATCAACTTAGCAAATAGTGTGTATTTGCCTCAATTGACAAAGAAAGTCAACTTTGGCAATTTAAGTGTGAAGATTGACAAAGAAAGTCAACTTTGGCAATTTAAGTGTGAAGATGAGAGCTTTTCTAAGATCCCAAGACGTGTAGGATGTTGTTGCGAATGACTACGAAGATCTCACAGAAGATGTAGAGCAACAGTGGCCCAAGTTGTCGCATTAAAAAATCACGAGTGAAAGATCAATCAGCCTTGTACATATTGTACCGAGTTATTAATGAATCTGGCTTTAAGAAGATAGTGAATGCTAAATCTTCAAGAGAAGCGTGACAGATTCTTGAGAAACTTTACAAAGGTGATAATAGTGTAAAACAAGTTAGACTTCAAACTCTCATGGGCGAGTTTGAGAGTCTGAGAATGGAGAGTAAAGAAAGAGTGGTTGAGTATATATCTCGAGTGGAGGCGGTAGCGAATCAACTCGGAAGAAATAGGGAGGAGGTGTCTGTCAGTCGTATTATGGAGAAGATCTAAGTTCACTAACTAAGAACTTCGAGAATATTGTGTGTTCAATTAAGGACTCCAAGGACCTGACCATGCTCTCAGTTGAAGAGCTTGTTGGGTCTTTGGAGGCACACGAGCACTAGAGGAGAACGTTGTTTGAGCCACTTGATCAGGTTCTTCAGACAACACTTGACCTGAAGGGAGGAGCTCGGAACACTCGAGCTTGAGATGGTCCTGGAGGAAGAGGTCGGGGATAAGGAGGTTGTGGCCAAAGTGATGGTGTTAGTGATTATGAAGATGATAAGGAGCAAACCGGTAACCAAAATTGGTGTGGCCGTGGAAAAAGGAGACACGGAGGAGGTTGTTCAAGTAAGTCTAATGTTGAATGTTATAAATGTGACAAGCATGACAAACGAGTGCAGATCGGTCAAATGTTATTGTTATGGTAAGATGGTCATATAGAAAAATATTGTCGAGATGAAAGAAAGGAGGAGACAAATCTACTTACTGAGAAAGCTGATGAAAAAATTGGAATTCTCTGGATGCCAAGAAGCCCGGAGAGGTCGGCCAAGCAATTGGGGAGCCCGAAAAATGAAGGAAGGAGCCTAACAACTAAAGGCATTAGCCTGGGAACTGAGAACAGGAGCTCGATAAATGTGATTAAGAGGTTGGCAAGAGAAAATAGGAGCTCAACAAGTGGAAACAGGAGTTCGGTAATTGGTGATGGAAGCACGAAAGAGTGTCTACATAACTCGATGTTAGATGAGTTTAGCTTAATTGATCATAAGATAAGGGTCAAAGAGGAAGTGAAGAGCTCGATGGATAAGCCTGCAGAACCACGGTGGAGAGCCTGAACAAGAAATTGAAAAAATTGGAAAGCCCGGATTGGCGTCTACACTACTCGGTAGAAAGCTTGGAGGAGTTAGTGAAGGCGATGGATTGGAGACCAAGTAGCTTGGTGGATGGTGAGGACAATAGGGTCAAGGAGATGAACCTCTACTTCGACATACTCCTTGGAGAGAAGGATTGTGAGGTTGAAGGTCCCCTAAACGTGAACTCAAATGCTTGGTGTGGGATTTCTGAATTAGACGAAGCTTCGAGAAGAAGCGGAGAAGCTTATGTTGGAAGGTGAAAAAATGTTGTTGTAAAAACAAAGAGACATCTCGGAGTTGAAGACGGAGCGAGAGTTGGCGCTAAAAAGCTCTCTCTTACATAGGATGAAAATGGAATTGGTTTTTCCGTTGGTGATACTTGTGGTGGTATTGGGCAAACTTGTAGTGATTTAGGGAAGTTGGAAAGTAAAGTGAAAACCACAGTTTTCAAGTTCCCAAGTTTGGGCTTGGACCGGGATCGATTACAAATAAATATGATCATGGTATTGATTTTCCCATAGGTCTTATAACACTAAAGATTTTCAACGTTGAAGTAGTTGATAAAATTGGGAGCCCAATGCCTCTCCATGGAACTTATCGGTGGAAGAAATTTATAACATCTTTCTCTTTCTATACAAAACTTCTCAAAATTATGGAATACAAGAAATGAGAATAGGAGAGAATGAGATATTTAACAAAGGGGGCAAGGGGTTTCTTTTATAACCACCAAGTCATACCCCTTTACAAGTTCCCACCAATGTGGGACTTCATTCCTCACAATCTCCCACTTGAAGATTTTGATGAAACTAATCAAATCTTCACACCATTTTTGCCTTTGTGTTGCTTGTTCTTTCGATAAACTTCAGTAGAATCGAATTTACATAAATATGCCAATAACCTTTGACACCAAATTGTGATTCTCTGAAACGCAATGCAACACCTGATCAATATTTCACTCCTCTCCACCTAAACCTGCCACAAACCTACTAACCACTCCCACTGCTTGTGCAATGTCTGGTCTTGTACGCATCATAGCAATTATAAGGTTGTCCACCATCGATGCATACGGTACTCGAGACTTCTCCATCCTCTCCGCTTCACTGCTAGGACTCATACTTAAGGATAATTGATAGGAGATGGGGTAAAACTGGCTTCTACTCTTGCATGTTGAAGCGCCGCAAGACTTTCAGTAAGTTTTACTTTTGAAAAAGCCAAATCTTCCTATCTTTTTCTGTCTCGGTGAATTTGCATCCCTAAAATCTTGTTTACCGGTTCCAAGTCCTTTAATATCAAACTCCTTAGCCTATTGTGCCTTCAGTTCTTGGATTAGAGCTTTGTTAGGGCCTACCATCAACATGTCATCCATATACAACAACAAAATGATAAAATCATTATCCTCAAACCTCTTGTAGTATGTACAATGGTCTAAACTTAGTTTGTTGTATCTGAGGCTAATGATAAAGGAATCAAATCTCTTATACCAACACCTTGGCACCTGCTTTAAACCGTATAGAGATTTGTTCAATCTGCAAACCAAGTTTTCTTGTTCTTCAAAGCCTTTTGGTTGGAGCATCATTTCATTCCTACTTAATAATAACCTTATGAGCGGTGGAACTCACAGGCAATACCCCTTCACATTGTTAGCATAGCCCAAGCACTTAATTCTTTCCCCAGTTTCAAGCTCTACTCATGCTTTGGTTTCCTTGAACTGGTAACAACAACACATTTGACTTCCTCTTGATGTAATACACTCATAAACTCCTGTAATAGACTTTGCTTCTCCTATGAATAATTCTGGTGATTCCCTTACATCAGAATGAACCAAGTCTTCTTGTGTTTTCTTTTCTGGTAGTCAAACTTGCAAACTTCGATCTATGTTGTTGGCTTATCACACAGTGCTCGCATAAAGGTAAAACAACCTTCTTAAGCCCGAGTGCAGATTATGTTCCGTCTTGCAAACTTCACTTTGACATATGTCCAAGTACGATGTCACGTCAACATCGTTTCTTCTTGACTTGTCAATGCAACCATTGCATTAGCTTTCTACAACGTATCTCCCATAAGGACATGTCATGATCTTCTGAGCTTTTATGACTTACCAGATCTCCCCTCTTTCTCACAGAATATCTTCATCCTCTGATGTATTTGCCATACAACCTTGTGAGGTTGATGCATCAGAGTTCTTTCTTCCACTGTTCTAGTGCCAACGTTCTTTCTTGACATGCCCCCTTTTGCCACAATTGTAGCATTTGAGATGCTTCTTACTTTGAGATATATCATGGGACTCACTCCCACTAGACCCATATTTCGTTGATCTTCCTCTCATCGTCATCAAAGCTTGTGTTTCCTTTGAACTTTCCAGAATGTCTTCTTTGTTCCTCCGCTTGGATTCTTCTTCAAGAATTGCTCCGACAACATCCTCAAAGTGTAGACAACCTTCAATATTATTATTCGTAATATTGATGATTAGTTGATCATACGAGTCTAGTAGAAGCTCTGCGCGTTCATTTTCAACTATGTTGAAATCTGCCGTTGATAGGTGGGCAAACAGAGTGTTCAAATGGTTGATGTGGTCTGTCACCGTTGTGGACTCACTCATCCGAAGAGTGTAGAGTTTCCTCTTCAAGAATATTCTTGTGTGAAGAGACTTCACCTCATATAATTTTATGAGGGCATCCCAAATCTCCCTTGCTGTTTCTTTCTCCGCCACACTGGATAACACTGAATCTGCCATTGATAAGTGCAAATTTGCGATGGCGTTGTTGTCAATTTCTTTCCACTTCTGCTCCATCATTTCTGTGGGTTTTCCTTCAATTGCAGCTATTTGCAATTGTCCTTTCTCAAAATTGTCTTTATCTTCAATTTCCACAACGGAAATTGTTCCCGTTGAACCTCTATGTCTCGTATTTTCTCGTATTTTGTTGTCATAATTTCTAAAATATCAGCTTATGCACTTCTCACTTTGAATAGTATTGTCTACTGGAACAACACAGGTAAACTGTGAAGTAAGACACCAAGAAGTTCCTAGGAAAGAGAGGTGGGTCACAAATGGACACTCTTAAGTACCAAATCTTTCCTAGCCAAAACTTTCTCAGACAGTACTTTCACACTACCAAACGTTTCCAATAATAACTCTTTTCTTATGCGGAAGATCAGATTAAACCGCAACCACAGTGCATACTCAGAATTTTACCAACATTATTCTAATGACAATAGCAGCGGAATACAAACCTATAGCTCTGATACCACTGTTGGGTATCAGTCATACAACACAAGTGCACACACAACTTAAATAGAGAAGAAAAAAATACTAACAATAGGCAAAAAAGGAAATTTTATATTGGTGGAAGAAATTTACAACACCTCTCTCTTTGTATACAAAACTTCTCAAAATTATGAGAATACAAGAAATGAGAATAGGAGAGAATGAAATATTTAACAAAGGGGACAAGGGGTTTCTTTTATAGCCACCAAGCCATACCCCTTTACAAGTTCCCACCATTGTAGGACTTCTTCATTCCTCACATCTACATCACTAAGTTGTTGGAAAATACTATGAAGCAAAACATGTGACAACACACATGGTACGATGGTCAACGATTTATTCATCCACTAAAGAAATTCTCTGTTTTGGATTTTGTTGATAAAGAAAATATTGAGCATCTTTTGCCAATAAAGCCTCTAATAGAATGCACCCTTCTCAAGCTTGTAGAGGAAGCCAAAGGTTTGAGAGAGTTGACTGCTACGTTATATACAATTAATGAATTTGTGGTGGATTTGGAACATAATCATTATCGATCTTTCTAAGGTTTGACTTGGTTAATGCAAGTCTCAACTAGGATTGAAGATTTTGTTATAAACACTTTGAAGGTTCATAGTCATGTTAGGCCACACCTGAGGGAAGTCAAGGACCCTACCAAGAAGATCATGCATGGAGCAAATCGAGATATTTTGTGTCTGCAATAGGATTTTGGCATTTATGTTTGTGATATATTTGATATTGGCCAAACTTCTAGAAAGGAATAAACTCGGTGTGAATGGATATAATTGAAAAGTCTGGATGAAAGACAAATAACATTTAAGTTTAAGAGAGAATTTTGTTAAGTTAAACTTAAATGTAATAAGATTAAATGAGTTATTTATTTGGTTAGAAGTTTTGTCAGTTTTAGAGAACAATGGTTGATAGATTAATGTAGTGGTTATTAGATAATAACAAAAAATAAGAAAATGTCTTAATGGTAGAGTTTGACTTTGTAAATGAAAAATTAATATTTGAGTCTATAAATTATAGGTGTCTGATTGACATAGAATGTAAAAAAAACACCATACTATATATATATATATATATATATATATATATATATATATATATATATATATATATATATATATATATATATAGACACGTGTGTGTGAATAGTTTTCTAACAATAACATGAAAAAAAAATTAAAAGAACTATCCATTTTTTACTAGTTAATTATTTTAAAAAAAAATATTTTCTAACAAAAAAGCCCTTGGAAATGTCAAGTAATTATTATTTTAAGTTTCCATATGCGAAATGTAAAGCTGAATGAACAGGTAATTTTTCAGGAGAACTTTATCCACGTGTCTCAATTCTTGCAGAGGTCCAAAACAGTTAGTCTGTTACAAAGTAATGTCGTCAGATGTACAAGGATATTCTGGCGTTCCTAATGAGGAAAATACATTTTCTATTTCCTTTTAAATGGATGAAATCTTCAGTGCGTTCTACGTTACAGCAATGAGTAATCTGACATTTTGAAGGTGCATAGATAAATATAAAGGACTATTCTGAACCCATAATCATCGTTTTGGCGCAAATTAACCTGTGATGAAATTTCAAACTTAAGGACCTAATAATTCATTCAAGTAACGTTAACCATTACTCGATCGATTTAATGACTCAATAGTGTTAAATAATGCTAATTGGACCATTTTATTATCAAACAAATTTCTACTCTCGCTTAAAAAATTTGCCCATTCTCTTTTTTATGTAGAACTCACGTGAAATCACCTAATGATAGAGTTTCTCTTCAAACAAGTAATAGCTAAAGATAGTTCCAATGTCTTGAATCGTAAAGCGCAATATCACATCAAGAAATTAATAATTTATTAAAAAATTAAGAAATGATAAATAACATGTTCTCACAGCCTATAAACTCAGATACTAATACATTATCATTATATTTTGCTTTACAAAATTTTCTGTATATCTTACCTATCTTTTAGTCGTGGACTTCCCGGTGATTCACTAACATACAATAAAATTGTACAACTGCATGGACAAGACCCTGCCGATATTTTCTGGACTGTAATCTGAATGGAATCTCGAGACAAAATTGGTGGAAGTTGACAATCATAGTAATTCCAGGCATCGGATACATGCATGATTAAAAAGTCTAGACACAAGGCTATCTGGTTCAGGGACGAGAGAAAATGTCAGGCTGTTCCAGAAATGGAATGTCAATGAATTGTGCAGGATATTTTCAAGCAGCATATCTTGTTGAGCTTTATCAGTCTCTGTTGTCGGTGCAATGAAGTATCTGTTTACAGTTTAATTAGGGTAAGGTACTCAAGCACAAGTAAACAAAAAATCAAGGTAGTATTACTCTCCAAATTAGACTCTAGCAAAAGAACTGGCCAGTGAAAAATGTAAACACGTGTATTTCTATTACTCGATACTAATCAATAGAGGCAAATGTCAATTTACCTTGATATGTTTTGAGAACCAACAGGGAAGAAAACATAAGAGGGTTCTACTTTCAACTTCAAGTCCTTGACAGATTTATTCTCCTCTATCAAATATTTCTGTGCAACCCTTGTCAACAGATCAGCACCATTCCCTCTCAGACTGGTATCATCGTACGTCATATAGAACTCTTCTAAGCACTCCTTTATGAACAAACTGCGTATCGAACGGTCAACCTTAAAGTTCAATATGATTACAAAAGGAAAGAGAAATACATTTAATTCAGAATGTCTATAGATTAATCTAAAAATTTAGTCATGACATTTGAAATGTATGCATATTTGTAATGAAATTTGTGGTAGTATCTAAAAGTTCAAGATATCCCGAATAAGGATTCGGAACACAAGACTTACACCTTCCATTCATCCCCGTATTTATGATAATAAACAGAATTCTACTTTAGGGAGCTAGTTAAAGGAGGTTAAATAGAAGTGGACTGCCAACTGCACGCACTTGCAGCATTGGTTGATTGGAATCAGTGAGCCCAAGTGAGCCTTTCCAAAGCCAGGAGCGAAGTTAAGACTTCAGCAACAAGATAACCTAATTCTAAAAATAAGGGGAAACAAGGGTATAGAGGACATTAAGGGCATTGTATTTCATGTGAAGGGGAAACACTTCTGTTTCATTCTTCGGCTCATTTTCAGTAAAATAATCCTTGTTTTCTCTATTTCGATAGGGAATTCCTACCCATGCTTATGTACTGAAGGAAACAGAAGTGTTCCAATCACAAAGAAAGGGCACTCAAAAATAAAAGAGGCAGCGAACAAAAGACAAAGTTGTGCTTCTCCAAATGACAGTTATGGTGGCATCAACAAAATTGAACAAGATAGAAACGTTCACATGTCATGATTTCTCATACTCAAGCATAATTGTCACATTCTCAAGAAATTCTCATTCGGAATAACCAACTAAACACATAAAAATATTACGGAAAGAGTATCCAACTACAACCAACTCTTATCCCGTTGAGACGCAAGAGAACAAACAACATCACAACTCTTGAATTAACGTAGGCAGTCCATGACAGAATAAGGACACTTATGAGATTACCCTCACTTCAGTAGCATCCTTGAAAATCATTTATTTAGAAAATGAAAATATTCTGCAAATATAGAGAGCATGGAAACAATACCTGTGCCTTTGAAAAGCCATCACAGCACCATTCAAAGCACTTCCAGCACCACGATCATCCATACCAACACAATTATTAAGAAGAGAAATTGGCTTCAAAACAATGATATCTGAGTCCAGATAGATCCCACCATACCTGATAAAACAATAAAAAAAAAAAAACAAAAAAGCATTGCCATCATTGATCCTTACTCTTATTTCCCACAAAAAAAAAACATCCGAAACAGTCAGCTCACAGCCTAGTCCAAATATATATATATAGACACACATAGCAAAACTGAACTGAACACTCTCAGCAAGTCGAATACTTCACCAAATTATTATACAAATATAAGCATATAGCAAACCACCTAATAGCCAAGACAACCATGAAAACCTACTTGTACAGAGCAGCTAGGCGGATAAGCTCACTGTAATGAGTGGAATAGAACTCTGTCTTCTTCCATTCAAACCACACAGAAGCAAAAATGTGAGCAGGCGTATCCTTCAGCAACTCGTCGAGATTTGGCATAGCAACAGCAACTTTGTAACTGGTAAAAGCAAGTCCTTAAAATTAAAAAACACGGTAACTTGCACGGCAAGGAAGCAAAAGCTAGACCAAGAGAGGCAACAATTACCCATCCTTAACAAAGCTCTCTTTGAAGAAATCAAGCTCAACCGTCTCAGAGAACACAACAACACAAGCAGCAGGGTGATGAAAGAGCAAACTCTCGAGGCCACGCTGGTGCCGGACAGTGTACGTCCAAGGAGGCGAATTCCACACCATAAACACCCTGGTAACACATTTCCCCACCCTGAAAAACGCATCCATGAAGTCGTTGAATGGCAATCGCAACCGCAACCCAGGATAGTACCCCCAAGTATCCCCATCCGCATATATATGATCCTTCCTAGGCTGAACCCCAGCACCAATGACATTTGCATCCTTCTGAATGCTTGATTCACCACCATTGGCACCTGAATTCATAACTTCCTGAATAATCCCATGTTCATTATTATTGTTGTTAGTGATGGTGTTATGGTTCAAAGTTTTGCGTTCTGCGCCAACTTTGGTGACTGGAGTGGGTAGCACATTGATGTTAAGTGGAACCTTCTTGTTACTAGGGAAGGGGACTTTCTTGAACTCGTGGATCCACCACTTTTGGACAGTGCGGTCGCCCCTGGTGAGCCCGGTGGTGCCGACAGCGTCGGGATCCTGAAGCAAGGGGTTGTTCAGGGGGTTCAACAAATCGAAGTTGGATCTGAACATTCTATCTTTCCTGAGAAACACGCTTTTCTTGTCGAACCAGTCGCCCCAGCCGTCCCTGAGGGGAGAGTTTTTTAGTAGCAGCGCGTCCTCGATTGTGGTGACGCGGGTGGCCATGTTCCTGACAGCGTCATCGACGGGGACGTCATCGGAGGCGAAGGCGGTCTTGGAGGGGTCGTGGTCAGAGAAGGATCGGAGGGGTAAGTCGTCGTCGGTGCGCGATTGGCGGAGGGAGGGAGGGGAGAGGAAGGACCGGCGAATGGAAGCAGTAAGGGGGTCGAAGTAGTAACGGGGAGAAGGGTTGAGGCGGAGAGAAGGAGGGTCTAGGGTTTCGTCCACGAAGTCGACCTCGTCGATGGGGTCATCGGCGGCGGAGAGGTCGGCGGAGTGGGAGAAGGAGGGGCGGGGGAGATGGTCGGAGTGAGGGTGGGAGCGGGATAGGCGGGAGTAGAGGAGGGAGACGGAGAGGAGGAGGAGCAGGGCGGAGATGACGGCGCAGAGGTAGGCGCCGTAAGGGGAGCGCCGCCGAGATCGTAGCATTTGACTCAATTCCACGATCTATGTGAAATGCGAAGGATAAAGCACATTGTTGTTTGAGTCTATTGCAGTCTAAATATCTTCACTCTCATCTTTGAAAACGAGAAATCACGTTTAATTATTTGGACAGTCTTATACAGATTGACGATACCAATCTGGGTTTTTCACATTCAGGGTTAATCACTTCATATTTTATTAGTTCAACGTCGTTTTTTGTTTTTTTCTAACTCGTACTATGAACTTTTAAATTTTGTCTCGGGATTTTAATTTTTTTAATTTTATCTTACATTTTGATTATAAATTGATTATAGTGTGACGCTATTGGATGTTAATGTTTCAATGTCTATCTTTTTTTTTCTGTCAACAAGTTTAGTTGAAATGATAGAATGTCATTTATTATTTGCACCACATATTATTATAATAACAATTGTATCATTCGAAATAGTAATTATATTGACTGTTTTTTAATGAAAATAAAATATTAATAACATTCAAAAGTAGAATTTGAAAAAAAAAAGTATATTTTATTGTTTGACTTATAATATATCTAAACATTTGATTGCATAAAAAATCTCTATATATAAATCAAAATTCTATGTTTAATTTTTTTTGTTTTTACTTTAGTTTTGCCTCACATTACTTTATTTAAATTGAGTTGAAGTCATGCCAAAATGATAAAATTTTTGTATATAAGCTCAAATCATTAGATAATTACATGACTTGGATTAAAAATTAGTTATTGAACAAAGCAAAATTGGCCATGGCACAACTTTAATCATGCAGATGAAATGAATAAGTTGTAATATTATAACAAGATTTCACTATACAAATCAAATGAAAAATCCGTAGTATTATAAGACGATTTTAGTGTTAATAAGATTGTGCTTAAGTCGTGTTATATTGGTATGAGTTTTTTAATACGAAGTCGTTTGGAATTACAACGGTTAAATAAAAATTAATATTTTTGTAGTTATATAATTCAGTAAAAAAATAAATTATAGAAAGTAAATCTGAAATATAAATACTAAAACATGTTTATGATAATTTGTTCATTACAAAGTGGTGAAAAAAGTATTTAAGAGATGACGTTATATGAAGATATCTTTTTCATTGATTTAGATTTTATTTAAGGAGACTGAAGTGGATCTTTGAGATCATTATCTTCATGTTCTTTCTCTTTGGTTAATATCTTGTGGCATTTGTGGCCGCATTGTAAGCTGATAATATGGCACGAAGGACGTGGGATGATATGCAAATGGAAGTGTTGATGATGAAGTTGCAAATAGATTTTGTGTAGAACTAGGAAAAATATATGATTAGGAAGGAAAAAATGTTGTATGTGTAGGGAACTTGTTGGAATGAAGTTTGTGAGAAGACATTTGTTGTTAGGCATCTACGTATGAGGGAAAAGGTGATTGTTGAAAACTAGACTGACCAGATGACTAGTAGTGAGGTTGTTGAGATTATGAAGAAGACCATAAATGTTGATAAATACTTTGTGGTGGAAGTTGGGTAGATTCCTCTGGCTGTAATAAGAAAAGGCAATTAAGATGCAAGAAAATACCAAAAAGTTGTTGAAGGCAGGTGACTAATGTAACATCCAAAATATTTTAAAGGGTATTACTGATAGTAGAGACTAAATTAATTTGATATCTCATATAAACAATCAAACTTTATTTCAATTACTCCAAAGTACAATACCAAACAAACTTTAAACAATATAGTCTTCATCACTGAAATTTCAACTTATAAGTTTTACACAACATAATCTTCCCAATACAAATTTATTCTTTTTACAAAAATCCTTGAAAGTTTTTCCCCGCATCTCTCTCATCTCTAAGCTTTTTCAACCGCATCTGCAACATTATCTAATCACATATAACATGAGTTATATGATCATAGTACAAACAAATAAGGGTAAGCCAACCATATCATAAAATCATTAAACTTGTAATAAAAATATTATCATCGTGTATTTCTGTAAATGATAAAATATCATTATTCCGATATCATTAATTCATCATTATCAAAATCATCTTTCTCATTTCCATAAACCTTACAAGTGTACCATGCTTACTCACGAAGCCTTATGGTCAGACCGCTCTCTGCCTGCTTTCTTAAGCCTCACTTATATACTATGTCCTACTTTCTGAAGCCTTATGGTCAGACCCCTCTCTGCCTGCTTCTATAAAACTTACGAATCATATGTTTATGTCAAAGCCTTATGGTCAGACCACTTTCTGCCTGCTTTCATAAACCTCAGGTGTTACTTTGCTCATACCAAACTCTCATGGTATAATTCGAACATACTACTCCCGGTAGTAAACATCATTTCATAAGTAATGATTTCTCATATCCATTCCAACATTTCATAAAATCAACAATTCATACCCTCTTATCCACCTAACTCAATCATGTTCATTCTTTAATCATAAATTCATAATAACCCGTTTTGGTATCAATAAATTAAACATATTGCCAGATATCATGCTTCATATTATAAACTCATTTTGCCCATAACGAGTATAACTCAACATATTTTCACCAAACAAAGATCATGGATCAACCAAAATATATCAACATATCTTAGGAACTACATACTAAAGTCTGGGCTCAATGTAATGATAAATAAAATATATATGATATTTTTACCATGATAATATTATGCATCTACAATCAACTTGTTTTATTTTATTTTCATCCTAGTAGAGATTTTTCTTTACCCCAATTGGTCACCGGAGAGGACCCAGATGTCTGAACGCATCAAACTCACCTTCGACGCCAGCACATATGACTAGTCACAACTGACAGGACCAGGCCAGGGCTGCTCTATGATCAGGGATGTGCCAACTCAGGTTTTTAAGGTTCCTCTATCCTACCAACAAAGAAGGGCCCTCAATAATTAACAATTGATTTATTTAAATTATCTACCATGTTCTCTTATGCTCTAAATTTGAAATGCCAAATTTTAATATTTTCACTTCCTCTCACAGCAACCTCAAACAATATCTATACATTTATTTCATACCCATATACAAGCTTTTACAGAACCCTTACTTCAGACCTTCCAACAAGATCAATTTCAGCTAACAAACTCATTCAAAACAGATTAAATTCATCACATCACAACATGTACAATTTCACAGTTTCAGTTATCACACCCAATATAATAAAAGTCATGAAATAGTTTCACAAGAGCACACCAGTTCAACATTCATATGCAAATATTTTATAAAATAAATACATACAAAAATAATTAGCTCCTATTACCATCAAAATAATATTAATATAAAAATTCAGGGGAAACAAGAAGTTGAATCTGGCAGAGCCGGTTAGACAACTTCTCATCCTTCCAGAAAGATGCAATAAAAAAATAGATAAAACAATAAAATTTCTGGGGAAACAAGAAGTTGAATCTGGCAGAGCCGGTTAGACAACTTCTCATCCTTCCAAAAATACAATATAAATAAGAAATAAAAGGTTTGGGGAAACAAGAAGTTGAATCTGGCAGAGCCGGTTAGACAACTTCTCGTCCTTCCAAAAATACAATATAAAGATATAAGAAACAACCAAAGCTTTGGGGAAACAAGAAGTTGAATCTGGCAGAGCCGGTTAGACAACTTCTCATCCTTCCAAAAATACAATATAAATAAGAAATAAAAGGTGTGGGGAAACAAGAAGTTGAATCTGGCAGAGCCGGTTAGACAACTTCTCGTCCTTCCAAAAATACAAAAGAAACAAATAAATGTTCTTATTCAAAATTCAAGACCATACAACAACAAAATACTACATATTCAAGATTTAGGATTTGAGCAAAGCAAAGTATAAGAGTGGCTTCCCTTACCTCTATTACAAACTTAATTTCCTCGTTCTCTGAAAACTTGCAGAATACCCCCTTTTGCAAAAATTAGAAATTCTTCCAACTCTCTTCTCTCAAAATATTTCTAAGTTCTTTGGTGTAAATTTTTCAGCCTACCCCCTTGGCTATTTATAGCAAAAAAATTTACTATTCATTTTTACTATTCATTTTAACTATTCATTTTTTTATTCATTTTACTATTACAAAAATAATTTTTTATTTGCAAATGGATGAATTCTGATCTCAAAGCTACGTGGAACACTTATCCTTTCCAAAAATATATATATATATATATATATATATATATTATTTATTTTTACTATTCACTTTTTACTATTCATAATTTACTATTCACTATTTACTTTTTTTTTTCTAGTATCTGACTTACAAATATTTTCAAGGATCTTACAACTAACATAATCGTTAAATGATTGTGGAGGTGAGATATAACAGATAACATGGTTAATATACCATTACATGTATGTTGTTGTGTTACACAAATGGGCATTGATATCCATGTGGCATGGTTAAAATACTTACAATTGAACTCTTTTGAGTTGAGGAATCTAGGAGCAGTAGTCTAGTACCAAGAGTGGTGTGATACTCAAAGGAAAGCTCGACATGGTGTCAAGTACCATGAATGGTGTTAATACTTAGAGGAAATCTCAACGAGGTAACTGAGTACCAAGAGTGGTGTTAATACTCATTTGTAATCATGTGGAGATTATACTGTGAAGGAGACTAGACGTAGCTCAGTTGGAGCGAACTAGTATAAAAATCTCTTGTGTTATTTTCTCTTCTCTTTACTAAACGATCCTCTTCAAAAATCTACAGTTGAGCTTTATATTTCAAAATACAAGAACTTCCAAGCTAAATGATCATTTTTCTTTAAAGGAAGTTCTTACAAAACATTATAGTAGAGACATTTTGAATAGCACAACAACCTTATCAAAGTATATCAATATATTTCAATTCGAACGTCTAAGTTTTCAAAAGAATAATTCACACGCTTGATAATGTGCTATATTAAAATGGTTGCGAAAAACGTTTTCCGAAAACACTATTCAACCCCCTGCTGGTGTTTTTCAGGTACTTCAGACAAACACATTACATACGGATTTATCCGTAGGTAATTATCTACGAATAAATTTGTAAGTAATGTTACCTACAATCATTTTACCTATAGATTTTTGTTCGTGAGTAAACTATAGATTATATTGAGTTACCTATAGAGATTTTACCTTATCTATGAATTTTTGTTGTAGGTAATGAGCTTTTTTTTAGTGAAAAATAAAAAGTGTTGTACACATCTATCTTATCGTACTCAAGTATAAAATTCTATATGTATTAATGTATTTAAAAAATATACAAAGATTTCAGCTTTTTTACTATTGTGGTGAAATTCAAATTGGAAATTACAAAAGTGGTGCAATTTTAAAAAAATAATCCACCCAAGAAAGTCATGCAAAGTTGGGACAACTTATTGATCAAGAAGTCATGTCATTCATACATGACTTCAATTAAATTAAGTTGAAGTCGTGACATACTATGACAACTTTAATGTATAAGTACATGTACTCAAAACTTCACACGATTTTGATTAAAGTTAATCATTCTACAAAGTAAAGTCGTGACAACATGACACAACTTCAATAATATTTATAATATAAAAGTCATAGTAATAATGACACGACTTCAGTGTATTGTTAATAATATAGAAGGCGTAATATGTTTTCACAACTTCAATTTCATAGAAATTCACAATGGTTGTCATTAAGATATTTGTATATACGGTTGGATTATTCAATGTTGTACTAATTTGTTTTATTGTGAGACTTGGACGTATGGTAATTATTGACCTTCTTTTCACTAGATAATATAAAAAAAATAAAAGAAAAATAAAAATTATCAACTAAACAATAAAGTTGTGTTATTATTTTACGACTTTTATATTATAGATAAAATTATTAAAGTCGTATAATATTGACATGACTTTGCTTCATATAATATTTGACTTTAATCAAAATTGTGTGAAGTTTTGACCAATACTTATATACCAAAGTCTGTGTCATGATTCCAATTCAATTTAGTTGAAATCATGTTTTAATAGCCCGACTTCTTCGTCATGAAATCACCCTATGCCAGTGGGATTTTTTAAAAGAATTACATCACTTTCATAATTTTCAAATTGCTAAAACAAAAAACCAAAAATTTCACTAAACAACTTTAGAATGTTATATCAAAAGGAAAAAACATGTTATACCAACTACTTTTAAACACATAATATTACTAAATGAGATTAACACACTGAGTGGTAAAATAAAATAAAATAAATAATTTATCACTAATATATTTTATAACTTAATAATTCAAAAGTAATATGTAAATCATATTTCAAATTTAAGGACTTGTAAAATTCATGAAATTAGTAATATTTATTTGTATGTGAAATTTTTTCTTTAACTTGTATGTTATCATTCTATTGCTTTAATCTTGAGCTTAAACAATCTGAAAATTCTCCATTTCATCTGTCATGAATTCTTGATAAATAAAATAAAAAAAAAGTAAATCCTCTTAAAGTCATTTAGTGACGAACACTTGAATACCTTTTAAGTGATATATTTTAAACATGTATATTTGACAACTTTTTTTCTCAAACAACTAATAAAATAATTATCAAACTAAAAGTCTATGTATACATGGTATTGTATATTAGGAAACCATTATTTTAGAAAGAAAAAAAAAATTGAAGGAACTAGGATTTGGTAACCCATGACACTAGATTGTTCCTAGGTCGCATATCATACCGTAAAGAGGAGAAATATGGAGATAGAAGAATCAGTTAGCTATTGAGAAAACAATTTGATGGAACTTGAAGAGGAAGATGACAAGGAGCTCCAATTTCTTTCAACTCTATTTGTAGTAAGGAGCTCCAATTTCTCTCACCTATCTTTCACTCGAAATGAGAAAATAAAACAACTTTGGACTATTATACTTAACTTGCAATGCTTAATTTTTGGAGAAAATTCCAAATTAAGTCAATTGTTAAAATCTCCTTTATCACCGCCTTCATTTCACTAACTGAATTTTAAAGGGTTAAATGAACTAAAAAGGTTCAAGAAAATTTGAGAGTTGGAGGAACTATGCAGAAAAACTTTCAAATTGATTTTCTTCATAATTTTTCTGAGCAAAAACGAAAAAAGACTAAGAAATTGTTTCTACTAAAACAATTTTGAATCTAAGTCTAAAAGAAACTAAGTTGTTTCTTTTTTTTCTACCTAATAGTGTAAATCACAGTTTAGGATTTATAACTAACATATCTCCTTTTCTTCATTGTTTTGTTTGAAAAAAAATATAATGTGGTGCAAATAGTGTTATTTCTCTTTAGTTATTTTTTACAGCAGCTCTTTCTTTCAATTTTCCATATTCAATGGTGAAACCCTAATAAGATGTGAGTGGACTGCAGTCATTGTTTTGTTTAAAGGAAAAAAAAAAACAGTAAGATGCAAATAGTGTTGTTTACCCTTTACTAGGGTTTGAGTTTCTTTCTTTAACATTCCTTATTTGATGATGAAATTCAAACAAGATAAAAGAAATTAGAAAAACATGAGCTATAACATGTAACTTAACCAATAGTTTATCGTTTAATGAATGCAATTAATAAAATTTTACAAAAACATACAAACTGTAAAGATATTGTACTTTAGAGAATCATATTGAATAGCAGTTTTACATAGAATTCTCCAGAATTAGCATTAAAACACGATAAGAATAAACAAATAATTCGAGTATATTGCGAAACCAATCAACTCCAAGGAGCAGACCATATGTATCAATTGAATTGTTTTGTTCATTCATGTCTTTCGAGTAGTTCCAACATACTACAAGAAACTATCAACTCAGGTGGAGGAAAACGTATTTCATTTCTATTCCTGTTTCTAGGATAAACCACTTTGTGACATGATACAATATAAGTATCGAAAAGAGAAAAAAAAACAATAAACAAAGTGAAATTACAAAAAAGAGAAAAAGAGAGGTGCATTAGTTCAATCGAAGCAACCTAGAGAAATCTAAAATGTATCAGCGATGCTTCATGGTGGATAGTGTCGCAACCGGAATCGCGACGGGACGATGATCCATAAAGAAACGGCTTTTGAAAAGAGATTTTGGAGTCGCCACCATAATTTATTATGGAAAACTACGGAAAAACCATAAAAAACAGACACGGTCCACGAAAACCAAAGATTGGGTTCGGGAGTCGGTTACGCGTGGGGAAGGTGTTAGCACCCCACAACGCCTGCCCTAAGGTAGTACCTTTAACTAAATGCAAATATGATGTGGTTTTCAAAATGTTTAACTATCCCCTAAAATAAAATTCTAAATAAACAAAACATATTTTTTAGTTTTTTGGGCCCGACAAGGATTGACCTTGCTGCTACGTATTCTCTTTCAAAATGAGAAATCAGGGTTACGTAGTTCTTTTTGAAAATGCTTGAGAGATTTGTTTGAGAAATTGATTGAAAGATTTGTTTGAGAAATTGATTGAAAGATTCGTTTGAAAAATTGATTGAAAATTCATTTGAGAAATTGATTGAAAATTCGTTTTGAGATGATTTTGGGATTTTTGGGAAGTGAACCTGACAAGGACTAGCCTTGCTCCTACGTATCTCCAATCTTGATGGAGAATCAAGGATCACGTAGTTCTTGGTAGAAATTGTCTGTTGCCTTGAAATTGTTGATGTTTTTAGTTTTTGAAGATTTTATATTTTTTTGATATTTTTATAAAATAAACGGAAAAGGTATTTAGCACAAGGACGATGCGTGCGATCACACGTGTGCTCAACCTTTAAAATATTTTTGTAATTTTATTTAAGAAAGAAGAAAAGGTTTTTAGCACAAGGACGACGCGAGCAGTCACACGTGTGTTTAACCTACGTATTTTTTGTAATTTTATAAAAGAAAGGGAAAAGGTTTTTAGCACGAGGACGATGCGAGCGATCACACACGTGCCCAACCCTTAAAATATATTTTTTTCGTATTTTTTATAAAAGAAAGGGAAAAGGTTTTTAGCACGAGGACGATGCGAGCGATCACACACGTGCCTAACCCTTAAAATATATTTTTTTTGTACTTTTTATAAAAGAAAGGGCAAAGGTTTTTAGCACGAGGACGATACGAGCGATCACACACGTGCCTAACCCTTAAAATATATTTTTATATTTTTTATGAAGGAAAGAGAAAAGATTTTTAGCACAAGGACGATGCGTGCGATCACACATGTGCCTAAACCTTTTAGAATATTTTTGTTATTTATTTGAGAAAAGAAGAAGAAAAGGTTTTAGCACAAGGACGATGCGCGCGATCACACATGTGCCTAAACCTTTTAAACGTATTTTTTGTAAATTTTATTTTTTATGTGTATATAAGTAAAATTATTATATATATATTTTGAAATAAGTGGATATTTAAAAGAAATAAATAAAGTAATAAAATGAAATAAGATAAATAAAAAGGCAAATAAATAAATAAATAATAATAAAAAAACAACAAAATAGGGGTGCCAAAATAAAGATAAAATAAAGAAAATAATAATAATAAAAAGGGTGTCGAACGGTCAGTCGAAAAGCTTGGTTAACGAGCGGTCCGTGGAAGAGAGCGGAGGCTATCGTGCGGACATTGGGGAGAAGGCTGAGGCTGCCAAACGGTCAGTCGAAAAAGTTTGGATAACGAGCGCTCGTCAGGGAGAAGGCTGAGCGAACGGTCGAAAAGGCTTAGTTATTGAGCGCTCTTTGGGGAGAAGGCTGAACGGCCAGGGCTTAAAGCTTAAGGTTGAACGGTCAGTTGAGCGCTCGTTCGTTTGGATAACGAGCGCTCGTTCGTTTGGATAACGAGCGCTCGTTCGTTTGGATAACGAGCGCTCGTTCGTTTAGATAACGAGCGCTCGTTGGTGAGAGGGTTGAATGCTCAGTCGAGCGCTCGTTAGTTTGGATAACGAGCCCTCGTTCGTTTGGATAACGAGCGCTCGTTCGTTTGGATAACGAGCACACGTTGGTGAGAGAGTTGAATGGTCAGTCGAGCGCTCGTTAGTTTGGTTAACGAGCGCTCGTTCGTTTGGATAACGAGCGCTCGTTGGTGAGAGGGTTGAATGGTCAGTCGAGCGCTCGTTAGTTTGGATAACGAGCGCTCGTTCGTTTGGATAACGAGCGCGCGTTGGTGAGAGGGTTGAATGGTCAATCGAGCGCTCGTTCGTTTGGATAACGAGCGCTCGTTGGTGAGAGGGTTGAATGGTCAGTCAAGAAAGGCTTAAGCGAACGAGCGCGCGTTGGTGAGAGGGTTGAATGGTCAGTCGAGCGCTCGTTAGTTTGGATAACGAGCGCTCGTTCGTTTGGATAACGAGCGCTCGTTGGTGAGAGGGTTGAATGGTCAGTCGAGCGCTCGTTAGTTTGGATAACGAGCGCTCGTTCGTTTGGATAACGAGCGCGCATTGGTGAGAGGGTTGAATGGTCAATCGAGCGCTCGTTAGTTTGGATAACGAGCGCTCGTTCGTTTGGATAACGAGCGCTCGTTGGTGAGAGGGTTGAATGGTCAGTCAAGAAAGGCTTAAGGTTAATGACCGCTCGTTCGTTTAGATAACGAGCGCTCGTTTGGATAACGAGCGCTCGTTTGTGAGAAGGTTGAATGGTCAGTCGAGAAAGGCTTAAGGTTAACAAGCGCTCGTTGGTGAGAGGGTTGAATGGTCAGTCGAGCGCTCGTTCGTTTGGATAACGAGCGCTCGTTCGTTTGGATAACGAGCGCTCGTTCGTTTACTTCTGGGCTTGGCCCACCGGGATGATTTCTAACCTAGAATTCCCCTAGGGGTTCTGCCTTCCCATTCTCATCCATTCATACTCAGCTCCTCTAGAGACTCAAGGTCTCTTTTCCCCCCGAAGGTCCGCCGCCGCTACACTCTGAACTGGCCACCGTGACTGCCTTCAGCCAAAACCGGCCACCGCGAGTTGCTTCTGTAAGATCCTTGAAAATATTTGTAAGTCAGATACTAAATTAAAAAAAAAAAAGTAAATAGTGAATAGTAAATTGTGAATAGTAAAACGTGAATAGTAAAAAAAAATTATTTTTGGAAAGGATAAGTGTTCCACGTAGCTTTGAGATCAGAATTCACCAATTTGCAAATAAAAAAATTATTTTTGTAATAGTAAAATGAATAAAAAAATGAATAGTAAAAATGAATAGTAAAAATGAATAGTAAAATTTTTTACTATAAATAGCCAAGGGGGGAGGCTGAAAATTTACACCAAAGAACTTAGAAAATTTTTGAGAGAAGAGAGTTGGAAGAATTTCTAATTTCAAAGGGGATATTCTGGAAGTTTTCAGAGAGCGAGGAGATTAAGTCTGTAATAGAGGTAAGGGAAGCTAACCTTGAGTATAGAAAACAAGTTGATTGTAGATGCATAATATTATCATGGTAAAAATTTCATATATATTTTATTTATCATTACATTGAGCCCAGACTTTAATATGTAGTTCTTAAGATATGTTGATATATTTTGGTTGATCCATGATCTTTGTTTGGTGAAAATATGTTGAGTTATACTCGTTATGGGCAAAATGAGTTTATAATATGAAGCATGATATTTGGCAATATGTTTGATTTATTGATACCAAAACGGGTGATTATGAATTCATGATTAAAGAATGAACATGATTGAGTTAGGTGGATAAGAGGGTATGAATTGTTGGTTTTATGAAATGTTGGGGTGGATATGAGAAATCATTACTTATGAAATGATGTTTACTACCGGGAGTAGTTTGTTCGAGTTATACCATGAGAGTTTGGTATGAGCAAAGTAACACTTGAGGTTTATGAAAGCAGGCAGAAAGTGGTCTGACCATAAGGCTTTGACATAAACATATGATTCGTAAGTTTTATAGAAGCAGGCAGAGAGGGGTCTGACCATAAGGCTTCAGAAAGTAAGACATAGTATATAAGTGAGGCTTAAGGAAGCAGGCAGAGAGCGGTCTGACCATAAGGCTTCATGAGTAAGCATGGAACACTTGTAAGATTTATGGAAATGAGAAAGATGATTTTGATAATGATGAATTAATGACATCGGAATAATGATATTTTATCAATTGCAGAAATACATGATTATAATATTTTTATTACAAGTTTAATGATTTTATGATATGGTTGGCTTACCCTTATTTGTTTGTGCTATGATCATATAACTCATGTTATATGTGAATAGATAATGTCGCAGATGCGGTTGAAAAAGCTTAGAGATGAGAGAGACGCGGGGAAAAACTTTCAGGGATATTTTGTAAAAAGAATAAATTTGTATTGGAAAAATTATGTTGTGTAAAACTTATAAGTTGAAATTCGAATTTATGTTAAGTGGTGAAGACTATATTGTTTGAAGTTTGTAAGTTTGGTATTGTACTTTGGGAGAATTGAAATAAAGTTTGATGGTTTATAAAATATATCAAATTAATTTAGTCTCTACTATCAGTAATACCCTTTAAAATATTAGGGTGTTACATTTTGGTATCAGAGCAATGGTTTTCGAAAATATTTTGGGACTTTGGGGAGTGAAATTATTATTCTTAGTAAAATATCAATTGAGTTGATTCTTGTTTTATTGGAAACTAGACTCAAAGAGTTTCAATCTGACTACTCCTACGCATATTTTGGACTTCGGGAAGGGGTCTAACCGAGCTGGGGAAAACGTGACAGTTTTGCTGTCCAAGGGCTAGCGTCCAACCTTAATTTTAGGTGTATTTTTACAAGTTGCGACTTTTTGGAGTGGGTAGGTTGTGTTCTGGACTAGGAGAACATTTTGGGACCCTTTGGAGACTTTCCTACCATGTTTTAGGGCTGGAAAATGGTTTAGGATGGTCCATTGGTTGTTTATTATTGCTAAGTGCCAAGTGCATGGGTCCTTAGTTGTCTAAGACATCTTCTTTCAATTCCAAATCAGATTTGGAGTTTTGGGGGAGAGTAGAGAGGTCCTTGGTGGGCGGTGAACGAAATCCTAAGTGTCCTAAGAGTGGAGGCTGACTTGGTCTAGCAAGGAGGAGAGGAGTTGCTCTCTTTGAAGAAGAGTTTAAGGTGTTTTAGTCTTCATGAGGTAAGGGGAGCTAACTCAACTTAATTTCTAGAATTTTGTGGTTAGAAATATGGTTCCAATTGCTTGACTTTGATGAAGGGGAGCTAATCCTTTCTTGTTATGATCATGAATATGAATATGAATATGTTAAAAATTTGGTAATGGTAGTTATCTATTGACTTGTGTAAAATTTGGTTTTCATGATTATAATTTCTTATTTTCGAGTTACTGTGGTAATAAATTTCTATTAATTTTTTTCACCGTTGGATTTAGCTAAACTTTTAATATGTGAATCCTAAGACATATTACTAAACTTTGACCGTTCGGATTTGAAAATAAAAGTCTGTACTTGGATAAATAAATCCTATAAGTTTGAGTAATTTAGTTACCCCTGTAGTTCTGTTACTAAGTTGTCTCAGTAAAATATAGATTCTGACCTATTTGACTGTTAGATCAACCTCAAAATTTGATATAGGATCCCTAGGACATATTAATACACTGTGACCGATCGGATTTGTAATTGAAGGTCTATGCTTAGAGAAAGAAATTTCGAAAGTTGGAAATATTTGATGAACACTGTAATTCTGTTCTTAAGGTATAATGGTAAAAATTTCATAGATATTTCATTTACCGTTAGCTTGAGCCCAAACTTTAGTATGTAGTTCATAAGACATATTAGGTGATCTTGACCATTCAGATTTGGAATTAGATGTCTGTGCTTAGAGGAATTCATTCCGCATTTTGAGTTTAACCGAGAACCACTTAAAATTCTGTCTCTGAGTTACCTCGGTAAAATCTTCATATCTATTTAGATAACCGTTTGATTAATCTGAAATTTTAGTATGTTGTTCTTAAGAGATAGTGGTATACTTCGACCGTTCGGATTTTAGATCGGAGTTACAGATTTAGAGATATTAATTTCGTACCTTCTGAGGGATCTCAATACTGTTTAATTTATGTTTTGGATCATTTATACAAAATTGATGATTTCCGCCTCATTAACCGTTGGATTGGACTGAAAAGCTTACCATATGATCTAAACATGTTGTTGATTAGTTTGATTGGTTTAGATCGCCGATAAATAATATGTTGAAAAAGGTAATTTGGTTAATTTGTGCTACTTTGGTAAGTAGGCAGGATTGAAACTGAGATATGTTGATTGGTTATTATGTGCTTGTTGAGCATGATTGGTTCGGGATTAGTGGTTGAGATGGCATGTGATTGGTTATGAATGATATGTTAGGAAAATGTAATTTGGTTAATTTATGCTACATTGGTAAGTAGACAGAAGGGAATTGAGAAAAGTTCACTGGTTCTCTTATGCTTGTTGAATATGATTAGTTTTGGATGGGTTGTGCTTGATTATGAATAATTTGTTGAAATAATATAAATGATGTTGGTTTGCGCTATTTTGGTAAGTAGGCGAGTAGATGTTGGGTCTGCGTTACTTTGGTAAGTAAGCAGGGTGATTTGCGCTACTTTGATAAGTAGGCAGGATGAGATGATGAATGAAGAGATAAAGAAAATGATATAAATCGGGCTACTTTGATAAGTAGGCAGATTAACTATACTGTGCTACTTTGGTAAGTAGACAGAAGATCTTGTTTTATGCTACTTTGGTAAGTAGGCGAATTAATTATACTGTGCTGCTTTGATAAGTAGACAGTATTGTCTTGCGGTGCTACTTTGATAAGTAGAGAGAATAACTTGGTTTGTACTACTTTGGTAAGTAGGTCGGATGAGGTGAAGTTGTAATACTTTGATAAGTGGAATAGTAAAATTGTTGAGCAATGATATTGTGATAATGCTTAACTGTATTGAATATTGTGGATGTATTATTAACGGATTGTGAATGGATTGTATGCTTGTTTCAGTTAGCTCACCCTATTGTTTGTATTTGTGTATGTGAATGCAATGATCGTATAATGTGTGATATTATACGGGAGCAGAAACTATTTAAGATGAATTAGCAGATGGTTCTGGACTTGCTTAGAAGATGAGAGATCTGTGAAAAAAAAAAAGAGAGACATGGGGGATTTCTAAATAAATATGTTTTGAAATTTCAAACTGTGTGAAATTTTAAATTTCAGAAGTTTATGAATTGTGTGAAATTTTATTTCAGAAGACTTGTGTTGTAATAAAGCACTTAATATTTTGTTGGTGTTGAAAATTGTTAAAGAAAAGTTATATATGTATTTTTGTGGAAAAATAAATTGTAACGCCTAAATCGGGGTGTTACACTGTTGGGTATCAGAGCAATGGTTTTTGAAAATCCATATCTCTTTTGTAAGTATTCTTTTGTTAAATAGTCTTTGTTTAAATAAATAATTTTCGAGGGCGAAAATAATTGTTGTTGGGGAGATTGTAAGATCCTTGAAAATATTTGTAAGTCAGATACTAAATTAAAAAAAAAAGTAAATAGTGAATAGTAAATTGTGAATAGTAAAAAGTGAATAGTAAAAAAAAAATTATTTTTGGAAAGGATAAGTGTTCCACGTAGCTTTGAGATCAGAATTCACCAATTTGCAAATAAAAAAATTATTTTTGTAATAGTAAAATGAATAAAAAAATGAATAGTAAAAATGAATAGTAAAAATGAATAGTAAAATTTTTTACTATAAATAGCCAAGGGGGGAGGCTGAAAATTTACACCAAAGAACTTAGAAAATTTTTGAGAGAAGAGAGTTGGAAGAATTTCTAATTTCAAAGGGGATATTCTGGAAGTTTTCAGAGAGCGAGGAGATTAAGTCTGTAATAGAGGTAAGGGAAGCTAACCTTGAGTATCTCCTTTTGTATTATCTTGAGTCTTGAATATGCTATATTTTGCTTTTGTCTGATCTTAAATCTTGATTATGGAGTATTTTGTTTCTGTATGATTTTGAATTTAAATGAGAGTATGCTTTTGTGTTGATATCCAAGTGTGATAGTTGTAAAACGTGATATTGATTATGTTATGCCATTTGTATGTTATTAGTTGTTTATTTTTGTATTTTGGAAGGATTAGAAATTGTCTAACCGGCTCTGCCAGATTCAATTTCTTGTTTCCCCAAACGTTTTATTTCTTTACTTATTTATTTTATTGCATTTTGGAAGGATTAGAAGTTGTCTAACCGGCTCTGCCAGATTCAACTTCTTGTTTCCCCAAACTATTTATTGCTTTACTTATTTATTTTATTGCATTTTTGGAAGGATTAGAAGTTGTCTAACCGGCTCTGCCAGATTCAACTTCTTATTTCCCCATACATGTTATTGTTCTTGTTATTTAATTATATTGTATTTTTGGATGGATTAGAAGTTGTCTAACCGGCTCTGCCAGATTCAACTTCTTGTTTCCCCATGAATTTTTATATTAAGATTATTTTTATGATTGTCAAATATTGTATTCTTCTATGACCATTTATTGTAATGTTTTATTATTGTTAATTGTTTATAATTATCTTGTATGAATTCTATTATGGATGTTTATTGTGATGAATTTATTGAATGAGTTTGTTGGCTGAAATTGATCTTGTTGGGAGGTTTGGAATAAGGGTTCTGTAATAACTTGTATATGGGTATTAAATAGATATACAGATACTGGTTGAGGTTGTTGTGAGAGGAAGTAAAATTAAGCATTTTAAGATTTAGAGCATAAGAAAATAAGGTAGATAAATTAAATAAATAAATTGTTAATTATTGAGGACCTCCCTTTGTTGGTAGGATAGAGGAACCTTAAAAACCTGAGTTGGCACATCCCTGATCATAGAGCAGCCCTGGCCTGGTCCAGTCAGTTGTGACTAGTCATATGTGCTGGCGTCGAAGGTGAGTTTGATGCGTTCAGACATCTGGGTCCTCTCCGGTGACCAATTGGGGTAAAGAAAAATCTATAATAGGATGAAAATAAAATAAAACAAGTTGATTGTAGATGCATAATATTATCATGGTAAAAATTTCATATATATTTTATTTATCATTACATTGAGCCCAGACTTTAATATGTAGTTCTTAAGATATGTTGATATATTTTGGTTGATCCATGATCTTTGTTTGGTGAAAATATGTTGAGTTATACTCGTTATGGGCAAAATGAGTTTATAATATGAAGCATGATATCTGGCAATATGTTTGATTTATTGATACCAAAACGGGTGATTATGAATTCATGATTAAAGAATGAACATGATTGAGTTAGGTGGATAAGAGGGTATGAATTGTTGGTTTTATGAAATGTTGGGGTGGATATGAGAAATCATTACTTATGAAATGATGTTTACTACCGGGAGTAGTTTGTTCGAGTTATACCATGAGAGTTTGGTATGAGCAAAGTAACACTTGAGGTTTATGAAAGCAGGCAGAAAGTGGTCTGACCATAAGGCTTTGACATAAACATATGATTCGTAAGTTTTATAGAAGCAGGCAGAGAGGGGTCTGACCATAAGGCTTCAGAAAGTAAGACATAGTATATAAGTGAGGCTTAAGGAAGCAGGCAGAGAGCGGTCTGACCATAAGGCTTCATGAGTAAGCATGGAACACTTGTAAGATTTATGGAAATGAGAAAGATGATTTTGATAATGATGAATTAATGACATCGGAATAATGATATTTTATCAATTGCAGAAATACATGATTATAATATTTTTATTACAAGTTTAATGATTTTATGATATGGTTGGCTTACCCTTATTTGTTTGTGCTATGATCATATAACTCATGTTATATGTGAATAGATAATGTCGCAGATGCGGTTGAAAAAGCTTAGAGATGAGAGAGACGCGGGGAAAAACTTTCAGGGATATTTTGTAAAAAGAATAAATTTGTATTGGAAAAATTATGTTGTGTAAAACTTATAAGTTGAAATTCGAATTTATGTTAAGTGGTGAAGACTATATTGTTTGAAGTTTGTAAGTTTGGTATTGTACTTTGGGAGAATTGAAATAAAGTTTGATGGTTTATAAAATATATCAAATTAATTTAGTCTCTACTATCAGTAATACCCTTTAAAATATTAGGGTGTTACAGCTTCCGGTCTCTCTCCCTCTCTTCTCCTCATCGCGCACGACGGAGGAACTCTAGCGTCCCTGTGCCATGCCATCGCTGCCCTCGACAGAGCCACCGCCACCACGGTCGAACCTACCACTACCGGTGGTTATGCCGAAAAATGTTTGGGATTTTAGAAGTTTTGATCTATTGTTGTGGTGTGCTTTATGGTTTCTGTTGTGTGCGTGTGTTTCCCGTTCAAAGATTCAACTCCCTCGGTGGTGATTAGAGATGAGAGAAGGCTTAATGGCTTAGTCCCAATATCTGGTTTGGCTCTTTGGGATTCTTGGTGGTTGGAGTTGAACAGGATGTTGATTTGGCCGGTTTTGAATACATGGGAAATAGGTGAGAAGTATGATAAGAAGGACGGGAATGGAGATTTGATTGAGATGAAGATGGTGGAAGGATGTTGGTAGTAGCCGTGGGCGTGAGCTATTGAAGATGGCTGTGACAGTGAGTGAACATGGATGACGGGTTGGAGACAATGGAGCATGGTCAGAGGTGTTGAAGATGAAGGGAGGCTTGAAAGCTTAGTTCCCTGGTCTGTGAAAATTGGTAGTGGAAGGAAAAGGTGGCCGGAAGGGTGTGATTTTTGTAGTGACGGGGAAGCCAGTGCCCCCCTTGGCCTTGGTCACCATGTGTTCCAGATGAAAGAGGAGTAAGATGAAGATATGAAGTGAGGTGGTATAAGAATGACGATGATATTCGGTAACAATGGACATATACAAATACCCACAACACTAGGAATGTATCCAACAAGAATCATATGCAAACACAGCTACAACGTAACAGAGATATGTTGAAGGGCAAGCAACCAACTCACAAAAACATGGAGTGCAAGACATCACTTACCTCTTGAAGATCCGTTTGCTATTGCCAACCTTGTATCTCCAGTGGGTCTCTCCCTTTCCTTTGCCTGGCTGGCTTCCCCCTTCTCCTTCCTATGAATGATGTCCCTTCCTTCTTTTCAGGTGCCAATGGTGAAGGTCCGAGAGACCGTGTGTGAAAATCCTCTCCTCTGCTCTCTCTCCATGTGTTTTTGATCCTTTCTCTGTGCCCCGTATCAAAATCCCCTTGTACCGATCCCGTACATCCCAAAACGTCTCTGCCATCCCAAAACGTCTCTGCCATCATCCGCGTACTCTGTAAAACGATTTTTGTTCCCCTTCATTCCAACATCACGACCTTGTCCCCCAATCAGAAACCTTCTTTTCCCTTTTTCATCATTTTTACTAAAAGACAAAAATGTCTTTTTTTCTCTTTTTTTTTGTTATATAATATTAGAACAAAATAGAATATAAATGGAATAAAACTAAAAAAAACAAAAATAAAAATAAAAATAAAATAAAATAATGATAATAAAAATAAAAAGAGAAGAAAAGAAAAAGAATAAGTAAAGTGAGAAATAAAAATAAAAATAAAAAAAATAAAAATAAAAATAAAAATAAAAATAGGAACATAAACTCCAGTAAAAACCAACAAAATCAATCCGGACGAAATTTGGTATTGACAGGTAGCCATTCCTTTGTGCGTGGCATTGCATGAAATAGAAGACCAAAAGCTTTCATGGAGAACCATCTTCCATTCTTCTCATTAGGTAAAAGGATAGAAGTTTGAAAACAACAAACTACCAAGAAATATATATGCTATAGAGTATGCCCATATCACGTATCCCCATCTATAGTATTTTGTAGGATATGCCATTATGTACGCTGCAAACCAATAAAGAGGAGGGCTCGCTGACAAGAAACGAGTAGCCACCTGTTAAATCTCAATCACCAAACGTTCCCATTAGTAACAGAAAATGGAGGATGGAAAATGCAGGATGCCTGTAAATACTTTTCTTGTAGTCAAATACTATTTAAAAAACTTCCCCATAAGAACTTTTAAGAGAAAATAGACAAAACAAAAGTTTATCTAAAGAATCAAATTAGTCTGTACATGAGCTAATTTGTAAAAGTTCATTCGTAATCTTTCTGAACCTTTATTTTTTTAACTCGTAAACAAACTAATTTTAACTTGCGGAAAAAATCATTTCATTTTTTTTTTCTTTTTCTTTTTCTCTTCTATAAGTCCTTGTAGAGAGATGTATGTTGCAACAAGTTCATGTCGATTTTCGTTGCCCCATTTTCCCTGGTTACCAAGTTTAGAACATTTAAGAGGACAAGGTCTTAAAATATGATCATTAGCTAAAGTTCAAGTTTATACGGGTTAGTTCTCTTAATATGAAAGACAAAAGCATAATAAAAAAACATGATAGTTGACACTGACCTGTACATGCATGACAAGGAAAGCAGTACATGCCATGAATCCCAAGTGTAACACGAATGGGAGCACAGATGCAGACAAGTATCCTGGCCATGCTTCTGCTGACTCGGATTCTGTGGGAACAGTGGCAAAGTCTCCCTTGATCACATTCTTTCTTCTCCTAAGATTTAAGTGTTCTGTTGCAGGAGTGAGCAATGTTACGGTTGCGAAAGTAAGATATAAAGCCTGATTAAATATTCAAAGTCACAAGATTATGTAGCATGCTTATATGCTGTACAGAGCAATGGATGAAGCAATTAAGTATAGCTTGTAGTTCTGTACATATACAGCAGAAAGGAATGACCAGAACACCAGATAAACAACAAAATGGCCAAACCGCATGTGAGAGAATGAAAAGGATACACCACCATATAAAAACTGTCAAAGCAGATGATTAAATTGTTATACCCAATTTAGTGAATCACTTCAAAGTGTGCAAAGTAATTACGAAACACAATTGTAAATTTGAGAATCGTACCTTCTACCCTAACAGAGGAGGATTTCCCCACACTATCAGCTTCTTTGGACCTTGAGAGATCACCTGACGAAAACACAACTCCACAGCTCTTTTCTTCCATTGGAGCTAAAAAACCCAATGAGAAAAAGTTCTGAGGCCTTGACTTGGCATAATGGACAATCGAGCACAGTGCCAGAGACAGTATTGGGGATGCAAGAAGAAAGTTAGGCAACTGTTTCAGCCGAAAATATCTCAAGAAACCTACACCCCTGGACAATCAGAACTTAACAATGATCAACTGGAAACCTGAATATTTAAACATCCAAATTCTAACATTATACACTACAAAGAAAATACATCATAATAGGTTGCATAGAGCCAGAGAATAGAGTATAATATTCAGCCAATAGCATAGGATTAGCAAAATAAATCAACATAAACTTTGGAACTTAATAGTGAACATACCAATAATGACTTTGAATGTAGCTGTAAAGTAACGGTATCCTTGCCTTGCACCAGGGCCTTATTTCATCATGAGAACGACCAACACACATATTGTAATAGCCATAAGCCTGGAAAGCTAAAAATGGAGCAAAAATACATGCAGTGCGTAAAGCTCCAACAAAAATAATCTGCAAAGCTAACTGGAAAAATGACCAAGAATCAATCCATTATTCCAGTTTATATTTCAAGCTAGCAATGATTGAAAACCTTTTTCTTTTCAGTTGAAATGGAAATCAATCCTAAAACATCCTAACTACTTGAGCAACGTCTATACCTCAGTTTATAAAGGTTTCTTTAGCACTGATAGAATGGTGGTGAAGGGTAGGGATCCAAAGCAATAGCACAGAAAGAAAACGGATTTCATTAAAGGATCCTTTATCCATATCAGGCAATAGAAAATTATGTGCAACTCGTGGCAATTCAAGACTGCCTAGAAACTCTCCCAGTAAAAACTACAAACAACTTCCCTTCCCTCTCCCTCTCAGACCAACGTCCAACTTATTCTAACACTGACAGAGAAGTTAACTATAGCTACTCGGACTTCTCTGAGCTAGAACTTTATTTGTATCCCAGTGAGTTATAACTACTTAACACTGTTAGTTACTATATTTATTTCTATTCTTCTGTCTTCGCACATGCATTTTCCTAATGAGGGTCCTTGCATCAAGGACATAGTTAAGAAACAAATTAAGCAAGTTAAGAAAATTATTAGTTCCGGTTACACACTTTTCTAGTTTATGACTTATCACATGAAATATCCACAACTACAAAATTCCCTCAATTTTTTTTTTTGTAGCATACAATAGCACACCCCTACCACTTTTTATCCTCAATCTTCCACACCGAATACCATAACCATCTATAGTCATTTATTTAAATGACATCACACATATTGAAGAAACCATATATTTCTTCAGGCTAGCAGCCAAGTTCATTGAATTCACCTCTCTTTCTCCATCTAACATCAGCAACCACATTCCTAATTTTGCAAATTATTAACATGGTTGATTCAAATTCCCAGACATGGAAAACAGTTGCATCGTTAATCAATACAAAGACAGTCATGCGAGACTGAATGCAAATGACATTTTCCACTCAGACTCCCAAATCATTTATCAAGGTCCTATTTTTGGATAAACTTCCTGGCAAACAATTACAGAAAAAGAAAATAAAAAAGGTAAAATGAATGGAATCGCTCCTATGGGTTAAAATCAATTTACGCATATCAAGAAGTTATTATGACACAGATCTGACATGTGAATGAGATACAACGATACAGTTATTCTAAAAAATATGTAGGATAGAGTATTATTTAAAATACACATCTAAACAAGTATACAAACTTATAAAACATGATTGTAAGCAATTCTGCAAACCTAAATTAAGAAATACCTCTTAACATTACTAAAAACAAAATCATCACAAATTTCTTTCTACCATCTACAAGTAGGATTAACCATTGTGAACCACATTCCTTTCTTGACAGCATCCATAAAGGGGGAAACACAATCCATTTTTGGTTCATCAAAAGACAATGCTTCTACATTTCCAAATAAACATGTTTTCTATGTCTCAAGTTGTATTGGATTTTCATAAGAAAAATAAATAAATAAATAAATTCAAGGCCCCAATGCTACGCCTATACTAATGGTATAATTATCTGACAGCGGCAAGTGTAGTAAAACAAAGCATACAGATTTACGAAAAAAAGTTTATCCAAAAGAGTGGGAAGGAAAAGAGTAAAAGGAGAATGTAGGAGGGGGAGGAACTAACAAGAAGACGCTTCTGGCGAAACAGGGCGTGATAAGAGCGATGCATAGTATGAAAACAGAGATAGCCAGCATTAAGCACGCCATTGGACCTTGCACAACCGGAGAGCGCGAAGAAAAGAACGGCCAAATTGTTTCGGCCGCAGACGAAGTGATACATCCCTCCAAAACACAAAAGAGCGTACAAACTCTCGGAGTATCTGTCATCTCAGGAGAAATCAAACACAGAGGCAAGAAATCCATAAAGAGGTGCGAGAAAAAGAAGATTTACATGGAGGAGTAAAAGACAGAGGCGGGGTTGAAGCAGAACAAGAGAGTAGCCCTTAACGCAGTGTCGGGGTCCTTCAATAGGGTTAAGGAGAGTCTGTAGAAGTAGAGAGCGGCGAGAACGAAGGCGAGGTTGTTGATGAGGTAGGCGGAGATAACGAAGAGGGGTGTTTGGGTGGAGAGGAAGGAGACGAGGGAAAGAGAGAGAGGAAGGAGAGGGAGGAAGGCGAAAGATTGTTCGTACTCGTAGCCGCACTGAACGATGCGGAGGAAGTAGACGGAGTCCCAGACGATGGCGTTTTGGAGAGGGGAGGAGAGTGTGGCGTTGGGGGTGGAGAGGCACGGAGGGTTTAACGCTGCAGATGTGTCATATGGTGAGAGAAGAGTGCGGAAGAAGACGATTAGGGCGAGGAGGAGGAGTCTGGAACATATTGCAGATTTTAGTACCAAGTGGTGGTGGTGACGGTGGCGGTGGTGCTCCGCTGTTGTTTCCACCATTTTTGAATAGGGATCACCTCGCATTGCATATACACCACTGTCCCTATTTTTAGGAATCTATGGTTTAGAAAGATGATTAATTAGACACTTCTGTAATATAATCACGCACCCAACTTCCACTAAATACTGAGTAATAAAATAATATACTAAAATTAATACAGTTAAATATCTTTTAAAATATGACTTCACTTTCTAAAATTAAAAATTCAATTTAATTGTTTTATTTTATTATTTTAAAAATATTAAACTCGTGTTTATATTTTAACTTTCAAATGATGAAATGAAGTTATGTTTTAAAACATGATTTTGTTGAGCAATAAAATGTTGAAAATATAATTATCTATTTTTTCCTATACACTGTACACTTATATATTACAATATGTTTTCTAATGGGCTGGACTTTTATACATATTAACTTCATTAATTCGTTATAGTAAACTTTAACTATCAACACAAAACTAACAAATATTCTTTTTTTTATATTTACATGCTAAACAAATTAGTAGTATTTACATATTTAATTATTCTCAATTTTCTTTTAAGAGTACTAGACAATTCTCATTTCAATGGTTTAGTCATAATGTCCGAATACTTATTCTAATTTTTGCAATTCACAAAATCAATCATACCATTTTTACTAAGATCTTTTTCTAGAAAAAAAATCTTACATACATACATATATATATATATATATATATATATATATATATATATATATATATATATATATATATATAATATGTAATTTTAAGTTTTATTTGTAATTTTATTTTTTTAATTAAATATAAAAAATAATAAATATAATATTCTCAATTCAATTTTTTTGCATGCTTTAAAGTTGTTTATATAGTATAAAACGTTACAGTTGAAATATCAATCTAAAACATTATTTAACATTTAAACAAAATTAACAATTTTGGATTAAGATGAATATATCCATTCATATTTAAAATTTAGGAATCAAAATACATTAAAGTTTAAAACATTGATAAATTTTAATTTCACATCCAAGTTTAAAATCTACAAATATATTTAATTTTAAAAAGTAATGATTCATGTAATAAATATTGATGAATATTAGTGAAGAAAAAGAAATAAAAGATGAGAAGTTTTAGAGAAAAATAAGTAAAAAAGGAGGAGTTGGGAAAAAATAAATAAAAAGGAAGAGACGAGGGAAAAGAAATTAGAGAAGAAAAATAGAAGGAAAGGAAAAAGAAAAAAGAAGTGAAAAAAAAAAGTTACCAATGCGAAAAAAGATAATAATTTAGATGATATTTTTTATGATTGTATATGTATTTTTATTTTGTTCCTTCAACGACATCATGAAGATTTTTTTAAATGATGAAGACTATTCTTAACTTTAATGAATTTTGGATTTAATTAGGATTCAAAGAAAATTCAAAATATAAATGAAATTATATGAACAAATATACACAAAAAATAGATTTAAAAAATGATAATATCAATTATTGACCCTAAAAGCTTACAAAATTAGAAAATATAAATTATGACCTACAAACCTTTAATTAGATAAACAAGAAATAAAATAAAATTAGACAGAACAAATAATGAGTAAGTCTTGAATATCGCCATAAAACAAAACAAAAAATTATAGGTTTAATTGCTTCCTTTGTCCCCAGTTTGGTTGAATTGTGTCAAATTCATCCTCATTTTTAAAAAAGTTTCATTGTCGTCCTCACATGGTGTAAAAGTGTCAATTGAATCTAAACATAGAAAAAATTTGTGTCAAAGTAGTCATTTTTCCTATATCTCTGTGTCTTCCTTTCATATGTCACTTCTCTGGAGCTATGAAAAGCCTTAAATTGGATAAGGTAAAATGAATATCTGTACTTGATTGTATGGAAGACACAGAGATATAGGAAAAATGACTACTTTGACACAAATTTTTTCTATGTTTGGATTCAATTGACACTTTTACATCACGTGAGGACGACAATGAAACTTTTTAAAAAATGAGGATGAATTTGACACAATTCAACCAAACTGGGGACAAAGGAAGCAATTAAACCAAAATTATAAGATCAAAATGATTCAAGAAAAAAAATTTAAAAGAGAATTTCTCTCATTTCAAATGATAACTAAATATTTTGTTTGTTTCCTATATTTCCAAATTATTTATACCCTTTCCTACAAAAGAGAGAAAAACCAACATAAATAAGTTTCTGGGTTTTTATTCTGAATCTAACAATTAGACATTTTGTTCTTATTCGAGGCAAAGAATGTTCCCATGAGAAGTTGGTTTTAGACAAGTCTAAAATTAAATAAGTTTTGATTATAACAAAATGTACGATGAAACAAACATAGATAAGTAAATATAAATGTTTTTTATAAGCTTAGACTAATTTATACAATATCTTATATAAGACTTTAGGGTTAGTTAAGTAATAGACTTATAATATATATATATATATATATATATATATATTTATATATATATATATATATATAAACCCCTGTTATCTAATTTTAATACTAAATATAACCTTTTTTGTTTAAAAACTTGTTTGAAATCATGTTTGTCTGTTAAGTTGTGTGAATAAGAGAGTTGAGGTTGAATTTGATAGTTTTATGACTATATTCCCTTTTGATAGGAAATGATATAATATGGAAAGCAGAGATGAAGTGTCATGGAGATGAAACTAAGAAAGGCTTGGAAAAGAACCAAAAGGGAGGAGTGCTCGAAGCTTGGGCGCCCTTTTTGGAGGCTTGAGCGCAGGAAACCACCACTCACCGCCCCGACGTCCCTTTTGGGGCGCTGGAGCGCTAGAAGCACGAAGTTTGGGCGTCCTTTCTGAGGCTTGAGCGCAAGAAACCACCGCTCACCGCCCCGGCGCCCCTCTTGGGACGCTTGAGCGCCAGAACCACGAAACTTGGGCGTCCTTTCTGAGGCTTGAGCGCAGGGAAACCACTGCTCATCGCCCGGGCGCCCTAAGTGGGACGCTTAAGCGCCAGTGACACGGGTCTGAGCTTTGTTTCTGTTCTGCCTTCGCTCTATTTAAAGGACCCATACATCCTATGTTTTGTATCTCTTGCTGGAGCAGCACAACAACACACTCTTCCACTCTCTGAAGGTGGATTTGGATGCGAGAGCTTTCATCCTCTACTTTTGGGGTTTTGCTATCTCATGTTTTTCCATTATTCATCTAGCTTCACCATGTCTATGGTGAACTAAACTCTAATTGTTGTTGAGAGATGATGTAACCTTGTGAACTCTTATGTATTTGAATTGATTCTTAATAATATATGTTTTTTCATTAATTGTTAGAGTAATTCATATGTGCTTATTACATTCTTTGTTTAATTCATTCATAGCATGATGTATGAATTGCATGAGTGCCGGGAGGTTCCTTACAATTCAGGTTCTTGTTGAATTACTGATAGTAGAATTGTCATAGAACTTCATCAGCTTTTGCATTTCATTTGATTCACAAATTTCACACATTATTGGTTATGTCCAAAGGTCTTTTCAGGTTAAAGCTTGGCTTGGCTAGAAAAAGAATCATGGTTTTTCTTGGATTCAAAGACACCTATTAAGAAGAGAACAACTTCAATTCCCAACCAATACTCAAATCCCACACTATATCATTCATCACATACCATTTTCTTTCACAGCTCAACCTTCTTTTTCATTTTGAGCATCATTTGTAAATCTTTTTTTTTTTATTATTGATCTTTTCTTCCCAAACTTGACCTCAACCTTAATTTTCACGTTCTCTTCTAAGGTGTAAGGTAGGATCACACAATAGGCTCAAGGTGAAAGAAATAAATCAAGGCTCAAAGAGGGTTTACAAATGAAACACAGTGTCTAAAGGCTGGCTATCTGGCCAACTAGGTGTATAATCAATAATAAACAGGGTCTATTTCATCCTTACCCAAAAGGTGTGTGTATATACGTAGAATCAAAATCATGCAAAAACCAATTACATATCTAGACAATGCAATATCTCTCAATCAATATATACTCTCAGCACTCACAGATCTGGTCATATTCATACATACAGATAAATAATTTTTGAAGCACAGCCACCACAAACATACATGTCATCATCCTTAAGAATCACATAACTTAATCAGAAAATGCCAAATCATTAAATCAAAACACAATTGTCTTTACAACCTGTCGCAATCGGAATCGCGACGGGACGACGATCCGAAAAATAAAACTGTTTTTGAAAAAAAAGATTTTGGAGTCGCTGACTCGCGGGTCGCACCGCGTACAAATTCGATTGCAGATAAGAATGCAGTATAGCTAGGATATGACTCCTAGGTCGTCTCACAAGGACCAAATTTGTTGGTTCGAGTTATAAGTCAATTACGAATTGGGGGGAGTTGCGATTGTTTTTGTGTTTTAAAACGCAGAAAAATTAAGTGATGAAAGCCGTAAATTCACAAACAGTAAAAATAACACAGTGAATAGTAAAAACGAAATTAGACAGTAAAAACCACACAATGAATAGTAAAAACGAAATTTGACAGTAAAACCAGAATCACAATGGTAGAAAACGTACAGTGAAATTTTAACAACAATCAAACATTACAGATTGCACAATTCATCCAGATTTGAATTAAAATACAGAAACAATATTCACACACAGAAATTAAATTTTAAAGTACAAATGCTTCCAAAAATTCTCTAATTGCAGTGACATGTTTGCTTTGGTTTTATTAAAAAGTGGACATCCAAAACCGTGACCTTCCAAGAATTTGACAAATTCATTTGGCAAAGAATTTAAGTGATAGCACTCCCACGTACTTCCTTTCCTTCATGAACATTTTTTTTAAATGAAAATCAAAATAAGTTCTCCAAATGCACACAATTCCAGCCACGGTATTCTTTCCCAAAATAACATAAAAAAAATATAAATAAAATTAAATGCAAGAAAAGGACCACATGTTCTAACTAATGTTGATGGAATTTTAGAAGAAAAATTGTGTTGATTTCTTACAAAGAAAAAGCTTTGTACGTGTACACACATACATCATTTCAACAATGAATGACCATCTAAGATACAAAAAGATTTCAAAAACATTAATGCTGGAAAAATGAATTCAACCGAAAACTTACACCTCCAAAACAATTCAATTTCTTCTCCTACCAATTTTAATCCTCTTCCTTTTAATCCTTTTTTTTTTATTTTATTTTAAGGTTATGAAAACAAACTCATGGAATAATCATTCCTTACCTTAAATAACCAACCGTGAAAAGTATAGCACAAACAACAAGAGTAGAGCACAAACAACAAGAGGATTTAATCAAAAGCTTCAACAAACAAAACTAAATGAAAGAAAGAAAACTAGACTTAAACAATTGCGATCTTCTCCAACACAAATCAAAAGAAAGAAAATGTTCCACAATGAAATTAACTAGCACAAACAAAGTCCAAATTACTAATTATAGAGTCCATACAAGAGTATAACAACATATGAATAAAAACTTAATGAAAAGATGAATAAAACCAGATGAGAAGACAGCAAGAGTTCAAGCTACATCATCCTCCATTCAGCAGTTGGTTTCCTTCTTCCTCCAATATCTCTGGTTGCTCACGGCCTCCTTCTCCTCTGAAGTTCCAAAAATCTCTCTGTCACTCCTCTAAAACTCCCTCTAGCTCACGGCCTCTAGTCACAAAAAAAAAAAAACTCCGAACTGTGTAAAAATTTATCCCTTTTCTCCAGCAGCTAGAAAATAAACGTGGGATGAAGATGTGTTGGTGGTCCCTTCTTTTTCATTATTGTTGTCTCCACTTCCAAAAGAGAAAGGAGATTCTTCGAAGTGCTGGCTGCCCTGGCCGTGTGCTCCTTCCAGCAAATTCTTCCAACTCTTCTTCAATCACAACAAAACAAGGAGTGCTCTCCACTATGATGTGCAGCCGTGGCATGTGCACTACACCAATTGAATACTCTAAATTTTTCTTCCTTTCATTATGAACGTGCACACCTTCTCCTTGCTTCTTAATATTCAATTGAAAATCTTGCTCCCCACTTTCTTCATGTGTAAGTGTTAATGGTTGGATGAAAGAATGCAAGTCGTGGCATTACACTTGCTCCGTTCAAGCTTCCAGAAATAATTTGAAAACATTTGTGGATTACAATTCAGCACTCACCATATGCTTCCTCCTAGTGCGCATGCTGCACTTCTTTTTTTTTATTCATCCATGCTGCACTCTTCTTCCATGCCGTGCTTCCTCTTCATCACATGAAGCTCCTCCAATTTTTTATTCAAATGCCACACTTCCTTTGTTTATTTTTCTTCCCCCAAAGTCACGGTTGGACTAGGCACTCCTCCATATCAAATTTTTCTTGATCATGACCGTGTGCTCTCCTTCTTCTAATTAAAAATGCATTCCTCCCATTCATGTACAGCCATGTGTGTTGTGTAAGGCCGTGACACTTGGGCTCTCCATGCAACTCTGCTGCACCAAATACTTTAAAAGAAAGAAGGCATGGTGCTGTCCATTTTTCCAAGAGTTGTGTCCGTTTGGTGACAACATGTGACAGCATCTCTACTCTCTTTTGCTTCCACGTTTCTTTTGCACATTTATCACACCAATTCCACTTCAAATTTGCAGTTATCCATGTGCCGTGATGGTGTCTCCCACTTCCTTGCTATAGCCATGAGTGTGTGTGGGACATGGTGTCCCCCACAATGCCGTGATGTGCAGTCCATCCCATGTCACTTCCACTTGTCCAAGTCATATTGTACTAAGAAGAAATCATGTGCTTGGAGTGCAGCTTTGTTGGCGAAATAAATGGTGGAGGCCGTGACACTTGGAGCTTGATGTGGCAGCAGCATTCCAAACTCAATTCCCCTTAGGCCGTGTGCTTCTTCCACAAAAGAAAATGAAAGTGTTTCTAAAAAGGCAATTAAATGTGCATGTGTAGAGTTGAATCCTTGCTTAAGAGCGTTGGGAGAATGATCAATTACAACTACCACAAATACCCAACAGCAAACAAACAATGCAAACATATTAGAACACTCAAACAGTAAGCACGGAATTGACACAGGGGAGTAAATAAATTACTGGGAACAGCACAGAACGCATTTGAACAAAAGAAAAACTATACGTGAAACTAGACATCCATACGAAACCATGAAAAAAAACGGCATGCAAAACGGATAAGAATTGAACTCAAACGAAGACAGACAAGTTGACACAAAATTCAGGCAGCACTGTGCGAAAATTGAAATGGTTAAGATGAAATTGGCTCAATTGTTATTTTTTCATTTAGCCTTCAAATGTCCCAAAAAGTTATCCAAAATTTTCCCGTAATTAATAATGCAAATTAATAAGCTCAGATAATTCAAATTAGTTAAAATAAGAATTTCCGATCAAATTAAGCACAATTAGGAAAAACAGGAAAATACCGGACGTTTAAGCACAATTCCCCGACTAATTCTAGCACAATAAGATAAATATAGTGAATAAAATATCGACTCATCAAAATAGACCACACTTAGTCTTTTGCACTCCTGGGCAAAATTAAGACGCAAATCAGGGAATAGTTCAAGGAACATCAAGGAAGTGACACAAACTCAACACACAAAAAACAAAAACTCACAAAGAAACAAATCGATTTACATATTTCTCAAGAAATCTGGACAAATAAAAGTAGTAGATAATATCTATCACATGATCAAAGAAAACAAATACTCATGAAATTATCCAAGTAATTCAAAACATGGTAAAATGATTAATCAGCTTAAGAGGTGAATCAAAAATAACAAAACCTCACAGATGCACTAACAATGTTTCTCTCGAGTGTCTAGGGTAAATAATAATATCAGCTCGATGTACTCAAGAGAACAAACACAAGTAGACTTGGCAAGCCTCTAAAATCAACACTTAAAACATATGCATGCTCGGATCAAAAGGTCTTTACTCAGTTGTAATGGGGCCAAGGACAGGGGAGGATAAATATGGATAGGTAGCTGCTACAAACCACAAGAAATAGAGGAGCAATGGTGAACAAGTGTAAACACAGTCAAATAACACCCAAACCTCTAATTCAATCCTCTTCTTGACTCCGTTATTCACAAAATTGTTTTTTTTCATTTTTTTTATCCTGTCTCTTTTCTTTTCTCTCTTTATCACACAACATGATATAATTCAAATTTTCAAAACACGATGAGGAACCAACTAGTCAATTTATAAGAATCCCCACGGAGACCACACTTATTCCCAAAACAGTTCCAAAGCTCCAAAATTTCCTAAGGTTAAGGTAATCATGGTTTTTTTTTTTTCACTTAGGTCTATTGTATGAGCTTCAAAACAAAGAAATGGATACAGTATAGGCTCAAAGGGGTTATCAAATGATAATAACAGGGTAGGCTTATTTGGCTAACGAGGCTCAAGAAATAAAATGCCTTTATCATTTCTAAACATGCATATCCATCAAGAATCATCAACAAGAGTCAAGCCAAGGCACATGTGCAAGCAATCAAGAGACATGTCACACGTAAGAAAGAAATAAAGTGGCTCAAATTCTCACACAGGGTATTTGTCACAATCAAATCAACCTCTTAAACATCATAATCATTTTCCAAGCAGAGAAAAACAAAGATTTCATGCCATGAGTATCAATCAAGTGAAATGAAAGACGAGTCTACAACTTTAACAGAGTCCAGAATTAAAGAGAAAAATGTAAAATTGCACACAAAACACACTAAAAACAATTCAAAACAGAAAAAATTTAACACTGAAAAACAAAAAATTTAACACACAAAACAAAGAACAATCCGAATCTCTCCCAATAGACCACACTTAAACTACACATTGTCCTCAATGTGTTCTAAGCATACATCAGCAATCAAAACCGGAAACATATTATGGACAAGTGCAATAAAAGTGAGGAGGGAAAGAGAAAAGAAACTCCCTGGTCAATTGGGAGGGTAGGTGGGCCGGTCCAGAGACGTCTCCTCCACCACTACATCCAACAAAGCAGGATTGCTGAGGAAAGGCTTCAGTCTATGCCCGTTCACCTTGAAGCTTGTAGCTGATGATGGACCTTGGATTTCTACTGCACCATAAGGATAAACATTAGTCACAACAAAAGGTCCAGTCCACTTAGATCTCAACTTACCACCCATGAGGCCGAGTCTAGAGTTATACAACAAAACCTGTTGGCCAACCTCGAAATCCTTTCTAACAATAGAACTATCGTGGAACTTCTTTGTCCTTTCCTTGTAGAACTTCGAGTTCTCATAGGCCTCCAATCGGATCTCATCCAGTTCATTCAGTTGCAACTTTCTTTCCTCTCCAGCTTGTTCCATAGACAAGTTGCAAGTTTTTACAGCCCAGTATGCCCGATGCTCAATCTCAACTGGTAGATGACACGCCTTTCCAAAAACAACCCGGTAGGGAGACATCCCTATTGGTGCTTTGTACGCGGTCCTGTGGGCCCAAAGAGCATCGTCCAATCTGTTACTCCAATCTTTCCTGTTGGGCTGGACAATCTTTTCCAAAATCCTCTTAATCTCCCTGTTGGAGATCTCAGCCTGCCCATTCGTTTGGGGGTGGTAAGGTGTAGAAACTCTGTGCGTCACACCATATTTCTTGAGCAAAGCTTGCATCGATCTATTGCAAAAATGGGTTCCCTGATCACTAACAATTGCTCTAGGCACTCCAAACCTGCAAAAGAGGTGAGATCTAACAAAATCTACAACAATCCGAGCATCATTAGTCCGGGTGGCTTTAGCTTCCACCCATTTTGAAACATAATCCACAGCAAGGAGAATATAAGAGAAACCGAAAGAAACAGGAAAAGGACCCATGAAATCTATACCCCAGACATCAAATACCTCACAGAACAACATAGGTTGTTGAGGCATCTCTTGTCTTTGTGAAATCGATCCTCCTGCTTTCTGACAAGGCTCACAGGTGCTGCAGATCCTCTCCGCATCCTTGAAGATGGAAGGCCAATAGAAACCACAGTCAAGCACCCTGCGAGCTGTTCTCTGTATCCCCAGATGACCACCAGGTGATGAGGCATGACAAAACTGCAGGACCGAGTCAATCTCATGGTCCGGAATGCATCTCCTAGTAACTTGGTCACTGCACAACTTCCACAGATATGGGTCATCCCAAACATAATATTTAGCATCACTCTTAATTTTAGCAATTTGAGTACGAGATGCTAATGGAGGGAAAACATGAGCAACCAAATAATTCACAATATTTGCAAACCAAGGAGTAGGGTGGGAAAGTGAAACCGTCAACAAACTTTCATCAGGAAAGTTATCTTGAATAGGAAAAACATATGTTTCATCCTCAGCTCCCTCAATCCTGCTGAGGTGATCTGCAACCAAATTTTGTGCTCCACTTCGGTCTTGGATTTTCAAGTCAAATTCTTGGAGTAGCAGCACCCATCTTATCAATCTTGGCTTTGACTCAGCCTTTTTCAGAAGAAACTTCAGAGCTGCATGGTCAGTGAATACAATAACAGGTGAACCAAGCAAATATGATCTAAACTTATCAAGAGCAAACACAATGGCTAAGAGCTCTTTCTCAGTGGTGGTGTAGTTTGCTTGAGCAGCATCCAAAGTGCGTGAAGCATAGTATATCACTCGAGGCAACTTATCAATCTTTTGCATCAAGACGGCCCCCAATGCATAATTGGATGCATCACACATAAGAACAAAAGGGGCTGTCCAATCTGGTGCCTGGATGATCGGAGCGGTGGTCAAAGCTTCCTTCAAGCAATTAAACGCCTGCTTGCATCTGCCATCAAAATCGAAGTCAATATCCTTCTGCAGCAGTCTGGACAAGGGAAGTGCCTTCTTACTGAAATCTTTGATGAAGCGCCTGTAGAAGCCTGCATGCCCAAGAAAAGATCGGACCTCTCGCACACAAGAGGGGTAAGGTAATTTTGAAATCACAGATAATTTTGCAGGATCTACCTCTATTCCCTTGCCAGAAATGATATGCCCTAGAACTAAACCTTGTTCTACCATAAAATGACATTTCTCAAAATTGAGAACAAGGTTTGTTTCTATGCATCTTTTTAGAACTTTTTCCAGACTCTCTAAACATGTATCAAATGAGGATCCATAAACAGTAAAATCATCCATGAATACTTCTATGCAACTTTCAAGATAATCGCTGAAGATGCTAAGCATGCATCGTTGGAAAGTACCAGGAGCGTTGCATAGACCAAATGGCATCCTCCTATAGGCAAAAGTGCCAAAGGGGCAGGTGAACGTGGTTTTCTCTTGGTCCTCAGGAGCGATATTGATTTGAAAATAGCCAGAAAACCCATCAAGAAAGCAATAATGAGACTTACCTGCCAGGCGCTCCAGCATCTGATCAATGAATGGCAGGGGAAAATGATCCTTCCTAGTTGCTTGGTTAAGCCTCCGATAGTCAATGCAGACTCTCCAACTGTTCTGCACTCTTGTGGGAATCAACTCGTCCTTCTCATTCTTTATCACTGTGAGGCCAGTCTTCTTGGGAACAACATGAATCGGGCTAACCCATTGACTATCTGAAATGGGGTAGATGATCCCAGCTTGCAGAAGCTTGGTCACCTCCTTCTTGATGACATCCATAATTACGGGGTTCTGCCTTCGTTGTGGTTGCCTAACTGGCTTTGCTCCTTCTTCCAAAAAAATACGGTGCATACAAGTGGATGGACTGATGCCAGGTATGTCAGCTAATGTCCAACCAATTGCCTTCTTGTGCTTTTTCAGTAGATTCAGCAATTTCTCCTCTTGAACAGCATCAAGGGAAGTGGAAATGATCACAGGGTTTTTCTCATCATCCTCCAAGTAAGCATACTTGAGGTTATCTGGAAGTTGTTTCAACTCAAGAGTGGGTGTTTGCAAGTCAGATTCATTTGTACTCTCAGCAAAGTAGTTAGTGCATTCTGACTCTAAAGAATTTACATGTGAGGGCAAAACATCCATCTCATTAGACTCTAAATCAATATCTATGACAGGTCCATTCTCAACATCATCAATATCAAAATCCTCATCACAATCAATATCATTTTCAGCTTCAGATTCAATGCATGTATCAAGAGGAGATAGGAAAGAATGTCCTTTCTTATGCAAAGAATCAAACTCATCAACAGCATATTTATCAATAATGTCATCCATCATGTCAATCTTGAATACAGAATGGTCCTCAGCTGGAAACTTCATTGCATCAAGAATATTAAAGTGAACCACAATATCAGCAATTTCCATAGATAAGGTTCCAGCATGCACATCAATCTTGGTTCGAGCAGTTTTCAAAAATGGTCTGCCTAAGATGATGGGGGCGGATCCATGAGAGAATCCCTCCTCCATTTCCAGAACATAAAAGTCGGCAGGAAAAATTAGTTCACCAACCCTAACCAAGACATCCTCTATGTAACCTGTTGGGTGGGTAAAACTCCTGTTGGCCAACTGAATGACCACACCCGTAGATTTCAAAGGACCCAAAGACAAAGATTTATAAATGGACAAAGGCATGACATTAATAGAAGCACCCAAATCGAGCATGGCATTTTCAAATTTATTGTTTCCAATCACACAAGGAATGCAAAACGTACCTGGATCCTTGCACTTTTCAGGAATGTGTGGGACCGACTTACCAATAAGCGCAGATACATTCCTTCCCATGTTGATCCTCTCGTTGCCTTTCATCTTCCTTTTGTGTGTGCACAGATCCTTCAAGAATTTGGCATACTTCGGTATCTGCTTGATGGCATCGAGTAGAGGTATGTTCACCTCTACCTTCTTGAAGGTTTCCAGAATTTCCTTATCCACATCTTCCATATTTTTGCTAGGAAGTGCTCGTGAAGGGAATGGAAGAGGGATAGGTCGGTCAATCAATGGAGAAGGTGAGGCAACAGTGGTGGTGGAAAAAGAAGAAGATCCACCTGAAGAAGAACCACTGACTGGAGAAGAAGATCCACCCACCTCAAATGCCCTGCGTGGACCATCGTGGTCGTCCTCTCTAGGACAAGTGGCAGGCACGGGTGTAGGTGTAGAAGTGGCCTCTGAAGGTACAACAGTCTGCTTCCCTGATCTGAGGGTTATGGCGCTAACATTCCTAGGATTCTGCACAGTCTGGGATGGTAACTTATCAGAATTCTGAGACTGCGCCTGGCTTATCTGAGTCGCCATCTGTCCCATCTGGTTATTGAGACTCTGTATGGAAGCTCCCATCTGGTTTATCTGAGTTGCCATCTGTATGTTTTGAATACTCATTTGTCTCACTAACTCTTCCAATGAAGTTTCAGATGAAGTGGAAGGTTGGGCAACTGGTTGGGCAGGTGCATCTTGCTGTTGTTGCCTTTGATATCTCTGAACAGGTGGGGGCACATATGGTCTAGGACCTGCAACATTATTGAAGGGCGGTGTTTGCTGTTGTTGTTGCTGCTGATATGGAGCATTGTTCCATCTAAGATTAGGGTGATCTCTCCATCCTGGGTTATACCTGTTGGTAGACAAGTCATAATTTTGCTGTTGTTGCTGTCTATTATTGTAAATGTTGGTGGCATAAGCTTGAGGTGTATCATGAGCACTAGGTTGCTGCAGAGAAGGACAAGCATCAGTGTAATGGTCACTAGAACAAATAGCACACACCCGTGCAACAGAAGCAGAAGGAGGTGCTAATCTCTGACTGGATGCCAACTGTGTCACCAAACTCACAAGAGCATTAAGCTTGTTTTCAACATTTTTATCAGTAGATGAAGAATGGGTAGCAACATCATGAACTCCCCTAACCACAATAGCATCATTTCTCACACTGAACTGTTGGGAGTTAGAAGCCATTTTCTCAATCAATTGCCTAGCTTCAACAGGCGTCATGTCTCCAAGCGCTCCACCACTGGCAGCATCGATCATACTCCTCTCCATGTTATTCAGTCCTTCATAGAAATACTGGAGAAGCAGTTGCTCGCTTATCTGATGGTGAGGGCAGCTTGCACAAAGTTTCTTGAATCTTTCCCAGTACTCATATAAGCTTTCCTCCCCAAACTGTCTAATCCCAGATATATCTTTCCTGATCGCAGTGGTTCGGGATGCTGGAAAAAATTTCTCCAAGAATAACCTCTTCAGATCGCCCCAGCTGGTGATGGATCTAGGCGCCAAACAGTATAACCAATCCTTCGCTACACCTTCTAGCGAATGCGGGAATGCCTTCAGAAAGATATTGTCTTCAGGAACATCATGAGGTTTCATTGATGAACACACAATATGGAATTCCTTCAGATGTTTATGCGGGCTTTCTCCTGCAAGGCCATGAAACTTTGGTAACAAATGGATTAGTCCAGTTTTTAGAACATATGGAACATCTTCATCTGGATACTGGATGCACAAACTTTCGTAGGTGAAATCAGGTGCAGCCATCTCTCTAAGAGTCCTTCCGCGAGGTGGAGGTTGTGCCATATCGTTCTCAGTGTGAAAAATAACAGAATCAGAATCAGTAGTGGGATGTTCCGTATCTACTGCAACTGGCTCAATAATTGACTCTAAAGATAAATTCCGAGAATTACTGGTTAACCTACGAAACGTTCTATCAATCTCAGGATCAAAGGGTTGTATGGTTCCAGGATTGCTCCTAGTCATGAACTAAGTTACAACACCCTATAGTCAAGAAACGATAGCAGAAAATTCAAACAGACAAAATATCCACAGATTCAAACATAGATGACAAACCACATATTTACACAAAAGACCTCAAACCGAACCATTGGTCCCCGGCAACGGCGCCAAAATTTGACACGCGGGTCGCACCGCGTACAAATTCGATTGCAGATAAGAATGCAGTATAGCTAGGATATGACTCCTAGGTCGTCTCACAAGGACCAAATTTGTTGGTTCGAGTTATAAGTCAATTACGAATTGGGGGGAGTTGCGATTGTTTTTGTGTTTTAAAACGCAGAAAAATTAAGTGATGAAAGCCGTAAATTCACAAACAGTAAAAATAACACAGTGAATAGTAAAAACGAAATTAGACAGTAAAAACCACACAATGAATAGTAAAAACGAAATTTGACAGTAAAACCAGAATCACAATGGTAGAAAACGTACAGTGAAATTTTAACAACAATCAAACATTACAGATTGCACAATTCATCCAGATTTGAATTAAAATACAGAAACAATATTCACACACAGAAATTAAATTTTAAAGTACAAATGCTTCCAAAAATTCTCTAATTGCAGTGACATGTTTGCTTTGGTTTTATTAAAAAGTGGACATCCAAAACCGTGACCTTCCAAGAATTTGACAAATTCATTTGGCAAAGAATTTAAGTGATAGCACTCCCACGTACTTCCTTTCCTTCATGAACATTTTTTTTAAATGAAAATCAAAATAAGTTCTCCAAATGCACACAATTCCAGCCACGGTATTCTTTCCCAAAATAACATAAAAAAAATATAAATAAAATTAAATGCAAGAAAAGGACCACATGTTCTAACTAATGTTGATGGAATTTTAGAAGAAAAATTGTGTTGATTTCTTACAAAGAAAAAGCTTTGTACGTGTACACACATACATCATTTCAACAATGAATGACCATCTAAGATACAAAAAGATTTCAAAAACATTAATGCTGGAAAAATGAATTCAACCGAAAACTTACACCTCCAAAACAATTCAATTTCTTCTCCTACCAATTTTAATCCTCTTCCTTTTAATCCTTTTTTTTTTATTTTATTTTAAGGTTATGAAAACAAACTCATGGAATAATCATTCCTTACCTTAAATAACCAACCGTGAAAAGTATAGCACAAACAACAAGAGTAGAGCACAAACAACAAGAGGATTTAATCAAAAGCTTCAACAAACAAAACTAAATGAAAGAAAGAAAACTAGACTTAAACAATTGCGATCTTCTCCAACACAAATCAAAAGAAAGAAAATGTTCCACAATGAAATTAACTAGCACAAACAAAGTCCAAATTACTAATTATAGAGTCCATACAAGAGTATAACAACATATGAATAAAAACTTAATGAAAAGATGAATAAAACCAGATGAGAAGACAGCAAGAGTTCAAGCTACATCATCCTCCATTCAGCAGTTGGTTTCCTTCTTCCTCCAATATCTCTGGTTGCTCACGGCCTCCTTCTCCTCTGAAGTTCCAAAAATCTCTCTGTCACTCCTCTAAAACTCCCTCTAGCTCACGGCCTCTAGTCACAAAAAAAAAAAAAACTCCGAACTGTGTAAAAATTTATCCCTTTTCTCCAGCAGCTAGAAAATAAACGTGGGATGAAGATGTGTTGGTGGTCCCTTCTTTTTCATTATTGTTGTCTCCACTTCCAAAAGAGAAAGGAGATTCTTCGAAGTGCTGGCTGCCCTGGCCGTGTGCTCCTTCCAGCAAATTCTTCCAACTCTTCTTCAATCACAACAAAACAAGGAGTGCTCTCCACTATGATGTGCAGCCGTGGCATGTGCACTACACCAATTGAATACTCTAAATTTTTCTTCCTTTCATTATGAACGTGCACACCTTCTCCTTGCTTCTTAATATTCAATTGAAAATCTTGCTCCCCACTTTCTTCATGTGTAAGTGTTAATGGTTGGATGAAAGAATGCAAGTCGTGGCATTACACTTGCTCCGTTCAAGCTTCCAGAAATAATTTGAAAACATTTGTGGATTACAATTCAGCACTCACCATATGCTTCCTCCTAGTGCGCATGCTGCACTTCTTTTTTTTTATTCATCCATGCTGCACTCTTCTTCCATGCCGTGCTTCCTCTTCATCACATGAAGCTCCTCCAATTTTTTATTCAAATGCCACACTTCCTTTGTTTATTTTTCTTCCCCCAAAGTCACGGTTGGACTAGGCACTCCTCCATATCAAATTTTTCTTGATCATGACCGTGTGCTCTCCTTCTTCTAATTAAAAATGCATTCCTCCCATTCATGTACAGCCATGTGTGTTGTGTAAGGCCGTGACACTTGGGCTCTCCATGCAACTCTGCTGCACCAAATACTTTAAAAGAAAGAAGGCATGGTGCTGTCCATTTTTCCAAGAGTTGTGTCCGTTTGGTGACAACATGTGACAGCATCTCTACTCTCTTTTGCTTCCACGTTTCTTTTGCACATTTATCACACCAATTCCACTTCAAATTTGCAGTTATCCATGTGCCGTGATGGTGTCTCCCACTTCCTTGCTATAGCCATGAGTGTGTGTGGGACATGGTGTCCCCCACAATGCCGTGATGTGCAGTCCATCCCATGTCACTTCCACTTGTCCAAGTCATATTGTACTAAGAAGAAATCATGTGCTTGGAGTGCAGCTTTGTTGGCGAAATAAATGGTGGAGGCCGTGACACTTGGAGCTTGATGTGGCAGCAGCATTCCAAACTCAATTCCCCTTAGGCCGTGTGCTTCTTCCACAAAAGAAAATGAAAGTGTTTCTAAAAAGGCAATTAAATGTGCATGTGTAGAGTTGAATCCTTGCTTAAGAGCGTTGGGAGAATGATCAATTACAACTACCACAAATACCCAACAGCAAACAAACAATGCAAACATATTAGAACACTCAAACAGTAAGCACAGAATTGACACAGGGGAGTAAATAAATTACTGGGAACAGCACAGAACGCATTTGAACAAAAGAAAAACTATACGTGAAACTAGACATCCATACGAAACCATGAAAAAAAACGGCATGCAAAACGGATAAGAATTGAACTCAAACGAAGACAGACAAGTTGACACAAAATTCAGGCAGCACTGTGCGAAAATTGAAATGGTTAAGATGAAATTGGCTCAATTGTTATTTTTTCATTTAGCCTTCAAATGTCCCAAAAAGTTATCCAAAATTTTCCCGTAATTAATAATGCAAATTAATAAGCTCAGATAATTCAAATTAGTTAAAATAAGAATTTCCGATCAAATTAAGCACAATTAGGAAAAACAGGAAAATACCGGACGTTTAAGCACAATTCCCCGACTAATTCTAGCACAATAAGATAAATATAGTGAATAAAATATCGACTCATCAAAATAGACCACACTTAGTCTTTTGCACTCCTGGGCAAAATTAAGACGCAAATCAGGGAATAGTTCAAGGAACATCAAGGAAGTGACACAAACTCAACACACAAAAAACAAAAACTCACAAAGAAACAAATCGATTTACATATTTCTCAAGAAATCTGGACAAATAAAAGTAGTAGATAATATCTATCACATGATCAAAGAAAACAAATACTCATGAAATTATCCAAGTAATTCAAAACATGGTAAAATGATTAATCAGCTTAAGAGGTGAATCAAAAATAACAAAACCTCACAGATGCACTAACAATGTTTCTCTCGAGTGTCTAGGGTAAATAATAATATCAGCTCGATGTACTCAAGAGAACAAACACAAGTAGACTTGGCAAGCCTCTAAAATCAACACTTAAAACATATGCATGCTCGGATCAAAAGGTCTTTACTCAGTTGTAATGGGGCCAAGGACAGGGGAGGATAAATATGGATAGGTAGCTGCTACAAACCACAAGAAATAGAGGAGCAATGGTGAACAAGTGTAAACACAGTCAAATAACACCCAAACCTCTAATTCAATCCTCTTCTTGACTCCGTTATTCACAAAATTGTTTTTTTTCATTTTTTTTATCCTGTCTCTTTTCTTTTCTCTCTTTATCACACAACATGATATAATTCAAATTTTCAAAACACGATGAGGAACCAACTAGTCAATTTATAAGAATCCCCACGGAGACCACACTTATTCCCAAAACAGTTCCAAAGCTCCAAAATTTCCTAAGGTTAAGGTAATCATGGTTTTTTTTTTTTCACTTAGGTCTATTGTATGAGCTTCAAAACAAAGAAATGGATACAGTATAGGCTCAAAGGGGTTATCAAATGATAATAACAGGGTAGGCTTATTTGGCTAACGAGGCTCAAGAAATAAAATGCCTTTATCATTTCTAAACATGCATATCCATCAAGAATCATCAACAAGAGTCAAGCCAAGGCACATGTGCAAGCAATCAAGAGACATGTCACACGTAAGAAAGAAATAAAGTGGCTCAAATTCTCACACAGGGTATTTGTCACAATCAAATCAACCTCTTAAACATCATAATCATTTTCCAAGCAGAGAAAAACAAAGATTTCATGCCATGAGTATCAATCAAGTGAAATGAAAGACGAGTCTACAACTTTAACAGAGTCCAGAATTAAAGAGAAAAATGTAAAATTGCACACAAAACACACTAAAAACAATTCAAAACAGAAAAAATTTAACACTGAAAAACAAAAAATTTAACACACAAAACAAAGAACAATCCGAATCTCTCCCAATAGACCACACTTAAACTACACATTGTCCTCAATGTGTTCTAAGCATACATCAGCAATCAAAACCGGAAACATATTATGGACAAGTGCAATAAAAGTGAGGAGGGAAAGAGAAAAGAAACTCCCTGGTCAATTGGGAGGGTAGGTGGGCCGGTCCAGAGACGTCTCCTCCACCACTACATCCAACAAAGCAGGATTGCTGAGGAAAGGCTTCAGTCTATGCCCGTTCACCTTGAAGCTTGTAGCTGATGATGGACCTTGGATTTCTACTGCACCATAAGGATAAACATTAGTCACAACAAAAGGTCCAGTCCACTTAGATCTCAACTTACCACCCATGAGGCCGAGTCTAGAGTTATACAACAAAACCTGTTGGCCAACCTCGAAATCCTTTCTAACAATAGAACTATCGTGGAACTTCTTTGTCCTTTCCTTGTAGAACTTCGAGTTCTCATAGGCCTCCAATCGGATCTCATCCAGTTCATTCAGTTGCAACTTTCTTTCCTCTCCAGCTTGTTCCATAGACAAGTTGCAAGTTTTTACAGCCCAGTATGCCCGATGCTCAATCTCAACTGGTAGATGACACGCCTTTCCAAAAACAACCCGGTAGGGAGACATCCCTATTGGTGCTTTGTACGCGGTCCTGTGGGCCCAAAGAGCATCGTCCAATCTGTTACTCCAATCTTTCCTGTTGGGCTGGACAATCTTTTCCAAAATCCTCTTAATCTCCCTGTTGGAGATCTCAGCCTGCCCATTCGTTTGGGGGTGGTAAGGTGTAGAAACTCTGTGCGTCACACCATATTTCTTGAGCAAAGCTTGCATCGATCTATTGCAAAAATGGGTTCCCTGATCACTAACAATTGCTCTAGGCACTCCAAACCTGCAAAAGAGGTGAGATCTAACAAAATCTACAACAATCCGAGCATCATTAGTCCGGGTGGCTTTAGCTTCCACCCATTTTGAAACATAATCCACAGCAAGGAGAATATAAGAGAAACCGAAAGAAACAGGAAAAGGACCCATGAAATCTATACCCCAGACATCAAATACCTCACAGAACAACATAGGTTGTTGAGGCATCTCTTGTCTTTGTGAAATCGATCCTCCTGCTTTCTGACAAGGCTCACAGGTGCTGCAGATCCTCTCCGCATCCTTGAAGATGGAAGGCCAATAGAAACCACAGTCAAGCACCCTGCGAGCTGTTCTCTGTATCCCCAGATGACCACCAGGTGATGAGGCATGACAAAACTGCAGGACCGAGTCAATCTCATGGTCCGGAATGCATCTCCTAGTAACTTGGTCACTGCACAACTTCCACAGATATGGGTCATCCCAAACATAATATTTAGCATCACTCTTAATTTTAGCAATTTGAGTACGAGATGCTAATGGAGGGAAAACATGAGCAACCAAATAATTCACAATATTTGCAAACCAAGGAGTAGGGTGGGAAAGTGAAACCGTCAACAAACTTTCATCAGGAAAGTTATCTTGAATAGGAAAAACATATGTTTCATCCTCAGCTCCCTCAATCCTGCTGAGGTGATCTGCAACCAAATTTTGTGCTCCACTTCGGTCTTGGATTTTCAAGTCAAATTCTTGGAGTAGCAGCACCCATCTTATCAATCTTGGCTTTGACTCAGCCTTTTTCAGAAGAAACTTCAGAGCTGCATGGTCAGTGAATACAATAACAGGTGAACCAAGCAAATATGATCTAAACTTATCAAGAGCAAACACAATGGCTAAGAGCTCTTTCTCAGTGGTGGTGTAGTTTGCTTGAGCAGCATCCAAAGTGCGTGAAGCATAGTATATCACTCGAGGCAACTTATCAATCTTTTGCATCAAGACGGCCCCCAATGCATAATTGGATGCATCACACATAAGAACAAAAGGGGCTGTCCAATCTGGTGCCTGGATGATCGGAGCGGTGGTCAAAGCTTCCTTCAAGCAATTAAACGCCTGCTTGCATCTGCCATCAAAATCGAAGTCAATATCCTTCTGCAGCAGTCTGGACAAGGGAAGTGCCTTCTTACTGAAATCTTTGATGAAGCGCCTGTAGAAGCCTGCATGCCCAAGAAAAGATCGGACCTCTCGCACACAAGAGGGGTAAGGTAATTTTGAAATCACAGATAATTTTGCAGGATCTACCTCTATTCCCTTGCCAGAAATGATATGCCCTAGAACTAAACCTTGTTCTACCATAAAATGACATTTCTCAAAATTGAGAACAAGGTTTGTTTCTATGCATCTTTTTAGAACTTTTTCCAGACTCTCTAAACATGTATCAAATGAGGATCCATAAACAGTAAAATCATCCATGAATACTTCTATGCAACTTTCAAGATAATCGCTGAAGATGCTAAGCATGCATCGTTGGAAAGTACCAGGAGCGTTGCATAGACCAAATGGCATCCTCCTATAGGCAAAAGTGCCAAAGGGGCAGGTGAACGTGGTTTTCTCTTGGTCCTCAGGAGCGATATTGATTTGAAAATAGCCAGAAAACCCATCAAGAAAGCAATAATGAGACTTACCTGCCAGGCGCTCCAGCATCTGATCAATGAATGGCAGGGGAAAATGATCCTTCCTAGTTGCTTGGTTAAGCCTCCGATAGTCAATGCAGACTCTCCAACTGTTCTGCACTCTTGTGGGAATCAACTCGTCCTTCTCATTCTTTATCACTGTGAGGCCAGTCTTCTTGGGAACAACATGAATCGGGCTAACCCATTGACTATCTGAAATGGGGTAGATGATCCCAGCTTGCAGAAGCTTGGTCACCTCCTTCTTGATGACATCCATAATTACGGGGTTCTGCCTTCGTTGTGGTTGCCTAACTGGCTTTGCTCCTTCTTCCAAAAAAATACGGTGCATACAAGTGGATGGACTGATGCCAGGTATGTCAGCTAATGTCCAACCAATTGCCTTCTTGTGCTTTTTCAGTAGATTCAGCAATTTCTCCTCTTGAACAGCATCAAGGGAAGTGGAAATGATCACAGGGTTTTTCTCATCATCCTCCAAGTAAGCATACTTGAGGTTATCTGGAAGTTGTTTCAACTCAAGAGTGGGTGTTTGCAAGTCAGATTCATTTGTACTCTCAGCAAAGTAGTTAGTGCATTCTGACTCTAAAGAATTTACATGTGAGGGCAAAACATCCATCTCATTAGACTCTAAATCAATATCTATGACAGGTCCATTCTCAACATCATCAATATCAAAATCCTCATCACAATCAATATCATTTTCAGCTTCAGATTCAATGCATGTATCAAGAGGAGATAGGAAAGAATGTCCTTTCTTATGCAAAGAATCAAACTCATCAACAGCATATTTATCAATAATGTCATCCATCATGTCAATCTTGAATACAGAATGGTCCTCAGCTGGAAACTTCATTGCATCAAGAATATTAAAGTGAACCACAATATCAGCAATTTCCATAGATAAGGTTCCAGCATGCACATCAATCTTGGTTCGAGCAGTTTTCAAAAATGGTCTGCCTAAGATGATGGGGGCGGATCCATGAGAGAATCCCTCCTCCATTTCCAGAACATAAAAGTCGGCAGGAAAAATTAGTTCACCAACCCTAACCAAGACATCCTCTATGTAACCTGTTGGGTGGGTAAAACTCCTGTTGGCCAACTGAATGACCACACCCGTAGATTTCAAAGGACCCAAAGACAAAGATTTATAAATGGACAAAGGCATGACATTAATAGAAGCACCCAAATCGAGCATGGCATTTTCAAATTTATTGTTTCCAATCACACAAGGAATGCAAAACGTACCTGGATCCTTGCACTTTTCAGGAATGTGTGGGACCGACTTACCAATAAGCGCAGATACATTCCTTCCCATGTTGATCCTCTCGTTGCCTTTCATCTTCCTTTTGTGTGTGCACAGATCCTTCAAGAATTTGGCATACTTCGGTATCTGCTTGATGGCATCGAGTAGAGGTATGTTCACCTCTACCTTCTTGAAGGTTTCCAGAATTTCCTTATCCACATCTTCCATATTTTTGCTAGGAAGTGCTCGTGAAGGGAATGGAAGAGGGATAGGTCGGTCAATCAATGGAGAAGGTGAGGCAACAGTGGTGGTGGAAAAAGAAGAAGATCCACCTGAAGAAGAACCACTGACTGGAGAAGAAGATCCACCCACCTCAAATGCCCTGCGTGGACCATCGTGGTCGTCCTCTCTAGGACAAGTGGCAGGCACGGGTGTAGGTGTAGAAGTGGCCTCTGAAGGTACAACAGTCTGCTTCCCTGATCTGAGGGTTATGGCGCTAACATTCCTAGGATTCTGCACAGTCTGGGATGGTAACTTATCAGAATTCTGAGACTGCGCCTGGCTTATCTGAGTCGCCATCTGTCCCATCTGGTTATTGAGACTCTGTATGGAAGCTCCCATCTGGTTTATCTGAGTTGCCATCTGTATGTTTTGAATACTCATTTGTCTCACTAACTCTTCCAATGAAGTTTCAGATGAAGTGGAAGGTTGGGCAACTGGTTGGGCAGGTGCATCTTGCTGTTGTTGCCTTTGATATCTCTGAACAGGTGGGGGCACATATGGTCTAGGACCTGCAACATTATTGAAGGGCGGTGTTTGCTGTTGTTGTTGCTGCTGATATGGAGCATTGTTCCATCTAAGATTAGGGTGATCTCTCCATCCTGGGTTATACCTGTTGGTAGACAAGTCATAATTTTGCTGTTGTTGCTGTCTATTATTGTAAATGTTGGTGGCATAAGCTTGAGGTGTATCATGAGCACTAGGTTGCTGCAGAGAAGGACAAGCATCAGTGTAATGGTCACTAGAACAAATAGCACACACCCGTGCAACAGAAGCAGAAGGAGGTGCTAATCTCTGACTGGATGCCAACTGTGTCACCAAACTCACAAGAGCATTAAGCTTGTTTTCAACATTTTTATCAGTAGATGAAGAATGGGTAGCAACATCATGAACTCCCCTAACCACAATAGCATCATTTCTCACACTGAACTGTTGGGAGTTAGAAGCCATTTTCTCAATCAATTGCCTAGCTTCAACAGGCGTCATGTCTCCAAGCGCTCCACCACTGGCAGCATCGATCATACTCCTCTCCATGTTATTCAGTCCTTCATAGAAATACTGGAGAAGCAGTTGCTCGCTTATCTGATGGTGAGGGCAGCTTGCACAAAGTTTCTTGAATCTTTCCCAGTACTCATATAAGCTTTCCTCCCCAAACTGTCTAATCCCAGATATATCTTTCCTGATCGCAGTGGTTCGGGATGCTGGAAAAAATTTCTCCAAGAATAACCTCTTCAGATCGCCCCAGCTGGTGATGGATCTAGGCGCCAAACAGTATAACCAATCCTTCGCTACACCTTCTAGCGAATGCGGGAATGCCTTCAGAAAGATACTGTCTTCAGGAACATCATGAGGTTTCATTGATGAACACACAATATGGAATTCCTTCAGATGTTTATGCGGGCTTTCTCCTGCAAGGCCATGAAACTTTGGTAACAAATGGATTAGTCCAGTTTTTAGAACATATGGAACATCTTCATCTGGATACTGGATGCACAAACTTTCGTAGGTGAAATCAGGTGCAGCCATCTCTCTAAGAGTCCTTCCGCGAGGTGGAGGTTGTGCCATATCGTTCTCAGTGTGAAAAATAACAGAATCAGAATCAGTAGTGGGATGTTCCGTATCTACTGCAACTGGCTCAATAATTGACTCTAAAGATAAATTCCGAGAATTACTGGTTAACCTACGAAACGTTCTATCAATCTCAGGATCAAAGGGTTGTATGGTTCCAGGATTGCTCCTAGTCATGAACTAAGTTACAACACCCTATAGTCAAGAAACGATAGCAGAAAATTCAAACAGACAAAATATCCACAGATTCAAACATAGATGACAAACCACATATTTACACAAAAGACCTCAAACCGAACCATTGGTCCCCGGCAACGGCGCCAAAATTTGACACGCGGGTCGCACCGCGTACAAATTCGATTGCAGATAAGAATGCAGTATAGCTAGGATATGACTCCTAGGTCGTCTCACAAGGACCAAATTTGTTGGTTCGAGTTATAAGTCAATTACGAATTGGGGGGAGTTGCGATTGTTTTTGTGTTTTAAAACGCAGAAAAATTAAGTGATGAAAGCCGTAAATTCACAAACAGTAAAAATAACACAGTGAATAGTAAAAACGAAATTAGACAGTAAAAACCACACAATGAATAGTAAAAACGAAATTTGACAGTAAAACCAGAATCACAATGGTAGAAAACGTACAGTGAAATTTTAACAACAATCAAACATTACAGATTGCACAATTCATCCAGATTTGAATTAAAATACAGAAACAATATTCACACACAGAAATTAAATTTTAAAGTACAAATGCTTCCAAAAATTCTCTAATTGCAGTGACATGTTTGCTTTGGTTTTATTAAAAAGTGGACATCCAAAACCGTGACCTTCCAAGAATTTGACAAATTCATTTGGCAAAGAATTTAAGTGATAGCACTCCCACGTACTTCCTTTCCTTCATGAACATTTTTTTTAAATGAAAATCAAAATAAGTTCTCCAAATGCACACAATTCCAGCCACGGTATTCTTTCCCAAAATAACATAAAAAAAATATAAATAAAATTAAATGCAAGAAAAGGACCACATGTTCTAACTAATGTTGATGGAATTTTAGAAGAAAAATTGTGTTGATTTCTTACAAAGAAAAAGCTTTGTACGTGTACACACATACATCATTTCAACAATGAATGACCATCTAAGATACAAAAAGATTTCAAAAACATTAATGCTGGAAAAATGAATTCAACCGAAAACTTACACCTCCAAAACAATTCAATTTCTTCTCCTACCAATTTTAATCCTCTTCCTTTTAATCCTTTTTTTTTTATTTTATTTTAAGGTTATGAAAACAAACTCATGGAATAATCATTCCTTACCTTAAATAACCAACCGTGAAAAGTATAGCACAAACAACAAGAGTAGAGCACAAACAACAAGAGGATTTAATCAAAAGCTTCAACAAACAAAACTAAATGAAAGAAAGAAAACTAGACTTAAACAATTGCGATCTTCTCCAACACAAATCAAAAGAAAGAAAATGTTCCACAATGAAATTAACTAGCACAAACAAAGTCCAAATTACTAATTATAGAGTCCATACAAGAGTATAACAACATATGAATAAAAACTTAATGAAAAGATGAATAAAACCAGATGAGAAGACAGCAAGAGTTCAAGCTACATCATCCTCCATTCAGCAGTTGGTTTCCTTCTTCCTCCAATATCTCTGGTTGCTCACGGCCTCCTTCTCCTCTGAAGTTCCAAAAATCTCTCTGTCACTCCTCTAAAACTCCCTCTAGCTCACGGCCTCTAGTCACAAAAAAAAAAAAAAACTCCGAACTGTGTAAAAATTTATCCCTTTTCTCCAGCAGCTAGAAAATAAACGTGGGATGAAGATGTGTTGGTGGTCCCTTCTTTTTCATTATTGTTGTCTCCACTTCCAAAAGAGAAAGGAGATTCTTCGAAGTGCTGGCTGCCCTGGCCGTGTGCTCCTTCCAGCAAATTCTTCCAACTCTTCTTCAATCACAACAAAACAAGGAGTGCTCTCCACTATGATGTGCAGCCGTGGCATGTGCACTACACCAATTGAATACTCTAAATTTTTCTTCCTTTCATTATGAACGTGCACACCTTCTCCTTGCTTCTTAATATTCAATTGAAAATCTTGCTCCCCACTTTCTTCATGTGTAAGTGTTAATGGTTGGATGAAAGAATGCAAGTCATGGCATTACACTTGCTCCGTTCAAGCTTCCAGAAATAATTTGAAAACATTTGTGGATTACAATTCAGCACTCACCATATGCTTCCTCCTAGTGCGCATGCTGCACTTCTTTTTTTTATTCATCCATGCTGCACTCTTCTTCCATGCCGTGCTTCCTCTTCATCACATGAAGCTCCTCCAATTTTTTATTCAAATGCCACACTTCCTTTGTTTATTTTTCTTCCCCCAAAGTCATGGTTGGACTAGGCACTCCTCCATATCAAATTTTTCTTGATCATGACCGTGTGCTCTCCTTCTTCTAATTAAAAATGCATTCCTCCCATTCATGTACAGCCATGTGTGTTGTGTAAGGCCGTGACACTTGGGCTCTCCATGCAACTCTGCTGCACCAAATACTTTAAAAGAAAGAAGGCATGGTGCTGTCCATTTTTCCAAGAGTTGTGTCCGTTTGGTGACAACATGTGACAGCATCTCTACTCTCTTTTGCTTCCACGTTTCTTTTGCACATTTATCACACCAATTCCACTTCAAATTTGCAGTTATCCATGTGCCGTGACGGTGTCTCCCACTTCCTTGCTATAGCCATGAGTGTGTGTGGGACATGGTGTCCCCCACAATGCCGTGATGTGCAGTCCATCCCATGTCACTTCCACTTGTCCAAGTCATATTGTACTAAGAAGAAATCATGTGCTTGGAGTGCAGCTTTGTTGGCGAAATAAATGGTGGAGGCCGTGACACTTGGAGCTTGATGTGGCAGCAGCATTCCAAACTCAATTCCCCTTAGGCCGTGTGCTTCTTCCACAAAAGAAAATGAAAGTGTTTCTAAAAAGGCAATTAAATGTGCATGTGTAGAGTTGAATCCTTGCTTAAGAGCGTTGGGAGAATGATCAATTACAACTACCACAAATACCCAACAGCAAACAAACAATGCAAACATATTAGAACACTCAAACAGTAAGCACGGAATTGACACAGGGGAGTAAATAAATTACTGGGAACAGCACAGAACGCATTTGAACAAAAGAAAAACTATACGTGAAACTAGACATCCATACGAAACCATGAAAAAAGACGGCATGCAAAACGGATAAGAATTGAACTCAAACGAAGACAGACAAGTTGACACAAAATTCAGGCAGCACTGTGCGAAAATTGAAATGGTTAAGATGAAATTGGCTCAATTGTTATTTTTTCATTTAGCCTTCAAATGTCCCAAAAAGTTATCCAAAATTTTCCCGTAATTAATAATGCAAATTAATAAGCTCAGATAATTCAAATTAGTTAAAATAAGAATTTCCGATCAAATTAAGCACAATTAGGAAAAACAGGAAAATACCGGACGTTTAAGCACAATTCCCCGACTAATTCTAGCACAATAAGATAAATATAGTGAATAAAATATCGACTCATCAGTCGCCACCATAGTTTATTCTGGAAAACTACGGAAAAACCATAAAATGATAAGACCTGGTCTGCGAAAATGAGATTCTATGTTCGGGAGTCGGTTACGTGTAGGGAAGGTATTAGCACCCTACAACGCCTGCCCTAAGGCAGTACCTTTAACTAAATATGCGAATATGATGTGGTTTTCAAAATGTTTAACTATCCCCTAAAATAAGATTCTAAAGAAACAACATGTATTTTTTAGTTTTTTGAGCCCGACAAGGATTGACCTTGCTCCTACGTATTCTCATTAAGAATGAGAAATCAGGGTTCCGTAGTTCTTTTAGAAAATTGCTTGAAAATTTATTTGAAAATTGTTTGAGAATTTTGTTTGGAAATGATTTTGATTTTTTTTGGAAAATGAACCTGACAAGGACTGGCCTTGCTCCTACGTATCTCCACTTTTGATGGAGAATCAAGGATCACGTAGTTCTGGCTAGCCATATTGTATGTTGTTTGAAAATGTGGATGTTTTTGGGTTTTGAAAGATTTTGTATTTTTTTGGTATTTTTATAAAATAAACAAAAAATGTTTTCAGCACAAAGACGATGCGTGCGATCACACATGTGCTTAACCTTTAAAATATTTTTGGTATTTTTATAAAATATTTAGATTTTTGCATGATGAGCACTAGGCTGATGCGTACGATCGCACGAGTACTCACACGGCTTTTTTTTCTTATTGTTTGCGTAATGAGCACTAGGCTGATGCGTACGATCGCACGAGCACTCACACGGCTTTTTTTGTTTATTTTAGATTTTGGGTAATGAGTACTAGGTTGATGCGTACGATCGCACGAGTACTCATACCGATATTTATATTATTACATGTTTTTAAAGTTTTATATTTTTTTATTAAGAAGGATAGATGGGTTGAAATGTGAAAAGCATAAAGAAAAATTGTAATAGAAAACACGATGAATTTATAAACTAAAAAAATGATCAAAATGCATATATAAATAGAATGAAGAGAAAATGTATACCTTGTTGAAGATTTGTGTGATGAAATAAAACTCTACTTGTAATAAGTTGTGAGAAAGATAGATGGAAGATGAAGAAGATAACTTTATGGTAGAAATGGGGTACGGGATTTATTATGTATAGAGAGATAGTAAAATGTGAGGGAGAAATGAAGTAGAGTTTCGGGATGGAATGAAGAGATTTTGAGAGAAAAGATATGGATATTATGTAAATTGTGTGTGTGAAGTGAAGAGAATGTAGGTATTTATAGAGTTAAGGATGAAGAAAGTTGATGAACAAAAATAATATAATAAGTTGGTGGAAAATTTAGATGAAATAAAAATTAATCACAAAAATGCAATAAAATAAATAAGTAAAGAAATAAAACGTTTGGGGAAACAAGAAGTTGAATCTGGCAGAGCCGGTTAGACAACTTCTAATCCTTCCAAAATGCAATAAAATAAATAAGTAAAGAAATAAAACGTTTGGGGAAACAAGAAGTTGAATCTGGCAGAGCCGGTTAGACAACTTCTAATCCTTCCAAAATGCAATAAAATAAATAAGTAAAGAAATAAAACGTTTGGGGAAACAAGAAGTTGAATCTGGAAGAGCCGGTTAGACAACTTCTAATCCTTCCAAAATGCAATAAAATAAATAAGTAAAGAAATAAAACGTTTGGGGAAACAAGAAGTTGAATCTGGCAGAGCCGGTTAGACAACTTCTAATCCTTCCAAAATGCAATAAAATAAATAAGTAAAGAAATAAAGCGTTTGGGAAAATAAGAAGTTGAATCTGGCAGAGCCGGTTAGACAACTTCTAATCCTTCCAAAATGCAATAAAATAAATAAGTAAAGAAATAAAACGTTTGGGGAAATAAGAAGTTGAATCTGGCAGAGCCGGTTAGACAACTTCTAATCCTTCCAAAATACAAAAATAAACAACTAATAACATACAAATGGCATAACATAATCAATATCACGTTTTACAACTATCACACTTGGATATCAACACAAAAGCATACTCTCATTTAAATTCAAAATCATACAGAAACAAAATACTCCATAATCAAGATTTAAGATCAGACAAAAGCAAAATATAGCATATTCAAGGCTCAAGATAATACAAAAGGAGATACTCAAGGTTAGCTTCCCTTACCTCTATTACAGACTTAATCTCCTCGCTCTCTGAAAACTTCCAGAATATCCCCTTTGAAATTAGAAATTCTTCCAACTCTCTTCTCTCCAAAATTTTCTCAATTCTTTTGTGTAAATTTTCAGCCTCCCCCCTTGGCTATTTATAGTAAAAAAAATTTACTATTCATTTGTACTATTCATTTTTACTATTCATTTTTTTATTCATTTTACTATTACAAAATTAATTTTTTATTTGCAAATTGGTGAATTCTGATCTCAAAGCTACGTGGAACACTTATCCTTTCCAAAAATAAATTTTTTTTTTTTACTTTTCACTTTTTACTATTCACAATTCACTATTCACTATTTACTATTCACTATTCACTTTTTTTTTTAATTTATTTATTTATTAATAATTTTATTTACCGGGACGAAATTGGGTATTGACAGCTGCCCCTCTTTACTTAGATTTTACTAGATAATATGACAAACAACGTTTGTATATTATCAGAGTAAAAGATAAGTAAAGATAGAAATACTAATTTCGTCTGGGTTTCAAAGAGAAAGGGGGAGAATAACAATCGATTCAAGTACATAAGATGAATAGAATCACGATGCAACAAAAATTGAACTTAAGGGCGAGGCAAAAATTAAACTTAAGGGCCAGCGTGAAAACTGGGCTTGGGGGCCAGCGTGGAAGTTGGGCTTGAGGCCAGTGTGAAAACTGGGCTTGAGGGCCAGCGTGGAAGCTGGGCTTGAGGCCAGTGTGAAAACTGGGCTTGGGGCCAGCGTGGAAACTGGGCTTGGGGGCCAGCGTGAAAACTGGGCTTGGGGGCCAGCGTAAAAACTGGGCTTGGGGGCCAGTGTCATAACTGGGCTTGGGGCCAGTGTGAAAGCTGGGCTTGGGGGCCAGTGTGAAAACTGGGCTTGGGGCCAGTGTGAAAACTGGGCTTTGGGGCCAGCGTGGAAACTGGGCTTTGGGGGCCAGTGTGAAAACTGGGCTTGGGGCCAGTGTGAAAACTGGGCTTGGGGCCAGTGTGAAAACTGGGCTTGGGGGCCAGCGTGGAAACTGGGCTTTGGGGGCCAGTGTGAAAACTGGGCTTGGGGCCAGTGTGAAAACTGGGCTTGTGGGCCAGTGTGAAAACTGGGCTTGGGGGCCAGTGTGAAAACTGGGCTTTGGGAGCCAATGTAAAAATTGGGTTTTGTGGGCCAGTATGGAAACTGGGCTTTCAAATTTTGAAATTCTTGAAACTTGTAATTTGAGAAATGTTGGCCAGTGTGGAAACTGGGCTTGGGGCCAATGTAAAAATTGGGCTTTGTGGGCCAGTATGGAAACTGGGCTTTCAAATTTTGAAATTTTTGAAACTTGAAATGTTTTGTAATTTTGACACAAATTTGAAAGCTCGATCGACATGAAACAATATGGCTTGATAGAGAAAATCTGAATGTTATTCTTTTTGTGTTTTCTTTGTTTTTTCTTTGTTTTTTTTTTTTTTTTGAAGAAGGAAATTGATAACCATTCATGTGAATGAAGAGGATTTCGATGAGAAATACTTTCTTTTTGATAAATATATGAAAACGTTTGCTTTGTTTTGTTTTGTTTGTTTGTTTTTTTGTTTTTGTTATTTTTTCGAATCAATTGTCTTACTTGCAATCATCAAGAGTGGTCATTATTTCCAATGCTTAGAAAAGTGAGGAATGTCATACATCCGAGATCTAACTTTGAGATTATTACATTTTGACTTTTTCTCCCGAGACATCAACGTACATATGCTTGAATTCACTCGCAAGTGAAGAATGAGAGTTGTTTAGAATGGTTTGGAAGATAATGCTAACATGTCACCTCATACGCTCCGTAAAGGAGATGAGTGCCAAAGCGAAACACGAGGTATCTAAAAAGTTGCCCCAGTTTGGTGTGGTGAATCCATGATAATTCTGGTGAAAAATTCAAGTAAGATCTGCAAAGCTACCCAATTCTTGAGATCATGGTTTGACGAAATTTCAAGGAAAAGACGCGATGTGAGGTTCACCAAGCTGCCCCAGTTTTCGTTGTTTTTTTTTTTTTGCATGGGGTTCTGTTTGGAAGAAGTAGTGGGTATGAAAGGGTCGGCTAAAAGGATGGATCAAATTGGTTTAATTTTCTTTTGTATGCTTCTGACTGGTTGGTAGAGAGGTCCCCTATTCCTGAGACATTATTCATTTTCAAATCCCTTTTTATTTTTACGACACATTAAAAGTTATTTTGTCTTATCGCAAAATTAAGCTTTATGAAAATATGAGCAATTATTAGTCAATTTCCGTGGACTTTATTAGGCTTGTAACAATGGCTAGGGGCTAAAAGGTATTAAAAGAAAGGGGTATAAAGGCCCAAATGAAATGTTTGTCGGATACATTTTTTTTAAAACAAGGGTTATCATCTACGCATTGTATCAACTATTTGATCTTTTGAGCACTTTGCTTTTGTCTTGAACTTCGTTTTTCCTTCATCTCTGGTTAAGTCTGTTTTATTGTTGTTGTTATTTTTTTTTTTACCCTTTTTGAAGGATTCACTTCATTTGATCGTTGAGTACTCTTCATCTGCATCCCAAGTTGACTCATACTAATGATAACCCTTGCTTGGGAATAATTTTGAAAAAGAATTTATTTTTGGCTCAAACGGGGTAACAATGGTTATAGTTTTTTTTTTTGCTTTTTGGATAAAGAAAGAAGGCCACACATCATTTTGAACTCTGATTGCTTTATTTTCAAAAATTAATTCTACGATTAGATGACCTCAACATGAGCCGTTTTTTCCTTTTCTTTTCATTCTTTATAGATCACCCTTTCGGGTTTCTGAATCTAGTTGACTTATTCTACTTTTTTTTTGTTTTTTTTTTAATGGATTCAGGGATCACCCTACTAGCGTAAGCGAGAAAACTTTTGGCCATGCCAATTTGCCCCGGTGTAAAAGTTTATTTTGTTACTCAGGGCAGTGACAGTATTTGTTCGGGGAAAATCCTTTTATTTGGGAAGGTGAAGGGTGAGATTTTTCAAACACCATGCGCACAAACGTCTCGAGAGAAAACATCAAATTTTTATTTTTGATTCAACATTTGATGTAAGACCCTTGTAAACTCAAATTTTTACCAAGCTGTAAAAAGTTCAAGTTATAGTGTAAAATTTAGTGCTGTCAACTTTGACATGGTTTAGTATTTTACTTATAACTTTCTCTACATTTAAGATTTTGAGTTGATTCTTTTTCCATTAGAAAGTAGACGCAAATATCTTCGATTCGAGTACTCATAAGCCTATTTTCGACTTCGGGAAGAGGTTCAACCAAACTGTCAAAGTTGTGACAGTTGTGCTGCTGGAAGGACTGCGCTCCAGCGCCCATCCCTCAAGGGCGCCCCAGCGCGCGATGTGTCAGATTTCACTTTTTAGATCTTAAACACGTGGGACTTACGTGGAAAGTTGGGGAATCCGTTCCAGATCCAATTTTTCGGTCCCTTGGGTTGTAAAGGAGCATGGGTGACCCTCCTTTTTCGGTTTTGAGTGAATTTCTTTTTGGTTGAGGGACCATGGTTGTCCCTTGAGTAGATTATTTAAGAGAGAGATAATAGGGTTCTGCACGGGGGTTGTGAGGGTACTGAGTTGCAGAGAAAAGAGTGATCCGTAAGAGAGTGTTCTAGAGGTCCTTGGAGAAAGGTGCTGCCCAGATTTGTGGTGAAGGATTCAAGGTGTTCCAAGGAGGTCTTCTAGAGATAAGGGGAGCTAACTCAACTTGGTTTCTAGATTTTTGTGGATGTGACTATGATTCCAATTGCTTGATTTTGATGTGGGGAGCTGTATGGAAATTGATTTTTGGTTAAATGAGTGAAATGATTTCAAGAAAATGATTCAAGTGGGTTGTTACTATGGTTTTGACCTATGAAATTTTGGTATGAACTTTATGATGCAAAATTGTTGAATATATGATGGATTAATGGTGGATTTTCGTTCTAGCATGATAATCTATATGTGTATGAAGTTTTTGGTGGATTTGAATGTAAAATGAGATGGAAACCATGATAGTTTACCCTACTTTTTCATCAAGTGCGAAAATGGTTTGTTTTGGATGATTGATGAAATTTAGATGGATAAATTGATGATTATGGAAAGAATGGTGTGGTGTGAATGATTAATTGGTCAAAGTCTAATACAAAGTGGAATGATATTGTTTGAAGGTATTTTGGAGTTGATTTTGAGATCAAATCTATGGGGGTTTAAGAATTGACTTAATGAAGTATTGGTTTTAAGTGAGAATCTGTAATGAATATCAATTGATTGGATATTTACAGAGTTGTTTAGGATGGAAGTTAGCTAATATGTGGGGAAGGATGAATTAGTAGTTGTTATAGTGTGTTTGCCATGTGGATTCAAAGGTATTTTAGGGGTATTGATAGGTGAAAATCTAAAGAAGGTAAATCTGATGTAAACTAAACATTTTAAGCTTGATAGTGAGTGATTCAAAATTGGTTTGAACGTTGAAAGTGGTAGAAAATGGAAGTTAGGTTCCTTGGTAGTTTATATGTTGAAGTTGGATTGATTTTGGACTATTTTTAGGGGTTTTAACAAGAGATATTTTGAATTATATGTTCTGGGCTGTAGGTGTTGATTTGTAATCTGTTATAGAGCTAATTAGAACTTGCCCAAGTGGTTAGTTTGCATAAAACAAGAGTATAAGGTGTAAATTTGAGTTTAGGTGTTTTTGGAGTGTCAAACATGATGTGAGATACCAAGTTTCGGGTTTGATGATCAATAGATGTTTGATTCGAGTTATAAATAGGTTTTCTCATCAATCCTAATGTTTAGGAGGTCACTTTGATCATTAGAATAAGTCTCAAGTGCATAAAAAGCCAAATCTGCACTTGCTGTCAACTGATACGGCGCTCCAGCGCCCTCGGGACGCTCTCCAGCGCGCTTAAACTGGTGCAGGTCGCGCTCCAGCGCGCCTAAACGCAACAGCAAGCTGCAGAATTTGTTTTTGATAGTTTTGGGGGTTCCGGGTGTCCGTTTTGGACATTCTCTAGGTCATTTTGGGGGTTCTTGACCCTTCCGGAACTGTTGGTGATGGTTTCAAAGCTGTTTAAGTTACCTAAATATGGGTATTAAAAGGATATAAAGAAAATGTGTTATGTATACACTGTTTTGAGTTGTTTGATATATCTATTTGATATGGAAATGTTGTGTGATCTGTTTGAGATTGCAAATTGATATGAGAATGATGTTTGGATGGTTAAGTATTGTTGAAATCATGGTTGTATATGATTTGATTATGAGTTTCATGTTAAATGAAGAATTGAGGTTATTAATGATATGGTAATGTGATAATCCCACTTATGCATTTGAATATATTGAACATACGCTAAGTTCATGGTTGGTGAATATGTGATGATGATATGATATAGACGTTATGGTATGGTTGGATTGGTATTGTAAGGATTATTGTATATGGGTATTTTTGGTCAGATGATGTTATTAATCGAGTGGTGGATAGTAAGCGTTGTGCGTGCGGTCCCGGGGAATCTCTTTAGGTGAGTGATGAGGGGTATACTTGCACTTGTCCGGGGAAGCTCTTGATTAGAGTGATGGAGGGTGACTTGTGTACTTGCTCGGGGAATCTCCCTATAGAGTGATGGGAAGCAGCACTACACATTGGGGTAATGTGTAACCGCCCGGGGAATCTCTTACATTTATGTAAGAGTGATGGGGGTGACGTGGGGTACTAGTCCGGTGAAGCTCAAGATAATTAAATTGGCGTTGTGCTTGCGGTCCCGGGGAATCTCTTTAGGTGAGTGATGAGGGGTATACTTGCACTTGTCCGGGGAAGCTCTTGATTAGAGTGATGGAGGGTGACTTGTGTACTTGCTCGGGGAATCTCCCTATAGAGTGATGGGAAGCAGCACTACACATTGGGGTAATGTGTAACCGCCCGGGGAATCTCTTACATTTATGTAAGAGTGATGGGGGTGACGTGGGGTACTAGTCCGGTGAAGCTCGAGATAATTAAATTGGCGTTGTGCTTGCGGTCCCGGGGAATCTCTTTAGGTGAGTGATGAGGGGTATACTTGCACTTGTCCGGGGAAGCTCTTGATTAGAGTGATGGAGGGTGACTTGTGTACTTGCTCGGGGAATCTCCCTATAGAGTGATGGGAAGCAGCACTACACATTAACGGCCCGGGGAAGCTCTGAAAAGAGTGATGGGAGTGACACTAGTACATATTGGTGTATGTATTTTGATTTATCTGTAATATTGATGGATGTAGTCTGATTTATTTTGTAATGCCTATTGGTGTATGTATTCTAATTTGATATTTTGATACATATTGGTGTATGCATAAGGTTGAAGCAAAATTCGTACTTGGGTATATAGTTTGATCTGGTTAAGGTTTGGATGATAGTATGTTATTATGAGTATATTTATGATGTATATGAATTGTATTTTTGTTAGCTCACCCTTGCTTGTTTGTGCATGTGAATGCGATGATCGTATAATGTGTGATGTTATACGGGAGCAGATGTTATTGCAGATGTGATGGCTGATGTTTCTGAACATGCATAAAGGATGAAAGAGAGATGGGATAGATGACTGGGAATGTATTTGTTTATTTTCGATTCTGACTATTTAAACGTTTTATTTTCGGAATAATCGGTTTGTAATAAATATCGTACTATTTTTCCGTTGAGGTTGAATATTAAAATTTGAATTTTTACTTACGTGTTTTACGGAAAATTTAGTCGGCGTAACACCAAATTTCGGGGTGTTACATTTGACCTCGAAAAAAATCTGACACTACAACTTTTGTTTTCTTTTTGTTATCAAATTTTTTATTTTATTTTTATTTTCTATTTTTATATTTTTATATTTTTTTTTCTATTTTCGAAAAAACAAGAGTTTGACAATTTGCTAGAAAGACAAGTGACTCAATATTGCCTTTTTGTTGTTTTTTTTTTTTTTAAATTTTGTTATTTGCGGCCTTCGTTTTCTCCACGACACCCTATTAGGACATGATTTCCAATAATCCTTGGAGATACCAAATAATGAAAGTTCACATTAAAAGTCACGGATGAAAGCGTAATATCCATGAGCATAACCCTCACAGCAAGACAATTCAAAACATGAACAGAACAACATCAATTTCGCCTTTTACAACAACCTATGCTTTCCCATATAGTTCTTCATTTGTCCATGGCATTTGTAGGGGCGAACTCGCGCCTTGTCAGAGTGCTGGATTGACTTTCTTCAAACTTTAAACATCCTGAATCGATCAAAGATTGCACTTTATGCTTTAGAGCCTTGCATGCCTCTGTTGAGTGTCCACACGCTCCTTCATGATAATCACACTTGGCATTTGTGTCATAGCTCTTTGGGTACGGAGGTCGTATAGGCCTAGTTGGACAAACCTTTATGAGGTTTCTGCGGAGAAGATCTGGCAGTAACTCTGTATAGGTCATGGGGATAGGAGTGAAGTTGGCGACCTTCTCATCACGATTGTAATTTCTTCGCTCAATGGGTCGATTGAACCCATGGGAATGTGACATTTGAGGATAGGCAATAAAATGTGAGTTAGCTCTTCGTTTTTTATCTTTCTCATGTCTAGGACCATATTCATTTAAACTCGCTACTAACTGTGGGCCTAATGCAATTTTTCCATTTCTTATGCCACCCTCGACCCTCTCTCCAATTACTACTATGTCAGCAAAACCTGAGGAGACACTGCTTATCATGTGTTCATAAAATGGTGGTTGTAGAGTATTCAAAAATATGGTAGTCATCTCCTTGTCGCTCAAAGGCGGTTCTACTTGAGCAGCAATTCCTCTCCACCTTTGGGCATATTCTCTGAATGATTCAGATTCTTTCTTCACCATGTTTTGCAGTTGTATTCTATCAGGTGTTAGATCTTTATTATATTCATACTGCCTTAGGAATGCATCAACCAGATTTTTCCATGAGTAGATGTGAGTAGTTTCTAAGCGCATGTACCAAGTCAGAGCCACGCCAATTAAACTTTCTTGGAAGATGTGAATCAAAAGTTTTTCATTGTGGGCATAAGCTGCCATTTTTCTGCAGTACATAGTTATATGGCCCCTTGGGCAAGTATTTCCCTGATATTTCTCAAACTCTGGCAACCTGAACTTTGGAGGTATTATCACATCAGGAACTAAACATAGTTTTCTAGCATCTCCAAATTCAGAACTTCCTTCGCCCTCTATGGCTCTCAACCTTTTCTCAAAGACTTCTAATTTACTCCCGTCGTCCTTAAAATCTGCAGGTGTAACGATACAAGATGAAGACTTCGTCTCAGGTTGTTTTTTCATTATCGTGCTCTCAATACCTGGTTGGATCGTCTTTCCCTGAATTGTGAAAGTGGTTGCCCCAGGCTCATCTTCTACTTCAACTGCATTATCTTCGTCCTTTTGAGCGTCAAGATGTTCCAAGCGCACTCCTGAGGGTGGAATGTAATTCGGGGGAAGACCATAGGAAGGGAAAGTTTGTGCCTCTAGAACTCTTTGTTGTGGTCGTTGTGCGCACGAATCTCCAGGGCTTTGTAAGGCATTCAGGGCCTCTAAGATTTGACTCATTTGTCCCTTCAGCTGTTGGATATCGGCTTTCATCCCCTCTTGAATTTCCCCTTTGTTCTCCATGATTTTGCCACTGGTTCGTGTCCTTTAGGGTGTTTTGGAGACTTAGCCGTATTATTATTTTTAAACTAAATTTTATTAGATGAAATAAAATTAAGAAAATAAAAACGAAAAGAAAAGGAGAAAAGACAAAGCAACACAATTACTATAGTAAGAAATTATAAAGATGTGAAAACATTGCCAAATGTATAATCTGGAAATTAACATGAAACAAAGTCAATAAGACAGTTCATCCATAACATTTAAGTTCACCACATGTGAGGTATGCAAAATCACGATCAACTATCACGAGCCTCAGCCACCACATTCTTCATTTCTCTCATCAGTTTCTTGCAGTAATTGAGGAAAGTCTCAACCTTTTTAGGTGGGTTAAAGATCGGCAATGCAGACTCAGCATCAGCTAATAACTTAGGGACATCCTTAATGGCTTCATTGGCAAGGGAAGCTAGTTATGAGAAACTTCTCCTCCAATTTTCTGTAACTAGATCTTGTTCAACGGTATACTCCTTCATCTGATTCATCCATTCTTGATGTTTCTTCTCTGATTCAGCCCGATGCCAACGTTCCTCCTTCAGTTTCGTTACCACTGCTTTCGCCTGTTTCTCGACGTCGTTCATTCTAATATGCATTTTGTGCAGCTCCTCTAGTGCCTTTTGCTTGTCCCTCTTGAATTGGTCACACAATTCCTTCGTGACACGCTCTGATATCTCAATTATACCATACTCCCGGTCTTTCAAGGTCAGCTCAATGTTGGCCACTATCAGCTCTTGCTTTTGTCTTCTTAACAACTCCTCGTATGCTTTGCTGTTTTCCACACCATCTTGCTTAAGATTCACATAATCACGTTGTAGGTTCTGAAGATTACTGGTCAACTTGATATTTTCTAGTTTCATTTGCTCGAATTTTGCCTTCAACAATTTTATTTCCTCATTTTCAGCTTCATGAAACTGTTTTCCATAATCTAGATTAGGAGAAATTATCTTGAAAGGCAACTTCACTGTCCTAACCCTTTCTGCGATCCAATGGCTATAAGGATATCCTTCATCAATAGTCCATGGTCTGGGGTCCATTTTTGCACGAATAATATTGCCCCAAGCATTCCTAACTTGATGAAGTACTTCAACAAAGGTTCCTTCCTCATAATAGATTTGCAACATGGCAAGAGATGCAGGTGTAGGTGATCCTCTCATAGGATGCCCAAATTGCCTTTGTGCTAACACAGGATTGTAATTAATACAACACCTGATACCCATGAGAGGTACATTAGGGTACTTCCCGCAATGATATATAATTTGCGATCTACGCTGCCAAGGGACACACCACTTAACTTGTTCTTCATTTAAACTTGCACAAAGTCGCGCCCATTCATCTGCCCCTTTCACATTTGGTTTACACTGCAATAGCTTATCCATGGAGCACGGGGCATTTAAGGCGTCCTCAGTCACACGGGAGATGAACCACATATACAACACTGGCAGACAACATAACATTTTTCCTCCCTTTAGCTCATAACAACGATTAAGGGTCCCATAAACTTCAGCCAGGATAGCAGTGACTGGATTCTCACAGCGCTCTTTGTATCCCACAAATGCATTCATGGCGGCATAGTCGACGAAATTCTTGACATTAGGAAAAAGCATGACACCATAGAAGAGAAGAGCCAATACATCCATAAATGTTTCCCAGTTTTCTTCTTCAGCTAAACGATGCAAGTATCCTATTAGGTATCCTTGAGGAAGGCCCCTCACTTTGCCCTTGATTGTGAACTTGTTCTCCAACTTCATAGGGTGTACTTTCATGATCCTCGCTAGCTGCAAGACAGGTACATACTGCCCAAGGTAATTGTATGGAGCTTTTCCCTCAAGAGGTATATTTAAAATTTGCTCGAATTCTTCCACTGTTGGCACTAGTTGGAAATCTTGAAAAGTGAAACACCTCAATGGTGGATCATAGTATTGGGCTAAAGTAGTAATTGCTGATGTTTGGACCTCCACCTCTAATAGGCTCAACAAATTCCCATACTCCTTCTTGAATGCATCCTTTTGGGATGTCTTCATTTTCATTACCAGTTTTCTCAGACCATTCATATTTCCTTCCTCCGCTTCAATGGCTATCCTTTCCTTTAAAATGTTTGAACTTGTAGGTCGGTCAACTTCCAATCTCATGTTAATTTCCATTTTACCTCTACGGCTTAGTCACAAATTTATAACTTCCTACCTAGGACCAACAAGACCATAAAAAAAATGCATGAGAAAGACGCATAATGATATAGTGATATATACAACATGTTTAATTTTATTAAAAAATAACGGTTATAAGACGACATACATCTCCCTTCGTGCCCTAGATAAGGTTCGAGACTTGAGGTTCAAAGTTAAATATATGCAATCTCACAAGGATAGTTCCCTAATGCTTAAATCAAGGCCACCAGAGTTATGGCTCTTTTCACTACATCTCCACAACAGTCAGAGTAATCAACTAGATGCGGAGACATAAATGAAGAGAACAGACTCTAGTTGGAGTTCTCACGATAGCCAAACAGGAAGTACATCCCAGAGTGACACCGCTACACAACCCCTATAATTCTAAGTTGCGCTCAGACCCGGGTATAGGGCCTCACTCATGATATGCAAAATGTGTGTGGAGGGAGATTATAATGCAAAACAACACTTGCAAAATAAACACAAATAAGTAGATATATAACATGTCATCTACCCTAGGGTTCAATATGGAACAATCAAAACAAACGCACATGCAATTATGCCAAATATTAAACATATATAAAGAAAAAAAAAGGAAGGAAAACATAATGAAAAACCACATCGAATTCGCACATCTAATTAAATGGCTTGACTCTCTAAATTCCCCAGTGGAGTCACCATCTGTCGCAACCGGAATCGCGACGGGACGACGATCCGAAAAATAAAACTGTTTTTGAAAAAAAAGATTTTGGAGTCGCCACCATAGTTTATTCTGGAAAACTACGGAAAAACCATAAAATGATAAGACCTGGTCTGCGAAAATGAGATTCTAAGTTCGGGAGTCGGTTACGTGTAGGGAAGGTATTAGCACCCTACAACGCCTGCCCTAAGGCAGTACCTTTAACTAAATATGCGAATATGATGTGGTTTTCAAAATGTTTAACTATCCCCTAAAATAAGATTCTAAAGAAACAACATGTATTTTTTAGTTTTTTGAGCCCGACAAGGATTGACCTTGCTCCTACGTATTCTCATTAAGAATGAGAAATCAGGGTTCCGTAGTTCTTTTAGAAAATTGCTTGAAAATTTATTTGAAAATTGTTTGAGAATTTTGTTTGGAAATGATTTTGATTTTTTTTGGAAAATGAACCTGACAAGGACTGGCCTTGCTCCTACGTATCTCCACTTTTGATGGAGAATCAAGGATCACGTAGTTCTGGCTAGCCATATTGTATGTTGTTTGAAAATGTGGATGTTTTTGGGTTTTGAAAGATTTTGTATTTTTTTGGTATTTTTATAAAATAAACAAAAAATGTTTTCAGCACAAAGACGATGCGTGCGATCACACATGTGCTTAACCTTTAAAATATTTTTGGTATTTTTATAAAATATTTAGATTTTTGCATGATGAGCACTAGGCTGATGCGTACGATCGCACGAGTACTCACACGGCTTTTTTTTCTTATTGTTTGCGTAATGAGCACTAGGCTGATGCGTACGATCGCACGAGCACTCACACGGCTTTTTTTGTTTATTTTAGATTTTGGGTAATGAGTACTAGGTTGATGCGTACGATCGCACGAGTACTCATACCGATATTTATATTATTACATGTTTTTAAAGTTTTATATTTTTTTATTAAGAAGGATAGATGGGTTGAAATGTGAAAAGCATAAAGAAAAATTGTAATAGAAAACACGATGAATTTATAAACTAAAAAAATGATCAAAATGCATATATAAATAGAATGAAGAGAAAATGTATACCTTGTTGAAGATTTGTGTGATGAAATAAAACACTACTTGTAATAAGTTGTGAGAAAGATAGATGGAAGATGAAGAAGATAACTTTATGGTAGAAATGGGGTACGGGATTTATTATGTATAGAGAGATAGTAAAATGTGAGGGAGAAATGAAGTAGAGTTTCGGGATGAAATGAAGAGATTTTGAGAGAAAAGATATGGATATTATGTAAATTGTGTGTGTGAAGTGAAGAGAATGTAGGTATTTATAGAGTTAAGGATGAAGAAAGTTGATGAACAAAAATAATATAATAAGTTGGTGGAAAATTTAGATGAAATAAAAATTAATCACAAAAATGCAATAAAATAAATAAGTAAAGAAATAAAACGTTTGGGGAAACAAGAAGTTGAATCTGGCAGAGCCGGTTAGACAACTTCTAATCCTTCCAAAATGCAATAAAATAAATAAGTAAAGAAATAAAACGTTTGGGGAAACAAGAAGTTGAATCTGGCAGAGCCGGTTAGACAACTTCTAATCCTTCCAAAATGCAATAAAATAAATAAGTAAAGAAATAAAACGTTTGGGGAAACAAGAAGTTGAATCTGGAAGAGCCGGTTAGACAACTTCTAATCCTTCCAAAATGCAATAAAATAAATAAGTAAAGAAATAAAACGTTTGGGGAAACAAGAAGTTGAATCTGGCAGAGCCGGTTAGACAACTTCTAATCCTTCCAAAATGCAATAAAATAAATAAGTAAAGAAATAAAGCGTTTGGGAAAATAAGAAGTTGAATCTGGCAGAGCCGGTTAGACAACTTCTAATCCTTCCAAAATGCAATAAAATAAATAAGTAAAGAAATAAAACGTTTGGGGAAATAAGAAGTTGAATCTGGCAGAGCCGGTTAGACAACTTCTAATCCTTCCAAAATACAAAAATAAACAACTAATAACATACAAATGGCATAACATAATCAATATCACGTTTTACAACTATCACACTTGGATATCAACACAAAAGCATACTCTCATTTAAATTCAAAATCATACAGAAACAAAATACTCCATAATCAAGATTTAAGATCAGACAAAAGCAAAATATAGCATATTCAAGGCTCAAGATAATACAAAAGGAGATACTCAAGGTTAGCTTCCCTTACCTCTATTACAGACTTAATCTCATCGCTCTCTGAAAACTTCCAGAATATCCCCTTTGAAATTAGAAATTCTTCCAACTCTCTTCTCTCCAAAATTTTCTCAATTCTTTTGTGTAAATTTTCAGCCTCCCCCCTTGGCTATTTATAGTAAAAAAAATTTACTATTCATTTGTACTATTCATTTTTACTATTCATTTTTTTATTCATTTTACTATTACAAAATTAATTTTTTATTTGCAAATTGGTGAATTCTGATCTCAAAGCTACGTGGAACACTTATCATTTCCAAAAATAAATTTTTTTTTTTACTTTTCACTTTTTACTATTCACAATTCACTATTCACTATTTACTATTCACTATTCACTTTTGTTTTTTTAATTTATTTATTTATTATTAATTTTATTTACCCGGACGAAATTGGGTATTGACACAACCATAAACATAAATCAACTATATTGAACATACATTACAGAACATTACACTTAACAACGAAACACAAAACTTACCAACACAGAAACTTCAACAATTTCTTACAAAAACTAAAACATAAAGATAAAATTAAAAGTAACATATAGAGAAGTGAAATAGAAAAATAAAATAAACACACAAACAAAGAAATAAGGAAAAGAAGAAACAAAATTGCAGAATGTGAGCACACAAACCAAACAACAATTCCAATATGAAAAATGATTGAAATGGATTTCCTAAATAACCTCACTCAGATCCCTCTTGTTGCAAGATCACTTAGTACTCCCCTTTCAGCTGTTGAAATCCCATCCCTAGGATCTTCCAACAACTAGAAACATCTGTAGACAAATTGCATAAAAGAAATTCAAACAAAATAGACATACAATTGGTAAAGAATTCCACTTTCCCTGTTTGTTGAAGTTAGAATACTTAGATCCCTCTTGTTGTGCCTACCTAAGTATGACAAACCCTCACCCAATCCGTTGTGTAAGAAGTTCATCAAACTTGCCTTAAGTTCCAAAACAATGAATCCAAACACACAACCCCATCCCTGGTGATTTGCACATCTGGTTTGATTTAGTTAGTTCCGCTACTGAAATCTCATTCCTAAGAACTTCCAATAACAACATCAAACTCTAAAGCGTACCCCAAGACAGGCATTAAGTTAAAACTAAATCAATGAAAAGTCTTAAAAAACTAAAGCTAGCATACACAACAACATTAAAAAGGAAAATTAACAACAAAGTCTAAAAGAGTCATAAATGCCCAAATTGCCTTGTGTTGGAACATAAGTCCCCGGCAGCGGCGCCAAAAACTTGATAACTTTTTGGCAAGTATACCAAATTGTTTCAAGTAATACAGTGAATAAGTAAAAGTATCGTCTCCCAAGGGACTTGTGCAACACATGACAATTCTTCCTTTTATCAAGCAGTTGGTGTGCAAGGAATTTATATTTAAAAGAAACTTCGTTGGAATTTGGTTTCATAAATCATATGAATATAAAACTTTGTTGAATATTTCATTACTTCATTCAAACATTCACATCAAGGCATACTAGTCCTAATCCCTTAGCAACTAGTTCTAGATTAATATATTAAAATGATAATCCCTTAGTCAATTTAATATACAATTTGCATTAAGTCCGATGTTAAGAATGATAAAGTTATTGAGTCTATCCCTAGATCCCAAATCACTTAAGTGCTCTATCTACGTTGATGTTCAAAGTTACTTTCCAGTAATCAAAGACATTCAAATAACATTATATTTTCATACAATGATAATAAATTCAAGAAAGAGCATATGAACGAACAACGATATATTGGGCAGGAAAATTACATCACAGTGAGTTCATTACATCCAATCCCAACGAAAGAGAAATTTTACTACTCGTAGTCATCTAAAACGTACACATTTGAAGCAATCCCTTGCAACAATGGTGTCTTGATGCCTTGAAGTAGTCTCCGGAAGTTCCTGAGATGTTTTCATTTCTTTCTTTTTGTCCGGAACTTCTTTATATATATATATATATATATATATATATATATATATATAAAGACCTGAAGAAGACAAAAGACGAGAGAAAAATAAGACGTATTGAAATACTGCTAAATTCATTCTTGTAGAGAGAAGAGAATACTTTAAGAGCTTATATTGTCATATTCATCTTTTAGAGAGTGATATTCGGTTGAGTGAAACCATTATAAATCCTTCACTATGTGAAGTAAATCATGTGAACATTATTGTAGATCTCTACATGAGAGATCATTTAATTATTGTAATTGTGAGTTCTTGATCTTTGGGAAGATTATGATGTGATACCTTAAGAGGTTAAACTCATAATCTAGAGACGTTAAACTCATTATAACCTACAAAAGTTTTCACTCGTGGTTTTATCTATATAGAGAAGAGTGACTAGTTATAACTTGAAGAGGTTTATACTCATTGCTAGTGAATTTTTTAAATATATAGCTTAAAACACTAAACGTATTCTAAGGTAGAGGTAAAGAAATATAAATCTTTGGATGCATCTTTTAGGATGACAAAAGGGGTCAGACTCAATGGACCAACTCATCCAAAAAAATCGTGTTAGGACAAAAATATCAAATCGCCAATTCTCATCATTTTGTAAACCCTAATTTTATGATGTTGTCTAATTGATGTCACGATTTTCCATTATTTTTGTAGTGATTAATTTGGGACGAATTGTTTTGAGGCATTTTGCGATTTTGTTTATTTGTAATTTTGTGTTCATCAAATCTCATATTGTTGATTGTGTTGTCCTGTTTTTGGTGGTTTTTGGATTAAGGTTGCTTTACTCATGTACTCTGAATAACATTTTTTTTTGTAATTGTGCTGATCTCATGCATATTTAAGAATCACAATTTTTTCTAATTAACGGGAATATTATTTTGTTTGGTCTCTACTCTACCATCTATTTGCTTGTGCTTTTAAAAAGCTACACATGGCAAATTGGGCTTGCAGTTAACAAAAAATATTCAATCTGAGTCCCGTCGATAGGAAAAAAAATAAAAAGTGACATATCAGCTTGCCCACCAGTTACGAGACGGATTATGCATTTCAACCCGTTTCCATATTGTGGACCAATACGGCCTATTTTCAACAAGTCAGAGACGAGCTAATCAAAACCGATCATATTAGCCTGTTTTGTAGAAGGATAATTCATATAGACAAGATTGAAGAACTAGTATAAAATAAGCTCAAAAACTTCATTATGGAACGTGTAATTTTTGTTTTCCTTACATAATTTAAATATTTTCAAACTTTTAATTTATTATTTTGTTATACTGTACAACTGTAGTTTCAAACTAAGTAGAGTTTTACATATGTGAAGTTGAAATTTGAGTTATTGGCTGTTATGATTCTTTTTTTTTTTTTATGGAATCAGAGCTTTTAACATAATTTTTAACTAAGGTTTTTTTTAGGTTTAAACTCTCATTTTGTTCTCATATTTGTTGGTCAATCTCAAGTGGGTCTTTTTACGTTCTCAATTGGATTCATAAACTTGTAAATTATCTCAATTGGGTCCAAATATTTGATAAATTGAGTCAATTAAGACCTATCCGTTAAGTTTTCACAAACGACGTTAAAATTGGCTGACGTGGTGTGAGGGTGGTATAAATTTGGTCAGAAAAATTGCAGAAGCAACTATAAGTAATGGATCATAACAAAGCATATTGTAATCCAAGAGAGACAATTCTGCAATATAGTTTGTCAAGCACTCAAGTTGCAGCGAAGAGAGATGATTTTTGGGCCAATGGGCGTCTCAGCGGCAATGTCTCTACAGCGATGACGATTTTCGTCCTCCTACGAGACTCTCAGTTTCGATAGGGAATTTTTGGGATTGTTCATATGAGCTTCTCTATAGGTTAGGGATCTGATACTTAGTGATCCGCGACGGTGGTTGAAGAGGATCTAGTCGTGATAGTAAAAATGGTGACCGCGACGGTGGCAGTGATGACCCTAATCTGAAGATAACCCTTTGTCATGTTACAATGTCTTAAATTAAATAAAAAATTTCACATAATCAAACACTTTCACATCAACGTGCAACACGTCAACCAATTTTAAAGCCGTTTGTGAAAACTTAACGGACATGGCTTAATTGACTCAACTTTTCAAATATTTAGATCCAATTGAGATAATTTATAAGTTTATGAACCCAATTGAGACAAATAAAAAAGAATACCCACTTGAGTTGACCAATAAATATAAATACCAAATGAGGGTTTAAATTTTTTTACTATATAAGTATAAATTTCAAGTTCACGTGTATTCAAACTGTTTGAAGGTATAAAATATGATTTGGTATTTTAAAATTACTTAAGGATTTTAATAAAATAACTTCAAATATTACATTATCGGCACGGAATTTTTTTGGTTTTCGGCAATTCTACGAAGGTTTAACGTAATTTGATTCATTGTGTTTATGTATTAATTATACTAACCGGTACTTTAAATAATTTTAACATTTCTAAAAATGCTAATTACCAAATAAATTTTTTTTATTGCTTTCTGCAATTAAATAATTTTAACAAAATTTCGAAATGTTAATTAACTAATAAATTTTGTAGTTTAAAATTATTTTAGGATTTTATAAAATAAGTTCAAATCATAATCATTATGTATTTTATTTTGAATTTGCAACCTGCGTTACTATAAATAATTTGAACATAATTTCATTTAAACTGTTTCTCTGTTAAAATATTGTTTACCGTTCATTTTCAGATTTCTTTTTCTTTTTCCTTCGGCATCGTAACTCAGCGACAGACGCACTTTCTTTCCCTTTATGACTGACGCACACCAGCGTAGGTTTCTGGTGACGACTTCACCTTTGTTTTTGTTGTTTTCCCCTTTTCTTCTTTTCTCCTTTACAATTACATTTCCAATGTTGTTTGTATCTATTTTTAATTTTTAATTCTCCTACTAAAATTTAAGTAATTATGAATAGAATGGTATTGGGCACTTAAGAGAGGAAATTCATGGCTGTATGACACAGGAATCTATAATTTGGGGCTATAGTCGGTCATGGAACTTTGCAATGATGAATGTTGTGGCCGTGATTGACGGTTAAATGAGGACGTAAACAATAAATAACCATTCTTGTTACAAAGATGAAGGGAAATAATTCTGAACATGAGGAATAGAATTTGAAAAGTAAACAAGAAAACACCCTCGCCATTAATTGAAAAACACATACATAATTATGAATCACATATAAAGAGATAAAGATTAATACTATGGTTACGAATCACCATTTCTTCATCATGCATGGCTATTATTACGTTTTAAACAGGTACAGCAAAATTTACCGCTCAACTTATTTAAGCGTAAACAAATGCTTAAATTTATAAAAGTAGTGTACAAACTCCTCTGTATTTTTTTAATTATTCCAGTTAGTTTTTGGATAAAGAAAAAAAATCATTAAAAACCTTTGATTGAAGTTGAATTTAATCTATTTCAAGGTGAAAATCGAATCGTTTTCAACATTTGAACTTGTTCTAAAATCAGATTTTGATATTTCAGCATCTGATCAAAACACCAACAAGGCTTTTAGGCAACTCTTCAATTTTTCTAAATGCTGCCTTCCCAAAATAAGGTCTATAGCAAGTCTCAGAACATCCTATAGATGTTTCAGAACTTACGAATAAGACGTGTTCGACGACACTAAAGCCATCATTTGTTTGGTGAACGGAGATTGGAAAGAAAAGCTAAAAATCCATGGAAAAGAAATCCCCAACGATATCTCAGCTAACAAAACCAACTCTTCAATGTCGGGGAATTCAAACCATGATATGCAAAAAAGATCAGCAACCTGATTTACCCCTTGTAAACATGAGTACCACGGAAGCAAGGAGCCACACCTTAGAAATGAGGTTTGAATAGGCTCAAATCATCTTTTGCTTACAAGTATAGTCACAGTCCTGTGAACCGTCCGATCCATCTTTAACTTCAGTAATAACGGAGGATCTACAATCCTCAGTCTTAATAGGCCTGCCAGCACATCTACCCTTGTCAACATGACATTCTAGACATATAGAAGGCAGTGATTCTGAATCTGAGCATACTGACTTTTTACTCCCAGTCATAGATAAGACTTCCTTGAAAAAAGAAGGAACAATTGCACCACTTCCAATGTTGGAGTTCTGTAAACAGTCAAATCCATCTTTAATTCCTGCATCGAAGGAGCTGCCATCTTTCGACAATTGTTCTCTAGAATCACTTCCTCTGCAAGAGGAAGTGATCTTACCAGTATCGTGCTCTTGACATATTGAACACATTGAGTCTGTACCTGCATGTACTTGCTTTAAAGTATCAATCCCATGTAAACTTTCATTTATAGGAGCAGAAGTTTCAATCAGAACCTTTTCAGAACCATCTTTAACTGCAATAGTTAAGCTGCACTCTTGGGGGATTTCTTTGTCAGCATTAGTACCTCTGCCGGCACATACGATCTTATGCACCTGATGGTCTTGACAAATTGAAAACGATGATTCCGAGTTCAGAGAAATTGATTTTATAATATCCACCGTACATAAACCTTTCTTGGTGTGACATCTATTGCCTCTGCAAGAAGCTGAAGAAAAAATATTGTGGGTTACATTCTCCGGACATTTTGATTCATCACTAAATGCAGTAAGAGCACCACCGTTTGCTTTTTGTCCTCCTTCACCGCAGACATATCCCTTGGCTTGACTAGTTTCCTTATCTTCAGTATGTGTTCCACCATTAATGTTTTGAATATTAGTATCTGCTTTAATGCTATCCAGACATTCTGACTTATCATTAAATACAGCAAGAGCACTATAGGATGCTCTTTCTCCTCCATCACTGCTGGCATATCCCCTGGCACGACAACTATTCTTGTCATCAGCATGTACTTCACTAATAATGTCTCTTACTTCAGCACCTGCCTTAGTGTTAACCTCAGTTTGAACCAAAGCACAGCAGCTTTCATTAACATCCTCGACATTACAACTTCCACGTGGTAAGTTTTGAGAAGCATCGAGATCAATGACCTTATCATCAGAAGTTAAACTCTTGCTGAAATTTGGGCGGATCAACTTTCTTCTCTTTTGTTGCCCAACCACCGAATTCTCATTTCCAGCACTAGGTTTCCTGACTTTGCTACGCCGCTTGAAATCCACAAAACATGTGTCTTCGGCTGTTTTGTTAGTATTGCCCACAGTTGCAGTAGTTGAATCCATTATTTGATCATTCAAGGTGTTTTCAGAGAAATCACCCTCCTTCGTCCTCAAGCCACTTCTTTTAGTATAATCCTTCAAACTTTCAGCTTTGCTGCGCTTGGGCTTGAGCTTTCTTTTTGTCATCCACTTGTTGTGACTCTGCCGAACCCTTTTTAGCACTTCATCAACTGAAGTATGGAAATCATTGTGTCCATCTTGTTCGTTGATATCCTGCATAAATGATAATCGAGAAAAAACACTACTTTTTTGCTTTGCATAACAAGAATTATTATTTCGAGTGCCACCATAACATCCAATATCATATTCATAGATTATTGGATCATCCTCTTTGAAATGACCCTCATTTGCCCATGAAATATCATGAGTAAATGTTTCGTTGCTTTTCTGTAGTGTTATCTCATGACTTGGGTTTTCTTGCAAAGTCGTGGAGTGAAATTTGTTGCCTAACCACGGTTGGTGATTATGGAACAAGGAAGAAAAGGGCTCATGTAGACTGCGGCTACTCTTTCCAATATCTGGAGGGATAGGGGATGACAGAGACTTTAAGGACGGAACATCATCACAAGCCTCAGAAACAACAGATTCTGCTGCCAACTGGTCAGAATTTTGAACCGTGTTTAAAGGTATGAAATCCCTGTTGCTACTATACAAAATAGAATTTTGAAAGTCAACAGGGTGCCACCTGCTCGTATCTCTCAGCTCATTATTATGGATGAGATATGGTTGACTGTTCAGGGAATTCCTTCCGAAGTTGTTTACAGGGGTAATCCTTTCTATTACTGGCTTAGAACCATCAATAACTCCAAAAGATGATGCCTGAGTAACATTTAAACCAGGAACATCTGGATCATATAGAAGGGATTCCCTCTTAGAATTAGCACTTCCTTGTTTTGCACATGTATTACTTAAGAGCTGTACCTGCATTGGTTGAATCATGGTTGAAGTTGGCCTAAGCTGATTTTGAGCCAAAGAACTATGCTCCAAAATAGGATTGCTGTAAAAGCCAGATGAGTTGATATGGGAATTATGTTGATCAGGAATATCATTTGAAAATACCATCCTCTGATCCGTCTCTGGAAGGGAATTACCCATGAGCCTATCATTAATTGATAAGCTTGCCTCACCATGAATTCTAATTTTATCACATAGACTTTTGGGGTACCCACCATTTGTGTTTGGCCTGTGACAGGTATCCATATAATCCTCATTCTCATATGCAATAAACCTACTTTCATCTTTTAATCCTGAATAGTCACAAACATACTCACTTGCATTATCCACCGCAGCAAACTGAGCAGCCCTTCCTCGCTTAATATCACTTGCATTTAATCCAGTATATTCAACTTTACCATTGTAATCAAAAGAATCGCCTTGGTGTTTATGCATTATGACAGGTGATATGTTATCACCCAAACCTTGCCCACTTTGACCTCTTTCAATTTGCATTCCATGATCGACAGATCTTCTAAAATTGCCTAAAGGGTACCTGTCTGATTTCAAGTATTCGGTTCTGGACAATGGTCTCCCAGGGAGCTCTGGTTCCAGCTTTCTCTTGCTGAACAAATATATAAGTTTATAGACCTGCACAGCAAATTGATTAAAAATCTTTAAGCAAATCATCCTCATTATTTTTGAAAACCAATCATGTTTAACCAAGAGCAGACCTGATTTTCAGATAGCCCAAAGTTAAACTTGTTAGCTGAAAAGTAATTTTCTCTGATTGCATCACGGAATAATTTTTCTGGGAGTGGCTTACAGAACCAAATTATATCAAACTTAACCTACATCAGATCATTCAGAAACTGTGGTCACCATATCAATCATTAATCAAAGTAAGAAAAAATTAACTCTCGCACTCAAAATCAGAACAAGGAATTGTCCATTCCCGGTGGAAGGGGAAATTTATATAATGAGGTTATTGAATGGTTACCTGAGCAGGAAATTGCTTCCCCAGTTTCGCAAATGCACCAGGCACAATATTGATACCTCCATCACAGCAAGCGTTGAACACACCATGAAGTTGTCTCTTCTCATATTCATATAAGAATAGAATCATTCCAGCTTTAACCTGCTCTACAAACTGGATTTCAGTTGATGGGAGGCCAAATAGTCCCCTTTCGAAGCATTCTCTTTTAGTCTCACTATTTGACATAAAGATTGCTCCAAAATCCGGGTCTTTCCCATCAGCATTGTTTTGCTTATCGTTCAACCCCATGACGATATATATTTACTATACTACGCTGTCACATTAGAAAATAAACAGCAGTGTCTGCGTTGTGTAAATATAGTCAAACGTAACAAAAGCGTTTAAAACTTCATACATCAACCAGTATTTGGAAAGCTCAAATGACAACCATTACTGTCAACCTCTACAGTTGAAATCACAATGATCGACACACAATAAACTCGTCCTTAAGAACTAAGCAGCAATATATATGATAATGCGCAAAAGAAGAACAAAGCACAATCGCTTCCATCACGACAAAATATAGTATGCAACATGATCATCCAGTTCAAACCAGCTAGACCTAAATTATTTTTTCTCTAATTTTTCGTTTCTAAACAAAAATAAATAAAATAAAATATTGTTAAACAAACAAACAACAACAACTCTATTGTCTGATCGGAACACAAAGAACTGCGGAAGAACATCCACAAACGCAAAATAGAATGATACGATAAAAAAATATGAAACAAAGAACAACAGATGAAACGACGCAATGACGAAAAAGATAACAAATGATTGAAAACGTTACGAATAAAGAACACTGCAACAAGGAAGCGATGATGAGAGAGAAGCGAAGAGAAAAAGCGTACCGATGTAGAAGAAAAAGAGAAGAAGAAGGGTTTGAGAGTGAAAGAAAAAAAGAAGCGCAAGAGACGCGACTGTGTGTAGAGCAATCGACTAACCGTTCTTATAAGAGGGAACCGCATGAATATAAGTGGGTCATTTTGATAAAATTATTTGAAAAAATATATATATGCAGGGGTAGTTTTCAATGATTTTCTGTTATGAGTGGCTCCTGAAAACACGTGGCGCGCTTGTGTGTTCCACGGGGCTCTGGTTTGGGCTTGGAATACGCCACTTGACAAAAAAAAAATACCAATAAATATTTCAGGTATTATTACAAAAAAAAAATTATAATTTTCTAATATAAATTAGTATAACAATCATGCTTGAAGATTAAATAGTTAGTCCATAAATAAAAATAATTAATTCATGTTTGATATATGAAATAATAAAATAACTGATTTTAATTATATTGATATAATGGTGATTACTGAAATCAACATCACTTATATATTTATGTCATGAAAGTAGAATAAAAAATTATATCTTATAAGATTTATTAATTTAATTAAATATACATTAGTATGATAATTTCTTTCTAGCATCGTTCAAGATGTGAAAAAAAAAACTTGACTAAATAAGTTGTTTATTATATTGTCCTTAAAAAGGTAGAGATGTTCTCACAAATCAGAGATGGACTTTATACTTGTCTCTCTTCCAAACTAATTTAAGATGAAAATGTCGGTTGTGCTTCGGGTTCAAGTTAGTAATAAAAAATAAACATGTCTTTTATGAATAATGCATATATATTATTTTAGTAAGTTTTAATTAGGGTAGACAAAATTGCATCGTTAAAAAGCTGTAATGAAGGTTAAAAGCTATAATAAATTATAAAGTAATTTTTTTTAACTGAAAATTAATTTAAACGAATTAAATTCAATTCTTTTTATTAAACCATATTATATTAACTTAAATTAAAATTTGTATTAAAAATTTTTTTTATACTTTCACACACAGCATAACTTTTTAAAATCGTCAAAAAATACTAGTCGGATTGGATTAAAGGTTGAAATAGATCAACCTAACTCAAATTTAAAATACTTCGTGACAAAGGTTAAAATAGATCATGGCAAAGTAAAAATGGTTTAAATTATGAAATATTTATGGGTTATTCCTTTCACCACCACACATTACTCCTTACATCTCTCTATTTTTTTTATTTCCAAAATTGACCTTATTTAAATATTTATTTCTTATTATTTTCCACACTCCCTTTGTTCCTTTCTCCCTATTTTCATTTTCATTGTCACAGTCCCACACCCTTACACCCTCATAAAAATTTTATTTTTTCCTTTCACTCTCTTCTTCCTCTCCTCCTAATATTTCTCGTATTTGTGATTTCTATTTCCTCCTCCATTTTCAATGCTTCCATTGTCACTGAGTTGGCTTCAGAGATGATTGGTTCGCGAAGAAGAGTGTGGTTCATGGTTGATTTCGCCACAAAAAGGTTGATATCTATGCGTTGTTGTTTGATAAACGTAGAAGAAGTCAAACGCGAAGACCTGAACGAATATGAGAGATTCGTTGACCTTCAACGGATCTTAATTTTTGTCGACGGATGTCAAGATCCGCTGAAGGCCCAACAGATCTCGCATATTCAGACCTTCATGTTTGGCTTCTTTTATTTTATTTTATTTTTTGTTTTAGTTTATTAATTTTACTTTTTGTATAAATTTTTATGTGTAGTATATAATTTTAGATTTTGAGTTATTTATTAATTTATTTAAAATAATAGTATATAAAGCTGGAATGATTTATTTGATTGATTTAACTAAAATATATATTGCTGACAATTACCTTCACTATTATTCCATGTAAAAAAGTTAAAAAACTAATATAATATTATCACGTGATACTTCTTATATGATAGTTTTTTACTCTCTTGTATTGTTTAAATTATCAATTAGACATTTGCACATGTACTGATATTGCATATTAAATTAAACTGTTAATATTATTGATATAAAAAAGTAGGTTATATTTTGATAAATAAAATAATTTAACATTATCCATTGACAATTTATCATGTGATACTAGCAAATACATACTCTCTCGAATGTCAAATATATACATAAAAATTCATATTAATTACTATAATAAATAAATAAATATATTTAAATATTAATATTAATTCAAATAACTTCTATTCATTCATATATATTTCACATAATTTTGGTTAATAGACATTCTTTTAAAAATATTACCTCTACCAATATTTTTCTAGTTGTATATAACTTTGTTTTATACATAGTTTTAATAAAAAAATCTTAATATTAAATATTTTAACATAAACTTCGTATTTATTTATTTTTTATTTAAAAATAGCTAGTTTAATTGGTATCTAACTGTAAAATCGTTTGTGCAATTAGTTTGCGATATATAATTTTATTTTATTTTTCAAAACAAAAATATTTTTGAATAAATTTTTTTTTCTATGTTTTTTTGATACCAAAGTTATTTTAAATTAATTTATTCTTGATATTGTAACATTGATTTACGGAATACTTTGAAACAATCACTTACTTTGTGATATCAAGTACGAGACACTATTAGTATATTTTATATAATATATCTTAATTACATTAAATTTTAGCATTTTTTAAATAAATATGTTCAAATATAGATCAGACATATATGCATTTTCACATGTAACAGTCCTATCCAAACATTTATATAAATTAAAACATATGCGCAATCATATTTTATAATAACTATCTACCAATGAAAATTCATTTTTATTGGGTAGCAAAACTGGGAAATACAAATATAATAAAACCACAATCAATCTAATATTACTAGAATAAATTATGTTGTTATATAAATTGAAGAAGGCTTGTGTGAGATTAAAAATAAGGATATCATGTGCATGTGCAACTTCGCCAAAATATTAAGAGGGTGTTAGTGTGATTTTCACTAATAATAATTATTTAGAATACGTCTTTGCATTAAAAGATCATATCATAATGCTGTTCCAAGTTGAGAACATATTCAAATTACAATAGCTAAAAATGGTAGATGTGAAGCAGACATCCTGCTGTAAATTACAAAGAGAGCTTCCAACAGAGAAGTAAAGAGCACAGATCTTAAAACCTCATATTCCATTAAGAGTGACAACGACTCTTCGTGAGGTAGGATGATCTCGATGCTCGCATAGCCATATACCCTTAAACATAAAAGAAGAAATACGTTATTAATTTGGATATTACATAAACTAAATCGAGGTGTGTGTGTTTCCAATATTTGAAGCAGTAACATCTGCAAATATTAACTAGTTATTCGCGTCAACCAAACCAACTCCAATAGCACAGATCCTACCATAAAATATTCTAACCATCAGCATCTATAGATAACTATAGATATTAAACACTTCCATATTAAATGGGATTTATCTATATGCTGAGATCTAGTTGATTTCTGGGATGTCCCTCCCTTTTTTACCTCTATAATATCCTTCTTCCTTTACAAACATTAACCTAAAACAAACTACACTGACAGTCTGTATTACCCAAAAAGCAAATTACATTTTGCACCCCTGTAATGGTTGTTGTTGTAAATGTATAAGAAGAAACGGAAGTCACATGCAATCTCAAGAACTTCTAAGAGTGTTTGTATTGTATTTCAATTGCGTTTCTCAAATTATAAAGATTAACTTCTTTAAGAAAACCCTAATGCACAACAATAGTATATGAAATTTCTTACTTCTTAGCATAAATGTTCACAAACAAATTAAAATAATCAGTTTCCATTATTTATATTGTTCACAATCCAGCCCAATGAAAATCAGTTTTTCATTTGCTCTCACAGGAGATAAACTACTCAGTCAAAATTTATAACATTGTCTTTGTCCTTACGGAATCTTACAAAATAAACTCTGCTTTCATCCATTAACTTAATCTCCAGTTCAGGGCATAAAATAGAAATACGCTCTTCCAAGTAAAAAATGGATTGAGAAACTTCCGAATACAGCGTGAGAACTATCGATCTCGAAGGAGAGCAATATGGAATTTGAAATTTGTTAGTCAAACAATAGAAGGGTTTTCCTAATCAAAGTTAGGGTATAATGTATCAACCATTATGAAATATATTCCGTCAGGGTATAGCATCAATGGTGAATTACCGGAGGTAACAGCTTTTGAAATACCATCCACAATGAAAGACTTGTTTTAATGTGCACATGCATATGATAAACTTAGATAGTCATTGATCTTTTAGTCAGGGCCCTGATTTGTATGAGAATTGGACAGGAATTGAATTCTTCATGAACGAGTTCCAAAATATTCCAAAAGTGATGAAAAAAAGCTTGGTTATCCAAGTGTACTTTCACTCTGCACTTTAAAGTTGTACTCCTCCCTCTCTCCCTCACAACCTCTATATATAGAACCAACATAAATTTGAATGATTTTGGAAAGATCATTGCACAAATGAATTTTATTACCTGCCACGTCCCCATGTTAAGCTTCCCATTTGTGATTGGTATCCTAAAAATAAAAGAAATCAGTAGATGATGTTAGCAGTCATTTCAGTATAATGAATCAAACTGAAACACGGTAGAATTCCTCACGTCAGTGCACAACCAAACATCGACGATTTAATGTGAGCCGGCATGTCATCTGGCCCTGCAAAATTTCAATCTAAATAAGATTCCCCGTTGTCACAGAAGAAAAATATAGTACATCACTACAGAAAATATACCCATATTATAAAAAGAAAAGCAACAGCTCCAAAGGACCTTATTTGAATAAACTTCTCCATTAGAAAAAAAAAAAAAAAAAAAAAATATATATATATATATATATATATATATATATAAGTTTCTCCACAAATTAAAATTGAAATTAGTCACAAATTAAAAGAAATTATATGATAAACCTTCTTTACATTAGCCTAGGCACGAGCTAATTTTAAGTTACGGAAATGCTCATTCATTTTTTTCTTATCTTTCTCTTCTAAAAGTGCTTATGGAGTGCAACTTGTCCAACGATAAGTAATAACCGACTTATGTTATGAAGTTATGACAAATACAAGCAGGCAAAAATCTTAGCACACAATCTTCAATCAGAATTTCCACATCTTATACGAAAAGCAAGGATAATAACTGTATCCAATCAGAGAAGCTTTATGGAGGATATATAAAGTAGAACAAGGACTTAAAATACTGAAGCTGAATCCATGGACATCAGAGACGTAGTTATTTAAAGAAAACGAGAAAATAATACCAACCCTCAAGAGTATGCTTCCATGGAGCAGATGATCCCTGCAGCAGAGATTAACTAAGGCGTTAAAATTGATATAAAGAAATAACGTGACTAGAAAAAATTAATGAAGGAGAAAGAAACCTCAGGAACTATCCGATTGAGGAAGGTTTCGGTATCATGGCGAACATCAGAGTCGTAATTCTCGTTGATGGTGAGAGAAGCACTGGTGTGCTGCACTGTCGTTTGGTTTGCCATCAGAAATTCCAAGTTCAGTAAGAGAAAACAAATCATGCAATAGCTAGGTGTGTGTGCGTATGAGGATACTCACAGAAGAGATGAGCGAGGCCGCACTTGAATCCGGAGAGGTCTGGTTCGATTTCTTTGACTATCTGAATTGGAGCGAAAAGAAAATGAAGGGTTAGGGTTTTGAAAAAAGGAAAAAGGAAGGGAGAAAAGGAATAGGAAAAGGGACCTTGGAAGTAACTAGATGGCAGCCGCGCCTAAGCGGGGGCAAGCTAACGGTTTTCTGGGCCCACTTAGGGACGGTAGACTCGGCCATGGAATCCTTCTTAACGGTTGGGATTTGCGCGCGTACACTGAACGATGAGGCTTGCATCGTCGTTTTGATGTTTCTCAGTTTTAAACCCACGGACAGAAGCAGGTGGGTTATGCAGCAGCAGGTTACAAGGATACATACCCCGTTTCCCCATCTTCTTCTCACCCGTGGCCCAGCCCTGTGGTCCATACCTTACCACACATTTCTTTAATATTTTAAAGCTTAATTAATTTTTAAGTTTATCATAAAGTTAAATTTTTATTAAAATTTCTAAAAATTATAATATATATTAAAATAATTTTTAATTTATCAGTCAATTTTATGTTACTTCTTAATATATTATATAAGTTTATTTTATCAAATTAAAATAGTTGCAACTAATATTTTTCAATTAAGATGGAGTAAATCTATTTTTCAATAATTTAATTATTTTAATATTTAAATTTGGTTTCAAAATGTTTTTAATTAATTAACATGTATATAGTAAAATGTTTAGTTTTCAAAATCTTTACAATTATCAAAACAATAAAAGATGTTGAAAGAAAAAACAAGAAACACCAAGTTTTATACTAGTTGAGTAATTTAAGAATTTACTTCCAGTTTCTAGTAACCTTATCTAGAATTCCACTAAAATATCAAGAATTGGATTATAAGATTTGTCTATGGAGAACTTACACTATAGATATACCCTAATTATGCAACTTAGGCATCAAAGGTTAAACTTTAGCTTAATAGTCAAGGTTATATTGATCATATTACTCAAAACGTGACAACTATTGATTCTCCTACTGTTACACGTTGGTTGAAAATTGATGCTCGGTTATACATTCTTCTCAAGGCCCTTCACTTTTCTTTAAAACAAATTTTTCATTCTTACAAATGTTTAGAAATATGGGAACATGCAAAATTATTATAACTCAACGTTTTATGGTGTTTGTCATGATCTTTTCAATGTTGTTGCTCCTCGACATCGGGACTCTATGGCTTATTATAGGAGTAAAATTCATGCTCTTTATCATGAATTTAATGAATTATTGCCTTTTGCCTCAACTCTTGCGCAAGAAATAGAGTAATGATTAAAGTTCTTCATGTTATTGACGTTGCACGACCATGCTGATGAATATTGTAATCAGATTTTGGGTTCACCTATTGTTCCCACTTTGACTTTTACTTGTTTCACTATTTTGCTTATACCTAGTAAAAACATCAATGATACACTTGTTTCCTTTATGTTGACATCTCAATGTCATGATCTTAATCACTCTCGAAGCCAGTTTTGTGGGGTTGAGTTAGGCTCAACGTCAACTTCTTAACATGGTATCAAAGCCAGGTTAGAGCCTATCCTAACAAAATTTGTTGGGTATATCATTCTACTCGTTATTGAGTTGGTTTTGTGGGGTTGAATTAGACTTAAAGTTCACTTCTTAACATGGTATCTAGAGCCATGTTCTTTTGAGAAAACAACTTTTCTCACCTCTACCACTACACTTGCTGGTGGCTACGCTATTTGACATTGTCGGCCATCGCCGTCATCTACCACTATCGGTGGCAGCGGCGTCATCTGTCATTGTCATTAAAGTTCCAATTTCTTCTGACAACCACACAGTTTGATTGTCTTAGCTAGGCAACCATCGTGCCTTCGCCGACACCTTCATCAAAGATTATAGCGCTTTCAACACCATTCGTATTTATGGATGTGCTCCAGTTTTTATCATATGTGGTGATGTGTCTTGTCTCCTCTCAAGAAACGATCTATAGTGTCGAGGTCGCTCTTTTTACCTTTTTAATTCCATTGTACGTGGTCGCACGTTTCGTCTCCTCTTAGACAACAATTTAAAGTGTTGAGGTCACTCCTTTTCCTCTTTCAAGTTCATCGTGTGTGGTCGCACGTTCCATCTCCCCTTAGACAACTATTTAAACCATCAATATTGCTCTTTTTTTTAGGTGCCTTGATTGGAGAATATTTGATTTTTAAGGTTTCTCTCTCCTATTCATCAATGACTTATTCTGTTGTTGTCTCTTTTGACCTCTCTTTTGTCACCATTGCATTTGACCCATCAATATATGTTTTTTCTCCCATGACAAAGATGACTTTTTTTAGTTTATTTGTAACCGTGGTGGTTGTTCAACAAGACAATTTTATCCAATGGATGTCAAGAAAACATTCCTCAATGACGATTTATAAGAAGAAATTTGTATGGAACAACCTCCCATATTTGTTGCTCAGGAGAGTCTTTTGGGTTGATATTTCATCTTTTATGTCGTCTTCGCAAGTCATTAACAATTTGGTGTCACTTGAGTGTAGAAGTAGATATTTCACCGAGTCTTTACTAATTATATTATAATAAGTTTGGTATATACAATTTGTATGCACCAACTTAAGATTGAGTGTTAAATATATTATCTTTAGTTAGTTTATTATTATTTCTTTTTTGTATTTGGGTTTAACACATATTTCTTTTATTATAAATAAAAGACTCTATGTGTATATTCAACACAAGAGACTTTAATCTTATACATAGTTTTCACTATATTCAACACACTTTAAGATTTTCAACCAAGGTAATGCTACACACAATTATCCTAACCAATCACTTACATAGTGAAGAAAATATAGAAGAACAATAATCAAAATATATGAAATGAATACACTTGTATAATATGCAAATTTTACATCAATCTTAGGCCAAACAAGAAAACCTTAGAACCAACTCAATCTTCTTTGATTCTTGATGTAAACTTGAAAAATCATCTTAATCTCTCCAATAGCTCTCAAATATTTCTTTCTTTTTTTTTTTTCAAAAATCATAGTTAAGAATGAAAAGAAAATTGATTTTTAAAGACAAATTTGTTTATTGATGATATAATAGATTTTGAAAATAACATAATCGGTAAATGTTCTTCAGCTATGAAAACTTGTAAATGTGTTTTGTTTTAATCAATTAAATTAATAAGCTAAATGATTGATAAAAAACAATGACAAATATATAATTTGAAATGAATTATTTTCGTGTGAAAACCAATCTTAATTAATTATATTGTGATTAATTTAACTTTAAAAACATTCTAACTTGGCTTACAACATTTCTAGACTCAACAAGCAACTCATATACACTACCAACTATTCTATCAATCAAACATGACTTAACATTAAGTAAGAGAAATTCACATTTTATACATTTGTTTTTGCATTAGGAATTAGACATAAACTTACTTCTTAATACAAAATTTGTATATTTTTGAATTAAGTTGTGTGGTTTAATTTCGTAATCTCATATAGAATACCAAAAGCTTAAATAATAACAAATATGAGGTTTTGAAATCTTAATTATGATTATCCATTGTCATTGTTTTATTCTATTTGACCGTGATAGGCCTATAAATGTAAAAAGCATAGTAAAAATTTATTTTTTTAACGGCTAATTTTTATTGAAAATATACGTATAATTTCACTAAGTATATACTTCTTCAAAATTTCTAAAATTAAAATATATACTTCACTTCTATATTATAAAAATTTATAGTACTACATTTTATTTTATATTTTTTTAATTTTTAAACGAAAACAGATTGAACAAGTAATAATTCCTTTAGTTATAGTCCAAAATTAAATATCAAAATTTCAGCATATTAGTGTGGGTCAAAATTTGATATTTTTCTAAAGAGTTTCAATACAAATAATAATAAAGGAAAATTATTACACATGATAAATTAAGTGTTTTGCATAAATTTAATTCCTTTAAAGTGTGAACTAAATTTGAATAGGTTTGTAAGAATTTGAAAAGTATTAATTATTTTTTAAAGTGTTACATTAATTAAATATAAAATCAATTTAAAATATATATAAAAAAATAAATTTCATTTTATAATTTGATTTTATAAAATTAAGTTAAGCATAAAATTTACTTCTTATCCCACATTCGTTAAAAATAAAATTAATTTAAAGCATGTAACATCACTCTACAAATTATTTTCGTAAAATTGATTTCTTAACCATTATTTTAGAGAGATTACTAAAATAACGTTAATCTAAAATATTAGTAACAATTATAACGAATTAAAGTTAAAGAAAGGGTATAGTCTGAATAATAAAGACAAATGTACATGAAAATACTCTATCCTTTGTTTTTCTATATTGCACTTTAAAAGAGTTTGTCTACAAACACATGACATTATTGTTTCATACTTTAGAAAAAAATGTTCATATTTTGTACTAATAATTTGGTTTATACTTCAAATTTTAAAGAAAAAATGTAGGAATGAATTTTAGTGAAAAAAAGTTCTTCTTTATATTAAAGAAAAGATAATAAAAAAGATTATTAAAATTAATAAATAATGTAATGAATTTGATAAATTAAAAATATATATATATTTTAATTAATAAAATTAGATGATTATTATTTTATTTTTATAATTAAAATTAATTTAAAATAAAATATAGTCTATTTAAATAAATGATTATTATTATTACTGATATAATTATTATTAATGTTGGTATTATTATTAATATTATTTTTATCGTTAAATAAATTATTATTTTTATTATTTATATTGCAATTTAGGCAACCTCCTCACGTTCTAATCATTTTCCACCGCTTCTTCAATCAATCCCAAGGCTTGCATCGATTTCTCTTATACAAGGAATTACGGTAATATTAGAATGTGAATATGAGTGATCAGCTTAAGTGTAGTTCTCCTTTAGACTTCTTGAATAGTTTAGTTAACGTGTCATATACTACTCAAGGTCGTAGACATTATCATTCTTTTCATTCAGAATAAGTGGTGGCTCAATTGTGTGTGTGTGTATATATATATATATATATATATTTATTCATTCGTTTTCTGTAAGTTTATTAGCGATCGATCTTGGACCAATCTTTCAGTTCAGTAGTGCTCGTTCCAGATAAGCACTTGGTCTTGGACCAGCACTCTTCCAATAGTGTTCGGTTTCTACAGGGCTCGATCTTAAACCAAGCATTGGGTCTTGTTTTCTGTAATATAGTATTACTGTGCATAGAGTCAGAGTCCTTATTCAAACTATCTAGCGTTCGTTAATTCATAGTTTCTCATTAGTATTAGTATTTAGTGTAAATCAGTGTTGGTCTTTAAAAGGTGTTCGGCCTAGAGTCTTAGTACTCGGCCTAGGCTTCGTGGCGTCCGGTTTGAACTCTTAGGAGTCTGTTTATTGAAGTAGATGAGTAGCACTCGGTCTTGTTATACCAGTCGTACTTGGGTTATGATAAGAACATATGATCTTATTTCATTGGAATATGTGGATGATAAAGTCTGAGAGAATTTGAAATGTGATGTGTATGAAATAGTTTGATTATGAACGAGTATTCTAGGGAGGGATATCTCAGAAAGTGGTTATTGATTGGTAAAGTATGAATGCGGGCAAAGCTTAGCGGGCGTTCATCCTGATATTCCATGATTACTCGTTCTCATGTAGAAAGGAGTAAGTCACGTATGGGAATGGCAGGAGGTCCTAGTCCATAAGGTTAACTTGGACGGAATGGATCAACCTCGGGTGGCAGCTGTTGAGGGTATCCCAGTTACTACATCACCCGGGTGCACGAACGTCGTAGCTACACATGATTCATATAGTCCGCACGGTCAGAGACATGTGGTCGTTATTTGCATGCATGGATGTATGAATTATGATGTGGTTGGTTTTGTTATGAATGTTGTATGTTGTGATTGAATAAATTAAATTACATAAGTTTACCCTGTTTATTATTTTTGTCTGTGTAGTGCGTCCTGTCGTTATTCTGTTGCAATGATCATCCGTGTGGATGTGAGCAGAAGGAGAAGAGTTGCTGGAATAAGTATTGGAAGACGCGGCAGAAGTGAAGACCAAACCTTAGGGACGTTCGGTCTGTTATTAGCTTTATATGTTGTAAGACCGTTTGGTATAATTTATTTCATACACCATTTAGTCTAGTAGTAGCTAGCGTACGTTTTTAAATTCCCTGTTATTATGAAAGGTCGTTCGGCCATAATAATATCTCGTTTTGTGTAGAACTTATCTGTTGTATTATTAATTTGTGATGATTCTCGTATATGATTTTACACTGTATTTTTGGGATGTTACATTTAATGGTATCAGAGCAGTTTTATTCCTTTATCATACTGTAGGTTATGAGTATACTATGCTTCTACTGTGTAGTCAGCGTTCGTTTAGAGAGTGTTAGACTCGTTGAATTAAACTAATGATTCTTTTTCTTTGTTAATCAGAGAAGATGGCTCCTAGACCTCCTCCTCCTGTTTCTACTGAGCGTAATCCATCTGACAACACCAGGTTGTTAGAATCTGTGATAGAGGCTCTTCAACAGCAGAATGTTGCATTAGTACAACAGAATACGGCCGCTTTACAAAGTTTGGAAGCTACCCGAGCAAACTCAGAAGCGACCCAAAGGCACCTAATGGAGATCATATCCACTACGAGGAACCCAGCTGGAACGTCCACTTCCACCGCGACTCATCAAACCGAGTGGAGTTTAGAGAGTTTTCTACAGCATCACCCAGCCAAGTTCAATGGGCAATGCCTTTCTGATGAGACCGATCAGTGGCTGCGTGATATGGAGAGGATTTACAATGCCAAGAGGTGTTTAGATGATAATCGATTGACATTTACAGAGTATCTATTAACTGGTGAGGCTAATCATTGGTGGACTAGCATGAAGATGATATCAGCGGACAACCAAACTCCCATTTCTTGGGAAGTTTTCAGAAGTAAGTTCTTTGAGGAGTACTTCCCGGACAGTGTTCGTTTCGCTAAAGAAGTGGAGTTTCTTCAGTTGGTGCAAAGCGGGATGTCAGTATCGGAATACACAAGCAAGTTCAAACATTTGGTTCGGTTTAATACTATGGTTACGAGCGAGGAGTGACAGTTGCGAAAGTTTGAGAATGGATTGAGGAGTGATCTTAAACTGTTGATATCAAGTTTATGTATCAAGTCTTTCCCTTCCATGGTAGAAAGGGCCAAGGTAATGGAGAAGAACGTTTTAGAGGTGGAACAACAGAAGAAGCAGCAACAACAAACGGCTAGAGAACCGATCTCTTCCAAGAACCACTTAAATCTGAGGAGAACCCCTTACACTCGTCCAACACTACCCTCTAACTCTAGAGGGTCTCTTTCCCAATCACCGGGCGTTGTCGGTCAATCTGAACAATAAGGAGCGGTGACTTGTTTTCATTGTGGAGGACCTCACTACAAGTCATCATGCCCTTAGCTAGTAGGAGGGAAATTTTGTACTCGGTGTAGAACAAACGACCATTTGGAGAGCGAGTGTAACATGGGAAGACGAGCGTTGATGAGGCCACCGAATGTTGAAAGATTTCAACAAGGGAGGGGTGGTAGAGCACAAGCAGTCGGACGAGTTTATGCTATAACAGGCGTTGAAGCAGCAAGTACAGGTAACCTTATTATTAGTACTTGCTTGTTGTTTGGTGTTTCCTGTTGCGTGTTGTATGATTCGGGAGCAACACATTCCTTATCTTGAAGGCGTGCGTTGAGAGATTGGGGTTGACCGAGGGTGAGATGCAGTTTGACTTGGTGGTGTCTCTACCCTAGCAGCTGGTGAGGTTAGGACGTCTACTGTTTGCATTAGATGTCCTATTGAAGTTGAGGGCGTAGATTTAAGGTGAACCTTATTTGTTTACCTCTTCAAGATTCAAAGGTAATTTAGGAATGGATTGGTTGGCTGCCAATCACATTCTCAAAAATTGTGGTGAGAAGAAGTTAGTATTCCCTAATGTAGAAGAAGAGTATTCGATAACGCTCGGTCAACTAAGGGAAGACATCATGGAAGGCGCCAACTGTTTTCTGATATTGACACATATGGACGTAATGTTCGAGAAGTTAATTCATGATCGAGCGGTTAGCCTAGAGCAAAGTGGAGATTGATCGGTTGTGAATGAATTTCTGGATGTTTTTCCAGAAGAAGTACCCGGACTATCTCCCTTTCACGAGGTAGAGTTCACAATTGATTTGGTGTCGAGAGCGGGACCCGTCTCTATAGCAGCATACCGAATGTCCCCAGCTGAGTTGGTCGAGCTCAAGAGTCAAATTAAAGATTTAATGGATAAGCAGTTCATTAAGCCGAGCGCATCACCTTGAGGAGTGCCAGTACTCTTAGTGAAGAAGAAGGATGGTAGCTCGCGACTGTGTGTGGACTACCGACAGTTGAACAAGCTAACCATCAAGAATAAGTATCCTTTGCCAAGAATTGACGACTTGATGGATCAACTGTATGACGCAACAGTGTTCTCGAAGATCGATCTAAGGTTAGGATATCACCAAATTTTGGTTAAGGAGGAAGACGTCCATAAGACTACGTTCAGGTCTAGATATAATCATTATGAATATGTAGTAATGTCGTTTAGCGTTACTAACGCTCCAGCCATATTTATGGACTACATGAATCATATTTTTAGACCCTTACTGGACAAGTTTGTGGTTGTTTTTATTGATGATATCACCATCTACTCCAAGAGCCGTGAAGAACATGAAGAAAATTTGAGGTTAGCACTCGGTGTGTTAAGAGAAAAGAAGTTGTATGCCACGTTATCCAAGTGTGAGTTTTGGATGGATGAAGTGCAGTTTTTGGGACACATAATTTCGGCTGAAGGTATCTCAGTGGATCCGGCTAAAGTACGAGCGATATTGGAATGGGAGAGTCCACGTTCGTCACTGAAGTTAGGAGTTTCACGGGGCTAGCTGGCTACTATAGGTGGTTCATTGAAGGATTCTCTAAGATAGTAGCGCCGTTGACGCAACTGACCAGAAAAGATCACCCATTCGCTTGGACCGATCGGTGTGAATCCAATTTCTAAGAACTAAAGCAGAAGTTGACGAGCGCCCTAGTATTGGTGATCCTTGACACAACCAAATCGTTCGAAGTCTACTGTGATGCTTCTCATTAAGGTTTAGGTTGTGTGCTTATGAAAGAGAGAAGGGCGGTCGCGTACGCTTCTCGGCACTTGAAGACTCATGAGAAGAATTACCCTACGCACAACCTAGAGTTGGCAACTGTGGTTTTTGCGTTGAAGATTTGGAGGCATTACTTGTATGGATCAACATTCCAAGTTTTCAGTGATCATAAGAGTCTCAAGTACCTCTTTGATCAGAAGGAGTTGAATATGTGGCAGAGGAGGTGGCTTGAGTTCTTAAAAGATTATGAGTTTGAACTACTTTACCATCTAGGGAAGGCGAACGTTGTGGCTGATGCATTGAGTAGAAGAATAGTTCATGTCTTGACAATAATGGTCAGGGAATTGAGTATGGTTGAGAGTTTTAAAGACTTGAGGTTGCAGTTTGAGTTAGAACCGAATAGTATAAGGTGTTGTGCCCTTAGAATATCCAGTGACTTGTTTGACCGTATCAAGAAGAAGCAGTCGACTGATGAAGATCTGAGGAAGACTTTAGAGTTGATTGGTACAGAGAAAGCAAAGGACTTCAATACTGGAACAAATGGTCTCTTACGCTTCAGAGGCAGAACGTGCGTTCCTAATGATGGGGAACTGAAAAGGATAATTCTTGAGGAAGGGCACCAAAGTCGTTTTAGCATGCATCCCGGCATGACTAAGATGTATCAAGACCTCAATGAATCTTTTTGGTGGACGAGTATGAAGAGTGACGTGGCTCGGTTTGTGTCGTCCTGTTTAACCTATCAAAAGGCAAAGACAGAGTATCAAAGACCAGGCAGTCTACTACAACCATTGGAGATTCCAAAATGGAAGTGGGATAACATCTCTATGGATTTCGTGACCCACTTACCCTGTACGGTAAAGAACCATGACGCCATTTGGGTCATAGTGGATCGTTTGACAAAGAGCGCACACTTTCTCGCTGTTAATTTGAAGATATCTATGACAAAGCTAGCTCAATTGTGCATCCAAGAGATCGTTCGTTTGCATGGAGTGCCATCTAGCATCATCTCAGATCGAGACCCTAGGTTTACGTCTCGTTTTTTGCAGTCACTTCAGCAAGAATTGGGGAGTCATTTGTAGACGAGCTCAGCATATCATCCTTAGACGGATGGTCAATCTGAAAGAACCATTCAGACGCTTGAAGACTTACTGAGAACGTGCGTATTGGATCACTTGGGTGTTTGGGACGAAGTACTACCTTTGGTTGAATTCACCTACAACAACAACTTTCAGTCCAGTATCGGAATAACACCCTTTGAAGCTCTTTACGGGAGGAAGTGTCGAATGCCACTTTGTTGGTTTCAAGAGGGAGAAGGGGTGTTAACTGAACCTGAAGTTATTCAGCAAACGACCGAGAAGGTGAAGTTGATTCAAGATAGGTTGAAAGCATCTCAGAGTAGGCAGAAATCGTACGCCAACAAGAGGAGAAGACCTTTAGAGTTCACTGCAGGAGATCATGTTTTCCTTAGGCTGAATCCAACTATGGGCGTTGGTAGAGCCGTTCGGCCTAAGAAGTTGTCTCCCAAGTTTATAGGCCCTTACCATATCCTAAGGCGAATAGGACCGGTTGCATACGAGATAGCCTTGCCTCCTCAAATATCCAACCTTCATCCAGTTTTCCACGTCTCTCAACTCTGGAAGTACATAGCCGATCCCTCTCACGTGTTGGGGGACGACAGTATTTAAGGCCAAAATTCAAATGTCGTGCCACTTCTCTGCATGCCTTTATTCTTCCCCACCCTGTTGAAACCATTTTCTCATTCTCTCTAAAATCTCCTCCTTCTCTCTAAAAAAACCTCACCATTTTTTCTTCCGATCACCTCTTAGGCACCGTTGGAACACTCCCGACGTCAAGAGCTTCCATTTAAATCGATCGGTTTATGATTCTAAGCCGGTAAGTCTCTTTTTCTCTAGTGAGTTCGTTTAAGTCTTGCATGCAACCCTCTATTTCTGGTTGCCTGAGTAGATATATAATTTTGAGCGTTTCTGGTTTTCTATGTGGTTCAGTGTTCCTAAAACGTGGCCGTCGGATGTTAAGTCTTTGGTAGTAGGGAGCTCTAATCTTGCATAGTTGCGTGTTCGGTTACGTGTCAAGGTAAGGGAAGCTTATATAATTTGATTTAAATTCTTGTTTGAACGTTGGCATGTTTGCATGATACGTTGTTTGATTATTTGATAAATATGAGATATGTGTGTACTGCTTGTTTGGACGTGTGGATGGATGAATGATGCATGTGGTGAATTGAGTTGAGATAGGTTTTGATTGTCAACTATAGTATTCTGAGTAAAGGTGGTAATCTGGTGGAGCGTCCGTCTATATTAGGTTCTCTTATATAAGGAATTACGATAATAACGAGCGTGTTATAATATTATAATGTAAATATAAGTGATCAGCCTAAGTGTAGTTCTCCTTTAGACTTCCTGAACAGTTTAGTTAACATGTCATATACTACTCAAGGTCGTAGACGTTATCGTTCTTTTCATTCAGAATAAGTGGTGGCTCAATTGTATATATATAATCATTCGTTGTTTATGAGTTTATTAGCGATCTTTTAGAGAGGAGTAAGTCACGTGTGGAAATGACAGGAGGTCCTAGCCCATAAGGTTAACTTGGATGGAACGAATCAACCTCGGGTGGCAGCTATTGAGGGTATCCCAGTTACTACATCACCCGGGTGCACGAACGTCATAGCTACACAGGATTCATACAATCCGGACGGTCAGAGTCATGTGGTCGTTATTTGCATGCATGAATGTATGAATTATGATGTGATCGTTGTTGGTTTTGTTATGAATGTTGTATGTTGTGATTGAATAAATTAAATTACATAAGCTTACCCTGTTTATTATTTTTGTATGTGTTGTGTGTCCTGTCGTTGTCCTGTTGCAATGATCATCCGTGTGGATGTGAGCAGAAGGAGAAGAGTTGCTGGAATAAGTATTGGAAGACGCGGCAGAAGTGAAGACCAAACCTTAGGGATGTTAGGTCTGTTATTAGCTTTATATGTTGTAAGACCGTTCGGTATAATTTATTTCGTACATCGTTCAGTCTAGTAGTAGCTAGCATACGTTTTTAAATTCCCTGTTATTATGTAAGGTCGTTCGGCCATAATAATATGTCGTTCTGTGTAGAACTGATCTGTAGTATTGTTAATATGTGATGATTCTCGTATATAGTTTTACACTCTATTTTTGAGATGTTACATGAGGTTCAATTAAAGAAAACGTGACCAAGGATTTAAAATTAAATTGATAGAGGTTATGGAATAATATGATGTTTTTAATAGATTAAAAAAAGTTTTAATTGATAAAATTAAAAAGTTATTATTTTAATTTTATACATAAAAGTAATAAAAATTTAGTGTAAAATATCTTAAAATGACATGTCAATTTATATTTAAAATGATAAGAAATATTAATTAAAAATAATAATTAATTAGTGTAATAATTTATATATTATTATAGTAAAAACAATTATTACCATGATAATAATAATTAGAAGTAATTATAAGTTATTATTAGTAATATTGGTTATTTTCTTAAAAAATATTCTTCGTTTATCTTTTCTTCATTCACAACACTTCTCACTATATATGTTATAATACCTTAAGATTACTATTATGTGATGTCTCTACACCTGTCTCACTACACCTAACAAATATCTTTTCCCAACATCTATAGAACATGACTTCTTCATGTGATTGTCTATCCTATTTTGTAATATAATATTCGTTACACTGTTTTCACCTCCTTACAATAAAAATAGAATTAGAGGATAATCATTCATGTATACGAGAGAAAATCAATTCTTTTGAGAGAAACGATTCCATGTAAAAGGATAATCGATTTTTTTATCAATTTTGATTTCAACATACCACTGTATCATGGTAAAAAAACAAATTTAACAAACAGAGAAAGTAAAAATTAAAAAAACAACAAAGGGTAATGTTGTAAAACGAAAATGTGAGCTAGCTTTCCTCTCTCATCTTTCCACCCAATAGACTATGAATGATGGATCAAATTTCACAAATCATCCCCTCTTACATCTTCTCAAATCATGATAAACAACACACGAATGCTACTTGCACAAGAAATAACAAAAACAAAAACAAAAACAAACACAAATGCTACTTGTACAATAAATAACAAAAACAAACACAAATGCTACTTGCACAATAAATAACAAAAACAAACACAACATAAGGGTTGAATATTGTAATAGATGGTAAAAGAGAAAATTTAATGACTTAAAACAATATAAACATGAAAGGGAGTTTAACAAATCACTTAGTTTCCATTATAGGACTATCCCTAAATAGACAACATAAAAATATACACAAAGTCAACTTATGAAGATTTATTGATTATGAAATTTGAAATACAATACATTCAAGAAGAGTTTAATAAGCTTAAGCAAAAGGTAAAAAAAAAACATATCATACATTTCTCCTTGTTAAAATCAAAATAAAACAAATGTTCCATATACAAAATTGGAAAGGAATAATAAAATTCCTACAAAGAAAAATTACTAGTTTTCATAGACAAAATGAGATATATATGATGAAGAAGATAGAAACAATTACCAGATGTTTAAAAGATTTTAAATTCCCATAAATTGTCTTATAAATTTGGAGGAAAGTACTCCAAAACACAATATAATATGAAAACCTTAAATAGTTTACCAAAAGTGTGAAAGTGCAAGACATTTGAAAATAATGATCTTTGATGAACTTCTTAAATTTCTTTTAGCTTCATAGCACATCTTAACAAATCTTAACAAGGATAAAAAGAAATCTAGAATTTATAACTCTAAACATTTGTTCACATGAATGAATTTCGGGGAGAGTGATTGAGGGGATTGAAGATAATTTTTTTTATTGTTTATTTGAGTGGATTTAGAGGTAAGTGAGACTAAATTTTGAAGTAAATTTTTTTAATCTGTCACGTCAATCAAATCCTACACTAATTCTCGCAAAGTTTACTTCCAAATTCACTCTCACTTATCTCTAAATCCACTCAAATAAACAACAAAATTTTTTATCTTTAAATACTCTCAAATCCCCTCAATTACTCTCTTCCAAATTCCTCCAAATCTATTCAAATAAACAAAACTTTAATTCAAATAAACAAAACCTTAAAGTTGAAGAGCATAAGCATATCAAACAAATGGAATACTTCTAAATCTTTAAAATAAATGTAGAACTTTGCTATTACCAAGACTCACACTATTGTAAAGAAAACATTGTAATGAGCGCTCCACCCACATTAGATACATAACAAATATGTTGCAATATTGATGGGTGACTAGAAAATAATTTCTAACTTTTCAAAATAAATGTTGCTTATTTACTATAAAACGAACTTAAAGAATTAAAATTAACTGTATAAAACTTCAGTGAAGAAAAAATATTTTACGTAAATAAATAAAAAAATTATTTTATAAAAACATAAATGAATAAATTTAAACGAAAAAAAAGGCAAACACAATGAAAATAAATAAAGTGTAAATTCAACCGCCATAATCTGAAATAGAAGAAATCAAACCTTACCATCCAAGACCTTGCTCTCTGTTGCAAATATATTTTGGAAACTTCTCTGATAATCTTTGAATTCAGAAAAAGACCTCCCTGAATAGCTGAGCTTCCATCCTTCAATTCAAACCGTGTGGGTTTCCGAGATGAGTAGCTATATACATTCTCACGTCTTTCTCTCCTCGCTCTTCTTCCCTCCCAATGGAAACCCTTCTTCTTCATTCCCAGTAAGTATGTTTACTCTGCTATGTTATGCTATGCTCACTCTCATCTATTTCTACGTCTTTTTCTGACTCTATGCTGGTGCAGCCTTTTCGTTTGAACCAAATGGCATTTGGGGTTCGTATAGCTCCACGCTTTGTGGTGAGGGCAGGCCCTAAGAAGATATTATTCGGCAAGGAGTGCAGAGAGGCCATGCAAGCCGGGATTGATAAGCTCGCCGATGCTGTCTCTCTTACCGTTGGACCCAAAGGTATCGACTGAAATAACCAATTGGGTCGGTTACATGAATGTTATTGCGTTTTCAATCTGTTGCACTGCTTAATGACCATCATATTTAGCTGCTTTGCTGCCTGAACAATGGCCGATACCTAGAATCTATGCTGGCAACTGTTTAGGGATGTTTGTTTGAGCATTTTTTTAATCTGGTTTTTAATGAAGTTGATTTTTGTTAGAAATGATTTTAAGAAAAGAGATTTATGTTTTGATGATTTTATTTTGTTAGCAACTTAGTAGTAGAAATAGGTATAATTTTTTTATCCAACGCAAAAGCTACTCATTATCTACTTTAGACCCAAGAAATTAATTTCCCAACTAGGGACTTAAATGTTTGACCTGATTTTCGCTTATCCAAAATTATGTTGAAATACGGGTTGGTGTAATTTTCCGGTTGTTCATTCATATGTTTGGTTCAAAATCGATTGAGGAGAAAACACTAGAGATTATTTTTGCGTCGGATGAACAAATTTGTACTTAGTTTACTACAATTTTGCTTCTAAATTTAGAATACAGAATCCAAAGATAAATTACATCACTTTGCAACCGTTCAGCCTAAAGCAAACATTTATCTAAAAATCATTTTAGCTGGTATTTTTACACGTTTTGGTTGTTTCAACGTGAATTCAAGCAAGCATTGACTTCATGATTTCTTTTGATTGGATTTTTGTTTGATTATAAGGTGTTTCGTAAACATAGTAAGTTAATATGAGGAAACACTAACAAGGCTCCCAATTGCTTTTGAATTTCAATATTTTGTCTTCATTTGGCTGATTATGGTCCAGTGATTGTTGACTGTTCTTGCTTATATTTCATTCATAAACATGTAGGACGAAATGTTATTCTTTCTGAATCTGGAAACCTTAAAGTGATTAATGATGGCGTTACAATTGCTCGATCCATTGAGCTTTCAGATGCAATTGAGAATGCAGGTGCCATCCTAATTCAAGAGGTTGATCATGGTTGCTAGGATTTTGCCACATGTTAAATGGACAACATTTGAAACGAAAGTAACTAGAGATGTATTCATGTTTTTAGTTTTCCTGCTTGTAGGTTGCAAGTAAAATGAACGAGTTAGCTGGTGATGGTACTAGCACTGCAATTATTTTGGCTCGTGCCATGATTAAATCTGGACTATTAGCAGTTTCTTTTGGAGCTAATCCTATTTCTTTGAAGAAGGGGATGGACAAGACTGTAAAGGAGTTGGTCAAGTTATTGAAGGAGAGAAGTGTTCCTGTTGAAGGGAGGGAGCATATTAAAGGTATTTTCGTCTGCTTGTTTGAGTTTGTCAAATTAAGGGTTATCTTCACAAGAAAATAATGAGGATATTTCTTCTGTTTTGCAGCTGTAGCATCAATTTCTGCTGGAAATGATGATTATGTTGGCAACTTGATTGCTGATGCTATGGGGAAGATTGGTCCGGATGGGGTGATCTCTATTGAGTCCTCCTCAACATCTGAAACCTCTGTGATAATTGAAGAAGGGATGAAGGTATGGACAATGTTGAAATTGTGGGGTTTTAGGCGTAGAGGAAGGAGATTAAGAGAAAATAAACTTTTAATAATAATATACTTACTGTAATGTATTACAACATCATAATATGTTCTTAAAGCCTAGAGCACTAGTTTTACTCCTAACTAATTAGGGAAGCAAATCGTGAGATAGTGAAGCATGGCACAATAACCAGTGTAGTATACTCTAATATACTCTAAAAATAATATATTTTTACATATTTTAAGAGATAATGGGTTAAAGGGAAACCAATCTTAAAGCATAGTCTAATATACTCTATAAATAAGATATTTTTACATATTTTAACAAATAATATTACACAATAACCAGTGTAAGTTCTTCTTCTTGTTTGGATCTGCACAATCCTTGTGTTTCTACCCTATTACAGTTGTTGTTCTTGTTCTTTTTGTACAGATCGATAAGGGTTACATGTCTCCTTACTTCATTACGAACCAGGAGAATTCCATTGTAGAGTTTGATTGGGCTAAAGTTTTGGTAACTGATCAAAAGATTTCAAGTGTAAAAGAAATAGTCCCATTATTAGAGAAGGCTATGCAGTTGAGTGTTCCACTCTTAATTATTGCTGAGGATATAACAAGACAAGTGCTGGAAACATTAGTAGTGAACAAGACGCAAGGATTACTAAGAGTTGCAGTTGTAAAATGTCCAGGATTTGCAGGTGGGAAGAAAGCTTTGTTACAAGATATTGCACTAATGACCGGTGAGTTCCTACAGGCTTTGATAAGCTTTGTTGATTTGTATGCCAACTTCCTCTATGCTAGGGTCATGCTTCCTATTTTTGAGTTTTTCTCTTGAAAAGTGTATGCAATTTGTGTTAGTGTCAAACGATTTGAAAAGGAGAGGAATAATCTCAATATGTTGTTGTGATAATCTCAATATACAAGGTTCCTATTTATATTACCATGCCAATAAATTCCTTCCTAGAATCATAGGATTCAATCTCTCGAATCATGGATTTCAATCTTCCTTGATTATGCTAATTATACTAATTGCCAATGATATTGAATAAATAAGGAAACAAAATATTTTTATAATATTTACAACACCTCCCCTCAAATTTACTATATTGAACATGGTATCTAGAGTCAGGTTTTTTTATGAAAAAAATTTCGTCGCCTTTGCCATTGCACCCATTGCCGTTGCTGGAGCCTCTGCCATCATCTACCGTCGTCGGAGTTCCAGTTTCATCCTATGACCACACAATTTTGATTGTCTCGATTAGGCACCACTGTGCCGTCAACGATGCCTTTATCAGAGTTCCTATGCGCCCTCACACGCCTCTCGAAGTTGCAGATCTGCTTCCTTTTCCGCTGCACGTGGATGCGTGTCTCGTCTCCTCTCCGACAGCGATTCAAAGTGCCAAGATCGTCTCTTTCTCCCCTTCAGGATCTGTGCTTGGTGTCTTGATTGGAGAATCTTGGTCGCCTTTTGTTTGTCCATGTCTTTGCTACAGGCTCTTCTGACCTCTCTTCATCTGACCCGTCCATTTGTACTTCTTTTCCAATGGCGAAGATGGCTTCTGATAGTTTATTTATAGCCATGGTGACTCTTTAACAATGACTTCATCAACTGGATGTCAATAATGTGTTTCTCAATGGTGATTTGAAATAAGAGATTTATACAGAGCAACCTCTTAGATTTTTGCCAAGGGGGTCTTCTGGGTTGATATGTCGTCTTTGCAAATCATTAACAATTTGGTATCATTCGAGTGCAGAAGCACATATTTTCACATTACGAATACCCCGAGAATTGATTATATTTGTAACGAGCTTGGTACATTCGATTTGTATGCACAAGCTTGAGGGAGAGTGTTAGATATATTGGATTATTAGATTTCTTAGATAAATATCTTATTATTATCTTTCATCTTTTGTTAGTTTGTTTTTATTTTTTATTTGTATTTTGTGCTTAGTCCATATTTTTTCTATTATAAATACAATACCCTATATGTATATTCAATACAAGGGAGATTAATCCCATACATATAGTTTTTACTATATTTAACAAGTGTCTATCCTTCCCAGCTTGTCAGAAAAATCTTGAAATTGTTTTGTAGGTAGTCCGATAGTAAGAACAACTGCGAACTGACTTCCCAGATGGTTCATATGTTGTCTTGACAAGTCTGCTATCTTACTTATAATGAAGTTTCAGTCTACCTCTATATGCTTCCTTCTATCATGTTGGGTAGGATTATGAGTAATGCTCATATAGCATGTGACTCTGTATGAGGCTACTTTGATATTTTGTTTCTTTTTGTTTTTCTTAAATATACCCAGGATGTATTTTTTTGTTCCCATATCTTAAAAGAGTTTCCTTTCCAGCCTCATTTAATCAATAACACTTTTCCTGCTCTGGTTGTTTGATCTCATGTTGTTAACACCACAGGTGCTGATTTTCTTTCTGGAGACTTGGGTCTCACACTTGATGGTGCAACATCAGACCAGCTTGGTACGGCACTGAAAGTGACAATAACCAGTAATGCGACAACTATCATTGCCGATCCTAGTACTAAGGCGGAAGTTCAGGCCAGAATTTCACAGATAAAGAAAGATCTTAGTGAAACAGATAATGCAAACTTGTCAGGAAAGCTCTCAGAGAGAATTGCGAAACTGTTGGGTGGTGTTGCTGTTATAAAGGTACTTAATTCGATAGACATATCATGGCTGTCTGTATTCTTCTTGCCCTTGTTCTTTACTTTGGTAATGTTTCTTTAGTTCTCTTTCTCTATCTTATTCTATATATTATTGGATTTTATCGAGTCATTGCATTATTCACCCTGAATTTCAACTTTCTTTGTGCTTGTAACTTGAAAAATAGAACAATGGCAGTTTGTCACCTATTAGCCTTCTTGATATGTTTTCTTCAGAAGAGGGATCCTATATAATTTTTTACTTATATATCATTTATGTTATATTTATCATAACTAGTATATAATCTATTTGATACTTGTCTTCTCTGCAAATAAGTTTTTTTTTTTGTTTTCAACTTCACTATATTTAGTTTTTCTAAGTCAAATAAAATATTGCAATAATATTGATATTATTTCAATTCAGTTAACCAAGAATTCTCGCATCACAAAGTTTTTCTTCATCACTTTCACAATACTTTTTGTTTAAGGGCCAGCCTTGACACATCAATAACGTTGGTGACTTGTGACTTGGAGCTTATTTATCTTCTTGAAACCGACTCTGTATGTTTTGGGAGCCACGTGCATTGGATTGTCATTGTATTGATAATAATTTTTATGAGGATTTCAGAAAATAAAAATAGATTTGAATTGATTTCTTCATTTGGTTAGTGTTGCTAAGTTCCACATTGCCTGCTCAATTACTGGGCTGCAATTTTTATATTTGATGGCAACTTCAGTTAATGCCAGTTGTTTCTAAAATGAAATTTAACTATTAACTTGGATCCTATGATAGACTGATTATCGCGTAATCCTTGTACATGTTAAGAATGTATGAGACCAAGTAGGCCATTCTGTTAATTACGTGGGTTCTACTTCATATATTTTTCATACACAATTCTAGATTGCAATTTGTTGCACAAAAAGAAGCAGCTGTCACCTTAAATTTTGCCAACAATATTTTAAATTGGCATTCTTTTTTTTCATTTTCAAGTGTTCATTACATAATGCAATAACCAATTGTGTAGGTAGGTGCACATACTGAGCTAGAACTTGAAGATAGAAAACTGAGAATTGAGGATGCAAAGAATGCAACATTTGCTGCCATAAGTGAGGGCATTGTTCCTGGAGGGGGTGCCACATATGTCCACCTGTCGGACTTGATACCAACAATAAGGAACTCCATGGAAGATCTAGATGAGCAAATTGGTGCTGATATCGTAGCAAAGGTATGGTTACCTTTATTTACTCAACCAGTTCTCTATCTTATCGTCCTATAGTTCTCTTCATTGATTTTACTTTGTAGTGAATGCGCTATGATTATTTTCATGTAAAATGTTCCTTTCCGATAAAAAGAGGTCAACTTCAAATTAGTTGACTTATCAGATTTTCATCTTTTGAAAAATCCAGGAAATTTGTGAGCTTTATTTTCTTAAATTCTTGTTTGGACTGTAATTGAAAGAAAAGCTTTTCGCTTCAACAATTACGCCTCATTATTTTGAGAGGAACGTCCACTTTTCTGAAAAAAAAGAGCACTAGCTAGACAGTGCGTATTAGCATTTCCACCATGGTTTATGACATTTTGGCTATACTTTCTCCGATGAGTCTTAGCTACTTCAAGGAACATCTCTTAAATTATACGAAGCACATTGATTTGCAAGTTTAACATAAAAAGGCTATTGATTATATTTATAGGTCTTAACTGCTAAACATATGCAGTTGTAGTAATGTTTTTACACATATTATAACTAACCAACTGATTCGTCCCACCAAGCACATACATAAAAAATGTTGATTTCTTTTTTACTGTCTTCTCAAAAGCAGACAACATCCTTATGAACTTGCCTGAAAGGCTTTAACATATATGTGGTTACGCATCGCAGGCACTCATTGAACCTGCAAAATCAATTGCAACTAATGCAGGAATAGATGGAGACATTGTTGTCCAAAAGACTAGAACATATGATTGGAGAATCGGATATAATGCAATGACGGGCATATATGAAGATCTTTTGAATGCTGGAATAGCAGATCCTAGTCGTGTTGCAAGATGCGCTCTTCAAAGCGCAGTGTCTGTTGCTGGTGTGATTCTAACTACTCAAGCTATATTGGTGGATAAAATAAAGAAACCCAAACCAGCAGTGCCCTTTATCCCTGGCATAACTCCCTAAAATGGAGTAAACAATTACAATTTTTCAAAGAGAGTTAAGTCTTTTCCATACAACTGCTGGAATCCAGCTGCAGTAAGAATAATGCTTTTAAGAACAGGAAAATCAGATGCTGCTTGAGTCATGACTTGATGAACCCCATGTATGATGAAGCAATTGGAACAATTGTACAACTGGTGAAGTTCGAGTACATTCCACACGGAATTGATTAGAGTTGTTAGGTTTCTTTCTCCGTTTACCTATTAATTTTTGGTGACGCCATAGTTGATACTAGAAAATCGGTAGTAAGATTTTATCAAGATATGTAACACCATAATTGATGAGACAAACATAAATCGCACAATATTAATTTGGACAAATCTTATGTGTTAGAAAATTGTGTTTTCAATTTTATTGGAGGAGTAGGTAGGTACACCCACCAATATATCAGATATTGATTCCGTGCTGCGTGGACTCACGGTTTTGTTGTTTACTTACCAGAATGTCAATGTCAGGTTTTGAACTCACTCCTATGAAGGAGCTTTTTCAAGTTTTCGCTGTTTTTGGTGCGTGTTTATGGTTTTGCTGCTTTGTAGAAGTTGACAGGTCTCTTTCTTGTTCTCGTAATTGATATTTTGGACTTATTAACGTCACTGTTTTCAGTAAAGGCTTTTATGATTTGGTTTATGATTGATTTGAAGTGATTTGAAGAAAAAGTGAAGCGATTTAGTCTAATGAAAATATGCTGTATTTAAGGAGAAGGTATTTGATATATGTGATTTATTTTATTGAATTCATGAAAATTCATAGATTATTTTTAATATAGTGCCAGAAGTGTCTATAAAAGTATTTCTTTATATAAACATTGTTGTTATGAAAATTTAGTTAAGAAAATGGAAATAAATAAGTTTTTATAATATTAATTATTTAAAAATATTGGTTATTTGTTTTTCAATTATATTTATATAAAGTTAAAGAAAATTCAATAAATAAAATTATTTTAAGAAATTAAAATTAAACATAAGAGTAAATTAGTAATTTAGAAAAAAAATTTATAAATCCACTGCTTCCTCGGCTCCATCTATCTTTTGAAACTTTACCTACAAACCATTATCACCTAAATAAATTGTACACCACTTCTCAAATTATCTCAAATCAATCCCACAAATACTAAGTCATTCTTAGCCTATGATATAAGTGTTAGCCTATGATATAAGTGTTTGATCAACTACTAATCCAGTGATCAGCCACTAGAACTATTATTGCTAGTTATATTTTCATAGATCCATTCCATCAGTAGCTAGTCCAAGTTTAAATCCCTTGATTCATTTTCAAATCCAAAAAATTATTTATCAATGTTCTTCCATTAAAAAGAATAAAATAGATGATAAAGTAGTTTATCACATTTTTATCATTTGCATGACATCTAAGATTTTTAGTATCATTCAAATTCACAAACATACACTTAACCTTTGAAATTATTGGAAGATACTAAACCGCCTTCGGAGAAGGACCTTCCTTTATGATCTCCTCATTATTATCTTGTTAACCTTATAACAGACACACTTGGGACATTTTTTTTAACTCTACAAACTTTTTTCCATATAAAATATAATCACTAGGAGATGCATGAATCCTTTTATATTCCATACCGAATAAGTAATGTATCTTCTTTGGCACATACTTTTAATTAGACAACATATTCCCTTTTGAAAGTCTTTCCTTCAGCAACTGAAGCAATCCTTATCAATCTATCCATTCTTTGTCTTCAAATTCATTACACTTGTCAATTGTGTGACAAACTGAGTTTGTTGAATTGACAATGGATGACCTGATTCGAGATGTTAGAGCAAAATATTTTGCTAAACCAGTGTATGAAAATATTTGTATCAATAAAGAGACTTTGTTATATCCTAATTTAACTAACTTCACACGATTATTAGAAATGTTAAAGTTTATGAATTTGAAGACAAAGAATGGATAGATTGATAAGGATTGCTTCAGTTGCTGAAGGAAAGACTTTCAAAAGGGAATATGTTGTCTAATTAAAAGTATGTGCCAAAGAAGATACATTACTTATTCGGTATGGAATATAAAAGGATTCATTCATCTCCAAGTGATTATATTTTATATGGAAAAAAGTTTGTAGAGTTAAAAAAAATGTCCCAAGTGTGTCTGTTATAAGGTTAACAAGATAATAATGAGGAGATCATAAAGGAAGGTCCTTCTCCGAAGGCGGTTTGGTATCTTCCAATAATTTCAAAGGTTAAGTGCATGTTTGTGAATCTGAATGATACTAAAAATCTTAGATGTCATGTAAATGATAAAAATGTGATAAACTACTTTATCATCTATTTTATTCTTTTTAATGGAAGAACATTGATAAATAATTTTTTGGATTTGAAAATGAATCAAGGGATTTAAACTTGGACTAGCTACTGATGGAATGGATCTATGAAAATATAACTAGCAATAATAGTTCAGGATATGTTTTGCTAATCATTTATACTTACCACCATATTTGTGTACAAAGCAAAAATACATGATATTATGATATTTGTTCCAAGACAACCAAAAAATGATATAGAAAAACTTGGGAGGTTATAATGTGAGGGATCATAGAGCTAGTTTGTTAAGATAACACATCATATGAACACTTGAAACATGGAAAGAAGAAAATGTATCTTTAGTACTGCAGATTTCTAAATCAATCTCACTCGTATCGCAAATTAAAAAAAAAGTATTTAGTGAATACCAAGAATGTTTATCCCATGCCATTAACTAGATATTTATGAAAATATAAAAAATGTTAATGTGAATTTTGGAAGAACAAAGAAGAGGACAATTATGACTTAGATATTGAAGAAGAGGTAAATAAAAATATATTTTTGTATTGGCATAAGTTAGAAGTGAAACACCATATAAATGTAATGCATATAGAAAATAATGTGTGTAATGACTTAATTAGAACACTTCTTAATATTAAAGACAAAACGAAAAATGTTATCAATAGTCGGTTGGATTTAATCAAGAGGAATTAACACCGTGATAGGTTATACAAAATGTTATACTTTAGGTAGAATGATTTGATGTATAAATTAAAAAAAAATTCTTTTAATGTATATATAAATTGTAATTAAGCTTAATTACTAATTTTGTCCCATTTTGAAAACGAGCAACATTACTCCATTTAAAAAAAAAGACAAAATTGAGTTAAAATTTCAAATATTAAAACTATATTGAATACAAAACATATTTCAAATACTAAGTCATTCTTAGCCTATGATATAAGTGTTTGATCAACCACTAATCCAGTGATCAGCCACTAGACAAGAAAATCTAAACATCATGGATATAATTTCACTTAAAGGTTAAATCATAATATAACTGTTGAGTGGTAATTTCTAGTCACTGATCAATTATTAGTCGAGTAGTTATTCTTAGTCTATGGTATAAGTGTCTGATTAACTTTAAAACTATCTTACTTAAAGGTTAAATCATGATTAATCATGGGCTGTAATTAGACTAAAGCTCATTAGAAAGTCTATAAATAGTGGTTTGAGGTAAAGAGATATATTACACATTAATTATGCATTTATTATCCTTACAGTATAAATTGATCTAACTTTGACATCAGAGGACCTTTGACATGTATGCACTGACCAATATTTGATGAACATGACTTGGATTTATGAACGATCAGTTGAAGACCAATTAGTTGGACTAGAAGACTCGACTTCACACCCGAAACATTTGATGTCTATTGTAGGACTGAGAAAACACTTGTTAATCCCATGGTGACCACAAGGAACATGATGAGCACCACAGTTGCAGAAGAAGCAAATAGCCAACCTAATCCAATAAAGATTATGAGAAACTTGCAAAGACAAATGGAGGAGATGTAGAGAAAATATGAAGAAGAGTTGAAGACCCTTCGTGTTGAAAACACATGTGTGTTAGGAACAAAGTGCTAAGAATTTTGGGTCGTTTGTACCAACTCAATCCATGCAAACTAAGTTGTGTGAGGAACCTTGCCAAATGGTGCATGAGGGCAACTCAGGGGCTAACAAGGATCATCCGTCCGTGGCAACTATGAATATTGTCGGGGTGCTTGTAACACCATAATTTTCAAAGTGTCACGGGTTATTAAAAAATCGGTAAATTTCAAAATTTTATTATATCGTGAAAACAACCTCAACATTTGAACGTGTATAATTTATTCAAAACATAATAGTTCAAAAACACTGGTCCAATAAAAATAATGAAGACAATAAAACAACTCAAATTACATTGTCTTAAAGTTCAAAAGCAATAACTTAAAATAAAAAATCTCAATTTTGTCTCTTATCATCTCTCGAATATATCATACCTTAAACCTTATGGTTACCAGGAAACACCAACAATATGTTCCACCTTAACTAAGAAAACAACCTGAACCAAAAGTTATATCTAATAATTCAACATAATACTGGAATGAAGAAAATGATAGAGGACATGAATCTGAGGTTGCAAAATCTGATAGTTGACATGGTCGACATCAAGATTCAAATGTTAAATCAACCACCAACAAAATCACATCATGTTATTATATCTACTGATAGAAATGGTGACCTTCACGCTAATATGTTTATTATGTTTATTGATGGACATATAAATCTTACTAAAGGTGTTGTTGAACCAGTTAACGATGAAGCAGTAGCATCAACTACTTCAGGTGTAGATGTTTGCTCACAAGATATTATTATGGGGACTACTGATGATCTTGTTAACCATCCTAATGCACCTGATGATGCTAAAATTGAATGGAAGCCACATGCTCCACACATCAAGTTTATTAATGTGAACAATTAAAATAAAGTTTTAGTGGTGATATTTGTTGACTTTATTCTGGAACAAAAAGAAAGTATGCTACAACAAGAAAATAAGTTATATTTAAATTCATTTGATAACATTGTTGATGAAAATTTAAAGATGCTTGCATGTTTACTTTCTATTTCTAGCATAAATAAAAAAATTATTGAAATTTTAAAAATATTTGTTTTTATTAAAAATAAAAATTGAAAAATTAATAAAATTATACAAAGTGACTTGCACTTCATAAAATTAAAGAAAATAAATTTTGACACATGGTCAAATTGAGCCAAAAGTCACAATTTTTCTTTCTTCTTTAAATAAGTTTATAAAGGACAATTTTTGAAATAAGTGTGGGGAGACGAATAATAATTAGAATTTTTTTTTCTCTTTTTGTTTTTTGTTTTTCAATTTTTTTTATTTCCATAAAAAAATTATGATTTCTTTTTGAGAAAATTGAGAAAGTTTTAACCAAGAAACTAGGGAAGACAATATTTGTAAGTTTGTCCAATGTGACTACACCCCTCTTAGTTGGATGCCTACTTGGTGAAGTTTTCACATAATGTCTCATAAAAAATTCACCCAAAATATTTTATTGTTTTCAATAAAACATACTAACATTGGATTTTAGAATTTGATTTAGTATCTAGAACTATCATAATCTTGAAATAGTAGTAATGTTGAACAAATTGTTAAAATGATAAGAAGCTAGCCTAATTAATTCATAATTATAAATTATTAATTGAGTTAATTTGAGAATTACTTGGTTGAGTATCTTGTGAAAGAGTTTTTAGCCTTGTGATTTTTAAGCCTAATTATGATGGATGGACCACCATGTGTCATTCAAAGTTTTTTTTTAAGTGACTTGTTCATGTTTTGTTTATACTTTAATATTTAGCTTGATTATTTTGTTTTGCAACTTATGCATGATTTGATATGATTGAGACATTTCTTGTTTTTAGCTACTTGGCCAAATAAGTTCACTATGGTATTAATCCATTGGTAGCTCCTTTGGGCCTTAACCTTTTTTTATTGTCTTAAGTCATTACAAAACCTTACAAAAAAAGACCATGTTTCCCTGTTACCTTAAGATGAAAGAAGAGGCTAATGGATTGTGTTAGGAGTGAGTGATGAATAAAGTGTGTGTCACCCACAAAATAATAAAAATGGCAAAAGGAAGAAAAGAGTTTCATGAAAAAAAAAAGGATGAGAGAAAAAAATAATAAGAAAAAGTAAAAGTGAAAAACAAAATGTAGAAAAAGAAGGACACTTACTTTCGTAGGAAGAGTATAAAGAAAATAATATATTTATTTTTCAAAATCTTTGTTCCTTAATTCTTTCTATCCAATCTTTTCAAACCTTTATATCCTAAATTTTTCCTACCTTTGGCTTGGTCATATATTATAACCTTTGAAAAGTTCTCATGATTTCTGAATGCAATTTCCAAAAGTATGTGAATATTAGAATTTTGTTAAGTTATGGTAGTGTTTACTTACATGAGTCTTTGAGTGAAAACACGAGTATGAACACTTAAGAGAACATTGGTGAAAGAATATACATTTTAACTTAAGTGATCACTTTTATACTTGATTTTTTGGTAAATTCAAAATATTAACTCATGTGTTTAAAATAGACATTTTCCATTTGCATGATTCATGACAAATTGATTTAGAAAGTTGATTAGTGAAGTCCTTTTCCTTTGGTTTAATGTTGATATAAATATTGATCCTGAATAAAGTTTTGAAATTACTAATTTTTGTCTAGAAACGAAAAGGATAAGTGTGACGATTAACCCTCAGACTAAACGGTCTAAAGAGTGTGAAGATCAGTGAGTCAAATTGAAACAAATTAATTTTGAAACCATCCCACTTAAATGTTAAATAATGACTAGTCATGTTTGGATCGTAGTTAAACCAACCACAATCAATAACCCATAATAAAGTATATAAATATTGGTTTCAAGTAATGAGATAGGTTATGCATTAATTATGCATTTGTTATCCATATAATCTCAACCGATATTGACATCAAAAGACCTTTAACAAGTACCAACAATCAACTTTTGACGAACATATCGTAGATTTGTGAGTGATCAGTATAAGTTTAACTAGAAGACTTGATGCTGCACCGAAACATTAAAATGAAAAAAAAAAACTTAAAAGTAATACGTGAATAAGTTAGTTTACAAAACTTATAATAATACTTTAAAATTTTTATTAGAAAATTCAAATTATTTCTTCTATATTTTTCTCTCCTCCTTCTTATACTTTGTAAACAAAGTAGAAAATGATTCGGTCCTTAACTTAAACACAATTGACTTTAGTGTAAGGGACTTAAATTCAGTTGACTTTATTGCATTCAAAATTAGCTTTGATGAGTTTCCCTATACGATTAAAGTATAATAACAACTTTGTGGAATTAATTGCTTTAGATAACAATATACTATATTGTGGAAATAATTGGATTCTTCTAATAACCGTTTTGCTTTCGTTTGACACATGCTTTACTTTTCCAAACCTAACTCATTATTCAATCCTCTGTTTGACCAACTTTCTCTTAACCAAACTAAAAAACTACTCCATCGCACCGACTTACTTCTAATTTTTTTTAATTATTTTTTTAAATTGATATTTTCTTAATTTTTAAAGAGTGTCAATCTATATATGACAAAAGCCTTTTGTTTCAACATTCAACAACTTCTGTTAACTGCCCTTCTTATTTTAGCGAAGCTATTAAATAGCCAAGATAGTGAATAATATATTAGAATATTGTGTTCCTTGCTTATGATTGATTAACTACTACCCTTTGGTTGTGTTTAGTAACTACTAGTTAGTAATCCTTTGAATTATTAAAAATAAGTTAGTGTAATGGTTTTGTTAAGTAGTGTCCTAAAGAATTCAAAATAAGTAGATTTTTTTATTATTAGAATTTATATTAAAATGCATTGGAAATCAATTGGACATTTGGTTATTATCAATTTTCATTGAAATCATTCTATTTTGCAATCCCAATAAGTATTGGTTAACATTCATACATAAAGCTACTAACGGGTATATTGTAACCTACATATACAATGAGTAAAATTATTTAAGCCTCCCGTTCTTAGAGAAGCTAAACATAAAACAAGATATAGGATGAAGAGTAATGAATACGATGGATAGAGATAAAAAAAAGATAAATAAAGATGATTGTAAATATGAAAAGCTTTATGTATTTTAAAATTCCTATTACTGGCATAATTATATTTTGTCCTATAATTTGGAGATTTCAATTTCACGTGTAATTCTTATTTGATGTAATTAAAATTTTTAGTTTTTAAAAATATTCAATTAGTTTTTTTTTGTTGTGATTGATTTTAATAGGTTCGTACAAGTTACGTGTCATTTTGTAACATTTTCATTTTTTTTGTTTTTTTAATTGTTTTTTTCACGTGTCAGGTCATTATCATGTCACATGACAGTGACAATGTGTCAGTATTAATACCATATGAAAATATGTTTTGTATTCAATATAGTTTTAATATTTGAAATTTTAACTCAATTTTGTCTTTTTTTAAATGGAGTAATGTTGCTCATTTTCAAAATGGGACAAAATTAGTAATTAAGCTTAATTACAATTTATATATACATTAAAAGAATTTTTTTAAAATTTATACGTCAAATCATTCTACCTAAAGTATAACATTTTGTATAACTTATCACGGTGTTAATTCCTCTTGATTAAATCCAACTAACTATTGATAACATTCTTCATTTTGTCTTTAATATTAAGAAGTGTTCTAATTAAGTCATTACACACATTATTTTCTATATGCATTACATTTATATGGTGTTTCACTTCTAACTTATGCCAATACAAAAATATATTTTTATTTACCTCTTCTTAAATATCTAAGTCATAATTGTCCTCTTCTTTGTTCTTCCAAAATTCACATTAACATTTTTTATATTTTCATAAATATCTAGTTAATGAAATGGGATAAACGTTCTTGGTATTCACTATATACTTTTTATTTAATTTGCGGTACGAGTGAGATTGATTTAGAAATCTGCAGTACTAAAGATACATTTTCTTCTTTCCATGTTTCAAGTGTTCATATGATGTGTTATCTTAACAAATTAGCTCTATGATCCCTCACATTATAACCTCCCAAGTTTTTCTATATCATTTTTTGGTTGTCTTGGAACAAATATCATAATGTCATGTGTTTTTGCTTTGTACACAAATATGGTGGTAAATTATAAATGATTAGCAAAACATATCCTGAACTATTATTGCTAGTTATATTTTCATAGATCCATTCCATCAGTAGCTAGTCCAAGTTTAAATCCCTTGATTCATTTTCAAATCCAAAAAATTATTTATCAATGTTCTTTCATTAAAAAGAATAAAATAGATGATAAAGTAGTTTATCACATTTTTATCATTTGCATGACATCTAAGATTTTTAGTATCATTGAGATTCACAAACATACACTTAACCTTTGAAATTATTGGAAGATACCAAACCGCCTTCGGAGAAGGACCTTCCTTTATGATCTCCTCATTATTATCTTGTTAACCTTATAACAGACACACTTGGGACATTTTTTTTAACTCTACAAACTTTTTTCTATATAAAATATAATCACTAGGAGATGAATGAATCCTTTTATATTCTATACCGAATAGGTAATGTATCTTCTTTGGCACATACTTTTAATTAGACAACATATTCCCTTTTGAAAGTCTTTCCTTCAGCAACTGAAGCAATCCTTATCAATCTATCCATTCTTTGTCTTCAAATTCATAAACTTTAACATTTTTAATAATCGTGTGAAGTTAGTTAAATTAGGATATAACAAAGTCTCTTTATTGATACACATATTTTCATACACTGGTTTAGCAAAATATTTTGCTCTAACATCTCGAATCAGGTCATCCATATTTAATTCAACAAACTCAGTTTGTCACACAATTGACAAGTGTAATGATTCACCATGCCATGTCCATGTTTTATATTTCTCGTAAATCCATGAAACAAAAGAGGTTCTTTAGTTTCATAAACATGTAATGTCCTCTCATTCAAACAATTCATATAAGGACACCTCATTCTTACTTCTTTGTCTATACCATCGATATTACATTGTGAGAATTGTAGAAATTCTTCTACCATTCTCTAGTAGACATCACTTATATGTGTTGAATTGTGATCCATATTTATGTTTTGTACATATGTCAATGAAATTATGTTTTTTTATGCATATCAATCTCTTCTTCTTTTTCTTCTTCTTTTATCGAAGGTTTAACCATATCTCATTCAAAAATATTCATTTTTAGTATAATTCAATAGTACATAAATTGTAATAATCATTTGTAATATTTTACAAAATTTTGACAGATGACACGAAGGAAAGTGATGACACGAAGAAAAGTGGTGACACGAAAGCTCCATAATCAAATGTGTATTGTAAGATCAACACAAATACAATAAACCAAAATTAAATAAAATATATGAATGTAGATTATAAATTATATATTAATTAATGAATAAAAAATTATTACTCCTCTTAAACGGTTGAACCAAACTATTCGAAATTCAATATTTTTGTTGTTGATACAACCTCTAATAGTTTTTATATAGTTTAAAAATGACATACATTTTCAAAGTTTGGAAGAGTATTACATAAAATAATGTATTAAATCTCAATAAAAAAACTAAAGATATCTTAATGAACACGTATAACAAAATTTTCACAGCATAACACTTAAAAAATAACTTTCTAAAGTCTTAGTATATTTAATAGAGGCCAAACACCCTTAAACTCTATTAATACATTAAACTAGCAATATTTATACTTATTCATTATTCAATATAATAAACATAATATAAATTAACTTTAAATTCTACATAACTAACTATTAACAAATATTAATTGTAAATAATAAAAAAAAGGAATTGAAAATAATAATAACCTAGGAAAAATCAAGCACGTTGTAACACGCCGTTAAGATGTTACTAAAGTACATATAACATTTTTTGTAATTTTAAAAACATTTATTTTGCACCAATAAAAAATAATATTGAAGATTAAGTTTTCATTTATTTCATCAAATAAATGTTTTACACTTCAAAATTTATTTAATAAATAAAACATGTATCATAGAGCTTCCTCAATGAGATTTACCTACCGTAAAACTACGTCAAATTCATCATTTCCTCTTGCTCTCCCATATACCACAACTGGAATCCATAGGTTAGCTCCTAAAGCCTCTCAGGGTTAGTTCCTAGATCCCCCTTAAGGTCAGGTCCAAAAGCCCCCACACGGTCAACTCCCAAAACCTCCTTAGGATCTACTCCTAGATGCCCCTCAGGGTCAACTCTCATTTCATAGTATATATTATTAACCAACCACATAACTTATACTCACATCATAAAAACATTACAATGAATATATAATTTAGAAGACACCGAAAGCCTCTAACCTAGCACACAACTACAACAATTTTTAAATACAGAATTATCATCACCAATCTAAAATGGAGCAATCATATATGACATATTTTTCTAACTACAGACCTCTAATAAAAAATCCCAACGATCAACGATGAATGAAGCAGAAATTGTAGTTTTTTCGAAACTTCTCTGACTAGAAATATATTGTGGTGTCGCACGCCCAACACCTATTATACTAGCGCCCAATGTCATTCTATAGCACCCAATGATTTCGTGACATTGTCTTACTGTTATAGTGGCACCCAATAGTCCAAAATTGCGCCCAGCAAAACCACGTAACTTAAAGACACTACAAAGCACATATCTTATGATTTTAAACATATTCTAACACTTTCTCTCAAGGTTCATGCACTCAAATAATTATATAATCCTCCAAATACCACTAAAAACTCTAAACGACATCAATACGACACCTCAAGGATTAGGCTATATTTTACTTTATCCCAAAATTATTGGTTTACAATTTTAAATTCTAAAAGACTATTAGTTTAAAACACTACCTATTTTGGTAAACCTCAAAATCTCCCACATTCACTAATACCTCAAACAAACCACAATACATTTACTTCAACATATAATGAATGCAATTTATCAATGTTATCAACAAAAATATATTTTAACATCCTACAAAGTATAAACACAATCATACTACAATAAATTCTTCTTTCATAATTTTATCAAGCTTAACTTTTAACATACATTTACTAAAACCATACATATTCAAATAAGAACAATTGTATTCATCTATACCATATATTTAATCGCTGACACATCTATTATATTATCGTAGACTGATGAATCAAAACCTATTTCTTTGCACCTTATATTATCTAACATTTTTCTTTCTTATAAAAGGTTTTGTACTTACAAAGATGAGTATATCATAAGAAGATGAGCTCCACAAACTTCTTGAACCTTCAATGCATCAAGTATTAGCATGACCATTTCATAATTTTCAACATATTCTCTCTTTTCTGCTTCAAGAAAATAATAACAATGCCATCTTCCTCATCACCTTTATAAACCCACTTAACCTTTTCTTTTTTTCTCTAAACCAACTATTTTTCTGACAAAGACTAATAAGTTTCTCATCTAAACCCTAAATTTCAAAAAATGTTGAAGCACATTCCCAATTCTAATTATTTAATTTTCCTGTTTGTGTCCATATACATACCTCTAAATCTCTCCACAAACACTAGTCCACAAAGTTTGACCAAGTTAACCTTATTTCACTTCAAGCCTTTTGTCAAATTTTTAGCTATGGTTTCACATTTATATCTTACCAAATTTATAATATTAAAAGCACATATTCACAATATTTATAAAACTTAAACACTAAATAGGAATTGAGCCTAAAACCTACTATAATAACAAACTTTAGCCAACTAAGCTACCACATCTTTTTATCATACCATCCACATAATAATTCAAATATAAACCTTCATTGATTTAATTTATTTAATCAATTTTAAAATATTTTTCCCATGTCTTACAACAACATTAGAGGCGAAAGTAATAGTAGGGGCTGGCAGAAAAGATAGAAACAAGTAGGAGAAACAATAACGAGACTGATAAGAATAGCGATATAGTTAGACTAGAGAGATTATGATAGTGGTATCAACGACGATAATAGTGGATGTGTGCTATAACACAAAAAAAGGTACCAATTGAAAAATACACCAACAATGGTGGTTTAGACTTGAGCATAAATGTTGGAGACGAAGCAACAATTCTAGATTGAGATGAAGTAGCATAGTTAGTTGGAGACCAGACACGAAACAAAGTTGAGCACGAGAGAGGGAGAAAAGGAATCACAAAGAAAACATTCTCTACTTAGACTTTTGACGAATGTCTTAGACCAATTGTCATTTAAAAACACATTTTATTTTTAAAAATGCCACCATAACATTTTTTAAACAAAGACCTATAAATTGTCACCAATTTGAGTTGTTATTTTGATATTTTATTCTAGTGTGTTTTCTTAAATTTGAATAAAAGAACTACTAATAAAAGGGAATAGAGAGACATTTATTAAAATCTTATTTACTATCCACTAAGAAAATGGAATTACTAATGAAAAATTTTCATCAACAAATGTCAAAATCCATTGATAAAAATTAAAATTTGTTGGTAAACTAAAATTATTAACGACTTATCAGAGGTCAAAATATATATCAGTAAAATGTTCATCAAAATTTTTTGTGACGAGTAGGAAAATTTGTTGGTAATTATCGATGACCAAAAATTCATTAGTAATTATTCGTTGATAAATTTCATTGATAAAAATTGTAATTTGGTCTTCTTTCTCATTCTTCAATTTTTTTTCCTTCTTTTTTTCCTACTCTTCCTCTTTTCCCTCCTTGTCCTTCTCTTCATCCTTGTTCGTCGCTAGTCGCCATCACTTCCTTTGCTGCAGTCATTGTTTCCACGACTGTTGTCGTCATCTTCGTGATTGTCTTCATCATCTTTGCAGTTTTTGTCATTGTTATATATCTTTCTTGTTTTTCTTCCATCAATAATAAATATTATAAATTATTGACGATAATGTAATGACGAGTCTTACAAATATCTTGATTGATGTTTCTAAAATAATTAAAATTATAAAATATATTATTTAATTATTTTTTATCGACAAATTTGTTTCTATTTTCAAAATTCCATTAATAATCTAATATATGGTTGTACTTATTAAAATCAATGGCATAATAATTATGATTCTAGCCTAACTAAATTTTGTTACTAGATTGCATTTCCAAACATATATTTTAAGTTGAAAGTTCCTTAGCTAAAGACTTACAGTTTAGAAATTAAAAAGTGAAAAAATAGAATAACTAATTGATAAATGGTAATATTTTTATTCGTGATTGTTAACATAATCATAAATATAGTCTTTGGAAGCCTTCTTATTTATAATGATTGATGAAAGTTTGTTGTGATCTTCTATCATTTAACATCCACCAATTTTATCTTGCCTGTTGTAAAAATGATAAAATGAAGAAGAAAGATGTATTAAATGAAGGAGGCTGACAAAAAAGTTTAAAATTCTTAGTAAATTGTAAGAAATAGTAAAAAGTTAGTTTAAAGAAATGAAAAGAGTTGACGTGAATAGGCCATCACATAGCGAGAAAAAAACAAGTTTGATAAAGAAATGAAATGATATTGGCTTGATGTGGAAGCCAAGTATGGTAATGAATGGGAGGAAAAAATGCTTAAAAGATACAGCACTTGGCTTCAAAGTATCAAATATTTCCCATCACACTAATCACATAATTGCTCCCACTATAAGATAATGTGTACCCTATGGTCCTACAATATCATTCTTCTACATATATGCTTCCAACTACTACACCTTAGCCTTTATGTGTGTGGGGATACCAATGCCTTCGCACAACAATAATCAAACACAAAACATCATTTATTAGCTTTTTGCCACTGCCGTCAACCTCTATTTCTCATCTACCATTCCAATGTTAATTAATATTCATATGCTAATCGAGTACTCTATTATACACAAATTTTTCATGTCTTCTCTCTCTTTCACAACTATATTTAATTAAGTGTGTTCAAAGCTAAATTTAAATTGGTAAAATAAATTCAAATTTTAGAAAAACAAAATTGATAACCCATATAAAATAGAATTTTCTTACAACAATTTAAACAACTTTTCTTTTCATCAGAATAATATTGTTCGAATTTATTTGTGTTTTAAAATTTTGAAATAGATTTAAATCGAATAAAATCATTCTTAATTATTTAAATATATTATTATTATTATACTTATATATATATATATATATATATATATATATATATGAGGTAAAAAGAAACCATGGTAATAACATATGTGAAGAACTAGAATATGATATTTTAGAAGTGGTGGTGAGTTAAAAATAATGTGACTATATTATTTCAATATTAAAGGTTTTAATATAAAAGGATTTGTTATAAACAAGTTTTACTATTTTAAAATACATCATCTTTTTAGAAACCATTTTTCTAGAGTTCTCTATCTTTCCTCTAAGGGTTCTTATACCTTGTTCATCTGTTTGAAGATTGGAGACCGCTTGTGTAATCTTCATAGTGAGAGATGTTCAAATCTACCTGATCAGTTTCTCAAATAGGAATAAGTCACTTTTCTATTCTTTTCTCTAGTTTCACGTTCTTCAATGCATGTGAAGTTTCTTTTGTTGCATGTATGGTTTGGGCTTTTTCTCAGATTCTTTAATTATCAATGGTTTTAATAGTATACCCTGATCATGTTTTCAAGGTCTGTAGGTGTTGTTTGGTCTCTTTGAGCTGAGAAAGTAGAGTAGGATTCTCTAAAGCTAGTTGGAGTTTCCAAAAAAGGTAAGGGAAGCTAAAGTTATTTTATAATTTAGTTATTGTGTATGAAATAATATTTTGTAATTATGAATCAGATGCATGTTGGTAATTTAGTTAAAATGATTTTAGTGAGTTTAGAGTATTTTGGAATGGTGATTATTGGTTGAATGAGGTTGCTATGTCCTGCTGATTCTGTTTAGAAATGATCTTTATTATAAATATTGTTGTTGAATTGTTAGTATTGTCATTTGAATTGTCGTGTTGAGATGAGATAGTGTGGTTTGGGTTGCAAGTCTTTATTTTAACAAAAAGAGAGGTTTAGATAGGTGTCTTTCTGTAAAATAGTTTGATGAAGAGAACAAAGGTTTGAGGGCAGTTTTTAAGTCATTTGAGACTTGTTGAAGTTATAAAACTAGTAAAATCTAGTGTGGAGTTCAATAGGGTACTAGTGAGTGGGTAATTACATGGTTTTGGTCTAAATAAGGAGGGTTTTGAGTGGTGAATTTCTAGAGGAGGGGTTTTGGAGAGAAGCCTGATCTTTGGGGTTGATGTTTTGCTCAATCAAGACTTGTTGAAGCATTAAAACCAGTAAAATATAGTGTATTGTGCAGCAAATGCGTTGTGAGGGGGTGGTTGCATAGTTTTATGTACAATTTAGGGGTTTTAACTAGTGAGATGTTGAATTAGAAGATTTGGGCTAAAGGTGAGGGTTTGTAATTTGTTTTTGAGTTTATTAGGACTTGTTCCACTTGTTAAGTGGCCTAAACCTAGTATGGAAGGTATATAATTGAGTTTGGATGGTTTAGAGTAGTTAATGGAGTTTTAGATGGTCATTTGAGTTAGGGAGCAAATTTTAGACGTTTCAGGATGTTTAGAAGGTCCTAGGAACCTTTCAAAGTGGTGGGTGAAGTGTATAAAGTCATTTAAAAAGAGTAAATTCTGCTGATAGCGCCTGAGCGCCCAAACCAAGCACTGAGTACCATCATTCCAAAGGCGCCAGCGTCGAGCGCTATTTTTCTGGCACTGAGTGCCACCATTCCAGTGGCTCTGGCACTGAGGGATAGCTTCTGAGCGCTACCACACCAGTTTTGGTTTTTTTTTTTCACGTTTTGGAAATATCAAATTCAGAGTTCCAAGTATCAGTTTTGGACGTTCTTTAGGTCGTTTTAGAGGTTTTGGACCCTTTTGAAGTTGTTGGTGAGGGTTTCCAAGTTGCTTTCCTTACCTAATGTGACTATCAAGAGGCTATAAAGAAAATTGTGTTATTATGTGACTTCTGATGACTTGTAAGGGTGTTTTTGATTGTTTAGTGTATAATGAGAGGTTTCATATGATAGTATGCAATGTTTGTATGAAGTATAAGTATATGAATATTATTATGTGTGAGAAATGATGATGATGTTCATGTAATATGTGAGGTATGAATTTTAAGTATCATGTGAGAAAGGAATTCTAAGAAGGAATATCCTAGTTGGTTAGGTTGTGTTATGTATTGAAGTAGAGGCTTCGGGATTGGTGAATGATCTTGACACTCTTAATAATCCCATCTCATGTAGAGATTGGGTGATTATGTCATGAAGAGTAGAAGGAGGTCCTAGTCCATGGTTACTGGTTAGGACCATAGATGTTTGACGGATTAACCTTGGTGTATGACATTATTGGTGGTGGTTGAGGATGTGCTTATTATTATTTCTGAGCAAGGTTGTTCCACCTACACGGGTGCAGGTTTCTCATGAGTCTGACATCAATGCATTTATTCAGATAGTTTGGGTTCTTCAAGGTTGATGGGAATTGTGTTATGTGTTGTTTGAGTTATATATGGATGTGAAATTATTATTGTTTTAAAAATGTATGTATGATCTTTTAGTATTTTAGTTTACCCTTGCTTTTGTGTTGTGTTTTTGTGCATGTTTTCTCTTTTGCGATGATTACTTTAACGATACGAGCTTAGGAAGACGTTCTTTACAATTACTCCAAGAAGAGATGAGAGAAAAACAATTGGAAAGTCAAATGATTCTACCGATATAGATCTTACATTTTGTAAGTTTATTATTTTTAAAGTGGTTTTACTATCATATATGTAATATTTTATTTTAGTAATATTGCAGTATTAAAGATGAGATGTTACAACATAAATAATATTATATTATTAAAAGTAAACAAAAAGACGAAAATTATTTTAATATTTATATTTTGAATTTTATACATATTTATAAAAAGTAAATCTTACAAGTTATACATTATTTATATCTTAATGTATAAATATAATTGTCAGAACCAGTAAAATCCACGCATGTATCGTTTTAGTGGAGTTCACGTGTCAAGAGCAGGGCTCGACACTCAGATGACAGACGCCAGGTGTCAAGCGAAGAGGATCCGAAAATCAGTTAGTGGAAAGCAGGTGTCGACAGAAGAGGGGACGTTCGTTTTGACGTGTGAAGCAAAAACTTGGATTTTCAGAAAATCTACTCCACTCTCTGCATGCACCCTCTTTTCAAATTTCTGAAGAATCTCATTCTCTCCTCCTTCTCTCTACATCCTCTTCATCTTCTCTCTAGGAACGCACTCCCTTTCCCTTCTCTGATCACCATTCAGCCATCGTAGAAGCACTTCCGGTGTCAAGAGCTTCCAGATAAACCGTTCGGTTTGTGAAGCTGAGCTGGTAAGTCCTTCTTTTCACCCAGTCGTTCGTTTCCTAAACATGCAAACCCAGTTCTGGGTTCCTGTGTTGATCACCATTCTCAAAATGAGTGGTTCTAATAGTGTTGGGTTGTCACTTGGTGTAGTTGGAATTGTCGAGCGTCGACGGTAGGGAAACTGGTAGTGGTGAAATTGTATTTTGCCTTTGGAAAAGTTCGTTCACGCTCAGAGGTAATGGAAGCTTATTAATTTAATTTATATGACTATGTGTTGCATGAACGTTCGTTGACTTGATTGGATATGAAAAATTATTGTGCTATGTTATGATGCATGAAATGTATGAAATTTCTATAATTGGATGGTATGAGATATGAAAAATTGATTATGGTATGAATGTATAAAGGTGTGAAACTATATGTTAAGAACTGAATTTGAATAATATTGATTCTGGTAAGAAATTCCCCTAAGAAAGTGTACGTACGTTACTGAACGGTCCTTAACCGTTCGGTTTTCTAGTGAATTTGGATTTGTAGTGGATTCTTTCATTTGGGAAGAATCCTAGTTGATGACGAGCATCTACACTTCGAAATATTGTGCTTGAGCGTTCGACCAAGCATAGTTCTGTCTTGATATACTGATATAAATTTAAGTGTATATATATATATATATGAAATTATATATTTTAGTTATTCTTAAATACTAATCTAATAGTATAATAGCATATTTTGTCAGAGCGGCTGCAGCGGATGGGTTAGCGTGGAATAACAAACCAAGAGGGTTTTTAATACTAATGTGTGCCTCTTAATTTCTACTCAATTAAACTTACTTAGCAATTAATAAAGACAAATAAAGCAAGAGTAAGGTTGAGAGAAATTTGCACAGATGATTTTATCCTGGTTCGGATCTTACCAATCCTACGTCCAGTCGCTTATCTCAAAACAAGATAAACAGTTTCACTATCACAAAACAATTACAAATTACAATCACAAAGATACAATTTGTAAAAGTTTAGAAACCACCTCTCTTGATACCACAAGAGATAAAACTACACCTCCTTTGAGTCTTCACAAAGGATGAACACCTCCTCCGAATACTTCACGAAGGATGATTCTCTTCCGAACACCTCCTTATACACACCAAGGATGAACCAGCTATTCCTCTATCACTGTAGCAGTATTTCACCAACTCTACAGACAGAGTTTCCTTAGCTGAGCAAGATCACACAATTCTCAAGAGTTTCTGAGTATTTGAGCACAAGGGAAGAGTTGTTATTCTTTCTTGAGAGAAAATGAGAGTCTTTTTATAGACTCATCCAAAGGCTCTTCCATTTTTCGTTTTCAGCCTTTCTGACTGTGTTAATCGATTAGCTACAGTGGTTAATCGATTAACACCCCAACGGATAGTCCAACGGCTCTAAAAACGGCTAGTTTTTCAAACGGTCACTGTGTTAATCGATTAACACCCTCTGTTAATCGATTAACACCCTCTGTTAATCGATTAACACCCTCTGTTAATCGATTAACACTGCATTGCTGTGCTTCTCCATTCGTCTCTGGAACAATCGATTAACACCATCTGTTAATCGATTAACGCTAATCGATTAACACCTCTTGTTAATCGATTAGCACTGCACAGAATTTTGCAAATGGTTTATTTTTACATCACTTTTGAATGCATTCATAAATATGTTCATACAATTATTACAAAAGGTTACAAGTCTTCAAAGATCATTCTTCATGAATCTTCATGAGTCTTGGTTGTTCTTGACTTGATTTGGACATCATCAAAACTTCATCTTCATCATTTTGCTAACATATTTATCAAGCCTCTTTTATGTAAGTTTAGTAGCACCTAGTCTTATACCAAGTGTTCGTCCTAAGCAAGTGTTTGGTCTTACACCAGGCACTCATTCTATCTTCTTAAACTAAATTTCTGATACGAGTGTTCGTTCAAGCCACTAGGGTTCGCTCACTATAGTATTCAGTCTTTAACTGACATACGTATTTCTTGATACTAAATCTAATCAATCTAAGTTTTCATAAACGCTCGGTTTTTTGTGTCCATTGGCTTCGGCCTAGAGTTTTAGTGTTGAGTATGGTCTTTCAGATATTCGGTTAAAGTTCTTAAGAGTCAGTTCATCTAATTGACTCATTTTGTAAGTTACGTTCGTTATATTCGTTGTTCGTGATATTAGATTGTATTTGGTTTCTTTCTCAAACCGATGGTAAAACTCTTGGTCAATTCATTATGGAACTGGAGACCTCTCGGTCTCGCTCCAATTGTTCAGTCCCGTTCTGAGTCAAGGTTGAACGTTCGGTAAATTGTATCCGAACGGATCTTCGAGTGAAATGGTTAAGTGAGATGATTATTAAAGAGAGATGAAGAAAATGAGATATGGAAATGTTGTGGTTTATGGACGAGCGTTTCGGGGAGGAATGACTCATGTATGAATATTGGAATTGGTAAAGTATGACTGTGGGTAATGTTAAGCTGGCTGTTCATCCTGATGTTCCGTGAGTACTCGTCTTCACGTAGAGGAGGGTAGGTAATGTCTGGGAACGGCAGGAGGTCCTAGTCCTTAGGGGTACTTTGGACAGATAGGGCTAACCTCGGGTGGCAGCTGTTGAGGGCATCCTAGTTACTACATCACCCGGGTGCACGAACGCCTGTAGCTACACATTTCATATCGTCCGGACAGTCAGTCTAGTAATAGGCCTTTGTACGATATGTATGTTGAGATTATCTTGTGTGTTGGATTGTTTGAAATGTATGTGTATGTATGAATTAAATTACATAAGCTTACCCTGTGTTTCCTATCGTGTCTGTTTTGTACGTTTGTCTTGTCGTTGCAATGATCATCCGTGTGGATGTGAGCAGAAGGGGACGCGCTGTCGAAAGATACACTGGAAGAAGAAAATTTGGTAGAAGTTGAAGTTAAGACCGAACCTTAGTACGTTCGGTCAATAGAGTAGTTTTTGTAATGAGACGGTCTTTTGTCACTTTCTCACCTTAGTATGTATGATCGTACGGTACTTGTTTTTGTAAACTGTTCGGTCAAACTCGTACTTACGTATTGTTTAAATATAGCAACTCTTTTTGTAAGGTCGTCCGGTCATGCGCATACGTTCTCTTAGTGTAAAACTGAACTGAAATATTATTAATTGTAATTATTCTATCATATAATATATTGTTATATTTTTGGGATGTTACAATAATTTATATTTTAATAAAAAAGTTTATATAAAAAATTGAAAACTGACCTAAATCATTACAAATTCATTTAGTTTGGCTAATTATTTTTTAAAAATATTTAAACGAAATCACAGTATGCATAATTTTTATTTTTATGTTCAATTAAAATATATTTTGAATTAACCTTCCAACCAAACTGCATGGACAGTGACAGTCCTTTAATCTCTTTTTTCTTCTCGGTGATGGGAATTTCTTAATTGAAAAAATTGATATCAAGACTAACAAAAAAAATCAACACGAGAAAGAAAAATCAAGGCATGACCTTTCCTTCTTATTTTGCCAAAAAATTCACGGAAGGACATGTAATCGATTATAGAGATGGTACAATTAATTAAGTGTGTTTAAAAATTTTATTTTTATTATTTTTGTTTTATAAATAAAAAATTTAAAAATATTAAAATAATAAATAAATAAAAATTATTAACTTAAAATATTAATTTTGTATATTTTTATTTTAAAATATAACTTTTATGTATATTAAAAATTTATAACAACCTTCTACTTTACAAAAAATTTAATTTTAATTTATATTTTCAAAAATTGATAGTTTATATGGATTATTTTTATTAATTTATTTTATAAAAATATTAATATATAAATAACTTTTTTCAATAATATCTATTACAAATTTTGTATTTCAATCTACTTATTTTCTTTTAATTCAAATAACTTTGTTTTCATTCTCTTATTTTTCTTTTCTATCTTGCTTTTACTCTTCAAATTTACTCTTTCAAATAAAATATATTAATTTATCACTAGTCCAACGAATATCTTTTGAATTATTTATTTTTTTGTTATAAGTTATGAAACCATATAAATAACTATATAAGATGTTTTTACTTTTTTTTTATGTTGATTCAAGATGGGCATAGAAAATTTACTCAAAGAATAAAAAAGCATTTCTATACAAATTATAATTATAATTAACATAAAACACACTATTTTCTTTATTATAATTTTATTTGTTTCTCATCTACTCATATAATATATATATTTATTTATATTTTTATATTGCATGTGCCTAACATTCCTTTTTGATTTGGTTTTTCACCATGTAAAAATCCGAATCAAATAAAAAAAAGTGATTGAGTTTATTTTAGTTTAAATAAAATATAATTTTTTTACTAAACCAGAAAATGTGATTGGATTTAAGTGAAATTATTTCTGGCAGTGCAATTGTGGACCCACTAAACAGTGTACAGATACCTCGTACAGTGGATGGCACTATGGATGCTGGAGTGCTTATTACTCTCTTTCTAAACATCATGCCATTGTTGATATTGCCTGATGCATTTATGACGTCTATGCAACATAATTATCAAACCTATCAATAGACTTTCTTTTATTCTTTCTATTTTTAAAATAAAAAATTATTTGTTTTAGTCATTAAATTATTTTTTTCTGTAACTCCTATAATATTTTATTCATATTGGATTATGTAGGAAGTCAGACTAGTAAATATTATTTGACTGCATTAAATTATAAAATTCAAAGTTTAATAAGTATTTTATATTCGCATTTAATATATTACGATGATATTTGGAGATCTAGATGATAGTAGCCTTATGAGCTGTTGAGTAATTTTTTTCAGTAAAAGAAAAGTGAAAATGAGTGTATAAATAAGTATTTTACTACTTTCACCAACCTCAGGTATACTTTTATACCTTATTATCACATACTAACCCAAACACAGGTCAAGGGGTATCTGGGTATGCATTTTATATTAACATGTTATAACTTTTAAAATTATATAAATAATTTTTGTTCTGACAATTTTTTTCTTTTAAAGAAAAGATAAAGAGCTATAAAATTATTTTTGAATTCAGGAATTATGTATATGGTTAAATTGACGACTTAAGCTGTTATTTATGGATTCTTCAATTATATACCTTATTAAATAATGAAATTATTTTAATAAATAATGAATACAATAAGAAAATAAAAAAATGAGAAAAAAAAGTTAAAAAGCAGTATCTGTTTGTACAGTAATAATACATATTAATGAAAAAGAGCATTTCACACTTCTATATTTGAAAAGTAAATAATAATAAAAATAATAAATTAAAAATAAAGATGATTTTTAATATATTATACGCATGAGTTGTTTAGAAAATTTATATAAAATTGTGAAATAAAATTGAGACTAATGACTAAAAAAAAGATGTAACACAAAAAATATACACAACAAATCAATATATCCCTTTATGTGTAATTATATTTTAAAAAATATATTATAGTTGCAAGTTTTGTATTTATCATTTAAAATTTCTATTTTTTAATACTTTTTTTCACTATATTAATCACTTCACAGTACAAAAGGCCAAAAAAAAATCATGATTGAATACCAGTAAAGAAACTTCTGTATCTTTATATCGTTAACGTATTTGATCAAAATAAAAAAAAAACATTTTACGAAATTACCAATTTATTAATGTAGTATGTTAATAAGTTTTTATTTATTTATTTAAATTATAAAAGGACATCTCTTTATGCCACACATTTATTGTACACCTTCAGCTCTTAATAAACTAATGTAATGTTTTGATTTAATATAATTATTGTTTAATTTATGTTTGAACTAAAATAAGAATTGCAATACATTCAAACACACTACTATTCAAAGATTTTGTGAAATTTTCATAATTATTACCAACTTGGTAACATAAAAAATAAATTATCAACATATAATGTATGTGAACTAAACCTGATAAATTAAATAAGTTGGAATAATTGGTTAAATAATTAAAATTTTTAGTTGAGTGAGAATTATTAAACATGGTGCAGTTCAAAAAGAGTGAGTGAACATAATAAAAACATATAAGATTAAATCATAATATCTTAATTAAACCAGTACAATATTTTAGTTAAATTGATATAATTATTGATTAAATTCATCTTTAAACTAATATATCATAACATATGTAAAAAAAGTTCAAATAAATAATATCAAGTTGTGTATACAATTTTGTTTTGTAATGTATATTTATAAGCACTATTTTTCTATTGTTTGCTAAATTTTATTTTTAATCATTGAACTTAATTTTAAGTACATTATGTAAGAGTATGAAGATAAGGCTATTGGACCCTCCGCCAGACCCAAAGGGCCAAAGGACCCTGACTTAGAAGGGGTTCTTTCACTTTTCCAACTCTGAGCCACTTTCCAGTTCTTCTCTCCTTCTCTCTCTAAATTCAGTTTTCCTCCTTCCTTCTCTACCTTCTCTCTACCCTTACACTCATTTGAACCGTTGAAATTTCGATTAGATGATGTTATTTCTCTCACGGAGTTGAGGACTTCCTATCCATCCGATTAGTTTTCGATTTGGACGAGTAAGTCAAATTTTCCCCTTTTCTTGAACCTAGGGCATGCAATTTTACTGGTTGCATGCAGCTGGGTAGTATTTCCTTTCGATTTTACTGTCTGTTCTAGCTCTAAGAGTTGTTTCCATCACCATTTAGGTGGTTGTAGGGCACTGTTTGGGTCTTCTCTGTGAAGGCACTGTTAGGGCACTCTAGTTGGCTATACTGCTCAACTTCAAGGTAAGGGGAGCTAATTATTTTTTTTGTATGAATTTATTTTATAAAAATATATGCATATGAATGTTGAACCGGTGTGCTCTTGTGAAACTGTTTTATGACTTTTATTGTATTGGGTGTTATAACTGAAATTGTGAAATTGTGCGTGTTGTGATGTGATGAATTTAATCTGTTTTGAATGAGTTTGTTGGCTGAAATTGATCTTGTTGGAAGGTCTGGAGTAAGGGTTTTGTAATAACATGTATATAGGTATTAAATAGATGTATAGGTACTCTTTGAGGTTGCTGTGAGAGGAAGTGAAAATATTAAAATTAGGCATTTCAGATTTAGAGCATAAGAGAACAGGGTAGATAATTTAAATAAATTAATTGTTAATTGTTGAGAGCCTTTCTTTGTTGGTAGGATAGAGGAACCTTAAAAACCTGAGTTGGCACATCCTGATCATAGAGCAGCCTTGGCCTGGTCATATGTGCTGGAGTCGAAGGTGAGTTTGATGCGTTCAGACATCTGGGTCCTCTCCGGTGACCAATTGGGATAAAGAAAGATTTCTACTAGGATAAAAATAAAATAAAACAAGTTGATTGTAGATGCATAAAGTTATCATATATTAATTTCTAGTCAATTATAATTTTAGGAAATCAGTCACTGTGTATTTGGAATTTAAAGTGAGGATCATATATATATATATATATATATATATATATATATATATATATATATATATATATATATATATATATATATAATAAAGTAAGGATAGTTGTTTTTTTATGTTGAAACGTGAGTGTTAATCAATAATTATATTACTTATAGGTGTGTATAAATTGATGCATTTTATGAGTTGTGGGTTAGTTGGAGCTGTTTGGTTCTTGGTATTGATTAACTTAGATTTAATTGTTGAGATTGTGTATATGTTGATTGTGGCAGAAAGTATATGATTACAAAGTGATGAAAGTATGATCCAAGTTGTAAATCAAGTTCCATCTGTGTAGGATCTCTTGGTGAGATCCTTAGTGTTTTAGAATGAAAATAGGAGCTCAGTCTTGGGGGTCATTCTGAAACTCCAATGGCTAATCATACTCAAGTAGAGGGATTAATCCATGTGGTGAGGAGTAGCAGGAGGTCTTAGTCTTGGGGCTTCCAGTATGCCTCAAGGCCCAGAACAGGCTAACCTCGTGAGTGTGGCAGGGTGAGAAACCCAAGTTTCATAAGTCAGCACGAGTGCAAGACCCGTCATAGCTCGACTATCATTCTAAAGTCCGGACGAGTCAAGTCTAGGGGATAATATGCTAGGATGTATGCCTTAAACTGCTTTGATTTAAGTTAACTCTTGTATGTTATGGGCTTGATATGATGCATGCTTTTATATAATTAGCTCACCCTTGCTTGTTTGTGTGCTTGTTGTATGTGTTTTCTTTTGCAATGATCATCCACTTGGATGTGGGCAGAGGAATATGAGGTTTCTTTGGAGGCAACATTGGAGAGAAATGAAGATGATACTGCAACTTAGACTCATTAGGAATTCTTAGTTCTCTTATGTCATTTTGAAGAACCTTGTTATGTTTTAAGTTTCAAATTCTGGGCATATTTTGGAATACTCTAGTGCATGAAGATTTAATTTCTTAGTAAATTCTGGAGGACTGTAATCGTATAATACTTTAAGTACATCTCTTAACTGCTTTCTAATATTATAAATTGGTGATGTCTTTGCATATATATATATATATATATATATATATATATATATATATATATATATATATATATATATATATATATATATATATATATATATATATATCTGTTATATATTTGGGATGTCACACATTATGATCCTATTTTGTCCCCAGTTTCGCTCGAAAATGTCAAATTAGTCCATCCTTTAAAAAATGCGTCAATTACGTCCTCACTTAATAAAATTTGCATCAATAAAATCCCTTCCGTTAAATCCGTACAAATGACGTTAATTATTCAAGTAGAAGAGAGAGAAAAATAATTAACGTCGTTTGTACGGATTTAACGGAAGGGATTTCATTGATGCAAATTTTATTAAGTGAGGATATAATTGACGCATTTGTTAAAGGATGGACTAATTTGACATTTTCAAACGAAACTGAGGACAAAATAGGGTATTAAGCCAAAATTTAAATTTAATCCCTTAAATAATTTCTCAAATGATTCCTTTTTTTTATCTATTTAGTAACTGCGAAAAATATTAAAATTATAAAATGTGACTATCGTAATTAAATGAGTTAAAAAAAATAAGGATTCTTCCCCAAATTAACAATGAACTTTTGCAAACAAGTGGTAAAACACGCTCACCAGTTGAAATTTATTCTTGAAAAGAAGTTAAGGTTTTCTTTTTCTATTGTTGAAGTATTTTAATTATAGAAAAAAAGATGAAAATCAGTCAAAATAAGGTACAATTTGGTCCTCATTCTTTTCGAAACATTCGTTTTAGTCCTCGAAAGCTAACACCGTTAAAATGACTAAAACGAACATTTCGAAAAGAATGTGAACCAAATTGTACCTTATTTTGAAGGAGGGACGAAAACCAGAAACGGCTAATAGGGACTAAAAACATATTTAATCCTTATTTTTATATTAAAAATATGAGAGTATATGATAAATAATAATATTATAGTTAATGTTAATTGAAAATATGTTTGATAAGAAGGTTGTGATGTTTCTTAGTAACTTTTATCTTATTACCTTCTATGATCTAGAGATGCTTTTCTTATTATTCAAACACATTTTTTTAAAAAAAAATAAAATTTGATTATTTTATATTAACTGTAACGTCATTTTATAATAATTACAATCTCATATTTCTTAACATTTTTAAATAAAATAATAAATAACAACTATATCACATAAATAACAAAAATCAAATGGAAGAATAAAACTTTTGAATATTATATAAATAAAATAATTAACAGAATCAATTAAATATCTAAATTTAGAGATTTCGAAATTCAGTAAAACGTTTCATTTTCAAAGTAATTTATTATTATTATTTTGTATTGTTCTTGATATTATTTTAAATTATTAAAAAACACATGACATAAACAAGATTAAAAGGTGAATTAAATAAAATCACATATGGAAAAAATTATAACAAAATTACTATTTCTGAGATTGTAGATATTTTTATTTTCAAGAGTAACCAATATTTCACGATAGCCCACATCTTTTTGGTTTATTTTTTGTTTTTTTTTAATTAATCAGTGAATGAGTTATTAACTATCTTTGAAATTTATTTGCATTTTTTTATCATGACATCGTTCTTTTGTTATATATCAACAATGTTCTTTTATTATAGGTTTAAATGCTTACTTAGTTTCTATGTTAGGAGATAATTTTCTATTTAGTATCTGGTTTTAAAAATGTAGATATTTGATGTCTATGTTTTAAAATTTGTATCAATTCAGTCATATCCGTTATGTTGTAAGGAACGACGTTAAATGTTAAATGATGTGGCAAATAACTTATCTGATGTGGCAAAAGATAATTTTAAACCAAAGGTAGATATGAAATTATTATTTCATTACAATAAATTAAAGGCTAACGTGCTTGCCCTAAGACATTGATGTCCAAGGAGCTTAGGTGAAGGAGCTGAGGTGAAAGAGGTGAGCTGAGGTGGGGTGGCCTTCATTGTTTGGTTGGTGTGAGGTAGGTGCCTTAAGTTGAGGAACTATTGTTGTCGTCTTCTGAGGTTAAGGAGGTTGTTAAGGTGGGGTGCCCTTCGCTGTTTCCTTTTTGTGAGGTGGGTGTCCTATCATTGTTGTCTTATCTATTTGTGGTTCATTTTTGGGGTTGTTTTGTTGGTGTGGACGAAACATTATTAAGTCACGATGACGCAATGTCAATGAATCATTGTCCGTCTTGCTCACGGGGGAACTCTCGTGGTGCTTCATCAAGAGGAATGCTTGGCAGCCAAATATGCTATTGTGGAGAGCTTGCCGTATTGAGAGTCGCAAAAACTGCTAAGAATGAAGGCAAGCCTTTTTGGGGCTGTCCTAATTACAAGGTTTCTTCCCTTCGTTGTGTTTTTATTTAGGGATACATTTATTTGGTTTTTGCTGAGATGATTTTGGTTGGATGTTTTGTACAACGGAGTCGAAATGAAGAAGTGCGAGGATGTAATTTCTTCAAATGGGCCAGTGAAGATAATGTTGATGAAATGGATACTACAATTGGGTGGCAAAGAAGAAAGATTATTAATTTGGAAAAATCACTTTTGGTTTGTCAGAGAAGGGAAAAGGTCTTAATCTGGATCTTATGTTTGATGGGGTTGATTAATATAGTCTTTGTACGTTTTATGTTTTAATTTTGTTGAAGTGTTGTATTAGTCACATTTTGTGATGAAGAAGTTAGTTAAATTGTAATGTTTCTTTGACACTAAACATGGATGAGAATCTGGTTGTAATGAGATTGTGCTTGTAATGACATTGTATTTAATGAACAAGTTGGCTATATTAGAATGTTTGGTAGTTCAAGTGTAATTTTCAAAGAAGCCAATGAAATGAAGTTTGAAATCAGAGAAGCCAAATTAATGTCTTTTAGAATACATTAAATATAATAAAGTTTGATGCAACTACAAAAAATATAAACAAGTTTCAAATTAGAGAAGCCAAATTAATATTGTTGTGACAATAGAATATGACAGAACCCAAAATGTTAATCCAAGGTCGAAAATACTTCACAGAACATCACATACCATCCAAAATGTAAACGTTATTAAATGCAAAATACATGACAAAAAACAATACTATTTAAAGTCAAAGTGCATATCCAAAATAGAACAAAGATGTACTTAATATTTGAAAGTAGAACAATCTAAAGTGGTGCTGTGATTTTATCAGTCTGGGGTTCTTGAGTAATTTGACTTGCTTGAGTTGGGTTTGGTGTAGGTTCTTTGTTTTGTTGTTGACTTGCTTGAGAAGGGTGTAGGTGGTGTTGTTGTTGAATTCCTTGTGGGCAATTAGTTCTTCTATGCCCAAGTTGTCTACATATGGAACATCTCTTAGGGATTCATTTTTGTCCAAGTTGTGTATCATCCTTTTTTTGTCCCAACTCTCGAGCCTTCTTTTCTTTCTTGGTCTACCTGGCAAGACCCGTTTTGGTGGAGGCAAAATATCAGGATTTGAAATCCTTTGCCATAGATGAGGTCCATTGAGAGGGAAAATGATTGGAATATGTTTCTTCATATGTGGAGGTTCTGAACTAGTGCGGGATGAACTCTTTTGGATTCATGTTCAAAACCTCATTGCTGTGACTGCATGACAGTAAGAAATTCCTGATACACTCCACTTTTTGTAGCTACAGTCTCTTTTCTCTACATCAACGACATACTTTTCACCTATGTTGGATGTATGACAAATCTCAAATATTTGTATCCCTGACCAATTGAAAAATCATAAACAATGAATGTTAAATGAAAACAGTATAAACAACAATAGTAAAGGAAATCAGTAGTTGTCATACTTAGGTATCCAATATTTTGTCTTCTCTAACTCTTTCTGTAGCCTCTTTTGAATTTTGGGGCAAATGGGACCTTGAAATCTACTTATCTTCTCTCTATTGGATGCCCACCTCTTCATCAGGTATATACGAATCTCTTCCAACATGTTATGATTGGTTTCCCCCTTGCATATAAGATGACACTGTTAAATGCTTCTGAAATGTTATTGACAAGTGTGTCACAAGCATGTCTTCCTATAAATCTGGATCTAGACCAAAATCTGTAAAAATATGAAGTTAAACATTTGGAAAAGAAACAAACATTTACAAAACATGAAACAACAATTACAGTTTTGAATACTAGCCTGGGTGGAATAGCTATCAAGTGTTTGAATCCATCTTCATTAACGTCCTTAATTTGTCGCATCACTGACTCCCATGCTTGAGGATGTGTTGATGATGCTGCCTTCCATAGTAATTGTCTTAGAGTTATGCCACAAAATTTCTTCCTAAAATTTGCATATATGTGTCTGACACAAAAACGTTGGTCCACCTCAGGCAAAAGATTTTGTAAAACTGGTATAAGTCCCTATCATAGTAAAGAAAGAAAGTATGAGTCTTAAATTTCTATCGTCATCAAAGTAATAAATAAAAGTTGCACATTTACTTACTTTATGTTGATCTGATACAAATGTACACCTTGAACAAAAGCCCTCACCTCCAAGATAATCAATTAACCATTCTAAAAACCAAGTCCATGTTTTCTTATTCTCTACTTCAACAACATATGCTAACAGACACATCTGGTCATTGCCATCTCTCCCAACAACAGTTAAAAGTTCACCTCCATATTTACCTTTTAAGAAACAACCATCCAAATGTATAATAGGCTTACAACATACAAAACTGTCCTTACATGCTTTGAAACACACGTACATTCTCTTGAAAATGGCCTTATCCTTAGTTGGTTCTACATTAACTTTAATTGTTGAGCCAGGGTTTGATTTAAGTAACTCGTGTGCATAATCAAATAGTCTTTCATATTGTTGTTCGAAACAACCATCAATGTTGAAGGATGCCATTGCTTTTGCCCTACTTGTTGTAGACCTAGACACACCAATGTTATACTTTTTACAAAATTTATTGTGCAGGTTTTTCATATTAATATCCGAATTTCCTTTCATGCTCTTCTCTAACCTCCCACTTAACCATTTAGAGGTAACTAAACCAAATTTGAATTCCCTGCTACATGTATGACTGTCTACAATTTTCGTTAACTTCCATGTACGTTGGCTACTCTTGTATCCACAATATGCATAAAGTTTCCGTATTATGCTCTACTAATTAAATTTTTAACGAAATTTATGCTCTACTAATTAACTTTTTTTGAAAATTACATGCCAAAATTTATAAACCAACAATTTAAAATAGAAAAACACAAAAAAATTATTTAAAAATATGACATCCTAAATATAACTGCACATAAAACAACTACTGAAAATTTCAGCCAGGACTAATTATTACGGCGAACTAGTTAAAATACAGGTGTCTGTAATTTTGGATGATAATAACAAATAAAATATATAATTTAAAATATATTTTATAGTAATTATAAAAGTAATAATTATTATAAAATAAATGTTATATTTGTAGAATTATTGAGAATAGTTATTATTTATTGTATGTATTTTTTTCATTAATACAATGGGTTATATTGATGAGAATAAAATAGATAAAAAATAATGTACAAATTAGAAAAAACCATTGTAAAAAGATATACAGCCAAATCAAAATAGTTATAATAAGGAGAAGTGTGTTAATTAATTGTCATAGATAACGAAGAGAGATGAAAGAATGATTAATGAAAAATATTACTAGTATGAATACAAGATTCTTATTAAAAAGGAGAGTGTGTAAAATAATATATATTAGAAAACATTAAATTTATGACATTTATCAATTAATTAACTTGACATACTTCTTAACTGGACTTTAAATAAAAAATATCTAATCAATATGGATTCTAAAAAGAAAATAAAGAAAATAATCAAATACAGGAAGTTCCATTAACTTTTCAAATTAATGTCTGAGTTCTCTATTCAGCTATGGATAAGAATTTCAGAAGTTTCTCTTAGGTAAAATTAATTTTTTATTAATTTTTATAAATTCTTTATATAATCTTTTAACATATTTGGATTTGAAATAAACTAGTTTTAATTTACAGTGAAATTAACTCTCAATCTTTATTTATTTTTATGTATTTGGGAAGTCTTCGGAGAGAGTAAGGACGCGGAACATACGTCCAAGCACGTCGTGAAGAAGTGAAAGCTAAGAAATAGGAGTCAGAGCTAATCTGAAAAAGAAAAGAAAAACGGCGGATCTTGCTTTTTGGTATTTAAATAAAATTATAATTATTTATAATTAGAAAAGAAGGAAAGGAAGGTAAACACTATATCCACGCTGAAAGTGCAGTGCAGCCAGCTCCCGCACTTGCATTGCCACCACACCATTCTCATCTGGCATTTCATTATTCATTGCACGAACCACACACTCTCAGATCTGACACTCTCCCATTCTTAAACGCTCTTCTCTTTCTTTGTCTGCTTCGACTGTGAGTTTCTTTCACTGTCTGTTTTGAATTTGGTTCAGTGCAAAGAAGTGTTTCTTCTGTTCTTCGTTGTGCAGTTTTATTCACAATGTCAGATTTGGTGTTACATTTGCTTTTTTATTTTTGGTTACTCTGCTACTTAGCTCATCACCCCTAAAAGTGGAATTAGGTTTTAGCTCTCTTTTAATATCTTGCTTAAACTGCAAATTCATGCTTACAATTGGCTAATTTACTTGACTAGCGACTCGTGTGTGCGCAGAAATTGACTGTGTTGATGATTGTTAGCTCATTCTTTCTTTGCTTATTTTATATACGTTAGTAAGCAGAACACATGTGTTATTTTTTTTGAAGATTTTAGGATTCAGAATTGAGAATATTTGTTAGAAGTTCTTTTTGTGGTAATCAATTTGAACTTGCAGTGGTTTTACTTGAATACGAAATTTGAAATATAATGGAATTGTGATAGTAAAGCTAGGGAAGCCAAGAGATTAGTTGGTGGTTAATTTATACACGAGCTTGATTTGTGGAAAACTTGATATGCAGACTGCCTTTGTTCATGGCAAAGTCGAGGCAAAAGTTATCGAACCAGGATTCTTCTTTATCACCTACTGCTGCAAGATCAAGGGACTGGGATGGGCCATCAAGATGGACGGATTACCTTGGAAGGGAAATGACTTCTCCGTTGTCGTCAAGTAGCTCTAGAAATATGTATCATGATGGACAGTCTCAGGGCTCAACTCCATCCCAATCACACAAGGGTATTAACATGCAGTGGGTTGTCCAACTCACTGAGGTTGCCGAAGGTTTAATGGCTAAGATGTATAGGTTAAATCAACTTTTGGATTATCCAGATCCAATCAACCATGTATTTTCAGAAGGATTTTGGAAAGCTAGCGTGTTCCCCAACCATCCTAGAATCTGTGTCTTGCTCTCTAAGAAATTTCCGGAACACTTCAGCAAATTGCAACTTGAACGTGTAAGAAGTGATGTCTGATATTCTTTATATTTTGAATATTGATGATGGCCTCTGCTAATTTCATCATTTGGGAAGAAAATGGATGCAGATAGATAAGACTGCTTGGGACTCATTGCAAGATAATGCAGAGCTTCATTTACAGAGCCTGGAACCCTGGGTGCAGGTAATATTGTGATACTTTTGTTTATTAGCATTTGTTCCTTACATAAAACTTTTATGGGTTTCTGTCCCTATAATTTTAAAAGTGTTGATTTTGGTCTCTATTGTCAGTCTTTGTTACAAAAACATTAATGGGGGTAATGGTCGTGATGCTATCTCTACCTCTACACCTATCTTTTCTTCTTTCTCTTCTTTCCTTGTCAACATGTTAGCATTTTGAACATCACAGCTGTAAACTTCAAGAACGAAAGTGGGGTATCTGCAAAGACAATATAGAATCACACGTCACAAGTCGCTAATATTGGATTTGGGAGATTAGGTGAATGATGACACAAATGATGTCCTACTCATGTAGTTGGATCGTGCAGTTAAATGCAAATTTGAATTAAGTGAGACCTAACTTTAGTTTGAGGTCCACTCTATTTGACATGTAGATTATGGTAAAAGATACTTAAGATTAAATTTATCTTATAATACTACAATACTAGACTTGAACTATGTAAGAAAATAAACAAATTATTTGATTGATAACAATTACACCAATTACATTCTCATCATCTATATTTATAATAATCAAAACTTTTAAAATAAGGAAACAAAAATATGCTGAAATGAATAGGAAGATTCTGTAGATGTTTTTTCTTAATCACTATGGAGATATAGAGAATATTTTTATCCAAATAATCTACTATTTACAACAATTGACGTATTAGGACAAATCTTAGATGCAATACCAACGGTACTGTTCTCTAATTGTAATTTTTTCTTAGTAATACACATTGACATTTGATGGAATTTATTATTGTGCGGACAGTCAAGATGAAATCCCTTTATGATTGGAGAATAACTGAGCACAAACAATACATAAGTTGTTGCATCCAAGTTTTATCTAGCATATTAATAAGGAAAAGAAAGTAAGAAAAATAGGATGTTGATACCCCGTTACTTTTCATGGCGTTTAGAGTAATAGTCTTGTACTTGCAAATATCTCACTTTTTTGTTTTTAGTCCCTGTAATTATAGTTTTATTTTGCAAATATATAAAATTTTACTTTCAGTCCCTGATTGTTTATGGGGACACAAACAAACTCTAACAAAATTTATGTACTAAAACCAGAAAACACTATTATTACGGGAATAAAAACATATTTGATTTTAACTTAGAGTGTCTTAATATTCTAACTTTTCTGATTTCATTTAAAACAAACAAGGATTTGCATCATTGGTGCACTATGCATCAAGACAATTTACATTGTCATTGATGAACAGAACATCAAAAGTTGTTTAGAAAAAGGTCCATTTCATCTTTATTATGTGCTTTGCATTTATTGTTTTATTTGATCATTCTATCGTTTATGTGCTCTTGCAATTAGCCTTTGTATGCACATCATCGGAAAAATGTAAGTTATATAAAAATGGAGCTGCTTTTGCATTCTCCTGCTATCACTGGCTTTAATGAGATGTTATTTGTTTCATTATCCTCGTGATTTATGATTTTGTTCAACAATTATTTTGAATGGGACATTTTATGTCAACTAGCCTTGCTTGTTTATGCCATATCTTTGAGATTTTCAATTCATGTTACCTGAACTGATAAAGTAATGATTCTTTTTGTTGTGTGTGCAGCTACTTCTTGATTTGATGGTGTTTCGGGAACAAGCTTTGCGACTTATATTGGATCTAAGCAGTACAGTAATTACTTTGTTGGTGAGTCTGAATGTTGTTGCAAGGATCTCAAAAGTGGGTTTTACATATAACATTATATGATATATGGCTATTACTCTCTCTATGTGAGTTTTGAGTGACTTGAGATCTAAAAGAGAGAAAAAATGTTTCTCAAAGGTCTTGTTTCATTTCTACTCTTAAGCTTACATTTATAGAACTAGAGAGAGTGCTCTCTAGTTGTAACACACTTAACACAACTCACACACAACTCATACACACTCACACACAGCTCATACCCACTCACACATAAACCAATAATTCTAACACTCCCCCTCAAGCTGGAGCATACAAATTGTATGTGCCAAGCTTAGAACAAATAAACTCAATCCGAGGTCCCCTTAATGACTTAGTCAACATATCTGCGAGTTGGTCATTTGATCCAACAAACTCAGTACATATTTCTTTTGACAATAACTTTTCCCGAACAAAATGACAATCAATTTCTATATGTTTGGTTCTCTCGTGAAACACTGGATTTGATGCAATGTGAAGAGCAGCTTGGTTATCACAATACATCTTCATACTCTGGATGTCACAGAAGTTAAGTTCTTGAAGGAACTGCTTTACCCATATAAGTTCACATGTTAATGAAGCCATTGCCCTATATTCAGCTTCAGCTGTTGATCGAGCCACTACATTTTGTTTCTTACTTTTCCATGAGATAATGTTTCCTCCAAGGAAAACACAATATCCAGTAGTAGATCGTCTATCAGTAGGAGAACCTGCCCAATCAGCATCACAATATCCTGATACCTGAAGGCTTCCTTTTTCTTCATATAACAGCCCTTGCCCAGGAGCCTTTTTTACATACCTTAGAATGCGAATGATAGCATTCCGATGATAGCATTTGAGATGCTTCTTACTTTGAGATATATCATGGGACTGACTCCCACTAGACCCATATTTCGTTGATTTTCCTCTCATCATCACCAAAGCTTGTGTTTGCTTTGAACTTTCCAGCATGTCTTCTTTGTTCCTTCGCCTGGATTCTTCTTCAAGAATTGCTCCGGCAACATCCTCAAAGTGTAGACTACCTTCAATATTATTATTCGTAATATTCATGATGAGTTGATCATACGAGTCGGGTAAACTCTGCAGTAGAAGCTCCGCGCGTTCATTTTCAACTATGTTGAAATCAGCCGCTGATAGTTGGGCAAACAAAGTGTTCAGATGGTTGATGTGGTCCGTCACCGTTGTGGACTCACTCATCCGGAGAGTGTAGAGTTTCCTCTTCACGAATATTCTTGTGTGGAGAGACTTCACCTCATATAATTTTATGAGGGCATCCCAAATCTCCCTTGCTGTTTCTTTTTCCGCCACACTAGATAACACTGAATCTGCCATTGATAGGTGCAAATTCGCGATGGCGTTATTGTCAATTTCTTTCCACTTCTGCTCCGTCATTTCTGCGGGTTTTCCTTCAATTGCAGCTATGCAATTGTCCTTTCTCAAAATTGCCTTCATCTTCAATTTCCACAACGCGAAATTGTTGCCGTTGAACCTCTCTATCTCGTATTTTGTTGTCATGATTTTTAAGAACCGGCTTATGCACTTCTCACTATGAATAGTATTGTCTACTGGAACAGTACCGGTAGACCGTGAAGTAAAGCACCAAGAAGTTCCCAGGAAAGAGAGGTGGGTCACAAACGGACACTCTTAAGTACCAAGTCTTTCCTAGCCAGAACTTTCCCAGACAGCACTTTCACACTACCAAACGTTTCCAGTAATAACTCTTTTCTGATGTGGAAGATCGGATTAAACCGCAACCACAGAGCATACTCAGAATTTTACCAACACTATTCTAATGACAATAGCAGCGGAATACAAACCTAGAGCTCTGATACCACTGTTGGGTATCAGTCATACAACACAAGCACACACAACTAAAATAGAGAAAGAGAAAAAATACCGATGATAGACAAAATGGAAATTTTATACTACTGGAAGAAATTTACAGCACCTCTCTCTTCCTATCAGAACTTCTCAAAATTATGAGAATACAAGAAAGGAGAGAACATGAGAGAATGGGATGTGTTACAAAGGGGGCAAGGGGTTTGTTTTATAACCACCATGCCTTACCACTCATGAAACAATAGAACCATCTGTCATGGTTGCCACGCGAGGAAGAGGACGTGGAACTAGAGGAGGAGGACGTGGAGGTCGGGGACGTCAATGCTCTTACTGTAACAGGATGGGTCACACCCGAGAAAACTGCTACTCCTTGCATGGCTTTCCTTCAAAAACCGCCAATATCTCTCAGGCTGAAACTTCCACTTCCAACTCCAAGTTTACTGAGGAAGAGTATCAAGAGTATCTGCGCTTAAAGTCTAACAGCTTGGCACAATCATCTCAGTCCTCAAGCACATCCACAGCTTGCATTTCTCAATCCATGGCAGGTCCAAATTCATGAGTAATTGACTCGGGTGCTTCTGATCACATTTCTGGTAATACCTCATTGTTCTCAAATCTTTCTCTCCAAGAAAAACCTCATTTCATTACCCTTGCAAATGGCTCTAAAACCTGTTCAAAGGGAATCGGTCAAGTTTCCCTGTCTCCCTCTCTAACTCTAAAATCCGTTCTTTTTGTTCCTAACTGTCCATTCAATTTAATTTCCCTAAGTCAGTTAACCAAAATATTAAACTGTTCAATAACGTTTGATTCAAAATCTTTTGTTATACAGGAGCGTGGCTCGGGGAGACAGATTGGAGAAGGATATGAAGCTGGAGGTTTATACCATTTTGGATTTCGTCCACGGGTATCTTGTGTTGCCGCTCTTTCCCCTAAAGTGTTACATGATCGGTTTGGCCATCCTAACTTGTCAAAATTAAAAAAGATGTGTCCTGAACTTAGTGGTCTTCAAACTTTAGAATGTGAGTCATGTCAACTAGGAAAACATGTTAGATCTGTCTTCCCTAAAAGATCTCAATCAATGTGTACTTCTAGTTTTTCTATTATTCATTCTGATGTCTGGGGACCTAGTCGCGTCTCTTCTTTTGGTTTTCGGTATTTTGTTACCTTTATTGATGAGTATTCTAGATGTACTTGGGTTTATCTGATGAAAGATCGCTCTGAATTGTTACCTATTTTCACATCCTTTTTGAATGAGATCAAGAACCAATTTGGCCAAGTAATTAAAGTCTTAAGAAGTGATAATGCTAAAGAGTATTTCTCATCAACTTTTTCTTCACTTCTTAGCTCCCATGGTATTTTGCATCAGTCCACTTGTCCTCATACACCCCAGCAAAATGGTATAGCCGAAAGAAAAAATAGACACTTGGTTGAAACGGCTCGTACTCTTTTGCTTGGTGCTCACATTCCTATTCATCACTGGGGGATGCCATCTTAACTGCATGTTTTCTTATTAATAGAATGCCCTCCTCCTCTCTCAATAATAAAGTTCCTTTCTCCGTTCTCTTTCTCAATAACCCTCTCTTTCACACCTCTCCTCGGGTCTTTGGTTGTGTTTGTTTTGTTCATGACATGTCTCTGGGACTTGACAAGCTCTCTGCTCGTGCGATCAAATGTGTCTTTTTGGGTTATTCTCGGCTTCAAAAAGGGTATCGATGTTACTCTCCTGAAACCAAGAAATACTACATGTCTGCTAATGTTACCTTCTTTGAACAAACACCTTTCTTCTCTCCATCTGTTCAAGATGTTCATATCCTCCAACAGGTACTTCCTATTCCAGTAGTTGAGTCTAATATCTCAAATACCTCAGTCAATCCAAGTAATACCCAAGGTCCTCTCGAACCTTCCTCTCCACATACTGATAACCTTCGACACAGTACCCCGATGGATAATCCTCTTCCAGAAAATGGTGGATCTCCTTCTTCAGATTCTTCTTCGTCACCATCTCCTGTCACGCCTCCTATTGAAGATGATTTTGGTTGGCCCATTGCTCTCAGAAAAGGTAATCGTTCCACTCGAAATCCTCATCCCATTTATAATTTTCTTAGTTATCACAGAGTGTCGCCCTCCTTTTATTCACTTTTATCCTCAGTGTCTCCTGTGGTTATTCCTAAAACTGTGAAAGAAGCACTTGATCATCCTGGATGGCGACACGCCATGATTGAAGAAATGCAGGCTCTTGACCACAGTCATACTTGGGAGCTTGTACCACTTCCCCCAGGCAAAAAGGCTGTTGGTTGTCGATGGGTATATGCAATTAAAGTCGGTCCTAATGGTGACATTGATAGACTCAAAGCTCGACTGGTTGCAAAAGGGTACACTCAGGTTTATGGTCTTGATTATTGTGATACCTTCTCTCCTGTGGCAAAGATGACTACCATTCGATTGTTCTTTGCAATGGCAGCCATTCGTCATTGGCCGCTTCATCAATTGGATATCAAAAATGCCTTTCTCCATGGTGATCTTGAGGAAGAGGTTTATATGGAGCAACCTCCTGGGTTTGTTGCTCAGGGGGAGTCTGGTATGGTTTGTAAATTGAACCGATCTCTATATGGGCTCAAGCAATCACCACGTGCTTGGTTTGGAAAGTTTAGCTCCATTGTTCAAAAATTTGGGCTACGACGCAGTGAAGCAGATCATTCAGTCTTTTATTATCATTCATCTCCAGGGAAATGTGTTTACTTGATAATATATGTTGATGATATAGTTATTACAGGAAATGATACTGCTGGAATATCTCAATTGAAGGAGTATTTGTGTAGACATTTCCAAACCAAGGATCTTGGGAGCCTCAAATACTTCCTAGGCATTGAAGTAGCTCAGTCAAAAGATGGAGTTGTAATCTCCCAAAGGAAGTATGCTCTGGATATTTTGCAAGAAACAGGCATGATTGATTGTAGACCGGTTGATAGCCCTATGGATCCAAATCAAAAATTGACAACAGAAGGTGAGTTATTCTCCGACCCAGAGAGATATAGGAGGCTAGTTGGGAAACTAATCTATCTTACTATTACAAGGCCGGATCTATCTTTTGCAGTTGGAGTGGTTAGTTAGTTCATGAGTTTCCTGAGACTGAGGCACAGGAACACGAAGAAGACGTGTGGTCAAGGCTTCCAAGGAAGGGACTTCATGACTTGTCAGAAGTTGATCTCTGATGTGATTCAAATCTGGATGCAAAGCACGGAGAATCATTACCATATAATACTGGTCAAGCTTCTTTTCAATATCTTCTGAAGATTCCAAGAACATTCTCAATTCTTCCACAGCTGCTTGGGCTTCCGTCATGAAGGAGACCATATCATGGTCTGTCATTTTGAGACAGGCGAGCTTGTTTGCGGTATCATAGAGACGTTGAATATCATTAGCATAAATGCTTTGGGCTTTCTTCCAAAAGGTGTGACATGTCTTGAAGGCTCTAAGAGATATCAAAAGTCGGGGTTCCACAGATTGCCACAATAGGGCACACAGTTGAAAATCAGCTTGTTTCCATTGTTCAGCTTTGTCAGAAGGTACTTGACTCCCATCCTGCTCAAGGTGGTCATAACGTCCTTGACCAAGGAACCACATTTCTATAGCAGCAGACCAAGACATATAATTCTTTCCATTTAGCTTTTCGGAAGTGATTGAGGGACTTCCAGAGAAAGAAAGAGCACTTCCAGATGCCATTTTTCAAAGAAAGAATCAGAAAAACCGTGTAGGACCTGAAAACCCTAGAGGGATTCTTAAGGTTTTCTTAAAGAGAAGCTTCTAGACCCACCAAAGTAAGATTTTGAGGGTCAGAACGGACAGAGGAGCTGAGTGCGACAGCTATGGAGGTGGCGCGGAGACTTTCCGGTGAGCAGACGGCGGCGCGTGGGCAGCACGCGCTTGTTCGCAGTGCACAAAGCAGCGGCGCGTGACGGAGCGTGGAGGAGAATCAGGCGAACCCACCGGTGTGGTTGGCTTTCGCGTGAAGAGGCGAACCAGATCCAGTGGTCGCCGGACGGAACTGTGACGGCGGACGACGGCGTACGGCGGCGGACGACGGCTGACGGCGGCGGACGGCGGCGGACAGATACCTGGATGGCGGATAACCAAGTTGAAGACCTTGAAACTGCAGTTGACAGCTGCAGATAGTGGCGAGACAGCCGCAGACAACGACTAACGGCACCGGACAGGTGCGACCAGCAGTGACAGTGCTGGTGGACAACACACGGAAACCAGAGCAGGATGAACCCGCTCTGATACCAACTTGAGATCTAAAAGAGAGAAAAAATGTTTCTCAAAGGTCTTGTTTCATTTCTACTCTTAAGCTTACATTTATAGAACTAGAGAGAGTGCTCTCTAGTTGTAACACACTTAACACAACTCACACACAACTCATACACACTCACACACAGCTCATACACAGCTCATACCCACTCACACATAAACCAATAATTCTAACAGAGTGCAAAAGCTTTCGTCATTGATGAATAGCAGTGTTAGTGATAGGGATTTGGATGTTGTGGGGTTGTTTCTACATTGAGTAGTATGGAAAGTTAGGTGGAATATTTAAGTGTTTTGCTATCCCTTTTTAAAATTTTAAGTGTGGGTACCCAAGTGCTTATCAATTTTTATTAAAGTTGGTTGATGTCTTGAAAAGGACCACCCATGGAAGGTTTTGACCAACAAAGAAGTTGAGTTAAGTATGTCAAAGTGAGTCAACTCAGTTCAAACACTTAGCTCACCATGAGTTAAGCTAAAAATGGATCAACTCAATTTAACTCACTTTATGGTTTAGTTGGCTTAGTTGTGTTGATTTACTTAAGCACATTTTGTTCTTCAACTTATTTATATATTTATTACAGTCCAATTAATGTGGGTTGGCTCAACTTACCTATGTACAATCAAGATGATTTGTCATAGTTGACTCAACTCACCTATTTATCTTAGTTTAAGTTGAGCAAGGGGATTCAAAATTCATCTAGAAATGAGTTATGGGTCAACCTACCTCTAAACCAACTCGAACTTGATTAACCCATTAGTTAAGTTAGCCATTCATTTTGACCAATATTAAAAAAAATTCTTTTCAATCCAACGTGACTCAAATCTGTGATGACCTATGTGGGCTCATAAGTGGCACCCTTAAGTGCCCTTGAGTGAAGTGTCGTATAGGGAGTTGCTGAGGCATCGGGTAGTTTTGAATGTCTGGGTCTCACATCAAGTAGTTTTAGATGATTGGTGAAGTATTAATTGTTTCGTCACGCCTTCCTTAACTATATTTTTAGGTTGGGTTATCCCTAGGGCTTGGGTGCTTATCAGTTGGTATGATAAAAGAATTGCGTCTCATCAAATTTCTTGAAAAGTCTTTCAACTTCTATGAAAGATTTTGAAATTGACGTGCCATGCATCAAATACAGAATAGGAAATGAGGCATCATAAGTTTATCTTTGCCCCTTTTTAGCTTATTCATGTAAAATCATTGCTCATTCAAATGGTTTTATTATATGTTGTAATGTTAGAAATAAACTAATAAGTAATAAGTTAGTAATTTGTGTATATCTCTAATAACTTCACAGTGTTTTGCAGCCCCATCAGAATTCTCTTATACTACATGCATTTATGGATCTCTTCTGTTCCTTTGTGCGGGTTAACCTTTTCTCTGAGAAGGCAAGTTGTTTTGCCCTCAAATTTCTTGATTTTTTTACTTATGAAAAGCTTTTGTTATTGAAATGACTTTTTTGGTCAACTATATATGAGAGTAATTATCTAAACCAATTCTCTCATAGCAGATGCCAAGGAAAATGTTGCTACAAACCTATAACCTTCTACATGCAATGTCAAGAAATGAGCGAGATTGTGACTTTTATCATCGGTAAGAAATTTTTATAAGTTTTCTTGAATTATTGTCTATTTCTTGTAAAAAAGTAGTAGATAGGGATGGATGTTTACTTGCGCATATGGACCTACCATATTGTATAATTCAACTTTTAAGAAAATTTATCCACTTTTCTTTCATTAATAGAGATGCATAAAAAATGTTTAAGACAAATGCTGATAGCCATTTGGCATATGCAATTATGTACACTTGGCTTGGGGTTAGGGCTGACAAATAAACTTGTACATGTGGATATTGTTTGAACCCATCCCAATGTTGATGGAGAATACTGGGATTGACCAGACATGGGTATGGGTAATGCTTGACTTTTAAACCGGGTATATCTTTCCTTGTCTTGTTTTAAATTACTTAGACACCCTTAGTTTATTTGGTACCCTATTTTTAGATTTATGCAATTATAGTTTCTTCATTGTTATTTGACATTGAGGAGAAGAGAATGTCTGTTCTTTTATAACATTGAGTTCTTGACAATATCATATTTCCTTTCCTTTAATTTTTTTCTTTTGTAAAAGAGTTATTTAATGGATAGACTTAATTAATTTTTAGGTCTCTTATAAATTTGGGTATTTTCAATTGAGTCCCTGCTGTTTAATTTTTTGTTTAGTGAGTGATGTGATTGTTACTTATCCCATCATATTGCTTACTTGTTTCCAGGTAGTTGAAAATGTGAGGTTTTGTGGTTAATATAAAATGATATTACGTTTAATGTAAATGACAAATGACTTTTATTGCTTTTATTGAAAATGTGTTGGATAGTAAGGGGCTGTCATTGTCACCTATATCAATGTTGGTGATGACGACGGTCTTTTGACCTTGTAGGTGATGACATGGAAGCCATTGAGGAGCATGATCTCGTTATCCAACTTGTTTTCATTTAAAGTAATAAAAGTTATTTGTCATTTTGCATTAACTTCACTATCGGTTTATATTAATCACAAAATCTCACATTTGTAACACATAGATACAAGTAAGCAAGATAACAACTACGTCACCCAATTAATGGAAAAATAAAAGTCAGTGATTCGATAAACATTTTGAGTACTCAATAGATAAAAAAAATTTAATAGGGACTAAATTGAAAGTACCCAAATTTATAAGAGATTTGGAATTTACTAAGCCTAATAAATATTGCAGCGGGTATGGGTGTGAGTACAACTATACTATTACCGAACAAGGATGAGGATGAGACATAAGTTTCATACTTGTTGTTATCAGGGATGTAATGTTATAAGTTTTTACTTCTGGTATGAGGATGGGGATGGGTATTGTCTAAGTTGTACCCGTCTTCTCCTGTTGCCATTCTTCTGTTATTAGCATGTGTGAGCGTACAATTTCTTTATTGAATAAATGTTAGTATTAACTATAGGCAAATGAACACTCGGTTGTATATTTGCTTTAGTTAAATAATTATAACAAACTTGTTTAGTTAATATAATTGTTTTGTTAGTCAATCATAACCATCTTGTAACTATTTTGTAGTATAAATAAATCTTTTGTAATCGAAAGGTTTGGGGGCGATGGATATTTTATCATTTTCAATAATATAAAAGTTTTCAAAGGTTTGGGGACAATGTATATTTTTTCAATTCAATAATATAAAAGTTTTCATTTCTCTTAACATGGTAATCTGAGCTCTCTAATCCAAAATTAATTTTTTGTGGTTTCCACCATAAATCAAGCAAACCCATCTTTTGCAACTCTGGTCCAATCACAACTTTTTCTTGTTTAATAGTTCATCTTGTAAGAATCCGATGGTTGCTTCTGCCACATTCTCGCATCAAATCTCATAAAAACTTCATGAGAAGAATTTTCGCATCAAAGCACATAGGGTATACCAATTTGTTGTTTCTCCTTGTATTTTTATAGAACTGATTCTCGAATAAGAAGGAAAGAAATAATCTTGAATTTTATTGCCAACTCTAAATCCAGTCCAATACCAGTGTAGTAGTGATGGACTTAAGGGATAGAAAGAATTCAGCAATACGCACTTACAATCAGAGGTTGTTCAAGAGAACCTCGCTCTCCAACTATCCATTTTATTTACTTCTCTCCAAAAGGTCCCTTCAGTAATTCTCATATAACTATTTGTAGTTCAGATATAGTTGCAGCTGTTCTAACTACCTTGACGTTTATTGAACCTATCAATATCCCCCTCAAAAAGTCACCTTGTCCTCAAGGTGAAAACGATATGCAGGCAGCCAATTCCCAACAATGAAGGAGAAAGGGAAATCAAACTAATTCCTCTGAAGCAATTTTGCATCCATCAGCCTGCATTTGGCATTTTGAAGACCAATTCAAAATGAACTCTTATATATACTCATGCCATTGTCCAAAAAATAAATCATGAACTGATATTAATTGAGGGGCTAAATTGGCAAAAGTATCCCTTGGGGGTGGAATCGATAAAGAATAATGAAATGAATATTGCACCAGTTTTCAGATGAAGTTTTAATTTATTTTTTCCTTTCCCATTTCACCCATTTTTTTTATAGCAAATAAATGTTCAGTATTTTAGTTGTAATATGTTTCTTTCTCTACTTTACAGTTTGCTTCAGTTCATTGACTCTTATGATCCACCGCCAAAAGGCTTACAGGAAGACCTAAATTTTGTGAGCCCTCGTATTGGAGAGGTTAATTTCATCCTTTCCTAATATCAATATTATACAAATAATTGTCAACTGCATATGGTAAAGAAGACGATTATATTTTCTGGTCTTCTAACTATTTATTTTCTGTGATTCTGTCTTTGCATGATTAAGTTCAATTTATTTTCTTCAGCCTTTGTACTTTTTAGGAGCTGCATTTTGTGAGGTTGACTTGGGTCCAAATTATAAAATTTTGATATCTTATTTACAGGTGTTGGAAGCTGTGGGTCCTATTATATTTCTATCAACAGACACAAGAAAACTTAGAAATGAGGGATTTTTAAGTCCATATCATCCTCGGTATCCAGACATACTGACAAATTCTGCTCATCCACTGGTATTGTAATTTTTTGTTAGTGAACCATATTGATATCGACTTCTTAAATTGATAAATTTAATTATACTAATGCTCTCTTTTCATTCAACTCTGCAGAGAGCACAAGATCTAGCAAATGTAACTGCATATCGAGAATGGGTACTATTTGGGTATCTAGTCTGCCCTGATGAACTGCGTCGTGTCACTAGCATTGATATTGCTTTGGTATACTCATGCTTCATACCTACATTGCAAAGTTTCTATTTGATTTTGCAACATACAGTGTACTGAATTGTTTGCTTTTACTGGGGCAAAAATACCACCATGTTTATATAATTATTGAGATTTGAACTGATTACCTTCTAAACAAGAAAGCCTTATTGCAGTGTTAGCATGTACGTTAATATCAGAAGCAGATTATGATTTTACAAAATGGACCCATCTGAACCATCTGTGGTCCTATTTCTTTTGCCTTTATGTTCTCTTTATCCATGTGGTATTGATACTGAAGTCTGAATAAAATAATGTGGAGGTAGCTTGGAATCTCTTATTGAATGAAGAATAAAGTCCCAGTTCTGTATCCTTTAGAGAGACTCTGGACTCTCCTAACTGTCTAACAATTCTCAGCCTTAATGACGTAATTCTCTCACCCTCTCGGGACATTTAGGAACTCTCTCAATTAAGTATAACAAACCCTCCTCTCTATACTACTGGCCTTAGTTTTCTTCTGGTCCATTAGTTCTCTATTTAAAATAGACATGCTTAATTTTAGGTCTTCTAACAATACTGCAAGCCAAAACTTTCACCTTGACCTCAAGGTGAAAATCAGGAAAAGCAGATTATAAGGTAGTGAGCAAGTCCCAGTCATTGTCACAGTCTGGTAACCTTTTCCTTTTGACTTGTAATTGCATTGCACATGCAACATTTATTGTATTTGAAGATCCTGGGGTTACTTCTAATTCTCAGTCCTTAGATAGCTTGGTTGGTTAAGGCTGAGGTTATGCAACTCTTGACACAGCCTTCCTTAAAAGACACATGAAAAACATTGTGTTCTCTTCTGTGGTCAGGCAATTGGGGAAGGATTTTTGATAAGAAGGGTATAGAGTATCTCATCTGTGCTTCATTAGATAATATCAATGTGCTGTTATTTGGTGTTAAGTCAACTTCTTGGTAAGCCATGCAAAGGGTTGAGATATGGTTTTATTTCAGATAAAAAGGACACTCTTCACTTACTAATAATCATCCAAATGTTGTCATAATTACAATAAGGTTTTATACTGAAGTAGTGCGGGTTTTAGTTATTCTAAGTTTGCTTCCTTAGTTTTGTTTGGCTTTGGTATTTCAGGTTGTATTGAAGGAGAATTTAGTCCTCACATTATTCAGAGATGAGGTAATTTTTTCTCATTGACTTTGCAATAGTGTCCTTTGCTACAGTAGTTGACAATATGAAAATCAATACCCAGTACATACTTCTGCATGAGGATTACCAGTTGTACGTTCTTCCTCGAATATTGGAGTCTAAGAAGATGGCAAAATCTGGGCGCACAAAGCAAAAAGAGGCAGATTTGGAGTATAATGTTGCAAAACAGGTTGAAAAAATGATAAGGTACCCACAAAATTCCTTTTTAAATTTATTGTGTTAGAGGGAATGAGATATCAAGGTAGTCAAATTTTGAGTTGTCCATGACTCCATCATTATTCCAGGTTACTTTTTCAGTGATTAGGTGACTGAATTCTATGTTGTCTTAGAATAAGTCTGAAAATAGTTATGCCTTCGAAACACTTGGTACTTATTAATTATTGTCCAGTTACTGGACATGCCTTGATTATTTGATGCACTTGAAATTTAATATAATAGCAGGGAGCAAATTTTGTGGTATCACTAAATCCTTTACCATTTTGATAATTGCTCTCACTAAGAATTTGATGAAAATTTTCATTTTTAGGTTCTTGGATTGCTTATTTTGTTGTTAGGATTAGGGAAGTTTAAGATTTTTCACACTTGGGTGTTTCATTTTACGGGATTCAATGATTTTTGTAGCCTCTATAGATTTGGAAGTACTTTTATTTTTCTAATTTGGCAAGAAGTGGATCACTTAAAAAACTGAACTAAATGATGGCATTCTAGATTCAAGGAGACAAATAGAGAATAAACTATTCGTCTATATTTTATGGAAAACTTTCTGTGTTGTTATTTGTTATGTGAAAATCACTCTTGCAACTCTTCTACTTTTCTATATGGATATTTGTTATTCTTTTCTCGGTGTTTTCTTGTCATTTTCTAAGGTTGATGCATCCTCACTATTACAACTGACAGTGCAAATCGCAAAACTGTTTGACATTTTCAGTGAAGTGCATGAGCAAGCAATATTATCTTGTGATGCTATTCATCGTGAAAGGAGAATTTTATTGAAACAAGAGATTGGGAGAATGGTGCTGTTTTTTACTGATCAGCCCAGTCTGTTGGCTCCCAACATTCAGGTGTATTTCTTTTGGCATTTTGACCCATGAAAAAAATGGTGGTTCTTTGACACTTGTTGCTGAAACTTTGGTATTGTTTTGCTTGTAATTTTTGTTGAGTCGATTTTACGCAAATGCATATTATTACATCTATTTTATGGATTCATATCATTAAGAGATCGTTAGAAGAATTACAAAAAGGAGCTGTAGAAAAATGCTTTTAGTTACTCAACCAGTTAAAAGGAGTGGTTATTGTGAAACAATTTAATTACTTATCAACCCAGTGGATAGTATTTTCAAAAATGGTCTACAAGTTATTTTTATGTGTAATTTCTAGCTGGTTGGTATACATATGTAGACACTTGGAAGTTAGTGTTAGGTTATTAGTATGTTAAATTAACAGGCTTTTTCATATACATTTCTAGATTAGTCTTTGGTGGACTGGTATGTTAAATTTACATTAAACTCATGTCCAGGGAATTTAATCATATTACTGAACTTGTCTTTAGATTTGTAAATAGCTATGTAGTTTTGTTTTAGTATTTCATGTATCTTAACCTTCTTAAAACAATCTGTTAGAGAGGATTTTATTTTTTGATGCAGATGGTGTTTTCTGCCTTGGCTTTAGCTCAATGTGAAGTGATATGGTATTTCCAACATGTAGGAGTTGCATCATCAAGATCTAAAACTACTCGAGTGGTACCAGTGGACATAGTAAGCTTTTATTTCTTATGCTTTTATTTCCTTGCTTTTAATCAAACTAATGCTCTTTTCTAAGCAAATTACAAAACACGGGCTGTCTAAAACTATTAGAATTGGACTCATATCTAACTTAATCTCAAAAGCTAGCATAAGGGCTAGATGTGTTAATTTAACCCATGGCCCAGCCCTAACCCATCCTTGAATAAGCCCCCTTTTATAGGATCAACAAATGAGGAGGCCATAAAAAAGCCCTAGCCTCAGGTTAGGGTGGGCTTGGTCCCACTACAAGACTTTAATTAATTCTTTAAAATAACACCTTTAGCTTGGGTCAAAGGTTGGGGTGAGCCGTCTAGGTTTGAAGCTCAACCTGAGTCTACCCTGACTGAAATTCAAGCAGAGTCGGCTCGAACCAAAGGATGAATCCACTTGGCCTAGGCAAAAGTTTTGTCTAAAGGTTGAGACAAGTTGACTAAGGGAGGAGGTTGAGACAGGCCATCCCGGGCTGAAGGTCATGACGGGTCAGCAAGGGCCGAGATGGGTCAACAAGGTCAAAATGAGTCACTTAGGGATGAAGACCGAGATGGGCCAGATTGGGCAAAAGGTCGAAATAGACCGATGCTGGTCGAAGGTTAAGGTTGGCCAATTCAAGCTGAAGGTCGAGATGGGTTGGCTCGGATCGAAGAATGAGATTTGTCGGTCCAGGTCAAAGGTTGAGATTGGCTAGCACGGATCAAAGATCGGGATTGGCCGGTTCGGATTGAAGGTTGAGACAAGCTAGCTTAGACCGAAGAATGATATTGGCCATTTCGAGTTGAAGGTCAAGAAAGGCAGGTTTGAGCTTAATGTTGAGACGGGTCAGTTCAGACTAAAGGTTGAGATAGGTCAGCCTGAACCAAAGGTTGAGATGGCCTACCCTGAGTTGAAGGTTAAGGTAGGTGACCTAGTCCAAAGTTTGAGACATGCCTACTTGGGATGAAGATCGAGATGGGCAGGTCGAAAGTTAAATTGATTGGCCAAGCGGAAGGTCAAGATTGCTCTGTCCAAGTTGAAGGTTGTGATAGGTCAATCTAGCTTGAAGGTCAAGAGGGGACAACTTGGGCCGAAGGTTAAGAGAGCCTGACTTGAGTTGAATGTCAAGATAGCCTACCTCAAGGTAAAGGTCGATATAGGCCTACCCAGGCCAAAGGTCTAGAGGGACTTTCCCGGATTGAAGATCAGGATTAGTCAGTCTAGGTCGAAAGTTGAGATGAGTTGGCTTGAACCAAATATTAGATTGGCCGATCTAGGCCAAAGGTCGAGACAGGCGGTGGGTTCAGGCTGAGGGTCGACTTAGGCAAAAGGTTCTAACAGCCTGAGCCGAAGGTCTAAAAGTATATTTTAAACAAATTGATATTGAATGATGGCCCATGGGTTGGCCTTCGGCCACATGATTTTTGTTGGTATTTTGTCCTTGTGGGTGTTTTCAATAGGGGCCTTTTAGGCCCCAACCCATGTGGGCTAGGGCCAAAGCCTTGAGGGGTGGGGAAAATTAATAGGTCTAGTAAGGGGTGTGTATTGCTCCAACTTTACTCAGACTATTTTTGCCATAATTGTTGCAGATGTGAGACCTAAAATATTGATACACCCCTCTCATCAACGATCAAATGATGGAAATCTAGGTGAATTTTTGTTGTTGGACATATGTGGAAATCTAGGTAAATTTTTGTGTTGGACATATGTGGATGAACCAAAATCAAGACTAATACCATTGACCCAACACTTGAAACTTGATTGTGAGGTAAGTGAAATATGAATTTTTCGAATTTTGCAATGTTAGGGTACAATATGTTTTGCCTTAAGAATAAATGTCGTTCCTAGGAAGTTTAGACTACAAATCTAGACATATTATAGAAAATATGGGATCAATAAAATTAACCTAATTGCAAGAACTCAGATAACTAAATCTATACAAATAAGGAAAATATAGAATTTTAGTACTCATTCTCAAGTCAAGGTATGGATATTTATTATTTTTGGAGATTTCACAACGACTAAAGATATGATCAAATTCTAATACATAATAAGTGGATATATATCTCACCTTATAAGTTGATTTTGTGGTTAGACTTAAAGTTCACTTCTTAAGATGATACTAGAGTTTATCCTTGTGAGAAATGGAGAGGATTGGGAGAAAATCTCCTTGTGTATTGAATACACATAGGGTACTTTTATTTATAATGAAAGATATGGGCCAATGCCCTTAATACAGAATGGGCTAAGCCCAACTAACAGAAAAATAAATCTTAACATCTAACACTCCCCCTCAAGCTGGAGTATATAAATCATATGTTCCAAGCTTGTTACAAAGATAATCAATTCTAGGTCCTCGTAAGGACTTAGTAAATATGTCTGCCAACTGGTTGCTTGAGTTAACAAACTCAGTCTTGATATCTCCGGATATGATCTTTTCTCGAATAAAGTGACAATCAACTTCAATGTGTTTGGTTCTCTCATGGAAGACAGGGTTAGAGCTGATATGGAGAGCAGCTTGATTATCACATATAAGTGTCATTTTAGTGACATCTCCAAATTTCAATTCACTAAGTAATTGTTTAAGCCACACGAGCTCACAAGTAGCTGATGCCATAGCTCTATATTCTGCTTCTGCGCTGGACCTTGCCACAACACTTTGCTTCTTGCTTTTCCATGATATCAGATTGCCACCAACAGAGACACAATATCCAGAAGTAGACCTCCTATCAGAAGGGGAACCAGCCCAATCAGCATCTGAATAGCAAACGATTTGTGTATCGTTGTTAGGACCATATAGCAAACCTTTTCCAGGTGATCCTTTAATATACTTCAGTATGCGAACAACAGCATCCCAATGGTCTTCACATGGGGAGTTTAGGAATTGACTCACAACGCTAACTGCGAAGGAAATGTCAGGACGTGTAACAATAAGATAGTTTAATTTACCAACTAATCTTCTGTACCGTTCAGGATCTGAGAAAGGCTCCCCCTGATTTGGTAGGAGTTTGATGTTAGGATCCATAGGTGTCTCAACAGATTTAGAGTTCGTTAACCCTGTTTCCTCCAAGATGTCTAACGCATACTTCCTCTGAGATATGACAATACCGGTGTTGGATTGTGCTACTTCAATACCCAAAAAATACCGGAGTTTGCCAAGATCTTTGGTTTGAAAATGATGGCAAAGGTGTTGTTTCATCTTAGAGATGCCAAGATAGTCACTTCCTGTGAGAACAATATCATCGACATACACTATTAAGTAGATACATCCAACATTTGAGTGGCGATAGAACACTGAATGATCCGCTTCACTGCGTGACATACCAAATTGTTGAACAACACAACTAAATTTACCAAACCAGGCCCGAGGAGACTGTTTTAGGCCATATAAGGATTTGCGAAGACGACATACCAATCCAGATGACTCCCCCTGAGCAACAAAGCCAGGTGGTTGCTCCATATAAATTTCTTCATGCAAATCACCATTAAGGAAAGCATTTTTGACATCAAGTTGGTGAAGAGGCCATTGGCGAAGAGCGGCCATGGCAATGAATAGGCGAACAGAGGTCATTTTTGCCACTGGAGAAAAAGTATCACCATAATCCAAACCAAAAATCTGTGTGTAGCCTTTAGCAACCAGTCGAGCTTTGAGACGATCAATAGTGCCATCAGGACCAACCTTGATAGCATACACCCACCTGCAACCAACAACAGACTTTCCATATGGTAATTGGACAAGCTCCCAAGTTCCACTTTTCTGTAAAGCACTTAATTCATCCAGCATAGCTTGACGCCAGCCAGGATGAGTTAAGGCGTCACCCACAGATTTGGGAATGGACACAGAAGAAATGGATGAGAGACATGTGTAAAAAGATGGTGATAATCTGTGGTAACTAAGAACAGTATAATGGGGAGAAGGGTTACGAGTAGAGCGTATACCTTTGCGAAGGGCAATGGGCAGGTCAGACTCATTTGCTGGAGCCGGAGGAGACACAGGAACCGGCACTGGAAGTGAGCCATGAGGGAGACGATTGCGACGACTATACACCTGAAGGGGTGGTGATGAAGGACGATCTTGTGGTGAATGAGAGTCTAAAGAAGGAGGAGACAAAATGGGTGGAGTATCACTAGGAGGATCACAGAAAATAGGAATATCAACAGTAACCGGTGGAGGTTCAGAACTCGAAGATGGATGGGAAAAGAAAAAAGAAGATTCATCAAAAGTAACATCAGCAGAGATAAAATGACGATTGAGGGAAGGAGAATAACACTTATAGCCCTTTTGTGACCGTGGAAATCCTAAGAAGACACATTTGTGAGACCTAGGAGATAATTTATCAAGACCAGGGCTAAAATCGTGAACAAAACAAGTCGACCCAAAAACTCTAAGAGGTAACGGATGTAGAGGGTCTTGAGGAAATAAGATAGAATGAGGGATTTTGTTATCTAAGACGGAAGATGGCATGCGGTTTATGAGATAACATGCCGTGAGAACGGCGTCACCCCAAAAACGTGAGGGTACTTGACCATGAATTAGAAGAGTACGAGTTGTCTCAATAAGGTGTCTATTCTTGCGCTCAGCCACCCCATTTTGTTGAGGGGTATAAGCACATGAGGTTTGGTGAAGAATGCCGTGAGAAGCCATAAAATGTGTAAACGATTGAGAGAGGTATTCACGACCATTATCACTACGTAAAGTTTGAATAGAGACCCCAAACTGTGTTTTTATTTCATTGAAAAATGATTGGAAAATAGGAAACAACTCAGAACGATTCTTCATTAAAAACAACCAAGTACATCTGGAATAGTCATCAATAAAAGTAACAAAATACTGAAAACCTAAAGTGGACTTAACACGACTAGGTCCCCAAATGTCAGAATGAACCAATGAAAAAGGGGACGATGCCCGTTGTGAGACACTACGAGGAAAGGAACTACGAGTATGCTTTCCTAACTGACAAGACTCACATGACAAACTTGATAATTCTGACAACCTTGGGACAAGTTGTTGTAGTTTGGCAAGACTAGGATGACCTAACTGAGCATGAAGAAGGGATGGTGACTCCATGATTACGCCAACATGTGGAGAAGGGCGGAGATGGTATAGGCCATGAGACTCACATCCTGTGCCAATCATGTGTTTCGAACTCCGGTCCTGCAACCAAACAGAATCTTTAGTAAATGAGATAACACAATTAAGGGTACGAGTTAGACGACTTATGGACAATAAGTTGAAGGGAGATCCGGGAACATAAAGTACATGATCAATGGATATGGACGGAAAAATATCAACAGTACAAACACCATGAGATGAGACTCTAGACCCATCAGCCATTGTTACCGAGGGTAAATTATCCGGACATGACAAAGAAGAAAATAAGGACTTGTTACCAGTGATATGATCGGTGGCGCCTGAGTCAAGGACCCAAGATCCGAGGGAGTGAAAGTGAGTCAGACCAACAAAAGGTGTACCTGTACGTGCAACAGATGCAGATGTAGTGGAACTAGAGTGCTGACGATCCTCATACCATCTGAGAAATTCGTTAAAGATTGCAGGTTTTTCTACGGTATTAGATGAAGTAGGAAGGTCTCCAGATGGATCAGAATTGGCCATTGCTACAGGTCGAGGAGGTCGTCCATGAAGCGCATAACATTGATCAATTTTGTGGCCTAACTTGCCACAGTGGTCACATTTTGTAACACGTCCTTTATTTTGCCTGCGAGGCCGACTTCGATCATTACGTTGGATAGCCATAACTGAGGAGTCATCAATATGAGGAGATGTCTCAGTGACTGGTTTGCTCGGTATACGCAGAAGAGCTGAACAAGTAGAAGTAAAGTTGGGTATGACAGGAGAACCCAAAATCTGATCACGGACATGAGAGACATCATCAGAGAGTCCGTATAAAGCCAACAACATGAAGAACTTTGATCGTTGTTCCAGTTCTTCAGCAGGAGTGGGAGCAGGAGGTAATATATCATTAAAATCATGAAGAAGGGCATGAATTTTACCCAAATATTCGGCCATGGGACCATGATTGCGTGGACCAATAACAGTTAATAAGTCCTGACAAACACCATACAGGCGTTGAGTGTCATTTGTGTATAACAACTTCGCCTGTGCCCAAACTTCTGAACATGTTTCATATGATCGAAACATTTGTTTCAACGAGGAGTGAATGGTGGATTTTATGACAATGCATAGCTGAGCATCAATTTTCATCCAGCGGGAAGTGTCATCCGTTGTAGCAGTAGTCACATCTTGAGTAAGGTGATCTAAGTACCCCTGACTCTTCAACCAAAGTTTGATGTCAGACGCCCATGTTGCATGATTTGTGCCATCTAACTTGTCAATAGACAAGTGTACATTCACATAATTGGTGTATATTGAAGGATCAGAAGAAGAGCCACCAACATAAGTGTTCGTAGACGAGGAAGATGCCATGGAGAAGGAGAAACCCTAAAAATCCAAAGTGCTCCGATTGACGCAACGACCACAGATCCAGAAAGAGGACGAGGAGGCGATCACGGCGGTTCAGATCGGCGACGGAACTCTCCGGCGACGCGCCGTCACGCGCGGTGGGAAGCGGCGGCTCCGGCGATTCTGGCGGCGGCGCGTGGAGGCGCGTGACTGGTCCGTTGGCTGCGATATTTGTACCACGGTGGTCGCCCGGGCGAGACGATGCCGATGGAGTGGTCGTCGGTCGATTCTGGAACTCCGGCGGCGGCGGCGGCGGCGGCGGCGACGGCGGCGGCGGCGACAGCGGCGGCGATGAGTTGTGCCGGAAACTAGAGTTGGCTGGACCTAATCCTATGCTCTAGATACCATGTGAGAAATGGAGAGGATTGGGAGAAAATCTCCTTGTGTATTGAATACACATAGGGTACTTTTATTTATAATGAAAGATATGGGCCAATGCCCTTAATACAGAATGGGCTAAGCCCAACTAACAGAAAAATAAATCTTAACATCTAACAATCCTAACAAGGTTTGTTGGGCATATTGTGCTACTCACTACGGGCCACTACCTAACTATCTACAAATATCTTGTCTCATGCTAGAGATGTCCAATTCATGACATGAGAGGGTGTATTTGACATTTGCATTGGTTAGAGATGTGACCAAATTATAGTACATAAGTGGGTGTAAACATCATCTTACTAGCTAATTTTGTGAGGTTAAGTTCCACTTTAAGTTCACTTTTCTAAGATGGTACTGGAGTGTGTCCTAACAAGGTTTGTTTGGTATATTGTGACACCCATTATCTGGTCACTACCAAACTATCTACAAATATCTTGTCCCACATTAGAGATGTCCAATTCTCGACATGAGGGAGTGTATTTGAGATCCTGTATTGACTAAAGATGTGTGACCAAATTATAGTACATAAGTGAGTACAAACCTTATCTTATAAGTCGATTTTGTGAAGTGGAGTGAGACTTAAAACAAACTTTCTAAGAATTAGTTCCAACTTACATGTAAGATCTTGTAAGTGCCATGTAGGAAGTCTTTTGGTCAGTACATTTTCCAACTAAAGCCAAAGGGACTTACGAAGTAACTATGAGAATAGTATGTAATTTTTCTTTGATGAAATGCTAGTTTATCACTATTTTTTGTCCTGTCATGTTGAGTTGGATTGTGTGCAATATTGATGGTGGACTTATTGTTGCAAAAGGGCTTCACACTTAATCTTGATATCATCAAGTATAATTTTTACCTATAAAAGTTCAGAAATCCTTTGCGTCATTGCACAATATTCTACCTTTGCTCTAGTCCATACAATCATATTTTTCTTCTCACTCTTGCATGTTACCATAGTACCAACCGAGACACTTACCTATTGGTAAATCTCCAATCAACATCAAACTTTACATAATCTACATCTGTACATAGTTGCACAGAAAATTCTCCATGCTTTTTTACTATCCATCCTTGTGTGGATTGAAAAGGACAGTAAGGGGAAAGAGTCAAATTTGATATAGGGACTGCAGCATGTGAAAAATGTCATCTATTTGTATTAGACGTGTTGGTAAATAGTTTGAAAAATGCCTTAATTTGCGAGTTTATTAAAGGGCTGTCATTGGGTGACAAACTCTTATCTCTAGTTTTCTTTTACCATATAGTTTGAATCTATTGATAAGGTGGTTGACTTGAAATTTCATGATCATGTTTTCAGGATCCAAATGACCCAACAATTGGATTTCTGTTAGATGGAATGGATCATTTATGTTGTTTGGTACGCAAATACATTGCAGGTTAGATTAGCTTTATGTGTTCTAACTTATCCTCCATTAGGGAATATGTACTATCTCTGATTCTTTATAAAAGAAACAAGTACGTGTATCTTTTTGTCCTATACAGGAGTAGCCCTATTTGAGGTATATTAATTGCTAATTTTCTTCTATACCCTAATATTGTTATGAAGTCTATTAATATGGCATTCCTGTACTCCTATGCAAGTAGATGCATTCATTGGCCTGTTAACAAGTTGATGCTTCACTAGCATTTCTTTTCTCTTTAACTTATTTTTTAATGGATATTTTGGTTGTTAAATGTTGTTTCATTTTGAGTGCAGCAATTCGAGGTTACTCATTATCATATCTTTCATCTTGTGCTGGAAGGATCCGGTTTTTACTTGGCACCCCCGGAATGGTGGCTCTTGATATTGATGCTAGCCTAAAAGGACTTTTTCAGCAGATTGTTCACCACCTTGAAAACTTGCCCAAACCACAGGGTGAAAATATATCTGCTATCACTTGTGACCTGTCGGTATGTGGGACATCTGTACTGGCCATTTTCTAATATCTTACTTGTGCGATGTATATGCTTTCTGGACTGTAGTGCTTTTGTTAGGAGGTTAAGAGTGTAGTACGAGAGAAGAAAAAAACATTAATTGCCTAACCGCCTTAGCAGTTAGGAGAGGCGGGAATAAGAATGTATAAATAGCAATTGTATAGTCTTTTAGAGGACTTTTGGTTAGTGTTGTGTCTGTTAGAATATTTACCCTATTATGATTATATCATGTCTAGGGTTACCCTATTTATCATGATTATATCGTGTTTAGGATTATCCTATTTATCATGATTATATTGTGTCTAGGTTACTCTATTTATCATGATTATATTGTGTCTAGGTTGCCCTATCATGATTATATTGTGTCTAAGGTTACCCTAATTATCATGTACCCTAATTATTTTACAGTTTCAATCTCAAGTTGGTATCAGAGCACGTTGTGTGAGTCTCTTCGTACTTTGTCTTTGGTGCCGCTAGTGGCTAGCGCCGCCACCGGCGGCCTTAAAAATTTCATCTTTTCTTAAATACCTCAATGAGCAGTCTTGATCTGGTTTCTATCTAGTCTCCAAACCCTAGTTGCTGTCCGCAATCGTCTGGCACAGTTTGCTGTTGTCTAGTGTCGTTTGCCGTTGTCTGGCGTCGTTTTTCGTTGTCCACTTGGCACTATTTTTCCACTGTGAAGAGTTGTCCACATAAGTTTGTCACCATCAACCTCTGTTTACTGTCATTTCGACGTCGTCCGCTAATGCTCGCTACCGACCACCGCCCTAGTTTAGTCCGACGACCAATGGATCTGGATCGCTCCTTGAGCTATGGTCAACCCTACCTGTTGAGGGCTAGTTCTCATCCAAGCATCGCCACGTGCGCCACATCTGTTCAACCACCATCGTCGCTACCATCTCGTTTTCTCTGGCGAAGTTAGGGGTTTTGTGCGCATCGAGGAGCGCGACCCATTCATGGTTGTCGTTGCCATTCGTATCGCTAGACCAAAAGAAAAAATAATCTTTGTTTCAGCATTGTTCCTTAGCCTCTTTCATATCGTGTGTTTAGCTTTGCATATTGTAGCAGCTATGATTCCTGATGGCTTGTGTCATTTATTTACAAGTCTCTAAGGAGAGTCACTGCTATTAGCTGGTTAACACCAAGGAATTTCAACACCAAAGTCATAAATTTGAGGTTCTCATGGCATGAGGGGAGTCTATTTCTGGCAAGATTCAGAATCTTAATCAAACAATTTCATCAGTTCCTTGTCAAATCTATTTTTGGATCCTTTGATGAATAAAGGAGACCATTATGATCTTCCACCTTCATGATTTGTCATCGACTCATGTCATTTCCGTCGTTTGTCGTGAGGGGAGTATGTTTTCAGCCATTGCAATATGTTTTCAGCCATTGCAATATGTTTTCAGCCATTGCAATATGTTTTCAGCCACTGCAATATGTTTCCAGCCACTGCATGCCCCATCAGTCAGTGATGGCAGTCACTGTAGTTTTGTCGCTTCCAGCCATCACCTCGTTAGTTAGTGATGACAATTTAGTCCCTGCAGGTTCCATCAGTCAGTGATGGCAATTTAGTTCCTGCAGGCCCCATCAGTCAGTAATGACAATTTAGTCCTTGTAGTGAGGGGGAGTATGTTTCCAGCCACTACAGGCCCCATCAGTCAATGATGACAATTTAGTCCCTGCAGGCTCCATCAGTCAGTGATGACAATTTAGTCCCTGCAGGCCCAATTAGTCAAAGATGACACTCCTTGTAGTTTTGTCGCTTCTAGCCACTACAGGCCTCATCCGTCAGTGGTCCCTGCATTTTTGTTGCTTTTAGCCATGCAGGCCCCATCCTTACTTGATGTCAATCCAGTCTCTCGTTGTCTACCCATCATCATTCACTTTTGATGAAAATCAACTTGTCAAAGTCATCCTACTTGAAGGTTCATGGTGCTAGATGAAGTTTCGTGATTGTCCAATATTATTCTCCATAAGCTTTGGTTATGCTGGTTTGTGAGTCCAATTTGGTTTATAGACATTCTCTCTTGACGGTCTGAAGTATATGTACATCTTATTCGAAGCTAGAGTTACAACGTCTATTGCCTCGACATTTTAGACAAGTTGATTTTGTTGGACTGAGTTTATTTATTCCAAGCATGACACATACAATTTGTATGCTCCATTTATCATGATTTTATTAGAATATTTACCCTATTTATCATAATTATATCATGTCTAGGGTTACCCTATTTATCATGATTATATTGTGTCTAGGTTACCCTATTTATCGTGATTATATTGTGTCTAGGTTATCCTATCATGATTATATTGTGTTTAAGGTTACCCTAATTATCATGTACTCTTGTATCAATTTATTTTTATAAATAGAAGATTATGAGAGGGATCAATCAAGTTCTCTAAGAATTATTTTACAGTTTCAATCTCAAGTGTGACTAACAGGAATTGTTAATCCTGTGGGGGAGGTTAAGCTCTCATTGGTTTCTGTACATTGTTTCTTGTCCCTGTTAATACAAGAAAGGCTATTCTTTGGGTTTGGTGTGTGATCTGGAGTGCGTGTGTGGCTGTCTGTTGAGGTTTCTTGAGTAGAAACCTATCAGCTTTACAGTCATCTATGTAAATATTCTTGCATTTAGTTATTAATTCTCAGAGACTAGGGTAGAATAAATTGATTTCATACATTTGTGCAAAGAATACATCAGTCATTGTGCAAAGCTAATTTAGGAAATCCTATAGCAGGACTTATTTAATCAAATCCCTATAATTCAGGGATATAGCTGGATCTCTAAGATTCAGGGATACTTCCCACATTCACTTGTAGTATGCTAAATAAGGAAATAATAAATGTGGTCGCTGATACTACCCCCAAGCTGGTGAATAGGTATTTTTCATTCCTAGCTTGGAAACAATCCATTCAAAGCTGTTGCTATTCAGCCCTTTGGTTAGAAGATCTGGTAGGTTGTCTTGTGAGGAGATATATGTTATCAGAAGAAAGTCTCGTTGGTTCATCCTGCATTATTTCCAAGTCTGTCAAGATGATTTTCAACCATAGCAGTTCATAGATACTTTGTGCTGTTGCTCTAAACTCTTCTTCAGCACTAGATCTAGCCACCACACTTTATTTTTTTCTCTTCCAAGTTAAAAGATCCCCACCAAGGAAAGTGCAATATCCCGGAGTTGACCTCTTATCCATAATTGACCCTGCCAAATTTTGTATATACTTCAAGACCTACATCCCATTCCGTTTGAACAGAATTCCCTTGCCTAGGGTTTCTTTCAAGTATTGCACAATTCTTAGCTAAGTCTGCAAGTGAATCTCCTTTGGTTGGTGCATGAACTAGTTGACTAGACTCACAACAAACGCAATATTAGTGAGACAAATAAGAGTCTGCTAACTAATCTTTGGTACGTTTTGTTGTCAATTGCTGTATCTTCTACATTTCCCAACTTCAGATTTGGATGAATTGTCTTGTTAGAATAGGTATTAAGTATAGGTAGTTAGTAGTTGTGTTGGAAAACTGCTAATTAGGCTGTACCTATGAGCTGTTTACTTATTAGCATTAATTACATAGATATAGCCTTTTTCTTGTACCTTTTGGTGTTCTAGATGTCATTTTCTTGTATAAATAAATAACAAAGATTAGCCACTAGATAATAAATTTCTTAAGCCTTTTTATCATATTTTCAGTCTTAAGTTGTGTATTTGCAAGCTTGTAAGCTATCTTACCTTTCTTTCAGCAAATCAGTAATGTATTTCGGTTGGGATATGTAAATATCCTTTTTAGAATAGGCCACTTCGATCCCCAAAAAATACTTCAACTTTCCCAAGGTTTTAATTTCAAATTCCTTGGCTAGGTGTTGGCCTAACAGTGTTTGCTCCTCTTCATCATCACTTGTCATTGTAATATCATCCACATGCACCAGTAACATTGTCACTCCCCCTGACTCAATGTGTTTAACAAAAAGAGTGTGGTCTACTTGACTTTGTTTGAAGCCCAAACCTATGATAAATCTAGTAAATCTTCAAAAACCACTCATGGTGATTATTTCAATCTATTCAATGCCTTTTTAACTTGTAATCAGCGTTGGTAGCAATTTCCCACTGTATCCAGGGGGTATTTCCATGTAAATCTCTTCAAGTTCTCCACGAAGGAAGACATTTTGACATTAAATTGTTGCAAGTTCAAACTGTATTAGCTGCTACAAATAATATCACTCTGACTGTATTCAATTTTGCAACTGGAGCAAATCTTTCCAAGTAATCCACTCCATAAGTTTGTGTGAATACCTTAGCTGTTAAGCTTGCCTTGTACCTTACAATAGAACTGTCAGCCTTGTATTTTATAGTATGTACCCATTTGCATCATATTGGTTTTTGTTCCATTTGGTAGAGTAACCAATTTCCAAGCAATAATCATAACCAAGTTGCCACTTGCCACTTTTGTAGAATTATTGCATTCCGTATATTTTGTGCATTTCATGCTAGAGTTTTAGTGTCAGAACCTTAAATTCTAGTTTTTATTTTTATTTTGTCATTTTTTCTTCATTTTCTAGTTACAGTCAACTTAATGTTTTAAAGCATACACTTAACACTTACTATTACTATTTTCAGGATTTTCGAAAGGATTGGCTATCAATTTTATTGATAGTCACATCTTCACGTTCATCTATAAACATTAGGCATTTGGAGAAAGCTACAGTATCCACTGGCAAAGAAGGATTATTGTCAGAAGGGAATGCTGCTTACAATTGGTCGAGGTTTGAATCCACAAATTTAATTTCCTTACTACACCATTCTGATACTTATTTGAGTTATTCATTAATCAAATTATTAGCCTGAATCTTTAAAATCCTCTTTCTCCCCCATCCCCGTCTCATTTATAAAAAAACAAAAAACAGAGAGAAAATAAGATTTACAGTGGTAGAGTGTCAATATCATCACCTTTTGTGTAAGATTGTATTATTTTACAATCATGAGTTTGGCTTTGTTGCAAGCCCAATATCAAAAGTATTCTGATTTGGTGAGATTGCAATGGCAGCTGTGCAAAATTGTGGGTTGTGAGGTCTCCGTGTCTATGAAACTTTTATGTTTTCTGGCCTGTGACCTATTTTTGTGACCCGAAAAGCTATGCTCCTGGAAACCGTAAATCTGCCAAAACAGACAACTGAACTTTTTATTAGCGTAAATGTGTATGCTGATGAATTTAACTTAGTTGTAATTAGTATACTCTATTGTGGAGCATAATGCTATATCTTTTTGCTGAGAATTACTTTTTTTTTCTACTCATAATTAAGTTGATTTTGTATCCTCATTGTGTGTTAATCAAATAGTTTCTCTGGCTATTAGTAACACATATCACAAGGATTGATCCCTTCCCTATTCCTGTACTGGGAGGGTATCTTGATCTTTTGTCATGTATTCTCTTCTCTTTTAAAATTTATATATATTCTTACTAGAGGGCTGTCATGTAGTATTGTGTAGTATTATGTTTTTGGATTATGGCTTGTATTATGCAATTACTCACATGCCATGTGTGTGTAAAAACAAATGCCATAGCATACAGAAGAGTTAGAGATTCCAGACAATTTCTTTATATACAATAAATTTAAAATCTTGAAGAGATAATTATGGCATTGTGGTTCTATTTATGCAGATGTGTAGATGAATTGGAATCCGTACTTTCAAAGCATGGTAGTCTTAGGAGGTTGTATTTCTACCACCAACACCTTACAGCTGTGAGTGCCCATATTCCACACAAACCTTATTGATTTTTTCAATTTCTATAGAATGATTCTTTGTTTGTATGCGAAGACGTTAACCTTAGAGTATGGATTTCAGTTGTGGTTTTATTTTCCATTTTAATCCAAACTATATTCCTATAATAGGTTTTTAGAAACACCATGTTTGGTCCAGAAGGGCGTCCTCAACACTGCTGTGCATGGCTTGGGATTGCCAGTAGTTTTCCTGAGTGTGCATCTCCGATTGTTCCAGAAGAGGTAAAAACAAATCCTTGCCAGTTGTTTTACTTGAGCCAGTCATGTAGTGACCAAATTAGTGAACCGATACTAGCACATTTTGATGGAGGCTCGTAGTTACATTTTTCTTCTTTTTTATGGTGGTATTTTGTTGATTTCCTTTTATTAGTTGAATACTTGATCTTCAAATATTCCAAATATTTGCTGAATGCAATCTTTTATTTTCATTAATACTTTTTTTGAATGAAAAAACTTATCATTACAAAAGTAAAAATAGAGTTAATGTTGCTTAAGGATCTGTTAAAAGTGGATGACTCACATATATAAGGCTTCATACAATTCTGAATAAGGAATTCTGAAATGTTCTGTTTGAAGCTACGTAGTCATTGTGGATCGTGATTTCACTGCAAATCTATATTTTTTATTATCTAATCATTAGTCAAAACTCAAAGTATAAATAATGTCATTGCCTTTGAAAAATGAAATCTCATATTGACTTAATATTCATGTAAACTTCCATTTCCTACTTCCTGATTGATCATTAGGTGTTATATGTGATGATAGCTAGAAATGGAAATGTTGAACAAAGGTGGTCACTGAATTTTTCTGCAAGCAGGTTACAAAAATTGGCAGGGATGCTGTTCTTTATGTTGAATCTCTGATTGAATCTATCATGGGAGGATTGGAAGGATTAATAAATATTCTTGACTCTGAAGGAGGATTTGGTGCCTTAGAGAATCAGGTAAATACTTTTAGCTAACAAGGTTACCTTCATTTCTGAAAACTAACCTTTGGATTTCATCAGCTTCTTCCAGAGCAAGCAGCTTCATATCTGAATCAGACGGCAAGAGTTTCCATTCCATCCTATAAATCTCCGAAAGGAACTGCTGGTTTTCCTTTACCTGGCCATGAGAGTTTTCCTGAAAATAATGGTTCTATCAAAATGTATGTCATAATAATCTCGTCCTAAATATGTACGAGTAACCACATAAGTGTATTCTTTTAATTTGTCTACTGTTTTTAATGACAGGTTAGAAGCTGCAATGCAGAGGCTGACCAATTTGTGCTCAGTTTTAAACGATATGGAGCCTATATGTGTTTTAAACCATGTATTTGTACTAAGAGAGGTTAGGGATGGTTTTTCCTTTTCTTCCTCTTTTTCTTCATGAGATTTACTTATCTATTGATAACAGTCAATAGTGCCATATTTCAACAAAATTTGGCCAGTAAATCAATGCTTGAATGGTATGACTTTCAGCCCTTTTGAAGAAACTGTGTAGCAAGGTCAAGTGTAAATTAACTAGCAGTAAAATATGTCATTATTGATATTCAAATCCAGGAAAAGGATTGTAAAACAGTAAAAATATGATAAAGATATTTGTGTGATAGAATGGAGAGGAATAGGAACAAGTGAGTCTTTTGTTAATGGAAAATGGAAATGTGCATTACTTTTTTGGATATTGTGTTAGATATGGAAACATACAACTATTAAGAGTTTATTTCCTAGTTTTATTGCTTAATATCAAGGTTTCTGAATAATGGAGGTTATATAAGAAAGCATGCATAATGGTTGTAAAAGATGTTTTAAAGTAGGCATAAGAAAGAGAGGTATTTCTTTTTTGAAATTTTTTTTATGGAAAATCCCTGTTTAGGTATCTGAATTTAATTTATCTCATTTCCATTAGGTTTACTTAAAAAATTCTTCTTTGTGAAATCTCATAAATCTAGTCAAATTTTCGTGAGTTGTTCCTTGTTGATATATTGATTTTAGTAAATGATGTTCAGGAAAACCTTTTATCTGCCTCTCACACCTAGGGATCGAGCTTTGAAATTTTGTCCTACAGTTGTTGCCATCAAGGAAAAACAGTAGGGGAATAGTGAGGTCAAGAACGGTGGATAATGCAACTTTAGGTCTAGAACCCTACAGAGAGTTTCAGATGTAAAAGTATTGTTATAATGATAGCTAAATCTGCTTACCAAAGTTCTGTTGGAACTCTTGTTAAGCCAAGAGCCCTAGAAACCTGCTATCCAAGTCATGGATCTAGATTGTAGTAGTATTATCAAATAAATAATTGTCCAGAGGCATCACGCTACATAATAATGATTGGACATTGGTTGGAGTTAGATCTTCTAAGATGGGGTAGACTTTTGGGTATGCATGATATTGGGTCAGATTAGGTTCGACCCTCACGGGAGAAGCTCTTATTTGTAAAAAGTTAGATTTGTGGGTATCTGTATCTCTATTACTCAATATGAACCAAACTCTGAGCTCTTGGGTTAGGCCAACCAGGTGCACGGGTTGAAACTGTTCGCTCTTAAATGCCTGTTTTAAGGGTCAAACTGAGTATGATATTCACCAATAAGGAAGTTAAAGGATTAGATTTGCAGATATCCATGATCTCTTACCCCAGTTTTAACATTTTATAAAATTAGAAGTTATTTATACTCATCAATGGTTATCAATTCTGCACTTTACTCCTGAAATGCACCATTCAATTTAGAGGATCCAGCAGCTACATCATTAGTCACCTGTTCAAGTAACAATGATGCATGAAACCCAAGTCTTAAAAGCATCTACTCCCACTCCCCCGAATTTTACCGTTTTTTAACCCAACATTGTTCATTCTGTCATTCTTTTAACACATCAATCTGTTTGTGCAGTACATGAGAGAATGCATTCTTGGCAACTTCAGAAGAAGATTGCTTGGTGTTCTGAAAACTGATAACGATCTTCAACGGCCTACTATTTTGGAATCACTGATTAAGAGACATATTAGCATTGTTCATCTTGCAGAACAACACATCAGCATGGACATTACTCAGGGTATCCGGGAAGTTTTGCTTTCAGAAGCCTTTTCAGGACCAGTTTCTTCTCTGCACTTGTTTGAGAAGTCAACAGACCAACATACAGGATCAGCCACCGAAACAGTATGCAACTGGTATATTGAAAACATAATAAAGGATGTTTCGGGTGCTGGGATTTTGTTTGTACCAATTCATAAATGCTTCAGGAGTACAAGGCCTGTCGGTGGATATTTTGCAGAATCAGTCACTGACCTCAGGGAATTACAGGCTTTTGTACGTATTTTTGGTGGATATGGAGTAGACAGGCTAGACAGAATGCTAAAAGAACACACAGCTGCTCTTTTAAATTGCATTGACACTTCACTACGCTCAAACCGAGATGTGCTAGAAGCAGTTGCTACAAGTCTGCATGCTGGTGATAGAATTGAAAGAGAAGCCTCTGTGAAGCAAATAGTTGATCTGGAAACTGTGATTGGTTTTTGTGTTCAGGCTGGCCTTGCACTGGCTTTTGATCGGCTACTAGCTGAAGCTTCTGGTGCTATACTTGAAGAAGATGCTCCCTTGATTCATTCATTGCTAGCTGGGGTGGTTAAGCATCTACCTGATGGAGTACCAGAAAAGGAAGAAATCAGGAGAATGAGAACAGTGGCAAATACTGTAGGAGTTGTTAATGATCATGATTCAGTTTGGGTAAGATCTATTTTGGAGGAAGTAGGTGGTGCAAGTGATGGATCATGGGGCTTTTTACCGTACTTATTTGCAACATTCATGATGTCTAATATTTGGTCTACCACGGCATTTAACGTTGACACAGAGGGTTTTAGTAACAATATCCATTGCTTGGCAAGGTAGGTATGGTTTTGTTTTGGTTTAAATTACTTAGTTGTAAACAATATGGTGTTAAATACTTCAGTGTTTTTGTGTTTGCACGATTATAACATGAGTCCAATGCCAGTAGATTAACTTCCATACAGTAATTCCCCAAGGTTGTAACTGGAAATTATATTCATAGTATTTTGACTCCATTAATTGGCAATATTTTAGAAGTCAAACTATTCATTGCCGTTAGAATATACTAATTTTGGTATCTGTGTAGCCCTAATCACATGATATCGTGCAGGTGCATTTCTGCAGTGATTGCCGGAAGTGAGTTTGTTAGATTGGAACGGGAACATCAACATCGGCAGTCTTTAAGAAATGGACATGCCAGTGAGGGAATGGATCCTGAATTATCAAGTCATATGTCAGCAGAAGCAAGTATTAAGTCCACATTGCAGTTATTTGTGAAACTCTCTGCAGATATCATACTGGATTCTTGGAGCGAAACACCCAGGTAAATGTGTGTGTATGTGTGGTGTTGCAAGATTTTTGAAACACAAATGACTGTATATTTATATTAGCTAGGTAATGTTGCAATATATTAAAGCACGATTTTCATTTGCGGTTTGGCATCAGTTCTCTACTGGGAAACATTATTCTTTCATTTTGTACTTTGAGGTTATCTTAGATGTTTTGTATTTTGGTATTGCACAGGTCTCATCTTGTAGCACAGCTTATCTTCTTGGACCAACTTTGCGAGATTTCACCTTACCTTCCAAGAAGCTCGCTGGAAACCCACGTTCCATATGCCATTCTCCGTTCAGTATATGGCCAATACTACGCAGATACTCAATCCACTCCATTGGCAATACTGAACGCATCACCCCGTCATTCACCTGCTGTATTGCTAGCACATGCTTCCCCTGTCTTAAGGCATCCTCGTGGGGACTCACCACAGTATTATGGCCATGATTCTGGATACTTCAAAGGATCATCATCGTCACATAGTCAGGAGCACCTCTATGATGCTGATATTAGCAGCTTAAGGAGCACGGACAACAAGCAAAGGAACTATCGTAGTTCCGGGCCTTTGGATTACAGTGCCAGTCGTAGTAGGGTAAAATCTGTTGAAGGTTCAACATCTGGAAGCACTGGTCCCAGTCCTCTTCCTAGGTTTGCAGTGTCTAGATCTGGTCCATTAGCATACAAGTAGTAAGTTGTTTGATATATATACCAACAGAAGATGGTAAGTTATTCACCTTCTGCTAGTGATCATTTTGTCTATAACCGTAAATCATCCAGCAGTTTCGCAAAGATTTTAGTAAAATGTATATCATATTAAAGCGTCCTTTTGTAGTCACCTGGGGATAGTTTAAATCAATGCCATATTAAGTACCTGCTGTTTTAGCCAGAACCAGGTGTTCATTCTATTTAATGCTCATTGCAAAATCTTGATGTCTTTCTTTCTTTAAGTCTGTTGGCAGAGGTCTTCTGTAGCTTGGAATGCAATCAGTAATGATATTTACTCGTACATTTATTCTTACGTCACTACATTTTAGTTAATGAAACAACAAAACTCATTCAAGAATTTTATCCTTCCTGAAATTTGAAGTATTAGTTCTGATAAACATCTTAATCTTTTCGTTCCCGGTACTGTAAAACGAATTAGCAGAAAGAAAACGTAAAAGAAACTCAACTCTTTCTTAACAAAACAAATGGCTTATATTTAAGATTTTGGACAATTAATGAATGAGTTAAATATGCTTTTAGTTTTTAAACTATTATATGATTTTGTTTTGTTTTTTCTTTTTAAATTTTGTTTTATTTTCATCTCTCTTCTTTTAGAAAGTTTATAAAAGTATTAAATGATTTTGTTTCGTTTTTTTTTTAAATTTTGTTTTATTTTCATCTCTCTTTTTTTAAAAAGTGTCAGATTTATTCCTCCAAAAACAAAACTGTTATATTTTTTTTACGTGACTAAATGTGTGCTACTTTGCCAATACACATGTAGTTTAACATCAAAAATTAAAATTGGTCATGAGTAGTTTTGTTAACGTTTAAAATGAAGTTCAAGTAAGTGTTGAAATCAATATTGGGAGGAGTTGATTTGTGAGATTCCTCTTTCAATCAACAAAAATGAAGACTGTGCTTGGTGTTGAGTTCGTCTTCAACAAAATCGCGATCTACAATTCGAAGAAAGAGGAAGTAGACTTGGTATCTGTGGAGCATGTTCTTAGTCAGGGTTATGTAATTAACTTCATTGGTGTTGGTGTCATGGACAAAGTCATTGGTGAAAAGGCATAGGCATGACACATATAGAGGCAATGGAGGAAGAAGTTAATAAAGATCTTAGGGAAAAAGAAGTGAATGCAGCTGAAGAAGAGGTCAATGTGACTAAGGAGGAAAAAGAAGGGTCATGTATAGATAAACTGGATTACAATGAAGAAGAAAGAGTGGAAAATTATGATGATGAGTTTGGGATGGACAATGAGAGGGTGGTACATGATTGTAGAAATATTAATCCTAATGATCAATATATCCTACTATCTTTTACTGTTGCTGAAAACGGATGCAAAGACATATGGAGGTAATTCTAACATTGTTGTTGAGTGATATTGGGGACATTGATATTAAATGTTGGGTTTTCATTACAGATCAACAAAAGGTAAAATTTCAAGTTAAATACCTAACTTAACTTCATTTTATTTTGATTATTTAACAAAGTAATAATATTCTTTGCAGAGATTAATAACTGTGTTTGAGGACATATTGAATGGGGTGGAGCATAGGTTTTATTTAAGGCATCTATATAAAAGTTAAAAGAAAAAAAATTTGGTGGAGGAGCAGTGATTAGAAACCTTATGAATGGGGCTACGAAGGAAACATTCTTTCATGAGAAGGAAAAGAAAGGAGAGTTGGAATATTAATGTTGGTGCTTATAATTGGTTACATGCAATTCCCACAAAATCTTGTTGTAAACATGCATTTAATAGTTATTCTAGATGTGATGTCTTGATCAATAATTTGTCTAAGTTCTTTAATAGTACAGTTTTACTAGCAAGAGACAAATCAATCATTACTATAATGGTACATCATGAGTAGGTTTGCAACACTAAGAGAAAAAGTTAAAACATATCCTCGAAGTGTTATGCCTAAACCAAGAAAAAAGTTTGATAGGAAAGTTGAAAAGAGTAGGAATTATCATTCTATGTGGGCACGGATGCAAAGTTTAAGGTCACTCATGAGATTCAACACCAAGACCCAATTTCGTCCGGATAAGTAAATAAATAAAAACAAAGAATAAGAGAATAATAATTAATGGTGGATAAAGTAAAAAAAAGGAAGAAGAAAATAATAAAATAAATTTCCTTAAAAAATGTATACGTAATTTTCAAACTTTAAAATATTTTTGAAATATTAGTTTAATATGGTAATAATTTGAATCAATATTATGCCAATAATTATAACTAATAATTAAAATATTATATTGATATAATTTTTTGCGTAAGTTTCTTTTAAAGAGAAAAATATGATTTTAAAAATTGACAAAATTTCTTGACAATAATTATAATTAATGTCTTGAATATTATTTGATTTGTTTTTCCTGGAACCAAGACCATTTTTTCCCCATTTTGTACATTGTCAATTAATTCACAATTAAGGTCAAATTACCATAATATTACAATGTATATAAATACACATCTTGTCATAAAAAAGAAGAGGACAAAAAGAGAGATCACTTAGAAATAATAGATAGAAAGAATAAGGGAGAATATATAGCAAAATAAGTTTTCACAGGGACTCTGCCAACAGAAACGACCAAGGAAGAACTAGGGGAGTATTAAAACTTGAAAAGGTATGTCACCTCTACACCATTCTTTTTATATTTTTATTGTAATTTGAAGGTTTTCTAAACGTATTATTTATTTTACTACACACAAGTAACTATTTTTTAAATCATACATTATGGAGTATAAGTACGCATCGGCCTATGGTCGATTTATTATTTTTTTCCACCATTCTTAAAATAAAAAATACGAAATCTTGTAAAACCAAAAAATGTCAATATCCTTAAACCAAACCCTTTTTTTACCAGAACTACGTGATCCCTGATTTTTCATCATAAATGGATATACGTACGAGCAAGGTCGATCCTTATCGGGTTCACTTTTCAAAAATCGGAAAATATCCATAATAATTTTCAAACAAATTCACAAACCTTTTTCTAGATAAAGAACTACGTTATCCCTGATTGTGCATCATAGATGAATATATGTAGGAGCAATGTCAATCCTCTTCGGATTCATAAAACAAAAAATAATTTTTTGTTTCATATTAATTTCTTTATATTTTAGGGAAAATTAAATATTTTGAAAAACCACGTCAACTTTATACATTTAATTAAAGGTACTGCTTTTGGGCAGGCGTAGTACTCCTTACGCCTTACGCGTAACCGATTCCTGAACCTAAAATTCAATTTTTCGTAGACCATGTCTTATTTTACGGTTTTCCATAGTTTTTCCGAAATAAATTATGGTGGCAACTCCCAAAATCATTTCTTAAACCCGTTTGTTTTTGGTTCGTCGTCTCGTTGCGATCCTAGTTGCGACATAGGGCGACAAATGGTTTTTTTGACATCCAAAGTAGTAAAAAAAAGAAAAAGAAAACAGTTGTCGCAACCGGGATCGAGACGGAAGTCTAACCAAAAACGAACAGGTTTAAGAAAAGATTTTGACAGTTGCCACTATAATTTATTCTGGAAAAACTATGAAAAATTTATTCAGTAATTGATTACCCATAAGGAAGGTATTAACACCTTACTACGCCGGCCTAAAAACAGTACCTTTAATTAAATGTATTGGTTTTTCAAAATATTTAATTTTCCCTAAAAAAAGAATATAAATAACTATTAAGAAAAAAAATATTTTTTGTTTTATGAACCTGACAAGGATTGACCTTATTCTTACGTATATTCATTTATGATGGATAATCAGGGATCACATGGTTCTTTATCTAGAAAAATGTTTGTGAGTTTGTTTGAAAAATATTATGGATTATTTTAGATTTTTGAAAAGTGAACACGGCAAATATTGACATTGCTCCTATGTATCTCTATTTCGTGATAGAAAATCAGGGATCACGTAGTTATGGTAAAATAGGGTTTTGTTTAACAAAATTGACATTTTTTTTGGTTGTAAAGATTTTGTATTTTTGTATTTCAAGAATGATGGGAAAGGGAAAGAAACCAGCCATAGGCTGACACATACTTATACTCCAAAAATTATGATTTTAAAAAAACATTATTTATATGTAGTAAAAAATAAAACCTTCAGAAAAAACCTTCAAAGTGCAATAAAAAGAGAAAAATAAGGGTGCAAAGATGACATACCTTTTTAGGTTTTAGTACTCCCCTAGTTCTTCGTTGGTAGTTTTTGTTGGCAGAGTGCCTCTAGTGTGGAACTTATTTTCCTATATACTCTCCTACTCTTTCTATCTATTATTTTGAATATCTATCTATTTTTTTCCCTTTTTCTATCACAGAATGCGTATTTATATACTCACATTATAATATTATGGTAATCTTGCCTTAATTGTGAATTAATTGACAATAAACAAAATAGAGAAAGAAATTGTCTTTGGTTCAAGAAAAAACAAATAATTGATTATATCAATATTATTTTTAATTATTAATTATTGGTATAATATTAATTGAAATTATTACCTGATGAAACATTCCTTTATCTAGAAACTAAAATTTCAAAAATATTTTCTAGTGATGTGTCCGTATTAAAGTTACATTTTTCTTAAGGAAATTTATTTTATTATTTTCTTCTTCCCTTATTCTTTAGCTACCATTAATTATTATTCTTTTATTCTTTATTTTTATTTATTTAGTTACCCGGACGAAATTGGGTGTTGACACTAACCATACATGTAGTTGTTACTTTTGGGATTTAGTGGGCATACCTTGTAGGCATATTGCGGTTGCAATTCATTATTAATTAGAGAAGCATGAAGATCATATTATAAGAAACATACATATGAAAGTTGTTATGGATCTTAAATTATCCCAATCAATGGACAGCAACTATGACTTAAAAGTAATTGTGCAAAACTGCTTCCACCCATTTATAAAACACCACCTAGGAGGCCTAAGAAGCTAAGAAGAAGGGAAGTCGATGAATATGTCTGTCATTCAAAATTGTCAAAAATAAATATTGTTATGAAGTGTAGCAGCTGTAATCAATATGGACATAATATTAGAAGCTTTAGAAAGAGGATGGAAACAAGAAAGGTACAACTACAACTTACGCTATTTTCAACTTTTGTTATTCATACAATATTGAATCTAGTAATCATACACCATTGATAAATTAAAACTACAAGTAGGAGTGGATGTACCAACTCTGTAGAACCATCAAACTAGACTTCAGTTAGAAGAGGGAGATCTACACCAACTAAAGAACCAACAACAACAATAACACAACACACAAGAAGCACTACTTCACCAAGTAAGCAACCAACTAAAACAACAACAACAAGATGCACAAGAAACATGGCTGCACAATTTTTAGGGTCTCAAGCACGTAGCAACACAAGCTCTGGACAAGCCATATGACTTCTGATGTAGTTAATGTTCTTTTGTAGTTACTTTCATTTAGAATTCCAAACACTTTTGCCACCAACTTATGGAACAAATTATTAGTGAGTACAATTATTGTGGACCACTTTTTTTTTCATGGACTACCACATGTATGGTTCAAAATATTATATTTAATTGAATGTTGTTAGGGACCACTTGTACGATGCACTCTATTTTATTGTTTTTAATACTAAAGTTGTATGATACCCTCCCACTTATTAAGAAAATTGTATTTAATTTAATATTGTTATGAACCACTTGTATGACTTAAAAATATAATGAAATTACACAAGGACCTCTACCAAGCTCTACATATGTCTTGCAGTCCTCTATCAAACTCTCATTATGACAGACTGAGCTCTAGACATGACAACATAACCTTTGCAAAGCTCTCATTATGCCAGACCGACCTATATATATATATATATATATATATATATTTATATATATATATATATATGTGTGTGTGTGTGTGTATGTGTGTGTGTGTTTGTGTGTGTGTGTGTGTCTTCCAAACCTTTGTTGAGCTCGCATTATGGGAGACTGAGCTTTACACATGGCAACACAACATTTATCGAGCTCTCATTACAGCTGATTGAGTATAGCTGATCGAGCTCTAAACATGTCCACCATACCTCTGTCGACCTCTTATTGTGGCAGACCGAGCTCTAAAAATTCCACCAAACCCCTATCGAGCTCTCATTATGACAAATCAAACTCTAAACACATATATCGAGCTCTCATTATGGCAGACTGAGCTCTTAGTCATCCTTTTTCCAAGCTCAAATTAAATGCATAATTTATATAACATCACAAATGCAGCACAACATGCTTAAATTCGTATAACATAAAATTACTATTCTAGGATTAACCAACAAAGTACGATATCAACATTTACTTACATCACTAGTATAATGCCAAGACAGAATTCAAATCAACATTGTTACAAGTCAATATTACAATACTAATTACAATTAATCTTTAAGGAAAACATAACAAAAAAACATAATTATTAATGTCCATGAATGAACAAACAAAAGTAACATAACTTTTCCAACTTTTCTATGTTGTGACAAAAATGCAATTGCTTCACGTAAATTTACAATTACAATAACAATTAAAATATGCATTTAACATTAAAAAAAACCCGAAAAGATTAATGATACTCAAGATTTATTCTTCTAAAAGCATGAAATTCCTTAAATTCTTGAAAATTCTTTTGAATGTTATATCAATAGTGATATGTTTTAAATTGTTTAAAATTTAAACTTTCAAGTCATTTTTTTTAATCTTTTGAAAACAATTGATAACGGATTTCTTTCTTGTTTCACTTGCACTCTTGTTTGTGTCTTCCTTCTTTCCATGAAAATTGAATTCACAACTGCACAACTCATTGCTTCACATCTACCGTTCCAACCCTTCTCGCAGGAACCTTGTCTCCACCAAGTGATATTTGCCATTTTAGTATCTTTTTATTGTGTCTCCAGATTACATTAATTTAATGTATTAAAAGTACTTTTAGTATATTTAAAAAGTATAAAAATCAACAAAGCGTGAGTTCAGAAACCGGTTCCAAGCATGTAAATGAAGCTTCTCCGATTTCCAAAGCACCGAGCATAAAAGGACTGAAGGGAGAAGTGACATTCAATTGAAGAGGAATTGCATAATATCTAGTATATGGTAAGCTTACAGGATCCAAACAACACAATGGCAAAAGCTTTTAAAGGACTTGGAGCTTCTTAAGACATGCAGACTTGAGTTTTTGTTTTCCACCATTATAAACGAAATAATGGAATCAAGCATGAGAAGAGTATAGAAAGATAACAACTATCTATGTTGTTTTTCAAGGGGGAAAATAGTAATTAGAATCTTCGACCCAACAAGTTAAAACATGCTGCAGCTTCAGTTAAGTAGAAGAAGAAAGAAACAAGTTCAGGGAAACAAATTTGATATCCTTCTAATACAATCAACTCAGTTATCCTCCTCGCATATGTGCACCTAGCTCACCAAACTGATCATCAGCCTCCACTGTATCTTCAGATAGCCGCACAGCATCCAGTTTCTGCTTGAGAATTTCTATGGCATTTAGTACTAATTGAGAAGTTTTAATTGCTCCAGTAGATTCAACGGTGAATATGAAGCTATCTTGTCTTGCAGTGATTTCCACAAGCCCAGGCTTCCCCATGGCTTCTGCTTTCTTGATCACCTCATCATCATATGAGTATGCCTCAGCGTCAACCAGCATTACCTAATAAATGCCAAAAACATCACATTTGATTTTCATAGATGGAAAAATCAATCTTCTAATTCGATAATGCAAATTATATCAAAGAAGGATTCATTACAACAAAATAAATTGAAACCAAAAAGGGATGTTAACTGTTAAGTTTAAGCACCGCATATAAACATTTCAAATTAGAAAAGAATACGTATGACATTGTCGCTGACAGAATTAGCCAGATAGATCATACACTTAAGAACTCTTAATGTGCCTTCCTTTGACAACAATATCTTCAGTAGATAATGCTCCAGAATACCATACACCCACACCTCATGAGCTGGATAGCAAATCTTGATACTAAATTCTCGTTTACAGTAAATTTCTTTGCGGCTCAAGATTCTCTATGAAATTGATAACTTAAAATTGAATCAGTGCAAGTCCTTCACATTCACTCTAGCAATGTTTTGTTTTTCTTTTTCTTGGCACTTGAGATTATAGTTATCAATCTCAGATAATGACCAAACCATAAAACACACGCATGTAGCAATAGCAGAAAGCAGGATAATGAGGAAAATTGAAAAGTCAATCACTTAGTCAATATTCATTATATACACATGATTAGCAATAAAAAGTCACACTTGTAATGCAAGAGATGATAAGCATGGGAACGCAAGAGTTAGTTTATTAAACATTCTGATCAAGTAGTGGGAAGGGTGCAAGTTCAATATATATCCATAATTAACAATAAAAAGTCCAGGAGGTAAAGCAAACACATAACAGTAAATAACAACAAAAATCAAGGAAGCACCACTCATTTTTGTTGGTCCTTACCCTACCCCCAGCCTAATAAAACAAAGTGTTTAACGGTAAAAATGTTCACAAAACAGAAAGTTCACAAAACATTAGTTCTGTATAAGAGTTGTAAGTTAATGTATATTTGGATAAACAGGAAGTTCAAAAAACATTAGTTCTCTAGTGCTTATGCTCTGGAAAACATATTACGTCTTAAATACTGAACGTGCCTTCTGCATGCCATTCTATAAGCCTATCCATATTAGCTGAAAAACAAACTTGCGAATTATTTATTTTATACACAAGCAGCATCATGCTTTCAAAAGCATCAAATTACTAGTGTCTATCGTTGAACACACAAAGAAAACAAACGAAGTACCTCTAATTGCACTTTATTCTCCACTTTAATCCAAATGGTTGAAGAGAAAACACACAATGTTCAGGTTAAAGGATTTGCATAAACTTGCGAATTTGATCAGAAATAATCGGCATGCATATGTTATGATAAATTCAAAAAAACAATACACTAAAGTGATCAAACAAACTAGCATTTAAGCACCAAACACATAAGGCATGCGAGGTAATTTTGTAGTTCTGAACAGAATATGGATAAGATAACAACAATGGTAGAAAGTGCATAACCAAATTCATAAGAAAACAAATGAGAAGAACCCAAACCTGTTGTGTTACTGGATCAATTTCAAACACACGTGTAGGGCTGCTATCAACCCATTCTCTTTTCTCCTCAAGAGTCAGTGTCTCCATCAAGTCCTCATTTATATGAATCTCTGGTTCATACATGAAAGTGACAGTTGCAGCAGGTGACCACTTGGCATGATCTTTGCCAATCCCCTTCCTAGCTATCGCTCTCAGCCTCAGCTCTTGTCCTCGCCTCAGCTTCACAATGATAACCCCCCTGAATACACGCAATTCAAAACGAGGAATATCCATATGAAAAACTAAATACCCAGTTGAAAACGAAGAATGCCAATTTAAAAATAAACACATGAGAAATAGAAAACACATACGGCAAAACCAAATACCCAGTTGAAAACGAAGAACACCCATTTGAAATCAATTAAGACCATTTCAAAAATCTAAATACCCAGTTGAAAACGAAGAACAGCAATTTGAAAAAACAAAATACCCAGTTGAAATCAAAAAAGACCCATTTAAAAATCAAGGGTTTAAAACCAAAAATAAAATGAAGAAAAGCACGCACCTGTTCTCGGAAGAATCAGAGGAAGCAGGGTCAGAGAAATCGACGGGAACGACGGAGGGGTCGGAACTGTAAAGGTCTTTGCTGGAGACATCGAGGGTTTGATCAGTCATACACTTAACCCTAAGGTGAAACTCCACGGAGCAGAATTCACACTGGCCGTCGCCGTCACACGCGTCGCAGTCACGTGAAAAGCGCATGGACATGGCTCGCTCACTTGTGAGCGGAATGAGTCCAAGTCTGTGCGCAATGAACTCGTCGTTCAGCACTGACGAATTCACTTCTATCTCCACCAGATCAATCGCGATCGTCGGCACCTCCGCGATCATCACGCGCCGCAGCGCGTTCGCGATACTCGCATCCGTATCGCGGAGCTCGAACTTGGCATAATCATCCTTCAGCTCGCGGATTTTCACCCTCGGCATGCGCGCATACGATGCACCCTCCATCGCCTCCCTCTCTCTCTCTCTCTCCTCTCTTCCTCTCTCAGACAACACTGAAAAATGTAAAAACCCTTTTCAAAACCCAAACTTTTAGTTTGTGTTCTCTTACTGCAGGGATATCATCCTCGTAAGCAATGGATATTTTAAAAATTAAGATGAAAAAGATGTGGAATCACTTCTATTTACTTAATAGTTTGAATTAAATAAAAAATATCTGCATAATTTAGCTTTGGGAATAATTTATTTTAAATATAAATAAAAGTGTCCATTTATTTTCATTTCTTTCAAATATTTTTTGTCTTAATTTTATATTATTACTTTTAATTATAATATTAGTTAAAATAATAACTAACCCAGTTGGTGAGCTTTAGTGAATTATATGTATGTTCAGAGTGTTCTATGTTTGTCATTGTCTTTTATAACAAAATTTCATATTAATACTACGATAATAAATTAATAAATAAATAGTCGAAATTTAAGAAAATATATATTTCAAAAAATTTAAAATAATTCATTTAGCATCTTCATGAGATAAAAGAAGCAAGGAAAATATGAAAATTAAGAGAAAATGAGAATAACTGGATTCAAAACAAGACTTTAACTTTGAAATATTATTAATATAATCTTTTGTATAAAGTAATCAGAAATTGAGCTAGGATTATTCGTAGAAAACCGAATTTTATATTCATACAGGGAAATATTTTTTTTTAAATCTTGTACTCATGTCTCTCGATTTTAATTTTAAGATTAAATATGTTTTTAATTTAAAAATGTTACATGCAATTTAATTTTCAAACTTTAAAAATACCTAATTGTATTCAATTCTTTTGACATGTCAAATATTATTTTATAATAATATTGAGATATTTATATAATTTAATTTTAATATACGTTAACTTAAATATTAGCATGAAAGACTATTTAATATGTAAAACAAAACATTAATATCGTTGAATTAAAAATAATATAACCACTAAATTTTAAAGAATGAGATCAAAATATAAGTTTTAGACCAAGACAAATTTTAATTTTGTGTTGAAGTTTAAAAATTAAAAACATGTTTAAAATTTAATTTTATTTCACTTTACAAATTTTATTCCAACATGACATTTTAGAATAAATAAAAGACTTAATAGGTTATTTCGTCCTTAAGTGAAGAGTTGAATTTCTGTTTAGTATCCAGTTTTAAAAATGTATCTATTGAGTGTCAAAGTTATAAAAATTGTATAAATAAAGTCCCCTCCATTAAATTGGACGAATATTTTTTTCCTTGTCGTATGCTTTTTCTGCCATATTTTTCTCTCTCTTCCTCCCATCTTTTAATAATCGTAAGGCATATTTTAAAAATGTTTTGAGTGTGTCAGTTTCTTATTCCACTCAGGTTTTATTAGTAATGTGTTTCCTTCTGTATTACTGATGTATTTCCTTCTATTTTAGTGTTGACACATCAAATATATCGTAATTTGAACTAAATTCTGCAAAGTGAATTTACAGCAACAGGGCAATCCTTAATAGTTTTGAATGTTTATACATTCAACGGTGATGCTAAAACTAAACCAAGCAAATTACAGTTCCAGTGAACATGGACATGGCCTTCTTAAAAAAATTAATTATTTCGCTTACAATGTCATCCGTGATTGAATCTCCTATCTCCATGCATATCTCTAAATTTAAGATTTGGAAGCTTTTCCACTCTTCTGATATCACACAGGACTCTGCATGCAGCAGGTGTGTGATCTTTTTATCGAGAAGAAGAAGAATACGAGAATAATGAGAGTGGTGATTAGGATTATTGAAAGTGAAGAAGCTTTTGGTTTTGGTTTCAATCTCAACCAAAAGGAAAACCCATAGCGAGCAGTGGTTGGTACCTATGTCTCGGGTTTCTGAAATAAGGCACTAGAAGGAGAAGAAGTGAGACAAGAAAAGGCAGCAGCAGTGGCAGGAAGAGAGAGAAAAATATGGCAGAAAAAGCACAGGAGAGAGAAAAAAAAATACAGTCACGTCAGCGTGGAGTTAACTCCGTTTAAGCCAATTTAACGGAGGGGACTTTATTTATACAATTTTTACAACTTTGGCACTCAATAGATGCATTTTTAAAACTGGGTACTAAACAGAAATTCAGATCTTAACTTAGGGACGAAATAAGTTATTAAGCCTAAATAAAAATAAAACAATTTTGGTTGATCTTGGACATTTTAGATGCGTATGATGTATTAAAGATGATAATCACATAATATGTTTGAATTTTTCTCTTTCATCTTAAGACTTAATCATATATTAATATTTTATAATTTGACATAAATTTAGAAAGAAGATTTCATTTTCTTATTTCATTTTTCATTAGAGTTTATTTTTAAAAGGTTTATAAAGTTTGGAAAGGAAGTTTCATTTCTTTGCATTTCATTTAAGGTAAGGTTAGAGTTATAAGATTAATTTGGTGGTAAAATTGGAAGGGAAGGTTGAAGAGGTCCTAAGTTAAAGTCCCTCACTTAATGATTTAAGAAAGTATGTTTCATCTTTTGTGGTGTTCAAGTGAAGTATTAATCATCTATTCTGGTATTTCAAAGAAAGTGATTTATCATTATCTTTTGATTTATGTTTTTTTAGAAAATGTGTGTTTTTTTCTTAATTGTGATTTTTCATGTTTTACTTTGATTAGTAGTTGTAATATTTTATTCAAGATAGAATTTCATGATCACTTTGTTTGAGGTGATTTCAAGTGGATTTATGATCTATTTTGATATAAATTAGTATCAATTGTTTATATGTAACTTTTTCTATTTCTTATTCATTGAATTTCATTGTTATTGAAAAATATTTAACTTTTATTTACTTTGCTAAAATACTTTGATATTTGTTATTACAATTTAATGCAAACTTAAAGATTAAATAAAAATAAGTTTTGAATAGCTTAATTTTTAAAATTAAAACTTTAACTTCAAACCATATCACCCTTTCTTTTCTAGGTTTTATTCAATCTTTTCTCTTATTGTAACACCTGAGATACTTAAGAGTTATAAGGTTAAAACAAATTAAATCATAATACTAACAAAAACATTTGATCACTTTAAAAATGGTTGAAGTCTATTTAATCAATATACAACAAAGCGCATGACTAATGATTAATGACGATTTTCAACTAAGGAACCCCTTTCTATCGGTTACAACTTTCGACATACGTAAGCACCAAGTACTGAAAAGGTCAAATCCAAACCCCTTCATAAATTGTTTAATGCTCGGGTTTTGGGACCTTGTGTACCGTATGTTTGTTCGGTCAAACTCAAAAAATCAAACATTAACCAACTGGTCTAACTCCAAGACTGATGACATTTACCGAAATCTCTAGACCAAGATCCTTTGGTCAACCACTCTAGGTCGATCTCCCTTGGCCTACCACCTTTGGTCGTCCATCTTTTTGATGAACTCTTGGGAATATCACCCATGGTCACCCTTGACCGACCACTTTGACCGAACAACCTTGTTGATCGATTACAAAAAGTCATTAATAAGAATAGTGATCACAAATCAACCTATTAATTGTTGATTAAAGTATGATTGTGTTGTGATTAGACCGACAAAAATGTAAAGCCCCATAACAAGTACTATAAATAAAGAGGTCTAAGGTATGACTTTCAGATATACATGCACATAATATGCATTACGACATTAATTGTTAATCAATTGGTCATCTATTGACTTTAGCATCAAAATACATTTTCCAGGTACCATCCAATTGGACTAGAAGGTGACCCAACATCTATTCGCCCACATCTGAACAACTTAGACACATAGAAGACTCAAAATTGAATAATTTAGACTTTATACGACACGAGAAAATTAACTTGGGTTAATATACTTTTCTATGAAAAACAAAGGGTTCCATTAATCAAACAATGATTAAAATTATTCTTTGTGTTGTTTATGCCTTATAACAAGTATACAAAAACCTCTTAAGCACCAATATGCAATTTGTGTTAAAGATAAATATACAAAATATCTTTAAGCTATACAAAAATAAGTTGTTGGTTTAAAAGGTTTACCAAATGAAATTTCTCTCTATGCCACCAAGAAGACAAGTTACAAATGACCACTTTAGAAGCTAATGAAGGCTTGTGTATGCACATGTATGTTTAGCTAAATTGACAGCAAGCTTTATTTGTATGAACGAATTTTATTTATAGGCATAAAAAATATTTGTTATGTCAAAAGCTTTTACTTTGTTCTTTGTGTCAATGCTTTATGAGATATGTTTGACTTTTAATACTCCTTCACTATTATATTCCTTTGTTGAGGGAAAGAACATGTTTTGTCTGGACAACTATCTTTTTATTGTACTTATTACACTAAAATCCGTACAACGTTTATAGGTAAGCTGACAACGGGTGGAATAGAAATGCCCAAGAAACAAGAAATATCGCTAGGATAGACTTTAACCATGACTATGATACCATATTAGGAAGTAGATTTTAAGCCTAACTCAACCCAACAAAACCGGCTTGTAAGGTGAGGTTTGTACCTCACTTATATATTATAATTTAACCTTATCTTTAGTCGATATGAAACTTCCAACAACAATAATAATAAAAGGGCTGGTATCCTAAAAATAATAACATTGTTGAGAATGACATTATTTGTAATGTTGATATAATAATACTATTATAATTAATAATGTTGAGTATAACAATACTATTAGTAATACTAGTATTAGTAATACTAGTATTTCTGGTGAAGCACTATTTTATTGCAAGTCGTCACCACAATATTAGTAGTAATAGTTCTAGTGGAGGTATATAGTACTATTTTTTTAATGTTATATGTATCTACTGGCAGTGACCCTAGTACTACCAATGTCAGTGGTGGTAGTAATTGTTGTAAAAGCTGACAAAAGTAGAATAAAGATCACGAACAAAATACTTCCTGAGGCGTGTAGATCACTGTCCTTAAGGACTTATCCGCGGTGTATTGCGCAAGCCCCCCAGGATACAACAGGAACTTCTCAGATATTTCTGAGGATCTCAGAACTAGCAAGGAACTCTAAGCAGAGTATAAGAATAACCTAGAATAATTTTAGAAGAGAAAAAGAGCTAAAGAATGAAACTCAGAAAAGAGAAGAATAAGAAAGAATGAAATTTTGTGTGTTTTGGAATGGAGGAGGAGCTCCCTATTTATAGAGTTCATTGATCAAGCCCATGATCCAAAAGTCCAAAATATCTTTTAGAAAAATAATATTTTAATTAATTGAAACGTTGCAAAGTGAACGTTGGCAGCCCCTTGCTTGCGGAAGACGTTGGCAGCACGCACAAATTATGGAAGATCTTTTGCAATACAGTTTTACAACAATCCCCCACATATTGCAAAAGATAAGAAACAATGATTGAAAGAAAGAAAAAAAATCCTGGGTTTTATAAGATGTAATGCATCAGAGCTGGTATAGCAAGCTATATGAACCAGTCCTAGATTAAGAAACTTAACACACAATGTAGTTGGTATAGCAAGCTATATGAACCAAAGACACTTAAGCGTGTTAGAGGTTTATCAATCACATTACACCCCCACAATCCTTGCTGATATCGCTGTTTTGCGCTTACTAGGCTATGCGCTTGCCCGGTATTCATGAGTGCTCTAGAGATCATGCCAAGATCTCATGCAAGCGGCCCCACTTGACACTCATATAGGTGATTTCATCAAATGTATGCTACAAGTCATACACCACCCGTAAGGGATATGAAGATCATTAAAAACTTTGTTTAATTACAAAGTTTAACCTCTCAATTATGCAGTCTCTAGCACTTTCACACACACACCATAGAAATGTACATATTTGATTTGAAATCAAATTAATGCTATCAGAACTAACAAATGACTTGTTTTTACCCATATGAACCTTATTCATGGGATCTCCAATCACAAAGGTTGGGTTACCATCACTTGTTTGTTTGCTAGTGGCTTAAGTCTCATTCCCCTCGATGTTTCTAAGATCATATTTCTTCCCAAGGGTTTTGTTAGAGGATCGGCTAGATTCCGTTCTGACTTCACATAGTCAATGGAAATAGTTCCACTCTTTAGCAGCTGCTTCACCAAATTATGTCTCAATTGAATATGTCTATTCTTTCCATTGTAATTCTTGTTTTTAGCTATAACTATTGCCGATTGGCAATCACAGTGTATTGACACCGATGGGGTTGGTTTCATTCCTAGTGGAATGTTTGCTAAGAAGTTTTTCAACCACTCAACCTCACTTCCAGTCATCTCAAGAGCGACAAACTCAGATTCCATTGTTGATCTTGCAATAATAGTTTGTCTCGAAGATCTCCATGTAATCGCACCACCCCCAAGTGTGAATACATAACCACTAGTCGATTTTGTCCCATCTGAATCAGAGATCCAGTTAGCATCACTATACCCTTCTAGTACAACGGGAAATCCACTATATTCAATGGCATAATCCATTGAACCTCTTAAGTATCTCATAAGCCTGGAAAGTGCATCCCAATGTTCTTGATTTGGACATTGAGTGTACCTACTAAGTCTACCTACTGCATAAGCAATATCGGGTCTAGAAAAGCTCATCAAGTGCAGTAAGCTCCCAATTATCTGGGCATACTGAGGCTGAGATAATGATTCTCCTCTATTTTTCATTAATTTGGAGTTAGCATCATAAGGGGTACTCACGGGTTTGAAATCATAATACCCAAACTTCTTAAGAAGTTTCTCAATGTATTGTTTTTGGGATAGTAATATACTATCTCCCTTCCTTATGATTCTAACACCTAAAATTACGTTGGCTTCACCCATGTCTTTCATTTCAAAGTTCGATCCTAGAAATAATTTAGTTCTAGTAACAATCTCATTGCATGTACCAAAAATTAACATGTCATCCACATACAAACATATAATGACACAATCACCATTTTCAAATTTAGAGTACACATATTTATCAGCATTATTAGGTGAAAAACCATCACATAACAATACATTATCTAGTTTTTCATGCCACTGTTTTGGTGCTTGTTTCAATCCATACAAAGATTTTAAAAGTTTACATACCTTATTTTCTTGACCAGGTACAACACACCCTTCAGGTTGAGTCATATAAATTTCCTCTTCTAAATCACCATTTAGAAAGGTAGTTTTAACATCCATCTGGTGTATCACTAGCTTATGGATTGTTGCTAAGGCTAACAGAACTCGAATAGAGGAAATCCTAGTCACAGGAGCAAAAGTATCAAAGTAATCTATGTTGGGTTTTTGAGTAAAACCTTTTGCTACTAATCTTGCCTTATACTTCTCTATAGATCCATCAGGATGATACTTTTTCTTAAAGATCCACTTACAACCAATGAGTTTTGCTCCTTTAGGCAAATCTACTAAGGTCCAAGTATTTTTTTTCTGAATTGATTCAATTTCAGTCTTAATGGCTTTATCCCACTGTTTTGCATCAGGAGCACTAATGGCTTCTACAAAGTTACTTGGATCATTATCAACTAGATAGGTATAGAAATCATTACCAAACGAAGTTTCCTTCCTCTGTCTTTTACTTCTTCTTAATTCCTCACACATGGCTTCACTATTATTATTATTATTATTTTCTATAGGTTGAGACGTCTCACTAACCTTTAAAGGAAAAACATGTTCAAAAAACTCAGTATTTTTCGTCTCCATTATAGAATTTCTTTCAAGTGTATCACTTTTAAGAACTAGAAACCTATAGGCAGCACTATGTTCAGCATAGCCTAAGAACATACAATCAGAGGTTTTAGAGCCTATTTTCCTTTTCTTAGGATCGGGTAACATCACCTTAGGCACCCCCACACTCTTAAATATTTAAGGTTAGGTTGATAACCTCTCCACATCTCATACGGAGTTTTATCAGTTTTCTTATGAGGTATTCTATTTTGTAAAAAACACGCAGTAAGCAATACTTCTCCCCAAAGGTTATCAGGTGCACTAGAACTAATAAGCATAGCATTCATCATCTCTTTAAGAGTTCTATTCTTTCTCTCAGCTACTCCATTAGACTCAGGTGAATACGGTGGGGTTACTTCATGGATGATACCTTCTTTAACACAATAGTCATTAAATAACACATACTCACCACCTCTATCTGATCTAATCCTCTTAATTTTCTTATTCAATTGATTTTCTACTTCTGCTTTATAGGTAAGAAACACATCAAAGGCTTCATCTTTATGTTTGATTAAGTATACTTTGGTGTATCTAGAATAATCATCTATAAAGGTCACAAAATAATTTTTACCTCCTCTAGACATTGTTTGTTTCAAATCAGCTAAATCATTATGAGTTAACCCTAACAATTCAGTTTGACGTTCTACAGTAAAACATGTTTTCTTTGTTATTTTAGATTCTACACATATATCACATTTACTACTCTGTTTATCATGCATATTAATTAATCCTAGTTGTTTTCATTTCATAAATATGAAGAATTTAGATGTCCTAATCTAGCATGCCATATATCATACGAGTCAATAATATAAGCAGAAGAAGATAATTCATTAATATTTTCAGAAATGTTAAGTACAAAGAGACCCTGATCACAATATTCCTTTCCCACAAAAACATTATTTTTTGTCATTACAATCTTGTCATACTCGAATGACACTTTAACCCCCACTTTTCCCAATAGTGCTACAGAGATTAAATTAACTCTGATTGATGGCACATGTAGCACATCACTCAAGGCCAGAGTTTTTCCAGATGTGAGTTTGAGAAGAACTTTCCCTTTTCCCAGAACAGGAGTGGTCCTGGAATCACCGAGGTAAACGTGTTCTTCTCCATCCCCTACACTAGTGTAAGAGGTAAAAGCACTTCTGTTTGCACAGATATGCCTAGTAGCACCAGAGTCTACCACCCATTTGCTCACATTGGTCATCATATTTACTTGAGAAACGACCGCAGCAATAATGTCATCTCCTTCGACTATATTAGCCTTAGGAGGATTGACGTTTCTTACTCTGCGTCTGCACTGCGGTGCATGATGGCCCGGCTTCCCACATACGAAGCAATTTCCTTTCTTCTTAAAGGTCGGGTTAGATGTGTTGGGGCGAAATTTTCGAAAATTATTTTTCTTATTGTGATCAGGTTTGTGTTCGTACCTTTTTGGAGCAGGTTTGTCTTCTACCATGTTTGATTTTGCAGACAATGCTTTGGCCCTTACAGCAGCACATTCTTTCCTGTTGGTATCTTCAATAATTATGTGAGTGATCAGCTCTGAAAGTGACATTTGCTTATGCCTATGTTTTAGTTGTTGCTTGTAATCAGTCCAGGAAGGCGGCAGTTTCTCGATCAGAAGCTCTGAAACAAACTCATCTGGAAGAAGAACGTTCTCCGCTTTGATATCTTCGAGTAGCTTGTGGTACTCATTAATTTGCGACTTTATGTCCTTATCTTCAACCATTTCCCAGCGATAGTAATTTCCAATGATGAATCTTTGTCTGACTATATCTTTAGCAGTGTATTTGAGAATCAACGAATCCCAAATTTCTTTCGCTTCCTTATAGGAACAGTATACATCGAACAAATCGTTAGAGAGTGCACTAAGTAAAGTATGACGGTGTCAATACCCAATTTCGTCCGGGTAAATAAAATTCATCACAAAAATAAATAAAAAAAAACATTAAAAAAAACACTATTTATTTTACTTTTTGCACCCCCAAATTTTCTTTCAAACACTTAATCCAATGGCCCAAAATAGTCTCTTACTTTTTTACTTCCTCACCACCCCTTTTCTCTTATCACACCCCACTCTCCACATCACCATCCACATCACCCTCCACATCATCTACCTTTTTCATTTACTTTTTCCACATCATTTCCATTTTAATTTTATATATCAACTTTTCTAATTATTCCACTTACATTTTTAATTATATCTTCTCCATCATTATTATCCATTTTTCTCCACCTTATTTTTCCACCCACTTTTTATATTATTTCTTTCACTTATTTTCCACATTAACTTTTACTATTCACTATATTTTATTTCACCTAATTTCTCCACCAACTTTTTATATTATTTCTTTCACTTAATTTCTACACCTAATTTCTCCACCAACTTTTTATATTATTTCTTTCACTTATTTTCCACATTAACTTTTACTATTCACTATATTTTATTTTACCTAATTTCTCCACCAACTTTTAATATTATTTCTTTCACTTAATTTCTCCACCAACTTTTTAATATTATTTCTTTCACTTATTTTCCACATTAACTTTTTCTATTCATCTTTTTTATTATATTTTATTTCATCTAAATTTTCCACCAACTTTTTATATTATTTCTTTCACTTATTTTCCACATTAACTTTTACTATTTACTATATTTTATTTCACCTACTTTCTCCACCAACTTTTTATATTATTTCTTTCACTTATTTTCCACATTAACTTTTTCTATTCATCTTTTTTTTAATTATATTTTATTTCATCTAAATTTTCCACCAACTTATTATATTATTTTTATTCATCAATTTTCTTCATTCTTAACTCTATAAATACCTACATTCTCTTCACTTCACACACACAATTACATAATATCCATCTCTTCTCTCTCAAAATCTCTTCATTCCATCCCAAAACTCTACTTCATTTTTCTCTCACATTTTACTATCTCCTAATCCCTCTATACATAGTAAATCCCATACCACATTTCTACTATAAATTCATCTTCTTCACCATCAATCTACCTCTTCTCACAACTTATTACAAGCAAAGTCTTGCTTCATCTTTCAAATCTTCAACAAGGTACACATTTTCTTTTCATTCTATTTATATTCATTTTGATCATGTTTTTTTAGTTTATAAATTTATCCTATTTTCTACCACAATTTTATCCTATGCTTTTTGATATTTTTATGTCATAGATATTTCAACTTCACTCTCTTCTTAATAAAAAATAAAAAAAATATATATATATATATAAAACTTTAAAAAACATGTAATGATATAAATATCGGTGTGAGTACTCGTGCGATCGTACGCATCAGCCTAGTACTCATTACCCAAAATATAAAATAAACAAAAAAAAGCCGTGTGAGTGCTCGTGCGATCATACGCATCAGCCTAGTGCTCATTACGCAAACAATAAGAGGAAAAAGCCGTGTGAGTGCTCGTGCGATCGTACGCATCAGCCTAGTGCTCATTACGCAAAAATAAAAATCTAAATATTACATCAAAAAAAATACCAAAAAAAAAATCTTCAAAAACTAAAAACATCAATAATTTCAAAGCAACAAACAATATGGCTAGCCAGAACTACGTGATCCTTGATTCTCCATCAAAAGTGGAGATACGTAGGAGCAAGGCCAGTCCTTGTCAGGTTCACTTTCCCAAAAATCCAAATCTATCCATAACAAATCTTTCAAACAATTTCTAAACAAATTTTCAAGCATTTTCTAAAAGAACTACGGAACCCTGATTTCTCATTCTTAATGAGAATACGTAGGAGCAAGGTCAATCCTTGTCGGGCCCAAAAAACTAAAAAATACATGTTGTTTCTTTAGAATCTTATTTTAGGGGATAGTTAAACATTTTGAAAACCACATCATATTCGCATATTTAGTTAAAGGTACTGCCTTAGGGCAGGCGTTGTAGGGTGCTAATACCTTCCCTACACGTAACCGACTCCCGAACCAAGAATCTCATTTTCGCAGACCATGCTTTATCATTTTATGGTTTTTCCGTAGTTTTCCAGAATAAACTATGGTGGCGACTCCAAAATCTCTTTTTTTTCAAAACCGTTTATTTTTCCAAGGATCGTCGTCCCGTCGCGATTCTGGTTGCGACAGATGGCGACTCCGTTGGGGACATGAAGAGAGTCAGGCCATTTAATTAGATAAGCGAATTCGATGTGGTTTTTCTTTGTGTTTTTATTCCCTTTTTCTTTATCTATGTTTAATATTTTGAATAATTGCATGTGAGTTCTTTTACTTTTTCTTTATGTTTGAAACAATTGTTTTTTCATATATGTTTGATATATCTACTTATTTGTGTTTATTTTGCAAGTGTTGTTTTGCATTATAATCTCCTTTCACACACTTTATGCATATCATGAGTGGGGCCCTATACCCGGGTCTGAGCGCAACTTAGAATTAGAGGGGTTGTGTAGCGGTGTCACTCTGGGATGTACTTTCTGTTTGGCTATCGTGAGAACCCCAGCTAGAGTCTGTTCTCTTCATTTGTGTCTCCGCATCTAGTTGATTACTCTGACTGTTGTGGAGAGACAGTGAAAAGAGCCATAGCTCTGGTGGCCTTGATTTAAGCATTAGGGAGCTATCCTTGTGAGTGCATATCTTTGGCCTTAGAACTTTAGTCATTCAACCTCTGATAAGGCACAAAAGGGAGACTATTTTGTTTCAGTATCTCTGTCATTTCTTATTTTACAATAAATGTGTCATGTTTCTTCTAAAAAAAATAAAATAAAAATAAGAATAAAAAAAAATTATTAAAAACAAAAAAAAACAAAAAAATAAATAAAAACAAATAAAAAATCAAAATTAAAAAATAAAAAAATTATTAAAAAATGTTCAAACAGTTTTTGAGCCCATTAGGCCCCGTTGTCATTATGTGGTTTCTCTTGAACCAGTGCATCTGAATTTCTGAAAAATAAAAATATATGTTTATGTAGATTTTGTGTTTTCAATTCATAATTCCCCTTTCCATTTGTGTGAACAAGTATTTGAGGAGTTCAGACCCTTGTCTGAAGGTTTTGTCATGGTTGTAAAAAGAATAGTGTTGGGCCCATTGAGTCTAGTAGTGTTGCAAAATTTTCTTTAGTTCAATCTTGTGAAATCCTCCCATAACAAAAAATGAAAAAATGAATTTCTTTTAGCTTGTTCCATAAACTATGAAAAATGAAAAAAAATATTTTCTTTGTCATTTTCTTGTGTCAAGCTTTCACGGCTCAGGTCATCTGATCCATTGGGTCAATGTGCCTGGTAAGTCCAACTTCCTTCTATATCAATTCTCTTCAGGTCCAATCCGATTTGGATTTTTCCCGTGTCAAAAAGAAAAGTCCAATTCTAAGCTCATTAAGTCCATTTCTCGTTCTCTGTTAAAAAAAAATGTACACAAATATTTCCTTCAATAAACTTCATAATATTTCCTCATTAACACATTTTTCATTCATAAAATAAAATGCAGCATAAGTTTGAAAATACAAAAAAGATTTCTTTCAGTGAGTTGCATAATTTTCCCTGTTTAGCATATTTTTCATTCATTAAATAAAGAGGAATATAAGTGTGAAAAATACAAAAATATTTCTTTCAATAAGTGCATCAGTTTCGTTTCATGATGCATATTTCCATTCAAAAAAAAGAGGACAGCCCAAGTGAAAAAATACAAAAAAAATATGTTTGAATGATTCACATGTTTTCTTCATAAAAGAATGATGCACAATTTTGAAAATTCAAAAAGATTTATTTCAGTTAGTTTCATCATTACATTTCTGTATTCATAAAGAAAAAAGAGAGAACACAAATTTGAAAAATTCAAAAAGATAATTGAGTCAATTGTTTTCGAGGTAAGCCATCAAGTTTATGTTATTCTAAGAATAAAAAGAAAATGGATGTCATTCTTTGTTAGGTCAGATAATTGGGTCACATTTGCCATTTGAACCTCAGTGTGTGCATTGCTTGAGAATACTCATTCCTTAGTAATATCCATCATCAACCTTCATTGAATCTTTATTTGTAAACATCTACCCAGCAGACTTCATTCAGCCTTTGTTTGTAAACATTCATCCCTCATACTCAGCCTTAATTGAACCTTTGTTTGTAAACATCTACCTATTAGCCTTAGTTGAGCCTTTGTTTGAAAACATCCATCCTCCAGCCTTCATTGTACAAAAGGATTGACCCCGATCATTGCCCAAGATGAACAAAATTATATTTTGGGGCAAATGTGCCTGTCCATAATTTTGTCAGTTAGGTGATCCCTGAATCCTTCAAAGACAAAGAAAAAAAAAAGAGAGTTTCAAAAAGAAAATAAAAAGAAAAACAACTCGTGCTGAAGTCAATTGATTTGTCATAGAGTTAATCTTTCGAAAATAAAGTGACCAGAGTTCAAGATGATGTGTGGCCATTTTCCTTCATCCAAAAAGAAACAAAAAAAAATATATCCATTGATTCCCATTTGAGCCAAGAAATAATTCTTTTTCAAATTTACCCGAGTAAGAGTTACCATTACAATAGAAGTCGACTCAGGATGCGAACAAAAGACACTTAGTGATCAAAGAAAGAAAGTTCATCAAGAAGAGCAAATAGAAAGAAGAAACACTGAGTGGTGATCTTAAGAAGAGAAAAGCATTGAGGAGGTTGACAAATAGCAAATTGGTAACTCTTGTTTCAAAAAATAAAAACCTGAAAACATTTGTTTGGGCCTTATCCGTTGTTTGAATACCCTTCAGCCTGCAGCATCATTACAAGCCGAATAAAAGTCCACACTGATTGAATGATGATTTCTTTAATTTTCATAAAGATTAATTGTGTGATAAGTTGAAATGACTTGCAATATAGTTGTAAAAAAAAGAGAAAATAAAAATGAAGAAATAAAATTTCTTAGGAAGAGGGGATTTTCTTGCTAACTGGCTAAAAAGAAAGGTCATTTAAGGGCATCCTTTTGTTCAATCCTTTCCAAACCCATCCTCAGACGAGGGGCAGCCCTGTTGAGCCTCGTTCATCCTGACGTTCATCAATCCTTTCACCCAACTGGGTCATCCTTACTGGGCCTCGCATGATTTTGGTTTGCCCCGAACTTCAAAAATCCTTCACCACCAAAATTGGGGCAATCCTTTCAAGCCAATCATTTTCATATCCATCACAAACTTTTGAACAAATTCATTCAAACTCTTCCCCCGATTCCCAAACTAGGGGGCAACTTTGTATGTTTTACATAACCTTTTCGCCCATTCTCTAAAATTAGGGCAACTTTGTGAAGTTCATATGTTTTGGCCCATTCTGAACCTGGGGCAATTTTGTTAATCTCACATTTGTTTCATCTGTATATTCAAAGTTCGTACCAAGACCAGGGCATCCCTTGTTGGGCCTCCTAGATTTGTCCGCGCTGAAGTTCATAAATCTACCCTCAAAACAGGGGCAGATACTTTGTGGCTCTGAGTCCATCATTCGTAAACCCGAAATGGGGGGCAACTTCTTTTTGAACCTCACTTAAGTGACTCATACCCAAAACCAGGGGCAATTTTGCAAAAGTTATATGAATTTCACACCCTCACAATTCACAGATACATTTGTCCATACCTATCTTTTTACCATGCCCCCAAACTGGGGCAACTTCTGAGTATCTACGACTTCACATTGGCATTTGTAATTGTTTTAAGGAGTAAGAGGCCCAAGTAGCCAACCCGGTACTTTCCAAATCCTTCCACATATTTGTCCCAACCCTTGATATCAAGCATGTACGCACTAATATTTCGTCAAGAAATTTCTAGCACAGAAGCTTCATTTTGAACATTTGACTTTAGAATTGGACATCCATTGTAAAAAAGAAAATGAAAGTCTAAATCTTCATAAAAATGATGATTTCAAAGAAAACAAATTGACTCACTAAAAAAAAGCGTCATAGTTTTATAATCTTCTATCACGGATCAAAAGTCAACATCATGTACATATTTTCATGAATGTTTATCAAATCTTCTTCCTTCAAAAAGAAAAAAAAATCGAAATGCCTCAAAGTTTTCTCCTCCAATTTCAAAATTACATATTTTCACCAAATCTTCTTCCTTCAAAAAAGACAAAAAAAATCAAAATGCATCAAAGTTTTCTCCTCCAATTTAAAAACTACATATTTTCACCAAATCTTTTTCTTTCCAAAAGACAAAAAAAAAATCCTCAACATACAACAAAGTTTTCTCCTCAAATTTCAAAATTTTACATCCACCATATCTCTCTTCCATATCGAGATTTTAAATCCTTGTACAAAATTGCAACACTTTGTTTATTGATTTCAAAACTTTCAAAAAAAAAATCATCAGAATCAACATCATGTACATATTTTCAAAAACTTTGAATTTGTTTTCGTAAATATTTATCAAATCTTCTTCCTTCAAAAAGACAAAAAAACCAACATGCATCAAAGCTTTCTCCTGCAATTTCCAAATTTACATCAACCATGCTTCTCAAAAAAAATAAATAAATAAAATCAACATCTCAAAATTTCAAAACAAATGCAAAAATTTCAAATTCAAAACAATCAAACAATTTTACTTTCTGTCATTGGTATCTCGACTCTCTGCAAGGCAATGGTCGAGCCCAATTTTACTTTCTGTCATTGGTATCTCGGCCCTCTGCAAGGCAATGGTCGAACCCAATTTTACTTTCTGCCATTGGTATCTCGGCCCTCTGCAAGGCAATGGTCGAGCCCAATTTTACTTTCTGCCATTGGTATCTCGGCCCTCTACAAGGCAATGGTCGAGCCCAATTTTACATTCTGTCCTTGGTATCTTGGCCCTCTGCAAGGCAATGGTCAAGTCCAGATTGTCAAACGACCCTCTGCATGGCAATGGTCGAATTTAAATTTTCCTCTGCGATCTTGGCCCTCTGCAAGGCAATGGTCAAGTCCAGATTGTCAAACGACCCTCTGCATGGCAATGGTTGAATTTAAATTTTCCTCTGCGATCTTGGCCCTCTGCAAGGCAATGGTCAAGTCCAGATTATCAAACGACCCTCTGCATGGCAATGGTCGAATTTAAATTTTCCTCTGCGATCTTGGCCCTCTGCAAGGCAATGGTCAAGTTCAGATTGTCAAACGACCTTCTGCATGGCAATGGTCGAATTTAAATTTTCCTCTGGTATCTCGGCCCTCTGTAAGACAATGGTCGAGCCCAATTTTAAATTTCTGTTATTGGTATCTCGGCCCTCTGTAAGACAATGGTCGAGCCCAATTTTACATTTCTGCTATTGGTATCTCGGCCCTCTGTAAGACAATGGTCGAGCCCAATTTTAAATTTCTATTATTGGTATCTCGGCCCTCTGTAAGACAATGGTCGAGCCCAATTTTAAATTTCTGTTATTGGTATCTCGGCCCTCTGTAAGACAATGGTCGAGCCCAATTTTACATTTCTGCTATTGGTATCTCGGCCCTCTGTAAGACAATGGTCGAGCCCAATTTTACATTTCTGCCATTGGTATCTCGGCCCTCTGTAAGACAATGGTCGAGCCCAATTTTACATTTCTACTATTGGTATCTCGGCCCTCTGCAAGGCAATGGTCGAGTCCAATTTTACTTTCTGTCGAACGACCCTCTGCAAGGCAGTGGTCGAACCCAATCAAATTCAAATTTCTCATTCACTTAATCTTGTTCATTTTATGCACTCAAAAAAAATAAAATAATAATAATAATAATAATTATTCCTGGTTCCTTATTTAAAAATTCTCTATTTTCTTGTGTATCTTGAAATCCGAACGAAATTAGTATTTCTATCTTTACTTATCTTTTACTCTGATAATATGAAAACATTGTTGATCATATGATCTAGTAAAATCTAAGTAAAGAGGGGCAGCTGTCAATACCCAATTTCGTCCGGGTAAATAAAATTCATCACAAAAATAAATAAAAAAAAAACGTTAAAAAAAACACTATTTATTTTACTTTTTGCACCCCCAAATTTTCTTTTAAACACTTAATCCAATGGCCCAAAATAATCTCTTACTCTTTTACTTCCTCACCACCCCTTTTCTCTTATCACACCCCACTCTCCACATCACCATCCACATCACCCTCCACATCATCTACCTTTTTCATTTACTTTTTCCACATCATTTCCATTTTAATTTTATATATCAACTTTTCTAATTATTCCACTTACATTTTTAATTATATCTTCTCCATCATTATTATCCATTTTTCTCCACCTTATTTTTCCACCCACTTTTTATATTATTTCTTTCACTTATTTTCCACATTAACTTTTACTATTCACTATATTTTATTTCACTTAATTTCTCCACCAACTTTTTATATTATTTCTTTCACTTAATTTCCACACCTAATTTCTCCACCAACTTTTTATATTATTTCTTTCACTTATTTTCCACATTAACTTTTACTATTCACTATATTTTATTTTACCTAATTTCTCCACCAACTTTTAATATTATTTCTTTCACTTAATTTCCACACCTAATTTCTCCACCAACTTTTTAATATTATTTCTTTCACTTATTTTCCACATTAACTTTTTCTATTCATCTTTTTTATTATATTTTATTTCATCTAAATTTTCCACCAACTTTTTATATTATTTCTTTCACTTATTTTCCACATTAACTTTTACTATTTACTATATTTTATTTCACCTACTTTCTCCACCAACTTTTTATATTATTTCTTTCACTTATTTTCCACATTAACTTTTTCTATTCATCTTTTTTTTAATTATATTTTATTTCATCTAAATTTTCCACCAACTTATTATATTATTTTTATTCATCAATTTTCTTCATCCTTAACTCTATAAATACCTACATTCTCTTCACTTCACACACACAATTACATAATATCCATTTCTTCTCTCTCAAAATCTCTTCATTCCATCTCAAAACTCTACTTCATTTTTCTCTCACATTTTACTATCTCCTAATCCCTCTATACATAGTAAATCCCATACCACATTTCTACTATAAATTCATCTTCTTCACCATCAATCTACCTCTTCTCACAACTTATTACAAGCAAAGTCTTGCTTCATCTTTCAAATCTTCAACAAGGTACACATTTTCTTTTCATTCTATTTATATTCATTTTGATCATGTTTTTTTAGTTTATAAATTTATCCTATTTTCTACCACAATTTTATCCTATGCTTTTTGATATTTTTATGTCATAGATATTTCAACTTCACTCTCTTCTTAATAAAAAATAAAAAAAAAAATATATATATATAAAACTTTAAAAAACATGTAATGATATAAATATCGGTGTGAGTACTCGTGCGATCGTACGCATCAGCCTAGTACTCATTACCCAAAATATAAAATAAACAAAAAAAAGCCGTGTGAGTGCTCGTGCGATCATACGCATCAACCTAGTGCTCATTACGCAAACAATAAGAGGAAAAAGCCGTGTGAGTGCTCGTGCGATCGTACGCATCAGCCTAGTGCTCATTACGCAAAAATAAAAATCTAAATATTACATCAAAAAAAATACCAAAAAAAAAAAATCTTCAAAAACTAAAAACATCAATAATTTCAAAGCAACAAACAATATGGCTAGCCAGAACTACGTGATCCTTGATTATCCATCAAAAGTGGAGATACGTAGGAGCAAGGCCAGTCCTTGTCAGGTTCACTTTCCCAAAAATCCAAATCTATCCATAACAAATCTTTCAAACAATTTCTAAACAAATTTTCAAGCATTTTCTAAAAGAACTACGGAACCCTGATTTCTCATTCTTAATGAGAATACGTAGGAGCAAGGTCAATCCTTGTCGGGCCCAAAAAACTAAAAAATACATGTTGTTTCTTTAGAATCTTATTTTAGGGGATAGTTAAACATTTTGAAAACCACATCATATTCGCATATTTAGTTAAAGGTACTGCCTTAGGGCAGGCGTTGTAGGGTGCTAATACCTTCCCTACACGTAACCGACTCCCGAACCAAGAATCTCATTTTCGCAGACCATGCTTTATCATTTTATGGTTTTTCCGTAGTTTTCCAGAATAAACTATGGTTGCGACTCCAAAATCTCTCTTTTTTCAAAACCGTTTATTTTTCCAAGGATCGTCGTCCCGTCGCGATTCTGGTTGCGACAGACGGCATACCTTGTTTGCATGAACCCAATCTTCAACTTGTTTTGAATTTGGAGGGAGATTGGATTCGGGTTTTGAAGATGAAAGAGCAAAAGCGACTCCGTACATGTCTAAGAGGGTTGACACGCGTTCTTGCCAGCACCGGAAATTCTGACCAGAGAAGACTTCAATTTTTGATACATCCAGGAAAGGTTTCGCGAAGACCGTCTGAGTTCCGGAAACATTATTCTGATTCTCCGGGATTGAGTTGTTGTTGTTGTCAGCCATAAATCCTTTAGATTGTTGTAAAAGCTGACAAAAGTAGAATAAAGATCACGAACAAAATACTTCCTGAAGCGTGTAGATCACTGTCCTTAAGGACTTATCCGCGGTGTATTGCGCAAGCCTCCCAGGATACAACAGGAACTTCTCAGATATTTCTGAGGATCTCAGAACTAGCAAGGAACTCTAAACAGAGTATAAGAATAACCCAGAATAATTTTAGAAGAGAAAAAGAGCTTAAGAATGAAACTCAGAAAAGAAAAGAATAAGAAAGAATGAAATTTTGTGTGTTTTGGAATGGAGGAGGAGCTCCCTATTTATAGAGTTCATGGATCAAGCCCATGATCCAAAAGTCCAAAATATCTTTTAGAAAAATAATATTTTAATTAATTGAAACGTTGCAAAATGAACGTTGGCAGCCCCTTGCTTGCGGAAGACGTTGGTAGCACGCACAAATTATCGAAAATCTTTTGCAATACAGTTTTACAACAGTAATTGAGTTTTTTTGGATTAACTTTTTTTCACAAACACTACCAGAGAAGAAAATGAAAAAAAAAATTAAAAAAATATTTAGATTGATTTCTTCATAAACTAAAATTTAACAGTCCTGCGAGTTCCTTGACTTCAACTTCATTAGAGAGGGTTTCTCATTCTTAAAAATTTTAAGTATTGTTCTTCTCTTTATTTGTTTCCCAACCTGGATTATTTTTTCTTAATATGTTGACAAAGTTGTTTGCTTCAGTGTTTTAAGTAAGGCAACAGATCTTGGTGTTGTTTTTTGATGCAAGAGAAGGGTAACAGATAATAACGCTTGATGTTGTTTATTGTTCCTAACTTTGTTATCCTTTTCTGGATGGACGAAACCAAAATGTGACCAGAAGAATAGTGCTTTCTACAAAGAACTTGAGGAAGCAATAACAGATGCAGCATAACACAGTAAGAGAAATCACATATATCATTTGCAATGTCCGCAGGAATCACAATGCTATGAGAAAAAAGAACACTTCTGTGTTGTGTCCTGTCATTGCTAATCGTCATATACCAACTTTGAACAATAAGACGATCACAGCTTAGCGCAGATGGTGCCTGCACAATGCAAAACGAAAAACCAATCAACTGAGATGACGAATCTGAGTCACATAAACTTTACAAAAGAGTTTACCAAACCTACCTTAGAGTCTCTTTTGTACCACGGCGTATTTTGCAACGGATGGTAGGGAGTCCAAGGCGCTGGTGAGCCTCATAGCGATGACAACCAGAGAAACCTACAAACCAAAGACATGGAGACATTGTCATATTATGTTTTCACTGTGAGAAGGCATGGATGGATCTTCAAAGCATATTGATTTTGTTGTTGGTGGAATCTTATAATTTTAACTATGAGCAGCATGCCCAGGTAACAATGTAATAAAATTATAAGATTCCACAAACAATCCAGAAAAGAACATACCGTAATAGACTCCATCAACCTCCAGGACATCAATCTGCATCACTTAAAAGAAACTTGAATCAACAGTTCAGCAATATATTTTCTAGAACCAGACATTTATTTAATAACAATGGTATTGTAGTTAGAACAGGACTGCCATCTGTAACTGGTGTTAAATTTTGGTTACTTTCCACACTTTCTTCAGAATAATTGTACTAAAATTCAACCAAGCTTTGATAACAACTATTCACAATTCCACTCAAAATAAATGATAGGGGATGCATTCTGTCTTATTGTCCTCTATAAGTTGAAACTAAGCTTAATAATGTTGTCTGAAGCCAAAAGAGAGTAATACCAAATCGTTGTCGAAATGATATTTTTATTTTCTTGTAGAAGTCATGATCTGGTGAAAGTTCTCTTAAACAAAGTGAGTAATCATCATAAAGGGCCATCTGAAAAAAAAAAAAAAGAATTGGAGAATAAATGTTTTAGGATTGTTGTCTCAACTAAGCCTCAGTCACAAGTACACAATATAAAAGAAAATGGCTGTAACAATGAATCTTTGCATCCATTGGTAAACTCCTAAAAAAAATCTGACTCTGAAAGAGAGGGGACCTTGATAACTACTAAAGGCTCTATCTATGGCTAACAAACATAAGGGTCGCCCTGTTAATGGTGGAGATATTACAAAGAAAGACATCTCAAAATCTCCTTCAGCGAAACATGAAACTCTTACCTCTGAAATGAAAATAACAATAAGGAAAAAGGGAAAAATCTTTCTATGCAAAGATAATAGCTCATTAACAGTTTGGAGTGGGAACGCAGATACTGCTATTCCAAATTCCAGTGAAAAATTGTTCCAACAAATCCATAAAAATCGTTTTAAGTTGGTTGCTTTCACATTTTTTTTTTTCTGTACTCGCAGATCTGAATAGCCAAAGCTTGAAGACCAAAGAAAGAAGCAATTTAAGCACATAAATCCAATTCAAACTACATCCAATAGATCCTGAAAACACAGAAAAGCCAACACCCGTAACTTCACTTTCCCATAAACCCAACTGAGACATACCAATATAGCAGAAACAGTACATAAACTCCAAAAGTAATGGCAAATATTTTAAACATGAATCAGCATAAAGGAGCAAGTGGTTACAGGTACTTGGAGACCAATTTCCTTGATACTATCCATTAATTCCTTTACTTTGTTTGGATCATTTGCTCTGGTCCTCATCAAAGGCCTTCTAATCTTATCTATAGGAATTTCCAATATCACAGGACCTCCACCCCCACCACTACTGCTTCCAGAGCCACCAGGTGGAGCACCTAAACAATTAAATAAACCATATGAAAATGAAACAAAGAGAATAAAAACGCAATTTCAATTGACAGAAAGAAATAGAGAGTATTGCACCGTTGGGGTTGGACGAAGCAAACATGGCGAAACTCCTTATGGTATTTGGAACTCGCAGAACAAAATTTGCCATTTTTCTTCTTCTTCGTCTTCTTACCAAGTTTATTTCATTTTTTTCTCTCACGGTTCTAAATATATAGTCAAAATGGTGTGAACGGAGAACCTGATGATTGCTATCACCACTCAAGCATGGCCCACTTAAATTCAACGACCAAGATTGTTCTTTTGAAGCTATATAAAAGACCCTTCAACACGGAATTCGCTCCACAAATTGGTGAGAGGTTTTCCCTTAAAATTTGATTCCAAATAATTTTCAACTTCGCCGGGAACCATGGCAGCCATCGTTCTTTCTCATGAACTTGTAGAACACTGGCAACTATGGATTGGCATTAACCTTCCTGATTATTTAAAAGGCTCATATGATTTTTCTACAGAATTGATTTACTTTATAGTTGAGATTTTATAAAAAAATTTATTAAGTATTTAAAACTTTCAAGTAGATTTTTATGTTTAATTTTTTTATCAATTGATATGTAGCAGTAATTCTTGTAAATATGAAATTTATAGTAATTAATATTGTTTTTACTGGTGTTGTGAGCGTGGTATTTGATACAAGTGGCATTAGGGATGACAGATATTGGTAGATATACCGATATTTATTATTGGAAAATGATACTCGAACAATTTCATTTGACAATATTTAGACACGGGACATGTATCTAAATGTGACCGGTCCACGTTTTTAATGAAAAAGCTGCCAAAATCTGACGTGGCAAGGGGCGGGCAGGTTTAGAAGTTGCGTTTAAAATTTGAAATTCATTTCGAACTTTGTAGAGAGAGAAGCGGCGCGAACATTGCGAGGAGGCTGTGACCTAGACAGAGAGAGGCCGAGAGAGTTGGAGAGAGAGAGGTCGAGGTCCGACGGAGTGCTTGCCGGAGTGCCACCGAACAACGTTGAAGGCCGTGTCGGAGAGATCGAACCCCTCCAGCCCGTTCCGTTTGACGGCGCCGCAGCTCCGACGTGGACCGCTCGAAGCGAACACGGCATCGTGTTCCGTCCGTTCCGGCCCAGCGACTTAGGGAGGCGTTCAAGGTGTCGCTTCGTCCCAGTTGGTTCCGTTCCTGTCCCGGAGTGCCGGCGGAGTGCCACCGGAGAATCGCCGGAGTCTCGTCGGAGTGTGGACTGTTCGGTGGACCAAAAAGAGGGGTTTTCCGGGTTGTCAATCCCACCCACACCTTAGGCAATCGTCTCTGTTCCAACCGCCACACGTCGTCTTCACTCAAGGTTGGTTTTGAAATTTTTTTTCAGTGGAATGAATGTTTAATACATGGATGATGTTGTTTGTGGATGGATTTGGTTATGTATGATACGTCTCCCAAGTGGATTTTGTTGTGTTACTCATTTTTATACATGTTCTTTGGTTAATCTTACATTGTTGCTGTAATTTTGTTGGATTGGTAGTCATGGACCTAGTTGGCCTTGCTGTCAAAAAACTTCAACCCAATTACCCACTTCATCCGTCTTTTGTAGGAGTTATGTTGGTGAACAAAGGGTCCTAGAGAATGTATTTTTATCCGAGACGAATTTGTTAATAAAATGTTAAGAAATTGTTCCCAAATTACTTAGAAGTAGCTGAAATGAGGGAAAACAAACAAGCCACCCCAAAATGAGAGTGATGGACGTAGTTGGCCTCGGTGTGCAAAAAATGGAACCCAGGTACCCATTTATTTTGCCTAAGGTACCAGTTCTGTTCCTGTACCATGAGTGTTAGAAAATGTATTTTTATGTGCCACGAATATGTTAATAAAATGTTAAGTAATTGTTCCCAGATTACTTAGAAGTAGATGAAATGAGGGAAAATAAAGAAGCCACCCCAAAATGAGAGTGGTGGACGTAGTTGGCCTTGGTGTGCAAAAACTTGAACCCAGGTACCCACTTATTTTCCCTAAGGTATCAGTTCTGTTCCTGTACCATGAGTGTTAGAAAATGTTGTTTTATGTGCCACGAATATGTTAATAAAATGTTAAGAAATTGTTCCCAGATTACTTAGAAGTAGATCAAATGAGGGAAAATAAAGAAGTCACCCCAAAATGAGAGTGGTGGACGTAATTGGCCTTGGTGTGCAAAAATTGGAACCCAGGTACCCACTTATTTTGCCTAAGGTACCAGTTCTGTTCCTGTACCATGAGTGTTAGAAAATGTATTTTTATGTGCCACGAATATGTTAATAAAATGTTAAGTAATTGTTCACAGATTACTTAGAAGTAGATGAAATGAGAGAAAATAAAGAAGTCACCCCAAAATGAGAGTGGTGGACGTAGTTGGCCTTGGTGTGCAAAAACTGGAACCCAGGTACCCACTTATGTTGCCTAAGGTACCAGTTCTGTTCCTGTACCATGAGTGTTAGAAAATTTTTTTTTATGTGCCACGAATATGTTAATAAAATGTTAAGTAATTGTTCCCAGATTACTTAGAAGTAAATGAAATAATGAGGGAAAATAAAGAAGCCACCCCAAAAGTAGTGTGGTGGTCGTAGTTGGCCTCGTTGTGGTAAAAGTTGAACCCAGGTACCCAGTTAATTTTCCTTAGGTACCAGTTGTGTTCTTGTAGCAGCAGTCTGACAAAATGTTTTTTTATGTGGCACGAATTATATGAATTAATAAATGACTATTATTTTTTTGTTCTCTTTTTGGTTGTCTTTTAACAAATGCTGACAATGTTTGTTATCATTTCCAATTTGTTGTTTTAGTTGATTGTGTTGGTGTAATGTAATTTCAATTTTTGTGTTGGTGTAGTGTGATGAAGGAACAACTTGGTGAACAAAGTAAAGGAAGTGATAGAAGGAAGAAGGTACGTAGGATTGTATTTGATTTCCATACATTTGTTGTTTGACTGTATTTAATTAGTAAGCATGAATTCGTATGCAGTTAGTGTTCAGACACTACTACAAAACCAAGATGATAGGTGTTTTGAATGAACGGTTGACTATTGAGCAGAAGGGTTACATTGAGAAGAGTGTTTTTGGTTGGTTGTTATACTTGCCAAGTTGTATTAAGATAGGTAGGAATTTGTTATCTAAGTTATTTGGTCAATGGGTAGATAACATGAGTGGGTTTTATTTTGGGGGCAAAGTTATTAAGTTTACTGAATTTGATGTGTGTCTGTCGTTAGGGTTGCCTATTGTTGGTGAAGTGATAGATTTAAATAAAGTTGGGCATCGTAGTGTTTGTAGGGAGTACTTCCCTGAGGGGAAAGTCGATGTCAGCATGGTATATGACTTTTTGTTAGAGGAACATGAAAAGTTTCCAATAGAACATTTTTGCAGCTTGTATATATTGGTAGGGATATCAGAGTTCTTGCTTTCGAATCGAAGTGGAGTAGTATTTCCAATTATTTTTGACCTTGTTTGGGAGTTGGGGTGTGTGGCTAAGTACAATTGGGGCAGTTTAGTTTTTCAGTACTTTGTTGAAAGTGTGTGTAGTGCTTCAACAACAATGAAGAATGAAACAAGCAAAAGCCATATTCATGTTCAAGGATGTGCTTACCTGTTGCAGGTACGTGTTTGTTATATAATTGTTAGTGAAAGACAATGATTCGTTATTATTTTAATAATTTTTATTGTCTTAGTTGATGGATTAAAAATTTGCAGGTATGGTTTTGTCACCATTTTGTGACATCGAAGTCCATTTACAGTACACGGGTAACAAAATTCCCAAGGTTGTTGAACTGGATTGATATGAATATTGGGGATAAGTTTATCAAAACTGCTTTGGCAAAGGGATCGGTGAGTAGTTGTTGATTAGAAGAATGTGTTGGTGCAAAGTTATTTATGATTTGTGTTATTATGAAATAAAAATTGTTAATGACATTGCAGGTTGTTATTGATGTTGGTGTGTCCAAAGAGGAGCTTTGTTATGCTATGGTGAAAGACGCTTGTGAGAAATTTGGTATTCCATTTAAGAAGCAAAATAGAGGAGATAAGGAAAAATTACTTTTTGTTGTACAAGAATAAACACAGGTAATTGCAGACATGCAAAGTAGTATTAACGATTTAAGAAAGTTGGTTGAAGCAAAAAATGAAGATTTTGTGGAAGAACCGCTGTGGGGAAGTGAAGATGGTTGTCAAAGTACACCGGTTCAACATGAGCAGCAAACCCCGGTGGTTGAAGGTGGTTTTGAAATGCAACAAAGCACAATGTATGATCGTATGAAAGCGCAACCCCGAATACGGGTTAAAAGTGTCGTAAAAAGAAGTCCTTATACTGCAGGTGTTAGAAGAAAAAAATGAGTACCTCACTAAGTTGTATTACATTACGAATTTAAGTTTTAGATAATGTTATCATGTTTGAAATCCTGTTGAAATAGTTGTTTGAATTTTGAAAACATTGGAATCCTTTTTTGAATTGTCATGATTTCATTTTTGTTGTCTGTAATGGTTTATGACAGAACCAGGGAGTTCAAATCAAGTGGGTTGAACATGAAATCAAGTTCTTTGAAATGAAGTTTGTATGGTATTGATGGGGAATTTGAGGCATGACAATGGAGTTTTTGTCATGGTTGTGGATAGAAATATGGTTTTCAAATTGATTATTATTTTTGTTACACCGGAAATCATAAAAAACAAATTAAATCGAAATATATTGTTGGTCATACACCATCATTGTTGAAACTGAACATTACAAATTGATTAAGTCCATGTTGAAGTAAGTAACCGTGGTGAGCAAAAGTAATAACATTAGTCCCCACTTAATTGAACGGTGATCCCATTTGTGTTTTGTTAGGTGCATTTGTTGTTTTGTAACATAATTTTGGGACTTAGGTTGTGTTATTTATTGATAATTTAGCACGCTTATTAAAATATAATAATTTTGAACATCATGGTGAATATTACAAGTTCAAACCGTTTATGAAATAGGTAGTGCACCCTAGTGTGCATAAGTTATAAAGTAGTAGCCAATCATATTAACTACGATCCCACACGTTACTTTTTGATTTTGTATTATCATCATTTTATTTTTTAAATTGACAAGAGTAGATGAAAACCTTGATGTCGAACTAAGTCTACCTTATTGGGCATTTTTGTGAGGTAGAAAGATGTTTTACAAGTTCACAAACCCCTGTGGGCAAAACTGATAACATAAGTACCCAAATATTTTAACTAAAGTCCTAGTTATGTAGAATAATTATATATAATATTTTGAAGACAATATATGACTTAGGGCATGTGTTTTGATGTGTAAAAGGTTAGATAATTGGTAGTAATAAACCTTTTGTTTGTTACAATATTTTAGTTCATGTTCCAAAAAAAATTATTCTTTTTGATTATTTATTAGTATATTATTCAGTAAATGGGAAATGTTAGTGATTATTTTGACAACAAATGTTTTATTGCAATGGTTTTAATCAATTTATGTATTTATTTTTTTTTACCATAAGAAATGAAGTTAAGTAAAAATTAATCAAGTTCAAGTACAACAATTGTATGAAGACCAACGTGTTAGAATCGCTGCAGCGGAATTATTAGCGTGGTAACAAACCAAGAGGGGGGGTGAATTGGTTATATTCTCTTAATATGCCTTTTTATATTTTTCTCTTAATTCTTTCTTACTAAGCAGATAATTGAATATAAATCACAGAGTAAGGGAAAGAGAAAAATTGCACAGGTGATTTTATCCTGGTTCAGATCACTAGGATCCTACGTCCAGTCGCTTATCTCAAACAAGATAAACCTTTTTCACTATCACAAAACAGTTACAAATATTAGTCACACAGAAAAACAATTTGTAACAGTTTAGAAATTACCACCTCTCTTGAAACCACAAGAGATGAACTTACACCTCCTTTGAATCTTCACAAAGGATGACCACCTCCTTCGAATGCTTCACGAAGGATGATTCTTTTCCACACACTTCCTCAGACACACCAAGGATGATCAAGCTATTCCTCTGTCACCGTAGTACCACTTCAGGACTTTGCAGACAAGAGTTTCCTTAGCTTCAGCAATTTCACAAAGTTCTCAAGAGTTCAGAGTTCTTTAGCACAAGGGAAGAGTTGTTTTTAGAGAGAACGAGTGAGCCAATTTATAGACTCAGCCTAATACCCTTCCATTCTTCGAAAACGGGCCATCTAACGCATTTAATCGATTAACACAAGTATTAATCGATTAAAATGAGTACAACGGCTAGTTTTTCAAATCTGAAATCCCCAACGGCTAGTGTTAATCGATTATTCTCAGGATTAATCGATTATTCTCAGGATTAATCGATTAACTAATCGATTATTATAAGCTTTAATCGATTATTACAGTGGAGCTTGGGTTTTCAGAGCCAGCCTCGGTTTTAATCGATTAAAACTGGGTTTAATCGATTAAAACAGAATTTGGACGATTCTCAACAGCATTTAAATGGAAATTACATGAATCAGTCCCAATACATCTGTGGGCACTACTTCATCACTTTGATTATTACAAAAGCTTTATAACAATACATAAATCTTCAATTTGTCTTGACTTGTGCAACTCTGTTCATCATCAAAACTTCATAGTTGATTTTTGCCAACACAACGTGGTTGACATAAAGAAGTAATAATTGCATTTTCATTAGAACATACAAATTCAAAGACATTAACATGAATTCGTATTGTAGATTAAGCTTTAGACTGAGATTGGATGTATAACAGTACAGGGACATCCATTAATATAAACTTCAACTAAAATGTCATTTCCAAGATTGTTAACCTCAAAGACTAGGATGTCTCCCTCCTTCAACCCATATTCCGTGCAAAATTTCTTCCATCCTTTGCCAAACTTTGTTGAATTGCGAATGACAGAAACCAAAACACTACACATGATACCGTCCTTCTGTCCAAGGAGCATAACCTGTGTCAAGCCTTTACTCCTGATAAGATTCCCAAATGCAATTTGCAAGTCTTGTGCAGTAACAAATATGAAGTCATTCACATTGTCCAATTTATGAAAAGTATATACCAAAAACAAATTGTAGTTACCACGTACCAAATGACTTCCCTGTGCTTGTGATTTTGTCAACTTCACCGGAAACAATGAGGTATCAGGATAATTGGTGGCATCATAAATGAAAGATTCCCTACTCTCTTGGGAGCAAGCACCGAAATATATGGTGATATGGAAATTATTATTACCCATATAGTCGAAGCTTATGTGAGAATCGTTCAATCTTTCAGGGTATATGTTTCTCATTTGACCCCAACCATTAGTTATTCTAGGATTGATGGTATCCATGTTATAAGTCACCACATGTGTGTGACCATTGTTGTCCACCAAGGACCATGTGGGTCCTAATTCATTTTGAAAGGTCGCAGCAAAGTGCATATCAACGTACCCAATGTCCTGAACAAGTTTTAACCAAGTATAAGGTCACTTTCATGACAAGAAATTAATTAAGAAGAACATGCTTACCGAATGAGAAAAGTGGATGGATCCAAATTTCCACAAGATTCGAAATGTTTGAGCGGAGGTTGAGGCAGCCATAACTTCAAAATGCAAAACCAAGATGTTTGGCTCTTTCCATTTAGCGAACCCTAAACCAAAAATATATATACACAATGAAGAGGTTTGACGAAAAGTTAGAACAGTGCACTGTCAGACATGTCCATTGAATTGGTAGACTAAATTAATTGTTTCGTTACAAGAACGTTGAATGGTATTGGGAGAAGTATTGTGGAATTTGAATCCGTTCAACGAAGCACTAGATGTGTTGAATTGTTTCAACAACCATTTATTTCATAATAAATGAGTCGTAATAGTGGCAATGTTTTTCACGTGGTGGTTGGGGTACATTAAATGGATAACAGAAGAATAAAAACCACATTATGTGCATAAAAGTAAAAACCGAAACCGACCGCTACTAACATTGAGACCGAACGGTCTCCGAAAAAGGATATTAGAGAACGGTGGCCAAATATCAACCGTCTAAACAACGAACAAGACAAGCCGAACGTTAAAAGTCAAAAGTACAACAGAAGTCAAACCCCATGATTGCAGAAGAAAACGAACGGTGCTAAGAATGGGCGAACGGTCGCTACATAACGAGCGTCCTACCAACCAACAACAGAAGCCGAACGTTTAAAGTAAAAAGTCAAGCATAAATAAAAAGAGGTATCATTAGAAGCACAAACCGAACGACCCTAACAATTGGCCGAACGGTTACCATGGATACAAACAGCCTCTTAACGAACGAAATAGAAATGCACCAAAGTCGAAGCCAACGGTCAAATCAACGTACACAGTAAGTTTAGTGCCGAACGGTCGTACACGTGAGCGAACGGTATGAACGTTACCAACGACTGCTCTCTAAACAACATTTCTGAAGTCGTTCGGCAGTGACTATGGCAGAGCGTTCGTTGACGCACGGTTTGTAGTGCTCGGCCTAAGTGGAAGCTTGAACTGAAGAGTGGGTAGTGATTGACCGCCCGTTCGTTGACGCTCGTTTTGGAGGACGTTTGGTCTCCATGGTAAGCGTTCCGCGAAATCATCACAACAGCGATCGGTCATGACTCTCACACACCTTCGTTGAACGTTCGGTATTCAACAGACGGTTCGGTATTAAACATACTTCAGTAACCATATTCATGAAAAATAAATGTAACCAAGTTATAAATTTATGTTAGGCTTAATTACCTACTTAGTCCCCATGTTAGGAGGTAATTTTCTGTTTAGTACCCGGTTTTAAAAATGTAGGCATTTGGTACCTATGTTTTGAAATTTGTATCAATTCAATCCTATCCAGTTAACGGCGTTATAATTGATGCGAGAAATTAAGGACGTTAATGATAGCCTGGGTGGAATAGCTATCAAATGTTTGAATGCATCTTCATTAACGTCCTTAATTTCTCGCATCAATTATAACGCCGTTAACTGGATAGGATTGAATTGATACAAATTTCAAAACATAGGTACCAAATGCCTACATTTTTAAAACCGGGTACTAAACAGAAAATTACCTCCTAACATGGGGACTAAGTAGGTAATTAAGTGATACGACTGTCGCGGTCATACAAATTTGATGTGCAATAAATAATGCAGTATAGTGCTAGGATGTGAATCCTAGGTCGTTTCACAAGGACCAAATGTGGTTCAGTTTTGGATCAAACACGAAGAGGGGGGTGTTTTGAAAGTTTTTGGTTGCAATGAAAATTAAACACGACTGAATTAAAAACGTCAAAATAAATTTTAACGACAGTAAAAATCCAATGGTAAAAGACATCAAAATTAAATAAACACGGGAACATTAAACGTGAATAAAACGTAAAACATTAAACGCAAAAATAAGAGCATCAGTAAAAACATACCGTAAAAATAAAACTAAAATGGTAAAAACGAATTTAAAACAGTAAAAACGAAATTGATACAGTAAAAATGAAAATACAGTAACATAAAACAGTGAGAATAAATCTGGAACATTAAAAACGAAAATACAGAAAAACACAAAATACAGAAAACAATAAATACAGAAAACAGTAAAAACAGTAAAACACTAAATACAAAAAAAATGAAATTACATGCAGTAAATAATAATAGTAAAAACAGCAATTACAGAAGTACAAAATCAGAAAAACAGTAACAGGAAAATACAGAAAACGAAAATACAGAAAACAGTAAAAATAGAAAATAGTAAATTTCAAAAACAGTAAAAACAGAATCAAAATTACTGCAGTAAAATACATAAAATAAAATTACAGTAAATGATAAACATGCAAAAATAAAGAAAGAACAGCTGAAATTAAATTGCAGAAATACATAATACAGAAATTAAAATACAGCAGAAATTAAATTACAGCAGTAAAATAAAACAGTAAAACAGAATTTAATTTCAGAAATAGAAAATGAAACCAAACTTTGCATTGAATTTAAATTGTGCATGAAATTATTACAACAAAGAAATCAAATTTGGAACCTAATATGCACACTGTTCAACCGTAGCCTTCCATCTGTACTGTGATTTTCATCTGTTATTCCAGCCCACTGTCCAGCAGTTGTATTTTTCTAGCATATGTCCCGTGAATTTTCCAGCTGCACTAGACTTATTCCATACAGCATTCTACCTACATTACTCTCTGCAATCTCCCCTTTTGGAACGTCCCTCTTCTCTCTTTTTATACTCCAAAACCCAATTGATTTTTATTTGGAAGAATGCCAACAAAATGAGTGATGGGCCCTCCATAATTGTTGTCCGTGTGCTCCTCTGGATCGTTCCATTCTCCTTATTCTCCATTCTCTAATTGCTCCATATCACCATACTGCAGCAAAATTAAAACAAAGAAAACATGGTGCTGGGTCCACTTCTAAATTTGTTCTTTGACTTTCTTATCATGCTTCTACGTACCAAAAACAACAAAGGGACCCTCCAATTCTCATATTGCTCCAAAATGAAAGAAAAACTGCACATCATGTACGTAACAAAAGGAAGAAAGGGGGCCCTCCATATTCATCACCACTTCCTCTTCAACGTGTGCTAGTCTGCTGCTGGATGCCTTGCTCTTCCGTGGAGCACCTCTTCTTCTCATATATGGCATCCGTGGGGTCTTCACTCTTTGCTGGAACGTCCATGTTGCTGCTGTGTTATGGATGGTGTTGTTGCTGTATTCTCTCCAAGCACACACCTAAATGGAATCTCGTGACCTTCTCTCATCTTTCCACTTCTCCAAACTGAATCAACTGTTGCACTCACAAGCTGCTGCCCACTCTGGATGTTCATTTCTTTGCTGGATGCGTGAAGTGCAGCCCCTTGCTGTTGGTGGCTGGACTGTGGTGTGCGAAGTGCATCTCTCCTTTCATGTTGCTTTCACGTGTTGCTACAGCCACACCTTTTTCCATTCTCTTTTATCCAATAAAGCAAGTATCATGTGCATCCAAAAACGTGTGCTTTGTGCCAACTTTATCTTCCATTGAATTAATTAAAAATATAGAATGAAGTGTAAGTTTTTGGCGTGAATGTGGTATGAAGCATTTAGTGCCATGATGCACCCTTAACGTGTTACTTGTTCCAAAGTGAAGGCTTCAATTTTTTATGAGCCACTTCCGTGTGCACAATAAATTTTCACCTTTCTTTCTCAATTTAATTTAAAATATAATTGTTGAGAAATTTCTCTTTTAGTCCTAAAATATTATCCAACAATTTCCCTGTAATCAATAATGCAAATAATTAATCTCAGATAATTCAAATTAATTAAAATAAGAATTTCTGATCGAATTAAGCACAATTAAGAAAAATGGGAAAATACTGGACATTTTAGCACAATTCCCTGATTAAATTCAGTATAGTAAACCTAGTGAAGTGAGCAAAATATTGATTCATCATTAAGCCTTTATGTTATTTATTTCAATGAAAGGACACATAATATTCAACAGCATACATACCCCAAAAAATAAGTTTATACCCACAGTGCATGGGTTAAAGGTGTGTATAAGTATTTGGTGAGAAGTCATCATTGTGAACAATGTATTCTCCAGATGTCAATAAAGACATGAATTCTGATTGGGTGACTTGAGATTCAAACATATCCTCAGTTGGGAGTTCCTGAACATTGTGGACGTCCGTTATGTCATGGTTACTTGTTTCCTGAAAGAATAAGGTTTAAATGAATAAAGTTGATTGCTAATAAAACTACATAAAAACAAACGACATGTGTGTTTATTACTGACATTGGAATTCCTTGCATGTTTGGTTTTAGTAGCATGAGACTTTTTCTTTTTTGTAATTTTTTCAACTGTTGATTGCATTCTTTTTGTCCTCGGTCGCCCTTTGCGTTTGACAGCTACAGGACTGCGCACAAGTAAGCCGTCAATTTGACAACTAGGTCCAACCTCTTCATTACAATGCAGACGTCCATCCATGTGAGATGCATCATCATTGACCATCGACAATGTCGTTGATGTACATACACCCAATTTTTTCCCTATAGAGTTTAAATCCGAAAGCAACTTATTAGATGCAGTCTCAGAATCACAAGCAACCTCGGCGATGTCATAGCAACGCTTACACAAAGCTTGGTACCTTTGCATCTTAGGGTCTTCAATGTTATTGGTGTAAGATGCTTTAATGAGAGTATGTCTTCTATGGACGTTTTTGCTCCACCTACGCAAAACATATTTTGTTGGTACATTACGCACATCTTCCTGCCCTAGGACCAATAACAAATGTCTACACAAGATTCCTCTAAACTCAAATAGTTGGCAACTGCAGTGAGTGTCGGTTATCACAGGATCAAAGACTACTACATGAAATTTTGAACGACACTCACCCTCCCATATGAAGTCTTCTTTAACAGTGTACCTAGTTATAGTAGCTTCTTTTGTCATGTTTTTAATGAAGCAGTTCATGTGTGACCGAAATTCGTTTTGAACTTCTACAAATTTTGCCTGTGTGTACTCGGTTTGGTATTGTCTTTCAATAAGAGATTGAGATCCACATGGTAGAGTCGTATTCATTGAAGAAAAATCGGCCTCAATTTCTTTTTGCGCTTTTTGTCGTTGGACGTTATCGTACTGCTGCACAAATTGTTGAAGTGTTGTACTTGAATTTATGAATCCATCAAAGAATGCATTCATGCCCTCACTTCGTTGCGTAGTTGACATTCTCACCCAAAATTGATGTTTCATATAACAAGGAACCCATCGTTGTCTATCTGCATACAATGAATTTAGCCAATCATTATTCTCTAACCCTTGACATGACATCAAATTTGCCCAGCCTAACTCAAACTCTTCATAAGTGACTGTGTCATACACAAGCCTCTTCAGTTCACTTTTGATTGCTTTATAGCATTTGTAGCCTTGCAACTTCTCAGGTATTTTTTTCATTATGTGCCACAAGCACCAACGATGTTTTGTGTTTGGAAACACAACATTTATGGCATTCGACATTGCCTTACATTGGTCAGTGACGATACCTTGAGGAGCCTTGTTTGACATACATCTAAGCCAGGTTGAAAATAGCCATGTGAATGTCCTAGTGTCCTCTGCGGAAATCAAAGCACAACCCAGTAATATTGAATGACCATGATGATTAACACCAACAAATGGTGCAAATGGCATGTCATATTTGTTTGTTAGGTAGGTTGTGTCAAACGACACAACATCACCAAAATCTACACATGCTGCGCGACTTCGTGCATCGGCCCAAAAGACACTGCTTATTCGGTTCTCGTCGTCCATTTCCATATCATAGAAAAAATCATTGTTTAATTCTCTCATTCTTGAAAAATACCTTAAAAGTGTTTGGCCATCACCTTCCTTACAAAGAGTTCTTCTGTGCTGCCCAATGTAATTACGGGCATCACGTTCCATGAATTGTATATTTTCAAACCCACCGGCCTCATTAACCAAAGATATGAAACTTTTGTTAATGCGAACACCAGAATTATCATTGATATTAAGGGTGTGCTTCGCATGCATATTAATTCTTCGATTACCATGTATAAGATTGGAGTTATTTGGACACATGTCATGGCTGTGTTCAATAACAACTGTTCTCACCTACCATCTTCCTTCTTTCATAACAACAATTATTCCAGCTGGACATTGGTTTTTTTGACTTGGCTGGGTTTTCCATTTTGGAGCAATGGAAGATATAGGTACTTCCCTTCCCTAGAGCAAACTAATTTGAGGAAGATTAAGTCGTTGTTCTTATTTCTCCTAGAAGTCCTTATCCGAACACCAAAACCACTCCTCACAGCATAGTCAGTGTAAAAACTTTTAACTTGTTCAATTGTATCAAACCACATATGAATTTTAGGGACAATATCATTCACATTCTCAGTGGAATCGTTGTTCACCGCACAAGCTACTTCTTTAGACGCTATAATTTGTGACAAACACATTCAAACACAACGCCTAGTCGAACATGACATGGACGTCAAAGGTTAATGAAAGCAATCATTAAAACATGACAACAACATATTTGGTTTTCCGGAACCACTAATGTTCATGCACACACTTTGTCATAACGACAAATTTCTTGTATTTCCAACTTCCAAACAATATTGTAACAAAAGCCAATATTTTTCTTTGTTCAATAAACCAGAAAAGAAGTCTTTAATAGAAGGCATAACATTTGAAATCAGTAAAACATTAACTTACTAAGAGAAGGAACGTCCTTTCACAACCGCTTCAATAAATGGCCTTCAATATCCTACCAAGGTCCAACGTCCAATCTCCTGGGGATTAAATGCTCTTCAATGTCTGAGCAACTTGCTGGGATTAAATGCTCTTCAATGTCTAACCAACTTCATAGACGGAAGCTGTTGCTTTCGGCCATACCCTGTAATTGTTGAATGAGAAAAGGTGAGTAATGCAAACAAACAAATTAATGACAAAAGGTCGGGTTTATTTGGCTTTATAGTGCATTAAATGGAAGTTGGTGGATGGGCGGGAAACTCCAACGGCTGGAACGCCTAAACATTAATTGCATGACAAGCCAATTAAGGGTTTTAGCTGCACAAACGTCATTTCAAAATAATTTAATATTATTATATCATTATTCAATTGTTAAGTTATCCATGCGTCAGTGGTGTTAAAAAAGTTTCAAGTGTAATTATGGCGATTTAAGTCAAAATTATAATATTATATTCCTCTATATATTACAACTTTCGATTTCCTATTGGCATAGCTCTTCAAAGTAGTTTGAACGTCAGGTACAATTGCTTATCCTTTAACTACAAGTTTTGTGTTTTTTCGTTGGCCCATGCATAACCTAATTCGCTTTCAAGGATGCAGTTTGAAAGAATGGAGCCATGGGAGGGACTTGATTTAGACGACAATGATCTCAAAGCATTCTTAAAAAAGGGCAACTCAACTGCAACGTTGATACCAGGACCTGCTGGAAATGTACAAGCGGCCATGCTAAACAGGCAAACAGATGAATCTAAGTCAACACAGGAATTTGTTAATGACATTGCAAAGGCAACATTTGATCGAGATTTTAAATCAAATCCTTGGATATGGGCTGAGAAGTTCATTAAACACCATGGTCAACTTTTTCATTATCAGTGGACACGGTTATAGTTTAAATGTTTAATGTTGACAATAAGAATGGTATGATATTGTTTGCAGGACTTGTAGAAGATGGCAACATTAACAACGTGACCCAGCTAGAACGCGTTAAGTCAATGCATGTCCTTCCATTTGTAGCATGCATTGTTAAAGAGTGCAACCCAAATGGATTGGGTGACATGAAAATTGTTGTCAAGGTCAATCACTAACAGGATTGAACTGCCACACTCTCTACATTGTTAACTTTGTTCAAAGCGTCGTATGTTAACTTTTTCAGTATTCCTTGCTAACAGGATCAAAGTACCTCATTGTCTGCTTCCGTTCACAACAAAGTCCTTCTGCATCCAGAGTTTGAGCTAGATATAGGAGTTGATGCTGTGTTATTATTGCAAAGTGTAAACCAACTACAACTTCTAATAATAACCTTTAAGAATCATGCAGGACGTTAACTTATTCATTGCTTTAAAATGTTATACATGTCTTTACGCACAGGTTGGTGCATTGATTCATTTTGGAAGGATTTACTATTTGAATATAACAGTCCGGAACGTTGTGAAGGTAATATCGTCAACTCATAAGTAAATTCTAATTATTTTGTTACTTACGTACGGGCGTCGTTATTAAAATTGATTTTAACCAATGTGTAGGTCTTCAAAGCTGACATAGGACCTCCAACTGAGGAACTACTTAACGCTTCATCAAGACCTGTGATTCGACCCAACCCATGTGCCCAAAACAACAACAAAAACAAAGATGTTGGTCCATCTGAAAAGGCTTGTCCTTCTGGCTCTAATAATAAAACAACAACCCCCATGGAAGATTGATGACCGTTTACAAATTTACGTTATGTTTGTATTTGAAGCATTAGTTAACATAAATATTAGTTATGTTTTGTAACGTACTGTATGCACTTATTTTAATATCAATGAAGGTTACCTATTGACAATTGAAAGAAAAGAATAACCATAATTTACGTTGAACATCATTGTCACCCACCTTACCTAGCCTTGCTTTGGTTTCAGCATTTCCTATTGGATCCATCCGACATCGTTCATCTCAAACAAATTGAGCTCAATTCATATCTACAAGGCCTGTATGCAAGGACAACATACCCAACAACCAAGTCGTCCGACCAAATCATCCCACAAAACCCCACTTCATCCAACGAAATAGACGACATACTAATGAAACTTGTTAGTCCCTGATGCGAACGTTTTCTTCTTAAACATTTACGCACATTCTGTTTTCCTTCATGCTGTTACAATTAATTTTGGCTAATTTATTGGACTTCTATGTAATTTCCAAACAATTATTTAATAATCTCCACTGGTATCAATGGCTAAATAAGTGGGTACTTAGGTATAACTTTTTGCACAGAAATGCAAACTTCGTACACCACAGTCATTTAGGGGTGCCTAATGTCCTCACATATCATTCGTTGTGTTTGTCATTAATTTGGAAACAATTATTTCTGAATTTATTAACAAATTCGTTCCACTCCAAGCTCAATTGCTAACGCTCTACCTGCACCAGCAGAACGGGTACCAAAGGCTAAATAAGTGGGTACTTAGATATAACGTTTTGCACACAAAGGCCAACTTCATACACCACAGTCATTTAGGGATGCCTAATGTCGTCTAGGTCATGGGTTGTATTTGTGATTAATTTTGAAACAATTATTTGGGAATGTATTAACAAATTCGTTCCACTCCAAGGTCAATTGCTAGCGCTCCAGCTGCACAACCAGAACTAATACCAATACTTAAATAAGTGGGTACTTAGGTTGAACTTTTTCCACACAAATGCGAACTTAGTTCACCACACTCATTCAGGGGTGCCTAATGTCTTCTCCCTCATTCGTTGTGTTTGTCATTAATTTCGAAACAATTATTTGTCAATTTATTAACAAATTCGTCCCACTCCAACCTCAATTGGTAACGCTCCAGCTGCAGGACCAGAACTGTTACCAAAGGCTAAATAAGTGGGTACTTTGGTATAACTCTTTGCACACACAGGCCCAGTACGTACTTGGATAAAACGTTTTGCACATGAAAGTCAAATAACTTCAAATAACTGAATTTTAACTACCAAATATATTTCTCAAAAATTTCAGAAATCAGATTGGATGTGCAACCAATACGTAAATATCAAATGTAACAACAAGTGTTCAAACATCATTAATCCCCAACATTCTACAACATGCCTAAATCTTCCAACACTTGATTCCTCTGCACGTTGTCCACATCCAAAATCCATTGACAAACATAAGGCTCCCTAACTTGTTGTAGTTCTTCCTGCAAAGACAATAATGCACAAAACATTAATCCAATGCAACATTTGTATGAAAGATGCACAACATAGAAATTTAGACAGCTTACAGTTGTGTAACTGGGCATTGTCTTTCTTTCATATTTGTCAATGCCATCCCACAACTCCATAATTTTCAAAACAATTACTCCACAATCAAATCTACAACAAAACAAGTCCAACAACGCAAGTATGATATTTAACATATGAATTATACAATAAATTATTATACTTACAAAAATCAACATTACAAACATACTTGTTTGGTTGGATTGGAGTATGCAAGTGTTGTACCTCCAATGATGGTTTCTTCTCTTCCGAACAATTCAACAAATGTCCAAAAAGCAATGCAAGATTATGTGCCTGGAAACAACATACTTCCCTTATAAATTTGTAATTACAAAGTAAACATCAATTACTATACATACAATGACATTGTCAATCTTTTGTCGTTCTTTTCTTTTGTGCCCAAAAGAGTCCAGTGCAAACATTTCCAATGATGGAATCTTCACAGCTTAGCACCACCAATGCCCGTCATGGATAAATGGGACAAACAACTACAACAAAAATAATATCACACCATCAACTACGAATAACCATAAACATACTCTCCAAATTAATTAAATTAAATGTAATTGCACTAACAAATTCGGCATTAACAATGTCATCAAATCCGATGATATTAGACTAGAAGTAGTGACAATAGTCATTCAATGTACAAACTTTGCAATTACTCTTTCTCTTTCTTGAGTCAATTAAAACATGGGTCTGGAAGGAAGTGACACGGTTAGCTTTCATTTCTCATGTTAATAGAATATTAAGAGCATAAAATAACTACTATTTTAACCTACCGCATATAATGGACTAAAACATATCCTTTTCACTACTCCAGTACTCCTTCTTTCAAAGAACATGAACACTGATGTGGCAAACAAAATCCCATACACAACCAAAAACTTCTTAATACTATACAATTCAACTGACATATAAAATAAATCATAAATTAACACACCAAATTTGATTATTACCGTGTTGCCAAGCTGCATCCTAGGTCCAAAAGAATAACACTCTTGGGTTCCAAATGTTTGACCGCAAATTTCAGAAACAACCCTTCAAACAAAAATATGACATAAGTCAACATGTTTCATCATCACAGTATTAATAAATCAAATTTAATAGTTGTCAAATTGTCAAATTCATTACCTCCAAGGAAGTTTAAACGGAATAACCAAGTTGTACAACTGTGTTCGATTTACATTCAATAAATTATCATCCTAAGTGTCATGATGTATGGCACAGTGCATACAACAGGTGCAAAATCCATAACGTCCTCAACGTCCTCCTTCTGTCCTTCGTAACAACCACCCACATCAGTATACCTGAATGTTTGAAAACATTGGCCTTCCCCATGTGCCCCACCATGACCATGAACATCACCATCATCTGCTTTACCATCATTCCCTTTGTCATCATGACCTTCACCATCATCACGTTCAACATCAACACCACATCTACCACCCCCGTTAAAAAAAGAAGGTTGCTTTGTTTCTTCCTTCCCAACACCTACCAATGTAGCCAAAGTTCTTAAATCTTTATTCATTGCAACCATTTTTCTTTGGTTGTCTTCAATTTTCTTCATGACCACTTCTTCCCAACTTAACCCTAAGTCATCTTCATCATCTTCCGCTATTGACCCTTCTTCCAAATGAAGGGCCGCACGAATGATTGAGTTCCGACGGTCCTCCTCCCGCAAAAACCACTCCCAACATATCTATAAACATCCTTATATAAGTAATCATTAAATAACAAAAAACACAATTCATGTACTACATATCATAAAAATGTCAATTAAAATAACACCTAACTTACCTCTTTCCGTTTAAACAAGTCCTCTATTTTGTTAGACCTTAACTTAAGCGAAGGCCAATTCATTATTCGCGGGAAGACAATGTCATGTGCACCGTCCGCTAAACCCAAACGTTCATCCGCCCATAGCTAACAAACAAATATTAACCAAAACATTAATCATATAATAAACAAATTATGACCACATGAAACGTAACAAAATTTTTAAATTCTTACCTGCAACACTGCAACATTCCCACTAAGACCTAGGTCCCTTATGTCACGTGGCCTTATCATCCTTGACACATTTCCTAAACTATTTACCACAAATGTGTGCACAGCTTTTGCCCAATTATATTCGTACAAATTATCAATGTTATCTAATACTGTAAAAGGCATGTTACTAACTGCCTTTGAATGTCTAGGAAAGTAAAAAACAATAAAACAAACTAAAATATACAAACGACAAACACAATCAACATCCATGTCATTATTTTGTATTAACAACTTTATCCTATGTATGACATCTTTTAGAGTGAATGACTTTGACGAAAATTGATGACAAACAACAGCATCAAAGTTATCATCAAAATTTACATCTAAACCACCAACACCCAACCCTAAACCCATGCAAACATCGACAACTGTAAATGGTACCATTGTTTGCTTCAAAACAAAACATTCGTTGCGGCAAACCCAACCTCTAACCATTTCCTTGAACAAAGGAGTGCAGAAGTCAATTGGACTGTTCATATAAAGACACCACTTGAATGGAGTCATTTCGATACGTGTCCTATCACTGTCGCGTAGTATGGAATTAAGGTCCACTATCGGTTTTGTGTCACTCCATGCCCGCAACCACAACTACAATTCATTTTCAAACAATTAAACCATCATACCCTGTTTTCAAAGAAAGTTATAAGTTTTGATAATATTAAATATACTTACATTCTTGTAACCTTCTTCGTTATTGCAATCCATGACTACCAATCCAACAGAATTACAGCAACAATGTAAGATTAACCAAAGAACATGTATAAAAATGAGTAACACAACAAAATCCACTTGGGAGACGTATCATACATAACCAAATCCATCCATAAACAACATCATCCATGTATTAAACATTCATTCCACTGAAAAAAAATTTCAAAACCAACCTTGAGTGAAGACGACGTGTGGCGGTTGGAACAGAGACGATTCCCTAAGGTGTGGGTGGGACTGACAACTCGGAAAACCCCTCTTTTTGGTCCACCGAACAGTCCACACTCCGGCGATGCTCCGGTGGCACTCCGCTGGCACTCCGGGACAGGGACGGAACCAGCTGGGACGAAGTGACACCTTGAACGCCTCTCTAAGTCGCTGGGCCGGAACGGACGGAACATGATGCCGTGTTCGCTGATAACAGTTGAAAAACTATTATTTTCATGCTTGATATTGATACTAAAAGCAACCTTTAGACTTAAAAACTAGCTTGAAATCATGCAGTTTATCTATATTTTCATAAATATGAGAGCTGGACAGGTTTATGCTTGATTTAAGTGTTTTTGTGCAGGTTTTAAGGTGAATTTAGTGAAAAGAGTGAAGAAGGAGAGAAGTGACATTAGAAAAGACAAGAAAGAGTGCAAAAAGAGAAGACAAAGGCACCGCTCAGCGGCATTTTACCGCTGAGCGGCACTCAGGAGGTTGCGGGAGTCACGCTGAGGGGCAAAATGGCCGTTGAGGGGAAGAAAAGGACGCGCAATCACCGCTGAGCGGCACTTTTTGGGCTTGGGCTTTTGTAATCTTTTGTAACTCTAGATTAGTATATAAGGGCTTACACGTCCTAGAATTAGGTATCTTTGGTAGAAACGAGGCAAACACTCTCTCTCTCTCACCCCTTTGAAGGAGGATCTTGGATGCTCAGGCTACCTCTTCACCTTTATTGGGTTTATTCTTTCATTCTTTCATTATTATTCATCTAGGTTCACCATGAATATGGTGAACTAAACCTTGTATGTTTGTTGGGGAATCAATGTAATCTCTTGAAGCTCTCATATATGGAATCTGTTGAGTACATCTTTTAATTAAGACATATGCTTTCTTTCATCATTAGTTAGGGTTTTTCCTCTTTGCTCAATGCTTGCATAGTTTAACTCATTCCATGCATGATTATTGGTTTTGTCGATACGGACACGTACGGGGAAGTCTAGATCCGGGGAATTTCTCCCATTATTATACTGACAATATTATATTGGTTGCCTTTAAGCTCCTGCACTCATGAACTAATCATTAGGAATGCTAGGAATTGTATGAACTCGTGATTAGGGAGAAGCCATCTAGAATGGTACATTAGAGAGTGGCATTAACAATGATGATTTGAATGTTGAATTCCTAAAATATATGAGAGTGGATGAGATGAAATTGACCCCCAACAACATATTCATTCATATAATTCATTGAAAGTGTTTATCTTTTGTCTTTGCCATTGATCAAACTTCATGCATACATGTTTATTTTCTGTCTTGCATTTTAAACTCTAAATATTTCGTTTGTAAGTCCTAGCTAATCAACAAATCATATAACTAAACTAGGCCGTGAGTCCTTTGGGAAGAACGATACTTGGTCTTACCAAGTTTATTACTTGAACGATTCGGTCATACTTGCCGATTGTGAAACAAGTTTGTGACATCATAATTTGGTGCTTACGAATTTGTCAATCATTCGCTTTGAGCGGTCCACGTCAAAGCTGCGACGCCGTCAAACGGAACGAGCTGGAGGGGTTCGATCTCTCCGACACGACCTTCAACGTTGTCCGGCAGCACTCCGGCAAGCACTCCGTCGGACCTCGACCTCTCTCTCTCCAACTCTCTCGGCCTCTCTCTGTCTAGGTCACAACCTCACTTGTAATGTTCGCGCCGCTTCTCTCTCTACAAAGTTCGAAATGAATTTCAAATTTCAAACGCAACTTCTAAACCTGCCCGCCCCTTGCCACATCAGATTTCGGCATCTTTTTCATTAAAAACGTGGACCACTCACATTTAGACACGTGTCCCGTGTCTAAATGTTGTCAAATGAAGTTGTTCGAGTATCATTTTCCTTTATTATTTATGGGTTCCAGTAGATATTTTATTATCCAATTATAGATGGGTGAATTATGGGTATTATATTGTCCAATATGTGGATACTTATTATTTGCAAAAAAAAGTAAAAATAATAATTTAATTTATATTTTATTATGAAAATTAATAAGTTAAAGATCAATGAATTTTAACTTTAAGATAGACGGTTTCAATTTGTTGTGTTTTGGGCCTACTCACAACTTTAAACAAATTTAAAACATTTGAAACATGGATTTATAGTTAGATTTCTAATTAGATTTCATCTTCCTAGGCTGGGAACAAAACTATACAACTTGTGTTTTTCTTGGTACGTTAATGACCCCTAATATCTACCAACAAATAGTGAGTCTATTAATTAAATTTTGATAAAAATGGACAATATTGAGTAAAACATATACATTAATGTATGACGCGATATACAACTCTCTTCCAAACTGAATCATCATGTTTGCATATGTGATTATTAAGTATATATATATATACATATATATGTACGTACACACACACACACACACACACACACATATATATATATATATATATATATATATATATATATATATATATATATATATATATATATATATATATATATATGTATATGGGTTTGCTAGGTGCATATGTCTGTTTTTCAGTTGATACATTTTAGCAATATGTATCAGGTTTTAGTAGACAAAAATACTCTTATATATCATGGATTCTAAGTTTTAAGGTTGAGGATATTTTAATAATTTTCATTCTCAAAACTAAAAAAAAAGAAACCCCCAAACCCTTGCTAACCTCCCTCGATCCTCTCAACCCTTTCTCTTTCATGTCTCTCACTCCAACATTTTCTCTATCATCCTATGGTAGGCCCAATTGGAAAAAATCAGAAACACGATTAAACAATCTTACAAAAAATGATTTTATAATGAGTTTTCATTTTATAATATTTGTCTTATCTAATTTTATCCAATTTAAGCATAAAGGAATTGGTAATTGACTTGAAAAAAATTAGAAATATTCGCTGTTAAACAATTTCTTACAAAAAATTATTTTATAATGAGTTTTCATTTTATAATTTTTGTGTTATGTAATTTTATCTAATTTTCAGAAGCATAATGACATAAAAAAAATTAGTAATTGGTCTAGAAAAATCAGAAACACTCGTTGTTAAACAATTTCTTACAAAAAACGATTTTATAATGAATTTTAATTTTATAATTTTTGTCGTATATAATTTTATCTAATTTTCACAAGTATAATGACATCCGAAGGAATTGGTAATTGACTTGGAGGGTATTTTTTAGAGATGATGATTCAACATATGCAAATGATGAAATTAGAGAGGTTAGTGAAGATGGTGAAATTGAAGAGATCATGAACCTTTGCCTGAAGGTGAATATGTCAATGACTCAACTCTTTACAAATGCATATTGTTTAACGACAAGTGTTTCTGATTTTTTCAATTGGAGCTACAGTAGGGATGACAAAGAAAAGGTTGGAGTGCGAGAAATGAAAGAGAAAGGGTTGAGAGGAATGACAGATATGAGTAAAGGTTTAGGGGGTTTCTTTTTTGTTTTTTTTAGTCTTGCAAATGAAAATTATTAAAATACCCTTAACCTTAAAACTTAGAATCTATGATATATAAGAGTGTTTTTGTCTACTAAAACCCGGTACACATTGCTAAAATGTACCAACTGAAAAACAGGCGTACGCGCGTTAGTAAACCCCTATTTATATATATATATATATATATATATATATATATATATATATATATATATATATATATATATATATATATATATATATATATATATATAGTAATAATTTGAATATTTAAAAAGTGAAAGATAATTAGAAAACTTACATGCACCATAATTGTATGACTGAAATGTTTAACATTCTTTCTCAACGAACGACCTCTTGTGCATTTAGAGCAATATACAATAACACATGACACAGGAGACCAATACTCTTAATTCCCACTCCAGCTCTACCGGTCCTTTATTCAACTTGTGTAATTTTTTCATTAATATGGATAGAGGATCATCATCATTTTCTGCTGCCTCATCATTTTCTGCTGCCTCATCATCTTCATGGCTCACATGTTTAGCCATTGGTTGTTTGTTAGGACAATATAACTGAAAGACACATTTATCAAAAGTTATGAATCATTTATTTATAACTTGAACATAAAAATACTAAGAATAACAATATAATATCGTTGATGGGTCAAAATATGGCATGATCATAGCCTTAGGCCAAACTATAAATGTGCCTAAGGCCTCCCCCACAAATTGGATTTTAGATGTTGGCACAAACACTTGAGGGGGGTCTCTGACTTCATTAATTGTGACCCGCAGAAGAGTGGACAATAAAAGAGCACCATGAGTGGTCTATCCTTCTACAATTTGTCGTCCCATGGCCACTATGTGCAGAGGATCCTCATCAACCCAAAGCTCATACTAACAAGTGTAATAAGTAGGATTTGTAGTAGATCATGAACCTTTGGTGCTCACACAAGGTGCGTTAGGATCTTCTGTGAGGATATCCCCCCTTTTTTGTTGGGACATCATCTACATTTTTTCTTTAAGAAGCTTTTGATATGCTTCTTGTTGTTGGAAGCATTCTGTGACAATTCTCATGTGCTCGTGCAATTTTTCCTCCATTTGTAGCTTCATCTCTTGCTTTAGTTACTCAACGCCTCCTGACTCAAGGCCTCTGTGCTTTTTGGTTTAGGGCCAAAGTAGTCTTTCAATCCAATAGATCCTTCAACGGCACACACAACTTAGGTGGTCCAGCCGACCCTTAGCTATTGCTAGAATGTCCTCCCTGCCTTGACCAACAAATGTATCCTAAGTCTGTTGCTCAACCAACTCATCCTACGTATCATAATAAACTTTTATACTTAAAAAATTGTTACAATAAATTGATGTTAAACCACTTCTTCTACGGTCCCTATTTCTATTGGGTTTTCTCAAATATGTCCCTTTCTTATTTTTTTTCCAATTGGGTCCCTAAAAGTGAAATTTTGAAGCAATTTAATGATAGGGAGTCGACTGCTTAAATTTTTCACTTTTAGGGACCCAATTGGGGAAAAAAAATAGGAAAGGGAGCTATTTGAGAAAACCCAACATAAATAGGGACCGCGAAAGTGCTTTAACCTAAAATTGATATGAATTATGATAATGGGTTAAGAGTGTCTACTTACAATTCTTTGGGATATAACTTGAGCTGTTTGGGATGTCATCTGACCACTAGACTTAGTCTATGCAACCTTCCACAATTTATACCTAGCTAGCGGAGGTGCTAGGTTAGGTGACTCGACCTAAAGCCTCAACATGAGTTTTTTTCATCTTTTTTTCTAATAATGCATAATCACAACGTGAGAGTACGTGTAATGCATCATTAAGTCTCTGCCTTTGTTGAGGACTATCCTTTTTCATAATGAAACAACAAAAGTTAATAAGCATAAATCACAAATTAATGTATTGCATGACTATAACAAAATATTAAAAAACATACATGTCAGTCCTCAGAAAGTCTAAAAGCTTTAAATTGCACAAACTCCTCCTCAGTTATTTTATATTTTGGACAAGGAGTATCATCCTATCTAGCCCTGAACATGTATAAACGTGTAAATCTACTCTTAAAATCCCTCCACCGGATTGCAATGTGGGATAATATCTTCTTCCTTAACCTATCAGAATTAGGAATTTCAAAATTTTGCTTTCGAAAACAAAAATAGTGTTAAAGCATCTTAAACAAAAATAATGTTAATGGTTTAAGGAAAACATCTTAAACATACCAAAATATCCTATTTTTCTCAACCTCAGCAACATCATCCCAAGTGGGAATGACAATTGAGACATGTGTTTTTGCCAACATGCCTAAATAACACCTAAACTTTTCAACATATGGGCTACTAGGAGTACCCAATTGGGGATTAATCTCCACCGTTAACTTCTCCATGGCAACGTCACAAGATGTGACTTTAGGCAGCCGAGTCATAGATCTACCATGTCCCGTCCTTCCTAATCCAGAGTCTGTCATACCTATTTACAAAGTGTTAGTAAAATAAAGTTAGGATAGACAAAATAAATAAATTGTGAAAGTGACTAAAACAACAAAAAGACACTTATTTCTCCCACATGTCTTCGTTGTGATTACTTCAAATTGAATGTATTTCATTGGGTACATCATCAACCTCATTTTCAATGGTTCTTGATGAGAAGGAGGTTGTCTCAATTATATCTAGAGAGTCTTGATCATCACTTGTGTGCATGGTTCTGTCTTCCAAAATCACTGACCATTTATGATTCGTTGGATCCGTGACATAGAATATTTGTCTTTCTTGACTAGTCATAATAAATGGTTCATCCGTATAATTCATCTTGTTAAGATCCACCAAAGTAAACCCAGGGTCATCTGTCATAAAACCGGAATTGCCTATAAACCCATTTACATTTGAAAACTGGAACTCTAAAACTAACATAATCAACTTCCCAAATTTCTTATATTATTCCAAAATAACTCATTGATGTTGTAATTGGATTATTATCCTTGGAACTGGCAAAGTGTACAACTTCAACTTGTAGGGTAACTTCACTATTTTGAACTCAACTTTTATCATCTTCCTCCTTTGAATAGAAACAATAATTGTTTATGTAATAGCCATTGAAAGTGATCACATTGATGTTAGGTCCACAAGCTAGTCTCAATAAATTTTCAGAAATTTTTGGAGTCACATAAACCTTTTTCTTAAACCAAGTTAAGAAGAATTTGTTATGTTCATGAAATGTCCATTTTTCATTCATACATGGGTGTGCAGACTTTATCACATCAATGTGTTGTGCAATGTCAGGAATAACATCATATATGTTGTTTAAGATGCACAAATGAGCTTGATTAACTTCTTTTCTACTAACATTTTCAATTTCCACTCCTCGAACTCCCTTACTTTCACATTGGTCTTGATGTCTATTCTTTGGAAGTCCTATTGGTTCATAATTTGACATATAACTTGAACAAAATTCAGTTGCTTCCTCTGCAATATAGCACTCCTAATTGAAGCTTTAGGTCGAAATTTATTCTTAACATATTCCTTTAAGATTTTCATGTATCTCTCAACTAGGTACATCCACTTCAAGAAAACCAGCCCACTTATTTGAATTTCTCTCACTAGATGGACAATCAAATGAACCCTGATATAAAAAAATAAGGGTGGGAAATACATTTGCAATTGGCACAATAGTCTAATGACCTCATTTTGCAAATCATCTTGTTATTGAGGATCAACAACTTTCTTGCAAATGGCATTAAAAAGCAAAGTCAAACATATGAGAATACCTCTAACAAAAGCATGTAATATGGCTTGAATAACTATTGGTAAAAGTTGTTGCATTAAGACATGACAATCGTGAGACTTTAAACCAATTAACTTTAAATCGTGCATAGAAACAAGACTACTAATATTTGATGTAACCTTGTGGAACCTTCACACTATGGAAACACTAACAAAAAAAGTATTTTTCTTTTTTTGAAAAAGTGTGTCAAGCTCGAGGAAGATAGGTGTGTCTTCCAATGGATTACAGATGTAACTCATATCAGATTCCCATGTTAGCCAAGTCTTATTGTGCTTTCAGTCCACCTTTTCTCTTTCCTTTTATGTTTAGTAAAGTCCCCACAACATGATCACATACATTTTTTTAAACATGCATCACGTCTATGCAATGTTGCACATCAAGTTTACACCAATATGGAAGATTAAAGAATATTGATCGCTTCTTCCAAATGTTTTCTCAATGGTCTTCTTTTTATGTTTTCCTAACAGAACATCAGTGTTCTTCACCTGCTTGTATATTTCTTCCCCAGGTGAAGTCTAGACACAACATCATTTTCAGAACTTCAATTAAACACTTTTTTCAATCTACGGTAAGGTTGATTTCGAGAAAGGAATCTTCGGTGTCTTCACACACATTTTTTTGCCCATGCTTCAATTGAAGATAACTAGTATTTTCTTCACAAATCGAACATGCAAAATGACCTTTAACATTGTAATCACTCAAGTTTTGTATGCTGGGAAATCGTTTATGGTGCAAAGTAACATTGCATGCAAACGAAAGTTTTCTTCTAAATTTGAATTGAAGACCTGAACGCCCTTTTGTTAAGACTCCGGCAAGTGTACCGAATCGTATCAAGTAATAAACATGGTAAGACCAAGTATTGTTTCCCTAAAGACTCACGGCCTAAACAGTTATGTGATTCCTTGATTAAATAAGACTTGAAAACAAACTCTTTTGGGTTTAGAATGTAAATACTGAAAAGTAAATATGCATGCAATTTGATCAATAGGACAAAAGTGCAAAGATGAACAGATTTGATATTATTGAATGAATATGTTGTTGGGGTTAGATTTCACCTAGTTTACTATCATACATATACAAATTCTATTTCTTCATTAATGTAAATGTCACTATCTAAAATACTTAAAACCCAATTCCTTGGCGAAGAAAGCCTATCCTTAATTATTAGTTCATATGATTTTTAACATTCCTAATAATTAATTCTGAAGATCAAAAGCTTAAGACAACTAGAACTCATACCCCCATTCCTAAGCAATACTGCTTCTAGGAATAATTCTCCAGAACATGAATTATAAGATACCTTTTGATACTCATACAAAATCATAAATCATGTTAAAGAATGAATTAAACAAAGCAAACACTACGCGAAGAAGAATTATCGTAACAATTAATGAAAGAAACATATATAATCAAGAATCAATTCAATACATGAGACATTACAAAGGTTACATCACTCCCCAACAACAAATAGAGTTTAGTTCACCATTGACATGGTGAAACTAGATGAATAATGAAAAAAAAATGAAAGATAAAACCTAGAAATTGAAGATAGGAGCTTCCGCATCCAAATCCGCCTTCGATGGATCAAAGAGTGTGTTTCTATGCCTATTTCGTCCAAAGATGTGAACCCTAGGACGTCCAAGTCCTTAAATAGATCATAAAACTAACAGAAAACGGGTCCAAGCCAAAGAAACTGGCGCTCAGCACCCCACTTAGGGTGCCCGGGCGGTGTGTGGGTCAGAACTGACGCTCAAGGTCAGCTCAGAGAGCAAGCAAGCGTGGTGCGACTCGAGGAAGTTGTGCTCAACGCCCCTTAAAAGGGCGCCCAGGCGCGAGCCAGGGGTATCCGGTGTTGAGGGCTCCAGAAAAGGGCAACCAAGCGTGAGACAGTGTACTCTAGTGCTGAGGGCCCCTAAAGTGGCGCTCAACACTGCTGCGATCCTCCTTTATGATGTTTTTCCAGTTCTTCCTGAGTTCCAGCTCCTTACTACTTCAACTCTTCTTCCAAATCATCTCAATTCCTATTAGAAATACGAAAATCTAGCACAAAACCATTAAATTCACCTTCAACTCTCTTATTCATCAAAATTATGAGTCCAAGCTAGTTTCTAAGTCAAAAACGGTATTTTTAGTATCAAAATTAAGTATCAAATAATGATAAATTTAACCGTTATCACAACTCAAAGTTAGAATTTTGCTTGTCCTCAAGCAAACAAAATGTAACTTAGCTTTCAACCAATCCATACAATGGTTTCAACACATTTCAAAACCATTTCTTTCAAGACAAATAAATGCTTATTTTAGCTTATTATAGAGAATATCAGTCAAGATGAATGAATGATTTGACTCAATTAAGCTCATTGTAGAGCTCACCTAATCACAGAATATTCAACAAATTATATTCTCATGAATGATCAACCAAGCAAAGATGTAATCATGCATACATGGAACTACTCCTCACCAAGAAAAAGTGTTTCTCTCAAACACACAGGTGTATATAGAGGTAACTCATTCACTCTACTATCATAATGTCACATAAATCAACTTTGCCTTTCATTTAACCACAATCAATCAAACTCACAAGCAAGTATCATCATAAGGGCTTTTCTATGGCTTGTAATGTGGCTGGGCTAAGAAGAAAATTGGTTTTTTCTGGATCACAAAATCCTTGAGTTAAGACAATCATTCATAACACAACCTCTCTTTTCAAGAAACCATTCTCACTTATTCCCAACTTTCCTTTGCATTGAGCCTTTCTTTTCTTTCTTTTCTTTTCTTTTTCTTTTGCTTTTCATTTGCTCAATACTTAGCTCAATGCTCATTTTCTTTATTTTCCCTTTTCAGATTTCCCAACAACCCCAAACTTGAACCTTTATCAATACCACAAAATATTCTCAACTTAACTCAAGGTAAAGATTTTCAAAAAGGTTTTCAATATTTAAGGTTAAAGGTTCAACGGATAGAACACATTGTGCTCTCTTTTATTGGGCTAAAATCAAGCATTGGCTAAAAAGGGATAACAACAAATGACCTTGATCATATGACACAAGTAAGCAAGTGATTCAATCATAGAAATATGGGCAAAGTCATTCATGCTTTCAAAGTAATAACAATCATTCACCAAAAACTCCGGAGTTCAATCCTCACATAGGCTAATTCAAGTTCCAACATTTAGATAAACATCCTGCTCAGTAACACAATCACAAATCATCATGCATTTGTTTCACAATATTGTGAGCAACCACCTGTATATCAGCATCATGCATCATAGTCAACATCAATCAATATAATTAACATCATGAAGCACCACTCATCACAAATATCATCATCATCAAACCATTAGACCACATATAAAGTTTTAAGCCAAATACATCAAATCCTATACTACTAACAGAAGCAAATGTTGCATAAACAAAAGAAGTAAGTTTAGAAAGTTGGGTTACCTCCCAGTAAACACTTGTTTAACGTCACAAGTCTGACCCAATAACTCTTCCATCACCCATCAGTAAGTGCAAACCTTCTCATCAACACCCATCGGTAACTGTCTGGTAGCATAGTATCCTTCAGTAGATACTCAATTACCTAGCATCCATAGTAAATGTTATGCGCTCATAACCAAAACAAAACAAAATAACCAAAGTTTTAAGTTACATCACGAAATAAAAAAAATTAAAGTTTTCAAATCACTGGGTTGCGTCCCAGCAAGTGCTTCTTTAATGTCACTAGCTTAATCCAATAAAGCTCAAGTCACTTCTTTCATGTTGATGTTCTTCTTTTTCCTCTCACCCCAACTCATCAACATCTTCTTGGTCACCTTTTTTACTCTCCTTGAGTACGGAGCTTCAATCTCTATGACTCCATTTTCTTTAAGCTCTTTAACAACCCACACTGTACCCTTGAATCTCACTAGTGCACCAAGTTTGAGTTGTTCATCCACCGAGTCATAATGAACCATCTTTCCTTCATCATCTTTTTCTTCTCCTTCCTTAACATGTGACAAGAAACAATTTCACCCTTGATAACCGGCTTGACAACTTTAAGACTAGTCACTTATGCATTGATAACTCTCCAAATTTGCATATTTTTTTGTGTTTAGGAGTCTTTCTTAGCTTCTTTTAGTTTTTAATTGTTTAGAATTAGGCTAGTTTTTTGTTTTTCTTTTAATTCTTTAGTTTTGTAATATTTTAATTAAAAATAGGTTTTTAGATGTAATTTTTAGTTTTTGTTAATAATTAGGAAATGAGTATTGTTTTGAATTTCTTTTAATAAAAATGTTTTGTTTTAATTAGGTTTTAATTGCATTTTTTTTATTTGTATTTTAATCCTTCTTTAAATTCAAATTTTGTTGCATATTTGGGCTGAAAGGGCAATAATATGCTGATTGAAGAATTGTAAATTGGGCCGCTTACAAGCACTTGGCTGTGGGCTGAAAATGAATTGGGCTGCTGCTGAAGGAGAAAAATAGGCCCCTGAAACACTGTTGTTATTGCTAGATGCTAGCCGGACATGTGAAGCTGCTGCAAGGGCTGATTTTAATTTTGGCCGCTACTGTAGATTGAAAGAAGACTGGGCTATTGCAATTGGAGGACGCTAGCTTGCAAGGATATGGGTTTAAGTGAAATGGTGTAGTTTTGGAGAGACTTGGCTACAACTTTCTAAGGGGGTCCTTGCTCGAGCAATTCATTTGAGCCAAACATTATCTGCACCACACTTTCATTTGGAGAGTAACACGAGCTAGGACTCTTGTGCGAGAAGAAAAAGAAAGAACAAGAAAGGCTGAAGCAAGTCCTGACCAGAGACTTGACCAGAGACCTGACCGGTGCATATGGAAGATGACTAGAGCTTCCACGTGGATCAGGAAGCTAAAAGCGCCAAGAGCAAGTTTCCTCTTTCCCTTTTCCCCTTTTCTTTTTTTTCTTCTTCTTTTGTTTTCAACCCTATAAAAAGGGGTATTTCTGCCATATACTTTATACGCACTTTACTTTGACAGTTCTTAGTTTCTGAATAGAGTAGCAGCAGCTACATTCTAGGTTTATTGCTTTCATCGATTAGGGTTTACGTGTTATCGATAGATTTGAGTTCTTGTGTTCTCGCTCGTACATTGTTCAGTATATTCTTGTGTTTTTTTGTTTCCTGTTAATAATACTTTCGTTTTTTATGTTTCTATGTGTTGAGTGCTTGTTGATTTCTCTTTTTCATTACATCTTTGTTCTTGATCGATGATGTGCAAGCCTCTCTAGTTTTGTTTTGAAATTTCTGATTTAGACCCTGTGACTCCACACAATTGAAATTCCTTAAGGAATCACATTGATGAACCAATATTTTCCTCACTTCACTTAGTTTAATGTGCTAGAATTAGTCGGGGAATTATGCTTAAACGTCCGGTATTTTCCTGTTTTTCCTAATTGTGCTTAATTTGATCGGAAATTCTTATTTTAACTAATTTGAATTATCTGAGCTTATTATTTTGCATTATTAATTACGGGAAAATTTTGGATAACTTTTTGGGACACTTGAAGGTTAAATGAGAAATGGCAATTGAGTCCAATGCATCTCAGTCATTTCAATTTTCGCACAGTGCTGCGTGAATGTTGTGTCGACTTGTGTGACCTCGTTTGAGTCCAATTCTTATCCGTTTTCCATGCAAATTTTTTTCATAGTTTCGTCTAGATGTCTATTTTCATGTATAGTTTTTACTTTGTTCAAATTAGTTTTGTACTGTTCCCAGTAATTTTTTTACTCCCCTATGTCAGTCCAGTGATTACTGTTTGAGTGTTCTAATATGTTTGCATTGTTTGCTTGCTGTTTAGTACTTGTGGTGGCTGGAATTTATCATTGAACAATGCATCTCATGGCCACAAAAAGAAATTAAATGTGGTTCTAGACTCTTAATTGGTTGCAAGGAGGTCCAAATTGTTTTGAGTTGAACAAAACTGCACATCCAGAAGATTGAAGAAATGAAGTGCAGCTGCCAAATATTTCAACTGTCATGGGCTGCATTTAAATTGGAATGTAGTTGGTCTAGCACATGATGGGAGGCAATTAATTAGGAGGTTCTTGGAAGAAGTTGCATTGGTTTATTTTGTGTGTTGAAGTGAAAAAAAAATGGAAAAGATGTTTGGTTCATGAAGCTTGGTTTCGGTTTTGTTGCTGGAAACAAAGTAATGCACGGTTTTGGTGTGCAGCATCTCACGTAAAGAAGGAAGAAGGAATTTGCCACATGGGAAAGAAGGTGGACTAGCACATGGCACACGGCCCGCAAGCATATTAATGGAAAGAGGGGGCCACCACTTGATGAAAATTCACGGTTTTCTTTATGGCAAGGGCAGCCCATGCGCAATGAATGGAGCGTAGCGGTCCAAAGAGCATCCAGCAGCTAGTCCAGCAAAGCATGGAGGTGCTTGGAGTAAAGGGCTCTCAACTATCTTCATTTTCCAGCAGTAGCAACACGGCCCAAGGCTGCCACGTTTTGAAGTGTAACACACGTCCTACAGATTTAAGTGGGAGCCACCACACCCTTTCTTGGCTGGAACGTGGTTTCCAATTTGAAAAAAAAAAGCAATTCAGTTTTGTCTTTTAAAAAGCACGTGGCTGGAAGGGGGTGCACAAAGAAGCTTAGAGAGATTAGAAGGTGCATCTAGCAACACCACACGAAAGACAACACGCTGTCCAGCAATTGGATTGAGAGGCACGTCCATGTCCAGCAAGCAGTGCACACGTCCACGCTCATTTTCTCGATCCAACAGGGGAGTGTCCAGCAACAGTCCAGCAGCAAAGCACTAAGGAAAGCAGGAGGTGCACAACATAGCAATCCACACGTCCAGCAGCTTCATGCGGAGATTGGGAAGAAGCAGGAGGTGCAGCCCATGAGCACACTTGGAGCGTCCAGCAAGCTTGGGAAGGTGACACTATTTTCAATTGATAATTTGATGAGCTGAAGCAAAGAAGCGCGCGGCCCACATGAGAAGTAGGGTCCAGAAAAAGGAGAAGAAGGGCCAACCGCCACTCTTCACGGGGATTCATATATTTTTTTGGCTCTTGAACGTTGCTGCAAAAAAAGGAGGAGGAAGAGAATGACTTGGTTATTTTGAAAAGAGCCACCTTAGAGAGCAGATGCGGAGAATGGTTGAGGTGTGCCCCAGCCGCCATGGATATTGAGAGATGAGTGGTAGACACGGTGATGCTGCAGTAGTAGTGTAGAAGACTTTAGATTTCTTTTCTGTGTTGGAACCGAGAAGAATTTTAAAGAGCATGTGGTCTTGTTTTTATTTTCATGTTTGAACCAGATTTCTATTTTTAAATTCTATGAGATTACAGTGTTATTTTGCTGTGAAGAAGTGTGCATGCTGGCAGCCTTTATCACTTTCCTTTGATGATTTAATGCTTTGGAGATTTCTTTTCTTTGTGAAATGAAGAAGTAGATTAGGTGGGAGTAGGTAGTGAAAGTAAATTGATTTATTGGAAGCACACAAGGTTCCAGTAGCCGCCACCTTAGAGTAAATTTTTTTTTCTTGGATTTCGGCTTTGAACACTGTTTTCACGGGAACTTGAGCTTGGAAAAATGCATTTCATATTCTATATATTAATTTGCCGTCAGCATTGTTTTCTTTGCTTCAATTCCAACCGTACATTTCATTTTTTTTTCGCAAATGTGGACGCTTTTATATTCTATATATTAATTTGAACTCCCGTGCATTTAAAACTTTATTCCCTCTGCTATGTGAAATGTATTGACGCTTTCCAACTTAGGTGTTTACTCATTTTACTGCTGCATTATGTGCATTTGAGCTTCTAGTTTAAGTGTCGCGTTTGAATTGTGTTTGGATATTTATCTGTTGCAGTGTTCAGTTGAATGTTTTCATGTACTTTAATGCTTTCAATTCTGGTTACGGTTTTATTTAATTTCCAGTCGTGTTTAATTTTATCTGCACAAAAACACCATTAAAACCCCCCACTACGTGTTTAGATTTGAGATTGAACCCAAATTGGTCCTTGAGAGACGACCTAGGAGTCACTTCCTAGTCTATACTGCATTCTTTTATGCACAACTTTTGTGGGAGGTGCGACCCTCTCATCACACATGACTCCACAGTGAGCATGACTTATCGAGATGTCTTCTCGAGTTTGGAGATGAGTCTAATGAAAAAAGAAAAGAAATATTGTGATTTCAATTTTGCTATTGCTGTCTTTTCAGAATAAAAAATTTTGGTTTTATTTAGGTTTTGGATTGTGAAACTACACTTTATTTTCTTTAATCAGAGAAACTGTATTGACTCCATAGTGAGCTTTTCTTTTCCAAGGTGTCTCCTTGAGTCAGGTGCAATTCAAAACACTGAATGAATCAAAATATTAGGTCTGGATTTAATGTTCGTGATTTTTAAGTGTTAGTTCTCTATTGTTTTCTTGCAAATTTTTGAGTTTGTTTGGATTTACTATAGTGGATTGTGATGTTGATGTTTAAATAGAAATCTTGAAGTTTATATGTGTTTGTTGATATTAGTTAGAAGATTGAATTACAGTTGAAATTGTTGAGGTTTGTTACAGAGAGTATGCATTTGCACAAACTAAGTTTTGGGACTTAATTACTTCAAAGAGGGTATACCTTTACAGGATGTCTTCCTGAGTTGCAAATAAATACTATGTTGTGCTAATCTTTGCATTTTGGATTCCAATTCATGAATTTAATCAATGATTTAGTGTTTGAGTAATAGTTCCAAGTGTTCTAGATTCTGACTTAGTAATTATTCATTCATTTATATTGTTTTTTCTTTGCTTAAAGATTTGAATTGATCATTTCTTTTTGTTTGAGAATTCTGATAATTGGATTTTGGATTTTAAATTCTTAGATATTAGGTTCTTTACTCATTCCACTTTAACTTTTCACTTCATTATACTATTCTTTCACTGTTCAGATTAAGTTCATTTTTTTTCATTGTATCATTTCATATAGGCTCATGTCATTTAACATTTAGATTCCTCAGCTTTTATATTCATTCAAAATAGCATTGTTTGTTCTTGTCTCATACCATATTTTCTTTACATTTTAGGTTTATTTCTTAATAGTTTAGATTTCTATTTCTTTTTCTTGTACTTCATTTTTTTTTCTTTGAACAGATTTTAGTTTACATTTTTTTTCTCTGTTTTAATTCCTTTTCCCCACCTGTTAGTTAGTAATTAGTAAATAAATACAAGACTTAACTCTACATTATGAAACTTAATTCTGTTGAGTCCTTGGATTGATGCTAGGTTGTCCATATACTTCATTAGTGGGGAAACTTAGTTTGTTCTGAGTTTGTGTGACCAATCTTAGTTTATCATGCATCTTCATCTGCAACTTTATGACTAGTCTTCCTCACTTGATTCTGCTGCTTAGTATTGAAAACATTAAAGATCACCTCCTCTTCTTGGTCTTTAAGTGTTATCGTCCCATCATCCACATTGATGATTACCTTAGCTGTTTTCATAAATGGCCTTCCAAGAATAATAAGAGTCTTCACATCTTCCTCCATCTCCATCACTACAAAATCAACTAAAAATCCAAGTTTGTCTATGCGAACCACAACATCTTCTGCCACACCATAGGGCTTTTTGGTATATCCATCCGCTAGTTGCAAAGTAACCTTTGTAGGCTTCACTTTAAGACCATCAATCCTCTCAAACACAAATAAGAGCATCAAATTAATGCTTGACCCTAAATCAATTAGGGATTTCCCTATTTTAATATTCCCATTGATGCAAGAAATAGTAAAGCTTCCTGGATCTTTAACTTTTGGAGGAAGTGCCTTCTGCAACATAACACTACAATTGCTCTGTACATCAATGGTTTCCTCATCTATATATATCTCTTCTTTTTTAGGAATCCCTTCAAAAATTGTGCATACACAAGAACCTGTTGCAATGCTTCAGCCAAAGGAATTTTAATCTCCAATTTCTTGAAGATTCTTTAAAATACCCTAATTGCTTCTCCTTTTTTTTTCTACTATTCTCCTTAGGGTAAGGAAGAATCTTTTCAACGTTTTCAATTTTTTTCTCTCCCCTCTTCTTTTCTTTTTCTTTTCTTTCAACCTCACATATTCTCTCTTTTTTTTCTTCTTCTAACTCAACTCTTTCTTTTCTCTCCCCCACTCTCTCATCACTTATGCTCACAATAGCTTTACATTCTTCCTTAGGGTTAACCTCAGTATTAGCCCCAAATTGTCTCTCAACTTTATCCTCCAACTTATTGGCCAGTTGGCCCACCTGCATCTCCAAATTCCTTATAGCAGCTTTAGTGCTCTTGTGGTTAGAGATAGGTACCTGCATAAATTATTGAAGGTTTCTTTAAGCTTTGAAGTTCTGTCAGATAATGCAGATATTTGTTGCCATTGTGATTGTTGCTGTGGTGGTCTATTGAATTGTCCTGCTTGCCCAGATTGCCCAAATTGACCTTGACCCATACTTGGATGAGGTTTCCACCCTTAGTTGAAATTACCTTGGCAGAATTGATTGCCCATATAGTTGACGTCTTCTTGGGCCTCCACTGGAAAAGCACATTGACCATTGATATGATCACCACCACATAATTCATAGAGTCTCTGTTGAACCTGTGAAACATTATGCAGCTCCTTTGGCAATTGAGAGTTTTTTCGTCAAATTCTCTAATTGTTGCGTAATAATCTTATTCTGTGCAAGTAGAGCATCATGAGATTGTAATTGTAGGACTCCATTTTGCTGAGATGGAGCTCTTCTTTCATTATGCATCTCATTGTCATTAGTAGCCATGTTGTCAATCAATTCATAGGCTTTCTCTAGAGTCTTGCACTTGATATTACCTCCAGCCGAGGCATCTAGCATCAATTTAGTTTGTGACCCAAGACCTCCAAGGAAAAGAATGACTATTGTGGCTTCATCAAAGCCGTGCGTGTGCGTCTTTCTCAAAAAACTCTTGTATCTATCCCATGATTGACCTAAAGTCTCTTCCATGCCCTGCCTAAAAGAAGAAATTTTCTACTTACCTTTGTTGATTTTCGAATGTAGGAAGTATTTGTTCAATAATTGCATGTTTTCTGAAGTATGTAAACGATAGAGTCTTGTTAATATCAAGGGTGTCTACTTACAAGGGTATTTTGAGTGTAAACACAAGCCAAAAACACCTGAGAGAGTTGGAGAGGAATAGATACATATTGACTTGAGTGTTATCTTTCATATTTTATTTTCTTGGGAATTCAAAAAGATCAACTTATGTGTGAAGAATATAACGATTTCATTTGCATGTCCATGACAAAGTAATGTCTAGATGATTGATCTATGTCTAGTGCTACTCATTCTTTTGATCCAAATGCACATATTGAATAAAATGACTCAGAACAAAGTCTTGGAATTAATCAATTTTGCCCAAGAATGCAAAAGGATAAGTGTAGGGGTGTGATGAATGCATATTTATGCCCACATTTATGCTTTAAAATTCAAATTTTTGATGGGATAATTGTGTTTAAATGGTTGATTTTAAGTGAATTTGTGATGATTGGAATTGTTGGGTTTAGGAAATAAAGAGACGTACAAAGTGAGTTTTAGCGTATAAATTATTCTTGGATGTTCTAATGTTTATTTGTGCAGCTGAGAATATAAGTTTTATTGGTCCAAATGGAAATTCAAGGCCCAAAATCAGATTTTATTTGGAAAATTCAGAAGGTGCTAAAGTGCAAATAGAAGAAATTTCAGGGTATTTGTGCAATTTTGGAATGTCATAAAAGCTAAAAGATAAAATTCAGTTGTTGAATTAATGCAATTTGGGAATATCAAAAGAAAATATCTTCCAAATAATGTTATAATTATCTAAATCTTTTAGTTATTTGGAAGATATAAGAAAAGATGTTGTCAACTGAATATTCAGAGTCCAAGCCCAATCAAGCCCTATATAAAGAGACCCAGGGGGGACTTCACTTCCTTCATTCATTCACCACTTGTTTCTCTCTCTCTTATTTCATCTTGTATTCAACTCCATTCATGGAGAGCTAAGCATCTAGGGCTATTCTGCTGTAATTCCATTATGGATTCTGAGGTTAGATTGAGTTAATGCAATTGTTTATTTTGATTATTGATTAAGTTGTTCTCTCTCTATATCTCTTATCTCTCTATCAAATTAGAAGCAAAGATTTTTGCATCATAATGTGTTTGAATCTACATGCATATTGATTATATGAATTCTAGGGTTTCTAGGTTTAACTGAGAATCTACTTTGATTTAATTTAGGAACTTTCATATGATTAAATGGTTTTTACTATCAATTGAGAATGTACTTTGATTGATTAGTAATAATTTCAATTATAATCAATTGAGAATTTACTTTGATTGATTAATTTTTAATTTGGTTAGGAGATTTAAGAATAGACATGATTAAACACAATAGAATGTGATTGAGAATGTACTTTGGTTGAATTTATTGTGAATAATCTAGTAAGGTTTTCCATTTGATTGAGAATTTACTTTGGTTAAGTGCATGATCACCCTCAAATTAATTAAGAATGTACTTTAATTAATTTGAAACTTAAATAATAATCAATTGAACAATTATCTATGAATAACCGATGATGAATCTATCTTGGAAAAGCAGTGGAATTAGCCTATTTCATCATAACTGTTTTTAAGTTTCTTAGTTATTCTTTAAACACTCTTCAACCATTACTTTTATTCATAAGCATTGCATAACATTCATAAGAGTTAGATATTCGAAAGCAATTATGTCTTCGTTGGGAGACGACTCAAGGTTACATTAACCCTATCTACTTTCTTAAATACTACTTGGCAATACTGAAGTTGCCTTGAAAAGTAGTATTAATTTGATAGTCTGAACGACAGCGTATCAAATTTTGCGTCATTGTCGGGGAATACGGTTAGTATTTTGAATATTTTTATTCTTATTTTTATTTTTTATTTATTTATTTATTTTTATCTTTATTTTTAATTAACGCACATACATTTAATTTAATTTGAGTTATTTTGTAGTCTTTAGTCATTCTTGTTTTAGCAAAAATCTTTTTTCTTGTTTTAATTTAGAATTTCTCTTGAGAAATACTTGAGGCTAGTTTGAATACACTATGGCTAAGAAAGACTTGGTACTTAAGTTGTCCATTGTGACGTACCTCTCTTTCTTGGGAGTGGACCCAACAAGTTTCTCTTATCTCTTATTTGAAATCTTTCTTTAAAGCAAGAACAAAGAAAAAGAGAAGAAACAAAGAAACAACTTCAAGCAGATTGCGTAGTGCATGACCAGAGGTAACCCGGGAGAATTTTATCAAATTAACCCGAAAGTTGAAAGGATTTTACGTAAGCTGCGAAGAAGTTTGAAATTTGGGTGTTCTACTGAGGGAACACTTCCTATATCTGAAGTCATACCACCTTCATTATCTCCCATCACAAACATATCATCAAATCCTTTACCTGATCCTAACCCAAACAATATGGCACAAAGAACCATCAGACAGTTAGCCACCTTCCACAATATAGCTATCTGAAGTAACATTGAATACCCTAATGAGGAGTGGGAGTTGAGACCTGACTTGTTAAATGCCTTACCAAAGTTCAATGGGTTATCAAGGGAGAATCCACGCAAGCACTTGAGACAATTTTACATGTTGTGTGAAAACTTTAGATCTCCCAAGATCACAATAGAGAGCCTTAAAATGAGAGCTTTTCCTTTTACTCTTCAAGGCCCATCTCAAGATTGGTGGTATTATCTCTCTGCACGGATTACAAATTGGGAAACTATTGAAAGACTATTTCTTGAGAAGTATTTTCCTGCATCCAGATTATCAGCTATCCGTAGAGAAATTCAAGATATAAGACAGAGAGATAAAGAGAATCTTAGTGAATATTGGGAAAGATTCAAGAAACTATGCTCTTCATGCCCTCAACTCCAAATGGAAGATTTTATTCTAAGCTTTTATCAAGGCTTAACTGCTACTGATAGGTCATGGGCAGATGCTGCAAGCGGAGGATCTTTCTTAGACAGGTCACTAGAAGATGGTATAGATCTAATAGAACGGAAGGCAGTAGACAGTCAACAGTATGGCACAAGAGATAATTCAATGACTTTGTTGAAGGGAGTGCATGAAATTGATAATGGTGCAGTTAATGGAAAGATGATAGATGAAAGATTGAATAAGCTAGAAAGCAAACTCGACGAGATTGCAAGTTTGTTTAAAACCTCAACTCCACAAATTGCTAAGAAGTGTGGAATTTGCATTTCAACTAACCATTATACTGATGAATGTCCTAGCTTGGTGGAAACCACTGTGAAAAACTCATCTCAAGCTTTTGCTGTAAACATGATTGGAGGAAATAGACCATACCAGAATTATCATGATTCGTCATCCAATAGATATCAGCAAAACAGGCAACCTTATGTTCCACCTCAACAAAGGCAGCAATCTCGGCCTGAAATGTCAATGCAAGATTTTAGGAAAACAATACTTGAGCAAAATTCTGAAATCAAGAAATCAATTGTAGACTTGACTTAGAGGGTGGAAAAATTAGAGGCTAAGGAGTCAAATAAACTACCTGCACAAACAATGATCAACCCGCAAAATGTAAGTGTTATTACTTTGAGAACGGGTAAGCAAGTAGAAGGCCATGAAGGAGCCCAAGTGGATGAAGATAAAGAGAAAGAAGGAGCGCAAATTGATGACAATGGAGGACCAAGTGAACCATCACCTGAGACTACCATTGATAAATCCAGGTTAGTATCCTCTAACTCTTCTTCTAAAAATTCTTCTTCATCTTATTCTCCACCTCCTCCACATCCAAATCGGTTGAAACCAAGAAACAAAAATATGGAGGATTTAGACCAAGAGATCTTAAATACTTTCAAGAAGGTGGAGATCAACATTCCTTTGCTAGATGTTGTTAAGCAAATCCTTAAATACGCCAAGTTTTTGAAAGAAATTTGCACAAATAGAAGGCATTTTAGGGATAATGAGGTTGTGAATTTGGGAAGAAATGTGTCAAGCTTGATTAAGAAAGCATATTGAAATACCTCAAAAATGCAAGGATCCAGGTATGTTTTTTGTTCCATGTGTTATTGGAAATTCAAAGTTTGACAATGCCATGCTAGATTTAGGGGCTTCCATAAATGTAATGCCTTTATCAGTGTTTACTTCTCTATCTTTGGGACCTCTTAAGACTACTGGTGTGGTCATTCCACTGGCCAACCATAGCACAGTTAACCCTGCAGGTGTGCTTAAGGATGTCGTTGTCTGAATAGACAAGTTAATTTTTCCTGCAAATTTATATATCTTGGACAGAAGGATGATGAAGGAACCAGTCCAACAACTATTATCTTGGGAAGACCTTTCATGATGACAACACGAACCAAGATAGATGTGCATGCAGGATCATTGACAATGGAGATAGGAGACGAGAAGGTTTGGTTCAACGTGTTAGGAGTTGGGAAGCACCCAATTAAAGATCATTCTTTGTTTTGTATTGACTTATCAAGTGATGTTGTAAACAATTTTTCTTTTTCAAATATGTCGTGCCTAATTTTTGACGAAAAACGAAACTGTAAAACAGGTGATATTGAGGACGCAGTATTAATAAATGATACTTTTGTGGCGTCTGAGTGCGATGTTGAGGTGGTTGAGATTATCTTAGGCAGTAAAATTTTGCCATCTGTGGTACAACCACCCATTTTGGAGTTGAAACCTTTACCATTCCATTTGAAATATGCTTATCTTGAGAGGGATGGGAAACTCCCTGTTATTATATCTGCATTGCTTACTGATGAGCAGGAAAAATAGTTGTTACAGGTTATCAGAGACCACAAGAAAGCAATAGGCTAGACTTTAGCAGATATTCCTGGTATTAGCCCTTCTTTTTGCATGCATAGAATACTTTTGGAGGAGGATGCTAAACCAGTGAGACAACCTCAAGGAAGACTAAATCCTCAACTGATGGGGGTTGTAAAGAAAAAACGACATCAAGTTGCTACAAACAGGTCTTATATATTCATATTATGATAGCACTTGGGTGGGCCCTATACATATGGTTCCCAAGAAATATAGAATCACAATGGTCAAGAATGAGAAGGACAAGTTGACTCCTATTCAAGACAGAAGTGTGTCACATAATGTAGTAGTTGACCATCTTAGTAGGATTGAAAAGAGAAAAGATAACATTCCTATCCAGGATGACTTTTCCAAAGAAGTCCTACTAGCATTCCTTCCACCATGAAGGAGGTAAGTTCCCTCATACTTTTTCTTTGCATTTTATATATAAGGCATACATTGAGGACAATGCATAGTTTAAGTGTGGGGGTGTGGGGAAACAATTAATTTTTTTTCCCTATTTTGTTTGCTTTTAATAAATATTTGCATTGGATTTGAGAGTTTGAATCAGTAACTGGAATGATCATGAATTCAAGGAAAAAAATGAGTCATGTTGATACGAGTAAATTGCTTTTATGATTTCTTGATTGAGTTGACTTGAGAATTTCCTGATTAAATCTTTTGTGAAAGAAATTTGAGCCATGTGAGTTTTGAGCTTAATGTTAAGGATGGACCACCATGTACCATACCTATTTTTCTTGTGTGAATTGTGCATGTTTTGTTGATACTCTAATAGTTAGCTTGATTCTGTGTTGTGCAACTAAGGAGAATATGCATGATTTGATATGATTGAGGCATTTCTTGTTTTAGCTACTTGACCAAATAAACTTGTCCTAACATTAATCCATTGGAACCCCCCTTTGAGCCTTAAGCCTATTTTTCTTGTTTCCAGTCATTGTCAAATGAGAAAAGAAGAATCATATGTTCCTTACCTTAGGAAAGAAGAAGGAGTAATGAATTCTGTTACAAGTAAAGTGATGAATAAGTGTGTGGATGAGTACCTCACCCATAAAACAATAAAAAGGGTAAAAAGGAAGATGAAAAGTTGAAGTTTTTAAAAGAAAAAAAGAAAAAAAATCTTCCTTAAAAGCGCAAGAAATAGAGTTATTTTTGAAATCAAGTGTCATTACTCTTTCTATATCAATTTCAAAAGATTCCAAGAAAATTTCCTACCTTTGTCTTGGCCTCAATACAACCTTTAAAACGCCCTCATGATCAATAATTGCATGTTTTCTGAAGTATGTGAATGATAGAGTCTTGTTAATATCAAGGATGTCTACTTACAAGGGTATTTTGAGTGTAAACACAAGCCAAAAACACTTGAGAGAGTTGGAGAGGAATAAATACATATTGACTTGAGTGTTATCTTTCATATTTTATTTTCTTGGCAATTAAAAAAGGTCAACTTATGTGTGAAGAATAGAGTGATTTCATTTGCATGTCCATGACAAAGTAATGTCTAGATGATTGATCTATGTCTAGTGCTACTCATTCTTTTGATTCAAATGCAAATATGGAATAAAATGACTCAGAACAAAGTCTTGGAATTAATCAATTTTGCCCAGGAGTGCAAAAGGATAAGTGTGGGGGTGTGATGAATGCATATTTATGCCCACATTTATGCTTTAAAATCCAAATTTTTGATGGGATAATTGTGTTTAAATGGTTGATTTTAAGTGAATTTGTGATGATTGGAATTGTTGGGTTTAGAAAATAAAGAGACATAAAATATGAGTTTTAGCGCATAAATTATTCTTGGATGTTCTAATGTTTATTTGTACAGCCCAAAATATAAGTTTTATTGGTCCAAATGTCAATTCAAGGCCTAAAATCAGATTTTATGTGGAAAATTCAGAAGTGGCTAAAGTGCAAATAGAAGAAATTTCAGGGCATTTGTGCAATTTTGGAATGTCAGAAAAGCTAAAAGATAAAATTCAATTGTTGAATTAATGTAATTTGGGAATATCAACAGAAAATATCTGCCAAATAATGTTATAATTATATAAATCTTTTAGTTATTTGAAAGATATAAGATAAAAGATTTTGTCAACTGAATATTCAGAGTCCAAGCTCAATCAAGCCCTATATAAAGAGACCTAGGGGGGACTTCACTTCATTCATTCATTCATCACTTCTCTCTCTCTTTCTCTCTCTCTCTCTCTCTCTCTCTCTTATTTCATCTTGTATTCAACTCCATTCATGGAGAGCTAAGCATCTAGGTCTATTCTGTTGTAACTCCACTATGGATTCTGAGGTTAGATTGAGTTAATGCAATTGTTTATTTTGATTATTGATTTAAGTTGTTCTCTCTATGTCTTTCATCTCTCTATCAAATTAAAAGCAAAGATTTTTGCATCATAATGTGTTTGAATCTACATGCATATTGATTATATGAGTTCTAGGGTTTCTAGGTTTAATTGAGAATCTACTTTGATTTAATTTAGGAACTTTCATATGATTAAATGGTTTTTACTATCAATTGAGTGTCGAAGAAGATTAGTACACTTTCTTCCATCAAAGTGTCACTTAAGATTCTACGCATCTTCTTTAATGAAAAACAAAACTTTGGTTTAGAACTGTTTCATTATTGAAAATATGCTGGATCCATTTTTATGTTTTCGTGGAATATTTCGTTCCTTCAAATTTCAAAGCATTTGTCTTCTTCAAATAACAATTTTCTCTCTTGGATTTGAAAGTGCACAATCATGATAAGGACTCATTTATGTATCAATGAAGGTGCACTTTCAAATAAAAAGACGGTAAAATGTGTTTTGGGGATACAAATGTGATGAAATCTTACTGAAAGAGAACCTTTTTGAAAACTTAAACCATGGTGCAAAACATGTTTAAGAAATATCAGTACTATTGCATAATTTGATCTAATACAGTCTAAATGTTTATCATATTTGGATGATTCATTCTTTAAGTTTCCCTGAAGTTATTTTTTACGATCAGATTTCATAAAAAAATTGATTCATTATGTGAAAAACAACTTCAGGAAACTTGAAAAACGAATCATCATATATACAAAATGATGTCGAATGATGGAACTAGCCAACGTCAATATATATTATGATATCAAATTTTGGCATAAGCCGACATCATATACCTTAGAGGATTTAAAAAAGAAATCCATTTTTTCAAACCTAGGGTCAAAAATAAAACAAAACCAACCAACAGAAATACTTTAGAATAAATCATAAGCAAAAAATGAAATCCAAATCTGTTAACTTTTTTCTTTGGATTTCTATCATACCTTCAAGCTTTACAAAAACTTTTCATAATGATGAATCAATGACAAAGAAATGTCTTGGTTTTGTGAATTTGAAGAAGTTAATAGAAATTCAAAGAAAAAGAAGTTAACAAAATGATTGTTGGATATGAAAGCTCTATAAAAAGAAAAGTTTAATGAATGGAGGTGTAGGGTTTTTCAATGGATCTGAAACTTTATTTAAAGGGAAACTGTGGGGAAACAAAGGAGCGTTTCATATTCATTTATTTTGGTATGGACGTTTGTTGTTGCCTAAGTGGACGTTATATGTTAGACGTTATTAGCTAAATAACGTCAAATTGTGGTGCTAACAAACATCTAAGATATTGAATTTATTTAGAACAATGTCACCGGTCATTTTTAACGTTGGTTATTCAAAGATTGGACGTTGAACATGTGACGCTATACATTTTTTTTGTACTAGTGCTAACTAAGTCGGTCTTTCATCTCTATAATTATTCTACTTGTATTTCTTTAGCACAAAAAGGCACACAAAAAAATAATAGAAATATAAAGAAATTTTTTGTGGGATTAGGGGATAGGGGATAAGTTAGAGGGCAGGGAGAGGGAACACTGTAAAATTTTGGGAAGACAAATGGGTGTGAGATATACCTTTCAGGGATAGGTTCCTAAGACTATACTCAATCTCAATTTCTAAGGAAAAATTGATATATCAGGTTGGGAAATTGAGAGATGGATCTGGGGAGTGGGAACTAATATGGAGGAGAGAAAGATTTATATGGAAAAAATGTCAAGAACATTAGTTTTATAAACTTATTTATGTCCACCATTAAGAGAGGAAGAGAGGACAAATGTGTTTGAAAATTTAATGAGGTGGGATTATTTTCTATCAGCTTTGAATATAACACTCTGCAACATAACCTAATTGAGGAGAATGAGACATTATTCAAATAATTTTGGAGTGTGTAGGCTTTACCTTATGCACAACACTTTGGGTGGTGAGTGTTACTTGATAAGGTACCAACAAAGGATAAATTAATAAGAAGGACAGCGATTATAGTAGTAGCATGTGTGAGTTATGTTATGAACAAAATGAAAATGTGCTACATCTATTCTTCTGGTGCAAAATAGCACAGTGAGTTGAAATTTGTGTGATAGCTAGGTGGGAGCTAGTTTAGTAAACTACATCAAACCTAAAACCCATTTTAAGCACTTAAATTTAATACATATAAATAAGAAACACTATAAAATATGGAAGAGTTTATGGATAGCAATCACATGGACCATATGGAATCATGGAAATAAGGTTATTTTCAGACCAAGCAAAATAGACATAGAAGAAATATTTAGCATGGCACAACTAAATACATGGCTATGGATGAAACATTAAAATCCCAAATTAGCATTTTCATTCTCTGATTGGTAATGTCCTTTTATATGCTTAAAATCTTTGTGACAATGACAATCAATTAAGGATTACACTATCCCAATGATGTACTATGCCTAAAAAATCACTGCAATTTTATACCTAAGGCTATTATTAATATGCGATACTTTATTGAGTTCTCATGCTTTGAGTAAGCTTTGATGGTGTGAGACTATTTGTTAGGGATTACAATGAAAATTACATTCCACAAATGTGTATATGGTTATACGTCAAATGCAGGTATCAGATCATTACTAGCAAATACAAAAGTGATGAAGTATAGCAAGTGTTACAAGGTGACTGATTAAGATTGGTACTTAGGATACGTGAATTGGGTAACAACCTCTTAACAGGACACATGGAACAATGCATATGCAATGACTCAAAATTAATAGTGTTAATTTACTTTATATAGAGTTTGTGGCAGATTCATATTTTAGATGTGAGGGAGTTGTATTTTGGTAAAAGTAACATGAGAATCCATGGGTTTTGCCTTAAAATATAGATTTAGAAAAAATTGTTGGTAAGTAGAGGATAAACTTTGTATATATTTTTTGTAAAAAGGTTAGAACATCGTAAGTATCCTACTATTAATATAACTAGCTAATAAGAAAATGGAGGAACAATTAATTTGTCTCATGGTCTCCATTTTTTGGCTTTTTCTTTTCCTAGAATGACTATGTTTTCTTTAGGTATGTGTTTGTGGTGCTTTAGATAATAAAGAAAAGAGGACTCTAATGGTTGGATCGGAAGTCAAGGGCAACTATATCCATAAAGAAAATTAATAAATTTAAATTGAATCAATTTTATCAATTAAATTAAATTTAGTGAGACTAATGAAATATACTTGACTAATAGGATTGACTTGTCTCAAACTCTGGCATGAGCTGAGTTATCACAACCTCTAACATAGGTTGAGTTGTCATGACCTTTGATCTAAGCCTGATTCGGTTTGACCTTCGGTGAAATCTCCCTTGACTAGGCTTTCAATTGTGACTGACTTGGCTCAACCTTTGACATCGATAAACTTTGTTTGGCCTCGCCACAAGTCAGCTTAACTTAACCTTCGGTTAGGACCAATTCGAATAAAGCTTCGACTCGAGCTAACTCATCTTGATCCTTTAGTCTAGATCTACTCGTCTCAACTTTCACATCTATCAAACTCAGCTCAATTCTTTATTTGGCCTGCCAAATCCCGACCTTCATATTAGGCTAAGCCAACTTAAATCGATCGAGGCCAATTAGGGTCGAACTTCGACTAAGGCCAATTGGGCTCAAATTCTTTGACCTAGATTTGACTTATCTTGATCTTCATATTATACCAACTCGTCTCGATTTTTCGGCCTAATCTAACTCAACTTGACCTTTAACCTAGACCTACTCATGTCAAATTTCATGTCAAGCTAACTAATCTCAATTCTGCAACCTGGGTCAACTTGACTTAACCTTCAACCAAGAGAACTTGTCTTGATTCTTTCACTTAAGCTAACTCATATCAATACTTATATGGGATCAACTCAATTTGATCTTTGATCCAAGTTAACTCATTTCGATCTTTGGCTAGAGCAATCTCAACTTAATCTACGACTCGACCTGTTTAGGCTTGACCCATCATAGATCGTAGATCAACCTTTAGTTTAGGCCAACTCAGCTTGACCTTCAATCAACTCACGATTTTCATTATGCTAACTCAACTTAGTTCTTTGTCCCTGGCCAACTCAACTTCATTCTTCGACCCAGGTTGACTTGTCACGACCTCTTTTGATATCTTTCTAACTCAACTTAATTCTTCAACTTAGCTAACTCGGATCGACCCTAGGTTCATTCGTGATGACTTAGTCCTATATATTCACTTAGGTAAACTCACCTTAATTTTGGTCCAAGGAGTCAGCTTTATCTCAAACAAAACTGACTCGCTTTAACCTTTGACCTAGTAGACACTTTAGATCTTTGATCTAGATTGACTCATTTCGGCCTTTAATTCATGTCAACTCATCTTGATTCTTCAAGTTAGGCCAACTCGTTTCTACTTGAATCAATTTAGCTCAACCTTTGTTTTAGATCGATTTAACTCAACTTTAAACTTAAACCACTTTGACTCAACTTGATCTTCAATCACCTTAGTTCAACTGAAATTATTTAAATTTTAAATTTTCAAAATCCAAAAAATAATCAAATCTAAATCCAATTAGGTACATTGAATTTAAAATTTAAAAATATGAATTTGGATTTGAAAAAATCTATTTAAATAAAGTTAAACTAACACAGATTTGTTGGCTATGCTTTGCTACCTGTCGGCCAGGGTTAGGGTGACTAATTTGCATCTTTTAGTTACAAAAGTGAGGAAATTAACAATGAGATTGTTATTGGAAGCCAAAGTCATGGTGGGATACTGTCTACATAAAGTTGAAGGACTTCAATAAATATTCTCGTACACATTAAAAACAGAAAAGTCGGATCCAGAGTCAGGCATTGAAACACAAATTCTTCAATTTGAAGCGCTTGTCAAACCAAAATTCAAAATCTAACATTGAAATATGAAGCCATTTTTCAAACAAGACTTACATGTATAAATATTTCGTTTAAATCTGATCCATTTCGGTAAAGTCCATTTAAAATTGCACCATTGTCATAAATTCCCCCCTAATTACATAATAAACCTCTACGAGTGCCCACGTCAGTAAACGATGCAACAGTACTAGTGCTACTGGTACATAATCAAACCAAGGAGACTATATTATGATGCAAAAGAATAATAATGCCTTTATTCTCATCCTGTACAGTTCAATCACGCTATAATGTTAATTTTCCTTCCTACTCTAAATCTGAACGCTTAAACTTAAAAGGGGCATACTGGAATCTACAACAGAACTTGTTGGGTATACTCGCAGTACATATCAGGTGACAATCTATGCACAGAAGACTCGACATATCGTACTTGAGTCAAACCCCACACTACATAAAAGGACTTTTAATGTAATGGATAATGATAATTGCAGATATAACTTTCTGTTGTATATCTCATAAGCATTCCCTGGTGGACAAGTTGTTGAGTAGACTGAGATTATCAAGTTTCGTCAAGTCACCCATATGCGAAATGAGAGAAACCATATTTACAACCATCATTATCGCTCATTCAAATGTGTCCTCATCACCTCGGAACGTCCTGACAAAACTGACCCCTGATTTCACGGAATGCCAAACATGATAGAAGGACAAGTGCTATAGGGTTCAAACCGCAGTCTGGTTTGTGCATACGCAAGAGCACACCGACTCCCTTCCAAAAAGCCTTTTCTCACGGTTAATCATCAATTTAATCAAGGGAAGTTTCTTTGTAACTTGGCGCCAGATCTCATTAACTGTCCCGTTGGGTTCTTCATATTCGAAGTATCGCTTAACCTGAAACAAGTTTAAACTAAACTAAAGCCTCGTGTAACAAGGGGAAATCTTCAAAATATAATCAATCTAGAATTAATGCTCTTAATCAAACTTTGCACATCAAAGGTATAAGTACCATAACATGAAAACAATGAGAAATTAGCACCCTCTTACTGATGAATAATTAATAACTAATTAACTCCTGAGTTAAATAACCATAATGAGGGAACTTGTCCTCCGATCAATACAACATCACTGTATATGAATACACAAAAATAATGAAGGAGATAGAATCAGGATAAGATAAGGTGTTAGAAAACCTACTCTACTACTCAGAAAAACAGAGGTCACTGAAGAATGAAAAACATTATTCACCTTAACCTTGTAACCCTGAATACATGGTCTTATATAACAGATATCTGTAAATACTAAAACTCAGAAATGAAAAGATAATACTGCTAACAAACTAACAGAATGTCAAAACAGAAAATAAAAACATCAGATTCTAACAGAATTATGTGCATCCTAACAGTCCCTCAAACCCAAAGTTATTGAAAATAATCAATAACTTAGTTTGGAACGCAGAAAAGAGAAATGAGCTTGAGAAAGGGATTTTGTCAATATATCAGCAAGTTGATCCTGGGCAGGAATATGAGTAACAACTAAGGAGGAATCCAGCACTTTTTTCCCGAATAAAGATATTCAGCTCCATGTGCTTTGTTCTAGTGTGTAACACAGGGTATGACGGAGGGCAACAGTGCTTTGGTTGTGGCAGAAAATGATAGGTGTAGGACAGGGAATATTTAACTCCTTTAGAAGAGACTGCAGCCACAAAATTTCAGAAGCAGTAATTGCAAGGCTTCTATATTCCGCTTCAGCAGTTGAACAGGCAACCGGTGTTTGTCTCTTAGACCACTAGGAGACCAGATTATTTCCAAAGAATATACGAGCACCAGAGGTTGATCTTCTGTCATCAACCTCTGACGCCCAATCTGCATCACAGTATACAGTGAGGGTGTACTGGGCAGAATTAGAAGCAGGTTGAAGGTTTCAAACCATAACAAATGGTGCCCTTGAGATAGCGTGGTATATCTTTGACTGCCTTCCAGTGTTCTGTCAGTAGTCAATCTCAGGTTTGGTGATAGTAATATACTGCAATGCACCAACAATAGACCTATAGAGTATCGGATCATCAAAATAATCAAATCCAAACTGCTAATGAGTTTTAAGCCACCTTGAACAGGAGTAGAAGTACCATTAGCATCAGCCATGCCAGCCTTTTCAGGCAAATCACGAATGAATTCAGTTTGGGAGAGAAGCAAAGAACTTCAGGGAGATGCTTTTCTTCAATACCCAAAAATAGTCAAGCTCACCAAGTTGTTTGAGAGTAAAGACAGCATGTAATTTTGAAATTAAATATTTCAGCAGAGTGGTGGAGGAACCCATGAGAATTGTGTCATCAACATAAATATGAACATAAAGGCAGTCCACTGCAGTGGTAAGGACTAATAGAGAAGGATCACATTTACTCTGCACAAACCCAAAACTGACCAAAGCAGAGGTGAGCCCGTCATACCAAGCTCGGAGGGGCTGTTTGAGACCATACATAGAATGCTGAAGCTTGCAAACAAGAGAGGAATCAGTGGACTAGAAACCAGGAGGTTGAGTCTTGTAAACATCTTCATGAAGAATGGCATTGAGGAAGGCATTATTTACATCAATCTACTGAATAGACCAATGGTTTGTAAGAGCCAAAGTAAGAACGATGTGGACTGTAACAAGCTTTATAACAGGTGAAAAAGTTTCAAAATAGTCACATCCTATTGAAAGTCCCACATCGACTAGAGCCAATTTATAATATATAAGTGGGTATAAATCTCACCTGCCAGTTTTATAGGGTTGAGTTAGACTTTAAGTCAGTCTACTTCTTCACATCATATCAGAGCTATGGTTAGATCTTATCCTAGCAAAATTTGTTGTTTGTTAGACATGGTGTTTCACCCGCTATCGGACCACTCATTAATGTTTAGTCTCACACTCGAGATGATGTCTATACCTCAGCGTAAGAGGGGGTGTTGGAAGTCCCACATCGACTAGAGATAAGACCAATTTATAATATATATATATATATATATATATATATATATATAAGTGGGTGCAAACCTCACCTTATAAGCCGGTTTTGTAGGATTGAGTTAGACTTAAAGTCCACTTCTTCACACATCCAAACTTTTGATTAAAAGTTTTGGCCACTAAATGGGCTATGTACTTATTTCCAGTACCATTCGAGTTCTCTTTTAATTAGAAAGACCCATCTACAGCCAATAGCAGTCTGGCCAGGAGGAGAAAAGTGAGATGCCACGTATCATTAGCTATTAAGGCATCATATTCAGATTGCATTGCTTGTCTCCAAAGAGGAGAGGAGAAAGCTTGCTTCACTGCAACAGTAAAAAGTAAGGTAGGAGAATGACTAGGCTTGACACTACCAAATTTTGAACGGGTTTGCATGGGATGGGTGCGTCTAATAGAGGAAGAACTGAACTCGGTGCAGGTTGTGAAGAAGACCCAGTAGGAGACTGAACAGAGGGAATAAAGGAAGTGCTGGCTGTAAAGAATGTGAGACAGAGGATGACTCAACAACTGGAGAATCTGGATTTGCATGCTGAGTGGGACAGTCAACAACAGTAGGAATGATCCCAAGAGGTAAAATGTGGGAAGATGAAGAGGACAATAAAGGAGTCTGAGTTTGAGTGGCAAAGGAAAAAGTGTTAATCAAAGATAACATCCTTAGAAATAAAGATTTTGCCATTGGAATCAAGACACTTGTTGTACCCTTTGTGACACGAGGAATACCCCAAAAAGGTGCAGGCAGTGGACCTAAACTGTAGTTTATTGGTGTTATAAGGTAAAGTGTGAGGATTGAGATGGTTGTGTCAAGCTGTTAGACGTTAACCTGAGTCGATTACCAAAAATGTGATCAGAAGCACCTGAGTCGATTACCAATGAATTTTGACCTTCCATAGATTGAGAAACGCAGGCTATTGACGTACTGGGAGATTGAGATGGTTGTGCCAAGCTGTTAGACTTTAACCTTAAATACTCTTGATATTCATCCTCAGAAAACATAGAAGTGGATGTTTCAGTCTTCAAAGTGGAAGTTTCAGTCTTTGAAATATTGGCGATTTTGGAAGGGAAACCATATAAGGAGTAGCAATTCTCTTGAGTGTGACCCATCCTTTTACAGTATGTGCATTGAGGACGTCCTCGACCTCCTCGTCCTCCTCCTCTAGTGTCACGTCCTCCTCTTCCTCGTGTGGCAACCATGACATATGGTTTCACTAGTTCATGCGCTTCTTGAGTTTGAGGTATCGGGACACGCAGAAAGCGAGTGGTCAATGCTTCCATGGAGGGCACAAAGGATCAACACCATGTAAAATTTGTCTAGTTTCTTTTTTATATCCTTTAATGGGTCCGCTTCCAAAAACATCCTGAGTTCTTCGACAGTAGATTGGGCTTCAGCCATGAAGGACACCATATAGTCTGCCATTTTAAGAGATGCAAGCTTGTTCGTAGTGTCATAGAGACGTTGAATATCGTTGGCATAAATGCTTTGGGCTTTCTTCCAAACAAAGTGACATGTTTTGAAAGCCCTCAAAGATACAAGAAATTTGAGTTCCACTAATTGCCATAACAGGGCACACAACTGGAAATCTGCTTGTTTCCACTGATCAACTTTTTCAGTAGGCACATGGCTTCCATCTCGCTCAAGGTGGTCATAATGCCCTTGGCCAAGGAACCACATTTCAACGACAGCAGACCATGATGGATAATTTTTTCCATTTAGCTTCTCGGAGGTAATTGATGGACTTCCAGAGAAGGAAAGAGTACTGCTAGACACCATTTCTGAAGAAGACGAATAGTACCAACGAGGAACAAGAAAACCCTAAGGGCAAATCGACTGACACTAACAAGAGTTTTATTAACAGAGGGAACATGCAAGAGGTTGGTAATAGGTGCAAAGGAACAAGAGCATTATGAGAAGAAAGAGTTGCAGAGCCAAAATACTGAATATGAAAACCTTGTTAGTTCCCAAGGAAGACACAAGCATCTCTTGGAGCAGGTGTTGGATTCTCAAGATTGACAGAATCAGTGGTTATGTGATGAGATGCACCAGAGTCAATAAACGAATTCTGAGATTGTTGAGCATGCTAATAGACCAGTATGGACTGAGCAATATAAGCATGGGGTTGTGAAGCTGGTACAGTGGTACTATAATGGGCCTGAGAGGGAGGCAAAACAGGTGGTGAAGGCAAGAGAGGACATGACATAGTGGATGGCCCTGGAAGCTGATAGCCTGGAAAATGAGCAAATGCTCCTAGAGGTGGTATACCAGGAAATGATGGTTGATATGAAGGATATTACAGCACTGGATTTTGAGCAGAAGGATTATTGTAAGGCTGAACAGCATAGTTGGGGTTAAAGCGATGATAACGAAGGGATGTGGTGGTGTGACCATATTTGTTGCAAACTTGACATTGAATACTTCCACGACTAACACACCTTGATGTCCATAATTTCCTTGGTCCCATTGAAAATAACCACCACCACGAGAAGGGGGATGAAAAGTCAAAGAAGAATCGAAAGCCATCTAAGTAAGCTGAACATTTGGAGCAAAAGCTGTTTCAAAATTTGCTTGAGTGAGATTCAGAGAAATATTGTTAGTATCATGCTTTGCAATCTGTGCTTCTTGAGCAACAAGGAGAGATTCAACTTCGCCCAATGAGAACAAGTTTAAATTTACTATTGATGAGAGAAAGGAAGGACTCATTCAATCGGAAGTTCTTCAAAGATAACATTGAGTTGTTCGCATTCGGATACAAAATCTCCAATCAAATGAAGAAAATGCACCAATGCTTTGATGCGTAAAAGGAACTCATTGACTGACCATTCACCTTTCTTCATGGTATCCATGCATAGTTGAGAGCTCGAGCTTTGGTTTGAGAAGTGAAATGAGCACGTATCTTCTCCCAAACTTGAAATGAGTGTTAACAACCAATGATTCAAGCTAAGAAAGGAGGAATGAAACCGCGAAAGGAGAAGTTGATCCTAGGTCTCCCAGGTGGTGTATATTCAGGATTTTCAATCCCTAAATCACCACCCGAAATAGAAAGAAATTGGGACAGAATTTGAGGGTTAACCAGACAGCAATGTAGGTTGTGGGCTTTGATCACAGGCTCCACTTGTTGTTGCTAGAGGAAGAAATTAGTATCAATGAGTTTTTCCAAAATGGAATAGGAAACAAGAACAGGAGCGGAGGCGCCATGGAAGCAAGACAATGGAAGCAAGACAAGTACCCATAAAAGAGACAACTCTCGCTCTTGATACCATGTTAGAAAACCTACTCTACTACTCAAAGAAACAAAGGTGACTGAAGAATGAAAAATACTATTCACCTTAACCTTACAACCATGAATACATGGTCTTATATAACAGAATATTTGTAAAAACTAAAAACCAGAAATGAAAAGATAATACTGCTAACAAACTAACAGAGTGTCAAAACAGAAAATAAAGCAGACAAATAAAAACATCACATTTTGACAGAATTCCGTGTATCCTTACATAAGGAAATAGCTATAATTTGCAATATCAATCAAAGTCCACCAAATATCCTTCTATGTACTGATTCTGTCATACTTTACAAGGTATTAAAAAATGCAACAGGTGAAGTGAAAGAAAGAATGTAGTAATGGCACCCAAAAATACCATAGCAAAAATAAATTATGCTGCACTACTAACCTCCTTTAGTTCCTTTTGGTATTCTAAGATTTTTTGTTTGGACAGAGCTCTCAATTTTGACACCAAATATCCTGGCTTTATAGCAGAAGTAGTTTCTACAAACACGGCAAATTTTCTGTAGTCTAAAGTATCTTCAAAAGGCAACTCAATACTATCACTGACAATGACTGGGATGCACAAGCTAACTATAGCATCAAACAGTCGGCAGGCTGATGGAGTATCTCCAGCAGGATGTAAACAGAACTTTGATGTATGCATTCCTTGTGAAGCTGCCCGCCGACTCTCTCTGGATTGTGCTCCATGCTTTATTATGACATCCTTCTCATTTTCAAGAATTTGAAAGAGTATATCACGGATTTTCCCTCCCTGTGAAACAGATTTGAGCAACAAGAATTCAATACAGGAAAAGTAAACCATCCAAATCAGCAGTGATGTTCGGGTTATTTAAGCATATACAAGGAAAACAACAGTGTTATTGAATCATGCTGGAACATTTAAATGAAAATAAATGGGGAAACCTAATGAAGATACTTAGTGCTATTGATACTACACAGAATACAATACCACCCAAAAAGTACATTACCCCAAGCAAAGAATACATACAATTTAAAGATGATAATTTATATTTTGCTTTGGTATCCCTATGGTACTGTCTTTCTTTCGAAGAAAATCCTGTTTGAGGCATTGATTAAGACACTCAATAACAAATAACGAAAGGGAGTCTGGTTCTGCAAACAGTCAGAATAGAGTAAAATTTAATGCCTATGAACCTAAAAGGGCCCGAGACAAAGACAAAAGTAAATCGAAGATCATCAGAGAAGAGGCTCTCCGATAATACATCAATAAAATACTAAAATCGAATTGCATCCGTCATTTGCTGCTTAAAACTATATTCATAACTAAAAGACGTTTTCAAAAGTTCATAGCGCGAACTCTCCCAACTAGATCAAATTCATTTGCCCTCCAGCACCACGTTAATTCCACCATCGATTCTAAACGTACAAGCTAAATTAATTATTCCCAGTCCAGGTAGAACCAAGGTTTTAAAAAATGTGCTTTTGACAATCTCCCCCAATGTCATGGACAACAGCGAATTCAAAAATTGGGGTAGAGCTATAGAATATCAAATTACACATAAACAATTCATTATCTTAAAATTGAAATCCAAAGTCCCGATCAGAGCAGAAGACAATACCTCTTTGCGATACCGATTGCCCATAAAAAATAACAAGGTCTTGCGATCGGAGACACCAACATCACCAGGGTACGTTTTGATGCGGTGCGAGTAGGGTACAACAACATCCTTCACCAGCGATCCCTGGTCAGGTCGCAACCGCCCGAAATCTGAGACAAGCAGCACACAATTTTTTATCCTGTCGATAACCCGGTACATCGCATTCGGATCCGAAGCCACGATCACGTGGTCCCTCCCGTTGCTCCTCTTCCAATACTCCTGCTCCTCAAGCCACTCCACCAGCGCCTCCTGATTCTCCTCGTCGCTGTAGATCGGTTTCTCCAAACTTGCACCGGAGCCAGGAGGTCGAGGCGGGTTCACGATCAGACTCAGCGACGAGAAGAACGGCACGAAGAAGAAATCGGCCTCCTCGGGATCCATGACGCGAACCACGGGTGAGCCTGATCGTCCGGAATCGGCTCGGGAGAGATCGGCAAAGAGGTACCACTCGGACATGTGCTGGTGGCCAGGGTACTTGAGGGAGGAGACGTCATCGTGTTGTTGGGAGAAGTGTGCACCACGCGCGAGGGCGTGATGGCGGATGACACCGTGGGTGAACCTACTGGGGAGATCGTAGAGGAAGACTTTTACGGTGGGGAATTTGGCGCCGCTGGCAGCGAGGAGGACGGAGGAGGCGGAGTTGAAGGAGAAGGGGGAGTCGAAGGCGGAGGAATAGGTAGGGTGGAAGAAGGCGTTGAAGATTGCATAGAGGACGAAGAGGAGGAAGAGCGTAGCTAGGGTTTGCTTAAGAAGAGGTTTTCGCGCCATGGCGGAGAAGAGTGTCTGGGAATTGGTGGTGATAGATGAAATTAAACTGGGTTTGGGTTTTCTGATTTTGGCTTTGCCTTCCTCGTTCATGTTTTTCTGGTACGGCATCCTGATCAGTTTTTTCAACCTGCTATATGTACGCCTGATTTCCATTTATACGCCCACCTTTATCCATCTATGCCATTGGATCCAATTCTACCATTCATTACACAGCCTCTAGTGCTCACCCATACCACTGCGTTTACACAACATAACTCCATAACCCTACATTCAGATTCCTCCTTTTTTATATTTTACATATATTTATTTATCAAATATGGAAAGTGAGAAGTCAGATACAAGATGTTATTTACGGTGGGGAATTTGGCGCCTGCAATCGATCATAGGGCTTGGATTTTTAAATCATTGGGTTGGGGAGAGTAGGTGTTATCACCAGTAAATAAATATTAATTAAATAACACCTGGCTTAATTCCAAATTCCAGTACTATAATTCATTTTTTTTAATTGTTATAATCTTGGAAAAATTTATTTTTAGTCTATGCGGTTCTGTTTTTATGATTTTTTTTTTTCTAGATCTTTATTTCTATCGTAGAAGTTTTGGAACGAAATTATGAAAATAGTTTATAAATTATTTCTAGCTTATTTTGGTGGTGTTTCTATTCTACCTGCCAACTTTCGAGAACTTTGGAGAAATTATTATATTTGAGTATAGTTCACAATATCTAGTATGAAAGATAAGTTTGATATATCTCATACAACTAATAGTATATATGTTATAACTATAAGGATAAAAGAGATGGCAATGATATTTAAATACTTAATAATTAATTATATCTTTTTTTATCTAAGTGGTTATTTTAAAGGTTTAGAAACGTGTAAATATAGATAATAATGTGATAGGAAGTAATTACTTACCTTTCTTTTTTTCAATACTCATAATACTTGTGTTAAATATATTTAAGTTTTTTTAATTTTAATATTATGAAATTGGATTTTTTAAGTTTTTAAATTTTAATAGGCTTAATTACTTACTTGATCCCTACATTTAGAGGGTTTTTTAGTTTAGTATCCACTTTTAAAAATGTTTTTATTGCGTCCTCATATTGTATAATGGGCACCGATCACGTCCCTTCTATTAAATTGGTATAAACAGAGTTAACTCCGTAGTGACGTGGCTTTGAAATCTCATCTTTCTTTTCTCTCTCTTTTGCTCTTCCTGCAACGATCAGCTTCTTCTCTCTCTTTTATTAATGTCTCGTTTTAAGGGTTTTAAATTTATCAATCTCTGCACATCGAACTCTCTACTGAGCATAGTGAACTGAACATGCGAATGCTCCTGTTGCTGCCTCGGTTTCAGAATTTCCAACTTCAAAATGTTTTGGTCCTTCTTCAGTTTCTCCACTTCAGCCTCCACGCCTGGCTTCATCATATTGAAAGCTCCCTGATGCAGTCTGTTATATTTACCCATCCTTCTTATGTTCTTTAGCAAATGCATCTTCCCTTCTTGCAAACTTCCAATATTCTAAATCAACCTTCCTGAAGCTTGTATCTATTACACCATAAATCCTCCGTGTACATCGCAATAATGATATTATATATAAAAACAAATGAATCGAATTACTTCACATAGAACCTGTATATGCAATCATACTAAAAGTTAAACTATTATTAAATGTGGAAGAAATTTATCAACATGGTTATAGTAAAATTATGAAATTATAATTTATTAATCAAATATTCAATTTATACAGATTACAAATCTTTCGTTCCATAGATTAATTAGGAAGAATAAATGGTGTCAGTTGATATAAATCAAAGGTTATTTTATAGATTTGAATATTTGATCCTAATTCATAAAATTATTAAAAAAAAAGAATTTTGATGTATCATAGTGTGAGCAGTATTTTTGAGAAAGAAGAGGCCAAAGTGGTACAATAGAAGGGTAAGGTGAGAGAAAATTAAGGAGACACAGAAGTAAAGGTGTGAATGTGGAAAATTTGACATAGGTGTTGAGCTAGCGAATGAAGCTGGAGAAATTATGTTTGAAGTATTTGGGAAGAAGGGTTTTATAGAATTTATGGGAGTCCCATTTACAATAACAGAGAAGAATCATCTTCTAATCCAAACCCTGAAATGGACGACAAAGACAAATCCGAAAAGAGAAGTAGAGATCGTCACTCTGAACGCCATCGTGACTCCGATGACCACCGCCCTCGCGACTCTGACGACCACCGCCATCATCGATCAGACAAGCATCATAGGCGTGACCCTAAATTTAGGGATAGAGATATGGATAGGGCTTATGAAAGAGAAGGAAGCAAGGACAGAGATAAGGATAGGAATCGGGTTTAAGAAAGAAAGAGTAGGTCGAAGGTGAAACGTGATGAGGAGAGGGAAGATTCGGTGGAGCCGCGACACTCCTCGTAATCTCACAAGCGCAAAGAGAGGGAGCTAAGCGAGGAGAGGGACTTCGAGGATAAGAAAATTAGGGTTACCATCGAGAGGAGGGAACGAAGGAAATCTGGGGATAAAGTAAAGAAGGAAGAACAAGAAGAGAAAGTAAACAGTGATGATAAAATCGAGGGCAGAGGCCAGTGTCAAGAAGGAAGTCACAAATGGCTCCCATGTCATGTCAAGGTGATCGTTGTAGGAAGAGCAGAGGAGAGAGAAAAAAAATTCTGATTTCATAGTCACGTCACAACGGAGTTAACTCCGTTTATGCCAATTCAACGAAAGGGATTTGATTGGTGCAAATTATACAACATGAGGATGTAATAGAGGCATTTCTAAAAGCGGATACTAAACTGAAAAAATCCTCTAAATGTAGGGACCAAGTAAGCAATTAAGCCATTTTAATATTATGAAATTGGATCTTAACCTATCTTAAAATTCAGTTTTATTTCAAACTTTAAATAGATATAATTTTTTGTGTTAAACTTTTCTTTAACATGAATTTATACATAATTTTTTTTAATGTTTATAGGTGGAATTTTTAATGTTTGTATGTCATAACTAGATTCTCATAACCAAGTATTTTTCTTAGCGAGCTTTGTCATTTTCTTCTTCTTTAACGTCACCAACCTTGATTCATTCTTTGTTTGTGATGGGCTTGTTTTTATCATCAACTTAGAAAAAAACTTATTCTTACCTTAAGCATAAATAATGGTTACACCTTTTAATCGCTGATATGTTGTCATGGACATTATCAAATTAATACTACTTAACAAGACAACTTCAATATTGTTAAGTTAATAGTTAACAAACTAGATAGAGTTAAAGTAACCCTGAATCATTTTCCAACGAATACAAATTTGTTTTCCAAATACTTGACTATGGAGACTCTGAAAAGTTAGTAAATGTTATGCAATGCTTAAAAATAAAAGTGAAAATTTATGCTAATGAAATTAATGTTTGAAAAATGTTATGAGTTTAATTAAAGAACAAAATAAGCTAATTTCACTACTTTTTCAAGATAGATTCATCATCAATTATCCATACATTATTGTTCAATTGATTATTGTTCGAGTTTCAAATTAATTAAAAATGAGGGCGATCTTACAATTAATCAAAGTAGATTTTCAATCAAAAGCAAAACCTTTTTAGAATATTCACAATAAATTCAACCAAAGTACATTCTCAATTAAATCCTATTGTGTTTAATCATGTATATTCTTAAATCTCTTAACAAAATTAAAAGTTAATTAATCAAAGTAAATTCTCAATTAATTATTATTAAACTTTTTACCACTAATCAAAGTACATTCTCAATTAGTTGCAAAAACTTGTTTAATCATATGAAAGCTCCTAAATTTAATCAAAGTACATTCTAAATCAAACCTAAAAACCCTTGAACTTATATGATCAATATACATGTATATTCAAACACCTTATGATACAAAAATCATTACTTTTAACATGATTAAGAGATAAAGACATAGAAGAAGGATAACTCAAATCAATAATCAAAAGAAACAAATACATTAATTCAACTTAACATCATAATTCATAATTAAATTACAGTGGAATAGCCCTAGAAAGTTAATACATGGTAAAATAAAATGAGACAAGTGGTGGATGATTGTTTCCCAGTGGAGGAGTCTAAGTGGATGAATGGAGGAGCTACTTTCCATGGCACGGTATTGAGTGTTGATGCGCGAGGAAGATGATGAAGATGGTGACGCATTGGAGGTTTACAGTGGTCCAACGAGGTTTGTGGTGGAGAATGGATAAGAATGGGGTGGCCTTCTCTGGTGGTTGTCATGCTTGACGGTGGCCGACGCAAGGTGGAAGATGATGGCTAGGGAAATTAGGGTTCTGTCTTGGGTAATGAAGGTGGTGATGGCATGACGCGTTGTCATTGACTGATTGGGTGTGTAGAGGACCACAACATGTGGTAGGATCTGATTGGCTCATCTTTATTTGCTAGGATTGATGCATACATGACATCATCTAATTAAATTTGACTTGTGAGTGGTATGAGGGGTGTAGAATAGTAAAATTATAGGGTATGGAAGTAAAAATGGCTTTTGTGGCCCATTTCTGAAAAAGGGTTGTATCTATAAAAATCGGGGGTGTAGGATTAAAAATGGCCCAATGCTGAGAAAGAGATTGTATAAATGAAAAATTAGGGGTGCATTTAGCTCCTTGTAATTTTCTTTTCATGAATAAACTAATTCAGACTTAAATGTGCAACTTGGACCACTTATTTTTATGTTTTGAATCAATCAAACTTTAATTTCAACTACATCAACAAACATTAGACTATCCAAAATAATTTATATAACTAAAAATCACATTTTAAGTCTCTTTAATTCCCAAACCCGATAAATTCAAACATCACAAATCTTATTTAAATCAACCATTTAAACACAGTTATTTCACTAAAAATTTAAAAGTAAACTTAAAATGTGGCCATAAATATGCACTCATCAACCACTACAATAGTGTTAGCACTCCTAAGCATCACACCCTTGTACACAATCCTAAAACACACCACTACAATAAAAGTGCGTATTACCGAAGGTTAATTACCAACGGTCTTGAAGCCTTCGGTAATGTACTGGTGAAATTAAATACCGAAGGCTTTTACTCTTCGGTAATATCTTCGTTGCTTTAACTTCAAAATTTGAGCATTTGTTCTTCAAATTTCCCAAAAGGAGAACAACCTCCCTCCCTTTTCTCCAAACTCATGACTTAGGGTTGCGACCTTCGTGGCGGTCAGCCGGTTCGATGTTGTGGTTTGATGGCGCGAGGGGTGGCGCTATTCCATTTCCTACTCTCTATTCGAAGCAGTTTTTTGGTTTAAAGCGTGGGTTGTCGTCCTAAGGCGGTTTGAAGTGGTTATTGTTGCGGACGCTGACGGCGGTTCTTTGGTGGCTGGTTTGCGGCTAGGGTTCGGGGGTTTTGGTCCTTGTGAGTGTTGCGACAGGTTCCAAGTCCTCTCTGCTTCTCAGAGAGAGAGGCAGGTTCAGTCCTACTCGCTACTTCGTCGAAGAGGTCATCGGCTTTGATGAGACCGATCTCTACCGCTCATGGGTTCGGGTATGCTCTTTCGCTCTCCCTTTATTTCTGATTCCGCTCATTCACTTCTTTCCGATGATCTTCTCCTTTTCGTTTTATAGGCTTCATCCACCAGGAGTCCTCAGGAGAGGAACACCAGGTTGGAGAACATGTGCTGGCGGATTTGGAACCTCGCTCGCCAGAAGAAGCAGGTTCGATCATCGACTCTCAATTCTCAATTCTTGATTCTCGATTCTCGATTCTCGATTCTCAATCCCGTCGATTATAATTATTATCAATTATGTGTTGTGATTTTTCTGCTTGATGATGTCTATTGATCGTGCTGTGTGTGTTGTGATGGATTTGAGTAGTTGGAGAGTGAGGCGGCGCAGAGAGTGAACAAGCGCCGCCTCGAGCGCGAGCGAGGGCGGAGGGAAGCCACCGTGGATATGTCGGAGGACTTGTCGGAAGGAGAGAAGGGAGATCCGGTCAGTGACGCGTCAGCTCACGGCGATGCCAACAGAGCCAGGCTTCCCAGAATCAGTTCTGCAGATGCCATGGAGACTTGGGCCAACAATCAGAAAGGGAAGAAGCTCTACATTGTACTCGTCAGGTAGGTGTCCTTCACCTCTGTCTTTTTGCTTTTGTTTTTATTGTAATGAATGTGTAATTGAATCGAGCTCTGATGATAAGTGGATTGATATTGAAGTTAGACTGTTTGTTTCTTTATTCTGCTGTGCAGAGTATAATATTCCTATATTTCAATTCTTCCACAAAAATACATAAATCATAACACTCGATGCATATATATTCAGTGTCGTCAAGAATGAACGACAAGTTAATTATTAAAGAAAATCATTTCCACCATCTTAAAAGTGTATAATATTCCTATATTTTACTGTAAGAACAAGTAAGAAAAACATAAATAGTTATATTTTTGGCAATTAATGATTTCATGGAATATGCTTGCAAAACTTTTATATCAAATATATGAGAATGTAATATTTCTAATTTTAGTTTCATGAGAATCTTTCTTGATACATTTTGAAAAAGAAATTAATGTTTAATAAATCCAAAACCATGTTACAGACCCTTTTATAAATTTTATGACTCTGGATATATATATATATATATATATATCTCGTAGTTTTCATATAATTATTAAGGAAACTTACAATATCCAAACCTTGATTGAAACTTGCTTCCATGGAATGAAGGGTGTTTTTCCAAACTGAAATTATTACAGTTAAAGAAAAATCAAAATTTGAAAACTATACTTAGACTTGGGCCAACAGTCAAAAAGGGAAGAAGCTCTACATTGTACTCGTCAGGTAAGTGTCCTTCACCTCTGTCTTTTTGCTTTTGTTTTTATTGTAATGAATGTGTAATTGAATCGAGCTCTGGTGATAAGTAGATTGATATTGAAGTTAGACTGTTTGTTTCTTTATTCTGCTGTGCAGAGTGTAATCTGTGTATTCACTGATTAGATTAAGCTATGATTGGTTTGATTTCGTTATTTGATTTTAACAAGAAGGGGCATATGTGTGCAGAATTCATGGCCTAATACGAGGTGAGAATATGGAGCTAGGACGTGATTCTGATACCGGTGGTCAGGTAGAGCTTTCATTTTTATTTGTTTTTTAATTTCTTCGAAATGCTGATTTTAATTTATATACAAAATAGACTTATTTAAAACAACTCGTTTCAGCTTTTGATAGAAAGTTTATTCCAACTATTTTTAGTTTTCTTTTTCTGCCAGTGTTCAGGGAAAAACTTATCCAAAAAGGATCTTTGTCTTCCTTTTGTTTTTTCACACTGCCAGTATGTGCAAACTAAAATCTTTCCATCTGTCTTTGTTTCTGCTGAATAGGTTAAGTATGTGGTGGAACTAGCGAGGGCATTGGGGTCTATGCCAGGAGTTTATCGGGTTGATTTGCTAACTAGACAAGTGGCGGCTCCGGATGTAGACTGGAGTTATGCGGAGCCAACAGAAATGTTGACACCAAGAGACGCGGATGATTATGGAGATGACATGGGATAGAGTAGTGGTTCTTATATTGTTCGTATTCCATTTGGTCCGAGAGATAAATATATTCCGAAAGAACTTCTCTGGCCATACATTCCTGAATTTGTTGACGGAGCACTTAACCACATTATACAGATGTCCAAATCTCTTGGGGAACAGATTGGCAGCGGGCATGCTATCTGACCAGTCGCCATCCATGGACATTATGCAGATGCAGGTGACTCTGCTGCTCTTTTAGCTGGCGCCTTAAATGTTCCTATGCTTTTTACTGGGCACTCGCTTGGCCGTGATAAGTTGGAACAACTTCTGAAGCAAGGTCGACTATCGAGAGATGAAATAAATGCAACTTACTAGAAATTTATGGTTTATTATGTGTATTTTTCTGGTTGGTATATATATATATATTTTAGTGCACTGGGTTTTATGATGTTTAGACCGTGACTGGATGTGCTTAGGTGTTTGGAAAACTTATGTAAGGATCATCTTTAAACAACATAATGTTGATGCGGAATTAATATATACTTGTATGTTAGATGAAATATGATGTAGGGAAATGATTATAGCGTTGCATATTCCCTGGTTGTAGTTTTATGAATGGTTTCGAGATTCTTGAAAAGTCATTATGTGTGAATTGATGCTAGGATAGAATTTGTGGTTGTTATGTATGATTGAAAATATATGATTTCTGAAAATATAGTGGAATATTGGAGGAACCGAAAATGATGCTCCATTTCTAACTTTTGGCCCTCGATAATTACCGAAGGCTTTTGGCCCTCGGTAATTACCGAAGGCTTTTGGCCCTCGGTAATTACCGAAGGCTTTTGGCCCTCGGTAATTACCGAAGGCCAAAACCCGTCGGTAATTGTTATCGACAAGGGATTTATCGACGGCTCGTTGGCCGTCGGTAAGCCGTCGGTAAATGTCTTTTTCCGACGGCTTTTGGCTGTTTCCGAGGGATTTCGGCCTTCGGTAATGCCCTTTTTTTTTGTAGTGCACAATGACCAATGAACCCCATAGTGGTAAATTTTAGTTAATTGTAGTTAAACTCTTGAAGCGTTATAATAATCACCAACTCAATAGATTGACCAAATTTCTTCATTCATTTCACCTTCTTAGAATACGCTAAAACCATGAACTATCAAAGGAAGCAAGAAGAAAAGCACCAACAATGACAACCCCAACAATAACCCCCACAATACCCTTCCAAGAAGACTTACGATCTCTTTGTCCAAGTGTTCAAGTGGTGGAGGGTGTTGACATAATGGCAGGAACCACTAGGGAATCAGAAACGAAATTGAAACTCTACCACTCAACATTGTGCACACCTTCATGCTACCTTAGGTACACCCAAAAAAGCCCACATACATGAATTCACTAACATACATACCCACATTAATATCTACCTTCAAGATCGAACTTTTCAGCCTCATAGTTGAGTATAAGACCCACACAAGCAACCCTTTTGTTGCTTCCATGATATATGTGGCCATCGAGACCCACACGTCTTCGATAAAGGATGGATCAAGGTTGGTGACAATGAAGGAGAAGAAAATGGAAAATTTTTGTTGGGTTGCCATGCAATAATCCAAGTATACTAATAAGTATGGGTAGTTTGTAGTATAACAAGTATTATATCCATAGAGATTTGGTAGAAAACATTATGTTTTAACTATCTTTATCATTATGTTGAGTAGTGATGATTTTGATGTTTAGAAAACATATTTAGTTCATGAAAATAGTGTGAAATGTGTTGAAAAACAATTTGGATTATCAAGCGAGTGATTTTTAGGTTATTTAACCATGTTGAGGTTCGACTCCACCACTTTTCCCTATCTTGTATCATATTTATATTTAGATATATGGTGTTGCAATATGAGGCAATAACATGGCATAATAACTGTGGACATGCAAGCTTGAGATTAGTCTCAAAGTTGCAATGTCATTATCTCGTAAGAGAACTACCACAAGTATCAATCAATACAATCTTTTGTAGTGCATGCATGAAGGGTAAATAGGTCAAATAGTCTTTCAAAAGTAAAAACATTGTTTCAACTAAACAACCTCTTGATTTGCTTCATATAGATTTATTTGGTCCTACAAGAACAACGTTTATGAGCGGTAAACGCTATAGATTAGTAGTAGTAGATGATTTTTCTAGATGGACTTGAGTCTTATTTCTAACTCATAAAGACGAGACCTTTAATGCTTTATGCAAACTCTGTAAAATAATAGAAACTAAAAAGAATTTGAAAATAAGATCTATCCGAAGTGACCATAGAGGAGAATTTGAAAATAAATTTTTAAAAAACTTTTGTGAAAATATGGCATTAACCACAACTTTTCAACACCAAGGACTGCATAACAAAACAAAGTCGTTATGAGGAAAAATAGGTCTCTACAAAAGATGGCCAGAACAATGTTAAATACTTTTAACTCTCCTAAGGACTTCTATGTAGAAGTAGTTAACACTGCGTGCTATATTCAGAACATAGTTTACATTACACCAATCCTCAGGAAGACGCCTTATGAATTATGGAAGGACAGAAGGCCAAATATCTCCTATTTTCACCCTTTTGGTTATCAATGCTTTATATTAAATATTAAAGATAATTTGGAGAGGTTTGACTTTAGAAGTGATGAAGGAATCATGCTTGGTTACCTAAAAACATCAAAAGCGTTTGGGGATTACAACTCTAGAACCTTGAAAGTTTAAGAAGTCATCCATGTAAAATTTAATCATGAGCCTGACCTAAACAAGTTAGAGTTAGACGACTCTTTCTTTAAATTGCAGATAGTCGATAATTTTCCAAGGAAGCAAAAGCATCCAAGACATCCAAAGATCAAGAAGAGATTCAGCACACTCAATGATACTTCTGAAGAAAGAAGAGAACAAAACAGCTTACACTGTCTAATCACCAAGGATCACCCTTCAGAAAAGATCATAGGAAGTTTGGATGAGCATGTGACAACAAGAGCATATCATAAGCAGCCTACCACAACTCTCATCTCTCAAATAGAGCCATTAAACATCAATTAGGCTTTGGAAGATAACTTTTGGGTTGAACTCATGAAAGAAGAGTTGGATCAATTCAAGAAAAATGAGGTATGGGAATTTTTAGAGTTACCTCAAGGAAAGCATGTAGTCAGAGCAAAATGGCTCTATCGCAACAAACTAGATGAAGATGGAAAAGTCATCATAAATAAGGCAAGACTTGTTGCGAAAGGCTATTCTCAAACACAGCTTCAGACTTAACAAGGCGTTGTATTTATTAAAGAAAGCTCCCAAAGCTTGGTACGAAAGGTTAAGTCTCTTCCTTATAAAGAATGGTTTCACGAGAGGTCAAGTAGATACCACGCTGTTCAGGAAAAATGTCAATCAAGACTTCATTATCATTCAAATATATGTTGATGGCATTATCCTTGGGGCTACTAATGAAAAACTATGTCAAGACTTCTCAATCATGATGCAAGAAGAATTTCAAATGAACATGATGGTTAAGCTAAAGTTCTTTCTTGGATTGCAAATCAAACAAGAAAAAGACACAATCTACATTCATGAGACGGAGTACATAAAGGAGCTGCTCAAAAAGTTCAAAATGGATGAAGCCAAGGAGATGGAAACTCCAAGGCATCCAAAAACTAGCTTGGGGTTATTATTTGAAGATAGATTTTACTGTCTAATCAACCACATTGGTATGAAAATCATTGAATGAATTTGATGCAACATGTTTTAGTATGTTCATATAGCATCTAGAGAGTCAAAAGTCTAGGATACATAGTCTGAATGATGTCATACATAACATCGTCTAAGACAAATTGTCTATAAGACATCTCCATACATTCATTAGGTAGTGTCTATATGTTGAGCCCATCTCTAGAAGTTGTCTAAGATCTCCAAATCTCAACTCCTTTCTCTCTAATCTACTCAATATCTTTCGCGTGTCAATCAAGTTATCTTCCCTAACATCAACTCTCTCTTTCCCTCTTCCTTGAGATGACAAACTCTCTAACTTTGTCACCTTTCCCATTCTTCTTCGTTGCATTAGCACTTTATTCCAAAATTTCTTAGTCTTCAAGAGATACAATATCTCTTTTCAAAATCTAATTGTACTAAGCACATTAAATGGATGAGACAAATCAATTGCCCATGACTAATCTTTCATTCTATTTAACTCAACTCTACTCTTCACATTTTTAATTCATTCACTCTAACAAAAACTTAACTCCTCTCTTTCTCTCTTGCTTTCGTACTCTCTCAAACTCCTAAGTTCCCAAACTCTCAATGGTCTGAACTAATGATGCCTTCTTCCAAACCTCCAGAACATGATCATCTTATTCGTTCACCAGACCAAGATGAATATGATAATCCAACCTCCTTTCCTACTCTTGTATTCAGAAATTACTTGCCTTACGCAAGTTGTTATTCCACTTAACCTACACCCTTCCCTGTCAGACCTTGCCTCACCCTATCTCTATATTTGCTTTCACATTTTCTTTCTACCCTATTCTTCTCCCTTCTCAACCCCTCTTCAACCCTTTTTCTCTTCCCTTTCACCATCCTTCACTAACTCCATCTCTGTTGGGCAGTAATGTCCTCTCTTTCTTTCCCCTTTGATGTTTATCAAATAAGGGGGAGTAAAGAGACGCGTCAACATTTAGGAGCATGTACTCAGAGGGAGTACAGTAGAAAATATGATAGAATAGGATAGCACAAAATTAGGTGGAGTCTTCAGATTCTTAGAAGTTCATCTTAGGAGTTCATTTACACATTCATATAATATGTTTATGTTTTAAAATACAAGTCTTTTATCAGTCTTTTAATTGTTTCAGTCTTTATTTATTTTGTTTCAGTCTTTTCATATGTTTCTATATATTTCAATTGTGACCATCAACCCACATGCAAAAGATAAAACAATAAAAGAGATAAAACTTGCAAAACCCATAAACAACTAAAAATTGTAAACGTATAAAACTACAACTCTGCATTGAACTAAGAAAAATCATATTGTTTAGATTTGTATTTGTTAAACATAAAAAAGGGGGAGATTGTTAAGACAAAATTGTCTATAATACTTATATGTCTAAATGCTCTCATGTTTTGATGTTTAGAAAAATAACATCAAGTTAAGAATCTGAACATGCTCAACTAAAAGAATAGGATAGGCAGAAACATAAGTGCTAGGAACAAAATCCCCAATCATCTAGCAACATAGAGAAGCCTTAGGAAAACACTTAGGGTTATAAGACACGCATAAACAACTAAGTTAAAGCTTTCAGACACAATGTTAAATGACTTAAAGTGAAAAGGTGTCGAGATAATGTCTCGGACTAAAATCTTTAGAAGCCTAAAGCAAACATTTGAACACATGAAAGAAACAATACTTGTTAAACACTTTAGTTCTAAAAAGCCAATATCCCAAAAAGCGTTTACAACAAACCAAACGATACCATGAGCTAAAACCTTTACGTCGTCCAACGATGAATTTCTTACTCAACATTTGGCAACTTAAATAACAGCTTAAATGATAAATGTTATCTCAATGGTAGAAAATGTCAAAAAACACTTTATTATTCTAAACAAGCATTAAATGTCATTAAATGTGGAACGTTAAAAAACAACAAAAGTTATAAGAGAAAAGACATATCTACTGCATGCACAATATACTCTATTCTATGTGGATAACTTACTACACACATCCACATGTTTTATTTGAAATATATAAGAAGTAAACGTTACAAACAAATATATTCATGGAATCTCTTCATAAGAAGATGTGTCTAAAAGATAGTAAAACCTACTTCGAGCAAAGTACTAAAAAAGCAAGCATAGTTTGACAAGTTGACTTTAATCAATGGTTGCTTCACATGCAAGATAGAGAAGACACAATATTCAAGGCTAAAAGCTCGGTCTAATGGATATCTTTTGAAAAAGCCTTTAAATAGATGATCATTCAAAGGAATAATAAAAATGATAACTTATAACGAAAATATCAATCCTATGAAAAGCGTTTAGAATAAAAACACAAAAAAGCTCAAGCTCAAAGAGAATATTTAAGAGGAGAAAAAGAAAAGTTAAGCAATACTCTCAAGCTTCACTGTAACATTTGCTTACTATTGTAAGAAGAGAGAAAAGAGAAAGAGAGAGAGAGAAATCCAAGGAGTCTATATACTGTATTGTATTGAACACATATCCTCTCTATGAGAATAATTGTATAAACGACTTGTAAGTAAGTGGTTAATTGTAATTCTTAAGAGAATTAAAACATTTGTGATGAAACTGAAGCGAGTTAAGGAAATCTATGCAGCGTATCAGAGGATATCAGGATTTTCTAGTACTAGAAATGGTGAACCTTAACAAGTCTAGGATAATATGAGTTATTCATTGATTGGGGATACCAGGAGTGGTGAAGAATATTGCACAACCAGGAGTGGGTGAAACCCAACTAGGTAGCACATCAGAGGATACTAAGAGTGCCTAGGGATACCACGAGTGGTGAGAATGCTCGGTTGTAATCTTGTTGAAGATTATAGTGGAACCCTTTAAGGATAGAGAAGATTGGACGTAACTTAGTTGGAGTGAACCAATATAAAAATATTTGTCCATTTATTGTTTACTTTTGTCTCAACACTTTTCTTATAAAACCTATAGTTGCCTTTAAGTTTTGAATGCAAAAACTTCCCATACTAAATGATTGTTCATTAAAAAGGAAGTTCTTACAAACACTGTAGTGAATATCCTGAATAACACGTGAAAAGAATTCATTATTTAAAATCATTTACAAGGTCGAGCGTTTAACAACTACTTGACAAATTTTATACTCGACGAAAGTGCTATATCAGTGCGAAAAAGTTTTTTCATTAACATTATTGAACCCCTTCTAATGTTTTTTAAATACTTCAAATTTTTCCTAGTGAATATTATCTTATACGATATTTTTGTTAAAGACAAAATCGTTTTGCATCTAGACGTTCTTATGTTTTAAATTTTAATTAAATAACATTAAAAATGAGATAATAATCAAAAAATAACTTAAAATGAAATCACAAAAATTAGAGGATGAATCCCAAAACATACAAAACCTAAAACCATATAACACATGACTTCCTTTAGTAGATTAGAATCTTTATAAAACTGACTTTCAAATATTTGAAACAGTAAAAGAGAAAGAATATATTCTTTTTGTTTTATAATTTCTTTCACTAGCCTTTTGAATATGTCTATGTATTCTCATTAAAGAAATCTGAAGGCACATCAAAGCAATAAACCATGCTCGCATTAAAACCATCAATCTTATCAATTATACATCATCAAATTATTTTCCAACTTATTTATACAATATAGTGAGATGTGTACATTGCAGAGTCTAGATTCTTGCAGAAAGATGAACTTTCAATGCATTTTTCATTACCACAGTAAACTCTTGTTTCTCAGACAAATCCACATCCCCACCCTCTGGAACCTTCCACTCAAAATTCGAAACCAAATTGGCCACAAAGTATTCCAAATGAAGCAACGCCAGATTATAGCCAGGGCAAATCCTCCTGCCTGCACCAAATGGCATCATCTTGATCTCTTTACTCCCAGTAATATCAAACTCATCATTCATAAACCTCTCTGGCTTAAACGCCATTGGATCCTCCCATACCTTTGGATCCCACCCCATCTCTGCCACCATGAAGTTCACTGTCGTATTCTTAGGCACCAAGTAATCATTCAAAACCACGTCCTCAGTCACTGAATGCGGCAGCACAAAGTGCCCCGGTGGGTGACGCCTCAAACCCTCCAAAACCACAGCTTTCAGATAAGGCAGTTTCTGCAACTCCTCCTCTTTCACTTCCCTCTCTTCTCTCTCACCCAATACCTCCCTTATCTCATCCACCACCCTCTCTTGCACGTGCGGGTACTTCACCAAATTTGCCATGATCCACTGCAATGCAGTGGAAGTCGTATCCGTGCCCGCGTTTAAAAACTCATTACACAGCGTCACAAGTTCCTCTTCGTTGAGCTTGCGTTTCTCCTCAGGCAACTGCAAATCCAACAAAGTATCAACATACGAAACAACGCCTTCCTCCTTGCCTTGCTTTTGCTTTTGTTTCCTGGTTCTTATAAGCGGAACCAGAACATCCTCTTGCTCCTTCCGAAGCCTCAGCAACTCTTCCCAGTGTTTGCGGAACAAAACACGCGTGACTCTGGGCCAGAAATTGAGGATGTTGAAGCTTCTAAAGCGCAGAAGCATCTGGCGCTGCACGCGCTCGATGTCTCTGACTTTGCCATCGTCGAGTCGTTCCCCGAAGCACATGAAGACGAGCAGGCAGAACATGGAGTATTGGAAGTGGTCGATGACTCTGACAGAATTGTTGGATTGGGATTGGGATTTGAGGTGCGTGAGGAGGGTGTGGAGGACCCAGGTGCGGATCCCGGAGAAGGACTTGACGCGGGAGTGGTGGAGCATCTGGGAGGTGAGGTTGCGGCGGAGGGTGCGCCAGGTGGCGCCATAGGAGGCGGAGCTAATGTTGTGTTGGTGGGTGGTTATGATTTTGGCGACGGCGAGGGCCTTGGGGCGATCGGAGAAAAGAGAACCATTTTGGACGAGGGCTTGGTGGGCGAGAAAGCGGTCGCGTACGAAGACGACGGGAGTAGTGGCAATGTGGAGGGTGAGAATGGGACCGTATTTGGCGTGGAGGGTTCGGAGAATTGGTTCGATTTGAAAGGATTTTGTGAGCCATAGGATGGTTGAGATGATTGGTATGTGTGAAGGGCCAGGAGGGGTGGTGGGTTTGATGCCACGGGAGAAGAAGAAGCGTCTTATTAGGACGCAGAAACAGAGAGAGAGTATGATGAAGATGCAGGGCTCCATGAGTGGTTTGACCAGAGGGTCGCTGCGATGTTGTGTTGATGATGATGAGTCAAACCCACTTAAGAGACACTACATGAATGTAACATGGATATTATATTGTATGAAGAAAGGGATAGGATCGTGAATAGGGGTTTTCTTCTTGCATCTCTCATTTTTCTCCTTGCATCTCTATTTTTGTTTCTTCACCCCAATAAATTTAATGTCATGTCAAATATATATTCCTTGAGAATATATATATATATATATATATATATATATATATATATATATATATATATATATATATATATATATATATATATATATATATAATATTAAATTAATTAGATAAACCGTTATTATTATTTATTAAATAAATTTATTGCGAAAGGTATTATATTTACTAATATGGTAGTTCGAGTTAACTCTAATGATGTTTTTTCTTTTCAATTTTAGTTTTTTTTAGGATACTTTTTTTGTATGTTTCTTCCTTCACTTTTGTTTATCTTCATTAGTATGAAATAGGGAAGTAGGTATTCATTTCATTTTTTCTTCACTTATACAATTGGCTTTTGAACTTTCTTTTACCAAAATCGTCCGTATTAAATAAATATGTATTTTTATAATATTTTGTATGTATATTGAATTTCAAAACTTATATTTGCAAAAATATTTACCAAAATTTGAAAATCGTAGGAAACAATTTCAATAATAATTGAATTTCGAAATTTCATCAAGAATAACATCGAATTTTGACATCAGTTTAAAAAAATATTAAAATTTTGAGATTCGGTAAAGTAAATTGTTAAAAGTTTAAAATTTGATTAAATAACACAAAATTTAAGAATATATCGAACTTTAAAATTTAGTTTAAAAATTCATCGAATTTTAAAATCAAGTTAAGGATTGTATTGAATTTGAAAATCCAATTAAAGATACCACTAGGTTTCTAAATCCAATTAAATATTTTCTTTATTTATTTTCATGAAATTTGAAACTTGTTACTATTTTTATTTTTTATTTTATTTAAATTTATTTTACTTGTTTTGTTTATTATTTTTTATTGTTTTTTTTAAATTTATTTTGCTTGCTTTTAAATTGGTTGATATCCATTTTAGTTATTATTATTGAAAATTTGAAGTATTCTATATGATGTCATGTTGTAAGTGGTTAAAGCTTTTGTATATCCAAGATGGAATATATTTCAAGTTTTCTCGAAGCTCTTCTTAATTGGTCCATCAAATCATCAATTCTTAACAACAAATACTTATTCTTAATCGCCAATTTATTCACTACTGATAATCCACACATAGTTTAGAACTTTCATCTTTCTTCTTGACCAATGATAATGGAGCTCCCCATGGTGAAACAGTTGGCCTAATAAATTGTTTCTCCAATAAGTCTTTGATTTTCTTCTTTAGTTCAACTAACTCTGTAAATGTCATTCGATACGAAACAAGGGATATTGGACCTGTTCTTGGAATTAAATCGATAGAAAAAAATCACTTCTCTGCTCTATGGTAACCTAGATGCTTCATTTAGAAGCATCAACATACTCTTTATAACAGGATTTTATAGGTCTTCTTGACCAATAATAATGGAGCTCCCCATGGTGAAACAATTGGCCTAATAAATTGTTTCTCCAATAAGTCTTTGATTTTCTTTTTTAGTTCAACTAACTCTGTAAATGTCATTCGATATGGAACAAGGGATACTGGACCTGTTCCTGGAATTAAATCGATAGAAAAAAATCACTTCTCTACTCTATGGTAACCTAGATACTTCATCTAGAAGGACATCAACATACTCTTTGACCATTTATATGCCTTTGATTTGTTCTTCAAAACTCTTCTTTTTCTCTTGAGTCATGATCATAACATAAGATGCTTCATCTGTTACTTCCATGAAAAGTTTTTAAGCTGAGCCCAATTCTATACCATTAATATTTGGAAAAACAATCTTTTGTTGCTCACAAAAGATTAGAAAGTAATTGGCAGTCAACCAATCTATCATAAGAATGACATCTACATCTTAAAGAGGCATACATATCAAATTCACTATGAACTTGCATCCTACAACTACGATCGAGCATTCAGCACAAACTGAACTCATTAAGACCTGACCCAATGTTGATGTAGAAACCACTAATTCATAATGCAGATCGCTCACCAGTAACCTAAGATCCTTTGCACAATCTAATGATACAAAAGAATGTGTGACTCTAGAATCGAATAAGACATTCACCAATTTTCATACAATAAACAAAGGATAAAAGCATAACAAGTTAACTCCTTATGAATCAAATTTTTTTTTCAAAACTAAGCTTTGATACCAATATGTAACACCTACTCAAAATGCTACTAAAATTTTAGAAAATTTTCGTGCATATACTAAACATAGTTATTTTTTACAATAAGTTAAAAAATTAAAATGTTCATTTGATTCATCAAATAAATCTTCCACTTAGTAAAATTTATTTACAATAATAAGAACATTTAAGAATAGTCAATAATCAAAATTTATCCGAAATACATCTAAATCCAAGAAAATGTATTCCTAATGCAATCCCCTCTCTCTTCATTGTGTATCATCCAACAAAAATGAATCCACGTGTAGACTCAGCCCAAGAGGTTCAAACATCAACATAACCCTCACATAGCTTACCATCCAAAACTATCTTAAGTGACACTTCCCACCACTCTCTTAAAGAGCTTCCCCAGCAAAGTACATGGTGCCACTTTCCATCACTCTTCTAGAGAGCTTTCCCGACGAAGTACACAAGAGTCACTTCCCACCACTCTTTCAAAGAGCTTCACCAGTGAATTACACAGTTCGCACCACTCTCCTAGAGAGTTTCACTGATGAAGTACATAGCGCCACTGTCCACAACTCTCTCAGAGAGCTTCACCAACGAAGTACACGATGCCAATTCCCACCATTCTTTAAAGACCACAATTGGAGTCTCAGGGTCAACAACTCCCAAAGTCCCCTCATCTTTGGCCAAGAAGCATGCTTCTCATATACATCATCACATTCACAATAAAAAATACTTCATTTCAAATTATCAAACAACCACATAACTTAAACTCAAATCATTACTAGAAGCAATATAAAAATCACTTCATATTCCTCAACCCACATTCTAACTTGACCCATGATTATATTTTAGCTTAAAACATGTTATCAAAGAAATAATGCAACAACGCATGAACCACATATGATCTTGCACCCCGGTTCATCACATAAAATGGTCTTAACACAAGACATAAGCTTATATAAAAGCCACCTGATATATCTTGGTAAAGATGAGTATGATACAACTCGACTAAAATCTAATACATCTTGACCAAGGTTTGAAACATGTAGATCGAAGTCTAATACATCTCGATCAAGTCTAATACATCTTGACTGAGGTCTAGTACACATGGAATATGCAACTGCCAACCTATTATTCAACTTATCTAAAAACATAAAAAAAAAAAAAAATCGCCATTGCTCAATCACACCAAAGTTAGCTTTCATATCATTATACAAAATTCATAATTACTTTTATAAGAACAATCAAACTTACAATTGACCAAATAAAATAATTATTTTGTTTTTATAATATATTACGCATACTTTGGCATCCACTCCAACAAATATTGACCACGCATAAAACAGTGATCGTCCTACACATTATATCACCATTACATGAAATTATCATCGGTAATATTTATGAAAAATCATCGCACACATCCACTGCTGAAAACAAGGTTTCAACAATAAAGTATTGAATAGTGTAAAAAAATAAGTACAAAAAATAATGTACAAAAAATAGTAACATATAATTATATTAATAAAGATAAATATTATATAAACTAATGGTAATGAATGATTACAATAATTAATGTAATATTAATAAAAATTGATATTATTAATAGCTAGAATAAAAAATCATAAATCATAGGATATTGAACAAAATTTTAATTTTGTCTATCTAATTTTTTTTTAAGAGTGAAATAAATTTAAATAATATGTAGTAAATATCAATAAAATATTTATTAATATATATATATATATATATATATTAAATATAATTAATTACATCTTAACGCTAAATAATAATTATAAGAAAGGAATATTTTTTATTGTATTAGTTATATTACGAATTGTCCTTATTTTATTGCAGTCATAATATTGTAAATATTTTATTAATATTTATGTCGACGTTAATAATCAATTATATTTTTAATATAATAGAGTATATAGTTAATACTATCTTCTTTTTTGTATTTTTATTATAAATAAAATAAATAATAATAAGTTAATAAATGAAATTAAATTTAGATATTAATAATACATAAATATACTATATCTTTTATTAATTTTCTCTTAGCATCTTATTTTCAATTTTTAAACTAAATTTTTTATAACAGGATTTTTTTAATTGGAAATTATTTCTCAGTGGGTCACTGTTACGCGCCAAAACTTGGTGGCCAAGTTGTCTTAATGGCGTATGAAATGGGATTAGCATCACGTCATCAGATTAGGAGTGGTTTGGTTGGAGAGATTTGAAAGGAATAGTCCGAAAAGAAATGGTTGTTCAATTATTGTATATTTGTAAGTTGAATTGGTTTTGTGTGTTTATCCCACATGTTTCGGGGAAAGTTTTTGCGTCACAAATTGTACTTAGAGTTTTTCTCAACTTTTTTTAGAAATATTTTTTCCTTAAAAAATATTTTGTATTTTTTTATGATAAGTAAAGGTTGAACATTAACATTTTAGTAATAAGAGAATTGTGAAGAAAAAACGTGATAACAAAATTAAAATTGATCAAAATTTATTATGAGAAATCTATTAAATCATATGATAATAAATTTTTAATATGATTTTTAATTTACTATCTATCATAACTATGTTCAAAATCTATTATCATGAGGTTTAAGAAAATCTATCATAATATCTTTTTATTATAGTGATTAATAAATTACTTTACATAAAATGTTTCAATCTTCTAATTTATTTGAAATCATTCATACATCTTCTCTCTTTCCTATTCAACCACTCATCTATTTTTTTTTCCAATTCTTTTATGTATCTCTCTTCTTTTAGTTCATTTATATATATATATATATATATATATATATATATATATATATATATATATATATATATTATTTTTTTTTCTGAACTCATAACCTCTCGAACATTTTAATTTTAGTTTAATTAGTAATTGAAATATTTTGATTAATAAAATAAATTTATTTTCGTATGATCTGGATCATTTAAGAAGAGCATGTTGTGGTGGGTCAAGATGTGATCTGAACCGGAAAGTTGGTCCTCTATGTGGTATGCTGTTATTGAATCCTAACAAGAGCTATGTGATAATTTTCTCTTCTTCCCTCTGTTTTCTATTTCTTTTATTTTTTTCTAACAACCTACGGCCAGATTCTACGGCGCGAGTTTGAGAGGAGGAGAGATCGAGTTATAGAAACCAAAACGTGGTAGGCATAGGGGGCGCGATTTTTTGAGAAAGAGAAGGAGATTCTTCGGGATTCTGGAGTTTTTGGGCAAACTTGGGAGAAAGTCTAATTAGGAACAAAGCGAGGAGGACGAAGGAGAAAGAGAGAGCGCGGAGGACGTGAGTTCGGTGCGCGAGCAGTACGAGATTAGGGTTTTCGGGTTTAATTGTGAGAATATATCGAACCAGGTATTAGAAAACTTACCTAGTCTAAATTCATGCTTATAATGTGTATTCTGTTATGCAACACAATATGGGTTTATTTCCAATATATGGGTGTTATCTTGGTGCTCGATTATTTCGTTTGACGTTCAAATAGTTATGTCTGTATTTGCAGTATATAAGAATGGTTGTTTGTTGCCTTGGTGCACTTGTTATTGTTCTCGGTTATGGTGTTTTGTGGTGTTTTTGTGTTTTAAACCTTTAAATGTCAGATTGTGGATGTTGTAAATGTATATGGAATGTGTTCTCCTTGTGTTAGAGTGATTTCCACTTATTTGGTTGCTGTGGTGACTAATTCATGTGATTGGTGTGTATTACAAGTGCCTAAGTCCCTTTTCATATGCCTACCTAGTTAACTAGGTGTTACCTCTGAACTGCATTATATCATTGCACGATCATTGATTCACGTGACATGCAGATGAGTTGACATCTATTTTACTGTACTGTTGTGTTGCTGCACTGTTTGGATGACCCTTTTGTTTGTTGGATGTGGTAGATAAGTTGGCATCTCAAAATTAAATGGTTAAAAGTGAACTTAACAGATTAACTTGTACGTATGTCCAACTGTTAAAATTGGCTTGTTATTATCCAACTGTTGAATTGACTGGCTGATCAGGTGCTTGGTACCTCACATGTCTTGACTGTCTAATGTGTATGTATAAACTTGTTTAGTTTGGATTTTTTTTCTTCTCTTTGGATTGTATTGGTTGAGTATTGGAGACATTGAGTTATGATATTATGATTGTTGCAAGTTATATGTAAAGATTGACATGTTGGTCTAATTTAGTTCTCTTGTCTTCTGGATGAAAAAAGGAGTAATTGAAATGATAATTATAATAAAGGTGACTAGTCAGATTTTGACAAATATATTAGCCATGAATAAACTAATTTCACACATCATTGGGTTGTCCTTTACTCTGAGAATTGTTATTTCAGTTGTCACGACATGAGGTCCGTGCTTTGCTGAAGAGGTTTTTGCCGGATCTTGTTAATTACCTAATTAGTCAAGGTTCAAGGCCATTCCTTCCTCCTAAATTTTGTTTATTTTCCCCTTAGCTAAATGTTGAAACTTATTAACTGTTTTTTAGTTTATAAGGAGAACACACAATTATTAACATACACTAAAATTCAGTTGTTTTTTGTTTTTTCAGGCTGCTGAAACTAAATTTTAGTTGTATTTATCCTTCCACAAGTTTTCTTATACTTTATAGGTCTTTTTTTAATATGATAACCTCTTTAGGTTTTATTTATATATACCAAAATTCTAAACTGCACCATTATCCACTCATTTTAAAACTAAATCCATTTTTGCAATGGACATATACAAGTCTAACAGTTCTTAATATTGTAAATTCGTAATATTAAAGGCTTTAGAATTTATACTACGCATTTTGTCAAGTTTGTCAAAAGTCCAGTTAAAAAATGAAATGAAAGGTTAGATGATGTGAAAACATGGTGTGTTCTTGACCCAATGTGGAGACTAGTTATGTCTGCTATGCCTTTCTACCTTGCTTAGCAATAACCAATTCAAGGGTTGTTGGAATTTCGAAAGTTTTGTTTTTTGGAGTTTCGAAAGATGGTCACATTATGTTTTTGGGTTGAGCTTTAGTGATTATTTGACATTGGATTTTTCGGGATCTTGAAACCTTTTGGGATGAACATACTATAAAATGTTTTTTGGATTTGGCCAAAGTTGTTGGAATTCATTTAATTGTTGTACTAGGTTTGTTTTGGTTTTGGAAGGTTTCTTATAACAGGATTGTATGGTGGTGGAATATGGGTATCCGATCCTTTTAGGAACATGCAATCCTTAAATATTGCCTAAGATGTATAAGGTTTTGGTGCTTTTGTACAGGAGGGGGAATTGCTTCTAATCATATTTAATGCTGATTGTTTTCAACATTAGGAATAGATTATGCCACTTTTCAGTGTTGGTATTCTTCTTCTGAAGAGCAAAATCAGGTGGTAGATGTAAAATTTTGCTCTAACAAAATTAAGAAGTGAGGCCTGGATCAAACCACCAAAATTATCAATAGATAATCATACTGTCAATTGTTTTCTTAATATTAGAATGTGCAAACAAGCTATTTGCGGCACATCAGAGGGGAAGGGAAACGAACGTGCAGTCGATGGATCACTGATTCAACGGAATATTCATTTTTAGATTGAATTGGGTTTCTCTTTTGATTGTGTTTTACTTTTTCATTCCCCACTTTATTGGGGATATCGACAGGGACACTGACCCTTTTTATATCCTGTTGTAGCACTTTGTGACATGGGGCAGCGACTGGTACATTACGCTAAAATAATGCAAAAAAAACTTGAGAAACATAGAAGTTTGTCAAATTAAATTTGATTATTAAGCATTGACATTATTTCATATTCTAAGTTGAATGCAGATTGAAGGAGAATAAACCACAAAAAGTAGTATTTTGTCTCTCCAATTTCTTGATCTGTCAGAGAACAGTCACGGACAGACGCACGAACACCACCAGACCAGTAGCGATGTCTTCCTCTTCTATCACTGCCACAACCACCATAACAATTCATAGCTCAGAGCCATCAACCTCTTCATCTCAGAACCAACAACAGCAACCTGAAGAAGTACTTTTCCTTCCCCTCAATCGCAAGAAGAAAAAGGTCAGTTGGAAAGAGGGCACCGTAGACAATGAGTTTATGCAGAAGAAGAGTTCCAAGAAATGCTGTATCTTCCATAAAGAGAGGCCCTTTGATGAAGATGACAGCGATGAAGATGAACATCACTCTGACAAATGCCCTCACGATAGTGGGTTTTGCTGTAAGAATCATGATGAAGCTGGCCCAAGTAGCTAGAGAATTGATTCAGCTGAGTGGTGATTAATGAAAGCTAAAGAATATATTTGTAGAGTAACTGGTGACATCGTTGAACTTAGCTTTGCAACTCAATAATTATTTAATTTTGGTTGCAATTATAAGATTAAGACATTGAAACTAGAGAATGTTCAGTTTAAATTTGAGTGTCACAAATAATTGCCTACTTTAGTAGTGAAAGAGTTTCACCAGTTTTTGTCACAATTCCTGTGTTTAAAGAATGAGGGGTCTTTTCGAAAAGAAAATTTGTTCTTTTGGTTTGACCCTTCGGTCTTCTCTACTGTACCATACGTAGACCAGCCCCCAATATGTTGTGGAATAGCTCACAAATTCACTCAAAATCAACTACCACACAAACACAGAAAACAGCAGTGCAAGCGCAGGAAACGATAAAGAACAAGCATACATAACATGATTTGAATGAAATATTATTGACTGAGAAAGTTTAATAAATCAGAGATTACAATATGTAAGTTTCTCTCTCATGGCAAACTTCTCACTTGAGATAACTAAAATGTTACAACTCATAGTTAACCTAATACAAAGTGTACAAGGTCCTATATATGCATGGATTATGTTATAACGATCAAATATTAGACATAAACTCAAATCTGAAGACACAAGACACTGCATGAACAATGCTTCTAATACAGAAGCTTAGTAGCCACTAGATGATACTCTACTGTATGTAATTTTTGAATCATTTAACTATAACAGGAAACTCTTAGGGTGTGTTCGTTTGGATGGAATTTACTGTTTACGTTGATTGGGAAGGATGGATTTGTAAAAGTGGTGGTGTTCTCATGGACTGATTTGCGTGGATTTGCGATGATTGAAGGGAGAGGATTTTGAAAAAAAATACTGTGCATCTCATCTCAGCTAAAATGCGACGATTTGCACTGATTTAGGAGAGAAAGACTCATATGCCCCTTATAAATAGCAACAAACTATCAGTACAAACACTACTGTAGATGCATATATCTTTCCAAACATAAACGTGGTTATTTCGTTATTCGATTCCCATTTATAATTAATGGATTCGAACCATAATAAAATAAAAAAAACTATCATCTCACACTGTTGTTTCACGAGAAGAAGTAAGCTATGTCCTTTGACTTATTTAAAATACATTCATATTACTACATTTTAACTTATTTAATTTTTAAACATTAATGTTAACAATATTTCATAATTTTTTCTATTTATAAACATTTTTACAATTAAATATAACATAACAAAATAACATTTTATAATACTATTATAACTAGGGGCAATTTGGTCATCTTCATTTTCTACCAATTAAACTAATTTTTAAAATCTATCACATCAATCAAATCTTACACTAATTCTCACAAACTTTACTTCCAAATCCACTCTCAATTCAACACAAATCTACTCAAAAAAACAACATCAAAAATTACCCTCAAATCCACTCAAATCCACTCAAATCATCTCCCTCAAATCATCTCTCCCAAATACCTCCAAAAGAAAACACCCTTAAACATGATCATACTGAATTAAATCTTCACAATTTGTCTGTATGTGTTTTTATCTTACTATTTTAGTTTATTAAGTTAAAATTTAATTGCTATCATTTTTATTATTTTATTGAGTAATGATTATTTTCATAATGCTATTATTCTAGGTAAGCTAATTTATTTGTGTGTTAATTATTTATATTGGGAAGGAAAATTATGAGATTTTTTTATTCATATGGCTATTATTTTTAACATAAAATAGTGTTAGGCATTACTATGTTATTAAATAGGCTGTAAAATGTGCATAAGTGTATGATTTATTATGATAATTAAAATGAAGGATTGAAAGTCAACTTTGGGCAAGGAAGAAAAAAGTGAAATTGTGAGAACATATAAAAGAAAGAAAATAAATTAAGGATAAGTTTGGAATTGGATTGGGAAAGAGTGAAAATGGAGTTGGAAGCAGTGAAGAGGTATTTGGAGAAAGGAGTGGGAACATCATCGGAGGTTGATGCTTTGCCACCGAGGTTTTTGGAACCCCTAATAATGAATTCGCTTAAGGTTGATCTCATTGAACCTGGTCGCATTCTCTGTTCCATGAAGATACCTCAACGTTTACTCGTACGTACACTCGCTCACGCCTTTTTCCTCTTTCGTTTTTTTATATATATTTTTATTTTCTCGTTCTCTTATTGGATTTTGTTTGTACAGAACGCTGACAATATGTTGGAAGGTGGTGCCGCCGCTGCGCTGGTGGATGTGGTGGGTTCCGCCGTGATTCCCACCGTTGGGTGTGGTCCGAATACGGGGGTTTCCGTTGAGATTAATGTTTCCTACTTGGATGCTGCCTATGTCGATGTATCTCACCAAACTATCTATCTCCTTTGATTATTGATTTGTGATTTGTTATAATGATCCATTTACTTGATAAATGAATCATAGTAACGGGGTCAGGTTTGGTTTGGGTGACTGATTTTTTTCCCTTTAATTGCTCTTTAAAATACAAGCGGTCATCTTTGGTGTTTCTTCCTTGGACTTTCTGTCACGTTGTATTGAATTGAGTGACAGTGCCGTTAGAAGAACATTAATTTAGTGTGTATTCGGGGTGAAGGGGGTAAACGGGATGTGGGTTTTGAATTTCCGAGACTTGGTTGCTGAAATGTGTAGTTTTTGACCAAACATGTTGCTCAAGTTCTAGACATGGCCACCTTAACTTCTCTGATTATTTGGTAACTATTTTGCAAATGATCAGAAGAAAAGTAAAAATCTTTTCTATGTTAGGTAGGTGGAGGTGTGGTGTGTTGGAGAACTTGATTGGTTGACATGACCTATTCTTTGAATTATTGCAATACCAGACTGATTGTTTCAAACATGTATTTGGAGGAGTGGAATTTTAGGAGTTGTTATTGTGGTTTCTGATAATGGATGTAATGCAAAAATATTACTGCAGTAATAATACTTTTACATTGTTGTGTAAGGAGGAGATTGAGATCGAGGCCAGAGCACTGCGTGTTGGGAAGGTTGTTGCTGTTATAAGCGTAGAATTCAAGAAGAAAAAAACTGGCAAAATTTTTGCCCAGGGACGACATACCAAATTTCTTCCTGCTTCCAGTAAATTGTGAAGGACCAAATTGCACCCAAATAAACGGTTCAAGTTAAATGTTTTCTCGCCTTTCAGATTAAGTTTCCTCAATCTCATGCAATTACGTCAATACTTTGAAATTTCTGTACCACTTATTGTTGTTACATAGGGGCTTCTCCTTATTTTTAAACGATGAGGGCCATGTATGCTCGAAGTTTTTTTCTACCCTTTTTATTTTGAATCTTATAATGTATGTATATATTTGAATCTTGGCAACAATTTTTACTTAAATCTTCATTTAATGATGGATATATAGTCATGTGGAGCTATGCTTGTTCTTTATTGGTCTTCTGAGCTGGTCAATTCCAAATCAGGTCCTTTTGAAATGATACTCGTTGTTTGCACTTCATTATAGCAATCGTATAATTTATTCTCGCGTTTCATTTTATACAATTTAGCTCTTTCTCATCATGGCAGCAAATTCCCCATAAGCTATCTGTCCATCCTGCACGACAAATCTTCCATTAACCCAAATAACAGGTTGCAAACTTTATAATCAAGTGTTGAAGAAACTTATAACAACTACAAACAAGCGCTAGATAGCAGGAAAAACAAACGAATACTTATGTTGTCTTGATCAATTTCCTTGACAATTTCATCAATATGGACATCCTACAAACCGAAATCCTTACAAGCCTGTTGTATCTCATCAATGGTTATGTACCCACTTCCATCTTTGTCAAGATAGGAGAAAGCTGACACCAGATTTTCCTCCCTCTCCAACTTATTCAAGTGAACCGTAGCAACAATGAATTCACCATAGTCAAGTGTCCCACTGTTATCAATATCTGCGTGTAACGTGCAAGATCATACATCTTGTTCAACAGTCAAACATTCACGGCAAAACAGCACAGATAACAAAAGCAAATGGTCTTATTGCATCAATGAGATCCTTGATTTTAGTCTCCATTAGATCAGATAACAAAAAACCTATGACTTTTTGCCTCTCTTGTATATGCCTCGTTTGAAAAACCGAAGTGTATTGTAAAAAATAACCACTGTCGTTTTTCTTCGCTGTACTAGTGGGGGTGTTTGATTATGGTTGATGTAATCAGAATGTATGTATCTTGGATGTTTGATTATGATTGATATGTAATTAGAGGATATGTATCTTATTGTATGTTTGGTTATGATTGATATAATCAGTATTTATGTATCTTGTTGTTATGATTGTTTTATCGGTAGCTTACTCCATACATGTTTGTGTTTGTGCATTTGTGAATGAAATTATCGGCGATGATTGTATAATGTATTATACGTGAGCAGATGATATTGCAGGTGTTCCAGAAGCATGATAGATTCTTGAGATGACGGGGAAAGATTTGGGTTTCTTTAAAAAGCTCTTTTGGTATAGTTTTGAAACAAAGTAATTGTAGTTGTTTTATTTCCTTAGTCATTTTAATTACTTTTGTAATAATGTAATTATACAAAGTTTTTAAAATTATTATGTTTTGAATAAATTATGCATGTTGAAAGGTTAAGGTTTTTGAAAAATACATTTTCACACTATGATAAAGTTTTGAAATTTACTGATTTTTATAAAACCGTGACATTTCAGAATTTGGGGTATTACACTGTTGTCTCCCCACATTGTTGTCTCTTGACACCGTCATCTCCGACCTGCATTCTCTACTTTCTTGTGAGATTGTTTGATCTATGCATTCTTTGCTTTCGTTTGGATAATTATGTTTTCTTTCTTGCCTTCACTTAGGTGTTTGATATTACGTATTTGAAATTGTGTGCTTGAGTTGCAAAAGTCACGATTTAGGATCACACATTTCGTAGCCCATTTTTTCCATGGTTTATGCTTGTCTTTGCTTGTTTCCATTCAATATTTGCTTCATGTCAATGGTTTTGTACTATGATGCAGTTATAAATACATTGTAGTCCTTATTACTTAATCATGACTTGTCACTCATTACATTGTAATTCGACTCTAACAAGGAAATGAGTTCACAAAATATGATCTTGGTTCAAAAAAAATTTGATAGTGATATTAGAGCTATATTCCTTTTGGGTCTTCCTTTTGTAGTAAGGAATGACAACTGAAGTATCCTTTGTATAGCTAAATTTTTTATCTAGAGCACATAAAATAGAGAAAAATCTTAATTATAAACTCTTTACAATTGTGAAACAGTATTCAAGGAAAGAAGTGTTTGTATTTCATATTTACTTGTGTGAGTGAAATCTTGTAAAAAACATCTTATTATAGTTAAACATCTTATTATAGATAATCTTGGTAGGCGTTTGTATACTTGTGCTTAAATTTAAGGAGTGTTTATAAATAGTTTAGAGAAACTTTGTATGTTTTATCTAAAGAGGTATTGTATATTCATATAATCACGAGTGATATTTTGTCTTCTTGTAAGTTAGACATGATTTTTTAAACATATTTTAATCGTATGTAATTTGATTGAAAAATTGGAATTGGCTGAATCGGGACAAATCGATATAACATTACGTTTATGTTATTTTTTTATAATTAAATAACATGTTAGAAGTCTCTTTCAAAACACTTCAAATATATTTTATAAAATCTTGATTTAATACATCATTTGGTCCCAACTTTTGGGGGTTTGGTTCAAAATGGTCCCACCTTTTGAAAAATGTTCAATTCGATCCTTTTTGTGGATGTCGTTAAAAACTTAATGGTGCTATGCCACTGTGGCCAAATCTGAGTGAAGTGTTATGTTGGATAATTACGTCACACTGTGAAGTGAAATAAGTTGGTGGAAATATTTAAAAAAAATAAAATGACTTAATTTGGGTGGTAGGTTTAAGTGTGAGTTAAAGCAAAATTATCCTTATCTAAGACTGATTTAGGCATTTCTAGGTAAAACATTGTGCTGCAAGTGATTTTGGCTAGTGATTCCTTCAAAATGAAATTGGAACAACGTATGTGCATGCGTGAGATAAGTGGTCCTAATCAAGGCTAATAAGTTGATGTTGTTGTATTTGGGATTAGGGTTTAATTATATTTTGTTTGATTGACGATGATTCTGCCACCGAAACTTGCTTCTCCTTGCAAAAAACCAACCAGAAACAGAGAAGAAAGGGAAGACAAAGAATGATATCTCCCCCTTCCTACGAAGCCACAACAGAACCAGAAACGAAAAGGAAGAGCGCCTCCCCGTAGCGAGCTTTTCTCGCGCGTGACCGAAGAACAACCTCCCAAGTTGGGTTTGTTTGAGACAAGAAAAGGATTTGGAAAAAAGTTGTTATTAGAGTTCTTTAGGTGTGAAACAAGCATTTGAAAATTAAATTTAGGGTTCAAACCTAATGCATCCAATTAGAATTAAAAAATGAATAGAAATTGATAACTAAAAGTGATTAAAAGGAAATCCCAACCCTAATTAATTATAATTAAAAGAAATCCCCAATTCCCCAAATCCCCAACCCTAAGTATCTGGAACCACTTGCAGCACAATGTTTTACCTAGAAATCCCCAAATCAATCTTATATAAAGGTAATTTTGGTTTAACCCACACTTAAACCTACCACCCAAATTAAGTCATTTTATTTTTTTAAAAATATTTCCACCAACTCTTTTCACTTCACAGTGCCACGTAATCATCTAACATAACACCTCACTCAGATTTAGTCACAGTGACATCAGTACCGTTAAGTTTTTAATGACGTCCACGGAAAAGACCAAATTAAACATTTTTAAACAAAATATGGAGCCTGACTGAACTTTTTCAAAAAGTAGGACCATTTTGAACCAAACTTTCAAAAATTGGGACCATGTATGCCTAATGTCCATGTGAAGAGTTTTTCTAGAGTACTTTTAACAGCGGTGGTATTCTAGAAATATGTCTATAGAGGTCATAAAAAAATAATTATAATTTCTTTGTAAGGGATAATCATGAGAAATTGGAAGATCTTTCCTAATCTTTTTCATAATCAAATGGATCTGAATTTTTATTTGAGTTACTACTTTTTAATAACTATTCACCACCATAATCATAATAATAATAATAATAATAATAATAATAATAATAATAATAATAATAATAATAATAATAATAGGAGAATCAATAATATATAATTGTTTAAAAAGCGTAATTATGACATTTAAGATAAATGATAACTTGCAAATCTAAAAAGAAACAATGTTTTGCTTTAAGGATCTCCTAAATTCTTGAGAGAGTATAATTGAAAGATAAAGATTTTTTATTTGTATATATAAATAGTTTCTCATAAAATACTTTCTAGTGTTTGATTCAAATATTAGACAAATATATTTAGATATAATATATTATAGAGACTGATTCGTTAAATACTTTTTATTGAAGGGTCTTGACATGAATAATAATCCCCGTAAAACTTAGTCATAACTAATAATTATGAGAAACAAATTTGTCGTTTTGCGTTTCTTTAAATACTTGGTGATAAAATTCTTCGATCAATTATTTCTAGTTAGGCAATGGCACTATCTCATTTTTACATTCCTTTCACACGTAATACAGTGATAAAATGATTATAAAAATATAGTATTTTATATTTTTTTAGGAAAGTAAAAAATAAAATATCAAATAAATGTAAAAGATACATTGATAAAATGATTATAAAAATATAGTATTTTATATTTTTTTAGGAAAGTAAAAAATAAAATATCAAATAAATGTAAAAATACAGTGATAAAATGATTATAAAAATATAGTATTTTATATTTTTTAAAGAAAATAAAAAATATAATATCAAATAAATGTAAAAAATTTAAATATGTTTTGACTTATTTTTCTTTCTCGTTCAACTTTCGCTCTCTCACTAGTATAAGTACTAAATGGTTATACTGTACTATCTAGAAGATGTAGAGGTGCATGCAAACTCCAGATTAAATTCGAAAGTAAAAAATATAAAGAGTAATGGTAACATGACATATTTTTATATTTATTTGGCACATTATATAAGGATTAAATGATGTGTAAAATTTTGAATTTTTTCAGAAAAAAAAAAAGAAAATATAAGTAAAAATAGTATTAAATGAATGTAAAAAATTTAAGTGTGTCAAAAGAATATTTTTCAAATAAAAAAGTAATGGTATTATATATATTTTTATATTCATTTGACAAATAATATAAGGATAAAATAGTTATAAAAATATAAAATTTTGTATTTTTTTAATAGAGGAAAAAGTAAATAAAAATTTAGGTGCAGTAACAAATATTTTTCAGATAAAAAGCACAGTATCATATAAAAAAAATTATGTGTGAAGTATAACATTTTCCTTTATTAAATATGACAGGAACTGTTCTTCTTAACAAAGCAAAACAGAAGTTGTGAAAAAGCAAGCACACATCACAATCTTACACTATACTTGCGCTATAACCACTGAAGTATCTATCTATCTATATATATCGCAATCACAAACCACGGAAAATTATTTTCTAAACCATTATTGGGAGAATTATTATATAATGAGGTGGGTCGAGTCTAGATCCTAGGAGAAAGATGAACCTGCAATGGATTTTTCATTACCACAGTGAACTCTTGTTTCTCTGACAAATCCACGTCTCCTCCCTCTGGAACCTTCCATTCAAAATTCCAAACCAGATTAGCCACAAAGTACTCCAAATGAAGCAAAGCCAGATTATAGCCAGGGCAAATCCTCCTCCCAGCACCAAACGGCATCATCTTTATCTCTTTACTTCCAGTAATGTCAAACCCCTCATCATTCATAAACCTCTCTGGCTTAAACGTCATTGGATCTTCCCATACCTTAGGGTCCCACCCCATCTCTGCCACCATGAAATTCACTGTCCCATTCTTAGGGACCAAGTAATCATTAAAAATCACGTCCTCCGTTACTGCATGCGGCAACACAAAATGGCCAGGTGGGTGACGCCTCAAACCCTCCAAAATCACAGCCTTCAGATAAGGAAATTTTTGCAAGTCTTCTTCTTTTACTTCTCTGTCTTCTCTCCCACCCATTACCTCCCTTATCTCACCCACCAACCTCTTTTGCACCTGCGGGTTCTTCACCAAATTCGCCATGATCCATTGCAACGCCGTGGAAGTCGTGTCTGTGCCCCCGTTCAAAAACTCATTACACAGCGTCACAATCTCTTCTTCGTTGAGCTTGCGTTTCTCCTCGGGCCACTGCAAATCCAACAAAGTATCAACATACGAAACAACACCTTCATCCTTGCCTTGCTTTTGCTTTCTGGCTTTTATAAGTGGAATCATCACGTCCTCTTGCTCCTGGCGAAACCTAAGCATCTCCTCCCAACGTTCGCGGAGCAAAACGCGGGTGACTCTGGGCCAGAAATTAAGGATGTTATACCTTGTAAACCCTAGAAGTAACTGCCGTTGGACGCGCTCGATGTCTCTGACTTTGCCCTCATCGAGTCGCTCGCCGAAGCACATGAAGACGAGCAAGCAGAACATGGAGTACTGGAAATGATCGATGACTCTGATGGAATCGTTGGATTGAGAATCAGATTTAAGGCGAACGAGGAGGGCTTGGAGGACCCAGTTGCGGATCCCGGAGAAGGACTTAACGCGTGAGTGGTGGAGCACCTCGGAGATGAGGTTTCGGCGGAGAATACGCCACGTGGGGCCGTAGGAGGCGGAGCTGATGTTGCGTTGGTCGCCGGAGATTATTTTGGAGACAGCGAGAGCCTTGGGGCGGTCGGAGAAGAGGGAACCGTTTTGGACGAGGGCTTGGTGGGCGAGGGTGCGGTCGGCGACGAATATGGCTCGTTGAGATCCGATGCGGATGGTGACGATGGGGCCGAACTTGGCGTGGAGGTTTCGGAGAATGGGCTCGAGTTGGCTGAAGGATTTGAGGAGCCATTGGATGCTTGTGACGATTGGGATGTGAAGAGGGCCTGGAGGGGTGTTGATGGTTTTTGTTTGAAGGGAGAATATGGCTCTTACGATAACGCAGACGCACGCAGACACTAGGATGATGAACCAGCCTTCCATGAGTGGTCCTTCTTTCATCACCTTTCCACCACAATGATCAGTGTGTTGTTGTAGATAAGGCGCCTAAATATAAGAACCAAAAGCCTCAAGCCAAACAATGCGCAAATGACAGTTTAGACCCTAAAAAAAAATCTTCGAAACACCTATTTTAATTATATAATAATCACATTTTAAGTTGAATAATAAAGACACGTGTCGGTATTCGGAAGATGGAAGATGTACAACTAGATGAGTTGTAGCATAACAGGATTGGGCTGAACTCATTTGACTATGATGATATGGTTGGTCGAAGGAGTTAAATCAAGATTAGCGAAGACGAAATCACAGCCAATCATATCCGTCCGAGGTCAATGAATCAGGATTATGCTTTTATTTTGTTTACCGTTTAGTGAGTTAGGAGATAATTTTATTTGATATTATACATAGCTTCTAAAAGAAAGTTTTGTAAACAAAAAAGAGAACTCCAACAACAAGGGTTCAGAATTTGGAATCCTAATTTATCATTAGCTTTGAGTATGATTGTTTTAAAATTCTGTTTTCTCTTTTATCCTTTTTGGTTGAGAATCTCAAACTCTTGACTACAACAAATAATAATTAAAATATAATATTTTTAGTAATTAAATTATTTTTTTAATTTAAAAAATGTCCACGAATTTAAATTAAATTAAATAAATGAATAATATATATTTAGACAGAGAAAAATATATATTTATTTTAGAATTTGTATAAGAATCAGAAAAAGGAAAAAATATAAATAATGAAAATGAAATATGGATGCGTGATTTGAAAATAAAATTGAGATCGTAATAATGATGATTACATGATATAGGATAAGAAGACACACTCGGCTGGTTATAAAGTGGGCCTACATGACCTCTTATGTTAAAAATTAAAATAAAGTTAATAAAGTTTTTGTGAATACATTTCCAGAAAAATTATTTGTATTTAAGGTAGTAATATAATATTAGAACTCCTTTTTTCAGAATCTCAATGTAAATATAAATAAATATGTTTTGTATAAAATATTCAATACAAGTCTAATATAATACATTTGAAATGATAATTAATTATGGTTTAAAATAGTATTAAAATTCAAAAATATTAACAAGTGCCAGCCGGAAAAAAGATTCAACCGATAATTGTTTTAATAATAATTAATATTATTATTATTACTACATGACCTCTTATGTTAAAAATTAAATAAAAGTTAATAATTTTTTTGTGAATACATTTTCAAAAAAATTATTTGTATTTAAGGTAGTAATATAATATTAGAACTCCTTTTTATAGAATCTCAATGTAAATATAAATGAATATATTGTATATAAAATATTCAATACAAGTCTAATATAATACATTTGAAATGATAATTAATTATGGTTTAAAATAGTATTAAAGTTAAAAAATATAAACAAGTGCCAGCCGGAAAAAAGATTAAACCGATAATTGTTTTAATAATAATTAATATTATTATTGTTACTACATGACCTCTTATGTTAAAAATTAAATTAAAGTTAATAAACGTTTTCTGAATACATTTTCAAAAATATTATTTGTATTTAAGGTAGTAATATAATATTAGAACTCCTTTTTTTAGAATCTCAATGTAAATATAAATGAATATGTTGTGTATAAATTATTCAATACAAGTCTAATATAATACATTTGAAATGATAATTAATTATGGTTTAAAATTGTATTAAAATTCAAAAATATGGAACAAGTTCCAGCCGGAAAAAAAATTCAACCAATAATTGATTTAATAATAATTAATATTATTATTACTATTTTTATTCTTATTCTTATTATTATTATTATAATAATAAATCATAAATATAATTACCATTATTTATATCCCTCCGAAACCCAGATTCCACCTAGCATTCCATTCCCAAATCCAAAACCCTAATTGTACTCAGTCAAAGCCTATCCTATGCCACTGTATATATTACTAAGGGCACTTGAAATTATTTTAACAATTGATCAAACTTCAATTTTACTATACCCATAAAATATAATAATTAAAATGCTTCCAATTAATGGGAATTAAATTACTGAAATTAGTAATGTTTATAGATTATCTTAAATTACATATCCACTAGTAAAAAAATTGGATTCTAACGTGTCGTATACGCTTCGGTTATGCAAAAACCGAAGCGTACAAAGCTATATACCTCGGTTCAGAAGCATGCAAGGTGAAAGAGAGATATTGCCTCGGTTAATTGCAGAGCCGATGCCTATATCTTTGCACAAAACACTGCAAAGGCTGATATCCTTTTGAAAAGGTCCTATTGCCTCGGGTAATTGGTAGAACCAAAGCATTATGTTTGGAGATAGGCATTGGTTATGTGAATAACCGAAACAATATCCTCATTTATAATTTGGAAACAAGTTACCCTAGACTCTACATCTTCCTTCTTCCTCGCCTAAACCTCCATTTTCTCTCTGGCCAGCCTGCGTTTTTCTCCTTTTTCGCGGCCTCTTCCTTTTCATCTTGTACGCCTGAACTTCTTCCCCATTTTCCCTACACTGTGCACCGTTGTTCTTCCAAAGCGCTGCCTCCACTTCCCGTTACCACAGTAAAGTTAAGTTATGATCCTAGGGTAGGAAACCTTCTCCTAGATCGGTTGATATTAAGACCATTGAAGCAAATAAGTAATCATAATGTTGTGAGGTTCTATAAGAGAAACAATTAGAAAAAAAAATTAGAAAAAAGACCCTACTACCTCGGTTATGTTTGATCCGAGGAAAAATCCTACACTTTTATGACTCAGTTCAGAACCAAGGCAAAAGGTCTACTCTTTTTTACCTCACCTGAATATGCCCCAGTTCTGGAACCGCTGCTTATGGGCAAAAATAACCGCTGTCGTTTCCCCTGACTGCACTAGTGACCCATCCTACCACTAACTAGTTAGCTACTCTCAGATTCTACCACGTGTCTAAATCCTCACCAACATATCAAATCACCAAAATGATGCCACATTACTGATCCTTGTACTCATTAGTGAACTAACCAGAACATGCCACCTAATCCCTCCTAACACATCATCACCATCTTCATCTGAAACCTTAATCCTCCTCTACCGTCAACTACACTAGGTGTCATGATGGAAAATACCCCTAGTCATGATCAAGAACTTTCAAGAGAGTGGAAGCCATTCATGAAGATGACATCAACTCTACCTTGTGGGCCTCCTTAGGAGCTATCATGGAGCATGGATTGAAGAATAATGTAGGTTTATTTAAGCCTTGTATTTGGCCATGTAGTGTAGGTTTGGTTAAGGCTTGTATTAAGGCCTAAGTAGCATAAGATTTTTCCTAAGTTAGATATCTAAACCAAGTAGAAAGTGTGTGTCATGTGTCTTGCTTCCATTGGAGAGGATTTGCTTTCTAAAAGGTAGCCACATGACATCCTAGGAGTAAAAGAGGATTTACTTTTAGTAGTGGCTACATGACACTCTAGGAATGAAGTGGATTGTGTTTTGCGAGTGGCCACATGTCCTCCCATCAGTGGAGAGGTTAGAATGTCTCATTTTTTGCCAATGAGAGTAAAGGTAAGAGATTATGCTTTTAGGGTTAGAAGGAGACACCCTTGGCCTATAAATTGAGATGTCTCCACCCTTGTATTTTGTCTTGGAATTAAGTAATGTTATGCTACCAAAATATGGTCATACGCTTCCTTGATCAAGACTAGAACACCTTAGAGGCCCTTCTAATCACCTTCCTCCTTGAGTTGGCCTAACCTCTCTTGGAACCACCAAACACTACACTGCCACCACATATCTCCTAGAGGCTTTGAGCTTCTACCCCATCCATACCTTAACTCATCATCCTTGGACCATTTACCACTACATTTCCGCACCATTCATCCAAGGAAACACCCTTCCACGAACATCTTCTAGCTTTGGCCCAACCTAGCCAAGGAGGTTGCCATATTTGGTATCAAGAGCTTTGGTTCTTCAAGACCTAAGTCTTTTGGTCCTTGTTGATTCTTTATTGTTCCGTGATGTTGATGTTATTTCCTTACTTGTCTAGTTGTGTTTTTCTTTCCATCTATCATTTTTCTGGCAGCAAATTGTGATGATTTTCAAACTTAAATTCCATTTATCTCAATTGTCCAAAAAATACGTAAAAATATTCAAATGAAAGCCCTTTGAGTCTAGTTTCCAACAAAAGAATAATAATAATTTCATTTGGAGTTCTATGGAGAAAGTTATGAATAAAACACTCAACAAAGGTCAAAGCTACCAGAATGTTGTCATTAGCGTTTTTCAACTTATGTTTTGGTAGTTTTTGCTATTGTTTTGTGCCTTTTCTTTTTTTGAGTCATTCCCTACTGTTTTGTTTGGTCAATATATGTTTGTTTGAGTCATTTTAAGTTTCAAATCATTCCATGTTGTCTAGAGTCATGTTTACTCTTTTTGATGTCTCTATTTCCTAGTTGAAACTTCAAAAAATCATCAAAAATATATGTTGATGTCATGTCCAAAATCTGATTTGTATTTTTTCCTTTGATTGCTTTTATTTATTTATCTGAGTTCATACTTGTTTTTAGATCATGAACAAGTTCATAGAGTTAGGTTTCCATTATGTCACGTTTTGTGTTTCATGCTATACTTGATTCTAGTAGGTTGTGTTTATTTTGGAGTTATAAACTTGATGAAACATTCCAGATTTAAGGTCTGATTTGGTATGTGTTTGTGCTAAAAATTTCAAAAAACAAAAGAGACAAAAGGCTCAAAAGAAAAGTAGACAAAAAGTACCAAAAACAAAAGCAAAAAGTAAAAGTAAAAACACATGCATGTACCATCTTTAACCAACTTTTGTATGAACACTTTGATGTTGATTTGGAGCTGATTTTTATGTCCCCAAGCTGTTGTTCCAGCAACCATGGTGATCTAAAAAAGGTTGCCTTATTAGTGCACCATTTGATCTAGCTTGCCAAAGAACAAAAGCACCTTATGATTTTCTAGTAGTTTTTGGTTTTTGTGATCTATTCTAGTGCCTTTCTTTAGGTAACTCCTCTTTTTATGCTGACCTTTCTTTCTTACCATTTAAATGCTTAATTGTCTTCTAAACATTCATGGTTTTGTCAAAATAAAACTCTTTTTGAAGAGCCTTTGTTCATTTTAGACCTTTTCTTGCTTTTTCCTTGGACTCCTTTTGGCTTTAGTAGTGTTAACTTGTGGTGTAAGTCTTTGGATGGTTAAAAAAATGCGAGGATCATTGGGAGGACAGACCAAAACAGTGAGAAAAATTCAAAGGTAAAGGAGGCCTTGGAGGGAAGCTTGAAGTCTTGATCTAAAACACAAGACAAGAGAGCATACACTTGGTGAGAAAAATAGATTTGTGTGTATTTTCTTTGAATGGTAAAATTGTAGTTGTTTTCCTTTTTGGACCTGTAATATTTGGCCTTGTTAGTATGTGTCCTAACAAGAACATTGGACTTTGAGTAATATTGCATTTTGTAGTTGATAAGCGTGAGAGAACCAAAGTTCCTTCCAACTTCACCATTAGGCCACATATATTAGCTTTAATTACTTTCTTTAATTATGATAGTCTAGTGTGTGTCAATTTTTATTTCGTGTTTAAATCCCTTTGAGAAGTTGGGTATAAAAGAACTTGAGTTAAGCTTTATCTAGGAAAGACTTGGTTTCTAAGCAATCCATAGTGATTCACCTCTCTTTCCTAGAAGCGAACTTAAGCGTCTCTTGTCTCCTTAAGTCTCTTAAGGAATTTTATTTGAAATACTAAGTTCGTTTGCATAAGCCATTTTGAAAATCTTAAAAATGTCTAGGATTATTTGCGAAATTTTTTTTTTCAAAATTCTTTTAAAACAAATGAGTTTTTATAGTAGCTTGCATTTAAGTCATGGTGAGGTTGAGCTACATTCTTAAGTTAAGAGTAAACGAAAAAAGAAAAAAAAGAAAGGAATGAGAAAGAAAAGAGAGTAAAAGAAGAGATTGAGATAAAAGAGGAAGAGGAAGAGTTACTAAAGCCCCTTACCACTCCTACAATTAAGGTTTAGACTAAGATGATGAAGGGAGTTTTCCAATCCTTAACTTTTCTCAATACATCCAACCATCTTTCATAACTCAAACTTTTACTTTTGAAAAATTTTCAACTTCTTTTTCAACTCCCACTATTTTTAACTCCTCAAAATTTTTCAAATCAAACTTTGAGTTGATGTTACCTTCTTGGATACAATTAACTTAAAGTAAACGCAAACAATTTTGTGGAGTAGACCATCAAAGTTTTCAAGTAATTTCTTTTAAAATTAGAATAAGGTCTTCTTTAAATCATTCATCTATATACATGTTGTTTGTGGCTCATAAGATTATTGGTTTTAAGTTTGATGACACTTGCATATGGATCTTTGATCATGGTGGAAAGATATACAAATTAACCAATAATAAAAAAAAGGTTTTTGTCATTAAAGAACAAGAAGATTTGAGGACAAATCCTTTTCAAAAGGGAGGATATGATGACATATCCCTAAAAATTAACTCTTGTGTGGGAATGGATAGTCTTTCAAACATATACATCCAACACAAGACAAATAAAAGCTTCAAAGATTCTCCTACTATCCAAGACCTTGATCATTATTTGATATAAGGTGTATCATTGTTGGGACTATACTCTTCATTTATTCACTATCATAACATTTGTTCTAACTTGTGTTATAAAATGAGTATTTGACCTTGGTGGAGAAGCGCACAAAATTCCAAAGTAGATAAGGAAGTTTGCCTTGTTCCATGTTGAAGATTTGAGGGCAAATTCTTTTCAAGAGGGAGGGAATGATGGAAAATCCCCCTAGCCATGGTCAAACACTTTCAAGAGAGCGAAAGTCATGCATGAAGATGACATCAACTCTACCTTGTGGGCCACCTTTGGAGTTATCATGGAGCATGGATTGAAGAGTAATGTAGGTTTATATAGACCTTGTATTTGGGCATGTAGTGTAGGTTTGATTATGGTTTGTATTAAGGCTTAAGTAGCATAGGATTTTTCCTAAGTTAGATATCCAAACCAAGTAGAAAGTGTGTGCCATGTGTCATGCTTCCATTGGAAAGGATTTTGTTTTTAAAAGGTAGCCACATGCACCCTAGGAGTGGAGATGATTTACTTTTAGTAGTGGCTACATGACATTCTAGGAATGAAGAGTATTGTGTTTTGTGAATGACCACATGTCCTCACATCATTGGAGAGGTTAGAATGCCTCATTTTTTGCCAATGAGAGTAAAGGTGAAAGATCATGCTTTTAGGGTTAGAAGGATACACCCTTGGCTTGTAAATTGAGGTGTCTCCACCATTGCATTTGATCTTGGAATTAAGTAATGTTATGTTGCTAAAATATGGCCATACTCTTCCTTGATCAATGTAAGATCCGTATAAATAAAATGATTTTTTTAAGTATTTTATTTTGTGGTATTAAATAATAAATTGTGATGTAAACCCGTGTTGAAAAATATTTAAGGGACGAAAGAAAATTAAATTAATATTGGTTGTATATGGTTGTTATGTGTGTGTAAGGTGAGAGGGGTGTGTTTGGTTATCTCTCAGGGTAAAGAAATTCCAACTTGGATGAGTGGGTTCCACCATGATGTAAGTAAGAGTGAGAGATTGGTGCTCCATAAATCACGTGAAGCTTTCCTTTGGCTTGTTGTTAGTTTAATTCCATTTAGTTTGTTTTGAAGTGAGATGTGATTGGTGTGGCAATTTAATTCAAATAGATATGTAGGGGGCGGTTTGGTTTCCTTCCTAGGTTGTTTTTATTATTGGTTGTCTTCTATGGCTGGAGAGAGAAAGTCTTGTGCCATTTAAATCACGTAAGTATTGTAACAGTGAGAGTGAAGCGTCTTTCTTTCACTACTACAAAATTGACTATAGATAGCGCTTAACAGATAACGCTTTTTCTAATAAGCGTTATCTATTAATGTGCAGAACAATATGTAGCGCTTATTTAAACAAGCGCTATCTATAACTATGACAATAGATAGCGCGTATTTAAAAAAACGTTATCTATAATTATTTAATATTATTTTTTTAATTAATAAATTGAAATATATCCATACATAGCACTTTTTTGAAAAAGCGCTATCTATGACAATTGAATAGATAACACGTTTTTAATTAAGCGCGATGTATTGTGACCCAATAGATAACACTTTTTAGAGTATGCGCTATCTATAACGATTAAAAATTTTTCCTCTTCGCGCTACTAGGACTACTCTTGCAATTTGACGTTCACTTTGTCACTGCTTAGCGCTGCTCCTAGGTTTCATTCACGCTGCTCCTCCGTTTCATTCGCGCTACTCCTCCGTTTCATCACTGGTTAGGGCTCTTCTCCTCTGTTTCATCAACGTATGGTTCCTTCTCCTCCGTTCATCAGTGCGTTAGGGCTCCTTCTTCTCCATTTCATCAATGTGTTAGGCTCCTTCGGTAGTTCTCCTTCAATTTGACGTGTACGTCTTTGCTCACTCTTTCAGTGCACTCCCGTTTTCAATAGTGTGTGTAGCCTTTGCTCCTTCGTTTTAGGACTTCCGTTTTCAGGAATCACATTCCCTCTCCCTCCTCTTCTCGGCTTTGTTTCTCCTTTGCCTTATTTTCATGAAAACACGTTTTTATCAGGTGTTGATCGCGCCATTGGTGTAGAATCTGTGTTCGTGCACTGGGTTTAGGAACCCATTGTCACTCGCTTTTGTGTTAGGGCAAACGCTGAGGGAGAACGACACTCCTCTGGTGAGTTTTGAAATTTTGCAATTGTGTTATAGTTATAGTTATTTTATTTTAGCACATGGGTTGCGTGAATGTTTGGGTTTGGTGACTCTGTTTTGCATGAGTGAGACTAATTCTTAGTGTAAGTATGGAACAACTTGGATTAGTGTGTGTGAGTGTTAGGAAGAGGGAATGTCAATGTAACAGAGGGGAGAAGGATATTTGCAGAGAAAGGTTGAGAGAAGGTGAGGTTAAATGTTTGATTGGAAGTGTGAGGTGAGAGAAAGGATTGGGGGGTCAATGAGATTTATAAGTGTGTGCCAATCAGAATTAGAGTGTGTAGGATGTAGTAGTGAAGGTGTTTGGTGTCTTGTTTTCTATGGTCAGAGTCAATTTTGATTTTATTGAATGGATTGTAAAATTTAAAAGAAAAAAGAAAGACTGGATGTATTTGGAATTGACATGACATTTGACTTGATTTTACCTTGTTGTTAGCTGTAAGTTTACATATGGGAAGGCATTTCTTAACTTGCTTGGTTGAACTGAGAATAGTTTTTTTACTTCACATCGTGTGGTATAGTATATGTAAAAATTATATTTGGAAAATTGGTAGTGTAACCTACACTAGTACAGTCAGGTGAAGCGACAACGGTTGTTTTTTGTTATAGGCACCGGTTCTCGAACCGAGGCATATGCAGGCGAGGCAAAAAGTGTACTACTTTTGGCCTCGGGCCTCAACCGAGGCATAAAGGGAGAGGATTTGACATCGGTTCTACCATAACCGAAGCAGTAAGGTTTTTGGTTTTTTTCTTTTTTCGAAGGACTATAGGCCTCGGGTTAGGGGAACCGAGGCCGTATGTTCCACCCTACTTCCTCGGTTATAGCTTGAACCGAGGCAGTAGAGGCATTTTTTTTAACGCAGTACTTTCTGCCTCTGGTGTGGTCATAACCGAGGCATACGTTGCTTTTCTACCTCGGTTTTGACACTAACCAAGGCATATCACCTTGTTTTTTTTTTTAAAAATCAGGTGTGTTTCTGCAACATTCCCAACAACAGAAACAGACCTGCATATATATATATATATATATATATATATATATATATATATATTTACAGCCAGAACAATCGAGAATAATCCAGAAACTTATATTTTTAATGAAAATTATAATAAAACATAAATACATTCAATTGAATCATAAATCAACTTCTTATAAGCATAAATCAATCCAATTATAATCATAAATGAAGTTTGAAGCATAAATCAATGTAATGTACAAAGTTAAACTAATAGTAATGTAGATAAGCATCAAACAACTTAGAAACATAAACTTAGAACTTACTATATCCTAATATCTGATATATACTATTATATAAATGAATTACATATTTAGTCAGTGCTTTCCTCACAAGTTGAAGTGACTTCTCTGGAATTGCAGTCCTATTGAATCTCTGCATAAAATACAATGATTTAACTTAGTGTATTTGAAATCTAAACTATAGGGAAAATAAAATTGAAACCTAAATAATACCGTTTCCCATCCACTGGTGTAATGTGCACGAATAATGGTCATCATCCAAAACATGACGTAGTAACCACATTCATATGACCCCGTTTGTATATTGCACTACAATATATCATCATAATTATAAAATGTTAAGTAACATCAATTGAATGGAACCAAATGTAACAAAGTATGGACTAAAATACCAAACCTTAAGGGCAACCCATGCAAGCTTTTTGGCTGTAGCAGTAGATCTCCCAGATAACATCATATGTCTTGCAAGGGAACTATTAAAAACAATTCCTTTAGCATACATTTATATAAAAAAAAGTCGAAACATTGAGATTCTTACCAATCTACTACATGTTTAAGAGGGCTGGGAGGAGACTTCTGCAATGAACAAAACCAGACAGCAGTGTTCTCCGGTATGGAGATCACAAGTAGCTGCCAATGACACCTGAAATTGGTAATAACTTATGAATCATATACCAAAATTAATAAATGAATGTGTTGAAGTTAACAAACTTCACTTACCCATGTATATAAGGGAGAAAATATATCTCCTTCCCCATTCCAAAGCAGGTGGTGATGTATGTTTGGATATCATCAAATTTATTTCTTTCATGAGTCATAGAGGGGTCAATGAACCCATATACATCGTTGAACCCCTTCTTGTTACTAACATCAAACATATACCTAAAATGAAGAAATAATCTGATATAAGTAAGCTGATGAAATAGAATTATATAAAAAAGTTTTCATAAACTTACATCATCCACAGCTGAATGAGTGTAATATTAATTTCTTCTCTACCCGACGCAAGCTCCCTAACATCTTGATGATGCAAGTACAATGGGATCTGAGCTTCTCTTCCAAATGTAGCACAATCCCAGTGTACATTCATCGGCGCATCTAAAATGATTTTAGCAAGCTCGTCTAACGCACAACGAGGGTCATCCTCAGATAAATGAGTCTTCTTTGGTGTAGGACTTCCCTCTTGACCTATCTGCTGTTAAATGCAAAAATGGTTATGTTATAACGTCAATTAGAAGTAAATATTAAAATTGAGAAGTATATAGTATGAGTGTTTACCGCGGGATTAGATACATCACCAACCAAATGTCTAGGCCAGGCGACAAAGGACTTAAATGCTTCTTCCACAGTGAAAAACTCATTTGTAGGCACAGGAAGAACGACATCTGCTATGACAACTTCATCCACCGTGACCTTGACCTCATATTCTGAAAGTTGTACACCATGCACTACAGTGGCTGTCTCATAAACTATACCACGAGCCACTAGCACGGTCCCAATATTAGAAAGAATATATAACTGACATGGACGCGTTTCATCCAATGCGTCCCCTGGAACACTGACAGCTGAACAACTTCCTTTACCACTTCTACCTGTCAAATTAAATGTTAGGTTATGCAAAAAGTAAATTAGTAACCAAAAATAAATAAGTTCACTTGTATGGGGCACAACATGTTCCGCTACAGGAGATGGCGGAGGACGATTTCCATAACCCTCATAATGCTGCTGGAACTGGCGCGCAACCATTTCAGCAACTTCATCATACAACTCTGCCTGAACCTTCTTTGTGATCTCCTATGTCATCTCTTTTCTTATGTCCTCCTACATCTTTTCGTATGAATATGGACGCGAGGAAGACCCAAAAAATTGTCGTATGCCTATGCCAGTCCCAGCACCACGCACCCGTCCTAGGTGCTCAGGTCATCCAATAGTTGTGGCAAGAATATCCCGACAACCTTTTTGTGTGAATTGACCTTGGGAGCTCTGCTCAACCAAGGAGTCTTGTCACATAACAAAAGTTCAAAATCATTAGAAAGATCTATGTAATATATATAACAAAATTAATGTAAAAATATACGAAATGACATTTTACAATTCTTTCAGATATTTCTCTGGCAGACTCAGAAGTGTAGGAGCCCGATGGTCTTATACGGGCTAACTTCCACTTCTCGTGCCGAGATGGTGGTGAAGGAGGAGGAGGAGGGTCACCACCCTCAGAAAGTGGAAGTCTGCTATCTGACTTCTGCTTCATTATTTTCTCTTTAAGCTTCCTATATCCACCACGAGACAGTAAGTGTGGATTTTTATTCTGAGCGTTTATTCCCTGTGCTTTTGACCTTTTTTCCTGTGACAAAATGAAACAATTGTCATAGTAGATAATTATGAATGATGAATTGAATGATTTTACTGCACTTACCTACCACGCCTCGGATGAACGAAGCTCTACAAACTGACGCCATGTTTCTTCGTCAATTGTTGAATATTTGGAACATGGATTTTCGTTACTTTTTGGTCCAAATATATATGTAGTGATGGACGAGCATCCAAGGAGATGACGAATGTGTGTGTCACGAGCTCCTTCGAAGCTTCCTCCAGAGATGAACTCAGCGGAAAATGATTGAAACACAAGATTAAGAGAGAATCTATGAAAACAGAAGTGTGATAACCTTCGCAAAAACCTTAGACACTATAGGAAGAGAGAAATCGAAAGAGAATAGAGCAAATTTGAGAATGAACACGAAGAACCCTAATATGGACCGAAGGAACCCTAGAAAGGTGTAGAACATCAAAATGAACCGATTAATCGGTTCAAAACAAAGATTGAACGGTGCATAATGAAAATCAAATGGATTAAAGGTGTTTAAACAGTAAAAGAATGGTTTTAATCGGGTAAATCTGAAGGAAAAGGGAAAAGGAGGGTTTAGAGGTTTTGTGATGATGAACGCAACAAGGAGAGACGAATCTACGGTGTAAACAAGACTTACAGTGGAAGAACTCTGGAGAGAGGAACAACTCACGAGGAAGGAGACGCGAGAGTGAAATGCGAAATGAAGTGGTGCGTGTCTGATGTGCGAGAGAAAAATGAGGGAGCTGACGCGTGGCTGAAGAAGGAAATGGAGAGCACTGACGCATGTGAGGTGGCAGCAAAGGAGAGGTAGCATGGAGGAAAGAAGCACCGTGAAATTTGGAAAATGAAAGTGAGAGAGGTGCTTGGAAGGTGGCTAGATGGAGTCTTTGGACTCTCTAGCATGTGACTTTCAAGAGAGAATAATTTCTGATTTCAGAAAATTCAATTCTCATTAAGCTCAAAAGTGCTAATACAAGAGAGGAGTTGGGTCTTTATAGTAACCCATGCTCCTTAAGAGCTAAGCTATGAAAGGTAAAAATACAAAAGGAGGACTACGTCAAGCAGGATTCCATCATGTAGACGTCAATTTTGTCTTAAACCCTCAAAATCTTTCTGCAATTGCAGATAAACACTTATTCCTTAAGCTCTCGACGTTTGGCATATCAAATGTTATCTACAACAAAGAAAGTAATAACCTTATATCAATACAGATTTATCAATATAATGAATATAGAATTTGGAGCAATATTTCTTAACTTACCAATAGATCTTGCCAGATAAGATTCCGATTAGCCTTAGAAACATGGTCAAAGGATGGAGTAAGTATAGAGATACGATCACGTGCCAATACTCCAAGGTAAGACCTAAATACATCTGCATTTGGGCCAGATGCAACTCTAGTGACCACGTCAATAATGACAGGTGTCCTCTCACCTGCATTTCTTCTAAGTATAAGCTGTCGTAACCTCGTTGCTCCTCTCGTCCGTCTAGAAGTGGTGGGGACTTCATCGCCTAACGAATGAGGTGACTCAGCCATATATCTGTCACAATAAATAAGATGAAAGATAAATAAAACACTTATAAAATAACATATATTATTTAACAAAAGCCATAAATATTTACACAAAAATGAAATTCATATATAATCATATGGATTGGTCATATATATATTCCCTCGTTGTGATCTTCTCGTATTGCTTGTATATCATCAATTAGAGGGTCGTCATCCACAATTATTGTCGTTTTAAATGGATGGTTGTCAGCGATATGAAAATTACTTAGATTCTCTTCTTTATCTTCAATTTGCCTTTTTTCTTGGAGAGCAACATACCAATGGTCAGACGCAGGATTTTTGACATAAAAAACCTGACTTGCTTGATATGCCATGATGAACAGTTCGTCTCCATAACCAACCTTTCGAAAATTAACAAGTGTCATACCAGATTCATCTATTTTGACACCACTCTTATTGTCTACCCACTTACATTTGAAGAGTGCAACGGAAAACTTAGTGTAATCAACTTCCCATATCTCTTCAATTGTACCATAATATGTCATGGATCCAACTACAGGATTTTGATCTTTGGATGTGGAAAACTGTAGCGACTCAGCTTCTAAACTGAGGCCACTATTTTGTACTGTGCTTTTATCATCCAAAGTCTTTGTATAAAATGTGCAATTATTAATTTTATAGCCTGTACAACATACAAAATCAAACTTCAAGCCATTTGATAATCACAACAAAGTCTTTGAGGGCCGTGATTCTTTTGAAACTTCAGATTTGAACCAGGACAAGAATGTTCTGTTATGCTCCATCAACTGCCATTTCTCTGATTGTCGTGGATAGTTGTCCTTTAGAACGGCTTTGTGTGCTTCCAAAAATGGGATCACTTCATTTGTGTTGTTTAATATCTACAGATGTGCTTGCATCAATTCTTCACGACTTTTCGTCACCACATTCACACCTCGGAAGCTTTTACTTGTAGAATATCTATTCAACCATGATGTCCGAGGGGCTCCTATCGGATTTGCTTTAGTCATATACTCAGAGCAAAACTCAATACTTTCTTTAGCAATATATCTTTCAATCATTGAACCTTCTGGACGATATTGATTTTTGACGTATCCTTTCAAAATCTTCATATAACGCTCAATAGGGTACATCCATCTTAAGTATACTGGTCCACACAACTTTATTTCTCTGACCAAATGAACAAGTAAATGCACCATGATGTCAAAAAAGGACGGAGGGAAAAACATTTCTAGCTGACACAAGATGATGATAATTTCCCTTTGAAGTTCATCTAACTTTGTAGGATCTATGACTTTAGTACAAATTGACGAGAAAAATGAGCACAATCGAGTTATGGTCTGCCTAACTTTTTTGGGCAAAATTCCACGAATTGCCACTGGTAACAACTGTTGCATTAAGACGTGGCAATTGTGAGACTTCAGTCCAACAAGCTTTAAGTCCTGCATTGACACTAAGCTATTGATATTTGAAGAGTATCCTTGTGGTACCTTGATACTCTTTAAACAAAGACAAAAACTTATCTTCTCTTGTTTGGACATTGTGTAACATGCAGGGGGAAAATAAGTACGTTTACCAATCTCTCTTGGTGCCAACTCTTCTCGGATCTTCATGTCAATCAAATCCAAACGCGTATTCACTCCATCTTTTGTTTTTCCCTGAATGTTTAGTAGTGTACCAATCAAGCTATCACAAACATTTTTCTCAACATGCATGAAATCTATGCAATGTCTAACATCTAACTTTGACCAATATGGAAGATCAAAGAATATTGATTTCTTCTTCCAAGGGGTCGTTACAAAAGACTTCTTCGACGTTTTCCCAAATATATGATGTACTCTATTAACTTTCTCAGCAACTTCAAGTCAAGTAAGTGGAATGAGTGCATTGTCTTTTTCTTGTTCTCCATTGAATGCTTTCTTTAACCTTCGATATGGATGATTAAATTGTAAAAAAATCGCCAATGACGCATATATACTATCTTCCTTTCGTGTTTTAATTGTTGAGCTGCAATGTTTTCTTCACATATAGGACATGCTTTATGACCTTTCACACTGTACCCCGACAAATTACTGTAAGCTGGGAAGTCACTAATGGTGCAAAATAACATGGCATGCATCATGAAAGTTTCTGAAGCAAAGGCATCAAATATTTCAACCCCCATCAACCCACAACAACTTCAAGTCTTCAACTAGTGGCCTTAGATAAACATCGATGTCATTTCCAAGCTGCTTTGGACTAGATATCAACATTGACAACATCATGTACTTTCTTTTCATGCACAATCCAGGAGATAAGTTGTAAATTATCAGTATAACGGGCCAACAACTGTGATTGGTACTTAAATTACCAAATGGATTCATTCCATCAGTAGCTAAGCCAAACCTAAGATTTCTACATTGTTCACCAAATTAGGGGAATTCTTGATCAATAATTTTCCATTGCGTTGAATCAGCTGGATGACGAAGCAGCCCATCAGTTGTTCTCTCATCTGCATGCCATCTTAGGTTTTTAGCGTCTTTGGGATTCGCGAACAAATGCTTAAGTCTGGCAACTAGTGGAAGGTACCAAACTACTTTCACTGCAGAACCATTCTTTTCTGTGTGACCACCATCTTCACCGTTGTTTTTTGACTTGTATCGTGATATCCCACATTTTGGACACTTTATCAAAACTTCATTCTCATTCCTATATAATATGCAATCATTCGGACATGCATGTATCCGTTTATATTCCATACCCATCAGACCAAGAATTTTTTTTGCATCATAATTACGATTCGGTAACGTATTTCCATCTGGCAGCATTTCATTCAACAACGACAACAATTCTGTAAAACTCTTATCACTCCATCCGTTGCTCACCTCTAAATTCATGAGCCTTAACACCGCTGACAACCGTGTGAACTTAGTTGAACCTGCATACAAAGGAGTCTCCACATCAGTGGACATCGTTTCATACACATGCGCTTGGGCAAAAGCTTCTGCGCCAACATCGCAGATCATGTCCTCTAAGTTGTCTTCTTCTGCTTGATCTTCCATATCCATTGTGGAATCATAAACATTTTCAGTTGTAAAGACAGTTGGAAAGTCTGTTAATTCGCCGTGCCATATCCATGTTGTATAACTTCGTATGAAACCATCACAGATAAGATGTTCCCTAATATCAGTTGCGTTCAACTTCCTCCCATTCAAACAGTTCACACAGGGACATCTGAACTTGACTTCATCATCACCACTTGTACTCGTATTACGTTGCGCAAACTCTATAAATTCTTCTACCCCTCTCTCGTACTCAGTGCTGATGCGTGGTAAATTAATCCACCCTCTATCCGTACGCATGTTTACTGAAATTGTTTACACAATTTCAATAATCTTGAATGATCACTTTGATTGTGTTTGTATTCAAGGTGTGACCCTATCCCATTCAAGAAGATTCACTTTTTTTAGTTTATTAAACATATCAATTTTAAACGACATATCTTAAATTTCACGAAATTTTGCCAGCATTTCGCATTGGTCTTCAGGTTACACGAAATGAAAGTGATTATAAATCATAATCAAATATGCACCCGAAGATCAATACAAAACACAATGACAAATTTTCTTGAAATTTAAGAAATGTATATTAAAATTGATATGTTATAATAAACTATGAAAAAGTTATTACTCTTCTTAAATTGTCCAACCGGACAATTCAAGATTCAATACTTGTAAATTATTATTACCATCTCCTTTATTTTCAATTGTAAAAAGTACGTTTGTTAAAAAAATATGGAGATAGTAAATAATTTTTGTACTGAATTTTAAACGGGAAACTAAGACTAATTCACAGCAACAAACAATATATTCAAGCATATCATAAAATTTTAAGAATATATATCTATAATTAAATCAAGTTTATCAATAATAACTAGTGAGGCTTCATTTTTCCTTCCGCAATTTTCTATTTTTCCCTTGCTTTTGGTAAACTATGTGCTCCTTTATCATGCCAAATCTATAATTAAACAAGCAATGAATTGATTTGGTAAACAGCGTGCTCCTTTATCATGCCAAATTTTCTTTATCAATACCACAAATAATTTGAATGAATAACCTATACACAAGCAATGGAAGCAATGGAAATTTTCTTTATCAATACCTGGGATCGTGGCAACAAGTGTGGCAGCAAGTCGTGACTGAAATGGAAGCACTGGCGACGGAGATGGAAGCAGACGACAACCACCGAAAAATGAGACCCGCTGGAGATGGAAGCAAAGCGAACGAAAGCAGTGGTGACCACACGGAGAGGAGGAGATGACGAGGGTTGCTGCTCGCGTCAAAACATCAACCGGTGCATAAACGGCGGTCACCAGCGATGGAAGCAGTCAGAGATGGAAGCAAACGGAGATGGCACCGAGGGTTGCTGCTCGCGGGTTTCTGGCGCTGAGAAGAAGATGAACGAAAGTGATGCAGTTGCTGCTGTTCGCGGAAGAAATTTAAACACTTTACTTCCTCGGTTCTACACTTAACCGAGGCATAATACCTTACTAGCTCGGTCAAAACTTCAACTGGTGCATAAACAAAGTCCACCAGACCCTTTATGCTTTAGTTCTCAACCAAACCGAGTTAGTTTCATGAAGAAACAACATCGGTCTTCAACAAACCCGAGGCCCAAACCGTGTACGTCAGAGGTTGGCAGTGGAGCAGAGCTTTACGCTTCGGTTCTGATGAGAACCGAGTTAGTAGCGTGGCACGTCTTTTCTAGCATGGTAGGTGGTGGCAGGTTTGAAGCAACCTATCTGCATCGGTCAACACAAAACCGAGTTCGTAGCTCTCTTTAGGCACCGGTTTCTTGTAAACCGAGTTAGTAAGTGCGATCAGAGGTTGGAAAGTCACATCAGCTGGTAGGCTTATACTTCGGTTGGGGGTAGGACCGAGGTAGTATCGTGCTTTAGGCATCGGGTTTGAAGCAACCGAGGCACATAGGTTAGTTTTATTTACGGTTCTGCCACCACGCTTGTATACGCTTCGGGTTTGCTTAAACCGAAGCGTATATAGCCCTTTTAAATCCTTTTTTTTACTAGTGCTAGGTGGTAAATGATGGTCTCTTTGTTTAAGTGTGGTAAAATAAGTTGTTTAATAAGAAGGTAAATGCATGCAACTTTCCCTTCTTGTAGTTGAATGAAAGTTTTGATCATATTTATTGTTTCGTTAATTATTGAAATAAATTATCCATTTAGATATTGTTTGATGCTAACCATTGTGATACTTTTGGAAGCTAAACTTGTCTTACATGTGTGAGGCATTGGCATATTACAATACTCTGTTCTCTTGGACAATGACCTAGTGTTTTTATTGTGCTGAGTTTGGAATATTTGTAGCTTCCAGTTCCAATTAGTGTTAAACACATGTTCCTCTCTCTCACAATTTGAGGTAGGATTAGTCACTTTGTTACAATTTGTTGATGTGCTACAATTTGTTGCTAAGTTTTTAGTGCAATCTTCTCTTCCATGTGGGAAAGCAACAGGAAACAAAATTTAAGCCCACACTTACCATTTTTTTTGCTCTTTTGTCACTTACTATTCTATCTCTCTATTCTCCACTAACCTCTGTCACTGTTATGGATTTGTAGTTCTCCCTCTAGGAACTTACCAACACCACCACATTCCAACAACGTTTTTTCTATTTTCTCTTTCTCCCAAATAGATTTAGGATTCAATTAAATAATTTTAAGATGCTCAATCATCACTTTCAACAGTTCAACTTACTTGCTGATGATATATTAGTCTAGAATTATTATCAATTAACTTGTTTTTTAGTTGTTCAAGAAAAAATATTAGTATTTGAAAGCTTTGTTTTTATTACATTTGGACTTTGTGTGTAAAGTTAAGTATTTCATCTAGGGGAAAACTTAATTATATTTGAAGGTTAAGGGCCCTTTTGAGAATAATAATTAGTTGAAGTGATGTAGGGAAATGTCAAACATAACTCCACATGATAAAGTACTTTTTAAAATGACATGGAGAATTTAGTTAGTGTTGTAGATCATGTTCAGTCAAAGGAATTTGGATATTTTATTCAAATTTCAGCATTCAAAAATATCTATTTGAAAGATAGTTCCAATAAAATAGAAATATAATGATAAACCATAGCTAGATGTTGTATTGTTGTTCCAAAGGACAATAGTTATGAGTTGTGTAGAGGTGATAGATGATTCAAGCTATATAACTCTGGTCATACATGTTTGCTGGTATGTTCTCTACTGGTTTCAATAGGAGAGGGTTAGAGATAAATGATAAAATGGTTTTACCGGGCAATTAAAGTAGTATGAGTTGTAGGAGGAACAAAGTCTTTAATATGGCTGTGAACTTTTAATTGTGTGAAGCCAATGATGTTGATTCTCGAAGTTGTCATGTGTTAGTAATAGAAAATATTGTTCCTGAAATTAACAGTGTAAAAGTGTCACTAATGCATGCTCATTAAACTAATAGGAATGAATCACTATCATGTGTACTTTCTCGTTAGGCCCTGTTGGAATTTAAGAGTATTAGAGACAATTTTCAGATTTATGAAAAGTTACATTTATTCATGAAGAGTTATAACCAATGAAGTGTTACAATTATTCATGAAGAGTTACAATCATTCATGAAAAGTTACAATCAAGAAATGTAACTAATCAGAATCTGGTATCTCTTAGATTTGAAAGATGCCTGATCAACATCTATATAAAGGGATCCTGTGCTCTACTCAAAAAGAATTCGGTCATTCTCTTAACACACAAATCAATTCCTGAGAATCATATTCTTGTTTAACGTTAATACTAAGAGTGAGTATCATCGTTGTATTTCTTCTTTGTATCTCAAAAGCGGATTTCGTGGTCCCCTTCACTCTTATAAGGGACGAAATATTGCTTTTAGGAAAGTGTGTATTCACGCCTAGAAGATTATATCAAGTTTACATTGTTGTTCATCTTGTTTCCCTAAATTCTTGGAAAATTGTTCCAACAGTCTAAAAGCAATATTTTCTCTAAGATGACAACAATTCGTGAGATGTCTGCAAACTTTCACAAATTAGACAAGTTTGAAGGTGTTGGTTTCCGACGATGGCAAAAGAAGATGCATTTCCTTCTCTCGGCTCTAAACGTGGCATATGTTCTAAGTTCTCCCCAACCCAAAGAAAGCGAAAACGAGACATTAGAGGAACAACGGAAAAGGAACAAATGGGAGAATGATGATTATGTCTGTCGTGGTCACATTCTGAACGGTATGTCTGATCCTTTATTTGACATATATCAATATGTGGATTCTGCAAAATAACTTTGGGATCAACTTGAAAGCAAATACATTTCTGAAGATGCATCAAGCAAGAAATTCCTGGTTAGTAATTTTAATAATTACAAAATGATTGATGCTAGACCAATAATGGAACAATTTCATGAAATCCAAAGAATCCTAGGAAGTTTCAAGCAACATAGTATTGAAATGGATGAGACATTCATTGTTTCTTCTATAATTGACAAACTACCACCAAATTGGAAAGATGTTAGAAATTCAACAATTATGAATGCTCTCTTGCTTCAACCCCTATGGATCCTAGTTTAAAGATATTACCAAATGGTGGTAAAGCAGTTTCACAACTGGAATATGCAAGGGTAATAGGATGTTTAATGTATGCAATGATAAGTACAAGGCCAGATATTGCTTTTGCAGTAAGCAAATTGAGTAGATATACTAGCAATCCTAGTCTATCACATTGGCAAGCAGTACGTCGAGTACTTAAGTATTTAAAGAAAACTATTAATTATGGATTAACATATAGTAGTTATCCTTCAGTTTTGGAAGGATATTCTGATGCAAGTTGGATTACAAATGCAGAAGATCACTCTTCAACTAGTGGTTGGATTTTCCTCCTTGGGGGAGGTGCAATTTCTTGGTCGTCCAAGAAACAAACTTGCATTACAGATTCCACTATGGCTTCAGAGTTTATAGCTCTGGCCTCGGCAGGAAAGGAAGCCGAATGGTTGAGGAATCTCATGTTCGAAATACCATTGTTACCAAAACCAATATCACCAATAGCAATACATTGTGACAATGCTGCAACATTGGCAAAGGCTTATAGTCAAGTATACAATGGCAAATCAAGACATATTGGTGTGAGACATAGTTATGTCCAAGGACTAATCAAAGATGGAGTTATTACAGTAGATTTCGTACGAACAAAGTTAAATTTGGCTGATGGATTTACTAAGGCATTGGCTAAAGATTCCATTTCCAGAATGACAATTGGAATATGAATGGAGCCCACAATTAATCACAAGTAAGAGAATCTTAACTTAACGCTTAATATGACATTGAGTCTTAAGTTCAATAAGATTAAATCTCTTATTTGATGATTGAAAGCACAAATAAGTATTTCAAGAGTGCTTTAGATCTGTGATGCTTAGGAGGTTGACTAATTCTTAATTGATTTCTTGAAATTATGTTTTGTCACAGGAACATGTTTACCTAAGAAATCAACCTATGTAAGTGCGAAGTTTGGCCGCTTCAAGAAGTCAAGGGGGCATGACTTTGTTGCACTTATGAATAGATATGGACGCATGGCCCTATTGTGTCAAGTATAATAAGAATATGTAATTTATCTTATATGTAGAGTATCTTCAAGATTTCATTATGCATTATGTTGGTTCAATCGTTTCGACACCAATAAAATTCGAATTCCTGAAATGTGTATTCTACTAAGTGAAAGTTCAAGTCTATGTACACTTTCATTTATGTGTAAGATTGCAATTATTAAATTGATGTTTTGTGTTAAGTAATTATACAATACTCTCAAATGGTGGAGGATTGTTGGAATTTAAGAGTATTAGAGACAATTTTCAGATTTATGAAAAGTTACATTTATTCATGAAGAGTTATAACCAATGAAGTGTTACAATTATTAATGAAGAGTTACAATCATTCATGAAAAGTTACAATCAAGAAATGTAACTAATCAGAATCTGGTATCTCTTGGATTTGAAAGATGCCTGATCAACATCTATATAAAGGGATCCTGTGCTCTACTCAAAAAGAATTCGGTCATTCTCTTAACACACAAATCAATTCCTGAGAATCATATTCTTGTTTAACGTTAATACTAAGAGTGAGTATCATCGTTGTATTTCTTCTTTGTATCTCAAAAGCGGATTTCGTGGTCCCCTTCACTCTTATAAGGGACGAAATATTGCTTTTAGGAAAGTGTGTATTCACGCCTAGAAGATTATATCAAGTCTACATTGTTGTTCATCTTGTTTCCCTAAATTCTTGGAAAATTGTTCCAACAGGCCCCACTTTTGATCACAGAGAACAAGTTTAATATATAGCTTCCAATTCTCTTAAGGTCATTGTTATATTCTATTTGTTTTGTTCTTCAATAGCATTGGGGGGATTTTTCTAAGGAGAAGCAGAACAACCCCATCTCCCTCTCCACTTACCTGTGAGAGAATCTGAAGTAACAAAATAAGGTTCGTCACAGGCTCTCCAAAAGGCACCTGGGAACCTATCATCATTGCGGATACAACCACACAGAGTTACTGGTTGAATTAGAGGGTCTTGGTTTGTGTCATTTGGGTTCTGCTTTCAGCTATCTTTTCTTCATTGATTATATTGAAGTATGAAGTTTCGTGGAAGGCAACAGGAAATGATAACAAGGAAGGCCAGAGAGAAACAACTACAAGAAATGATGACCAGAAAGAATCATCTTCTAACAACAAATATATTATCTAGGAATAAAAATGTTCCATGTAATACATATATAATCTAGATATTTCTTATTATAAAGAATTTGCTCCTCATTTCTATAATTACAGAACTTACAATATAAATTAGAGGAATGTAAGGAACTAAATCTTTTCAACATACCCTCTTCTACAAGATAAAATTAACTAACTATAGAAGTTGTGTTCCTAGCATTTCTATAAGCTAAAACTTCATATAATTATTATTAATAAAATAATATTATTAAATTTATACTAAAATTCATTAAATATTTTAAAAGAAATAAATTTATTAAATTATAATTATGAATCATAATTATTTTGTAAATTAATAAAACTATATATATATATATATATATATATATATATATAATATGGATAAATAAATAAATAATTGTTTTTAAAATTGTTTAAAAAGTTATTTAAATAAAATAGTATTATTAAATTCATACTAAAATTCATTATATATTTTAAAAGAACTAATACTGTTACTTTTTAATTAATCTTACTACTACTTCTAGGTAGACAAATACACCTTACCACACAATATTGACCTTACTGCTTCTATTTAATTAACCACCTTACTGCACATTCCTCTTTGGCCTTATAAGTAGACAAATACTACTACTTTTTAATTTTAATTAACATTAGTGCTACTTCTAGGTAGACAAATACACCTTACCATGCAATATTCACCTTACTACTTCTCTTTAATTAACCACCTTACTGCATATTCCTTTTTGGCCTTCTAGGTAGACAAATACTATCACTTTATTTATTTTCTTAAGTGACCTTGTTTTCTTTATTCGGGCTCTGATAGAGTATACACTCAACATCAAAGTTGAAGCCTTAATGAATTGCTCTTTCCACAATCATTGTTGCTCCCAAGTAGGCAGATTGTAGTGTGATTTTTATTTACTTGTTGAATTTGAATGCAGGGTGCATTTTCATTTACTTATGATCATCTAAAATTGGTTTGTTTAATTAGATTTATAAATACTTGATTTCATTTTTACTAATTGCATTGTTATTCTTTTTGTAAATTGCAGTTTTGAGCTTTTCTTACACATACGGTGTGTTCAAAGTTGAGGTAGGATGAATATTATTTATAGTTTGTTATTGCAAATAGTGTTAACTTGTATATATTGCTAATACTATATTGACTAATCTTGATAGATTAATAAAATGTGGACCGAAAATGGATGTTTGCTAGTCGATTATCAAAAGAATACGAGAATGGGGTGAAAGGGTTTCGTAGATTTGCAGTTGAGAATGCAAAAAACCCTAGTAGAATCATTTGTCCTTGCTTGCAGTGTTGTCATTTAAAGGTTGTGAATGCAGATGAGTTAGAAGAGCATTTAATATGCAATGGAATTGATAAAAGTTATTCATGTTGGACCAAACATGGTGAAAATAGAAAAAATCATATGAATAATGATTTTCATCATAATACAAGTTATACACCAAAAGAAACTGACATAACATATGACTTAGATGATGTTGAGGAGATTGTAAATGTAATTGAAGAGGATATGCAAGATTCTCCTCAGATGTTTGATAGGTTGACAACGGATGCAAAGACACCATTGTATAATGGTTGTACTAGTTTCACAAGACTATCAGCAATCTTAAACTGGAGATAATTCATTATCTTGAACCAGTAGCGGTAGACATTAATATAAGGCAAGATTTGAAGAAATTGTTTGACATGTAAGAATATATGTGTTGTATACTTTTACTTGAAATATTCGTATACTTTTAGTTATATTGTTTTTACAATTTTATTTATTCACTAGGGTTATACAAACCTATCGAGCTCAAACAGGAAACATGATTTCAAAATCTAAGTCAAACAATATCAAGTGGACAACAATTAAGGTACATTACTCTAGTATGTTTTGTGTAGTATAGTCTTGATTGTGATAATTAAATTGTTGAATGACCTCATGTGACCTTTTAATTCACATTATGGCTGCTTGTATTGTACTGGTTAGGTGAATAACTTGTATTCTTGAATGATTGAAGACTTATTTCCTTGTTGCATAGTAATGGTTAGTTAAATAACATGTATTATTGTGAAACTGGTTGGAGGAGTATATGGTTGTTATGAAAGCATAACCTTTTATTAATAGTTTAAACTTGTATATGGTATATAGTTATTTGTTATTATGCACTGAACATGTTTGGAGTATACTAGAGTTTTGAATCTTTTTATGTTCAAATTATAAAAATGCTTTTAAATTTTGGAATTCTAGTGCCCAAGACAACCCAACGACAATGATTGTGGGTATTGCATGTGTCAATATATGAAGGAAATTATTACATATTGTGAAGGAGGAACAATTCCAACTGATGTAAGTTATCTTTATCGTCATAATTAATTTGTAGTAATATTTAATTAACTAATTCTCTATTATTTCTCTTTCTTGCAGTATTTTTCTAGTTGCAGATGTCAACAATATCATGAAAGTCAAATAATGGAAGTTAGAGAAAATTGGTGTTTACATGTAATTAGTACATGCTTATAGGTTATGTTAAGGTGATGTGCTTATAAGTATTGATAGGATATATATGTTATGACACGTAATAGGCGATTTAACGATTAACTTTTGAAATATTAGTGTACCAATAATTTGTATTTATATTAATGAACATTCTTTTTGAGACATTTGTCATATTTTTCTCAATATTTTATATTTTTTTGTATATAATACCGTAATAGAACCAATATTTTATATTTTATTCTAAAATTCATTACTTTTTTTTAAAAAAATTTGAACCAATAGATAGTGCTCCTTTAAAAAAGTGTTATCTATTGTTAGCAATAATAGATAACGCTTCTTTAAAGAAGCGCTATCTATTGGCAGCCAAAGCGCTATCTATTGGCAGCCACTAATAGATAGCGCTTATTTAAAGAAGTGCTATCTATTGGTGACTAATAATAGATAGTGTTTTTTTTTTTAAAAATGCTATCTATTGTTGCTAAGAATATATAGCGCGTTTTTTAGAAGCACTATCTATTAATAGATAGCGCACATCTATGATAAAAAAAAAATCGCTATCTATGTTTTAGTAGTGTTTCCTTGGTTTGTTTATTAATAAATCTTTCATTAATTGGTTTTAAGAAAGAGAAACGTGTGGTAGTGCATTATTTTATTGTTTCCTTTTCCTTTGTGGCCGGGAACGTGCAGGTGAGTGTCTAGCTTATTTTTCCTTTGCTTTCTCTTAATGATCTTTACGTTGCAAGGAGTGGGGAGAGAGAAACTGGTCCACTTTTGTTCATGTTGCATGGTTCTTTACGTGATTTTGAGAGAGAGAGTGAGAGTTAGCATTTAGGCTTTGAAAAGTCAAAGGTGAAGAGAGAAAATAGTCGAGTAGTTTGCTTCAAATTTTGTTATAAAGGATTTTGCATGAGGAACTGGATGCTTGGACCGTAAAAGTGTGAACATTAAAATTAAATTATTTGGCCAAGAGTTGATTATTTCAAAAGTGAATAAAAGTGTGAGAAGAAAGGGTTAGAAGTTCTGGAAGATATAAAAGATATTAAAAAGAATAAATAAAAGGAAGAGGAGAAGGGGAGCGAAGGACTGTTGTTGGTATGTAAGTTAGAGAGAGAAGAGGAGAATAAAATAGGTTGTAATGGTTGAAGAAGAAATAGTAAGCTAAGGGAAAAAAATAAAATAAAATAAAAGAGAAGATGGTGGGGAAGATGCGTGAAGGTTACATAAATAATGGAGAGAGAATATGAATTGTAAGTTTTGGGTTTAGTGAAAAAAAGAAAAGAAAGAGAAACTGATGAGTAAATGTGTGACGTGAAATGGGTGAGAGAAGGAGAATTATATGTAGCTTTGGATATAATGAAAGAGTGGATGAGAAAGAAAATGGTAAGGAGGTGTGCAGGTAAAAGAAAGAGAGAGAGAAAATGAGACTTAAGTGGAAATGGAGGGGTCCAGCTTGGAAGTGAGAGGAAAGGTAATTTAATGACTTTGGGATTCACTTGAAAAGCTGTAGAAGGGAGTGTGTTTAAAATATACAAGGGGTGTATTAGAATTAGGTGTCTATTTTGTGTTGGGAATTTACGGGGGTGCACAAGAAATATTGTTCTAGTTGATGAAAGTGTGAAATTAGTAATTTTACGGGGTAATAATTAAATTAAGTTTTTTTTTATTTAGTTATGAATTTTTAATTAATTATTGGTCATTGAATTTGGTTGACTGTGTATATGATGGTGATCCGTGTATAGTTGTGATGGTGAAGTTGTGAGAGCAAGCATTCTGTCATTTCCTTAGAATTTTTGTCGAATCGATGATGTTTGTATTGTGATACGATAGTGTGTTGAGTCTCTACGAAGATTGAGATTCGAGTGTCACCCTTTCCTCGTGCGCGAGGACTAGAGAAGGTTGGATGTCTCGCCCAATGACTTCGGCTAGTGTGAGTATAGTGTTCGGTGGGTGCGCCTAACTTGAGTTTTTACTTGTAATTCCTTGAGGAGTCGGGGACATAGGTCTGAAGTTGTGATGAGAGACGACTCGAATTGCCCAGTTTTGCGAAACAAGCTTGGTACACAAAATTCAAGGAAACAATAGAAACTTGTGAGAATGATCTGAGTCGTTGTTTTGAATACTGTGATGTATTGTAATGTTATAACTATGATAGTCTGGGTGGTGATGATCAGAGTTATGAGTTGAATAATGTGATGTATTGTAAGGTGATGACTATGATTGTTTATGTTATGATGTTAACATTGAAATTATATGCTATGTTATGTTCTTAGTTACTCACCCATTCCTTTTGTGGTTGTGGTTCCACCTGCGATGATCGTACTTGTACGGGAATAGAAGACGTTGTAGATGGAGTAGTACGACGAGAGATATGAGAATAGCTATGGGGAAATTATCATGTCTTAAAGTTATTTTACATTCTTCAATAATGGATTTGATATTTGTAAGGTTCGAACTTATGTTGTAAGACGTTTAAACTTTTTGAGGTTTTGTTTCCGTAATGTTAATTTTAAATGAAAAAAAAATTGGCTTATATTTCGGATTTTTTTATTTTCTAGTGGCACTCTGTAAGGGGTGTTACAATCAAGACTAGAACAATCCTAGAGGCCCTTCTAGTCACATTCCTCCTTGAGTTGGCTTAACCTCTCTTGGAGCAACCAAACACTACACCACCACTACCATATTTCGTAGAGGTTTTTAACTTCTACCCCATCCATACCTTAACTCATCATCTTTGGACCATTTACTACCACATTTCCGCACCATTCATCCAAGCAAACACCCTTTCATGCACATCTCCTAGCTTTGGCTAAACCTAGCCAAGGAAGTTTCCATCACACCACCACCGCCAAGCACTAGTAAAAAAAAGGTTTTCTAACGCGGCTAATAGGTCTCGGTTTGGACAAACCCGAAGCAAATATAAATGCGGTGGCAGTATTGCAATTTGAGCGAACTTATAGGCCTCGGTTCAACAGGAACCGAGGCATCATATTAATTCGGTTAGAAACTGCCCGAAGCGTATAATTTGCGTAACCGAGGCATAATAGCCATATTAATTCGGTTAGAAACTGCCCAAAGCGTATAATCTGCGTATAGGCATCGGTTGGAGGAAGGAATCGAGACAGTAAAAGTCAATTACTTCGGTTAAAGGAATAATCGAGGCAATTTACCCTACCTACCTACTCTTCTCTCTACTTCTCTTCTCTATGTTTCTCTTCTCTCTACTGCATCCAAAAAGCACTTCTCCACTTTTCTTCACTCTCGTTGCATCCACATCCAAGAAATTCTTCTCTCTCGCTGCCATCCAACCATTGCCTCACCGTCGCGCCTCCCTGCTTCTGCTCCCTCACCGTCGCGACCTCCCCGTTGCTGCCTCGCCGTCGCGTGGTCAAGACACTGTTGTCGTCGTTCGTCGAGCTCCCTGTCGTCACCAACTTCGTCCATTAGGGAGCAACGGAGCCACCAGAATCGCGTCCTTAGCAGAATCGCGCTGGCGCTATCTTCCATGGAGATCTTCACGAAGCTCCAGCGTTAGCCTTGCAACCTTCATCTATGTGCCACCATTCATCTTCATCACCAAGCCTCCCCGCTGCTGCCTTGTCGTCACGTGGTGAAGACAATGTTGTCACCGAATTGCCGCCATCGTCACGTGGTCTTCTTGGGTTCTTACTACATCGTTGTGTTGTCTTTGATGGATGAAGATGATGATGGACGAAGGTGGTCTACGGTGGTGTTTTGGGTGGTCTGATGTGAGAAAGACGGTGGTGTTTGGCGGCGTGTGGTGTTTGGCGACGTGTGGTGTTTGGCAGCATCAGAAAGACGACGGCGTCTTGATGGGGAAACCAGGAAGAGCATACTACCTCGGTTCCCTTTGAACCGAGTTCTAATCCTATATTGTTTTGCCTCGGTTCACAAAATCGAGGCATAAAAGTGCAGACCTTTTACCTCGTCTGTATATGCTTCGGATCAAGAACCGGTGCCTATTGGCTAAAATAACCGGTGCCATAACCTCTGATTGCACTAGTGAAGCCACTACCTCTGCCATCTAGAGCCTCTTTTCCATGTCGTAGCAGCGTCGTTTAACCACCACTGTGAGGGCATATTGTTAACCATGGAAAAATATCAATTCTGGCATTCATCATCAAGCTCAGATTCACCTTCAAATCCCAAATCGTAGAAACCCTAACCGTCAATGCCCCAAGTCGCTGTGAAGCTCAATCACACCACCATGCCTCGTAGATTCGTGCATCTCCTTCGCGCAAACCATCAGGCCATCACTCTACAACCTTGCCACCGTCGTGTGACCTTCCTCTATCAACTTTCATCCTTGCAAACATTCTTCAACCACCACGAGTGTCCAACCCTAGCAAAATCAAACCTACATCAGAAATCACCAAACCATAATCCCTTCTTACATGCGCCACCGCAAACGGAAAACCTTGTTCTGCAGAATCTCGCAGCACAGAAGCAAAACTTTTTTCCTAATCTAAAACTCTACTTTTGGGTGGAAAGGGTATCTACACGTGGCAGACCATAATTAGACTGATTTTTCTAGGTCAAACAAATCAACATGGTCAGACCTGGTCAAAGAGTCAATAAATCCTAGTAAAGACTGATCAACTGAAGGACTTTTGGGAAATTTTGGGAAATTCAGAAGAGGCTAAAGTGTAATTAGAGAAACTTTCAAGGGTTTTTCTATAATTTTGAAAACTTGAGAAGGACATAATGAAATTTAAGAGATATTTCAGTTGATATATTTAAGATAATTGATTTAATATGAAAATATTTCAAAATGAAATATCTTATCAATAGAATACTCAGAGTCTAAGCCCAATCAAGCCTATATAAAGTGACTTAGGGGAGGCAGAAATAAGAGCTCATTCATTCACTCAGACTCCTCCATTGGAAGCCATCATCCACCACTCAACTCACTTTTATTTTACCATGTGTTCCACTCCATTCATGGAGGGCTTAGCTTTTCATTATGGATTCTGAGGTTAAGTTGAATTAATGTAATTGTTTCTTTTGATTATTGATTTGGGTTATTCTTCTTCTATGTCTTTCTGTCAATCATATTAAAAGTAAAGATTTCTGCATCATAAGGTGTTTGGATCTACATGCATATTAATCATATGCGTTCAATGGTTTCTAGGTTTGATTAAGAATTTACTTTGATTGAATTAAGGAACTTTCATGTGATTAAACAGATTTTTGCTACTAATTGAGAATGTACTTTGATTGGTGGTAATAATTTCAACTATAATTAATTGAGAATTTACTTTGATTAATTAACTTTTAGTTTGGTTAAGAGATTTAAGAATAGAAATGATTAAATACAATAGGATTTTATTAAGAATGTACTTTGGTTGAATTCATTGTGAATAATCTAGAAAGACCCTGCATTTGATTGAGAATTTAATTTGGATAACTGTATGATTACCCTCAAATTAATTAAGAATGTACTTTATTTAATTTGAAACCGAATAATGATTAATTGAACAATAATCTATGGATAACCAATAATGAATCTATCTTGGAAAAGTAGTGGAATTAACTTATTTCATTATAATTGTTTCTATGTTTCCTATTTGTTTTTCAAACATTCTTCAAACATTAACTTCATTAGCATAGTTTTTCACTTTATTCTTAAGCATTGCATAACATTCATAAAAGTCAAATATTGAAAAGTAATTGGGAGACAATTGATGGATGCTTTAACACTATCTACTTTCTTGAATACTTCTTGGCAATACTAAAGTTAACTTGGAAAGTAATATTAATTTGATAGCTTCAATGATAGCGTATCAAATTTTGCAACGTTGCCGAGGAATACGGTTAGTATTTTGAATATTTTGGTTCTTATTATCATTTTTATTTTTATTTTAATTTTTTTCTTAACGCATATACATTTAATTTAGTTTGAGTTATTTTGTAGCCTTTATTTATTCTTATTATTAGGAAAATCTTTGTTCTTGTTTTAATTAATAATTTCTCTTGAGAAGTATTTGAGGCTAGTTTGAATATACTTTGGTTAGGAAAGACTTGGTATTTAAGTTGTCCATTGTGACACACCTCTTTTTCTTGGAAGTGGACCCAAACAAAGTCTTACTTATTTCTTATTTGAAATCTTTTTCTAAAGCAAGAATAAAAGAACAAAAGGAAAAGAGCGAAGAAAGTCAAGAATAGAGAAACAACTTCAGGCAGACTGCATAGTGCATGACCCGAGCTAATCTGGGAGAATATTATCTACTTTAACCCTATGTACTTTCTTGAATACTAATTGGCAATACTGAAGTTGCCTTGAAAAATAGTATTAATTTGATAGCTTCAATGACAACATATCAAGCATGAAAGACAATTTTTTTTTATAAATTTAAAGGCATAGAAAGACTTGGTTGGAAGAACCCAAGGGTAGGCATTTGTTGAATGTCTTCCAATGACTGTTGCAACGTTGAGCTCCTCAAAGTCTGTGTCCATAAATTTCGGTGGTGGTGTACTATTCTTTTCCTGATATGAATATAATAATATGGGTGTTCTCTTTTCCTCTTTGTTCTTATTTCTGTTATATGGTATCCAAAGTTGTTTTTTTTGTTCATGGCTTCCTGTTTCATCCCTAACTTAAAGTTCTGAGATTTTTTCTTCTATTTACCTTTGCTAAACATATGTTTACTACTCCTATTAGTCTTAAACTAGATTATGATAATTTTCTTTCATGGAAACAAAAAGTCTTAGTTACTCTGAGTAGGTTACAATCACCCTTTTCTTAGATAACTCTTTTCTTCCCTCTTGTTTTCCAGATTACGAGAATCACACCATTAATCTTGCATATATTTACCATGAGCAACAATATTTCCTCATTGATGTGTCACTCCACTCCTTCATCTCCACTCTAGTTCTCAACAAAATGGTGGGATTGTAAAGCTCTTTTCAAATCTAGTCCACTCTCCAAGCTTATTTTTCTTTTCACACGAAGGCAAAATCAAGACACTCAAAACCAAACTTTGCATGCATAAAAAGAATCTGCCCATCTCCCAATATTTTCTTGACAACAAGAAAGTTGTGGATAAGCTTGTTGTTGTTGGCTCCCTAATAAATGTCGAATATAAGTTAATTTTTATGAAACTTTCACACTTATCTTATTTTTATTATGTTAAATATATGTAGAAATCACCTTAATTTGACTTGTTTTGCAAGTTTTGATGATTACAGAAAGTCAAAGGAAAAAAAAAGAAAATAGAGGAAATTTTAAAAAAATTCGAGGCAAAACTAAATTTGGCGCGGTTGAGAGGCAATCTTGAGGCTTGAGCCATACAAGAAAACCTGTCTTGAAGGGAAACCTCAAGCATTGAACCTGAGGCATAGCCATGAAGATTCCTTCTCAAAGAAGTTATCACAATGGCTATAGCACCAAAAGCACAAGGCATGAGCTGTAAAAGAAACTCACCTTGGAAGGAAACCTCTACAACTAGAGCCATGCTTTCACCGCTGAAGCCACGTCCTAGAAAGTTTATAAAATAGCTTGCTCCTTTATTTTAAGGGACTTCTGAACAAAGCTTAGATAGAGACTTTTAAAAAGTTTCTCAAACACTTTCCTCTGTACTTTAAAGAATATTATTAAAGGTTTAAGGGATGATAACTCTTCCTTGTACTAAATTCTTTTTATCCATTATGAGGAGCTAAATCTATTAAAGTGTTGAAACAAATATATTACCCTTTGGAACTCTCTTCTAAATATGCAAATATGCTTTTATTCCATGTTTATGAATTAGTTTATGATTGTTGTTGGAAGAACTAATCTTTCATCTTATTTCACTGACTTGGGATTGAATGGAAACTAAAGTACTTGAAAAATACTAGAACGAGGTGTGTGTGTGGGAGGGGGGGGGTTTGAATAGTGTTAATGGAAAATTTTTCGCAACCCTTCTGATATAGCATGTTGTCGAACTTTTAAAATCTTCTTTTAAATAATTATAATCTCGACTTAATAGGATTTTATGATAACAACTTTTAGCATGTCATTCAAAGTATTGATACTGCAACGTTTTGTTAAGAACTTCCTTTATGAAATAAATCGTTTACCTTGGAAGATTCTTGTGTTTGGAAATAAAGCGCAACTGCAGGTTTCCACAAGAGGATCGTTTAGGTAAGAGAAGAGATAATTGCATAAGGAATTTTATATTGGTTTGCTCCAACCGAGCTATGTCTAGTCTCTTCCGCATAGGGTTCCACTATAATCTTCACACGATTACAAATGAGTATTAGCATCACTCCTAGTATTCAACAACCCCATTGAGATTTCCTTTGAGTATTCTCACCATTCTTGGTACTTAACAACCCACCGATATTTCCATTGAGCATTCTGTTAAGATTGTTGATAGGGGGAGCACAGGTTTAGCTGAACCCACAATCTCCGTGATGTCTATTTTTGATGATGACAACACATAGTTAATAAAAACACATGTATATGTATTGTGTTCTATGTGTAATATGCTAATGTGTTTACTGTAAGAATTAATACAAGTATAACTGCGAAAATATTGTGTTGTTTGTTGCATACTACTGTGTTGGAAATGTGATTATATCTAAGTATGCATAATATGAGATTTGAAATGGAAATACCACATGCACTAAGCATATCTGCATGACTTAATCGATTACAATGATGGGTTAATCAATTAAGCTTTAAACTATGGCAAAACAACAGGTTTTAAATCGATTAAAACTCGTGGGTTTGCACAGATATTTTTCAAGTGTGCTGTGATGGATTTTGAAAAGAAAAGTTTTCAAAAATATACTAAGTGTTAAAACTTAATCGATTACATGCATCTTGTATTCGATTAAGTTTCTTAAAGATTTGAAAACTATTTCATTACTTGACATAACGATCACAACGATCATATTTTTAAATATGTTGACCAAACATTAATTGCAAATCGATTACATTAATTGTCCATTCAATTAATGACTTTGATTGTTGTTAATCTGTTATAACTGTGAGATGAAATCGATTAAATTAATAGCATAATCGAATTAAATGCGTCTGATTTGACTTATGTTATATATATATAGACCCATGATTTGAAATTCTGTAAGAAGAAGAAGAATTGATTTTAACACTTTCATATCTATTTCAGATAAATGCTTTGAAGTTTTACAAAAGAGAGAAACGCTAAAGAAACAAGAATTGTCGTGGTGAACAAGACTTGATGTTTTCTTGAGAAGCTGGATTGATTGATTCAAACTGTCTGATCATTTTGCACAACAGAGGTGCATACTACTAGATCAAGAAGCTCTTGCAAACGCTTTAGTGTTGTTGTTTCCCTGTGGTGTATACAGGAAGAAGAACGTGTGGTTCTTGACTTTGGGGGATCTCAAAGGGGTTGACTGCAGGAGATGATTGTTCTTGCTGCTAGTCTGTTGTAATTGGCTATTTTAGATTAGTGAGTTAGAGAGGTTGTTTACATTTTGGCGAGTGAGGTCGCTGTAAAAACCTTGTTGTAAAAAGTCAGATCTTATAGTGCAATTGGCTTTTGGTCTAAGGTTGATCGGAGGGACACTAGATGTAGGCTTGGCCGAACCAGTATAAAAACTCAGAGTTTGAATATTCTTCTCCCTAACTCTCTACACTTAATCAATTGCATATTACTTGTAATCGAATAGGCATAATGTCACATTGCATACATTTTTACTTGCGATTCAAGAAAAGTTTAAAGACTTGTAGTTTTGCGAAAAACATTTCAAAAGTAATCATTTTTATACAACACCAATTCACCCCCTCTTGGTGTGAGAAACAAAGCACATCTTTTGTACATTATTCGAACCACTCCTAGTACTTAGCAACATTGCCAAGATTCCTCAACTCAACAAAGTTCAGTTGTGAGTGTTTTAATTCTCTTGAGAATTGCAATAAACGATTGCTTAAAAGTAGTTCAGCCTATATCTCTTGTCGCGAGGATTTGAATACAATAGGAAGTAGTCTAAGCACTCGCAAGTGTTTCTCTCTTCTCTCTTACAATAGTAAGAGCAATATGACAATTGTTAAAGACAAAATCCTCTATGCGAACAAACAATCTCATGTTTTGAAGTTTAATTAAAACATCTATGAAAGCACTTAGGTTCTGGGAATAGAAAAAAATCAAGGAAAACACTTAGGAAAAGGAAAAAATATAGGCTAAAACACCCAGACGCATGACCAGACAATGTCTTGTCTAAAAGCGTATAAGAGAGATTGATATAAACACTCAATGCTTATAATACCTTGAGTAGGTATTCAGCGTCTTTTGAAAACAAAAATGGGTCGAGACAATGTCTTTGACAAACACATCAAAAAATTTAATTACTAAAACATATAAGAAATCATAAGCAAGCTAAACACTATTTTTCTAAAAAGAGACAAAACTCAAAGATGCATTTACTTGATTAAAACGATACCATGACCTAAGCAAGCACCTCATCTTTTGATGAAGTATTTGTATATGCTTGTTATCTTCAGATTAAAGAACTTAATTGTAAAAAGATACCTAACGATAGGAAATCAAAAAGAACTTTGTTGTTTTGAGCAAGCATTAAATGACATTAAATGATAAGAAATGTCATACCTGCTGGATGCATAGTTTACTCTAATTTTGCATATAAGCTATTCTACACACATCCATAGTGCTACAGGTCAAATATCAAAAGTGGACATTAGAGACAAAGAAGATATTCACATAATGTTCCTCACATTAAGCAAAGTCTAAAAAGATTCTACAACCTACTTCAAGCAAAGGGCTGAAAAAGAATGCCTCACACAACGGTTGATGTGAAAAGAAGAAAGAGAAATTAAAAGTATCGAGAGTACAAATTACAAATCCAATCTAACAGACATATATTCATGAAGTCTATAAAAAGAAGATCTCTTAAGAAGAAAATCAAGAGGATAGCTCAAGAACACAAAAGGAGAGAAAGAGCTCAAAGAAAACGAATACATCTGAGATGAAGAAAAGAGAAGAGAAAAGAAAAAGAGAAAGAGATACTCTCGAGCTTAATCGTTAAATTTCTTACCATTGTAAGAGAGAAGCTCAATAGTATTTCTTTCTCTTTTTCTCTTCTCTTCTATTTTCTTCAACTCAGATGTATTCTTTTTCTTGAGCTCTTTCTCTTCTTCTTTTCTGGATGAATATATCTCTATAAGCTTTATTTTCTTAAGAGATTCTTTTAAGCTATCTCTTCATTTTCCTCTTGAGAGATATTTTATTTATAAGCTTCATGGATATATATCCATTAGACTAAGTTTGTACCTTTATACATGTGTTTTCTCTTTTTTCTTTGCACAACAGTTGTTGGATAAGTCAACTTGTTAAAGTAGACATGCTTTTTTAGTCCTTTGCTTGAAGTAGGTTGTACGATCTTTTTAGACTTTGCTTCAAATGAGGAACATTCTATGTCTCGAACATCCACTTTATTTTTATTTTGATATGTAGCATTGTGGATGTGTATATAATAGCTTATCTACAAGATTAGAGTAAATTGTGCATGAGGAGATACGTATTTTCTTATCACTTTTTTGTTTTTGAACGTTGAGCATTTAATGTCATTTAATGTTTGCTTAGAACAACAAAGTGCCTTTGATTTCCTATCGTTAGATAGCATTTTACAATTAAGTTATTTTCTTTAAAGATACCAAGCGTAGATATATACTTCATCATAAGGTACTTGTTAAGCTTATGAGATCATTTAGTCACGTAAGCACTTCTTTAACTTTTATCTCTTTTTAAACAAATGGTGCTTAGCTTGCTTAAGCTTTCTTTTATATTTTAACAATTATGTCTTTTAATTTGTTTTGTCAGAGACATTGTCTCGACCTTTTTTGTTGTGAGAGAGGCTAAATACCTATTCTAGGTATTATAAGCATTAAATGTTTAACTCAATCTCTCTTAGATGCTTCAAGCATAACAACATTTAGTTATGCGTCTGGTTGTTTTAACCTAGATACTTTTCTACTTCCTAAGACCTAAGTGTTTTCCTATGATTTTGTATGTTTGGGGATTTGGGCTTCAAATTGTGTATGTTTAAGGTTTAATGTTATTTGATTAAATTTCAAAACATGAGAGCTTTTGGGTGGATAGACAAATTTGTCTTTAATAGGAATTGGTTCCAAGTTATGGTCCAACTAATTCTCTTATTTCTTGTAATGTTAGGAATAAATCTAAGGCTCTACCTTGTTATAGAGTCCTAATCTTAATGCAGGTCATCCATTCAAGAAGTTACTAAGGAGTCATACTGAAGTTTGATGATCTTAGACTCTAGGCTCATAGAATGGACCTAAAGTTACATTCAAAGAGAACTCCTAAGACATGATTAATTGCATCTTTATAACTTATAAATCAACCTTTACAAGAAAGGGACACAGTGGTGAAATCTAACTTCAACACATCTTTATCATCTTGAAGTCAATCCTTTTCAACCATAAACTATTTTGTGTGTTTCATTGCTAAAATAGCTCTATTTTAGTACATTAGTTTTGTTTTGCACTGTTTATACACCCTTTTTACTATTTTATTCAAGGTCAAGCTTGTTTAGAACACTGTTTTTTTTTCTAAATCTTTGTGAATACAACACTTGTTGTACTACAATACTCAGTATTCTTGCTGAAAAAAAAATTGATTGCTTTAGAGAATCAACAAGTTTTTGACCTTATCGCTAGGGGTTTGTGTCAAAAAAAAATGTTGTTTCAAACCAGTTTGATCATTGTACAAACTATATTCAAGCTTAGTTAGATTAATATATTTTCATTTACTCTTGTACTCTTGGCTTTCGAAGTTATAAAATGTTTCTTCATTAGAAACTACTATTTTCAATAGTTTTTCACAAATAATAATATTTCGTTTAATGATTTTTGCTAAACTTGAAAACCTAGGTTGTTTAAACGATTTATGTTCTAGACGATTTTATCTTAACATTTTCACCATCATAAATCTAGTTTCAAGACATTTTAAAATATTGTACTTTGTACTAAATCCCTATGGATATGATACTTGTTATAATACAACAACCCAATATACTTGCTAGTATATTTTTGGTTGTATTCTGAGCACGAACATGCACCATAATACTTTATGTTTTACATTGTCGTATATTGTGTTGTTTATCTCTAAGTTTTAATATTTTTAGTAGATAAATGTATTAGTTTCGTAAAATACTTATGATTTTATAATATGTCCATTTAAAAGTATGAAAAGGTTTAAAGAATAATTCTGATATATTATTTCATATATTAGTATACCATATATATATATATATATATATATATATATATATAAATAAAAGGATCCTATGATTCCTCATCTATTAAAAGAACTTGCACAAATTATAATAATGTTTAAACTATAGCTAACAGGATATTTGCACATCTTAACAAAAAGTCATATGATTCTAAATAAAATGTGGATGAAGAGAAAAGTTTTTGATAATAATAATAGAGTCATGTTTTTTTTTTTGGGTCTTCCTTCCTTTTTGTAACTAAATTCTTTATCTAGACAACGTAAAATTGAGACAAATTTTACTTATAAACTCTTTACAATTGTGAAATAATATTCAAAGAAAGAAGTGTATGTATTTCATATTCACTTGAGTGTGAAATCTTGTAAAAAACATCTTATTATAGTTAATCTTGAAGAAGTTTGGGTATACTTGTGCTTAAATTTAAGTATTTAAATAAATAGTTTAGAAAAACTTTGTATGTTGTGTTTATAGAGATTGTATATTCATATAACCATGAGTGATATTTTATCTTCTTGTAAGTTAGAGATAATTTTTTAAACTTATTTTCTATAATAGAACTATATGTAATTTGATTGAAAAATTAGAATTGACTGGAACGAACCGATATAAAATTACTTATGTTAATTTTTTTAATTAAATAACATGTTGGTTATCTCTCTCAAAACACTTAAAAATATACTTTACAAAATCTTCAAACAATTGGCTAGTGTCCAATAAATATATTGTGAAGAGTGTTTCTATAATACTTTTAACAGCGGTGGTATTCTAGACATATGTCCATGGAGGTCGTAAAAAAAGTATTATAATTCCTTTGTAAGGGATAATCACGAGAAATTGGAAGATCTTTCCTAATCCTTCAAATGGATCTGAACTTTTATTTTGAGTTACTACTTTTTAATAACAACTATATCACAATAATAATAATAATAATAATAATAATAATAATAATAATAATAATAATAATAATAGGAGAATCAATAATAAAATCATATAGAATTGTGTAAAAAGCGTAATTATAACATTTAAGATAAATGATAACTTGCAAAATCTAAAAAGAAACAATGTTTTGCTTTAAGGATCTCCTAAATTTTTTAGTGAGTATAATTCAAAGATAAATATTTTTTATTTTCATTTATAAATAGTTTCTCATGAAATACTTTCTAGTGTTTGATTCAAATATATTTAAAGATAATATACTATAGAAACTGATTCGTTAAATACCTTTTATTCAAAGTATTGACACATGAATAATAATTCCGTAAAACTTAGGCATAACTAATAATTATGAAAAACAAATTTGTCGTTTAACGTTTCTTTAAATAGTTGGTGATAAAATTCGTCGATCAACTATGTAGATCCCCTACACATGCTGGCAAAGCGCAGATACCGCACTTAAATCTGACAGGAACTGTTCATCTTAACAAGCAAAACAGAACTTGGATAAAAGCAAACACACATCACAATCTTACACTATACTTGCGCTATAACCACTGAAGTATCTATCTATCTATATATATCGCAATCACAAACCACGGAAAATTATTTTCTAAACCATTATTGGGAGAATTATTATATAATGAGGTGGGTCGAGTCTAGATCCTAGGAGAAAGATGAACCTGCAATGGATTTTTCATTACCACAGTGAACTCTTGTTTCTCTGACAAATCCACGTCTCCTCCCTCTGGAACCTTCCATTCAAAATTCCAAACCAGATTAGCCACAAAGTACTCCAAATGAAGCAAAGCCAGATTATAGCCAGGGCAAATCCTCCTCCCAGCACCAAACGGCATCATCTTTATCTCTTTACTTCCAGTAATGTCAAACCCCTCATCATTCATAAACCTCTCTGGCTTAAACGTCATTGGATCTTCCCATACCTTAGGGTCCCACCCCATCTCTGCCACCATGAAATTCACTGTCCCATTCTTAGGGACCAAGTAATCATTAAAAATCACGTCCTCCGTTACTGCATGCGGCAACACAAAATGGCCAGGTGGGTGACGCCTCAAACCCTCCAAAATCACAGCCTTCAGATAAGGAAATTTTTGCAAGTCTTCTTCTTTTACTTCTCTGTCTTCTCTCCCACCCATTACCTCCCTTATCTCACCCACCAACCTCTTTTGCACCTGCGGGTTCTTCACCAAATTCGCCATGATCCATTGCAACGCCGTGGAAGTCGTGTCTGTGCCCCCGTTCAAAAACTCATTACACAGCGTCACAATCTCTTCTTCGTTGAGCTTGCGTTTCTCCTCGGGCCACTGCAAATCCAACAAAGTATCAACATACGAAACAACACCTTCATCCTTGCCTTGCTTTTGCTTTCTGGCTTTTATAAGTGGAATCATCACGTCCTCTTGCTCCTGGCGAAACCTAAGCATCTCCTCCCAACGTTCGCGGAGCAAAACGCGGGTGACTCTGGGCCAGAAATTAAGGATGTTATACCTTGTAAACCCTAGAAGTAACTGCCGTTGGACGCGCTCGATGTCTCTGACTTTGCCCTCATCGAGTCGCTCGCCGAAGCACATGAAGACGAGCAAGCAGAACATGGAGTACTGGAAATGATCGATGACTCTGATGGAATCGTTGGATTGAGAATCAGATTTAAGGCGAACGAGGAGGGCTTGGAGGACCCAGTTGCGGATCCCGGAGAAGGACTTAACGCGTGAGTGGTGGAGCACCTCGGAGATGAGGTTTCGGCGGAGAATACGCCACGTGGGGCCGTAGGAGGCGGAGCTGATGTTGCGTTGGTCGCCGGAGATTATTTTGGAGACAGCGAGAGCCTTGGGGCGGTCGGAGAAGAGGGAACCGTTTTGGACGAGGGCTTGGTGGGCGAGGGTGCGGTCGGCGACGAATATGGCTCGTTGAGATCCGATGCGGATGGTGACGATGGGGCCGAACTTGGCGTGGAGGTTTCGGAGAATGGGCTCGAGTTGGCTGAAGGATTTGAGGAGCCATTGGATGCTTGTGACGATTGGGATGTGAAGAGGGCCTGGAGGGGTGTTGATGGTTTTTGTTTGAAGGGAGAATATGGCTCTTACGATAACGCAGACGCACGCAGACACTAGGATGATGAACCAGCCTTCCATGAGTGGTCCTTCTTTCATCACCTTTCCACCAGAATGACCAGTGCTGTTGTAGGTAGTAAGGCGCCCAAATATAAGAACCAAAATCCTGAAGCCAACAATGCGCAATTGACAGTATAGACCTTTAAAAAATCTTCGAAACTTATTTTAATTATATAATAATCACATTTTAAGTTGAAGGATAATTATATTTCGACTTTAACTTTTAATTCCAATATTTGTTGCGCTTTCATTGGTCGATCTGGAAAAGATTTAAAAGATTTAAAATGACCTGGAAATAGAAAGTTTTGGCACAATGGGCCGAGATTTGACATCCTCAAAGAGGACCACGAGAGTTATGGGAGACATCAACACTTTAGATTTGATCAGACAAAGACAATTACAAGCACAAATCGAAGCACGAGCTCAAACCATTCGGGAGCAGCAGGAGATTCAACATAAACAAACAGAAGAAATAGCGGCAATGCCGCGTCCCCCGTCTGAAATATCGGCCTCCAACCACCAGGGCGATAATGAAGGCAGCCATCATGGAGGACCCTCTGAACCAGCCGGAGGGGGAAGGAGGGGACCCACCTCTCTACGACTTACTAACTTACTTCCCTTTACGGAGGCCATCATGCAAGCCCATATGCTAGAAAAGCCCCCTCCGGTATTAGAAAGATACGACGGTTCAACAGACCCCGACAATCACCTTCGCAACTTCATCGATGTCATGACGTTCTACACAGATAACGATCTGGTCATATGCCGAGCCTTTTCGTTATCCCTGAAAGATGAGGCACTCGAGTGGTATCACACTCTCCCTCAAAATTTGGTTGATTGCTTTGCCACCGTAGAAGCTCTGTTTCACAAACAATATGCTACCAACCGGAGACCAGAAATGACTCCTGCTGAGCTTGTCAACACCAAGCAGGAGAAAGATGAAACCCTGAAGGCCTTCATGCTGAGGTACAATGAGACGGCCCGACGTGTGCAGAACGTAAACCACACGTTTATAATCAGTAATCTACCTTCCTGCTTACGTCCAGGGTATTTCGCCGAGCAGCTATGCGCAGATCCTCCCAAATCCATGGAGGGGCTCCACGCAACGATCTCAAAATTCATCTGCATAAAGGACCTCCGGAACTCAAGGAAAAGACAACAAGACAACCCGAACAATAATTCTAGGAAGGACGTGAAACGGTCGTCTAACGACCACAAAAATGAGAGACCCCCTCGAAAAGAGTCGGGGTGGACACCCAAGTACGAGTGTTATACATCACTCAACGCACCCAGGGCAAAGGTGCTCGAAGAGGCTTTACATGCTGAACTCCTGACCGTTCGGCAAAAGGCTACTCCAAAGAACGCTGACGGCAATAAAACCTGTCGACTTCATATGAACCATGGACATGATACAGAAGAATGCAACATAGTGAAAGACGAGTTGGAAAGACTCATCCGCGCAGGCTACCTCCAAAATTATGTAAAGGAGAGGACATCCAACAGAGCAGCAACTCCTAACCGGAAGGAATCCTCCCGACGCAGCCTAGAATGATCACCTCCAAGGGACGACCGGCGAAGACGGCAGTCCCAAAGTCAACCTCGACGCTCTGAAAGGGAAAGATCAATCCGGAGGCGAATCGATACCATATCCGGCGGCTTCGCAGGGGGAGGATTGTCAGCATCCGCTCGGAAACGACATTTGAGACACTTGAAGTCGGTGCACATGGTAGATCGACAACCTCGATCCATACCCAACATCACATTTACTGACGTCGATTTCCACGCTCCCGATCCTGATCATGATGATCCCATGGTCATCACTGCCGAAATAGCCCGTTACGACATAAGCAAGGTCCTCGTTGATCAGAGCAGTTCGGTCAACATTTTGTACTAGACAACTTTCAAGAAAATGGACCTATCCGAGGACTTGATAGCCCCTTTCAATGAGCAGATTGTCGGCTTCGCAGGGGAGAGAGTCGACACTCGGGGATACCTAGACCTCTGGACTCGACTCGGAACAAGCAGAGATTCGCCAGAGCTTAGAGTCAGGTTCCTACTAGAAGAGGCAAACACCTTGTATAATGCTTTGCTAGGCCGACCTTGTTTGAACTCTTTCGGAGCCATCGTGTCCACTCCTCATCTGGCCATGAAATTCCCCACCGAGCGAGGAACTATATGTACCGTAAGGGCTGATCAGCGAACGGCTCGACAATGCTATGTCGCCGGTTAAGGTCACCCCTTTTATGCCATCCCGGAGGGCTAGAGGAGCCGAAACAACGGCGATTGATCTAGATCCCAGGAACAACGTCTTCATCCTCAAGGAGACGTCAAAGAATTCCAACTAGGGGCGGACGCGTCCAAAACCACGACCATCGGTGGGAGTTTAGCACTCCATGTCGAGCGCGATCTGATGCAGATACTACGAACCAATGCTGACTTATTTGCATGGGTGGCTGCCAACATGCTTGGGATCCATCCGAGCGTCATGGCCCATAAATTGTCGATCTTTCGGGAGGTGCGCCCGGTTGCGCAGAAGAAACGATGATATGGGAAGGAAAAACGCGAAGCCATCCAGGCAGAGGTCACCAAGCTGATGAACGCTCGGTTTATCAGAGAGATAACTTACACCACGTGGTCAAGAAATCCAACGGCCAATGGAGAATGTGCATAGACTTCACCGACCTAAACAAAGCATGCCCTAAGGATTCATATCCTCTACCGAGCATTGATTGATTGGTAGACGGAGCTTCAGGGCATACTGTGCTCAGTTTTCTCGATGCATACTCGGGATATAATCAAATCCCCATGTACGAGCCCGATCAAAACAAAACAACTTTCATGAACGACCGAGCTAATTATTGCTATGAGGTAATGTCGTTCGTCCTTAAGAATGCGGTCGCTACCTACTAGTGCCTTATGGACAAAGTTTTCCACCACCAAATCGGCAGATGCATGGATGTCTATGTAGCTGACATGGTTATCCGAAGTCAATCTGTGAAGCAGCATCTCAAGGACTTGGCAGAAGTTTTCCACCAAATCCGGCGCTACAACATGCGACTTAACCCCTCCAAGTGTACCTTCAGAGTCCCAGCTGATAAATTCTTGGCGTTCATGCTGACATGCAAAGGTATCAAAGCCAACCCAGACAAATGTAACGCCGTGCTCGAAATGCCGAGCCCAAAAATCCTAAAAGAGATACAATGTCTAGTCGGCCGACTCACAGCGTTATCCGTTTCATCCCGAAATTAGCCGAGCACATCAAGCCCATCCTGAAGAACATGAAGAAGGGCACCACACAACACTGGGATGACGCTTGTGAAACAGCTTTTTGTGATGTTAAACACATTCGCACCAGCCCTCCAATCATGGCGCGACCGGTCGCGGGGTCTGACTTACAACTATACATCGCAGCATCCCACCATGTGTTAAGTTCTGCTTTGATACAAGAGACCCTAGCTCTTAAGCTGATATACTTCGTCAACCACACGCTACAGGGAGCAGAGGAGCGTCGGCTTCGACCATTGGCCCTGCTCATCGCATAACGTCGGCTTCGACCATATTTCTAGAGCCATCAGGTGGTTGTCCGAACTAATCACCCGATCGCCAAGATCCTCCGGAAGCCCGACCTGGCGGGAAGGATGGTCTCATGGTCAGTGAAACTTTCTGAGTTTGGAATCTGTTATGAACCTCGGGGATCCGTTAAGGGTCAGCACCTGGCAGATTTTGCGGCTGAGTTAACGCCCACGCCCGATAGCTCGGAACCAAAGTGGCTCCTTAACGTGGATGGATCCTCAGACAAAAGAGAGGGGGAGGAGCTGGTATTGTTCTAGAAGAACTAAATGGTTTAATCGTTGAGCAAGCCATCACGTTCAGGTTTTCGGCCAGCAACAATCAGGTAGAGTATGAAGCTCTGATTGTCGATCTAACCCTGGTCAAAGAATTGACGATCGCTCGACTAGAATGCAGGATGAATTCACAATTGGTGGTTAGGCATATGAACGGGACGTATCAGGTCAAGGATAATCAGTTGCTGCGCTACTTCCACAAAGCTAGCACCCTTCTCCAAGATTTTGTCGAGGTCAGCATTATCCATGTGCCTAGGGAGAAAAATTCCAGAGCAGATCTCCTGTCCAAATTAACTCACTCCAAAGAGCGAGCACAGTTGCCTTCAATCATCAAGATGACACTCGACCATCAAGTCGTGGAAACTTTCGCCACCGACGTTCCACAGCAGGGGACGGATTGTAGACAGCTTATACGGGACTTGATGAAGAAACAGGAGCAGGGGGGAAAAGATCACCGCGAGTGACTAAAAACGTATCGTACGTTTCCAATATATAGGCGACGACCTATACAGGCGCGAACTACACACTGGGATTTACGGTTTTCATTCTGGCAAACGTACCCTCCGAGCACGCGTACTTTGAGCAGGATATTATTAGCCGACACTCGACCGAGATTGCGAGGCGTTTATCAAAAAATGTCTCTCATGCCAGGCGCACGGTCATGACTTCCACGTCCCTCCCGAAGAATTGCATGGCATCATCTTCCCATGGCCATTTGCCCAGTGGGGAATCGACACCGTCGGCCCTCTACCGCTCGCGAAGGCACAAAACAAATATCTCCTGGTGGTAGTCGACTACTTCACTAAGTGGATAGAAGTCGAACCACTTACTATAATCAACGCGCAGCGAGTACATAAATTCATCTGGTAGTTAATATGCTGGTTCGGTCTGCCGCAGAAAATTATCGCTGACAATGGCCGATAGTTCATCGAGAAGAAATTAGAGGATTTCCTCAGAAACCTGGGGATCCAACATGCGACCAGCTCGGTCGAACATCCACAAACTAATGGACAAGCAGAAGCCGCGAACAAGGCTCTGCTCACAGAATTGAAAAAGCGACTCGGCGAGACCAAAGGTTTATGGGTGGAGGAACTACCCGAAGTTTTATGGGCATATAGATGCACCCCACACGGATCCATCGGGGACACTCCATTCAATTTAACGTACGGCACCGACGCCATGCTCCCACTTGAAGTCGGGGAGCCATCCCTAAGACGTAGCATCACCAATATGACCCTTAACAATGAGCAGTTGCAAATGAATCTCGAAACCCTGCCTGAGCGTCGAGAAGTCGCCACCGTCCGCGCAGAAGCTCAAAAAAGAATGCTCTCCCTTCGTTATAACACCAAGGTCAAGCCCCGAGCGTTAAAAAATGGCGACCTTGTGTGGCAGAAACGTGGAGAAGCCAAGAAGAATAAAGCACACGGAAAGTTAGCGGCCAACTAGGAAGGACCGTTTCGCGTCGTTGAGGATTTAATGAATGAGGCATACCGCCTCCAACTCCTTACTGGACAACCCGTCCCCAACACATGGAACGCTACTCACCTCAAATATTATTTTAGTTGAAGTTCATTTATGTTTAGAACACATCATTTTTCTTATAATATTTTTTATATTCTTCATTTATATAGTTCTCAAATGTCGAGTCTCGGGATCCAATTTATCTGAATTTGCTCGGCATGTTACATGGTCGCCCTCAAGTACCACCCAGTTATATTCAGGATACACTCCCTCTTGTAGATGTTCTGTCTTGAATACGCAGTTATATTCAGGATACACTCCCTCTAGTAGATGTTCTCTCTCGAACACCCAGTTATATTCGGGATACACTCCATCTGGTAGATGTTCTCTCTCGAACACCAATTATACTCGGGATACACTCCCTCTAGTAGATGTTCTCCCTCGAACACCCAGTCAAATTCGGGATATTACTCCCTTAGGATCCACACTTTGGATTCCCATCTTCATCAAAAAAGAACAATCGTCCTGTGTCAAGGATCGACACTTTAGTATATGTTCATCCTAGAACACTCAGCACCTTCGATTTAAACAATCGTTCATAGACCTTATCATTGCCTACCTCACACCACAATGAGGAAATTTAATCGATTACACAACAATACTAACGACAAATATTTCAAGAATGACCAATATTCAAATCACAAAAGTTCTAGCCCAACAAAAAACCACGTTCATCATAACATCCAAATTCCAAAATCTAATCTTTTATAATGTTTGGAGATCTGACACCAGCAGCTTCAACAATTGGCTCCTCCGCAGTGGCCACTTCATGGGGTTCTTCAACAGCATCTTCAACACCGTCTTCAGCCTCCAAGAAAGCATCTTCAGGAATCTCCGCTAGAGGCCACATTTGTCCTTCATATACGTCCTTTCGCACGTCGAACGTCATCCCCTCGGTCGACACTCGGAGAAGATGCCCGACCTGCCTCAACGCTTTCTTAAAACCTCTGGTATGTTCCATTATTATGGCTTCACGCATATCTTCTCTTTCTTCTCGATCCTCAGCGGTCGCGGCAAGCAACTCATCCCTCTCCTTAATCACGCCATCTCTTTCTTAAGTCACAGCAACCACCATCTTTTTTAACTGCGCCAATTCGGATGTCATCTGATCCTTTGCTAGCTGTAGCTCATCCCTCTCTTTCTTCAAGGCAAGGCTAGCTGCCTGAGTGGAATTCAGTAATACCTTTCCCTCACATAACAGCTGTTCTGATTGCCTTTACTTCTGTTCAATGGCGGCATGCATGTTCGCTAGCTCTTTCAGTTGCATCCGCGCCTTCTCCAACTCAGCCCTCAGGAAACCTCTATCAGAAGCATACGTCATATGCCAAGCCGCCATAGCTGTTCGGCTTGCCATCTCTAGCAAGGCGTCGGCCATCTGCTGCTCCGTCATACTCTCCACCATTTTCTTTTCAGCGCTATCCAAGTTAAAGTCGATTTTATGGCTCAAGTTGAAGGAAGGATCCCGTACGCCGTTCAAAAGGGGACGATTTGTCTCCTCTACAGTCTCCTTCATTCTCTTTGTCATTGCGCCAGTGGCGTCGACCATTTTGCCTCTCTGTTTCCTTACTAACAGCTGCTCCTCAACGACCACTACTTCGTCAGAAGACTCCACCCGCACGCTCGGGAGGGACGGAGGGGCTTGAATGGGTTTGGACGCCCAACATCCGCCGTGCCAGTGTCGATGGCGTGGAACCAATTGCGGACTGATCCTTTTCTCCCCATTACCTCTGCCAAACACAGAGTTCCTCCAACACAGTCAACAATAATCCAGTAACATACAAAAATAACAATAAGAGAAACATACCGAATACCCTCGAGCCGAAATCATCATGCTCGAGACAATTTATGAGCCGACGGGAAGAAAAAGGGTGTGTGGCAATGTCGTCAACACATTCAAAGCCTCTAATTCTTCGATCGTCATCTTATCCTCGGGCCACGAGGTGAACTTCAATGGATCCTATGTCCAGTACAGAGGAAACTTCGGACTTCCATCTTCATCAAAAAAGAACGATCGCCTTGAGTCAAGGATCGACACTTTAAAAAACTTTTCCTTAAAACCTCTGTACGACTGCAAATAGAGCTCCAGGAGGGCATCACCCGGTTCCGAAATTAAGGATACCCAACCCCTCTTAGCAACCGGCCGACATCTAAAGAAACGCAAAAACAATGCCACAGTAGGCTTAATAGCCAAGGTTTGACAGACGACAGCGAACGCCTGCATATACCCCTAACTATTAGGATGTAGTTGAGTAAACGTGTTCTTAATACTGCCATTTGAAAATTTGTCAACGGCAATCTCAAGTACAAATCATAAAACGGCAGGGAATAACAGTAGAAAAAGTCGTTGGTGGCGTTTTCTCTTCCATGAAAAACTCTCTCATCCTCATGATAGGCCACCAACTTCACGCAAGACCTATAATCTCGGGTTCTCAAGATACAACTGTTCTCTACCCAATCCGCTAGCACTACTCTACTTCTAAACAAGCTACGAAATTCACTTACTTCCCCTGAAGCCCAGTCGTAGCCATCAACACTAGTCGTGGGCCCAGTACGATCTTCAGGACCTTCACTCAACACACCTCCGTACAAGAAAGCACTCTCACCGCTCAGAATGGTGGTGATTTCATGAAGCTCCGTCATCGATGATGAATGATCCCGGTGTGTCAACCCGGACATTCTGCCCCTTTTCTTCCATTAGTGGCAAAAACCACACTAGAATGAAGAAAGGATTAAGGATTTACCTGACGGGTTCGTATGGAAGCAGAAACAACTTGTAGCAAAGCAAGAGAACCGTCACCGAAAGAAAGAGGATGCTTTTGATTTAGGTAAACGTATCACACCTTTCCGCCTTCCCTTTCATGTTAAAGAAGCCAAGGGTGCCAAAGCATCATACGTCGTAAGATCAACTTAATCCAACGGCTCTAGTTTCATGTCTTTTTGCTTCCCCAAAAAGCGGGAAACCCTAAATTTTTTTCCGCCAAAACGGTGCGTAGCACTTGCCCAATAACGGGACTCTCAACGTCCTATAGTAAACTTACAAGCAGAAACTGCACTCGTTTACTCGGACTCGGGGGGCATGTATCGTAGGATACCTGAGTTCATCAACAGTCGACTGGTAACCCAGGCGACCGTTAAGGAAAAAATAAAACACACGATGCCGAGCCATCTTATGATCGTAATATAGCGATTGTATGTGTGTCGATTGCACTAAACGACCATCGATGGACCCACGATTCATCCTCTTGGCATCAATCGTTAAAACGATCGTATTATAGCGATCGTATGTATATGTCAATGACACTAAACGGGTTGGCGATTAACCAGCGATGTCACGACAATCCAGTAAAATACCAGAGGAAATACGTCCGATCAATTTTAGACAATTTGAACATATTAAATCTTAATATAAATAAAAGAATAAATAGTTAGAAATATTTGCATAAGTCACAAATCACGGGATTACCTGACCCAGTGACAAGCACGACCTAACGGTTGTATTTTCCAAATGGTCAACTTCTGTAACCAACCGGATTTTTAGGTAAACGGTTTATTTTATCATTTTAAATATGAAAAGCAGAGGAGAGAAAAAGGTATGTTTTTTCCTGAGAGAAGATTTTTATGATTTTCTTTTGTGGTTGAACTAAAAGAGTTCTACGATTCCCTTTTTTCTGACTTGAGCGTCAGAGTGCCTTCGCAGGTACCCACCCCATTCTCCCTGAAACGTGTTGAGTAAGAAAAGGACGTGAAGATAACGACGTGAAGATAACGACATTCTAGGAGAAGAGAACGCGACTCATTAGGTTCGTATCTCGGCCTCAACTTTTATACAGAAACAGAAAGTATTTAGCTTTTAAGGTTTTTCATTTTTGCTAGCTTCATTTTTTATGATTCAAAAATTGGATTTCTAAGTTGCGAGCACTACAATAAAGGCACGTATTGAAGACGGCCTATTACCGAGAACTCCCTCCCTTTCCTAAGGTTTGTCGAACTCCCTCCTTTCCCTTAGGTTCGTCGTCAATTGTGTGGGTCACGAGTTTGATGGTGGTCAGCATGTTTGATGGTGCGGTTTGACAGTGCGACTTTGGTGGTGCGGACACTGACGGAGGTTCATTGTTGGGTGACGTTCTTCCATTCCCTGTTATCTATTCGTTCCCATTCTAAAGAGTCAGTGTGAGGGTTGTCGCCCTAAGACGGTTTGAAGAGGTTGTTGTTGCATACATTGACGGCGGTTCGTTGGTAGCTGGATTGCGACTTGTGTGGTTAGGGTTTGTGTTTTTGTGGGTGTTGCGACAAGGATGAGGTTCGTGGAGGTTGGCGTCTCGAGGGCATTGCGGCTAAGTAGTGTTGATAGATGCGTAGTGCTCAATTACCACATCAAAAGGTCTGGATTTGCTTTTTTTGATTGAATGTGTCATAATTTTTGAATTATAATAGTCACAATTTGTTTATTTTTTTGTTCTAATATGAAGAACAACTTACACCTTTTGTAAAGTTTAGTTTTAACATTTTAACCAAACATCTGACTTCAATTTCTTCATTCTGATTGAGCTCTCTTTTGTTTATATTTTGACTTGATTAAGGCAAGTCATTTTGTTTCTTTGGGTTCTTGATGCATATTCCACCGTGACTAGCAAAAGATTGAAGTATTTCTTGGATCAAAGATAATTTTTCAAGTAATTTTAAATGTAAAGTTTGTGTATAGGACATTGATGGGAGCAGAAAGAGGAATACTACAATAGTTGAAAGGATAATGATGATGTTGATTTGGTTGTGCATTGAATATTTGCATGAATGTTGTGCTGACAAAGTTTTACAATGTTTTGGTTTTCTTTTCATAATTGATTGATCGTGTATATAAGTTATTATGAGGGTAAATTGTGTGGTTGGATTAGTATTATTCTGCTTATGTTTGAGCCACAAAAGAAACCCACCTTGGAAGGAAACCTCTACATCTGGAGACACACTTTCACTACTGAAGCCACATCCTGAAAAGTTTATAAAAATATAGTTGCTCCTCTATTTTAAGGAACTTCTGAACAACGCTTAGATATAGACTTTTAGAGATTTTCTCAAACATTTTCCTTCATACTTTAAATTCTTTTTATCCATTATGAGGAGCTAAATTTCCTAAATTGTTGAAGAAAATATGTAACCCTTTGGAACTCTCTTGTAATTTTTACTATTTTATTTATGAAAGTATTATTTTATTCCATGTTTTTGAATTAGTTTATGCTTGTTGTTGGATGAACTGATCACTCATCTTATTTCACTGGCTTGGGATTGAGTGGGAACTAGTTCCAAGTTTTGGTCAATTCTCCTTTTGCTTGTAGATATGCTAGGAGTATATCTAAGGCTCTAGATAGTTATAGAGTCCTGATCTTAATGCATGTGATCCATCCAAAAAGTCACTAAGGAATCATACTGAAGTTTGGTGATCTTAGGATATAGGTTCAAGGAATGGACCTAAAGTTACATTCAAAGAGAACTCTCAAGACACGATTAATTGCATCTTTATAACTAATAACTCAACCCTTACAAGAAAGAGACAAAGTGGTGAAATCTAGCTTCAACACGTCTTTATCATCTTGAAGCCAATCCTTGTCAACCCCAAACTGTTTTACAATGTGTTTCATTGCTAAAATAACTCTATTTTTGTACATTAGTTCTATGTTGCACTCCTTATACATCTTTTTTATTGTTTTATTCAAGGTCAATCTAGTTTAGAACGTTGTGTTTTCTACCAAATATTTGTGGATACAACACTTTTTGTACTACAATACCTAGTATACTGACTGAAAAAATTATTTGCTTTGGAGAATCAACAAGTTTTTGGCCCTACTGGTAGGGATTTGTGTCAAGAAAAATGGTGTTCCAAACTAGTTTGATCATTGCACAAACTATATTTAGGCTTAGTTAGATTAACATATTTTGATTCATTATTACATAAATTTCTGCATAATTTTCATTGCATATTTTTTCTGATCACCAACATTAATATTATTTCATAGGCAAAGAAAGAAATAGAAACAAGTTTTTCTATTTGATCCTAAGATTGAACGCATAGCCAGGAGACACAACAACAAGCATAGGAAGCAAAAACATTTTTTGAAATAGCAACAATAGTAGCAAACAAAAACCATTAATCCAAACTCTCACATACTAGAACAGATGACTGTAGGGAACAACCAATGAAATTTGTTGGGAGACTACACACAACAATAGGGATCACGTCATTTATCAAGCATAGTCAGACCTATCAAAGGTGTAAACATGAAACCTGCACTGCTCTTGTTAATGGCAACAAATCAGGTGTTGACTTAAATCAAGAAGACCCTTTCAATCATCTTGCCAAGTTGTATGAGTTATATGGAACTCTTGGAATATATTCTAATGATGAGGATATTGTCTATGTCAAACTATTTCCTTTTTCATTCATAGGCAAAACTAAAACATGGCTGCAATCTCACCCAAATCAAAGTTTAATCAGTTGGAAAGATATAGGAAACAATTTTTTTAGCAAGATTATTACCACCTTCTTGATGGGTGCCCACACACCAACCAAATATACCAACAAGTATACTTGATAGTTTATAGTTTATCAAGTGTCGTATATATAGGGATTTGACAGAAAACATTATGTCCTAACTTTAATATCCGAGAGAAAATAAATAAAATAAATTAAGTTTTGTGTGATTATATTTCAGTGAATAAATAAATTGATTGATAGTTTTATTTATTTGTTGTTTAATAATATATGTTGCATTTAATTATATACAAATTAAATATATTTTAATATGGTTTTGGTTGGTTATAGTAATATTATATATAAATAATTTTATTCGAGGTTATTGTAGTGTTTAAATATTATTTTTAGATAATAATAACAATAAAATATATTTTTTTTAAAATAAATATGTTTTTTAAAATAAATATGTTATTTGTGAGTTTCTTTTTTATATATTATATATATATATATATATATATATATATATATATATATATATATATATATATATAATTGTAGTTTTTATATTATTTATTAAATAACTACTATAATTGTAGCATGTATGGGATGCTAATTTAATTAGAAGATTTTTGATAATTTAATTAGAAAATGATATTATTAGATATTGTTTCATGGATATTGTTATATACTAGATATATTTACAAATTAAAAGATATTTTGAGATATGGTTAAAAATTAAAAGATATCTTAAGATATTATTAGATATATTGTTAGATAATAATAATAATAATAATAATAATAATAATAATAATAATAATAATAATAATAATAATATACTATTGTTAGATAATAATAATTTTATTTGATGATATTCTGAAAATAATGGGTTTTCATAAAGATTCAGAAAATAAATCAAATAAAGATAGGTATGCCTTCTATTTATATTATGTTAGCATAGAAACCCTAATCATAAAAAAAAGATAAAAAAAAATACTATGATTGATGAGAGAGATTTGATCGGAAAACATTATTTTCTGTTAAGGGAAAAGCCTAGGAGAGGGTTTAGAAGATCTAGAACTCTTGTTGGATTATAGAGGCTTAGAAGATCTAAACTCTTTGTTGGATTAGAGGTAAAGAGAGTTGACATTTCTTGTTTTGGTTGGTTGTTATTTTGTGAATGATGGGAACGAGTATATGTTTGTAAGGGGGAGTAACCATGTTTGTCTTCTTGTAAGTGGGTTATGATAAATGTTCGCATGGATCTATGATGATTGTTATTTGACATATATTTGTGGTTGATTATTATTGTCTATTGTTGTGTGGTTGTATGAGCATAAGCATTGTTATTTTCTTGTTACTTTTGTTGGTGGTTAGAGCTCTTCCTATTGCGATACGAGGAGATGTTGTCTCTTGAGTAGAGACAGGGATTCAAGTGTCAAGTGTCCCCCTTCCTCTTGTGAGGGGATATAAAGGGGTGAATGTCTCGTCCAATGCCTTCAACTCATGTTAAGTATGGAGGGCGACTTAAATCGCCTATTTTTATAGTATTATATTTTTATATATTTATAATTTATATTTTTATAGTTTCATAGATTCATAGAGTTATAGTTTAATATATTTATAGATTTATATACTAGTGCAGAAAGGGCTTTAGACGTATTTTACTTTGGGCTTTTAACGTCAGATCCCGATCCGACGTCTTTAAGGGTGACGTTAATGGGACGTCAGACTCTACAGGTCCGACGTCTTTATAGACGTCTGATTACACCAAAACCAACGTCTAAGGGCTCTATAGACGTCAGACCTGGCATTAACCGACGTCTACTGCAGCTCGTGTCTTTGAGTATCGTAGTATCACCTTCTTCCTTTGCTAGTTTCACCATAAGAAAATCTTGCATCTTTTGGATCTCTTATGGCATTTCAACCGAAAACCAAATTTGGGTTCTTGCCTAGTTCCATTCCAACCAACAATGAAAACGAATACAGTCATCTACCTGTCAGACATATATCATAGTTTTATAGTGTCATAATATCATAGTTTTAAAGTGCTATAGTGTTATAATGTTATACTTTTATAGTTTTATGATTTTATACATGATTTTAAAATTTTAAAATTTTATAATTTTAAAATTTTATAATTTTATAATTTTATAATTTTATAATTTTATAATTTTATAATTTTATAATTTTATAATTTTATAATTTTATAATTTTATAATTTTATAATTTTATAATTTTATAATTTTATAATTTTATAATTTTATAATTTTATAATTTTATAATTTTATAATTTTATAATTTTATAATTTTATAATTTTATAATTTTATAATTTTATAATTTTATAATTTTATAATTTTATAATTTTATAATTTTATAATTTTATAATTTTATAATTTTATAATTTTATAATTTTATAATTTTATAATTTTATAATTTTATAATTTTATAATTTTATAATTTTATAATTTTATAATTTTATAATTTTATAATTTTATAATTTTATAATTTTATAATTTTATAATTTTATAATTTTATAATTTTATAATTTTATAATTTTATAATTTTATAATTTTATAATTTTATAATTTTATAATTTTATAATTTTATAATTTTATAATTTTATAATTTTATAATTTTATAATTTTATAATTTTATAATTTTATAATTTTATAATTTTATAATTTTATAATTTTATAATTTTATGATTTTATGATTTTATGATTTTATGATTTTATGATTTTATGATTTTATGATTTTATGATTTTATGATTTTATGATTTTATGATTTTATGATTTTATGATTTTATAATTTTATGATTTTATCATTTTATGATTTTATGATTTCATAATTTTGTGATTTTATAATATCATAATTTTATAAATTTTTACTTTTATGATTTTATAATGTTATAATTTAAATCGTGTTAGTTGACCACATCAGGTAATTAATTAACTTACCCCTAGAATTTTATTGAGTAGCTTGGGCATTGGCTTGAAGTACCATAGTTTATTACGAAAATAAAGCATTTATATATATTGCTTCAAATTCAACTGTTTATCATTAATGAACGTTGAAAATTAAAATAGATTTATTTTATTGTAAAGAAGAAAATGAATGCAGACATCATCAGACTTATTTATATTTGATCTTACTGTCAATTAGTTGATCAGCAGCATACTAAGAATCTTCCTTTTTCTTTAGTTTCAAGCAATTGCAATGAAGTTGAAAATTCATAGCATGTCCTTTCCACCCACAACAGAGAGAGGCAATTTAATATGTTATAATTGGCTAAACAATTATTACTTTTGTATACAAATCAAATTTAATTCTTTTATTTTTATTTACTAAATGGGAATATATATTTTATTTTTTCATTTTTCTCTTGTTGAATATTTCGAATTCCTTAACATTTTTAAATTTGAAATCTATATTGATAAATGGAAAAAAAGGACCTTATTTTTTCGTTTTCTTTTTAGAGGTAGAGCTAAATTGACATTCAACTTTTAGTTCATATATGGTTAAACTTCAAATGTGAGGATTGAAAAAAATGTCTTCCATAAACATCGGTTGAATGCCATTAATTACATGCCAAATTAATTAAACTTGTGTTTGAATAAAGAATTTTATAAGTTTTAAAATTTAAATATTTTAAATTCAAATTGTTTTTATTTTAAATTATTTAATTTTTAAAATATTTTATTTAAATAGGGCAATTCAATTTTTTTTTATTAAATTATTTAAATTGAAACTAAAATAAAAAAAGTATAAAATTTAAAGATTATAACTAGATAACTCTTGTGATTATGACGATAATAAAAAAAAATCTTATAAAACTCACTAGAATTGGTCAAACTCTCAATGTGATGGGGGAGAACTCTTATTAATATTAGTTAACAAATAATTTTGACTTGTATTTTAATTAATGATAATTAAAAAATCGTATTTGATATTACTAATTAAAACAATATAAAATTGCCAAAAAATGTAAAATATTAACTAAAAAAATAACATTTTCTAAATTAAAGAAAAAATAAATAAAAATAGACACAATATTCTCAATCCTACAAGAAAATTTACTAATCAGTCAAACCAAAAAATATTATATCAAGCCAATAACCATCTCAATCTTGATTGACGTGGACATTTCAATAGAAATGAACGAAAGCTGTATTTACCAAAAGTTGAATTTAAAACGTGATATATATATATATATATATATATATATATATATATATATATATATATTGGTGTTAGGAATCTTTTATTTCACTTGTTTGTTTTGTAAATATCTGTTTGTGAGTTTTAAGGAGTAATTATTTAGTAGTTTAAGATATTTCTTACAAGGCAAGATTAAATATTTAAACAATTTCTTTAATTCATCTCTCTTATTTGGAACTTGTATAAATGTGAAGTTTGTAACCTTTTAAATTAAGAAAATTATTAAAAACAAATATGTCATGTTATAGGTCTTGTAGAGTTAGTAATTTTGATAAGACACTTACTTTTAAAGACATTAAGAAAAAGCTTGAAGAAATTGTATATTTGGGGAGTTTGATAGGTGTAAAAAAAGTTAGGTCAATTATACCAACCATGAAAGGGAGTGAATTGACTTTCCCTTTTAAAAAATTGTTTTTTTAAAAAGTTTTTCAAAATCTTTGAAGTATTCTTGGAATGCAATCAAACAAGAATATGAACAATGTAAAAGAGAAGGGATAAAAAAATCAACACATAAATTTATCTAGTTCAGCTAAGCCTAGATGTAGTCTTCCTTCAATAACCTAAGTTGATGAGAACCACTGTATTAATAGAGTCTTATAAGCAAGAAATACAGAGATCAACCCTCTCAAATGTACTCTCCTTTCCCAACTCAATATCACCTATAGCATAACCCAGAAAGTTATCCCCACTTTCTGTCACCTTAAAGCAATCTCAACTCTAAGAAACTAGAACTCAAAATGTCCTCTTTTTGGCTCACAGCAAAAGGGAAAGCAAAAGGGAAACACAATCAACCAGATTGTAGATGAACATTAATATGATAGAGTACACCACAATGTGCATAATGATCAACAATATGAAAGCATTTCAATCTTGCAAGAATCTTTATGAATTTCCTTCCAATTAAGTAATCTTGATTCTCCAAGAATATTAGGACGCTTCTTCCAATTAAGTAATATTTAACAACCCAGTTAGTTATATAAGTTTAAGATCATCAAAATCATTAGAATAGAGAGCAATGTGTATATTTATTAATTTTTCAACTCTAACGCAATTTAATCAATTAAGCAATTAATGTAATTTGTTAAGTTTTTCTTTCTGCTTTAACAGTTTTATGTTAACTCCTCGGCAAGTGTATCAAATCGTTCAAAGTAATATAAAATGGTAAGACCAAGTATTTTTTCCCAAGATACTCGCGTAATACTAGTCAATTACACTATTAACAACTCGTATAGACTCAAGAACAACATATCAATTGAAAAACAAGTGCAAAGAATATAAAATTTCAACTATACAAATTTGGACTTTGGTGTTTGAAGACACTTAGACATGAACTAGATTAGAAATGGTATGAAATGACATTGTTAAGGTTAGTTTTCACCGATTCACTCTTGTGCACACACAATTTCATCTCCTCTCCATCAAATTACTAAAGTCAATTCACAAAATTATTCTAGCCCTAATTCCTTAGGTGAAAGAGCCTAGCTTTTTCCTATTAAACTCTAATTTCTTGGAAAATCTAACAAGCAAAACCCACATTAAGAACTAGGATCCAAGACAATAAGTGAATTATCTTCCATTCCTAGAATCAATGAACCACTAGGACTCTTGTTTCAGTTCTAGATTACACAAGATACATTCCCATACCCATGAATCAAAGATCAAGCTATGAACATCTCTATTACATGCAATCTTTAAGAATGGAAACAAGAATACCAGCAATTGATAGAAAGGGCATAAATATATTCAAATCATTCATCAAATACACAAGAGTTCAAAGGTTACATCTATCCCCAACAAGATAGGTTTGGCTCTCCATTTCCATGGAGAGCTTTAGAACTTACAAAATGGCCATGGAAGAAGAAGAAGAACCCAAAGAGGAAGAAGGGAGTGTTCCCACGAACCCTAACAGTCCTTCAAGCTCTCCTTTAAGTGAAATTGTGCCTCCAAACCATCAAAGACCTAGAACCCTCTGCGTTTTATGTTTAAATAAGCTCAAATTTCCACATCAGCGAAACTAGATGGTGCTCAGCGCCCTGGATGGGGCGCCTAGGAGAATTTGCGCAGCAAATGGCGCTCAGCACCCCCTGGCGGGGCGCCTAGGCGCAAGCACACTAGAAATCAACTTTTGTGCAGTTTGTGCAGGTGGCGCTCAGCGCCCTTGAACTAGGGTGCTCAACTTGACTCTACTGTACTGCATCTTCATCTTTTTCTTTTTTTTCAGATTTGCTTGATTTTGTGGTTAGTTCAGTCCTCTACATTGTTGGAGATTCTTCCAAGCACAATTTTAGCTACAAAATAAGGGGATTAGTGATGAATTTATATCAATGTAGCCCAAACTATAAATAACATTAAAACAAGATAAAAGAGAGGATTTAAGCAAGTAATAAGCTAAAGAGAAGCTGATTTTGTCTTTAAAATGAACCTCAGATAAAGGTAAGAATTACCGTTATCATTTTACATCTACATAAGATTTAACAAATTAAAATATGCATGCAATCGATTATATAAAACATACAAGCCACAACATTCAAAATATGACTGTTACTGACAGTTATGGAAGTTTAATCGGTTTGGTTTGGTCATTAGCGACGCTACAATGTTTTCCTTGCGATTAATGGGTATTAAATTTAAATCTGGTGCACTTTACCTTGCATTTCATTGAATCTGCTGTGCATTGGAGATTTTAATTCGATTTTAGGAAAACTCAATTAATCTTCGCTTAGTTGATTGATTGGTGTTGGAATAGGGTGAGAGCAGTGATTAATTGATTGTTAATCGAGGATTGGAAGTGTTATAATTGAGCTAATGACTAAAATGTCTTTGAATTGTGTGAATTTCGTGTTTTGGTTTGTTAATTCTGGTCACAAAACTGTCCACATAACCCCTCACTACATGTTCGATATAATTCCTGAACTACATTTGGTCCTTGAGAGACGACCTAGGAGTCATTTCTCCTAGTATACTGCACTTTAAATGCACATTAATTTGATTCGGGTATGGCCTCATTCCCTTGGCTTGTAGTGTCATCAAGATTTGCCATTAAGCACAAGTTTGCTTCTTCATCGGAGTCGCTTGAATTAGATGAGCTTGAGTCATTTTCCTCCCAAGCAATGTAATTCTTCTTTTTGTGAAACTTCTTTTCCTTACTATTTTTGTTTTTAGGACAATCCACCTCGACATGTCCTCCTTCTCCACATCATAGCACTTGTAACTTAAGGAGGATACTTAATGTTCTTTCTTTTCACTTCTAAACTTATCCTTTCCCTTGGCCTTCATGAACATAGCAAACTTCTTGATCATGAGACTCGTATGCCCATCATTGTTAGAGTCATCATCTACTCTTGAGCTCTTTCCTTTAGACACTTCAGCTTTGAATGCCAATGTTTTCTTCTTTCCTTGGTCTTCTTTAGCAGTTAGTGTATTGAGCTCAAGCTCATGCTCATGGAGTTTTCCAAAAAATATCGCCATTGACATTGAGGATAGATTTTGTGACTCAGAAATTGTTGTCACCTTGGGCTGCCAAGTCTTGTCCAGAGATTTCAAAATTTTCACATTAAGTTCATCAGTATCAAATGTCTTACCTAGTCTTGTAAGGTGGTTGATAATGTGAGTAAAATGCTTTTGCACGTCTGTTATGGTTTCATCAGGCTGCATTCTAAACATTTCATACTCCTAGATCAAAGTATTCTTTGTTGCATATTTTACATCATTTGTACCTTTGTGTGTTCTTCTAAGGACTTCCCACATTTCTTGAGCTGTCTTACACACAAAAATTCTATAAAATTCATCAAGCACAATAGTAGAAGACATAATGTGACGAGCTTTAATATCAAATTGAGTTCTTCTGTTTTCCTCAACAGTCCAAGATAAATATGGTTTTTCTTGTTCAACACCATCAATAGTTCGAGTAGGGAATAAGACCATTTTCAACAACTTCCCGGATGCCTCTATCAATAGACCCCATAAAAATTTTCATTTTAACTTTCCAAAAAGCATAATCATCACCGGTAAAAGGGGAAGGTTTGTTGATGGAATCACCTTAAGCATACACTTGATTGTGTTCGGCCATTTTCAAAAAATTTGAAAAAGCTATCAAAGCAATCTTTGATACCAATTGTTGGAATTTGTATCGCACAATGGAATGTTTAAAAGCATGAAATCGGACACAAAACCAAGAGGGGATGGGTGAATTGGTTCTATTAAAAGTTATCATTTTCCCTTTTGCAAAATTTCTTCGAACAGATTGAATTAAATATATTAAGGGATGAATAAAATCACACAGATGATTTTTACAATGGTTCAAATAAAAAGATTATACGTCTAGTTGTTAATCACTTTAAAATGAGTGATTAACTTTTCACTAAAATGACTTTGAGATTACAAGATGAACAATGAAATAATCAGTAAAGAAAACACCTTCCTTTGACACATGAGGGAATGAACACCAGCTTGAACAACTTGTTAGAGAATCACTTGAACTTTTAGACACACTAAAACCAAGTTTCTCCTTCTTCAAGACTTAATCAAGCAATCACTTAAACACAAGAGTTTCCTCATAACCAATTTTGTACTCTCAATAGTTTAGGTAACCTTTAAAAGGTTTAGGAGACTTCTATTTATAGGCCAAGGATCAGAAAATGAAAAGATAGCTCCCAACTACCGTATATAATCAATTACCAAAAGTGATAATCGATTAGTTTACGTAATTATGGATTTTGAAAAACGTGATAATCGATTATCCTTAGTGATAATCGATTATTTTCGAACCCTTACAATTATAACTTGGAGAGATAATCGATTATCCTTAGTGATAATCGATTATTATTGAAAGAAGCCTTTTTTAAATTTTACTAATGATAATCAATTATCCCACGCGATAATCGATTATTACCAAGAGAAATTAATACAAAAGAATAAGTTACATGACTTCTAAGTGCTTACAATTGAAAGATAAAGCCTAATACAAATGTTTATATAAAAGATGTTTTAACAATGTATGTGAATGTTCCTTCAAATCTTCAAGTGCATCATTATCAAAATCTCTTCAAACCATCAATGCTTCTCATTGGCAACATGCTTGATGTCTTAGGAAAATGTCATTAGTATAATCCCATCTCTATTGCTAATTTTTTGTAATAGTCTAATTTCCACTCTTAGAAGTGAAGATATGTTAACTAGCTTTTAAGTGTCATTCATCTTCATATAGGGTCGTTAGCATTACTTGTTTACATCATAGCATTCAATTCCCTTATATTTTACTTTTCCACATTTTTTTGTTTTCCTTTTAAGTTTTCGTGGTACTTAGGATATTTGAAAACACTTAAGTAAACCTTTCTTTGGTTTTTAGGAGCATTCTTTGCATAAATATTTAAAAAAAAAAATTGGAAGATTTCTTCTTAAAAGCTTAGGTAAGGCTAACTCAAGTAAACTTTGTTTAGGAAAGACTTGGTTTCTAAACTTGTCCATTGTGACTCACCTCTCTTTCTTGGAAGCTACTCTAAATATCCTTATTCCATTGTTTCTCTTTTGAAATCCTCCACCAAAAACAAAAGTTTACTTGTGGAAATCTTTTCTCATTTATAGTTGTAAAGTGTTTTGAAAACCTTTGTGAAAATATTTTAAACTTTACAACATGAGTGACCCTTCTTATTCAAGTGTTCATGGTAGTGTTAGGCTTAGCCAAGAAAGCATACATTGGCGGGATGAACTTTCATAAAAGGTAAGCAAGCTAGAGAGTATGTTTACTGAGTTTAAGATGGAACAAAGGAGAGAAAAACATCAACCTGAGTCATCCCATAGAAGAAGGTACAATAAGACCCTCTCTCTTAACCATAGTGAACACCACCATGAAGACTTTTACCAATCCACATCTAAGAGAACCCATAGACATAGATATCATACTCCTAGAGAACCTAAAATTGACCTTCCCCCTTTCTATAGGAGAGAGAGTGTTGAAGAAAATATATTCTCAAGCTTCATAAAGTTATAAGCTTGCAAATTTAAGTAGATAGAAAATCTTGCAAAGTCTATTCGATTGAATTGTAAGTATTCTCATTGTCTAAATACTTGTAAGCAATCTAATTGGTTGCACATTCTGATGAGAATTCAAACACTTGGTGATTAACTCACTTGGGTTAAACACATAGCTAGACTAGGAAGATATTAGGATTATCTAGTAAAAACAAGGAGTCGGTGAAATTCAACTAGACAACATATCAGAAAGATACAGAGATTGTCTAGGGATAACAAGAGTGATGAAGAATACTACATAACCATGATTGGGTGATACTTGGTTCTAGTCAAAGTAACATGGGTTACTAGGAATGACTAGGGATATCAGGAGTGCTACGAATACTCAGTTGTAATCTTGTTGAAGATTATAATGGAACCATCTGACATGTCATAGAGGAGAATTGGACTTGTTGAGTGAACCAGTATAAAATTGATGAACTTGGAAAAACACTAGAAGGGGAGGGTTGAATAGTGTTATAAGAAAATTTTTCGTAAAGGAGATAATATAACATTTTTGTCGAGGATTGAAGAGTTTATTGATCAATTTAAATAATGAGTTCTTTTTAGCAAAAGCTTTTAAATCATTTAAAATTGTTTCCTATAGAGTTTGATAAAACTAGCTCTTTGTTAAAAGTCATTTGATAACAGGAGCTTTTATATCGATTAAAGTAACTTGCAACTGCACGATTTGTAAGATAAGCTTTTAAAGATAATAGAGAAATAAACACATAATCGGTTTTCTACTAGTTCAATCCACCGAGCTATGTCCAATCTCTTCTAACACCTTAGAGGGATCCACTATAATCTTTAACAAGATTACAACTGAGTATTATCACCCATCCTGGTATCCCTAGTAACTCTAAGTAACCACTGTTACTCTGACTAGTATTGAGTTTCACTTACTCCTAGTATCCCTAGAGAATCTAGATATCTTCCTGATATGTTGCCTAGTTGAGTTTAACGCACTCCTGGTTTCCACTAAACAAATTCGTCTAGTTGTCATTTAACTCCACCAAGTTAAAAGTAAAGTGTTTTAATTCTTTTCAAAATTTACAATCAAAGGATTAGTTACAAGTCCTTAGATGATAACTTTCACAAAAAGGATTTGCATTCAATACAATTCAATCTAATAGACTCATTGAATATTTTTCTCTCTTCTCTCTTCTTACAAACCTAAGCTTATATGACAATGAAGCTTGAGTGTTTTTCTTTTCTTGAGCTTTTCAATCTCAGATATTCTCGTGTGCTTTTGAGCCTTCTCTCTACGTTGTTTGCTTAAGCCTTTTCTTTCTATATGTTATTCCTTTTGATTCTCTTTTTTAATAAGCATCTATTTAAAAGCTTCTGAAAAAGATATTTGTTACATAAAGCTTTGCTTTGATCTTTAAGTCTTCCTAGTCTTGTTGTATGTACCCGTCACTAGTTAAAGTCAACTTGTTAGAGCAGACTTTCTTTTTCAGTACTTTGACAAAACTAGGCGGTACAATTTTCTTGGCACGAATTCTGATGAAGAGAACATTCCATAAATGTCTTCTTTGTTCCTAACGTCCACTTTTGAGATTTTTCAATGTATTTTTGCAAAAACATCGTTTAACACTTTTATCTATCAAGAAATATTGAGAACTTGTTTGATTATTGCCTAGCGATGTATAACATTTGCATTCAACAAGACTCTCATTTGAGATTTTTCAACGTATTTTTGCAAAAACATCGTTTAACACTTTTATCTATCAAGAAATATTGAGAACTTGTTTGATTATTGCCTAGCGATGTATAACATTTGCATTCAACAAGACTCTCATTTACGCAATAATTAGGGAAACCGTTTAGAGGTGGGTCTATTCATACTTAGATGTTTTACTAGGATTTTGCCTTAGGTATTTGGGTTTCTTAGAGCATTTTCACAAATTACTTGTATTTTACCTATGTTGTTATTCTAATGATAACATTGTCATATGCACAATTTTTTAATGTTGTTTGTTAAACTTCAAAACACGAGAGCATTCAAATAGTTCAATCTTATACACGATCTTGTCTTAACAAAAATAACTATGTGCTTATTACTTCATCCATGCAAAACATTTTACTCATAAACTTTGCAGGTTCTAATTAATGTAATCTTTATAAAAGCTCTTGTTACTAAACGTTCTTTTTCTGAAGTTCTATTTTTCTTAAAACACTGCAACAACTTAGATAAAAATGCTTGAAAAGTATTGTATCCCTGAAAGAGAGGTTTAAATAGTGTTTTACAAATCAAGTGTCTGATAACTTGGATAGGCCGTTTAATCCTTAACAAAGTTGTTAAACGACATCTAGGCAAAAAGTTTTTCAAAACACTATTCAACACCCCCTCTACCTTCTAGTGTTTTCCAGTTGTTTCTTAAGTTACTTACGGGCCATGTTCACTATCTGACAGCCAAGAATGACAACTTGACTTTGGAACTCTAGAAGTCCCTCAAACAATACTTCAGAGTCGGACTCATCGACCACCTTCAGCTCATGCTCGCCAAGATAAATGGAAACACCTTTGAACATACGAATCAAGGGGCCTTCCAACTTTCCTATGTCAAAGGAAATTTTTCTAGAGTTGGATGAGGTTCACACACCGACTTCATGACCCTCTACCAAAGGCTCCACTCTTAGTCTTCACTAGTCTCTTACTGACACCCGGTAGATGGATGTCGGCCTTGGGCTCCTACAGATTAGGGACGTTCCTTCCCACCTTCTGCACCTGTCCTTCGATTTGATTCCTGATCTTGATCAACAGATCTTCATCTCCCCGAACCTTGTCAACATGATGGGTCATGAAACCTATAAACACAGCAAAATGCTCATATAATTTAAAAGGTCTTCAGAGTTAGACATAAATAAATTCTAATGAGGTGTCGGGTCGGCACCCTCTGGGGTAGCTTCTCCAAGAGCCCTACGATCCTTCGATCCTCTACTGACAAGGGATCTCGAGGTCAGTCTTAATACTATACAGTTATTGTCTAGCAAAAAGGAAATTTTTTGTTCCCATTATTGTCATAAAAGTGGGACTGACCAATCTAGTTAATCACCACTTGGAAAAATCTCTTTTTAAAATTAGTAAACGAGTCCGAATATAGAACAAACAATGGAGCCCTCAGTTTCTTTATTAGCAAAACCCACAACATTGATTCCCTGGGACGTATGTAGTAAATGAAAACGTAGCTAAACAGTAGCTAAATTTTTTTCGTAAATAGTGTTTAATATTAATTTTCAGGGATTATAAGGTTTGCAACAATATCTAAGAACTTAGATATAAAGAAAATGTTAGAATGAAAAACTTGTTTAAACACAAAGTTATAAAAAACACACTTAGATTTTATATTAGTGCATTCAAACTGAGCTACATCCAATTATTCTTTAAAAACCTTTTATAAGGTTCGACTAAAACCTAGTTTTACCACTTCTGATTTACAAACTAACCAAATTGGCTAGATGAGTTTCACCATTCCTAATATCAACACTAGACCAAATGTCTAAAGCCTTTAACTCCACTAAGTAAACTTTACAAGTGTTTAAATTCACTTCTAAATTTAACACAACAAAGGTGTTTCTAAAATCTTATAAGACAGAAGATAACTCTCATAGAGAGGATAAAAGATATTACAAAGAACTTCTTAAAACTTGTAAAAAGATCTTTTCAAGAAAAGTATTAAGAGATTAGAAAGATAGCAAAGAGCATATGAATACTCTTGATAGCAAAAGTTCTTCTCTTCTCTTCATGCAAATTCCTTTATATAGACTTCTTCGAAAACTATCCGTAGAGATTTTGACTTTCTTCTATGAATGTAGTCTTTAAGGTAGGGTCAGAAGCTATATTACGTCTTGATAGAACAATTATGTTGAGTGTACAAAAAGAGCAGGCATAAAGCATGTAAGAAACATTCCTTGAAAATCCTCCTATCTAATAACGTTATTATGATTCTAAGCAAGCTCTTTGATAAAATTGATAATCTACATAGGAAAAGAAGAGCACAACCCAATAGAAAAAAGAGTACATGAACATATATGCATTAAAGTGTTAGATGACCTAAGTATTTAAGCATGGCAATAGTACTAGCTTTTAACTCTTATCTGTTTTGACTAACTTTCAAAGCGTTTAGGATATAGCGTTTAATGAGATTGTATCCTAGACAATCAAACTTTCTTTTATCAGACTCTTTCGCAATTAGACATTATATTATCAACTCTATATCGTTTCGCGCATATTAGGCAAATGTTAGTCGCTCTTAGTTATTCGATGCTCTAGATCATTAAGGCATATTAAATAGTAGTGTTTAACGCTTCTAACATATTATCCTAGACGATTAAGCATTATTTCATTTTAGACGTTATGTTAAGCTTCAAAAGAAGATTTTCTTAGACAATCCTATCTTAATAGTAAAAATATAAAAAAACATTCGAGAGGAGGGTCAAGTAAAAGGATTTACAAAGTAACTTGAAAGCTTGGATGCACCCTCATCTATTAGGTGAAATTATGTTAGAGTCACATTTAAAAGAAGAAGAACACCCATTGTGAGCTTATCAAACAACAATTGAACATGAAGTTGGGTGAATAGATTCATGTACACATAGAAGAAATCGTCATCATAGCTCTCTTTTCCATGACAGTCACAGTCGATGGCATTTACCCTCTTCAAAGAAACAATATCTTATAACACTCTATGTTGGAATATGTAAATCTTTTCCAACCACGACTTCAATAACCAGACCTACCTATAGTTTGAGAACTATGTTCGTAATCTCCACCTAGTCATACCCGATTTCCACTCGATCTTGACATGCTCCTCTAAAGGGTCAAATCTATTTTCTCTGTTATCCCTATGTTTAGTCCCAAAACTTAGGAGGATGTGGCATCTGACGACACTAACATCTAACTATCGACACTATTACCTCTATCAGATTCTGACACACCTTATGTGATAAGATAACTAGTATACACTTCAACAACAACACTCCTCTCATATAATCATGACCAACAACAAACAGTTCAAGTGACTTAGTGTTGAACAATGGCCAACCCCACTCTTATTTATAACAGTGGTGATGGTTCACCTTCTGACCTAATGGGCCAAACCCTTCACAAATAAGCCTATAAAACATTTTGTTGAAGACAACCCTCCAGATTCAATAATGTTTTTTCCCTTCCAAGGTAACAATTACTTCTTGAACATTCACAACTCTTGCCAAGTCATTACTTTGATTTTTGTGCCACACTTATTACCATCAAGTACATCTCCCCATATTTGACAACTCATCATTCAAACATCTTCACTGTTACATTCTGTGAGGTTGGGGCCTACAATACACATAGGGTTATGGTTAAAGATAATAAATTTGTTTTGCAAAATCAGACGTTCGACTATCGAACCTCGACACCTTACTTCAACTTCAAACTAGACATTGACACTCTTTGTATGCCTTCAAGACATGAAAAGACTAGGGAGTTTATGTATATGTAGACCCATTGATATTGCTAACTGCATCCTTCTAGCTACCAAATAACAGATATAGGGTATCGAGTACTATGTTTCCTACACCAAAGACTACACTACTTTGATAATAACATCATTCATTAAATTAAGATATCACTTATTGGTACCTCCTTATGCCTACTGAAAACACCATCTCATAGAATAACTTAGCCAAAAACCATTTCAGTTTCTCATAGGCAAGTTGGTCATTGGATTCTAAGCCAATATGTCTAAATTATGACTCATTCAAAATCACTTTTTAAAATTTATATTTTAGTGCAATTTTCAACTTAATTTATTTTCAAAGTTATCAAATTTAATTACATTAATATTTTAATTGTAATAAATAATATTTTCTTAAACTTATATTTTAAAGATCTATTTCACATAAATATTATTTAATATATATATATATATATATATATAATTATCTTTAATAAATAATACAGACATTATATTAGAAAAAATAAAATAGTTATTTTAAATCAACACAATGTTCTTATTAGTCTATTAAAAGAGCTCTTCATATAATTTTTATGCAAGTTTTTCATATTTGACTTTACATTAAAATCTATATTTCAATTATATTGAATTTTGGAATCATCCTTCTTTTTATGAAATTTTGTGTCATTAACCTAATTTTATAATAAAATAAAAAATATCAATTACATAATTCCAAAATAAATTTTAATCACCAAGTTTATAACATACTATCATTTTAAGAAAAACCTTGACTTTGATAATTGTAAATAAAGAAAAACTCACTGAAAGAAGTGAGTCACAAAAAGCAAATATTGGAGCAACATCAGACCACAACCATATCATTATATGAAAAAGTAGAACTTCGGTAACACTTAACTGCACATCTAAACTTCTACAAGTACCATGACCATGGGCCTAGCATTCTTTTTATAACAAAATCTTGTAATTCAATAGAGCAGATCATTCTCAAGAAACAGGAACTAAGAATCTGAATCTCTGTTTGACGCTCAACGGTAGCTACCTAAAGGGTCAGCTGTTTTCCCAGATCTAGCATCAGTCCATGCTTTTGCAATTGTTTTCTTCATCTCATCGTCCCCTTCGTCATACATATTCTGCAATATTACATGTATATGAAAAGTCAAATTGAATGTTCCCAATGGTAAATGCATATAAGCATTAAGTTCAAACAAAGTAGCTAAAGCCAACTAAAGATGAAACAGAATCTGACCTTCATCATGTCCATGATTCCTGCCATTGGGTCTTTCTCTTTATCCAAATTTGGCTTTAGCTGTAACATCACCACGAAAGTTACAACTTTATCACGTTGATTAACAGGGAAAAGTCATTTTAATCTTATCTTACTACCTTGTCCTCTTTGAAGTGCAAATCTAGCCAGTTTCCTTTGGAAGCCTTCACTAATGTGATGATTGCCCTTTTGGGCTTGACCAGAACCTTACATTTCTCCGGTACTATCTCCTTATGCAGTTTCGATATTGCACAACGGTAATTCTTCCCTTGGACATCATGGAACTTCACATCAAATGAAATTGACTTAAACTCAGATTCAATCTTATTCTCATCAATTCCCTCCATTGATACATATATCTGTCAAACAACAAATAAAACAAGTATAGCCATTAGGAGAAATTTGATACTTCTCATAAAAAATATAACTGTTAACTTACGGCCTGTGCTTTGCTGTAGGCTATTGATGTGTGAAATTGCAGCAGTTTTAGAGAAAGACACGGAAGCAGTGGTTTCTAGCTTCTATGTTACACATGTACAAGGGGGAGGAAACGTGCTTTAAGACATACTATTAAGCTTAGAACAAAATGGAACTTGATAACTATTTATATCGAACTTTGTTTGACACCTCTAATTTTCAGAAATACTAAATAAAATCAACTTCAAATCAATGCTGCTAAATGGTAGCAGCGTTATATGCCACACTATGGCGGAATCTTAGCCTTCTAGCATTGTGAGATACATGCAATGCGGAATGACAGCTTTGCTTATATCCTATTCACTTCCAAAAAATAAAGATTAAATTCTACTAGTCCTTTCATCTTATATTTTAGGTTTAATTGCTTCCTTTGTCCCCAGTTTGGTTGAATTGTGTCAAATTCATCCTCATTTTTAAAAAAGTTTCATTGTCGTCCTCACGTGGTATAAAAGTGTCAATTGAATCCAAACATAGAAAAAATTTGTGTCAAAGAGATATAGGAAAAATGACTACTTTGACACAAATTTTTTCTATGTTTGGATTCAATTGACACTTTTACACCACGTGAGGACGACAATGAAACTTTTTTAAAAATGAGGATGAATTTGACACAATTCAACCAAACTGGGGACAAAGGAAGCAATTAAACCTATATTTTATGTTTAATTTGGTATTTTATCTTTCAAAAATTTCAATTTAACATTATATTATTTCATGGTCAATTTGATCCTTTCTTATTCCACCGTTACTATTAACATTACAAAACTTGCAAGTTCCACTTTTATGGTTTAAAATCGCCAGTAATTATTTTATCTTTTAACGAGTATAAACAATTTTTTCTGTGGTTTTAAACTACCTGAAATCACTAAAAACACATTACCAATAACCCTTTACAACTTTCCTTCTTCTCTGTCTCATTTCTGCATTCTTTCTAACACCAATAAACGCAGAAAAGATGACCCCCGTTGCTGCTCCACAACGATCCCTCCTCTTCGTCAACCAAACATTTCTTTCGGCCTTTCAAACGCCCAGCTTCTGCCTTCCCTCACCAATGCTACAATAAACCACATGTACCCTTTGCTACTTCAAACATAAAAAAAGCCTGAAGTTATTTTATCCTGATTAACATGAATAAACTATTTTTTTAAGGTTATAAACAGCCTGTGATTGCTAGAAACACATCACAAATAGCCCTTTTAAACTTTCTCTTTTATCTTTTCATTGTCTTCATTTTTTCTCGGACACCAACAAAGATAAACAAGATGGCCTCTGTAACTGCTCAAACAAGATCACTCCTTTTCTTCTCCCTACCCTCTCCAATTTTTCAAAATACGACATGCATACTCCAACAACCTTGCCTCAACCTCATTAAAATTCGCAAAGGGTAAAGTCTCTTCACCTTGGCAACCTTCATGACCTCATTGTGTTCCCGTGATTCTACCACTGCACCACCATCTCGTTGAACGACAGCACCACCATGTGTGTCGGTCTAAGAAATTCTTTAAAAAACATGCCTAACAGTCCCGGGAGAAGAACACAGGTCATCTCCAATACCATCAAACAATTTTTCTCACACTCAATCCAAACTTTGTGATTTAGCGTGTGGCTATCTAAAGTAAACTAACAAGAAACTCAGACAAAAGGAAAATGCGCCCTATTCATAACTAATTAGATAATTTCAGACCACCAAGGATCCTAGTGCGGCCAATTACGTAACACTGGAGATTCGACCAATCTCAATGTAACATGTATTCCAGACTTTCACCTTACGAGAAAGAACTATTACAACTCAACTACGAGTCCAGTGAGATTAAATGAGACCACGGTAGTTAATATCATGTAATAATTTCTCATTAAGCACAACACACAACACAAGATGGAGAGGAATGATTGAAACAACCAAAAGATGAACAGGGGTAGAAAACACCGTTTCAATCAATGACATTCAGATACATACTTAAAACCATGATAGCCAATATCTCCACAAATAAAATTATACGACTCCTTACCTTTACTTTGTCAACATCCTGATCCCAACTGAACGATGCTAGCGTGGAATAGTTCAGTGCAGGTGAAGGCGACACCTTAGCTCCGGTTGAAATAGGAGTAGGAATCTGAGGAGCACGAGCAGCATTTGCATCAGATGATATCTGCAAAATCACCTCATAAATTTTCACAGGGAATGCGAAACAACGAACAAGAAGTGCTAAATCAGGGAAATTTGCAATGTGTGTATAAACTGACAACCTTCTCGAGGTTGCGAATCTCAGAGGAGAGTAAAGATAGGGTTCGAGATCTTTTGGCGATGCTGTGAAGGTGACGAAGCTCCTCCAAATCCAATGTCAAGTCTTGAGCCATTGTTTCACTGAATCGGAATTGATGTAGCAAATTCAGACAACTACTCTGCGGACTTTGTTTTCTTTTATATTGGGGTTTGGAAAATGCTAGAACAAGCAATTGATATGTCGTTGTATCTATTATTCATTAGGGTTTTTTTACCACTCCCCTTATCACGGAAGATTCTAGAGATAACAGGATCCTGCGAATGGGACCTGCGACCTAGTTTTAGTTTCTCAAACAGGGGCTTTCTTTATGTAACTCCTAAGTTTTCTTCCTGCACTCTTAAATTTTTTTTAAATATTTGAACTGACCTTTTAATTGGGGTAAAAAAAAAATCGTCTCCTCATATATTAATTTCACCTATGCATTTTTTTTCTCAATGACACTGGTTTTAAACCTAGCGTCAAAGAAATGGCTCTTCCTCTCACTCACCTCCTAAACCTAGACACTCACATCCATTTTTAATTATTATTTTAATTTTTTAAATTTAGTTTTAATTATTTTTTAATGGTTTATGATTTTGTTATTTCTTTTTAATTTTATTGAGGTTGTATGTTCTTGGTTCAAATTTATTGTTTAGGATGTAAGGTTTAGTTCCTTGTTATGATTTAGGAATTATATGTTGTTGTTTTGTTTATTTATTCTCTTTAAATTTAGTTATTTGTTATATGTATTGGTTTTAGTCTTTGTTTGAATTTGTTTGTTATAGAAATGACAAGAATACGATGTGTGTCTACATACTTGGATGAAAGTTCTGCACAAGTTGAAGATAGAAGGAGACCTAGGACATCTCCTCATAGAAAGGTCTTCACGGTGAACACTAGAGAAGATGCATATTTGTTTATCCTAATGTTTAAGAGATGTTATTGAGCAGCATGAGGATGTTATTGAGTAGCAGGAAGAGGTTAATTATTAAGCAGCACGATGATGTTGCTCATGGAGAAGATGAAGTGGATGGATATCCTGGAAGTCTACAAAACACTTATTTGGTGACGAGTTATGTTGATCATGTTACATATGCTTTGTGAGAAGGTCGAGTTAATAATGGTCTTTTTTTAATGATGGATACTTATTTAAATTTTATATGAAATTATTATGCGTAGCATCAAATGAAGATAAATTTGGTCGTCCCCCATGAAAAAAAAAATTTAAGCATGTCATCTTGCTATCCAGAATTATGTGTTGAACTCTAGTTTAATGTCTCTCTACGATATTTCATATGATTACATTAATAAAGGGTTGATATTGGCATTTGTTGAAAGATTGCATAAAGAAATAAACACTTTCCATGTTCATGTTGGTGAGATGATTGTCACACTAGATGACGTGTTTATGTTGTTATATCTGCCTATAGTGGGACAATTATATCTAAAAGAACCCCTAAAATTTGAAGTTGTTATGGAAACACTCTTAGACCTATTGCGCATGGATCATGCAAGGACTATATATGAGCTCAGACAATGTCGTGGTCCCCATTAAGACTAAGCTAATTGAGAGATTTATATAACGATTGTTGTGAAAACCAATGATAGAAGTATGTTGCATAGGCCTACTTGTTGCATCTAATTGGATGCATAATTTTGATGTACTTGATGCTCTTAAGAGACTTGTTGACATGTGACATATATGCTTAGGGAGTTGATGCACCTATCTATTTGAACAAGTAGTTAGAAGATGCTAGCTTTGTAGAGATAAAGAAATTAGCTAGATATCTTACTCTTTTACAAGTACAGATATATCTTGCACTTTGATTTCCTTTATTATTTCATTATTGAAATACATTTTATACTTTTTTGTAGAGTTGAATATATGAGCACTTCTCTAGAATAAGAAGGAAGCAACCACTAGCTAGTTATGGTAAAGGTAGACCTTAGGCCGTACATTTTGTGATAGGGAGGAACATTTCCAGCCTACGTGAGATCAATGCATAATTGTATGCCTTGACATATGATGGGTGATATAAGCCCAATATGAATCACATCAGATTAGTCGTACGCATCCGGAAATCGGTATGTTCTTTGGCTGGACCAAAGTGAGTAGGATTATACATCATCATCTTCCTAAATATTTGCTAAGGTGATTTGGGTATGAACAACCTACCCTACAGTCGCCAAATGTTATTTCAGAGGCTAACTTAGCAACCATGATAATTGTGTTTGTATTTTGTCGAACATGTGTTGGTGAATGTCATAGTAGCTTCCAATTCATCTACATGTGTTGAGGGATATTCAAAAGCATATCTGATCCTTTTATTATTCCTGCTATTGAGGATGACCGATTGAGTCTCATACCTTGACTTCACCGGCATCTCCTAGATGACATTTTAGTTTGTAGAAGATTGGAGTCATAATCTAGTTTGTTGATATGCAACCGTATAATATTTATGTGCTTTTGTTATTAGACAATGTTAATTTATTCGTTCTTATCATCATTACATGATTTTATCATACACGTTATGACAATCTTACAAAAAATGATTGATTGTCGTGATGTGAGTAAGGGCTTTGTAGCTTGATACCAAACTAATGAACAATTACAGGTAGCTCATGAGGCCTTTAAAGAACATGCCTCAACAGTATAAGTGGTTACAATGTATGTGATGGAAGCGACTTCTATCTTCAAGAAGAAACGACTCCTCAGATCAGAATGTAACAGCGGAATGGATACACGGTTGCAAACGGCAGTACAGGTAAGGTGTTTATGAAAATGTTTGGCAATGGTTTGGATGAGTGTGTGGTGAGTTTCTAGTTCAGATGGCCTTCCAGCAGGGAAGGAAGCTAGAGGAAGACAAGCTAAATCAGCTCTATGTATTTGAACTCGAAGAAGTAGTAGCTGGTTGCAATTCAACAACATAACACTATATCAATTCAAGTTAAGTTTTACAATGGATCAAGCTTTCTTTTATAGATGAAGAGAAGCTTGGAAACATGCAAGAGAAGCTGCATATTTACAATGTGCATGAAGCAAAGAGAAGTGTGCAGGAGACGGTAGTCAGCTGGCTGCATTTTGCATGTGGAACATGTTGGAAACATGCTTCAAAGAAAGAATATGCACGGCTAGATATGTTTCACATGGGAAGAGTTGAAAACGTGCTCCAACGAGAAGAGGCTTCACGGCTTATCTTCTCTTTATTGTACTCCCTTGCTTGGCAAGCTTGTTAGGATGTGTAAGCATACTTTCCAACCTTATTAATGTCCTACAAAACAATGTAAATGGAATTAGTTAAAGAGAATCTATCTAAGACTTAGATAAGGAAAGAGCTTTATTCTACTTCCCTTTCTATAGTCTTAGTTTTAGTTGATACTTCTTTGGATGGGAAGTCCCTAAAGGGGTTGCCATCAGTATGTGATAGACGTTCATCTACATCTAACTAGCAGTGTTTTTGTTATGTATTTTGTTGTTTTGAAAATTCACACCAGGGATAAGAAAGTGTTTTGGTAGTTGTTCCTAGCCACCTTAGGTGACTCGACTCTAAACTAGTACTATGTGTTGCCTCCCTACTCGGTAAACTTATTTAACATGTTGAGTACCATGATCAAAGTTCAGTTTGCCAACCACAAGAAAATTTCTACCACCTCGACCTCTTTGAAGTATCTGCAATAAGAAAAAAATGAGACGCTTAGGCACTTCATGGAAATGTTCACCGAAGCAATGACCACGATCCAAGTCTTCACATTGTCCATGATCATGCACTATTTGATATGTGGTATTCAGCCCAGACCCTTTTCCAACTTGCTCTTCAAAAGGAAATCGACTAATATTGATGACCTAAGGGAATGGGTAGCAAAATATATCGCTATAAAAAAAATGGTTGAGAAAAGTCAAGAAGCTAGCACCCCTATAACGGGAAAGACCAAGAAGCACAATGCCAATGAATAGGCACCCCTTATAAGTTTGTGTATGCTTATCCTAGTGATCATATTTTTCTGCCTAGAACACGTTACATTGTCTGGTTCATCTTTTTCTTTTTAAATAACATTTTTGAGATTGTATCTTGATAGACGTTGTTTGTAAGATTTCTTGTTATAAGACTCTTAGGTTTGTGCTTTAGAGACTTTTTAGCATAAGTCTTTCAGGTTGTCTATTTATGAGTACAACATCTAGATGATTCATTTGATAGATACTTAAATGATTCAATGTTGTTAGTTACCGTATGTTTATATGTTCTTTCTTCCTAAGGAATATTTTATTAAGAATATTTATTAAACTTCAAAACTTCGAGTTATTGAACGATCTTGTCTTTTTAAACAATCTTGTCTTAACGAGATTAACTATTAAATTGTCATAATTAATTTCATTTAAAATTCACACTATTTTTCAATTTCAAACTTGTATTCATTACTTATTTCATTAGAGGTTTCATCTCCATTATTCACCAAAAGGCTAAATTCTAGTTAATAATTTTGCAATTAAGTACAAGAAAAATGACATTTCCTCGTCAAAACATATGTAGAAAAATTCTACAAATCCATATATAAAAAAGTACAAAAAAATAAAACCAAACAAATGAAACACAGTTCTAATCCTAATACAAATTTAACAAATAGAATAAAAACAACAGCAATACAAATATAAGGAAAAATATACTATCTAGAAATTTAATAGACTAACCTTGTTAATACTAACACATCACAAATCATAAAGTTATAATTAATTTAATAGAGATATATTAGTAATACAAAAATTTGAAACGTTTTTTTTCTTAAATATAATTTTATAATTAATTTAATAAAAGATATTAATACTAAAGAAAATTGAGGTCTTTTTTCTTAAACATAATTTTACATTAATTTAACAGATAAATATTGGTACTAAAAAGAATTGACTTTTATCTTATAGAAGATTAAAGCGAGTGTTTTACCAATTTCACCCTTGAGTCGATCTATTTATTAGCAGCGAGTACTTCAAATTTGGGTGGACCTTCCTCGTGTTCCAATCCTATAAAACATCCAGAGTCATAAAGCCACCAATTTTACCACTTTTTAAGAGACTAGCACTCCAATTCCTAGTAAGTAACAATACCCTATACTCTTATTACTAAAAACAAAATTAATATTGAAAAACAAATTCATAAACTTTACATCAAAATTGAAACAAGATAAATAATATATTAAAGCAATATATATATATATATATATGTAAGATTACATATCTTTAAATGATTTCAGAGCATCTCCTGATTCTTTGATGATATTAAATCGTTATGTATAATCCTAACAGAACTCAATTTTAATGTGTAATACAGAATAAGCAATCGAGGTGAGGACTTTTACGCAAAAGTAGTATTGGTATAATGGACTTGTACGCAAAAGTAAACATTACATCAGGATTGGATGGGTTCTTTATATTTTCTATAAAATTCAATTTAAATCAACTGATTCTTAATATGTTTATATTGAAATTCGTTACAAATTTCAAGAAAAAGTTTAAAATTTGTAATTATAAAACATTATTTTAACGTAATTTAAAAAAAATAAACCATATAATTTAATATTTAAATAAATTAACATTTTCAAAATATTTTGTAGCTATTAAAATAGTAAATAAATTGAACAACAATTATATTATTCCTATTTGATATTTCATCATATGATTAAAAAGTGGGTTAAATATGTTTTTAGTCCCTAAACTATCAAGCGATTTTGAATTTCGTCCCTTTTTGAAAGGTTTATTTATTTTAGTCATCTTAGTTTTAAAACTCTTATGTTTAGTCCTTAAAATTGAACGACGTTAAATTTTTGTATGAGGTAGCTAACGGTGAGTCAGGTGGGTACCACATTTTTTTTTTGAAATATTTGCCACGCGAACCGTTCCTTATTCTCCCTCAATCACTCAAAACGTGCCCTAATCTCTTTCGCACTCACCATTGTTCCCTCCCCCTAAGTCTCCATTTTCATCCATTTGTGGTTTCTCATGGTGTAGGTTCAGATCATGCAAGAGGACAACCCCGATCTCACCGCCCCTCCGCCTCCCCACCAGCGGTAGCCTAGGGTCCAGGGTCTCGTCAATGGTTTCGAGACAATCGTGGAACGTGGTTTTCTCGATCTTTTTTAGGCCGTGTTTGGTGGTGAGCTTCTTCGCAGTGAAGTAGTTGTGCTTCATGGCGCACATAGTGATGTAGACAAAGAGTTTAATGACGTCACCGTGAGAAGTTAGTTTGTTAGTGACGTTGGGTTTGGGTTCTGGTGGAAGAGGGACAAGGGGTGCTACTGTTTTTTTAGAGAGAGAAGTGTGGTTGTCGGAATCTAAGAAAGAGAGAGAAAGTTTTGGGTTAGTCATGGCTTAGTCTGATGATGAAGGTGCCCAAAGACACGGGAATAACCATTTGATACATCATAGGAGATGTGGAGAAGCAGATCCGTGAGATTGGAGGTGCAAGGAGACTTGAACAGCTGGCTGAAACCAATGGAACAGTAGCATTAGCAGCTGCAGACTTGGAATTTCATGAGCAGATTGGTTAGGAGTTTTGGATGTGAAGCAGCGGATGATTGGTGTTTATGGTGGATGGATATGGAGGTTAGCTTGGAGAGGTGATTCACAACTCAGAAGGCTTCCTAGAGTGGAAGGAAGTTGCAATGGAAATCAAGCTAAGAAGTGACTCTTGGAGAAGGAATTTACTATGCATTTCAGCAGAAATTCTTTACTACAATCCAAAAGTGATTTACAAGCTTTTCCTATGAGATTTTATAGATTAATCTCAAGGCTTTAAGCAAGCAATTTTCACGTTGCAGACCTGACCCATGTGCTACATGTATGGCTTCTAAAACACGTGAAAATTGAGTTTTATGTGAAGAAAAACAATTACTAATGCAGCCCCATAGAAGGATAAGTACACCCCTTCTTGTATAGAAATGTCCTTTTTACCCTTCTCCATGTTTTGGCAGATTTGGCATATCTTCTTGTTCTCCAATTTTCCATCCAAAGATAGCAAATAGTACTTGACCTTGAGGAGAATATTCATCTTGGAGCTTTTTGGCCATTCCTCTTGTGATGGGTCCTATGGTGTTAGACCTTCTTGTATCATCCCCTCCCTCTTGAGAAGGATTTGCCCTCAAATCCAAAAGATCTTCATCTTCACTATCAAATCCTGCAAAAGGTTTAAGATCAGATACATTGAAGGTAGCATGAACACCATATTCAGGAGGAAGATCAAGTTGATATACATTGTTATTAATCCTCCTGATCACTCTAAAGGGTCCATCTCCTCTAGGATTGAGTTTGGATTTTCTTAATTGAGGAAATCTTTCCTTTCTAAGATGAATCCAAACTAAATCTCCTTCATTGAAGATTAACTCTTTCTTGCCCTTATTATGTTTCTTGGCATATTTCTCATTTTGTTGTTGAATTTGAATTTTAACCCTTTGATGTAAATCTTTGATAAATTTAGATTTAGATACCCCATCTTGATGAACAAAATCAATAGAATGTGGAAGGGGTATTAAATCCATGGGTGTCAAAGGATTAAAACCATAAACAACTTCAAAAGGAGACAATTTAGTAGTTCCATGAACTACTCTATTGTATGCAAACTCAACATGAGGAAGATACTCATCCCAAGATTTGTGATTACCTTTTAGAACTACCCTTAGTAAAGTGGAAAGAAATCTATTCACTACCTCAGTTTGACCATCTGTTTGAGGATGGCAAGTAGTAGAAAAAGATAACTTAGTCCCTAATCTAGACCATAAGGTCCGCCAAAAGTGACTAAGAAATTTTGTATCTCTATCCGAAACTATTACCTTAGGTAGACCATGAAGTTTAATCACATCTCTAAAGAATAACTTTGCAATGTTGCTTGCATCATCTACTTTGTGGCAAGGTATAAAATGAGCCATTTTGCTAAATCTATCTACCACCACAAAGATAGAATCAAAACCCCTAGAAGTTTTGGGAAGACCTAACACAAAATCCATACTTATCTCTTCCCAAGGGGTGGAAGCAACATTCAAAGGAGTATAAAGTCCATGAGGCATTGATTTAGACTTAGCTTCTAAACAAGTGATACACTTAAAGCAATGCCTTTGAACATCCCTTCTCATGTGAGGCCAAAAGAATTTGTCTTTCAACATGCCAAGGGTCTTTTCTACCCACCCAAAATGTCCCATTAATCCTCCCTCATGTGTCTCTTTAACAAGGAGTTTTCTATGTGAACCTTGAGGAATGCAAATTTTTCCTTCTTTAAAAAGATATCCCTCTTTCACATAGAATCCTCCTTGAGGTTTATTGAGACATTCCTCATAGATATGAGCAAAATCAAGATCTTGTGAATATAATTCAAGAATGTTATTAAATCCAAGAATTTGAGCTCCCAATGTGGCTAATAGATTAATTTTTCTTGACAAAGCATTAGCCACCACATTGGATTTTCCTTTCTTGTATTTAATAACATAAGTGAATTGTTCAATGAATTCCAACCACTTAGCATGCCTCTTTTGTAACTTGTGTTGACTCTTCAAATACTTAAGTGATTCATGATCACTATGAATGATAAACTCCTTGGCAACAAGGTAATGTTCCCAAGTTTGAAGAGCCCTCACAAGTGCATAGAGTTCTTTGTCATAGGTGGGGTAATTACAAGAGGCACCATGAAGTTTTTCACTAAAGTATGCAATTGGGTGTCCTTCTTGTAATAATACTGCACCTATGCCAAATCCTGAAGCATCACATTCTAGCTCAAAAGTTTTGGAAAAATTTGGCAAAGCTAGAATGGGTGCTTGTGTGAGCTTCTCTTTGAGTAGCTCAAAAGCTTTTTGTTGTTTATTCCCCCAATGGAATGTAACATCTTTTTTCACCAACTCATTGAGGGGTGAAGCAAGACTAGAGAAGTTAGGAACAAATCTTCTGTAAAAGCTTGCCAACCCATGGAAGCTCCTTACTTCTCCTACATTCTTTGGAGGAGGCCAATCTTGGATGGCCTTTATTTTTTCTGGGTCCACATGAACCCCATTTTTGGTGACCACAAATCCAAGAAATATGACACTATCAATACAAAAGGTACACTTGTCAAAGTTTGCAAACAATTTGTGTTTTCTAAGAATTGTTAAAACAACTCTCAAATGATTTTCATGAGTTTGCAAATTTTGACTATATACCAAGATGTCATCAAAGTAGACAACTACAAACTTCCCAATGCAATCCCTAAGGACATGATTCATAAGTCTCATGAATGTGCTTGGAGCATTTGTAAGACCAAAAGGCATAACTAGCCATTCATATAATCCAAACTTGGTCTTAAAGGCAGTTTTCCATTCATCACCTTCTTTAATTCTTATTTGGTGATAGCCACTTTTTAAATCTACCTTTGAAAATATTTGTGCTCCATGCAATTCATCCAACATATCATCAAGCCTAGGAATAGGATGTCTATACTTGATTGCGATGTTGTTGATAGCTCTACAATCACAACACATGCGCCACTTCCCATCATTTTTTGGAACAAGCAACACTGGTACAACACATGGACTTAGACTCTTTTGAACTAAGCCTTTATCTAGCAACTCTTGGACTTGTGTCTCAATCTCCTTAGTTTCTTGGGGGTTTGTCCTATAGGCTAGCCTATTAGGAAGAATTGCTCCTGGAATGAAATCAATTTGATGTTCAATTCCTCTTATGGGTGGAAGCCCTTTTGGAATTTCTTGTGGGAATAGGTCATCAAATTCTTTCAAAAGTTTTTGAATGGATGGAGAAAGAGTTGAAGTCTTTGAATCACTAGATGTGCATGTAAGTGTCCCTTGACAAAGAAGAAGATATGAAGGTTGCTCAACTTGAAGTGTATTGATTAAAGTCTTTTTGTTTAAAAGGACTTCATGTTGAGTGACCTTAGGTGGCACACTTGTTTCTATACCCTCCTTTCTTTTTGACTTTTTCTTTTGATCATGTTCTTGCCTTCTTAAAGACTTCATTTGTGCTTGATCCTTAGCCACTTGGGTAGGAGTCAAAGGATGAAGCACAAACTTCTTGTCCTTTTGATGGATAATGATGGTATTGGTTAGACCATGATGGATAGTTTGATGATCAAATTGCCATGGTCTCCCCAATAACACATGACATGCTTCCATGGGAACTATATCACATAAAACTTCATCTTTGAAGTTCCCAATGGAAAATGCCAACTTCACTTGATTCTTGACTATTATATCCCCATCTTCATTTAGCCAATGAAGTTTATAAGGTTTTGGATGGGGTATAATATCAAGCTTCAACTTCTCAACCAACCTTGTGCTACAACAATTGCAACAAGATCCACTATCAACAATGAGAGAACAATGATTTTCTTGAATTTTACATCTTGTGTGAAAGATGTTCTCTCTTTGTGATATGTGTTCAAGACTTGGTTGCTTGCTAAGTATTCTTCTCACCATGAGAAGTTGCCCATCATCAGCATATATTTCCTCTTCCCTCTCTTCTTCCTCACTCTCACTTGTACTAGTTGGGGTGTCACTTTCACTACTATAAATGTCCTTGCCTTTCAAAATAATGTTTCTTTTTGTAGGACATTGAGTAGCTACATGACCCCTTCCTAGACATTTGAAGCATTTGATTTCACTTGTTCTGGTGTGTGAGGGTGTTTCTTTCTTGGGTCTCTCTTCTATTTTGGCTAGAGGTTTAAAATGGCTCTTTTTCTTTAAAAATTTTCTTTTCAAAAGTAGGTTGAACTTGAATTCTTTTAGAAGAAGATTTTCTCAAGTTTTGTTGTTCTACCTTTATACATATTTGAACAAGATCATTCAAATCTCTATAAGGTAGAAGTTCAACCCTATCTCTTATGTCAAAATTGAGCCCACTTAAAAATCTAGCTAAAGTAATTTCTGGACCCTCCACTATGCCTGCCCTCATCATATACAACTCCATCTTTTGTCTATATTCCTCAACTGTCATAGACCTTTGTTGTAATCTTTGGAGTTTATCCATGAGTTCTCTATTGTAGTAGGAGGGAATGTGTCTCCTCTTAAAGGCAGACTTGAGATCATTCCAATAGTGGATAGGAGGGGCTTGATGTCTAATCCTCTCTTTGACCAAGGCAGTCCACCAGTACATTGCATACCCTTGAAAGCTTAAGGTAGCTAGAGAGACCTTCCTCTCTTCACTCACTTGGTGGCATTCAAATAATTGTTCTACCTTCATCTCCCAATCAAGATAAGCCTCTACATTGTCCTTCCCATGGAAGTGAGGCAACACCACATTGACTTCTTTAGGGGGTGGGGGTGCATGAGAATTTCTTCTATGCCTTCTAGAAGTAGAAGGCTGATGAGGGTAATAATCACCCAGACTCATAGACATCCCTCCTTCTTGAGAGTTTTCACTCTGACTTCCCCTAGACTTACTTTTCCTTATCATTATCAACTCATCTTGAATAACAGCATTTTGAAGCTCTCTATTGACTTTCTCTTCATTTATTTCTCTTCTTATTTCCTTGAATTCATTAACTAAAGTTTGAAGAGAAAAATGTTCTTTTTCACTATCACTAATCCTAGGAGAATGCCTTCTAGACATTTTGATGGGCTTAAATGTTATTCTTGAAGTAAAGACTAGAGATTTCACTTGAAAGCAATATTCCAGGTAAGGGAGGTGATTCACTAGGAATGCTTAAGTACCAAGCCTTATCCTTGCCAAATATGCTTCTAGTTACTTACTAGAGTCCTTAGATCAAAATCACTCTTAAATCCAACTAAGTCTTAAAGACAACAAAGAAAACACAAAGCAAAGAAAAAGACACAACCTAACTCTAAATTCGGACCCCTAAGAGAGCTTCCTATTCGCACAAGATATATACTATCTAGTCGAGAATGGAACAATTAAAGTGAGGTCTCCTAGGTGAGGCTTAGACTTTGGATCTAAGACACACTCACCGACTACTCAATTTTAGATTGTGAGACTTCTTTGAGTCTAGTTACAAATGAGGGAAGAGCACTTGTGAACTCTAGCACCTCACTTGCTTGGATTTGGAACTTACAACCAAAGAAAAACAATGGAAATTACAAAGAAAATTTGGTAACTTGAAAAGGAAAAGTTAGAATAAGCTAAGGAAACAATGTATGCAGCTTTGGTTGCTCTCAAAGAACTTGAATCTACTGGATTCCACACAATTCTCTCAGCTGCAAAGTGCTTAAAACAAAGAAATTAATTTTTCTGCAGTATGGAACTCTGCTGCAAGTCACGGCCTTTCCTTCTTCAAGGCTCAACTTCATTCACTTTCCTCACCAATTGAACTTCCTTTGATGCTTCCACTTGCAGTGAGCCATTTGAATTATAGTTCACCTATCCAACAAACCAGTTAATCACAGAAACTACCACCACAATTGCCAGCAAAATCACATCCAAGTGACAGCAACACCAGGACTTTTGTCAAACAGATGGTGTGCAGAATGTAGAAAAATCGAAACTCAAGCAATGACAGGGTTTTCAAACACGGTGGCACCTCAAATAGATCCTAAGAATGGTTCTAGATCAGATTTAAAACACAAGAAAATACTTTAGATCAGAATCACACTCAATTGGCTATGCATTGAAAATTGACAAAACTGTTTGATGAAATGCCTGAATGAGTTGCACCAGATTTTTTTACAGCAACAATACTATACACTTCACTTTCGAAACTGATGATGCAATGGTCCTAAGTGCCTTTTAACATATGTAATATCTCTTTTGAATTGTTGTCTTAATATTTTAAATGGACCATGGCTTTTACTGCATCTAAAAGTGATGAATCAAGCAAAGTAATGTAGTGCAGAATTTGACAAAAAAACCAGCACAGTTTTTTTCAGCAGAGTCAATTTTTTCAATGCAGAAAAATATACCAAATGAACAGTACTGCAACTAGTTATTTTCCAATGATTCAAACATGTTTTGATGATGAATGATGACTTGTTGGAACTAATTGGATGCATCAAAACTATATAAAACAGAAAATCACTAATGCAGTACCAGATTTCACCTAAATTTAATGAACTATCATGGTCAAATTTTGATTCAAAAGTAATTCTGATTTGAAAACAGCAAAGAGGAGTTAAAAATGGTATTTGAAAGTTGCACAAATGCAGAAATTCAGTGTTGATGATGGTTAGCAATGATCTAATACTAACCACACACAATTAAGCAGAATTTACTCAAGGAAACACATGCATCTCGGCCAAATGCTTGGACACTCTTGCCACATGACAAACTATTTGGAATCAACTCATTTCATCTTCCAAATGGTTCAGACAATGGATCAACCAACTGCTGTTCAATAGAACAGTAAATGACCATAAGAACAGTGGCAATGCAGCACAAAAACATAACTGAAATGTTGTCAGATTTTTAAAAAAAAACCTGCACAGATTTTGAGTTTGAATGGTAGATCTAAACACTTGAGCTCATTTCTGAAGTATTCATTGCTCTTACTTGGTGTAGCCACATTCAAACAACTCAGATTTTTGGTAAAACTTGGTTGAAAAACCAGATTTGATAACAAAACAGCAAAGTAACTAACAAGACTTAAGACAAAACCAGAAATGATGTTTAAATGGTAAAATAGACTCGAACAATTAATAACAGCTGAATAAAATGAAGGAAAACTCAAGCAAGACAGCTAGTAGCCAATGAAATTAAGAGTAGATCCTAAACACAGCAATGATTGATGAAAACATTGCAGAATTTTCAGAAAAACAGCAAGAACAACCAGGAAATTTTTGACAGCAAATAAATGGAAGAAAATCTGGACTTAACTCACGATTCTAGTTAGAACCTATGCTCTGAATACCACTTGATACATCATAGGAGATGTGGAGAAGCAGATCCGTGAGATTGGAGGTGCAAGGAGACTTGAACAGCTGTCTGAAACCAATGGAACAGTAGCATTAGCAGCTGCAGACTTGGAATTTCATGAGCAGATTGGTTAGGAGTTTTGGATGTGAAGCAGCGGATGATTGGTGTTTATGGTGGATGGATATGGAGGTTAGCTTGGAGAGGTGATTCACAACTCAGAAGGCTTCCTAGAGTGGAAGGAAGTTGCAATGGAAATCAAGCTAAGAAGTGACTCTTGGAGAAGGAATTTACTATGCATTTCAGCAGAAATTCTTTACTACAATCCAAAAGTGATTTACAAGCTTTTCCTATGAGATTTTATAGATTAATCTCAAGTCTTTAAGCAAGCAATTTTCACGTTGCAGATCTGACCCATGTGCTACATGTATGGCTTCTAAAACACGTGAAAATTGAGTTTTATGTGAAGAAAAACAATTACTAATGCAGCCCCATAGAAGGATAAGTACACCCCTTCTTGTATAGAAATGTCCTTTTTACCCTTCTCCATGTTTTGGCAGATTTGGCATATCTTCTTGTTCTCCAATTTTCCATCCAAAGATAGCAAATAGTACTTGACCTTGAGGAGAATATTCATCTTGGAGCTTTTTGGCCATTCCTCTTGTGATGGGTCCTATGGTGTTAGACCTTCTTGTATCACCATTAAATGTCTATAGTTTTGGGTTAGTAAGACACTTTTATTTCCATTTTAGAGCAATTGGGTGGACTTGTTTCCTTTCCTAATTGAGATACGAGACTGAGGGTTTTTCTCGAGTTTAGCTTGGTTTTTGAAAGCATTACTTATTGCAGATTTAGTTGGTTTTCACACCTTTGATTATGTCTGCCATTTTCTCTCGGCTACAGGCGAATGCTAGGCTTGGAACATGAATCCAAGAGAGGTTACATTGGGCTTGAATACTCTGGTTGCACAATTTTTCATTAAAATTTTGCCTACTAGGCTATAAAACAACTCCTTCTTCTTGTTGATGGAGCCAACCCACTCAAAGCTAGCGTAACTGAAATTGTCCTCCAGAGTGACGTGGATGGTGGAGTACCAATCCCCGTCCATGACATTCATAGAATACCTACACGGGTCGAACGCGAAGTCGTAGATAAGGGCATTCGGGTTGATTTTGTTTATCTCGATGAGCTCCGTCATCTCCTTCCCAGCAGAGTCGTTGGATTTTCCGTCCTTTAGTGGTCGGAAAAACTTGGGTGCGAGGATAGGGTCTAGCTCGGTCATACAGATCTCCATGATGAATATTAACTCGTTGTCCTGATCATAGGGCAGGTAGGGTAGAGCGTGTGTGATGTCGTTGGCGGTGAAGACATGCCAAGAGTGTGAAGAAGATTTTGAGGGCATGATGGAGGCTTTTCTGAAGCAGAGGTTTGAAGGGATTGTGTCTTGCAAGTAGGTAACCTCGTCCTTGAAGCTGGTGTGGGGGAAAGGTTGTGACTTGGGGAAGATGAAGCTTACTTTGGTGTAAAGGCAAGACGAGAGGGTGAGGCCTAAGTGGTGAGCATATGGGATCAAGGAAAGAATGGACATATTCAAAGGTGTCAGTTTAAAATTCTTGGCCATAGAACAACTCTTGCAATCCGGATATGCAAGGTGAAAGAGATGAACGGACGTTTTGAGTGATTGGAGGAGAAGAAGGAAAAGTTTTGGAAAAACGTGACAAATATTTCAGAAAAAAAAAAACGTGGCACACATCTGGCTCACCATTAGCCACCTCATACAAAAATTTAACGTTGTTCAATTTTAAGAACTAAACATAAGAGTTTTAAAACTAAGAGGACTAAAATGAATAAACCTTTCGAAGAGGGACAAAATCAAAAATCGCTTGATAGTTTAAAGACTAAAAACATATTTAACCCTTAAAAAGTGTAAATACTTGTTGGCCCATTGCGTGTAGATCTATGTGCATACTTTTTAGAAAATTAGCCATAGACGGATATAAGAAATATACTTAACAAACGAATTTAGATTCTTTATTTATTTTGTTTACAATTACTTTGGTATGCATTTAAAATACTTTAAAAAGAAAAATATTTTTTAACAACTTTTTTTGACAATTTTTATACAACTACTTATGTGATAGATAGTTTGTGATTGATCCGTTTTAAATATACAGACTAATAAAATAGTGACACGTAATCTATTGTAAAAAAATTATTAAAAAAAGTTAACTTTTAAAATACATGTAAGAGTAAAACATGTATTGCTTCTCTTTGTCTCATATCTGAATGCTCCTTTTCTTTGCTTTATCAGTGCAGACGGCCTCTAAGAACCGTTGAAACTGGAAAAAGGAATGTGACAGTCTTCAAGTAGACGAATAGTTAGAAGTGACACTCTTCAACTCTAATCCCTTATCTTGTGTTTGCGTCATCAGAATAATCTGAAGCTGCTTTTGCAACTGTGCTTTGATTTGGTGGTTGCAATCAATGATTCTACACACATTGTCCTTTTCAGCCTGGAGTTCCAACCTTCTCATTTCAGCAGCAGTTATTTCGGAATTGCAAGAGTTGCCACTGTTACTTTTAAGTTCCATGAAAGAGGACTTCAGCTGAAAACACCAAAAACGCCAATCCAAAAATTCAGCAATTTCATATTAACTCACATCACAAAGGAACAAGAAGAAAAGAAAGGAGATGGAAGACACTATAGAAGATATTGATAAGTTTGAGTAAAATTTGATAGGGAGCATTGACTTAACATCCAAATATAAACTACTTAAATTTATTAAAATTAACAAGCAAACAAACTGTCTAAAATCAAGCAATATGATCTAGAAAGCACTCACTGAGATCACATCATGCATTTTTTCTAAATTCGTGCAAATTCATACCAAAACAAACTGTTAATTGTTTTCCTTTCAGTTATACGTAACATGTAATTACCAGCTTCACTCTATTCCTCAAACTCTCAACTTCCGTTCTACAATTCACCACAAAGCTCTCAGCAATTTCCTTGAATTTCCTCATTTCTATCCTCTTGGCCTCATAAAAGCACTCTCTCGTGTCGCGCAATTCCTCGAGCTCCTCCACCTCGTTCTGCAACGACCTAAAACGAGGCCAATTAATCAACGATTTCAGATTTTGAATACGCACGTGGCTACCTGAGTTGCAATGAAAGCGAATCATGCTTGGCTTCGAGGTTCTCGATTTGACACTTGAGAGCGAGAAGTTTGAAATTCTGAGACGCGATTTTGTGATCGAGCCAGGAGCACCTCTGCTCTGAGGCTCTGATGTTTGCGAGCTTCGAAGCCAAAGCTCGGGACTTGTCGGCTTGCGACTCCTTCTCGGCCTGCAGAGTAGACAATGAAGATTCAGATCTCAGCATCGTTGTGGCGAAATTGACGGGAAAAATATTGAAAATATGGTGGTGAATCGAATTGGACCTGAAGAAGAGAGAGGCGTTGGATTCGAGTACAGTCCATCTGGTGGAGACGCTCCTGAAATGCGGAGGAAAACGCCATTGATACTGCAAGCAAACAATGACAGTGAAGTGAAGGTGGTAGAGTGGTGGTGGGAAATCACTGTGCGATGCCAGAAATGGATGAATACAAAAGAAACAGATTCTTTCTTGCACTGAAATTCTGAAGGAATGGAAAAAAACAGACATCATAATATGATTTATTTTAACATAATTTAATGGATATTATATGTTATTTAGAAATGTGTTATTAGAAGAACATTTCATCAATTGAGTATATTTTATATTTTTAAAAAATTCAAATTTGTATGTATTTGTCCTATGACAATTGTATTATTATGCTGTAAAAAGAATAGTATGATAAAAATAATTTTATATAAGTTAATTTAATTTTACACCATACTTTTACAACATATAGAGATATAACAATATCATCAAAATGATAGTTGGTAAGTACTCACCGTTCACATATATTGATTTGAATTTTCCAATGATTTTACAGTTGAAAAATTTGTAAATATACTTTGTGCAAGGATAAAAAAAAATAGTCTGATGATTTTTAAAATGAACACTTAATTATTTTAATAATAAAAGGTTAAAGTTATAAATATATTTTCTATTAATCAAGTTTTATTTTATAAAAAAAACACTATTTTTTTAAAAAAAATTATAAAAATTCTCCTGCAACTTCTTTATACACTTCTAACTTCATTCTTCATCCTTTTGAACATAAACTACTGTAGGATTGATCTTAAGGAAAAACTTTACACATTCATCCGATTATAGAAAAGAACAAAGTAAGTTCACTTTTTATTTCTTTTAAGTTCTTTTACTTTTTGACTTGCATGAGACTCAAATTTTCTCAAACTGAATCTTTGTTTTCTTTTATGATCATGAAGGTATGTCTTAGAAATTTTCTAGAATCTATAACAAGGAGTTTGGTGCACTCCTTTCATTTAGAAGGCATCAAGCATGAACAGATAAAAGAAAGAAACACAAAAAAAAATCATTTTTGAATATTTAAGTAGTTGAGTACAAAATGAAAAAGGGAATATATAAAATTTGAATCATATAAACAAAAAAATAAATAATAGAAAACACGTCGCGTAGAAACATAAACACAGCCAACACGGTTGGCACTATTTGTTGATTTGATTATTTAAGAGCCCTTCTCAAGCTTGGCATGTATATTTAACAGCCCAAGCTTGGAAAGAAGCCCATGAAAAGTTGAAAGAGGTAAGGTTTTCATGAAGATGTTAGCAGGTTGGTTCTTTGTGTTAATAGGCAAGAGCTTGATGGTTTCACTTTGGACTTTTTCCCTTACAATATGGAAATTAATTTCTATTATGCGCTCATGAAACACTTGATTGAAAGGTATTTGTAAGGCATATTGGTTGTCACAAAAATGAAGGGATATTTGTTGATGTTGAACATGAAGGTCTTAAAGAAGATAGAGAATCCTTTACACTTCATAGATTGTTGATGCAAGTGCTTTATACTCTTCTAATGAGCTACGAGACACGATGCTTTGCTTCTTTGACTTCTAACTTATAGATGAGTGTCCAAGATAGATGATGAAGCCTATGACAAATTTCCTTGTTTTTAGACACCTAGCCCTGTTAGAGTCACTAAATCCAATGATTTTAATATCACTCTTTGCATCAAGGAACATACCTAAACCATGAGCTTGTTTTAAGTAACAAGTATACATAAAGCAACTGATAATGATATGTAGTAAGAGCAACAACAAATTAACTATGGTTGTGAATGGAATGCATGTTAGGAAGCGTATTAGTGACGTATATAAGTTTTCCGATAAGTTTCTTGTATGAAGTAGGATCGGGCAAGACATCTCCATTATTGATGGGGGCTCTTTTGGAAAAATTCATAAGAGTTTGAAACTGTAGCAAAAACAAGCATACCAGTTTCTTGAAGATCTATGCGATATATTTAGTTGTGACAAGTGTATTCCTTTTTTACTTCCTACCACCTCAAAACCTATAAAAAAGGTTAAATCCCCAAGGTTTTTTTATCTTAAAGTTTGGTTTAAAGGGAAATTATGTGGTTTATTTCATGCAAGTCATCACCAGCTGATACAACATCATTAACATATACTAAGAGGATGGTAATTTTAGAGTTGGAACGATCCAAGTATGATTTTTGTTAAGAGCATATATTTCATCATTCATAGCAAAACGCCACTTACTACATCTAACAAGTTCCTCAAATGTTTAGGTTCTTTGTTACTATCAATAAAACAAATCAAATGCTTAAAATAGGAGGAAAGCTTATCTTGAGATACATAGGATATCTTATATTCTTAGAAGCAGCATAAAACATGTGATAAACTTTTAAATATGAAGGAGGATTTAGTTTTAATGCTCTGATTGTTCCTTTCATTGGTTTACATATGTTCTTGTTCAGAATTATTAGTAGAAGAATTTGTGTATTAGAAAGATTGTCTACATCATTCAGTACATCATTGTCATTGTTATCAGGATTGTGATCATTCATGCGATCTTAAAGACTTTTAAAAGCAAGAAAAATGACTTGGTTATGTTCATTAACTTTATCATGTTTCTTTGAGGAAGAAAAGATGTCTTTTTAAAATATAACATTTCTAGAGACAACTATATCATATGTTTTAAGATTATAGACAACATATCCCTTAGTATTATTTTTAAAACCTAAAAACACACCCAAATCAAGATGTGAATTAAGTTTCCTTATATTGGATTTTAAATTACTATTAAAGCAAAGACAAGTAAAGACCTTGATGTGGTTTAAATCACATTTTTGTTGTACATTATCTCAAAAGTAGAAAAATCATTCAGAAAAGGAGAAGGGGTAACCTTTTTTAAGCATGCAACATATCAAACCAAAAGACCAAAATTAAGAAAGCACACTAGACTAAAGACTAGGGCACAAGTCATATTCATGAGGTATTGGCACTTTCTCTCTACCACTCCATTTTTGCTCGGGAGTTTCTACTTAGGTGGTCTGGTGTATAATTCCCTTAGCATCATGAAAGTCTTTCATGCTAAATTCAGTTCCATTGTCACTCCTTATTATTTTAATAGTTTTGTTGAACTGGTTTTTAACAAAAGCAATAAAATGAAGGAGGTGTTTTTCGTGTTTTAGATTTATTAGTCATCAGATATATCCATGTATATCGCAAATAACCATCAACAACATCAAAGGGATGATTAACAAAAGTGGTAGTAGTAGAATAAGGCGACTTTTTCTGTTTTACAAAATGACAAGAATCACATATACTAGTTTTGCCACTATAAATGTAAAGATATTTTTGTTTCAAAATGTTCAATCTATTGTTAGAGATATGACATAACTTATCATGCCATAAGTTTATGTTCAAACCATTACATGAAGATTTCCCATTAAGGACCACATATTTCTCAACATTGGAAAGCATATATAACTTGACTTGAGATTTAGCTAAACCAATATCCCTTTTGTGTTGGAATCCTGAACCACACACAAGTTAGATGAAAACACAATCTCAACATTTAGACCAGAAACAAGCTTAAAAATGGAGATCAAGTTATACTCAAAAGCTGGAACATAAAAAACATCATCTAAAATAAGTTTCTCATTAAGTTTAACTCCACCAATATGAGTTGCAGTAACCTTTGAATTATTTGGGAGATGCATAGGTATGTTTTTGGTGGTTTTATGTGACAAGAAATTGTTTAGAGAGCAAGACAAATGGTCAATTGCTCTTGAGTCAAAAATCTAAATACTTTTATCTTTTATATTACAAGAACTCATGAAAGGAGTACTTGGCTAAGACAAATCAGATGTGATGGTATTTATTTGAGCAACATGAGAGTTTTTAGCACCTTCCTATCTGGATCTAAGAAGAACAAGCAAAGTCTAATATTGTTGTTGTGTCAGACGCATGTCTTGTTCACCACCCACATGCTCCTGCTTCTCTTTATGTTTATTGTCATTGATTTTGACACAATTGACTTTGCAGTTGAAAATTTTGTGCCTAGGCATGCCCTGCGACCTTCTTTCTACTTCTTCTCCTAATGATCTTGTGCTCTTAGTACATATTTTCGAATTCTATCCTGCAAACACTAAAGAACACTGCACTAGAGCATCCAATTAGCACAAACAGATAAAAAATTAAAAAGATAAAAAGATGAAGAGATAGAAAGATAGAAAGATAAAAAAATAAAAAAATTAAAAAGAAAAAAAAGGAAGAGATAGAAAGATAAAAAGATAGAAAGATAGAAATATAGAAAGATAGAAAGACAGAAAGATAGAAAGATAAAAAGATGAAAAGATGAAAAGATGAAAAGATAAAAAGATGAAAAGGTAAAAAGATGAAAAGATGAGAAGATGAAAAGATGAGAAGATGAAAGGATAAAAAGATGAAAAGATAAAAATATGAAAAGATAAAAAGAGAAAAAGATAAAAGAGAAAAAGATAAAAAAAAGATAAAAAGATAAAAAAATAAAAAGATAAAAAGATAAAAAGAAAAGATAAAGTTTAATCGGTTATGAATCACACAAAATAAAATAGTTATACCACGAGTCCTTGGCAACAACGCCAAAAACTTGATAAACAAATTGTTAATCCCCGAAAACGGAGTTAAAAACTTGTTAAGACCTCGGCAAGTGTACCGAATTGTATCAAGTAATAATAAATGGTAAGACCAAGTATAGTTTTCCAAGGGACTCACAGTACTAAACAGTTATGTGATTACTCAACTAATTAAGACTCTAAAGAAAAAATTTTGGGGTTTTTGAATGCAAATGCAATAAAATAAACATGAATGTAATTTGATCAATTGAGGCTAAACACAAGAATAAATGGATTAAGTTGATGATATTGTTGTTGGGTTTAGATTCCACCTAATTTACTCTCATGCATATATGAATTCATCTTTCTTCATTAATGTTAATCTCACTTTCTAATTTACCTTAAACCCGATGTCTCGGTAAAGAAAGCCTAATACTAATCCCTAGTTCACAATGTCTTGTCTCCCTAGCAATTAATCATGCATTACATTCGCACTTAAGCTTAAAGGCAATCAATCCTCATATTCCTATGTCTAGGTAATATTGCTTTTGGGAGAATTTCTCCAGTTCTAGATTTCCCCGAATGTGTCCATATCGACAAAACCAAAGATCATGCAGTTGAATGAGTTAAACAAAGCATGCAAAGAGTAAAGAGGAAAAACCCTAACAATTAATGAAGTAAAACATATATAATCAAGAATCAATTCAATACATGAAAGTTTAAGAGGTTACATCTTTCCCAACAACAAATAAGGTTTAGTTCTCTATTGTCATTGAAGAATTAGATGAACAATGGAATGAAAGAATGAAAGAGATAGAAAAACCCTAGAAAGAGAATAGGAGACTCCCGCATCCCCAAATCTACCCCTAAGGGGTGAAAAGTGTCTTTCTGTGCTCAAGCCATCAAAAGATACCATTCGTAGGATGTGCAAGTCCTTAAATAGAACATAAAAATAACAGAAAACAGGTCCAAGCCCACGTCGTCGGCGCTTAGCGACACTTTTGGCGCTTAGCGGTAAGTGCGCACTGGCGCTCAGCGGAATTTGGCGCTCAACGCAACTTTTTCTGCACTCTGGTTGACGTTTCTACACTCTGGTTGACATTTATGCACTTTGGTTGATTTTTCTGCATTCTAGTTGACTTTTCTGCACTCTGGTTGACTTTTTTGCATTCTGGTTGACTTTTCTGCATTCCAACCATTCGGTACTTTAACTCTTCTCTTAAATCATTTCAATAGCCTACAAAATCAAGGGAATCTAACACAAAACCATTAAATTCAGCATCAACTCTCTTATTCACAAAACTAAAGCAAAAACATGAGCTCAAGCAAAGCTTCTAAGTCAAAAAGGGTGTTTTTAATATCAAAATTAAGTATAAAAATAACGGTTTTTTAATCGTTATCACTTGTTCGCAAGGGTGAGAGAGGACGAATCCCAGATGATTTCAAAGCGAAACTTTGGAGGTTTTATGGTTTTGGGAAGAAGAAAACATGTGGGAAAATATAATTAGTGAGGAAGGAATGGGAAGAATGGAGGCATCTCCTTAGGGTTGCATGGCAGCCTACGGATGAAAAGAAATGGGAACAACTCTTTTTCCTTATTCTGATTTGAAGAAAAAACCCTAAAATCGAATTTGGGTTTAGGCCAATTTTTATAGAAAATTAAATAGTTACAAAAGAAAACTAATGGGATAAAATTGTTATTTCATTATTCAAATGAGTAGCAAGTACTAACGGATACAAATAGTGTGATAACGGAACCCGACCCATTAACACGCGTGTATTAAAATACCCGCTACCCACGGGTACCTCTTACCCAAGGTACTAAATGCCCGCAACGTTCTTTAAAATGAGATAGGTATTAATCTCCTTCTTTAAGAATTGAACTCACCTAAATTAATATATATATATATATATATATATATATATATATATATATATATATATATATATATATATATATATATATATATATATATGGATTTGCTAACTTGCGTACGTCTATTTTTCAGTTGGAACATTTTAATAATGTGTATCAGGTTTTAATAGACAAAAATACTCTAATATATCATGGATTCTAAGTTATAAGATTAAGAGTATTTTAATAATTTTCATTCTCAAAACTAAAAAAGAAAAAAGAAAACCCAAATCCTTGCTGACCCCTTTATTCCTCTCAACCCTTTCTCTTTCATCTCTCTCACTCCAACATTTTCTCTGTCATCCTTATGCTAGTCCCAATTGAAAAAAATCAGAAACACTCGTCTAACACTAATCTACCTTCTTCACTTATCCAATTTGTTTTTGTAATTTGTAAAGTTAAAGGTTTTATTTACCATTAGATTCTTCTGACTTAATTTTTAATTGGCTAAGCTTGGTTTGATTTTGATCTTCGTTTATTGATGATGGTGTGCCTGTAGAGGGAGAGTTTGTAACAGAAAAAAATTCTAAAATTTAAAAACGAAATTTAATAATAATCAGAAGGGAAAATATATAACACAACTCTCCAATAAAAAATCAACATCAACATCATCAATTATTTTGTTATTAAACTTGAAAACAAATGAACGAACAGAACAAGAGCAACAAATTACGGTGTTGCGGGTTGTTGTGTGTCGGTGAGGAAAAGTATAGAGATGAGAGAGAAACAAATTGGACAAGTAATGATGGTAGATTAGGGTTAGGCGAATGTTTCTGATTTTTCAATTGGGACTAGCATAGAGATGACAGAGAAAATGTTGGAGTGAGAAAGATGAAAGAGAAAGAGTTGAGAGGGATGAGAGAGATGAGCAAGGGTTTGAGGATTTCTTTTTTTAGTTTTGATAATAAAAATTATTAAAATATCTTTAAACTTATAATTTAAAATTCATGATATATTAAAATATTTTTTGTCTACTAAAGCTCGATACACATTTCTAAAACTTAAAAACAAACGTAAGTTAGCAAATCAATATATATATATATATATATATATATATATATATATATAATATTACAAGTTTATTAAATACAAAAGTTTATTAAATATAAAAGGTAAATTTTATTTTTTGGATTTTACATTTTTAAGCGTTCTTTAAAATGAGACCGGTATTAATCTCCTTTTGATAATTGAAATTACCTAAATTTGAATTTGATGCATATTTATGATGTGTATAATGCTATAATATTTTCTCTCCAAAATGTTTTATAAATTATTTTTAATAGAATAAGTTGGGAAAGTAATAAAAAAATATAAAAATAATAAATGACGTAATTTTGTTGAAAGAAAAATAAAATATGACGTAAAGTGGATCGGAAAACATAAATGAACATCGCTGTGTTGTCTGAGCTTCAGCTCGTAAAACCTAAATAAATCACTGCATTTGGAAAACGACTGCGTAACCTCTTCCTCAGCGTAATTGTTCCAGCAACTTCGGTATCGCACTTTTCATCTCCTTCTCCAATTTCTACTCTTTCTTTACTTAATTCAATCTCTGATCCATCAATATCATCAATTTCATCATAATTATAACCATCTCTAGTATTATGTTTTCTCCTTTTTTTTTGTCTCTTTTGTATTATTACTGTCGAAATTATCATGCAATTGCCGAACGGTTTCGATTCTGTTTTCTATAATGGATTTATTTTTCTCGATTTCGATCAGGAGTTTGACTTTCAGGCAAATGATTTTTTTTAAAGAAATCCTGCGTTTTAGATTGTACGAAGCTGTAATTAATTCTAATGCAGCCATTGAGAAAGGGAGAAAAAGCAATAGTTACAGAAAAAAGTCTTTTTGGACTTGCTAAACTTGATTCGAGTATACAATAAAATTTTACTTGATTCAGTTATTAATCTTGTGTGCTGAATTTAATTTCACTGGTTATTGCAGAGGGATTTAAGTGAAAGGGGGTGATGGCAGACAATTCGCAAGGTTCGTCATCCCAGTCATATTGGGAAGGTTACAAGGAGTTTTGGTCAGAGAGGTTTTCCTTTTTGGAAAACTACTCAAAGTTCATCAAGCGTGATAAACCCATCCCTTCCTGGTCCAGCTCTGACGTCGAGGAGTTTATCGCTTCTGATCCTGTTCATGGACCCGTTGTAATGTTTCTCTCAATTTATCATCTACATTTGCGTCCTTTAATTTTTCATTTTCGTTGCCTTGTTATGTTGAATGTTTACATCGTCTTCTGTGTTTCTAGATTACCTAAAGTTTCTGTGATATTTATTTATATTTAGTCTCGGATGTTTAGTCGGGTGCTCTTTGCTATTGTTATTGTTGATGAGTGTGTTCTCTCAAGTGTGCCTGGTTATTTTTAGTTTGGAATTTTATCATTTGGTGCACTGCATGTTTTAGTTTGGTTCCTGATGTTGTAATTCTTGGTATTGGGTAATGTTGTTTTAGTGAAATGACACTAAAGCACGTGCTTGCCATTAATTGTGGATCATAATTCTAAACCCAGCTTATAATCAATGATAAAGGCATTGTTAGACATTGACAGATTCGATAGTTACATTACAACTATAGGAAGCTAGTTACTGTGTTCGTTGGATTGGTTCAACTTTCTTGGAGTTGACGAAACAATTACTTTTTTATGCCACTTAAAAAAAATTATGTTTTTCCCTGAAATAATTGTTACCAAATACCTCAATGAATTCAGGTTTCTTTTGAAGTTATTAGGATGCTCAATTTGTAATATAGGAAGCTAGTTAGTATGTGTTTGTCCGATTGGTTCAACTTTCTTGTTATATACTCAATTTTGAGTTGGGCGTTAAACTAACCAAGTTTTTCTAAAGTTTGTCCTTTCAATATGTTAGAGTTCTTCTGTCAACAGATATTATTATGATGGTCATCTCTTTCTAATCATTCGTTGGTTTTGCTAATATGCATTATTGTCATAATGGCATCATCCACTAGACATAGCATTTGTCTATACATGATTGGTTGTGATTCTTATGAACTGAAGTAGTCAAACAACTGGATGGGTTTCCAACCCAACTGGTGAGGTGATCCCCTTGAAACAACCTAAAATGAGAGGTGTTATTTCACCAGCAGCTCTAATGTAGCATCAATACCTATCTATTTTCCATTCTCATCCATGTTCTGCTAGGTTGGCTGTGCCACTTTGCAATCTTCAGTATTTTTTGTCACAACTATATAATCATTTAAACTCCCTGACTTACACAAGTAATTTTTGATGATATGTTAAATAGAATCACTCACAAACAATCAATGGCCGTGACACTTTTAGGCACAGACAGATTTAATCGTCACTATTGCATGTAGCTATAGAAAAAACTTTAATTTCCTTTTAAGTTATTGGGATTTGGGATGCTTCATTCTAATCTATTCAATCTTGAGTTGGTCATGTTAGGAATTCAAGTAAGAGTTGAAAGCCCCACATTGAGAAAAAATAAAAATGTTGAGTGGCTTATAAGAAAAACAAGACCCATAAACATTAAGCATTAATGTTTTATGTTGGAAGTGTATCAAGTCTCTTATATGGGGAACTCGATGGTCCATATCTCCAATCTATCCTAGTAAAAGATTCCAATGGTCGTATTAGAGCCGAGGGTTAGTGAAAGTATGTTGAGATAAATGAGTGGGACAAGTATATCCTATTGTGGCAGAAAGTTATAGTAAAACCCCAACTCACACTTGTGGGATAGGAATCCAACTATAAGTTGAAAGTGCTACATTGAGTAGAAATGAACAAGATGAGTGGTATAAAAGAAAAATAAGATCCACAAACATTAAGCCTTAAGGTTTTATGTTGGAAGTGATGTAAGCTCTTTTACATGTGCAACTCATACCTTAGAGGTGGTCTATCTCCCAAGTCTATCTAAAATTTTTTCGACAGGCCATTAATTGTCTTTTTCAAATGTTTTCCCTTTCAACATAATAGAGTTTTCCATCAATTGGATGCCCTCTAGACATCAGTGTGGTGGTAATTGCGTTTCATCATTCATCAATTTAGCTAATATGCATTGTTGTCATAATGTCATTAGTCACCAGACATGACAACATTTATCTACCATTGGGTGTTGTGATGTATTAGTCCAAAAGAGTCAAGTGATTCCCTTGAAACCTTGAGCCTCCCCCAAAGAGAGAAAAACGGATATTGTATAAAACAATACCATGATGGACAAATTATATTGTTCTGTTTCATATGTCATTGTTCGTGTTGGAGCACATTAAGTAAATGGCAAATGACGGCAAACCTTTGTTGCTAACCCCTTTCTGTTTATAGCATAAACTCTGGCTGTAAAATTTAACTGTTTGTGCCTGTTATCATTTCCTGCATTTTCAAAAATATGAACATTTCACCTACTAGAGTACATGGTTGATTGAGTTTTTACTTCAAGATAACTGTTTGTGCCTGTTATCATTTCCTGCATTTTCAAAAATATGAACATTTCACCTACTAGAGTACATGGTTGATTGAGTTTTTACTTCAAGATAGCTATGACCTGAAGTCCTTTCTCCCATTTCAGCTGAAAAGTGCCAGGGAGGCAGTGCAATTTGGCATCGGAGGAAGTGCTTTGGGAGCATTGTTTACTGCTGGCTATGCCTGGAAATATTCAAGGAGTTTACATGGTAATCTACCATTTGTCATACTACTTAAATTTTTTTCTACTTCGCTGTGCTTCTGGATAGCTCATAATTTGGTATCATATTGTAAGCAAAAGCAGGTGCCATTCTTGCTCATTTTTACACTTAATATGTTTTACATTCGAAATTGGTTTTATAATATTTTGTACAAGAAATTTTTATGTAGGTCTTTTGTGATAAAAGTAGTGTGTAACTGTTTCATATACATTGTTAATCTTTTACATTTCCCCATAATATTGAACAGGCGCTGGATTGTCATTTTTAGCCGGAGGTATATTTGGTTGGACTTTTGGACATGAAATCGCAAATCATGCTCTTCAACTTTACAGGGTAGACACATTGACTGCGGAGGTGAAGTTTCTGGAGTGGTGGAATAAGAAGAGTGGAGGGTATTAATACTGTTGGCTTCAAGGAAATAATGCCACACTTGTTATCGTTTCTGAAAAAATGAAGAATATTTATCCGTGTTGTTAGTACGATTTATGTTCACTGAATAAGTATGTTGGAGTGGCATAGGTTAAGTTTTAAAACTGATGCATCATAGCAAGACAAATTGTGACCTGTGCAATTCTTTCTCTGTATTGTGCTGTTCTTCATTAGTCTGGTTTTTTAATAATAGTTGGGCACTTGGTCAGGGGTCATAAGAGCTGGCAATTTCATATTGTTCCACTTCTGGGACAATAGAGAGTGAGAGCAGTTGTCGTTGGAGTCAAAATTAAGTTTCACGTTAGAATCGTACTGCTTTGTGATTGATTTCTTCGTTTTCCTTTACCATTTACTACCCCATGGTTAATTATGAAATGTCTGTTAGGCGTCCCTTTAGATTAGAGTTTGTATACATAATTTTAGATAACTTTTATTTTAGTTAAAAATGAATATGACTGAATTAGTTCATGTTTGGAAATATTTGTTTCGACAATAACTTTTTGTAAAGTTAGGTAGTGTTGATATAAAATACTTTTGGTTGTGAAATTACAAAACATGAATATAGTATCAAATGAACAAAACATGACTATAGTATAAAATGAAAGTGATATTTTTGTTAATGCTTGTAAATGAAAATTTTCTAATTGTAAAATTTAAAGATATTCTGTTTTCATTAGAATCAAGTTTAGAGCCGTCTATGTACGACATTTGAAGTAAAACAAGTCTCAACCATGGCACCTTAAATCAGTTTTTCATTTCTTGTTCTCATATGCTCTTTGCGTGCTTTCCAACTATAATACTGGATTTTATGCTCAAAATCTCAGCACAAGTAATCTAACAGTGGCAAAATTAAAAATTGTCCTGTGTTTTGTACCCTGGTCATGTTTTATGATATCTCTCTTCTCTTTATTTCATTCTTAGAAGACTGTTTCGGATCATATGCCATTTTTTCACTTTGGTTCTATAGTTTCATTTTTTTTAAACCATAGCTGCTTTTTATACCATTTTAATACACCTCGATTGTCGTTTTTAAAAATTCATTTTACCATTATTGTTTTATCGACATGAAAATAAGTGTTGCGTAAACTCAATAAATAATCAGATACACACACACACACACATTATATATATATATATATATATATATATATATATATATATATATATATATATATATATATATATGTATATGTATATATATATATAGGTTTGCTAACGTGCGTACGTTTGTTTTTAAGTTGTTTTTCAGTTAGTGCATTTTAACAATGTATACCGGATTTTAGTAGACAAAAATATCCTTATATATCATGGATTCTAAAGGATATTTTAATAATTTTCATTCTTAAAACTGAAAAAAAAAGAAACCCCCAAATTTGTCTTTGTAAAGATTGAGTTATTGACATATTCACCTTCAGACAAAAGGTTCATTCAAGATCTGGACAAAAATTATAAAATGAAAACTCATTATAAAATCATTTTTTTGTAAGAAATTATTTAATAACGAGTGTTTCGGATTTTTTCCAGGCCAATTACCAATTCCTTTGATGTCATTATACTTGTGAAAATTACATAAAATTAGATAAAACAAAAACTATAAAATGAAAATTCATTATAAAATCATTTTTTGTAAGAAATTATTTAACAATGAGTATTTTTTATTTTTTCCAAGTTAATTACCAATTCCTTTATGCTTGTGAAAATTGGATAAAATTAGATAAGACAAAAATTATAAAATGAAAACTCATTATAAAATCATTTTTTGTAAGATCGTTTAACCGTCAATGTTTTTGATTTTTTTTTTCAGTTGGGCTAGCATAGGATGACAGAGAAAATGTTGGAGTGAAAGAGATGAAAGAGAAAGGGTTGAAAGGAATGAGGAAGGTGAGTAAGAGTTTTGGGGGTTTCTTTTTTTTTTTAAGTTTTGAGAATGAAAATTATTAAAATACCCTTAACCTTAAAACTTAGAATCATGATATATAAGGATATTTTTGTCTACTAAAATCCGGTACACATTGCTAAAATGTATCAACTGAAAAACAGACGTACGCATGTTAGCAAATCCCTATATATATATATATATATATATATATATATATATATATATATATATATTTATATAATTGTGGGTAGGAGAGATTGTGGGTTCACTTTGTCCGTTAATATTTGGAAGTTATAAGATTAGTTTAAAGGACTTGGAACTGAGGACAAAAAAGATTATAGATTTAACTCTCTCTATTAACAAATTACTAATAACTAACATTGTCAATAAAAAACATGGTGTAATTAATAGGGATGACAAATAAATTTGTTTTTGTCAGTATTTTTGAACTTATATATCAAATGTTATAAGATCAAGAATTTGAAGACTTTTGTTGTATTTATTTTAAAAGCATTTTTGTAGAATAAATTATAATAGGAATAACTTTGTTGATGTAAACACTTAGAAGTTTTTCTGTCTTTACAATGTTTGCACAGATAATCGATTATTTGGTGTAATAATCGATTATCACAAGCTCATTTGAAAAAGAGTTACTCATGTAAATAATTGATTATTTCTCAAAATAATCGATTATTCCAATGTGAGTCAGTATTGCCTAAGTCGCGCAAATAATCAATTATCTCTTTTTGAAAACCTCATAACGAACACAAATAATCGATTATCACTTTTGATAATCGATTATCACTGTTAGTTGGGAGTTATCTTTTCAATTTGTAACCTTTGGGCTATATATACTCTTTGCCAAACCTCTTTGAGGCTAAACTAAGTCATTTAAGAATACAAAATTTTGTATGAGGAAGTTCTCAAGTGTTGGTGTGCTCATATCAAGTCTTGTGAATAGGAGACGCTTGCGCTTAGTGGGTCTAAGGTCAAAGCGGTTCTCTTCAAGTTGATTGAGCAGGTTCTTCCATTCGTTTGTCAAAGGAATGTGTTTTCTGTTATTACTCTTTATTCCATCTAATCGTAATCTGTGAACAATATTTTAGTGAAAAAGTTAATCACTGTTTATAGTGATTAACGACTAGACGTGAAATCTTTTGATTTGAACCAGGATAAAATACTTTGTGTGATTTTTTCTTGCTCTACACTTTTTATTCACCAACTGTTTGTTAAAAGTCCTAAAAGAAAATCACGATTTTAAAAAGAACCATTTCACCGTTCCTATCTTGGCTATTAACCGTTAACACGCTTTCCACACTAAACATTTCGTTGTGCGATACCAACAGAGGTATCCTCTTTCTCCTAAAGCTCCAAGATATTGCATTAATTGATTGGACGACCCTCAGATGTGTCTTTTTGGATGAAGATGAAGATCTGCCTTCAATGAACCCTCCGAATATATTGATTGTACCTTTCAAGGGAGGTATGACATCAAAACGCCTATCCTTGCGTTGAGCTGGTTCTTCTCTTGTATCTTCTTTTTCTCTATCTCTTCTACCTTCTCTTCAGTCATTGTACCTTCGATAACTAGATCGTGAGCTACTCTCATTGTCATGTTTCATAAACATTTTAGGGTTCAAATTTGTCTTTAAGTTCAACACACTTATCAATCGTGTGGCTATAGTTGCAATGGTACCAACAATGCGTTTTCATGTTGACATTGAATGATGTTTTGGCTTTCCTAAGAGGTGGTATATGGTTCACCTGCAACACTTCCTTCAACATACAAGACCTAGGTGTGTTCAGGAGGTGTAACGCGTGAACCGATTATGTTTAGGCTCCCTCTAGTAAAACCTACTCTTCAACGTTGAGTCTCGATCAATCCCTTTCGATTGACATGGTCTCGATTCTTATTTTGTTCCTATGATCTCTTGCTTTTTTTAGCTACAAAAACTTGGCGGCCCACTACCTTAGCTCATTCATACTTGTGGGCGACATCATGCACAAACCATTCACAAAGGGACCCAACCTTAGTGCTATGATCAAAATAATGCAGAACCATTTCAGGATTCAAGTTCTTGATCTTCATAGTCACTTTACTAAACCTGTCGATGAAGTTTTGTAGAGACTCCCCCTTCTCTTGCATGTCGTTGAGAAGTGCCAAGGAAGTAAGGTGTTGATGTTAACTTGTGGAAAGCTACATAATAAAGGATAACACCAACCTATCAAAGTAGTGGATGAAACATTGGGGAGGCAGGTGAACCATCCAGTGTTCTCACAAAAGCTTTGCACAAAACAACATGTTTAGTTATGTACAAACCAACTTGAGTGGTATAGGCAATGACGTGCTACCATTATAATCGGTCCAAAGTAAGGGACTTCAGCTGCTTAGGGAGAGGGGTATCCATGATACCATCTACGGAGGGAGGGTGGTATCCATGATACCATGTACATATAGATGTCGAGAATTCTCCTGCTGCCAAGGAGTTGTTTTTTTTTGGGAATAGGATTGTATTCACTCTCTTCCTTAGTTCCACATATTGGGTGACACGAGGTGGAGTTTTCTACACCGAGTTCGTGTTATCATGAATTTCCTTCTCATTCCCCTTGTGAGTTGTTCCTTTGGGCTTGACCTTCCTTCTCATCCATACATTTTCCTGCCTCGAGGCATCCATATGATCAATACTTCTTTTCTTGAACTCAGCAAATTTCTGTTGCAGTTTCATCTGATTTTCCAAGATAGTGGCTTTAACAGCCTACCATCTTGCTTCATGTAGACACCATAAAAACCTTCTTCTTCTTCAATGAATATACGTCGGTCCTATAGTGGGTGTCAATTATTCTTACAAAGCCAAATATATCTTGCGGAAATGTCAATAAACACTAAGAAAGCTCCAAGCCTTCAAATTCAAGGGTATTCATCCTCTTCAAGATACTCATCCTCTCCTAGCCAAGTAGGGGGTTACGTCTATAAAAAACACTTCGACGCTCAAGTCAGCCAAATGCCTTATAATGTAATTATTGTTGTAATAAATAAACGTAATTAATTTACCTTGTATTATGTGCTATTTATATTATATTTATGAGATTTTTACTTGGATTGGTTTGGCTCATGACTAATTACCTTGATTAGTCTTTGGTTAATCCATTTGCTTAATAGTATTTTAATTATGACCTTAAGTAGACTTTCTATATGTTAAATCTATGGATCGAAATGTAGCTGGCCATACTGCTATGGTTCGTGGTTAGACCCTTGGAGTTGATTACTCCTGAGTATATCTAGCTATATCTTTTGTCCTTGGTAATATGTAGTCGACCATACCGCTGTGGTTCATGATCGAGGTTTGAGAACATATGCATGTGAAGATGTCATCAGACATATACGATATACGATGCGGTAAAGGTCATTGTAAAAGTTTTGACATTACTTTGAAGCTTCATTTCTCAGTAAAACTTCAAAGTGACATCATTATGGAATAACAATTTGTTTCAAAAGTTATTTGGTTAGTTATTCAGATATATGATTCTTTTTGATGATTTGCAATGGCTTTTCAAGAGGAAGAACCGCATTGGAATTAACCAGAGCCAGTGGAACATTTATAATATCGAAGAAACAACCGATACCAGACGCAATGGTGCAAGTGCCACTGGGGTTGGTTGGAGGGACTGTGCTCGCCTAATCAATGGTTGTAGAGCCTGTCACTATTATTGTTTTTAGTATTATTAAATAGATTGTGAGTGATTACGATTTTCATTTTGTTTTGTTTTCCTTGGTGGCCATTGCTTCATCACAAACCAAAAAGAGGGGACATCAGCCACTTACGTGATTTGATTATATTTTCATATATTTCTTTGTTCTAGAGAGAAGTGTAGCTAAAGAGCTCTACTACAATCGGAACATTTGGGGTGCTGTTGCTCCAAGCTACATTCGAGGCTTTTGATGCTGCACTAAGGTTTCAGATGATGATGCCATGTTATGGCAAAATTGACACGTGGAGATCCCCTAGTGAGCCACCTAAGGTAAACGTAGATTGAAATAATGAAAACCAGTCTGTATTCCAAGAAAAGAATGAAAAATGGCTACCATCATAGGCAAGCTTTTAATCATGGTGACAGTTATGTTCGCCGTTGCCCCTTAAAATTCAGGAGGGCCATGAGCCATAGAGATTTTGACTTAACAGTCTATGATTACAGTTCAGACAACAACACAGACAACAGAGAACATACGATGAAATAGAAAACCGACAATTTTACTTACCACACAACATTATAATTGAACGCAGTAAACAACATGAAAGTGTAAGGACAACAAATTTTCCAATTCTAACTCGGTGAAGCACTCGCTGAAATTATTAAGAGATGGGACCCTTTCTTGGAATATGTCGCGTTGGTGATTGGACTTACAATCAAAATTGATAAAAAGCGAAACTGCTGCTGCCATCACATTGTCTGCAGGAAGCAATTTTAAATCAGAATGTTGAGTACCTCAAGACCATGACGATGCAAAAATTCTGGGTGGGATTTGTTTGCAAATTGTCCTTGCATATTTTATTACGCCCCAAAAGAAAAATAATTGTTTTTTTCTCACATGAGGGTGGTGGGTCAGCTAGAGAATTTGAGGGGTTCATGTGCAGAACCACCTTCACTGATGTCAAAGAGCTAGACCAATCTCCATCATGTTCTGATAAGGCTGAAGTTTAATTGTCCCCTTTAAAATAGAAAAAAAAAAACTGATAAAGGCACCTTTGGAAAAGGGGTCGGCAATGACCCTATGCTGACGGTTATTTGGCCATGGAATAAAGCAGGACCGTCCTATTGTCCGAATGAGGATAATAAAAGAAGCAAACAAAGCCTTAACTTTGTGAACTTTAATTCGATTTTCATTATATCAATATTTGTAATGAACTTTGTACTGTGATAAAATACACAAGTTGATGAAAGAGGAAAAGCAGAGAAAAGAATGGTGTATCAAGAATTACTTTTACATTTATATATACAAATGACAACAGTCATGGATTCCACGTCCCATAACAGGGGGCTTTTCTTAGCATCCAATTAGACGAGCTCAAGGCGGACATGTCTTACAGCCTCATATGCCTTTGGACTGGATGAATGAAATGAAATAAATGGTACAAAATCAGCAATATACAAACACATTTCCTATTTGACAATTCCAAATAATGTCAGGTAATAAAAAATGATGTGGCTTTTGGACCTTATCTATCTAAAACAAGCTCAACCTAACGTCACCGCCACATGGTTGTTGCTGGAATGTGACTAGTGGTGGGGTAAGTGGGTGAAAGTGAAGCCACAGTGAAAGGTGATGATGATCCTCCAAATGAGTTTAACTCTTCGCCGTGATGCAGATTTTGTTGCCCCATTGTTAAGAAAGTGTGAGTGTTGCTCCTGATTTCTGCAAAATAGGTACCTTTAATATAGATCATACTAGAGATACTCCATTTTGCAACTTGAAGGTTGTAAAATCCCAACTTTTCGTTATTTTGATATATACACATGAATCACTCCATAAGAATGTAATAATATTCTTCTCAAACAAAGCCACAAAGGGCTGAAGTCAGCAAACACACAAACACCCAGAAGAACAAGCTTTGAAATTCCTTTGATGCTGCCTGCTTCAATGTAAAATTTGATTTTTTTAGAGAAGGAAAGAAAAAAAAGAAAAAAAATAGATAATTAGACCGACACTCATGAGAATGCACCAATTACTAACTACCTAAGAACACGACAGTCGTAAATTTGAAAATGTTCTGCTAAAAGTTGTGATTATGAATTTGACTATCTGACATTACATACAAAACCCCTTTTAAACTGATACACTTCTCCCAATTGTATAAACTACATTTTCATTTTCTTTTATATGAGTTTTGCCATAAGCTGGGGGAGAAAAAAGAGACTGGTTTTACTTTTACCTTCGTGTTAGTTGCAGAGGAGGTAAGAGAAATTGAAGTGGATGAAGTGGATGAGGATGCAAAAGCAGCCAACCCTACATTGTATGTCATGGTTTCATCTGGCTGAAATAGGCCATAGTTCCTTTCAGAGGTTGCTCCTGTCTTCATGTCTTCATTGAACAATGCAAAAAAGTATGCTTCCAACCTCATTCTTGGACTCAGAGGTGTCCCTTCATTTGCCATTTGCCTTCTCAGCAAATTTCTATTATAAGTTTGAGCATTCTGTAGTGTGGCACCGACCTCATTAAGGTCTCCTTTGGATGGCCAACCAGTCTCAGAGACCCTTACCTCAATCCCACTAAAGTTCAATCTAGCAATGGCAAATGTGACAGCATCTACCTGAGCATAAAGCATGTTATCATAGTGTAGGTTGGTGTTGGGGTCAACCATTCCTTCATTAGGATTAAATAATACATAGTCCAATGGAATCCTACTAGGGTCATCCTTGTAAGCGAAGTAAGGATAAGCATTGATCCAAAAGGGTGCCTTAGTGGTGGACAAGAAGCTCAAAAACTGGGACATTATCCCAGAGATCTCATTTTTGAAACTGCCAGCTGAAGGAGGGTAAGATTCCTGAAGCACTTCTAAGGAACTTGGTGTTGAAACGTGGATGTTAGAGTCTATGCCTAGCTGAACTAGAGCATTGTGAATGTTAACCACTGCAGGTACTAGATACTGAATAAGAGTGGTATCACCATTAGTGAATAATTCATTTCCTACCTGAATACCAGTGATTTTTGTGTCTGGAAGGTACGGTTTGATATGGCCATTCACCCATTGAAGGGCTTGTTGGGGGTCATTTAACTGGATTAGCATTTGATTTTCTACTGTCACAATGACCTCAACGTTTGATTTAGCAAAAGCACTCAAAATCTCCGGATTGGTGTCATAAATTCTTGTTTTCGTGACCTTAAGGTTGCTGAAGAGTTCAAGCACTTTGTTCGGTGACGGCAAATTGTTAGCCACTTGGCCGTAATTGATTCCAAATGATGTAACACGTCCAAGAAATCCAATATCTGTGGTTGCAAAATTAGCAAAATTCGTTACTCTACCAAGAAACATTCACGGCAACCAAACCTGTTCTACTTCTATAATACCAATGCTATCAACTTAGGAATGCTAAAAAACACAAAAACTAAAAACATGCTGTCGCAACCGGGACGAAATTGGGTGTTGACACATGCAATGCAATGCATAAAAAGCAGAAAAGAAAGCAAAAACTGCATGAGAAAAAGAAGGCACCTGCAGAGAAAAACAATGTCAGAAAAATATATCTGATCGCCATTCTTCGGAAAAATGTTACCATTGTGACTAAGATTGATACAATGAAGAGTTTCAAAATGACTCAGATATGATTGATGATAATAAAATAGAACTATTTTGAGCAAGGTTTATTCCTCCCTTTCCTTGTTCCAGAATTTTGGAGGCAACACAGAGGGAGAAAAAAATGAGAGGATTTATGTATGGTTTCCTTAGTGATAAGGGCTTTTCAATCTCTCTTAGGTTGTCCTTGTATTTATATTGTTTTGGGCAGGGTTGTCTCTTTTCAACCCACGTCAACTTCCCAAGTCAAGTTGCGAATTCTCGTAAATACTCTTTAACCAAGTCCCTTTCTTCGACCAAAAGCAAAAACCAATTCCACTACCTGGTAAAATACTATAGGCTAGGCTAGCCATCGCAGCAGGATCCGAAGGTTAGGTGAAATACTATATGAATTTGTATTACTAACCATGCTTCCATGCATTTTCCCAAAATACATCACCTCACTATTATGGCATACTTTACTTGAATCAAATAATTCAAGTGTTGACCATCCAATTAGCAGTTAGCAATTTTCTTAGTTTGGACCACAACAATAACCGTCTTTTCAATTAATTATTATCAAATAATTAATAGCATACATGCAATATAAAATACTATTTAGATATCCCATTTTAGAGTGAATAATCACTTTTGATTGTCACAATGATCTCATAAGTTTTTATACACTATGTTTAATTAAACAAATACTTTTATCTTTCAAAATTGTAAAAGTGTAAAAGTAAAGATGATTCTTTATTTATATTATTAATAAAGTGAACTTTAAGTCTAACTCAACTAATTTATAAGGTGAGGTTTACACTCGTTTCTATATATTATAAATTAGTTTTATCTCTAACTAATGTGAGACTTTCAACCTATCTCTCTCATGTCGAGGCATCACTAGTGTAGAAAAAGCTTTAGACGTTTATTATTTTGGGATTTTTACGTCTGATCCCGACCTGACGTCTTTACGGGTGACATTGACGGCTTTTTGTATTGGATGGTTTTAAAAACATAGTGGAGGGAATTAGAGGAGTGGGAAACGCAAGAAATCGCCACCCAAGAACGCCGCCCAAGGACACGAGCAAGATTGCACCAAAACCTAGTGAAATCACAATTTAATCGGTTTAAATGAAAGATAATTCATCAAAGAGTAATGTAATCAGAGTAAAACTAATTTTAAACGGTGCAAAAGTTAGAAAACGAACCTGAAAAACGTAGCCTGTGGAGAGAAAACATGAGGAAGATGAAGAACATTAAGTGCGCGTAACTGCTGCCTTGCGTTCACGGTGTGTTAATGCAGCCATATAGAGGTCTGTTCCCCCACATCAGACGTCTATATGGCTTTAGAAGTCGGATTGGCGGGATCTGATGTCTAAATGGAGTCAAAAAGTGACTTTTTCGATTTAAAAAATGAGTATATAGAAGTTTGTTCCCCCCACAACAGACGTCTATATGGCTTTAGAAGTCGGATTGGCGGGATCTGACGTCTAAATGGAGTCAAAAAGTGACTTTTAGATTTCAAAAATGAGTATATAAAAGTCAGTTTCCCCCACATCAGACGTCTATATAGCTTTAGAAGTTGAATTCACTAGTACAAAAACAACGTACAACATCGAATATTTTGGGCCTTTGACGTCGAATTCGAGAACGACGTCATATCGGAAGACGTTAAATTGACATCGAATTTAAAAAATTCGACGTTAACGTCGAATTTTATTAATAAATGACGTTAATCAATTTTTTATTTTTTAGATTAATTGTGATCCTTTTTTACAACTCTACGAGATCTGAAAAACAGAAAAACAATAAATTTCAGTTTTTGGTATTTTGTAAAGCATGAACTATGAATGTGTAATATAGCATCAACAAAAAACAACAATGACAAACAACAAAAAGTCCAATCAAACAACAAAGTGGTTCAATCAAACAACAACAACAACAAACAAGTTCACCCAAACAATAACAACAAACAAGTTAAACAAAAAATAACAAGAAACAAGTTCAACAAATAAGTTCTTCAAAACGAAAACGAAAACTAACCTTGGTTCATCGGAATAAAGTGTTGCCACACATGAGAGAGAAAGCAGAATGCGCCTTTAAAGAACAACAACACGAAAATAATCGGTCAAACCAAACAAAAATCATACCTAAAGTAGTAAATTAACATGCATTTGTATCAAATGAAAGAAATATTACATGTGGTGGTCGTCAAACTACGTTCGAGAAAAGTTTGAGCAGAGAAGAGGGTCTCGCGCTAAGATAAAGTTAATGAATTTTCAATCTGCTCAAATTTTTATTGAATTCACTAATTTTGACGTCTAACGCTGTGGCATTCGACGTTTTATATCCTTTTACGTCGAATTACAATTCTAAACGACGTTTAATAATTGTATTTATTTACAAAAATGCCACCGATCATTTTTAACAATGGTTATTGAGTGGTTCGATGTTGAACGCGTGACGTTATACGCTGTTTTTTGCACTAGTGATTGGTGGGATCTGACGTCTAAATGGAGTCAAAAAGTGACTTTTTAGATTTAAAAAATGAGTATATAGAAGTTTGTTCCCCCACATCAGACATTTGTATGACTTTAGAAGTCGGATTGGTGAGATCTAACGTCTAAATGGAGTAAAAAAAGATGACCTTTTAGATTTCAAAAATGAGTATATAGAACTTTGTTCCCCCACATTAGACGTCTATATGGCTTTAGAAGGAGGATTGGCGGGATATGACGTCTAAATGGAGTCAAAAAGTGACTTTTTATATTTAAAAAATGAGTATATAGAAGTCTGTTCCCCCCACATCAGACGTCTGTATGAATTTAGAAGTCGGATTAGCGGGATCTGACGTCTAAATGGAGTCAAAAAATGACTTTTTAGATTTCAAAAATAAGTATATAGAAGTCTGTTCCCCCCACATCAGACGTCTATATGGCTTTAGAAGTCGGATTGGCGGGATCTAACGTCTAAATGGAATCAAAAAGTGACTTTTTTATTTCAAAAATGAGTATATAGAAGTATGTTCCCCCAACATCAAACAATTGTATGGCTTTATAAATTGGATTGGCGGGATCTGATGTCTAAATGGAGTCAAAAGTTGACTTTTTAGATTTAAAAAATGAGTATATAGAAGTTTGCTCCCCCCACATCAGACGTCTATATGGCTTTAGAAGTCGGTTTCCTCTAGAATAGACGTCTATATGGTTGTTTTATTTACGAAAAATGTCACCGGTCCTTTTTTACGATGGATATTCGAGGGTTGAACGTCTAAAGGGTGACGTTAAAGGCCTTTTCTGCACTAGTGCATATACATCTCATGTGTAAACTATACATTAATGGTTGGTCCGATAGCAAATGGAACAAAAGATCCTATAAACAAAAAATCTCACTAGGGTAAGTTATAATTCATGGCTTTGATACTATTAAGAAGTGAATTTTAAGCCTAACTTAACCTTACAAAAATCGACTTGTAAAGTGACATTTGTACTCAGTTATATATTGTGAATTGACCTTATCTCTATTAGATGTGAAACTTCCAACAATTATATATATATATATATACACACATGATATTCTGCCATTAGTTATAGTTAATGTGACATTTTAGCTTTTCTCATTATACTTTCTCATTATTATCCTAGAAGATATAAGATGATCTAATAGCACATTAGAAATTAAAAAAATTATGAAAACTAAATTGTGGGTGTATTGGTATACAAATCTTCTTTTAAATATGGGACATCATATAAAAGGGAAAAATGTCGATCTTGAATAAGAGATTCAATGATATAAGAAAAGTGTAATTTTCTTTGTTATGTTTGTCTTTTACACAAGATACTGACTAAAATTTCTTAATTTAGCATAAAATTTATATTAATAAGAGAAAATGCTAAAGTTAAAATCAATCTTAATGTTTTTTTTTGCAGTTTTAATCGATTAGACTTATCTATAATCAATTAAATATTTCTTTAGAGTTTTTCAAAATCGGAAAATTGATTATGTAGAACAATTGATCTAGAGAGCGTTCAAGTGTTTCCAAACTCTTAGTATAATTATCAATTAAGATCTTGTTTAATTAATTAAACTTGTTTTAGGAAATTAATGAGAAGTGTGTTTACTCGATTAAAATGTGTGATAATCAATTATTATAGAGAAACATTATAATTTATTTACAAAATTTTGTTAGAATAATCAATTATAAGAGCTTGATTCAAAGATTGAATCGGTAAAAAAATGTTTTAAATTTGTGGTTTGAAAACTCTTTATAATATTTGTGGTTTGAAAACTCCATAAATATTCAGACTATATCTTTTTTATAATATTTGCAATCATATAGAGCTAATCACACATTGGTATTTTATAAGCTATACACATGATTTTTAAATGCTTTCAAAGATTTCGAAGTAAACAAAGGGTTATGTTGATTTTACAAAGTCTTGGAGTTGTTTATGCTATGTAAACTCTTTATATTCTTTTGGAGCATTTTCTAGATTTATTTTTTGGTTATTGTTCTAATGGAGTGTTCCATTAGTGTTTCTTGGTTATTGTTCTACCGTAGTGTTTTGAATGATTGTTTGTTGTCTTCTTGCAAAAAGAGGTGTTGCAACATAAATCTTTTTGGATGATTAAAGAGTTGATAAAACATATATCCTATTTAGTATTTAGAGTTTATTAAGGGTTGATATCCTCTTGGTTATGATATCCTCTTAAATGGGTCAAGAGTTGATCGAGTTGAGTGTTTGAATTACTTGTCTTGCATTATACAAACTTTTTGTTGATAGTGGAACCAACTTTTTTGGAGAGAAAAAAAATGAAAAGTTGATGTATGATAATTGAATCCAAATTAGTATGTGTGGTCTTTATCTTTCTTTACATTACTTTTCTAACTCTTGTTTCAATTAGATTTTCAAGATATTACATTATGGTTTTTCTAAGTTAAGAAAAAATTTTAAAGAAAAAAGTTCTTTTTGGAAAAATGTTTAAAATAAATTCATGTTATATTAGGTTAATAAAATCATCCTTATTTTTCTAACAATTGGCCTTGGAGATTATTTTTGAAAGCAACTAAAAAAGATCCTATCTTTCTAAATGATTTTCTTGAATATATTTTTCAAGGAAAATGAAATAAAGCCACTACAATTTGAAGGATGAAGAAAAAGCTCAAATGGAAGCAAGGGTAAAAAAATACCATATTTTCTATATTAACAATGGATATCTGCATGAAAATTTTGTTTTTAGAAAGGATAAGGAGATGTGGACAAATATGGAAAAGATGCATAGAGATAAATATATATATTTTTTTAAAAAGAACACCATAATACAAGTGAAACTATAGAATAAAATTGCTGCATAATAAAACACACAACACCACCAATGCCACTAGCCTTTACCATAATTAACCAAGTGCATCCATTGGTTAATGTTGATGATATCACTAATAAGAAAAACTGACTAACCTGACCATATTTTTAATTTACTTCAAGTCATTTGTGTAAAGGATTCCACACCAACTTTACCAACACCTCCTCTACTACAAATACAACCTCCTTCCTTAACACAAGCCCATAAAACTAACCAATCTCCAACTTTCAAACTCAACTAGAACCTACAATTTGACCAACACAAAAGGAACAACAATGTTCATCCTTTCAGCTACCCCTAATTATAATACAATAAAACAGAACACACTTAAAATTTTGTTAAATAGTATTTTTGGTATAGTTTCATTTTTAGACTAAGAAACATTTTTTTATGCACATACATTTTAATATAATACTCATTGAAGTCTCATCATAACATATGAGTATCTTATTTTCTATACTTCTCTATTTATTTGTTTATCTTGTTGCGTGTGTGTGCGTGTGCGTGGGTGTGGGCATACATGTGTGTATGTGCGTGTGTGTGCATATGTATTGTGTGTACCATCGGGTGTGTGTATGTGTGCATGCACACAATCTGATGTTGTGTGTGCACGCATATTTTGATGTTATGTGTGTGCACTCCGATGTTGATTAAACTCATATCATATGTCGTGATCTTATCCTTCTCACTTTGACAAAATTTTAATAATACATATTAATTTCAAACAATTAGGATAATTATACACATAATAATATACATATAATCACATTTTCAAAATATGTTAAAAGTTATTATTGAAACAAAAACATGATATTTTTTTATTATAAGGAGAAGAGATTCTTAAAGTATAGATAACTTTTAATATAATGATAAGATGCAAATCCAAAGTCATGCCAAAAAATAATCTTATCTTGATAATAATAAAGATAAAAAAAGTAATAACATGTTTTTACGTGTATAACAATTTTTGTAAGTGTGAAACATGTATTTAGACGAAGTTTAAGACAAGATTATTAATTATAAAAGCTTGGACAAAGACTTTGGAGATTGTACAAAAGCACAAGATACATACCAAGACTAGATGAAGTCTCCAAACATACAAAAGTTTAAACACAATCTCTCAAAGCCTTAGAAGAAGACATAAGTTAACAACGCCAAACATAAAAAGTGTTCACCATAAGAACGCCAAACATCTATATGATGAAATAATGTCTAATGGAAACAAGTTGACCAAAAATACATCTCAAGAATGATTTTAACACAATGCAACCACCATAAGAGTTTTGTTGTTCAAAAGGGTATAGTTTGAGACATATAGAAGTAGTAAAAAAAAATATCGTCTTTTATACAATGTTTTGAGTGCAACAGCTATAGGTGACAACATAAAGTCAAACATGACTTTGAGTGGAGAATAAAATAAGGACAAATCACAACAAAAAAAACTACATTGAGCCAATTTAAGATGTGTTTAAAATGAAACTTTTTAATATACATAAAGCTATTGAACATGCAAAAATATATGTCTCACTTAAATGTTGCATGCAAAATATGCTTTCAATTTTTTAGGTCTTATAATTTTTAATGTATATAATGGATAACTAGTTGAACTTTATTTGTAAATCATTAACAACTTTGAAGTTTTACTATATAGAGCATGAAATGGTCATTTGTATATTCTTTCACTAGTGCAGCGAGGGGCTTTTACCGCGGTTCATTTTCACTATACGTCGCGGTTTAGGAACCGCGGCATATTCAGCCGCGGTAGTAAGTCAGACACTTTAGGCCGCGGTTATAACCGCGGTATATAACTTGAGGAATATGCCGCGGTTGTCTAGGAAACCGCTGCCTAAATTCATTTTTTTTTAAAAAAAATTAAAAAATACACTATATGCCGCGGTTGAACCGCGGCATATAGGCGGAAGAATATGCCGCGGTTAGTGTCAAAACCGCGGCAATATGTCTCGTTTTTAAAAAAAACGAATCACTATATGCCGGGCGGTTGTGGTTAGAACCGCGGCATATTTCCCTGCAGTTTTTTAAAATTGCAGGTCTGTTTTTGTGATATCCACTACCACAAAAACAGACCTGCATATAAAAACATGTACACAAATTCAATTTCAACCTAACAAACACATTTTCAAATGTATTTCAACATCAAATAAAGTACAAAGTCTAAGAAAATTCTATCTAATCAAATGCATTGTTTAAATCTAAATCTAAGAGCTATTGTATAATCTAACTATATACTTCGCAGCAGCGTTCCTAATGAATAATAGTGACTTCTCAGGAACTGGTGTAGTAGTCTTGAATCTCTGCAAAAGACAATTCATTTTAATTAGTGTATATGAATTCAACATTTGTTAAAAAATCAAAATTTGTTAAAGTTAAATATTACCGTTTCCCAGCGACTTGTGATGTGAGAACGAACAATATGGGTCATCCAATACATTACATAGTATCCACACTCATATGACCCATTTTGTCTGTTACACTACAATATATCATCACAGTTGATAATAGTTAGTGAATAACATTTGTTATAAAACAATTATAACAAAGTATGACTTTAGCATATGTCAAACCTTGAGAGAAATCCAAGCAATCTTTCTACTATTAACAATTGATCTCCCACCCATCATCATACTTGCTGGAATAGAACTGTATATAAAAAAAGGTTTTAGCATTCAATTATATAACAAAGAAAGTCCAAACATTGAGGTTCTTACCAATCAATTGCTTGTTTGAGTTGTGTGGGAGGAGGCCTGTGCAATGAGCAGAACCACAAAGCATAGTTGTCTTGCATAGACATAACAAGAAGTTGCCAATGGCGCCTGAAATTCATAATAACGTAACTATTAAATATTAAAATCACATATGGAACATTATTATGTTGACAAAGTTCACTTACCCGGATATATAAGGCAAAAAGTATATTTTCTTGCCCCTTCCAAAACTCCTTATCAGATGCATGTTGATATGCTCAAAATCATTTGATTCATGAATTGATTGGGGATCAATGAATCCATAATCATCAGAACGCCCCAACTTATTACTGACCCCAGACATATACCTGAAATCAAAAATTAACTTTGATATAAGGATACTTGATATATAAATCATTTTTATATATAAATAATTGGTCATAAACTTACATCGTCCATAGTTGAATAATTGTAATATTCAACTCTTGTGTTCCCGACGCAAGCTCACGGACATCTTGGCTATTAAGGTATATTGGGACCTCAGAGCCATGCCCAAATACATTAGCATCATGCTCAACCTCCAAAGGATTATCATCAATGATGTCAGCAAGTAGATGCAATGAAGAAAGAGGGTCATCCTCAGATAGAGGAATCTTCTGTTGTGCCTGCGTCTGTTGTTACATGAAAAGATAAGATAAGTTTTGACATCAAAAACCTTTAAAATTGAGAAGTGTAAAGAAGAATTTCATACCGAGGGGTCAGAAACTGGTTTAACCAAAAATTTAGGCCAAGTGATAAACGACTTATATGCTTGTTCCACAGTGAAAATCTCTTCCGTGGACAGTGGAACCGAGGCATCTGGTATGATCATTTCATCCACTGAGACCTTCACCTCATCCTCTAATAGTTGCATACCATGACATACAGTCGCTGACCTAAACTCTGTTCCACGAGCTACCAGCACCATCTCAGTATCTTCTAAAATGTATAGCAGACATGGACTACCATCGTCCATGTCATCCTCTGGGATGGCTGATGCGGAACAACTTCCTTTGCCGCTTCTTCCTGTCAAAGTAAATGTTAGATTATACAAGAGATAAAAATAATTGCATATAAATGTTTATTAAGTTTACCTGTAGGAGGGGGAGGGATAACATGTTCCTCTATAGGAGACTGCACCGGGCGCATGCTCTGAAACTGCTCCTGGTATAGCATCTGGAATTCAGCCCTCACCTCGGCCCTGATCTCCTGTATAAGGTCTTGTCGGACCTTTTTTGTGATCTCTTCTGTCATCCTTTGTGTATCGCTGTATGAATATGAAGGCTGACGAGAAGAGCTCCCAAAATAATCTGTAATTCCTACTCCAGGACCTGCAGCACGTACACGTCCAGGGTGCTCATGTCGTCCAATTGCAGCAGCAAGAATATCCTGGCGACCCTCTGGAGTGAATTGGCCTTGGGAGCTCTGCTCAACCAAGGCGTCCTGTAACATTACAAAACACCATTATTCTTTAAATAGTTTAATGTAGTATGTATAATGACAATATTTATTATTTTAGGAACAGTGATAACTTACAATTTTTTCAGAATTCTCTCGTGCAGTGTCGGAAGAGTAGGTGCCCGATGGTCGCATACGGGCCAACTTCCATTTCTCATGTCTAGACGGTGGAGAAGGAGGCTGAGGAGGGCTACCACTCTGAGATGGTGGTATAGCATCTGCCTTTTGCTTGAGGATTTTCTCCTCAAGCTTCCTATACCCACCACGAGATAATAGGTGAGGGTTTTTGTTCTGAGCACTTGTTCCTTGTGCTTTGCTTCTAATTGCCTGTCACATACACATTAATTAATCAGTTCATATGATATATATTTGTTAATGAGGAATTGAATAATATGAACTACACTAACCTGCCATTCCTCTGACATCCGACTCTCTTTAAAAAGCCGCCAAGTCTCCTCATCAATGGACTTATATGAACTACATGGATTTTTATGTTTAAGGTGTCCAAAGATGTACCTTGATGTCAACTTGCTTTTAAAGTTTCTGAAATTTTCTGCAACAGTTGACAAACACTTATTTCTAAGTGTTGGGACATTTGAAATGTCAAATGTCATCTGAAAAAAACATAATAAAGTTGTATTAGTACAAAATTATCAATATAAACAAATTTTAATTCAAATGCTATTAACTAACTTACCAATATATCTTGCCAAATAATGTTCCGATCACCCTCGGACACATGATCAAAAGATGGAATGAGAATGCTAATCCTATCACGTGCCACTACTCCAAGGTATGATCGTAAGTCATCTGCATGGGGGCCAGTTGCCACACCCGTGGTGACATTCACATTCACCGGAGTTCTTTCACCACTATTTTTCCTGATTAATAGTTGTTTCATCCTAGTGGGTCCTCTAGTGGATCTGGTTGGGGGAGCCTCATCCCCTGAAGAATGTGGATGATCAGCCATATATCTGTCAAAATAAATAACAACATTAAATTTTCTTTCAAGACTTATGTAATATCATATAAATTAAAAAAACATGTAATAGTACAGAAATTGAAAATTCATACATAAAGATATGGATTCATCATATGTATATTCCCTCATCATGATCTGACCGAATTGCATGTACATCATCGTCAACTACAGATTGGTCATCCAAATTTGTTGTAGTTTGAAATGAATGGTTGTCAGCAATATCAATATTAATCAGATTGTCTTCGTTAACTTCAATTTGTTTTTTGCCTTGAAGAGCAACATACCAATGGTCAGACGCAGGATCTTTGACATAAAAAACTTGAGATGCTTGATGTACCATGATAAACGGTTCGTCTCGATAACCCACCTTGCGAAAATCAAACAGTGTCATACCCGAGTCATCTATTTTCACACCACTCTTATTGTCAAACCACTTACACTTGAACAATCGAACAGAAAACTTGGTGTAATCAACCTCCCATATCTATTCTATTATACCATAATATCTCATTGATCCAAGTACATGAGATTGATCTTTTGATGTGGAAAATTGAAGTGACTCAACTCCTAAACTGACTCCACTATTTTGTACTGTGCTTTTATCATCCAAAGTCTTCGTATAGAATGTGCAATTATTGACTTCATAACCTGTACAACACACGACATCAAACTTCAAACCATTTGCAAGCCACAATAAAGTTTCAGAAGAATGTGGCTCTTTGTCAATTTCAGATTTGAACCAAGACATAAATGTTTTGTTATGCTCCATCAATTGCCATTTCTCTGATTGTCTTGGATTTTTATTCTTAACAATGGCTTTGTGTGCTTCCAAAAAGGGATCACCTCATCTGTGTTGTTCAATATATAAAGATGTGCTTGCAACAATTCTTCGCGATCTTTTGTCACCACATTGACACCTCGGATGCTTTTACTTGTAGAAAATTTATTCAACCATGCTGTGCGAGGAACTCCTATTGGATTCGTTGATGTCATGTAATCTGAACAAAACTCGATACTTTCTTCAGCAATATACCTTTCAATCATCGAACCTTCAGGACGATATGGATTTTTAACGTACCCTTTCAAAATCTTCATATAACGCCCAATAGGATACATCCATCTTAAGTATACCGGTCCGCACAACTTGATTTCTCTAACCAAATGAACAAGTAAATGTACCATGATGTCAAAAAAAGATGGAGGGAAAAACATCTCTAGTTGACACAAGATGATAACAATCTCGCCTTGAAGTTCATCTAACTTTGTAGGATCGATGGCTTTACTACATATTGACGAGAAAAATGAACACAACCTGTTTATGGTGTGCCTAACATTTTTGGGCAAAATTCCACGAATAGCCACCGGTAACAATTGTTGCATTAAGACGTGACAATCGTGAGACTTCATGCCAACAAGCTTTAAGTCCTGCATTGACACTAAACTCTTCATATTTGAAGAGTATCCTTGTGGTACTTTGATACTCTTTAAACATACACAAAAACCTATCTTCTCTTGTCTAGACATTGTGTAACATGCAGGGGGCAAATAAGTACGTTTACCAATCTCCTTGGGTGCCAACTCTTCTCGGATATTCATGTCAACCAAATCCAAACGAGCATTCACTCCATCTTTTGTCTTTCCCTGAATGTTGAGTAATGTACCAATCAAGCTATCACACACATTCTTTTCTACATGCATCACATCTATGCAATGTCGAACATCTAACTTTGACCAATTTGGAAGATCAAAGAATATTGATTTCTTCTTCCAAGGGGTCGTTACAGATGACTTTTTCGATGTTTTCCCAAATACATGATGTATTTTATTAACTTTTTCAAGAACTTCAAGGCCAGTAAGTGGATTTGGTGCTTCGTCCCTCTCTTGATCTCCATTGAATGCTTTTTTTAACCTTCGATATGGATGATTACGTTTTAGAAATCTCCGATGACGCAGATACACCGTCTTTCTTCCATGTTTCAATTGATGAGCTGCAGTGTTTTCTTCACATATAGGACACGCTTTATGACCCTTGACATTGTATCCTGACAAATTACCATAAACAGGAAAGTCATTAATGGTGCAAAATAACATTGCACGCATCATAAAAGTCTCTGAAGCGAATGCATCAAATATTTCAACCCCATCAACCCACAAAACCTTCAAGTCTTCAACTAGTGGGCTTAGATAAACATCTATGTCATTTCCAGGCTGCTTTGGACTAGATATCATCATAGACAACATCATGTACTTCCTCTTCATGCACAATGCAGGAGATAAGTTGTAAATTATCAATATAACTGGCCAACAACTGTGATTGGTACTCAGATTACCAAATGGGTTCATTCCATCAGTGGCTAAACCAAGCCTAAGATTTCTACACTCTTTACCAAATTCGGGGAATTGTCGATCAATATTTTTCCATTGCTTTGAATCAGCTGGATGACGAAGCAGCCCGTCAATTTTTCTCTCATCTGCATGCCATCTAAGATTTTTAGCATCTTTGGGATTCGCAAACAAACGCTTAAGTCTGGGCACTATTGGAAGGTACCAAACTACTTTCAAAGCAGATCCATTTTTTTCTATCTGGCCATTATCTTCACTACTGTTTTTTGACTTGTATCGTGATAAGCTACATTTTGGACACTTTGTCAAAAATTCAACCTCTTTCCTATACAAAATGCAGTCATTGGGACAAGCATGTATCCTTTTATACTCCATACCCATTGGACAAAGAATTTTCTTCGCATCATAATTACGAGTGGGCAGTGTATTTCCATCTGGCAACATTTCATTCAACAACGTCAACAGTTCTGTAAAACTCTTATCAGTCCATCCATTGCTCGCCTTCAAATTCATGAGCCTTAACACCGCTGATAAACGTGTGAACTTAGTTGAACCGACATACAAAGGTGTTTCTGCATCAGTCGACATCGTCTCATACACATGAGCTTTGGCAAAATTTTCTGCTCCAACATCGCGGATCATGTCCTCCAATTTGTCTTCATCCGGTCGATCTTCTTCCATGGTGGAATCAGTAACATTTACACTTTAAGAGTCAGTGGGAAAATCCATTTCTTCGCCGTGCCAGATCCATGTTGTATAGCATCTTAGAAAACCATCACATATAAGATGTTCTCTAATTTGAGTTGCGTTCAACTTTCTCCCATTCAAACAGTTCACACAAGGACATCTAAACTTCACTTCATCATCAGTTCTCCCCTCATTACGTTGCGCAAATTGTATAAATTCCTATACACCTCTCTCGTACTCAGCACTAATACGTGGTAAATTAATCCAATTTCGATCCATATTCCTAAATATTACATAAAAAGATAAGCTACTAAAAATCAAACTTGCAATTTCATACATATCATTGAAACTTAGTGAATAATATTTTAAGGTTTATAAATAATACAAGAACTACAACACACATTACCAAAACTATAGCAAAAACCATACCATACATTACCCAAACTATAGCAATTTCATGCATTACCAAAATTAAAGCAAAAATTATACCATACATTACCAAAACTATAGAAACTTCATACATTACCAAAACTATAGCATTATGCAAAAACTAATGAAGAAATCATGTTAAGAATGCAAAAGGGCATAAATACCTGGAAGAGGAACGACGAAGAAGACGCAACGAAATCGCAGCGAAGAGGGTGAAAAACGCAACGAAATCCAAGGTATGATCGGCTAAAACTGGTTTTTATCGTCAAAAATGAATAATGACCGAACAATTTTGAGTTTAAACGGTGAAAAACGCAAAATCTGAGATGATGGGTGGTTCGGAGGAAGAAGAAAACGCGAAAACAGTGAGCAACGCGAAGAAGACGATCACTGTTCCAAGTTTTAATTTTTAACTCTGAACGGGGGAATCTACCGCGGTTCACTACTTAACCGCGGTATAATATGGGTATATGCCGCGGTTTCACGCCCAATCGCGGCATATACTGATTAAAAAAATAATCCTAAATGGCATTTTTGAAATTATTTTCAAACTATATGCCGCGGTTCAGCGCGCAACCACGGTATATACCTCGAAATATTTCAAATATATATTAAATTAATTTCAGATAGGAGAATATGTCGCGGTTGCTCAGAGAACCGCGGCATATACCCATGTAACGTGCTGAACACAACTGTCTCCCCAACTGCCTTTTGGGGAATTTCAGTAGATGAGAAGGGTATATGCCGCGGTTCTCTGGACAACCGCGGCATATACCCCCTGTAACTTCTGAAATTCTCTGACTGGCAGAGAAGTTGAGAAGTTACAGATGGTATATGTCGCGGTTGTCTAGAGAACCGCGACATATACCCTTGTAACTTTTCAAATTCTCTGACCTAGTCAGCACCTGCAATAAATTGGCAGGGGTATATGTCGCGGTTGTCCAGAGAACCGCGGCATATACTCTGTTATTTAATTTTTTATTCATACGTGGCGTCAAAGGCAATGGTTGACTGGAGTATATGCCGCGGTTTGGAGCAGAACCGCGGCATATATGTTCGATTTATTTACAAAACTGCCACCGCGCACCATTATGCTGCGGTTTCCGTTGAACCGTGACATAATGTGCGCTGTAAAAACCCAATTTTTTACTAGTGTTTAGTGGATAATTTTCCTTATAATACTTTTAACAATTTTTGTTGTATAGTTAGGTGTGACTTTGTGTACTTAATTAGGAGTGACATTGCATGTTGGTGTTTAATCTTATTTAGTAATTAACAAATAACTAATAGTGAATTTGTATACCCATTGTAAGCTATAAGCAACATTAATAATACTTGCAATAATTATTGATCAATGGGAGCCTTTTGTGATAACTTAGGTTGAGATGAACCAGTAAAAATTAACATGTCCATTATCATTTTCTATTGCACGATGAATTACTTTTAACCTTATCAATGCTTTTGAAAATATTGTAAACTTTTTTTATAAATTATCATGGACTTCCCGCCACATGTAGTATACTTAGTGTAAAAATCTTTCTTAAGTATTTTGAATGTTTTATTCAAACTACATTCTTAAAGTTGATGTTTTGTTTTGGTTGACTCACAATTAATATTATTTTACTATGGACTTACTTAATAATATTATATTTGCTTTATTGTAACTTTTATTTTTTGTAAGAGATTATTTAATTAACTTTTTAGATAATAAAGACAAGTGTATATACCGTGCAAAGTATGAGTATATCCATTTTCTTGAAATGGAAATATGGCAAAAAGTTTATACCTACTAAATGAGACGAGGATAAAATTTTGGATTGATATTTTAACAACTTTTTTAATAATTTTTTTGATAACAGAAAATGTGTTACTATTTTATTGGTTTGTATATTTAAAATGGGTCAATCACAAGCTACCACATAAGTTGTTGTTAAAAAGTCGTCATAAAAAAGTTGTTAAAGAGACATTTTCCTAAAATTTTACATCAAAAATAAAATAAAGATGATATAGTCAAATTCATATATGTGTATCTCGTTATATGTGTTATCTCATTCCCACCATTTTAAGTGTCAAAATGTAAAACTCACTTCAAAATTATAATAAACGAGCATTCCCAAAAGAGACTGGAAATGTGTGTGAATTTTCTTCATAAATTTCGTGCACTCTTACGTTTAATATTGTTTCGGTATGGATGTTTTCCAGTGAGTCTTTGTTGCTTTTAAATGTCTGGGACGCTCGCTTTTCCTCAATTGTTGTCATTCATGCTCCTTCAGCTGTGAGGTACCTACAAAGATACTCCAACGCTCAAGTCAGATGTGAGTTATGGAGCCTCAGCTCTCAAGAAAGTGATTATAATATCACTCTAGAATATTATCTAGAGTCTCTAGAACATAGAGGGAACGTACCTGGACTTTTGCCCTGTCATTGTATTTATAAGCCAAAAAATAACCTTACCTAAAAATCTGGTTAGTTACTCATAAATATCTTAACCGCTTAAAATATCTAAGATATTTTATCCAATAAATATCTTACTAGACAAATATCATGAGATAACATTTAGTGAGAAAAAGAAGATTGCAAATAGAACAATAATAATTAATTTTTCTACTCCTTTACAATAAATATTCAAATATTTGTCTAACGTCGCACTCTTCAATCGTGAAAAATTAAGAATTTCTTTTTAGATTTACGAGAAATTAATGAACTTTAGTTTAAATTAATTAGATTTCAAATTATTTTTATTTTTATTTAAGTATCCTACTATTTGACTTTGTTCTCAATTTATTCATTACTTTCATCTTTAACTTGTTATATTTTCTCTCAAATTTCTTTCTTTAGTAAACTTGTTTTAGAAAAGGAAACGATTGAAAAGACAAGTAAATTAATTGATGAAATGGAAGAAGAAGAAAAGAACTAAAAGTCATGTCATTACGTTGATGACAAAAATAAAATCGAACATCCTTATATAAAAATAAAAAGTATTTTAAATACTTATTATAATAAATTTTTAATATAAAATAAAGAATAAATTTATTAAATTGTCTTAATGGAAAAACTAGGGATGATAAAAGGGAGGAGATGGATGAAGATGAATTTCATTATTTTATCTCATCTTCAAAGCAATAATTCACTTTTATACTCTTTCACATATTTAATAATATAAACTTTTTGTCTTATTATAATTGGACGTAACGGGTATATATATACTCATGTTTTTGTATTATTTTTTTTATTGTTTCAATATCAATTAATTATTTTTTTTAAAAGATAAAATTTACAATAAAAAATATGATATCAAATATTCAAAATTCAAATGACCTATTCTTGTTTATTCAGTGACATATTTTAAAAAAATATAGTTGTATAAATTTGGTATTAAAGTACCAATTAACAATTAGATAAAAGTGAACAAGTTATATAATATATTACAAATATGTTATATAATTATATGTTGCAGTAGTAAAATTATATAACATATGAAATATCTTTATACGTTATAGTAGTAAAATTATATGAGAATGAGTTAAAAAATAAAAACAAATAAATAAAAACCATTAAAACGATATTTTTATAGTAACAATAAATAAAAATATTAAAAATAGGTAAAAATAACTAAATGTGTCCTTTGAAGCATCATTGAACAATTCATATAAAGTGTACTACCTTCCAGTTGGCCGCGAATTTTCCGTGGCTCCATTACTTCCTAGCATCCATTGTTTTACGCCACACCAAATCACTCTCTACAAATTGTCTAGGTCAGAATTTCGTATTGTATCTTCTTGCAATCAACCTTTTTTGTGCCTCTAATCGAACGACCGATTCCTGTCGCTTTTCTTGTAGGACATCTAACTCGGCCCTCAAGGACTCCTCATTCCGCCTAGCATCCTCCAACCTTCTCTTGACCGTGGGTTCTCCTACCCTAACCGGAACCATCGCATTGGTGCCATATGTGAGATTAAAAGGAGATTCCCCTATGGTATCGTGCAGCATACAACGATAGCTCCACAAGACTTCCAATAACTCATCTGACCATGTTCCCTTCGCCTCTCCAAGCCGTCTCTTTAATTCTTGAACAATGGCCTTGTTCACCGCTTCTGCCTGCCCATTAGTTTGGGGATGCTCCACCGAGCTGGTAATGTGCTTTATTCCCAATATCTGGTAAAAGGCTACCAATTTCTTGTCCATGAATTGCCTTCTGTTGTCCATGATTATCGTCTGCAGTAATCCAAACCTACAGATGAGCTTCCATACAAACTTATGAACTTGTGCAGCGGATATGGTAGCGAGAGGCTCAGTTTCCACCCACTTAGTAAAGTAATCAATGGCTACCAAGAGAAACTTTCTCTGAGCCCTGCCGATCGGCGTGGGACCTACAATGTCCATTCCCCATTGGGCAAATGGCCATGGGGATACAAGACTATGTAGCTTGGTTGCAGGGGCTTTGAACACATTCCCATGCTTCTTGCAGCTCAAGCACTTTTGGACAAAAGTGCCACAATCTTTACTCAATGTTGGCCAGAAGTATCCTACTCTCAATACTCGGGCTTAGAGTGTCCTTTGGCCAGTATGTCTCCCGCACATCCCCTCGTGTAATTCCCTTAAAACATATTCCGCTTCCTCCGACATTAAACACTTCATCAACAGAACTGCGAAGCCTCTTCGGTACAATTCTTCCCTGATCAGAAGATATCGTGCAATTCTCTTAGCGTCTTTTGCTTTCATTGGTCTCCCTTCCTCCTGCCCCTTGAATAACTCCATGATTTCCTTTCTCCAATCAAATTGCTCAGTCGGTTGGAAGGTGGCTGAACATTCTCTGATAGGTTTCATCAAGGTCCTTGTAATCACTAACGACAGCTGGCCCTTTTCTTTCTCGCAGGCTAACTTGGATAACACATCCGCGCGAGCGTTCTCCTCTCGAGGTATATGCTTCACCTCTATTGTTTTGAACTGCTCCCTTAGCCTCTGAGCTTTGTGAAAATATTGAAGCAACTGATCGTCTTTTACTTGGAAGCTTCCATTCATATGCCCCTCAACCAGTTGTGAATTAGTTCGACACTCCATCGAGAGAACGCCTAAGTCAAGGGCAAGCTCCATATCTGCTATAAAGGCTTCCTACTCAGCTTGGTTGTTACTGATCTTAAATCTAAATTATTCAATTATCACACTATCTGGCCCTTTAAGCATGATGACAAATTTATGAACACCAAAAAACGACGCCAAAAACTTGTTTAACCCTCGACATGTGTGACCGAATCGTATCAAGTAATAAACTCGGTAAGACCAAGTATCGTTCTCCCAAAGGACTCATGGCCTAGTTAGTTATATGATTTCTTGATTATTTAAGAATTGAGAACAAATTGTTATAAGTTTCAAATGCACAAGACAAAAGTAAACATGTATGCATGTGATGATCAATGGGAAAAAAGAACACAAACACTGAATGAATTAGATGGATGAGTATGTTGTTGGGGTAATCAATTTCATCTTATCCACTCTCATATATTTTAGGAATTCACCATTCTTCTCATCAATGTTAATGCCACTTTCTAAATCACCTTGCGAAGAAAGCATATCCTTAATTACGAGTTCATACAATTCCTAGCATCCCTAATAATTAATTCTGAAGCACAGAAGCTTAAAGGCAACCAACCATCATATCCCTATGTCTTGGCAATATGCTATGGGGAGAATTTCCCCGGATCTAGATTTCCTCGTATGTGTCCATATCGACAAAATCAATAATCATGACATCGAATGAGTTAAACAATGCATGCTTTGAGCAAAGAGGAAAAACCCTAACTATTAATGAAAGAAAGCATGTATCTCAAATAAGATGTTTAAACACAAATTCCATATATGAGAGCTTCAAAAGATTACATTGATTGCCCAACAACAATAAGAGTTTAGTTCACCATATTCATGGTGAAACTAGATGAAATACAATGAAAGAGTGAAACATAGAACCCTAGAAAGTTGAGTAGGTAGCCTTAGCATCCAAGATCTTCTTCCAAGGGGTGGAAAGGTTAGTGTTTGCTTTGTACTCTGCCAAAGATACAAACCCTAGGAAGTCCTAAAGCTTATATACTATTCGAAATATTACAGAAAAGTGGGCTTAAGCCCAAAATAATGTCGCTCAGCAGTAAGTGCGTGTGTTGATTCTTCCCCTCAGCTGCACTTTCACCCCTCAACGGAGCCAACGGGTGTTCATTAGTGCCACTCAATAGTAAACTGGCACTAAGCGGTACTTGCGACTTCTCTTCTTTTGCACTTTTTGAGTTCTTTTCTGATTCCATTTCTATCCTTCTTCACTTCTTTCATCAAATTCACCTTAAAACCTGCATAAAACACTGAAATCAAGCATAAACCTTTCCAACTCTCTTATTTTCAAAAATATAAACAAAAGCATGATTTCAAGTTAGTTTCTAAGTGTTAAAGGTTGCTTTTAGTATCAATTTTAAGCATGAAAATAACAGTTTTTCAATTGTTATCAAAGCACAATTCTCGCTCCTACTCTGCTCTTACTAGCTGATCCATCAACGAAAAATTTCCAGATGAATGGGTCATCCCCCTCATCTACAGGAAGTTCCGCCGTAAACTCTCCCAAGTGTTGTCCTCGTATTGACCCGAGCGGTTCATAATGTAAACCGAACTCCGATAACTCAACAGACCAACCGACTATCCTTCCTGCTAAATCTGGTTTTCGCTGGATTTTTGCCACTAGGTGATCGGTTCTTACCATCACCTGGTGACTCTGGAAGTAAGGCCTCAAGTATCGTGCTGCGTCTAATATTGCCAACGCTACCTTCTCCAGCTGCTGATACCTTGTTTCTGAATCTTTGAGAATTCTACTGACAAAGTAGACTGGTTTGAACTTTGGAGTTTCTTGTACTAGTGTGACGCTGATCGTGACATTCGTCGTAGCTATATAGAGTTGCAAGTCATGCCCACTCTCCGGTCGCCCCATGACAGGTAGGCTAGTTAATATATGCTTTACTTCCGTAAATGCACCTTCGCACTGATCGTTCCACAGTCCTTTAACATCCTTCTTCATTATTTTAACGATTGGTCTTATCCGTTCGGCTAGTTTAGGGATAAACCCGGATAAAGAAGTCAATCGTCCCACTAACCTTTGCACCTCCTTCAAATTTTGAGGACTTCTCATTTCTAACACTACCTGACACTTCTCTGGATTACCTTCAATCTCCCTTTCAGTCAGCATGAAACCCAAGAATTTTCCTACCGCAAACCTGAACGAGCACTTGGCAGGATTCAATCGCATATCGTATCTCCGCACCTGCCCAAACACTTCTACCAAATCCTTCACATGCTCCTCCACCATTCGGCTTCTTACAATTATATCATCCATATAGACTTTCATACATCTCCCAATTTGCTGCTTGAAAACTTTATCCATCAACCGTTGGTAAGTGGCCCCAGCGTTTTTAAGGCCGAATGACATGACCTCGTAATAGTAATTAGACCACTCCGTGATAAATGTTGTTTTTTCACAATCTGGATTATACATGGAAATTTGATTATACCTAGAGTAAGCATCCAAAAAACTAAGAATCCGATATCCCGATGCACCATCTAGTAATCCATCAATGCTAGGAAGTGGATCTGCGTCTTTCGGACATGCCTTATTCAAATCGGTGAAATCTGTACACATTCGCCATTGCTCGTTCGACTTTTTAACCATTATCACATTAGCTAGCCACGTGGTGTATTTCACCTCCCGAATGAATCATACCCCCATTAACTTCTTAACTTCCTCATCCAACGCCCTCCTTTTTTCCGCCCCTAGCCTTCGTTTCTTTTGTGCCACCGGACGAGCTTCTCTGAATAAAGATAATTTGTGGGACATTATGCTGGGGTGAATTCCTGGCATATCTGCCGCTATCCATGCAAACAAGTCTTTATTATCCCTCAATGTTCCTTCAATGGTCTCCTTCTGACCATTCACGAGGTTCCCTCAAATGGAGGTATATTGCTCTTCCTTTTCTCCCAGAATCCATGACTGTAGTTCATCGAGCGGGTTCCATTCGATCTTCGGTATTCGTCGGATCTAGATCTGCCATAACTACCTCCACTCGTCATGCTCTTGGTCTTGGTGTCCACAATTCCATCTTTAGTCCTGCCACATAACACTCCCGCGCCATCCTCTGATCCACCCTGACTGTACAAATCTTGCCCTCGTCTGACAGATACTTCAACGTCATGTGAGGTGTGGACACTATTGTTCCAAAGGAATTCAAGCAAGGTCAACCTAGCAAGACATTGTACGAGGTATTAGCCTCAACTAACAAGAATCTGACCTTCAATTTTTTGGCCCCCCGCTTGGTCCCCAAACTCGTTCTGAGATCTACATACCCCTTTGTATCCACCATTTCACCGGCAAAACCCAAAATATGCTAGTTAAACGGTGCGATGATATCTTTCGATAGGTTCATTTGTTGGAACGTCTTCCAATATAATATATTGGCCGAGCTTCCCTGATCTATCAAAACCTTAGTCACAGTATATTGGGCCATTACCGCCGTTATTACCATCGGGTCGTCTTGATTAGGGTCGGGAGCATGAAAATCTTCGTCCAAGAAGGTAATCCTTGGCATTGACCTCTGCCTCACATCTGCTTGATTGACGCTTCTCAAGTGCCTTTTCTTGGATGAAGAGGTAGCTCCTCCTCCCACGAAACCCCCCGAGATGGTATTGATATAGCCCTTAAAGGATCGTTCTGTCACCTTTCTTTCCCCACGCCGATCTTTCCAACGTTTTCCATTACCGGCCAAATGTTGATTATTCTGCCTCGGATAATTATTCCTTGGCGTCTACTGGCTCTTTTCTTCCTGTACGTATCTCTTAAGATGACCCCTTCTAACCAGTTCTTCCAACTTATCCCTCAATGTGCCACAATCTTCTGTGTCATGCCCAAGTTTTGGTGATACTTACAATGCTTTTGTCCATCAGCATTCCTGGGAGTGGGTGCCTGTATCAGGATTAAGAGATCCGCCCGCAAAGCCTCTTCCATCACCCTCGTTCTCGTTGCAATCAACGGTGTACACCGGGTATATCGATGTCCCTTAGGAAATTCTTTTCTTTTGAAGTTCCCCCCTTCATCTTGCTCTCGTGCTCGCTTTCCCACCTTTCGTCTTTGATCGCGACCTACCACTCGCGCATATTCTTCCTTTTAAACCTGTTGATAAGCATGCATTTCCCCCACGCGTATAAACTTGTTGGCTTTGTTTTGTAGCTCCACCATGGTCAATGGTTCTTCAGCATACAAACTATCTACCAAAGGTCCCGGTCGTAGAGCCTGCGTGAGACTATTCAGTATGAATTTCCAATCAACATCCTTCACCTGCCGAACAGTCCTATTAAACTGATCCATGAAGTCCCTTAAGGTCTCCTCTGTTGCTTGCCTCATTTTTAATAAGGCCAAATACGTCAACTCTTGGGGCTTGCTTGAGGCATATTATTGCCCAAATAGATTACGCAACGTCCCAAAACCATTGATTGTCCTGGGTTCCAACAAATGGAACCAAGCTAAGGCTTCTCCCCTCAATGACAAAGAGAACACCCTACACCACACTAGATTATCATTGGAGTAAACAGTCATCACATCGACGAAGGATCGAAGATGCTCACTTGGGTCGGTCGACCCGTCATACTTTTCCATTGCAGGAAGTGTTTTATTCTCAGGCATAAGCGCCTCCATCACAACCGCTGTAAACGGGTGCAACCCCTCAGCTTCATCCGGCCGTCCTTCCTGACCAACGTCAACTCCTGGGATATGTCGGCCTCCCTGGTTTCCTGCAGCACTGTTCGCTTCATGGTTTCCACCTCCCCCCTGCGTGTTTCCTCTGTCTCCTAATGGTGTTGGAATCACTGACTGTTGGACCGACTGATCCCTATATTCGTCCCGTTCTGCTCTTAACACCTCAATCTCCGCCTGCATTGCCTCCATCGTCCTTTGCATTTCTTGCATCAACTCCCCTGGATGCGCTTGTCCCGTCATCCCTGTGATCTTAACTGGGTATTTGTCCTCGGCCCCAGGGTAGGCGCCAATTGTTTCGATAGTGGACCGAGAGCACTCTTCTATTCCTCATCTCCTTACTTCGGACTTGCTACTCCTTTCCTGGTATCGATCGGGGTTGGACCTACACAAAAAATCTCCAACGCTCAAGTTAGAATTACGTTGTGGCAGGCTAACTTAACTATTTATTCAGTCCTCTAACCTGGTCATTGATCTTGTATTTATAGGCTTCGTAAAACGGCCAGCCCATTAATCATCCATTAGTGACGTATATTATTGTGCCCTGAAATCTGTTAATTATCCCTAAATGCCACATTCTTGTTGCTATCGTGATTATTAACCGCATTGATTGACCATTAATAACATTTACCTCACCTGGACCCACTACCGATCGACTCAATCAGCCCGACTCTCCTTCTTCATGACCGATCAGTTACTGGGAGGTAGACATAATCACCTTTGAGTAAAGACGATCGGAGAAGAAGGAAAAGAAGAGTAAAGATGTGAAAATGACGGGTGGGCCTTCCTCGTATTTATAGCCTAGAAAAGTGGTTTCAACGATAAATCCAGGCCTTTCGTTGCTCGTAGATCTAACGCTAGAGAAGAGCCGACCTTTCAAATCCAACTGATTTGATTGCACGTGTCCTGGTATCAACGGTTACTCTTTACCTAAACCGCCTTAAGCTTTAAAGCCCTTTGCACTTACCAATAGGCGCTCGGGGCTTGGGGGGCTTAATGTACTACCTGTCAGTAACCGATCGGTCATGAAGAAGGAGAGTCAGGCTGATCGAGTCGATCGACAGTGGGTCCAAGTGAGGTAAATGTTATTAATGGTCAATCAATGCGGTTAATAATCACGATAACAACAAGAATGCGGCATTTAGGGATAATTAACAGATTTCAGGGCACAATAATATACATCACTAATGGATGATTAATGGGCTGCCGTTTTACGAAGCCTATAAATACAAGATCAATGACCAGGTTAGAGGACTGAATAAATAGTTAAGTTAGCCTGCCATAGCGTAATTCTAACTTGAGTGTCGGAGTATTTTGTGCAGGTCCAACCTCGATCGGTACGAGGAAAGGAACAACAAGTTTGAAGTAAGGAAAGGAAAAACGGAAGAGTGTTCTCTGTCCACAACCGAAACATAAAAAAAAAATTGAATAATTAAATGTGATGAAATAGAAAATATTTTGAAGATTTAGAAAAATATTTTCAAATAATATTGAGATGAATAAGAAAATATGAAGGACATACATATCCACTTCCGTTTTTAACTAAAAATTAAGTATTATTAATATTTATATCTTGTCAATGTAAATATGTACTGTATTTATTTTCCATTTTATGTAAAATAAATAATAAAATAGTTTTTACAAAATAAACAAGTAAAAGTTGTGTTTGAATATCAATTATTAATGTTTTCTTTTGGACAATTGACATACATTATATTTTGAGGGTCAAATGTTGATTAATGCGCGTATTATTTTATATAACCATAGTGCTTTTGTGGAGTAGACTGGTACGGCAGTCGGAACTGACCCTTTATGACTTCGCTACCTTTTCTAATGAAAAATTTCAGCGGTGATGTGTAATTGGCACTTTTCGTCGCAGCACTAACTCACAAATACGTGTAAAATATATATGCTACATTGTTTTTCACAAAACTCTTTAATTATTTTTCCTTAAACCTATTATATTCTACAAAAATAGCATCTATGTAAATTAAGGTAATTGATCGGACCTATTGAACTTTGCTTAGGATTTTTTGTTTAGTTTTGAACTCTTGTAATACCTAACTATATATTGGACTTGTAATTTCTAATCGATGCTCATGTTTGAATGTGACATTTATTTTGCTTTTTATGTTTTGCTTATGTTTAAGTAATTTGGTGTTTTGTGTTATTGTTTAACTAACTTGGTCCACAGGCTAGAGGACTCTAGGGTTATTGTCTAAGTAACTTGGTACCTCCTTAAGAGGCCTTTAGGGTTATTGTATAAGTGATAATGTTGTCATTAAAGTGATGAAATTAATATTATTTATCTATAGAAACTTTTAATATTGGTCGAAAAATTAGTAAAGGTTGAGTGCCTTCAAAGTTGTCTCCTAACGAATACAAAATTGATTATTAACAAATTAGTTCTTATTTAAACTATACCAAAGGATTAGCAAAATAAAAATAATGAAGAAGATAAAGATAAATAGAATAAGTAAAACATTAAATAATAAAATAACTAAAGATAGAAAGAAATGAAATTATAAAAAAGATTTAAAAAAATAAAAACAATAACAAAGATAGGTTAAATGAGGACACAAATATACACTCATCAATAAATACCTTAGGTGATGGAGGATCACTATTTTGGAATGAAGTCATGTCTTGTAAGAAAGTGTCTCACTCAAATTCCACTCGTATGTCACACAAATAGACTTTTTTTTAAGTATTCTCTTTCCTTTTTCCACTTATATCCCCTTTAGTGCTTGGTAGAGAACTCTGGTAGCTTAAGAAAAAAGTGAACAAACAATGTAAAAAGTGTTACGAGATCTAAATCATAACTCAAGAGTTTAAAGAAAATACAAAATTCTAGACAAAACTTCAAGAAATTTTAAAAAACATAAAATCAAAAAAGTGCAGGACTAGCCTAAAGAGTTAAATAAGACAACTCAAAGACTTAAAAAAATGACTGAATATAATTTAATATATTAACAATCATAAATAAGACAATTGAGAAATTCTAAACAACTAATAGAATATAATTTAATATATTAACAATCATAAACAATAGTGTAACATAATAATTTGTATTGAACTCTATACAAATTTTTATTATTTTTACTCTTGGATCTTTACTTTATTTTTTCAATATATATTTGTTTCATTTTTACTTGGATTCACTATTTTTTTTTCAATATATATTTGTTTCATTTTTACTTAGATTCACTATTCTTTTTCAATATATATTTGTTTCTTTTTAATTTTGCAGTTTAACACAAACAAATATTTTCCTTCAAATACCAAAACTCCTGTAAGATCAATGTAACAGTTATTTTGGACTACAATTTAACAAAAAAGCACAAAAAAAATCAGATAATTTTCACGAATTAAATATAAAAATATACAAATTAAAAGAAGAACACAAATACGAAAAATTAAAAACTCAAAGAAATTACATAAAATATTGGGTTATTTTTAATATGGTAGAAAACTAAGATAAAAGAGAATATTCAAACAAAAACATTGCTCTAAATGCCTAGAAGTCCTAGTCTATGAACTTTTTCTTAGCCAGGTTGTTAATATCATCATGTTTTTATGTCATCATCTAAACAATCAAGAAATTTTTGGAAAAATCAATGGCGAAGGGTGTGTTTTGAGGGGATTATGCCCCTCCAAATGTTTTTTCTTTATATATATATATATATATATATATATATATATATATATATATTATATATAAATAAAATAATTTTTTTATATATTTTTTTGTTTCTAAACTTTGGATACGAAATTAAAATTTATTCATGTAGAAACTTTAATATATTTTAGTCTTTTAACTTTAAACATCTTAATCTAGTTGTATTTTGTTTATATGCTAAACTGTCTTCCAAGCTGACATTTGAGTTAGAGTTAGAAGGCATCAAATGCATTAAACAGTGTAAATAAATCAAAATCAACATAAAACTCTGTTTGATATGTAAAAAAGAATTAGTGCAATTAGATTAGAAGGACTATATCTCATATTTTTAAAGTTTGAAAACTAATTTTATCAAATTTTGGGATATGGATGAATTCTAGTTTTATATTAAAGTTTAGGATGAAAATCCATTATTATCCAACACATTTTAATTAACAAAATAAAAATCACATACTGTTTTACATTAATCGTAATATTGTTTTACATTAATAAAAAAAAGTCTCACTAGTTATGGTCAAATCCGAAGCAGAATGTGTAGCGGAGGAGAAAAAAAAAACAAAAAATGAATCTACTGCCTCGGTTGTAGCATGAACCGAGGCAGTAGAGTGCAACTTTATGCCTCGGTTACAAAGAACCGAGGCCTAATGTGCTACAAAAAAAATTAATTAAAAAACGTTAAATGTTTATGCTTCGGTTAGAGATGAACCGAGGCAGTAGGGGGTGAGTTTATGCCTCGATTCGGAACCGAGACCAAAACTGTTAGACTTTTTACCTCGCCTGAATATGCCTCGGTTCAAAAACCGGTGCCTATACACAAAAGTAACCGCTGTCGTTTCCCCTGACTGTACTAGTGTCTCACATTTCTTACTATATGCAAAAAAGTTACCAAAATTACAAGAGAAAGTAATAACCTTAAAATGACAGGTATTCAATTGGAAAACATAAATTCTTTTAATACTTAATGAATAAAAAATTTAATAGGAGAGTAGATTAACAACACAAATTTATTCAAAACTTAGAATTTAATTAAAATTTTTTAAAGTATGAAAATGCATAATGGGAAATTTTAATTTGCATAATTTAAATATTTTTTCATTCATAAAATTTGTGAAAACTCATAATTTTTTTAAAAAGTTGTTGTTCTCGTAAAGGAGTTTTTAAATTCGCAACTGGTCAAAAGTAAAAATAAACTAACCTATAGTGGGAATTAAAGTAGAATGCATGATATCATAAGTTCTAATCTTGATTAGGATAATGTAAAGCAGAAAAGTAAAAAGTAAAAAAAGAAGTGTAAATATATTGAGAGAGTGGAGTAGGAATTGAATATATGTTAATTAACAACTTTTCAAAATTAATGAAGCAAAGGGAATAAAATATTGTAGTTATGGTAAGAATGAAACAACCATTCAATAATTAAACATACTATAACTACAAAAGAGAGTACGTAGTGTTATCAAATGTGTTTCGTTTTACTTTTTCACCAAAACTTTTGGTGCCTTAAGCGTTAGGGTTTTATATATGACGATTGGATGAGTGATATGTTAGATTCTTTGGTTTGATGTTGGACAAGACATACAGGAAAAAAAAGGAAGTAATTAGTTGCTTTTTAGCAAACGCATTTTAATTTTCTTTAAAAGTATTAAAATGAGCACTACGATACATTTGGATACCACTATATAAACTAAAAGACCTTTTAGGAGTTTCTCTATTGAAAATGCGAAACTTTTTCAACACAGAATTTAAAAAAAAAAATTACTAATCAAATTGTTCAGGAGGTTACACTTTTTTTTTTATGAAATATGGTCATGTAATTTTCTCAACAAATAAGTCACATAATCACAATCAGTTTGAGATTAACATATTACAATTGAAGTCACCATATCCATTTTTTTTTATCTTTATAATACTCAAGGTTTAATAAATATTCAAATTTAGTTATGTAATAATACTAATATATTGATCAGATTGACATGTTAGCTTTAAACAATTTTTTTAGAGATACCTATTGTAATACGAACCGATTTTGAAGATATTAAAATTTGCTTTAAAAAAATTGAAACTTCACGTCATATTGAATAAGGATAAGGCATAAGATTAAATATATCTTTTTCTTTGATATTATTACATTTTGATTTTGTCTCTAATTACGAAATATATGTTTTGGTCCTTGATCACAAAATCAATCTTAAAAGTAGCTTATATAATGATTTCAGCTATGAAGAAAAGCGACTTAGATAATATTATTTAGGCTTAATACCCTATTTTGTCCCCAGTTTCGCTCAAAAATGTCAAATTAGTCCATCCTTTAAAAAATGCGTCAATTACGTTCTCACTTAATAAAATTTACATCAATGAAATCTCTTCCGTTAAATCCGTACAAATGACGTTAATTATTTTTCTCTCTCTTCTACTTGAATAATTAACGCCGTTTGTACGGATTTAACAGAAGGGATTTCATTGATGCAAATTTTATTAAGTGAGGACATAATTGACGCATTTTTTAAAGAATGAACTAATTTGACATTTTCGAACGAAACTGGGGACAAAATAGGGTATTAAGCCTATTATTTAGATAAAATAAAAAAATTATCAGGATATAAAATTTTAAAACGCCAAGAAGAACTAAAATGAAAATTCAATAATTTAATAGATTGAAACACCATTAAATGGTGACCAACATAAAAATTAGATTATAATACCAGTATATTCAAGCATTTTTTTTTGGTCATTTTACTTATTTTACTTCAAAAAGATTCATCAGTCAACCAAATGCAAAAGGATTGATAAATTAGGGGTACATCAATAGTTGAGATAGATGGTAAATGGAAAAAGTTAAACCCTCAAAGAGGAAAATCTTCCTCAACAAGTAATAATACATGGAAAATATGGACACTTTAGAATAGAGAGACAGAAAAGAATCAAAACTTTTTTTTTAATGATAAAATAATATTTTGGTTTCTAATGGAAAACGTTGGTTAGTTTCTAAACAAACAAAATGAAGTAAAATGTTAATATATTAAATTACTCTATAATTTAATTATTTAATATTATTTCAGTTTTTAAAGTTAATATCGTTAGTTTAGTCATTATTTTTATAATTTTGAAAAAAGTAATTGATACATTATAATTTTACAGTTTCTTTTTAATTTTTACCTTCATAGGCTATAATATAGAAAATGGCGTTTTTTTTTTCTAAACACAAAATTTGTCTATGTTGAAATGGAATTCAAACTTGATTTATAATTTAGTTGATTTGTAATTCAAATTTAATTTGTAACTATTAGATATGAGGCTCAAATAAATATATGATTCCTTAACTGAGGTTAATGTGATGATATTTGAAGACATTAACACTCAAATAATAGTTTAGTTGTTTTAGTATTAATTTAAGTGTTTGAGTGACACAATGTTAGTATTGATTGTTTTCTCCTCCAATGAAATCTTATGGACAAAATGGATACTCGAATGAGAAAAAAAATCTATAATCTTTTTATAAAAAAGTGATATTAAGTGGCTATTGAATGTTCCAACAACATTTCCCTATGTAATGAGTTATACTTAACTAGATGTAATAAGTTCTTTTTTAAAGTTTGTATTATGTAATAGGTAAAAAAGAGGAGTAAGGAGTATAGATAGTATAGTACCACTGAATGAGAAAGACAGTACTATTGAATGAGAAGTAAATGTATTCTAATAATTAGAAAAGAGTGAGACATGATTCACAAATATCGTGTTAATAAAGTTATATCCTAAAAGTTATATAATGAGATTTAGTTTGACATCACTAATGCAGAAAAAGACATTAGTTATTTTGGATATTACTCAACAACCAAAACACATCTAAGCAAGAAAAACAAGTAATAACATAACATATGAATATTCGATTGAATGGAGTTGTGATTAAGAAATGACTGATATCTGAGATGATAATTTAGCTTAGATGTGATTGTTGTGTCGATTATTGGATCTCATTACTGAAAGAATATTTTTATTTTTGCTAATTTTATTAATCATATAGATTAATACACAAGATAGTGACAAATCAAAGGAGATTCCTGCATTATACTTTATGGAGTAGATGTAACAAATAGTCAACACTACATCAAGTTATTGTTTATGAGTTGATAGAATTTAACATGAGTTCGGTGTCAATTCATTGTGAGACTTATGGACTACTTGTCTTTTGGAAGGTGTTGTGTTCCTTAGACCTATGCGAAGATAATGAATGTACATGGTATATGGGAGTCCTTGAAAAATATTTGTGGAGACAAGAATTTCTCTTAATATGTAGAAAGTAGGAACATGTGTCTGTGCGTAAAATGTGTTAGTTATGAGTTATTAATGTTAATTAATCTTTCTTGGTTTAATTGTGTATATTTACAACTAAGATTATATTTAAAAGCCAATATTTATGTTGGGTATGTCATCACCTACCGTAATTCCTTTTACGTCAAACCCTAAAAAAAATAATACAAAGATTTAGAAATAGAAAACACCTTCCTTCGACACACGATGGAAAGAACCAAGCTCAATCAACTTGAAGAGAACCGCTACGACCTTAGACGTACTAAACAAACTTCTCCTTTTCACAAGACTTGATTTAACTCTCTCTAAGACTTGAGAACTTCCTCAGAACAATTTTGTATTATCGAAAAGCTTAGTGTAAGATCCTTGAAAATATTTGTAAGTCAGATACTAAATTAAAAAAAAAAAAAAAGTAAATAGTGAATAGTAAATTGTGAATAGTAAAAAGTGAATAGTAAAAAAAAAAATTAAAAAAAAAAAAATTATTTTTGGAAAGGATAAGTGTTCCACGTAGCTTTGAGATCAGAATTCACCAATTTGCAAATAAAAAATTATTTTTGTAATAGTAAAATGAATAAAAAAATGAATAGTAAAAATGAATAGTAAAAATGAATAGTAAACTTTTTTACTATAAATAGCCAAGGGGGGAGGCTGAAAATTTACACCAAAGAACTTAGAAAATTTTTCAGAGAAGAGAGTTGGAAGAATTTCTAATTTCAAAGGGGATATTCTGGAAGTTTTCAGAGAGCGAGGAGATTAAGTCTGTAATAAAGGTAAGGGAAGCTAACCTTGAGTATCTTCTTTTGTATTATCTTGAGTCTTGAATATGCTATATTTTGCTTTTGTCTGATCTTAAATCTTGATTATGGAGTATTTTGTTTCTGTATGATTTTGAATTTAAATGAGAGTTTGCTTTTGTGTTGATATCCAAGTGTGATAGTTGTAAAACGTGATATTGATTATGTTATGCCATTTGTATGTTATTAGTTGTTTATTTTTGTATTTTGGAAGGATTAGAAATTGTCTAACCGGTTCTGCCAGATTCAATTTCTTGTTTCTCCAAATGTTTTATTTCTTTACTTATTTATTTTATTGCATTTTTGAAGGATTAGAAGTTGTCTAACCGGCTCTGCCAGATTCAACTTCTTGTTTCCCCAAACTATTTATTGCTTTACTTATTTATTTTATTGCATTTTTGGAAGGATTAGAAGTTGTCTAACCGGCTCTGCCAGATTCAACTTCTTATTTCCCCATACATGTTATTGTTCTTGTTATTTAATTTTTGGATGGATTAGAAGTTGTCTAACCGGCTCTGCCAGATTCAACTTCTTGTTTCCCCATGAATTTTTATATTAAGATTATTTTTATGACTGTCAAATATTGTATTCTTCTATGACCATTTATTGTAATGTTTTATTATTGTTAATTGTTTATAATTATCTTGTATGAATTCTATTATGGATGTTTATTGTGATGAATTTATTGAATGAGTTTGTTGGCTGAAATTGATCTTGTTGGGAGGTTTGGAATAAGGGTTCTGTAATAACTTGTATATGGGTATTAAATAGATATACAGATACTGGTTGCGGTTGTTGTGAGAGGAAGTAAAATTAAGCATTTTAAGATTTAGAGCATAAGAAAATAAGGTAAATAAATTAAATAAATAAATTGTTAATTATTGAGGACCTCCCTTTGTTGGTAGGATAGAGGAACCTTAAAAACCTGAGTTGTCACATCCCTGATCATAGAGCAGCCCTGGCCTGGTCCAGTCAGTTGTGACTAGTCATATGTGCTGGCGTCGAAGGTGAGTTTGATGCGTTCAGACATCTGGGTCCTCTCCGGTGACCAATTGGGGTAAAGAAAAATCTATAATAGGATGAAAATAAAATAAAACAAGTTGATTGTAGATGCATAATATTATCATGGTAAAAATTTCATATATATTTTATTTATCATTACATTGAGCCCAGACTTTAATATGTAGTTCTTAAGATATGTTGATATATTTTGGTTGATCCATGATCTTTGTTTGGTGAAAATATGTTGAGTTATACTCGTTATGGGCAAAATGAGTTTATAATATGAAGCATGATATCTGGCAATATGTTTGATTTATTGATACCAAAACGGGTGATTATGAATTCATGATTAAAGAATGAACATGATTGAGTTAGGTGGATAAGAGGGTATGAATTGTTGGTTTTATGAAATGTTGGGGTGGATATGAGAAATCATTACTTATGAAATGATGTTTACTACCGGGAGTAGTTTGTTCGAGTTATACCATGAGAGTTTGGTATGAGCAAAGTAACACTTGAGGTTTATGAAAGCAGGCAGAAAGTGGTCTGACCATAAGGCTTTGACATAAACATATGATTCGTAAGTTTTATAGAAGCAGGCAGAGAGGGGTCTGACCATAAGGCTTCAGAAAGTAAGACATAGTATATAAGTGAGGCTTAAGGAAGCAGGCAGAGAGCGGTCTGACCATAAGGCTTCATGAGTAAGCATGGAACACTTGTAAGATTTATGGAAATGAGAAAGATGATTTTGATAATGATGAATTAATGACATCGGAATAATGATATTTTATCAATTGCAGAAATACATGATTATAATATTTTTATTACAAGTTTAATGATTTTATGATATGGTTGGCTTACCCTTATTTGTTTGTGCTATGATCATATAACTCATGTTATATGTGAATAGATAATGTCGCAGATGCGGTTGAAAAAGCTTAGAGATGAGAGAGACGCGGGGAAAAACTTTCAGGGATATTTTGTAAAAAGAATAAATTTGTATTGGAAAAATTATGTTGTGTAAAACTTATAAGTTGAAATTCGAATTTATGTTAAGTGGTGAAGACTATATTGTTTGAAGTTTGTAAGTTTGGTATTGTACTTTGGGAGAATTGAAATAAAGTTTGATGGTTTATAAAATATATCAAATTAATTTAGTCTCTACTATCAGTAATACCCTTTAAAATATTAGGGTGTTACATTTTGGTATCAGAGCAATGGTTTTCGAAAATATTTTGGGACTTTGGGGAGTGAAATTATTATTCTTAGTAAAATATCAATTGAGTTGATTCTTGTTTTATTGGAAACTAGACTCAAAGAGTTTCAATCTGACTACTCCTACGCATATTTTGGACTTCGGGAAGGGGTCTAACCGAGCTGGGGAAAACGTGACAGTTTTGCTGTCCAAGGGCTAGCGTCCAACCTTAATTTTAGGTGTATTTTTACAAGTTGCGACTTTTTGGAGTGGGTAGGTTGTGTTCTGGACTAGGAGAACATTTTGGGACCCTTTGGAGACTTTTCTACCATGTTTTAGGGCTGGAAAATGGTTTAGGATGGTCCATTGGTTGTTTATTATTGCTAAGTGCCAAGTGCATGGGTCCTTAGTTGTCTAAGACATCTTCTTTCAATTCCAAATCAGATTTGGAGTTTTGGGGGAGAGTAGAGAGGTCCTTGGTGGGCGGTGAACGAAATCCTAAGTGTCCTAAGAGTGGAGGCTGACTTGGTCTAGCAAGGAGGAGAGGAGTTGCTCTCTTTGAAGAAGAGTTTAAGGTGTTTTAAGTCTTCATGAGGTAAGGGGAGCTAACTCAACTTAATTTCTAGAATTTTGTGGTTAGAAATATGGTTCCAATTGCTTGACTTTGATGAAGGGGAGCTAATCCTTTCTTGTTATGATCATGAATATGAATATGAATATGTTAAAAATTTGGTAATGGTAGTTATCTATTGACTTGTGTAAAATTTGGTTTTCATGATTATAATTTCTTATTTTCGAGTTACTGTGGTAATAAATTTCTATTAATTTTGTTCACCGTTGGATTTAGTTAAAATTTTAATATGTGAATCCTAACACATATTACTAACCTTTGACCGTTCGGATTTGAAAATAAAAGTCTGTACTTGGATAAATAAATCCTATACGTTTGAGTAATTTAGTTACCCCTGTAGTTCTGTTACTAAGTTGTCTCAGTAAAATATAGATTCTGACCTATTTGACTGTTAGATCAACCTCAAAAATTTGATATAGGATCCCTAAGACATATTAATACACTGTGACCGATCGGATTTGTAATTGAAGGTCTATGCTTAGAGAAAGAAATTTCGAAAGTTGGAAATATTTGATGAACACTGTAATTCCGTTCTTAAGTTATAATGGTAAATATTTCATAGATATTTCATTTACCGTTAGATTGAGCCCAAACTTTAGTATGTAGTTCATAAGACATATTAGGTGATCTTGACCATTCAGATTTGGAATTAGATGTCTGTGCTTAGAGGAATTCATTCTGCATTTTGAGTTTAACCGAGAACCACTTAAAATTCTGTCTCTGAGTTACCTCGGTAAAATCTTCATATCTATTTAGATAACCGTTAGATTAATCTGAAATTTTATTATGTTGTTCTTAAGAGATAGTGGTATACTTAGACCGTTCGGATTTTAGATCGGAGTTACAGATTTAGAGATATTAATTTCATACCTTCTGAGGGATCTCAATACTGTTTAATTTATGTTTTGGATCATTTATACAAAATTGATGATTTCCGCCTCATTAACCGTTGGATTGGACTGAAAAGCTTACCATATGATCTAAACATGTTGTTGATTAGTTTGATTGGTTTAGATCGCCGATAAATAATATGTTAAAAAAAGGTAATTTGGTTAATTTGTGCTACTTTGGTAAGTAGGCAGGATTGAAACTGAGATATGTTGATTGGTTATTATGTGCTTGTTGAGCATGATTGGTTCGGGATTAGTGGTTGAGATGGCATGTGATTGGTTATGAATGATATGTTAGGAAAATGTAATTTGGTTAATTTATGCTACATTGGTAAGTAGACAGAAGGGAATTGAGAAAAGTTCACTGGTTCTCTTATGCTTGTTGAATATGATTAGTTTTGGATGGGTTGTGCGTGATTATGAATAATTTGTTGAAATAATATAAATGATGTTGGGTCTGCGTTACTTTGGTAAGTAAGCAGGGTGATTTGCGCTACTTTGATAAGTAGGCAGGATGAGATGATGAATGAAGAGATAAAGAGAATGATATAAATTGGGCTACTTTGATAAGTAGGCAGATTAACTATACTGTGATACTTTGGTAAGTAGACAGAAGATCTTGTTTTATGCTACTTTGGTAAGTAGGCGAATTAATTATACTGTGCTGCTTTGATAAGTAGACAGTATTGTCTTGCGGTGCTACTTTGATAAGTAGAGAGAATAACTTGGTTTGTACTACTTTGGTAAGTAGGTCGGATGAGGTGAAGTTGTAATACTTTGATAAGTGGAATAGTAAAATTGTTGAGCAATGATATTGTGATAATGCTTAACTGTATTGAATACTGTGGATGTATTATTAACGGATTGTGAATGGATTGTATGCTTGTTTCAGTTAGCTCACCCTATTGTTTGTGTTTGTGTATGTGAATGCAATGATCGTATAATGTGTGATATTATACGGGAGCAGAAACTATTTAAGATGAATTAGCAGATATATGGTTCTGGACTTGCTTAGAAGATGAGAGATCTGTGAAAAAAAAAAAAAAAAGAGACATGGGGGATTTCTAAATAAATATGTTTTGAAATTTCAAACTATGTGAAATTTTAAATTTCAGAAGTTTATGAATTGTGTGAAATTTTATTTCAGAAGACTTGTGTTGTAATAAAGCACTTAATATTTTGTTGGTGTTGAAAATTGTTAAAGAAAAGTTATATATGTATTTTTGTGGAAAAATAAATTGTAACGCCTAAATCGGGGTGTTACACTGTTGGGTATCAGAGCAATGGTTTTTGAAAATCAATATCTCTTTTGTAAGTATTCTTTTGTTAAATAGTCTTTGTTTAAATAAATAATTTTCGAGGGCGAAAATAATTGTTGTTGGGGAGATTGTAAGATCCTTGAAAATATTTGTAAGTCAGATACTAAATTAAAAAAAAAAAGTAAATAGTGAATAGTAAATTGTGAATAGTAAAAAGTGAATAGTAAAAAAAAAATTAAAAAAAAAAATTATTTTTGGAAAGGATAAGTGTTCCACGTAGCTTTGAGATCAGAATTCACCAATTTGCAAATAAAAAATTATTTTTGTAATAGTAAAATGAATAAAAAAATGAATAGTAAAAATGAATAGTAAAAATGAATAGTAAAATTTTTTACTATAAATAGCCAAGGGGGGAGGCTGAAAATTTACACCAAAGAACTTAGAAAATTTTTCAGAGAAGAGAGTTGGAAGAATTTCTAATTTCAAAGGGGATATTCTGGAAGTTTTCAGAGAGCGAGGAGATTAAGTCTGTAATAGAGGTAAGGGAAGCTAACCTTGAGTATCTTCTTTTGTATTATCTTGAGTCTTGAATATGCTATATTTTGCTTTTGTCTGATCTTAAATCTTGATTATGGAGTATTTTGTTTCTGTATGATTTTGAATTTAAATGAGAGTTTGCTTTTGTGTTGATATCCAAGTGTGATAGTTGTAAAACGTGATATTGATTATGTTATGCCATTTGTATGTTATTAGTTGTTTATTTTTGTATTTTGGAAGGATTAGAAATTGTCTAACCGGCTCTGCCAGATTCAATTTCTTGTTTCCCCAAATGTTTTATTTCTTTACTTATTTATTTTATTGCATTTTGGAAGGATTAGAAGTTGTCTAACCGGCTCTGCCAGATTCAACTTCTTGTTTCCCCAAACTATTTATTGCTTTACTTATTTATTTTATTGCATTTTTGGAAGGATTAGAAGTTGTCTAACCGGCTCTGCCAGATTCAACTTCTTATTTCCCCATACATGTTATTGTTCTTGTTATTTAATTTTTGGATGGATTAGAAGTTGTCTAACCGGCTCTGCCAGATTCAACTTCTTGTTTCCCCATGAATTTTTATATTAAGATTATTTTTATGACTGTCAAATATTGTATTCTTCTATGACCATTTATTGTAATGTTTTATTATTGTTAATTGTTTATAATTATCTTGTATGAATTCTATTATGGATGTTTATTGTGATGAATTTATTGAATGAGTTTGTTGGCTGAAATTGATCTTGTTGGGAGGTTTGGAATAAGGGTTCTGTAATAACTTGTATATGGGTATTAAATAGATATACAGATACTGGTTGCGGTTGTTGTGAGAGGAAGTAAAATTAAGCATTTTAAGATTTAGAGCATAAGAAAATAAGGTAAATAAATTAAATAAATAAATTGTTAATTATTGAGGACCTCCCTTTGTTGGTAGGATAGAGGAACCTTAAAAACCTGAGTTGTCACATCCCTGATCATAGAGCAGCCCTGGCCTGGTCCAGTCAGTTGTGACTAGTCATATGTGCTGGCGTCGAAGGTGAGTTTGATGCGTTCAGACATCTGGGTCCTCTCCGGTGACCAATTGGGGTAAAGAAAAATCTATAATAGGATGAAAATAAAATAAAACAAGTTGATTGTAGATGCATAATATTATCATGGTAAAAATTTCATATATATTTTATTTATCATTACATTGAGCCCAGACTTTAATATGTAGTTCTTAAGATATGTTGATATATTTTGGTTGATCCATGATCTTTGTTTGGTGAAAATATGTTGAGTTATACTCGTTATGGGCAAAATGAGTTTATAATATGAAGCATGATATCTGGCAATATGTTTGATTTATTGATACCAAAACGGGTGATTATGAATTCATGATTAAAGAATGAACATGATTGAGTTAGGTGGATAAGAGGGTATGAATTGTTGGTTTTATGAAATGTTGGGGTGGATATGAGAAATCATTACTTATGAAATGATGTTTACTACCGGGAGTAGTTTGTTCGAGTTATACCATGAGAGTTTGGTATGAGCAAAGTAACACTTGAGGTTTATGAAAGCAGGCAGAAAGTGGTCTGACCATAAGGCTTTGACATAAACATATGATTCGTAAGTTTTATAGAAGCAGGCAGAGAGGGGTCTGACCATAAGGCTTCAGAAAGTAAGACATAGTATATAAGTGAGGCTTAAGGAAGCAGGCAGAGAGCGGTCTGACCATAAGGCTTCATGAGTAAGCATGGAACACTTGTAAGATTTATGGAAATGAGAAAGATGATTTTGATAATGATGAATTAATGACATCGGAATAATGATATTTTATCAATTGCAGAAATACATGATTATAATATTTTTATTACAAGTTTAATGATTTTATGATATGGTTGGCTTACCCTTATTTGTTTGTGCTATGATCATATAACTCATGTTATATGTGAATAGATAATGTCGCAGATGCGGTTGAAAAAGCTTAGAGATGAGAGAGACGCGGGGAAAAACTTTCAGGGATATTTTGTAAAAAGAATAAATTTGTATTGGAAAAATTATGTTGTGTAAAACTTATAAGTTGAAATTCGAATTTATGTTAAGTGGTGAAGACTATATTGTTTGAAGTTTGTAAGTTTGGTATTGTACTTTGGGAGAATTGAAATAAAGTTTGATGGTTTATAAAATATATCAAATTAATTTAGTCTCTACTATCAGTAATACCCTTTAAAATATTAGGGTGTTACACTTAGTTTACCTCTTAAAGGTTTAGGAAAGGTGTAAATATAGGCCAGAGGTCAGAAACTGAAAAACCTGCTCCCAACTGCTAGTGATAATCGATTATCACAATAATCGATATTTGAGGCCGTTATGGGATTTTAGAAAATGTGATAATCGATTATCCTTAGTGATAATTGATTATTGCCGAACCCTGGATAATATCAAAATTAACAATGATAATCGATTATCCCCTTTGATAATCGATTATTGCCGCGAGCAACCCTTTTCTATTTTAACTTGTGATAATTGATTATCCTCTGTGATAATCAATTATTGTCCTAAATAATTACTAGATATGAAACTTCTAAGTGCTTTTACAAATGCAAAATGATTCTTATACAATTGTTTCTACAAAGAATGCTTTTAACATTGATTCAAAAAGATTCTTCAAGTCTTCAACAATCATCATCAAAATCACTCCAAGGCATCAATGCTCCTCATTGGTAACAATCTCCCCATTTTTTATGATGATCAATAAAGGGGAGAAACCTTATAATAATAGTTTTTATCATCTTTATGTTGTTTGTAAGCTTAAAGTTTATGCAGATAAACATAAATGCGTTTAACAAAGAGATTTTTTATCATCATTAAAAATTGGAGAGATTGGAAATAACGATGAATTTTTATGGCCTTTTATAGTCGTTTTTGATCGTTACAACGACTATTTTTCGAAATAACAATGACTAATAATTGATTATTTGTTAAAAACAATTCCCATAAATTCGCTGATAATCGATTATCGATGAAGATAATCAATTATTTCTTCATGAGAACCCATATTCTTAAGAACACTTCGAGATAATCGATTATGCCCTACAATAATCGATTATTTGTGAACCAAAAGATGTTTTCTTAGACTAGAGATAATTAGTTATGACCTTTTCATAATCGATTATTGCATGGTGATTGACAAAAAACACAATTTTGACTTGGATCTCAATCCTAAGACATATCTAACATTCCCAAATCTCTACTAAGGTCATACAATCAACTTAGTAGAGATTTGAGAGTGTTAGGTATCAACTAATTGATGCATTGTGTTAATGTATTCTATGGTACAATCACATTTTTTAATGTGATCTCTTAAGAAATGATGTCTAATTTCAATGTGTTTGGTTCTAGAGTGCATTATGGAGTTCTTAGTTAAGTTTATTACACTTGTGTTGTCACATTTTAAAGGAATGTGATCAAGGAAGATATTAAAATATTCCAGTTGTTGTTTCATCAAAAGTATTCGGGCACAACAATTTCCAACAGTTATGTATTTTGCATCACTAGTAGACAAGGCTACACACGCTTGTTTCTTTGAGTAACAAAAGACTAAGGAACATCCAAGGAAGTGGCAGGTTCCATTAATGCTTTTCCTATAATTTTACATCCTCCATTCAGAATTTGAATATCCTATTAAGCTAGGTGTTGCATCAGAAGGATACCATAATCCAAAAGCAGTAGTGCCTTTAAGGTATTTCAGAATTCTCTTAACAACTATGTGGTGAGATTCTTTAGGATTAGCTTGGTACCTACCACATACACATACACTTTGCATTATACTAGGTCTACTGGCTGTAAGATAGAGTAAAGATCATATTATACTTCTAAACATTTGTTTGGGAGATAAAAGTTCCCTCATTCATTTGTTTTATCTGTAAGCCTTAGAAAATGTTAACTCCCCCATCATAGACATTTTAAATTTCCCTTGCATTATGCTAGCAAATCCTTCACATATAGGGAATTATCAGTTGACCCAAATATTATGTCATCTACACAAACTTGTACAAGCAAAATATGACTTCCTACTTTCTTAATGAACAAGGTTGAATCAACCTTTCTTCTAGAGAAGTCATTTTCAATAAGAAAAGTACTAAGTCTGTCATACCAAGACCTAGATGCCTGTTTAGGCCATACAAAGCTTTCTTTAATTTATAAACATGATTAGGAAACTTAAAATCTTCAAAACCCGAAGGTTGATCAGCATACACTTCCTCCTTAATAAAACCATCCAGAAAAGCACTTTTCACATCCATTTGTTATAATTTGAATTTCATTAAAGAGACATAAGCGAGTAATAATCTAATTGCTTCTAACATGTCTACCGGTGCATATGTTTCATTATAGTCTATACGTTTTTCTTGACAGTAACCTTTAACAACCAACCTTGTTTTGTTCTTTATGATATTTCCTTCTTCATCCAACTTGTTTATGAAGACCCATTTGGTACCAATCACTTGGCGATGTTCTTTTCTAGGAATGAGTTCCCAGACTTCATTCCTTTCAAATTGGTTCAACTCTTCTTGCATAGCAATATACCATTTGTCATCTTGAAGAGCTTCACCTATGTTCTTGGGTTGTATTTGAGACACAAAAACAACAGTTAAGCATAAATTATTCCAATTATGTCTAGTGGTCACCCCTTTTGAGATATCTCCAATGATGTTGTCCATAGAAGGCCTCATGGTTGTTGATAGCTTCTATGTTCAACTTCTTGATGCATATTTGGAGCTTCAGAAGGAGTATTCTCATTTAAGTACATTTTTTCAAGAGCTTCCCTTAGGTAATCTTCATAAAAAACAACATGCATGGACTCTTCAATGATTAAAGTTCTTCTATTAAATACCGTATATGCTTTGCTAGTTAGTGAGTAACCTAAGAAAATTGCTTCATCAAATTTTCCTAAGTTATCTTTACCATTGTTCAAGACAAAATATTTACAACCAAATATTTTTAAATGAGATACATTTGGCTTTCTACATTTGAAAAGCTCATAGGGAGTTAGTTTTAGTATAGGCCTAATGAGCATCCTATTTAAAACATAGCTAGCAGTACTAATTGCATTAGCCCAAAAATATTTTGGTACATTTGACTCATTTAGTAGAGTTCTAGCAAACTCTTCCAAGGATTTGTTTTTCCTCTCGACAACCCCATTTTGTTGAGGAATTATAGGAGAAGAAAATTTATGAGTTATACTCATTTTTATCTTGATTTTCAAATCATTTTCATTTTAAACCCTTTTTGCAAAAGTTTTGAAAGCTTTAAAAGCTTCACTTTTCAAAGTTAGAAAGAAAGTCCAAGTATATCTAGTGTAATCATCTACAATTACATGTGCATAGTAATTTCCACCAAAACTTTTAATTCTAAAAGGATCAAACAAGTCCATATGCAATAGTTCTAAAAGTTTTGATGTAGAAATCATGCTTTTAGATGTAAAGGAAGATTTAGTTTGCTTTCCTTTTTGACAGGTTGCACATAGTTTGTTTTTTTCAAATTTCAATTTAGGCAAACCAATCTCAAGATCTTTTGAAATCAATTTATTCAAATGTTGCATATGAATATATGCAGTTTTTTTATTCCATTGCCAAGGATTTTCTTCCTTTGCAACTAAACATGTTACTATGACTAAATGCACTTTCAATGTCAATCAAATATATGTTGTTATGCCTAACACCTTGTAATGCAATGTCAGATGAATCTTTAAAATAGACAGTGCATTTATTACTTTCAAAGGTTACCTTAAGACCTTTATCTCATAATTGACTTATGCTTAGGAGTTTGTGCTTTAGTCCTTCAACATATAGCACATCTTTGATTGTCAATGTACTTCATCCTCCAATGTCTCCGGTTCCAATAATTCTTCCTTTGTTGTTATCCCCATATGTAACAAATCCTTGCCTCTTCTTCTCTAAACTTATGAACCTTTTATTGTCACCTGTCATGTGTTTTGAGCATTCACTATCAAGATATCACAATGACTTCTTTGACTTTGAATGTTCCTATACAACAAGTTAAGCAAGAATTTAGGTCCCAAAACTCATTATGGGTCCTTGGAGTTAGTATAATCAATGAAAAATCGTTTCACAAGTTTCACCCAAACATATTTTCCATTTGGTACACCAAAATGCTTAATTTACATTTATTAGAGGTGAGACCATGATTCATACAATAGAAGTAAGAACTTTTTTAATTTTTGTTGTTGTATTATTCTTACAAGTCTACCAATATATATTGAACTAACGTTTTTTTTCATTAGATGTTTTCCATCACTATAAACAAGTTATGAGATCCAAAAAAAATTACCAACACCAATATTACATACAAATTTTGAATAGTCGGTAATCGGTGAGTAATTTTTTATTAGCCACAATTTTCTATTATTTATAGATTTTTATAGTAAGTAAATGCAATTTTTTTTAATGATTATTGATGATCAAAATTGAAAAAAGTTAAAGATGATTCTATTTCTCAACTTCTAACAATATTACTAAGTAAAGTTAAGGAAGAAATTATTGTAGTTACAGTTACATAACAAAGGTTTTGGAATTGGTACTTTAATTATTCCTCTCTACATTTCCCTACCAAACACATTTGACATTATTGTAGAACTTCCTTGTTAAACACGTGTGACTTTGTTTGTTCATCCGAAAATACACCAATAAAATTAAAAGCTTATTACAAAGATTATTTTCATATACATTTATTAAACCCCTCTTAAATGAAATCGAATATAAAATTATCCAGCGTATGTCCATTATTACCATAATTTGACATCAAAATTATTTCTTACATAACCTCTATATCCATCTTGATTATGAATGTCTCATGCGTGCACGTTAATCATAATTTGATTCTAAAAATTGAAGTTAGTGTGTATATAATAAAATATTTGGTGCATATTTGTAATTAAATTATGTAGGATATTAAAAATACAATGTTGTTTATGAGATTCTACATGGTGTGTTAAGAAATATAATATTATATTTATTTACTAGAGAAGGCAAGAGCACAAGGTTGGTGTATTTGTAAATTAACATCATTACGGTAGCTAATTAAGTCAGTAGGGAAAAGGGTGGAAAAGGAGTCATTAGGTTCCAGCAGAATAAAGTTATCAAATCACTTTTGAGAAGAAGACAAACAAAATGTGCTACATCTGCAATATTGATTATTCACTGTTCAGAGATAATGCTTATGTAATATGGCCATTCAAAGACACCAAAAGTTGTGTTTGGTGAATGGATAAGGAATATAAATACTTTAAGGGTGACGAGATGTTCGTGTGCTTATCTTATATCTTCTGCCTTTTCTTAATACAAAATCAAGAAATGTTCAACACAAAACAATCTTGTTGATAAAATAAATTAAACTTTCATTTAGGACTTATACACCAATTCTCTTTGAAAAAAATAAAAAATAAAAAATTGAAATTAGCTTTTTATATATACTAAAATTAATTTGTACTCAATTTAATATGCAATCTTTTTTCATATAGTTTATCTAAATTTTTATTTTTACTTTATAAACTAAATTTAACTTGTGAAAAAGAATAAAATTATTCTTTTTTTATATTCTCTTCTTGATTGACCTAGAAAAGAGTTCTTCTAAACATACTATTCATTAATGTCTTGAGATTTGCATTTGAGTTTATTTATTGGCTTTTTTATTAACTATTTGACATTTATATCACTATAAAATAATTGGCTATTTTTATTAACTATTTGACATTAGATTATGTAACAAAATATTCAAGTATTACTAATAACAAATGTTAATTTGAAAAACGCTAAATTTTATACATACTTAGGAAGAAATCTTTAAGGATCAAATAAATAATAGTTTCTCAGTTCTACCAGGCCACATCAATATTTTAGATTGACACAATTCTTTAAAGTGTATAAAGTGAAAGGTCTAGAATGTACTGCTAAAAGCATATTTAGTAATAGTTAATAATATTTGAATCCATTCCTATACTAATATGTAGTCAAGTCAGGCACACAAACTCGCATCTATACTTTATTTGGCATGTCTATAGAAAAGGATAATCGTGTTTAAACAAGATTAATCTTGTTTAATCAACATAAAGCTGAAAAGAAAGGATTCCTGATCTCATATATGGTTCTTTTTCTCATTTTGCAGGAATTAAGAGAGAGGGTCTTTTCTTTTCCATTTTTCTAATTTTGTTTACTTATTTTTATCTATGTTCATTTTCATTTCAATAAGTAGCGAAGTACATTAAAATACTTTCACATATATATTATCAATTGTATGATTCATTAAGGGATACATAGGTTATGTTGCATAATCTAAACATGTTTATTGACAATTTATATTTTATTAGACTAATGAAGCATATTGCAAACGATTAATTTGTTAGTAAAAGTAACAACTTCCTTTTATGACACTACCTTTTAATAAGAATCTTAACATATAGAGTTTTTTTTTTCTATATCACTTTATTTTTTTATTTTTACTCTAAGTTTTTCAACTCATACTTAGAATCACAATAAACGTACTTGAAATTCAAGATACCAATAAGTTTATGTGTTTTGTTATATATATATATTTCTTATTTTTTTACATTTAAATAAAAGTCAAACTCATTTAAGAGAAATTCATTACTAAAGAAACAGTTGAAAATGGCATTATTGATTAAAAAAATGGAGACGAAAAGCATGGAAGGATGAGTAGGAAGGGATATTTTATGGTTGACATGTCTTGTAAAATTAGATTTGAATGAAGAGAAAGTAGTGCGATACGTGCGTGTCATCGCTAAGAATTCTTCTCAAGTTTGGTTGCTGACCATAACTTTTCTGGCTTCCACAGTTCTTATTCTATGTATCTTAATTAAATGCTTTAAGCTTCGTGTTTCAGGTTTTCTTTCAACATTCTTCTTTCTTTGCCTTTGCCTAAAATAAATAAATTAATATATATACATAGACATATCCAGTCAGTATAGAAATTAAGCATATTGGTTTTCTCTTCTACTAGAATATTGTTTGGTAGATAAAAAGCTACTTGTCTCCAATATTGCAGTTGCGGATATATATGGTTGATTTTCAAAGTTTAAACAAATGTCTGTTTCATGAAAAATAATAAAGCAAACCAAAAGATAAATATGGTGAAAATCACAGTACTTTAAAGGGTACTCTCTTTTATCTCTTTTAATATGACAGCAGTGCCTAGGATGGGATCGTGCATGCACACAATCCTGAGTTTTATATAACAAGAACAAATTTGACTTTTCTGAATGAATTTTTAATTTTTGGATTTTTAGTTCTTATGCTTTTAACTCAAATTACATTTCACTTCTATCATAAATATTTTACTAATTTTATCTTACATTTTTTATGAATAAATGTATCACTAATGAAATTCAACAGTTTATAATGTGACCAACGACATATTAATCACTGTGCAACACACTGCTGTTAAAGATATCATACATTCATTCATAAGATGTACGAATGAAATTGGTATAAAATTTATAACAGAAAAAAAATACAATTTTATTTTAAAGTCTAGAAACTACAAATATAATTACCCATTAAATATTTAAACATTGCGTTCATGGTCCACTGGTTTTTTTAGTTATGATGAAATTAAATTCTTAATTTTATGATTAATATGAAACTAAAATTGTAGCAATAACAGAATAGATACGTCAATTTAAGGAAAAAAAATAATATGTACACTGCTTTAGTATAATAGGTCCCGTTTGTCTGTGGTTCTTTTTAAAAATTATTTGAACTACAAGATTTTAAAATATTTATAATAATCATGAGATAATTTTCTTAAATAATAGGAATGGTTTAAAAATATATGTGTCCAAAAGAGAAACAAGAGAGCAATTTTTTTATTAAAAAAGGGTTGTGTTTATCTTGGATAAGGTGTAATAAATTTCTGTAAAGGTAGCAGTGTTAATACATTAAAATGGTAATGCTGTATGGCATTATAATATTGTTAGAGCAGAAGTTACGCTAAGTTAAAAATAGCTTCTTAGAAATTTTGTATTTATTTTATGGAAATATTTAATTAAAATGTAATGAAAATCGTTTGTCGGGGCCAATGGTTTTGCATTTGCACGACTGCTCACAAAAGCCTAAAGTTAACATCACTCTTTCTTTATACTATAGCTATTAAACCAATCTTAGATAAAGACATTACAAAGAAAGTTAAACCAAAAGGTGAGACATTGTGACCCTTGAAATATCCAAAAAAAATAAAAATACAACACATTTTACCCTTCGGGAAGATTAAAGAATATATTGAATTTTAGAAACAAAACATGGATTTAAGGATGCCATTTTTAATTCACTTGTAAGAAAATATTCACTGTAACAAAATACAAACTTGATTCACAAAAACGAGGCGACTTTAATATATACAAATTTAGGTTAACTAATTAATGTTTTGATTCAAAGTTAGTAGAGTGATATTGTTAAAGTCAATCACTCTACATATGAAATATCGTTTGTTTTGGAGATTGGAGTTTTGTTATAATTTTTTTTAAAGTGTCTCGAAGGGTGGAAGAAAGAAGGAGTATATAAACTTCCTTTGACTTTAACTATTAAAGATGTGAGATTATTGGAAATGATAGGAACATAAATCCTTAGTCGAGGTCTGAAGGGAATGACTAGTCATTACCAATGGAAGGCCTAAGGGATTGATGGTTCGTTTAAGAACCCTGTTATCAGCCCCATGGTGGGCACCAATGATCTTACCAAGATCTTGAGTGTGGATCTACGAATAGGTGGCAAGATCCTAGTGATGGCTTGAATGCTCTTGATGATTGGAATTGAATCTCTTGTTGCTAAGAGGGGCGAAATTCACCTGTAAAAGACTCTTCGACACTAAAGTCAGTAAGAGAGTTTAGATCTTTATGGATATAGTACTGAGTATGAGTAATTACTAAGTGAGTTTTTCGTGGGAAATACTAGTTGTATTTATAGGATCCACATGGATCGTGAACCTATGTTATCATTGGAATAATACTTACCTCAAGTATATAATAACAAAGTAGTTAATAATAACATAATGATATCTCATTATAAAAAATAACTATAATACCATACTATTGAAATAAATTATGATATATGGATATTACCCCAATAGACCTAATTTTGGGTTGTTCCAAATGAAGAGAGTTAATGGGCTTGTTGGATCATGCTCTTTAGTATGTCTATTAGGTCAGGTAGGAACAACGTTAGGGTCAATCACCATACATCTAAAGTATTATCCGCTTTGGAAACTAGAGCTCCATCATAGTGTTTTTCTTAAAAGACGCATCAAAAGATGGAAGGAGAAATAAGCATTTACACTATCTTTAGCCTCGACTCCTTAATGATGGTGGGCTATTGCGTGTGGTAGAAACAATTAAAAATTTTAAATTTACACGACACAATTAGCGAACTTTAAAATTATTGATTCTAATCCATTAACTCGACATTAAAACTTAACTTTAAGTAGTATTAGCTATGCCAGTGTAATTTCATCTATAAAATAGTAATGGATGAATCAAATGAGTGTAGATAAAAAGATGTGTGCGAGAAGTTTTATACAAATTAGTGAGAAAGAAAAATTAAGTTGACAAAATTGTGAGTGAAAAGGTTTGTCATCTTTAAATTCGTATCCTTGAATTAAAAATAATATAATTTATCGTTCCTATTTGTTGTCATGAAAACACACATCATAGCTCATAAATTAGCATATGTTGTTGATCGTTATTGAAATACGTATTAAAGATATACTATATTATCATTGGTTATATGATACGTGGGGAACAGGCACCATGACACACCAAGGTCCCAGCACTCGAGGCATGATCAAAAAACTCCAACAAGACCTTGAAGATTCCCCTCTAGAAGGTCAAGTGCTCTTTGCATGCTTTGAGTGGAAGCTGAGAGCCCAATCAGATGACCCATAATTGTTAGGAGTATCAAGGGGGAGGTTTTTGACCGGGAAGTCAATGAGTAATGAGATGTGAGTCCAACCTTATAAGAGATTGACACCACTCTTCACCCAAAACCTTAAGGCAATGAGTTAATGTGTCTTCCCACTTATAAACCACTCTACTTTCTCATTTCTCTCCAATGTGGGACTTAAACTCACACTTGGAATCCCAACAATCTCCCCCTCAAGGGTGAGTCATTGGTACACTCCCTCCACAGCTCCCCCTTCAGCGGAAGCATCCCCTTTAACCACGAGTTTAGCCCTCTATATCGCCGTTCATCTTAACGGGTCACACAGACTTTCGATATAGGGGTCATTACCCTCGTCCGAGCCTTGGTCACCAACACCAACCATCGGCTCTGATACCACTGTTAGGAGTATCAAGGGGGAGGTTTTTGACCGGGAAGTCAATGAGTAATGAGATGTGAGTCCAACCTTATAAGAGATTGACACCACTCTTCACCCAAAACCTTAAGGCAATGAGTTAATGTGTCTTCCCACTTATAAACCACTCTACTTTCTCATTTCTCTCCAATGTGGGACTTAAACTCACACTTGGAATCCCAACAATAATGACCCAAACCAGCACAAGGGGAAGGATAGAAGAAGTCCAAGCAAAGAGGAATAAGGCAAGTGGCGCTCATCGCCCAACCCTTGTCGTTGAGCGGCAACATGTTTGCTTTTACTTTTCCACACATGTATTTCGTGCATCTTCTAGAATATGACACATTTTCCATGCTTTGCCATGTGGATTACGATCCACATATTGTGGCTTTCATCAGCATCGTACAAGGCTAGGTGAATCTCCTATAAATTCACCTTAGCCTCACTGGTAAATCACTTTGGGAATATTTGAGAATTTCTGCTGATGTAATTTCCAGCCATGTTCTCTACAGCCAAGAGTCATTCACCCCTATAGCTTCCTTCCTTGACGAATGGTCGTCTGAGCTATAGCCACTTCACTTAAGCACTTCACTCACTCCAAACAGCCACCTTCTCCACTACCAGTTTTCAACTACTTTCGCTGATCCAGATTTCATGAAGGTTTTGCTGGTTTCTACACCTGGACAAAGTTATCACTATATTAACACTAATTTAAGAAAATAGTAAAATAAATAAAACTAGTGTCCATCAAACTCAAACTAATTTAAACAAGTATAAATATTTAAAAATAATATGATTATATTTAAATTTAAAAAAAGAAAAGTTTTTGCATCTTATTATAGTCTATCGACACTTGAAAACTAGTTTTAGTTTTCTTTGCAATGATTAGTTACTAAGTCAACTAAGTAAAAAATAAATGTAGCGAGAAATTATACCAATTTACAAATTTTTATCAATTCATTTTATGTTAGATGCTTAAAAATCAACAAAGGAAAGTTGTCTAAAATATCACTTTCTTTTTGTTTGAATGTATTTTTTTTTTCAATATCCCTTTATCATTAGAAAAAAATTGAATTTACCGATAATCAATATTTGTTAGAAGTTTCAGAGATTCGTTGATAATCATTGTTTTCTAATGGATTACTAACAAATAAAAATTCGTTGATAAAAGTGCAATCGGTAAGATTTACCAACGGGATACATGCCTCGATAATTACTGACAAACAAAACCTTCAATAATTATTGACAAATGAATTCTATTTGTTGGTAATTATAGAAGGTTGTATCTCTCAGTAATTATCGATGAATTTATTTGTTTATAGTAACATGACTCAAGTATGTGACATTATCGACAAATATATCTATTAATAAAATTTGTGGATAAATACTCTACACTCAATTAGACGTACCAAATTTATAGTGCAGTGGGATGTATTCTCTACACTTAAATAGACCTACCAATCTTACAATACCAAACAATTCAAACAATCATTAAATAAACCAAGACATATTTGTTATTCCAAGCAATCCAAACAAACATTAATTAAAATATCAAACAAACATCACAATATGTTTATAAGTTAGGCAATCTAGACAAACATTGATTTTTTAAGATTTAAACCCCCAGATGATCTTCATATTTGTAGTAGAATCTCAAGTGGGTCCTCTTATTGAAAACGGTCTCAATTGGATCCTAAATTTTGAAAAATTGAGTCAATTAAGCCCTTGTCGTTAAGTGTTGACAAACGGGGTTAACAGATGATGAGCTGTAATTTTTTTAGAGTAGTCATGCTGTATTAAATTCAGTGAGTGATGTGTTTTACAATCATCAATTCCACGTAGAGGCTGAAATTATAATGGTTGTGAGCCCTAATATTTAAAGGGCTTTAATAGTGCTTAGACTACAACTTTTGATGTAATGAGTAAACAATCCCTTCTTGCTTATTGACCATTGTTGTATGTATTAATGACCATTGCTAAATATTCCTAGGTAATTGATTCGAGTTGGATTGGGGTTGAGAAGAACAAATGATTTATTTGTGATCAATGATTGGGAGCATAACAACTTGATTAGCAACCAACCTGTTTTAATCACCATTTTAATCCAATTAATTTAGTTGTTAATTTTAGTTCGTAAACTTTCCAAACTCCCCCCACCCTTATGTGTTTGACCTATTGTCTAAACCACATTTGGTCTTTGAGAGACGACCTATGAGTCGTTTCCTAGTCTATATTGTACTTAATTGCATGTTAATTTGATTCGAGTATGGCCTCGATCATGGACACCATGTAGTCTAGGTATATATCAACTCCATGGTGGATGCCAAATGTTCTTACAAAGTCGAAATGTTCTCGTAAGACAAGACCACAAAAACACTACTCGACTATCTTCTTCTTCTCAGTCTAAGATGTATATAGTTATCCTACTACAAAGGTTGAAATGTCCTGTAAGACCCATGAAAACTATTTATCTTAATAGTAACAATTTTATTACTAGTAGTAATAAATTTCTTTGTGAATGGAAAATATAATAAGTTTATGTTAAAATAAAATGTGGAAAGCTAAATAAGAAATTTTGGTAGCTTAATTGGTAGAAAATTGTGGTGATTTCAAGAACATGGGTTCAAACTTTTGTCTACCTTTTTGTTTAAAAAACAATTAAATATTGATAGTGGATGAAGCACTCCATGTTTTAAAGCATTATTAAGGAATCCAATATGTCAAGTGGTGATTAAAATATTAATATAATAAAATAATAAATAATATTAAAAAATTGTTGAATAGTAAAATTTTTGGACTATAAATAGCCATGAGAGGGGAGGCTATTTTGCACAAAGAGAGAAATCTTGAGAAATAGAGAAGAAAGAGTTAGGAAGAAATTTTTAGTTGCAAGAAGAGTAGAGGTTCTGGGGGGTTTTCGGGGAAACAAATTCTGAACACGAGATTAAGTCTAGAATAGAGGTAGGGGAACTAACCTTTATAAGCTTTTATATCATGATTTAGTATTGTTTTATTACTATTCATATCTTGAAATTTTGTGTGAATATTGTTAATGAAAAACATAGGTGCTTGTTAATATTATATGTTGTTGTTTTGAATCTGTAAATAAGAAATTTGTTAAAACTAGTTGAGGAACACTTTGGCTAAGGAAAGACTTGGTACTTAAGTTGTCCATTGTGACACACCTCTCTTTTCTAGAAGTCTACTCGACAAGTTTTTAACTTAAATCTTGTTGAACAGATTATGTACTGTTAAATTATTGTGCAATATATCTCGTTGAAATGAAAATGTATGATGAATTCATGTTATTGTGGTAGATATTTGTCCTAATCAAAATATGAAATCTACTATATCCTTTATTCTATGAAGTACAACTCTTGTAAGAAAACTTTAGTATGTACAATTTATACAAGATTTATTTCTTAATCTCAACTTTGTTGGTTTATAAGTACAAGTGAATGTTAGAAATACTTGGAGTTCTTAGTCTTAAGTAGAACTTATGAAGGAATAATGAGGAATGACTTTATTCTTGATAACCAAAAATGACCTATGGTTTGTAGTCTTTGTTTGATAATAAGTAGGATGTTTCTAAAAAGAAAATTGGTCGAAGTATTAAGGATAAACTAGCATAAATCATTTTTGTATTTTTCTTCCACACTTTATGCGACCGGTTTTAGGCAATCCAACATTAATGATAAAAAGAATCATACCCTATTCAATTCCCTTTTATAATATATAGTTTGTATTTGAATAGAAGTGATGATGATTATCTACATAATTGAAATAGAATATATCACGGTTCTACGTTAGTTGGAGTGAATCATTTTGAAATCTCATAGTTTCTACATCTGTCATAACTTACAGAAAATCAATGTCAAATTTCATAACTTTCTACATCGATTCTAACCAATGTTAAAACCCTCACTTTCTATGCCATTGTACAACATTGATTCTTTGATCAATGTCATATATCTTTCGAAATTCATTGTTGATGATAAAGTTTCCTCAACCCAAGGTTATTCTCATTAGGGGTAAGCAAATAGAACTAAACTGCACTATACTACTAAAATTTGTATTGAACTAAAAACTAATTTGTCTAAACTGAACTGAGCTGTAAAACAGTTCAGACAAACTGAACTGAATTGTTTTTTGTTTTATCAAACTGGACTGAACTGAACTATACTAAATGTACTAAACTACAATATAAACTAAACTGAATTACTAACTATACTAATTTTAAACTGAATTGTAATAATTTTAAACTGAATTGTACTAGTTTTTAAACTGAATAGTATAATAATAAATATTCTTTTTAATTGAAATTTATTTTAATATTTATTTTATTTTATTCACAAGTGTCTTACAAATGAACTTTTTAATTATTTGATATTATTATTTTCTATTTTATTTATATTTCTTTTATTATTATATGTGTATGGAAATTATTTTATTATTTATTTATTTATTTTATTTTATTTTATTTTATTTTTTATTTTTTTATTTATATTTATTTTGTAATGAATATTATTTTACTTTTATATTTATTTTTTTTAATTTTTTATTTACATTTTTTTGTTTTATATGTGTATATAATTTATTTTATTTTTTTATCTACTTATCTTAGTTTAAAATAATTTTTTATTTATATTTATTATTTTACCTCATAAAATTGTTTTATTAATCAATTATTTATTATTTATATTTTATTATATAAAAATTAAACTAATATTTATTAATTATTATAATATAATAAAAGATTATACTAGAAAAGTTACTTTTAATAAACATTTGTTAATTTTTTTGTCATTTGATATTTCTATAATATTAATTATTTTTGCTATATTACTATTTTTTATGATATTTCATTATATAGTCATTTAATAAAATTTAATGTTAAAAAATATATTTTAGTTTTAGTCTATAAAATACTATCATTTAAAAATAATAATATTGATATTTATTTTAAAATAAGTTGATTTTTAAAATAAATAGTTATTTTAGTGTGTGCGCTTACATACATTTTAATATCATTAAAAGTTTCTTTAACATATATTTACATATTTAATAATATATTAAAGAATATAATATATTTAAAGTATTATTCTTTTATATAGTCCTTTTTCTTTTATGATTTCTATTACTTACTTATTTAATAAAATTAAATTTAAAAAGAATATATTTTACTTTTATAACTTAAAATAATATTATTTAAAAATAAAAATTCATTATTAATTTTTTATGTGAACAATTTATTTTATTAATATTTTATTATTAAATAACATTCTCTTTACAAGAGAAATGAGAACTATAATACAATACATATTAGTTATTTTTGTCCAACCCTAATTCTCATTAATATTTGAGACTCTGGTTTCAATTGTATTTCTTGAAGTACGTACTCAAAGCATTCAGTATTTAAAACTTTTTTCCAAATATTCATTAAAAATGAAGACGTTTCAATATTTTATAAGAAAGTTAAAATTTTCTTCATGCCATAATAAATTATATATATATATATACTAATAAAAAAGTTATATATAATAAAAAAATATCATTGTGATATATGTATATATTTTAAAATACTTAATATATTAAAAACTCTTATTTAGTGTGTTAGCTTCTTTGGTAAAAAAATAAAAATAAATCGACAGGTCTTTCTAAACCACCCAATCAAAATGTTGTTATTTTGATAAATTAATGGATTTAATATATTTTATTATATATGTTCCGCCGTTGCTAGTACTCCTTAAGTAAACACCTCTGTTGAATCCAAATTAAATCGATCAGACACAATCTGAGTTTAATATTTGGTAGTGATAATCTTTATTGACTTAATTTATTCTTTTATCAAAAGAGATTGATCCAACACAAAGATGTACGCAGCTTGTGGGGGTGATGATAGCAGGTAGCCGAAATCTGTACGGATCTTCATATATAATTAAATATGTTTTTAAGTTAAAATCTGTAAGTTTTGATTTGTTTTTTCTTGAGAAAATGTCTTTTATTTGTATAAAATTTGAAGTTAATATTTTAAAATTCACAGGATGCGAAAATTTTTATTTTAATCAACATAAAATGATTTTGTAAAGAATGTGAAATTCAGAGATAATGGAGAAAGATAAGTGTATGCAACTGAGAGGACCGATTGGTTTTGACGGTAGTATATAAACGAAAGTTTTAAAATTTAGTGTCATTCTCTGCATGCAACTCTTCTCTCCAAACTTCTGAGTTTTATTTTATCTTCCTTCTCTTTACAAATTCTCTTTAGATTTCCACTTATTCAAGTCGTGCTGTTCTTCCAACAGCTCAAATTTGAGTATCTCTGTAGTTTGGAACTGCTGAATCTTCTCTCAATTATTGGTTTAATCACTGGTAAGTGGTTTCTCTTGTCCTTGGTGTTTTCTACATGTTTTAGTTGCATGCAAGTTGTGTTCTGCTTGCATGTGTCCTTCTTCACCTCCTCTGAGTGTATTCTTAGTTCTAGTTCAGTGGATGGTTTTTTCTCACCAATCCAAAGATTTGTAGGTTGTTTTTGTGTTTGTGGGATAACCAATTCAGTGAAGGTTTTTCTTTGGTCTAGTTATTTTAAGGTAAGGGAAGCTAAATAATTTAATTTGTATTGTTATATGTTTGAAATGAATTGTATGATTGATTGAAATTCATGTTGACTTTCTGTTTTCGATTGAATGTGAGGATTGAACTCTGTGAACTAGATTTGGGAAGTATTATGCAAAAAAAGTGTTCGATCAGTGTCAATTTGAGGAAGTGAGAGGGTGAAAAATGAGAGTTTGAGGTTGGGAGTGATTTTTGACAGTAAGGTGAGTTTGAACAAGTGCATTTTGACCTGTTAGAATCATTAAGTTGGCCAAAAATGTATAAAGGTAAAATATGAATTTGGGTTCTTGAGTTGAGTTTTATGCAGATTTCTGGGTGGGTTTTGGTGTGAAATTTTGTGAAGGAAGGTTAGAGATGTTGAGGCACCCATAGATAGGTTGTAGTGGTGTAAGAATCATGTTTGGAGGATTAGAACTTGGAAAAACTGTATGGTTTTGGGTAAATTTTGGTGTTCTTCGTAATTCTGTAGAATTTTGCATAATTATGCAGAACGCGGAGTGTGCACAGTCGTTCGGTCTTGGTCAAGTGCATGATCTTATACTAGCAGTTATGGTAGTGTTAGCTCTTGGTCTTATACTAGCAGTTATGCTAGTGTTAGCGCTCAGTCTTATACTAGCAGTTATGCTAGTGTTAGTGCTCGGTCTTATACTAGCAGTTATGCTAGTGTTAGCGCTCGGTCTTATATTAACAGTTATGCTAGTGTTAACTCTCGGTCTTATACTAACATTTGGTTTAACCCTGGTATTCAACCTAGTTTTAGTACTCAACTTTAATGTAGTGTTTGTTTTTTCCTTAGTAGTCGGCCTTCGCTAGTGTTCGGTCAATTGTTAGGTCTTGTTTGTTATAGGTTGTTCGGTCTTGTCCTTGGGTGGTGAGAAATTGTTCGGTCTCCAAAGTTCACAGGATTTCCAGTCTTATGAGTGAGTATATGATTGGTGAATGACATGATATGTTAATATATGAGGATTTATGTTTTCAAGTAATGTGGAAGAGAATTCCAAGGAGGAATGTCTCGTGGATGGTATTTGAATTGTAAAGTATGAATGTGGATATCGTGCTAAGCTGGTGTTTATCTTGATATTCTGTAATTACTCATTCTTAAGTAGAGAGGAGTAACTCATGTGTCAGAATGGCAGGAGGTCCTTTAACCTCAAGGTATCGAGGTAATCTTCACTGGACTAACCTTGTGGGTTAGCTTGATGGGGGTCTTGTTGTTTCACCATCACAAGTGCAAAAACGCATGTAGCTACACATTCATACAATCCGGATGCTTAAGTCAGGTGTTCGGTCTATGCATGAATTATAGTGTTCGGTCTATGCATGAGTATAGTGTTCGGTTATAACTACTTGAGTGTTCGGTTTGTATATGCTTACTTGTATTCGATTTTGGTATGTTGTAGTGTTCAGTCTTGCATTGTTTGGACTTCTTCGAAATGTATGTATGTGTATACAATTAAATTACATTAGCTTACCCTTATTTCATGTTTTGTCCATGTTTCCTGTTCGGTTCTTTTTTTGCAATGATTATCATGTGGGTGTGAGCAGTTGGAGAGATGTTCTCAGTGGACCAGTCCTTGGAAGGAGAGGACCCCTCGGCATAGTAAAAGACTGCTCGGTCTTGTGAATAGTTTTGTATTAACCATTCGGTTATAACTTTAGCTTCCTAATAATCGTTCCGTTATGTACATAGTTTAGTAGTAGTATAAGAATTTTGTAAAGTTCTAAATTTTATGGTTATTTTGTAATAGCTCTAAGGTTAACTTTATTTTCAGTATTATTAAATGATAACTCTTTTATAGTTTTATGCTATATTTTGGGATGTTATACTTTTTGTTTAATTTTTAGGTTTCCAAAATTTCAAATAATCTTTTTTAATATTCATTGATAAATAACATTTATTAATCTTATGAATTTTTCTTTTTTCAATATTGAATGTTTGTTTGGAATAATCAATTAATATTTTGTTGAATACATAAACGTTAACTACCGTCAGTCATGTGAGGATCAAAAGTACTAATTTTCAACTTTAAAGGAAAAACTTTAAGCCTTAATTTATTATGTGAGATTTTTATTTGATTTTGTGGAGTATGTTTGATCTAATGACGATTCATTTTGCTTCAAAATCATTGTGGAAAAATAGATTATAGATTAGAATGAATGAATGACTTTTGGTAAGTTGGTAATCTAATCGAATCAAGCTGGTTTTGTCTTGTCAATGCACTGGACACCATAAATATGTCGATAACCAAGAGATATCACCTATCTAGCTAGCTGTGAATAAAAAGGGATAGTGTGTTATTGTGTGGTACGTTTCTCTCAACTTGTATAATCAACCACGTACTTTAATATGCTCTTCTCTTTTTAATATGGAACAAAGATATTTTAGTTGCAGTATAAGATTTTCACTTTAACCCTAATTACCAAATGGCATCACCCGCAGCCTTGCACGTGATCTCACTCAAAAAGTTATCAGAAAAGAACAACAAAAAAAGTTTACGTTTCAAAAGGGTCTTTGAATCGAAATAGTTTGGTGATAGATACTTCATTAACAAGTTTTAGATTTAAATTCTTCTCAGAATAAGAAAATTGTAATTTGTAGAAAAAAATATATGAGTACTTTAATGTGCAGTATATTCTTTATTATGAATATGAAAAAAAAGTATATATAGATCATTGGGACCAATGTAGAAGCCTTTTGTTAGATGGTCAATGCCATCTTTTTTTTTCTTTTGTGTAATTTGATAAAGACATTTTTGTGAAAAATATATGCTTTTTTTAAAGGAAGCATGGGTGAAGAGTATGAGGTGTGCATGTCGTGCAGTAAAAAGGAAAGTTCAACAGCACATGTATGTGTTCTGATCTGAAAGAGATTCTTCTTTTCAAGTATATGTGATAGTTTTTCTTAATTTATCGTTGAGCGATGTAATCTCATATCTTAGTTGGTTCAAGATTGATAGGTTGTGTACTTTCATGACACTGTTAATTGATTTATATGTTTGAAACTAGAGTCTATTCATGTAGTTATAGTTGATTCAAGATGGAGGGATCATCTATATTTTTTATATGGTAGTAGATTGATCTATGAGATTGAATTTCGTGAAAACATTTTGAACAACGTAGTTTGATGTTGTTTGTTGATGTTGGTGGTTAAAAAATATAAGTCGATACACAATCTGATGATTTCATGACCAAATTGTTTCTTGAAATTTAAGAAACCTCTCCCTGTTTGAAAAAGCTTACATGTTGGACCTAGAAATAATGAGGGAAACATCTAAGTTCTGAAATGATAGAAAAAAAAAAGCAATTTCATCATGGGAAATATTAGAGAACAATCAAAGGAGAGAAGGGGTTTTTTCAGTTTTCTTTCTACAAATAAGCTCTGATAATTAATATAAAAGAAAAAATATATAAACTCTATATTGAATAATACGAAGGGAAAATATGAAACTATTTTAAAAAAATAAAAATTTTATTTAAGTATTGACATCACAACTTAATAAGTTTTTTTATATATAAGAAAAACATAAATATTATGAGAGTTTATAACTTTCTTTAAAAAAAAATACACAAGATTTTACAAATTTATCATAAAAATTAGGTTTAATGTCTTCAGAAGTATCGATTTATGCAGATTTCTATTAATTGGGTCCTCGTATTTTGAAAGTTCTCAATTGGGGTGTTGCTCTTTCCACCACCACACCTTTCTTCCTCCACCTCCCCAATTTTTTTTAATTCCAATTATATCCTCAGATTAAAATTTTTTACTTTTACTATTTTAATTTATTTCAAACCTAGTTCTCCTACTTTATTCCCTGCACCCAATCTTTCCATCTCTCATTTCCGTTTAATAATTTGTCTTTCGTTTTACTCTGCAACTCCATTTGTCTTCTCCGTTTCACTTCTCCTCCTCCGTTTCTTTCTTCTTCATTTTCCTTACATTATTAAAATACATTAAAAATATATTCAAAAATAATAAATCAAGACATTTAAATTAAATTAATAAAATATTTCCAAAATAAAGAATAAAATAATAAAACAAACCCTAAAATAAAAAGTGTAACCTTTAAACGGAGGTGATATCCTTCAACGGATGTCAATATCCGTTGAAGGATGTCACCTCCGTTTAAAGGTTACGTTTTTTATTTTATGGTTTTATTTAAAGGTTTATTCGAATACGCACCGGGAGGAAGCAACACATGCATTACACCACTCAACACACTGCACCACGAGAGCGACACTGCACCACGAGAGAGAGACTGCTTGATAATTCTTTCCACCACCACCAACCTTTGCAACTTGTAGTATCTCACAGCAACGAAAGAAAGAGAGGAAGAAATATAATGTTAAAATGAAAGAAAAATATTTTAGTCATGTACGGGGGACTAGAATAGATTATTAGTGGAATAGGTTGTGAATGGATAAAATTAAAAAATAATAACCCTAAAAATAAAATTTTACTTAAGGGCAAAATAATAAATGGGGGGTGGAGGGAGAAAGGCGTGGTGGTGGAGGGAGCAATACCCCAATTGAGATATTTGGGTTAGGGTTCGGACTGAAAATTTGGGTTAATGACCTCTCAGTACTAGTCTAGATGCGATGCGAAGATTTCACGTGGATTGTTCTGTTTGCAGGTTAGGTTCATCAATGGCACAGAGATGAATGAACTGAAGGACGTTCACGATTTGGGGGTTTAATTGTTGTGATTTGAGCGTTCTCGTTTTCACGTTTTTCAGAGGTTGCTCATGGCTGGCGAAGTGGCGGACAACGGTGGCTGGCAAATTGGTTCGTCGTCTGTGATGATTTTGTGGTTACTTAAACGTGGCTCAATCGCGATTGTGATGTGTGACTTGTGTGGCTACCATGGAGAAGATGATGGAGTAGATTCTCGCGCGAGAAGTAGATGCGTGATTCTAGGTTCTGTGGTTTGATCTTCTGCAGGTTGCTTGCAATTGACGAAGGAGAAGACTGACAGAGGACTTGCGACGACCATGGAGGTTCACGGTGAAGGTTGAGGGGACGACTGCCAGCGAGGATGACGGTGGCAGCGCATAGTAGCTAGGGTTTGGAAATTAAGGTTTCTGTGGAGAAGGCATAGATGACGTGGCAGGAGGCGTGAGGTGGTATGTTCTGGTTGGTTAACCTATGCCACGTCATAATTAAAGGACACCTCAGCATGCCACATTGCAAGAAAATTAACATCGTCCACAGCAATTAACGACAAGGACATTATTAACTCAATTTTACCAAAATAGGAACCCAATTGAGAACTTTCAAAATACAAAGACCCAATTTATATAAATCCGCATAAATAAGGACCTCCGTAGACATTAAACCTAAAAAGTATACATTAAGTAATAATATATGAATATAGCTTTTGAAGTATTGAACACACTTAAATTTATTGTGTTTCTATTTTACTTTATTTATGAGTATGTTTTCATTAAAGAAATTATTTTCTTATTGTGTGACAGTTAAGTGATACTATATAATAACAAATTTATTTTTAAAATTATAGTACTTATACAAAATTATATCCTAAATTTTACCCGTACAACTATTGTCATTAAATTCTTTGTTTAACAATGGCACCAGCTATATTATGTTTCCCAACGTTTAGTAATTGGAAAGAAGTTTTAACTGGTATAGGATAAAACCTATAATAAAGAATGAAGGTCCTCAAAATAAATGCAATAAAGAATGAACGGATGGACAAAAGATAGCACATGATTTTGTTTTGGTTGATAACTTACACTTCAATATATACGGTAAAGTTAGTACTATGAGAGATGGAAGTCATCATGATTTAATTTCATCTACCTCGTTGAAATCTAAGTTGATTTATAAAATTTCAGTGTTATAATAATCTTTTTAAAGGATGAATTTTTGACAATTATAAATAATTATAATTTATAATTGTCTTATTTATTTCAGATTGAATTTAAGTCATATTCAAGTTTAAATAACCAATCATAATTTCATATGAGGGTAATCTTATCTCATGCTCGATCCTAATAGGAGTCTTTGAAAAAATTATTTAGGAGTATCTAGAACTCGGCAACAGAATCCAGTTTAATGTACTCCACACAACATTTCATAACTTCTTTATATATGCATTCAATTCAATACCTCCAAAAAACCAATTACTAAATCAACTTACATCCTTACATTTTTAATAATTTATTTGCTAAATTAAAATTATCTTATTTTACAAAAATTGTTGGGTATCCAAGTGTGAGTTCAAGTCCCACGTTAGATAAAAATGAGAAAGTAGAATACTATATAAAGGTGAAAGATACATTAACCTATTGTAAGGTTTTGAGTAACGAGTGATATCAATCCTTTATATGATTGAGTTGTTATGTTTGTGTCTCTTCAGTGAACCTCTTCATCAATAGACCTAACAGATAGAAAACACATCATATTGACGAGAAGAAGTATGTTTTAATTTTGCATGTGTTGATACCAAGCATTAGCATTTTTTGGGTCATTCCTCTAACATATATAGTTGAGCGATCGAACTCAACATCCTCCAATGAGTCCTATGATGAGTCTTTATCAATAATAAGTTTTTCATTACTATCCTGAGAAAATGAATGTGAATTTAAGTAATAAATCAAACATAATTATGCAATTTTTATATAAAATAACCTAAATTCAAATCATCCAAAATTAAAGACTATAAAAAATTATTTAAATAGCAACTAATTTTAGAAACAAAAAATAATGGATCAGTGATTAATTTAAAGTGTAATTGGTTACTAATTATAATTTTTTTATTTATAATAATAACTATTTTAGAGACCAATAATTTTTAGTTAATAAATTATTCTAACATTAGCAATTAAAGTTTTGAGTACTAAAAAAACTAGTATCTAAATTGGTCACTAACATTAACCTTTGCCCAATTGCTCATTTTTGTTCTAATTATTGTTTCATTGGAATAGAAATCCATTAACAACCAATAGCACATGACGCTTCATAATTTAGATGATGTCCATTGAACAATATCCATTTAATGGTCTCTATTAAACATGTTGTGTGTTAGTCACACCAACTAGGCACTATCAATTAACAATCAACTACATGAAGAAGAGACAAGGAAAAACTCAACATCAGTTTGTCTCAAATGAAACTTTCATTAAATTTTGTATTTGGCCTTCCAATGTCGAAAGAGAGACACGATCCAATCTTTCTAGTTGTGAATAAATTTTGAAGAGTGATCCATTTTATTCCATGTCATAAGATTGATGATTTATACCATGTTGCAAACCTGTTATTTAATGAAGTAGTTAGATTGCTTGGACTTCTTAAACTACAGTGTTTAATAGATATTCAAAGTTTTTAAATCATTTTTGAAGGATTTTATAGTGATAACCTTTAAACTAAAATTCTATTTTCTACTATTTGTTGCTAATAAAACGATGATCATAGAGGTTATCAATAGAACTTAGTCTTAACTTTTGAGAGTCATGATATCTCAAAATCCAAAAGAATGGAAAATAACTTTTACTTTACATGGGCTAACTTAGCTCGACTAAGGCTCGAGTCAACTTGGCTCGACTAAGGCCATGGCTAACTTGACTCAACCCATGCTTGGTTTGCCTCGACTTTACCTACAGCTAGGCTCATTCAACTTGACTTTACTCCATGTCAAGCTAACTTGACTTTACTCCATGTCAAGCTAACTTGACTTGACTTAAGCTGAACTAATTGAGCTCGACTTGGTCCCAACCATAGGTTGACTCAATTTGACATAGGCTCAAGTAAACTTAGTTTGTCCCAGGTCTGAGTCGACAACTTGACCTTGGTTGGCTTTGTTAGGGCTAACTTGACCAAACCCAAGTCGACTTAGCTTGGGCCTAGCCAACCCGACTCAACTTGTCTGAGTTGACTTGGGCCTAGACTAACTCAAATTAGATTGGCCTTGACTTGACTCGACTCAACTTAGATCCAAGTTGACTTAATTAACTTAGATATGAATTGACTCAACTAACTTAGATCTGAATTGACTCAACTAACTTAGATCCGAATTGACTCAACTAGGCCAAGGTTCAGGCGGACTTAACTCGATATGAACCTAACTTGACTTAACTCAACCTTGTGTTAACTAAACTAAACTTGGACTTTGATTTTATCTATTTCTAATGGGGACAGGACCAACCTGGTCTTTATGGGGTTAAGCTCGACCTGATCTTGACTAGAGAAGGACTAAGTTGGGTTTATCCAACTTGGTTAAACATGGGTCAACCTTAACTTAGATGAATGTGGACCTATCATAACTAGATTAAATATGGACATGTCTTAACTTGAATGAATTTGGACCCGTCCTGACTCATCTCAACCTAGTATGGACTAATTCATCTCAACCTAATCTCTAATGATTCAATTAATCTAAACTCAAGTCGACTTGACTTGAGTTTGACCCAAGCCAACTTTGATTTGGTGATATTCTTTTATCAAAGTTAATTTTAGTTGCTGCACCACACTTTGAAGTGGAAGGTTGTTTTTCAAATGTATAGGAAAGTGATACGGTTTTACTAAAATGGAACTGTTTTTGTTTTTGTTTACAAACATTGAAACAAATTAGTAACCTACCTCAAACAAGGGCACAAAGTTTCTCAAACAAAAGAGAAAGAAAATGGAAGGTGCAGCTGCTGCCTCACATAAAGGAGATAAGGAACAAACTTGGTATTATGAAAATTCAGAGGTCCAGGGGAGAATTAATGGATACATAAAGCCACCTCATTTATCACTAAAAATAACAACCCATCATCATGACCTGGGCACTTCTTCCTGCACCCCTTTTCCTTCCTGCATCCTCCATAAAACCTGTAATTCCCAAACTACCCTCATTAAAAATATAATAAAAATCCCTGTAGGTTTTTTCTTTATTTATTTTTTCATATTGAATGTTCAAGAAGGTGTTTTCAAAACCTTAATATTATATCTGAATGACGCATCTAAGAGATTAATTCATTTATTTAGATAATTTAATTTTTTTTGAAATAAAATGACTTCTTTGGTCAAGAAAATAAAAAATAAATTGAAATTGAGGAATTTGAATACGATATTTGAAACAACCAAAATAATAGAATTTAAAATTTATTAAAAAAAAGAAATTAAAATTCCAGAAGTTGTAGAATTTCTCATCACTTAATTATTTTGGAAATATTTTGGAAATATTAAGTAGAATGGACTAGGGAAATATTTTGGAAATATTATTACGGTGAAAAAAGTTTTCCAAAAAGTTTATTTATATTAATCTTCAGCTTGGGTCAAATCATCTTAACAACTAGCTTGAGCTGATTCAGTCGATTATGAGTCTAGACTAAATTGACTTGATCTTTGATCAAAACTAAAGGTCAAGTAGACTAGGTTTAGGCCAATAATTAAGTAGAATGGACCTGAGTCGAAAGTCACTCGTCTAGGCTGAAGATTGAGTCATGTCAATCTATATCGATTTGACAAAAATCGAATGTCGAGTCAATTTGGCATAAACAAAAGGTCAAGCCGATTTTTCATAAAACCAAAGGTTGAATAGAGTCACTCAGACCGAAGGTCGAACAGAGTCGCCTAGGTGAAGATTGAACTGAGTCGACTAAGGTTGAAGGTCTACTTAAGTTCGCACGTACTAGAGGTTAAGTTGAGTCGACTCAGTCAAAGGTGTTGTTGAGCCAACTTGAGTAAAAGGTGATGCTAGGTAGAGGCCAAGTTGTCATACCAAAGGTCAACCCAAATTGACTACAGTTGAAAATCGATATGAGTCGAGCTCGACCAAATATTGAGCTGATTCAGCTCCACTAAAGTCGACACGAGTCGTCTTATATCAAAAGTCAAACTAACTGAACTCGAATTTAAAGATAAAGTATTTGTATCAATGGTAGTATATGTGCTACAAACAAAGTGACATTTAATCATTGTTCATTTTACATCACAATACTCTCTTTCATAAAAAAACATAGACATTACTATGCTAATTGCTAATTCAAGGCTCTTTTCGACCACTCTTTCAATAAGAAGCATGGAAGAGTTACAATAACACACCCACCTTCCTGCACACACCAGAATGAGAAGATGTGATACAATAACCCAATCTCTAACGAAAGGTTGTCAATACCCAACATAACACTCATAAGTTCCATCCAAAGATAAGAAGAGAAATCTCCCATGTCTTCACATTTATCTCTCCAAAAAATACCCACACAAACAACAAAAATCATTACATTCTTAAGTGGCACCATCCACATTACATTGTATACAATTGATAAGAGATGGTCAAAGATTTAAGGAATCTTATTAGCTCGAGTATATATGGATATCAGAGTCTTTTTAGCTTGTATAAAACCTAAATATAAAAAATAAATACAATTTATAAAGCATTTAAAAGCATTTTGAACCAATCCCAAGATTAAGAATTTTCTTTATACTTAAAACATAAAAAAGAAAGAGAACATAAATGAATTCGATTTGTTTTTAAGGATAACATATCTAAAAGTAACCTTTCCAACATAAGTTTCCAAAGCACAAAAGATCTCATCACAAGATACATGACTTCTGGACTTTACAGCGCCAGGAATTAGACTCAAAATTCACGTTAATAAAATTCCTAACAACTTTTAGAGTTAGAAATCCATCATTCATATTAGTTCAAGCCATTTCCTGGAGCGTACTGACACAAAACGGATTTTAATTTTCCCATATAGCGTACTGCAGTTTATATTTACACGCATAACACGGTTTTCATCTGGGTCAGAATTTGGTTCTCTGGAAACCGAATTCCCATTTGCAATGTAAGTGGTTTCGATGGATTCACAGTTTGAAATTCGTTAGTGAGAGACCCACTCACATATTCATTCTTCTTACCCTAGCCGTCGTTCCCTTTTTCCTTCTTCATCTCCACCTCATTTTTCTGTCATTCCCTTTCTTCTTCTTCATCTCCACTCCAATTTTGTTTTTTGTTCTTCACACTGGAAGGCACCCACTCCACCATTGAACTCCTTTGCACAAGGTATTTACATTTTGGTTTAAGATTGTGGTTTATATTTGTTTTAGTTTTAGATTTATATAGAATATTAGTTGTTTGAATTGTGCACGGATCTCGAAAACTAGTGAGGGTGAGGGCTGAACATGAAAACAGTTGAATTCAACGGTTTTTGAAAATCGTTGAAACTTTCAAAGTGTTTCGAAAATTGTTGACTAAGCTACTATGTAACTATTACTACTATTTTATTAGGGAAAACAATTCCAAAGCAGTAGCTTGGATTGACCTAATTCGAAGATAATTACGTATACAGGTAGATAGGACTGGGCATAATTAATTAAAAAAATTTAAATTATAGTTTATGTGTACTGTTTTAAACTTAAAAAACTTAATCTAATTTTACTTAAAACTAATTATACTTATTAATAGTTAGTTTAAAAATACTGAAGTGTTTTCAGTTTAAAAATACTGAACTGTTTTTATTCTGGTTAACTGTGTTTCAGTTTTCCTAATTCTTTTTCTCTCACAGTTTCTCTCAAGGTTTTCTTTTCCTTTTCTCCATCACATCACAGTTTTCGCTTGCCGCCTCGAAGGTTTCCGAAGGTTCGTCCCTTCCCGTTCATCAAAGGTTCGCTCCCCGCCGTTGAAGGTTCTCGAAGGTTCGTTACCGTTGAAGACTCGCTGTAGTCAAAGACTCGCCATCGTCGAAGACTTGCCACTGTTGAAGGTTTGCCGCACTGTTGAAGGCTTTGCTGCACTGTTGTCGAAGACTCGCCCTCGTCAAAGGTGAGTTTACCAGGCTGCTGTGAACTTTTGGTGTGAACCCTAGTCGCATTGTTCGATGTGATTTTCAGCATTTTTTTACCTTGGCATATTTGTGTCTTGTTTAGCTTTTGACAGATGGAATCCATGCTCTCCCAATATTTTTTTCTCTGTGATGATTGTTACCATCTGGTATGACTGCTGTATGTTACCACTAAATTTTCATTAAAACTCTAAGAACATAGAATAAGGGTATAATTAGAATTTTAATTATAGGCTAAAGGCTCTGTGTCTTTAACCTTTGCTGCTAGGTTCAGTGGTTCTTGAATTCAGGGATGTGTGGTGGGTGAGTGGGGTAGTGGGATAGTATTGTAGTCGGAAAGCATGTGATAATTTGAAGGTGAGATAGGGTAAGATTTAAGGTATGTGATTAATTGCAAGGTGGTGAAAAGAGATTAGGAAAGTGACAAGGAGATTATACATGGTTGGTTGCATAAATGTTAGGGTCCAGGATTTGAGAAATTTCCTTCAGTCGGGCAGCCTTTTGTCAATTTGTATATGGAGTGTACAATGAGGGTGGACGCAACAGTGATGGCAGTAGCCAGCCAAAGCTGAACATTGAGTGGTGCTAGGAAACATACAGAAAAGTCAACATTATTCTAATGCAGCTAAAGAATGTTCATCGGTTGTGAAATCTGAAGTGTGTGTCTCAGTTGTCCTCATTGAAGATCCAAGAAAGTTAACTAACGAAGTGTAAAAATTTGCTTCTTGTTGTGGTCCTTGGAATAATCCATGTAGGAATATCTAATGGTATAATGTTACTGAATATGCTGTTCTGATAACATGTAACTTCTTTTATAAACCATTTTTAACTCATTTCATTGTGTTCTTCCGAAGTTTAGTCAGACTACTGTTTCAACCTTTGGTTTCATAAAAACCTGCACAGTAAGAACTTTGATTGAGTAAATTATATGTAACTCAATAAAGACTGCAACTTCCATTCATTACTGTTTCCTTATCACGAGTATAACTACCAGTTAATATGGCCCACCAAATTCATTGTCATTCAAATAGGATTCTTTTAATCATGATCTTCTAAAGAGGGCCATTTATTTTTAAAGATAAAATAACAAACCTTAACCTGTTGAAAAGGAATTATATGTCAATATTGCATATCTATATATAATAAATCATACATGTACCGAAATATACGTAGTTTTTATTTTTTAATAAAATCTTGAAATTATATACAGTTACTTTTCTCATCAGTATTTACCAAGAATTGATAGATAAACAAACCAAATCCTTACATTAAATTTTGTAAGAACATGAATGAAACTTAATAATGAAGTTATACCTCCAACAAATTTACAATTTCAAACAAATTTCACTCATTGTGTTAAGAAGTACATGTTTTTTTCAGCCTTGCATGTGCTATTACTTCCACAGTACGTGGCCTATATCCCCTCCAAATCTAAGGTGTACCTCAGGTCAAATTGGAGTAGAAGTGCTATCCACAGTTCCAGGTTTCAAACCAAAACCAAGGAATGTGGGTCAAGTATAGGTTGATATAGACATTTAGACATTACTGAAGCACGCGTGAAGATCTTGTCATCTCAAGGTACCCTGTATTCATATTCATCAATTATAGGCCTTAGGAGACTTTACTTCATGGAAAATATTTAGCTTTTCCTATCAGCAGCACTCTGATGCATGAATCAATTTCATATACGTACTTTAATTCTGTCTAACATATGGTGGCACACTCGTGTGCGTGGCCTGATATTGAAGCATAGATTGAGGGGCCAGAGTGTGGAAATTGTAGTGGCTGGAATGAAAGTACAGGAAGCAGTGATGGGAAATAGAAAAATGGTATTGAGCATTAAATCTGTCTAACCAGCTGTAACAATTTTGAGAGAGAATGGAATTTATTCAGGTGAATAGAAATGTGTGTATTTTGTATTTGTTATAATTAGCTTCAAAATATAGTATTTTTTATATATAGTCCAGTATTATGTATTTGTTATAATCAAACTACTAAGCGTGACCTTCTATCCTTATCTGCTGATAGGTTCAAAATGGTGGTGACCACTCAGGGTTTGACAACTGCTATTCCAAGTAGCCTTTGACAATTTCCTGAGCCTCTCAGGGTTGCTTTTTCTGTGTTCTGCATCATGTACGTGTTAATCTTTGTATTGCAATAGGCGTAATATTCTTCCTCATATCATTTTCTAGGATCAGTATCTTAACTTTCATTTGAGGGTATCTTTGATTTTGAATTATAAGTTTCAACAGACTGATTTATTTTTATTCAAAAGATTATCTTGGACATGATTCAATAACTGACTTAAACATTTTAACTCCACGACTATGATGTCTATGTTTGCAGATATTCTCAGTAGATAGAAAACATTTTTGGAAGTAATTAATAAGTATACATTAGCATTCTGTCTCTTTCAGTATTTTGTAAATTCTGTCTTTTTTTATTTTGAAATGTGAATCACATATGCCGGCCACCTTGAACACACCCCAGGTTCCATTGAATTCCAAAGACAATGAAATGATGGGTATAGGGAATGAAAACAGGCAGTGCCTTAAGGCAAAGGGAATTAGATTCATGTGTTTCAAATGTGTTTCAATGAATGTTGTAGTTCTCAATCTCATAGTCTCTAAATCATATGTTTCTTCAATGGCTACAACCACGTGGTCAAAACTTCATATAAATGGATACCTATCAAGTAGTAATATATTTTAATATTTATAAACTCTGAATTTGTTTTCAGAGTTTATCACAACACTTTCATCAATGTAGTGATGTGATTTCTGAATTTTTTTTCAGACCCTATATCATCATCATCATTTAGATAAATTTACCTTTTGTTTGATTGAACTCTTAATTAATGTAGTGACGTGAATGTCAGAAACGGTAGAAACCCTCACACCAAATACTTCTAGAATGGATCATTTACCTTCTTATATCGATTCATCGTCAATTGAGAATAGTAAAGGTCGATCAGATGTGTGGGGACATTTTACTAAACAAAACCCTTATTCTGAGAAGAAGGCTAAATGCAATTATTGTGGTGATTTGATTAAATATTTGGCTGGAACAAGCGGGATGAGGAATCATTTGACGAGATGCAAAGAAAATCCTAATAAGGAAGCATTCAAAAGGCAAAAGCTTTTATCATCAACTACAGAAGTTAGTGTTAGCCCTTCACCAACTATTTCTAAATTTGACCAAAATGCATCTCGAATGAAGTTGGTGAAGATGTTTGTGAAGTCCGAGCTTCCTTTTCGATTTGTGGAAAATGAGGACTTTCGTGACTTTGTATGGTCCTTGCAACCACGATTTGAAGTCCCATCCCGCACTACATTGAGGCGTGAAATGTGGGAACTCTATGAAGAGGAAAAAGCAAAGTTGAAAATGTTTCTATCAAAGCAGTGTGAGAGGGTTTGTTTAACTACAGACACATGGACTTCAATCCAAAACCTAAATTACATGAGTTTAACAGCTCACTTTATTGATAATGATTGGAAACTTCAAAAGAAAATTTTGAATTTTTCTCAAACAACGGGACATTCAGGGGAGCTCATTGCTAAACATGTTGAGGCTTGTTTGAATAATTGGGAGTTGAAGCGAGTCCTTAGCATCACTGTAGATAATGCTACAGCAAATGATGTTGGGGTCCTCAAAAGAAGGATGTTATCATGGAATTGTCTCGTCTTAAGGGGAGAATATGTTCATATGCGTTGTTGTGCTCATATATTAAGTTTAATTGTGAAGGAGGGCTTAAAAGAAATCAAAGATTCAATTTCAAAAATCCGAAGCGCAGTTAAATATGTGAAATCTTCTCCCGCTAGATTTGCTAGATTCAAGGCATGTGTTGAACAAGAGGGAATTTCTTACAAAGGTATTGTTTGTCTTGAAACAAGGTGGAATTCAACTTACTTAATGTTAGAGGCAAGCTTGAAGTACAAAGATGCCTTTGTCTTGCTAGATATGCAAGATAAGAAATTTAGTGTTGAAATGGCCAAAAGTAATGGTGGTGTGCCATTAGAAGAGGATTGGGAATATGCAAGGTCTATTCTACCATTTTTAAAGATGTTTTATGACTCTACCCTACGCATTTCTGGTTCTTCTTATGTCACCAGTCATATGTATATGAAGGAGGTGTTTGGAATTGGTAAAAGGATTCAACAATATTCTGAGAGTAGTGATTTGAGCATAAAATTGATGGCAATGAGGATGAAGGGCAAGTATGAAAAATATTGGGGAAATCCTAATGGAATTAATATCTTATTATTGATTGCTGTTGTGCTTGACCCTAGGAGTAAGTTGGATTTTGTTAATTACTTCATTGACTACCTCTTTGAATCTAGTATGGCCAATGAATTGAAATCAAAATTATTGTCATCTTTAAAAACACTTTATGAACAATATCAAGGTATTGAGGAGGGTTCTCAAAGTAGCCAACAAGAATCTCATCTAGATGATGATGATGATGATCCTCATGGCATGAGTTTCTACCTAAGAGCTACAGGACGTAGATTTGATTATATATCAGAGCTTGATAAATATTTGAGAGAGGATCCTGAACCTTATATGAAGTCAGTTGAGCTTGATATTTTACATTGGTGGAAAGTCAACTCGACTAGATTTCCTATCCTTGCGAACATGGCTCGAGAGGTGTTAGCCATTCCTATCTCTACCGTAGCATCAGAGTGTGCATTCAGTACAGGAGGAAGAGTGGTTAGTCCTTATCGTAGTTACCTAACGCCTAAAATAGTGGAAGTGCTTGTTTGCACACAAGATTGGTTAAAAGGAACACCTTTCTCTATACTTTTTGACGAGGATCCTAAAGAACTTGATAAATTTGAGCAAGGTGAGATTATATGACAAATTTATATATTTTTTAATTTATATTTTACGTGTTAAAAATTGATTAAATATTTTATTTTATTTTTGTAGAGATAACATCTCAAGATGAAGTGGGATCTTCAAGTGCTGCTATTAATTTGGATGATTGAAAATCAAGAAAGAAGCATTGATGTAAGTCCTCGAGCTTAATGTAAGGCTATTGAAGATGTTATTCTTGAGCTTGAACTTAATGACTATTGTGTCTTGTTCTCCATCCACGGTTGTGTATAGAGAAAATTAGTATTTGTAGAGTTTGTTAATTTATGGATCACAAGTTGTTTTCCCTAACAATAGTTTTATGAAGTTTTTAATTCTTTACTCCATCTCCAATAGAGATTTGCTATTACTGTCAGTATGCTACATTTTTATGGCCATATTGTTATAAGATATTGTGATAATTTTTCAGGAATATTATGATTTATTTTAAAAATGTGTCTCTAATACTTTTTCTTTGGTTTAATTATATGCAATAGATGGGAGAAAATGGCTATGGCTCTATATCCTGGTATACCAACAAGCTATATGGAGGGTTAGTATTTGCAGTAGGAATTTCATTTCAATTTGATTTCTGGCTTGAGTCACTGAGCAACTCTGTCTGCTGTGCTATTTCTCAAGGTGTGTAAGGAAAAATATATATTTATATTTTTCTGCTCATATGATAGTAAAAGGAGATAGCTATGACATCAATATGATGCCTTTTTTTCTGCTGAGTTATGCTTTATTCCGAAACTTCTTTTGCTGCTTTATGGTATATATGTATGGAAGCTTTAATGGATACAAATTTGGTGTCTCTGGTCTTCTTGTTACCATAGAAACTCTGCTTTTACACATAAAAGTGAATGGGTGGAAGGCTTTGTGATTTTATTCTTCATGACAGAATCAAATGGTTGACAGAATCAAATGGTTGACAGTGTTTTATACTTGTAATTGAGAACTGTAATTACCTGTAATTGAAAACTGTTTTCAGTATCATTTAGCTTTAATTTTGAACTGTTTTCACAAAACAGTTTACTGAACTGTATTGCAGTTAACTGAACTAAAAAATAGTTTAGTTCAGTTTTTTTTAACTATGTTATAGTTAATTGTAATGGATTTATAGTGCAGTGTAAATAGTGCAGTTTGCCCACCCCTAGAGGTAGACCATATGAGCTCGCATTGAGTAAAGTGGAATACTAGTAAATGGTTCAAAAGTGAACCTTTCCTTACTAACAACGTATAATGGCATTAAGATAGAAGGAATTGACTTATAATCAGATAAGAAATGTCATGCACAACTCTTGTTCAAGAAGGGACATCCCTTGAATCAGCTGTTGGGAGCATAGTAGAGGAATTTAGAGACCTTATTCAATTAAACTCAAGAGTTAGTACTACTATTGGCATAACAATTGGTACACCATAGGTTGGCCCAACCCAGTCCTCTCGTACTATAGTTGACTCCTCACAGTTCTCCCTTTTTCTCTTATTTAGATAAGACTCCTTCTATATAGTTCGTTTACTCGGACTGATATAACTATCAACTTCTACATGGAAGAAAGGGCGAGGGTAGGAAAACAAGAGATAGCGAAGGTCTCCGTTATGACGAGAGTAGGTTTAATGCATTATATAATAAGATGACAATGATAGGATGATCGACATTTACTATTTCTAGTTCTAAAGCAACTGTCAAATCTCGTGTTGGGGATGGGAAATTTTCTTTTTGCATCAATAGGTTGTTTACAAGAACAAGTTTCACATAAGTACTGGAAGGGCTTTCTACTTCGGGCTATTAAAGAATGGAAGGTAGCTAGCAGCTTCCATAGCTGTCTGGGATAGGCCACAAAGGGAAGCAGAAGGGGATTCATCAACAAATGGAGCTATTCGGAAGTAACTGATCCCGCATTACCATTAGTAAGGGAAGGACCTGGCTATCTTTTGGTCAAGTTTTCTTGGGGTTGGTTCCTTTACTATAATAGGTTCTGAATGTCTTACTTCTCACAATGCTGCTCAATAATCATTTTGGTATCTACTACTATGGTACCTACTATTCTTTCTAAACTTAGGGCTTCCCTTGCTCACCCATTGTTCTTTGGTAGGGGTGGGCAGCATAACATCTTTTGGTTTTCTACTTCCAAGAAAGACTTGAGTGAATTAACCATTTGCTTACTCTTGTAGACCGCTCTCTTCTTTGTTATTCAAAATCTTTCTTACTTTGGTAGCCGAATCTTGATAATTCGAATGGGCAAAGCTCTTCCTTTGGTGATGAAGTTAGGTCGTCTTTATTGTGTAAATTTTGGGTCAACCATATTCCCATCCTTGGCTTTCAACCTCAGAGACTTTCCAATAGGAAGGATAACTACAATTTTACTCAGGTTGCCTACTTCTCCATCGAGTTATCCGTTTCCTTGCTCATGTGAGCTGGTTTTCTGGTGTATCAACCCAAGATTTTACCACTACATGGTCGAATCCTATTATTATTGACTATTGGCTGCACTAAATACATCATTATCCGAGGCATTATATACCTACTTCTACCGGTTGAAGGGCTAAAGTAAGGCCTTGTTATGTCTCTGAGTGCTGGGAGATTGAGAAGAATGAGAAACAAAAGTCTCAAAACTACAATTATTGGAACCAAAGCGCCCACCTAGACATTATACCAACTGCCTCCTACACTATAAAATGCCACAGCGCAGAAAACTCTTTCTTTCATTCTTGGCTGTCTTCTTTGACTTTTCCCGAAATTCCTAATGGAACTGAATAAAGTAGACTATTCGCTTAAACACCTATTTATGAAACCATTAAGTAATAAATGACTAGGAGGGATTTTGGAAACATAGAAATGAGGTAAGTAAGTTGTTTGTTGGTTCTTACTTGGAGCTTTGGACATCGACAAGATTTTGTGATTCATAGTGGACAGGTAGATAGAACCATTCTCAATTACCACTTGTGGTTTTAGCTACCCGAGTAAGGTAAGATGCCTTCCCAACTGGTAGAGGAGAGCTGAAAAAACTTTAATATACGTCTTACCTACTTACGCATCGTCACCACGGACCCCTCTCACGTTAGGTTGGCCAGACAAAGTTGTTATTGTGCGATCTGTGGCGGACACGTTAAATCATATTTGACATAGTTGTCATTTCACTTCAATGTCGATGATTGAGATAACTGAATCCCTGAGCCCCGCTGCATTGCATTCACTAGAATAGTTCTACCAGTGATACGACCTTAGGACATTCGCTTCTTAATGACAGGAGCTTCACTCACTTCGGTTCAAGTTCACCTATCCCATATAGTATTCTCAAGATTCTTAGGTCAGGGTGGTTCAAAACCTTATATGATGGAATTGCTCATAATACATCAGATGGGATTTCCCGTAAAATGGAATCAACCACACCTTCTATGTGAACTTACACCTTTTTCATTGAAAAGGATTTTGGCTTTACTCTTTCGAATTATAATTCAAATTTCTGGCTAAAAAAACTAGCTACTATACCTCACCTAGGAAGATCTACAATGACCTTTCCTGTGAATAGGTTGTAGATTTTTATACATTGATGTGGGCCTACCACCAAATCTCTGCAGTGAAATCCTTTGCCAAATATCCCTAAAAACCTGGTGGATATCCCAACTTTCAACTTTCTTGGCTCACTACTATTTATCCTATAAAAGCCATCTCTCTCTTTCCTCAACTGCACCGAACCTTGCTTATCCTCATCCCCTACTTTTCGGAAGATGTATTCCTCCGTGCTTGAGTAGAAGTTGCTTCCCCATAATAGAATCTTTCTTCATTTAATGTCTCAATCCTCGCTTCGAAAGCTACTGAAAACTCAACATAAGAACTCCTGCTTGAAACCGTTACTGGTTTGCTACTCTTTAGTAGATTTTTGGTTGCTTACTCTGAATGCGTAGGTGTACAGGTATTGCTGAGACGAATGATTGACCCACTTTGGGTAGATCTATCACTTGTAGAGGCATGCCTACATCCTTCCTTTTTCTAATCTACGGTTTCCCATGACCCGAGTGAGACGAAGCTGAACTACTAAAGTTGCTAGCCTTGGCTTTCTTCCACTTCAACAAACCTTCGTCTATCACATCATATGTCACAATTGTCAACCCTTGAAGAGATTCCCTCCTTTCTTGCTAAAGCGACTTTCATGCAAGCAAACCTTTGTGGTTGGAACTTGTTTCAATGAAGAAAATAACCAGATTTACCAACACATCTCTTTCTGAACAGGCCCAGAGGAAATACAATCATTGAAGTTGTCTCTGGCAATGTATGATGAAGGCCATGAGGTCATCTAACAATAAATAACTCAGTCTTGAAGAAGACAAAAAAATTTACTTATGTCTTTCATAGTATTGGCCACACAGACAAGATACAATGCCTTCTCACAAAAGAGAAAACATAAAAGAATATTGACCATCATACTAAGGCCTACAAATTTAGCCTCATCCAGCCATAAAAGAAACACAAAAGGTCAATTAAAATCATCTAGAATTAGGACTAAGATGAACTTCAAGCGTACCCACGAAACTGGTGATACTATCAAACCTCCACACAAAAAAAATACTGTTATAATAATTCTGACATTATAGGTTCCACGTCTCAACATTAAATTCATTGAATTTTTATCTCAACTTTAATTCACATAATAAAAATTATATTTATATTACAAAACAAAAAAATATTTTTTCCTTCGACCCCTTCAGTTCAATAAAATAAAAGATAAATAAAAAATTATCTCTAAAATGGAATTACCTTGAACTGACTTCCTTTAATAAAAAAATCACTGCTAACAAAAGTCAAAATTCTGTAACCAATTTCAAACCTTCCTTGACACTAAAATCTGAAAACAATAGTCAAATTTCGGATTTCCGAGATCCAAATTCCAACCTACGTCTTCTCAAAATTCACTAAAAATAATAGTCAAATCTCAATTTACCGAAAACCGAATTCCAACATACATCTTCATAAAAATAACTGACAAAAACACTCAGAATTTGATTTCTCGAAAACCAAAGTCTAACCTACCTTTTTGTCAAAATATATGAAAAACAAACTCAGAATTCAATTCCCAAAAACTAAATTCCAACATTCCTCTTCGTCAAAAAATTAAAAATAAAAGTCAAAATTCACTTTCCAAGAAACCAATTCCAACGTACCTTTTCATTTAAAAACAAAATCTGATTTTCCGAAATGTATATATAATCTATAACATGCTATCCTGGTAAATAGAAAAAAAAAGGACAGAAAATCAGAAGAAAAGAAATTCTACTTATGCGAGCAGTTGACTTGTCAAATCACTCTTAATCTTATTTCTTCTTCTAAAGTTAAAAACAGTATTTTTTTTCTTTTTTTTCTCTCTCTTTTATTTTTTATTATATTTATAGTTTCTCCTACTACTATTTACGTAATTCTTATTATTTTTATTGTTTTCTTTATATATTAATTTAATCAATTTATATATATTTTTCACTTATAATATAATACAAATATTTAAATAATAGGAATATATCTCGACCCTGTTGTGTTTTTACTAGTTTATATTAAAGACATTTATCAAACATTTACTATACATAAAATAAAAGTAATATACTTTATGTAATCAGAAAACAGAAATAAAAAATTAATTATATAATAAATGGACATGAATCTTTACAGTAGTCTTTTGAACCTAATTAGATGTTTCTGAATCCTACAAGCATGCATGCAGGGTGGCAGAGAAGTGCGGTGATCCACAAATCTCACAAATTCTAGCCCTTGGCAACAACGCTAATGACTTTGTAACATTTTTCACCTCGTATTTTGGTTATGTTTTTGTTTGTGTTCATATTGTTTTGAATCAGTAAAATTCCTGGAGTAGGGGACCATTTTGTTTCTTGTTACCATATATTTAGTTATAAGTTCAGACCCACCCAAAGCCTGTAGTTTCTTTTGCGAATGACATTGATTTTCAATGGAGAACATTCTGGGTCTTATCAAACTTCGTATCAAAAAAGGCTCTAATCTCAAAGCTTGCGACACTCGTACCAGTGACCCTTATGTCTTTGTCACCATGGCCGAACAGGTTATAAGCTACAACTTTCGATTATTATTCAGAACTTATTTTTTCTCGTGAGTTTTCCCATAACCGTGTCTATTTCTTGTACAAGCAAAGTAAATACATATATGTCAACAAAATTTGCTTTTCATGGTATTTTATATTTTCTATTTGGTGACAATGTCATTATAGCATAAAAAAGAAGAAGAATGTCAGCATAGTTCTTACATAAGTCATGCCTTATTCTTGTTTATCACCATCCAAATATAAGCGAGAAACTGAGCTATGAAAGCAAAAATGTCGTACCAGGCTACGACAACAGATAACACTGTTGTTGAACCAGAAGAACACAATGTTCCAACAAAAGTAAAGGATCATGTCTCAACTTGGATAGTGGTGATACCATGTCCATAAAATTGACTTTTTCATCATCTTTTATATTCCTCTCTTCTATATATAATACAAGCACTATAACTGATCATTTCATATTATTTTTAATTCATAAATAGGTTGATTAGTAGGCTAACAATAATACTTATAATAGGAAGAAATAATAACATGATCCCTATTATTATGAATTGTCTTTAGAAAATATGATGATATATTTCGTTTTATTAGTCCAAAACTTACGAAAATTTTGCAGAAAAGAAAGAATAACTTCAAGTGGAAAAATTTCTTTACAAAAGAAAACTTTGCAGACAGATTAAGTATACTTTATTTGCCACTAACATCTGAAGACGTCATTTCATGATGCAGCAACTGAGAACTAGTGTTGCAAAAGATACCTTAAATCCTGAGTGGAATGAAGAACTGACCCTTTATGTAAAAGATGTTAACGTTCCAATACTTGTGGTGAGTACTGAAACAATCTATATCATGCATCAGTAGTGTTGTGTTAAATTGATGATCAGTTGGAACTGTGTTGTTCTATTCAGACAGTTACAGACAAAGACACTTTCACACCAGATGACAACATGGGTGATGCAGAAATAGACTTAAAGCCATATCTTCAGTGTGTGAAGATGGAGTTAAGAGATCTGGCAGAGGGTCACATAGTGAAGCAGATTCAACCAGATAGGACTAACTGCCTTGCTGAAGACAGCAACTGCATATGGAAAAATGATAAACTCATCCAAGAGATGACTTTAAGATTGAGAAATGTCAAGCATGGGGAAATAACTGTAGAAATTGGGTGGGTTACTCTTCCAGATTCAAAAGGCTTATCACAAGTTCAGTTTTAGGTGTTCCTACTTGCCTTTATGTTGTTTTCCATGTTTTACTATGTAACTTTGGAGTAACATCTAGAATGTAGCAAGTTACACAAATATATTTGCTAATAATAAAGTGTTTTACCATTATTTTCTCTAAGAATTCACTTATGTGGTCTTCCCATCAGCTTATCATTAAAAGTTTTGCTATCATTATATACTTTAACATCTAAGTTAATTTAATACTCTTAAATTACATCTATCATTTAAATAGTCAGCACTTAAGAGAAATTTGCATTTACAACAAGGAAATGAACTCTAGTATGCGACTATTTTCCTTTCAATATGTCAAAATTAATACCTTTATTAAGAAGAATGTTAATAGTCGTCTTCTTGGTTTTTATTTTGGAAAATTACACTTGATCCTTTTATGTTATTTGACTCAAAAAAGATTATTGATTTTTATTTGTACCATATATAATCCTTCTCTTAGATGTAGTTGACATTATGCAAAATAAAACCTAGAAGCTACATATATGGAATAACTTGTTTTTATTAGTTTTAGAATTATGAGTATTAAAGATTTTAATCAAAATTGAACTATTTAGTTATTTATTTTTATTGGAATAATTTCTCATTCTTTTTCTTAATCAAACATCAACTAGGTGAGAATGATTATAAATGGTCTCTAAATTATCAAAATTTGGTTTGAATTAGTTTTCCTTTTGTTTAGCTTTTTCATCTTTTGTTTCTTTTTATTTATTTTTTAATATGCTAGGATTTTACGAGTTTCCACTATGAGAAAATCAGTATTTAGTGTCAAATTTTGACTGATACTAATAAGAAAAAGTCAACGCTAAATAACTCTTAGTATTCTCTGTGTCATAGTATGTGACACTAAAATCATGGACGTTAGTTCATTAAGCATTGGCTTTGAAGCCAACTTTTACTAGCTTAGTTGACATTAATTTATCACTAAATTTTAAATTTATTTTTTAATTAAGTAGTTTAGTATAAGTTTTTATTATTATTTTCAATATTAGTTTAATTTACATTAACTTGGCCGACACTAATGATAATGATTTTAAAAAAATTACATCTTGAGATTTAATATAAACAAAAAATAATAATTATAATGATTTAAAGAAATAAATGTAAATGAAAAAGATGAATGAGAATGGAGATGCTTGAATTATTTTTCATATTTATTTAATGTTTTTTACTGTTAGTCTCACTTAATTGATGCTAACTTAAATAAATATAAATATTGAAAAAAATAAGGTTAATATTTACTAAGGTTATCTTTTATAGAATTATTTTAGGAAAAGACGGAAAACTTTTAAAACTTTTTGACTCAATCGGGTCATATGACAAAATATATTTCCTTTAATTTTGTGAAGTACAAGTCATTGTATAAAATTTTATTAAATTTTAAAATTTTATTTTTATTAAAAACAAATATTTTTAATATTTTAATAAAAATTTTCTATTTATGTTAGAAAACAGAAAATAAATATGCATGCATCTTTAAATTTTTATCAACAATGATATCAAATAAATTTAAATCTAACCTGTTTTCTTGTTATATCAACCTTTCTTTTTTTTTTTCTACAGTCAAGTCAACAAATATTATTACTGAAAATTTATTTTTATTGTTCACATCAACAAACTTGATGTGTGGAGCATGTAGCTTCAACTCAATTTCAACATCATCAGGTGCATTGGAATGGGTAATAGGATAATTATTAATACTCATAATCTCATCTTGTGAGTAAATATCTACACTTGAAGTAGTTGACTCTCGTGCTTCATCTAACAAATTCAACAACACCTTTAGTAAAATTGGTATGTCCATCAATAGAAAATCAACGTGATGTGATTCTATAGTTAGTTGGTGGTTGATTTGATGTTTTAGCAAAATTAGCTTCAATTTTGTCCAACTTTTGATTCAATTCTTTAATCATTTTCTTCAATTAATATTATGCTCAACCCATATCTTCAAAAGAATTTCTAACTTGGGATAATGCCCTAAGCCGTCGAAAAATGCCATAAGCCGTCGATAAAGGGTGTTTACCGATGGCTTATCGACGGCCAAAAATTCTTCGATAATTCTCTTGTCGCTAACAATTACCGAGGGCTTTTGCCCTTCGGTAATTACCGAGGGCCAGAAGCCTTCGGTAATTACCGAGGGCCAAAAGCCTTCGGTAATTACCGAAGGGCAGAAGCCCTCGGTAATTTCCGAAGGGCAAAAGCCTTCGGTAAATTGCAGAGAAGGTTTCAGAAAAATTATATTTCTTGTGCAACCCAGACCTGTATATCAAATTCCAATTACAAACAGACCTGCATATCAGTTTTTTTTCAAGCACATACAAACATTCATAATGTGCATCTCAAAGATGCAATCAATTATCAATATCCATTGAACATCAATTAATTCATAGAACATCCATTAATGTATAGATAATGTAATTATAGTTCAAATATAAAACAATGTAACAAAAGGATGTTCTAACATCCAAAGTCTGGAAGTAGATCTAACTAACATTGAAATGATATCAAGTCAAAAATGTTCTAATATCCAAATGTTTGTGTAACAAGTAATAAGAAAATGAAACTAATAATGTACATAACTATCATCAGAATGATCTTCATCATCCTGCTCCTCTATTGATGGCTGGACTGGTGTGGGTTGGACTGATGAGGGTTGGACTGATGTGGGCTGTTGAGTGGCAGCAGATGATGAGGAGGGTCGTGGCTGGGTCGGAGGGATATTTTGTACGTCCTGTGAGGTTTCAGGCAAGACTCTCATGACTAGGGCCTTAAAGTTTGTAAACTCTGCTCTGAGATCAGTGATCTCCTGGTCACGTTGCTGGAGTTCCTGCTTGAGGCGAAGAACGACCTCGTCAGGAGTACTGGTGGAAGAAGAAGGCTGGTGCTTCAGAGTACCTCCTCTGGATGTTGTATAGTTTGCAGCAAGCTGTCCCGCACCATACACTCATCCCTTTTTCTTCCCACCAACGATGTCGATCCAGCACTGTGTCCTACGGATGTCATCATCTGTATTACTGGCATCATCTGGTGTAGGAGTTGACTCATGTTCAGATCTAACCTGTGAAAGTCTCGTAGAAAAGTCTTCCTGTTGAAACATTAAAAGCAATGTCAGGGAACGATAGTATAACATAAATGAAAAATTAGTAATAATAATATTGTTATTTGCTTACTTGAGTCTTCCGAGATCTTTCATCAACAAATTGATTAGTTCCCTTCCGAACATGAGTCTGTGCAAAGACTTCATCAACATGGACCGCCCGTCCTAGAGCCTGTGCCTGTAACATAATTAAGAATTAGAAGCGTACATATGAAATAGAATATACATAACTTATGTATGAAAGAAAAAGTTATGTAATGAGATTATACCATACGAATGGCATGCTCATGAATGGTGATCGACCCACCACTATGCAGGGTGCCACCCCTTTCAGATGCTCTGTTCCGCTGGGCTTTGGCACACTTATTGCGGAACTCTACTGTATTCCAATGAGCCAGTAAAGAGTTCCAAATTTGTTCACCCAGCCAGTTAGGGCGCTGTCCTGCATTGCGGGCATCCCTAAACATCTCTGACAGCCGATGAGATGCTTTCATGTGGAAATTTCTGTGTATATGACTTTCATGTTCAGGTTTCCACTGCACCTTCATCTGTAACATTAAAGAGAACAAACATTGATTATAAAACATACTAAAATAAGACGGACATTAGTGTAATAGATTGCTCACCTGAAAGCGCTGCCAGAATGACTTTCTGTCGTCATGAGGTATTGCTCCCCAAGTAGGCTATGGACTTAAAAACTGTTGCTTAATTGAACGTGTGATGGCCTGGGAAGCAACCCTAGATGGAATAAACCTGCATAACAAAAGTCATTTCAATTACAATATGGTTTAAACATCAAATGATATCAACAGATTATAAACTTACCCTTTACCATAGGGCTCAATCCATGGTAGATCATGGAGGGGCGGGTCAAGACCTTCACCATCACCACTTGAATCTGGATCAGTAGGTGGTGTGGTAGTCTCAGATGGCGGTACAGAAGATGAGGAAGGTATAGAAGTAGGGTCAGGGAGAGGAGTGGGGGTAATAACAATAGGGGGAGGAGTGGGGGTGGCAATAACAGGAGGAGGAAGAGGGTCTGCTGCAGGGGTAGTAGAAGGGTGTGCTGCAGGAGGAGGAGAAGGCCTCACAGCAAAGGTAGGAGTAGGCTCTACTACAGGTGTAGGAGGCTGTAGAATAGGGGTAGGAGGAGGCCCCACAGATGATGTACTACCTGCAGCAATGGTAGGTAGTCTAGCAGGCACCCTAAGTACGTACTTTGGTGCCTACCGTTGCCTCTTTGGAGGCCTGGCTACCCCTTTTCCTTTATCAGGACGTTCTGAACCTTGCCATTGCATTTCATTTCTGACATGAGTGGGGGACAACATGAAGTTCTTGAAATAATGTGAACAAAAATAAGTTGTCTCTCTATGCAAGTAAGCTGCACAAATTGAGCCTTCCACTCTAGCTTTATTTTTAACTGAACGTTTGGATTCTCCCATAAACCTTTCAAAGGGATACATCTACCTGTACTGCACGGGTCCCCCAAGCCAAGCTTCATATGCAAGATGAATTGGAATGTGCTCCATTGAATCAAAGAATGCAGGAGGGAATATTCTTTCCAATTTGCAGAGAATAATCGAGATATTTTCATCCATCTTTTTAAGGGAATTCTCCTTTAGTGTCGTGCAGCACAAATCTTTAAAGAAGTTACTGATTTCTATCAGTGGATTTAACACGTGCATTGGCAAACAACTGAACGCAAGAGGGATGAAAGTCTCCATGAATACATGACAATCATGACTCTTCAACCCTTGAATAGTACCGTTCTGAACATTGGCACATCTGGACAAGTTAGAAGCATATCCATCTGGCATTCTAAGCTCCTTGATCCATCCACACACTATTCTTGTCTCGTCTTTTGACATGGTGTAATTTGCTTTTGGTTTAAATAATCGGCCGTTAGCTTGTGCCTTCAACTCTAAGTCTTTTCGTCCACAATACAAAGGTAAATCTTTTCTTGCTTTGTCATTATCTTTTGTCTTACCTTTAACATTCATAACTGTGTTGAAGACATTGTCAAAGAAATTTTTTTCTGTGTGCATTACATCGATGTTGTGTCTTAGCAAGTTGTCCTTCCAATAGGGAAGTTCCCAGAATATGCTTCTTTTAGTCCAATTATGCCATTTCCCAAACCCTTTTAGCCTATTCTGACTAGATTCAGTGACTTTTGGATAGTCTTTCACTCTTCTCCACACGTATGATCCAGTCAACTTTGGCGGGGGCATATCCGTTTCAACTTGTCCTTTGCGAAATGCCTTTTTGTTTCTTCTAAAGGGGTGATCAATGGGCAAGAACCGTCGATGGCAGTCAAACCAACTACTTTTTCGGCCATGACTCAATTGGAATGACTTTGTATGTTCCATGTAATGTGGACAAGCTAATCGACCATGTGTGCTCCAACCAGATAACATGCCGTACACTGGGAAGTCATTAATAGTCCACATCAAGGCTGCCCTCATAAGGAAATTTTGCCTCCTTGAAACGTCATACGTCCAAACACCATTCCATAACTTCTTCAAATCATCAATCAAAGGCTCCAAGTAAACATCAATCAATGATTTGGGATTAGATGGACCTGGTATTATACACGATAAAAACATGTAAGGCTTTGTCATACACATCTCAGGTGGTAGATTGTATGGGGTAACTATCACGGGCCAGCATGAATACGGTGATGCAGACGCCTAAATGTACGGGCTAAACCCATCAGAGCATAGACCAAGTCTGACGTTACGTGGTTCACTGGCAAAGGATGGATGTTTACGATTGAAGTGCTTCCAAGCTTCACCATCAGAAGGATGACGCAAAAATCCCGGAGTTTTGTTACCATCATGCCATGTCATGTGTACTGATGTTTGCATTGAAGTAAATAATCTTTGTAATCTTGGAATTATAGGCAAGTAGAACATGGACTTTAATGGAATTGGTCTTTTTTTCCTCCGTCCAGCATGCATTGTCTGATATCGAGGTGAGCCATAAAACTTGCATTCAACCAACAATGCATCATTTTTGCCACTGTCATTGTCATAGAATAACATACATCCATTAACACAAGAATCAATCTTCTTGACATCCAATCCCAACTTTGAAACACATTTTTTGGCTTGGTAATAGTTCTTCGGCATGAAATTGTTTGGTGGTGTCAAATCTAACATCAATTTTGTATAGAAGTCCACTGCTTGAATGGGAACGTTCCAATTAGATATCCCAGCCATGAGTCTAATGCACACTGACAATTTTGACTCAGATGAACCTTCAAATACAGGTAGATTTGCCTCTGTCAGTAAATTGTAAAACCTCTGCGTCGTTTCATTTGGAGGCTCTTCATCATGACTATCGTCTACTTCTTCAGCGTGGTGACGAAGAGCATTGTCGACCATCTCTTGCATATAGGCAAATTGATCTAACTCAGATGTATGTACAATAGTATTCGAACCTGATGCAAGCCGTTTTTCAGCTGCAGTGGAGGTTGAAGGAATTTCTTCACCATGAAATGTCCAAACCATGTAATTAGGCATGAACCCTTTTTGGTAAAGGTGAACTTTGACGACTTCATCTTTCAAAATCCTTGTACATTCGCACTTGATGCATGGACATCGAATCCCTCCATCAAGGACATAATATTGATATCGTCGGGCCGTCTCCACGAACTCTTCAACTTCGATGACAAAAGATTCCTTAAAACCTCTCCTTTCACTATAACAACGGTCGTACATCCATCCATGATGGTTGAGAAAATGGGCCATGTTCTGTGACAAGCCAAACAAATAAAAACTTAGCCAAAACAGCAACACTCCATGTGACATAAGTAATAAACCTATTACTACTCAAGTCAAACATGGAAGGCAATTTCAACACTATGGTCATAGGCATTCAATAAGGGCATGCAAAGAGAAGTCCTCGGTATTGAAATGCCTTAGACATACTAAGGGGGGCTCTGTATTAAAGTTGGATGAGACAACTTATTACAACAAAAGTTCTCTTCTCTAGAGTTCCTAATAATTTCTAGTTTCTAAGTGTTTAGTGTATTTTTACCCTTCTCATTGCTTTGAGAATGTGTGTAGTACCATAGGTACTTAAATGACTACTCCACTTAATGAAGTTATAGTCTAATAAATGAAATACAAGGTAAATGAACATACCATATACACATCAACATAATTTAGACAATCAAATATCTATAAAAGCATGGATATATACAACAATTTAACCATGGATGTATTTATGTAGTTTGCAAATTCGAACCATTCTAGTGCACTTTATGTAGTTCTTTTGAAGAAGAAAAAGTTGTATTTGGTGTCTATTTTCATGCAGCAGGGATGTTGTGCTATTTGGCAGTTTAAACAGGTTGTAATTGTTGTATTAAACTTGTTACAACATTGAAAATGAAGCCAGATTGAAAATCCAGCCAGATTATATACAAATTACAGAAAAGCTTATCTGTTATATACAAATTATAAAAATCTGCACTTATCTGTTATGCAGAGGATTAGGACCACTGTACATTAGGTGCAGATGGTTCATGAAAAGCTTATAAGAAGAAGGGAAAGGACAATGTGTGTATGGTGTGAGGAACCTTAGATGATGTTAGTGTGATCACTTACTATGGTTCATGTATCCATATTTTTTCACTGCATGAATGTGTGTGAGAGAGAGCTTTGAACTGGAATAATATCATTGCATATCTATCTAAGTCACTTATAATAGTTTTAAGCTTGTAGGCATTTTAAAATTGAACAATTGAAGTCAGAATTTGGAGCTGTCCTTGTACATTTCTGGTCTACTTTTTGATCTAGTTTGGTACTAATTATTATGTGAAATAGTGGTCTTGTAATGACTTTGGGGTGCAGTCCAGTTTTACAAACATTTTCCAACTAAGGTCGCATCTTAGGAAGTGGACAAGGAGCACAATTTGTCAATTGAAAGGGGCTGTCCAGCAAGGAAAATTGATGAAATTGGCAACTTCGATAGCCAAATATTCAGTTCTAAATTCAATTTGGGCAAACAAAATAATAGCTGGAAAGGGATTCAAAGGCCTTTATTCCTACATTTGGGGTGAAGGATAAATCCAGCATATTGCTAGGTCAATACCCTCTTAGTCAAGACAACAGGTTGTTAGAGAGAACGAACAATGCTAACATGGAGAAAGCTGCAGAATCAATATGAGAAATCGGCTTGCAAGTACAGAGGCTTGCAGGGAAAAAATAGTGTTGTGCTTGCTAATGATCACTGATTGGATTTGGTTAGGTATCAACATTTGAGTGAATTATGAACAAAGGTGGAAGATTTGCACAAACAGATGTGCTTAATCTGATTGACTTATAATTGCTTAATCAATTGCTTATAGTAGATGGTATAATGGTTGAAGGGGATGTGAAATTAAATAGGAAAATTCAGGTCATGCCACATATTGAGATGTATTTTACAGAATTATGTTTATCACTGTATCTCAAATAAAATTTGTTTCAGCAATTGTAGTTCTAATGTTAGTGAAAAATTTTGTTCCAAGTTAAGAAGAGTTCAAAACTATGTTGAAACTCTGGATTAGCTGAACATTAACAATTCAGGGGAATTTTATTCTTCTACATCAATACATCCTTCTACATCAAGTAGTAAGATTAAAGGTAAATCAATCCTAAGTTCAGTAATGTATTTAATTCACTCACACTCATACACTATAATTTGTTCTTACAAGGGATTTCCAACACTTTTTTCTAACCATTATGGGATCACTCAAACTATGACAAAAAGGTAATCAATTTGGGCATGATACTTTACTTGAGCATGTGAAGAAGAATATGCAATTTTGTAACACTACATACTAAAACAGATTGGGAACTAAAAGGGTGAATCTGCTTTACACTTTGGTTTTGAACCCAATTGGAGTTCAAACAAGTTTAAATTGATGAATTAAAGTTGCTGAAAGTATTATCAAACAAGTTTAAATTGATGAATTAAAGTTGGTATAAAATTCCATTTTGCTTGGAGCAAAAATGTTTCAGTTTTTCTTGCTTTCTTCATCTGTTGAAGAACCTTTCTTAGAATCCATTTCAGTGCCTACTTCTATTCTACACCTATTTCTATTAGTTTTAAGTTTGTTGGCATGTTAAAATTGACCAATTCAAGTCAGATTTTGGTGCTGTCCAGATTTCATTTGGTATAAAAATCATTTTCTGGTTTTACTATACTGTAATCTGATTTCATCCACATTTATGTTGTTTTTAGCTTTGTGAAAATCTGGTTAATGATTCTGAATGTGTCTAAAGTGATAGCAATTCAAGTGCAGCATATAAATGCAAAATGAGGAATCAAGTTCCATAAAATTTGATTTCAAATTCTAAACATGGTTCAAATTGTTTCTACTCAAATTAACCACTAATTTGTGAAAATCATATTTGAGTTGTTTACAAATTTGACAAAAACAGTGTTGTCACAGTATTTGTTCTAGCTTTGCACCGTGCTGTAATCCTGACCATGCTTTAGGCCATTTTAATTCTCCTAGCTTAGATGTTCAAGCTAGATCTAGTTGTTTAGGATTTTTCCTACATGTTTATTGATCTAGCTATCTTTGATTCTGCTGTTTTGGTCATTTACAGTGCTGTTTTAGCACTTTTTGCTTCATAAATAGCAACTACAATAGTGATTTTGAGAAGCTGTGTACCTTTCTGTTTTTGAACCAATTGTGCAAGTGTATTTGGTCATTACAAACTATTGTGCACTGTTCAAATGGTCCTTCAAAAGCCTATATGCAGACTTGACCTTTAAACCATCAAAGTTTGTTGCATTTTAGGCCAAAGTTATTGTGAATTAATGAATCTGATTGTTTCAGTGCGATTTAAACATTTCTGCAAGTTTATTTCACCATTTCAAACTTGTGTGCACTGTTCATTTGGTCATTTTTCAATTTATGAGCAAAATCACTATCCAAACCATTGAATTTGCTTGATCTTGGCAAGTGGACCATTGATTTTCTATTGTGGTTCCTTTCTTTGCTGTTGAACAGTCTGCACATACTCCAAGTGTTAATTTCAAACTGTTTGAGGTGTCAACTGCTTTTTGTTGACTGTTTGGTGTTGGTTTTGGGTGTCGTGACAAATTGGTGCAACTGTTTTACCTCACATTCCTTGGTCCGAGAGGGTAGCATCTTAGGAAGTGGATAAGGTCTTAAAAGGGCTTCAAGCTTGGACTCCGAGTGCACTTCTTTCTTGTTGTTCCAGCACCAATTTCAGCTGCAGTTTCAACAACCATACCACTTTTTTGCTCATGATTTTGGACCGGCACTTTGTGAAACAGCACCCACACTTAGCTCCAACTGTCACTTGCACTTGCACTTTAACTTAGGAGCGTGTTTCATATAGATAAACCTTCTTTTGGTTTCTAGGTTGATAGCTTTCTTGCATTGAAAATGTTTTGAAAGATTTCTACCTACACACTAAGGTAAGAAACAACCAAAGACTAACTGGCTAGGAAGGACAAGGTTCTTAACCTTGTCCATTTCTGACTCAGTGTATCTCAAATTACATTTGTTTAGGCACTTCTACTTCTAATGTTAGTGAAAAATTAATTTTTAACGTAAAACGAGTTCAAAAGTATGTTCAAACTCTGGATTAGCTGAAGATTAAGAATTCCTTGCTTGGTAGCAATGGACATCATGCACCATTGAGAATGTGTATAGAACCTTAAATAGTTTAAGGTACTTTATCCTTCTACATCAATAGTTTCAACAGCTTGCTTAATCTGACACTTTGCTAATAATTTCAAACTATAGATATCTTAAAATGATATTAAAGTAGTAAGATTAACGTTATATCAATCCTAAGTTGAGTAATGTGAGATTTCACTCACACTCACACACTGTAATTTGTTCTTACAAGGGATTTCCAACACTTATTTCTAACTATTATGGGATCACTCATAGTATGACAAAAAGGTAATGAAATTGTAAAGAACTTTACTTTAGCATGTCAAGAACAAGATGGAATTTTCTAAGACTAGCTACTAAAACACAACTTACAAAAACATTGATTCAGTTTAGCCATTACCTTGAGATCATAGAGACCAATCACACAAGCACACTCCACTACTTTAGCACCAGCAAGTTCTACAATTGAAAGCAAACTTAACCATTTTAGGAACAACAACAAAAAATGGGGGTTAATTCATAAAGCTTTTTTTTATATATATTTAAACATGCTTTTTATTTCTAGTAGTTACCTAGGAGTGTGACAAGACAATTACATGTATGAAGGCTTAATTTAAAGTGAATCATGGTCTACAATCATGAGAAATCAAAGCTGAATGCATCTGTACTTACTCACCACAGAAATACATTCACTTTATAAGACATTTTTTCTTGCAAAAGAAAATATAGAACAAAAGAGTTATTTCAATCATAAAAGGCTGCAAGAGCAAATCACCAAGAAGTCTAATTGCTGCTGATACAGTTCCACGTGTAAATGGAAACAACTTGTATTGTCAGACAGGTTTTACATGAAAATGGAAACAACTTGACTAGAGACTAGACTTCTCAGAGAGGTTTGACATTGCACACAGCTAGGGAAGAACAAGGCAATCAATTTATTCAATTTATTCCAGTTTAATTTTAGCTAGTTTATATTTTCCAACTTGGTTCAGTGTCAATATCTATTTCAAAGTTGTTTGCATTATTGTTTGGTGCTTTGTTTCATTAAAACTTTGTTTGGGGTGTGAGGTTGCTTATTTTCCTGCATAATGGGTTGTTAGGAGGTCATATTCTGATCTATGTTGTTTATGTACCAATTTCCAACTTAAACAATTCTAATTTCATAATATAAAGTTGCTGGAATTGATTAATTGACCTTAGAGCAACTTGTGTGCATTTTCACATCTCAAAACCCCATTATGAGTTCATTTTTGATAATTGGAAGTTGTCAAGTCTGATTTTAATTTCACGTTGCAAGAAGACTTGGTTGGATTGAGTAAGAGCCTAGAATCAACAAAAATAATGTACAACAAGCTTGAAAGAATGAAAATATATGTGTAAAAGGCTGTTAGTTTTTTAGTAATACTAAGCTCGATCTTCAAATTTGAAAAGCATAAATCTACTTCCAATCTAGAAATTTCAGTCAAGACTTTTATCAAGCACTTTTAAAATTTCAATGTTGAAAATTCAATTTCGTGATTCTACTCCACTTTGTTGAATTATCTTGCTTTCTTAATCCATTTTAGAGCATTTCTGTTACCATATGTAATGTATTTGACAGTTTGTAGACAATTGTTATATAGTTTGGAAAAAAATAAAAAATACAAGTTAGTATGAAGTGGTTAGGGGTAGTTACGAGGAGTTTAAACATCAGTTAGGGGAAGTTTTAATTGGTAGTAAGGCAGCTTTTGCCTCGGTAATGAGGGGGGTGTTGTAGTTCTGTGGGTGGAGTGTATTTTGTTTCAAAACAGGGATTGTCCTCTGTAGAAGGGAATTTCTTCCCTTGGAACCTATCATTTACTCCATTTTCTTCTCTGTCTTGAACCAAGACCTATCATTTACTTTCAGCACTCTTCTATACTTTTGGCTTGATCACTATAAATAGCTATATATTGAGAAACTACATTCTTTGTATCTCACACTAACTCTTAACCTAGTAGTAAATATTAATACCAAAACCACTTTCTTCTTTTGCTTCCTCTGTGTGTTGCTTCTCATCTCTACTATGTTAACTCAGCCATCTAAACATGCTTCAATGAGTAACTATACTGCATCTGTTCCTTCCTCAAATCAACACGAACCACTCTTCTACCAACTAATCTGCATCTTTCTTTCTTGTTATTCCTATTCCCATTTAACTAAATCAATTCAAAATAACTTGTTTTTCATTTTATTTCGACTTTCCAATAATATTAAGGAAAACTTGTCCCAGTTTATTAATCCAAAAGCCAGTAAAGAACATACCTCAATGCGTCTCCCAATAGCCTCCCTTGACAACGACAGCCGCCCTCACGTCACGGGAGCACCCTCCTCTCTATGCCTTCGCACACATCGTAATGTTAACGGACCACCCTCCTAACGGCAATGCCAATGCACTGCTGGAACACCACTGAACCCTACCCACACAATGCCATCGGACAAACGGGAAAGGGAGAGGGAGAGGAAGACAAACGTCAAACAAAAGCGAGCCGGAGAGAATGGGAAGCACAAATTGGGGACGAGAACGGATAGGGAGGGGATGAGGGAGCACAACGCAAAGTCGACCTTTTACGAAATTGGGGACGAGAACAGAGAGGGAATAGGGTGTTGTCTTACGAAATTAGGAATGACCTATGACAATACCCCCAATTACTCAGTTTAAGGGGTCGAGCCTCTTACCGAAGGCCACAAACCCCTCGGTAGTGCGCTTTTGACCTTCGGTAATTTCATTTCACCATGTCCCTCAGTAATGCTCATTTTGACCGTCGAAAACACTTATTTACCAACGGTCCCTAGGCCTTCGGTAATAAGCCAAATTCTTGTAGTGATAGATTTGCTTTTGGTATCACTCCAAAAGACCTCCTATCAAAAGAGATATTTTATGTATATATAAATTCATTTCCATCTTTTTGTTTTATTTAATGTGATACTTTATTTGTATCCTAATATTCTAAACATCTTAAAGAAGAGTTTGATTAATATTTGGTTAAAGTATTAAATAAAATAGAGTAAAAATAAATTTTTTTTCTTAGTAATAGTTTAAAAATTGAGGAAGAAACGTTTCTTTGTTCACAACACATACAACAAAGGAGAAGAAGCATTTGATCCTTCATATAACCATTCATGATCCTTTAGTCACATTTTTCTTCCACCTAATCGTTACAACAAAAGGTTACCCATGTTCAATCGTAAGAGGTCATCTTCATATAATTCCAAAATAAAAAATCACTACCCCCCTTACCATTCCCCAATCAAGCCTTCATCCTCATCTCTATTTTGATCTTCACATCCATCTCTAATTCCAAATCAAAATTCACACTACCCTTCAACCAACCGATAACCATTCACCATTTTCACACACATAGAACTGAAAAATTATAAAGGACACGTTTGAAACAAAGGATTACCCACTCTTCTTGTGGTCACAACCCCGCCATCATCATACAATTTCACCATCTTCAACAAACAAAACAAAACCTAACCACAAAGGGAGAATGGTGTTCGATTGTGAAGTTGACAGGGACAGTTTCGCAAGGAAGAAATCCTCGTGTGATTCTCGAAAGAAGAAAGTGGCGTAGACGGCGACGGCCTCGAGGAATGACAATGGCCTTGGTGAACGGCGACAGACTCGACGAATGACGGTGGCCTCGGTGAACGACGACAACCTCGACGAATGACGATGACTTTGAACAATGGCAAGGCGCCCAATCGTGAGTTCCTAGTGTTAACACTATTTGGCATTGCGCGAAGAATGAGAAAGAGGTTACGACCTTTGTTTTTGGAAAAATGATACTTTGACACACATAATGTTCTTACATTCATTTGACACTACTCTTCCTTACTTTTTAAATTCTTCTTTTTCAAGAAACTACAAAAGTTCACTCTTTTAAGACCATTTTACCCTTGTTAGGTGTGTCAAATAAATGTCAATATGTGTCATGCTACCCTTACTCTTGTTTTATCATTTGTTGGGCCTCTATTATTTTCCTACACCTCTGATTTCTCTTTTCAGACCTCCAAATTTTACTATTTTTTGAAGATATAAATAAAATATTAAATTAATTAGATAAATAGTAATTATTGTTTACCAAACATATCTACTATTGAGTGGTATATTTATTGAGATCCTCACACTATAAAGACATTTTCGTTTTTAGAAGCAATGACATTTTCTCTCTTTCTTCTACTTCAACTTCAACTCTCTTCTTCTTTGATTGACGTTCAACATGAGCTTTCTTTTTCTTTGAATTATGTTCAACTTTAATTTTCTTTTTCGTTGAACATTGTTGCGTTTCTTCCTTCATATTCGTTTGAAATTGTCTTTATTTTTGTTCATCTTCGTTTGAAACAAGTAGACATATTCACTTCGGATTTTGAGCCTTCCATTGATATCTCAAACATCTCAATTAAGCTCTTCACCTCCACCTAGCTTTGTGCTTCTGAGTTCACCCCCACCAAGCTCTGTGCTTCGCTTTGCACTTGGTTGTTCTCCACCGAGTTGTAAAGGCACATCCACGATTGTCTGCGCTCTCATGCATAATGCCTAGCTCTATATCCACAATGTCGGGCTCCCCATGCTACTCAATTGTGTTGGCAACCTCTCCTTACTTCTTGGCAAGCTGGTCGAGTTCTTCTTATGCTCGACTCTTGGTCCCCTGCTCAAATTAATCTTGACATCAATCAACTCGACATAATCCAAATCTATCTCGGCACCACCTTGAAAAAGCTCGACACAACCCTAAAATAGCTTATCTCTTCTGATCATCAAACAACCCGTGTGCAAATCGACGTTTAGTCTCTAACTCAATAGGTTGGCCTTCGAGCTCTTTGGCATGAATATAACTATTTCTTTTTCATCTTCCTCTATAAGGATATTCTTCTCCATCTTTTTCTTAATTCGACAAAACTTCGCAATGTGGTCAACCTTACCACAATTGTAACACTTTGCCGATTTACACTCGTTTACATAGTGACCATGCTTGTCTTTGGTTACACTCTTCAACCTTTCCTTTGTCTTTGGTTACACCAATTGTATTGACTGATTTGTTATTTGGTATCACCCTCACAATCATCTTTGCACGTCCTCTAATACCTCGATCTTAAGTGTTCCAAACTTCACCTTTGACGTCAAGTTATGCTTGTAGTTCTTGGTCAAAAGGTTAATAATTCTTCCTTCTCCATTATTCATGGACCTTAAGTGATTCAATCAACTCTTCAACTAAAAAGACAAATAAGTCCTTGGACTTCTCGATAATGCATACAATACTCTCGAAATCAGTGATGTCAAGATTTTCTTCACATGTGTGTTATATATCTGGTAACATTTGTGTAGATTTTTTCATTTGATTGTAGTACATTTCATACAACCTAATAACATATAACCTGGATGGATAAAGAACGATTTCTATACCAGAACTAGTCCTGAGGTATTCAATAGACTTTCAGTTCCTGACTAGTAAATCAACCATTTGTAGGAGTAACTAACATTATGAGTTTTAACTTGGGTGAATTTGCAGCCCCTGAGATGAAAGCATCATGACCTACATATAAAGTTGGTGAGGTGAATCTGTAATAGGTATGTACTTTTTTCCAATGTGCATTAAGTGCATGTCCATTCAGTTAATAAATGCATGTCTCTTCATTTAGTGTAAAGCTTTTATTTCCACAGCTTTTGATCTCATTATATTATATTAGTTCTTCTATGAAATCATGAATGAAATCCAGTTTCCTACTGCCATTACTTTGTTTATGTTCATGTATGGATGTTGTGTTGAACAATATAGTAATGAAGTTTCTTAAAGTCTAGAAAATATCATCCACTACTTTAATATTAGACGTTAAATAACGATTAATATTAATGTTCATTCAAAATTAGTGCTTAATATTATAGAATGATATTAAATTGTTATGGTAATTGATTCAAACTTAATTAAATCACTTCTGAAATTCAATTTGGTAGGGGAATTATTTTGTTTTATGTTTGTATGCATGTATGTTGAAAACGATCCAGAACAATAATCAACTCTTCATAATAGTATCCAAAACCTATCTATATCTGTTTATATTTCCAATTATTAAAAGTTATATTTAAATGTTATGTAAATTTGTAAAGGATAATATCAACTGCAATATTAAGTACTCCAAAATATTAAGGTAGAATCTTAATGACAAAGACACACAAAGGAAGATGTTCTGGGCACAACTTTCCAACATTACTTCCTTTGTTCTATACTTGGGACAAAATTTAGCACTAACAAAAAATATATTAAGTCACAGTCGTAGCCATAAAACAGAACCATTATTATTTTTCCTTTTTGATAATAACTAACCTCAAATCCTTCAGCTCAAAGAAACATTTTTGTTTTTCAGCGTAATATTAATATTGTGTTCAACACTCAAAACAAACAAGAAAAATGATACATTTACGCATACAATTTTTTTTATATTTATTTTAAAACTATTTTTTTTATTTTTTTTCTTTTTTTAAAAAAAATACAAAATTCACTTTTTTATATGATCATTTTAAACTTATAATGTGTATCAAATAAATATAAATATATATCATCATACAATTACTCTTAATAAAATAGGGATAACATTCAAAAAAGAAAACATCATAAAGAAATTCAAGTCTATGTATGTACTAATCAACAAATCACCACAGTAATTGCCCATACTAAATTATTTTTTACACAAACCCACATTTATTTATTTATTTTTATCTTATTACTATTTATTTTATTTGTGCAACTTTAAGGCTGTGTTCACATGGGGTTATTTTACTGTTAACGATGATGTGAGAGCGATGAAACGAAGTGAAAGTCGTGTTCGTTTGATAAAAACCGCGCGGAAGGAATGGGAGGCAATTGCGGGATGGGGACCTTTTTCGTCACCCGGGGGAAAGCGGCGATTTGAAGGGATCCTAGACGAAATGTCTCATGTGCCCCTCAAACATTTCCAAATTCCATGCATTGAAACCGAAAATTTGGCTACTGTGCATCTGAGTTATTCAAAGCTGTAAATGGCAGAGATTCCTGAGGGTTAGCTTATTACAGGTCTTCAACAGTGAAGATTCTCTTGAACAGTGAATATTCGCTTCAACAGTGACGATTCTCGCATGCATTAGTCACACAATACAGAGGCACTAGCTTTTGACCGTGTTGAAGAACTATTAATATGTGTTGCGTGTGTGGTTGTGGTGGTCTTAATTAAGCCAGCCATAACAGCATTCAGCCAGGAAGAACACCATTGTGATGTGCAAGTGAAGGAGGTGCTGCAACTGAGTTTGAGTGCGGAGGAACACACAAAGGTAACGTGAAGTATGATTGTAGTTGTTTACGTCTGTGCTACGATTGCTTACATTGCAGGCCATGGAGGTAGATGAAGAAGATAAGGTGGATGGGTGGAGGAGATGAAGAAGGCAGTGGCTGATGAAGAAGAAAGTGCTTCATGAAGAAGACAAGTATGGCAAGGTGGAGAACACGCAGAATGGTGAAAGCGTATCCGGTTCATCCATTTGCGTATCCGGTTAAATGCGTATGAAGAAATCCATTGGACAGCGTATTCGGATCAGCCAATCTTGTATCCGGTTACATGCATGGTGGATCTTAGCCATGGGAAACCTTCACTAACGACGAAGTGTGCCGGCGACGTCGGAGCGCGGATGCGGTTGCAGAGGGCGTATTGGGTTCCCTGGAAGTCCTTTGTTTTGGTTCGTCCATCGAAGTCATTGGCGCTTTCATGGTTGACGAAGGTGGACGTTGCAGTGGCGATGAGTCAGAGGTGTTGGTTGCAGAGGCATGTGGGTGGTCAGAAACTGAGCTCTCCGTGGTGGTGGACGATACAACGCGCATCCAACGGTGGTTGAAGTAGTGGACAAAGTTGTTCATCACGATGGTGGATGGAGGCACCATGCGATGGTCCGTCAAGCAGCAGCAGCGACAAAGGTGTCTGTGATGGTGGAAGATATGCACCGAGGATTCCATGAAGGCGTAAAAGCAGTGGACGTAGGAGGAAGACGGGCACACAGTGGACGAAGGAGGAAGATGGGCACACGGTTGAGCGGAGGAGGACGATGGGCAGAAACACGATGCAGAGAAGAGTGTAGCTGTGGCATTAGTGGTTCAAATATGAGAGGCCTAACCATTTGTTTTTTATGGTTTGTGATGCAGGTGTTGTGAACGTGGTCAACGAAAATCTTGGAGGTTCATTGGCAAGTTCATAAGCCGCCTGGTTGGTGTTATGATATTTGGGATTTGGAGTTTTATTTCAACCTAAGGATTACACTGTGAGTCTACTTTGTGCTGTATTTGTTCATTATTGTGAGTTCAGATTTTGCTACGTTCTGTGCTTTCTTTTGTTATGCAAAGCTACAATTTTGTCGTGTTGAAGAACATCTTAGATTTATTGAAACATGTGATAGCTATGAATAATTCTGTTTCGCAAAAATTGGTTGGTTGGCTTTTGGAGTATAGTTTGTCCATCCCCAGAGTGTGGTCACCACATGAGTCCAATAGAACGTATTAGTTTTAGGTTAAAAATTATTATTTCGGTTTGAATACTTATTAATAAATTTCACTATATTAAGATAGTTATGAAGTTTGTGAAGTATGGAAAAAAAGGGAGGACTTATAAGTCAGTTCTTTTATAACAAAAAGGGATAGCGTTTTTTAATTTTCAACGCCCTTTTCTAGTACGTTGCACTGTGACATTTCTACATACATATTTCTGATATTTACCTTTTCTCCAGTTGTATGTAAAAAAAATGTATTAGCTTATATTATTTAATTGTTTTATTTGTTCAAAATCATTTTTGTTGATTTGAGATTGTAGAGTGTATTTTAGTTCAATTAAATATATATTTTGAACAATTTAAAATCCTAGAAGTGATAGTTCTCCTGTATGTAATATTATCATATTAACAGGTTTAGTGATACCGTATTAGTTGATATACATAGACAAGAGGTGGAACGTCCATAATCAGTGATTGTTTGACTACATTGGTTGGAGTTTCAGTGAAATCTTTCGCCTTTTTATTTGATCATTTCCACTACACAGATCTTCAAGAGGTAATTGTTATTGTTTGTTTGTTTTTAATTTGAAAATATGTTTGTTTTTAATTGGAAAATACGAATGCCTTTTTAATGTGTTGTATAATTTTTTTTGCTATATTTTGAATGAATATATGAATGTTTTACTGTATTTTGTTTATTTATTATATGAATATATGATATATGAATGTATTAAAATATGAACAAGATATGTTTAATTAAAATATCAATGCATGATGTTAATTATAGTATGATTATTTCTTTAAGTAAAAATAGATGGAAGAAGAATTAGATTTGTCGTACTTGGACCGTGAAGATATAGACGACGATGTGGTTGGTGTAGACTTTAATATAGTCGCAATGTTACATCAACAATTACAAATAACAACCTCAATGGCTGCACTAACAATGTTATGCATTGTTTGTCATGCCTTGAATATATTGAATATGTTCTCGAGTGATGCAAGCAGTGTTAGCAATTTCCTTCCCGACAAAGACCGTCGCAGACAGGAGTTAATGTCGTACCTGGTGCTTACTACTCAGTGTCGTGACATTATTTGGATGGGTCCAGAGGCATTTATTAATCTTTGTGAGAGATTAAGATCAACTGGGTTAGTTAAAGACGCCATTCGGTCTACAGTGGAGGAACAAGTAGCTCAATTTCTTTATATAGTTGGGCATAATGTCAAGAATCGGAGTGTCACATTTTTCTTTCATCGATCTGGGGCAACGGTAAGCAAATTCTTTCACAATGTGCTGGATGCTGTTATAACTCTAGGATCAGAATTTTTAAGTCAGCCATCAGGAGATGAGGTTCATCCATATGTGTTGAACAACAGTCGGTTTTATCCTTACTTCAAGGTAATGATTTCAATGTGTTTGTCAGACTGTGATTTTATGAAAGGATGTTAATGTTATGCAGTTGTATGATGACTTATTAATTCAATGTTTAGGATTGCTTAGGGGCCATAGATGGTACTCACGTTCGTGTAAGGGTGCCAAGAGAAGATGCTCCAAGATTTCGTGGTAGAAAAGATTGGCCAACTCAAAATGTGTTTGTCGCATGTGACTTTGATATTAAATTCACATACGTTCTAGCTGGGTGGGAAGGCACAGCATCTGATTCTAGAATCTTAAAAAATGCTCTTGATCGAGATGATCCGTTGGTCATCCCCCAAGGTAAGTCTCTTCATTGGAATATAATGATTGAGAATTTATTGTAATTAATCAATACTGATGTGAACATACCTGTAGGAAAATACTATCTCGGCGACGCTGGATTTATGCTGAAAAGTACGGTTATGACACCATATAGAGGCGTTAGATATCACCTTAAAGAATTTTCTCGCAGAGGACCACAAAATGCACGAGAGCTCTTTAACCATCGACATTCATCACTCAGAAATGTTATTGAAAGAACATTTGGTGTATTGAAGAAATGGTTCTCTATCATTGCAAGTGGCACTGAACCACATTATGAATTGGAGACGATGACGGATATTATTTTGGCTTGTTGTATCCTACACAACTTTATCCGTGGAGTTGATAGGGATGACCCATTGCTTAATGAGGTTGATAACGAGTTAAATGAAAGGGAAGAGCAGAATGTGTCATCCTCTCAAGTTCGTGAAGATGATTATAGGGTTGGTAGTACTATTAGGGATGTCATAGCGGATCAAATGTGGCGAGATTATCAAAATTCTTAGTTATTGTAATTAATATATTGTTATGACTCTATGATTTGAATATGCCATGCTGTTACTTTTATGTTTAATTGAACTTCACTTCTTACTGGTTTCTCTATCAAATAGGTTTAATATGGACAGGGGTAAGGGTGCTGCGACTGATACCTCTGGTGGTATGAGAGAGTTTTGCAAATGGACTGAGGACATGGATGCAAAACTTTTGCATTCTATGATTGAGGAAAATCGTTTGGGGAATAGGATTGATGGTAGTTGGACAACCCAAGCATACAATAACATGGTTCAATTCCTTCATAACGCTGGTTATGTTTATGTTACTAAAGCTAATGTAAAAAATCGTCAAAAGGTATTGAAAGACAGATGGCGGGAGGCTCATGACCTCTTTAGTGGATTGAGTGGCTTTGCTTGGAATAGTGTCACTATGAGGTTTGAAGCTGAAGACGAGGTTTGGGCTGACCTAATTCAGGTATTTGTTAAACATTGACTTTTGGTACATTCTTAAAATATATAACTTCAACCACTAAATTTTTCATGTACGTTGTTTCAGTCGAGGCTAGCTGCATCAAAGTGGAGAGTTACCAGCATAAGACATTATGATTTAATGGTGGAGTTGTGGGCTTCTGATCGAGCTACTGGGAGTGGTGTTCGGACCGCTCGTCAAACACGTCGTCGGATTACGCCTCATGTTAGTGTTGATTTGAATCAGAACATTGAGTACATTCCAGAACAACCTGACTAGACGACATACAGAGACCCAACTCCAGCATCACCTCCTCCATCTGTAGATGAATATGGTCCAGGGAATACTCAATCTGTGCCTTCCGTTCCATCTGGTGGAACTTCATCCTCAAGAGGCTCCAAAAGGAAGGCACCGCTGGTCGATGTTGTTGATGCTCACTTTAGTGCATTGAGGAGCAGTCTGGACGGTTTCACTGATGCCCTTACCTCTTCAAATGTGCATCTCGGGGTCATTTCTAATGCAGGCGTAGAACAAGTTTCGACGATGAAAGATAGGAATGAAAATTACGTTCTCAAACAGAAATTCTTCGTCGGACCCCGAACTACACATATACAGAAGCTGACATTTACGATATGCTGAGTGGGATGCAGATATCTGATGAGACTTTGTTGGAGCAATGCTATGACTTCTTATGTGCAAATCCCACATGTGTGAAGAGGTTGATGGGACTTCCACCGCATAAGCGGTGGAATAAATTATGTAAAATATATTCCGGGGGAAATTGATAGGATGTGTTAGATCACTACTTGTATTAATATTATATTAAAAAAAATTAATTTCAATCAAGTATAATTTAATTATATTTTTTAAATTATTTTTAATAATTATTCCAAATTTTTAACTTTTAATAAACATTTTTACAATTAAATATAACATTAACAAATATAATTTTATATTACTTTAATACCTAGGAACATTTTGGTAATCTTCAATTTCTACCAATTAAACTAATTTTTTAAAATCGTCACATCAATCAAATCGTACACTAATTCTCACAAACTTCAATCCAAAATTCACTCTCAATTACCTTCAAATCCACTCAAATAAACACACAAAAAAATCACCCTCAAATCCACTCAATCACTCTCCCCCAATTACCTCAAACTAAACACACCCTAAATGTTAAATACGTTGATGTAACAGTTGAGTCCAAATTTTTTATTGACTTTCTGATCCTGTTTCTCTGGTAAAGATTTAAAATATATTAATATATTAAAATGTGTTTTTATTATACAAAATGAAAACAGCATATACTTTACAAGAATCTAAATTCGTGAAAAGTTTAAAGAGAATTAAATATCATTGACTGGTCATATATCCCTCATTTTTCGTTCACATAATGACAAAAGATAAAAAGAAAGCACTAATATAACGAAAAATAAAATAAGAAGTGTGGATAATTTATTGTAATCTTTTAATAAATAAAATTACTGTATTTAAAATTATATTAAAAAATGTGCGAAGTGCATATTATAATAATAAAATAAATTTTTTGAGTAATAAAAAATGTGTATAGAAAAACTATTATTTTTAAAAGATAAATACATGTCCTGTGACATCCCAAAAATATAGTAACCACATCATATAATTTAGGACTCAACATTCTAATAAAGAGAACAGTTAGAATATGACTTGCAATTAAATACGGAATTACAGTCATTCAAATAAAGGACAAAATTTAAAACTTAAACAGTTTTGATTATTCCAAAATAACACCAACTCTTATTTAGAAATCCTAAAAAGACTATACTGCAGCATCAACATCTTCCAACTCTTGCTCCAAGCGAACCTCCTCGACAACATCTGCTCCCATCCAAGTGGATGATCATCGCAAAGGAAAAACATACCCAAACAACACACAACACAAAAGCAAGGGTGAGCTAGGTAAACAAGCAATAAATATATAGTACAATCAATCCATGTTATCAGGCTTAGTTACGTGTAAAAGAACAATTAAAGCATACACATTAAACCACGACTCACACACTCCCACGACTCATCCAGATTTGTATAACTGTCGAACTATTGGTCGTCTTTGCACTTGCATAGTTCAGCTGGCACTCCCCAACACTAGCAAGGTAAATCCCCTAACCTGTCTATGTCTAAACTCAAAGACTATAGACGAGGACCTCCCTCTACTCTCACCACTTACACTGCTCTCCTCTATCTGAGTATGAATAATGCTTCGAGTGTAGGGAAAGACATACCAGTTCAAAGCTCCATACAGTTATACAGAACAACATCATCACCCCACACATCACTTTCAATCATCTCACCCTGAGATGTCCACTTCACACTCAATTACATCATTGTAGTTCACATTCATATGCTTTTCAACCACTCAACAACAACATAAATACATCCTGGCAGTCAAACAACATTAAACAACTCAAACAAATGTGGAAAAATATGAAACTCACTGAACCAGATCTCACAACGCACCAAGATGCAAGGCTAGACAGCAAAAATTCGCATAGCGCACCACCCTTGGTGCGCTGAGCGAATTTTCCTGACGAGGGGAGTGTTTTTCAGCTAAAATTCGCATAGCGCACCCCCCTTGATGCACTGGGCGAATTTTCCTGACAAAAGGACAGCTAAAATTCGCATAGCGCACCCTATTTCGCATGGCGAATTACTTCGCAGCGTACATCAGACTTCAAACCTCTCGCTATGCACCCCACTCGCTCTTCGAATTAAATAGGCAATGATCCTAGACCACTACCAGTCGCATAGCGACAGGATTCGCCATGGCGAGTCCAAAAACAGTGAGCATCACCCTCTAGAAATTCGCACAGCGCACCAACTCGCACAGCGAATTTCCAAGACAGTGAGCACCCCCTTTTTAGGGTCTCGCTATGCGAGACAACTCGCATAGCGACACTACATAATCTGCAGTACGTGAATTCTGCATAATCACTCACTTACACTAACCCTTACCATTTCTAGGACTCTTGGTTAACTTCTAAGACCTCCAATTCGATTATTAAGTGTAATTCTTCTTATCTAGATTATCCAAATCCTTCCCAGTACTGATCTAAAGTGATTAAATTCAGTTTTACCATTTAAAACATCAATCCTTGCAACTTATGGACACATTCTCATCTCAACCATTATCTCAAGACTTACTCAGTTCTCTAACCCCTCATCAGTTTTATTGACTCAGCCAAACTATCCCAACTGCCCAATTGGTCACCGGAGAAGAATCAGATGTCTGAACGCATCAGTCTCACCTTCGCCGCCAGCACATATGACTAGTCACAACTGATTGGACCAGGCCAGGGCTGCTCTATGATCAGGGATGTGCCAACTCAGGTTTTTAAGATTCTTCTATCCTACCAACACAGTGCTCTCAACAAGTCCCAATTTATTTTTCTCAGTCGTCCCAACTGCCTTATAGTACTCTAGACCCCATTCACCCAATTTTAGTACTCCACTTCCCTCATAGTAACCTAAAGCACTACATGTATCCACTCACCATCCATTTTAATTATTTCCAACAGTTCTTACTCAATTCCAGAAACCCAGTACAACCAACATAATGCTCATCCAAGTCAAACAATGTTCAGCACACTATGGTTACACAACTTCCACACATCCAGCAGATATAAATCAACATGCTCACCACAAAATATAACTCAACATTACATAACAGTTTAAATCAACGCACCAATTCAGGACTTAACATGCATATATCTCATAAATTAATTTTAAACAAAATAACTAGCTCCCCTTACCTTGAAGTTGAGTAGTACGACCTACTGGAGTGCCCTAACAGTACCCTCCACATAGAGCGAAACTTGACAGAACCTACAGATCACCGAATTGGTGATAGAACATAGTCTTTAGAGCTCAAATAGACAGATAATGGAAGGAAAACCGTACAAGGTACTTGAACCCAGCAAAGTCACATGCCCTAGGTTCTAGAACAGTGAAAGAGAAGGGGAAAAGGAAACTTACTGGTCGGACCGGTTCAAAAGGAAGCCTTTCGCGTGGTGAACGTCTGAGCACCTTCCAACCCAAGATTGAACGGTTCAAAGAGTTGGAAATTTAGAGAGAAGGCAAAGAAGAGTTTAGGGCAAAGGTTTTAGAGAGAGAAAGGGAAAGCAGAAGTGGATTACTCTGGCTTTTGGGGAATGACCCTGACTAAGGTAAGGTTTCCTTAGTCTGGGCCTGACTGCCTCCAACTAGGGCCCAATGACCTTATAATTTTCCAGGCCCTCACATGTTCCGTGATTTTAATTTACTAAAAGAAACATAGAAAAGTGTCTGTTATATGAAATAAGAAGAAATAATAACATATATAAAATAAATAAATATTTACAAAAAAATGGGAAAACTTCTTAAATAACTATTACAGGACAGGGAGTTAGATTAATCTCTAGTTAAATAGATTTAAAAAAAAATTGTATGTAATAAGACAAAAAAAATCTATATTTTATTTACCATACTAATCAATCATTTACTTATACTTTTAATATGCAGGCCTTGAAATATATGACAAGAATCTCCCAGTCTCACCATCATCTTCTGAATACGACTGCTATAATTTCTTTTCTGAAAGTTTTGTTTTCTATTTGTGTTCACGGTTTGTCTTGACAGATAAACATGTGACTGTGTGAATCCAGACTTACATTTCAAAAAAAATAAAATAAACCTGTCCACTACCAAGTAGATATTAATTATATGGTTCTTGGAAACATGCAGAGACTCCAAATTTCTGGTGGTCCTTTCTAAGACTTCACACTAGATATGGCTGCATGACTTTAATAACTTCAAACTCTATTACTGCTACTTGTAGTTTCTGCTTATGGTATCTTGAGATTAACAAAGTCATTTCCTTGAAGAATAGGAATTTTGTGCATAAATATTTGATTCCCCAGTTTTTCACCAAATCAAAAACATGTAAAGAGAAAAATTCAGTTCCGGTGTTGTTAGCTCCACTTACTGATAGTAATTATTATCGTATTCCAATTGACAGTAACCACAAACTCGGTCAATTTTGTGTTTGAACAATGGAAGTGAGTAATGACAAATAGCCATAAATTTCATGAACACGTTTTGGATACAGAAGTAGCTTATGCAGAATATACCAGTTGCTCAGTTTATTATGAAAATATCACATGCAACTCAATCAATTAATGACACAGCAATTGGAATGAAGACAAAAGCATGGACAAAAATCTTTGGAGTTTGTAAGTTTGTTAAAGATATTTCTGTGTTCCTGAGATATTGGATTTGTAAGGTTATGGTTTAATGCTTCTGTGTTTACCTTATCTCCCGAAGCTTGATTTTTATTCAAACAAATCGAGTGTGCCAACAAAACAAACAATGACTGCTTCTACTTCTCCAAACTTCTCAACATCTTTGCACAAGAACACTCACAAAACAAAGTTTCCTTCATCAGCAGGGAAGAATATACTGCATAACAAAGTTGGGTTCTCATTTTCTGCGCCGTTCAGTAAATCCGTAAGTGTGAAATCCATCGGCACTGCGAAGTATGATGAAGTTGTGGTGGATGAAGAGTTGGACAAGATTAGAAGGCTTCAGAACGGTTCAGATGTTAGAGGAGTGGCATTGGAAGGTGAGAAAGGCAGAAAAGTTGACCTTACTCCACCTGCTGTGGAGGCAATATCACAGAGTTTTGGTGAATGGGTTATCAATGGTTTAGAGAAGGAACGAGGATACCCTGTAGAGAATGTGAGAGTGTCTCTTGGACGTGACCCTAGAATTACAGGGTCAAAACTGAGTGTCGCAGTTTTTGGAGGTCTTGCTCGTGCAGGTTGCATGGTGTTTGACATGGGACTAGCTACCACACCAGCTTGCTTCATGAGCACAATATTGTCTCCATTTGCCTATGATGCTTCAATCATGGTAGGTTACCAAAATTTGTAACGGCAACATTTTCTAGTTGGTTTATGCTACTTTGTTTTGAGTCCTGATTAGGATTTTCTACAATCCATGAACTCAACTGAATGCTGCTTATGACACTAGACTTGAAGACTAGTACTGAGAAGCTTGTAAATATGGATGTGATGGTTATGTCATAATCAGAGCCTAACACAAATGCTTGAAATTAACTATGCATTTTGTGATGCAGATGACAGCTTCCCACTTGCCTTATACCAGAAATGGTCTGAAATTTTTTACAAAGAGAGGTGGATTGACTTCAACAGAGGTAGAGGAAATATGTGATAAAGCTGCTCGAAAATATGCAAATAGGATGGCCAAAGTCTCTACTTTGCTTAGTGTGATTCCAACAAAAGTTGATTTTATGAGCACTTATGCAATGCACCTACGAGAAATCATCAAGGAGAGAATCGATCATCCTCTGTATCCTGACACTCCACTTCAGGGATTTCAGGTCTCACTGATAACCCTCTATAATAGATAAATAGTCATTATTCTTTAACTCATTTTATCCTTAATTCATTACATTGAATTCATAGCAGCCACAATGATTAGGGTAATTTACTAATAGTAACTTACAAGTTATTTCAAAGTTTCAAAACACCTTTATACCACAAGACATCGATATTTGTTGTGTTTAAATTGAAGTCTTCGTCTTGTTTTGTCATTAGCCATTCTACCTTTGAAATTTTCGCTCTGATTGCAATGAAATCAACAAAATGTGCAGATTATAGTTAATGCTGGAAATGGGTCAGGAGGCTTCTTCACATGGGATGTGTTGGACAAACTCGGTGCAGATACCTTTGGGTCTCTGCATCTGAACCCTGATGGGATGTTTCCGAATCACATTCCCAACCCTGAGGACAAAACAGCCATGGCACTCACCAGAGCAGCAGTGTTAGAAAAGTCAGCTGATCTTGGAATAGTTTTCGACACTGATGTAGACAGAAGTGGGGTGGTTGATAACGAAGGGAACCCCATAAATGGTGACAAACTCATTGCTCTCATGTCTGCCATTGTGTTAAGGGAACATCCCGGAACAACCATAGTCACGGATGCTCGTACAAGCATGGCACTCACCAGATTCATAACTGATAGAGGTGGTCACCATTGCCTCTACCGTGTAGGATACAGGAATGTCATTGACAAGGGAGTTCAACTTAACAGTGATGGAGTTGAAACACATCTTATGATGGAAACATCTGGGCATGGTGCTCTTAAAGAAAACCATTTCCTTGATGATGGTAAGTTCAACTTATTAAGCTCCATTATGCATGGTTTTCATTTCCATGTTTTCATTCACCATGTTTCTTCTTCCTTTTTCGTCAAGGTGCTTACATGGTGGTCAAGATTATAATTGAAATGGTGCGGATGAAGCTTGCGGGATCAAATGAAGGGATTGGGAGTCTTATAAAAGATCTTGAAGAACCCTATGAATCAGTAGAGCTTAGGATAAATATTGTCTCTGAACTACGACATGCTAAAGCTAAAGGATCAGAGGCCATTCAAACATTTAGAAACTACATTGAGGTATATTATATATATGTTAGAAGAAAAATATTATCAGTATAATCTCTAACACACTACTTTGTTGAATATCTCCATGTTCGTTAAAGATAAAGCGGATTTACAAGTGTATCCTAATCCTGACCATGAAACATAGTAAAATCTACATCTTAGTATACTTTAATCACATTTTTTTTATCAATGTTTTGAAACATAGTAAATCATTGTTTCACTATAATCTCTCTTACACTAACTTTAAAAATCTTGAACTTACAATCAAAATTGTAGTTTGTGGGTAATTTTTTAAATCCTTGTTTCATATTTGGAGCACAAGGTGGTGATCATGAATGCAAAATATAAAGAGTTTGTTTGTGTGCAGGAAGGGAGGCTGAGAGGGTGGGAGTTAGACTCATGTGGTGATTGTTGGGTGAGTGAAGGGTGTCTTGTAGATACAAATGACGATCCAGCTCCCATTGATGCTCAAATGTACAGGTAGAAACATGTTAAACAAAGTTCAAGCAGTTCAACAATTCTTATTTTATATTTCTCTATTATTTGCTAAGCAAAACTAGTTTGTTGTGGCTTCAGGGCAAAAGTGTCAAACGAGAAACATGGACAACATGGTTGGGTTCACATGAGGCAGAGCATTCATAATCCTAACATTGCTGTGAACCTTCAATCATCAGTTCCAGGAGGTTGCTTGTCTATGGCACGAGCTTTTAGAGATGAGTATGTCATTTCACCACTTCAACAAGGTTTTTAAAACCATTTGATTTGGTTAGTTGACTTTGCTTATGCAACCATTTCAGGTTTCTCAAAGCAAGTGGAGTTTATACATTCCTTGACATCTCTCAAGTTGATAAGTTTACTGAAAATGGTTCTATAGCCTGATTTGCAGTAAATGTAAATGTTTGGCGTTCAGGATGAACAGCTTCATCAAAGCTTAAACTTTTGTATCATTTCAACATGATATTAGTTTATAGTGAATTATTTTAACATAAACTTCAAGAATAAAAGGAACAGAAAGAATATGTTGGACCATCAACCTCACCCATATGTCCGAACACGTATATCTGAAGAAGCCTTTCTGGTTTAAGGATTAATATGGGCTTCAGAGACAATAGCCCATCTTTGGTTTTGTTTTCCTGGAAAGGGCTTATACAAGAATAAATCCATCTTGCCATTCTATGTAAGTGTAATGTTCCTCACGCAATGAATGAAGAATCTTAGCTTTTAAATTTTCTTTTCTTTTATGTATTCCATTTTGGTAACATTAGATTAGACTTAGTGAATCGGTATACATCATGATGATATCGGCTTGATAGGAATTAATCTCTTGGTCTCTAAACATAATTAAATGTAGTAGATAATACTATAATTAGAATACAAATTATATGATAAGAATCCTGGAACCCAAGAAATACTAAGTAAATACTAAGTAAGTTTAAGCTAAGGTTATTAATTAATTATGTATTTATTAATGTGTCAAACCCACAGAGAGAATCTAATAGAAAAACATCTTGATAAGATAACAAACATAAATTTATGTTTGGTTCTAAAATAACAGAAGTAAATTTGTGTTTTGATGTAAATATGACTAGACGTAAATTTTGGCTTGTATCTGTCAAAATTTATGTTTGGTTTTAAAATAACAGAGGTAAATTTGTGTTGGATGCAAATATGACTAGACGTAAATTTTGGCTTGTATCTTCATGTCAAAATTTATGTTTGTTATTATATTAATAGACGTAAATTTATGTCTATGGATACACTAATCGATATACATTATGCAATTTTTTTAATATTTTGTTGGTTTGAGCATGAAACCAAATATATATATATATATATATATATATATATATATATATATATATATATATATATATATATATTTCTTACTAAGTTTATGGTATATTTAACAAAGTTAAAATATATATAATGAATAAAATATGTAACTAAATAAAAGACAAAAATTACTTAAAACTTAATATTTGAAGAGATAAGTTGATCACTCTCTCTTTATTTTAGCACGTGTAAAATTCCTCAAACTATACAATTAAAGAAAAAGTTATAAATGTTTACTTACTTCTGTTCAATATTTAATGATTTTTATTCTAATTATAGTTTTCATCCGATGCATCACATAATATCACATTCAAAACAACTATTATGTCTTTTACACTAAAATAACAAAAGGAAAAAATAAATTCACATATAACTTTTATACAAAATAGTTAACTTAAGGTGTAATTCTTAACATTTAGAGTTATAAATTCGAACATTTTTTTCATCTCCTATGCATTAATTGGTTTGATGCTTCAACAACTTTTATATCATTGTCAATTGCCTAAAGTCTAAGTTGTTTTGGTGTATGTCAATCAATGTTATTGTCCATCACACTAGTATAATCTAATTCGTAATCAATGTAATGATTAGGCAGATCATGCAGTTGTGAAGAAGAAAAAAAATATCACTCGGCATCTCATCTTTGCTTTCTCACTTGCAACAAGGCTTATAAATTGCAGTTGCCCATATAGAGTAGATTATTTGTCCAATTATGAATGAAACTTTTGTCAATATATAATATTCTATAAAAGTAGTATTAATGTACTTTGATGGTACATAAGTGGTTTCACGTGTTATCATTGTTAATCTGTAAATTATTGTTGGCATCGAATTTCAGTGCCAACCAACACCATATAAAAGAGTTTTAATTGGGTATAATATTTTATAATTTCTAAACACTTAAAAGAACACGCGATTGGGTATAATATTTTATAATTGGTGTCACATCAAATAATTGACTAATTTTCTATTATTAATTGTTGTGATTCAAAGACATTCAAAAGAACACGCGAACACAATTTTTTTACATTTTTACATTATTTTTACATTTTTACATTTTCACATTATTTATTATTTTTACACTTTTAAAATTTGACACTTGTTCGAACTAAGTTGGGTTGAGAAAATTTCAATTTTTTGGACTTGAGTTGAAGTGAGTTTAACAAATTTAATTCACTAGTTAATTAATTTGAAGTCGGATTAAGGGTAGACTGATTCTTAACCCACCAACTGTTGGGTTATTTGACTCATTTCCTATGTGGAGAATAGGCTCAAATAATGTGGATCATTATGTCTTACTAGGTTAAATAAAGACAGGTCAGATTAGTAGGGCATATGAGAGTCATTTGAAGAGAAGCAAAAGCCAAGTGAGAGAAAATGGAAGAGAGAAAGTTATTCCCACATAACCCTAAACCTGAATTGATGTTTTTGCTGCTGTGAAGTCGTTCACTGTTGGATCGCGCTGATTTTTGTACCCTAGGTTCCACACATATGATTCTTCATTCTGACCGTTCGGATCATTAATCGGATATTGATGTTATTATTGGAGACTTTTTTGTACCTTATTATTGATCATAGTGGATTTTTCTTTGGTCTGGATGTCTCGTGGTTTTTACCCTTGCATTGAGGGGTTTTCCACGTTAAAAATTGTTAGTGTCTCTTTGTGCTTTGGATTCTATTTTTGTTCTATTTGTTTGGTACTCCTCACATATTACTCCTTTCTAAGTTAAAGGGGGATTGGATTTCTGCTGTGTTATTACTCTTTTCTAAGTTGTTATATTTTTTAGCCCTTCCCCCATCAGAGTGGCATCAAATCTCTTTGGTTAAGGGACTGTTTAGTATGCGTGAATGATGGAGGCACATACAAAATTGATTCCTTTGAATGGAGAAAATTATCACCTATGGAAAGGCAAGATGAAGGACTTACTATTTGTGAAAAATTTGCATCTTCTTGTCTTTGCTTCCAATAAGCTAGAATCCAAGTTAGATGAAGAATGAGATTTTGAACATCACCAGGTATGTGGATTTATCAGGCAGTTTGTTGATGATAATGCTTATAATTTTGCTGCTAATGAGACACATGTGAGAAGCTTATGGGATAAGCTTGAGTCCTTGTATGCCTCTAAGTCAGGGACTAATAAATTGTACTTGCTGAAATATTTTATGGAGTTGAAGTACAAGGAAGGAACTCCTGTTTCAAATCACTTGAGTGAATTTCGAAGGCGTTATGATCAATTAGCAGGAGTGTGTATAAAATTTGATGATGATCTATTGGGTTTGTTCCTATTAAATTCTTTACCGGATTCGTGGGAGACATTTTAGGTTTCCATGATAAGTGCTACCCCTAATGGTGATATTTCTTTGCAAATGGAAAAGAGTGGTGCCCTTAATGAGGAGATTAGAAGGAAGACACAAGGTACTTCATCTCATTTAGAAGTGCTTATTACAAAGAATAGGGGGAGAAGCCAAAAGAAAGAATAAAATAGCGATAAAGATAAAAGCAGAAACAAGTTCAGGTCTCGGTACAAGAATGTGGAGTGTCACTATTGTCACAAGACAAGGCATATAAAGAAGAACTGTTTTTATTGAAGAAAGAGAGCAAAGACAAAAAGGGTAAGCAAAAAAAAGAGATAATGATGATGGTGATCGTGTTACTACTACTACATGTGGTGACCTTGTTTGTCTTCATGATTATAACACTATTAATCTTGTATCTGATGAGAGCATGTGGATAATTGATAGTGGTGCTACACTGCATGTTACATCCAGGAAGGAGTTCTTCACATCTTATACACCTGGTGATTTTGGAGTATTAAAGATGGGTAATGATGAGGTGTCTAAGGTTATTGGTGTTGGTGATGTTCACTTGCAAACCAACATGGGGATGCAGTTGTTGCTTAAAGGAGTTAAACATGCTCCAGATGTTCACTTTAACTTGATTTCTGTGCATGTACTTGATGATGGTAGATTTGATAACCACTTTGGTTTTGGAAAGTGGAAGCTCACCAAAGGTAACATGATTGTGGCTAAAAGGGAGAAAAACTCTGAGCTATACAAGACAAAAGCTCTGGTTGCTAGAGATAGTGTGAATGTCGTGTATATGGAGTCATTTTTGTGGCAGAAAAGGCTTGGGCATATCAGTGAAAAAGGACTTAACTACTTAGTTAAAAATGATTCTCTTAGGATTGAAGAGTGTAGAGTTGGGGAAATGTTGTCACTACATGGCTAGTAAACAAACCAGAGTATCCTTCAAGAAGCATCCTTCTTTCAGGAAGTCAGAGTTGCTTGAATTGATGCATTATGATGTTTTCCTATTGAAGGTAAAGTCTTTTAGTAGTGCACTTTACTTTGTTACTTTTATTGATGATTGTTTCAGGAAGCTTTGAGTTTATGCACTATAGAGAAAAGACCAAGTGTTGGACAAGTTTAAAGAATTTCATGCTTTGGTTGAGAGGTAGTCAGGAAAGAAGCTGAAGTGCATCCGTACTAATAATGGTGGTGAATATTGTGGACCATTTGATGCTTATTGTAGATAATATGGTATTACACATGAGAAGACTCCTCCCAAAACTCCTCAATTGAATGGTTTAGCGGAGAGGATGAACAGGACATTGATTGAAAGAGTTAGGTGTATGATTTTTGAAGCAAAATTGCCTAAGCATTTCTAGGGTGAGGCATTTCTTAAAGTAGTGCATGTTATTAATCTAAGTCCTACAGTTGCTTTAAACTCTGAGGTGCTTGACAATATTTGATTTGGCAAGAATGTTACTTACGATCATTTGTGTGTCTTCGGTTGTAAAACATTTGTTCATGTTCTAGAAGATGAAAGATCCAAGTTGGATGTGAAGATAAGGCAATGCATCTTCATTGGTTTTGGTCATGATGAATTAGGCTACAAGTTGTATGACCTCGTTGAAAAGAAAGTTGTTAGAAGTCGTGACGTGCAATTCATGGAAGATCAAACCATTGAAGATATTGATAAGGTGGAGAAGTCTACACCTAAGGAAAATAGTAATGTGGCTGATTTTGATCCAATTCGGCTGTCTATTCATGATTTGGATATTGATGTTCATGATGATGAACAACATGGTGATACTGATAATCAGCATATTGGAGATGGCTTGGATGTTCCTATTGATAATGTTGATGAAGAGGAACATGATGTGTCACTAGATGAAAGTCTTGGTGATGTACCTGAGTTACCAAAAGCTCAACCAAGAAGATCTGACAAGCCAAAACAACCTTCTAAGAAGTACTTTACCAATGAGTATGTGATGATGACTGATGAGGGAGAACTTGAATGTTATGAGGAGGCTATTGAAAGTGAAGAAAAGCAAAAGTGGTTGGATGCAATGCAAGATGAGATTAAATCTCTGCATGATAATCACACTTGTGACTTGGTGAAGTTGTCTAAGGATAAGAGAGCCTTAGAGAATAGGTAGATTTTTAGGGTGAAGCAAGAGAGCAATTCTACATCTACCAGATATAAAGCCAAATTAGTGGTGAAAGGCTTCAGACAAAGAAAAGGTGTTGACTTCAATGAGATTTTCTCACCTGTGGTGAGGATGACATCCATCAGAACTGTGTTAAGTTTAGCTACTACTCTAGATTTGAAGGTTGAGTAGATGGATGTGAAGACAACTTTCCTTCATGGTGATTTGGAGGAAGAGATTTACATGAAGCAACCAAATGATTTTCTTGTTGAAGGCAAGGAAGACTATGTGTGTAGGCTACGAAAAAGCTTATATGGTTTTAAGCAGGCTCCGAGGCAGTGGTATAAGAAGTTTGAGTCAATTATGTGTAAGCAATGCTACAAGAAGACTACTTCTAACCATTGTGTTTTTGTTAAGAAATATTCTAAGAATGATTTCATTATACTGTTGTTATATGTTGATGACATGCTTATTGTTGGGAAAGATGTATCCAATATTAACATGCTGAAGAAGCAACTGGGCGAGTCATTTGCCATGAAAGACATGGGAACTGCTAAGAAGATTCTTAGTATAAGTATCACTCGTGATAGAAAAGAGAAGAAACTTTGGCTATCATAGGAGCACTACATTCATAAGGTGTTGCAAAGATTCCAAATGGAAAATGCTAAAGTTGTAAGTACTCCTCTTGCTACTCATTTTAAGCTGAGTGTTAAACAAAGTCCTTCAAATGAAGCTGAGAAGATAGATATGAGCAAAGTTCCTTATGCTTCTGTAGTGGGTAGTTTGATATATGCAATGGTATGTACAAGGCCTAATATTGCACATGTTGTTGGTACAATAGTAGATTTCTGTCAAATCCAGTTAGAGAGCATTGGAATGCTGTGAAATGGATTTTGAGGTATCTTCGTGGTACTAGTGGTTTGAGGCTTTGTTTTGGAGGTGATAAGCCTACTTTGGTGGGTTACTCAGATTCAGATATGGCTGGAGACATTGGTTCCAGAAAGTCCACTTCAGGCTATTTGATTCAGTTTGCAGGGGAACGTTGGCTTGGCAATCAAAGTTGCAAAAGTGTGTAGCGTTGTCTACTACTGAGGCAAAATTCATTGCACTTACTAAAGCATGTAAGGAGTTGTTATGGGTGAAGAAATTCTTGCAGGAGCTTGGTTTTGTGCAAGGGAAATACTTGTATTGTGACAGTCAAATTGCTATTCATCTTGGTAAGAATCCAACTTTTCATTCTAAATCCAAACATGTTGATGTGAGGTATCATTGGATAGTGATGTTTTGGATGCTAATTTGTTGGAATTAGCTAAAGTTCATACAAATGATAATGGTGCTGATATGATGACCAAGGCATTGCCAAGAGGAAAGTTTGAAGTTTGTTGTGAGATCGCCGATTTGGCGGATATCTCCACATAGTCAGGGAGATTTGTTGAATTATTAGGCTCCCTTCCTATGTGGAGAATAGGCCCAAATAATGTGGACCATTATGTCTCACTAGGTTAAATAGAGATGGGTCATATTAGTAGGACTATGTAAGGAAGAGAGAAAGTTATTCCCGCATAACCCTAAACCTGCATTGGTATTTTTGTCGTTGTGAAGTCGTTCCCCGTTGGATCAAGCTGATTTTTAAACAGTGGGTTCCAGACATATGGTTCTTCATTCTGACCGTTCGGATAGTCAATCAGATGTCTAGATTGGGAGAAATCGATCCCGCACCAGCAACTCCTGGTTTGGAGAATTTTCATATTTTTTGTTCTCATTTGTAAGCATTTGTGCTTATTTAAATTGGCTTATTGAAAACATCATTTGGTGTTATTATTGGAGACTCTTTTGTACCATATTATTGATCATAGTGAATTTTTCTTTGGTCTGGACGACTCATGGTTTTTACCCTTGTATTGAGGGGGTTTTCACGTTAAAAATTGTTGGTATCTCTTTGTGTTTTAAATTCTATTTTTTTTTCTATTTGTTTGGTGCTCATCGCATATTCTTGCAAAAAGGGGATTGAATTTCCGCTATGTTATTACTCTTTTCTAAGTTGTTATATTTTTTGGCCCTTCCCCATCACCAACAACATCATTTTTATCAATAATTTTACCATTTTTTTATAAGTTTTTTACTAAAATTATTTACTACCTCTAATTATATAGGTTCATAATATGATATTTTTAAAGACTAGAATATAAAAATATTTGAATAATTTAGATATTTATTTTATTTGTTTGTCAAGTTATATGAGTTGATACTTTAATTATCAACTATTATATATCTTTACAATAATATTTGAAAAATTAAACAAACATTTTGATTCCAAAAAAATCCATTTTTAGTATATTAAAATAAATAAGTAAAATAAATCATGAAAACAAAATATTCATTCAAACCAATGAGTTGAGACAAATTACAAAACTTTTATCTCACCAAATTAAATTTATCATTATTTTAGTTCAATCAACGGTGAGTCAACATGTGTGTTAGCTCATTTTATCGTCCGTAATACTCTATTCTACTTGTTTCTTCCATGCCATCCATACATTTCATTTCCAATATTTTTATTTGGACTATTACTTTTAGTATTAAATATTGATCCATTTGATATGTCTTTTCAAAATTTAATCCTTTTGTACATTTCTACCTTTCACAACGTATTTTCAACGACCCATTTCCTTGGGCCCGTTAACCATATATCTTTTCCAAATCTTGCAACTACTAATAATGATTTTGGACTAACCTTTTTTTCAATGTATTCAATTCTCATTGAATACAGTAATGTTCTTTAACAGATTTTGCTCACTGCTGTTAATCTTCATTTTCATTTAACCAAGAGGACTACATTTAATAAAACCTTGAAAGTAAATGTTATTGGAATGCTTCGTCAGAATAATCAGTTCGCTCTCACTTCTCCAATAAAATGATTATTTCGTAACCTTGAAAAGCTTAATTATTTCTTTTGTCTCTATTTTAGTTAAAAAGTTAAAAAATAAGCCTTATTTTATTTGTTTCAATCAAGTTTTAATTATTGAAATTTTAATTCAATTAGATATTTTTTGTTAGTATTTTACAAATGTCACGTATTAATTTGTTGTTGTGTTTTTTAATTTTTTAATTTTTTTTGTAAAATTTTTACTTGTCCACATATAAAGTATCGTGATGTAACATATGACACTGTTTGTGTCATGTGATATAATTGTGTCTTACGTTAATATATTGTCTTGTATTGATTTAATTAATATATATATATATATATATATATATATATATATATATATATATATATATAATATGTATGTGTTGGAGAAATAGTTTTTGATTTAATTCAATTTTAATTTTTTTAAATGAAAAAATGTTTTTTCTTTTCAAATTAGAACCAAATTTATTTTTGTATAAATATTATATTGATGTTTATACAAATTTATTTTCCAATTCATCTAAACTTTGAGGGTTAACAACTTTTTACAAATGACATTAAAGAACAAACTCAGACGTACCAGAATACCCCTAACAGAAGGAGGTAATATGCCTCGAATAAGAACAGATAACAATTGTTGCATCAATACATTACAATCGTGAGACTATAAACCAACTAACTTTAATTCTAGCATAGAAACAAGGTTACTAATATTTGAATAATAACCTTGTGGAACCTTCACATTTTTTAAACAGTTACAAAAGCTTTGTTTTTCTTTTTTAGAAAGTGTGTGACAGGCTGGAGGCATATAGCTGCGTCTTCCTATTATCTGTGGATGTAACTCAGATCAGATTCCCATGTCAGCCAAATCTTGTCGTGCTTTTATTCCATCTTTGCTCTTCCCTTTGACGTTTAATAAAGTTCTGATGACACTGTCACAAACATTTTTTTCAACGTGTATCACATCAATACAATGTCTAACATCAAGTTGACACGAATATGGAAGCTTAAAAAATATTGATTGTTTCTTCCAAATGTTTTTTGCAAACGTACTTTTATGATGATTTCCAAACACAATGTCAATGTTTTTGACTTCGTTGTACACATGTTCACCATTCTGGGGTCTACACACAACCTCATCCTCAACACTTCCATTAAATGCTTTTTTCAATCTACTATAAGGGTGATTACGAGGAAGGAATTTTCGATGTCTTGTATATACCGTCTTCTGTCCATGTTTCAATTGAAGGTAACTAGTGTTTTCTTCACATCTGGGACATGCAAAATGACCTTTAACACTATAACCACTCAAGTTTCCATACGCTGGGAAATCATTTATAGTGCAAAAAAACATTGCATGCAAACGAAACTGTTCCTCAACATGTGAATCAAACACGTCGACCCCTTCTTCCCACAACAATTTCAAATCATCAATTAAAGGTTTTAAGTAAACATCAATGTCATTTTCAGGTTGTCTAGGAACCGATATCATCATGAACAACATCAAATATTTTCTCTTCATGCACAACAAAGGAGAAAGATTGTAAATCATCAACATAATTGGCCATGAACTGTGTTTGCCACTTAAGTTTCCATAAGGATTCATACCATTAGTTGCAAGTGCAAGTCTTAAGTTTCTTGGATCTGCACCAAATTCTAGAAATTTTTCATCAATCTTTTTCCATTGTGGTGAATCAGTAGGGTGTCGAAGAAGATTATCGCACTTTCTTTCGTCAAAGTGCCATTTAAGGTTCTTTGCAACTTCTTTAATAGAGAACATACGCTTGAACCTAGGTATTATAGGAAAATACCACATCACCTTAGCAGGTGCACCTCATTACCTTCATTAGCAGTGTTTCTGTCAAATTTCTTTTTAAAACGGGATAAACCACATGTTGGACAATACTTTAGCGAAACAAACTCCTTTGTGTACAAAGCACAATCATTAGGACAAACATGTATCTTTTGATATTCAAGACCCATTGGACATAAATTTTTTTTTGCCTCGTAATTACGAATAGGTAAAGTATTATTTTCTGGAAGCATCTCCTTCAACAACTCCAACAACTCGGTGAAACTTTTATCGGTCCATCCATTCCTTGCTTTTAAACTAAACAACTTTAAAGTTGCGGACAAACATGTAAAGTTCGAGCATCCAGGGAACAACAGTTGCTCTGAATCATTTATAAGAGAATCATACAAATTAGCTCTTCCAAAATTATTGTTACCGACATCACGTATCATGTCCTCTAAATGATCACTCATCCATTCTTCCACATAATTCGTTCCTCGTGACGTGGTAGGCTGGTCTAATACTTCTCTATGCCAAGTCCAAACGGTATAAGTCCTCATTATGCCGAACATGAATAGATGGTCACACACATTGACTAAGTCTTTCCGTATTTGATTAAGACAACGAACACAAGGACAAAAGTATGTCCCGTTTACAGAATTATCATATTCTTCACTGATGCGACGTTCATTCATCCAGCTTTGATCCATACTATGTTCGTAAAATCATCAGTTTAAGTTTTTAACTCTCACAAGGTTAGGCCCTACCCATTCAAATTTTTTTTTTCATAATTTGCTAAGACACATACAAAGAAGTCTACATCATAAATTTGATAAGATTTCGACAACATTTCGCATTGGTCTCCGAAATACATGAAATGAGAGTAGTCAACGATGACCACAATCAAATATGCATCCGGAGAACAACACAAATACTGAACCAAAATTTTATCAATCTTATCCATAAACTTCAACTTACATGTTATTACAAATTATGAAAATTAATTTTCTCAAACAGTCCAATCAGACAATTCAAAATTTAATACAAACGATTAAAAGATTAATTGTTTGTGTTAAATTTCAAACGGGAACTAAGTTTCACTCCATGATTTGATACTTATAATCTAACATGTCAATTATAATAACACAACTAATACATGCATCTTCAAAAGCCAATAACACATGCAGACCTTAAAGTAAAAAACATGCATACACAAAACCCAATAACATGCATACAAAAAAATTATCAACGAAAAAGCTAACCTTTTTAGCAGATTCCAAATGAAATGGAGGGAAATCGAAGAGTGCACGACCAAAAACGTAGGCCAAAAAGAGTCAAAAACGCCGCCCAAGAACACGCAAGAAACTGCACCAAAACGCACCGAAAATGATTTTTCATCGGTTCAAATCAAAGATATTTCATCACAGAGCAATTTAATCGGATTAAAAGTAAATTTAAACGGTTCAAAAGAGAGAAAATGTCCCTGGAAATGCAATGCCGCAGAGAGAAATTGCGAGAAAGACGATGAACAATGAGCGTAACTCCTCGCGGGTTCGCCATTTTGGTATAAATGGCACTAGACGTCGGGGCCATAACTAATATGACGCCTTTTGGATTTAAATATTCATATTCGCGGGGGGTTTTAGACACCCATTATCGTTGCCCCGACGTTTATAATATTATAGATGTCGGGGGGCCCTCCAATGGACGTTTCAGTGGCTAAAAAAGTTAACTCTTCAACTACCATGTCAGTCACTTAAACGTCTGTTGTGGGGGGCTCGACGGCTATAATATTATAAACGTCGGGGCCCTTCCAACGAACATTTCAGTGGTTAAAAAAGTTAACTTTTCAACTACCCTGTTAACCACTTAAACGTTCGTTGGAGGGGCCCCGACGTTTATAATATTATAGATGTTCAGGCCCCTCCACAACGGACGTTTAAGTGGCTGACAGGGTAATTGAAGAGTTAACTTTTTCAGCCACTGAAACGTCCGTTGGAGGGCCTCCAACGTCTATAATATTATAAACGTCAGAGCCTCCCATAATGGATATCTAAAGTCCTATTGGTCAATTATTTACGATAATATTTTCGTAGACGGACGTCTATTGAATAACGTTAAAAAGTCAATTTTGTAATAGTGTTTGATGTCAGTTATGACTTCATGACAATGATAAAGTAGAAATACTAGCGTGACACTTGACGATTACATCTTCCACCTTAGAGATTTTTCTATGTGAATGATTCTCCAATTGGAAAAGACAAACAAAAATCCAACATAGTTTCAATATCCATCAAACGCTTATAAAGTAACTAAGAAAAATTATTTTGACGTATCTAAGGAGAAAATATTCCTCACAACCACCACCGATTCAACACCATACTAGAAGTGAAAAATAAAACAAATAACAAAGCTAAAAAAATAATAAATAAAACCTTGAAAGTAAATGTTATTGGAATGCTTCATCACAATAATCACAATAATCAGTTCGCTATCACTTCTCCAATAAAATGATTATTTCGTAACCTTAAAAAGCTTAATTATTTCTTTTGTCTTTATTTTAGTTAAAAAGTTAAAAAATAAGCCTTCATTTTTTTTCAATCAAGTTTTAATTATTGAAATTTTAATTCAATTAGATATTTTTTGTTAGCATTTTACAAATGTCACGTATTAATTTGTTGTGTTTTTTAATTTTTAACTTTTTTGTAAAATTTTTACTTGTCCACATATAAAGTATCGTGATGTAACATATTACACTGTTTGTGTCATGTGTAGAATAGTGTCATGTGATATAACAGTGTCTTATGTGAATATACTGTCTTGTATTGATTTAACATATATATATATATATATATATATATACACGCACGCAATGTATGTGTGGAGAATAGTGTTTGATTTAATTCAATTTTAATTTTTTTAAATGAAATAATGTTTTTTCTTTTTAAATTAGAACCAAATTATTTTTATATAAATATTATATTGATGTTTATATTAAAATTTACTCTTTTTTATTAAATATTTTTATAATTATATTTAAATCAACTATAATATTATTAGATTTCATATAAATTAATTACTATTAATCTCACGAAAAAACACATAAATAATATAAGAGTTTTAAACACTTAGTTTTCTTAAATGAACCTTAAATTTATTTAATAAATACAACAATATTTATTCATAAATAAAAAAGAATTGTTGGACTTAAAATATAATAAAATATAGAATAAATTATTATTATTATTATTGTTACAACAATGAAGTAACTTAATATGTAATTATTTTAGTTTAATATGTTAAAATGTCAATTTCAATAAATATATTAGTATAACATGTGAGGAATCGTAATTTAAAAAAAAAAAAAAAAAAAAAAAAAAAAAAAAGACGAGAACAAAAGAGAACGGGGAAGGAAGCTGGGGGAAGGCACCAGCTTTGTAGCTTTGGCCTTGGAGACAACACACGTTGCTTCCATTTTCCCCATTCAAAAACAAAAAAGAAGGAGGGTTGTAGGAAATAAAAAGAGAAGAGGGGTTTCTGCACTGGAAGGGAAAAATCCTAGCTACCTTGCTGCCATTTTTGTAAGAGAAGGAGAAGTTCAAAGCTTGGTGGAATTGCTTGGAGTTGCAAGTTTTGGAGGAGATAAACTCAAAGAATTCACAAAGGAAGTCTTCAAGAGGTAAGGGGAGCTAGATTTTATTCGTTTGATTGTTGAATTTTACTGTCTTTGGAGCAAATCTGGGTATTTTGGGGTTGAAAAATGAAGTTTCTGGGTTTCTGGGTTTCTGGTTCGCGATTCTGCAGAATTCTGCAGAAATGCGCGTTCGTCCAATTTGATGAGCCAAATTGGACGCTCGACCAAATGAACCAAATTTCTGAACGTTCGTTATATTTCTGAACGTTCGTCGAAATTAGGCAAAGAACGTTCGTAATTTTTCTGAACGTTCGGTATTTTCAGAATGTTCGCCCAACCAAATTCTGAACGTTCGGTATTTTCTGAACGTTCGCACCAAAATCTGAATGTTCGGTTTTCGTTCTGAGCGTTCGCCTGAATGGTCCAAATTGGGACGTTCGTCCACATAGCTCGGCCAAAATTTGATGAGTGTTCGGTTTTCAATTTGACAACGTTCGCGTTCGTCCAAAGTATAGCACTCGGTCCTAAGTTTGACGAGCGTTCGCGTTCGTCCTCCCATATGCGAGTTCGCGTTCGTCCTTCCGTAAGAATGTAGCATTCGTCTTTCTTTATGAGTGTAGCGTTCGTCCTTCAAATTGAATGTAGCGTTCTTCCTGCAATCTGAGTGAGCGTTCAGTCTTAAGGTGGAAATTCTTAGGGTTCGCGTTCGTCCTACGGCGTTCGTCCAAAGAAGTGTTCGGCTTTGAGCGTTCATCCCACAGCGTTCGTCCAAAGGAATATTCGGCTTGTTGTTGCGCGTTCGTCCCGCAGCGTTCGTCCAGAAGCGTTCGTTCAGAGAAGTCCTTCGGTTGATGAGCGTTCGTCTGCAGCGTTCGTCCAGAGAAGCGTTTCGATTGTTGAGCGGTCGTCCAGTTCGGCCTGTTGCTGAGCGTTCGTCCTAAAAGAGCGTTCGTCCTAAGTGAGCGTTCGTTTTTCCACTTAAAGTGAGCGTTCGGCCTGTTCTTGAGCGTTCGGCCAGATTCGCATAGTGTCCGTCCATTCGGTGAAACTAGCGTTCGGCCTAAATATCAAAATCAGCGTTCGTCCAGTTTGATTAAAATAGCGTTCGTCCGTTCCGAAATGGACGTTCGTCCAAATTGATTAAAGAGCGTTCGTCCGACTGGGATGACGTTCGTCCAATTTTGACTGGTGCTTGGAAAACAACGTTCGTTCCAGAATGGGTTGAATGAATAGTGACCTTCCAAATAGTATTTTATAAATTTTATTGTCTAAATTTTATTTTCTTGTGAGTTGAATTATGTGGATTAATATTTGGAATAAATATATATTGAGAAATGATATGGGTGAAAGTATGTGAATGAATGTGAAATATGATAAATTACTGTGATGATTTGATTGTAAATGTAAATGTGGGTTTGAGTATGATTCGGACATCTCGGGGAGAGATGGATGAAAAGTGGTTATGTAGAGTATTGTGGTTGTTTCTGTATAATTGTAGGAGCTTTGAAATGGTATGTCTATCCCTAAACTCAAAGCATTGTTCATACTCAAGTAGAGAAGAATAATGTGAGTGGTGAGAGTAGAGGGAGGTCCTCGTCTATAGTCTTTGAATTTAGACATAGACAGATTGGGGGATTCACCTTGCTAGTGTTGGAGAAAGACCAGCTGAACTATGCAAGTGCAAAGACGACCAATAGTTCGACAATTATACAAAATCCGGATGAGTCATATGAATATGTGGATTGTGGTTTAATAAGCATGCATAAATATTTCTGTATTTAAATCTATGATGACATGAATTAATTGTGCTAGGAGATAACATGCTTTTTATATCTAGCTCACCCTTGCATTGTTTGTGTTGTGTGCCAATTTGGATATATTTTTCGGCGATGATCATCCACTTGGATGGGAGCAGATGTGGTCGAGGAAAATATCGAGGAGGGTCCTTTGGAGCAAGAGCTGGAGAATACTGAGGCTGCGGAGTAGTCTTCTTAGGATTTCCTATATGAACACGTGTAGTGTTCTAATCTATAAACTATTAAGTTTGAATTTCCGTTTCTGTTATTTTGGATGATTGTAATTTCGTACTTAAATTACACGTCGTATTCTGACTGTTCTCTATATTGTAATGATGACATCTTTATTATGTAATATTTATTATATAATCGGGATGTTACATAACATGCTGATAATAAATTTTTATTTGAATTTGGAAAAAGACTACATTGTCTTATTTTAAAAAAAGTTGAGATTAAATTAAATAAATAAATTTATAGAGAGATTCCATATTGAGTATAAAAGAATGACATTTAACATTAATAGATTACATACTATTATGTCATCATTTTATATTAATAGTGTCACATGTCCTTACATTTAACACACGAACCGAAAAACATGTGTACAAAAATTAAAAAAATAAACAAAAAAATTAAGAAGTGACGTATAACATTAACTTATTTTGTTAGGTAACAGTGAAAAGAGTCTAATTGATTTAATTTTTTAAAATTTGAAACATTAAAACAAAAATAAAAGTAAAAACATACTTATAACTTTTTAACTAAAATAGAAAAGAAAGAAGTAATTAAGCCTACTTTTAAATAATTACTTACCAATCCTTTTAGTTACAGACATATTATATTCATATGATAATAATAATAAATATAAATAAAATGTAAAAGAAAATAGTTCTATAATATATGAAAGTAGTAAGAAATATGAGTAATACAGACTGAGATTATTTAACATATATTATGAACGTAAAATGATTAAATTTTTGTATTTAAAAAAGAAAAAATAGTGTCATAAATTTAAAACGAATGTAAAACATATGTATGTGTCGTTTCTAAAAAAAAACATATAATAGGCCCGCTTGAATGACTGGTTGTTCTTCCAAGTCCAATATTCTCCCAATAACCTCACCCGCAGCCGACTTCACAAATCTCCTCCACACAACTTATCTCCGTTTTCAATATTGTCCGTTTTCGTGGAAGAATGACAACAGTGGAAAAGACGAAAACAAATATATTGAATCAGCCCACCAATAATAGTTCACTCAGCTCTCTCTATATCTATCTACAACTCTACTTCACCACGTCTCATATCAAGTTTTCTAATACTTAATCCACCAAATAACTTCTACTTCGCTTGCTTCGTTATCTCCTTCATATTCTAGTTTTCCGATTCAGTAAAACCCACTCACACACCTTAATCAGTTTCTTCTCGTTACAGCTTCATGGAGACGCCAAAACTCACTCACGTGGTTCTCGTTTCAAGTCCAGGTCTGGGCCATCTCATCCCTGTCATTGAGCTGGCCAAGCGCTTTGTCCTTCTCCACAACTTCAAAGTGACAGTTATCGCCGTCACTTCCCAAACTTCACCAGCCGAAACGCAGATCCTCAACTCACTCCTCACACCATCTCTCTGCCACCTCATTGATATTCCTTCACCAGACATCAATGCCCTCGTTGCCCCAAACGATGCCGTGGTCACTCGCCTCTGCGTCGTGATGAGCGAAGCCAAACTCGCCATCCGGTCAATTCTTTCCGAAATTAACCCTCGCCCTTCCGCAGTCATCGTTGATGTTTTCAGCACCGAGACCATACCTATAGCAAGAGAACTCGATATTCTCGGCTACGTCTACATTGCTTCACACGCTTCGATGCTCGCGTTGGTTCTCTATTCGCCGGTTCTGGATGAACTGGTAGAGGGACAATACGTGGACCAAACGGAACCGATCAAAATTCCGGGCTGCAAACCGGTTCGACCGGAGAACGTGTTCGACCCCATGCTGGACCGGAACGACAGACAGTATACAGAATATCTGAAAATAGGAAACGGGGTCCTGCAAAGCGACGGCGTTTTGGTGAACACGTGGGAGGAGCTTCAACGTGAAGAGCTTGAAGCGCTGAGGGAGGGAGGTTCGTTAAGTGAAGCGCTAAATATGAAGATTCCCGTGTACGCTGTGGGACCTCTCGTGAGAGAGCCCGAGTTAGTAACCAATTCTTCAACTGAGTCGCTGGTGACGTGGCTCGACCAACAACCGACTCAGTCGGTGGTTTACGTGTCGTTTGGCAGCGGAGGAACATTGTCGTCTGAGCAAATGAAGGAGGTGGCTTGGGGGTTGGAACTTAGTGAACAGAGATTTCTTTGGGTGGTGCGCCCGTCCATTGAAGGAATTGCTGACGCGGCGTTTTTCACCACTGGGAGTAGCGGGATTGATGAGGTGGCTAAGTATTTGCCGGAAGGGTTTGTTTCGAGGACTCGCGAGGTGGGCCTGCTGGTTCCCGAGTGGGCCCAACAAGTGACTATACTAGGTCATCGTTCTATTGGTGGTTTTCTTTCACACTGTGGGTGGGGCTCCACGCTGGAAAGTGTAACAAACGGTGTTCCGTTGATCGCGTGGCCGTTGTACGCCGAGCAAAGGATGAATGCGGCGCTGTTGGCGGAGGAGCTGGGCGTGGCGGTTGGGCCCAGGGTGTTGCCGACGAAGAAGGTGGTGCGTAGGGAGGAGATAGCAGAAATGGTGAGGGAGGTTATTGAGGGAGTGGAAAGTATGAAGGGAAATCGCGTGAGAGAGAGAGTGAAAGAGGTGCAGCAAAGTGCAATGAAGGCTTTGTCGAAGGGTGGGTCGTCCCTCGTTGCACTGTCTCAACTCGCGAATAGAATTTCAGGTTGAAGAGATGTTTATGGGGCTATTCTCTTAATAAAAGTAGTAATTATTACAAGTTGTTTACTCCGTTGTAATAGTTGAAAATATGATAATTAATGGCTTCTGTTGTGTGTGAGAAGAAGTGGTGTTAATTAGTGAATATTATGACTAAATAATCTGTTTTGATGAAGTCCTTTTTACTCCCTTGTCTTGCTTACATGGCTCGATTGGAATCCCATGCAAAGAACGTAAGAGATTGTTATAGTTGAAAGAAGCGATGTTTTGTGTGACTCTACTCTAGTCGAAGTGTGATCGAAGGTTCCTGATTATGGGTTATGGTTTATAGCCAATCTCAGTATATCTCTTCTTCTTTTCAACCTCATATTACTATTTGTATAAAAATTATTTTACTAGAGTGTGTTAATCATCAATTGAAATTTGCTTATTTATTTATTTTTTAATTGAATTTGAAAATTAAACTGACTTTTTTTTAGTTGTTGTTTTCCTTTTCTATAATTACGGGGATAAAGTATAATTGCACTTTTTGTTATTTAAATACTATGTAATTAAACTTATTGTTACTGTGAATTTTCTCTTTTCGTAATTATATAATGCTTTATATTTTCGTGTTATACCAAATGATGATGTAATATATGCGGATAAAAAAAGATGACTGTTGGTTTTAAGAATATAATTTATAAAATATATCTGTACAATGCACAGGAATCTGAGACGGGACATTGAGTTGAAAAACCATTAGGAAAAACAAGAAGAAAATCATCCACTTTTGAAAGTGCCTTTGTATTTTACTTCTCAGCTCTTAAAATAATATCTTTCATGCGTATGCAGCCAAAGCCTATGTAGCTGTTTTTCCGGTATAGGATATTGTTCATGTGTGTGTATACACTAAAGAGTTGCACCCTATGAAGATCTTATAGAAGGATATTGTCATTGGTAATGTCTACAATCTAAATAGGTGAAAATGCCTTTTTAGTTTTCCTTCAAAGAGTACTATGAAAGCTACTACTACAAAAAAAAAAAGGGCATTACCGAAGATTATAATTCCTCGAAAACAGTCAGAAGCCGTCGGAAAATAACATTTACAGACGGCTTATCGACAGCCAAAGAGCCGTTGGTAAAACCGTTGTCGCTAACATTTACCGAGGACTTCTGTTCTTCGGTAATTACCGAGGGCCAAAAGCCTTCAGTATTTACCGGGGATCACAAGCCTTCGGTAATTTCTGAAGGCCACTAACCTTCGGTAATTACCGAGGGCCGAAAACCTTCAGTAATTACCGAGGGCCGAAAGCCTTCGGTAATTACCTAACAAGGGTATTTACCGAAGGCTAAAAGCCTTCGGTAAGTTCGAGGACAATGTAACGCATAATTGTATTTCTTATGAAACCAACCACATAAACAGACCTGCATAACAATTTCAAGCACAAATAGACCTGCATAACAGTTTTCAAGTACATACAGATCTGCATAATGTGCATCTTAAAGATGCAATCATTGATCAATATCCATAGAACATCCATTAAGAAATAGAACATGCATTAATCCATAGAACATGTATTTATAGTTAAAACATAAAACAATGTAACATAATGATGTTCTAACATCCAAAGTCATCCAGTTGATCTAACATCGAAATGATCTAAACTCCAAATGTTCTAATATCCAAATGTTTCTATAACAAGTAAAAACAAAATCAAACTAATAATGTACATAGTTATCATCTGAATGATCTTCATCATCCTGCTCCTCTATTGATGGCTGGACTAGTGTGGGTTGGATTGATGAGGGTTAGGCTGATGAGGGTTGGACTGATGTGGGCTACTGAGGGGCAGCTGGTGACAAGGAGGGTGGTGATAAAATATATTTTATGTTACTTGTTCTTTCATGAGTACATATCATCGGACAAAGTGACTAGATTTAAGTCGATTGAAGAATTCTACTGTGTACTACATGAGGATTATAACGTTAGAAAAGATCTACTTATGAAAGATTTTTTACGCTTAAGTCAATATTTAGATATTTTGAATAAGAGAGAATGAGTATGAGTGAGTATGTATTTCTTAATAAAATACGATGTGTATTTATACGGTTTCTAGACCTTGTAACTTATATGATATAAAACTAATAATATCAAGAGAATATCAAGTAATATCAACAAATAATGATTTACATATATATGATAATTAGAAAAATAATGGTGATAATGTGAAACCTTACATGATTTACCAAATATTATATAAATATAGGGTATTAGGTAATATTACAATGTAATTAGACTATCGAGATTTGACCACATATACTATTAATATAGGAATATTTACATCAACAAATATATCTCAAAATATTTTCTAACCATTTTAGGTCAACAAAGCTGAATGGGCCTTATCGGGCCATATGACTTAGCATAATTGTTGGGCTAGGTATATAAATAAGTCCCGTAGTCTCAGAGTTTGATTATCGTATGAGAGGTGTTGTTTACAATTTTGATTAATCCTCTAATTAAGTTGTGGTTGACTTTTAAGGTTTATAGGTGGACATGCCGTTTGGTCGAGCTCTTTGAGGTCGGTCGTCTTTCGACCATGTATGTAGATGGGTGGGCTCTAATGACGCCTTACCTTAGTAGTCTCTATTGTATGAGTATTGCCGACTTAGGCCTACTTTGCTTGGTGTTCCAACATAGGAAGTTTCACTTTGTGTTGTCGATTTAGGTAGACTCTAGTGTTAGCCTAGACATGCATGTCTTAATGTTGTTGACTTAAGTGTGCTGAATATTTTTTCTTAGATTTGACTATTTTTTACTATTTCTTTCTATTTTAGGTCAGACATACATTTAGAAGACATAAATTTATGTGTTGAAATAACATACTTAAATTTAAGTCTGGTGCCAAAAACAAAATACGACGACTAAATGTAAAATAAAGACTTTATTTTATTAATGGAATATCTTAAAAAAATTAGAAAAACTGGATGTAATTCTAGAATTTTGAATAAACTAGCATACATTTATTATATTCTTTCACTATTGTTGGTTACAAGAAAAATTCTTATACTCTATAAATATGTTAAAACGAGTTTTAATTGGTGAGTTAACTTATCTCACCATGGTTTGAATTAATTGGTTGGAAAAATTTAAATATTTTTTATGTGTGTTGAAATGAATTCGACTTATTTAATACACTAGTTAAACATGTTGAAATCCCGTTGAGAGTGAATTGACTCATATATCCATCAACAACAATATTTTATTAGTATTTTTAGCATTTTTATAAATTTTTATTAAAATTATTTACCACCTTTAATTGTATAGGTTGACTGTTTGATAATTTTAAGTGCTAAGATATAGTTTAACCATATAAGAATAGTTTAGATATTTAATTTATTTGTTTTTCAAATGAGATTATAATTTAATTGTCAACTATTATATATTTTTATAATAATATTTGGAGAATTAGGTAAACATTTTAATTGTACTATGATAATAAAAGAAATAATTGAGTTAATTCTTTTTTATTATATTAAAATAAATAAATAAATAAAATTACAAAAATAAAATATTCATAAAGAAATCAAACCACTTATCACAACAACTGTATTACAAAATTTCTAAGATTAATAGGGTAGCTTTTTTTATAATTTCTAAGCACTTAAAGTTTAAACTTATTAGTACACGTTAGGATCTCGAATATAAATTATACTAACTATGAGTAGAGATACATGTAAAAAGTAATGCTATTTATTTTGACTAGTTGGTGTCAACATCAAATAATTGATTAATATTCTATTATGTGTTATGTGATTCAAAGACATTCACAAGTTAACATAATACAGAAAAAACTTTTTACATCGAATCGTTTTTTACTAGTTTTTTTAGGTGAGACATGCATTTACGTATGTTGAAATAATATATATAAATATACATTTGGTGTTAAAATAACATACATAAATAGAGGTAAATTTATGTCTGATGCAAATGGGCTAGACATAAATTTTGGCATACATTTCCTCTTTTCTTAGCGTCAAAATTTATTGGTTGTTATTATATTAATAGACGTAAATTATGTCATTGATTGACTTACCAATGTAAATTTTCCAATTATTTTTAATATTTGGTTGGTTTTGGCATAAAACCAAAATCTGAAAACCACAAAAAAAATTCAGAATAATATATATTTCTCTTACGAAGTTTACGGTACATTTAACAAAATTAAAGTACACACACACACACACACACATATATATATATATATATATATATATATATATATATATATATATATATATATATATATATATATATATATATATATATATATAATACAAAAAAAAGGTGAAAAGAAAAAAATTACTTAAAACCAAATCTTCTTGTAAATGTTTGAAGATATTTATAATGAATATAAAAAAAAGTGAAAGGAAAAAAATTACTTAAAACCTAATCTTCTTGTAAATGTTTGAAGGGATAAGTTGACTTCTCTGCTTATTTCCAACATGTCATTATTTGATAATGGAGAGGCATCAGCAAATTCTTAAAACAATGATATAATATTAGCATGTGTAAAGTTTCTCAAACCATACAATTAAAAAACAAATTATACGTGTTTATTTAATTTTGTCCAATCTTTAATGATTTACATCCTAATGATCATTTTCATCCAATGCATAATGTCCACATTCAAAAGAAGTATTGTGTCTGTTACACTAAAATAACAAAAAGAAAAAAATAAGTTCACATATAATATCGATACAAAATAGTTAACTTCAGGTGTGATTCCTAACATTTGGAGTTATAAATTGAACACTTTTTTATATTTCCTGTGCATTAACTGGTTTGATTATTCAACAACTCTGGTTAAATTGAAAAGAAGTTAGTCATAATTGTTATATATGTTGGAACACAACAATCGATATCGATTTTGTGCAGTGAAAATAAAAACAGAATTCGACACGGATTGTTGAAAGTAGAGAGCTTGTTCGGTCAATTTTAAAATGGTTCCTTTAATTTCTTATAAACGTTTTAATGAACAATTGATGTGCAGAAAATGTAAAAAGTATAGGGTGTAGAAAAATCACACAAATGATTTTTATCCTAGTTCGAATCAGTTAATTCTACGTCTAGTTGTTAATCACTATAAAGAGTGATTAACTATTTCATTAAAAACAGTTTCACAGTTACAATGAAAGTGAATAGAGATTTAGAACAACAAAACCTTCCTTCAACAAACAAATCGGAAGAGACTTCCTTCAACAAACGAACCAGAAGCAACAACTCTGCCAACTTGAAGAGAATCGCTCCGATCTTTGACACACAAATCGCGAGCTTCTCCAATTCACAAGACTTGACAAGAGCAAGAACTATCACTTGAGAACTTCCTCATAAGCACTGTATTCTCAAATGGCATATATTTCTTTTCACTTTCAGAGAGCTTCCCTTAGGCACACAACTCTAATACTCTCAAAATGAAAACTTATTTTTAAGAACTATGAAGACCTATATTCATAAAGCAGGTTCGTGCAAAGTCAGAAACTATAAAGACATACTACAATTGTCATTCATAATCGATTATTATAAGTGATAATCGATTATCTGTGCGACTTGGAACAATTAGGATATTTAACTCTTCAACCGGTCGACTCTAGTTCTTCACCTTCTTCCACTGTTCAGCTTGAGCCATCATCGCCTACTGCCATTCGGCTCTATTCCTCACGGTCTTCCATTGTTCGGCTCGACCACATATCACCTTTTGCCATTCAACTTGGTTCCTCACAACTTTCTATCATTCGATGTTAGCTGCTCGGTCTCGGTCATACCTCACTTGGTCTCGGTCATACCTTCCACAGCTTGGTCCGAACTGCTCGGTCTCGGTCATCATTTGTTAGTGACTGTTCGGTCTGGTACATGTGTTGTTTTATCTATTTTGTTCAGCTTTCAACTTCTATACATCGTTCAACCTTTTAGTTGTATTCAGCCTGTGTTCGGTCTGTGTTTCAATGTCGTTCGGACTTCAACTGCGTTCGGCCAGTGTTTGTCCTATGTTCGACCTTCATTTGTTTGTGACTGTTCAGTCTTCATATTCTTCATTTGTAATATCATCACAATCATTGTCTTCAACACACCAATGCTCCTCATTGGTAACAATCTCCCCCTTTTTGATGATGATAAAAAATCCCTTGTTTAAAAGCATCTTTGTGTATCTGCATAGCATATAAACTTACAAACATAGAAACAGGTTAGTAGTAACTGCACTAGAAGTTTGTCTCTTCTCCTCCTTTTTTGATCATAAAACGTCGAATGTCTTTTAAATTCGACGTCAAAAGGTTAGTGAATTTAATAAAAATTTGAGCGGGAGATTGAAAATTCATTCACTTTATCTCAACGCAATACCCTCTTCTCTTCTCAAACTTTTCTCGAACGAAGTTTGATGAGCATCACATGTAATCGTTTTTCATTTGATACTAATGCATGTTAATTAATTACTTTATGTATGATTTCTGTTTGTTTTAACTGATTATTTTCATGCTCTGTCCTTCATAGGCGCATTCTGCTTTCTCTCTCACTGACAAAACTTTATTCTGACGAACCCACCTTTTGAAGGTTAGTTTTGATTTTCGTTTTCGTTTTGAAGAACTTATTTGTTGAACTTATTTGTTTTTTTTGTTGAACTTATTTGTTGTTGTTGTGGTTTAGTTGAACTTGTTTGTTGTTGTTATTTGATTGAATTTGTTTGTTGCTGGTTATTATTGTTTGCTGTTGATACTACACTACACATTCATAGTTCATGCTTTATAAAATACTAAAAACTAAAATTTGTTGTTTTTTGCTTTTCAGGTCTCGGAGTGTTGTAAAAATGATCAAATTAATTAAAAAACACAAAATAAATTGATTAACGTTGATTCGACGTTAAGTTAACGTCGTATATTAACAAAATTCGATGTTAATTTAACGTCAAATTTTTTAAATTCGATGTAAATTTAACGTCAAATTTTTTAAATTCGACCTAAATTTAACGTCAAACTTTTTACATTTAACATAAATTTAACGTCTCCTGATATGAAGTTGTTCACAAATTTGCTGTTAAAAGCCAAAGATATTCGATGTTGTACGCGATGTTTGTGCTAGTGAAAATTAATTTTGATTGCAAGCCAGGATAATCAATTATTCCACATAATAATCGATTATTTGCAAACCTAAGACTCTTTCTAAAAGCTCAGAATAATCGATTATATCCTTATGATAATCGATTAAAGACGTTGGAAGTACGAAAAACTTGAAAAGGACATAAATCTTAATTATGAGACATATCTATAACTCCTAACTCTCTTCTAAGATCATAGAACCTATCTTTGGGTAATGCTTTTGTGAAAATATCTGCCATGATGCAAAGTGTCAATATATTCTATTGTGCAATCCCCCTTTTGGATATGATCTCTTAAGAAGTGATGCCTTATCTCTATGTGCTTAGTTCTAGAATGCATTATAGGGTTCTTGGTCAGGTTTATTGAACTAGTGTTGTCACATTTCAGAGGAATGTGATCAAGAAAGATATCAAAGATTCAACAACCAATTTATAAACCAAAATGAATGCAACAACAACTTAAATGGATATGATCACAATTGCTCTAGGTTTAACATGAAAGCATTACAACTAGCATAATTAGTTCAAAACTAACTTTGACAACACAATTTATAACTTCCCAAACAACAACTATGATTCATGCACTCTCATATCCCAATCTGCTCAACCCCATGAATTCAGCTATGCATATTAACACAACATATACAAAATTTAAAACAACAATATGCAGCAATCAGATTTAATTCAATAAGACTGTTTATCTTGGTCTAATGGATTTCATCCCCCTAACTTAATCAACTATTGTTAGGTTCTTGGGTTGGAAACCTAACTATGAACACTAACAGTAGGTAGAACAATAAAACAAAGAATGGGTTTTCCATTATTGATACTGAGAGAATGTACATAGATAGCACTAACAGAGGCCTAATCCCCCTCTTCTGGTTAAAGTCCAGACTTTACAAAAGAATACTCAACCTTCCTCTACACAGTACCAAACTTTATTTTATACACCCTTCAACTTCCTGCCTCTCCTAACTACCACAACTGCCCGCCTCACCTAACTGTCGAACGGTCTTACCATTCAATGGCCGAATGATCTTACTAGTGAGGCAATCTCTAAAAACTCAAGAGTCTTTTCCATGAACATGTTTAAATCAGTGAAGTGAACTTGTGATCATAGATGATTGATGCTAAACAACAATGTTTTTAAGGTTCACTTATCCATATCTAATTATGTGTCAATTTAAACAACTCCACCAACCAATTTTAGATATAATGAGTCAAATAACTTCTGGACACCTAATTGGTCTCAAATGTTTTTTAGAAAACTTAAATAAGACACTATGAAATGATTGCAAGATGTTCAACAATGAACTAGTGATAAACCAGAATTTAAAATCGGAAAATTGACTCAAACAAGGAAATGTAGTTTCGACAACTTGCTTTTAAAGACTACTCTGCTGTGATTTTCACATTGCCAATCAAGTTTATGCGGAGCATATCATAGGTTATATGGTATGCATATAAAAATATCTCAACAGAAACAACTTTGAAACAAAAATGCTAATTCAATCAATAAATAACTTATTCATCCAAAAATACCAATGGAAATCTATCAGCCAACTCATTCAAATGAATCTTTCATAGCTGTTAATGCTTGACAAAGATTACACCAAGGCTAACTTCAAAGTACTCATGAAATTGAATACTAAACCAGTTAAACACAGATTCAATTTACAATTAGAAAACAAAGCACTAAAATAACAATGCACATGACTAAACATAAAAAAAATGAAATTCAACACATGAGTGTCTCAAATAGATGAATTTCACTCATTACAATGTGTAAAAAGACAAGAACATACCACATGATGAATGAATCACTGATGGACATTGTAGGTATCAGTACAACCGATATTGTAGAGTCAAGCAACGAAATAAAAATTACAGAATAACGTGTACGGTCAAGTTAAAAAATGGTTCATTTAATTTTCTTATAAAATTTTTATCAAACAGTTGATGAACAAAAAATATAAAGAGTGTAGGGAGTAGAAAAATCGCACAAATGATTTTTATCCTGGTTCGAGTCAAAAGATTCTACGTCCAGTCGTTAATCACTATGAATAATGATTAACCTTTTTCACTAAAAACAATGTTATAGTTACAATATAATGAATGCAATAAGAATGATAACACTTTCTTTCGACGAACGAACCGCAAGGGTGCTTCCTTCGACCAACGAACCGGAAGCGAGCAACCGCACTTTCCTTCGACCAACGAACCGGAACAGTGCAGTTAGAATTTTCCTTCGACAAACAAACCAAAAGAGCTTCTTTCGACAAATGAACCGGAAGCAACAACTTTGCCAACTTGAAGAGAACCACTCCAACTTTTGACACAGAAAGTGCGAGCTTCTCCTATTCACAAGACTTGACAAGAGCAATGAACTAGCACTTGAGAACTTCTTTAGATTGCACTATATTCTCAAATTCGCAAAGTTTTTTCTAAAGTGTTTGGAAAAGGTATATAAAGCCTACTGGTCTGAAAATGAAAAGACGCATTACAACTGCCAGTGATAATCGATTATCGTAAGTGATAATCGATTGTTTGCTAGACTTGGAACAATTTGGATTTTTAACTCTTCAACCGATTGGCTCGAGTTCTTCATCTTCTGCCACTCGGTTTGATTTGTCACAATCTCTTGTCGTTCGGTCTTCAACTATGTTTGGCCGGAGCCCTTATCACCTTTTTCGTTCAGCTATACTTCTCGCAGCCTTTGACCGTTCGATGCTACCTGCTTTGTCTCGGTCATGCTCTATACTACTCGGCCTCAGTTATTCCTCGGTACCGCTTGGTCCGAACTACATGGTCTTGGTCAAGCCTCGCTACTGCTCGGTCCACACTACTTGGTCTCAGTTAAGTCTTAAACCATTCGGTATTTTACTACTATGCTCCATTAAGCCTTTTATCAGTGTTCAGCCTTCTACTGTGTTCAACACCGTTCGATCTTTTACTGTGTTCGACCTTCAATTGTTACACTTCGTTTGACCTTCAATTATTATGACCGTTCTGTTAGCAAAATGATGCAGATGAAATTTTGATGATGTCCAAATCAAGTCAAGACCAATCAAGAATCAAAATGATTTGAAGATTTGTATTGTGATGGAAAGCTTTTGTAATACTCTTAGAAATATGTATAGGACGTAGATCAGAAAAAGAAAAGTGTTTTGTAAAATTACTATAGTAAATCATTGCAACAAAACACTATAGTACTATTCATATGAATAGTAACACTATTCACGTGAATAGTGACGGTTAACGGTAAGAGTATCGCACTTAACACGGACGTTGGGGAAACTAGTCGTTGAAGAAACTAGCCGTTTATGACCGTTGGACAAACTAGCCGTTTATGGCCGTTGGACAAACTAGCCGTTTATGGCCGTTGGACAAACTAGCCGTTTCTGGTCGTTGGAGAAACTAGCCGTTAAGTTTGTCTTTTAGTGAATGGAAGAGTCTTTGGATGAGTCTATAAATAGACTCTCATTTTCTCTCAAGAAGAAAAATAAACAGAGACATAGAAACTCTTCCCTTGTGCTCAAATACTCAGAAACTCTTGAGACTTGTGTGTTCTTGTTCGGCTTGTGAAACTCTTGTCTGTGGAGCTGGTGAAGTGCTGCTACGGTGACAGAGGAAATAGCCGGTTCATCCTTGGTGTGTCTAAGGAGGTGTTCGGAAGAGAATCATCCTTCGTGAAGTATTCGGAGGAGGTGTTCATCCTTTGTGAAGACTCAAAGGAGGTGTAGTTTCATCTCTTGTGGTATCAAGAGAGGTGTTTTCTAAACTCTTACAAATTGTATCTTTGTGATTGTAGTTTGTAATTGTTTTGTGTTAGTGAAACTGTTTATCTTGTTTTGAGATAAGCGACTGGACGTAGGATTGGTAAGATCCGAACCAGGATAAAATCATCTGTGCAAATATCTCTCAACCTTACTCTATTTAATTGTTATTATTAATTGCTAAGTAAGTTTAAATTGAGTAGAAATTAAAAGGCACACGTTAGTATTAAAAACCCCTCTTGGTTTGTTATCCCACGCTAACCCTTCCGCTGCAGCCGCACTCTGACAATTGGTATCAGAGCTTGCTTTGATAGTCATTCAAATGGCGGGATCGTTTCAAACATTCGCAGAGGGTGCTTCTATCAATAGACCACCACTATTCACAGGTGAAAATTACGCATTCTGGAAGGTCAGAATGCAAATTTTTATGGAATCTATTGATATAGATATTTGGGATGCTGTTGCATTTGGTCCTTTTGTTCCAACTAACAATATGCAGGAACCAAAGTCCCGTGACCAATGGACCATTGAAGAAAAGAGAAGATCTCAGAATGATGTAAAAGCCCGGAATATCATTGCATCAGCGTTGACTGTTGATGAGTTCTACAGGGTCTCTGTCTGCAAAAACGCTAAAGAAATGTGGGAAACTTTAAGAGTAACTCATGAAGGCGGAGATGAAATCAGGTGTGCTAAAACGAATACTTTAATCATGGAAGAGAATAGTTTAAGCTCTTCATCAAGCACAACATCAAGTATGGGTGATTCTGATGAGCAAGCATACATCTGTTTAGTAGTGAACGACGACACTGGAAGCCAAGTAAGTACCTCTAGCGATTCTGATGATTCTGATCATATTGATGAAGATGAATTACATGAAATTTATAGAGAATTATTGATAGAATCAGAAAAGCTAGATCTTGCTCATAAGAAATTGAAAAAGGATTTTAAAGAATTACAAAAGAAATATGAAAAATCCTTAGAAGAAATAGAAACTTTAAATAGTAAAATTTCAAATGTAGAAAATGATACAAATATATCTACTGAGTGTAAATTTTGTGATAAACATAAATTGAAAGTTGATAACATTGAAAAATCAATAGCAGATGAAAATAAAGAATTAAAATCAAATTTTAAAAATATTTTTGAAGAAAATAAAATTTTGAAAAATAAAATTTTATTTTATGAAAAAGGTAAAAATACTAGTAGTGATGAATGTGCATCTTGTGTTAATTATAAGAAACTACTAGATGAAACAACCTTAGGAGAATGTAGTAAAAATAATGAAAATAAGGTTGTTAAAAATAAGTATGTTCCTAGAATTAAAAATAAACATAATCATAGAACCCGTAGAACTTGGGTAGAAAAAGGAACAACTTATAGGAACACAAATGTTGTATCCTGCTTTTATTGTATGAAAAAGGGTCATACATCTAACAAATGTAAAATTAAGCATTATGGTGTTCCAAGTGGTAGATATATTTGGGTTGTAAAATGATTTCAAATTTTCAAACTAACCCAAAGGACCCATACAAAATAGTTGGGTGCCAAATGTTTCATATTTAAGAATATTTTTTAAAAATGTTTTTGTTTTAAATATTTGAAATAGAAGAATCTGTGCATGTTGTCTTTGATGAAATTGTGGACCTTGAGGTAAAACCTCTTGAGTCAGATGAATTAGATGCAGGTGAAAATGAAGACTTGCAAAAGACAACCAATGAAGAGAAAATGAATAATCCTCAAGATGATGAAGATCTAAACAAAATATGGCAACAACCTAGAGGATTATCATTGGACAACATCATTGGCGACATATCAAAAGGGGTAAACACTAGAAGAAATTTAGTTAGTTTATTGTATGCTTGCCTCTTTAAATTTAATAAAATGTATGTTGTTTTTCCTTAATATTTCTATGCATATATGCTTTTATTAAGGGGGAGTATAATTTCTAATAAATTTAGGGGGAGCAATCAAGCACAACTTTTTAATTATGATCAAAAAGGGGGAGAAAATGTTTAAAGCTTATTTGCTTATTTGTGTTTATTCACTAATGCACTTTTTCTTCCATAAGTTGTGTTTTAAATACAGATTATTACCAAAAGCTTTAAATCAAGAAGTTTTTTGATCATCATCAAAAAGGGGGAGATTGTTAGCAAAATGATGCAGATGAAATTTTGATGATGTCCAAATCAAGTCAAGACCAATCAAGAATCAAAATGATTTGAAGATTTGTATTGTGATGGAAAGCTTTTGTAATACTCTTAGAAATATGTATAGGACGTAGATCAGAAAAAGAAAAGTGTTTTGTAAAATTACTATAGTAAATCATTGCAACAAAACACTATAGTACTATTCATATGAATAGTAACACTATTCACGTGAATAGTGACGGTTAACGGTAAGAGTATCGCACTTAACACGGACGTTGGGGAAACTAGTCGTTGAAGAAACTAGCCGTTTATGACCGTTGGACAAACTAGCCGTTTATGGCCGTTGGACAAACTAGCCGTTTATGGCCGTTGGACAAACTAGCCGTTTCTGGTCGTTGGAGAAACTAGCCGTTAAGTTTGTCTTTTAGTGAATGGAAGAGTCTTTGGATGAGTCTATAAATAGACTCTCATTTTCTCTCAAGAAGAAAAATAAACAGAGACATAGAAACTCTTCCCTTGTGCTCAAATACTCAGAAACTCTTGAGACTTGTGTGTTCTTGTTCGGCTTGTGAAACTCTTGTCTGTGGAGCTGGTGAAGTGCTGCTACGGTGACAGAGGAAATAGCCGGTTCATCCTTGGTGTGTCTAAGGAGGTGTTCGGAAGAGAATCATCCTTCGTGAAGTATTCGGAGGAGGTGTTCATCCTTTGTGAAGACTCAAAGGAGGTGTAGTTTCATCTCTTGTGGTATCAAGAGAGGTGTTTTCTAAACTCTTACAAATTGTATCTTTGTGATTGTAGTTTGTAATTGTTTTGTGTTAGTGAAACTGTTTATCTTGTTTTGAGATAAGCGACTGGACGTAGGATTGGTAAGATCCGAACCAGGATAAAATCATCTGTGCAAATATCTCTCAACCTTACTCTATTTAATTGTTATTATTAATTGCTAAGTAAGTTTAAATTGAGTAGAAATTAAAAGGCACACGTTAGTATTAAAAACCCCTCTTGGTTTGTTATCCCACGCTAACCCTTCCGCTGCAGCCGCTCTCTGACACGTTCGGTCTCAATTATGCCTTTCCTCTCAACTTCAGCGTCCGACCGCTCGATCTCGTCCATGCCGCACGTCTTAGTCTTGCCCTCTACCGTTCGGTCTTACGCTGTGTTCGGCCATAAACAGTATTCGGCCTTTATCTGATTATAGGTCTTCGTTTTTGTTCGGCCCTTGACTGATAGCGACCGTTCGGGCTTCTAGCTGTATTCGGCAATAAGTAGTGTTCGGCCTTTACCTATTTTATGTTGTTCGTCCTTCAACTACTGAGTGACCATTCAACCTTAATTTGATACGACCGTTCGGTCACAATCATGCCTTCCACTGTTTGGTCTTGTTCATGAAGTCTACCGGTTGGTGTTTTTCGCGAGGTCATACTTCTACCGTTCGGTCCTGGTGTCTTCTCTTATACAAAAATGCTTTTAAACTTCATACAACAAGAGTCTTCATATACTTCACTTTGTAGCTTCATCAAAATCATTAACTTTAAGACATCAATGCTCCACATTGGTAACAATCCCCCCCTTTTTGATGATGATAAAAAATTCCTTATTTAAAAGCATCTTTGTGAATCTGCATAAAATACAAACTTACAAATAGGTTAGTAGTAACTGCTCTAGAAGTTTGTTTAGTTTGTTCTTCTCTCCCTTTTTGATCATAAGCAAAAAGCACGTAGAATTAATCCCCCTTAAAATGTTCTCCCTCTCAACAAAACAAATTATGTAAGAAATGATAATAAGAGAAACTTAATGTACCATATGAGCCGTCCGGTTTAATTAAAAGAAAGAAAAACCAATTACTATGTAATTCTTAAAAACCGTTCGGTAACTAACGTACTTCTCCCTGTTCATCCCGTTCGGCATGCCTCTGTTACAGCTCGACATCCATTTGTTGATATTGTTTGGTTATCTAGATTGTCGTTCTGTCACTATTCTAGACCCATCCATCCTATCCAATATTAGTTTTTTATTACAAGTCAGGATAATCGATTATATCATGGGATAATCGATTATCTATGATTACAAGTTATGATAATCGATAAAAGACGCTGGAAGTACGAAAAACTTGAAAAAATAAAAAATCATAATTCTAAGACATATTTATGACCCCTAAAACTGTTTTAAGATCATCCTTTTTAGAATTGAGCTTGCATTGGTCTTTCAAATTTTTAGAATGATTTAAAAGTGGTTTTTGAATTGTTTATTTTAGATATCACACATGTACCAAGCTTTTGCTGCAATTTTGACCAAATATAGAAGCAACATACAGACCTCAGAAATAAACAATTTAAACCAACAACTTGTTATAAGCAAACGACCTAAAAATGGTTTGGTGATTGAAAACACACAAGGCTGTTAAAAATCAAGATTCTTTACCATGAACATGTTTAAATCAATGAAATGAACTTGTGATCACAACTGATTAATGCTAAACAACAATGTCTCTAAGATTCACTTATCCAAATCCAATTATGTGTCAATTCAAACAACTCCACCAATCAATTTTAGATATAATGAGTCAAGTAACTTCTGGACACCAAATTGGTCTCAAGGACAATTTACAAAACTTGAATAAGACACTATGAAATGATTGCAAGATGTTCAGCAATGAACTAGTGGTAAACCAGAATTGGAAACTGGAAAATTTTCTCAAACAAGGAAATGTTGTTTCTGTAAAATAATTTTAAAGACCATTCTGCTGTGATTTTCACATTGCCAATCAAGCTTATGCGGATCATATCATAGCTCATATGACATACATATAAACAAATCTCCATAGAAACAACTTTGAAACAGAAATGCCAATTCAATCATCAAATAACTTAATCATATAAAAATGCCAATGGAAATCTATCAACCAACTCATTTAAATGAATATAACAGTAATCAAATAATGGAAGATCAGAAAGATAAGCAAACCAAAATGCAATCAACACAGTTTAGACAACACTTAGCTTAATCACGTGGTGCTCGAACTAAGTCTTTGGATACCACTTAATGGATTCACTTCCCGGTCTTAGATCATTATTTCCGAAAGCATAATACCACGGAGCTCTCCTCTCCTTTTGAGAACTTAACCTGCAAAACCATTCAAGAGAGGTTTGGTCCCCACAATCTCATTTGGGTCCTTGGGGTTAGAGACAAATTACTTTATAACAGGAATCCAAGCATATTTTTCATCAGGAACATCAAAATGTTTGATTCTACATTTGTTTGAAGTATGTCCCTTTTTCATACAATAGAAGCAACAAACACCATGCATTTTGGTTTTTACAATTGTTCCTTTTTCAACCTAAACTTTACGAGTTCTTTTCACTTTAGACTTCTTATTTTGATGCATGTTTTTATTTTTGACATTGCTTTTAGTAAAATTTGTTTTAACATGTGAATGAGGCTTGGTTGCCTTTGCAAGTAAGTTCTCAAGTATGTCAATATCAAACATATGACTCTTACAAGATAGACATTCAATAGGTTGTATAGTTCCATTAGATTCATACAATTTAGTTTCAAGATTACTAACTTTGTTTCTCAAAACAACTTCTTCATCTAGCACTTTTTCATACTTCAATTTCAGTTCATTATACTCTTTTTTTTAGCTTTTTATGTGTAGCATCAAGTTTTTCAGATTTATTCATTAATTCAAAGAATGCTTTTTGTAAATCTAACTCACTAGACTCAAAGCTAGAATCACTTACTTGACTTTCAGTGTCTTCTGAGTTAGCCATTAAGTAAAGATTTGCTTCTTCATCTAAATGACTTGAGCTTGAAGAGCTAGAAGCATTTTCTTCCCAAGCTATGTAAGCTTTCTTCTTCTTCGGAAACTTTCTTTCCTTCTTTTCTTCACTCTTCTTATTCTTAGGACAGTCAGTCTTCACATGCCCTCTTTCTCCACATCCATAGCACCTGACACTTGATGGAGAACCTTGGCTTTCTTTTCTTTCTCTAATGTATTTTTCTTTACCTTTTCCTCTCATGAACTTTGCAAATTTCTTTATCATGAGGCTCATGTTTTCATCATCATCAGAGTCATCGTCCTCATTTCTCCTTGAGCTCTTTCCTTTAGAGATTTCAGATTTGAAGGCTAATGTTTTCCTCTTGCGTTGATCTTCCTCTGTAGTTAGTTTGTTCAGTTCAAGCTCGTGCTCACGAAGCTTTCCAAAGAGAATCGCCATTGACATTTGAGAGAGGTTTTGTGACTCTGAGATGGCAGTCACCTTTGGTTGCCAAGAGTTGTCCAATGATTTTAGAATTTTTACATTTAATTCATCAACATCAAAAGTCTTACCCAACCCAATTCAGTGATTCACAATATGAGTGAAGCGCTTTTGGACATCAGAAATAGTTTCTCCAGGTTGCATTATGAACATATCGTACTCCTGGATGACCGTGTTCTTCCTTGCGTGCTTCACATTATCAGTACCATCATATGTGACTCTGAGGACCTCCCACATCTCTTGTGTTGTGTTAGAAACTGAAATTCTATAAAACTCATCAAGTATAACAACAGATCAAATAATATTACGAGCCTTAATATCAAATTGGGCTCTTCTATTTTCCTCAGAAGTCCAATTAAAGTATGATTTTTCTACTTCTACACCATCAATAGTTCTTTTAGGAATATAAGGACCATTTAGTACAGCTTCCCAGATGCCTCTGTCAACAGACCCCATAAAAATTTCCATTCTGACTTTCCAGAAGGCATAGTTATCATGAGTAAAAAGTGGTGGTCTGTTGATGGAAGCACCCTCGGCATATACTTGATTTTTATGACTGGCCATTTTCGAAAAATTTGAAAGAATATCAAAGCAAGCTCTGATACCAATTGTAGGTATCAATACAACCAGTATCGTAGAGTCGCGCAGCGGAATAAAAATTATAGAATAGCGTGTACGGTCAAGTTAAAAAACGATTCCTTTAATTTTCTTATAAACGTTTTATCAAACAATTGATGAACAGAAAATATAAAGAGTGTAGGGAGTAGAAAAATCAAACAAATGATTTTTATCCTGGCTCGAATCAAAAGATTCTACATAGTGATTAACCTTTTTCACTAAAAACAGTGTTACCGTTACGATATAGTGAATGCAATAAGAATGATAAAACCTTCCTTCGACGAACGAATCGCAAGGGTGCTTCCTTCAACCAAAGAACCAGAACAGTGCAGTCAAAATCTTCCTTCGACAAACGAACTGGAAGAGCTTCCTTCTACAAATGAACCGGAAGCAACAACTTTGCCAACTTGAAGAGAACCACTCCGACCTTTGACACACAAAGCGCGAGCTTCTCCTATTCACAAGACTTGACAAGAGCAATGAACTAGCACTTGAGAACTTCCTTAGATTGCACTGTATTCTCAAATTCGCAAAGTTTTTTTCTAAATTTTTTGGTAAAGGCATATAAAGCCTACTTGTCTGAAAATGAAAAGACGTATTACAACTGCCAGTGATAATTGATTATCGTAAGTGATAATCGATTATATGCTAGACTTGGAACAATTTGGATTTTTAACTCTTCAACCGATCGACTTGAGTTCTTCATCTTCTACCGCTCAGTTTGATTTGTCACAGCATCCTGCTGTTCGGTCTTCAACTATGTTTGGCCTGAGCCTTTATCACCTTTTGTCATTCCGCTATATTCCTCACTGCCTTTGACCGTTTGATACTATCTGCTCTGTCTTAGTCATGCTCTATACTGCTCGGCCTCAGTCATTCCTCGCTACTGCTCGGTCCGAACTACTTGGTCTTGGTCAAGCCTCGTTACTTGGTCTCAGTAAAGTCTTAAATCGTTCAATCTTTTACTGCTATGCTCCATTCAACCTTTTATCAATGTTCAGCCTTCAACTATGTTCAACATCGTTCGGTCATTCACTACGTTCAACCCTCAATTGTTATACTTCGTTCGGCCTTCAATTATTACAACTGTTCGGTCTCAATTATGCCTTTGCTCTGAACTTCAGCGTCCAACCACTCGGTCTCGTCCATGCCCCACGTCTTGGTCTTGCCCTCTACCGTTCGGTCTTACGCTGTGTTTGGCCTTAAACAATATTCAACCTTTATCTGATTGTAGGTCTTCGTCTGCGTTCGACCTTTGACTGATAGCAACCGTTCGGGCTTCTAGCTATATTCGACCATGAATAATGTTCGGCCTTTATCTATTATATGTCGTTCGTCCTTCAACTACTGAGTGATCGTTCAGCCTTTATCTATTATATGGTCAAAGTCATGCCTTCCACTATTTTGTCTTGGTCATGAAGTCTACCGTTCGATGTTTGTCGCAATGTCATACTTCTGCCGTTCGATCCTGGTGTCTTCTCTTATACATAAATGCTTTTAAACTTCATACAACAAGAGTCTTCACATACTCACTTTGTAGCACCATCAAAATCATTAACTTCAAGACATCAATGCTCCACATTGGTAACAGAGAGATATCATTTGACCAACCATAAATGAATATAATAGTAATCAAATAATGGAAGATAAAAAAGACAAGCAGAACAAAATGCAACAACACAGTTTAACTAACACTTAGCTCAATCACTTGGTGCTCGAACCAAGACTTTGGATACCACTTGATGGATTCATTCCCTGACCTGGAGCATCAATTCCAAAAATAGAATACCATAGATCTCTCTTCTCATTTTGAAAACTTAATCTGCAAAACCAACCAAGAGAGTTTTGGTCCCCATAATCTCATTTGGGTTCTTTAAGGTTAGCGGAAAATTACTTTATAACAGGAATCCAAGTATATTTTCCACTAGGAACATCAAAATGTTTGATTCTACATTTTTTAGAAGTGTGCCCTTTTTTCTTGCAATACAAACATGTGACAACATTTGAGTTTCTATAACAGACAATTCCTCTTTCAACCCATACCCTATGAGTTCTTTTAATTTGGTTCTTAGAAAGGACACTCTTATTTTTGAAAGACTTCTTCCTAACTCCATTATTTATACAAGATGGAGATTGTGTAGCCTTCTTAAGCAAATTTTCTAAAATATCAATATTAAGCATATGACTCTTACATGAAAGGCATTCAACAGGATGTTCAACAACAATAGACTCAATCATTTCTAAGTTTCAAATTTTATTTCTTAAAATAACTTCTTCATCTAATGCCTTATCATATTTAATTTTCAAATCCTTAAATTCATTTTTCAAATTTTTAAAAGCAACATCTAATTTCTCATATTCATTTAACAATTCAAGAAAGGCTTTTTGTAAATCAAATTCACTAGACTCAAATAGAATCACTTGCTTAACTTCCAGCATCTTTTAAGTCAACCATTAAACACAAATTTTCTTCCTCGTCTGATTCACTTAAGCTAGAAGAACTAGAAGCATTTTCTTCCCATGCTATGTAAGCCTTCTTCTTCTTGGGAAATTTCTTTTATTTTCTTTCTTCATTTCTCTTGGCTTTCATATGCCATCTTTCACCACATCTATAACATTTGAAGCTTGATGAGTAACCTTGATTTTCCTTCTTTTTCTTCAAGAATTGGCTTCCAAATGATTCACCGTTGGCCATCAAGCATTAATTTTCTTTCTCATTAGAATCACTCGAGCTTGTGGTGTTTGATGTAGAGCTTGAATTCGAACAAGTCAACTTATTCACATCTATGACTTCATTATAAGTGAGTTTTAAAAATTCCCACATTTCCTGTGCACTTTTTTAAACAGAAACTTTGAAGAAATCATCAATGGTTAGTGTAGATAAAATATGGTTTTTCAACTTCAACACCGTCAACAGTACTTTTAGGATTATAAGGACCATTTTTTACAGCTTCCCAGATGCCTTTGTCAATCGAACCCATGAAAATTTCCATTATGACTTTCTAGAATGCATAGTTATCACTAGTAAAAAGTGGTGGTCAATTGATGGAAGCACCTTCGGCGCAAACTTGATTTTGACCGGACATTTTCGAAAAATTTGAAAGAATATCAAAGCAAGTTTTGATACCAATTGTTTGAACACAACAACTGGTAATGATTTTGTGTAGAGGAAATAAAAACAAAGTTCGATACGAATTGTTGAAAGCGGAGAGCTTGTTCGGTCAATTTTAAAATGGTTCCTTTAATTTTCTTATAAAAATTTTAACAAACAGTTGATGTGTAGAAAATGTAAAGAGTATAGGGAGTAGAAAAATCACACAAATGATTTTTATCCTAGTTCGAATCAACAAATTCTATGACCAGTTGTTAATCACTATAAAGAGTGATTAACTATTTCACTAAAAATAGTTTCATAGTTACAATCAAAGTGAATAGAAATTTAGAACAACAAAACCTTCCTTCGACGAATGAACCGGAAGAGACTTCGTTCGACAAACGAATCAGAAGCAACAACTCTACCAACTTGAAGAGAACCGCTCCGACCTTTGACACACAAAGCGCGAGCTTCTCCTATTCACAACACTTGACAAGACCAAGAACTATCACTTGAGAACTTCCTCAGATGCACTCTATTCTCAAATGACATATATTCCTTTTCATTCTCAGAGAGCTTCCCTTAGGCACACAACTCTAATACTCTCAAACTGAAAACGTATTTTTAGGAACTGTGAAGATCTCTATTTATAAACCTAGGTTTGTGTAGGGTTAGAAACTAAAAAGACATATTACAACTGTTAGTGATAATCGAATATTGTAAGTGATAATCGATTATCTGCGAGACTTCGAATAGTTAGGATATTTAACTCTTCAACTGGTCGACTCTAGTTCTTCACCTTCTTTCACCATTCGGCTCGAGCCCTCATATATTTCTGCAGTTTGGCTTTATTCATCATGGTCTTCCATCCTTCGGCTTTACCTCTTATCACCTTTTTCCATTCAGCTTGGTTCCTCACAGCTTTCCATCATTCGGTGCTAGCTGCTCGGTCTCGGTCATACCTCACTTGGTCTCAGTCATACCTTCCATAGCTCGATTCGAACTGCTTGGTCTCAGTCATCATCTGTTAGTGATCGTTCGGTCTTGTACATGTGTTGTTATATCTATTTTTTTCGGCTTTCAACTTCTATACATCGTTTAGCCTTTTAGTTATGTTCAGCCTCTGTTTCAACGTCGTTCGGTCTTCAACTGTGTTCGGCCAGTGTTTGTCCTATGTTTGGCCTTCATTTAATTGTGACCGTTCAGTCTTCATATTCTTTACTTTGCAATATCATCAAAATCATTGTCTTCAAGACACCAATGCTTGTCATTGGTAACAATATACTAATTGGATGTCATGAAACTTATAAGATTACCCTTATAGAAAGTGGTTCAGGCTGGAGTTGACTTTTTTATTAATGGAACAAAACCAACCATTTACACACTCTTTAGGAATCATAAATATTAATTGCAATTGAAACCTACAATGAAGAAATAATGGTTAGTTCAGTAATTACCGTAACTTAAAACTAAAAACTAATCCTTCTATATTTGGAACTAAGTAGACACTAATCCAATTTATCATTTATTTTGTTCCATGAACCCTTGTACTTTTACATTTTTGCAGTTGTAAAACATAAAATAATTTGAATATTTAGTAGAGTAATTTGATGTACAAATTCTAAAACCTTATTTTAAGATGTAAATATGTGTTGTAACTAAGGTTAATTACCATTTGACCTCAAATTGAAGAGAGACCAAATTTCTTCATTTAAAAATAATGAGAATTAAATTGAATCAAAATTTTAAATATTGGAACTAAATTAAAGACAACCACTGTTATATAGTAATAAATTGACACGTGGTACTGCCACAACCACGTGCCATAACCCTGGCTTGATAATGGCAACTTATGTGTTTAAAAAAAATAAAAATAAACTAAAAAAATATCTTTTTTTAAATTACACTAATTGACAAATGACATGTACAAATACAATGTTAATATTAACTTAACGAAAAGAACCAAATTAGATGAATTTAAAACATACAAGGACTAAATTAAAAAAAATGACGAAATTAAACCAACCAAAAAAATACAAGGTCTAAATGTATAATAAAACTTAATTTTATTAATGGAATATCTTGGAAAAAATTCAGAAAAGTTGGACGTAGCCCTAGAATTTTGAATGATGAATTTGTTATGCTCTTTCACTTTATTGTTGGTTGGAAGAAAACGTTTTATACATGTTAAAATGAGTTTTAAATGTTGAGTCGACTTACCTCACTATGAGTTCGAGCCAAGGCTCAAATAATTACAATTTTTTTTGAATGTAGGTTGAAGTGAATCCAACAAATTTAATTTACTGAGTTGAGATCAGATTGAGGGTAGACTGAGTCATAACCCACCAACAACATTATTTTATTAATAGTTTTATCATTTTTTATAAGTTTTTATTAAAATTATTTACTACTATAAGGTTCACAATTTGATATTTTTAAAGATTAATATAATTTAACAATATTTAAATAATTTAGATATTTAATTTATTTGTTTATCCAATTATATGAGTTGATACTTTAATTTATCAACTATTATATATCTTTATAATAATATTTGAAAAATTAGATAAACACTTTTATTTGACTAAAAAAATAGTTGAGTTAATCAACTATTATTATACTAAAATAAATAAGTAAAATAAATAATAAAAAAAATATTTATTTAAACCAATAATTCAGTACTTATCTGTGGGGAGTTGAAACAGATTACAAAACTTTTAACTGAAAAAATAAGTTGAATTAAATTATCATTATTTTAGTTCAATGGTGAGTCAACATATGTGTTACCTTATTTTATCGTCCGTAATGCTCTATTCTACTTCTTTCTTCCATGTTATTCATACTTTTCATTCTCAGTATTTTTATTTGGACTATTATTTTTAGTATTGAATGCTGATCCATTCGATATACCTTTTCAAAATTTAATCCTTTTGTACATTTCCACCTTTCATAATGTATTTTCATCGACCCATTTCCTTGGGTCCCTGACCCATTGGACTCAACCATTTTTTTCAATGTATTCAGTTCTCATTGAATACAAGAATGTTTTTTCACAGATTTTGCTCAATGATGTTAATCTTCAATTTCATTTAACCAAGAGGACTACATTTCTTCACCAATTATTGATAATAAATAAAATTAAAAAAAATTATATAACAAGAACTATAATAAAAATATATAGAGTTTATATTCAATTTTTTTCGGATTTTGTCTCGTAATGTCTGAAGTGGAAGGTGTCATCGTCAAGTTTTAGTTTGTTGTTGTTTGGCTTTTTTTAAATGTTTTATTTTTTTAATTTTTTGATATTATTTTGCAAAAATTTACTTGTTCACATCGTGTAACGTAACACATGACACTATTTGTTTGTATTTAATCACTAGTAAAAAAAAATATTAACACGTCTATCATGCTTCGGTTTTTAAAAATCGAAGCATAACATGACACAGTAACAATTTTGAAATTTTTGTGAAAGTATATGTCTCGGTTCTGATTTACCCAAAACAATAGACGATTTATGACCTCGGTTTCCACGATAGTCGTTGCCATAACCCTTCTACCCACACTGACATTCCCTCTACAATCTAACTAAAATCTTTGTGCAAGGTTTTTGACCTTGGTTGTTTGTAGAACTGAGACCATAAACCCTCCGTCCACACTAACATCCCCCCTCTGACATTCCCCTCTACAATCTGAACAAAATCTCTATGTAGGGTTTTTGGCCTCAGTTGTTTGTAGAACTAAGGCCGTAGACCCTCTGTAAACCTCTCTGCACTCTAACTATTCAGCTGACAAAACCGAGGCCATAGACACTTTTCCAAAAAGTGAGTCAGCTGAAAAGTCAAATTTTCAGATATTTGCACAGAGCTTTTGGCCTCGATTCAAATCTGACCCATTTTGAATATTTAAAGTATATTTCTTTTTTCATTTTTTGGCACTAGTTATATTGCAACCGGGGTAATATGGATCTTATGCTTTGGTTTGGCGGGACTCAAGGCAAAAGAGTTGAACAAAATTGCAAAATTGTCATTTTAAATTAATTTTGATTTTTTTTATGACTTTAGGTCTCGGTTGGGTGGAAAACCGAGGTCATATCCCCCATATTGCCTTGGTTTTATGAAGAACCGATGTAATAACCTTTTTAGATTAAAAATAAAAGATAGAGGGTGAACAATTTTGTCTTCTTTGTGAAATTGTGCTTCCCTCTAGTAACAGAAATGCTGCTCTGTCGCACGTCGATAACCCATTTTCTTTATATTTTTCACTGTTCAACGTCGTTTTTTATCTTCTCCGTGGATGTCATGAACGTTTAGGAACCATTATCATTGATCAAAATCGTTCCAAACCTCTTTTTGGGTTGGTTTTGGGATTCTCCACCTTAGAGGTAAAATTTTCATGTTCTTTTTTTTTTTCGTTTTGGTATTTGTTTTTGTTTCTAAAACTAATATTTCGTTTGTATATTTGTCTAGGTTTGATTTTTGCATAGTTGAATTTTCTACCATTTTGATCGCGGGTTGTCCATTATTATTGGCATTTCACACTCTCATGTTCTTATTTTAATGTTTAAAGTTTATTTTTTAATAGGATCATATTAATTTTGTAGTAGGTTCTAAAATATTTTATGTTAAATATGTGATTATTTCAATGTTTATTAATTGTAGGATTGAATTGAATTAACTTTAATTTCTCGTTAAATGATCAATAAAAAAAAATTAGTTTTGTATTGTAATTTTGTAGAATATTTTCGAATATTTATGTATGGATCGAAATTAAATTAATTTACTATGCATTAGTGCTGAGTACGAGAGAAGGGTAGAGGAATTTATACAATTTGCGCAACGTAATAAGGATAAAAGTGATGATGAAGTGAAGTCTAGATGTCCTTCTGTCAACTGTTTGAATAGGAGAAAGTAGAACGAAACCCAAATTAGGGAACATCTTATTTGTGATGGTTTCCTATGATGTTATACAACATGGATATGGCATGGAGAAGAAATACAGTTTTCGACTATCTTCAAAACTGAAAATGTTATTGATTCCACAATGGAAGATCGACCAAAAGAAGACAAATTAGAGGAAATGATCTACGATGTTGGGGAAAATTTTTTTTGCCCAAGCTCATGTCTATGAGACGATGTCCAATGATGCGAAAAATAATTTGTTTGTCAGTTCAACTAAGTTCATACGGTTGTTAGCAGTGTTAAGGCTCATGAATTTGAAGGTGACCAATGGATGAACTGATAAGAGTTTCACATAATTATTTACGTTGTTGAATGCAATGCTGCCAGACATAAATACACTACCCACTCGTAATTGTGATGCGAAGAAAATTCTTTGTCCGATGGGTATGGAGTTGATGGAACCCTATCCTAGCATTAAGCCCACAAGAAAAAGCTTCAAAACAGATGCACAATGGAATGATATTTGGTGCAGTGAAATGGATGCATAAAAGGTGTTGGATGAAAGTGTGGTGTGTGTATGATGCCTCCAAGCTCAGAAGGCCTTTCTACTAATGAAGAAAGCTAGAGGAGAGTGAGAGAATTCAGAATTCTCAGGTGATTGAAGAGTATTAGAGGCTGGAACAAATTCTACAACATTTCATTACACTCCAAAGTGAAAATTACAAAGGAAAGACCCTCTTATTTATAGGTGAAGATGGGTCTCAATTCTAGCCTAAATTCCCTTCAAAAATTCAAATAAAAGTCGAGCTTGAGAGCCAAGTTAGCTGGGTCATGCTTCCCACTCCAAGCACACAAGGAAAACATGCAAAAATCAAAATCTGATACGCAGTGGCTGAGCCAGGCAGGGTTGTGGCTGGGTACAGATTACAATCCGAAAGCCAAGTTCCTTTGCATTTCTAATTCGGAAGCAAAGCTCTTCAATCCGGAAATCACCTCTTTTTCTCCTATTTTTAGCTCCTTTGCTTTCCTTGGCTTCACATGCTTTTTGGGTGGCTCAACCATGGTCGCCAAGTTGTATTAGACCCTACAAAACAACCATATAAGTATTAAAAAGAATCCTTTAAGACCTAGAGAAAAAACATCAAGAAAGAGCTTTCTAAAAGTCTTTCTCCAACTTCCCTTTCGTAGCCTCAGCTTAAGTTGGTACTCCTATGAATGGAATGCCCTAAATGGGTTTCCATCATACCCTCCCTCTTGAAAAAATGATTTGTCCTCAAATTTGGAAGATATAAAGAAGCATAACTTTGGTTTGTCACTTTCCTCTTGGATCAAAAATATATCTACAATAAGCATCAAATACATCTCCAATTAGTATCAATCTAAGAAAGAATTTTTTTTATGGAAGTAACTTTAGAATAAGGACTTTGTTTAATAGTTTTAAGGAAATTTGAAAGTCTTAATTCACAATTCACTTTTCTTTTATCTTGAACTTCTTGTATCCCTAAGGGTAACAATAACTAAAGATTTAAATTGCCATATTTTGAAGAGGGTAGTATAATGAAAATTGGTATGGCAATTAATTTAAAAGAGAAGTTATAATTCAAAGACTTAAAGATAATTGGAGAAGAATTAAAGGATTGGAAACCTTCCCTTTTGGGTTCCTCTATAATTGTAGGAGTAGAAGTTGCCATTAATAGATATTTATTTTCTTCTTCTACTCTCTTGCTCTCTTCTCTCTTTTTGTTCTCTCTCTTTCTTTTCTTCTTTTCTTCCTTCTTTTTCTCTTCTATCTTCTTCCCTTCTCTCTTTTTGTCTTCTTTCTTCCTCTTTTATCTCTTTTTCTCTTGTCTCTTCGTCTTTTCTCTCTTCATCTCTTCTCTTAATCTCTCTTTCTATTTTCTTATCCTTGAGCTCTTTAAGTTTTGCTCTAAATTCTATTTCTCTACGAAGAAAACCATGGTCATTTAAACTCTCAAGAAATATTTTTCCTTCTTCAATGCTATCTCTCATTAGTTCTAGGTTTCTCTTAATGGTTGGAGGCACAAAATTTCTTCTGATGCAAGATTTTAATTCATACCAATTATGAATGAAGGATTTTCTACCTTTATTAACCTTATATTGCCTTTCATCCCACCACTCACTTGCATGTTCTTCTAATCTAGAAAGATATATGTTAAGAGCAGATGATTCACTATCTCTAGCAAGAAAAGGATGTATTTTATCAATTTTTCTTTCCCAAGCTAAGTATGTTAAAGCACTAATGTCCCTACCAAAGAATGGAATATCTTTCCTAGCTTGGTTGTACCTTTCAACCTTCCTGTTAAAGTAGAATGACTTAATTTTCAACACCAAAAGGTCGGGTGAATTGGTGAAATACAAAAACAATGTTTTCTTTAAATCTTTTTCTCAAAGTAGATGACTTTAAAAACATTCTTGAAACACAGAAAAAGATTTTAAAGTGTAGTCGAAATAAAGTTGATTAAACACAGTACAGAGTCAATTAAGTAAATGTGTAGGGATAGAAAAATCAAACACTACTTTTTATACTGGTTCGGCCAAGCCTACATCCAGTGTCCTTCCTCACCAGGAAGCAAATGCACTATAATGATCAAGGTTTTTACAACAAGGCTTTTATAGAGACCTCCACGTCAAAAATATAAAACACCTCTCTAACCCTCTAGTAAAAATATAGGCATACAACACACAAAGACCAGCAGCAAGATGTTCCCTTTCCTGCCGTCTTCAACCCTTTGAGAAACCCCTCAAAGTCCAGAACACAACACGTCCTCTTCCTGTAGTCACAACAGGGCAACAACACCAATCTTTACTAGATTGAATTCCTTATCACCAAAACAGAGACACCTTCAATGCAGATTTGATCAGAAAGTAAAAGCACACAATCCTTGCTCTTCAAGCTATCTCCAAAGATGAACATCGCGGTCTTCTTTAAGAGTTCTCGGAGCTTTTCCCAAATCTGTAAGACAACACTAATCTAAAAATTATCACACAATTCGTTAAATTCTCAAAACTTCTTACAGAATTCAAATTTGCATCAATATAGAGTTTTTCACAATTCTGACGCTCTTCAATCGACTTTGCCACTAATGAAGTTGAATGCAGTCATGACAGTTATAACAATTAGTAACAGTCATAACAATTAATTGATTACGCAAGTAATGCAGTTGTTTCACAACTAATGTTTGGTCAAACATATTTAAAAATATAGCTGTTAGACACTTTAAGACAAGCATTAACATAATTTCAAAACATAACAAACTTAGTCGAATGGCTTGCACATATAGTCGACTTTGAAACAGTTAAAAACATAGTTTTGAAAAACTTTGTCTTCAAAAATTCTCACAGCACACTTTGAAAAATTTTGTGCAAAGCCACGAGTGTTAATCGACTTACTTCATAATGAAGTCAACTTAAAGCTGCTATTTTTCTACACAATTTAAGTTCAACTAAAGTGCATGTGGTTTTTCTTTTCCAAAACAATTTTCATGCAATCACAGATTAAATCTCACTTATATAACATAGTGAATTGCAATGATCAACACAACACATACATGTTCTCATATAATCATAATCATGAAAGTAATGAACATGTAATAAACACATATGTTATTAATTATGTGTTGTCATCACCAAAAACCAGAAGCTCTGAGATTGTAGGTTTAGCTAAACCAATGCTCCCCCTATCATCAATCTCAACAATCTCCCCCTTTTTTTATGATGCACAACCATGATTAATAAACAACCATGTTGTACACAATAATACAGATTATCAAACAAATATCAATCTATATATATCATTATAATTCTCCCCTTTCGGGCATTAGCAAAAAAGGTATGCAAACAGGTATTGATATTCAAATAATCAATTATTTCAGAGATGCATCAGTAAATCATAAAGCAAACACAAATGCTCCCCCTATCACAGATAATCACATAAGCAAGAATGTACTCTCCCCCTTAAGTATAGGCATGTCAAATATCTAAAAAATATGTAATGCTCCCCCTGTCATTATGCATGTTTCATATTCAAAACCCATATGCACAATGCAGTATTCATAGAATATAACAAAGCATTTATTAATATTTGACATATTTGTATATGTTAGAAAACATGTAAGCATATCAATGTAATATCAATACAACAATCTCAATATAATCTCTCAAACATTTCAATCAATTATAACACAAAGATATAATAGATATAAAACAATCAACAATATGTAATCAATAAAGAGATAACAATATTCCAACTCATGGAATTTTTTAACCCCTGTTAACCAAAGTCGATTGTCCCAAATTCATAATCAACTTCATTGCTTTTTATTAGAGTTGAATCTCTAGTATTGTTTATAAAGAAGCAATGTTCCTGCAAAAACCTTTCAAGATCCTTCCCAGATCAAGCATTTTAGAATCATTATAATGCAAGAATTATTACGGTTATAATATACATGTGTAAATGTATGAATACAACAATAATCAGTAATACAATCAACTTCATACATAACACAATTGATTATAATCAGATTAAATAACTATTTTATACTACTGTCATCTAAGATTCCCAGTTCATTTCGAATAGTATAAAATCTTTCCTTGTTCAACGGTATTGTAAAAATATCAGCCCATTGATGTAAGGTATCTACATATTCAACCATAATTTCACCCTTGAGGATGTGATCGCGTATGAAATGATGCCTTATTTCAATATGCTTAGTTTTCGAATGAAGAACATGATTTTTAGTCAAATTTATCGCACTTGTGTTATCACATTTTAAAGGTATATGATTTAAAGACATGCCATAATCTTCTAGTTGACTCTTTATCCAAAGAGACTAAGCACAACAGCTTCCTACTGCTATGTATTCAACTTCTGTGGTGGATAATGCCACACAAGCTTGTTTCTTTGAATGCCAAGAGACTAGAAAAGATCCAAGTAGATGACAAGTGCCACTAGTGCTCTTTCTATCTAGCTTACAGCCACCAAAATCAGAATCACTATAACTTTCAAGAAAAATACTTGTAGCATTTGGATACCACAGTCCAAGATTTTTGGTTTCTTTAAGATATTTCAAAATTCTTTTTACAATCGTTAGGTGTGATTCTTTTGGTAAAGACTGAAACCTAGCACAAAGACATACACTATGCATAATGTTAGGTCTACTAGCAGTTAAGTACAATACAAATCCAATCATACCTCTATACATTTTTTTATCAACAGCTTTGCCAACTTCATCAAGATCCAGGTAGCAGTTTGTTGTCATGGGAGTGGCAGCCTCTTTGCAATCCAGCAGTTTAAATTTCTTTAATAAATCAGTGCAGTACTTGGACTGATGAATGACGATTCCTTCCTTAGTCTGCTTGATTTGAAGTCCTAGGAAGTAATTGAGTTCTCCCATCATGGACATCTCAAACTCATCCTGCATGGTCTTAGAGAATTCTTTGCACATAGTAGAGTTAGTTGATCCAAAAATAATGTCATCAACATAAATTTGAACATACACTTTATCTTTATTTGAATTTTTAATAAAGAGAGTAGAATCAACTTTACCCTTGGAGAATCCCTTCTTTTCCAGGAATTCACTTAAACATTCATACCATGATCTAGGAGCTTGCTTCAAATCATATAGAGCCTTTTTAAGCTTGAAAACATAATTTGGATGTTCAAAGTCCTCAAAACCAGGTGGCTGTTCCACATAAACTTCCTCCATAATATAACCATTTAAGAATGCACTCTTGACATCCAGTTAGTTCATCCTTGAGATTTCCACTACTACAACATCATTTGCTTTCCTGCAAAATAGTTGAGATTGTTGATGCAGGTACCCATTTGAATTTGAGTCCTTGTTTGTTAGCAGATAGATGTTCCTTGGGAATCCACTTATATTTCCATTTTGGAACTCCAACCTTTCTGTGGTAACAGTTTCTAACAATGTGCCCTATGTTATTACAGTAAAAACATGCATGTGTAACAAGATTACGGATATCTGTAAATTTCTTTCTATCTGTTATGTTACTCTAACATTTGTAGCGAATACCTTATCTGAATACAACTCTTCCAGAGGCCTTCAGTACAACATCTAAATTGTCCCTACCTTGTGTGAATTTTGCTAACGTGCAGGTTAAGTAATGAATCTTTTCAACCAATACAAGACAGTTCTGGCATTCTTTTTCAACATGTTTTGACTCAACATCATTTAATTTCTTTTCCAGTCTTTCATTCTCCTCAAACAGATTGTTGATTCTGTGCTCAAAGTCTCTTCTTTCAGATATAAGTCGATTGACCTTATATTGTAGTTGCTCAGCCTCTGCATGAACCTCTTGAAATGCATGACACAACATGTCATATTTGACTTCTACAGGTTTATTTTTGAATTTCTCATCACTATCATAATCATTGATTACAGATCCAGCCATGAAGCAGATATTTGGTTCTTCTTCTCGATCACAGTCTTCATTACTTGAAGAATTTGTATCACTGTTCTCTCAAGCTATATATGCGCTTTTCTGCTTCTTACTCTTGTCTTGTGGAAATCTCCTGCTTCCTCTTTGCTTGATTTTTAGGTCTGGACATTCAGGCTTGATATGTCCTTCTTTGCCACACTCATAACATTGAACAACATTTGATCTTATAGCTTTATTTCCTTTGCCATTACCTACATGGTCAGTAAGTTGACTCTTGTTTTTCATAAATCGATTAAACTTTCTTACCACCATGGGCATTAGCTCATTGTTGTCCAGTTCAGCGTCTAATTCATCCTCAGATGGTACAATCTTTGAGTTTTTTCTGTTTGTGGCTTTCAAGGCTATAGACTTCTTTTCTCCAATCTATTCCTCTTCTTTTAGCTTTCCAAGTTCAGGCCCACGTTCCCTTAACTTGCTGAACAAGGTAGCCATATTCATGCTTGTTAGATCTATTGACTCAGAAATTATTGTGACCTTTGGTTGCCAGCTTCTGTTCAGACTTTTCAAAATCATGATGTTGATCTCTTCTTTGTCAAATATGTTTCCTAGAGCCATCAGGTGGTTGACTGTGTGAGTAAATCTTTTCTGTACTTCATATATAGTCTCTCCAGCCTTCATCCTGAACAATTCATACTCCTGTATCAATGAGTTCTTTTTGGCTCTCTTTACTTCTTCTGTGCCTTCATGCGTGACCTTCAAAACGTCCCATATTTCCTTTGTTTTCTTGCATTGTGAAATCATGAAACATTCATCCATAGTTAGTGCATAAGCAATTACATTACGTTCTTTGCCATCATATTGTGCTCTACGGTTCTCATCTTGAGTCCACAGAGAAAAAATTTTCAAAACAACTTTTTCATTCAAAACATGAGTGGGTTTATATGGACTGTTTATGATTGCATCCCAAACACCTTTGTGCACGGATTCAAGAAAGATTTGCATTCGAATTTTCCAAAAAGCATAGTTTTCACCAACAAATAGAGGTGGTCTATTTGTTGATGCACCTTCACCAAAGGTTTGAGAATTAGAAGCCATTTTCCAAGATCAGTCGATTTAACAGAAAATGTAATCGACTAGTTTTTCAAATATTTTATGAAAACCAGCTCTGGTCCCAATTGTTAAAATAGAATGGACTAATTTTCAACACCAAGAAGGGGGTGGTGAATTTGTGAAATACAAAAACAATGTTTTCTTTAAATCTTTTTGGCAAAGTAGATGACTTTAAAAAATTTCTTGAAACACAAAGAAAAAGATTTTCAAGTGCAGCGGAAATAAAGTTGATTAAATGCAATACAAAGTTGATTAAGTAAAAGTGTAGGGAAAGAAAAAGCAAACACTGCTTTTTATACTAGTTCAGACAAGCCTACATCGAGTGTCCTTCCTCACCAGGAAGCAAATGCACTCTAATGATCAAGGTTTTTACAACAAGGCTTTTATAGAGACCTCCACGTCAAAAATATAAAACACCTCTGTAATCCTCTAATCAAAATATAGGCATACAACACACAAAGACTAGCAGCAAGATGTCCCCTCTCCTGTTGTCTTCAACCCTTTGATAAACCCCTCAAAGTACAGAGTGCAACACGTCCTCTTCCTATAGTCACAACAGGGCAACAACACCAATCTTCACAAGATTGAATTCCTGATCACCAAAACAGACACCTTCAGTGCATATTTAATCAGACAGTAAAAGCACATAATGCTTGCTCTTCAAGCTATCTCCAAAGATGAACATCACGGTCTTCTTTAAGAGTTCTTTGAGCTTTTTCCCAAATCTGTAAGACAACACTAATCTGAAAATTATCACACAATTCGTTAGATTCTCAAAACTTCTTACATAATTCAAATTTGCGTCAATATATAGTTTTTCACAATTCTGACGTTCTTCGGTCGACTTTGCCACTAAAGAAGTCGAATACAATCATGATAGTTATAACATTAGTAGCAGTCATAGCAATTAATTGATTACGCAATTAATGTAGTTGTTTCACAATTAATGCTTGGTCAAACATATTTAAAAATATAGTCGTTAGACACTTTAAGACAAGCATTAACATAATTTAAAAACATAACAAACTTAGTCAAATGGCTTGCACACATAGTCGACTTTGTAACAGTTAAAAGCATAGTTTTGAAAAACTTTCTCTTCAAAAATTCTCACAGCACACTTTGAAAAAGTTTGTGCAAAGCCACGAGTTTTAATCGACTTACTTCATAGTGAAGTCGACTTAAAAATGTTGTTTTGCTACACAATTTAAGTTCAACTAAAGTGCATGTGCTTTTTCTTTTCCAAAACAATTTTCATGCCATCACAGATTAAATCTCACATACATAACATAGTGAATTGCAATGATCAACACAATTCTTCAATTGCAAAAAGCAGTTCAGACAAGTGTTTCAAAAATCTTTTTGATTATTGGCATTGCCTTGCAAAACAAAAACTGCATAGGCCTATTGAATAACACAAATCAGATTCAAGAAATTGAACTTTTCAGCATTGGAATATAGTGCAGTATTTCTCACAGCCAAGGCTATTTGGCTTTAGGTGCAACCACTCAAATCTCACTTCTGAACTGTTTTACGGTGCTCTAGCAAGTTTATTTTTGGTTCTAAACACTCAATCTCTTATTCACTTTGGTATGGAATTGGTCTCTCAAAATTTGGCTATATGAGTTGGCAATTTTCAGTGCTAAAACAAATTAAGAAAGTAATAAAAACAAAAAGGTTTAAAACAGAAGTAGGCACTCAAATGGATCTTAAGAAAGGTGCTAAAATAGATTAAGAAAGCAAAGAAATCAAAATCACAGATTAAACCAAGTCCAGACCCAAACAGTTTGATATTTTGCAAAGGTGTTTGATAAAATGCCCCAGTGAATTTCAGATTTTGAATTTTTGAATTTCTGGGCTTCTAATATGGATTGCAAGGTTCTATATGCTTTTTGTCACTGGATTATACTTCTTTTGATCATTTAATATCATTTTTAAACATTGAACCAACTTTTACCAATCTAGAATTTAATTATGCAAAGTTTAAAACCAAATAGTGGCTGAAATTGAAATTTTGCACTAGAAAAGTGGGACCAAAATGGTGGTTTTAAACCCAAAAACGAGTGGAAGTGATTCAACAGCTCATGTGAGTGACCAAACAACTTTGCTTGATGATTTTAAGTGTGTTCAAACTCTTAAACAACTCAGAAACTGTTTAAAACTCAAAATCACTGGTTTACTTCTTTTTTAACTCAAAAAGTGATGGTTTAAAGACCAAATATGCATATAGGCTAAAATTTGACCAAATGAACAGTGCTAGCAACTTTCAAACATCAATTTAAACTTGTTCAAGCTTTTCAAAAGCACATAAACAACAATATTCGAAAATCACCCTTGCTATAGCCAATTTATGCAGGAAAATACACCATTATACCACCCAAAATCAGTCTTCAAAGAATCAAAAGGCTGGACAACAACTAAAATGACTCAAGAAGATGTAACTCTACTAAACTAAGCTAGAATTGAGATGCTTAAGCCTGTAAGACCTGTAAAAATAAAATAATGTTTTAATTTAATTATTTTTCTTGGATATTAAATAATAAATTATTTTATGAAATGGTGTTGAGAAATATTTAAAGAGGTGAATAAAATTAAATTAATAATTATTTCTATATTAATTTTTGAAAAGAGTTGGAAAGAGTAGTCAAGTATAAACGGTTTCGCTTTGATATAAACATATGGAGTATAATTTAATGATTGACGTAAGAGAGGGATCTGCGGTTGGTCTTAAGTTCAAATGCTCGCAATTAGCATGCGGGTCTAGCAAAGAGAGAAATAAATGTATTTGGCCGTGAGAAATTGTTTGTGCTACCGTGAATGTGGTTTAAAAAGTCTTCCTTTGCTTTGTTGCTAGCATTTATGATGAAAGAGAAAAGAAGCCTAAGAGCCCTTTGGAAACTTAGAGATGGCTTGTTGAACGTGACTTGAAGGAAGCTTAGAGATGGCTTGTTGTCTAGTGAGGAAAGAAGCCTAAGAGCCCTTTGGAAACTCGCTTGGAATAGAAGTAAGGGGTTTAACTTAGGATATAACATGGTGTATGATGGGTAGAAGGTAACATGATAATGTTGATGCATGCTTTCTTTTTTTTTGTGTTGAGATTAAAGTTAACATGTTGTTGCATGCTTTCTTTCTTTTGTGTTGAGATTAAAAATAATATGTTGATGCATGCACTCTTCTTTTGGGTTTAAGTTTCATGGGTTGTCGCATGGAGAATGGGTATTCACATGTTTATTTTCGTTTTGCTATTATATGGGGTATATAATGGACTATACATGATTATATCTTATGAAAAAGTGTTGTTGTTGGAATGGGTATACATGTTGGGTGAATTAGGATGTTGATGTGTATGAAAAAGTGTCATGGGTACACTTAAAATCATGTTTCTATGGTGTGTATTTTGTTTAATTTTACCTTGCATGAATTATATATATTGAGGGGCACTTATGTACACTCTTTGACCAAGAGTGTGGGTAAGAGGGTATTGAGAATTTTCTTTCATTGTTAGAAGAGAAAAGAGTGAGTCATGAGATTGAGAAGAGAGAAAGTGAGATTTTGGTGAATTGGGAACAAGGGTTGATGAACAACAATGAAGGGAGGAGAAACTTGGTGTCATGGGTGGAAGAAGAACATGAAAGCAACAAAGAAAAAGGAAAGGGCTGCAAAAGGAGCATCAACCGTGAAGAGAGAAGCTTGAGTGGTCGTTGGAAGCAAAGAAGAATGAGTTAAATGGAGATGTTGGAGTGTGCATATTTTACGTGAATGTTATGGAAAGAAAAAAAAAATATAGAAGAGAGGATGGATAGGTGTTGACGTGAAACAGGGATTATGTGGTTGATCCTTGTGTGCAAGGGGGAAATAAAAGAAAAAAAGAAAGGATCGCGATATTCCAACAACAAAATTTTAACACATTTTTAACAACGCCAGGTGTCAGTAGTGCATTGGTCCAATTTTTTTTCTTTTATTTCTGAAATTGTGACATTGAAATTGATGAGAGCTTCAGAAAGTTTGGGATTCCAAATATACCCCTTGCTCTAATTCATTAAAATTCATCGTTCTCTTTCTTCCTTCTCGTTCACCATCTTCGTTCTAGCTCTCCCTTATGGTTTTCGGTCTCCCTCTTCCTTGTGGTTATCGCTCTTCCTTGTTGTTACCCTTGTACGTTTTTACTATATCTCTTCGTTTTGGTCAATGTCGTCCTCTTTGTTGAGCGTATTGTGCAAAATGGCAAGTTCCGGTAACCATGGTCCTTCGACGAGCAAGGTAAATGCATTCTTCCTTCATTTTGTACATTGCGTTTTTGGTTTGGATTTTGGGTTTTCCCTGTTAAATTTTTTGTTGTTTTTGTTTTAGAGCTTTTATGTTTTGGTTATTTTGTTTGTTGTTGATGCAGTTGAGGGTTAGTCACTCCTTTTTAACAAAGTATATTTCTACTTTGAACGAGCATTTGACAGAGGAGCATCAGTCATTGATTGCGGAGATGGTGGACAGAGTGTTTTATGTAAAGAACCGTCCATGAACACTGGATTTTTTTTCCCCGGGAGGCATGCCCACTAATCCACCTCCAATGAAGACTTATGTGAGGAGGGGTCACGAAGGCGTTACAAGAGCAGAGTGCTTAGGACTCCTTACACTCTATTTCTTAGAATAAAATATGAGTGATATTTGTATAGATTTCTTAAGAGAAAGTAATACAAAATTGTACATAGATGAACAAATGTTTGTAATTTGGAATATATTTTGTTCAATGTTAAGAGAAAGTAATACAAACTTGTACATATTATTAATGTTAATTGAATTTCCTTTGTTATTGTCATTGTGAAATGAGGTTTTGTTTGAATTGTTAATGAATAAAGTGGCCACTTAGTATTGATGTATTTGAGGGAGGAATGAAATAATGCTTGTGACATGATGAAGTTAGGTGAAGTTCTAACTTCTGTACCAAAAAACACAATTGTAATCGATTACAACCCAATGGTTAACGATTACAGGAACAAAATCCAGGCTTTGTACAAAAACTTGTACTGGAGGAGTCAGTTGTGGTAACCTAGGTGACCATAGTCATAATTTTTAATTTTTTGGCATAAATCCACTAGTTTTCACTTGATTTTAGTTTTAAGTGTGAGTAGAGGCTGCAAAATGTCATGTTTGGGCACCCCGTGATTGAGGAAAGGAGCAATGTTCATGAGATGAACAACATAGATGAAGTCTTGAAACTTCTGCACCAAAAAATACACTTGTAATCGTTTACAGATGCTTGGTAAACGATTACATGAACAAAATTCAGGATTTGTACAAAAACTTGTACTAGAGGAGTCAGTTGTGGTAACTTAGGTGACTATAGTCAAAATTTTTAATTTTTTGGCATAAATCCACTGGTTTTCACTTGATTTTCACTTGATTTTAGTGTTTAGGTGTGAGTAGAGGCTGGAAAGTCATGTTTGGGCACCCCATGATTGAGGAAATGAACAATGTTTGTGAGATGAACAACTTATATGAAGTCTTGAGACTTCTGCACCAAAAAATACACTTGTAATCCTTTACAGATGCTTAGTAAACGATTACACGAACCAAAATCTAGGATTTGTACAAAAACTTGTACTTGAGGAGTCAGTTCTGGTAACCTAGGTGACCATAGTTAAAATTTTTAATTTTTTGGCATACATCCGCTGGTTTTCACTTGATTTTAGTGTTTAAGTGTGAGTAGAGGGTAGAAAGTCATGTTTGGGCACCCCATGATTGAGGAAAGGAACAATGTTTGTGAGGTGAACAACTTAGATGAAGTCTTTAGACTTCTGCACCAAAAAATACATTTGTAATCGTTTACAGATGCTTAGTAAACGATTACACAAAAAAAGTCCAGGATTTGTACATAAATTTGTACTGGAGGAGTCAGTTGTGGAAACCTAGGTGACCATAGTCAAAATTTTTAATTTTTTAGCATAAATCAACTGATTTTCACTTGATTTTAGAGTTTAAGTGTGAGTAGAGGCTGGAAAGTCATGTTTGGGCACCCTGTGATTGAGGAAAGGAACAATGTTTGTGAGATGAACAACTTAGATGAAGTCTTGAGACTTCTGCACCAAAAAATACACTTGTAATCGTTTACAGATGCTTGGTAAACGATTACACGAATAAAATCCAGGATTTGTACAGAAACTTGTACTAGAGGAGTCAGTGGTGGTAACCTAGGTGACCATAGTTAAAATTTTTAATTTTTTGGCATACATCCGCTGGTTTTCACTTGATTTTAGTGTTTAAGTGTGAGTAGAGGGTAGAAAGTCATGTTTGGGCACCCCATGATTGAGGAAAGGAACAATGTTTGTGAGGTGAACAACTTAGATGAAGTCTTTAGACTTCTGCACCAAAAAATACATTTGTAATCGTTTACAGATGCTTAGTAAACGATTACACAAAAAAAGTCCAGGATTTGTACATAAATTTGTACTGGAGGAGTCAGTTGTGGAAACCTAGGTGACCATAGTCAAAATTTTTAATTTTTTAGCATAAATCAACTGATTTTCACTTGATTTTAGAGTTTAAGTGTGAGTAGAGGCTGGAAAGTCATGTTTGGGCACCCTGTGATTGAGGAAAGGAACAATGTTTGTGAGATGAACAACTTAGATGAAGTCTTGAGACTTCTGCACCAAAAAATACACTTGTAATCGTTTACAGATGCTTGGTAAATGATTACACGAATAAAATCCAGGATTTGTACAGAAACTTGTACTAGAGGAGTCAGTGGTGGTAACCTAGGTGACCATAGTCAAAAATTTTAATTTTTTTGGCATAAATCAACTGGTTTTCACTTGATTTTAGTGTTTCAGTGTCAGTAGTGGTTGGAAAGTCATGTTTGGGCACCCCGTGATTGAGGAAAAGAACAATGTTTGTGAGATGAACAACTTAGATGAAGTCTTGAGACTTCTGCACCAAAAAATACACTTGTAATTGTTTACAGATGCTTGGTAAACGATTACACGAACAAAATCCAGGATTTGTACAGAAACGTGTACTTGAGGAGTCAATTGTGGTAACCTAGGTGACCATAGTCAAAATTTTTAATTTTTTAGCATAAATCAACTGGTTTTCACTTGATTTTGGTGTTTAAGTGTGAGTAGAGGCTGGAAAGTCATGTTTGGGCACCCCGTGATTGAGGAAAGGAATAATGTTTGTGAGATGAACAACTTAGATGAAATCTTGAGACTTCTGCACCAAAAAATACACTTGTAATCGTTTATAGATGCTTGGTAAACGATTACACGAACAAAATCCAGGATTTGTACAGAAACTTGTACTAGAGGAGTCAATTGTGGTAATCTAGGTGACTATAGTCAAAATTTTTAATTTTTTGGGCATTAATGAACTGGTTTTCACTTGATTTTAGTGTTTAAGTCTGAGTATAGGCAGGAAGGTCATGTTTGGGCACCCCATGATTGAGGAAATGAACAATGTTTATGAGATGAACAACTTAGATGAAGTCTTGAAACATCTACACCAAAATATACAGTTGTAATCGTTTACAGATGTTTGGTAAACGATTACACGAACAAAATCTAGGATTTGTACAGAAACTTGTACTAGAGGAGTCAGTTGTGGTAACCTAGGTGACCATAGTCAAAACTTTTAATTTTTTAGCATAAATCCACTGGTTTTCACTTGATTTTAGTGTTTAAGTGTGAGTAGAGGCTGGAAAGTCATGTTTGGGCACCCCAGTATTCACAAAAGTAATAATGTTTTATAGTGTGCGGAAAACCAACTTCCACCTCGCCGGTGTGTACGAAATACCAAAACGTCGCCACCGACGAACCTTCAAATAGGAGGAAATGATAGAACTCAGACAATGCGAAAACATAGTACGGGTGTTTCTGAATAATCTTTGAAAGTCGAAAAAGACTGGCGGAGAGTCTCAAGAGAGCGAAGAGCGAAGAGCGACTTCGCAAAAGTGCTCAACTTTGAAAGAAGAAGACTCAAATAGGAGATTCGAAAGAGTGGCAGAGAACGGAGACCGACTTTGTAAAAGTGAAAAACTTTGAAAGAAGAAGACTCACACTGGAGAATCGAAAGAGTGACAGAGAACGGAGAGAAGAACTCTAGAAGTTACAACGAAAATAAGAAAACGAAAACCGCGAAACCAATTTCGTAAAGTTTTAATCTTTTCTTCCAATGTTGCCCTCGGCCTGATAATTTCTCCTCATTTTCTTTTATTTTATTTTGGCCAATGCAAAGACGCCACCTGACGTTGTCAAATTGTTGGCAAAAAATCGTTGTCGAAATACCATTTTCCAAGAAGAAAAGAAAGAGAAGAGAGAATGGAGAGAAGTGACGTGAAAAGAGAGGGGGAGGAGGAGAGATGAATTGGGTTGAAAAGTCAAAGAAGAAAAAGAAAGAAGGGATGAAGGTGTGAGTGCATGGGAGTTACGTAAATTGTGTAGAGCTTTGAGTGGGGATGATGGAAGACCATCTAAGACACACATTGGACCTCTTACTAGAGCCATGGCAAAGAGGATTCAAGAGGAAGAAGGAACACCTACCATTTTGCTTCTATGGAAGGTAATTTACATTAATCCTTCTTCCCATAATTAAAAGCACATCTTTCTTTGCTTTGTAGGTTTAATAAAATTGGAGGGAGCAGCTGCCAGCATAGCATTTGAGCACGTGAAAAGAGAGACTTGGAGGGAGAAGTTTGCTGCCAAAGCTATCAAAAAAGCCCAGCCAATAACCTAGCTAGCCCAACGTTTCAGAATTGGTGTTGTCTCACGTGTGCTCCTGATGAAGCTGAAGCAAATTGGCGCCTTTCTTTTCTTTAATTTCATTTGCTTTTAGATTGAATTTCATTTCAAAATTGAGGCTCTTATCTTCCTATAAATAGGAGACCTCTTCCCCTTTTGTAAACACTTTTGAGCTTAGTCTAATTGCTGCAGAAATGAAATTCCAGCTTACCTTTACTCTTGAGTCAACCCAATTCTTCACTTTCTTTCTCCTTACCTCTAGCTTCCTTCCAAAGTAGAATGCCCCCTGAGCTGAGAGGTTCTAACCCACTCCATTCTTCACCGAAACCATAACATTCTCTGCATCCATTTTAGAATTTCGCTGCCTTCATTCTGCTCACTGGAACATTTGTTGTTTGGCTTCCTGGTTAAATGATTCTCACCCATAGCAAGCTTCCATCAGGGGAAAAACTCAAAATGACATAAGGAGTGAAAGGAGGTGGGGCGGGAGTTTTAATGAGGGAGAGAGAAGAGAAAAATGTAGTGTGTTTGGGTGAAGGAGTTGTGTTTACGTAAATGGTGTGCAAGAGAGAGAAGAAGGAATTGAAAAGTGAAATGTGAGAAAAAAAGTGGTCTAGAAAGGAGGTGTGGGGTCCATGGAAATTGTAAGAAATGGTGAGAGGGTGGTGGTGCTTAATTAAATAGGAAAAGTTAAAACTGGAAAAAGAAGAAGAGAATGTTATGTAAACAGCAAAAAGTGAGAGTAAAACAGAGTTTTGTGAGAAATGAGTAATTCACGTGGGGTCCACTTGGTGAGAGAAAAATGAATTTTGTTTTGAAGTTAAAAAGATTAGTAGGGTCCACTTGAGTTGGTAAATCTAAGAGAGAGTGTATTTAAGAGAAAGAGGGGTACATTAAATAAAGGTGTTGCTTTGTGAATTTATTACAAACAGCGCGTTAATAAAGAAATATTTATATTGGAGAGTCGTGGAAATTAATTAATTTATTTAGTTGTGAAATTTAATTTAATTAATTATTTGTGAAAATTAATTAAATTATTGTGAATTTTTGGTTAGTTGTTGGTCAATAGTTGTGATTGATTGTATACGTGTTATTGTGAAATATGTATAATTGTGATGGTGTGGTTGTGAGAGCAAGTGTTTTGTTATTTCTTTAGAATTTTGTCAAGCGGTTGATTTCGTATTGGTATATGATAAAGTGTTCGGTCTCTGTGGAGACAGAGATTCGAGTGTCACTCTTCCTCGTGTGCGAGGACTTGAGAGGGTTGGATGTCTCGTCCAATGACTTCGGCTCGTGTGAGTATAGTGCTCAGTGGGTGCGCATAATCGAAGTTTTTACTCGTAATTTCTTGAAGAGTTGGAGAGATAGGTCTGAAGTTGCGATGGAAGATGGCTTGAATCGCCCTGTTTTGGTAAACAGGTTTGAATCGCTCTGTTTTGGTAAACAGGTTTGTACGACAAAATTCAAGGAAACAACATAAGCTTGTTTGTATGCTCTGAGTTATGTGTTGAATACTGTTGATGAGTCAATATTTTATTCACTTCACTTAGTTTAGTGTGCTAGAATTAATCAGGGAATTGTGCTTAAATGTCCGGTATTTTTCCGTTTTTGCTAATTGTGCTTAATTTGACCAAAAATTCTTATTTTAATTAATTTGAATTATTTGAGCTAATTATTTTCATCATTGATTGTAGGAAAAATTTTGGAAATACAAATTGGGACATTTGGAGGTCAAAAGAAAATGCCACATCAAATATATTTTAAATTAAAATGAAAGTGAGGTGTGGATTTAAATTATGGGAGTGCACATGGAGATGGGCTTGATTGGATAATTCTTTTTGGAATGTGTAAACCGTGAAGCTTGATGGAATAAGGGTGTCAGGGAGAAGCACATTTTATTCATGCTAATTTATTTTGCTTGTGGCCCACTTGTTGGCTCATTTTACGTGGAAGCAAAATCAACACACAGTCAAAGCGCACGTGGCCCACATCTAGATTGAGAAAAAGGTTGCACATGGAAGCATTCAACGACACACACGTAAAGGGGAAGGACATTTATCTTCTTTAAAAATTCTGCACCAAAAAAAAAACACAATGGGCCCACGGATAAGTAAATCTTCACGCTTCCAGCTAGCACCTTCAAGCATCCTTTGGTTTCATGGATAGCCAACAGCTACACACACGTAAAAGAGAAAGAAGCAGCCACACAGGGGTGCACACGGCCCAACAGTACAACAATGGTCCAGCATGGAGAAAGGTGTCACGATCTTGGTCCAGCAAGAAGTCCAGCACAGCAGCAAGGTGACGTCCATCAACTCTGAAGAAGGCAGCAACACATCGGGGTGCAGGAAGGAAAATAAAGAAGCGCACAGCTCAGTCCAGCAGCCTTCACACGCGGAAGCAGCGTCCAGGAATTGGTGTGCACGTTCTTCATCCGGGAGGTGCACAAGTGGAAGTGAAGCCTGCACGTTACGCAGTCCAAAAAGCCAGGAGGCATCACCGTGAAGGAGCTTTACGGTCCAGCAGAGAAAAAGCAATTGGAGAAGGCATGGTCCAGTAGCAAAGCAGCACGTGGTGGCAGGAGGTGGCCTTCACGGTCCAGCAACTCCACGGCCCAGCTAACATCCAGCAGATTGGAAGTGGTGTGTGCATGGAGAGAAAGGGTGCAAACGGAAGACGGTCCAGAAAGTGGGGGGCTGCACGGAGTAAATAGGTCACGGAATGGAGTATTAGGGAGGAGTTCCAGTAGAATAGAGGGGAGCAGTAGTGTCGTGTAGTGTAGGGTAATATAGAGCGGGAGAAAAAAATGGGATGAAGGAGAGTCGGCCACCACTTGTTTTGAGCGTGTGCAGACTTGGTTTTCTTTTGTTTTTCTTTGTTCCTTTCTTTGAGAGTACTTTACAGGGGATGAATGGGAGAGCATATTCTGAATTTTATTTCATTTAAGTAACATGCGTGGACTCATCTTTAGTTTTCTATTGAATGAAAAAGAATGTGCACAAGAGCTGTTAATTGTTATTTGCTGCATTTATTTCTTGCCTCTTTCATTTTGGATTTTTTTTATGCACCTTTGATTGAAGCCTTTATTGCTTCCATGCTTGAATGTTCACGCGGTTGAAGGGGATGATGAAGTGATGTTTTATGATTTTATTTTGATGCCCTTGGAAATGAAAAGGTGTGCACGGAGAGATGGATTATGGTTGAATTATTAGTTTCGTTTCTTTCTTGGCTGGAGAAGAAAGGGGCACATGGTGATTCAAGAAGGCATGGAGAAAGTGAATGAGAAATGAAGAAGTGATTAGGTGAGAGTTGGTGGCTGGGAGAAGTCACATCCAAAGCATTTAAAAAGGCCAATGGGATTTTCCTTTTCTCTTAGAAATCAAGCACGGTGATCATTGATGGTTCCTTTAGAGCATTAGGATTTATTTTAGTAGGTGGCAGCTTGTTACGTTTAGGAAGATGAGAAATCATTATTTTATTTTTTTTAGAAAGGTTCTCATGGAGAAAAGGGGTGTGCACGCTTATTGATGGGGAGCATGAGGTACATTTGATTCAATTTGCTTTCTTTTCGAAAAAGTGATGGTGTGTTCATTTAGGATATTCATTTAGGTTTATTCCTATGTGCATTTAATTTGTTATCTTAATGTACTTTAATGCTTTCAATTATGGTTGCGTTTTTATTTAATTTCCAGTCGTGTTTAATTTTATCCGCACAAAAACAAAACAACCTTTTGAAACCCCCCACTACGTGTGTGATCTGAGACTGAATCGCAATATTGGTCCTTGTGAGACGACCTAGGAGTCACTTCCTAGTCTATACTGCATTCTTTTATGCACAACTTTTGAGGGAGGTGCGACCCTCTCATCAAAATGGCGCCGTTGCCGGGGACCAATGGTTCGGTCTTAGGTTTTTGTTGTGTTTGTGTGTGTTGTATTTTGTCTTGTGTTGTGATGTGATGTTCTGTTTTGTGTGTGCGTGTTTCATGTATAAATGTGTGTTTTATTTGTTTCGTGATTTTTAATATTCTTCTTTTTCCATGTCTACCTATTTTGATTTCGTGAATACTGCTTGTTTTGCTAGTGCCTCCACTAGTGGAAAACTGACATTTTATAACGTACAAAAATGACTTATGACTTTTTATAACGTAGTTACTGGGGACATAGTTCTGGGCGATATAATAAGTCTTCACATTTTATAACGTAGCAGAAATTTACGTTATAACATGTGAACATATTACATCGTAGTTTCTGAAGTCCGTTATAATATGCGCAGGGAGGTATAATGACGTAAAAGTTTTTGTACGTTATAATATATGATCTATTATTACGTATATATTTTTGTACGTTATAATATGTTTTTTTTTTGAAAAAAAAATTGATTGATTATTCTATTTGACATCCAAGAAAATTATAATAATATTCCTGTACATCTCATTCAATCAATTTATAATCAATATAGCTTCAAATAAACAAATTTAATGATACTAACAAAATAGAATTCATTTCAAACATTAAATCATCTAATAATTTAATACCATTTATACATAAAACTATATATTAAATCTAAATATTACATTAATGTATATACACTGTTGAATTCTACAAATAAAATAATAGAATTAAAATTGTAATGAAACACATTATGAAAATACATTTAAACCAGCAACTTATACAACATCTTGTAATGTGAAGAGTCTCTTACTTAAAATTTGAAATTCAGCCACCTGCAAAACAAATGTAAAATAAAATAAAATTAATTGATATAAATAGTATTAATTGATATAAAAAAGGAAAAAAAACCAGCCACTGCCCGATAGAATTTCATAATTAATTAGCTTCTCAAATATCATAGAAACAGAAAAGGAACCAATATATCATAAAAACTAATTAAAACTAATTAAACCATATATCATGATTATTCAACCATATATCATAAAAACTAATTAAAACAAAAGTGTAACAATATCTTTGCAAATGGAGATAAAAATAGAATCCCAAGTAACAGAAAAGGAAAAAAATGTATATAAGAGGAAAAACCCATTGAAGGTAAAATTCATCATAACTATTTTCAAAATAACCATAAAGTACTCAATCATGTGAATAACCCATATAGCAGTCTCTGATTACATCAGATCACGACTAGATTTGGCACTCCAGATTTTTTTATCATACCTCACACCATCTACCTAAGAAAAGATCCAAACAACTTAAGGACAAGGTAGAAAATTATCCAATGTACACGTGAAACAAGGGGCACCAAAAGGTAGTGCAAGACAATAGATCATAAAGCATGCAAAATAATGTATTTTACTATAGTGCAGAGGATTTGACAGCCAAGACGGTGAACAAAAAGTTCAGGATAATATAAAGTTACAAACAAGCATGTTTCCCCTAGAAGTTTGAAAACAGAAGTTCTGTACAAATTGACAACATTTCAACATGTTAAAACACTTTAGCCATCATCCATAATTTTGGTTCAAACACCACATATTTTCTATGTTACACACCTTGACAGGGCAATAGGCCAAAACCATACTTAGTTACCTAAAATAATCTCAGGAGCTCTGTAATGCCTTGTAGAAACAATGGAGCTATGATTCTGATTATCATATGCAGTACTACCAAAATCAATCAGCTTAATAGCACTAGACTTGGGCAAGTACCTGAACTGCGTTTCATCTGAGGAAACTCTCTGTACCAATCCAATTATTTTCCTTAAATATATTATAACTGAGTCTACAAACATTATTAAGTTTCCATCCAAAAATGTCAAATACCTTATAGCTAGGTAGCTTTACATATTTAGAAGAAACCAGAAGAATATTTTCTGGCTTCAGATCAGTGTGGATTAGGCGTAGTTCATGCATATCTCAATATGATAAAGAATAAGAAAAAGTTAAAGTAAGCAGACACAACTAAGATACACTGTATCCCCTGGAAAAAGAAAGCAGGCCAAGGGAAAATAATCAAACTTTCTCCCAACACAGAACAGCAAACCCTAAACCCCACAATTTCTCCCAACATCAACCCTAAAACCCCAAATTTCAATGCCCACTGAAAAACAATCAAACTTTCTCAAATGAGAACGCCACACATAGCAATCAGAACCAAAAATTGAAGGAATCACGTTACCTGCAGCACTCCAAAACGCAACTCACACAAAAAAATAGAAATCGCGATGATCACCAAGATGGAACCGGTACTAAGGTTTTGACCTACACAAGGATGCCAAAATCGTAATCCTACAACAACAACGACGATACCTGTTAAACCAAAAACCAGTAGGACCAAAGACAAACCCAAAAAGGGAAATCAATCAACGAAAAAATGCAAAATAGTGCACAATCATACCTTCGTACTGCTTCAATGCGAGTGAAAACCAACCACAATAATGCCCCCTTCCTGCCCTAATTTTAAAGACGGAGAAATGCGAGTGAGAGGGATGAGATGAACGGAAGAGAAGAATGAGAGTGAGAGGCAAAGTAAAATGAAATATAGGGAGGGAAATGTGAAAAATTAGCGAAGAAGAAGAGATATTATATCTGTATTTTAAAACTCCGTTATAATAAGTTAATAATAGGTTTTGCATTTATTTACAGGTTTTACATTTATTTACAAGTTTGCCACCGTATTTTATATTATAACTGTTTTTTAAAACTACATTATAATATGTCTTAAACTTATTTACAAGTTTGCCACCGCATTTTATATTATAACTGATTTTTAAAACTACGTTATAATATGTCTTAAACTTATTTACAAGTTTACCATCACGTTTCATATTATAACTGATTTACAAAACTACGTTATAATATATCCTATTATAATGGATAATTTTTATCCGTTATAATAGGTTCGTTATAGAAAGGTCTTTTTCTACTAGTGCTCTGATTATGATTCTCCTTCTACATGTTACTCTGATTGTAATTCATATTCTGCTGATTTCTATGTTGAGAACAATATGACTCATCCTCTAATTTCTGAGAGTGCTCTTTGTGAGCCGGTTTCACTTAAGGAGGATGATTTACATTGCGATCTCACCTCTGGACTGATACATTTGCTGCCTAAGTTTCATGGTTTTGCAGGAGAATGCCCACACAGACATTTGGAGGAGCTCCACATCATGTGCTCTTCAATGAAGCCTCCAGATGTCCCTCTTGATTACATTTTCTTGAGCGCATTTTCGCATTCATTACAAGGAGCAGCTAAGGATTGGAAAGACTCTCTTCCTCTGAGATCCGTTACCGATTGGGGATATCTTGAGCATCAGTTTCTGAGCAAATTTTCCCTTGTGCAATATGCTTACAGCAACAGTCTTGGATGGAATGACCCTACCTTGGGATGGTATAATGCTCCACAACATCATTGTCAAGAACCACCGTTCCAGAGTACTTGTATGCCTCCACCAGTCCAGCAATACCAGAGTCAGCATTATGATGCTTCTGCCGAAACAGCTCCTCAGCCTTCTATTTCTGAGCCTACATTGCAAGAGTTGTTGGAGTAGTTGACCATACAGAACCTGCAGTTTCAGCAAGAGACCAGAGCGTCCATTCAGAGCTTGAATGACCAGATAGGGCAGATGGCTACTCAATTAAATCAGGAACAGTCTCAAGATTCAGAGTTAGCATTTCAGACTGTTCAGATTCCAGATGATGATGATAGTGGCATCCACATAGAAGATGGGGAGAAGAGTCATGAGCTCACTATTGCGCCACCTACTTTCCCATCATCCTATGTCCCTACCCTTGCATCTGCGGAGACTGATGAATATCTTGAGGACCAGGCAGGTATAAGCAGTAATTTTGAATCAGGTAGACAACTTTCATATTCCACCGCTTTACCAATCTTTAGGGAAGTGGAGGTAAACATACCTCAATGTGATTTTGTTGATAATTATGTTGTTGAGGGGTATGTTGATGGTTGTATTGTTGCTGAGTCTGATTTTAATTTTCCCTCTATGCATGTTGAGAACCAATTTTTGCTATCGCATCCGAATGTTTATTCTCCATGCATTGAACATGAATCTGAGTCTGTAGTTGATATTGCTTGTGATTTTGAAATTGATTCATGTTCTGAGGATGTATCTGAGGTTCAGTATGATAATTTGGGTGTTATACCCCTGCATGTTATTTCTTTGGAACCACGTTGCACTAACGCTATTGCAGGAGGTACAAATGAATTTGACCAACATGCACCCATGCTGGAAGGCAAAGGTGCCAGCATTCACGAAAGTTTCAACATCAACAGGCACCTGCTGAACCTGTTCATCAACAATCACTTCTTAGATCCAACTATGGAAGACATTTCCCTGCTCGATCAAATCTAGAGGATGAAGAAGTTCTTCCTCAAAACTTCCTGGCTGAACCCTAAGACGGAAGACATCTCCCTGCAAGTCCAAACTTGGCAACTGCCACCATGATCAGGGGAGTTTTCCTTTTCTCTTCTTCCCCTTTCCCTACTTTTATTGCACTTGTCCATGATCTGTTGACTGTTCTAATTGTTTGATCTGCTGATTGTGACACATTGAGGACACTGTGTAGTTTAAGTGTGGTCTATTGGGGGAGATTTTTTTATTTTTCTTTGTTAGTTTTTGTTTTCTTGGTTAAATTTTTTTCTTTTCTAGGTCATTTTTGTCGTTTCTTGTGTACAGATTTACATGTTTCTCTTCATTTCTGGACTGTGTTAAAGTTGTAGACTCGTCTTTCACTTCACTTGATTGATACTTATTGGTTTGAAATCCCTTGCTTTTCTTTGCTTGGGAAGATGATTATGATGTTTGAGAGGTTGAATTGATTGTGACAATTATCCTGTGTGAGATTTGAGCTACTTGATGTTCTTTCTTGTGTGTGATATGTCTCTTGATTGCTTGCGCATATGTCTTGGCTTGACTCTTTTTGATGATTCTTGATGGATGTGCATGTTTGGAGATGATAAAGGCATTTTTGTTCTTGAGCCTCTCTAGCAAAATAAGCTTACCTTGTTCTAATCCTTTGATAACCCCTTTTGAGCCTATACTTTCCTCATTTCTTTGTTTTGAAGCTCATACACTAGCCCTAAGTGAAAAACCATGATTACCTTAACCTTAGGGAATTTTGGAGCTTTGGAAGTGTTTTGGGAACAAGTGTGGTCTTCTTGGGGATTCATATGAATTGGCTAGTTGGTTCCTCTTCTTGTTTTGTTTTTGGAAATATGAATTATATCTTGTCTCCTATAGTTGTGTCCTAAACGGAGAGAAAAGAAAAGAGACGGGATGGAAAAAAAATGAAAAAAATGAAAAAAAAAATGTGTGAATAATGGAGTCAAGAAGAGGATTGAATTAGAGGTTTTGGGTGTGATTTGACTGTGTTTACACTTGTTCCCCATTGCTCCTCTATTTCCTTTGGTTTGTAGCTTCTCATCCACAATTATCTGTTAGCAAAATGATGAAGATGAAGTTTTGATGATGTCCAAATCAAGTCAAGAGAAATCAAGATTCAAGATATTATGAAGACTTGTATTGCTATGGAAAGCTTTTGTAATAATTATAGTTTAGTATCTAGGACTTAGATTATGAGTGGATTTATGTTTGCATTCAAAAGAGATGTAAAAATAAGCCAAACAGCAAAATGTGTGCAGTGTTAATCGATTAACACAGGGTGTAAATCGATTGTTCCAGAGACAAATGAAGAAGCACTGCATTGAGCTGTTAATCGATTAACAAGGGGTGTTAATCGATTAACGTTAATCGATTAACAAGGGCTGTTAATCGATTAACACAGGAGCCGTTTGAAAAACTAGCCGTTTTTAGAGCCGTTGAAGTATCCGTTGGGTTGTTAATCGATTAACCACTGTAGCTAATCGATTAACACAGTCAGAAAGTCTAAAAGCGAAAATGGAAGAGCCTTTGGATGAGTCTATAAATAGACTCTCATTTTCTCTCAAAAAATATATCCAGAGACACAGAAACTCTTCCCTTGTGCTCAAATACTCAGAATTCTTTGAGACTTGTGTGTTCTTGTTCGGCTTGTGAAACTCTTGTCTGTGGAGCTGGTGAAGTGCTGCTACGGTGACAGAGGAAATAGCCGGTTCATCCTTGGTGTGTCTGAGGAGGTGTTCGGAAGAGGTTCATCCTTCGTGAAGTATTCGAAGGAGGTGTTCATCCTTTGTGAAGACTCAAAGGAGGTGTAGTTTCATCTCTTGTGGTATCAAGAGAGGTGTTTTCTAAACTCTTACAAATTGTATCTTTGTGATTGTAGTTTGTAATTGTTTTGTGTTAGTGGAACTATTTATCTTGTTTTGAGATAAGCGACTGGACGTAGGATTGGTAAGATCCGAACCAGGATAAAATCATCTGTGCAAATTTCTCTCAACCTTACTCTATTTAATTGTTATTATTAATTGCTAAGTAAGTTTAATTGAGTAGAAATTAAAAGGCACACGTTAGTATTAAAAACCCCTCTTAGTTTGTTGTTTCCACGCTAACCCATCCGCTGCAGCCGCTTCTGACATTATCCTCCCTTGTCCTTGGCCCTATTACATCCATAAAAGACCTTTTGATTTGAACATGCATATGTTTTGAGTGTTGATATTAGAGGCTTGCCAAGTCTATTGTTGCTTGCTTTCTTGAGTGCATTGAGTTGAAATTCTTTACCTGAGACACTTGAGAAAAACACTGATAGTGCATTTGTGAGGTTCTGTTGCTTTTGATTCACCTCTTGAGCTGATTGATCATTTTGCCATGTCTTGAATTGCTTGGATGATTTCATGAGTATCTGCTTTCTCTGATTGATTATGTGTTGGATATTGTCTACTTCTTTTCTTGGTCCAGATTCCTGGAGAACTGTGTAATTCTGTTTCTGTCCTTGTTGAGTCTTTGTTTTCTGTATGCTGAGTTTGTGTCATACCCTGGATGTCCTCTGAACTATTCCTTAATTCGCGTCTTGATTTTGCCCAGGAGTGCAAAAGACTAAGTGTGGTCTATTTTGATGAGTCAATATTTTATTCACTTCACTTAGTTTAGTGTGCTAGAATTAATCAGGGAATTGTGCTTAAATGTCCGGTATTTTTCCGTTTTTGCTAATTGTGCTTAATTTGACCAAAAATTCTTATTTTAATTAATTTGAATTATTTGAGCTAATTATTTTCATCATTGATTGTAGGAAAAATTTTGGAAATACAAATTGGGACATTTGGAGGTCAAAAGAAAATGCCACATCAAATATATTTTAAATTAAAATGAAAGTGAGGTGTGGATTTAAATTATGGGAGTGCACATGGAGATGGGCTTGATTGGAGAATTCTTTTTGGAGTGTGTAAACCGTGAAGCTTGATGGAATAAGGGTGTCAGGGAGAAGCACATTTGATTCATGCTAATTTATTTTGCTTGTGGCCCACTTGTTGGCTCAATTTACGTGGAAGCAAAATCAACACACAGTCAAAGCGCACGTGGCCCACATCTAGATTGAGAAAAGGGTTGCACATGGAAGCATTCAACGGCACACACATAAAGGGGAAGGACATTTATCTTCTTTAAAAATTCTACACCAAAAAAAAACACAATGGGCCCACGGATAAGTAAATCTTCACGCTTCCAGCTAGCACCTTCAAGCATCCTTTGGTTTCATGGATAGCCAACAGCTGCACACACACGTAAAAGAGAAAGAAGCAGCCACACAGGGGTGCACACGGCCCAACAGTACAACAATGGTCCAGCATGGAGAAAGGTGTCACGATCTTGGTCCAGCAAGAAGTCCAGCACAGCAGCAAGGTGACGTCCATCAACTCTGAAGAAGGCAGCAACACATCGGGGTGCAGGAAGGAAAATAAAGAAGCGCACAGCTCAGTCCAGCAGCCTTCACACGCGGAAGCAGCGTCCAGGAATTGGTGTGCACGTTCTTCATCCGGGAGGTGCACAAGTGGAAGTGAAGCCTGCACGTTACGCAGTCCAAAAAGCCAGGAGGCATCACCGTGAAGGAGCTTTACGGTCCAGCAGAGAAAAAGCAATTGGAGAAGGCATGGTCCAGTAGCAAAGCAGCACGTGGTGGCAGGAGGTGGCCTTCACGGTCCAGCAACTCCACGGCCCAGCTAACATCCAGCAGATTGGAAGTGGTGTGTGCATGGAGAGAAAGGGTGCAAACGGAAGACGGTCCAGAAAGTGGGGGGCTGCACGGAGTAAATAGGTCACGGAATGGAGTATTAGGGAGGAGTTCCAGTAGAATAGAGGGGAGCAGTAGTGTCGTGTAGTGTAGGGTAATATAGAGCGGGAGAAAAAAATGGGATGAAGGAGAGTCGGCCACCACTTGTTTTGAGCGTGTGCAGACTTGGTTTTCTTTTGTTTTTCTTTGTTCCTTTCTTTGAGAGTACTTTACAGGGGATGAATGGGAGAGCATATTCTGAATTTTATTTCATTTAAGTAACATGCGTGGACTCATCTTTAGTTTTCTATTGAATGAAAAAGAATGTGCACAAGAGCTTATGTTAATTGTTATTTGCTGCATTTATTTCTTGCCTCTTTCATTTTGGATTTTTTTATGCACCTTTGATTGAAGCCTTTATTGCTTCCATGCTTGAATGTTCACGCGGTTGAAGGGGATGATGAAGTGATGTTTTATGATTTTATTTTGATGCCCTTGGAAATGAAAAGGTGTGCACGGAGAGATGGATTATGGTTGAATTATTAGTTTCGTTTCTTTCTTGGCTGGAGAAGAAAGGGGCACATGGTGATTCAAGAAGGCATGGAGAAAGTGAATGAGAAATGAAGAAGTGATTAGGTGAGAGTTGGTGGCAGGGAGAAGTCACATCCAAAGCATTTAAAAAGGCCAATGGGATTTTCCTTTTCTCTTAGAAATCAAGCACAGTGATCATTGATGGTTCCTTTAGAGCATTAGGATTTATTTTAGTAGGTGGCAGCTTGTTACGTTTAGGAAGATGAGAAATCATTATTTTAATTTTTTTAGAAAGGTTCTCATGGTGAAAAGGGGTGTGCACGCTTATTGATGGGGAGCATGAGGTACATTTGATTCAATTTTCTTTCTTTTGGAAAAAGTGATGGTGCGTTCATTTAGGATATTCATTTAGGTTTATTCCTATGTGTATTTAATTTGTTATCTCCGCATTGCCTTTTAATAGCTTCAATTGTGTTTGGACATTTATTTACTGCAGTGTTCAGTTGAATGTTTTCATGTACTTTAATGCTTTCAATTATGGTTGCGTTTTTATTTAATTTCCAGTCGTGTTTAATTTTATCCGCACAAAAACAAAACAACCTTTTGAAACCCCCCCACTACGTGTGTGATCTGAGACTGAATCGCAATATTGGTCCTTGTGAGACGACCTAGGAGTCACTTCCTAGTCTATACTGCATTCTTTTATGCACAACTTTTGTGGGAGGTGCGACCCTCTCATCAACTGTGATGTATTGTAAGGTAATGACAATGATAGTCTAGGTGGTGATAGTCTGTGTTATGAATTGAGCATTGAGATGTAATGTGATGTCAGAGTTACGAGTTGAGTATTGAGAGATAATGGGATGTAACGATTGTTATAGTCTGTGTTTTGAGGATATGATTACTGAATTGTATGCTATGTTATATTTTTAGTTACTCACTCTTTCCTTTTGTGGTTGTGGTTCCACCTACGATGATCGTACTTATAGGGGAGTAGATAGCGGTGCAAATAAGGCAAGGCAGGAGTAACGCGACGATAGAACGGGAAATGTTACTGAGGGATTTATTTATGTTTTAAAGACGTTTTATGTTTTCAAATAACAAATTTGAATATTTATAAGGTTTGAATTTTAGTTGTAATATGTTTGGACGTCTAATGTTTTATTTGCTTCCGCAGTTTTATACAAACATTTATAAGTGATGGTATTAAAAACAAATTGGCGAAAATTTCAGATTTTATTATTTACAAGTGGCATTCCGTCAAGAGTGTTACAAAGCCCACAAGAAGAAGCTCCAAAACAGATGCACAACGGAATGAGATTTGGTGTAGTGAAATGGATGCATAGAAGGTGTTGGATGAAGGTGTGGTGTATGTATGATGCCTCCAAGCTCAGAAGGCATTTCTACTAAGGAAGGAAGCTAGAGGAGAGTGAGAGAATTCGGAATTCTCAGGTGACTAAAGAGTATAAGAGGCTGGAACAAATTCTACAACATTTCATTACACTCCAAAGTGAAAATTACAAAGGAGAGGCCCTCTTATTTTTAGGTGAATATGGGCCTCAATTATGGCCTAAATTCTCCCCAAATATTCAAAAAAAAAGTCAAGCTTGAGAGCCAAGTTAGTTGGGTCACACTTCCCACTCCAAGCACACAAGGAAAACATGCAAAAATCAAAATCTGATACACAATGGCTGAGCCAGGCAGGGTTGTGGCTAGGTGCAGATTACAATCTGAAAGCCAATTTCCTTTGCATTTCTAATCCGAAAGCAAAGCTCTTTAATCCGGAAATCACCTCTTTTTCTCCCCTTTCTAGCGCTTTTTCTTTCCTTGGCATCACATGCTTTTTGGGTACTTAAGCAACTCTTTAGCTCACCTCTCTTAACTGGGACTTGTCTAAGTGAAAGTTTTGAACCCTTTAGATTAAGAAAACTTAAAAAAAAAAGATGTCTTCTTACAGTTCATATAGGTCTTCTAGGTTAGATAATGTTGATGAAATGTTTAAAAAAGCTAGGAATCTTCCATCCTTTGGTAAAGACACAGGTGCATTAACATACCTAGCTTGGGAAAAAGAAATTGATAAAATAAATGCTTGGTTTTATGAAGAGAGTGAATATAATGTTCTTAGTATATATCTCTCTAAGTTAGAAGTGCATGCAAGAGAGTGGTGGAATGAAAGACAATATCATGTTAGGAAAGGTAGAAAGTCCTCCATACGTGATTGACATGATTTAAAAGCTTGCATGAGAAGAAAGTTTGTGCCTTCAAGCATTAAAAGAAACCTGGAACTAATTAGGAATTGCATTAATGAAGGAAAATTATTTCTTGAGAGTTTAAATGATAATGGGTTTCTTCGTAGAGAATTAGAATTTGGGGCAAGACTTAAAGAGATCAAGGATAAGAAAAGAGAAAGAGAGATTGAGAGAAAAGAAAAGGAAGAAAGGAAAGAAGAAGAGAAGAGAGAGAGAGAAGAAAACGAGAAAAGAGAGGAATTAAGAAGAGAAGAAGAGAAAAGAAGAGAAAAGAAGAGAAGAAGAAAAGGAAGGAAGAGAAGAAGATAAAAGAAAAGAAGAAAAAAGAAAAGAAAAAGAGAGAAAAGAAGAAGAAAAGAGATAAAGGCAAGAAAGAGAGAAGAAAGAAAAGGAGAAATTGTTACTGATGACAAATCCTATTCTTTCAAAGACCATGGAACCTAAAAGGGAAGGTTTCCAAATCTTTACTTCTTTTTCAATAATTGATTATTTTTCAATTTTTGACTTCTCTTTCAAACCAATTGTCATTATATATTCTATGAAAACATTTTCAAAATATGACAATTCAAATCTTGAGTTATTGTTATCTTTAAGAAAACAATTAACTCAAGACAAAATTGAATTTGGACTTCTAAAATTTTCAAAGATTACAAACCAAAGTATTAGAAGTTCTTATTCTCTTGTTTTTAAAGAAAAATTCTTTCTTGGATTGATATTAACCAAAGATATATTTGATGTGTATTGCAAATTCGTGTTTGATCCAGGAGGAAGAAAACTAGATCTAAAGTAATAAGGCCACTTCATGGCTCTGCTCCCAAGACTGTGTGGAGCTTCTTCATAAGGCGATGCCAGATTTGAGGACAAATCTTTTTTTTAAGAGGGAGGGTATGACATAATCCTGCCTGACGTAGTCCTTTTTTTTTGTATTTTTACCTTTCATAGGTTAGCTTGTAAGGAGCATGGGTTACTATAAATACCCAACTTCTCTATTGTAATGGGCACTTTTGAGGTTAATGAGAATTTGATTTTCTGACCTTCAGAAATAATTCTCTCTTGAAAGTCACATGCTAGAGAGTCCAAAGACTCCTTCTAGTCACCTTCCTTACACACTGCCTCCATTCTCATTTTCCTTGAATTCCATTGTGCTCCACCTCATTTCTCTCACTTCCACGACGCTGTTTCCATACCCGTCAGTCATTCATTCGCTGCCACATCTTCAGCGCTTCAACCACACCTCACTACACCTTGCGCGTCTTCATTTTTGTGTTTCTTCTTTCACGAGAGCATTTCTCTCTCGAGCCCCTTATCGCCAGCCACTCGAACAGCATCCACTCTTTCCCAACTCTGAGACGACACAAGCCCTAGAATAGAAAAATCCCTAAGTTGATTTTGATTTCTCCCTTCCAGAGATGTTTCAGCAAAAAAAACATTAAGTTTTTCCAAATTTGCCCTCTGTTTAATTAATTTCAACATGGATTATACTATATTTACTTCATTCAAAATTTCTGAGTATTAAAAAATTGCATTCACACACGCCACGTCACGCACTCATTAACGCCGTTTTCTGAAATTGACGAAAAGGATTTATTTGCATCAAATTAACAAAAATAAGGATATAATTAAGACTTCAAATATAACAGGGACCTATTTCAAATTTGGGACGAAAATAGGGACCTATTGAGACATTAAACCTAAAAATTTTAAACTTTATGTTATGGTGAAAAAAAATGAAAACATGCGGAGTAATAATTAATACAATTACAACTTGAAATAATATAATAAAACTCTTCAACATAATTTGTTTAAATATAAAAAATCATTTTGAAAATACCAAAATTAATTCCCCACTTGTCTATCATTCTACGCCGCATCAACATCATCAGCAACATACTCTATAATATCATCAAGTCATGTATAAATACGATCATCGCAAGTGAAAATCACCACCACAAATACAAGCGTGAGCTAACAAAATCAACATCAAAATCATAGATAATGATATAATTATAATAATGCAATTATCAATTAAAGTATAAGCCCATAACACTCCTACTTAAATCAAATTCACAACACAATAACATATTCTTAGTCCAACTCCAACCTATGCAAACCATGCCACCACTCACAATTATTATCACCATATGTCTTCTTCCATACTCCAACACACACGACCTGTTAACGTAAACAGGGCCTATACATCAACGCATGGCTTTCCAATTCACCAAAATTGGGCTCACGCACCAACGCTTGACTTTTTTATTCACAAAAATCGAGCTCATGCACTAACGTGGACTTTCCTGTTCACCAAAACATGGCGTATGCACCAACGTAGGACTTCCTTGCGTCATCCGCCGTTGAGTACTAAGAAAACATAGGATTACTAGTCACCCTCTAGCATGACTTATCAAACAAGCTTTATGAATAACAACACAACCAACTCATGTTCCACTCGATACCCAATCTAATTAACTTTGCAACTACACCATGCAAGAACAACATTAAGGATCACACATTTAACCATTCACTAGTACAATAAGGGGAAACGACAGCGGTTATTTTTGGCTATAGGCAGCGGTTTTTGAACCGAGGCATATTCAGGCGAGGTAAAAAGTCAGACACTTTTGGTCTCGGTTGTCAACCGAGGCATAAAGTCCCACTCTACGGCCTCGGTTGAGCCCCACCCGAAGCATAAAAGTTTTACGTTTTTTTAATTTATTTTTTCGTAGCACATTAGGCCTCGGTTCTTCTTAACCGAGGCATAAAGTACCACTTTATTGCCTCGGTTGTGGCCCGAACCGAGGCAGTAGATTCAGTTTTTTTTTCTCCTTCGCTACACATTCTGCTTCGGGTTTGACCACAACCGAGGCCGTAAGGGGTCTTTCGACATCGGTTTTGACCAGAACCGAGGCATATAAGTACGTTTTTTTTTTTTAAAATGGTGTCTGTTTCTGCAACATTCCCAACCACAAAAACAGACCTGCATATTTTTCAATAACCAGAACAGTCCAGAATGTTGCAGAAACATATATTTTAAATGAAATCTATATTAAAACATAAATATATTGAATGAAATCATAAATCAAATTCTTAGAAGCATAAATAAATCCAATGCAATCATAAATCAAGGGACCAAGCATAAATCATTGCAATGTACATGTTGAATATATAGTAACATAGAAAAACATAAAACAACTTAGAAACATAAACTTAAAACTTAGTATATCCTAATATCTACTACATACTATTATATAAATGAATTACATATCTAGCAAGTGTTTTCCTCACAAGTTGGATTGACTTCTCTGGAATTGAAGCAGTCCTATTAAATCTCTGCATAAAGTACAATGATTTCAATTAGTGTATATGAAATCCAAATATAGAGAACATAAAATTCAAACCTAAATATTACCGTTTCCCATCCAGTGGTGTAATGTGCATGAATGATGGTCATCATCCAAAACATAACGTAGTAACCACATTCGTATGACCCCATTTGTCTATTACACTACAATATATCATCATAATTATAAAATGTTAAGTTACATCATTTGAATGGAAGCAAATGTAACAAAGTATGGACTAAAATACCAAACCTTAAGAGAAACCCATGCAAGCTTTTTAGCTGTAGCAGTAGATCTCCCAGATAACATCATATGTGCTGCAAGGGAACTATTAAAAGAAATTCTTTTAGCATACATTTATATAAAAAAAAAGGACCAGACATTGAGATTCTTACCAATCTACTGCATGTCTAAGAGGGCTGGGAGGAGACTTATGCAATGAACAAAACCAAACAGCCGTGTTCTCCGGTACGGAGATCACAAGTAGCTGCCAATGACACCTGAAATTGGTAATAACTTATGAATGATATACCAAAATTAATAAATGAATGTGTTGAAGTTAACAAACTTCACTTACCCATGTATATAAGGGAGAAAATATATCTCTTTCCCCGTTCCAAAGCAGGTGGTGATGTATGTCTGGATATCATCAAATTTATTTCTCTCATGAGTCATAGAAGGATCAATGAACCCATATACATCGTTGAACCCCTTCTTGTTACTAACATCAAACAGATACCTAAAATGAAGAAATAATATGATGTAAGTAAGTTCATAAAATACCAATATATATAAAAGTTTTCATAAACTTACATCATCCACAGCTGAATGAGTGTAATATTAATTTCATCTCTCCCCGACGCAAGCTCCCTAACATCTTGCTGATGCAAGTACAATGGGATATGAGATTCTCTTCCAAATGTAGTAGAATCCCAATGTACATTCATCGGCACCTCTGAAATGAGTTTAGCAAGGTCGTCTAACGCACCAAGAGGGTCATCCTCAGATAAATGAGTCTTCTTCGGTCTAGGACTTCCCTCTTGACCTATCTACTGTTAAATGCAAAAATGGTTGTTATAACGTCAATTAGAAGTAAATATTAAAATTGAGAAGTATATAGTACGAGTGTTTACCGGGGGATTAGATACATGACCAACCAAATGTCTAGGCCAGGCGACAAAGGACCAAAATGCTTCTTCCACAGTGAAGAACTCATCTGTAGGCATAGGAAGAACGGCATCCGCTATGACAACTTCATCGACCGTGACCTTGACCTCATCTTCTACAAGCTGTACCCCATGTACTACAGTGGCTGTCTCATACACTGTACCACGAGCCACTAGCATGGTCCTAGTATCAGAGAGAATATATAACTCACATGGACGAGTGTCATCCATGGCACCGGCAGCTGAGCAACTTCCTTTACCGCTTCTACCTGTCAAATTAAATGTTAGTTTATGCAAAAAATAAATTAGTAAGCAAAAATAAATAACCTTACCTGTAGGGGGCACAACATGTTCTGCTACAGGAGATGGTGGAGGACGATTGCCATAATCCTCATAATGCTGCTGGAACTGGCGCGCAACCATTTCAACAACTTCATCATATAACTCTGCTCGAACCTTCTTTGTGATCTCCTGCGTCATCTCTTTTCTTATTTCCTCCTTCATCTTTTCATATGAATATGGACGCGAGGAAGACCCAAAAAACTGTCGTATGCCTATGCCAGTCCCAGCAGCACGCACCCGTCCTGGATGCTCAGGTCGTCCAATAGCTGTGGCAAGAATATCTTGACGACCTTCTTGTGTTAATTGACCTTGGGAGCTCTGCTCAACCAATGAGTCCTATAACATAACAAAAGTTCAAAGTCATTTGAAATAGCTATGTAAGATATATAACAAAATTAATGTAATATAATAAGAAATGACATCTTATAATTCGTTCAGATATTTCTCTGGCAGACTCCAAAGTGTAGGAGCCCGATGGTCTCATACAGGCTAACTTCCACTTGTCGTGCCGAGATGGTGGTGAAGGAGGAGGAAGAGGGTCATCACCCTCAGAAAGTGGAAGTCTACTATCTGACTTCTGCTTCATTATTTTCTCTTCAAGCTTCCTATATCCACCACGAGACAGGAGGTGTGGATTTTTATTCTGAGCGCTTATTCCCTGTGCTTTTGACCTTTTTTCCTGTGACAAAATTAAACAATTGTCATGGTAAATAATTATGAAGGATGAATTGAATGATTTTACTACACTTACCTGCCACGCCTCAGAAGAACGAAGCTCTACAAACTGACGCCATGTTTCTTCGTCAATTGCTGAATATTTGGAACATGGATTTTCATCACTTTTTGGTCCAAATATATATCTAGACGTCAATTTTGTCTTAAACCCTCGAAATCGTTCTGCAATTGTAGATAAACACCTATTCCTTAAGCTCTCGACGTTTGGCATATCAAATGTTATCTGCAACAAAGAAAGTAATAACCTCATATAAATACAGATTTATCAATATAATGAATATAGAAGATTGAGCAATATTGCTTAACTTACCAATAGATCTTGCCAGATGAGATTCCGATCAGCCTCAGAAACATGGTCAAACGATGGAGTAAGTATAGAGATACTATCACGTGCCAATACTCCAAGGTAAGACCTAAATACATCTGCATTTGGGCCAAATGCAACTCCAGTGACCACGTCAATAATGACAGGTGTCCTCTCACCTGCATTTCTTCTAAGTATAAGCTGTCGTAACCTCGTTGCTCCTCTCGTCCGTCTAGAAGTGGTGGGGACTTCATCGCCCGACGAATGAGGTGACTCAGCCATATATCTGTCACAATAAATAAGATAAAATATAAATAAAACACTTATAAATTGTGCAATATATTATTTAACAAAAGCCATAAATATTTACACAAACATGAAATTCATACATAATCATATCGATTGGTCATATATATATTCCCTCATTGTGATCTTCTCGTATTGCTTGTATATCATCAATTAGAGGGTCGTCATCCAAATTTATTGTCGTTTTAAATGGATGGTTGTCAGCGATATGAATATTACTTAGATTCTCTTCTTTTTCTTCAATTTGCCTTTTTCCTTGGAGAGCAACATACCAATGGTCAGATGCAGGATCTTTTACATAAAAAACCTGACTTGCTTGATATGCCATGATGAACGGTTCGTCTCTATAACCAACCTTTCGAAAATCAACAAGTGTCATACCAGATTCATCTATTTTGACACCACTCTTATTGTCTATCCACTTACATTTGAAGAGTGCAACGGAAAACTTAGTGTAATCAACTTCAAATATCTCTTCAATTCTACCATAGTATCTCATGGAACCAACTATAGGATTTTGATCTTTGGATGTGGAAAACTGTAGCGACTCAGCTTCTAGACTGACGCCACTATTTTGTACTGTGCTTTTATCATCCAAAGTTTTCGTATAGAATGTGTAATTATTAATTTCGTATGCTGTACAACGTACAACATCAAACTTCAAGCCATTTGCTAACCAGAACAAAGTCTCAGAGGACCGTGATTCTTTCGAAACTTCAGATTTGAACCATGACAAGAATGTTCTGTTATGCTCCATCAACTGCCATTTCTCTGATTGTCGTGGATACTTGTCCCTTACAACGGCTTTGTGAGCTTCCAAAAATGGGATCACTTCATCTGTGTTGTTTAATATGTATAGATGTGCTTGCATCAATTCTTCACGAATTTTCGTCACCACATTCACACCTCGGATGCTTTTACTTGTAGAGTATCTACTCAACCATGATGTCCGAGGGACTCCTATTGGATTTGCTTTAGTTATATACTCAGAGCAAAACTCAATACTTTCTTCAGCAATATATCTTTCAATCATCGAACCTTCTGGACGATATTGATTTTTGACGTACCCTTTCAAAATCTTCATATAACGCTCAATAGGGTACATCCATCTTAAGTATACTGGTCCACACAACTTTATTTCTCTGACCAAATGAACAAGTAAATGCACCATGATGTCAAAAAAGGATGGAGGGAAAAACATTTCTAGTTGACACAAGATGATAATAATTTCGTTTTGAAGTTCATCTAACTTTGTAGGATCAATGACTTTACTACAAATTGATGAGAAAAATGAGCACAATCGAGTTATGGTCAGCCTAACGTTTTTGGGCAAAATTCCACGAATTGCCACTGGTAACAACTGTTGCATTAAGACGTGGCAATCGTGAGACTTCAGTCCAACAAGCTTTAAGTCCTGCATTGACACTAAGCTCTTGATATTTGAAGAGTATCCTTGTGGTACCTTGATACTCTTTAAACAAAGACAAAAACTTATCTTCTCTTGTTTGGACATTGTGTAACATGCAGGGGGCAAATAAGTACGTTTACCAATCTCTCTTGGTGCCAATTCTTCTCGGATCTTCATGTCAACCAAATCCAAACGCGCATTCACTCCATCTTTTGTTTTTCCCTGGATGTTTAGTAGTGTACCAATCAAGCTATCACAAACATTTTTCTCAACATGCATGACATCTATGCAATGTCTAACATCTAACTTTGACCAATATGGAAGATCAAAGAATATTGATTTCTTCTTCCAAGGGGTCGCTACAGAAGACTTCTTCGACGTTTTCCCATATTGATGATGTACTTTATTAACTTTCTCAACAACTTCAAGTCCAGTAAGTGGAATGGGTGCATTGTCTTTCTCTTGTTCTCCATTGAATGCTTTCTTTAACCTTCGATATGGATGATTAGATTGTAAAAATCGCCGATGACGCATATACACTGTCTTCCTTCCGTGTTTTAATTGTTGAGCTGCAATGTTTTCTTCACATATAGGACATGCTTTATGACCCTTCACACTGTACCCCGACAAATTACCATAAGCTGGGAAGTCATTAATGGTGCAAAATAACATGGCATGCATCATGAAAGTTTCTGAAGCAAAGGCATCAAATATTTCAACCCCATCAACCCACAACAACTTCAAGTCTTCAACTAGTGGCCTTAGATAAACATCGATGTCATTTCCAGGCTGCTTTGGACCAGATATCAACATTGACAACATCATGTACTTTCTTTTCATGCACAATCCAGGAGATAAGTTGTAAATTATCAGTATAACGGGCCAACAACTGTGATTGGTACTTAAATTACCAAATGGATTCATTCCATCAGTAGCTAAGCCAAACCTAAGATTTCTACATTCTTCACCAAATTGGGGGAATTCTTGATCAATAATTTTTCATTGCTTGGAATCAGCCGGATGACGAAGCATCTCATCAGTTGTTCTCTCATCTGCATGCCATCTTAGGTTTTTAGCGTCTTTGGGATTCGCAAACAAACGCTTAAGTCTGGCAACTAGTGGAAGGTACCAAACTACTTTCAAAGCAGAACCATTCTTTTCTGTGATGCCACCTTCTTCACCGTTGTTTTTTGACTTGTATCGTGATAACCCACATTTTGGACACTTTATCAAAACTTCATTCTCATTCCTATATAATATGCAATCATTCGGACATGCATGTATCCGTTTATATTCCATACCCATCGGACAGAGAATTTTTTTTGCATCATAATTACGATTGGGTAACGTATTTCCATCTGGCAGCATTTCATTCAACAACGACAACAATTCTGTAAAACTCTTATCACTCCATCCATTGCTCGCCTTTAAATTCATCAGCCTTAACACCGCTGACAACCGTGTGAACTTAGTTGAACCCGCATACAAAGGAGTCTCCGCATCAGTGGACATCGTTTCATACACATGCGCTTGGGCAAAAGCTTCTGCGCCAACATCGCGGATCATGTCCTCTAAGTTGTCTTCTTCTGCTTCATCTTCCATATCCATTGTGGAATCATAAACATTTCCAGTTGGAGAGACAGTTGGAAAGTCTGTTAATTCGCCGTGCCATATCCATGTTGTATAACTTCGTATGAAACCATCACAGATAAGATGTTCCCTAATATCAGTTGCGTTCAACTTCCTCCCATTCAAACAGTTCACACAGGGACATCTGAACTTGACTTCATCATCACCACTTGTACTCGCATTACGTTGCGCAAACTATATAAAGTCTTCTACCCCTCTCTCGTACTCAGTGCTGATGCGTGGTAAATTCATCCACCCTCTATCCGTACGCATGTTTACTGAAATTGTTTACACAATCTCAATAATCTTGAATGATCACTTTGATCGTGTTTGTATTCAAGGTGTGACCCTATCCCATTCAAGAAGATTCACTTTTTTTAGTTTATTAAACATATCAATTTTAAACAACATATCTTAAATTTCACGAAATTTTGCCAGCATTTCGCATTAGTCTTCAGGTTACACGAAATGAAAGTGATTATAAATCACAATCAAATATGCACCCGAAGATCAATACAAAATCACAACGACAAATTTTCATGAAATTTAAGACATGTATATTAAAATTGATATGTTATAATAAACTATGAAAAAGTTATTACTCTTCTTAAACTGTCCAACCGGACAATTCAAGATTCAATACTTATAAATTATTATTACCATCTCCTCTATTTTCAAATCTAAAAAGTACGTTTGTTAAAAAAATATGGAGATAGTAAATAATTTTTGTATTGAATCTTAAACGGGAAACTAAGGCTAATTCACAATAACAAACAACATATTCAATCATATCATGAGATTTTAAGAATATATATCCCTAATAAATCAAATTTAACAATAATAAACCATTCTACAATAACAATAATAATCTACACTAACATAACATATACAAATAATTCAGTAATAATTCACTTACGTCTCATTTTTCTTTCGCAATTTTCTATTCTTTCTTTAGTTTTGATCACTTTAAAACAAGCAATGAATTAATTTGATTAATTACTTGTTTTTCATGCCTAATTTTCTATATGAATACCACAAATAACATGCCTAATTTTCTATATCAATACCACAATGTACACAAACAATGAAGATGGAGAAACTTTTAGAATCAAACCTGGGAGCGTGGCAGCAAGTTGGCGAGAATGAAAGCCGCGACTGGAACGGAACCACCGGCGACGCAGATGGAAGCACCGGCGACGGAGATGGAAGCAAACGCAGAAGCCACACAACGAAAGTGAGACGCGGCGGAGATGAAAGGAAAGCACACGCGAGAGGCCACCGACAACGGAGGAGACGCGACGATTGACGCTGGTGACCACACCGAGAAAACGAGGCGAGGGCGTTGAACGAGCAGACCGGAGGAGCAAACGCGAGGGTGAGAGGGTTGAAACCTTATTTTGGTTCTGTAACTGCGCGCTGAGGAAGAAGATGAAGGCGGTTCGTTTTCGCGAAAAATTTAAACACCTTACTGCCTCGGTTCCTCAATTAACCGAGGCATAAAGGCCTTACCACCTCGGTTTTTATATAACCGGTGCATAAACATCGGCTGAAGGTACTGAAACGTCAGAGATTGCAGACGCGTTGGCAGGTCTGAGGCAAGGTATATGCCTCGGTTATTCTTAAAACCGAGTTCGAAAGTGTGTTTAGGCTTCGGTTCTGATTTAACTGGTGCATAAACAGCAGATTAAGAAACTAAAACGTCAAAGGTTGCAGGGGTGTGGCAGTTCTGAAGCAACATATATGCCTCGGTTATTTGGAAAACCGAGTTCGAAGAGGCTTTTAGGCCTCGGTTCGCGTGGGAACCGAGTTAATAACTCTTGGCAGGTGATGGCAGGGTAGGTGGCAGGTCTTAGCGCAGAGATATATGCCTCGGTTCTGAGCAAAACCGAGTTAGTATCGGACTTTAGGCATCGGGTATTGGACAACCGAGGCATATAAGTTACCTTTATTTACGCTTCTGCCACCGCGTTTTTATACGCTTCGGTTGTGCTTGAACCGAGGCGTATGTGGTGTTTTCAATTCCCCAATTTTTACTAGTGATTACAACTCATCATATAATTGTCCCTACAACTAACACACATCATAGTACATAGGCTCATAATATTGCAATCATCGCCGATTTCCTAGGAACACTTCCAAAATGCACACCAAATATTTAACACCACCATGCATTTGGGAAACATCACAACATCATACAAAAATACTATGTCTTCCTATTAAACACCACGACGCCCTATAAAATACTACGACTTCATATACAACACCGAAACATCATATAAAAATACTACGACTTCCTATAAACTACCACGACAACATATAAAATACTACAACTTCATATACACCACCAAAGCATGAAATAAAATTACTATGGTTTCCTATACAATTCCACGACACCATATAACAATACTACGTCTTCATATGCAACACCAAATCATCATATAAAACTACTATGACATCCTATAAAATAGGACGACACATGAAAAATATTATGACTTCATATACAATACCAAAGTATCATATAAAAATACTACGACTTCCTATAAAATACCACCACAACATAAAATACAAAATTATGTCGCATGTTCATGCAACATCTAAAAACCCAAAACCTTAAAAATCATTCATAATAATTTTTTAATACAAGGATGAACATAACTCAAAAAACACAAGCACCACAATGACATTTGACTAAAACAAATGACGCTCTACACATTATGCATGCCCTCACCTTTACTACACACCAACAAAACATTTATGCATTGACACATAATTACTCAAACATAGATAATGAAGTTTAGTTCCCCTTACCTCTAATCCAACAAAGTGTTATAAATCTTCTAAGTCCTCTTAACTGTTTGACTCCTAGGCTTCTCCCTAACAGAAAATAGTGCTTTCCTCTCACACCTCTTTCACGATTACAATAGGGTTTTTTTTGTCTCTTTTTCATGATACCTAGGGTTTGTATTTTAACCTAATATAAATAGGAGGTATACCCAAATAATATATTTTATTATTATTATTATTTAATAATAATATTTAATTATATCTAATAATATCTTGGGATATTTTTAAAATTTTTAAATTCTAATATATAACAATATCCAAAAGTATTTTTAAAATAAATACCCTTTAAATATAAATAAGAAACAATTTTATCTATTCATTAAAATAGTTAACCACATTTATATATATCTCCTAATTATTAAAATTTCCATAATCACACATTCAAATTTATTACCATCACGCAACTCCTAAATATACAATATTTTGAATGAAATTTAATGTCAATATATTATATATATATATATATATATATATATATATATATACACACTAATAAATTAGGGTACAATGGTTAATTATAATATATACTCATATACCCCATCAACTACTCCAAAATTAGGGTACAGATCTTCTTTATATTATAATATATGCTAATAAATTTAATATGAACACAACAAATCAAAGAGTTTCTCATGCATGTACTGAAAGGATTTCTATGTTTTTGTCTTACTGAATAATACTGACAGTAAGATTTGAATTTAAAATCTACTGTAAATCATGTAAACAATGGTTAGTTTGTTGATTGAGTAAAGATTTTTCACAACTCATAAAATGATGACAAGAAATATATTTTAATAAAGTTACTCAAATTATTTTAATATTACTCTGTGATTTTGATTGGTTGTTTCTGTAGATGTTGTGTTTACCCTAAATTGTTCTTCCAGTGTACTCCCACTATATGCCAATGAAATTTTAATTATTTAATTTCTATATGCTGATATCACATGAACTCACCGTGACAACACAATACTATTAAACCATGTTGAGCATGTAATGCTTTGCACAACGAAAACAAAATAAAGAAAACATTAAATATAAATTACGAAAAAAAAATTAATCATATAGCTCTTGTAAAATGTGATCAAGGTTTTATTCTTGAAAGAATATTTTGTTCAAAAATTAAATTGATTTGGTTTAGAAAAAAATAAACATTTGCAAGGCATTCATCATGAGAGACTTATTAAATTTAAATTGTGAGGCTCACTCAAAATAGACATCTTTTTATTCTCTTTAAAGGTCAAAAGCTTCCTTGAGAAAGCTTGAAGTGAACTTGTAGGGTTGATATAAAAAACAGGGGAGAAAAACAGAAAAGAGCTCTAAAAGTTATATATATACACCATAGAAAAACAGAAAAATAAAAACGAAGGTGTTGGATAGTAGAATTCATATGGTACAACATCATTAACTTCTGTCGTTGATCAACTAAGGAAAACGTACACACACAAACCCTTATGCTTCAAATCTGGACGTAAATTTATTAAATAGAAAAACTAAAATCAATTAAGCACAGATGTGGCCAAAACAAAAAACGTTGTCATTTTCAAATCTCTCACCATGATAAACATAACGTAGTGTGTATCAATAATTATCCTGATGAATGAGACTAAAATTTCTTTAACTAAGCTTAGATTCTGCCTTCATTTCTGCAGGCTTTCTTCTTCCCTTTAATGCACTTAACCTCACCACACTAAGATACCATCAACTAAGTCTTCAATGTTAGAGTTGTAGGAGTTATAGGAACTAAAGTTGAAGAAGAAAACAAGATGGTAACTAGGAAAGAAAATAAGTGTGGAATGCTGTATATGTTCAGTGAGTAGTTTGATAATGTTGGTGAATGATGGAAGGAAGATTGGAAATAGGTTTTGAAATAAGGGAGGATAAGGGATGACGTTGAGAGTAAAGCGAAGGATGCAGCAGTGGAGTTCTCGGACCAATGTAGCAAGAGGGAGGGAGTGTGTGATTTTGTATGGGAATGATTGTGTGATTTTGCATGGGAATGATTACGTAACTTTGGGCACTGGATTGGTGTTTATAAAGTGAGAAAGTGTAAATGAAAGAAGAAAGAGATGAAGAGATGTGTAGGATGTGTGACGTGATAATTAAAGTAAAAAAGAGAGAGAAGAGAAAGATTTAGAGCTACTGGAAGTTAACGAGGAAAAAACAAAACTCAGAAAGAGAGATAACTATGCGCAGAGATGAAAGATTTTTAAGTCTAGAAGAGAGAAAGAAAGAGTTAGATCTCTTCCTATTAACTAACTTAATATCTTCTGAGAAAAGAAAGAAAAAGTCTATTGTAGAGAATCATATGAGAGAGAGAGAAAAAAAAGTTAATGGAGTTGGTACTTATATAATGGAAACTCAAAATTTTGTAAATGAAGACTAATTTAACACATTTTAAAAAAGAGAGACGCAATTAAAAAAATAACCAAATCTAAAAAAAAAGAGACATAATTAAAAAAATAACCAAATCTAAAAACAAAAAAGGCTATTAATCCTATATAATAGTCGCACTCGCTATTAAACCTATATAATACTCCCACTCGAATGACAATTAAGTGGATCGTGGACGTTCTTCCAAGTCCAATTGTCCATATAACCTCATCCGCAGCTGACTCCACAAATCTCCTCCACTCGAATGACAATTACGTGGATCGTGGACGTTCTTCCAAGTCCAATTGTTGCACTCGCTATTCAAAATCTCCGTTTTCAATAATGTCGAAATTTATTGTTTTGAACTAAAGTCGAAAAGACGAAATTTATTGTTTTCAATCAGCCCACCAATAATAGTTCACTGAGCTCTCCACCACGTCTCATACCAAGTTTTCTAATGCATTCTCTAAATGATATCACCAAATTCACATAACTTTAACCCAGCAAATAACTTCTACTTCGCTTGCTTCATCATCTTCATATTGTAGTTTTTCGATTCAGTACACCTTAAACAGTTTCTTGTCGTAGCAGCTTCATGGAGACCCCAAAACTCACCCACGTGGTTCTCGTTTCAAGTCCAGGTCTGGGCCATCTCATCCCTGTCATTGAGCTGGCCAAGCGCTTTGTCCTTCTCCACAACTTCAAAGTGACAGTTATCGCCGTCACTTCCCAAACTTCACCAGCCGAAGCGCAGATCCTCAACTCACTCCTCACACCATCTCTCTGCCACCTCATTGATATTCCTTCACCAGACATCAATGCCCTCATTTCCCAAAACGATGCCGTGTTCACTCGCCTCTGCGTCGTGATGAGTGAAGCCAAACTCGCCATCCGGTCAATTCTTTCCGAAATTATCCCTCGCCCTTCCGCAGTCATCGTTGATGTTTTCAGCACCGAGAGCATACCCATAGCAAGAGAACTCGATATTCTTGCCTACGTCTACGGTGCTTCACACGCTTGGATGCTCGCGTTGGTTCTCTATTCGCCGGTTCTGGATGAACTGGTAGAGGGACAATACGTGGACCAAACGGAACCGATCAAAATTCCGGGCTGCAAACCGGTTCGACCGGAGAACTTGGTCGACCCCATGCTGGACCGGAACGACAGACAGTATACAGAGTATCTGAAAATAGGAAAAGGAATCCTACAAAGCGACGGCGTTTTGGTGAACACGTGGGAGGAGCTTGAACGTGAAGAGCTTGAAGCGCTGAGGGAGGGAGGTTCGTTAAGTGAAGCGCTAAATATGAAGATTCCCGTGTACGCTGTGGGACCTCTCGTGAGGGAGCCCGAGTTAGAAACCAATTCTTCAATTGAGTCGCTGGTGACGTGGCTCGACCAACAACCGACACAGTCGGTGGTTTACGTGTCATTTGGCAGCGGAGGAACGGTGTCTTCTGAGCAAATGAAGGAGCTGGCATGGGGATTGGAACTGAGTGAACAGAGATTTGTTTGGGTGGTGCGCTCGCCCATTGAAGGAGTTGCTGATGCGGCGTTTTTCACCACTGGGAGTAGCGGGATTGATGAGGTGGCGAAGCATTTGCCGGAAGGGTTTGTTTCGAGGACTCGAGAAGTGGGCCTGCTGGTTCCCGAGTGGGCCCAACAAGTGACTATACTGAGTCATCGTTCTATTGGAGGTTTTCTTTCACACTGTGGGTGGGGCTCCACCCTGGAAAGTATAACAAACGGTGTTCCGTTGATCGCATGGCCGTTGTACGCCGAGCAAAAGATTAATGCGGAGCTGTTGGCGGAGGAGCTGGGCGTGGCGGTTGGGCCCAGGGTGTTGCCGACGAAGAAGGTGGTGCGTAGGGAGGAGATAGCAGAAATGGTGAGGGAGGTTATTGAGGGAGTGGAAAGTGTGAAGGGCAATCGCGTGAGAGAGAGAGTGAAAGAGGTGCAGCAAAGTGCAATGAAGGCTTTGTCGAAGGGTGGGTCGTCCCTCGTTGCGCTGTCTCATCTCGCGAATATAATTTCAGGTTGAAGAGATGTTTATGGGGCCATTCTCTTAATGAAAGTAGTTGAAAATATGATAATTAATGGCTTCTGTTGACGAAGTCCTTTTTACTCCTTGTCTTGCTTAAATGTCTCGATTGGAATCTCATGCAAAGAACGTCAGAGATTGTTATAGTTGAAAGAAGTGATGTTTTGTGTGATTCCACTCTAGTCGAAGTATGATCGAAGCTTCCTGCAGCTTATGGGTTATGGTTTATAGCCAATCTCAGTATATATTCTCTTCTTCTTTTTAACCTCATTACTATTATAAAAATAATTTTACTAGAGTGTGTTAATCATCAATTGAAATTTGCTATTTTTATTATTATTTAATTAAATTTGAAAAATAAACTAGCTCACTTTTCTAGTTTTTGTTGTTGTTGTTTTCCTTTTCCACAATTATGGGGAAAAATATATTGCACTTTTTGTTATTTAGATAGTATGTAATTAAACTTATTGTTACTGTGAATTTTCTCTTTTCGTAATTATATAATGCTTTATATTTTCTTGTTATACCAAATGATAATGTAATATATGCAGATAAAAAAACAGATGACTTTTTTTTTTAAGAATATAGTTTATAAAATATATCTCTGTACAATGCACAGGAATCTGAGTCGGGACAAAAACCATTAGGAAAAACAGAAAGAAAATCATCCACTTTTGGAAGTTCCTTTGTATTTTACTTCTCAGCCCTTAAAATAATATCTTTCATGCGTATGCAGCCGAAGCCTCTCTAACTGTTTTTCAGTACATGATGTTGTTCACGTGTGTGTATACACTAAATAGTTGTAACCTATGAGCTCTTAATAGTAGGATATCGTCATTGATAATGTCTATAATATAAAGGTGAAAATGCCTTTCTCGTTTTCCTTCAAATAGTAGGATGAAAGCTACGGAAGAAATGTAACGTACGCGTATTATGCATGACACCTTATTAACATGCGCGTGTGTATATATATATATATATATATATATATATATATATATATATATATATATATATATATATATATATAGGTTTAAATTCATTCTTTTTACTTATAACGTTAAAACACTAATGCTATAATTATTCTGGCCAATGAGTTTGTAGCTATGATGCAAAACTGAAATCTTATAGCGATTTGTTGGAAAGACCTAGAAAATAGCTTCAACATTAAATTCAAGGAGACCTTAAAATTGTAGTGATTATTGTCAACATTGAGATTTTTTTTTGTATTCGTTATTTCACACACCCCTACTTTGCTCTTTAAAGGTTCAATATGTTATGATCTTTAAATGGATTTTTGTAATTATGTGAATATATATTAAAGAGGTATTTGGTGGAACATTGTTGTTATAAGGGATGTTGATTATATGCGGATTTATGTACTGAGTGTGTTTCTTTTCTTTTAAATCTTAGTAGTTTGTAGAAACTTGACAATTTAGTATTGTATGTGTAGGTTTATGTACAGTGTAATGTCATTTTACAATCTTTTAGATAATATTTGTAATGTATATGTACAATTAATGTTTTAAATATTATTGAAAAATTTAATGTATGAAATGGTTTCTATAGATTATTTGTTCTGCTTAATTTGTTGATTTTTGATTTGCTAATAAATTAAATAAATAGGATGGTAAAATAGGGAAAACCTTAAAAAAACATTCTATCACTAGTAAAAAATGACGTTTTAAACTCGGACATTATGCCTCGGTTTCTACAGAACCGAAGTCTATCAAAACGCGGTGGCACTCTTGTAATTTTAAAAGCATTATATGCCTCGGTTATTAGATAACCGGTGTCTAAAAAAGATACTAATTCGGTTTCCAGACTGAACCGAGGCGTAATGCTCACATGCGAAACATACGGACTCGGTTGAAAATAGAACCGGGGCATATTATTGGGCCTACGGACTCGGTTGAAAATAACCGGGGCATATTACTGGGCCTTAAATCTGAGATTTATCAAAAGTTTTCCCCAAATCCTCCTCTTCCCCTCTTCTCTTCTCTTCTCCTGCTGCGCCTCTTCTTCCTTCCTCTTCTCCTACAACGTCGACGACAGTGGACGCGAGGACGCAGCGAGGACGCGCGGCGGCGAGGACGCGCGGCGGCGAGGACGCGCGGCGGCGAGGACGCGCGGCGGCGAGGACGCGCGGCGGCGAGGACGCGCGGCGGCGAGGACGAGGCTGCGGGGAGGACGTGGCTGCGGCGAGGGGAGGAGCGGGGGATCTTGCGACGCCACGCTCTTCTCAGCAACCGGTAGCGGAAGACGAAGGATACCGGGCGGAGAGCTGCGGCGGAGTGCCCCGGAAGGGAGATCCGGTGGAGATCCGGTGCGGAAGCAGAGGCTCAGGGCGGTTAGGGATGAGTTCGACAGGTAGATCTTTGTTTTCTTCTTCTTCTTCTTTTCTTTGCTGTTGTTGCTGATGGAAGATTGTTTTGTCTTCGTTAAGGGGTGGCGGAGGTGAGGAGACGAAGAGGTCTTTGAGCTTGTGGCGGACGCGGGCCTCGGGGAGGGGCGCGGGATCTTGCGGCGGGGGATGGAATCGGCGTCGAGCGAGGAACATGCGGAGGGTCTTGCGGCGGCGCAGGTGGATTACATGGGTGATTGTTGGACTGCGAGTGGGATCTGAGAGAGGAGAGGGAAATAGATTGATTAGAACTGAGAAAGGAAAGGGAAGGGAAGATACTGTGTTGCCCTTTGCTTTGTGCATTTTGGTTCTCTGGTTTTGGACATTGATGATACTGTGTTTGAGTATGGACTGATTGATTCCTGTTACAGTTTTCTTCTTTGTTTTAAATTTTTGAGCTGAAATTGAAAGAAATTTTGGGAGCTGAAATTGGAAGAACGAACTGAGAAATGAATGAACTGAGAATGACTGAGAAATGAACCGTGAATGAGAGAATGACTGAGAAATGAATGAACAATGAACCGTGAACGAGAGTCGGTACGAAAAATAAAAAAAAATACACTCTACTGCCTCGGTTATCTAAGAACCGAGGCATATTCTTGTCTCATTTTATCCCGGTCTATAACCGAGGCATAAAGTTTAATCTTTTTACCTCGCCGGTATATGTCTCGGTTGTAGAACCGGTGCCTAAAAGCAAAAATAACCGGTGCAGTATGCTCTTAGTGTACTAGTGTATGAAGTACATGACATTGTAGGTTAATTATAAACAATAACAACATAACTAATAAATGTCATAGAACTCTAGATATGTTATGACAGGTGAAGAGAAATATGTCATAGAAAGTGATGATCCTATGACAAAGAAACAAAAGTACATTATAGTAACTTGAATATATTATGAGAGTTAATTAAAAGTATGTCACAATAAGTTGGACCTTCGATGATAGGTAATGTAATATGTCAGATCTTCCCATTACATTATAGAAAGCGTGAATTTTCTATGATTGTCACAACTATGACGCCAGAACATTCATAGAAGGTCTATTTTACCTATTATAAAATGTCATTTTTGCACTAATGATTTTGTGTATAGTGTGAAGAGTTTTTGTGTAGAGTGTGAGAAGGTTGTACAATATTCAGGAATTCAGGTATGTATACATATACATACATACATATATATATATATGTATATATATATGTATGTGTATATATATATATATATATATGTATGTATATATATATATATATGTATGTATATATATATGTATGTATACATATGTATACATATGTATACATATGTATACATATGTATACATACATATATATATACATACATATATATATATATATATATGTAGGTATATATATATATATATATGTATGTATATATATATATATATGTATGTATATATATATACATATACATATATACATATATATACATATACATATATATATATATATATATATATATATATATATATATATAGGTTTAATGTTTCGGTAGGTCCTTATTTTTGTTCGGAATCTCAAATATCTCCCTTTCTTTTTTGGCGTCTCAATTGAGTTCTTATTTTTGTAAAATTGAATCAAATAGGGGTTTTCCGTCAAATTGAGAAGACGTCCTTAAGAAGGGTGTTATGTGGCATGCTGACAGTGTCTTTTTAAATGATGTGGCATTAAAAATGTGTCTCAATTATATTTATTTTATTTTTGAATTAAAAAATGAAGTTTAGAGAGTGGAAATATAATATAAGGTAAAAGATGGGAAATCAAATTAAATTAAGTATCCATTGGGGGCTTGCCACATGGAACCCCCTTTCTCACCCAAATTAAGGTTTCAGAATTGGGATTTGGAAGGCTTGCTTCTGCCTCCTATGCCTGCGTCGCGAAGTGTGGTGCTACCAATTGCCATGGAGATCTCTGTGCGCGAGAGAAAAATTTCTCTTGTGGTTGCGTTTTGGTTTTTGCAGGTGCTTCACGATTCTAATTATCTCTCGCGATGATGGTGAAAATGAAGGGAATCACGCTCCAAAGTTTCGCCTCCTGAGTCTCGATCGTGCTTGCACGACTAGGGATTTGGGGATTTTTTTTCCTGCGTTTTAGGGTTCCTCTGTTGTTTCTGGTTTTTCTGAGTTTCAGGTTACGAAGACAGTGGAGATCGAATCACGATTGGTGGCGGCCTAGTGAGTAACTTGCGAAGAGGCGCTGATGTGTTTGGGTGGTCTCCACGGCGGCATTGACGAGGTGGTCAAGTGAAGATGCTTCACAATGGCTGTTGATTTGGGAATTTTCGCATATTCAACTTTTTTTTGTCAATTTTGCATCAGGTCACATACATCTTTTTTCTAGTTTTTTATTTGAGGATTTTCTCAGGTTTTGATTTTGTCTCGCAGTAGTGAAAATGTTGGACGAACTCGCAATTGCGTTCCTACAATTTGAAGTTCTGTTTATGGTGGCTGCCATGGAAGCATGATTTGGTTACTGGAAAAGATGAAGGATGGAATTCCAGGAGCAATGTTTGGTCCAGGCAGTGTTTTTGGACCTGAGATGACCACTTTGCCCTTATTTAAATTTTATTTTCCCCCTTTGCAGTCCATTTTTTAATTCAAATATTAAAAAAATACACTTCACACACATTTAAAAAGACATTGTCAACATGCCACGTAACACTCTCCTTAACGGCGTCTTCTCAATTTGACGAAAAGCCCCTATTTGATTCAATTTTACAAAAATAAGGAGCCAATTGAGACGTCGAAAAAGAAAGGGACCTATTTGAGATTCAAAACAAAAATAGGGACCTACCGAGACATTAAACCTATTATATATATATATATATATATATATATATATATATATATATATATATATATATATATATATAATTTACAAATATTGTTAATTGATTGATTCAATTGGTTTCGAATCTAATGTTTGTACTCTGGCATATGGCCTTGTGATTTTCAACGCGTTTAATATGCTTCGGTTTTCCAAAACCGAAGCATATTTAAACGCAGTGACAATGTTGTAATTAAGGCGAACTTATACGTTTCGGTTCAGTGGGAACCGAAGTCTATACACTGTACTACCTCGGTTATTTTACAAACCGATGTCATTGGGCATTTATGTTTTCGGTCTTCCTACTAACCGAGGCATCTAGGTTAATTTGAATATCTTTTAGCTCTTCAGGCATCGGTTAGTAGATGAACCGAGTTAGTACCTCTTTCACTGGTTCAAATTACTAAAACCTGAGAAAAAGTTTATACATTTTTCTTCTTCTCCTAGCGCAATCTTCTTCTTCACCATCACTAGGCAAAACCCTAGCCACCTTGTCGTCAGCCACCTAGCATTGCCACTATCCTCCATCAACGCGCCCCCAGAATCGCGTCCTCACCATCTTCATCACGATAGAGAATCTTTCATGGCCATCTTCACGAAGCTCCGCCATCAACCTTACAACCTCCATCTACATCGCAACTTGATCAAAGAAATCTGCACAGCGACGCAAGCAGAATACGCCACCATCATCTTCATCACCTACAAACCCTGAAATCAAAAAATCCCAAATTCCATGGAACCCTAAATTGAGTCGTTGTTCAACCTCGTGAGTTCGTCTCCTCTCAATGGTACTTACAACAAAACTTAGAAATCACAAACTCTTCTCGAATCAGATGTATGAGCCTCGGTCCGCTATGAACCCTATATTGCATCAGTTGAAATAGATCTTGGTCAGTTGCGACAACGTCCTCTCCTTTTCACTGTGATTGAAGCCACAAAGTAATCTCTTTCAGAAGTGGAGATGAGCCACGAGCTGAAGAAGACGTACGCGTGTATGCCCATGACAGAGCGCGGCCGTAGGATTCTAATCTTCGGTGACGCCAAGTCCAACTCCATCGTCTACACCAACGCCAGATCGGTGATCATCATGAGCCTCAAGAATCACCTTCACGTCTCTATCTACAGGGAACATGCCTATCCGGCCACCGTCGCATGTTTCTTCTCCAACGGCGAGTGGGTCGCCTCCGTCAATGCCTTCGATACCGAGTTAAAGAGTTAATAGAAGGTTGTTATGATTCAACCGAGTTGTCGCAAGTTCTTGTGGCACAGTCAGACACTACTGCTATATTTTACTCTTCAGGGACCATGGGAATAAGCAAAGGTATGGTTTTAACTCATGCAAATCTCATTTCAACAATGAGATTGATTTTCTAGTCTGTTGATGTTAGTGGATCCCAAGATGATATTTTCTTGGCCATCATTCCAATGTTTCACATCTATGGATTTGCATTCTTTGAATTAGGATTGTTGTGTGCTAGTATAACAACAATTTTAATGTAGAAGTTTGACTTCCAAGATATTCTTTATGCAATCCAGAAGCACAAGGTTAACAACGTGCCAACAGTGCCACCAGTGATCCTTGCTCTAGTGAAGTATTCGAGGAAAGCTAGGTATGACTTGTCCAGCATAAGAAGAATGAGGACAGGTGTTGCACCTTTGAGCAAGGAAGTGGCACTAGAGTTCAGGAAAATGTTTCCATGGGTTGAACTAAGGCAAGGTTATGGACTAACAGAAAGTAGTGGTGGAGCAACATTTTTTGTCTCAGATAAAGATGTTAAAGCTCATCCAAATTCATGTGGGAAGCTGATTCCAACATTTTCTACAAAAGTTATAGACACTGAAACGGGGAAGCCTTTGCCCCCTAACAAAGAAGGAGAGTTGTTATTAGGCTTTGAGTCATTTAGCTGGCATAATTCTTGATTGTTGGAAGATCAACAAGCAGAAATTGTTTTTAATTTGTATTGGGAGATACTGCCTAGGTTCAATAGGAACCGAGGCGAAAAGTTCTTCGAAAAAAAAATATATATAAAAAAAGTGTACTACTTTGGTTACCGGTGAACCGAGGCAAAATCATACATGTTTTTGTCTCGATTCACAATCGAGGAAAAAAGTCTATCCCTTTTTGCTTCGTCTGTATATGCCTAGGTTACGAAACTGCTACCTATAGGTAAAAATAACCGCTGTCGTTTCCCTCGACTGCACTAGTGTGTTCAGATCCACCGTTGTACTATTAAGCTTTGTTTTCCCATTAAAGCTACTCATTGTGAAGGTATCACTAGTAAATAAATAGCTTTTTAACTCGCATATTATGCTTCGGTTTCAAAAAATCGAAGCATATAAAAATGCGGTGGCAATTTTGTAATTCTGGTGAGAGTATATGCCTCGGTTCAGTGCGAACAATGCCTAAAGGGATATATTGCCTCGATTGGATATATTGCCTCGATTCTCTGACCAACCGAGGCAAAAAACCCTACTAAATTAGACTTTTCACTTGACAGTTTTTTCAAAATAGGTCTATTGCATCGGTTCTCTAATCAACTGAGAAAAAAAACCCTGACAACTTTTTTGAAATAGGCTTACTACCTCAGTTCTCTAACCAACTAAGGCAAAAAAACCCTGATAGCTTTTTCGAAATAGGCCTACTACCTCGATTCTCTAACCAACCGAGGTAGTATGTGATGGACGAACGCCCGAGGAGAGGCCGACGACGCGACGCGGACTCCTTCGAAGCTTCCTCCACAGATGAACGCAGCGGAAAATGATAGAAAACTCGAAGAAAAACAAGAAACGGAGGGTTAAACTCGATAGAAACCCTAGAAATGGAAGGAAACCAAATTTTAACCGATTAATCGGTTAAAATTGAAGATTGAACGGTGGAAAATGGATTGAATCGGGAACAAGGTTTTTAATCGGTGAAAATCGAAAGAACGGTGAAGATGAGGTGCAAATATGGAAGGAGATGTATATTCATGAAGAGAAATGAAAACTTACGAATGACGAGACGTAGATCTGTGATGGTGATGCACTCAAGAAGAAAACCCTAGCTGATGATATTCGGTGGAAAATGGTGGAGATGAATGGAAACCCTAGAAGAAGATGAGGAAGTGTGGTGAACGATGTGGATCTGTGGTCGGAGATAATGGACTCTCGAGAGCGAGAGTGAGACGCGAAGAAGTGGTGCGGTTCTGTGCGAGAGTGAAGGAACGAGAAAGAGAATGCGGATGTGCGTGTCTGAGGCGCGAGGGAAAAGAGGACGTGTGTGCTGACGCCAATGACGCGGTTTGGAGCAATGGTGATGTTGCGTGATGAGAGAAGCACGGTGGCAGTGGAAAATGAAAGTGAGGGAGGTGCTTGGAAGGTGGCTAGAGGGAGTCCTTGGACTCTCTAGCCTATGACTTTCAAGAGAGAATTGTTTCTGATTCAGAAAACTCAATTCTCATTAATCTCAAAAGTGACAATACAATAAAGGAGCTGGGTATTTATAGTAACCCATGCTCCTTAAGAGCTAAACTATAAAAAGTAAAAATACAAAAGGAGGACTACGTCAAGTACGATTCCATCATACCCTCCCTCTTAAAAAAAAGATTTGTCCTCAAATCTGGCAATCGCCTTATGAAGAAACTCCACACAATCTTTGGGAGCATGGCCATCTTGGAGTGGCCTTATTCTTTTAGATCTAGTTTTCTTCCTCCTGGATCAAACACGAATCTGCAATACACATCAAATATATCTTCGGTTAATATCAATCCAAGAAAGAATTTTTCTTTAAAAACAAGAGAATAAGAACTTCTAATACTTTGATTAGTAATCTTTGAAATTTTTAGAAGTCCAAATTCAATTTTATCTTGAGTTAATTGTTTTCTTAAAGATAAGAATAACTCAAGATTTGAATTGTCATATTTTGAAAATGTTTTCATGACAATTGGTTTGAAAGAGAAGTCAAAAATTGAAAAGTAATCAATTATTCGAAAAGAAGTAAAGATTTGGAAACCTTCCCTTTTTTGTTCCACAGTCTTTGAAAGAATAGGATTTGTCATCAGTAACAATTTCTCCTTTTCTTTCTTCTCTCTTTCTTGCCTTTCTCTCTTTTCTTCTTCTTTTCTCTCTTCTTCTCTTCTTAATTCCTCTCTTCTTCTCTCTTTTCTTTTCTCTATTTCTTCTCTTCTTAATTTCTCTCTTTTTCTCTCTTCTCTTTTCTCTATTTCTTCTCTCTCTCTCTTCTCTTCTTCTTTCCTTTCTTCCTTTTCTTTTCTCTCAATCTCTCTTTCTCTTTTCTTATCCTTGATCTCCTTAAGTCTTGCCCCAAATTCTAATTCTCTACGAAGAAACCCATGATCATTTAAACTCTCAAGAAATAATTTTCCATCATTAATGCAATCCCTAATTAGTTCTAGGTTTCTTTTAATGCTTAAAGGCACAAACTTTCTTCTCATGCAAGCTTTTAAATCATGCCAATCACGTATGGAAGACTTCCTACCTTTCCTAACATGATATTGTCTTTCATTCCACCACTCACTTGCATTTTCTTCTAACTTAGAGAGATATATGCTAAGGACATAATATTCACTCTCTTCATAAAACCAAGGATTTATTTTATCAATTTCTTTCTCCCAAGCTAGGTATGTTAATGCTCCTATATCTTTACCAAATGATGGAAGATTCCTAGCTTGTTTAAACATTTCATCAACTTTATCTAACCTAGAAGACCTATATGAACCATAAGAAGACATCTTTGTTTTTAAAAGTTTTCTTAATCTAAAGGGTTCAAAACTTTCACTTAGACAAGTCCCAGGTAAGAGAGGTGAGCTAAAGAGCTGCTTAAGTACCAAGTCTTGCCTTGCCAGAAATGTCTTAGGCTACTAACTAATTACCCCTTAAACTAAAATCACCTTTAGAAACAAAGTACACAACTCAAACAATTAAGCACAAATAAAAGACTAGACTCTCGGACTCTAATGTGAAAAGGCTTAGACTTTAATCCCTTTTTAGCCTAATCAACCCTAAACGTGAACACAAAATCAAAGAAACAAAAACACTAAAGAAACCAGCGGACTCTAATGACCCCTACGAGATACACAAATCAAGTCAATATTAAAGTCTACTCCTATGGTGAAGCTTGTAGCTTTGGCTAACAAGACACATTCACCTGTCTAGCTATACTAAAAAAACATCAAAGCAATCAATAAAAGTTGCCAAGAGTTTGAAAGAGCACCAAGGACTCTTCCAAAGAACTTGGACTTTATAAAAGGCCTTTTTACAAACAAAAAAAATGAAATTAAAAGAAAGCTAGCCTATCAACCTATTACACATCAAATGGAACAAAAGAAATACAAAACATGCCCGCTGCCACGGTCCTGTCCACTTCATTCAGCTTTGTTGTTCCACTTTGTGCTTCTGGAATCTTCTCTCTTGAATCTGATTCACCACTCCTGCAAAACAGTTTGCTTCTTGACAGCTTCTGGAATCAATACTTTGGAATCTCCTGGCCAGTATAATCCTACAATCACAATTCACAATTGTAATCAATGTACCTTATCTACACACAGATATCGAGAGGATTAACTTCACACAATATAAAAGATTCTTCCCTTTTCTCCTAGTCTCGTGCACTTGATGCAGCTATATAAATTTTTTTTTTTTTGCTCTCAAATGACAAACTGCAATCAAATATTCCCACTCAATTCAGCAAAGCACAACATCCAACAAATTGCAAGCTATAACACAAATAGTTTAAACAAACAAAAGCAATATAGCTAAGCAACTTCCCTAATTAATGCTATTTCTAGTTGTTGATTTTAGGTTCTTCCTCGTGCTCAACTAATCAGCAGATTCATTCTTCACTTGTAGACATCCTACACTGCATTCTTGTAACTGATGCACTAGCTATATAACACCAATTAAATCAGATATGCACAGTTACACCAAAAACAGTAGCTATACCACATGATACAATGTAGGGAAAATGAAGAAAAAATTGATTCACAATTAAATGACCAGTATAGCCTGTATAGCAAATCAGTGAATTAAACTGGTCAGAATCAATGGACCAAACTGGTGACAACAATGTTCGATATTAATCAAAAGTAGCAGACCAATCTGATCAAACCAATGAAATACAATGTGCAGCAGTATGTGCAGAAGTATGTGTAATCAGGAATTGGCAATTAAAACAGTGTTGATGCAACAAAATGAAGAAGTTCAAAATGCAATCAGAACAGGTAAAGTAGCAGTGATTCAGCAAACAATTTAAGGTTCAAAATGAATGCAAGAGCAGATTAAAATGAGTACAATCACAGCTGCTCTAGTTTGATCACTCAAACTCCTTTTCCTGCACAATGAACAGTCAGCAACATAGTTAGATGAACAATGAAATTCTCTATTTCAAATTGCCAAGAAATTAGGCCAAGTCAGCCTTACAAAACTCACAACACTCAGGCTTCTCTTTTGAAATTTAAAGCACATAAAAAAAATGAAAGGTTTGGAAGGGAGATTCTCCCTTGGCAGTTCAAGGCTTGAGAGTCTTTTAGACCACCACCACCTAATATGCTACCAAGCACACATACCTCCTTTCAAATTCCAGAAATCCAGAGTGTACAAACTTCTCAATTTTAGACAAGGCTATGCTAAGGCAAAGTAATGGACAGACAGGTAGAACAGAACAGGACAGCCACTAAAGCAAAGGAATTGACAGCACAACAGAGAAACTGACTCAAGATCAACACTAGACCAGATTACAAAAGCAAACAAAAGCTCAATTATGAAAAGCATATCAGATTTTACACTTGCATTGAGACAAAACCAGAACATTCAACAATGACAAGCAAGAACAAAGCTTTTGATCAAAGTAAGCACAACAAATAGAACCTAAGGAATAGAACTAGAACAGATTTTAAAAACAATTAAAAACCAAACAAGAAGCTGCTGAAATGTTTAAGAGAAATCCAGTTTCTATCAACAATTTCTGATTTTGGTATTTCAAAAATTTACACACACTAGACTGCACTGACCTAATTGGTTTTTAAAACTGTTCAATGACTATTTTTATTGATTGTTCTCAATTTTTTTTTATGGTCAAGCCTGTTGCTACAGTCCAGATACAAGATTCCAGAAATCAGAATTTAGCACACAATTTATGCAGCAACTTGTGAAGGAAAAATGGTCAAAACTTGGTGGTCTCAAGAGTCTAAATATGTATGGCAGCTAGAACTCATAATACTTTTGCATCAACAAGTTTAGAGCATGAATTCAAACTGGTTTAAATAGCTTAAAGATGCAGAAACAAAGTCTTTCAAAATTTCAACGGTTCAACCACCAACTAACTCAAAATAAGCAACTCAACCAACAAAGAATTGACTCAAATGTTGAAACAACATGTGAACAAGTCACAGGACTCAAAAACAGCAAACAAAAGTTGAACAAAACACTATGAAATAGATGAAAGATGTTCAGCCATGATCTAAATGCCAAACAAATTTAAAACATAAATGGACTCAAACAAAGATAATGCAGATCGGCCAACTGCTGCAACAAGGTTAAACTGTGTTCACAAGTGCTACTAATCTAGGCTATGCCTTTCATTGATCTTTGCAGTATGCACTTGTTTTTTAACAGCAGCTCAAAATCCAGAAATGAATTTATCAAAAGAATCTTGACTAAAACATTTTTCAACTTTAAAGAATCAATTGGACTGGCCAATGGATATCTATCAACCAGCTCATTCATTTAAATGTTTCATTGCTTTTGCGGTGTGATAGACTTTATACCAAGGCTCAAACACAATTTGACAATCAAATGCACAACTGAAATCAGTTTTAGGACATTCAAAAAACTACATCAGTTTCAACCAATGCACATGACTTTTAGACAAAACTGAACTTGGATTTCAAAAGAAAATTGACTCAAAATAGAATGCACCGATTTAAAATGTTGAACACTGACTCAACACAGAAAAATGCACAGATGCACCTAATCAGAATATAAAACTCAAAACAAGACAGTAAAAGAAATGATGAACAACGCATAAGCTAAACAGATCAACACGATTTGAATCAAAGACGCGAGACAAAACAAAAAGCAACACTGAATCAAATGAAACAAAACTCAAAACAGAAACAATGAACGAATCAATACATAACTAGAAACAAAGACAAAGACGCGAATCAAACGCAAGAACAGTAGAATCGAAACAGAGACGCAAAACACTTAACTCAGAATAGAGACGAACCGAGATACTTACCTTCGAAGCGTGTTTGACCTTGCTCTGAATACCACTTGATGGACGAACGCCCGAGGAGAGGCCGACAATGCGACGCGGACTCCTTCGAAGCTTCCTCCACAGATGAACGCAGCGGAAAATGATAGAAAACTCGAAGAAAAACAAGAAACGGAGGGTTAAACTCGATAGAAACCCTAGAAATGGAAGGAAAACCAATTTTAACCAATTAATCGGTTAAAATTGAAGATTGAACGGTGGAAAATGGATTGAATCGGGAACAAGGTTTTTAATCGGTGAAAATCGAAAGAACGGTGAAGATGAGGTGCAAATATGGAAGGAGATGTATATTCATGAAGAGAAATGAAAACTTACGAATGACGAGACGTAGATCTGTGATGGTGATGCACTCAAGAAGAAAACCCTAACTGATGATATTCGGTGGAAAATGGTGGAGATGAATGGAAACCCTAGAAGAAGATGAGGAAGTGTGGTGAACGATGTGGATCTGTGGTCGGAGATAATGGACTCTCGAGAGCGAGAGTGAGACGCGAAGAAGTGGTGCGGTTCTGTGCGAGAGTGAAGGAACGAGAAAGAGAATGCGGATGTGCGTGTCTGAGGCGCGAGGGAAAAGAGGACGTGTGTGCTGACGCCAATGACGCGGTTTGGAGCAATGGTGATGTTGCGTGATGAGAGAAGCACGGTGGCAGTGGAAAATGAAAGTGAGGGAGGTGCTTGGAAGGTGGCTAGAGGGAGTCCTTGGACTCTCTAGCCTATGACTTTCAAGAGAGAATTGTTTCTGATTCAGAAAACTCAATTCTCATTAATCTCAAAAGTGACAATACAATAAAGGAGCTGGGTATTTATAGTAACCCATGCTCCTTAAGAGCTAAACTATAAAAAGTAAAAATACAAAAGGAGGACTACGTCAAGTACGATTCCATCAGTATGTCTTGCTAGAGAATGATTTTGAATGTTTCAAATCCATTTTGTCAATATCTACTGCCTCGATTCCATTTTAACCGATGTCATAGGCCCTTTAATCCTCGGTTTAAGGGCGAACCTATGCATATAGTTAGTAGATATTCTCAAATTTTTCATTTATAATTTTATTTTGAATTTTTTTCTAGAAGGTTTACGTATCGATTGTTTTTATAACCGAGGTAATAACCTTTTCGATAGTTAGATTCCATAAGCATAAAATAGTAAGCACATCTTGCACAAACATTTTGCCCTCTTGAACGCCACAACCTCTTCTTCTTCTGCCATAGAACGTGAATTGTTGCTTCCCATCTCGTGCAAACAATTTGCCGCTCCGCTGCCTCCACCACTGGCCGTCGTCGTTGCCTCGACCACTGGCCGCCACCGCTACCTCTACCACTAACTGCCATCATAATTTTTTTAACTTATTGTTCCACATTGTTGTCTCTATTTCTCTCGCGCAAACTACGTTGTTTGTTGTCACCATCAGTCGTTTGTCGTCGCCTTCGATCGTTCGTTGTCGCTTCGACCATTCGACATCGCCTTTGGCTTTTTCGTCGTCGCCTCCGTTGTCCCAGATAAAAAAGAAAAAAATGATTTTGAATAGGCAAAAAAAAAAGCATATACCACCTCGGTTTGAATCCAACCAGGGCAAAAGACCCCACATATTGCCTCGATTCAGAACCGAAGCAAAAAGACTACCTCTTTTTGCCTTGCTTTTATATACCTCGATTCATAAACCGTTGTGTATAAACGAAAATAACTGATATAGTTTTCCTTTACTGCACTAGTGTGTCCCTTTGCCCTCTCCTATTTCCACATCTTGGTCTCCAGACAATGTGAGTATCAGTTTGGGGTAGTTGGGCATAATTTCATAGTTCTGCCAACCTTTAATCCATGCTTTTGTTTATCCTTGGTATGTGAGTAAGACAACGTGAGTATCAGTGGTTTTGTACCTCAAGATGTACGACTTGTATTGGTTGATAAGTATTATGTTCTTGCTGGATTAAGGAATTGAATGCTCCTCCGCTTTTAGTGGCCGGTGGAACCATGTCCATCAACACCAATAAATATGATGGATACTGCTTTATCTTCTATAAATTTGGTAAATTGTGCAAGTAATGTTTTAGGCAAGAGAAAAACACTTAAATTGATTGCGATTCATCACATTAAGCTATTCCTCCAAATTATTATAAGAGTACATACTGTTCCAATAGAAGGTTTTTCCTTCGTTGCTTCAGTAAGTAATAAACCACCAGTAGTTGCTTCAACTTTTTAATTTGAAGAAGTTGAAGACATCTAAAAAGGAGCATGCAAAACCCAGGATAAATAACACTTAATATTGTTATAATATTAAAAATATTTTTTATATTAATGATCTTGTAACAAATTTTAAAAGTTAAATACATGAATGATGACAAAATATATTCAAATGATTTATTTTGGTTTCTATTATTTTTAATTTTTTTAAAATACGTCTACACATCAATATTAAGATTTTTGTGATTGAAACATTTGTCTTGAAAACAGAATCGTGATATACAGTGGAAGAAACAAAATAATAGAAAAGATGATAGTAATGAAATCAGAAATGAAAAGAAATATAAGAAGAAAATGAGGTTGAATTTCAATATCTAATATATAATTTAAAAACATTCCTCAAAGAATATAATATTAATTAAACCTTGAATAGTGTAAAAACAGCGTATAACGTCATGCGTTTGACGTTCAACCACTGAATAGCCAACGTTTAAATGACCGGTAGTATTTTTGTAAATAATTGCATTTATTAGACGTCGTTTAGAATTGTAATTTGGCGTCAATTTGTTATAACTGATAAATTTTGCAAAAATGCTTAGCACGAAGGTGGAAATGTATTTACGTATGACGTCGAATTCCCTAGAAGTAGACGTCAAAAGGATATAAAATGTCGAATGTCCCAGCGTTAGACGTTAAAAGGTTAGTGAATTGAATAAAAATTTGAGTGGCAGATTGAAAATTCATTCACTTTATCTTAACGCGTGGTACCTTTTCTCTACTCAAACTTTTCTGGAACGAAGACGACCATCACATGTAATCTTTCTTTCATCTGTTACAAATGCATGTTAGTTAACTACTCTAGGTATGATTTTCATTTGTTTTGACCAATTATTTTCGTATTCTTTCCAATCATAGGCACATTCGGTTTTCTTTCTCACTGGTGACTACTTTATTTCGACGAACCCATCTTTTGAAGGTTAATTTTCATTTTCGTTTTGAAGAACTTATTTGTTGAACTTGTTTGTTGTTTTTTTTGTTGAACCTGTTGTTGTTGTTTAATTGAACTTGTTTGTTGTTGTTGTTTGATTGAACTTGTTTGTTATTAGTTATTGTTGTTTTTTATTGTTGTTTGTTATTGATGATATACTACACGTTCATACACTAGTGCAGTCGAGGGAAACAACAACAGTTATTTTCGTCTATAGGCAGCGGTTCCGCAACCGAGACATATACAAACGAGGTAAAAAGGGGTAGGCTTTTTGCCTCGGTTGTGAACCGAGAAAAAAAGAAGTAGGATTTTTCCTCGGTTCACCAGTAACCGAAGCAGTACAATTTTTTTTTATATTTTTTTTCGAAGAACTTTTCACCTCGATTCCTATTCAACCGAGGCAACATATCCCAATAAAAAGTAAGAACAAGAAAGACATTCAATATATCATTAATAGGTGTCAATAACAAGAAAGACATTCACAAAATATTTTTATCTCGGGAAATTGTGACACAATACCTATATCTAAACAAATCATGAAAATAACAACTAAAACACCAACCAAGAAGGAGTCTCTTATAGACTAAACAATATCAACTGCATTAATAAACAAAGCATTATTGAACATAGAAACCTGAACAAACACTGAAAGCTTTTGAAAACATTAAAGCTGACAGGAAATAAGACATACATGTTGTACAAACTTCTATTATATTTTATGCAAGACAATTGCTACAAACATTCATCTACCTCATCTTATAAGAATAAAAATGAACGTTGGAAAGAAGAAGATAAAAGAATAACTAATTAGTTTATCAAAAGTCGTTCAAATAAGAAGTCAAACATGCTTTTGATAAAAGCTTTGAAAACCACGTCTACTTTGACAAAAGACTCCATCCTATGATAGATATCTACACCAATGGCCAGAAAAGAACATATCTCAAGACAAGCTTCGTCAAACGGTCGTATTATCATATCTCAAGACAAGCTTTGTCAAATGGTCATATTATCAGATCTTAAGACAAGCATCGTTATAACGACTATATCCTCAAGGTGTATAAATAATCGGCAAGAAGAAGATGATGATGATGAAGAAGAGATGAATATATGAAGACATATCATCATCATTTGAGCAAGGAAATCTCTTCGAGATATAAAAGCAAAACTCCTTTAATCAAGGAAAAAAAAGAGAAGAGATCAAGAAAAGAAAGACACTCTCAAGCTTCATCAAAACATCCACTTGAGGAAAGAAGAGAGTAATCGAGTGAAACACTAAGAAATTATCTCAAGCCTTATTGTAATATCTACTTACCTATGTAAGGAAAGAGAAGAGGGAAAATAAAAGTTAAGCAATACTCCTGAGCTTCATTGTATTATTTCCTTACTTTTGTAAGATGAGAGAAAAGAGTGAGGAGAGAAACACCTGCAAGTGTTTAGACTTCAATGTATTGTATTTCTGGAGAGAATAAAAACACTTGCAACTTAGCTTTAGAGAGTTAAGGAAATCTAGGCAGTGTATCAGGTGATAATGGAATTGTCTAGTACCACGAGTGGTATGAATACTCAAACTGGTCTAGGGTAACTGGAGGTTATTTACTAATCAAGGATACCAGGAGTGGTGAAGAATATTGCACAACCAAGACTGAGTGAAACTCAACTAGCCGATATTAGTTTATACAAGGAGCGTCTAGGGATACAAGAAGTGGTGGGAATACTCATCTAGTCTAGAGTAACAAGAGGATATTCGTTGACTAAGGATACCAAGAGTGGTGTGATTACTCATCTAGTCAAGGGTAATTAACAACTAATTTTTGACTGAGAAACCAGGACTGGTGAGAATTCTCAACTAGTTTAGGGTAACAGAAGGTTCATTGATAAGGAATACCAGGAGTGGTGAAGAATACTTCACAACTAGGAGTCGGTAATACTCAATTAAATGATGTATCACAAGCAATATTGCAAAAGTCTAGGGATACTAGGAATGGTGAATACTACACAATCAGGAGTGAGTCAAACTCAACTAATGAGAAGTAAGAACGGTTACTTAATAAAAATTGTTCTTTTAAAAACCTTTTCAAAATCTTTGAACCTTTCTTGGAATGCAAGCAAATAAAATATGTAAGGAAATAAAAAGAGTGAAAGGATAGAAATTCAACACCACAGATTAACTACGTCGGCCTCAATGCTACATCTAGTATACTTTCAATCAACCTGAGATTGAAAGTTTTCCATTATATAGATTGAGTTCTACAACAAGAAATACAGAGACACCCTCTCAATGTACTCTCCTCTCTAACTCCAAATCTACTATAGTAAGCACACTCCAAATCTACTATAGTAAACACACAGAAAGAACAATCATCTTTCTGCAACTCCTTTAAGATACCACATTCAAAGTAACCAGAACTCCACAAGTTCTCTTCCTGGCCAGTAGCAACAGGGAACCACAATCACAGATGATTGCAAACAGTTTTGATCTTCGAGTAGAATACCTCACAATGCATATTGATCACACTTTGAAAGTACAACAACTCTTCAAGAATCCTTTATTTGATTTCTTTCCAAATGAAATTCTTCTTGATTCTTGGAGAACAGACCCTTCTCCAATTAAGCACTTAACAAACTTTATGAGATATGAAAGTTATGATTCAAAAAGTTGTTTAATGCAAAAAGCTATACGTTTATTTATAGATATGGTAGTACTAATGCAATTTAATCGATTACGTTATTAATGTAATTAGTTAAGCAATTAACATTGTTATAACATAATTACATATAACGCATTTAATAGATTAACCATAGCATGTAATCGATTAAGCAATGAATTGAACTCATAGAATTTAAAAATATGACCGTTAAGGTAGTTATGACTTAATAAGAAAATAATTTTCACTTAATGTGCATTTTAACCGATTAAGAAAAGAGTGTAATCGGTTAAGTATAATACTTAAACAAATTTGAAAACTTTTTCAATCCAAAACTCATCAATGCACACAGTACACAAGTATAGGCAAATGCACGAGTTTTAATCGATTATACATATAATGTGATCGGTTAAAACTTGCAATTTTGCCAATGTTAAGCAAATACTGATATCTGATGAATCTAACAAATTACATAAACACTTTAATCAATTAATTCATACATATATGCAATGTGCAAAGAGTTTTATCAATCTTAATCAATGAATATGCATGTCACATATATAATCACATGTATAAGCATAGTGAATATCATAACATATAGTTCAAGCACAATTACAATTATAAACAACAACTTTGTTATATGTGTGCAAGAAACTATAAAAACATTTTTATTGTTGTCATCATCAAAAACATATATGGGATATATGGGTTTAACTTTCACATAACACCCCCTATCAACAATCTCCCCCTTTTTTGATGATGCACAACCACAAACTATTTTTCGAGTTACTTCTCCCCCTTCGAGCATTAGAAAAAAAAAAGCAATAAAAGTAACAAGAAAATAAAGTGCATGTCGAAGATATAAGAGATACATCAAGAAGTTCTTACAAACCATTATAGAATAAGATGCACTCCCTATCATAATGCAGTGCAGCACTTTCAATCAGTTTGAGCAATAATTTCACTACAAGAAAAATCACAATTATATAGCCGAAATCCTTATATAACCTCCAAAATTCGTATAAAAAATGGTGTTATATACGGATTACATACGGCCATAAATCCGTATATAAAAAGGGTGTAGATAACATTAAATACGGATTATCCGTATATAAGTTATATACGGATATTCCGTATATAACCTATATACGGTTAAACAAATCAATTTGAATAGCATACCTGCTCATCCAAACAGACAATTTACAAGACCTGCCCATACCACACAGACAATTCACAAGACCTGCACATTATATCCATTCATGACAAATAAATTAAGTCTTAAAACCTACAAACAAGCATTTCACATTAATCCTAATAAGAAAGTTGACATAATTGTGAATTATAATAAGTTCAAATAAGATGAAATAAGTTATTGAGGGAATAAGTTATTCCACCAGCAACGTCCAACCAACATTGGTTCCTCAATCTTTCCTCATCTGCAGGGTCTAGGGGAGCACATGCTGAAGCACCAACAGATGTTATCTCAGATCTTATTTGAGAAAATTTTGCTTCAAACTCTTCCTGTTAAATGAATACGTGATTATCATTAAATAGACAGACCTAAGAATTATAACCTAATAAAGAATATAATAGAGTTAGTAGAAACTAACATGTGTCCGCCTAGACCTTTCATCGACAAATTCTCCTGTTGATGCTCGAATATGTGTCTGCTGAAATATTTCATCAACATGCACTTACCGACCAAGCTCCTGTGACTGCAAGCAAATAAGATGTAAGTTGTTAACATCAAATATTTGTAAAGTTTATGAGTAGAAATGTAAAAATAAATTTATATGTACCAGACGAATTGCATGCTCATGCACGCTAATGGTTGGCCGTTTCACATTTTTGTCTATAAAGTGACATGTTCCACTTCTCCAAAAGACCATTCCAAACAATATCCCTCATCCAATTAGGTTTTTTTCCTTCTGATCTAGCCTTTTTAAGCATCTCAGATAATCTATGAGATGCTTTGGTGTGGAAATTTTTTTTCATCTTTTCTTCATGGTTAGACCTCCATGAAACCTTTCTCTGTTGACAAAAAAGATTAATATTGGATAAGATAATTGAGGACCTTAACATTTAAAACTAATTGTTGTACATAATGTAAATAAACACAAATGTACCTTAAAACGCTCAAAGAAAACATCTCTTTGTGTTTGAGGTATCTGTCCCCATGTCACCTATGGCTCATCAAATTGTTGCTTGATGGTGGCTGTGATTGCTTTGGATGCTGTTTTTGTTGGATAAAACCTAAACCAAAATAAAAGTCAAATATTAGAATAATACAGTATATGCTTGGAACATTAAATTGATGTTTTCTTACCCTCCTCCAATAGGTGTAATGATTGGACGATTGTTGGAAACATCTTCAAAGTCATTGGCTGCTGAACTTGAATGTGGAGGGTTATCCCCTATAGGAGGTGGTGATGGCATATTTGTGGGAGTTGTTGGGTTAGAACCAACATGGGGGGAGGGAGTTGTTGGGTTAGAACCAACATGGGGGAAAGTGATCTCCATTGATCAGCAACAAATTGTTGTGGAGTAGGTGTGAAGGCAGGAACTTCCAACGAAGGTGGAATTGATGGTGGAGTAGGTGTCAAACCAGGAACTTGTAATGGTGGTGGAACAAATCTAGCAGTGGAGGTAGAGGTAGGTGTAGATGGCTGACTACTTGAAGCATTTACATTATTGAAACGATTTAACAACTTCACCATATAAGATTTCTTCTTGCCCTTCTCCTTATCTGATTTTGCTAAAGGTGGAATAGGAGGGTCACAACCATCTGATGCCATATTCTTGAACAAAAAACAAAATTGTTGGGTCAATATATTTTTACAATTGAATGGAAAGGAAAAGTAAGAAAAGAACATGATGATGATGTTCTTGTTTGCCAATACTACACATCGAAGCAAAAGATAAGAATGTAAAACTTTAATCTACACAAAACCATTGGAGCAAAAATTATAATTAGCAATATAAGTACTCACACACAAAGGGTATTGAAATAACATGCAAATTGAAATTACATAAATGATTTCATCACTTCTTCTTTCTCCCCTCTAAAAGAATGGGTTTATGATCACCCATGGGTACACCAACACATCATAACTCTATTCACTGCTAGAATTGTGAAATGAATCTTCATCCTCATCTTCACTTTGTCCCTCTTCACTGCATTCTTCTTCCGATTCACTTGTTTCTTCATCCATATAGCCTTCAACTGATGGTACATTGTTGGGGTCCACTTCTTCAAGACCGGCTTCTATATCTTGCAATCGGATAACTTCTTCAACTTAAATGATGTCATTAACATGTGACATTTCCTCCACTTGGTATAGCTCAATGGCATCTACCTCATTGGAATCTATACGACCTCTAGGTTTGGTCTTTATTGCAACACACCAACCCCGTTTGTCGGTGCGCGATGCAGGATATGGTACATAATACACTTGTTCTACATTATGTGCAATTATAAAAGGATCAAACAAGGCATATCTTTTATCCATTCGAATATCCACAATGCCATACTTTGAATCCACTCTTGTCCCTATTCTTGATGGATCAAACCAATCACAATAAAATAATACAACCTTCTTTTCAATGGTTGAGGTATTGTACTCGAGCTCATATATGTGCTTAATGACACCATAGAAATCATCTTCACCCCCTTCTGTAAGGCCTTTAACATGAACCCCACTATTTATAGTCCTCTTGCCCTGGCTCCATGCATGGATATGAAATTTATATCCATTGACAAAGTAGGTATGCCATTCCTTTACACATCTTAAAGGACCAAGTGATAAATCTCTAAGATGTTGGTTTCTGACACTTAAAGGATCGTTATGAACCTACAACCACAAAATATATGAACCTATTCAATATAATTAAAAATGAATAAATATGTGAATAACAAATTAAAGTGGAAGAATTTGATCAGTTGTACTTGATCTCTGAACCACAATGGGAAATTTGCATGTATATGTGTCAAACTGTTTGACTCTGAAAGTTGATAGGTATGTAAGAATGAGCTGTCCATAGGTATGACAATTCGGTCAATATCAATTTAATACATAAAAACAAAATCCATACACAAAAGCAATTTATTTGGAGCCTTACTCAAGATAAGGTTGAACTTCATTGCAATTGATCAAGAGATGAACATGAGCTGATCTCAATCCTTCGTCACTTAGCCAATGAGTTGATTCCCTCCCGGAATGATGACCACCTTCGTCAAACACTGATAATGTTGTCCTTTCAATTTTAGTGTCTACTTCATTTCTATTGCTTTGTGGTGTTAACATAAAGTTCTTGAAGTAGTGTGAACAAAAATGAGTTGTTTCTTTGTGCAAATATGATGCCACTATTGATCCTTCAACCCTAGCTTTATTCTTAACTAAATGTTTACATATCCCATGAACCTACAATTTAAGAAAGTGGTATGTTAGTTTCAATATGTGTGACATCTAAATTCAACAGTTGAATGAGATATTGTCACCTTTCAAATGGGTACATCCACCTATATTGGACCGGTCCACCAAGTCTTGCCTCATATGGAAGACGTACATGGAGATGTTCCATACAATCAAAGAATGAGGGGGGGGGGGAATATTCTCTCCATCTTGCAAAGAATGATTGGAATGTTTTCTTCCATCTTCCGAAGGTCGACCTCATTCAATGTTGTACAACATATATCTCTAAAGATATGACTTACTTCTATAATGGGATTGAGAACATGAGTCGGTAAAGAACTAAACGCTACAGGAAGTAAGCATTCCATAAACACATGGCAGTCATGGCTTTTCATCCCAATGACCTTTCCCCTATTGACATCAACACACCTTGACAAGTTAGAAGAATATCCGTCAAGCATCCTAAGATCTTTCAACCACTAACAGACCTATTTTGATTGGTCTACTGATAGTGTATAATTAGCTTTTGGCTTGTACATCTTTCCATTAGAATGAGTTTTGAGCTCCAAGTCTTTTCGTTTACAATACAAGCCTAAATCCATTCGGGCCTTTTCATTGTCTTTTGATTTTCCACTGACATTCATCACGGTATTAAAAATATTGTCAAAGAAATTCTTCAAAATATGCATGAAATCAAGATTATGCCTTAACAAATTATCCTTCCAATATGGTAGATCCCAAAAGATGTTTTTTTTCGTCCAGTTATGCCACTCACCGTATCCATCTATTCTTGGTGCACCATTTTCAGTTACTTTAGGATAGCCATTAACTCTATTCCAAACTTCTGTTCCCGTCAAATATGGTGGCGCATCTTCCATGTCCACTACCCCCTTTTTGAAAGCATTCCTATTTCTCCTAAAGGCATGTTCATTTGGTAAAAACCTCCGATGAGAGTCAAACCACAAATTTTTTCGCCCATTATATAATCTAAAAGCCTTTGAATGCTCCATGCAATGTGGACATGCCAATTTACCATGGGTGCTCCATCCAGACAGCATACCATAAGCAGAAAAATCATTAATTGTCCACATTAGCATCGCTCTCATGATAAAGTTTTGTCGCCTTGAAATATCGTATGTTATGACACCACTCCACAAATTTTTCAAGTCATCTATCAAGGGCTCTAGGTATACATCAATGCGTACTTTTGGATTGAATGGCCACGGAATGAGACATGTCAAAAACATGTAGGGTTTAGACATGCACATTTCTGGAGGAAGGTTGTACGGCGTGACAATTACTGGCCAACACGAATATGGTATATTTGACGCCTCCACATATGGATTAAAACCATCCGAGCATAAACCAAGTCGAACATTGCGTGGCTCAATGGAAAAATCACGATGTACTCTATCAAAGTGCTTACACGCCTCTCCATCACATGGATGATGCAAAACACCATTTGACGACCTGTTGTGATGGTGCCATGTCATTTCTGTTGTTGTTTCTTTTGAGGCATACATTCTTTGAAGTCTTGGAATTATTGGCAAATATAACATGGATTTAACGGACACTTTATTTTAGAACTTGCTCCTGTCTTGTGTTGTTGATACCTTGGCTTCCCACAAAATTTGCATTCAACTAACGCTCCATCATTCTTACCATATTCATTATCATAGAATAGCATGCAACCATCCACACAACAATCAATCCTCTGCGACTGTAATCCCAGCTTCCACACTATCTTTTTTGCATCGTAGTAAGTTTTCGGTAAACCACATTTGTGTGGTTGTACATCCAAAAGCAGTTTTGCAAAAAAAATCTATGCATTGGTTAGGAATATTCCAATTCGACTTGCAAGCTAAAAGCCTCACACACATTGATAATTTGGAGTCTGATGCTCCTTCATACAAAGGCGTATTTGCCTCCAACAAAAGGTTATAAAACCCTTGAGTTTCTTTATTTGGAGCCTCTTCTATGTTAGAAGAATTTGATGCTTGGAAGGGTTGTCTTTGCATAAGAGCATCATGCACCATGTCTTCCATCGTCATAACTTGTTCATTTGGTTCACCTTCTGTCTCCACACCCCTAAAAGTGACATCATTAACTAAATCAGCTTCTTGCATGGTTTCCCCATGATCCTCCCAAATGAAATAATTAGGCTTGAAACCGTTTTTATATAGGTGAACCTTCACAACTCTTTCGTTCAAAATCTTTGTAGAATCGCACTTAAACATGGACATTGAAGCCCTCATCTCTTTGATAACGGTCTTGTTCACAGGCTTTAATTATAAACTCTTCAACACCCAATACAAATGACTCTTTCAACGCACATCTTCCTCTATAACACCTATCGTACATCCATGAACGATTTGGTGGAACTTGATCCATGTTCTGTATACATACCAATTAACGACAAATTAGCCACTAGTTAATACAAGGCTAAATTAATTATGTATTACAAGTTTTCCTTCAAGGAAAACTATTAAGAAAGTTCAACACTAAACAATCTGTAATTGAATTTCCATCACTATAGACCCCTATAGGAGGTGGTAATGTTAGGTAAGTAGTTACTCATGTTATAATGAGTACACATGGTTGGATACTTTGGGGTGTTGTTTGTGTACGTTAAAGTGTCATGGATACACTTTAAAATCATGTATATTGTGGGTATGTTGTTTCTTATTATCTTCCATTCATTATACATTGTTGGGGGAACTTATCTATATTGTTTGACCAAGAGTGCGGGTAAGAGGGTTTGGAGTATTCTCTTCCATTGTTTGAAGAGAAAAGAACTAGTTTTAACTATGAGAGAGGTGAAAGTGAGGTTTTAGTGACTTGGGGTTGAGAAGGAGAACAAAATGTGGGACAACTTTGGCTTCAGTTGGAAAATGTTAGAGATAAACAAAAGAAAAAACAGGAGATGGTGAAGATGTTGCATTGCTTGACGTTAAAAGAGGAAGGAAGATGGGTGCTTGCTTTTGACGTGAAATAAGAGAGGAGAATGAGAGAGCTTTTGAGATTGAGAAATGGTGATGTACAGCTGCACATAAATAGCTATGTGCATAAGGACAAAGGTATACAGCTGCACATAATTAATAATTTAATCTTATAAAACTTATAAAACTCTTTTTATGAGGTCTTCCCATTGACTGGATTTTATTTTCATTAAAAAAGTTGATTCAATACCATTGTAATCAAATTACAAGGAGGTAAAAAAATTGAATGAAAAAATAATTGTGCAGATTATTAATTTAGAGGCATTGTTTCAGTGGTTAAGTAAGTTTGATCTGTATTTGGATTGTTTGGAGCAGCACTGACGTTAACAGAAGAAAGCATAAGGACAAATGAGACGGGTATACGTCACATACAAAAAGAAAGACAAGAGAAGTAACCTTTGTGGGTGGCAAGAAAAACATAAGAGAACAAGTGATTAAGAAGGATAAAAAAATTAACAAAAAAAAAAAGACAAAATGAGAATAAGATTCATATCTTGTTCATCACAAAGGGAAGCCACCCAGAGTGTAACATCAAACTACAAATTAACTAAAATAGAAACAACACATGTTAAAATTAACATACTTTACTACATCCATAACCAAATTTAAGAGACTAAAGACAATGACACAATGCAATTGAACATCAAACAATCACAAGGCAAATTTACCTCCCCATACTAAATACAAATAAAAGGTTAGAACCACTTACTTGAGTGTTGATGTCACTGTTTTTGCTACAAAATTGGTGGAAATTTTTACCTAATAATTAACATACTTCAGAGTCAAGAAAAAATAGGAGAGACTGACTAAAATAATAATCATCAACAAAACCAAAGGTAGGGAAGAAATATACCTGCACACGATCTGAATCTCCTATTCTAAATCTTGTTTTAAGGTTACTAACTAGTACAGATCCCATAGTTGCAGCATGCCTTCCAAAATAATCTAAAATTGTAAAAAAAGTCCAATAAATATGAATATATAGGTGTTTAGAAGTTCATTATCACATGAGAGGTGACAGACAAAACTATTTATTACTTCAAAGATGGTAGGACTATAACATTAAGCATACCTTTCAGGAATTGTGGACAATCTTCTTTGCTTGTTGCCTTTTCCCTAATCACACCTTCGTACACTACCACCTCCAAATCACATTTGAAAATGAATGTAAGACAAAAGCAAATAGAGGAGCCTTTGCAAGATGGATTGTGCCTAAGGAAAAGATTGAGAGAAACTAATATAAGGGCCATAGTGTGAGCTGCACAACTATAAGAGAACACTATGACTAATGATTACATGACCTAACCAGGATACAACTTCAAACAGAGGATGACAAACTGAAACCAAGTTACCAATTTTTTGACAAAATAGGATGACTAATGATTACATGATCTAACCAGGATACAGCTTCAAACAGAGGATGACAAACTGAAACCAAGTTACCAATTTTTTGACAAAATAGGATGAACTAAAAAAAAATCTGAATTGTGGTTCACTTTGAAGAGAGAACTATCTAAATGCATGAAGGTCTCTCAAATTCATGAAGTTTGTAAAGGAACTTATCAAATGGGCTTTACTGAATCTAATACATAATTTTCATACAAGTGGTAAATGCCTAAGTGGAAGTAACACATCTTTTATATCCTACCAAAAGACTGAATACTGTACTATATAAAACAGTAGACCAAAATCGGTTTCCATTTATAAAAGGTAAATAAGTGATTGACAGTGTGATAGTAGTCAATGATGTTGTGGATGAAGTAAGAAGACAAAATAATAACAAATAAAGTGTTGTAAAGGTTGATTATGAGAAATATGATTGAGTTATATGAGATTTTCTACATCACATGATTGAAAAAGTAAGCTTCTACTCTAAATTTATAAACTAGACAAGGAATGTTTGGGGTATTGTTTACTAAAGAGTCAAAGTAATAAGTAAGGATTCCAAAGCAACCAGTGGGTGCTACTTGCAACACTCATTCTAATGTGCAAGAATTTTTGAAACATGTCATATATTGAGCACAAAACAAAATTGAGCCAAGTTTATAAATTGTTGATGACGGCCTATGGTGATGAACCAAAAAAAATACAATAACAATATGGCAGAAGGCATTATAGCCAACAGCAGACAAAAAGAATAATAAATATCTATAAAAGCTAAATATGGAAAATAGAATAAAGAAGACAAAATCATTGACTAAAGTCCAAGAAAACATCACAACTCCAACATTACTTTGGACACTTGACCTTGTAGCTTTGATAAAATAAAAAACACTCACACACACACACAACATGATTCTGAACTTCTAAAATGAGAAACATAAATTTAAAGAAAAACAAGACCACAAAAGCATGAAACAGATCAAGAATCAGAATAGCCACCATGGGAATGAGAGAAACCGAAATGAGGACCATCTAAAGAAATGAAGTACAGATGAATAATAGGCAGAGAATAATGCAAGAAAGAAAAGCAACAATTAAAAGGGTTTTCTAAAGTAAAAAATGAAAGGGAGACAGAGAGACTTGTTTAACAACATTGAAAGGAACATTGAAAGCAACATTAGACAGAAAATAAAACATCATTTCAAACAACTAAATGGAATCTCATAACAACTCAATAAATGCCAAAAAAAATTATTAATCTCTTCATTGCAGATTAACAAAAGAAATAGTATATAACACTCTATCTCCTGAGATATCAGTACTACATTATCCTCTGCTCATACTAAGGTCAAATTTTAAAGGATTTCATGACTATTTTTGTATTCATTAGGTTTAAGTTGTGTTAAACAATCAAGGTGAAGAAAAGAGAGGGATGCATTATCTTGAGGAATCATTATTCAGGCTCTTTTCTTTGCTTTGAGATATCATATAACAACATAGTATTAATTTGCCTGCTGTAATGGACAAACAATGATTGATTAGCATAATGAATAGATGAGTAGTACAGTGTGACTTAAGGAAATTTACCCTTCATCTTTTGACAAAATTCTTTTGTTTTGGGCAAAAATACATGCCCTGTGGCAGCAGATTTCCAGACTCAAAGTTTTGAATTTATACCAGTCCACCCAATTCTACCCACATGATCGAGACTTGTGGGTTGTCAGATTCTCTTGTGAATTTATGCATGCCGGACTAGTCTCACTGAAAAGAATTATGTAATTTAGCTTGTTTTCTTGACTTAGCAACTTTTTTATATCTAAATCACTTTGGACCGGTGATCATGACTTCAGCTCCTTCCCTTTATTTGTTCTTCATTTATCTTTATTTTAAAGCAATGATAATGGTTTTTGCACCAGCTTAATTTAGTCATCAACTTTGGACTTATTATGTGGCATTTTGGTTAAGACCAGGTGTTAAGTTTGTTTAGTTGGAAGTTTCGTATCGACTAGTGATAATGTCACTTTAGAGTATATATGTGGGTGCAAACCTCACTTTACAAGCTGGTTTTGTGAGATTAAACTTGAAGTTCACTTTTTAACATGGTATAAGAGTCATGGGCTAGAGTCAATTCTAGTGAAATCTGTGTATGTTGGGCATATCGTTCCACTCGCTATCGAATCACTCATTAAGGTTTAGTCTCACGCACGAGATATATATACTTTAGTGTGAGGGGGTGTTGGAAATTCTATATAGACTAGTAATAAGGCCAATTTAGAGTATTTAAGTAGATGTAAACCTATCTTATAAACCGATTTTGTGAGATTGAGTTAGGTTTAAAGTACACTTCTTAACAATTAGTCACTAAAATGCTTGTCAACACTTGCCACCTATATGATATTGATTTGTCTCAGTAAAATAGGAGTGAAGTTATTGTATTGTTTTATTTTTGAGTTGTACATGATAAATAGGTAGGAAAGTGAAATAACTAAGCAACAGGATGTGGGTTTAAATAACTAAGTGTAGCCCTTGTACTTTTATAATACATGTTGGAGCATGTTTCTGTATAGAATATTGGAATACTATGTATAATATGTTCAGTAATCTGATATGTTTGTAATGTTTACTCCGGAATCCATATTTGGCCCATAAATTTGTATGTTAGTTAGGAAATGAATTATATCTTATTTTAACTTATGCTTCGGCAAGGTTGAGGACATTGTTAGTATACATTTTGCGTGTTAGTGGTCTATTGTTAAGAATATTTGTTGATGTCATCTTTGGTATTCTATATGATCTACGAAGCATAAATTTTGCTAATATTTTTGTGTGGTTATTGTGTCAGTGTTGTCTCTGTTTGTGTTCCAACCTCGTCACATTCAACAACTTGAACTTCATCTTTGGCTTAATATTATTTTGCTTAAATTTTGTATTACTTTCTCCATCATCCTCTATATATTCTTAATCACTGAAATCTTTTACCTTTGTCATTGTTGGACTGCTTTATTATTAGTAAATTTGCTGATTATTGGGAAGTTATTTGAGACATTGGATTTGGCATATTGATAGTACGCTATTTTTCTTGTTATATGTGGTTATTTGACTTCAAATTGTTATGACAGGTTTCTTACTGCTAATCGAAACCCAAATACGGACTCTGGACATCTTGCACGCGATTCAATATCCAGCTTGTACAACCTTGAATCACTCTCCTGTTAGGGATTTTTTATTTTGGTCTTGATAAGGATGTGTAATGTTAGAAACAACTTTATGTTTTTTAGGAAATCATTATTCTACTAAAATCTGAGCATTGGACCATAGAATACTGTGTAATTTGTATTTTGTACACACATGAGGATTCTATTTACAATGTCGAGATTAAATAATAAGGAACAAAAATCAACACCTAATAATAGAAAAACATTTGCTAACATGTAACCCTATTTGATGTAATGAAATCATACAATACTTCCCTATAGACCCAACATAGATTGAACAGGATTTGGAAACCTAATTAATCAAACAAACGAGTAAGAATCTTCTTAAACCACCACATAGTAGCCTCAATGGATGCTTCCTAACACTCCAACCACGGCTTGGGAGCCGAACCACAAATGTGTCAAAAAAAAAACCAGATTAGGGTTCACCATTTTCACTATTTAAGGATTTCATCGATTGCTCAAAATTAGGATTTAATTACCAGATGAAGGTACTCTTTCAGCACCGAACCGAACCGAACAATGACGCCCAAAAACAGTGTTTGATGAAGGAGACAGCTCGAGAGAGAGAGGATGAAGAACCAAAGCGCGATGGACAACGAAAGTGGAGAGGGCTCGAGACAGGGACAGCTAGATGAAAGAGGGCTCGAGACAGGGACAACCACAGCTCCAGGCTTCGACAGAGAAAGCAATCAATAAAACAAGCTCAAAGCTTCCAACTCGCGATGGTGAAAAGATCAAAACGATGCTGCCACACTGCAACTCAGCTGCGACAGCTCAACGAAGAAAAGCAATCTCGTGATTGGGAGAATCGAAGGAGAAGCAAAAGGGAGCATTTTAGGTTTTCTGGAGAAAGAGTTTTGTCGAGAAAGAAAGGGGAAACATTTCGAGAGAGAGCACATTTTAGCATTTTAGGCACAGTTTCAATTTTTTTTCCCTATATTCGTATGTATTATCAGCCGGTAAGATTTTATCCCCTTTCATACGGAAAATACATACGGTTTATCCTTGGGAAGTTCCGCAGTCAAAGGCGCCAACCTTACATACGGATCTTATATACGGAAATTCCATATGTAAATATTTTCTCTCATTATATATGGAATTTTCTGTATGTATCCGTATATTACATCCGTATATAATAGATATATTATATACGGATCTGAATCCGTATATACTGATCCGTAGATAACTGACTAATTTCTTGTAGTGTTTGATACCAGAATCAAAGTTCAAAAGATTATATAAACACAGTATAACAGTATAATCAATGTATCAGAGAATGAATATCAAAGTGTATAATGAGTTCAAGATAATGTATCAAGTAGTAACAAATTTAATAATTTGTGTCAGAGTAAAACGATGCTTGATGTAATTATTCTATTGTATGTAATTTTCAAAAAACTCAATAGCAGAATGCGGCAGATATGAAAAACAGAGTATAATGAATGCATGATATCTTTTCATACAATAGCAGAATGAATATATCAGTATAAATGATTTTGCAACATAAAGTGCACTTTTAAAAAATGATGCATTTGTAATGACTTTCAAAACAATTTTGAATAGTATGCAACATTTAATCTGTAAAATATGTTTTAGATGAATAAGAAAACCTTTGTAGCATTTTTAGCATATATAAATCAGCAGAAATGAGTATAAAACCATGTACATGATTTTTAATCAATTTCACTAAGAAAAAAATCATTTACAAACAAGTGTTATGATCATTTCAACCTGTCAAGTTTTGCAATAGACCTGCAAACCACAACTTTCTCAACATTGTTGAGTGTTAGCTAGTCCAGTAATACACAGTATTTGTGATGCAATTTGAAATATCAAATAAGTATGAATATGCAATAAAGTATATGACAATGATAAAACAGATTGCATTCATCTATCAAATTCATTCAACCATATTCTTTCAATCAATCAATCATTCATTTAAGCAATCAAAATAGGATATGAACAAAAATATAATATTTCATTCATCCCAGAAATATGAAAGTAACAAAGTTCAAATGATTAAGGCTTGTAAGAATAGTTATGGCTCGTTTCTCTTACCAAAAGGGGAGTGAATTGGTATTCAATAAAAAAGCTTTCTTCTTAAATCTTTTTGGAAACTTTAGATGATCTTTAAAGAGCACAATAAAATTATTAAAATAAATGTAGTAAAGAGTGCACAAACACAATCTTTTTATCCTGGTTTGGCCTCAATCCCTACATTCAGTCTCTTTCAATCAACCTTAGATTGAAAGACTTTTCACTATAAAGATTTGAGTTTTTACAACAAGGCTTTACAGAGACCAACTCTCAAATGTAAATCTCCTCTCTAACTCACCAATCTAAAATAGCACAAACACACCATGTAGAAGAACAATCATCTTCACTGTAGTAACCCTTTGAGACCCTTCTCAAAGTACCAAGAACCTCATGTTCTTCTTCCTGGCAACACGCAAATGGAAACTACAATCTCTTGATTGCAAAACAAAGTCTAATCAGGAAAGCATACACCTTAATTGTGTAGAGGTTGATCAACCAACAAATGTTCAATGCTATCCTTCAAGAATCCTTCAAAATTTTCAAATCTCTTGTGTCTTGATTCTTCGACAACTTGTGTGCCTGTAATAACTCTTTCTGAACTCATTGATATCATATATGAAATTTCAAATCATCAAAATTTGTTAGCGTAAACAGATATGTGTCAATATATAGATTTCTTTGTGTCTAACGCTATTAATCGATTACAAAACTAATGTAATCGGTTACAATTATAACAGAATTATATCAAAATTACATTACAACAGATTTATCTTATTAAGTAAATAATGTAATCGATTGCATATTAATAGTAAGTCAAAACATTTTAAAATATGACCGCTATTACAGTTAGGACTTAGCATGGAAACAATTTTCAAAGTATACCAGACTTAACTGATTAAGTAAACAGTGTAATCGGTTAAGTTATACACTTAGTCAATTTTGAAAACTTTTTCTTCTCAAAAACACATAACTACACCTTTCAAATAGGTATTTGCAAACGCACGAGTTTTAATCAATTTTACATTTAATGTAATCAATTGAAACTTGTGTAGTTTGCCATAGTTTTAAGCATAAGCTATCTGACGAACTTAATTGATTACATAACTACTGTAATAGATTACTTCATACATATTTGCTCAGTGCAAATGGTTTTAACATATGAAACATGAGAATGCATACAACAGATGTAAACATGTACATGACCATAATGAGTATGTAGACCAATCAGTTCAGTAACATATGTATAAAACATAAAGACACATTTTTGTTGTTGTCCTGATAACATATATGTATTGTCATCATCAAAAACCAAACACATGAGGGATTGGGTTTAGCATTCACATTGCTCCCCCTATCAACAAGGCCTTATGGCCAAATGTACAGTAATCCACAAAGGAGATAAACCAAAACAATATCAAATTAGAACAAGTCCCTAACTAAAATATCTTCGTCACTTTCATTTGGGACACTTTCCTCCTCATTCTCATTATCCTTTTCATTCTCCTCATTGTCATCATCAGAATCCTCAATCTATAGCTTTCCTTTGATCGCAACAACATCTTTGTTAATCTTGTCAAATTGAGATTTGTAGAGGATAGACAGAGAAAGTATTTGTCTAATCATGTTCTTTTCAAATTTGGATTTAGGTCTAAAAAGTGCAGATGATAAACCAGCAAGAGATTCATCTTCATTATCCAGAATCTCATCTTTAAAGTTCTAATCATCTGGTCCATGTTGAAGGCCCATTTGAAAATTTGAAAATTTAAAAAGCCCAGTAATCAATCATAATCGATTCCCTTAATTATCTAACCGATTAAATTCACTGATCACTTGAAGATAGTCAAACACAGTAAACAATACAAACCTTAATCGATTATAGTAGTTCATTAATCGATTAAAATTCGAAAAAATAGATTTTCAACAAATTTCACCACAATCAAGCATAGATCAATCATACACATCAATATGAATGTCAGAGATAATGAATGATGTATGATGTATGATAAAAAGAATTAAAACCATGTTACCACATGTAGTCCTCAAGAAGTAATGATTTTTCTTTTGATCCTTCCTTTAGTCCTAGTCTGGCATCAGTTCTGTTTATTTACCTGCAAAATACAGTTTGGTAGTAGGTACCCAAATGTAGTCACCTTTGGTTGCCAGCTTCTATTCAGGTTTTTAAAAATCCTGATGCTAATCTCCGACTTATCAAATGTCTTGTTGAGAGCCACAAGGTGATTAACAATGTGTATGAACCTCTTCCGAACATCATAGATGTTTTTTCCTGAATTCATTCGGAACATTTCATATTCTTGGACAAGAGAGTTCTTCTTGGCCCTTTTGACTTCATCAGTCCCATCATGAGTGACTTCAAGAACATCCCACATCTCTTTTGCACTTGTACATTTAAATATCCTGAAAACTCATCAATTGTTAGAGCAGATGAAATAACATTTTTAGCTTTAACATCTTAATGAGCCCTTTTGCTTTCTTTAAGATTCAACTCTAATAAGTACTTTGACACAATTTTGCCATCAACAATCTTTATAAGCTCATAACGAACATTTGTCGCAACATCCCAAACACCTTTATCCACTCATTCCAAGAAAATTTTCATCTTGATTTTGCAAAAAGGATTTATCGTGCAAACAGAGGAGGTCTATTTTTGGAAGCACCTTCTCCAAAAGTTTGAGAAATAGAGGTGATGAGTGCATATTTATGCCCACATTTATGTTTTAAAATTCAAATTTTTGAAGAGATTATTGTGCTTAAATGATTGATTTAAAGTGAATTTGTGACGATTGAATTTATTGGGTTTGAGAGTTAAAGATGCTTAAAATGCGATTCTTAGTTGCATAAATTATTTTGGATGTTCTAATGTTTATTTGTGCAGCTGAAGTTGAAATTTTATTCATTTAAAGCAAGAAATTGAATGGTCAAAGTCGGTCCAATCTGGTCAACTCAGGGATCCTAAGCAATTTTGAAAGGAAAGAAATGGCTAAAGTGCAATTTGAAGAAAATTCTGGACTTCTGTGTAATTTTAAATAAAATAAAAAGGGTTCAAATGTAATTTTAAGAAGGTTTATTTTAAAAGATATTTTGGAGAAAATATATCTTAAGATATTTTATTTGATATTGTTAAATAATTACCTTATTTAACGATATCAATAAAAATCAAAAGATAATATTTGTCAAATCTTTTTGAATCTAGAAAAGATATTATCAAATATTCTCAAAAACTGATCAAATCTGTTGAATATTTGAAAGATATTATATATAAGATAAAAGATCTTATTAACAGAAGATTCAGAGTCCAAGCCCAATCAAGCCTATATAAAGAGATCCAAGGGAGGCATAACTCATTCATTCTCAGACTCCTCCATTGGAAGTCATCACCCACCATTCCTCTCATTTTATTTCATCATGTATTCTACTCCATTCATGGAGGGCTATTCTACTGTAATTTCACTATGGATTATGAGGTTAAGTTGAATTAATGCAATTATTTCTTTTGATTATTGATTTGAGTTGCTCTCTTTCTATGTCTTTTATCTCTCAATCATATTAAAAGCAATGATTTTTGCATCATAACGTGTTTGAATCTACATGCATATTAATCATATGAGTTTAAGGGTTTCTAGGTTTGGTTGAGAATCAACTTTGATTAAATTTAGGAACTTTCATATGATTAAACGAGTTTTTACTAACAATTGAGAATGTAGTTGGTGGTAATAATTTCAACTATAATTAATTGAGAATTTACTTTGATTAATTAGCTTTTAATTTGGTCAGGAGATTTTAGAATATACATGATTAAACACATTAGAATTTGATTGAGAATGTACTTTGGTTGAATTCATTGTGAATAATCTAGAAAGGTCTTGCATTTGATTGAGAATCTACTTTGGTTAAATGCATGATCGCCCTCAAATTAATTAAGAATGTACTTTAATTAATTTGAAACTTGAATAATAATCAATTGAACAATTATTTGTGGATAACCAATGATGAATCTATCTTGGAAAAGTAGTGGAATTAGTCTATTTCATCATAATTGTTTCTAAGTTTCCTCTTTGTTCTTCAAACACTAATTTCATTAGCATAGTTTCTCACTTTTATTCTTGAGCATTGCATTGCATTTATAAGATTCAAATATTGAAAAGCAATTCTGAATTCGTTGAGAGACGAATCAGGGTTACTTTAACCCTATCTACTTTCTTGACTACTCACTTGACAATACTGAAGTTTCCTTGAAAAGTAGTATTAATTTGATATCTTCAACGACAGCGTATCAAGAGGCCATCAGGATCAAAATAATCGATTACACTGAAAACTTAATTGATTAGAATTTGAGTAAAATTCAAATTCCCAGCTCTAGTGCCAAATGTAGAAATAGATCGACCAAGTTTCTCAACCAAGAGGAGGGATGAATTGGTTTTGTTTAAGAAAAATTGTTCTTTTAAAAACATTTTCAAAATCTTTGAACCTTTCTTGGAATACAAACAAATAAAGAATGTAAGGAAATAAAAAGAGTGAAAGGATAGAAAGATCAACACCACAGATTATACTAGTTCGGCCTCAATGCCTACATCAGTCTACTTTCAATCATCCTGAGATTGAAAGTTTTCCACTGCATAGATCGAGTTCTACAGCAAGAAATACAGAGACACCTTCTCAATGTACTCTCCTCTCTAACTCCAAATCTACTATGGTAAACACAAAGAAAGAACAATCCTCTTTCCACAACCCCTTTGAGATACCACACTCAAAGTAACCAAAACTTCACAAGTTCTCTTCCTGGCCAGTAGCAACTGGGAACCACAATCACAGATGATTCCAAACGATTATGATCTTCCAATAGAGCACCTCACAGTATAGATTGATCAAACTTTTAAAGTACAACAACTCTTCAAGAATCCTTGATTTGAATTCTTTTCAAATGAAATTCTTTTTTATTCTTGGAGAACAAACGCTCCTGCAGTTAAGCACTTAAAAAATTTTATCATATATGAAAGTTATGATTCAAAAAGTTGTTTAATGCAAATAGCTATGCGTCTATTTATAGATATGACAGTACTGACGCAATTTAATCGATTACGTTGTTAATGTAATCGTGTAAGCAATTAACACTTTTATAACAGAATTACATATCACACATTTAACAGATTAAGCATAACATGTAATCGATTAAGCAATGAATGCAAGTCATAACATTTAAAAATATGATGGTTAAGGTAGTTATGACTTAATAAGAAAAAAAATTCAATTAATGCGCATTTTAACCGATTAAGAAAATAGTATAATCAGTTAAGTATAATTAATACTTAAACACATTTGAAAACTTTTTTAATCCAAAACTCGTCAATGTATATGGTAAACAAGTATAGGCAAAGGAACTAATCGATTATACATATAATGTAATTGGTTAAAACTTGCAGTTTTGCCATTGTTAAACAAGTACTGATATATGATGAATTTAACAAATTACATAAACACTTTAATCAATTAATTCATATAGATATGCAATGTGCAAAGAATTTTATTAATATTAATCAATGAATATAAATTTCACAGATATAATCACATGTATAAGGACCATGAATATGTATCACATATAGTTCAAGCACAGTTACAAATATTAAAAATACCTTTGTTATATGTGTGCAAGAAACTATAAAAACATTTTTTGTTGTTGTCATAATAAAAATCATATATGGGATATATGGGTTTAGCTTTCACATAGCTCCATCTATCAACAAATAGGACTAGGAACACCCGAAGTGGTTTAAAACACTCAATTGTACTTCACTGAACATTTAATAAAACTCTCTGAGTTTACTTAAAGTAGAACTGGACGTGGCTATAAAAAGTGAACTAATATAAAAAAAATTGTGTTGTAGTCCTCTCTATAAACAATTATCTCTTGATGAAGACAATCCTTCTAGACGCTTAAGTTAACATTAAATCTTTAGTTAGCGCTTACATTCTTAATATGTTACTGCTTATACATCTATTGGAGAATAATGAGCTAGTTCTTCTGTAAAGGATCTTCATGGAATTACGTTTATAGTTAAAGTTTAGCTAACTCATGAGTGTTACGTACATCATGCTTAGCCCGTTGAAAATGAAAAAGGGTTATGAAAACACTATTCAACCCCCCTTTTAGTGTTTTCTCGTAACTTTATATATCCATTTAGTAATAATTGATAATCATATATTTGTGAGTATTCTTCATATTTATTTTCCTCTTTCTCTTTTCTTCTTTTTTTTCTTCTTGCTCCTTCCTCCTTCTCAACTGTTTAATAAGTCCTTCAATACTTGAGTTTATTATGACACATGTCATCAAATTTGGCCAAAAATATATTGTTCATTTTAATGACAAACTTACTAATGGATATCTACATAGATTAAATTATCGACAAAGTTGAAGTGGATTCTTGAGTCAATGTCTTTAGTGGAGGAGAGAGAATATCATGGAGCACAATGAAGAAATTGAAAAATGAGAGTAATGAAGTGTGCTTGGAAGATGGCTATAAGAGCATCCTTAGGATTCTCTAGCCTTTACTTTAAAAGAGGAATTGATTATGGGATTTAGAAATTCAATTCTCATTAATATTAAAAGTGACAAAACAACGATGAACTTTTAAAAAAAATTGAAATAAATTGTAAAAATCATGGTAGTTTTTGAAATAAATAGGTATAGACTCAAAACATCATGGTGACTTTTGAAATAACTCAACATAACATAATATATCATGGTAGAAATTTACAAAACTCAGAATGAACTCAAAATGTCATGGTAGCTTTTAAAAATACACGGCATAGCATAATATATAATGGGAACATGGTAAAGCATGGCTGTTTGGGAGGAAAAGAAAGAATACACGTAATACAAGAAGATATGACGTGAAACATGAGTAGAGAAAATATATTTCATACCCTTTTCTTGGACTGAACATCAAACTTAGAAGGGAAACAAAGTGACGCAAGCATACACGCAAAATATGATGCTGGCCTAGTAAATAAAGGAAGGAACCAACGTGAAATACAACCATGCACCAAGAACCCAAAAAAAATGTTTCGTAAAAGTGACAGCTATCACAAACCGTGGCCATCATTCAATCATAAATCTTTGGCACCATATACACACCCCAATACCTATAAAGTGGACAAGAACAGAAGCAACAAAACAATCCCAAAAAGAAACATACTTGGCATTATATAATCCATCCTAAAACGATGTACCCCTCAATTATAAGAACAACTAGAAAATAATCATGCACATTGATAAATGCATGTAATATCAAAAAAACAACAAGAAGAATAACTTCTCTTACCTCGATTTCCACTAATCCTTTTCCTTGAATAGATCATGTTCTTCTATTACACTTTCAAGCTCTCACGAATCTTCACACGATCAATCCCTTTCCTTCACGACACACTCAATTTTCTGTCTCTTTTTTCTAATTTCTAGGATTTCTATCTTAACAAATAATAAATAGTTGGCATACCTAACCCCAAATTTATAGTGTCTAGGTTCATTCGTCGAAGCCTTTATGAAATCCATTATTTTCAGGAAATTTTATAAGTTAAACTATATTATAATTTCTAATTGATTCTGATTGTCAACTTTCTTGCTCCTATGATGAGATATAATCGAACTTATGATGACTTGAGTCCAATCAATGGACCAATCACAAGGAAAATAACTAAACAAGGATTAATAAGGAAGTCAAGACCAATCAACAAAGAGCATGTAAACTCAAGTCAACCCATCAAGGCTCTTTGTGACCGCCCAACAATGTGTAAAAGTCGTCCAATGAGTGGCCGCTCATTTGAAACCTCAGGGCACCTAGTACCAAGCCTTCAACAGCTTTCCTGCACCTCCTTCTCATGACAGACGCTCAGTGCCTAGAGCTGTCTCCCGACAAAAGTGTCCCAACAAGCACCATTGTTGTCTTTTCCTCACTTATTCACGTGACACAATTGTAATTAAAATGTGGCATTCCATGTGGCTTTCGATTTGTGCATTATGAACACAGTACAACACATGAAGGCATTGTATAAGGGATTCTCGTCCCTATAAATTGAATGCCTTTTCATGGTGTAAAAAACTTGTTTTGATGAGTGAAATTGCTGTAGAGATTACTCCAACTTTTGCTTTTTTAGAAGTCAACTAGGCTAAACATCTTGAAGCTTCCTCTAGCCCCCTTCCATGGGTTCTTGCCTGTCTCGAAGAGTTCATCACTCACCATTCACATATTATTCCAGCCACTCCAAATCAATCTTAGCTTGCATATTTCGCTGCATCCAATCATCGAGCTTCATGACCTATCAAGGACCTCGCGTCGTCATCAACTCACCACCCTCGAGTTCCAAACAACCACTCTAAATCAAATAGACTATCATATTTATCTTGTCATACATGCACAAATTTTTTACAAATAATAACACAATACACGTTCTCATAAAATAAAAGGAATAAAACATATATTATGTATATAACAACAATCAAACACATGACGATCAACTCATAACTCATAATAAGAAAGTTTAACTGTACGACACTTTACTTCTATAATACTTAGTTTTTTCTTATTTGAATTAATGATGTTTACGCTTATCACCTTTCTAAATATTTACTTTTCCTGATTTTATATCAATAATTCACTTTAGTTTCTCTATAATGTTGAATTGGCATAAAAGTTGTTTAGAATGTGCCATATGTCAATGTCTTACTTTTTTCTTTTAAGTTTTTTTAATGTTTTTGTTTTGTTTTATTAATTTATTTTTAATTATTTGTTCTTCCGCCTCTTCTCTTTTCCCTTTTTTTCTAGAAACCCTCCAATCTCCCAACATTCAAACACCAATTACGAAACGAACAATGGTTTCTCGTTTTGGCGAACCTTAATGTACCATTGATGCCTACCGTTGCACCCATGACCAGAGACATCGTTGGTGTTATTGCACCTAAACCTACCATTCACAATGTTTCAAACGTTAAACACTAAATCACCACCAACAACCACCGTGACTTCACCTCCAAGCCTAAGCACCACCACCGGCGCCATTGCACTGTCATTGGAATGAAATCGATCGAGAGTGGCTGGATCTCCCTCTTCATAGCCATATTTATGTGAGATCAAGGACTAGACTAACCTTTTCTATTTGTCGCGGCCACCACTTAGTTGCCACGTCTGTGACCGGGTGCTCCAACACCCAGCTCTACTTTCCCCTTACATTTCCATTCAAACCCCTTCTTCCTCTTTCTTGAATCGGTTGCTACTATGTTTGGTTTTTTTATTGGTTGCGTTTACCATGAAGTTGGCACCGAGAATCTGTAGAGGAAATAGAATTCAGTAAAGGGATTGAACAGTTTAGAGAAGAAGGGGGACAATAGGAGCGTAGGAAGGAAAAAAGATAATTAAAGGAAGGTTTAATTGCTTACTTGTTTTCTACATTCAGACAGTATTTTTTTTTGTTTAGTACATGTTTTTAAAAATGTTCTATTTTGTTCTAAAGTCATATAAATTATATTAATCACACGTAGGTAGAAATGTTTTTCTTGCAATGTCCCAGCTTTTTATCTTTCTTTTATACTTTTATGAAATATTTTGTATGTAGAATTAAATTGTAAAAAAGTTTATAAAGAGATAAACTCAATCTTTTTCTTCTTAAAAACATTTTTTCCTATTTAATGTTACATCCTTAGTATATTTTATTTTAGTTTTCGGGTCGAATGTGATAATATCTACAACTATTTGATTTGAAGAAAAATCCAACTTGTTAATTATTTTGTTAATAATTGGATAGCGAATTAAAATTATCTATAAAATTTTAAAAGACATACGAATATTCATGTTTATGGATATTCAAATTTTATTATAGATTTTTAAAATACAATTTTAAAAAGTTGCAAAAAATATTAAATTTAATATAATTTAAATTAAAAATACATTAGTTTTAATTATAATTAAATTTAATCTAATAAAATCTAAATTTAATTTTAATTTTAATTTTTTTCATTAACGATTACAAAACAAATAATATAATATTTACGTCAAACTTTTCCATAAATAAATATTAAAATATCTATTATTTATTATTTATAGATACTAAATATTCACAGATTTTATCTACCGTACTTGCTACATTAGTATTTTTATCATTCCATTATGAAAATGACAAAGGATAAAGAAAAGTAATTTAAATTTTTTAATTTATTTTTTTATTTTATATTGCTAAGTCATTTTTAATATAGTGGCTTATAAATGTTAATTTTAAAAAAAATTAAACGATGTTCTACGATAAAGTCTTTCATTAGAATATCTAAGGTGAATTTGCTTCTTCAACTTACATCTTTAAACAACTTTCTTTTTAACATTTTATCTTACAAAGGACAATATTTTAAACATTAACGTTTAAGTTAACTGTAAAATTTATAAAAATAAATAGCAATTTTAATATAAATGTCAAATTTTTGTGTAGAATATTTAAATTTATCTGACATGTAATATCAGGAAATTGGATTAAGAAGTTTATTTAAACAGTGAATAAACAGAATAGAAAAGATAAGAAAGTTAGTTTTTTAAATAATCTAATAGTATGTAATCACCACCATTAACTCTTTTCTATAATATCTCATTTACTTGATATCAATGTATTAAAAACTGAACAATGCATTAAATATATTAATTCAGTATTTAATATATTTTATTAAATGTTTTAAATTTTAATTAATTATGAAATACTTTTTGTGTTCTCAGTTAATTACGTAATTCATAACTATTTTTTTTGTCTTGGTTAGCATTTATCACCTGCATGATGTAAAAAATAATTTAAATTTTAAATAACATCTTTTAAAGTAAAAAAGCGAATCAATAATCCTATTATCGTTTTTAGATTTTTTTTAAAACTAAGTAATATAATGAAGATATTTGATGTGGATTGTATAACATGCTAATAAAGGTTTATGTAAAAAGAAAGGAAAACGATAAAAATAATTGATAATATAATTAAAATATTTTAACGGACATGAAAAAGAAGAAGAAGCAACTTAGACTGCTTACCTAAAAAAATTGAATTACTTAATAGTATAGAAGTAAATCGCACTGTGTGATATAAAAAAGATGTAGAAGAGAGAAAAAGTTGAAACATTACAGGAAAAATAGAAAAAAAAAAAAAAAACTATACTGATAGATATGTTTATGTACATTTAACAAAAGGAACGCTATTGATACAATTTATACTATTATAGAAAAAATATGAACATTTTTAAAAGCAGATATTAAAGAGAAAAAAACCCTTTTAAAAATAGAAGCCAAATAAGTAATTAAACTTTAAAAGAAAGAATATAAAAAACTAGTAAAAACAAAAAGAAAAACTAGTACACTTACACGATATTTGACGTAAATATTAATTTAAAAAGAAAACAAAACTAACTTTATTTAAATAATATTATACTCAGTTGAATATATATATATATATATATATATATATATATATATATATATATATATTTCAGCTGAAATGAGATGAGAATACTTATGTGCGGTACTCTTGTCTTGGACGAACGTGCACTTCTTGTATCCTTCGTGACCACTCGGTTCGAGCGATTGGAGATATAAAATAATTCAATTATGGAAAAAGTGGGCTTAACTTGAAATTAAATCTCTATTTTCAGAATTTACAAGAATCTGATCAATTAATTTACCTTTTAATGGTCATTAATGTCAGCCTTAATCAGTCATCAATAGCAGTTATCGTATTGATTGCGATTTAACTATGCCCAATTGTTGTTGTGACCGAATGGCTATGAAGTCCTTTTACGCAACCCGATCGTCCGGTCCATCCGACCCAGCACGCAATCATGCTCGACCGGTCGGGTCTAACCCTATAGTAACATAGGCCCCCCAAGCCTTAGCAAAACCTTAGCTATTGTGTAGGGTTTATTCTGCTCTATCGTTCGGGTAATGCCTTTACTCTTAAACATTACCAAAAGAGGCTCCAGTTCACATGACAACATGCGCCCCTCCAGAATCTTTGAAAGGGCGGGAGAAGACAGAAGTCGAAGCGTCACGACCGTAAAAGACAGGGAAAAAATAGAAACTGAAAAATGTTAGAACATTTCAACCGCCATATTTCTTCCCTTTCAACGTTCCAGATGGCCCCAATGAAAACTCTTTTACCGCTTATAAATAGCGGTGGGGTAGCCCTTTATTTTCACTTCCTCAGGCTCCTTGATTCTCGCCCGTCCTCTCTGTCTTCCCAAATCCTCTTCAAAAACTCCAAGCCTTCTTTGACCTCTAGGTAAACAATGTCTTCTCCAACGAGCTTTGGGTCAACTGGGATGGAAGTTCAGGGGTATACTGACAATGTTATTGCGTCTCCTTCCTTTGCTAACTCTTCTACTTTGGGTCTTACCGATGAGAGAAGTCCTCCCGCCAACAACCAGGCTGACCCACCGGTTGCCGAAAACTCCTTTGCTCTTCTCGAGGACAATGAAGATGAGGAGGCAGGGATCAATGTTGATTTTATCGGTGAGTAGGATGGAAGGTGCAAAGCTCGACCTGTCGTCGCTGGTTATGACTTAGCACCTCACGAGGTTAAGCTTTATGCTTCCTCCTTTGTTACTGGTCGTTTGATAAAAGAGCTGACCAGTAGGGTTCACTTGGTGAAAGCGGCCAGCAACGCGGATTGCTTCAAACTGGTAGTTTGCCAACTAACTGAGCGGGCATGCCACAGCCGGGAAGGGTACGCCTCAGACTTTTCCTATGTCTATTCAATCTTATTCCATGATCTGTTGGTTCTTCTCCCCTTCTTTTGCTTTCAAATGGGCATCCTACGCAAACTCAACGTTGTCCCCACCCAACTACCTCCGAACGGTTGGGCTTTCATGCAAGCATTTTCGGTCGTCTGCGTCGCCCTAATTCCTACTCCCGCTTTGTTTCTCTACTTTTTCTGGGTGACACCACCCCTAACAAGCGTTGGGTTTCCCTCACCTCGATAAATAAGAGACAAATTTTCACGATGTTCAACACATCCTACAAAGATTTTAAGGGAAACTTTCTCAAGGTTGTTTTTCTTAAGGCCAATCGTTCGTAATTTTACTTTCCGGACAGTCGGCCTAAATTTCCTTTCTGCTGGACCGATAGTCCCAAGAAACTTATTTCTTGGCCCAAGTCCTCCATGACGCTCAAAGAGTTGGAAGTGGTCAGCCAACTAAGTCAGCTACCCTCAAGTTCTCCTTCCACACGCTCATAGTCTACTTGGGTTCCAAAAATCTTCATACTAGCGTTTTCGGTAAGTTACTTTTGAGACCTTATACTGAGAAGTCATTTGTAACTTATCTAACTTTCTTTTTGTTCAATACATTATTTGGCCGTCATGGATCAAGGAAGGAGCAACACCTTTTCCCGCATGATGGCCCGCAAGTAAGAGGAACTGAAGAAATACGGAGAGGGGTGTTCCTCTCGTCTTCCCATTACTCCCAAGCCTATGGTTGTGTAAACTCCCCCTGTTAACCTTGAGGTCCAGCTTGCTGCCTTTGCTAGACCAGATGATGCTGCTTCTACTTGGAAAGCCCCTGAGGTTATCCTCATCTCTTCTGCCCAGACACAAAAGAAGAATAAGTATTAAAGTGTAATGCAAATTCAAGAAGAATGTAGAAGCTCCTTAGATAGAAGAATTGAAATGTAATACAAGTTCTAGAATATTCTAGAAAAACCTAAGATAGGAAGAAAAATCAAGAATATTCTACATAGGTAAAAATCTAGAACATTCCACATAAGGTGTGACTAGTATGTTCTAGAATAATCTATGGGTCTATAAATACCCATGAACTCTACCATTTGATGTATGTAGCCAACATCTATCATTTGTATGAACCAACAACTACTACAACTAAAGACAACTACAACACTTCTTTCAACTACTACTTCTACATTCAACTATCTCTACATTTTCTCTATCCCATCAACTACTCCTTTCACAACCTTCAAATACTAACAGTGGTACCAGAGCTACGTTCGGTCATCTACTGGGCGTAGATAAAATTTTCAAGTACCTCAAACAAAAGTATAACTCATTCTACTACTCCCAAATATATTATCAACAATGGCTACTACTAATCAAACATCATCAATTCCAGTACCTATTTTCAAAGGAGAAAATTATGATTTTTGGAGTGTCAAAATGAAGACATTCTTCCACTCTCAAGATTTATGGGATATCATAGAAGAGGGATTCACTATTCCAGAAGACACCTCTACTCTTACTGCAGCTCAAAAGAAGGAGTTGAAAGAAAACAAGCAGAAGGATTCAAGGGCTTTATTTGTTCTTCAACAAGCAGTTGATGACACAATTTTTCCAAGGATAATTGGTGCCACAAGTGCAAAACAAGCTTGGAAAACAATACAAGAGGAGTTTCAAGGAAGTGACGAGGTACGCAATATTAAACTTCATTCTTTAAGACGAGAGTTTGAATTATTAAGAATGAAAGAATCTGATACCATTAAAGACTACTATTCTAGAATAAAAGAAATAGTTAGTCAGATGAGAGCCTATGGGGAAAATATTCTTGACAAAAAGATCGTTGAGAAAATTTTAATTTCTATTCCCCAAAAGTATGATGCAATCGCAACCGCGATTGAACAAACAAAAGATTTGGCTACATTGTCAGTCACACAACTACTGGGCTCTCTTGAAGCTTATGAACAAAGATTGAAAAGGCATGAAGAAGACTCGGTTGAAAATGCCTTTCAATCAAAACTAAAATTACGGTCTCAGAATAAAGAATATGAAGGAAATAAAAGTAGAGAAGAAATTTCTAGAAATAAAGAAAATCCTCGAAGCTTCTCTAAGACTCGTCAAGAAAAATATCCTCCATGTGGCATATGTAAAAAGACAAGTCACTTGGAAAAAGATTGTTGGCATCATGGAAAACCTCAATGTCACTATTGCAAGAAATTTGGTCACATAGAAAAGTATTGTCGTAATAAAAATAAGCATCAAGCAAACTTTGCGGAAGAAGATAATCAAGAGAAACTCTTATTCTACGCCAATCAAGAATCTTCTGGTAGAGAAGGATGTTGGTACTTGGATAGTGGATGCAGTAATCACATGGCAAAAGATCAAAGTATCTTCAAAGACATTGATAAATCTGTCAATGTCAAAGTTCGCCTAGGAAATGGCACCACAGTGGAGTCTCGAGGCAAAGGAACTGTCATGGTGGAGACAAAGAAAGGTACTAAATTCATCAAAGATGTTTTACTAGTTGCAAATCTTAAAGAAAATCTTTTAAGTATTGGCCAAATGATGGAGAATGGATATTCTCTTCATTTTGAGAAAGATACATGCAAAATTTATGACAATAAAATGATAGAAATTGGCCAAGTAAAAATGGAGAAGAGAAACAAAAGCTTTCCTATAAGCTTCAAACCTGGAACTAATATTGCCATGAAGGTAGAAGTTGATGACTCATGGCTTTGGCATAGGAGATTTGGCCACTTCAACACACATGCCTTAAAGCTTCTATATACGAAAAACATGATGAGAGATCTTCCATGCTTGAAGGAAAATAATGAATCATGTGAAGGATGTCTCCTCGGAAAACAACATCGATTACCATTCTCGACAGACAAAGCATGGAGAGCAAAAGACTTATTGGAGTTGATTCATACCGATGTTTGCGGACCGATGAGAACACCTTCATATCATAACAACAGGTATTTCATCCTCTTCATCGATGACTTCTCTAGAATGACATGGGTCTATTTCCTAAAGGCAAAGTCAGAAGTTTTTGGAGTATTCAAGAAATTCAAGGCCCTTGTTGAGAAGCAAAGTGGAAAACAACTAAAAGTACTTAGAAGTGATCGTGGCAAGGAGTACACATCTCGCAAGTTTGACAAATTCTGTGAAGATGAAGGCATAGAGCGACAACTTACAGTCGCATATACTCCACAACAAAATGGCGTGTCAGAGAGAAAGAATCGCACAGTTATGGAGATGGCAAGATCAATGTTGAAAGAGAAAAGTATGCCTAACACTTTTTGGGCTGAAGCAGTCTACACTGCAGTTTATATTCTAAACAGATGTCCAAGTAAAGCAGTCCAAGACAAGACTCCTATTGAAGCTTGGAGTGGGAGAAAGCCATCAGCTAAACACCTACGAGTATTTGGGTCTATTTGCTACATACATGTTCCTGATCAAAGGAGGCACAAGCTTGAAGACAAAACTATACGAGGAATATTCTTGGGATATAGCACACAATCAAAAGGCTATCGAGTCTACAACCTACAAACGAAAAAGCTCATCATCAGTCGAGATGTTGAAGTTGATGAAAATGCTTCTTGGAATTGGGAAGAACAAAAAGTTGTTAAAAGCAACATTCTACTTCCAGTGCAACAATCTCAAGAAGAAACTCAAGAAGAGGAAGAAAATTCAGGTATGCTTTCTCCACCTCCACAACAACAAGATTCTTCACCTGAATCTAGTCCAAGAAGAGTAAGATCTTTGGTAGACATATATGAAACTTGCAATATGGCCATGATTGAGCCTAACTGTTATGAAGAAGCATCAAAGCAAGAACTATGGTCAAGGAAATGGAGGAAGAAGATCAAATTGAAGATATGTTACCAAGACCAAGATTTGAACTACTGCGCACAATGCTTGGAGTTACCGAATTTGCATTAAGGAGGAGTATTAAAGTGTAATGCAAATTCAAGAAGAATGTAGAAGCTCCTTAGATAGAAGAATTGAAATGTAATACAAGTTCTAGAATATTCTAGAAAAACCTAAGATAGGAAGAAAAATCAAGAATATTCTACATAGGTAAAAATCTAGAACATTCCACATAAGGTGTGACTAGTATGTTCTAGAATAATCTATGGGTCTATAAATACCCATGAACTCTACCATTTGATGTATGTAGCCAACATCTATCATTTGTATGAACCAACATCTACTACAACTAAAGACAACTACAACACTTCTTTCAACTACTACTTCTACATTCAACTATCTCTACATTTTCTCTATCCCATCAACTACTCCTTTCACAACCTTCAAATACTAACAATAAGAGTAAACGAAAGGTTGCTCAGGAGCCCTCGGTGTCCTCCAAGCGCAGTACAAGGGCTCTTCCTGAAGATCCTCCACTCTCTGGGTCGCTCGACCCAAATCTGTAGGTGGCCCAACACATTTAATTCAACCTTTTCCCTGAGGAAAAGGAACTTTTCAAGGGAATGACCAAAGAGGAGGCCTCCAATATGGGCTATGAGTTTGTCGCTTGGTCCACTACGTGCATGGCCTATGCTGCTGATATGAAGAAGGTTGCTGCCTCCGCTGAACTGCAAGCTCTCCAAGTAAGGCTTGACGTGACAATTAAGTCGAACGAAGAGCTCACCATTCGGGTCGCAGAGGTCGAGAAAGTCGATGCTGATGAGAAAGCGAAGGCCAAAACTTTGCTTGTTGAGGCTCGGACAACCACTCGTCAATTGCAACGATCCAATGACGACCTGAAGCTTGATCTTCAGCGTTCGACTAAGAAAAATAAAGAGTTGGTCACCAAGAGGGATAATCTTCTCACCGAGCGAGTCTCTTTGAGGGGAAAGGTGCAAAGGCTTGATGAAGAAAACAAGTTCTTAGGCGAAGAAGTTATTAATGAACATGTCCTGTGTTTTAACCAGACAATCACCATAGTTAAGGGTAAACTTGTGCCCCTTACTCCTGCTCCCGAGGCCGTTTCCCCAATCGCCCCCTCCGCCGAGCCTCAAGCAGTGTTAATTGAAGTCATTGACGAGGTTGAGGGGAAAAATTCTTATCTTTAATAGTTTTTATCAGCTTTTCTGTATAGGACACCTATGGTTATTTTCCCTTTAACTCTTGTACCGAACGTTTTTGAATGAATATACAATATTTTGCATTTTCTTACTCATTCTTTATGCTTCCCGCTCTTCCAATCATTTTTGTTCCTAACGAGTTGAAAACGTTTCTCGCGAAGCATTAGACTCTATGAGTTCACTTAGAATGTTCTCTAGGTTGAAAAATGTTAAGGTGAGAGTTACAAGAACGTTCCTCACCGAGCGTTAGACTCTAGCAGTTCACTTAGAACGTTCCCTAGGTCGAAAAGTGTTAAATTGAGAGTTACAAGAATGTTCCCTAGGTCAAAAAATGTTAAAGTGAGAGTTACAAGAACGTTCCTCACCGAGCGTTAGATTCTAGGAGTTCACTTAGAACGTTCCCTAGGTTGAAAAATGTTAAGGTAAGAGTTACAAGAACGTTCCTCATTGAGCATTAGATTCTAGGAGTTCACTTGGAACGTTCCCTAAGTCAAAAAATGGTAAGGTGAGAGTTACAAGAACGTTCCTCACCGAGCGTTAGACTCTAGGAGTTCACTTGGAACGTTCCCTAGGTCGAAAAATGTTAAGGTGAGAGTTACAAGAACGTTCCTCACCAAGCGTTAGACTTGGAATGTTCCCTAGGTCGGACTTTTTCATATAACTTGCACAAAATTTGGATGGAAATAACTGATATTATTAATAGTTGAATTGTGCATTACATCATAAACTTTAAACTAAAATAAAATTTGAGGTGTGACACATTCCAAGTGTTGTGAATGGCTTTGCTTGTCGGGTATTCCAAACAGTAAGCTTCGTTCTTTAAGTTCTCCACAACCCTAAAAGGGCCTTCCTAATTTGCAGTCAGCTTACCATCCATCCGGTTTCTTCGAGCGTCTCCCGTCTTTCGCCAAACTAGATCTCCCTTGACAAACTATCTTGGTTTTATCTTGGTGTTGTAGCGACGAACGACAAGCCTTTTTTGAGCTTCCGCCCAGACAACAACTATTTCTCTTCTTTCCTCAAGGGTGTCCAAATCCGTCCTTAAGTCATCATTATTCACCTGCATGTCTTCCAATCTCATCTTGAGCGTTGGTTCTGCCACTTCTATCGGCAACATCACATCAGTGTTGATGAGTTAATATTTTATTGACTTCACTTAGCTTATTGTACTTGATTTAAAAAGGAAATTGTTCTTCTCAATTTTTACTAATTGTTCTTAATTTGATCAGAAATTCTTATTTTAATTAATTTGAATTATCTAAGGCTAATTATTGTGATTATTAATTGTAGGGGAATTAGTGGAGTATTAATTTGGGTCATCAAGGGAGCTGTCACATCATTCTCCACTCGCCACATCAGCGTTTTAGATTAAATTAGATTGTAAATTCGTTTTTTAGGTATTTTTAGACAAATTTAGGGTTTGTGCCCATTTTTGGGTAGAATTGGAAAATGTCCATTTGTGGGATGACCTAGGTTTTAGTGCAAAGACGGGGCAGACCCTAGGGAGCCTCTCATTCTCTTTTTCGTGTTCTTAAGTTTTGTACAGCCAAGGAACTCTCTCTCTCTCATAAGTTTCATTTTACATTTTTCAGCACTTTAAATTGGAGCAATTTAATTTCAATTTAACACCTTTGTTTTGTCCATTGCTTTCGTTTTTTCTCTTCCTTTTTGTTGTGCACATTCATTTTCGATTCTCAATCTGCATTTGCAAATTCGTTTTCAAGAACTTTCTCATTTTCATTGGGTTTGCGTTTTTATGCTTTGAACACTAGTACATTAAAAGTCATAGACACCGGTTAATTTTGGTCATAGACACCGGTTTGGAAACCGATGCATATACAAGCGATGTAGAACGTCAGCAGGATTTGGCTCGGTTCTTTTAACCGAAGCAGTATGTACGATTTGATTCAGTTCTCTTACAACCGAGGCAATATCAATTCTTCCACCTACCCTAGTCGCCTCCACCACCACGAACCTTCCCTTCACGAGCCTTCCATCAAACAGGTTCAGCTCTTCCAGTTTAATACATCAGCTTTTCCAAGTTCAACTCTTCCAAAGGACAAAATCTCCCTTCAATTCCTTCATTACCGATAAACAGCCCCAACAAAAAAAAAAAGAAACTTTTCACAATCCAGCTTCAAACCACTTTAATTCTTCAGTAGAACCCCACTCGATACGTTATAGAGGTGAATCCCCACTTCAATTCTGCAGCAAAAAATAAAACTTCAAGATCAAACAAAAAAACCGAAAGCTAACACCAAAAATACTTGTCCCTCTCCAAAGCTTCAAAATTTTATCGATTTAGATGAAGTCCAGCCAAACCCCACCACAAGCATTAATCAGAAAACAAAAGAGGGGGACGATGGAGGAGGAGTGGAGGAGGGAGGAGGGAGGAGGGGTTGGCGGTGGTTGATGAGAAGAACATACCGGAACGTGAAGCACGTGTGAGAGGCATGAGCCAAAAAAGGAACGCGAGCACGACGACGATTTGCAGATGAGGTTGATGATGCGATTGAAGATGCACCCACAGTAGCAGCTCAGGCACCCGCACCCACCTCCGCCATTGGAGCTGAAAGCCTTCGAAGAAACCAAAGGCGGTGTTAAGGGTCGGCATCACCAAAATCCCTCTTATTTTTGTCATGCCGCCGGAAGACATCGCCATCTCTGGCTATCGGAGCTATACCTAGTTCGAGATCCCCGTCATTGACCTCAAAGATGTCGCCGGTGAAGGGTGAGTACTACACCAGGGAGAAGCATAAAAAGGTGAAATATTGGACTTTGAGAGAAAGAAAGACGAAAGGTTGTTTGAGACAAAGAAAGACGAAAGGTTCTTTGAGAGAAAGAAAGACGAAAGGTTCTTTGAGAGAAAGAAGACGAAAGGTTTTGAGAGAGAAAGACAAAAAGTTTTGGAATGTTGGGAAAGGAAAAGTCTGAGCATTGAAAGTTGTATAGGCATCGGTTACATAAAACTGAGGCATAAATGTTATACAATTTCGATTAATCTGCAACTGGTGCAATAACTCTCCTCGAAAAATTAAATATTATTTTTTTAATTGGTCAGCACAATTTTCTGCCTCGGTCTTTTAGTTAACCGAGACCGTATATCCTTTTAGACACCGAATTTTAGAAGAACCGAGGCGTATAGTGTTTTTATAATTACATTTCTGCCACCGCATTTTTATACGTCTTGGGTTTTCGAGAACCGAGACATAATAAGTGATTTAAAAATTCTATTTTTTACTAGTGGAATTTGCGTTTTTCTCCATTATATTTTTGCTAAAAATTTTTTATTTTTATATTTGAATTATTAATTTAAGGTAGAAAATTTTCATCAAATCTTGATTATGACATCCTTTTCATATACATGTATCCTTCCTCGTTTTCTATTTTTAAATTCTTCGATGAAATTTTTCGTCAACGGTCTTTATTTTATCCCTGAAATTTAAAGTTATTTTATCATAAAGTTCATTTTAAAACAAACAAATAACAATGTTTTTCAATATCACTTGCCACTCGATACCACATACCTTAGAGCAAGTGTTACCTAATATACATTTATTTGACTTCCTAAATATATAAACCACAACGATAACAGCAGAAAAGTGATGGAAAAAATTCTAAATATTCGAAAAATAAAAATCAATTTTTGTTTTTGTAAAAACTAAAACGAAAACTAACCCGTATAATGAGATGGATACGAAGTTTCTTAGCTGTCATTCTTAAAGTATTCGGTAACATACGCAAAAGGTTATTATTCTCTGAAATAAATTAAACCAGGCCCACAGAAAAACGTGTCAGAGGAGTCTGCAGAATTTGGTTCGCATCGAAGGTGTTTGACAAAAGAACTCGTCTATGAGCTGTTCATCGCATTGCTTAGTTAGTGTCCTGCTTCTCATTTCACCGTTGAAACTTAGCGGCATTACGATCTGGGCCATAGCATGGGCTCCATAAGCACAAGCCATTTTTGCTAAGGATCCAGTTGTCATGCCATACATACAAAATCTGGCTCCATTTCCAATGTGCCAGGAACTCCATTGAATTCAATGACCCATAGATTCTTCTCCAGCTGCAGCAGCAATGGCAATTTCCAATTGCAGACTCACAAAATTTCCCTTGCACAAAATATTTTTCACCAGTAATAACCCTTGGCTGGCATATTCCAAAAAGACAATTTGAGGTAATAAATTCATAACGGTATTGTCATGCTCACTTAAGAGTATTATTAACAAATCCTTGCCATGCACTTAATTTTATTCATGGGAGCAGGGGTCTACGAATTCAATTTTTATATCATATATAACGTACGAGTAGCTTCGGTAGGGTATATAATTTTTGCAATTCAACTGAGACAGTTGGAGGAAAGAAACACAATGAACTGCAACATTAGCGTAATAAACAAAACGTCAGTATCAAACATCAGATCTATTACTTGTGATGAAGACTTAAAAAACCAAACTTTTCACGGGCTTGGTTCACAGATTCCACTTCTCGTCATGATTATTTAAATATTTAACTTGTTCCAATTGAATTCTCAGTGCATGGTTTTACCTACATTTCCTGATCTTGCCCCTTGACTTTGATATTCACATTAAAAAAGCAGTACTGTCTAATCAGCATATGGTAATAGTAGGTTGCCGTAGGCATTGAGAGAGAAATGGTGGTGATTAAATCCCTCAGTTCCATATATGCTGCAATTAGAACATTCCCGTGTAAGTATGTGTTGAAATTAACTTAGAAGCTAGGTAGCTAGATAGGCATATACATTTCTTTGAATGTAAAACCACATGTTCAATGGAAGAAATGAATGAATGAATGATGATGATGATGATGATGAAGAAAGGCTATCATTGCAAAGTTGTATGAATGTGACCCTCGTTGGTTCACATTTATAGAGCCTTTATTTGGGCAGTTGATAATATTTATAGAATAATGTTCCCAGCTAACTTTATATGTTTGGTGGGACCTTGATTTTAGTTATAAAGGGTTATGGGCTTCCACATAAAGTACCAAAATGCTCCCTCATGACATGCAGAAGGCAGCATCCTAATTGGAGAAGGTGTGGGGGTCAGGGAGAGGAGGTTGGTTATAGTAATTAGTCCAGCAAGTAGCATTATCATCATCTCATAAAGCAAAGAGTAGGGTGTTGGAAACAATAAACTATGTTGTTGTTTTTTGTAAGATGGACAAAGTGAGAGATAAGGTAGTTGCACTACCATCACTGCCTCTTTAACTCACACATTTATGTTGCTGCTCTATAATGTCTCCAAGCTCCAACCAACCAAACATTCATTTCATGGGGAAACTCCATTCCCCTTGTAAAGAGGAGTGAGAAGTGGGAATAAACTAAGAAACACTGCTTGTTCAACAGTGTATTTATAAAGGATCAGAAACTTATATTAGGATTTACGATAAATATATCTGCTTCCTTCCATTCCCCCTCTTCTTTCTACCCATTCTTTCGGTGGTCTTTTTCTGGAACTTTGTTCAAAAAACTCATTCCAAGGAACTTTCCGTGGCTTATATATATATATATATATATATATATATATATATATATATATATATATATATATATATATCTCCTTCACTCTCACCTAGAAACCATGAACATGTTTTGTCCATATGTGAGTCTAAAAAAAAACAAACAAACGAAAAAGCCAATGTGTATGTTTTGAGAGCATGCATGGTCCTGTGTGTGGAGCGTTCTGAAAAATTAATGGTCCTGTGTTTTCCCCAACACACAAGGATGTTTGTAGGTTAACTAAACGAAGGCCAGTGATGTATTTTCCTTAGAAACAGTGCCTAATTTATGAAATACATTAACTCTAGTTATACTTTTTTATCAGGTAACCCCAGTTACATGTACAAGACTACACTTGGTATGTATGAATTTAAAAAAAAAATAGTTCCTTTATTTAATGTTGTCAACAAGTTGTGTAATTTTTCTAGAATTGCCCTTAAAACTATCTATTATAAAAGCATGTGATACTTTTCACTTGTCAGTTAATTAATTAATAAATTTTTGCTTGTTGATATTATTATAGAAACAATTTAGGGAATTTGAAACTGCTTTATAACTAAGAATATTTATGTAAGAAAAACAATGAAAAAAAAACTATCAATTAAAGTCTATAAAAGAAATTAACAAACAATGAGTTTTGGTGAGAAGAGGGTGACAAAAAATTTTGTGCCAATTAATATTCATTTGATTGAGTTTTGGAGTCTCTGAACCTTGTGAAGGCGTGTTGGAACATTAGGACAGGCATCCTGTTTGAGAAAACTGGGTGCATTTAAGTCAAAAACCGATGGGAACTTCTAGGAATAATCTATCAAACAAACAACTCCTACTTTCACCCAATAATTAATGCCTACACTCTCTATCATCTTTCACTCAATACACAACATCTTTTACCTTCTCCGTCACTTATAAATCATGTTACACATAACAAAGGATTAATTCTTCAACACTTTTTTAATGTTTCAACATTAGATATCTTAAATTGTGTCTGTTTTTCCCAAATAATTCTATATTCAATAAAAAGTTGTTTTATTTAATGACCTAAGGAGTGTTAATTAAGATGATTAAATCAGAGAATTTAAATATATATATATATATAGATAGATAGATATAGATATATATTCATTGTTGTGCAATTATGGACTTAGCCCTATTCTTTTTCCTTTGAGGCAAAGAAAGCGAACCATGCCTAACAATAATTGGACAATGAGCGTAGTAAATGCAGTGTCAGTGATCTGACCCATTTGCTAATCACAATATTACACGTATAAAATTGAACGAGTAAATAAGTTATTTCTCTTTCTGTTAAAAAAAACAGTAACATTTGAATCATCGAAGATGGAGAAACAGATTGACCTCTCCTAGATGCAAGATCTTAAGATCTTCACAGCACTTATTTCAGAACGACCTTAAACACAATGATTAAAAGATGAGTGAGAAAACAAAACTATTAACTCTTGAGCTAATATTTGTGAGATGTTAATGATTATTAAAATCCATGGTAACCTTAATTGGTGAATTTGAATGTTTGAAATTCCGCACAAAAGTTGAGTCTCAGACAGTGAATCAATGGCGTAGCAGCGTGCAGTGCAGCAGAAGCTGTGACTGTAATATTAGCGTACTTTGTACTTATTAGTTAGGTAGCTGCGTTATGCATCACATTGGTTACAGATTCAGTGATTGAGAGTCATGGTAGTTAATATGGTGTGGCCACAATAACCTTCAGCGAGATATATACCAGAAGAAGAAGAGTAGATCTTGCCAATTAATTCACACAGTGATTTTTCAGTTTTGCAGAGATCGATACAGAAAAAAGAAGGAAAATCATTACTTGTAAAGAAACGAGAGCATTAACACTAGCCTCTTCATTTTTTCTTCCACCCTTTACCCAACTCCTATACCCTTTTTCCAGTTCACAAACTCACTCACACTCCTCATTAAACACCCTTCTGAAAAGGCTAAAGCTATGCTCTCATTCTTCCCAAATCCAAAACGTAAGATAAATGCTAAAAAACTATGATGCAATGTAACATAGGGATTACATTGATATGCACTTGAAGTTGAACTTAACTAGCATGCGTTAATTAAACACTAGCATTCAAAACTAAACCTCCTACCATGGATGATGCAATTGATGAACACTACTAGTTGTGAAGAGGGTTTGGCCCGGTGTGAATTATTCTTTTATCATCACCGTAGATGTTAGTGCGGTGTGGATCATGCTCAACCACCTTGGACTTTTGTTGAGTGTAGTAGCTCCTGCTGCTGCTGCTGCTGCTGCTGCTGCTGCTGCTGCTGCTTGAGGGTGTGTGAAACAAGGTCCTGCTGAAGCTACGTTGCTTAAGAAGATGGCTGGTTCTGGGTATGGGTGTGGATGAGGTTGTGGTGGTTTTGCTTTCCTTGTCCATGGAGAAAAACAAGCTTATTAGAGAAAAAACTAGGATGACCCACAAGACGAAAATTGCGAGTCTGGCCCAAGAAAGCCTTCTTTCTCTTGTCCTTTCTCTTTCTCTTTCTCTGAAACCTATCATTGCAGTTGCTGTAGATGTGTCACTCACACAGAGAGAGTGTAGCAGCTTCAGAACAGCCACAAGGCCACCATGAAAGTGCACAAAAAAAGATGTCTCCTTGACCCGCAGCACAGTGTGTGTTAGTAGAAGAAACAAACAGAACAACACAAGTGAAGTGAGGATTTTGGACGATTCGGAGAGGGGAAAAGTGATAGAGAGTAGAAAAAGAGAGTCAACAAAATAAACAAGACATAAATAAACAAATAAAAAAAAAACATGTAAACAAAAAACATAAAAGTTTGGGTTATTTCCTTGTCTTATGGGTCTAGTCACATGATCTTGACCCTTGATTCCTGGAAGCTTCTTATAATTCTTATATTTCCCTATCTCAGTCCTTTTTCTTTGGACTTCGCACCTACCGCTACAAACGGATGTCATGTTGGACTTTATTTTAAACCGCTGCAGATTCTTTTCAAAAATACAAGCCTTAACCGTATTTCTTTCTTCGATGTATGTATAAATGTCTCGTGGCTTAATCGTATTTCTTTCTTCGATGTATACTTTAACCTAAAAAGCTTGCTACAATACCCGTTCTAGAACAAGTTTCAAGCATGTATTTAACTATCTTAAACGGCTTTTAAACAGGTTAGTAAGTCAATGTTTTTTACAAGATTTGAGACTTCAAACGAGTCAACAAAAGTAAAATTGAAAATGAAGATAATAAAACATGTTTTCAGTTTAACCGGCCAACTTCTTAAGATTAAAAACACCTTTTAATAACATCAAACTTTAGCTTTAAAAATTGAGAATAGATTATTGAAAATTCTTAACCTAATATATAACTTGATAGAGTAGTTTTAACCTATTCCTACCCCCCATTTATGGCCGGCTGGTTTGGCTTTTTTATATGTGCTTTCGCATGTTTTTAACTTTTTTTTTACATGTTGTGTATGCATATATTTTTTTTACTCGTTTGTATTTACTTGGTAACATAGAGTTAAATCTTTCTAGACAAACAACCTTTTTCAAGAAAATCTCGATGCAAAATGAGTTATATTTATATGAAATTACTACCCTTGTTATATCTAGTTGTTATCATATGATCGACTAATGTCTACTTTCATGCTTGAAATGTATGTCTCAATCACATATCGACTATAGATAAGATGAATTTAAAGTGGATGCAAACTTCACCTAGTGAGTTGATTGTTGAATATCCTACACCAATTAATGATAAGAAAAATTTACATATATAAGTGGGTGCAAACCTCATCTTACAAACCAATTTTATTAAACTGAGTTGGACTTAAAGTCCACTTCTTAGAATGCTATTAGAGTCATATAAAACATATCCTAATGGAATTTCTTATTTGTTGGGTCTATAGTGTCATCCGTTATCGAACTACCTATTAATGTCCAGTTTCATGTTCGACATGTATATGCTCATTATGACGAGATATGTTAGAGATTCCACATCGACTAGTTATGAGACAAATTTATAATATATAAATAAATGCAAATCTCACCTTAAAAGCCAATTTTGTAAAATTGAGACTAGTGAACACTTTCTATGGGAGGAGAAGAATTCTGAGATTGTTGTAGCAAAGCAAGAATGGCTTCGTATTAATCTTTAGGAAACCAAAGGTTGAATTAGAGTTATCATTTTGTGCATTAGGAAAGTCAATGGCAATGAAAGGTTCAACATGGACTACATTAGTAAAATATTTGGAATTGTGCATGTTGTTGTGATTAAATCCTAGTGAAATATTGTGTTTTATTAAGCAATTTTTAGAGGTGTGATTTATTCTTTGGTAGTGATCATAGTATTTTTTGTTATGTCCAATGGATTTCTTTGAACATCCTTTATCACGAAAAGTAGAGGAAGCACCACGTTTGGGAGAGGGCTTTTGTTGGAGTTGTCTTGAAATTTGAAATTTATAATTGATTATTCAAAATTAAGGGAGAAATGGTCATGAAATTTATTATTCTTGTTATAGAATAAGGAATTGGTTTTTGCAAGATTTGTCATAGGTTTGATAAACATAACATGAGAACGAACTTGAGAGAAATTATCATTAAGACTATATTGTATATAGGTGAAGAAGACCCATCGACCCTGTTAATTACAATCTCTAAAGACAAGTACATGATAGCATTTACCGAGCACTTATGTTAGGTAACCTGTAATCAATATAACTGATAGGTCCACTACCTTGGGTACTCCACTAAATGGGTAAGATCAACTATCACTAGCTTGTACTAAATACCAAGTACCGAGTACTACGCTTCCAATGCCAAAGCCTGCATTTATTCTTTGATAACCAAGCTAGTCATTGAGCTAGGGTACCACCTACTATAGTACCTCCTTGTGCCTGTCGAAGACACTCTAGCATTGGGTAACTTAGCCAAGGAATAGGTGGAGGTGCTCACAAATAAGTTGGCCATTAGGCCTCTAGGCCAATAAGCCTATAATCGTGGCTCATATTCTTCTCTCACTCTCATGCACCAAACTTTAACTTTATTCCTTGTGCTCTTCTATTTTCTCTGTAATTCAATGGTTGATTCTCGCCACAAGATGAAAACAAGGAGAAGAACTAGAGCTTCTTCATCTGCTCAACCTCGTGCACCTCGCCCCGCCATTGATAAATGGCTTTCAAATACTGAAAAGCATAGAGAGTTCATCCACTTTTGGAAACACAAGAAACTCATTGCTTCCAAGTATGTTACCTTGGGTTGGTATAGATTTTATGGATTCCAATTTCCTAATCTCATGGAAGATCAAGGTTTAAAGCATTTTGTGGAACAAAAAGGTGTATTCTTCCTGATCTTGTTTGTGTCTCCTACTTCAATCTCCGACTTCGTGATGGCATGGCAACAACAAAAGTCAAAGGAGTTAAAATCATTCTAGATGATGATATCTAGGCCAATATGGCCATGCTAACTATTAGGGAGGACGATGTGAAGGTCCATCTTGGAGTAGAAGGGTTCAACCGTCTACTCGCATTCCAATCCTTCTTGCGCAACCCATAACTCCAACCATGTCACAAACAACTCCTTGTGGTTGGCTTAAGGTAGAAGAACGCCTAATTCACTACTTGATTATTTGGGTTTTATGCCCGCGTGCTACAAATCATGCCTAATGTTTTGAACAGAATCTCCTTATCATATATGGGCTTCTAAATCATATTCACATTGATTGGCCCTCTCTCATTATTGACACCATAATGAAGGCACAAAGATATCTAGTTTATAATTTACCCTATGCTCTTCTTGTGTCAAGAATTTGTGAATACAAGGGAATGAATATTGTTAGAGAAAAGAAACTCGCTATTCAAGCAGCTAATTCTGAAATTGAAGAAAACACCTTGTGAAAAATGGTTTTTGTCTCTCTTGGAAACATCTTTGTTAATAAAGATGATGTTCAAAATGAAGATGATGATGATGAAGATACTCACATGGTTGAACCTGTCAATATAACTAATCCATCTGAGTTAGTCCTTCCAATATTCCTTCATCATCCTCTCTCTCTATTGAGGAATAAATTACAAATGTAACTCACCAAATGGAGAAAATGAACACTCTTCAACAAACAAGACATGAAGAGCTCATAGAGCTACAATAGTCTCATCATACAATTAGAACTGGGCTTTTAGATAATTTAGATACCTACTTAACAAAATTGAGAGTCATTATGACCTCAATCTTTATGGTGGTACTAGTCTTGATATCTAATATGTTGTATTTCCTTAGTATTGTCTCTTTGATCTTTTAAAGTATTGTATCCTTGATGTCTTAAATTTGAATGCAAATATTTCTTTCATCTTATTTCAATATGTCTTGACAATTTTTGATTGATTGTTTTGTTAAGGAGGAGCTTCTATTAAGCTAACACCATACTCATGTTATTATTATTTAAAGCTAATCATCTTTATGTCTTGTTTAAGTAAAAACACAATGCAGAATAGACAAAAGTTCTTCTAAAAAAATGAATTTTAATCATTATAAAAAAGGGGGAGATTGTTACCAATGAGAAGCATTGATCCTTTGAAGAGATTTTGATGATGATGCACTTGAAGACTTGAAGGAACATCTACATACATGGTTAAAGCATCTTTTCACTAGTGCAAAATTTGCCTTTCACGTCACCCAACAGACGTCCGTCCACGAAAACACCAACGTAAATAATTGACCGGTGGTATTTTTGTAAATAAGTTTGACTATAGACGTCCGTTGTGAAGTGCCCCGACGTCTATAATATTATAGACGTCGGGGCCCCTCCACAACGGACGTTTAAGCTGCTGACAGGTAGTTGAAGAGTTAATTGTTTCAGCCTCTTAAACGTCCATTGTGGAGGGGCACCGACGTCTATAATATTATAGACATCGGGGCCCCTCCACAACGGACGTTTAAGCGACTGACAGGGTAGTTGAAGAGTTAATTGCTTCATCCTCTTAAACGTCCGTTGTAGGGGCCCCGACGTGTAGAGTATTATACACGTCGGAGCCCCTCCACAACGGACGTTTAAGCGGCTGAAAGGGTAGTTGAAGAGTTAATTGCTTCAACCTCTTAAACGTTCGTTGGAGAGGCCCCGACATGTATAATATTATAGATGTCAGGACCCCTCCACAATGGACGTTTAAGCGGCTGACAGGGTAGTTGAAGAGTTAATTGCTTCAGCCTCTTAAACGCCCGTTGTGGAGGGGCCCCGCCGTCTATAATATTATACACGTCGGGGCCCCTTCAACGGAGGTCTAAACCCCCCCCCCCCCCCCCGCGAATATCAATATTTAAATCCAAAACTCGTCATATTAGTTATGGCCTCGACGTCTATAATATTATAAATGTCGGGGCCTTCCTGTACCGGACATGTAGTGCCATTTTTACTAAAACGCGAACTCGCGAGGAGTTACGCTCACTGTTCATCGTCTTCCCCACAATTTCACTCTGCGGCATTGCATTTCCAGGTGCGTTTTCTTTGTTTTGAACCGTTTAAATTTACTTTTAATCCGATTAAATTGTTCTGTGATGAAATATCTTTGATTTGAATCGATTAAAAATTGTTTTCGGTGCGTTTTGGTGCAGTTTCTTGCGTGTTCTTGGGCGGCATTTTTGGCCTACGTTTTAGGTCGTGCACTCCTCGATTCCCCTCCATTTCATTTGGAATCTGCATGTGTTATTGGCTTTTGAATATGCATGTATTAGTTGTGTTATTATAATTGTCATGTTAGATTATAAGTATCAAATCATTGAGTGACACTTAGTTCCCGTTTGAAATTTAACACAAACGATTAATCTTTTAATCGTTTGTGTTAAATTTTGAATTGTCCAATTGGACAGTTTGAGAAAATGAATTTTCATCATTTGCAATAACATGTAAGTTGGAGTTTATGGATAAGATTGATAAAATTTCGGTTCAGTATTTGTGTTGTTCTCCGGATGCATATTTGATTGTGGTCATCGTTGACTACTCTCATTTCGTATATTTCGGAGACCAATGCGAAATGTTGCCGAAATCTTATCAAATTTATGATGTAGACTTCTTTCCACGTAGCAAATTATGAAAAATAATTTTTTTCAATAGGTAGGGCCTAACCTTGTGAGAGTTAAAAACATAAACTAATGATTTTATGAACATAGAATGGATCGAAGCTGGATGAATGAACGTCGCATCAGTGAAGAATATGATAAGGGTGTTTCAGAGTTCTTGCAATACGTTGAACAAAATGCTAAGTCTATGAACGGGACATATTTTTTTCCTTATGTGCATTGTCTTAATCAAATACGGCAAGACTTAGGCAATGTGTGTGACCATCTATTCATGTTCGGCATCATGAGGACTTATACCGTTTGAACTTGGCATGGAGAAGTATTGGACCAGCCTACCACGTCACGAGGAACGAATTATGTGGAAGAATGGATGAGTGATCATTTAGAGGACATGATACGTGATGCCGTTGAAGATAATTTTGGAAGAGCTAATTTGTATGATTCTCTTATAAATGACTCAGAGCAACTGTTGTTCCCCGGATGCTCGAATTTTACACGTCTGTCTGCAACTTTAAAGTTGTTTAGTTTAAAAGCAAGGAATGGATGGACCGATAAAAGTTTCACCGAATTGTTGGAGTTGCTGAAGGAGATGCTTCCAGAAAATAATACTCTACCTATTCGTAATTACGAGGCAAAAATTTTTTATGTCCAATGGGTTTTGAATATCAAAAGATACATGCTTGTCCTAATGATTGTGTTTTGTACACAAAAGAGTTTGCTTCGCTAAAGTATTGTCCAACAATGTGGTTTATCCCATTTTAAAGAGAAATCTCACAGAAACACTGCTGATGAAGGTAATGATGGTGCACCTGCTAAGGTGATGTGGTATTTGCCTATAATACCTAGGTTCAAACGTATGTTTTCTGTTAAAGAAGATGCAAAGAACCTTAAATGGCACTTTGACGAAAGAAAGTGCGATAATCTTCTTTGACACCCTGCTGATTCACCCCAATGGAAAAAGATTGATGAAAATTTTCCAAAATTCGGTACAGATCCAAGAAACTTAAGACTTGCACTTGCAACTGATGGTATGAATCCTTATGGAAACTCGAGGTCAACTAGTTCAAATTTTATATCCAAAGGTTGTAAGTCATTTATAGTTCTAATTCATTTTCTATGTTATTGAATGATCTAAATTCTTGACTATTTAGTTTGTCATTTTAGTGTAACCAGCAGCAGGATTCATGGGAATGTGGCTTCTATGTCATGTGTTGGATTAAGACCATCATTCGAGCTGTCATTACAGATGACTGGAATGAGGTAATGATGCATACCTTGAATACATTACAAATCAAATTCATCTTTAAACATATATGAAACCATAATGAATCTTTCTTCAATTTTACAACGCTTCAAGAGTACATCTCCTATACCAGAGGACACAATTAGGCAGATAAGGTAGGAGTAGACAGCTTATCTTCTGCAAAGATGGAGTTACGAACAGTTTTATTTGTTGTTGAACATTACTTAGTTTTAGTTGAAGTTTATATCTTGATAGTTTTGGTATTGGATTATTTTGTACATTAAGTAGAACTTTCTTTATATGAAACGCAGATATACTATACTACATTGTTCTAGGACAATTTTCTGCTTTTCAGGTGTAGTTTTAATGCAAAAATAAATTGATTTTTAAAAAAAAAACGCCCAGTAGACGTCAGTTAGTGCACTGACGGACGTCTATAGATGTCTGACAGTGCACAAACCGACGTCCAAACCCCCTAATCCCTAAACAACCCGTTCAGGCATATAGACGTCCGAGGTGGCTTCATCGGACGTCTCTATAGACGTCAGGGGGATGTGCCTCTGACATCTAGTCAGACGTCAGGGGGTGTGCCTCGGACGTCTATATAGACGTCAGGCCTGACACAATGGACGTCTGACTAATGTCACCCACAAAGACGTCGGGTACAAGTCGGACGTCAAAAAGCCAAAAGAACAGACGTCTAAAGCCCTTTCTGCACTAGTGTTTGTAAAAACATTTGTATTAGGCTTTATCTTTCAATTGTTAGCATTTAGAAGTCATGTAACTTACTCCTTTGTATTGATTTCTCTCGACAGTAATCGATTATCACGGGGGATAATCGATTATCACAACTAAAACTAAACAAGGCATCGTCTCAGAAATAATCGAATATCTAGTGATAATCAATTATCTCTAAAAGTTCTAATTGTCTAGGGTTCGACAATAATCGATTATCACTAAGGATAATTTATTATCATATTTTTCAAAACCCACAACAACCTAAAATAATTGATTATCACTTTTTATAATTGATTATATCTAGTAGTTAGGAATTGTCTTTTCATTTTCTGACCCCTGGCCTATAAATAGAAGTCTCCTAAACCTTTTGAAGGTTACCTAAACTATTGAGAGTACAGAATTGGTTTTGAGGAAGCTCTTGTGTTTAAGTGATTGCTTGATCAAGTTCTTGAAGAAGGAGAAACTTGTTCTTAGTGTGTCTAACGTGAAAGCGGTTCTCTACCAAGTTGTTCAAGTTGTGCTTCATTCCCTCGTGTGTCGAAGGAAGGTTGATAACTATCAGATTTTGCACCTATAATTGTGTTTAGAAGTCTAGGTTAGTGTATTTTAGTCTATAATTGTTTAGAATTAGGATAGATTTAGGTTTTTCTTTAAAATATTTAGATTTGTAAAATTGTAGTTAAAATTAGGTTTTTATGAGTATTTTTTAGTGTTTGTTCATAAATAGGAAATTAGTATTTTTTTAGAATTATTTTCTTTATTTATTTTTTTGTTTAGATAGGCTTTTATTTTCCTTAATTTCTGAAAAGATTTTCTTTGATTGTTGATTGAATTTTTTTTGGGCTGTTTTTTTTTTTGAAGGGGTCCAGACTGTGCATCTCATTTGGAAGCTTTGGGTTGCTACGCTTTGGTCATTGTTGTTGCTATAATTAGGCCAATGCAATGCTTGGATGACTTAATCTGAAATTCCAGGATTGGGCCTTGATTGTGCTGGCTGTTCTATACTACTGAATTTGACGTTGCTGATTGAAGACGTTGTCGGGTCGCTACTGCTGTAATGGAACTCCAACTTTAGTGCTATTATGCCGTTTTGGGATTAATGAAACGTAGAGTTTTGTTGGCAACTGCTGCCTTTGGAGGGGGACATGTTCGAAAGCCTCATTTTCCCATTGTGGAAGCCTCGAGCTAGGGTAAAGCAAAGAGCGAGATTGGAGGTGCAAAGCTCGGAAGCTTCATGGCTCGTGCCACTTACCCAAAGAGGAAAAAGATGATCAGAGGCACGTGCAGGGAGGCTCAATCGGCAAAATCGGTGAAGCTTGAAGAGGTTGGTCGGAGAGCTTAAACAAAAGGATGAACAGTGGTTGTTGGATCAAGAATAAGAAGCGTCTTCAAGGTTTCCTATTTTTCTCTTTCATTTTCTCTTTTCTTTTCTTCTTCGACCCTATATAAAGGGGCTTCCACCATGTAACACAGAAACTTTCACATTTTACACTTCCACACACTTTCAGACTCTACAGTTTACATTCTTTAGTTTAGGTTTTTTTACGCTTTCTATAGAGTAAGCTTCCGTTCTTCTGGCATTTAAACAAAAACTTACGGTGGTGACAGCCTGTGGTGGCTTCGATTGCGTCTTGTTTGGTACCGTTTTCTTCTACTCTTAATTTCACATTAATAAAATGTCATTTTCATTGGTGTGTTTCTGTTGTGTCTATTTTGTGATTCTGAGTTTGATTTTGTTTAGTTTTTATGTAGTGTTTGTTGTTTTACATTGAAAATTTTTTATTTGGATTCTATGACAACACACAGTTGAAATTCCTTAGGGAATTACATGACTCCACAGTGAGCATGACTTATCGAGATGTCTTCTTAAGTTGGAGATGAGTCCAATGAAAGAAAAATATTGTAATTCGTATTTTGCTTCTTTCAGTTCATTTCAATTAGGATTTTATATGTTTTAGATTAGATTGCATGTTTCAATTGCATTTAGATTAGGTTTTGCATCTAGTGATGATTAGAAACTTGAATTAGAAGTTGAATTTGTTGTAATTTGGTATAGTAAGTAGACATTTACACAATCTAAGTTCTGATTTGGAACTTAAATACCACACAGTGGGTATAACTGTCCAAGATGTCTTCCTGAGTGGTAATGACTACTTTTCTACACTAACTTTGGCATTTTTTATTCTAATTCATGGTTTTAATCAACCAATTTGTTTCTACTTATTAGTTTAGGTGTTTGCTCATTTGATTTCAGTTTCAGTTGAGAGTACTGGCAAGATTGTTCTTGGTTACTTCTGTTTAGAGTGGGATTTGATGATTCATTTTAAGTTTAGGTTTTACATTTAATTCAAATTTGATGCTTAGTTTAGGAATATTTTTTGACTATTAATGCATTCTTTTAGACTTAGATTTTGCTTCTGCATTTTTGTTTCAAAGATTTTATTTCCTTATTTTTTAGCATTTGAGTTCTGTTTAGATTGTATCATATTTGTTATGTTTAGATTGTAGGAAGTTATAGTAAATAGGTTCTATTTATGTTTTGATACTGTTATTTTTTTATTATATTTTAATTTCTTTATTCTTTTAAATAGATTTTAGTTTAGACTAGTTTCAATTCTTTTATTTTAGTTTCATTCATTTTAAATGTCCCCACCTGTTTAGTAGTTAGTAAGTAAATAATTAATAAACAAATACAAGACCTTAACCATATACTTTAATCTTAATTAGCTGAGTCCTAGGATTGATATTCTGGTTGCCCTATGCTATATTAGTGGGGACCAGACTTTGTACTGCCTTAGGCGACTAAAAGGCAATTTAACAAAGGTGTTTTGTTTACTGTTTAGTTCATTATTCATCTTATAACATCAAACTGATTTTAGTGAAAAGTTAATCACTTATTTTAAAGTGATTAACAATTGGACATAGAATCTTTTGATTCAAACCAATATAAAAATCATCTGTGTGATTTTCCTTATCTCTGCATCTCCTTACTTTCATCTAGTTGAAGAATTTTATAAAAGGCAAAACAATAATTGTAATAGAACAAATTCACCTCTCCCCTCTTGTTCTTATGTCTGATTACACGTTCTTAAACATTCTGATGTGTCATACCAATTCCTACAGCGGTGGTACACTGGTGTGAGAAAGTAAAACTATGAGTGGTAGTTCAAAAGAATAGGAGTAGTTATAACATCCGTAAACATATCACCTATTCTAAAAATGATTTAGAACCCACACCACACATTATAAACAACTAGCAATGCAAATTAACAAACGAAACTAAGAAAGCTTGAACAACCTTAGAAACATGAATATAAGGCCTAAAGTTATGAGTTTCCCTCTTTGCTGAGTAATCATACCAAGATCTTGAGTATGGATTCACGGACAAGTGGAAAGATTTTAGTGGTGGTTTGAGAGCTCTTGCAAGTCAAATTGAAATTCCTTACTGTTGAAATAGAATGACTTAGTTTTCAACACCAAGAGGGGGGTGAATTGGTGAAACACAAAAACAATGTTTTCTTTAAATCTTTTTCGCAAAGTAGATACCTTTAAAAGCTTTCTTGAAACGCAAGGAAAAATACAAAGTCGACTGAATGTAACATAGTAGGAATAGAAAGATCAAAAATTGAGTTTTTATACTGGTTCGGCCAAGCCTACATCCAGTGTCCTTCCACGACAGGAAGCAAATGCACTATAATGATCAAGGTTTTTACAATAAGGCTTTTATAGCGACATCCACGTCAAAAATATAAAACATCTCTCTAACCCTCTAATCAAAATATAGGCATATACAAACAAAGAACAGCAGCAAGATGTCCCCTCTCCTGTAGTCTTTAATCACTTTGAACAATCCTCAAAGTCCAGAATGCTACACGTTCTCTTCTTATAGTCACAATAGGGCAACTTCAATCTTCACAAGATTGATAGAAACTGATCATGAAATAGACACCTCAAGTGCAGATTGATCAGATAGTAAGAGCACACAGATTCTTGCTCGTCAAGCAATCAACAAAGATGAACACCACAGTCTTCTTGATGAATTCTTAGAGCTTTCACACTTTCTGCAAGAGATCAATAATCTGAAAGAAATCAATCAAATCGTTAGAATCAAAAAAGTTCTTGCATAAATCAAATTCGTGACAATTTATAGCAATTCGCAACTCTGATGCATTTTAATTGACTTTGCTACTAATGTAGTCGAATATAACAAAACCGTTATAACAGTTAGCAGCAATCAATGTAGTTAATTGAATCGACAATTAATGTAGTTGAATCACAATAAATGTTTGGTCAACATATTTAAAAATATAGTCGTTGTAACATTTAATTCAAGCATTAACAGAATTTCAAAACTATAACAAACTTAGTCGAATGCAGGTTTCATGTAATCGACTATACAACACAGTTAAACAAAGTTTTGAAAAACTTTCTCTTCAACAATCCGCACAGCACACTTTGAAAAATGTTTTGCAAAGCCACGATTTTTAATCGACTTACTTCATAATGAAGTCGACTTAAAACTGTTGTTTTGCCACATTATAAGTTTAATAAAAGTGCTTGTGGTTTTCCTTTTCTAAAACAAATGGCATGCATTCACAGATAAGATCTCATGTAAAACACAGTGAATTGCAGCAATGACAGAATCAACACAAACATGTTCTCAAATAATCATGAAAGTAATGAACATGTAACACATAAACACATGTGTTATTAATTATGTGTTGTCATCATCAAAAACCAGAAACTCTGAGATTGTAGGTTCAGCTAAACCAGTGCTCCCCTTATCAGCAATCTCAACACTTACTATTCAAAGGGGGGAGATTCACCTCCAAAAGACTCTTTAACGCTCAAGTCAATAAGAGAGTTTAGGATGTATGAGTATGAGTATGAGATAGTGGGTGAGTATTAAGTGAGTATACCTTGGGGAATACTAGTTGTATTTATAGGATAACATGAGTCGTGGACCTATGTTCCCATTGGAATAATACTTACCTCTAGCATATAATAACAATGTAATTATAATAATAACATAATAACACCTTATCATAAATAATAACAATAAACAAACTATATTTTAAAATTTTTAATAAAACATTGATTATTTGTATTAGTTAGGCGCACAAAAATATTTTGCATTTTAATAATATTTATAAGGCTTGAGCAATGGTTGAGTTGGGTCACATTCGGGTTTAACACGACCAATCAAGCATAATTCAAAATTATCATTTTAAATTAATATCCGACCATTTCAAGTTTCGAGTTATTCGATTTCTGATAATATAAAATACTAGTACATGTGGATGGATAACGAGTTATCTAGATTTAACGTTACAAAGAAGAAAACATGTCACCAACCAAAGAAGAAGGTGTCACTCGCTTGCATTCCACAAACGCAACTATAAGACCTAGGGAAATGTGTAAGATCCTTGAAAATATTTGTAAGTCAGATACTAAATTAAAAAAAAAAAAAAAAAAAAAGTAAATAGTGAATAGTAAATTGTGAATAGTAAAAAGTGAATAGTAAAAAAAAAAAAACAAATTAAAAAAAAAAAATTATTTTTGGAAAGGATAAGTGTTCCACGTAGCTTTGAGATCAGAATTCACCAATTTGAAAATAAAAAATTATTTTTGTAATAGTAAAATGAATAAAAAAATGAATAGTAAAAATGAATAGTAAAAATGAATAGTAAAATTTTTTACTATAAATAGCCAAGGGGGGAGGCTGAAAATTTACACCAAAGAACTTAGAAAATTTTTGAGAGAAGAGAGTTGGAAGAATTTCTAATTTCAAAGGGGATATTCTGGAAGTTTTCAGAGAGCAAGGAGATTAAGTCTGTAATAGAGGTAAGGGAAGCCACTCTTATACTTTGCTTTGCTCAAATCCTAAATCTTGAATATGTAGTATTTTGTTGTTGTATGGTCTTGAATTTTGAATGAGAACATTTATTTGTTTCTTTTGTATTTTTGGAAGGACGAGAAGTTGTCTAACCGGCTCTGCCAGATTCAACTTCTTGTTTCCCCACACCTTTTATTTCTTATTTATATTGTATTTTTGGAAGGACGAGAAGTTGTCTAACCGGCTCTGCCAGATTCAACTTCTTGTTTCCCCACACCTTTTATTTCTTATTTATATTATATTTTTGGAAGGATGAGAAGTAGTCTAACCGGCTCTGCCAGATTCAACTTCTTGTTTCCCCAAACCTTTTATTTCTTATTTATATTGTATTTTTGGAAGGATGAGAAGTTGTCTAACCGGCTCTGCCAGATTCAACTTCTTGTTTCCCCAGAAATTTTATTGTTTTATCTATTTTTTTTATTGCATCTTTCTGGAAGGATGAGAAGTTGTCTAACCGGCTCTGCCAGATTCAACTTTTTGTTTCCCCTGAATTTTTATATTAATATTATTTTGATGGTAATAAGAGCTAATTATTTTTGTATGTATTTATTTTATAAAATATTTGCATATGAATGTTGAACTGGTGTGCTCTGGTGAAACTATTTCATGACTTTTATTATATTGGGTGTGATAACTGAAACTGTGAAATTGTACATGTTGTGATGTGATGAATTTAATCTGTTTTGAATGAGTTTGTTAGTTGAAATTGATCTTGTTGGAAGGTCTGAAGTAAAGGTTCTGTAAAAGCTTGTATATGGGTATGAAATAAATGTATAGATATTGTTTGAGGTTGCTGTGAGAGGAAGTGAAAATATTAAAATTTGGCATTTCAAATTTAGAGCATAAGAGAACATGGTAGATAATTTAAATAAATCAATTGTTAATTATTGAGGGCCCTTCTTTGTTGGTAGGATAGAGGAACCTTAAAAACCTGAGTTGGCACATCCCTGATCATAGAGCAGCCCTGGCCTGGTCCAGTCAGTTGTGACTAGTCATATGTGCTGGCGTCGAAGGTGAGTTTGATGCGTTCAGACATCTGGGTCCTCTCCGGTGACCAATTGGGGTAAAGAAAAATCTATAATAGGATGAAAATAAAATAAAACAAGTTGATTGTAGATGCATAATATTATCATGGTAAAAATTTCATATATATTTTATTTATCATTACATTGAGCCCAGACTTTAATATGTAGTTCTTAAGATATGTTGATATATTTTGGTTGATCCATGATCTTTGTTTGGTGAAAATATGTTGAGTTATACTCGTTATGGGCAAAATGAGTTTATAATATGAAGCATGATATCTGACAATATGTTTGATTTATTGATACCAAAACGGGTGATTATGAATTCATGATTAAAGAATGAACATGATTGAGTTAGGTGGATAAGAGGGTATGAATTGTTGGTTTTATGAAATGTTGGGGTGGATATGAGAAATCATTACTTATGAAATGATGTTTACTACCGGGAGTAGTTTGTTCGAGTTATACCATGAGAGTTTGGTATGAGCAAAGTAACACTTGAGGTTTATGAAAGCAGGCAGAAAGTGGTCTGACCATAAGGCTTTGACATAAACATATGATTCGTAAGTTTTATAGAAGCAGGCAGAGAGGGGTCTGACCATAAGGCTTCAGAAAGTAAGACATAGTATATAAGTGAGGCTTAAGGAAGCAGGCAGAGAGCAGTCTGACCATAAGGCTTCATGAGTAAGCATGGAACACTTGTAAGATTTATGGAAATGAGAAAGATGATTTTGATAATGATGAATTAATGACATCGGAATAATGATATTTTATCAATTGCAGAAATACATGATTATAATATTTTTATTACAAGTTTAATGATTTTATGATATGGTTGGCTTACCCTTATTTGTTTGTGCTATGATCATATAACTCATGTTATATGTGAATAGATAATGTCGCAGATACGGTTGAAAAAGCTTAGAGATGAGAGAGACGCGGGGAAAAACTTTCAGGGATATTTTGTAAAAAGAATAAATTTGTATTGGAAAAATTATGTTGTGTAAAACTTATAAGTTGAAATTCGAATTTATGTTAAGTGGTGAAGACTATATTGTTTGAAGTTTGTAAGTTTGGTATTGTACTTTGGGAGAATTGAAATAAAGTTTGATGGTTTATAAAATATATCAAATTAATTTAGTCTCTACTATCAGTAATACCCTTTAAAATATTAGGGTGTTACATTTTGGTATCAGAGCAATGGTTTTCGAAAATATTTTGGGACTTTGGGGAGTGAAATTATTATTCTTAGTAAAATATCAATTGAGTTGATTCTTGTTTTATTGGAAACTAGACTCAAAGAGTTTCAATCTGACTACTCCTACGCATATTTTGGACTTCGGGAAGGGGTCTAACCGAGCTGGGGAAAACGTGACAGTTTTGCTGTCCAAGGGCTAGCGTCCAACCTTAATTTTAGGTGTATTTTTACAAGTTGCGACTTTTTGGAGTGGGTAGGTTGTGTTCTGGACTAGGAGAACATTTTGGGACCCTTTGGAGACTTTCCTACCATGTTTTAGGGCTAAAAAATGGTTTAGGATGGTCCATTGGTTGTTTATTATTGCTAAGTGCCAAGTGCATGGGTCCTTAGTTGTCTAAGACATCTTCTTTCAATTCCAAATCAGATTTGGAGTTTTAGGGGAGAGTAGAGAGGTCCTTGGTGGGCGGTGAACGAAATCCTAAGTGTCCTAAGAGTGGAGGCTGACTTGGTCTAGCAAGGAGGAGAGGAGTTGCTCTCTTTGAAGAAGAGTTTAAGGTGTTTTAAGTCTTCATGAGGTAAGGGGAGCTAACTCAACTTAATTTCTAGAATTTTGTGGTTAGAAATATGGTTCCAATTGCTTGACTTTGATGAAGGGGAGCTAATCCTTTCTTGTTATGATCATGAATATGAATATGAATATGTTAAAAATTTGGTAATGGTAGTTATCTATTGACTTGTGTAAAATTTGGTTTTCATGATTATAATTTCTTATTTTCGAGTTACTGTGGTAATAAATTTCTATTAATTTTTTTCACCGTTGGATTTAGTTAAAATTTTAATATGTGAATCCTAACACATATTACTAAACTTTGACCGTTCGGATTTGAAAATAAAAGTCTGTACTTGGATAAATAAATCCTATAAGTTTGAGTAATTTAGTTACCCCTGTAGTTCTGTTACTAAGTTGTCTCAATAAAATATAGATTTTGACCTATTTGACTGTTAGATCAACCTCAAAAATTTGATATAGGATCCCTAAGACATATTAATACACTGTGACCGATCGGATTTGTAATTGAAGGTCTATGCTTAGAGAAAGAAATTTCGAAAGTTGGAAATATTTGATGAACACTGTAATTCCGTTCTTAAGTTATAATGGTAAAAATTTCATAGATATTTCATTTACCGTTAGATTGAGCCCAAACTTTAGTATGTAGTTCATAAGACATATTAGGTGATCTTGACCATTCAGATTTGGAATTAGATGTCTGTGCTTAGAGGAATTCATTCCGCATTTTGAGTTTAACCGAGAACCACTTAAAATTCTGTCTCTGAGTTACCTCGGTAAAATCTTCATATCTATTTAGATAACCGTTAGATTAATCTGAAATTTTAGTATGTTGTTCTTAAGCGATAGTGGTATACTTCGACCGTTCGGATTTTAGATCGGAGTTACAGATTTAGAGATATTAATTTCGTACCTTCTGAGGGATCTCAATACTGTTTAATTTATGTTTTGGATCATTTATACAAAATTGATGATTTCCGCCTCATTAACCGTTGGATTGGACTGAAAAGCTTACCATATGATCTAAACATGTTGTTGATTAGTTTGATTGGTTTAGATCGCCGATAAATAATATGTTAAAAAAAGGTAATTTGGTTAATTTGTGCTACTTTGGTAAGTAGGCAGGATTGAAACTGAGATATGTTGATTGGTTATTATGTGCTTGTTGAGCATGATTGGTTCGGGATTAGTGGTTGAGATGGCATGTGATTGGTTATGAATGATATGTTAGGAAAATGTAATTTGGTTAATTTATGCTACATTGGTAAGTAGACAGAAGATCTTGTTTTATGCTACTTTGGTAAGTAGGCGAATTAATTATACTGTGCTGCTTTGATAAGTAGACAGTATTGTCTTGCGGTGCTACTTTGATAAGTAGAGAGAATAACTTGGTTTGTACTACTTTGGTAAGTAGGTCGGATGAGGTGAAGTTGTAATACTTTGATAAGTGGAATAGTAAAATTGTTGAGCAATGATATTGTGATAATGCTTAACTGTATTGAATACTGTGGATGTATTATTAACGGATTGTGAATGGATTGTATGCTTGTTTCAGTTAGCTCACCCTATTGTTGGTGTTTGTGTATGTGAATGCAATGATCGTATAATGTGTGATATTATACGGGAGCAGAAACTATTTAAGATGAATTAGCAGATGGTTCTGGACTTGCTTAGAAGATGAGAGATCTATGAAAAAAAAAAAAAAAAAAAAAAAGAGACATGGGGGATTTCTAAATAAATATGTTTTGAAATTTCAAACTATGTGAAATTTTAAATTTCAGAAGTTTATGAATTGTGTGAAATTTTATTTCAGAAGACTTGTGTTGTAATAAAGCACTTAATATTTTGTTGGTGTTGAAAATTGTTAAAGAAAAGTTATATATGTATTTTTGTGGAAAAATAAATTGTAACGCCTAAATCGGGGTGTTACACTGTTGGGTATCAGAGCAATGGTTTTTGAAAATCAATATCTCTTTTGTAAGTATTCTTTTGTTAAATAGTCTTTGTTTAAATAAATAATTTTCGAGGGCGAAAATAATTGTTGTTGGGGAGATTGTAAGATCCTTGAAAATATTTGTAAGTCAGATACTAAATTAAAAAAAAAAAAAAAGTAAATAGTGAATAGTAAATTGTGAATAGTAAAAAGTGAATAGTAAAAAAAAAAAACAAATTAAAAAAAAAAAATTATTTTTGGAAAGGATAAGTGTTCCACGTAGCTTTGAGATCAGAATTCACCAATTTGAAAATAAAAAATTATTTTTGTAATAGTAAAATGAATAAAAAAATGAATAGTAAAAATGAATAGTAAAAATGAATAGTAAAATTTTTTACTATAAATAGCCAAGGGGGGAGGCTGAAAATTTACACCAAAGAACTTAGAAAATTTTTGAGAGAAGAGAGTTGGAAGAATTTCTAATTTCAAAGGGGATATTCTGGAAGTTTTCAGAGAGCAAGGAGATTAAGTCTGTAATAGAGGTAAGGGAAGCCACTCTTATACTTTGCTTTGCTCAAATCCTAAATCTTGAATATGTAGTATTTTGTTGTTGTATGGTCTTGAATTTTGAATGAGAACATTTATTTGTTTCTTTTGTATTTTTGGAAGGACGAGAAGTTGTCTAACCGGCTCTGCCAGATTCAACTTCTTGTTTCCCCACACCTTTTATTTCTTATTTATATTGTATTTTTGGAAGGACGAGAAGTTGTCTAACCGGCTCTGCCAGATTCAACTTCTTGTTTCCCCACACCTTTTATTTCTTATTTATATTATATTTTTGGAAGGATGAGAAGTAGTCTAACCGGCTCTGCCAGATTCAACTTCTTGTTTCCCCAAACCTTTTATTTCTTATTTATATTGTATTTTTGGAAGGATGAGAAGTTGTCTAACCGGCTCTGCCAGATTCAACTTCTTGTTTCCCCAGAAATTTTATTGTTTTATCTATTTTTTTTATTGCATCTTTCTGGAAGGATGAGAAGTTGTCTAACCGGCTCTGCCAGATTCAACTTTTTGTTTCCCCTGAATTTTTATATTAATATTATTTTGATGGTAATAAGAGCTAATTATTTTTGTATGTATTTATTTTATAAAATATTTGCATATGAATGTTGAACTGGTGTGCTCTGGTGAAACTATTTCATGACTTTTATTATATTGGGTGTGATAACTGAAACTGTGAAATTGTACATGTTGTGATGTGATGAATTTAATCTGTTTTGAATGAGTTTGTTAGTTGAAATTGATCTTGTTGGAAGGTCTGAAGTAAAGGTTCTGTAAAAGCTTGTATATGGGTATGAAATAAATGTATAGATATTGTTTGAGGTTGCTGTGAGAGGAAGTGAAAATATTAAAATTTGGCATTTCAAATTTAGAGCATAAGAGAACATGGTAGATAATTTAAATAAATCAATTGTTAATTATTGAGGGCCCTTCTTTGTTGGTAGGATAGAGGAACCTTAAAAACCTGAGTTGGCACATCCCTGATCATAGAGCAGCCCTGGCCTGGTCCAGTCAGTTGTGACTAGTCATATGTGCTGGCGTCGAAGGTGAGTTTGATGCGTTCAGACATCTGGGTCCTCTCCGGTGACCAATTGGGGTAAAGAAAAATCTATAATAGGATGAAAATAAAATAAAACAAGTTGATTGTAGATGCATAATATTATCATGGTAAAAATTTCATATATATTTTATTTATCATTACATTGAGCCCAGACTTTAATATGTAGTTCTTAAGATATGTTGATATATTTTGGTTGATCCATGATCTTTGTTTGGTGAAAATATGTTGAGTTATACTCGTTATGGGCAAAATGAGTTTATAATATGAAGCATGATATCTGACAATATGTTTGATTTATTGATACCAAAACGGGTGATTATGAATTCATGATTAAAGAATGAACATGATTGAGTTAGGTGGATAAGAGGGTATGAATTGTTGGTTTTATGAAATGTTGGGGTGGATATGAGAAATCATTACTTATGAAATGATGTTTACTACCGGGAGTAGTTTGTTCGAGTTATACCATGAGAGTTTGGTATGAGCAAAGTAACACTTGAGGTTTATGAAAGCAGGCAGAAAGTGGTCTGACCATAAGGCTTTGACATAAACATATGATTCGTAAGTTTTATAGAAGCAGGCAGAGAGGGGTCTGACCATAAGGCTTCAGAAAGTAAGACATAGTATATAAGTGAGGCTTAAGGAAGCAGGCAGAGAGCAGTCTGACCATAAGGCTTCATGAGTAAGCATGGAACACTTGTAAGATTTATGGAAATGAGAAAGATGATTTTGATAATGATGAATTAATGACATCGGAATAATGATATTTTATCAATTGCAGAAATACATGATTATAATATTTTTATTACAAGTTTAATGATTTTATGATATGGTTGGCTTACCCTTATTTGTTTGTGCTATGATCATATAACTCATGTTATATGTGAATAGATAATGTCGCAGATACGGTTGAAAAAGCTTAGAGATGAGAGAGACGCGGGGAAAAACTTTCAGGGATATTTTGTAAAAAGAATAAATTTGTATTGGAAAAATTATGTTGTGTAAAACTTATAAGTTGAAATTCGAATTTATGTTAAGTGGTGAAGACTATATTGTTTGAAGTTTGTAAGTTTGGTATTGTACTTTGGGAGAATTGAAATAAAGTTTGATGGTTTATAAAATATATCAAATTAATTTAGTCTCTACTATCAGTAATACCCTTTAAAATATTAGGGTGTTACAAAATGTAGGGTGTTAAAATTGGACTTTGTTTCTCAACAACAAGGGGGGGTTGAATTTGTGTTTTATAGAAACTTGCACTTTTTAAATCACGAATTATAAGGTTCTTGAAATCTTTCTTGTGCAACAATCAACTATGTTGCAATGAAACAGTACAAGTATATGCAATTACAATGAAAATGTAAAGAGATAGAGGACAGAAAAACAAACACAGTTTTTATACTGGTTCGACCTTAATGCCTACATCCAATCACCCTCCCAATCAACCTTAGATTGGAGAGTAATTCACTATAATGATCAGACAGCCAAGGCTTTATAGAGCAACTCTTAAATGTAAACACCTCACAAACTCTTAAATGTAAACACCTCACAAACTCTCAATAAAATATAGAACAACAAAACCTGCCAACACAGAACAACTTGTCCTTGTTGCAGCAAACCCTTTGAGATATCCCTCTCAAAGTCAAGAGTGCAACACTCTTCTTCCTAACGCTCACGTAGAAGGAAACAACAAATCCAATATTGAAAGTCTTCTCTCTTGATCTATCAAGATGCACCTTCAGTTGTGCAAAAATGATTCGTCAATACAGTACAGTTTTCGTCTTCTCAAGAATGCTTTAAAATTATCTAATTCTTCTCGTTCTTGATTCTTGGAGCTTTTTGATCAATCTGTAAAATCTCTCAAATGAATTCAATCAGATATGAAAATGTAAGTATGATCAATCGTTACAGATTTTTAAACAATGCGTCAATATATAGTTTATATCAGTCCTAACGCAAAGTAATCGATTACTAAACTTATGTAATCAGTTACATTAAACAGATGTAACAGAATTACAACAACTTTAGCTCTTAATTGAATATGCAATTAATGTAATCGATTTTCATTAAATGTTGGTCAAACACATTTAAAAATATGACCATTATAGTAGTTATGACAAGCAAGAAATCAGTTTTCGAGCATAACAAACTTAATTGAATATAGAAAGTATATAGTCGATGAAGCTTCAACACTTAACAGAATTTTGAAAACTTTGCTTTCCAAAGATTCATCATAGCACATTTGAAAATGATATATGCAAACACGAGTTTTAGTTAATTCAACAACTAATGTAATCGATTCAAACTAGTTGTTTTGCCACAATTCAAAAACATAAGATGTCTAATGACCTTAGTTGTTTACTACAACACTGTAATCGATTTTATCACTCATATATGCTTTTTGTGCATGTGGTATTCATAACACATAATCATACATTGTGCAAACACAGATATAATCACATCATAAACACGATAGTATGCAGTTACAATAATATGTTCAACATATGCATTTATCATACATTTTATGCAATTTCAAATCAGCATATGCATTGATATAACACATAGAAACTCTTTTTTGTTGTGACTTGACAACATTCATGTGTTGTTATTATCAGTGTGTTGTCATCATCAAAAATCAATCATAACAGGGATTGGGTTCAGCTATCACATGTGCTCCCACTATCAACATATGGCTTATGAATAATATTGTAATAAGAATTGAGTAAGTTTTAATGGAACTTACATGTTATCATAAGTGTTGTGTAGCTCATGTAGTGAGAGTTCTATGATGGATTAAGTGGTCACGTGTTCAGGTTTTTAGTAGAACATTAAGTTTTATATTATTTATTTATTTTATTAAGCGCAACACATGTTATTGTATGGTTGTTAAATTTGTGATGTGTGATATTCTCAATGTGATGTGTTAGCTTGTTGGTAGAGATGGTTGTCTATGATTGAATGGATGTGAGTTTAAATCCTAGGGAGTGAGGTTTGATGGGAAACCTTTGTTTTATTTTATTTATATTTTTTATAATAAGAGTAAGAATGTGTTTTCCATTTTCGTAATTGAGGTGCAAAAATTATAATTAGGTAGAGCTATAAAAATGGGTTACAACTCGTGGGCCAACCCAGCCCACCACAAGTTCGAGCCGTGTTTGGTTTGAAAAAAATATTTTTTTTTGTGCGGGTCAATTTTCAACCCGGCTTATTCGGGTTGAACTCGTGGTGAGTCGAGTTGGCTCACCAACCCACCTAATTTTATTTTATTAATTTATTATCTTAGGAAACCCTAAAAAATACTCTCCTAACTCTACTCTCGTGAATCTCTCACAGTGCTTTTACAGTGCTCTCACTTCACTATTGATCATCCCCAACCCCCAACCCAAGTTACTTGTTGTTAATTGCCTCAGATTGTATTTGGAAAAATCCTTATATTTCTCAAGACTTCGATCAAGTACACAATCTCAGTAATTTCAACTACTATAGTTTTATCAGGATTTACTCTAAAATAGTGATCATTGCATTCATGAAAAGGGTTATTAGCATTCCGACAATTGGGATGCACTGCCCGTTCCCTAGACATGTCACACAGAGAATTTATCCCCTGATCTGTTGCGTTACCGCATAGCAAGCAAACACATTTTCGCCAAAAATCCTAATGAAACCTCTTACTTCAAAAATTGAAAGCAACAAGTAGTGAAAAGAGATATTTGAATTGAAAGAACATATATTACAAGTAAAATCGAAATAGAGGAATCTATTGTTGCTTAATGTTGAGTTGCAAAAAGTTTGTAATTTTAATTTTTTTATTTAAAAAAATAATTAACTAAGTTAGTGAGTTAACCTGTTTAACTCACCAACCCATGATGGATCGAGTCGGATTCGAATTTTTTTGGCTCGCAAATAAATGAGCTGGGTTGGATTGGCTCACTAAGTGACCAACCCTTGGTGGGCCGGGCTGGGTTGGGTCGGAGGACCCGTTTTGACAGCACTATAATTAGGGGTGTAGGAAGTAAAGATATGCACTTTAAATAATATAAGCTGAAAAATAGAAGATTGAACATGAAATTTAGCAATTATGTTTTTAAAAACCAATTGATATATTTGGAAACATTACTTAAGTGGTTTCTTTTAGTTTATAATAGATTTTGATTTTTTTAAAATGGATTTTATTGAATTAGAAATACAAAAAGAGTAGATGGAAAGACACGTAAAAATTGAGAAGAAAAGAAAGAGAGCATCGTGAGACAAAGAGACTAAGGGCATGTTCTTTTGAGTGGACTTGAAGGAGTGGATTTGAGGAGATTTGAGAGGATTTAAAGATAATTTTAATTTTTTTTGTCGTTTTTTTGAGTGAATTTGGAGGTAAATGAGAGTGAATTTGAAAATAATTTTTTTTAATTTGTCACGTCAATACAATTCTATACTAATTCTCACAAATTTTATTTTCAAATTCACTTTCATTTATTTCCAAATTCACTCAAAAAAATAATAACAAAAATTATCTTTAAATCCTTTCAAATTCACTCCCTCAAATCTACTTAAAGAAGGTAGGTTGAAAGTTTAAAGCAGAGAAAGGAATTCCTAGATAGATAGGAAAAGTGTGAGAGACTCAGGGTTAGCTATGATTTTGTCTTAGATAAAGTCCTATTGATCAAGATTCGGGAAGCTTACTTTATATATTTAAATATTTATTTGATTGATATTAATTTTGAATGCTTTGAATGAGTGCGTGTGATTCTTGAGGTGAATTATGAGATTGTGGAAGTCTCTATATCGTGAAAATTTTACTCTATGACCAATAAATGTTGGTTCTTGTTTATCCGCACACATGAATCTAATTTTAGAAGGTAAATATTGAAATAATGGTTTAAAGAAAAGTGGGTAAGCTCTGTAAAAAAAAATTGGAATTAGAGACTTGAAGAACAAATTTGGGATTAGGTTTTTCCTTTTAATTATAATTAGAAATTAGAGATTTGTTTTATTTTTTTTAAATTATAATTAGGAATTGATTACAGTTAGGGTTTCCTTTTAATTACTTTTAAATCCCTAATTAAATTGAGCCCTACCCAAATCATATTTCCCTTATCCCTAATCAAATCCCCAAATCTTGATGCACTCTTCAAAACCCTAATCAAACTATCTTCGCCAATTGTGAGTGCCTCTTTCGCGGACAGATCCAACCTTGGGGTGTCCTTGTGGGTTTCGTAGAGCTTTCTTTTTCTCCTTCATCTTGGTTTGAACTCGCTAATACTGGTGGAGCAGGATGATGACATTGTGTTGGGCGTTATCGCGCAAGGAGCGGTGGCTAGGGGGAGGTTTTTTCTTTTCCTTTTTTGGTTAGGGGTCATGCTTCACTGGAAGGGAAGACTCCATTCTTCAATTCTGTTCTAGGTTGTTTTGTAGGGAAAGAGAGGCGATTTTTGGTGGCTCAACCGCGATGCTTTCTTCGCGACAACTGGTGCTTCACGTCTTTGCGGCGAGCTTCCGGTGGAAGGTACGAAATTTTGCAACGCGAGGATCTCGTCCTCTAGTGTCTTTGTGGTGACAAGGGCTTGGATGGGATTCGCATTTCAAATCAGAGTTGAAATTAGGTTCTATTATTTGGAGTTTTCTGGCTCTTGCAATTTGGGGTTTCCGTTCTTCCATTTTCGATCTTGTAATTTGGATTTAGGGTTTCGAATTAGGGATTTTGGGGTTTTTGGTTCTTGCGATTTGGTTCTTGTTGGTGGTTGCGAGCTGCGTCTGGGGAAGGGTTTGTAGTGTGTTTTTGCAAGTGTACGTTGACCGTTGAATGAGATGTAGACCGCGATGCGTTTTTGGGTCTCGATCTCACGACATGGAGTCGCCTTTTCTATTAGTTCGTAGTGGGTTTGGGGTTGATGAAGGGTTGTTTCCCTTGATTGTGGTGAGCAATCACGGTGATTATTGGCAACGTCACAAATGGACCGTTGGATTGTTCGATCTGGGCCTAGTTGGACCTACAGGGCCTTAGTTTGGACTTTGCAAGAGATGAAAACATTAAATAAAAGTAAGAATAATATTAATCATTATTAAAATAAAATTTATGTCCATAAATAAGTACTAACTACTAATAATGGAAATGAAATTGGAAATAAAGTTAATTGGGTTTGAAACGAAAATAATGTACAATGAGTATATGGATGAATAATTGAGTTGTTGCTGTTGGCTTGATGTTGACTGGTATACTTTTGTGAACTATTGTATGAGTTTGGTTAACTTCGTTTGATTGAGAGTTGTTAATACCAATAGGAGAAAATGAATTGAAAGAGGTTATGAAATATTGTACCTTTGAGGGTGCAATTGAGAATTATTGTACCCTATAAATCCTAGATTAGGCTTTCGATCGTGTGATACAAGAAATAGGCTCGCTTTGGTCTTGTGTGCGAAAAGAGAGTGGTGAATGATGTTTTACTTGGTCTTTGGCTGGTTGCTGAGTATAGTACTCTTTGCACAATGTGTCAATGTTTTTACTCGTAAGTCTTTATAAAGCAGGGAAATAAGTTCTTTAACCGCAAGGACGATCAAGTAACTGAAAAAACAAGAGGAGTAGGGGGGAGGTTGAATAGTGTTATTGGAAAAGGTTTTTGCAACCGATATATTATAGCACTTTCGTAAAGGATGAATGATTTTACGTAGATTGTAAAAGCTCAACTTTGAAATTGATTTAATCAATGAATTATTTTCAAGTGTTATTCAGTAGTTAAGATATATTCATTGCAATATTTTAATAAATCTTCATTTTTAATAAAAGTCGTTTGATATATAAATTTTTATATTAAAGATAAAATTGCAGCTGCAGGTTTTGTGAGAGAAGCGTTCAGAGAGAATAAAGTTGTAAGTGCACATATATTTTTATATTGGTTCATTCCAAATGAGCTACGTCCAGTCTCCTCTAACCTTAAAGGGTTCACTATAATCTTCAATAAGATTACAACTGAGTATTTTCACCGTTCCTGGTATCCCTAGACGCAATTGTTATCTACCTGATACACATCGTCTAGTTGAGTTTCACTCACTCCTAGTTGCACAATTATTCTTCATCATTCCTAGTATTTAATGAGTGCATATTGATGCCCTTATTGAGCATTTAATATTGGATTCTTAAATGGTTTTTGTACTTTAATGGAATATTTTAATTAAGATTTGCTATAATTGGGTTTATTTAGCATGAGATACAAAAACATGTTAAAAATAACTTTTTAGTTGCATAAATATTCTTTATATAGTTTGAGGTGTGTTAGTGTAGTTGCAGCTAAGTTGAGCTCATTGAGGTGTGGAAATAAATTGGTTAAAGTTTCATAACACCTTAAAGATAAATCCAAGAATAGTAAATAATCAATACCACAAGAGTCAATCCAAGCATAGCACAAAAAAGTGAAGAAATTTGGCTAAGCCAAGAAGAGGAAAGATGCAACAAAAATGAGATCTTACGATTTTCTCTATTTTTTTCTATGGAAGAACTTAGATAATTAATTAATGTTTATGATTAAAATAATTTGAGAAAAATATATCTTAAGATATTTTATTTGATATTGTTAAATAATTACCTTATTTAACTATATCAATAAATCAAAAGATAATATTTACCATATCTTTTTTAATATAGCATATATTTTCTCAAATATTTTTAGATCTCCATAACAATCAAATATATTTTGAAGATATTGAATTATATAGAAGATAATTGGAAAAGATTAAATTATCATAAAGAAGATTACAACAATAGAAAGCTAGAAACAAAGCCCAATCCAATTTCTATATAAAGAGACTTAGGAAAATACATTAAGGAGCTTAGGAATCCTTTGGGGGTTCAAATTTCGTCCACCCTCTCTTTTCTCATGTTCTCCACCCTTATATTTTCATGTTATATGAACATTCCATGGAGTGCTAAGGCTTTGGGGTTGATTGTGCTGTAATTTCTTAACTGGATTCTGAGAGCTTATATGAATAAATTTGTTAGTTCTTTTGATTCTTCTTGTAATTTATTTTTATCTATGTCTTTTGCTTCTTAATCAAGTAAAAGTAATGATTTTTAGATTATAGCAATTTAGCATGATGTCAAATCTACATAACATATCAATCATATGAGCCAAGGGTTTATAATTTTAATTCAGAATTTACTTTGATTAAAGTTAGAAACTTTCATATGATTGAATGACTTTTTGCCAATAATTGAGAATGTACTTTAATTAGTGGTAAAAACTTCAACAAGAATTAATCAAGAATGTACTTTGGTTAATTAACTTTTTACTTGATATAAAAGGTAAAAGAATAAACATGATTAGGTATAGTAATATTTACTTGAGAATGTACTTTGGTTAAATATACTATGATTAGTTTACAAAGTTCTTGCTTTTAATTGAGAATGTACTTTGATTAAGAGTGAAAACACCAACAAATTAATTGAGAATTCATATTGATTAATTTGAAAATCTAAGATAATAATTATATGAACTATAATCTTTAGATAACCAATGATGAATCCTATTTTGAAAAAGTAGTGAAATAAACCTATTTTTTTTATCTTTTTAAATCTTTTTATAAATTTCTTTCTCTCTATGTTTTATTACTTCGTTCTTTAATCTTTTCTTTATCTTTATCTTCTTTATTATTTTACTAACATTTTTGTATAGCTTTTATAAGAACTAATTTGTTAAGAATAAATTATGTGTTTGTTGGGAGACGACTTAGAGTTGAATTAAGTTGATCACGTCAACGACAACGTTATTAGTATCCCTAGACGTGATCAATGTCATATCAATCTCCACAAGTCTGACACCTACCAATCAAAACATCTTCATTGCTACGTTTTTCGAGACTGTGGGGCCACTATACTTATAGGATGAGATAGTCAAAGGAATACAAATTTTCATTGCACATACGACCAAATTGAGACTGACATCATTGTAGCAACATAAAGACTCGAACGTATATCATGTTAAGTCTAGGAGGTTAGTATATTATATATGTTTGAGTACATCTCGACTACTTGGGCTAAGATGTACTCAACTTAAGTATACCCAACAAGAGCGACATCATATCGGCTAGATCATTAATAGTGAAAAAATTTGATTAAGTTAATCCAATGGCTAAAGCATATTGCATAGTGACAAAATTAATCAAAGTAATTAACCATGTGGATCAAGCTCATTCAGGTAAAAACACTTAAACAAGGTATAAATAGAACATACACGAGATAAATTAATTATGTTACATTTTACAACACTTAATATTATCTGAAACACTTAGTTGACTTGAACGTCGGAGTATCTTCTACAAACACATCTCATTCGATTTAGAGAGACAAGAACCTATGACATCTCAACGCGAAAATATGAGTTTAAAGTATGCAATACACGTGAAGAGTTTTTTTTGTAAAGATCTTCATAAAATATATTTGTCCCTACAAAAACATCTTTTTGAAAGTTATTGTCAAAATCCAATTTTTTCTAGATAAATTAAATTCATCATAAAATATATAAATAAATAAATAATCATAATTATTTTATCGATATTAATGAAAATAACTTTTGTACATTGTTGATCATATTTTTTTTCTGACTTTTCAACTAAAATACTTACTCTATTTACACTTGTTAAAAATAATTCTAAACAAAATATTTTCGATGTGTTTGTATAACATAAACTTTCTTGTTATTGATAATGAGTAAATAGATTAGAACATCTCAAGAGTTCTTTTATAGATATAGTTTTTTTTTACTAATAAAATATAATATAAGAATGACTTGAGTCTGGGTCATGTACATGTTCATTTATATAAAAATACTTATTTTTCTATCAGAAAAAAACAATACATTTGTTCAATACGCACTACTTCATTTTTTTTCCTTGTCTATAAAGTAAATGAATCACTAATTGTTGAGATGAAAAGAAAATAGACAAGCAAATGAATCACTAATTGTTGAGATGAAAAGAAAATACATAAACAAGAGCTATAAAGGTAAGGAAGAAGATAGTATAAATAACTTCATACTCTTATTTATTTTTAAATGAAATTTAAAATTTTATAAATTAAAATAATTAAAGTTTTCTTTTAGATTTATAATCTTGTTTAAAACATTTATAAAATATTTTTGTTTTAAAATGTTTCAAATTATTTTATAAAAATAATTACTCAATAATTTTGATCCATATCAGATTTCTCAATGGTTTCTCAATTGTGTGGGACTGCCAGTATTAATAACCGCTGTCTCCGCAATAATTTCAAAGCAACTATTTTTGTTTTCTCTCTGACGACGACTTCATAATTCAGTGGGCAATTTAGCATTATTCTCTCCTTTTAAGTTTTCGGCGTGATAATTAAATCAATATTTGTATATAAATGTTGTTAAATTGGTAAAAGTAATGGTTTATAATTTATCGGCTTTAACTATAGCCAATTGCATTGAAAATGTATTTGCTACATATACTCTATTAGATTACAAATTAACATTTTAACGAAATATTTATTTGTAATCAATACAAAATTCCACAGTATTCAGCGATAGTATAATATTCATAACTGTCTAAGTCTATCAATATTCAAATTCCATAAGATTCAATGTATTAACATCCTATAAGCTAAGTCATTACTCTCTAAAAAAATTATTCTTTTGTTTTTACCATAACAGTCGATAAAATAATATTTTGATCGATAAAGATAAATAATCATATAGTCATCAAATTATCAAAAATCAAAATGTCTACATTTTATTCAAGCTTCACACGATGCAAGATAAAAAGTTTCATCAGGCCGATACAAATTCTTTAATTAATTTGTAAGATTTGTTGAGATTAAACTAAACTATCAACTGTAATAACTGTCTTATGACAGTTAGTTTTCTTACTTCTCTGCTACGTATATTGTTCATACATTTTTCTTTCGGATAATGAGAAAACTACCTCGCTTTCTCTCTCTTTCTTTCATATACTTTTCCTCTACTTTCCTTTTGAATAATTCTATTAAGTACGTTGGGCTAATAGTGGTATTATCTAAAGCCCTTAGGTTCCGAAACCTGGTGAAGAGTTGCGAAGCACAAAACACATCAAGAAGAAAGTCCTGTGAGAGTAATGGCTGGAATGGTCACAACAATCTGCCCGTATTTGATGGCAAAGGTTATGATGATTGGTGCGTCAAGATGGATGCAATTCTTGACTTCCAAGAAGTGGATGAGATAGTAAAAAAAGGTTTCAAAGAATCTTCGAAAGGTATGTAGAAGAGATGAAGAAATTGTACAAGGAGAACAGGCGGCTTGACTACAAAGCAAGAATATTGTTACATCAGTGTATCTTTGCTGCAATCTTCCAGAAAGTTTCAAAAGTTGTCACGGCCAAGGAGGTTTGGGATATTTTGCAAGAAAGTTATGGCAACTCTGGAAAAGTGAAGAAGATCATATTGCAATCTTTACAAAGGCAGTATGAACTACTATGCATGGGGGAGCAGGAAACAATTGTGGAGTACATTGGAAGAATCCAAGTTGTGGTGAATGCGATGAGAGCTTGTGACAAAATCGTGAAAGACAGGAAAATTGTTGAGAAGATACTCAGAATGTTAACTCCTCAATATGACCATATAGTCGTGACCATAGAAGAATGCAAGGATCTTGAGACTGTGAGGGTGGAAGAGTTGCAAAATTCTCTGGAAGCACATCAACAGAGACTGATTGAAAGGAAGAATGTGGAAAAAGGCATAAGTTAAGGCACAAATCAAGCCTTGCAAGCCAGGAATGATCAAAAGTTTAAAGGTCGTGGAGTTGGAAGGTGTAGAGGATAGTCAAGAGGCGGACGAATTGGAGGCAGAAATAAAAACTCCTCGTAACAATCTGTTGAAGATAATGGCAGCGAGTAAAGAGAGGGAAACAAGAGAGGTGGAAGACAGTCAAGGGGTAGAGGCAGAAAGAGTTATGATAAAAAGGAACATTCAATGCTACACGTGCAACAAATATGGGCACTATTCTGCAGAGTGCTGGCACAATGAAACTACAAAGAAAAGCAAGAATGATGAAGCAACGAATCTTGCACAAGACATATGCGATTCAGAATTTGATCATGTGCTTATAGGTTGTTCAGTCCAAAGAAGAAACAAGTTATTATCAGTAAAGATGTGATAGTAGATGAAGGTGCTACGTTTGATTAGAAGAAGGCTCAGGCAGACGAGAAACTAGGATCAGTGCCTAGCTAGTTGGAAGACAGAAATTCTGGTATTGAGCAGGTTGCTACTAATGATGAAGCCAATAGTAGAAGACCTCAAAGAGTAAGATTTCCCTCTATAAGACTAGCAGACCACAAGGTGTTTGTAGATAGTGATATAGTAGATTTTGGTGATCTTGTCCATCTTGCTTTCTTGGTTGATGCATAAACTCTTACTTTGAGGCAAGAAATTGATGTAAAGGAGTGGAAAGAAGCGATGATGGAGGAGCTGAAGGCAATTGAGAAGAATAGAACCTGGGAGATGGTAGAGTTACCTCAACACAAACAACCCAATGAGGTAAAGTGGGTGTTTAAAACCAAGTACAAACCGGATGGAGGCATAGCAAAGCTTTAAGCTAGACTGGGTGCAAAGGGTTTTTTGCAGAAACCTGGAATTGACTTCACAGATGTCTTTGCACCAGTTGTAAGACTTGAGACAGTGAGATTAGTGGTTGTTGTGGCTAGTTTTAAGAGTTGGAAAATTTGTCAAATGGATGTGAAATCAATGTTCTTAAATGGTCCACTAGAAGAGGAGGTTTATGTGAGACAACCCCCTGAATTTGATAAGAAAGGTGAAGAACATAAGGTATATAGGCTAAACAAAGCCTTATATGGGCTTAGGCAGGCACCTCGGGCCTGAAACAACCACATCAATGCATTGCTTCTCAGACTAGGATTCCATAAATGTTTTGTGGAGTTTGGAGTATATGTGAAGTTAGTTGGACAACAATGTACTTTGTTGATATGCTTGTATATAGATGATCTTCTTGTGACTAGAAACTCTGAAGGTGAAATTGAAGAGTTCAAGAGGAGAATGAAAGAAGAGTATGATATGACTGATCTCGGCAACCTGAGTTACTTTTTGGGGCTGGAGTTTGTGCAGACAGTGAATGGAATGTACCTTCATCAAAGAAGATACATTAACGAGGTTTTGAAAAGATTCAACAAGAAAAATTGTAACAGCACCTCAATTCCAGTCATGGCTAATATGAAATTGTCTAACCATGAAGATGAGAGAAAGGTGGATGCAACTTTGTTTAAGCAAAGAGTACGATCACTTAGGTACATTTGTAATAGCAGACCTAACATTAGTTATGGAGTTGGGCTGGTGAGTAGATTCATGAGTGATCCGAGGCAGTCTCACCTTGCAACTGCCAAACACATCCTGCACTACTTAAAAGGGACAATAGGCTTCGGTATTTTCTTCCCTAAGAAATTTGACAGCATAAATGGATTATTGGAGGCATGGTGTGATTCGGATTGGTGTGGTGACAAGGTAGATAGAAAGAGCACGTACAGTTACTTGTTCAAGTACTTGGGAGCACCAATTTCTTGGTGTTCTAAGAAGCAGAACGTGGTTGCTTTTTCCTCATGTGAAGTTGAGTATAATATTGCCTCTGCTTGGAGACAATCCTTGATGAATTGAAGCTTGAGTATAGAAAACCAGTGAAACTTTTAGTAAACAATAAATCTGCTATTAGTTTGTCAAAGAACACAGTTTTCCATTGAAGGAGCAAGCACATAGAAACTAAGTTTCCCTTCTTGAGAGATCAAGTCAATAAAGGGAGATTGGAGTTGATACATCGCTCTACAGAAGAGCAAATTGCTGATATTTTTACCAAAGCTTTGAGACAAAATAGATTTGTAATGTGGAGGGAATCACTAGGTGTTAAATCCTTATAGAATTTAGTTTAAGAGGGGTGTGTTGATATTAAACTAAACTCTCAACTGTAATAATTGTCTTATGACAATTTAGTTTTCTTACTTCTCTACTACATATATTGTTCATACATTTTTTTCTTTCGGTTAATGAGAAAACTACCTCGCTTTCTCTCTCTTTCTTTCATATAATTTTCCTTTACTCTCCTTCTGAATAATTCTATTAAGTACGTTGGGCTAACAAGATTGTATGCATTTGACTTACAAATCCCAATTAAAATTATGATATAACAGGCAAATCTTATCTTATATGAATGTAGGTTGAATTTGGTGTTGTCAAAATGATGTTTCCATGACAAAGGTATTGTAAAGATGGTTTTAGTACTACGAAAGAAATTTTGGAGAGAACATTGTCTATTATTGAACAATGTTGCATATTATAAATACAGGTTCAAGTGTGAAGGTTTCAATGCTATAAGATAAAAAGTGCATAAATGTCATTTTAAATAGATTAAAATATAGGTTTTCTATACTATGGAGTATTGAATTTTCTATATCAGTTATAGAAAATTTTCTTTTTATATGAGTTAAAGTCACAATCAATATAAAAAAGCAACCTTATAAAATTAATTACAGTACATTGATCTAGCCCATGATTTATAAAGTTAATTTAAAAAAAAAACTCCAATGTTTGCCTAGCAACCCTTAGTAAAGAGTAATAAAAAATTAAAAATGTTGACATAGTATAACGATCCAAATCAAGGAGAAACACAATTTATCAAAAACTTTTCCAAAACGCATACTGAAGACTAAGTTATCAAAATAAAACATATGATACTTTTATTAAAGTTTAACATTTAAAACTTTAAAATAAATGAGTTATCTGTTCAACTCGGAAAATAATCAAAGTACATATAAAATTCTTATTTAAGGTCTTCACTGCAAATTTACGCATTACATTGCTCCATTTTCATTTGTTACATCATTTATTCTCATATAACATCCCGCATTATACGATCATAGCATTCACATGCACAAACACAAACAACAGGGTGAGCTAACTAAAACAAACATGCACATAATCCATAGAATGTTAACCTTTTTTCCTATAGCCCAGCCGACATGAAATCAACCCTAGATTCTTGTGCCACAAAGCTAGCTCTACTTCCTCAAGCTAAACTTATAACCCAAAGAAAAAGAAGCTTTTATTTGAACTTCATCATCATCTTATTAAATAAAAAGAAGTTTTTATTCTTCTTCCTTTGAACTTCGTGAACTTATTAAATTTTTTTAACGAAGAGACTCATTTCTTCATTATCTTCAGAGTCATCTTCTTTAAGATTTTTATTGAATTCTACTTTGAACGTCACGTTCTTTTTCTTTCCTTTTTCTTCATCCTCGTTCAGTCTCCCGAAATCTAGTTCATATTCTCTCAACTTACCGAACAATGCAGCCATTGACATAGTGTTGAGATTTTGTGACTCATTGATTGCAGTCACCTTTGGTTGCGAAGACCTGTCCAAAGATTTAAGAATTTTTATATTAAATTCATCAATTTCAAAGGAGTTACCTAACCCAATGAGATGATTCACTATATGCGTGAAGCGCATTTGGACATCTATAATTGTTTCCCCTTGCTTCATGTGTAATATCTCATACTCTTAGATTAGAGTATTTCTTCTAGCTCTTTTAACATCATCAGTTCCTTTATGGGTGACTCTCAGCATCTCCCACATTTCTAAAGGTTGAGATCCTGTAAAACTCATCAACAATTAGAGTAGGTGATATAATATTACGAGCCTTAACATCATGTTGGGATCTTTTTCTATCTTTAGCATTCCATTGTTCTCGAGGTTTGGGTTCCTGCAAATTGTTAATAAATATAGTATGAACAAAAGGACCATTTGTGATAGTTTCCCAAATCTCACTATCAATAGATTCCATGAAAATTTGTTTTCTCAGTTTCCAAAAAGCATATTTTTCTCTAGTAAAAAATGGAGGTCTATTGATAGAGGCACCCTCAGCAATGGTTTGATATTGCTCTGTCATTTTGAATGACTATCAAAGCAAGCTTTGATACCGATTGTCAAAGTGGTGCAACAGAATGGTTAACACCTTCAACAAACCAAGAGGGGGATGAATTGATATTTTATCGCAAATCGTTCTTTTAATAATTTTCTCACGTAAATATAAATTCCTTAACACAATTTAAACAAATTTAAAGAGTAAGGAAGAGAGAAAATTGCATAGGTAATTTCTATACTAGTTTGGATCATAGAGATCCTACATCTAATTGTTAATCTCAACCGAAAATTAACGCTTCACTAACACAAACCAACAAATTGTTACAATCACAAAGAAAATAAACAAGTTGAAGGATAGAACAACTCTCTTATTACCTCAAGAAATGAAACTCACTTCTTCTTTAACCCACAAGGGATGAACACCTCCTCCGAATGCTTCATGAAGGATGACCACCTCCGTTGAATCTTTACAAAGGATGAACACCTCCTTTGAATCTTCACAAAGGATGACAGTCTTTCAACTTAGCAACAACAACACTCAATCACATTCCTAGTGAAAGTTTTTGCTCTATGCCAACATGCCAAGTTCTCAAAGCCATAGCACAAGGGTTACACAAACCCTAGAACACTTATCACCGCACACTATAGATAAGAATTTCAAAATACACTTATTTTGTATGTTGTATATTAAAATGAGAGTCTCAATCAAATTTATAGATATCTCACTCAAGGTTACCTCCAAAAATTCATTGTCAATTGTTTAGCATGTAATAATCGATTATCTAGATATGGTAATCGATTATGACTTAATGAATCCAAAACGGTTAAAAACTTGCTTGAAAAATCTCATAATTGTTCAAGATAATCAATTATGGCAAGTCATAATTGATTATTGATAATCGATTATCATAAGTGGTAATCGATTATCTTGAGTATAAAATGAGGTTTTCTTATTCAAAATGATTTTTAGCGCAACCTAAGGCAAACAATACACAGAATCAAATATAAACCACATCTTATACATCAATCTACTAAATTACAAAAACTTTAATAAAAAAATAAGTCTTCATGAAAATCTTCCTACAATAAGAACACTTGAGACTTGACTTTGAGACGTCATCAAAATTTCTACTCTTCAGCTTTATGCTACCAATATGTTTTACTCAAACAATGTTTAAAGAAGTAGATGTCTTGCAATCATATCGTTTAAGGAAAGCCATTAAGCACTATCAAAAGTAGATAAATGTTTTATCAATAGAGTGTCTAAGAAGAAAGAAAAAAAGATAGACATCTCATCAGAAGAAATATTACTTATAGTAGTGCTAAAAAATAGAGAACTCCTAACGAAGTAACCAAACATCATTGCATTTGAACTAAAACGACATATATGCATGATCAAAAGATAAAGTGTCTCAAATCTAACTTTACATGATAGTACATGAAAAGCTTTATAAGACAAGCATCCAATACATTGTCTATTGTATGACTACTAAACATTATAGCCTTTGAAGAAGCAACTAAGGTTTTATCTTATGATTATACATGTTTTACCGAATGATACATTTATTAATGACATGACAAATGACAAATTGTTTTGTATACGATATATAGTCTAATGCTTATAAACCTTCAAAATATTTAATGCAATACGAAAAAATGTGTTTGTGCTTGTATGCTTCGTTCTCTTGATCTGTACAAGAAACGACAACACAAAGCTTTATCAAGAAGCTCTACACAAAGGACAAAAAGACATAGGGAAATAAGAATCTCTCTTCAAAGCCTCTAGCCTAGAAGAATCGTACAAGTTATTTACGTGAAAAAGCATGTTGCACTATAACATAGACCTAAGTCTGATCAAGCTACCAAAAAAGGATATGAAGCCTATCTTGAAATTAAATCTTTTTTCCAACAATTTTCTCTCAAGAAAGCCTATATAAAGAAGACCTTCTAAAGAGAGGAGGTTGTTGGAGAAGAGAGAAGAGGTGAAAAATATAAGAGAGAAAATGAGAGAGAGAAAAGAGAGAACATGTACAAGAAAAATCATTAAATATCAGCTCTACTCTACCTCAATGCTTATATCATATGATGCTCTTCAACCTAAGAGAAATTATGAAAGCAAGCTCAAGCAAGAGAAAATATGAAAAACAAGAGTGATGAGACAATGTGAAGAGAAAATGAAAAAGGATTGTCATCACGTATCTATCTTGCTTGTTATTCTATCTTCAAGCCTACAACGTCTAAAGATTTCAAAAAGAAAGGAAGAGAAGAAAAGTAAAGAATAAAAGAGACGAAGAAAGAGAAAACCAAAGAGTTGTTCTTGAATATCTACTTTGTCTCTGAGCTTACAGCGTTTGATGCTCAATCAATAGAGAGAAGAGATGTAACAAGAGAGCAAATAGAAAATAATTGCTTTGCTCCAAGCTTACATCGTCAAAAGCTTTCATCCATAGAGAAAGAGAGAAAGAGAAGAGAGAGGGATTACAAGAATTTAGGAATATGTTGTATTGATTAAATATCCTCTCTCCAATATTTATTTTCATCTTGTAATCAAACACTTGTTGTGAACTAGGAAGTTTATAATACTCAAATTAGTCAGGTTAAGTTTAAAGATTAAAATCATTAAGGGTAAGCCTAAGATGTCACCCTAAACAAAGTTGGCCATTTAAAGCTTGGTCAACTCATAATTCACCTGCATATGAAAGTCAACTTCACCTCAACCAAATGGATGAGTCATCGCCACAATAAAAAAAGTTTCTCCTTTTTCCAATAACTCAATGAAACTTGGTCAAGAAAGTCCTCTAAACACATATGTTGCACATGTCAAAACTTCCAAACTAAGAAAGAGGCTCTAAACTTCCTAATTAAAGCTCCACAATTTTAACTAATAAATAGGTATTCAATGCATATAGCCATTTTGGTCATGCTTTATGAAATTATTATTCACCATCCTTACCAATATGCTTAATCACAATAGTCATATTCTCCTAAATTCATATAAGGAGCTCGAACAAAAAAGTACCGCATACTAAATCAATTCTCATACTTTCACTTATGTCTTGAACATATTCAAAAATGCTCTTACTTACTTAAGCATCAAAGAGTCTCTTGTAAATGGATATTCCCTTGTCTGAACCAACCTACATGACAAAGGCATCCTTAGAATTCCGCCACATGTCTCATCATACCCATTCACTTATGTCTTGAACATATTCAAAAAAGCTCTTACTTACTTAAGCATCAAAGAGTCTCTTGTAAATGAATATTCCCTTATCTAAACTAACCTACATGACAAAGGCATCCTTAGAATTCCGTCACATGTCTTATCATACCCAGAATCCAAATCCGTTAAGAACATCATGAAATATCTTATAGTATTTATATGTAAGAGTTTTGTTTTAAACATTAGAAAAAAAAAATATCCACAAATTTAAGACAAAAGTAGATGAACTAATCATCTTTAAGTTATTCCTCAAATAATCATTCATATAAAAAACATAACAAAAGTTTTTATAATAGAAAAATTTACTCATGTTGTATTTGATGAATTTAACCACCAAATAGAAGTGTTACAAAATAAAAATGCAATGATTTGTTGGAGAGAAAAAAATGATAATTGTGAGAATCAAACTTTGATTAGATCAAACACTTAGGGATTAAATTATAGTTGTGTTATTGTTGAATTTATATTTGACTTGTTTGGTAATGTGGACTCTAATTATATGATGTATTATTAATGGAAAATATTTTCTCTTAATGATAGATCTGTTTGAATTGAGTTATATATGTTGAATTATTTTGATATTATAGTCGAATTTCTCGCTTTGTTTATTAGTTGAATAATTTGGTAATGGTTTAAATTCGACTCGAATTGAGTTTAAAATTTTGATGTTGATAACAGCTATACCATTCGCTTCTACTATAACTCGATAAAATTAACTCTATAAAGAAAAATAAAAGAGATTATGGTGAATGAATTTTTTTTTCTTTTTAAAGTAAAAAGTATTTACTTCTCTTTACTTCCTTTCTACTTTCTTTTAATAAGATTATATTAGTGTTGTATTTTAAAATAAAAAGTTATTATTTATGAAGAATGAGAATAAAATGTAGTGAAAATGAAATATTTTAAATTATGAAAAATGACTATACGTTAATATAAATTACAATGTTTACTAATTTGGTATAAGAATTTATGTGGATGAAGTATGTGAAATGAGATTTTAAAAGAATATTGAGAAATATGTGAAAATTTATGTTATTTAACTTTTACTATTGCAATATATTTTATTAACTAAATGTTGCAGCTTTTTTAAATAAATCTAATTATTTCAAAATATCAATCCTGCGTCCTAACGAAAATAATCCTTATTATAAAAAAGTTATATTTCTGTGGGATGTATAGTTCCACTTTTTTATTAAAAGTATAATTTGATATCACCAAAAAAAGTCAGATTAATTTTTTATTACATAATATTTTTACCAATTTCTTGTAACAAATGAATATTATATCCTAATGAATTGGTTAATTATATATTCTATTATAATTAAATATTTACGTTTATAATCGTATATATGCATTAGTAAATAATTTACACTTGCACACGCGCGGATATATATATATATATATATATATATATATATATATATATATATATATATATATATATATATATATATATATATATATATATATATATATATGAACGATTTTTTATCAAAAAATTAAAGTAAAATATAAAGGTAAAGATAAAATTTATTATTTAACAAAAATAAAACAATGAAATATATATTTGTGTAAATATTAAAATATACACAAAATTTATAACAAGAAAAAATCTTTTTATATATTTTCTTTTTTTGACAATTATTTTACTATTTTAATTTAATATTTTTTTATCCAAAGCTAATAAAATAACAATGGACATTAAAAAAAACTCTTTATCCATCGATAAATTCTAAGGAGAAAATTAAATCGCCAAAAAAATTAAATATTAACTAATTCTCTTAGATATTCTTTTAATGAACTTTGGGTTATTTTTCTGGTTTGTTTTATCGCTAAACATATCTAATGTAGTAAATTGTAATAACTCAGGCATTAGATATATTTACATAAATAATCAGTAAATTAGTGTGTTCGTTGCCCTTTCTTATATAATCCTAAAACTGTTTTGGGCTCATTTGTTGGGTTTAAGAAGCCCGATATAGAAAGGCTTTCATGCTGTGTGGCCTGGTAGCACTTTATATGAATTTCTTGGAAGCTTCTCCATGCACCTCTACCAATATCTTTCTGTACCTCCCATTTTAACAAAATCCCAGCCTCTGTCAAAAAAAATTACCTCTAAAATCGTTTTTTTTTACTTTTTTTTTTCAAGAAACCCTAATCATTTCCTTTCTCTTCTTCTTTGCGCTCCTGCACCTCTCCTTCTTTCCTTCTTTGCTATCGCATCACCTGAACCTCTCTTTTCTCATTCTTGTAATCACTTCTTTTGCCTTAATATTTGATCTCTCATTGCATATTATTGTAGAGTATTTGTTTATTGTTTTTGTGCCCAAACTTCTATCCCACATCTCCATTCAGCGCCTTTGAGAGATAAATTGTTGTGTTTAATCATTTTAATTGTATGAAATTGTTTGAAATTGTTGAACATATCGTGAACTCTCAATCTCGTCCACAAAACCCAGTGAACGCTCTCGGAGAACCCTTGGTCCTAAACCGAACGATGAGGAACATTCTCCATAAACTCTCACTCTCATCCGTAAAACTCAGGGAATGCTCTCCGAGAACCCCTGGTGCTAAACCGAGTGGTGAGGAACGTTCTCCGTGAACTCTCACTCTCCTTCGCAAAACCAAGGGGACGCTCTCTGAGAACCCCTGGTCCTGAACCGAGCGACGAGGAACGTTCTCCGTGAACTCTCACTCTCGTCCACAAAACCCAAGGAACGCTCTTCGAGAACCCCTGGTCCTAAACCAAGCAGTGAGGAACATTCTCCGTGAACTCTCACTCTCGTCCACAAAATCCAAGGAACGCTCTCCGAGAACTCCTGGTCCAAACCGAGGTGATAAAAGTTCTTAGTAAACTCTCATTCTCGTCCAAGAAACCTAAGGATCATTTTCAATGAATTCCTAGTCTAAAACCAATCGGTGAGGAACCTTTTTAGTGATTGTGCCTATTAATGTTATTACAGCCGCCTTCTTATCTATTTTGCAGTTCACAAGACAGTAAAGCACCTATAGCTCACCAGAGACACCTTTTAATATATATGTCTCATTTTGGGCTTCAAACGTCCAATCAAATAACAAGTGGTTTCGCTTGATTGGTCGTCCGACTTTATAGTGCCTTTGCTTAACATGGTAAAAAGTTCTAAAAAGAACTCCCACTAGTCGCCACTCGGCCTAGAATAAGTTGTTCGGACCAGAGAAGAGAAATGACTTAAAACACATTGAAAATAAGCTGCTCAATACAACGAGAACGACCTCTCTCAAACTCATATAAGTCCTATAGTTAACCTTGGCTAAAGCCGAATGATTAACTCGGACTTGGGAGACATATGTATGGTATATAGTATAGACCGAAAGGTTAACACTCAGGACCGTTCGTTCCATCCGCTACATCAACAATGTTGGACCATAACTGAACCAGTGTTTAAGTTATTATTGGACCAATAGTCTAGCAGATAATAAAATAATCAAAAATATCTGATTAAAGATATAAATAAGCCGTTTATGAGTAACTAACCGAATCTAAAGGTAAGTTTGTTTTTATTTTATTAGATTTGTGCTAGTTTAGAATCTATGAGATGACTTATAAATATAAGGTAAAGGCCAAAAGCGAGATACGTTCGACTATATCCAAAATACTCAATTGTGTTAAATAATTCACTAAATCGCTTTTAACTTGAACGTCGAAGTGCCTTTTGCAGATACCTCTCCCTTAGTCAAGAATACAAGCTAGCGGAGTAAGCGACTCAAACATTAAAAAACAAAAAAGTCACGTCAGAAAAGTACATCTCTCAATTTTACACATTTTTATGCATAAACAGTTAGGAGTTTTTTTATTACATAATTAATTTTCATTTCATATTAACAAGTTTTTTTTAATGTGAGTAAGAATATATTTTGTCAATGAAAGTTTGAATATTTAATCAGCATAAAAAAAGGTATTTTTCTGGTTGACATTGTCGGTCTATCTAGTTTTCTATCTAGTTGTCCATATAGTTAAGAGTTATTTCTCATATAATGTCACAAGTTATTTTTTCAGTGATATGAACCAAGTTTTTCTAAAATGAGTCTTTTTTTAAAGTTATTTTTTATGGATATATGAAAATAATATTTTTCAATCATAGTCACCAAATTTATTTTACGTCAAAATTGGTCACAATTTATTATGCTTTATAATTTCTTTGAGCGAATCTTAACTAAGATTGTTTTCTGCTAATATTAATGGAAGTAATTTTTTAAGCAACACTAATAGAAAAGTTGTTAAAAAGATACAGTTGACCAAGGACATAAGAGAAATGAACTTCATGATTTTTAACTGAAATAAGTAGTAAAATATAATCTTATTTAATATGAATAAGAAACAATTTTGACTAACAATAATTAAAAATATCAAAAACTAATATTTTAAAATTATTAAATAACTTTAATATTAAAAAAATTATATAGTGATAATTGAAATATTTTATTTAAAAAATTAAAATTTCTCTACTCAAAACATAATATTTAAAAAATTATAGTAAAAGTAATTTAAATTCAACATATTTTAATTTCCTTAAAACAATAAAATTCCATATATTGAAGAGAAAAAAAAACAGCTAAAACAAACATTTCGTTTAGGTGTATTGAAAATAAGGATTACTCCAAAAAGAGAACGATTACAATATTTTATTCAAAATCACGTTTAGGTGTATAGAAGCTAGAAAGAGAAAAAAAAGTGATAATATGTTTAGGTGTATAGAAGCTAGAACGATTACAATATTTTATTCAAAATCACATTTCTAAATTTACTTTCTCAAATAAGAGTAACAAAACATCTATACTAATATATTTCTTTAACATTTTTCCAACTTCCAATGAAAAATATATTGATATTATAGCAATAAATAGTAACTAGGTCAGGTCTAATTGGGCTTCAAGCCCAAACTGAACTGTATAAAAGAAAAAAACAGGGCGGACAAATGACGGCAGAAGAAGAAAGATGGGCCGCGTGAGAACAAAGACAGTGAAGAAATCGTCACGACAAGTGATCGAGCGTTACTATTCGAGGATGACGCTGGACTTCCACACGAACAAGAAGCTTCTAGAAGAAGTGGCGATCATCCCCTCAAAGAGACTCCGGAACAAGATCGCAGGCTTCTCCACTCATCTCATGAAGCGCATTCAGAAGGGCCCTGTTCGCGGCATCTCGCTCAAGCTGCAGGAGGAGGAGCGCGAGCGACGCATGGACTTCGTCCCCGACGTCTCCGCCATCAACACCGATCACATCGAGGTCGACAAGGAAACCCTCGAAATGCTTCACTCCCTCGGAATCAGCGACATCCCCGGCATTACCAAGGTCGATCCTGTCGCTGTTCAACCCAGCTTCCTCTTCACCAGGAGGTACTGATTCATCTGTCAGACCTTTTTTTCTCCCTCTATTTTCGCTTTTCATCTTCAATTTTGCTTAATGTTTTACAGTCTTGAATTTTACTATTTTTCTACTTAATCAATTTTTATTTAGCGTCAAAAAAACTGCTGATCATCGGAATATTTATGTTTTACGAACGCTATGAACCCTAATTATTTTTCTTTTTCATCCCATATGCAAACCGTGGATTGACAATCCATTCAAACGTACGCTTTGAAAAATTTCAATTGAATTTGGCGTCACACATTTTAGATTCTTTTACTATAGGTAAAACCAAACATTTAAAAAGTAACTCTCAATATCTGCAAAGGAGTTTATTTTTCATGTTTAGATCAATGATTAATATTAAGTATGCTTCATGTACAAATAAATTAATACATGAAACGGAAGTGGAGGTATGAGAAAATTTTCCTCCATAGACCCATTTTTGATGAAAAGAAATCTGCAAATGAATTTGGCTCTAACCTTATTTACAGAGGGAAGTTTTACCCTGCACCTCCAAGAGTTTTATCTTGCATATCCGATTTTCAGAATTACCCATTAATGAAGTTAGTAAGAAGGAAATAATTTTTATCAAACTGCTATCTCTTTGTACCCTTTTATTTTCTCCTTTATTATGGTTCTTGAAAAAGATTTGAGCAAAATTTTTCGTTGAGAAGTATGGTGGAGGTGCTTCAATGTTGGTGGTTGTCATTGAAGTTGAAAGAGTGACATTACAAAACTTTCATGTTTTAATTGAATTTTGAAATTTGACGAAGATTCAATTAGATATTGAACTCCTACGAGATATCAAAATTTAATTTGTTTTCTTAATCGGATATCAAAATCCGATTTATTTTTTTTATCGGATATCAAAATTTTTTTTTATTAGATATCAAAATCTTATTTGTTTTTTCTTTTATTAGATATCAAAATTTGATTTGTTTTTATTAAATATTAAAATCCGATTTATTTTTTTAATCAGATATCAAAATCCGATTTGTTTTTTTATCAGATATCAAAATCCGATTTGTTTTTTTATGGGATATTAAAATCCGATTTGTTATTTTATCGAATATCAAAATCCAATTTGTTATTTTATCGGATATCAAAATCCAATCTGTTTTTTTATCGGATATCAAAATCCAATCTGTTTTTTTATCGGATATCAAAATCCGATCTGTTATTTTATCGGATATCAAAATCCGATCTGTCTTTCATCGGATATCAAAATCCGATCTGTCTTTCATCGGATATCAAAATCCGGTGTCTGTCTTTCATCGGATATCAAAATTCGGTGTTTGTCTTTCATCGGATATCAAAATCCGGTGTTTGTCTTTCATCGGATATCAAAATCCGGGTTGTCTTTCATCGGATATCAAAATCCGGGTTGTCTTTCATCGGATATCAAAATCCGAGTTGTCTTTCATTGGATATCAAAATCCGGGTTGTCTTTCATCGGATATCAAAATCCGGGTTGTCTTTCATCGGACATCAAAATCTGGGTTTCGGGTTGTCTTTCTTCAGACATCAAAATCCGAGTTTCGGGTTGTCTTTCTTCAGATATCAAAATCTGAGTTGTCTTTCATCAGATATCAAAATCCGGTTTGCAAATATTTTGTTGACTCTAAAGAAAATAGTGATTCTAATGTCACTATAATAAAACAAGTTTACACAGCTGTTTATATATATATATATATATTTATATATATAATATAATATAATATAAATGGTCATTGAGAAGGTCAAAAAGCTTAGTTGCAACAACTAATCATGATGTTGGATCGTGACAACTACATTCATTGGTGTAGATGTGTGGAAGAATCTGAGGTTATTAGTGACCTCTTTTGGACATATTCTGATGCAATCAAATTATTGAATGCATTTAATATTTTTTTATGGATATATTCAACTTACAAAAGAAACAAATATCGGCTACTGTTGCTAAAGATTATTAGTGTGACATCTACTGGGTTAACCTATTCAACAACATTTGCATCTTTATCAAGTAAACAAGAAAATAATTTCACTTGGACTCTTGAAAGATTTCCAAGGTTTATTTCTAACATCGGAGTACGATCCATAAGTCATACTCAACGATAAAGACTTATCTCTGATGAATTTCATCGACAATTTATTTATTCACTTATATTAGTTGTTATGTAGCTTCCACATTCTCAAAAACATCAAAACAAAGTGCAAAATGTTAGTTGATTGTGTCGAAACATGGGATGTGGTAATTGAAACATGAGAGAAAGTCATGAATTATGATGATTAGTCTATGTTTGGTGACTATGTCAATTGCCTTGAATACAGCTGTCGTCCATGGCCTTTATTCTTTGAATATGTTAATAATACTTGGATCATTCCATACAATATATACTTTGGAAATGCTTAGACAAACAACTTAATGTATTTAGGGAATACAATAACAAACATGTATGTTTTAATGTTATATTATTTTATTTAATGTTTGATAATATTGTTGATTCATTTTTGTTAGAGTTGAATCTACTCATTGGAGCTTAAATAAAGTTTTGGAGAACAGTAGGACAAATATTTGTTCTTGTTGGGATGTGATTCACAACGTCATTATCTTGCAACATAATAAGATTAAGACGTCATTCGAAAAAAAAGTTTCAATCTTATGAGTGAAACTTATAAAGGAATAAGATACAAAAGACTTGTTGAATGAATATCCACATATGCTTTGGGACTCATCGTTGAGGAATTACAACAATAAGATATAGAATTTGATAGTGTAAGATGCAAATGCATATTCCAAGAGTTAAAAGGAATTTTTTTTTTAAATATTCAAAAGAATCTTTGACCACATTCTTTTTAAACGTAAAATCTTTCACTCCCTCTCACTTTTATGCTCAACTTTCTCTCTCAACTCTCACTTTCTCTCTTGGTGCTCTCAACACCTATTTCCCTTTTTTTTTCTTCCACCTTCATCACTTGTTCGTCACATATACAACGTCATTCGTCTTCGTAATTGCTTTTTTATTTGATGCATTCCTTCTTTTCTTATGTTGTTGCTATTGGTGCATTTTTTTTGTTGAAGGTCGGTGCTCGTTTCCCTTCAACATTGAATTTTTTGTTCATTTATTATATGTTTGTATGTGTAGAATTAGAATATGAAAATGTGAATAGGTTACAAAGTGAGTTTTGGACGAGAGAAAACATTGTTGTCAAATATCCTGCCATTCGCATCTTCTAGTTGCTCATATAAATATGCTAGTATAACAATGTCCCAAACATATTGGCCACATGCGTGTATGTCTCTAAGCTAGCCTAGTCTGACTTCCGTACCAGAAGTTGTTGTCAACTCAGCACCAGCTCTCCCATTTATCGACGCTTAGAAGCTCGACAATGGCCCATCAACATTCTTCAAAGTCCAGTTCCTCGATATCACAAAACTACCCTAGAATCGGGAGGTGCAGCAATGATGACACATCATCCATAGTCACTGACATCTCACTCACAGGGAGATAGAAATTGCTCGTCTCAAAGTGAAATATCTCCACAAATGTCAACAATAGACCCCTATTTGTGTAGTTATTTGAGATATCAATGAGAGGTATCATACTGGAACCATACACAATATGTTGAATTCTCTTGACGCAGAACACTAATTTATTTAACTTCTTTCTGTGGGAGATCAACCTACACAATAATATTTAATATAAAATTTATTTCAACTAATAATAACTATTAAAAGTAAAATTTTTCACTAACCCGACCCTACTATATGGTATAAGCAAAATGATTCACATAATATGTGAGTACTGAAGGATCTACTGGACCTCTTACAAATTCACCTTCATGCTCCTCAATTGTATGCTCCTCAAACTGAACATCTTTATCCTTTTCAAAGCTGAAATAAATTTTATATTAAATATTATTGTGTAGAATCGGGGGGAGATCAAGTTGATCTCCCATGGAAAGAAGTTAAATAAATGGGTTAAATATGTTTTTAGTTTCCCAACTATGGTTTTAGTTTTAGTTCATCTTTCAAACTTTGGTACATTTTTATCCTTGAGCTGGCTAACTATGTGCTACATCATTTTCACTTTTTCTGACACTGAGTCAATCTTTTCCTGCTTCTCTCTCTCCCTCTCCTTTTGTCTCCTTCCTTGCATCTTCACGTCGAGTTTCATCCAAAGTGACATTTTTGTGGCCGCCAACGTTCGCAAAGCTACTTACCGTTTCCTCCCTGCCGTAGATAGAGGTTCATTCTACGATTTCACCTTTGAATTCGATGAATATGATCTCTACAACTCTGCAAAACTCAGCAAAAGCTAACTGTTTGGAATTTTGCAAATTTGTATGCTCCTTGAGATCCATAGTAACTCCTCTACTATCGTCGGTCGTGTTGGTGCTTCGGGATCACTGCCGGTGAACGTGCTGGATTGGTCAAAGATCCTTAGCAACGAGTACAGACAGAACTGGAGGAGGATTTATGACTATGAAGAAGCTCAAAGCGATGAGGAGGAAGGAGGAGGGAGAGTTTGGGGGTCGAGAAACTGCTCCTCCTTTGAAAACAAATAATTTTACTCATCATGGGTGGCCTGGGAGGATTTGTGCCACCGCCAATGGCATCAACGAGATTTGGGAATTTCGGATTGCCTACAGCTTTTGGTGGCTTTATACCGTTCTTTTTCAACTTTAAGTTGCATGGGTTTCACGATGGGGACTTGTATGCGGGAGCGTCTGGTTTTCCTCATGGGTTTTCTAATACATTTCATGGTGTCCATTTGGTATATGACAGATTCAGCTCTAGAAGTTGTTATTATCTTTACCATCTCCCAATCCCTATTTGGTAGTTGAGGCCATGACTGAAGCTTCTGTAATAATGAACTTCAAAAGTAGGACAAAGAAGAAAAAAATTAAATTATTCATTAATGGGATCAAACAAACTCAATAAAGAAAAGACTGATTCGCTTTAATATTAAATTATCTTCATTTGAAAATTTTCAAACATATTATCAAAGCAACGAGGAGTGCATTCTATTCCCAGATGAGTATATCCACAATTGTCCATATTAAATTGAAAGAAAATGAATCAATTCCTTTAACATTCTTCTAGAAAAATCAAGCTATTTGTCCAACTGAATAACTAAGTCACATGTATTGTGATAAACTAATTTCAAAACACAGCAGCAGAGGAAAACTGAAATCCAAGGCCAAAATTACCTTTTTTGAACCATAAGAATTTGTATCAGTCCACCTGTTTTCCTTAGAGGATGTCAAAGTTGATGGTTGGGGCAAAGTAACAGATGTTGAGTCTTCATCTCCATTAGATGGTCTATCTTTTAATGATCTACCTTTTCCACCATCCATCGGATTCTCATCAAAAAGATCCATGCCACCAACTCAACCTCGAAATTCCTTAGAAACCTCCCCTACTAGTCCAATTGGATTGGTGCGTCTAAATTTAACATCTCTATGTTTTTCCACAAGCAGAGGGTTTGGATTATTGGCAAACTTGTAACTAAGTAAGGATAATGTTCATAGAATAATACTGTTTAATTACTCTTGTAGACCTCTTCTTTATGGAACCCAACTTGTAGTTTGATTATCGGATTCCAACGGCTAGATACTATAGTTGCGGTGTGGGGGCTGAGAGTCCGTAGCATATGAATGGACAATAAGCGTGTACCCGCCAAGAGACGGTGGGGTGTGTGGTGGTGGACCAGGAGGGGAGGTGTGTGGCTGCAACATTGATGAACAAGAGTGGAAGAAGGAGGGAGAAAAGCTCAGCGTGAAGATGCAAGGAAGGAGACGAAGGGAGAGAAGCATGGAAAGATTGACTCAGTGCCAGAAAAGAAAAAAATGATGTAGCACACCGTCAGCTAGCTCAGCCTATTTTTAACGGCGTTGGTTTTGGAGGTCGAAAAATTATAGTTTCCTAAAGGACAATGATCAAAGTGTACCAATGTTTGAAAGATGGACTAAAACTAAAATCACTTTGTAGTTAGGTGACTAAAAACATATTTAACCCTAAATAAATTAGTGTTTTGCGTCGAGGGAATTAAACAAATTGTGTATGGTTTTGATCTAATATCTCATTTGAGTAAGCAGATAGGGGTCTACTATTGGCATTCAATGAGAGATTTCACTTTGAGATGAACAATTTCCATCTCCAAGTGGGTGAGATGTTAATGACTATGGATGATGTGTCATCGTTGCTGAACCTTTCGGTTCTAGGGCAATTCTATGATATTGAGGAACTAGACTTTTAAGAATGTCGATGGGCCATTATCGAGCTTTTAGGTGTCGATAAGCGGGAGAGCTGGTGTTGAGTTGACGACAGGTCATGGTACGAAAGTTAGACTGAGCTAGCTTAGAGGCATATATGTTGAGCGTTGTGAGGAGCAATAATGGGAGTACGTTGTCCAGACATGTTTGTTGCATCTTTTTGGATAAACTATATTTGTTGATAAGACTTCCACATTGATCCGTGTGTCTTACCTCTTGCTATTCAGACAGAAACATGCATGTGACCGATATGCTTAAGGCGTTGCTGTACTAGTGTATTTATATGAGCAACTAGGAGATGTGGCTTGGCTTCGACCAGACAAATGATGGGATATTTGAAAGCAATGTTTTTTCTAATTCTACAAAAATCTATTTCCAGATCAATGTTTTCTCTCATTCAAAACTCACTATCTAACCTATTAGCATTTTCAAATTTTAATTCTACACATGCAATCTAATTCTACACGTACAAAAAATTCAACTTTGAAGGAAAACGAGCATCAACCTTCAAGGAAAAATGTAGTAATAGGAAGAGGAAATAAAGAATGCACCGATTAAAAAGTCAACCACAAAGACGAATGAAGTTGGATCTATGACGAACAAGTGAAGGAGGTGGAAGAAAGGGAGAAGGGAAAGAGGGGTTGAGAACGCAACGAAAGAGAAAGTTGAGCGTAAAAGTGAGAGGGAGAAAGATGTTTTAGGTTTAGAAAGAATCTGGTCAAAGATTCTTTTAAATTATTTTTACCTTTTAACCCTTGGAGTATGCATCCACATTATGCACTATCTAGTGCTATATGTTGTACACATTGTAATTCTTTACTGATGTCCCAAAGCATACGTGGATACTCGTCCAACAAGTCTTCTGTATCTTATTCTCTTTTAAGCTTCAGTAATAAGATTGAGACATTTTTTGAAAGACGACTTATTCTTATTATGTTGCAAGATAAATGACATTGTGAATAGTATCCCAACAAGAACAAAGACCTTTCACACTATTCCCCAAAACTTTCTTTAGGCTTCAATGAGTAGATTCAACGCTGACAAAAATGAATAAAAAATATTATCAAATATGAAATAAAATAATATAACATTAAAACATACATGTTCATTGTTGTATTCCCTAAATGCATTAGAGTGTTTGTCCAAACCTTTACAAAGTATGTATTATATGAAATGATCTAAGTATTATTGACTGTCAATACCCAATTTCGTCCGGGTAAATAAAATTCATCACAAAAAAAAAAATAAATAAAAAAAAAACATAAAAACACCAAAATGAAAAACACTATTTATTTTACTTTTTGCTTCCCCAAATTTTCTTTTAAACACTTAATCCAATGGCCCAAAATAATCTCACTTTTTTACTTCCTCACCACCCATCTTTTCTTATCACACCCCATTCTCCACATCACCATCCACCTCACCCTCCACATCTCATTCCACATCATCTACCTTTTTTATTTACTTTTTCCACATCATTTCCATATTAATTTTATATATCAACTTTTCTAATTTTTCCACTTACTTTTTTTAATTATATCTTTTCCATCAACATTTTTTATTATCCATTTTTCTCCACCTTATTTCTCCACCCACGTTTTATATTATTTCTTTCACTTATTTTCCACATTAACTTTTACTATTCACTATATTTTATTTCACCTAATTTCTCCACCAACTTTTAATATTATTTCTTTCACTTAATTTCCACACCTAATTTCTCCACCAACTTTTTATATTATTTTTTTCACTTATTTTCCACATTAACTTTTACTATTTACTATATTTTATTTCACCTACTTTCTCCACCAACTTTTTATATTATTTCTTTTACTTATTTTCCACATTAACTTTTTCTATTCATCTTTTTTTTAATTATATTTTATTTCCTCTAAATTTTCCACCAACTTATTATATTATTTTTATTCATCAACTTTCTTCATCCTTAACTCTATAAATACCTACATTTCCTTCACTTCACACACACAATTACATAATATCCATCTCTTCTCTCTCAAAATCTCTTCATTCCATCCAAAAACTCTACTTCATTTTTCTCTCACATTTTACTATTTTTTAATCTCTCTATACATAATAAATCCCATACCCCATTTCTACCATAAAGTTATCTTCTTCATCTTCAATCTATCTTTCTCACAACTTATTACAAGTAAGGTTTTATTTCATCACACAAATCTTCAACAAGGTACACATTTTCTCTTCATTCTATTTATATATGCATTTTGATCATTTTTTTTAGTTTATAAATTCATCTTGTTTTCTATCACAATTTTTCTTTATGCTTTTCACATTTCAACTCATCTATCCTTCTTAATAACAAATATAAAACTTTAAAAACATGTAATATTATAAATATCGGTATGAGTACTCGTGCGATCGTACGCATCAGCCTAGTACTCATTACCCAAAATATAAAATAAACAAAAAAAGCCGTGTGAGTACTCGTGCGATCGTACGCATCAGCCTAGTGCTCATTACGCAAAACAATAAAAAATAAGGAAAAAGCCGTGTGAGTGCTCGTGCGATCATACGCATCAGCCTAGTGCTCATTACGCAAAACAATAAAACACAAGAAAAAAGCCGTGTGAGTGCTCGTGCGATCGTACGCATCAGCCTAGTGCTCATTATGCAAAAAAAATCTAAATATTACATCAAAAATAAAAATATCAAAAAAAATATAAAATCTTCAAAAAACCAAAAACAACAACACTTTCAAGCAAACAAACAATCTTTCTAGCCAGAACTACGTGATCCTTGATTCTCCATCAAAAGTGGAGATACGTAGGAGCAATGCCAGTCCTTGTCAGGTTCACTCTCCCAAAAATTCAAATTTATCCATAATCAAAATTCTCAAATTCTCAAACAATTCCTTAAACAAACTTTTCAAACAATTTCCAAAAAGAACTACGGAACCCTGATTTCTCATTCTGAATGAGAATACGTAGGAGCAAGGTCAATCCTTGTCGGGCCCAAAAAACTAAAAAAGTACATTTTGTTTCTTTAGAGTTTTATTTTAGGGGATAGTTAAACATTTTGAAAACCACATCATATTCGCGTATTTAATTAAAGGTACTGCTTTAGGGCAGGCGTTGTAGGGTGCTAATACCTTCCCTACACGTAACCGACTCCCGAACCAAGAATCTCATTTTCGCAGACCATGCTTTATCATTTTATGGTTTTTCCGTAGTTTTCCAGAATAAACTATGGTGGCGACTCCAAAATCTCTTCTTTTTCAAAACCGTTTATTTTTCCACGGATCGTCGTCCCGTCGCGATCCCGGTTGCGACAGATGGCGACTCCACTGGGGACGTCAGAGAGTCAGGCCATTTAATTAGATAAGCGAATTCGATGTGGTTTTTACTTTATGTTTTTATTCCCTTTTTCTTTATCTATGTTTGATATTTGGAATAATTGCATGTGTGTTTCTTTTACTTTATGTTTGAAATAATTGTTCCTTACTTATGTTTCATATGTCTACTTATCTGTGTTTATTGTTGTTTTACATTATAATCTCCCTCTACACATTATGCATATCATGAGTGGGGCCCTATACCCGGGTCTGAGGGCAACTTAGAATTAGAGGGGTTGTGTAGCGGTGTCACTCTGGGATGTACTTCCTGTTTGGCTATCGTGAGAACCCCAGCTAGAGTCTGTTCTCTTCATTTGTGTCTCCGCATCTAGTTGATTACTCTGACTGTTGTGGAGAGACAGTGAAAAGAGCCATAACTTTGGTGGCCTTGATTTAAGCATTAGGGAACCATCCTTGTGAGTGCATATCTTTGGCCTTAGAACTTTAAGTTATTCAACCTCTGATACGACACAAAAGGGAGACTATTTTGTTTCAATTTGTCTGTCATTTCCTATTTTACAAAAAATTTGTCATGTTTCTTTTAAATAAAAAAAAAGAGAGAAAAATATGAAAATAAAAGATAAAATTAATGTTCTCGGAATCATTCAAAAAAAAAAAGAAAAAAATTAGAATTTCTTAAAATATTTTTAGGGCATGAAAAATCTTTAAAAAAAAAATTAATTAATAAAGTGTACATATTTTGGGGGCAATATAGATCATCGTTTAGAATTTCTGGACATCATTTTTCATACAAATAAAATGTGAAATATTGTTATCTTTCAAAAAAAAAATTTGCTTTGAACGTGCAATATTTTCCTCTTCGAAGTAGTTAATTTTTCGCACAGGTATATATATTTACTTTTCTTAATTTAAAAAAAAAATTAAAAATTTAACTCATTAAAAAGAAAAATTCTTTAAAAAAAAAAGAACTTAAAACATTTTTTTTAGCTTTGAGAACAGTTCTTGGGCTCGTTAGACCCAATTGACGTTTATGTTTTTCTTGAATCTGATTTCACTAAAACAAAACGAAAAATTATATTTTTGGGGCATGAAAAATCATAAAAGGATTTTTTAAATTGTACATATTTTGGGGATCATTATTGCGAATATCATATTTGAATAAAATTGTTGTTATCTTCCAAAAAAAAAAAATCGGAGAATGAAAGATGAACAGTTTTTGAGCCCATTAGGCCCCGTTGTCATATGTGGTTTCTCTTGAACCAGTGCATCTGAATTTCTAAAAAAATAAAAAATACATGTTTATTTTGTGTTTTCAATTCATAATTTCCCTTTCCATTTGTGTGAACAAGTATTTGTGCAAAAAATAAAAATAGAGGAATTCAGACCCTTGTCTGAAGATTTTGTCATGGTTGTAAAAAGAATAGTGTTGGGCCCATTGAGTCTAGTAGTGTTGCAAAATTTTCTTAAGTTCAATCTTGTGAAATCCTTTCATAACAAAAAATGAAAAAAATGAATTTCTTTTAGCTTGTTCCATAAACTATGAAAAATAAAAAAATGTTTCTTTGTCATCTTCTTGTGTCAAGTTTTCACGGCTCAGGTCATCTGATCCATTGGGTCAATGTGCCTGGTAAGTCCAAATTCCTTCTATGTTAATTCTCTTCATGTCCAATCCGATTTTGATTTTTCCCGTGTCAAAAAGAAAAGTCCAATTCTAAGCTCGTTAAGTCCATTTCTCGTTCTCTATTAAAAAAATATACAAAAATATTTCCTTCAATAAACTGCATAATTTTTCCTCATTAACACATTCATAAAATAAAATGAAGCATAAGTTTGAAAATACAAAAAGATTTCTTTCAGTGAATTACATAATTTTCCCTCATTAGCAGATCTTTCATTCATTAAATAAAGAGGAATATAAGTGTGAAAAATACAAAAATATTTCTTTCAATAAGTGCATCAGTTTTCGTTTCATGATGCATATTTCCATTAAAAAAAAAAAGGATAGCCCAAGTGAAAAAATACAAAAAAATATGTTTGAATGATTTGCATGATTTTTTCATAAAAGAATGATGCACAATTCTGAAAATTCAAAAAGATTTATCATTACATTTCTGTATTCATAAAAAAAAGAGAACACAAATTTGAAAAATTCAAAAAGATAATTGAGTTAATTGTTTTCGAGCTAAGTCATCAAGTTTATGTTATTCTAAGAATAAAAAGAAAATGGATGTCATTCTTTGTTAGGTCAGATAATTGGGACACATTTGCCATTTGAACCTCAGTGTGTGCATTGCTTGAGAATACTCATTCCTTAGTAATATCTATCCCTCATACTCAGCCTTAATTGAACCTTTGTTTGTAAACATCTACCTGTTAGCCTCCGGCCTTCATTGTACAAAAGGATTGACCCCGATCATTGCCGAAGATGAACAAAATTATATTTTAGGGCAAATGTGCCTGTCTATAATTTTGTCAGTTAGGTGATCCCTGAATCCTTCAAATACAAAAAAAAAGAGAGAGTTTCAAAAAGAAAATAAAAAGAAAAACAACTCGTGCTGAAGTCAATTGATTTATCATAGAGTTAATCTTTCGAAAATAAAGTGACCAGAGTTCAAGATGATGTGTGGCCATTTTCCTTCATCCAAAAAGAAACAAAAAATATATATCCATTGATTCCCATTTGAGCCAAGAAATAATTCTTTTTCAAATTTACCCAAGTAAGAATTACCATTACAATAGAAGTCGACTCAGGATGCAAACAAAAGACACTTAGTGATCAAAGAAAGAAAGTTCATCAAGAAGAGCAAATAGAAAGAAGAAACATTGAGTGGTGATCTTAAGAAGAGAAAAGCATTGAGGAGGTTGACAAATAGCAAATTGGTAACTCTTGTTTCAAAAAATAATAACCTGAAAACATTTGTTTGGGCCTTATCCGTTGTTTGAATACCCTTCAGCCCGCAGCATCATTACAAGCTGAATAAAAGTCCACACTGATTGAACAATGATTTCTTCAATTTTCATAAAGCTTAATTGTGTGATAAGTTGAAATGACTTGCAATGAAGTTGAAAAAAAATAGAGAAAAAGAAAAAATAAAAATGAAATGTCTTAGGAAGAGGGGATTTTCTTGCTAACTAGCTAAAAAGAAAGGTCATTTAAGGGCATCCTTTTGTTCAATCCTTTCCAAACCCATCCTCAGACGAGGGGCAGCCCTGTTGGGCCTCATTCATCTTGACGTTCATCAATCCATTCACCCAGCTGGGCAACCTTTGTGGGCCTCTCATGAGCTTGATTTATCCATCCTATTGAAACCGGGGCAGTTATCTCAATTTTGTATGACTCTAATTGGTCCCAGAATTTATAAAGTCACCCTCAAAACAGGGGCAGCCAGTTTGGCCTTCCATGATTTCTATTCATCTTAACATTTGCGAACCCGAAATGGGGGGCAACTTTTTGGGCCTTGCATGATGTCAATCTGCCTTGACCTTCACTGATTAGTATCCAAAACTAGGGGCAATTTTGTGAGATATATGGATTTGACACCCTGATAATTCATAGATACATTTGTCCATACAAATGTTTCTCCCAGACCTCAAACTGGGGCAGCTTGAAGAGTATCTCTGATCTCACATTGGCATTTACAGTTAGTTTGAGGAGTGACAGGCCCACATTGTGATCCCTATACCTGCCAAAACCTTTCCAAATCCTTCCACATATTTATCCCAACCCTTGATATCAAGCTTGAACGCACTAATATTTCATCAAGAAATGTCCAACACATAAGCTTCATTTTGAACATTTGTCTTCAAAATTTGACATCCTTTGCATAAAAGGAAAATGAAAGTCTAAATCTTCATAAATTTGATGATTTCAAAGAAAACAAATTGACCGAATCTTCCAGTAAAACAAAAACAAAAAAATCACAAGTCAACATCATGTACATATTTTCATGAACTTTGAATTTAATTTCATGAATGTTTACCAAACCTTCTTCCTTGCAAAAAGACAAAAAAAAAAATCAACATGCATCAAAAATTTTCTCCTTCAAATTTCAAAATTACATCAAATCTTCTTCTTTCAAAAAGACAAAAAAAATCAACATGCATCAAAGTTTTCTTCTCCAAATTTCAAAATTTACATCAACCATGTTTCTCTTGCACATAGAGGTTTCAAAAAAAAATTTAAAAAAAAATGCAACTCCTTGTTTATTGATTTCAACATTATGAAAAAGTTTTAAAACCTTGTTTTCTCATTTCAAAAAAAAAAATATGGACACTCATTCCTATCTCAACAAAAAATCAAAAAAATTTTCAACATCTAAAAATTTCAAAACAAATGCAAAAATTTCAAATTCAAAACAATCAAACAATTTTACTTTCTGTCATTGGTATCTCGGCCCTCTGCAAGGCAATGGTCGAGCCCAATTTTACTTTCTGCCATTGGTGTCTCGGCCCTCTGCAAGGCAATGGTCGAGCCCAATTTTACTTTCTGCCATTGGTATCTCGGCCCTCTGCAAGGCAATGGTCGAGCCCAATTTTACATTCTGTCCTTGGTATCTTGGTCCTCTGCAAGGCAATGGTCAAGTCCAGATTGTCAAACGACCCTCTGCATGGCAATGGTCGAATTTAAATTTTCCTCTACGATCTTGGCCCTCTGCAAGGCAATGGTCAAGTCCAGATTGTCAAACGACCCTCTGCATGGCAATGGTCGAATTTAAATTTTCCTCTGCGATCTTGGCCCTCTGCAAGGCAATGGTCAAGTCCAGATTGTCAAACGACCCTCTGCATGGCAATGGTCGAATTTAAGTTTTCCTCTGCGATCTTGGCCCTCTGCAAGGCAATGGTCAAGTCCAGATTGTCAAACGACCCTCTACATGGCAATGGTCGAATTTAAGTTTTCCTCTACGATCTTGGCCCTCTGCAAGGCAATGGTCAAGTCCAGATTGTCAAACGACCCTCTGCAAGGCAATGGTGGAGCCCAAATTTATTTTCTGCTATTGGTATCTCGGCCCTCTGCAAGGCAATGGTCGAGCCCAATTTTACTTTCTGTCATTGGTATCTCGGCCCTCTGTAAGACAATGGTCGAGCCCAATTTTACTTTCTGCTATTGGTATCTCGGCCCTCTGCAAGACAATGGTCGAGCCCAATTTTATTTTCTGCTATTGGTATCTCGGCCCTCTGCAAGGCAATGGTCGAGCCCAATTTTACTTTCTGCTATTGGTATCTCGACCCTCTGCAAGGCAATGGTCGAGCCCAATTTTATTTTCTGCTATTGGTATCTCGGCCCTCTGCAAGGCAATGGTCGAGCCCAATTTTACTTTCTGTCGTTGGTATCTCGGCCCTCTGCAAGGCAATGGTCGAGCCCAATTTTATTTTCTGTCATTGGTATCTCGGCCCTCTGCAAGGCAATGGTCGAGCCCAATTTTACTTTCTGTTGTTGGTATCTCGGCCCTCTGCAAGGCAATGGTCGAGCCCAATTTTATTTTCTGCTATTGGTATCTCGGCCCTCTGCAAGGCAATGGTCGAGCCCAATTTTACTTTCTGTCGTTGGTATCTCGGCCCTCTGCAAGGCAATGGTCGAGCCCAATTTTACTTTCTGCCATTGGTATCTCGGCCCTCTGCAAGGCAATGGTCGAGCCCAATTTTACTTTCTGCTATTGGTATCTCGGCCCTCTGCAAGGCAATGGTCGAGCCCAATTTTACTTTCTGCCATTGGTATCTCGGCCCCCAGCAAGGCAATGGTCGAGCCCAATTTTACATTCTGTCATTGGTATCTCGGCCCTGTGTAAGGCAATGGTCGAGCCCAATTTTACTTTCTGCCATTGGTATCTCGATCATCTGCTGGGCAATGGTCGAACCCTTTTTATTGCATCGTAATTCTCTTCATCTTATGTACTTGAATCGATTGTTATTCTCCTCTTTTCTCTTTGAAACCCAGACGAAATTAGTATTTCTATCTTTACTTATCTTTTACTCTAATAATATAAAAACGTTGTTTGTCATATTATCTAGTAAAATCTAAGTAAAGAGGGGCAGCTGTCAATACCCAATTTCGTCCGGGTAAATAAAATTCATCACAAAAAAAAAATAAATAAAAAAAAAACATAAAAACACCAAAATGAAAAACACTATTTATTTTACTTTTTGCTTCCCCAAATTTTCTTTTAAACACTTAATCCAATGGCCCAAAATAATCTCACTTTTTTACTTCCTCACCACCCATCTTTTCTTATCACACCCCATTCTCCACATCACCATCCACCTCACCCTCCACATCTCATTCCACATCATCTACCTTTTTTATTTACTTTTTCCACATCATTTCCATATTAATTTTATATATCAACTTTTCTAATTTTTCCACTTACTTTTTTTAATTATATCTTCTCCATCAACATTTTTTATTATCCATTTTTCTCCACCTTATTTCTCCACCCACGTTTTATATTATTTCTTTCACTTATTTTCCACATTAACTTTTACTATTCACTATATTTTATTTCACCTAATTTCTCCACCAACTTTTAATATTATTTCTTTCACTTAATTTCCACACCTAATTTCTCCACCAACTTTTTATATTATTTTTTTCACTTATTTTCCACATTAACTTTTACTATTTACTATATTTTATTTCACCTACTTTCTCCACCAACTTTTTATATTATTTCTTTCACTTAATTTCCACACCTAATTTCTCCACCAACTTTTTATATTATTTCTTTCACTTAATTTCCACACCTAATTTCTCCACCAACTTTTTATATTATTTCTTTCATTTATTTTCCACATTAACTTTTACTATTTACTATATTTTATTTCACCTACTTTCTCCACCAACTTTTTATATTATTTCTTTTACTTATTTTCCACATTAACTTTTTCTATTCATCTTTTTTTTAATTATATTTTATTTCCTCTAAATTTTCCACCAACTTATTATATTATTTTTATTCATCAACTTTCTTCATCCTTAACTCTATAAATACCTACATTTCCTTCACTTCACACACACAATTACATAATATCCATCTCTTCTCTCTCAAAGTCTCTTCATTCCATCCAAAAACTCTACTTCATTTTTCTCTCACATTTTACTATTTCTTAATCTCTCTATACATAATAAATCCCATACCCCATTTCTACCATAAAGTTATCTTCTTCATCTTCAATCTATCTTTCTCACAACTTATTACAAGTAAGGTTTTATTTCATCACACAAATCTTCAACAAGGTACACATTTTCTCTTCATTCTATTTATATATGCATTTTGATCATTTTTTTTTAGTTTATAAATTCATCTTGTTTTCTATCACAATTTTTCTTTATGCTTTTCACATTTCAACTCATCTATCCTTCTTACACTACAAGAATGATTGAAATTACCGACGGGCATAATTCGTCGGAAATGTATAAAATCCGTCGGTAATTAGCATTTACCGACGGCTTACCGACGGCCAAAATGCCGTCGATAAAAACGTTGTCGGTAAACTTTACCGACGGATTTTGGCCGTCGGTAATTACCGAAGGCTTTTGGCCGTCGGTAAATCCGTCGGTAAATGTCGCGACCTGGTTCATCTTCTTCCTCTTCCTTCGTCGCTGTGTAAACTTTTTTTTCCATTTCCACGAACTCCACCACCAAAACGGCATCACGCGAGTAACAAACTAGTTTCCAAAGTATCAAACAACCAATTTATTTTCAATAGTTAAAATTATAGTGAATCATGGAGAGTTTTTCTGCAATTCTCAGATCTGTAAGATAAATGTTTCTAATCGTTTCAATGTGGTGGAAAGAACGATGGTAGAGGGCAGCGGTGGTGGAGAGAACGGTGGTAGAGGACAGCGGTGGAGGAGGGCAGCGGCGGGAGCGCAGCGGCGGTAGGGCAACAGCGGGAGTGCAGTGACAGTGGAGAGCAACGATGATGGAGAGCAGCGGTGGTGGAGAGCAGCGGTGGTGGAGGGGAACGGTGGTGGAGGGCAGCGGCAGTGGAGGGCAGTGACAGTGGAGAGCACGATGGAGATTTCTTTACTGATTGAAATGAGAGGAGAAATACTTCTTTTACCCACATATATTGGCACTGGATGCGACGCTGGTTTCGAAAAATCCCGCTCTTTTACCGACGACCAAAAGCCTTCGGTAAAGCCGTCGGTAATGTCATCCACGAAATAATGGGCGGGAAATATCCCGCTCTTTTTACCGACGGCCAAAAGCCTTCGGTAAATCCGTCGGTAATGCGCATGTCACTTACCGACGGCCTAAAGCCTTCGGTAAATCCGTCGGTAATGCACATAAAAAATACCATCGGTAATTCCGTCGGAAATTAAGATATATCGACGGATATTGATCCGTCGGTAAAAATCCGTCGGTAATATTAATATTTTTTGTAGTGTTAATAACAAATATAAAACTTTAAAAACATGTAATAATATAAATATCGGTATGAGTACTCGTGCGATCGTACGCATCAGCCTAGTACTCATTACCCAAAATATAAAATAAACAAAAAAAGCCGTGTGAGTACTCGTGCGATCGTACGCATCAGCCTAGTGCTCATTACGCAAAACAATAAAAAATAAGGAAAAAGCCGTGTGAGTGCTCGTGCGATCATACGCATCAGCCTAGTGCTCATTACGCAAAACAATAAAAAACAAGAAAAAAGCCGTGTGAGTGCTCGTGCGATCGTACGCATCAGCCTAGTGCTCATTATGCAAAAAAAATCTAAATATTACATCAAAAATAAAAATACCAAAAAAATATAAAATCTTCAAAAAACCAAAAACAACAACACTTTCAAGCAAACAAACAATCTTTCTAGCCAGAACTACGTGATCCTTGATTCTCCATCAAAAGTGGAGATACGTAGGAGCAATGCCAGTCCTTATCAGGTTCACTCTCCCAAAAATTCAAATTTATCCATAATCAAAATTCTCAAATTCTCAAACAATTCCTTAAACAAACTTTTCAAACAATTTCCAAAAAGAACTACGGAACCCTGATTTCTCATTCTGAATGAGAATACGTAGGAGCAAGGTCAATCCTTGTCGGGCCCAAAAAACTAAAAAAGTACATTTTGTTTCTTTAGAGTTTTATTTTAGGGGATAGTTAAACATTTTGAAAACCACATCATATTCGCGTATTTAATTAAAGGTACTGCTTTAGGGCAGGCGTTGTAGGGTGCTAATACCTTCTCTACACGTAACCGACTCCCGAACCAAGAATCTCATTTTCGCAGACCATGCTTTATCATTTTATGGTTTTTCCGTAGTTTTCCAGAATAAACTATGGTGGCGACTTCAAAATCTCTTCTTTTTCAAAACCGTTTATTTTTCCACGGATCGTCGTCCCGTCGCGATCCCGGTTGCGACATTGACATATTTGAAGAATAAAGACTATGAATGATAGGTGTATTCAAGGTGATTGACGTAGTCACCAAACATAGATTAATATTCACAATCCATGACGTTCTCCCGTGTTTCCATTACCACATCCCATGCTTCGACACAATCAACTAACATTTTGCATTTCGCTTTGACATTTTTTAGAATATGGAAACGACATAACAACTAATGAGTCAGGAAACACATTGTCGATGGAATTCATCAAAGAGAAGTCTTTATCGCTGACTATGACTTGTGGACCGCACTCAGATGTCAGAAATAAACGTTTCAACCTTTCAAGAGCCTAAGTGAAATTATTTGGTAGTTCAATTGATAAAAATGCAAAGGCCACTGAGTAGATTAAATGCATTCAATAATTTGATTGCATCAGGATGTGACCAGAAGAGGTCATTGACCTCAGATTTCTCCATTCATCTACTCCAATGAATGTAGTTATCACGATCCAACATTATCATCAGCTATTGCAGCTCAGTTATCAACATTCTCAATGACCGTTTATATGTATGGCTTGTTGTGTAAACTTGTTTTATTGTAGTGACATTACAATCATTATTTTCTTTAAGAGTCAACAAAATATTTGCAGTTGTTACTTGAGTTTTAGTCGTATCAATAAGTACTGCTTGTTCAAAAGGATTTAACCTACTAGCAAAAGGATGATGACCCACTAAAGTTTCAACCAAATCGTGGTTGTGGTATTCACATATCACTTACAATACCCACCCATCGCCATTACAATATCATTTTTCCTTTAACTTGAAAGGACATTCACATTTTTGGGTTTCGTATGTATTAGGTTGCATATCAAATTTGTATTTTCTATATTTTCCACCTCTTTCACATTCTAGCAACACAAATGTCTTTCTTCCAGGTTGATCGGTAGCTTTATCCAATCTTTATAGTCACCATAACAAATCTTAGATCATTTGCAATCCCTGTCACCCATTCATTTTTTAATTTTTTTACATCATAAAGGAAAATAAAAAACTAATAAAATAAAGTAAACATTTATTATAAAAGTTCTAAATTAGAAAATTATATACAAAAAAAATGTATCGGATATAGAAATCTAAATGCTCCTCCATTCAATCTCAAAATCTGATTAATTCTATAAAGGGAAAATCGGATTTCGAGATCCGATGGTCAACCATTTGGATTTTGATATCCGATACTTGTTTTTTTTGTTTTCGGATGTCGAAATTCGATTTCCCCTTCATTGGATATTGAAATTTGGTTTCTCCTTTATCAAATATCGAAATTCGATGAAGGTTATCCGATGAAGGGAAAATCGGAATTTGATATTCATTTTCCATTTCATTGGAGTTCAATATCCAATTGAGTTTTTATTGTATTTTGAAATCCGATTAAAACATGGGAGTTTCGTAATGAATTCATGCACCTGTTTATCGGGAGAAACTTGAAAAGATAGCTCGAATGGCAACCAACAACACAACAACACCTCTCTAGAACACTTCTCAACAAACAATCTCTCAAATCTCTCTGACCATGCAGAAATTTAAGGGGTTGCAGGGGAGGAAAGTATATAAACTTCTTACGAGTGTGCTCATAGAGTTTGGTCAACCACTAGTGAAAAAAATTATTTCTCACCAACCTCATTAATATCGAGAGTATTTGTGGAAAATGGGAATGCAGGCTGAAACGCGCTGCAATATGAGTGCATTCTAAAACCTGGACATTTTCCTTTCACCAATTTAACCACTTCCACAAACTTGTTCCACAAAACAAGCAAATATAGGTTTTTCATATATCGTGAATGAAAACAGAGCCCCATAATTACATTACTTGCAGATGAAATAAAACAGCTGTAGATCCATGGGAGTCACCACAAAACAGAGCAGTTATTTAAGCCGTAAATCCAACAAACATTCCATGTTCAGAACCCTAGCAAGGCAAACTTACATATATTTTTAGGGAGAGAAATGAAACAAATTAGCAAACTGCATGCATGTTCAGTCCACATGCCTCATCATAAACGGTATGGGAGCAACTGAACTACCGACAGCAACTATAATTCAACGGTAGCTGAGCTATTCAGATCAAAACAAGCTTATGCTTCGGGATATAAACATTCCAAGGAATGGAAACAATACATTCGAAGAAATCTTCAAGCAAAAACTTGCAAAAACTTGTCCAAAGAGCAGCTTTCGAATCTGCAACAAAGAGCAAGAAATATGTTGAATGCAATAGTTAGCTATTACTTCAATGTAATCAATTTTAAGTATATATACAAGTTATTGAGTGCAATAGTCCAACAGGCAGTATCAGAACCATCAACTTAAATTAAGAAAGGATAAATCACAATCCAATCCTGTAATACAGAGCAATAATTAATTGAAGCCTTAACCCCAGCCAAGTGGGATTGACTATCTGAATAGCAAAACCTACCAATTAGGAAGGAAGAGTACAAAGAACATAGAAATCGATACATACTTTTTTGACAGAGGCAGACCAAGAGAGGGTGAGGCCGACAAAGATGATGAAGAAGACAAGCTTCAGATTGCTCGTCCGTTTCCGGTGATGATGGGTTCCTTCCTCGTAGCCAGTGAGCAGCAGCAGGGTGAGTCGCATTCTCGAAGATTAAGACTGCGTTGCGTTTCTGATTGAAGGTGTATTCTGAATCTCAGGAATGAGATGAAAAGTTTCAATTGTTTTCACATTTAGGATTGGGAATTGGGGGGAAAAGAAAAATTGTTAAGCTAGTCGGATTGCAGTGGCAGAGTAGTCAAAATCCATTGCTAGTTTTACATTGTCATCCTTAGTATTACATTTACAAATGTATGTTTTTTTTAAAAGAACTCAAACCTAAAGTAATTCAAAACTAAAAGTTTATCTATATTAATATTTGGATCATGTAATACACATATATCTTATTATTGTGCTTGAAAATGGTTAAGATCAAATGTCAACTTGATAACCACATTAAATATTCTATTTACGACAGAGAGGAAGAACATTATTTTATATATATATATATATATATAAAACAAAAGTAAAAGCATAAAAAATGTCACTAAAACATGTCACTAAAATGACAAATTTTAAACAAAAAATATTTATTCAAGCTTTTCAACTTGCTTTTAACTATTATAGCAATCGACACATCTACTTCAGTTGGATCGTTTGATTCACTGCTCATTGAAGACTTAGATAGTGGAAAAAGGATTGATGAATTGTCTGTTTTCTTCTTTCTCTCTACTTTGAAATTTTGATCATGAACAAACTTGAGCAATTTGTCTTTTACAGAAATCAGGATTTCAAAGCTTAGATGAAGAGATTTTATATAAAGCTAGACGATGTTGCATAAGGTTGCCTAGGTTGAGCCCTTGTGCATTTATCTTCTCAAGAGGCACTCTTAAATGCATCTGTTTGATGTTGGTTAAGGAGAAGATGAATTGTTTCACAATGCATCCCACCATCTTTGTCATCTCTTCTCTAGTTTGGTTGTCTATCTTATAGAACTATAATGATGCCTTGGTGCCACATAACATGTTTGATCTGGAGAACGTATGGAACATTTGACATGCCTTCTCCAAGCTACTTCAAGATGTGGAAAATGTTGAGAAATAGCATATGAGACAAGTTGAAAGGGATACCTACTAACATATAATAAATCACATATTGTCAAAACTCTATGATGTGATCCTTTGAACCGTGTTTGGTTAATAATAACTTGTACAATTGTTGCCAATTTTTTCCCCTAGGATACAACTTATAATCCACTTGTTGACCAACAAGACATTATATATAACTATTATTCATATAACAACTTCTCCATTCTTTCAGTTTTAGTGCAATGCTTCACCCTGTTGTAGCCAATGACCTTAGAGATGGATACCTAGTTAAAAAAGAGTAATATAGGAAAAGGAGACTAGTCTAAGGTAACTTTAAAGATATATAAGAGGTAAATTGGATAATATTTCATTACTAATATCAAAGGAGTAAGCCTTTATTTATAGGCGAAGAACTGAAAACTTGGATCGGGGAGAAATTCAAATTTGAACACTTCACAATTGACTCCAAAGGAGACACGTCTCATTTTGACTTGCCTTGTGGTATACTCATGCTTTTCACATTGCAACATGTGCAGAGTGAGATAGAACACACCTTCATCTCCAAGCAATCGACCAAGGGTTTCTTGTGGAACAAACTAGCCTGATGATGGAAACCGTAGATAAGCCATATACTCAAGAATCCCAACTTCTAAGTCCAAAACTACATAAGTCCAAAGCCCAAATCAAGTCAAGGCTCAAACATTTTACACTACTTGATCCAAATACAATGGCTAATATAAGGTTATTCTAATTATTTACATTGGTCTTAGTCATGGGAATAAAAGCTTGGACCCATTTAGTTCAACTAAAACCCAATATTTTTGAATGGCCATGTCTGGTGTTTGCCGTCACCTTAGTACTTTATAAAATTGAAAATAATGTTACAAAAATATTTAAAATTTAATATATTAATAACTAATTAAGAATCTATGTTAAAAAGGATTTCATATACCAATTAAAAAAGATAAATTATAATAAAATAATTTCCAAATAATAAATGGAAGTGAAGATTAAATTAAAAGAAAATTTAATAGATATAATTATAGCACATTTCACCTTTATCACAATATATTAATTTTTATTTATTACCTATACATTTATTTTATATATAATTTATTTTGGATTTTGTGGATAAAATTATTAAGGATGAATAACAATTTAAGAAATGTAAAAAATTTAAATCAATTTCAGATTAAATTAAATTTTACTGTATATAACTTTATTGAAATCAATGTAGTACTAACGGAGAAGTGCGGATTAAACACTATTTCAACATTATTTTTTTTCATACAATTATTCAAAGTATTTATTTGGAATCAGAGTTAACGTATAATCTAATCTTTAATAGCATATATTCATTGTTAAATTTACATCTGTATATACTAACTTTGTATAACTTTTTTTTACACCCAATTTAATCAAACTTCTTATTCATTATGTAAATATTTAAAAAATAGAGTATTAGAGTTTATAGGTATTTTAAATTAATGATATTAGATTATTTTAATGTTAAAAGATTGATAATATGAATATAAATTTATAAACACGTCTTATTATCTAAAACATATATTATTTCTATGTAACTCTTTCTCTAATTTTTCTCTCTTTTCTCTTAAAGTTTTCTAATTTTTAAGTCATCTTTTTTATGGATAGGAAGTACCTAGGTGATCAAAGTAATGATATCTTTAATTTCATCCCATTGGTTTTGTAGAAAGAGTAAGTGAGTTTCTACTTTTTTCTTGAGTTGGGTTTCTTTCATGCATGAGAGAAGATTCTATGTTGCATGCATATTAGAGTTCTTGCGTATTCCTTGTTGATCAGTTGTCCTAATAGTCTACTTTGATCATATACGGTTTGTAGGTATAAAGAGAGTTGAGTTATATAGTTATTTTTTTTTGAGCTGTTTGAGCTTTTCAACCAGGCAAGGGAAGCTAATTACTTTAATTTTACGTTAAGAAGTATGAATGTAAGTTAGATCAGTTGTGAAATTAACGTTTGGTTGAATATGTTATCAATTAAGATGATTGTTTAGTGAATGTTGTCTATTGATGAATATTGCTATATATGATTGTGAATTGGTACTTGCTTGAACCTTTAATGTTGTTGTTTTGAAGTGTAATTAGGTACAAAATTGTTATAGAATTGGAAGTAGTAAAAAAGGGTGTGTTATATGCTTGTTTTGGTCTAAAAAGAGTGGGTCACTAGTGCAAAAGGGGCATAGACGTCCGTTTTTTAGGCCTTTTAACGTCCGACCTCCAACGGACGTCTATTCGGGTGACGTCTATGTAGACGTCCGACCTGACACAACGGACGTCCATATAGACGTCCGACCTGACACAACGGACGTCTATATGGACGTCCGCTGTGTCAACCCGGATGTCTATATAGACGTCCGCTGTGAACCTCTCGGACATCTATATACTACTGCAGAAAGGGCTTTATTAGACGGCTTATTTAGGGTTATTTAGGATTACAGGTTAGGGTTATTTAGGATTACGGGTTCGTTTGTTTGTGCACTGCAACACGTCTGAAGAACAGATTCAAAATGAAAATGGAGGAGTAAACGACCTAAAAATGTAGGTCAAAAAACGCCGCCCAAGAACACGTAACAAACTGCACCAAAATACACCGAAAACGAATTTTAATTGATCCAAATGAAAGATATGTCATCACTGAACAATTTAATCGGAACAAAAGTAAGATTAAATGGCCCAAAACGCATAAAAACCAACCTGGAAATGCAAGGCGCAGAGGGAAAGGTTCGCATAACTCCTCGCGGGTTCGCGTTTTGAAGTGTGTATCTTTATTTTAAAAGTCTTTTGAACGTCCGTTGTGGCGGGCGCCGGACGTCTATAATATAGTAGACGTCCGTCCCCCTCCAGGACGGACGTTCACGAGACTGAAAGGGTCGTACAACCCCTCAGGCTCGTGAACGTCCGTCCTGGAGGGGGACGGACGTCCATTATATATGGACGTCCGTCCCCCTCCAGGACGGACGTTCAAGAGTCTGATGGGTTGTACTACCCTGTCAGTCGCGTGAACGTCCGTCCTGGGGACGGACGTTCACGAGACTGACAGGGTCGTACAACCCATCAGACTCTTGAACGTCCGTCCTGGAGGGGGACGGACGTCCATATATAATGGACGTCCGTCCCCCTCCAGGACGGACGTTCACGAGCCTGAGGGGTTGTACGACCCTTTCAGTCTCGTGAACGTCCGTCCTGGAGGGGGACGGACGTCCATTATATATGGACGTCCGTCCGCCTCCAGGACGGACGTTCACGAGACTGACAGGGTCGTACAACCCCTCAGGCTCGTGAACGTCCGTCCTGGAGGGGGACGGACGTCCATATATAATGGACGTCCGTTCCCCTCCAGGACGGACGTTCAAGAGGCTGACATCTCAGTCTCTTGAACGTCCGTCCTGGAGGGGGACGGACGTCTATTATATATGGACGTCCGTCCCCCTCCAGGACGGACGTTCAAGAGGCTGATGGGTTCACTACCTGTCAGCCTCTTGAACGTCCGTCCTGGAGGGGGACGGACGTCTACTATATTATAGACGTCCGGCTCCCTCTAGGACGGACGTCTCCACACTCAATTATTTACATTTATGCCACCGGTCAATTATTTACGTTGGAGTTTTCGTGGACGGACGTCTATGGAGTGACGTTAAAGGTCAATTCTGCACTAGTGGGTTTGATAGGTGAAACTTTGAAAGAATGGTTGGATGGGTAAATTTGATGCTTAGGGTCTATTTTTGGATCATTTAAGATTTGTTTAGCTAATTAGATCATTAAAATTTGTTTTGTAACATGTAAAAGTTAAGTTGTGAGTTTTTGAGTTATATGATTTGGTGAATCTCATTCCAAATTAAATAAGCAAATTGGTATTCAATTCTAGTTATAAACATGTTTTTAAATCAGTTCTAGTGTCAAAAGATATCAATTTGGTGATTTGGATATGTCGGGATGCAACCAAATCAGAAATCAAAGTTTGTTGTAATGAAAGGTGGTAATCTGATAGGGATAATTAGTTATCTTATTTGATAATTGATTATCTCATGCAGAAATTTATCTTTGGTTAACCACTCTTTGGAATAATTGATTATCTTGCTTGATAATCATTATTTCAGTGAGAAAGTCATTCTTGCATAAAAAACTTTATAGGATAATCGATTATCAGGTAAGATGACCGATTATCTTAGAAGAAAATCACTAGACACTTGTTTTTAGCATTTTATGTTTGCTTTCTTTACTTAAGTTTAGTGTTTGGTTTTAAGTTGGTTAGTATGATATTATGTACAGTTGTGAAAAGTTAGGAATGACTTGTGAATGGTAATGATGAAAATGCATTTGGTTTAAGTACATGGTGAAAGCAATTTTATTAGAAAGATCCTTGTGTTGTGCTTGTGGTGATGTATTATTGTAGGAGTTTTGAAACATGAGAAAATTTTTATGACACACCAATATCCATCCAACTTCAAGTAGGGAGGGATGATTATGTCATGAGGAGTAGCAAAAAATCCTTAGCCTATGGTCAATTTGACTATAGGTGTTTCACAAAGATTAAACTTGTGTAATAGTTTGGGCGGTATGTTGTTATACTACATATGCGCAGGTCTCTCAATAGTTCGACATCAATATATGTATATGGATGATCAAGTCTAGACTCTAGATATATGTATATAAATTTGTACTTGATTTTTGATGAGATTGATGTTGAAATTGTTATATTTCTGATTTGATTAAATTATATGTTTGATATTTTAAAATTAACTTACCATGTTGGTTGTGTTTCTATTTGTTTATTTGAAATTTTTTCTTGACAAAAATTATCTTATTAATATAAGCAGAAGAGGGAGTTTGAGTTGAGTAGGTGATGTATAGATAATTATAATAGTATAGGTTTTATTTTTTTTTCTGAAGAAATTTAGTTTATGATTAGATAATCTTAGAAATAGAATATCTTAAATATAAAGTTTGAATTATTATTATATTTTGAACAATTGTAATCTTATTTTATATATTTTCTTTTAACTTGTCGTCGTGTTTACTATATGTGAAATTTCATAATAATCTTGAAAGTATAATTAGGAGATATTATACATTCTATTTTCTTGGAATCAAAATCCATTAAATCTCAATTCTTGGCTCTATTGAACGCAAAAGCATTAATATTCCAATAGTTAAAGATTTCAAATTCCTCTAAAATTACCCATTTCCGAGAAAAAAAATACTTCTTTGAGCAATTTTCAATATCCAGTGTTTTGCAATTTATATTTTAATCACCATCTATCACCATAGATTATATATAGGATTCCAATTAATATTACGAGGTTAAAAAGAGTTTGAAATAAAGCATGATTAATTGAGTGATTAAAATCTTCATTAAGACATTTTTCACTAAAATTGGGTTAAATTATATTAAGACATTTTGTTTGTAAGAAAATTCTGAATTAGTATACTGTCATTAATGAATTTTGTGTAATAGTTAAAGAGAGAAAAAAAAGTAATGTTTATGAAATGAAAATTTAGAAATTCTCATATAAGGATTAAAATAATTCTTTTATTGTTTTTGAATTAAAATAAAAAATTATATTAACTTTAAAGATTAGTAAAATAAAAAAATTATATTGACTTTTCTTACCGTTGTTAATTTATAAATGACATAGTAATTCCTAATAAAATGTATATTTGTGAGAATTGGAAATGAAACTCAATGGAAGGATGTTACTCACACACACACGTGTGTATATATATATATATATATATATATATATATATATATATATATATATATATATATATGCTTACTAAAAATTCTTTGTTTTAGTATATTAGGTATTCATTGACTATTTATCTATTGAAAGAAGATCAAATAATAATTGTAAATAGCATATAGTGCTGTATGCTGGAGATCTAAATGTGGCACATATGACAGATATTCTGTGCTGATATAGATTTTTTTTATTAAATGTCTTTAGGAAATAATTTTATACAATTTTTAACTCAATTGTTAAATTATAATTTCATGTCATAATAATAATTTGTTATATTTTAAATTTATATTATTATGTTAATTTTGATCTATTTAGATAAACTATTTAATGATTTTTATATTAATATAATTTGAATGCAGAATATATGAACTATGTTTTTAGAAATCATACTAATTTGATTTTAACCTTATTTAATCTAAATTTTAGATATTTGAAATGAGGGGTATTGATTTATAATATTCTAAATTTTTTTTTATTATATTATTCAATTATATATAGAATTAATGATTAACATGGTTAGGTGACTTGATATAGTTAAAAATCTTGAATGATAACAGAGAAACGTATATTTTTCTCCCCAATATAGTCATACCTAAAATTAGAGCGGTCAAAACGGGTAATCCAGTTCAACCCAACTCGACCCATCACGGGTTGGTTTCTTAGTGAGCTAATCTAACCTGACTCATTTATTAGTGAGTTAAAAAAATTTAAACCTGAACTGACCCACCACGGGTTGGTAGGTTAAACGGTTTGGCTCATTGACTTACTTAACTTCTTTTTACCTTCTTTGATCGATCAAATTGAAACAGTAATAATTGGGCCAATTGATATAAGAGAAAATGAACAAAAGAACTTTATTGTTATAATAATAATTGGACTAATTGATATAAAAGAAAATGAAACAAAAGAACTCTATTGTTATATATTCTAAGCTATCAAACATAAAATTTTGCCAATTTAGTTTAATGAGACATACTCGTTTGACCAAGAAGCTACATATAGCCGTTAACAAAAATATATAGGAGAAGGGAACTTTTGGATAGACAACAGCACAACACGAAAAGCTCTACTGCTGTAAAGGTTGTGCGTTTTGAATAATTGATTTAATTAATTTGATTTCAATAAAAAAATAGGATTTGAATAATTAATTTAATTAATTTGATTTCAATAAAAAAAAAATAAGTAGGTTGGTGAGCCAACCCGGCCGGGTTCTTAGCGAGCCGGGTCAAAATTAACTCGCATCAAAATTTTCACATTTTTTTCCAACCCATCCCAGCTCAAACCCGTGATGAACCGGATTGACTCACGAGTTTCAATCCATTTTGACGGTACTACCTAAAATGACATCATTACAATTTAAACTATGAAATATTTGATTAAGGAATATAAGTCCTTACTACTTTCGTCATTTAATATTGATATTATAATTTTATATAAGCCTGTTATTTTTAATTATTATTTTTGTTTATAGCACTTTATTATTTGTGTTTAGGACAAAAACTATACGATAAGAGTTACTGTGAGATCCTAAATAATTACCACATACAAATACATGTCAAATCTTAATTAACGCACCCCAACCCCACACTCTGGCCATCATTAAATGCACCGTGCCACGTCAAAACGCACTCACACCCACTCTGCATGCAACTGCCAAGTGTCATGGCTGGAAAATTTGAAAAACCTTAGTGGAAGACAAGTGGCATGTGGAGAATGGGCGTTCGTCCTGCGTGGGAAGGGAAAATGATTTTCTGAGAAAAAAAACTCTTCTCCACACTTTTGCATGCTTCATCTTCTTCCCCGAAATTCTGATTTCAAATTCTCTACCTTCTCTCTAAAACCACTTCAACTTCTCTCCACCGTAACTCATCACCATCTTCTCCGATTAACTTTCAGAGACCGTGGAAACGTCCCCTGAACCGTAAGCATCGTTCGGGACCGAACAGAACTGGGATCTGAGCTGGTAAGTTCTCGTCTCTGAACATTCGTCCATTTAGTTCATGCGAACCAAGTTCTAGTTGCATGCATGGGTTATAGGTCTGAGCTGTTTATGATTTTGGGTGTTTTAGATTAAGTGAAAGCTGTTGAGTGACTCTTTGGATAGAAAGCTGTGAGAGGACGAACAAAACTCTTGTATTTGGAAGTTCACTGCTGAACCAGGTAAGGGAAGCTTAGTAATTTAATTGATACTTGTATGTAACGTGAAAGCATGATGTGATGATGTGAACTGGATATATGAGTAATATGTTTTGTAATTATGCATGAACGAACACTGTTTTTGTTTGAATATGGGTGATATTGTTTGAACTGTATGTTGATGATGAAATGTATGAATTGGAAAATGGATAAGTTATGTAGAGTATGAGATGATAATATGAATTCTATAAAGTATGAGATTTATGATGGAGATAAAATTATAAGATATGAATCGTATGAAAAATGTGGAGTTAATGTAGATGAAAAATCTGGAAAATATGATATTCCTTACTTTGATAATGCACGCTCGTCATCGAACGGTCTTATACCGTTCGGTTTCCCTGAAAATGACTTAGAATAGGAATCCTTTCATTTGGAAAAAATTTTGTTTGAGAACGAGCGTCCTCTTGTGAAAGGCTAGGTTTGAGCGTTCGACTCAGTCTAGTGGTATCCAACGATCGTAATTAATTGAAGTTAGATTAGTAATGCTCGGTCTTATAATCCGGCGTTCGTTATAGGTAGCGCTTAGTCTTATACTGAGCGTTCGTCCAAATGATCTCTCGGTTTTATATCGAGCGTTCGTTCTAATTAGTGCTCGGTCATCTACCTAGCGTTCGTCCTAAGCAGTGTTCGGTTTTATACTGAACGCTCGTCCTTATCTTTGATTCCTGAGCGAACATAAATAGCGTTCGTCCAAATTATTAGTTGGCGTTCGGTCATTGACTGGCGGTGTTGTCTCCGAATTAAATCACGCTCGTTTTATTTATCTAAATAATTTTTGGTGTATCTATCCATTTGATTCGACCTAGAGTCATTGTACTTGAATTATTCTAAGTATTATTCAGACTTTCTAGAATCAGTTCATTTAACTAATTTAAGTATTCGTAACGTCCGTCAGCAGGCAGGTGTTCGTTTCTTTTGTTCAGAAACGAGGAATTTTCTGTACTGTGATAACGTTCGTCCTTATTTCGAAAAGGATGAACGCTCGTCATTTTATGAAAGTGGAACAAAGAATGAAAATGTGATTAAGAAGAAAAGTTATAAGGTGCGAACGGTATTTTGAGTGAAACATTGAAAGTGGAATTTGAACGAGCGTTCCAAGGAGGAATGTCTCTATGATCTGAATGTGATAAGTTGTGTAGTATGACCATGGTAAAGCTGCTGATGGCTGTTCATCCTGATATTCCGTAAGTGCTCGTCCTCATGTAGAGGGGAGTAGGTCATGTGTGGGAATGGCAGGAGGTCCTAGTCCTATTGAGTACTTTGGACTGATAGGACTAACCTCGGGTGGCAGCTGTTGAGTGTTTACAGTTATCACATCACCCGAGTGCACGAACGCCTGTAGATACATGTATTCATACAGTCCAGACGGTCGATCTTGTGAGAGTTTGGATGATTTATTCTATGCTTTGATATATTGTTATATGTCTTGTATGTTGATGGCATATGTTAAATTGTATTGTTGGTTGTATGAATTAAATTACCTAAGCTTACCCTTGCATTTCCTTGTGTTGTCTACTGTTCATGTACGTCCGTCTTGTCAATGCAATGATCATCCGTGTGGATGTGAGCAGACGGAGAGGCACTGCTTGAGGAAACACTGGAAGAAGAAAATTTGGAGGACGCCAATCTGGTCGAAGTAGAGGTTAAAGCCGAGCCATAGAGCGCTCGTTAAGTTGTAGTCTTTAGTATATCTGTGTAGCTTTTTGTGACGTTCGGTTATTTGGTTTTGTAAAACCGTTCATCCTGAACCTTGGTTTTATTGTAGAAATTTTTCTGAACTCTGTATCCGTTTAACGTTCGGCTTTTAATAGCTGTCGTATTTAAGACTGCACTGTTTAATTTTGTAAATGTGATTAGTTCTAATTTATGATAATTACTATATATTGGGATGTTACAGTTACCGATATATATTAGTCAACTTTTTTACAATATGTAACTTAGTTGACCTTGACTGAAGGTAATTCCTTAAATTATCTAAGTACATATACTGTAACTCATCTAAGTAAAAACATAATGATAATTGTGAAATTATAGCTAAATCGAAAATTAAGGTGAGGTTGGGGATTAAGTAGGGATTATGTAGAAAAAATCTTATTAAAATAATATAAATAAATTTATTATTATATATTTATTATTTCAATCATATTTATAAATTTACATTAAGTTTTATATATAGGGTTTATTTCCATTAATACTTATATACACTATAGGAAACACGTCACTTATTAAATAAGAATACATCTTAACATAAGAATAAACACCATTTCAATCTTAAAGATATATCTAATTCTTATAAAAAAACATAAATTTTAAGTTATATTTAGTTATTGAACTTACATTATGTAAAAAAATAAGTTAACTTGTTGACTGATTTATCAATTTACCAAAACTTGATAAGTTGAGTTTGAGTTTTCAACCTATGAGTTCACTTTGTTTTATTTCATCTTGTTTGTCAAAATAGTAGATCAACGGTTGGTCGAAATGGATTTACCTTTACTCTGTACTAGTAAAAAAACACTTTTTTAACTCGTGATATATGTCGCGTTTTTGTAAAAACCGAAGCATTTAAAGACGCGGTGGCAGTTTGAAAATTAAGATAAAGTTATATGCTTCGGGTATACAAAGAACCAAGACATAAAAATTTTACGACACCGGTTAACGAAGAAACGAGGCATAACGATCTGATACTGCTTCGGTTGATGCAGGACAGAGGCACAAAGACCTGCACGTTTTCCAGTAAAGCAGACAGAAAGAGCTACGGCCTCGGTTAATTACATAACCGAGGCATAACGTGCTACTCCTTTTCAGTGAGCCAGGCTTTCCATCATTCTTACTTCTACACTCTAAACGTTTCATCTCCCATTTCCCATTTCACGTTTCACTCTCCCTCATCCCCTCCATTCTCTCCTGCAACCCCTCCCTCCTCTCCTGCAACCCCTCCCATTCTCCAGTCCCCTCTCCCTCAACTCCATCATTCTCTCACCAGATGACTTCTCCCTCTGCATCCCCAAGACGGTGCGACGACGGTGCGACGAGGCGAGACGAGACGAGATCTGACGAGACGAGGCGGTGACGGTGACGAGACGAGGCGGTGACGGTGACGAGACGAGACGGTGCGGCGACAAGGACAGATCTCGCGACGGTGCGGCGAGGCGAGGCGAGAGAGCTCCGACGGCGCGGCGAGGCGAGAGAGATCTCGATGGCACGACGAGGCGAGAGAGATCTCGATGGCGCGGCGAGGGAGCTCGCGACGGTGCGGCGAGAGCCCGCGACGATGCGACGAGAGCCCGCGACGGTGCGGCGAGACAGCCCGCGACGGCGGCTGCAATGGCGGAAACCCTTTTCTGCGTTTTTTGGTTTTTGGTTTTGTTTCTTTGCAGGTGAATGGCGAAATGGATCTCTGATTTTTTGTTTTTGGTTTGGATCTCTGATTTTGGTTTGGATCTCCCGTCTGCTCTCTCTGATTCCTGTTCCCCTTCTTAGACATCTGAGTTTGTTTGGCAAAGTAATTTTGTCCAAAAACATGGACGAAAAAATTTGCAGAAAAGAGAAAGAAGTTTAACCAAAAAGAGAATAAACAAACATAACAACACTGATCTCGGTTGAAAATAAAAAAATTAAAAAACTTTACTACCTCGGTTGTCTGTGAACCGAGTCAGAATCTGAATCCTTTTGATTCGATTCAGAACCGAGCCAAAAAATCCATTGTTTTTACTTCATCTGAATATGCACCGGTCGTAGAACCGGTGTCTATAAATAAAATTGACCGAGGCGGTATACCTTAATTGCACTAGTGCTAAAATTAAAAATTAAAATAAAAAAGTTAAAAGATTAAATTTTAAATATCATTTTATTTTAAGGATTCAAATATACAATAATATTATAATTTAAATAATTAACATTTACAAAATAAATTAAATTATTAATAATATTAGAGTAATTTAATATGTTAGTATAATAATTTATTTATTTTGTTTAACTAGAGATATTAATCAATCAATTAAAATCTCAGAAAATAATTAAATATGATTAAAAAATATTTATACGACTAAATACGAAGAGTTAATGTAACATCTCGGCAACTTACAGGGAATATTGACTACCCCCACACATCACCACGAGACTTTTCAATGTGCTTTGTCCTCATTCGCACACTTTCCGTACTCCAGGCTAAGCACGCTTAACCATGGATTCTTATGAGTTAGGCTACCGAAAAGCAAATGTATTTGGTGATATGAGTAGCCAAATCAATCCCTTTAAACTATCCTTCAACTGTATAGTCCCATACCTACACAGTCTCTAGATCCCTCTCATTCCGATGTGTTCAATTCATCCATGTGTCCCTTCCACTGGAAGCTTGCCAGGAGCCGCTCCTTGTCTGTGCCCCTTGTACATCGTGCCTCTTGCACTGACGATCACTTCCCGCCCTCGTCACTGCCCGGGTGTCACATGGGTATCAGAGCCTAGCCTCTCCCAATATAGTGTGGTTCGAGGATAAACCAAGCGGAAGCTGGTGGGCATGTGACACCCGGGCACTGACGAGGGAGGGGAGTGATCGCCGGTGCAAGAGGCACGATGTGCTAGGGGCACAGACAAGGAGCGACTCCTGGCAGGCTTCCAGTGGAAGGGACACATGGATGAATCGAACATACATCGGAATGAGAGGGATTTAGAGACTGTGTAGGTATGAGACTATACAGTTGAAGGATAGCTTAAAGGGATTGATTTGGCTACTCATATCACCAAATGCATTTGCTTTTTGGTAGCCCAACCCATAAGAACTCCATGGTTAAGCGTGCTTAGCCTGGAGTACGGAAAGTGTGTGAGTGAGGACAAAACACATTGGGAAGCCTCGTAATGATGTATGAGGACAGTCAATATTCCCTGTAAGTTGTCGAGACGTTACAGTTAACACATTTGTTAATGGGATAAATCAATATTACAATCCTATCACTACAAAAAAAAGGTTATTTAGAGGAGGTTTTTTTTCCGATTTGCGGAGGTTTTCACCCTCCGCAAAATAAATTCCGGGGGTTTTCAAACCGCCGAAGTTTGAGTTGCCACAAACTATCTGCGGAGGTTTTTTGCGACCCCTGGTATCACGTTCAATTTGAGGAGGTTTTTCTGCAGAGATTAAAAACCTCCTCTATTACTAACAATGCACTTACACAAATACAGAATTTCATTACTATACGGATAACCAAGAGAAATTTAGTCTACACTCCTCAACTAGAATCGATGAGCTTTATGTAAGGCAATTCAAGGTATGTACACCCATAATCATTGGGATAAGGTTTGTAGCAATTAACTAGGAGTAAACGACCAAAGCACTTGGTGTTAGAGTTAAACCTTAGGAATTGGGGATTCTGCATAACCTAGGTGTTGCCGGTGCTGGTGCTTTTTTGGCTGGTGCTGGCGCTGTTGATGCTTCGGCTGGTGTGGGGGATGCTGTTGGAGTAGGTAATAGTGGTGAGTCAGCTGGTGGAGATGATGTTGGAGATGAGACCTTGGGAACCGCTGATTTCACAGGTGCGGATGATGTTGGAGATGAAACCTTAGGAATTGGGGATTTTGCAGAACCTAGGGTTCAGGTGAGCGGAGTGAGCAGAGTGAGCGGAGTGAGCTAGGGTTCAGGTGAATTGTAAGAAGATTTTTAGAGGAAAATTAACTTTTAGAAAAATAATGGTTTTAGGCACAGATGGATTTTAAATCTGGAGGGAATAAAATTTTAGAATTGTTAAAATGAAACTTAGTCTAAAATTTTTAGAGGAAAAAATGTAAAAGAATTAGAAGATGATGAATAAAAATATATTTTTATTTGAATATAAACCTCTCTTGAAAAGAATTAAAACCCCCACAAATATTGTTAATTTAAATTAAACATCTTAAAGTATGTTAATTTGAGAGAGTTTTTTATAACCTCCCCAAAATAACCTCCTCTAAATAAGGTTTTTTTTTTAGTATATTTTAGTATGATTAGTCAACTTTCATTTTTGTCGAACCTATAACAACCGAAGACTCCTAAGTATAACTATACTTTACTAACAATTTTTACGATACACATAATTGTTTTATGTTTTTTTGTAATTAAAGTTCTGACTATTTATGTTTTGGACAAAACTATTTGAAAAGTTAAAATATTAGTGAAGTAGTATATCAAAATTATATTAGATTCAGTGGTTAGGTTTGTGATATCATACTAACAATAAACGTGATATGTGTAATTAAATGAAGTAATTGATGGGTACTGGGATGCTAAAATGGCAAGAGCAGATAGTTGTGTTATAGTTTTTGGCTAGTGGTTGAATAAATGAATTGGTGAATTACTAAAGATAGAATAAAGTAGAATAGAGGTTAGAAAATTTCTTGAAAGTCACTCCATCTTGACTATAAATAAAGATAACCCTTTTTACCTGTCGACACACTCCATAGTTGTTAGAAATTTCTGAGCAAGAAATGTCTGAACTGTTGTCGACCAAAAATGGGTTAAAATTGAATAGAATGATAATTGTGCCTTTTCCTATTTTGCACACGGATTCTCAAGTTGCAATATAACTCACTTAATTTTCACGGCTTCAACTGTTGCGCAGTACACAATAAATAAGTGTTTACCAACTGGACAATGGCCCAACTCTACTTTTCATTTTGTCTTCTTTTCAACTTTGTTAGTTAAATTTTCCAATCATTACTCCAAAATAATAAATAAAAGGATCACTCTTTCAAATGCAAAATACACTTTGTCGTTTCGAAACAGCGACATGTGAGCCAACAATTCACGACTCAGTTTTTGCTGTAAATTTTTTTCATATCATTCTGCCATGTCCACATCCACGTTCTTTTCATACACTCTTTCCAATATCTTTTCTCATACCAGTTAACATTTCATGCCAAATAAAAAATCTCAGACCAACGTTCCCTAATCTTTTCTTAATATCATAATAATCTATCACAATATATATATATATATATATATATATATATATATATATATATATATATAAGGAGCGAAGGAAAACTAAACAATCGGCAAACAGAAAAGAGCAAAAGAAATAATAAAATTGTACTAACGACAGAAATAAACTGCATATATAACAGTAACTGATACTCTATAGTATTAAACAAAAATGTAAACGGAAACACTTGACACATTGCTGATACGAAGCACACAAGAGTATTGTGAACAGTAAAAAACTTGTGTGTGTGTGTGTGTGTGAATATTTAGCATGAAAGGTTGAAGATTAAGTAGAGGAATGTACAGTGGTTATAGACAGTGGTGTACTATTTACTGGATGTTTTAACAGTTGCAGTAAGAGGGTGAGATGCAGTATTATTATTTTTGTTAGAAAAAGAAGTGTGGTACTGGTAGAAGGGGGAGCAGAGAGAAGAGGTGTGTTGAATGAGGATGAAGTTTCAACATCATAATAATTATTGAAGTGTTATGAGACAGATGAAAATGTGAAATAAAACAAATGTTATTTGTGAAATGGATGTTAGTGAGTGATGTGATATGGTGTTGTTTGTTGCTACGTTGTTGTGTTGTTGGGTGTGAAAAGAGACAGACAGACAGACAAGAGAGTCTAAGGACACTGCCACCAGCATAGTAACATTGCATGCATAGCAAAGCCACCTCTATTAATTCATTTTCTTTTCCCAACCTTTGCTTAATTTATTACCTCTCTCTTTCTTTCTACAGTCTTCTCTCTGTCCTTTTCCTTCTTCTATCTCTCTCTCTCTCTCTCACACACACACACACTCACATTTCACACAGACATGCAGCAGTGATGACAATCCTGCAACTTCTAGTTTTGCATAATCGTAGACAAACCCTTCTTGCGTTTCCCTCTTCAATTATCACTGCCTCATTGCCACATAAATGCAACCCTTCTCTTTTTTTCTTTTTTCTTCTCTCTTTCAATTCCTCCTTCACCTTGTGTACCTTTCTGTTCAGGGGTGAGTCATGATCTTTCACTTCTGCCATTGCTGGGTCAACGTCACCTCACTCTTTCTTTCTTTCTTTCTCTTTCTCACTCGTTAATTGTATCTGCATGTTATCAAAACTCTTCACACTCTTAATCTCACTACATAAATCAAAGTTATATATATATACACACCTTCCTAATCTATATCCTAGTTTCATCCATTTATATCACTTCAACTCCTCCATCTTGCTATAGTTAACATGATTAATCTTTATCATTCTCGATTAATTGACAGGAAAAAAAAAATCAAGTGATAACTGAAAAGGGTGGATATGTAATAGGTAATTTATGTACTGTTTATTAGGGCTTTACATAGTAATTATCACTCTAATTATTTGTTATTTTATATATCAATACTGAATCGTTAGTTGCTTTTCAACTTTTAGAGACCCTTTTGAAAGGTAAATAAGCATGTATTTTTTTAATATTTAGTAGGTTTAAAATCACCTCTGGTTAATATTATTTACTATTTTGAGTTCTATTACAAAATTTAAATTGTAAAAATGTAATTTTTCAGTTTTTCAAAATTAAGTCATTTTAGTTTAACATTAATATAAAAATTGTTAATATTATGTAAAATTTAATCAGCATTATTATTATTTTTTATTAATATGAAACATTTTCTATTAGTAGTTAATAAAAATTTAAATTGTTTGATTTTGAAAACTATAAAACTACAATAAAAGTTTTATATGACCAAAATTACAAATTCGGTAAAATATAATCAACAAATTGAATTTAAATTACATTTTAAGATGCTATTATTGGAGTATTTGTATTTTCAATTTTTAAAAAGTAAAGAGTCAATTGAATGGATTGAGAGTCCATTTGAATATTTTATTATGCGTTTCTAGTTTTCAATTCTTAATAAATGTATAACACTGAAAATTAATTATCAGGATGGGTGCTAAATATTTTATTTAGTTAAATAGGAAACATGTATCAAATATAAAAATTATAATTTCATTTTAAAATTATTAATTAATTACATATTTTATAACAGATAAGAGGTTATTAAAATATTTTATTCTAAAAGTTATTTTAAAAAAATATATAATAATTTTAAATTATTTGAATTTAATACTTAATTTGAAAAAATAAATAATTTCAAAATTCATATCAAACTAATTTATATATGCCCAAACTAGAATGTTTTGAAAATAAAAGGACCTAGAAAATAGTTTAGGAGTCTGATTTTTAGAAATGATATTTGATTATTTTATTAAGAGAATATCAAAGTTATAAATTTAATTTCTAAGAATTATAAAGATTACTATTATTTATGATCATACAAGAATAAGTTTAGGTTTCTTATTCGGGTTTGAATTATATAATTAGACAATCTTTTGAGGAATATGTTTCTAAGGGGCAACTTTGAGTAAGAGGAATTTCTACCTTAGGTAAAGGAAGCTAGTAAAAATTATTGTTTGTTGTACTTGTTATTGAATTGTATATTTATACTGGATGGAATGGCATAATGATTAGGTAAAATTTTGATGGACTAAAGAACCCAATTGAAAGAATTTGTAGCGAGAATTGTGACAGAATGTGGTTTGTGTACTAAATTGATGTTTGATTTATAAGCTAGTTGGTCGAGCTCTACTTGGATACCACTAAGCATCAACTGCATTTAGCTTCTTCCTTGGAGCTCCAGATGTGAATGGTGTTGAACACTACTTAGGTTTGAGTTCAAAATTTTCTCCCAAGAAACTCTATTTGATTTAACATTTGGCTCCCCTTTTATCCGCTAGGCAGTTTCTGGATATTAATGTCTATGAACTTGCAAGGTGATATTATATTGATGATTATGATGTTGGAGGAATTCTTCCTATACAAGATATACAAAAGATAATTATATGGAGTGATTGGATTGTAATGTTGTGAGAATTTTATGTATTGTATGAATAAGGTTTTTCCTAAGGAAGAATACCGTTTGAGAATAGTGTATGCATTAAATAAGAGTACTAAGGATGTGGTTGCCCTAATTGTACTAAATTCACAAACTAATAAAATTTAGAGGTAAGAATTGAAAAGGCTCTATGGCGGGATTTGGTGTAGGGAGCTCATATATGGAGGTGCCATAATAAACTAAACATGTCATGGGAGCTTATTAGACTTGGTGAATCTAAACCGGTCTTGATTTTATGCCACACAATTACATGACATGTGTATGACTACATGTCTACTCAATTCATTGCACAAATATTCTGAAATTGAGTTGAAAGTATGTATGTTTAGAGTCTATAATAATGTACTAAATGGAATTATAGGTGGATGATTAGCTTGAGTTACTAATAAATTAAATAGTTTATCAACTTATAGATTTCATTGTCTAAATATATCACTAGCTTACCCTTTTCTTGTTGTTTGAATGTGAGCAAGCGACTTTGCAAGTGATAACGAGGCTTATGTGTGTGTGTCTATATATATATATATATATATATATATCTGTATATTTTACGTAGCATAAGTCCCTTTAGGTTTGTAGGACATGCATGTGAATGGTGGAGTCAAAGACAATATGCCATTGAGATTAGAAGAAAATCCCCAATTAAATATTAGTGTGAGTTGAGAGCATGCATGAGAAGAAAAATTTCCCCCCTTCTTTTGAAGAAACCAAGTGCTAAAAAGAGAAATGAAAGATTTCATGAAAAGAGGAAGAAAGTGTTTTTGAAGTGAGAATGAGTTCTCTCGTAGATAAATGAGTTTAAAGAGATGATGCAAAATATGACTAGAAAAAACAAATAAAAGAAACAAATACAGGTAGGAAAAAAAGAATTAGACAGATAGAAAATAGAGCTGGAGAGGAAGTTAAGAGAGCTTGTGTGAAGGAAGCTAGGCAAGCAAGATAAAAGAATGAAATAAGACATAGAGAGGGTGAGGATAAGAGAGGAAGTGAAGTGATAGAAAAAATAGAAAGGAATGAGAGAGAAAAGTGGTAAAAAGAAGAAATTGAGAAAATAGAAAATGAGAGAAAAGAAATTATACTTAAGTAGGAAGTGCTACTGAAGGCACCTCTGGCTCAGTGCAATTATAATTGAAACCAGTGATTTTAAAGCGAGTTTTTGAATCTTTGAACTTTTCTCATTTTCTTAGTGATTCTCATTTCTTATTTTCAACCTTTACTATTAAAAATGTTTCAACTCCATTCCCACTCCTTATTAAATTTTCAAAAATCACACTTTAAGTTGTTGTTGTCTAACAAGTTACAATTAATTGAAAGCAAACAAAAACAATTTCCGAGATAGACCTTATAACTCTTCAAGAAAATCATTTAAAAAAATAATGTCTTTTTCTTATATTCTTTTCTTTAGAATTAATTTTACAATGTTATAAAAATTTATTCAATTTTTCTATGGATATTGTAGATGGATTTTTTTATCTAGGAGGAGATATAAAGCCAAAGTTGTGGTCCTTAATAAACCTTTCCAATACGAGAAAAGATCTTCCTTAACTTTACAAAAGATTAATACTCTGATATTTGTCATTACAGCTCAACACAACCTTTAGGCTTTCTAAAAACAAATTTTGAATAGCTGAAAAGTTTTAAAAGTCAAGACTTTAACAACAAACCAACTCACTCCCCTTGTCTTGGTTTGTTCAACCCTCTCCTATTATTTTAACAAAGAACCATGATTGTTACTTAAATTTTCATAAGAATTCATTCCATCAATAACAAGTTCAACTTTTAAATTCCTTGATTCATTTTTGAATTTAGGATATTCTTTACTAATGTTCTTCCATTTCAAAGAAGCAACTGAATGACGAAATACTCCATCACATTTTCGTTACTCGGAATGTCATATAAGGTTTTTAGCATCATTCAGATTCTCAAACATACGCTTAAACCTTGGAATTATTGGAAGATACCAAACCTCCATCTCTACTTGGTCATGCTTTGTCACCTCATCGACATTTTCTTGATCACCATCTTTGACCTTATAATGTGACAATCAACACTTGGGACAACCTTTTAAGTCAATATACTCTTTTTTATATAAAATACAATCATTAGGATATGAATGAATCTTTTCATATTCGATAACCATTGAACAAAGTATTTTTTTGTCTCATAATTTCAATTAGGTAGTGTATTACATTCTAAAAGCATTTCCTTCAACAATTGAAGCAATTATGTAAAACTTTTATCATTCTATCCATTCAATGCTTTCAAATACATCAACCTTAACACTATTGATAATCGTGTGAAGTTAGTTGAACAAGATATAACAAAGTGTTTGCATCGATAAATGTATTTTCATACATAATTTTTGCAAAGAATTGTACTCTAACATTAGGGACATGCCCTTTAATATATCGTCAGTCGTCCAATCAATATATTTATGTGTTTCTCACACATTTGACATGTCTAACAATTCACCATTGCAAATCCATGTTGTATAATTCTTTATAATTCCATCTTACAAAATATGTTCACTAAGTTTAGAAACAATCAATGTCCTCCCATTCAAACAATTCATACAAGGACACCTCATCATTACTTTGTTTTCTACAATATTAGCATTATGTTGAAGGAATTGTTTAAATTCTTTTTGTAAGACCTGAGAAAAATATTTACATGAGATAAAATAGATAATAATATGTATTTAAATTATTATTATTATTATGTTAAAATGTTGTGATAATTTGTTTGGTTAGAAACCTTGTATTAGATGATGAGATTTTTAGTTCAAGTCTTATTTAGAATGTTTTGATTTATGTTTATTTCTTTAGTTATATGTAGAAATATGAAAAGTAGTATTAAATCTTATAAAAATGGTAAGTAGGATAAAAATATATGGTAGGGTAGATAATAATAGGAGCTTGTGAGGACGAGAAAGTCATAAATTCAATTCCTAGAGAAAAGACTTATGCAAATTTTTTAAAGCATCTTGGGACCTAATTTATTAAGCACATTAAGAGTGGACTCTAAGGTTGATGTGACATGCTTTGAGACAACAAAGAAAATTTAAAATGAGATATTTATATATTTTCTGCATTAATGTGCATTTACAAATACTTGGAAGGATGAACCTAGTTGTGATAAAAATATATTTTTTTAAAAAAAATTGTGAGAGCTAATGGGTTTGATCAATATTGATATCTAAGTTTGAATCAAAAGATAGAAGGGACTCTGTAGTGATTATATAAGGAGAGTTAATATTTCCCTTATTATTTTGTAATTATGTGTAGAGAAAATGTTTGAAGTTTGGAATAGGAATTGTAAAATGTGTTTTTATTGGTAATTAGAAAATGATAACTAAGTTTTAGCCTTGTTCACTTGAATGAATTTGAGAGATTGAATGGATTTGAGAAGATTTGAAGATAATTTTGTTGTTGTTAATTTGAGTTAATTTTGGAGGTAAGTGAGAGTGGATTTGGAAGTAAAGTTTGTGAGAATTAGTGTAGAATTTGATTGATGTAACAAATTAAAAAAAAATTACTTCCAAATCTACTTCCACTTACCTCCAAAATCCACTCAAATAAACAACAAAAAATTTACCTTCAAATATTTTCAAATACATTCAATCACTCTCTTTCAAATCCATTTAAGTGAACAAAGGCTTAATGGATGAATCCGTATAGGAAGTGTGAAATGCATTTTTGGATTAAGTTTTCAGCGTATGGAAGAGTTAACTACTCTTTTCTTTTCAATTTTTTTGTTGTATGATGATCACGTGGGGGGCTTTATTTTCGATAGTGCAAACTCGATTTGATCATTTGTGAAGTTTTGTTCTTGATTGAGTTTTTGCTTCAAAATGATAGGGGAATGCTTAAGAACGTTGGCGTTTAATTATTTTGTTTTTATTGAGTCTGATAGTTAAAATTATGTTTTTATTAGAAAATTGTTTTGCTTGGCAAAGAGTTTTCGTTTTGCCAATGAATGATTATTTTGGAACCATAATGGAATCAACTAGCCTCGTTAGGGTATTTTTAGTTATAATATATTGGAAGCAAAAGAAAATTTTGGTATTGTTGTCTTTCATACACACACACACACACACACACACACATATATATATATATATATATATATATATATATATATATATATATATATATATATATATATATATATATACTTGAATTTATATAAATAATATATATGTTTTTTAGTAATTTTCTTTTGTTAATTTATGATATATCAAAATATACTTGTTTTGTTTAAGAATGTAAAATTACGAAGTTAGTTATAACAATATTATATATATTATGCATAATATAAATTTATATTTATATATGATTATAATATATAAATAAATAATTGTATTTGATTATGTTACCGTGTTTAAACATTATTTTATTAAAGGTAGTTGGTAATTAATATTTTATGATGGTATCTAGACATTTTGGTTCGTTAAATTTATTGTGTTGAAAAGAAAATTCTGGATTTGAGTTTTTATTAAAATCATTATACATTGATGGTTTAAGTGGATAAAGTTAGAATAGCTTTTTATCTTTTCAAGTTTGAAATGATTTATTTTAGAAGTATTCATGATTATGTATTTTAATTGCGACATATTTCAATTACTCTGGTGTGAGAATAAATGGTTCATGATAAATAAAGTTTTGGCAGACACATAAAATATTTGAATATTTGTTGTTAAATATATATGTTATACATGATTGTGTCATTTATATTTGATTGATAAAGTTGTTAATATAGTTGTGTGCTATGTTAGGGAAGCTCTTTTGGAGAGTGGTAGGAAATGACACCTTGTACTTTATCGAGAAAACTCTTTAGGATAATGGTGGGAAGTGATACTTGTGTACTTCACTCGTAAGGCTCAAAGAAGAGCGGGAAAAGTAGGCTTTGTCCGAAGACTCTTGGGGAGTAAGAATGAAAAGTGGTTTTAGCTCTAAAGGTGAGCTAGTTTTGGAAGGTAAGCAACATGCAAGAGTTATGTTGATGATTGATCCTTTTGGCCCGAGTCTACATGTAGATTCATTAGTTTTGGATGATACAACAATAATTTTTATTTGATTATGTGTTTTCAAATGAATTAATGAAAGATTGAATGAGGCGTGTTATGTAGTGTTATTATTATATATCTGTAAGTTTAATCATTATTCACCAGTAGAAAATAGACTTTTTATGACCGGTAAAATTGACCTATTATGACAAGTGGATTAGCGTCATAGTTTTGACAGCCATAATAGATCTGCGCATTTTATGACGTAGCGAAAAAGTACGTCATAATAGGTTCAACCTATTATAATGTACTTTCTATCATCTGTTATAATATGTCTAGTCTATTATGACAAACTTTCGGTTATCAGTCATAATATGGCCAATTTCTTCTCACTTTAGTTCAAACTTATTTTAATTATTTTTCTTTCTCACTTTCTTTTGCCATTAAGTGTTTATACAAAAATTTATCCTTTGAGAAACTGAATCAATAACAATTCTATGAATTAATAACATTAGAAGCACCCAACTCGATGGAACTATCAAACCAAATCCACAAAATACAGTAACTTACAATATCACAATAACTTACAAAATGGAATCAAATTCTTAGAGTACATGAAATATGAGTTATCTTAATGGCATGCATCTATTAAGAGAAGTATGTAAGCAAATAAAATAAGCAAACTCCAAAGTGGTCGTTATGTTACCCAAAGCCTAGTCCTAAAGAGAACGCGACAACCTATTGAATGGGCCGAGTTGAAGGTGTGTATGTGGTCTAAGACGTGTAGTAGAGGGCCTCCCTATAAAGGAGCTTCTCTGGTATGTCAGGTGGGATGTAGAGTTCCTCATTTTTCAATATCAACCCTTAAACCAACTATGATTATAAGATAGGGTATTGAGGGAAGGTTTCGAGCGGGAGGTAGAGCGGTAAAGATTATAGTTTCCTTTGAGGAGAGAATAGAAAGGGAAACAATAAGGGTATCAAATGAGGTTGGGATATAGTTGTGACCATGAGTTGGAATGTGATAGCCACGACGTGAGAAGACAAGATTAGGAAGAGAGGATGCGTGATGCACGAAAATGATGAAGAGAAAAATTAGGGATTCACATTTTATGACAGGTAGTTTTACTTGTAATAATACTCTTTAAACTTTATTACAAAAATTACATCGCATCTAACTCTTTTATGATAGGTGATGAACCAATAGTCATAATAAGCTCTATTACGATAGGTTTCCTCAGACCTCTCATAATACGTTTTGAAAATATTTTCAATTTTGTCACCACATCCATCTATTATGACAGATGTTTCAAAGTATGTCATAATAACTCTTCCTTTTATTATGAAATGTCATCGGTCAACTTATTATGATAGGTGGATTTTACCTGTCATAATAAATCGTCGTAAAATCCATTTTTTCCACTAGTGATGTTTTCTTTTAAGTTAGTTTGTTCTTGCATGTTTGTGGTTGTGGTTTTCACATGTGATGATTGTATGACTTGTGTTATACGTAATTGAATAATGGTGGAGATGATACTTCAAATGCACAACACTAAGGAGCATGAAGATTGCTTTGGGAATGCAGTTTCTTTTATTTCAGATATATTTTGACTAAATCTTAATTATTGACTATTTTTAAATGTTTTCTTATTATCTGAAATAAATTTTATTGAGTAAAACATTTATTTGATGAAATAAATAAACATTTTAATTTTATTTTATGATAGAAAATAAATATGTTTAGAATATGCACAAAAAATTTCTATGTTTTTAGTAGCATCTTGAAGGGGTGTTACACTTCCACCTAAAATTCGTAATCATCACTTATATATGATAAATTAATCTAACTTTGATCCATATATATCTATGTTTTGTAGATACGTAATTGAAATTAGTTTTCTATCAATGTATGTAATGTTCTCTTTTCTATTTATCAAAAGTATGACCCTATTTCATTAGAGAAAGTTTATTTTTATTATACTTAAATCGTGTACATAAATTGTAAGTGTTATCTCTTACATTTCAAAAAAAATTTGATAGCATTTTACATTGGTCTTCAGGTCACAAAAATTCTCTATCGTCAAATAGTATTTTAAAGATAAAAAAAAGTGCAATAAACCAAAATTTAGTAAAATACATTAAATGTGTAAATTATAATTTATGTACTAATCAATTAAAAAAACATGATTACTCTTCTCAAACTAACTAGAAAATTCAAAATTTAATACAATTATTATCAATCCAACGTTCATTAGTTTCCATATAAAATTGAAATTAACATATGAAGACATTTAAAATTAGAGGAGTACATAAATTAATGTATTAAATTTCAAACAGAAAACTAAGGATCGTTGAACGAACAAGTACTACAAAATTTAGTAATGTACACCTCGAACTCAATACCAAATGCATTCACAATGGAGAGAACTAAAATGTAGCGAATGAAGAGGGAGGAGTGACTAGGAGCAAACAAGGAGGGAAGAACGAACTCTGACGGAAACAATAACAAGAAGTAGTGACAATAAAATGATGACATGAGATGTGTGACGAGAGAACAATAACAATTTGAAAGGACGACACTAATGTATGAATAGTGACAACAGGTCCATTACAAACAATAGAAAAAAAATGAAGAAAATAAATAAAATGTAAATACAGTCCGAAATAAAAAAAGTCACATTTTTTTTATGAATGTACGATTCTACATTTTTATTCTCCTTTACTTCATTTTGCACGACGGTTCAAAGAAATATCTGTTATTAAAAATTCAAATTGAACAATGACAATCCTAAGACAATCATCCTTCAAAACTCTTTGTTTTACTTAGCACTTTCTTTAACAAAGATTTCAAACTAACAGTTGTTAATTGTCAACGTAAAATGCAATTTTTATACTAATGTATCTTCCTGTTGCCTTTTCGTATCATGTCTAATTCTCTTTCCAATTTTATTGAATTATGAACTCCTACTAATTTGATCAACCAAAATCTATAACGTCAATAAAAAAGAGAATTCATATTCCACATTTCATACTCACCACCTTACCAAATGTTTCATAACAGATGCAAACAAATCCAATGCAAAAGGTTTAAACGCCGAAAGAAGCTGCTTGTTTAGACACCAAAAGCCATTATGAGTTATAACATAACCTTTAAGCCACAAACTTTTTTTTAGCTCATTTCAACTTCTGCATAGTCACATGTTGTCAAAACTACCCTATTTTGGATAATCTATTTTCGATTTGCTGCAAAAATTCATCTGAGTATACCAAAAATAATTCTTCAGAGTATTTTAAGGGTAATGGATGAGCTATTTTGTTTGATTAAATTTCATCAAATATAAGGAGTTATTTGTTAGACTATATTAGTAAAGGGCAGTAGATATATTGGGGCAAGGTGAAGTACAATTTATCAAATTATTAAACTTTATGTTCAAATTAAAATTCTCAAACTTACTTTGATTGTCAATGCACTGCTTTATAGTTTCTTCAACTTTGAATAAACTTGTACAAAAATCTTTATTATTGTGGATCAAAAAATTAAAATTCTCATGTCTTATCCACTTGGAAATTAATTTTAAATTCTCATAAAGTAGATTAACTCTAAATTGAAAAATAATTGGCATTGTATTACATGAATTCATTTGAATATAAAATTAGTAAAATATAAGTAAATATTATTACATATTTTAAAAATTATATTATCTAAAAGTTCACATATACATAATAATAGTAAAAGTAATCATACAAATTAACAGTCAAACTGACTTATATAAATTATTGTTGTAAGTGTAAATAGTAAATAATTTAACAAAGTTCCAGTTATAGTGTTAAATAATTTGTTCTTATACGTTTTGCTGAATGTACTTCATTCTAAAACAAACATTAGAGTTGATTTGAAAAACTTCTTTATATATTGATTTCCAAACAGGAAAAATAAAGATGGAACAAATGAAATTCTTTTAAAAAAAATTAAAATGTACTTGGATAGTCCAACACAATTTCAGCTTGCGGTGATGTCAATTATATAGATTAAGAAGTATTAATTTACTCCTAGATTTTCCCTCCCTGGGTCTTTGTAATATTTTTAAAGTGTATACTATATACTTTTGTTTTTGTATTAATTTTGTTATTAAAAGAAGCCTCAGATTGGAAATGAATATATTGAGTATATCTGAAGTCACAAAAAGACTCATAAATGTGTAATATTTTGAAGTATGTGGCATATAAACTTCTCAAGACCATACAATTTTATGTTCTAAAACTATGAAAATAACTCTACTATCCTTGGGATATATATCCTTCACACCTTCTTCCAGAAAAAAAAACCAAGCAACAACAACAAAACTTGTGCAAGACTTCTTCATCCGCATATATTCTTGTACTAAACAAAACAAAACAAAAAGATGTTTTTCTTTTAGTACATTGAACAAAATTACATACCCCATGTTAGGAGCTAAAACAACCTCACCCAACCATTTTCATGTTCCTTTGGCTATCTAGAAACAAGTTGTCTTCACTATTTCATGATCTGCATTCCCTTCACCCTCATGCTATATTTTGAGTTCATTCTTACATTTATTTTTAAAAACATCATAAAATTATTGAAAGTGTGTTCGTAAAGCTCTAATAACACTCAAAGCAAAGATCATTGGTGTGCAATTGTATGTAAGAAAATATGGCATTGAATTGATATGATTAGTATCTTGAGATAAAAATAATAAAATCTTGTGTAGTTAGTACCTTTACGTGTTTTACCTCCTCCTATTCCTCACAAATTTAACCTTCCACGGTTTGACTTATATTTGATAAATTTTTAAAAATGAATTATACTAATTGGACCTTATATATTTTAGTTTAACACATAAAATTGATTTTCTTTCAAACAAACATGGAACATATCTATTTTCTAGCGGACATCAATACATACAACTAGCTAATACAATTTTGTTCTCAAGATGGCCATGGTATATTAGGTAATCTTAGTTAATTGTATGATATTTGGTATATACCAAGGTAAGTGGTATAAATGTCCAGTTAATTCTATATATGAAATAATTGTAATTAAGGAATTTAAACACATTAGAAAACTACCTAGTATACTAAGCTTGTCAATATAGCTGTTCCTAGCTTTAAAAACTTAGCTGTCTTTTTTTGTTTTTTCTTAACTTTTAAGGATACAGATCTAAGTAAGGCATACATTGCAACGCCGGATCTAGAACTACTAATCAAAACAAACTACATAGAACTAAGTAAAACAGTCTTAATCAGTTATAATATACGGTGAAGATGAACTGTTCTAATCAGTTATATCTCTGTCACTGTGTATGTCCCGATGTGAACATGGACACAGAGATAACGAGAGATAGAGACTCTACTATAGTGGTTGTGTATAAAAGCAACAATATTTGTTAACGAATCAATCATTATCCACGTAAAAGGAGAGTATGAGTAGCTCTATCTTAAGTTTTCAAACAAAAGACATGGAGTTTATGATGACACGCCTTTCCCAAAAACCAGAGCCTCAAAAACTGAAAAGTAAGAGAGTCAACAAGACAAAAACATTATAGGTTCATATGCACGCGCACATGTAACTTCTACATGCATGATCACTGACTCACTAGAGAGAAACGAAACCAAAGATTTGCGAGTCCCAACGAAACCAGAAAAGAGAAACTAATAGACATGTATATATATTATTCATTACAGCCAATTATTTTTGGTTAAACATCTCATGTATTATAAAAATCACATTCAGTTTCTTAAAGGAAGAAACTCAAAAAACTGGCTGGAGGTGATATCAGTGTCCATAGAAGCACTGGCACAGAACATGGATTTCCTCTCAGCAAGACAAATGCCATCTTGGTCATCATTCTTATGTGGAAATAGGTCGAGGGTTCGAGGATCTGCATTTTCTCCATCATAGTAGTTTAAACTTTCTCTGTTATAACTTTGAGGGATTAAAAGTTGTGTGCTAAGTGTTCTGTGTGAGGTTGCGAGAGCTGCCATAGTAGTGGGAGGAAAACAAGGCATTTCCATGTTATCTTGCAATTGCAACCTTCTTTCTGATATGTTTCTCCTCAAAACTTGTATGCCTCTCTCCTCAAACTGAGTCCACCCATTAGAGCCCTTTTCTGCTATATCCAGTGCGGCAGATTCCTGAGAAAAATACGGATAGTAAAAGTTGGCAGTAAAAACAATTTAAAATTAAAACAAGAGAGAGGGTGGGAAAATGGGTTGGAGAGAATTCAGAATTCACATTCAATTCACAAGTCCAAGAAAGTCTGAACTGATCTAGCATAAAACAGCCCCAACAGAAAGTTAAAAAAAGCAGCTTTTGAACCTCTCCTTTTTTCCAAGATACAAAAGCTCTTGTTGTTTTCTTTTATTTCTTTGTTATGTGTCAATGCAGAGTGAATTTTTATATTTTGGCTTTATCTTTTGTTTTACCTTGTGAACAAATAATTAGACCCTATTATTGGTCTCCTATAATATATGGGGTATCTTTGCTTAACAAAGCTGAATAAAATGTTATAGTAGTACCGTGAACAAAGCCAAGAGTAATTACAGACCTCTGCATGTAGACTGCAGTTTGAAGTGGATGCCCACTTCTTTGTCTCTTTAACTCCACAACCTGTCTCTTTCAACCCTGTGGCCAAAATCCAAACACCCCCAAAATTTAACGTCAAATCTTGCATCCTAAAAAAATCATAAGAAACCACCCACACACACACACACTCTCTCTCTCTCTCTCTCGTGGTTTTAATCATCAGTGCAAGAGTGATGCATAATATAGGAATCTTTTGACCGCTAAAAGAACCTTGAATAGCCCCAAAGGCCACAAAAACGTTGTGGCATTAGAACATGATAATATCTAGCTGTATATGTACCTCCTTCCTCTATCTTATTGCCTTTTTCTGAATTTCCCTCAACGTACTACTTTTCTTACTACTTTTTTGTTCTCACCTTCGCTAGAAGAAGCAGCATTATTTTCCTCCATCTCCCTGCGGCGCCTCTTCTGTCTCTCTCTCGCCTTGTGATTCTGGAACCAGTAGAACACGTTCTTCCCTTCAATCTTCCCAAACTGCCGCAACTGTGAAGCTATTTGCTGAATCTGTTCGGCTGATGGTGTTTTAGTGCCTTGCCTATACAATTCCTCAAGGACCAGTAACTGAACTGGCGTTGGACTCCACCTTGTGCTTTGCTGGGACTGAACATGGGACCCTGTGTTATTTGTCCCTTCCTCTGCTGCATTACCTGCACCACAGGACACATGGAAAATAGATGCTTATCGCAAGTGTAATCAAATTTCTTACCATACCCAAGTCAATGCTAATTAACCGCATTAAAAGGAACATTAAGAAGGCTATACTATGAGTATACTATATATGGACATGTATATGTATGAGAATTTGATGAATCCTGCATGTATGGATAACCACTGCACTTGTTGCAAATGTACAAAATCAAAAACACAAAGAGAATCCCTACATTCATCACACAAAAATATGCTTAGAATAGTTATCCAAACATGCCCTTTATTCGACTTAGGCTTACCAACACGGTGGTTGAAGGAGAGGATGTGGTTACAGTGAGTGCAAATACAATAAGGTTGAGCTATTGAGCACAATGTGGTGATTTTGGGGGTTGCATGGGTGACGTTTGGAGTGGGAGAGTGAAAGGTACTAGCATAAGAATCCGACATGTTGAGGTTTAGAATCTTGGTCGTAATCTACACTAAGAGATCTTTCTCGTAATATTGCACATTGGCTACCGAGGTTTCTTCCTTCTGCAGTTTGAAAATAGGGTTTCTGTGTGAGAAAGATGTTAAGAATATGTGATGAGGGATAGTGTATTTATAGGGAGAGGGAACGTTGTAGTAAAAGCTTTAGGTGGAGCAGCAACCAACAAAAGAGTTGACCAATATGTATGATAGTGTGCAATAGTAATAATACAGAAACCAAGTTATGTATTCAAATCATGAGAGAGAGAGAGAAGGAAAGAGAGAGGTGGGAAATGGAAAGCGTAGAATTCTAAGATTTGGAGAGTGAAGGTGTGTGTGTGTTTCTGAAAAAAGGACACAGCATGATGATAATGATGATGGTGATGATGATGCAGTGTTATTAAAGTTGCTTCTTCCCTATGTCTCCTCTTTCATCCTAAACCAACACGCTCACATCACATGGTTAAACTTATTTTTTCCCTCTTCCTTTCTCTTCCACTCCGTTTGAGACACACAACCTACAAGTACACAAAGGAGACCTGTTTCGTATGACTACTTCTTTGCTTTGTCTTGTACCTCACAGTTGACACTGTATATGCACACACTGCACTTTTGGACAATCACAAGTTTAACACCCACAATTGGAAAAAAAGAACTATCTAAATGCTGCTAAGCAACTCCACGCATTTTCTGATGATCTAAGATGTGATCTTTTCACACAGGTCCTTGTAAATAATGAAGAAAAAATATAAGTTTTTTTTTTCCTCTCCCTCAAGTAGAAAATTGAGTTAAATGGCATGCTTTGGAGAAACGAATGTTTACTATGGTTGAATTAATCTTAAAGTGATACGATTTTTTTGAAGATATATTATTGATGTATAAGTTGTCTAGTTTTCTACTTGCCGTTTTGTGAATGTAAACGAATCTTTGCGTTAGAATTTGTTGCACTAAGTTAACAAATGGGAAGCAGGGGGTCAGAGAATCATGTTGTGTGAGAAATAACAAGCACTTTATGCTAACTATACAAAGAGAAGTAGGGCAAATACATTGAGGACAAAACAGGTCTGCTTCTTTAATTTCCGCCAAAATGTTTTACTTTCACGTAACTGCAGAAGGCTAAAATAAAGTCATGATTTCTTGGCAGCAACTCCATAATAAATCAATCTGTTGCATTTTTTTATGGCTTGCCAGTACAGTTAGATGATACTTCAAATAAAAATCCAGACCACAATTTTAGCAACCTGACATGATCATTTGTACCCTCTTCATCTTTTAATCAATCTCATCTCCACTGCAACAGGTCTTTTGGGAAATTAAATGCTTCTAATAATTTCTTTTTTGTTTTTCTTTTTTTACAAAACTTTACAATATAGCCATGGAAACACAAGCATGTTTAGTTACCAAGATATTATAAAACTAATATATTGTTTCTAAAGTTAAATCTATTTACTTAGAAAAAAATGATAAATATATCTGCAGTCGTCTTTTTTTTTACTGATTATTATTTAATAAGGGATTTTTATAGAGAAAGATGTAAAACTTATTATTGTTAGGGATTTAGTGAGGTCAAAAAAATTTATAAAAATACACTTGCTTTCTCTATCGTATTTTCTTTTTCTTTTTTCTTTTATTCACCCCATCACATGCCCCTCTTTTATCTTATTTCTCCACCGTTTTTCATACACTCCAAAAGAACGTATACATTATGTTCAATACATAATAGAATTACTGATTTTAGAAGGATGAACTAAATAGATTCTTAAACTCAACTCTATACTTTGTCTACCGAACACAGACCAAGCATACATAAAATTTTATATTGATTCATTTCATAACGAATATACAAATCTTTCTATATTACACTTTTTTAATCTTTTCTATGATTATAAATTCTCGATGACAAAGAACACTTTGAAAAATATACAAATCTTTCTATATTACTCTTTTTTAATCTTTACTATGATTAAAAATTCTCAATGACAAAGAACACTTTGTAAAATATACAAATCTTTATATTACACTCTTTTAATCTTCTCTATGATTATAAATTCTCAATGACAAAGAAGAACACTTTTACAAAGAGCACATTTTAAACTCACTTCGAAAAGCTTCACAAATGTGAAGAATTTATAAGAGTTATCACAATCCCACAAAGAACACAAATACATAGACTTCGAAAGATATGCCATTGTTGTGTATTTTCTATCTTCAACTTAGTCTCTTTATCTAGGTCAATGAGACTTGATCGTTGCTTTTATATAGTCAATATTCGATTTTATGACATCTTCATGTAGAAACTTTAAGTTGTGCCTCCATCTTTATGATTATGAAAGCTTGATAAAGAATGTGTTGATTTGATCTTCACAACATTTACATATTAGATTTTGTTAAAGAAAACAATTCAAATAATATATAAATGTATCAAATTAATTATTAAGCATGAGTGCATATCCTTTGTTTCCTAAAAGGATAAAAGAATTAATAATAAAGATTTTGTGTTACAAAAACAATATAAAGATGGATAAAATAACTATTAAGTTCAATTTTAACTTAGTATAGAAAAATATTTATCATTACGACTTAGTTAGATTTTATTCAATCACTTTAAGATCTATGAAGCAAGTCTACTAGACGGTACAGCGTTAGACGAGTTCTTCAACTTGAAAAGGTGTGACAGAACAATGTTAGAAGGTTCATATATGATATAGTTTCATAACACTTTGTTATCATAAAAAATATTATATATACTATATATGGATTACTTAATTTTATTCACAAAAGTAGACCGTATATCTTAATACACAATTGATACATTCCTTTTTTTTTATGTTCAATAATATTTCAATGCTTGAATAGTGATTAAACTAATATTTGTTAAATAATGTACAAAATAATTCTAACACTAAATCCTAAAAGACAACACATGATTTTAAATGTTTCTAAAGTTCATGTATAAATAAAATAAAATATTTCATAACATAGATCCAAGTTTTAAAAAAAAAAATAATCAATGAAAAATACTTTCAATTAATTTTATTTTTTCAAGGAAAAATTAAATTACAAGTAATTACAAGTAAACTATAGCTAATGGTTATATACCATTTAGTTCTACCACTGTCAATTATTTATGATGTGTCATTACACTACATAAACAAGTTTATATATTGATTAAGATACAACGTGTATATTTCTTTTAAGTTATAGAAATATAGGTAATTTTTAATGATTGAATCATAGAATTGAATAGATATTTCTAAAGGAAAATTTGTTTTTAAACATGTGAGTCTGTGATTCACACAAGAAGGAAAGAAAAAGATTATTGTGTGTTGTTTGAATGAAATAATCACCAACCCTGTTTTGCCATCACTCAGTGTCATAAAAAGAAGTTTGCGTGTAGAGCATAGTATAGTGAGACAATGAATGTATTATTGAATGTAAAGCAAAAACTTTATCCTATAATTAAGGCATGGCTGCTTGTCTCACGTGTAGAATAAATACTAATAGCTTTGTACCCTTAAAACAGTAAATAGTAGTCATATCATATAGCCAACCTCAAACTCAACCTGGTGTCTACATTGTCTCATGTTTGGAAACTGATTAACTATTGAATATTGAATAATAAAACATAGCTGCTTCTTCCCCGACAATCTCTTACAGAATCAATTATAATGTTTCTTCTAAGTTCTTCATCTATTTTTACTTACAAGTCACAGCTCTATTCAATACCCTCGTTCTCTAAACATTTTCTTTTCTTCTTCCAAGTTTCTTTCAACTTGCTTGATCAAATATTAATATCTTTTAGTGATCATTTTTTTATAAGAAAAAAAGAAAGTAAAATAGGATCACTTTGAAGTGTTTTTTTTCTTTTTTACTAACACAATCCAAAATACTATTGGAAATGTAAAAAAAATATTAAAAGATACAAAATAAAAATTACAAAAGATTATGGTAAAAAATTATTTTAATAAATTTCTACATAACTAATTTAATTATTTTTTAGAACCTATTAAAACTTAAACAGAACCTGAAATAGAATGTGCAAGATTTCATGATAATGCTAGTATTAATTACTGGCTTAGTAAGTGTCTTGTAGTGGGATTGGTGCACATATTATAATAAGCAATATGCTATTGAGTATATATATATATATATATATATATATATATATATATATATATATTCACTTGACACATCATCTGATGGGGAAATATGATTGCATAAATTTTTAAAGAAAAGTATGTAAATTTAAGCTAGTTGTGTTAAAAATAGTAAATATAGTTCATTTGTTTTTCTACAAAACTAACGATTGATGAAAGTTTGAAATTTTCAGATTTAACTAATAACTTTCGTAAAAAACACTACAATAATTTTCTTACGGAATATTACTTACAACAATAAATTTGTCATTCAAATTTATAGATACATTTCTTTGACAAAGATCATATTTTAATTTATTAACAAATACTTTCATTGATACAAAGTCTCTTTATAAATTTCGTCAAAAAGATTTATTAGTAAATTAAAATTAGTATTACTAACAAATATTTCGTCAATAACTTATATAATATTTACTTACAATGAGAGGTGTCAATAATATTTGTCAATAAATTATCATTCTTATTATTAATGGATGTTTTTTGTTGATACTTTATCATCGCATTATGTTTGTAAATTCATTGCTAATTTAAGTGATAAATTTTTCATCCAATATGATGAATTTGTTATATAAAGAGGAGGTGGGTGAGAAAAAAAAGAGATGTACATAAGAAGAGGAGAAGAAGGAAGAGGAGGAAGAAGAAGATGAAGAGAAGATAACGTACCAATGGTGATGGTGGTGGCTTGGTGGTGAAGCGACAATATTGCTTTATTGTGACATGAATGTTCCATGGTGACCCCAATGATCGCTATTGACACATAGGTGGGGATGTCGGTGACGGTGATTACTAGAGTTAAAGAAAGAGGTGAAGGAAAATGAGATGGAAGAAGAGGAAGAGGAAGAAGAAAGTGAAAGACAAATAGGAGGAGGAGGAGAATGATAATGACCTAGAAGTCACAGTGGTGACACACAACCCAATGTCGACGAGAAGAAGAATAGGAGGAAGAAGATGAATAAATAAATAATAAAAAAAGAAAGAGGAAGAAGGAGATTGATCGCATACTTTATTGACGAGTGTTTTCAACGACTAGTATCTATTAAAAAGTTGATGGATTTTTGTTTGTCAATAGTTCGTCGGTAAACAACATTTATTAACAAACTTTTTTTATTATTGACAAAATTTTGTTATTACTGAGTGTGTTTATTATTTTCATACAAAATATTTCATTCATACAAAATATTTCATGCTTTTGGATTAATAGAAAGTTAAAGCTTATATTTCAACCTCCATTTGTAAGTTTATTTATACGTCCTCACACAAGAAATAAATAAATCTCAATTGTACTAATTATTTTGTAGTTTTTCTTTTGAATAATAATGATGACTTCCATGATATTTTCAATAGCAAAACTTGTGTATTGGTATTTTATTCAATAAAGTAAATAGGTAGTCATGCAAAACTTTTTATTTGAGGTTATGAAAAAGCACGTAAACATGATATATACTTACATTCACAAATGTCAACGTCCAATTTTGTCCTAATAGAATAATTTCATTTAATTTTTTTAAAAAAAAAAGTAAATAAGAGATTGTTAAATTAAAGTTTCAGGCTAATAAACATAAATTAGAAATTAATTTTTGAAGAAGAAAACATGAACAACGAAATAATAAAGAAAGAAAAAAAAATGAAAAGAAACAAAACAAAAATAAATAATAATTATAAAACTATTATTCATTTTACTATTTACACCCATAAATTAACTATTTTAAAACCCTATCATTTAATTTTCTACTTTTACCCTTCATTCCAATGGGCCAATTGACCCAACATATTTTTTACTTCCTCGTCACCTTACGGTTTTCTTCTCACACTTCATCCAACACATCACTTTTCACATCACGTACTTTTTCTTCTAATTTCTTCACCAACTTTTTCTATTATTTTCTCCATCCATTTTTTTATCCAGTTTATCCGCCCACTTTTTATATTATTTTTTATTATTATTTTCTTCATTAACTTTTTCTTTCTTCCACTCACTTTTTTAAATTATATTTTATTCACCTACTTTCTCCTCTTTCCTTATTTTTATTACTTCATCTCTCCACTTTCTTTATCTAATTTTTTTCACCCACTTTTTATATTAATTTTTCTATATTTTTTCTACATTAACCTTTTTTATTTCTTGGACTCGTTTTTTTTAAATCATATTTTATTTATCTACTTTCCTCGCCTCCCTTTTTTTTAATTCTTTCATCCATATACTTTCTTAACTTAATTTCTTCATTAACTTTTTATATTATTTTTTTTCACCAATTTTTCTCCACCTTATTTCTCCATTAAAATTTTTATTATTTGTTTCATCCACTTCATTCATCTAATTTCTCCACCCACTTTTTATATCATTTTTTCTATCTATATTTTCCATTAACCTTTTTTACTATTTTCTCCATCTACTTTCTTCATCTAATTTTTTCATCCACTTTTTATATTATTTTTCTTCATCCACTTTTACTACTCATAATAACTCTATAAATACCCACATATTTTCACTTACAAAAAATAACCCTCTTCACTCCATTCTAAAACACACGTCTCTTCTCTCCCATATTCTTCACTCCATTTCTAAGACATACATTTTCTTCTATACACTATCAATTATTCAATTCTAACACACATAATAGTTTTTTTTAATAATTGAATAATGTTTTTAAAGGTATAAGTACTTGTGTAATCAGTTACACCGTCCTAGTACTTAATACTATTTTTTTAATAATTGAATTATGTTTTTAAAGAAATAAGTATTTTTGTGATCGTTCGCATTATCTTAATACTTAATACTCTCTTTTCTAAATAATTCTATAGTTTTTTTAAGGATATGAATGCTTGTATTCCTTCATAGCATCCTAGTACTTAATACCTTCTTTTTTCTCAACCTTGTTAAAATACAAAAATATATAATTTAAAAATAAAAAATACAGTGTTATCCATCACTAGTTCTTACATTTGTGAAGTCAATCACGTCCTATGACATCTTTTTAAAAAATAAATTCAAAATACAAAAACAAATCCTCAAAAATCAAAATATGTTGAATGAAAAAGTGACAGAAATATGTGAACTCTTATTTTCCATCATGAATGGATATCCATAATCATTTCTAAACAATTTTTCAAACAATTTTTCTAGATAAAGAACTATATATGTCTGATTTCTCATTTTGAATACGTAAAGCAAGGTCAATCAATTCTTATTGGGCCCAAAAAACAAAAAAAAATATTGTTTCTTGAATATTGTTATTTTCGGGAAAAATTGAACATTTTTGAAAACCAAATCCACTTCGTATTTTTAATTAAAGGTATTAGCTTCAAACATGCACCGTAGGTGATAATATCTTCCCTACGTCTAAATGACTCCTGAACCCAAAATTTTGTTTCATAGACCATTTTTTATTTTATGGTTTTTTTGTAGTTTCAAGAATAAACTATGGTAACGACTCTAAAATCTCTATTTTTAAACTTCATTTATTTTTTTTAATGATTCATTATGTTGTCACGATCCCGATTACAACAAATGGTTACCAGGAAGCTAAAAGGTCAAGTCATTTAATTAAGTATGCAAAATTGATGTAGTTTTTCGTTATGTTTTCTTTCCCCTTTCTTTCGAATATGTTCTTGTCTCTTTTGATATTTGGAACAATTGCATGTGTGTTTTTCTTTATTATTTTGATATTTGAAATAATTGCATTTTTTATATTTGGAATAATTGTTTAATATTGAACCTAGGGTAAATGGCATGTTTATGTTTGGGACTTTTCTTGTTGTTTTGTAGGTGAAGGTTTAGGTATGCATTATATTCTTCCTTCACACACATTATGCATACATGGGTAGGGTCCTATATTCGGGAATGAGGGTAACTTAGAATTAAAGGGTTTTTGTAGCAAAGTTACTTGGGACATACTTCTTGTTTGGTTATCATAAGAACTCCAACCAGAGTTTGTTTTCTTCATTCTTATTGTCACATCTAATTGCGCCTCAATTGTTGTGGAAGTGTTGTGAAGAGTGTCATAGGTCTAGGGTGACATTGATCTTTAAGTCTAGGGAACCATCCTTGTAAGTGCATATATTTGGCCTTAGAACTTTGAGCAACCAACCTTTGTTAAGGCACAAAAGGAGACTATTTTTATCATCTCCTCTTCACCTTTTCCTTCTACATAATAATAAATGTATCATGATATTAAAAAAATAATAAAAAAAAATGTTATGCTTCAATAAATTTATATTTACTTATTTTTCCATTTTTTTGTTACCGAGTGTATGAAATCATTCTTATGAAAAAAGTAAATGAAAAACATAAATGAAAAATGAGGCAAAATAAATACCATTTGGTCAAATCAGTTAATTGAATAAAAAGAGTAAAACAAAATGTTTATCATTGATTTTGAAAAATTTACTTGATTTACATGACATGAAATTGCTCAAATACCTTTATCATTTTACATCACACTCCTTTTGTCCATAAAGAATCATCATACAATGTCCATAAACATAATGATTTTAGTATCAATAGTTTTATTATAAACGAGTTTCATATTTTTAAAACACGTCATCTCTTTAGAAATCATTGTTCTAGAGTTTTATGACTTCTCTCTACGGTTTCCCTTCTTTACTTGTCGGTTTGAAGATTAGAAATTGCTAGGGTGATCCTTGAGGAGAGCTCCTTGATAATGATAATTCTTACCATTATATAAGGATCAATTTAGTAGAAAAATCAACCATTTTTCTAGCTTGTAACTTGCTTAATTCTCTCTTTTATCTTAGTTTTATGAATAATTGTGTTTTGGGCTACTTTGATGTAATTTCATCTATAATCCCTTTATTTTGTAGCTAATAATGTGCTTGGAAGAATCTCCAACAATGTATAGAGCTGAACCAACCACAAGAAGCAAGCATATCTATAGAAAAAGAGAAAAAAAATGCAGTGCAGAAAAGTCAAGCTGAGGGTCGTGGGTCAGGGGCCTTAAGCGCCACCTAGTTAGGCTGTGGGCTGTGGGCCAGGGGCCCTGAGCGCCACCTGCACCAACTGCACAGAAGTTGATTTCTAGTGTGCTTGCGTTGAGCGCTTGTTGTTGCTTTGGAGAGTGTACCAAATCGTTCAAGTAATAAAACCGGTAAGACCGGATATCGTTTCCCAAGAGACTCGTGTCCTAGACAATCGTATAATATCTAACTAATTTAGACTAAAGAATGATTCCATGTTTTTGGGGTTTTCATGCAATTAAATTAAAGGTAAAACATAAATGGTAAAAGTGATCTTTGATAATGCAAACACTTAGGAAATGAAAGATTAGAAATGATATGGAATGGTATTGTTGGGGGTATGATTTCACCTACTTCACTCTAATGTATAGAAAATCACTTCCTCTTCATTAATTAGCCAATGTCAATCTTCTAATTTACTCAAACCCAATCCCTTGGTAGAGAGAGCCTAGACTTACTTCTTAAACTCCAATCCCTTGGAAAACCTAACAAGTTCATCCGCTTTAAGAATTGAGATTCAAGACAACCAAAGGTCCTAGTTCTATCCCTAGATACTATTTCCTTTAGATGTTTAATCCAGTTCTAGATTCACCCAATATTTCCCAATATCAAGCAAACCCTAAAATCATAATATGGTTGAATTACTCATACAAGCTTTAAGTAGAGGAATTAAACACTAACAATCAATGAAAGAGGCATATAGTCATTCAAAACAACTGTAATTACATAAGAGATCTGTGGTTACATCAATCCCCAACAAGAATGAAACTAGCTCTTCATGAATGGAGAGCTTGAGCTTACAACAATGGTGGAAATGGAAGAAGGAGGAGGACCCAAGGATGAAGAAGGGCTGTTCCCACAGCTCCTAGCTCGCCTCTGGACGCTCCAATTGAGAGAATTTATGTCTGGGATGCCAAAGATACCAACCCCTTCGCGTTCCAGAACTAAATAAGCTGTTTCTGCCACATCAGCAAAAGTCGCGCCCGGCGGCCCGTCAGACAGGCGCCAGGCGCGCTCTCGGTCAGGCTCGTCACGCCCGGCGCCGCCTAGGTCAGTAGGCGCCCGGCGTGACTCTCTGCAGCAGCCCTGGTTCTTCATCTTTTCAGCTACTCTTCTCTCTTTTCTTGGGTTTTGGCAATGTTCTTTGGTGAGTAGCTTCTCCCAGCTTCTTTGAATGGGGATTAGCCATCAAATGGGCTAATTACAACTTAAAAAGTAACCACTTACAAATAACAATAAATTGAGTTAAACAAGACTAAAAGTAAAGGAAGAGTTGACAATTTCCATCAATTTGATGTTGGATAATGAAGTAAAATTGGCCATTATCAACTCCCCCAAACTTAGAACCTTGCTTGTCCTCAAGCAAAAGGTAAACTCCTAAAAACAATCATTCACATGCATTGGTTTCAAATTTGAGATATCCTTTAAGCTCATGAAGTAAAAATCCTATGTTTGCATCTAATGGAAAGAACATAATGGATATATACAGCTTTCATCAATCAAGCACAACAGTGTTGTTCACCTATCAACAATTATGATCACAATGCAAAGGGCAAAAAGAAGTCAACAAACATGACAGAGTGTTTCACATGATGTATGGAATCAATCCTCACCCGGACAGTGTTTCACTCTGATGCACTGGTGTATATGGGTGTATAAAGCTCACTCTGCAATCATATTATCACACAATTTAACTTTGCCTTTCGTTTCAATCCATTCAAAACCATTTTACAAGAAAGTTGATGTCACAAGGACTTTGATTGGCTTGTATTGTGGTTGGGCTAAGAAAGAATCATGGTTTTTCTGGAAATCAAAGGTTCCTGAGCTGAGAGATTGCATAATTCACTTCATTCATATAAGCTTTTCTCTTGCTCCTCATACATCATTACCAATTTCAAACTTACACCCAACTGTTTTTCATTCAGTACTTTTCTTTTTCTCTTTTTCTTACTTTTCCATCTTTGTCTTATTCTCAATACACCATAATTTCCCCCCCAAACTTGGATTGTTCTCCTGTAATGCAGATGCATGTTCTACTCAGCTCAAGGTACAAGGTTCAGGGAATTTTCAATAAGTTTAAGGTACAAAGAGGCAAGATCTTTCTACATTTATGGTTGAATGGCTAATGTATGTGTAAGGTGAGAAAAGAATGCCTTGATCCAATTCAACAAGCAAGTAAATAGTTCAAATCATAGAAACTCAGGCAAAGTCAATTGTGATCTAGCATGATAGCATTCGCACATAAAAGAAAAATCTGAGGCACAAATTCTCACCCTGTTAATTAAGATTCCATACTTTGCTAACACAATGTCATGAATATTGACTGCAATTGATTCCCTAAGCATTATCATAACTCAGTGAAGACATCCACAATCAATGCTCAATTAACTCAACTATTTCCACACATTCAATCACATAAAGAAAGCATAACAACCAGATTTTCACACATCATTAACTCATACTGTCAAACCAAATGCAAAGAAGATGTTTATGAAAAGGTTGAAAACATAAAAACTTCAAAAATAAAAAAGAATCCTAAAAGTAAAATAAAGAAGGCCGACTACTGCTGTGATAGCCATCCATCAGTCTGAGTCCTCCTCATCGACCTCATCATCGTCCTCCTCCTCCTCGTCATCATCATCCTCATCCATAGCAGCAGTGCCATCCTGAGGTCTACCCCCCCCAGAAGGAAAGGACTGGTCCCCAGGCCAGGCAACGAAGGTGCTGTACTGGTCGGATGTCATAAAACCTGGATGGGATGCTGCATAAACATGCCTCATCATCTCTGCATGGGCCTGGCCGATCCGGTTCACCGCCTCCAATTTTGAGTCAATCAGTGCGAGTCTCATGTCCATCACCTGGTAAGGATCGGACGGAGGTGCTGGTGGTGGTGGCTGAGGACGTCTGGGGATAGGTCGCTGTCTGGCATGTCTCCTCGGCGATCTCGGTGGTGGACTGGCAGCTCCATCATCTGCATCCAAACAAAATTGGGTATAATACCCCATATCAATAGGTCTCCTAGGATGCTCGAATGGTGGAATAGTGATGTCCACTCCTTCTTGTTTGCAGAGATGGGTGATAAGAGAGGGATGTCCAAGGGGAGCTTTTGTGGAGGTCGCACAGTTGCGTATCTCATTTGCGATTAGCTTCCCCAAGTTCACAGAGCGTCCAGTGAGAATGGCATAAAGGAGGACCGCTCTGTTAACCGTGACGTCAGAGACATGCGTGCACGGTGAAATGTTGGCATGCACCAGAGGCATCCATAGGCGGCTGAGAGAATGCAGGTGCACTCTCTTGATATGAAGAGGTTGCTGCTGCCTATTTCGTTGAAATGATCCTCCTGCAATACATAAGGTCTGTTCAATCTCTTCAGGATCTAACTCAGTCGCCATCAGCTCGGCGTACCCGCATAGCTCATCATCATCTTCCCACTCTGTGTTTAGGAACTCATTAATAGCGTCAGCACTAAATGATATCCGCTGACCACGCACAAAGCTCCAGAAAGGTTCTGAGTCCGGAGAAAAGGATTTAGCATTGGCATAAAACTCCTGGACAATTGCAATATTGGCGGGCTCTGGGTACGTGCATAAGGAGCTCCATTGCCTCTCCAAAATCTCATTGGAGAATTCTGGCACATCTTGAGGTAGAAGGGTCACTTTCCTCTCCATCAAAAGTTTTCTGTTCTGGACATTGGAGAAATGCTTCTGATGGTCCTTAGTTAAGAAGATATCAGAGTATATCTTCTCTTTCCTTCTATGTTCCCTGAGACCAGCAGTAGTCTTGGTTCGCTTAAACCCAGATGAAGAAGCCATAGCTGCAAAATAAGGTAGAGTTCAAGAGGATTTATGTGGTTAGATTCATGAGTAAAATCATCAGTAACTTTAATCTTCATGCACCCAAGACATTCAATGATATTCACACTAATTATACATTTAAAATTGAGCAAAGAAGGGCCCTGATCAGTGCAAATTTGAAGCCAAACCAGAAAGCAATGAATCTGCCAGGGTCAGTCACGCCGGGCGCCGCCTCAGTCAGTAGGCGCCGGGCGTGACAACAGGTTATGCAGATTTTTGGCTAAAACCTCTTAGCTGCTAGCTCATTTTTCAGACACTGAAATAAGCTTAAGCACTTGAAACATGCAGTCTTCAATAAACCAATCATCACAAGGCAAGGTACAACACAAATTCTCATGAATCAACACATGTTTTCAAACTTTAACTAGCTTAAACTCAGATTCAATCACAGCTCAGTCAAAAATTCAAAGCAAATAACATTGAAATAATACACACAAGCTGTAGGACATACCACAACAAACATCAAAATTGGGCAGAGGAAGTCGCGCCCGGCGCCGCATCAGCCAGCAGGCGCCTGGCGCGACATGCAGAATTGGGGCAAACCCAGATTCTGCATTTCAGCCACTGTGATTGTGTGTGTGTGTTCGAATCTGTCTATGAAAGCATGAAGTTGAGTCCTAACCAGCAGCTATCACATATAACACTCTAATTGAACTGAAATTAAACTACCCTAGGTCAAAATCAAACCATGTACATGATGAACAACCAAGGCTAAGCATTGTGAAGGAATTTACAATAGTAAAGAGTGAATAGCCTACTTGATGTGCAGAGAATGTGATTAGCTTGGTGTGGAGATTTTTGCAGTGGGAGAATACGTGGGTGGAGAAGCCGAGAGTGAGCAAAGAGAGAATGGAGGGGTCCAAACGTTGGTGGCAGCAGCAATGTGGTGTGTGGGCTGGAAATCTGTGAGAAGGAAGTTGATTGAGGTGATTTAAGGTGGAGGAGAGTGGAAAACGTGAAGTGGAGTGCGTGAGAATGTGCGTGAGTGGGGGGGATGGGTTTAGGTTTAGGTTATTTGAAATGGGCCTCTCAACTGTACACTCAGGAAAAAATAGCTGCAGAAGTCGCGCCCGGCGCCTATTGGATCATACGGCGCCCGGCGTGAGATTATGACTCAGCCAGGTGCAGAATCAGAGAAGTGTGTGGCCAAACTGGACGAGCTGGCGCCGGGCGTGAGTTTCTGCAGAATTATGCAGAAACTGGTTTTTCAAGTTACCTAACACGGGTTTTTGAGAATTTGAACTTCAAATCACTTGAGATGCTCCAGAATCTCATATTATCATTAAACAAACTTGTTCAAAACCAAAGGAATTGAATTTGAGCATTCAAGTGGCAAATTGAAGTCATTCTTTTAAAACTTTAAAATTCCACAAGTTAGGCAACATTTTTGGCTTTTGGCTTGAGTAAGGTAATTTAAAATCATGTAAAAACAGCCCAGAAAATAGCCAAAACAGTTTCACATCTCCTATTCACATCAATTCACTATAGCCTTCACATATTTAACAATCAACTCTACAAATCACCTTGGTTGTTCCTCATACAAACATGCTTCAAAAACAATTAAATCACACCACACATTACAACATACAATCAACTAATCAAACAACACTCAAGAATTAAAATCACACAAGAGAAAAGGTTAGAAAGCTGGGTTGCCTCCCAGTAAGCGCTTGTTTAACGTCATTAGCTTGACACCATTTAGCTCAAGTTTGATTCTTGATGTTGGAGTGCTTCTTCTTGTCATGACACCAACATCCTCTCAGCAATTTCCTAGTCACCAATTTGACTCTCCTAGAATATGGAGCCTCGATCTCAAGTACTCCATTTATCTTGATGTTCTTGATGACCCATAACCTATTCTTGAATTTCACTGGTTTGCCAGGTTTGGGCTCATCGCTTGCTATCACAGAATTTTGGTGGACTAGTTCTTCTTCTTTTTCTTCTTCCTCTCCCGTTGCTCTTGGGGATAAACAGCTGAAGCTCCTCTTGACCAACTTGGCAGCTTGCTCTGTTAGACTAGTAATTGATAAAATTTCATCTGTATCTCCAAGACTAGTCTCTTTTTCATGATTTTGCTGCTCAACCCCAAAGACGTTGAAAGTCACCTCCTCATCTTGGTCTTTCAATTTCACTGTTCCTTCTTCCACATGAATGACAACTTTAGCTGTCTTCATGAAAGGTCTTCCAAGGATGAGTGGTATATCTGCAGATTCCTCCATGTCCATAACTACAAAATCCACCGGGAATTGGAGTTTATCTATTTTGACCACCACATCTTCCACTACACCATATGGGTACTTGATGGATCTATCTGCCAGTTGCAACATCATTCTCGTAGGCTTGACTTCAAGATCACCAATCTTCTTAAGCATAGATAGGGGTATCAGATTGATACTAGCCCCCAAGTCAACGAGAGCTCTACCTATCTCCTGGTTTCCAATAGTGCATGGAATGGTGAAACTCCCTGGATCTTTAAATTTTGGAGGAAGAGTCTTCTGCATGATGGCACTGCAATTTCCCTGCACTTCAATTGTTTCCTCATCTAAATATTTCTTCTTGCTAAGGATTTGCTTCATGTATTTAGCATAAGCAGGAATTTGTTGCAGTGCTTCGGTCAATGGCATGGTGATCTCAAGTTGATCGAATATTTGCTTGAACCGAGCCAACTGTTTCTCCTTCCCTTTAGTAGATGGGATTTTTGGGTAAGGGAGGTGTTTCACTATTTCTTTCTCTTTTTGGTTTTTCTCTTTTTCAAACTTTTTATTCTCTTTTTCTCCTCCAACAATCTCTTCTTCAATTCTTTCTTGATCTTCCTCTTCATTCTTTTCTTTTTCTTTTTCTTCTGGCTTGTCTTTTTCTTCTTCTTTTCTTCCAACCTCTTTCCCACTTCTTGTAAATATTACATTACATTCTTCCTTGGGGTTGACTTGCGTATTTGCAGTAAATTGTCCACCCTGTTGGTTTGCTAATTGCTTGGCCAATTGACCAACTTGCACTTCCAGATTCTTTATAGATGCATCAGTGTTTTTCTGGTTTTGGATGGACTGCTGTATGAACATTTGCAAGGTATCTTCTAGCTTTGAAGTCCGATCATTTTGAGGTTGATAATGCTGGGCAGGTTGATACGGATTTTTACTGCTAGAAGCTTCTTGATTTTGTCTCCACCCTTGATTGGAAGGATTAGGGAAATGATTGTTGAAAAAGTGTTGCCGTCCTTGATTTCCCATATAATTGACTTCTTCAGGTTGGGACGTACTAGGACTTTGACAATGGCCGTTGGGGTGGTTATCTCCACAGAAATCACATCTCATTACTTGATGATGTGGTTGAGGTTGAGCTTGCATTGCTTGTAACTGCTGAGGTAGTTTGGCCATATGTTGAGTTAAGAGTTCCATTTGTTGGGCCAGAAGCTTATTCTGTGCAAGTAAAGCATCCTGGGCACTCAGTTCATAAACTCCTCTCCTTTGTGCTGGATTTCTCCCATGTTGGCTCCTCAAATCAGTGGAAGCCATATTTTCTATCACAGCAATGGCTTCATCAGCAGTCTTGAATAGAACTGAACCACCAAAGGATGCGTCTAATATCATCTTTGTATGAGGTTGCAAACCATTACAGAAAGTTTGCACTTGCATTTCTAGACTGAATCCATGGCTGGGACACTTTCTTAATAAGGATTTAAATCTTTCCCAGGCTTCACAAAGTGGTTCATCTACTCCTTGTACGAAGGTAGCAATGGCAGCCTTCACCTCTGTGCTCTTTGATGGTGGAAAGAAGCGTGCTAGAAATTTATATTCCACATCCTCCCAGCTTGTAAGACTTTGATTAGGCTGTGACTGGAGCCAAGCCTTTGCTTTGCCATTCAGAGAAAATGGGAAGAGTCTCATGTACAATGCTTCTTCATCCTCCCCTTGTACACCCATAGTACCACATGGCTCATAGAAAGTGACCAAATGAGCGTGGGGGTCTTCATTGTCTAGGCCAGAAAATTGATTGGAACTAATGAGCTGGAGTAGAGCAGGCTTCATTTCTGCCAGCTTGTCACTCATATTGGGCCTCACAATGCTTGAGAAATTTCTCGGGCTTGTGTAGGTTATTGAGTCCCCTATGGTTCTCCTTGGAGGTGGTCCTGCGCCAGCCATCCCGTTCACAGAAGAAGAATCAAAAGATTCTATGATTTGATTGTTGAAAGAAGTTGAGGATTCAAGAGCGGCTTGTGCTGCTAGAGCTTTTCGTTTCCTAGTGTCACTATTGTTCCTTCTAGCTGCTTTCTCAATCTCAGGGTCCACAAGGAGTGGTTCAGATGACACAGTCCTCCTTGTACGGATGTTTCCCTGCATACACTAAAAAACAACCAAACTCGTGCCACAAGTTAGCCCGAAAATAAAGATAATACTTACAACAAAATAGAAAATTATACACCAAAAAGATAAAGCCTAAATCGGTTAAAAATCACACAAAAGTCTAGTTTTAACACGGGTCCCCGGCAACGGCGCCAAAAACTTGTTGTTGCTTTGGCAAGTGTACCAAATCGTTCAAGTAATAAAACCGGTAAGACCGGATATCGTTTCCCAAGAGACTCGTGTCCTAGACAATCGTATAATATCTAACTAATTTAGACTAAAGAATGATTCCATGTTTTTGGGGTTTTCATGCAATTAAATTAAAGGTAAAACATAAATGGTAAAAGTGATCTTTGATAATGCAAACACTTAGGAAATGAAAGATTAGAAATGATATGGAATGGTATTGTTGGGGGTATGATTTCACCTACTTCACTCTAATGTATAGAAAATCACTTCCTCTTCATTAATTAGCCAATGTCAATCTTCTAATTTACTCAAACTCAATCCCTTGGTAGAGAGAGCCTAGACTTACTTCTTAAACTCCAATCCCTTGGAAAACCTAACAAGTTCATCCGCTTAAGAATTGAGATTCAAGACAACCAAAGGTCCTAGTTCTATCCCTAGATACTATTTCCTTTAGATGTTTAATCCAGTTCTAGATTCACCCAATATTTCCCAATATCAAGCAAACCCTAAAATCATAATATGGTTGAATTACTCATACAAGCTTTAAGTAGAGGAATTAAACACTAACAATCAATGAAAGAGGCATATAGTCATTCAAAACAACTGTAATTACATAAGAGATCTGTGGTTACATCAATCCCCAACAAGAATGAAACTAGCTCTCCATGAATGGAGAGCTTGAGCTTACAACAATGGTGGAAATGGAAGAAGGAGGAGGACCCAAGGATGAAGAAGGGCTGTTCCCACAGCTCCTAGCTCGCCTCTGGACGCTCCAATTGAGAGAATTTGTGTCTGGGATGCCAAAGATACCAACCCCTTCGCGTTCCAGAACTAAATAAGCCGTTTCTGCCACATCAGCAAAAGTCGCGCCCGGCAGCCCGTCAGACAGGCGCCAGGCGCGCTCTCGGTCAGGCTCGTCACGCCCGGCGCCGCCTAGGTCAGTAGGCGCCCGGCGTGACTCTCTGCAGCAGCCCTGGTTCTTCATCTTTTCAGCTACTCTTCTCTCTTTTCTTGGGTTTTGGCAATGTTCTTTGGTGAGTAGCTTCTCCCAGCTTCTTTGAATGGGGATTAGCCATCAAATGGGCTAATTACAACTTAAAAAGTAACCACTTACAAATAACAATAAATTGAGTTAAACAAGACTAAAAGTAAAGGAAGAGTTGACAATTTCCATCAATTTGATGTTGGATAATGAAGTAAAATTGGCCATTATCAGCGCTCCTTACCAGAAGGCGCTGAGTGACATTTTGCTGTTGACATTTCGCCTAGACGCCCCTTATAGGGGCGCTGATTGTTGGTGGCGCTGATGTGGCAAATATGTTATACTTAAACCTAAAACGTGAAGGGGTTTGGGTCTTTCGTTCTTTGGAGGCGCGATTCACTCATAAGAGAGCTTGGAGGGTTGTTAGGGTTTGTGGGAACACTCCTTTCACTACAAAAAAGAAGGGCATTACCGAAGGCCAGAAGCCCTCGAAAGCTACACCAAGGTCACATATGACTCTTAGTTACATTGTTCACTGGGACTTCATTACTAAATAGAGTAGATCTTAAGTTCAACATTTGCAGTTTGAAATAAACAAATACATATATAAGAGGGCTATAATAATTCATATCATGTTAGTATTTAATGTTATGAATACACCTGCAGGATGATTCATACAGAAAAGAGAAACTTTCTATATATGCATAGATTCTTCATCCGAGAATAATAATATACACCTTAGAATGTGTGAACTCGTGATACTAAACCACACTGCACATAACAGTATATACAACCATATGTATCTTATAGGTATGCCTGAAATTTACTAGCTCACAGATTAAAGTCATTGATCTAGGTTTCAAGAAGTGTGTGGAGTCAGAAGTGAGGAAAAAGAACTTTTATTCACAAATGTTAAGTAAAGTTTGGCAGCTTATTCCTATATCACAAGATCAAGCACAATCCCCAAAGTGCTTAATTATGTCATGTCTTTGTCTAAGTTAACAAAGTTGTTGGAAGTTAGATGAATATAGAAAACTGTCTGAGGCAGTGTAATATGACAGTTTAGGTTTGTGGTGTTTGCTTCAAGTCTTGGACCAATGGACTCACACAGAGTTTTGATTCATAATACACCTAATGTTTCTATTCAAATGGAAGAACTTGATTTTTATTATAGTTAATATGAAAGTTAACAAGAGTGTACAGTTTTCTTTTTTCCCTTTTCAATTTAGCAAATAGAGTACTAATCATTTCGTTGGACTTGAGGCAACCTCATATAACATTGGATGTACAGACAACATTAATTATTCGTATTGCATGTGTCTACATCAGTTATTAAAGGCTAGAACATGATTAAAACAAAGTTTAAAACAGTGAAGAGGAAATTAAAAGTTGTACGTTTGGTTGCATGGGAGCACAGTTGGTTCCACTGTTATGTCTATGATGAGTGATATGGAAGGTATAAGAGAGATGAAAAAATGAATTAAAAGAGCTGCAAAGTGAAAAAGAGGAATGGAAATTTACGGTGTGAAGGTGGATACTAGTAGATGCACTAGTTAGAGGTAGGTGTCAATGTGCTCATCCCCATATAGGCATAGGTAGGAGCTAAAAATGAGATGGAATTAGACCTAAACCTATAATCTGTTAACTAACTACATGTCAAGAAAGTTGCTTTCCATTAAACATTAGTAGCAGTTGTGGGGCGTGTTAAAAGTTCATTCTCTCCCCCAATATCATGTTATCTTACTATTTTATTATTCATGTCCAACATAGATATGTATCTTTCAAAGGCTACCCCATTAACCCCTATATCCAGCCATTGGCATCAACCTCATTTGTTTACGTACTTACCTAGGCCTTTTATTAATTACATTAAATCTATATCATCATAAGTACACAAAGGGTCCCACCCCTTATTAATTCCAATGTACCAAAATCCCTCCCCTGTCAATGTCCTATTAATCCCACCATATGGCCCACATCATCTAGGCTAATTTAAATTTTTTTTAACACCAACGACTTACTACTTTTCAAACATACCTCTAAACCTAGTATCTACCATTCAACAACTGGAATAATTTTCAATAGGTTATTAATCTTGCCCAAATTCATTGCCACTTCCAAATGAAATAACCTTCAAATTCCATGGTCAACATTATCCTATTCAGCAACAGAGTTCATGCAGTCACAATAACTGATGTGTAGCATCTAATATGAAATCCAAAGATTAACCATTCATGTCATATTATAGTACTCACAACATTTATGATTGCATCGATCACACACAACCAAAGCATCCATAGCCAACTTATATTAACTATACATATAAAGAGACACAGTACATCGATCATGCAACTTTATTCAAACTTACCTATAACTCAGTTTTATTTACCTATACTACAACATTTATCATTTGATTATCATCCATCAATTGATTTAATGCATTTAAAAGTGACAGGACAACATTCCAATAACGCAATATTGCTCACAGCACCATGCTCTCTTCACTTTCAAGCACATTATTACAATACACATGGATTAAATCTTGGCATTTATCACTTCCACATTTAAAACATCTATTTCATGACTCCAGCAACAATTTTACACGATTGAACCCAATCATTCCACATTCTATCATCATTGTACATGTAGAACATAGTACACATATTCACTTTTATATTTCTTATCTCTAAGAAACAAGAAATAAAAAACATCATTCACCAATCAAAATTGTACCAGTCTCCAAATAAACTGCCCAAGATAGCATCTAGTTAATTTCAGTCAACTTTAATCCATAAATACATTAACTATTAACCCATAAATAACCACTAGAATAGACAGGAAGGATGCACAACAGAGACACCCTTAATAGGTTAATGAGGCACCACGACAGGTACAAAGGCACTTTGTAATATCACATACAGGCAACACTCATTAAATAACATTTACTCACTACTAAAGCATTCACACCCAAGATGAAGTATGCACCAGCCAACATCCTCACATACAACCCAAATCTAATATACAATCTACCACAACCAATTATGCACTCAACACTGGATACAACAACATTACATTAGTACAACTAGTCAGTAAGTTGAAGACTAATCTCACATCATACAAAAACACGACCTTTTCTTGTGGCAATTGAGCACGACGAGCAGTGGTGGAATAGAGAGTAGGGAATGAAAGAGCGCCACCTACCAACGAACCTCCATCAACATCCACACCACCAAACGTGCACCGTGAAACCGCAATGTTGAATCGACTGACCGCCACCACCCCTGACGTAAACGCCAACTTCCACGAGTCACCACCCTACCGCAAGCGCCACGAACCCTAGCCACCAACGAACCCACCTCCGGGTTAGGAACACAACAATGGCTTACGGTGACCAACCTCAACTTAGGGCAAAGACAGGGAAGGGGAGAGAGGGATCTCTAAAATTGGGGAGACGAGAGAAGGGGAGAGAGGGAATTCTGAAATTTGAGAATTTGGGGCAAAAAAACCCAAATTTCTGATTTAACCTATCACTGACATTACCGAAGGCCTACATGCCTTCGGTATATTATGTCCACAAAATTTTTCCGAAGGTCTAAAGGCCCTCGGTAAATAACCGTCGATAATAACGCTCTTTCCTGTAGTGTTTCTTCCTCTTTGGTTTCTTCTTTTTCTTCCATGGCCATTTTGTAAGCTTAAAGGCTCTCCATGGACATGGAGAGCCAAACCTATCTTGTTGGGATTATTCGTAGCCTATGAACTCTTCTGTATGTATTGAATGATTCAAATATATATATATATATATATATATATATATATATATATATATATATATATATATATATATATATATGCCTTTTCTATCAATTGCTAGTATTCTTGTTTCTAATCTTAAAGCTTGCATGTAATAAAGATGGTTCATGGCTTGTTCTCTGATTCATGGGTATGGGAATGTATCTTGTGTAATCTAGAACTGAAACAAGAGTCTTAGTGGTGCATTGATTCTAGAGATGGTAGATAATTCACCTGTTGTCTTAGATCCTAGTTCTTAATGCGGTTTTTGCTTGTTAATTAATCAAGAGATTGATAGTTAATAGGTGAAAGTTAGGCTCTTTCACTTAAGGAATTAAGGTTAGAATGTTTTTTTGGATTGACTTTAGTAATTTGATGGAGAGGAGATGAAATTGTGTATGCACAAGAGTGAATTGGTGAAAACTAACCTCAACATTGTCATTTCATACCAATTCTAGTCTTTTCTGCTCTTAAGTGTCTCCGGATGCAAACACCACTTTTATTTCCTTGTCAATTTATTTTGTTGTACTTATTCGTATATTCGTTAATCTAAATGAGTTGTTAATCGTGCAATTAACTAGTGTTACACGAGTCTCTTGGGAAACGATACTTAGTCTTACCATTTTATATTACCTGAACGATGTGGTACACTTGTCGAGGTCTTAACACTCCTCACTTCCATCTGATTAGTTTCTCATATAGAGTAAGCTGATTTTCTGCTATTCCCTTTCATTTTGTTTTATTTTCCATTTCATTTGAACTATTTGGGATTGTATGTGGTATCTGAGTCATCTTTAAGAGTCTCTACTAATAAATGGTCCTAGTGGTGTGCCTTGATCGTATTTTTGTTGTTTGTAGGAGCAGATAAAGTTTCATGTGCTTTTGGACATATTTTAGGACCTCTAAAGATATTTGGTCATTTGTCAGATAAAGGAAGCTAGATGTTTTAATGTGCATGAGTTGGATATTTTTGATTGAATTTGGTTTGTTGAATCTGATTAATTTATGTGCTGAATTTGATTGCTTGAATTCAGTGTTGGTTGTGTTTGAACTATAGTGATTAAGAAAATTGAGAAATTGACCATTTGATCAAGCTTATGTTCATTTTGACATTAAGAACTGTTTTTGAACTAAACATTGAGTTAGGAATACTAATTTGATCGTTTGAATAGGTCTCTGGTTTCCCAAATCACAAATTTGAAGTGGAAATTTTATGATATGGCCCTGAGCAGGACTGATGGCGTTGAGAGCTAGCTTGGCATTTCAAGTTTGGAAACAATTTAGAACGTCACTTTTTCCGTTGAGCAACCATTTTTACAAATGATTTGATGTTGAACTGGTACAAGGCACCATTGAGCACCACTTTCCACTATAGGTTTGGAACCATTTTAGGTCCAACTCGCTAAGTGACAAAATTGTCTCATTAAACGAGCCATTTTACGAGAAAAATGACATTAAGTGTCATTCTTGTCTTTGAGCATCGATTCATACTTTTGGTTGTTTGGCATTATATATATATATATATATATATATATAAAAGACAATTTTTTTATATATAAGACAATTGTGTGAATGTTTTCATTATAATAATATGTTATACATATTGAATTAATATATGTTTACATTGTTTTGAGCACTAGCTTATCATATATTTCTTTTCTTTCCTGTATTTTGTTTCATTTTTACAATAGTCATCTTATGAAGTAAACAAAAGATGAAATAGATGCTAACATGCCTTTGGTAGTATACATATTGAATTAATATGACAAGTTTATATTGTTTTGTGAAATTTCTTTTGAGCACTAACTTACCATGTCTTTCTTTTCTTTTCTATGTTGTTTCCTTTTTATAATCATCATCTTGTAATGTAAACGGAGGATGAAATAGATGCTAACATGACTTTAATAGAATGTGAAGATTCCAAAACATTGATTGAATAACTATTAGTTTTCAATTGTTTTGTACATATTCTATTATGCTAGTATAATTATTATATTGAATAACTTTATTAATGTTTTGAATATTTTTTATCTGTCGGTTATGCACTATCAAAATTTATAATATTTTATTTAGTAATCTTACTATTAAACGAAATGTTACAATAATAATTAATAGAAGAATAGATCATTTGCATAACTACTTTCTTACATATTTTATTATAATTCTACTCTTCATACTTTTGTTTCGATATTTGTTATGGTGTTATATTAAAACTTTAAATTGTATTTATTATAAAAAAAAAAATAAGAAACACAATTATCAGGCCTGAATTCCAACCAATGGCTATAAGATGAATTCCTATTAGATGTCTATGCAAAAAAAAATTACCCTCAGTGTAAATAATTTAAACTACATAAAAGAAACACTGAAATTATAAAAAATTATTACTGGGAAAATATAATTGGGTTTACTAATATATTTGTTAATGATATTGGTATAATATCCCAAAGCAAAGGAAAGAGGTTGAATGTAGTGTGTTCAGTGGCAACCAGAAGAAGGTTGACATTATTACAATGCTTTATATTTGCAAATTAAACACTAAACTGCAAGAGAATTCGACAGAAAGTCAGCTCACAAAGAGAGGTTCAGGCTCCACTTTTCGTCTGATCCTGAAACAAAATTTGACAGAAAAACTTGTGTTTAGCAAAATCCACTTGGAAAAATGCAAAGTCCAAATTTATATGTACAGTAGCAAGTGTACATAGTAAGTCCACTTTATCATAAAATCAACATTTCTTTTGCACTTCCAAGTGTCAATTATTGGACTCAAGGAAGAGTTGGCACTAATGGTACAAGAAAAAATTCCAAAGACTCGTCAAAATCCATCAGAAGTAAAAGAAAAAACACTTGAAAAGCAAAAACTCAAGAAAATTGAACAAGTCAAATTTGTTAATAAACTTTGAAGTGTTGAATTGGTAATATGATCAAATAAACATGAGAATATTTAAGAACGCTGATAAACAAATTCTACCCATGATCTAAACTCACCAATTTTCTGGTGCCCATGTGCAGCCCACGGTGTCCACTACATGTAAGCTGTAGGCATGTCTTGATTTTGGAGACTGGTTTTCAAAGCTGTTATTCATATAGAAAAGCACAGAAGGATAAATTATCTGTAAACACTTCAAAGGCACATTTCTTTCTAAACTTCATGATATATACATCTTCTGGAGAGAATAGTTTTAACAAACCTTTGGTGGATAAGATCACCATGGATGACAACCATAGAACCAGCTTTTACTTCAATAGGAACAAAATCTTTTTTATCATAAGATGGTGATGGTCGATCGAATTTGACACCATCTTCATCTCTCAAGAACCTTCTAACAAGCCCGTCTATAGCAAACATAAAGGAAAAAATGTTAGAGCATATGAACCAAGCAAAGGATAATGATCCAAGTAAGAAATAAACCAAAAGGTAAGAAAAAGTTACTTTTGTGAGATCCAGGAATCGCCCAAAGGCAACCATTTAATGTATTTGCATCTTCTAGGGCCAACCACAACCCTGTGCACGTTTGTGGTTCAGTATAAAGAAACGAGTTATCCTGGTGTGGCACTACTTCACCCCCAATGCCTGGTTGCTGATGATAAATATTTCATTTTCAGTTAGTGACCAGGAATCAAATACTTATATACATAGCATGAATTTGAAACACCAGTAAATATGTTAACTACGTGTAAGAAAAATGGCTGGGTCTTCAGGTTCAAACCACAGCAGTATTGAAATAATCATCCTAAAATATATCCATAATGTATACAAAAGACCATAAAACAATATCAAATTCAGAAGTATGGAATAAAAAACAAACTAAAACGGTAAATCAAAAAGTATATTTTAGTGATTTTGAATATCACCAATACATACATTCAATATTCATTAAAAACTAAACAAGATATATTTCTTTTTGGAAGAGATAAGTAAGTTATATTCTCAGGTGAATAACTCTACCAGAATTTTCTATGCAATAAACCACTACAACACAACATTTTTTGAGCATCACTCAAGCATTTGTCAGTTTGATTGCAAATCAAAGAAGCAAGTGACGCAGGTAACAATATTAAAGTGGAGAAAGTTCATTTTCCAAATTGGAGAACAAATATGAAAACCAAATCACACAACTCCCTTACCCCCAGTCTCTCTTACCCCTCAAACCAGGAAATTAGATGAACATACATACACAAACTTCAACCAATTCACATATCTACTGCTCATACATAATGCCACAAAATACAGCATTGAACTTGAGTTATTTCAACTACATTATCAGCAACTAGATGTCCCAGAAAAGCAAAACTGTACCTTAAATATATACATAGACTGCATGACTACAGGCCTCTTGTAACCTAAGGAGTACATCAAACTTGAAATTTTCTCAGAAGAAGAAAACTTCTTGAATGCCGGTTCAATCTCGTGAAGAGCTGCACAAATCAACAGCATACCCAATTCATAGGAAATTGAATCAATTTAAAAGGAATAATGCTAGTTTCGCAGTTCACGCTTTCATTCACCAATCAGCACAACAGCACAAAAGCAGGGCCCCACTGTCATAAACTAACTAATTAAATTACATATTATGTGAACAGAGACAACCCGATTTCTACTTACAAACATTATATGCAGTTTCTTAGATGTTCTTAGTGTTGTTTCCAATCAGAATTAGAGTTTCACCTCAGTGATCAGTGTTGAACTTCAACACAACCCTTTATTTTGTGGATTATTAAAGTAAAACTCTAATTAAGATTGATGTACGACATCAAAGGCATAAAAGAATTAAATTGCATCTAAGGTTTATTTCTACTAAAAAGTGAGATAAAATATCAAAGTATAAAAGGCTCACCGTGGCCAACTTTATTAATAGAGAGTTGCTTCGGCTGCTTTAGATTGCCGTCATCACCAAATGCTTTTTCTACCAAAAGTGAAACAGAAAAAGATCAAACTAAAAGAAACCCAGTTACTCAAAAACAGAAAAGATCAATTTATGTTCATACCCTCAAAGAAAAAAGAAACCCTTTCCACGCTATCGAAAAAGTAATCATCAGTCAACTGTTGCTGAAGGAAACAAAGAGCACGAATAAGAGGAAAGAAAAGATAAAAAAAAAAGTCCAATTTTAAAATGAAAACACAAAATGTTGAAGGTAACCTGGTTCTTGGTGGAGAAAATAGAAGCGGTGGAAGAATAATCAAACTTATCCACCAACTGCTCCATCGTCTTCATCATGGACTCGATCTCATCGCCACTTGCAAACGATTCAATCACAAGATAACCTGAAAAATTGAGATTTTGTTGGTTGAGCTTAGGAATTATGCTAAAGACCAAAAAAGGGTACCTTGAGAGTTGAAGAATTGAAGCTGCTCGGAACTAAGCTTAGTCATCTTGTGTAGTGATTTTGCTTAGAAACCGAATTTTTAAGATTCAATGTTTAGTGTTGTCGTAATGTACTTGCTTAGGTACCCATGGGAATAGGATTGCACTCCCTTCTTAAAGAGTCAAATTTGTATCATTTTATCTTATCAACTCCTTTTAAATTTAAATTAATATCATATATTGTATAATATTAAATTTTTTTAAAATTTTATTTTTTACACATTTTGAATACATGTAACGTGTTTTTTACATTAAAAATTATTAAACTACTTATTTTAATTAACCTTTTTTTAGTCTATATGAATAGAAAAAGAAAAAATTTCTTTTACATAAGATTAAGATAGTTAAGACTTTTGAACTCCGACCTCTTTGACTTCAAGTATTATATTATGCTCCAATTTTTGCAACTATGGGGCTATTGTCTTATCTTATTTGCTAGTTGAGAACCAAGGTTAGGGTAGGGGTGATTACAAAGATACTCTAAGTTCAAGTTAGTTTAGATATAAAATTTGATGATAAATCTATAATTAGTGAACCATGCATAACTTGGGATTACCATTCATTTATACTCTTCTAATCATGTTCTTACAAGTGTGGGACTTTGAGGTGATTTTGTTTGTATTTTTGTTTCATTAGCTTAAGGATAAGATAATCTCTCTTTTTTCGTCTATTATATCTGTCAATGGTATTATTCATATAAAGAATTTTTGTTTCATATAGAAGTTTGTGACTAGAATTTTTCTTTTATAGTTTTTGTAAGGAGAATATATATAAGTGTATTATTAATATCGCCCTTGATAGTTATTTCTTCAATAAATGGAGCGTACAGACTCAGATTGTTGGTCTGGTTTTAGGGAGTTTACTTTCAAGAGTAGAGTTTATGCACTAAAAAATATAAAGCCTTGAGAAAAACTCTATAAACCCCTTAAAACTTTGCATCCAATGAGATTCCATTTGTTGTGAACGAAGATGAGAGGAAATATTTTTATGAAATGTTATGTGAATATTAAATGGAGGTATTTTTGGTGCAGCAGTTGTGTGATCTGGCATGAAGTATGAATAGTGAACTAATTACATTCACTGGTATCATCACTAAAACAATGGGTGCACCAATGAAAAAGAATAACAAATGCGTACAACCAGCCATACACCTACTAGCTAACAATGGGAACCTCAATATGAGGGTAAAGAAAATACAAAAATTGAAAACAGGAACAAAGTGAGAAAGTGGGAAAAAAAAATCTAAAACGGGAGAATAATATAGTATGGCGGTACACCCTGAAGTTTTAGTTAAATGTACAGAGAGCATGCTACAGCCTTGACAAATGAATATCGTACTCCAGGTAATGTACAGGCAGGGTGTGAAGGAACACGAGTTTGTCCTCTGGCTCTTTAAAAAACTTGTTCGATACAGCAGCAGGTGCTCATTCATATACGAAACAGCTCTGTCAGTGTTCTGGGTGAGATTCCTTCAAAGGAAAGGTTGCCATTCTCTCTTCTCAATTGGCATCATGTACAAAAAAGATGCCACTCCCTCGAAATTCAATCCAAGTTCAACAAAATCCTTTGACCCACCAAAATGGAGTCTGCCCTCCCACCAGTTGGTAAGGGGAAAAAAATGAAACAATCACAATATCAGAAATACAGTCAGCAGCAAGGCATGCTCACAAAATTGTAGGTTGCGGAAACACCCATCAAATTCTGAGTATATCAAGTTGCCGATGAAGATCTTGAATCATCAGTTTTATTGGCACGGCACATACAATCTGGGCACGGAAAGCTGTATATAGAATCATTTGGTCTTTTGAGTTCAACCCCCTTCGAATCACTATGTGACCTCATGCTCAGCAGTTGTCGCTTAAGACTTTTCCATCTGGAAAGTAAGGAAACTAGATGAGGGGTATTTAGATACTTTCTATTAAGCAAAAAATCTTCAACGTTTTTACTGAGCTACAAACCTCATTGAACACAATCAAAATTCTTTAGTGTCCTAACTCCTAAAAAATTAATAGCAGAATAACCAAGCGATATGGTTCTTCCAGTAATTTACCAAATAGTTTTCCAAGTAAATTTTCTCCAATTCAATATAATAAAAGGACATTTTCTTCAAAATAATCTTGTCTTGATGTCACTTATCCCATTGTAACTATAATTACTTTCAATATCAACAAAACAAAGGGGAAGGGGAATTTTTGTGTGGGAAGCTCATCTAATTTATTGTATCCTAAAAAATTTAAACAGAATAACATATGCCAACAAAACATACCCTATATTGGGATTATCAAACAGTAATGCCAACTTCCGCTTATCAGGTTTAATTGTCTTAGCATGTCCACCATACAAGTATCTCCTGTGACCCAGCAGAAAATGAGGGAAGTTGCCCCCCTGAGTTGTGACAAACACCTCACTGTGAAGACAAACAGTGTAATCTATAGCAGCCATCCTGGAAGAATAACTCTAGAAGAAGTAACTAGAGTTAAAATCATAGCACTAAACCAATGAAATGGTCAAATAACATAAGAGTACAAATGTAAACCTTAAAGGGAGCAAGCTCCTCTTCAGAAGCCAGGGTCTCCTTAGAATGTAAATTAGGAAACATTTCGCGCAGTGGAGCCATAGTTTTCTCCGAATTATATATTTTCCCAGATGCTAAAAAGATAGAAGTGTTCTTCGTGAAACCCATTCCCCTCAGCATAAGGCCAACCTAAATAAATAGACGAAGGCATTGGTTTTGAATAAAACAAACAAATTCGAAAAAGACAAACAAATTTGCTGCAAAAGGAGCACTTCAAGAATTAGGAAATTTCTAGCTAGACAAACAACTTCCCATGCGAAAGAAGTAATCCCTGAATATTTTCTCCTCTTCGCACTGGCTCAAATCATTAGAGCTTTAAGCAGACTATTACCTCTAAGGGGGTAAGGGGACACTTCCCATTGATCCTGATTGCTCCTGGACGTATAACTCGTCCAGGTTTTGTAAATTTCCCTTTCCAACCTCTCTCTCTAGCTGCAATCATGTCTTCTCTCTCCTGTTTTCCACCATCGAAAACACAACAAGAGAAAGCAACCATATCCTGCCCATGGGAAAGCATGCCCATCAGTTGCAACAAAGGTTAAGATTTTAATCTTCACAATTAATAACATTCATATCTGATCAAAACAAACCTCTTCAAAACGAAGATGTACGGATACATATTTACCACCATTAATGGCACTGTGTTTTCTCATTCTTTCAACCAAAGCTTCCCCTATGGACAATATAGTACTTGAAAACCGTAAAGCCTCATAATTTGCTAAGCATCTAAGCCGCTGGACAACTGGAGGAGCATCAAATGACAATCTATTTGCAAATGGTGAAATCCTTATAACCCTGCATGAACAAAATTCAATTCAATATCCAAGATCCCTTATATCATCAAGACAATAAACATATTTGAAGTAACAATTTTACAGTAAAAGATATCTATGGTTTGATATGTCCCAACCAAATCAAGTAAAGATGGAACCTCATTGTGGTAAAGTCATATAATATGAGACTCTTCGCATAACAGTAATTCGAAAAGATAACTGGCGAGAAGGAAAATATATACTAATATAAATTTTGGGTAGAGATACCCAAACATATGGGTGCATTACCTTCCTTTCCATGATAGAAAACAATGAAAGAACATCAGCTCAAAACATAGCCATAATTCCTAGCTGTGAATGAATCCAAATATATCATACAACAGAAAAGAGGCAACATATAAGAACTACTTTCTACACTGGTATACCTTGGACAACTAACAACTACTCCAAACTGTTTAATGCTAACCATTCATATCAATGAGAATAAGGAAATAATCTATACAACGAGCACCATATACTCACTTCTCTTCAAGTAACTTAGGGAGTACCACATCTCTGTAATACTGAATAGATGACCAGGCCTTGATCCTGAAATTGTGAACGTTTGTCATGTTGCTGCCAAATCTTTCCATTAGGTATTCAGGAATCTTGTCAACCACCCGCACATCATTTTTCAAGGTATTCACAAAAAATTCTTCATCATAAATGTCCCTGAATTTGCTGGACACATGAAGAATTACATATATATAAGTTTAGACTGTTTCAAAATGAATACATTGATCAAAATCATAAAAGTATCAAGAAACTCACACTAACCAAGTTTATATAAAGTACTACTATAAATGCATAATTTGACAAAACAGACTAACATCCATTATTAAAAGAACCATTAGCAATGATATTAAGATTTCACTATTTAAATGTTTCTACAACTTAATTGACATGAAAGAAAATCTAAGCTCGCCGTTTAAAATGACTATATTAAAAATTTATAAATTATAATATATATCTTGTTGGATATAGGTTTTCCAATTTTCCTGTTTTGGAGGATGTGTTATCCTCTTGTAGTTGTGGTTTCTCCATATCTCTCTAAATAACTTTTTTAATTAATTTTTTAACAATAGCATGAGAAAAACACATAACATAATTGGATTAAAAGTATAAGAGGTATTAATCTTATGCCATCATAAAACACTAGATTTTCCTAGTTCAGAAAAACTTAATTGATAGCATAACTAACCTAGGGTCTTTCCATATGCTATGATAATGAAAGTTGGGGATTACAAGCGTAGCATTGAGATAGCCAGCCACCGCAACAGCATTGCATACCTGAAAAAATTGATATCATTCAAAAAATGAGTTGAGTAAAAGCACATTAAGTACAATTTGAATATAAGGAAAAACAGAGTGAACAGAAAACACTTACGGATGTCCTCTGCTGATTTAAGCCACCATTAGCCTCCACGTATATGTATCCATTTGATTCAGGTAGGACTATCAACAACAAAAGACATGTAAGTTCATAGTTAACTCAACACAGTAAACTGCAGAAGTTACAGACATGATTCCGCACACACACAGCAATGAACAACATCAACAGAGGAATTCTGATGAGAATGGTCCACTTTATAAATTAAAGGCAACTCAGTGCTTCAACAAAAGATTTTATTTCCCAATATTTTGTTCTATAGATAGAAAAAGGGAAATTATTAGAGATAAAAAAAAACATACAAGGGTAAGAAAAAGATGCCCTTCACAAGAGAAAAGGCTATACATGACAAAAAAGCTTTTAAAGACTCAAGAATGTAGCATGGCTTCCAATCTCCAAATAACAGGACGAACAAGACCCTGACAGTTGAAACATCCGGAGCAGAACACCCAAGAGATGACAGAAACAACTTTTTGAGGTAAAATGATATAATGAACCACACAGAAGCTTTAAGCTTGTGAAGACACGCCAATGTTTTACATTATACCTCAAAGATGCCCCTCATACAAGAGAGAGCCAATAGGCTTAAAGCGGGGATAACTACATGATCACCTACCTCACTTAAATTAAATTTTAATGAGAACAATAGGAGCAGCAGGGATAAAACTCTAGAAAATCTGGTAGTAGATGACAAATACCATATTAGAAATAAATTGGACCTAACTCAATTCCCAAAGCTATCTCAAGAAGAAGGATTGCCCAAACCTTGAAAGGAGTACTTTGGCCATTTTCTGAGTTAAATGTAAGGGAACATAACACAAACCCTCACACATAGGACTGGGGCATCTGATGCATGAAGTTTGCAAGTCTAGACATCTATAGGTGGCCCTCAATATCAAGACTAGATAGACACATGCCATGTCATGGATGGCTTCATGTCATATCTCTAACAAAATATATCCTAAAAATTGCAAAAATTAAGCTGTAACAAAAGGAACTAAATGGGTAACAATGAATAGAAAAATCAACGGTACCAAAAGCACTAACAAATTATACACCAGAACGAAAAACTAAGATAAAAATGAAAATGTCATCATTTACAGTCCGTCAGTAGAGCTCATCTTATACCTTCACAAGATCGGTCCACACATGGTTTCCACTCACCACCTTTGTAGGGAGTCTTCCATATTGTTGATATCTGAAAGGAAATTTATGAGCTTGTCACTGAATGTGTCCATCTAGAACCAAAAAACAAATTAAACCAGCAAAGTATAAAGATTCGTGAAGTACTGTGGAAGAAATTAACAAAAGAAACCAAATTTTGTAAGTATAATAATTAGAAAAGAAAGATGAACGGTCAGAATCAATTATCCCCCCATAGCTAGAGAATGGTCATTATAAAAGACAATAAAGAAACTATCTTCACAAGAACTAAAAGATATTCATAAAACAAATAATTTAAGCCCCCGGTAGTCAAGAAAGAACTAAAATTGTTAGAAGAAAAATTTCTAACCAATATTACAAACAATAGTTAAATTCAAATAAAACATGGGTTAACAATATCAAGCTCTGTCCTCTCCTAGCTTATTGGTCAGTTGATATCTTCTCAAACCCAGGAAGCATGACCCTGAACATTGAAGACTCTGCCTTTCGCAAAATATTTCCACAAAATGTGAAATTCTGTCTAAATGAAAGCATGAATTCAAGCATGTCAACAAAGAAATCCCTTTTGTTTATTTCGGAAATGATTATTATCATCCAAAAGGAATCCCTTGGAAGTAGGGTGTCAAGATTAGTTTGCTTTTAAAAGGAATATGCTAGGTCATTGAAATATATGCAGCAAAACTAATACAAACTCAGTGAACAAAACTCCTAAAACGATATAACCACCAACATTCTCACAGGTAACTCAACAAGCACATTTGACAATTAGAACCAATTTCTTATATTCAAAATCCGCAATAAAGCATTTGAGCAATCGATTACTCAGATTACCCTAGCCTCTGGAATCAGACCTGACAAACAATCTGACCATTAAACGCATCACAGAGCACAAAAGCTCTTCCACAAGCAATTTAATCACATTCGAATGCAAGATGCAAAACCAAGCAACAAATCCAGACACAAAACGAGAAGGCTAAACCTACATTGAAAAAGACAACGAGTCGAAACTCGATTCCAATCAAAGAAATAAAATAAACTAAAATGAACTCAGTCAGAATAACCTGACAAATCACAAATCACCAAAATCCGGCGAAAAATAAAATCCAGAGAGACTTGAAAATGAATCGAACCGCATCGACGGAGGAATTGTCAGAATCCATTTCGAGGTGAAGCTTGGCGTACAACTGAGGGCTACGGTAAACAGAGCCGGGCGCGGGACGGTGCTTTATGACCGGAACGACGTCGAAGGAAGCGGTTCCCATGTAAAGCAGCATGCCAGAGATGTAGATGAGAGGAGCGAAGAGGAAAACGCCTTGTCGTCGGAGCAGGACGGATAGAAACATCCAGCTGAGCCGCTGCGCGGCAGTCCGACCGCCCCCCCGGTTTGGAGAGAACCGCCCGGTCTTGGACCGCCCGTGGCGGAGCCTCGGCGACCGGAGCGGCGACGGCGGCGGCGACGGCGTCGAGTGCCCACTGCTCGGTAGCCGATTGTACGGGTGCATTTGGGATCAACGTTTCCACATCACAACCCTCTCTCTCTCTTTCTCTCCTACCACCGCAGCCGCACGCTGCGCGATGTAAAGTTCCGAGAAAACGACACCGTTTCTGGCTTGATTTCCTAATAGAATCAAGAAAGAAAGAGAGAGAGCACGTGGGTTGGGTTGCCTTGGCTATTGCCTAGCCTACCAGGTAAAACGCTTTGCAGTCTTTTCCTTTTTGTTTTATGGAGAGCCAAACCACGCCATGCACCTATTTCGGCTTTCTATTTTTTTTTATTTTCTTTTTCTTTTTCTCCCTTTATTTTTTTATTTTTTTATTATTTCTTTTTTTGTGACTCATCAGGTGCGCGAAGAAAGGTATCACGCATATCAGAGTGAACCCCTTCCAACGAATTCTTTCTGTTTATGTCTCTTCTTTTCTCCTAATCCTAATAAACAACACATCATCTTCCTCTTCAATTTTTTATTATACTTTCATTTTTTCTTTTTTCCATTTTTTTTAATCTCTTCCAAACTCAAACTAAACCCATCTCATCTACTCTCTAACTCATATTCTTTACAAGTCAGTCGTGTCTTGTGTTCTGTTGAGATCTTTTCGCAGATGTCGTACGAGGATTCTTTTTTATTTTCTTTTTCCCTTTAATCAAATATTTAAATTTATAAAAAAAATACAAATTTATGATAATTTATTTTAATAAGTTTTTTTTTCTTTCCAATAAACGAAATTATTAAGAAAAAAAACATTATTCTATTGTTAGTGAGTGATAACGGTGAAATAAAAAAAAAATAACGATGATTCGATAATCTTGAAAGTACTCAAGATATGATTGATTTTGGTTGATAAACAAGTTTCTAACCCTATCTAAGTAGAGAATTTTGCGCATCGTTTAATTATGCTACTTTTGACAAAAAGTACTTAAGCATATGCATTTATTTGTGATTGATTCCGTAAGCATTTTTGTCTCGAACGTGTACAAAAAAAAGGAAACCAACAACAGTTTTCGTTAGCGTGTCGAACCGAAAACATGTATAAACCATAAAGTAGTTCTAATTTTCATTAGTTTTAGATCATAGTTTCTTAAAAATCATTTGCTTTCTTTACCTGCGCCACGCACAAAGTTCTTTTTTTAATTTGGGTGTGGATTGCTAAAATAGGTAGTTATATTATAATTCATATCTGTATAAATAGATGAAATATTCTTTTTACATTATCGAAGTCAAATTATTTCCGTTCAAATTATACGTGGATATAATTAACTTCATATTTATTATGTTAACAAAAGAAAAGATAAAATCTTAACTAAATGTGTCATAAATTAGTCTTTTGGGAAGAATGATACATTTTAAAAAATTCTTTAGTTGGATTGACAATAACACTACTTTCTGAAGTATTTACCTCATTATTACGACTTTGATCCATTATTACACACAATTCAATAATCACATCATGAAAATTGTGACTCGTAATTTATATAAAAATAATAAAATGATATATCTCTTCTTCTTTATCAAATATGTTAAAATTTGGTTTGGATCAAATTTTACATTTTAAGAAGCAGAATACTCGTGTTACCCTTCCTTTGAATAAAAAAGACAACATCATAGTGACACTTTAGCCCGAACTAGAGGAAATTTCTATTTTGCAATGGTAAATTGCAAATATACAAAATTTATTCAAATTTGGTTTTCTTATTATTCGACCACAACTTTTCTTTTTCTTTCACAAGCACCAAAAGATCATATCAATCAATTGGTTCATGTAAACTAAATAATAATGGTTTAAAGGATTGAATATCTTCTATTCTTTAAACTTTTATGTTAAATTGGAATTTGTCAATATTTCAAACTTTGGTTTAAAATGTAAAGCAATGTTCATAACTTAATTAGGTTTAAAATGTAAAACAATGTTTTCAAGCTATAGTTTGAGTTGTATACAACATTTGACATATTTCAATCTGACTCACCACGGGTTCAACCTGGGTGAGTCGGATTCTAAGTAAACCAGGTTAAAAACTAACCCGCATAAAAAAATTATATTTTTTTCAAATCCAACTCGGCCCGAACCCGTGGTGAGCCGGGTTGGCCCGCGGGTTACAACCCATTTTGACAACACTAGCTATTCCACTATAATTTCATTATGATTTTGAGGTTAAGTTGAATTAAATGTCTTTGTTTCTTTTGATTATTGATTTAGGCTATCCTTCTTTTATGTCTTTCATCTCTCAATCACGTCAAAAGTAATGGTTTTTACATGATAAGGTGTTTTAATCTATATGCATATTGATCATTTGAGTTCAAGGGTTTCTAGGTTTGATTGAAAATGTACTTTGTTTGAATTTAGGAACTTTCATATGATTAAATGAGTTTTTGCTACCAATTAAGAATGTACTTTGATTAGTGGTAAGAAATTTAACAATAATTAATTGAGAATTTACTTTGATTAATTAACTTTTAATTTGGTTAGGAGATTTAAGAATGATCATGATTAAACACAATAGGATTTAATTGAGAATGTACTTTGGTTGAATTTATTGTAAATAATCTAAAAAGGTCTTGCTTTTGTTTAAGAATCTACTTTGATTAATTGAAAGATTGCCTTAAATTAATCAAGAATGTACATTAATTAATTTGAAACTCGAACAATAATTTGTGGATAACCGATGTTGAATCTATCTTGGAAAATTAGTGAAATTAGTTTATTTCATTATAATTGTTTTAAAGTTTCTTTATTTGTTCTTTAATTAAACTCACAACATTATTTAATATTAATTTCATTAGCATAGGTTTTCACTTTTATTTTTAAGCATTGCATTGCACTTTACTAACCTTTTAGGGTCTTCATAAGAGTCAAGTATTTGAAAATCAATTCCGTATTTGTTGGGAAACGACTCATGGTTACTTTAACCATATCTAGTTTATTAACTACTAGCTTGGCAACACTGAAGTTGCCTTGTAAAGTAGTATTAATTTGATAGCTACAACGAGAATGTATCGTTACATTGTTATTTTCTTCAACATCTTACATCGTTTGAGTCTGTTTTTAGAACAAAAGAAAATCTTTCAAGTTACCAAATTTTATCGTATGGTATTCATCCTCTCTCTAAGAGTTACTCAAATCTACACTTGTAATCAAACATTTTGATTGTGTTTGGATATTCAGAAGTGAATTAAAATACTTGTATTTTTTAACTTAGTTAAGTTAAACGTTCTAGACAATTGTCTAGGGAAACCATAAGTGGTTTAGAATACTTGTATACCAAGAGTGGTTAAACTCGGCCTAGTCAGGATTGACTAGGGGAACCAGGAGAGGTTTATGATACTTGGGAACCAAAAGTGATTGATAATACTCGGTGCATACCGGGAGTGGTTTGTACTCGTTTGTAATCTTGTATAAGATTAGTGAAACCCCTTAAGTGTTCTTACGGAAGACTGACGTAGCACAGGTTGAGTGAACCAGTATAAAAATACTTGTGTTATTGTTTTTCCTATGTAAAACTTTTTCCTAAAACTCTTGTTTGAAAACACAAGCATTTAATAATTGATGCAGTTTAAATAACGCTTGCAATAGTTACTAAACACTATTTTTGCAAAAAGTTTTGAAACATTATTCAATGTCCCTCACCTCTTTTCTAGTGTTTCCCTGTATTTCATGTATGTCTCTGCATAAAGATTGGATTCTAAAACCATAGGAAAACACTAGAACGGGGGTAAATATTGTTTTCAAATTCTTTTCGTAATGTAGCATCTAACGAGTATAATGAAGTATGTTAATCAAGAGAAAATATTTAAACGTTGTTATTCTAATAGATTAGGTTGATAGCATTTTAGTTTTTAAGTTAGACTTAGTTCTATTTTGCAATTGTACAATGCCTTGTCAGGCCTTTTCATTGATTGCAGCTTGTAAAGCTTGTAAGAGCATAAGTCTTCAACTAGAAACATTCCTAGAATGTTATGTAATTCTCTTAAGGTATTTATTCAATGTGTGCTTTGGTTCTGATTTATTCATTGTATATTCTTAACCTGCACATTGATCGAGGATAAAACATACAAGCAAAATAGCACTTCGTAGTACATGCATTAATGAGCATTTAATATTTTTGAACGTTTATATACGTTAAGTATCATTTTATGTTCAAAATCATTTTGTCATATTTCATGTTAATAATAAATGTATCTAGCTTGATAGACGATGTAGAGTGTTAAACACTTGTTAACACTAGTGCAGAAAGGGCTTTAGACGTCTGTTCTTTTGGCTTTTTGACGTCTGACCTGTACCCAAAGTCTTTGTGGATGACGTTAGTCAGACATCCGTTGTGTCAGGCCAGACGTCTATATAGACGTCCGTTGAAGCCACCCCGGACGTCTATATGCCTGAACGGGTTGTTTGGGGATTAGGGGGTTTGGACGTCCGTTTGTGCACTGCCAAACGTCTATAGACGTCCGTCAGTGCAGTAACCGACGTCTACTGGGCGTTTTTTTTTTAAAAAATCAATTTATTTTTGCATTAAAACCACACCTGAAAAGCAAAACATTGTCCCAGAACAATATAGTATAGTATATTTGCGTTTCATAAAAAGAAAGTTCTACTTAATGTACAAAATAATCCAATACCAAAAGTATCAACATATAAACTTAAACTAAAATTAAGCAATGTTCAACAACAAATAAAATTGTTCCTAACTCCATCTTTGCAGAAGATAAGTTGTCCACTCCTGCCTTATTTGCCTGATTGTGTCCTCTGGTATAGGAGATGTACTCTTGAAGCGCTACAAAATTGAAGAAAGATTCATTATGGTTTCATATATGTTTAAAGATGAATTTGAATTGTAATGTATTCAAGGTATGCATCATTACCTCATTCCAGTCATCTGTAATGACAACTCGAATGATGGTCTTAATCCAACACATGACATAGAAGCCACATTCCCATGAATCCTACTGCTGGTTACACTAAAATGACAAACTAAATAGTCAAGAATTTAGATCAGTCAATAACATAGAAACTGAATTAGAACTATAAATGACTTACAACCTTTGGATATAAAATTTGAACTAATTGACCTCGAGATTTACCAATAACTCTGTAACGATTGAAAACACAAAATAAAATTATCATAACTATATTTATCATAAAAGTTTAAGGTGAACATCAAATTCAAAGTCATTTTTGGAGAAACACTTACCCTTGAAGCATGGTTCTCAAGTCATTTTTCATCTTCCTGTGCAACAAACAAAACCATATAATTTTACATTGTTTAGGAATGATGACCATTAGCTGCCAGTGCGACCTATCATGAAGGATAAATAGTTATTTAACTAAGTAATTAAGGAAACTTTAATAATGAACTTTTACATATAACAACACCTACCCATCAATGTATGGCACAAGGTATACGTCTCTTTTTGACTCATCCATCCATGTTTGCAAATAATGTTGTCTATTTTCAAGTGTTACCAGAAGGTTGAATGGTCTGAGGTTCAACAAATTCGTACATAGAAGACCGACCTCTAAATAATCATGTCCTCTAAATGATCACTCATCCATTCTTCCACATAATTCGTTCCTCGTGACGTGGTAGGCTGGTTCAATACTTCTCCATGCCAAGTCCAAACGGTATAAGTCCTCATGATGTCGAACATGAATAGATGGTCACGCACATTGCCTAAGTCTTGCCGTATTTGATTAAGACAACACACACAAGGACAAAAATATGTCACGTTCACAGACTTAGCATTTTGTTCAACGTATTGCAAGAACTTCGAAACACCCTTATCATATTCTTCACTGATGTGATGCTCATTCATCCAGCTTCGATCCATTCTATGTTCGTAAAATTATCAGTTTAAGTTTTTAACTCTCACAGGGTTAGACCCTACCCATTCAAAAAAAAAATTAATTTTCATAATTTGCTAAGACACATGCAAAGAAGTCTACATCATAAATTTGATAAGATTTCAACAACATTTCGCATTGGTCTCTAAAATACACGAAATGAAAGTAGTCAACGATGACCACAATCAAATATGCATCCGGAGAACAACACAAATACTGAACCGAAATTTTATCAATATTATCCATAGACTCCAACTTACTGTTATTGCAAATTATGAAAATTAATTTTCTCAAACTGTCCAATCGGACAATTCAAAATTTAACACAAACAATTAAAAGATTAATCGTTTATGTTAAATTTCAAACGGGAACTAAGGGTTACTCAATGATTTGATACTTATAATCTAACATGACAATTATAATAACACAACTAATACATGCATATTCAAAAGCCAATAACACATGCAGACCTTAAAGTCAAAAACATGCATACACAAAACCCAATAACATGCGTACAAAAAAATTATCAACGAAGAAGCTAACCTGAATAGCATATTCCAAATGAAATAGAGGGAAATCGAGGAGTGCACGACCTAAAACGTAGGCCAAAAACAGTCAAAAATGCCGCCCAAGAACACGCAAGAAACTGCACCAAAACACACCGAAAACGATTTTTAATTGGTTCAAATCAAAGATATTTCATCACAGAACAATTTAATCGGATTAAAAGTAAATTTAAACGATCCAAAACAGAGAAAACGCACCTGGAAAATTCAATGTCGCAGAGTGAAATCGTGAGGAAGACGATGAACAGTAAGCGTAACTCCTCGTGAGTTCGTGTTTTAGTATAAATGGCACTAGACGTCCGGTACTAGAAGGTCCCGACGTCTATAATATTATAGACGTCGGGGCAATAACTAATATGATGTGTTTTGGATTTAAATATTGATATTTGCGGGGGGTTTTAACCGTCCGTTAGAGGGGTCCGGACGTTTATAATATTATAGACGTCGGGGCCCCTCCACAACGGACGTTTAAGAGGTTGAACACAATTAACTCTTCAACTACCCTGTCAGCAACTTAAACGTCCGTTGTGGGGGGCTGGACGTCTATAATATTATAGATGTCGGGACCCCTCCAACGGACGTTTAAGAGGTTGAAGCAATTAACTCTTCAACTACCCTGTCAGCAACTTAAACGTTTGTTGTGGCGGGGGCCGGACGTCTATAATATTATACACGTTGGGGCCCCTCGGTCGTTTAAGTGGCAGTTTGAAGAGTTAACTTTTTCAGCCTCTTAAACGTCCTTTGGAGGGGCCCTAATGTGTATAATAATATAGACGTTCGGCCCCCGCCACAACAGACGTTTAAGTTGTTGACAGGGTAGTTGAAGAGTTAATTGTTTCAGCCTCTTAAACGTCCGTTGGAGGGGCCCCGAAGTCTATAATATTATAGACGTTCCCCCCAATGGACGTCTATAGTCCCACTTATTTACGGATATGCCACCAATCAGTTATTTACGTTGGTGTTTTTGTGGACGGACGTTTATTGGGTGACGTTAAAGGTCAATTCTGCACTAGTGTAATGAAAGCATTCTTGAAGTATAATATTGGACATGCTTTTCATTAGGCTATTTCTCTTATAAGACATTCTCCTTGATTGCCATCTTTAAGACTTCGTTTTATTGTTTGGAGTTTATGTTCATTAGATAGTATACTCGCTTTAGCTCTTCTCTCATCAACACTGATTATATACAAGGTGTTAAGATTCAATGTTTTGTTTTCCTCAAGTATAGATATGTTAATTTCAAAGCTTGAAAGCTTATCCTAAAGTACTACATAGGTTCAAACGATGCTTATCATAAATCATCTTTGTAAAACTTATTTGTTCCTTAGAAGGGATTTTCACGCTTATTGTTTTACAAGAGTAGTTCAAACATTAATGTGTAGGTATCTTAAGCATGATGTCTTACTAGTGTTTGCGTAGGCTTCTTCTACTTGATCAGAAACTTCTACCTTTTTTGAATAAGTTTCGTCTGGGTTTAGACAATATTTCTCAAGGTACTTATTCTTGCATCACTTCTCATCAAATGCTTATTCTTACGTCACTTCATATCAGATACTAATTCTTCTTGAATAGTGTTATCATATCTTTCATCTTTTAACACTATTCTTGTTAGTCATTGTAATCTAGAGGAAGGACTTTTGAATTGGCTTTACCTACTTCAGGGTATAAGTCTTTTTGAGCTCCTCTTTGCTTATTTGGTTTAGATGCTTTGGGAGACACTATGATTGTTTCTTAGATGATGGATCTTTTGTCATCTAGTGTTTCAGACTTGGTTTCCTACAGGGTTCATTGGTGATATTTGTCTAGCTTTGTTGATGAGACATGTCTTTTTCCACCTTTGTGGTTTAGCCTAGAAACACTTCTTTCTAAGATAATATTTCATTTTCTTTTATTGTGTCTATATTTATTTCCTTCAGACGCTCTTTTCTCCAAGATGGTATTTCGTTTACCATTCTTGTTAAACTTCAAAACTTAAAGATGTTAGATGACCTAATCTCTCAGAAAATTTTGTCTTAACAAATTGAACTTATCAAAATTGGACTTAAGTGGCATACCTTCGTCATAAGAAGCTAAATTGACCTCATATTCAAAAGCTTTTTGCAAAAATGGAATTAGCCATGAAGAAGTACTCCAACTTCAACTATAGTGTAGTTGAAATCTTCAACTCCATAACATTATAAAAAACCTTATCTAACAATAACATAAGGATCATCAAACAACTCTATAACTCATCTCTTTGTGTGTGTTGTACTCATAGGGTACAAACATCCCTTGTTCTTGTAGGTTTAAATCTTGATTCTCTAAAGGTTGAAACTGTTATTCCCTTTGAATTTATTGATCTTGGATATGATATTCATCTTCTTGCAAGAACTTATCACATATGTGAAACACGATCAAAACTTTTTTTGATATTATTTTTTTATGCACCTAATGGTGAAATGAGCCCAAAAAACACTAAAAGAAACATTGTAATATTGATTGTTAATCACACCAAAGAAAATGAATACAAATAATACATAAAGATGAAAATGAATAATTGTCTTGTGCATTAAAATAGATAACTATTAAGTTATTTCTATAATATTCTTCATACAACAAGTATGAGCTACCTTTGTATAGATCTATAAAAAGAGATAACTCTACCTCTTCACCCCTTTCATCCTCTTTCCTTACACACAACCCTTCTTTGAACATCTAAACCGTCTTCCCCACCCATCTTGCTTTCCTTTCATAACACCATTCCCCCTTTCACCAGCAACATCTCTCATGTCGGGCTATGATGTCCTTTCTCTTCTTCCCTTTTGATGTTTATCAAATAAGGGGAAGAATAAAGAAAGAAAATAGACGCATCAACATCTAGGAGCATGTACTCAGGGGGAGTATACCCGAAGTTAGGATAGCACAAAATCAGGGAGAGTGTTCAAATTCTTAGAGTTCATCTTAGGAGTCCATATTTACATTCATGTAATATGTTTTTGTGTTTAAATATGAAAGGTTTTGCTTGTTGTTTATTGTATTTGCTCTATTGTTTAATTTATGTCTTAGTCTATATTTTTATCTCGCGTTATATTAAATATTGTCTTATATATCTCGATTGTGTCTACTAATCCGCATGCAAAAGATAAAAACAATAAATGATGTAAAACACAACGAACCAAAACACATAAAACTTAAGACTCTGCTAAACTAAAGAAAGATTACATATCATTTAGATGCGTATTTGTTAAACATAAAAAAGAGGGAAATTGTTAAGACAAAATCGTTTTTGCGTTTAAAAGCTCACATGTTTTGAAGTTTAACCAAATAACATTAAACGAAATAATAATTGGGAAATAACATAGGAAGAAAACATAAGACTTAGAACCAAAATCCCCAACAGAAAAAACAACTAAGTCAAAACACCCAAGCACAATGTTAAACGACTATTAAGTCAAAAACGTCTAATAAAGTTGAAGCTAAATGTAGAAAGCCTATCATACCCAAAGAGTATTCAATTTAACTCTCAGACGAACGAAATAATGTAAAGACAATGTCGTTGACAAAAATATTCTAAAAGACTAAAACTTAAAACACAAAGAAAAACATAACATACTAAATGTTATTGCAATGAAAAGACAAAATAACAAAAAGTGCTTACATCAAGTTTTATTTTACGTGTTTTTATTTATTTCATGATAATGAAATAAAGTTTTAAAGTTTTTCAATATATTGTGATGTATTATAGTTGTATTTATCTTAATCAAATAACATTCTTTTACCTACACGTGACATTCAAAATCAGAATGTTACTATTTTCAAGTGAAGGATTCTCATTTAGCATAGTGTTTGAACTATGTGAAGTCTCTTGTTAATACTTTCTAGCCATTGAACTCCTATACATACTTAGGGATTAGATCACTAGAGATAATCTCTTACCTAAGTTGGCTAACACTGAAAAGTCAAGTAGTCTTTAATTTGTAATCCAAGAAACTTTTTCAACTCTTCAATTTTCAATTGAAGAAACATTAAAATTATCTTAATAAACACAATTGTCCAACCAAAAACAATAACACCTTTAAAATTTTGAACTAGAACAACGAACTAATAAAATAATTAATTCTCAAAAATAAGTGTAAAATTATGAACTATATGAAGTCTCTTGTTAATTCTTTCTATACTTAGGGATTAGATCACTAGAGATAATCTCTTACCTAAGTTGGCTAACACTGAAAAGTCAAGTAGTCTTTAATTTGTAATCCAAGAAACTTTTTCAACTCTTCAATTTTCAATTGAAGAAACATTAAAATTATCTTAATAAACACAATTGTCCAACCAAAAACAATAACACCTTTAAAATTTTGAACTAGAACAACGAACTAATAAAATAATTAATTCTCAAAAATAAGTGTAAAATTATGAACTATATGAAGTCTCTTGTTAATTCTTTCTAGCGATTGAACTCCTATACATACTTTGTTACCAATGAGAAGTATTGGTGAATTTGAAGATAAAAATGATTTTGATGATGCTGAAAGACGATAGACTGTTATAATTGTTTTAAAAGCACTTTGTAGATTATAAATGTATTAGGAAAAACCTTAAATGTAATACTTAGAAAAATTCATATTTCTAGAACTGTTACGCATTAATCGATTATTAAAAGCTATAATCGATTATCCTCAGCCCTTCTGAAAAACCTCGTTGCTCTGGAATAATCGATTATTACTCCAAATAATCGATTATCACTAGTTCTGATGAGAACTGCCAAAGTCTCTGGAATAATCGATTATTGCTCGGTATAATCGATTATCGCTTTTGAAAAACCCTGTAACAGACTCAAATAATCGATTATCACTAACAATAATCGATTATTTGTGGCAGTTATAATTCATCTCTGCGAACTTAGACCAGTTGGCTATATAAGTTAGTTCCAAAACTCTTAGAAAACAACTCTGAGCTTTTGAGAATACAATGTGATCTGAGGAAGTTCCATAAGCTAGTTCATTGCACTGCCTAGTCTCGTGAAAAGGAGAAGTTCGCACTTAGTGGGTCAAAGGTCGGAGCGATTCTCTTCGAGTTGGCAACGCTACTGTTCTTCCAGTTCGGTTGTCGAAGGAAGAACTGTTATGCACTGTTCCGGTTCGTCAGTCGAAGGAAAATATAGATTGCTTGCTTCCAGTTCGTTGGTCGAAGGAAGGTTTTATCTCTCTATTTTTATTCACTTTTATTGTAATTGGTTGAAACTGATTTTAGTGAAATCGTTAATCACTTTTTATAGTGATTAACAACTGGACGTAGATTCTTCTGAATCGAACCAGGATAAAAATCCAGTGTGTATATTTTTTTACTCCCTATACTCTTTTCTGTTTTATGCACATCAACTATTTGACAAATTTTCTCTAAGAAAATTAAATTTCTAAAACGGACCATCTTATTACGAGTTTGACCGAACACACTTTCCACTATCTATATTTTATTCCGCTGCACGACTCTATAACGGTACTGATTGTTCCGACGTACTTAGGAATTAAATTACTAGAGATAATCTCTTACCTAAATTGGCTAGCACTAAAAAGCCAAGTAGTTTTGATTTATAATCAAAGAAACTTTTTCAACTCTTCAATTTTCAATTGAAGAAACATTAAAATTATTTTAATGAACACAATTGTCCAACCACAAACATTAACATCTTTAAAATTTTTAATTAGAACAACGAACTAATAAAATAATTAATTCTAAAAAATAAGTGTAAAATATAATCATAATAATAAATAATATTAAGTGAGTTATTACATCAAGAATCTTATACAAATAAAAAAAACACACACACAAATACATATGAACACTTATACACACTTTCACACAAACTCACACACTTATAAGAGGATAAAATAAAAAATAATTTGTTTAAATAAATATTAAAGATGATGATGAGATATGTAAGAAAAATTACATGTTTAATTGTTTAATTGAGTGTACTTTATTATTATTATATTATATATTATATATTATAGTTATTAATATATAGTGATGGTGAATAGGAAAAAGTTTTCTTTTCCTTTTTTTATTCTTTTAACCAACATTAACAGAGAGAATAGAGAATTACTAAGTCAAGATACATTTTATCCAACCAAAAGTATTAATGCATTTATAAAAGAGAATTAATATGTACTTCCTCTCACTGAATTAATTTAGTATATTTGTATAAAATAAAATGGAAAAAAGTAAAAGTAAGAGTAATTTATTCTAAAAATTAATAGATTTTTCTCTTTAAATTTTATTAAAAATAATGCATCAAACATGGTGTTACTCATTAACTTAAATTACAATGCGATAATCTTATTATTCCTCTGTCAAATGTATTTTTTTAATGGAAGTTATTTCTTCGTCATCTTCCCTTCTTATACATCAACAATTTTTTTCTTACTTTTGAATAAGATACTATTGCGCCATGGAAAACATTGTCAACAAAATTGGATCAGAAAGTAGTATTTACAGAAAAAAAAATGTCTCTTTGCAACAATAAAAAAGAATTGAAATTTCAGGATAGAACATAAATAGCGTGGCTGTGGAAATGGGTCCATATGGGACAGCCATTTTAATTCCGAACCGATCATACCCGCGCGATTCCCATAGTAATAGCTAGCTTCACTTCAAAGATTGGAGAGCTTGGATGCCGTTGTGGGTCCAACGAGGGAAGCCAGACCAAGGTTTTGGAGGGTCCAACGAGGGAAGCCAGACCAAGGTTTTGGAGAGCTTGATGCGTGTCTGCTGTCCCAATTTCGAATACAAGCGAAAAAAATTTGGTTTTGGTTTGCAAGGTTAAGAAATTTGTTTTTTTTAAAGGTTTTAGATTTTAATCTTTCTTCTCAGGGATTGCCTACTCTATGTATAGTTTCACTGACGTTTCTCTTTCTTATGGAGTATCATATATGAAAATAAATTACAGATGATGTTAAATGCTTTTGATTTATGACCTTTTAGAATCTGAAAGGGACAAGGTTGTATGATTTTATTTGAGTAAAATAGTAACAACCTTTGTATAAAAAGATTTTATACAAAAAGATTTTGGGTGTAAGAATGTCCTTGGACAAAGAGTTTAAGGCTGAAGAAACAAAATTATTGCATGTTGTGGTGTATTTTATTAGGACGACGATTCGGGTTGTCTAGCTCAGCTATTCATCAGCTCCTCATGCTTTTGGTTTAAAATGTGATTTGGGCCTTTCTATATACGGAAGAAAGGCAACAAACTCGATTTATAGAATTAAATATGACAAGGGCAACAAACTCGATTTATAGAATTAAATATGACAAAACCCATTGTCTGCATTTCTATAAGATCAATATCCTAGTTCCCTATTAACTCATATGTCAATTCTGTCTCCAATTTTCTTCACACTGTATAACTAAATTCCAATTTAAAGAAACGTTAAATGACAATCAGGCCTACCAAACTTAGCACCGGTTAAAATTAGTTATTTTTAATAGATAAATAATATTATATTTTTAGTTAAATTGGAAAACAAAAAACAAATCAAAACAAAATTAGAGACCATTTGCACACGAAATTTTCATAATACCATTCGATTCGATAATATTATCAGACAAATTTTCTGTTAAATCTTCAAGAGTTGCAAACTTAGACGAGATGCAAAGAAATTATTTTAAGAATACAAAAAAACTCATTCATGCAGAATGCCCAATATGTCCTCATCCCTAAACAAATGGAACCTGCACGAAGAAAAGAATGCGATATATAAAATTTCAATAGAAGGAGCTTTTAAAACAACCAGAAGAAGAAAACAGATCCGAAACGACACATACTCTTTGTCGTCGAGCTTGATTTGCGTGCCACCGTACTCAGGCAAGAGAACACGGTCCCCTTCCTTGACGGACACCGGGATGAAGTTCCCTGCCTTGTCTCGTGATCCGGGACCAACCGCTATCACCTTACCGGAATTAAGCTGTTTCGAAACCACGCAACACAAAGCTTGGTTCAACCGTTGAGAGATAAACCAAAAGAATCAGACAAAAGCAAAACGGTGAGAGGATAAACCTGGGAGGACTTCTCAGGGAGAAGAATGCCAGCGCTGGTCTTGGAAGGAGGAACAATTTTCTCTACGAGAATGCGATTGAAGGTGGGAATCAAACGCTTTGCCATCTCCTTCTCCTACTTTCTGCAATTAACAGTGTAGTTGATTTTAGGGTTTAGAGAGATCTCACACTATTCTTAAAACGTAAAACCAAGGGTTTCGCGACGAGTATGGAAGGTTCTAGGGACTAGATTTTGGATTTAGGGTTTTACTCGTTGGGGTTTTGGAAACCATTATATAAAAAGGGCTTACAATTAATAAATAAAGAGAAGGCCTTACTCAGCCCAAACTATGGTAGTGTGGGACTTTCTTCATGTAATCCACGTTTTTCTTTCTCTCACCCCGAGTATTACTGTGATCCCATTATAACCCTATAAACTATATATTTAAATTATTAAATTAATTAGGTAACATCGTATTTATTATTGCCATGTTATATTTACTTCTACTACAGCGCCTGAATCATTTTCACGAATTAGCGCTTTTTTGTGTTCTTCTTTTTCCTTTCAACAAGGGTGTTCTTTTCTTCAATGATTTTCTACATTCGTATTTCATCTTTGTTGTTTTGGTTAAGCTTAGAGATATTTACTTCATTTCCAATGTTTTTTTCATTTTTTTCATAATTATTTATTATTTTTCAAAATTTAGTTTGCATGATGTAGAATCCTGTTTAGAGTAGTTATCAATAAAATTTGGTGTATGGCGTCTTGAATTTCAAAATCCGATTGGGAAAAATCTTAGATTTTGAAATATGGTGTATGGAATTTTTAAATCCAGTTTAAGAGTGTTTAGATTTTGAAATTCAGTATTTTATATCTCCCAAATTTTGAAGTCTGAATTTCTATTTTTTTGGAATTTCGAAATTCAGTTTTGTTACCTTCCAAATTTTGAAATCTATTCTTTTTTTTTCATCTTTTAATTTAACTTATTTGGTTTTTTTTTATTTTATTTGTGCAAGAAAAATTATACTGATAACTTTATTTCCTATTCGTGATGAGTTACTTTAGTAGGTTCAATGAAGTTCTTTTTTATCTTTGATTTGTTGTTGTGATAATAAGATATGATAAAGTTAGTGGTCAACTTGAAAGAAAAACATGTACAATGTTACAATGTAAAAAGAGTGAAAAATATATGAAATACAAATTTAATATTCAACGTAGTATGTTTGGCACAAGAAAATATGATTGTTAAATTCAGAGGAAAACCATTAAATAATTGAGGGGATAAGTTTTGAAGGTACTGTGTGGATATCATAACGAAGACTTTAACTAGTCTTCCGTATGTTGGTAGGTTAAAACCTACTAAACATTCATTGCTTGTTTATATGCCTAAGAGTCAAGTAAGACCCATAAACATTCACTACAAAAATATCTAATTTTACTAGGGGTTAATTTTCAGCGGTTTGGAAAACCTCTGTAAATTTTCGATAATTATGCACCCAACTATAGTTAAGTTTTAAAAAAAATAAAATTCTAGTGGTTTCAGGAGTAAACGGCTAGTACGGGTTGCAGTTAATTTTTTTTAGGTTTAATTGCTTGCTTCGTTGTCGGTTTGGCTGTAGTGTGTCAAGTTCGTCCATCCTTTTAAAAAAGTTTCAATTACGTCCAAACTTGGTTTAAAAGTGTTAATTTCTTCCAAACTTGGGTAAAATTTTCGTCAATCAAGTCTCTTCTGTTAAATAAACAGAAACTGTGTTAACTTTTTTTTTTCTCTCCTCTACTTTTTTGTTCAATGTTATCAGCAGTGTTCTTGTCCTTTGCCTTTTTGCTACTTATAATCATTTTTAATGGTTGTTGTTTTATTTTATGATTTGAATGTTATTGTTGTATTAGTGGAGAGTAGCTTGTTATTATCTAATAAAATAAATATAATGCATAATAAACATATATTCTTAAGAATGTGGAAATTTGTAATAATTATTTTAAAAAATATTTTGAAGGTAGTTCATTCATGGAAAAAAAATTTTCAGTTTAAAATTAAACAGTATAATTTAATTCACACTAGCCTTAAAAGATCTTTTGAATAAACTATAAGTTTTCATCTTAAATTAATTTATATCAATTTTAAAAACATTAAGCTTAAAAATTTATGCATGAAGTAATTTAATTTTACAGAATATTTGTGCCCGTTTTTATGTAGAATTTTGCAAAATATTTGTAAACATATGTAGAATTTTACAAATTAAACTTGAAAAACATTTCAAATTTTGAATTTTCCAATACATGCAATCGACTTTCTATTTCTTGTATTGATAGTAAGACATCTGTCAAGTTTCCTTTATCAAAATTTGTTGAATGATATGTTATTCATCTCGTGAACTTCTACAATTTTATTCTGACAGCTTTTATTGTAGTTTTCATGTTTATTAATTTTGTAATTAGTGCAAATGTTGTAATTCTTTTTCTCTTTTGTCATGTTTTTAGAAAGAATTCGTGTTAGTAGGAAGACAACTCATAATGGTTCATCATTTTCAAAATTTTTAATATATTATCTTTGAATTAAACGAGATTGAATATTATTCCTTATTAAAAAAAATTTGTTATACTTTAAATCATTTTTATGTATATGTTGATATAGTAATTTAAGTTGATTATTCAATTATTGCTACGCACGTTTTGAAATAAAATCAAATTATTTGTCTTCGTTCCTAGTAAAAATATTTCAAAGATTGATTTAGATAAGTTGTATATCACAAATCAATCACTATTTTTTTTTTCTCTTTTTATCAAAATCTAATAAACCAATTACTTATTTAATATGTCTGTCTCATAAATATTTTATAAAATTATTTATTTAATATTCTGATTGGATTTGATTATTAAAATAAATTTAAAACTATTTGTTTGAAAAGCAATCATTTTATGATGCAAACATTAATAAAAGGCTCGATTGTACATAAAAGCAGAGGAGAGAGTAAAAAAATTAATGTCATTTTTGTCCATTTAATGAAAGGGACTTGATTGATGCAAATTACGTTTAGACGAAATTGACACTTTTAAACTAAGTTTGGATGTAATTGGAACTTTTTTAAAAGGATGGACGAACTTGACACAATGCAGCCAAACTGGTGACAAAGAAAACAATTAAACCTTTTTTTAAAAAAAAACATTCATGGTGGTTTCCGAAGTAAACCATTGATAAGGGATGTGAAGTTATTGAAATCCCTAATTTCTTTATACTCATGCTCACTTCTTCTTCTTCACTTGCTTCTATTTGTCATTATTTGTGCTTCAGAATGTCTTCTTCCCAAATTCTCTTGTCCTTGTGCATCAGATTCTTTTTCATGTCTATGTATTAGATTTGTTCTTGGCCTTGTCCTCATGCTGCCATTATCGTTATTCAGTTCATAATTGTTCCCCAAACCTTAATCCCTAAGTTCAGGTTTTCTTCTTCCTCCATTATTGAGTCTTCTTCCTTCGTCCCGTCAGTGTGTTGATGTTGTTATCTGGGTCTCTCTTTTATTCTCCCTTCATTGTGTTTGTCGTTCGCAATCTCTAAGTTCATGTTTTCTTCCTCCTCCATTACAAAGTATTGGTCCTTAGCCACATCATTGTCTCGTCGTTAAAGAACCTCTCTTCTCTTCTCTATCCATTATCTTCGCCATTTTCGGGCATTGTTGCACTTGAGATCTAAAACAGAGAAAAATAGTTCTAAAGGGCTTAGAAGACCCTTCTCAGTTCTATTATTTATATAGATAAAAAACTGATACAATAGATAGATGGAAGATGAAGAGATTGTCCTGGACTGCTAGGAACAATTATTATAGATAACCCAACACACAAATACCTACTTTAGGCCCTGCTATACTAATCATAGGTAGACTTAATAATTATTCTAACACTCCCCCTCAAGCTGGAGCATACAAATTGTATGTACCAAGCTTGGAACAAATAAACTCAATCTGAGGTCCCCTTAACGACTTAGTCAACACATCTGCGAGTTGGTCATTTGATCCAACAAACTCAGTACATATTTCTTTTGACAATAATTTTTCCAGAACAAAATGATAATCAATTTCTATATGTTTGGTTCTCTCGTGAAACACTGGATTTGATGCAATGTGAAGAGCAGCTTGGTTATCACAATACATCTTTATACTCTGGATGTCACAGAAGTTAAGCTCTTGAAGGAACTGCTTCACCCATATGAGTTCACATGTTAATGAAGCCATTGCCCTATATTCAGCTTCAGCTGTTGATCGAGCCACTACATTTTGTTTCTTACTTTTCCATGAGATAATGTTTCCTCCAAGGAAAACACAATATCCGGTAGTAGATCGTCTATCAATAGGAGAACCTGCCCAATCAGCATCACAATATCCTGATACCTGAAGGCTTCCTTTTTCTTCATATAACAGCCCTTGCCCGGGAGCCTTTTTCACATACCTTAGAATGCGAATGATAGCATTCCAATGACCAACACTTGGAGCTTGCATAAACTGACTAACCACTCTAACTGCAAAAGATAGATCCGACCTTGTAATAGTGAGATATATTAGTTTTCCAACTAGCCTCCTATATCTCTCCGGGTCGGAGAATAATTCACCTTCTTCTGTTGTTAATTTTTGATTTGGATCCATAGGGCTATCAACCGGTCTACAATTAATCATGCATGTTTCTTGCAAAATATCCAGAGCATACTTCTTTTGGGAGATTACAACTCCATCTTTTGACTGAGCTACTTCAATGCCTAGGAAGTATTTGAGGCTCCCAAGATCCTTGGTTTGAAAATGTTTACACAAGTACTCCTTCAATCGAGATATTCCAGCAGTATCATTTCCTGTAATAACTATATCATCAACATATACTATCAAGTAAACACATTTCTCGGGAGACGAATGATAATAAAAGACTGAATGATTTGCTTCACTGCGTTTTAGCCCAAATTTGTGAACAATGGAGCTAAACTTTCCAAACCAAGCATGTGGTGATTGCTTGAGCCCATATAGAGATCAGTTCAATTTACAAACCATACCAGACTCCCCCTAAGCAACAAATCCTGGAGGTTGCTCCATATTAACTTCTTCCTCAAGATCACCATGGAGAAAGGCATTTTTGATATCCAACTGATGAAGTGGCCAATGACGAATGGTTGCCATTGCAAAGAACAATCGAATGGTAGTCATCTTTGCCACGAGGGAAAAGGTGTCACAATAATCAAAACCATAAACCTGAGTGTACCCTTTTGCAACCAGTCGGGCTTTGAGCCTATCAATGTCACCATTAGGGCCGACTTTAATTGCATATACCCATCGACAACCAACAGCCTTTTTGCCCGGGGGAAGTGGCACAAGCTCCCAAGTATGACTATGGTCAAGAACCTGCATTTCTTCAATTATGGCTTGTTGCCATCCAGGATGATCAAGTGCTTCTTTCACATTTTTAGGAATAACCACAGGAGATACTGAGGATAAAAAGGAATAAAAGGAGGGCGACACTCTATGATAACTAAGAAAATTATAAATGGGATGAGGGTTTCGAGTGGAACGAGTACCTTTTTTGAGAGCAATGGGCCAACCAGAATCATCTTCACCAGGAGGCGTGACAGGAGATGGTGACGGAGAAGAATCTGAAGGAGGAGATCCACCATTTTCTGGAAAAGGATTACTCACTGGGGTACTGTGTCAAAGGATATCAGTATGGAGAGAGGAAGGTTCGGGAGGACCTTGGGCATGACTTGGACTGACTGAGGCATTCGAGATATTAGACTCAACCACTAGAAGAGGAAGGACCTGGTGGAGGACATGAACATCTTGAAGAGAGGGCGAGAAGAAAGGTGTCTGTTCAAAGAAGGTAACATTGGTAGACATGTAGTACATTTGGTTTCAGGAGAGTAACATCGGTACCCTTTTTGAAGCCGAGAATAGCCCAAAAAGACATATTTGATCGCACGAGCAGAGAGCTTGTCGAGCCCTGGAGACATGTCGTGAACAAAACAAACACAACCAAAGACTCGAGGAGAGGTGTGAAAGAGAGGATCATTGGGAAAGAGAATGGAGAAAGGGACTTTATTATTGAGGGAGGAGGGGGGCATCCTATTAATAAGAAAACATGCAGTTAAGATGGCATCCCCCAGTGATGAACAGGAATATGAGCACCAAGCAAAAGGATACGAGTCGTTTCAACCAAGTGTCTATTTTTTCTTTCAGGTATACCATTTTGCTGGAGTGTATGAGGACAAGTGGACTGATGCAAAATACCATGGGAACTAAGAAGTGAAGAAAAAGTTAATGAGAAATACTCTTTAGCATTATCACTTCTTAAGACTTTAATTACGTGACCAAATTGGTTCTTGATTTCATTCAAACAAGATGTGAAAATGGGTAACAATTCAGAGCGATCTTTCATTAGATAAACCCAAGTACATCTAGAATACTCATCAATACAAGTAACGAAATACCTAAAACCAAAAGAAGAGACCCAACTAGGTCCCCAAACATCAGAATGAATAATAGAGAAACTAGAAGTACACATTGATTGAGACCTTTTAGGAAAGACAGATCTAACATGTTTTCCTAGTTGACAGGACTCAAATTCTAAAGTCTGAAGACCACTGAGTTCAGGACACATCTTTTTTAACTTTGACAAGTGAGGATGGCCAAACCGATCATGTAACACTTTAGGGGGAAGAGCTACAACACAAGATACCCGTGGACGAGATCCAAAATGGTATAAACCTCTAGCTTCATATCCTTCTCCAATCTGTCTCTCCGAGCCACGCTCCTGTATAACAAAAGATTTTGAATCGAAAGTTATTGAACAATGTAACATTTTGGTTAACTGACTTAGGGAAATTAAATTGAATGGACAGTTAGGGACAAAAAGAACAGATTTCAGAGTTAGAGAGGGAGATAGGGAGACTTGACCGACTCCCTTTGAACAAGTTCTGGAGCCATTTGCAAGGGTAATGAAATGGGGTTTTTCTTGGAGGGAAAGTGTTGAGAATAATGAGGTATTACCAGAAATGTGATCAGAAGCACCCGAGTTAATTACCCATGAATTTAGACCTTCCATGGATTGAGAAATACAAGCTGTGGACGTACTTGGGGACTGAGATGATTGCGCCAAACTATTAGACTTTAATCACAGATACTCTTGATACTCTTCCTCAATGAACTTGGAGTTGGAAGTGGAAGTTTCAGCCTTAGAGATATTGACGGTTTTTGAAGGAAAGCCATGCAAGGAGTAGCAGTTTTCATGGGTGTGACCCACCCTCTTACAGTAAGAGCATTGTGGACGTCCTCGACCTCCACGTCAACCTTCAAATCTGGATGCAAAGCACGGAGGATCATCACCATATAATACTTGTCAAGCTTCTTTTTGATATCTTCTGAAGATTCAACTTCCAAGAACATTCTCAATTCTTCCACAGCTGCTTGGGCTTCAGTCATGAAGGAGACCATATCATGGTCTGTCATTTTGAGACATGCGAGCTTATTTGCGGTATCATAGAGACGTTGAATATCATTAGCATAAATGCTTTGAGCTTTCTTCCAAAAAATGTGACATGTCTTGAAGGCTCTAAGAGATATCAAAAGTCGAGGTTCCACAGATTGCCACAATAGGACACACAATTGGAAATTAACTTGTTTCCATTTTTCAGCTTTGTCAGAAGGTACTTGGCTCCCATCCTGCTCAAGGTGGTCATAATGTCCTTGACCAAGGAACCACATTTCCACAGCAGACCAAGACAGATAATTCTTTCCGTTTAACTTTTCGAAAGTGATTGAGGGACTTCCAGAGAAAGAAAGAGCACTTCCAGACGCGATTCTTTGATAAAAACAGGAGAAGGAACCAGAAAAACCGTGAAGAACCAGAAAAAACCGTGAAGAACCAGAAAACCCTAGAGGGTTGCTTACGGTTTTCTTAAAGGGGAGCTTCTGGACACACCAAAGTAAGATTTTGAGGGTCAGAACGGACAGAGGAGCAGAGGGCGACAGCTACGGAGGTGGCGCAGCGACTTTCCGGTGAGCAGAGGGCGGTGCGTGGACAACACGCGCCTGTTTGCAGCACACAAAGAGGCTGCACGTGGCAGAGCGTGGAGGAGAATCAGGCGAGCCCACCGGTGGGGTTGGCCATCGCGTGAAGAGGCGAACCAGATCCAGTGGTCGCCGGACGGAACAGTGACGACGGACGGCGGCGAACGACAATGGACAGTAGCGGACAAATGCGTGATGGCGGAAAACCAAGTTGTAGAACTTCAAACTGCAGTTAACAGCTGCAGATAGTGGCGAGACACCCGCGGACAACGGCGAACGACACCGGACAGGTGCAAACAGCAGTGACAGTGCTTGTGGACAACGCAGGGACGGAAACCAGAGTAGGATGAACCTGCTCTGATACCAACTTGAGATCTAAAACAGAGAAAAATAGTTCTAAAGGGCTTAGAAGACCCTTCTCAGTTCTATTATTTATATAGATAAAAAAACTGATACAATAGATAGATGGAAGATGAAGAGATTGTCCTAGACTGCTAGGAACAATCATTATAGATAACCCAACACACAACTACCTACTTTAGGCCCTGCTATACTAATTATAGGTAGACTTAATAATTATTCTAACAGTTGCAATCCCTAAATTTGATTTAATTTTCAATTCATTGTTATGATGTCTTCTTTCGCAATTTATAATTCTATTGTGGCCTAAACCTCAATTTCGTTTTCCATCCCCCTACATTGTTCCCACCACCCTTGATTCATCTCTAATCTCATGAAGGGGTTCCATTCGTGTAACCAATGTTTTCTCCTTGATGATTAAGGGTCCAAAGAGGTAAGGAGAGCATGAAGGTCGAGTGAATAACGTTAAGAGCTTAAAGGCTTTCAGAGACGAGGATTTTACAAGTGAAAAGAACTAGAACCAGGTATGGGAGAACTAACTCATGTGTGTCCTTGAATTTTTTGCTTGAATGAATGTGATAAAATGATTGGTTCTGATGTTGCTCTGGGTTTTTATGCTAGCTAGTTAACGTTTCTAGAGTATAATTTGATGGACATTTTGATTAGACTGCCATGTTCTTGAATTGGGTTGTTAACTGTTTAATGTGTGATTAAGAATGAAGTGTAATGGGTGGGATTTATTTGAGTTGCAATGTCACAGTGGTTAGATATTAAATTGCCTTGTTATTGCCAAAGAAGATTATATGCATGTCCATTGGAATGAAAACATGGTTCAAGTTAATGAAATGTAGTCTACATGTGTAGAACTAGGACTAGTTGATACATGTGTCACTATTTTGTTTGCTTAATGGTTTAATGATATGAATAAGCTATGAATGGTCTATATGTTGACAATGTTGGTGCATATTGGAGTTGATGAGTTTTTTAGTTGTGTAATAATATGTTGTGTCTAAAAGGGAAGTTTAATTATGATTTCATACTAAGTGTTTTGTTCATTCATTGTTTAAAAGCAATTGAATTTGATAATTAAGTAAGTGTGGTACTATATGTTTTATTCAGTCATATTTACTTTTAACACTAAGTAGGTGTACTACTTAGTACTAAATTCTTCTTATGTAGTGTTCTTCACTGAATATGGTCACTCATTCTAACCTTCAATCCTCTTGACATGAACAGAGGTCGTTTTAATGGACATATCAAGGATAGAGATGCCTCGAAATATATGAGAGGATTGAATACCTTCTTGGACTTTGCATTCACTAATAGTGGTGTTAGGGAAAGATAATATGCTTATGTTAAAAATGCAATTTTAAGAAATGGAAAAGTCGTGAAGAAATATTATGAGCACTCAATTGTTAAATCTTTTCCAAAAGGATATACATTGTGGCTTCCACATGGGAAGAAAAGAGTAAATGATGAAGTTCCTCAAGTAATAGTCGAAGAAGATGGTGGAAGAGTTTCAATTAGTGATAATATGTGTGAAATGGTTAATAATGTATTTGCACAATTTTAATTTCTTCGTAGATACAAATGCAAGATCACAAGAAATACTTAAAAGCAAATGATGTTTGGAGTTTCCCTCAAAATGAAAGAATTGTTGTACATTGGAATGATGAGTGTCAACCAATTGAAGATGGTGGAGCATTGTTGAATTGATTCTTAGGGAGTATTGTTAGAAACTTCAAGGCATTCCCTATTTGCTATTCTACTTGGAAGAAGATTCCTAAAGAGTACAATTTAGTAGTGGGACATACATTGTGAATAGAAAAGTTAGACTTTAATTCTTTGAGACCTACCTTAAATCTATATAAATAGAGTCATGAATACAAAACTAGACCTTAATTCACATTATTCACATTACTCCTTCATGTCATACGACATTTTGGATAAATAGAGTCATGCAAACACAATTGCAATTACAACCATCCTTAAAAACTTGTCGCAACCAGAATCGCGACGGGACGACGTTCCAAAAAAGAACGAACGGGTTTTGAAAAAGAGATTTTGAGTCGCAACCATAGTTTATTTTAGAAAACTACGAGAAAATCATAAAATGATAAGGCATGGTCCACGAAAACCAAATTCTGGGTTCGGGAGTCGGTTACGTGTAGGGAAGGTATTAACACCCTACGACGCCTGCCTTAAGGCAGTACCTTTAACTAAATACGGAAATAAGATGTGTTTTTCAAAATGTGTAAATTCCACCTAAAAAGTAAAAATCTAAAGAAACAAAATATGTACTTTTTTTATTTTTGTGCTCGACAAGGATTGACCTTGCTCCTACGTATCCTCAGTCAGACTGAGAAATCAAGGCTACGTAGTTCTAGCTGAAAGGTTGATTGTTGTTTTGAGGATGTGAATGTTTTATATTTTGGTATTTTTATGTGAGAAGGAGAAAAGGTTTTTTAACACAAGGACGATGCAAACGATCACACATATGCCTAAACCTTTAAAATTTTTTTTATTATTATTTAAGAAAGAAGAAAAGGTTCTAATACAAGGACGATGCGTGCGATCACACATGTGCCTAAACCTTTAAAACATTTTTATTATGTTTTAGAAGAGAAGAAGAAAAAGTTATAACACAAGAACGATGCGTACGATCACACATGTGCCTAAACCTTTAAAACATTTTTATTATTTTTTTTAGAAGAGAAGAAGAAAAGGTTCTAACACAAGGACGATGCGTACGATCACACATGTGCCTAAACCTTTAAAATATTTTTATTATTTTTTAAAAGAGAAGAAGAAAAGGTTTTAGCACAAGGACGATGCATACGATCACACATGTGCCTAAACCTTTAAAACATTTTTATTATTATTATTTTTAGAAGAGAAGAAGAAAATGTTTTAACACAAGGACGATGCGTACGATCACACATGTGCCTAAACTTTTAAAATATTTTTATTATTTTTTAGAAGAGAAGAAGAAAAAGTTTTAGCACAAGGACGATGCTTGCGATCACACATGTGCCTAAACCTTAAAAACATTTTTATTATTTTTTAGAAGAGAAGAAGAAAAGGTTTCAGCACAAGGACGATGCGTGCGATCACACATGTGCCTAAAACCTTTAAAATATATTTTTTATCATTTCTTATAAAAGTGCATTTAAAAAGTAGATAAATATTTAAAATGGAAACAAAAGAGAGAAAAAAACATAAAAAGTTAAAAATAAAATAAAAGGATAAATAAATAAATAATGAAAATAAAGTAAAAAGTAAAAGGATAAAATAAAATAAAAGTAAAATAATAAGTAAATAAAAAAAAGGGTGCGGAGGTGCTAAATAAGAAACATGGGTGCCTAAACAAGAAAACGAACTGGGCCATAGCCCAGGCGAAGAGGGGTGCGAAAATGAGAATAAGGGGGCGCAGGGAAGAATTTTTTTTTTTTGTTTTTTAGGAACAGAAGGAGCCTGAGCCCAAAGCAAGGAATGGACGTAGGGGTGTAAAGGTAAGAAATGGGGGGTGCGCGTAGGAGAGAAAAGGTTTTATTTTTTTTGTAAGCTGGATCAGAAGGCCCAATGCCCTTTTCGCTTCTCGGATATGGAAAACCCTTAGAGGTTCTCACATTCTAACTCATTTCAAACACTGATGCTCCCCAGGGACTCAAGTTTCTCCCCTGCCTCAACCTCCGTTCAAACGGCCGGCCACCGTGACGGACCCCCGCTCAGTCCAAGGTGCCACCGAAGCCGCCGCCAACTCTTTCTCCCTTCCTCTTCGCACGCGGGAAGTTCTCTCCCTTCTCCGTCGAACACCGCTTGAGCGAGCCCAGATGTCTCGAACCAAGACACCACCGGCGTCGCACGTCACGGCCAAGGTTGCTGCCGGACATCGCCTCCACCGAAACTGGCGGCCGCAGCCTCTGGATCACGAACCAGGGTCATGCCGGTGACGCAACTCGCTGCCGGCGCACGTAACTCTTTTCTCCCTCTTCTCCTACCATAGTCACTGCCACCACAGAGGCGGAAACTGCCGTCACCGAGGCCACCACACATATTTGTATATCATACAAAACGGCCACTAAGGCTTGTGGAGACAATGTTTGGGGGTTCTGGATTTTTGTTATGATGCTATGATTTGTATGTGATTGGCGGGTGAATATGGATTGTAAAGGATGGGTTACTAGGATTTGGGTCGTGATGCAAAACATTGATTTGTAGGTTCAAGTTTGTGATTAAAGGTGTGAAGATTTCTTGCACCGCGAAACTGGGAATTGGGGGAAATGGTCGATGGTTATCCCAAGAAGTTGAATGGTGGTGGTTTGCTAGAGAGGACAAATTGTGAATAAAATGGCAGGGGGTTTGTAATTACCGTATACCGGTATACCCAGATTGAGAGGAACCTATGGTCTACTAGAAGAACAAAACTGCTTCTATTCTTTCAGTTTTTTATAAGAACTGATACAGAAATGTATCAGTTTTTGCTTTGCTTTTTGTTATGTGTTTTCTTGGTAATGGACATTGAAGTCGTGCTAGGGGAATATATACCTATCTCCTATTATCATTTATCTGATGTTGCAGGCATCAAAATTACATATTGGGTGTATTTTGATTAACAGGTGAAGTCACAAAAGAGGCAAACGACTATGTACTGATCAAACATCCTTCATACATATCCAGACATCATCATTCATTCATATCCAACATCATTCATTCATATTGTCAATACCCAATTTCGTCCGGGTAAATAAAATTCATCAAAAAAAAAAAATATACAAAATAAAAAATAAAAATAAAAATAAACATAAAAACACCAAAAAAAAAATGATTTTGTGAATAATGGAGTCGAGAAGAGGATTAAATTAGAGGTTTGGGCGTAATTTCACTGTATTTTCACTTGTTCCCCATAACTCCTCTATTTTCTTCTGAGTTGTAACTACTTATCCATATTTTATCCTCCCCTGTCCTTGGCCCCATTACAACCCAGTAAAGACCTTTTGATTTGAACATGCATATGTTTTAAGTGTGCTGCCACATTCTCAAAATGAATGCCACGGCCATACCAAACCATCCACATAAATCTTCTTCCTTGTAAAGTAAATGGAGAGTGGGAGCCACCTTTGGAGAATTCTTTTTGGCTTGGAGAATGAAGTGTGTACGCATATTATGAAGATGGATGGAAATGAAGGGGACCACATCCAATAATTAACAAGAAAGAAGTGGCACATTAGAAATGAATTCACGGAAGAAGTTAATGGCCTTGCAAGCATTTAGCAAAGTGGGAGCCACCATGTTGGAAAGTTCATGACAAAACACAAAGCTTGGAAAATTACTTTTGGAAAAGGGTCACATGTGGAGCTCACGGTTTTGTTTTCAATTCATTTGTCAAGCATTAAGGGGCCACCACTTTGAAGAATCACGTCCATGGGAGAGTTCCAGAATGCTAAGATTTTGATTCTTCATGAAAACCACACGGCCTTAAGCAACCAGCCAAGGATCTTCTTTCTAGCTTTGTAAGTTGCACTAATGGAGGGGGCTGTGAAGGTGGCTGCAGCAAAAAGATGGGAGTTCTCGGTCCTTTACTCCACCAGCAAGCACAACAGAGAAAGTTGGAATGTGTTGGAGCAGCACCCAAAGGAGTATTGTCATGGCAAAGAGGTGTACATGAGATGAGAAGCTTCCAGCGGTTCATGCCCACTATGAGGAGGAAAAGAGATTGAAAGCAAAGCATGGTTGGCTGGAAAAGAAGAGTAGCTGCAGCGGTTGGAAGAAGAAAGAGGTGTTCTTGGCTTTGGAAAGGAAAACAACAGCCACACTTCACGGCCTTGGCAAGAAGCGGAAGCAATCCAGTTTCCAAACAGCAGCAGTGGCAACACACGGTTTTCACGCCCACAACAGCTGCTCCCTATCACCTTCACAACCACAATGAAGAAGAAGACAAGTAAGGGTCCCATTTTCTTGACTTTGGTACATTTGGCAGCAAGTAGAAAAGAAAACGGCAGAAGTCACGGGAGGAGGAGACTATGCTAAGGGAGTTGGTCAGAGAATTGCTTATAAAAGGAAGGCAACACCAGAGAGAAAAGGGGGGGCAGATTTGGGATTAGATTTTAGGAGAGTAGGTAGTAGACAGATTCCAGTAGCTTAGGAGTAGTGTAGAACGTCTGCTTCTGGAGTTCATTTTTCCCCCTCCCCCTTGGGGAGGTTTTGGATTTGTTTTTATTTTACAGTTCATGTATTGAATCTTAATTTTCCGATTTGGGTTTGTCATCAGTTAATGTTGTTATTGTTGTTTGTTTCCAGTGTTAAATGTAATTTACAGTATGTGATTTTCATCTGCATCACTTCTCATCTACAATCCAGTTTCATGTTTACTGCCTGAAATTAAAATTACTGTCATATTCCAATTCATTTCAATTTGCTGTATTTCCTGTAACTGCTCAACTCATTTCATCAAGTTTCACGATGTTTCCAATTGCGAAGTTTAATTCTGTCAAAAATTTCATTTCCAAATTAAGTTTTCAAAAATTGCGATTTACGTTTCTCTGTGTGTTGTTTTTACTGTCCTGGTGATTTACGTTTTCTTGTAATGTTTTCTGCACTGTTGTTTTAAATTTCGTTTTTACTGTTGATTTTATTTTCTTAAACGTTTAAATTCTGTTTTGCTGTTTTATTTTACTGCTGTAAATTAATTTTTGCTGTATTTTAATTTCTGTATTATGTATTTCTGCAATTTAATTTCAGCTGTTCTTTCTTTACTTTTGCATGTTTATAATTTTATTTTATGTATTTTACTCCAGTGATTTTGATTCTGTTTTTACTGTTTTCTAAATTTACTGTTTTCTGTATTTACTGTTTTCTGTTTTACTGATTTACTATATTTCTGTATTCCATTTTTTTACTGTTTCTGTATTTTTGTTATTTGGATTTTGCAATTCTGTATTTACTGTTCTTACTGCAATTATGTGCTGCTGCAATTTTATTTTCCAAAATTTACTGTTTTCTGTTTTCACTATTTTTTGTAATTACTGTTTTCAGTATTTTGCTTTTACTGTTTTACTGATTTTTAAATTCTGTATTCACTGTTTTTACTGTTATTATTTACTGCATGTAATTTCATTTTTGTATTTAATGTTTTACTGTTTTTACTGTTTTCTGTATTTATTGTTTTCTGTATTTTGTATTTTTCTGTATTTTCGTTTTTACTGTTTTAGATTTATTTTCACTGTTTTATGTTACTATATTTTCATTTTTACTGTATCAATTTCGTTTTTACTATTTTAAATTTGTTTTACTGTTTTAAATTCGTTTTTACCATTTTAGTTTTATTTTTACAGTATGTTTTTACTGATGCTTTTATTTTTGCGTTTAATGTTTTGCGTTTTTGTTCACGTTTAATGTTCCCGCGTTTATTTTATTTTGATGTCTTTTATCATTGGATTTTTACTGTCGTTAAAATTTATTTTGACAGCCGTGTTTAATTTTCATTGCAACCAAAAAAACCATCAAACCCCCTTTCATTTGGGCTTAAGCCTTTCTGTCAGGAAAATAAAAAGGGGAATTGGACCTAACACGCATTTCAGGATGCACTTTTGTTTTCATTTTTACACCCCTGACAGATAAAGGAGCTTCTACTCTCTGCACTCCGGGTTTTTATCTCTGCACCCCCTATTCTTGTTGGTATGTTTCTCTCGCTTTGTTCTTAAATTTTTATTTCTTTATTTGTTTTTTTCCTGTATGTAGCCCTTTTGTGTGATAACTCCACTCTTGTATATTGCATCTTATATTTTGTTGGGTTTGTTCATAAAAAATATAAACAAAAAAATAAAATAAAACAAAGCCGTGTGAGTGCTCGTGCGATCGTACGCATCAGCCTAGTACTCATTACGCAAACAATAAGAGGAAAAAGCCGTGTGAGTGCTCGTGCGATCGTACGCATCAGCCTAGTACTCATTACGCAAAACAATAAAAGGAAAAGCCGTGTGAGTGCTTGCGCGATCGTATGCATCAGCCTAGTACTCATTACGCAAAAAATATAAATATTACAATAAAAATACCAAAATCATTTCTCATCAAAATTCCCAAACAATTTCCGAAATCATTTCTCAAACAGTTTCTAAAAGAACTATGGAACCCTGATTTCTCATTCTTAATAAGAATACGTAGGAGCAAGGTCAATCCTTGTCGGGCCTAAAAAACTAAAAAAATACATTTTGTTTCTTTAGAATTTTATTTTAGGGGATAGTTAAACATTTTGAAAACCACATCATATTCGCATATTTAGTTAAAGGTACTGCCTTAGGGCAGGCGTTGTAGGGTGCTAATACCTTCCCTACACGTAACCGACTCCCGAACCAAGAATCTCAGTTTCGCAGACCATGCTTTATCATTTTATGGTTTTTCTGTAGTTTTCCATAATAAACTATGGTGGCGACTCCAAATCTCTTTTTCAAACTTTTTTTGTTTTCTTTTTCGGATCGTCGTCCCGTCGCGATCCCGGTTGCGACAGATGGCGACTCCACTGGAGACTGCCAGAGAGTCAGGCCATTTAATTAGATGTGCGAATTCAATGTGGTTTTTCTTTGTGTTTTTTCTTCTCCTTTTTCTTTATCCTTATTTGATTTTTGTCATAATTGTATGTGTGTTTGTTTTGATTATATTGAACCCTAGGATAGAAAACATGTTATATCTGCTTGGGAATCTTCTGGTTGTTTTGCAGGTGAGGGTTTGGGGTGTACCATTGCATTCTCCCTTCACACACACACATTGTATGCATATCATGAGTGAGGCCCTATACCCGGGTCTGAGCGCAACTTAGAAATAGAGGGGTTGTGTAGCGGTGTCACTCTGGGATGTACTTCCTGTTTGGCTATCGTGAGAACCCCAGCCAGAGTCTGTTCTCTTCATTTGTGTCTCCACATCTAGTTGATTACTCTGACTGTTGTGGAGAAACAGTGAAAAGAGCCATAGCTCTGGTAGCCTGATTTAAGCATTAGGAAGCTATCCTTGTGAGTGCATCTATTCGGCCTTAAAACTTTAAGTCATTCAACCTCTGATAAGGCACGGAAGGGAGACTATTTTGTTTCAGTTTGTCTGTCATTTTTACAATAAATGTGTCATGTTTCTTTTGATAAATAAAAAAATATGAAAAAAAAAAGATTAAAATTGATTTTGTTTTCGGAATCATTCAAAAAGGAAAAAATTAGAATTTCTTCAAAATATTGTTGGGGCATGAAAAATCTTTTAAAAAAAAAAAATTTAAAGTGTACATATTTTGGGGCATTGTAGATCATTGTTTTTATTTTCTTGACATTATTTTTCATACAAATAAAATGTGAATTGTTGTTCTTTCAAAAAAAAAAAAATCGTTTTGAACATACAATATTTTCCATTCAAATAAAAATTAATCTTTCTCACATATACATATACATATATATATATATATATATATATGTATATATTTTTATGTATTTTTTCTTAAATTTAAAATTGCAAAAAAAAAAAAAAAACGGCCAACTTTCCACGACATCCCTAAAGGACTCGAACCAGTTAACAAATCTTGGAGAACCAAAGAGAAGGGATGAAAGTCGAATTCCAACAACTTAAGGGACAAATGAGCCTAATCCTTGAGGCCCTGAATGCCTTACGAAGCCCTGGAGATTCATGCTTACCACAACTACCATAGGAAGTTCCAGAGACACAAACTTTCCCTCCTAATTGGTCTTTCCTCAAATTACACTCTATCCTAAAGGGCAGACTCGGGGCATGAAACCCACAAAAGGTCGAAGAGGACACAATTGAAGTAGGAAACGAGTTAGGGGCAACCGTTTGGATGGTCTTTAGGAGAATTATTGTAAGCGCCAAGGAGGACAAAGCCACCTGAGTTGAAATCTTCTCACCATGTCATCACATCAATGTTGAGGTTGTCAGGCACCAATTTGAAGTGCTGAAAAATTATGAAGCCATAGAAGGTGATGAAATGCCAAGTTTGAAAATGTTGCAAAGTTTGCTTAGTCTCAGATCTGATGGTTCTTCCAAAGTTCAAGTTGCCAAAGTTTGAGAAATATCAGGGAAATACTTGCTCAAGGAACCATATAACCGTCTATTGCAGAAAATGGCAGCTTATGCCCACAATGAAAAACTTTTGATTCACTTCTTCCAAGAAAGTTTAACTGGCGTGGCTCTAACTTGTGCTTAGAAACTACTCATATCTGGTTGAGGAATTCCTAAGACAGTACGAATATAATAAAGATCTAACGCCTGACAGAATACAACTGCAGAACATAAAAAAAAAAAAAGAATTTGAATTATTCAAAGAATATGCCCAAACTAGAGAGAAATTTTCTTCTCAAGTAGAACCACCTCTGAGCAACAAGAAGGTCACTACTGTACTCTACAACCATCATGAACACATGATAAGCAATGAGAGGTTGAAGGTGGAAGAGTCTCTGACAGGGTGCGGAGCTGAACCAAAGTACAGAAACGCTCGACACAAGCACACGGACAATCACCCTATGGACGACACAGAGCACCTCCCTAAGAGCACAAGCGGACGTTCGTCCACCGAGTAGAGGAGGACGTTCGTATAGCACGTAGAAGAAGACGCTCGTCCAGCACAGAGAAGCGGGCGTTTGTACACCAACTGAAGAAATGAACGCTCGTCCAGTCCAGTACAGAGAAGCGGACGTTCGTCCAGCATATTGAGGTGGACGCTCGTCCAATACAGAGAATTGAACGCTCGTCCAATGTGGAGCAGTGGACGTTCGTCCACATATTATAGAAGGACGCTCGTCCTGCAAAATGAATTGGACGCTCGTCCAGCCCAGAGAAATGGACGCTCGTCCAACGGGGTGAACGGACGCTCGTCCAGTTTTTGAAGATGACGTTCGTCCTTCCATACTGAAATGGAGTTCGTCAGACGAATAGAGTTGGACGCTCGTACATCAAAGAGAATTGGACGTTCGTCCAACGTGGAGAAATGGACGCTCGTCCCGCACTATAGATGGACGCTCGCCCCCCAAATATAGTTGGACGCTAGTCCAAGTAAAAGTCGACGCTCGTCCTTCACATAGGCGCTTCATCCAAAGCATCAAGACGTTCGTCCATCTAAACAGCAGTGGACGCTCGTCCTTGAAGTAGGACAGTAGTGTACGCTCGTCTAATATTCAGAAGCGGACGCTCGTGAATCTAGCAGGGGCGGACGCTCGTCCCGCAACAGTGGACGCTCGTCCATCAATAGTGGACGCTCGTCCCACTTCCAGAAGAGGACGCTCGTCCCACTTCCAGAAGAGGACGCTCGTCCAGCACTCGAATGCATGGAAGAGGACGTTCGTCCTGGAACCGCGAGCCATTCGTCCTAGAATGGACGCTTGTCCTAGAAAATGCTCAATTGGACACTCGTCTACCAGATTGAGGAGGACGCCCGTTCAAGAAGTTGACGCTCGTCCAGAATGGAAGTGGACGCTCGTTCAAGCAGGGCGCGACAGTTACAGATATGTATATTTAATCTGAAGACGCGAAGGGAAAACAGGTCTTTGGTTCATTAGAAGCACAATTTCATGAGAAAGATAAAAAAAAAAAAAAAGAGCTAATTCACATTTTACTGCCTATCCTCAAATGTCGTATTTCCTATTCACATTTTACAATCATGATGAGGAGGTCGACAACTTCACGACGCTCCCCATGTCCCATACCGAGCTATTGATATATCGTCTCCGCAGTAATCTCATCGAGGATTTGTCCAACAAGGCCTACACGACCCCATACCCAAAGAGCTAGGACATGAATATCAGTTGTGATTATCATGGAGGACCGCGTGGACACTCAACAGAAGCATGCAAGGCTTTCAAACATAAAATGCAATCTTTGATCAATTCAGGATTTTTTTTTTTAAGTTTGAAGAAAGTCAATTGAGCGTCGTGGCGAGGCGTGAGTTTGCCTCTGCAAATGCCATGGACAAATGAAGAGGACCCTAGTACTATCTGGGAAAACATGGGTTATTGTAAAAGGCGACACTGATGTTGTTTTTGCTCATGTTTTGGATTGTTTTGCTATGAGGGCTATGTGCATTGATATCATGTTTCAATACATCACTCTTAAGGTGAATTTTTCATTACGAGGAATCCTCAAGATTTACTGGGAATCGTATCCTAATAAGGTGTCGTGGAGAATGAAAGCCGCAAAGAACAAAAAAAAAAAAAAAAACAAAAAAATTTAAGTCACTTGTCTTTCCTACGAATCGTCAAATTCTTGTTTTCAAAAATAGCAAAAAAAAAATTTTAAATTGCAGTGTGAGATTTTTCGAATTTGATGTTTTCTCTCAAGACGTGTTTTTCCACAAATAAGGTTTTTCAACGTGTATTTCAGCGTGTTTTACATCAGAGGCTTATCAGGAGCCCATTTCTTCATTTTTCTTACAAATAATTTCGAGTTTTTACTTCAGATTTCATTTTTTCGAAGTTAATTTTCTTTGTTTGTAAATATTTTTTAAGATTTTTTTTTTCACGGTTTCGTACAAGTAATTGATTGTAAATGTTAGACTAAGTGTGTCAAGTAAAAAATCATAAAGGGCTAATTTATTTCATCAAGTGAGCAAATTTTACAGATAAAAAAAGGTTTGAACAGAGAGACTAATTTGAATACAAAGCCAAAATACAAAAAAAACAGGGATACACAATTTTAGATCTAACAAAAAAAAAAAACGCAAGGTTACTTTACCTTACACAAAAAAAAAAAAAAAAACACACATAAGAGCAATAATAGTAAGGGTGTGCAGTGGTCGATCGCGGACGATCGTTAAGGTTACAGTCCAGGAAATAAACAAAAATTTAAAGCATAAAATAACTTAAGTGTCCATATTACAGTCCTTATTCAAATTTTGGCCACACTCGGCCCACAAAAACATAAAAAAAAAAGGGTTTTCAGCGAAAAAAGAATTCTCGAGCTGGTTGTGGTGGTCTAAGGGAAAGCTCCGTTGAGGGACCTCTGGTACGGAAAGTCGTGGACGGAGGCGGAGGAATTTCTGTTTCTCCATCGATTATGATGGGAACGGGGAAGAGGTCCAGAAGCTTCGGAGCCTTCATGATTACCCAACCGGGTTCTCCAAAAAATAAAAAAAATATAAATAAATAATTGTGCCAAAAGAAGGAAGAGAGGGAGAAAATTGAAAAGTCAAGGATGAAGTTAGGGTTTTTACCATACATGTACAGAGGTAGTAGAGAAAAGAGGGTGCCGGTGGGGTCCAATTCCGCTTGCCAACGTCTTACTCTATTCCCATGATTGCTAAACCAGCACTGGACGTTGTACTCCCCCGCTTCTCCGAATGCCCTGATTCGATTAGTGATCTCAAAAATCTGAGCTCGACTTGGGTGAGTGACTCCGTAATTGTAAATGTTGGTCATTATCCGGAGTTGGTCTTCTGTCGGACGCCACTTTGGGCAGGTCGGTCTCTCCATTTCCATTTCCTTCTCATCCATTTCCCTAATTCGTCTAGATAAATAATAAAAAAAAAACAAAACAAAAAAAAAACAAACCATAAATAACAAAAATATTATGTTCATGGGTCTAATGTCTTCTTCCATTGTGATTCTTTTAAGCTAATTTTGTTCTTTGTATTGGGTCTTTCGAGTCTCGTTGTCCAGTTTGTGATCTGTTTCATGGTCCTTGCAAAGGTTCCTAAACGGATCTACGTCCAGATTGTCCATGTCCATGTCCTTGTGTTCATACGAGTAATTTTCTTTTAAGTTTTCTGTTTTTATGGGGTACGTGGCGTTGTTCTACCCGATTGTCTCTGTCATACCTTCAAACGAAGGGAGATTAGCGTCTGGTTTCCAGCCTATATACCCCTTATCTTTGTTAAGACAGTGTGTTCTTAGGTTTTTTTTAAAGAAAAATAAAAGAGGAAGAAGAAAGCAAATAAAGAAAGCGAATAAAGAAGCAGAAGTAAATAACAAGCGGAAAGTAAAGAGGGGAGTAAAAATAAAGTGCTATGAAAGTAAATAGCAAGGTCGGAAAGCATAAAAAAGAATAGAAGAGCATAAGGGAAAGGAAAGCCGAAAAGTAAGAAGAATCGGACAGCATAACGGAAAGAAATAAGCACAAAAGATGAACGGAAAGAGTAAAAACAGGAAAGGGAAGGAGGAAAGAAAGACAGGAAAAGAAAAAAAGGGAAATAAAGGAAGATCTAGAAGAAGGAGGACTTACCCGGAAGCAGAAAGGCTTACAGAAGCTCGTCGCAGCACTCGGAGGCCTTCAGAGGCACGCGGGGACAGAGGCTCCTAGCAGATTCAGAAGCTCAAGAGAGGGAGAGTTAGAGAGAAGGAAGAGCGGAGGAATGTTTTAGAGAGAGAGCGAGCGGTCAGGAAATGCCCTCAGATGCCAGGGAGTGAGCTTTTAAAGCTGAGTTGTTTCCACTGTTACAACAGTTCCGGTCTCAGTACCGAAACTGTTGTCACAGTCCCGGTTTTCCTGATTTCAAATTCAAAAATAAAAAATATATAAAATTTTGAAAATGTGAAAACGGGTAGGGTTTTGTTGTTGGGTCGATCCGGCCCAATACAAGACTTCTTAGATGACCCGATTTCACAAAAAAAGAAAAAAAAATAAATTAATAATAAAAAATGTGATAAATAGAAAATTTTCAAAAAAATAATAAGTGGAGTGATGTAAAATTTGAAGTGTTCAAAATTGTTTTTCATTTGCACGATAAAGGACATTTTTCAGGTTCATTGGGCCTCAGTGTCAGGTTAGCCTTCTTTGAACCCAATTCTTCTGAAATATAAATTTGAGTGAAAAATTATTTTGGAAATATTCATAATTTTCACATCACACCAATTTGTTTGATTTAATTCTTTTTCCTTCTACATTTTGAATAAATCTAAAAAAAAAAAGCGAACAGTGCTCGAGCCCATTAGGCCCAATAGCCTTCGTGGTTTTCTCTCGAGTCTACTTCTTTTGAAAAAATATCAAAAATATTTTGTTTTCACATTTTTGCTGTTGAATGATGTCTAGTACATTTGTTCAGATTGTCCTGTGTGATTTTCTTTGAATTTGTAGTAAAAAAAAAAAATCTGAAAATGAAAGGGAATAGTGCTCGAGCCCATTAGGCCCAATGGCCTTCGTGGTTTTCTCTCGAGTCTACTTCTTTTGAAAAAATATCAAAAATATTTTGTTTTCACATTTTTGCTGTTGAATGATGTTTAGTACATTTGTTCAGATTGTCCTGTGTGATTTTCTTTGAATTTGTAGTTAAAAAAAAAATCTGAAAATGAAAGGGAACAGTGCTCGAGCCCATTAGGCCCAATGGCCTTCGTGGTTTTCTCTCGAGTCTACTTCTTTTGAAAATATGTCAAAAATATTTTGTTTTCACATTTTTGCTGTTGATTGATGTTTAGTACTTTTGTTCAAATTGTCCTGTGTGATTTTCTTTGAATTTGCACCAAAAAATCTCTGAGAATGAAAGATGAACAGTTTTTAAGCCCATTAGGCCCCGTTGTCACATGTGGTTTCTCTTGAACCAGTGCATCTGAAATTCTGAAAAATAAAAATATATGTTTATGAAGATTTTGTGTTTTCAGTTTATAATTTTTCTTTCCATTTGTGTGAACAAGTATTTGTGCAAAAATAAATAGAGGAATTCAGACCCTGGTCTGAAGATTTTGTCATGGTTGGGCCCATTGAGTCTAGTAATGTTGCAAAATTTTCTTGTGAAATCCTCTGATAATGAAAAATGGAAAAAATGAATTTCTTTTAGCTTGTTTCATAAACTATGAAAAATGAAAAAATGTGTTTTCTTTGTCATCTTCTTGTGTTAAGTTCACACGGCTCAGGTCATCTGATCCATTGGGTCAATGTGCCTGGTAAGTCCAACTTCCTTTTGTTAATTCTCCTCAGGTGTTCAAACGTTTTTGGCCCAACTCGGCCCATTACATGCATGTTTCTCATTAATTTCTATTTTCTAAAAGATAAAAAACACAAAAACATTTTTCTAATATGCTTAATATTTTTTTACATTGTGTAAATAAATAAAAAAATGATTAAAAAAAAACATTTTTATTTTTCAAACGTTTTTCTAAAATCAAGTTTTCTCATGTCAATTTTTGCATTGCTCACCAAGCCGAGTTTCTGCACTGGTTCCCAAGCTCATTTTCCACATTAACCCAGAAAGTTCATTTTTCATAATGGCTTGCAAAGCCCAGTTTTCATGCTGGCTCAAGGCCCAAATTCCACAATGGCCGAAAAATCTCAATTGCCACATTAGCTCAGAATGCCCATTTTCCTACACTGGCCCACAAAAGCCCAGTTCCTACACTGGCCCACAAAAGCCTAGTTCCTACACTGGTCCACAAAAGCCCAGTTCCTACACTGGCCCACAAAAGCCCAGTTCCTACACTGGCCCACAAAAGCCCAGTTCCTACACTGGCCCACAAAAGCTCAGTTCTCACACTGGCCCCCCTAAGCCCAGCTCACACTGGTCCCCTAAGCCTAGTTCTCACACTGGCCCCCTAAGCCCAGTTCTCACACTGGCCCGTAAGCCCAGTTTTCACACTGGCCCCTAAGCCCAGTTTTCATACTGGCCACCAAAACCTAATTTTCTCTAAAAAAAAAAAAAAAAAAAAAACATCTGTTTTTTTTAACTGGTATCATCATTTCCATTTCATATTACTTTGCTTCACGCATAAAACCAAAAAATACGCAAAAGTTGAGTCATTTGTTTTCGATGCAAATTATCCATTTTATGAGATTTCAAAAAAAATGCAATGGATGTCATAGTCTCCTGGAGTCAAATGATCAAGTCACATATTTCTTAAGAGATATCTGTGTGTGCATTGCTTGAAAACATCATCCTTCAGCATATACCAACAGATTGGCCCAATCATGTTCTTAAGCCCAAATAATAAACACCAAGTGTTACCCTGGGGCAAATTTTCCGTTACCTCCACTGGCTTTCATTTGGGAGATCCTGGAATCCGTTGTGATAAAACAAAAAAAAATATAAGAAAAAAAAAAAAGAAAAAAGGATGAAAAATGACTCGTGTTGAGATCATTCAGTCTTATCTCCTAATTAATCTTTTGAAAATAAAGCAACCAAAATTTGAAGTGATGTGTGGCCATTTTTCTTCATCCAAAAAAAAAAAAACAAAACAAAATATATCCTTTGATACCAAATTTGAGCCAATAAGAAATTTCTTTTCAAATTTACCCAAACGAGGGTTACCATCACAGTAGAAGTCGACTCAAATTGCAAAGAAACACACTTATTGATCAAATGAAGAGAATTCCTCAAAAGTAAAAAAAATCACAAAGTGATGACAAACAAAGAATGAAATTTGAGAAAAGGCAAAATAGTCAAAAACAGATTTGGCAAATAGCTGATACAAAGTGTAAATGGTAACTCTTGTTTCAAATAATTCAAAAACATGTATTTGGGCCTTCATATCTTTTCTTTCAGCACCCTTTAGCCCAAGCCACGTTACAAGCTTAATAAAAGTCCACACAGATTGAATTATGGTTGCTTAAATTTTCATAAAGCTTAATTTTGAGACAAGACAAAATGACTAATAATGCAGTTGTAAAAAAAATGATGATAAAAAAAAATGTCCTCGAAAGAAGGAAACTCCCTATTGATCAAAATCTTATGAAGGAAAATCAAGCCAATTAGGGGCAATCCTTTCAAGCCCACCATTTTCGTATCCATCACAAATTCCTATCCCATTCAAACTCTTCCCCTTATTCCCAAACAAATTCAGATTTCCAAACCAGGGGGGCAACTTTGCAGGTGTCACATCATTTTTTTTCACCCGCTCTCCAAAACTAGGGCAACTTTGTGAAGTTCATATGTTTTGGCCCATTCAGAACCTGGGGCAACTTTGTTAATCTCACATTTGTTTCATCTGTATATTCAAGGTTTGTACCAAGACCAGGGCATCCCTTGTTGGGCCTCTCAGATTTGTCCGCACTAAAATTCATAAATCCACCCTCAAAGCAGGGGCAGACACTTTGGGGCTTTGAGTCCATCATTCGTAAACCCGAAATGGGGGCAACTTCTTTTTGAACCTCACTTAAGTGACTCATACCCAAAACCAGGGGCAATTTTGCAAAAGTTATATGAATTTCACACCCTCACAATTCATAGATACATTTGTCCATACCTATCTTTTTACCATGCCCCTAAACTGGGGCAACTTCTGAGTATCTACGACTTCACATTGACATTTGTAATTGTTTTAAGGAGTAAGAGGCCCAAGTAGCCAACCCAGTACTCTCCAAATCCTTACACATATTTGTCCCAACCCTTGATATCAAGCATGTACGCACTAATATTTCGTCAAGAAATTTCAAGCACAGAAGCTTCATTTTGAACATTTAACTTTAGAATTTGACATCCATTAAAAAAAAAAATGAAAGTCTAAATCTTCATGGATTTGATGATTTCAAAGAAAACAAATTGACTCAGTAAAAAAACAAAAGTGTCGTAGTTTCATAATCTTCCATCACAGATCAAAAGTCAGCATCTTGTACATATTTTCATCAAATCTTCTTCCTTCAAAAAAGACAAAAAAAAAAGAAGACAAAAAAAAAATCAAAATACATCAAAGTTTTCTCCTCCAATTTCAAATTTACATATTTTCACCAAATTTCTTTCTTTCAAAAAGACAAAAAAATCAGCATGCATCAAAGTGTTCTCTTCCAATTTTAAAATTACATAAAAGACAAAAAAAAAAAATCAAAATACATCAAAGTTTTCTCCTCCAATTTCAAAATTACATCAAATCTTCTTTCTTCAAAAAGACCAAAAAAAATCAACATACATCAAAGTTTGCTTCCCCTGGTTCATTGATTTCAACATTGCAAAATTTTTAAAGCCTTGTTTGCTCATTTCATAAACATGGACACTCATTGTTGTCTAAAAAAAAATAAAAAAAAAACATCAATCAAAAATAAAAAAAATCAACATCTCAAAATTTCAAAAAAAAACTTGAACAAATTCAAAGTTTCCAATTCAATCACAAAATTTTACATTTATGCTATTGGTATCTCGGCCCTCTGCAAGGCAATGGTCGAGCCCAATTTTACTTTCTGCCATTGGTATCTCGGCCCTCTGCAAGGCAATGGTCCAGCCCAGCAATCAAACTCAAATCATTCACTTCCATAGGGTTGGTACACCCTCCACGAGGTTTCTACACCTCATAAACTTCATCCATAGGGTTGGTACACCCTCCACGAGGTTGGTACACCTCATTCACTTCATCCACGAGGTTTCTACACCTCATAAACTTCATCCATAGGGTTGGTACACCCTCCACGAGGTTGGTACACCTCATTCACTTCATCCACGAGGTTTCTACACCTCATAAACTTCATCCATAGGGTTGGTACACCCTCCACGAGGTTGGTACACCTCATTCACTTCCATAGGGTTGGTACACCCTCCACGAGGTTTCTACACCTCATCAACTTCATCCATAGGGTTGGTACACCCTCCACGAGGTTGGTACACCTCATTCACTTCCATAGGGTTGGTACACCCTCCACGAGGTTATTACACCTCATTCACTTCCATAGGGTTGGTACACCCTCCACGAGGTTATTACACCTCATTCACTTCCATAGGGTTGGTACATCCTCCACGAGGTTTCTACACCTCATTAACTTCATCCATAGGGTTGGTACACCCTCCACGAGGTTGGTACACCTCATTCACTTCCATAGGGTTGGTACACCCTCCACGAGGTTTCTACACCTCATCAACTTCATCCATAGGGTTGGTACACCCTCCACGAGGTTGGTACACCTCATTCACTTCCATAGGGTTGGTACACCCTCCACGAGGTTATTACACCTCATTCACTTCCATAGGGTTGGTACACCCTCCACGAGGTTATTACACCTCATTCACTTTCATAGGGTTGGTACACCCTCCACGAGGTTTCTACACCTCATCAACTTCATCCATAGGGTTGGTACACCCTCCACGAGGTTGGTACACCTTATTCACTTCCATAGGGTTGGTACACCCTCCACGAGGTTTCTACACCTCATAAACTTCATCCATAGGGTTGGTACACCCTCCACGAGGTTGGTACACCTCATTCACTTCCATAGGGTTGGTACACCCTCCACGAGGTTTCTACACATCGCCAACTTCATCCATAGGGTTGGTACACCCTCCACGAGGTTATTACAAATCATTCACTTCCATAGGGTTGGTACACCCTTCCACGAGGTTGTTACACCTCATTTCACTTCATCCATAGGGTTGTTACACCCTCCGCAATGTCTACGCACCTCAATTCTCTCAATCTTGTTCATTTTGTTTAAATTTCCCTTTTGTTTCTCGTTCATTTTGAAATACGGACGAAATTAATATTTCTATCTTTACTTATCTTTTACTCTGATAATATGAAAACATTGTTTATCATATTATCTAGTAAAATCTAAGTAAAGAGGGGCAGCTGTCAATACCCAATTTCGTCCGGGTAAATAAAATTCATCAAAAAAAAAAATATACAAAATAAAAAATAAAAATAAAAATAAACATAAAAACACCAAAAAAAATGATTTTGTGAATAATGGAGTCGAGAAGAGGATTAAATTAGAGGTTTGGGCGTAATTTCACTGTATTTTCACTTGTTCCCCATAGCTCCTCTATTTTCTTCTGAGTTGTAACTACTTATCCATATTTTATCCTCCCCTGTCCTTGGCCCCATTACAACCCAGTAAAGACCTTTTGATCTGAACATGCATATGTTTTAAGTGTGCTGCCACATTCTCAAAATGAATGCCACGGCCATACCAAACCATCCACATAAATCTTCTTCCTTGTAAAGTAAATGGAGAGTGGGAGCCACCTTTGGAGAATTCTTTTTGGCTTGGAGAATGAAGTGTGTACGCATATTATGAAGATGGATGGAAATGAAGGGGACCACATCCAATAATTAACAAGAAAGAAGTGGCACATTAGAAATGAATTCACGGAAGAAGTTAATGGCCTTGCAAGCATTTAGCAAAGTGGGAGCCACCATGTTGGAAAGTTCATGACAAAACACAAAGCTTGGAAAATTACTTTTGGAAAAGGGTCACATGTGGAGCTCACGGTTTTGTTTTCAATTCATTTGTCAAGCATTAAGGGGCCACCACTTTGAAGAATCACGTCCATGGGAGAGTTCCAGAATGCTAAGATTTTGATTCTTCATGAAAACCACACGGCCTTAAGCAACCAGCCAAGGATCTTCTTTCTAGCTTTGTAAGTTGCACTAATGGAGGGGGCTGTGAAGGTGGCTGCAGCAAAAAGATGGGAGTTCTCGGTCCTCTACTCCACCAGCAAACACAACAGAGAAAGTTGGAATGTGTTGGAGCAGCACCCAAAGGAGTATTGTCATGGCAAAGAGGTGTACATGAGATGAGAAGCTTCCAGCGGTTCATGCCCACTATGAGGAGGAAAAGAGATTGAAAGCAAAGCATGGTTGGCTGGAAAAGAAGAGTAGCTGCAGCGGTTGGAAGAAGAAAGAGGTGTTCTTGGCTTTGGAAAGGAAAACAGCAGCCACACTTCACGGCCTTGGCAAGAAGCGGAAGCAATCCAGTTTCCAAACAGCAGCAGTGGCAACACACGGTTTTCACGCCCACAACAGCTGCTCCCTATCACCTTCACAACCACAATGAAGAAGAAGACAAGTAAGGGTCCCATTTTCTTGACTTTGGTACATTTGGCAGCAAGTAGAAAAGAAAACGGCAGAAGTCACGGGAGGAGGAGACTATGCTAAGGGAGTTGGTCAGAGAATTGCTTATAAAAGGAAGGCAGCACCAGAGAGAAAAGGGGGGGCAGATTTGGGATTAGATTTTAGGAGAGTAGGTAGTAGACAGATTCCAGTAGCTTAGGAGTAGTGTAGAACGTCTGCTTCTGGAGTTCATTTTTCCCCCTCCCCCTTGGGGAGGTTTTGGATTTGTTTTTATTTTACAGTTCATGTATTGAATCTTAATTTTCCGATTTGGGTTTGTCATCAGTTAATGTTGTTATTGTTGTTTGTTTCCAGTGTTAAATGTAATTTACAGTATGTGATTTTCATCTGCATCACTTCTCATCTACAATCCAGTTTCATGTTTACTGCCTGAAATTAAAATTACTGTCATATTCCAATTCATTTCAATTTGCTGTATTTCCTGTAACTGCTCAACTCATTTCATCAAGTTTCACGATGTTTCCAATTGCGAAGTTTAATTCTGTCAAAAATTTCATTTCCAAATTAAGTTTTCAAAAATTGCGATTTACGTTTCTCTGTGTGTTGTTTTTACTGTCCTGGTGATTTACGTTTTCTTGTAATGTTTTCTGCACTGTTGTTTTACATTTCGTTTTTACTGTTGATTTTATTTTCTTAAACGTTTAAATTCTGTTTTGCTGTTTTATTTTACTGCTGTAAATTAATTTTTGCTGTATTTTAATTTCTGTATTATGTATTTCTGCAATTTAATTTCAGTTGTTCTTTCTTTACTTTTGCATGTTTATAATTTTATTTTATGTATTTTACTCCAGTGATTTTGATTCTGTTTTTACTGTTTTCTAAATTTACTGTTTTCTGTATTTACTGTTTTCTGTTTTACTGATTTACTATATTTCTGTATTCCATTTTTTTACTGTTTCTGTATTTTTGTTATTTGGATTTTGCAATTCTGTATTTACTGTTCTTACTGCAATTATGTGCTGCTGCAATTTTATTTTCCAAAATTTACTGTTTTCTGTTTTCACTATTTTTTGTAATTACTGTTTTCAGTATTTTGCTTTTACTGTTTTACTGATTTTTAAATTCCGTATTCACTGTTTTTACTGTTATTATTTACTGCATGTAATTTCATTTTTGTATTTAATGTTTTACTGTTTTTACTGTTTTCTGTATTTATTGTTTTCTGTATTTTGTGTTTTTCTGTATTTTCGTTTTTACTGTTTTAGATTTATTTTCACTGTTTTATGTTACTATATTTTCATTTTTACTGTATCAATTTCGTTTTTACTATTTTAAATTTGTTTTACTGTTTTAAATTCGTTTTTACCATTTTAGTTTTATTTTTACAGTATGTTTTTACTGATGCTTTTATTTTTGCGTTTAATGTTTTGCGTTTTTGTTCACGTTTAATGTTCCCGCGTTTATTTTATTTTGATGTCTTTTATCATTGGATTTTTACTGTCGTTAAAATTTATTTTGACAGCCGTGTTTAATTTTCATTGCAACCAAAAAAACCATCAAACCCCCTTTCATTTGGGCTTAAGCCTTTCTGTCAGGAAAATAAAAAGGGGAATTGGACCTAACACGCATTTCAGGATGCACTTTTGTTTTCATTTTTACACCCCTGACAGATAAAGGAGCTTCTACTCTCTGCACTCCGGGTTTTTATCTCTGCACCCCCTATTCTTGTTGGTATGTTTCTCTCGCTTTGTTCTTAAATTTTTATTTCTTTATTTGTTTTTTTCCTGTATGTAGCCCTTTTGTGTGATAACTCCACTCTTGTATATTGCATCTTATATTTTGTTGGGTTTGTTCATAAAAAATATAAACAAAAAAATAAAATAAAACAAAGCCGTGTGAGTGCTCGTGCGATCGTACGCATCAGCCTAGTACTCATTACGCAAACAATAAGAGGAAAAAGTCGTGTGAGTGCTCGTGCGATCGTACGCATCAGCCTAGTACTCATTACGCAAAACAATAAAAGGAAAAGCCGTGTGAGTGCTTGCGCGATCGTATGCATCAGCCTAGTACTCATTACGCAAAAAATATAAATATTACAATAAAAATACCAAAATCATTTCTCATCAAAATTCCCAAACAATTTCCGAAATCATTTCTCAAACAGTTTCTAAAAGAACTATGGAACCCTGATTTCTCATTCTTAATAAGAATACGTAGGAGCAAGGTCAATCCTTGTCGGGCCTAAAAAACTAAAAAAATACATTTTGTTTCTTTAGAATTTTATTTTAGGGGATAGTTAAACATTTTGAAAACCACATCATATTCGCATATTTAGTTAAAGGTACTGCCTTAGGGCAGGCGTTGTAGGGTGCTAATACCTTCCCTACACGTAACCGACTCCCGAACCAAGAATCTCAGTTTCGCAGACCATGCTTTATCATTTTATGGTTTTTCTGTAGTTTTCCATAATAAACTATGGTGGCGACTCCAAATCTCTTTTTCAAACTTTTTTTGTTTTCTTTTTCGGATCGTCGTCCCGTCGCGATCCCGGTTGCGACACATATCTAGACACATAACGGAGGGCATGCATTCACATAAGACAAGGCCAAGAGCTTAGACAGAGAAACTTACCTTCGTAGCTTCAAACGAAACTCTTCCTTTTGGTTTTAGCTCCCTCTGCCCTCTTCGAGTGATCTTCCTTTTTGGTTGTCTCACCTTCTTACAAGCGTAAGAAGGTTGAAGGCAAATGGGTTAGGATGATCGTGAAGTCTTCTCTTGATTACCAAGTGGCGGTGATAAGCGATGAAGGTAAGTCTCTAATGTTCTCTAATGGTGAGGTCTCTCTCATCCTCCAAAAAGTTCTCCTCCCCTCCTCTTTATTAACTGTGATGAAGCCCCTTTTCAAAACCAAAGCACACTCCTTCCTGTTGTACTGCTTCATGGGAACTTTGGGATATCCTCTGGCACGAGATTTTCTTTGTCTCTTTTCTTTCTTCATGTTTCCACTTTGCAGTTGGCAGATGCTCGTTCAAAACTCTTTCCCGTTCCATGTATGGTTGTTGTTGCTGCTGCTTAAGAACTTTTAGCAAGAAAAACAAATATCTTTTTCACGCTACCATCGTGTAAACATATTCTAAGCATTCTTTCTATGCTCGAACACTGCAATTGATGGCTTCAGGAGGAGGGAATAGAGTTGACCTTGGGATTTTACTTTTTCCTTTTCCTTTTCTTTCACTTCTTTTTTTATGTCAGCATTGCAGTGCACATTTTTATATAAAAAAGTAACCTTTTCTTGAATTTAAAAAATAAAAATAAAAACAAATTAAAAGGGAAACAACGAAAAAAAAAATAAAAAATGTAAAAGTAAAATACATAAAAGTAAACCTAAAAAAGAGAAAATAAAATAAAATGAAATGAAATAACATAAAGCAAAATAGAATAACATAAAATAAAATAAAGATAAAACAAAGAAATAAGATAAAATAAAACAAAATAAAATAAAACCAAATAAAATGAAGTAAATATAAAATAAAATAAAACAAAATAAAATATAAATAGGAGAGAAAATAAATAAAAACGAAACAAAGTAAACACAGAGGATAAAAATAATAGAAAAAGGATAACGGAACAAAATCATTTTTTTAGACTTCGTATCAAATTTATCTTTGCCCGTTTATTTTATTTTGTTACCCGTTCTTAACTCTAGATATTTTTTTAATTATCCGGACGAAATTGAGTATTAACAAAACTATAATACCGTGACATAAATTACATCATTGTCCTTTTTTAAACTTTGCATATAACTAACTAATTTGATTAAATTATGTTTTGAAGGCAAAGTTTGCAGTCAATTCCGATGTTCAAATAAACTACATCTTGAAAGCATTTAATCATAAATGGAGAGATTGTCAACTAGAGTTGTGGCAAGAAAAAGATTATGGCACTCGTATTAGACATGAATTGATTATCTTGGCTTCATAAGGAATAAATAGGGATCATTAGACTTGTTTTTTTACTATAAACTTAATGAAAGAACAAAGATAAAATTTATATTCCTTCTATTAAAATTATGTTATAGTTTAATAATTTCTTTTATGATAATGTTAGTAGATTCCCTTAAAAAATAAGCAAAATAGGACAAAGAGAATTCTTGCTCACAATAGAGGGTCGAATAACATCGCAGGGAAGAGGGAAGAAATGGTGAAGTGTTATTGTTCTTTAGTTTTCTAGATGGCTATAATGCGTTTAATAACACCCTACAATGATGACAACAAAAAAATAAATATATTGTTTCATTACATAAATACATAAACATTTTTTAGTTACATATTGATAAACCAAATCCTAACTTCAATCTCCTCGCCACTCGAATGTTATTTAGGATATGCCAGCAAAGCAGGGTATGAGAATCGATTGATCATCCTTAGCACCATGAATAACATAAGGATGAGATACCCGTCTAAATCATTGCATGTATCCCTAAACACATGCAGATGGAGAGGACGCTAAAGTGACATTCACCAGCAATGCTTCGTGAAGTATAACCAACGATCATCAATGGTTTGCAAGTCAGCTTCTTAGAGAACATGTGGAAACCGTGGGATAGGCTGCTCAAACCCAAATTGCCTTAACACATGTTCAGGCATATGGCAATGAACAATCCCACCCACCCCGATGAAGCCAGAGAATATAGAGATTGTCATAAGCAGATGAGTAACTTGATGTGATCCACATGGAAACTTGCCTCCCATCACAAAACGTGTTGCTCAAGGTCTAATTTCATTATAAGTACCCAACAACTGTTTCCTTCGCATCCTAGGGAAGTCCTCATATAAACAACTCTACAAAAAAGTGTGAATGTATTTTAATAATGAAATAATAAAGAAAATCAAACCACAAGATATATGTGTATCTATAAAAGAGTAAGATATCCACACTACAAAAAAAATATCATTTAATGGAGGTTATTTTATGGAGGTTATAAAAACCCTCCACAAATAAACATTATTTAAAATTACTACAATGAGTTGTCTGATTGCTAGTAATTGTAGGGGTTTTAGTTTTTCTTTTAAGAGGTTTATAACCTCCTTAATTAAAAATTTAAACTTTCCCACTTAACATCATATTTTCCAAAAAAATTCCCCCTTTTTTTTTCCTTTTTCCTAAAACCTAAGCGTGAGTTTAACTTATTCACCAAATCCTTGCTCCCAACTTTCATCAGACTCTTGCTCCAAAATATCTCTTCCTATTTCCCCCCAAATCTCAATCCCTAATTTTCACTTTAGTTTCTATCAAAGTTTAGCAACTTTCCTTCCACTCATATCAAATCATATTTTGTTCTGTGTAGTCGTCGTCTAGGTTGAGCAAAGTGTGGTCGTCGGCCAGGTTCAGCAAAGTGTGGTTGTCAAGCCAGGTGCGAAAGCCAGCTCGCGGACAAGTTTAATTCTTCAACCTAGTATTTTTCTAAACCCTCTTTTTTCCCCGACATCAATGATGTACTAGAAGGTTCTTGCTTTCAATTTATAGACATTCCTTTTGATTTGAAATTGTTGTTGATAATTGTCTGGTGTGTGCTCTATTCGGTCAATGAAAGGAAAATTTTTAAAGAGTTTTTTTTAGTAGATGAATGAATCATTTTAGGGATTATTCTCTAACAAAATTTATATATTGTTTAGGGTTAATATAAGTATGAATTGGAAATTAACTATTGATCATTTGTTTGGTTGGCTTGTGACTTTGTTTTTATGTTATATGCAATGGGAAAATAAATAAGTATGTTTAGTGCTATCAAATTACTAAGTATGAACGTAGTGCAGAAACATCATCAACATTCAGTTGTTCAATCTTGTCAGCCATTAAATGTATAATTGTGATTTTAATTTTTAACAGAGTTGTTGACTGCATTTGTAAATATAGATGTTTTCTTCCTTTTGTGGTCTAACACGTCTTTCACCATCATGGACAACATGGCAGCCTGTGAGGACAATTGTCATGTTCCCTTATCTAATTACAACTTTGATCAAACTCCCTTTACCTACAGTTCATAAAATTGGAATCTCTCTTTCTTTTATAATTGTTCCAGAGAACCATTGTTTTTTATTTATATTTATTTGCTATTTGAAAATTTTGTGCTTTAAAAATTAGAATCTCTCTTTCTTTTATAATTGTTCCAGAGAACCATTGTTTTTTATTGTATATTTATTTGCTATTTGAAAATTTTGTGCTTTCACTTGGCTTATGATTCGCTAATATAAATGTAATGCTTGAATTCTTGTGTTGTTGTACTGTGATATAATGTGGTATGTTGTTCATTTAATTGGAGCCATATAATTTTATATTCCTATTAGGTGCTTTAAGTATGGTGATGATTGTATTGGTTATTGCCTGGGGGTATTGAAACTTGGTTACTGAAAAAATATAATGGAATAGTGAGGAAAAGTTGGTGTTTTAGTGCATATAAAATTAGTTCTCTTATATGGTTTTTAAAAAAAAAATTATCGCTAGGCATGAATAAGTCTTGGAGCAGTGGCATATTTATGTTGGTCAAAATGATTGAATACATAAGTTGTTGAAACTAACGCATGATACAATAGTTGGTGCAATGTTTATGGATTGTTTTTTAATATATAATTGGTTGTTTAGTTTTTTAAGTCAAGGTATAATTCTGGAAAACTATGCATGATATAAAAGAAAAATTGACACTTAAATCTCTTTTTTTAAGTAATAAACTATCTTTTTATAACTTGAAAAATCTGTATCTCTTTAATATTTTGATTATTTTGGGATATGAGTTTTTACCTTGTAAACCTATTACTCCAAAGCTTACCACCAATTTCAAGAAATGAAGATGATATACAAGAGACATTTCATTCTGAAAATCCAATGGAAACAATGATAAATGAAGCATTTGGGCATTATAGGCAAGAAGGTACTAATATAGGTTCACAACCTGTGGGTGTAAACAATGTTCTGAATGAAAGGCCAAGGAAGAATCATAATGAATTTAATGAATTTCTCAATGATGGAAATAAGATCTTATGTGATGGGAGCAAGTACACAAAATTAGAATTTGTAATCAAATTATATCATATCAAGGTTTTGTGTAGATTAAGTGACAAGGCAATGACTATGATCTTAGATTTGTTAAGAGGTGCATTTAGTGAAGCAAAGTTGCCTCTTTCTTTTTATGAGGCTAAGAAAATCATCAACAAACTGGGTCTTAACTATACCAAAATAGATGCATGTCCGAATGATTGTATGTTATATTTAAGAGATGATGAAAAAGATTTGGAAACATGCAAACATTGTAGTACATCTAGATGGAACCCAAAGAAGAAGAAGAAAAAGCAACCTGCTAAAGTTTTGCGTTACTTTCCATTGAAACCAAGATTGCAAAGATTGTTTGTGTTCTAAGACTGCAAAGCATATGAGATGGCATTCTTTAGATAACAAGGATGGGTTTATAAGGCATCCAAGGGATGGTGAGGCATGGAAGACATTTGATTTAATGCATCCAGAATTTTCTTCTGATCCTCGAAATGTTCGCTTAGGCCTTGCTAGTGATGGTTTTAATCCTTTTGGCACTATGAGTTCTACCTATAGTATTTGGCCAGTGTTTTTAATTCCATACAACCTTCCACCCTGGATATGTATGAAGCACACTTCATTGATCCTATCCATGATCATTCCAGGCAAGCAAATGCCTGGAAATAATATCGATGTCTACTTACAACCCCTTGTGGATGAGTTACGTGAGCTATGGAGTGATGGAGTGGATACCTTTGATTCTTCACTGAATGAAACTTTTAGAATGCGAGCTGCTCTTATGTGGACAATTAGTGACTGTCCTGGCTTAGGTATTTTATCTGGTTGGAACACACACACATGTTTAGCTTGTCCTACTTGTAACTTTGATGCAGAACCTTGTCGTCTTCCTCATAGTAGGAAGTGGTGTTTTATGGGGCCTCGTCGCTTTTTAAGTAGAAACCATAGATTTCGATTGAATCGTGTTCGTTTTGATGGAAGCACTGAAGAATGGAATCCACCACTAAAATTATCAGGCTCTAACATTTTTAGGCAAGTGGAAAATATTAATGTCACATTTGGGAGAGGAATTCATTTGGATGGTAGAGGAAAAATATATAGAGAAGAAGTTAAACAATGGAAAAAAAGAAGCATTTTCTTTGAACTTCCATATTGGGAGTCTAATTTGTTACGCCACAATTTAGATTTTATGCATATTGAAAAAAATGTATTTGACAATATTATGTATACTTTGTTGAATGAAAAGCCTAAATCCAAAGACAATCTTAATGCTAGGAAAGATTTAAAGGAAATGGGTATAAGACAAGATCTTTGGCCACATGATAATGGAAGATATCACCTTGCTTTGTTTTCACTAACTCGTGATACCAAAAAGTTGTTTCTCAAAACTTTGAAAAATGTATTAGTACCGGATGGTTACTCAAGTAACATTTCTGGATGTGTTGATGAGGTGCAACATAAAATATTAGGACTAAAAAGTCACGATTGCCATATTATTATGGAGCAATTACTACCATTGACAATTCGTAACTTGTTACCAAACCATGTCACTGCAACCTTGGTGGAGTTTTGCTCATTCTTTAAAGTCCTTTGTAGTAAAAGCTTAAATGTACAAGAACTTCACTAGTGCAGAAACGGCTTTTTACGTCCGATATTTTGGCCTTTTGACGTCCGGCGTACGCCGGACGTCTATACGGTAGACGTCCCTCAGACGTCCGTCCTGGCAAGACGGACGTCTATATGAACGTCCGCTGCCTCAGGACGGACGTCTATATGAACGTCCGCTCTGCCTGAGGACGGACGTTTATTATAAACGTCCGCTGCATCAGGACGGAGTTTATATAAACGTCCGTTGCCTGAGGACGGACGTTTATTATAAACGTCCGCTGCCTCAGGACGGACGTTTATATAAACGTCCGTTGCCTGAGCACGGACGTTTATTATAAACGTCCGCTGTCTGAGGACGGACGTCCATATAAATGTCCGCTGCTGTCTGAGGACGGACGTCTACCTTGCTGAGTTCTTTTGGTGTAGGGCTGGGGTGGGACGTCCGTATGTGCACAGACGGACGTCTATAGACGTCCGACTGTACACTAACGGACGTCTAGTGGGCGTTTTTTTTTTAAAAATTTGTTTGTTTTTTCAATAGAACCACACCTGAAAAACAGAAAAATGTCCCAGAACAATTCTCCAATAACATAAATATGCGTTTTATATAAACAAAATTCTACTTAATGTTCAATCCACTACCAAACTATTAACATAAAAATAAAACTAAAACCAAACAATGTTCAATCAAGAAGAAATATAACTATTCCTAACTCCATCTTTGTAGAAGATAAGCGGTCCACTCCTGCCTTATCTGGTTAATTGTGTCCTCTGTAATAGGCGATGTAGTCTTGAAGCGCTGCAAAATTCAAGAAAGATTCATTATTGTTTCATATATAGTTGAAGATGATTTTGATTTGTAATGTATTGAAGGTATACATCATTACCTCATTCCAGTCATCTGTAATGACAGCTCGAATGATGGTCTTAATCCAACACATCACATAGAAGCCACATTCCCATGAATCTACCTGCTGGTTACACTAAAATAACAAACTAAATAGTTAAAAATTTAGATCATTCAATAACATAAACAAATTAGAAACTATAAATGACTTACAACCTTTGGATACAAAATTTGAACCAATTGACCACGAGATTTACCAATAACTCTGTACAGATTGAAAACACAAAGTATAATTAATATGACTATTTTATCATAAAAGTTGAAGGTTAACATCAAATTGAAGTCATTATTTGGAGAAACACTTACCCTTGAAGCATGGTTCTCAAGTCATTTTTCATCTTCCTGTGCAACGAACAAAACCATATAATTTTACATTGTTTGGGAATGATAACCATCAGCTGCCAGTGAGACCTATCACGAAGGACAAATAGTTATTCAACTAATTAAGGAAACTATAATAATAAACTGACCACATATAAAAACACGTACCCGTCAATGTATGGCACAAGGTATACGTCTCTTTTGGACTCATCCATCCATGTTTGCAAATAATGTTGTCTGTTTTGAAGTGTGTTACCAGACGGTTGAATGGTCTGAGGTTCAACAAATCCGTACATGGAAGACCGACCTTGGTCTACAACGATTGTGTCCATGTACCTAAAACAACAAAGTTAAGTCGTTAGAAACTATATAAGAATGTAAATAAAAGTAATATCAAAGACCAAATTGACTAACTTACATGCACCACAGCTGAATGATGGAAATATTCAACATCCTGTCTCCCTCAATCACCTCCAATGCATCAGAAAATGTGATATAAACTGGCACATGTGGGGGAAGACCAAATACCCTCAAATCCCAGTATAGTTCTAATGATGCTTTCTTCAATCTGGGTAATTTTGTCACTAACTTTGATATAGGATCATCCTCTGCTTCAGCCATGTCATCATCTTCATGTATGACTGTATCATGAATTGGCTGCTTCTGAGGACGTGTGAACTGAAGATAAGAATTTACGTCAAAGCTTTATAAACAATTATATGAAGACAATTAACATAGAAATACTAAGGAAAAAGACATTATACCTGTGGAGTCGCGATGTGGGACATGATCAATGCTCTAGGCCAGGCAATAAATGTTCCTATGGCCTCCCCCACAAAGTTAATTTCTGGAGTGGGTACAGGCACCTGAGCCTGGGGATCCCGAACCTCGTCAATGGTCACACGCACGTGCTGGGGTAATATGGCAACACCATGAATGGTCTCCCCTCCCTCAAGCACTCGTCCGACAGCCACAATGCGTGGGGGATCCCCATCAACCAACAGCTCATATTGACCGCTATACTCATTGGGTTCTACAACAGAGCATGATCCTCTAGTGTTGACACGAGGTGCTGTAGGAGTTTCATCGGCCCCCATGTGGCCTTGCGTCATGGAATGCAGCTTTTCTTCAAGCGCTCTTTGTATTTGTTTTTGTTCTTGTAGCTGCTCCATGAATCGTTGCTCCATTGATCTCATGCTTTGGTTGAGTCTTTCCTCCCACTGAAGATCCATCTGCCTCAGTGTCTCCTGACTCATTGATTGGGGGGTTTTCTGTGTAGGGCCAAAATAGTCACGAAGACCAATCGCCCCTGGAACTCCACGTACACGTCCTGGGTGCTCGGGCCTTCCAATGGCCGTTGTCAGAATGTCGTCCCTACCTTGGCCAGCAAATGTGCCTTGAGTCTGCTGCTCAACCAACTCATCCTGCACATAAAAAAACCAAGTTACTTAGAAGACATGCTGTGATAGATACACAATCAAATAACTGCTTATAATTTGAACTTACAATTCTCTGTGAGATCAAGGCAGCTGAGGAAGATGTCATGTTCCCATCAGATTTAGTCCGAGCAGCCTTCCACAGCTCGTACCTAGCAGGTGCAGGTGCTAGGTCAGGCGACTCAAGTCCCAAGGCATCGGCTCTAGACTTTCTCAGTTTCTTCTCCAGTTTTGCATATCCACCTCGTGATAACAAGTGGGGTGTGTCGTTTAGCCTTTGTCTTTCTTGGGCGGTTAACCTTTTATCCTGTGAAACCATGTATATAAGTAAGTCTAAAATCATAAAAACTCAATGAAAGATGATCTTAAGAAACATACCTTCCATTCTTCAGACTCTCTAGATGCACGAAACTGCATCCAATCCTCCTCTGTGAAGGTATAATGCTGAGATGGATTTTCATGTTGTCTATCTCCAAAGACATATAATCGTGTCAGCCTTGTCTTGAAATCCCTAAATCTTATCGCTATATGCGATAACACTTTCTTTCTGATTTGCAATGTGTTTGGAATATCAAAATGTTGCTGTTTAAAACAAAAAACTTGTTACCAAGAGAAAAGTTAACAGATAAGTATATCACAAATTGCATGAAGTCTAAACATACCTGAACATCTTGCCATAAGAGGTTCTTGTCGACCTCTGGGACGTCATCCCAACATGCATGAAGGATAGAGACATGACTTTTTGCTAACTTGCCCAGATAACTCCTAAACCTATCAGCATTTGGCCCTGATGGATGACCTGATCTGGGGTCAATGTCAACATGCCTCCTCTGACCATCCACGCGTCTGGATGTCACATCTGCCACTCGGGTGACGCCTCGTCCACGTCTGCTCTTTCCCGATCCTGAGTCTGAGGCCGACATACCTGAAAAATTAGACAATGTTAGTAATAATTCAATTATGATGAACATACATATAAAGTCAATAAAAGTGAAAATATTAACCTATTAATTAATTGTTTTTTCCCAAATGCCTTCGTTGTGATCACTACGAATTGCTTGCATTACATCGGCAACGTCATCAACTGGGTCTTCAGTGGGTCTACATGCAACAGATGTTGTCTCAAGTATATCAAGAGAATCGTCATCATCATGTCCATGCATGTTTCTACCTTCTAAAACCACTGACCATTTGTTATTCGATGGATCACTTACGTAGAATATTTGTCTTGCTTGACTAGCCATGATAAATGGTTCATCAGTGTAATTCATCTTGTTCAAGTCTACCAATGTGAAACCAAGGTCATCCATCATGACACCAGAATTTATATCAACCCATTTACACTTGAAAACTGGTACTCTAAAAGTAACGTAATCAACTTCCCATATTTCTTGTATTATTCCAAAATAACTGATGGATGCTGTGATTGGATTTTTGTCTTTAGAACTAGCAAAGTGCACAGACTCAGCTTGTAGTGTGACGCCACTATTTTGAACTCTGCTTTTGTCATCTTCTACCTTTGTTTGAAAAGAAATATTGTTTATATAGTACCCACCATATGTAATGACCTCTGTGTTCGGTCCACGAGATAACCTCAATAAAGTTTCAGAAACATGTGGAGTCGCATACACCTTTTTCTTAAACCATCCCAAGAAGGTTTTCACATGTTCTTTAAGATGCCATTTTTCACTCATTTTTGGGTTTGCTGCCTTTATTTCATTAACGTGGTCAGAAATGTAAGGAATCACATCAACAGTGTTGTTTAAGACGTACAAATGAGCTTGGTCAATTTCTTTTCTGCTAACACTTTGAATTGTCACACCTCGAACACCCTTACCTTCACATTTTCCTTCGTTTTTGCTCTTGGGAAGACCGACGGGTTCACAAGATGGCATATAACTTGAACAAAATTCAATGGCTTCTTCTGCAACGTATCGCTCTATGATTGAAGCTTCTGGTCTATACTGATTCTTAACATATCCCTTTAAGATCTTCATGTATCTTTCAACTGGGTACATCCACCTTAAGAAGACCGGCCCACATATTCGAATTTCTCTGACTAGATGAACAATCAAATGTACCATGATGTCAAAAAAGGAAGGTGGAAAATACATCTCCAATTGACATAGTAGTCTTATTCCCTCATTTTCCAATTCATCTAAACCTCGAGGGTCAACAACTTTCTTGCAAATGGCATTAAAGAAAAAACTCAGACGTGTCAGAATACCCCTAACAGAAGGAGGTAATATGCCTCGAATAAGAACCGGTAACAATTGTTGCATCAATACATGACAATCGTGAGACTTTAAACCAACTAGCTTTAAGTCTTGCATAGACACAAGGTTACTAATATTTGAAGAATAACCTTGCGGAACCTTCACACTTCTTAAACAGTTACAAAAACTTTGTTTTTCTTTTTTGGAAAGTGTGTGACAGGCTGGGGGCAGATAGGTGCGTCTTCCTATTATCTGTGGATGTAACTCAGATCGGATTCCCATGTCAGCCAAATCTTGTCTTGCCTTTATTCCGTCTTTGCTCTTCTCTTTGACGTTTAATAAAGTTCCGATGACACTGTCACAAACATTTTTTTCAACGTGCATCACATCAATACAATGTCTAACATCAAGTTCACACCAATATGGAAGCTTAAAAAATATCAATCGTTTCTTCCAAATGTTCTTTGCAGAGGTACTTTTATGATGTTTTCCAAACACAATGTCAATGTTTTTGACTTCGTTGTACACCTCTTGACCATTCCGGGGTCTGCACACAACCTCATCCTCAGCACTTCCATTAAATGCTTTTTTCAATCTACGATAAGGATGATTACGAGGAAGAAATTTTCGATGTCTTGTATATACTGTCTTCTGACCATGCTTCAACTGAAGGTAACTAGTGTTTTCTTCACATATGGGACATGCAAAATGACCTTTAACACTATAACCGCTCAAGTTTCCATATGCTGGGAAATCATTTATAGTGCAAAACAACATTGCACGCAAACGGAACTGTTCCTGAACATGTGAATCAAACACATCGATGCCTTCTTCCCACAACAATTTCAAATCATCAATTAAAGGTGCTAAGTAAACATCAATGTCATTTCCAGGTTGTCTAGGACCCGATATCATCATGGTCAACATCACATATTTTCTCTTCATGCACAACGAAGGAGAAAGATTGTAAATCATCAACATAACTGGCCACGAACTGTGTTTGCTACTTAAGTTTCCATAAGGATTCATACCATCAGTTGCAAGTGCAAGCCTTAAGGTTCTTGGATTTGCACCAAATTCAGGGAATTTGTCATCAATCTTTTTCCATTGTGGAGAATCAGCAGGGTGTCGAAGAAGATTATCGCACTTTCTTTCGTCAGAGTGCCATTTAAGGTTCTTTGCATCTTCTTTAACAGAGAACATACGTTTGAACCTAGGTATTATAGGCAAATACCACATCACCTTAGCAGGTGCACCATCATTACCTTCATTACCAGTGACTCTGTCAGATTTCTTTTTAAAACGGGATAAACCACATGTTGGACAATAGTTTAACGAAGCAAACTCCTTTGTGTACAAAACACAATCATTAGGACAAGCATGTATCTTTTGATATTCAAGACCCATTGGACATAAAAAAATTTTGGCCTCGTAATTACGAATAGGTAGAGTATTATTTTCTGGAAGCATCTCCTTCAACAACTCCAACAACTCGGTGAAACTTTTATCGGTCCATCCATTCCTTGCTTTTAAACTAAACAACTTTAAAGTTGAAGACAAGCGTGTAAAGTTTGAGCATCCTGGGAACAACGGTTGCTCTGAATCATTAATAAGAGTATCATACAAATTAGCCCTTCCAAAATTATCTTCACCGACATCACGTATCATGTCCTCTAAATGGTCACTCATCCATTCTTCCACATAATTTGTTCCTCGTGACGTGGTAGGCTGCTCAAGTACTTCTCCATGCCAAGTCCAAACGGTATAAGTCCTCATTATGCCGTACATGAATAGATGGTCACGCACATCGCCTAAGTCTTGGCGTATTTGATTAAGACAACGCACACAAGGACAAAAATATGTCCCGTTGACAGACTTAGCATTTTGTTCAACGTATTGCAAGAACTGCAAAACACCCTTGTCATATTCTTCACTCATGCGACGTTCGTTCATCCATCTTCGATCCATACTATGTTCGTAAAATCATCAGTTCAAGTGTTTTAACTCTCACAAGGTTAGGCCCTACCCATTCAAAAAAATTAATTTTCATAATTTGCTCAGCCACGTGCATTGAAGTCTACGTCATAAAATTGATACAATTTCGGCAGCATTTCGCATTGGTCTCCAAAATACACGAAATGAGAGTAGTCAACGATGACCACAATCAAATATGCATCCGGAGAACAACACAAGTACTGAACCGAAATTTCATCAATCTTATCCTTAAACTCCAATTGACATGGTATTGCAAATTATGAAAATTAATTTTCTCAAACTGTCCAATCGGACAATTCAAAATTTAACACAAACGATTAAAAGATTAATCGTTTGTCTTAAATTTCAAACGGGAACTAAGTGTCACTCAATGTATGGCAATAACTAATACACATTTTACACAATAACACATACATGCATACACAAAATTTAACAGTCAAAAACGTCCATACATTAATACACATTTCGCATTAATCGTTTAACACAATAACATAACTAATACACATTTTACAGTCAAAAACGTCCATACACAAAATCCACATACATGCATACACAAAATTTTCAACCAACAAGCTAACCTGAAAAGTAGATTCCAAATGAGAAGGAGGGAAGTGGAGGAGTAAACGGCCTAACACGCAGTCCAAAAAGAGTCAAGGACGGACGTTCAGAGGATGACTCTGTCAGTCCTCTGAACGTCCGTTCTGAGGACGGACGTTCGGGCTCTCCAAGGACGGACGTTCGAGGCTAATGAACGTACTCGCCACGCGCACGGACGTCCGCTCACCTCAGGACGGACGTTCCAGGACTGAAGCAAATATTATAAACGTCCAGCTCGACCCAGGACGGACGTTCAGAGGATGACTCTGTCAGTCCTTTGAACGTCCGTTCTGAGGACGGACGTTCGGGCTCTCCAAGGACGGACGTTCGAGGCTAATGAACGTACTCGCCACGCGCACGGACGTCCGCTCACCTCAGGACGGACGTTCCAGGACTGAAGCCAATATTATAAACGTCCAGCTCGACCCAGGACGGACGTTCAGAGGATGACTCTGTCAGTCCTCTGAACGTCCGTTCTGAGGACGGACGTTCGGGCTCTCCAAGGACGGACGTTCGAGGTTAATGAACGTACTCGCCACGCGCACGGACGTCCGCTCGACCCAGGACGGACGTTCAACTATTGACAACGGCAGCCTTTAAAACGTCCGTCCCCCTGTGACGGACGTCTATAATGTTATAAACGTCCAGCTCGACCCAGGACGGACGTTCAGAGATTGACAACGGCAGCCTTTAAAACGTCCGTCCGCTTGTGACGGACATCTATAATGTTATAAACGTCCGTCTCGACCACGGACGGACGTCTAGAGTTCCACTTATTTACTATTATGCCACCGGTCACATATATACGTTGGGGATTCGTTGGACGGACGTCTATTGGGGGACGTGAAAAGCAGTTTCTGCACTAGTGCTTGAAATGCTTCAAGATCGCATTGTGGTTACACTTTGCCACTTAGAGATGTTATTCCCACCATCATTCTTCACAGTTATGGTTCATTTAACTGTCCATCTAGTAGAAGAAGCAAAGCTTGGAGGTCCTGTTCATTATCGATATATGTATCCTATAGAGAGGTAATGTTTAGTACTTTTTGTTTAAGGTATCATATTATTATATATATATATATATATATATATATATATATATATATATATATATATATATATATATATATATATATATATGTATGTATGTATGTATGTATGTATCCAAGTTGTTTAATGAAACTATTTGTCATTATTATAGGGAATTAGGTCATTTAAAGACATTTGTACGAAACAAGGCACAACCAGAAGCTTCTATAGCCGAGGGATACTTAGCTGAAGAGTCTCTTACCTTTTGTTCTAGATACATTGAAGATATAGAGACAAGGTTCAATAGACCTGGACGTGTTTGTGATAACCCAAATGATAATGAGCCTATTGAGTCATCTATATTCCCACAAGTTGGGAGGGCAATAGGAGGTTCCTCGATGTTTACTTTAACTCAGATGCAAAAACTACAAGCCCATCGATATGGCCAACTATTTGCTTTGTCTCTACAAAGATAACATTTGCAAGCTACTCGTACAAGTGTGCAAGTGTAGCAACTTCTCATGCATACCTACCACATGACTACAAATCTCTAAAGAGAATCAAGTACGAGACAATGATGTATGTGGCAATCTGCATCCAACAAAATGCAACAAATAGGTATGTGCGACAAACTCCCACTACTAGTTCTCACAATAGTCATTATATGTCTTTCAATAAACTCAGTTTTACATGGGGACAATAACATTCCCTAAGCTCATATGTAGCCCTCGTGTGGTTGAATCCCAAAAGGTCCATGAGAGTTTCAAAGCAGCATCAAAGTTTAGAGGTTCATTAAGACAAAACTATCCCACTATAGTCAGATGTAGCAGTATCGACACGTCATCCAGTGTGATTGTCATCTCATTAATAAGGATATGAAAAATTTTTGTCTATCACGGGACGTCAACTTTATCTTCCTAGATCCTAGATAAAAAAATTTACTTATAAAATTTAAACAACTCATCAAAAATCAAAAGCAAAAACAATATTCATCTACTTTACTTCCATGGCCTTTCCACGGTGCAAATGTTATGTGATTGGCATAACTCGTCAACAAAGAAGTGTCCCGTGGACCTCCAAGTAATCCACCTCCTTCATGATCTTGTTGAACAACATCCTAGTGCAACTCAATAACATCCTCCTTAAAACTATCCTTGTGTCAGTCATCAACATCAGAATAAGCTAATGGTGCAACCTCCACAACTTCACTATGGTGGCCTATTCTATGAGCTGATGTCGTGAGTCTCTTTCTAACTTCACCGTGTGGAAAGCTCTCTGCCTGGTATGTAGAGACACCACATGTTCTTGCCATTTATACCAAACAAACATTAAAACACAAGAAAATTTCACAAACATTAAAAACAAATCAAATTATAAAAATAAAACGAATTTTGAAATTCAGGGGAAGCCTTAACCATATTTCAAAATTCGAAAGAAGCCTAAATCAGATTTCGAAATCCAGTACAATTCTTAATAGGATTTCAAAATTTGGTACAATTCTTAATCGGATTTCGAAATTTGATACAATTCTTAACTGAGTTTTGCATTCTAGTACTCCCTTCAATCAAATTTTGAAATTTGGTACACTCTGTAACCAAATTTTGAAATCCAATATACTCTTTAATTGGATGTTGAAATCCAATACTATACTCTTTAATTGGATGTTGAAATCCAATACACTCCTTAATCGGATTTTGAAATCCAACACATTTCTAAACTGAATTTTGAAATTTGGTGTTTTTCTTAACAAATCTCACCTCCTACCACATATGTCTAAATTCCTTTTAGTTATCAATCAAAATTAACTATAAATATTTTGATTTTAAATTTCGTTCGTCTCTAAATTATTCTCAAAGTAATAATGAATACAAAAGAATAAAAAGTGAAATTTACCTGTTGGAAGGGGGGTGATTCTTGAGTGAATAAATTTTTACCTAGTCAAAACAAGATTTAGAAAGGTTTGTGGTGTAGGAAGAAAATAAAATTGTGGAATATAGAAAGACAATTTCTTCTAGGCATCTCCATGATTTTAATGTGTTATGGTAAACTTAAAATTTCTTAAGATGTTCATTTTTAATTCCAAATTTTTTAATATAAAGACATTTAATAATATATTATATTCAAAATATAAATTTATACTACATATTATATTTTAAAATGTATAATTTAAAATATAAATTTTTTTATTTTAAAATACAAAATTGAACATTTCAAAATGCAAATTTTAGATTCAAAATTTTACATTCTGAAATACAATTTTTATTTATTTTGAACAATATATTTTGAAATATAAATTTTATATTTTTGCATGATGTATTTTGAAATATATTTTTTATTTTACATTTTGGATTATGTATTTAAAATATAAATTTTGTATTATGAAATATAAAATAAAAAATACATTCCAAATTATTCCATTGAAAATATATTCTTAATAAAAATACATAATAGCACGAACAAGAATAGTTATAAAAGAAAGTGCTTAAGGCAGTTTCCGTAAAAACAAAACGAGGAGTAGGAGAGAGGGTTTGTAGGGCTGGTATAGGAAGAAGAAGATAAGACAATTGGAAAGTAAATATTTCATTTCACCACTCCATAGGAGTGCAGATTGAAATATATGGAGTTGTAGAAAGAAGGTGTTGTATTACTTCCACGTCTTTTGTTTTTGGGCTGGGTTGGGAGTTTTGAGACCTACTCATTCTTTATTTCCACACTCCAACAAAAGACTTTCCTTTTTGTTTTCCCCTCAGTAATTTTCTATCTATTAACAGACTAATCTCAATTATAATAGAGACTGGTAAAAACAATGTAATTATTATTTAATTTTTTTTCTTAATTTTTAATTTTGTTCATAGATTTCTTTATAAACAATTTTGATCTATTAAATTTCAATCATCGGTGACTTTGTTCGACTTCTAGTTTTTAAAAAATACATTAAATCTTTATTAAATTATATTTGGTAATAAGTTTCTGGGATTATTATTTTTGTTGACATTTTTTTATTACTTATTAATTAACAGAGAGTCACCACTTTTACTTAAAACAACTTCAAATTCTTTTTCATAACTTTGGAGTTTTTTTCCTTTTTTCAATATGATAACAAACCGTGAAATTATAAGATGACAATGTTTGTTATATAATAAAATTATAATAAATGAGATCATAATTTCATATGAAATTATATGAATCAAACACAAATAAAAATCACGTGCCTAAATAAAATCATACGTCATAACAAAATTTTTCTAAATATACTTCATATTATAATTATCAGCAGGCTTAATACCCTATTTTGTCCCCAGTTTGGTTCGAAAATGTCAAATTAGTTCATCCTTTAAAAAATGCGTCAATTACGTCCTCACTTAATAAAATTTGCATCAATAAAATCCCTTCCGTTAAATCCATACAAACGGCGTTAATTATTTTTCTCTTTCTTTTATTAACGTCGTTTGTACGAATTTAACGGAAGGGATTTCATTGATGCAAATTTTATTAAGTGAGAACGTAATTGATGCATTTTTTAAACGATGGACTAATTTGACATTTTCAAGCGAAACTGGGGACAAAATAGGGTATTAAGCCTTATCATATGGAATTAACATAAATATATTTCACAAAACACTAAACATTAATAACTTATTTACAAGAAATAATCATAATTTACATATTATTTTTTATAATATGTATATTATTTACACTTAAGCATGCGTTCAGGGTGAGTTAAATTTGCAACACATAAAAATCCATGTAAAAACAAGAATAAGAACAAAAGAAAATAAATAAGGGATTAAAAATTGAAATGGATAAAACACGCAACCTATAAGAGTAATATTAAATGATAAGTACCATGGTGATTCACCACTGGAAAAAAAAATTAACATAAGAACATAAGAGTGATTTACAAGTTTTCCAAGATATATGATTATATTTTATAGCCGAGAGATTGAAAAGTCAATAAAAAAATTACAAGGTATATGATTACTGAAATTTTAAATATGAAGATAAGAGAAATTAAGCTAATCACTACACTTCACCAATTATATGTTTAATAACACTTATTTAACTACAAATCTAGATTAACACGGTTATTTGAATTTAGAAAAGACACATGCATGAAGCACACAAGAAGTTTCTTGATTTAAGGAGGAGACATGTAAAGTAGTTATAACCTTTACAACCATTTGAAAGTGACATGTGGAAGTTAGAATCTCTCCACGTGTCACTTAAATAAACTAAATATCTTATAAAATGTTATAATAAACGTGCCTGTTGAAATTAGATAAATCCTTTTAGATGAAATTGTTTTTATGATAACATAACATTAGACAATAAAAGGCATTGGTTAGATGAGATAAACTCTTTATTAGACAACGCCAAGCAACCATTAGATGACACATTGATTACACAATGTTTAATGATTTGCCAAATATTATTTGTAATTATATATTTGATTATCTAATGTGTTTATGAGTTTCAAGCAAGCTTTGTCAAAAGCATAATTAGTATTGACAAGATAAATATAAAGATTGGATGGAACAAGTTTAGAAGTAAAGAGTAGACGAGCTAAGTCAAAAGAACTTATTAGACGAGTCAAAACAAAGAAAACTTGACTAGACGAGTACGTTGACGAGATGAGTCATAGCCTAAAACACAAGTAAAGTTGACCAGATGGGTGACATTGACCAGACGATTCAAAACCTAAGACAAAAGTCTTGTTGATTAGATGACTCACATTGACTAGAAAAGTGAAAACATTAGATACATAAAGGCACTAGATGACTACCTCATCGAACGTGCTTGATACAACTTGATCATTAAGGCTGATTATTTCTTTCGTATAATGACTATTATGATATTTAGTTTAATTGAAAGAAATATTTTTACCTGATTATTAGAAATCAAATTGTTAAAAAGAAATATGACGTTTAGAAATGATCTCTTCATAATTATACTATAAAGAAACAATGTTTTCAAATCAAATAGTCACTTTTTACATACACATATATACACATACACATACATATATACATACATACATACATATATACATATATACATACATACATACATACATACATATATATATATATATATATATATATATATATATATACATGTATGTATAAAAACAATTTATATGACTAAAGATTAAATTGATCTTGATTGCTCTTAGCTGTTATTATAATTGCAACGAGACATTTTAGAATAATGTTGCATAAAGTTTCCTTAAATAGGAAAATATTCAATGTTGGAGAGAAAATTAAATTAAAAGATTCCAAATCAAGCTCATGTTAAAGCAATAATGAGAAGAAAACAATTAAAGATAAGAGAAGATTGATGAAGCTACCCAAATTCAAATCTTGAACATTTATCATTTCAATACCTATATAAAGAATGTAAAGTATGCTTCATATTTCTTCTTTATTATTTTCCTTGTCATATTTCTTATTTATTCTTTTCCTCTTCATATTTCTTTTATTTATTCTGGAAGTTCCCTTTCTCCTTCTTCATGAAGTTTCTCTTCAATCCTATTTATATCAATATCCCCATCATAGAAAAAAGAAAGCTCTAAACTTTATCAAATACACATTTAAAAGTTTATAAAAGGTGTTTTTGGAATTCATTTGCAACTGTAACTCTACTAGGCAAGTCTTGACCTCCCATTGAGGTTGACTGAGAGACTTAAACCAACTAAGACATATAAGTTGGTTTTACATAGTCAATATGAGATTTCTAACAAATTTATCTCATATTGAGACATATATATATATCGAGCGTAAAAATTATACATTAATAAATTATTTGATAGCGGTTCAGTAACTGATGAAACAATAAACCAACAAAGAACAAACTTCGTTAAGATAACTTTTAATTCATGACTCTCATATCATGTTACGAATTAAGTCTAACTCAACCTTATAAAATTAGTTTGTAAAATGATATTTACACTCGTATTAAGAGTAAAGAATATATAATTATATATAAAAGAGACTTTTCTTTTTTCTATCCACACTTGTATTCCATTTTTACTCTTTATTTTTTTTTTAAATTAAAATAATTATTTTATAAATTTTACTAAATTTAAATATTTTTTAAACTTAATCATTTTTAATTAAAAAGGTACAAAATAAATAAAAATTATTTATAATAAAATTATAAAAATTATTTATAATAATAATAATTTTATTAGTTTTTATTATCATAAAAGAAAAGTGAAGGAACATTAGTAGCGCGTGTTTTAACTAGTATTTTATATAGCATATTGCTTTAAGAGTATCAATAAGTTACTAAATATTAATTTAATTTCTATACACCAATATTTTATTTTTTTTACATTATCAAGTAGTCAAGTACAACTTTTAATAAGCTTACGCTAATATTAAGAGGTGTGTTTAGGAGACGGATTAAAAAAATTCTTGAAATATGTAGAATGTGACATCCCAATTATATAAGAATTATATAACATAGACGTCATCAAGTATAATACAATAAAGCAGTTAGGACAAGTGATAAGGGCAATATGATTACATCTATCCTACCAAAAGTGCTAGGAAATTAAAACTTGAATTACAAAAGGGTGGAGTATTTCAAAAGAATAAAAGTAGGTAAATCTATAAGCTCATAGGCTACTCAACAGCATTGGCACCCTCCAGCTCCTACTCCACAGATGCCTCATCTTCCTCTGCTCACATCCAAGTTGATGATCATTGCAACAGAAAACACATACAACAAGCACACAAACAAGCAATAATCATACTGTTCAATCAATTAATAATCATCATGCTTAGTACATATAAAACAGTTAATACATAACACTTTAAACCATGACTCAAACACTCACGCGACTCATCCGAATTAGTATAACTGTCGAACTATTGGTCGTCTTTGCACTTGCGTAGTTCAACTGACACTCCCCAACATTATGCAAGGTAAATCCCCCAATCTGTCTATGTCTAAACTCTAAGACTATAGACGAGGACCTCCCTCTACTCTCACCACTTACACTGCTCTCCTCTATCTGAGTATGAACAGTGCTTCGAGTGTAGGGATAGACATACCAGTTCAAAGCTCCATACAGTTATACAGAACAACATCAACACCCCACATATCACTTTCATCCATCTCTCCCCGAGATGTCCAACTCATACTCAAATTCATCATTTACATTTACAATCATATTATCACAATAATTTAACATATCTCATGCATTCACATACTTTCAAATAAATCAAATTACAGTATATATTCCAACCATCTTGCACACTTAACTCAACCCAAGAGCAAAGAAACCTGGAACCGAACACTATTTGTCGAGCGCTGTTTGGCCGAACACTATTTGGCCGAACGCTAAAACACCAAACAACATATTGACCGAACACCATTAAACGAATACTGTGCGATCAAACCATACTAGGCCGAACGCTCAAGAACGAACACCATATTGGATTCAACACTATTTGGGACGAACACTATGAGATTGAGCACTATTAGGCCGAACGCCAAAACCGAACACCACATTGAATTGAACACTATCGGAACGAATGCTAAGATCGAGTACTTAGGCTTAATACCATATTGGACAGACAACTGTTTGGACGAACGCTCAAAGATCAAGCCTCATCAAGTCCGAACGCTACCTTTGACGAGTACTCCCTAAGGATAAACATCATCGACGACGAACGCTAACCGCCACTAATATACCAAGACTGAACGCTTAAGATTGAAGTCTGAGAATATTTTATCAAGATCGAACGCTAACAAGCTAAACCTCAGAATACCTGATCCGGGTTGAACGCTAACTAACACATATCAAGATCGAACGCTTAAGAGCTACACGAGAATACCAGGTTAAGAACGAACACTTATAATAACTATTACACCAAAACCGAACGCTATTGGTCAAGCACTATTTGGCCGAACACCATTTGACCGAATACTATTTACTGCACTATTGGGTCGAACACTGTCTGGACAAACACTGAGAGACCGAACGCTATCAAACCGAACACTGTCTGGACGAATGCAAAGAGACCGAATACTATCAAATCGAATACTGTTTGAACGAATACTAAGAAACTGAACACTATAAGGTCGAACACTGTTTGGACGAACGCTTATAGATCAAATACTATGAGACCAATTACTATGAGGTTGAACACTGTTTGGACGAACGCTTACAAACCGAACACTATCAAACTTAACACTGTTTGAACGAACGTCATATAGACCGAACACTGAGGTTAAACAATGTTTTAACGAATGCTTGGAGACCGAACACTATCAGGTCGAATACTATTTGGACGAATACGTTTTGGTTGAATACTATTTGGACGGACGCCAAGAAATCAAGTACTATTAGGCTGAACGCTAACGGTAGAAATCTAAGAATAGCAATTCAAGACCGATCGCTACAATCACTATTACAGGGTTAAGGTCGAACGCTAGATATCACTACCGGAGAATACCAAACCAAAACCGGACGTTATTTGTTGAACACTGTTAGGTTGAATACTATTTGACCAAACTCTATTTGGCCGAGCACTATTTGGTCGAGCCTTATTTGGGCAAGCACTATTTGGACGAGCGAGCGCGTTCTGCAGAATTATGCAGAATCGCAAACAGACTTCCAGAGCCCCATTTTCATCCCCTTTTTTCCCCAGATTCTCATCAAACAACATAATATCACAACTTCATAATTTCAACACATAACACCCAATATTTCTTAATCGTAACAGAAAATTCCAAACCACAGGCTAATCAAATTATCATACATACAAAGCATATAATATTAAATCAAATAAACAGAACCAGCTCCCCTTACCTTAAAGTTGAGCAGTCTGGCACACAACACAACTTCCAACAGTATCCTACCCCGGAAGGAACTTAAGCAGTGCCCTACAACCATCACATTGGTGGCGAGAACAACCCTTAGAGCTCAAACTTGACAGGAATTGGAAAGAGGACAATTCTAATTGCACAAAAGCAGTAGAACCATAAGCCCTAGATTTCGAAGATAGCGGGAGAAAAGAGGAAGCCACTTACCGGCTGAAGAACGTAAAACCAATCGGATGGTTTTGAAGCTCTCTACGAGACGGTCGCTAGGGTACCACCTAATAGAACATGCAATGGCTAAAGCAGTGTGGAGGCTAGAGAGAAGGCAAGAAAGAATTTGGGAAAAAGGGTTTTAGAGAGAGAAAGAAGAATTGACAAATGAACTTCAACTTTTTCTTTTTAGGAGAGCCCCCTTACCAAGGTCATGAGCCCAAATTGCTAAAGGTTTGGCTGCCACAATTAAGGCCCAATAACCCTGGGTTCAAATTTTTAGGTCCTTACATAGAATAGCATTCTATAATCTTTAGTGTGTTTTTAATATAAAAAGTGTTCTTTTTATACTGATTTGATAGAAAGGAGATAAGATAAATTAGAAGAAAAAAAATATAGAAGGAAAACAATTTAGAAATAAAGCGAAAGTTAAATAAATTTAGATAAGGAAAAATAACGGAAAGATGAATAAAAATGTGTATGTAACACTTGTACAATAAATCTTACAATTTTAAAAAAAAATAGTTTTCATTTTTTTCCTCTCCCACTAAGCAAGTTATATCAATTTCATTATGATTCTTTTAACTAAAACCACCGATAATTCTTTAATCTCAAGACATTGATTAATATTGTTACCAAACTTAGTGATTTCTTATGAACTTGCATGTAAAAAAAGGTAGAATAAACTACGTTTTATTTTTTCTTAATTACACTTGAAACTTTAAAACATACATTACCTTCGACACAATCATTAATCTTAATAATATTATTTTAACATACTTAAGTTCGGAATCATTTTTGTTTTTCTTCATAACCCATTTGAAAAATCGAATGAGAGAAAAGGGAATATATGCTAGGAACAAATTTTGTTGCATATTTTAGATGTTGTAAACTTCTAAAAGGGAAGTTCCTCTAGAGAATAAAGAATTTTAAACTTTAGACTTGAAATGGATAACCATTATTTGTCTCTAGTTTGTGTTGGTTTGAAGAGCCACCAAGACCATGAAATGGAAAACCACAATCTCAAGATTCACTTTTAAATAGATAGACACTATCCCACCTTTTTCTTCTCTACTAAATCCAACAACAAAAAACCAAATTTTTGGCACCCCACGCATGATGCTAAGTGGTTGGACCTTAGGCTACAAGCATGAATAAATGAATGATCCTTACGTGCTTTGAAATTTCTAGCAGCTACATTTTTGGTTATGTAGCAGAAGCACGATTTCATCAGCAATCTTTTAGAGGCATGGTTGAAAAAAAGTTGAGAGGACCACACTTTGCCACTACAACACAGCTTTTGAGCCAATATTTGAGGCTCAAAACTAACACTTTGCTTCTGCTCTTTTGAAGAGTGCAGTGACTTTAAGAAATGTGGTTATGCTTGCATTCTATTCTACACTGTCCCTCTTTCTTGGCAAGGAATCCTCTAGAATCTTGTGATAATCGAGTTCCACATTTGAAATAATGATGACAATTTAGGTGTTTAGGCGATAAATGTTGCTTTAAGAAAGTGAAGAGTCTAAACCATGATTACATGTTGGAATTCAAGGATTTAAGTGGGCCAATCATGCTCATAAGTACGAATGGATCATTCCAATTATTCACATTATACAAAACAATAGAGCATGATGACCAGTTTTATTGGGTAAACTTTAGTGCCTATATCACGAGAGACTGATTTAGCCTTTCTACCAAAAGGTGTTTCAATCGAATGTGTATAATACCAATGGCAACATCCATGTTGCTCTTCCATAGAATATCTGTGGGGTCTTATATAGATACTGGAATCTCTTACTGCTCCACTGGCTAGCTGGGTCTTACATGGAAAATGGGCAAGTCTTCAAATAATAAGAGAAATAAATATACAATGTTAATTAATTTATATGAACTTCTTCCCTATATTATTTAACTTTTTTTAATTTGTAAGATTTTAGATTTATACTTGAATTATCAAAACAAATTGGAACGAAAGAAATCACCAAAAATAAAACAAGATTTCGACATAATTCAGATGAATCTGCATTCAAAATTTGTTAGGTAAGACATTGTGTGGTGAGAGGTTCTCTTTCTCCTCCATTACCCACCTAGCTAGTAGTGGTGGCGTGAACAAATGCTCTAAAATTAGGTTGGTCAGTTTCAACAACGTGGGGTAATGAATAATTGAATTCCAAGGTTATTGGTAATCTGGGTTGATATGTTGCAAGCTCAAACACCTATATTTGTTAATTATATCAACCTTATCAAAGTATAGAGATTAGGAGAAACAAGGTGGGCGTGCCGGAGTGGTTATCGGGCATGACTAGAAATCATGTGGGCTCTGCCCGCGCAGGTTCGAATCCTGCCGCTCACGTTTTAATATTGTATTGGTATTAATTTTAAAAGAGTAACTTTGTAAGATTAAGAAGTAAAGTGTTAATTTATTTTACAACTTTATAAGTTGGGTCTATCAATATAAAAGTGTTGGATTAGTATACTAACATAAGTCATTTTAGGAACTACAACTTAATTAAGCTCTTTATACTTATAATTTTTCTATTATTATTCTTTATATTTTGATATAATACTTTTTACCTATTATTACTTATTTTGATTTTATACGAAAAATAATTATTATGCTATTTTTAGTATTTCGTGGGCTGCTTTTTGTTTTGTATGTGGTTAAAAGTTAGAAAACATTTAAAATGATAACTTAAAGTAATTATCGTGTCATTATGCTATTCAAACACTACATTTAATTAAAATTGTAAAATTAAATTCAATGTAATAGTCATTTAAATTAAAAAAAATAATGAAAATAAATAAAAATTGAACTTGATTAATACTTATTAAATTAACTAATTTAAATAAAAGTTGTATTCTATACGATCAAGTATCTCTCAGTCATACTAGTTATGGATGGAAAAAAGGGTCGAGCCTTGAAGTCCAGTAGAAAAAAAGTGTGCAAATGCGATCTCTTCAACCTATCATAACTCGTTCGGTTCCCACTCAGCTCCGCAGGCCACGACCAACCTGATATCATTAAAAAAATTAAATGTAAAGAACTCGTCAACACTTAGCCTGGCATGCCAGCCTAGTCAACTTGACTTCATTAAACAAAAACATAAATGTAAGGAATTCGTCATCGCCTAACTCGTCAAGCCAGTTCAATAATGATGTTATATTCAAATAAGTAATAATTTATTTAATGTATGAATATGTTTCAATATTTAGTGGGAAATTCAAATGCAACCAGGATGTTATATTCAAATAAGTGATAAATTATTCAAATGCAGCTTGACATTACCTCGACAGCCTACCTTGTGACTTGCGTGACAGCGCGACAACCCAACATGAACTCATTTCAACTGGACAACCTAGCCAGCTTGACAAAGTAGTAGCTCAAGAGGCTAAGTTGTAAAAGTCTAATCGTTATTAAGTGGTAGGTTAGCCCGAGTCATTTTTGGCGGGCCAAAGTCGAGTCAGACTTAAACAGGCTAGGTTGGCCCATTTTGCCACTCTAAATTCTAGTATAAAAGTCATCCTGGGCAAAATACATATCGAACTACTAAGTCGACACAGTCCATCTTTAGTGAGCCATCACAATATTACATAAGACACTTAATGACCAATGATTAATTGTGATAAGTGAAAAACTAACAAATATTTGGGTCAATAGACCAAGACCCATAGAGGTAAAAGTTCATAAATAGTAAGAATAAAACATATTTTACAAGGTATGTTGATTACATTCATTAATTATTGCATTTGTAATATCCCAAATTTCAGGGTGTCACGATTATTGCAAAAACTATATACTTTAAAACTTCTTATAACACGAATATGTGTTAAGAAAAAAAAACATCTTTGTTCAATATGTGTAATTAATTCAAAACATAATGGTTCCAAAAGCCTTGTTCAATTACATTATTCAAATTAATAAAAATAATGAGGGAAATGAAATAACTCCAATTACATAGTCTTAGAATCCAAAATCAAAATAACTTTTAAAAGAAAATTCCAAGTATGTCCTCCGTCATCTCTCGCATCTATCATGTTTCTAGAGCATCAGTAATATCACCTACTCACGTATAACACAATATATGATCATCATTGATAATTTCATCCACAAACACATAAACACAAACACGTATGGGATAAGCTACCGATAAAACAATTATAACAACAAGATACATACATACTGATTATATCAACAATAATCAAACACTCCATACATAGAAGTAATAACAATAGAATTTCTAATCCTCTAACACAAACAATTCAATTATCTTAAATTGTTTGATCCTCGATCCTCAGTCCTTGATTTCATCACGAAAATCATAAACATAGACTAATTGTGTATCCTCTCAACTACACCTATGTTAATTGCTCAACATGATACCATCACTATTAACATAGCATCATCTAAAGCATCATCGTATTTTCAATAAGAATATTTGCTTCCATGGTATATCATGAAACAACATTTTGTTTAGTAAATTTTCAAGATATTGCACCTCCACCCAAAGTATAACCACAACCAATAGTTGATTTTGTGTCACCAAAATATAAATTCAATTTGTATTGATATATCCTTCAATAATCTCAAGAAATTTTACATAATTAATGCTATAACTAAAAGAATCACAAAAAATACTATTTGTTAGCAAAATCTCTAAGTTTAGAAGTTTTGATGATGTCTCAAAGTCAAGTTTCAAGTGCTCAAGTTGCAAGAAGATCTTCATGAAGACTTGTTTGTATTAAAGCTTTTGTAATTTAGAAGTTTTATGTGCAAGGTGTTATTTATCTTTGATTCCATTTATTGTTTGCTTAAAAATTGTTTTTTGGAGTCAGAAAAACTCTACAACAATTGATTAACATTTAAGATAATTGATTATCACAGAAAGAATTTTAAGTTTGCTAAACACTCATTTTGTCTCTAAAATAATCGATTATGATTTGCAATAATCAATTACCACGACTAGCCGTTAGAGTTTCTATGGCATGAAAAATGGTCATACCTCTAACAAATATAAAATAAAACATTATGGTGTTCCCTATGGAAAATATACTTGGGTTATACAATAATTTAAAATATTTTTTAACTAACTCAAAGGACCCATACAAAATTGTTGGGTACCTAAAATAGTTTGTTCTTATTTATTTTGCAAAGAAGTTCAAAATCCAAGAAGTCTATGTGGTACCTTGATAGTGGTTGTTCAAGGCACATAACAAGATATAAAAAGAAATTTACAAACTTTTGAAAAGAGGAACAAGGCTATGTCACATTTGGTGACAACAACAAAGGAAAGATCATTGCTATAAGAGACATAGGAACTGCAAATACCTTAATGATAAAGGATGTACTATTTGTAGAAGGATTAAAGCACAATATACTCAGTATTAAACTGTGACAAGTCTCAAGGTAACCTTTAAACCCAATTATTATAGTATCCATGAAAAAGGTTCTTCTAAAATTGATTTGAAAGGTATTAGGCATGCAAATATTTATTTAATTGATTTAGAAAATGCATCAAATAAAAATATTTCATGTTTAGTAGTAAAAGAATAAAATCCATCGTTGTGGCATAAGAGACTTGTCCATATTCATATGCAACAATTGAATAAGCTTATATCTAAATACTTAGTAATTGGTTTACCAAAATTAAAATTTGTAACGAACAAATTATGTACTGCATGTCAAAAGGTTAAACAAATTAAATCATCTTTAAATTCTAAAAATATTGTTTCTAGAGAAAAATCCTTAGAATCGTTGCACTTGGATTTATTTGGTCATTTAAGGATAAAAAGTTTTGGGGGAAATTATTTTGCTTTAGTTATAGTTGATGATTATTTAAGATATACATGGACGTTCTTTAGTACTCTTAAAATTGAAACTTTCAAAGTATTTAAAAAGTTTGCAAAACAAGTTCAAAATGAGAAAGATTTTAAAATAAAATCTATTCGAAGTGATCATGGAAGGGAATTTCAAATTGAATCATTTGAAAATTTTTGTGAAGAATTTTGGAATTTCTCATAACTTTTTTGCGCCTAGAACTCCATAGCAAAATGGAGTAGTAGAAAGAAATAATATATCTTTAGAAGAACTTGCTAGAACTTTGTTAAATGAATCAAAAATTCCAAAACATTTTTGGGTTGATGCTATGAGTATTGCAAATTATGTGTTAAATAGAATGCTTGTTAGACCTATTTTGAAATGTGCTCCTTATTAACTGTTTATAGGAAGAAAGCTTAATGTTTTTCATTTGAAAATTTTGGGATGTAAATGTTTTGTTTTAAATGATGGAAAACAAAATTTGGGAGAATTTGTTTCAAAATCCAATGAAGCTATATTTCTTGGTTATTCTCTAAGAAATGAAACATATAGAGTTTTTTTTTATCGAAAAACGTTTGAAATAGAAGAGTCTACCCATGTTGTCTTTGATGAAATTGTGGACCTTAAGGAAAAACCTCTCGAGTTAGAAAATTCTGATGCAGGTGAAGAATAAGACTTGAAATAGACAACAAATAAAGAGAATAATAATTCTCAACCTGAAGATTTGGATAAGACATGGAAACAATCCCGAGGATTATCATTGGACAATATTATCAGAGACGTCACAAAAGGGATAAGTAATTGAAGAAACTTAGTTAATTATTGTATGATTGTGGCTTTTGTTTCAGAGTTAGAACCTAAGAACGTGAAGGAAACTCTTCAAGATGATCAAAGATAGCTCTTTTTAAGAATAATAAAAAGTTGGGGAGAAATATGTTTAAAGGCTTTATTTATTTATCTCACATCTATTAATATCTTTCTTTAAGTTATGTATGAGTTATAGGTTATGAGTATAGCTTACAAAAAGCTTTAAATTAAAGGAATTTTGATCATCATTAAAAAAAGGAAGATTGTTAGCAAAATCTTGAAGTTTAGAAATTTTGATGATTGCAAGAAGACCTTCATGAAAACTTGTTTGTATTAAAGTTTTTGCAATTTAGTAGTTTTATGTATATATCATTGATTCCATGTATTGTTTACTTTAAAATTTGTTTTTAGAGTCAAAAAAACTCTTCAATAATTTATTAACACTTAACATAATGGATTATCACAAAGAGGTTTTTAATTTTTCTAAAAACTCATTTTGCCTCTAGAATAATTGATTACCAGCACATGATAATTCATTATTTATAATCATCGATTATGAATTACAATAATCTATTATCACGACCACTCGTTGGAGTTTTTATGCATTTTTTGGTGCATTAATTAAATGCATAATCGAATACCATAAGTTGATAATTAATTATCACGTGTTAAATAGCTGACAAATAATTTTTGGAGGTATCCTTGAGTGAGATTCTTATATATTGAGTTGAGTCTTTCATTCTAACATACGATATATACAAAAATCTTATTTGATTGCTTGTGTGTTGTGATAAGTGTGTTATAGGGTTTGTGTAACCCTTGTGTTGTGACTTTGAGAACTTGGTGTTGACATAGAACGAGAACTTTCACTAAGTTGTGTTTGAGTGTTGTAATAAACCTTATATTGATTCCGTAATAAAGTTTGTTTCGGTAGTGGACCGAGAACACTCTTCCTTGCTTTGGATTTGCTGCTCCTTTCCTGGTATCAATCGGGGTTTGACCTGCACAAAACACTCTAACGCTCAAGTCAGAATTACGCTATGGCAGGCTAACTTAACTATTGATTCAGATGTCTAACCCGATCATTAATCTTGTATTTATAGGCTTCGTAAAATTGCCAGCCCATTAATCATCCATTAATGTTGTATCCTGAAATCTGTTAATTATCCATAAATGTCGCATTCTTGCTGTTATCGTGATTATTAACCACATTGACTAACCATTAATGACATTTACCTCGTCATTGACCTCACCTGGACCCACTACCGATCGACTCAATCGGCCCGACTCTCCTTCCTCCTGACCAACCGGTTACTGGGAGGTAGTGCAAAGTTAAAAGTTGTTTATCTCTAAATAGTATTTACCTCTAAAATTAATAGCCCATAAAAATATAAGTAACAATAAAATTATTTATTTATTTATTTTAAATTATATCAAGTATTTCCAACAAAAGAGTAAGGAGGCAAAAACAAAACTAAAGTTCTAATGTCACTACAATCAAATTCACAATAGACAAAAAAGATGATGATAAAAAAATTTCAAATTGAATAAATACTCATCCAATGAAAAAACAAAAAAAAATGCAACAAAAATAAAAGAAAATTAAAGATAAAAAAAAGAAAAATCAAATTTAAGATTTGAAATTAAAATAAAGAGGTATTAAGTGAAGATAAATATTTAGAATATTTACTTAACATTTTTTATTTATTTAATTTAGTCTTTAAAAAATATTTCAATTCTAGAAATATAATATAATTATTTATTATTTTAGATTTAGAAAATTAAAATTAAAATTAAAATATTATTAATATTTGATATTATGTTGCATTTACTATATATATATATATATATATATATATATATATATATTGTTTCGTGGAAAGTTTATGAGACTGAGACACTAACCTTTCTGACGTGACTTTCCATCTTCTGACCTCTGAATCTCGCGCTCTAAATTCTTTAAGTCCAAGTCAAAATGGGGGAGGTACTAGCAAAGGCACTCTGACGCTCAAGTTAAGCGTTTGTTGAAAGAGTTGTTGCTCACAAATGAATATTATGGTAATTGATTAGTATGAACTAAGTGAAGCGTGAGTAGAATGTTTTGGGGTGTGAATTTTGCCTACCTGGTTGATATCCCTGAGCTTGTATTTATAAGTTATCACAAGCAAAACAGACTTTACTTGAAATCTAGGTGGTTGAATACAGACTTCCCTTAAAATTCGGGCGGTTGCTCATAAACAACTTTATGAGTATCTTTGACTATTTCAATCATCCAATGGACACTTGGCCCAATAAGCGTTAGCCCAATAGTGGTCCAGCTTTAATAAAAATGATCGCCCTTGTTGGCTATAGTGGTGACCGAACGGTGTTGAGTGTATGACCGCTTGATATCTACTAGGTATAATACACAATTGACGAGCGCTGACGTGGTTTAATCTGGTTGACAGGCATTGTTGGGGCGACGAGGGCTGTTACAAAAGATAGACCGATCGATATTGGATGCTAACCGTTCGGCCTAGATATGATACTATACATAAAGCCCCCCAAGTCCGAGTGAACCGTTTGGCCTTAGCCAAGGTTAACTATAGGACTTATATGAGCTTGGGGAAGATTGTCCTCGTTCTATTGGGGAGTTTTCTCTGATTGTAATTTGAATTGTTGCTCGTCTCTGACCAATTGATGGACTTTAGGGGTTACCTTTTGAACGTTTTACTTGGTCGATCGGCTTGTGATGTGAGTTCTTTCTAGAACTTTTTCCCTACGCTGACTGGCGACTTTGATAGCATTTTGTTTTACCTGCAATACAACGTCGACTGACTGAATACCTTTTGGGCCAAATAGCTAAATGTCTGTGAAGCCGAATGGCCTAACACTTGTGTGGCTGCTTGGTTGATCATTTTTTGAGGCCGAATGGTCGAATCACTTGTGAATGTATGTGAGTGAGCGCTCGTTGGGAAAATGCCTTTAACGTTCGGATGATAGTCCATGAGGGACGATTTTCACTGCTTGGTTTATATAGTTGAGGGAGGACAGTCGCTACCGCTCGGTTTATAGTCCATGGGAGACTATCTTTGATTTATAGTCCATGGGAGACTATTTTTGATTTATAGTTCATGGGGGACTATCTTTGATTTATAGTCCATGGGGGACTGTGTTTGATTTATAATCCATGGGGGACTACCTTTGATTTATAGTCCATGGGGGACTATCTTTGATTTATAGTTCATGGGGGACGATCTTTGTCGTTCGATTTTGAATGTTCCCTGAGTCTTGTGGATGGCCCTATAAGGCCAATTGGCTGAGTACCTGTGAGGGCGAAGGGGCTGAGCACCTGTGTGGCTTGATGGCCGAGAATTTGTGGGGTCGGATAACCGAGCATTTGTGAGGCTTGATGACCAAGCACCTGTGAGGCCTGATGGTCGGCGTTAGTGAGGCTTAATGACCGAGCGCTTGTGAGGCCTGATGGCCGAGCGTTTTTTAGGCTTGATGATTGAGTACTTGTGAGGCCTAATGGTCGAGCGTCTTCAAGGCTTGATGATCGAACGCATGTGAGGCCTGATGGCCAAGCGTCTTTGAGGCTTAATGACCAAGCGCTTGTGAGGTCTGATGGCCGAGCGTCTTTGAGGCTTGATGATTGAGCGCCTGTGAGGCCTGATAGCCGAGCGTCTTTGGGGCCAAACACGGAATCGAATGCATGGGATGCCGAATGGCCGAATACATTTAAAGCCGAACTGTCAAATGCATTTGATAAAACGTGATGGTAGTGTCATAAACGTTTATTCCAACAGAAGAATTTAAACAACAAAAGTCTATGTATTAAGAAATTGAAATAAGCATGATCACAATGTTCAAATAAATTTTAAGATTCGTTGCACTCCACATGTTAGAAAGGAATGTTTATCATATCTTTTAGTCGATGCGGTCCCGAACTAAGCGGTAAGGGCTCCGACTATGGCTATGACTTCGCCTGTGTCTTCATTAAACCCTTTGATATGACCGTTCGATTTCTCTGTGTTGAGAATTTTCTCTGATAGGACTTTTTGTTCAGGTTCTTTCTCCTACAAATTTCTGTAGATGACCTCCTCGGATGAGCCTTTCTATCTCATCTTTTAATGCATCACATTCCTCTATAGTATGTCCTCAGTTTAGATGAAACTAACAACTTTTCCTTTCGTTAGCGTCTTTTGGAGAAAACTTTTTCTGAATTGTAAGAAGTTCAGTATTTAGAGTTTCCTCAAGAACTTTTACCTTGGGTGCGTTGAGGGGAGTGTAATGATTATACCTGGGTGTTCGGACGAAATCCTTGTGAAACGTACCTCCGTTCCTGTCACTACTATTGAATGCCTGCCTGATTTCTTTCTTGTTTCCACCTGCAGAGATTTCTTATTGTTTCTTTATTTGTGAGATTCGCATATCCTCCATACGGATGAATTCAACTACTCTTTCTTGGAGCTCTTCCATAGCTTTTGGTGGTCACGCATACAATTTCTCAGCAAAATATTGTGGCCTTAGGCATGAAGGCAGGTTGCTGATGATAAAAGTGTGATTAACATCTTTAACTCGCCGTGCGGCTTCATTATACCTTTTCATAAAGGCTTTCAAAGTTTCGTCCTTTTCTTGCTTGGTGTTTACTAATTATGTCAGTGTTATCTCCTGTTTCAGATTGGAGGCGTATTGCCTTCTAAAGAGAGTTTCCACAGTGGCGAAGCAATCCACTGTATTTGGGGGAAGAGTGTTATACCACTCTAATGCCTCGTCCTTAAGTGATAAGGAGAATGCTCTACATATAACCGGGTCACTGTCCGTGTAAAGCGCCATTACATTGGTAAAGATCCTGAGATAATTGTTTGGATCTGCCGAGCCATCATACTTATCTAATACAGGAGGATTCTTTTCTGGCATTGGAGTTTGCATGATGGCCAAAGTAAAAGGGAGTAAGCTAGAGGGTCGACCGGTTCGCGGGGGAGACGATTCTCGCCTTCCCCAACCGTTCCGGTTGATGTGCTGGGATGGCTGCCGATTACGGCTTCTCTCGTTTTCATTCTCTTGGTTCGAGGCAGACCGTTCGGTATGGACTCGTTCCGGCCTAAGCGTCACAATCTCTTCTGCATGCTTTCGCAACAACTCCTGTTGTGCTTCCGCCTGGGCCTGTATTGTTCTCGTATGGGCTTGTATTTGTGCCTGCATTTGTGCTATCAAATCTTTGGTACTCTGTTGTTCGTCCATGCTCCTTGGGGTCACCATTTGGGCTTCTTCTTATTGTTCTCGGCCCCACGGTGGGCACTAAAGTGTTTCGGTGGAAAGTTTATGAGACCGAGACACTAACCTTTCTGACGTGGCTTTCCACCTTCTGACCTCTGAATCTCACGCTCCAAATTCTTCAAGTCCGAGCCAAAATGAGGGAGGTACCAGCAAAGACACTCCAACGCTCAAGTTAAGCGTATGTTGAAAGAGTTGTTGCTCACAAATGAATATTATGGTAATTGATTAGTATGAACTAAGTGGAGCGTGAGTAGAATGTTTTGGAGTGTGAATTTTGCCTACCTGGTTGATATCCTTGAGCTTGTATTTATAAGTTGTCACAAGCAAAACAGACTTATCTTGAAATCCGAGCGGTTGAATACAAACTTCCCTTAAAATCCGGGCGTTTGCTCATAAACAACTCTATGAATATCTTTGACTATTTCAATCATCCAGTGGACACTTGACCCAATAACACTACAATAAAACATGGAACTACCGACGGCTTTTTATTGACGGACTTAGTTCCGTCGGTAAATGATGCATTACCGACGGCTTTTACCGACGGATGCAAAAAAATGTATTTTACCGACGGATATGGGCCTTCGGTAATTACCGACGGCCAAAAGCCTTCGGTAAAGCCTTCGGTAATTACCGACGGCCAAAAGCCTTCGGTAAAGCCTTCGGTAAAAAGAGCGGCAAAATTCCCGCCCATTTTTTCACTCTCTCTACGCAAAGTTTATACATTTTTATCACTCACAAATCGCTTTCTCTGCTATATTTCTCACCTTTTCTCACCTTCTGCCACCATTTTTCTCTACTGTGCAACCATCTTCCCACACTGTCACCGGTGCCGCTGGGAGAACGCCACCGCAGCCTTTGGGAGGACGCCACCGCTGCCATGGGAGGACGTCGCCGCTGCTGTGGGAGGACGCCGCCGCTGCTGTGGGAGAAGCGCCGCTGCCGTGGGAGAAGCGCCGCTGCCGTGGGAGGACGCCGCTGCTGCCATGGGAGAAGCGCCGCTGCCGTGGGTGAAGCGCCGCTGCCGTCGCTGGAGAGGACCACCGTTGCCATGGAAGAACACCACCGTGCAAGCTTCACTGACATTAGGGATTTTTTCAATTTTAGGGTTTCTAAAACAATTAAAGAACCAAAGTGTAGCCTCTGATTTTGGTTTTGGAATGAATAAAATTGTTGTTTTGGTTTAGGAATGAAGAAATTTGGGTAAAAAAAACTGAAAAACGAAGGATACAGGAGAAGGGAAAAGAGGAAGAAGATGAACCAGATCGACGTATTTACCGACGGACTTACCGAAGGCCACGGAAGGATTTTGGCCGTCGGTAAAGCCTTCGGTAAATACCGACGGCCAAAAGCCGTCGGTAACTGTTACCGACAACGATATTACCGACGGTCATTTGTCCGTCGGAAAAATCGCATTACCGAAGGCTTTTGGCCGTTTCCGAAGGATTTTGGCCGTCGATAATAATTGTTTTTTTGGTTGTGTAAGCGCTAGCCCAATAGTGGTTCAACTTTAATAAAACTGATCGCCCTTGTTGGCTATAGTGGTGACTGAACGGTGCTGAGTGTATGATTGTTCGGTATCTACTAGATATAGTACATAATTGACGAACGTTAGTGTAGTTTAACCTGGTTGACGAGCGTTATTGGGACGACGAACGCTGTTACAAAAGATAGACCGATCGATATATATATATATATATATATATATATATATATATATATATATATATATATATATATATATATATATATATATATATATAAATTATATGAATAAAGTAAAATAATAAACTCTCCATATAATCATATCTTTTATATTTCCAAAACCTAAAAGTTCAAAAATAATATCTTATCTATAATTTTTTTTAATAAAAATACTAGTTGGTTTCAATGAGTAAAACTACAGTTGAATACATTCAAATTTCACTATATATTAAACATAAATAAAAGTATTCGTACAAGTCATTTTTTCCTAAACATCTAAATAATCTTTTTTATTTTCTTCTCCAAACAAATTTCAAACTATTTTTTTTAAGGAATAGTCTTTGTATTTGTCTGTGTAACATTTTAAAATACATAACTTAAACAAACTAAATTTGATATTTATAATATATATAACAATGCACACAAAAATATATAATTATATTGAGCCTGTAAGATACTACCCCATAAGTACAAATTCTGCACTTATATAGAACACTTAAAAAATGTAGGTGGCTTTGACTCCTTGACCACCCTACAATCTTCAATTTAAGACACAGCTTTAACTAATTATCAACAACATTTTATAGTTTGGCTGAAGCTTTAGACATTATAGTGTGACTTTGTTTATTTTCACATATTCACATAATTACGTAATTATTATGTTTCATAACTTCAATAAAAAATTTTTAAAGTGTTTAAACTGAGTTAAAAAAAGATATCTTTTATTTAAAAAAATTATTTTTTATTTATAAAAATAATTGTTTAGGATTTTGAGAATTATTTTAAAATTCAAAATATAAATTTAAAGTTCTAACAATTAAATATTATTTTATTAGAACTGCAAACAGAAAGTGGGCGTGCCGGAGTGGTTATCGGGCATGACTAGAAATCATGTGGGCTCTGCTCGCGCAGGTTCGAATCCTGCCGCTCACGTACTTTTTTTTTTTATTATTATTTTATATTGGTACATCTAAAAATTGTTATTAGTTAGAATTCTACATTGTAATTAGGTAAGATTTTATGTATAATTTCTTAGTTTTTACTTTTTAGTATTTTCTTTTAATTTTGTTAGAAATTTTAATTCTTTTTTTCGGTAATCACATTATTTTATTTTCAATTTTTTTGGTATTTTAATTAATAATCAAACTAATCATATTAATTGAATGTAATTCGAGAAAATTAAAGATATTAAAAAAGTATTCTTAATAAAATAAAACGTATTGAATAAATTGAGCAAAATATATGATTAAGAATACGAGTTGTCATTGACACATGTGAGGGTGAGAAATAAAATTTAGTCTCGTAATCAATATAAATTTTTTTAAGTCGGATGAAGTTAAATTTCACAAGCTTTAGTTGTAACTGAGTTAACAAATGTGAATGTAAATAGTTGTAAATGGAAAGATGAACAAATATCAATAACAAGAAGGCAAAATGAGTTTGAAATTTCTACAATCACTGAGTCGATAATTTAATTTAATTATATGTAACATTGATTATCAATCAAGTTGAGAGTTGCTATATTGTGAACATTAAATTTAAAATTTTCTCAATTATATATTTTAACATGCTACATTCTTAATCTTTGGTCATTTAATTTTTTTTCAAATAAAGTAGTTGTATTTTGTGACATCCCAAAAATACAGTAATAAACCATATAATTAGAAAATCACAGTTAATAATAAAACAGTACAGTTTTCCAACTAAAAAAAAAAAATTTTAAAACCAAACGAACGCTCAAGGACGAACGTCCTTGAATACAGTCTTACAACAATAAAGAACGAACGCGTAAAGCCTCACGTCCATACCAGAGTTACAAATTTCAACCAAACGTAAAATTTAAAACTTGACCGAACGGTTCACACCGGAAAACACCGAACGGTCATACATAATAGAATTAAAGGATTGGCCGAACGTCTCACTGCTCAGTCTTCACTTCAACTTCAACCAGATTTTCTTCGTTCAGAACATCCTCCAAACGCTCGTCTCCCTCTGCTCACATCCACGCGGATGATCATTGCAATGACAGGACGGACGTACAAAACGAGACAACACAAGGAAAAACGCAGGGTAAGCTTACGTAATTTAACTCATGAATCAACATACAATTTCAAGTAAACAATTCAACGTACAAGCATATTTCAACCTACGCATTCATTACATAACAACACACTTTAACGTACGTACTCAATAAAACTCAATACGAATGACTGTCCGGACTGTATGAAATCTGTGTAGCTTCGGTGTTCGTGCACCCGGGTGATGTAGTAACTGGAACTCTCATCAGCTGCCACCCGAGGTTAGTCCTATCTGTCCAAATAACCACCAGGACTAGGACCTCCTGTCGTTCCCACACATGACGTACTGCCTCTACGTGAGGACGAGTACTCACGGAACATCAGGATGAATCAACCGGCTAAGCTTACCACATTCATACTTTACAAATCTCAATAATCAAGTTCTGAGTCGTTCCTCCCCGGAACGCTCGTTCAATATTCATACTTTCATTTCATTTCATATACTGTACATCACTCACTATTCATCATTCCATAATCAATTTCATCATTCATAGGGAAACCATAAAAAAAAAACGAACGTTCTGTCCCCAATAAGACCGAGGACGAACGCTGTAAGCAAGACCAGAAGACGCTCGTTCGAATCAGAGCACGAACGGCAGAATTTCAATGACGTACACTGTTCATTGGACGAACGTTATTTATCTGGAAAATCAATTGAATGAACGGACGCTCGTTAAGAATCAGAAAACGAACGTGGTAAATCTGAAATTGGACGTACGCTTTTTCAATAAAACCGAACACCATTTTGAGCGAGCGTTCAGTGTAAGACCGAGCCTCATTTTTAGGTCGAACGCTCCTTTCAAAACCGAGCACAATTAGGACGAGCGTTCAGTATAAACCGAACACCCTTTAGGACGAACGCTCAATCAAAACCGAGACCATTAGGACGAACGCTCAATTCAAAACCGAGCACCATTTTGGACGAACGCTTAGTGTGAGACCGAGCACCATTTTGGACGAACGCTCAATGTGAACACCAATTAAAGCGAGCGTTCGGTATAAGACCGAACACCATTTTGAACGAACGCTCATTATGAACCGAACACCAAACAGGACGAACGTTCAGTATAAGATTAGGACGAACGCTCAGTGTGAGACCGAACGCTAATTGGTACGAACGTTAGATGTGAGACCGAACGTTTAATAACTTAAAGTAACCGTGATAAATATACTAAGGACTTTTGAAGAAGTATTTACGAACGGTAAAATACACTATTTCACATATGCATACAACAGAAGGGAATTTATCAAGAATACCATATACAACAGTGCTTGGCCGAACGCTCAAGCAGACCTTTAGACACGAGGACGCTCGTCCTCGACCAGGGATCCTTCCAAATGAACGAATCCCACTTGTGCTAATTTATCAGGAAAACCGAACGGTCAAGGACCGTTCAGCAACGAACGCACATGATCATATGGAGGGTTCTTATTCAATATTTATTCATATTCCAGTTCATTTCTCATCATACAATATCATAGTTACGTTCGTTCATATCATCATTAACTTTCACATTTCATACGATCCATATCATGTAAATTTATATTTCTCACTTCACCCAAAATAACGAACGTTCATGCAACCAAATCACAGTAACATCATGCATTAAACTCATGCAGTTAACGACGAACGTTCACACACATACATCAAACCAGTTAAATTAAATAAGCTTCCCTTACCTGAAAATGACCGAACGTCCACAACGCACACAATTTCTTCTTTCCACTACAAATCCCCCGCTCGTCAACGCTCGCTAAATCAAGCTACAATGAACGAACCCCAGACACCATCAGATCTACCCCTCGTTAAGAATGGTGATCAACGTACGCACACAAAACTGGTTTTTGCATACCAGTAAGACGAACGACAGAGGGGAAGGACGAACTTACCAGTTCAATTTCTCCAGCCGAACGTTTCCCCTGGAAGCCCTTGACGCCGTACGTCCTTCTATGGTGCTGGAATACAGAATTGGAGGGGATGAAACGGTGGTGTGTCTTAGAGAGAGGGTGCAAAGAGTTTAGAGAGAAGGAGGAGAGAAAGAATTTCTCAGAAATGAAGGAAAGAGGGGGCGTGCAGTGGGAGTGGGGAATAAATTCAGATCTCATATTTGTTCCCACCCCCTTTCCAGCGCACGTCCAATCTGGCAGCCAGCGCACGTTCCCACTTTCGCAGACACATCCCCATGCTGCCAGCGCACTCCACCACGCTTCTGTCGGCCATACTGGACGGTCGTCCACTCTGAGGTTACCACGTGTTTTCCACTACCATCGGACGCACGTTCACACCCTGGCATCCGACAGACGCTGCTGTCTCCACGTGTGTCGCTGAGGTGGCGCGCTCTCAGACTGCCACGTTTTTTTTTTCTCTGAGGCCTGACATATTTTTAGTGTAATAATGTCTTATTTATAACATGCTACGTTCTTAATCTATTTATCCACGCTCACTTCAACTTAATCTTTCTCGAGTTTTTTTTATTGTTGAATTTGGATGCAATATGATGTATATAATAGTACAAGGAGCATAAGCCATGTTGACACTCTGGAGCTTAAATTTTTTTTAACCGCAAATGTTAAATTTTTATTAAAAGATGCTCAAATTATCCATTGACATGGAAAAAAATTAGTAAAAGTATATTATTCGAAGATGAAGAAAAAACATGGAAAAGCTTTTTGACAACATTATATATATATGGTGTTGTGTGTTGTTGGAGGTCATCATTTGGAGCTCCTAGTGCGAGTTGATCTAAGAAAAAGAAAATAGAAAAAACTAGTAAAAAATCGGGTTTTTACAGCGCACATTATGCCACGGTTCAACGAAAACCGCAGCATAATGGTGCGCGGTGGCAGTTTTGTAAATAAAACGAACATATATGCCGCGGTTCTACTGGGAACCGCGGCATATACCCCAGTCAACCATTGCCTTTGACGCCACGTATGAATAAAAAATTAAATAACAGAGTATATGCCGCGGTTCTCTGCACAACCGCGGCATATACCCTGCCAATTTATTGCAGGTGCTGACTGGGTCAGAGAATTTGAAAAGTTACAGGGGGTATATGCCGCGGTTCTCTGGCGAACCGCGGCATATACCCCTGTAACGTCTCAACTTCTCTGCCAGTCAGAGAATTTCAGAATTTACAGGGGGTATATGCCGCGGTTCCCCAGGGAACCGCGGCATATACCCACTATAACTTTTCAAATTCTGTGAAAGGCAGTTGGGGAGACAGTTGTGTTGAACACGTTTCAGGGGTATATGCCGCGGTTCCCCAGAGAACCGCGGCATATTCTCCTATATGAAATTAATTTAATGTTTATTTGAAATATTTCGAGGTATATGCCGCGGTTGCCCGCTGAACAGCGGCATATAGTTTGAAAATAATTTCAAAAATGTCATTTCTGATAATTTTTTAAATTAGTATATGCCGCGGTTGGGGGTTAAACCGCGGCATATAACCCTTTTATACCGCGGTTAAGTAGTGAACCGCGGTAGATTCCCCCGTTCAGAGTTAAAAAACAAAACTTGGAACAGTGCATCGTCTTCCTCGCGCGTTCTCTCTGTTTTCGCGTTTCTTCTTCCTCCGAACCACCCTTCATCTCAGATTTTGCGTTTTTAACCGTTTAAACTCAAAATTGTTCGGTCATTATTCGTTTTTGACGATAAAAACGAGTTTTAGCCGTTCAAAATCGTGATTTCCTGGCGTTTTTCACCCTCTCCGCCGCCATTGTGTTGCGTTTTTCACCCTCTCCGCCGCCGTTCCTCTTCCAGGTATTTATGTCCATTTGCATTTTTAACGTGATTTCTTCATTAATTTTTGCATAATGCTATAGTTTTGGTAATGTATGAAGTTTCTATAGTTTTGGTATAATTTTTGCTTTAATTTTGATAGTGCATGAAATTGTTATAGTTTTGGTAATGTATGATATGATTTTTGCTATAGTTTTGGTAATGTGTGTTGTAGTTCTTGTATTATTTATAAACCTTAAAATATTATTTATGTAATATTTAGGAATATGGATCGAAATTGGATTAATTTACCACGTATTAGTGCTGAGTACGAGAGAGGTGTAGAGGAATTTATACAATTTGCGCAACGTAATGAGGGGAGAACTGATAATGAAGTGAAGTTTAGATGTCCTTGTGTGAACTGTTTGAATGGGAGAAAGTTGAACGCAACTCAAATTAGAGAACATCTTATATGTGATGGTTTTCTAAGATGCTATACAACATGGATCTGGCACGGCGAAGAAATGGATTTTCCCACTGACTCTCAAAGTGTAAATGTTACTGATTCCACCATGGAAGAAGATCGACCGGATGAAGACAAATTGGAGGACATGATCCGCGATGTTGGAGCAGAAAATTTTGCCAAAGCTCATGTGTATGAGAAGATGTCGACTGATGCAGAAACACCTTTGTATGTCGGTTCAACTAAGTTCACACGTTTGTCAGCGGTGTTAAGGCTCATGAATTTGAAGGCGAGCAATGGATGGACTGATAAGAGTTTTACAGAACTGTTGACGTTGTTGAATGAAATGTTGCCAGATGGAAATACACTGCCCACTCGTAATTATGATGCGAAGAAAATTCTTTGTCCAATGGGTATGGAGTATAAAAGGATACATGCTTGTCCCAATGACTGCATTTTGTATAGGAAAGAGTTTGAATTTTTGACAAAGTGTCCAAAATGTGGCTTATCACGATACAAGTCAAAAAACAATAGTGAAGATAATGGTCAGATAGAAAAAAATGGATCTGCTTTGAAAGTAGTTTGGTACCTTCCAATAGTGCCCAGACTTAAGCGTTTGTTTGCGAATCCCAAAGATGCTAAAAATCTTAGATGGCATGCAGATGAGAGAAAAATTTACGGGCTGCTTCGTCATCCAGCTGATTCAAAGCAATGGAAAAATATTGATCGACAATTCCCTGAATTTGGTAAAGAGTGTAGAAATCTTAGGCTTGGTTTAGCCACTGATGGAATGAACCCATTTGGTAATCTGAGTACCAATCACAGTTGTTGGCCAGTTATATTGATAATTTACAACTTATCTCCTGCATTGTGCATGAAGAGGAAGTACATGATGTTGTCTATGATGATATCTGGTCCAAAGCAGCCTGGAAATGACATAGATGTTTATCTAAGCCCACTAGTTGAAGACTTGAAGGTTTTGTGGGTTGACGGGGTTGAAATATTTGATGCATTCGCTTCAGAGACTTTTATGATGCGTGCAATGTTATTTTGCACCATTAATGACTTTCCTGCTTATGGTAATTTGTCAGGATACAGTGTCAAGGGTCATAAAGCGTGTCCTATATGTGAAGAAAACACTGCAGCTCATCAATTGAAACATGGAAGAAAGACGGTGTATCTGCGTCATCGGAGATTTCTAAAACGTAATCATCCATATCGAAGGTTAAAAAAAGCATTCAATGGAGATCAAGAGAGGGACGAAGCACCAAATCCACTTACTGGCCTTGAAGTTCTTCAAAAAGTGAATAAAATACATCATGTATTTGGGAAAACATCGAAGAAGTCATCTGTAACGACCCCTTGGAAGAAGAAATCAATATTCTTTGATCTTCCATATTGGTCAAAGTTAGATGTTCGACATTGCATAGATGTGATGCATGTGGAAAAGAATGTGTGTGATAGCTTGATTGGTACATTACTCAACATTCAGGGAAAGACAAAAGATGGAGTGAATGCTCGTTTGGATTTGGTTGACATGAATATCCGAGAAGAGTTGTCACCCAAGGAGATTGGTAAACGTACTTATTTGCCCCCTGCATGTTACACAATGTCTAGACAAGAGAAGATAAGTTTTTGTGTATGTTTAAAGAGTATCAAAGTACCACAAGGATACTCTTCAAATATGAAGAGTTTAGTGTCAATGCAGGACTTAAAGCTTGTTGGCATGAAGTCTCACGATTGTCACGTCTTAATGCAACAGTTGTTACCGGTGGCTATTCGTGGAATTTTGCCCAAAAATGTTAGGCACACCATAAACAGGTTGTGTTCATTTTTCTCGTCAATATGTAGTAAAGCCATCGATCCTACAAAGTTAGATGAACTTCAAGGCGAGATTGTTATCATCTTGTGTCAACTAGAGATGTTTTTCCCTCCATCTTTTTTTGACATCATGGTACATTTACTTGTTCATTTGGTTAGAGAAATCAAGTTGTGCGGACCGGTATACTTAAGATGGATGTATCCTATTGAGCGTTATATGAAGATTTTGAAAGGGTACGTTAAAAATCCATATCGTCCTGAAGGTTCGATGATTGAAAGGTATATTGCTGAAGAAAGTATCGAGTTTTGTTCAGATTACATGACATCAACGAATCCAATAGGAGTTCCTCGCACAGCATGGTTGAATAAATTTTCTACAAGTAAAAGCATCCGAGGTGTCAATGTGGTGACAAAAGATCGCGAAGAATTGTTGCAAGCGCATCTTTATATATTGAACAACACAGATGAGGTGATCCCTTTTTTGGAGGCACACAAAGCCATTGTTAAGAATAAAAATCCAAGACAATCAGAGAAATGGCAATTGATGGAGCATAACAAAACATTTATGTCTTGGTTCAAATCTGAAATTGACAAAGAGCCACATTCTTCTGAAACTTTATTGTGGCTTGCAAATGGTTTGAAGTTTGATGTCGTGTGTTGTACAGGTTATGAAGTCAATAATTGCACATTCTATACGAAGACTTTGGATGATAAAAGCACAGTACAAAATACACTACAAGAAAAAGTTGAATTACATACAACCAAAATCCGTATATAAGACCCAAAATCCGTATATAACACTTGGTTACATACGACTTATATACGGACAAAAATCCGTATATAAAATCATCGTAGCTAAATTAGATACGGATAAATCCGTATATAATTTATATACGGATAAATCCGTATATAATTTCTGTATATAATTTATATACGGATAAATTCGTATATAATTTCCGTATATAAATTATATACGGATTTATCCGTATATAATTTCTGTATATAAATTATATACGGATTTATCCGTATATAATATCTGTATATAATATATCAAAAAAATATTTTTTTTACATAGGGATAAATCCGTATGTAACATATAATAGAGAAAAAAAAATTATTTATAAAAATAAAAAGCTTTAAAACAAAGAAACTTACAATATAAATGGGTGATAATATAGTGATTAAAAAGTCTTGGTAAAAGTAATCATTTATTCATTACATGGATATCTCAAACCACTTTCAGGAATGAACAATTACACTCAAAATTTATGAACAAAAAAGAATGAGAACATTACATTTTTGTAACTAATTTATCTATACAAATATTCACAAACAAAATTGGAGTACTTGGCAACGGATCAAGCTGATACTCAGACTTCGTCAAAGTCACTGTTTTAGGATGTATTTCCTTCCACCTCATAGTCAAGTTTCTGCAAGATTGCCAAAAAGGATAATATGCTCAAATGACACGGTGTTAAAAGGTATCAGTGTCACCAAACATTTTACTTTCACCAAAATAAGAAAAATGAGAACTTGAAAAATTAGGCTTTGGAATAATTTTCTGGTTTCAACATTCCTGGGAATTACACTTTCAAAAATATAAATACAGAACTTGAAACAGATGTTCCAATATGTACAATAACAAACAAAAGGGCCTTGTTTTATTTTCATTTAAATTCAGCGTTTAAATCTATGATAAATAGGAAAAGAATAGACGATAAAATGGATATTATTAAGGTCCACTACAGTAGATGTTGCCTGAAAAATCTGAAACAAATGTTGAATGGCATTAGCAGGTACTGTCCATATAATCTACCAGCAATTCCTGGACCATGCCTCTATCTGGCATCTTCCCTGCGGCGCCATATATAGGTGTCAGGCCTCCACTTATTGGACCTGGATTTGCTTTCACCTGAAATTGGAAAGGAAGAAAAGAGTAAAACAGAAAATACAAATCATACTGAATGTGTTGTATTATCAGCCACTGAACTGTTAAATCAACTGTCATCCTGTTTTCTGCAACCACCCTCTGCTGCTGGTGTCCCGGAGAGAATATCTTAAATTTCATATAAATGTAATAAATGATTCATTTATTATGGGATTCCATATAAGTAAGCAGCTTACAGTTTTCACAGATTCCTTCAAATCATTCAGAAAGTCTTCAACAATTGGCACATGTTGTAGTGTAACACATATATGGATGCTGATTCAAACACAAGAAAAAAAATTTCAGTTTCTTCAAAAAGACACAATGTACTTGCAATTTAATGATGAAATTATAGGTAGTGCTTCCACTCTATATTAAGAATCCAAGTTAGAGTTAAAAGTCTCACATTTAATATAAATGAAAAAGTTAGGTAGTATATAAGAAAAACAAGATCTACAAAATTTAAATCTTAAAAGTTTTATGACAGAAGTGGTGTCAGATATCTTGTATAAATAACTCATACTTCTGACGTATTCAATCTTTCCAGTTCGTCCCCTTAAAAAGGAATACAAGAAGCAGCACCGTACACTGCACTCATTTGCTTAGGAGGAGGTGGTTTTATTTTTGGGAAAGAAAGTGATTCATTGCTGGAAGAAAAAGATAACGGTCCACAATTGAGAATAAAAAAAGGGAATGAAAATGCTTCATGGGCTACATGTGAAAGAAATAGCAAGTCATTCAGTCCTTTCTCTTAAAGCACAATTATTGGTTTGCAATCCAATACACCACACGTCCTGCACACAAAGACGTTAAAGCACATCCAGCTGCTTGGTCCAAGTGGAGCCTTGAAGTCCAACTGCCACTGGTTGACGGAGGAAGGTGGATGAAGAAGCTACATCACGTCCAAGGCAGCACACGTTAGCTGGGAGCTAAAGACAGCAGCTGCATATGATCCAACAGCAAGGCATGGACATCCAGAAAAGAGCCCACGGCTGCCACATGGTAAAGGAGTGCTGCTGGCTGGAAGGATGGAAAAACACACGGTACTTGAGCAAAGCATCACGTGCAGCAACAACAGCAAACCTTCAAGCTATAGTTCACAGTCCAGCAGTGTGGTGTCATGGAAGCAGTCCAGCATTCCAGTAGAAGCATCCAGCAGCCACCGAGAGCACATAGTTGGATGGAAGAAGCGGTCCAACAGTGATGCAAGTCCACCAAGCAACATCTTCATGCTCACAGCTGATCCAGGCAGCAGCAAGGTTGCTACGGATGTGTGAAGGGAGATGAGGAGGCTACGGTTGGTGTCTTAGAATGGAGAAGAGTTAAATTCTTGTTGGAGCAGCTGGAAGAAGAACACCACGGTCCAGCTTGAATGAAGATAGCAACAGCATCACCAACACCAGCAGCAACAACACTTTGGAAGAAGAACACCACGGTCCAGCTGGGAAGAGAGGTGAAGATCACAGATTGGTCCAGCAGGTGAAAAGGAAGGCAAACATCCAGCTGAGGAAGGAGCACACGTTACGGAGCTGTGGGAATGGTGCACGGTTGAGCTGGGAGATTCATTGGTTGGAAGAAAAGCACATACGGCTGTTTCTGGAAGCAAAGGCAGCAGCTTGGTTGAGCACTTCACGGTGACTGCTGGAATAGAAGAAGACGGCTAATGTGGAGAGAAAGAAAGAAGCATGTTGCTGAAAAATACAGCAGAAGGCTGTAACAGCTAAGAGGAGAGCACGGAAATGGAAAGTGCAGCCACCGACGTTGGAGTCTTCACGGTCCAGCAAAGTGAAGCAGTAGCACACGGTGGCTACTGGAACCATGAAGAGACACACGGCCATGGCAGCAAAGATCGAGCACGTCCAGCTGAGATAAAAGAAGAAGACAACAAATGGAGGGCCCCACCTTAATTTGTTTTGGCACGGCTAGAAGCATTTGACGAAGGAATTCAGGAAGGCAGGGACGGCTAATGGGAAACTAAAAAACGGGAAACCGGGCTGGAATACTGGCTGAGATGAAGGAGGAGAAACGGGAGTTGGTTCTGAAGATTGAAAATAAAATGGAGAAGCAGCAGTCTAGTCTAAGTAATAAATAATCATTTAATTTGGATAGAATGTTCTAAATATATTTATCTAGAGTTTGATAAACAAGCTCTTAATGGTAATCATTAGGTGTAGCAATAATCGTGATAAGAAATGAAATTTACAAAAGCAACACTTTATTTCATATTATATGATGCAAATATCTGATAAGCTTTCAGCGCTACCTGGATATTAGTGATGATAGTTGATAAATTACATCAAAACAAACAAAAACTTTGAATCGACAATATCTTGTAGCTGTGATACGAGTCAACTGCAACATCCTCATTGCTTCTGTCTTCTACCTTTTTTGCATGTTAATTACTATATATCAATAATTATATAAATTTTGGAAAAGATCTTCAGTATAACCATAAGAGAAAATCAGAATCATATATATTTACCTGGATATTTGTGAGTGAAGGTATCCCAAATACTCGGTCCTCTACCACCCTCATTGGCTGTACCTTCATACTGCATACATACATAATCAAGCAGAGCAGTCAAGCAGAGTAGTCAAACAGAGTAGGATGTTGTTTGGTTCTGATTTGTGATGGAGAACCCTAGAAAAAGAGGGTCTTTTTTTAAGTTTTTAAAATTGGGTCATTATAAACCCTACCCCGAAAGGCCAACTACATGTGTTGGCCTCCGATCTAGACAACAAAGCTCAAGCCCGCATAAATGCTTTCACGTGAGTGAACGAAAGAAAGAAAAGAAGAGAGGAATTAGGGTTTTCGGGTTTTATGAATTTAGGGATTTAATGATGAACGAAGAACATGACTTACCACATCAATGAACAATGAACGAACTCTGTGTGTCAAGAAGTAGGAAGAACGATCTTCATCAGCGAGAACCCAAGCGATGAACACTGTGAGTGAACACGAACCAGCGGTAGTGAATGACAGACTGAGTTGAGAGTGAGCAAGAGGGAGGGAAAAAATGTAAAATTTTTAGATTTTGGAAAGTAGTGGAAAAAGGGTGACCGTAAAAGAGGGAAAAGAATTTTTAGATTTTATCTTTAATAATTATTATTTTTAATTACATATAGATTATACACCATTATATACGGATGTTGGTTTTTATAAATATTTCCATTCTGACATGCTAAACTTTATATATGAATTTTATATACAGAAAAAATCCGTACATAAAGTCTGTATGAAATTCACTTTCCAAAATCCGTATATAAAATCCGTATATAATATATATATTATATACGGATTAAAATCCGTATATAAATATCAGTAGATAATTTGCATTTTTCTTGTAGTGATAGTGGAGTCAGTTTAAAAGCTGAGTCACTTCAATTTTCCACATCAAAAGATCAATCTCCTGTACTTGGATCAATGAGATATTATGGTATAATAGAAGAGATATGGGAGGTTGATTACACCAAGTTTTCTGTTCCATTGTTCAAGTGTAAGTGGTTTGACAATAAGAGTGGTGTGAAAGTAGATGACTCGGGTATGACACTGGTTGATTTTCGCAAGGTGGGTTATCGAGACGAACCGTTTATCATGGTACATCAAGCATCTCAAGTTTTTTATGTCAAAGATCCTGCGTCTGACCATTGGTATGTTGCTCTTCAAGGCAAAAAACAAATTGAAGTTAACGAAGACAATCTGATTAATATTGATATTGCTGACAACCATTCATTTCAAACTACAACAAATTTGGATGACCAATCTGTAGTTGACGATGATGTACATGCAATTCGGTCAGATCATGATGAGGGAATATACATATGATGAATCCATATCTTTATGTATGAATTTTCAATTTCTGTACTATTACATGTTTTGTTAATTTATATGATATTACATAAGTCTTGAAAGAAAATTTAATGTTGTTATTTATTTTGACAGATATATGGCTGATCATCCACATTCTTCAGGGGATGAGGCTCCCCCAACCAGATCCACTAGAGGACCCACTAGGATGAAACAATTATTAATCAGGAAAAATAGTGGTGAAAGAACTCCGGTGAATGTGAATGTCACCACGGGTGTGGCAACTGGCCCCCATGCAGATGACTTCCGATCATACCTTGGAGTAGTGGCACGTGATAGGATTAGCATTCTCATTCCATCTTTTGATCATGTGTCCGAGGGTGATCGGAACATTATTTGGCAAGATATATTGGTAAGTTAGTTAATAGCATTTGAATTAAAATTTGTTTATATTGGTAATTTTGTACTAATACAACTTTATTATGTTTTTTTCAGATGACATTTGACATTCCAAATGTCCCAACACTTAGAAATAAGTGTTTGTCAACTGTTGCAGAAAATTTCAGAAACTTTAAAAGCAAGTTGACATCAAGGTACATCTTTGGACACCTTAAACATAAAAGTCCATGCAGTTCATATAAGTCCATTGATGAGGAGACTTGGCGGCTTTTTAAAGAGAGTCGGATGTCAGAGGAATGGCAGGTTAGTGTAGTTCATATTATTCAATTCCTCATTAACAAATATATATCATATGAACTGATTAATTAATGTGTATGTGACAGGCAATTAGAAGCAAAGCACAAGGAACAAGTGCTAAGAACAAAAACCCCCACCTATTATCTCGTGGTGGGTATAGGAAGCTTGAGGAGAAAATCCTCAAGCAAAAGGCAGATGGTATACCACCATCTCAGAGTGGTAGCCCTCCTCAGCCTCCTTCTCCATCGTCTAGACATGAGAAATGGAAGTTGGCCCGTATGCGACCATCGGGCACCTACTCTTCCGACACAGCACGAGAGATTTCTGAAAAAATTGTAAGTTATCACTGTTCCTAAAATAATAAATATTGTCATTATACATACTACATTAAACTATTTAACTGATAATGGTGTTTTGTAATGTTACAGGACGCCTTGGTTGAGCAGAGCTCCCAAGGCCAATTCACTCCAGAGGGTCGCCAGGATATTCTTGCTGCTGCAATTGGACGACCTGAGCACCCTGGACGTATACGTGCTGCAGGTCCTGGAGTAGGAATTACGGATTATTTTGGGAGCTCTTCTCGTCAGCCTTCATATTCGTACAGCGATACACAAAGGATGACAGAAGAGATCACAAAAAAGGTCCGACAAGACCTTATGCAGGAGATCAGGGCCGAGGTGAGGGCTGAATTCCAGATGCTCTACCAGGAGCAGTTTCAGAGCATGCGCCCGATGCAGTCTCCTATAGAGGAACATGTGGTCCCTCCCCCTCCCACAGGTAAACTTAATAAACATTTATGTGCAATTATTTCTATCTCTTGTATAATCTAACATTTACTCTGACAGGGAGAAGCGGCAAAGGAAGTTGTTCCGCATCAGCCATCCCAGAGGATGACATGGACGATGGTAGTCCATGTCTGCTATACATTTTAGAAGAAGATGAGATGGTGCTGGTAGCTCGTGGAACAGAGTTTAGGTCAGCGACTGTATGTCATGGTATGCAACTATTAGAGGATGAGGTGAAGGTCTCAGTGGATGAAATGATCATGCCAGATGCCTCGGTTCCACTGTCCACGGAAGAGATTTTCACTGTGGAACAAGCATATAAGTCGTTTATCACTTGGCCTAAATTTTTGGTTAAACCAGTTTCTGACCCCTCGGTATGAAATTCTTCTTTACACTTCTCAATTTTAAAGGTTTTTGATGTCAAAACTTATCTTATCTTTTCATGTAACAACAGACGCAGGAACAACAGAAGATTCCTCTATCTGAGGATGACCCTCTTTCTTCGTTGCATCTACTTGCTGACATCCTTGATGATAAGCCTTTGGAGGTTCAGTATGATGCTAATGTATTTGGGCATGGCTCTGAGGTCCCAATATACCTTAATAGCCAAGATGTCCGTGAGCTTGCGTCGGGAACACAAGAGTTGAATATTTCAATTATTCAACTATGGACGATGTAAGTCTATGACCAATTATTTATATATAAAATTGATTTATATATCAAGTATCCTTATATCAAAGTTAATTTTTGATTTCAGGTATATGTCTGGGGTCACTAATAAGTTGGGGCGTTCTGATGATTATGGATTCATTGATCCCCAAGACATTCATGAATCAAATGATTTTGATCATATCAACATGAGTCTGATAAGCAGTTTTCGAAGGGGCAAGAAAATATACTTTTTGCCTTATATATCCGGGTAAGTGAACTTTGTTAACATAATAATGTTCCATATGTGATTTTAATATTTAATAGTTACGTTATTATGAATTTCAGGCGCCATTGGCAACTTCTTGTTATGTCTGTGCAAGACAACTATGCTTTGTGGTTCTGCTCATTGCACAGGCCTCCTCCCACACAACTCAGACAAGCAATTGATTGGTAAGAACCTCAATGTTTGGACTTTCTTTGTTATATAACTGAATGCTAAAACATTTTTTTATATACAGTTCTATTCCAGCAAGTATGATGATGGACGGGAGATCAATTGTTAAGAGTAGAAAGATTGCTTGGATTTCTCTCAAGGTTTGACATATGCTAAAGTCATACTTTGTTATAATTGTTTTATAACAAATGTTATTCACTAACTATTATCAACTGTGATGATATATTGTAGTGTAACAGACAAAATGGGTCATATGAGTGTGGATACTATGTAATGTATTGGATGACCCATATTGTTCGTTCTCACATCACAAGAAGCTGGGAAACGGTAATATTTAACTTTAACAAATTTTGATTTTTTAACAAATGTTGAATTCATATACACTAATTAAAATGAATTGTCTTTTGCAGAGATTCAAGACTACTACACCAGTTCCTGAGAAGTCACTACTATTCATTAGGAACGCTGCTGCGAAGTATATAGTTAGATTATACAATAGCTCTTAGATTTAGATTTAAACAATGCATTTGATTAGATAGAATTTTCTTAGACTCTCTACTTTATTTGATGTTGAAATACATTTGAACATGTGTTTGTTATGTTGAAATTGAATTTCTGTAAATGTTTTTATATGCAGGTCTGTTTTTGTGGTAGTGGATATCACAAAAACAGACCTGCAATTTTAAAAAACTGCAGGGGAATATGCCGCGGTTCTAACCACAACCGCGGCATATAAGGGGAATATGTCGCGGTTCTAACCACAACCGCGGCATATAGTGCTTCGTTTTTTTTTTAAAAACGAGACATATGGCCGCGGTTTTGACACTAACCACGGCATACTCGTCGGCCTATATGCCGCGGTTGAACCGCGGCATATAGTGCATTTTTTAATTTTTTTTTTAATTTTTTTTTTTTAAAAAAATGAATTTAGGCAGCGGTTCCCTAGACAACCGCGGCATATTCCGCAGCCTATATACCGCGGTTAGAACCGCGGCATAAAGTGTCTTACTTACTACCGCAGCTGAATATGCCGCGGTTCAAGAACCGCGACGTATAGTGAAAATCAACCGCGGTAAAAGCCCCTCGCTGCACTAGTGAGGTCATCATTTGGAGCTCCTAGTGCGAGTTGATCTAAGAAAAAGAAAATAGAAAAAAATATATGAATATTTCCTTGAGTAGTTAGTTTTACATTGGACTTATATGAGAAGGTCAACTGGGCAGAAAAGAACTGTGGAAGCAATTAATGTGAATAGCATGAGTTAAATGTTTTCTACCACATACAATGTAGTGGAGCTCCATATATAAAGTTTCTCTTTTTTATTTATGGGAATGGGACCCACTAAAACTCTTTTCCTGATCCCTCGTGTTCATAATTTCTTCTTTAGGAGCATCTTGAGATTCTTCATTTAATAGGCCATAGCAAAGGCAATTATTGATACTAATTGGCCATTTCCCAGTAATGTTACTAGCCCATTGCAAAGTAGTTCTATCCAAAACACACTCAGATATATATAAAATTGTCCCTACTATATAACTCATGCACAGAATGCACCATGTTACTGCCTTTGCTCACTTTTAAAGTTGATGTATATAGCATACCACATAAAGATGTACACAAGTTGACTTTATTTTCCATCTTTTACAATATCATCTTCCAAATATCTTCATTCACTATACCAAAATAATCATTGCCCTTTTCTTTCCTATGCCAAATTGAACCATAATATAGTGTTAGAGCTTCAAGATCATGATCATCATACAAACCTCCCAAGTCCTATCAAAGCATCAAACCAACCAACTAATGAATAATAAATCTTTTGGAATAAGGTCTAATTTGTTTCCAAAGTTAGAATAATCTCCTGTTTCGGTAGTACAAAGTGGGTACCTACGCTTACTTATACGAAAGTACTAATATAAAATGGGTTTGGTCTACATTTAATAAAAATAAGTTTGAATAATAGTTTATAAGATAAAAAAACACGTATTTGTTATATTTCAAGTTGAAAGTTATATTTTATTTCATAAACTATTTATCACTATCACTCATCCATGTTAGAATTATACATAAACATAAACAGAAAAAAAATAAAAATTAGATATTGTACGGGATGATTATATGGTCGTACAATAAAGCTGACTAGACAAGACTTCCAAAAAGAAATAACGGGTCAAATAGGTTGATGTTCGTCACCATACATCATACAATCTACAGAAGCAACAAACTAGTTACACGACCATGAAAAATGGGAGACCGAACAGACGATCTTTGGCAATAATCTAATCAAGATTATTGGTAAGTATTACTTAGTAGGTGATAGACCATGATTGAGTCGTGATTATGTTTTCCTAATCACCAACCATCTCGAAACCTTTAAATAAGTCAAAGATAAGAAGTTATATAATTGGATTTATTGGGAATTTGAAATTTCATTGTGACTCCTAATCTGACTAATCATTGACTTGAATGTTAGAGTGTCTTTAACAGGTATAACCAGACAATTTGGAGGATAAGCAGAAAGAGATTTTGACTAAAAACATTTGGAAGTATCTAAGTGAATTTGAAATAAAATGTAAAGGAGTATTTTGTGAAGATTCTTGACCCTATTCTCGATACAGATACGTAGAGGAAAGGAATATATGCATGTTGAAGACTAAGTAAAACCATACTTTTAACTCTATATATGTATACAAATGGTATTTATTATTCTTGAACATTTCCTACAGAATAAGAGAAACTGATGGAAACTTGATTATATTTTTTGATTTCTACATTTATGGATGTAACAGAAGGAGTGTGAATCACAAATATATAGTGGCATTAAGAAATGGTGATAAACCTGTGTAAGTCAGAACCACATTTTTAAGGTTAGGCCGAAGGAACAATGGACGGTTACCATTGAAGAGAATCTGGGCGGCTAAGAAAGAAAAGCATCGTATGCCCCACAATTTTTAATCAATTCCTCTTTATCACTTTATGTCTCACTCCTTCAGTATTCACTATGATTGATCATAATGTATATATCTTATTAACACTTTTCCTTGTTTAATATAACTTTTTGCTTTTCGTGTAATTATTTAAAAAACAATTATACATGCATATTCATCCTTATCCAATTAAACAACTTTGTTAAACTATTATTCATACCATGCCGACATGCAAAATTTTAAAAAACGTTATAGTTGGTTTGAACTTTTAGTGTTAACGATGTTCAAAGATTTTCCAGCAAAACAGGACAAGGTTCCAATCACATGCTCAGTTTCCGCGTCTATATATGTTACTATATCTATATATAATATTTTATATAACTATATATAATATGTATCTAGAGGTGTTAAAATGAAGAGTTTAACAAAAACAAATTACTTAAAAATGTGTTCACATTATACTTTATCAGTATTTTAAATGAATTTGTAATTTTTAAAGAATAATTTGGCACTGTGTTGTGTTACTCCGTCAACTGATAATATTGATGTACTTAAAAGATGATTTAAAATAATATATATATATATATATATATATATATATATATATATAATTTTAGTTATATTATCAATGGAATTAATTTAAATTTGATGGATTGATAATACATTGTAATGGGTAGGTTATATACTTTACTAAGATTAGGGTTATGATGATAAAAAATAATACAATTATTATTATTGTTGTTATTATAGTTATAAATTAAATATAAATAATTTTTTTATAAAATTTCATTTATTTTGAAGGTAGTTTTATAATTGAAAATAATTAATTTAAAAGAAATAGTTAAATAGAAATAAAAAACGGTTCAATTTTTAAAAATAGTCTAATAAAATAATTATTTTAATTTAAATAAATTATTTAAAAGATAAAATTGAAAAACAAATGTTTTTGGACACAAAAAAATTACTTTGTATTATATATATATATATATATATATATATATATATATATATATATATATATATATATATATATATATAGGTGTAGAAAATATCATTTTAAAATTTAAAAGATATAGAATCTTAGAGAATGTTTAGATTTGGTTGAGTTCACCAAAAGATTGAATACTATATCTAGTTTAACTTAATCTCCTCTCTCGTATTAATTTAAATTATTTTATACCTCAAATTAAAAAATATTTTTTAAAATATAACTAATTTGATCACCAAATTATTAAATGAATTTAATAAAATTTGATATAAATAATAATGATAATATAAAATTATAATGTAAAAGTTAAATTAATTATAATTTATTTTAAATTTAATTAGTAATTCCGTATTATATTCAGGTCCATGATTATTTTTTTTTACCAAATTGAGTTTAATACTTTCAATGTAAAATAAATTTGACCTTTTCCATTTAATTTATGTTAACTTTATTTAAAATTATTATATACCAAATTTCAAATAGTTATTATGTTTATAGTTAGAAAATCCTAAAATAGAAGATGTCCAAAATTTTAACAAATACGTTAACATAATATAATGAAAAGAATCAAATTTAAAATATAATAAAATTTAATTGAGTAAAAAAATATAAAAAAGAAAATAAATCATAAACTAAAAAATAGTTGATTTTATTAAAAATGACTTATAGGATAATATTTAATAAAATTTATAATTTAATATCTCATATATGCTATAGTATGTGAATGCTGAAGCTATCTATGAATCTTAAACTATGTGTAACAACAATGCAAAACGTGCTGTCAGTTTTATGTGTTTATCTGTTTATGATTTCCATTTATACGAAAAGAATCTTTAGTCATAATTGCATTTTTGCGTGTGATATCATAATTCAGGAGCAAATAATAGAGAAGATCAAGTTATATACAATAAACTATGCTTCTATATATTTGGCCATTCCAATTCAGTTAGGTATGATATTATACAACCTAAAATTTTATTCATATTCCTACTTAAAAAAAATATTCCTCCTTAATTCAGGTGCTTAATAATGAAATAAAGGTGTATTGTTCAATTGATTTAATGAATGTTAACTCAAATCTAACCACAAAGATTAAGATTATATAACCTATAATTAGCAATTATGTTCTTGCATCAATTAAGGAGTCAATTTTAGAATATTGAAATAAGAAGATCTCTTGTCTCTCTTCAGATTCTCTTTATCTTTCAAAACGATTTGAAATTTATCAAAATTTCACTAATAACTTAAGAAGTTATTTTATATTTTCAGAAATTGTAATGATTTTAGAATTATACAAAAGAAATCGAAAGACACAATTAAGCTTTAATAATGAACTTTAGGTATACAGATAAATGCTTAAAATAATATACTAAAGACAAATAAAAATGAATGAAAAGAATAATGCATTACTTGATTAATTGAAGAAGTTGTGAAGGGAGAAAAATCAATAATGGTAAGAATCTGTGGCACATTCATTCAATCTGTTCAGCGTGGCTTGTGCTTGTACGAGAAGAATTGATAGCATTGGCCACCATTCTCCAAAGACAAGGACAATTCCACATTTTTCTCAGAACAATTTAATAATGTTTTTAGTCTTTGCACGTTCTCATGCTGTCAATTAAGAATAATGTTTTCTTAAAGATACATAAAGAAACATAATTCTGCACAAATCTCTATACTTTAGTGGAAGAATAATCAGTATTCATCTTACTCAATTCAACTTTGTACATGTGAATAAGGATTCATTTTGGTCCAATATTTAGCATCAAAGAATAGCTTGCTGTACACCTTCTCCTGCTAACCCTTAAAAGTTAACCTACAAAAAAATATCACAACAACTTTTCAGGGAAAAGTTATTGAATATTTTCTTTTGGTCACAAAAATTTTCTGTACTAAAGTGGTTTATTTCTAACTTAACTCTACAGATCAACCATTAAAATGAGACTCATATCCGTTTATTTTTTTAATTAAAATAAAAATATATGTTTCTTTTATAATTAATATAAAATTTCTAACATCCTCGTATGATATATTTTAATTGTGAAACTAAATAAATATTTATAAGTAATTTAATAATAATTTGATAATAAATAATATAATATGTCTAACAAATAAAAAATATAGATAAGATGAACTTTTAAACAGGTCTGATTTTTTGATGTAATTCAATTTTATAAAATGAGATTTACCTATATATATTATAAATTTTTTAATAATAATATTTATATATTATAAATTGAGTCTATTTTTTATTGAGTATGAAAGTAAATATAATTGTAAGTGATTAAAAAAAAAATAAAGGTAAAGAAAATGAGAAGGTAGTGTTAAGAAATTGGAAAAATTGTTTGGCATAAGTAGGAAAATTACAAAAAAGCTGCGGTTGTAGTGTGCGAAGTTGGTGGTTTGAACCATATTGTGTCATGTGTTTTGTTTGGTCACATTAGCCTTTACCTTTGTATAAAGGTACTCACCTTTTTTTCATCATACACTTTACCCAACTTATTTTCCTTTCTTTGTTCTATCTAACTGTAGACTAGGATGCTTTTTTCAAATCTTCCACGAGGAATTTATTTTTTATATTTTATGTAACCGAGTTCATCATTCCTTTAATTCTTTTAGGACAATACATACATTAAAAAAAGTCAATTTTTACATTCAGTTTTTAATAAAATAGATACATTTAATTATAATTATAATTATTTGCTAACAGTAAGAAAGAGAGCCCTAGTGAGTGTTTTGTGGTATATGTTAAAGAATAATAGCAATTTGAAAAATAAGAATAAAAAAAAGTAGTATTGGTAGATATAGTTTTCAAATTACAATTTTCTATAATGTCAATATTACGGAGTTGATAATTTTAGAAATGTTTCCTATCATAATATGATAGATTAGATGAATGACAGAAAAAAAAAAGATTAAAAATAAAACATAAAATTTTTAGAAAGTTGATAATCACAAAAGATAAAGTTGAAAATAAATGAAAAAATTTATATTAAGAGATTTAAAATTTTTATACAATATTTTTAAAATCAATGTCAAATAGGTTAACTAGAGAGATCAAATTAGTTAATCATATGTTATGTTAAAAATGAGTTAACTCAATGTGATTCATTTTTGTTGAACTAACAATTTTTGTAACATGACTTGATCCAATGTACAATCAATGAATTAAGTGCATTAACTTATTTAACCATATTTTGTTCGTTTATTTTCTTTTGTATATTTATTGCAGTAAATTAAAGTTAATTAACTCAACTAGGAGTATAAAAATGAGTCAACCCAACTTACATGACTTGCTTCTTTAGAGTTGACTAATATTGAATCAACTCAAACTGACTCACTTTTTGATAAACTAATTTTTTTTAACTTGACTCAATCCAACATGGGTAGTGAGTTAGGTGAGTTAACTCACTTAAATATAGTTTGTTCTCTCAACTTACTTTTTATATTTATTGTCATACAATCAAAATGTCAACTTATTTTACAAAAACAGTCATAAAGATAATAAGTGAGAAATGAAAGTATCAACACCTATGTATTTCGAAAAAAAAAAATCAATCATCAAAATTCATGGTAACATAATCAAAAATATTTCTATATAAAGATAGTAAGTGAAATATAAAAGTTTTTAGACAAATAAATCAAGCATCAAAATCATTATTCAAACATTATTAAAAAGTATTCTTATTTTAGAAAAATCAAATTATAAACTACACAGAAGTAGTAAACAATTTCTATAATAAAAAAATGATGAAAAAAATGATAAAGGGTTCTTGTTTATTGTTTACAAACTAACTTACCTCCTACTTCAAACTTATTTAACCATTGAGTTAAGTGAACTAAGTTCAATTTGACCCACATTTCTTACTTGAACAATCACTGAGTATATATTTTAATCTATTTTTACACCTCTAGAGTCAACCTACATATTTATAGGAATATAAGGTGTTAACTTATTTCATAAAATATTAACCACAATTAATTATGATATGAAATTATAAAGATAGCACTAAATTAAAGGGTTAACTTATATAATTGAAAAACAAATAAATTAAGCATTCAAATCAATTAAATATTATTTAAAAACTTCTAACCTTGAAAAAAAAATTAAAGTATTAACATATATAATTAAACGTAGTGAATAATTATAATGAAGAAATATTGAAAAATAAATTATAAAATGATTATAGTTGGTGAGTTATGGATCAAGTAAAAAAGACTAGTCCTAAAACAACAGATGAAATTCTATCAGTGACTAATCTACCTAATCAAGCTGCCAATTTGGTCAAGAGGAGTCATAATTGTTTTTCTTCAAAAGAAAAGGAAGAGGATGAAGATAATGAAGAGAAACAAGTGCACCAAGAATCGGTGCTGGAAAATAATGAACCTAAACCTAGCAAACCAGTAAAATTCAATAATAGGTTATGGGTTATCAATGATACTAAAGCAAAGGGAGTTCTTGAGATTGAGTCTCCTTATTCTAGAAGAGTCAAGTTGGTGATTAGGAAGCTGTTGAAATTATGTTGGTGTGATGAAAGAAAGAAGCACGCCAATATCAAGAATCTAAATTGAGCATAATTGTGTCAAGCTAATGACGTTAAACGAGCGCTTACTAGGAGGCAACCCAACCTTCTAAACCCTTATTTTTGTATTTATTTGTTTGTCTTTGATGTGTCTAGTGGTATGTTTGGGTTTGGGTGAATGCTTGTGATATGCTGCATAAAGTTTTAAGAGTTTTGAATGTAGAATGTGAAACCTTGAGTTGGAGAATTAGAAAGTTTGAAAGTTTGCATAAAAAATGTCAAATCCTCAAAATCACGGGTTGAGTTGTGAAATAAATTTTTTTTTAGAAAATGCTGCAGAGATGATGCCGAGGGGCCTCTGTTGAAGGGCGCTCAGCACTAGCTGATCAGGTGGGAAGACTTATGGTTGAGTCGCGCTCAGCGCCCTTCTAAGGGGTGCTCAACGCTAGTATAGTTGACTGCACATATTGGGCCTTTTTGGGCACAACTCACTTAAGCCCAACTAAACCCCCTAACCCTAAAACACTCGCCTAAGTCCTTCATTCTCACTTACACTCTTGCTAGCCGTCCAAAATCTTTGCCTTAAAGCTCTCTCTCACTTTATTCTTCATTCACACCACCAAAAATCATTCCTTTCACTCAATCTTGCTACCATTCATCAAGTTTGGGGTGGTGTCCATTTGATGTTGTTAGTGTCTACTCAAGCCCTGAGTTTTTCAACTCTCTTGTTTCACCTTTCAAGTTTCATTCTCCATCCAAGTAAGCATTCTCATTTGTCTATAAAGCTTTGTGTTTTGTTGATTTTTGATTCACATGCAGTAGATAATGGTTGCAATTAATGTTTGAACTCAACTTGATGATCATTAATTGTTGATTTTTGTGGGAAGCATCTACATTGGGCAATAGGCCAGCTAGGGTGTTATTTTGGTACTGATGCAACTCTGAGGGCCTCTAAGGGGCACTCAGTGCAAGCGAATCTTTCTGGTTGTTGAATCTGGTTTTCTAGTTGGCTTTAACTGTGTGCAGGTGGTGTAGGTGGTGCAGGTGACGTTGAAGGCCCTCTGTGAGGGGCGCCCAGTGCTGGCAGAGGAGATATTGGGTGTAGGAACTTTGATTGGCATGTGAAATAGAATGTGTTATGCCTAACGAGTATGTTTTTGATTGAATTGTTATTTGGGTTACTCATTAGTGTTATGCTTTTTGGTACATTTTTGGTGCAGATATAACCTCCTCATTTGATTCAAAGTGTGTTAAAACCACTGCTGCACAAATTGAGAAAGGAAGAAAAAGAAAAGAACAGTTTTACTCTAACAAGTTTCTCTTTCACATGCATGAAAGAAACTTTGAGGCGGTGCAAAACCGCATATTATTGATGGAGAGAAAAGTTGATCTGATACCTCTCATGGCTCCTCAGTTTGAGAGAGAATTAAGCAGAAGACAATGAGAGCAATTGGCCTCTTACCCCACACCAGCTAACATTGTGTTGGTGAAAGAGTTCTATACAGATGCAAGGAGTTATAGTGGTGAATGTAAGACCCATAGAAAAATCAAAATAATTTTATGAATGTTGTGGTTTTGAATAATTAATTATGGTGTGCATTCATATGTAAGATAAAGATTATTGTTTGTATTTTTTTTACCATTTTGTTTAGCTTGATTGTCTTGTATTAGTTATTTAAATTTTAATGCAAATTGTGTGGTCCATGTTTGATCAAAGGAGGGTTATAAATAAAATAAAATAATAATGTGAAAAGAAGAAGAAGACAAAACTTGAATTATGGAAATTGGCTTTCCGTGAAACATGAGTGCAAGGCTTTCAATCATGGGTGTAAAAATTTCTTACATGGGACCCTTCATTTTCCATTATTTTCTTATGGAATGATTGCTAAGCCAGCTGCCAAAGAGAATTTATTTCTCCTTATATAGCACCTATACGGCCAGAAGAGAGGGCAAGAGAAATAAGATTTAAGTTACAAAATACTTTTACATTTGAGAAGGAGAGCAAGCAAGGGTGGTGGTCTAGGTGTATCAAGAGTGAAGAATTTCTTGCAAGGAGAAGAGGTAGGGGAGCTAATCCTTTCTTGATTATGATCATGAATATGAGTATGCATGTGTTAAAATTTGGTAATGGTAGTTATATATTGATTTGTGTAAAATTTGGTTTTCAAGATTATAATTTCTTATTTTCGAGTTACTGTAGTGAAAAATTTCTATTAATTGTTTTCACCGTTGGATTTAGCTAGACTTTTAGTATGTGAATCCTAAGACCTATTACTAAACTTTGATCGTTCGGATTTGAAAATAGAAGTCTGTAATTGGAGAAATAAATCCTGCAAGTTTGAGTAAATTAGTTACCCCTGTAGTTCTGTTACTAAGTTGTCTCGGTATAATATTAATTCTGACCTATTGGACCGTTAGATCAACCTCAAAATTTGATATATGATCCCTAAGACATATTAATACACTTTGACCGTTCGGATTTGTAATTAGTAGTCTGTACTTGGAGATATATATCCTGCATGTTGGAGTGAATTTATTACCCCTGCAGTTCTATTACTGAGTTCCCTTGGTAAAGTATAGATTCTGACTTATGGGACTGTTAGATCAACTTGAAAATTGGATATATGATTCTTAGAATACATTATTACAATTTGACCGATCGGATTTGGAATTGAAGGTCTATGTTTAGAGAAAGAAATTTCGAAAGTTTGAAATATTTGATGAACACTGCAATTCTGTTCTTAAGTTATAATGGTAAATATTTCATATATATTCCATTTACCGTTAGATTGAGCCCAAACTTTAGTATGTAGTTCATAAGACATATTAGGTGATCTTGACCGTTCCGATTTGGAATTAGATGTCTGTGCTTAGAGGAATTCATTCCGCATTTTGAGTTTAACCGAGAACAACTTAAATTTCTGTCTTTGAGTTACCTCGGTAAAATCTTCACATCTACTTAGATAACCGTTGGATTAATCTGAAATTTTAGTATGTTGTTCCTAAGAGATAGTGGCATACTTCGACCGTTCGGATTTTAGATCGGAGTTACAGATTTAGAGATATTAATTTCGTATCTTCTCAGGGATCTCAATATTGCTTAATTTATGTTTTGGATCATTTATACAAAATTGATGATTTCCGCCTCATTAACCATTGGATTGGACTGAAAAGCTTACCATATGATCTAAACATGTTGTTGATTAGTTTGATTGGTTCAGATCGTCGATAAATAATATATTGAAAAAGGTAATTTGGTTAATTTGTGCTACTTTGGTAAGTAGGCAGAATTGAAACTGAGATATGTTGATTGGTTATTATGTACTTGTTAAGCATGATTGGTTTGGGATTAGTGGTTGAGATGGCATGTGATTGGTTATGAATAATATGTTAGGAAAATGTAATTTGGTTAATTTGTACTACATTGGTAAGTAGACAGAAGGGAATTGAGAAAAGTTCACCGGTTTTCTTATGCTTGTTGAGTATGATTAGTTTTGGATGGGTTATGGTTGATTATGAATAATTTGTTGAAATAATGTAAATGATGTTGGTTTGCGCTACTTTGGTAAGTAGGCGAGTAGATGTTGGGTCTGCGTTACTTTGGTAAGTAAGCAGGGTGATTTGCGCTACTTTGATAAGTAGGCAGGATGAGATGATGAATGAAGAGATAAAAAGAATGATATAAATCGAGCTACTTTGATAAGTAGGCAGATTAACTATACTGTGCTACTTTGGTAAGTAGACAGTATTGTCTTGCTGCGCTACTTTGGTAAGTAGGCAGAAGAACTTGGTTTGTGCTACTTTGGTAAGTAGGCAGAAGACCTTGTTTTGTGCTACTTTGGTAAGTAGACGATATCACCTTATTGTGCTACTTTGGTAAGTAGACAATATCACCTTGTTGTACTACTTTGGTAAGTAGATAATAAAAATCACCTTGTTAGATTACTTTGGTAAGTAATCAGTATATCATGGTTATACTACTTTGGTAAGTAGACAGAAGGATGGTTGACTGTTGTGCTTTGGTAAGTAGGCAGATTAATAATATGTTGTATTAACTCGAGTAAATCGACTGATGATTTTGACTGAAGAAATATTATAAAGTATCAGTGTAATAGTTGTTTTTTTTGAGTATGTTTGAGATGCATGTATTGGACTGATTGCCACACTTGTGATGTTAGTAAGATTGTGGATGATGTATATTTCTTGAATCGATTAGCTCACCCTATTGTTTGTGTTTGTGCATGTGAATGCAATGATCGTATAATGTGTGATATTATACGGGAGCAGAAACTATATCAGATGAATTAGCAGATGGTTCTGGACTTGCTTAGAAGATGAGAGATCTGTGGGGAAAAAGGAGACATGGGGACTTTCTAAAATAAATCTATGTTTGAATTTCCGAACTGTGTGAAATTTTAAATTTCAGAAGTTTATGAACTGTGTGGACTTTTATTTTCAGAAGACTTGTGCTGTAATAAAGAACTTAATATTTTATGGGTGTTGAAATTTGTTAAAGACAAATTACATATGTATTTTGTGGAAAATAATTTGTAACGCCTAAATCGGGGTGTTACAGTGAAGGAATGAGGTACATGAGTTATGTTATGGGCAAAAGGATCTCGTATGATGCTGGCACGATTAACACATTTTTCAATATTGAATGATCGGGAGATGATAACAAGTGCCAGTTCACCTCTTTGTTAGAGGAATATGTTGATTTTTCAGAGGTGGAGCGAATATTGTGTGTCTAAGGGGGGAACTTTCAGAGGAATAGGCAGGATATGCCTATTCACATCAGGAGGTCATTCTTCACGCCCTTAGTTAAATACTGATGGCATTCACTCATACCAACATTCAGCCTTGCTCTCATGTGTCAGACATAACCACACAAAGGCCTATTTTTGTTTACTGTGTCCTGAGAGGGTTAAACTTTCATGTGGGCCAAATAATTGCAAATGAAATTAACCAATGTGCTCACGCTTCAAGCAGTAAGTCTCCTTTATGGCACCTTTCTCTTATTACACATCTTTGTGAGTTAGTAAGAGTGAATACATCTGTTCCTCCATTTGAGAGGCCTAGGATGGAGATAGATGCTTCTTATTATACCCAATACTACATACTGGATGAAGAAGGGTTGCCAGTACCACTACCTCAGCCTCCTAGGGTCCATAGGAGATCTCAGCCTGCTTAGTCAAATCAGCCTCAAGCTGATCATTTTCAGATGGGAGATATGCATATGGCATTAGTGAATCCCAGGTTTGATGAATTATACAAAGGTTATTGAGGAGGATGACTTCTACCTTCCATGAGCGCCAATTTATGTCTCTGGACGACTTTTGAGTTGATGTTGCATGGCCTGGGGACCAGCCCCAACCGATTGGAGGAGGTGGCATGTCCGGAGCCGAGGATATGAATGAGGATGATAAGGAGGACGAGGATGAGGATGATAATGAAGAGGAAGATTTAGCTGATAACAGAGGGTGACAAGGATTCAGTTGATAACATCTCCTGATGGATGCTGTTAGATCAGGATGTTTCTTTTTCTTTATTTTTATGCATGTTTGAACTTTGTTTATTTTGTTTTAATTTTAGGGAGCTATGTACTTGGTTAAATGAATAGTTTGCTGCAATGGTTTGGTGTAAAGTGATAAATTGTTTGTGAGAAGTAATATTGTCTTGTGTTTGCTTTATTATTGTGAAAGTGATGTTGAGATACTGATTGATTTAGCATTTAAGCATAGATGGGGGTTGCTCATAGTTGTTTAAGACAGATGTATGGTTTCAATTGTGATTAATGTGCTTGGTATTGTGTTTATCAAATTGTGGAACTTGAGTTAACCTGTGAGATATTGTGCTTCAGAGTTTGTATTTGAATGCTATTGCTTTGAAATCACAGTTGATTTTGCCTAAGTTTCTTTATTTGCACTATTTGCTTGCTTGTTAAGGATCAAGGTCATCTGTTTTTATCCCTTGTAAGCCAATGCCAAAATTTTAACCCCCAAAAATTTTAAAATTTCTTTTATCCTTGAACCTTGAGCCTAATGTGAAAAACCCTTGAAATCCTTGCCTTGAGTTGAGTAGAGTATGCATGTATGGTACAGGAGAATGGTTCAAGTTTGGGGTTGTAGGAAAAAGTGAAAAGAAAAAGAAAAAGAGCATTGAGCAAAGAAAGAGAAAAGCAAAAGAAAAGAAAAGTAAGAGAAGAATAAAAAGGATGTGCTCAATGAATAGAAGTTGGGAATAAGTTGAGAAGTGGTTTGTCAAGAAAAGTAGAAAGAGAGATTAATGTTAAATTATGAAGTAAATTGTTCACTCTCTTAACTCAAGGAACTTTGTTGTCCAGAAAAATCAGTTTTCTTCTTAGCCTAGCCACAATACAAGCCTAAAAAGGTCCTTGATATGATAATTTGCTTGTGAATGTGTTTGATGTTGTTAAATGAAAGGCAAAGTTGATTTGTGTGACATTGTGATGGTAGAGTGAAAGAGACACCTCACTGAACACCTTTGAGATTGAGTGAAACACTTTCTTTGGTGAGGAATGGTTCCATGCACTATAGGATAACATGTTGCTTTTCTGTTGATCACTCATAAGGCTTTTGCATCTGTTGTGTATTCTTTGTTAGGTGAACACTATAGTTGAAGCTTGATTGGCTAAGACTTCATTATATCTTGATTGATCTTTCTATGATGGGCAGACATGAGGGATTTACTTGTCTTAGAAGAGAATGTTTTTTTTTGGTGTACTAGACCATTGTAGTATGACTATTTTGTTTAAGCCAGGTTACAGTTTGTTTGAGGACAAACAAAGTTTCAAGTGTGGGGTTGTGATAACGGTTGAATTTACGGTTATCTGTGATGCAATTTTGATATTAAATTAACCCTTTTTACTTTTTGCTTAAACTCTTGTTTTAATTGAATTTGGTGATTAAGTGAATAAAGGTTATACTTACTGATTTTTATCATTAATTCCCTCAATTTGGTAGGTTATTGGCATGATTAGAAGAGGAGCAAAAATATTAAGGAGTTGAAACCCAGGAGGAACGACAAAAGCACCGGGAAAGAAGGCTGAAGAAGGCGCAAGGCGCCTGGTGCCTTTTTCTAGGGCCCTGGGCGCTGGTTGCCACATAACCACGCCTAGTTTCCCTTTTAGGGGCCCTCAACGTTGGAGGTCTCGCCCAGGCTCCCCCTCTAGGGGCGCTGTGCGCCAGTCAGCTACACTGCGAGGCGACTGGTTGCCCTCAGTCAAGGCGTTGAGGGCCAATCTCTTCGCAGTTGCGCCTAGTTGCCTCACCTAGGGCGCTGAGCGCCAACGACGTTGGCCCATGATCCAATTTTGATTTATTTTAAGGCTTCTACACATTAGGGTTGATATCTTTGGACGACTAAAGCACAAAAAAGCTAATTTCGACCATTTTGAGGGAGATTAGGCATGCAAGAGCTATCCTTCTCACTTTCTAGGGTTTTCATTCATTCATTCTTCCATTGTAAACCAAGGTTCTCCATGACAATGGAGAACTAAACTCGTTTGTTGTTGGGGATGATGTAACCTTTAAATTTTTATGTATTTGAACATGTTTTAAATATTTTATGCTTCTCTCATTGAGTGTTAGTGATTTTCTCCTATTCTTAATGCTTGTTCTGTTTTGGCCATTCATGACTTGATGTTTGATTTGTGTGAGTATTGGGAAAGATTTTATGAATCATGATCTGGAGGATTTCATCTAAAGGGAATATTGCTTAGGGATAGGGATAGGACGTTTGGTTGTCTTAAGCTTCTTTTCTTAATGCAGAATTGGTTGTTAGGGTTTTCAAGGGATTATTGTCTAATAATCAAGGCTAGACTTTTTACACCGAGAAATCGGGTTCTATGACATTAACATTCCAATGAAGAAGATGAGCTCTAATATGCATGAAAGTAAAGTAGGTGAAATCTAACCCCAACAACATCATCATTTGATATCATCTTAAATCATTCATTCTTGTTTTAGCCTCAATTGATCAATTTTAAATTCAAGTTTTTATGTTTACTTTTAATGCAATTCATTTTCATTCAATGGAATCATTCTTTAGTCTAAATTAGATAAGTGATTATACAATTGTTTAGGAACACGAGTCTCTTGGGAAACCATACTTGTCTTACCATTTTATATTATTTGATACGATTTAGTACACTTGCCAATGAGATAAGACTTACCCTTTATAGTTTCCAGTTACAATGATTGTGCTTATGCACACAAGCTAAAGTAATAACAAGTGTTGAGGATGTTTCACAATAGAGGAAACAATAGAAGACTCTTTTAGTATAGTGAATTTTTCTATACAGGTTTATGTTTATTCCTCCAGAATATTTTCTAGAACTCTTATGAATTTCGAGGAATGAATATAAATATATATTTTAAATTTTACTGTACTTGCGATAATCTAATTTATAATTATTTTATGATGTACCTCTTAGGTGCTCTAGACTCATTTTAGTATAACGTAATTCAATTAGACAAATCTGTTGAACTCTTTTTATTAGACCATTGGCTAGAAGAAAAGTAAGGATAATTATGACACATGGTTTCGAGGTGTTACATAACACATTAATTCCTGATGAAGAGAACTCACATGTAAACATAGGTTCTTAATTAAAAATAATGCATGATAGATATAAGTTGTACTTGACTCTTTATTTAAGATATCACGAATCCTTAAGTGTATCTCCTATGATATCATAGAAATTTATTATCATATGAAGCCTTCCAAAAGACTCACATTTGAAAGAAAAAAAAAAACTAATATATGGTCCATGAAAAGAACTATTGATAAACTAACCTCACCCATTTCAAGGTGTTCCTTGTATACAAAGAATGATGTAAGAATTCTTTTTCAACTTCATACCACTTGATGTTGTAATATATGATTTATAATATCATTGAAGTTAGATTATCTAATTTCATTAATGCATTCTTATAGCATTCGACGTACCAAACTTTTCACAAACCAAAATATTTCACTACATATGTCCATTCATCCACTAGTACAAAAACACCGTATAACGTCATTGTTTTTTGACCTTTCACGTCGAATTCGAAGTCGACATCATATCGGGAGACGTTAAATTGACGTCGAACATAAAACAATTCGACGTTAACCAAATTAACGTCGAATTTTGTCAATATTCGACGTTAATCAATTTTTTTTGTTTTTTTAATTAATTGTGATCTTTTTTACAACTTTACGAGACTTGAAAAGCATAAAAACAACAAAGTTAAGTTTTTGGTATTTTATAAAGCATGAACTATGACCGTGTAGTGTAGTATCAATAACAAACAACAATAACAAATAACAATCAGGTTCAATTAAACAACAACAACAAACTGGTTCAACCAAACAACAACAACAAACAAGTTTAACAAAAAAAAAACAAACAAGTTCAACAAATAAGTTCTTCAAAACGAAAACAAAAACTAACCTTCAAAAGGTGGGTTCGTCGAAAGTGTTGTTACCAGTAAGAGAGAAAGCAGAATGCGCCTACGAAGGACAAAAACATGAAAATAATCGGTCAAAACAGACGAAAATCATATATAAAGTAGTTCATTAACATGCATTTGTAACAAATGAAAGAAATATTACATGTGATGGTCGTCAAACTTTGTTCCAGAAAAGTTTGAGCAGAGAAGAGGGTATCGTGTGCTAAGATAAAATGAATGAATTTTCAATCTTCCGTTCAAATTTTTATTGAATTCACTAACCTTTTAACGTCTAACAGTGATACATTTGACGTTTTATATCCTTTTGACGTTTAATTCTAAGGAATTCGACGTCATACGTAAATACATTTTCACTTTCGCACTAAACATTTTCGCAAAATTTACCCAATATAATAAATTGACGTCGAATTACAATTCTAAACCAAATTTAATAAATGCATTTATTTATAAAAATGTCACTGATCATTTTTAACGTTGGCTATTCAGTGTAGTTGGACGTTGAATACGTGATGATATACACTTTTATTGCACTAATGGTCATATCCCAATTCATAATCAACGATTCATGAATTTCACATACATGCATAACTAAATATATAACGATAAACATCGTCTTTGAAACATGAACTTATAATAATATATATCACTTGGATGAACATTGTCTTTATTAAATAGGGGAATACCCCTTACTTAAGTCATGAATTTTAACTTCTATAATCTTCATCAAATCTTAGACTTGTCATTATTGGAGCAACCAATCGTTGATTGCACAATGATAGTTTTAAAGAAAAGGTAATTACTCAACATTTATTTCATTCAAACTTCAAACTTTGACTTGAATAACAAATTTTATCACTTGAGAGATCCATTAGACGCTAAACAGTAATAACGTTTCGTATATGCAATAAATGTCACTACTTAAACAAATTATATATTGTTTCATTCTAAAACCATAAATAAACGCATAAAACCATATTTATATAGAAGTGAAAAAGTTAATGTTGCCAATCATCCAAAAATCAATTATATGCATTCCATATTTCTAATATATTTTTATTTTACATGAACATAACATAACGAAAATAACCACCTATTCTCAATTTGCTTAATCAAAATCCAAAGCTGTATTGAAGAATATTCAATACACAAATATCCAAAGTTAATTTAATTCCACAAATATAAATATACATTTTGTGCTGTATTTATGTCTGTATTCAAATAGACAATTGAAAATGGATTCAAATTAAATTACTATATCTCTATTTCGGGTTACTATAATTTTGAAAACTTACACGTGCAAACCAAAAGGATTCGTGTACAAAAAATTTTGGTCACTAAAATAACAAAAAAAAAAATATTTTTTTGTAATACATGCATAGTGGTCCTGTGCTTGGATTCTATCAGGTACAGATAGCCATCTATATAGAGAAGAGAAAGGAAACAATAATTTATGTGTTTATGATTAATTTATATGATGCTTTTATGTGAATAAAAGACATTTATATGATTAAAGAAAAGTCCCGAAACAAAGGATATGGAATTGGTCTTAAGACATACATACTTTGGAAAAAGGAAAACAGAATCGATGCAAGTAACGAAAAAATTGAACCAAAGTGATAGCTCAGTTTGTGTTGTGGTAAGAGGGTGATAAAGAGGTAATGAAAATTCCTTGTTAAATACGGCAATTGTTGAAACCAAATTTCAATCTAAAGAATGATTGGACGTATAAAGTGATGAAGGAAGAAGTAGTACGTCATGGAGGTACGAATTTGTGAGCGAAAATGATTTTGGTAGTGATGTTGGTAATGTGTCATGAGTATAACGTCGAAGGTTGTGTTGTGATTGATGATTTTCAGTGTTCAACTTAAGCATAGAGTCTCTTAGAAGTCTTATGAAATGGTAACATGAGTTGAACAAAATACGATGGTGTGGGAGCTGTTGAAAAGAAGTGTCCAAATTTGTAAGAAGAGTGAGTGTGTAGTATAATATTAGGTGAAGCGTATAGTAAGGCCACTGAGGCACAGCTTCTCGTGTTTTGGTTTCTGAAATTACATCTCATTCATATTTGTTGTTATCCTCTTGTACTTTACCGCACATAGGTGCCATCTTGTTTTGTAGCGGTTTTGCAGACGTGTTCATTACTGGGGTAGGTCTTGGAGACTCACATAAAACCCATCATTGCTCATACCATACCACATAACATTCAATACATTCTTCTCTTCAAAAATGGACCCTAATGAAGTGCAGCATTCTCATTGCCTAGAGATGACCATGGAAGTGCACCAAGTTCTTCCACCACCCCACAAGACCACTCTCCACAAACTCAACAACAGGCTCAAGGAAACCTTTTTCCCTGATGACCCTCTTCGCCAATTCAAAGGCCAACCACTCAAGACAAAGCTCATTCTTGCTGCTCAATATCTCTTCCCTATTCTTCAATGGGGTCCTAAGTACACCTTCAAACTCTTCAAGTCTGACCTTGTTTCTGGCCTCACTATTGCTAGCTTGGCCATCCCACAGGTTTCTCATCTTCTTCTCTCTCTTCCTCTTTCACTCTTAATCATCTACTCAACAACTATCTATTACCATACAATTTTTATAATTATTTGAATTTGTTTATCCCTATGATTATGTTATGTATGTTGTGCATGATCACGGAAAACATATATTCACTCATATTCTTAACTTTTCTCATATTTTTTAATCAATCATATACAGGGAATCAGTTATGCTAAGCTTGCAAATCTTCCTCCGATTGTGGGACTATGTGAGTGTATTGATTAAACTCTATAGTTTGTGATGATCTGTGATGCTATTATATGTTAACGAATGGTAGTAACTGGTGTTGCATAACTCAGATTCCAGTTTTGTCCCACCGCTTGTTTATGCTGTTCTTGGAAGCTCGAGGGACCTAGCTGTAGGACCAGTGTCTATTGCTTCTCTTGTGCTGGGATCGATGCTGAGACAGGAAGTGTCTCCCACAGGAGACCCAGTTCTGTTTCTTCAACTGGCTTTTACTTCAACTTTTTTTGCCGGTCTCTTTCAAGCTTCGCTTGGAATCCTAAGGTGGTGATATGAAATCATGCTGCAAATTTGATGCAATATGTGAAAGTATTGGAATAATTGAGATGTGTTATTGATGATTGCAGGCTCGGTTTCATAATTGATTTTCTATCCAAGGCCATTCTGATTGGGTTCATGGCAGGAGCTGCTATTATTGTCTCCCTGCAACAGCTTAAGAGTCTGCTTGGAATCTCACATTTCACTAATCAGATGGGACTGATTCCTGTGATGACTTCTGTTTTCAATAATATTCATGAGGTTGGTTCCCCTTTAACTTTTGCTCATAAACACGCGCACACAGAATTTCAATTCTGATAACTGTTCTTGTCTTTAGGCCAGAATCGATTTTACCACTGTATTATTATCTCAGGTTTTGTTTCCGTGGTTTTTCTGCAGTGGTCATGGCAAACGATACTGATGGGGATTTGCTTTCTAGTGCTACTGCTATTAGCAAGACACGTTGTATGTTATTCTCTTCAATCATTTCTTTCTCTTTCTCTGTTTTTTAACTTGCACTTTTTTTTGTCTTACTACATTTATCACAATCACTTAAGTCTAAAGAGGCCATTAACTTCCGAGAAATAAGACAAAGACCATTAACACAGACTGTATATTATATATGTAATATTGTTTCACATGAACCAATTGTCAAACACATGGTCTGGGCTCAGGTTTACATTGCATCTCAGGAACCACTGACACACTTCATTCACAGTCATACATAGATGTGATCTTTTCTTAAAGTTCACCCCACCATCACTTTTTTCATTAATTCCTTTTTTAAAAAATTAATGCATTCAACTGTTTTAAAATTCAAACAAAACTATTTAATATGATGTACCAAATTATATCTCACCATAACATGAAATTATATCTTACCTTATCCTTACATCTTTATTCTCTTAGGAAACTGTTTCCATTACTACCTAATATATATACATATGTTTAGTGCATTTTTATACTTAAAATATCTATGCTATATATTTTCATCCCTAAAACTATTTGCATATATTGCTTAATTTAGTTACAGGAAACAATTCCCTAGTAAATATATAAGGGAATTTCAGAAGATTTTGCAAGATTGAAAAAATATTCTCAAGTTTTTAAAATTTATATTTCTAATTATATATATATATATATATATATATATATATATATATATATATATATATCCTCCCACACAAATTTTATCATCAAATCCTGTTACAAAATATTAAATAAATAGTAAATGCATTCAACAATATTAATTTTTTTTAAATATTTAATGGGTTCTAGTAATAATGTAGTCAATATTATTATATTAAAACATATTTAAAATGTTCTTTAACAGATAAAACATATTATATAGAGAGTAGATTACGAATTATTATATAAAATAAATTTGTTTGATAATACTTTATTTCTTAAAGATATTTTCACATGACAATTAATGAATATAATAAAAAGTTGTTAGTTATCTTGGAAACATTTAATAATATATTGAAGAGATTAACTAACCCAAAATAGTTTTTTTAATTATTTAATGTATTATTAAAAACTTGAATGAAATTAAATGCATTTTATACTATATAATTGTAATTTTCTTAATATGTTATATATAATTTAATTAATTAATAAATAGAGTATATTTTAGAGATGATTTTCAAATATTCATTATATTTAATGGTTTTCTTAAAGCTAAATATTCATTTAATATTGTATTAATTAAATGTCCCATTTGATTAAATAATTACGTTAAGAAGAAATATTAACTTACATGCATTTGAGAGGATATAACTGTAGATGTTTTGTAATATGTTATATATTATATTTAATTATTTTTTTAAAAGATATATATTCATTTAATAAATTATTAATTAAATTTATTCTTTGATTAAATAATTACGTTAAGAAGAAATATTAATTTAATTCATATATACAAGTTTTTGGGATATATGTTCTAAAAGAAAACATTTATGTATGAGAAATCATATTATTTTAATGAAGAAAAACTTAAATTAATTTTAAATATATATTGAATTATGTTAAATCTATTTAACATAAAGAAAATTAAATAAATAGATATGTAGACTGTAAATAAATAAAATTATGCTTTAAAATAAAATATATCCTACACTTTCAAAGCCATTAATTGGAAGTTTTAATGACTTAATAATCACTTTATGCCTTAAATTGTTTATATGATTGGATTTGTTTCCAGAAAAAAATTATTTGATTTTTTTATAAAATAGCTCAATTATGCTTGACCTATAAGATATAGTTATAACTTATGACGTAATAACAGAATTAATAATTAAAGAGTTTTATCATTTTATTTATTACACAAAATAAACAGAATTATTATAAAAGATAAAACATAATTTTTTTTACATAAACTGATGTTAGGCATCCTATGACATCAAACATTAATTATAATCTTAATTGTTGTGACATCAAACATTAAGTGTTGTGATTTTTACTTTAAAGTATAGATATATGTATGCCATTAATTGTGTAAATCAATAATTATAAAATCATTTTATCATTAAGATAAATCTGAAATCCTTACTTTTTGAAGTTAAATGTTCACTAAATCTAAGAATGTTACGCATTCTTATGCTTGCATTTTATATAGATAAATTTAAATTACTCTCATTTTATTAAACAAAAGTACAGAATAGTTTAGTATTATAATCATGATTACGTTTGTTAATATACTTTACTTTATGTCTTTATATTATGATTGAATCCAAATAATAAAAAATTAAGAATATAAATTTTTTTATGCCTTTTTGATTTTTTTTTAAAAGTCAAAATTTTCCTTTTAATAATGCGAAACTAATTATATATCTCCTAATTAACTATTTATATATTTTAATTTTTTAATTAATTTTTGTTAGTTTATAAAATAAGAAATTTATTTATTTATTTTTTCTTTTTTTTTCATTGGGTTAATACGTCAATTTGTAGGACAAGTCATGATTTTTAATTTATTAGTAGGAGGGAAGTCTAGTCTAGCAATGTTTAATTAGTTGGTGGAGAATACACTAAAATAGACCAAATGACTTAATTTATCACTATTACTCCTCAAAACACAATTTATTATATCTTCTTTTAATGAAATATTTTTGTATAATATATTTTTTAAATTAAAAAAAAATAGATGACTTACTAACCATGGTTTTCTATTTGCAAACTTGAAGAACATCTTGATAATAACACTACATAGTTGGTGAGACAATAATATAAGATTTTTCAATTTTATAATGATAAGATTTTTTTTATCATTAATTTTAGAATGACAAGATTAATTCGTTAAAATAAAGTTTTAGGCTGTAATGAAAATTTTTAGAAATTCAATTAGTGTAATATTAATTTTTATCTAAAGTTAACATATTAACTGCATATTAACAAATAGCAACTTAGTTAAAAAGAAATAATTATATTTTTATCAATTTTTCTGAAATGTTCAAAACTAAAATAATTTTTATTGTAAATTGTCAAACTGATTGAAATTGAAACAACAATCTTATAAATTGATCATACAGAAAAAAAAGAGTGTATTTTTCATGCAAATTATTTGTTGAGTAGTTCATTATAAAAATATTATATATAAAAATATTATATATGTGACTTTAATGGAAAAAGAGATTATATTATTTTTAACTTAAATTTTGAGATATAAGGTTTTTTTTTTCTTATATGATATTTAACTTTGTTAATTTTATTATAAATTCTGATATCATGAGATATTTTTCATGAAAGAACTTATTAAAAAAAGATTATATAAATATGATTTTAATTGACTTCATATAAAGGATGGACAACACTTTTTAATCAAAACTTATTGACATTAGGTTTATTGGTCTTTTTCTATATTTAACTTTGTTATTTTTATTTAATAAAAAACTTAGACTTATACTTCAATTATTTTAACAATATATTTTAGGTTCAATTTTTAACTCTTGTTACAAAAATTCAACCAACCTAAACCACTATATATTGAACTTATACTTGATGAATGCTTAATATTATAAAATTCATAGTAAGTGACTTTCAATGCAATGCACTCTTCGAAGGGGGGTTTAAAAGGAGATTTTTGCTCCTTTATTAGTAATAAGTATTGATCTCTTTTCTCTTTATTTTGAAATTAATATCCAAAAGTTACTTTTATGTCATAAACAATATATCAAATCAATATTTTTAATTAAACATCAGTGAAAATAAATATTTTCAACTAAAGTATTTTAATTAGAATGCAAAAAAACAAATAAATAAGAAATTATAAAACTAAACCAAACAAATATGCAAAATTATTGATTTGGTTTGAGTATGATGCTGCATCTAACTGAACCAAATAGATTATTATTTCTATATCTTTTTCAAAGACTTTTTCTCTTTATGTTTAACCAAACCACATTGTAAATAAAAGTGTACAAATGAATATCCATCTGATATCATATTCAATTTTTCAACGAGAACATTTTTTTAAGAATTATCATCCATAACTGTTTATAACAGTACAAGATTACCAATTTATCCATGGCAACAAATTAAAAAAAAAAAAAGAAAAAAGATTGCTTGATAATCATATCTCATTTAACCCGATAAAAAATTTAGAGCAAGTTGGACGAGCTTATTTTTCACAAATTCTACAAATCCATGTAACTAGAATTATATTTTATTCATGTTAAAGACATTTATTTATGAACTATCGAATTGGTGAAGATGATAATCACCCAACCTTTTAGAATTTATTTCCTTAATTCACGAGTTATTTTTAGTAGTACGAGTGACGTAAGATTTATTCAAACGGTACCAAATGCATTATAAAAATTATATCAAAGGGTTTATTATCAATTTTTGTCTTAATAACATATATAATTTGCATTACTTTATTTCTTCAACAAAAATAAGCTCTGATTTTAAAGGTGTATTTAAATTTGCATGATAAGGTATGACCTTTACGAACCCATTAATAACTTAATGACTATAAGATCCATGATTTTGAAAGTATTAACATATATGTTAAAGTTCATAATAATCTTTAACATGAAAATGAAATTCAAAAAATTTCAAATCTCTATGTATTGAAAAATGATTCAATATAATAGATTTATTATTATTATTATTATTATTATTATTATTGACTAACTTATATGAAAATAAATAAATTCATGCAGAGCATAAAAAAACCAAAGTTATTTTGGGTCTCAGCTGGAGCTCCTCTTGTGTGTGTTATCATTTCCACACTTCTAGTTTTTGCAATTAAGGCTCAAAACCATGGCATTAGTGTGGTAAGTATTTATTGAATTCCAACTTATTATTTCATTTTGAAAATCATTACTTTAACATTGGCATTTTATGAACTTCATATTGATGTTGTTACTAGATCGGCAAATTGCAACAAGGGATAAATCCTCCTTCATGGAATATGTTGCGCTTTCATGGAAGTCACTTAGGCCTAGTTATGAAAACAGGGCTTATCACTGGCATTTTGTCTCTCACTGTAAGCTTAATATTTTCTTTCCTTTTTCTTTTCAAAATTATTTCAATCTTCTGCCAACATGGTATGTGAAATTAATCTTTTCTTTGACTCACTGAATTAGTAAATTTTATTTATGTTTAATAGGAAGGTATTGCAGTAGGAAGAACATTTGCAGCTTTGAAAAACTACAAAGTGGATGGAAACAAGGAAATGATGGCAATTGGGTTTATGAATGTGGTTGGCTCCTCCACTTCCTGTTATGTTACAACAGGTTTGTGTTTGTTTGTTACCTAAAACCCAGTTGAAAATGTTGTCTTAGAAACTCAAAATCTAAGGATAAAACTTGCCCTTTATTGAAATTCAGGTGCTTTCTCTCGGTCAGCTGTTAACAACAACGCAGGAGCAAAAACAGCTGTGTCAAATGTTGTTATGTCTGTCACAGTCATGGTGACACTCCTTTTTCTGATGCCATTGTTCCAATACACACCCAATGTTGTGTTGGGTGCAATCATAGTCACTGCAGTGATTGGCCTCATTGATCTCCCTGCTGCTTATAACATTTGGAAGATAGACAAATTCGATTTCCTTGTCATGTTGGCTGCTTTCATGGGTGTTCTTTTCATCTCTGTCCAAGGAGGCCTTGCTCTTGCTGTAAGTTCATTTATTTCTTTGGTTTTCTTCAATGATGCCAACATCATCAATATCAACACCATGGTTTTTCTTTCAAGTACAAAACTTTTTAGTTCCTTAAACACTTGTAGCTACTCATGTTGCCCCTTGAGACCAAACATTTTTCATGTTCCTTCCTCCATGCATGTACACTAAAATGTAGTTTTTTTTTTTATTTTTATTTGCAATGCTATTGATTAGGTTGGGTTATCAACTTTCAAGATACTGATGCAAATTACAAGGCCAAAAACAGTAATGTTGGGGAAGATTCCAGGAACAAACATATACAGAAATCTTCATCAGTACAAGGAAGCTGTGAGAGTACCTGGTTTTCTTATTTTAAGCATTGAGGCTCCCATCAATTTTGCTAACATAACATATCTTAACGAGAGGTTAGTTTGAGCTTGGTAAATTCTATGATACAAGTTTTCTTTTGTTACACTAATATTGTTTCTCCTATGACTAAAATATTGGCATGTTATGTTAGAACATTACGATGGGTAGAAGAAGAGGAAGACAACATAAAAGAACAATCAAGCCTTCGATTCTTGATATTGGAAATGTCTGGTAATGTGGTTATATTGATCATACTTCGTCTACCTATTTATCCCACAAGCCATGCTGAACTAATCACTTTGAAATTTGCAGCTGTGAGTGCCATTGATACAAGCGGAATCTCACTTTTCAAAGAGTTGAAATCAACCTTAGAAAAGAAGGGTGTTGAGGTATTATCTTTGACATATGCATAGTTTACAAACCTTTGTGTATGTTTGATCAATGGTAGCTAATTCATGTGAGTTGTGACAGCTTGTGTTGGTGAATCCCCTCGCTGAGGTCATTGAGAAGCTGAAAAAAGTTGATGAAGCTAGTGATTTCAGGCATGCAGATAGCCTTTTCTTGACGGTTGGAGAGGCTGTAGCTTCACTTTCATCAACAATGAAGAGTCAATCACCAACTATTCTTGGAGGGGCACACACAATTGTGTAATTGGTAAATTTGGAAGAGGCGAATGTATAAGCCAAAGTTAAGAGAAAAAAGAAAAATATGGAAGATGTAGCCACAAGAAGATTTGCATAGAATTTGCGTAAAACGAGTCATTGTTAAATCGTATAGTTTAAACAAGAAATCCTTGTCATTTTTGGCTTCCCTTACTACTTGTTGCTTGTTAATTCAATAGTTGAAGTTGATTATCAAGCATCTAATACATTTGACTCAACAAAAATGCTTTCGAAAATATCGTAAATTTGTAAACATCTCATCGTATTTAGGAACTCATCTCACTATAATTATTGAATTTTGTTGGTTTTATACGCAATTGTTATTCAGTAGAAAAAGTAAAAGTATTTCAATATAACAAAAAATATTCACAAAATGTCAAAGTAATATTTTATTGTAAAATGAATTATTTTGATGTGAAGAACTGCAACAAGATTATTGAAATGCCTTAAATCTTTTATGTTGTCCTTTTATTGTCTGTTTCATACATTTTTTTTGGTAGTAACAGAGTTTAAAGAAGCGGTTATTTTTTTAATCTTTTTATAAGGTTAAAAAATAAATGAAATATTGCAATATGTTCATTATGATTTATGAGGTACTTCTACTGTTTTGTTCCAAGGAAGATGCGGTATTTTGTGATTTTGATTGATTACTACTCTAGAAAGGTTTGGGTGTATTTTTCGAAGACCAAAGATGAAGTGTTTGGACAGATCTAAACATACTGGGAAACTAATAATCAAGACTCTAAGAACATAGAATGGATTAGAGTTCTGCAATGCATTGTTTAATGATTATTACAAAGAAGCAGGTATAGCCAGTTACCTTACTGTGTGACATACACAACAATAGAATGCTGTTGCTGAAATGAATAAAATACTTCAACATGCTCGGTGCACGAGTTTAAATGTAGATCTCTCAAAAGTGTTTTGGGTTGAAGTAGTTAATATTGATGTCTATTTAGTGAACAGGACTTCATCTATTGCTATTGATTTAAAGACTCCTCAACATGTATGGTCTGGTAAACCTTCTAATTATTCTAGTTTACGTATATTTGGTTGTTCTGCTTATGCTCATGTGAATGATGATAAATTAGAGGTTAGGCAATGAAATGTATATTTGTTGGGTATCCTACGAGTGTCGGATATAGATATTATGGTGTAGTGGAAATGATTGAATTAAAAGGTTTATCATAGATGTTGCTTTTAATGAGTGTGCTATGTTTGACCTAACAAAGGAGTTTGGAAATATTGTTGGAAATAAAAGTACTGATAAGGGAGTTCATCAGAAGGTGGAGCTTGAGGTTGAAGATTCAAATAAAGAAAATTTGAATCCTGTAGAACAATCTAGTAACAAGAAGAACAAGGAAAACCTCAAAGAATAGCAACAAGGAGAACAAGGAGGGAAATCAGAAAAGCCACAAGGTATGCAGATGTTACAAGTGTTGCTGATACTAACTCTGTTGTGCATGCCTTGGCAGTTAGTGAAAATCTTGATTCTGGTGAGCCTAAATCCTATATGGATGCAATCCAAAGGAAAAAAAATCATCAGAGTGGTTAATTTCCATGAATGAGGAGATGCAATCACTTAAAAAAAATCAGACCTGGGAGTTAATACCATTACCTAAAGGTGTGAAGATAGTTGGATGCAAATGAGTTTTCAAGAAGAAGGAATGGATTTTTTATGTTGAACCATCTAAGTTCAAGGCAAGACTTGTGGCAAAGGATTTTCATAGAAAAAGGGAATTGACTACCATGAAGTGTTTTCACTTATCATAAAACATAAGACTATTGGATATGGAGTTAGAACAACTTGATGTGAAAACTACATTCTTGCATAGGAATTTGGAGGAGAAAATTTACATGTTGCAACTAGATGGATTCCTTGAGGCTGAAAAAGAGAACCATGTGTGTTTTTCGGAAAAAAAAATCCTTGCATGGTTTAAAATAGAGCCTGAGGTAGTGATACAAGAGGTTTAATGTTTTTATGGTTTCCTATAATTTTGATTGAAATGAGTTTGATAATTATGTTTATAGTAGGAAGTTATTGGATGGTTCCTATATATATTTATTCCTACATGTGCATGACATGTTAATTACAGTTAAAAGCAAGATTGATATTTATGCTTTTAAAGCTATGTTGAAGAGTGAGTTTGAGATGAAGGATTTGGGTGCAACTAAGAAGATTTTAGGAAGGAAGATTTGGAGAGATAGGAATGTTGGTCTATTTTATGTATCTCATAAGAAATACATTGAAAAGTTGTTGTCTTTTCAAGTGGAGATTTCTAAGCCTATTAGTACTCCTTTGATGACATATATTAAACTTGATGCTAGTACTCTTCCTAGTATTGATGAAGAGAATGAGTATATGAACTAGGTTTCTTACTATAGTGTTGTTCGGAGCTTGATGTATGTCATGGTTTGTACAAGACCAGATTTGCTCATGTTGTGAGTGTCGTTAGTAGATTTATTGGTAATCCTAGGAAGGCTCACTAGGAGGTTACGACGTGGATTATGTGATATTTCAAATGTACTAGTAATATTCGCTTGGTTTATGGTTTCAATGACATTAGGTGTGGTTTTATTGGTTATGCAAATTCTAACTATGGTGGAGATCTCATGAAGAGAATATCTTTGACATGTTAAATCTTCACTCTTTACAGTTGTGTTGTTAACTAGAAAGCAACACTTCAGCCTACTATTGTTTTGTCTACCACTAAAGCGAAACATGTTAAGACAAGCTTGTCTACAACATCTTTGATTTTAAAGTTTAACAAACAACATTAAACGAAGTAGTCTTGAGATACATAGAAGTATAACAATAGGTTTCCTAATCCTCTAAACATAACAAGTCATTCATATCTGATTATCGCTCCTTGAGCCCCTATCCTCGATCCTAGATCATCGATCCATGATGTCATCACATACATCACAAACATATAGTAACAATCTATCCATTCATTAACACTTATGTTAACTACACCACATAAACCAATCATTAACCACATAGTATCCTCTAGAGCATCATCATTATTACGATCATCAACACATGTACCTCCATCATGAACATTACCATGAGCATCCATAATACCATAAACACCATAGTGGAAAGAATCAGTCTCACTTATGTACTCTACCTCATTCATTTGTAGTCACTCGTACTAGTCATTTGTTGCCTTTCCTACATATCAGCTCGAGTAGTTCTGCAATCCAACTAAGGAACATGTATTTTTGGCATACAAGGACAAAGGAAACACCATCACACCCACAAAAGGAAGTTTCAATACCCGAACAACCATTCCTTTGCACACAAGGCAAAAGGAAACACCTATTAGCAGATAAACTAAGGATTTACTAGGTACAACAAGTAGACCTATCCCCCACTCTTATGCTCATCAACCATACAATCAGGTACATCCCAACACTCACTCATGCTCCAATCTCAAACACAAGTCAAAACTGACTCTAAACATAACTACTAATCTCCTTCTTTGATTATCATCCCATTCCACAGCTCCTCAAGCTTGGTTGCGTCCATTCTTCATCAAATTCCTCATATTTTTAGAAAAATACACTAGATAATTGATTATCATAAGTGTAATCGAGTATTCCCAAGAAGTTCACAATTACACAAAACATGTTATGATAATCGATTATCACTTATGATAATTGATTATTTTAGTGGCTTTAACACATCAAATTTCTATATTCATCACACATGAAAGGATAATTGATTATCATCACGAGATAATCGATTATTTCCAATATTGAATAGTGATAATCGATTATTACAAAGTCAAAAACACATCTTAGACAGAATTCAAGTGTTCAAAACATACATACATTTAGGGCTGGGCAAAAATAATTGATTTGTACTATACTATAGTTAACTATACTATATTATACTAAAAATAACTGATCCATTTTTACTAAAACATAAATATACTATTTTATGGTTCAACTTTTAAAAACTGAACTTATAAAATTTTCAGTTCAGTTAACTGCTAGAACTGTTATCCATCCCTCTTACATTTTCAATTTTTCAATTATTCCTAAAACGTGCCCTAGCTCGCGTTGTCCACCGTGAGAGAGAGCTTCAGCGAAATCTCGCATTGTTCACTGTGACGTTGTTAGCGAAGGAGAGCTTTAACGAAATCTCAGAGTGATCCTATCGTGACTCTGCCCTAGCTTGCGTTTCAACGTTTTGTCGAAAGAGAGCTCCAAAGTATACATCAATAATATACTTCTGTAGATTCCTTAAAAAATATCAATGTTACTGCTTTTTTTTATTATCTATATATAAACTAATTTATTTATTGCAGTCTAATCCTTTGTAGGACTGTCAGAAAGAGAAAATGGAAAAAAAAAATCAGAATACCATGTAGTGTTTTACCTACACTTCTTCATATATTTTTAGTTTTAAAAGATTAGACCATTAAATCATAGATAGTAATTTGAACTCTTAATTAATATAGTGACGTGAATGTCAGAAACGGTAGAAACCCTCACACCAAATACTTCTAGAATGGATCGTTTACCTCCTTGTATCGATTCATCGTCAACTGAGAATAGTAAAGGTCGATCAAATGTGTGGGGACATTTTACTAAACAAGAACCTTATTCTAAGAAGAAGGCTAAATGCAATTATTGTGGTGATTTGATTAAATATTTGGGTGGAACAAGTGGAATGAGGAATCATTTGAAGAGATGCAAAGAAAATCCTAATAGAGAAGCATTCAAAAGGCAAAAGCTTTTATCATCAACTACAGAAGTTAGTGTTAGCCCTTCACCAACTATTTCTAAATTTGACCAAAATGCATCTCGAATGAAGTTGGTGAAGATGTTTGTGAAGTCCGAGCTTCCTTTTCAATTTGTGGAAAATGAGGACTTCCGTGACTTTGTGTGGTCCTTGCAACCACGATTTGAAGTCCCATCCCGCACTAAATTGAGGCGTGAAATGTGGGAACTCTATGAAGAGGAAAAAGGAAAGTTGAAAATGTTTCTGTCAAAGCAGTGTGAGAGGGTTTGTTTAACTACAAACACATGGACTTCAATCCAAAACCTAAATTACATGAGTTTAACAGCTCACTTTATTGATAATGATTGGAAACTTCAAAAGAAAATTTTGAACTTTTCTCAAACAACGGGACATTCAGGGGAGCTCATTGCTAAACATGTTGAGGCTTGTTTGAATAATTGGGAGTTGAAACGAGTCCTTAGTATCACTGTGGATAATGCTACGCCAAATGATGTTGGGGTCCAGTACCTCAAAAGAAGGATGTTATCATGGAATTGTCTTGTATTAAAGGGAGAATATGTTCATATGCGTTGTTGTGCTCATATATTGAGTTTGATTGTGAAGGAGGGCTTAAAAGAGATCAAATATTCGATTTCAAAAATTCGAAGTGTAGTAAAATATGTAAAATCTTCTCCCGCTAGATTTGCTAGATTCAAGGCATGTGTTGAACAAGAGGGAATTTCTTATAAAGGTATTGTTTGTCTTGATGTCGAAACCAGGTGGAATTCAACTTACTTAATGTTAGAGGCAAGCTTGAAGTACAAAGATGCCTTTGTCTTACTAGATATGCAAGATAAGAAATTTGGTATTGAAATGGCCAAAAGTAATGGTGGTGTGCCATTAGAATAGGAATGGGAATATGCGAGGTCTATTCTACCATTTTTAAAGATGTTTTATGACTCTACCCTACGCATTTCTGGTTCTTCTTATGTCACCAGTCATATGTATATGAAGGAGGTGTTTGGAATTGGTAAAAGGATTTGACAATACTCTGATAGTAGTGATGTGAGCATAAAATTGATGGCAATGAGGATGAAGGGCAAATATGAAAAATATTGGGGAAATCCTAATGGAATTAATATTTTATTATTGATTGCTGTTGTGCTTGACCCTAGGAGTAAGTTGGATTTTGTTAATTACTTCATTGACTACCTATTTGAATCTAGTATGGCTAGTGGATTGAAATTAAAATTATTGTCATCCTTAAAATCACTTTATGAACAATATCAAGGTATTGAGGAAGGTTCTCAAAGTAGCCAACAAGAATCTCAACTAGATGATGATGATGATGATCCTCATGGCATGAGTTTCTACCTAAGAGCTACAGGACGTAGATTTGATTACATATCAGAGCTTGATAAATACTTGAGAGAGGATCCTGAACCTTATATAAAGTCAGTTGAGTTTGATATTTTACATTGGTGGAAAGTCAACTCAACTAGATTTCCTATCCTTATGAACATGGCTCGAGAGGTGTTAGCCATTCCTATCTCTACCGTAGCATCAGAGTGTGCATTCAGTACATGAGGAAGAGTGGTTAGTCCTTATCGTAGTTCTCTAACGCCTAAAATAGTGGAAGTGCTTGTTTGCACACAAGATTGGTTAAAAGGAACACCTTTCTCTATACTTTTTGATGAGGATCCTAAAGAACTTGATAAATTTGAGCAAGGTGAGATTATATGACAAACTTATATATTTTTAATTTATATTTTAAGTATTCAAAATTTATGAAATATTTTATTTTATTTTTGTAGAGATAACCTCTCAAGATGAAGTGGGACCTTCAAGTGCTCCTATTAATTTGGATGATTGAAGCTTTACCACAATTTGTTAGTTATCTAAAGTACATGTGGGTAAGACTATAACCTTAATGCTTTGTTTTTCATGTTGTTTTGTCTTGGAGACGGTACACAAATGCTCAATACTGGCTTTTCAAATTACTATTTTTAATGTTAATTTGAATGTTGTGCTACATGATGATTCAAATTACTTATATCTAAATATATTTTTCAATGAGTTACTTCATATTGTTGCTCAGTTTATTTTTGCTCTAATAACTAACGATTCATAGGATTTAACATTCCTTCACTGTTTGGTTTTCATATTTGATGTTTTTGTTCCAAAAGAAAGTCCTAGAAATCTGGAGACTTGCATTGAATTTGATTTACAAAACTCGTTTATTCTCCAAATGTGTTATTTAATTTTTTGCAGGAGTATGGACATGCTGGTATGCTACTACTCAATGCAGTGTCTTGAGTTCTTTTATTAAGGTTAATCAGGTTATATTAACATGTTACAGTCTGTTAATTCCATATTTTAGTGCCTTTTTTGAGTTTTGTTAATTCCAGGCTAAGTTAAGGTGTTACAATTCAAAGACCAAAATGATGGTTTTCTCTTTCAGTTGTATGGAGATGTCTGTTGTGTGACAGCATATCAAGTCTGCTGATATCATCATAGATTATGGTTTTGCAACTCTTGAGCCTTGTACGCATATAATTATTTTACCAATTTGTAAGAGTCATTTTGCTGGTGAACTGATGCTGATGTTGAGATTTCTATACTTGCAGACTTGGCACAACTTGTTGATGCAACTTCATTGTTGCTTCAGGAGCAATCTGCTTGTCAATAGAGTCAGTGAAATCGATGATGTTGATAGTGCACATGATGAAGTGCTGATTGATGGAGTGTCTGATATTCTGCCGGCATTTGCAAAGTCCATGGGTGTTTTAAATTAGTACAATTTAGTTTAAAATTAGTATGGTTAGTAGTTCAGTTCAGTTTAAAATCAGTATAGTTAGTAGTTCAATTTAGTTTAAAATTAGTACAGTTAATAGTTCAGTTCAATTCATATTGTAGTTTAGTACAATTTAGTACAGTACAGTTCAATACAGTTTGATAAAACAAAAAATAGTTCAGTTCAATTTGTTTGAACTGTTTTACAGTTCAGTTCAGTTTAGACAAATTAGTTTTTAGTTCAATACAGTTTTTAGTAGTGCAGTGTAGTTCAGTTGCATTTGCCCAGCCCTACATACATTAATCCTAGATTATGAGGAAACATACCTAAAACATCATGCATGCTTTCAAGCCTCACATACCTTTATGAACAGACGCTAATACATACATTACATTATTTGAATAATCTAAAACCCATAATTATACAAATTATGCCCAAACAAACCTAACATACTACATATGATTATCATACCAACTTTATAACATATATTTGCATGGTAAAACTCTCAAACATCATAACTTTATTTGCCCTTAGCATCCATACCTATTTTTATGGGATAACCCAACAAAATCATACATATTTTCATAGGAAAAACCCAATACAAATATTACATAAATCATATCCTCATGCATACACAAATCATTACCCAACAATAATCATAAACAATCATAACCATAATCATGTACACATGCATCAAAACAAGGATTATCAATCAAGATAATCAAGAACATATAACATACAACAAGCAAACAAATGTAAGCTTTTCATACCCCTCAAGAAAATTAAGAATACCCATATTCATCATACAACCAAAAACAATGAAACAAAGGTAAGTTTACTCATACATTGGCCAATTCTAGGACTTTATTTACAACTCAACACCACCAATCTCCCTTTATGCTAATGTTTTCTGTAGCTAATTTTCTTCTTTCCAAGAAAATGTCTTTCTCTCTCTCTCTCTCTCTTTCTTTTTCACGTTAGCTTTTAGGGTTATGAGGTTTCTAAAAAAATTCCCTTTCTCTCTACTATTCTCTATTTTTATTTTATAGCCCTCCCTATATGTATTAAAATCTTTAATTCCACCAAACACAACCTCATATCTTCTCTTAACCAATTTTTAATACCAATAACAACTCAAGATTCACGTAATTTTTTTATTAAATCTTTATATTATATAGTTTGCATGCCTTGCCTTCTACAGACCCCTTATTTAATTTTTGCACACATTAATAAATGTAAAAGACCATTTTACCTCTAAGCAAAAATACAAATAAACTAAATGTTTCTCTTAACTCTCTTTCTACTTATAATTGAACTCACAACCATTTAATCATATACCACACTTCTATCAACAAGTCAATCCATCACATTAGTACTATCAAACATACACATATCACAATCCAACAAACATACCAAAGCATGTTTTACACTTTATTAAAATAAGATCAAAGAAATAACATAATTATATTTTAACAAAGATATACTCACACAACATCTTATTAGACATATAAACTCTTTAAATAAAACATACTCAAGTCTTAACAAAACTTTATTTCTAAGACCCCTTATTTTCTGGGGTTTTACTGTTGCTCTTAGAAAGCACGTTGAATGTGACACCCGGGCACGGAGACGAGGGCGGGGAGTGACGCCGGTGCAAGAAGCATGGTGCAGGGGGCACAGACAAGGAGCGGCTCCTGGCAGCTTCGGGTGGAAGGGGTACATGGATGAATCGAACATACACCGGAATGAGAGGGATCTGGAGACTGTATAGGTATGGGACTATACGGTTGAAGGATAGCTTAAAGGAATTGATTTGACTACTCATATCACCAAAATGCATTTACTTTTCGGTAGCCTGACTCATAAGAACTCCATGGTTAAGCGTGCTTGGCCTGGAGTAATTCTGGGATGGGTGACCTTCTGGGAAGTTTTCCCAAAAAGTGTGCGAGTGAGGACAAAGCACTCTGGAAAGCCTGGTGGTGGTCTGTGGGGGCAGTCAACGGTCCCTGCGAGTTGCCGGGACGTTACAGATGGTATCAGAGCCTAGCCTCTCCCAGTACGGTGTGGTTCGAGGACGAACCAGAGTATAAGCTGGTGGGCATGTGACACCCGGGCACGGAGACGAGGGCGGGGAGTGACGCCGGTGGAAGGGGTACATGGATGAATCGAACATACACCGGAATGAGAGGGATCTGGAGACTGTATAGGTATGGGACTATACGGTTGAAGGATAGCTTAAAGGAATTGATTTGACTACTCATATCACCAAAATGCATTTACTTTTCGGTAGCCTGACTCATAAGAACTCCATGGTTAAAGCGTGCTTGGCCTGGAGTAATTCTGGGATGGGTGACCTTCTGGGAAGTTTTCCCAGAAAGTGTGCGAGTGAGGACAAAGCACACTGGAAAGCCTGGTGGTGGTCTGTGGGGGCAGTCAACGGTCCCTGCGAGTTGCCGGGACGTTACATTGAAAGGTCTCAAACAATGTGATGGAAAACATTGTGCTAAACATGTCTTTTAGAAAAAACTTAACGGTTTACCCAAGTTAGATGAACTCTCACCATCAAATGATGAGTTTGGTAAACACACCAAAAGAACAAACATTTCTTCAAAACACATGATAAAAGGCATTCAACTAAATGCACTCTTGAAAATAACAAGTATCTACCAAACAAACACTAACTAAGAAAAAGCCTCCTATAGGCTAAACGATACCACATGCCAAACACACTCTCATGCAACGATGAAATCTTCGTGAAACATTTAGTATTCTCACTAGAAAACTCAAATAATCAAATCCTAACCAAACGGTAAAAAACTTAAAAACCTTGATTATTCTGAACAAACATTGAATGTCATTAAATGCTCAATGTTTAAAAGCAACAAGGTAAAAAGGAAAAAGGACATATATACTGCATATATCTATTCTACTTTATGCAGGATATCTACTATAAGAATTCATCTCTTCTGTCTAATGTAAGTTAGAAATGAACATTAGAAAGAAGAACACATTAGTGGAATGTTTTGTTCATCAAAAGTGGTGCCAAATGAATAGTCTAATTTGCTTTTGATAAAGCTTTGAAAAACACATTTGCTTTAACAAGAAGACATCAATCCATGACTGCCACCTACGATAAAAGCTACGAAAAGTCAAATCACAAGGACAAGCTTTGTCCAACAACTACATTATAAACAAATCTCAAGGACAAGAATCTTCTACCAGCTATATTATCAAAGGTGTATAAATATAAGATCAAAAAAGAAGAAAATGATGATTGGAAATTAAGGATAAAAAGAAAAATCATTCCCATAAAAGAGTCAAGAACTCTCTCTAAGCTATTAGAGTCAAGTCCTTTTATGCAAGAGAAGAGAAGAAGAGAAGAGTTCAACAAAAGAACTACTCTAAAGCCTTATTGTTATATATGCTTACTATTATAAGAAGAGAAAAAGCAGAAGAGAGATAGAGAGAAACACTTGAAAGAAAGAAGAATTATTCTCAAGCTTCATTGATATATAAGCTTATTGTTGTAAGAGATAAGAAAGAGAAATAGTTAGAAGGTTTGTTAGATTGATTTGTATTGAACATATATTCTCTCTCTCAGAGTAATCGTCTAAAGTGGAGAATTGTTGAGTTGCCTTGAATTTTTTATGTTAGCCCTTTATTTCCTTTGTTTCAGATGTTTCTAGGTTGTAATGAGGTTTAAATGGGGAGTTAGATTTTTATCCTTTTACAAGGCTAAAAGGCATTTGTACCATATATTTTTCTCATTATTAAAAAATAAGAAACTCCAGAAGTACACGTAAACATAGGTCACATTGACTAAACCACGTAAATTTATGTGTCGTCTTCTTTGTCCTAATCTCTTTCTTTTCATGTTGTCATAACAATGATGATAAAATAATAAATTGAATATTTTCCAATGCTTACTTTCTACTAGGCAATAAAATTAGCATTTTCAAAATCATAAAAGTTAAAGGAGAAATTATGACTTTAATGGATAAAAATTATCAAAATTATTATACTATTGTTATCAAAATAAAACAAAACATTATGTATGCATGTTAAATTTATATTCATATATTCACATGTTAAATTTCTACACATATAAATTAAGCACATCAATTATAAATCTGATTATAACTTTTTACATCAACCATAAAAAGAGAGCCATTTTAAAGATTTTCATGCACCTCTTTTTTATTGTACTATTGGATTGTTCCTCAATTTCAATTTCATCTTATAAGTCACATTATAGGGTAGTTTATTATACATAGGTCTAGGTGAACCTTCTCCCATGACAAGTGACAAGAAATTTCATCAACTCTTTAGGACTCTATTGCTTCATCTACATGATTATTGTCATTAATAAAATTCTTCATATCTCATAAGCATATTTCATAACTCATTACTTACACTAATTTCATACATACACTACAAGAAAATCATTAAATAGAAATCAATTTTAAAAACCAAAAATAATTTGTTACTATAGTAACTAATTTAGATACCAATTTATAAACTAAAACTTATTGATATCTAAAATAGTCTCTATTATGAATAAATTATTATAATTGGTTTGTGGATTAGAACTAAATTACTTTCTAATATTAGTTACAAAGGAATTAGAGTCTAAATTAGTAAAAAATATCCAACTATTAGGATGAAGTTAGTTAGGCACCACGTTCATGGCTATTAATATTAGAGGTGTCAAAACAGATGATTCGGCCTGGTCGGGTTTGACTCACCATGGATTGACCACTTAGTGAGGAACCTAACCCGACTCATTTATTAGTGAGCTCAAAAAATTTTAGTCTGGTAAGTTGAAGGAGTTCACTCAATTAAAAAAAGTACAACTTTTTTCTTCTTCAGTCTAACATTTTTTTTAATATGTAACCAAAATTCGAAAATACAAACCTATTGAAAGATTTTTTTTTCTCATTTTAGATAATAAATAAATCTTCAAATCCAAAAACTAAATCATAACTCTAAATAAAATATAAATAGTCTCAAAGTTCAATCCATCATATTCATCATAAAGGTTAAACTTCAAAAACATTATACCTTAGTACCTTAGGAAAAGAAAATAACTAATGAGAGCCAAATGTAGAAAGTGAATGAAGTGTAATAAGCGTGAGTCTCTCTCTCCCCGAAGTTTTTTTTAAGTTTGCTTGTGTTTTTGGCTTGATTGTTAAGTTAAGAGTGAGGTGAGTTCTTTTTTATGTCCGAGTTGGTGAGCTAATGTAATTCACCACGAGTTAAACTTACATTAACCGAGTTCTTAGTAGGTCCATGTCTATTTTTTACCCATACTAAAATTTGTAAATTTTTCTAACCCAACTTAATTTGAACTTGTGATAGACCAGATTAACTAATAAATTTTAATTCATTTTGATAACTCTAATTAATATAGTACATACCAATAGATAAAGAGGAAAAATAATATTAGGCTTTTCAAAGAACAACTCGTAAACCAAGATAAAATCTTCCCAATTAGTACCGAGTTTCATTTATACCCTATAATTAACGTTATAAGTATGAGCCACAATAAAATTGACCATGTTATGAGAGCACGTGTCAAAAGTAGATATAAACTCTCCAATCATTTTCCTATGAGTAAAACAAAAAGGGTAAGCAGTGACTTCCCTTAACACTTAGAAGTAGTTGGGGTCGTAGATATGTCGTAACCCATATTTCCTCTTCTTTTTAGCCCCCAATAGGCTCTATGTCCCGTTAGAATGAGTTTTTTTAATTTTATGAGGAACCAGCTAGTACTTTACTCATCAGTGGCATAGTGGAAACAACTATGTTAACAACCGAAGGACAATAAAACATATCTTCTACCTTTAGGAAAACTGAGTCAATATGACTCAAGGATGATTCTTCTAATGGATATAACCTTCCTACTCACTAAAACCGTATTCCTAGAAGAAGAATTGGAAAAGAAAAAAGAGGATATTGAAATGTACCTAGGTGAAGAACACACAAACAAATAAGGGATGAAGCAAAACTGGAGAAAAAACTCAAAGAAAGTTTGGTAAGGTTGTAGAGAAAAAAAATTCAAAATGAAGGGTTTACATAAAAATTGAAGAATTTGTAACTTTGAAATGCTGAAACTTTTGAAAAAGGTTTTAGGGTGCAAAATGGTGGCACTCGAGCATCATATCCAACAAATGGGGCACTCAAATGTCACATCATAGGGAAGAATGTCTCGAAAATAGTGAAAACTCCTAATTAATGCACAATATACTAACACCTTTAACATCGCAAAATCTCAACTTTGTTCTTAAAAGTAAAAACTTCAAGTTATTGTAAAAATCCAATTTTAAAATTATGTTAAAGTTCAAAGAATGATAAAACGCGTACCTTCTCAACCTGAGGTACATTGATTCTAAGATACTAGTTAATCCTAATATATTAGGAACTGATCTTGAGATATTTAAAACTAATTACTTTACTAACAATGTTTTATATTTTCTATTATTAAACAACTTAGATTCCAAATACAATAATTTATTATCTTCTAAAATGTTCCAGATAATTGGACTCTATTTCATATAACTAAATTCATTTCCTTATCTTTATCCATATAAGCTCATGAAACTTAAAAATATAAGATACAATAGCTAAGATTATTCACTCAATTCTTTTCATTACTTAAAATACTATTATATACCATACTTTTATATTTCTTATTAAATTAAGTATTAGAGAATTATTTACAGATAAATCTCTCCTAAGACTTAGTCAAAACTCAATCGCATATTACCGAGTTATCGACTCAACACTTTAAATGTATCACTTCATCTCCCTTAAAAAATTGAGAATGATAATATATATATATATATATATATATATATATATATATATATATATATATATATATATATATATATATATATATATATAATTATACAATATTAATATTTATGAAAATTTAATATAATCATTTTCAAATATAATATTTATTTAATTTCTAACACTGATAAGTATATCTAGTGTGTATGTACAGTATTACGTACATATACTCAAGCATTGAATTTGGTGGATAAATATCCACTCTTAATATACTTTTATCGAGTGATTATTTTAGCTTACTCAAAATACATATTTTAAATGTGTACTCATTCTGTTTAAATTTAGATTTAAAATGGTGTCATAATTTCCTATATAAATTAATTAGTCGATATTAAGTTAATACTAAATCCGTATTGTGTATAATATAATATGGGTATACTTTGAATCCCTGTACATAACTCATATATAATGCCTTGTATATCGTAAGCAATGTTCCAATTAATAACCCAAAATAAGAAACCAAATTTTATATTATTTTAACACAAAAGAGGAGTGTGCTAAGGCATACAATCCCAGTTCATAATTAAAATATATTAGAAAACTTCAAGTTCTACCATTTGTTTTTTATTGAAATCACTGCAACTAACTTTTTGTGAGTACTCGCTCATTAGAGTTGAAGGGCGTAAAACTACGTTGTAACAAGTTAATGCATGAACTGTACTGTACTTATTTTGAGTTTGACACATTTCATTTTTGTAAGGACAAATATCATTACAATTTCAACTTTAAAATTAAAATGGTAGTAATCACCTTTCTAGATTTAATTTGTTAAAATTAAATGTTTTACTTTATTTTACCAAAACTTCATTCCTCCAACATTACACATCTACAATGGTCCCCTTTCGAACCAAATTTTTCATGAACAAATAGCATCCTTTAAACAATAGAAAGGAAACCTTCCTTTTCAACTTAATTTCTTTTTATTCACATTTCATTCTTCTTATTTGAACTTTTAAAATTTCGTCTTCATACTGGGTTTTATAATTTTTTTTGAAATCTTGCCTAAAGATAAAATAATTTTATAGTATAAATAAGTGCATGTATCACTTTATAAATCTATTTTGAAAGATTGAATTATGTTAGAAATTTTCTTCTAATATTAAAATCATTCAAAAATCTATTATAACGATCACTACAAAAAAAAGGGACATTACCGAAGGCCAAAATCTCTTGGAAAACGCCAAAAACTGTCGGAAAAAGACATTTACAGACGGCCTACCGACGGCCATCGAGCCGTCAGTAAATCCCTTGTCGCTAACAATTACCGAAGGCTTGTGGCCCTCGGTAAGCCCTCGGTAATTACCTGATAGTGGCATATTTTACTATGAATTCAGTATTGAATTAGAGAAAATATCAACTCTTTCTCATCCTTTTTACCTTGTAAATCCTAGTTTTCATTTAGTTTAAGAAGTGGTTTCATCTTAAGCTTTAATTAGATAAATTGATCATTAACCCCTTTATTTATACAAGTTAATTAGTTGGAAGAAGTCTCTGCATCAAATGAAGAGTGCTGGAACCAGAGAAAACAAGAAAACAGCAAAAACAGCAAAAATATGAAGAACCAGAATCTGGAAAAAGTTAGCTGGAGCGCCCTTTTTCCATGGGCGCTGGAGCGGGCTCTGCACCAGGACTGGATCTAGCTGGAGCGCCCCCTACAAAAGGGCGCTGGAGCGCCCTTTTTCCTGTTTTCGCGCGCTGGAGCGCGGTCTCAAGCGCGCCTGCTGCTGATTTGGCAGATTGGGTTTATTTAACCCCAAATTAGAAGGGCTTTGATATCTTTGGCATCCCAGACACGATTTCTCTCAATTGGAGCGTCCAGAGGCGAGCTAGGAGCTGTGGGAACAGCCCTTCTTCATCCTTGGGTCCTCCTCCTTCTTCCATTTCCACCATTGTTGTAAGATCAAGCTCTCCATTCATGGAGAGCTAGTTTCATTCTTGTTGGGGATTGATGTAACCACGGATCTCTTATGTAAATTACAGTTGTTTTGAATGATTATATGCCTCTTTGATTGATTGTTAGTGTTTAATTCCTTTACTTAAAGCTTGTATGATTGATTCAACCATATCATGATTTTAGGGTTTGCTTGATATTGGGAAATATTGGGTGAATCTAGAATTGGATTAAACACCTAAAGGAAATTGTATCTAGGGATAGAACTAAGACCTTTGGTTGTCTTGAATCTCAATTCTTAAAGCGGATGAACTTGTTAGGTTTTCCAAGGGATTGGAGTTTAAGAAGTAAGTCTAGGCTCTTTCTACCAAGGGATTGGGTTTGAGTAATTTAGTAGATTGACATTGGCATATTAATAAAGAGGAAGTGTTTTTCTATGCATAAGAGTGAAGTAGGTGAAATCATACCCCCAACAATACCATTCCATATCATTTCTAATCTTTCATTTCCTAACTGTTTGCATTATCAAAGATCACTTTTATCATTTATGTTTTACCTTTAATTTAATTGCATGAAAACCCCAAAAACATGGAATCATTCTTTAGTCTAAATTAGTTAGATATTATACGATTGTCTAGGACACGAGTCTCTTGGGAAACGATATACGGTCTTACCGGTTTTATTACTTGAACGATTTGGTACACTTGCCAAAGTCACAACAAGTTTTTGGCGCCGTTGCCGGGGACCCGTGTTAAAACTAGACTTTTGTGTGATTTTTAACCGATTTAGGCTTTATCTTTTTGTGTACAATTTTCTATTTTGTTGTAAGTATTATCTTTATTTTCGGGCTAACTTGTGGCACGAGTTTGGTTGTTTTCTAGTGTATGCAGGGAAACATCCGTACAAGGAGGACTGTGTCATCTGAACCACTCCTTGTGGATCCTGAGATTGAGAAAGCAGCTAGAAGGAACAATAGTGACACTAGGAAACGAAAAGCTCTAGCATCACAAGCTGCTCTTGAATCTTCATCTTCTTTCAACAATCAAGAAATAGAATCTTTTGATTCTTCTTCTGTGAACGGGATGGCTGGCGCAGGACCACCTCCAAGGAGAACCATAGGGGACTCAATAACTTACACAAGCCCGAGGAATTTCTCAAGCATTGTGAGGCCCACTATGAGTGACAAGCTGGCAGAAATGAAGCCTGCTCTACTCCAGCTCATCAGTTCAAACCAATTTTCTGGCCTGGACAATGAAGACCCTCATGCGCACTTGGTCACCTTCTATGAGTTGTGTGGCACTATGGGTGTACAAGGGGAGGATGAAGAAGCATTATACATGAGACTCTTCCCATTTTCTCTGAATGGCAAAGCAAAGGCTTGGCTCCAGTCACAGCCTAATCAAAGTCTTACGAGCTGGGAAGATGTAGAATACAAATTTCTAGCACGCTTCTTTCCACCATCAAAGAGCACAGAGGTGAAGGCTGCCATTGCTACTTTCGTACAAGGAGTAGAGGAACCACTATGTGAAGCCTGGGAAAGATTCAAGTCTTTATTGAGAAAGTGTCCCAGTCATGGATTCAGTCTAGAAATGCAAGTGCAAACTTTCTGTAATGGTTTGCAACCTCATACAAAGATGATATTAGACGCATCCTTTGGTGGTTCAGTACTTTTTAAGACTGCTGATGAAGCCATTGCTGTGATAGAAAATATGGCTTCCACTGATTTGAGGAGCCAACATGGGAGAAATCCAGCACAGAGGAGAGGAGTGTATGAATTGAGTGCCCAGGATGCCTTACTTGCACAGAATAAGCTTCTGGCTCAACAAATGGAACTCTTAACTCAACATATGGCCAAACTACCTCAGCAGTTGCAAGCAATGCAAGCTCAACCTCAACCACATCATCAAGCAATGAGATGTGATTTCTGTGGAGATAGCCACCCCAACGGCCATTGTCAAAGTCCTAGTAGTTCCCAACATGAAGAAGTCAACTATATGGGGAATCAAGGACGACAACACTTCTTCAACAATCATTTCCCTAATCCTTCCAATCAAGGGTGGAGACAAAATCAAGAAGCTTCTAGCAGTAAAAATCCGTATCAACTTGCTCAACATTATCCACCTCAAAATGATCGGACTTCAAAGCTAGAAGACACATTGCAGATGTTTATGCAGCAGTCCATTCAAAACCAGAAAAACACTGATGCATCCATAAAGAACCTGGAAGTGCAAGTTGGTCAATTGGCTAAGCAATTAGCAAACCAACAAGGTGGACATTTTACTGCAAATACTCAAGCCAACCCGAAGGAGGAGTGTAATGTAATATTCACAAGAAGTGGGAAAGAGGTTGGAAGAAAAGAAGAAGAAGAAGAAAAGCCAGAAGAAGAAGATCAGAAAGAAAATGAAGAAGAAGAAGACATGGTTGGAAGAGAAGAAGAGAATAAAAAGAAAGAAAAAGAGAAAAATCAAAAAGAGAAAGAGATTGTGAAACACCTTCCTTACCCAAAAATCCCATCTACTAAAGGGAAGGAGAAACAGTTGGCTCGGTTCAAGCCAATATTTGATCAACTTGAGATTACCATGCCATTGACCGAAGCACTACAACAAATTCCTGCCTACGCAAAGTACATGAAGCAAATCCTCAACAAGAAGAATAAGTATTTAGATGAGGAAACAATTGAAGTGCAAGGGAATTGTAGTGCCATCATGCAGAAAACCCTTCCTCCCAAATTTAAAGATCCGGGGAGTTTCACCATTCCATGCACAATTGGAAATCATGATATAGGTAGAGCTCTCGTTGACTTGGGAGCTAGCATCAATCTGATACCCCTATCTATGCTTAAGAAGATTGGTGGTCTTGAAGTCAAGCCTACGAGAATGATGTTGCAACTGGCAGATAGATCCATCAAGTACCCATATGGTGTAGTGGAAGATGTGGTGATCAAAATAGATAAACTCCAATTCCCGGTGGATTTTGTAGTTATGGACATGGAGGAATCTGCAGATATACCACTCATCCTTGGAAGACCTTTCATGAAGACAGCCAAAGTTGTCATTCATGTGGAAGAAGGAACAGTGAAATTGAAAGACCAAGATGGGGAGGTGACTTTCAACGTCTTTGGGGTTGAGCAGCAAAATCATGAAAAAGAGACTAGTCTTGAAGCTACAGATGAACTTCTTTCAGTTACCAGTCTAACAGAGCAAGCTGCCAAGTTGGTCAAGAGGAACCTTAATTGCTTCTCTCCAAAAGTGAAAGGAGAAGAAGAGGATAAGGAAGATAAACTAGCTCACCAAAACCCTGTGATGGAAAGCGATGAGCCCAAACCTGGCAAACCAGTGAGATTCAAGAATAGGTTATGGGTCATCAAGAACATAAAGATAAATGGAGTGCTTGAGATAGAGGCTCCATATTCTAGAAGAGTCAAGTTGGTGACTAGGAAGCTATTGAGGGAATGTTGGTGTCATGAAAGGAAGAAGCATACCAACATCAAAAATCAAACTTGAGCTTAATGGTGTCAAGCTAATGACGTTAAACAAGCGCTTACTAGGAGGCAACCCAGCTTTCTAGCCCTTTCTCTATGTGCGATTTTGTTATTTGAGTGTGTTTTTATTGTTTGAATTTGCTTTAGAATGTTTTGATTTGATTTGGTTATTTTGGAGCATGTTAGTTTCAATTGTAGTTTTTGTGTTGTTAATGGTTAACTAGTGTAATGTTGAGTTTTATTATGTATTGATGTGTTTTAGAATTGTTCAATCTGTTTTTATGTGTTCTAGTGTGATTGTGTATGTTCTGAATGGTTATGTTTAGTTTAGGTATGTTTAAAGTGTAAAATTTGAAGCCTTGAGTTGTAGAATTAGAAAGCTTTGGAAGTGTGCACCTAAATTGGCATTCTTGCACTCAATTTCAATCCTTATGGATTTGATCAAGTTTGTATAGTGAAAACATGTTAATCTGGGCTGAATTGAGCATCAAGAAGTGCCAAATTCCAAAAATCGTAGGTGTAGTTGTGAAATTCTGCAAATCTGCAATCTGGTATGGCGCTCCAGCGCCCTCTGCTCAGGGGCGCTCCAGCGCGCTCAGCACGAATCCAGTTTTCTGGCATTCTGACCCATAGCTAGCTCCAGCGCCCTCTGCTTAGGGGCGCTCCAGCTAACTTTTTCCAACCAGACCAGATTTTTCAGCAACTCTATTTTTCTCTTCTGCTTCAAATTTTTCATGCTCCAGGCTGTGTTTTGTGATTTTTCTTGCATATTTAGTGTGCGTTTGACCTTGTGAACTCATGATCATGTGATCTAATGATTGTTTGTTACAAATACATACATTGTGAGCTCACATTTGCAAACTTTATTTTCAATCTTTTGTGCAGAAATGACTTCTTCATCCAACTCCAAGAGAATAAAAACAAACGCCGCCACAAAGTAGAGATATCAACAGAGGAATATGCGACCCAAGTAGCATGGCTTGGGGACCAACCTAATTTATTGGGGGAGGTGGTGCAGAAAATGAAGGAGTCTGACAATGAGCTACAAATCATGAGTCACAGGACCTTTATTTTGCTTTCTTTTACTTTGGTTACTAGTTAGTTTTTGTTTTTTTCAATTTTAGTTAAGTTGTTTTAGTTATCTGGCTTGATAGACTTATGCTGATTCATAATGCTTATGGTTTGATTTGAAATGATGCTTGAGATGGGTCAATTTAGTTCAAATTGTATTGCTTCCTTCATGAAAAAGTCTGAGAATGCTGTATGCTTAACTGAGATCATTATTCATGGCAGTTGCTTGATGTTATTGTGGAACCTCGAGTTGACCTTGTGAGATGTTGTGCCTTAGAATTTTATTGTGAATGCTATCATATTTGATCACAATTGACTTTGCCTGAGTTTCTCTGATATGAACCATTTGCTTGTTAGTTGCACATGATCAAGGCCATCTTGCTCTCCTACTTCTTCCACATATTGCCAAAAGAAACCAATTCAAAACCTTTCGACCTTGATTGATAAATGACTCTTTTTGAGCCTTAAAGCCCAAATGAAATTTCCCTATTTTCCTTACCTTGAGCTAAATGGAGAAATCATCTGTACTGTAGGAGAATGGTTTAAGTTTGGGGGAGTTGTTATGAAAGGATGAATTGAAAAAAAAAATACAAATGTAACAAAAAGGAAGAAAGAAAAAGAGAGAAGGAAAAGTACTGAATGAAAAACAGTTGGGTGTAAGTTCGACATTGGTGGTAATCTAAGTGAAGCAAAAGTGAACTTTTATTCATGATTGTAATTGTTTGATCTCTTAGCTCAAGGTGCTTTGTTATCCAGAAAAACCATGTTCCTTCTTAGCCCAGCCACAATACAAGCCAATGAAAGTCCTTGTGATGTTGACTTACTTGTGAATGTGTTTAATTTGGTTGAAACAAATGGCAAAGTTGATTTGTGTGACAATTTGATAGTAGAGTGATAGACACACATCCTTATACACCAGTGCATTAGAGTGAAACACCATCTTAAGTGAGGATTGGTTCTACATAATTTAGTAAAGCATCCTGCCATGACTGTTGATCTCCTATAAACTATGGCATTTGATTGATTGATTGTGTTGTGAGCATCATAGTGGAAAACTAACATGATACACATTTCTAGTTGTTTCAAGTTAAGCAATGTATTATGAATCCAACTGTAATCTTTGAATTATGTTTTGTTTGACAGTCAGATACCTTTTGCTTGAGGACAAGCAAGGTTCTAAGTTTGGGGGAGTTGATAGTGGCATATTTTACTATGAATTCAGTATTGAATTAGAGAAAATATCAACTCTTTCTCATCCTTTTTACCTTGTAAATCCTAGTTTTCATTTAGTTTAAGAAGTGGTTTCATCTTAAGCTTTAATTAGATAAATTGATCATTAACCCCTTTATTTATACAAGTTAATTAGTTGGAAGAAGTCTCTGCATCAAATGAAGAGTGCTGGAACCAGAGAAAACAAGAAAACAGCAAAAACAGCAAAAATATGAAGAACCAGAATCTGGAAAAAGTTAGCTGGAGCGCCCTTTTTCCATGGGCGCTGGAGCGGGCTCTGCACCAGGACTGGATCTAGCTGGAGCGCCCCCTACAAAAGGGCGCTGGAGCGCCCTTTTTCCTGTTTTCGCGCGCTGGAGCGCGGTCTCAAGCGCGCCTGCTGCTGATTTGGCAGATTGGGTTTATTTAACCCCAAATTAGAAGGGCTTTGATATCTTTGGCATCCCAGACACGATTTCTCTCAATTGGAGCGTCCAGAGGCGAGCTAGGAGCTGTGGGAACAACCCTTCTTCATCCTTGGGTCCTCCTCCTTCTTCCATTTCCACCATTGTTGTAAGATCAAGCTCTCCATTCATGGAGAGCTAGTTTCATTCTTGTTGGGGATTGATGTAACCACGGATCTCTTATGTAAATTACAGTTGTTTTGAATGATTATATGCCTCTTTGATTGATTGTTAGTGTTTAATTCCTTTACTTAAAGCTTGTATGATTGATTCAACCATATCATGATTTTAGGGTTTGCTTGATATTGGGAAATATTGGGTGAATCTAGAATTGGATTAAACACCTAAAGGAAATTGTATCTAGGGATAGAACTAAGACCTTTGGTTGTCTTGAATCTCAATTCTTAAAGCGGATGAACTTGTTAGGTTTTCCAAGGGATTGGAGTTTAAGAAGTAAGTCTAGGCTCTTTCTACCAAGGGATTGGGTTTGAGTAATTTAGTAGATTGACATTGGCATATTAATAAAGAGGAAGTGTTTTTCTATGCATAAGAGTGAAGTAGGTGAAATCATACCCCCAACAATACCATTCCATATCATTTCTAATCTTTCATTTCCTAACTGTTTGCATTATCAAAGATCACTTTTATCATTTATGTTTTACCTTTAATTTAATTGCATGAAAACCCCAAAAACATGGAATCATTCTTTAGTCTAAATTAGTTAGATATTATACGATTGTCTAGGACACGAGTCTCTTGGGAAACGATATCCGGTCTTACCGGTTTTATTACTTGAACGATTTGGTACACTTGCCAAAGTCACAACATTACCGAGGGCCACAAGCCTTCGGTAATTATCGAGGGCCAAAAGCCTTCGGTAATGACATGAGATGGGTATTTACCGAAGGGCAAAAGCCTTCGGTAAGTGACACGAAAAAACAACAGTTTACTCTATTTTTATACACGATTATCAATCCTCCTCGGTTTTTATAATAAAAATAAAAAACCATAAAATCACCTACCATACCAATTTTTACTTAATGAAAAAACTAGTTATTTATAATGTGTAATTGAATTTAATCTTAACCATCGTCTCGATAGAAAAGGAAAAGTGCATTCAACTCCCTCAAAATTCTCCCTCCCTTAGATTCCCCTCCCTATCTCCTCCCTTCAACTTAAAATTTTAAAGTACTGGATGAAAAAAAAGAAAAGACAACGTGTGGTAAAAATTTGGTCAAAAGAGGACTTCATGCCAGTCAAAAAAATTGTGAAGTGTAGAAAATATTTGTGTGGTTAAAGCTTGAAGCAAACATGTACGACAAGTAATTACTCACAGGGAAAAATGTTACACAAAATCTCCTTCTCTCCAACTCTCAAAATAACACCATCTCCACCTTCACCCTTCTAACCCTTTCTCTGCCAATCACCTTAGCCAAACATTCAAAACCTAATAACAAGGATAACAATTTGAAACTTGTGACCATCAATGGTCTTTCTGTTGGTATAGCTAATTGGGTGATGAAACAATGGTTCTCTCTCATGATCTTAGAAGAAGACAACATTGTTGAAACAAAATAAAACAGGTTAGTTCCAAACTCAAGCATGCTTGTATGACAATGTCCATAATTATTATAAACTTTAGTTTTGTTTACTTCAATTGTTTTATATCTTCATACAATATAACATCATTCGAAGAGAATGCATGTACATAATTTTATATAGCCAATGTGATACCACACATATCTTTAAATACTAGTTCAATTTTGTTTTCACTTTTTTCATGTCAAAGTGTCTTCACCTAAAATACTATTTTATTGGTATAGTTTAACACTAAAGACAGTTTTCTCAACATGAAACCCTCAATCAAACTTAGGATATATCATGTCTAATGAATTTGTGTTCCTTTATTTTGTCATTTTGACAATGTGTATATATAAATTACAGTAAGTACTTCAAAATGTTGGTAACGTAATTAGGTTAAAGTTTATCATTTAACAAAAACTATACTTTTAATTTGCAAAATTTGTAGCATTAGGTCAAAACGTGGGTGAGTTGGCTACAAAGCCAACTTTGCTTTCATTATTATTAGTCCCTGTACAAGAATTAGAAGAATGTGACTCTCATTGGTTAATTTTGAGTTACTGGTCTAAATACTAGGTTGGCATATGTCATTCATGCTTGACTTGAAAAGGAAGTGAAAAATGAGGTTAGGCAAAAAGTTCTTTAGTGAACAATTTGTCAATCCATGCATTAAGAGAACTTTATTATCCATAATGTGTAGTAAACTATTGTTGTCAGATAATGACTTGTTTGGTGCAATAAAATAAGTAAGAAGTTGAAGTTTGTAGCAAGGATGGAATATTATGTTTCTTAATAGTGCCAAACCTAGTTTTGTTCAATAAAGTAAACATGTAACTGACATTCAGTAACTTGGCACATCATTTATGGAAACCTTGATCTATATGAGTTACTTGCTCCAAAAGAGTGACTAATTAGCATCCTAACATATCCAAATTTGATAACAAATTTAAGGAGGCTAGTAAATTAAAAGGTGGGAAAGTGCTTTATATATGTTATTCTTGTGAATGAAGATAGAAGAGAAGTGCTTTTGCTTCTTAATAGTAATGTTGGTGACTTGCTTTTATTTCATTAATCTAGGTTAATAACCTCATTCACATTTTTATAAACAAACAATTATTTAATCTTATGGAATGCTTTTACTTTAACAAAATTATCATTTCATCTTATGATAAATTAAAATTATATACATAATAGGAAAATTAATCCGATTAATATTGTTTCATAAAATCAATATTACATCCAATCTTCACTCTTTCTAAAAGGATTTTCATTATGAATCGCCTTTACAAAAGCTCTAAATAAGAGCTTTTGGTGCCATATATAACCAACAAGTAAATATGAAGATGACCACAAGCATAACAAGAACATGAATATGTGAAGCAATGCAATTTTGCTTATGTGGTTCAATACACACGCATTGTATTTACAGTCTGATTAAAGATAGAAGATGTATAAACAGAAAAAAGCAAAAAAAAAATAGGAAGATGAAATTAAAATATGAGGATGAGTTTTCACAAAACCAACTAGAAACTATTTAAGCTCATTTGTGTTAAGTTTAATAAACTAGTTTAAAAATTCTCAGCGAGGTTCATTTTATTTGAAAACGTAAGAATTTGCTTTTTCTTAAAAAATAAATAAATAAAGTTGACGAATATTTAGTTAAAAGGATAATGATGCGACAAATGTGATGGTAATATGTCACATAAATTTTTTGACAAGTTAACAACACATTAAGAACTTAAATTTTTTTAAAAAATAGTATGGCAATTAAATCACCTTAAGAATCTCTTTTATTTTTTAGTAATATTTTACTTACGAAAGAAAATTCTAAACAACTAGTGGTGTTAAATACACCTGTGGGAGAACCTTAAAGATCAATCAAAATATATATTACATAGGTAATGTCAGTGCCATAGGCTTAATTAATGAAGTTAGGTTTTGCGGGACATTATTCAAACGCTTTGGGTAGAAAAGTGTACAACAAAAAGAGTAGTTTTATTTAAAAAAATTAAGTTAGAAGTATGCCAAAAATAGAACGAATACGATAATATATTATAAAAGATAATTTATAGGCACAACCTTATTTTTAATATCAAAAAGTTTTTTATTCAAGTGAAAATAACTTAGATGTTTTGACAAAGATTTTAAATTTATTTTTTATAAATAAAAAATATATAATTTAGACTTATGAGGAAAACTCTATAGAAAAAGGTGAAGGTAATCAATTAAATTTAGACTTGAAGTTTTAGCCATTTAAAATAGAAATAAAGTTTATATTAATACTAACATTGTTCTTAATTGAATTGAAAATAACAAACACAAAATACACTCACATAAATTCCAAAATAAAATACAAATAAATTTCATTTCAAGAAATCATTAATACATTAATACTTATCTTTGAATAAAATTTTAGTTATTTAGTGATATTTTTCTATAGTGATAGAATGTTAAGAATGCATCAAACAAAAATCGTCTTTTAGGATGATTAGATATTTTTTGTAAAAAACTAAATAATATTTACGGAGATATTTTGGTGATATGTTGTTTTAATTAATTAATCTCAAAATATATAAATAAAAACTAACACAAGATAAGAACATATGACCTAGATTGAGTGGTTGATTTCACGAATATAAAAAAAAAACTTTTATCATATTCTTTATATTTCAATTTAAACATATACATGTACTCAATTTAATTGTCAAGATATTTAAATATTATTATGTCATATTAAAATATTTAAAAAAAATAAAATTACTCATCCAATCATCAACATCTTTTATTTTCTCTATAATTATGAAAAGATGGTATATGATTTTATTTTAACGGGAGACACATTACAAATATATAAAAGATTATAATGAAAATATAAGACGAAAATAAAAACCTATTGGCTTGAATCTAATACCAATTGTTAGAACCAAAATTAAAGTTAATTCTTTGATGAAAAATTATCATTTATATAAACCCTAAATATAACTTATCATTTATATTAATGTGGGACCTAACCTATTTATCGAAAGATGAAATGTCCTTTGGTATATCTATTTACCCACTACAAAATAGAATTACTGTAAGTTTTCCTCATATCTTTAATATATAATTATTCATATATAAGATTATTAAGAATCCAACATAATAGGTGTACATGAAATCAAGGTGTATGAGTATCATTGCTCACTTTTTTAGTAAATAACAAAAAATTCTTTGGTTATTATTGGTCACTTTTGCTCTTATTTCATTTTATTTCAAAGAATTATTCTTCCTTTTAGAATCATCCTTGTTTTCAAGGTTGAAGGCAAGATATTCATAACCATCTAATTAAGAATTAGAAAGACTCCTCATTTCTTACCATTTTCATCAAACCATTAAAAAATTAAAATTGTAGAAGTTAGTGTTAGAACTAAACTTAAACCAAAACCTTTAATTAAAAACTATCACAGAAACTTATATATCTAAGCATATATGAATTTAAAATGATAATAGAGAGCGAAGTAGTTTGGCCTTCAAGATCAAACATACTCTATGAGGATCCTTTAACTATCTTTTTTTTTTCTTATTGATAATGTGATGTCATAGTAGAAAAGAATGTTGTGTGATCTAGGGACCTAACCTATTTATAGACAGGTGACAGTGTCATATGGTATTTTTATTTACCACACATTAAAGGTCTTATAACTTTTAGATACATAATTATCAAAATACTTTAACATGGTTTGATCACTTTTAATATGACACAACAGTAACAATATGTGTATTCAATATTTTTAATATATAATTATTCATATATAATACTAATGTTGGATTAAGGATTCATCAATACTCCACATCAATTATATATATAACTTTATAATTATATAATTTACTAGATGTATCTTTAGTCAATTCAGTCTGATCTTCATATCAACATAGGATCAACGAGTCTTTGCTTCATTTATCATAATTAAATCTATTAATGGTCCATATATTATTAACATAAATGAATACCAAATGTCTAGTATGGAATTTTCATGTTATCTTAACATGCGTAATTCCAATTAAGCATTCCTTAAACCAGAGTAGGATCCAAACATAAAAAAAAAAATCAAATTTTAAATATACTAAAACATTATTTTTGCATAAATTATACTTGAACTATATAAGTTTATATCATGAAAACATCCAAAATTAAAAATTTCCAAAATTGAATATCACTTAAAGAGATAACACTCTCATGAAACATTTTAAGATTAATCTTTAGTAAATCCACAACCATGAAGTATGTGTTTATATGTTTTATAAACATGTTTGTTTACTCTGAAATTTTTAGACAAAGAACTTGATGACTATATGTTGTTGTTGGAAATTAGAACTGCTAATTTACTATAAAAAATAATAATTTAGGTGATCTTTCTATATCATCCACTATATAGAATTTTTTTTTGGTTAAATTTTAAGATTAGATGCCTCATAACATTTTTTAACTTTCGTTCATAAAAAGAAAATTAATAAATACTACACATTTTCAATTGAATTTTTATTAATTGGTTTTAAAAATTGTTTTTTATAGTATTTATTAATATTCATTTTATGAAAAAAAGTTATTAAAGAAAAACTGAATATGTAACATCCCAAAAATATATAGCATAAAACTATATAAAGGAGTTATCATATAATAATACAGTAAAACAGTCACTGGAAATAAAGTTAACCTTACAGTTATTACAAAATAACCATAAAATTTAAAATTTTACAAAAGTCCTACACTATTCCAAAACTATGTACATAACCGAACGATTATTACCAAGTTAGGATTATAACTGAGCGATTCATACAAAACTATTAACAAGATTAAAGAGTAAATTACTACTAAACGGCTGGTCTTTCTTCTTCCTCAAAAGCTTGTTCCACCAAGCACTCCTCTACCTCTGCTCACACCAAAAGGTGATTATCGCAAGAGAAAAACCAAATAAGAATATGGACAAAACAGAAAATAAGGGAAAGCTAATGTAATTTAATTGTATATACATACATACATTTCGCACAAGTCCAAGCAATGCAAGGGCGAACACTACAACATAACCGAATACAAGCAAGCATATACCAATCGAATACTCAAATAGTTATGACCGAACACTAAAATTCATGCATAGACCGAACACCTGACTTGACCATTCGTATTGTATGAATGTGTAGCTACAGGAATTCCTGCACTTGTGGTAGTGAAATAACAAGACCTCAATCAAGCTACCCCACAAGGTTAGTCTAGTGAAGATTACCTCGATACCCTGAGGTTAAAGGACCTCTTTCCATTCTCACACATGAGTTACTCTTCTCTACTTGAGAATGAGTAATCATAGAATATAATGATAAACACCAGCTTAGCATGATATCCACATTCATACTTTACAATTCAATAATCATTCATGAGATATTCCGCCTTGAATTCTCTTCCACAATACTTAAAACATAATTCTCATCATTTAACGTATAATTTCATTCAAAAAATCATATCCTCACTCATAAGACCAAGAACTATGTGAACGTTGGAGACCAAACAGTTTCTCACCACCCCAAGACATAATGGAACGGTCTATAACAGACAAGACCTAACAATTGACCGAACATTAGCGAAGGCCGACTAATATGGAAAGCCTAATTAACACTATATTAAAGTTGAGTACTAAAACTAGGTTAAATACCAAGACTAAACCAAATATTAATATAATACCGAGCGCTAACACTAGAATAACTGCTAGTGTAAGACCGAACGTTAACACTAGCATAACTGCTAGTATAAGATCGAGCGCTAACACTAGCATGAGTGCTAGTATAATACCGAGCGCTAACACTAGCATAACTGCTAGTATAAGACCGAGCGCTAACACTAGCATAACTGCTAGTATAAGATTGAGCGCTAACACTAGCATGACTGCTAGTATAAGACCGAGCGCTTGACCAAGACCGAACGGTCAAACGTGCACACTTCGCTTTCTGCATAATTCTATAAAATTCTACAGAATTACGAAGAACACTAGAATTTACCCAAAACCAAATATTTTTCTTCTAATCCTCCAAACCTGATTCTAATAGGTCACAATGCACTTATTCAAACTCATCTCACTGCCAAAAATCACTCCCAACCTCAAACTCTCATTTTCACCCTCTCACTTCCTCAATTTGACACTGGCCGAACACTTTTTCTGCATAATACTTCCCAAGTCTGGTTCATAGATAGAGTTCAGTCCTCACATTCAATCAAAAATAGAAATTCAACATACATTTCAATCAATCATACAATTCATTACAAACATATAAACATACAAGTTAAATTATTTATCTCCCCTTACCTTGAATGAACCAGACAAATTCTACATTTCCACCGTCTTGCCTAACCCACAAGTGACTAACTTCTAAGGCAGCCTACAAATTTCTGATTGGTGAAAAGGAACCAACCAGAGGATCATGACAGAAAACAAATTCAAAGGAGTAGTTGATGAACACATGCAAGCTGAACAGTGCTTGCATGTAACAAAAAATGCAGGAACCTCAAAGGACGAAGGAATTGAACTTACCAACTCCAAAACAACAACTTAATCGGTGAAAAGAGAAGCTCTTGGCACCAGGAGAGCTCAGGCATGATCTGATTGATGATCAGATGAAGAAAATGCGAGACTTTTTAGAGAGAAGGAGGAGAAAGGAAAAACTCAGAAGTTTGGAGAGAAGAAGTGCATGCAGAGAATGACATGAAATTTTGAAAAATTCATTTATATACTACCATCAAAACGGATCGGTCCACTCAGATGCATACACCTGCCTTCCCCACTTTTTCTAAATTTCTCAATTCTTACATAATATACATAATCGAACTTTGGTAGTATAAAAGAAAACCACAAGAAAAAAAATGAATTAATTAATTTATAACTTAAAATAATTTATCCACAAATTAAATGTGTGTGAAATAAATTTTACAAATTAATTTTAATTCATGGAAACGTTATTTATTTGTTATTCTTAGAAGTGCTTATATAAAGAATTTTATCTAGTTATAATTTCTTAACAAATTACCTCGTGTGAGTTCAAATACCTACACATTTTCACATTTTTAATCAATATTTACTTTAAATACAATTTTCATATTCAAATGCAAATTGATGCATGCTTAATTTTTAATAAATAGCAATTTTCTATTAGGAACTCAGTTAATACTTTATACTTAAACATGATAAAAGATTATTTTTTTTATAAATTGTTATACATATGTCTAATAATATATACAATTTAAGAGTTGAGACTAAAGACAATTCTTAAGTTTTTGAGATACCTTCTAACAACATAATTATGATGGAGGTTCGAGTTTCAAATTGAACAATATTTCATATGTAATAATTAACTCGATATCTCAATAAACTTAAGGTTAGAATATTGGTGTCATATTTGGGAACGAAACAGTAGTTTCAAAGACGAATCATCGTTCCTTATGAGCACGAAAAAGTAATTCCAAATATGAACTCTTATTTCCTTAGCTTTCAGAAGGAGGAATAGAAAAGTAGTTTCGAAAATGAACTCATGTTTCCTTTAGACCTCAGTTGATGGCTTGTTTTGGTATACTTAATAGTCTCACATTACTTAGAATCGAGGTTAAGGACAATTTAAATACACTAAGAATGAACCTTCGTTCCTCTAGGACTTTGACTAAGGGCTTGTTGTGGTATATCCAATAATTTCATATCAATTAGGAATTGAAGTCAAAGACAACTTAAATACACCTTCCTCCACTATGATATTCAATTTAGGAAATGACAATGATGCCACACTCAAGAAAGATATTAATGTGAGTGATAAGTCATGGAGTTAATCACAACAATAAGTTACTCTGAGATCATCAAATTTGGGTTCATATAGTCATAACTCCAAAATAGAATTTAATTTTTTTTACAGGAATTCATATATATCATCATATTACAAGTTTATCCTTTCATAAGATGAATTAGGTATGACACTCTTAATTTCACATTAATCTCAATAAGTAATATTAAATTTCATTAGTAACTCATATTGATGTTGACTTTAACACCTATTGTATGATAAAAATGACATTAACATCCTCAGGATCATATCACCCTCTGAGGTATCTTTTAAGAACAAAATCATGATATAATTTCAAGCTATAAAGAAAACAATATATTGAATGTGGTGATTAACCTTAATGATAATTATGTCAACAAACTTGAAGTTGGAACATTAGCATCATTTTTGGAGGCAAAACCAAAAGTGAACCATTTTTCCTTTTCCCTTATTGGGGTGATTGAAAAAAGTTTTTCCAAAGATGAACCCTCATTCTTCTTAGGTCTCGATGTGAGACTTGTTTTGGTACCTTTAATAGTACCATCTTTCTTAGGAGTCAATATTAAGAGAAATTTAAATACTCATTCTTCTCTTAACCCTTCAAGACACCTTTTAAGAACAAACCGTGATAGAATCTGTTACCATGAAACGACAAGTGCATCGGTCACAGCATAGTAAGTAATAAACATTGTGTTTCTAAGAGACTTGTACAAGACATAACAACTCTTCCATTCATAACTTGTTTAGACAACAAAGCCACAAAAACACAAAACTTTTATTGGATTTTTTATTTATCAAACAATTAGTGTGTAACAAAATTTTAACATAGAATATTTATAATTGTCAAGTCTAGATTTCTTTCATTTTATTCTCATGCATTCACAATCATCTCAATTTCAATTTCATGTCAAGATCAACTTATAAGTCACTCAATTTCCTAGTGACTTTGAGTTTATGAAAATTCATCAAGTTTCAATATCTTGAATTCTCAACAAGCAACCATGTATTAAGCTCAAGAGTCTTAAGATTATTAATGAATCATGTTTTATCCCTAGATACAATCTTCATTAGGTATTTAATTTCAATTCTAGGTTTCCAAAAGACATTTTTTAACACCTTAAAAGCTAAAAATCAAGTTATGAGCGATCAAGCCACAACAAACATTAAGAATAAAAATAAAATAATAATATAGAAATGGAAAAACATATACATTAACAACACAAATACATAAGAATTCAATTTATTACATATAATCTCAACAATAGGTTTAGTTCTCCATGGTAGAGAACTTATGGTTTACAAAATAGAAGAGATAAGGAAGAAATTAAAACCATAGAGAATAAGATATCACCCTCCCATAGTTCTTAGCAATTCTTTCATACTCTAATGGTGCCTTCCTTTCGCATCACCACCTCCAATTTCATAACCCCTCTTCCTCTTCAACCTAAAAGAAGAAAAAACCTCCATTGATGAAGGAGGACATTCAAGAAGGAGAGGGAGAGCTTCCCAACACCCCTAGCAGCCTCTAAGAGTCGATCTTAAGCACCCAATATGTTTCTCTTTGTGCAAAAAGTAGACACCCCACAAACCCTCGTGGAGAACATGATTAAGTACACATTTTTGACAGCTCAGTGTCTTTCCCACCCGGTGCCATTTCATCACTTTCAAGCCACCACCTAACATTAGTTTTTACCGCCAGGGGTGGCTCTCTAGGTGTTGGTGGCACCCAATTCCAAATAGCCCTAAATTTGGTTTATTCTCTAACGGGTGCAATTCTAATGAAGCTTAACATAGGTATTTTCTTCAAAATTCATCTTTGTTATCTAATCATGTTCCTAGGTCTAGGTTGTTATCCTTCACCATAATTGTTTCGTATTCACTTATTTCAAATACTCAAAAGGAGATTACAAGTAAAACAAACACAAAACAACTAAAATCCAAAATAATGCAAAAACATACTAAACTTGAGAATTAAACAAGCTAAAAGTAAGAAAGAATTGATTTTTATTCACTAAAACGAACACACCAAAATAGGTAAAAGAAACAAGATCATAATAGGTGTTCTAAAGATGTGTTCTTGTTCTTTTAACCCTTAATTGAGGGAAATGGAAATGTTGTTCCAAAGAAAAACTCTTGTTCCTCTTAGACCTTGATTGATGGACTTATTCTGAAATGTTCAATAGTCTCACATAAATTAGAAGTCGAAGTAAAAAAAAAATTAAATACTCCTTTCTCTAATAACTTTACATATTGTTTTTTTGGTACAAAATTATGATAAAACTTTAAGTTCTAAAATCTAAATTTTAAAGGACTTAAAATTGAAACAATCTACCAAAACATAATAGTCATGTAAAAAGAAATTGCATGGTACATTAAAAGTGTGTGCGTGGAAGAGTGAAAAAGTCTCTCATTTTCCAAATTCAAAATAAGCCAAATTTAAAATCTTAACAAATTATCAAAGTATCATAAAATATTATATTGGTGCTTCAAAAGTAAATACTTGGTTGAAATTTTTGTGTGAATAAGTTCTTGAAAAATAAATATTTGATTAAAATATTTCTGGTAAATAAGTTTTTGAAAAAATTATTTGTTTTCATATAATTTTTTTATCATAAAATAAAGCAAAAATCGGTTAGGAAGTTCAAATATCAAATAGTCATAAAAAGAATTATACGTAAACATAAAAAATTTGAATAGCTGCGAAAATTATTAGAAATTAAGCAACTCAGTTTTATTGTGAAAGAAATCAGCCAAAAAGGCTTACTCTGTGAGCTAACTACCCCTGAAAAAATTAGCACTGAAGTTTATACCAAAATCAAAACATGCAATAACAACATGTATCTGTCGTGTCTATATATATATATATATATATATATATATATATATATATATATATATATATATATATATAATAAGTCGGGTTTTTCTGATAATGAGTTCTAGATTTGTTAAAATAAATAAATTTATTCTTTAATATTGAGTTAGAAAATTATAAGGTAATGGTTAAAATGTTCCGGTTGAAATGAGACAAGAATAACTGTCTCTTTGAAAATTTATTTATAGCAGATAACCTCTTGTTCTGTGTAGGATTTGTTGAGGGTGCAAATTAATGGAAGAAACTGAGAATCAGAAGCATTGCTGACATGACATGAAAAGGAAAGGTATGCGCAGCATCACATAATTTTCAGCAGTTTAGTTTGGATCCATGGAACGTAGCAATAGCACCATGCAGACGGATTTCGTGGAAGTAACATTAGAGGAGGGAACCTCGGGTTTCATCAAAGTACACAAAGTTGTTCCACCACCCTACAAGAGCAGCTTTCAGAAGTTCTTCGCCAAGGTCAAGGAAATTCTGTTCCCTGATGACCCTCTTCGCCAATTTAAGGGAGAACCTCTTCAGAGAAAACTAATCCTTGGTGCTCAATATTTATTCCCTTTGCTTGAATGGGTTCCTACTTACAACCTCAAACTCTTCAAATCTGACCTTATTTCTGGCCTCACAATTGCAAGTCTGGCCATCCCTCAGGTTAGCAAAAGTTTCAAATTTTAGAATTTCTTTTCAAATTGTGACCACATTGGACCTTCATCAAGTTCAGTTTGTTTGTTTAATGATTTAAAAGATATAAATGAGTGTAAATTTTCGCTACATGGAGGTAGACTTTTAAGTTTACTTAACATATGTTACACAAATATTTTTTATGTTTGTTTTGTCTTGGTTTTGTTCTTAAATTATGTGTTGTCATCCAGGGAATCAGCTACGCTAAGCTTGCAAATCTTCCTCCAATTTTTGGACTCTGTGAGTGTGTTGATTTTGGCCGCAGTCTATGTTTATTTTAGTTCACAAATCAGCAGCTTTGTTGACTAGTGCCGTTCTTTGAACTACTTTTGGTGAATATTTCAGATTCTAGTTTTGTTCCTCCCCTTGTGTACGTTGTTCTTGGAAGCTCAATGGATCTTGCAGTAGGACCCGTCTCAATTGCTTCCCTAGTGCTAGGATCCATGCTGAATGAGGAAGTTTCTCCCACTGCAGAACCTGACCTCTTTCTTCAATTAGCCTTGACTTCAACATTCTTTGCTGGGATCTTTCAATCAGCCCTTGGAATTCTAAGGTCATCATTTCCTTCTTCACTCTTTCATTTTCACCTTTATCTCCATTGAAATTCAAAGCTTTGTATTAAAAGCTGAGACCAAAAATGATTGTAGGCTTGGATTTATCATTGATTTTCTATCGAAGGCAATCCTTATCGGGTTCATGGGTGGATCAGCTGTAATTGTAGGTCTGCAACAGCTGAAGGGTCTTCTCGGAATCAAACATTTCACCAGCAAGATGGCCCTGGTTCCTGTTATGAGTTCCGTGTTTAATAACATCGACGAGGTTCATCCTAAATTTTTTGCTCTCTTCGTCTCACTGCTCTATCTACTATTATTCTAAAGGAAAATGTTATGTGCTATTTTTGCAGTGGTCGTGGCAAACAATAGTGATGGCGATTTGCTTCTTGGTGTTTCTGCTGGGTGCAAGACACGTGGTATGTTTTTATTTCTCATCTTTTACTATATGTTTTTATCTTACACTGTTTGTAACTATTTAATAAAAAATCATACCACTTTAATTTATCAGTATACAAAAGGTATTCAATTATATTGTTTTGATTTTATAATAGCTTTAATATATGACATAATTAAATTATTAAATAAGATGACTAAAACTATTTATTAGTGTGCAAGATTCACGTGAAAAACACATTAAAGTTAAGCATTCTTTTGTATTCTCTTTTTCGGTATGTCTTTATTTTCTGAACGAAGTTATTACAAATTAAAAAATATAAGTGTAAGAAAAATGTTTTTTTTTATATGTACGACTTTCAACTTACTTTTAGATGTATTGATATCATTAAAAAAAAGTTGATTTTTATTTCTATATTTCTAAAGAAAAAAACAGAAATCGAAGGATATAATAGTATATACAAAATGTGTATAAAAATTTGTTTGATGGAAAAGTAATACGGTCCTAAAAATAAATTTGAATAAATGTTAGTATAGGACAATTCGCGTAATTAGTACCACTAAACTATTTTATTCTTCTCTCATTTTCTATCTCCAATTACAAGAACAACACCTTAAAATTTAACAATTTCTTATTTTCATTTCTATTATTCCTTTATTTTCTCAATCGAATCATCATAGGAAATTAATTTAATACCATATATATATATATATATATATATATATATATATATATATATATATATATATATATATATATATATATATATGTGTGTGTGTGTGTGTGTGTGTTTTTTTGTGAATAAAAAAAAACTATAATTTGAATGGTTATATTGGTTTATATTGTGTGATATAAACATGTTATATAATTCTAATTCAAATATTGATTATAGTTAAATAATATAATATTTAAAAATAGAAAATTTAACGATTCATCACATATTTATGGATTTGAAAATATTAAAATGTTAAGTTTGTTTTTATATTATATTATATATTTTGCCAATAGACCAGTTATCATGAGCTGTCGATTTAGCTGTATTGTATTTTTTGTATGACATTTTGTATTTTAGAAAAACGATGTGAGAAAAAAGTGTTATTCTCTCTTAAATATATTTTATTTTCTTTAAAGTTAATTCTTTTTTACTTCGGTTCTAAGAAAATTCTTTGCGTTTTATTTTTATAAGATTTGAAACTTTTACTTTATTTTTATGAAATGTAAGAATTTGTATATAGTGCGCGTAAAATAGCGTAAAATATACTGACTTGTACCAAAATAAACTTGTGCAGAGCATAAAGAAACCAGAGTTATTCTGGGTCTCAGCTGGTGCTCCTCTTGTGTCTGTCATAATTTCTACTGCCCTGTCTTTTGCAATAAAGGCTCAACGTCATGGCATCAGTGTGGTAATTGCTTCTGTAATCACTATCAATGAATTTTAAGAGCTACATCTTACCATCATTCTAAACCAATGTTCTGTTACATGCTGCTGTGATTGCTAGATTGGAAAATTGCCAAGAGGAGTAAATCCTCCTTCAGCAGATAAGCTACTCTTTCGAGGAGATCATCTGCCTCTGGCCATCAAAACTGGCCTTATTACTGGCATTTTATCCCTCACAGTAAGTTTCATTCTTCTAACAAATACCTTTTTCTTCAATATCTCACGTCAGTAATATCGATTGGATTTATTTTGAAACAGGAAGGAATTGCAGTGGGAAGAACATTTGCTACCATGAGAAACTACAAAGTCGATGGAAATAAGGAAATGATGGCGATAGGATTCATGAATGTGGTTGGCTCCACAACATCCTGCTATGTTACAACAGGTTGGAGTTCGTAGCCTAAAAAAAAGCCTTGTAAATTAGTGAAGCCCATGTATGAAGGTGTCAAAATCTATGATATTAACCCCTTGAAACTATGAACTTCAGGATCTTTCTCTCGCTCGGCTATCAATCACAACGCAGGTGCTAGAACAGCAATGTCCAACGTAGTAATGTCTGTGACAGTCTTAGTGACACTGTTGTTTCTGATGCCTTTGTTCCAATACACGCCAAATGTTATATTGGGTGCAATCATAATATCAGCTGTAATTGGCCTCATTGATATTCCTTCTGCTTATCTCATTTGGAAGGTAGACAAATTCGATTTCGTTGTGCTGTTGGCAGCCTTCTTTGGTGTCATTTTTATCTCTGTCCAAATCGGCCTAGCTGTTTCAGTAAGCTCATTGTTTCTGCAATTTCTCTACAGTTCTGCATTTTTAGAATTTAGACTGTACAATGATAAAATCCAGATCAATCAGTATGCGATCTGTGGAAACTTTCGGTACCCTTTTTGCAAGTTGGGAATAAATATTACGAGCTCTTATTTCTTGATTTAACATTCTAGCAGCTCTTAGATTAATCATGTGATTGACAACAGAAATACGATCTTGTTGATCAGGTCGCATTATCAGTTTTAAGGATACTCCTGCAAATTACAAGGCCTAAAATAGTAATGTTGGGGAACATACCTGCGACAAACATATATAGAAATCTTCATCATTATAAGGAAGCCATAAGAGTACCTGGTTTTCTTATTTTAAGAATAAAGGCTCCCATCAACTTTGCAAACATCACATATCTCAACGAGAGGTTGATTTCATATCTACAGATTTATAGACTTTGTGAAACTTCTCAGCTGCATTGGTCATTGTTCTCACTGTTATTTAACCATTTGCACTTATTCTTAGAATATATCGGTGGGTAGAAGAAGAACAAGCTACGATCAAAGAAAACGTCTGCCTTCAATTTCTCATTCTTGACATGTCAGGTAACTGAGTGAGTTAATTACAATTCTTTGTATGCAAAATGGGATATGCATAACTAATAAATTATATGCATCAATGATATGATCTTTGGGATTTTCAGCTGTGAGTACCATAGACACAAGTGGAGTCTCACTTTTCAAGGACTTGAAAAACGCATTGACAATGAAGGGTGTTTCGGTAAGTACGCTAAACTCTGGCAAACTTAATCATTACACAAGTTCGTAGATAGGAATTTAACCTCAACTGTGAGTAATGAATTGTGACAGATTGTGTTGGTGAATCCTCTGGCTGAGGTGATAGATAAGCTGCAAAAATCAGATGATGCTAATGACTTCATTCGAGCAGAATACCTTTTCTTAACAGTTGGAGAGGCTGTAGCTTCACTTTCATCAACAATGAAGAGACAAACACCAACCGTGCAAGACGCAAGGTGGAATATACCATTGTGACTGAGTACTACTGATTTGAACTTAAGATAGCAGAAAAAAAGAAGCAGCAGCAGGGTTGTGGCACAGTAAATAGAGTTGGTATGGACTAACTAATGCAACTATTTAGAAAAGTTGGTTCAACTATTTATTATCTCATGAAATTGAAACCCTGTTGTTTCCTAGATTCTCTTCAAACTCAAGCAGCCCTTGACAGTGAGTTGAAGTGGTAACAAGTTATTGGCTGTGAACTTAGACATAAGAAATGTAGCAACACACAAGCTGATTTAGACATTCAAGTTGATTTCCATGTTCTGACTCAACAAAATCTCTTGAGAATATCTGATTTATATAAAGATAAAACCCCAAAAGAGTGTACTACGTAATCCACAATGCTACTCAATCAATGTAAATAACATTCGCTTCTGAAATAAAATTGTTTAGGAAAGCTAAATTGAACTGCACACAAGCTTTAATTGAGTTTAAGATATATGTTCTAAAAGCTGGTTCCAAAAAAAGCAATAGAAAGGTATATAATCATTTGCATACATAAATAAGAGTGTGTTCTGGATGAGAATAAAGGAGCGACTTATAAAAACTAAAATTGAATGCAATCATGTACATGAACTCAACTGAAACCGTCTCTGTCAGTTGTTCTACTTCTGTGAAATTGCTACATTCTATTATAATTTAATAAATACAATTAATGAAATATATCTGAAGTCAAAGATCGGAATATCTTACACTGACGTAGCTGTAAATATTTCTTCTTTCTTAAATAAATATTAAATAAATAATAAACTCATTTAATATGTTGAAAAATAAAATATATTTGTAATTATTTCGATCTCAAGTAACTTGAGATAACATATTTAGTATCAATTTCTACATCAAGATATTATTTGTTTTGAAGTCTGAATACATCCAATAGTCTTACAATTTAAATATACTTTCTTTTTTTTATCCTCTGAGATACTTAGTCCAGGACAGTAATAATTTTTATTAAGAAATTAAATTACTCAATGTGTGTAATTATTTGAGAATTTTCAATGAATAAAAAAATATTTGGAAATTTTGATTTTTTACCAATGATTAGTTTTAACTTGAGTTACATTATGTGTATCCTTTTCTGGTGCACGTGAACAAGAATTGTGAGAACATACAGATACACAAAGCTACATGTGCATGACATGCCAAAAGATTAAAAATATAGTTTTTGCTTGAAAAGGAAGCATTGTTGTTTTTGTCTTTTGATAGTATTAAGTTTATGTTTGTTATGTATCTTATATAACCACGTTTGTCAAGAATTTGCTACATATGTTACTTAAGTCGCAAATTGTAGCAGCTTTTCAAGGTTTGCATTGATGTATATATGCAACTATGTTGAACAGTGAATAGAAAGTTCATAGTGGAGTTGTGGAAAGAACTAATATATATCATAATTTGAACCTTCACAAATAAGTAGTAGAAATGCCACCATGTTTTCATTGAAAAAATAGGTAGTCTGATCTCAGTTTGTGCTCCACTTGGAAGCCTACATAGTTAGTTGAGAAAGAGAATGAATAATTATGTGGAAAAAAAAGAAAGAAATAAGAGTTTCTTCATTGAAAGAAAACTAAGTATAAAAAAGAATAATGAAAACAAGTTTTTAGATTATCTAATAAATTGAGTATTTTATTAATTTAAAACTAGAATGTGGACATGACACTAGTACAGGAAAGGGAATATACACCGGTTATTTTTGGTCATAGACCTCGGTTTTCAAACCGAGGCATATGAAAACGAGGTAAAAAGTCCTTAAGATACAAATTCGGTTCAATGAACCGAGGTAGTATTATAGGATTGGACTCGGTTCAACGAACCGAGGCATATCAGTTCTTCCAAAATTTCTTCTGCGAGCCTTCAGATTGGGTATCTCGTTCGGTTAAGCTCCGTCTTCGAACCTTGCGGGGTTAAGAGTAAAGCATCCCGAGGTTAGCACATCTCGTTGGTCGTGAAGAAGAGATAGGAAACCAGAGAAGCATGACGAGAGATTGGAAACCGGAAGCCCTAAACAAGAATCGCGCCTCCGATTGGAAATCATAGAACCATGACGACGGCGTAGAAGAGATTGGAAACCGGAAGCCCTAAATCAGAATCGCACCTCCGATTGGAAATCAGAGGACCATGACAACGGCGTAGAAGAGATTGAAAACCGGAAGCCCTAAATCAGAATCGTGCCTCCACCTGCAACCACAATCAGACCTGCAGAAACCAGATTTAACACCATATAACTATCACGCGGGGATCCAATTCAGAAATCGAACTCCAGAAGCAGCGAAATCAATCAACCCTAATCGCACAGTCATGGCAACTCTCGCGACGGCGGCGGCATGCTTTAGGGATTTTGGTGACGGTGGCGCGATTTCGGTGATGGTGATGGAAGAAGGTTGAAACGCGGTGGCTGGCGTGACGGTAGAGAAGAGGGGTGGATGAAATCCGCGCCTAGAGTTCTGTTTCTCGATTTGTTTGAGTTTTCCTCTTCGTTGGTGATGGCTGCGTGTTGGAGAAGATGAATGGCGGAGAAGATGAAGATGGTGGTCATGGCGTCCATGGAGAACGAAGGCGCTGTGGTAGCGGCTTTGGGTGGCGGCTTGCGGGTTTGCACGTTGTGGCCGACGACGTGGTTGAACGACGGCAACCCCAATGGCCGGTGATGGTGAAGGCCTGATGTGGGGTTTGGTGGAGAGGAAAACTCGTGAGCGGAGGGAGGCAGAATGGAGGGAGGCAGAGTGGAGAATCGCGAGCGTGCGAGAGAAAGGGTTTTGTTTTTTTATTTTAACTCAAGTTTACTACCCCGGTTTCTCTTATAACCGGTGCCTAAACCTTTTAACTGCACCGGTTAAATAGTAAACCGGTGTCTAAATCCTTTAAAATGTATATTATATGCCTCGGTTGGACTTTTACTCGAGACAGTAACGTATATAGGTATCGGTTCATATATAACCGAGGCATATAACCACTCAATATTTACATAAATGTCATCGCGCTTTTATATGCTTCGGTTTCAGTAGAACCGAGACGTATATAGCGCGTTAAAAAAGCTTTTTTTTACTAGTGTGAACAATTATAAGAAAATGTATGGAGGTGAGAAATATGTATATACTCACCTACGTCTCATTTTCGTTTTCATACTTAATTTAAACAAACAAGTATTCATACCTAATATATTTTTCATCAAAATCAAAATGAATTCAAACAATATATGTGAAAGCAAATTTAATTGTCATATGAAACCAAGTAACATCTTTTATAATAATCACTTGACTAAAACTTTTTCACCCATGATCTTTTCATCATCATTTCATTAAGTTGTATAAAATGAATTTCTTTATTAATATATTTGTATAGTATACTTTAGTTTATTGTCCTCAAGACTATATCCCTCATCATACTTGAAGTTATAAGCCTTTTAATACAATTTGTAATTTCATTATTAACTTGTTATTGAAAATTCTTTTGAAAGACTCATTTATTAATTTCATTCGTTCATACTTTCATAAATACTTTTGAAGGCCAGTTCATTTCAACTGGAGAAAGAAATTTCATACACTATAACAATATACTTAGTAAATTGTTCACCGAAGGTTTTAAGCATTCATAAATATATATGTTCGTTCAATTGATTTTATAAATTTTAGACATAATTCATTAGACGCAATCCATGAAATAAAATCACACAGTCAATTTAAATATGATTTACTGATATAATTATCTTTATACTTTGTCACCTTATTTTTTATTTATTTATTGTTTCAATAATTTCATTTCCAGTAAGTTACTTTACTTTTTTTTTCTTTTACTACATTCTTGCGTTTTGTCTTTATAGTTTTTATTTTTAATTTTGGAGACATTTTTGAGAGGCGCATAAACCATCCTAACACTACACCTTTTAGAGAACTGAAAAAAACTTTACACCATATGACATCATTTGTTGTGTAGAGTGACATTTGGGTGACAAACATATTAACATGCTCATCTAAGTTGGTAGATCCATCAGACTTCTTAAACATTAACATTTTTCAATTGTTAGGTAAGATAGTCTCCCATGATATTAGTATTGAATGAGTGCATTCTCAATATGTTCACTGTGACCGTGACAGATAGGTCATGATGATTACTTCCACCGATGTTAGTTCCTTGAATTGTTTGGTCTGGTTCATTGTGGTTGTTTGTTTAGCTCGGGTTGAGTTAGGGTAGAAAGAATAAGCTCTCTCACTCCGTATTCCTTATAAGTGCATTCTTGACACAAGGTTTTCAGTTCCTCCTCATACTTCCTTTTCATTTCATCCATTCCTCTCTTCATTTCTTTCATCATTACTGTAGGGTCCATTTGTTGCTCCTTTGATGCCTCTTCTACTACTATGTTGCTCGTCATGTGTCCCGTGGTCACCATGGGAATTAAAGAAATTCACACTCGTTTCATGGTGGATGCCAAAATGTTTCTATAGGACCAGTTGGACACTCTTAAGTACTTGAAGGCTTGGTCTTCTAGTTACTCTTGTCTTCAACTTATTTGTTCTTAAGTATATTCTATTCGTCTTAAACGGCTCGGGTGATACTTGTAGAAGACACTCTGACGGTTAAGTCCGTAGGTGACCGAGTGCATGGGTATTAAATGTAGTAATAAATGTAATCCAACTATCTTACCTAGACCTCCTATTTATAGTAATAAATGCAATCTAACTATCTTACCTAGACCTCCTATTTATACTATTTGTAATGAATTTTTACATGAACCTAATTACAATCCAATTATGTCTTAACACAATTATTTGGTTGATTTGTGTTAAAAATTGCTTTTGGATTGACTAATCATTTTGAAAGCCAACTAATAAATCATGTTTAATATTAATCATCGACATATAAACAATAAATCATGAATTATCGACATATAAATAGGTCCATTACCTAACATCTAGACATAGGAGATAAGACAATTTAAATATTTTTAATCTTTTCAATTAAAGTATCTTTATTTATGCTATTTTTTCCATACAAAAAATCTATATTTTCACTATCTTTTCTTTCACCTATTTCTCTTTTTATTTTCTAAATCACTTCCCTCTCGTATTTTTTTTTTAGCAAAAGGGAGTTGATTATTGTTTGCTTTGATTATTGATGGGCGTTTGAAAGATTGAAAAAGGTCTTACCGTGTTATTGAGGATAGCAGAAAACGCTTTGACAAAACAAGCACCGCGACGCAGCTGAATCAAATTCACGCCAAAACAAAAAAGTTGAGAGAGAGAGAGAATGGGGAAAAGACAAATCCCAGACCCTCCCAACTTGAAGAAATACGGCGTTCCATTCTACTCCGTTGCTTGGATTCCTCAACATCTTATCAAATCGCGCCAAATTCAAACTGCCGATGATTCCTCCGACTCCGATCATAACTCTGCGCTCTCCACCGAACCGGAGTCAGAGCCCGCGACTAAGGCGGAGTCGGAGCCTGCGTCGGTCACCGGTAACTACCTGCTGTTCACCGGTGGCGGTGGAGCAGGTCGCAGTGGTATTCCTAATGCTTTGGTGATTGCGCACTTCGATATTGCATCCAATTCTCTCTCCAGCCAACCGGTACGAATTTTCCTTTTGCTTCTCGCTCGATTACGCAATTCTTATGAATTTGATTTTTGTGGCGAAAATTTCGAAACTAGAGGAATTGGATCTGGTTTGGATTAGGATCTTCTTCGTGTGATGCAATGTGGATTACTGCTATGTATTTTTGTTAGAATGTGAGGAATCTGTTCTAGTTGCTTGATTTTGATATTCTGTGCATTGTTTTGAAGAAGTAGATTTGTTAGAATTGAGAGCAAAGGATGCATTAAATTTTTTTTTGTTTGTCTAAGATAGTAGAATGATGATGTTCATGTGTTTATAATACTAAACTCTCTTGTTTGAGTAACCTTATCAATATTTCAGGTGTTTAAGTTAGGAACTGATTCCGAATTGCCTTATAGGATGGCACTTCAATCCCAGGGTGATGGCCTTATTTGTGCAATGGAAACGCCAAAGGTTTGCAGGTCTTTGCTTCTCATCACCTCTTTTCTTAATATCTTTATAGAATTCATTTCTAGGCGTAAATCTGTGTGTCAAATGTTTTGGATGAGCGAACCTGGACTAGTTCGAGCATACATGATGTAGAAGTAATGCTTGGTTGATCAATTGGAAAATGAAAGCATGTTTCATCTATACTTTACCATGTGCAAATAAATTTTCATTTTCGTCCTCCCAACCAAGTTGTGTGAAATACTGGGTAGGAAATACAATCACAATTTCAAAATTGTGAGCTTTACATGCTGAAGTATTAAGACTTGTCTAGAATGTCGAGGAACTGTGTGCACCCTATATAGTTTAATTATGTATATCATATAACCTTTTTTACCTTGACCAACTAGGATGAGTATTATTCATAGTCTCAATGAATTTGGACTTGACTAAGGTGTGAAAGTAACTCATGTCCGTCAAACTATGTAAGGACTTAGTTTCGAATAGATTGAAGAAATTTTTACTTATATACATTATCTGTTATTGTATATTCCAGAATATTGAACTGGAAGGTGATAAACCCAGTAGACGGTATGGTATATTAGTAGTTCTGTCTAAGACCATAGAAATGATGCAAGAGAATCTTTGACAACTTGAATTTTGCTCTTGTTATAGTATCAGTGCAAAGTTTGATTGACAAAATTAGCATGTGAATATGCCATATTTTCCGGACAACGGTTTTCATGGAAATAACTGCCCAGTTTTGGTAGTTTTGGGAGTTTCTGTTGTATAGTTCGTTTTCTTTTTTGTGGAAATTTGTTTACTTCAGAACAAAATAAAGGCAAATAACAAAAGCACATTGTTACGTCAATGTACAAAAATATCTAGAAAATTATCATTTTCTTTTCATTTTTTTAAATTCTTTTAGGGGATTGGTACCTCGATGTTTGGTGTATGCCATTGTAAATTGTCCAAATATTTCCCTAGTGTTTCCACCAACTAAATGAAAGTAGTAAGTTCACACAAGAATAAAGTAGAAAGAGGAAAGTAAAGGTATTTTTGTCACTCCATAATCTACATGCTGAACTGATATTTTAGACCAAGAAGAAGCTTTGATTTCATTTTGTTCTATAATTTCATCTAGCTATAGAACACTATGATCAGCATTATGCCTCGTTTATATAGATGGTTTGACTGGGATTATCAAAACAAGAGCTCTGAAATTCATAAGTTGAGTCTGAAGATGTCAGATAAAGTGCTCACGCAGTTGGAGGATGTTGGACAGCAATTAGCATTAGCATTCAACAAGGAGGGTACTGCACTAGCTGCTGGTGGGGAGGTATGGATTTCCTTTATATTTACTTTAGTCAAAAGAAACAATATAAGTTTGATGTTAATTTTTAGCAACATGAAGGAAAGATGGTTTTTGGAAAACAGTTCCACCAATTAATTATTTCTGCACTTCATTTTCAAGTTATGAATACATACAAATTGATTAATAACCAAATTCCAAACTTGTTTTACTGTGCTTCATACAAATGGTACCAATGTAATTCTCATTAAGAAGAATTTGATGTAAGTAAATGGTATTACAAAGTCGAAATGAAAATATGCTCTCAATCAAATTCTTTGTGTTTACTGAGAACCAGTGTTAGGTATTCAAGATGAAATCCCTAACGAGCTCTCTAACTCTCACTCACTTACACCAACACAGACAGAATAGAATGAGAAAGAATGGAATTGCATTCACACCAACAAATCAAGAAATACAATGTACCCAGGAGCTTAACCTCCTTCACCAGCTTCTAAGACCGGTCAACTACATACAAGTCACTAACTAACTATCAGGAACAAATACAGGGTCCTTATATAGACCCTGTTCCCGCCCTCTTAACTGTTATTCTGTTAGATAACAGTTAGGTATTATTCCTCACCCTTTTCCTTTCATAAACCCTCCAAGGCCTAACAACCAGTTTGAAGAGATCACAAACATCAAATTTGTTTGTCAAACATTGCTTCAAAAGCTGTCAAAATCTAAAAATGTAACCTTTCCTGATGCTTCTCCAGTTTCTTCAATTCATTGTATGATGTGATATGTTGTCTTTGTTTTTCACTTTTTCCTAATTGATATTAAATGATGAGAAACTTGTTTTATTGGACAGTGGTTGCGTGCCATATATATGCTTTAAAGTTTCTTCATTGCAGAATTACAATGCTTTCATTCTTCTGAAAAATAAGCATTAACTAGTAGATAATTTCTTTTTTGATCAAGGAATGAAATGCGGTATGATATTGTAATTTGGTGCAGTACAGGATGGAAATATAAGGGTTTTCAAGTGGCCTAGCATGGAAGTTATTCTCAACGAGTCTAATGCTCATTCTTCTGTGAAGGATTTACATTTCAGGTTTGATGTGCATATAATCATCAGCATTTCACAGATGTGTTACTCTTTCACTCATTTACTTATAATTCATAAAGGAAAAATGACAGATGACAATGATCTCTTTAAACCCCATTATTGTAAAAGGATTGTGCCTTACATTTTGGTTTTACATGTATGGCAGTTCTGATGGTAAATTACTTGCCTCTTTGGGAAGTGGTGGCCCCTGCAGAGTTTGGGACGTTTCTTCATCAATGGTCTTATCTACTCTACCAAATGAAAATGTGAGCAATTGATTAAATCTTACTGGATAAACTTTGCATGGGCTTTTGATAGCTTTATGTGCCTTTTTTTAATTTTTCTCTTCTTGATAATTGATGAAATTTGTTTGTCATGGATTTGCTCCATACTATTACTAACATAATATTTAGAGATATGAAAATTTTATAAATCACAATTAACTAGTAAAAGTTATATTTAATTTTTATTTGTCTAGATTGTGGATGATACTGTTAGGTTCCTGGGTTTGCAACCTAACTAAGAACACTAACAGGAGGTAAAAACAGTAATGAAAGAATTAGTTTTTCTATTATTCACAGTAAAAGAACTCTCTTTACAAAGAATGGTTGGGAGCATAACCTCCCTCTATAGGCTAAAATCCCGTCTTTACAACAAATTCACTCAATAAATTCCCCCTGTACAGAATCCACTCCCTATTTATAAAGTTTCTCTTCCCCTTCCCACTAACTAACTATCTAACTGTCAAATAACTCTTCCCTTCTAACTGCCCTCTTATTTTCTCTTCCTTCTATCCTAAACCCAATATAACCTATCACTCTATATTCTATCAGATACATAATATTTTTTTCATACATTCATGTTAAAACCTTTATAGCTGTTATATATTGTATAATACTCATTTGCTTACAATTTTCCTATATCAATTATTATCCAGGACCTACGTGATTATTCATCTATTACTTAGAGTAGGGGGGGAACAACTAAAGACATTTGTTTCATAGCATAGCATAAGATTACATGTGCCCTTCCCTCTCAGTGATATATCTCTTGGCCCAGTTTAATATATATTTTATAATAAAATGTTCTTTTTATTTGATTTAGGTTGGTTCATGTTGAACCAGTGGTCAGAGAGCATCACTGTTAACCAACGGCTTTGTGCTGATGTTGATCTATTATGAATGATCATTAATAATTCTGACTTACTCAGTGACGAGACCTGTGTTTATGGGAGGTTTTCAGTTTGACAGATGTAATGAGCAGATTACTTTTGGTCTGAATTTACTAGTTTTGTGATAATAGGCTCAGTGGATCCTAAAGCAACCTCAAAGAAAACAAGATGAATTGATTTCCTTGTAGAGACCTACTAATGGGAAAAATTAAGGAGACAAAAAATAGGAGGTTAGGATCCAATATTTTAAAGGCAACAGCATATATTCTAGGAGTAAGTAGAAATCCCAAATAATAGCTATTCTTGAGACTTTGTTCACCATGTATCATAACTCCCATATGTCTTGATCTCATTCTAGTCATTATTGGCAAATAGGTTACCTTTATCTGATGTAGAAATTAGTTATAATCTTAAAGTCATAACTAGCATGTTGTATCAAGTAAATCGGCATTTAACATCTAGTGGGTAAAATTCTATATTGCCTAGCTTCACCTTAATGGTAGTTACCCGTAGTCCACCTTAGTTGTTGGCCTCAAGGGTGGTGTGTAGTCCCACATTAATGAGAGATATGACTTAAATTAAAGCTTGGACAATTCTCACTTTAAAAGTTAGTTTTTGAGGATTGTTAGACTAAAGACTACCCTTGATACCACAATTAAGAAAATGTCTAAATAGGTTGCAACTAAGGCAAGCTAGAAGGGCAGCAAGCATGGCAGTGAAGGTTGCCCAGCAACGAATTTTAAGATAGATTTTGCTATCTGATAGGTTTATGATAAAGAAACCTATAGAAACACACACTAACACACTCCAATAGACTTCACAGAATGCTGTATAACCTCTCTTTGTATTATCAACAATCAAGAATACAAAGTATACCAACGATGAGAGCTTAACCTCCCCCTTACAGGACTAAAGAATTCCTGTCAAACTATAATTCTCCAAAAGCTCCTCCTAAACAAAATACAATGCTTATTTATACAACCCCTCCCGCCTTTCCTAACTGCCAAGGCAGTTAGGCTAATTAATGTTTCTTTCTTCTTTCATACACTCTTAACCTCCTAACACTATCATTTTTGGATTTGGATTTAGGAGTTAACTCAAACCCACAAAATCAATGGGTAACGTGAAGACTGTTCAAATTGTATGAACTCTATTTAAGTTATATCTCTTGTAGATATGTAACTAAATATTTTCCTTAAGACTACTATGAAGGAAACCTCCACATAGACTGCAACTAATGCAGTTTTTGTGACCATAATTAAGGCTTCTAACACCAGGGTTAAACATGTGCCCCTATTATTCTCATATTTGGTTTGGTGATTGCTTTGTCAATAACTATGTATTCTAATCATATTTTGTTGAATTTATGTAGCGTGAAACTTTTAGCTCTTGCAGATTTTCTCAAACAAATGACAAGACTCAAGTCTTGTATATTGCTGCCATGACAGGTAAATAATTTTTCAGAGAAAAGTTATCTTATCTGTCTTTTGTATCTTTTAACTGAACGAAGTTTTATTGTTGTCTATAGATAAAGGTGGAAGCATCCTTACCTGGAATACACAAACATGGGAAAGGATGGGCTCAAAGCATATTATACGTGATGCAATCTCTGCATTTAATGTCTCAGCTGATGGAAAGATTCTTGCATGGTACATTTTTCTACTACTTAAGATGGCACCCCCATCTTTTCTTAAGCTACTTGAAGAAAATGTGCCTTGACTTTTGGGGTTTTCAGACCTCGAGGTGCACTTTGACAAAAACTTATTTCTTCTGTTTTGGTGGATTTCCATGCAGTGGAACACCTTCAGGAGACATTGTAATTGTAAATTCAACAAATATGCGAATTCAGACAATGATAAAAAAGGCTCACCTTGGCATTGTAACTGCTTTAGCATTCTCCCCTGATTCAAGGTTTGAACTATGTATTATATAATTTTCCGTAGAAATTTTATGTTCGATAATGATGATTTTGGTTCCTAAATAGGTAAACTGGTAACAATTTAGTTCCTCAAAGGCGGACTGTTCTTATTTAATCTCAAAATGTATAAAAAAGTGTGACAGTTATATTAACAAATTGATTCTTGAAGTTTACAACTTAATGCCAAATTGACATTCAAAAAATATCACTCAGGGTCAAATTGATCCTTAAACATTACAACTTAATGACAAAACACAATTGTTGTAAATTTTACACATTCAAGGCTAAATCATAATTTTTGTTTTTTCATTGACCACCCACATTGAAATATCAAAATGGTCATTTACCCTTTGCTGTCTTATGCCATGTTTAAGGGTAGTCATATTTGTGCTTCTGTATTTAGGGCTTTGGCTTCGGTATCCATGGATTCAAGTGCAAGGGTAACCATAATTGAAGAGAAGAAGACAAATGGTACGTGTATATTTCATAGTTTGTTCTCAGATTAACTCTGCATGTTCTTGCTGTACACATACATACTTGTTTTTGAAGAACTCTTTGTACATAGTGTATAGTCCTTTTGTACGTGGCTATAATGCTATATTGTCAATAACACTCGGTATTAGACTCTCAAGTATCGAAAGCACGTGTTTAAACATCTGACCAGTCTAAATTTTCAATTCCTGCAAAGTGAAATAGGGTCATATTAGCTTAAAGTGGAAAAATAAGTAATCTAATATAGTGTTGTAGCGTGGTTGGTTGAATATTTATCATTCACGTTCCGTAGTTCTGTTCAAATAGCTTATCCAAAACTTTCTGGATTTGGCTAAATAGTCGAAGGTAACTTCCAAATTTGACCAACCGCACACCCGAAAAAAAGTAATTTACAAAATAATATGATACAAAAGAAATTAGAGACGACTCATCGTTCAGTAAAATATATAATTGATTTTACTAAATGAATGTTGTATTTGATCATGTTAAGGTTAATTTTGCACTCGACTCACTTTTTCTCTTGTTTCAAGGAGGGCTGAGCTTGTGGATTGCAGTATTTATCATCCTACTTGCTATTGCTGCTTACTTTCTCCAGCAAGGACTTGAAAAATGAAGGTTCAAGATTTTGCTTATTTCAATATGAAACATTTAGCATCTTTGTGAATGCCACTGCTCAGTTCTGATGCATTTTCATTTTGAGGGGTTTTCTGATACTTTTTTCTTTTTTCTTTTTTGTATTGGCATCTTCATGAAACGTTATTCTTGGACAACCCTCTCTCTAAAATGCCTTGTGTAACATGGGTTGTATCGTTACCTTACATGTGTTGTGCAATTCTTCCTTGTAGAATTGAGCAGTTATTCATTACTTGCTCGCTATTTTGATGTTATTTGTTATGTAGCTTTTCAGTGAGAAATACCCCAAAGGCACGGGTGTAGTCAATAGTCCATAAACTAATAAATATTTGCCATAAGGTGTGTGATTACATATTACCAGTTCTGTCAAATGGTTCAACCATTATACAAGACTTCAAGGCTGAGTTTTTACTGCAAACTTCTAATTTTGATGAAAACATATATTTTCTTATCTATATGTTATTGTTGGTAAATTATTTACTTGTCTCTTACGTGGTTAAAAATTATGATGGTGACGGTGGTACAATTTTCCTTGCGAGTACGTTAAACAAAGTTCGTTTATCCGATATTCACAATTTCGTAAAGTAAAAGTAGTATGAAGAACGCAAAGAAAGAATAAAGAGTAATTGTCATTTTTATATTCTTAATTCACAGTAAATAAATGTATTTTTATTGACTTATTAATAATGTAAACTATTTATGAAAAAAATCGTTCTTGTAATCACTCATGAATAACGTTGTCAAATATAAATATTTAACAGTTTCATTATAATTTTTTTTTCTTAATTAAGTCTCCACAAATTTGATTATTTTTCATCCAATTTTTACTATTTTTTGTGTTCAAAATGTTTATAATTTTTAATTAAATTCTGTTATTAAATCTTTTGTTTATCTTTTTGTGTCATTTTATTTATTTATTTTTACATGTTAATAAATATGAAATCTTTCTAACTAATATAAAATAAGTTAAAAATTTTATACTGTCTTCGTATTTTTATTGAAATTTCTATTTGATTTTTAAATTTTAAGTAGTTTAAATTGAGTTTCTTTTCTAAAAAAATTGTAATAAATTTAAATCACGTAAATGGTTAATGGTGATTTATTTTTTGATTGTGTTGAATTTTGACACTCCTCCTGAACAAAAATGGGAGTCTATTTTTTTTTTTCTGAAACCCTTCCTAACTTAGTAGAACCCACAAACATTATCTATATAAATACAATAAAATTCACATAATTCACCGACATAGTTAACAAGACAAGGTTTTCCACTTTTGAAATATCTCATTACTTGTGACAACTGGTCCATTGCTGATTCCTAAATTTCTGCATCTTAGATAGACATGAAGTGATTTAAAAATTAACTTGATGATTATTAAATTGCCAGTTGGTAAAGGTTCAATAACTGTATGTTGTGCCAGTTAAAGATTGTGTTACACTATTCTAGTCTTAGTCATTAATAACATTATTTGATCTAGTTCATAGTGTAACAATCTTTCTAACTCAAAACACCATTCCTTATGTTGTTGTTTATGGAACCTAGATGATCTTATTGTCTTATTCAGACCACTACTCATGATTCTGTTGTGCCCTCCTGTGTAATTTCAGGTTTTGATTTTTCACAAGCTAGAAACTCATGATCCAAGGACCTTTCAAGGATCCAATAAACCAATCACTTAAAAGAAGAGGAATCACTTAAAAGAAGAGGTGTGCACACGTCAACTATTAAAATTATTCAACCAAATAACACATCTTTCACTAAATATTACAACTCACCCTATCTTTTCACTAAATAACTAATTAACGAAAATAACTTATTTGTTACTCATTTAAAAAAAAACTAATTAAAATTACTTAAAATCTAATGATCAAATTGAAATTTTAATACAAATATGAAAATTGTAAAAGGATTTTATCCATATAAAATATTTTGTGATTAACAAGTGATTTTTATTACTTTAAATGTAGGCTTACAATGACGGTCTTCTGGATTTATGTTATAACCTGCTTTTAGAACTTGGCTTTTTTTTTTTTTTTAAATATATCTTTAAAAGAGACTGTTGTATAGAATAGGTCCTTTCAAATGTTTTGGAATGTGAATGAAAAGTTTTAATTTTTGCATATCCTCTACAATTTTCCATGAGAAGTTGTGTGGCACCGTGTGTGCAGTGTGAGGCATCTGTGTATCGAGAAACAGAGTGTAATATAATTTAGGGTTTATGATAGATCCATCACCTACTGTAAAGACAACTTGCCTTATCATTAATATAAAAATATAAGAATAAAAAGATAGTGGTAAAACATGTGCATGGCAGATTGAGGTCCTCTCCACCAGTTATATAGTCACTCATGAGATCTTCATAATTCTAAATCATTTACTTTTATTTGATGAAATACAATATAAACTAATATTTAAAAAGAATGAAAGGATAGAGTGTAATTGATATTTTCATATTATATTTTACAGGGAATCCTTACTTGCATGTGCTATATTAGGTATGATTTTTCATTATTGTAAACAAATATTAATTCTCATTTTGACCAGTCAAAGAGTATGAGATAAAAGATAGTGACTTTTTGAGTAACTCTATATTGTAAACAAAAATAAAATTCCTTCATTATATATATATATATATATATATATATATATATATATATATATATATATATATATATATATGAATATGATAAAGATCAATTTACTCTAGAAGTAACACTGAATTTTTCTCTTAATCTAATGATTATAATATATAGCATTTTAACAATTAGATTCAAGATAAAAGAGAAGACGAAAATGAGGAGTAGCTCTTCTTAAAGTTGTTTTTTTAATAGGCCTTCTCAATATGAAAACAAAGTCTGATTATTAAATATATCAGAACTCCGATTTTTTTTTCTTAAAAAAAAACCTACATAACTTCTTAAGAAAAATCCCATAACTTTGGTAAGAAATCATATAAAATATTTTTACAAGTAAATTTAAGTTTTAAAAATTCTTATATTTGATCTAATGAGCATTCGCAGTTCTACAGCCCAGATACCTGGATACTTTTCCAGCAGACATCGAACAGTCCACAATCTGTCACGTGTCTGCTAATACCAGTAAAGCCATTTGCTGAATGCCAGACGATTCTCTTGCTTGTGGTCATCATAATTCTCTTGGTTGAATAGCAGGAAGTGGGTGGGGGCTGCATAAATCCCTCATTTTGGTCACCAAATCATGTACGTATGGATTAATCAACAATTAACCTTTGATAAAATGTAACCTAAAATCGATGGGTTAATGGCAATAGTTAGTTTATAGACTAGCCACTTCAAAAAAATTGGGCCCCATATACACACGTGAGTGCATGATGGAGAAAATTTCCACAAGGCCATTATTGACGCCTCCTTTGATACAGTGAATAACCAACAAGGGCAGACATCAGAAATGTCCATAGAACCTGTCCACAGTATAAAAGTAAACAAAATAATTAAAATAAAACATGATAAGTACGGTGAATTCAAAGAAAAAACAAATTCAGAAAACAGTTTGAAATAGAGCTTCTGGGAGTACCGTATTTATCGCTAGCCACTTTTCAAGCCTTCTAATCCTTGATTGCATCTCCTCAATAACTCCTTCAATAGGAGAGACTACTCTACCTGATGAGGATTCTGAAGCAGAGCTACTCCCCTGTTTGTGTCAACATAATACCGCTATATTATAATGCCTAAAAGTGATATTTCATGCTTAAAATACTTAAATCAGATGGTTAGTAGTTGAAGCCATAAATAAATAAGACCAAAACCCGTTGAGTAAAGGCCTACCTGAGATTGAATAAATTCAACAATCTCTAGCAGCCTTGCTGATTGTTGAGAATGAATCCCACCAGAAGTTCTTTCAATCGCTGGTAGTCTTTCCAAAATTATTTCAAGATAACTCTACCAAAGTAAAAAATTAGAACAATAGAAATAAACCATTATTTAGACCTCCATGACATAATTTATCCAGGACCAGCAAGATGCACCAGACACAAAAGATTAATTACAATAAAGCAAGAAATTTAATACCTTAGTCGTATATGAAGTATCCAATTTAAGCATTGAACCAGCTGCGGCTACTGCATCTTTATTAACACCCTTTATCTGAATGTATGGGCCAGGTACATCTTGAAGGTGATCAACCTCAATTAAAATCTACCCCGATATAAGAAAAAATAATGTAAGACAGAAGAACCATAAATTATTCCAATATGCATAAGCAGCAAACTTTAGGACGGAAAACAGAAATAAAAGAACCCATACAGCAACATAGCTAACCACAAAGTTACTTTTATAGTTGCATCATGCTCATTTATTATATGGATGTAAGCACGCATATATTACACAGGTCCAGTATAGAGTGCAATAGGCTACTGTTGTAATTAGTTTACACCTGTCATTATCTGATAGCTGTATAGTTTGTTAGAATTTTAGCTAGTCTGTTACCTCCTTGTACCCAGCTATATGTAAAGGGAATTTTATGCAATCAACAATCTAGAAAATAATACACTTTCTTCGTTTGTACTCTCTCCTTCCCAACATTTTTAACAGGAACACTTAGTTATAAACTAAGAACATTTGTCAATTTTTAAATTCAAATCAATAAGTTCTCACCATCAAGTAGTTAGAGCTTGGTGAATATTTTTTATAATTTATGCTAAGAAATATAATATAATAGTACTGCTAACTTGCTGAACAACTAGGAAACCCCCAAAGGTGAAGGGAAAATAAGGGCCATTGTTCAGTCATAGCATTTATAAAATAGAGGTCTAACTGCTATTAACCATTCTGAAGTACTAGGACTGTCCCTCTGAATCTTGTATCTCTCTTGTTTTCCAAGGATAAATTTTACATTAAAACCCAGTTCTATTGTAAGAGAATGATGTTCATATATACTTGAATAAATTGACAAAATCTTCAGTTGCCTGATTGACTTCACAATGCTTACTCCTTGCAGAGCTATTAAATACCAATAACAATTAAAGAATAAATAATTATAATATAAATCTGATCTCAAGTTCTTCAGAACATAAACAATAACAAAATTCAGTCAAGTTTGGGAGAAAAGGAAATCAGGAATAGGTTCATCTCAGCACTGTAAATTCTATCAAATAATTAATGGAAACAAGTATTTTAAGTCAAATGTATGATAGTTTCAAGGGAAATGTTTATATTAGGAAAAATTAAAGGGACAAACAGACTGTCTGTGGGTAGATTTTATTGTCTCAGACTTTTATAAAGTCTGTGTAGGCAGTTGTTTTTAGCAGTTTTTCATTGTTTTTGTAAATTCTGAAAAGAATAGGAAGAGTGGAGAGTCTGGTTGGTAGGATACTAAGAGTCTATGAGAGAAGGAAGAGAACATAGACTATTAATGTGTTAGTTAACTACTCTGAGTAAGGAGCGATGCATTTCTTGTAATGCAGGGGGTAGTTAGTTAGACTGTTAGTTAACTACTCTGAGTAAGGTCTATCTAAAGATCAGACCTCACAAGCAATCGTCTATACCAACGAGAATACATCCTAAGCTATCAGCTAGATTCTATGGGCCATTCGAGGTGTTGAAACAAGTGGGTTATGTGACATTTAAGCTGAAGCTACCGGAGACAGCAGAAACAACAAGGATACATCCGGTTTTTCATGTGTCACAATTGAAGTTGGTGATGGGGACACAACCTATATAAGGGTTGTATAACTCTCTGTAGAGGGGTTAGCGATTGTTTATGTTGAAATATATTGTATTGTATAATTGGACTTTTAGTTTTGGGCTTTTAGGTGCTGATCCATTGTTCCTTATATAGGACATTTTTGTGTAACACAAAGACAACACACAGTAATAATATTTTTACCATTAGATTTTCTCTCTCAAACTTTCACATGGTATCCAGAGCAGGTTAGGGTTTGCCGTTCGCCACTGCTCACTGCCCGCCTCCGCATCTGCCGTCGTTCACCGTCGCTTCCGCCACCGTCCATCGTTGCCGCTGTCGCAGCCTTTTCTCCGGCGAAGTTAAGGGTTTGGTGCGCCTCGACGAGCGCAACCCATCCCTGGTGGTCGCCGCCTCATTCTTCTCTCGACGCGCTGTCACGCGTCGTTTCTTTCTGACCTCTCTCGGGCACGTGGGCTTCACGAGCCGCCTCTCCCGTGTCGGATCTTCACCGCGCCACTGCCGGTCGTTTTGCCTCCGTCTCCTGAGTGTATTGTGGTCTCTGATTTGCTATTCTGTTGAGGGTTGCTCCGTTTAGGGTTTCTTCCCACAATCTTTTTTTTCCCCTCTTTTCTTGATTGGCTTTATAATGGCTGGTCTTGGAACACCGTCTCTCTCTGCTACTCTAACCATTACTTCTGCAAAACTCAATTGGAAAAACTATCTATCTTGGTCTTCTTCCGTGGAGTTATGGTTTCTTGGTCAAGGATACCATGATCATCTTGAACAAGATGTTTCCACCATTCTTGAAGAAGAGAAATCTCAATGGCAGAAGCTTGATTTTCAACTATGTGTTGTCCTATGGCAATCTGTTGAACAAGAAGTCTTAGAAATTTTGAGACCTTACAACACGTGCTCCTCCTTTTGGAGAAAAGCTCAGGATATCTTTGCTAACGATGTGCAACGTCTCTTTGATGCAACTCAAAGAGTGACTTCCCTCAAACAAAACAATCATGATATGGTTACTTACATAGGAACGACCCGTGCTGCTGTAGAAGAATTGAAGAATTTCTTTGTGGCTAATTCTTTAGAAGGCCTAAACAAGAAGCTTGATAAGTTTTACATGGTCTTAATTTTAAGAGGTCTACATTCAGATTTTGATCATGTTCGTGATCAAATGTTAGCTGGTGATCAAGTTCCATCAATGGACAGCTTAGTTCATTAGTTAAAGACGAAAGTTCAATTGGTGGTATTGAAACATCAACTATGGTAGCACCATAAGGAAGAGGAGGAGGCAGAGGCAGAGGCAACAGAGGAGGACGTGGTGGTCGTGGTATGCGTCCTCAGTGCACATATTGTAAGAGGAAAGGCCACACTCGAGAAAAATGTTATGCCTTACATGGATATCCAGACAAAGTCGCTCATGTTTCGAAATCTGATGATCTCGAACCCAAAATTTCAAATGAAGAATACTAAGAATTTTTGAAGTATAAGTTTAGAAAATCTTCTAATCCTGACCAATCCTCTTCCATGTCCAATGTGTCAACTGCCTGTATATCTCAATCTGTGGAAGGTCAATCCATGGATCCTTGACTCAGGTGCCTCAGACCATATCTCTGGTACTATTTCTTCATTTTCTTCCATGTCCTCTCAGAAAATCCCTCATTTCATTACTGTTGTCAATGGATCCAAAGTTGCATCTCAGGGAATTGGCAGAGTTTCCTTATCTCCTTCACTAAATTTAAATTTTGTTTTGTATATTCCTCATTGTCCTTACAATTTAATCTCCTTGAGCCAATTGACTCGTTCCTTAAATTGTTCTGTAACCTTTACTACTAATTCCTTTGTTATACAGGAACATGGTAACCTTTCACAGTTTCATTGTATAGACAGGACAATTCATATCCTTGTGGTGGTGGGATTTATCCCCCTTTTGGAGGCTTGTACAGTTGGGAATTCTATACAGAAGAAATATACAATTCTTTTCTTCTTTTTGGTGTTAGGTGTGTGATTTACTGTTGCGTATTGATAGTTCTTGGTCCTTCTTGACCTAAGAACCTATCACTGGTTCTCTCAAATAACAAGAAATTGTATGTCTTTGGTTTCTCCACATTGGAGGAAACCTGGTATGTTGTTGGAATAAAGATCTGCAGTTTCTAAAACAACTCATTATAGGTATGAAAACCTATCAATGTAACTCTTAAGATAAATCAACTGACCTTTCCATCCTGATAGATGAATGCAGACGCTTCAATATAAGCTACTGCTTGATACCTGACAGAAAATGCTATTGATCAATAAATCATCGATGGTAAATAAATATACTAACTGTCAGATACCTAAACAGAAACAAGAGATGGAGTGAAAAGTAGTATCGAAGAATTGTGTTCTACCACATCAAAAATGATGTATATACAAGATTAGTACAGGAGGGCAGTATCATAACTATTCATAGGCACTATTTTCTATTTGCTACATATTACAATATCAAGTAATTTGAAATCTTAAGAAGTGGATTTTAAACCTAACTCAACCCTACAAAATCAGTTTATAAGGAAAGGTTTACACCCTACTTATATTTATAATTTGGCCTTAATTGTAGTCAATATGAGGTACCCTTTCTTTTAAAATAGAAACATAGAATCAGGACAACATCAATAAAAATCTACATTCTACTAGCAAACAATTCTCACTCTATTAACACAAACTTAATCATCAAACATGAGTCATTCATTTATTGGAAATTTGTATATAATATACTTTTGCATTATTGAATTTTGGCTTACCCAAGATTAAGAAGGCCAGCAACCGTACTAATGCTAATATCAAAATCCACTTTGGGCTGAATAATAAAGTTCCCTTCTTTGATGGGCTGGCACATGAACAAGATAACAAAATTTGTTTAGTAAAATAAATCATGAAAGTGCCACACTATCAACTATGTGTATAATTATGTTAAGCTATCATCAACAAGCAAATAAGGTTCCCAACCTCTCGTATCAGCAACGCAAATCTGCCTTCACATATTCTGACTCGAATACAATCACTGTCCCTCAACTGTCCATTAGAAGGGATCCCAGGAAGCCTAATATAGATGTCAATAAATTTCTGCACCGAACTGCAAAATTTTGCTGAATCAAGAATTGCAACAATATCTTGATATGCTACCTGTAATTTATTACTAAACTTTCAGTAAACATGTTGAACAAAACCTTGTCACAATATGTGTGTGTGTGTTTAGAGTTAAAACTTACTTTTTTGTTACTCTTTAATACAAATAATGAACTCTCAGGAGAAAGCACAGGGTCAAAATCATTTCGAATTTTAAGCTGCAAGACAACATTAAATGATAATGTGATATATATTCATCTATTATCCAAAAAGAAACAATTGCTAATCATAATAAAAGGAAAACTGAGATGCTATTACAACAAAAGGGTGACTGGTGAGTGCAGCAAATAGAAAGAGTGGATTGCAAATATCAATTAAAATAACCAACCTACATTGTTATTCACATATACACATAAGAAGACAGGTCAGTCATCATGGATGAAGCCGAAGTTTTTCACAAAATTAACAGAAGTACAAATTATAAAGTAGGCATAGTTAGAGAGCATTGTAAAAGGCAAGGAAGTGTACTTGTTTACATGGAATCATTGATGGTTAAACTGAAAAATCTAAAATCATCAAGGCTTTTAAAATATAAAAACTTGTCAGTTGACATTGAAACGATAATGGTTTAACCATTAACTCCAAAGAAGTTTTACAATATAGGGGGGAAAGCATACTATCCACTTACATGTGCATGAACAAGATGAGGTTCAATAAGCTGCTGGAACATGGGAAACACTGTCATCATGATCTCATTTTGAGAAATAAAGCATCCCACTCTACTCTTATCCCTTTGAACTCGTGAAATCAAATGTGAATGAACACCTCCAACCTGTTCCAAATAAGAAAATCAAAGTACGAGGCCTTCTTAGCCCCACAATAAACTAGAAAATAAATGAAACAGAAAAGGCCTTCATTGAGGACTCATTCTTACAACAGCAATCCACAAGTCAAGTGATATTCGGATATCAGGATGCAAAGCAAAGACGCCTTCAAATATAATCTGGTCAAAATTAACAAATGGACTCTCAAGAACCACATTGAAACAATTACATAAAGAACTACCATAACAGAACTAGCAAACTATATCAGGATTTCAGCATACAGATAAAGTATATATAATGTCAAGTTATCATGCATACATTTTCCTGGTGTCCTTGATTTCTGAAAAAACTAAGAAACAAGTAAAAGTGGGTAGTGGGGGGAGACAACATTGTATATAAAGTGTAAATGGTGGGCAAATCATTGCTATATCCCCTACCCCAGTTCGATGTGGGATGTAAAAGAAGCAGAAAGCACACTGTACTGTAGTCAGTATTATGGTAAAAGACTTCAATTTCCAGATCAATAGTGATTTCATTCTACGGAGGCACTTTTAGAACAAGCCCAAAAGCCTGGCAAACTATGAAGGGTTAAACGCTAACACCATGTGGAAACACCTTAGCAGCTATTGGCATAAACTTTTCTGACCAAGTGATGTGGAGTTAAATTTTGCTTTCCAGTGTTCTACTTAAAATATATATCAGCAAAAGGTTTATGCAAGCTTTCATTTTGTCCTAACTTTAAGCTTAAGGAGCACTAAATTCAAAATCTACTAAGATATATTTTCATGAAAACAAAGGTGAAATTAAGAAATCACTTTTCAACTTTAGGCTATATTATTAAATCTCACAAGAAAAGTCAGTACAGAGACAAAATCTTAGGCACTTCGGGCGCTATTTAATAACTGACCACTCCACAATCTTCAGAAACCTCAAGATCCTTGAAACCATTCCGAGCACCACTTTCCAAATCAAATATAGGTACTTTTGTTCTTTGGCCATTTCTTATGTCATCAATGTTCTGCAAGGGAACCCAGAACGAGAAAGTTTAATAATACATTAGTAATTTGTCTGAAAATATCCACAAGCTTAGACTAACCAAGCATTTAAGGCAAAGAGATATTACCATCAACCTTTTTCCTGGTGAATATAGATATTACCACAATCTTATTTGAACAACAAATGGAGAAAGCAAAAGAATTTTACAATAATGCCAAAAACCAATGCTAAACAGTTACATTTCAAGACACAATTAGGAAACAAATAACTACTACCAACAAACTTTGCAGCAGGAATCACAAAAGGGACGTCCATAAAGTTTTTGGACAGTGACAAGTCGAGACTCTGCACGAGAATGACACTTTAATTACTAAATGAATTTATTATAGTTTTGGTTTTTGATAGTTCTCCAAAATTCCTTTTCATCCAAAAACTAGCTTCACTCAGGCTCCATATGAATAAATTTGTCTATAGATTGTAGGAGAAGAAAATAAGAAAGTAAATTGATTGACCGTTTCTATACGATAAAACAAAAGTTATGCAAGTTGATATTATATTTGGGTAGAAGTTTGATTTATATTTCATTTTAACTTCAAATATTCTTAATTTCAAGTGTTTGTAAAGAAATTTATCTAAATATACTTGTATAAAGATTCTTTGTAGTTACTTTTGAAGAAAATTTATTAATGTATGGCAAACAAGAAAGCAACAGAAACAACGTAAAATAATAATCATATCCATTGTCAGACAAGTTCCTATTAGAAACCCCTAGCTACACATTCATGTTAGAGTTTCCTAGCTTCGTTGATAAAATTTAACTTATAATGATTGAACTTATATACCACCAAATATTGGAATATCATAATAATTAGATAACATGTGGCATTTTATTGTGTCTACATCAAATCATGCTAAGTTTTAAAACATGAATTCTCTCTTTTAATTTAAGATTTTTTTCCATGTTATTTTAATTTAATACAATGCATAATAACTGGGTTGCATCATATAAGCTTCACATTTGTCATATCTTTGTGTCCATGAAGTATAAACTGAGAAGCTCAAATGTGCCCAGAAAGGGCAGTTCCATGTGTGAGGACCCAGTAGGATGCAAACCTGGCATGTCGGCTGTTACGATCTAAGGTAGGGGTAATAATAAGGGTTAGAAAGTATATGAGCAGAGAGAATATTTAGTATAAGTTAATTAGAGTAAATAAATATAGTATAAGTTAATTAGAGTAAATAAATATATATTTAGGGAAATATTCAATATAAGATATTTATAATTAAGGATATATGTAGGATAATATACGGAGAGATATTTATATTAAATATAGGGATATTTATATTAAATATTGAATATTAAATATTGAATATTAAATATAGGGATATTTATATTAAATATTGAATATTAAATATAGGGATATTTATATTAAATATTAAATATAAGGATATTTATATTAAATGCAGATATATTCTAGAGGAATATTTAATAAGAGATGGGCGGGAAATAATTAATATAAATAAGGGTAGAGTCTAGGGTTAAAAGGAGGCTTTTGATTATTGAGTTTTGTGACAGACATTATTGTCTTGTGAGGGAGGTTATGCTCTCGAAGTAATTGAAGGAGGTTATGCTCCCAATTATTGTTTACCTTTGTTTATCCAGATATTATCATCAATAAAAGAGATTCATTTATCCAATATCATTCGTTTATTGTTCTGTTACGTGTGAGAGGGTGTGAAAGGTTGTATTTGGTTAGTTTACGTACTCAGGTACGTAACATCGGCAGTGCCCAACACAGCCCCCCAAACCTCAGCATTGCCCAGTCACCTGGACACACCAGTGATGGCACAGTCCCTCATTTAGTTTTTACAAAAAAAAAAAAATCATGTTACAAAAAGAAAGAAAAGAGAGAAACATTCTCTCTTTCCTCTTAACCTTCACGCAAGAGAAAAACCAGAATAATTCACACCATTCCATGCTGGCAAGTAGTGAGCAATTCCACACAGCCAAACAGTGCTTTGGGGTGACAATTGCAGTGCTTATTGTGACGCCTTTTCTCTCCACTCATGTAATTAACTTTCATTTTTATCCTCTCTCGCTGCACTCCAATTGAATTATTCTATTTTATTTCCCTTCCACTGCTTCTCCGTTGTTTTATGACTTTTTTTATTAGTTTAAAGGAGTTTTATTTTGATTTCAATACCACAAACAGATGCCAAATGATGAAATGTGATACCTTAGTAATTGAGACTTAGTTATTACCATATCAACATATAATCTTGTTGTCATATACATACACACATTCCCACAGTGACTGTCGTGTTCCCATGTCTTGTGTCTTTTTATTTTTCCGTGTACTGATATCTATCCAATTTTGTGCTATATATTACAAAGTATGTGTCATTCTTGTGCTTCGTAGATGAAAAATGGAGCTTTTATATAACACTTGTCATTCTTGACCTTGGACCACAATAACATTTCCACAGTAATAAAATTTATTAGAAATTTTATTTTTAATAGAACCGTGTAAATTTTCATCCATATAGTTGCTCTCTTCTAGGTTCCTGATTTGGGAACCTAATCAAGTACTCTTCTCACACAAGCAACTGAGAAAACGTAGAAGAGAAAAAGAACAGTATCGTATCTTATTCACAACGAATTGAATACGCATCAATGATACAGAGGCTTAACCCTCCTCCACAGGACTTAACCTGTTAACCAATTAACTGTCAAAAAACATAATCCCCCTCTACCAACTATCCAACTCCTATTTATACTAACACCTCCTCAGCTCCCTTAACTGACTAAACCCTCTAAATCGCCCTCTTATTTCTCCTCTCATATACAATCCACCCCTATTTATCCTTAGGTCTATCAATACCCGCCTCCTGAAGTCCAACCTTGTCCCCAAGGTTGAAGTCAGGGTATTGTTCCCTGATCGTAACTTCATCTTCCCAGGTTGCACCGTCTGGGCCTCCTACTTGCCACTCTATCAGCAACTATGGCACTTCCACATCTCCTTGTTGTATCTGCCGCTTTCCCAACACGTTCATTGGCCAGAACGATGGCCCTTCTCCTTGTAGCTCCTGCAGTAGCTCCTTCTCCACCCCTTGCGTGCCTATAGCTTTCTTTAACTGTGAAACGTGGAAGACGGGGTGTATCCTTGCTGTCTCTGGAAGCTGCAGCTTGTATGCTACCTCCCCAACCTTCTGAACTATTTGAAAAGGGCCGGAATACCTGGCTGCCAACTTTGAGTGAAGTCTGGTTGGCATTGAAGATTGCCTATGAGGTCTTATCTTTAAGAAAACCCAATCTCCCACTTCAACATTTGTTGGTCTTCGCCTCTTGTTTGCGTGTCGCACCATTAATTCCTGGGCCCTCTCCAAATGAAACCGCAATTGTCTAAACGCTTCATCACGGGTTTGAAGCTCCTGGCTCACTGCTTCTACCAGAGTCTCTCCCGGAATAAATCGATGCAGAGAGGGGGGTGGTCTCCCATAAACTGCTTCAAACGGAGTGCACCTTATAGCCCCCTGAAAGCTGGTATTATACCAGTACTCCGCCCACGGTAAAAATGCCATCCACCCTTTTGGTTGCTCAGAGCAAAAGCATCGAAGATATCCCTCCAACACCCGATTCACCACCTCTGTCTGCCCATTAGTTTCGGGGTGATACGCCGTACTCATTTTTAGTTGTGTCCCCTGCCCTTTGAATAATTCCCTCCAAAAAATGCTAAGAAATAATGGATCCCGATCACTCACGATGGACTGAGGTACCCCATGTAACCGGACGACTTCCCGGATGAAAACTTCCGCTACTGTTCTGGCTGTGTAAGGATGTTTAAGCGGAAGGAAATGAGCGTATTTGCTCAAACGGTCCACAACCACCAATATCGCATCGTACCCCTGTGATTTCGGTAGCCGCACGATAAAGTCCATGCTCAATTCCTCCCACACAGCATTCGGAATTGGCAATGGTTGTAACACCCCTTGAGGAGAGGAAGAGAGATATTTATGTTGTTGACATACAACGCACCTGGCTACAAACTCCATCACGTCTTTCTTCATTCCAGCCCAATACAAGGACTGGGCTATGCGCTTGTAAGTTCAATAGACCCCTGAGTGGCCTCCGGTCTGTGTCACATGAAATTCGGCTATCAAGCTGGGGATCCATTTTGATTGTGCCAACAACACCAATCGGCCCTTATGGTGTAGCCTCTCATGTTCTAGGGTGTACGCTGGGTGGGTATTAGGGTCCCTCTTTATATCTTCCATTACTCTCTGTAAGAAGTCATCAGTTTCTACTTCGCGCACCACCTCCTCAAAATCCTGCCAGAAGGGTCTGGGCACCACGCCCAGTTCTTTTCCTTCATCCTCTTCCCCCTCATATTTTCTAGACAGGGCATCTGCAGCTTTATTCGCAACCCCTGATTTGTAAACTATATGGAAGTCATATCCCAACAACTTTGCGATCCAGTCCTGTTGATTTTGTTTGGTAATACGTTGCTCCAGCAAATGTCGGAGGCTTTTTTGATCGGTGTGAACGATGAATTTCTGTCCGACGAGGTAAGGCCTCCAATGTTGTATGGCCAATACTAGAGCCATCAATTCCTTCTTATATATTGACTTGCTCAACTTCCCCTCGGATAACGCCCTGCTAAAATAAGCTATGGGTCTCCTCTCCTGCATCAAAACTACCCCCACTCCTCGACCGGAAGCATCACATTCGATGTGGAGGGCGGCTTAAAATCGGGTAGTGACAGCACGGGTGCTGTCGCCATAGCCTTCTTTAACGTCTTCCAAGCCTCCTCTGCCTCCGCGTTCCAAGTAAACCCACCTTTCTTGAGCAGCTCCGTCAAAGGACTGGCGATTTTTCCTTAGTCTTTGACGAATCGTCGGTAGTATCCGGTCAACCCCAAGAACCCTCTCAAGCTCTTCACTGTTCTCGATCTTTCCCACTCCACTATGGCCTTTATTTTATCGTCGTCCATTTCCACGCCCTTGCTTGAAATGACATGCCCCAAATATTTAACTTGGGTTTGCTCGAATTCGCTCTTCCACCGGTTAGCCACTCACCGGTCTCGCTTCAACGTCGACAGCACGCTCGCTACATGCTCGAGATGCTCTTTCCAATTACGGCTGTAAATCAGTATGTCATCGAAGAACACCAAGACATATTTTCGCAAATAGGGCCGGAGAAGACTGTTCATTGCGCTCTGAAACGTCGCCGGCGCGTTGGTGAGTCCGAATGGCATTACTGCGAATTTGTAGTGCCCCTGGTGTTTTCCAAAATCCGTCTTCTCAATGTCCTCCTCGTGCATGCGTATTTGATGGTATCCAGCCTTCAAATCAATTTTGGAGAAGAAAGTCCCTCCTTTCAGCTCGTCCAGCAACTCCTCGATGACGGGAATGGGAAATTTGTTTGGCACAGTCACGCGGTTGAGTGCCCGGTAGTCTACACAAAAGCGCCAGCTGCCGTCTTTTTTCTTCACCAGAATTACTGGACTCGAATAAGGACTGTGACTTGGTCGGACCACCCCCGTCTGAAGCATCTCGGCAATCTGCTGCTCTATCTCGGTCTTCATCACGTGCAGGTACTGATAGGGCCTGACGTTGACGGGGTCACTTCCTTCTTTAAGTGTTATCCGATGTTGCATGTCTCTCCTAGGTGGCAAGCTGGTGGGCTCAGCAAACACCACGTCATACTGGCCTAGAAGCTTCTCCATTTCATCCTTCTGCTTTTCCGTAAGGCCCACATATTTGTGGCCGCTACTCTGGGCCTCAATGGAGCCCAATTCCCAGACCATCATCCAAGCTTCAGCATTGTTTATTTTTAATAAAGCCTAGGGTCCCACCACCTAATGTTCGAACTTGGGATCCCCTCTCACAGTTATCTTCTTCTCACCTTGCCGATATACCATTGTAAGTTTCCCCCAATCTACCGTCACTTCATTCAATTCCTAGTATTATTTCCACTTCCCCGAGCTCAAAAAGGTAAAATTGTTCTACAATTTCGGTGCCCCCCCAGCTCCAATACTACTTGCTCACAGCACCGGCTAATCTTTTTCTTCTGACCGTCCCCCAAACTTACGAAATAAGGTTGGGTTTCCCTTACCGCCATACCCAGTTCCTCCACCAAACATCGGCTAATAAAGTTGTGGCTCGCGCCACTGTCAATCAGAACCAGCACCTCTCTTTGTCCTATTCGCCCCTGTAATATCATTGTTTTGGGAGTAGTCAGGCCCCCCGCCGACAGGGCCGATAATTCCATCCCGGCGATATTCACTTCCTTTTCTGTTTCGCCTCCTTCCTCCTCCTCATCCACCATGATCAACATTCAAAGTCCTCGTTCTGGGCATCGATGGCCCGGGCTGAACAGACCTCCACATCGGAAGCATTTTCCCTTCTCCCTCCTTTTCAAGTACTCAGAATACGGCAAGTTACGCGGGCCCCGTTCTCTTCCTTCGCCGGTGGTTCTGGCGGCGCCGCCTCCTGGGGTCGTCTCCCTCCTCACAGACCCGACACTCTCAACAGCCCCCCCCCCCCCTCCTCGGTTCGGCGCGGCCCTCGGTGGATCAACTCGTGTGACGATGCCCGTCGATCGTCCCCAACGAATTCTGATTTTTGAAACCCGATCCTCCTCCCGTCTTCAGCGATGTACAAAATTTTTCTACATCCCTCACGATCCGCATCGTGGTCATGAGATCTGGGGGATCATATGGCCTCACATGGTCGCCCACCTCCTCCCTGAGTCCCGCCATAAAGTATCCAAGGATTTGCTCCTCCGGAATCTGAGTCGTCTGACCCACTAGCACCTTGAAATCCCTGATATAATCCTCCACTGCTCTTGTCTGTTTGATCGCCTATAGTTTCTCATAAATTGTTCCCCTCGTTCCTCCTCCAAATCGAATTCCCAACGCTCTCTTCAACCCTTCCCAAGAATAGTTCTTGGTTTTCTCCCGCTAGAATCGAAATCAACTTCCAACGTACCCCTCCATACTAATGAACGCCAGTTCCAACTTCTCCTCCTCTTCTATCTTCTTCACCTCAAAAAACTTCGCTGCCTGACTAATCCAATCCAAGGTTCGCCCCCTTCAAACACAGGAAGCTCCACCCACTTCCGCCAATTGAGCATCGTCCCCGTTCATCCTAGTCCTGGTTGTCCTCCATCGCCTCCTGGCCCTCCTTCGTTATCGTTTATAGACGATTCACTGGCATCCCGACGCTGTCCCCTATTGTCGTTCTTGCCATCTCTCAAGATCGTCAAGATTGCTTGAATATCTTGGCGCATCACCTCTCAGTTTTGCCTCAGTGTTCCAGTTTCATGCCGCAAGAACATTGTCTCAGCCTTCGTTTCTGCTATCGCGACCTCCACCGCTTCAATTTTCCCCTCAACAGTCACCACTCTTCCCTCCATTTTCCTCAAACGTCGTCACTCACTTCTGGTTCGGATCCGGCAGGTCGGACCAATTGTTAGGTTCCTGATTTGGGAACCAAATCAAGTACTCTTCTCACACAAGCAACTGAGAAAACGCAGAAGAGAAAAAGAACAGTATCGTATCTTATTCACAATGAATAGAATACGCATCAATGATACAAGAGGCTTAACCCTCCTCCACAGGACTTAACCTGTTAACCAATTAACTGTCTAAAAAACATAATCCCCCTCTACCAACTAACCAACTCCTATTTATACTAAAACCTCCTCAGCTCCCTTAACTGACTAACCCCTTTAACTCGCCCTCTTATTTCTCCTCTCATATACAATCCACCCCTGTTTATCCTTAGCTCTATCAACAACAATGATAGCATACACAGACCATAATTTCTATCCTACAATTAGCTGATCCTTTCTAATGCCACAATTTTTATCAGTACAATGGAACCATCAAGGAAGTCACAGCTAAAATGCTTATCTCAAGTGATGCAGTACTCTTACTACAGTATAAAGTTTTACTCCCTGTAGTTTTTCTTAGAATCGCTGTATTTTCAGTTTTGAAGTCAGTTAGCTGTTCATCTATCTAACTGAAAGCTATTAGTGGTGGTTGTTTGAAGTCTGTTGGGAGTTAGTTTCCTTTCTTAGCTATATCAGAACAATTAATGTTGTTATGATAAATATTTCTCCCCAGCAGTAAAATCAAGTTTCAATTCTCTGAAACTTCTATGAAACTTAATAACTCCAAATAGCACTAAGTATCAGTCAAATATTTATATAAGGTTACAAACTTACAAATATAAAATAAACTGTGGGAAAATTATACAAAATCAAAAGATAAACTTTTTTAAAAGAAGTCTTTCCTTTGCTTCAAATCGTTAACTTCTACTGATTTTCAATTAACGGCATTGTGTTACTGAGTTGGATTGTCACATCATTCAGATTAAGGAATAAGAATTTTGGGCAATTGACAAGACAAGTTTTGGAGCAATTAATAGGACGTGCAGACTCTGTCAAATTATACACACAAAGCTCTTAACTAGATCAAGTCTAACCAGAGTTTGTCCCCAACCATGCAAAGGTTTACATCTTCTAAGCAAATGCTTCATATTAAGTTGTTCATTACTTCAAACCATGAAATAAGGTAATTGATGGAACTAAAAATAGTGACACTAAATTAACATGTCATGGTAAAAATTGATTCCTCAGAAGAAATAAAACCATTTTTATTCAGAAAAAGTAATGTGTGTGAAAGTGTGACATCAATCAATATCATGCAGAGTGACCTAATCAATTGCATCTAAACTGTTTAATTACCTTACCTTCGATAGCAAAGATAAATCAAGTGCGCTGAAGTCGTCATATTTAAAGTCCTTTACTTGTTTATAATAGCTTTCCAGGGAAACTACTTCACAACCAATTATATTTGCCATTTTATGAGCCAAACTAGTCTTCCCGGACCCACTTGGACCTCCTGAAATGCATAACTTCTTAAGGATAAGTGATTCTATTAGAACTACCATTGTTAAAAATGCATGCTGAGACTGAGATGAAGCAAAATTGATTCAGAATTATTCAGTACAGCAGTAACCAAAAGAAAAATCTCGTTATGATTTTTACATGCACATTCAAGCTGAAATCATTGGACTAAAATATTTAATTAAGAAAAGGATCAATTTTGGCTAATGAAAATGGGGTGGGTAATGGGCTTGAGGTGATCTGCACTTGAGTCAAGTTAATGGACTCCATTTCCTTTTAAGAAAGTTTGAGATAGCAATATTTTGATTCAGCTCAATTAGTTTCCAGCTTTATCAGCAAGCATGTGAAGAACCAACCTGGTATTTCAAAAACGATAATAGCCAAAGTGAGTGTCATTTATCTTTAAATGCCTCCTTATATAAATTATATCAGGGTGAAGTCTTATTCCTCTTAAATATTTGTGCGCTAATGGGGATAGGCAAAAACTACAGACAAAGGAAGGAGGACGCTGTATCAAGAAATGTCCATATTACCAATTCCAACTATGACCGGGACACCTTTATTCTCCAACAATGCCTGGAAAAAGGATAAATAAGCAAATAGGATTCCATCAAACACATAATTATGAATGTCCTGTGGAATTGTAATCTTCAAAACACACAGAAGAAATTTCCAAGCCTTTTGCTCCTTACTTGTATTGCTTGAACAGCCAAAAGCAATCCCCTGTCCAAGTCAAATGAATCAGGCATTGGAGCAAGCCTAATACTATCCCTGAAAGATGAAGGATCTGTGGTTGCTTCATGAGAGAAGTCTTGATATAAAGGAAATTTTACATAAACATGTACAAAATTATTTGCATTCTCCAATTCAAGGAAAAATACCTAGAACTGAATTGTCAGGCTGGGAGGAATCTGAAGATATGAAATGCCATGCAGCCACAACAGGTTCCATTTTAGATTTTGTTGGCGATCGAGTCCATGGCTGGGGTAAATCCTCAAACCCAGTAACAACACTAGGAGTAACACGGATTGGCTTTGGGGCAATGATTGCTGTTTCTTGACTAGCAGCCACAGTAGTATTAGACACAAGTGGTGGAGTACTAAGACGAGGTACACCTGCAAATGAAAGTCAGAAGTTGAATAAAACTAAATGCAACATAAGACATTTTCTCTAATTTGTAATCTATAACTATAATATATCTATAATGTAAATCTATAACTACAACAAAGCGAATTTCCCTTTCTGGTCTCCACATTTTATTGGACCTATTTACTCACTGCACTTCTATCATAGCCTCTTGTCAAATTACTTAATATTGAACTGTTTTAAAAAAGATTAAATATGTGTACAGATGTTTCTGTCTTTGCACTAGTCTAGATAATTGGCCCAATGTTGTCCTCACACTCTTCAAACCACAATATTTTTCATGTTGCAGCTTTTATCATCACTTGTAAGAAAAACAACTGAATTAATTAAATGTGCATAAACTATATTAAAGAGAGAGCATCCCAATCCCTACCTTTTCTCTCCAGAATCATTTCCAGATATGATTTGGTAATCCAAGGTCCATCAATACCCATCCTTGATGCTTCTGTTCCGACAGTCTGAGATTTTTTTTTTCCATTTTTCAGATAAGTAACTCACCATATTATCAACCAGACAAGGCTTAATCAGACTGAGCAGAAAGTTAAAACAAACAAAAATGCTATTTAATATAAAATGGAAGAAACCATGGGAAGCCTTTCATATAAGAAATTGTAAAAACAAAAAATCCTTAAAAATGAGAAAACAAGGTATTTTAAATGTGATACGGAGGATTAACCCTTATTTATACTCCTATGGCTAGACCTTGATCAAACAAAGAAACAACAGTAAGTATAATGAAATCTACAATAAGATGCTTTACATAAAATACATGGTGACTGGTGAGTCATCAATACGATTGCATTTTAATTAGAACATGTCTAGTGGGATCAGAAAAAGCTACCTTTCTATTAGTTCCTCTCATCACCATAAATGTCTCACCAAGAACATCAATGGTCTCGAAAGAGATGTTAACCTTGCCATTATTGACAATTGCCGATGCACGCTTATAACTAACCACAACAGTATACCCAAGAGCCAACAGCCCACCCAATGTCATTCGACCAACCTGTTTCAACATTAAAATCATAAAAAGCAAACAAAAATTAGCTAAAAAGGAGTAGGTTCATTTTTCTCGTGATGGATAATAAGTTTAATGGAATAAAATGTCAAAAGAAGTGTCAGCAATTATCTTTGCTAATCAGGATGAATTAGTATCATGTATATCTTGTAACTTCAACCTGAGAAAACAAATATATCTTGTAATACTGAAACAGTATACCACTATGTTTTGTCTTTTCCTCATCATTCAAACTGCAACCATAACATTGATATGTTGGCACAAAACGAAGAAGCTATCCAAAATTTAAATTCTAAATAGTGCTCTCCAGGAAGGATTAAAGTTCCAACTTCCTAGCATTATTGAAAGGGGCAGCATCTAAGTCATGGGAAAGGGGGAGTTAATGAGTTAAATATATAGGAGGAAGTAAAGGGAAAGGGTGTTGGATATATGTTCATTTGTAGATTGAGCATTGGCTCCTTTTGAAAGGAGAAATCATTTTTAAAGAGGAAATCCTTGAACGAGACTTATCCCCTATTTTTTGTTCTGTTCCTCTTAATAAAATCTTTCTTTTCTTTCCCATTCAAATATTGGATCCTAACAACATGTCAACTACTAACTGTTTTAATGTTGCCTATCGAGCTTGAAGGGCACATTTACAAATTGCAGATACCTCAAATTTTTTTTAAGCACGGACAGGGACAAAAGCATAGGCCTTCTAGTTAATGCACATTTCCATTCAAATAAGCAGGCTTAAATATACAGTAATTAGGTAATATATTACCTAATGGGAATATGAGATCATCCCACTCATCTTGCTAATAGCTTGTTTTCCTTAGAAAGGAAACGGAAAATATCCATACCTCAAATTCAGCTTTAGGCCTGATAATGAAATTCTTGTCGACAATCCTCTGGTCACCAAGTGATAGATAATATCTAATTCCAGACTGCCGCACTTTGATCCAATCATTTATCCTTGCTTCTTCGCTAGATGAAGGTGGTCTAAGGTACATTTCAATAAAACTGAAAACAAGGCAAATTTCCAGTGAAAAAATTTTAAATTCTACATACAAAATTAACTAGTTACAATCAAACTCATTCTTTCCACAATCAAAATACTAACTTGTCTGTTTGGGCATCATTTCCTTGAAAAGCGGAACCTGAATGTCCATCTGTAGACTGTCACAAAACTTTTAAGTCAAAAACATAGTCTTTATGCCAAACACAGACGTAGACACACAAATACTAGAAAAATAACACTGAAAAGATATTTGCAAAAGTTATTCTAAATTGAGACAGGAGATTATATTAACAATAAAAGGACATGCAGACATATCCATGCTTGCTTTATATTAACCATTATCAGGGAACTCTAAGTTAAACATTCCCTTTTTCTACCAATCTCTAATAATCTAACATGCAAAATTATGAGTTTGTGGCAAAATAACCAGTGAAAAAACCAGAAAAGCATAGCAGATAATCTAATAACAGAAAATGGAGAGCCAAAGAATGCATAGCATACATTTAGCAGCCAAAGGATGACCATTCTAAGATATACTGTTGAGAAGTCTCACACCCCCTGCCTCAAATCTTGGGCTGTAGCTTGTAGTATATTTGTTGGACAACTCCGGTTGATGTCAATTGGTTTTGAAATGAAATCTGACTTGATATCAGAGCCTATGCCTCATCATGGTAAATAACCTATTCTGGTAGGCTCGTCTATTTGGCAAACACCTATGGAGGGGTAGGGTGTAGCATATGTATTTGTTGGAAAACTTCACTTAATGCTAATTGGTTGATATGAAATTTAACATTATATCAAAGCCTATAGTTCATTTTGGTCAATCACCTATTCTGGTAGGCTCATCTATTCTAGAAAACATCTATGGAGGGAGTGTTGGAAAGTCCCACATCGCCTACATAAATCTTGGGGTGCAACTTGTGCATGTGGGTGTGCGTGTGCACATGGATGTCATGTGTTGAAAAACTTCAATTAACGCCAATTGGTTTTGAGAAGAACTCTGACTTATGTATAGTGTTGCGTAGTTAAAATGAAGAAGGAAGAAAAAGTTACTTTTGATCAAAAAATAACATCATGCTCAAAGGGTATATTATTGTACTACCAAATAACCAATTACACTCAGACTGTGAATGTTTGGCTTTAAAGGGAAGAGAGAACAGTACCAGTAGCATAAATGAGAATGTTAAAGATGCATCGTCACACTAGAAAGTACAAGATATATGTAATTAATGTAGTTAGGGGAATATTAATGTGTTATCTATAAACAAAAGATGACAGGAAATCAATTCAGATGTTTTGGACATGTGCAAGGAAGATCACCAGATGCACAAGTTAAACGAGTAGACTGCATGGTTTCTAATGTTGTGAAAAGTATAGGAAACAAGAGAGTATGGACATTGGAGAAAATAATTAAAAGGAATTTCATTTAGCTGACCTCACCAAGTAAGATAAAGTTATTTTTGTTATTGTGTTAAAATTTCAAAAAAAAAAAAAACTATCCTCTTCATTCATCTTTAAACTTTAAAATTAATTCAAGAAGAAATTTCAAAGGGAAAAAAATATTCAAGCCATGAAAGAGTAAAGCTTAAAATTTCATATTATTTAAACAAGTCATGCTCAAATTTTAATTTAGCTCATTTAAATGAATTAAGCACGAACAAACCACACTTGAGCTTCAAGTGCTCAACTTAGCTAGACAGACTTGTTTGTACCTTTAGTAATAGACAACTAATGGAAAATAAAATTCACTTATAGGAATACAATAATTAGTACTAATGTAAAGGTCACAGACACACCTCACTTATGCATTTAACCTTGTATAGTGCCTCTCTGAATGATGAGACAAAGCTGTTATTAATTCTGATCTGCCAAAGAAGGGCAGAGAAAATTAAAAGATTTGCGGTGAAATTTAGAGTAGAGAATAAAAACAGGACCAACCTGTGCATGATGAAGATCTGGCTCAATGTGTTTCCTAAACAGTGGAAAAATGCTATCTATGAGGTAATCGAGTGAACAAGAATCTCCAATGTCATAGCGAACTTTAGAAAGCAAGCTAAAATGAACACCACCAACCTGATTTATAAGAAATGCATGCTCTGTGTTATTTTGAAACTTCTGAGCAATTGATAACATAATGATGGGAACAAAGTCATTGCAATATTAAGAAAACAAAAAAAACAATTTACCACAGCAACTCGAATGTCCAGTAAAGACCGAAGTTTTGCATGCAATGCATATGTGCCATCAACTATTACCTGAAACCAATTGTATAGAAAGGAATAAAATGGTGAAACACGGAACTCCTCCAAAACTTCAATTAGCATAGCTTACCACCCCAGATGAAGCGCTCTTTATTGCTTTATAGCCCACACGCTTCTTTTTCTGATAGTCAAACTTTGGGATTAATGTATCCTTGCCTTTAGTCAAATCCTAATTAAAACAGAGAAGCTCATTGACAAACCATGAAATAAAAAGGAAAAAAAATAGACAAAAGCAACAAACAAGACTCGTTTGGATTGCTTACTAAAACCATATGCTAGTCCTGGACAGCACATGTTATACTGACACATGATCTAGTTTGTTTCATTCCAAAAAGACAAACATGTGAATAATTACTTAACCAACAATCTTTATTTTTTGTTTTCATCTTGTTTCAGTCAGAATCAGATCATAGGACTGCTGAATTTCAGCAACATCTGAAGCTACAAAAGGCCAAAAAGTAAAGCATTTAAAGCCATCATAAGATCGGCCTTGTAAACACATCAGGACCTGTTAGAATAGGCTTACTTAAATGTTGTTTTTCGTTGTACCTATCTGTACCTAGGGTCAGAGTCTTGAAAAAGCACTCTGAAATATATTCTCTCTTTATACTTATTAGAAAGTGGATTTTTAAGCCTAACTCAACTCCACAAAATCGGCTTGTAAGGTGAGGTTTGCACCTCACCTATATATTATAATTTGACCTTATCTCTAGGTCGATGTGGGACTTCCAACACATCCCCTTCACGCCGAGGTATAGACATCTCGTGCGTGATAGTAGAAATTGGGTGGTCCAATAACGGCCTGATAGCGGGGGAATAGAATAATAGAATGCCCACTTAGAACTCGCTAGGATAGGCTCTAACCATGGCTCTGATACCATATTAGAAGTGCACGATAAATTAATACAAAAGTACATGATAAATAGGGTAACCCTAGACACAATATAATTATGATAAATAGGGTAATCCTAGACACAATATAATCATGATAAATAGGGTAACCCTTAACACAATATAATGATGATAAAATAGGATAAATATCCTAACACTCCCCCTCAAGCTGGAGCATACAAATTGTATATACCAAGCTTGGAACAAATAAACTCAATCCAAGGACCCCTTAATGCTTGGTCAATACATCTACAAGTTGATCGTTTGACCCAATAAACTCAGTACATATTTCTTTAGTCAACAACTTTTCACGAACAAAATGACAATCAATTTTTATATGTTTAGTCCTCGTGAAACACTGGATTTGATGCAATGTGGAGAGCAGCTTGATTGTTGTAATACATCTTCATGGTATGGATGTCACAAAATTTAACCTCTTGAAGGAATTGTTTCACCCATATAAGTTCACATGTTAGTGATGTCATTGCCCTATACTCGGCTTCCGCGATTGATCTAGCTACTACATTCTGTTTCTTACTTTTTCATGAAATAATGTTTCTTACTTTTCCATGAAATAATGTTTCCTCCCAGAATATCCTGTAGTAGACCGTCTATCAATAGGTGAACCTGCCCAATCTGCATCACAATACCCAGAGACCTGAATGCTTCCTTTATCTTCATATAACAATCCTTGCCCGAGAGCCTTCTTTACATACCTTAGAATGCGAATGAGAGCATTCCAATCGTCAACACATGGAGCCTGCATGAACTGACTAACCACTTCAACTGCAAAGGATAGATCTGGCCTTGTAATAGTGAGATAAATCAGTTTTCCAACTAGCCTCCTATACCTCTCTGGATCGGAGAATAATTCACCTTCTATCCTTAATTTCTGGTTTGGGTCCATGGGACTATCCACCGGTCTACAATCAATCATGCATGTTTCTTGTAATATATCAAGAGCATACTTCCTCTGGGAGATTACAACTCCATCTCTTAATTGCACTACTTCAATGGCTAAGAAGTATTTGAGACTATCCTTGGTTTGAAAATGTCTACAAAAGTACTCTTTTAGTTGAGATTCCAGCAACATCATTTTTTGTAATGACAATATCATCAACATATACTATTAAGTAAACACATTTCCCGAGAGAAGAATGACAGTAAAAAACTGAATGGTCTGCTTTTAGCCCAAATTTTTGAACAATTGAGCTAAACTTTCCAAACCAAGCACTTGGGATTGCTTGAGGTCATATAGAGATCGATGCAATTTGCATACCATACCAGACTCCCCCGAGCAACAAACTCAGGAGGTTGCTCCATATAAACTTCTTCCTCAAGATCACCATGTACAATTTCTCTAGTTTCTTTTTATATCCTCTAATGGGTCCACTTCCAAAAACATCCAGAGTTCTTCGACAGCAGATTGGGCTTCAGCCATGAAGGACACCATATCATGGTCTGCCATTTTAAGAGATGCAAGCTTGTTCGTAGTGTCATAGAAATGTTGAATATCGTTGGCATAAATGCTTGGGCTTTCTTCCAAAAGGAGTGACAAGTTTTGAAAGCCCTCAAAGATACAAGAAGTTTAGGTTCCACTAATTGCCATAACAGGGCACACAACTGGAAATCTACTTGTTTCCACTGATCAACTTTTTCAGTAGACACATGGCTTCCATCTCGCTCAAGGTGGTCATAATGCCCTTGGCCAAGGAACCACATTTCAACGGTAGCAGACCATGATAGATAATTTTTTCCATTTAGCTTCTCAGAGGTAATTGATAGACTTCCAGAGAAAGAAAGAGTACTGTCAGATGCCATTTCTGAGGAAGACAAATAGTACCAGCGAGGAACAAGAAAACCCTAATGGTTTAGACGAATGGAACTGTGACAGCGATGGACGACGGTGGCCGGCGACGACGGACGGTGGTCGGCAACGACGAACTGTGGCATCGGACAGATATTACGAGACAGAAACCAGAGCGGGATTGACCCGCTCTGATACCAACTTAAAAATTAAACTGTAAAATAATTCTAGAGGGCTTAATAGATCCCTCACACAATCTTCTATTTATAAGAATAAATTAATACAAAAGTACATGATAAATAGGGTAACCCTAGACACAATATAATCATGATAAATAGGATAATCCTAGACACAATATAATCATGATAAATAGTGTAACCCTTAATCCAAACAATACTTTTCTCAAGTATATAAGGGATAGCCAGATCAGCATTTAAGTCATGGTAAAGTAACAGAAGAAAATTCAAACCTCAAGATTCTTGATCAGCGTATCAAAATCTATAGAATCCACATCATTCCCTTCATCATCCCCATGACGGTAATTCCCCATTGATATAACAGTACAACCAATAACAGATGCCACCTTTTCTGCTAAGCTTCAGAACCACGAAATTGAAAAAACAAATGAGGAAAACTAAGGCAGCAGAGCATACATACTCTAGCAAAACGTATTCAAAATAATGCATTGACAACAATATCAACACCTTACCTTGTTTTACCAGATCCACTTGGACCACCAATGCCAACAGTAACAAGGCCATCCTTTTTCTCTCGGAGTTCTTGAATAGATTTTACCAACAAATAATATCCATGATCAAAAGACTGCACCATTTCATCCACGTATTAGCAACACTTACCATAAATCTCATGAATCATGAAAAATTGAGCACGCAAAAAAGCTTCAACATACATGAATAGCAATACCATTCAAACTTCAAAATTCTACAAACAAATAAATAAACAAATGATAACAGTAAACTGATAACCATCATGCAAATCAATTTACCACTCCACGTTGAGGAGTCTTCATGTAAAAGTTCAACATACATTAACACCAATACCATTCAAAATATAAATTTCGTCACAATAATAAGCAAAAACTCTGTCTCTTTCCCTCTCGTCTAAAATAAGATGACAGTGAAGTGGAGTGATTATGTAAAAATGATACCAGTTCTAATTTTCAGTAGTTATGAGTGCTTGCTGATACTAAAACTATCACGTGATTATAAAAAAAAAAAAAAACACACAGCCTAAAAATTAAGTTTCGAACCCTAAAATTGTGTCAGGGAGGGAAAATATAAATTTCAAGGGACAAATATACATACACCAAACTCGGTTAATCCAAATTGCAAACAATTTCGAACAAAAGCTATAATATGAGAGAGAAAATGGAGAAAGCAAGATAAGAAAAAGGAGAAGATAAGATTGCTGCATGCTACATATACCACATGGAGAGGGAGAGATTGGAGGATGGAAGACGAAGACGAAGAAGTCGAAGGCTGTTGTTGGAAGTAATCGCGTCCTCCTTCATGGAACACTCGCTGAACAACTTCATCATCCATTTTCGTTCTGTTCTCGATCAATCAACAACACTATCTCTTTCCTTCGACACCTTGTTTTGTTGCTTGTGTATGTGCGTTTGTGTCAGAGAGAGAGAGAGAGAGAGGAATCAATGTTTGGTTTGGTGGAGTGTGTATTGCGATGGAATCTCTCCCAAAAGGAGAATACAAATTCTTATTTTTATTGTTGTTGTTTTTCGGTTGGTGCCGGAAAAATAAAAATATACAACTAATTTGGAATTTCAGTTTTCGTGTGAGAGTGGGGTGTATGTGCCTTGCACCACCAAGTTCTCACTCACCTTCTACTACACGTCTTTCCCTTCGTGAACGCTTTTTTTTATTCTTTTTTTTTCACTGCACTTGCTGAAAAATTCAGTTTTATGTTCTTGCTTCCCTCGCGTCTCAACAACATGCTTCCTTTGTTTTTTTTTTTTCGATTCTTGTCTTTGTCGTCCTCTGCTTTATATTTTCTTTCACGGTCCCTTTGCTAAAGAAAAGGATGTAAAGAAAAATAAATAACAGAATTTTTTTTATTTTACTTGAACTTTGTAAGTTTTATAATGTTATTTAATTTGTAAAAAAAATTACAAATTTTTGAATACTTAATTTAATTGATTCTATAAATTTTAAGATTAACCTCTTGGATAAATGCTTAAAACGCTCTTTCTATTTATTTCTCTTATTCAAAGAAATATTTTCTTAAGCAATTGTACATTTATATGAACATGTCTTTGTTTTAGAAATAAAGTCCGTTAAACGATGTTGTTTAAGTTGAGATCTTCTATAAATAATTAGTAAATAGTTATATTGGAGATAGCTTTTATTGTTCGTAAGTTATTGAAAAATGTGTATAAACAGGCAAATGCGTTTTAGAAAATAATTGTCTCTAATATTTTGTTTATCACAATAGGAACTGCCGAAAAAGGAAATTTTTTTTATGGTAGCATAATAAAATTAAAATAATTACTTCCTGCACCCCCACTAATTTCTATGTGCAGTCCATCCATTTACTGGAATTTCAAATTGACCCTCAGCTGTTTTATTTGGAAATTGTCTCCTTCTTAGAGACAGTGGTTTGGTGTGGTTGTTGGTGATTTGTGGAACTCAGACAGGTTGTGGTAGGTACATTGAGATATGGAATGAGTTTTTTTCTAATGCATAGATGGGTAAAATGGTGAAGTTGAGGTCATCGAAAATCGGACTGCTTCTGGAAAATATGATCCAAAATAGGTGTAAAAGATGGGAAATATGTTTCCATATTCGTATTTCCGAACGAGTAATGTAGCATTCTGGAAAAATCATTTTGGAAGGTGTGGATGAAAAATCCATAACAGTGCCGCAAATATAATTCCGTAATAATAAGGTTGAAGTTTGTTTCGGAATGGTCTTTTCTTGAAAGTATATTTATATTTCTACATCTTTCCCAAACATATCACCTTTATTTCAGAAATTATTTTATGAAAATTAAAAAATATTTGTTTTCTATTTTACCTAAAATTATTTTATGACAAAAAAAATTAATATGGAAGAATTCTTATTGCAGTTGTATTGGATGATGGTCAAGTGTGTGCGTGTGAATATGATACTGAAATAGAGAATGTTGTATCTTCTAATGAATTGGGTAATGAAGGTAGATCACAACATTATAGTAATGTATTTATAACATGCGCGCCGTAAGCGTTACGGACACATTAGTAGTTGAAGATGTATTTATTAAATTAAATATTATTGGAAAAGCTGATAATAAAGAACAAAATCACGAAAATGATTTTTTTTGAGACGATTGTTCTTAAGAATTTATCCGCGGCATATTATGTAAACTTCCATGATACAATAGAACTTATCAGAATTTCTCATGATCTCATAACTAGCAAGGATCTCTAAAAAGAAAATAAATTAAACTTAGAATATTTTTAGAGAAAGAAGAAATAATGAAGTTAATAGAAAAGAGAAATAGAGGAGAGGTTCTGATGATGGTTTTCAGAATGGATGGAAGGCTATATTTATAGACCAAGAAAGGAGTCACTATGCCCATAATATCAGTAAAATCCCATGGCTTAAAGAAGAGTTCAAACTCAATCCCTAGCCTTGCAGGAAAAAAATTGGCATTCAAAGCTAGCGTTTAAAGTGGAGGAAACTGCCCGAGAAACTTGCGGAAAGAACCAACATTCTGAATCATTATACTTTGCAATATAATATTCAAATTTAAAGTACCAACGTTTACCAACATAATATTTTACAATATAATATTCAGATCTATAACAACCCCTCACATATTGCAAAAGATAAGAAACAATTATTGAAAGAAAGAAAAGAAGAAAAATCCTGGGTTTTATAAGATGTAATGCATCAGAGCTGGTATAGCAAGCTATATGAATCAGTCCTAGATCGAGAAACTTAACACACAGTGTAGCTGGTATAGCAAGCTATATGAAGCAAAGACACTTGAGTGTGTTAGAGGTTTATCAATCATAGTACACCCCCACAATCCTTGCTGGTATTGATGTGATGCGCTTACTAGGTCATGCGCGTGCGCGGTATTCATGAGTGCTTTAGAAATCATGCCAAGATCTCATGCAAGCGGCCTCACTTGACACTCATATAGGTGATTTCATCAAGTGTGTGCTGCAAATCATACACCACCCATAAGGGATATGAAGATCATTAAAAACTTTGTTTAATTACAAAGTTTAACCTCTCAATAATGCAGTCTCTAGCACTTTCACACACATCATAGGAATGAACATATTTGATTTAAAATCAAATTAGTGCTATTAGAACTAACAAGTGACTTCTTTTTACCCATATGAACCTTATTCAAGGGATCTCCAATCACAAAGGTTGGGTTACCATCACTTGTTTGTTTATTAGTGGCTTAAGTCACATTCCCCTCGATGTTTCTAAGATCATATTTCTTCCTAAGGGTTTCGTTAGAGGATCTGCTAGATTCCGTTCTGACTTCACATAATTAATGGAAATAGTTTCACTCTTTAGCAGCTGCTTCACCAAATTGTGTCTCAATTGGATATGTCTATTATTTCCATTGTAATTCTTGTTTTTAGCTATAGCTATTGCCGATTGGCAATCATAGTGTATTGACACTGATGGAATTGGTTTCATTCCTAGTGGAATGTTTGCTAAGAAGTTTTCAACCACTCAGCCTCACTACCAGTCATCTCAAGAGCGACAAATTCAGATTCCATTGTTGATCTTGCAATAATAGTTTGTTTGGTTGATCTCCACGTAATTGCACCACCCCCAAGTGTAAATACATAACCACTAGTGGATTTTGTCTCATCTGAATCAGAGATCCAGTTAGCATCATTGTACCCTTTTAGTACATATGGAAATCTATTATATTCAATGCCATAATCCATTGAACCTCTTAAGTATCTCATAAGCCTGGAAAGTGCATCCCAATGTTCTTGATTAGGACATTGAGTGTACCTACTCAGTCTACCTACTACATAAGAAATATCAGGTCTAGAAAAGCTCGTCAAGTGTAGTAAGCTCCCAATTATTAGGGCATACTGAGGCTGAGATAATGATTCTCCTCTATTATTCATTAATTTAGAGTTAGCATCATAAGGGGTACTCACGGGTTTGAAATCATAATACCCAAACTTCTTAAGAAATTTCTCAATGTATTGTTCTTGGGATAATAATATATTATCTCCCTTCCTTATGATTTTAACACCTAAAATTACATTGGTTTCACCCATGTCTTTCATTTCAAAGTTCGATCCTAGAAATAGTTTAGTTTTAGCAATAATTTCATTGCATGTACCAAAATATTAACATATCATCTACATACAAACATATAATGACACAATCACCATTTTCAAATTTAGAGTACACACATTTATCAGCATCATTAGGTGAAAAATCATCACGTAGCAATACATTATCTAGTTTTTCATGCCATTGTTTTGGTGCTTGTTTCAACCCATACAAAGATTTTAAATGTTTACAAACTTTATTCTCTTGACCAACACACCCTTCAGGTTGAGTCATATAAATTTTCTCCTCTAAATCATCATTCAAAAAGGCAGTTTTAACATTCATTTGATGTATCACTAGTTTATGGATAGCTGCCAGAGCTAACAACACTCGAATGGAGGAAATCTTAGTCATAGGGGCAAAGGTATCAAAATAATCTATGTTGGGTTTTTGAGTAAAACCTTTTGCTACTAATCTTGCCTTATACTTCTCTATAGATCCATCAGGATAATACTTTTTCTTAAAGATCCACTTACAACAAATGGATTTTTATCCTTTAGGCAAATCTACTAAGGTCCAAATATTATTTTCCTGAATTGATTCAATTTCAGCTTTAATGGTTTTATCCCACTGTTTTGCATCAAGAGCACTAATGGCTTCTACAAAGTTACTTGGATCATTATCAACTACATAGGTATAGAAATCATTACCAAATGAAGTTTTCTTCCTTTGTCTTTTACTTCTTCTTAATTCCTCACACAAGGCATCACTATTATTATTATCTACAGGTTGAGATGTCTCACTAACATTTAAAGGAAAAACATGTTCAAAAAGCTCAACATTTTTTGTCTCCATTATAGAATTTCTTTCAAGTATATCACTTTTAAGAACTAGAAACCTATAGGTAGCACTATGTTCAACATAGCCTAAGAACATACAGTCAGAGGTTTTAGAGCCTATTTTCCTTTTCTAAGGATCGAGTAACATCACCTTAGCTAGACACCCTCACACTCTTAGATATTTAAGGTTAGGTTGATAACCTCTCCACAACTCATAGGGAGTTTAACCAATTTTCTTATGAGGTATTCTATTTTGTAAAAAACACGCAGTAAGTAAGGCTTCTCCCCAAAGGTTATCAGGTGCATTAGAACTAATAAGCATAGCATTCATTATCTACTTAAGAGTTCTATTCTTTCTCTCAACTACTCCATTAGACTCAGATGAATATGGTGAAATTACCTCATGGATGATACCTTCTTTAAAACAAAAGTCATTAAACAAAACATATTCACCACCTCTATCTGATATAATCCTTTTAATTTTCTTATTTAACTGATTTTCTACTTTTGCTTTATAGGTTAAAAACATATCAAAGACTTCATCTTTATGTTTGATTAAGTATACTGTGGTGTATCTAGAATAATCATCTATAAAGGTCACAAAATAATTTTTACCTCCTCTAGACATAGTTTGTTTCAAATCAGCTAGATCAGTATGAATTAACCCTAACAGTTCAGTTTGACATTCTACAGAAAAAAATGCGTTCTTTGTTATTTTAGATTCTACACATATATCACATTTACTACTCTATTTATCATGCATATTAATTAATCCTAGTCGTTGTAATTTCATAACATAAGAAGAACTCAAATGTCCTAATCTAGCATGCCATATATCATATGAATCAACAATATAAGTAGAAGAAGACAATTCATTAATATTCTCATAAATGTTAAGTACAAAGAGACCTTGATCACAATATCCCTTCCCCACAAAAACATTATTTTTTTGTCATTACAATCTTGTCAGACTCAAATGACACTTTAACCCCCACTTTTCTAGTAGTGCTACAGAGATTAAATTAACTCTGATTGACGGCACATGTAGCACATCACTCAAGGGTACAATATTTCCATATGTGAGTTTGAGAAGAACTTTCTCTTTTCCTAGAATAATAGTGGTCCTGGAATCACCGAGGTAAACATGTTCTTCTCCATCCCCTACACTAGTATAAGAGGTAAAGGCACTTCTGTTTGCACAGATATGTCTGATAGCACCAGAGTCTACCACCTACTTGCTCACATTAGTCATCAGATTTACTTGAGAAACGACCACAACAATAATGTCATCTCCTTCGCCTATATTGACCTTAGAAGGATTGTCGTTTCTTGCTCTATGCCTGTACTACGATGCATGATGGCCTGACTTCCCACATACGAAGCAATTTCTTTTCTTCTTAAAGGTGGGGTTAGATGCGTTAGGGAGATATTTTCGAAAATCATTTTTCTTATTGTGATCAGGTTTGTGTTCATACCTTTTTGGAGCAGGTTTGTCTTCTACCATGTTTAATTTTGTAGACAACGCTTTAGCCCTCACAACAACACATTATTTCCATCTTGGTATCTTCAATAATTATGTGAGTGATCAGCTTTGAAAGTGACATTTGCTTGTGCCTGTGTTTTAGTTGTTGCCTGTAATCAGTCCAAGAAGGCGGCAGTTTCTCGATCAGAAGCTTTGAAATAAACTCATTTGGTAGAAGAACGTTCTCCACTTTAATGTCTTCGAGTAGCTTGTGGTACTCATTGATTTCTGACTTTATGTCCTTGTCTTCAACCATTTCCCAGCGATAGTAATTTCTAATGATGAATCTTTCTCTGACTATATCTTCAGCAGTGTATTTGAGAATCAACGAATCCCAAATGTCTTTCGCTTCCTTATAGGAACAATACACATCGAATAAATCGTTAGAGTGTGTACTAAGTAAACTATGATGACATACCTTGTTTGCATAAACCCAATCTTCAACTTGTTTTGAATTTGGAGGGAGACTAGAGTCGGGTTTTGAAGATGAAAGAGCAAAAGCGAATCCGTACATGTATAAGAGGGATGACACACGTTCTTGCCAGTGCCGAAAATTCTGACCAAAGAAGACTTCAATTCTTGATACATCAGGGAAAGGTTTCACGAAGATTATATAAGTTCTGGAAACAATATTCTGATTATCCGGGATTGAGTTGTTGTTGTTGTCAGCCATAAGTCCTTAAGATTGTTGTAAAAGCTGACAATAAAGAACAAAGATCACAAACAAAGGATTTCATGAGGCGTGTAGATCATTGTCCTTAAGGACTTATCCGCGGTGTATTGTGCAAGCCCGCCAGAATACAACAAAAACTTCTCAGAATTTCTGAGGATCTCAGAACTAGCAAGGATCTCTAAAAAGAGAATAAATTAAACCCAGAATATTTTTAGGAAAAGAAGAAAGAATGAAATTAATAGAAGAGAGAAATAGAGAAGAGGTTCTAATGATGATTTTCAGAATGGATGAAAGGCTCTATTTATAGAGCAAGAAAGGAGCCACTATGCCCACAATATCAGTAAAATCCCGTGGCTTAAGGAAGAGTTCAAACTCAATCCCTAGCCTTGTGGGAAAAGAATTGGCATTCAAAGCGAAGGAAAATGCTTGAGAAACTTGCAGAAGCACCAACATTCTGAATCATTATATTTTGCAATATAATATTCAAATTTAAAGTACCAACGTTTACAAACATAATAATTTACAATATAATATTCAGATTTATAACAAATATAAGGTCTCTTACCAATGGAAGTATCTTATGTGTATATAAACTCATATCCATTTGTTGTTTTATTCGATGTAGAACTTTTGATTGTATCCTAACACAAAGTTGGTTACAGATATAATTTGGACATACCCCACTTTAGTAAAACTATTGAAATCCTTTAATATTGTATTCATGATGAATAACACATAATAACCAATAGGTATAAATGTTCCTCCCTATGTTACATTCTTTCTCTACAAGCATAACACTCACTTCCTCGTTTAATATGTATATTTATAGGCTTCACACTCAATCTTAAAATCATACATGCACTAAAGAGATTTTATATGATCTTTCTAATAACTACAAAATATCTCATATATTTTTTCCTACCTTTTTGTTGCTATCTCTTAAAAAATCTTTTAACTAAAAAATAATAAATCATTATATCTTATAATAACTTTTTAAGTAATCCTTTTTAAATAATTAATTATCGCCTCATTTATTTATTTTTCCAGGGTCTTACAGTTTTTGTTGCACGATCAACACATAGTGTCTCTACTAAAAACTTCGTCAATCCAACCACATCTAAAGTTGCATAAATATGTAATTGCACGAAAATGGGCAATGGCAACAAATTGGACAAATCATCCAATGTGATGGTCATCTCACCAATAGGAAAATGAAATGAATTTTTATCCGTGTCATTGTGCAACAAGTACAAATAACAATCATTTGTTTACAATCTCATAACTAGCTCACACAAGACCCCTTAAGCCTAACTGTTCAACTGCAACTTTTATCTATTCACGTGGACCTCATAACTTATTCATCTTTCTACAATGTGATACCAACTTCAACTCACTATAATACTACAACTTTAAAATATTATTTTAACATCTCCATTGCATAACATATTAATCTCAATTAAACTATAAGAACATATTTACTTGTCAATCCATTTCACAATTGTTGGGCGACATATTCATCATGATTAACAAGTAATGACATGTCCAATGATCCTCCCAAATAGTCTTCTTCCTCAACAACATGTGACTTCTGAATAATAGCATTATGTTCTACATGGTCATCTTAAATAATGTTACTCAAGTCATTTCATTATTTTCATCTAACAAACATAATTAACCTATATAATCAGTTTAGGACCCACCATTTGTAGCTCTAACCATTATTTTTCTTCATATACATGAAAAAAATTAATATTGTACAATATTTTAACACATTTAACACATACAAACAATCAACAAACAAGAAAGCAATTTAATCACCAAACAATTCTATAAAACACATATTGAAATATAAAATCCAAAATATACTCCAAAAATAATCAACTTAGAACATATTATTGAAAAGACTTTCCAAAATATGTTTTCAAAATCGCCTTTCTAGAACATATTTCTGGAATACCTTATCCAAATGTTTTTTTGAAAAGTGTATTATAAAAATATGTTTCATAAAGCTCATTCTAGAAATATATTATGAATTTTTTTTATAGGTTGTTATTTCCACCTTTACACATCCCCTCAATCTGGATTTATCATTCTAGTAAAGTTTTGGATTACCCATTCTAGAAAAGAAAAAGAAAATTCTTACCCAGTCGTTTTCAACATAATGCATCATAGCAAGTCCCCTTTCCGATGCTCCAAATGCATGGCCAATATCTCAACCAAAGTAGCAAACAACTCAAACTTCACTTCAACTCACTTTCAAATTAAAACACAATGTGAAAAGGGGATAGGAGTGTTGGTTTAGAGAGGAGGAGGTTCACTAGAGAGATACAACACCAGTGAGACCTGAGCCTAACCACATAAAGGATTGGCATCACTCTCTACCCAAAACCTTAAGGCAATGGGTTAATGGGTCTTCACTTTTATATATAGTGTTATACTTTCTTATTTCTATCGAATGTGGGACTTGGACTCACACTTAGAATTCTAATAAGGAGAATTGATATTACACACACATAGGGGACACACTAGGTCAAGGAGAAGATAGAAAAAAAATAGTGTTAAATTACAAAACTCATAATATTAGTTTTGACATTTCATACATTTAAGGGGGTCCATGCCTAAATTTGTAGGAGTACAAGAAGAAAATCCCTATAATTTCACCAAATAACATATTTATAATATTTACATAACACAATTTATTGTTTATGATCATAATTTTGTGAAATTATTTCTAAAGTAACATGATTCCTAATAAATTTTTACAAACTTATTAAATATTATAATGTTTTTTAATAAATTTATTGAGTTACTATGTAACATATCAAATTATATATTAAATTGAATACTTATTAATAAAAGAACATGTGAAATTGTTTTTTTATTCTTGGTGTTTTTTAACTTCAAAAGCATGCCATCTCAAAAGTTCTCTTCTATCAAAATATGTTCAATGATTTCTCCTTCAAAGTCCTATATGATTTTGATGACTTTGTGGTAATATATTAATAACAAGGGTACATGACTTGGAAGTGTCCATTAATGTGATTAACCATGAGTTGTGAGCCACTCTTGCATTTAATACATATTGCCCTCACATTTTTGGCTAAAAGTAACCCTATAGTTAACATACTCAACTTGATTATTTGACATTTTAAATTCAAAATGTAAGGATTTCTCTACTACCATGTATTTTGGACCTTCTAACATTATCCTGACCTTACTTTGTTTATTATGGAAGATTTATCTACATGTAGCATCCACAAGCGAAGTCTACTAAGGAATGCACTTCTACTACCATGTTTCTTGGCCCGTCCAACATTATCTCGACCTTGTTCCATTTTTTTATTGGAAGATCCATCTACATGTAGCATCCACATGTGAAGTTTGCTAAGGACTGCACTTTAATTCGACCTTTGAACTCATAGTAGAGGCCGAACTTTGGTAATTCTATCCACTAGGAAATCAAACTTTCAGCGAGCTCGAGTTTGTGCAGTACTTTTGAGATTGGGTAGTCTGTCTTCACGATAACCTTAGGCTTTGAAAGTCTAGTCAAAGCCAAAGGGTCACATTAATGATTGCTAAAGTCACCTTCTCAACAAGTTGGTATCTCGTTTTCGTATCTTGGAGTACTGAATTATAAGTATTTTGGGTTTTGCTCTAAAGCCTCATGTATGAGAGTTGCGATGACCCCTTCTTCTGATATCAAGAGGTACATAATTAAATTTTTCTTTGGAATCAGCTTGTTAAGGATTAGTGGTGAAGAAAGGAAATATTTCAACACCTTAAAAGCTTGGTCACAATAATCATCCCATTTAAAGGTTTGTGAGAACTCTTTGTTAAAATTAAAATGGGCTTGCTTTTTTCAACCAATCTTGGAAGCAAATGAGAGAGTGAAGTTAGCCTTCCAACAAGTCTTTGAACTTATTTAGATTGTTGGGGATTCTCATGTCAAGGAGTGATTGACACTTGCAGGGATTTGCCTTAATTTCTTAATGCATCATCATGAAGACTAGGAATTTTTTCCCTCTTCCCCAAAGATGCACTTCTCAGGGTTCAATTTCATGCCATGGTATTTTAGGTTGGGTGAAAATATCAATAAGATCATAGATGTGATCTTTGATTGTTGTTGATTTTACCACCATGTCATTGATATATAACTCTGTGTTTTTCTTTATCTAATCACATAATATTTTGTCAACAAATCTTTGTTATGCTGCCCCTACATTTTTCAAACTGAAAGGCATGACTTCATATCAAAAGTTGGTTGTCTCAGCGATAAATGTTATTTTTTTCTTGTTTGGATGGGGCATCGAAAATTGGTGTACCTCAAGTAGGAATTATGGAAACAAAAAGCTACCAAGTGATCAATGCTCGATAGGGCATAAGCGTCCTTGGCAAAGATTTATTGATATTTGTATAACCTATGCACATCCGCCACTATTCATCCCCTTTCCTAACTAACATTATGTTGGTTAACCATGTTTTGTATTGTACTTCTCAATTGAAGTCGACTATTAGTAATTTATGGGTTTATTGTTCGGTTATAAGTTTTATTTCTTCTCCCAAAATTTGTTTTTTTATGAGACCGAATGACTCTCTATTTATAGAGTCTAGAAAACATTGATCATGTATTTAATTGATTAGATCAAACTACTAATTAATTATGTCAACAAGAATATCAAAATAAGTTATAACGTCTCTTTGTTGTAATCAATTATTCCACATGAAAATAAATTAAACATAATCCTAGTTTATTATATAAAACATATTTAACCGATTATAAAAAAGTGTAATTGATTATAATTTGAGAGTTTGAAAACACTTAAACCACTATTTGATTTAATCGATTATGATATAAGATAATCAATTTATTATTTTAAAACCTCTCAAGAACAATTTAATCGATTATAGATAACATCATTGGTTAAATACATTGAAAAACCCTTTATACTTCATTTTAACTTTATAAAGCCATTTACTTTCAATTTCTTTTATGGCTATGTGCAAAATTAGAATGAATTTCTTTTATGGCTATGTGCAAAATTAGAATGACTTTGTGAGTATCTTCTATGAAGGACACAAACAAAATTAAAGAAAAGCTAAACTCTAAGAGCACATCTTCAACATAAATATCTTCAAGCATCATCCAAATATCTTTATCTTCACTTGAGTCTTTGAAACTTCTCTTAAGGTTCAACAATATGTGGTTATCATTTCTATGACATTAACTATCTCAAACATAGTTAAAGAGAGAATTAGAGGTTTAAAGGATAAAAGTGTTTTCCTTAACAAACTTATAAAATACCATGTTAGGAAATCAATTAGAAATTACTAACTTAGTTTTCTAAAAATAAACAAACAAACAATCTAAATTATTAAGAAAAGCACTAAGTATAGCAAACTCACTTCGTATAAGTTTGAATAAGATATGACCAACTACGATATAAAAGTATAATAACTCTATTATTGTTATTAAATTAAAATTAAAGTATAATTCCTAATATTATATGTGTGTGTGTGTGTGTGTGTGTGTGTGTGTGTGTGTGTGTGTGTGTGTGTGTGTGTGTGTGTGTGTGTGTGTGTGTGTGTGTGTGTGTGTGTGTGTGTGTGTGTGTGTGTGTGTGTGTGTGTGTGTGTGTGTGTGTGTGTGTGTGTGTGTGTGTGTGTGTGTGTGTGTGTGTGTGTGTGTGTGTGTGTGTGTGTGTGTGTGTGTGTGTGTGTGTGTGTGTGTGTGTGTGTGTGTGTGTGTGTGTGTGTGTGTGTGTGTGTGTGTGTGTGTGTGTGTGTGTGTGTGTGTGTGTGTGTGTGTGTGTGTGTGTGTGTGTGTGTGTGTGTGTGTGTGTGTGTGCCCAACCCCTATTTTTACCCCTATTTTTATTTAAAAGAAAATGAAAAAAATTTCAAAAAAGAAATTATAAAAGTAACACAGTTGAAAATTCAATTTTTCAATAATCAAATTCTGATATCTATATAAATATTTGAAATATTAATTATGGATCAATTTTAAATTCAAATCTACTGATTGGATGAATTTTTAATATCGGTGTAAAATTTTTATTTTTTATAGTTTGTCATATAAAATTCTTTTGTTGAATGTTTTGTATAGATATATATACATTATAAAATTAAACCACAAACTTTGTAAAGTTTAAAATTAATTTCACGTAATAAAAGAACTAACTTTTTAGTGAAAATCTTTGTTAGGCAAAATTCTTATAAATATCATATATGTTAGTATACAAGATCTAGATGTAATCCTAGTGGTTATAAAATCGTATTTTTTTTTCTAACCTTTTAGATTAAATTAATATTTTAAAATCATACTTATCTTTATCTAACAAAGATCGTTTTTATTGAATTATTTATCATAATTGAGCCGATTGTAATAAAAAATAATTAAATAATAGATACAATATTTTAAAATAAATATAATGTTATAATTTATAATACTAAAATTAAAATTATTATTGTATTTAATTATTAACATATAAAATAAATAAAATTATAATAATAAATAAATTATATCAATGTCTCTTAATAAGAAACTAATAAAAAAGACAAATGAATATAATATAAAATATATGAAAAAGACATAAAAATATATAAATTAATGTAAATGACTAAATTATACGTTTCATAAATTTTTTTTAAAAGAATTATATAACTTTGTAAATAATAAATATTAATTTTATTAAATTTGGAAAATTAAAACAGTTAAAAAGTTATTAAGTCAAAATTTTAACATGTTCACACCAATTAAAAATAATGTAATTTTGATCACAAATCTTAATCTAATGATATTGATTTAAACTAGTGACAAAATAGATTACCATCAATAAATAAATTCGTTAGTCCATCAAAATTTTACAAATTAAATTAATTTTTTTAACTTTTAAATCTATTTTACGTGGATATCTCTAAACCGACAAATTTACAAACCAAAATTAAGAAACCAAAACTAAGATGAAAAAATTATCAAAACAAAATTTGGAAATTAAGGAATAATTGTATAAAAGCATTATTATTAAACTAATTAATATAGAAATAGTTATGAAGCAGAAAATTAATTTTATTGGTAAAAAAATATAATTATACATGAATCAATTATGGTTATAAGTTATTACAAAGATAAAATGAAAGCTGGATAAAAAATACACATGATTTGTGATTACTTGTATGATGATATTATGTTTAAATTTTGTAAAAAGGAAAGCCCATGGGCTGGCCCTGGCCTATAGGGCTTTAGGGGTTTTTAGTCCTGTGGGTTTTTTTAATAAAGAGTTTTTTTTTTGCCCTGTGGACTTTTTTGGCCCCAACTCACATGGGGTAGGACCAAATCTTATTAAAGGGGCTCATTTGGCAGCTCGTTAAGACACTATTATTACAATTACAAAACAAAGCAAGTTAAAAAGCAATACAGTAACAATTTAAAACATATAATATAAATTAGTTAAAAATGATAATTCAGACACACTCATGGCCCACTAAAGGTATGGAAGACCATTTACTTAACAACTTGCAGAGACTATAATAAGTCTAGAATAAAAAACTAACACTTGTTTACTTATCTAGTATGCTTGGAAACTATATCATTTTTTATATAGATCTCATTTAGCAATATTTACACAATAAGGTGACTCCTTACACATTATTGATTAGAATGACTCTTCACTCTTGACTAGATGGTAGAAAACCTCATTCTGTTCTCACCATCTGATACATTTTTAAGTCACATCAATTGATGTAAACCTTAGAAGGTCAGTGGGATTTTGATAAATTGGGAACTTAAAAATTCATGGAAGTAACCACAAAGTTTGCCAAAACATATGTATATGGTAAGTGAAATTTACTTTCCATAAAAAAAACCCATGTAAAAATAAGAATAAGTAACAAAAGAAAATATAAAAGAGATTGAGAAAAGAGATGGATAGAACATGCCACCATAAAGAGTAATATTAGAGGATAAGTGTCATGAGAATTTGTCATGTTTTTAAGATAACAACTAAAACAAGAGAAGATAACTTTGAAGACTCTCAAAGAAGCCTCGTAAGAAGAATTTCATTTAATCTTCAAAATTAATTTAGAAGAGAAGCTAGACATCTTATTTTATAGCCTTATGTAAACCTATTAATTTAGCTCAATCATATGGTTTGATCCCGATCCACATGAGTTGGGGTCATAAAAATTTACAAGGCCAAAATACACCCTATTAAAATATCTCAAAGCGTCAAAATATCCCCAAAAGCTCTATAGGCCAGGGTCAGCCCATGGATCTTCTTTATAGCACATATTACGTCATTGTAAATTAATAAATAAATTTCAGTCAATATTAAATTATATATTATATATTTTATTTAATAACATAATATAAGTATGATATAAAAATATTAAGAATTATAATATATTAGACTATCTAATAAAATATATAATTTATTTGTGTACATAAATGACATTGTTTCTAAAAGTCATTTAAAGTCATCTAGTAGGATCAAACTCACCTTAATCCTAACCCTAACCCACTTGAGAAGAGACTTTGGGGGTTAGGGCTTTTTTGGGTCCTTATATAAGAGGGCCTCTTAAAAGGGTGATTATTTGATAAGCACACGGAGTTAGTTACATGAAACACATGGAAAGTTCTTTAATCTAAAGATGAAATATGTGGAGTAATTACAACTTTCACATGCACTTGAAATTAAGTGACATGTGAAAGTTATAAACTCTTCATGTGTCTCATAATCAACTAAATTTCATGTAAAAGTTAGAAACTCTTCATGTGTCTCTTAATCAACTAAATTCCAAAACACTTGAAGGGACATTTGAAATAATTGTCTTCATTGCCTTTGTTGATGAAGCCTTGTGGTTATTCAATATAAATCTCTTATTCGAGCACTCCATTTAGAAAGGATGATTTGACATCCAATTGATAGATGTTTCATCCTTTTTGTATTGCAAGAACTATTAAAACTCTAATTTTATCTAAGCAAGCAACTGGAGAAATTGTCTCATTATATTCGATTTTTGGTTATTGTGAGTAGCATTTGGCGACCAATCTTGCTTGTGCTTTTGTATAGTTCCATCATGATTGAGTTTTGTTTTATATATCCATTTCACTCCAATGAAGTCTTTCCCATGAGGGAAATTTATAAGCTCCCAAGTGTTATTCTTCTTAATCATTTTAATCTCTTCTTCCATTGCTTTGACCCATACTTCTAGATTTGATGCTTCTTCATAAGAGTTAGGCTCAATCATGACCAGTTTTGTATATGTCTACCAAAGATCTTAGTCATCTTAGATTGGATTAATGTGAAGAATCTTGTTTTTGTGGAGGTGGAGAAGGCGTACCTAAATTTTTTGTCTCTTCTTGAGTTTCTTCTTGAGATTGTTGCACAAGAACTAAAATGTTGCTTTTAACAACTTTTTCTTCTTCCCAATTCCAAAAAGCATTTTCATCAACTTCAACATCTCGACTAATGATAGTCTTTTTGTTTGTAGGTTGTAGACTCGATAGCCTTTCGATTGTGTGCTATATCCGAAGAATATTCCTCACATAGTCTTGTCTTCAAGCTTGTGTTTCCTTTGATCAGGAACATGTATGTATCAGATAGACCCAAATACTCATAGGTGTTTAACTTATGGCTTTCTTCTACTCTAAGCTTTAATAGGAGTCTTGTCTTGGACTGCCTTAGTTGTACATCTGTTTAGAATGTAAACTATAGTGTAGGCTGCTTCAGCCCAAAAAGTGTTAGGCATACTTTTCTCTTTTAGAATTGATCTTGCCATTTCCATGACTATGCGATTCTTTCTCTCTGACACACAATTTTGTGTTGGAGTATATAGAATGGTAAGTTGTTTCTACATGTCTTCATCTTCGTAGAATTTGTCAAACTCGCGAGATTTGTACTCCTTACCACGATCACTTTTAAGTACTTTTATCTGTTTTCTACTTTGCTTCTCAACACGGGCCTTACATTTCTTGAATACTCCAAAGACTTCTAACTTTGGCTTTAAGAAACAGACCCATGTCATTCTATGTACATGTTTATGGTGGTCATAGGTGGTGGCTAGTTGGGCCCGTGGTGTGTTTGTTGTGTATGTATGGTATAATGCTTGTGATTGTTGGTGGTGTGATGGTGTTGCTTGCCATTGGTGGTAAATGTGATCTTGTTCGTATGGATCATTTGTCTTTGGAGGTTTGTAAGTGATGGTTGTGGTAGTCGTGGTTCTTGTTGGAGGTGGTGGCTGTTGGTGTTTAGGGTGGTTTTAGTTGTGTTTAGTATGCTTCGATTTGTTTTTGGTGGTTGTGGTTGCTCGTGATTGTCGTTTAAGGTGGTGTTGCTATGATATCCTTTAGTTATTTTTTTACGGGTAAGAGAAATTTAATTATTTATTTCTATGGGTATTTTTCTCCTTAACGTAGTTTATTTATTTGATTTAACATGATTAATTTATGGTTATATATTATTTTTGTTGTATGGTTTAGAATTTAATTGTTTATATTAGGATTTTTAGTTTAAAATTAATTAATTTGTGTACCAAAATTATGAAATATAATTTAAATATGTTTAAATGTATGAAAACTGATGATAGTATTAGATAAAATTATGATTTAATATCTGTTATCCTAATGACAAAATTATAATAAGTTAGTACCAAATGCAGTATAATATTGTTTTCTAAAATTAGCATGAACTTAATTTAAATATAATTATAACATAATCATTTTTTTAAATTATCATTAACAAATAAATAAAATTGTAAATTTATGATCTAAATTTTGTAAATTTATAATTAGCTGTGAATTGTAAATTTATAATTTTTTATAACTAACTGTTAATTGTAAATTTATATAATTTATAATTTATATTTTTATGAAATTTGTAAAGGTAAATATAATTAATAAAAAAACTGAGAATTATAGAGATTTAATTTTTAAATGGTTTGTGAAATGCACACACAAGATCCATTGACCAGTGTATTTTTTTGACAAAGATATTAAAATTTCATTGGGAAATAGCAATGTTGACGATCCTTTGCAGTATTGCTTATGTACAATATGTGTTTGACGTCAACTCTAAATATTTGAGAATTTGTATCACAGAAAGAGTATCTGCTGTTGTCATATTTAGTGTACATGGAACAATCTTGTGATATAATTCCGAAGAGACCTAAAGTATTTATTATGTCGTGGGAGTGTTTAAGAATAACTATTTTGGTAAAAAAATACATTTCTATTAATCATTGCGGAACAAGTTCCTATGTTTGTTCATCACCATATTATAATTGAAGATTTCATCCATTTGAAAAAATCGTTCCTTAAAAATTTAATAATGTGTTGAATATAATATGAAGACAAAATTTGTAATTCAACCATAAGTCCAACCTCATGTTATGCTCTGAAGGGTCTATTTTATTCATAAGTTAAGGTAATATCTTCTCAACTATATAATCACTTCACATACATAATCTATTACTTCTTATTTACATTACCAATTTTTTACCCTTTAGAATTTTTTTAAGTTAATAAATAGATAACACTCGTGTACGTGTTAAGGTAATATTTTATTTATTTATTTAATTTAAAAATGATGATAATTAAATAAATTATAAAAGAAGCATGAAAAATGCACGTCCACTGAAGAAGTGAAGATAGCTGCAGCGAGAGTAGTATCTGCTAAACCTACGAATTCCAATGCGCCGTCATACGCTAGTGGTTCACCTCCGCGGCTGTACCACATATTTTGGAACGTCGTTGTAGAAGTCGCGTTGAAAATGCGCCTTTTCAGCAGAAGATACATTATACCTGCAATACACTTTACGTGAAGTGTCACAGAAACTTGGGACCAACGCAATTCTTGAAGAAGACACTCATGAGGCCGCGAACAAATCCCCGACCAAACCCCGAAGAAGATTCCAGAACCACGCTCGTCATGGCTCACCTCAAAGACTCTCTCATTTCTCAACTCAAGAAACTCGACCCTTCGCTTTCCCTCCACTCTCGCCACTCCGCCCTCATCGAACGCCGCCTCCGCGACCTTTTTCCCGCGTTCCACACCCCCACGCACCCTCCATATGCCTTGGTATCGTTATCGTTTTTTATTTTTCGTTTTGTTTTTCGGATTTCGGATTCGTAATGCTGTGCATTTACGTTACCATATGAATGTTTGCGATGTTTATTATTATTTTTTTGTAGATGATACGTAGTGCGATATTAGGGTTGGAGGATGGGTCGGGGTCGACGGAGGAAGCGATATCGGAGTACATTAAGAGGGAGTACAGTGATTTACCGTGGGCTCATGCCAGGATTCTAGGTCTGCAATTGGAGAATCTTTGTGAGATAGGGGAGATTGCGCGCGTTTCCGGTTGGAGGTATGTGCTGAAGGTTGAGGATGAAGTGAAGGAACAATGTGAGGGTAGCGAGAAGAAGAATAAGAGGGGCAAACGGAGAAGTAATAAACGTGGCGAGACAGGGAGTGCTGAAGAAGAATGCAAAAAGGGACGGAGACTAGGGCTTGGAAAACAAATTCAACAACACCAGGAAGTAGAACCGCAAAGGGGTTTAGTAGAGTCACAAAATCAGGTGATGCAACATTTGGTAAAATCTTTATTTTGATGTGGTTGTTTTGTTTTTATTGGGAGGGTTTACTGTTTGAACTACCTACTCTCTGTGTTTGTGTTTATGGCATGGATTATAGACTCTCTTTCAAATGATAATTTTCTAGTACTTGTCTTTTTTTTGGTCATTTTGCCGGCTTGTTATAAATTAACCGGGAAAGGACATTTTGAGGATTTGAATCTCTCGACCTTTGTTCCAAAACTCTCTATGATTTTTTTTTTCAGTTTTCAATCCGTTTTACTCAATCTAGCTAATTATATTATAATGGCTAGCTTGCCCCTAAAACGTGTTCCATGCTATGCTTCCGTTCACTATGGTAAACCCGCTTTATTTGTTTCCCTTAACTTTTCTTAATCTTTTGTGAGTCCTTGATGTCAATACTTTATTAAATTATTCTTGAAATGTAACAGTAAATGTGAATCCTTGTCCGTTGTATTTGACTCTGGATTGTACAGATAAGTTCTAAATGTTAATGTCAAAACAGGATTCCAGTGTGCATTTGGAAACAACTTGTTCCTCCCAGCCAACATCATTGGAGTGCATACCAGCAGCTGCAAACCCGTTATCACCTGCACAATTGCAACAGCAAAGGCCTTGTAATGGGACTTCAGAAAGTAATTTGGATACAGTAGACAAGATTTCGGGTTCATTATCTTTGAATGTTGAGGTATGCAAGGAAGATACGACACTGATGACTGTGCATCATCATCAATCCAAAGAGAGGGAGCCTAGTGGGTTTAAGCAAATTGCAGATCACGAGGGGAAGTCGTTGTTGCCCTCATGTGATACTACTGTTGCCGAGCAAGGGCCAAATGAAGAGAAAACTGATGAAAGGTGCCCGTCACAAACCCAAGGTCAAGCTACAACTGGAGGAAGGGGTCGTAGGCTACACAGAAATGCCAATTGCTGCAATCAGAGGATACACCTACATGATCAAGCTGAACATCTAATGTGTTCTTCACATTCAAACCAAAAAGAATCTAGAGAATCACCTAATTTTCCTGTTAATCCATCGCACAATTTTGGTCAGCAATATTCGGTTCCTACTTCAGAAGGGTATCTGGAGGGCACAATATCAGCAGAAATAAAATTACCTCCAACACAGGTGCAACATGAAGTTTCTTCAGATATTGATTTAGGTAGATTGTCCAGAATAAAAGCTTCATCAACTTTAGGAAATGTTCACGATGATCAACCCCATCATTACAATGAAGGAAGTTCTAAAGGGAACCTAGACGAGGGTCCTATGTCCTGGGATTATGGCCAGAGGCCTGCAAAACGTGGGAGAGGAAGGCCTCGAAAGTTCCAGACTGTAGCAAATTGTGCAGTAGGGACATTGTTGCCTTCAGATGATGGCAATCTTCACGAACATAAACCAAATATAAACGAAATGGAGAAGCAGGATCAGTATGGCGGGGGTAGAGGTTTAGGGAGATTTGGTCGAGGTAGAGGTAGAGGTAGAGGTAGGGGCAGATCTCCTACACTAAATAGAAAAGCTAATCAATGTGACGAGCAATTACAACAAAGACAATCTAAGCAGCTTGGTCGAGGTAGAGGCAGAGGTAGTCGTGGCAGGCCACCAAAACTGAATGAAAATCCAATCCAATATGAGAAGCAACCACAACAAGAAGATCAACATCAGCAGCACCGTCGAGGAAGGGGGAGGCCCCCTAAACTGATTAGGAACATAATCGGTTATGAGGCACAATTATCAGAAGTTCAAGCTAAAGAACAGCATGTTCGAGCTAGAGGCCGTGGAAGGCCTCCTAAACCAAATCAACATGCAAATCAGTTTGAGGACCAATTGCAATCTCCTAGTTCAGGGAGGAATGATAACCAAAGTTTGGAGCAGAAGCAGTTCAGTGTACAAAGTCCGGTAAGGCGTCATGAATCAGAGTCAGGAGAGGCAAAGTCACCTGCAAAATTAAGGCAGGAATTGGAATCAAAGTATGGGTCGGGTGAGGTTTCCCGGTCAAACGTTGAAGAAAATGATAACCCATGGCGGTTAATGCCAGTACAACGTAAAGTTCAAGGTATTGATGGATGCTGGCCACTTAGGCAAAATCAGAAATAGAATCGAGTTATCAGTACTTGGAATACAAGCATGGCAATATCAGGACAGGGTCTCCTAATTCACTTTGCAGGTTTATGGAAGCATAAAAAACCCGGTTAATTTAAAACCACTCATGATAACCTTCTGGGTCTGTCGGGAAAAGTTGCTCTAGCTGATCCTTTTTCTCAGTAGGTATATTTTGTTAAATGCAAGTCTGATAGATTCTTGTAGCTCTTCGTGTCTTTTCTCTTGGTATTGATGGTGAAAGTAATATTTTCAAACATTCTGTCTCCATATTATGTCAAACATTCTTGGCTTTTGGATGAACCAACCATCATTGGAATTCGGAGCTCTATCTCCCTATTTTTCGATGAGGAACAATAAAGCTGCTGAGGATTGGTATTGACCAAAAACTTTAGGTACTTGTGATCGATGTGTTTTGATGGGCAGGCACAAGATGGTGTGTTTGTGTGTGTTGAAAGCATGCTAACTTTTGAATTTCGTTGTTTTGTATATGAAATAAATGAATTTTGCCATATACCTATATACCTAAGAGTTCCCCAACCCCGAGTTTGAATTTCCAATCTTTAATTCATTTTCGTCTGTTGAAGAATAATCTTAAGTGATAAAAGTTAAGAAACAAAGTGAAGTCTTTTGTTCAATACTGTAGACTTGGTGATAAGCAATCCGTTAGTTGATTAAGTATTCCATGAATTCTCAGTAGGATCTGAAATTTTATTACCATCATATTCATCATTGGGTTATTGTTGTCTTCTGATAGGAAAATTTACACGCTCGGTGTATCTATTTTTTTTTTTTAAATTTCCAAAATCAGTGTAGATTTAAAAAATTGCACATGTAAATACTTTCACAAACAACTTTATAAGAAATCATGCTTAAAAAATAACTGTTTTTGTATAAATTTGTATTTAACTAAGTTGAGTTCTAGATAAATTCGGAAATTTTTGAAAATTTTTAATTGAGGTCTTATTAAAATTTTGTGGCTTATTAAGTCTTTAATTTTAAAATTTTTTAATTGAGTATAAATTTTTTTGTTAACTATGTGATGCAACAGTTATCTTACTCTATCACTGATTTGAATGTTGTCACATGATTTTTCAAAAAAGACTACTATGATAAGAATATCTTAAATATTTATAATGTTAAAATTTTTTTAAAGTTAATAAAAATTATAGAATATTAAATTAAAAAATAAATATAAAATTAAGAAATTTAAAAAATTACGAAATTTAAAAAAGGGTTAAATATGTTTTTAGTCCATAAACTATTGGCCGTTTCTGGTTTTCGTCCCTCCTTCAAAATAAGGTACAATTTGTTCCTCGTACTTTTCGAAACTTTGGTTTTAATCTTCGAAAACTAACGCCGTTAAAAATATGCTGATGTGTCTAACGTCTCTGTCCACGTGTAATTGCTTTTTCGCTGAAATGCATCTGTTGACATGCATCTGTTAAGTGATCTCAACTGATTTTCCGAACAACTACTCTCCAAGTCAAGCTTTTCTCGGAGTGACCCAATCTCTACCTTCACTTTGTCTTCTCTGTTCTTTAATTCTTCTTCCATTTTATCAAAGTCTTCAACTTGATACACCACACCCAGAAGTGACACAAGCTCCGAGATACTCATTTTGCTGTATCCATCTTTATTTTTGAGTTTCGCTAAGTAAATCCTCTTCCGATTCTCTCCTACGATGATCTGACATATCTTTGTGAAACCCCTGGAAGCAGCAACATGAAGAGCTGTATTCCCTTAATAGTTCTTCACTTTCAGAGCCTTCCTCGTCTTGTGTCTGATAATGGCTTTCACAAGCTTTTCAACCAACTTTTCTTCGGCCAAATCCACCATTACGTGTAGTGCAGTGCCGACGAAATCGTCAATCTTTGCCGTGTGACACGCTAGGTCTTCATTGTACATCTCCTCAACCTCTTTCCATTTCCCTTCCAATGTGAACTGCGTCAGACGGTTCACTTTATTCAACAACACCTCCTCAAAATTTCCGTACTTGGTCGTTCCCATCCTGCTTCAACTTCAGATTACCAGAATATATGGACATTAATCTACACATAATTAATGCCGACAAAAAAATATATGTATACGTAATTAACACTTTTTTAGTGGAAATTTATAAAGAATTACAAATGATATATTAGTCTTACGTTTTATTTAATGAGTTCTATGATATAAGAGGAAGATAAAAGAATTATAATTTCGTTTGAGATCAGTCTGAATATGTTTTTATTTTTTTATTAAATCAATTTTCAAATCAATTAATAATATCTCCACATTGTTGGGAGTGGCCAACTTAATTTATTGGATTCCAAAGAAAATAAAGCGTTACTACTGCAAAAAAGTTCAACCTCGTTGTCCTCTTCTGTTTTTTTTATCAGTAATGGTAGCTGTAATGGCTTTCTTTTTTTATCTTTCGACTAACAAAACTAGAAAAAAGAAATAAGCAGAAAAATAGTTCTTGTCCTATGGCTGCACAGAACTGTTATATATTGTAAATTGAGATGGTCAAGGTTAACAGTTAACCAATGATGTGTTTGGATTTTTGTAACGAATTTCCTGAGAACATAAAAATTCATGAGTGTAGTTAAAGAAAGAAAAAATAATGGTAAAGTTTTACATTAGGTAGAGCTTAACAAAAGTTTTACTTAGCGAAACTCAAGAACAAAGATGGAGAGACTCCTCTCTTTCAAGCCGCTCTCAACTGGAAGAAACAGACCTTTGATCATCTTTCTAACCTTTACGGCCACAGCGCTCCCTTAAAAAATATTTAATTGATAAATTTTGCATCCGACCCTCAATAAAAAATTTCTCTCAGGTTTTAGTAATATTTTTTATCATTTCTCTTAGGTTGGGTATCTTTTTGTTGATCCGTAAAAGATTATTGAAAGGGAAAAGATGTATAAGTTCATATTCGTCGTTCCCTTTCCCTGTTCACCTTTTTCATTTCATCTTCTTTCATACGTTTCCAAACACACTTTCTTTCTTCCTTCTTCTTCTTTCTTCATTTGCTCAAATTTCGTTACTTGCACCAGGGGTAGCGGCTTGTTCTTCTTTTGCTCGGTTCACCTACAGAAAAAAGTCGGCGTCTTTTGGACTTCTCATTCTCATGACACTTCCGAAAACCGAATCTGGGTCTTGCAGAGTTCCATTTCTACTACTTCTCAAAAGCATTACAGCGAAATGAGTATCTCGGAGCTTGTGTCACTTCTGCGTGTGGTGTATCAAGTTGAAGACTTTGATAAAATAGAAGAAGAATTAAAGAAAAGAGAAGACAAAGTGAAGCTAGAGATTGGGTCACTCTGAGAAAAGCTTGAATTGGAGAGTAGTTGTTTGGAAAATCAGTTCAGATCACTTAACAGATGCATGTCAGAAAAAAAGCAATTATACGTGGACAGAGACGTTAGACACATCAGCACATTTTTAACGGCGTTAGTTTTCGAAGACTAAAACCAAAGTTTCGAAAAAAATGAGGATCAAATTGTACCTTATTTTGAAGGAGGGACGAAAACCAGAAACGGCCAATAGTTTAGGGACTAAAAACATATTTAACCCTTTAAAAAATTACGAAATTTAAAAAATATAAAATCATAAAATATTATAAAATTAATATATATATATATATATATATATATATATATTATATTAATTTTGCAACATGAAAAAGGCTTATACCGACTTGATCATAAGATATTAACCTTGTCACATGGGTTGGATAGAGTAGCTCCTCCTAATAGTGGTTTGACAGAGTTGGAAGGATGTTGCTTGATCGAAATTTGTTGTGTCGTGAGATGTGCTTATGATAAGTGCAATACTTCTTATGATTTTTTTACTCTTAATCTTGAATAAATGAGTCTTGTATCAATATAAAGTATGCATGATATGAGTAGTCTTGCTCTATGAGAAGGATGTTATGCCTATTATATGCTATGGATGTTATGCATGATGAAAAGGATGCAATGATGTAGCAAATGTGGTGAAATGTGTGTGTCTTTTATTTCATTCAGCATCGTCGTTAAACACATCAATTAAAAGTTAATGTGTTAGTTCTAAATGATGTATGTGTGTGTGAATTTTGATCATTAAACACGTTAATTAAAAGTTAATGTCGTTAGCTCTAAATAACGTATTTGTGTGTGTGTGCTTGATTAATGTGACATTTTAATTCATTCATTATCGTAGTGTCCGTGTGAACTTGATTGTGGTGACCTTTTAATTTATTGAGCATCCTTGTTAGACACATCAATTAAAAGTTAATGTTGTTAGGTCTAAATGATGTATTTCATACATTAATAAAGTATAATGATTAATTTTGTATGATTTTTTTTTAAAATAATGAATTCTAATTTTATATGTAAATTGAAGGATTAAAAATATATTTAACCAATAATAAACTAGCATGTTATTGCACTGAAATGATGCTAGTTATGATAGAATAGAGAAGAATATTTATGCATTGATAGGGAGAGAAAGAAGAATTGAGAACTGTATATTCTATGTGTTAAACTATGAACGTATACAAGTGTCTCTATACAAAGAAAAAAATTGAGAAACAGATGTGCATCAGTTACAAAGGCAGTTTCCTGTATTTAAAAGTGTAGACTTATTATTTAATACTCCCCCTTAAGTCAAGCACTTAAGGGATACCATTCCAATTCTTTCCTTCAAGCACTCAAACCTCTCTATCTTCAATGGTTTATAGTAAACAAGTTAACCAATTGCACTCCTTTTTTGCAATAGGCTAAGATTATTCTTCCTTTCTTCACCATGTCTCTAAGGAAATGAAATTTTACTTCTATGTGCTTACTCCTACCATGGCTCACGAGATTCTTTGCCAAATTGATTGCTGAAACATTGTTAATCTTCAGTTGAATTGGATTCTCCATAGACACCTTTAATTCTTCCATTAACTATTTAATCCAAATTCCTTGGCATGTACCATAGCTTTCAGCTATGAACTCAACTTCATAGCTTGAGAGAGCCATCACTGGTTTCTTTTTAGAACACCAAGAGATGAGAGTATTTTTCAACATAAAGATGTAACCTGATGTACTCTTCCTCTCCACCAGATCACCTCCATAATTTGAATCAGTGTATCTAGTAATCTCCATTGCAGTTTTCTTCCTTCCAGCAAGAAACAAAATGCCATAGTCTATTGTCCCTTTGATGTACTGCATCACCCTCTTTGCAGCTTGCATATGAGACTTCTTTAGTTTGCTTATAAACCTACTAATCAATCCCACACATAATGCTAAATCAGGTCTTCTATTAAAAAGGAAGAGTAATGATCTTTTTGAATTTAGTTTGCATCCTCTTCAGAGTCATCTTTCATCATCTTCAAATTTGCCTCCATAGGATTCCTTGGTGCATTACATTCCATCATGTTAAATCTTTTCAATAGTTCACCTGCATACTTTCTCTGATGCAACATTAATCCAACAACTGTATAGGTGAATTCCATTCCAAGGAAATAGCTCAACTTTTCCAAATCTGTCATCTCAAATTCAGTTTCCATGATCATCTTGAATTCATCTATGCTTACTGAATTTGATCCAATGACAAGTAGGTCATCTACATATAGGCCGATGATAATCAAATCTTTCTCTAGATCCCCCTTTTACATAAACTCCATGCTCGACTGTGCATTTGCTGAAATTCAGATTGATTAAGAATGAATCAATCTGCTTATTCCAAGCTCTGGGAGCTTGTCTCAGTCCATAAAGTGCCTTATGTAGTCTGTATACCTGGTACTTCTTATTCCTTTCAATGAATCCAGGTGGTTGCATAACATACACTTCTTCCTCTATGGGTCCATGTAAGAAAGCATATTTAACACCAGGCTGAAACAATGACCATTCCCTTGCACAGGCCACTGCTATCACTAATTGTATGGTCTCTATTCGTGCTACTAGTGCAAAGACTTCATTGAAATCTACCCCTTGCTTTTGAAGAAATCCCCTAGCCACAAGTCTTGTCTTGTGCTTTGAAATTGATTCATATGGATTCAGTTTTTTCTTGAAAATCCATTTCACCCCAATCAATTGTTTTCCCGCTAGAAAATCAATCAATCTCCAGGTTTCATTCTTCTCTATGGATCTAATTTCCTCCTCCATTGCATTACTCCAAACTGGTTGCTTCATAACTTCAGTTTCATTCAATGGTTCTACTCCATCCATTAAGGCTATATGAACCATATCTCCTCCTTTATCAATTTGTGCACCAAAGTATATTTCAAAATCAGAGAATCTTCGAGGAATTACCCTTTTCCTTTGCTGTCTCTGGAACACAGTGTGTGAGAAGAATCAATGATCTCTGCAGCTTCTTCTGGCTCTGTAGGGGTGAGATTATCACTAATACCATTCACCTTTGTTCTCCTCAGACTAGTTTGCATCTTATTCCAATCTCAACTCTCTTTCTCAAACACCATGACATCCCTACTTAATACCATTTTCTCCTTGATTGGATCATAGAGCTTATATGCACCTAGTGCCGTCAAAATGGGTTGAAACCCGTGAGCCAACCCGACTCACCACGGGTTTGAGCCGGGTTGGGTTGGAAAAAAAATGCAAAATTGTGTATGTGAGCCAATTTTGACTCGGCTCACACGGGTTGAACCTGTGGTGGGTTGGGTTGGCTCACCAACCCACCTATTTTTTTAATTAAATTAAATTAATTATTCAAATCCTATTTTTTTTATTGAAATCAAATTAATTAAATTAATTATTCAAAATGCACAACCTTTACTTAGCAATAGAGCATTTCACACTGTTGTCTTTCCAAAAGTTCCCCTCTACAAATAAAGCTCTAAGATTATAGATTGGATAATATAATATTATAGATGGAGATAAAGAAGAAGATGCTTCAAGATAGCATAATACTGTAAATTTATCCATTCAGGACTCCAATTTAATAGATGGATAATATTATAGATTGGATAATTCAGGAATATATAATTTGTTTTATCATGTTTTTAGACCTATCTACAAGCATGACAATTTTATCTTGTGCTATATATTTTTTTTAACGACTATATGTAGTTTCCTGGTCAAACCGTTGAGTATGTCTCATTAAACTAAATTGAAAATTTTTTTATGCTTGATAGCTTATAATATATATAACAATATATTTCTTTTGTTTCATTTTCTTTTATATCAATTGGTCTAATTATTATTGTTTCAATTTTATCGATCAAAGTAACATGTTATAAGAATATGAGAAGAAGAAGGTGAAAAAAAAAATTAATTAAGTGAGCCAATGAGCCAACCCGTTTAACCCACCAACCCGTGATGGTCGGGTCAGGTTCGAATTTTTTTGCCTCGCTAATAAATGAGCCGGGTTGGGTTGACTCACTAAGTGACCAACCCGTGGTGGGTCAGGTCGGGTCAGACTGGGTTACCCGTTTTGACAGCTTTATATGCACCTGTAGAATGATATCCAACAAATATCATTGCTTTACTCTTATCCTGCAGTTTGGTTCGTTTCTAATCTGCTAAGTGACTAAAAGCAAGTGAACCAAACACTTTAAAGTCACCAACATAGGGTTTCACTCCAGTCCAAACTTCTAGAGGCACTTTGCCTTCTAACCTCTTAGTTGGACACCTATTGAGGATATAGACAAATGTTGACACAATCTCATCCAAAATTTTCATGGCAAGCTTTTCTCCTTTTTGAGACATGTGGCCATATTCACAATTGTTCGGTTTCTCCTCTCTGCCATCCCATTATGTTGTGGTGTGTACGGTGTTGTGATTTCATGCATGATTCCATATGTCTTGTAGTGGTTTTTAAAAGCACTAGAGGTGTATTCACCTCCTCCATCGGTTCGAAGGATCTTTAGTTGTTTTCCAGTCTCTCTTTCAACATAGGTCTTGAATTTTATGAAGACCTCTAGCGCATCAGTCTTCATTTTGATCATTTATAGCCATAACATCCTTATAAATTCATCCGCAAAAGGTATAAAGTATCTATTTCCAGCCAAAGAAGGTACCTCAAATGGTCCACATATGTCATAATACACCACCTCCAAGCCATCTTTTGCTCTCATTCTCATTTGTGACTTGAATGGTTTTCTGGTTTGTTTTCCAGCCAAGCATGACTCACACACACTCTCAAGTATTGTGATATATGGCATTCCAGATACCATCTTCTTCTCACCAAGGTGCTTAAGGTCTTTGAAGTTCAAAAGCCAAATTTTAGGTGCCAAATCTAACTTTCATCTTTCTTCACAGTAGACATACATTGTAGATTTTCTACTGCATTCATGTTAATTTGGAATGTCCCGTTCTTTGAAATCTTGCACCTCAAGATCAAGTTCTTGTTGTCATCATACAACTCCATCCTATCACGGTTTCCCATGACAACTGTAAAACCTTTCTCCACCAACTGACCAACACTAAGCAGATTGCACTTCATGTTTGGAGCAAATAGAACATTGGTAATTATATCATGTGATTCATTCTTCCTTCTAATGATCACATCTCTCATTCCTTCCACTTTTAGAGTGATATCATCAGCAAACTTTACCTTGCTTCTCTTTGTTGCATCAAAGTTTATTAGCCACTCCTTATGACAAGTCATGTGGTTTAAGCATCCAGAATCTAGATACTAGGACTTAATCTGCGAGCTTGGACCTTCAGTAGTGGTGTTTTATAGAAACTTTTACTTTTTAACTCTTTTTCTCAAATAATGATGTTCTTGAAACCTTTCTTGCATAGTAATCAAACGTGTACAGTAAAACAATATGTGAAAATGTGAAAACAAATGCAGATGTAAAGAGATAGGGAGAAGAAAAACAAACTCAGCTTTTATATTGGTTCGACCTCAATGCCTACATCCAATCACCCTCCCAATCAACCTTAGATTGGAGAGTAATTCACTATAATGATTAGAGTATTACAGCTAAGGCTTTATAGAGCAACTCTCAAATGTAAACATCTCACAAACTCTCAATCAAGTATAGAACAATGAAACCTGCCAACACAGAACAACTCGTCCTTGTTGCAGCAAACCCTTTGAGATATCTCCTCTTAAAGTAGAGAGTACAACACTCTTCTTCCTAATGCCACTCGTAGAGGGAAACAACAAATCCAAGATTGCTAGTCTTCTCTCTTGATCTCCCAAAAATCCTTCAGTTGTGCGAAAATGACCAGTCTTTGTAGTCCAGTAATCTGCTTCAAGAATGTTTCAGGATGATCCAATTCTTCACGTTCTTGATTTGTTGGAGCTTTTTATTAATCTGTAAAATCTCTCAAATGAATTCAATCAGATATGAAAATGTAAGTATTATCAATTCTTTTGATTTTCAAACAATGCATCAATATATAGTTTATATCAATCCTAACGCAAATTAATCGATTAACTCACTTATGTAATCGGTTGCATTAGACAGATGTAACAGAAATACAACCAATTATGCTCCTAATTGAATACACAATTAATGCAATCAATTCTCATTAAATATTGGTCAAACATATTTAAAAATATGACCGTTATTACAGTTATGACAAACATAAGTCAGTTTTCAAACAAAACAGACTTAATTGAATATACAAAGCATGTAATCGATTAATCCTTAACACTTAGAATATTTCTGAAAACTTTTCTTTCTAAAAGTACATCACAACACATTAAAAAAGATATGTGCAAACACACAAGTTTTAATCGCTTTATCAACTAATGTAATCGATTCAAAACTAATTGTTTTGCCTCAATTCAAAACCATAAGATGTCTAATGACCTTAGTTGAATACTACAACAATGTAATCGATTTTGTCATTCATATATGCTTTTGTGCATGTGGTTTTCATATCACAAAAACATATTGATGAGTCAATATTTTCTTCACTTCACTTAGTTTATTGTACTAGAATTAATCAGGGAATTGTGCTTAATCGTCCGTTATTTTCCTATTTTTCCTAATTGTGCTTAATTCGATCAGAAATTCTTATTTTAACTAATTTGAATTATCTGAGCTTATTATTTTGCATTATTAATTATGGGAAAATTTTGGATATCTTTTTGGGACATTTGAAGGCTAAATGAGAAATGACAATTGAGCCCAATGCATTTCAGCCACTTCTATTTTCGCTGGTTGCTGTGTGAATTTTGTGTCAACTTGTTTGTCCTCGTTCGAATTCAATTCGTATCCGTTTTCCATTCAATTTTTTTTCATAGTTTCGTCTAGATGTCTAGTTTCATGTATAACTTTTACTTTGTTCAAATGCGTTCTGTACTGTTCCCAGTAATTTGTTTACTCTCCTATGTCAGCCTAGTACTACGTGAATGTTGTGTCAACTTGTGTGTCTTCGTTTGAGTTTAATTCTTATCCGTTTTGCATGCGGTTTTTTTTCATAGTTTCGTATGGATGTCTATTTTCATGTATAGTTTTTACTTTGTTCAAATTCGTTATGTGTTGTTCCCAGTAATTGTTTTACTCCCCTGTGTCAGTCAAGTTCATACTGTTTAAATGGCTTCTAATTTGTTTGCATTGTTTGCTTGTTGTTTCATACTTGTGGTGGTTAGGAATTGATAATTGAACGGTGCTAAGACCTCCCAACACTCAAGGATTCAACACTCATATTGACACATTTTATAGCTCATTTCAAGAAGCAATATTGGTTTGTTTGGAAACCAGGTTGCAACTCACTGGCTTTTGAAGAAAGTGGCTGCCATAAGTCTTCAGCATTCACAGCCATTCATCTTGTCAAGCCAATACATTGGAATTTCATGATGAAGTGCACACGGCAATATACACAAAAGGAAAGGCCATTTGCAAAATTAGCTTCTTCTTTGGCAAGCATTTAAAATGGAAAGTTGGGGCCACCATGGTTGAAGCTAACGTCCAACACTTGAAAAAATGGAATGGTGAATGGTTTGTTTTTATCTCCATTTGTTTTTGGCTAGACAACATGGGAGCCACCACTTTGAAAAGTTTACGTGAAGGTGTAAGAGCTCCAAAATGCTATGCTTTTAATTCTTCATAAACACATGCCCCATATTATTTTGTGCAAAGCATTCACCACATAGGTTGAATTAAAGAGGGGCCACCACTTTGTTCAAGTTCACGGGAGAAGCTTGCAAAAATTTGAATTTTATATTATTAAGGGAAGTGGTGTTACTGATATGTTTTGCCAAGCCAACAAACCACTTAATGGAGCTCATGGTATTGATGGTAGAAAATACATTATGGCCCACTTTGCACTCATCTCACAATTGCTTCAGAAACAACACACACCACACTTCTTTCCTAAAACGAAAATTGGCTTGCATATATGCAATGAGTTCACGGCTTTGAGAAGTTTGGTGCAGAATTTTTGAAGTGTTTTCCACAAAGTAGCTCACGGCCTAGATGCTGTCATAGCCTGGTTTGGTTTCATATTCTAACAGCACCATCTACATAGAAGCAAGGCATAAAGGTGGCTGAGAAAAGCACACCATGCACAGCAGCTTGAAGCTTGAAAGCTTGAAACTAGAAGCAGCAAAATGAAGAGAAGCAAGTTGGGAGAAGAGGACAAATATTAGTTGGAAAAAGGAGAGACTCACGGGTTCAGATGTTTTGTTATAAAACCACCACAAGCAGCAAAGAAGGGGTATCCGTTTTTAGAAAGTAGGAGTAGTTTAGGAACTCACGTCTCGGAGGAGGCTCTTGCCTCTTCCTCTTCCAAACTCTCTGTAATTTAATTTCAACAGTGCCAAAAGCCAAGTTTTCATTTCTGAATGTGTCACTCTTGATCGTTTCATTTTTAATTGTACTGTCCAGAATTTTAATTTAATGTTTAATCTTTGATGAATTTTATTTTCATGTTAAATGTTTTAAATTTTACTTTCTTTTCTATTTTTACCGTTTACTATTTTCTAAAACGTTAAAATTCTGTCAATGTATTTTTATGTTCGTTTTAATTTCAAACGTCATTATACCATTTATTGTTTTCTGCATCGTTTAATTTTACCGTTTTTGCATATTTACTGTTATGTTTTTACCATCTTTTACCGTTCAGTTTTTATTGTCTTTAAAGTTTATTTCAGTATTTTTAAATTTTGTGTTATTTAAATTCTAGTCAACTTTAATTTTACCACAACAAACACAATCACAAAACCCCCCACCTTCGTGTGTAAATCTGAGACTGAGCCACAATATTGGTCCTTGAGAGACGACCTAGGAGTCACATCCTAGCTATACTGCATATTTTCATGCACAACTTTTGTGAGCGGTGCGACCCGTTCAATCAAAATGGCGCCGCTGCCGGGGACCAATGACGGTTTGGTTTTAGATTTTTGTTGTATAAAGTTTTGTTCTGTTAATATGTTTGTTTTGTGTGTTTTGTCTTGTATATTTTTGCAGGCGATAACGACACCTTCAACAAATTTTGGCGGCGTTGTCACTTCAGTTCCAGGTTTTTTTTGTTTTAGATTTTTGCTGTGTTTTTCGATTATGCTGTGTTAATATATATTGTGTATATATGTGTTTAATTGTGCTATGTTCTGTATTTAGTTGTTATTAAAAAAAAAAAATTTTTTTTTAAATTAAAAAAAAAAAAAATTAATTAAAAATTTTTACTATTGATGTTCTGTCTTGTGTGTGCTTGTAGCATGTATAAATGTGTTTTGTTTTATCTGATTCGTAATTTTTAGTTTTTACTTTTTACTTTTTATTTTTCCATGTCTACCTATTTTAATGTTGTGAATAATGCTTATTCTGCCAATGTCTGTGATTATGATTCTTATTCTGCATATTACTTTGATTTTAAATCTGCTGATTTTTATGATGAGAACAATATGTTCCATCATCCAATTTCTGAGAGCTCTCTTTGGGAGCCAGTTCCACAATATGAGAGTCAGCAGTATGATTCTCCTATTCAAATAACTCCTCAGCCTTCTACTTCTGAACCTACATTAAAGGAGTTACTGGAGCAGATGACCATGCAGAACGTTCAGTTACAGAAAGGGAACATGCAGTTCAAGAAAAATAGCATAGAGTTTCAGCAGGAAACTCAAGCGGCAATTCAGAATCTGAGTAATCAGATTGGGCAGATGACCATTCTTGCACTTGAGGAAAATGATGAAAATTTTGGGGACCCGGCAGAAGTAAGCAGTAATCCTGAACCAGGTAGACCACCTTCACCTTCCCACACTCTAGAAATCTTCAAGGAAGAGGAGGTAAGCATACCTCAATTTGATTATATTGATGACTATGTTGTTGAGAGGTATGCTGATGACTATATTGTTGCTGAGCATGATTTTAATTTTTCCTCTGTGCATGATGAGGACCGCTTTTTACTATCACATTCAAATATTTGTTCTCTATGCACTGAACATGAATCTGAACCTGTTATAGATATTGTTTCTACATTTGAAACGGATTCATGTTATGAGGTTGTATCTAAGGCTCGGTATGATGAATTGGGATTGGGTGTTATACCTCTGCATGATATTTCTGTGGAACCATTTTGCACTAACCATATTGCAGGAGGTACATATAAATTTGATCAGCATGCACCCACGCTGGAAGACAAAGGTGCCAGTACATACAGCAGTTCGAAGATCAAAAGGCACCTACTGAATCTGCTCAGTGACAATATTTGCTGCTTAGATCCGGCGGTGGAAGATATTTCTCTGCTTGATCAGATTTGGAGGATGAAGCAATTTTTCCTCAAAATTTCCGTCTTGGATCCTGAAGAAGACATCTCCCTGATTGTCCAATTTTGGCAACTGCCACCATAATCCAGGGGAGTTTTCTTTTTCTTTCTTCCCCGTTTTCCTACTTTTATTGCATTTGTCCTTTATCTGTTTAGTGTTTTAACTGATGATCTTATGCTTAGAACACGTTTAGGACATTGTATTTTAAGTGTGGTCTGGGGGAGATTCTGCATTTTGTTTTTGTTTTAAGTTTGTTTTTCCTTTTCTTCTTAGTTTTCGTATTGTTAAAAAAAAAAAAAAATAAATAAATAAATAAATAATAAAAAAAAACATAAAAAAAAAAAAAAAAAAAATCAAAAATTCAAAAATTGTTTTGCGTAGTCCTTGATTTTATTTCGACCCTCAGTTTCTTACCAATATTTCATTAAAAATTTTCACTTAAGATCTCATTTATTTTCCTTATTTTCCTTCACTGTAAATACAATTTCTTAGTTGTTTTCATACAGATCTTTGATTGCAAATTTTTAGACTAAGAAAATATTTCATTCATAATAGCAAAATTACAGTAATGGAAAATAGGAGCTTGAACAGATCTGAAAATAAAATTGCAGTAGATTCATATATGAAATTAAAAGATGTTCGGGGGTCGATCTTTAGTGATCGTTAAATATTACAGACCATAAAAAAACAACATATAAAAAATTAAAAACATAAAAAAATATAATTGTTCAGATTACATGCCTTGTCCATATTCTGGCCACACTCGGCCAACAAAAACATTAAAAAAAAAAAAAAAAAAAAAAAAAAAACATAAAACCTAAAACATTAAAAATGAAAGAACTCTCGAGCGGGTTGTGGTGGTCTAAGGGAGAGCTCCGTTGAGGGAGCTCTGGTTCGAAAAGTCACGAGCGGAGGCTTTGGTGGAGGAATTTCTCGTTCATTTCTGTCGTCATCGATGATGATCGGAACGGGAAACAGATTCAGCAGCCTCGGTGCCCTCATTATCACCCAGTTGTTTTCTTTCAAACAAAAAAATAAAAAATAAAAAAAATAAAAAAATAAATAACTTGTGTTAATTATAGAAGAGGAAGTGAAAATTTTCAATACAAATTGAGGTGTGATCAGGGTCTTACCGTACATATATAGCGGCAGTTGTGAAAAGAGAGTGCCAGTAGGGTCTATCTCCGCTTGCCAGCGCTTGACCCGATTGCCGTGGTTGTTAAACCAGCAGTGTACGTTGTATTCAGTGGCTTCGCCGAAAGCCCTTAGTCGAGACGCGATCTCGACGACTTGCGCTCGGCTTGGGTGTGTGACTCCATAGTTGAATATTTTGGTCATCATCTTGATTTGATCGTCGGTAGGACGCCACCGTTGACTGGTATATCTCTCTGATTCCGTATCACTCATCCTTCCTCTCGTAATATACAAATGCTTAAATAAAAAATAAATAAATGTAAAAAAAGAACAAAAACATAAAAAAATAATAAACATAAAAAAAATAAAAAGAACTAAAAAAAAAGAGAAGCATAAAAAAAATTAGATTAGTTCTCTGTTTTCTTTATTTGTTCTTGTTTCCTTTTAGATTTATTTTGTCCAGTCTGTATTTGATGTTTCAGTTTTTGGTCTCAGATCTGTTTCACGGTCCTTGCAAAAGGGTCCTAAACGGATCTACGTCCAGTGTCCTTGTCCATATTGTTCTTGTATATTCAGTTTCTGTGTTTTAGTTTTAAGTGGGGTACGTGGCGTTGTTCTACCCGATTGTCTCTGCAATACCTTCAAACGAAGGGAGATTAACGTCTGGTTTCCAGCCGATATACCCCTTAAGTTTTAAGACAATTGTGTTTTATGTGTTTTAAGTGTTTAGCAGGTGAAGAAGAAAGCGAATAAGAGCTGAAAATAAAGAAGGAACTGAAGGCTTAAATGAAAGCAGGAAAAGAAAGCAGAAAAAGAAAAAAAAAATGAAAGATCTGGAAAAAAGGAAAAGAAGAAAAATAAAGGAAAGCAGGGCAGAAATGAAAGAAAAAAAAAATACAGGGAAGCAGGAAGAGGACAGAGAAGAAAAATAAAGGAAGGCAGGAAAAGTAAAGCAAGCAGAAAGAAAGGGAGATCCTTAGAGGAGAAGGACTTACCTGGGGAAGTAGGCTTGCAGGGGCTCTGCGCAGATCTCAGATCTCCAGCAGACGCGGGGTGGAGAGGCTTCCTCGCAGATCCAGACGCTCGAGAGAGAGCAGAGAGAAGCAGAGAGAGTAGAGAGAGTTGAGAGAGCAGAGGAGTAGAGAGAGAATGAGCGTTCAGAAATGGCGCTGGACGTGGAGGAACAGCCTTTTATAGCCAAATGCTTTCCACTGTAGCAACAGTTCCGGTCTTTGCCACCGAGACTGTTGTCACAGTACCGGTCTCCTTTTTCAATTAAAAAAAAAAAAAAAATAAAATAAAATAAAATAAAATAAAATAAAATAAAAAAAAAAAATATTAGCATCTACTGATGGGTGCTAGGTGATCTAGACATCTGCTGATGGGTGTCACTGAAAACATCTACTGATGGATGTTACTAAAAATTTCTTCCCATTTCCTAACATTTTATTGCACTTGTCTATATTATTTGACTGCTCTGAAATTGATAATCTGATGATTGTAACACACTGAGGACATTGTGTGATTTAAGTGTGGTCTACTGAGAAGAAATTTTGATTTTTCTATTAGTCTCTGTTAGATTGTATTTTGTGTGTTAAATTTTTTGTTTTTGAGTGTTAAATTTTTTCTCTTTTAAGTTATTTTTATCCAGTTTTGTGTGCAATAAATTTTACATTTTTCTCTTGATTTCTGGATGATGTCTAAGTTGTAGATTTTTCCTTCACTTACTTACTACTTATAGATTGTAATCCTTGCTTTTCTTTGCTTGGAAAGATAATTATACGTTTGAGAGGTTGATTTGATTGTGACAAACACCCTGTGTGAGATTTGAGCCACTTAATGTTCTTTCTTATGTGAGATATGTATCTTGATTGCTTGCACATATGCCTTGGCTTGATTCTTTTTGATATACTTGATTGATATGCATGTTTTAGAAGTGATAAAGGCATTTTGTTCTTGAGCCTCTTTAGCCAAATAAGCCTACCTTGTTATTATCCTTTGATACCCCTTTTGAGCCTATACTGTATCCATTTCTTTGTGTTAAAGCTCATACACTGATCCTAAGTGAAAAACAAATGATCACCTAAACCTTAGGGAAGTCTGGAGCTATAGAAGTGTTTTATGAAAAAGTGTGGTCTCCTTGGGAATTCTGATAAATTGGCTAGTTGGTTCCTCATCATGTTTTGAAAATATAAATTATATCCTGTTGTGTGATAAAGAGAGAAAAGAAAAGAGACAGGATGAAAAAATGATGAGAAAAAGAGAAAAATGAAAAATAATTTTGTGAATAATGGAGTCGAGAAGAGGATTGAATTAGAGGTTTGGGTGAGATTTCACTGTGTTTACACTTGTTCCCCAGTGTTCCTCTATTTCTTCTGAGCTGTAGCTACTTATCCATATTTATCCTCCCCTGTCCTTGGCCCCATTACAACCCAGTAAAGACCTTTTGATCTGAACATGCATATGTTTTAAGTATTGATAATTAGAAGCTTGCCAAATCTGATTGTGTTTGTTTTCTTGAGTGCATTGAGTTGAAATGTTTACCCTAGACACTTGAGAGAAACACTGTAGTGCATCTGTGAGGTTATGTTATTTTTAAATCACCTCTTAAGCTGATTGATTATTTTTCCGTGTATTGAATTGCTTGGAAGATTTCTATAAGTATCTGCTTTATTTGATTTGTGTTGGATAATTTCTACTTCTCTTATCTCTCTAGAATTCTTGAGAACTTTGTAAATTTTGTTTATTTTCTTGCGAGTTTTTATTTTCTGTATGTTGCATCTATGTCAGTCCTTTGATGTCGTATTCCCTGATTTGCGTCTTGATTTTGCCCAGGAGTGCAAAAGACTAAGTGTGGTCTATTTTGATGAGTCAATATTTTCTTCACTTCACTTAGTTTATTGTACTAGAATTAATCAGGGAATTGTGCTTAATCGTCCGTTATTTTCCTATTTTTCCTAATTGTGCTTAATTCGATCAGAAATTCTTATTTTAACTAATTTGAATTATCTGAGCTTATTATTTTGCATTATTAATTATGGGAAAATTTTGGATATCTTTTTGGGACATTTGAAGGCTAAATGAGAAATGACAATTGAGCCCAATGCATTTCAGCCACTTCAATTTTCGCTGGTTGCTGTGTGAATTTTGTGTCAACTTGTTTGTCCTCGTTCGAATTCAATTCGTATCCGTTTTCCATTCAATTTTTTTTCATAGTTTCGTCTAGATGTCTAGTTTCATGTATAACTTTTACTTTGTTCAAATGCGTTCTGTACTGTTCCCAGTAATTTGTTTACTCTCCTATGTCAGCCTAGTACTACGTGAATGTTGTGTCAACTTGTGTGTCTTCGTTTGAGTTTAATTCTTATCCGTTTTGCATGCGGTTTTTTTTCATAGTTTCGTATGGATGTCTATTTTCATGTATAGTTTTTACTTTGTTCAAATTCGTTATGTGTTGTTCCCAGTAATTGTTTTACTCCCCTGTGTCAGTCAAGTTCATACTGTTTAAATGGCTTCTAATTTGTTTGCATTGTTTGCTTGTTGTTTCATACTTGTGGTGGTTAGGAATTGATAATTGAACGGTGCTAAGACCTCCCAACACTCAAGGATTCAACACTCATATTGACACATTTTATAGCTCATTTCAAGAAGCAATATTGGTTTGTTTGGAAACCAGGTTGCAACTCACTGGCTTTTGAAGAAAGTGGCTGCCATAAGTCTTCAGCATTCACAGCCATTCATCTTGTCAAGCCAATACATTGGAATTTCATGATGAAGTGCACACGGCAATATACACAAAAGGAAAGGCCATTTGCAAAATTAGCTTCTTCTTTGGCAAGCATTTAAAATGGAAAGTTGGGGCCACCATGGTTGAAGCTAACGTCCAACACTTGAAAAAATGGAATGGTGAATGGTTTGTTTTTATCTCCATTTGTTTTTGGCTAGACAACATGGGAGCCACCACTTTGAAAAGTTTACGTGAAGGTGTAAGAGCTCCAAAATGCTATGCTTTTAATTCTTCATAAACACATGCCCCATATTATTTTGTGCAAAGCATTCACCACATAGGTTGAATTAAAGAGGGGCCACCACTTTGTTCAAGTTCACGGGAGAAGCTTGCAAAAATTTGAATTTTATATTATTAAGGGAAGTGGTGTTACTGATATGTTTTGCCAAGCCAACAAACCACTTAATGGAGCTCATGGTATTGATGGTAGAAAATACATTATGGCCCACTTTGCACTCATCTCACAATTGCTTCAGAAACAACACACACCACACTTCTTTCCTAAAACGAAAATTGGCTTGCATATATGCAATGAGTTCACGGCTTTGAGAAGTTTGGTGCAGAATTTTTGAAGTGTTTTCCACAAAGTAGCTCACGGCCTAGATGCTGTCATAGCCTGGTTTGGTTTCATATTCTAACAGCACCATCTACATAGAAGCAAGGCATAAAGGTGGCTGAGAAAAGCACACCATGCACAGCAGCTTGAAGCTTGAAAGCTTGAAACTAGAAGCAGCAAAATGAAGAGAAGCAAGTTGGGAGAAGAGGACAAATATTAGTTGGAAAAAGGAGAGACTCACGGGTTCAGATGTTTTGTTATAAAACCACCACAAGCAGCAAAGAAGGGGTATCCGTTTTTAGAAAGTAGGAGTAGTTTAGGAACTCACGTCTCGGAGGAGGCTCTTGCCTCTTCCTCTTCCAAACTCTCTGTAATTTAATTTCAACAGTGCCAAAAGCCAAGTTTTCATTTCTGAATGTGTCACTCTTGATCGTTTCATTTTTAATTGTACTGTCCAGAATTTTAATTTAATGTTTAATCTTTGATGAATTTTATTTTCATGTTAAATGTTTTAAATTTTACTTTCTTTTCTATTTTTACCGTTTACTATTTTCTAAAACGTTAAAATTCTGTCAATGTATTTTTATGTTCGTTTTAATTTCAAACGTCATTATACCATTTATTGTTTTCTGCATCGTTTAATTTTACCGTTTTTGCATATTTACTGTTATGTTTTTACCATCTTTTACCGTTCAGTTTTTATTGTCTTTAAAGTTTATTTCAGTATTTTTAAATTTTGTGTTATTTAAATTCTAGTCAACTTTAATTTTACCACAACAAACACAATCACAAAACCCCCCACCTTCGTGTGTAAATCTGAGACTGAGCCACAATATTGGTCCTTGAGAGACGACCTAGGAGTCACATCCTAGCTATACTGCATATTTTCATGCACAACTTTTGTGAGCGGTGCGACCCGTTCAATCACATATATTGTGCATACACAAATATAATCACTTCACAAACACAATAATATGCATCAATCAACACAATATGTCCAACAAATGTGATAAACATAATATGTGCATATTATACAGTAAGCATATACACATTCAACGTATAACCCAATACAGAAACATTCTATTGTGACATGACAACATTCATGTGTTGTTATTATCAATGTGTTGTCATCATAAAAAACCAACTTATAGGGATTGGGTTCAACTAACACAGTGCTCCCCTTATCAACAAATACTTCTCATATCCCTTCCTTCCTTTCCACTTCCTTTGTTTCTTCTTTCCATCATTCCTTCCATGATGAACTTTCAAGGTTTGCTCGATAATCTTGATAGGATTTCTATCAAACAACCTCATATCGTATGATTCCAATGAGCTTTGAAGCTCTTCTATCTTTATCTTTTCAATTTCTCTTGATTCTTCAATAACGACAACTATGTACTCAAACTTCTGAGGCAAAGACCTCATGATCTTTTCAATTATCATTAGATCTGTAATGGTTTCTCCATACCCTTTCATTTGATTCGTGATGACAAGTATCTTATCAAAATACTCCTTTATCCTATCACTATCCAACATTTGCAACAATTCATACTGTCTCCTTAATGTTTGTAATTTTACCTTCTTGATCTTTTCTCCTCCAGCATGACACTTGACCAGGATACTCCAAGCTTCTCTCGTCGTCTTTACATTCTGGATTTTCTCAAAGTGCACATCATCTACCCATTGATGGATGATAAATAAAGCCTTGTTATCTTTCTTTCTTACCACAACCTTCTTATCCTCTGCAGAACCTGTAGGAAGCTCCTGATGATCACCTTGAACAACCTCACTCACATCTTGATATTTGAATAGTACCTGCATTTGTGTACTTCACCTACTCCAATTTTTCTCGGTGAGAATTGACAGATTCACTGATGAAATATCACTAATGGCCGCCATTCTTCACACTCTTGCCTTTATCAAGAAGTTAAATCTTGATCATCTTCTTCACGCTTCAACCACCCTTCTGCCAAGCCATGATGATTTCTGAAGCACATGATTCTTAGATCTCAACTCTGATACCAGTTCTGATAGAACAAAGAAGAAGATTTATGCAATGATAGGGAGAAAAAGAAGAATTGAGATGTTGTATATTTTGTGTTTTAAACTATGAACGTACACAAGTGTCTTTATACAGAGAAAAAAATGAGAAACAGATGTGTATCCGTTACAAAGCTAACTGTTTGTATTTAAAAGTGTAAACTTATTATTTAATAAGTTAAACCATTCACTTATTAACATCATATAAAGAATGATAAATATTTAACAAAATATAAAGAATGTAGGCCTTATTTCCCTTGTTCAAATTGCAGCACCAATTTTACTTAGTTTTATTAGATAAATTTCATAAGTGTAGCATAAATTATAATGCTTTTCAAGAAGTTAAGACTAGCTAGCGTTTTATAATTGTAGTTGTCGCATTGTACATTATTGTTTGCTCCAATCAACCTGAATATAGTTAGAAGCCATGGGATTTTAGTTGAAAAAGGTAAAATTTTAATGGTGGGCAAAAAGAATTATATGGAACTGTATGGTTAACAATTGTAGTGAACGAGAAACTAGTTTGTTTGAACTGAACTAAATTTTTTTTCAGAAGAATTGAACTCAACTATTTTTTGTTCTACCAAACTATACTAAACTGCACTGAACTGTAATATGAATTGAAATAAATTGTTATGTACCTTAACCTATTTTCAAAATGCACTAATGTTGAATTGAAATATAGTATTTTTTAGCGAACTATACTAATTTTGAACCAAATTGCATGTTTTTAAGTTAAAAAACTAAAAATTTGGTTGAATTCAGTCAGGACGGGCATACTCAAAACTCACTTGAGTCATCCCCAGTCTAAAATTGATCGAATTAGGCCAAAAAGGCCACGGATGAAACTCAATTAAGTCGATCTCTATCGAAAATCGATCGAGTCTAACTCGGTCAAAAATGGGATTGGAATAGCCACAGTCGAAACTCACTCAAGTCAATCCTGATCGAAAATGCGCTAAAAATCGGTCGAATTTGGTTGGGACAGCCATGACCAGAACTTAATCGAGTTTGTTCAAATCAAAATTGGTCGAATTTGACCAAGATGTGTTTAGAGTTTAGGGTTTGAAAATCAGCAAAATTTGATCTTTTCTCCTCCAGCATGACACTTGACCAGGATACTCCAAGCTTCTCTCGTCGTCTTTACATTCTGGATTTTCTCAAAGTGCACATCATCTACCCATTGATGGATGATAAACAAAGCCTTGTTATCTTTCTTTCTTACCACAACCTTCTTATCCTCTGCAGAACCTGTAGGAAGCTCCTGATGATCACCTTGAACAACCTCACTCACATCTTGATATTTGAATAGTACCCGCATTTGTGTACTTCACCTACTCCAATTTTTCTCGGTGAGAATTGACAGATTCACTGATGAAATATCACTAATGGCCGCCATTCTTCACACTCTTGCCTTTATCAAGAAGTTAAATCTTGATCATCTTCTTCACGCTTCAACCACCCTTCTGCCAAGCCATGATGATTTCTGAAGCACATGATTCTTAGATCTCAACTCTGATACCAGTTCTGATAGAACAAAGAAGAAGATTTATGCAATGATAGGGAGAAAAAGAAGAATTGAGATGTTGTATATTTTGTGTTTTAAACTATGAACGTATACAAGTGTCTTTATACAGAGAAAAAAATGAGAAACAGATGTGTATCCGTTACAAAGCTAACTGTTTGTATTTAAAAGTGTAAACTTATTATTTAATAAGTTAAACCATTCACTTATTAACATCATATAAAGAATGATAAATATTTAACAAAATATAAAGAATGTAGGCCTTATTTCCCTTGTTCAAATTGCAGCACCAATTTTACTTAGTTTTATTAGATAAATTTCATAAGTGTAGCATAAATTATAATGCTTTTCAAGAAGTTAAGACTAGCTAGCGTTTTATAATTGTAGTTGTCGCATTGTACATTATTGTTTGCTCCAATCAACCTGAATATAGTTAGAAGCCATGGGATTTTAGTTGAAAAAGGTAAAATTTTAGTGGTGGGCAAAAAGAATTATATGGAACTGTATGGTTAACAATTGTAGTGAACGAGAAACTAGTTTGTTTGAACTGAACTAAATTTTTTTTCAGACGAATTGAACTCAACTATTTTTTGTTCTACCAAACTATACTAAACTGCACTGAACTGTAATATGAATTGAAATAAATTGTTATGTACCTTAACCTATTTTCAAAATGCACTAATGTTGAATTGAAATATAGTATTTTTTAGCGAACTATACTAATTTTGAACCAAATTGCATGTTTTTAAGTTAAAAAACTAAAAATTTGGTTGAATTCAGTCAGGACGGGCATACTCAAAACTCACTTGAGTCATCCCCAGTCTAAAATTGATCGAATTAGGCCAAAAAGGCCACGGATGAAACTCAATTAAGTCGATCTCTATCGAAAATCGATCGAGTCTAACTCGGTCAAAAATGGGATTGGAATAGCCACAGTCGAAACTCACTCAAGTCAATCCTGATCGAAAATGCGCTAAAAATCGGTCGAATTTGGTTGGGACAGCCATGACCAGAACTTAATCGAGTTTGTTCAAATCAAAATTGGTCGAATTTGACCGAGATGTGTTTAGAGTTTAGGGTTTGAAAATCAGCAAAATTTGATCGGAACAACGACAAATGGTAAATACAATCCCAATCAAAAATTGACCAATTTTGGTCGAGTTAACTCTAACAAAATGTTGGTTGAATTCGCCTAAGTCGGACATGTTCAAAACTCAGTCGAGTTTTTCCAACCGAAATTTAATTGAGTTAGTCCTTGCAAAAAATTAACTTAATTCTACGAGTCAACTCTGGCCAAAAATTGATCAAATTCGATAGAGTCGATCCAACCAAAATTTGGTCTAATTGACATTAGCCAAACTAAACTGCATTAAACTAAATTACAACTTTAAAAGCTCTCAAACAAATAAAAAATATAAACTAAATTAGTTTTAAATTAATTAATAGTTAACTAAATTATAATTTTATAGGTTCAATTTTTTAAAACTGAACTATTCAGTCCAATTTTTATTTTAAACAATTTAATTTTTTTTATTCAATATAATACAATAAATTAATAATTTAGTCTCCATACAAATCAGCATGCCGTTCCACGCTTGAGAAGCATACCCTCCATATATATATATATATATATAAAATATTTCGGCAGGTTTTTATTTTCGTTCAGAATCTCAAATATGTCTCCTACTTGTTCAGTGTTTCAATTGAGTCCTTATTTTATAAAATTGAAACAAATATAGGTCTTCCGTCAAATCGGACAAACAACTTTTAAGATGGCGTTACGTGGCATGCTGAGAGTATTGTTTAATCTGACGTATCATTCAAAACATGTGTGAACTGTATTTTGTATTAAAAATGGAGTGCAAAGAGGGGAAATCAAATTTAATTAAGGACAAAGTGGGCAAAACAAATAAAATTAAGTGCAACCCTTTCTCTACAATTGCAAATCAAAATCAGATTGGGGAAGATGGACATAAAGCCTTATTCTGAGACTGGCTTTGCACTAAGTTGGAAATATAAGAAAAATGGAACGAACTAGGTAGTAAATAAGTAACAATAGTAATAGCTGCGTGCACGTTTTCAAACAAAAACTAAGAAACTAGATATCCAATTACAAACACGGTCACTACAAATTGCAACAAAACATCAAACATTTAATCCAACACACAACAATACCCAAACCTAAAAGTCTCCATTTGGAGAATTTAAAATCCTGGAAATTCAACCCCAGATTTTCTTCATTCCACAAGCATTATCCACTAAACTGAACCATTCATTTCGAATCCAAATCCTTCACCTCCTCGCTGTAGAAACAGACCACACAAGTAGGGTTTTGGAGTCAGCAACTGAAGGAACAAAGTCCGCAATCGGTTGTTTAGTGGCGAGAACCAGAGGAAATAAAGGACGGCTTATCAGACACGCCATCGTGATCCTCCTCACCCTGAATTTGTGCCGGCAAGGAGGCGCAAATTAAGGTTAATGACGGCGACGGCCTAAGGGTTTGGTGCTAGCACGTTGAAGTGATTTGAGTTTTGTGTGTTTTCTGGCTTTGGGTTTGCAAGTCCGGTGATGGTGAGAATGATGGAGGTGTGTCGCGATGAAGGTTGGGCGAAGATGATGATGGTGATTTGGTTTTGCGACAACGATTTTTGGCGAGTTGCGTTTTTGTGTTATGGTTGCAGGTGGTGGTCTGAGAGAGAAGATTTTGTGACAGCGACACGTGGTGTTGAGAAGGTTGATGGTTGCGGTGTGGATGATTGGTGAGGCAGTGACGGTGGCTAGGGTTACAGTGGCAGCACAAGGAAAGGAAAAGGAAAAGGAATCAGGGTTATGGAGGTGGAAGACGAAGTTGATAAGCAATTCTCCCAATATTTTAATTCAAAAAATAAGAAATTACACATCACAAGAATCTAATTATTATACTATGTCACGTCATTTAAAATACTCGTGTCGGCATGTCATGTAATGACCTCTTAAATGGCGTTTGTCCAATTTGACGAAAGATCTCTATTTCAATTTTATAAAAGTAAAAACTCAATTGAATTACCAAACAAGTAGATGAGCTATTTGAGATTTTGGACGAAAATATAAACCTACCGAAACATTAAACCTATATACATAACTTTTTTTTTTTGTGCTTAATAATTAATATAGTTGGGCCTGCATGACTATTAAAATATGATTATTAAAATTAAAAGTCAAATATGGTTCAAATTTCCAATCCTACGTATAGTGACTCGTTAGAATAGCACAAAAACCAAAATGAAATTAATTAGAATTTTTAGCATTAACAAACTCAGAAAACAACAAAAGTCATTAAATTAACAAACTATGTTTCTTTCTATTCAATCTTGTCTTGATAAGAGCAATTTATCTATAGGTTACTTCGTAGCCTTTAACTTTGTATTATAATAGCAAAACTCCTAACAAATAATAAAATCTATGCATAACTATTGGCTTGTAAATCTAACAAAAAAACCAATTATAGTCCATGAGTATACCCAATACTTGCAGTGATTTAGATATCTCAAACGAACACTTTTTTAAGGAATATACTGCATTTAAAAACTGAACGAAGTAGCAGAACAGTCAGCACACAAGGCCTGCAACACTTGATAGGGTACTTAATATTTAATTATATTTGAGATGTAAGATTATAGTAAAAGAATGGCTCAATCGGTGTTTACTCACTGGCCAAAGAAAATCTATCCATTATTTATTGAATATTAAAAAAATATTTATAAATATTTTAAAATTTACGGATATTTTTAAATATCCACAAATATTCAAAAAAAATATTTAAACTTTTTTAAAAATAAAATTTAATAAAATATAAAAATTAATTTAATAAAAATAAATTAATTTTAATGTTAATAAAATTTAGTTAAATAAAATATTAATTAAATTTTAATTTTAATTTTTTCTAATAACAAATATCAAAGATATTTACATATAATTCTTCATTTATAGTCGAGTATTAAAATATCAATAAATATTTATAAATATCAAATATTTATTACATATTTTATATTTTATTTATAAATACCCACAAACATAATTTTATCATTTCTAACTCCAACCTACAATCATCTGCGTTCTATTTCTTCTATATTCACTCAGCTTAATTAATTAAAGGGTCAAGTCATTCACTATCCCTTCTAAATAAAAAGTTTTCACAATTTATGCTATTTGAAAGAGAAACATTCTCCTTTAAGCTATTTGAAGGTCCAGTGAAAAAATTATTAATAAGTGGATTAGAAAATAACATATGTGTAGCATATACAAAAACAAAGTCAGCATAATGGATTGGCCAAAATCATAGAAATGAAAATGCAAATTTAAGGTGAATTTTGTTTTAAGAACACAATGAAATAACATTTTTTTTTATGTCACGACTACATATAAGAGAACCAAAAGTAAAAAGAAGAAAGAACTAGAAATTATTCCTTCATACAAAAAATATGAGTACAAGGCTAGAAGGAATTTGATGCGACTTTCTCAGCTTTGTCACCAAATTGTTTTAAACTTGACCAGTTTCTTTACATATGCAATAATAAGACAATTTATAATTACCCTCTCATATTTTCAGATTGCAAGGAACCTTTCTGGCATCAGGTTACATTTATGCTTTTGTTTCATCAGGATTATTTATAATTACAACATAACAATTATTCATATTTTATTTTTATTTTGAATGAACAAGTATAATGTATTATATTCAAAGAGTATAAAAAAAAGAAAGAAATAGTTTAAATGTAATCAATAACAAATTCGTTTAAAATAAAATAAATATATTTTTTAATTTTAATTTTTTTTAATTATGATTAATAAGATGTTTTTATTAAAATTGTGAGTATTATTAATTATAATAATTAGGTTCATACATTTATCTTAATACTTAATTAATAATCCTTACGTTTATAAGATTATAAATCACTCTAGTTTCACAATGAAGTATTTATTTAATATTAAAAATATATAATTATTTTTGTAGTTTAAATTTATGTGAGTTATGCGAAGTTTCACCCTACTGGTGACTCATGCATGCTGAGAAACAAACTAAAACGAATCAGATTCAAAACCTCATATACCTTTTCTTACTAGCCTCTGTTCACCCTGCAATGAGATACAATGAAAGAAGTTAAAAGTTCCAAAAACACAAATGAAATATGAAGAGTCAAAAAGATAAAGCACAAGAAAATAAATGAATAATATATTAAAACTTAAGATGTATATATAAAAAAATCCATATGTTGTTTTGATTATTTTATTTTCAGCTTTATTGTTATTTGGATGAATTTGGTCTTTTAGGTTCTTTCGAGAATTTAATATGAACTTTTATCTTCAACGGGGGTATATATTTTGATTTGAAATTTAATAAATATTTTTCTTTGATATGTTAAACAAGAAATTCACACGACAAATATATTTTAAGATCTTCAATAAAATAAGAGGACAAAAATATCCGATATTTGAAAATAAAGTTATTTATCATTTAATCCAAAAAAAGGTTGATTGCGCTATTAAAAAGTAGTGTCATTGCGGTCAGTGTATACACTCTCACGGACTCAAGTCGACGACTTGCACCTCCTTATTCCTGAAGGCACTATCTATCTATCCCTCCCTTCTTCTCTTCTGTTTTGTTTTCTGTCCGTATCCAAACCGTTTTTTTCCATAGTGTAGCCATTGCTATTATTACTACATTGCCAACTCGCACATTGAAATATACGCCACCAGATAATGGAGTCAGTCATCCACAACTCCCACATCGTCAAAAACCATCTTCTCCTCTTCTTCTTCTTCTGCTTATTTCTATGCCTGTCTGGTTCTCAATCAAGAAGCCAATCATTCCCCAAAGAAGCCCTCCCCAGCAGGTATGGTTACTTACCAATCAATCCTACTTCTGCGTCTGCAATTTTCTACGCTTTCTATGAAGCCCAAAACTCCACTTTGCCACTCTCCCAAACCCCACTTCTCATTTGGCTCCAAGGTGGCCCTGGCTGCTCCTCCATGCTTGGGAACTTCTACGAGCTTGGACCATGGCGAGTCACCCAATCTCTCACCCTTCAGCCCAACCCTGGCTCCTGGAACAGAATTTTTGGCCTTCTTTTTCTTGATAGTCCCATTGGATCTGGCTTCAGTGTGGCCTCAACCCCAGAAGAGATCCCAAGAGATCAAAACGCGGTTGCCAAACACCTCTTTGCTGCCATAACCAAATTTCTTCAACTGGATCCTCTTTTCAAGCATCGCCCTGTTTATATTACTGGAGAAAGCTATGCTGGCAAGTATGTGCCTGCGATTGGGTACTATATATTGAAGAAAAATGAAAACTTGGAGGCTTCCGAAAGAGTGAATCTGGCCGGTGTAGCTATCGGGGATGGGTTAACAGACCCCGAAACTCAAGTTGTCTCTCATGCTGTGAATGCATACTATGTTGGATTGATCAACGAGAGACAGAAGAATGAGCTGGAAAAAGGTCAACTGGAAGCTGTTGGGTTGATCCAAAAGAGGAATTGGAGTGCAGCAACAGATGCGAGAAGCAAGGTGTTGAAAAGGTTGCAAGACATGACAGGGTTGGCTACTTTGTATGACTATACAAGGAAAGCTCCGTACGAGGATGATCTGGTTGAAAGGTTCTTGAACATTGCGGAGGTGAAGAAAGCACTGGGGGTGAAAGAATCGTTTGTGTATGAGATATGCAGTGATGTTGTTGGGGAGGCATTACATGGTGATGTGATGAAAAGTGTGAAACAGATGGTGGAATACTTGGTGAGGAAGAGCAGGGTGTTGCTTTATCAAGGTGAGTATGATTTGAGGGATGGAGTTGTCCAAACAGAGGTGTGGGTTAAGACAATGAAATGGGAAGGGATAGAAGAATTTCTGAATGCTGAAAGGAAGATATGGAAGGTTAATGGAGAGCTTGCTGGGTATGTTCAGTCTTGGAACTCTCTCACCAATGTTGTCGTTTTGGGAGCTGGCCATCTTCTTCCCACTGACCAACCTCTTCATTCTCAAGCCATGATTGAAGATTGGGTTCTCCAAAAGGCTTTGTTTAAAAGCGTGTAATAGGATAATGCATCAAGAAATTCCACTTGGTTAAGCGAAACTAGTGAGTGAGACTGCGAATACTAGGTGGCGACCTGGAAGAATGTCATTGCAAGAGCTGTATTTCCCAGTGAATTAGTGACTGTTGTTTCTTCTCAAATGTTCCTTCTTTTTTTTCCCCTGTAATTCTGTGATGATTCTAAAGCTATTTGGGTGGATGAAATCTAAAATGGATAGATAAGATTTGCCATTATCAGTTTTTATTAACGTTGACCCATACAAAAAAAAATAATCTAAATTTATATTATTTTAAGTTTATTAAATATTTTTTTTATAAAATTCAAATTCATATGTTTAAATTTTAAATTTAATTTACTTAATTTGGATCAAATTTAGTTTTAATATTTTTTAGATTTTGAATATTCAAAACAAGGTGCATCTAAGTCAAGCTAAGGTGATTAAAAATTATGTTAAGTCAAATTAGTTTAAGTCAAGGTTAAGTAGTATTGACTTGAGCTAAAAGTTACTCGAGTCACTCTAAGGATGAAGGTTGAATCAAATCATCTTAAGTATAATCAAGTCTGTTTGGATCGAAGGTTTGTTAGGGTAAGATCGTCTATAAGATTGAACAATCTAATGTTTTTATATGTTTTGAAGTTTAACAAACAACAATAAACTAAATGAGTATTTGACAAAGTGTTATCTTGGTGAAAAATTATATCGTTGAAAGACAAGCCTTTTTTTTGAAAAAGCTTTATAAAATTTGAATGCCTAAACTAAAAGCTTTAGTAATTACACTGATATCTCAACAAACGCACCAACAAATGAGATTACAGCAAACATGTCAATATGTCATAAGAGAGTTTTGCTAAACGCATTCTTGTTATACATTGCTAAACAATGTTAAACAAGCTTTTACTATATCTTGCAAAACAATTAGCAAAATGATGTTTTTGATAAACACACTAAAAGATATAAACATGTGTTGTATGAAATCTTGCTAAATGCGTTCTTGAACCAAACTGAGATCACTAAACAAAGCGTTGTTAATAAACACCTTGTGTAAGCCAAATAATACCTTATACCAAACAACATTTTCATCCAACGATGAAACCTCTATGAATTGCTTGGTATCTTTAAAGAAATGATCAAATCTTGTTTGAATGATAGAAAATTTGAAAAGTTCATTATTGTTCTAAACACACAATAAAGAGCATTAAATGCACAATGTTGCAAAAAAATAAAAGTGATAAGAAAAAGGACATATCTGCCTGCATACACATCTACTCTACTCTTAACAATTGTCTATGTCAAGTATCCACCTACTCTATCATATACAAGTCAGAAGTAGATGTTAGAGGCAAAGAAAATATTCACGGAATGTTCTCACCATCAAAAGTCGTGCTAAAAAGTTCATACAACCTACTTTTGATAAAATACTGAAAAAACATGATTGCTTCGACAAGTTGACTTTAACCTACGGTTGCTACCTACGAAAAGGCTAAGAAGATCCGAAGATTAAAAACAAACACTATCTAACGAATATTTTCTCATGAAGCCTAAAAATTGAAGATCCTTAAAGAGAAAATCAAGAGAATAGGAACACGAATAAGAAAGAAATCATTTGAGAAGAAAAGAAAATACAAAAGAAAAAAAATATTCTCAAGCTTCACAGAATCATAAGCTTACAGTTCTAAGAAAAGAGAAAACTAAAAAAGGTCTGTTAGATTGAATTTCATTGCAAACACATGCTCTCTGTGAGGGTAACTATCTAAGGAGTTGTAAGAAATATGATTGATTGCATATTCTGAAGAGAATACAAAGACTTACGAATTAACATGGTTGTGTTAAATGATAGCTAGACAATGCATCAAGAAGATACGGAGATTGTCTAGTGGAAACCAAGAGTAGGTGAAACTCAACTAGACAGTGTATTAGGAAGATACCGGGATTGTATAGGGATATTAGGAGTGGGTGATACTTGATTCTAGTCAGAGTAACATGGGTTACTAGGATTGACTAGGTGATAGCATGAGTGATGCGAATACTCAATTGTAATCTTGTTGAAGATTATAGTGGAACCCTCTAAAAAGTCTTTGAGAAGAACTATACATAGCTCGGTAGAGTGAACCAATATAAAATAATTGTGTTTACTACTTCAGCTTTGAAAAACATGTCACTTATAAACTCTGCAGTTGCTTATTAACACAATCGTTACAAAAGGACTTGTCACTAAACACTATCTTTATTAAGAGTTGTCTTTCTGAAAACACTGTAGTAGATTTGCTAAAACACTTGAAAACATTTCATCTTTGAACTTGTTTAAACAAAACTTTATAAATCAAGTGTTTGACAACTTGTGTAAATCATTTAATCCTTAACAAAGTTGTTAAACTGCCTTTTGGAGAAAAGTTTTCCAAGATATTCAACCCCTCTTCTAGTGTTTTCCAGTTATTTCAAGGTTGAGTTGAGACACTTTAAGAAGAAGGTTTAGTCAAATCGGCCTAGGTAGAGTCAAGTCCACTGGTACCGAAGGTCGAGCTAAGTCGACTTGAGCCAAAGGGTCACCCAATCTACCTAAGTCAAAGAATCAATACTAGTTGGCTTGAATTGAAGGTTGAGCTTAGTTATCTTGAACTGGAGCCAAGTCATCAGCCAAGTCATCCTTACCTGAAAACCTAGCCCTGATTAAATGTCAAGTTAATTTGTCTCAAGTTAGAGGTCGAGTCCTCAATCTAAGTAGGAGGTGAAGACGAGTTGCCCCAGGTTGAAGGTTGTGATGAGTCAACCCTGACTGAAGGTCGAGACAAGTTTACCTTAGTTGAAGGTTGAACTGAATCTACCTAGGTTAAAGGTCAAGATGAGTTGGCCGAGGCCGAAGTTCGAGATGAGTCGACTCGAGCTAAAATTTGATCTTAGCCTGCACTATTCGAGGGTTTAGTCAAGTCATCACAAGCCCAAGGTTGAGCTGAGTCAGCACTTTTTTAGGCTAAGTCGAGTCAACCTGCATACAGGGTCAAGCCCAAGTGGAGCCAAGTTGACATGGGTCAGGTTAAGTCAAGTTAATCCATGTTTAAGATGACTCAAGTAATGTCTGATGTTAAGGTGATCAACATATCCAAGTTGAGCTATATGAATTAGAACCATGTCTATATATAGAACACTGAATGTATGTATTTGATATCTACTTGTTTGAGTATAGAATCTTATCTTATAAACAACATTTTATTGTTTTATTGTCTAGAAAGGCCTTATGTACTCATGCTTAAACTTCGAGAAAGTTTATTGGATAATTTAACGAAATTTGGTGTACACATATAAGATAGAAGTGATAATGAAAATATTTGTAAACATTTGTTTATTTAGTATAATCTTTTTGATAATGTTAATTTTTGTAGAAAAAGATTGGCCAAGTTTCTCAACCAAGAAGAGGGTGAATTGGTTTCCCTTATAGAAAAAGTGTTATTTAAAAATCTTTTCAAAACCATTTTATCTTTCTTGGAATGCAATTAATAAAGAATGAATAACAATGCAAGAGTAAAGGGAAAGAGAAATTCACAGAATGATGTATACTGGTTCGGACAAACCTACATCCGGTCATCTTTCAATCAACCTTAGATTGAAAGGAAATCAACTACAATGATTGAGTTCTTACAAGCAATATACAGAGACAACCTTCTTAATGTATTCTCCTCGCGACTCCAAATCACTTATAACAAACACATTAAGAAAGAACAATTCTCTTTTTGTACACCCTTAGAAAATCCTCTCTTTAAGTCACAAGAACTCCTCTAAGTTCTTCTTCCTGGCCAACATCAACATGGAATCAACAATCACTCTTGATTGCAAATGAATATGATTTGGTACAAACACCTTGATGTCAGATGATCAGTATGTGAAAGCTCTATCACTTCTTAAAGAATCCTTGACGATTTCCTTCAAATGAAGTATTCTTGATTCTTAGAGAAATAAGATGCTCTTGTAATAATAACTCAACAAACAATATCAAATATGAAAGTTATGAATCATTAAAGTTGTTGAAAACAGAAACAATGCATCTATTTATAGATACATCAATACATACACATTTTAATCGATTATCTAAATAATGTAATCGGTTAAGCAATTCCTTCTGCTATACCAGATTTACATTTTTGAGCATTTAACAGATTAAGCAAAGCACATAATCGATTAAGCAATTAATACAAGTCATATCATTTAAAAATGACCATTAAGACGATTATGACTATTCTTGGAAAAGGTTTTCAAACAATACACATTTTAACTGATTAAAGAAATAACCTAATCAGTTAAGTATCATACTTAAGCAAATATTGAAAACTTTTTCACTTAAATCACATCAATGCACTCAGTAAACATGTGCAAGCATAACCACGAGTTTTAATCGATTATACCTATAATATAATCGATTAAAACTTGTTGTTTTGCCACAGTTAAGCATGTATTGAATCTGATGAATCTAACAGATTTTGTAAACTGTGTAATTGATTAATTCATACAGATATGTAATTGTGCAATGAGTTTTCAACAAAAATTCATTTGAAAATAATGAATGCATGTCGCAAATAGTTCAAGCACATATACTGATATAGGCAAGCAATAGTTTTGCCATGTTCAAGAAATTATAGAACATTTTTATTGTCATCATCAAAAACTCATATATGAGATATGTGTTTAGCTTTCCATAGCTTCCTCTATCAACAATTTCTACCATTATCTTAGTCATATTTTATTGTCAAAATCAACTCTTTTCTAGCTTTTAACCTTCTTAACCCTCAATTTTATCTTGCTTTTATAGGTAATTACATTTTGTGTTACACTAATCCAATTATACCGCTAATCCAATTTTTTTTGTATCTAATTAAGTGACAGAAAGTTTTTTCCTTAAACCATAGAATTTGACAACCTAAAGAAGCAAGAAGAACAACAAGTTTGGGAGATCATGAAGTTTTTCTACCATTGAGCGCTACCTCCTTGGCACTAAGTGCTAGCATTACAGAGGCAAGACTTATCAGTCCTGTATCCACCGTTGAGTGCTAGGAAGACAATGTTGAGCACCATTTTGTTTGCAAAACTCAACGTTCAGTGCTAGGTAGCCAACACTAAGCTTCACTCAATTCATAAAATGTAGCACAAAGCAGTATGAAGGCTGATGATGCTTATGCTGATGGAGTAAGTTGTGTCCTATTTCTTCTATTTGCTTGAGAAAAGCTCATCTTTGGTTGTTGAAGATAAAATTTTTCACTCTTTCGAGAGCTTGGTGGTTTGCTAGGGCTTATGGGAACTATCCCTTCTTCCTTCTTTATCCCTATCTTCTTCTATGTTTCATTTTGTAAGATTAGGCTCTCCATGACAATGGAGAGTTAAACCCATTTTTGATGGGGGTAGATATAACCACTAAGCTCTCTTGTATCTTGCAAATTCTTTGAATATATATTTGTATTTTTCATTAAATGCTAGTATTCTTGTTTTTGTTCTTTATGCTTGCTTTGATGTGGTCATTCATATCTTGATGCCTTGACTTATTAGGTATTGGAAAATATCTTTTGAAACCTAAACTTGGAATGAAGCTTGACCCATTGGTTATCTTAAACCCTAGTTCATAAAGTGACTTTATTTATTAGGGGTTCAAGGGATTAACTCGTATTAAGGAAATTTAGGCTAATTTTTCTAAGGGATTAGGGTTTGAGTAGACTTATGAGTTGACATTAGTATATTAATGGAGAGAATGTGAGTTTCTATATATATGAAACTGAAGTCGGTGGAATCTAACCCCAACAATACAAATCCATACCATTTCTAACCTTTTCCATTTTCTAAGTGTCTTCAAGTTCCAAAGTCCATCTTTATCATTATGAATCAATTTATTTTATTGCACATAATCTCAAATTTTGCAACTATTCTTTAGTCTATATTAGTTATTAATTGTAAGATCATTTAGTATTACACGAGTCTCTTAAGAAATGTTATTTATTCTTACCGGTTACTACTTGTACGATTTGGTACATTTGTCAAAAAGTTAACATTTTTTTTAATTTATATTGGAGAACTAGAAGTAGTTTTGGTTGAGGATGAACTTGTTTAGGAGCAAATGTTCACCATCTTTCTCTATTGCTAGTGTTTTACCTATCTTAGCTATCAAGAAAACATTTTTAAAAGCTTTTATGATGTATTTGGAAAATCATTAGACAACATCCTTTAAGCATTCAATAAGCATGTTTGTGAAAATATTCAAAGCAATTGTTCAGTTCTATTTAACACCCTTTCCCTTATAGAACTAACTATCTTTATTAACTTTGTTAGAATCACATAAAAGATTATGTCTTTTATTATAAACATAAGAGAAATAAATGTTTATTTAAAGTAAGATCGTAAATGTTATTTTATTAAAAATATATGTTTATTTTTTAAACCAAATATTATTAGTGTATTTTAACATGACCTCAAAGAAAATAAGTGTACTTTTTTTTCATAATGTACCTACTTAACTTAACAAATGCACTAAATAATATGGTCCAACAAAGTTCATTTAGTATTATTGGCCAAAAGTGGCTAAATAATATTAACAGAGATATTTGTTGGTTTTATTACCGTATATTAATAGAATATATGGTTAAATATCAATAATTTGATTATATGATATCATAAATATCCTTTTATGCCATTTATCAATAAAATATATGGTTAATATGGTTAAATGATATATCATTGCTTTTTTTTATCACACATATGGTAAGATTTTATTGTTTGTTGATATTCTCGATTTTATAACATATTTGATGGGCCTGAAAACCCTATAAATACATGTGGTATTCCCTCAAGGAGAACACACAATTCATACCTACTACTTCATACTCATGTAGATCCTAAATCTTTTTTATTTACTTGAGCATCGAAAAATCTTTTGTAGGTAGATCCTTCCCCTTCAGATAATGATGGATTTGATTCCAGTCATAAGGAGTATTCAAACCACCACTTTGATCTTGTCATATATCTAAAGGTTCATGCTTTACATCCCAGTAAGAACACTAGTCTAAAATTAAAGATGGAATGTCTCAACAATCTCAAAACAACCAGGTACAATCTAGAAACAAACAATCTCCTACATGGATGAATGATTATGTTAGTAATGAAGGTTTCTTCAAGGATGAGACTCATACAACCGTAATGGTGTCAATTGATCTCTTGTGTTTTGAAGAAGTTGTAAAGAGTCCCAATTGGAGGTTAACTACGGATGATGAAATCAAATTTATCAACAACAATCAAATATGGCCACTCAATGAATTACCCATTAGACCAAAAATATTAAAGTGAAAAGGGTTTACAAAATGAAATACAATAAGCACAAAAAGATTTGTAAGTGTAATGCTAGGTTGGTAACAGAAGCATATTCTCAAAAGCACGGAGTTGATTTCATAGAGACTTATGTACCAAAGGCAAGGATGATACAATAAGAATGATTATTGCTTTTGCTACTCATAAAAATTGGTAAATTTTCCAGCTAGATGTTAAGTCAATATTTCTTTATGAAGAACTAAGAAAATGTCTATCTAAAGAAGCCAAAAAAGTATAAAAAGAAGGGCAACGAGCATTTGGTTACAAGCTGCATAAAGTCTTGTATGGATTAAAACAAGCTCCACAAGCTTGGTTTAGTCGAATTGAAGCACATTTTATTGATGAATGATTGTGATAACGAGCAAACTTTATTAACTAAGAAAAATTAAGAAAAAGTTATCATTATAAGTATTTATGTTAATGATTTAATTTTCACTGGCAATGATGAGGTTATGATGTCTGAATTTATAGCCTCTATGTTAAGAGAATTTGATATTATGTTAATAGAATTTGATATGTCTGATTTAGGAAAGATGAGGTTTTTTTCTTGGGATTGCGGTTCTGCAAAGGTTGGATGGTATTTATATCTCAAAGAGAATATGCATTAGAGGTATTAAGAAGGTTCAAAATGTTGAAAAGTAATGCATTATTTAGCTTAATAGTTGCTGATTGCAAATTGAGCAAAGATGGAACTAGAAATATGGTTGATGAAACTTATTACAAGCAATTGATTGGGAGTTTGATGTATCTCACCACCACAAGACTTGACAAATGTTTGTCACCTACCTCATAAGTAAATATATGGCAAAGCCAATGGATATTCATCTCCAAGCAGCTAAAAGAGCATTATGATATGTAAAAGGAATTGTAGATTATGGAATTGATTATAGAACAATAGAAATGAGTGTCTTGTTTTTACTGAGTTCAAGTATTGTATCATGGTGTTCAAAGAAACTATCAATTTAGACTTTATCAATCAAAAAAGCAAAATTTGTAACAATTGTTTTTTGTGCTTGTCAAGAAGTATGAATGAGGAGAATCTTAAAGGAATTGGGACATCCATACGGAGATTGTACAACTAATGTGTGTTAATAACTTAATCATTAAATTGTCTAAAAATCCTGTCATGTACTATCGAAATAAACACATTAACCTGAGGTTTCATTTCTTAAGAAGTCTTGTTAAAGAGGGTATAATTGAACTAGTTCATTGCAAAAGTAAGAGTATGTGGCATATATAATGAATGACCAAAGCATTGAAGGTTAACATTTTTCAGAAGTTCAGAAAACTACTAGGAGCATGTGATATTGATATAAACTAATTTCTTCATAGTATTAGGCCTTGTTCACTTGAAGACATTTGGGGGAGAGTAATTGAAGGGATTTGAGAGGATTTGAAGATAATTTTTGTTGTTGTTTATTTGAGTGAATTTGGAGATAAATTAGAGTATATTTGGAAGTAAAATTTGTGAGAATTAGTGTAAGATTTTATTGACGTGACAAATTAAAAAAATTTACTTCCAAATCCACTCTCATTTACCTCTAAATTCACTCAAAAAAACAACAAAAAAATTTATCTTCAGATCCTCTCAAATCCCTTCAATTACTCTCTCCCAAATCCCTTTAAGTGAACAAGGCCTTAGTTTAAGGGAGGAAGTGAAAAGTTTTGTTGCAGTTTCTATTTAAATAACATCTTGGTGGTTATCAAGAAGTCCTAATCTTAGGTATTATTCGGCTGAGTTTGTTTATGTTGGTGGGACGCTTGTTTTTCTCCAATTGTTGTTGTTCATACCCGCCAAAGGAGGGGGAGGTACCTGCAAAGATACTCTGACGCTCAAGTCAAATGTGAGTTATGGAGCCTCAGCTCTCAAGAGAGCGATTGTAATACTGCTCTGAAATATTATTTAAGGTCTCTAGAACATAGAGAGAACGTACCTGGACTTTGGCCCTGTCATTGTATTTATAAGCCAAAATAAAAATAACCACCTTACCTAAAAATGTGGTTAGTTACTTAACCGTCTAAAATATCTAAGATATTTTAAATAAATATCTTACTACATAACATGCCCCCCAAGTTCGAGTTAACGTGGTAACTATAGGACTTATGGGTTTGAGGGAGGCTGTATTCGCTGTGTTGGGGAGCGTGTTTATGGTTGTCGCTCATGTGTGGACTGAACGTTTTAAATCAAGGATGACCAAGCAGTTGAGTTTGATGGACCAAAAAGAGGCGGAGACGAATGACAAAAAGCTAGAACGAGTGAGGCCGAACGTGAGGATATGTATGGCCGAGCGGTAGAAGCCGAGTGGCATGTGAGGCCGAGTGGTTGAAACCGAGGGGAGGGCGGACGACCGACTGTTTGAACGCTCGTACACAGGGATTGTCGAGCGGTCGAAACCAAAAGGTCGAACACCTTTGAGGCCGAACGGCCGACAGCTTGGACGCTCGTACCAAGGGATTGTCGAGCAGTGTTTGAACGCTTGTACACATGAATTGACGAGCGGTTTTTGAACGCTCGTTGATATGGATTGTCGAGCGGTGTTCGAACGCTCGTTGACATGGATTGTCGAGCGGTGTTCGAATGCTCGTACACATGAATTGACGAGCGGTTTCTGAACGCTCGTTGATATGGATTGACGAGTGGTGTTTGAACGCTCGTACACATGGGTTGAACGTGTGGACGGTTTGAACGCTCGTCACATGGCTTGTCGAGCGGCCGAAACCAAATGGATTGTCGAGCGGTTGAACGTGAGGACGGTTTGGACGCTCGACACATAGGTTGAACGTGTGGACGGTTTGAACGACCGACTGTTTGAAAGCTCGTACACATTGATTGTCGAGCGCTCGAATCCAAAGGGGGAGGCCGAACGGCCGACTGTTTGAACGCTCGTACACATTGATTGTCGAGCGTTCGAATCCAAATGGCGAGGCCGAACGGCGGATTGTTTGAACGCTCGTCTACATTGATTGTCGAGCGTTCGAATCCAAATGGAGAGGCCGAACGGCGGATTGTTTGAACGCTCGTCTACATTGATTGTCGAGCGTTCGAATCCAAATGGCGAGGCCGAACGACGGATTGTTTGAACGCTCGTCTACATTGATTGTCGAGCGTTCGAATCCAAAGGTCGAACACCTTTGATGTCGAACGGCAGAATGTTTGAAAATTTGAAGTTCTTGGGCGAACATAAGCTAGGCTAGAGGATGGTCCCCTAGGTTTGATGGTCTGGGTGTTCTAGGGCGAACATCTACCAACGGGAGTGTGTCCCTTTGTTCAATGTACCTGGGTGTTCTAGGGCGAACATCTACCAGCGGGAGTGTATCCCTTTATTCAATGCACCTGGGTGTTCTAGGGCGAACATATACCGGGTCTAGGAGTGTTTCCCAATTTAGTGCTTCAGCATGAACGACTCTCAGGTGTCCGCTTTTACGTATAAGAGGTGCTTCTCTGCACTGTAAAACGAGAAAAACAGTAGCCAAACAAATTGATGCATTTATGGGATTTCGGTTGAGAGAGTAAGATGGCACGGTCTTGGGCTGATTGCTTCTTGTGACCTGTAAGAAATAACATTAAGCATATAGGTGAGACCATTCGGTCAAGTTGTAAAACCTGGCGGCCGATTGTCCGTTAGGCCGAATGCTGGACGCTTGAGGCTGAATTTCAAAGAGATCAAGTGACCGAATGTCAGTGAGTCCGAATGACCAAATGCTTCCTGCGGGAATTGCCGAACGTTAATGAAGCGATTGCCCGAACGGTTGAAGCCAAGATGCCGAACGTTAATGAGGCCGAGGTGCCGAACGTCAGGAGGCCGAACAAGAGTATGGCCGAATTCTGGAGCGCTCGTGTTGAAGTATGGTCGAGGGGTAGAGACCGAACGTCCACGGTGATCGAAATGCCGAACGCTTTAGGCCGAACGACCGCGAGAACGAATGCAGGATCGTGTGAGACGCAAATGGCCGAGCGGCTGAACACTTGTTGTTGGGGATAGCCGGACGGCACAGGTCGAACGGCAGTGAGGCCAAATGGCCGAAATCCTGAACACTTGAGGCCCCGAAAGGCCGAACGTTTGAGTCCGAAGGAGCGACCACATGTGATGACGAACGATTATGATATACACTCGGTCTTGTCGATCGACCTAGATGGACGGCCTTGGAGCGCGGCTCGTTCTTGATGGTCGACCTGGAAAGTGGCGAACGACAATTGGGAAGAATGGGAGTGGCAAACATCAGTGAGGCAAAATGCTGGACGCTTTAGGCCACGGAAAGCCGAACGATTGAGGCGGGGTGGCCGAACGTTAGGGAGAGTGAGGCGCCGAACGTCAGGACCAATGGGTGAGTATCTGTTTAGTCGAATGGCCGAACGTCAGTGAGGCCGAGTGTTAGGCGCTTGAGGCCGAACGTCAGTGATGAGCGAAGTGACGAACGCTCAAGGCCGAACGTTTGTGAGATCTAATGGCCGAACGATTGAGGCCAAGAGAACGAATGTCATTGACGCCGGATGACTGATCATCAGTTGGGTCGAACGACCGTGGCGCTCGAATGCTAGAGCGCTCGTTTCAAGGTATGGTCGAGCAGTAGAAGCCGAATGTGAGGTCGACCGGTTGAAACCGAAGGGATGCCGAACGGCCGACTGTTTGAACGCTCGTATACATAGGCTGTCGAGCGTTTGAAACAAAAGGTCGAACACCTTCGAAGCCGAATTGCCGACGGCAAGGACGCTCGTACACAGGGATTGTCGAGCGTTCGAATGCGAAGGGCGAGGCCGAACGGCCGACTGTTTGGACGCTCGTACACATACTGATTGTCGAGCGTTCGAATGGTACGTGAGGCCGAGCGCTAGAGACCGAGCGTCGATGATGAGCGAAGTGACGAACGCTTCTAGGCCGAACATCCGTGTGATCTAATGGCCGAATGATTGAGGCCAAGAGAACGAACGTCATTGGCGTCGAGTGGCCGAATGTTGGAGCGCTCGTAGCCGTGGATTGTCGAGCGTCCTCGAAGCCGAAAGGCCGAACGTACGCGAGGCTGAGTGCGGGACGTTTGAGGGCGAACGTTAGTTAGGTCAAATGGGCGATCAAGGATATCAATCCTGGGTGCGTAGCCACTTGGAATGCGGCTCGTTCCTGATGGTCGTCCTGAAAATTGTCGAACGACAGAACAGTTGAATGTCACAGAGGCCGAGGTGCCGACTGGTTAAGGCCCAGGTGTCGAATGTCAGGAGGACGAATGGCTGATCGTTGGAAAGCTTGGTGTCACGGGTGGCCGAATGAAATAGGCCGAATTGCCGAACGTCCGTGAGGCTGAGTGGCCGAAATAGGCCGAATGGCCGAACGTTGGGCACCGAGTGGACGAACGTTATTGAGACATGTGGCCGACTGGTTGAGGCCACGGATGGCCGAACGTTGGGGACCGAGTGGACGAACGCTATTTGGAGGTTGTCTCTGCGCTGGGTCTGACCCGCAAAGAGGCACGATTTCACAAATGTGTTTACTGGCGTTGATGGCTCACGGGGGAGAATCCTTGCAGTGATGCAACGATTTGATGGAGTAGCTCTATCCGAAGAAGTGATTCATCGAGGCCAAGTGCTCCTCTTGCGGCTTCTGTGAGATGACACTCGACCCCACGGTGGGCGCCAAAATGTTTCGGTGTAGATGTTTTCCGTGTGTCTTTGTTGCTCCTGGCTGTATGGGACGCTTGCTTTTCTCCAATTGTTGTTGTTCATACCCACCAAAGGAGGGGGAGGTACCTGCAAAGATACTCCGACGCTCAAGTCAGATGTGAGTTATGGAGTCTCAGCTCTCAAGAGAGTGATTGTAATACTGCTCTGAAATATTATTTAAGGTCTCTAGAACATAGAGAGAACGTACCTGGACTTTGACCCTGTCATTGTATTTATAAGCCAAAATAAAAATAACCACCTTACCTAAAAATGTGGTTAGTTACTTAACCGTGTAAAATATATAAGATATTTTAAATAAATATCTTACTACATTTTTATATAGAATATTTCAGAATCATCAATCTGACTTGCATATAAATTTAATTTGGATGATATATCTCGAGGCATTTTATAATTATCATTCTGCAATATTTTTCTTTTTCAGAAAACTTTCAAAATATGTAATAAAGAAACTTTTTTATGTCATATGACCATTTTCAGGAATGGTAAAAGTTTTGAAAGAATATTATGTAACACGCAGTTAGGGGCCATTTTATTTTTGGTTCCTGATAAAAGAAAAAGAAAGAGCTCTGTCTATTTTCCTTTCCTCTGTAATGCAACCAATTAATATATTAGTGATTCGAGTGAACATCCATGAAACAATCCAAACAATAAGAACACCGACCGAAGAAAAAACAGGAATTAGATGAACAATAAAACACTTGAACGTTTATTAACAATATTTATATTGAAAAGAATGGTGTCTGATCTATTGGACCTGAAGGATACCACAACAACAGAACCAGAAAACATTGAAAAGAATCACCAACAAGTCAATCAACCTAAATTCAACCTCTCGGATGTCTAGCCATCTCCTAAAGAACCCAAATTAAGCACTGATGTTTAGAGTCTGGGAATGCATGTTAGCACATCCATGCTACAATTACATTAGCAAAAAACCAAAATACCAAATACAAGCAATAAACATTAACATAAAAAATCTGAAAAGAAACCACGAAAGACTATCTATGAACAAATTAGAGTCCAATTTAATTCACACTGGTCTTGTGTTGTTCCTGCGGGCTTCAGGTATCCAACTCCTAATTAACATGGTCGGAAGGGTATGAACCCGGAGATGAAGATGAAGAAGAATCCCGCACAGCACATGCAACAACCTTCGCCCATTGCTTCAACCGAGTCTTCTTAACAGCCAAATCATCACCTATACAATAACCAACACAGCAAAAACCTCAAAATTTAACCATATAATCAAATCTGTGCAATCTTTTTCCCTGACAAAACTGCCAGAATCGATATTCATTCCTAATTTTACGAAACAGTCCCATTATCTGCATTTTTTCTTCACGAGTGTAAATCACAAGAAAACAATAATATCGGTTACAATGTAGAAAATTTATTTAAACCCAATTTTATGATTAACAAACTTCTAATCTCGAAGGAACTTTCTAGAAAAAAAATTGTCCATCGAATGGAATTCTAGCTGCAAACAAACACACATTCATACAAAAATAAGAGTATGAATGATGACTACTCGAACAAATTTAAATTTAAGAATTTGTCATTGGTTAGTCATACCCAACTCAATCCCCTTAGTCTCCTTATAAATTATTTGAAGTTCAAGTCTGGTTAACGGTAAAAATGTGACTAATCAATCAAATTTCTAACGAAAATCAGTCATAAACAAGTGATCAATAAATGTGTAGAATGAAAAATGTTAACGAATTAAATTTGTAGAATGAAACGCAATTGTGATGACAACATGATTGAATTGAGAAGAAAAGCAAATTAAAATGAATTTACGAAGAGGGGAATTACCTGCATCGAAAATGGTAGTGGGGCTCGAAATGTCGCCATCAGAGACAAGGGAAGACGAAGAGGAGGACCTAGAGATGCTGTGGTGGTTGTACTGTTTATTAACAGCAAGGTATAGCTCCAAAGCGGGGATGGTATCCGACAGCTTCGAATCAATTTCGACCGAACCGAATCCAAACCCTAGGTCGATGCACGCCTTCAGTTCTTCCATGTCGTCCTCCGACAGGCTCTTGCTCGGCCGGTGGCGCCGCCAGTTCTCGCCGCTAACGTTGTGGTTATCCTTTCGCCGTTGCCACGCTTCGTCCCGAAGCATGTCCGGCGACCACGACTGCTGCTTATAAAGTGGCCGCGGCGGCGCCTGACTACGCCGAGACATGGTTGATTGGTGGGGAAAAGTTTCTTTGGTGGCGCTATTGGTTGTGGTTGCTGGCAACGTAATTATAGTTGACGCCTCTAATATTCGATTTATTTTATTCTAATTTGACGGCTTATTTGTTTTTATTTTGTTATCAAACAGAAACTGAAACGGAAACAAATAATTCGAACAGTAATGTCAATGAATCAGTGACTGAAGAAGAATGTTTTTGAATTTGTGGAATTTCCTATTCAAATATTTGGAAATATTTTTCAGAATGATTTCCAGAATAAATATTGAGGGCTATTTTAGAAAAAAAATGTTATAGTTGTTGATTCCGTATTTTTGCCTAAAAGGAGATCGTTTTTGCCAAATAATCTGTTCTGTAAAGCGGTTTTATGTAAAAAATTTAATGTATACAGTCTGTACTCTATAGATCTAGATATTTCGATTAGCGAACCAAAAGAATTATGACCATATTCTCTATTAAGATATTTAGATTGCAAATAGGATTTTTCTTTCTCAGATGAAAACAAATATTTTAATTAATTTAAAGGAGATTTCCTTTTGGTAACTTACAAACAGATGAACATCTGTATAATGCATGGCTACAAGTTGCCCGCTAATTATATTTATTTCACTTTTTATCTTTACTTTTATAGAAAACTTTTGTATTTAAGTGTATCTTTATTTATTTATTTTTAAAATATTTTTAAAATAATTGAATGATTTTATTGTTGTAAAAATATGTGATAAATTTTACCCACTTACATTATTGGAGAAAAAACATGCCGTAAATTACTTTTAATTTTCCTTTTTTTAGAAATGTAAAAAACATAAGTGATATATACATGTATTAATATATTTATGAGTGTGAGACCCTAGGTAATTAAAGCTACAAATATATGTCCAATCTCAATTAATGCACCCACGTCATTGCTCAGTATCATTAAAAACGCACTCACATTCTCTGTCGCACGTCTGCCATGTGTCGAGTTGGAACCTTATGAAATCATAGTGGAAGACAGGTGTCCGTGTATAAGAGAACGTCCGTTTGACTTGGGAAGAAAACCAATTTTCTGAAAAACCTTTTTCCCACTCTCTGCATGCACAAACGCCACCTGTCACGTTAGAAGTTTATGAAGTCAGTAGTGGGGGTGTAGGTGTCAGCAGAGGAGACGTTCGTCCGTGTAGACGTGGATTGAACAAAACTGAGTTTTTGAAAAACTCTCTCACTCACCTGCACGCACTCTTCTTCTTCCTCAGAAATCTAACCTCTCATCTTCTCCACCTTCTCTCTAGAAACCTTCACCTTTTCTCTACTGTAACTAACACTCTTCTTCACCGTTCAACAATCAGAACCGTAGGAACGTTCCCTATGCCGTGAGCTACATTCTGGACCGAACAACTTCAGAGTTTGGAACCGGTAAGCCCCCAACCTAGACGTTCGTTTCTGGATTACCTGCGAACCCAGATTCAGTTGCATGCAAGGGCATAAGCTGATTTCTTCTGCGTTTTCTTTTGGTTAGATTTAGTGGAAGAACTTAAGTGACCATTGAGGGTAGAAAAACAGTAGTTGGACGAAGCCAAAAATCTTGCGTTTAGGACAAGTTGCATACGAATCCGGGTAAGGGAAGCTTATTAATTTAATTTATACTGGTATGTTGTATGAAAGCATGATATGGACTGATTGTATGATATTATATATATATATATATATATATATATATATATATATATATATATATATATATATATATATATATATATATATATATATATATATATATATATATATATATATATATATATGTATGTATATGGACTAATTGAGTATGCATGAATGAGTACTGTTGTACTGAATGAATATGATTTCTGTTTGTTGAACTGCATGTTGATTTTGCATACGTATGGATTGAAAGATGGATGATTATTATCTAGTTTGATTTGTTAATATGATGAATTCTATAAAGTATGTGAATTAATGAGGGATATGAAATTATAAAGTATGAATTGTATGAGGAATATTGAGTTAAGATAAATGAAAAATCTGAATGTAAATTACTTCCTATGATAAATTACGCTCTTCATCGAACGGTCTTATACCGTTCGGTTTCCTAGTAAAATGACTTAAAATGGAATTCTTTCATTCAGAAAGAATTCTGATTGAGAAAGAGCATCCTCCCCTGAAATGCTATGTCTGAGCGTTCGGTTCAGCTTAGCTGTATATGAATACCTTTAAACTTTAAAATTAGTAACGCTCGGTCTTATACCAAGCGTTCGTTCTAAATAGCGCTCGGTCTTATACCAAGCGTTCGTCCTAAATAGCGCTCGGTCTTAAACCAAGCGTTTGTCCTAAATAACGCTCGGTCTTATACCAAGCGTTCGTTATAATTGGTGCTCGGTCATCTACCTAGCGTTCGTCACAAGTGGTGCTCGGTCTTATACCCAGCGCCCGTATTATTGAATAACCACTTTGATAAATAGCGTTCGTTCAAGTAGAATAATATTCACTCTTCCTCACGTTCGTTCAATTACTGGCATCGGTCTTCCGTATGCGAATTACTACAAAGATAGTTCTAAATATTCTTGACTCTCCTCCTTACATTGATTCTGGCCTAAGGTCTTCATTATGAAATTTTCTTTAAATACCAGTGTACATCTAAACGAGTCAGTTCATTTAACTGACCGAACAGATAGTAACGTCCGTTATATACTTCCCCGTTCATTTAGTACCTTCCTCTGGACGTTCGTCCTAGTTCTTCAGAGGACTGAACGTTCGTCATTTTATGCTCTTAAATCTAAAGATAGAAATGATGATAAATTATAAGAACTTAAAGTGTGAACACTATATTGAGTGATTATACGATTATGGATTTTGGACGAGCGTTCCAGGGAGGAACGTCTCATATATGTTGATTATGGAATTTGGTAAAGTATGACTGTGGTTATGCTAATGCTGGCTTGGTCCATCCTGATATTCCGTGATACTCATCTTCACGTAGAGGAGAGTAGTTCATGTGTGGAAATGGCAGGAGGTTCTATTCCTTAGGGGTACTTTGGATAGAGCTAACCTCGAGTGGCAGTTGTTAAGTGTATCCCAGTTACTACATCACTCGGGTGCAAGGACGCCTGTAGCTATACAGATTCATACAGTCCGGACGGTCTGTCTAGTATATATATATTTCTATGTGTTACATGTTGTGTGTGAATTGAAATGTTAAATGTATATGTTGTTGTACGAATTAAATTATATAAGCTTACCCTTTCGTTTTCCTTGTGTTGTCTATCGTATGTGTACGTTCGTCCTGTCTTGCAATGATCATCCGTGTGGATGTGAGCAGAAGGCGAGGCTACCTTGGAGGACGTGATAGAAGAAGAGAGCTTAGTTGAAGTTGAAGTGAAAGCGGAGCAGTAGGAAGTCCGTTTTTCTTTTAGTTTTAAATGTTCGCTTTTGAAATTGGACGTTCGGTTATTTAGATTTTGTAAAACCGTTCGTCCTAACTTCTTGTAATTTTGTACTTTAAGCCGTTCGACTTTTGAACCTCGTTTTATTAATCTAAAGACTGCATTGATTTACTGTTAATTGTAATTAATTCTGATTTATGGTAATTACTGTATTTTGGGATGTTACAATGAGTAATTTGGTAGAGACTTAAAAAATAGTATTTTAGAAGTGATGTACTTTACAAATAGTAAAATTCGATTATTTTAATATTAAAAGGTTTTAATATAAATAATATTGTTATGAACTAGTCTCATATTTTTAAAATGTATATTTCTTTATAAACCACTTTTCTAGGGTTATTTGAATTTTTCCTAAGGGTTTTGTTCTTTGCTTGTCGGTTTGAAGATCGAAAACCACTAGGGTGATCCTTGAGGCGAGTTCTCCTCTTCCATTTAATCAGTTTTTCAGGTTATAAGTTGGTTTTTTACTTCTTTCTTGACCGATTTTGTCTTCATTTACATGCAGACTATCTGGGGTTGCATGTGATGTCTGAGTCAACTTTAAAAGTCTCTATTGACAAGTGATTTTAATGGTGTACCCTCATCGTGTTTCTATTGTTCATAGGAGCAAATAAAACTTCTTGTGATTTTGAAGGTATTCTTAAGTCTATCGAGTTGTCTGGTCATCTATCAGGTAAAGAAAGCTAAATTTTTTGTTTTAAAGTTATAGATGTGATGAATATGGTAAATTGTATGTATGGTTGATGTGACTATGTTGAATTGGTGATTTGGTGTTTGAGTAGCTGAAATATGAATGTGTTACTATGTTTGTTTATGTGGTGAAAGTAGCAAGATGTCATAGTCTATAAACATTGATTTGGTCTTAGAGGTGAAGGGGACTAACCTTGTAGGTGGTACAATGACACTACTAGTGCACGCCTACGTTGAAGCCCTATGTCAAAGACATGTATCCGGTAGTTGAGTTTAATGTCAATTGTTTGTGTGAGTATATGATTCTTTGTGTGTTTTACATTTTTAATTTATAATTGGTATTTTATGATTATTTTAGGTTAACTCTTTAACACATTAGTTTACCATATTGTCTCTTGTGTGTTGTTTGTTTCTTTTATGATGATCATCTTATTGATGTGAGTGGACGAGGGATAAGTGTTGAAGGATTTATAGTGAAGGACACTATCTTACAAAGTTTCTTCTAGGTTGTGTATTAGTTATGTTTCTTCTAGGTTGTGTATTAGTTATGTTTAGTTGTATTACTATGATTATTTTCTTTTAGATAACTATATATATTATACTATATCTATATCTATATGTTTGAAACAAATACGTTTTTTTTATTAATTTTATAACACTTTATTTTATCATTGGTTAGTTGTTAAAATTGGGATATTACAAATTTAAAATACATATTCTATTTTTAGTATGATTGGTTATATTTTTATTCTAAAATATTATTAAAAGTTTTCAGTAAAGGATCAAGTAACTCTATTTGATATTATTTTTTTGTTAATCTTTATAGTATGTTTATTGCTTACTTTTCTAAAATTTACCCAATTATTTTTTATTTAACAGAAATATTTGTATAATGGCTTTTGAGTAATGGAGAGAAATAGTTAGATTATGGATACGGTGGACAAAAAATCTGTTTAGGTTAAACTGTTATTTTTCCTCTGCTCTAATTCATCTAAAATTTATTTTATTAAATTTTATTTTTGTTTTAGTCTATATTTTATAAGTTGAACTTTAAAATTTGGAAAATCTAAATTTCTAAGAGAGATTATATACCAAGACTTTATTTATTTTCTACTCTGCAGCTCATTTTTAACTATGAACCCTAATTCCATTCCCACATCTTTGTAAATATTTTTTAACCTCTCTTGGTTTCATGTGGTAGAAAGATGCTCATTTTCTTGTAAAACAATAAGTGTGAGAAGCTATCAAGTATAAATATGTTTTAAAGAGATAAATTTTAACAAGCTTCGTTTAAGGAAGACGTGCAAATATATCAGGATAAGTTCTCATGTGCTGAAACTAACATATCTATCCTTGATAAGAACAAAACACTGAAAGCTTAAATATTGTATATTCAATCAGTGTTAATAAGAAAAAGAGACCTACAATAAAGATATCGTCTAATAAATATAAGCTTTGAACAATGAGACGTGGTCGTAAACATGTTTTCAATAGACATATCTTATAGAAGAAACAATCTAATGAAAATCAAGCCAAACAAACAAATCTTAAGAATGCTTTTCACTGACAAGTTCTCCACCATGAATGACTATTCTTATTTGTTGAGATTAGTTATAAAACATGAAACTTTTGTGTAATTTTATGTTATTAAAGATATATGTTTTTTCAATTCATGTTAGTATTCAATTTTCATACTTAATGCTTGGTGTGTTGGAAAATATCTTTAGAATCTAGACTTGAAATTGAATGCCTAATGAATGCTTGTATCTAGAAATAGAACTTGATACATCGGTAATCTTAGACTCTTGAACTTAATGTATGTTTGCTTATTGAGGATTCAAGGAATTAGAACTTAATGAGTTATCATAAGCGCAAAGGCTCTAAGGATAGAATTTGAATATGTTTGTGAGTTGATTTTGACATGAATATGGAATTGAGATGTTTGTTAGTGCATGAGAGTGAAGTGGATGAACTTTAATCTTAACAAATTGTAAATAATCTATTATATTTACTTGCACACCTATTATGTGATGAAAATACCAAAAAAATGTTTATTGTATTTTTGTGAACTTTATGTCTAATTGAGTTAGAGTACAAGAATTGTCTAGTATTACACAAGTTTTTTGGGACATAATGATATTTCTCACTTGCTACATTACAATCGGTGCACTTGCTATTGGTTTTACAACCACCAAGTTATCATTGTTTTAATTTGAAAATAACCTTCATTTTAACATCAATGAACATAGAAAGAGAACAAAATTGATTCTCGAGACGAGGAGAATTGATTCTACATAGTTAAAGAAAGATTTGAATAAATTCTGAATGCATTTTTAAAATACTAGAATCAATTATAATGATGCTAAATCAATTATAATGGTATTGGGATCAATTATAGATTTAGTTGTGTTAAAGTTGGAATCGATTGTATATGACTTAAATATAATAGAATGAATTATACAACAATGAAATTCATTCTGAATTTTTATTAAAATCAATTATACCACTCTAAATTTAATTCTGAGTGTTCATTAAAATCGGTTATATCACTATTAGAATTGGATTCTAAATTCTTATAATAGTAGTGTTTATGTAATTTTAAATGATAATTTTAGTTGTATTTTAACATAATTTTTATTATTTATGTTTAATTTGATATCATATTTATTTTTAAAAGTAAAATAATAATTATTTAAATTTATCTATTAAATTTTTTTTTATAATTTATAGTACTCATTATCTTGTACACAAACTTTCATAAATTTTCCTTTTAAATCCTTTCATTCATCCACTCAAATTTCTTAATTTAAACATCTCTCCAATCCACTTTTTATCTTTTTAAATCTCTATTCATTTGTTATTTCTCAAATCTTTATCCCAATCAATTCAAATTCCTTAATTTAAACAACTCTCCAATTCACTTTTTATCTTTTCAAATCCATTCATTTATTATTTCTCAAATCTTTATCCCGAAACACTACGTTGTGTACAAATAAAAAAAAAATCAACGGATCAAATTGGTATCTTCACTTCCTTTTTTACCATGCCAAAAAATTGTGGAGAAATGTATCATAATCGATTGTACAAATTGTATACTTTTTATGTGAGTTTAAAAACTTTGATTTTTATTATTAATTTATTTTATAAATATATAATTCAAAAAAATATTTAAAATAATAAATAAATAAAATTAGATAACTTAATTTTAATATCAATTACAACAATTTATTTCATATATTATATTTTAAGATATAATTTTTTATACATTAAAAATTTATAATAACTTTTTATTTAATTTTAAAAATTTATATTTTACATTAAATTATTTTTAAACCTTTATTTTATAATTATTTTAATATATAATAATGTATACCCAAATTTTTTCAATCACATCTCGAATCCATTCCTTTTCCCTCAATCCAAACAAAGGTGAATCCAACTTGGCAGAGATCCTTAGCACCGAAGCAGCAACAACTCAACATTGAGAGTCCGACTTAGTGAGTTTTGCTTACTACTTCCTTTGTGTTAGTATTTATCTTTGTTCCTAATTTTGATCATAACATAGTTCTGTAAGCAACTGAAGTTGGTCATTAAGCCTGAAATGGGTTACTTTTCCGCAAGACCAATGCTAGCATTAATTCCGATCTAATTGCACTATATAAATTTCTTCAGTTTAACAACTGGTAAAGATTGACCTGAGACTAGGTGTTTCAACAAAATTTTCTTTAATATTTTTTAGCTAATTCCAAATCAAATATGATTTTTTTCGTTATTAAAGAAGACATGAATGTACAATTTATGTCTAACTATTAGTTGCAACATATCCTTTTTTTGTGTTAAAATGAAAATGGCTCATCCACTAGTCAACTATTGTGATGTCCCAAATAAGTCCAAGGCACTCATTTCACACAACTTGATACTAAGATGCATTTGTATCTTGGATGTTGTGGTTTTTACATGTCATTAATGGTTTTTACATGTAAATGGTGAGGATAATGTTTCAGTCGTTGGTATTATTTCATTATAACATTATTATATTTTGTAATAATTTATATATTATTTAACTCTTTTTATATATATTTATGTATTATATGCTATAATTACTTTATTTTTATAAAATATAGATTTAAATTTAAAACTAGATTTGAAAAAGTAATGGTTTTTTTTAGAAAATATGGATTTGGAAATCCTATTTAAGTTGTTTATATGAAACAAATGGATTTGAATTTAAAATCTTATCCAACGATTTATAAAATTCAATTTTTTTTTTAAAAAAATAGAGTTTCGATTTAGAATATGTTTTGGAACAATATATTACAATAATTTGAATACTTGATATTTAAATGTTTATGTGAGGGGCTTTGCTAAAGATTGTAATCGAAACATTTTGGTGTCCACTATGAGGTATGTAAATGTCATCTTATTTTCACATACTATAAACAACGATAAATTAATATAATATCATCCGAATAAGACCAAGACGATGAAAACCTCCCTTTGTAATGTATTAGAAACATAATGAATGACCTACAAGAACAAAATAGGAAAGACAAATACAAAGCAAATGTAACTCAATATGCATAGGAGATACTTTTATTTGTGCGTAAATAATGTGAACCGTAGAAGATTGGTAGGATCTAGATCAACCCCTCAAGGTGTAGGAAAGAGGAAACCCTTGCTTGAAGGTCCATTAATGACAAAAGCAAAAGAAGAAACAATAAACACCATGGGTTAGACTAAAATATGCAGTAGGTAACACAAACAAGTAAAGAAATGAAATCAAAAGATGATTAAAGAAAGAGAAATGGAAGAACACACCACATTCAATTAAAGAATCAAAGGATAAGTGCAAGATGTTTCACCATTTGAAAAAGCTTTCCAAGATAAGAACTAAAAGTAAGAGAAGAGAAAACTTCAACTCTCAAATGCTCACAAAAGACTTCTTTTTAATTCAACTCAAGATATCATTTTACAAAAGGTAAAGACTCCTATTTGTAGTTGAGGAGCTTGTCCTAAAGAGGATTTAGAGAGTTAACTTTGCTAATCAAGAGTTAACTTCTCTAAGCCTGTTTATATAAACTAATACCTTGAAATTGAGGAGATATATGTATTGGCTCCTTAAATATAGGAAAATAAATTATGAAGGTGGCTAGATACAATAAAGGGTAGTCTAAGGAAAGGAGAAAGTGTCTAGGTACAAAGAATGAACCTAAAGGAAGGAGAATGTGACTAGACACATTGTATAGGAGTATAAGCTACGTTCATGCATTTAGAAACATGGAATCCGCCTAGTTTTAGATTCGTCCTTCCTTTCTCAAGTTTTATCCCTCAATTTCTAATCCTATCTCAAATTCCTATTTATTTATTTACAATTCTTTTGATTTCTTCTTCTAATGCCTTGAGTTTTCCTCTTATGATCCTCCCATGATACTTCTCTTTAATTTCTTCTTTTTTGTTCTTCTTAGTTGTGTTTCTTGTTTGAATTCCTTGTTTCTCTTATTTTCTTTCATTAATAAGATCTTCATTATCTTGATTCATATCAATAGAAGAAACCTTAAAAGCTCATCACTATAAGAAAAATATCAATTACCTACCGATTTTTACATACAGATTTTTACATACAAATATTTACATACGAATTTTTACATACGGATTTTTTTGTTGGTAATGAGAAAATTGTTTCTTAACGATTTTCTGTATGTAAAACCCATATGCACTAGTGCATGAAGAGGATACGACACCGGTTAATTTCACTTATAGGCATCGGTTTTTGAACCGGGGCATATTCAGGCGAGGCAAAAAGTGGTAGCCTTTTTGCCTCGGTTCCAAACCGAGTTATTTTGTCTGTCTCTACGGCCTCGGTTAGAACCTAAACCGAGGTAGTAGGATCTTTTTTTTTTCTGATTCTAATTTCAAACTCTAGAACCCCAAACTGAAAAACGTTAAAAATGAAACAGAAAGCCAGAGATGAAACTCAAAGATGAATCAACAAATTACATACTCAGATGAAACAACAATATTACATACTCAGATGAAACAGCAATATTACAAGACACAATATTACAACATCCAATGTCAAAATTCTCTCTACAGAAGCAGCAAAATTACATACAAAGAAGCAATATTACAACAACAAAAGAAACTCAGAGATGAAACAGAAAGCCAGAGAAGCCAAATTTCTTCCTCTTCGCACAAGGTCAAAAAGAAAGCCAAGTTTCTCTATTCTTTCCCCCAACGGCGTGGTCAGAGGTCCAAAGGTTTGTAAAATACCAAAGCCTGAGATTTACCGTGTGAGCTTTTGCTCCTCCAAACCCCAACCGCCGCAAGCCCGCCGTCCCTCCACCTCCTGCCTCGCCACCCCGACGAAGCCTTCACCGGCTTCTGTCCCGCATGCCTCTGCAAACGCCTCGTCCTCCTCGACCCCAACAACAACAACAGCCTCGCCACTGCTCGCGAACCTCCATCCACTGCCGCCGTCGCCGCCCTTAAAGCCCTCTTCCGCCCTAGAAACCCTAGAAGAAAAAGGAAACTTGGACCGATTGATCGGTGTGAATCAAAGTTTAATCGGTGGAAAAAGTTTCTAACGGTGAAAACAAGCTTTTAATCGGTGGAATCGAAGGGAAATGGTGAAAAGGAGAAGAAACCCTAACGGAGGGTTTAGATATATGAATGTTTCGGTGGAAAATGAAGGATAGAAGAAATGGAGATGATTTTGTGAGTGTAGAAGGCTTATCGTGACGATGAAAGGCTTGCGATGAGGAGATCCCTCTCTCGAGCACCGTGGAACGGCAGCGGCCGACGGCGTGGTCGAACGGCAGCTTGCGGCAAGGGATGAAGCGGCTTGCGGCAAGGGTTGAACGGCGGCTTACGGCGTGCCCTGATGTTGGGGTTTGGTGGAGAAGAGAAATTGGAGGCGAGAGGGCAGAGGGCGAGAGGGCGAGAGGGCGAGAGGGCGAGAGGGCAAGAGGGCGAGAGGGCGAGAGGGCGAAGGGCGAGAGGGCAGAGGGCGAGAGTGCGAGAGGGCAGAGGGCGAGAGTGCGAGAGGGCAGATGGGAGATGAGAGTGAGACAAGGAAAGAACGAGAGGGGAGATGAGAGTGTAAGAGGAAAGAAGAGGAAAAAATGAAAAAGCTGGTCAGGTGTGGTGTGAGTGATTTGACCGGGTAATAGGCCTCGGTTCTACCTTTAATCGAGTCAATAGAGAGGGGTTCAGACTTTTCAGTGACTAGCAGAGGTGTATAGGCTTCGGTCTCATTCCAAACGAAGCAATAGGAAGGGGTTTAGGCACCGGTTTCGTAGCAAACCGAGGCAGTAGTTACGTGTCAGACTTTTTAGAGAGGTGTATAGACACCGATTTTGTGTTAACCGAAGCAATATAGCTTTTGAATCTCGGGTTAAATGGGGACCGAGGTATATAACATTATACGCTTCAGTTTCTCAATAGAAGCGTATATGGGGTGTCAAAATCCGCTTTTTTTTAATAGTGATGTAAATTTGGCGTGCTAGGACGAGAAAATTTGTAAAAATTAGGATTTGTATGTAATGTAAGAGGATCCATATGTAAGTTAAAAAAATAATTACTTATTTACATATATCACTTCAAAATCCTCATTCTTCATTCTACATCTCGCGCAAAGGAACTCACCAATAATTCTCATTATGCTCGAAGAAAAACACTCAATATCATTCCTTCTTGTTTGACTTTCTTTCCGGTGCCATCCACACTGCCTTCCACACCATCAGTCCCATTGACTCCCACCCCTCCCAATCCTTATCCTCTTTTCTTTGTCCTCACCATCACCCACTCAACCATTGACTCTATCATCCAAAACCATTTCTAGAAAACCCAAACTTAACTTTCTTTCCGTTGTCATCCTCACTACCATCCATGCCATCAACCTCTTTGACCCCACCTTTCTCAATCCCTTTCCTCTTTGCATTTCCCTTTCCTCACCATCCCTCACTCCACCATCGACTCCATGATCGAAGACCACTTCTAGAAAGAAAACCCTAACCTAACCATGTCCACCTCTACCTTGCCATCCCTCCTTCCTTCTCTAATCCCAAACACTAAGCCTATACCTGCTACCCTGATGAAAATTTGACTATGGTGCCATCCTGCATGACGAGTCTCACCCCCTCGCCACCTTTTATAGTATTCCTAAATAGAGCAAGGCCTTCGTTGATGACCTCACGTCCCTCATCTGGAGAGCCTTCGCATCTTCTTTAGTCCTTCTCTTCATTTCAACTATGATCTGGTAAAGATTTATAAGCTTTTTATAGTGAGACTACATCCATGGCTTTGAAAAAGATCTTCTTAGTTCTGTTATTTTCTGCAGTTATATTACTTCCCCCATGACACCTTTTCAATTCAGTTTTGTGGTTCAATTTGTTTATTTTGTGTTGTATCTTTTACCAAGGAATTGCAATTTGTGATGTGTCATACAGTGACGTGTGCAAGTCACTCCACATTCCTTTATTTCCACAAACAAAAATTCCCAAATTTGTCTTATAATTTGGCCAAAATTTTGTCTTTGTGAACATTCTTCAGAGAAAGAAAGGTGATTTAGGTTACTAGCTAATCTGATATAGCCAAAAGAGCAAATCTACTTCAACTTGAATGGAAAAAGGTGTAAAAAGTTGGTATCTAGTTTTAAAATACTTGAAATGAAAGCAAGAGTTTCTCATTGCGTCCAGTACATAAGAAACTTTGGTCGATCGACCTCATGAAAAACCTTAGGTCGGTCGGTCGATCTCTGTCATTCCCAACTTGAAGTACTTGGTCTTGAAATCCCTTAAAGGAAGAAGTATACAAGGAAAACAATCACCTCCCCTTCTCAGATATTAGGGAGACCCATCCTTTCTTGGTGTTTGGATGAGTGCGAAAATAGTGCAGAAATATGCTCAGAGTGGGAGTGAGGTCGGGGGAGAAGTAAAGCACTTCAAATGCTAGTATCTAAGCCCCGTTTAGGTGCAACTGAGTAGGCGCCATAGTAAGCTTCTTCAAACGCGCATATGAAATTCGTTAAGGAGGAGACGAACAAGCAAATCATTGAAGAGACAAGCATACAGTCTGAAGGACAAGTCTCCTTTCCTTAATATACATGCTCGTTCCCCATGCAAACAATCAAGTTAACATCTTGGTGCTTTCTTTAGACTCAGCAAAGTGTGTTCTCTCAGCCTACCACCTCAATTGACGACCCATACAGAAGTAGGTTACGTACTCCTCAACCTCGCGAGACGCCTAGTTAAAATCCAGAATTTCCAACTCAACGTTGACCTCGGTATTGTCGGCGGGTGTAACCCTATTTTTATCTACACTGGCCACACTGTGACCGAATCCATGTCCCCTCGATTGATCCCAAAACAGGAGAAGTGACAAATAATGATACCAATGATGAAGAAGCGTCGTCTGCATACCCTCGACTGCTCCTTCCCTCAAACTCCTCAGACGAAGACAATTGGACACTATTACTTAAAATATGAAGAATGATTGGTCTGCTGAAAATGATAGGTGTGGCTCACCCCTATTTATAGTAGCGAGGGACTCACCCACTAGTCAACCTCAACTATTAGATCAAGCCAGAACCAATAACTAAGAGCATTCGACTCTTTAAATTCTGACAAGTGCGGGATTTGAAGCATCATGTGTGATTCCCCCAATGATCATATTTTCAAATATTTCGAAAGATATTCAACCAGTGCGTCGAGTAGTTTGAATGCCTCCTAAACGGATAATTGAGATCTTAACCACCCTTGAACAATATGAGTGGCAAAAACTATTCTTCCAACTTTAAACTCCTTCGCCAATCATTTCAAATTCGGAGTTATAGGACTTATGTACCGTATAACTATTTAGTCAACCACACACTAGCGGTCAATCATCATCCAGATCCGTGAGCGAACAACCATCCGAACTAGACACTTAAGAAAACTGATCGATGACAACTATCTTTTACTTCAAACCTAAAATCTAACTTTAAATTGATAATACTTTTAATTACAAAAATCGGCCTTCTTTATTTAAATAATTTATTTATTTAAGTAAACTTAATCTCCTTTTCACATAAATTAGATTTAAATATATTGTAAATTAATTACGACCCCACAACTTATATGGGTATCCTTTTGTCCAAAATTATATTTATATTATATATTTATGAATGATTTTATTCAATCATTATGAAGATGAATTCGATTATTTTAAACAATGACAATAAATACAATTTTGACACTGGAAAGGAGAGAATGAGGCGCTTGTATGTAATTATTTCTCTAAAATAAGTAAATTTATAATTCTTTTTAAATATATATATATATATATATATATATATATATATATATAATTATTTTAAATATAAGTAATCTTTTATTTATTAAATAAACCAAAATCGTCTTTTAAATAAGAGATTTTTTTTAATGTACTTGCTTTAAATTTAAATTAGTCCAATAAAAAAATGTATAAAAGCATCCGCTGTTTTTATACATTAAAAAAATAATGCTCTTTAAGGGTGTGTTCTTTTGGAAGAATTTGTGGGAGATGATTTGAATGAATTTGAGTATATTTTTTTTTTGTTTTTTTGAGTGGATTTGTGGTTAATTGAGAGTGGATTTGGAAGTAAAGTTTGTTAGAATTAGTGTAGAATTTGACTGATGTGATAGATTTTAAAAATTAGTTTAAATGGTAGAAAATGAAGATTACAAAATTGCCCCTACTTATAAAAGTATTATAAAATGTTATTTTGTAATGTTATATTTAATTGTAAAAATGTTTATAAAGAGAAAAAAATTATGAATAATTTATTAAAATTAATGTTTAAAAAATTTAAAAATTAAATTGTAGTAAAATGAATGTATTTTAAAATGTATAATTAAATTGTAATATAATTTAGTACAAAGTGATATAAATTTATTTGTCACGCATGTGATAATGATTAACATTAATCAAACAACCACAATTAAGTAGCAAGTTATAATATCACACGACCTAAAACAAAGTTCCAAGAATTGAACATACAAATATTGTTTTAATACTTCATCATGACGTTGATTCAACAAGGTATCGTTGCAATGCATTGAAACGATATTGTATTGGCATCCCTATTAGACGTCTTGTATGAGATGGATGCGTAGATAAAAATTCGAAGCACTGTTGCTTAAATCATGGTCTTCAATGTTCATAGCCCGTAACAAGTTTTCAACTTCCTCTGTAGTTGGATTAGACGATTGAATGGTAGCATTTACCAGGTTGATTCGACGCTCCATGGCCTGTGTGTGTCGTTCAAGAACAACAGAGAGTCTTCTTGATAGATTAATTTGTTTTTGCACTTCATCAATGATTCGAGAGTCCATCTAATTTGCATATCATAAAGTACATAATAAATAAATTTACCAAAGGTGATGTTAAGGACAATACCATTAATATATAATGTAAGATTTCAAAGTCACATACAAAGCAAAATTAAGACTATTGAAGTCATGTAATATATTATGGGAAATATAATGAACTTAATCATCTAAATGGTGAAGAATCGAGTTGACATTTTGATTCAAGTGAGCAAATTGGCGGTTCATGTCTAGGGAAAGGTTTGCCAAGTTATCTTCAATACGTTGAACCCACACCTGCATTTGTTCCATACCCTGCATTCTATGTCTCAAGTCTTGTACTCCTTCCCACATTTGAGTGATCATGTTAACATTTGATAGAGGTGGAGGAGGCTGCACAGGGTTTTGATGAGGGTGTGGTTGGTCTTCTTCTTCATCATCATCCAGATCGTGTTGCCAAACACCGTTGACATATACAATTTTCATCATCTTCAAAGAATTGATAGAAAAGTGATGTCGGGACCCTATTTCAGTGCTGGCATCGGCTGAGACGTCAACTCCACAATATTGCATGATGTGTGAGATAAGGACACCGTATGGGAGGGGTGTGTCACTGGCCTTGCATTTAAGCATATGCTGCATGATGTGATGAGGCCAATTGATTGCTATATTATTTTTAAGCACCCATATCATAAAAATATCTTCGTGCAATAACCTAGCAAAATTTCCTGGTCGTGGAGTCAACATATGCATAATAATTTAATGGAGAAGCCTATCATTGATATTCAAACAACCAACCGTTAAAACACCTTGACCACCCTCCAAATCTGGTATAACCATAGTAGCTAATGCCATGTCGCGGTCATATGGAAATTCGTATGGGATATTTGAATAACATAATTTCTGACCCTCGTACTTCAAGTTAGCTACATTCAACCAATCAGCAGGTTTGAATCTAATTTTTCTCTTGTTTACCTCAGTAAGCAAATATCAATTCCCAGATATCTTTAGATTTGAATAAAATACTTTGATTAAATCTGAATAGTAGGGTCCCTGTAATGTCAGAAATTGGCTCAACCCTTGGAATATAAGATGTTGTTGGAAAAATAACCCTGAACCGGTGACTGAATCAAAATTCATTATCTTGGGAGGAACTACACTCCTTGTTATGAAATCAGCTGCATAGTTTTCCGTTGGTCGACTGTGAGTGAAAAACGCCGCTGATCTAATTGTTCCTCTACAGATGGTCTTACATTGGGTGCATCTTCTGGCTCAGTGACAGTTTCTTTTCCCTTACGGCTTCTTCTTGGCCTTTTTGTTGATGATGAGGCCATCTGACAATTTCTTCAACAAATCATTTTATTAAAACAACAACAGAGGATATCATAACATATTACTTATATTTAATAATTAAAAGAAATAAGAACACATAACAACAAATAATTACATCGTAACCATTAACAGAAATAAAAAATGACATTGACCATAGAAATATAATAATTCATAATAAAATTACTGATACAAAATTTCATATAATACTAATAGTCACCGCCCAATATGGAGATTCCTAACAGTCACCGCCCGATATCATTTTACATAATTTATTCCACCGCTTATGTGGTGGCAGTCCCATCAACCTCTTCGTACATGTGGGGTTTCCACATAAGAAATCATAACATTGCTCTAGCAAATTGTCATCAATAATGTTCATAGCATTCAACATTTCATAAATGTCCGCCTCTGTATATGTGTAATTGGGGGTGCGACAAAGGATCTCGGTTTGGGAACGTAGTATTTGATTTCTGTCCTCCATTGCTGACACTTGACGCACGACTGCATCATAAATTACACCAAAATGTACATTTGATGAGCTTAGGACATTTGCGAAACCATCCAGGCTAGTAGTCAACTTATCAAATTGAGAATCAATGACGTCGACCATAGGAGCCTTTCTCTTCGAGCCTCGTGAGGATGATGTTCCCCTGGATGGGACGGAAGGCACAGATTGAGTATGTCTTGGACTATATTCATCAATGGATGGAGGAGGTGATGGTGGAGTTGGGTCTCTGTACCGATTCCAATCAGGCTGTTCTGGAATGTACTCAACATTTTCATTCAAATCAACAGTCACACAAGGCCCAACACGTTGTCGACGTGCTTGACGAGTAGTGCGAACACCACTCCCAGTTGCTCGATCAGCTGCCCATAGCTCCATCATCAAATCGTAGTGTTTTAAAGTATTAACTTTCCACTTTGCCGCCGTTGGCCTCGACTGAAACAACAAATATCACAAACACATTGTTTCATATAATGTATAATAACGATGGACAATATGTGAGTTTATAGATAAATACCTGAATCAAGTCCATTCAGACTTTGTCCTCAGCATTAAATGTCATACTAACCGGGTTCCATGCAAATCCACTTAATCCAGAAAACAGGTCATGCACCTCGCGCCATTTATCTTTCAAGACTTTCTGACGATTTTTTACATTATTTTTGGTAATTGCGACATACCCAGAGCTATGAAGATGATCAACTATATTACTATAAGCTTGGGATGTCCAACTGCCGTCAACCCTATTACCGATTCGTGATTCCTCAATCATATAGTGTAGAAGTCGTGCGTCCATGTCCTCTGTCCACTTCATAAACTCTCTAGTAGGAGCAGAGGACTCAATAGCGGTTGTCTTACCTCTGTTCATTTTATACCTAATTCATAAACAAAGTGATAAAAAATAAACTAATAACATCGTTAATATAATGTTTTGGTCATACCCATAACATCAAATAGTCAAACAACTAAATAAAATACAATAACTACGAGTTTTGATAATCTCGCCACATCTGATCTGTTATAGAATCCCTAATACTACTACCAATCCTATGGTCCTCTTCTGTAACTTGAGATGATGAAACATTATGGTCTTCCCTTTCATTCAACTCATGATCAACTTCATCAAGCAATGCTTCATCGTTGTCCACGCCACGAAGGAAGTTACATAAGATACAACAAGCTAATATAATGTCTGTCATTGTCTCCAATCCATAGTGCGGTTCAGTGCCACTTGCAATGATAAGGAATCATTTTTTCAAAACACCAAAGGTTCTTTCGATCACATTTCGCAACGATGAATGTCTATGATTAAACAACTCCCTTGAATTTTGTGGTCCTCTACGTGTATATTCTTTAAAGTGATATCTTGCGCCTCTATATGGAGTCAAAATTGTGCTTTTCAACATAAATCCAGCATCACTGAGGTAGTATTTTCCTACAATTTGTCCCATAAACAGGTCATTAGTCACTACACAATAAAATCTTCAACATCGCAATGTACACACTGACCTTAAGGAATAACCAACTGATCATCTTGATCAAGAGCATTTTTTAAAATTCTTGAATCAGATGCAGTCCCTTCCCACCCAGCAAGAACATATGTGATTTCATGTCAAAATCACACGCAACAAACACATTTTGAGTCGGCCAATCTTTTCTTCCTCGAAATCTCACAGCTTCACGGCTTGGCACCTTTACACGAACATGAGTACTGTCTATGACCCCTAAACAATCCTAATAATAAAAATAGTTGGGTCATCATAAACCATAAATTATTGTTATCATACTTTCATCAAATAACGTGCACAATAATATGTTAATATCAGTACCTTAAAGTATGGGTAAAATTGATTGTTGTTGAAGACATATGGATGCACCTCATTTCCTGAGGGATGAATTAGAAATTCCGATTCCAAACTTAAGATAGCATCCAACACATTGTGAAAGTGTCGACTAACCGTCGAACCAGATCGATGGAAAAAAAATGTCACACTTCGATTCTTAACATTATGGCCAATTATATGAAGAAATTGAGCAACTTGTTGCTCCACTGTTGAACGAATGGCGTCCTTAACTAACCCCATTGATCTTAGTCTCTCGCAAAGCTTAATAAATGCCTCTGGACCCATCCTAATGATGTCACGACATCAAACCGTATGCATAAGATATGACATTAATTGCTCTCTACGACGGTCTCTGTGTGGTAGGTAATTGCTTACACTACTGGAATCACTAGAGTATATATTTAAGATACTCAATGCTTGTGCAACAATGCATAACATTGTTACTGCAGCCAATGAAGTGGTTATTTGTAATTGTTGACGTATCAATGCGATAATATTAAAGTCTACATCGACCACATCATCATCTATATCTTTACGGTCGAAATATGAGAAATCTAATTCTCCTTCCATCTATATTAACTTAACAACATACATACTCATTAACACTTTATACATACATAAAACTAAAATCAACAACATAATTAAATTCACATACTCATGAAATCACATCCTATTTAACAATATTGTAGCATTCATAGCATATTTAAGCAACATACATTACATTTATTAACTAAACCAACCACATTCAACCATATTAATTAAATACAGTGATTTCAAACATACCTCTTGAAGAAACTTATTAAGCTTTCAACCAAGTTTTCAGCAAAAATTAACACTTCACCCAAGATTCAATTTCCACTCACAGTAAGATCGGAATAAGATACTAGCTTCAATTCTCGATGTTCAGTTCAAATGACTGACAATTCCAAAACAAACCTGTGCAAATAAGAACATCAATGTCAAACCTGTGCAAATAAGAACATCAATGTCTTATATGATTGGTAAAAACAAACTCACAATAGAGTTAAATATGTACCTTTTGCTCACTCTACCCAGTGAATGAACACAACAACTTATGAAGCTTAAGCAGGTAATAGTTATCTTTAATACACCCGCGAATTTTGTCAACGTCAAAGATGCTAACATCATAGTATCACACAAACTTCATTACTAAAGTACATATAAAATGGGAACAATAACATTTTGCTTAATAATACAAGTTAATACGGAAAGGAAATAGGTTCTTGGCCCTAACTTACATATATATGGTCCTCTAAGATGGTTCGCCTCTCAACATAGATGTAAAATCTTCATCACAAACTATTTTTCTATTATTTGACTACGGTGGTTATCAGTAACCAGTCTTCCTTCTGAATATTGAAGTTTAGTTTGGTCCAGAGATTGATAATTACAGTGGACAATGCAATTGCAACACGGACTGCTGAATTTCTCAAGCTAATCTGCATAATTTCTTAGAGGACACATCAATATACAAGCATCAAAATGTTAAAACGGTGTGCATAAAAACTGAACACATAAATAACTGTGTTTCTTCTCGGTACCTGACCAATGCTATGCACCTCCTTAGCTTACCACCACTTTACCAATGCACCGCTCAGTCCCAAAACATCAACCTGCAACACATAGAAATGGTTAGCATGTTGCTGTAATAAACACAATCCTTCAACTCCAACTCACTGTCAGGCTTATCTTGAATTTGTGACTGAAAAAACTACGCCCCTAAAACCTCCCCACCACCGTCGTCGTCCTCCTCTCCACCTCCATCCCCATGCACATCTTATTCTCCATGCAAGACATCACCCTCCCCTCCCGCATCCCTTTCTTCATGTTTACGGTTAGTCGATGTCTGCCAAGGGTACTGGTACCAAACCACCCTCCATCTGTCTTCTCTACAAGGCCAACGGTGCCAGCGCTTCCCTGCATCAACCTTAACACGGAGGACCTAACCAAGGACGGAGGAACGCATGCACCTATGTATATGGAAACTAACTTCACACACCACAACCTGCCCAAAAGGATGAACTCATGCACACCACGCCTAGAACCGGAGCCGCTGTAACGCGTTCTGGACGACCTCTAACCGGTTACAATATTCTGTAACCGATTACGCCTTCAAACAAAAATGTCCACTGTAACCGGTTATGGCTCCCTGTAATCGGATACGCGCATGGACAACCGTAACTGGTTACGCTGTCTTGTAACCGAGTACTCCATGCAAGCTGATACCCTCTTCTTCTTCCAACAAGCTCGCGATCAATCTAACTTCTTCAACCACTCCTTTCACGTTCGGTGTCCTTCATCCACTCCGTCATCATCATCAACAACGTTCTTGGTCCTCCGCCTTCGTCCTCAACTTCATCACCATGGTTGCACCTGCAACAACCACATCAAGACGGAAAGAAAGTATACCTCTCCTCCACAACTGGTTACTCTTTGCAAGAACTTCAGCACACACACTCGCACAATGGTCCTCTTCAAACTTCGCTCCTCTTCAAAGTTCGTTGTCTCAGCCAGGTAAAGTAATCCACCAAGCACGTACTTCTTAATGGTGTCCATGGTTATTCTTTTCAGATTCAAACATGTTTGCCAGGAGCAATGCCAGTGATTCTCTCCTTTGCAGTTCATGCCAGTGATTCTCTCCTTTGCAGTTCATGCCAGTGATTCTCTCCTTTGCAGTTCATGCCAGTGAATGGTTTACTCAAACAGTCACTCAAACACGGAATCTGGACACTGTATTGGGCTGCAAAAGCATTTACCAGATTAAACAAGTGCATGGCAAGAGGACAGTCAAAACTGCTCATCACATGGGCACTCAGTCAACTTTAGGCTTCAAACCACAATACTTCTTTCTCATGAAACCACAGTGTTGGATTTTTAAGTTATTTAAAATCGTTGGAATCGGTTATTAATCTTGAGAATCGAATAACTTCAACGTTTCATTTCGCTGATGTATGGAAGCACAGATTGGAAAAGCTGCATATGTCGTACAGGGTATATACGTCTTTACAGCGTAAATCATCGCAAATCCTCACATTTGCGAGATGAGCTGAACAGTGGAATTCCGCATATCAGCGAATATCCGTCTTACCAAATCCGTACAAATCCACCAAAACGAACGATCTTGCTTTTCGAAATCCGCCTACGGTAATTCACTTAAACAGTGTTATCCCTCCAAAAGGAACACAACATAAATTTAAATCGTCAAACTGTTTTTCTCCTTTGAAATTTTCGCAATTAATAAAATAATTTATATATAAACGGACTGGTAAAAGCATCTGCTGTACTAAGATTAGATCATAAAGAAAAAAGGAAAAAAAAATTCTTTCCGCACTAACACCACACCCAACCGTTAATCCCCAATACAATGAATATAACATCATTTGGTAAAAATGACATGAAATAATAAATAAATAAATGAAAACTCAAAAAATGAAAAACTGAAAATGGATAAGTCTTTATTATTGTTTAAGCTAAGGTGTATATTAAATCTTTGTCTCAGTTTATTAGCCAATAATCTTTTGACGCGTGTTTACATTTCTTTTCTTTTTCAAGTACGAATAACAAAAAATATCAAACCTAATTGATAATAAACTCGATCATTTTAACAATATCAATATGTTACGTTGATCAATTCGTTCATCTTGGTCAACCCATCATTATGTCTAATAGACATAACGGAACCAATCTAACCATTTAGTCCATCCTATCTTGTGTATCTATCAAGGTCATAACATGCATCTCATCCAATCCGACCATATCGTTAGTCTATTCATCTAGTTCATTGTGGTTATCTTGTCAGTTCGTCCATTGCAGCTAGTTGGATCATCTCGTCCGGTTAGCAAGTTCATTCCATCCATTCTAACTAATTCATCCATATCGTCACCTCATTTAGCTCATCCATTTCAACCAACCCAACAACTCATCCCATAACCCGATCCATCCCAACTAGCCCTGCCAACCCAGCCAACCAAGTCATCCTCGTTAACTGTTCCATCCTATACTTCCCAGTCATCTAGTCAACCCGATCCATCCCAACCAGCATGTCAACCCGTACATCTTGATCAAATCGTTAACGTTTCCATTCATTAAACCTAGTCAGTATTCGGACAATCTCTTATGAACCCGTCCATCTTATCCAACTTTGACCATCTCATTGTCTCAATCATCCCATTAGCACACCCAACGCAGTCAATCCTCCATCCCGTTAATCCTAGCCGCATGGTCAGATTACCATCCTGTTAGTGTGATTCATCCGCTCCATTCTTTTATCCTGCCCATCCCCATTAGCCTCAAGGCATGTCCTGTCAAATTTGAATATCGTGATCATCCCATCATCGTATCAGGCTAGACATTTCCGTCATGTGGTCAACGAGTTTTTTTCTATCATCCAAAATTTGATATTTTTATTTTTGATATTTCATGGTGGAGCTGTCGATTGACGTCAGTTTGGTGCATTCAATTCAATGTTAGGCTAAAAAAAAAAGAATTGGCGCCGAGCACAGATGAGAGGAAAATAAAATAACGAATCATGGAATTGAAGGGGTGCATTCCAATATTTTTTAAAAGAAGTGAGCTGCAAAATCAGAATGCAAACACAAATGACCAAAAAGCCATGATCTAAAACAAATGTCACTAAGAGAACGTGGATATTTTGGGATTTTCTCTGAAGTTTTGAGGTTAATTTATAGATATCATCCACAAGCACACATGGTCAAACACTAAGATGGCCTCATCAGTCTCCTTCACCCTTTTCTTCCTCTGCTTCTCTTTCTTTCACTTCCCTCTCTTTTTATCACAATCAAGCCATTCATTCCCCAAAGAAGCCCTCCCCAGCAGGTATGGTTACTTACCAATCAATCCTACTTCTGCGTCTGCAATTTTCTACGCTTTCTATGAAGCCCAAAACTCCACTTTGCCACTCTCCCAAACCCCACTTCTCATTTGGCTCCAAGGTGGCCCTGGCTGCTCCTCCATGCTTGGGAACTTCTACGAGCTTGGACCATGGCGAGTCACCCAATCTCTCACCCTTCAGCCCAACCCTGGCTCCTGGAACAGAATTTTTGGCCTTCTTTTTCTTGATAGTCCCATTGGATCTGGCTTCAGTGTGGCCTCAACCCCAGAAGAGATCCCAAGAGATCAAAACGCGGTTGCCAAACACCTCTTTGCTGCCATAACCAAATTTCTTCAACTGGATCCTCTTTTCAAGCATCGCCCTGTTTATATTACTGGAGAAAGCTATGCTGGCAAGTATGTACCTGCGATTGGGTACTATATATTGAAGAAAAATGAAAACTTGGAGGCTTCCGAAAGAGTGAATCTGGCCGGTGTAGCTATCGGGGATGGGTTAACAGACCCCGAAACTCAAGTTGTCTCTCATGCTGTGAATGCATACTATGTTGGATTGATCAACGAGAGACAGAAGAATGAGCTGGAAAAAGGTCAACTGGAAGCTGTTGGGTTGATCCAAAAGAGGAATTGGAGTGCAGCAACAGATGCGAGAAGCAAGGTGTTGAAAAGGTTGCAAGACATGACAGGGTTGGCTACTTTGTATGACTATACAAGGAAAGCTCCGTACGAGGATGATCTGGTTGAAAGGTTCTTGAACATTGCGGAGGTGAAGAAAGCACTGGGGGTGAAAGAATCGTTTGTGTATGAGATATGCAGTGATGTTGTTGGGGAGGCATTACATGGTGATGTGATGAAAAGTGTGAAACAGATGGTGGAATACTTGGTGAGGAAGAGCAGGGTGTTGCTTTATCAAGGTGAGTATGATTTGAGGGATGGAGTTGTCCAAACAGAGGTGTGGGTTAAGACAATGAAATGGGAAGGGATAGAAGAATTTCTGAATGCTGAAAGGAAGATATGGAAGGTTAATGGAGAGCTTGCTGGGTATGTTCAGTCTTGGAACTCTCTCACCAATGTTGTCGTTTTGGGAGCTGGCCATCTTCTTCCCACTGACCAACCTCTTCATTCTCAAGCCATGATTGAAGATTGGGTTCTCCAAAAGGCTTTGTTTGAAAACTTTCCTAAGGCAAATGTATCAAGTAAGTCTATACTTGTTGAATAACCATTGAGATTAATCATTGGTTAAATTAGACTCGTCACTGTTTCCTAATTAAGCAAACACTCTTAAAAAAGTTCTATTTCTTTAATTGTTATTTCCCTTTTAAATTCAAAGTGATAATTATTTTATCTAAAAAGTCATGAAACTTGTTTTATTTTCTTCATTGCTTTTATGTTAATAATACATGAGTTAGTTAAAGATTAACTGAAAAGCAAAAATATAATTAAAAAAATAGTTAATATAAGTTTAGACTTTGAAAGCACCATGTAAACAGAAAATAAAAACCCATGGGTTAAATGAAAGCATGTTTGATATCTTGGTTTCACAAATATGATTTAATTATAGGAATTATATGTCATCGGTACTCATTAATTTTAGGTTTAATACCCTACTTTGTTTCCAATTTCCTTCGAAAATGTCAAATTAGTCAATCCTTTAAAAAATGCGTCAATTACGTCCTCATTTAATAAAATTTGGATCGATGAAATCCCTTCCGTTAAATCCGAACGACATTAATTATTTTTCTCTTTCCTTAATTAACGTCGTTTGTACGAATTTAACAGAAGGGATTTCATTGATGCAAATTTTATTAAATGAGGACGTAATTGACGCATTTTTTAAAGAATTGACTAATTTGACATTTTCGAGCGAAACTGGGGACAAAATAAGGTAGTAAGCCTTTATTTTATTGATTAATTTTTTCAGTTATTAATTATGATATAGAAGGACTTAATTGTAATTATAATAATTTCATGGACATGCATTATGTAAGACTTAATTACAAACGCACTTAAAACCCCTTTGAGAGGACGTCAGGTGTCAAGCGAAATAAATATGGAAATCAGAAAGTGGGAGACAGGTGTGGGCAGTGGAGTGGTCGTTCGTCCTTGACAGTGGTAGCAAAGCTTAGTTTTTCAAAATTCACGCCACTCTTTGCATGCAACCTCTCTTCCAAATTCTAAAACTACATTTTTCTCCTCCATCTCTCTAAAAATTCTTCCTTCTCTCTACAAAATCTTACCATTTCTCTTCTTCGATCACCACTCAGGCACTGCTAAAGCACTCCTGACATCAAGAACTTCCGCGTAAACCGATTGGTTTACGATTCTGAGCTGGTGAGTCTCTTTTTCTCTAGTACGTTCGGTTACGTCTTGCATGCAACTCTTTGGTTCTAGTTGTCTGAGTGGGTGGTAGTAGTCTGAGTGTTTCTGGTTTTTCTCTGTAGTTCAGTATCCCTAACAACGTGATCGTCGAACGTTAGTTCTGTGGTAAAGGGAAGTTTTATTCTGCTTCGTTTGAGCGTTCGTCTACGTGTTGAGATAAGGGAAACTTATATAATTTAATTTGTATGTTGCTTGTATTGCATGAACGTTTGTTGGGTTGATGAATTGAAATGAAATATGATTGTGCTATATTTTGATGGATGAAGTATGTGAATTTACTATGATGTGGATGTATGAAATTATGTAGATAAATGTTGAGAAATGAATTGAGATATATGATTTCTAAATATGAAATTTCCCTAAGATTATGTGTGTTCGTTACTGAATGGTCTTTGACCGTTTGGTTTTTATAGGGGACTCGTTTAAAACTAGATTCTTTCATTTGGAAAGAATTTATGTTGAGGACGAGCGTCTTCGTCTAGTACAATTTGTGTACAGGCGTTCCACCAAGGATATCATTTCCTTGGTATTTTAAAATAAAATTAAGTATATTTGTGTAGTAGTGTGTCCGTTTGTTTTTGAACATTAGTCAAATGATATCCGATATTCACCAAGCGCTCGTACTATTTAGTGTTTGGTCTTACACTAGGTACTCGTTCTAATTTTCGTAAGCTAACTTCATAATAAGAGTGTTCGTCCAAGCTCAATAGGGTTCGCTCATCATGGTGTTCAGTCTTTGACTAACATTCAGTTTCCTGATGTTAAATTCAAATAAGCTAAGTATTTATAAGCGCTCGGTTTCTTCATGTGATTATTCGAGGCATTAGACTTTGAACGTCTTGAAGTGTTTGTCTCCATTGGGTTCAGCCTAGAGTCTTAGTACCTGGTATGGGTTTTTCGGTGTTGGGTTTGAACTCTCATGAGTCAGTTTATTGAATTGGCTCCCCTTGTAAATAACATTCTTTCTGTTCGTTCCTGTGATATACGATTGTACTCTGGTCCGTTCTCAACTCGATAGTAACCCTCTCGGTGTTAATCTTTTCCGGAACTGGAGACCTTTCGGTCTCGCTCCAAGGGTTCAGTCTCATTCTGAGTTCAGAGTGAATGTTCGGTATTTGGTATCTTAAGTGATTTTAGTTAAAATTGAAGTTGAAAATGGAAGATGATGGAATATGATGTAAATGAAATGTATTTAATTTTGAACGACCGGGGAGGAATATCTCATGATTGCATATTAAAATTTGGTAAAGTATGAATGTGGGCATGTTAAGTTGGCGGTTCATCCTGATGTTCCGTGATTACTCGTCCTCACGTAGAGGAGGGTAAGTCATGTGTGGGAACGACAGGATATCCTAGTCCTTATGGTTAATTTGGACAAATAGGACTAACCTCGGGTGGCAGCTGTTGAGGGTATCCCAGTTACTACATCACTGGGGTGCACGAACGTTGTAGCTACACAGAATTCATACAGTTTGGACAGTTAGTCTAGTATTAGACTTTGTATTAACGAGTGATGAATTATCTTGTTTGATTTTGATTGTGTGAAATATATGTTTATACATGAATTAAATTACATAAGCTTACCCTATGTCTTTCTATCTTGTCTGTTTTGTACGTTTGGTTGTCTTTATAGTTCAATGATCATCCATGTGGATGTGAGTAGAAGGAGACGAGCTGCTGGAAGAGGCGCTGGAAGAAGAAAACTTAGTAGAGGTAGAAGTTAAGACCGAATAGTAGAACCGTTCGGTCAGTAGTTTAGTTTGATAGTAATGTGATTGTTCGATCACCTTTTTCCTTTGTTTTGTATGATCGTCTGGTGTTGGCTTTTGTAAATCGTTTGGTCAGAATTGCTTATATTGTACCATTTAAGTTTGTAGTTCTTTCTGTAAGGTCGTTCGGCCACAAGCGTACTTCTCTTTTAATGTAAGATTAAGCTGTAATATTATTAAATGTGATTATTCTATTATATAGTTTTAGACTGTATTTTTTGGATGTTACACATTATATATTGTATTTCTTTTTATTTTATATTATGAAAATACATGTTTTTAATTTAAATGGAATTATTATTATTAGTACAAATAACTCGAAAATTACCTGTTTTAATCAACAAGAGCCTTTATCACCATGATCATGTTCCTCACATTAACGGAGCGACAATTGAAGCTCATTTACTGTGGCTGTCATTCATTCACAATTTATTCTCAAGTATTATTTTTCACCATACAACCTTTATGCTTTACAACATACAAACATTTTTATTATTTTGTGATTTTTACAGTGGACTAGTCTTATATAAACATGTTAAGTGTATGTGAAATGCAAATGGAGAATTATAATGAAGAGTTACTTGTAGATAATGATGACGAGAGATGTACTACTGTTAGTATCATCCAAACTATAGATGATTAGAAGCCTATGTTGACCATAACAATGATGTATCATATATATATATATATATATATATATATATATATATATATATATATATATATATGTATGAATATAAAAGTTATATTCATTTTGTCACCTGGAGGTATTCTAAGTGGATTGTGCATCTAAAGATGTTGTTAGGTGGGCTCTTCAACTTGACTTCTTGTGGAGCATACCATCACGGTGGGTTGTCGCACCTGGTCCCATTTTTGAAAGGTCAACAAAATGTTGAGTCAAAATCAATAAGACTAATTAATTTGTTTTGTCATCTTTAGTTTGAATAGATAAATAAATAAAATTGTTTGTAGAATATCATTTACTTCGATTGTAATTTTTTAGATGAGAATATTACTTTATCATATTATTTTTCATTTGTAAAATATGTGTAAATAATAATTTTGTAATTAGGTTTAATAAGCCAAATAGGTCAAGGGTGTGTAGGGTTGAGCAAAGTTAACTTAAAATATTTAAACTATAGTTAATCCATACTTTTTTAAACTTAAAAAACTGATAATGCAGTTAACTAAAAACTAATTAAATTAATTAATAATACAGTTTAAGTTTATATCTGTTTTTTGCTTCTCGCTCGCTCGGTGCTACTCTCCTGTTCATTCCACTCACTTGGTGCTACTCCCGTTCATTCCACTCACTCGGTGTTACTCCCGTTCATTCCACTCACTCGGTGCTACTGTTGAAGGCTACCGCCGAGGTTACCGTTGTTGAAGGTTCGCTGCCGTCGAGGTTACCGTTGTCGAAGGTTTACCGTCGAGAGCATTTGGGGTTCTTCCATCATCAGTGGCCAAGGTACTTTATTATTGCTTTATTATTCCAATAAGGGTTTTAAATTACCATCTGGGGTTCTTCCATCATCGTTAAATCTCCCAACCCTTAACCCTTAAATTCGTTCACTGGATATGATAGGAAGAAAAAGATGATTTTGTTTCTAATGCAAAATACACACACATACCCTTTTCTTAATTTTTATTTTGCAATATGTTAAAAGCAAGAAGACCAATATCTTTTACCAGAATCCTTGTTCTGGAAACTCTATAAAAGCAAGGTGCGGCAGCAAGGAAATTCCAGAATTGAGAACTTGTCAATGGTTACTTAATGATAAAATTTTAGAAGTATAATAATTAACAAGGGATAAAACGTTTGAAAATAAATTTTCAATAAGGATATAAAAGGGAAAATAGAGTGATTTCCCCTTTAATTGGTTGTAGCAAAACTTAACAATTAGGAAAAGAGGTCATGAAATGCTTCCTTTTCCAGAGCATTGGTTGACACTTGGAATGCAACAGAGAAAAAAGAAAATAAAATAAATACATCTCATTAAATTGCAGTATTGATTTTATAAGAGTCATGGATGACGAGTGAAGAAAGAAAATAAAATAGAGGGTGTGGAATACCTGTCTATGGCAATTCAAAGTTGATTTTCTTTTTAAAAGAATATTTTCCAACTCATGCTTACGGGCTTCACTTCCTAGTCTGTATCTGGTTTGTGAATAAAATTACGTGGACAGATTTTGATATATTGTATTGAAGTAAAATAAAATCAATGGCTTGAGTTAGTTGTGTGCTTTTGTGATTTTTTAACATAGTTCAATGTAGAGAAAAATTCAACTAAGTGGTTGTCTAGACGATAACTGTTGTTTCAGTAAGAAAGATTTGAGAACTATTAGAAGATGCCTAGGGACAGACATGTTGTTTTGTTGTATCTTAGTTGACAGGAATATTGCATCCTGTGTAAAGGGAGAAGGCTCCCTTGGAAGCTTACGAATTGTGTTCTTTGTCACCAAGAATAATAATACAGACTATACAGTGTTTTTCTGTGTGAGAGAGTGTGTGCACGGTGTCTTTTGGTGTGAGTTCTGGGTTTCTTGTTCCAAGAAACTTAACAGTGTGCTTCTGTCATTATGAATTTGGGTTTGGGTTTCAATGCTCCACTTTATTTACAATTATGGACTGTTGTTAATGAACAGGATTGGCGGTGTTACTATCCTAAGGTGTGGTATTATTTTCATTTATGCAGTCAAATCAGTGAGCATATATGGTTCTCCTAGACGTTGCGGTGGCCAAGGTGATATCCTTTCTGGAAGGCAAGTCCTCTGTTCTTGTTTCAAAATTCTCGTGTGCTATATTATGTTTGGGTGGTTCTTCTCTGTGAGATGGAAATTTCTTTATTTTCCGTAGTTGATTTTTCTAGTGCCAAATTTGCTGATGAACTTTCAAGTAGAATATTGATTTCCTGTTTAAATGAATAAATCATATCCTCATCTTTTTGGCTGGAACACAACTATATCTAATACTTAAAAGTACTTCTGGAAGGAGATTATTTCGGTAATGCATTTTAGACATTCTTCATTAGTTCTTCTGAGAATTGAAGTAAAGTGACTCAATTACTGATTGGCAGGAAGTATTTACTTATATATCCAGTTGTTAGTGATATATTTTTACTACTCTGTTAGTCCTTGCAGGTAGAAATTTTCAATCAAATAAATAAATGTCCATTCATTTGATTAATTCTTTTTGTTTACTATTTTTTTCTGAATTTTTTTCAGACCCTATATCATCATCATCATTTAGATAAATTTGTCTTTTGTTTGATTGAACTCTTAATTAATGTAGTGACGTGAATGTCAGAAACGGTAGAAACCCTCACACCAAATACTTCTAGAATGGATCATTTACCTTCTTATATCGATCCATCGTCAATTGAGAATAGTAAAGGTCGATCAGATGTGTGGGGACATTTTACTAAACAAAACCCTTATTCTGAGAAGAAGGCTAAATGCGATTATTGTGGTGATTTGATTAAATATTTGGCTGGAACAAGCGGGATGAGGAATCATTTGACGAGATGCAAAGAAAATCCTAATAAAGAAGCATTCAAAAGGCAAAAGCTTTTATCATCAACTACAGAAGTTAGTGTTAGCCCTTCACCAACTATTTCTAAATTTGACCAAAATGCATCTCGAATGAAGTTGGTGAAGATGTTTGTGAAGTCCGAGCTTCCTTTTCGATTTGTGGAAAATGAGGACTTCCGTGACTTTGTATGGTCCTTGCAACCACGATTTGAAGTCCCATCCCGCACTACATTGAGGCGTGAAATATGGGAACTCTATGAAGAGGAAAAAGTAAAGTTGAAAATGTTTCTATCAAAGCAGTGTGAGAGGGTTTGTTTAACTACAGACACATGGACTTCAATCCAAAACCTAAATTACATGAGTTTAACAGCTCACTTTATTTGAAACGTTTTGTTTTACTGTATATTGAGTTTGAAGGCAATTAAACTTTTGTGAGGACTGTTTTGGTTTTTAGATGATTGATGGCTTTGTTGGTTCACAATAATAGCTTATTTCATTCAGTTATGGTTATGGAGAGAGCTTTTCAAGAATACGTGATTTTTAACCAAACATACTACAACTTGAATATCCATGTCTGTATTCACTTGTTATTCAATAACTTCGGAAAAAAAATTAAATTTTGTGCTGAGATTATTTTCTGTATTACAGTAAACTCTAGTTGTATGAAATCATTGATATTCCCAGTTTAGATTATCTTTCCACATTCTCATTATCTGGGAAGGGAGGCATATGGTACCTCATCATGTGGGTGTCCCTTTTCTCTTTCTTCAATTTTAATGTTTGACTAGTAATTTCAATTTGTAGCAGAAAACTAGCTCTGTCGTAATCCTTGATTTTGCTGGATTTTTAAATTGATTATGAGGGGGTAATAAAAGTGTTTCAATATACAGGAAAAAAATGTCTTTAAAATATGTCAGATCACGTTAAAATATGTTGTCAGCAATTTATCATATAGATATTGATCTTATTAAGCCTAGTGTTGACACTGCTATTATTGATTTCACTTCCAATGCTCTTGATTTAGTTTATGCTATTGATCATATTGATATACTTGTTTATGTTTTTGATCCAAATGTTTTTGCTGTTTCAGATCTTGCAATTGTTCAAGTGCTGTAACAACAATTGTTCAAGTGCTGTAATTGCACTGCTGTTGTTGCTGATTTTTCAAGTGCTGATTTTGCAATTATTTAATCGGATACGAGATCATAATGACTCAGATCGACTTCATCCCTGCATTTTTATATAATGTAGGTTTTTGAAACCTATTTATTTTTCATGTAGAAAATTTTGAATTTTAAAATAGCTCGGAAGTATCTGATTTAATCAAGATTTGACTTATAAAATAAGTATACTGCATGCATTTGGAATGAAAAGTAGTGCTGTGCAACAAGATTAGTTCACTGAACTGCACTGTACTATGAGTAGACTAAAAACTAGTGCAGTTCAGTTCACCCTAACTATTTTTAGTTCAGTTTAGTTTAGGAGAACTGTTTTATAGTTAACTGCAAATTTTTATAGTATAGTGCAGTGCAATATACTTTGCCCAGCCCTAAGGGTGTGAATATTACAAGACAATGAGAAAAGAACATTTATAAGACATCAAGACAAACTAAAACATGAAAATTTTAATTAAGATAAGCACAAAAAGTATGACACAAATTTAAATTTGATTAGATATGTTAGATTATTAGATATCTTATTTTTATCTTTTATCTTTATTTATTTTTGTTATTATTTTTTATTTATATTTTAGACTTGGTTAATAATTTTTTTTATTATATATACAATACCTTATGTGATGACAATTCTCTTAGCTAGTTTTGATCAAAACTAGAAAAGAAAGCCATGTAGGTAGGTGAATTGATAATGGTTGCAGAAATATGGTAGAAAAGAGATTAAGGCTTTTGGTCATGGACTGTTTTATGGTGATGGAGGTGGTGTTTTGTAATGCTCTAAGAGAGGTTAGGCCAACAACTCTTGGAGGAAGGTGGCTAGAGGAGACCACTTGGGTTGCTTTAGCCTAGGGTGACCTAATAAGAGTAGCATGACACAAAAACAACAACATAACTTTACTCGAAATAAAAGGTAATTACATTAAGGAGAGACACCTCTATTTATAGACTAATATGTCTCAAAATAGACAAAAACGTTAACCTAAAAGAGCTACATTGGCTAGCTTAGAGAACAAGGAGAAATCCTCTCTACTAGGAAGGAGACAAGTGACGAAAGTCCTCTCAAATGAAAGGGTGACATGTGGTTACTACCTATGAAAAATACTATACATTTCCAAAGTGACATATGACCACTAACTAGGAGGAAAAACTCTCCAATAGGAGGGTGACACTTGTCAAGGTCACCCCTTGGTCAACTCATGGTATGGAAGTCCCACCTTCGTCAACATTGGGCTTGGCCTTTGTTGACTTGAGTGGTCAAAACCCTATTTTACTTGACCCAAAATACAAGGCCCAAATTAAATCTTATGCGACTAGGCTTATAATATAAAGCCCTAATAAATCCTAGACTACATGGCCCAAATACAAGACCCTAAATTATTCTTACTCCAAAAGCTTCATGATGGCCCAAGATGACCCAAGAGATAGAGTTTAGGTCTATCTTCCATATATGACTTCAACTCTTCTTGAATATGTTTGGTCATAGCTAGGGGGTATGTCATCACTATGTTTATTTTCTATACAAAGGAAATTAATCTCATACATAGTTTTTCACTATATTCAATATGATATCTAGAGCCTAAGGTTCTTTTGAAAAAAAATTGTTGCCCTTCCCCATTGCTCTTGTCGTCGTTGTCAAAGCTCATCAGAGCCACCATCACCGTCCTCCATCGTCACCATCACTAGAGGTTTAGTTTCAATCGACGACCACATGATTTTGCTTTTCTCAGCCAAGCAACCCCAATGCCATCGTGATTGCAGCCACTAGAATCCATGAATGCTCTTACGCGCCAGTCGAAGTTCACAAACGTCGTCTTTTCTAGTCGCATGTGGTAGTGCTTATGCCATATTCTCTAACTTCAAATGTTCCTCATTGGATGAAAATTGATGCTTAGTTATGCATAATTTTGGAGGATACTCTTCACTCTTCTTTAAAACAAATTTTTTGTTCATACGACACATGTTTTGAAGTATGAGAATAAGCTAATATATTATACACCCATGATACTGAATGTCCTTATGGTGTTTATCATGATCTTTTCAACGTTGTTTCTTCTCGGCATCAAAAACTATATGGTTCATTATAAGGATAAGATTCATGTTCTTTTCCATGAATTTAATGAGTTATTGCCTCTGACCTCTACTACTGCCTAAGAAATAGAGCAAATGTCAAAGTTTTTCATGGTGTTGGCATTACATGGACTTGTAGATGAATATTTCCATGTCTATGATCAGCTTTTAGGTTCACTTGTTGTACCCACTTTAACTTCTACCTGTTCCGTTATTTTCATCAATGATACACGTATTTTTGTTGATTCCTCTACATTAGCATCTCAACGTAATGATCGAAATCCACAAGTGTGACCATTGTGGTACTCGGTTACAAGATTGACAGGTGTTATACATTACACGGACATCTTACTTGATATGCTAATATTGTTTATATTTATCCTCCCTCCCAATCACCTCTTATAAATATCACCCATAAATTTGTTATTATCAATAACTTTCTCAAATGGTATAAGGATGAATAAGATTCTAGTTCCACTACTTCTATATCATGCACAAGTACATGTTTTATTGGTCTTACTCAATCTTCTTCTCTTGATCCTTGGGTTCTTGACTCAGGAGTCGCATATCATATTACTGGTACCAATTCTTTATTTTCCTCTTTATCCTCTCTGGATAATTTACATTATGTTACAATGGCTGATGGATCTAGGATTTTAGCTCATGGTATTGAGAGTGTTAACAATTTTTCCTTTTTTATCCATTGATAATGTTCTTTATGTCCCTATGTCCTCTTTTTAAATCATTATCCATTAGTCCTCTAACTTACTCTCTTGATTATGTTATTTTTGTTACCATACATTTTGTTTGTTCACGAGACTGGAGTTCGAGACAGGTGATTGACACCTAATGTGAGTCTCATGGTCTTTATCATTTCCTCCCTTCTAGACATGTTAGCGCAATTATATAATCTTCATCTCTTTTTTCATGCTTAGTTAGGTCATCCCAATCTTGCTAAACTGCAACAGCTTATTCCCAACTTATCCAAGTTATCCAGTTTAGTGTGTGAGTCGTGTCAATCAGGCAAGCACAATCGCAGTTCCTTTCCTTGTCATGTCTTCCACCGTGTTTGGTCCCCTTTTGTCTTAGTTCACTCTAACATTTTGGGACCTAGTCGTGTTAATGAAAAATCATTTTGAATTATTTTATACATTGCCATATTTTTTAAATGAAATTAAAACTCGGTTTGGTGTTTACATTAGAACTTTGCAAAGTGATAATGACCATAAATATCTTTCCCATTCTTATAAACAATTTATGGCTTCTCATGGTATTCTCCACCAAACTTCATATGCTTATACACCTAAACAAAATGAGGTGGTTGAGCGGAAAAATAGACACCTTATTGAAACAACTCACACTCTTTTAATTCAAGTTGAAGTTCCTCAATATTTTTGGGGTGTTGTTGTTCTTACTCCATGTTATCTCATTAATTGCATTCTCCATTTGGTTTTAGATAGTAAAATACTTCATTCTATTTTATTTTCTCATGAACCTCTTCATTCCTTACCTCTAAAAGTTTTTAAGTCTACATGTTTTGTTCAAAACTTTTAGTCATAGTCTGGAAAAGTTATATCCACACAAATGATTTTTTTTAAGATTTACTATATCAAATAAAGGAAACAAGTGTTTTTCTCCTTCACTTAATCGTTATTTTGTTTTTGTAGATATCACCATCAATGAGTCTTCTTTTTATTTTAAAGGTCATTCTTCTTCTTATATGTCTCCATCTACTATAGTCAATATTCCTAATATAGTCAATATTTCTTTTATTTGTGGGACTCTAGTTGTGCCTTGTCCATCACCACCACCATTAAATTCTTCTCTATCACTACTTTAGCTTTATAGTAGCATACATCATTATTAACAACCACTAAGTGAGTTAATTCAAATCTCAACTACTTTGTCTCCTTTGACAAATGAGTCTAATCTTTCCAATTGCCCTTCAAAAAGGTATTCGTTCTACTTGTAATCCCCCTCCATATTATATTTCTTTGAGTTATCATAAATTATATTCACCTTTTTATACCTGCCTTTTGTCTATTTCTTCTGTGACCATTCCAAAATTTGTCAGTGATGCCTTATGCCATCCTGGTTGGCGTCAAGCCATGCTAGATGAACTAAGTGCTCTTCAAAATAGTGGAATTTGGGAGCTTGTCCAATTATTGTATGGGAAATTTGTTGTTTGTTGTAAGTAGATTTTTGCTATCAAAGTTGATTCTGATGGTACTATTGATCTCCTCAAAGCATGTCTAGTGACGAAATGTTAAACCCAAATGTTTGGGTTAGATTATGGTGATACCTTTTCTCCAATGGCAAAGATGTTTTTTTTTCGTTTGCTTATAGTCGTGGTTGTTCATCAATAATGACCTCTTTATCAATTGGATGTTAAAAATGTGTTCCTCAATGGAGATTTGCAAGAAGAGATTTATACTTAGAAACCTCAGGGTTTGTTGCTCAAGGGGAGTCTTTTGGGTTTGTATATCGTCTTTGCAAATCCTTATATGGCCTAAAATAGTCTCATAGGATCTGGTTTGGAAAATTTAGCAATGTTGTTCAACAATTTGGTATGACTCGATGTGAGACAAATCATTCAGCCTTTTATCGTTACTCAAGTGCTAGATGTGTCTACTTGATAGTATATGTTGATGACATTGTTCTTATAGGCAATGCAACCATGAAATCTCCTAGATTAAACATCATCTTTACCACCATTTTTAGACCGAAGATCTTGGCAACCTCGGACATTTCTTGGGTATTGATGCGACACAATCCAATGATGGTATTATTATATCTTAAAGAAAGTATGCATTAGATATTTTTAAGGAAACAAGTTTGATGAATTCAAAATTTATTGAGACACCCATGTATCCTAATACTAAAACTCTACCAAAATAAAGGGAGCCTATGTTAGATCCCGAGTAGTATAGAAGACTGGTTAGAAAATTGAATTATCTTATAGTTACTCGTCCTGGCATTTCCTTTGCAGCCAATGTGGTAACCCAATTTCTTAATTCCTCATGTGAAGATCATTGAAATGCAGTCATCCGTATAATAAAATACATTAAAGGAGCTCTTAGAAATGGACTTTTATATTGTTCCAATAACCATACAAGAGTTGTTTGTTATTCAAATGCTAATTAAATATGATCTCCTTCTAGGGTAAAATCTTTTTGAATCTAGTAAGATCTTTTTGAATGTTTGCTAAATCTTTTTTAATCTGGTAAGATCTTTTTAAATATTTTTAGATCTCCACAACAATCAAATATATCTTGAAGATATTCGATTATTTAGAAGATAATTGGAGGAGATTACATTATCAAAAGGAAGATTACAACAACAGAAAATTCCAAAACAAATCTTAGTTCAATTTCTATATAAAGAGAGTTAGGAAAATACATTAAAGGAGTTTAGGAATCCATTAGGGAACCTAATTTCGTCATCTCTACCTTTCTTCTTCGATTTTTATGCTATTTCTATTAGTGATAGAGTGTTAAGCTTCTAGGGTTGATTCTGTTTTAATTTCTTAATTGCATTCTAAGGTTAGATGAATAAAATTGTTTACTCTTTTGATTCTTGTGATTTCTATTATTTTGTCTCTTAATCAAGTAAAGTAATGATTTTTACATTGTATCAAGTTAGCACGGTGTTAAAATCTACATAACATAACATTCATATGAGTCCAAAGGTTTTTAATTTTAATTGATAAACTACTTTGATTAAAGTTATAAAATTTCATATGATTGAGTCAATTTTAGTCAATAATTGTTACTTTGATTAAATGTGAAAACTTTAATTAGAACTAATCTAGAAGTTACTTTAGTTAATTAGCTTTTTACTATATATAAAAGGTAAAATAATTGACAAGATTTGGCCTAGTAATATTTAATTGAAAAATTAGTTTGGTTAATTTGTTATGATCAATTTAAGAAGTTTCTTCTTTTGATTGAGAAGTTATTTTGGTTTAAAGTAAGAACACCAACAAATTAGTTGAGAAGTTACATTGATTAATTTGAAATCTTAGACAAGAAATCAATAATAATAATCTTTAGAAAACAAATGATGAATCCTATTTTTAAAAAAATAGTAGAATCAACCTATTTTCTTTATTATTATTTTTATCTTTTTTTTATTAAACAAAATAAGAAAGGATAAGTTCAAGGAGAACTCAGTGCTTTTATCAAGAAGTAGAAAATAAGATGAAATGGAGAAAAAGGAATGAATAATGAAGAATGTGCCACCTTTGTGAAGAATCTTGGTGAATAAGTGCAATGAGGATTCATTACTTGAAAAATAATTCCAAGATAAAGATCAAAATAAGGCTAGAAGACTTAAGACACTCGAAGTGGTCACTCAAATTCAATTTGTATTCAATCATCAAGTATATTTTACAAGAGAGATTGACACCCTATTTATAGGTGAATGGTGTGCCCTAAGAATAGAAGAAAGTATTTTCAAGTTAGTTACAAGCAATGGGAGCACAAGAAAAGAATAATCTTTAGTGTGGACACAAGAAAACAAAAACTTAAGTCTGAATACAAAATAATAGTGACACTTAATGTGAACACAAGCTAAATTAAGCTAATGATTACATTTATTTTAACACTTAATTAATTTATAACATTGGTTATCACATGGATAACCCCTAAATTATAGAAAGGCACATGAATAATCACCTAGGAAGTTTCTTATTTTAAAAAAAAGACATGTGAAGTGGGTATAACATTCACATGCACTTAAAAGTAATATCGATCGACTTAGTCTTAAGAGGAGTCGAATTTATAAAGTCAACGTCATGCAAAGTTGAGGTGAATGTCGAGTTGAATTAGATCAAGACCAAGTGAAGTCAAATTGGTAAGGGATAGGTCATGCCAAAATGGGTAGGGACCAAGTTGAGCTAAGTTGGATAGCACTCGAGTTGAGTCAAGTCAGTTGAGTCCACGTGAAGTTAGGTGGTGATGGAAACCTCCTTAGTTAGGTTGGGCCAAAACTACGAGATGTGCATGGAGGGATGTTTCCTTAGATGGATGGTGTGGAAAAGTAGTGGTAAATGGCCCAAGGATGATGAGCTGAGGTGTGGATGGTGTAAAAGCTCATGGCCTCTATGAGATATGGTGGTGATGGTGTAGTGTTTGGTGGCTCAAGAGAGGTGGTCAACTCAAGGAGCAAGGTGACTAGAGAGGCCTCTAAGGTTTCTCTAGTCTTGATCTAAGAAGTGTATGGCCTAAATTTGGTAGCATAACATTACATTAATCCAAGATGAAATACAAGGCTGGAGACACCTTTATTAACAGGCCAAAGGTGTCTCCTTCTAACCCTAAATGCATGATATCTCACCTTTGCTCTCATTTTCCAAATATGAGGCCTTCTAAGGAGTGGAAAAGTGTCCACAAATCCTCTCCAATGATGAGAGCACATGTAACCACTCATAAAACACAATCATCTACATTCCTAGAGTGTCATGTGGCCACTATTAAAAGCAAATTCTCTCCAATGATGGAGGGATATATGACCACTACCAAAAAGAAATCATCTATGTTGAGATTATTGATAGGGGGAGCACTGGTTTAGCTAAACCTACAATCTCAGAGCTTCTGATTTTTTATGATGACAATATTATTAATAACAACATGTGTTGTTATGTGTTGTTTATATGTTACATGTTCATAGCTTTCATGTTTATGATTATTTGAGAACATGTTTGTGTTGATTTTGTCATTGTTTCAATTCACTGTGTTTTACATGAAATCTTATCTGTGAATGCACGACATATGTTTTAGAAAAGGAAAACCACAAGCACTTTTTTTGAACTTATAATATGTGGCAAAACAGCAGTTTTAAGCCGACTTCATTATGAAGTAAGTCGATTAAAACTCGTGGCTTTGCACAAACTTTTTCAAAGTGTGCTGTGAGAATTCTTGAAGAGAAATTTTTTCAAAACTTTGTTTAACTATGTTGTATAATCGGTTACATGCAACCTGCATTCGACTAAGTCTGTTACAGTTTTGAAATTTTGGTAATGCTTGAATTAAATGTTACAACAGCTATATTTTTAAATATGTTGACCAAACATTTATTGTGATTCGAATGCATTAATTGTACATTCAATTAATTGCATTGATTGTTGCTAACAACTTTAACTGAATTGTGATATTCGACTACATTAGTAGCTAAGTCGACTTAGGAGCGTCAGTTTTATGGAAAATTATATATAGACGTAAATTTGATTTCTGTAGAGACTTTTTGATTAATTTCTTTCAGATTATTGATCTCTTGTAGAAAGTGTGAAAGCTCCAATAATTCATCAAGAAGGTCATAATGTTTATCTTTGGTGATTGCTTGACGAGCAAGAATCTGTATGCTCTTACTGTCTGATCAACCTACACTTGAGGTGTCTATTTCGTGATCAGTTTCTATCAATCTTGTGAAGATTGGAGTTGCTCTATTGTAACTACAGGAAGAGGACGTGTTGCGTTCTGGACTTTGAGGAGTTTCTCAAAGGGTTGAAGACGACAAGAGAGGGGACATCTTGTTGCTGGTCTATGTGTGTTGTATGCCTATATTTTGATTAGAGGGTTAGAGAGGTGTTTTATATTTTTGACGTGGAGGTCTCTATAAAAGCCTTGTTGTAAAAACCTTGATCAGTATAGTGCATTTGCTTGCTGTGGTGGAAGGACACTGGATGTAGGCTTGGCCGAACCAGTATAAAAACTCAGTGTTTGATTTTTCTATCCCTACTCTATTACATTCAGTCGACTTTATTTTTCACACATTCGACTATATTTCGCTGCACTACAAAGTCGTTTTCCTTGCGTTTCAAGAAAGCTTTCAAAAGCATCTACTTTATGAAAAATATTTAAAGAAAACATTGTTTTTGTATTTCACCAATTCACCCCTCCCCCCCCCCCTTGGTGTTGAACAATCTCTACTCCTAGGGTGCCAGGTGACCACTTCTAAAAAGCAAATCCTCTCTAATGGAAGCATGACACATGATACACACTTTCCACTTTGTTTGGATGTCTAACTTAACAAAAATCATGTGTTACTTAGGCCTTAATACAAGTTTTAAATAAACCTACACTACATGGCCAAATACAATGGCCTAAATTCCTACACAACTCTTCAATCCATGCTTCATGATGACTCCAATGGTGGTCCGCAAGGTAGAGTTGATACCATCTTCAAGGATGACTTTCACTCTCTTGAAAGGGCTTGACCATGGCTAAGGGATTTTCCATCATTCCCCCTCTTGAAAAGTGGTAGTAACTGGTCCAAGGATGATGAGCTAAGGTGTGGATGGTGTAGAAGTTCATGACCTCTAGGAGATATGATGGTGATGGTGTGTGTTTGGTGGTTCCAAGAGAGGCGAGTCAACTCAAGGAGGAATGTGACTAAAGGGGTCTCTAAGGTTGCTTTAGTCTTGATCTAGGAAGTGTATGGCCTAAATTTGGCAGCATAACATTACATTAATCCAAGATGAAATACAAGGGTGGAGACACCTTTATTAATAGGTCATGGGTGTCTTCTTCTATCCCTAATAGCATGATCTCCCACATTTGCTCTTATTCGCAAAAAATGAGGCCTTTTAAGGAGTGGAAAAGTGTCCACAAATCCTCTCCAATGATGGAAGGACAGGTGGCCACTCACAAAACACAATCCTCTCCATTCTTAGAGTGTCATGTGGTCACTACTAAAAGCAAATCTTCTTCAATGATGGAGGGACATGTGAGTACTACTAAAAAGAAATCATTTCCACTCCTAGGGTGACATGTGGCCACTTCTAAAAAGCAAATCCTCTCCAATGGAAGCATGACACATGACACACCCTTTCCACTTGGTTTGGATGTCTAATTTCAGGAAAATCCTATGCTACTTAGGTCTTAATACAAGCTTTAAATAAACTTAAACTACATGGTCAAATACAATGGCCTCAATTCCTACACTACTCTTCAATCCATGCTTCATGATGGATCCAATGGTGTTCCATAAGGTAGAGTTGACACCATCTTCAAGGATGACTCTCACTCTTTCGAAAGTGTTTGATCATGACTAAGGAATATGTCATCCGGTAGCCTCGAGGTTCAGAGTTGGGCTAAATCGGGGTAGACTTAGGTAAGTTTAAGTAAACCTTAGTCCACGTTGAGCTGAGTTAACTAAAGTCCAAGTCGAGCTGAGTTAACATGGTCATTATGAAGTCAAGTTAGGGTAGGTCCATGTTTGGCTGAGTTAGTGTGCCCTAGGTTAGGCCGTCTTAGGCGAGGCCCAAGTATAGCCAAGTTAACACAACATGAGTTGTGCATAAGTCGAGTCAAGTCGAGATAAACTAAATTCACTTCAAATTGAGTTGGGTTTGTCCATGTTAGATCAAGTCGACATGTATATGATGACAAATTTATGAACACCTAAAACGGCGCCACAAACTTGTTTAACAATCGACAAGTGTGACCGAATCGTATCAAGTAATAAAACAAGGTAAGACCAAGTATCGTTTTCCCAAAGGACTCACGGCCTAGTTTAGCTATATGATTTGTTAATTATTTAAGACTTGAGAACAAATTGATTTTAGGTTTAAATGCAAAAAACAGTAATTAAATATGTATGCATGAATTTGATCAATGGAGAAAAACATAATACAAACACTTCAATGAATTAGATGGATGAGTATGTTGTTGGGGTTATCAATTTCATCTTATCCACTCTCATATACTTTAGGAATTCATCATTCCTTTCATCAATGCTAATTCCACTCTCTAAATCACTTTGCAAGAAGGTCTATCCTTAATTACGAGTTCATACAATTCCTAGCATTCCTAGTAATTAATTCTTAAATGCAGAAGCTTAGCGGCAACCAATATGCTATTGGGAGAAATTCCCCGGATCTAGATTTCCCCGTACATTCCCATATCGACAAAATCAATAATCATGTCAATGAATGAGTTAAACAAAGCAAGCTTTAAGCAAAGATTAAAAACCCTAACTAATGAAGAAAGAAAGCATAAGTCTTAAAAATAAGATGTTAAAACAAATTCCATATATGAGAGTTTCACAAGACTACATTGATTCCCCAACAACAATACAAGGTTTAGTTCACCATATTCATGGTGAAACTAGATGAACAATAATGGAAGAATGAAATATAAAACCCTAGAAAGATGAGGAGGTAGCCTAAGCATCCAAGATCTTCCTTCAAGGGGTGGAAAAGTGAATGTTTGCTTCATCTTAGCCAAAGATACAAACCCTAGGACGTCTTAAAGCTTATATATTATTCTAAAATATACAGAAAATTAGGCCCAAGCCTAAAATAGTACCGCTCAACGGTAAACTACAGCTCAACGGTAAGTGCTTGAGTTGTTTTCTTCCCCTCAGCGGCCTTTTCACCCCTCAGCGGATCCACCGTGATTGCCTGAGTGGCGCTCAGCGGTAAACTACCGCTGAGCGGTAATTTCGACTTCTTCTTTTGCACTTTTTGATGTCTTTTCTGATTCCATTTCTATCCTTCTTAACTTCTTTCACTAAATTCACCTTAAAACCTGCATAAAACCCTGAAATCAAGCATAAACCTGTCCAGCTCTCTTATTTCTGAAAATATAACCAAAAGCATGATTTCAAGCTAGTTTCTGAGTGTTAAAGGTTGCTTTTAATATCAATTTTAAGCATGAAAATAACAGTTTTTCAACTGTTATCACAACCCCAAACTTAGAACTTTGCTTGTCCTTAAGCAAACAAGATGTAACTCAATCTTCTACCAATCCATACAATGGTTCACTCCATTCAAAATTTCTCTTTTCAAGATAAGTACAAACTTTAATTCAACTCATGATAAAGATTTCAATCAAGACATGCACATGCTTTGGTGTTCACAAAGTCACTTAATATCCAACAAATGTTATTTTTCATGAATGATCAATCAACTAAGCATAGATGTTCATGTGCTCATGGAATATTTCCTCACTAGGTAAAGTGTCTCACTCAAACACAAGTGTATAAGAGGTATTCACTCATTCACTCTATTATCACAATGTCACATGAATCAACTTTGCCTTTCATTTAACCACAATCAAAAACACTTACAAGCAAGCATCATCACAAAGACTTTTCAATGGCTTATAACGTGGCTGGGCTAACAAGAAAATTGGTTTTTCTAGATCACAAAACCCTTGAGTTAAGAAAATCATATAAACACAACCATTCTTACTTATTCCCAATTTTTCCTTTGCATTGAGTTTTGCTTTTTCTTTTCTTTTCTTTCTCTTTTTCTTTTTCTTTTCACATACTTATTTCTTAACTCTTAGCTCAATGCTTTCAATTTCCCTTTCTATTTTCTAACAACCCCAAACTTGAACATTTGTGAATACCACAAATATTTTCTACTTAACTCAAGGTAATTCTTTTCAACAAGGGTTTTCAAATCATGTTCAAGGCTAGGGGTTCAAAGGATAGAACACAAAGTGCTCTCTGTTAGTAGGCTAAATTCATGAATTTGGCTAATAAAAGGGTTACCAATTGATGAATCGATATTTTGCTCACTTCGCTTAGTTTATTGTATTAGAATTAATCAGAGAATTGTGCTTAATTGTCCAGTATTTTCCTATTTTTCTGAATTGTGCTTAATTTGATCAGAAATTCTTATTTTAATTAATTTGAATTATCTGAGACTAATATTTTGCATTATAAAATGTAGGGAAAACTCTGAAAATGTTCTAGGACATTTTGAAGAAAATTTTTGTTTGCACACTGTGAAAATTACTTGGAAGGAGCTACACTATTTTTGATGATTGGATAAAATGTGCATGGGACAATGCATTCACGGCCTTGACAGCAAAATGGAAGAGTGAAGCAAAGAAATGAAATAAAGGGAAAGAATGAGTATACACGTTGGACAGCAGCCATGTTTCTTTATTTTAATTTTGGTACATTATTTAGATGTGAAGTTCAGAAACAAATGCATGTGACACATGGGAATTGGATAAGGATGGAAGTTCACATCATGACAAAACTCTCGGCAGAGCAATTACATTTCAATTCTTTCTTGGAGACAACATAAAACATAATGAAGGGACCACCAATACACCTAACATTTCACGGTTTTCTCTTAGATGCACTACCGAAATTAATTATTTCTTTGTGTTGATGAGCTTCAAGTGAAGACAAGGTGCAACCATGAGAGACCATCCTCTTGAGCTCACGGCTGCCAACACAATCAAGTCCAGCAGTAGTGTGCATCAGCTGGTCCATCTTGGAGTAGTGCAGTTCATGGAAGATCACGATACACATCCAGCAAACAAAAGAAGGTGCTGTCATGGTGAGGTGCTAGGAAAAAATGCTGCAAGGAATGGAAGCACATGGACAGTGGGAGCTCTCTAGCAATTGAGTGTTTCTTTCTTTAAAGGAGTAGCTCGGCTTGGAGAAGAAGAAGCACACAGCTGCCTGATGAAAGAGTTTTGTCACGGTGGTGGCTGGAGAAGGAAGCACGGTGCTTGAATAGAGAGCTGTCACGGCTGGAAGCAGCAGCCACATCCAACAAACAAACTCTCCACAGCAGCAGCACGTAGGTAGCGTTCCAGAGCTGGAAGAGTGATAACCAAAGTCCAGCATGAAGGATTGTCAACAAGAAATGAAGAGCCACACACATGTAGATGCACTGTCCAGCACCGTGAGCAAAACAACATTGGAGGATAGAAAACGCATCCAGTAGAGTTCTCGATCAAGGCAAAAGAGAGAATGGAAGACAGTTGGAAGGAAAAGAATGTCTCAGCCTGGAACTGGTGCAGCTACCACTATCGTGAGAATCCAGCAGCTGCCACACTTTGATCTAGAAAGAAAGAATCACTTCACATTCCAGCTTGAGTGGAAGAAGCAGCAGCTTGAGAGGTGTCACGGTCCAGCCACCTACAAGAAGAAGAAGAGCTGCAGCGTTTTGGAAGAAAGCACCCTGTAGTTTGGAAGAAGCTTTTCGGTCCAGCAATGAAGTTAGAGAAGAGTCCAGCGGTAGGTACAGCAGAGAGCAAATGCAGTAACAGCTTGACAGCTGCAACGTGAGGAAGCCATGGTTGAATGGAAAGGAAAAGAATGTGAAGATTACTTTTGGCCTTCCACTCCACACGGCCATTCAGCATTTTGGACGACAAACATGGGGCCACCACTAACGATATTGGTTTTGGTTTCAGAGCATTTGTCTTGACAAAATATATGATTGAATGTGTCCAAAATCCAAATTGAAAAGCATAGGTAAAAGTATGGGCTGTCAGAGAATTTGGTCCAGAATTTACGTCCAGAAGTTCACGGGGAGGAGACTATTTGTTCAGATTTTTGGTTATAAAACCAGCAGCAGCAGCAGAGAATGGAAAAAAAAAAAGTAGATCTTAGGAGTAGTGTAGACTCTCGGTGCCTCTCTTCCAGAGGTTCTCAGTTTCAACTCCAAACAGTGCAATGTAGAATTTTATTTCTGAAGATGTAGTCTATTACAGCAATTAAAACAGTTTGTCCATTTTATTTTTATCTTCACTATTCAGTCATTTTAATTTAAGTGTTGAAAGTTTTGATGAATTTCATTTCCAGTTCAGTGCTTTTAATTTTACCGTCTCTTCTATTTTACCGTTTAATGTTTTTCTACACCGTTAAATTATGTCAATGTATTTTTCTGGACATCTTCTTTTCAGATGTTGTTTTTACCGTTTACTTTTATGGATACTTTTGGTAAATTTTAATTACAATGTTTTTACCGTTTCTGCATAATTACTGTTCTATTTTTACTGTCTTTCATTGTTCAGTTTTTATTGTCTTTTAAATTTATTTCAGTATTTTCAATTTTTGTTGTCTTATTTAATTTCCAGTTTTAATTTTATTTTCCGCACAATCACAAAAACACCAACAAAACCCCCCCACTTCGTGTGTAAATCTGAGACTGAACCACTCAAATTGGTCCTTGAGAGACGACCTAGGAGTCACCTCCTAGCACTGTACTGCATTCTTATTTGCAATCAACTTTTGTGAGCGGTGCGACCCGTTTATCAAATTTTGGCGCCGTTGCCGGGGACCAATCAATGGAGGTTTGGTTTTAGATTTTTGTTGTATAAAGTTTTGTTCTGTTAATATGTTTGTTTTGTGTGTTTTGTCTTGTATTTTTGTAGGCGACAACGACACCTTCAGCAAATTTTGGCGGCGTTGTCACTTCAGTTCCAGGTTCTTGTTTTAGATTTTTGTTGTATTTTTCGATTATGTTGTGTTAATATATATTTTGTCTTTTATATTTTATTGTGTTGTGTTCTGTATTTAGTTATTATTTAAAAAAAAAAAAATTGTTTTATCTTGTTTTTGCCTGTAGCATGTTTAATTGTGTTGTGTTTTATCTTGTGTTGTGATGTTCTATTTGTTTTGTATGCGTGTCATATGTATTTTGTCTGTTAATTAAAAAAATAAATAAAAAAATTGTTCTGTCTTGTGTACGTATTGCATGTATAAATGTGTTGTGTTTTATCTGTTTTATAATTTTTAGTTTTTAGTTTTTACTTTTTATTTTTCCATGTCTACCTATTTTAATGTTGTGAATAATGCTTATTCTGCCAATGTCTGTGATTATGATTCTTATTCTGCATATTACTTTGATTTTAAATCTGCTGATTTTTATGATGAGAACAATATGTTCCATCATCCAATTTCTGAGAGCTCTCTTTGGGAGCCAGTTCCACAATATGAGAGTCAGCAGTATGATTCTCCTATTCAAATAACTCCTCAGCCTTCTACTTCTAAACCTACATTAAAGGAGTTACTAGAGCAGATGACAATGCAGAACATTCAGTTTCAGAAAGGGAACATGCAGTTCAAGCAAGAGAGCATGGAGTTCCAGCAGGAAACTCAAGCTGCCTTGCAGAATCTGAGTGATCAGATCAGGCAGATGGCCACTCTTGTACCTGAGGAGACTGATGAAAATTTTGGGGACCCGGCAGAAGTAAGCAGTAATCCTGAACCAGGTAGACCACCTTCATCTTCCCACACTTTAGAAATCTTCAAGGAAGAGGAGGTAAGCATACCACAATTTGATTATTATGTTGATTGTGATGATGATCGGTATGCTAATGACTATATTCTTGCTGAGTCTGATTTTAATTTTTCCTCTGTGCATGATGAGAACCGCTTTTTACTATCACATTCGAATGGTTATTCTTCATGCACTGAACATGAATCTAAGTCTATGATTAATATTGCATGCAATTTAGAAATTGATTCATGTTATGAGGATTTATCTAAGGCTCAGTATGATGAATTGGGATGGGGTGTTATACCTCTGCATGAAATTTCTGCACTGCCACATTGCACTAACCATATTGCAGGAGGTACATATAAATTTGATCAGCATGCACCCACGCTGGAAGACAAAGGTGCCAGTACATACAGCAGTTCGAAGATCAAAAGGCACCTACTGAATCTGCTCAGTGACAATATTTGCTGCTTAGATCCGGCGGTGGAGGATATTTCCCTGCTTGATCAGATCTGGAGGATGAAGCAGTTCGTCCTCAACACTTTCATGCTGGATCCTGAAGAAGGGAACATCTCCCTACAAGTCCAAAATTGGCAACTGCCACCCTGACCAGGGGAGTTTTCTTTTTCTTTCTTCCCCGTTTTCCTACTTTTATTGCATTTGTCCTTTATCTGTTTAGTGTTTTAACTGATGATCTTGTGCTTAGAAAACATTTAGGACAGTGTAGTTTAAGTGTGGTCTCGGGAAGATTCTGCATTTTGTTTTTCCTTTTCTTCTTAGTTTTCGAATTGTTATCTTTAAAAAAAAAAAAAAATTGTGTATTCTATTTCAGGTGTGTTATTTTGTTAATGTATGTTTTGTAAATATGTGTTTTGTATGGTGTTTTTGACATTTGTGTTTTGTCTGCTTTGATATTTTGTGTTCGGTATTAGGTCTTTTGTTTCGTTAATATGTGTTCTGTTTTTATTTATTTAGTTTTTGAAAAAAAATAAAAAATCAACAAAGTGCATAATTAACATGTAAGGGCAGAGAGGTGTAATTTGAGCTAAAACTATCTGAGTACTTTTATTGAAAATACCAAATACACCGAAAACAGTCTGTCTTACACTGATAATAATAAAAATAAAAACAAAAACATAATAAAGATGTTCGGGGGTCGATCATTTCTGATCGTTAATATTACAGACCATTAATAAAAAAAAAATTAAAAACATAAAAAATTAAGTGTCCTTATTACAGTACTTGTTCAAATTCTGGCCACACTCGGCCAACAAAAACATAAAAATAAAAAAAAAAACATAAAACTTTAAAAATGAAAGAACTCTCGAGCTGGTTGTGGTGGTCTAAGGGAGAGCTCCGTTGAGGGAGCTCTGGTTCGAAAAGTCACGAGCGGAGGCTTTGGTGGAGGAATTTCTCGTTCATTTCTGTCGTCATCGATAATGATCGGAACTGGAAACAAATCCAACAGCCTCGGTGCCCTCATTATCACCCAGTTGTTTTCTTTCAAACAAAAAATAAAAAATAAAAAAATAAAAAATAAAAAAACTTGTGTTAATAATAGAAGAGGAATGGAAAATTCAATGGAGGTGTGATGAGAGTTCTTACCATACATATACAGCGGCAGTTGTGAAAAGAGAGTGCCTGTGGGGTCTATCTCCGCTTGCCAGCGCCTGACCCGATTGCCATGGTTGTTAAACCAGCAGTGCACGTTATATTCGGTGGCATCTGCGAAGGTCCTTAGTCGAGACGCGATCTCGACGACTTGCGCTCGGCTTGGGTGTGTGACCCCATAGTTGTAGATTTTGGTCATCATATTGATCTGATCATCTGTAGGACGCCATCGCTGACTAGTGTATCTCTCTGATTCCATCTCATTCGTCATCATTCCTCTTGAAATATTCTAAAACTTAATAAAATATATATATATATATATATATAAAAATAAAAAGAACAAAAACATAAAAAAAAAGAAAAAAATAAACATAAAAAAAATAATAAAAAGAACTAAAAAAAAAATGAAGCATAAAAAAAAAAAAAATTAGATTAGTTCTCTGTTTTCTTTATTTGTTCTTGTTTCCTTTTAGATTTATTTTGTCCAGTCTGTATTTGATGTTTCAGTGTCTGGTCTCAGATCTGTTTCACGGTCCTTGCAAAAGGGTCCTAAACGGATCTACGTCCAGTTGTCCGGTTGTTCTTGTCCATATTGTTCTTGTATATTATGTTTATGTGTTTATTTAGTTTTAAGTGGGGTACGTGGCGTTGTTCTACCCGATTGTCTCTGCAATACCTTCAATCGAAGGGAGATTAACGTCTGGTTTCCAGCCGATATACCCCTTAAGTTTTTAGACAGTGTGTTTTATGTGTTTAAGTGTTTAAATTACAAAAAAATAAAAATAAAAAAAATGGAAAAGAGGGAGAGCAGGCAAGAGATCAGATGAAAAATAAAGGAAATACTGAAAAGGAAAGAGGAAAGCAGAGAAGAAAAATAAAGGAAAGCAGGAAAAGTAAAGCAAGCAGAAAGAAAGGGAGATCCTTAGAGAAGAAGGACTTACCTGGGGAAGTAGGCTTGCAGAGGCTCTTCGCGGATCTCACTCAGACTCTTCAGAAGACGCAGGGACAGGGGCTCTGCGCAGATCTCAGACCTTCAGCAGACGCGGGGTGGAGAGGCTTCCTCGCAGATCCAGACGCTCGAGAGAGAGCAGAGAGAGCAGAGAGGGTTGAGAGAGCAGAGAAGTAGAGAGAGAATGAGCGTTCAGAAATGTTGCTCAACGCGGAGGAGCGGACCTTTTGTAGCCAAAGCTCTGCCACTGTAGCAACAGTTCCGGTCTTTGCCACCGAGACTGTTGTCACAGTACAGGTCATCCTTTTCAAAAATAAAAATAAAAAAAAAATAAATAAATAAATAAAAATAATAAAAAATATTAGCATCTACTGATGGGTGCTAGGTGTTTAAGACATCTGCTGATGGATGTCCCTGATAACATCTGCTGATGGATGTTACTGAAAAATTTCTTCCCATTTTTCCTAACTTTTTATTGCACTTGTCTATATTATTTGCTGCTCTGAAATTGATAATCTGATGATTGTGACACACTGAGGACATTGTGTGATTTAAGTGTGGTCTACTGGGAGAAATTCTGATTTTTCTGTTAGTTTCTGTTAGATTGTATTTTGTGTGTTAAATTTTTTGTTTTTGAGTGTTAATTTTTTCTGTTTTAAGTTATTTTTATCGAGTTTTGTGTGCAATAAATTTTACATTTTTCTCTTGATTTCTGGATGATGTATAAGTTGTAGATTTTTCCTTCACTTACTTAATACTTATGGTTTAAGATCCTTGCTTTTCTCTGCCTGGAAAGATGATTATACGTTTAAGAGGTTGATTTGATTGTGACGAATACCCTGTGTGAGATTTGAGCCACTTAATTTTCTTTCTTGTGTGTGATATGTATCTTGAATGCTTGCACACATGCCTTGGCTTGATTCTTTTTGATATACTTGATTGATATGCATGTTCAGACGTGATAAAGGCATTTTTGTTCTTGAGCCTCTTTAGCCAAATAAGCCTACCTTGTTATTATTCATTGATAACCCCTTTTGAGCCTATACTTTCCCCATTTATTTGTTTTGAAGCTCATACACTAGCCCTAAGTGAAAAACCATGATTACCTTAACCTTAGGGAATTTTGGAGCTTTAGAAGTGTTTTGGGAACAAGTGTGGTCTTCCTGGGGATTCTAGTGAATTGGCGAGTTGGTTCCTCTTCGTGTTTCATTTTTGTAAATATGTTGTGTATTTTGTCTCTTACAATTGAGTGCAAAAAAAAAAAAAAAAAACTGAAAAAAAAAATGAAATTGAAAAATAATCGTGTGAATAATGGAGTCGAGAAGAGGATTGAATTAGAGGTTTGGGTAAGATTTCACTGTGTTTACACTTGTTCCCCAGTGTTCCTCTATTTCTTCTGAGCTGTAGCTACTTATCCATATTTATCCTCCCTTGTCCTTGGCCCCATTACAACCCTGAAAGACCTTTAGATCTGAACATGCATATGTTTTAAGTGTTGATATTAGAAGCTTGCCAAGTCTATTTGTGCTTGTTTTCTTGAGTGCATTGAGTGACATTGATTTACCCTAGACACTTGAGAGAAACACTGTGAGTGCATCTGTGAGGTTTTGTTATTTTTGAATCACCTCTTGAACTGATTAATCATTTTGCTATGTATTGAATTGCTTCGATGATTTCTGTAAGTATCTGCTTTCCTTGATTTTGTGTTGGATATTAACTACATCTTTTCTCTGTCTAGATTTCTTGAGAACTGTGTAAATTCTGTTTATTTTCTCTTGAGTCTTTGTTTTCTGCGTGCTGAGTGTGTGTCACCTTCCTAGAAGTCCTTTGAACTATTTCTCTGATTTGTGTTTTAATTTTGCCCAGGAGTGCAAAAGACTAAGTGTGGTCTATTTTGATGAATCGATATTTTGCTCACTTCGCTTAGTTTATTGTATTAGAATTAATCAGAGAATTGTGCTTAATTGTCCAGTATTTTCCTATTTTTCTGAATTGTGCTTAATTTGATCAGAAATTCTTATTTTAATTAATTTGAATTATCTGAGACTAATATTTTGCATTATAAAATGTAGGGAAAACTCTGAAAATGTTCTAGGACATTTTGAAGAAAATTTTTGTTTGCACACTGTGAAAATTACTTGGAAGGAGCTACACTATTTTTGATGATTGGATAAAATGTGCATGGGACAATGCATTCACGGCCTTGACATCAAAATGGAAGAGTGAAGCAAAGAAATGAAATAAAGGGAAAGAATGAGTATACACGTTGGACAGCAGCCATGTTTCTTTATTTTAATTTTGGTACATTATTTAGATGTGAAGTTCAGAAACAAATGCATGTGACACATGGGAATTGGATAAGGATGGAAGTTCACATCATGACAAAACTCTCGGCAGAGCAATTACATTTCAATTCTTTCTTGGAGACAACATAAAACATAATGAAGGGACCACCAATACACCTAACATTTCACGGTTTTCTCTTAGATGCACTACCGAAATTAATTATTTCTTTGTGTTGATGAGCTTCAAGTGAAGACAAGGTGCAACCATGAGAGACCATCCTCTTGAGCTCACGGCTGCCAACACAATCAAGTCCAGCAGTAGTGTGCATCAGCTGGTCCATCTTGGAGTAGTGCAGTTCATGGAAGATCACGATACACATCCAGCAAACAAAAGAAGGTGCTGTCATGGTGAGGTGCTAGGAAAAAATGCTGCAAGGAATGGAAGCACATGGACAGTGGGAGCTCTCTAGCAATTGAGTGTTTCTTTCTTTAAAGGAGTAGCTCGGCTTGGAGAAGAAGAAGCACACAGCTGCCTGATGAAAGAGTTTTGTCACGGTGGTGGCTGGAGAAGGAAGCACGGTGCTTGAATAGAGAGCTGTCACGGCTGGAAGCAGCAGCCACATCCAACAAACAAACTCTCCACAGCAGCAGCACGTAGGTAGCGTTCCAGAGCTGGAAGAGTGATAACCAAAGTCCAGCATGAAGGATTGTCAACAAGAAATGAAGAGCCACACACATGTAGATGCACTGTCCAGCACCGTGAGCAAAACAACATTGGAGGATAGAAAACGCATCCAGTAGAGTTCTCGATCAAGGCAAAAGAGAGAATGGAAGACAGTTGGAAGGAAAAGAATGTCTCAGCCTGGAACTGGTGCAGCTACCACTATCGTGAGAATCCAGCAGCTGCCACACTTTGATCTAGAAAGAAAGAATCACTTCACATTCCAGCTTGAGTGGAAGAAGCAGCAGCTTGAGAGGTGTCACGGTCCAGCCACCTACAAGAAGAAGAAGAGCTGCAGCGTTTTGGAAGAAAGCACCCTGTAGTTTGGAAGAAGCTTTTCGGTCCAGCAATGAAGTTAGAGAAGAGTCCAGCGGTAGGTACAGCAGAGAGCAAATGCAGTAACAGCTTGACAGCTGCAACGTGAGGAAGCCATGGTTGAATGGAAAGGAAAAGAATGTGAAGATTACTTTTGGCCTTCCACTCCACACGGCCATTCAGCATTTTGGACGACAAACATGGGGCCACCACTAACGATATTGGTTTTGGTTTCAGAGCATTTGTCTTGACAAAATATATGATTGAATGTGTCCAAAATCCAAATTGAAAAGCATAGGTAAAAGTATGGGCTGTCAGAGAATTTGGTCCAGAATTTACGTCCAGAAGTTCACGGGGAGGAGACTATTTGTTCAGATTTTTGGTTATAAAACCAGCAGCAGCAGCAGAGAATGGAAAAAAAAAAATAGATCTTAGGAGTAGTGTAGACTCTCGGTGCCTCTCTTCCAGAGGTTCTCAGTTTCAACTCCAAACAGTGCAATGTAGAATTTTATTTCTGAAGATGTAGTCTATTACAGCAATTAAAACAGTTTGTCCATTTTATTTTTATCTTCACTATTCAGTCATTTTAATTTAAGTGTTGAAAGTTTTGATGAATTTCATTTCCAGTTCAGTGCTTTTAATTTTACCGTCTCTTCTATTTTACCGTTTAATGTTTTTCTACACCGTTAAATTATGTCAATGTATTTTTCTGGACATCTTCTTTTCAGATGTTGTTTTTACCGTTTATTTTTATGGATACTTTTGGTAAATTTTAATTACAATGTTTTTACCGTTTCTGCATAATTACTGTTCTATTTTTACTGTCTTTCATTGTTCAGTTTTTATTGTCTTTTAAATTTATTTCAGTATTTTCAATTTTTGTTGTCTTATTTAATTTCCAGTTTTAATTTTATTTTCCGCACAATCACAAAAACACCAACAAAACCCCCCCACTTCGTGTGTAAATCTGAGACTGAACCACTCAAATTGGTCCTTGAGAGACGACCTAGGAGTCACCTCCTAGCACTGTACTGCATTCTTATTTGCAATCAACTTTTGTGAGCGGTGCGACCCGTTTATCACCAATAAATGGCCTTGATCATATGATGCAAACAAGCAATTGATTCAATCATAGAAAACTTGGGCAAAATCATTCATGCTTTCAAAGTAATAACATTCAATCATAAAAACTCTAAAGCTCAAAACCTCACATATAAGCTCATTCACATTTGACATACACATCCTGCTTAATCTCACAATCACAATCACAATATCATGCATTTGTTCACAAAGCTTGTGAATCACCTGTATAAGCATCTAATGTGGACATCTCAACATCAATCAATATCAAAGCATCATCAGGCATTACTTATCAAACAACAATCATAAGCAAACCATCATAACAGACAAAGTTTCCAATTGAGTACATCAAACCCTACAAAAGCAAATAAGCTTAAAACAAAACAGAAGATAAAACAAATCCTGCTCTAGCGCTGATAGCATCCATCAATGAATGTTATCTCAGTTCCTCATCAACTCATGCTATCGTTGGAGTCTTCTTCCTCTCCTTCTTCTTGGATCTTATAGTCTTGATTCTTTTTGCCCGATGAGGAGGCCATCCCTGCATCAAACATAATTCACTAAACCAAAAGATATGTTGTTAACCATTAGTAAACCACAATGAAGAAATTAGCACCTTCAATGATGCTCTCTCCCAACCCCAAACTTAGATGGAAAACTAGTGAGAAAGTGAGTGGAAGGGAGATTTTCTTAAGAGGAATGAAATGAAAAATGTAGAGAACCTTTAGAAAATTGTTTAGGAGTGTGTGTGCAAAGAAGAATTTGAAAATAGAAGCCAATGCGTGACTTAGGGTATAAAAATACCCCAATGGGCTCGGGTTCTACTAAGGGGCAACCTAAGCCCATTCTGCGACACTACCGCTCAGCGACACTTTTGGGAAGTGTTATTCTTCTTCCTAGCTTAACCTAGGTGCCTCCTACTCATGTCCCTCACTTGTTCCCTGCAATTAAATTCTCAGATCACTCATGTAAATTCCTATCATGCAACTAAAGCAGCACGAACAAAAATATAATCAATCAACTGGGTTGCCTCCCAAGTAGCGCTTGTTTAACGTCACGAGTCTGACCCAAAATCCTCCAGCACCCTTCAGTACATGCAAATCTTTCTTACCAACACTCATCAGTAGGTGTACACAAAAATAGTATCCTTCAGTAGATACTCTTCCGCCTAACATCCATCAGTAGATGTAAACCCTGTAACAAATTTATAACAAAAACAAAAATACCCAACAGTTCAAAATTACATCACCAAACCAAAAGTTAAAAGTTCTTAAATCACTGGGTTGCCTCCCAGCAAGCGCTCTTTTAACGTCACTAGCTTGACCCAATAAAGCTCATTTTCCATCTTCTTTCTACTCAACTTCTTCAAAAATTTGATAAAACCAGGAACCTGTTGCAGTGTCTCAATCATAGAAACTTTAATCTCCAATTTCTTGAAGATTTCCATAAAGCACTTAAATTTCTTTTCCTTCCTGTGATTCTTCTTTAGATAAGGATGGGGTTTTCATATGATTCCTTCTTCTTTCCTCTCATCTTTTTCTTACTTTTCCTCTCCCCAAATTTTCTCTTTTTCTTTTCTCTTATTTTTTTCTTCCCTTCTCTTTTTCTTCTCAACTTCTTTATTTTCACACAAATTTTCTTTCTCTCTTCTCTCTCAACCACTTCTTTTTCTTTTTCTTCATCTTTATCTTTCTCACTCAACTCTTCTTTTTCTTTTCTCTCTATATTTTCTTCATCTCTCCCTATTTTTTTCTCAGCAAAAATCTTGTCACTTTCAATGACAATGGCTTGACCTTCCTCCTTAGGGTTAACTTCAGTATTAACCTTAACATTCAATCTCTGACTAATGTAACGAAGGTGCATCTCCATCCTTTTACATGATGCTTCAATGCTTTTCTGAGTAGAGATAGAATTTTTCAAAAATCGTTGAAGGGTGTCATCCAAACCTTCTGATAGAGAGGGTTGTTGCTGCCATTGTTGTGGTGGCGACCTATCAAATTCTTCGGCAGCTTGAGTGCTTTTGTGATGAATATTAGATATCCGTATGTACTGTTGAAGTGCGTCCTCCAACGTTATCCTTCTTCCCGATAGAGAGGGTTTTTGCTGCCATTACTGTGGTGGTTGATTCTTAAATTGTTCGACAGCTTGCTAAAATTGATTTTTATCCATGCTTGAGTGAGGTTCCCACCAGTGGTTGAAATTACCTTAGTAGAATTGAGTGCCCATATAGTTAAATTCTTGTCCGAATTGCATCCTGCAAACATTAGGCACAAAACTCTAGAAAATATTTGTTAGCACAAAAAAATGGAGAAGATAGGAAATAAAAACAGAAAAATAAAAACAGAAAATAAAATAAAATAAAAACCGAAAAATAAAAACAGAAAATAAAAACAGAAATTCAAATTTCAAAATTCAAGTCAAAGATAATCAATAATCACACAAATGAACTAGTTAAACCATGAGTCCCCGGCAGCGACGCAAAAAACTTGATGACAAATTTATGAACACCGGAAAAGGGCGCCACAAACTTGTTTAACAATCGGCAAGTGTGACCGAATCGTATCAAGTAATAAAACAAGGTAAGACCAAGTATCGTTTTCCCAAAGGACTCACAACCTAGTTTAGCTATATGATTTGTTGATTATTTAAGACTTGAGAACAAATTGATTTTAGGTTTAAATGCAAAAGACAATAATTAAATATGTATGCATGAATTTGATCAATGGAGAAAAACAGAATACAAACACTTCAATGAATTAGATGGATGAGTATGTTGTTGGAGTTATCAATTTCATCTTATCCACTCTCGTATACTTTAGGAATTCACATTCTTTTCATCAATGTTAATGCCACTCTCTAAATCACCTTGCAAGAAGGCATATCCTTAATTATGAGTTCATACAATTCCTAGCATTCCTAGTAATTAATTCTTAAGTGCAGAAGCTTAACGGCAACCAATATGCTATTGGGAGAAATTCCCCGGATCTAGATTTTCCCGTACGTTCCCATATCGACAAAATCAATAATCATGGCAATGAATGAGTTAAACAAAGCAAGCTTTAAGCAAAGAGGAAAAACCCTAACTAATGATGAAAGAAAGCATAAGTCTTAAAAATAAGATGTTAAAACAAATTCCATATATGAGAGTTTCACAAGACTACATTGATTCCCCAACAACAATACAAGGTTTAGTTCACCATATTCATGGTGAAACTAGATGAACAATAATGGAAGAATGAGAGATAAAAGCCTAGAAAGATGAGGAGGTAGCCTGAGCATCCAAGATCTTCCTTCAAGGGGTGGAAAAGTGAGTGTTTGCTTCGTCTCAGCCAAAGATACAAACCTTAGGACGTCCTAAAGCTTATATATTATTCTAAAATATACAGAAAATCAGGCCCAAGCCCAAAATAGTGTCGCTCAGCGGTAAGTGCGTGAGTTGTTGTCTTCCCCTCAGTGGCCTTTTCACCCCTCAGCGGATCCACCGTGATTGCCTGAGTGCCGCTCAGCGGTAAACTGTCACTGAGCGGTAATTTCGACTTCTCCTTTTGAACTTTTTGATGTCTTTTCTGATTCCATTTCTATCCTTCTTAACTTCTTTCACTAAATTCACCTTAAAACTTGCATAAAACACTGAAATCAAGCATAAACCTGTCCAGCTCTCTTATTTATGAAAATATAACCAAAAGCATGATTTCAAGCTAGTTTCTGAGTGTTAAAAGTTGCTTTTAATATCAATTTTAAGAATGAAAATAACAGTTTTTCAACTGTTATCAGTATCCATATCGAGTTGAGTCAACCAAGGTCTAAGTTTAGTAAAGTCTAAATCAACTCAAGTTAACAAGGCTTATGTAAAGAAAGATCATATTAGGTCAAAGTCATGCAAGGTCACGTTAGATCGAGACAAACCCAAGTCAAGCTTGGTTAAGTTGGACTCAAGAAGATAAGGTTGAGTTAGGCCCAATAAGTCAAATTGAGTTAGGTTAGGTTCGAGTTAGGTTAGGTCCAAGTTAGGTTAAGACTAAGTTCGTTTAAGCTCAAGTTAGTTAAAGTCATCTTAGAGTCAATTAGATCAAGCCCATGTCAAAATGATCAAGCTCAAGTTATGTTTGATTAAGCTAGATGGAAATAAGTTCATGTTAAGATGAGTTAGGTCAACAACTTAGGATGAATCTAATGGAACCGAACCCACATCGATTTTGGCATATTTGAAACTATGTTAGATTGAGTCTAGATGGATTGAGCTCAAATAAGATAAATTTAAATATAATTTAAAAAATTGGTTTTCATCCGGTCTTAAAGGGATTGTAAATTCATTTTAGATCTAGTGTATTATTTTATTAGATGTGTCGGATCTGAATTGGATTTTAAAAGTCGAATTCATTATCACTAACTTTGAAGAAAATGTATAAGTATATTAGTTTTGGAAAGCAGGAGACGAGAATCGAAAGAGAGGTGAATTAAGCAAAAGGAATTTGTAGCAATAGACAATGGTGTTGAGTTCATTTTGTGTGAACTAGTCATCCCTGTGTTTGAACGCCACCAACTTGCATCCATTTCTAACCCTTCTGCTCATTCTCATCACTGTGCTATGGTTGCTACTGTGGTTCAGGAATTCAACCAACGAAGCATCTCCTTTGCCTCCAGGTCCTACAGGTCTTCCATTTCTTGGCTACCTTCCCTTTCTAGGAACCCATCCCCACCTCAAATTTCACAAGCTGGTACAACTTTATGGACCCATCTACAAGCTCACGTTGGGAACCAAAACAGTGGTGGTGGTTAGTTCACCCTCTCTGGTGAAAGAGATAGTGCGTGACCAAGACACCATATTTGCCAACCCGGAGCCTCTCATTGCTGCATTGGTTGCCTTGTACGGTGGCACTGACATAGCCTCTTTGCCTCACGGTCCACAGTGGAGGAAGGCTCGCAAGATATTGGTACGTGAGATGCTCAGCAGCACCAACCTCACTAACTCTTTTTCTCATAGGAGAGTGTAGGTTAAGAAATCCATCAGGGATGTCTACCAAAAGAAAATAGGCTGCTCCATAAACGTTGGTGACTTGGCTTTTCTAACAGCTACAAATGCTATAATGAGTATGATTTGGGGTGAGACGTTGGAAGGAGAAGAAGGAGCTGCTATTGGGGTTGAGTTTAGAACCGTTGTTATGGTGTTACTAGGGAAGCCAAATGTTTCGGATCTTTTCCCCGCTCTGGCCATGTTAGATTTACATGGAATTCTTTGATTCTGTCATTGAAAAACGAATGACTGTGACTGGGAAGGGAGAAAATAACTCAAACAAAGATTTCCTGCAGGTTCCTCAAGGCTAAGCCTTACCTTGCTATGGTGTCCCTTCAGTTCGGTTACTCAGGAATGTACATCATCACCATGGTTTCTTTCAAGCATGGAATGAACCATTGGGTTCTCTCAGTGTACCGTCATATAGTTGCCACTCTCATCATGGCCCCTTTTGCATTTTTTCTTGAAAGGACTTTTTCTCCTCCTCAAGCTTTTTTTCTTGCATCAATTTAATAACTTTGTTTGTATTCATGTTAATTATGTTGAACAAGTTCTTTTCAACGTCGTTTTTAGACTAAGATTGTTCGAAAACAAACACACAATGTTATTAAACACAAACATACCAACAACATCAATGAACATGAAGGAGATCAAAGTCATCCTCATAGTATGTTTTCGGGGCCAACCTCTCTCTAACGTAATCTCATGAGCAAAAATTGTGTTGATGAGCAGCATCATGAGGCAATGAAGAGTGTTCATGAAAAGATGATACTGTAATAGGATTGGACAACGGTATTGAATTAGAATCCCAATTGTTCAAATTACAGTACTTAGAAGCTGAATTTCGACCAGATTTCTGACTAATGATGGCAAATTGGATTACAGGGGCAACAACCGAGAAGATTATAATGGTTATGCTAGCTTCCTTCTTGCATTGTAGTCAAGAAAACGAAGCCACAAGTTGTTATTCCAAAGCCTAGACTATCTAAACCAGACAATAATGCTATCAAAATAAAATGCATAATGCTAAATCAAAATAAAATGCATAATACTAATAAAGAGTGCTTCTTGTAAAAGTTATTTTAATTACATGAAAGAATTAGAAGTAAAAGTTCGCCAAGTTGCCTAACTATATTTTTTTAGGATAGAAGATGCATGTAAATTCAACCGAAATTATATTGACAGAACACGTTACAACTCCTAAACTCCTAAACAGATACAAATAAAAAATCAACCAATTTCAAAATTCATTGAAAAACAATTATTGGGGATGTTTGTAATGGCGTTTGGAGGCGGATTTGTGGAGAAAAGGAGTGGGAAGGAAGGAAGAAGGAGAATGGCAAAGAAAGACCAAAATCCGAAATCCAAGAGCAACCCACAAAGCATAAAATCCGTACTATGATGCCATGTTTTTATGTGAAGGGCTTGAAAGGCAAGGCACCCTGTAGAGAACCTACAGGTTTTTCAGAGCCATAGTTAAACACTGCTCTCCCCATATGCCGCAGCCCTCATCGTTAAGAAAACAAACACAGATTTAAAATAATTTATGTACAATGCAAAGCGGCTACCAAGGCCAAATGAAATAAACCTAACGAAGTTCAAAGCGCCTCTCTGTATTTATAGTGCATTAGGGTATTTGTTGGAGTGCTGTAAAAGGAGCGGGACTCTCTCCTGTTGGGTTTGGCCCAAAGTATGTACCCAACCCAGGTTTATATTCAGCTATTGAAATTGCTTCCTGCACCTCTGATTTTCCTCCTGCACTCTATGACTTTATTTAATTCTATTTTTTCCTTGAGAATTTTATTACAAACTTGTTTCTACCAAGGAGACACGGTGAATGTTTTGTGTGTCTGTGTATTTGATGAAGGTGCTTCATTTTCTGGAAATATAATTTCAGAAAATGTTATTCGGAATAGTTGCGAGTGAAAAACGATTTTTAAAATATGATTTTACATAAGGGTAAGTGGATGATTATTAAAAAGCTTTTGTGATGTCAAACTCCTAATATTTTGATCAAGTATTCACTTCTTGTCAATCAATCATAAAATATATGTGGAGAAGTTGGTAGAATTATATATTCAAGAAATAATGAGATTGTATGAAGTGCTTACAAGTATTGTTTCTTATTAAGATTCAAGGTTTACATATAAATTTTGGCGGTCATTATAGGAGGCTTTAGGTACGCAGTTACACATGAATTCAACTTATTATCTCTAGACAGATGGGTAGTTCGAAAGGATTATCTAGTCTTTTTAGGATTTATTGAAACCTTGTGTGTTTGATCATGTCAGAGGTTGGAGTGAGATATTGTCGTCGATGAAATTCACGTACAACAATATCTATCATTTTATTACTGGTATGACACCAGAGATGTAGAACACCTTTATATTGGTACAAGGATGGCGAACCAATAACTGTGGGTCTTGAGTTGTTATGACAAACAATAGAGAAAGTAAAGGTAATACAGTATCAATTGTGAGCAACTCATAGTAGACAAAAGTCTTATACATATTTGAGAAGGAGACCATTGGAGTTCGAGGAAGGAGATCATGTCTTTCTAAGAGTAACGCCAACAACGGGAGTTGGAAGAGCTATTAGATCGAAGAAGTTGTCACAAAAGTTTCTTGGACCATATGGGATTCTTAAATGGATTAGGCTAGTGTATCTTACGAGGTGGCACTACCACCTCAATTGTCAAATTTTCCCAATATGTTCCATGTATCACAATTGAGAAAATATGTTTCAAGTCATGATCGTGTGTTAAAAGTAGACGTATCTAAGTTAAAGATTTAACCATGGAGGTGAGACTAGCACGGGTGTTGTATGTGTTGTAGACCAAGCAGCTCTGTGAAAAAAGATATTACAAAGGTGAAAGTGTTATGGGATGAAGGAAACTAGGACGTAACTTGGGAGATAGAGGAGTATATGAAGAAGGAGTATCCACATCTATTCTTAGGGTAAGTCAATTTTTGAGGACGAAAAATTTTAGAGTTTGGGAGAATGTAAGCCTTGGGAAAATTTAAGAATATTTAGAAATAATAATTGTATGAATTTATCCTAATAATTTAAATAGGTCGAGTGAATGTATGTAATAACTATAGAAATGATTGTTAATTTTTATGATATGGAACCAAAAGAATTAGAACGAGATTATATATTAATTTTTACGCTATATTTTAGTTGGGGAGTGCTTGCCCAGTAGTGGGAGCACTAGTCCAGGACTCCATGTGTGGTCCATGACTTGGGCCAAGTTAGCTGGGTTCAACCCAATTCATTTAAAAAGGGTGGCAAAGGGTTCCAGACATTAAAAATAAGTTTTTATTAATTAATATTTTTTGTTTTTGTTTATTTAAAAAAAAAGGGCCCTGAGAACCATTAAGTATGTGTATTTTTAGGCTCATGGGCTAGAGGGTGACACTTTTTAGGTCTAGTTTAGGTGTATAAATACTAAATTAATGTAGGTTAGTCTCATAAATAAACCTAGCCACCTTGAGGAAATTTTCAGAGAAAGAGATAAGACTTTTGGGTTTGTCACGCCAAGGTCTAGAAGTTGAAAGTGTTAGAGGTTGAGTAAGGGTAAAGGTTTGCTTGAAATAGAGGTAGGGAGAGCTAGCATTCTATGTCTATGTTTAAGAAATTATGTGTGAATGCATGTCCCTTTTGTTTGGTTTGTGTGTCGTGTAGGTGATGGTATGTCTCATGTGAGTCATGTTATTTGTTTTAACCAAATGTCATTGTGTTGCATATGTTTTGTTGAGTTATGTGGATCCTTGTATTTGTAAATTATTATGATAGGTTTTAGGGTTTTAGGATTAGTATAACATATGCTCTGGGGTTGTTGAGTTGTGTGTTTAATATTGTGTCACTACTACAAAGTTATGCATAAATAACACTTTCTTAAAAAAGCGATATCTATGAATACACAGAACAATAGACAACACTTATTTAAATAAGCGCAGTCTATTCAAATTCTAATAGACATCGTTTTTCTAAAAAAATGTTATCTATATTGATGAAGTTTTTGAAAAGGTAAAGGATATGAACATCAAATTTGGTAAGCCTTTTGCAAGAGATATAGTCATAAGTGGGTGGAAGAAAAAATCAATATTTTTTTATTTGCCATATTGGAAGTCCTGGTATGTTAGACATTTCCTTGATATGATGCATATTGAAAAAAAAGTGTATTTGATAGTGTGATAGGTACATTGTTGAATGTTTCTAGAAAGTCTAAAGATGACATTAGCGCAAGGTTAGACCTACTTTAAATAGGAATTCAAATAGAATTGACACCAATAAATCAAGGTAAACGTCAATATCTACCTCTTGCAACTTATACTCTATCTAGAAAGGAGAAAATTGTACTATATATGTTTCTACAAGGAGTTAAAGTTCTAGAGGAATACTCATCAAACATCAGAAACCTAATATCTATGAAAAATCTAAAACTAATAGGGTTAAAGTGTTATGACTGTCATGTTGTCATGGAGCATTTGTTACCAATAGACATACATTCCATTTTGCCTAAAAAGGTAAGATGGACCATAACTAAATTATGTTATTTCTTTATAGCCATACATGTAGCAAAGTGATTGACACTAGAAAATTGTAAGCACTAGAAAGAGAAATTATCGTAACTTTGTGTGAGCTTGAAATGTATTTCCCACCTTCTTTCTTTGTCATAATGGTTCGTTTTAGGCTTAAATGCTTACTTCGTCCCTATGCTAAGAGGTGAATTTTTGTTTAGTACCCAGTTTTAAAAATGAATATATTGAGTCCCAAAGTTATATCGGTCAACTTTTGATGCAAAATCCCCACACCACCTTCTTTGTCATTATCATCATTAATTATTGACCAAGAACTAGAAAAGGGCGAAATTGAATGAAAAGCAAGCCCAGAAAATACTGAAAAGCAAGCCTAGAAAATCCTTCAACCTCTTCACCGCCACCACCGATCCTGCCTCCAACACCGCCTTATACATCATCCCGAAAGTCCCTTTCCCCGAAACCTCCATCAATGCCTTGAGCAAATCCTCCAAATGAGCTGGTGGAAGTACTTTCGGCTGAGATCCCTCGAGAAGCGACCCTTCGAGATCTTCCAAAAGAGCTCTTCGCCGCGAATGAAGTCCATGATGAAGAAAATTTTGTTTTTGGTAGCAAGAACCTCGTGGAGACACACGATGTTAGAGTGGTGGAGCTTGATCATGATAGTGATTTCACGCTTCACGTTACTTGCGAGACTCGTTCCGTTTATCTTCTTCTTGTTGATGATTTTCACGGCCACGCGGTGTTGCACCAGAGATCGAACCCTAGCTCTGAATGATAGGGGGAACCACTGGAAGCAAAATTGAAGGACGTGTTACCCGATTAGAGGGAACGAATTGAAATGGGTCAATCACAAAATTCGATTTTTGTGAGTAAATGCAAATGGGGATGTGGCTACGGTTTCTCGAGCGACGGCGTGTCTGCGGATGGATCTCGAGCGGCGCTGACACACTGTCCAGTGGAGGTGAAGAGAGAGCGACGGTGGAAGAGGAGGAGGAGTGTGGTGGAGGCGGAGGAGAAGGTTGACGACGAGGGAATCATAGGCGACGAAAGAAAGAAAGAGGGTTATATTATGATTTCCCTACTTCTATTTTGCATATCACCACTCCTCAAAAATATTAATATAATCAGAAATGGAAAAAATTGAAGAAAGGGAAAGGCTTTCGTTGTGATTGGAATTGAAAATTGTAAGAGAAGATGTTGATGTGTGGATCATTCCTTGGGGTCCTACCTCGGTTTCACGTGTTAAACAATCCTCAAGTGTTCTTTTTTATCTTCTCTACTCTTTTATTTCCATTTTTGGTGGGCAAGGCTAAATCGATTTTCTGATTTCAAACAAAATATAAAAGCATGGATGGATTCTTCAACAAGCATATCCATGAACCCCATTTCTAAGGCAATAAGAAAAAATGAGATTGGAAGAGAGAGAAAAAGTTGGACAGTAGAGGAGAGAGAAGATAAAAAATACGACACATCAGCATGAAATTAACGTCGTTACTGTCAACTTAACGGAGAGGACCTTATTCATACAATTTTCATAACATAGGGACCTAATGTCTTCATTTTTAAAACCGAGTACAAAACAGAAATTCATCTCTTAACATGGGACCGAAGTAAGCATTTAAGCCTTCATTTTATCATTCACTTAGTTAAAGAAACAATATAATGGACCAACTTATATAAGATGGATGTATCTAATGGAGCATTATGAAGATATTCAATGGCTATGTGAAAAATCGAAGTTGATCAAAATGATGTATAGTGGAACGATATATACTTGAAGAAGCTATTGAATTTTGTACTAATTATTCTTTAATGTTGAATCAATAGGACTTCCAAATTCTTAACACTTAGCGAGAACCACAAGAGAAGGGATTATTGGAAATTCCATAATGATTATAACCATGAAAGATTGGGAAGAAGCTCAATTGTATATCCTACACAATGACAATGAAGTTGAACCATATGCTGAGAGACACAAAGACATGCTTAAAAAATTAAATCCAACTAAGACTGACAATTGGATAAGTAGATAATACAGTGCACTTTTAGAAAATGGCTAGAAAGACACATTTTTCTAGAGTTAAATGTGAAATCCTCTTTGATTCCTAATAGATTGAGATGGTTAGCAAATGGTTCAAATTTTCAAGTCTTCTCTTACACTGGTTATATGATTAATGGTTGCACATTTTACACTAAAGAATGAGATAATCAAAGTACTATGCAAAATAGTAGTGTAACTTTGGTGATTGAATCTATGCATATCTCAATTGGTAAATATAGAAGTCTTATATATGCAAATATGTCGTATTTTAGGGTAATTGAACATATATGGGAGTTGGAATACACCACATTTCGAGTACCCATATTTGGGTGCAAGGAGGTTGATAACAATAATGGAGTTTGATAAGATGAGACAGGATTTATATAAGTGAATTTTAATAAAGTGGGGTACAAAGATGAGCCTTTTATTTTAGCATCACAAGCTCAACAAATTTTTAATGTCACTGATCATATTGATGTTAATTGGTCAATTGTGTTGTTGACCAATAAATTAAGTGATCCTTTCAATGATGATATAGAGGATGAAGATACAAATATTGAAGATAATCTTTTATATGAAATATCATATGATAATGATCCAATAACAAATGATATCTTGTATAAGAGAGATGATCATGACGAAGAGATTTGGATAATTCCATTATTTTTTGTCAACAAGAAACCTAAGCCTTTAAATTTCACTTTAAAGAAGAAAAAGGTTAGATTTATAAATTTTTATTTGTATGTCTTTCCCTTTTTACTGATGTTGTCCTTTTTTTTCTAAATCTCAAGGAAGCTAAAGGGAAGAAAGGTGTAGTAATTATGAAGAAAATCATTTGAGCTAGAAGTGAAGGAAAAAAAATTAGAGGTATTGTACATATTTTATTTTTTGGTATATTGGATATGTTACTTTCCTAATTATTGTTCAATATGTACTTATTCATATTTTTAGGTTTTATGGAAAGCAAAAGGTCAACCCATTAAACCCGGTGGCACAAACTTCATTTAGTTATCTTAGATCGATTGTTCGATCAAATGTGCCTATAACTTGTGATAATTGAAAAGATTCAAGTTTGGATGCCTATAAAGACATCATTTGGAATGATATACAAGTAATGTTTACTAATTAAATCTACTTATTTTAAAGTATGTGTTATGGTTTCCAAACTTTTTTTACTAATATTTTTTGGACAACTAACTTTCAATGTTGATACATGTCGCAAAATTTATGTACTAAGGGAGGCAGACAAGTTGCTTAGGAATTTTAGTACTTCCTTACCCAATAAATTTCTAAAGGATGACAATGAAGATTATTTAGAGAATTCTCCTAATCAACCTCTTGAGAAGTTTGAATCTATGATTAGTGAGGATATTTGGAGAGAGTTTATTGAAAAACGTATGGATAAAAGTTTCAAATCTATAATATCCAAATACAATATATATTTATCCCTTAATTCTTGTACATATGATTTGTTTACTATCTTTCTTTTTAGGAATAAAACATACAAAATAAAGAAAGAACATCAAGCTCTTAATACCCTTATAAGGGCTCTCGTAATGGGTATACTCGCTTAGAACAAGAAATGGTAAGTCAATATATAAATAAATACATAACATACAAGTTGTTAATGCTTTAACTAGTTCCTTTTTATTTCCAAAAAATTAAAGAATTGTGAACCCATACTCGTGTGAACAAAGGTAGGGCAATTGAAATTGAAGAGGTTCAACAAGTTTGGAACAAATGTGTAAGTAATAACTTTTGATATTATACTTGTGTGTGAAATGAGAATAAGTATGATATGTTTGTTTGTTTTTTAAGTGGTATTGTCATAAACTATAGATTCATAATAAATGAGTGATGCTCACTTAGACATTTTGGCTCAAGCTTTATGTCTCCCAAAGTATCCAAGTCGTGTTAGGATAACAAGATTTGGAGTCGAACACAAAGATTATTTCCCAGCCAAAAAACGTTGTACATTCCAAGAGCATGATATATTGACTGCTCAAATGAAAGAAATGACTGAAAGAATGGCACGGATGGAGAATGAGATTGTCAATCCGAAAAATTGGTATATCAAATCCTATAGAACAAATTGATATTAATGTCAATAATGGCGAAGGGAGTTACACATTTTCATCAAATAGTTTTCCCGAGGTAACTAACTTATCTACATTAGTTTAATTTGCTTACTTTAAAATGCATTTGCTAACTATCTTATAATTGTATTTTTAAATGTAAGGGGTCTTAAGTTGTAAATTGTTTGTAGCATCACCATTACTTTGCTTGGTTTCCCATGGGAAGTTACATAATTTTAAAAGTGATACACTACATGGTAGACCTCTACCTAATTGACATGTAAAAGTTAATTAGTGTAGATATTGCTCTCGAACCAAATATATCCTTGCATATACCTAATGTTGATGATGACATGTTGACGGGACAAGCAATACGTACATTTGTGGCATGGCCAATAAATCTCTTAGAGGTTGTTGATGAGGTATGTTTATACAACTATTTATCATTCATATTTATGAACATATATTTTATTTATTAGCTAACTTGTTTAATTGATGTTGATTTAGGATTCCACTCTATCTAAAAGGAAAAAGAAGAATAATAAAAATGAATTTGTTGCACCTAAAAAGAAATGTCAAGGAAAAATGGTCATTCAACATACTCCTAAAAAACTATTTCATCTTATTCTTCTTGAATAGTGCACCTCTCTTCATACTTGAAACTAAAGTCATTAGATTCACTTTCTCCAATACAAATGGAGAAAGACATATTTAGACTAGATGATCATACATAAATTGTTGATGCAGAAATTATTGGAGAAGTTATTGACTATGCATGGCTAGATTCAACTACAATTTTTATATATATTCGATACAACATACTAGTAATATATTAGATGATCATACAAAATTTAATTAACTCCATTCTTTGATTGACACTTCTTATCATATTACTAATATATTTTTATATTTTTCTTTTATAAGGTACCTCCGTCAAAATCTTATTAAGTTAAATGATAAGGAGTTCTTTTTTTTTAGGGTTAAATATGTTTTTAGTCCCTAAACTATCAAGCGATTTTGGTTTTAGTCCCTACTCAGAACTTTGATGGTTTTTAGTCCTTATTGTTTTGAAACTCTGAGTAATAGTCCTTAAAATTGGACGGTGTTAAGTTTCAGTGGATGTGGCAAACGGCGTTGCCACGTGATCACTGATATGCTCTATTCTCTGTCTGCCACGTTGGATGTTTAAGTGTTTGGACCGAGATTAAGTTAGTTAACCACTTCGTGATCTTTTATAAATCAGATTTGAAGAAGTTGGGTTCTTCTTCGTGGCTGCAGCTGGTTGCTGTTACAGTAAACTCGACCAAACATAAATCAGTTTGAACATTTTTCAAACGCAAACTCAAGCACAAATACAGAGGCACTCAGTCTCACCAAAATCTAAAAGAGAGGAATGAGAAAGACAAAAATTAGATCTTACATCAAACTTACTATTACTGTAAACTCGACCAGGCATAAATCAGTTTTCACAGTAAATTTTTCAAACGCAAACTCAAGCACAAATACAGAGGCACTCGGTCTCACCAAAATCTAAAAGACGGGAATGAGTAACACATCAGATACAACCTACCAATCCATTATCTCGTTACTGTTGTTGGTTTGGAGGGTTTGGGGGAGGAGGCATGCCAGGTCGAGGAGGACCAAACACCGGAACACCGCTGCCAGGTGGTGGGGGCATGCCGGGGCGAGGTGGAGGAGGCGCAAGCATACCAGGGCGCGGAGGAGCCGGAGGTCCTCTCACCATCTATCCCGGAGGAGGAGGTCCCATGGACCGCCACCAGGTCTTGGAGGAACAAATTGTCTGGGTGGCATCGGAGGAGGCAGACCCCTGGCCATGGGGGAGGAGCGAATTGCCCTGGCATCTGCCCCAGTGGACGCATAATCGGCGGACTGCCAGGATACGGCGGCGCATTGAGCTGCGGTGGACGCGAGATCTACGGCTGCATCATTCCCGGGGCAGGGCCGCCAACGCCGCGAACTGGGTCGGCGAGACCAGGCTGGGCCTGGACAACGGGAGCGGGAGGAATGCCTCTTCCGGCGGCACGACCGATGCCGGGGATGACGAGTGCGGCGGCACCGACGGCCTTTGAGCGGGACTCTTCCGGCGAAGGTGGTCCCTCGACGGTCATGAAGATGACCTCCTCGCCGCGGAGGAGTACAAGACCGAGCGTGCGGCGGTCCTCACGGTCACGAAGAAGAACCCAACTTCTTCAAATCTGATTTATAAAAGATCACGAAGTGGTTAACTAACTTAATCTCAGTCCAAACACTTAAACATCCAACGTGACAGACAGAGAATAAAGCATATCAGTGATCACGTGGCAACGCCGTTTGCCACATCCACTGAAACTTAACACCGTCCAATTTTAAGGACTATTACTCAGAGTTTCAAAACAATAAGGACTAAAAACCATCAAAGTTCTGAGTAGGGACTAAAACCAAAATCGCTTAATAGTTCAAGGACTAAAAACATATTTAACCCTTTTTTTTATCATCCTAAATCTCAACACATGAACTACAAATGAAAGAGAAAATGAAAAAAAAATAGTTTCTCTTTTTCTTGAGAATAGGGTGATTGATAAGTTTATTACCTATCAATATAGAGTAATACTTTACTTCCAACTTTATCAACAATGTTTTATTTTCAAGGTTAGATACACAAATTATAATTTTGTTCGATTATTTCATATTTTAGCCAACATTGGGTCTTGCTCAAAATCAATCTTAAACTAGAGATAATTCATTATCTTGCCCCATTAGAGGTAGACATCAGTATGAGGTAGGATTTGAAGAAGTTGTTTGACATGTAAGAATATAAGTGTGATTCATATATATGTATACTTTTAGTTATATTATTTTTGCTTATAGATATGCTTTAAACTTATGTATTGACTAAGGTTTCACAAACTTATCAAGCTTAAAAGGGATCCATGGTTTTGAAGTCTAAGTTAAACCATATTAAGTGGACATCAATAAAGGTACAATACAATTGTTTATTTCACTCTTCGTGCTTCTATGTTTACCATACTTGAGTGGTTACATTGCTTGCATGGCTATTGAATATGTTGAGCCCTTTTAGATGATTAAGGGTCTGTTTTCCTTACGTGAGTTGTGTAGCAGTGTAGAGTTGTGAAGGATATAATTAACTACTGTCATAGGTGTTGAATTCTTTTGGTATCTAAAGGTTGTTTTAGTAACATGGTTATGTGTATTAAGGCTTCCTTTTATATAGACTTTAAAGTGAATTAAGGCTTGTGCTAGTGGGGTCTTTGAGGCATGGGTCTTTGTTTAATTGGTGTTATGCAAATAAATAAAAGGATAATTACATTTCTTCTTGTTGTAATGTGTATTTTTGGATTTGTATTTTTTGGTCCAATCTATGCCTCCCATTCATGCATATACATTCATACCAATTATATTAATGTTTTCTATTTTTGGTTTTTTAGTGTCCAAAACAACCCAACGACAATGGTTGTATGGGTATTACATTTGTTGTTATATCAAGAAAATTATGACATACTGTGAAGGAGGGACAATCCCAACAAATATAAGTTATCTTGATTATATACATAATTAATTGTAGTAGAATGTTAATTGACTAATTTTATGTTGTTTTCCTTTGTTGTAGTATTTTTCTAATTGTAGATGTCAAGAATATTTTGAAAATCAAATCATTTAAGTTAGGAAAGATTAGTGTTTTTGTGTCATTAGTAACTGCTTATAGGGTAGTATGTTATGATTGTATATATGTTTAGATAATCATGTCATAGTTATATATATGCTTATAAGTTAGTACTCTAAGCAATTATGTATTCATACACTAAAATAATGAGAATTATTTTTTTTAAAAATTGTGTGTATTGGATCATAGTAATGAGATTGTATATATATGCTTATAGGCAATAGTACTATGAACAATTAGGTATTCATATACTAAAGTATTGAGAATTCATTTTTGAGAAAACTGTGTTTATTGAACCAATATATATGCAAGTTTGATAAAATTGGATTTATTAAAAAATTAAATAAATTATTTAAAAAAATGAACAATAGACAACACTTATTTAAAAAAGCGCTCTCTATAAAGAAATAAAAATAAATTAAAAGAAATTTGAATCATTTTGAAAAAGTATTGTCTGTTGAAAAATTAAAATAAATTAAAAAAATTGGATCATAAACAGTGTTTATTTGGCAAAACACTATATTAGTGTATCAATAGACAATGCTTTGTAAAATAAGTGCTATCTATTGACAGACACCAACCAATAGACAATGTTATTTTAAATAAGCGTAGTCTATTAACAGACACACCAATAGACAATGTTTTTCCAAATAAGTGTTGTCTATTGATGCTTATAGACAACAATTTTTTTAGAAGTACTATATATTAATAGACTGTACTTAATATCGTCTAAAAATTATTGTCTATGAAAAGAAAAAGTGTTATCTTTACACTTTTTTGTAGTAGTGTGTATGTATCACTGTGTATATGAACATGATTGTCGTGAATACATTATGTAGAGTCTAATTATGTGCCACTATAGAGTTGTCGTGTTCTTAGTTTAATCACCTTTCATGAGATGTTTGGTATTCTTTTCCTACTTATTGGATTATTATGACGCCGCTGCATTGCCATATACTTGACCTGTGTACTATTATGCTACTGTGACGTTGCTGCATTAAAGCAAACTTAAGTTGTAAAGTAATAATAATTGAGTGATAAAATATGTAGCTTGAGCCGATATACAAATAACTCATTCACTGTACGTTCTTCAAAATAGACATTGAGTTATAATAATAATTGAATGATTCTTGTATTTGAAATAGATATTGAGGTCAAATTAAAATACATATTCTCTCCCTCCAAAAAGCTTAACCAAGCATTTTATAGTTCAAATTAAAGCCCATTTACAAGACTACAAAGCTATTTCATGTATCACAAAAAGGCCCTTTTCACCACTTTCAATTGAAAGTAAAACAAAAATTAATCATAGAATTTGAACATCGAAAATGGAATTGCAGATCACATTTATATAGTTATATTCAACACAAGACAACATAATATAATTAATCCAATAGATATGTGTCATACATGTTAAACAAAGCCTTCCGAACAAGAACCATGGCCATCTCCTCTGCTATCATATGTAAGCTTTAGTTAGCAGCCAAACCAAGTAGATATCACATATCCATTGTAACATCGATCCCTAGATTAATCTTCCACAATGGATTTACTTGCTATTCACCAGCATTGACCAATATTGGCACATAATTGTCATACTTAAACCAAATTAATAACACAATTGTTTCAGTCAATAGCTGTACCAGTAGCCAGTAAAGGCCTTCGAACGGGACATCACATTTCAAAAGATTCAGATTTTAGAGATGGTCTTGCAGCCTGAGGACCAATCATAAATAACCATATTCAACTATTAGTGAGAACCAAAAAATAGTTGAAAGAAAAAAAAATGAACCCAAACGACACTAAATAATTATAAAGTTTTGTTGTTCGCCAACTGCAGGCTGATATTGCAAGTTCACTCGAACAATCTCCACGAGGGCATAGGCCGAACTTATGAAGGCAGAAAAAATGAGATGATCAGTCCAGCATGTCCTAGACTATTGAGTATGCGAGAGAAGTCACAGAAATGGTCATAATTTGTTTGGTTCTAACGTTGCAGAATCTATTCGGAGAACAATCCTGTGCAGGCAATCAATGTTTTGACAACAACTAGTGCCGCTTTCACCTAGGCATCATAATGTCAACACTAGGTATATTAGTTAACCTTCTACTGAAGTATTTAGTAGAGTAACTTATGATTAGTTGTCATTTTCAATCAACCAATAAATCAAGAAAAAACTACCCTATACAACTGCGGATACAACTCCCTTAATTACAGTTGTACAATTAATCAGAATATTTGCCCAGCTAATTTAGGAAACAACCACATATTAGAGTCTTCTAATCTTGGCCCCATATCCAACAAATCCCAACCACAGTATGATGGCTGAGCACAGATAGCACAAATGCCCACTATGAAAGAGTGCGAAATAAATTGAAACGTGTGATTAAGGGGTGGAGGGTAAACAAATAATTCAATTATTTTTCTACAAAATCTTCCAAAATGAAGAAGCTGGGCGAACCTAAAGACAACATTTCTTTTATAACTTATTCCTTTAGTATTCTAGCAAGTATTGCCAATTCAGCATGCCACTGACAGAAGTTTCCTTTTCCTCCTGCTAAATATCGAACTACATTCCAGGTTCAACACAAGAAAGGCTTCAACACAAGCACATTTCTGTGTAATGGCTCTTAGTAGCATGCTCTTTCACTAACAAACATGGTGAACATCTTCAAATATAATTGAAGGTTTAAATATATTTTTGGTATGAATCCCTTTAATTTTGGTTTTGATCCGTATACTTTAAAAATTAAGTTGTTGGTACTAATAGTTTCAAAAATTTCGTTTTGGTCCCTACTACAAATGGTATGCCAAAACAGTCTTGTATGGTACAACCATTTTGGACCAATGTCTGGTTTACTCGAGAGACTTAAACCTAAGTAGAAAAAACTATAAGAATAGAAAACAAAACAGAATAAAACTAGGCACCAAGGTCTTGTTGGGTGAACTTCTAATAAGCAGTTATGAGAGAAGAAAATAAAGGTAAGCGAACTGAATTTCTACAAGTTAAAATAAAATAATGAACCCAGTTTTTGGAAAAGTTGGATGCGAGAGCTTCTATACAAATTGTGGCGCACAAGTTTATTTTTCTTATGGAATATGGAAGAAGTTTAATCCCATTTTTCTTCACCAATAAATTTTAATTGAGAAGTTTATCCAAACTAGATGCAAACCTAAACTTGTTAAACTATAAGGACCACAAATCAAACTTATTAAGTATAGGGACCAAAACCAAAATCAAGACAAATGATAGAGCCAAAAATATTAAGACCATAATTGAATTGTTCCAAAAGAAGTCAGAAAGAAGCTCAATAATATTTGACTCCACCATCCCATAAGGCTTTTTCTGGACATTCCCTTTCTTTCTTACCTTTTCTTTACCATTTCATGACAGTTACTTTGTTGCATCATGGTCACTCCAGATTCCAGCGATTTTATCTTGGAAGCTTCTTCCTCTTCTCTTTTTTTCTTTTGAATTTAAGTTTCTCAAACATATCACTTGAAGCCCACACCAAGTTTCACCTCTTTGACCTTGCAATATTAGGAGGGACTGTAGCCTCTAGCTCAATTCCAAACCTCTAAGAAGTACCCCATAATTCCAAGCATTCTCGTTTGATTCTAAACTTTTTCCTTTCATGATAATTATTCATTTAATGCACTCTCCTCCGATGAGCAAATGAGCATCAAGATTATCTCCATGGATTTGGCCTCATTTTTCTCAGTTTCCTTGTCTTCATTTATCTGTAATGCAGAAAGGCCAAAGTGAAACTTAGTTCTGATATATACCTTGGACTTCTATTAGATATTGCAAATCTGTTGCGAATTTTACTTTTAAACAGGAAGTATTCAAGTTGATCTCAAAACTTTTACTATACTGGATAAGTTACAAATTAACCACAAGATCTTTCATCATTTGCTAATCCAGAAATTTAATATAGCCTCAGAGATAAGATATAGACTTGACCTCAATTAAGAACAGATTAATGTAAAAGGGAGTACTAATTTTAGACAACAGAAAAATGTTGAGGACGTATTATTCTGACCCATTGGTAATCCTTAACATGTTATCAATTCTAAAGAAAGAGACAATATAAATTTTAAGGCAGACAGACAACTGTGAAGAAGATAATATTTTCAATGCATTGTGAACTGAGGACAATGGTTAGTGCCTAATATGTGCAGCTCACTGCAAAGTTCAAAGTAAAAATCCTGTTTAGACAGATTTCAGTGAATATGGCTTTGTGTAGAGGGAGCATGTGAGCCACATATAGCAGAGACAATTATTTAGAGCTTAAAAAACAATTTTTAAAAAGAAAAGGACAACCTGGTACTCTAAGCTATAAAGCTCGTGAAGGGAAGGAATGGCCAGACACATCATGGATTGAAGGCAGCCTTACCTAGCATTTGCAGCAGACTAATTCCATGAATTGAACCTATGACCCCCTAGTCACACTTCAACAACTCTAACTGTTGCACCAAGGCTACCCTTTCTCTTAAAAGGTTACTTAAAATAAACTATCTCACATCAAGATTAGAAGCACAGCTAGCAAATTAGGTCAAAAGCATCTATAAAAGTCAAATCCAAATAGGTCAAAACATCAATAAAGGCAAGAACCCAAATAAAGTCAAGAACCATAAACCCTAAACCCTAAATCACCTAATCTTTTGTTTGCCTTTCCCTGGCTCTGTAACGAACCAATGTGACAATTAAGATGCAAAAATTTGTTGTTCATTGATTACCAGCTAAACTTTTTCCTTACCAAGGAAACCAAAGAAGCCCTTTTTTCAGTATCTCATTCGATCAGAAATTTTTTAACAGTGTCAGATCATTTTAGTATTTTTTTCCTATCAAACACTAATAATGAGAAAAATCAATATCTTTTTTTTATATTTACATGCAATAATTTAGTAACAAGACAAGTAATAAACAGAGCAGGCACATGAGCTTCACCAAGACATTCAAGAGAAATATAAAATCATAGCTGGGCTTTCACCTTATGATTAAGCTTTTGAGAGATGTGCTTCTTAACAATGTTCAGTTCTAATTCCCAGATCAACACAAGCCTGAAAATAAAAATGAAACTAATCAAATCTTAAATCCAGACAGCGTGCAATACAAACTCAGCACCACATACTACAAACAAGACACAAACATACACAAGGAAGATTTGATATCACAACTCTAGAAGAAAAATAGATTTACTACACTTACAAAAAAACTCTCCAATCTCCATCACCGGCAGTTCAGTAGATTCAATCATATTTTAGACTGACAATGTTCTCAAGGCCTCGATCATAGAATCAAATTATGCTTCCTTTGCAGCCCTCTAAAAATTGGCTGTTATTATCCATTATAGAGAAACACGCATAAAACCCTCCAGAATGGGTAGTAATAACCAATGCATTTATCTTCAAAAGGGGTGATCAATCCCTCAATGGTTTCTTACAGTATATGACACTGTATTTTGATCGTTTGTTTCATGTAATGCTCAAGTAGTCAATGAATGAGTCCAATGTACTGTTCTCACGATTACATAAAATCATGGCAGATTTCAAGGATACTAGAAAGATGAAATAATAAGTTCACAAAGCAATGAATTGATTTTCAATTAACTCTACTCTATTTTCAATCTTCTGAGGTTTATTTCTTGAAAAATAGTCAAATGTGATGTACATGAGGAAATCCATAAAAAGGCCCTTCTCATATGTTTCTCTCACAAGTTCAATGTTATCTCGTTTCAAACGGTAAGCTTGATCCAGTATTCTATATGAGATTTCATCAAAACCAAAGGAAAACTCCGACAACTTTTGACCCCATAGTAATGCCTTCTCTGGCATCCCCTGCTTGCAAAATTGTGACAACAACATATTGGTTGTAATCACATTTGGAACAAAACCAATCTTAAGTAATTTGGCAGTAAGAATCATAGCTCGATCTAATATATCACTACAAATACCATTCATCATAGTGTTGTATGTCACTGTATCTGGAACAATGCCAGCGGAGATGAGCTCATCCAAAATGATAACAGCTTGATTCATTTTTCGCATTCTGCAGTAGCCATGCATTTGTGTATTATAGGTTGTGATATCTGGGTCAAGCCCACATGAGTACATTTTATTAACCATCTGACCTGCGCCAACCATGTCAAATGCCTTGCAGTACCCTCCTATTAATATGTTAAATGTGAAAATATCAGGCGGCAAACCAATCCGTTGCATGTCAAGAAATGTATCAGTTGCAAACTTCATTTGTCCCCGTCTACAATAACCATCAATGATGATATTGAAGGTGAAGGTGTCAGAAAGAATGCCTTTTTGCCTCATCTCTTTCTCCAAATTCAATGCTTCAGTCATCCTCCCACAATTGCAGAGGCCTCTAATCAAAGAATTGTAAGCAAAATTATTAGGAACAAAACCCATAGCGGACATTTCTAAGAACACTTCATGTGCCTCCTCGACATTACCTGCTTTTGAAAGCCCGTCAATTAAGGCTGTAAAGGCAACAGCATCTGGATACATACCCCTTTCTTTCATTTCCTTCCAGAGAAACTGAGCTCCATCCAAATCATTCATCTTGAAATATCCATCCAAAAGCACCGTGTAAGCCACTTTGTTGATGGGAAACCCCTTCTCTAGCATCCCATACAAAAGTATCCTGGCTTCTTGCAAGCATCCTTTCCTACACAAACTCATAAGCAAAGAATTACAAGTGGACGATGAAGGAGTGAAACCGCCCAAGACCATAATACGATAGGTTTCAAAAGCTTTGTCTTCTAAACCTGCCCTGCTATAGGCACCTATTACTGAGTTAAAGGCGACAACACTAAGAGTTAGTCCCTTTTCAAGCAGTTCTTGCAATAATGCCATGGCCTCATCAATTCTGCCAGTCCAACATAGCACAGACACAGTTACATCATACAGTGAACAATCTGGAAACAATCCCAATACAATCAAATCTTTCAACAACCTGTTCCAATCATCTTTTCTCCCATACTTATAATATCCCCCAACCAAAATATTAAAAGTCACACAATCAGGAGAAACACCCTTAGTCCTCATCTTCTCATAAAGCAAGCTTGCCTGACTAACTTCCCGTGCCTTGAAATACCCATCCATCAGTGTATTATACATAGCTGCATTTGGCGCAATTCCCATATCCTGAATCTCATCAAAGAGCTTCTGCGCCCTCCTCACATTCCCTTCCCGGCAAAGTGCATGCATAATGGTATTAAACGTAGCAAGACTCGGTTCAAGGCCACTTCTAACCATGAAATTTAGCCAATCAAACGCAACCGAAGTCCTCCCCCTCACACAGCACGCGTTAATAAGAATGTTAAACGCAAAAACATCAGGACTACACATAAACTTAGGCATCAAATGTAACAAACTCTCCGCAATCGCAATCTTCTGTTGTCTACAAAACCCATAGAACATCACATTAAACGTGATATTCGAAGGGCGAGGCCCTCTGTGGATCATATCCTTGAACACCTTCCACACACTACCATAATCACCAAGCCTAAGCAACAACCTCATGAGAATAGTCAGCGAAGACAAACCAGGCCTAACTCCCACATCCCTCATCTTACGCAAAACCTCCAACGCCTCAAAACTTATCCCCAAATTCAGAAAACCCCGCAAAAGCGTATTCAAGACAGAAAAATCAGACTCGTAAATAGCATGATTCTTCCACATAAACTCAAATATTTCGTTGGCTCTCCCAGCCCCAACCCTGGCAATGAGCCAGGAGACCACGTCCTGCGCAAGCAGGTGAAGCCCCTTCGCCGCCAGAACATGCGCCGCGACGCAGCTCAAGCGAACGGTCTCCTCTGAATTGTTCCCGAAGGCTAGCTTGAAGAAGGCAAACGCGGCTTGGCGGGTGTCTAAGAAGGTCATAATCTTGACCAGAAGGAAGGGGCAGAAGCGGAGGGAGAAGGCCTTGAGGGCGAAACCCTGGTCGGTTTTGATGGCGGTGGATAGGCCCAGGACGACTAGGCGACGTTCATGTGCGGTGATTGTGTTGAGGGGTTTGAAGGTGGAGTCGGCGAGAGGGAGAAACTGAGAGAGATAGTGAGAGGTGTGAGAGGGTGATTTGGAAGTGGAATAGTGGGAATGAGAGAAGGAGAGGATGATTAGGGAGAGGGGATTGAGAGAGGGCTCGCTTGAGAGAGAGAGGAGGGGACGAGAAATGTGGAACTTCGGCGACATTGAGAAGTCGCAGATGGAGATGAAGATGGGAGCGCCGCCACATAACACGGCAGCCAGGTCGTCCGAGCTTAGCTCAGGTCAGCTCAACAATGCTCTCCTTCCAAGTAAAAAAACATCGTTTTTTTTTCTTTTTTTTTTTTATCTCTAATGCCCGTAAAATTTAGGTTTAATAAAATTCTAATTACCTTTATAAATTTGAAAATATTTTTAATTGAATTTCAATTTAGGTATCTGAAATATATATTTTTTTGAATTTTGTTAGTTGAATTTGTTGCTTTTTTATTTTTTTTATCTTTAATTAATTGGCTAACTAGAGTTTTTTCTTTTCAGTTATTTCAAATTTATGACTAGTTGATTCAGTGTGTTAAGTTGGACTAGAAAGGAAATGAGTGGATTAATTGCTGAAATGGAGAAGAGAAGAGAAGTAACGTCACATCACATCATTTAGTTGACAACAAAAAATAAATGAAAGAGTATTTAAGCAAAATTAAAAAGTATTTTGAACACTCACTGAAATGAACTTTTTTACGTTGCTCGTTGTTCTGCAGAACTTGTTCGTGGACAGTCAAAATTCTCATGAACTCTTCCAACAACATCTTCTCCAAATCTTTGGACCTTTAAGAACAATTAATTGAGCTCTCAATAAAGAGGAATAGGGATGGCAATACGGGACGAGCCCGTCTGTAAGCTTGTTAGAAAAAACTGTGTTTCTTCTCTTCTCTCACACAAGAGGCAACAATGAGAAAAGGCGGATTAACCCACGTTGTCCGTATATTCACTCTTTCAATTGAATCCTTAAAATCCAACAACACCAATAACAACTCATTATTTTGTGTTTCTTCTCTTCTCTCAATCTAGTCCAAAGTAACTTGTTCATGTTACTTCTCTTGTCTCATTCTAGTCTAAAAATGACACTACATCAGGGTGTTCACTATCATGCAAGTGTTGCCTCATGTCAACACCAACACTATCATCTTCACTACTCACAACAAACAAGGTACTCCAATCTTCGTCAAGTTTCTATTTTTATTTGTGGTTTTAATTTTGTGACATGTATTCTTTGTTTTGTGTGATTGTTTTGCTTTGGCATTTTATTTTTGTGATATGCATTCTTGGATTTGTGTAATATTTCTTGTCTGAGTTTTATGGATTTGGCTTTGTGCAATTGTCCTTAGCTAGCGAGTTGTTTATGTTATTGGCAAGCGTGAGTCCAAGTCTCATATTGGATAAAAATGAGAAAATAAAATATTATATAAAGGTGAAAGACTCATTAATCCATTGCCTTAAGGTTTTTGGTAGTGAGTGGTGTCAATCCCTTATATGGTTGGGCTCATATCTCATTAGTGTTCGTATTTTCCGAGTAAACCTCCTCTTCGATAGTTCCAACAATGGTATCAGAGTCAACGGTTCGTCTTGGTGACCGTTCAGACGAGTACAATGGTCACTATATCGAAAACCTTCCTAGCGAAGGGTTCCAGGTAAGCATGTCTCGTTAGATTTTTTTTTTTTCATTTTTGTGAACTTTTCATTAATTTTAGAGTGGGTTTGTGATTTTTGTAGAGAAATGGAAGCTGATAACATGGTTCTTTAGGTGATGAAAGCTAGAGCTACTTAACTTTGAGGAAGCACGAGGTAATGTAATTAGTGTTCTAATGTGAGGCTTAATTTTGGTGTGAATTTGTAGTTGGAATTTATTTTGTAAATTATTCTAGATACATGTGTGTTTTGAAGGAGATTCCGAGATAGTAGAAATTGGTGGTCCAATAATGATCAGATAGCGGGTGAAATAGAAGAATAAAATGTCCACTTAAAATTTGCTATGATAGGTTCTAACCATGACTCTGATACCATGTTACGAGAAAATAAAGGAAGAAAATTATATATATTATTTCATCATATAAAAGAAAGTACAATTGATATATATATATATATATATATATATATATATATATATATATATTTAAAACAATATAAAAATAAAATATAAATGTGAAAATAAAATATAAATATATAAACATAAATAATATGAATGGAAAATAAATTAAATCTAATTTAATTATTCTAATTAAGGATTCTCCGATTAATATATGCATCAAACAGGATTACTCGAACCTGAATCATGACAGATTTATTCTATAAGAAGCATGTCTTAACGAAAGGACGCACACCATCTAATAATAAGTCGAATGGTTAATATAATTCTTCCCGAATTATAGCAGGAATGTGTTGCACGTTTTACGTAAGATGTCACATCTCTGAGCCCAATATTATACGTTCTTTCAGTATTCGCATTTTATATAACTATTAATAATGTATTCACAGATATTAATGATAAAGAAGAAAGATTTGTATACATAGCAGACTAAACCTTAATTTTAAAAGTTATTTGATTTTGTTTCTCTTAGTAGTTGGTCACCATTGAGAAGTGTTTGCCAACACAGTGCTGATACCAAAGTGAGTGAGTGAAGAATCTAGCAAAAATGTTAATAGTAAATATGCATATGTACTGGGAGAAATGCTTATTTCAAGTATTTGTTAATAGAATAGATGAACTGGTTCTGTGAGAGGTTAATTATAATGTACTAATGCAATCAACAATTTTCATGCTAGTTTACGAGCTTCCATAAAAACTCATGGCTGAGAAGTTCGAGAAAAGAAACACAGAGAAATTTTTAAAATAGGTGATGAATAGGAAATGTTGGAATCAATGTTTTCAGAATTCGTTTTGAATGAAATTGGTTATGAATAGAATTAATTTTAAAGTGACAAAATGATTATATTTAATTAAGAGTATGTTATTGCAAAAATAATTTAGTGGTAAAATTCATCATGAAATTTTAATTAATGATATATAAACACTTTATTATTCTAACTACTTTATTTCAATTAGACCATATTACTTATCACATTCAAACCTTTCTCTTTTATGTTTGTGGATGTGAATTAAAGTATAATTATTTATCAGTCTTCTCTTAAATTGTTTTATCTATGTAAAAGTTATGAATTTGTAATGTAATTGATTGTTAATTTTTACATGATTCTACATTGAACATAAATTTCTTAAATTATTACAGTAGCATTATTCTACATTAGTTCCAAATAGAGATTCTATATCAATTACAAAACTATAACGGAAAAAGATTAATTATCAGACATCACTCAGTTGCTTAAATATTGATTATAAGTAGAATCTATATTTTTTTATGTAAGTTATTTTTCATTGGATTTAAATACATATATATTTTACATATATATTATATTGATTAAGTTGAATTATCTATAAAAATATTAAATATAAACTACATTCTACATTAATTATAATATAACTAATATAAAAATTATACATTCTAGTTAATCATACCAATGCATAAAATAATTTTCTTTAATGTTTAACCTCTAAAGTGAAAATTTATGGTCTCAAATATAATTTAAATTTTGAAATAATCATAAATAACATTCAAAGATAATAAAACACTAAAGTTATGTTATTTAGGAGGAAGGTATCAATCATTAAGCACACCATTATCATTTTACTTTTGAGTCATGTTTATACACTACAAAAATAATTAATTTTAGGAGGGGTTATTTTCTGGCGATTTTAGAAACCCCGAATAATTCCGGCGGTTTTAAAAAAACCGTCCCTAAAATATGAACTTTTTTTTTAATTTTATAATACTTACGAACGCATATTCCTTCCCACTGCCTTGGTCATTCATTTTAGGAACATCTATTCTAATTTGGGGTATATTTCGAACCCTAAAACCTTCTTTCCGTCTTCATAAAAATTTCCCCCAAACCCTACCCTACACCACAATCTTCTCCTGCTTGGCTTTGTATTCGTCTTCTTTGGCTTGGCTTTGTGTTTGTCTTCTCTTCTTGTTTGGTTTCGTGTTCGTCTTCTCCTGCGAGGTGGAGCATTGAGGTGGAGGCGTCGAGTTGGAGGCATCGAGGTGGAGGCGTCGAGGCATTTGTGGGTTGAGCGAGTTCGAGGTACTCTGGCGCGCTCCCACACTAACCGTCAAGGTAAGACTGTGTTCGATCTTGGCTCTCTAGTTTAGGTTTTCGAAGTCATCTACTTACGAACCACTTCGATCCCATTCACAAAAAATTGCAAATCCATATGCTCTGGTTTAATTTTTGTATTTTTTGTTATGGATCAATAGCTTGGTAAGTTGTTTAGGATAATCTTCTCGTAGATCTAGCATTCGTGAAATGCGTTATTGCTTGTTTATGTATACTGGAAAGTGTAGATACTGTTGTATCTCTTTTCATCTGGTGTGAAGCTGAGTTCAACTGTTTAAGTGCAGAAATAGCGGGGAATGGTGAATCAAGCAAGTTGGTGGGTGGCAGTATGATTAAAACTATGCAAGTGGCTAGCATAATGATTAAAGCAAAGCCCACTCTTCGTTGTGGTTATATTTGGTTGCTTGGCTTTGTCCCTTTCCCTTGTCCTAAGCTTTGGCATTAATACGAGCTATAGAAAACAAAATATTTATAAAGTGATACGTTGGTTGGAAAAGTGACAGAACAGGGAAGAAATAAACTTTTTTTTTGTGGTTAGAATAAGTTATATGGTTTTAGAAAACTGGGCTAATTACAAATTGTGTTGTACTGCTAAGGATAGTTAGTTACTCATAACACATGATTGATTTCTGTCAGTCAAATGGCTATAAATTTGCGACTCAAAAATTCGAAGCTCAATCTACATTTATGGGCAGTTTTATTTTGTTACAGCTGAGTTTGTGGCAGGATCAATAGCGTGGCTTGGCAAAAGTTTGTCCTGTGTCTGCGCACAGAGAAGAGAAAGTGATGCTCGACCCTCTTTTGATTTAACATCAGCCCAGGTAATGGTTTTTGTGACTTAGTAGCTGAAGCAGTAATTTAATACCGTTCAGTAATTATGTTAACTTTTCTCTTGGGCACTGCAATAAATAAATGGAATTTTATAATGTGACTTTGTTGATGAGATATTTCATCATACTCGTCTTTTAATGAGATAAGCTTCTTCTAAACTACTTACAACAGCAAGCATAGCCTTTTCTTCATAGAAACATATTGAGCAAAAATTTGTATTGGAACATCTTCCATTTTACCAAATAACAAATGTTTGCTTGTGATTTATACCTTCTGAGATGAAAATAATATGTCACTCTATGCTTCTTTTTTCTATTAAATATGGTTTATAATTATGGATGACAAATTCTTAGTGCTGTATCTTGAATTCTCAGGAGGATTGCTTGCTGAGGTTACAGAGACGCATTGACATTCCATATGATAGTTCTATTCCTAAGCACCAGGTATCTCTTCTATTGATATTGTTCATGTCACGGTGAGTGATGTGGTAATGACTATGGATGAAGTTCATCAAAGACTTTAAGCCACCTGCACATAACTTCATGTGCTTCTGATGCCTTACCATGTGTTCAACCTTTTTTACTTGAAATAGTTATAATTTTGATATAAAATAATTAGCAGTATTTATTGGATTCAACGCACTCTGAAGCAAGCATGAGAAATTTATGTTGTATTTTTCATTATTCATATTCTGTTATTTTTTCCTTTTAATCGCATTCCATTTAACAGCAGTCTTTTATTACAGTTTTAGAAGGAACCTTAAATATTTGGTAAAAAGGTTGAGGTTTGATAGTGGGAAGACAAACTTAAAGGTTAAAATAATTTTCTAGTACACCAAATCTTCCACTAGATAGATCATTTTCTCAAAATATACACTTGGGAATTGCATGGCCATGAAGTCTCTTATAAATATGAAGATAATTTAGGTGAAATGCTCTTGAATATATGATCTGTAGCAATCTGTGATTCTGTAGAATGTGTATCTTCCTTTAACGTGTGCAACGTTTTGTTTCTAGAGAAAGCAATTAAGAGAAAAGAGAAAGACTTTTGGCCCCCTCAAAAGTCAAAACGCAAGTTCGTTTTGTGTTTCAACTTCCAAATAAAAGCAAAAGAAAAAATCAGATTTGCGATTGAAGGCAACATGAAAATGCATTTTGGCCTTTGGATTAAATTTTATGATGCATATATTTTATGATGCATTAAATTTTGGCTTTTCCATATATGATGCATTAAATTTTATGCAGAAGCCCGTTAGCTTTAATTTTTCTTCTTTGTATATTTAGATAGAATAGTAGATCGAAACATGAAGCTGATTCCACATCATATTGGGTTTAGCTATCACTGCCTTCAATTTATTTATGTGTGCATTGAAGAGTAAAATGTATGCCTTGGTGTTATCTCTGTCTAAATAATTTATGTGCTGCTTGGGATGAACTTTTCCTAGTTAAAACTGAGAAAGGAATAGTCTATGGATAATGGTATAATTTTACTTAGTTAAAAAGTTAAAGAAAAAGTTTACCTTCGTTAAATTATTTAGTTCATTTTTTTAATTCTCTTTCCTTTGTTCAATCAGCATTATAACTTTTCATATCTTTTGAATTTTTTTTAGCACAGTAGAGATAGCAGTGGTGTAACTTATGTTGGGAGATCAATTTCATTCTTTTTAGTAAGCATATTCTTGTATATATTCTCATCAAGGTCCATTGCCTTCACAATTTGCAGTATTTCAAAGATCATTGGTAATAATTGTTAAATTTATTTGTACGATTTTTTATTAAATATATTATTGACTAACTATTATGTTATATTGTAGGTATCTGATCAAAGGAGTGGGCCAAACAATGGATGTAATGAAGAAAAAAAATTAGATATTGTTATTGAATACTTTTATGAGTCATACTTTGAGTATTGAACATTTATATTGAACATATGTAATGAACCTCTTTCTTTCTAATTTTTATGTATGAACAATTAGTTGTATGAATGATATTAGGTTGAACAATGTAGTTTATTTTATACAATATTATTAAATTTTAGTCCATATTAATTTATTGTTTGTTTTGTCAATAAAACCATTTTTATTATAATCTAATTTTATTACAATAAAAAAAATGAACTATACAAATTCCCAGCGGTTTAAAAACCCTAGTAAACTAAACCATCAAAAATAGGGGCGGTTTTGTGATAACCCCAGCTAGTTCTGGCGGTTTTTGAGGTGTCCCACTATTCCCAGCGGTTTTGTGATAACTCCAACTAATTCCGACGGTTTCTACAAAACCCCTGAAAATTCCGGCGGTTTCTGGAAACTCCCGCTAATACTGGCGGTTTTTTTCAAAATCGCCGGTACTTGCTTGGCGACGGATGTTTTCCTACCGGTTTTTCCAACTGCGGGAAATATGATTTGCAGGGGTTAAAACCGCCGGTAATATTTAAAAAAACTCCCGGTAAAAATACATATTTTTGTAGTGATATAAGCAAGATAGATCTCCTTTGTAAGATAACTTAAAAAGATTAATTGAATATTCTCTCCTTTTTTAGGTAAGTACTCAGCCTTAAAATCTTATCTTGAGTTTTCAAAATTCAAAATTATGATTTGCACTTGTCTTTCTTATAGAGAAAATGTTATTTGTATCTCTTTCCTTTCATTTTTGTGATTTATTTTTTCTATTTTGTTTTAAATAATCAAACATTCAAACTTATATAATCAATTCGTGAAATTGGTGTCCAATGACAAGATTTGAGGATTTTGTATGTGTTTAGTTTTAGGTCTAAATTCTATATTGAATTGTCAAGAATGTTCTTCTTTCTTTCCATCAGTGCTGATTTGTTTAGAGTTTTTAAACTCCTACTATTACGTCGAGATCGATACAAAGTCATCCATAGACATTCAAGCAACTTTAATCACCTAAATCACTTGTTCTTGGTCTTTATGGATTAATCTATTGAGGTACATTTATTTCAACTGGTTAATTTTGTTTTATTACCTGTGTATATGAATTCTATCAATTGGTTTGAGTTCTAAACCGATTTTATTGTGATTTCTTGGTTTTTCATTAAATTTAAGTCATATTTGAATGATCCCATTTGTCTTTGTTCATAATTTGATCATTATTAGTTTTCATTTTATTTGGATACTTTTCATATTTAATTTTTAAAATTCCTAGTTTCTCTCTTTTCCATTGTTTTTCTTACAAGTTTTCTTTACATTGGGAACTACTTTTAGATTTTAAAATTTTAATTTTGTTTTCTAATTAAAGTTTTTGATTGATTCATTCTTCTCCTTTATCTCATTACTTTCTTAGGTTAATTTTCTTATTTGATTCTTAATTCAAGGGTTGAGATTTAATTATTTATGATTTCAAATGTTCATATCTCAATGTTATTTTAATTGTAATTGATTTTTCTAATGAAACTCTTTCAATTACACTTTGAATTGAATTTAGGATTATGTAATTGTTTTTCTTTAATCGAATCCATAACTCTAATTTGAATTGAATTTGGTGGATCAATTCCTATTAGTTATTTGGAATTTGAATGTTTGAGAAAGTCATATAGGTATGATTTTTTTTGTACAAATAGTCCTAAAATTCAATGATACATAATTAACTAGGTAGAGATTAGAGAATTTCGTAAAATTTAATCTTAAACATTAAAGTAAGAAAAGCTTATAAAACTCACAAACTTAATTTTGAAATTGAAATTGAAAATGATGTTCATATAAGTGTTCCTTGTGAGTATGGTGTAGGTTAATATTGATCACATTATAAAGAAAAATGCATATGCCTATGTAGCTAAAGTGATTCCATCATGAACTCTCTTATACTTCTCATGACATTTGGGAGGAGACAGTGGAGGAACATCATCTTGCCTTGCCCTAAAAGTTGTTGTGTCCACCTCTTATAACTTACACTTCTTTTTTGTTAACTTCTTTATCACTAAATTATACCCCTATATACAAGATTATCAGTACCACATTTTCAATTATATTTCTTGTGTTCTTTTTATATAATCAATTACATTGATATGCTACAAAAATTATTAACAATGATTGATAATAAACTAAAATTGTATAATTAAACAAACCATTCATTTTGCATTAGTACGAATCTTAACAAAATTTCCTTATCAGTTTCATGTTTTTGTTGTATGATGCATCAATAGTCCTAAAGCCTAGATGGGTCAATATGTTAGAATCAAATGATAGATCACCCCATTAAGCGTAAATGGATACAAGTTTTGATTATAACAATACAACATTATATTGAACGTTATTATATATATATATATATATATATATATATATATATATATATATATATATATATATATATATATATATATATATATATATTATTATATGCTTTACATTGCATTCAAATGATACATCCTAATAAAGTCCTATAGTAAAGTGAACAAAGGCTGAAGATAGAATTTGAAAATATTACATGGTACAAAATAACCATTAAAGGATACAGGTTTTGAAGAATAAACCATTAGACAATACATGTTTTGAAGAAATAAACAATCAGATGATACATATTGTAGTTATTAGACAATATTATTTTGTACTTGATCAGATGATACATGTTATACTAATAAGATTATATGAAATATTATACATATCAGAAGATACAAGTTTAACATGTGAAGTTTGAAGTAATAAGATAATATGAATGTTAGTTAATAAGTTTACCTTGATATGTCTACAAGATTTCATACATTACATTTATCAATTGACATTATATTTTGATCTTTGCATATTAAAGAAGTTGATAAGCATTATCAATTAAAATGTTTCTTAGAAAAAAAATGATCTGATTAGCAAAGATATCGTGTTGAGTTACTATAATTATTCATTGTCAAGGGTAATTTATCTCTATATATGAAAATGATCTATATACTCTAATTCATGACTTATATTAAATATGATATGATCTTACCTATAAAAGAGTACGATCGGTTCTGAATTTGAATTCTCAAGAGGTACAACAAAAATAAATCAAAGAAGTATGTGAAATAAGACAAGGATGTGAGATGCCACAATTTAACATATTGATAAATCAAATGAATATTCACCATAAATATATTAATCTTTGATAAGAATCAGATTTCTAATCCAAAAATTAAGATAATTCTCTCTCAAAGAATGCAAATACATATAATATGACTAAAAAGTGTCTATATGCCCTTATATATAGGAATAAATGCTTAAGTTGCCTAAGAAACTCTAGAAGAAAGTCTAAAGACATTGAGTCCAAAAATAACTTGAAAATTTAAAAACAAAAATGAATTATTTGTAATTAAAAGAAAATTATAAATACTTTTAATAGTATAAATTATTGTATAATTGTTCTCCAAGCCATGATCTTTATGTCATTTGAATTCCGATCTTCATGAAACATCATGAGGCTTGATAAGATTTTGTTCTTCCAAGTGTTTTCCTTTTAACCTTATCATAGGTTTTTAGGTGTTTTAAATTGCAATTAATGGTTCTTCCTCAAGTTCTTCTTGTATAAGTTCTAGAGATAGTCCTCTGTCACACTTCCTCAAATGAATCATAATTCAATCATGAAGGACTTTAAGAAGTTATGGTCAAATTCTCTAATGCCCTGTTCTCTTGAATGGATTTGAGAGGATGAATTTGAGAGGATTTGAAAATAATATTTTTTGTTGTTTATTTGAGTGAATTTGGAGTTAAATAAGAGTGAATTTGGAAATAAAATTTGTGACAATTAATGTAGAATTTTATTGACATGACAAATTAAAAAAAAATTATTTCCAAATTCATTTTTAATTACCTTCAAATTCACTAAAAAAACAACAAAAAATATTATCTTCAAATCCTCTCAAATCCATCCTCTCAAATCCACTCAAGAGAACAGGGCCTAAAAGAGGGACTGGATGATGAGTCTCTAACCCATGCCAAAGACAGGTACCTAACAAAATAGATTGGTGCCCAATGCATGTGACGAACTCAATAGCTCAAAATTTTTGGATTATGCACCAACTTAGCCAATGAGGGATTGATTTGGACCATTTTAAGATAGTTACACAAGACAAGATAAAGAACAACCACACAAAACACCTTTAATTAAAGCTTTGGTGACCAAATAATAAGAGTTTGCCTTATATCTTTTAAAGAGAAAGGTCTTAGTGTTTAAATTACTTAAAAAAGCCCCAAAGAAGGTTTGCATTGGACATTAAGATAATGAAGTTATCTAGATGTGAAGGTATGTGAGGGTGCATTTCATAATGAGGTAGAAGGGAGTATAACTTCAAGATAATGAAAGGAATTATAACTTAAGGAAACAAAGAACAAATTTAACAAAGTATAAGTTGAATTAAATGAAACAAAAGATGAAAGGGAAGAAAATAGATATGGAAGTAAGTGGTCATGCCACTATAGATACTAAGCCACCAAAAATAAGTGGTGGTGTTGCCACTTGAACCTTAGTTCAAGATCAGACTCGGGAAGCTCCAGAACACTCAAAGAGCTCTCTCTACTCATGCCAAAGGCTAAAATATAAATGTATTCTCTTAATTTTTCAATCTCTTTTAATTGATGGAAAGACTATTTTAAATAGGTAAATAGAAGGGTGTCCTAGTAATTACAATAAAAGGTAATGTTCTGAAAACTAGGCAACCGAAAATTCGGGCAACTAAAGGTAAGGTATGTTGATCCTTATCCTCCAAGGGTGAGAGACAACATTCAATTTTTCAAAAGTTTCATGCTCTTACTTAAGGATAATAATGTGTTAGGTCGTGTATGACTAGTGTCTACCCATTACTCGTCCTATCTAAAAACATCTTCCTCCTTACTTGCCTTATTACTCACATAGGTATTAGTAAAAAAATATCTACGAGTTTTTTATACTTATGGTATCTATGAATACTTGTGGATATTTTTATATTTTATTTTAAATAAAATTATTTATAAACAAATGATTAAAATATAAAATTGAATAGAAAAATTAATTTTAAAGTACAATTCGAATCAAATTGTTCACTAAATTATTAATACAATGCAAATTTGAATGAGTTGGCCTAAAATATAAATTTCAAAAGAATTAATATCTTTTAAAAATAACTTCGATTGATAGACATAAATAAAAAATATAATTATATGAAGTCAAATTTTAAACCATACTTCGATAATTAATATTTGTTTCACTACTAACTTTATTTTGATCACTGAATTTTAAACAAAAGAATATTAGAATGAAAGTCACTAATAATTATTATCCAAGAAAAAAAATAAAAATAAAAAAAATTATTAGCAAGTAGTGGTATCTATGAATTAGATACCATAATACTTGTATCGGTCTCATCATGAGTAATTAAATATTTGCATTTATTACTTACGTATCTATTAAGAAAATCCATTTAGTATCTGTCATGGATTTTATTCGGGAATAAACGTTGGTAAGAATTTTTTTTAATCCATACTCTCACTCTTCATGCATTTTGTGAACCTAATCTAATATTCAAAATGTGTTTTCCTCTCTCCCTCGTGCCCGTGCGGTTCCAAATTTTTTTGTAAGCAAAATTAATTTTTTTTTAAAAAAAAAACGTTTTTCTATCTTCATGCATGTGTATCCTCCCTCCCCATATATAAATAAATATGGGCCGAGTTTTGATAAGATTCATCATCTTAATTAAAAAGATTAAGCTAAAACAAAGAAAATTGAATCTAGTTATTTTTAAAAAATTCACCAAATTTGCTTTGACTTCAAAAAGAATAATAGAAAGTTGTATAAAATTTCAAATCCAACAAATTGTATTGTAACATCCCAAAATATAGTAATAACCATATAATAGAATTAATTATATTTAATAATCAAACAGTGTAGTCTTACATTAAAGATTAATGTTCAAAAGCCGAACGGCGTTAAGTACAGAGTTAAATACAATTTAACCGAATAAGAAAGAAAGACAGGATCGAACGGTTTACAAAACTAATTACCGAACGATCTAAACAAAACAACTAATATCTAAAATCAACCGGACGACCTAAGGCTCGGCCTTAACTTCAATGTCCACCAGGTTCTCCTCTTCAATCATTTCTTCCAACAAGGTGTCTCCTTCTGCTCACATCCACACGGATGATCATTGCAATTGACAAAACAGACGTACAAGGAAGAGACAACACAAGGAAAAACACAGGGTAAGCTTATGTAATTTAATTCATACATCAACATATAATTTAAACATTCCAACAACACAAAAATAGTTCAACATATATAATCATACAAAAACTATCACTAGATGGACCGTCCGGACTGTATGAATCTGTGTAGCTACAGGCGTTCTTGCACCCGGGTGATGTAGTAACTGGGATACACTCAATAGCTGCCACCCGAGGTTAGCCCTATCCAAAGTACCCCTAAGGAGTAGGACCTCCTGTCGTTCCCACACATGACCTACCCCCTCTACGTGAGGACGAGTACTCACGGAACATCAGGATGAATTGCCAGCATTAGCATAACCACAGTCATACTTTACCAATTCCAATATTCAATACATGAGTCATTCCTCCCCGGAACGCTCGTTCAAAATCCACAATCGTTTATTCATCTCATATATTGTTCATCCTTTATAATCTTCCACTTTATTATCATTTTCATCATCAGTTACAAAGACATAAAATAACGAACGTTCAGCCCTCTTCAGAACGAGGACGAAAGATAAGAATGAGACCAATGATTCTCCCGTTCAGAACAGAATAAGACTAAGAGAGTTACTTTTAGATTTAAGAAATGGACTGAGTAAACTAGGGCAATCTGTGACGAACGGTAATTACCACGTGAGTCAGTTAAATGAACTAACTCTCTTGAGTTCAAACCAATACTTAAGGAATAAGTCAAGTATGGAGGTCTTAGGCCGGATCCAATGCAAGGAGAAAAATCAAGATGTTAAAGACTATATTTAGAATAGTTCACAAACGGAAGTTCAATGCCAGTAAATGACCAAACATGGTAAAGGAAAATATTCCTGAAGTTGGACGAACGTTATTTCAACAAGTTTGATAATTAAAGACAGTACGAGCGTTCGGTATAAGACCGAGCACCACTCATTACGAGCGCTAGGTATAAGACCGAACACTACTTATTACGTACGCTAGGTGTAAGACCGAGCGCTACTTATTACGAACGCTAGGTGTAAGACCGAGCGCTACTTATTACGAACGCTAGGTGTAAGACCGAGCGCTACTAATCTTAAAGTAAGAGGGTGTATATATATGTATTACTCTATATCAGATATCAAGGTACAACTATGCTGAGCCGAACGCTCAAACATAGTATTTCCACATGAGGACGCTCGTTCTCGAATAGAATTCTCTCCAAATGAAAGAGTTCCATTTTAAAACAGTTTACTAGAACAAACCGAACGGTAGAGGACCGTTCGATGACGAACGTACATTATCATAATGAGAATTTCATATTCAGATTTTCATCTATTTTTCAACTCAAGTTTTCAACATATCAGTTCATACCTTATAACTTCATATCAAATATCAATTTACATACTTTATAGAATTCACATTAATAATTCATACTCCAAAATGATTACTCATATTCACATTCATACACATCAACCATCATCATACATATCAAGCAACATGCATCATATTCATTCATTCAAACAACGGACGTTCATACAGTAAGACAACATACAAATATCAATTAAATTAAATAAGCTTCCCTTACCTGGATTCGTGAGTGAAAACGTCCTAAACGTAGGTTCTTGGTTCTTCCAACTACAACTTCTACCCTCAAGATCACTCAACTCTTTCAAACTAAAACAAGTTACAGAACCAAGATTGATTCAGACAAGGGGAATGCATGCAACCAGGGCTTGGTTTGCATGTTCATAAGAACGAACAGCTAGGGACGAGAAACTTACCAGTTTTAGAATCTGGAGCTGTCGGTTCAGAATGAAGCTCACGACGCCGGGAACGCTTCTACGGTTTCTGAATGTTGATCGGAGAAGAGAAAAATGAGTTACAATAGAGAGAAGGGAAGGTTTTCTAGAGAGAAGAAGGAGGAAATGAAAGATCAAGTTTTCTGGAAGAAGAAGGGTGCATGCAGAGAGAGTGGGAAGAAGGTTTCAGAAAAATCATTTTTCTTCCCAAGTAAAACGAGCGTATTCTCTCCTGCGGACACCTGTCTCCCACTACTGATTTTCGAACCTTCCATTCTTGACACCTAGCGTCAGTGTGCAGAGTTTTGGGTGCGTTTTAAATGAATCTGAGCAGGATTTTGAGTGCATTAAATGAGACTAAACAGGTTGGGTTTAGGTTGAATTTCCAAGGTCTGAAATGTATTCTCATTTTGAAATATAAAAAAAGTTAGAATTCAATGCAACTAAAACTAACCAAAATTAATATCTAAAAAAAAGTTAAAACCAAAATAGTAAGTAAAGGCTAGATTAATTGAAAATTCAAGATTAAAACAATTATGTAAATTGAATTAAATTCATTGCTACTAAAAGAAAATTATCTAAAATTGAAGTTAAAGCATATTATCAATCTTTTTAATGTAAAATAAAGAATTAAATGTGCATAAAAATCAATTTTTTATCTAATTCTCGAAAAAAAAAATGGACAAAATCTCCTCAAACACAACATAGATCAACATGTTAAACATTTGCATAAATAATATACAATCAATCTTAAGCCCAATATTGGTCTCAATTTGATTGTGAAACACAAATTTAAGATGAACTAATTTGTAACGCAAAGTTGATGGTCTATTTATCTAGCATTATGTTTATCCATTTCTTTCAATGTCCAAGATAGGAACTAAATCATCTTGCAAACCTCCTTCCAAATTAATACAGCTGGCAAGAACAAAAAAAAAGAGTATATTATTATGATATGAGACACTTCAACTACTTAATATGTCCATTTTCTTCATTCGTCAATTCCTGGGATAACTTTTCTAATTGACCCATATATGTAAAAATATAGTTGTTTTTATTTGATTATTAAAACTTCACGCAAAAATAGAAGAGTGATTGTTTATTAAAAATTAAAATAAAAAATATATAAAATATTATAAATCTTTCATCCTATTTTATTATCAATTATTAAATAACTAAATATAAATTACAGTGTAATGAAATCAATATTTGAGTGAAAATACTTCCATTAATTAGTAATTCCGAATTATTTAAAATAAAGCGGAACGCACAAGATATTTATCTAAAATAAAACAACATTAATAATATTTTAATAATAAAGAGTTTATGATTGAATGAATTGAAATAAAAATGACAGAAGATGAAGCAGTGAGGTTGATCTGACGCAAGGGAGGAAGAGTGTGCAGGCAGGGACAGGACAGGGTTTGGGAATTTGATGGCAAAAGCATGAGAAAATGGGCCCCCACTCATGATTGGGTCAAGCCCAATGTATAGCCACTTTTATCCAATGGTGGGGAACCATTAGGTACCACTTGTCTCCTTGTCCTCTGTTAACTCTACCCTTCATTCATTCATTCATTATTAAATTAATCTCTCCTTCTCTTGCAATCCTAATGAATGGCATGTGGACCCCTTTCATCCTTTATCTAATTTATAAAATAAATAAATAAATACTATAAGGTTGGAAAGTTTGGTTCATTCCCATCATAAACATATTACTCATAATCACCAATTTCAAATCATAATTAACAAATTAATGTTCTAATGCGGCCATGTTTTGGATTTTATGGTTGCTTTCTTTTCTCTTTTATGAGTTAACTATTATTTTTTATTTAGTATTTTTCTCTTACCATGTCACTTATTTGTGTAATGAATTTGGTTTGTTTAAGATAATGATCTCAATTATTAAGCAAGTATAATTGTTTTAATAGGATCATCTGATAAAGCTTTTAGGAATATTAGACAAAAATCATAAAATATCTACTTCTTATTCATAAAATCACCTTCTTGTACATAAAATCAGTTAAGAAAAATACATACTCTAAACAATATTAGTTAACATTCAAAAAACTGACATAAATATCTAACTAGAACTGATAAAGTACACGTCTCAATAAACTCAAATATAAATGTTCAAGCTAAAAATTCTAAAAATTAAACAATGTACCTTTGAATTCAATAAAATTAAATTTTAGATAGTCACATGCATTATTTCATCTGAAGTTGGTATAATAAGCCACAACATTATTCAACATAACCATCGTAGAAGAATAGATGTATCACAACATCAACCCTAGTCTAAAATTGTCAATTATTTACGCATACATGTCCATTAACCCTTTTTCATTGTGTCCTCTTTCTCATTATTTGCACTTATAAAAGCAACAATCACATCCTTCAAACTACCATATTATCTTCAAAATCTGCAAGCTTTCCTTCAACCTAACATATTCATCTCTCTCATTCCAATGCATATTGTATTTATCTTCTTCGTATTTAAAATATTATTATTATTTGATAAGTCTCGAAACACCTTGATAAATAACGGATTCAAACATACCTACCTTAATTATAATATTTATGAAATAGATGATATTTTATATAAAAACAATATCCATTTATAATAATAGAATTCATTAATAATATTTTTCATTAATAATATTTATATGTTATTCTTATGTTTAATAAGACTATAAATACATATAATTATAGGGAGTGTGATTACTTAATCTCATAATTGTTTTTATTCACAAATATTTATTTAAAAAAATTTATCACTGATTTATAACTCAATCACACATCAACAAACTAATAACATATCAACAAACTAATTTTGGAATGTGAGGATGCAGTGAGGTGGTGCAGAGTGAGGTGGTGCAGAGATAAACACTCATAAGAAATGCAAACTAATTGTGTTGGCCTACCCTACATAATAATTGGCTCACGAGCTTGTGGGCTTGTTGCATGCATAAGGAGTAACTATAGAAAGTGAGCTCAACCAACAATAACTGTTGGAAGTCCTACATCGACTAGAGATAAGATCAATTCATACTTTATAAGTGGGTGCAAGCCTCACCCCACAAGCCGGTTTTGAGGGGTTGAGTTAGGCTTAAAACCCACTTTCTAACATGGTATCAGAAAAAAATTAATTATTTCTCACGTTCTTCCGCAACCAATTCTATTGCTACCAAGATCTTCATCTTCTACCTTTTGTTTTTGGCCTTCCTACAATTTCTTCTCCTTCTATGACTACTCCCTCTGTTACTCTAGCATCGTTATGTTTTATGTTTTGACTTTGCTTTCTAGGGTTTTCAATGAGAAACAATTGGGTGCTTTAATCACTCGTAGCCTTGGATTGATTTTTGAGGAATCTGGAGAAGTTTCTGGAGATTCGGGTTGTGAAATTTTTTGTCCAATTTAAGGTTGTGATATTCAATGGCTTCTACAGTTGTTCCTTCTTCTACTAATTCTCAAGCGCAACCACATTCCTCAACTTTGGGACTTTCTCAAGAGCAAATTCATGGTCTATTGGCACTTCTTCCTCAATCTAATCCCACAGGCACACATTCTACCGATCTAGTGAGTTCTCATAATGTTTCCATTTCTTCTCAAGATCAAGGTAATATTTATTCCCAATGGATTCTAGACACAGGTGCTACTAATCATATATCCAGTTCTTTGTCTCATTTTATTTCTTATCATAGAATCTCACCAATTATAGTATCACTACCCAACAAGAACTCTTCATTTGCTCATTATTCTGACACATTTTCTCTTAGCCCACACCTTACTTTACATAATGTCTTGTTTGTTCCTAATTTTCAGCCAATATTATTTCGGTCATAAAGTTAACTAAGTCTCTATCTTGTAAAATTACCATTTCTGAATTTTCATGTGAAATACAGGACAATTCAACCCTATAGATGATTGGGAAAGCTGAAGAAATAGATGGCTTGTATATCATGATAGTTCCTGCATCCACACCCCTTGGTTCACCAGCTTCTATTACTCTTGAGAATTTCATTGCTTGTTCTACAATAAGACCTAACTCTATAGATATTTGGCACTCTAGACTAGGGCATCCCTTTTCTTCTTGTTATATAAAATTACGCACCATGTATGACACTTTACCTGATACAAAATACACTCATTGTGATATTTGTCACTATTCTAAGCAAAGGAAATTGCCTTTTCAATTAAGTACTACTGTTTCAAAAGCTCCTTTTGATTTAATTCATGTTAATATTTGGGGGCTCTTGATTAACAGGTCGCACCGCTCACAAAAGTTGATTGCAAATAAGAATGCAGTACAGTGCTAGGAGGTGACTCCTAGGTCGTCTCTCGAGGACCAATTTTTGGTGGTTCAGTCTCAGATTTTTTACGAAGTGGGGGGGGTTTTGTGATTTGTGGTACGGAAAATAAATTAAACTTGGAATTTAAACACAACTGAATTTAAAAACACTGAAGTAAATTTTAACGACGGTAAAAACTAAACGGTAAAAGATGGTAAAAATAGACAATGGAAAAAATTACAGTGTTGGAAATTAAAACATAGAACAGTAAATATGCAGAAGACAAAACAACAATGTAATTAAAATTTACCAATAGTTCCAGTAAAAATAAACCGTAAAAACGACTCTTGAAAATAAATGACCAGTAAAACATAATGAGAATTTAACAATGCAGAAAAATATTAAAAGGTAAAATAAAGACACAATAAAATTAAAAGCATTTAATTGGAAATCAAATTTAGCAAAGATTCAACACTTGAAATTAAATTCCTGGACAGTGAAAATAAAAATTACAGTAACACACTACAACCTTCAGAACATGTTGCATTCAAATGGAAAATCGAGAGTGGAAAAAGAAAGAGGAAGAGGCGAGAGCCTCTTCCATGGCTGTCCTAAACTACTGATTCCTAAAATCCTCCTCTGCTGCCTCCTTCTCGGCCTCTGGAATGTCTCATTTTAAAGCCAATTTCCTCCTGTCTTCTTGTGCTCTTTTGGATGGTAAAATAAATGGAGCAAGGGACCCTCCACTGCCATGGGACATGCTGCCTTCCTAATTTCAGATTTCATTCCATACTTATACTCTGCACGTGAACAAAATATTCCATAGTCCATATCAAAATGCTTTTCTCCTTCCCTTCACTGTATGGACGTGAGTAAGGGACCCTCCATTCAATAATCATCTCATGAAAATGAATTGGCATACACTATTCCTACCGAGACACCTCTCCACCATCATGCTATTGAATCAGCGCGCAACAGTACGTTGGAGCTCTCCTTTCGTTCAAGCTGCAGGTGGCAGCCTCCATCCGTGTTCCTTTGCTCAAGGTGGTTTTTCTGGATGTTATGTCTCCCGCTGCTGTCCAAACATTTCTTCTCTTCTTGCTTTCTTCTAGCCAAAAGTGTTAAGTTATTTCCATGTGCACCACTTCTTCTCAAAGCTTCTCTTCATCTTGCTGCTGTAATTCTTCTTCAACTCATGGTGGGCGTGAGCAGTTCCAAGCTGGACTGCAACCAAGTTGCTGGATGAAGGTGATGGACGTTGAAGCTGCTGTGTGAAGGTTGGTGGATGCGTGAAGACAGCACGTCCCAGCTCTTCCCAGACCGGACGCTGCTGGGTGTTGGACGGTGCAGTTGGGCGTAGAATGACCGAGGATTACCACCTTGGTGGCGACTGCACCAGCTCCTTGCTCAAGCTCCTCCTTTGCTGCACCAAGCATCCATATGCATCTACTTCTTCTAGCTACCATCTACGTGAAGTCCATGCCTCTTCTTCATTAATATGCTTCATTTTTCCAATGAGAAAAATCACTTCTTTGGTGGTGGATGGACGTGAAACTGTAGCAACATCACTTGGATGTGAGCTGCTGGATTGTGAAGGGCTTGAACGCTGGATGCTTCTCGAGATGGAGATCAAAATCTAAAAGCTTCTGTGGAATAGGAGAGCACATCAAACAAATTTGCATATCTCTTTTCAAACCAAAGTGGGCCGTTTGCTTTCTTCAAAGATGGTGGGTGCTCTTTCTCCAAGACCAAACCGTGACCAAACTACCAATTGAGTGGAGTGGAATAGCACAACATGCAGACATCTCTTCAAGCCAAAGTGAGATTTCTTTTGTGTGGGGCCGTGACACCACTCCCTTTAATAATAAAATTCAGCACATATTGGAGCTCCTCTCATGCACGTGAGCTTTCAAATTGGTGGCCCCATTGGAAGATGACTACCGTGAGTGGGAATTGTGGCAGCTCACTTGCATAGAAAAATCACATATGTCACATATGTTACCTATATAACCGTAAGCTTCATTTCAAAGTGGCCCCTCCATGGTTGCAATGTTCCAGATTCAAATTAATTCATGTGTGTCTCTTTTAGGAAAGAAGGACCGTCCTCTTCTTGTCCCATGTGCACCTTTTCTTTCAACAAAATATTCAGCCACTTTTCTTTCTCAAAATACGTAACAGCATTTTCCATGTAAATTATTACTCAGTAACAAAGCAAGATGTAAACGTCACGTGCATAACATAGCCAAAAAGAATTTTCCATGGCCCATGACCGTGAGTGTTTAATAATTGTGTGAGCCAATACTTTCTTAAAAGAAATCAGCATATGTTATGTTTCCAAAGGGGCTATAAACCGTAAGCTTCAATTCCTCTAAGCGTGCCCCCTCTTTTATTCCAAACAATGTGATGTTTGCTGCCAAAATGAATGGTACATATGTGTCTTGTGATCTGTCTTACTTCTAAACCAATTATGCTCAATTTTCCACACAAGTTAAATCAACACAGTGCAATTTCTTCTAAACACAGTGTGTGAATGTTTTTCCAAATGTTTCACTTTGTATTTCCAAAATTTCCCTGCAGTTACTAATGTAAATAATTGACTCAAATAATTCAAATTAATTAAAATTAGAATTTCAGGTCAAATTAAACACAATTAGCAAAAACGGAAAAATACTGAACATTTAAGCACAATTCCCTGATTAAATTCAGTACAATAAGCTAAGTGAAATCAATAAAATATTGATTTATCAAAATAGACCACACTTAGTCTTTTGCACTCCTGGGCAAAATCAAGACGCAAATCAGGGAATAGTTCAAAGGACATTCAGGAATGGTGACACAAACTCAGCAGACAGAAAAATAAAAATTCGCAAGAAAACAAACAAAATTTACACAGTTCTCAAGAATTCTAGACAAATAAAAGAAGTAGAAATTATCCAACACAAAATCAAGAATAGCATATACTTACAGAAATCATCCAAGCAATTCAAAACACGGAAAATGATTAATCAGCTCAAGAGGTGATTCAAAAATAACAAAACCTCACAGATGCACTATAGTGTTTCTCTCAAGTGTTTAAGGTAAATCAATGTCACTCAATGCACTCAAGAAAGCAAACACAAGCAGACTTGGCAAGTATCTAATTATCAATACTTAAAACATATGCATATTCAGATCAAAAGGTCTTTTCTGGGTTGTAATGGGGCCAAGGACAGGGGAGGATAAAATATAGATAAGTAGCTACAGCTCAGAAGAAATAGAGGAGCAATGGGGAAAAAGTGTAAACACAGTGTAATCTCACCCAAACCTCTAATTCAATCCTCTTCTCGACTCCATTATTCACAGGATTATTTTACAATATTTTCTCTTTTTCTCATCAATTGTTTTTTCATCCTGTCTCTTTTCTTTTCTCTCTTTATCACACAACAGGATATAAATCATACTTCCAAAACATGATGAGGAACCAACTAGCCAATTTATCAGAATTCCCAAGGAGACCACACTTTTTCACAAAACACTTCTATAACTCCAGACTTCCCTAAGGTTTAGGTAATCATGGTTTTTCACTTAGGGTCAGTGTATGAGCTTTAAAACAAAGAAATGAATACAGTATAAGCTCAAAAGGGGTATCAAAGGATAATAACAAGGTAGGCTTATTTGGCTAACGATGCTCAAGAAATAAAATTGCCTTTATTACTTCCAAAAATGCATATAAATCAAGTATATCAAAAAGAATCAAGCCAAGGCATATGTGCAAGCAATCAAGATACATAGCACACAAGAAAGAAAATAAAGTGGCTCAAATCTCACACAGGGTATTCGTCACAATCAAATCAACCTCTTAAACATTATAATCATCTTCCAAGCAGAGAAAAGCAAGGATTTCAAACTATAAGTATTAATGAAGTGAAGGAAAAATCTACAACTTAGACAAACTCCAGAAATCAAGAGAAAAATGTAAAATTTATTGCACACAAAACACACTAAAAACCACTTAAAATAAAAAAATTTAACACTCAAAAACAAAAATTTTAACACACAAAATACAAACTTAACAGAAACTAACAGAAAATCAAAAATTTCTCCCCAGTAGACCACACTTAAATCACACAATGTCCTCAGTGTGTTACAATCATCAGATTATCAATTTCAAAGCAGTCAAATAATATAGACAAGTGCAACAAAAGTAGAAAAATGGGAAGAAATTTTCAGAAACATCCATCAGCAGATGTGCAAATCACCTAGCACCCATCAGTAGATGCTAATAAAATTTTTTATTATTACTTTTTTTTTTTTTTTTTTTTTTTTTGAAAAAGGAGATGACCGGCACTGTGACAACAGTTTCGGTGGCAATGACCGAAACTGTTGCTACAGTGACAGAATTTTTTTGCTATAAAAGGGTACCTCCTCAGTGTCGAGCAACATTTCTGACTTCCTTGCTCTCTCTCTACTCCTCTCTTCTCTCTAATCCTCTCTCCTCCGCTCTCTTCTGAGCATCTGGAGTCTGCACGGAACCTCTGCCACCGTGCCTTCTGAAGAGTCCGAGATCGGCGAGGAGCTTCTCTGCCAGCCTACTTCTCCAGGTAAGTCTTTCTTCACTAAGGATCTCCTTTTCTCTCTGCTTGCTTGCTCTGCTTCTCTTTAAGCTTTTAGATCTTTCATTTCCGTTTTTTCATTTCCTGCTTTCTTTTCATGCTTTCATTTCTCTTCTTTTCCATTGTTATTTTCTTGCGCTTTCTCAGCTTTCCTCTTCCCTGCTCTCCCTTTCTTCTTTTTTTTTTTTTTTCCTGCTTTATTTATTTATTTTTTTTTTTAAAGAAAAACACATAAAACACAACTGTCAAAAACTTAAGGGGTATATAGGCTGGAAACCAGACGTTAATCTCCCTTCGATTGAAGGTATTGCAGAGACAATCGGGTAGAACAACGCCACGTACCCCACTTAAAACTAAATAAACACATAAACATAATATACAAGAACAATATGGACAAGAACAACCGGACAACTGGACGTAGATCCGTTTAGGACCCTTTAGCAAGGACCGTGAAACAGATCTGAGACCAGACACTGAAACATCAAATACAGACTGGACAAAATAAATCTAAAAGGAAACAAGAACAAATAAAGAAAACAGAGAACTAATCTAATTTTTTTTTTTATGCTTCTTTTTTTTAGTTCTTTTTATTATTTTTTTTATGTTTATTTTTTTTCTTTTTTTATGTTTTTGTTCTTTTTATTTTTATATTTTTTTTATTAAGTTTTAGAATATTTCAAGAGGAATGATGACGAGTGAGATGGAATCAGAGAGATACACTAGTCAACGGTGGCATCCTACCGACGATCAAATCCAGATGATGACCAAAATATTCAACTATGGGGTCACACACCCTAGCAGAGTCCAAGTCGTCGAGATCGCGTCTCGACTGAGGACCTTCGGAGATGCCACCGAATATAACGTGCACTGCTGGTTTAACAACCATGGCAATCGGGTCAGGCGCTGGCAAGCGGAGATAGACCCCACTGGCACTCTCTTTTCACAACTGCCGCTATATATGTACGGTAAGAACTCTCATCATACCTCCATTTTTTATTGAAATTTTTCACTTCCTCTTCTATAATTAACACAATTTTTTTTTTGTTTGAAAGAAAACAACTGGGTGATAATGAGGGCACCGAGGCTGCTGAATTTGTTTCCAGTTCCGATCATTATCGATGACGACAAAAATGAACGAGAAATTCATCCACCAAAGCCTCCTGTATTTCGAACCAGAACTCCTTCAACGGAGCTCTCCCTTAGACCACCACAACCAGCTCGAGAGTTCTTTCATTTTTAATGTTTTAGGTTTTTTTTATGTTTTTTTTATGGTCTGTAATATTAACGATCAGAAATGATCGAACCCCGAACATCTTTATTATGCTTTTTATGTATTTTATTTTTATTTTTATTTTTTTTGTTGGACTGTAATACTTAACGATCATTACTGATCGATCACTGCCCATATTTTATTATGTTTTTATGTATTTTTGTTATATTTGCTTTTTATTTTTTATTATTATTTTTTTTTATTTAGTAATAAATGCACTCAAATTAGCATCTCTGCTCAAACTATATACCTCTGCCCTATTACTGCAACTTTACTCTCTGATTTTTTATGTTTTAACAAAAACTAAATAAATAAATAAAAACAGAACACATATTAACGAAACAAAATACCAAATAACGAACACAAAATATCAAAGCAGATAGAACACAAATGTCAAAAACAGCAGACAAAACATATATTTACAAAACATACATTAACAAAATAACATACTTGAAACACAACACAAATTTTTATTTTTATTTTTTATTTTTATTTTTTTTTCTTTTTAGTACAAACATTAAAAATCACGAAGCAAATAAAACACAGAACACATTTTTTTAAATTGTTTTTTTTTTATTTTTATTTTAATTTTTTTTTAAAGATAACAATTCGAAAACTAAGAAGAAAAGGAAAAACAAACTTCAAAGAAAAACAAAATGCAGAATCTCCCCCAGACCACACTTAAACTACAATGTCCCAAATCAGTTAAAGGCATAAGATCATAAATCAAAACAATAAACAGATAAAGGACAAGTGCACTAAAAATATGAAAACGGGGAAGAAAGAAAAAGAAAACTTCCCTAGTCAGGGTGGCAGTTGCCAATTTTGGACTTGTAGGGAGATGTTCCCTTCTTCAGGATCCAGCATGAAAGTGTTGAGGACGAACTGCTTCATCCTCCAAATCTGATCAAGTAGGGAAATATCTTCCACCACCGGATCTAAGCAGCAATTGTTGATGAGCGGGTACAGCAGATGCCTTCCGAACTTTGATTTGTCAGTGTTTGCACCTATGTTTTCCACTGTGGGTGCATGTTGGTCCAATTCATCTGTACCTCCTGCAATAGGGTTAGTGCAATATGGTTCTACAGAAATTACATGCAGGGGTACAACACCCAAATCCAGTGTAACAGGCTGAACCTTAGATACATCCTCAAAACACGAATCAATTTCAAAATTAGAAACCATATTAATCGCAGACTCAGATTCATGTTCAATGCATGGAGAATAATTATTCGAATGTGATAGTAAAAAACGGTTCTCATCATGCACAGAGGAAAAATTAAAATCAGACTCAACAACTATATAATCATCAGCATACCAATCAACAACATAATCAACAGAATAATCAATTTGCGGTATGCTTCCCTCCACTTCCTTGAAGATTTCTAAAGTGTGGGAAGATGAAGGTGGTCTACCTGGTTCAGGATTACTGCTTACTTCTGCCGGGTCCCCAAAATTTTCATCAGTCTCCTCAGGTACAAGAGTGGCCATCTGCCTGATCTGATCACTCAGATTCTGCATGGCAGCTTGAGTTTCCTGCTGGAACTCCATGCTCTCTTGCTTGAACTGCATGTTCCCTTTCTGAAACTGAATGTTCTGCATTGTCATCTGCTATATTAACTCCTTTAATGTAGGTTCAGAAGTAGAAGGCTGAGGAGTTATTTGAATAGGAGAATCATACTGCTGACTCTCATATTGTGGAATTGGCTCCCAAAGAGAGCTCTCAGAAATTGGATGATGGAACATATTGTTCTCATCATAAAAATCAGCAGATTTAAAATCAAAGTAATATGCAGAATAAGAATCATAATCACAGACATTGGCAGAATAAGCATTATTCACAACATTAAAATAGGTAGACATGGAAAAATAAAAAGTAAAAAATAAAAACTAAAAATTACGAATCAGATAAAACAAAACACATTTATACATGCTACAAGCACACACAAGACAGAACATCAATAGTAAAAATTTTTAATTAATTTTTTTTTTTAATTTTAAATTTTTTTTTTAATAACAACTAAATACAGAACATAGCACAATTAAACACATATATACACAATATATATTAACACAGTAAAAATCTAAAACAAAAACCTGGATCTGAAGTGACAACGCCGCCAAAATTTGTTGAAGGTATCGTTGTCTCCTACAAAAATACAACAGACAGAACACACAAAACACACATATTAACAGAACAAAAATTTACACAACAAAAATCTAAAACCAAACCGTCATTGGTCCCCGGCAACGGCGCCATTTTTGATTAACGGGTCGCACCGCTCACAAAAGTTGATTGCAAATAAGAATGCAGTACAGTGCTAGGAGGTGACTCCTAGGTCGTCTCTCGAGGACCAATTTTTGGTGGTTCAGTCTCAGATTTTTTACGAAGTGGGGGGGGGGGGTTTGTGATTTGTGGTACGGAAAATAAATTAAACTTGGAATTTAAACACAACTGAATTTAAAAACACTGAAGTAAATTTTAACGACGGTAAAAACTAAACGGTAAAAGATGGTAAAAATAGACAATGGAAAAAATTACAGTGTTGGAAATTAAAACATAGAACAGTAAATATGCAGAAGACAAAACAACAGTGTAATTAAAATTTACCAATAGTTCCAGTAAAAATAAACCGTAAAAACGACTCTTGAAAATAAATGACCAGTAAAACATAATGACAGAATTTAACAATGCAGAAAAATATTAAAAGGTAAAATAAAGACACAATAAAATTAAAAGCATTTAATTGGAAATCAAATTTAGCAAAGATTCAACACTTGAAATTAAATTCCTGGACAGTGAAAATAAAAATTACAGTAACACACTACAACCTTCAGAACATGTTGCATTCAAATGGAAAACCGAGAGTGGAAAAAGAAAGAGGAAGAGGCGAGAGCCTCTTCCATGACTGTCCTAAACTACTGATTCCTAAAATCCTCCTCTGCTGCCTCCTTCTCGGCCTCTGGAATGTCTCATTTTAAAGCCAATTTCCTCCTGTCTTCTTGTGCTCTTTTGGATGGTAAAATAAATGGAGCAAGGGACCCTCCACTGCCATGGGACATGCTGCCTTCCTAATTTCAGATTTCATTCCATACTTATACTCTGCACGTGAACAAAATATTCCATAGTCCATATCAAAATGCTTTTCTCCTTCCCTTCACTGTATGGACGTGAGTAAGGGACCCTCCATTCAATAATCATCTCATGAAAATGAATTGGCATACACTATTCCTACCGAGACACCTCTCCACCATCATGCTATTGAATCAGCGCGCAACAGTACGTTGGAGCTCTCCTTTCGTTCAAGCTGCAGGTGGCAGCCTCCATCCGTGTTCCTTTGCTCAAGGTGGTTTTTCTGGATGTTATGTCTCCCGCTGCTGTCCAAACATTTCTTCTCTTCTTGCTTTCTTCTAGCCAAAAGTGTTAAGTTATTTCCATGTGCACCACTTCTTCTCAAAGCTTCTCTTCATCTTGCTGCTGTAATTCTTCTTCAACTCATGGTGGGCGTGAGCAGTTCCAAGCTGGACTGCAACCAAGTTGCTGGATGAAGGTGATGGACGTTGAAGCTGCTGTGTGAAGGTTGGTGGATGCGTGAAGACAGCACGTCCCAGCTCTTCCCAGACCGGACGCTGCTGGGTGTTGGACGGTGCAGTTGGGCGTAGAATGACCGAGGATTACCACCTTGGTGGCGACTGCACCAGCTCCTTGCTCAAGCTCCTCCTTTGCTGCACCAAGCATCCATATGCATCTACTTCTTCTAGCTACCATCTACGTGAAGTCCATGCCTCTTCTTCATTAATATGCTTCATTTTTCCAATGAGAAAAATCACTTCTTTGGTGGTGGATGGACGTGAAACTGTAGCAACATCACTTGGATGTGAGCTGCTGGATTGTGAAGGGCTTGAACGCTGGATGCTTCTCGAGATGGAGATCAAAATCTAAAAGCTTCTGTGGAATAGGAGAGCACATCAAACAAATTTGCATATCTCTTTTCAAACCAAAGTGGGCCGTTTGCTTTCTTCAAAGATGGTGGGTGCTCTTTCTCCAAGACCAAACCGTGACCAAACTACCAATTGAGTGGAGTGGAATAGCACAACATGCAGACATCTCTTCAAGCCAAAGTGAGATTTCTTTTGTGTGGGGCCGTGACACCACTCCCTTTAATAATAAAATTCAGCACATATTGGAGCTCCTCTCATGCACGTGAGCTTTCAAATTGGTGGCCCCATTGGAAGATGACTACCGTGAGTGGGAATTGTGGCAGCTCACTTGCATAGAAAAATCACATATGTCACATATGTTACCTATATAACCGTAAGCTTCATTTCAAAGTGGCCCCTCCATGGTTGCAATGTTCCAGATTCAAATTAATTCATGTGTGTCTCTTTTAGGAAAGAAGGACCGTCCTCTTCTTGTCCCATGTGCACCTTTTCTTTCAACAAAATATTCAGCCACTTTTCTTTCTCAAAATACGTAACAGCATTTTCCATGTAAATTATTACTCAGTAACAAAGCAAGATGTAAACGTCACGTGCATAACATAGCCAAAAAGAATTTTCCATGGCCCATGACCGTGAGTGTTTAATAATTGTGTGAGCCAATACTTTCTTAAAAGAAATCAGCATATGTTATGTTTCCAAAGGGGCTATAAACCGTAAGCTTCAATTCCTCTAAGCGTGCCCCCTCTTTTATTCCAAACAATGTGATGTTTGCTGCCAAAATGAATGGTACATATGTGTCTTGTGATCTGTCTTACTTCTAAACCAATTATGCTCAATTTTCCACACAAGTTAAATCAACACAGTGCAATTTCTTCTAAACACAGTGTGTGAATGTTTTTCCAAATGTTTCACTTTGTATTTCCAAAATTTCCCTGCAGTTACTAATGTAAATAATTGACTCAAATAATTCAAATTAATTAAAATTAGAATTTCAGGTCAAATTAAACACAATTAGCAAAAACGGAAAAATACTGAACATTTAAGCACAATTCCCTGATTAAATTCAGTACAATAAGCTAAGTGAAATCAATAAAATATTGATTTATCAGCTCTATTCTACTTCTTCTGTTGATGGTTTCAAATATTTCTTAACTATAGTGGATGATATGTCTAGACACACATGGATTAAATTGATGGCAAATAAGTTAGATACAAGATCACAACTTATTGGCTTTGTTTCTTATATCAAATTACAATTTGGCATTGATGTAAAAGCTGTTAGATCAGATAATGGTAATGAGTTTGCAATGACAGATTTTTATAGACAAAAAGGGATACAACATCAATTATCTTATGTTGAAACACCTCAATAAAATGGAGTTGTTGAGCGAAAACATCAACACATTCTCAATGTTTCAATCCCATTTACGCATAACTTTCTGGTCTTTTGTTGTTCGTTATGTTGTGCAACTCATTAATATTTTACCTTCCAAAGTTTTGGCATATTTTTCTCCATCTCAGCTGTTACACAATGTTAAACCTGACATTACTTACTTACGAGTTTTTGGCTCACTTTGCTATGCTTCAACTCTTTAAGCTCATAGAACAAAATTTCAACCTCGTGCAAGAAAATGTGTTTTAATTGGTTTTAAAAAAGGAGTGAAAGGCTACCTTGTGTTAGATTTAAACTCTAGGGAAATTTTTCTATCAAGAAATGTAGTCTTTTATGAAAATATATTTCCTTTTGTTACTAGTGACAAGCAGTCACCTATTCATACACAAAATTCCTTGGATTTTGTCACCAAAATCATTTCCTCTCCATCACCTATTTTCTCAGAAGTTACTGATCAACCCTCTTTACCACCTACATCTCCTCCTTCTATTGTTCCAAACCCTGTTATTTTTTCTTCTCAACCTGTTTCTGTTGAACCTGTCACTGCTACTCCACAAAGGAAATCAACCAGGCCAAAACATAAACCATCTTATCTGCAGAACTATCATTGCAACATGTTATCTACTTCTTCCGCCACTCAGTCATCCATAGGTACCTTATATCCCATCTCTTCATATCTCTCTTATGATGCATTATCATCTCTTCATAAATCATACGTCCTTAATCTTTCCCAAGTTAGTGAACCTAAAACCTATAACCAAGCCATCAAACATGATTGTTGGAGAAATGCCATGGATCAAGAAATTGCAGCTTTAGAAAATTCCAAAACTTGGGCTTTGACTGATATACCTTATGGAAAGCAACCTATCGGAGGTAAGTGGGTATACAAAATAAAGAGCCATGCTGATGGGAGTATTGAACGATACAAGGCAAGGTTAGTAGCCAAAGACTACATACAACAAGAAGGTTAGATTACTTTGAGACTTTTTCACCTATTGTCAAACTCACAACAGTAAGATTGGTTCTGGCTTTAGCTGCCTCCAAACATTGATATTTACATCAACTAGATGTAAATAATGCTTTTTTACATGGGGATCTAGATGAAGAAATATACATGTTTCTTCCTCTTGGCTACAAAACAGAAAAACCAGGGCAATTTTGCAAGTTGTTAAAGTCTTTATATGGACTCAAGCAGGCATCTAGACAATGGAATTACATGTTGAGAACTACTTTACTTTCTTTGGGCTACTTGTTTATCACCATCTTACTTGTTTATGTATATGATGTAGTCTTGGCAGGTGATGACATCCAGGAAATCCAAAATGTGAAGGCTCTATTGAATGCAAAGTTCAAGATTAAAGACCTAGGCCAACTCAAGTATTTTTGGGGCTTAGAAATTGCAAGATCTCAACAGGGCATTAATTTGTCACAAAGGAAGTATGCTCTAGAGTTACTAGAAGATGCAGGATTGTTGGGATGGCAACCTGTTTCTACTCCCATTCAGCCAGTCACAAAATTTTCCAAGATAGAAGGGAAACCCTATTCAGATGTGCATGCCTATAGAAGACTTCTTGGCAGGTTATTATATTTAACCAACACAAGACTAAATTTATGTTTTGTTGTTAGTACTCTCAGTCAATTTCTTTCCAATCCTTTAAAAGATCACTATGTAGAAGCAATAAGGATCTTGAGATATACCAAGAACAATCCAGGACAAGGATTATTCTTTCCCTCCAACACAGAACATGCTCTCAAGGCTTTTAGTGATTCTGATTGGGCTGCTTGCCCTGACACTAGAAGGTCTGTGACTGGTTTTAATGTGTTCTATAGTGCATCCTTAATCAGCTGGAAATCCAAGAAGCAAGGTACTATATCTAGATCATCAACTGAAGCAGAATATAGAGCCTTAGCTTCCACAACATGTGAAATTCAATGGCTTTTGTATTTGATCCATGATTTGAAACAACCTCTACCATAACCAGTTCCTCTGTTTTGTGACAATCAATCTGCTATACAAATTGCACATAATCTAGGCATGCATGAGAGGACAAAACATATTGAAATTGATTGTCATCTCATAAGGATAAAGTTCAAGTTGTTGTAATTAAGCTCTTGCACATTTCTACTTCAGCACAACTTGCAAACATTCATACTAAAGCTTTGCATCCAGCACAATTTCAATCTTTGTTATCCAAGCTGAGCATTAAGGATATATATGCTGCAGCTTGAGGAAGGATATTGGATTTAATTTATTTTCCGTTCATATCTGTGCATTTATGTTCATATATTTATATTTTGTTTTTATATTTATATTCCATTTTTATATTGTTTTAAATAGAACTGTCAAAAGGGGTAATTCGGTTCGACCCACCACGGGTTAGCCACTTAGTGAACCAACCCAACCCGACTCATTCATTAGCGAGTCAAAAAAATTTTAACCCGACCCGACCCATCACAGGTTAGTGGGTTAAACGGGTTGGCTCATTGGCTCACTTAACTTTATTTCACCCTCCTTTTCTGAGATTCTTATAACATGTTACTTTGATCGATCAAATTGAAACAGTAATAATTGGACCAACTGATATAAAAGAAAATGAAACAAAAGAACTCTATTGTTATATATTCTAATCTATCAAACATAAAATTTTGCCAATTTAGTTTAATGAGACATACACAACCGTTTGACCAAGAAATTACATATAGCCGTTAACAAAAATATATACCAGAGGGGAACTTTTTGATAGACAACATTAAAATGCAACACGAAAAGCTCTGCTGCGATGTAAAGGTTGTGCGTTTTGAATAGATGTTGACTTCACATACACTCTCAATAAATAGTCCATCGTTAGAGTTTCGATATAATGAAAATTGACGCATCTTTGAAATCTCAGCACATAATCAACAACCTGGACAACACATCATCATCAAAAAATGTAATTAAACAACTTTAAGGACAAAACAAGATCTAAACTATAATTAAATCATAATTGAGCCTTCCTTAATCGTTCGTATAGATAATAGTCCGATAAATATAGTATAAACATATGTGAGTTCCCAAAGTAAAAAGTTAGCTATTAAAAACTTACCTCTCCAATAATGTCAAGTATTAACTCTAAGATTAGAGTATTTTTCATCTTGAAACCAAACATCTAGACTAAAGACTAAACACATGAAGGTTAAGGATATATCAAGTTGGTGGTTTTATAGGATTCACTCAGTCTTGTATGTACATTTTGATACTCACTATGTGATCAGATATATTCGTTTTAAATATCACATGATAACTACAAGTAACATGACAAAAGTAAGGGAGGTCACCCTAAAGATAGACGGGATAGTCACATCGACCAAATGAAGTTGATGAAAAAGTTGAAAAAGTTGAAAAAGAAGTTGAAAACGCTAAAGTGGAAAACATAGAAGAGATGGATGTGGTGAGAGTTGAGAACGTCATATTGAAGAAAAAACTAAAAGGTATAGTAGAATTGTGGCACTCCAACCTAGTGAGGAGTCTAGATAGGGCATGTGTTTCGAGATTATGGGGTGTCATCATGTCATCACTTTTTCGTAGAAGAGATAATGGAAAAATCCTTCCTACCGATTTGGAAGACTCCCACATTGTATATATACAATGGTACAACATATTCAGATGAGCACATCGACATCTATGTCACTCAAGTCAGTGTGTACACTTTCGAAGACACTATCATGTCCAAGGTATTCTCCACTTCTTTGAAAGGAGCGATCCAAAGTTGGTTTAGTTGCTTACCACCTCAATCAAAATGTTACTTTGACATACAAGCCACAGAGTTTTGAACACCATTCACCATTAATCAACCCAATCATCTTACATCGATAGCCTTCATGATTATTAGGTAATAAAAGAAATAATCTCTTTGTGTATTCATGGTACAATTCGTGAAAGTGACACTTAATACTCGAAACCTAAGCCTCAAAGCTGTAATCATGGCATGGTCACTGTCCTAAAATCAAGCTCATTCTCCAATAGCTTATGCAAGAAGCCCACATCAAACCTAAGCGAACTAAGGAAGAGAGTTGCAACTTGTATACAACTCAAAGAACTCAAATTTAAAGTCATGTTACAACTAAAAAGGTTGCAAGAAGAAGCCCTTGGATAGAAACCGTACTTGTCCACCTCTACGAAGACTGAAAAAGTCCTTATGGGGCCTAATGTTCACAATGTACACCCTGTTGAACACCAACCATGCCTGAATACTGAGTTGTTACTAACAATGATGGAGGACCGTCTAGACAAAGTAGCATTGAATCTTTAATAAGAGTTATGACTAGGAGATTGGAAGAAGAAGAAGGGCTTCAAAGAACTCTACTCTTGTGGAAGATAATTTACTAGCTTATCTTCATTTCTCTTGAGCTTTGTAAATATGTACATAAGTCCTTGCTTTAGATATTGAATTTTGCCCAAGTTTTCATGTCATTTAGCCTTGTTTTTGGCCATTTTCTTCACAAGTGACTGAAATAATCTATTATTTCATCTGTTAATCGATTATTTCATAAGCTTTGGCCTTTTTCTGTGTTTCATCACGATAATATTCAACTAGGGGGAAAGATAATCAATTATTTTTGTCAAACAATTATGGTACACTAGTTTTGAGCCTTTTTGACTACCCTCTTGAATGGGATGCAATCTAACTCATTTTTAGGCTTGCTTGGGCCTTAAGAAACCTTTTGGAACATGGTTTAAATGAAGAGGCTTCCATACATTGCATCTACTCATGCGGAAGGTTCAAGAAGATCCCTAGTTCAATGTACCTTGGCTAATTCATTGTATTCAAACTTTAGATGGATTCACTTCTCTATCCTATAAACAGGAGTGACCATCTCTTGTAAACTTAACATAGAATTAATGAAGAGAACCTCTACCAAAATTAACAACCTCCTTTTCTCTAAGTTCATTAGGATTGTCTTCTACTTGACTTCTCCTAACCCTTTCCCCTTTATGGTTGGCTCAACCTCGTTCAAGATGCATTTTCATACCACTCTTCACACATCATATCCTTCATCATCATATGCTTCCATTTTTAGAATTGCTTCTACATGGAGCCTTCAAGTTGCTTGAAGAAGGTTTCCATCAAACAACACATAGAATCCTAACCTTGTTGAATGTCGACCAGAGCAAGCATTATCACTACTACCATAACTATAGAAACAACTCTAAAGAGTATATGACCCTAAAGGATAACATCAAAGTACTAATATAGGATGAATGACTACAACATTTATTTGAAGGGAATACAAAAAGGACACTCGCAACCACAAAACAAACCGCCCTAATAAAAGATAAGAGGGAGCATACCCTAAGAAGAGAGGGTAACACCAACAAGGAAAAGGCTATAACCTTGTGAGGGGTAATCAATACAATCATTAAAGCGTTGTTGGTGATCAGGCATTGCTACTTTTACTTTTTATGACACTACTAGGTCGAGGTCGACATTATCTTCAAGCTATCAATGTAGCTTTTGATACCTCTATTATAAGCACATAAGTTTAAGAAAACCTAAAAACTCTAAAATAAAGGCAAAAACACATAAAAATAGTAGAAAAAAAATTACAGACGTATACTTTCGCCTAATGAGGTCTTCTTACCCAACAAACACAAACTGACTCACTTAGCGAATTTAACATTTTGTAAAATTAAAATAAAATTACAATTTATTGAATTTCCTAAATTATTCTTCAATTGTGATCATGATCTTCATGTTCTTTAGGTTTTCTCCTTCATGGAACATTATAAGATTCAATGAGACGTGTTTTGATTTTAACATTCTCATAGATGTTTTGCATTGCAAATTTTCTTCCTCAAGTTCTTCTCATATATGTTTAGGAGATAGTCCTTTAACATATTTTCCTTCTTACATTTTTCAAGTTCATACCATTTGAAGATTACTCATCATTCTCCTCCTTTTGGAGAGAATTTAACTTGATTTGTAGAAGATCTTATGCACAAACACAAACATAAATCAAAGACACAAATCTAAAACAATCCAAAATAGAAATTTTGCTAAAATGAAATTTGGATCTTGAAAGAGACAAGTTTCTTATTATAAAAGGCTCTGGAGGTCTGCTTCTATGGTCAAATACACACCTGAACAAATTATCAAACATTTTTAAACTTAAGATGTAGTGCTCAAAGAAAATCAAAAGAATATTGCCCAATAAACACTTAAACTATAGGTATGACTTTGATTGTCCTTAGGTTGCTTAGAGATGGATAAACAAGCTAACTCATGTGCATATATTTCCAAATTTGCATCCTTATTCATAGATTGGCTAGCAATAGGAAAACAAACTAACTCATGTACAATTATTTTTAAGTTTGTGTCCAAACTAAAAATATAGCTTTGAATTTCCAAAGTAATTAGCAAACAAGCTAATATATTATCAAATATGAATTCATTGAATTCCAATCTTGTGCCTTTCTTTTATGTCATTCTTTCTTCCTTTCATTATTGTTGTATTGCTCCTTGATGAATAAATCTTTCCTAGGCAACAAAATAAAACGAGATGAATTATTACTTCCCTTCAATGACAAATCAGGATGCTTTTTTCTTTCTTTTTCTTTTTCTCTTTTCGTTCTCATATTTCTTTTACTTCCTTTTTCCTCTTTTCATTCTCTTCTTTCTATTCTTTTTCTTCCTCTTCTTTCTCTTTTTTTTTTGTCCTCTTCTCTCTCTTTCTTTTCTTTCTCTTCTCTCTCTTTTATTTCTCTTCCTTTTCTCTCTTATCTCTTTCTTCACCTTCTCTCTTTTCTTTCTCTTCTTTTCCTCTATTTTCTCTTTCTTCCATTTCTATAAGTGTTTTTTTCTCTTATTCTCTTTTAAGCTTTTGTTATTGTTTTCTTTTCAATGCATCTAATTTTTGCAAAGTCATTTCTTCCTCTTATTTCAAATATGGAATGTAGTTTTGAAGGTCATATTAGTCATGGGACATGCATTCCAATTAGGACATTGTCGAGTTTCATGCCCACAACCTTCACATTTGGAACATCTTATAACACTTAATTTAACTCCTGGAAAAAAGAAATTCATGCTTGTGCTTCATTTTAATACTAGAAATTTTGCCATTGAACTTTACAATTTTGGACTCCAAGGCATTAATAATCTCCATCAAGGAATAAAGAACACACAACTTCCAAAAGGATGCCTATGTTGGAACATGTGACATTGTTCAATATTCATAAATACTACAAAAGGTTCAGAAAACAAAATAAGATAATATATTTAGATCCTCATCACTCGTCTAAGTGTTTTAATCAAATTTCACTCGTATATCACACTTATAGGCTTTTTTCTTGAATGTACTCTCTTGTCTTTTACCATTCAAATTCTCTTTCACACTTGGCAAAGAACTCCAGTAGCTTATGCAAAGAGTGAATAAACAATGTGAAAAACATATAGATATCTAAATATTGACTCAAAAGGTAAAAGAAAATACAAAACACTAGAAAAAAATTCAAGAAATTTTTAAAAGACATAAAATAATAAAATTAGAGAATAATAAGGCTTCCAAAAAAGCTAAATGAGACCACTAGGGAACTCTAAAATAAGACTAAATATAATTCAATAGATTAACTACCATAAGCAATAGTGTAGCATAATAATTGTGTTGAACTCTAATTTGTTTTCTAGTCTTGGATTCTTACTTCTCTTTCAATATATATATGTTTTCCTTTTTCTTCTATTATTCTTTCTTCTTTTTTTTTTAATTTTGTACTAACACACAAATAAAGAAAACTAACAAATTGCCCTTCAACCACAAAAGCTTGTGTAAGATTAAGGTAAATAATTAATTGAAACTATAATTAACAGAAAGATAAAATGTAGAAGTGCACAATTTAAATGAAGAACACGAAAAATTAAAAACTCAATGGAATTGGATAAATTATTAAGGGTTTTACTACTTATAAAATTCTAAAAACAATTAACCAAACAGAATTGCAAAGCAAAGCACAAAACACAAACATTTAATAATTTTTCAATTTTGTTTTAATATGAAAGAAAAATAAGATAAAAGAGTATTTTCAAACTAGAACTTTGCTCTAGATACCATATGATATGATCCTGTCCCAGAAAAGGTACGATCACTTACGAATTTGAATATTCAAGAGACACAACAAAAATATTGGAGAAGAAGAGGAATGGGATAGGGATGGGGACACCATAATCTAGCATATTGATAAGTTAAGTGAATATTTGTCATAAAGATGTTAACTTTGATAAAAATTAAAGTTTTAGTCCAAGAACCAAGAGAATCTTGTATCAAAGAATGTAAATGAATATAATATGACTTTAAAGTATTTACATAAGCTTTCAGTACCTCTATATATAGGCACATAAATTTAAGAAAACTTAGAAACCCTAAAATAAAGCCAAAAACTTATTAAAATAATAAAAAACGAAAAATTGCAAACGCGGACTTTCGCCTAGCGAGACCTGCTTGCCCAACAAACACAAACTAGTCCGCCTAGCGAATTTAACATTCTATAAAATTAAAATAAAATTATAATTTATTTAATTTCCTAATTATGCTTCAATTATAATCTTCATGTTATTTAAGTTCCCTCCTTCATGGAACATTATAAGATTCAAAGACATGTGTTTTGATCTTTGGCCTTGTCATAGATCCTTTGAATTATAAATATTCTTTCTCAAGTTCTTCATATATGTTCAAGAGATAGTCTTCTATCAAGATATATATATATATATATATATATATATATATATATATATATATATATATATATATATATATATGGGGTTGACATTATTACTCTAAGTTTGTTTAGTGAAGGTCAACCGAGTATGACATTCTACAATGTGCTGACATTGATTATATGATTAAAAACCTTAATAATTTTGTATATTTTACTTCCCTCTCTAAATTTAGTGTACAAATCGATATATCTTTGAGTGTTTATTCATTCTCCCAATAGCCCTACAATCTATTTGTCATGAGGTGTGATAATGTCCTTAAAGAATCTCAGTCATTTGGAAGGTTTTCCAATATAATATGCCCATCAAGTTGCCTTGATCTATTAAAGTCTTCATCACAAAAAAGTTAACAAGTTTAACTATGATCCTTAATAGGTCATCATGGTCGAATTCTATGGAATAAAATCATCACCTATGAAAGTAACGTTAGAGAAGAGAAGCAACATGCACAAATTTTGAAGAAAAATAAAAATGAAAAATTACACGCAATATTTTAAATACTTATTTATGTAAAATATCTTGTGGTAAAAGAAATCTCTTGCGATTAGATATAAAAGAACTTATTTATGTTTATGTTGATAATAAGATGTTTACTTCTTACCTAAAAAAATCAAACATAAAAAAGTAATTCTTATTTATAAAAATCTCACCACACTTATTTAACTTTTTGATTATTTATATCCAACATATATCATTTAACTTAATTGACGTAAATTTCAATTATTCTTTAAAATTTAAATTATATTTTACGACATATGAAAATAAGAAATATTTCATTTAAAGTTATAACTTCACGTCCGATAAAGTAAAAGTAATAACTTCTTTTGATTGATATATTATTCTATTTTTATATTTTTTTCGTACAAATTAATAAAGAATATAAATATAGAAATATTAAATTTTTGTATGAAAAGATATATATTAGGAATCAGAAGTGAATATGCCTCTTTACATTATTATCAAATCGCCTCTTTTTTACGTCATCAAATCACTTGAGAAAGATAAAGTCTGATATTTTATCATATAAACATATTAAGCATACACTAGTGGAATATCTTAATCATAAAAACAACTGTTTCATATTTATTTTTAAAAAATATTATCAATAATTATAAAAGGAAACATAATTTTTTAAAATGGAATTTTATTTTCTTGTTATAATAATCTCAAGAAATATGTGAAAAATATATCTACATATTATTGTAATTTGAGTAATGCAAATTTACCTTATCTCATTATATAATCTTATCACAGATAAGTATAAATGAAATAGTTTTCAAATTTCCTATGTGCTATTCGATAGTCACAGTCTTTATTACATTCCTAATAATAAGGAAATCCAATCACTTTAGTTGAATGATATTTTCACCAATCCATCTAACAAGTACATACATAAAAAGAAGAAATAGATGAGTGGGGATTCAATGATCTCAACCTACACTTACTTTCAAAAACACAACTTTGTAAGAGAAACCTAAAGATTTCTAGTTTTACTTTTATATCAACCGTGACATTGATTTTCCAAGGATTATATTTTCCTTTTTCGGAATTACCTAGAGTACTTATATTTCTCTTAAATTGGTAACTAATTCATCACTCATGAATATCAATATATCAATATACCAAGAGTACTTGTTCTTATTAAATTCTCATTTGAAATGTTTAACATTTGTTGGAATTGTCAAATTTGATGAGATGAAAAATCTAATGCAGGTCATTATCCATCATTAACTTTTCATGCAAAACGATAGGTCAACACATATATCCTTTGATACCGTCCTCATCAAGAATACCCAGTTTGAAGATTTTATCCATCATTAATGCCTTTATAAGCTATGTCTATTTCATTATATTAATAGCTTTAATTTTATCATTTCTCAACACCATTTATTATAGAGGTATTTTCATCTCATTACAAAATTAGTGCATGTTGTCGCAACCGGGATCGCGACGGGACGACGACCCGAAAAATAAAAACAAACTTTTGAAAAAGAGAGATTTGGAGTCGCCACCATAGTTTATTCTGGAAAACTACGGAAAAACCATAAAATGATAAGGCATGGTCTGCGAAACTGAGATTCTTGGTTCGGGAGTCGGTTACGTGTAGGGAAGGTATTAGCACCCTACAACGCCTGCCCTAAGGCAGTACCTTTAACTAAATATGCGAATATGATGTGGTTTTCAAAATGTTTAACTATCCCCTAAAATAAAACTTTTAAAGAAACAAAATATATTTTTTAGTTTTTTGTGCCCGACAAGGATTGACCTTGCTCCTACGTATTCTCATTTAGAATGAGAAATCAGGGTTCCGTAGTTCTTTTAGAAAATGCTTGAAAATATTGTTTGAGAAATTGTTTAGAAAATTTTGTTTGTAAAATGATTTTGGATTTTTGGGAAAGTGAACCTGACAAGGACTGGCCTTGCTCCTACGTATCTCCACTTTTGATGGAGAATCAAGGATCACGTAGTTCTGGCTAGGAAGATTGTTTGTTTGCTTGAAAGTGTTGATTTTTTAGTTTTTTTGAAGATTATATTTTTTGGTATTTTTTGATGTAATATTTAGATTTTTTTTGCGTAATGAGCACTAGGCTGATGCGTACGATCGCACGAGCACTCACACGGCTTTTTTCTTGTTTTTTATTGTTTTGCGTAATGAGCACTAGGCTGATGCGTACGATCGCACGAGCACTCACACGGCTTTTTCCTTATTTTTTATTGTTTTGCGTAATGAGCACTAGGCTGATGCGTACGATCGCACGAGCACTCACACGGCTTTTTTTGTTTATTTTATATTTTGGGTAATGAGTACTAGGCTGATGCGTACGATCGCACGAGTACTCACACCGATATTTATATCATTACATGTTTTTTAAAGTTTTATAGTTTTTTTTTTATATATTTTTTATTAAGAAGAGAGGTGAATTGAAATATCTATGACATAAAAATATCAAAAAAAGCATAGGATAAAATTGTAGTAGAAAATAGGATAAATTTATAAACTAAAAAAAAAATTATCAAAATGAATATAAATAGAATGAAAAGAAAATGTGTACCTTGTTGAAGATTTGAAAGATGAAGCAAGACTTTGCTTGTAATAAGTTGTGAGAAGAGGTAGATTGATGGTGAAGAAGATGAATTTATAATAGAAATGTGGTATGGGATTTACTATGTATAGAGGGATTAGGAAATAGTAAAATATGAGAGAAAAATGAAGTAGAGTTTTGGGATGGAATGAAGAGATTTTGAGAGAGAAGAGATGGATATTATGTAATTGTGTGTGTGAAATGAAAGGAATGTAGGTATTTATAGAGTTAAGGATGAAGAAAGTTGATGAATAAAAATAATATAATAAGTTGGTGGAAAATTTAGATGAAATAAAATATAATTAAAAAAAGATGAATAGAAAAAGTTAATGTGGAAAATAAGTGAAAGAAATAATATAAAAAGTTGGTGGAGAAAGTAGGTGAAATAAAATATAGTAAATAGTAAAAGTTAATGTGGAAAATAAGTGAAAGAAATAATATAAAAAAGTTGGTGGAAAATTTAGATGAAATAAAATATAGTGAATAGTAAAAGTTAATGTGGAAAATAAATGAAAGATATAATATAAAAAGTTGGTGGAGAAATTAGGTGTGGAAATTAAGTGAAAGAAATAATATAAAAAGTTGGTGGAGAAATTAGGTAAAATAAAATATAGTGAATAGTAAAAGTTAATGTGGAAAATAAGTGAAAGAAATAATATAAAAAAGTTGGTGGAAAATTTAGATGAAATAAAATATAGTGAATAGTAAAAGTTAATGTGGAAAATAAATGAAAGATATAATATAAAAAGTTGGTGGAGAAATTAGGTGTGGAAATTAAGTGAAAGAAAAATATAAAAAGTTGGTGGAGAAATTAGGTAAAATAAAATATAGTGAATAGTAAAAGTTAATGTGGAAAATAAGTGAAAGAAATAATATAAAAAGTTGGTGGAGAAATTAGGTGTGGAAATTAAGTGGAAGAAATAATATAAAAAGTTGGTGGAGAAATTAGGTGAAGAAGAATGGATAATAAAAAATGTTGATGGAGAAGATATAATTAAAAAATGTAAGTGGAATAATTAGAAAAGTTGATATATAAAATTAATATGGAAATGATGTGGAAAAAATAAATGAAAAAGGTAGATGATGTGGAGGATGAGGTGGATGGTGATGTGGAGAATGGGGTGTGATAAGGAAAGATTGGTGGTGAGAAAGTAAAAAAGTGAGATTATTTTGGGCCAATTGATTAAGTTTTTTTAAAAGAAAATTTAGGGGTGCAAAAAGTAAAATAAATAGTATTTTTCATTTTGTTTTTTTTTTTTTGTATTTTTTTTTTGATGAATTATATTTATCCGGACGAAATTGGGTGTTGACAGCTGCCCCTCTTTACTTAGATATTGCTGAATAATATGAAAATTTTGAGTTTTCGTATTATTGGAGTAAAAGCTAAGTAAAGAAAGAAACACTAATTTCGTCTGGATTTCAAATGGACAATGAACAACAGGAAAATTTAAAATAAATATGAACAAGGCTAACAGAATTGAGGTGTGTAGACATTGTGGAGGTTGTAACAACCCTATGGATGAGAATGAGGTAATTTTATTTTATTTTATTTTTTTATTATTATTATTTTTGTTTGAGTGCATAAATAAAATAAACAAGATTAAGTGAATGTGAAATTTGACTTTGATTGGGTTCGACCATTATCTTGCAGATGGCCGAGAGAAAAATAAGACTGAAAAACTGGTCTCGACCATTATCTAGCAGATGGCCTAGATAAAACAAAACTGAAAAGTGCTTTCGACCATTATCTTGCAGATGGCCGAGATAAAACAAAACTGAAAAGTGCGTTCGACCATTATTTAGCAGATGGCCGAAATAAAAACAAAGCTGAAAAGTGCTTTCGACCATTATCTTGCAAATGGTCGAGATAAAACAAAACTGAAAAGTGCATTCGACCATTATCTAGCAGATGGCCGAAATAAAACAAAACTGAAAAGTGCGTTCGACCATTATCTAGCAGATGGCCGAAATAAAACAAAACTGAAAAGTGCTTTCGACCATTATCTAGCAGATGGCCGAGATAAAACAAAATTGAAAAGTGCATTCGACCATTATCTAGCAGATGGCCGAGATAAAAATGTTTGAAAAGTGCATTCGACCATTATCTAGCAGATGGCCGAGATAAAAATGTTTGAAAAGTGCATTCGACCATTATCTTGCAGATGGCCGAGATAAAACAAAATTGAAAAGTGCTTTCGACCATTATATAGCAGATGGCCGAGATAAAACAAAATTGAAAAGTGCATTCGACCACTATCTAGCAGATGACCGAGATAAAAATGTTTGATTGCTTTGAATTTGAAAATTGGAATTGGTTGAAATTTTGAGATTTTGAAATTTTATTGACTTTGATTTTGATTTTGATTGATTTTTTTTTTTTTTGAAAGTTTTGAAATTAAGAAACAAGGTGTTGCATTTTTGTACAAGTATTTGGATTTTGAAACCTCGATGTGCAAGAGAAACATGATTGATGTAAATTTTTAAATTTAGAGAAGAAAACTTTGATGCATGTTGATTTTTTGTTCTTTTGAAGAAGAAAATTTGACGAAAATATGTAATTTTGAAATTGGAGGAGAAAACTTTGATGCACTTTGATTTTTTTGTCTTTTTGAAGGGAGAAAATTTGATGTAATATACATGGAGGGGAAAACTTTGATGCGTTTTTGTCTTTTTGAAGGAAGGAAATTTGATGTAATGTACATGGAGGCAAATTCAAAGTTGATGAAAATATGTACATGATGTATTGGAAGATTATGAAATTATGACATTTTTTTACTGAGTCAATTTGCTTTCTTTGAAATCGTCAAATTTATGACGATCTAGACTTCCAATTTCCTTTCAATGGATGTCCAAAGTCAACTGTTCAAAATGAAGCTTGTGTGCTACACATTTCTTGACGAGATATTAGTGTGTTTATGCTTGATACCAGGGGTTAGTTAAAATGAAAGGTTTCCCACACATTTTTTGGGCATTCCATTCCTCATACAATCATCCATGAATGATGTAATATGTGAATGTGAATGTCAATGTGAAACAATGATATACCCAAAGGTTACCCCGGTTTGGTGTTTGGGAAAAGGAGTGTGAGAATGTCATGTGAGATTTGCAAAAATTTGCCCCAATTTTGGTGGTAATGGATTTATGAAATTTGGGGCGAATCAAGATCATGCAAGGCCCAACAAGGGATGCCCCAGCCTTTGTATGAGCTTTGAAGTTCAGGGCGGACCAAGATCATGCAAGGCCCAACAAGGGATGCCCCAGTCTTTGTACGAACTTTGAATATACAGATGAAACAAATGTGAAATTAACAAAGTCGTCCAATATTCTGAATGGGCTGGGCCGAAACATATGAAACTCACATAGTTGCCCTGGTTTTGAAGAACAGGCGAAAAGGTTATGAAAACTTACAAAGTTGCCCCAAGTTTGGGACTCGGGGGAAAATTTTTGAATGAGATATGAAATTGTTCAGAAATTTGTGATGGATATGGAAATGATTGGTTTGAAAGAATTGCCCAAATTGGCTTGATTTTCCTTTGTATAATTTTGATCAATAGGGAGTTTCCTTTATCTGAGGACATTTATTTTTCATCATCATTTTTTTTACAACTGCATCGTTGGTCATTTTGTCTTGTCTCAAAATTAAGCTTTATGAAAATTTAAGCAACCATTATTCAATCTGTGTGGACCTTTATTGGGCTTGTAATGTGGCTTGGGCTGAAGGGTATTGAAAAAAGGATGTAAAGGCTCAAATAAATTTTTGTGGATATTTGAAACAAGAGTTACCATCTACACTTTGTATCAGTTATTCGTCAATGCTGTTTTGACTATTTTGCCATTTCTCAAATTTCATTCTTTGTTTGTCATCACTTTGTGATCTTTCCATTTTGCTTCACTTTTGAGGAATTATCTTCATTTGATCACTAAGTGTGTTCTTCCTGCAATTTGAGTCGACTTCTACCGTGATGGTAACTCTTGTTTGGGTAAAATTTGAAAAGAAATTTCTTATTGGCTCAAATTTGGTATCAAAGGATATATTTTTGTTTTTTTTTTTTTTGTTTTTTTTTGGATGGAGAAAGATGGCCACACATCATTTCAAATTTTGGTTGTTTCATTTTCAAAAGATTAATTAGGAGACAAAGCTAAATGATCTCAACGAGAGTCATTTTTCTTTTTTTTTTCTTTTTTTTTTGTACAACGGATTCCAGGATCTCCCAAATGAAAGCCAGTGGAGGTAATGGAAAATCTGCCCTAGTGTAAAACTTGGTGTTTATTATTTGGGCTTAAGAACATGATTGGGCCAATCTGTTGGTATAGCGAGGGCTAAAGGATGATGTTTTCAAGCAATGCACACACGGATATCTCTTAAGAAGATGTGACTTGATCATTTGGCTCCAGGAGATTATGACATCCATTACATTTTATTTTTTGAAATCTCATAAAACGGATGATTTGCATCGAAAACAAATGACTCAACTTTTGCGTATTTTTTTTATTTTATGCATGAAGAAAAGTAATATGAAATGAAAATGATGATACTGGTTGAAAAACAGATTTTTTTCTTAGAGCAAATTAGGTTTTGGTGACCAGTATAAAAACTGGGCTTGGGGTCAGCATGGGAAATAGGTTTTGTGAGCCATTGGGAAAATTGGGATTTCTTGGCCAATGGAGACTGGGCCTTGCGGGCCAGCATGAGATCTGGGCTTTACATGCCAGTATGGGAAATGGGATTTCCGGGCCAATGTGGAATTTGGGTCTTGTAGGCCAGCATGGAAACTAGACTTTGCAGGCTAGTATGGAAAATGGGATTTGTGAGCTATTGTGGAAATGAGGATTTCTCGGCCAATGGAAATTGGGCCTTGCGGGCCAGCATGGAAACTGGGCTTTGCAAGCCAGTATGGGAAATGGGCTTTATGAGCTATTGTGAAAATTGAGATTTTTGGCCTTTGTGGAATCTGGGCCTTGCGGGTCAGTATGGAAACTGAGCTTTGCAAGCCAGTATGGGAAATGGGCTTTCTGGGCCAATGTGGAAATTGAGATTTTTGGCCTTTGTGGAATCTGGGCCTTGCGGGTCAGTATGGAAACTGAGCTTTGCAAGCCAGTATGGGAAATGGGCTTTTTGGGCCAATGTGGAAATTGAGATTTTTGGCCTTTGTGGAATCTGGGCCTTGCGGGTCAGTATGGAAACTGAGCTTTGCAAGCCAGTATGGGAAATGGGCTTTCTGGGCCAATGTGGAAATTGAGATTTTTGGCCCTTGTGGAAACTGGGCCTCTTTAATTCTTAATTTTTTTTTCATTTTTTTTTTGACAATAAATTCCAAAAAATCATGCATGATAATTTGGAAGGCTGTACTGAAAATACATTGTTAACAATTTGTATCTTCCACAATTATGTTGCTTTTTATTTGACAAATATATTACTGAAAGAAAATTATGCAATTTACGGAAAGAAATCTTTTTCTTTGTATTATTTTTTATTTTCCAACACGGGAGAATCCAGATCGGATCGGACCTGAGGAGAAATAACATAGAAGGAAGTTGGACTTACCAGGCACATTGACCCAATGGATTAGATGACCTGAGCCGTGAAAGCTTGACACAAGAAAATGACAAAGAAAACATTTTTTTCATTTTCATAGTTTATGGTACAAGCTAAAAGAAATTCATTTTTTCATTTTTTGTTATGAGAGGATTTCACAAGATTAAACTAAAGAAAATTTTGCAACACTACTAGACTCGATAGGCCCAACACTATTCTTTTTACAACCATGACAAAATCTTCAGACAAGGGTCTGAATTCCTTTGCCTTATTATTATTATTATTATTATTATTATTTTTTGCACAAATATTCGCTCACACAAATGAAAAAGGAAATAATGAATTGAAAACACAAAATCAAGAGAAACCACATATGCCAAAAGGGCCTAATGGGCTCAAAAACTGTTCATCAATCATTCTCAGATTTTTTTGTTACAAACTCAAAGAAAATCACACATGACAACTTGGAAGATTGTACTCTAAAGACATTGTTGAAAATTTGCACTTTGATAATTTTTGAGTTCTTTGGATTGACTTTTATTTTACAAGACTTCAAAGAAAAATGGGTCAAACTTTGACCTGAAGCAAAATGAATGTAGATAGCGAGCCTAATGGGCCGGACAAACCCAATACCAAAGCGACTCAAGGAACTGAAATTGCTTTTTACATTTTTTTGGTTTTAAATGAAATATGACATATGTGAAAATTATGCAAGGGAAATATTCTTTATATATATATTTTTTTTTTGAGAAAACAAGCTAAGGAAAAATTAATATTCAAAATGGGCCCAAATGGGTTCGACAACTACTATTCACGCTCTTGCACTAAATTTAAATTTTTTTTTTTAACATGAACTCAAACTCCTTTTTTGACATTTTTTTACAACAACTACAAAGCAAAGTGCGAAAACAACATATTTCTGACATTTTCCAAAAGAAGTAAACTCAAGAAAAAACACAGGCCATTGGGCCTAATGGACTCGAGCACTGTTCTTTTTTTTTTTCAAAATCTTTTTAACTACAAACTCAAAGAAAATCACACAGGACAATTTGAACAAATGTACTAAACTTCATTCAACAGCAAAAATGTGAAAATAAAATATTTTTGACATATTTTCAAAAGAAGTAGACTCGAGAGAAAACCACGAAGGCCATTGGGCCTAATGGGCTCGAGCACTGTTCCTTTTTCTCAATATTTTTTATTTTTAGATTTATTCAAAATGTAGAAGAAGAAGGAATAAAATCAAACAAAATGGTGTGATGTGAAAATACACACATGCCAAAATAATTCTTCACTCAAATTTATATTTCAGAAGAATTGGGTTCAAATAAAGTTAACCTGACAATGTGGCCCAATGAACCTGAAAAATGTCCTTTATCATGAAAATGAAAAACAATTTTGAACACTTCAAATTTTACATCACTCCATTTATTATTTTTGAAAATTTTCTATTTATCACATTTTTTATATTTTGTTTTATTATTTTTTTTTTTGGTAAATCAGATCATCTATGGTGTCCTGAATTGGGCCGGATCGACCCAACAAAACCCTACCCATTTTCAGATTTTTAAAATTTTTTTATTTTATTATTTTTTTTTTTGCATTGAGAAAGACCGGGACTGTGACATCAGATGGTGGCAACGACCGGAACTGTTGCTACAGTGGAAAAAATTTGGCTTTAAAAGGGTCACTCCCTGGTGCCTAACGGCACTTCTCGACTGCCTACTCTCTCTCTAACCCTTTCCTCCACTCTCTACTCCTCTCTTCTCTCTCTTCGCTCTCCTTTGAGCGTCTGGATTCTCTGCGGAGCCTCTGCTTACGTACCTTCTGAAGAGTCTGAGTGAGATCTGCGAGGAGCCTCTGTCCCAGTGTGCCTTCGGAGCATCTGAGATCTGCAACGAGCTTCTGTAAGCTCTACTTCTCCGGGTAAGTCCTCTGCACCTTTCTCTCTTTCTTTCCTTTAGTTTTTTTTAGCTTTATGTGCTTCCTTTTCCCTATTCCCTTTAAGCTTTCCGTTCCTTCTTTCCTTTTCTTCCTTCTCTTGACGCTTTCTGTGTTTTTCTTTCATTTCATGCTTTTTCTGCTCCCTTATGCTTTCCAGTTTTCGCTTCTTTCTTTCCGTTATGCTGTTCAGTTTTTCTTTTAAGCTTTTCCGCTCTCCTTTTATTTTTCTTTCCTTTATGCTTTACTTTCCATTTGTTGCTCTTTCTGCTTTCTGATCTTGTTATTCCTTACTGCTTTCCGTTCATCTTTTGTGTTTTTTTTTGTTTTTTTTTTTATGCTTTCCTGTTTTTTTTCTTATGCTTTTTGTGTTATTTACTTTTGCTCCTTTATTTGCTTTCTTTCTGAGCCCTCTTTCTTCCTCTTTTTTTTAATTTTCAAAACTTAAAACACTTAAAAACACAACTGTCTTAAACTTAAGGGGTATATAGGCTGGAAACCAGACGTTAATCTCCCTTCGATTGAAGGTATGGCAGAGACAATCGGGTAGAACAACGCCACGTACCCCATAAAAACAGAAAACTTAAAAAGAGAACGAACCGGACACGGACAATATGGACATAGATTTTATTTGTATGGACCGGACATGGACAATATGGACATAGATCCGTTTAGGAACCTTTGCGAGGACCATGAAACAGATCACAAACTGGACAATAAGACTCGAAAGACCCAATACAAAGAACAAAATTAGCTTAAAAGAAACACAATGGAAGAAGACATTAGACTATGAACATAGTATTTTTGTTATTTATGGTTTGTTTTGTTTTTGTTTTTGTTTTTTTTTATTTATTTAGACAAATTATAGAAATGGATGAGAAGGAAATGGAGATGGAGAGACCGACCTGCCCAAAGTGGCATCCGACAGAAGACCAAATCAGGATAATGACCAACATTTACAATTACGGAGTCACTCACCCAAGTCGAGCTCAGATTTTTGAGATCACTACTCGAATCAGGGCATTCGGAGAAGCGGGGGAGTACAACGTCCAGTGCTGGTTTAGCAATCATGGGAATAGAGTAAGACGTTGGCAAGCGGAATTGGACCCCACCGGCACCCTCTTTTCTCTACTACCCCTGTATATGTATGGTAAAACCCTAACTTCAACCTTGTCTTTTTAATTTTCTCCCTCTCTTCCTTCTTTTGGCACAATTATTTATTTATATTTTTTTTTATTTTTTTGGAGAACCCGGTTGGGTAATCATGAAGGCTCCGAAGCTTCTGGACCTCTTCCCCATTCCCATCATAATCGATGGAGAAACAGAGATTCCTCCGCCTCCGTCCACGACTTTTCGTACCAGAGGTCCCTCAACGGAGCTTTCCCTTAGACCACCACAACCAGCTCGAGAATTCTTTTTTCACTGAAAACGTTTTTTTTTGCATGTTTTTGTGGGCCGAGTGTGGCCAAAATTTGAATAAGGACTGTAATATGGACACTTAAGTTTTTTTGTTTTGGACTGTAATATTAACGATCACTAATGATCGACCCCCGAACATCTTTTATTATGTTTTTTTTTGCTTTTTTGTTTGAATTCTTGATATGGTGAGGTAACTCTGTATCCTATCCGCTAGATCTACCTGTTTTTTTTTGTTTTCATTATTGTTGCATTTTAGTTTATTTATCATAATATCAAGGTCGTATGAGTGTATTAAAAACGATCTTTGTTCAGAATCATCTCTCCGACCTTACTGTAAATCTTGCCCGAATGATGAAATAAATTAGATTTTTTGATTTTCTTTGATTCAAACGGTCTAAACAAGATTTTCCATCAATTATCTGTATGAAATAATTGGAAAATGGGTTCAAAAGAAAATAAAGAAAATTGGCTTCGAATAAAATGAGATCCAAAGCGAACGTCCTGAGTATGATAAACAAAATCATTATGCGTACGAGACAACGAAGAAATAGGAAGTAAGGACCAACGAACTCGTAAAACAATTTTGGACAAATTGAAACCTCGATGACTCCCTAATTTTTTTGAAAATTGTTTTTGGTGTAATGGAATCGGACTCAAGCAAAAGCTTTAGAAATGCAATTTTGGTGTTTTTTTTATTAGATGAAACAAAATAAGAAAAAGAGAAAGAAAATGATAAGAAAAGGAAAAGACAATGTAGTTTAAATACTCTAGTAAGAAATTATAAAGCTGTGAAAATATTGCCCCGGTATAATTTAGAAATTAACACGAAACAGAGTCAATAAGAAGTTCCCAAGACATAGGAAAACATTTCAAGCTTTAGTCATCACATTCTTCATTTCTCTGATCAGCTTCTTACAGCAATTGGAGAATGTTTCAATCCCCTTAGACGGGTTGACATTACAGACTCAACATCAGCTAAGAACTTAGGGACGTCTTCAATGGCTTCATTGGCAATGGAAGCTAGGTGTGAGACTTCTCGTCCAATATTCTTTCATCTGAAACATTAATCTTTTATGACCCCTTTTAGCTAAATGCCAATATTCCATCTCTAGTTTTATCATTGTTGCTTCTATCCACGACTCATCATTTCGGAATTACTTTTCACAATTTGGGTAGGTGAAATTAACGTGAATCACATCTTGATTGTTCTTAACCCTTTCTGCGATTCATTGACTTAGGATATCTTTCATTAACAGTCTGTGATCTTGGGCCTTTCTTCGAAGCGAACAACATTGCCCCCAAGTGTCCCTAATTTGATGAAAACATTTCAGCAAAAGTCGGGCCCAGCGTCCCTTCTGTCTCGCGCCCGGGCGCGAGACTTTCTCGAAAAGTCGAAAGTGGACGAGGGTCTACTAAAATCTGGACGAGCGTCTTCTTGTCTGGCCTGGACGAGCGTTCCAAATCTTGGACGAGCGCCCTCCTATCACACTGGACGAGCGTCCTCTTCTACCTTGCTGGCCGAGCGTCCATTTCTGCCTGGACGATCGTCCTCTCCAAGCGTCCTGGACGAACGTCCTCTACTCACGTCATCCGGGCGAGCGTCTTCTTCAGAGAGCTAGACGAACGTTTACTTGGCGTCACTCCGGCGACGAGCGTTTATGCATGCCTTATGGTTGGTTCATCTTTATAATTTGTTGGAGATTCTTCCAAGCTCAATTTTAGCTCCCGCAATGATATATAATTTGCGATCTATGCTGCCAAGGGACGCACCATTTAATTTGTTCTTCGTTTAAACTTGCATAAAGTTGCGTCCATTCATTTGCTCCTTTCACATTTGGTTTGCACTGCAATAGCTCGTCCATGGGGTATGGGGAATTTAAGGCGTCTCGAGTCTCACGGGAAATGAACCATATATACAATACTGGTAGACAACATAATATCTTTCCCCCCTTAAGTTTGTAACAACGATTAAGGGTCCCATAAACTTCTGCCAGGACGGCAGTGACTGGATCCTTACAACGCTCTTAGTACCCCACGAAGTTCATAGCGGCATAATCGACGAGGTTCTTGACATTTAGGAGAAAGCATGACACCATAGAGGAGAAGAGCAAATACATCCGTAAACGTTTCCCAATTTTCCTCTTAAGCCAAACGATGTAGGTATTCCTATAAGTATCTTTGAGGAAAAGCCCCTCACTTTGCCCTTGATTGTGAACTCGCTTTCCAACTTCATTAGGTGTACTTTCCTGATTCGCACTAGTTATGAGTAGGGGTATATTTCCCGAGGTAAATGTAGGCACCTTGCATCCGAGAAGTGTATCTTAGATTTACTCAAATTCCTCCACTCTGGTAGGTTCAACAAATTCTTATACTCCACCAATATTACCCTCCTTTGTTTGGCGTGCATCTTTTCAACAAAATATATGAACTCGAATACCCCTTGACTCAAAATTCCATGTTAATTCCCATCTTTAGCTTAAAGGCCTTAATCACAAATTTATAATTTTTGACTAGAATCCACAAAATGTGACAAGACCAAAAAAAACATGAGCTAAGAAAGATGGAAAAAGTATAAAAAAGAAAAAAAAATATAAAGAGACATGATGATATGTACAAGGTGAGTGATTTTTATTAAGCGAACATGAGGGTTATAAGAATACACGTTTCTCCCTTTTGTGCCTTATCAAAGGTTGAATGACTGAAGTTCTAAGGCCAAATATATGCACTCACAAGGATAGCTTCCTAATGCTTAAATCAGGCCACCAGAGCTATGGCTCTTTTCACTGTTTCTCCACAACAGTCAGAGTAATCAACTAGATGTGGAGACACAAATGAAGAGAACAGACTCTGGCTGGGGTTCTCACGATAGCCAAACAGGAAGTACATCCCAGAGTGACACCGCTACACAACCCCTCTATTTCTAAGTTGCGCTCAGACCCGGGTATAGGGCCTCACTCATGATATGCATACAATGTGTGTGAAAGGAGATTATAATGCAAAACAACACTTGCAAAAATAAACACAAATAAGTAGACATATCAAACATAGGTAAGGAACAATTATTTCAAACATAAAGAACAAGTAAAAGAAACTCACATGCAATTATTTCAAATATCAATCATAGATAAGGAAAAAGGGAAAAAACATAAAGAAAAACCACATCGAATTCGCATACCTAATTAAATGGCCTGACTCTCAGAGTTTCCCCAATGGAGTCGCCATCTGTCGCAACCGGGATCGCGACGGGACGACGACCCGAAAAATAAAAACAAACTTTTGAAAAAGAGAGATTTGGAGTCGCCACCATAGTTTATTCTGGAAAACTACGGAAAAACCATAAAATGATAAGGCATGGTCTGCGAAACTGAGATTCTTGGTTCGGGAGTCGGTTACGTGTAGGGAAGGTATTAGCACCCTACAACGCCTGCCCTAAGGCAGTACCTTTAACTAAATATGCGAATATGATGTGGTTTTCAAAATATTTAACTATCCCCTAAAATAAAACTTTTAAAGAAACAAAATATATTTTTTAGTTTTTTGTGCCCGACAAGGATTGACCTTGCTCCTACGTATTCTCATTTAGAATGAGAAATCAGGGTTCCGTAGTTCTTTTAGAAAATGCTTGAAAATATTGTTTGAGAAATTGTTTAGAAAATTTTGTTTGTAAAATGATTTTGGATTTTTGGGAAAGTGAACCTGACAAGGACTGGCCTTGCTCCTACGTATCTCCACTTTTGATGGAGAATCAAGGATCATGTAGTTCTGGCTAGGAAGATTGTTTGTTTGCTTGAAAGTGTTGATTTTTTAGTTTTTTTGAAGATTATATTTTTTCGTATTTTTTGATGTAATATTTAGATTTTTTTTTGCGTAATGAGCACTAGGCTGATGCGTACGATCGCACGAGCACTCACACGGCTTTTTTCTTGTTTTTTATTGTTTTGCGTAATGAGCACTAGGCTGATGCGTACGATCGCACGAGCACTCACACGGCTTTTTCCTTATTTTTTATTGTTTTGCGTAATGAGCACTAGGCTGATGCGTACGATCGCACGAGCACTCACACGGCTTTTTTTGTTTATTTTATATTTTGGGTAATGAGTACTAGGCTGATGCGTACGATCGCACGAGTACTCACACCGATATTTATATCATTACATGTTTTTTAAAGTTTTATAGTTTTTTTTTATATATTTTTTATTAAGAAGAGAGGTGAATTGAAATATCTATGACATAAAAATATCAAAAAAAGCATAGGATAAAATTGTAGTAGAAAATAGGATAAATTTATATAAACTAAAAAAAAATTATCAAAATGAATATAAATAGAATGAAAAGAAAATGTGTACCTTGTTGAAGATTTGAAAGATGAAGCAAGACTTTGCTTGTAATAAGTTGTGAGAAGAGGTAGATTGATGGTGAAGAAGATGAATTTATAATAGAAATGTGGTATGGGATTTACTATGTATAGAGGGATTAGGAAATAGTAAAATATGAGAGAAAAATGAAGTAGAGTTTTGGGATGGAATGAAGAGATTTTGAGAGAGAAGAGATGGATATTATGTAATTGTGTGTGTGAAATGAAAGGAATGTAGGTATTTATAGAGTTAAGGATGAAGAAAGTTGATGAATAAAAATAATATAATAAGTTGGTGGAAAATTTAGATGAAATAAAATATAATTAAAAAAAGATGAATAGAAAAAGTTAATGTGGAAAATAAGTGAAAGAAATAATATAAAAAGTTGGTGGAGAAAGTAGGTGAAATAAAATATAGTAAATAGTAAAAGTTAATGTGGAAAATAAGTGAAAGAAATAATATAAAAAAGTTGGTGGAAAATTTAGATGAAATAAAATATAGTGAATAGTAAAAGTTAATGTGGAAAATAAATGAAAGATATAATATAAAAAGTTGGTGGAGAAATTAGGTGTGGAAATTAAGTGAAAGAAATAATATAAAAAGTTGGTGGAGAAATTAGGTAAAATAAAATATAGTGAATAGTAAAAGTTAATGTGGAAAATAAGTGAAAGAAATAATATAAAAAAGTTGGTGGAAAATTTAGATGAAATAAAATATAGTGAATAGTAAAAGTTAATGTGGAAAATAAATGAAAGATATAATATAAAAAGTTGGTGGAGAAATTAGGTGTGGAAATTAAGTGAAAGAAAAATATAAAAAGTTGGTGGAGAAATTAGGTAAAATAAAATATAGTGAATAGTAAAAGTTAATGTGGAAAATAAGTGAAAGAAATAATATAAAAAGTTGGTGGAGAAATTAGGTGTGGAAATTAAGTGGAAGAAATAATATAAAAAGTTGGTGGAGAAATTAGGTGAAGAAGAATGGATAATAAAAAATGTTGATGGAGAAGATATAATTAAAAAATGTAAGTGGAATAATTAGAAAAGTTGATATATAAAATTAATATGGAAATGATGTGGAAAAAATAAATGAAAAAGGTAGATGATGTGGAGGATGAGGTGGATGGTGATGTGGAGAATGGGGTGTGATAAGGAAAGATTGGTGGTGAGAAAGTAAAAAAGTGAGATTATTTTGGGCCAATTGATTAAGTTTTTTTAAAAGAAAATTTAGGGGTGCAAAAAGTAAAATAAATAGTATTTTTCATTTTGTTTTTTTTTTTTGTATTTTTTTTTGATGAATTATATTTATCCGGACGAATATGATTAATATGATTAATATTAAATTTTATATATGATTAATATTAAATTTTATTTCATAAAAATTGAATATACTAAATATGTGAATTTTTTTTCTATACAATACTAAACAATCTCAAGCTAAATACAAATAACTCTTTTTGTAGATAATGCTCACCAAATGATCACTAGTACAATATTGACTTTTAAACTCGCATATTATGCTTCATTTGACAGCAAACCGCTGTCTATCATAAGACAGTGGCAGGTTGGTAATAAAATTGATCTTATATAACTCGGTTGTACGACGGACCGGTGCAAAACCAATATACAATCTCGGTTGCACACAGAACCGAAGCATAACCAGTGCCCAAAGGACTGACAACTATACGAAAAGGTGATACTACCTCGGTTGCCTGCAGACTCGAGGTAGAAAGCCTGACCTACGACCTCGGTGAACTTAGACCCGAGGCATAAAGCTTGAACACGGTTCATTTCTTCTCGCGCTGATGGTTCTCCTTCTTCTTCTTTCTCTGCGCGCCGCCACTGCTATTCATTTCTTCGTTGCTTATTTGTGTTCATTGCTTCATCTTTCACTTAAAGCTTGGTTGTGTTCATTGCTTCTTCGGTTCTTCTTCTTCGCGCTGCTGCTTAGTCTTTGCCGCCACCACTGTTGTTCTCCCCAAGGGCTGCCTCCACCAACGTTGCCGCTGCAAGTCCTTCGTCGGTGTCGTTCGCTTCGTCCTTGCCGCTCTCACCTTCGTACCCGTTATTGTCGTCGTCTACTGTCATCGTCGTCGCGCCATGGAACCCTAAATCAGAAAATCCCTATCGGCCACCATCGCACTTTTCTCCCCCAACGGCGAGTGGGTCGCCTCCGCCTCGGCCACCATCGCACGTTTCTCCCCCAACAACGAGTGGGTCGCCTCCGCCGATGCCTCCGGTACCGTTAGGATCTGGGACACGCCGATGAAGCTTCTCTGTGTGTTGTGTATTGGTTTGTGGTGTATTGCTTTGTGGTGTATGTTGGAATTTATGATATATTGATGTCTGTTGTTGTTCTTCCTTGGCGATGAAACAGGCTTATTGGGTGGCTGTTTACTAGCTCTGGATGGTTGTTTACCAGCTCTGGAAACATTAGCAAGATCATTCACAGTGAATCAACACACACCTTGCTATAGTGGAAAGTTGAGAAGAATGAATTCAGTGCAATCCTAGAGACTCTACACAGAGGAGCTAAACATAGTGGTTTATTTCTGATAGTTTGTTTAGGTTACATTGTTTTGTCTTAGCTGTTTTAGGTTCCAATTGAGTCTAGTATGCCTGTATAGGTTGTACATAGTTTAGGTCACACTGTTAGACATTTTTAGGTTCTGTTTCATACTCTTATTCGTTCTTTACTGATTTAATTCATTTCTCAGTTTTATTTCTTTTAATTAGAACTGTTAATTGTGTTCCATGCTATAAATTCAAGTAGAAGTAGTCCTAGCATTACTTTTGCATCTGAGTTCAGTCTAATGAAGTAATTTTTGCATAAAAGAGGGTAGAAAGTCAGTTTTAGCAAATTTCTTAACCTGGAGAGATTTTGGGCCAAATTTTTGTCTTTCTTGTGTGATTTGATGCATGTTTGACTTTTAATTTTGATTTTGCATTGATTCTCTGTAATAAGCTTGCTCTTGGTATATTCTAGAGATGATTTAGGCATTCCTTTTATACATCCATAGCCACAATAGCTTAACCATTTCAGTTTTTGACCATTATACCTTTCTTTTGAGCCTTAGCCATATTTGTTGTTTCCATTCATTACAAGCCATTTTCCCATCAATTACCCAACCTGTAGAGACTTGTGAGAAGTAGGGAGAGATGGAACTTGGTGAGTGCAAAAGAGAAAAGAAAGACCAAGAGTGAAAAAGAAAAAGAAAACTGAGCTGAGAAATCTGGTTGTGTTGAAAAAGAAGAAAGAGCAGGTTTGGAAAAAGAGCAAAATTGCAAAAGAAATGAAACAAGACCGTCCTATACAGTTGAGTGAATCTGAGTGAAACCCTTTCCTGTGAGGCTCAAACTGACTTATGTTTTTCTGATTATGTTCATTGTTGAAATTAGCTGAATTAAGTTGTTTCTCAAATGCTTGGATTGCTGAAATTGAGGTTTAAAGCTGAGAAATATTGTTATGCAGTTTTGACTGAAAGAAATGGCTAGGAAATGATTAAATGGCAGGATTGAATATGCTGTGAATAGGTCCAGTGTTTTTGAGTCTTTAATTTTAGAGTTTTTTAAAAATAGTGTTATTTTCCCTTTTTAGTTAAATAAAATAGGTTTTTAAATAATTAGGTAATTTCTCTTTTAGAAACATATTCAGAAAAAAAATAAATAATTTTTTAGTCTTTTATCATTTCTTTATGCTGTTTAAAATCCTATTTTTTTTTCTACAGATCAAGTCTTTGGCTGATTGGGCTAAAATGGAGCAAAGTGGGTTGGTAGTGGCTGAATAAGGCTTGGCGATGGAATGGGCTAAAGTCCTCTTGGAGTGAAGTTTAATGAAACGCAGTGTTTCATACTGCTGCAAAGAGGCAAAGCTGACATGGTTTTCTTTCTCGAGTTCATTCTACGTAGGGAGGCTTAAATCAATTTGGGGCTTTCTCCCAACTCTCTCACCGATGGCTAGGGTTCTTGCGAAAAGAGAAGAAGTAGAACAAAATCAGACGCAAGCTCCAAGGTCCAACGGAAGCAGGCCCAGAAACTGATCGAACCAGAATGCTGATCAGACCGAGAAGCGGTTGACGGTTGAAGAGAAGAGAGGTTAGAGTCAGTTGAAGAGCAACCAAGAATATTCCAAGTTTATTCGGTTCTTTCCCCTTTGCCCCCTCTTTTCCTCTTTTCTGTTTTTGTTTTCTCCTATATAAAGGAGTTTTCTAAAATAGAAACATACGTGTAGTGGGTGACAGACACTATACATCAATTGTATTTTCATTTCCAGTTTTTAATAAAGCTTGTACGTTTCAGTTTGATGATTCAATTTACATTTCTGCATTCACTTTATGTTTTGTCTAGTTTCTTTCTTGCATTGATTTTACCTTTTGATTTTCATGTCTGATAATGGTTTTAGAGTTGATGTTCCGGTTCTGTTTCTTATTGATAAAGGTTGAAAAAATTAAAAAAAAAACACGTTACTGCCTCGGTTTTTAAGTAACGGAGGCATAATCCTATTTTTTTTGACTCAGTTCATAACCGAGGTATAAAACCTATCATTTTTTACATCGTCTGAATATGCACCGGTTGTAGAACCAGTGCCTATGAAAAAATTTAACCGGTGCCATTTTGTCTTTATGCACTGGTGGATATTGATATGGCGCGATATCATCAAACAATGCAAAACATATATAATGCAATATATTTTTTTTTCATTTGAAATTTTTTGTTTAACAGAGAGTAAAGGATATCTAATAATTATGAAATATATATGGCTAGAAAGCTTTTTAATCTAGTTTCACAGTAATTATTTTTTCAATATTTTTTTACAAGTTGGTATGTACAATTAATTTATTAAATCAGGTTAAGAATTTCATAATATAATTGTCATATTGTAAGGATATTACTATTTGTTTCAAAGTCTTTTCAAATTCAAAGTGTAGTATTTTAAGTCTATTCGCTAAACAAATTTGTTTCATATAATTTCATTAAGTAAAACATGAGTCATGAAATTTGTATAATTTCATCCGGAGTTTGATATGGCAAATTAACTTATGTTCATAAATTCTAGAAAAATAGAAAATGATCTTAAAATATCTAATTATATATATTTGGATAGAAAATTGCATTTCATAGATTTTTAGAATCAAGAATTAAAATTTAATATTCTAGAATCAGAGAGATCAAGTTAAACTTTATAATTGAATATAAGAAATCAAGATAATTTATAAATGAATTCAACTCAGACAGCACTAATAGAACCAACTGTAATTAGGAAGACGAGAAAGTGACGGTTTAAAAGGGTCACTAGTTTAAACTTTGTTTTCTTTTTCTTTTTCCTTTAAAATTAAACTTTCGAAATTATTTTAGTTCTTAAATTTTCCCCAAACATAAAATATTGGATGATGTATCTAGTCTTAATATTTCATACAACTTTAAAAGACTTATAGTCACTAATTAATTTTTGTTGTTGTTATTGAATTCAAATATAGATGTATTATATTTACTTGTTTTAATATATATGTCTCATTAAATATGTTATTTCAGCTCTTTCACCATTCTATCTATCCTTTTCAAAGCACATACAAAAATTACATGTAAAATTATATATATATATATATATATATATATATATATATATATATATATATATATATATATATATATATATATATATATATATATATATATATATATATATATATATATACTTTCTTTGAGGATAAGTTCAGAAGATAAATATTAGGCAATTAAATATTGTATTAGTTATAATTTATATATTATTATAACTTGTGCACCTGTCATTCTTTTAATAGATGAAGGATTATAGGATCTTGTGTGTGTATATATGGTATTCTACTCTTTGAAATAATACATCATAATTATTCTTTAAACCTTTTAATATGATATCAGAGTCAGGTTGGAGCCTATCCTAGCGATATTTCTTGTTTCTTGGGCATTTCTATTCCACCCGCTATCGGACGGTTATCGGACCACCTAATTTTTACTTTCACGCACACGAGATGTTTATACATCGACGTAAAGGGGTGTGTTAGAAGTCATACATCGACTAGAGATAAGAACAAGTTTAATATATAAGTGTGAGGTGCAAACCTCACCTTACAAAGGATTATATGTAACGTCCCAATTATATACATCATTCATATATAATAAAGACGTCATCATGCATAATATAGGAAAGCAGTCAAGAGTAATTTAAGGATTACAGTCATCCTCAAAATAGTGCGGAATTGACAACAAGAGTAATAGAATTTCTCCATGAAAAACACGGAGAATTTAAAACTTAAAACACACACGAGTTCTTCCAAACATTAAGAATTACGAAATAAGACTAGCTAATCTAAGCTGCAGCACTGCCGTCTCCATCAAGAGCTGCTTCCAAAGTATCCTCCCCGTCATCTGCTCCCATCCAAGTGGATGATCATCGCCAAAGAAATATATCCAAATTGGCACACAACACAAACAATGCAAGGGTGAGCTAGATATAAAAAGCATGTTATAATTACAGCACAATTAATTCATGCAATCATCCATATAAAAGAACAATTAAAGCATACTCATTAATCCATATTTCACACACTCCCATGACATGTAAATATTCATCCACACATGATAAACTAACATCACAAGACTTGTTACTTTATACCCCGACTTGTTCCTTTATAGACCGACTCGTCCGGACTAGAATGATTACCAAGCTATGGCGGGTCTTGCACTCGTGGTGGCTTTAGGAAACTTGGGCACTCCCGCCCTGGCACTACTGCCTTGTGGAACATTAGGCACTACCGCCTGGTGGAACATTAGGCACTCCCGCCTGGTGGAACATTAGGCACTCCCGCCCGGCCACAATCACGAGGTTAATCCGTTATTACACACCTTGGATCATATGGAAGCATCCAAGACTAGGACCTCCTGCTACTCCTCACCACATGTTCAATCCTCTCTACATGAGAAGAAGGACCATTGGAGATTCAGGATGACCCCCAAAACTGAGCTACCATGTAATCATTCTATACAACCCCAAAACACCACCATATATCCTCTCCTTGAGGATCATGGAATTACGTTCATGAATCATACTGTTACTTTTAAACCTTATCCCAATTAATGAATAACCAAATACCTCCATAATATCACATTAAATCCAACGTATTTCATACGTTCACATAAATCCCATCACAATATATCTTTTCCAAACATTTTGCACATAATTCAATTCAAGAGAAATGAACTTAAAACCCATCACCATTTGCTGACCATTGGATGGACGAACACTATTCACCGAGCGTTATAAACCGAACGCAAACTGTGCAAATTGAACGAACGCTCAGAGATTTAACACAATTTGGACGAACGCTAAAACCGAACGCTGAATCACTAGGCCGAACGCTAAAACCGAACGTCATATTGGATTCAACACTATTGGCCGAACGCTGATTGATACTTAGGACGAACGCTATTTCTTAACAGGCCGAACGCTATTTCACTGATGACCCCATTAGGCCGAACGCTTATATTAATACCTAGAACGAACGCTATTACCAACAGGCCGAACGCTACTATGATAACTGGACGAACGCTATTTTTCCGAAAACACTATTAGAACGAATGCCAAGATTGATACTTAGGCCGAACGCTGGGATCGAGGACTTAGGCCGAACGCTATTTTATTGAACACCATACTTGTCGAACGCTAAATCCGAATACTAAAAGTACGAACGCTACAATTTCTAAGACCGAACGTTCATGATCCAACCTTACGAATATCAATTTACAACCGAACGTTCTAAATTTGAGAATCTGAATTTAAAACAGAACGCACACTAATACATCCAAACCGAACGTGCAAGATTTAAATCCTAAGAATATCAAATGAAGACCGAACGCTACAATCACTAATTCGCCAAGCGAACGTTCAAGATTCAAGCCTGATAATACTAAATTAAACCGAACGCTACAGTTACTAATGCATGAAGACCGAACGCTCACGAGCCGAGAATACCTCATATAAACCGAACGCTAAAAATGAGAATACAGTTTAAGATCGAGCGCTTAAAATTACTATTTCATCAAAACCTAATGCTATACTTACGGACGAACGTCTAATTTACTAATTTCACAGTTTGGACGAACGTCTAAAATTTCTAAGATTACTTAAGGACGAACGTCTTCCATCCTCACCGAACCACACCTAACCGAACACAAGTCTCGACCGAACGCTGAGAAAGAAGGACGAACGCTAACGCACGCGAACACAAAACCGAACGTTCTTGATATTCTGACCGACCACTGGAGCACTGTGCGGACGAACGTCCCAATTTTCAATTTGGACGAACGTTCAGTACAACGACCGAACGTTCAGAATTTTGGTTGGACGAACGTCCAATTTGGCATCAAATTGGACGAACGCGCGTTCTGCAGAATTCTGCAGAATCGCGAAATCCAGAACCCAGAAAACCAGAACCCAGAAAACCAGAAACCCAGAAATCCCAATTTTTCATCCCTTCCTTCCCAGATTTGCATCAATTACAACATATATCATCAATCAAACAAAAGATCTAGCTCCCCTTACCTATTGAAGACTTCCTTTGAATCACTTCCAGAGAGTTTGATTTCCTTCCAACTTCAAAAGTTCTCCACTTCTCCTCTTTCCCAGAACTTGCAGCCACTCTTCCACTCCTCAAGATGCAGCACCAAAGCCTCCTTGCACGTCAGCAGCTCCCCACCTCACCTTCTCTCAGTTTTTGCAGAAATTCTCTCCCTTCCAAGTGCAGAACCCATACCCCCATTTATCTCCTACGCGTTGTACTTGTTGAATGGTGCCAGCAAAGAGGAAGAAAAACTGGACGTTGACTCCCCTATTTTCCACATAAAACAAAATCCCACCTCCCCTATGTGTCAGCTAGTGCCCCTCAGCATTAAATGCTTCCCCATTCCCTTTAAGAAAAACGAGACCCTTACATTATAGAAGGAGGATTTTTCAACAAGCAATATAACATTACAAAAGCTTGTCTCATTGTATGAAATCTACATGGATCAATTTATGTTCTTTTCTTAATGTTATAAGTAAATAGAGAGGAACACTAACAACATACACTAAAATACACTTGTTTTAACACACATTCTACGGTTGATTAAAATTTATTGGAAATACAAAATCAACATTGAGGTTCCTAAACAACGGTATTAAGACTCATTTTTTATTTTCTGATTTCAAATAAATTTCAGTAAATAATAGCGTGTTTAAAAATAGTATACTGGTATGCTCTGGCTCTAATAATATGATCCTTAATTTCTAAAACCTTTTGATTTAACACTCTTCAAGGCTGAGGACATGAACTCTGATGATTTTGGGTTGCTCTTGGCATAGATTTCTTATCTTTCACTCATACATTAGCATCTGTCATTTTTTGAGAATGAGTGTGCATGCCCTGATTATGTGTGATTGTTGTATTAAATATGTATTGTAAATAAAACCAAATTCAAATTCGGTAATCTTATTTAGAATAGTAAAAGTATGGATAATAAAAAATCCAATTTCATATCATGGGCATCATTTACATTACGGACAAAGAAGTTGCGAAACTGAATGTAAAACCTTAACCACATAAGTGATATATCAAATAATTTATTTTTATTTTAAACCAATGGCTCATTTAACTATCATACACATGCATTTATATCTATTTTTAAAACAAAAATCAAATCAATAATGAATTCATCACAAATTTTCAGTTTTGTACATGATGTTAGATCATCGAAAAAATAGCTAAATTATTAAAAGGTGTTTAGACGTCCTTACGGTATGTTAAAATAAATAATTGTAAAACTCCGGTGGTTAAAGCATTTTATTATAGGCTAGTGGTCTTGTGTTTAATTATTGTGTGTTAAGAAGTGTACTTTAAGTCTAACTCAATCCCACAAAACTGGTTTGTAAGGTGAGTTCTGCATCCACTTGTATATTCTAAATTAGACTTATCTCTAGTCAATGTGAGACTTCTAACACACCCCCTCACGCCGAGGTATATATATCTCGAGCATGAGACTAGACATTAATGAATGGTCCGATAGTGTCCGGATAGCGGGTGGAACAACATGCCCAACAAATCTCGCTAGTATAGGCTCTGACCTGGCTATAATATTTGTTGTTTGTTGGGCATATTGTTTCACCTGCAACCGGGTCATTGTCGGACCACCGATTAATGTCTAGTCTAACGTTCGAGATGTATATACTTCGGCGTGACAGGGCGTGTTGGAAGTCCCTGAAAGTCCTTGGAAGTCCCGCATCGCCTAGAGATAAGGCCAATTTAGAGTATATAAGTGGGTGCAAACCTCACCTTACAAGCCAGTTTTGTAGGGTTGGGTTAGGCTTAAAGTTCACCTTTTAACATTGTGCATGCATAAAATGTTTATTTATTTTTATTTTTCTTCTAATAACCTTATTGTGTAAAGTTGGCTTATATGATTACTTGTGTGTGATTTTAGCATGTTGTGAACAGTGGTTGTTGTGGCTATCTATTTTTTTGCTTGCTTGTCGGTGTGTGTTCAAACCTTGTATGGAGCAACTGTCACTGTGCAATATTTTTAAAGTTCTCTACATTCATTTTTCCAGCCAGGCTCTCTTTTATTGAGCTCGATGGAGGCTGACCATCTTTTGTTGTGGATGACCAAGTTTGACAAAGGTTGGTCAGGCTTTGTAGAAGCCGACCAAGTTATGCTGCCACTTTGTGTTGGGTTGAGGATGGCTGACAAGAAGGTTATATAGGGTGTACAATAGTTTTTAAAGTAAACTCTCTAAGTTATATAAGTGATATTAGGGTCTAAAAGGTTTGCACAAGAAATAAGAAACTAGAGAAATGAGGTTGTAAGGATAGAACCATGAGGTATGAATTAAAGAAAAGAATTGTGAAGTTGTTATGAGGCTAGAGTTATGTGTTGTTGAAGGAGGAACAAGTAGGACTTGAAGGCTTGACTAGATTAGAAGTAATGAGAGCTAACCTTCACTATTTGTGTGATTTCCATGGTGTGTGTTGTTATTTGTTATGCATTGTAATTCCTTATTGTGCTTGTGTATTGATTTGGGAGGTCTCGTGCTCTAAATGCCTTGTTGGTGATTGAACCTTGTTGGATGGTATCATTGTAATTGTTTGTATGAATTCCATGCCTTGTCTTTGTATGGTGTTGATAACAACCTCTTTGGCTAGGTTGGGCCAAAGCTAGAAGATGTGCATAGAAGAGTGTTTCCTTTGATGAGTGGTGTCGAAATGTGGCGGGAAGTGGTTTAAGGTTGACGAGCTATGGTAGGGAAAGGGTAGAAGCTCACGACCTCTGAGAGATATGGTGGTGGTGGTGGTGTAGTGTTTGGTGGCTCCAAGAGAGGTAAGGCTAACTCAAGGGTCGCTCTAGTGTTTGGTGACTAGAAAAGCCTCTAGGGTTGCTCTAGTCTTTATCTAGGAGATGTATGGCCAAGTTTGGGTAGCATAACATTACATAACATCCAAAATGATTACAATAGAGGAGACACATCTATATATATATACAATGGTGTCTCTTAAAAACTCTAAAAGCATGTTCTTCCACCTTTACACACATTGGCCGAAACTGAGACCTTCTAAGGAGTGGAAAAGTATCGACAAATCCTCTCCAATGAAGGGAGGACATGTGGTCATTCACAAAACACAATCATCTCCATTCTTAGAATGTCATGTGGTCACTACTAAAAGCAAATCCTCATTAATGGAAGTATGAGACATGGCACATACTTTTCAAATTGTTGGGATGTCCAACTATGAAAAGACCCTACACTAATTAGGTCATAATAAAAGCCTTAAACATTCGTAACTACTTGGCCGAAATAGATGGCCTAAAGAAACTTGCACTACTTGGCCGAGTACATAGCCTAAATAAACCTACATTACTTTTTAATCTCCATGATGACATATGAGAAATAGTTTGTTTCACCTTGAATAGATGATTCTAACTTCTTCTTGAAAGTGTTTGGGCCATGGTTAAGGATTTTCCATCATCCTCTCCCTCTTTAAAAGAATTTGTCCTCAAATATTCAAGTTTGATATGAAAACATCGTTTTGGGAGATAATTGGCTTTCTTTCCCAGGGTCAAATATCTTGCTACAAAAAACAAGAGATAAAGTAAGTGTCACTAAGATAATATCATCCAAAGCATATAGCTCCCAAGGTTCATACAACTTTGATCAAATGAATGATCAAGGCATTGGAATTTAGGAGCATCTCTTTTTAACAAGGTTCTTCAAATGAAATTTTTAGGTGATGAAACCATGATTAACAAGGAGACAAGCAATTAATTAAATGGTTAAGAATAAAGTTGCATTATAAAAAAAAAGAAATCTCTAAAGAAATGCTCTAGAATAGATCACAAAAACAAAATATGACTAGAGTGGAAAAAGTGATTTTTGGTCCTTTAGCAAATTTTGAGCACATGAGGCTAGGCCACACTTTGTAGCATCAAATGCATGGAGCAAGCTGCTAGACCAGAGGCTGGACATGAACTTTGCTGAGGCAAACAACAAGAAAATCAACATACAAATGCACACCAAAAAGTAGAGATGGTAGTGTGGAATATACCATACTTTTTAATTTTTTCTTTTTGCTTTTGTACTTTTTTTGTTACTTTTTCTTTTTTCTCTTTTGTATTTTCTTTTTCTTCTAATTTTACAGAACATGAAAGACAACACTACACACCACAAATCTGATTTCAAATGTGCTTTTGAAAATTTATAATGTCACAAACATAAAATTGTAGAAACATCCTAATAGAAACAAAATATGGTAAGAAACTAAGAAAATGAAATATATGAAATTTAACTCTGAACTTATTGATGATCTAACAAAAAGTATGAACTCAAATATGCAAAGAAAAAGCACTCAAAGGGCCTAAAAAGAACAATTTTAAAAAATGCTCAAACATGTATTTTTGGTGATTTTTCAAAGGTTAAACTTGGAAATAAACACATGTAAAGGACTAAACATGACTCTAGACAACATGGATGAAGTCAAAAATCAAAATGAACATGTATTAAATATATTTTAATGATACCAGATTTTCATCAAACATGTTGCATTCAATGAAAAGAAAGTGATAAGGAATTATGCACGAGCTAATCTATCACCAAGGTTAGATTTAACAGTTCACATCCTTTCTTTGGTTGATACATTGCACAAACATTTCTCTAAATCAATCAATTCACATATTGAAAGCATATATACTAGAATTAAAGCATAATTCAAAACTGCATCAACCATAAGCTGAGCACACGACCAAAAATAAAAGAAATGGAATTTAGCACAGGAATGACTCAAACAAACTTAATTTCATCGATTAAAATGTTCAAAAAGGTAAGAACAAATACAAGAAATAACAAACAGTGATGAACAATGAATTTTGATCGAACAAACTTAATGGAATAGTGACAAATATGATAACGGTTTAAAATACCGTTATCTGTGATGTAATTTTGATACTAAATACACCCTTTTTGACTTAAAAACTTGCTTGGACTCATTTTTTTTATTAAGTTGTGTGAATAAGAGAGTTGAGGTTGAATTTGATGATTTTATGACTAATTCCCTTTGTTTTGATAGAAAATGAGTTAATACAAGAAGTAGAGATGAAGTGCTAAGGATATAAAACTTAGAAAGGCCTAGAAAAGCACTAGAAGAGGGAACCGCACGAAGCTTGGGTGACATGCAGGAGGCTTGAGCGTGGAAAAGTCGATGTCCGCTGCCCAGGCGCCCTAGGCCGCTCGGGCATCGAACCCCAAAGCCTAGGCAAAATTTAAGGCTCAAGCTCTACGGAAATCGATGTCCACCGCCCAAGCGCACTAAATGGGGCGCCAAGCGTCGCGCGTTGCAGAATCGGCCCAGTTTTTGCTCTGTTTCGACTCTTTTGGACCGGGCCCTGTTTCTACTCTGTTCCAACTCTATTTAAAGGACCCAGACGCTCTAGGTTTTGTATCTCTGGCTAGAGTAACACAACAACACATTCTTCTACTCTATAAAGGCGGATCTGGAGGCGGAAGCTTCCTCTTCTACTCTTAGTGTTTCACTATCTCATGCTCTTCCATTATTCATATAGTTTCTCTATGTCTATGGGGAACTAAACTGTATTTGTTGTTGGGGAATGATGTAACCTTGTGAACTCTCATGTATTTGAATTGATTCTTAATTTATATGCTTTTTCATTAATTATTAGGGAATTCATCTGTTTCAATGTTTGCTCTATTTAACTCATTTAGTAGCATGATTTATGAATTGCATGAGTACTGGGAGGTTCCTTACAATTCATGTTCTTGTTGAATTTTCCCAAGGGTAATATTTCTCAGGGATGAGGGTATGAGTACTTAGTCGTCTTAAGCTCTTGATATTCAGACTTAATTTTCTAGGAACGTTAGGAATTGCATTAACTAGGAATTAAGGCAGGCTTATTGCGCCGAGGGATTAGGTTCTAAGTAATTTAGTGAGTGACGTTAATATTAATGTAAAAAGAAGAATTCTTATATACATGAGAGTAAACTTGGTGAAATCAAACTTTAACAACATACTCATCTTATTTTATAAACAACCTCCGTTCATCTTTGTATTACTCTACTATTGATCAATTTGAATTCATATTTAATTTTATGTCTTTGCATTTGAAACCAAGAATCTCATTTTATTTAAGTCTTAATTAATTGAGTTATCACACAACTATTTAGTGCCGAGAGTCTTTAGGGATACGATACTTGGTCTTACCATTTTATATTACTTGTGCGATTCAGTACACTTGCCGATCCATCAACAAGTTTTTGGTTTCGTTTCTAGAGATCAAAAATATTATTAACAAGTTTTTGACGTCATTGTCGGGGACTCACGGTTTAAACTATTCTATTTCTGTGATTCTTAATTAATTTTAGTTTTATTTTATTTTGTTTTATTTTATTTTATTTTATTTTCGTATCTTTTACTTTTAATTTTATTTTTATTTTTGTGCTAACAATATTTTCTAGGGTTTTGTTTGGTTTATGCAAGATACAGTAAGAACAAGGAGTAACAAAAGTTTTGAACCTCTTCTTGAAGGACTTGAGACTAGTAAGAGACCACGGAGAAAGAGACTTTCTAGAGTACCTTCTCTAGAAAGAATTTCACAGGTCCTACAATCTGATCAAGAAAGCATGGACAACAATGAGGGCATACGTACTTTGGTAGATTATGCAACTGTTGTTGCTCGTACCATTTTAACAGCATTGCAAAGCCAATGGTCAACGCCACAAGCATGGAGATGAAGCCTGCGTTGATCCATCTAGTAAAAAAGCAACTGATTCAATGAATTGTCCAATGAAGTCCATATGAGCATCTGACCACTTTTAATGAGATCTGCAACATTGTGAAGCTGAATGGAGTGTCAGATGATACTGTTAATACCCAATTTCGTTCGGATAGTTAAAAAATATCTAGAGTTAAGAAGAGGTAATAAAATAAAATACATGTGCAAAGATAAATTTGATACGAAATCTCAAAAAAAAAATGATGGTTTTGTTTTGTTTCTTTTTTCTATTATCCTTTGTTTTTACTTTGTTTCGTTTTTATTTATTTCCTCTCCTGTTTATATTTTATTTTGTTTTTATTTTTATTTCATTTTATTTGGTTTTATTTTGTTTATTTTATCTTATTTCTTGGATTTGCCTTTATTTTATTTTATTCTATTTTTGCTTTATTTCATTTTATTTTTCTTTTTAAGTTTACTTTTATTTTTTTTATTTTTACTTTTTTCTTTCGTTTTGTCGTTCTTTCTTTTATTTGTTTTATTTTTATTTTTTTAATTCAAGAAAATATTACATTTTTATATATAAAAAAAGGGGAAGTGAAAGAAAAGGAAAAGTAAAATCTCAGGTCAACTCTGTTCCTCCTCTTGAAGCCATCAGTTGTAATGAATGCTTAGAATGTGTCTATAGGGTGGCAGCGTGAAAAAGTTACTTGTTTTTCTTGCTAAAAATTCTTAAGCGACAGCGGTAGACATACATGGAAGAGGAAAAAGTTTTGAACGAGCTTCAGCCACCTGCAAAATGGAAACATGAAAAAAGAAAAGAGACAAAAGGAAATCTCGCGCTAGAGGATATCCCAGAGTGTACAACAGAAAGGAGGGGGCTTTGGCTTTGAAAGGGGAATCACATTGGGGAGGCAGGATCACTCATCCCCACCACTGATAGAGCGAGAGAACTCGAACCAGAGAGAACTGGAACCAGAGAAAAAAAAAAGAAGAGACGACTGTTGTGTGAACCTGGCTGCCCAGTCAACTTCACTTTCTGGCGCCTGCAAGGATCATTTTGGTTGCTAAAAAGAGAAGTTCGGCCGAGGAGAGCAAAGGGGATTAAAATCCAAGAGGAAAGGCATCTTGAAGCTGCGAAGGTAAGTCTTCATATACCTAAACTCTTTGGTAATGCTCCTCGTATATATACCTTCCCTACGCGTAACCGACTCCCGAACCCAAAATCTGGTTTTCGCGGACCGTGTCTTATCATTTTATGGTTTTTTCGTAGTTTTTCAGAATAAACTATGGTGGGCACTCCAAATCTCTTTTCAAAACTCGTTTCTATTTTTGGATCGTCGTCCCGTCGCGATTCTGGTTACGACAGATACTATAAGATTGAGTTTGTTTCCTTTTTCACTGGGAGGAAACGCTAAATTGTGGCTAAACTCTTTTCTTGAAAACAACTTTACTAGGTGGGAAGATGTGGTTGCCAAATTTTTGAATAAATACTTCCCACAGTCAAAGATCAACAAAGGGAAGCAGGGAAATCACTTCTTTCAACCAAGGCATGGAGGAATCATTAGGGCAAGCATGGGATAGATATAAAAGCTTGCTGAGAAAGACACTTACTCATGGTTTTGATGAAGCAACAATAGTCATTCTTTTCCTTGGAGGTATGTGTTCACAAACCAAATTGATGATGGATGCCTCAGCTGGAGGCAATATCAAATGCAAGATTCCAGAGGAAGCTTATGAGTTAATTGACAACATGGCTACCAATGATAATGAGATGCATAATGAAATAAAAACTTCCTCACAACCTAAGGGAGTTTTACAGCTATAGTCTTATGATGTCTTGCTTGCTCAAAATAAAATTATCACTCAACAGTTGGAGATTTTGACAAAAAAAACTTTCTCAACCATCAAAGGAGTGCAGAATGTTTCATAGGTTCAACAACAACTCTGTGAGCGATGTGGTGGTGATTATATTAATGGTCAATGTGCAATGCCCGAGAATCTCAATGAGAATGTGAACTACATGGGCAATCAGTTTCATCCCAACAACTACAATCAAGGGTGGAAATCCCATCCAAGCACAGGACAAAGCCAATTTGGGTAAACTGGTGGACAATTCAATAGACCACCATAACAGCAACAACAACAATGACAACAAAAACCCTCTCTATCTGACAGAACTACAAAGCTTGAGGAGACCCTTCAACAATTCATGCAGGCATTTCTTTCCACTCAGAAAAGCATTAAAGCTGCTATAAGAAACTTGGAGATGAAGGTTGGTGAAATGGCCAAGAAGTTGGAAGAAATGTCTATCCAAAGTTTTGGGGCTAATACTGAAGTTAACCCCAAAGACGAATGTAAGGTCATTGTGAGTATGAAAGATGAGAGAGAGAAAGAAAAAGAAAGTTTGAGTGAAAAAGAAAAAGAAAGATAGGAGAATGAGAGAGAGAAAAAAGAAGAGGTTGAGAGAAAGAAAGAAAAAGTAGAGAAAAATCTCAACCACCCTGAAGAGTTCTCCAGAAAAGAAAAAGAAAAACAATTAGGGTGCATTGAAGAAATTTCCAGGAAATTAAGAATAAAAATTCATGTGACTGAAGCACTACAGCAGATTCCTGAATATGCTAAATTTTTGAAGGAACTCCTCAAAAGAAGGAAATATTTATAGGAGGAAACAATGGAGGTGCAGGAAGAATGCAATGTGATTTTATAAAAGGCACTCCCTCCTAAGGTTGAAGATCCAGGATGTTTCATCATTCCTTGTACTATTGGGAAACATAAAATAGGGAAAGCCCTAATTGATTTAGGGTCCAGTATTAATTTGATGCCCTTATTTGTTCTTGAAAATACTGGTGGTCTTGAATTCAAACATGTAAAGATGAATTTGTTTATGGATGACGGATCCACCAAAAAGCCCTATGGTGCAGTGGAAGATGTGATGATTCAATTTGACAATCTCAGATTCCTAGTAGATTTTGTGATAATGGAGATAGGGGAAGATTTGGAGATCCCTATTTTTCTTGGAAGGTCGTTCATGAAAACGGCCAAGGTAATCATTAATGTGGATGACGGAACTATAACACTTAAAGACCAAGAAGAGGAGGTGATTTTCAATGTCTTCAATGCTGAGCAGCCAATCTAGGTGAAAAAGACTAGTCTCAGGACTTTAAGGGGAGGTACACCAAAGATCAGTACTAAAGCTGCCAAGCCAGGTAAGGAAGGTAAAAATATTTTTTGTCACAAGTACGGCAGGAAGAAAAAGACAAGAAAGGAGAAAGTGTTCATCAAGATTCTCTGGAGAAACATGAAGAACTAAAACCAGTACTACTAGTGAGATTTAATAAAAAGCTTTGGGTTGCAAAAGAAGTCAGAGCTGATGGACTAATAGAGATTGAATCTCCAATTTCAAGGAGAACTAAAAAGGTGAACAAGAAGTTGCTGAAGATCAATTGGTATGGAAAAGGAAAAGATGGCACCAAAATCAAAGATGTGACATGAGCTTATTGGGTCAAGCTAGTGATGTTAAAGAAGCGCTTGTTGGGAGGCAACCTAGTGTTTTACGAACTTTTATTTGATTATTTTTATTTTATTTTTTGTTTATTTTGTGATTGCTCTGGGTCAAGTTAGTGATGTTAAAGAAGCGTTTATTGGGAGGCAACCCAGTGTTCCTACAAACTTTTATTTTTTTATTTTTTTTGTATTTTTTTATTTTTTTCTGTTTCTGTTTGTGTGTGATTCTAGTGTGCCTACTCTGTTTGGACCGATTAAATTGTGCTAATTTTGGCTAGGAATGAGTAAAAACTGATTTGGAAATTGAAAAATGGAAGCAACCCATGCTTGGCAGCACCGCTTGCCACCCGGGCCCCCTAGGCCGCCCGGGCGACGAACGTGTGAAACAACACACATTTATTTTTGTTTTCTGGCTTTGTGGTCCTATGCAGATGGCACTAATGGTTCCCTAATCGTCTTGGGAACAGTGATATTGGGCTATTATATTTTGGTACTAATGTTTGATGTTTTCTGGCCTTGTTTTTGAATCTTTGTGTACATGAATGACATCCTCATCAGGTAGGAGAATGAAGACTGCAAGCAACAAGAGAAAAGAAAAAGAGTAGTACTACTCCCACTAGTTCAGGATGGCTGCCCACGAGAGGTACTTTCCCTCAATGAATGCCAAGAAGCTGTTAATGGAACGTAGGGTGGGAATGATACCTACTTTGGCCCTCCAGTTTAGAAGGGAGGTCAACACCAGAGGGTAGGGGAACCTAGCCACCTATCCTGCTCCTACTAGGATCCCTATTATGAAAGAGTTCTACATTAATGCTAAGGCATTAGGAGGAGAGTAGGAGACTTATACCAGCTATGTGAGGGGCAAGAACACCTCCTTTGATGTTGACACCATCAACACCTTTTTGAGCATTGACTGGGAAGAAGAGTAGTGCCAGTATGAGCGGGCTATGGTTGAAGGGGTTAATTATGAGGATGTGGAGAGGACCCTATGTGCGCTTGGAGGGCACTTTCAGAGGAGCATATCTGATGTACCTATCCATATCAAGAGGGCATCCTTGATACCACTGGCAAGATATTGGATGACCTTTCTCCCAGGCCAATATCCAATCTTGCTCTCATATGTCTGATATCACCACTCAAAGGGCTATTCTCTTATATTGTACTTTGAGTGGCAAGGCGGTCAACTTAGGGGCAGTTATTGCTGAGGAAATCAAGAGCTGTGCACGTGCTGTGAGCAGCAGGAACACCCTGGGACACCCCTCTCTGATCACACATCTGTGTGAGATTATGGGTGTTGATGTGTCAATGCCACCACTACGGCATCCAAGGAAGGAGCTGGATGAGGCCTATTTCACCTACTACTGCACTATAAAGGAGCAGGGTCCAGCTATGCCACCATAGTAGGCTGCCAAGGTGCATAGGAGGGCACCACCACCAGCATAGGGGTCTGCCCATGAAGCCGCCCCGTTTCAGATGCGGGACATGTATATGTCCCTGATGGAGGCTCGGATGATGGCTCTCTACAGAGGAGAGCAGGAGATGTTGAGGACGTTCACGTCCGCCTTTCCTGATAGGGAGTTTATTTCACAGGAGGAGTTTGTAGCCATGGTGGCATATCCAGAGGGTCCGACACATGCAGATGATGGAGCAGCAGGTGGAGATGCAGCTGATGAGGAGGAGGACTCTAATGATTAAAGAGTGATTGTATTTAGCGTCTACTAATGGACGCTTCTTTGTTTAGAGAGTATTTCTCTTTACTTTTCCTATCTTTTATTTTAGGGTTAAATATGTTTTTAGTCCCTAAACTATTGGTCGTTTCTGGTTTTCATTCCTCTTTCAAAATAAGGTACAATTTGGTCCTCATTCTTTTCGAAACATATGTTTTTAGTCCTCGAAAACTAACGCCGTTAAAAATGTGCTGATGTGTCTAACGTCTCTTGGAGGACTAAAACCAAAGTTTTGAGGACTAAAACCAAAGTTTTGAAAAGTATGAGGACCAAATTGTACCTTATTTTGAAAGAGGGACGAAAACCAGAAACGGCCAATAGTTTAGGGACTAAAAACATATTTAACCTTTTATTTTATTGTTTTTATTTTGTTTATTGTTGAACAATTTTAATATTCCTGTTAGTGATAGGGTCTTGATTGGAGTGTAGGTTTGAGCCTCAAGCTATCAACAGTTTCCATGACAATGTCACGACACTTTATTTCACTTTTGAGGAAACTTTTAAATAGAGAGGAAATAATTCACCTTTGAAAAGAAAGTGAAATTTGAAGAAGAATTTAAAATATCAATTTAATTTCACAAAGTAATTTACGGACAAAAATATCGACATACAACTTATATAAATTTACTGATGAAAATATTTAACGATAATTCACTCCACCATTTTCAAGTATGCTTATCAATTTTTATCAATAATTTAAACAAGGATATCGAGCAATTCCATCAAAAATTTCTCATTACCGATAAATCTGTTGTAAAACCTGTATTGCAAAAGGATTTTTTCTTCCGTAGTTTGTGCGTGCTGAAGAATCGGATGATGCAGTTTTTATGAAGTGGTTTTGACCACGTGCACTATAGCCTCCCTATTTATAGTGCTTCCAGCGTCTTTCGCAAGCTAGGGGCTGCCAACGTTTATTTTGCAACATTTTAATTAATTAAAATATTATTATTTTTCTAAAAGATATTTTGGATTTTTGGATCATGGGCTTGATCCATGGACTCTATAAATAGGGAGCTCCTCCTCCATTTCAAGACACACAAAAATTCATTCTTTCTTATTCTCCTCGATTCTTCTGGGTTATTCTTATACTCTGTTTAAAGTTTCTTGCTAGTTCTGAGATCCTCAAAAATTTCTGAGAAGTTCCTATTGTATCCTAGGGGACTTGAATAATACACCGCGGATAAGTCCTTAAGGACAATGATCTACACACCTCAGGAAGTCTTATGTTCTTGATTTTATTCTATTATTGTCAGTTTTCTACAACATTCTTAAGGACTTATGGCTGACAGCAACAACAACTCAATCCCGGAGAATCAGAGTATTGTTTCCGAGACTCAAACGGTCTTCGCGAAACCTTTCCCGGATGTATCAAAAATTGAAGTCTTCTCTGGTCATAATTTCTGGCGCTGGCAAGAACGCGTGTCAACCCTCTTAGACATGTATGAAGTTGCTTTTGCCCTTTCTTCTTCAAAACCCGACTCCACTCTCCTTCCAAATTCAAAACAAGTTGAAGAATGGGTTCATGCAAACAAGGTATGCCGTCATACTTTACTTAGTGCACTCTCTAACAATTTGTTCGATGTATATTGTTCCTATAAGGAAGCGAAAGAAATTTGGGATTCGTTGATTCTCAAATACACTGTTGAAGATATAGTCAGGCAAAGATTCATCATTGGGAATTACTATCGCTGGGAAATGGTTGAAGATAAGGACATAAAGTCACAAATTAATGAGTACCACAAGCTACTTGAAGATATCAAAGAGGAGAACGTTCTTCTTCCAGATGAGTTTGTTTCAGAGCTTCTGATAGAGAAATTGTCGCCTTCCTGGACTGATTACAAGCAACAACTAAAAACACAGGCACAAGCAAATGTCATTTTCAGAGCTGATCACTCACATCATTATTGAAGATACCAACAGGAAAGAATGTTCTGTTGTGAGGGCCAAAGCATTGTCTGCAAAAGCAAACATGGTAGAAGACAAACCTGCTTCAAAAAGGTACGAACAGAAACCTGATCACAATAAGAAAAATAATTTTCAAAAATTTCGCCCCAACACATCTAACCCCACCTTTAAGAAGAAATGAAATTGCTTCGTATGTGGGAAGCCGGGCCATCATGCACCGCAGTGCAAGCGCAGAGTAAGAAACGACAATCCTCCTAAGGCTAATATAGTCGAAGGAGATGACATTATTGTTGCGGTCGTTTCTCAAGTAAATCTGATGACCAATGTGAGCAAGTGGGTGGTAGACTCTGGTGCTATCAGGCATATCTGTGCAAACAGAAGTGTCTTTACCTCTTACACTAGTGTAGGGGATGGAGAAGAACATGTCTACCTCGGTGATTCCAGGACCACTCCTGTTCTGGGAAAAGGGAAAGTTCTTCTTAAACTCGCATATGGAAAAACTCTGGCCTTGAGTGATGTGCTACATGTGCCATCAATCAGAGTTAATTTAATTTTTGTGGCACTACTAGAAAAGTGGGGGTTAAAGTGTCATTCGAGTCAGACAAGATTGTAATGACAAAGAATAATGTTTTTGTGGGGAAGGGTGATGAATCGTTATTTCTTGAATTATAATTAGTTTATTGCACTTAAATAAACCAGGGAATTGTGTTTAATTGTTTGTTATTTCCCCGTTTTCCGAATTATGCTTAATTTGATTGAAAATTTGTAATTGCGCTAATTTGGGTTTTCTGAGCTGATTAAGTGCATTTTTGAAGTGTAGGAAAATTTCGGAAAAACATTTTGGGATATCAGAAAGAATGCCAAATAAATTCAAGACTCTCCACACAGACATTTTAGAATTAATTAAATTGTAATTCGGTAGTTTAGAATTTCTGTATCAACTCTTACATTTTGGGTCAATTTTTGGTAAACTAGATTAGACCCAAAAATTAGAAGTTAGTGACTTGGACCTAGGGTTTTATTGTGTGGACCCACCCCTATTAAAGGGAGGACACACGGCCTTAGAGAAGGGCAGTCGCCAACCTCATTGAGTTTTTCCTGGAACGTTTTTTTCATGAAGGGGAAGAAGTGGCAACGCTGTTACGGAGATGAATGAAAAAGCTTCACCTTAATTTCATTTGGCTGATTTACTCATTGCCCTTTTTATTTGGTTCATGCATTTTTTTATTGAAGTGTTGGTGAGCACGGTCATGTCAAGACAAAAGGAGAGCACAGAGTTTCATTTTCTTTTCATCTAGTAAAGCACATAGCTGCCCCGGTCTGGGAGGAAAAATTTGGAAGCACTTTCAATCTCCTTTAGAATAGGAAGCTGTCACGTCCAGCATTATTAGGAGGAGAATTCATTTTCTTATTTTGCTTTTAAAGAAAGGAAGCGCTGATTTCATACGGTAGCCGCAGCTCACGGGAACGTCTTGAATTGGAGGCAAGTGTTGATTGGAAGAAGTGAAATGGTGTGCACGCTAACACGTCCTGGGAGGATATTGAATTTATCTTTTTTGCTTGCTTTTAGAGAAAGAAATGAGAAGCAGCTCACGGAAGGTGCTGCGCGGAGAGAAGGGGCTGGACGAAACATGAGAATGTTGTGACGGTGACAGAGAGGATAAAATGAGGGCTCCACGTTAATTGCTTTTGGATGCATTTCTTTATTGCGCCCCTTTTCATTTTCGGTGCAACATTTTTGATTGAATGATTTTGGATTTTAAAAGAGGGAGGCGTTGATTCCAGTAAGGCTCACACGGTGATGGGTTTTCCTTTGCAGCATTTGGATTTAGTTTAGTAGGTGGCAGCTTGTTACGTTTAGAGGAGGAGAAATGATTATTTTATTTTAGAGAAAGGTGTCACTAGAATGAGGAGCAGCGTGAATTTCAATCCTGCAATGTCACGTCCAGCACATTCTCATTTCTTTACTTTATAAGCAAGCACGGTGTTGGTGATGGCTAGAAGCAAGAAGTGTGCGGTGTCAAGTTGGGGAAGAACCAAGCGCACGGTCACGGCTGCAGCCACAAAAGGGAATTGTTTTTTTTTTTCAATTGATTGAGAATGAAGAGGTAATTAGATGGGGGTAGATATAAATGTACGGTGGTTAATGTTGGAAGAAGAAAAAAAATAATTCATTGCTTGGAGAAAGTGGCGTCACGACGTGAGTTGCTTAAAGGCACATGTGAGCTGGAAAAAGTGAAGCAAAAGGTGTTATTAAGGAGAGCACAAGGTGACACGTGAATTGGAGGAGATGGTGATTAATTATTGAGAACAGTGGTGTCACGGAAGGAGTTTTAGGTTTCTTTACTTCTTCAAACATGTTCTTTAAGGATTCATTTTAATTGCCCGCCATTTTTAGTTTGCATTAAATTGTTATTTCAATGTTGAACATTTAATTTGGTTTAAGCATTTTTCATTTTAATGTTCTTTATTTTTCTTGGTTGTGATATTTTAGTTATGATGTTAGTTTAACTGTTTTAATCCTGTGTTTACAGTTGTGTTTTAAATTTGAGTTCAATTGCATTCACAAACCTTTCACAAACCCCCCCTACGTGTTTGACTTGAGACTCGAACCACATTTGGTCCTTGAGAGACGACCTAGGAGTCACTTCCTAGCACTGTACTGCATTCTTTTATGCACAACTTTTGTGAGAGGTGCGACCCTCTAAAAAAATGGCACCGTTGTCGGGGACCAACGGTTCAGTCTTAGATCTTTTGTTGTGTTAGTGTTGTGTTGTGTGATGTGTTTAGGATGTTTAGTTAGTCTTGTTTGGGTTTACTTCTTATATCGATTTTTGTGTTTTTAGATTTTTATCATTTTTTGTATTTTGTGCATTTAGTTGTTGTTTCTGGAAGTTTCAAATTATGTAAATAATGGTTTTCCCCCATGTTATGTTTCTATATGTTTGGTTTAATCTTTGTTTGAAGTGGAAGTCCAGGTCTGAGACAGGTTTTGCACTACAATAGAGGAGGTGACAGATTCTCAAGACTGGATATATGATCTGATCAAGAGTCTTCCCAAATTCCATGGGTTGGCACATGAAGATCCATACAGGCACCTCAAGGAGTTTTGTTTGGTGTGTTTGTCGATGAGGCCTGCTGGTGTTTCAAAAGAGACAGTGTTGATGAAAGTGTTTCCAATGTCCTTCAAGGTGCAGCAAGAGACCGGTTCCTATACCAGTATCCTTTTGATAGTTGGCAGGAAACACAACAAAGATTCCTCAACAAGTTCTTTCCAGCAGCAAAGGTAATCAGCATTAGGAGGGAGATCATTACCATTGAGCAATTTCAAGAAGAAAGCCTGGCAGATTATTGGGAGAGGTTTAACAGGCTCTGCACAGCCTGTCCAAACCACCAAATTTCAGAGCATTTGCTCTTGATTTACTTTTATGAAGGGCTCCTGGACAATGAAAGGATATTAGTGGATGTAGCTGCTGGTGGATCTTTGATGGACAGAACTCCAACAGAGGCAAAGAAGTTGTTCCGCAAGCTGGCGGGTCAAAATCCAAGTGAGGTAGTAAATGAAAAACCTGAGCAGGTTTACTGTAAACTTGAAATCCCTACTCATGTATCTGAGGTTCAAGTAAATTTTAATGTTTTTGAATTGGTAAAACTTGAACCATTTAAGCTTGTTCTGGATTCTGATATTGATATACATGTGCACACTCATGTTGTGGATTCATTATTCCCTGTAGAGCACATTGACATACCTGATGTTCACTATCCTTGCACTGATCTTGATCTTAATGATAGCCTTGAGGATGCAGCTGATGACTTGGATATTGGTAAGAAAATTTTCAATGAGCAAAAACAGGTTTATTCTAAACTTGAGACTCCAAACACTTTACCTGATTTTCTTATACATTCAAATGCCTGTGATTTGATGCACACTGATTCTATAGGATTCATGACTGATACTGATACAGATTTGATTGACCATTCTAAAATTTTTTATTCAGTATCAGCTATTGAACCCATTGGTCTAAAGGTTGTTTTGAATGGACATGATTGCCGTGATGAAATGTTGAATGATAATAGCCTTGAACTGACCTTTGATTCTGTTGATGATGCATATATCAATATTGATTTTGAGGTAGAAACTGTGCAATCTGATAACTCTATAGAGTTAGGACTGAACTTTGATCTGACACAGTTCTCTGACAACTTTGAATGTGATTGTGAATCTGGTTCTTGCCCGATTTGTATTGAAATTGATTATGTGTTATAGACAGATTCTAAGTGTATAACAGATGCTATTAATTGTGAGTTTGATGACCATGCTACAGAATTAAATGAGAATACAGGTGCTGACATTAAGGAAATCATGATTAATGAAGGAGAGTGTACTGCTACTTCTTTGACTGAGCCAGAGATCTCCATTCCGGTGTCACACACTCAACAACTGCCAGTGGAAGGAAAGCTACTGATGGAACAGTTTACTGGGAGAAGAAAGAAGAAACATCTTGTTTTGGATGATATAGCAGTACTGATGAAGCAGTTCGTCCTCAAAACCTCCTTGCTGGATACTATGGTGGAAAACATCTCCCTGAAAGTCCAAAATTGGCAATTGCCACCATGATCAGGGGAGTTTTCCTTTTCTCTTCTCCTCCTTTTCCTACTTTTATTGCACTTGTCCATGATGTGTTGATTGTTCTGATTTCTGATCTTATGCTTATGACACATTGAGGACACTATGTAGTTTAAGTGTGGTCTATTGGGGGAGATTCTGATTTTTCTTTGATATTTTTTGTTTTCTTTGTTAAATTTTTTCTGTTTTAGGTTGTTTTTGTCGTGTCTTGTATACAGTTGTGCATGATTCTCTTCATTTTTGAACTTTGTTTGGGTTGTAGACTTATCATTTCCTTCACTTGATTGATACTCTGATTGGTTGGAAATCCTTGCTCTTCTCTGCTTGGAAGATGATTATGATGTTTAAGAGGTTGAATTGATTGTGACACAAATGCCCTGTGTGAGAATTTGAGCCACTTTATGTTCTTTCTTGTGTGTGATATGTCTCTTGATTGCTTGCACATATGACTTGGCTTGACTCTTGTTGATAATTCTTGATTGATATGCATGTTTGGAAGTGATAAAGATAGTTTTGTTTTTGAGCCTCTCTAGCAAAATAAGCTTACCTTGTTCTGATCCTTTGATAACCCCTTTTGAGCCTATACTTTCCTTATTTCTTTGTTTTGAAGCTCATACACTAGCCCTAAGTGAAAAACCATGATTACCTTAACCTTTGGGAATTTTGGAGCTTTGAAATTGTTTTGGGAATAAGTGTGGTCTCCTAGGAGTTTCAGATGAATTGGCTAGTGAGTCCTCTTCTTATCGTGTTTTTGTAAATATGTGGTGTATCTTGTCTCTTGAAATTGTGTGCTGAATAGAGTAAAGAAAAAGAGACAGGATGGAAAAAAAAAGAGAGCAGAAAAATAGTGAAAAATGAAAAAGAAATAATGGAGTCAAGAAGAGGATGGAATTAGAGGTTGTGGGTGTGTTTGAATGTGTTTACACTTGTTCCCCATTGCTCCTCTGTTCCTTATGGTTTGTAGCTTCTTATCCAGATATATCCTCCCTTGTCCTTGGTCCCATTACAACCATGAAAAGACCTTTTGATTTGAACATGCGTATGTGCTTGAGTGTTGATATTAGAGGCTTACCAAGTCTATTTGTGTTTGCTTTCTTGAGTGCATTGAGTGACATCAATTTACCTTAAACACTTGAGAGAAACACTAATTGAGTGCATCTGTGAGGCTATGTTGCTTATGATTCATCTCTTGAACTGATTGACTGTTTTCCTTGTGCTGAACTGTTTGGATGATTCTTTGAGTATCTGCTTTCATTGACTTTGTGTGGGATTCTGCCTATACCTTTTACCGTCCAGATTTTGTGAGAATTATGCAACTGTGTTTCTGTTTTGGAGTCTTTGTTGTCTGTGTGTCGAGTCTGTGTCGAATCTGTGTCAGCTCCCTGATGTTTGCGTAGTTCCCTGGTTTTCGTCTTGGTTTTGCCCAGGAGTGCAAAAGACTAAGTGTGATCTATTTTGATGAGTCGTTATTTCTTGAATTATATTTAGTTTATTGCACTTAAATAAACCAGGGAATTGTGTTTAATTGTTTGTTATTTCCCCGTTTTCCGAATTATGCTTAATTTGATTGAAAATTTGTAATTGCGCTAATTTGGGTTTTCAGAGCTGATTAAGTGCATTTTTGAAGTGCAGGAAAATTTCGGAAATACATTTTGGGACATCAGGAAGAATGCCAAATAAATTCAAGACTCTCCACACAGACATTTTAGAATTAATTAAATTGTAATTCGGTAGTTTAGAATTTCTGTATCAACTCTTACATTTTGGGTCAATTTTTGGTAAACTAGATTAGACCCAAAAATTAGAAGTTAGTGACTTGGACCTAGGGTTTTATTGTGTGGACCCACCCCTATTAAAGGGAGGACACACGGCCTTAGAGAAGGACCGCCGCCAACCTCATTGTGTTTTTCCTGGAACGTTTTTTTCATGAAGGGGAAGAAGTGGCAACGCTGTTACGGAGATGAATGAAAAAGCTTCACCTTAATTTCATTTGGCTGATTTACTCATTGCCCTTTTTATTTGGTTCATGCATTTTTTTTATTGAAGTGTTGGTGAGCACGGTCATGTCAAGACAAAAGGAGAGCACGGAGTTTCATTTTCTTTTCATCTAGTAAAGCACATAGTTGCCCCGGTCTGGGAGGAAAAATTTGGAAGCACTTTCAATCTCCTTTAGAATAGGAAGCTGTCACGTCCAGCATTATTAGGAGGAGAATTCATTTTCTTATTTTGCTTTTAAAGAATGGAAGCGTTGATTTCATACGGTAGCCGCAGCTCACCAGAACGTCTTGAATTGGAGGCAAGTGTTGATTGGAAGAAGTGAAATGGTGTGCACGTTAACACGTCCTGGGAGGATATTGAATTTATCTTTTTTGCTTGCTTTTAGAGAAAGAAATGAGAAGCAGCTCACGGAAGGTGCTGCGCGGAGAGAAGGGGCTGGACGAAACATGAGAATGTTGTGACGGTGACGGAGAGGATAAAATGAGGGCTCCACGTTAATTGCTTTTGGATGCATTTCTTTATTGCGCCCCTTTTCATTTTCGGTGCAGCATTTGTGATTGAATGATTTTGGATTTTAAAAGAGGGAGGCGTTGATTCCAGTAAGGCTCACACGGTGATGGGTTTTCCTTTGCAGCATTTGGATTTAGTTTAGTAGGTGGTAGCTTGTTACGTTTAGAGGAGGAGAAATGATTATTTTATTTTAGAGAAAGGTGTCACTGGAATGAGGAGCAGCGTGAATTTCAATCCTGCAATGTCACGTCCAGCACATTCTCATTTCTTTACTTTATAAGCAAGCACGGTGTTGGTGATGGCTGGAAGCAAGAAGTGTGCGGTGTCAAGTTGGGGAAGAACCAAACGCATGGTCACGGCTGCAGCGAGAAAAGGGAATTGTTTTTTTTTCCAATCGATTGAGAATGAAGAGGTGATTAGATGGGGGTAGATATAAATGTACGGTGGTTAATGTTGGAAGAAGAAAAAAAAATAATTCATTGCTTGGAGAAAGTGGCGTCACGACGTGAGTTGCTTAAAGGCACATGTGAGCTGGAAAAAGTGAAGCAAAAGGTGTTATTAAGGAGAGCACAAGGTGACACGTGAATTGGAGGAGATGGTGATTAATTATTGAGAACAGTGGTGTCACGGAAGGAGTTTTAGGTTTCTTTACTTCTTCAAACATGTTCTTTAAGGATTCATTTTAATTGCCCGCCATTTTTAGTTTGCATTAAATTGTTAGTTCAATGTTGCACGTTTAATTTGGTTTAAGCATTTTTCATTTTAATGTTCTTTATTTTTCTTGGTTGTGATATTTTAGTTATGATGTTAGTTTAACTGTTTTAATCCTGTGTTTACAGTTGTGTTTTAAATTTGAGTTCAATTGCATTCACAAACCTTTCACAAACCCCCCCTACATGTTTGACTTGAGACTCGAACCACATTTGGTCCTTGAGAGACGACCTAGGAGTCACTTCCTAGCACTGTACTGCATTCTTTTATGCACAACTTTTGTGAGAGGTGCGACCCTCTAATCAAAGGGATATTGTGACCAAGGTCTCTTTGTACTTAACATTTCTGAAAATATTAATGAATCATCTTCTTCTGCTTATATTGTTGATTCATATGATATATGGCATGCTAGATTAGGACATTTGAATTCTTCCTATGTTATAAAATTACAACGACTAGGATTAATTAATATGCATGATAAACAGAGTAGTAAGTGTGATATATGTGTAGAATCTAAAATAACAAAGAAAACATGTTTTTTTGTATAACGTCAAACTGAATTGTTAGGGTTAATTCATACTGATTTAGCTGATTTAAAACAAACAATGTCTAGAGGAGGTAAAAATCATTTTGTGACCTTTATAGATGATTATTCTAGGTACACCAAAGTTTACTTAATCAAACATAAAGATGAAGCCTTTGATGTGTTTCTTACCTATAAAGCAAAAGTAGAAAATCAATTAAATAAGAAAATTAAGAGGATTAGATCAGATAGAGGTGGTGAGTATGTGTTATTTAATGACTATTGTGTTAAAGAAGGTATCATCCATGAAGTAACCCCACCATATTCACCTGAGTCTAATGGAGTAGTTGAGAGAAAGAATAGAACTCCTAAGGAGATGATGAATGCGATGCTTATTAGTTCTAGTACACCTGATAACCTTTGGGGAGAAACCTTGCTTACTGCATGTTTTTTACAAAATAGAATACCCCATAAGAAAACCGGTAAAACTCCTTATGAGTTGTGGAGAGGCTATCAACCTAACCTTAAATATCTAAGAGTGTGGGGGTGCTTAGCTAAGAGGATGTTACCCGATCCTAAGAAAAGGAAAATAGGCTCTAAAACCTCTGATTGCATGTTCTTAGGCTATGTTGAACATAGTGCTGCCTATAGGTTTTTAGTTCTTAAAAGTGATATATTTGAAAGAAATTCTATAATGGAGATGAAAAATGCTGAGTTTTTTGAACATATTTTTCATTTAAAGGTTAGTGAGACGTCTCAACCTATAGAAAATAATAATAATAGTGATGTCTTGTGTGAGGAATTAAGAAGAAGTAAAAGATAGAGGAAGGAAACTTCATTTGGTAATGATTTCTACACCTATCTAGATGATAATGATCCTAGTAACTTTGTAGAAGCCATTAGTGCTCCTGATGCAAAACAATGGGATAAAGCCATTAAGACTGAAATTGAATCAATTCAGAAAAAAAAATACTTGGACCTTAGTATATTTGCCTAAAGGAGCAAAACCCATTGGTTGTAAGTGGATCTTTAAGAAAAAGTATCATCTTGATGGATCTATAGAGAAGTATAAGGCAAGATTAGTAGCAAAAGGTTTTACTCAAAAACCCAACATAGATTACTTTGATACTTTTGCCCCTGTGACTAGGATTTCCTCTATTCGAGTTCTGTTAGCCTTAGCAGCCATCAATAAGCTAGTGATACACCAAATGGATGTTAAAATTGTCTTTTTGAATGGTGATTTAGAGGAGGAAATTTATATGACTCAACCTGAAGGGTGTGTAGTACCTGGTCAAGAGAATAAAGTTTGTAAACTTTTAAAATCTTTGTATGGGTTGAAACAAGCACCAAAACAGTGGCATGAAAAACTAGATAATGTATTGTTAAGTGATGGTTTTTCACCTAATAATGTTGATAAATGTGTGTACTCTAAATTTGAAAATGGTGATTGTGTCATTATATGTTTGTATGTGGATGACATGTTAATTTTTGGTACATGCAATGAGATTGTTACTAGAACTAAATTATTTCTAGGATCGAACTTTGAAATGAAAGACATGGGTGAAGCCAATGTAATTTTAGGTGTTAAAATCATAAGGAAGAGAGATAATATATTCCCAAGAACAATACATTGAGAAACTTCTTAAGAAGTTTGGGTATTATGATTTCAAACCCATGAGTACCCCTTATGATGTTAACTCTAAATTAATGAAACATAGAGGAGAATCATTATCTCAGCCTCAGTATGCCCAGATAATTGGGAGCTTACTACACTTGATGAGCTTTTCTAGACCTGATATTTCTTATGCAGTAGGTAGACTGAGTAGGTACACTCAATGTCCAAATCAAGAACATTGAGATGAACTTTCCAGGCTTATGAGATACTTAAAAGGTTCAACGGATTATGCCATTGAATATAGTGGATTTCCCACTGTATTAGAAGGGTATAGTGATGCTAACTGGATCTCTGATTCAGATGAGACAAAATCTACTAGTGGTTATGTATTCACACTTGGGGATTGTGCGATAACATGGAGATCAGCTAGACAAACTATTATTACAAGATCAACAATGGAATCTGAATTTGTCGCTCTTGAGATGGTTGGTAGTGAGGCTGAGTGGTTGAAAAACGTCTTAGCACACATTCCACTAGGAATGAAACCAACCCCATCGGTGTCAATACACTGTGATTGTCAATCAGCAATAGCTATAGCTATAAACATATTCAATTGAGAAATAATTTGGTGAAGCAGCTGCTAAAGAGTGGAACTATTTCCATTAACTATGTGAAGTCAGAACGGAATCTAGCAAATCCTCTGACAAAACCCTTGGGAAGAAATATGATCTTAGAAACATCAAGGGGAATGGGACTTAAGCCACTTGCAAACAAACAAGTGATGGTAACCCAACCTTTGTGATTGGAAATCCCATGAATAAGGTTCATATGGGTAAAAACAAGTCACTTGTTAGTTCTGATAACACTAATTTGATTTTAAATCAAATATGTCCATTCCTATGGTGTGTGTGAAAGTACTAGAGACTGCATTATTGAGAGGTTAAACTTTGTAATTAATCAAAGTTTTTAATGATCTTCATATCCCTTATGGGTGGTGTATGAATTACAGCATACACTTGATGAACTCACCTATATGAGTGTTAAGTGGGGCCGCTTGCATGAGATCTTGGCATGATCTCTAGAGCACTCATGAATACCGGGCACGCACATGGCCTAGTAAGCGCATCACAGCGGTAACAGCAAGGATTGTGGGGGTGTACTGTGATTAATAAACCTCTAACACACTCAAGTGTCTTTGGTTCATATAGCTTGCTATACCAACTACAATGTGTGTTAAGTTTCTTGATCTAGGACTGGTTCATATAGCTTGCTATACCAGCTCTCATGCGTTACATCTTATAAAATCCAGATTTTTTTTTTCTTTCTCTTCTTTTCTTTCTTTCAATCATTGTTTCTTATCTTTTGCAATATGTGGGGGATTGTTGTAAAACCTGTATTGCAAAAGATTTTTTCTTTCGTAGTTTGTACGTGCTGAAGAATCGGACGATGCAGTTTTTATGGAGTGGTTTTGAGCATGTGCACTGTAGCCTCCTATTTATAGTGCTTCCCTCGTCTTTCGCAAGCTAGGGACTGCCAACATTTATTTTGCAACGTTTTAATTAATTAAAATATTATTATTTTTCTAAAAGATATTTTGGATTTTTGGATCATGGGCTTGATCCATGAACTCTATAAATAAGGAGCTCTTCCTCCATTCCAAGACACACAAAAATTCATTCTTTCTTATTATCCTCTATTCTTCTAGGTTATTCTTATACTCTCTTTAGAGTTCCTTGTTAGTTCTGAGATCCTCAAAAATTTTTGAGAAATTCCTGTTAGGAACTTGCGCAATACACCGCAGATAAGTCCTAAGGACAAAGATCTACACGTCTTAGAAAGTCTTCTATTCTTGATTTTATTCTATTACTTTCAGTTTTCTATTACATGTCTATAAAGGAAATGCCAGGGAGTGATAAGTGGTGTAAAGGCACGAAGGAAGAGGAAATCGTTACGCTGTTAAAGCATGTTTAAGAAAACAAAGCACAAATTCTTTATGCTCCCTAGTTCTGTTAAACAAAAACCGTAACATGCAGGAATTTTTGGTTGATAAGGTTATACGGGTATTCTCCTAGTGATCTTCATTATAAGTTTTTGAAACTATTGTTAAGGAGATCATTCTTTGAAAATTCTGTATATATGGATTAGAATACTCCAAGTAAATCTAGTATAATTATATGAAAAAATTTATTTGATGATAAAAAAATAAATATAAAAAGTTTATTTTTAAGTGAAATGTAAATTTTATATATTTATATTTTTTTATTAAATTTCCCAGTATATATATATATATTAGATTTTATATTAAAAAATAAAAAATAAAACAAAAATTTATTGAAACTAGTCCAGTCTATACCTGTTTTCATCAATTCAATGACTAAACAGACCAATTTGTTTACGTTCATATTCATAAAAAAAAGGTTAACTTATTTTTTTAATATTTTAAAATAAACATTTATTATTTAATTAGTAAATCATATATATTTCTTAAATAAATGATTTTTAGAATTGATGTTTTTTTTCAAAAACATTTAACTGATGCTTTATGGATTACAGCAGTGGTACAGTGATACACGTATAGTCCATGCCGAAAAAAGCTCAAATAAATGAATGATTACAAACTCCATAGTTGAATCAATAAATGATTATGAATAAAAAAATGCAAGGAATTGAGCGTTAACGCTCTCCATTACCTGTAAACAGTTCATCATGCATTTACTAATTCCTTATTATTCTAACCATTTCCAAAATAGTAGCTTCCTTTCCATTGTGAAATTACCATTTACATTTCCAATTTGACAACTTTTTGCCCATGAATCAAGGACCATTGTCAATTTAAACATCCATCAAATCATATCATATCTTATACTAATTCACACAAAAATATCAAACCAATCACCCAACAAAAACCATTTTCTTTTGTTTTTCGACTTCTCATTCACAATAATATTGAATATCCTTTTATACCAGACTCCAACTTTTTAATATGACCACTTGTTAAAGAAAACTGTTTACATATGTAGTCTGCTCATTATATTTTGTTACTATTTTAATATGCCTATTATCTAGGATATATAACTTTTTCTTTCATAAAATCGTCATATTTCCAATAAACAAATTATTATTATAATTATTATTATATATAATATTTAGACATAGAATTTCAGATTGAAAAATAAAACATATGAAAAAAGATAGAAAAAAATAATGTTGTTGAGATGAATGCGATATGAAAACTTGGTTAATTATGAAAATAGTAAGTGTTATTACCAAATTTAGTTAAGCACTATGAGGTGATCGAGTTTTGAATTACTAAGAGTAAAAAGTCTACCATGTATGAGTAAAAGTAATTATGAGATTGATACTTTCTGAGGTGTCATATAGTTATAGTCTTTTTAGGCCTAAGAATAATATATGAACATAATGAAAAAGTTTTGTTATTGTATTATATTTCTATTATTCTAGGATAATTAGTGTATCATGTGGTTAGTATACATGGATCTTCACTTATTAGGCTATTTTGGGGCTACTAAACAATAACAATAATAATAATAATAATAATAATAATAATAATAATAATAATAATAATAATAATAATATTGTAAATATGGACACAATTCATACAATAAGTAAAATAAGTAAAATGCACATTTAAAAGGAAAAATCACTGATGTAGAAAACACATTCCAAATTGTCAGGTATGTTTTAGTTTCAAGAAACTCAAAGACTTTAAAAATGTGATGATATTTTTAAAATTATGAGCCTAAAATCAAATGTTAGGCCTATGGGTTCAGTTATCTAATAACCAAAGAATAAATTATCCTATAAATTTTTAAAATGTTATTTTTATTTTTATTTTTTATTGCTGAAGCAAGATAATAGACTTCAGTTTTACTAAGAACCCAAGTTTATTCTAGAATAGACTTCGATTATCTCAAAATATCAAAGCATAAATGACTCCAAAAAATTCTACTTTTATTTTTATCTTTTATTTCTAAAGTAGAGAAATAGGTTCTAATACTACTAATAATTGAAACTTATTTCAAATAAGTTTCAGTTTTACAAAGAACCGAAGTCTATTGGGTTAAAATTTAAGTGAAATTACACCCCCACAATTTAAATGTGTCTCTACGAAACTCATCATCTCCTCCATTTTTATTCTCTACTCAATAATGTAAATCCCATTTTCACTTCTTCTCCTTCATTTCTATCTCTTATTGCATGAAAGATCTATGACACTTGTTCATTGCCTTCATCTCTCTCTTCATTTTATTCTTCCATTCACACCTCTCCCTTCACCTTCATTCTCTCTTATTGCAAATGTAAAGACGACTTTGACCTCTCCACGCTACTCCTCTATTTGAATGTGAAACCTTCATATGTTATGTAATGAATAATAACTTTTGTTCATTCCCTATTGGAAAACAGTAAGAATTTAATTGAATCAAATACTTTGTCACTTTATCTTTTTAAAAACTAATTAAAATTATTATTTTTTGGCAAAAATTCGAGAATCCTACACCAATTTACTCAAGATATATAATAGAAATGTTGAATAGTATGTTATCAACATTTTTTAAAAATTATTTAGATTTTGTGTATATAAAAGTACAATAGTATATGTAAAATTTGTATATATTTTGTGTGTTGGTTTCGGTTTTATATAGATAGATTTGATATGTAGATAGAAAAAAAAAACAAAAATATCATTTAAAAAAGACTACATTAAAATTTGATTATTTCAAAAATTGAACCGTAAAGAAGATATTAGGCTTTGCTTCTGATAATAATTAAAGCCTAATATTTTTGTTACCATTATTTCCATATTTTTTTATGCTTCTGTTTCTTTCATAATTGAAACTTAATATGAAAATTTAAGTTATGATTTAAAACCGAAATAGAAAATTTATCTTTTTTCCTTTCTTTTAGATAGGTTTCGGTTGTTGAATGGAAATATAATATCAAAGTAACGGTGTCATAACCTTAATGCAATATTTAAAATCTTTAGTTATACATTTTTTTTGTTTTATTATATATATATATATATATATATATATATATATATATACTTGCGCTTCAAATAATATTATCTTTTAATGTTTAATATTTAATGTAGATACTAACGTGTATTTATTGGGAGGAGTAAAAAATATGTATGAAAGTGGTGAAATAATATAATAGTAGTGTTGTGGGTGTGTGATGAGGATGATTAGGAAGAGTAAAGACAGAAAAGTGAAAACAAGTTTGTCTATGTTGGTTTGTTTTAATGGGGCCAATGATACATATTGGTTGGTCCTTGTTGAAGAAAGCTCAATGGTCCTATTGCTAGGACATTCCAATCATTTCCTAACAAGAACTTTCAACCGACATCAAACCCTACTACTACCTTCTATCTATCCTTTTTAACACATTTTTTCTTCTTTTTTTAACACAATATTTCAACAAAATGGTATTCTATTTTAAAATAAAAATGAAATAAAATTATGGTACTAATTTTCTTAAGTATAATAATAAAATTGATTATTTTAGTTTATATTTGAATACAGAGAAATAGTAGTAGTTTGGATATCAATATTTATTCGTTGATTTCCTTTTTAATTATGACAAACAAATAGAAATATAATATTATTTTATGTGTGTATGTTTGTGGCTTAATTTTTTTTGTTATAAAAAAGTGAATTAAAACACAACCATTTTTTTTTATTTTGGTCTGTTTTAAATAGCTGAAATATTAATCTGCATTCCATATTTTAAATTTTAATTGATAAACAATTAACAATTCCTAAAAAGCATCACTGAGAAATGTGTAAACATGGTAGCATCATCTCATTAGAAATCATATTTAGAATTTGTAGTGTTAATGATATCATGGACGCATTCTTGTATTTTGATATGTTTAAACTAATCATTAGTTTCTTTGAAGTTTATTTTGGAGCTCAAACAGTAAAATCTTCACTAATCAAGGATTATGTGTGAAAAAGAAATGGTTCAAGATCCCAAACTAAAAGAGAAATAAGTTTTTATTATTATACAGTACAATACATTTGAAGGAGCTGTTTTAATACTAACATTACTGTTATCTAATTAATGCATTCGTTTAAATCATTAAATAAAAATTAAATTAATAAGTAAAATCCGGATGTAAAAATTAAATGAATAACATGTTTGTAAGCCTTGAATCATTTTTAAAATGATTAGTTTGATTGTTTGAAAACTTTTAAATTGTTAACCCTCCGTTGAAGAGATACAAATTACTAATTTCCATTGAAAAAAATTTTATTTTTTTTATCGGCAAGAAGAAACATATCTAACTAAACTTTTCTGATCACAAGGCAAATCTGCCAATCCACACTTGAAATTGATGTGCTAAAAGAATTTGGTTGAATAATCCACTGCCACTACTAAATCCTTTGGGACTGGTTTTGGAGGAATATTTTGACATTTCTCTTTTTTTTTTACGAAAATGATTCTGCTATACATATATATATATATATATATATATATATATATATATATATATATATATATGTATGTATGTATGTGTACTCCCAAAGTTTGACCAAATGCTAATTATAACGTTGTAGGTTATTTTTTTTTACAGGAAGTAGGTTACTACTTGATATATTATATTTGAAAAAGATAATTTTAGAGATTATAATTAATTATACTACATGCAAAGTAAATTTAAGTCAAATTAAATTATACAAAAACTAATTTAAAAGGTAATTTTGAAATTATTTATATAAGTAACAGTCTATTAACAAATTTTATTAAAATAAACTAAATAACTACTAATAAATTTTAATAAAATAGACTCTAGATAATAACTTTTTAATATTATATTAAAAAAATAAATTTTAAACTTAATAATCGTATAAAATTAAGTTATAAAATGAGATTTCATCCACCTACTACTGTAAATAGGTCTGATAATAATTAAAAATCAACACGTTGAAATTCAATTCACATCTGATAGATAAACGAGTTTCTTAAATACAAAGGAGTAAAAGTTAGAATTAATGTTGGGTTTCTAATAGTGTATATAAAAAAATTTAGAAAATTTATTTATTTTAAAGATTACATGTCTCTAAAATTACTTTATAATTGTATAACGTAAACGAAAAACACGAACAATTCTGGGTGTATAAGATAAAAGCTATCATAACATGAAGATGAATGTGGAGGTTGATGTTGTAGTCTTACACAACTACACGTGTCGGTATGTTGGGGCCACATAGCCTTTGACTTGGAGGACCATGGTCAGAAACCTACACCTCTTGATATAACTTTTTCCTATGGAAACCTCTCTTTGATTTTCTATGCGCCTTTTAGGGTATTAATTGTAATAAACTTGTACGACTAATTAATCTCCCTATATTTGTTTATTTGACCTTTCTATATATCTTCTTGACCTTTTTTCTCTCCAAACATTTCATCAGATCCTTTGCTGCTTCTGTCTTCCTTTTCCTTTTCCTTTTCATGTGTGTCTCCTTCTGAGTTTCTCGACTTTACCTTTTTTTCTCTCCTTTTTCACACAGATCCTCTTCCTCTTCTTCTTCATCTTCATCGTCACCAAACATTTTTTCTCATTATTTTCTGCGTGTCTTCTATGGCGGTTTTACCAAGTGCTTCCTCCACCTTGGAATTGACTATATCTGTCCCCGGCTTTGCTTCTTCACCAACTCTTCTGCCTTCATCATCTGGTAATTACCAAACACACACACACACATACAATACAATAGTTTATCTATTAATTTGGTTGTTTATCTTTTTCTACAACTATATCATTCTTTTCTTCGTCTTTCTCATTTTGATCAACTCATTATACCCTCTTAAATTCCTTCCCTTTTTTGTGTTCTTGTTTGTTTAATTTTATGTTAAATTCTTTTGCTTTTTTTTTTTTAAACTTGTACAGTCGTGTATATCGTAAAAGTGGCCCCTCTGTTAAATAAACGTTTTCTTTAGGAAGGGATAATTTACCTTTTTTTTTCTCTACCATTTCTTAGATTAAAATTAAAGTCACGACCGCATGAACCCACCAAGGTTTTTGTCTTTCATCTCTCTCTCTCTCTGGTTGGTGATTAAACAGAAACGATATCTGTAAACATCGTATTTCGAATCTTGTTCTTAAAATGGTATATATTGGATCATGTACAGAAGATGATATGTTTGGTTTGGTCTTTGATACTTTTTGGAAGTATATGAATAAAGGCAGCGTTTGGTATTGCAGTGAAAGAATTGGACATAAACCAAGTACCTGTAGAAGAAGATTGGATGGCATCAAACATGGAAGATGAAGAAGAAAGCAGCAATGGAGACCCTCCTCGCAAGAAACTCCGTCTCACAAAGGAACAATCTCGTCTCCTTGAAGAAAGCTTCAGACAAAACCACACCCTAAACCCAGTGAGTTTATGAAATATGTCATTTAGATAATTAATCACTAGGGTTCTACATAACTCAGTAATAAGTATATTCGGTTTTTGATTTCTTGGCTTTGTAGAAACAAAAAGAGTCTTTGGCAATGCAACTGAAGCTGCGACCAAGGCAAGTGGAGGTGTGGTTTCAGAACCGTAGGGCCAGGTAAGCTAATTAATCTTAATTAATAAAGTGACGGAAAAATGCGACTTATTTATTTTGTCATTTATGATTTGACTTTAAAATATATATAGTTTCATCATCCGCATTTTGTGTGGGTATACTCATATATAGACAAATGTCAAATGTTGACAGAATAATCATAATCATCATATGGACCTCATGAATCTGAATCCGATTCTTTACCCCTGTTCACTCTATCTGTAAATAAAAGTGGAAAAATCATCATTTATATATTATATTCACTTCTTTCATGTAATTTCTCTTTCACAAATATTGGTCATAAGGTGGAAGAAATGGAGTGTTCGCTGGGTATAAACATCGCTCAAATAGTTCGATCAAGATTAAGTCCTAACTTTTTTTTTAGTCATATTACATTCTATTTTAGAATTGTAGAATTAAGTTAAACTTAAATTCATATTTTAAAAATTTTAAATTCAACAAATACTCCGAAAAACAGTTGATCATGGGAAAAATCTTAGTTATTATATATATATATATATATATATATATATATATATATATATATATATATATATATATATATATATATATTAGCGATATATCTTAGTTTATATATAATGCATGGTGCCTATAAATGAATATTTTTTTTGGTTTTTGTTTGTAACAAATATTTCTTTTCAAAGCTCGTTCCTATTAAAGTGAGGGTAAAAACGTAAAAGCACCAACCAGAGTTATCTTTTCTTAAAAACGTAATACGCACGTTTTAGTAAGAGAAAGAAAACTGAGAGATGATGATCAGAGAGAAAGAGTCTCACGACTCTCTGCTAGGGCACGATCCCTTCTTCCACAAACACTACCACACACAGCAGTGCACCACTCTCACAGCTCCAGATGAAGAACAACAGTTTAGCTAGGACTCCAGGTAATTTCTGAATAACCTCAAAATTTCATTAACCGCAAAATACTGAATTTACAGAGTTTTTATATACATGAGAATAACAGTTTTTCTGTTTTTATTACATTTCAACACTCATCCTAAGAAAAACTTTGAAAAACTAACGATTAAATGTCGAAATCACCCTTTTTCACCGATTGAATCGGTGAAAATCTTCTCCTCCTTGATTTCCAGCAACTTCTACCGATTAAAATCGGCAAAATCACCCTTCTTCAAGTACGCATACGTTTTTCACCGATTAAAACCGGGGAAAAACAACTCCTTGTTCGATCTCCTTCACTGTGAAGAAAACCCTAATTTTTCTGAAGTCCCAGCTTGCACCATCCCGATTTGCTTTCTGAGTTTCAGAAAGTGTTCGCCTTTAAGGGCTTTAGTCAGTATATCTGCAAGTTGATCTTCGGATCTGCAGTGTACGATCTCAAGTTTCTCATTGCTGACCTGTTCCCTGATATAGTGGAATCTTGTCTCAATGTGATTGCTCCTACCGTGAGATGTAGGATGTTTAGCAAGATTTATGGCTGATTTATTGTCAACCATTAGTCTCACCTTCTTCTCAAATAGTTTAATCTTCAATCCTTCTATCAATGATCTCAGCCAGGTTGCTTGACACGTGGCTTCACAGGCAGCTATGTATTCTGCCTCACATGATGACAAAGCAACAACTGGCTCCTTCCTAGAACTCCAGGAAATAGGAGAACCTTCCATGAAGAAAATGTACCCTGCTGTGCTTTTTCTGTCAGTCTTATCTCCACACCAGTCTGCATCTGAGTAAGAAGTAATTTGTACTTCTTCTCCAGCCTCTCCTTTTCTTAACAGAATCCCATATGAGTGTGTACCCTTCAAATATCTCAGTATCCGTTTGACAGCAATCAAGTGTGATACTCTAGGACACTCCATGTATCTGCTTATCACTCCAACACTATAGCTCAAATCTGGTCTGGTGTTGCAGAGGTACCTAAGACTTCCAACCATCCTCCTGTAAGTTGTTGGATCAACAGCTTCCTCTTCTGGCTCTTTTTCCAGCCTCAATCCTACTTCTGCAGGAGTACTTGCAGCATTACAGTCATACATCTCATATTTTTTCAGCAGATCCAAAGCATACCTTGATTGGTGCATCACTATTCCACTTTCAATCTTGGTGAATTCAATGCCAAGGAAATAGCTGAGTCTTCCAAGATCACTCATTTCAAACTCATTCTGCATTTCAGTTTTGAAACCTGAAATTAATTCTTCACAACTTCCAGTGACTAACAAGTCATCCACATAGAGACACACAATCAACTTCTCTGTTCTGCCTTTGTGCTGACAACTTTGCACATACACACCATGTTCTGAAACACATTTTTCAAATCCAATACTGCCCATGAAACCATCAATACGCTGATTCCAGGCCCTTGGAGCCTGCTTAAGCCCATAGAGAGCTTTTCTCAGCCTATATACTTTGTCCAGCTGTCCTTTAACCTCAAAGCCCTGTGGTTGTACCACATAAACCTCCTCCTCCAGTCTTCCATTTAGGAAGGCTGACTTCACATCCAGCTGGTGTAAAGACCAGCTAAATTTAGTGGCCAAAGATACCACTAACCTGATAGTTTCCACCCTTGCCACAGGAGCAAAAACCTCACCATAATCAACACCAGCTTTCTGTAAGAATCCCTTAGCCACCAGCCTTGCCTTATACCTCACAACAATGCCTTGTGGATTTATTTTTGACTTGTAAACCCACTTTAGTGCTATGGGTTTCTTCCCAGATGGTAATTCAACAAGCTCCCAGGTCTGGTTCCTTTCTATGGAGTCAATCTCCTCCTGCATGGCTTTATGCCATTTCACATCTTTAACTGCTTCTTCAAATTCTACTGGTTCAGCCTCTGCAATTAGAGCATAATGAACACACTGTCCATCTGCTGTTAGGGTAGCTTCATAGGCCAACTCATAGTCTCTCAAGTGTGCTGGCAGCTGTGGGGTTCTAGAGGATCTCCTTTGCCTGCCATTCACACTAATTTCCTCTGTTTCTACTGCAGCAGTGGTATCATCCAATGAAATGGTTGGTGTTCCCTGCTCAGTTTCTTTCCACTGCCAAGTTCCACTTTCATCAACAACATCTCTGCTGATACATGTTGTTCCTGATATAGGATCATACAGCTTGTAACCTCCAGTAGGATTATAACCCACAAGAATCAGTGGCACCCCTTTGTCATCCAGTTTCCTCCTTAGTTGATCTGGTATATGCTTATAGTATATAGATCCAAAAATTCTCAGATGTTTAACATATTGTTTCACACCTGTCCACGCCTCTTCAGGTGTTAGACCATCCAGTCTCTTTGTTGGAGAGAAATTCAGTATGTAAGTGGCTGTCACAACAGCTTCTCCCCACAAAAAATTAGGCAGCCCCTTGCTTTTTAGCATACATCTCACCATGTTCAGTAGAGTCCTGTTCTTCCTTTCAGCTGCACCATTATGTTGTGGTGTATATGGTGGAGTAATCTCATGCACAATCCCCTCATTTTCACAAAACCCCTTGAATTCAGTGGAAGTGTATTCTCCACCTCCATCTGTTCTCAGGACTTTAATCTTCTGCTCACATTGCTTCTCCACCATCCTTTTAAATTTCTGAAACACTTGCAGTACCTCCCCTTTCCTCTTGATTAGGTACACCCAACACTTCCTGGTGTAGTCATCAATAAACAATAGAAAGTACCTACTACCTCCTGGTGTTTCAACCTGTAATGGCCCACACACATCAGAATAGACTACTCCTAGTCTTCCTGTAGACCTCTGGGGTAGATTCTTCTGGAAACTGCCTCTTGTTTGCTTACACTATACACACTCACTGCACACAGTGTCAGGAATCTCAACCTTAGGCAGTCCAATCACCATTCTTTTCTGTCCTAACAGAGACAGATCTCTGAAATTCAAGTGCCCAAACCGCAAGTGCCATAGCCATTCTTCCTTGTTCTCTGAGGCAGTGAAGCACTGGTGTTTTACTGCACTCATTACAACCCTAAACGTCCGATTGTCTGACAGCTGAGCTTGCACAATCATTCTCTTTTGTTGATTAAAAATTCTGAGGTTGTTGTCCTCCATTCTCATCACATAACCTTTCTGCAGTAGTTGCCCCAAGCTTAGCAGGTTTGATTTCAATCCTGGTACATACAGTACCTCTTCAATTGTGACTTCCTTTCCTTCTGCATCCCTTAGAACCACTCTGCCAGTGCCTTCTGCCATCAAGCTTCTGTCATCAGCAAACCTGATTTTTCCTTGTGCAGCATCCTTAATTCCAACAAACCAATCTTTTCTACCTGTCATATGGGTAGAGCACCCAGAATCTAGGTACCACACATCCTTTTCTGTTGAATCTTCCTCAGTTTTAGCCATCAACATCACAGGTTCTGAGTCAGATTCCTCCTCCTGAGCCAAATTAGCCCTCTTCTTTGGTTTGTTCTTGGCACCGTCACCATTCCAGCAGTCCCTGGCATAATGGCCAGGTTTCTGACAGTTATAGCACTTGACTTTCCTTTTATCAAATTTCCATTCACCACTCTTCTGATTTTTCACTTTGCTTGACTCACTGGACTCTTCTCCTTTCTGGTCCAGTGAGTCTTTGCCCTTCTTGTTACCTTTACCTCCTTTCTTGAATAGCTTTTTGCCTTTCCACTGAGATCTGGCCTACAGGGCCTGTTCCTGGCACTGTCTACGCTCATTAATCCGAAATTCATGAGCTTCCAATGAGTTCAACAGCTCCTCTATCTCCATGGTTTCCTTTCTTCTGGTTTCCTCTATAGCAACCACAACATTATCAAATCTGGATGATAATGTTCTCAGAATCTTGTCAACTATATACTCATCAGATATTCCATCCTTGCAAGCCCTCATCTTATTTACTAATTCTTGTACTTTATCAAAGTACTCAGCCACGGTTTCATTCTCCTCCATGACCAGAATTTCAAATTGTCTTCTCAGTGCTTGCAGTTTCACTTTTGTGTTTCTGTCTCCATCACCATAAGTCTTGACCAAGATGTCCCACACCTCCTTAGCAGTAGCAGCCTTGGAGATCTTGTTGAAGATCTTTGGGCTGACACATTGGTAGATCAGAAACCTTGCCTTGCTGTCCAGTTTTACTTGCCACTTATAACTCTTTTTCTCTTCTTCAGTGGCCCTGTCATTCACCACAGGCAACCCATCTTCTATTACCTCAGAAACATCCTGGAAGCCAAAAATGGCTTGCATTTTAATGCGCCAGTCTTCAAACTGTTTCCCATCAAACACTGGTAGTGGCCCCTGTATTCCCCCAAATCCTGCCATCCCTTCTTGCTGAGTTCTTGAATTTTCTTTGATCTTTAACCACTCAAAGAAACCTTCTTTCTTCTCCTCTGGATACACACAATTCCAGATCACTCACCAGGAAAGCACACACACGAACCTATGCTCTTGATACCATATTAAAGTGAGGGTAAAAACGTAAAAGCACCAACCAGAGTTATCTTTTCTTAAAAACGTAATACGCACGTTTTATTAAGAGAAAGAAAACTGAGAGATGATGATCAGAGAGAAAGAGTCTCACGACTCTCTACTAGGGCACGATCCCTTCTTCCACAAACACTACCACACACAGCAGTGCACCACTCTCACAGCTCCAGATGAAGAACAACAGTTTAGCTAGGACTCCAGGTAATTTCTGACTAACCTCAAAATTTCATTAACCGCAAAATACTGAATTTACAGAGTTTTTATATACATGAGAATAACTGTTTTTCTGTTTTTATTACATTTCAACAGTTCCAAATTTTTGGTTTTAAACTTGTTTACACTTCCTTTGTAAAATGTTTTTGAATTGTTATTTTAAAATCTAGTATTTTAAGTTTCAAATGTGACTAAACTATAAATACACATAGAAAACGTAAACTAGAAAATTGGTAATGATACAATAGAAAAAAAATTAGGTCATGAAGTGACAGCAATAACATGAGAATGGCTAACTGGGTGTTCAAATATATGAACAGTTAATGATGTAATTGCAGTGTAAACCATAATTTCAGCTGTGGCAAAGAACATAATCATGTTGTCCAAATTAAAGTAGACAAGTCGATAATGATAGCACCGCATTGGTGGAGTTTTATTTGGCCTCGTGTGCTACACCGATCTTCACACCAATAAGTATGACTTTGACCACTTCATTTGGTACTTTAGACCAACCATGCATTTCATTTTACAAATCAATTATCAGTGTTGAGCATAATGCATTTAGTTATCATCAACACGTACACATAAAACCATAGAATTTTTCATTTCAGTAATCCTCTTCACTCACTTTCTCCATGTTTACTTAGATACACAAGAGTATTGAGTAAAAATAAATTCAGAGATTTTATTTATAAAGAAAGGGAAATACATCAATATATATTAATTTTACAATGTTATTTTTAATTCTTTTACCAATATGTTTACAATAGTTGTTAGGTTTTTTTCGTCATCCTTTAAAAGATAGACAGAACATTCCCCACTGAGTTGACTTGGGAAGCATTAAAGGCAAATGAAGCCAGTGTCGTCAACCATGCAATATATATGTGATGCAATTAATGAATAAATATTTGTAGTGAATGAGTATTTTTATATTAATAATTATAAATAAAAAAAGAAAAAGAGATTTTTTACAAGAATGCAATGCAGGAGCAAGCTGAAGCAGACAGAGATGGAGTGTGAGTACCTGAAGAGGTGGTTTGGGTCACTGACAGAGCAGAACAGAAGGCTTCAGAGGGAAGTGGAGGAACTGAGGGCCATGAAGGTGGGGCCACCCACCGTCATTTCCCCACACTCTTGTGAGCCGCTGCCAGCCTCCACATTAACCATGTGTCCCCGCTGTGAGCGCGTTACCACCACCGCCGACAAACTGCCTTCCGCCGCCGCCACTTTGTCCGCTAAAGTCCCACCGCACTCCCCTCAACCTTCTGCCGCCTGTTGACCCCTACCTCCGATCTAATCAGACATGCAAAAACTAAACTACAGTTTTAAAACTAAAAATTTAATGTGAAAATATGTGTTACAAGAAAAAAAATGTTTTCCATATATTAGCTTTTACAAAATGATACTTTTGGAGAGGGAGCGTAAACTATTAGTTGGTAGTTTGTTGTAGAAGTACTTCTATTCAAATGCTCAATGAATATTTCATTATTTGGAATTCACATTCACATTACTTATATATATATATATATATATATATATATATAACAAAGTTACTATTTTACTTTCATTTTCTTAAAAAAACTAATAATTATAGAATTTTTATTAAAATAATTATATATAAAGCAAGAATATATTTATTCTCACTTATTTTAGTATAATATATATATATATATATATATATATATATTTTTTTTTTTTTTTTGAGAAATGAAAGTTCTAAAATATTGAGTTTTATCACAATTTCTAAACAGTTGTCCTGATCGCGTAAATATTTGTTATATATTTTTACATAATTTGGTTTGGTATGCTTTTCCGAAGAATTTTAATGAACCAAATAAATTTGATTTATAGATTCTTTTAATAGACTAGTAAATATTTCGTTTTTTCAATCTAAACCATTTATACCTTAAATTAATTTTATAAATATACGTAACTCACCGTGTTGTCTTTTTAAGTAAATATTAATTTCCTTCAATAAATATATTTTTAGCAATTGTCATTTTGTTTTCAAATCTTCGTATCATTATTTCGTGTTACCTAGAGAAGATTACTTGTAGAAAGTATTTTGATGTCAAAGTCACTAAATTCAATAACTTAGGTATTAATAGTGCAGTAAATGCAAAATCACTTATCTACTTACTTTAAATTTGTACTTATAGATTTGAGAGTAAACTTTTTGATTAGTAGTGGCCTAATTACGACTCAATTGTGGGTAATCATATTTTACATATAAGTAGGTTTAGCAATGGTCAATTAACTTGACGAATGATCCATTGGCCAGGTTCCTCAATTGTTAGATCTTGGTAATGGTTCTTCTATGCTCCTCACCAACGATGGACCGTCTAGCCTATGACTGACCAAACGTAATACCGTACACAGGCACCCTCAGTCTCATCCTACAATGGTGGGTGAAGGGTTTGTAATAGGATTAAGTCCCTTATTGCCTGATCCGTTCAGTAGTGGTTACATACCTTAGTCATCCGTAGTGGTTGATAATATTTCTATCTACATAAAGATTGACTCTTGAGGATGGGACACATGACGCTTTTAATTTTGTATTTGTAGGAATTTAAAGGGTCAAATGTCATGAGTCGTTAGATTTGTCTCGATCTGACGGTTAGAGGTGGCTAACCGGTGTTAAGACAAGATTGTTTAAGAAAGAGTTTAGGATCTTCTAAAGCATCTATAGTTTTGAAGTATAAAAAACAACATTAAACGAAATAATTTTGGGTAATCAAATATCTAAAAATATAGAAGAGCATAGAAACACATAACAAAATTACATTCTCTTATTATTGTATAATATAAAATGACTAAACTCTAGAAAATAGACACAGAACAAAATTAAATTCTCGTGTGCTTGTAAAAGACAAAACGGCTAAACACTGGTAAATAGAGATCACTAAATCATCTAGTTACCCACCTAGCATGAAAAAGATGTCACAAAGAAAAACGTCTAAAATTAGAAGCGTCTATGTTAAGCCTAATCAAGGTTACATCTTGGTGTTAAACAACAAAAGAGATAAGTTGAAATAACATAGGAGTATAAAAGACGTCTACACATACTATGCCTAAAAATATACAATTACAAAGCAATAAACATAAGAATGTCCAAGTAAAACTAACAAAACATTAAGCACAAGAATCGATCAAGCAACACATGCCTTGGAACGAGTATTGTTCAAAGAAAATATGCGTAAAATAAAAGAATACATCTTTAGTCTAAAAGGCAAACACTTCATATCTAAAAAGAGACATAATACAAAAATGATTAGCGTTTGCAAAAAAAAAAATCAATATTATAAGAAGAAAAGAAGTTACTAAGACAAGATCAAGATCGTCTAGCATCTTCACAAGGTTTAAGGACTAATAAATAATACTATGAATGACATAAATTATTAACAAAGTATTACCTTTGTATATCTCATACCGCTAAATAAAGAGGTCTCTTATGAAAGAAAATTATTTAGTAAACGTAGTAGTACATAAGTAGACATACTACTAAACAGTTTTCCTACTAAATGCGTCAATGTGTTGTATGAGAGTCTTGCTAAATACACTCATGATATACTTTGCTAAACAAAACTACGCGAGCTCTCACTATGATTTATAAAATGATGTTTTTAGTAAACACGCTAAAAAGTACAAACATTGTCCAAAAACACATGTTGAAAATATCTCTTTAAATGCGCTATTGAATTAAATGAGTACTTATTAAACAAGGTGTTGTTAGGAAAAGTCTTTCATAGGCTAAATGACACCCTATGCTAAACAAAGTTTTCATCCGACAATGAAACTCTCATGAACTACTTGGTATCTGCTCTAGAATGCTTAAACGATCAAATGTTGATTGAGCAATAAAATTTTAAAATGCTTATAGTTCTTTTGAACGCAAATTAAATGTCACTAAATGCACAATGTCTCAAAACAACAAAAGTGAAAGGAAAAAGGAAATATATGCTCATACACATGTCTACTTTACTTTGTGCAGATTATCTAAGTCAAGTATCCATATGTTTTATCAAACACAAGTAAGAAATGGACATTAGAGACAAAGAAGAGATTTGTGGAATGATCTTCTCGTCAAAAGTCACGCCAAAGAGACCGTACAATCTACTTTTTGACAAAGTACTATAAAAATAAGTCTGCTCTAACAAGTTGACCTCAACCTATGACAACCACCTATGATAAAGGCTACAAAGAGTTGAAAATAAATGACAAACATCGTCTAACGGCTAAATTCTCAAAAAACTTATAAAAAGAAGATCTTTGAATAAGAAGAGAAAGAATACGGGCACAAAAGGAATATAACTAAAAATCATCCTCATAGAAAGATCAAGAATACTCTAAGAGTTGTTTAGAGTTAGAAACTTACTTTTGTAAGAAGAGAGAAAATTTCATAAGTTTGTTAAATTGAATTGTATTGTAAGCAAATCTTCTTTGTGAGAGTAATCATCTAATGACTTGTAAGCGATCTTCTTGATTGCAAATTCTGAAGAGAATTCAAACACTTAACTCGGTGGGGTTAAACGATGGCTATACAGGTTTGTGCAGTGGAAATCAAGAGTGGGTCAAACTCAACTATACAATATATCAGGAAGATACCAAGAGTCGTGAAGAATACTGCACAACCAGAAGTGAGTGAAACTCGGCTGTAGTCATAGTAACAAAGGTTACTTGGTTGACTAGAATAACTAGAAATGGGTTAAACTCAACTAGATAGTGTATCGAGAAGATACCGGGAGCGTCTAGGGATACCAGGAGTATGTGGTACTTATTCTAGTCACGGTAAAGGGGGTTACTGAGTATAACTAATGTAACTTGAAGTGGTGAAAATACTTATATGTAGTTCATTGAAAATCTAGTAGAACCTTCTAAGATATCTCAAAGGAAAATTAGATGTAGCTCAATTGAGTGAACCAATATAAAATATGTGTGCTTAGTGTATTAGGTCTAGAAGCATTCTATGTACAATTGTAGTATATACCTGAAAAGAAAACATTTAACACACATGCTCATCATTAGACACACCTTCCCTTTAAAGCTACTTCTCCTAGACGCTACGGAAGAATAGGTAAACAATCAAGCTATAAACTCTTCTATCATAATATCATCTTACAAGTCAAGGGTTTTGTGAAACATTTTGTATCATAATATATACAATGTATGTGAAGGAAAGAAGACAAAAAAGTAAATAACCAAAAAAAAAACACCCCAGCATGTCTTAGATATTAAATAATATATTTCATAACATAAAACAATTGTAAAGATTATCTTAAAATTAAGGTTTTTTTAAAAATCAAAAGCATTTTACGAATATAGACAAAAAATTTTAAAATTACGCATTTAGGCAAGTCATGAAGGGCCTAGACAACTTCAAATGAAGAAGTCATGCCCCCTGCATGACTTTACCTTGACACAGTGGTCAAAGGCGAAATCGTGCACCCCAAAACGATTTTATGCCCTGGTAATCGATTACATTGTGTTGAGCTCTTGCAGGGGGGCACGAGTTCACTTGTAATCGATTACACCTTTCTTGTAATCGATTACCAACAATGTAAATGGACAGAAATCTTTGGTAATCGATTACAACACGGTTGTAATCAATTACCAAAGGGTTTTAGTGTTAAAATATAAGGTTTCTTTAGTTCTTGACCATCTATGTAAGTATTGTTTGTTAATTACATTGACATACTAGTGTACCATATATCTATGTTATTATTCTTTAATTATTTTTAATCTCAATCTTTTTCAATGTTGATTACATGATTGTTTTAGACAAAAACAAATTTAAATGATCATTAATTTAGTCTAAAAACAAATTAAAGTCCTAAAACAAAACTTATAAACAATAATGACACTATTTTATTAATTGATGAAAGGATTACAAAAAGGTAAGATTAAACAAAAAATTATTGACGATATGGACATGTCTCCCTATGATGACCTTCATTGCGACAATAAGAGCATTTTTTTTGTTGATCCGAGGTGGATTGATCTATCTCGTTACAGATTCTAGTCGTAGTTGGTCTTATGGATGCCTTGCGTTGCATTTGACGATCTAGTATGAAGTTTGGACCAATATACGTAGACCAGTAATCTTCATTTTGAATGGGGTGAAATTATACTTCCTATGCCTTGTAAATGTTGTTAAGACTGTACATTGGATCAATATATTGGGTTAGTGGTATATGAGAATAAGCACAAACTGCAATTACATGATGACATGGGAAGTGAGTAGCTTGGAAGTGACCACAATCACACCACCATTCATTTGGTGAGGTGTTGAAATTTCTTGAACATCAAATTTAGAATTTTCACGATTATACTGATAAACATGACAAAATGCGGATTGTTGTTAATTTTTCCAATAATGTTAGTGATTTCTTCTAGATATTAGTGGTCTGCTTGTAGCATGTACTGTGCTTTTAAGCCTCGTTAAACAAACCGTGATTATGTCCTCTCAAATGTTGTTTTGATCATAGCACAAATTGGTAATGAATGTGCTCCCTTTAAAACGGATTTCATGCACTCAGCAAGATCAGTGGTCATATGTCTATATCTTCTGCCTCCATCAAAAGCTTGAGACCATTATTTTTAATGGAATTTTATTTATCCAAGCTACTTGTTAGGGGAATTGGTCTCTCATTGCAGTAAGATTTGTTGTCACAGTGGGTTGCTTCACCTCATAAGCTATAAGCACGTAATAAAATAAAAATTTCAAGACTTTTGTGTACAAAATTGAAACTGTAGATTGATAGTAAAATTTATGTAAATAGTACCTAGATTGATGAATTGTCGTTCAAGTTCTTGATTCTTGAATTTGTTGTTGAAGTTGAAGCCTAGATGACGTATGTAATAAACAGTTCAAACCATCTTCTTCCCAACCAACTTCTTATGATCTTAACATTGATAGGATACATGTTCCTCTGTAAATGATTATGTAAAGATTTTGTTGAGGGGTAACATTTTCTCGAAGTAGTTGAAAGAGCCATATCAATGGCTCATTTGTCTAACCTTCTACAATGGCAAATATCCTTTCCCTCTTTGTTTTAACACTAAAAATCCTCTGATAGGTAATCAATTACTAGAGGCTTGTAATTGATTACCAGAGAGTTTTTGTCCATTTACAGTGCTAGTAATCAATTACAAGAAAGGTGTAATCAATTACAGGTGAATTCGTGCCCCTCCTACATGAGTTCAGCACAGTGTAATCAATTAAAAGGGTTGATAATCAATTACCAGACCCCAATATCATTTTGGGAGTGCACAACTTCACCTTTAACCATTATGTTAGAGTGAAGTCGTGTAGTGGCACGACTTCTTCATTTAGGGTGTGTTCACTTGGGAGTGATTGGAGGAGATGATTTGGGGAAGAGTGATTGAGTGGATTTAAGGGGATTTGAGGAGAATTTTTTTTGTGTTTATTTGAGTGGATTTGGAGGTAATTGAGAGTGGATTTAGAGATAAAGTTTGTGAGAATTAGTGTGGAATTTGATTGATGTGATAGATAAAAAAAATTATTTAATTAGTAGAAATTAAAGATTACCAAAATGCCCCTAGGTATTAAAGTAATATAAAATGATAATTGTTAATGTTATATTTAATTGTGAAAATGTTTATAAAGAGTAAAAAATTAAAATTAATTATTAAAATTAATTTTCAAAATATAAAAAATTGTAATTTAATAAATTAAAACAATTATTTGTAATCACGAGAGGGATTTGTAAACAAAATTAAATAATTAAAACCAGTTGAATTTTAATTCTACTTTGTTAACCTTGTATTTTTTACATCATATTTTAATTCTTATAATAATTAAAATACTAATAATGTAATAATATTACTACTCTATTTACAGTAATAATAATTTGCTATCAACATAATAAAAAACCAGGTCCATGTGTTGATGAGGGAAGAGCTACACATAGCAACTAACCTCCTAGTTCCTCTACAATGTGCAATTGGAAATTTCCATTCCCTAGGGACTCTTCTTCTTTGGTTTCTATGCTTCACCGCATCACCCACTCTCTTCTCCCTGTGTTCTCCTCCTACCACGTCTTCTCTCTCACCAACCCTTCCCTTCCTCAAGTTTCAAATTCTCTTTCCCACTCTCACCAAAACGTCTCACTCTCAACCTCATCCCTATGGCTTCGTTCAAGGTTGATTGGTATGCGTGGGGAGAAGAAGCCTTCGTCGAAGCGCGCAGGCGCAACGTGCCTATCTTCTTATCTAGTAATTATCTCCCTTTGTCTATTATGTTTTCGTTTTGTCAATTTTTATTTTGTAATTGGAACCGGATCCAACGCCAATGTTCAAGCCAACTCCAGATGGAATTATAGAATAATCAGAGGACAAATGAGACTTTATACCCTCCATCCCACCAAATCTCACCACATTTGCGGGTGATAGAAAAGTTCTCCATCCCGCAATTCTCTGCAAATCAGTCGTCGCATTTCCTTTAAAATGAACACAGATTTCACCTGAATTCATCGCTCTCAAATCTTCATGAACAGTGTTTTCTGTTCAAGTGAACACAGACTTAAAGTCATCTGAGCCCCACAACTTGCCTAAATGCGTAATTCTTAAAATGTTTACCTATATACATAAAATGTTTTTTATCTTTGCCAATATACGTAAAACAAGGTTGATTTTGTTGTTGCAGACTATGATTATCTTGTATTTCTTTCAAACTCCCATTAATTTGAGGTTCAAATAAATCACTAAGCTCAAGATTGAAAACATTGGAATGAAACAAACTTTTGAGGTAAAGCTTTAGTAAAAATATGTGGCAATTGATGAGAAAAAGCAACTGAATGAAGTTTCATGAGGCCAGAAAGTAATTTTTCTTGAACAAGGTGTCATTTAATCTCTAAGTGTTTAGTTTTTTCATGATACACAAGTTTAGCAGTTAAGTAAAGAACACTTTGACTATCACAGTAGAAGATAGGTCATTTATCAAAAGGAGCTTGCAAATCACGAAGCAAATATACCAACAATTGGAGCTAAGAAGTAGTAAATAAAAGTGCTCGATATTCTACCTCATCAGATGAACGAGTGATTATGGACTATTTCTTTGTTTTTCGGGAAACTAGTGAGAACATGGTTTGGAACTGATAAGAGTTGCATTGTACCTTGTATCATTCAATATGATTAGTTGCCCCCTAAATGAATCATCCATTAAGCAATTGGAGATGTGTGTTACGTGTTTACATTTGATAAATGATGCATGGTGGTGCAAAGAATGAAAGAAATACTAAGATCCATGGCAATGGAATCAGGAGGATTGGTATTGGACACTTTGATGTAGACAGTTTCTCCCTACATCACCACATGTTTCTTCCTCCACCACCTCATTCCACAAATACCCCTCAGTCAAAATTAAACTACCATAGTGAAGGCCTCAACGGAAATGGGAGATTCGTTGGGCCTTCAACAGAGATCCATATTAATTGACGGATATCGACATCCGTTGAAGGCCAAACGGATCTCCCATTTCTATTAAAACCTTCAACCATTTATTTTTATTTATTTTTTACGAAACAATTTTTATTATTTATAAATAAATATACAAAATTTATTAAATGAACTACAAATAAATCAATTATAAATATAAAATAAATAAATCAACAAAAAAATTAATTAATTAATGAAAAAAAAATAAACCCTGAAGACCACAACAGAAATGAGATATCCGTTGGGACTTTAATGGATATCCATATCCGTTGGGCCTTCAACGAATATCTATATCCGTTGGACCTTCAACGAATATCTATATTTGTTAGGCCTTCAACAAATATCCATATTCGTTGGGTCTTCAACGAATATTCATATCAGTTGATGGATATCAATATCAATTGAAGGTTCAACAAATATCTCATTTTCGTTGTGGCCTTCACGGTTCTTTTCTTCACATCAAAAAAGCAAACCACAACAAACAACAGAAAACACATGCAACACATGTTCAAAGAAAAAATACATAATGATATAATCTAAATACACATACAAATTAAACTACCTAACATACAAACAAACATACAAAATAAAATAGTGAGAAAACCAACCTGGATCGGAGACCAAACAAGCCGAAACGAAGCAACTCCACTCCAGTCCTCAATGCTCCTCCACAACACGAATCAACAACCAAACTCAATGGAAGCAAAGGAGATGGAATCGTGGAAGAGAAGAATGAAAACGGAAATGAAAGGGAAGGAAGGGGAAGCGAGAAAATGAAAATGAGAAAAGAGGTGAAAGGGTAGAGTTAGGGTTTTTTAAAAAAAAAGGTAAATGGTAAAAGTAACAAACTTTTAACTTAGGGATATTTAAAAAAGAAATATTTGAAAAGGTGCAAAGAGAAGTACGTGATGGTGTAGGGAGAAACTCTCTTTAATACAACGTTGTTCCCTTAGTTTAAAAGCTTAAGAAGACTTTCATATTGGGCCCTTGTTAACCTAAAGCCCAACTCCTTAGACGAGGTATTATGTGGGACGCAAGAAGGTGAGAAGTTTATTCTTTTGCATTTAGAGCTTATTTGGACGCAAGAAAGCTAGTTAAACAACAAGTTAGGTATGCCAAATCATTTTCAATATAAGAAAGTTTCAAACTAATTTATTTCCAATGACTAAAACAGAAATATGTTTCCTACGAATAAGTTAGAATCAATGTGAATTTTAATTAATATTTATAACTACAATGTTTTAAAGTAAACAAATCTTCATATAGTTATAAGTACTGTTTTTCTAAGCAGTCATATTGCTTTGTATTTTGCTTTCTTTTTAATAATTTAAGGATTCTTATACATATTAAAATCATTAGATATTAACAATTTTTTGAAATTAGATTACCCACAAGTTTGTTAAGAATGATTCGACCCCAAGTTCGTATTTAAACTAGTTGAATACTAGAATGTATTGAAATATGTATTTAATGACTTTGCACGTGATATGTTTAAGAGGTTCAAATGTGTTAACGTAGTAGTATTCATCTATCAAATATTGGGCGGGCTTGGCAACTCATAGGGGCTTTTACTTCCTGTACCCCATTATTAATAGCTCTGCACCCTATACTAATAGAGAAAAAGGTTAAAATATATTTTCTTACTACACTACATTGTTAAAATTGTCAGCTTTCATCATCATTGGTTGTGCAAAGGAAGAAACCGTTGTGGAAAAAAGCTCTTTTCATATAGCTTCTTCTAAAACACGTTTTATCTATTCTGGAAAGCCTGTTCCACAAAATTCATGTAAAAGAAAAAAAAAATCGTTCTGAAAGATATTATATTGTTCCCAGAAAGCTTGTCCGAGGAATTATGGTTTGAAAACTTATTCCAAAATATAATTTCATACGTTTCAAAAATTCTATTTCAGAAATCATATTCTGAAAATTCCAAAAAACTTATTCCAGAAAGTTTTTAAAATAAATAAATTAGAAGTCACTTTTCCAAAGTTTAAAATGGTCATTTTAAAAATAAGTTGTGCTAAGAAAGTACGAGGTACAGGAAGAAAAAGCCCTCATTACATTATTAAAAGTTTGGGTTTTAGGGTCTGTCCCAGTGAAATTGTAATGAATTGAACTAGTAGAGCAAAAATACATAAAATTTCATATTTTTCAGTTTTAAAAAATATATAAATGATAGAAAAAAAAACAAGGATTTGGTTGTCACCTTTAATGATCTTATCTAGCAAGCATCATATTCTCTCCCCAATGTCAATTACAACATCAATGATTATTTGCCAGCATTGTAGAAGACAATCTTGTTTTCTCATCAATATCAAAAGAAAACAATATGGCAGACACACACATTTTTCGGTCGGTGAAGAAATAAATAACACGAAATGGCACAACAAAAAGAAATGTCAAAAGAAGCCCAAAATCAAATCAGTGAAGGCCCAAACACGAGTTGAAGCCATGGATTAGTCAGTTTCTTGCTTCACGTGTGGAAACAACAGCATGACACAGCCAACAGAACATTTATGAGAGATCACAATCTGTTTCTGAATAAAAAAATGAGTTCAAAATATACGAACAAGATGAACCCAAAGCAAAAGCCCAGGAGACACACCATGGTCCAGTTCCAGATAAAGATCCTACCACGTGCGAGCATAATTGTGTAGAAATCTTTGAGATAATAACAACTCATTTTGTTTCTAAATTGTAATGGTACTTCATTTCTTTTCCTGTCTCAACATTTTCATAAACCCTTTAACATAATCTTTACATATTAAGCTTTTGTATTTGAATGACAACCTTTGCAAAATCAAATTATTGCATATAGCACGTATTAAACATCTTTGGAGAATTATACGTACATGGTTGAAAGTTCACGTCAATTACAATATATAAATATGTGATTTGTAAAGTTGAATTAGATTTAAAGTTGTTTTTCTAATATAATTATCGAGGATTTGGAAATTGGATTAAATTAAAGTGGAATTTGAATGCCGAAAATGATGATGAGAATCGAAAAGGCGAAGAATATGTGGTGGAGGTGAGGGGAAGAAATTCCGAAATCTAGTGATGGGAAAATATATATTTAAAAGATGAGAGGGAGCAAGAATTAAAAAGGAATTGGAATAAGATCTTTAATTTAAGGGGTGTTTGGTTGAGAAGAAGAAGAAGAAGAAAATGAAGAGGAAGGAAATGTGAGGAAGTAATTAATATAATGACCCTCTCTACCGAACAAGTAGAATAAATTGACTTAAAAGCACATAAGCAAAACCACATGGGGTCACATTTTGTGCTTTATTCGAAAAAATGAATGGCGAGAGACGAAGAACACTAAGAAATTTTTGGCGCGAAGGTTTGTTTAGAACCAAAAATGGTGTGGAATGAAAACATATACCCAACATGTCTGGGAGACCCATTGAATATGTCCGTAAGTTTGATCCCCAACCATTTAGCAAGAAGGAAATTAGGTTGCTAGAAAATGATAAGGATGATGAGAAGGTGGAACAATGTGGTAGCTGTATTTTGGAAATTGCTCCTTCTTTTGGTGAGGAATTTTTAGAGGATTGGTTCAAAAAAGTTATAAGAAGATGGGAATGGGACGAGGAATTTGAGTCCATGAGAGAAGCCTCTCTACACTTTCAAGAATGTTCCTTCCCATGCTTCGGATTTTATATTTCAATCACCTATTTTAAATGCATCTTTTTTAACTCACCTTTCCTTCCTTTTTTTATTCTTCTAACTCAATTAATACCTCTTCTATTCAATATTACTGATCATGATATCTTTAATAAATATTCAAGTCAAACTCAAATCTAGATACCAAACATTTAATCATGCTCACTCACTCACTTTTACTCTCTTTTTTTTTTATTCCATCAAATGTTTATTTTTATGTTTTAAATTATTTCTTTCATCCTTATAATCACTTTTACTCTCTTGTGAATTTAGAGAGTAAAACTTAACTGGGATTAAAAAATATGATAAGTGTGCGTGAGGACATCATTTTTTAAATATAAAAATTTATAAAATTATAAAGATTAAATAATTAACTATACCTACTTTGTTTTATCACAACCTACGATATAAATTATTACATGACATTCGAACATTCGAATTTGAGAAACTTCTGAATAAAAATGAATGTCCAAATTCGGTTCGGTTTGTAGCTCCCTCTAGTGGTTACAGCTCTTCCAAATTGTTTTTTTATCTTTAATTTACTTGTAATTAGAAAATTATTTTTAATTAATAAATTGTTCAAATTGGTGTTAAAAATTTGAACATTTTCAAGAGAGAACTCTCAATGTTAATATGAAATAAATATTGAAACTTTAATAAACATGTGAATAAAATTAGTTTTTAAAATTACTTCTGTAACGAGACACATTGAAAGGAGAAAGTAATAAGAAGAGTATAATTTGTTCACGAATAAAGTGTTCTTGATCCAAAAAACTTTCATAGGCCCAATAAAGGGAAAAGAAAAACAAGGTTTGGTCAATAGCACGGAAGTAGAGGAACATGGGATTGAAGTAATTGCATCCCAAAGCTCAATTATTATTTGAAAAGCACTTTTCTATACCCAACAATAAGCAAAACAACCTTAATTGTGGCATTCCTGCGACTAAGAGGCGACGCTTTTGACATAGTATTGCAATTGTTGTTGGAAGTGTGGTTATGCAAACTCAGAAACCCTACCACATTCTTCAAGGGAATGCATTCCCAACATTATTGTCCCACCTTCACACCACTCTCAATTCCCATCCCTTATGGTCCTAGATTCTTCAACAATTAGGTTTTTGCAAACCCTTCTCATCACTAAATCATGAAGTGGGTCTATCAAATTTTGCATCTTTCCCATCAAAAAAAGAGGAACCAAGAAAAAAGAAGGAAGGAAAAGGGTCTTAGAATTTATTAGACCAAGGACTCGGTGGGGCTCCATATACCTACTTAATAGTTGTAATATGCCGGTGCAATTTCTACCTTTTATATGGCTTTTCTAGTATTCAAAAACTAACAATTTCCTCTTTAATTCATATTTATTTTCCAATAATCAACTACACAATGTGTTGATTATGCATAAAAGGAAGAAAAAGGGTCTTAAAAAGTATAAAGGAGACTTCATGTCGCTCCTTAAAAACAACTACACTTGTGTTGTCATATGCAATTGCAAAAATTCAACCTCTTTCAACTTTCTATACACATTTGCAAATTTGAGTAAATTATAATAACGACTTCTAACATATTTGTATAATTATATGAATTTCTTTTTTATATTCTTTAATAGAATTCGGTGTAATTCTTTTAAAATCAAAGAAGTTGGTGTAACATATGAAGAGGATGTTGGTGGTAGGTGAAAAAAATGATAGAATGTTAAAAAAAGGGCTTGTTGAGATAAGTAGAATGTATGGCCGTGATGTTCAAATTGTAAAACTAAACTAGATTTGTGGAGTACACATTAAAGGAAGAAAAGGGTTAGAAGTTATTGGAAAAAGGAGTAAGTGGGGTGGTTCCTTAGGCCTACTTTTTAATAGTTGTAATGTGCCATTGATGATGGGATGGTGAAAATTGTGATATTTTGTGTACGGGCTTCGTTTTGTAAAGTTGTTCGGTATTTCCATTCCAAAAATGAAGTAGAATTGTGGAGTAGTCTAAAACGTTGGTTTTGTAGAATGATCTTTTAAGTTAATTTGACCATAAAAGGCATAATGATATTAATTAATTTGGTGGGGGTTGGGTCTTATGAAAGGGGATGGTGGTGGGGGTATTAGAAGATGGGCCCATTGGGCCGTGGGCAAGACAGGGTCACATTTAGTGCCCTAACTTTGCTAACTATGGAGTACTTCTTACTTGGTTACTTGAAAAAAGAAAGGGAAAAAGGAGAGCCACTTTGAAGCACTGAAGAAAATTTTGAGGTAGGGGACCATCTTTTTCTTGCATGTTCAAGGACTTTTTACTCTTTCCCTTTTTCCTCCTTCACATGTCTCTCAACCCTTCTTTCTCCTTCTCCTTATTATTATTATTATTATTATTATTATTATTATTATTATTATTATTATTATTATTATTATTATTATTATTATTCTTATTATTATTATTATTATTATTATTATTATTATTCTTATTATTATTATTATTATTATTATTATTATTATTCTTATTATTATTATTATTATTATTATTATTATTATTATTATTATTATTATTATTATTCTTCTTCTTATTATTATTATTATTATTATTATTATTCTTATTATTATTATTATTATTATTATTATTATTATTATTCTTATTATTATTATTATTATTATTATTCTTATTATTATTATTATTATTATTATTATTCTTATTATTATTATTATTATTATTATTATTATTATTATTATTATTATTGGCCTAACCAATAAGGTTACTCAAGCTTCTTTTTTTTCCTTCTGTTCAATGCATTTTGTTTCCTATGCCCGTAGCCTTTCTTAATTTGGACTTACTTCGTTTTATCCTATACTGTTCTGTCATTCTTATACATCTCTTTAGACAAACTTCTTTATAAGCTTTTTTTATAATAGATAGATTTTCACTAATTTTAGCATATATATAATGTTTTCCTTTCAAGTACGGTTAGTCTTATTTATCGCATTTCAGATCTTGTCCTTTTTTAAACTTAATTTATTTTTACAATTTTTTCTTTCAAAATTTGAAAAAATAAATCTATTTAAATTTTTAAAAACTTAAAAAATAACTATACGAGAGATGTTATACAAATTATAAACTGATTTTAGCTTTTTCAAAAATTAATTTTCCCTGTGCTAAACTTATTCACAAATTCATTCAATAACATCTATACTTAAATTGCTATTTGATTTTGAAACCAAGTCTTTGAATAGTCTGTACAAGAGTTAAACTTTCATACCTAATGAACTTAACGCTTTTTTTTTTATTTGGGGGAGTGAATAAAAAAGAATAAATATGAATTAAAATTATAAGATAATTAATTGTAAACTTATTGTTTTATAAAACTAAAAATAATTTCAAATCCTGTTTAAAAAATTTCTACATATCAATAAAAAAATAAAAATAAAAAAATTCCAAAAGAAAAAGAGGAGTGAATATTAAATTGAAAGAAAATTTAATAGGTATAATTATAACTGACCTTTATCACATTATATTACTTTTAATTTATTATATAAAAAATTATTTTCATATATATATTTGGTATTTTCTTAAAGTAGGAAAAATATAAAAAATGACTAAAAAGTTAAAAAGTAATAAAAATTGAATTAAATTTTAGTTAAATTACATTCATATAATTTGTATGCCTCTTTGTGTAAGAATGTATAGTATCTTTTAATGATAATGGGTGGATTGATAAAAAATAAAATGGAATGCATGGATGAATAGATAGAGGATTGAATGAAGGAATCCATAAATTGGGATTTTTCAAATTTCAATTCCAAATACCAAACCTTCCTTGGCACAACATTATTCAAATGTATTTTGTGCATGTGCTATGAAAAGTAAGGGCAAAAGAGTAAAACCCTTAAAAACAGCATGGTGGGGGCAATCCATTTCCCATATTTCCATTCAAATGAGCAAAAGCAAACTCCAGCACTCCATAATCTTCAATCCTTATGAAGAGGCCACACCCAAAAGCAAAATATAGCTGTGTTTGAAATGGAAAGAGGAAGAGGAAAATAAAAGACAAAAATAGGTGAAAACAAATGAGAAAAAAAAATATGGTTATTTGGATTAAAAGAACTAGAATAGTGATTCAGAAAAAAAAAAATATAAATGAAAAGATGGTAGTATATTTTATTGATATAATAAAATAAATTATATGTATTAAAAATAACTTATAAAATGATTTTTTTTAAATTAATTTTATATAAACAATAATTTTTAAAAATAAAAATTGTAATTAAAATTAAAAAATATATAAAGTTTAATAAGAAAAAATATAGTTTAGAATAATAATATAAATAAATTAATTTCATTTTATTTATTATTATTTTAGTTATTTATTTAACAATAATTATTAATAAAACATAATCATATATAATATATTAAAATTTTACTTACGATCTTATACATTAACTTTCATATCTTTTATTGCATTTTTTAAGAATTTTAACAGGTGTTTTTTTTTACCTTTTGTGTTTATTTATTTATTATATGTTCTATTTTTTTTCGAGTTTATATTCTCGAGTTTTTAGTGTTGTATTTTGTGTCTTTAAAATATATATTTTTTGATATATTAAAATGTTTTTAATATATTTTAAAATATTAATATCAGTGTACTTAATTCGTGCTTTGATTTAAGAGGGCGTAAGAGAAATTAAATGGTTTGATTTTAAATCATGTTTGGGTGATTTTCTTTATAAGCATTTTTAGAAAAAAAAAATTTAATTAGAATAAATTACTTTATCAATTAAAAATAAAAATTTAGAAATATTATATGAAATAGTTTTTACAAATTAACTTATATATAGGTTATTCAATTTATAAAAATTAATTTAAATTCTTCATTTTATGCATTTTTTCAAAAATAAAAAAAATCAAATTATATTTTAATTAAAATTTTGATTCATTTTTTGTTTGTTTTTCTATATACAAAGTTGAAAATAATATTAATATAGTTCTCTTAGTAAATACCATCATCAACTTTTCTTCTATAGTTCTCTTAGTAAATATCATCGTCAAGTTTTCTTTTGACAAGTTTTATTATTTATGTTTTGGCTTATTTGAACTGTATTTATAAAATAATGTAATTGTTTAGAGCCAAATAGACATCTAACGATTTTAAGGACACTTCAAACACTTAAATCCTCAATCTTCAAGGTATTTATCCTTCTTTTGATTACTCATCCTCCTTGAGATTGGTGTGGGTTGTGTCTATAGAAGATACTTTGACATCCAAGTCAGTTTAGTGTATCAATAAGTAATAAATGTGATAATTAATAAGCATAATTAATATATCTTATAAGATGTATTATTTATATTAGGACGTTACTCCCTACACCACCACCCCTTGCTCCCAACATCTCCCTTTTTCCGTTTTACCCTTCAGTCAAATTTAATTTAATATTTAGAGTTAATACGTCTTCTTCCTCGTTGTGCTTTTGTAGTCACTTTGTGCCTTGGAAGACAGTGCAGTATGTATTATTCCAGACACAAGACAATCCTCGTTGGAACATGGAAATTATTAGCAACCAAAGTCTACCAAAAACAGTGTAGGTTGTTTCCATAGTTTTGCTTCGCAATGTTATAGTCCCATTGCAGCCACCAATTGTTAAATACACAATCGTCTTTCACCAACAATCACCACTCTCCGATGCCTCTTTCCAGAAAATCACTTTCCACAGGAGCCCACCTCAACAATGTCAGACCCGATGACAACACTCCACCACGGCGGTTGACCAGGCAGAGGAAGCTCCGCCACCTCAGCGACCATGACATTGGCTTCTCCTTCTTCCACTCCGCTGACTCTTTTTCTACCTCGCTGAAGCCCTGATACGCTTCTGAACACCACTCCCTCTCTAATTTGTCACAACCGTTGCCTCTCCCTGAAGCATCGTTGACTCGTCGAGCCAAGTTAGTCAGCTCCGATTCCGTACATCCTTCCTTCTCTGCTTCCTTAGAACATCCTAATTTTTCTTCTTCCGGGTAAACTTTGTTTCATCGTTCAAAATGCTTTATACTCTAATTCAATTTACAAAATTGAAAACAAGCATGCAAGTACAATAGCGGCTCTGAATTCAAAAGCTTGCAACAGTAAATTCAGAAGGCACGGTCCCCAAGGAGCTCTTCGATAGGGACCTCGACGCCATTTTCATCAACGAAAACCGCTTCGTGTTTGACCTGCCGGCTAAGTTTGGTAACTCCCCGGTGTCCCTGATCGTGCTGGCCAACAACCGCTTCCATGGCTGTGTGACGACTGCGGCAACATGAAGGGGTTGAACGAGATTATTTTGATGAACAAAGCTTTCAGGTCGTGCTTCCCCCGAGGAGATAGGGTTCCTGAAGAAGAACTTGACGGTGTTCGATGTGAGCTTCAACCAGTTGTACTCATCGTTGTATTACCCTCGTTCCCCCTACCACCGGTGTACTCGCCTCCACCACTAGTGTACTCGCCGCCACCAGTGTATTCGCTTCCTCCACACCAGGAATCAACAACAATAGAAGCAATAGGAACAGAAGAATGAATGAAAAAAAAGAGAGAAAAGAAGAAAAACTCAAACGAAAATGAGAAGAGAAGAAAAAATCTGTGAGAGATGTGGTGGTGGGGTGTAAGTGTGTAAAATTAGAGTTTTCAAATATATTATAAAATCTAAACGGTAAAGGTAATAAAATTTAAACAAAAGGATAATTTTGAAAATAAAAAAAATTGAGGAGGTGGAGGGAGCAGGGGTGGTAGTGGAGGGAGCAACATCCTTTATATTATTGTTCATGGACTCTTATCTGGATGAACTTAGGCCCATTGACCTAAATACTTGTTAGCTTCCGAATTATCGTGGTTAACTATGAACTATTATAAGTATGTGACCTATGTGATGTCATTCTAGCTGAGTAGGGACATGTCAAGCATATGTTAACTTAGTAGTCTGACATGTAATTTGCTAGAGGCAGGTCTTATACTGGTATGACCGAGGGGTACTTGGTTATATACAATACACTAGCCCCTCAAGCTTTACATGCTACATGTTAAAGGCTTGTAAAGAACTTCAAGGTATCGTGTATTAGTGATCGATCATTAGTACTTGACATATTAGTTATGATATTGGCAGTCAATTGTCTTGTTATTTGTAAAGCAAAATGTATTTCTTTGCAGCCTTATAGATATAGTAGTCCCCTCAACATCAAGAAGCCCAGCAACGTTGTAATGATGAAGTATCATAAATGACATGATGGGAGAGATGAAGAGGTTTGAGGATGTTATGTTGCATAGGAAACGAGGTAATGCTAGGAAGGTGTAGACTCACAACCCTTGGACCTCCGATCAGAAGAGATATGATGGTTGAGGAGAAGAGGAAAAAAATTTAAGGTCATGAAAATTTGTTATAAATAAAAGGTTCATTTTTCTCAATAAGCCACAAAGTTCTTGAAATATTTGTTATGTTATCAATATCTTTACGAGAGAAGTACGCTTGTATTTGTCGACTACTAAAAGATATGTCTCATGATATATATATATATATATATATATATATATATATATATATATATATATATATATATTGAAAGGGTTATCCCATGATATAGTATTGTTAAGGAGGGTGAATGGTACAAATAATGTTCATCGTGCCTGAGAGGTATGAGCAAGAACTTTTTTTTATGTATACATGTATTTTCTTTTACAATTCCATGCAAAATTACCATTTGACGAGTTAACCATGGGTGTTCTACGTCTTTTAAATGTCGTGCTGACACAACTATATCCAAATAGTTAGGGTTATCTTCAAGCGTTTATATTAGTATGTCTAGCCCTTTATATGTCGTCGTCACCTAAGTGTTTCTTCATTTTTACCTTGCTCAGCCGAAAAATCTCATTACTTGGTTGTCTTTAGTGAGTAGGATGGGTACCTATGTACTTGATGCATACTCACATTCATTCAATAAGTTCAAGAATAGCTTCTTTAGGGTGGTAGTGAATCCGACTAACCAATCACACTTCTATGATGAAGACAACAAGCCAAAATTTTCATTCTATTTGACACAACCGTTTGAGGTATAAGGAGTGGTCAAAGGACATTTTGTCTGAAAAGTATAGGAGGGTTGTTAGAATCTTAGATAATTTTCCTCGTAAATTATGTGCATAAAACATTGTTAGGTGTATCTATCCACCCAACTAGTTATCGATTTGCATGGTAAGTATACAATTTATGTAACTTAAATAATTTTAAGTTGAACTAAAAATTTTATAGTGTTTATGGGATACATGACTCAACTTGTAACTAAGGTAGTGGCGAACACAAATATGTTTCGCAAATTGGGGAACCAAGTGGCTGAGGAGGCGAATAAGGCCTGAAAGGTTTCGGTACCTAACCTTAAAGACCTAGTGGTGGATACTCATCGGCTTGAAAGCAATAGAAAAAGGATGGTGTCATCTAAGCAACAACGTGTCAACAAGGATATAGGAATAAGCTAAGGGTTGAGCCCCTTAGGAATGACAAAAATATTGCGCCTATAGGTATCCGTGAATAAAATCTGTTATGGATAGTAGGTGCCCACAAGTATTTATTACCTATAGGTAGCGAGTAGTAGGTATTTTAATATATGTTTATAAACGGGTCATATGCGGGTATCATCCTACCCATACCTGGGAGTATTCATTATCCACAAAAAATGAAAATTAAAAATTTTAATTTGTATTTTAGTTAGTTAAATTTAATTAAAATTAAAATTAATTTTTATTTTATTATGTTAAATTTAATTAAAATTATATTTTAATTTATATTATATTTTATATTTTTTGTAATTTTATTTTAAAAGTTTATAATATGTCTTTTTTTTTTAATATTTGCCAGCATTCACGAATACACGCGGGTTTTAAAATACTCACATATATATTTTAAATGAGTATTCGACGAGTAACCGGGCAGGTAATCGGTGAATGTTTTTGTTACGACTCGGATAGTAGGCAGACACTAATTCGTGTCTGACCTGACCTATATTGTCATTCCTATGCCCAAGGTGGTAGCTTCGGTGTTAGGAACAAGGGTGTCGAATTGGGCAGGTTGGAGGGTCCCCTCATTAGTATACGCAAGGAGTGCAAATAAGATTGAAGGAAAATAAGTTGAAAGTGGTTGAAGAAACTGAGTCGAACATACTGATATGTGCACTTTTAGAATTCCAAAGTCGATCTTTGGTGCTCGGCCATAAAGTAGCTAACATACTATAAAAGGACTTAGCCAACAAGGAGAAGACTAAAATGGCTGAGGAGTTGGCTAGTGTGCGGAAGAATTAAGAGGACGATAATAATGCATGAGCTTGGCAAAAGAAGGCCCTTGATGAGAACGTAAAGCAGTTAAAAACATTGAAAACAAGGTGCCTAGATTCCTAGAAAAAGGCCAAGAACAAATAAAAGGAGGTAAGGAAAATGATGGTTTGCAAGAGGATATTTTTTATGAGAAGGATGCACGGATAGGGCCAATGGCTAACATGGTTGGTTTGAAAAAAATATATAATAACCTTCAACCATGAGAATCTAGCTGTAACCTGAGTAGGCGTCCATAAAGCTTAAAACGTTGTGGTTGGACACTTCATCTATTAACCAGTCAATCTTGGGTAAGGGGTAGTCACATTTAGGGCATGTCATGTTTAGGTCTGTGTAGCTCACACACATTCGTCATTTTCCATTGGCCTTCTTTGCCAACATAACATTAGTTAGACATGTTTTGTAACGTGCTTCCTTGATGAACTTGGCCTGTATAAACTTTTTTGCCTTGGCCTTAATGGACAACCTTCTCTCTTCTCCTAGCTTCCTCTTCTTTTCTGAAACTTTTTTGGCCTCGTTGAATATGGATAACCTGTGGGAGGCTACCCTTGGATTGACCCCTAGATGTTGGTTGTCGTCCAGGCAAAATAATTAACACTATCAAATAAGACTTGACATATATTTTTTTCATCTTCTTCACTTGATGTTGTGCCTATCTTCAGATTTTGGTCCTGTTGTAACAAAAATATTTTAGGATTGAGGTCGTACCTTCTATGATTGTGCCAACTCCTTTTTCTTATTCAATATTTTTGGTACTGAGCAGGGTAACTGGAAGCTACAGACTCACAATGTAACATTCTCGATCTGTCTTCTAGTCACATTGGATCATGATAATATCCCTTTATGAGTAGGAAAACTTCATAGTGAGGTGGGACGTTGACACCATGACAACTAGCAAGTTAAGTTATGGATGACCCAATAACATGTTATATGATGTTCTTGCATTTATGACCAAGTATCAAATTGTTATGGTCTTTGTTAAACTGCCTTCTCCAAAAGTGGCATAGAGGTCAATATAAACTCAGATGGACACCTTTTCTCCTGAAAAGGCATACATGAGTTCATCATAAAGGCTCATTACTTCTTTTTGTAACTTCAATTTCTTACATAACTAGAGTATATCTATTGAACCACCCTAGTTGACTAAGACTTTTTTGATAGAAAAGTTCTCCACTTCCATTGTTTTGTCCATAAGGTCATCAAGATCTGAATCTACCTCTTGAAAGTTGGCATTTGTGAATGTAATAGGTGACATCCTCTTTTGTCTAGAACTCCAGGATATTGCATTCACTAACTGCATGACCCTAAAAAAATACCTCTTTCTAGTCGAAGATGAGGATTCCGTATATAGTATTAATTATGCTCCTCAAGAGGGGTCTTACATTGGAACATGTGTCTTTGCATTGTGTAACACCCCTTATCAAGGTGCCACTAGAAAATAACGAAATCAAAACTTTTACGCCAATTTTTTTTTCAATTAACATCGCGGAAATAAACCATCAAAAGTTTAAGCGTCTTACAACATAAAGTTTAAGCGTTTTACAACATAAAGTTAAAACCTTACAAATATCAAATTCAATATTCAAAAACATAAAATTACTTAAAACATGATAAGTCCCCCATAGTCATTCCCATAACTCTCGTCGTGCTACTTCATCTCTGCCTCATCTGCAACGCCATCTACTCCCGTACAAGTACGATCATCGTAGGTGGAAACCACAACCACAACATTTCAGGGTGAGTAACGAGGAACCTAACATAGCATATAATTTAAATATCAAAATATCATAACTTAGATTATCCTAGTTACAACCTTACAATACAACACAATATTCAACTCGTAACTCAGACCATCACCACTCAGACTATCAAGATCATAATATTACAATACATCACAATATTAAGCTCACAACTCAATCATTTACTCAAGCTTCTGTTGTTTCCTTGAATTTTTTCGTATCAAACCTGTTTCGCAAAACAGGGCGATTCGAGCCGTCTTCCATCGCAACTTCAGACCTATCTCCTCGACCTCTCAAGGAATTACGAGTAAAAACTTCGGTTAGGCGCACCCACTGAGCACTATACTCACACGAGCCGAAGTCATTGGGCGAGACATTCAACCCCCTCTAGTCCCCGCGCACGAGGAAAGGGTGACACTCGAATCTCAGTCTCCGCAGAGACTCAACACACTATCGTATCGCAATACGAACACCATCGATTCGACAAGAATTCTAAGGAAATGACAGAACGCTTGCTCTCACAGTTTCACCATCACACTCAACCTCAATCTCTTTCAGTCCTCTCATTCTCATAATTCATTCTTTCCTCTTCCAACAATGGAAGAGAATTCTCAATACCCTCTTACCCACACTCTTGGCCAAAGAATGTAGATAAGTATTCCCAACGAGTAAAAATTGAATGCTATCCACACTGACCTTTGCTTGTGATTTTACTCATAATTCTCTGTACATAACTTCAAATGAGTTCATTTCTTTTTTATTGGAAACTAGACTCAAATATCTTTCTTTGGACATATAAATCTAAATTTTTGGACTACAGATCTAGCTGCAGTGAAATTATTAAAAAGCTGAAACTTTCACCACGCTCTGGTCTTCTCAGTTTTAACCTTTGCTGACTGTTTTACTCATAAATCTCTCTACCAAACTCCAATTAAGTTGATTCTTGCTTTGTTGGAAACTAGACTCAAATATCTTTCCTTGGACATATAAATCTAAATTTTTGGACTACAGGGCTAGCTGCAGTAGAATTATTAAAAAGCGGAAACTTTCACCACGCTCTGGTCTTCTCAGTTTTAACCTTTGCTGACTGTTTTACTCATAAATCTCTCTACCAAACTCCAATTAAGTTGGTTCTTGCTTTGTTGGAAACTAGACTCAAATATCTTTCCTTGGAAATATAAATCTAAATTTTTGGACTACAGGGCTAGCTGCAGTAAAATCATTAAAACTCGGAAACATTAATCACGCTCAGGTATGTTTAGCTTTGACCTTTGATGACTCTTTTGCTCATTACTCTCTCTAATGAACTCCAATTGAGTTGATTGTTGATTTCCTGGAAACTAGACTCAAATATATTTCTTTGTACATATAAATCTAAATTTTTGGACTACAGGGCTAGCTGCAGTAAAATCATTAAAACTCGGAAACATTAATCACGCTCAGGTATGTTCAGCTTTAACCTTTGATGACTCTTTTGCTCATTACTCTCTCTACCGAACTCCAATTGAGTTGATTGTTGATTTCCTGGAAACTAGACTCAAATATCTTTCTTTGAACATATAAATCTAAATTTTTGGACTACAGATCTACTTGCAGTAAAATTATTAAAAAGCGGAAAAGTTCACCACTCTCTGGTCTTCTCAGTTTTGACCTTTGCTTATGGTTTTGCTCATCACTCTTTCTACCGAACTCCAATTGAATTAATTCTTGATTTTCTGTAAACTAGACTCAATTATCTTTAATTTGACTACTCACAAGACTAATTTGGATATCGGGAAGGGTCTCAAATAAATCTGGGAAAAATCGCAACAGTTCAGTTTTAGATTCTGCGTTTTATATCCAAAACTCATGTTATACTCAAAACTCATAAAACTCACAACCAATAAGAAAAACACATGTTTCAATATGTTAAATTTAATCTCAACACACAAGGAAGAAAGCATGAAACAACTTTATATGGTTACCTTCTACCCATCATACACTATGTTATATCCCAAGTTAAACCCCCTTACCTTTTGCCTTGAACACTTTAACTTGATCTCTTCCACAACCTTGGTAGAACTCTAGTTTCTTGGAATCCCTCTCTTCTTTCACAGGCCGAGACAACCTCCACACTTAGCACACTTAGAAATTTCGAAATACTCTAACTAAGGGCCTTTCTCTGCTGTCCAAAACACTCATTCAGCTTTGGAATTAAAGGAAATGATTCCTAGACACACAAGGACCCATGGAATTGTTATTTAGCAATGATAATTCAATAAAACAATGCCCCATACTCCTTTCCAGCCCCAAAACATGGAGGGAATGTCTGAAAGGGTCCCCAAAATATTCTCACAAAAGGAACCGCAGCCAAGCCAGCTCACATTGCCTACAATCCAAAAAAATTTACTGCTCACGCAAATCCCCAGCAGCAAAATTTACCGCAACTTTGACAGTCCGGTTGACCCCCTTACCGAAGTTGAAAATATGCGTATGAGTACTCAAATCGAAGCTCTTTGAGTCTACTATCCAATAAAAGAAGAATCAGCTAAATTAATATTTGCTACAAAAAGTTATAATTAAAATAGTAAACCATGTCAAGTCTGATAGCACTTTATTTTTACATTATAACTTAAACTTTTTACAACTAGGTAAGTTCATGAGGTTCTAGGGTCTTACACATTGGGTTAGTTCTTTTCTCTTATCTTCCTTATCTCTATCTCGTTGACCTTCTTCAGTCGTTGGGTCTTTGGTATCTAGAACAAAAAATTCCTTCATCGTTGCGCCTTACAAACCATTTAAAGTGGTCGAAGTCAGATTCATTGTTCAACCTTATCCCTAAGCGCAACACATTCATTCGTGGTATGATCATTACTGCGATTGTACTTACAATATTTGTTCATGTTAACGTTTCACACCTTTTGACATTTCTTAGATGGTGGTATGAGGTCTGCTTGTAATGATTCTTCCAATACAATGATTCTAAGGAAGCTACCTTACTAATTTATCGTTCAACACCTTTCCTTTCAACTGGTATGGCCTTGTTATGATACTCGCTTACCTCATCTAGTCGCATGAACTTGACGGTCCACTACCTCAGGTCATCCATGCTTGTTGGCGGTGTTATGGAGAAAGGTTAGGCCAAAGCATGAACATAAAGATACGGAGGTGAGATTGACATGAAAGCAATGGATGGATGAAGATATTGTTGTGAGTGTTTATGGTGGGATGAAGGTGTTTAATGCTTCCCTTGAGAGGTTGAGCCAACTCTAGATAAGGATGGCTAGAGGAGACCATACGGGATGCTCAAGCCTTGACTTGAGACATGATATGAATGTACACATATTTTGACAACATAAAATTATAGAATAAGTGGTTTTAAAGGGAGGGAGACACTTATATTTATAGAAGAAGGTGTCTCCAATATGTATAGACACCAAATCTTAAAAATACTACCTTGGTGCAAACCCTAAAAAAAGATTCCATCTTGGAGAAGGAGATAAGGACATGTGGCCACTAACTTTTAGAAAAACTCTCCACTCTTAGAGTGTCATGTGGCCATTACTCTTGCAAAAGATTTCCCACTAGAATTATGACACATGGCCACTTCTCCTAATGTGGGACACCCTCCCCCTTGCCTTGTCCACCAAGTTAGGTTAAAAATTTAATCACTCAAGATTAACTTAAGCTAGGCGCAAATTGGATAACAAAAAAAACTATACTACTTGGTCCATGATACAAGGCCTAAAAGGAAATCCTTTAAGGTCTAAATATTCCTAATCTACTAGAGATGTTCCATGATGGCCCAAGAGAAAGAGCTTTGTTTCACCTTGCATAGATGACTCTAGCTCTTATTTATTGTGCTTAGGCCATGGCTAGGAGTTCTGCCATCACCAGCATATCCAAACAGCCGATGGAATAGGGAGTTTGTCAGGTGAACCATTCTAAGGTTACTCCCTTTAGAGTTGTGGCATAAGCTTTGTACATGATGGCATCATTAATTGAGTAGAGACCTCAGTGGTGTAGATGAAAATGTGCTCATTCGGGTTGGTGTTACCATCATATTGGTCTAGGGTAAGAATCTTCCACTACTTAGGAAGAGGGGTATTGGTGATGTCGTCTATAAAAGGGTGTTGACGACTCCCACCTATTTCCAAGGAGATGTATGTCTTGGGAGTAGGGTTGTTCTTGCTTTCCTCTTCAGTTCCACGGATGCAGTTGATGCGAGGTGAGCTTTTTTGCACTGAATTCGTGTTATCAAGGGTTTGCTTCTCTTTTCCATTGCCATTCGTTTCTTTAACTTCAACCCTTAGCTTGATATTCTCCTGCCTCAGGGCGTCCATCTCCTCAACACTTCTTTGCTTAAACTCAACGAACTCGACATCTTACTTCTTATAGAACCATAAACGCTTTCTTCACAGAATACAAGTTAGTTTTAAGATGGACACCAATTGTTCTTACAGAGTCGAATGTATATCCTGTAAAAACTCCAAGGACACTCAAAACACTTCAAATCCTCAATCTCCAAGGTATCCATCTCCTTCTGAGTATTCGTCCTACTTGAGTTGGGTATGAGTTGTGCTGGGAAAAGATAATCTAACATCCAAGTTAGTTATTCAACAGCAAGCAATAAATATAGTAATTAATAAAAATAATCAATATCTCTCGTAAGATGAATTATTTATATTACTATTTTCTTATTTGGATGGACTTCGACCATTGGCCTAAATACTTATTAATTTCTCAATTTGCGTGGTTAACTATGTATTATTGTAAGTAGGTGAACTTTTGTGATGTCATGATAATCGAGTATGAATAGTTGAGTATGAATAGTCCGAATATATATCGACTTAGTAGTCTGACATGTATTCGGTTAGAGACGAATCCTATACTATATGATCCGGAATGGTATTTTGTCATGTATAATATATTGATTTTATCAAAAGTAATTAGTAACTTTCATAAATTTCCGAATACAACTCTCAGTTTTTTTTAATATTGATTCATGAAGTCATTGGATTAACTTGTGACATAACACATTTGTTATAGCATTTTTTCAGTTCAAGCGACATTTTTATTATTTTGCAAATCAATGACTTTCTAATCATACAATGCTCGATTGAACATGTTTTTACTGTCAGTTGTAAAATATTTATAAAATATACAATAAGTAAATAAATTTAAAGCACAATAGGCAATCATTGTTAAATATGTTGAATTAATAAGAAAAGTTTTGTGATAAAAATTCATATTAACGCAAACTCTGTCACTAATATTTTTATGATAAAATTACTCACTTTTGTGTTAGATTTCTTCCATCGCCAAAATCTATTTTCTTCATAGTGATTCATTGAAAAACCTATAGTGATCAAATTGTAAATGGGAAGATTAAAGCTTAACAAACACTAAATTATTTTTTTTGTATTAAATAAATTGACGATGTTGAATTAGGGTAAGACTTACGCTAACATTTCAACTCTATTTCACACTTTTTTTTATCATCAATAACAGGTCAGAGATTTCTCATCCAAATTAATCAATCTTATTATTACGTGTTAATTAAATTTACAATTAATAGACATAATAAAATTTAAAGTTCGATTTACTCTTGACACTACTCAAACTAAAATTATGTACAGCCTATATATATATTTAAAGTAATTATGAGAACTACTAAAAAGAACCAATTACAGACACATTAAACATATATTTATTGACGTTCATATAAAAAATTTCAATAATAAAAGAATATATACATAAGTCTTTTCTTGAATAGCAATTTATTAATTTGAACACATTTTAAAAAAGTCTAATACCGACACTGCATGAACAATGAACGCAGTGTTCACACATGACTGATTACCATGAAAGAATTATAATGAGGTCAAAGAAAATTGATTGAGACGTGAAAATAACTACTAAGATATGGTGAAGACTGAAACAGTAAGCTTTTCTTCTACGAAACAACAATTGTGACTGCTTTTTCTACAGTTCATTGGTCTAACGTGAATGTGATTTGTGTTGAAACAACTTACTTTTCTTTGGGACTTGGTTCTGCCTAATGTAATAACGTAACTAGGCAATGTTTTCCAAACTTTGGTTCTTTCTATTTTTTAAGCGAATGAAAACTCAAACATTAACTTTACATAAGCAAATTATTAGGTTTTATTTAAAGAAAATGAAAACACCATACCCACTAAAAATAAAATCAATTCATTAATATAAATAAATATAAATTTTATTTTAAGTAAATTAGACTTAAAAAATTTATTTTCTAACGTATTAAGTTATGAGATGCATGAACTTGGTTGAGTCTTTGGACATGATATTGTATTCTTTTTCAATATTTTGGTTTCATGGGATTCCCTAACGTTGTTCAAAATGGTCTCACTTTTTCACGCTTTATGCCGTGTCATTATCATGGCAGCAAACTAGCTCCTATAATGCTCTCCCGAACTTTTTAGAGCGCGGAAAACAAACGATAGTTACATTTTCTATCTTTTCTTTTTCTGGTGCACTAAGCTGAAATGTTTTTTTTTATGCTTATTTAATGAACCTTTAGACTCAATAAAATTTTACAACGCGCAAATACAAAATATCTAATCGTTATATCAATACATCAAGTTAAAAGAAAAAGCATTTGAATGAACAAAGAATATAAGTAAATACACAAAATTTGCTACAGTAAACAAAAAGTGAATTTAACCACTTTATTAGAGCAAGACATACCATATTAAAAAAAAGTTATGTAAGTTATTTCTTTAACGTGGATTTTACTATCCACATAGATTTTTCTCCCACTTCGTTCATGACATTCAATGCAATCTTTAGTGTTACTTGCAAATTTACAAGTTCTGCCACACCATTCTTGAATATCTTATTTTTACTGTCATGTGTACGTAGGATTGTTCATTGTTATGTTTCATTTGGTTAAATCTAATTAAAACTAAAATAAATTATTTTTATATAAGTTAAGTGATGAGTTTATAATAAATATGGTCTAAGATCTTATCTTTTGTTATGTTTTTTTTTATATTTTGAATTAATTCGATAAATTTAATGATTTGATTTATTGACTTATTTGAAATCTTAAATTAATTTTTGTAAAGATTGAATTATTTTTTTAATCAGGTTTGATTCTTCAAAATTAAAATTGTGTAATATTAAAAAAAAAAGATCCAATTGGTCTAACCCATTCCAAGTGAGTCAAAAGTGTATCATAAAAGAATATAAAAACTCAATCCAAGTCTCCAATCAAATATATTTTTAATGAAATATTCTTTTAATGGGTTGTGTTCAAGTAAAAATCTAAAACATTAAACCAAATACATAGGATACATCAAACTCTCTTTTGAAACTATCACTGAATATTTACTGATGAACTATAGTTCTTCGTTAATGTTGTTTTATTGACGAAGTTTTCGACGGGCCATCGGCTATTACATTACCAGCGGATATAATCGTCGGTAACGATAATGATATGGTAAACAGTCATTATCGAAGGATGTGGGCTGCCGGTAAAGAGGTTAGGAAATTAGATTAAATATTTTGCGGAGTGAGTTTCCCTCTTTGAATGAAAGAACCCTTTTCAGGGTCTTCTTCTATGCAACCCTATTCAGCACCCTTCTTCATTCATAGAGGCTCCATTAGTGGGTGTGAGCTTCGTGAGTTCCTCTATTGTGTTGTCGGGTGTTTTACCATTGTTCGTTGGCATTTGTAAGTCTGTCGTTTTCCCATATCCCAAATTGGGTCTATCTGTCCTGACTTTATTTGTGAATTGTGTTTTGCAGGTTATTCTAGGGTCATTCACAGACCAGGTGTAGGGTCTTCATTGAGGGACTAAGGTCGAGGGTCCTTGGTATGGTTTTCTCTGCTGTCGTGGTCTATTATTCTTGCCATCGTCGAGGGAGGTTATCGAGAGGCCCTACAGGAGGTAAGTTTTGTGTTTACAACGAAAATTTTCAACTAATTCCCCTGTTTCTAGAAACTTTGGGTTTTGTCGTGGGTTGGTTTTGTTTGTTTGATTCGTTTGTGTTGTTTAGTATAAACTTTGTCGTTGATTTGTGGATGAGGTTGTTTGAATGGTCATGACATATATGTGGATAGTCCTAGCTGAACTTTGTTCTGGTAGGAAGGGAATTGAGATTGAGTAATGGTTGAATGTGTAGGATATGAGAATGATGTGAAACCCTTTAGGTTGACTCCAATTTACCAAATAATTGGAACTATAGTTTGTAATCCGTGTGTTGTATAGCAAGATAGAGCATTGGAGGTAATACAACTTGATTGTACATGGATGCACTTCTCTACTTATAACTGAAAAGTTCAATTCAGTTTTTGTCAAGGCCTTCAGGAAGGAATGCAACTTTTAGGACCTGAACATGAACCGACTAACAAAGCTTTTGTTAGGGTCCTTTCCCTAGCTAAAGCTAGATAGCTATATCTTTCTATAAGTTTTCAACGTCAACTTCATGGTATTAAATGTAAGGATGACTAGAACTCTATAGGTGTTCACAACTGGTTTTGTCTTTGCTTGGTTTTGGCCTATTTCAAAGGTCTTGACCAATCCAAAATCTGATATCTTGGGATTCATCTCATGGTGTAATAGAACATTGATAGCTTTGAGATGTCTGTGACAGTAGACAATGCCAACACAAAAAAATAAAACATTGTGTTACAACATAGGATTACATATTATCTAGACATGCTTTCCACTACCTAGTACCTAAACACTCTTTTTCAAAATGAGTTTAGAAATAAGATGTAAAATAGTTAGGGAAAGTTAAGTCCACCTGAAAACTTAGATTGGATTTGATATCAGTCATTGCAAACACATTATGTGCTTGCTCTCAATCATTGTGAGCTTCCATTACCCCTTTCAATATGGTTAAACCTAATCCTCTGATTAAGTATGTTATTTCCAAAAAGAAACCTCTCTTCTCACAAAGCATGTGCAAAAATAATCGAGCAAACATATTATAGAGGTGATAATGAAATATATCCCTCTTGGATCAAAAGAACTTAAAAAAAAATCCACTACCTCCACTAGCATTTAAGGAGGAGGGTTCAGATCCTCAACTACAATAGGACAAATCATTGATTGTGAGCCAACTTTATATGCCCATGTAGCTCCTCCGTCAAAGTTGTCTTCCAAAAGCAATCCACCTTCCATATTAATAATCTTCATATTTAAGAAAGGATTCCCCATTTTTTTATTATTAATGATTCTTCAAATAACATTGTGTTAGCTTAGACTATATTTCTACAAGTCTCATCAGCTGCAACAGATACACCATATATCTCTCTTGCTATAATACTCACATACCGAAGACCATCCCCATAATCTCTGTGAATTGGGTGCTCAAATAGAATATGAGTCAACCCCATATATGCAATACAAAAAATAAATCTAAGTTCATTGGTAATAAACCTTTTGGACCATTGAAATCACCAATCTGATATGATGAGGAAGAAGTTGGTGTTCTTTCTCTTTCAAGTTGTGAATGGTTGCTAGAAATGCAAAGTTCACCTTACACTTTGGTTAAATATAATATACTATAAAATTAAATAATTAAATATAATCATAATACATGATTAGATTACTGTATGTGTCACTTTCTATGCTTGTATAAATAAATGCACACCACTTTTCCTACGTAGGTGCCACACCTTTTCTTATTTACCCACCTAACCCCTCTCTCTATTCTCTAGTCCTATGTGAGGTTATATTTGAAGATAGTTTTATGAGGCAAAACAAAAGCAAAATTGTTCTAATTTGAACTATTTTGATTTAAGTTGTTCAATTAAATGTTTAAATGAACTGACTTAAGAATTATGCAATGCAAATGACCTAAACATGTTTGTATATGATAATCTATGCTAAATGAATGATAAAAATGATAAAAGCACAAGAATCACAAAAATCATATGTTAGACTAAACTATGACAGCAAAGACTTAAAAGGGCTTTTAACTCCAACTATGATTATCCATAATTGTGGTTGTGATGCAATGTTAATTTACCCTTAACATGATCAAATATGCTAGAATCATAAAACCACCTATTAAACCAAGTGTAACAACAACTAGTCAAAACAATATTTTACAGCATGTGAAAATTGGTACAGATTTCATGAATTAAATGAATGTTATACATGAATTGGTATTTTTAGCATTTGAACAAGTATAATTGATAACCAAATTTTTAATCCCCGACAACGGCGTCAAAAACTTGTTAAGACCTCGGCAAGTGTAACCGAATCGTATCAAATAATAAACCTGGTAAGACCAAGTATCGTTCTCCCAAAGGACTCACGACCTAGACATTTATGTGATTCGTTGATTATCTAAGACTTGGAACCAAAATTTTGTAGGTTTAAATGCAAAATACTGAAAAGTAAATATGTATGCATGTATTGATCAATGGGCAAGAAGAAACAAAACACGTGATTTGAATTATATGAATGAAAATGTTGTTGGGGTTTATCAATTTCATCCTTATCCACTCTCACGTATTCATGAATTCGTCTTTCTTTTCATTAATGTTCATGTCACTCTCTAAATTACCTTAAACCTGATGTCGGTGAAGAAAGCCTAATCATAATCACTAGTTTACAATATCTTGTCTCCCTAACAATTAATCATGCATTATAGTGAACAGAAGCTTAAAGGCAACAACCATCATACTCCTATGTCTAGGTTTATACTACTGTTGGGAGAGATTCCCCAGATCTAGATTCCCCGTATGTGTCCATATCGACAAAACCAATAATCATGACATCGAATGAGTTAAACAATGCATGCTTTGAGCAAAGAGGAAAAACCCTAACAATTAATGAAAGAAAGCATGTATCTTATAAAAGATCTTGAAAACAAATTCAATATATGAGAGTTTCAAAAGAATTACATTGACTCCCCAACAACAATAAAAGTTTAGTTCTCCATCGTCATGGAAGAACTAGATGAACAATGGAATGAAAGAATGAAAGAGATAGAAAAACCCGAGAAAGAGAAGAGGAGAGTCGTCACCATCTCCAATTCTACCCCCAAAAGGTGATAAGTGTGTTTATGCTTCGTTCCAACCAAAGATGACTGACCTAGGTTAACTAAAACCGTATATAGTATTCTAAAAATTATAGAAAAGTAAGCCCAAGCCCAGAAAGGTGGCGCTCAGCGGCAATAGCGCATCTTCTATTATGCCCATCAGCTGAGCGGTACTTGCGGCTTCTCTTCTTTTGCACTTTTTGTATCCTTTTCTGATTCCATTCCTCTCTTACTTCACTTCTTTCATCAAATTCATCTCAAAATCTGCAAAAACAAGGAAATCAATTATAAAACCTGTCCAACTCTCTTATTTCCGAAAACATAAGCAAAAACATGATTTTAAGCTAGTTTCTAATTTTTAAAGGTTGCTTTTGATATCAAAATTAAGTGTAAAAATAACAGTTTTTCAACCGTTATCAATAATATAATGCAAATTAAATGCAGAAACAAAGAAATAAAATAAAATAGCAAAGAAATTAGAAAATGGCTAATTGAACCTAAATAAATGCAAGCTAACTTCTAAGAATGACTGAAATAATGCACATGAATTTCATGAGTTGTGAATGTTTTGAGAAAGTTTCAATATGATCAAATATGCAGAATAAATCCTTAGAATTGTTCAGCACACATAAATACAGAAATTCTCTCTCCAAACCAGGATTTTCAAGAAAAGTAAGTAGTAAGCTAACAATGCATAACTTTATTTAAGAGGTTCTAAATGTTCATATGTGCATCCATTCATGATTCTATCATGTAAACATGTTTAATATGATGTTAATGAACTACTGAAACATAGAATTTAGCTCTAAGATATTGCCTCTTGAATGTCTGATGTACATTTCACCCCAAGTCATAGTACTATTCTCCTACCTAATTGAATGTTTGAATATCATGGTTGCACGGTATTAATTCTGATTTGGATGTTGAAAATGAGGTGTTAAATCTGATTAGGGTGTTAAAATTGGAGTCATGTTTGTTTGTGTTAGTAAATTGTTAGCATTAATTTTCTCTTAGTTTTGCTATTTACCCAAACTTGTATCATTGTTGAATTGTTAATTTCGTTCATTTAACTACCATAAATTCAGTGTAATGTGGTTGCTTTAATTATGTAACATCATCCTCATTTATGTTTGACGTAAAACATAGATGACTAAAGCATGAGTTTTATATATCTTACCCTTATAGTTGTTTTCCAGTTGGTTAAAGCTAAAACAAATGCATGTTATATGAATATAAAATGTAGGAAGTTTTGGATAGGCTAGAGAGATTTTCCTTGTGCAATGGGTAACGAATTTTCAACTATATTATTAATAAAGAATAGTTTAGTCCTACATTGTTTAATATTGAATAATCAACTTGTAAAATATCATAACAAAAAAGGATTAAACTAAAGGAAAGATGAAATCAAAACCTGTATGAAGTAAAGGTAGACCAATTGAGCAATGAATTTCATTGGAAAGTACACATTGTATAGTCAATTTCATTATTGTACAACTCAATTTCAGTTGTAGAACTGATTTTGTAGATGAATGTTAACTCACCTTTGTGTGACTGAACATTTTTTATATTTTGGCTTGTCGAACATGGGTGGATGTATGACTGTTGTTATAGCGGTAGGAGAGGTTTAAAGAAAACTTTTGTCGAAGGAGTTGAAAAGTTTGTGCAAACGACTCAATAGTATAAATATTATGTCTTGATGGAGGGATTAAATGTCCATGCATGAAGTGTGAATGTACACAAATTTTGAAAGATGACGTCGTCAAAGTTCACCTATACCAAAAAGATTTCATGACAAATTACAAGATTTAGAAATTTCATGGTGAAGAAATACCTTCTACCTCGACTGCTCGTGAAAATCGGGAGGTTTCAGGTTCAAATACTTTTTTACATACATTTGAGATACATCAATTTACCTATATGCAAGAGATGGTCGACAATGCTCTTCGTCGACATGCTGAACAAAAAGTAGACGATAATCCTGATGAAGAGTCTGCAAATGAAACCACTTAGAGGTTTTGTAATTTATTGGCAAAGGCAAACCAACCTGTATTTGAAGGGTCATCTGAGTCAAAATTGTCAATGTGCATTAGACTCATGGATTGTAAATCTAATTGGAACGTTCCCTATTAAGCATTAGACTTCATTTCAAAATTGGTGTTAGATCTGACACCACCAAACAATTCTTTTCCAAAGAATTATTATGAAGCCAAAAGATGTGTTTCGAAACTAAGATTAGAAGTGAAGAAGATTGATTGTTGTGTCAATGAATGTATTTTTTTTTATGACAATGACAATGACAAGAATGATGCATTCTTAGTCGAATGCAAGTTTTGTGGGAAGCCTCGATTTCAGAATGCATTCAAGACGGAGGCAAAAAAATTAATTCCACTAAAGTCCATGTTTTACTTGCTGATCATTCCAATATTAGAAAGAATGTTCGTTTCTATGCAAAAAGCAGAACACATAACATGGCATGATGGAAATAAAATTGAAAGAGTGTTGCGTAATCTTTCTAACGGTGAAGCTTGGAAGCACGTCAATCGTAAACATTCATCCTTTTCTAGTGATGCCCGTAACGTGCAACTTGGTTTATGCGGTTTACTCCTTAATTCAGGGGTTCTCATCACCATATTTATGTTGGCTGGTGATTAATATTCTACCTTATTCCACCTGAAAGTTTATATATTAAAAAAAGTTATAATTGATAAAATTAAAAAATTATTATTTTATCCTTAAACATAAAAATAATTAAAAATAAAGTGTAATGAGTGTAAATTATGTTAAAATAAAATGTGAATTGTTGTTTAAAATTAAAAAGTATTAATTAGAAATAATAATTAACTAGTGCAATAATATATATTATTATAACAAAAATAATTATTATAATGATAATAATAATTAGAAGTTATTATTGTTATTATTTTTACAAAAAAAATTGTAACATTATTATTATCTTGAGAGAATCTCTGGTCATGCCAAGCATAGTAAAAAGTCATGAAAAATGAAACAATGCACAAGTTAAAAGTACATGAACAATTGGTAAATGCACAATACTAATATGTCTTTCTCTAGTTTTCTCTACACATGAGTGAGGAAGTTCTTTCGCTCGAAGCCCCAGTTCCACGCTCGCATCTCAGCGTGATAACATCAATCTATTGAAACAAAGAGAATCTTTGGCCATGCCATGCATAGTAAAAAGCCATGAAAAATAAAATAATGCACAAGTTAAAAGTACATGAACAATTGGTAAATGTACAATACTAATATGTCTTTCTCCAGTTTTCTCTTCACATGAGTGAAGAAGTTCTTTCGCTCGAAGCCCCTGTTCCACGCTCATATCTCAGCGTGACAACGTCAATCTATCGAAACAAACATCGTAGACACTCACTTTCCATCTTCGTCAACACTAAATCGATTGAAACAAATAAAACTATAAAAAATAATAAAATGAAACTTTTTACTAATTACATTAATATTGCTAGAGTACAATGAGGATTATTATTTGAACCAACAACTTGTTACCTCTTCAAAGAATAATTAATACAATAAGTTTTTATCATATTTGTAAACTAATCACTGCTAAGCTTGTTATAAGAGGTGAATTACACTTTAATGAAATCTCACCCTTCTAAAAGGGATCCTAAATCAGTAAAAGTAATTTATTTCATAATAATCAATACCATTATAAAAGGGTTAAAACTGTTTCTAAGTTAAAATAATTAATTTACCCATTTTATTTTTTAACTAACTGTTTCTTTTTCATTTTACAATTTTTTTAAAATTTGATTATTTTTTTAAAATTAAAATAATTATTTGTAATAAAAGAATTACTTAGAAAATAAATAAAATATTAAAATTATCTTTTATTATAAATTTTATTTATATTGATTTTTATAATTATAATTTTATTACTTTTTGCTATTATAAAAAAAAATTGCATGTTGTTCACGAGTGATAATAATAAATATTACTATCACAAAATATATGAATCTGCATATTTTTATATCATTTGGTTATGTGTCAATTTATAATATCAATAAATAAATTTAAAAATATAAAAGGTAAACATTTAATATAATCAATTATGAATTTTGGAAATTGATGGGTTCAAGTGTCCTCTCAACTCAATGCAGATCCTCCAGTTTGGCTACTCGTAGACATGCATATGTGAAGCGTAAGATGACAGTTACTACGTTAGTTTTTTTTAATAGAAAATAAACAAACCTATTTTTATTAATTTTGCATGAATAATTAAAAAGAGAAAAACATGTTTTTTAAAGTTATGAATAAAATAAAAATATAAAATGTAAGAAAAACTGAAACGGACAACATAAATAGAATAAGGATAAATATCCAAGAAGAATAACACCTAACATTGATTCTCAAGAGAGTTTTCATAGTGCACAAGAAACTACGATTCATGTTAAACTTTATGGATTTAGATTATTCTTGCTGGGTGCATTAATTGGCTTCTCATATTAATATTAGATAGTTCATTAAAAATCTAAAAGAAGAAAATATATAAATAATTAAATTAATTACTACGTTTGCGTGTTTTTGAATTTACATTCTAAAACTGCATAGTACTATTGAATTGATTATAGGTTTTATTAATATAAAGTGAAACGTATCTTACCAAGCTTTATGAAGACACCGAATTTATTTACGAAACTTTTGACTGCGTATAGGGCCTCATAAATAATTGCTCCTTTGAATTAGCAACAAAATATGTAAAAGTTTTTTATATAAACTAATGATTTGATGAGAACAATGTGTTAATATGTTTAGATTATGTATCTAGGAGCAATAAACTTTACCATTATTTAAGCAATATCTAATACTTGGAAAAATATACTTGAATGGACCTATTTGATTTTCCAATTGTAAAATACCTTATATTTTTTTTTCTCTTCTAATAGGAATGAATATAAAATAAAAATAATTATACGTGGAATCATAAAACTTTATTTAATATTTATCGATTGTTTTTCTTAAAAATCAATATGTCCTTTATACTAAGTAAAATAATATATTTAGTGGAAGTTATTGTGCAGAAATTATAAAAAACAATTCACAAACTAACCTGATTTAAGATGATTTTGGTGAGATGTTTAAAAGAAAATAATAGTAAAAGTTTTAATTCTTTTTTGAAAAGGTTTATATCTACGTTAAATTATAATTCATTTTCCTTTTCCTAATTTTTTTTAGTTTCCTCCAAGATTTTACACTTACTGAACTCCCCTCCAAATAAAAACCCTAAGCATCAATTCATCATTACCAAAGTTCCACAAGCACGACTTCCTCTGCCTGAATTCAGTCAAATCTCTTGTGTTCGCTATGTTGCTTTCTTATCATTGTTGCACCAAGGAATTGCACCACTAGCTAACATGAAAATGTAACATGAAGTGGATCTTAAGCTGTCTTATCATCCTACAAAATCTGAGTCAAAATACCTAGTGATCTCTAATTGGTATAACCTTTTGTGTATGAGCATACAATCTTTTGTTCTTCATAAATACCTCACAACACTTTTCGTTGCTTTCTAATGCTTCATTCCTGGATTGCTCAAAAATTTTCATAATACCCCAACTATGTATGTTATATTTGGGCACGTACATACTTAGACATACATCAAACTCTCTACAGTCAATGCATAAGGAATCTTCTACATTTCCTAAATTTCCAAATTTGATTTTGGGCATTGATTGAGGCTAAGCTTGGTTGCCTTAGTAACTGGTATATCCCCTGATTTACAATCATGCATGCCAAACCTTTTAAGCACCTTTTCGACATAACTCCTCTATGATAATCATAAAATACCTTGAAATCAATCTCAGTGTATCTAAACTCCTAACATAAAGGAGGAACCACCAAGATAGAAATCTCTTGGTTTCGTTCTATATGTTTATATTGTTGTTGGCAAGAACTATGTCATCAACATACAAGACTGGAAAATATACCTTCTTCCACTAAATTTTGATACACATCAATAACAACATTCTTCTTGAAATCAAATGAGAGAATCACTTGTTGAAATTTATGGTACCAATGACGAGTTGTCTGTTTTATTCCATAAATGGATTTTTGTCAATTTGTAAACCATATTCTTTGGGTCTCATGACACAGTTTTCTGGTTGCATCATATAAATCATCTCGTCAATGCCATTGAAAAACATCGTCTTGACGTATGATTGTCCTAAAAGAGTCTTTCGATAAAACTAGTGAGAAAATCTTTTTAAAATTAATCATTCCTTTTGAGTATAGTCCTTCGCCACAAGATGAGTTTTATACCTCTCCATATTAGCTTTGGAATCCCTCTTGGTCTTAATATCCACTTACAACCAATATGTTTCACACCTTATGATAATGGGACAAGTTCCCAAACCTTATTGCATGGACTTATACTCCTAATTCATTGCTTCAATCCATTTTTCTAAATTAAGATCTTGTATGGCTTGACAAACGATGATTGGATAAAATCTTCTATCATACCATTATTTTCTTCATTTTCTTGGATGTAACACAATAAAATATTTAAAAAATGTAACTGAATTTCATAAATTTTATTGGAAGCATTTTTGAATATCATGAAATGAATGTCAAAATAGGTTAAAACCTATTAGCTAATCTTATTGACCAAGAGTTTGAGTCAAATCAACATGAAACAATTTAGTTATTTTATTTATCGATTAAACTTAACCTGATTCACTTGATGTACAAGTTAAGTGGGACGAGTCGAGTTAAGTGTGAATTGTATCGTAACATACCAATAACCATCCATTATTAGTTTTTTTTTACCATTCTTTATAAAAAAAATTATGATAATTATTTACTAATTCTAAATATATATATATATATATATATATATTGATAATTTGATATTTTAAAACAATGATGGAATAATTTTGATGTTTATTTTATTTTTTATTAAGTTATGTAATAAATTGATTATTTATTTTGGTTTAATACATCATTTGATCCCTACTTTTAGGAGTTTGGTTCAAAGTAATCCTACCTTTTAAAAAAGTTCAGTTAGACCTCATATTTCGTTAAAAAATGTTCAATTTGGTTCTTTCCGCTCACGCCGTTAAAAACATACTGGTGCAAATGTCACGTCATCATCACCATCTCCAAACAAACCCTAATTTCTCGCGCCACCACCCAACGCGATCCCTTCCTATGTCGCGACCACCAATCTTCACCATTTTCACCCTCACACCATCCAAATCGTTGTCATGCTAGCAGCACTGCCGTCCAATCTCCACCATAGAATCATCCACCACTAACCACCAGCCAAATCGCCAGCTACTGCAGATCACGAATCGCCACTCTTCTCCACCACGAATCGCGCCGCTGCTTGCCTCCACCTGCAACCACAATCAGACCTGTAAGCAAACTGTGGAGACCTAGGGTTTCTTGCGTTCTTGTCACATAACTTTGGTGGTGGCGTGTGATGCGTTGGAGAGGACGGTTACCAACGAGGATGGTGGTGACGGCGTTGGATGGTGCAGCAGCTAGGGTTTCTTGGAGAGAAATTAGGGTTTGTTTGGAGATGGTGATGATGACGTGGCCGTGATTTTTTTAAATTAAAAAATAATTTAAGTCCAACGTGCTTATGAGATGCCACGGTGGCATTTGCACCGTTATGTTTTTAACGGCGTGAGCGAAAAGAACTGAATTTAACATTTTTTAACGAAATATGGGGTCTCAGTGAACTTTTTCAAAAGGTAGGATTACTTTGAACCAAACCCCTAAAAGTAGGAACCAAGTGATGTATTAAACCTTTTATTTTCAACTATTATCTTATAATAATATTTAGTATAATAATATGTAAAACATTAACTGCACTACTATAAAATAAATTGATGAAAGACATAAACTTATATTAGTTCTAAACAAGTGGAGAATCTTCATGGTAAATTTGGAAAGTAACCAAAAATGAGAAAAAAGACAATAAAAAGTTATCATCCTAAGATGACAAAACAAGAGAGTTTATACACTAGTAAAAAATTGGGCTTTTACAGCGCACATTATGCCACGGTTCAACAGAAACCGCAGCATAATGGTGCGCGGTGGCAGTTTTGTAAATAAAACGAACATATATGCCGCGGTTCTCTGGACAACCGCGGCATATACTCCAGTCAACCATTGCCTTTGACGCCACGTATGAATAAAAAATTAAATAACAGAGTATATGCCGCGGTTGTCCAGAGAACCGCGGCATATACCCCTGACAATTTATTGGAGGTGCTGACTGGGTCAGAGAATTTGAAAAGTTAAGGGGGTATATGCCGCGGTTCTATGGACAACCGCGGCATATACCCCATGAAACTTCTCAACCTCTCTGCCAGTCAGAGAATTTCAGAAGTTACAGGGGGTATATGCCGCGGGTCTCTGAACAACCGCGGCATATACCCCCTGTAACTTCTGAAATTCCCCAGAAGGCAGTTGGGGAGGCAGTTGTGTTGAGCACGTTACAGGGGTATATGCCGCGGTTCTCTGGACAACCGCGGCATATTCTCCTATCTGAAATTAATTTAATATGAATTTGAAATATTTCGAGGTATATACCGCGGTTGCCCGCTGAACCGCGGCATATAGTTTGAAAATAATTTCAAAAATGCCATTTAGGATTATTTATTTAATAAGTATATGCCGCGGTTTCACGTCCAACCGCGGCATATACCTATATTATACCGCGGTTAAGTAGTGAACCGCGGTAGATTCCCCCGTATAGAGTTAAAAATTAAAACTTGGAACAGTGTCGTCTTCCTCGCGCGTTCTCTCTGTTTTCGCGTTTCTTCTTCCTCCGAACCACCCATCATCTCAGATTTTGCGTTTTTCACCGTTTAAACTCAGAATTGTTCGGTCATTATTCATTTTTGACGGTAAAAACGAGTTTTAGCCGATCAAAATCGTGATTTCGTTGCGTTTTTCACCCTCTCCGCCGCCGTTCCTCTTCCAGGTATTTATGTCCTTTTGCATTGTTAACGTGATTTCTTCATTAGTTTTGGTATAGTTTTGGTAATGTATGAAGTTTCTATAGTTTTGGTAATGTATGGTATAATGTTTGCTTTAATTTTGATAATGCATGAAATTGTTATAGTTTTGGTAATGTATGGTATGGTTTTTGCTATAGTTTTGGTAATGTGTGTTGTAGTTCTTGTATTATTTATAAACCTTAAAATATTATTTATGTAATATTTAGGAATATGGATCGAAATTGGATTAATTTACCACGTATTAGTGCTGAGTACGAGAGAGGTGTAGAGGAATTTATACAATTTGCGCAACGTAATGAGGGGAGAATTGATGAATCCATATCTTTATGTATGAATTTTCAATTTCTGTACTATTACATGTTTTGTTAATTTATATGATATTACATAAGTCTTGAAAGAAAATTTAATGTTGTTATTTATTTTGACAGATATATGGCTGATCATCCACATTCTTCAGGGGATGAGGCTCCCCCAACCAGATCCACTAGAGGACCCACTAGGATGAAACAACTATTAATGAGGAAAAATAGTGGTGAAAGAACTCCGGTGAATGTGAATGTCACCACGGGTGTGGCAACTGGCCCCCATGCAGATGACTTCCAATCATACCTTGGAGTAGTGGCACGTGATAGGATTAGCATTCTCATTCCATCTTTTGATCATGTGTCCGAGAGTGATCGGAACATTATTTGGCAAGATATATTGGTAAGTTAGTTAATAGCATTTGAATTAAAATTTGTTTATATTGATAATTTTGTACTTATACAACTTTATTATGTTTTTTTTCAGATGACATTTGACATTCCAAATGTCCCAACACTTAGAAATAAGTGTTTGTCAACTGTTGCAGAAAATTTCAGAAACTTTAAAAGCAAGTTGACATCAAGGTACATCTTTGGACACCTTAAACATAAAAGTCCATGTAGTTCATATAAGTCCATTGATGAGGAGACTTGGCGGCTTTTTAAAGAGAGTCGGATCTCAGAGGAATGGCAGGTTAGTGTAGTTCATATTATTCAATTCCTCATTAACAAATATATATCATATGAACTGATTAATTAATGTGTATGTGACAGGCAATTAGAAGCAAAGCACAATGAACAAGTGCTAAGAACAAAAACCCCCACCTATTATCTCGTGGTGGGTATAGGAAGCTTGAGGAGAAAATCCTCAAGCAAAAGGCAGATGCTATACCACCATCTCAGAGTGGTAGCCCTCCTCAGCCTCCTTCTCCACCGTCTAGACATGAGAAATGGAAGTTGGCCCGTATGCGACCATCGGGCACCTACTCTTCCGACACTGCACGAGAGATTTCTGAAAGAATTGTAAGTTATCACTGTTCCTAAAATAATAAATATTGTCATTATACATACTACATTAAACTATTTAAAGAATAATGGTGTTTTGTAATGTTACAGGACACCTTGGTTGAGCAGAGCTCCCAAGGCCAATTCACTCCAGAGGGTCGCCAGGATATTCTTGCTGCTGCATTTGGACGACCTGAGCACCCTGGACGTGTACGTGCTACAGGTCCTGGAGTAGGAATTACAGATTATTTTGGGAGCTCTTCTCGTCAGCCATCATATTCATACAGCGATACACAAAGGATGACAGAAGAGATCACAAAAAAGGTCCGACAAGACCTTATGCAGGAGATCAGGGCCGAGGTGAGGGCTGAATTCCAGATGCTATACCAGGAGCAGTTTCAGAGCATGCGCCCGGTGCAGTCTCCTATAGAGGAACATGTTATCCCTCCCCCTCCCACAGGTAAACTTAGTAAACATTAATGTGCAATTATTTCTATCTGTTGTATAATCTAACATATACTCTGACAGGGAGAAGCGGCAAAGGAAGTTGTTCCGCATCAGCCATCCCAGAGGATGACATGGACGATGGTAGTCCATGTCTGCTATACATTTTAGAAGATACTGAGATGGTGCTGGTAGCTCGTGGAACAGAGTTTAGGTCAGCGACTGTATGTCATGGTATGCAACTATTAGAGGATGAGGTGAAGGTCTCAGTGGATGAAATGATCATGCCAGATGCCTCGGTTCCACTGTCCACGGAAGAGATTTTCACAGTGGAACAAGCATATAAGTCGTTTATCACTTGGCCTAAATTTTTGGTTAAACCAGTTCCTGACCCCTCGGTATGAAATTCTTCTTTACACTTCTCAATTTTAAAGGTTTTTTATGTCAAAACTTATCTTATCTTTTCATGTAACAACAGACGCAGGCACAACAGAAGATTCCTCTATCTGAGGATGACCCTCTTTCTTCATTGCATCTACTTGCTGACATCCTTGATGATAAGCCTTTGGAGGTTGAGTATGATGCTAATGTATTTGGGCATGGCTCTGAGGTCCCAATATACCTTAATAGCCAAGATGTCCGTGAGCTTGCGTCGGGAACACAAGAGTTGAATATTTCAATTATTCAACTATGGACGATGTAAGTCTATGACCAATTATTTATATATAAAATTGATTTATATATCAAGTACCCTTATATCAAAGTTAATTTTTGATTTCAGGTATATGTCTGGGGTCACTAATAAGTTGGGGCGTTCTGATGATTATGGATTCATTGATCCCCAAGATATTCATGAATCAAATGATTTTGACCATATCAACATGAGTCTGATAAGAAGTTTTGGAAGGGGCAAGAAAATATACTTTTTGCCTTATATATCCGGGTAAGTAAACTTTGTTAACATAATAATGTTCCATATGTGATTTTAATATTTAATAGTTACGTTATTATGAATTTCAGGCGCCATTGGCAACTTCTTGTTATGTCTGTGCAAGACAACTATGCTTTGTGGTTCTGCTCATTGCACAGGCCTCCTCCCACACAACTCAAACAAGCAATTGATTGGTAAGAACCTCAATGTTTGGACTTTCTTTGTTATATAACTGAATGCTAAAACCTTTTTTTTATATACAGTTCTATTCCAGCAAGTATGATGATGGACGGGAGATCAATTGTTAAGAGTAGAAAGATTGCTTGGATTTCTCTCAAGGTTTGACATATGCTAAAGTCATACTTTGTTATAATTGTTTTATAACAAATGTTATTCACTAACTATTATCAACTGTGATGATATATTGTAGTGTAACAGACAAAATGGGTCATATGAGTGTGGATACTATGTAATGTATTGGATGACCCATATTGTTCGTTCTCACATCACAAGAAGCTGGGAAACGGTAATATTTAACTTTAACAAATTTTGATTTTTTAACAAATGTTGAATTCATATACACTAATTAAAATGAATTGTCTTTTGCAGAGATTCAAGACTACTACACCAATTCCTGAGAAGTCACTATTATTCATTAGGAACGCTGCTGCGAAGCATATAGTTAGATTATACAATAGCTCTTAGATTTAGATTTAAACAATGCATTTGATTAGATAGAATTTTCTTAGACTCTGTACTTTATTTGATGTTGAAATACATTTGAACATGTGTTTGTTATGTTGAAATTGAATTTCTGTACATGTTTTTATATGCAGGTTTGTTTTTGTGGTAGTGGATATCACAAAAACAGACCTGCAATTTTAAAAAACTGCAGGGGAATATGCCACGGTTCTAACCACAACCGCGGCATATAGTGCTTCGTTTTTTTTAAAAACGAGACATATGGCCGCGGTTTTGACACGAACCGCGGCATATAGTGCATTTTTTATTTTTTATTTTAAAAAAAATGAATTTAGGCAGCGGTTCCCTAGACAACCGCGGCATATTCCGCAATCTATATACCGCGGTTAGAACCGCGGCATAAAGTGTCTGACTTACTACCGCGGTTGAATATGCCGCGGTTCAAGAACCGCGACGTATAGTGAAAATGAACCGCGGTAAAAGCCCCTCGCTGCACTAGTGATATATATATATATATATATACACACTTTATTATTGGGTAGAAAATTTATTACATTGCAATCTAAATGCTATTCCAAATTTGAATTAATATCTTCATTGAACAACATCAAATATATAAGAGAAAACAATACAAAATTCAAATCAAGAATGAGTAGTACAACCTAATTCTCAAGAGTGTTGCATTTCTTAATTTTTTGAATTCGAAAATTATTCTTAGAACACGAAAATTCATAATTGAAGGAATAGTGACAAACACTAAAAAAATGTGTTCTCCAAAAACTATATTATATTTCATTTTTTTCATATTTCTTGCTTAAATTAAAATTTAAAGGAAAGATGAAAATGAGATTATACATAATCTGGAATTTAAAAAGATATCCTAATTTTAAAGAAAAAAAGAAGATATTATAACTGATAATCTATTGATTTCTTAGAAAGATTTGTAACTTCTTGAATTCGAACTTCAAAACCTAGATGTTAGCTTTCAAATGTTATAAGAATGAATGCAATTGGATACTTTTGGACAAGCTGAGTTAAACTATGCAAATTGGTCAAAGACACATTTGATTCTTTTTATTCTGGTTTAGGCTCGAATATGGTTATAGACTTTAATATAACTCAGATATTGTCGAAATATACATTTTGAGAAAGTAATTGAACTGAGGCCTAACCAAGCTAAAGAAAAGTGGCTCAAATAAATCCAAGTATGTTGAAAGGTCTATATACTAAATATCAAGAAAAGTATAGGTGGAAAAATGAATTCATTAAGATGTGGTACTAAGTGACTTTATGGTGTTTCTTAGTCTAAAATAGCATTGTGCAGCTAATCGCACCACTTCTTTAAAAACTTTACACGTGATTTTAACACAAAAATAATTTACTAAAAAATAATTCGTCAATTTATTAAAATTTATAAATGAAAGCTCTAAATATTTATTCTAAATAATTAACCCATATGTGAGTTTTTTTTTTCAATTAACGTTGTCTACTTATCCAACAATCATGTCTATATTTTTGAACTACATCCAATCTAGTAAACCCGATATCATGAAAGACTAGTAAAATTTGGCATCTAATTTGTATATCCACTACAATAATAATGTATTCATATAACTAGAACTATCAATTTGGCCTAACATATAGAACTTCGTTCTTGTTTATGTGGATTGAAACAAAAAAAAGTCTACAAATAAAAAAAATCTTCAATTAAATTTTTTTTATAAAACCAAAAAGTCCATAAAATTCATGAGTCATGATCAATTCATGGACTTTCATTTTAAACATGAAAAATATATATTAATTTTTTAAAAAATATTATTAAACTTTCAGTATAAGTTGCCTTGTCTCGACCTTCAACCAAATTAGCCAAGGTCAATTTTCATCTTGAGTCATTCCATCTTGACCTTCGACCTAAGTCAACTTATCTTGACCTTTGGTCTAGGTACACTAGTCTCAACCTTTCGCCTGGGCTAATCGTCTTGACCTTCAACTTGAGCCAACTTGTCTCAAGCATAAACCAATTAGGCTCAGGCAAACTCGACATGACCTTCAGCTTAGGGTAGGGCCAAATTTGAGTTGAAGTCAACTCTGTTGAATTTTTGTCAAGACTGACTTAGTCGAATTCAGCCAAATTTCAATCGAGGCCGACTTAACTGAACCTTACTAAACTTCGGTTAGAGCTAACTCGTTAGAATTTGGTTAAGTTTTTGTCAGGGTCAACTTGGTCGAATTCATCTAAGACTAACTTGGTTAAATTTTGCTAAAATTTGACTAGAACCAACTTGGTCAAAATTCAGTTTGGGTCGACTTGACTGAATTAGGCCAAATTTTGATCGGGCCCGACTAGGTCAAATTTGATCGAAACCAACTTGCTCGAATTTTGGTTGGGGTGTTTGGTCAGGCCAGTATCAACCTTTGGTTTGGGCCAACTTGTCTCGACCATTGGCCCAAGCCAACATGTCTTGACCTTTAACTCAAGTTAGCTCGTATCGATCTTTGGGTCGGGCTGACCCATCTCATCCTTTAGCGCAAGTCGATTGATCTCGACTTTCAGTTCGAGTTTACCCTTCTTGATCTTCGATTCAATAAAGTTTGTCTCAATGTTTTGTCTAAAATGGTCTATCTTGATTATCAGCCTACGCCAACTCATCTACGCCTTCGACACGAGACAACCCAAATTGATATGTGATCCTAACTGATGGTATTGTTTTAAGGAGTTAATTAAAGTCTTGTAATGCGAGAAAACCCTCTTTAGACTTTGCCTTAACCCACTTGAGAAAGGACTTTGGGGTCGCGACTTTTTCTTGTTCCCTCAATTGGGATCCTAAAATAGACTTTTTCAAGGATGAGTTAGGGTTGATCCATAAACCATGGATCAAGTTGACAACTTACATATTGCAGCATCTCAAAAGTGTTACCTTCAAACACACGTATTCATTCCTATCTTTCGAAATTCCTCAATTGTATACCGCAATAAGCATAATTTTTCCTTTTTAAACATATGAGTAACCTAAACCAACAAATTTGAACAAAATCAAAATAATATATTCAAAATCTATATATATTATCATTATCATTAATATTAACCAATAATTTGAAGAAACATGACTATTAAATGAAAATAATTGATAAATTAGTCATAGTTGAAAATTTATTACAAAATACATACATGGTCGTTAAGATTTCATTTTATTTCTAAAAAAAAATTCCTTGCATAATTATTTTGAAGAAAAAAATAAGAACACTTAAATTGCGAAGTTTGAAGAACCTTAACCGATGCAAACTCCTATTTGTTAATGCTTGTTCCTTAACTGACGCCAACTCATACTGAAGGTTTTGCATATGGAACATTGATCGTGCATCACTTAGAGTGCTCGTTCCTTCATAAACATATTGCATTAAGTATACTCAATTATCAGCAATATTAAAAAATTATTGAATTTGAAGGCAAGAAATGGGTGGACTGGTAAAAGCTTCACAAAATTCCTTGAGTTGTTAAGTGACTTGGTTCTTGAAGGTAACACATTGCCAACATGCAATTATGATGTGAAAAAGATGTTGTTTCCCATGGCTACGGAGTATTAAAAATCTATGCATGCCTAAATGATTGTTTCTTGTACAAAAGTGAGTTTGCAAAATTACATCAATGTCCATAATGTGGGGTATCAGGATACAAATAAAAAGAATGTGGTAGTAAGGGTTTTGTTGCAAAAGTCATGTGGCATGCAAATTGACATATAAAAGATGGGAATTTGAGGCATCTAGTAGATGATTTTCAATGGAAGAATATTGAATTCATGTTCCCTAATTTCTCTAGTGATTCAAGGAACATTAGGTTTGGACTTACTATAGATGGAATGAATCCATATGACAACTCAAGTAGTAAACAGAGCTCGTGGCCTATGATGTTAGTGATTTACGATTTACCTATGCATGAAATGCAAATATGTGATGTTATCCTTGATGATTTACGATTTACCTATCCATGAAATGCAAGACAACTAGGAAATGACATTGATATTTATTTAGCCTCACTAATTGAAGATTTGAAGATTTTATGAGAGGAAGATATTGATATGTTTAATGAGTACATCGGCGATTACTTCAAGTTGTGTGCCATATTATTTTGTACAATCAACGACTTTCTAGCTTATGGTAATTTAAATGGCTATAACATTAAAGGTCAAAAAGCATGTCCTATATGTTTAGAAAGCACTTGTCTCCGTCAACTACAAAATGGAAGGAAAAAAGTATACCTTGGACATCAAAGGTTTCTTAGTAAAAATCACTCATATATCGTAAATTAAATAAAACATTTAACGAGTTTCATTAGGGTTGGACCACAAGTATATGAGCATATGAAGGACATTAGGGTTGTTCTTGGAATAAAATGTCAACTTTTTTTAATCTCCTATATTGGAGGGTGCTTGATGTTAGATATTGTTTAAATGTTATGCATGTAGAATAAAAATGTATGTGATAGTATTATCGAAACATTCCTCAATATTCAAGGAAAGATGAAAGATGGTTTCAATACTCGTTTAGACCTGCTTGAAATGGGTATAAGAGAACAATTAGCTTCATTATCACATGGTAAGTGACATACTTGCCTCTAGTATGTCACACATTGTGTAAACAAGAGAAGATAAGTTTTTGTGATTTTTTACAAGGTGTGAAAGTTTCACTGGGTTTACTCTTCTAATCATGAAAGATAAAAAGTTACTTGGGTTAAAATCTCATGATTGTCATGTATTGATGCAACAACTTCTACTAGTGACTATTAGGGGAATATTTCCTAAGAATTTTAGATACACGCTAACAAGATTATGCTTCTTTTTTAATTTAATATGTAGTAAAGTTATCTACATTAAGAAGTTGGATCAACTAGAAAATGAGGTTATGATCATATTGTGTTTGTTAGATTTGTACTTTCCTCTATCGTTCTTTGATATTATAATACACATGATTATTCATCTAGTATGAGAAGTTAGATTTTGTGGTCCAATATTATTACAATGGATGTACCCTATGAGTTATACATAAAGATATTAAAAGGCTATGTAAACAACCAATATCATCCTAAAGCATCAATCGTTGAAAGATGTATTGTTGAGGAAGCTATCGAGTTTCGTACAAACTACTTATCAAATGTTGAAGCTATAGGGGTTCCTAAGTCTCGTTTCCATGGAAAAGGTGTCACTAAGGGTACTCAAAGTGCAAAAGTTGTGACTCTAAATAAAGTTAAAGTTCTACGAGCACACACACATGCATATCTATTAAATAACACTAAAGAAGTCATCCCCTACTTAAGTGCTAATAAAGATATTGTTGAGAGAAATAATCCAAGAATGCCTCAGAAGTGGGTCATTGATGAGTACATATTTATGCCCATATTTATGCTTTAAAATTCCAATTTTTGATGGGATAATTGTGCTTAAATGGTTTATTTAAGTGAATTTGTGATGATTGGAATTGTTGGGTTTGGGAAATAAAGAAACGTAAAAAGTGAATTTTAGCACATAAATTATTATTGGATGTTCTAATGTTTATTTGTGCAGCTGAGAATATAAGTTTTATTGGTCCAAATGGCAATTCAAGGCCCAAAATCAGATTTTATGTGGAAAATTCAGAAGGGGCTAAAGTGCAAATAGAGGAAATTTCAGCGTATTTGTGCAATTTTGGAAAGTCAGAAAATCTAAAAGATAAAATTCAGTTGTTGAATTTAATTTGGGAATATCAACAGAAAATATCTTCCAAATAATTTTATCATTATCTAAATCTTTTAGTTATTTGGAAGATATAAGATATAAGATAATTGAGTTAATATGTATCAAATATTCTTTAAAACTGATTTAATCTAATGAATATTTGAAAGATATAATATATCAACAGAAAATATCTTATCAACAAACTATTCAAAGTCCAAGCCCAATCAAGCCTATATAAAGAGACCCAAGGGAGGCAGAAAGAGGGGGACTTCACTTCATTCATTCTCTCATATTCCTCTCACTTTTCTTTCATCTTGTATTCAACTCCATTCATGGAGAGCTAAGCATCTAGGGTTATTCTGCTGTAATTCCAAGACGGATTCTGAGGTTATGTTCAATTAATGCAATTGTTTACTTTGATTATTGAATTAAGTTGTTCTTTCTATGTCTTTCATCTCTCTATCTTGTTAAAAGCAAAGATTTTTGCATCATAATATGTTTGAATCTATATGCATATTGATTATATGAGTTTTAGGGTTTCTAGGTTTAAATTGAGAATCTACTTTGATTTAATTTAGGAACTTTCATATGATTAAATGGTTTTTACTATCAATTGAGAATGTACTTTGGTTGGTAGTAATAATTTCAACTATAATCAATTGAGAATTTACTTTGATTGATTAACTTTTAATTTGGTTAAGAGATTTAAGAATAGACATGATTAAACACAATAAAATTTGATTGAGAATGTACTTTGGTTGAATTTATTGTGAATAATCTAGAAAGGTTTTGCATTTGATTGAGAATTTACTTTGGTTAAATGCATGATCGCCCTCAAATTAATTAAGAATGTACTTTAATTAATTTGAAACTTAAATAATAATCAATTGAACAATTATCTATGAATAACCAATGACAAATCTATCTTGGAAAAGCAGTGGAATTAACCTATTTAATCATAACTATTTTTAAGTTTATTATTTGTTCTTTAAACATTCTTCAAACATCATTTTTATTCATAAGCATTGCATAGCATAAGAGTCAGATATTCAGAAGCAATTCCGTGTTCGTTGGGAGATGACTCAGGGTTACTTTAGCCCTATCTACTTTCTTGAATATTACTTGGCAATACTGATGTTGCCTTGAAAAGTAGTATTAATTTGATAGCTTCGACGACAGCCTATCAGTCATTAATGAGCACAATAGAACATTTTTAAAGTGGTTCAAACAACAGGTTCGAGACCGTACAATTTCTGATACATTAAACTAACTATCAAGTGAGCAAAACTTTGATGTCATATGTTGGAGTAGGTATGATATAAATAATTATACATTTCGCATAAAAGAAGATGAAAAAGACACCACACAAAATAGTGGATTAATGGTGATGGTTAAGTCAATGCATTTCTCGAGTTTAAATGATTATTATGGCATTAATATGCTACTTTGGTGTAATTGAAGATATTTGAGTGATAGATTGGAAAAGTTTTAGAGTAGCTATTTTATATGTAAGTGAGTTGATGGTAATACTAGTGTCAAGCCTAATGATCTAGGTTTTACATTGGTTGACCTAGAAAATGTAGGTTATATTGAAAAGCCACTCATCATGGCATCTAAGGAAAAATAAGTGTTTTATGTCACTGGTCGCGTAGATAACAGATGGTTAGTGGTGCTCTCAGGTAGAACAATGCATGGTACTGATACAATGATGAAGTCATTCTTGATATTAGTGAAACTCCATTTTTCTCATCAAATATGTCGACCTTGAATGTTGATAACGAAGTAAATGACTTTCATGCCATATGTGATGATCACTACAAAGGGTAATGTGAGAACATTCCAACTTGACAATGTATAAACTTAAATTTTAGATTTATTTCAATTTTATTTGTTATTTTATCTAATAATTTTTACTAGCACTTAATCATTTGAACATGGATATATTTGGTGGCACACCATCTAGTGGCTTCCCACCTTCACAAGGTGGGGACGAGATTCATTTGCCTACCCAAAAAGGGGTAGGTCTAGGACTAGGTTGAGAGAGCTAACAACTACCTGTTGTGTTGAGCATAGGTTGCTCATCTATTTTGATATGCAAACCTATAACCTTTAGGAGAGAATATCACGAAATTTTTCGGTTATGTGGCCTTGGTCATTAGAAGCAAGACATCCATTGTTTGTGATTATTGAGACTAGAGAGTGTGAAGAACCAAATATGACAGAGTATCTTGGTATGAAATCTTAACTTATAATAATTTATTGTGATCATATATAATTGATATTTAACATATGTCATTGATTTTTATTATACAGGTCACATATGACGTTTTAAACTCTAATCTGTTGAGAACGAAATGGATTTCATATTCTAGGGAACGATAGAAGAACTTTAAGACTATGTTTACAACTCATTATATATATGGTTCCAAAAGTTATTAAAAAAACCCTATGAAAAGTATCAATTTCTTGATGAGAACACATGATAGGCTTTTAAGGAGAAGTGATATGATCATGCCTTTTAGGTAATATCATATTATATGTATGTTAAATTATTTATATTAACATATTGTTAAAATAACTCATTCTTTACACTTTGATGTCATAGGCTCTAAGATAATAGTTGCACAAGATATCCAAAAATAAAACTCCACCCCAATAAACTGTCTGGTAGGGGTTATGAGAAATTGGAATATAAAATGATGAAATAGGCCACTACCTCTAATCTTAGTGAGGCCTTCAATATGGGTATGGTGGTTCGTCTTCCTTGCCATGATATAGGGAAGAGAGGTCGCGAAAGACCATCAAGAGAGTACGCATTCGAGAAAGTAGCAGGCACAACCAGACGCATTATAAGTTCCTCAATGCTAACACATGATTGAAAGTATTTAGTAAATTTAACTTCAAATTTTTGGATTGTAAGATGAGTTGGTGGAGCATATCACCCAAGGTACCTTCACTCTACAAAGGTGTAAGGACATTTTGGTGGTTGCCATTGGTCATCCAAAGCATCCTGGAGATGTTCGTGGTGTTAGAAAATTTATTGACATTCTTCAATTCTTTGGTCCTGTGTAACTCATCATAGTAAAACTCATGTCACTAAGGAAGTCCTCATGTCTATTAGAGAAGAAATCACACAAGAGATAAGGGAGGAGATAAGGGAAGAGAAGAGGAAGGAGATGAGTGAGACGAAGAAAGATTATTGTAATATGCAAGCACAATTGAAGAAAGAGTACTCTGATATGTGGGCACAATTATTAGTAGAAGTGCAAGTAAAGTTAGCCTCTTCCTCAAACTAGTCTAGGAATCCCCTCACTGAACAAAGTTTTATATAATAAGATAAAATTAGCATCGCATTATCGATACTATAATGGAATGAAATAACATTTCCTGATTCTTACAAAAGAATTAATATAATTTATTATTATTAATTTAATAATATGGAGTTAATGTTCTCTTAACTACACTAAAATCGGAAGTCAACACTAATTTTTAGTCGTTAATTCAATGTATTCTATAAAAATGAAATAGAAGAAAATGTGCTTGGAATAAGCACTAGTACAGTTAAGGGAAATGGCAGCGATTATTTTCGCTGATAGGCACCAGTTCCTGAACCGAGGCATATTCAGGCGAGGTAAAAAGTGGTAGACTTTATGCCTCGGTTTTGAAACGAGACATAAAATGGTACGATTCGGCCTCGGTTATTAGAACCGAAATTGTTCCCCTCCCTCTACTGCCTCGGTTAGAGGTTGAACCGAGGCAGTAGGGTCCTTTTTTTATTTTTTTTCCTTCTTCTTTAGCCCGTCATATAATTTTAATTTTGGTGCCTCGGGGTCGGTCTCCTTGACAAAGTTAATAGCACCTCCAATGAACTTGATCATGCGTGAATGACTAACCAGACCAAACAAACAATTTTTTTAGTACAAAGGAAGCAAGTAAAACAAATCAAAACAAAATCTCAGATTCAAAATATCATTCTCAGATTCAATTCAACAAATCAAAACAAAATCTCATATTCAAAAGATCATTCTCACATTCAATTCAACAAATCAAAACAAAATCTCAAAAACCAAATGCAAAACTCTACTGAAACTCGAAGCAGCTACGGTCAAAAGCTCTCCAGCGATGGTCACAGCTGCCTGAAACCCGAAGCAGTTACCCGAAGCGGCGCTCATGAGCATCGTTCCTCCGCCCTCCGCATTTGCCTCTGCCGCTTCTCCTCCTCCTCCGCCGTCATCAAACCCTAATTCGCACCACCACCATCAACATCAAAAAAAACCCTAATTTAACTACCATCACCACCACTATCACCGCCGCCACCATTGACGCACCACCACCACTTGCTCTTCCCTCCAGAGGCGACGCACTCGCAGGAGATTTTGGAGCAGTAGTCTTTAGAGCGAGACCGAGAGAGCGACGGAGCGAGAGAGCGACGGAACGAGAGAGCGAGACCTAGAGAGCGACGGAGCAAGACCGAGAGAGCGACGAAGTGAGAGAGCGACGGAGCGAGAGAGCAAACCAGCGAGAGAGCGAGGGGAGGCGAGAGCGAGGGAGCTAGGTTTTCGTTCAATTTGGGAAAACATTTTGGGGGAAATAAGAGGCTTATATGCCTCGGTCCTTCTTGGGCCTGAGGTAGTAGAGGCTTATATGCCTCGGTCTTTCCTACCAATCGATGCAGTATACCCCTTCCACCTCGGGTTTCTCTTAACCGCGTCAGAAACCGTGTCAGAAACCGCTAATTAGGCACCAGTTGCTTTCACAACCGAAGTGATAGCTCTTTTTGACACCGGTCTAGTATGAACCGAGGCCTATAAGGTCTCGTTAATTACGAAACTGTCACCGTGTCTGAATATATAGCGATTTGGTGTAAAGAGAGGTCTATTGTGCGAGTTTAAAAGCACATTTTTTAGAAGTTTTAAAACAGAAAGTTTTAAGTACGAATTAAATGCTAAGTAAAATTCAAGAAATATTGATTTTATAAACATGTAAATGAAATGCATTACTATTTCAATTGTGCACATACATAGCTAACCTAAAACATTGTATATGTTTAAGAATAAAAATGATCAAATAATGCTATAAACCATTAATGAAAATGTCAAATTTTAATTTGAAGTATTAAGATTTTGATTAATATAGCATAAGCAATATTTTAATTAATATTGAATGTGTATAAGTAAAAAATTTTAAAACTATAACCGATGGTTCAACAAATAAAACTTATTGAACATTTTGAGATATTGATAAACCTTATTTGTTTAAATACTGAAATTTATAACTAGATCATGTAACTTAATTACTTACTAAAGTTTTTATATTATATTCATAAACACACCATTAACAAGATTCGATTACTTGAACTTAGTATTGTAGGTTATGTACTCTAACATTAATGACATACTTAAGATATTTATGACTTCAAGAATTGAAGACATTAACTAGATACAGATATTTTAGATTAAAAATAATGATAAATTATTAATTTTTTATAATAATTACAAATAGTTAAATGTGATATTAAATGACAAGTTTGTCGAATTTACCCATAATTAATCTATAAGCCTATATTTTTTTTATAGGTCTTTATAACATTTATATGTTCTGTTATTCTTTAATATTATTCTTGAACATGTTATGTTTCCAATAACTTAAAAGGTTTATAAGATATACGCTTAAAAGTAGTGACAAATTTCTTATCAAAATGTCATCAAAAAAGCACGCCTTATGCGATAAAGAGAAATAAAATCAAATGAAACTATTTTAACAAGTTACTTTATATATATATATATATATATATATATAACTTAAGTTGAAAAAGAAAATTACTAAATGACATTTCATGTATAATGACAACTTTATTGCATCTCACAAAACCTTGAGATAAGGTTATGGAAAGTTTCTAAAGACATCTTTATCAACTAGTTTTACAATGTACCTATACTGAAATTATTGCTTAAAAAAGAAATTAAAAAAATACATGGGATATAATGAAAGAATAGGAAGAGCTAATGAAGCTTAGTAAGTTAAGAACTAAATATAGTGTTAATGATAAATATGAATTGATGTACAAATGTATTATTTTTTCTGTATGTTTTTATCAAAATTTTGTTATTATTGACTCTTCCCATTGTTTATTAAAGTTATTGTTTAACAATCAGAATTTTTGTTTTAGAATAAATGATTATACTAAAAGAAAAAAGAAATTATATTTTGATACATACAAAATTTTATATTTATTTAATATTATCTTTTCTTACTTTTTATTATTTTTTAAAAGAAAACATAAAAATTATTCTTTTATGACCTTCTAATGTGATAAATGAATATAAATGTGTATCATCTTACCCTTACTAAAAGAAATAAGAATTGGTAAATTGTTTTACTTTCAAAAGAAACACAATTTTGTTGGATTTTCATTACAAAACTAAATATATATGGAAAGATTCGTGAATCAATTAATTACCTAAAGCTTTACCAAACTCGTGGTATAGATTAATATAGGAAATAATGTTAACCTAATGATTAAAACCCTATCAATTTATGTTGGAGCAAATTGCATCAAATGAGGAAGTTTTTATGAAACAACAAGAGATTTGAATGACAAGGTCATAATACAATACGTGAATTTGATAAATCTGTGTATGCCCTAAAAAATGATCTCGAAAAATCAATAACAAAGTGGAATGGATTTTGGACAAAAAAAGGCTAAGTTGATCACACCATATTTGTAAGGAAATCTATAAAATGAACTATTACAATCTATTTTGATGACATTGTCTTTATTCACACTACAAGTGGTGATCAGATCGGACAACTACACTACTTTATTGGGATAAAAGGAAATTTTGACCTCCCAAAAAAATAAAGATTTGATTTTGTTAAAGAAATATGAAGATATGAAAGAAGTTCTATGGATAGAACATAAGAAAAATTAAAAGAGATTAAATTTTATCAGCGTCAATCTATTAAGTGATTAAATTTTCCCATGGAAATTAAAAAAGGTACATTATCTATCCTCTTTCCATTCTCATATTCCTTTGTTTCTGAGTAATTTATTCAAGCAATAATAGGTGGGATTATTAGTAAGGGTTTAGTCTGTGATGAATTGATGGTTGAGAAAAGAGTGGTAAAAAAAAGCAATTATTAGAGGGAATGAAAATGGAGTATTTAGAAGGAGGTTTTGAGATAGAGAAAAGGAAGTTTGAGTAAATGAAAAGGGAAAAACGGAAAAGGGAAAAAGCAAAGGTGTTCCACGTCAACCAAATTAATAGGCATTGTTCCCCACCGCATGGTCCATTGCAACTTTACCTTTGCTATCTTAACCAGGCTTTGGTAACTTAACCATATCAGGCGGTCAATTCCTGACCTAACCTCACACTGTTCCCTTGTGGTCCCCCCAATCCCCCTAAACACACCTCATTCCCTTTTTCAATGACACTCAAATAAAAACTATAAAAGAAATCCTCTATTTATTATAATCATCATATAATTATAGTTCTTTTCACTCCCTCAGTTATATATATATATATATATATATATATATATATATATATATATATATATATATATATAAATACATAGTTATATACATATATATCCACCTCTTCTCCTTCTATATATGAGTCTATTCCCGCATAGGTCTCTCTCTCTCTCTCTCTCTCTATATATATATATATATATATATATATATGTAGAGGCTAAGCTAAACTAAACTAAACTAAATCCTTCTCTCTCTTTGTTTCACAGCAGTTGATCAAATTCAGAGCACAACAGGTGTAGCAGGCATAAACCTTCGCTTCCACTCAGACATATATCCCCTATCACTCCAGTTAGTTATCTAACGGTTTTCTATTTTCTCACTTTCTTCCCACTTTACCCTTTTTTTCCTCGCTTATGCCATCCCATCACTAGCACACCGCACCATTTTATTCAATCAAAGCTAGAATGATAAGCTGGACCGATTTGTACACCGTCTTGACGGCGGTGATTCCCCTCTATGTCGCCATGATCTTAGCCTACGGTTCGGTACGCTGGTGGAAGATATTCTCGCCGGACCAATGCTCCGGCATAAATCGCTTCGTCGCGATCTTTGCGGTTCCCCTTCTTTCCTTCCACTTCATCTCCAGCAACAACCCTTACGCCATGAACTTCCGCTTCATCGCTGCCGACACGCTCCAGAAAATCATCATGCTCTTTGCTTTGGCAATCTGGACCAACTTCACCGCCAACGGCAGCTTGGAGTGGATGATTACCATTTTCTCCCTCTCTACATTGCCCAACACGCTGGTCATGGGTATCCCGCTCCTTATCGCCATGTACGGCGATTATTCCGGCCAGCTCATGGTCCAGGTGGTGGTGCTCCAGTGCATCATCTGGTACACCCTCCTCCTCTTCCTCTTCGAGTACCGCGGCGCCAAGCTCTTGATCATGGAACAGTTCCCCGAAACCGCTGCTTCCATAGTTTCCTTCAAGGTCGACTCCGACGTCGTTTCCCTCGACGGGAGAGATTTCCTCGAAACCGATGCTGAAGTCGGCGACGATGGGAAGCTCCACGTCACCGTTAGGAAGTCCAATGCTTCTAGAAGATCCTTCATGATGACACCTCGCCCGTCTAACCTCACCGGTGCCGAGATTTACAGCCTCAGCTCCTCCCGTAACCCCACGCCACGTGGCTCCAACTTCAACCACGCGGATTTCTACTCCATGATGGGGTACGCTCCTAGGCATTCTAACTTCGGCGCTGCGGATTTGTACTCCGTGCAGTCCACGTCACGCGGAGTCACGCCGAGGCCCTCCAATTTCGAAGAGAACTCTGCACCCGCACCGCAGGCTATCAGCTCCCCGAGGTTCGGCTTCTACCCCGCCGTGCAGACCGTGCCCTCTGCCTACCCTGCTCCCAACCCGGAATTCTCTTCTGGGTTAACGAAGAGTGTGAGCAAGAATTCGCAGACGCAGCCACAGCCTCAGTCTCAGCCGCAGGCTCAAGCTCAAGCTCCTCAAGTTGCTCAACCGCCCAACAGTAGTAGCAAAGCCAGCCACGACGCTAAGGAGCTCCACATGTTCGTGTGGAGCTCCAGCGCCTCACCGGTTTCTGAAGCCGGTGGCCTCCATGTATTCAGTGGAGCCGATTTCGGAGCTTCCGACCAATCGGGCCGCTCCGATCAAGGTGCCAAGGAGATTAGGATGTTAGTAGCGGACGAACACCCTCAAAATGGAGAAGCTAACAAAGGTAGTACCACTAGATTCTTTTTTTTTTTTTTTTCTCTCTCCTCGACTTAAATTCACTTAGGTTTAAAACTAGTTTCCACTCAATTTTCTAATGAAGTTGAATTCTTCAATCAAAGTTTAAATTTGTGGTTGAACAAGAGAACTTGGTACTTTTGCAACTTAATTTAGGCTTTGTTTTGAGGAACTGATTTAATTTGGGTGATTGCGGGTTGGAAATGAAGCTACAGCAGAAGGAGAATTTAGGGGTGAAGATTTGAAGTTTCCAGGGAAAGAAGGTGAACAGGCGGAGGAAGAAGCAGAGAAAGCGGGCGCCGCCGGGCCCAACAAGCTGGGTTCCAGTTCAACGGCGGAGCTACACCCGAAATCGGGCGTAGGCGTGGCGGGGAAACACATGCCTCCCGCGAGTGTGATGACTCGTCTGATACTGATTATGGTGTGGCGGAAGCTTATCCGCAACCCCAACACTTACTCTAGCCTCATTGGTGTGATCTGGTCTCTGGTGGCGTTTAGGTAAGTAAATTTCAAAGTCAATCTGGAACAACGACGATGAATTTTTGTCATGGTTTTGACTTTTAGGGTTTAGCTATTATTATTATTATTACTGTAGGATGGTTATTTTGTGTTGACGTAGCTGTGATATATGATTACTAATTAATTAATTGCAGGTGGCATGTGCACATGCCCAAAATAATAGAGAAATCAATCTCCATACTGTCTGATGCTGGTCTTGGAATGGCTATGTTCAGCTTGGGTGAGTGGCCGTGATAATTTGTCCAAATTCTTGCTCTTCCAATAATTTCATTCCCCTATATTTGCAATTCCTTTCCTCTTTGGCGAAAACATGGATATTCATGATGGCTGCCTTTTCCGATGTTTAAACGTACATTGACGAGAGTAACTGATGATGTTCATGTGATTGTATCTAAATAACTTTGTTGGTTCATTTCTTGGAGTTTCAACAATGCTACTAAAAATAATTGTTTGTGGAAATATGAAATGAGAATGTTGATTGAATGCGATGGTAAGGTGAGTGTGATGAATGCGTGAAAAGTATGGATTTGGGGGTAGAGCAAGTAATAAGCATAAACAAAGTAATGGGCGTCCATTGAAATGAAGTTTGGTACCACATAACACAAGCAGATGATGTTGTTCACTAGACGATAATATGGGGATTGCATAGTGATAGTGCAATGTCCCCGACATGTGGGGTCTGGTCTTGAACAACGTCTCTATGCGGTCCAGGGCGGTGGTGGGGACCTGTACCATTTTTGGACCCGGATTAGGCAAAGGTAGTTGATTTAGACGAATCAAGTGGTGTACTAAAAATATCTTTTCATTCACAAAACTTAAAAGCATTTTCCCATCATGCCCTGACTGTAAATTTTGGCTCCCTTTTTCCTTCTCTTCTCTTTTCATTTTCACCTTTTTACCCTTTCGGCCAAGAAAATTATTGATGACTAACCTATTTCGGTTTTTGCGCTTCTAGGTCTCTTCATGGCTCTTCAACCCAATATAATTGCGTGTGGGAACTCAGTTGCAACATTTGCCATGGCTGTTCGATTCCTCACAGGTCCCGCCGTCATGGCTGCAGCTTCCATCGCTGTTGGCCTACGTGGCACTCTCTTACGTGTAGCTATTGTTCAGGTAATTAACCTTGACCTATAATCCTATTTGATAGATATCACACTGTTAATCTTACTTGCGTGTGCAAATTTCTTTGATATCTTTGAATGCAACACAGGAAGTGATAGATTTTCAATAGTTAGGACCCTTTGGCACTGTACATTCTAGGAGAGAAGAACCCAATAAAAAATCATTAAATAGACTCTTTCCACTTGACTAATTATAACTTTTACTAAATTTAGTTACCAGTAAAATATATTTTAGTGAAAACATGTTTTATAGCATCTTATATATTATATGAAATTTTAATGGACTTTTCTAGTTCAATTTTGGCTATCATGTTAAGCATGATTTGAAGAAAAAGCCCTGGAAAGCTAACTAGCTGAATATGCAATTATTGTTCGTAGGCTGCACTTCCGCAAGGGATTGTTCCATTTGTGTTTGCCAAGGAATACAACGTTCATCCAGCCATTCTCAGCACAGGGTAAGTAACTGAAGTTTCTCATTTTATTTTGATTTTTGTTCTTTTTCTTAAGAAAGAAGTTAACAATTTTTCGTGAAATTTGCAAACTTAATTGCAGGGTTATATTTGGGATGCTGATAGCTCTACCAATTACTCTAGTCTACTACATATTACTTGGTTTGTAAAATATGTATGCAGTAGTAGTCAGCACACCAGGACAGAATGAATGACCCTTTTGAACCTTTTTATACTTTGGGAGTTAGCATGCATGCCTGGTGACCACAGTGGATTACGCTGTTATTAACGAAGATGTGGATCTTCTGAGCTGGGAGAACAAAAGCCACAAACTAAACTAGTATTCTTAAAGCAGAGGAGATCCTCGAGAGTTTCCAAAAGTTTTGGAATTTCTGAAAAAAAATTGACCAATTGGCCCAAATCCTCATAATTCTAATCCCCTATCAAAAGTCCAAAATAGACGCAGTTTTCAAAAGCAGAGAGAGAGGAACAAGTACAGCTTATGGGAGACATAGCAGAGGAAAACAGGGGAAAGCTCGCATGAGCAGAGTCAATGAAATCTAAAAACGGTTCCCTCCGTATCTGCGTTGTAAATTTTATTAGAGTCATGTTTGTGTCATAGAGTAACAAAGACAGCTGAGCAATTCGGTAGGGGAAATGAAAATGGAATATAAGCTGAAGATTGGTTTCTTTAGTTTTGTTTAGTCATTTGTTTACTTCGATTTTTATTATTATATAATGGGTTTGTTTAAGTTTTGTTTTTGTCTTTGATCAACCGCGGATCCCGCAATTATTTGCGTTTGTCGTCTTTCTTTGGTCACGTTATTTGTTTAGTATATTTGTATATGATGAAGTAAAAAGAGCAAAAAGTGATATTAGCTATTTTTCTGGTTTAAAGAGAGGCAGATCTGGAAATGAAGATGGGACCATGAGACTGAGAGTTGAACTTTCAGAATATAGTCTTTCCACTGAGTGGGGATTATGTACTTCTCCTGTGAAGTTGAGTGATGGGTGATGGAAGGAAAAACTATTTTTTAAGAATTAAAAATGAAATAAAGAAGAGAAGGAGCAGGGTTAAGAGCACAAAACTTTTATTTGTGCTTTTTGAGTAGTGATGTACCCACAACCCTAACTAGCTAGTAACTCATAGTCAATAACACCTTTATCAGGAGTTGAGCTAGCGTGAGAGTGGAGGTGGGTTGGTCAGCACTCAACTTTTTTACCAGGAAAACGATGGTACTTCAAACTCATCATCCCCTACGGCTCCTTCAATTATATTCATATGGTGACAGTTGTAAGGAAAAAATAAAACAATAAAACAAAAACGTGGTTATCTCAAACCATTCATGGCCCATGAAAAGGAGACTAGGCGTCTATTAGCTCTATAACGAGAGGGTCTTTTTTTGTGAACATCAAGTCATCAAGACCTTGCAATTTTCTGCGTCTACTGTAGTTTTTTTAGCATACTATAGCTAGCTAAAAGTTTAAGCCGAAAGTTTTTTATTAACAGGAAGATCACATAACTATTTACGTTGGTTCATATTTTTAAGTTTTTTTTTGACAGGCCAGTTTTGTAACATGATTTTATGCATTTAGAAAGAAAAAAAGTTTGTTGAAAATCTATTTATGAAGATTCGCCTGTGAACCAAAATGATGTCACACATATTGCATATTTTGTTCAAGATGTTCAACTTGAACATTAATAGTATCAAATTTGTCACTTTAGCTTCAATTGTTTAAATCTAGCATTCATATTGTTGAAGTTGTCGTTAACAAATGTTCGCAGATCATTGATCCTCTTCATCATGTCATGAAGTGAAGAAGTATCTTGTTGAGGAGGAGGTGGTTGGTGCTGAGAACGTTCAGCACATTGGCGTTGAGCAAGAGCAGTAGCATATTTGTGAACCCATTTATTGTCAAGGGTTTTTCTCTGCCGCAATTGTGAACTTTCTTTCCTTTATGACAAGTATTTCATCATCTAATGAAATTTGAAAATGTTGTCGGTGACAAAAAATGCATAGGATAAAGGAGTCCCTGGCCTCAAAGCCTTCTTCATCCTATATCAGATGAGATGACCCCAGTTGATTTGTTTTTTTGTTATTATAATCCATATTAAAAGTAAATCTTTCTCAATAGCTTGTGCAACATTAGACACATGAGAAAGCAAAATACGACATATAACATAATGTAATATTCTAGCCTCGATTATCATAGAGTCGGCTAGTATTCTACCAGTAAGGGATTTGTTGGGCATAAAGATCATTTGTCTGGCTTCTAGGACACTATATTGTTATGCCCATTGCTCAAGTAAATTACTCTCAAAATTCAAGCCGACAGATGGAAGGTTGGCAATGAAAGCTAATAGGTTAGGTTTGATTATCATTTTTACATTTTTCACCTCAGTCTTAATGGTTCCATTGTCAAATATTTTGAGGTTGCTATAAAAAACACTTACTAAATTAGGGTAGAATATGAGTAATCATAGAGAAAATCATCCAAACCTAGATTTGTCAACATGTGGTAAAATTAAAAAATTTTGTCATTAAAATATTCTTCATCTAAGTGTTTTGGCTCAATAACTTCACTGTCACAAAAAAGTGAGAAATGCCTCTCTGATTGTGCAAGGGTGGAAAACAAAAGATTTAGGCCTGGTTGATCCAGTGATGGTGGTGGTGAGGGTGAGGGCGAGCTTTCAATCAGTGAGGGTTCATACCGACGACGTCCTGCACTTGAAGAAGATAAGCCCCTAACCATTTGCCTCTTTGAAGAATCAGTTATTTGAAAAAATTTAAATCGCTGGAAATTGAAGAGAAATGAAAGAAGAATGGAAAAATGTTAATTATAAGTGAAAGGAGTAGAAAATGGCTGTTTTTTTAGGTTGGGAAGGTGCTCTAATGGAGGAGAGGCGCCGTGTAGGGAGGAAAAAGTGAGGGTCTGCGAGAAGAGAGATAAAAAAAAGTTGTATTTATAGGTCTAGGGGTTCTAGTAATCGATTACAGGACTTCTGTAATCGATTATCAAAGAGTTTTTCTGTATTAAAACATGTGGTAACCAATTACACAACACTTGTAATTGATTACTATAGAGTATTTGTGTATTAACACACGTGATAATCGATTACAAAAGCAATGTGATCCCAGAGAGTTTTCTGTATTAAAACATGTGGTAATTGATTACACAATACATGTAATCTATTATGTCAATAGTTTGTGTTTTTTTTCCACCTTGCAATCATATGTGCAATATCATTATCACATTTTACTAAGTTGTATCATGAATGAGGTGGTTATTACATACCTTTACTGGATGACAATAATCAATATGTGTGACAACTTTTTGGTCACCACACTAGACAATTTCACCAATTTGATTTAGGAGTTCATTGAATATAGAATTGAGATTGATTGAGTTGTTGGTTGTCCATTCTGATCGAAATTCGAGTCCATACCCAGATTGATTTTCTATTATTCATGCGCCTTTTAGAAGACCTCTGAAATTATTTATTATCGGTGATTTTGGAATATCAATTGTGCATGTGGTAGTTGAAGATGATGCTTTTGTTGGGTTCATAAGAACCATGATTTGTTCTGTATATCTTACCCACATAACATACAATTTTATAAATGTGTTAATGGGGAAGTGAGACTTACATGTAATCTTTTGTAAGACATTTTCGTCTGATCGTGATTTAACATGCTTCATATGTGATTATTTCATCAATACTAATTGTGGGTCACCGAAAGTACAACTTATTGATGATTGCATTAGTTGGTTTGTCAGAAGCTATGCAAAATTTTTGCTTAAAGAGCTTGAACGTGCAATTGTAAGGAAGGCGAAACAATTTTGGATGCTGACATACAAATTCGACCACATGGTCACCATTTTTTATTTTCCCATCTTGAAATAAGGCAACAAGGTAAGAATTATATAGGTTGTTTGTGTCGGTGATGCCAAAGACTTCATTATCGTAGTTGTTCATCTTGTGTTGGGGATGAGGTGTGGAATGACTTGAAAAGTAATTAAAGTTTAGAAGATTATTACAAATTGAAAGCTTGGTTCTTTAAAGAAAGGAAAATAATAATTAAAACTTCTGTGAACATTAGATGAAAGTATTTAAAGTTTAGAACATGATTACAACTTGAAAGTTTGGTTCTTCAAAGAAATGGAAAATAATAATTAAAATCATGTGAATATTGGATAATATCCCCAACTCTTTCACTTTTGTATACCATCACCGTACCATCACCTACTTTCGTGAAATACATTATCACAACCGAAATAAATACAAACACACTAAAGAAAGAGTGAGCTAACATAGAATTAAACATAATATATTAATACACCTTGATAAATAATTTATGTGTACCTTACTTAAATCTATCAATACAGAACTCAAATCTTGTTGATTCGTATAAATGTCAATTACTTACTCACACAGAACCAAATGTCCACTCACATAAGTCATGCACCAACTCACAAAGCCAAGCAACTACTCACATATAGCCATAAATCTTCTCTCAAGAAGTCATGCACTTTCTCTTAGGAAGCCATGTACCTGCTCAAACAAAGTCAATCAACTACGTACATAGAGCCAAATATTGTACCATTCACAAAGAGCCAAACATCGTCAATGTTCACACAAAGCCACAAATATGTTGATTTAGAGCCATGCACCTACTCATAGAGCCAAATATTGACTACTCACACAAAGCCAATCATCATCACTACTTTTACAGGTCCAAACATCATCACTACTCACATAAACCCAAGCATCAAATCATTCAACTTATTCTTTTTCCTATTAGACGATCCATCTATCCTTTAATATTCATGAAAACCTTTCAAAAGTACATTCCTTTTAGTAAAAATACCACATGTTATATGAACTTAACCCTTCGATGGAAACCTTGCACTAAGCTTGACCAAGGATTTGAATTCATGTAATAAATACTATCATCTAATGCCCTCATAAGAGGTGTTGCATTAGTTCATAAAGTGTATGGGTAACCTCACCTAATAAATATATAGTATAATAGAAACATCGTCTGATGGACACAATGTTTGATGGGCATATCATCTAATGAAATTTGACAAACATTGAGTGTATCAATTTTGTACACTTGGTTTTTCTTTCATTGCTTCCCTTTTGAAACTTTTTTCAAAAATGTTAAACAATTAAATTCAAAAGGTTTTCTTTTATCTAATAGTATCCAAATTCATATAGTCATTCTCGACATTCACAACCTTCCTTACCTCATGTAGATTCACTCTTAATTATACTCATAAACTTCATTGATGCATTTTGAGAATTCATATCAGATTTAAAGTTTCTAAATTAAGTTGTACCAATTAAATCATTCGTCCAATACTCGATGAATTTAGTATACATACTTAAGAGCCTTACACTTTCAATTATACTTGTAAACCCTCAAGAATGGTGGATTTAGGCAAAATCCACCTAATACATATTTAACTCAACACAAAACACAAACACTTAGAGCCCATTTAAATAAAGTGCACAACCATAAATAGTTATCATCAAACAGATTCAATAAGTTGAACATTGCAAGTCAATAGAGAAATAACAATTCATCATTTTAACATATCGTGCTCTCGTTCTAACTTATGATGTTCTTAGTTTACTCTTTATGTTTTCACACTCAGTGATTTTCTCAAGTTGCTCTTGCAAACTCCAAACTTTTTGAAAAAAGAAAACGAGAAAATTATTTAGATAGAAAAATAACATTTTTGTGTACAAATGGAACCCACTTTGTCATCAATATATTCAAATAATCATCACCATATCAATAATTGTTTGATTATGTAATTAAACATTTGACTTGACTTCCATTTGTTTTACTTGTTCTCATTCCTTACTATGTAATAATCTAATCTTTCATCATTTTCACTTATTATCTAGTCATCTATTTTTTATATTGTTTAAGCCATCTATTATCTCATCAATGAAATGCATATATCCTCCTATGCATCCAATTACACCTATCATTTAATATGTATAATCATTTCACATTTGTTATGTTCAGCGCATGTTGTCTACATTTGTCTAGTCCTAGACTTAGTTTTTCTCCTATCTTTCCGTCTTTTCTACTTTCTATACTTATCTCGAATAAACAAGTTTTTAGAAAAATTAACTACACTCAAAATTATATCTAACATGAAGTAATTAAAAAAATTGTAATAAAAACTCAATTAAAAATATTCAATTTACCAAATATTTAAAACCTAATTATGCTTTTGTTTTATGTAATTTATTGGTCATTTATTTCGTGTCAATTCCAAAATAATTATTTTTATTATAAAACTTTGATAATTATATTTTTTATGGTATTATTAATCACAACGTAATTAAAAAAAATCAGACAAGCAATGTATTTATTAAATTGTGAACAAAAAAGTTCTTAGTATAACATTATTTATCATATATGTACAGTAGGATAAAAAAAATATTCTTAGCAAATCTCATTACTAAAACTTGAACACTAAATTATTATTTTTAAAGGATAAAAATTTAATCAAAGTGATAAATTATTGAATAAATTTATGAACTTTCCAATTAAGTTAATGTTAGTAATAGCTGCCATTATAAGAAGATTTTATTAAAAAAGAAAAAATAAATAAAATTATAGAGATCATACCAAATATATGATAGAATTACATTGTATGTATAACTAAAAAATACCTATTATGAAAAAAAGAAGTCATAATTTCTCTCATAAAAATCATTTCATACTTTGAATTCCACTGCCAGAAAAAAAAAAGGTAAATTTCTTATCATATTAAAAAATTTGTCATTAATTAATCTTCTCACATCCCCAAAAAATGTTTAATTTTTAAAAGTTTTCTACGAAGAATTTAGTATTAATTTTCTTTAGCATACTCCTACATGTTTTCTTATAGTTTTAATTGGTTCATTATCCTTCTCAATATTAGAATCTTCTCTGTTATAAAATATATTAACCCATTTAAAAGCTATTTTCAATTCCTTTAAAAATTGAGTTTCCTTAATGTCAAAGGTTAGAATAGCAGCTAAACTACTATGAGTTGAATATAATTGGTTCAAACCTTGCAAAATATTCACAATGAGAGTGATATCCTCCAAAGAAGGCATACAAGCCAAAGATTCATATTTCACTTGCACACCATCATCTAGATGCTTAACAAAAGCTATGAATGTGTAAGCGATTAGTCCACTTTGTTAACAAAATATGTCCATACAAATGATTTTTGCACTCCTTCAAAAATCTACATAGAGACCATATATCTCTATATACAACATATTATTAAGGACTTGTAAAAATGTATATTTTTGTGTCCACACATTTGAGGAAGATTCAGAGAAAAATGATTTTTCGTAATCTCAATATTATAAGCAATCCTAAAAAATATGAAACCTCAAAGAAATCATAATATATTTCATCAAGAAAAAGACTCAAACCAACTCTAATATACAATCATATCAAATACCTCCAAATAATACACATCAACACTCCATAAAATGTCTTCATCTCTATAAGCCACCACATAGAGTTGGCGCCTAGGATTCTTCAAACTCCCCTGAAACACCCACCACCTTTTAGTATATTGTCAAAAGTTTTGATGAAGATAATATTTTAATTAATTGGTAATATAATTTTTAACTAATTAATTGTGATTTGTAACCGTCAATTAAATGATTTATATTTAAATTTAAGTATGAAAGAAATATTATGTGCGTAAAAAGATTTCGATAATGTCATTCCTTCTTTTCTTGTGTCAGTATCAGGATTAAAAAATAAATCATATATAAAAGTAAATTATTTATTTCAAAATAGAAAAAAAATAGTTAGATAGAAAACATTTATGCTTTTGTAATAACAAATCTACGTTGAATTCGAGACTAAATTTAAAGAATCTAAGTCTCGTTTTCCTTAAACCAAGAAAATGATAATATTTTTCAAATTGAAATATTACAACACTTTATAAATTCAGAGGAGTAAAACTAATCCTTGAAACAAACACCTTCGTACATATTTTATAATAATTAAAGATAATAATATTTTAACATTATTTTATAATATTTTAACATTATGTACGTGTTATTTTATGATTGGTTCGATGTTTATGATTATTATTATTGATTGTGAAGTAATTTTAGATCAATAATATAATGACACGTAAATACTATTAAAATATTATAAAAAAATTGTCAAAATATCATTATTCAATAATTAAAGATATTTTACGAACATTAATTTGAAAATAAATTAAAAAAATACTGAGAAGATTAGTTAATTTAAATATTTTGAAAGCTTCTTCTGGGAGAAAAACACGCGCAACGCAACAACCCACCGTTAAAGTATCTTTTTTTCATCCCAAAAATCAACAACAACCCTTCCTCCACCCCTAACTTCAGCATTGTTACAAATCCGACAAACAAATTATTTTTCTTTATCATTTTGCAAAGCTTGGAAATATTATTTTAAAAATGCAAAGTTAAGCTAAACTTTATAATATTTTAATTAAATTTTAACTTCCTTATATATTTGAATATTTTAAATTAAAATTTTATTAACAAACAAAATTATTTAATTGAATGTTTACAAGTTATATATTTTTTTAACTGTAATTTGATTTTGTCAGTAATTGAATTGACTTCCCCTTTATCTTGTATTATTATACATAAAAATGAAAAGCGAGATAATTAAATTGTAAGTCTTTCATTAACTTAAATATTTATAATAGTAATTGTAACATCTAAAATATATATAAATCATATAAAAGACTTATCATATAATAATATTGTAAGAGAGTTAAAGATGTTATAATAAGATTACAATTATTTTAAAATAACCATAAAATTTAAAATTTTACCGATCGGTAATTTAGGATTACAAAATTCAATCGAACGGTTCAATCCAAAAACTAAAAACAGTAATATGATCAAACGGTCATATTTTAAACTGCAGGATTCTCGCTCTCTAACTCTTGCTCCAACGTACACTCCACATCCTCTGCTCACACCCAAGAGGTGATCATCGCAAGGGAAAAACCGAACGGAAACATGGACAAAACATACATACAATTCGTATAAGTACAACCAATGCAGAACCGAATACTCCAACATACCAAAACAATACATATATGCATATACAAATGAACACTATACTTCATGCTTAAACCGTACACTTGACTTGACTATCCGGATTCTATGAATATGTAGTTTGAGGCCGTTCATGCACTCGGGTGGTGTAGTAACTAGAAAACCATCAGCTGCCACTCGAGGTTAGTCCGTTATAACTCACCCAAGAACCTATGGGCTAGGACCTCCTGCCATTCTCACACAATGTCTTACCCATCTCTACTTGAGAATTGGTAATCATCAGAATGAACTCCGTGAATTTCACTATCCATATTCATACTATAACACCTTTGATACACTTTTCACTTGAGACATTTACCACTTCAATACACTTTTCACTGAGACATTCCTCTTTGGAATTCTCTTTCACATTACTTGAAACATATGCCTTGTTTGAAATATCAATACAATTTCTCATACTCAGTAGATCAATACAACTATCTCAACCCATCAAAGTCAAACAGTGATAATAGCATTTAAAGCCAAATATTCATTCATAGCAGAAAACCGAACGTCAACAACAAAAACTCTGAGTACGACCGAACGAAAAGATTAACAAATCTTATGGACAAGACCAGACGAAGACGATAAAACAATCCCTATATGAGAACATGACCGAACGATCATTTAAATAGTAAGACCCAAATAAGAGTCGAACAATATTGGCTTAAATCGAACCCTATTAGCTTAGGCAGAACATTATTAACTTAGAACAAATATGATATTGAGCACTAGTATAAGAACGAGCGTTCATAAGAGACCACACAACCCAATAATATTGATCGCTAACACTATCAGAAATGCTAGTAGAAAACCGAGCACCATATCGAACGAGCGTTGGTCCAAGACCGAGCACTTACCAAGAACGAGCGCTAGTACAATACTGAACACAACCAAGACAGTATATGACCGAGCGATCAATAACAATTAAAAACTATGATAGACCGAACCCTGTTTACACTCAAATGTTATGTCTAGACCGACTGCTATATTTACCTGAATATCAATACAAGACCGACTGATCATTAACTAAGGATCCACAAAAGTAAAACCCAGTCAAGACCGAGCACCAATACAAATCGAGTACTATTAATAACGAACATTAAACCTATTACGACTAATAACAAACGATAATACCCACCCTGAGACTGTCGAGATAAAAAACAAATACTTTTAAAACTGAACGTCAACATTAAATCGAACAACACTTAACCAAATTATCACTACGGAAGCTAATACTGTTAAGCCCGATTACATGACCAGACAGAGCGTTTTATACTGATTGTTCGATATTCTACAAAACTTGCAAAAACTTCTCAACTACTTCACAGATTTCATCCAACCAGAATATAGCATACAATTCAATCAAATATACAATTGTTCATACATGCAAACGTTCAAACAGAGATTCCAAACACAAACACAAAAAAACATAATTAAATTACTAACTTCCCTTACCTCTTTAACTGGACAGAGAACTTTTAGTACAGAAACTTGCTCACCACCAAAAGTCTTAGAAACCTAAAGTTCACTGATTTGTGAAAATATACCAACCACAAGACCATAAATGTGATCAGAATTTAATAGAAAGAGGTAATAAACTCATGCAACCAGAAACTTGGTTTGCATGTGCCAGAAAACAAACGTTCTAAGAAGAGGATGAACTTACCAACTCATAACAACAACTTGATCGGTGCAAAGTGAAGCCCTTGACACCAGGAAGACTCAAGCGTTGCCTGATTGATGATCGAAATAAGAAGAAAGTGAGAATTTGTAAAAAGAACACTAGTAAAAAAATGGTTTTTTAACTCGCACCATATGTTTCAGTGTTTACAAAACCGAAGCTTATAAATATGCAGTGGCATTTTCATAGTTATGACGAATTTGTAGGGTTCGGTTGACTAGGAACCGAGGCAATGCAATCGTTTGGCTTCGGTTCTACTCTCAACCGAGGCAATAATCGAACGTTTTGTCCACTAATATGTCTCGGTTGTCAAGGGACAAAGGCAATATGACCGTTCGGTTTCGCTTATGCTATGAACTGAGGCAGTAACCGAACGTTTTGTCCACTAATAAGTCTCGGTTGTCTAGGGACAAAGGGAATATGACCGTTCGGTTTCAGTTCTGCTATGAACCAAGGCAGTAACCGAACGTTCCAAGTTAATTTGTCCACTAATAAGTCTCGGTTGTCTGGGTAGAGGCAATAGGACCGTTCAGTTTTGGTTCTACTATGAACCGAGGCAGTAACCGAACATTCCAAGTTAATTTTGTCCACTAATAGGCCTCGGTTGTCTGGGACAGAGGCAATAAGACCGTTCGGTTACGCTTCTGCTATGAACCGAGGCAATAACCGAACGTTCCAAGTTAATTTTTTCCACTAATAAGTCTCGGTTGTTTGGGGGCAAAGGGAATAGGACCGTTCGGTTTCGGTTTTGCTATGAATCGAGGCAGTAACCGAATGTTGCAAGTTAATTTTGTCCACTCATATGCCTCGGTTGTCTGGGACAGGGCAATAAGACCGTTTGGTTTCACTTTTGCTATGAACCAAGGCAGTAACCGAACGTTCCAAGTTAATTTTGTCCACGAATATGTCTCGGTTGTCTGGGGACAGAAGCAATAGTACCATTCGGCCTCGGTCTTTTACTTAACCGAGGTAATAGCCCCTGCGTAAACTAAACGCGAATGCATTTTCTCGCGTAGTGTTCTTCCTCTTCCCTTTTGCGCCTCCAGAGAAGTTCTTCTCTCCAACTTAAGGTTCTTTTTCCTCCTTTTCTCTCCGTTCTAATTCGCGGCAAAGGAGGTTTGATTCTATTTCCAATCTTTTCTCTCTGCCATTTATCTTCTTCCCCCTTTATCACTGGTTCTAGGTTGGTATTGTAGAGATGGGAAAATATTCATGGCGGCGTGAAGCTCGTGGGTTTGCGATTTAAGCTCATGGTTCTTCTGCATATTTCTGGTTCTTGTGGTTTGCAGGTTTGATGGCGTCCGGATGGAGATGTGGTGGTTGCAAGTTATCGCGTTGAGTGTCGCGTTTCTTACGGCGGCGACGGCCTGAAGTAGGCTTTGTAGCGCGACAGCGGTGGTGATGCTTAACGGTGGTAATGGCACAAGGCAATGGTGATGGTGAGGTCGAACTTGGGTTCGCGAACTTGCTGAGAGACCGCTGTCGCGCTACAAAGCCTACTTCAGGCTGAACTTGGGTTCACGAACCTGCTGAGAGAGGCACTTTCGTGCGAAGCGAGAGTTCCATGGTTGATGCGTCAATGGAGGAGATGACGCGGCTAGGGCTCGGCGAGATCGAGAACCGTTCGGCGAGGACGAGAATTGTTCGGTTCAGTACGAACCGAAGCCTAAAGTCTAAAAAAAAATACCCTACTGCCTCGGTTACCTAAGAACCGAGGCATAATCCGACCGCTTATGACCTCGGTTGTTAATCGAGGCAAGAAACCTACCGTTTTTTGCCTCACCTATATATGCCTCGGTTGCGGAACCGCTGCCTATAGGTGAAAATAACCTTTGTCATTTTTCCTTATTGCACTAGTGGAAGGAAGAAAATTGTAGAGAGAAGGAGGAGAATATGAACTCAAAAACTTAGAGAGAAGAAGTGCATGCAGAGTTCACTCGGTTAAACATACCTGACTTCTACTTTCTGAATTTCTGAATCCTTACACATATACCTGGCTTCCACTCACAACTGAATTTAATGGTGCTTACAGTAATTTTATTAAAAATGATCACATAACTTCTTCATTTACGGACAAAAATAAACTACGCACAAACTCAACCAAAGTATGTGAAGGCTTTGGGTAACTAGTATAATAAAATTTGTTAATAGAAATTCAAATAATAATATATAAATTTATGATAAACTTAAAATTTAATTATATATATTTATTTATTTATACGTGAAGATACATAAGCATATATTAATGGTAACGTCAACATATTTAATGACAAAATAAAAAAAAATAAAAACTCAATTGAAAAATATAACATTTTTTTTACTCTCAATGATATACTTTTTCTTTCTAATGAAACACTTTATTAAAAATACATCAATTTATGAGATAATTAATAATTAATTATGCTTTATTAAAAATATATCAACATCGAAATAGTTATCCAAATCTCAACCACGTTGTTTTTCCTGTATTTGAATTTATTTAAAACATATTCAAAACTGAAGCACACGTGGGTAGACAAGGAAACTTGACGCAAAGACCAACATGCTCTGATGTGGGTTAGCTACATTCTGAGTGCATGCTTACACTCTCACATGCCATCTTCCTTTTATTTAGCCTAACATCTACTTTAGCTTAACATCCACCCCTCGCGCGTGTGCTTAAGGGACCTACCCTATCCACTATAAATTAACTCTGACTTAAGGATATATGTGTAGATGAGAAATATTGACCGATGAGTATCAATGATGATACGAACGTGAGTAATTTTATATAGAATTTAAGAAAAAAATCTCAGTGACTAAAAATAAGTGTGCACTTTCATGACATATAAATATTCCTAAAGGGTCTTGTAAAGATTTTTAATATTTTTTTAAATATTTCTAATATTAATATTGTATTTGTCGTTCCCTTGAATGTTCGTTTGAACAAAAAATGAATGATTTTTATATCTGAAAGATTGTTCAACATAACTTGTTTCTTCCTAAAAAGTAAAAGTGTGAGATTCTTTTCAGTGTTTATTTATTTAAAAAAAAAACTAAAATAAATGATGGAAAACTTTTTAAAAGTAATTATTTTAAGAAAATACTATAAAAATGGCCCTTATTTCCAAAAGTATATATGTTCTAACTTAAGATGAGTTACCTAGATGCAAAACAATAATTTCAAGGATTATTATAAAAAAAAATATATCATATATGGAGCAAAACCAAGAAAAAACTAAGACTAAAACAAGGACGATATATTAGGATACAAAATCTAAGTATTTTATTAAATAATATATTCATATGATTAATTGTATTCCTTAAGAATATATATATATATATATATATATATATATATATATATATATATATATATATATATATTCGATAACTTAACCATGATAGAGAATCTAAATGGATATGTAAATGCTCTTTTATCTGTTAGGTATACTTGATTAGGATTAAAGATTTACTCGTTTCAATTAGCACAAATCTCAACAAGACTGAAAAATACCATAAAATCAAGTTAATTAAATCTCAAACACAGAATAGTATTTAACAATGGAGCTAATGACATAGAAAAACTAAAGTTTTATTAAGTCAAAATACCATTGATGATCAATTATTTGTAACCCATAACTCGAAACAAGTTGATATTTCTTTGTCTTGATACAAAGGGTACGTAAGTCTTTTCCACTTTAACATCATGAAATTCTTGGCACAATCAATTCATATTTCTATTTTACATTTATAATGATATCGATGTGGGACTAATCATATTAGCAGTTTGAAACTGTCCATTTTCTCGAGTATTTTTGTGCTTCCTCGCATCGTTCACCATAAATTTAAACCTGTTTATCAGTTGAATAATTGTTCATGGGTATATATTGATGTGCCTTCTCTGGTCCTTTTCATCAGACTTTTAATTCTATCGTCAAGGGGTATATATCTAGAGAATATTTTTTTAAAAAAAATTGTATATTTTTTCCTGGTAAAACACGAATTTCAAATCAAAATAAGCATCTGGATTTTAAAGATCCGACTTTAACCCCAAGAGTGTGGCATGGAATGAACACAATCTTTGGTGGAAGAAACATTTATATTTTGTGTGTGTTTTTGCAAAGAAAAGAGGGAGTAACATGCTTAATATCAATGAGACTAATAATATAACAGTGATGGCGATTTATCAAAGTTGATACCTCTATCATTCGTCTAATCTTGGCACAAGTACACATTAGTGCCAACACAAGTTAAGTCATTATCCCTTGTTGATGGACGACCATTTCCATGATGACAATGGCAAACAAACATACACATTAGGTACAACTCATTAGACACCATAGTATTATTCTATACGAATGCACAGTGTTACCTGTGACATATTCTGATTTTCATTTTCTTTAGGTTAGAATTACAGAACAAAGGAGAGATATCCCTTTTAGTATGTATATATGTCTCTATCTCCTTGTCTGCTTCTAATCATAAAGGTCATATTTCTAGCTCTAGCATATATATTCTCGCTACATTGCCCTTTTCAGGATTCTTCGCAAAAGACACCGGGGTCCTTCTCACCGTCACAACTTCATCTTACTTTCCTTACACTTACCTGCAATAGTCAAAATCTTTAACTCTTAGTATGATAGATTACTGAGTTCTGTTAACTTGTTTATCATAAAATAAAACGTTGAGTATTATGATATGCAAAACTGGATAGGGATCAGAGCTAGTATTGTAGTCGGAAAGCATGTGATAATTTGAAGGTGACATAGGGTAAGATTTAAGGTATGTGATTAATTGCAAGGTGGTGAAAAGAGATTAGGAAAGTGACAAGGAGATTATACATGGTTGGTTGCATAAATGTTAGGGTCCAGGATTTGAGAAATTTCCTTGAGTCGGGCAGCCTTTTGTCAATTTGTATATGGAGTGTACAATGAGGGTGGATGAGTACATACATCAAAACAAATATGCATGCACCAAATCTAGGTTGGCATTGGTTTGACACAGACAAGAGGTCAATAGGTAGTAGTAAAGTGTAATAATCATTGCAGATAAAGTATACACATGGCAAAAGTGATAGGTTGCGGTCCATGCTCATGTGGGTTCATGTGGACGCAACAGTGATGGCAGTAGCCAGCCAAAGCTGAACATTGAGTGGTGCGTGTGCATTCTACTGCGTTGAAGGTAACAAGAAAGAGATATGAATTAAAAGAGATAGAAGCTTGGAGACGTTTTTGTAGGGGCTTGCCAGAATGTAGTTGGACAAACTCAACATGTTAATTGCTCATTTATGCCTCTCTTTACTTTCTTTTCAATATATACAAAAGCTTAAATTCACATCATTATCACCCACTCATACGCTACTAATTTTCATTCCCATCCATTCTACAAAATAATTAAGTTCTATAAAATTCAAAACTGTTACAAATCCAAGTATAAGTAAGTTTCAGTTGATAAAAATAAGAAAGTAAAGCAAAGAGTATTCTCAGTCTCTGTAATTGCACACAATATAAGATATTGACCCGACGTGCACACCACAAAAGAATAAGTTGTGTGAATTTTTTATATTTGTTTAGTTAAGGTATTATCAGTGTTGTGTGAGAAGAAAATGAAGAAGTGATGGGAAGAAAATGAAAGGGTGTGGATGGAAAAACATATGGTGGCACACTCGTGTGCGTGGCCTGATATTGAAGCATAGATTGAGGGGCCAGAGTGTGGAAATTGTAGTGGCTGGAATGAAAGTACAGGAAGCAGTGATGGGAAATAGAAAAATGGTATTGAGCATTAAATCTGTCTAACCAGCTGTAACAATTTTGAGAGAGAATGGAATTTATTCAGGTGAATAGAAATGTGTGTATTTTGTAGGAAGAGTAGAGAAGGAAGGGTGTTGAATATTGGAGTTGTAGATTTTGTGTTGGGACCATGAAAAATTGAAGGAAGAAAGAAGCAAAGGGTGTGTTGGGAAGAGAGTAAATGAATGGAAACGAAAGGCAATGAAAGGTGAGAGAGAGAGAGAGAGAGAGATGATGGTGTTTGTAGGGTGAACCACGGACATCAACCGCATGGGGTGGTGTGGACTACTTCCTATTGGGACCATTAAGCCCCTCGCTCGACAACGACAATCAATCAAAATCATCAAAAAATTTTAACCCCTTTTTCAATATTACATCTTCACCCTCTTTTTTCTCTTTATTCTCACACCAACCCTTTTTAGGACTCCCACATTCCTTATGGGATACGGAAATTAAATAAAATTAGGACTGCTATAACTTTTCTTTTTTTTTTTTCTTAAATCTCTTTTACAGGTCAAAAGATACCCTATATAATATGAAATACTAATTTATTCGGTCCATAATTTGATTATTTAAAATACCTTTTAATTCTCATATTTTTCTGATTCAAATTAATTATTTTAAATTTAATATAGATAGTTTAGAAAAAGGATATAGTTTCGTATTTCACAAATGGGTGTTGCTCCCTCTACTACCACAGCCTTCTCTTTCCACCTCCCCTTTACTATTTTGCCCCTCAGTAAAATTTTATTTTTAGAATTATTGTTTTTTAATTTTACTCATTTATAACATGTTTCACTGATAACCTACGTAGTTCCTTGTATGAGTAAAATATTTTTCTGCAAAGCTCAGTGATCGTAAAAAGAATTATCAAGCAATCTTCCTCTTGCTTTCGGTGCAGTACGTGGTGCAGTGCGTTTGTGGTGTAGTGTGTTTGTCGTGGTTCCTCTCCAGGTACATAGTCATAATCCTTCCAATAATCCTAAATCCTAAACCCTTCCAATAATCCTTCCAATAATCTTTCCAATAATCCTTTAACCCTAAAACGTAAAATGAAAACGAAGCCTAAACGGATGACATCCTTCAACGGATGTCAACATCCGTTACCGTTGAAGGATGTCATTCGTTTAAGCTTTGTTTTAATTTTATGTTTCTGTTATTATTTTATTAGATATTTTAATATTTTGATTTATTATTTTTGAATATCTTTTTAATGTATTTTAATAATGTATATTTATATTAGTTTATATTTAAATATTAAAATATTAAAATAATAAAATAATAAAAGTAAAAAATTTTAACTTTAAGGATATAATTGGAATTAAAGATAATTAGGAAGGTGGAGGGAGAAGACTGTGGAGGTGAGGGGCAACACCTTCACAAATAGTATAGACAGCTTCTCAAGTCCAAATAACAAAGGGGAAAGGCCCATTTTAGGGAACAAATATATTAGGTCATTGCTTCCTTCACCTCGATAATTACTAAGCGCACTCACATGATAAGAGAAAAAGATTTGCACTGCACCATCACTCTCATTGTCGTCACCCGTCATCATACCGTTATTGCAGAAGAAGAATGGGAGAATGCTCTAGAAAAGAAGAAAGGATAAAATGTAAAACAAAAGTTTATTCTGGAACGTCTTTCATGTGATATGAAAAACTCTTTTAGAAACACATTTTGTATAAGTGTGTTTTGGAAAACTTATCCACTGGATAAATTATTCCAAACTATATTTTATACGTTCCGAAAATTTTGTTCAGAAAAATTGTATTCTTAATATGTTATTTCAAAACATTTATTTTTCAAAAAAAAAATTTTAGTTCCGAAAATCTTGTTCCCAAAATTTCTAAAATTTGTAAGTTAAAGGTCATTTTTCGAAGATTAAAATAACCATTTTGAAAATTTTAAGAGGTGCAAAAAGAAATTGTGATAGTGAGAAAAATGGTAGTGTAAAAAGTAATCAAAGGCCCATAAGTATTTAAACGATTGTCATTAATCTCCCTCTCACGCTCTTTTCCATACTTACTAATTCATGAACCCGTGAAATCTATGAAATTTTTTTCAAAAATATTAAATTATATTTCTATGATAATTTGATTTAATTAAGTAGATGATTTATAATATAATATACTTTATAATTAATATATAAATGGGTGAATAGCGTTGACGACTAATATAAGAAAATAATTCAATTATCTGAAAACTTTGAAATTATTTTAGTGAACTATATACAAATACAAATAAATCATATTCAATAATAATTTTATATTATATTTTAAATAAGTAATATGCAGGAAAACTAAAACTATTTTTTACGTATTACAATAAAAATCAATTTTACTTATTAACACTATAATTAACTATAAAAATTGACTATATATATTAAATAGTATTTCTATGATTATTTAAATAATATTTTTCTTTTTAATAGTCAATTTTAAATTATATATATATATATATATATATATATATATATATATATATATAATACACGCTCACATTCGTGTATACTTTTGCATTTTACATTTGATATTTCAACATCCAATTGACCAAATCTAATCTTAGAGATTCATAAATAATAAAAATCTAAACCTCATTGGTTCTCCAAGAATGTCAAATATTTATCCTAATAAAATCCAAAATGAAATAGTTATTTTGAGACTGAGTAAGCCACTCGGACCATATTTTATATGGTGATTATACTTTTATGAATGAAAGTTATTAGAAAATTAAATTAATAAATATTTAACTAATAAAGCATTTCATATACTATTTGAGTTGGTTAAAGATATTAGAATTGTAGGAGGAAAACCTAGAATTCACTGATGTATTAAAAAAATGTATTATAGGCAGACAATTTGAACTCCGTAAAAAAGATGGGAGCTTGTTGACAAGTGGGTCTATTAGCATGAACAAGTCAGTCGTATGACATATACATTAATTTCATTTATGTTTATATTGTACTTAGTCATAAAGTTTATGTTAAAATTTGTGTACTGTGTTAGAGGGACAAGAGCTTGGATGGTCTGTATAGTTTGATGAGGTATTTTAGCAAACATATATTCGCACGGATATCGGCCAATTTGTCAATAAAAATCTTAGAAGACACATGCAAGTCTCTTTTAATGTTGAAATTATTTACCCTTAAATTTATATATTAGTTAATTCTTTTTAATAGTAATAGGAAGAATTTGAGAGTAGACTTTTGCATGCAAGATATGAGGATGAATCTTCTACTAATGAAGAATAAGAGGCTAGTAGTCTCATCCTACACAAGACGGGATTATTAGGACTTTGGTCCAAACTTACAAATCGTTGCACATAAGTTATTTTGTTTATTCATTCTCAATTAATCTATAGGTAAGGATGCTAGTTTGAAAATATTTGTACTTAGTTTTTTTTGTGTATCTCTAAATTGAAAATATAAGAAAACACTAGACGGGTGAATTATAATCATGTAATTATAAACATGTAATTATAATTATATTTAGAAACATTTTTAATTTTATTATTATAATTATAATAGTAGTAATTATAATTATTTTTAAAAACATGTTTAAGAACCTTTTGATTTTTGAATTATTACTACTTTCAGAGTTGGTTGTTTTATCAAGAGACTTTTTTATTTAAAAATGAAATACATTCTTCACTTTTAGCATATTTACATTTTTCATAATATAAAGTTTTATTTTTCAAATTTTTATTTTCTTTAATAATATTTTAATAATTTGATTTTAATTCTTTCTTTAATTTCTTATGAGCATTATCTAATTTCTCTTATTCAAAGAGTAATTTTTTTATATATATCAAGAAATTCACCCTTACTATAATCTGAATTTTCAGAACCGCTAGAGCAACATACTTTTATTTTCATAGATGTCGTCATATGCCATTAATCATGTGTTGACTTACTCATCAAAGTCGCTTGAGCTTGTTGTAGATTCATTATCTTCTTCCCAGGTTATATAAGTCTTCTTTTATCTTGAAGAACTTCTTTTGGCTTCTCTCTTCAACCTTATTTGGGTTTGGACAATCTACTTTCATGTATCATTTTTCTCCGCAACTATAACAACAATAATTTGATGATGATTCCTTATTTTCCTTTTTCTCATTTTTAAATCTTCTTCTACCCTTGGGCCTCATGAACTTATTAAATTTCTTAATGAAGAGACCTATATTTTCTTCATCTTCTTCAGAGTCTTCATCTTCATTAAGATGTTTGCTCTTATCAATCTCAGACTTGAACACCAAAGTCTTTTTCTTTCCTTTCTCTTCATCCTCGTTCAATATCCTGAGATCCAATTCATGTTCTCTCAACTTACCAAACAGCAGCCATTGACATGGTATTGAGATTTTGTGACTCACTAATGGTAATCACCTTTGGTTGCCAAGTCTTGTCCAAAGATTTAAGAATTTTTATATTTAATTCATCATTGTCAAAGGACTTACCTAACCCAATGAGATGATTCACTATGTGCGTTAAACACTTTTGAACATCTACAATAGTTTCTCCTTGCTTCATGCAGAACATCTCATATTCTTGGACTAGAGTATTTATTTTGGCTCTCTTAACATCATCAGTTCCTTCATGGGTGACTCTCAGCAACATCTCGTGAGCATTCTTATAGGTTGAGATCTTGTAAAACTCATCAACAGTTAAAGCAGATGATATTATATTAAGAGCCCTTACGTCCTCTTAGGATCTTCTTCTATCATCAGCATTCCATTGTTCTAGTAGTTTGAGTTCTTGCAAATTGTTAATAAACACAGTAGGAACAAAAAGACCATTTGTGATTGTTTCCCAAATCTCTCTATTAATAGATTCTATGAAAATTTGCATTCTCACTTTCCAAAAAGCATAGTTTTCTCCAGTAAACAATGGAGGTCTATTGATAGAAGCACCCTTAGCAAATGTTTGATGTTGTCCCATCATTTTGACTTACTATCAGAACAAGCTCTAATACCAATTGTCAAAGCGGTGTTGTGGAATAGTTAACATGTACAACAAACTAAGAGGGGGGTATGAATTTGTTTCTTATCGCAAATAATACCTTTAATAATTTTCTCTAAAATATAAATTCCTTAACAACAATTTAAACAAATTAAAGAAAAAGAAAGAGAGAAAATTGAACAGGTGATTTTTATACTAGCTCGGATCACACAAATCCTACATCAAATTGTTAATCTTAAACGAGAATTAACGCTTCACTATCACAAACCAACAAATTGTTACAATCACAACGAAAATAACACAGTTTAAGGTTACAACACCTCTCTTGTTCCCCCAAGAGATGAAACTCAGTTCCCTTGAAACCTTCAAGGGAAGAACACCTCTCCGAATGCTTCACGAAGGATGAACACCTCCTTTGAATCTTCACAAAGGATGACAAGATTTAACTCAGCAACAACAACTACACTCAATCACAACTCCCATGAAAGTTCTCGCTATATGCCAACACCAAGTTCTCAAAGCCAAAGCACAAGTGTTACACAAACCCTAGAACACTTATCACAGTATAAAACAAATAAGAATTTTGAATACCAAGTATTTCGTATTTTAGAATGAGAGTCTCAGTCCAATTTGTGGAGATCTCACTCAAGGTTACCTCCAAAAATCTATTGTCAGTTATTTAACATGTGATAATCGATTATTCACTTATGGTAATCGATTATGAATTTAATGAATGCACAAAGGTCAAAACCTTGCTTAAAAATTTTCATAATTGCTCGTGATAATCGATTATAGCAAGTCATAATCGATTACTGATAATCGACTATTATAAGTTGATAATCGATTATCTCGAGTATAAAATGAGATTTTCTGATTCAAAATGCATTTTAACATAATATAAGATAAACAATACATAGAATCAAAGATAAACTACATTCTATACATAAATCTACTAAATTACAAAATCTTTAACACAAAACAAGTCTTCATGAAGATCTTCTTGCAACAGGAGCACTTGAAACTTGATTTTGAGATATCATCAAAACTTCTTCTTTTCAATTTTATGCTAACAGTATTAATTTAATTGCATTAACGACAACGTCAGAAGAAAAAAATGTTTCACATGATTTTATTATAGTCAAAGTCAAAATAGTTTAGACATTATGAAAAGTTTAGGGAGGCAGGAAAAAACAACGGGGTGTAGAAGAAGCCATCTGTTCAACTTTTACATTTTTTTTATTGTCCTGGGAGAGATAGCATTAAATATTTACAATTATATACAAATTTGAATTTTAAAAATTTCATAATTTCCTAGAAGATAATTATTACACAAATAAATTGATTAGTTAAAGCATGAATGATCAAGAAGATTTTAAGTGGTACTAAATTTTGTCTTTATTAATAAGAATATAATTTTTTATTTCATATTAGGTTTTCTCTTCCTTTGTTCATAATTGCATAGTTTATTTTTTTATATTTTTACCTCAATTGTTTTGGAAAGTGACTTTATTTGCTCAATATGGGTTTGGTTTTACCCATGTTTCGTGTTTATTCTTTTATTTTGATGAACTTTCCTATGACAATATAATGGTAAATGTTGAACTGAGTAGGACTAATGATCCTTAGACCCCTCCAGATAAGGGTTATAGCCCTAAGGCCTGTTAGGATCATGGGTATTGGGGATCGGGTATCCCAATCTGAATACTTGGTATCAATGTTTCCTAATTTAGAGAATGGATTGGCTAAAGGTTGCTATTGGGCTAAAAATAGATAATTGGGTTAATGTGTTTCTCGAGTGATGGGCCCACAGAGGTGTGGTCGATCCAGTTGATTCCCTGGTCAACTAAGTTAAAACACTATAAATATTACACTAATGATAATTTACTTTCTCTTTTTAAATTAATTGAGATTTAACTTCAGAGCTCTGACTAACTTACTAATTAAGCATTAGAGAACCTTTTTGCAGAATTTCCCATATGTGGTAGTGTTTGAAATGTTGGAGAACACTAAAGGTGCAAAAGACGATTTATGGAAGATATGTCTTTTTGATATCAATTGTTGGAACAATCGGTACCGTTATAGAATTTGCGCAGCGGAATAACTTATAAAGCGGAAAGCGTGTTCGGTCAAACTCTTAATAAGATGGTCCGTTTTAGAAATTTAATTTTCTTAGAGACAAATTTCCAAACAGTTGATGTGCATAAAACAGTAATCAGTACAGAGAATAGAAAAAATCACACAAGAAATTTTTATCCTGGTTCGATTCAAAAGAATCTACGTCCAGTTGTTAATCACTAAAAAAAGTGATTAACGTTTTCACTAAAAATAGTTTCACAAGTTTACAATAGAGTAAATGAAACAAAAAAAAGATAAAACCTTCCTTCGAACGAACGAACCGGAAGAACAACAACTTTGCCAACTTGAAGAGAACCGCTCCGACCTTTGACTCACAAAGCGCGAGCTTCTCCTTTTCACAAGACCAGGCAATGTAATGAACTAGCTTTTGGAACTTCCTCGTATCACATTGTATTCTCAAAAGCTTTTTGTTCAACTTTTTTTTCTTCACAGAAAAACCACTATATAGCCAGCTGCACTGAATATCTAAGGTTAAGTTTCAACTTCCACGAATAATCGATCATTGTAAGTGATAATCGATTATTCAAGTCCGTTACAGGGTTTTCAAAATGTGATAATCGATTATATGAAGTGATAATCGATTATTCTTGTATGACTCTGTGATAATCGATTATTGTCATTCCATAATCGATTATTGCAGTTAAAAATGCAAGTTTACAAGGTTTACAAGAATTTCCTACTACATTTAATTTCTACAAATTGCTTTTAACTAATTCTAATATCTTCTTCAACTAAAACTTCTTGTAGCGTCATCAAAACAAATTTCTTCAAGATTTACCAATACTCCTTATTGGTAACAATCTCTCCCTTTTTGATGATGATCAAAAATTTAATTTTAAAAGCAAGTTTGGCTTACCTGCAAAACATACAAGCTAACAAACAACAACAAGGTTAGCAATACCTGTAATAATTTATACTTCTCCCCTTGTATTATTCTTCTCCCCCTTTTTGATCAGAAGCAAAAAGATCGGATATTAAAGGCTCCCCCTAAATATGATCTCCCCCTCAATTAATCAAAGGATGCATATAATCAAGAGATCATTTTATTTATGAAAATAAAGATTAAATTATGCAAATTTGATAAGTTCATTTTCTGCATCCAGGCTCTCAATGTATATTATCATAGCTCATTCGTTATGCATTTGAACTTAAAAACAAATCTCCACAGAACCAACTTTGAAATAGAAATGACAATTTAATTTTTCACATATCTTAATCATCAAAAAATTGCTAATGAAAATCTGTAAACCAACTCATTTAAATGACTTTTTCATAGTTTTTGATGCTTGACAAAGATTAAACCAAGGTAACTTCAATAGATAATTATCAACAAAGCACTGAAATAACAATGCACATGGCTTTACATGACATGAACGAAATTCAACACATGAATATCTTAAATAAATGAATTTCACTTGATCAAAATGTGTAAACAGACAAGAACACACCACAGGATGAATGAAATAGTGATGAACATATCATTTGCCTAACCAGTAATGAATATAACAGTAATTAAATAATGGAAGATTAAATAAAAACAAGATGTAACATCATAGTTTAAACAACACTTAGCTCAAATACTTGGTGCTCGAATGAAGGCTTTTGGATACCATTTGATGGAGTTACATCCTGGCTTGTAGCATCAATTCGAAGAGCAGAATACCATAGAGCTCTCTTTTGCTTTTGAAAACTTATCCTGCAAAGTAAAAACAGTATAGTTTTTGTACCCATAATCTCATTTGGGTCCTTTGAGGTTAGAGACATATTACTTTATAACAGGAATCCAAGCATATTTTCCATTTGGAACATCAAAATGTTTAATTCTACATTTGTTAGAAGTATGTCCCTCTTTCATACAATAAAAACAACAAACATCATGCACTTTGTTTTTCACAAAAGTCCCTTTTCTCAACCCAAACTCTACGAGTTCTCTTAACTTTAGACTTTTTATGAAGATGCATGTTTATATTTCTAAGATTGCTCTTCCTAAAAACATTTTGAACATGTGAGATAGGCTTGATTTCTTTAGAAAGTAAATTTTCCAATATGTCAATGTCAAACATGTGACTTTTACAAGATAAACACTCAACAGGTTTTTCATTTGAATTAGATTCAGACAATTTTGTTTCAAGATTACTAACTTTGTTTCTTAATATGACTTCCTCATCTAATGCATTATCATACTTAATTTGCAATTGTTTAAATTCCTTTTTCAAATTTTTATGAGCAACATTCAATTTTTCAGATTCATCAAGTAATTCAAGAAAAGCTTTTTGTACATCAAATTCACTAGATTCAGAATTAGAACAACTTACTTGGCTTGCAGTGTCATCAACATTAGCTGTCAAACATAAGTTTGTTTCTTCAACAGAATCACTTGAACTACTTGAGTCATTATCAACCCAAGCAATGTGAACCTTCTTTTTCTTGTGAATTTTCTTTTCTTTTCTTTCTTTACTTCTTTTGTTGCTTGAACAGTCAACTTTCAGATGGCCTCTTTCACCACATCCATAACATTTGAAACTTGAAGGAGAACCTTGATAGTCCTTCTTTTCCTTCAAGATTTGGCTGTCAGATGATTTAACGTTGGCCATCAAGCATGGATTTTCTTGCTCATTTGAATCGCTTGAGCTTAAGGAGTTTGATGTAGAGCATGAATTCGAATAAGTCAACTTAGCCACATTCGATACTTCATCATGAGTGACTCTTAAAAATTTCCACATTTCCTGAGCACTTTTATAAACAGATACTTTGAAAAAATCATCAATGGTTAGTGCAGATAAAATTATATTCCGAGCCTTAATATCAAATTGGGCTCTTCTATTTTCCTCAACAGTCCAGTCAAAATATGATTTTTCTACTTCTACACCATCAACTATATTTTTAGGAATATAAGGGCCATTTTGTACAGCTTCCCAGATACCTCTGTCAATAGACTCCAAAAATATTTGCATTCTAATTTTCCAAAACGCATAATTTTCCCCCGTAAAAAAAGGAGGTCTATCAAAAGAAGCACCCTCAGCATAAACTTGGTTATGACCGCCCATTTTCGAAAAATTTGAAAAACTATCAAAGCAAGCTTTGATACCAATTGTTGGAACAATCGGTACCGTTATAGAATTAGCGCAGTGGAATAACTTATAAAGCGGAAAGCATGTTCGGTCAAACTCTTAATAAGATGGTCCATTTTAGAAATTTAATTTTCTTAGAGACAAATTTCCAAACAGTTGATGTGCATAAAACAGTAATCAGTACAGAGAATAGAAAAAATTCCACAAGAAATTTTTATCCTGGTTCGATTCAAAAGAATCTACGTCCAGTTGTTAATCACTAAAAAAAGTGATTAACGTTTTCACTAAAAATAGTTTCACAAGTTTACAATAGAGTAAATGAAACAAAAAAAAGATAAAACCTTCCTTCGAACGAACGAACCGGAAGAACAGCAACTTTGCCAACTTGAAGAGAACCGCTCCGACCTTTGACCCACAAAGCTCGAGCTTCTCGTTTTCACAAGACCAGGCAATGCAATGAACTAGCTTTTGGAACTTCCTCAGATCACACTGTATTCTCAAAAGCTTTTTGTTCAACTTTTTTTTCTTCACAGAAAAACCACTATATAGCCAGCTGCACTGAATATCTAAGGTTAAGTTTCAACTGCCACGAATAATCGATTATTGTAAGTGATAATCGATTATTCAAGTCCGTTACAGGGTTTTCAAAATGTGATAATCGATTATATGAAGTGATAATCGATTATTCTTGTATGACTCTGTGATAATCGATTATTGTCATTGCATAATCGATTATTGCAGTTAAAAATGCAAGTTTACAAGGTTTACAAGAATTTCCTACTACATTTAATTTCTACAAATTGCTTTTAACTAATTCTAATATCTTCTTCAACTAAAACTTCTTGTAGCATCATCAAAACAAATTTCTTCAAGATTTACCAATACTCCTTATTGGTAACATTATTATCATAAAACGTTATAAATGCTTATTTTTTTCAACACTTATTTTGTTGAACATTATTCTTAGTAAACACATTCTTTAGATGTTTTACTAGTAGACGATATTTTTTCAAGTATTGTATGTTAAACTTAAAACATGAGTTGTTAGACACTCTAATTTAATTAGACGATCTTGTCTTAACATGGTACTCATCCTCCAAGCCTCCTTCGCCTTCTATCAAAGAGTGGGGTGTCTGAAAAAGATTCTCAGATACTGAAGTTAATACTTTAGTTACAGATTCTAGTTAAATTTAGATTAATGCAAAAAAGTAAAGTCAAAATATGATTAAAATAATATTTATAGGGATGTTTTGCTGACTATGGATCCTCACCTGAATAGGCCTCATTTATGGGCTCGTTGGTCCATAGGTCCATTGGCCAACTTACTTGTGGCGAACTACAACCATTTTTGGCTAAGTTACCTAATGTGAGAATGTCTTCAACATGCATAATTAGGTATTGGTATGCAGCATCCAATGAGGAGCATTCTTATCAAAGGATGGATGTTGCCTTTAGTTCAAGAAACATAATATTTAATATTCGGTATTCGACACTCGCTAGTCAACATTGAATTTACTTCTTTGGGTGTGCAGTTCATAGTATCGAGTAGATAGTCCATCCATTGCAGAGTATTTGATGGTCATCCTGTTAGTTGTACTGGTTACAAGATATCTGGTAGACGGTATCATGTTACTGTCTTAAGTAACTATTTCAAGACTAGAGTTGATAGGGTTAAAGGGTCTTCGGTCACCTACAGTACAATTTGATTTTGCAATTAATCAGTTTCTCTTGTATAAAATCTTGTTTAATTAATTAGTTTTTTTTAAGTTTAAATATTTTAAAGAATGAGAATGAATAAAATACATGTAAGCCTTGTTTAAATTATTTACCTTTGAATTACATTTGCGAATATAACCCAATGTTAAAGTACAAATATATAAAGACCGGTTCATCATTACTGATGAAAGACACCATTTTTTCAAAAATATATTGACAAAAGGCCATAGTGACCACAAGATTGATTCTTCAACGAATGGTGCAGTTTTAGTGTGACTATCATGACTTTATCAGGTAAGGTGTTGCCCTTGGGTTTGGATTTAGATCTTGACTTTATGATGTGTACTTTCAATCTATAACTGATTAAGACAATCTATTATTTTACATGTTTTATGCTCCCTTTGAACCTATTCTGTAATGAAATTAAATAAATAGCGTATGCTTGATTATGTTTTGATGGGCCAAGCACATTTGAAGCTTTAATATCTTATTAAATTGATGAAACATGACATTATATTTGATTCGTACTAAGTTACAAGCTTCTTCTGAAACCTATACTTATACGAAGCATTTATAAATATAAAAAGCAGATCCATTGTTTTCTCCTGAAAACACGTAAACCACCAATATCCACGTTCGTATCCTATAAATTAGTATGGTTTAATTGCATGCGGAAAGCAATCAGCACCAAAAGAAAAAGAATGATGGTAAATTAAAAGAAAAAAAAAGTTAAATGTAATTTAGGTTTTGAAAAATGGGAGGAATCTTAGACAGTACTAGGTTGTGTGGTTCTCCTACGGTAGTTGAGGTTTTTCAAAAGGTGTGCATATATATTTGATTGATTTAGTTTATGTTGCGATGTTGCGATGTTGCATGGAGGATGACAGAAAGAAGAATGAAATGTTTGTGTGACAGGTATTTGCAGAGTTGATAGGGTCATATTTTTTAGTGTTTGCTGGGTGTTGCTCTGTGGTTCTTAATAATTCAGAAAAGACAAAAGGCCAAATAACATTTCCGGGAGTTTGCGTAGTGTGGGGTTTCACAGTAACCATCTTGGCTTATTCTCTTGCTCATGTCTCTGGTGCTCATTTCAATCTGGAGTCACTCTCAGCTTAGCTATCTATCGTCGTTTCCCTTTCAAAATGGCATGTTATCCATCACCATATCTCTATTTCCTGCGTTTTCCACGGGTTAATATTAATTTACGATTATGGTTAAACAATCTACCTATGTGTGTTCTTCGTTCTCATTCTAGATCTTATACTTTAATACAAAATTATAATTTATTTTTTTCTTAAATTTTGATATAATTTAATTTTAAAACTTAAAAAAATAAATGAGTATAATCTTTTTAATATAATATTTTTTTACACTAAAATTTATTAAATTGGTTTCATATAAACATATTTGTTGCAGGTGCCTTTGTATTTTGTTGCGCAAATATTGGGATCTTTCCTTGCCAGTGGGACGTTGTACCTTCTGTTCGAAGTAGACGATAATTCTTATTTCGGAACAAGACCAGCAGGATCTCCAGTTCAATCTCTTGTTTTTGAGTTACTTGCAACATTTTTATTAATGTTCGTTATCTGTGCGGTTTCAACGGATAAAAGAGCGGTTAGTATGCTCCATTAATGCACCTTTTCTATTTTTCAATTCCTTTCATTTAATTTTCACATATTACACGTTTTTTAAAACAAATTACTCCTTACCCTGAATAAAAATATTAATTAAATCTATATAAATTTAGATGAAGTATTTTGTCTTACTATCTTGATTTTTTTTATTTATGTATTAAGAAATGTGATATTTTATAGTAAAGTATATAAAATAATATTTTGATTAGTATACATTTACGATAGCTTTTTATTAATTTTATTAAAAATATGTTAGATATTAAAATTGTCATGTTTTTTTAATGTATATTATTACCTATAGATCATCAGAATCATTGATGGACTCGTTCTGGAATAAGTTTTTAAGAGTTAAATATGTTTTTAGTTTCTAAATTATTGGTCGTTTTTTATTTTCGTTCATCTTTCAAAATAAGATACAGTTTGGTTTTCATTTTTTTTAAAACATTCGTTTTAGTCCTCGTAACACCGTTAAAAATTTAGTTCTCATTTAGTTTAGGGACTAAAAATATATTTAACTCAGTTTTTAACGAGATACAAGTAAAAGATAACATTTACATCATCTTATTACTAAATTGAAAAATATAAAAGTTTTGAATGTTTAATAGACTAAAATTATTTAATAAAAACTAACCTCAAAATACAGCCTAAAATATTATATTTATAAATTCTTTAAACCATAAGCATTACAGAAAAAGCTAATTTTATGCACGTCTAAAATTCATTTTCAAACACTATAAATGATGCAAATCCCTCTTTCTGTAACAGATTGGAAAATTAGGAGGGGTTGTTGTTGGTATGACAGTTACAGTAGACGTCTTCATTGCTGGGTAATTTACTGCTAAAGTTGTTACTAAAGTAATATTTCAGACACAAAGATGAAAGTTTTGTTTTTTTATTTGGGTTATATTTAGGAAGATTTGATTTACTAAAACATTATTCAATTTTTGAGTGGAGTTTGATAATTAATGGCATGCAGACCTGTGTCAGGAGCTTCTATGAACCCAGCTAGAAGCCTTGGACCTGCTTTGGTGATGAACATTTACACTGGATTTTGGATTTATATAGTTGGACCATTTGTTGGTGCCATACTAGGTGCAACGTGTTATAACTTTATTAGACATACCGATTGTAACCCTCCGATTTAGATATCACGTGTAAGTAAACAAATGTGTATTGATTAACAAGAAATACAATTTTAATATACCATCATAATATAATATAATGAAAATTTTAAAACTGGATCACATAGTCATGAAATTAATTAAAAACTTGTATAAATAATAAACAATCTCAATACAACTCAATACTAAAATTCTTCAACATAATTTATTTAAAAGAAATATTTTGAAAACTCTGAAAGTAATATCCCACTCATCTCTCGATTTATAGCATATCAACATCATCAGTAATGTCCTCTCTGACGTTATCTGTTTCCATAAATACTATTATAGTAAGTAGAAACTGTCATCACAAATACAAGGGTGAGCTAACAACATCAACATCCAAAAACACATATAATAATACAATTATTATAATAATATATCTAATGATGTATAAGCTCATAACATCATTCCATTTCACAACACAAAACACATTGGTAATCCAACTCTTATCGAGATAAATCATGTCACCATCAATCACTATTGTTATATGTCGTCTTCTGTACTTTAGCACACAAGACCAGTTCACCAAATTAGGCCTAAGCACCAACGTAGGACTTACCCGTTCACAAAAACAGAGCTCATACATTAACGCAGGTCTTTCCTGTTCACCAAAATAGGGTTCACACACTAACGTAGGACTTATCTGTTCATCAAAACAAGGTATGCACAAAAACAAGAACTTTCTCGTATCACGATTAAAGAGTACATAAGACTACATAAGATCCATCACCTCAATTACATTCAACACAACAACATGGTTTATCAGACAACAATAAGAAAAAATAATTCAACCAACATTACAAACACTCCAAACAACTCAACACACACTACAATACATGGCAATAACATCACACAACTCAAAAAGTAAATTAAATAGTTTGGCCTCACCTAAACCAACTCGGAAAAGTATCCGGAAAAATAACATTTGAAAATAGATCTCGTATCAAACCTATTTAAAAACAAAATCACTTTATTTTATTGATTATAATAGGCAAATCACGGACAAACTCAATTACTTTATATTATTTTATATATAAAGATATATTTAAATATTAGACTCTTTGATGCAATCAGCTAGTCTTATTCGTGAAACTTTGATAGTTGATTAGTAAGATCAACAAGGAACAAAAAAAACTTATATGAAAAAGTGGTTCATAATTTAAATAATATTGGTACACTCAAAGTATATTTACATTATTAATAAGAAGAGAATAAGAATTTGAGTGTGAATATATCAAGCGTAAAAGAAAATTTAAATGATAAAATATTTAAATTTTAATGGAGAAGCCTATTTGTTTCTCATCATAAAAGCAAAAATTATATAACTAAACTATCTTAAAAAAAGACATTAATCTTATTACAGATGATTACCCTACAAACAAGTTTGGTGATATAATATAAACTCATTGGATGAAACTGTATATTTGCCACCACAAATTTCATTAGAAAATTCAACAGGTTTAAATATTTAAAATTCAGCATCTATCAAATCAAAAACTTTTTTCGACTAGTCAAATATAGGGGTTAAGGAAATTCACTTCTAATCTTTTATTAAGTTTTTCTAAAGGTTTATAATTTATATTTATATAATGTACAAATTTGTAAATTCCAACATAGACATTTTAAATTTCATTTTAATTCTCAAGTCAATTTAGCCTTAATTTAATCACAGGTCGAACTGTAATCAAGTGAGGACAAAGTCTAATTACTAGGTTGATTAAAATATCACTCCAAGTTAATTTATTCTCTTAAGTCTACACCATATGCTGATTTCTTTAAAAAGAAAAATAAAGCAATAAAAATTAGTAAGCATATATTCCACTTATTTAAAAATAAAATAATAATAAAGTTTTCTAACTACGTTTCGTAAATATATTTTTGTGAAATTAAAACTAAGATTTCCTAAAAAAAGATTTACAATTTCAAAACAATAAATGTTTTTTCCTTTTCATTTAGAATTTCTTTTAATTCTTAACAAATGCCCTGGAAAACATTGTACTACTAATTAATAAATAAAAACTAAAGTTCTTTGAGAATATTTTGTCAATTTCTGTTTTTCGGAAAAAGAAAAAAATGTAGACATTTGACGTTCCTTAATTAAAGTCAGTCTTTATCTCTTCATAGCACCTAAAAATCACACTCATTTGAGGTACTCAATAATATTCACACTTTATTTTGGGACCACTAATTCTCATAATGAATATTGAAGAAAAAATTATGCTTACACTCTATCAAGAATCAATAATCAATAATAGAGTTAAAGCCAAATAATATAAAAAAAATGAGAAAAAAAATTATTTTAACAAGTATGCAAATAGAATAGTACATCTTTTGCACTTAAATATTAGTAAACAAAATGTTCATGTTTACGGAACTGAAATAGAAGTAGTTTTTGTCAAATTTATTTGAATTTAATATTATTATTATAAAAACACTAATCAATCATAAAATTTAGTGAAATTTTAAATTTGAACATAGTTTAAATAAATATTATAAGAAGTATGAATGACAAAAACATTTATGTCAAGAAGTATTTGTTGATAAAATTGTTTAACGGGTATTCGTAAGTAACACATCATTTAATATTTACTATAAACATGTCGTGGTATTATACTGCTATTTATTATCTATAAAATATTAAAAATAAAATTTAATTTATATTTTATTAAATTTAATTTAATTAAATTTCTATTTTATTAAATTATATTTAATTTAATTTATATTATATTTTATATTTTTTTATAATTTTATTTATATTTCATTTTAAAAATCTATATTTATTTTTTAAATACTTATGAATATTTTTAAAATTAGTATTGGACAGAACAAATTAAATTTTCCACAGCTAGTGGATAGATATTATGTGTTCGATATAATTTCTAATTAGAATTTCTTTATTAGATTGAATAAATTATACAAACCACTTACATGAATATATCTTTTTTTTAATTAACATGTATAAACACTTAACTTTCCTTACAAAGATAAATGGGCAATGTATTTTAAATAATCAAGGAGATTAACATAATGTAGAATTATTTATGTAATATTCTTCAAATAATTAAGAAAATTTAGTATAAAGATAAAGAAATAGGAAAAATTGAGTAATTTTACGATACAATTAATACAATTTACTAAACAACATATAATCCAATTTAATTAATATTCTTAATTAATATAGACAAGGATGATGATAAATAAACACCTAATATTTTTACTCTACACTCATCCAAAACTAACAAAATAACATTTTTATTCTATAATATAAAAAAAGATAAATTATTTAAAAAATATAAATATTTTTTTATTAAGTGTTAGAGAAGTATTAAAAAAAAGTATGCATAAAAAATTGACATGTATTATGTAATTCTAAAACACATGCAATATATTTCAGAATATTTAATGTATAAGCCAGATGAAACGGTGATTACCCTTTTCATAGGTCAAAATAGCACCGAAGCGGTTTTGAGAACATGAATTATGCTATGAATCGTTACTTTTTTTTCTCGTGTAGTTATATTTATTTCTTTGGGTTTTATTGTCCTTTATAAGCACTTTTATTCAATGCAAAAGTTTGTCATATTTTACTTTAATAATATTTTTTTACTAAAGTTTAGTGAAAGAAGAGATTATTTTGAAAAGAAAAATTTCTAACGGATTTAATTAAAATTTTCTACCATATTTTTTTAATTAAATTTGTTTTTAAAAATTTTATGTTATGAGTGTTTAACAGTTTTTTAATCTTTGTTTACAGACTCTATTGTTTACTTTTTATGTGAAGTAAACACTATTTTCAATCTCTTATTGTTAATTTATTGATCGATTCATTTATTTTTTATTATTTTTTTCGTAACTCATCGACTTGATTATGCAAAATAAATGAACGAGTTAATTGACTAATTGAAAAAGGAAAATGGTGCTGATTAACATAATAAAAATGAAAAAATAATAATAAATACTAATAATTAAGACAAAATATATAATAAAATAATAAAAAGTAATCATTTTGATATAAAAGCTTTTATTTTATTGATTGAATTTTAATTAATGATTAAGGTAATTAAACATGAATAAGACTTTTAATAATTATTATTTATACATATTAATATACAATTAAAAATTAATCATTTTAAATCAAAAACAATAATAAGAAAAAAAAAAAAACTTCTGACCCATAAGAAAGTTAGAGGTGTTAACTGAGTTAGAGGGAGCATGGAGCGTGAAGCACAGCTTCTAAACCGTGTGGAAGCCAAACAAGACAAAATAAGACAACCTGCACATGATTATTTTATGCCTTATACATTATACTTTTTCTAATAAGGAAAACAATAATAATAACAAGTATCTGAAATCTGAGTTACAGAACACTTTTTAAGTGACATCCTCATCTCATCTCGTGTTGTGTGTCTGTGAAAAACCAAAGTACCAAACAACTTAGGTTTGCTTGTCGTGTTTCTCGGGTTTCCTATTACGCCTCGAAAGGTATTTTGTTTCTCACTTTCTCAAATGGGTTTCTTCCACTGCCATAGATTTATATGTGTCTTTCTCTGGTTATTGTTTCCACATGCTGGTTCTTCAATAATGGAGGTCTCTGGTTATTTTTTAGGGAAGAATCATGATTTGTAATTCTGGTTGAAGGCTGTGAGAGCTATGGGAGGGGAGGTTGAACAATCATTCAGCATGGAGTTTCAGGTTATTCATCCATTTCTTGATTTTTAACGTCGATCTATTCTTTCTAATTCCAGTTACAATGTTCCAATTATTTTTTGCTTTCTTTAGTTTGAGTTGTGTGATTGGTTTTGTGTGACTTTTTCTTGTCTTGTGTTTAGAGGAGCAGTGGCTGCCACCAGCTCAGTAGGCCCCTTTCACATTTAAAAAAAAATAATTTAAATAATTTCGTTATGCATTTATTAAATTTTTTTATTTTATTTATCAATAAGATTATCCACAGATATATTATTATATTTTATTTGCTTAGGTGTACACCTTTATCTCTCATCTATCATCATTTCATAATTTTACTTTTTTTTTCTTGGATTTTATCATATTTCTTTTAAATTTTCTCACATTTTGTCGGTTTGATACATTTCTAACAAAATACCATGTCATAAAAGTTTGTAAAAAATAACCGAGGTTCGTTTTGTAAAAGATAGTGATTAAAAAATAAAGTTATTATTTTGAAAATATGTGTAAAAGAAACTTGGGTGGTGAAGAATAAAACGATGATAGCTGATGGTAAAAATGTTTAATTAAATCAAGATCATTTGAGGAGTTTTATTGATTATTCCTTTAAAGTGTTAAAATTTACTTTATGTTTTATTTATATTCAAATAAAAGTAATATTCAAGTATTTAGAAATTAAATTTCACAACGAACATATGAATCATGATTTCTGGTAAAGACAGTAGTGATGAGATGGGACATTCAAAATTAATTAATTTTATTAGGATTTATTTTGTTTTATTCACAACTTATCCGATATAATTAAAATATGAATAACTTTTAACTTTGTTTATTTGATTTCTAATATTTAAAAATTTCAAAAGAAAATAAATTAAAAAGCAATAACAGTGTATTAATTTTGAAACAAAATTATGTTTTTGCTTCTTTTGAATTTAGTTGAATAAAGAGGATTGAGTGGAGTTGGACAATGCAATGTTATTCCTTTTTTATGTTCCCTTTCTTTTACTATACTCATTTGTTCACAACTTTCTAATTTGCATGGATTTTGTTTAGTATTGATACTTGTTATGATTTGTGTCATTTGGAACACAGTCAATTCTCTGATTTATCATACCACACACAAAATGTTCACCTTCCATTTGACTATTCCTTGCAAAAAAGGATAAAAGTGTGAAAAGGGAATCCTATTTTTTGTGTGTTGACTGGATAGAATATTGTTAATATTAATTCTGCTGATATCTGCTGCTTTGATTCTTGCCAAAAATGCAGGTAGATTCTATACATTCTGGTTCAATCTCGTTTGGGAGATTTGAAAATGAACCTTTATCATGGGAAAGAAGGTCCTCTTTCTCTCATAATAGGTACCTGGAGGAGGTTGAGAAATGTTCAAAACCTGGTTCAGTTATTCAGAAGAAAGCATATTTTGAAGCACATTTCAAGAAGAAAGGGATTTTTGGTATTATTCCATCCACAGTTCACGATGGATTATCATATAGAGCAGCCGGTGAAAGTGATGGCTCTGAGGGAATTGGTAAACAAGAGGATTTTGAGTCTAATAATGACCACTACGTCCCATTTGACGAAATGTCCCAGAAGGAATTTGAGTTAGAAGAAGGTGACAATTATGTTGAAATGGATCCAAGATCCCAAGAAGATGTCATCCCAATTGAAGAAAACCATTATATTCAATTTCGTGGAATTCCTGATGGTTCAAATTATCATGGAGAATGTGATGTGAACGAATATGAAGAAGAAGAAGAAGAGACCATCGAAGAATATCCAATGCTTTCATTTTCAAGTCTCGAGACGGAATCTGTCATAAATAATTCTAATCATTTCGAAGATGCCAGTGAGAACAATAGTACTTTGAATGAAGCTCATCGATCTGAAAATGAAACAAGTAACACACTCGTAGCTAATGACGAGGCGGTTATGGAAGTGGAAAAGGATGATGATGTTACTGTAAATACTGGTGAATCATCAATAAGCACTGTGAATGCACCAGCACAGTGTGTTGAGGAAACAATTATGAATGATCTTGCAAAACCTTCTCCTGAGGTATGCATTTCCATGAGTTAAGTTCCTGTATTTTGCCCATGCAAAGATCCAACATACAGAATGGCTTATAATGAAAGCACTATCAATGCAATGAATCAAGATTACGCATATTTATGACATGTGTATTTGTGCTTTAATTTTATATTTCTTTGAACCAAAGCTTATGGTTTCCCCGTACAGTTATTACATTGTTTATATTTTTCAATTATATTATTGTCTTGCTATACTCGGGGGTTGGCATAAGTGTGTTTAATTTATCCATAGGAAACAAAGCTCAAGACTCAACAGAATTCTGAAATGAACAATGTTGGAGTTCAGGGAAGCACGGTTACTTCAGCTAAGGATCCTGCTAGGCATCCGAGTAGAGAGAGTCAAAGGAGAACAAATATAGAAAAGAATTTACCAAAACTTACAACTCCAACTAGCAAAACTTCCAAAGAAGTAAGGACTTAATAACAATGTACTGAGGGATGAAAGAAGGATATTGTCTCTAAATTTTGCTTATACTTTTCAAATGATTACTCTTCTATATAAGTGGCTTGCTTGTGAATTGTTAAATACCGCTAATTTTAGGGCCTCTGTTTGCAGGTTTCCAAAAGAGAAGAGAAACAAATTCGTGAAAGCAAAAGGTAATTTTTGTTTCTTAGTTTTAACTGTTATATTTTCACATTCACAGACTCAAATGTGTTTTGAATTTTTAATAATGAAAATGTATCAAAACTACGAAAGGGTGAAGAATCCCAACCTTGTGCTTTAAATTCCAAAGGAATTCAAGAAGCAAGGAGGTTTTGTAAACCTATGTGAGATTAATCATTCGTTTTCTCTCATTTTGACTTGAGACAAGCAAAATCGTGTTTTGCAGGTTGAACCAAGCTTTTGATTCTATGAAGTCCAATGTTAAGCCTAAGGCTGCAACTTTTAACTTTAAATGTAGTGAGCGAGCAGAAAGGAGGAAAGAGGCAAGTAAAATGCTATTTTTTTTGGAATCATTTCTGTTTATGTTAACAAAAGATATAGAATGCATGACATTTTATTTGCTGTCCTGATCCTGTCAACTCAGTTCTACATGAAGTTGGAAGAAAAATTGCATGCAAAGGAAGCAGAGATTACTCAGATGCAAGCAATATCACAGGTAATTTAGCCAATAATAGCTTCTACTTTTATGAGATGGCAAGAATATCAGAATATCAAGCGACAAGCTTTGTATGAATAAATGAGTCGATATTTTTACATCAATGGAACTTGGAACCATTTTTGAGAAATTGTTACATGAAGTTTAGTCATATGTGATATGTGTGGAATCTGTTGGATTCTAATTGAAGGGACTAATATGATTGTTACCAGTGAATTTTCTAATTGAAGTGTCCATTCAATTTACATCAATGGAACTTGGAACCATTATTTCATTCTTTTCCTAAATTTTATCAAATATTTCTTCAAGCATAGCCAAATGCAGAAAAGTGAAATAATATTGTGTGAAATGACCTTTGTCTGAGAAATCTGGAAATCGGTCTTCAAGTATTGGATAAGAGTTGTGGCAAACAACAAAGAATGAGGAAACAAAACGTGTAGAAGGATTTTGCTATATCTTTTATCTAGTATCTGTAGTGTAGCTGGCTCCAGTTATTTGTATTTCTTGTGAAGCTTGAAGAAACTACATTTAGGTGTTATTTTTGTAGGAAAAGACAGAAACTGACATTAAAAAACTCCGAAAGAGCCTCAACTTTAAAGCAACACCAATGCCTTCATTCTATCGGACAACTCTCTCTTCACAAGCACATGGCAATAAGGTACATGTTTTGGAGTTTTCAGTCTACTTTTGTTCGTGAATTAGTGTTTGCATACAATCTACTATTCGTTGCAAATTAGTTGTTCTGTTGTCTCAATCCAATATGCAACTTCATGGGACCTTCTTGGTCGTCACATATCTACTACCCTAGTTTTTGTTTAAGAATTTCTTAATAGAAATGAAATCAAAGTGCTTTTTTCTTTCTCTTTTCGACTTCAACCATTTAATGTTTGCGAATTCTTCCTTTTCAAGTCTCACAACCAGGTTGTGTCAAATAACACCAGAAGTAAGAAAGAACAGAATAAACCAAAATGTTCAACGAGTGGATCAGATGCAACAGTTCCTCCTAAATCAAAGGTGGGAAACAATCTGGATACTGGTGAATCGATAACAGTAAGAGAACCACACGATATCTCGATCAAAGAGTGTGCCAGAAGTAAAGCATCTGAATCTAGTTTGATTTCTCCTGCTGCATCAACCAACCATAGACACGTTCCTAATTCTATGACAAGTAATCATGCTTCTGGAAAGAAAGAAGGAGCAAAGGTTTCTTCACAAAAACAGAAGGTATCAAATAGTTGTAAAGGAGCAAAACAACAAAACAACGAAAGAAATAAAAATGGTGAAACCACAAAACACAGAAATGATATAATGAGAAAAGGTGTGAAGAATGTTGGCTTCAGAAACATTTCCAGAAGTGGTAATCTTATTGTACACGTTTCCTATTAAAAAGTTTACCACTTACACTTTATAACTTGAGACATTTCAGGCTCCAGCATAAAACGAAAGCCGAATGATTACCACTTCATACGAATCAATTAAGGCATATTGCACATTGAGTTAGTAACATTTCTTGTGTTTTATTCATGGTATATTTGAGACAAGTTATAGAACAATATGGTCCATGTTACTACTTCTCTAAGTTTGGAAGAAGTAATGTATAAAATAAACATGGAAAGTTACCCAGTAACTAGTAGTGGCCATGTTTTTACTGGATTTGGATCTTGTGGTCTTCTCTCCATGTTGAAGAGTGTTCATTTGTTAATTAGAATATAAATGGAATTACATTTATGGAAATTCTAATTTGTAATTAATTTATTTTTTTAGTTTATCATGATCTGCTGCTAGACTATAATACGTTTATCTTCCTTTAGTACCATATTTGTATATGTAGTATCATTACAAAGTTCAGTCGACATAAATTTTATTCTATATTTGTTCGTATATTTTTCCTTTTATAATTCTTTTAATTTTTTTTTAATTTTATCAACTTGTTTTTGTTAACCTTTTCAAAATTAATGAAGGTTGTGATTGTTATGAAATTTATTTTTATGTAACGGTTTAATATTATATATATATATATATATATATATATATATATATTATATTCTTTATAAATAATTTCTTTTAAATTTTTAAAAAATATTTTTTAACTTTCTCAAAATTAATTATTGTTTTGGTTGTTATGAAATTTTATGCATAATTCCTTAATATTTTATATAATTATTTTACTTTTATTCAAATATTATTTGGTATCTTGATTTAAAATTTATACAATTATAACTTCTTTTTATAAATATTTGACATTGAATATGTTCTTTCATACTAAATATTGATAATATCGTGTTTTTTTTTGTTATTTTTTGAAAAAAACAATTAATTGATATTGTAATCATAAGAAAATAAGTATAAGCAAAATGGGAATGAAAGAAAAATTCTATACTTGATAAATATAAAGATGATATGAATTTTTTATTTGAGATACAATTTGGATATTGAAACATGTCATCGTCCTGTTGTAGTGTCATAGTTGCAAATATCTCAAAAAGATACTTGTAATAAGTAATGATGGGAAAATGATGGGAAATAGTTACATTATATAATAACAGTGGATTCAGAAGCAACTTCACACATGACTTAGTCACATTTGCATTTACGATCATATTTCAAATATTGAGGAAGTTGACTCTATGGAAATAAAAATGTATAATATTGTACACACAGTTCAAGGATTATGACTAGTAATGTAAATTCCAATTTTCATCTCGTTTAACTACCGGATGATGTATCACATTTACAGTTGATTCGAGTAAAACATATAAATTATCGTTATAATTATTCTCAAAATAACATATAATAGCAAGATCTATATATACACATTTCTACACTACAAGAAGATATATTACATTGAGTTAAAAGTGTAATACAGACTTTACAAATAGAAAGGAAGCAAAGAAACGATTTATTCTAAGCTTCGGCTCTTCCACTCGCTAGCACCACTCACCAGAGATTCTCCCTAAGCTCACACATTTAAGGTGATCATTGCAAAAGAGAAAACAAACACACACAAGAAAACATACAACACAAAAGCAAGGATAAGCTGGTATAAATAACAAATATCATAAAATAACTAAGATTTTAACATAGATCATGAAAACCAAACCAAGTATACAAACATTCTAGAAACATAAAATACGCATAGACTTGACTCATCCAGATATAGTATGAATGTCAAGTCATAGTGGTTTCTGTACCTATAGTAGTAATATTGTTGGCTCAATCCAAGCTATCATACAAGGTTAGTCCATTTCAATTGTCTTTGACAAAAACAAGGCCCCTAGACAATGACCTCCTTCTATTCTCACCACATGACTCATCACTCTCTAATTGAGCATGAATGATCATTAAAATGTAGGATGAACCCCAAACTTAACTCCGATTATTCATACTTACAACACTATCAGGCACCACCATGTAACATCTCCACGAGGATCATGGAATTACGTTTCTCTGTACCATTCACTTGATCCATAACATACTCATCATCAATGATCATATAAACATCACATACTCAAAGTATTTTAAGGATAAAAATTCATTTATAATAATCTGGAAATAATAAATGATGTAATCAATAGACGAGAACTTTTGAATATGCTCAAGGTAAGGTATGTAATGAATATTTTGAGCTCATAAAGTCTAACACATTTGTAAAGATTTATAAGGACATATATATTTGAGCTTAACTTATCTCTAGACATGAATCGACACTTCACATACCTAAATTTGAATGTTAACTTAATTCTACACAAATTAGATTATTAAGTTGTATAATATTGGATGACAGTATTACATTAACTTATAAATTTACTTTATTATATTAAATCAACTTGTCTCTTTGCTTTATTACATTAAATTAACTTCATTTATATTTTATTTCACAAAACTTGTCAAACTCTTTTTTATTGTCAAAGTGACCTTAATGAACTCTAAATCAGATCGATTATCGAATAATTGACGAAATGGAGAAAACAAATAATGAAATAAGAAGACTTTGTGCCATTGTTCACCAATAATTTGCAACCATGGAATGTCAAAATAGTTACTAATAGCCATAACCAATGAAATTGTTGTATTTATTAAGGACAATGAACATTGAAGACGACAACTTATTTAAATGGTGCTTCAAATTTCTGTCTTCACACTCATCCCATACACAACGTTTAGTAAAAATGTCCACATAATATTGTTTGAATAGGTTGTTTACATACCTAAACAAAGGAAATTCATTATGAATTATGATAAATATAGTTGAAACTTATTATGTGTGTAAATTTTTATGTCATGTAATATTTGTAATTTCACTTCATTATTTACTTGATCATGAATATTAAATTTCAGGATAAAAAAAATATATCACTTATTAGTAAATTATATTCTTAAAAGATTAAATTTTATTCATAATTATCTAACTTTACTTAAGTACAAATTTATTTTATTTTCAAAATTAATAATAATTTTTTTTCTCTTATAATAATTTTTAAAAATAAATATGTTATTAATAAATATCATTTTTCTTTTATATTACTTCATTAATGACCTTTTAGTGATATTTATTTCCTATTTGTTAAAACATCATTTTTATTTGCTACATGATCAAATCTTACATAATTTTTATTTCTAAATTCACCTTCAAATCCTTTTAAAACAATAACACGTAATTTACTTTCAAATTCATTTTTTTTTTCTCAAATCTTTCGCTCTCTAAGTGAACAAATGTCGAATACATTCTTGAACAATTGTTTCTGCAGTTATTCTGAAAAAAACAAAGCTAAGGTAGAGTTTAAAAAACAAACATGTAATGGTGTTAATTTATAAAAAACTACAGGTTGCCTTCGATAAAATCAAAGATTTTGCCAAGATACTGACTACTAAGCCGTGCAGAGCCAACACACTTGTTGTCCTCGCTACTGTAAAATAGATACACATATATTCTTTTTCTGATTTGGGCAGAGAGCAAATGGTAACTTTTCTCGTAGACCCATTCATTCCTAGAAACCTCTCCCCTCTCCATTAAATACACTCTTCACCAGGTACACTCACCCTCCCCAACGATTTCTCTTATTCCCTTATTTTTCTTATACTCATTTTTCTACAAATTTAGGGATTTGCATTCAGTCTAATCAATATTTTATTCATCAAGTACAATTTGAGAACCTAAAAAAGAAATTATCTTTGGAGTGAATAAAAAACAATTATAGATTTGCCGTTTAACCCGAATGAAATAAAAGCTGTTTGTGTGTTCATGGAACTGAGATTCGTCATCCCAATTCGGCAAGTTCAATTCTTTCCAATAAGAAGTGACTTATTTTTCGGGTTTGGTGCTGAAATATGCACACTATTTGTTTGATAAAAGTTCTACACCGAACAAAATACACACATGACGATTATTTTCTTTGCAGGTTCTGAACGACAATCCAACTGCCACATTTTTAATTCGTACTAGTGAATAATGTACTGCACCTTTTCATTTCCCTGTGTTTATTTTATTCCGGTGGGAAGAATTTGTTGCAACTACAGAAGAGTCACTTTAGCAGCACATTCGAAAAGAAGAAGACCACCACCAAAGGATAATCGGTATCGACCATATCCTAAGCAACCTCCAGATTTTGGTGTTAATTTGTTCTTGAAGAAGCCTAGCACCACCTCTAAACCAACTGAGGATGATTTTGATATCAATGAAGAGAATGACGAAGAAGAGAATGACGAAGAGGAGGATGAAAATATTGGTGTTGTTTGGGAATCAGATGAGCTTGAAGCCATCTCATCACTTTTCCAAGGTAGAATTCCGCAAAAGCCTGGAAAATTACATCGAGAAAGGCCTCTTCCTCTCCCAGCTCCCTACAAGCTCCGACCTTTGGGGCTACCCAAACCAAAAACACAAGTAAAATTGACAGCTCCAGCTGTAGTTTCTTCACGGGCTTCTATGGCTAAGAAAGTGTACAAAAGCCCGAGTTTCCTAGTTGGACTGGCAAGAGAAATGAGTAGACTTGGTCCAGCTGAAGATGTATCAAAAGTTCTTGGGAAGTGGGTGCAGTTCCTGAGAAAAGGGTCGTTGTCATTGACAATAAGGGAATTAGGTCATATGGGATTCCCTGAGAGAGCTCTGCAGACATTCTTATGGGCACAAAATCAACCACATCTCTTCCCGGATGATTGGATTCTGGCCTCAACTGTTGAGGTCTTGGCTAGGAACCATGAGTTAAGAATTCCGTTCAACATTGACCAGTATACTGGTCTGGCAAGTCGTGCGGTATTGGAGGCAATGATCAAGGGTTTTATAAAGGGTGGGAACCTTAGACTTGCGTGGAAGGTTCTAATAGTTGCCAGAAGGGATAAAAGAATGTTGGATTCTAGCATTTATGCTAAGTTAATATTAGAACTTGGAAAGAACCCCGACAGACACAGGCATGTGTTGCCCTTGTTGGATGAACTTGGAGAACGAGAAGAATTGAATTTAAGCCAGCAAGATTGTACTGCTATAATGAAAGTATGTGTTAAGATGGGGAAATATGAAGTAGTTGAGAGCCTGTTTAGTTGGTTCAAGCAGTCTAGCTATCAACCAAGCATAGTTATGTTCACTTCTGTTATTCACAGCCGTTACACAGAGAAGAAATACAGAGAGGCATTGGCTGTAGTTTGGGAGATGGAGTCTTCTAATTGCCTTTTTAACCTTCCTGCTTATCGTGCGGTAATAAAACTGTTTGTTGCTCTGAATGATCTATCTAGGGCCATGAGATATTTTTCAAAACTTAAAGAGGCTGGATTTTCTCCCACTTTTGGCTTATACAAGGACATGCTTCAAATTTACATGGCCTCTGGGAGGACTGCGAAGTGCATAGAGATCTGCAAGGAGGCTGAGATAGCTGGTTTCAATCTAGATAAATATCTGGTGATAAATTAAAATTTGTAGACTTGAAGATCCTGGAAGCATTGTCATTGTTTTACAAAATTGTAAATCCCTCTGTCTAATATAGTCTCGCTGTAAATTTTCCCAGTTTCAATACAAGTTGTTCCTCCAATTCTTTCCCAATCCAATTTACTCTTCATGCATTCTTTACTGTTCTTGTATGATTTCAAGTTGTTTTTGTTTTGGATTTTAGTTCTTGCACATCTTTACGTTCTGTTTTCTTCTTGCTTGATGAAATTGATTTTACAACTCTTGATCATAATTAGATTTTGACTGACTCTTGAAATCTTGTGGCATTTCCATTTCGGGATTTTGACTGACTCTTGAAATTCTCCTTCAAAGAATTTCTTGCCTTTATTGATGTTTCACAGACTATCTTTCTTAGCATCCATACCCGTTTTTCCCTCTTTCTTTCCTTTCATGATAGATTTCACACTTCGTTTTGAGTCCCTTTCTTGATTTTGGTATTCCTGTATCATTTCTTTCAATTCTTGGAAACTTTTCCTTAATTTGACTATGGCTCTACCCCGTTCGTTGGTCAATCTTTCCAAGGCACCGACTCTCCCTTCCATGCTTCCATCCCATCTTGATTTGGCAAGTAGAACCAATTTGTTAGGAATCCAGAATTGAAAAGAGAAAGAAGAATAATATTCTTTATTGTATAAACTGAAAATAACATAAATCCATAATGCTGTCATTGATAGATTTAGTTGTGATTCATGATCCTGTGCAATAGCATCCATGTTTAGCATACAGCTTTCATATTCTAGCATCGTTTGGTACTTTTTCAATTTAACACATTGCATTTTGTAGAGCATGGTTACAACACCACGAAGGTTACTGCCACCCTTAGGATCAAGAAGTGACTTAGATTATGTGTATTTCTTACATGATTAAATGTCATACTTCATCACATCTCATTATTCTAGATGTGTAGGAACCATTGCATATGCAGTTTATCTCTGTTAGAGATATTATCTATATTTTTATATTTATCTTTTATCTTTAGTTAGTGTTATTATTTTTTATTTGTATTTTGAGCTTAACCATTTTTTTTTCTATTATAAATAGAAAACTTTATGTGTATATTCAACGTAAGAGAGATTAATCTCATACATAGTTTTCACTAAATTTAACATGGTATCACCAGGTTATTTTGAGGAAAAACAAATTTTTGTTGCCTCTATCACGACACCTGTTGCTGCCTGCGGCAGCACCATCTACTGCTGCCGGTGGCGTCATCGTCTACTGCTACTACTATTACTGAAGTTCCAGTTTCAACTGATGATCACAATTTTGATCGTTTCGGCCAAGCGACCATTGTGTTGTCAAGACGCTTTCATCAGAGCTCCTATGTGCGCTCAACGCCTTTTGAAGTTGTGGATTTGCTCCCTTTTCTGTTGTGCATGGTAGCACATCTCGCAGCGATTTAGAGCGTTGAGGTCGCTCTTTTTCCTCTTTCAAATTCGTTGTGCATGGTCGCCCGTCTCAGCCAATTTAGAGCGTCGAGGTCGTTATTTTTCCTCTTTTAGGTTCGTTGTGCATTGTTGCACGTCCCATCTCCTATCAGGCAACTATTTAGAGCATTGAGGTTGCTCTTTTTTCCTTTTCAGGTGTCTTGGTTGGAGAATTTTAGATTTTTAAGGTTTCTCTCTCTTGTTCATCAATGACTTATGTTGTTGTCCCTTTTGACCTCCCTTCTATCACCATTGTGTTTGATCTGTCCATATATGTTTTTTCTCCCGTGGCAAAGATGATTTTTGTTAGTTTATTTATAGCCGTGGTGACTCTTCAACAATGACCTCTTTATTCAGTGGAGGTCAACAATACATTCCTCAATGGTGATTTGTAAGAAAAGATTTACATGGAGAAACCTCCCAGATTTGTTGCTCAGAGGGAGTCTTCTGGGTTGGTATTTTGTCTTCAATGTTGTTTTTGCTAATCATTAGCAATTTGGTGTCACTTAAGTGGAAAAACAGATACTTTTACTAAGTCTTTAATTATATTAGTAACAAGTTTGGTTAATAGGATTTGTATGCACCAGCTTGAGAGGAAGTGTTCGATATACTATCTTTATTTTATATTTATCTTTTATCTTTAGTTCGTTTGTTATTATTTTTTATTTGTGTTTTGGGCTTAGTACATATTTCCTCTATTATAAATAAAGGATCCTATGTGTATATTCAACACAAGAGAGATTAATCTCATGCATAATTTTCACTATATTCAACTATCTCCATTCATAGTATTTTCTTTTCATTCTGCATTGGATAACATTTTGGACAGAATTTATGTTGAATCTTCATATCTGCATCAGGTTTTGTAAATCTGTAAAATTCAGGTTTCAGTTGTAGGTTTTAGTCATGCATACATTCATTGCTTTTAGCTTGTATTATTCATTCATAAATATCACTTTAAACTTGTTCCAATTACTGCATGTATATTTTCTGCATTAGCATTATAAGAAAGCAGATTTGGTCTTAAACATGTGTACATATGCTGTCAAATCTGCTAGTTTTAGGTTCACATGCATGATTTCAGTTTTTGCATTCCATTTAGCATTATAACTGCATATTACTCATTATTAGGATAAATTAGACTTGTTACATGCATTACTTCATAAAATTCTGCATTTTAGTTCCCTTGCGTTCTTGCATAAACGAGATTCTTAAAATAACCATTCTGCATCATTTTAGGCATTCTTGCATCAATTTTTACAGCACTTTACATTCTGAAAGCATGCATTAAGTGCACTTAGATAGTTTCTTTTTATATTTTTTTCATTCCCCCATTGTTTCCAGTTTTAGCAAGGATAAAAATACAAACTAAAAACTTAATTTTCTCCATCTCTGTGGATTGATTCCCATGTATCCCTTACGTTAGAGGGAAACTATCGGATTTTGTTGGCCTGATGTTACTAAAAGGCTACCAGCACTCTACTACGGGATGTTGTATTTTTTGAAAAAGTAAGAGTGAAACAACTCCTAGAGTTTAAATTCTTTGAAATTCAGACAATGAAGGAATTGTGATAACCAAGTTACTCTCCACATTGCGTCTAATGTAGTATTTCATAAGAGAACTAAACACATTGAAATTGATTATTGATTGTCATTTTATTTAGAAAAAATTATTGTCAAAAAAAATTTGTATTGAGTTTGTCAGATCAAACGACCAACTTACAAATATATTAACTAAGTCCTTAAAAAGACCTCATTCGTATATATAATTTATATGCTCTAGTTTGATAGGAAATACTAGAATAAGTATTAAAATCTAGAGAGAAAGTAGTTGTGTTGGGAACTACTTTCTGCTGTGCCTATGATTTATTTCTAGTTCTGTACTCAGGAGTCTAATGCAATCTTTAGATCTTTTATTTTCTCATTGTGTTATATTTCTATCGTTATAAATAGAAGATCATAAAAGGGGTCTTTCAACCTCTTTAAAATTTATTTTTCTCTCTTTTTTGAATCTTAAGTCTTCCAATCATGAGATCCGAGCCTTCTGATGTTATCCAGCAAAGCTGCACAAGGATGAGCGGGATCAGCATTCAATACCTCATGAGCACAGGACATTTTTATCTAACGAAATAGGTTTAGAATTTAAAATTGGACATTATTATCTCCAAGTGACCAATTCTTCCTGATAAGTTTATTATTGCAGAGAATATTTGAAGTGAATATCACCTCTCTCTACCTCCCCAAATTTGTTGTGTGCTTTCCCACGTATTTTCTTTTGAGTCCATGCCTCCTCCGACCAAGATTACAGTTTCAACATCAATGGAGAGTTACATGATTAATGTTTTATGTGTATGAATTTTATTTGCTGTCCTGATCCTGTCAACTGTTATTTTTTGAATCATTTCTGCTTATTATGTCGGAAGAAAAATTGCATGCATAAGAAGAAGAGATTAATCAAATTCAAGCAATATCTCAGGTAAGTTAGATAATAGCTTCTGATAGCAAGAACTCTTTACATCAATAGATGAGTTGACATTTTTACATCAATGGAACTTGGAACCAAGTCACATAGTTTTCCAATGAATTTTGTTTCTGCTTCTATATCTATGGTACAGGAGAAGCAAAAGACACACTGATATGGTTGACTAGGACGAGATCTGATGGTTGTGTCCAAAATAGTTAAGTTGTAGTTCATATATCAATGTCATGTGCCACTTAATCTCATTGAGAAATTGTTAAATGAAGTTTTATTCATGTGATATGTGTGGAAACTGCTGGATTCTAATTGAAGGTGCTAATATGATTATTACCAATGAATCTGCTAATTGTTTTTTTAAAATATTTACAATTGACTATTATTTTTATTTCTTTTTTATTTCAATCTGTATCATTAATTCATTATTTTCCTAAATTTATCAAATACTTTCTCCAACCATTGCCAAATACTGAAAAGTAAAGTAATATTGCATGAAATGACATTAGTCTGAGAAATCTGGAAATCGCCGTTTCCATGTATTGGATGAAAGGTGTGGCAAACAGTACAGAATGAGGAAACTAAATGTGTAGAAGGATTTTGTTATACTTTTTAGCTAGTTTGTAATGTAGCTGGGTCCAGCTATTTGCACAATTAAATTTTATTTAAATGAGAAAATTAAAATTTAATAAATTTTAATAATTTTATCCAAGCAATATTTAAAAGATAAAATAATTTTATATTACTTCAATTGAAATTTAACTTATTTTATCTTCCAAAATTTTTGGAAGTTATATTTATCAGAATGAGTTAATTCATTCATTGTTCAAATCCTTGCTACTACCAGGTAATACACTTTATTTAGCATAATTTTGTTCACAAAAGAAACAACTTTATAATGGTGTCCTAGTCGTTATAGGTCGAATTTAAGAAACAAAATAAATAATAGAAAAATTCATAACACGAGTTGTTATAGAAACAAAAAAAAAACATCAACAGCGAACTAGGCTAAGCAGAACATCATAAACCAAATTATTTAATAAACTAAGCAAAGACTAGAACACAGGATCTGATAGAAAGAAAAATAACATAGGTGCCAATTTCAATTGGATATATAGTTACAACTGAGAAAATAATCACTTTTGGGGGGCTGAATACATTTCAAGACCCATAACTCTCCATCCACCAATGAATTTTAGTTAAGTTTTAGCCCTGATTAATAACAAAATTGTTTTACATAAAGAGCAAAAATAAAGGGCCCCTACAAAAAACCAGCAAGTCCCTTATGCTAAATTAAATTGGTCCTGCTGTCTTAAGTATCTATGTCCTGCATCTGTAAAAATCCAGCATTTCTTCCTCCACAGGATGGGTATTGCCTGCTATGACAAGGCAATGTAAAGGTGCTCCAAAATCAATTAACTGCAACTGCTTCATTGTTCCAGCTACTATTATCTGATCTTCACTACCAAGCCGTGCAAGCCCAACACACTCGGTTTCCTCAGTATAGGCTACAAGGCAAATAGGGGAAGGCCGCTATAAACTAGATGCATATATTTCTTGTGACAAATATATATAAAGTATAAGCGCTTACCACAGTGAAGATTGGATCCTGATGAGAAAATACTAGGGCATACATTTAAGAACCACAAATAAAGACATGGGGCAGAGAAACAAGGACCATAATTACATAAGTGACTGATCTTTAACAACACCTCAAATATCTTTGAAAACAAAGCAATTTGACATGTAAAAAATCTAGAACTGGTGATCATAATATACAGTCAACAGACAAATTAGGATACAGCCAATGATTTGGTAAAAGCAAGGAATTGATAAATTCTCCAGATAAGAAATGTACTATTTCACCTTAACAAATACGCAGCCAAGAGAGCAGATTACAAAAGCATGGAAACTTATGAATGTCTGTGGGAATGGGAATGGGAATCGATTCAAACATTCAAGAAGTAATAAGGTATCCAGCCCAAATTTCAAAGGTCTAAAAACATTTGAAATTAATGCAATCATGAAGCAAACAATTTACAGTTGAAATTTATCAAAACTACTGTGGTGTTAATGCTTAGGAACTCACCAGATTCTTCACGATCTTGCATTATCTCCAAAAGCTGCTCAATGGCTGTGTTTATCGTCATATATCTGGGTGGTTCATAAGCTTTTTTTCCTCTGAAATGACCACAATAAAAAGGATACATGAAACATAGAAAGAAAGGCCTCAGACTAATCAATTCAATGAATGTGATGATACTACCAGAACATTACAATGACTGACAGAACTTCAGCAACACCTACACGAGAAACAAGAGAAAGAAAAAAAAAATACTATTTTGAAAATCAACCTGCACAAAGATTCTAGTGTGGGCTCCTTCACGCGAATATCTGTAACCATACCAAATTGGAAATTATATTAGCTCTCTCAATAAGCAAAAAGGAAGAACCTTTAGCACACTAGTCAAAGAAGAAAGTTTTCCTCTCATGTCCTTAACTTCAGATGGTACAATCTTTTGAACATGTTATTGAATAAAATAACAAACTCTTATGCTAACTATCTTTTAGTTATTTACGCCACACTCTAGGCTTTAACATTACATTCCAAGAAGCAGAAGATAACAAGTTCAATAAAAAGGTTTTGAGTTCACTAATCAGCAATGAAGGAAAAAGCACACACAACATAAATCACACTGTTTCATATAGTACCTACTGAATCAGACCATAATGCATTACAAGTACAAGAGAGACATCAGGTTCATTATATCTACAGAACAATTTCCTTCACCGAAAAATTAATACAAGAAAACATAAATAAAACAGATTAAGTTTCTACATAAACTAAAATTAGCTCACATATATTAAAAATTAACTTATTAGGAAGCTAGCAGGAGCAAGTTTCAAACTTAGTTTAATTTTTCTTCTTATTTTCTTCTCTCACAAGCTACAAAGAAGATTATCCAAGCAAATTTTAAAGCACGGATAACAGATAGTAACCTAACAAGCAAAGAGTGTGCAGTCCCATGAGTCGGTTTCTCTGAATCTTTTCATAGAAGCTATCAGGTCTCCATGTCTCAGTAAAGAAAGGTATAGAAACAGTCTCCCCATATCGGTAAAGCTGCAGACCACAAATTCCAATAGCATTCATCACAGATGCATTGTGCACTATTTTGACATCAATTCCCATATTCTTGGCTCGAACAACAAGATCACTGTGAGTGGTAGCCCTGGGAAAAACAACAATAAATAAATCGTGAATAATTTGATGGAAGAAAATGTTGCACTGAGAAGAAAGCAATAGCATACCCAAAAGGGTCCCCAACGACGAGAAAAGCAACGTGGTCATGGTGAGCTTGGGCAAGAATTTCATGGGCCTTTTCTTCTACCATTTCTCTGTCGGCAAGAATAATGGGTTTACCGTATAATTTTTCCTAAGAAGATGAAAAGAGTGAAAATTGAAGAAGAGGGAAAGAATAATGGGAAAGGAAAGGAATGAGAGATAAAAGACGGTACCAAGTTGGAGATGCCATTGGTGGAGAGACCAAAGGAGAGGAGGGAAGTGTAAGCTTCCATATAAACCTTGTGGCACTTTTTCACAGCTTCCAACCCCTTCAAAGTGATATCTTGTTCATCACCCAATCCCAAACCAATTATGTATAACATTTTTGTTCTCCAAGCTTTGATCTTTGCTCTTGAAATCAGAAAAAACCACTTACTTCACAACGAGAGATGAGTCTGAGAAAGAAAAGAGTGCGGTCGTGTTGCAGGGGTCACTCCTAGGTTTTATCACTCCAAGGGGAAGAGGGAAACTGCAGTCTCTTTAATTCTTACACTTTCTATTAACAAAAAAAAAGTCTTAAAAAATACCTAATTCAGATATGTATGTTTTTGAAATGGATCAAAATAATTAAGTTATTTCGAAAATTAATTATATATACAATATGCATAATTTATTATTCAGTTTTACTGAAAAAAAAGTGTTTCTTAAAATTAATTTAAATAAGCTTCATTAAAACATATAAATGGTTTAGTCTGAATTCTGTTTAAGTGTTAATTTTCTTTTAGTATTAGAAAAATTAACTTTATAAAATAAATTAATAACACTAACACATGTATTTTAATTTTTTTAAAGTATTAAAATCTTATTTAATTTAGGTTATAATTACTGTAATAAAATATTCCTAAAACATATTTGATTTTCTATTAATTAATATTATATTGGTTTAATGTCTCGGTAGGTCTTTGACGTGAATCTCAAATAGGTAAACGTCTCAATTGGGTTCTTTTTTGTGTAAAATGGTAGCAATTAGGGGTCTGCCTTCAAATTGAACAGACGGCCGTTTAAGTTTGGGTTTAGTGGCATGATGAGTGTATTGATTAATCACACGTCACATTAAAAACGAGTATGAATTGATTTTTTTTATTAAAAAATGGATTGCAGAGATGTTAAATCATGTAACTTAAGGACAAATTGGGAAAAAACATTATGTGCAGACCTGCAACTGAGAAATCGAAATCAGATTGGGGAAAAAAATTGAACTCCAAATTAGGGTTCGTGGGAGAGAAAAAGAAACCCCAATAATTTCCCAATTCAAGCCCTTCAAAGAAATTTCCAAATCCAATTTCATAACCTAACTCCAAAATTGCAACAGTTGAATTCCAAATCATTTTACAATCTGCAGAAAGGGAATCAAAAAGAAGAAGAATGTCCAACGCGCTGTCGCAAACCACCACAAAAGTCGCTTGGTCGCGCCATCTCCACACTGTCGCCGCACCATCACTGCAGGAGTCATCTCTCGTTCTTGCGATACCCAGCCATACCCCGGAGTAAGAGAAAGGAAGAAATCTCTCTACGTTGCGGTTAAAGCAAAGGAATAGAAAAAGAAAGCGCTTCCAACGCTGAAATTCTTGATTCAAGCAAAAGAAACAAACGTTCAGAACCCTGAAACTCACCTTCCCCAATTTGATTTCGATTTTGGAATTGCATAGGAGAATAGGGCTTTCGGCACTTTGATTTTCCAACTTTGCCCTTGCTTAAATTATATTTCCACTATGTACATTTAATTTTTTAATTCAAAAATTAAAAAAATATAATTGACACACGTTTTTAATGCCACATAAATTAAAATTACACTGTCAGCATGCCACGTAATACCCTTTTTAACGGCGTTTGATCAATTTGATGGCAAGCCTTTATTTGATTCAATTTTACAAAAATAAGGACTCAATTGAGACGCTGAACAAGTCTGGGATCTATTTGAGATTCTGAACGAAAATAGGGACCTACCGATACATTAAACCTATTATATTTTACATTTTCCAAAATTAAAATGTTAAATGTACAACTTAATTCTTTTGTATATTTTAATTATAACTATAACAAACTTAATTAAACTAATTTTATACTAGACTAGTTCAATTTTACTAGAAAAAAAGTCTCTTTACTATTTATAACATTTCCTCGTAGTTTTTTCACCTGTAAGTTTAGTTGATTGTGTCTAGATTTTTCTGACATATTGATAGTGGCATATTTTACTATGAATTCAGTATTGAATTAGAGAAAATATCAACTCTTTCTCATCCTTTTTACCTTGTAAATCCTAGTTTTCATTTAGTTTAAGAAGTGGTTTCATCTTAAGCTTTAATTAGATAAATTGATCATTAACCCCTTTATTTATACAAGTTAATTAGTTGGAAGAAGTCTCTGCATCAAATGAAGAGTGCTGGAACCAGAGAAAACAAGAAAACAGCAAAAAAAACAGCAAAAATATGAAGAACCAGAATCTGGAAAAAAGTTAGCTGGAGCGCCCCTGAGCAATGGGCGCTGGAGCGCGCTCTGCACCAGGACTGGAGCTAGCTGGAGCGCCCCCTACAAAAGGGCGCTGGAGCGTCCTTTTTCCAGTCTTCGTGCGCTGGAGCGCGGTCTCAAGCGCGCCTGTTGCTGATTTGGTAGATTGGGTTTATTTAACCCCAAATTAGAAGGGCTTTGACATCTTTGGCATCCCAGACACAAATTCTCTCAATTGGAGCGTCCAGAGGCGAGCTAGGAGCTGTGGGAACAACCCTTCTTCATCCTTGGGTCCTCCTCCTTCTTCCATTTCCACCATTGTTGTAAGCTCAAGCTCTCCATTCATGGAGAGATAGTTTCATTCTTGTTGGGGATTGATGTAACCACGGATCTCTTATGTAACTACAGTTGTTTTGAATGATTATATGCCTCTTTGATTAATTGTTAGTGTTTAATTCCTTTGCTTAAAGCTTGTGTGATTGATTCAACCATTTCATGATTTTAGGGTTTGCTTGATATTGGGAAATATTGGGTGAATCTAGAACTGGATTAAACACCTAAAGGAAATTGTATCTAGGGATAGAACTAGGACCTTTGGTTGTCTTGAATCTTAATTCTTAAAGCGGATGAACTTGTTAGGTTTTCCAAGGGATTGGAGTTTAAGAGGTAAGTCTAGGCTCTCTCTACCAAGGGATTGGGTTTGAGTAAATTAGAAGATTGACATTGGCTAATTAACAAAGAGGAAGTGATTTTCTTTGCATAAGAGTGAAGTAGGTGAAATCATACCCCCAACAATATCAGTCCATATCATTTTTAATCTTTCCATTTCTAAGTGTTTGCGTTATCAAGGATCACTTTTACCATTTACTTTTTATCTTTACTTTAATTGCATGAAAAACCCAAAAACATGGAATCATTCTTTAGTCTAAATTAGTTAGATATTATACGATTGTCTAGGACACGAGTCTCTTGGGAAACGATATCCGGTCTTACCGGTTTTATTACTTGAACGATTTGGTACACTTGCCAAAGTCACAACACATATACTTGTCCTGTATTATTTCTAGGTTGTTTTGCTTCATAATTTGAAAAACTAAGGGCGAATTTAAAGCAAATGATGTTTTTACAACTTACCTTGATGCTTTCTCTTTGCACTTGATTATGAACCTTTTAGGATGACACAAAAATGTTTTATAACGAAGGGCTATTAGAAAGTAATCTTTAGTCTGAGAGAAAAAAAGATCTAGCAGAGAAATGAAACGGAGAATTAAGAGGAAGAAAAATTATTCTTGATATTCATGTAAGAGTTCAATGAATACTCGATATACAGGAAACAAGAAGATATGGACTATATATATAACAAGAGGAAGAACAATTCGTCCAAGAGGAAGAGCTATGGGAGAACATGTATGATTAACCATCAAAGCATTATATTCAACTTGCATGGCTTGGCTCCAAGAGGAAAAGGCTTTCTTGAAAGTAGATCACTAGTGTAGAATTGGTTTTTAACGTCACCCAGTAGACGTCGGATCACAAAATAACCAACGTAAGTTATGACCGGTGGCATGTTCGTAAATAAGTTGAACACATAGACGTCTGTTAGGAGGGACACCGGTGTCTATAATATTATAGACGTCGGTGCCCCTCCTAATAGACGTCTATGTGTCTAACAGGTAGATGAAAAGTTCTTTTTTTTCGCCATATAGACGGCCGATCCCGCCACACCGGTCTATATACGATTATAAACGTCGGTTCCCCTCCTAATAGACGTGTATATTTCTGACAGGTAGATGAAAAGTTCTTTTTATCCGCCATATAGACGTCTGATCCCGCCATCCGACGTCTAAATGGCCTGACATGGTAGGTGAAAAGTTGTTTTGGACGTCATATTAGTGAGGGCTCCAAAGTCTAGGCAAGAATAGACGTTGGTGCCCTCTGTGTCCGACGTCTTGGTTGCTGTTAAATTAAAAATCGAACCCGCGGTTACGCGCACTTCATCGTCTTTCTTCTCGCCTTTTCTCTCCGCGACATTGCATTTCCATGTGTGTTTTTGTCTCTTTTGAACCATTTAAACTTACTTTTACTCCGATTAAAATGAGTTTTTGTTGTGTTTTGATGCAGTTTTTCTCGTGTCTTTGGGTAGCGTAGTAACACATTATCCCTTTGCTAGTTTCCTCGTAAGAAAAACTTGCATCTTTTGGATGTCTTATAGCCTTTCAACCCAAAACCGAATCTGGGTCCTTGCCTAGTTCTCATGTCACCATATTCGTTTTCATTGCCGGTTGGAATGGAACTAGGCAATGACTCAAATTCGGTTTTCGGTTGAAATTCCATAAGAGGTCCAAAAGACGCAATCTTTTCTATGACGAAACTAGCAAAGGAAGAAGGTGCTACTACGCTAGCCAAAAACACGAGTTGTAGTAGACGTCAGTTAATGCCATGTCCGATGTCTAAGGGCACTATAGACGTCGGTTAATGCATGTCCGACGTCAGTGGAGTCCGATGTCCCATTAACGTCACCCATAAAGACATCGGATCGAGATCTGACCTTAAAAGCTCAAAATAACAAACGTCTAAAGCTCTTTATGCACTAGTGGATGTTCTACAACAATGAGAAGTAAAGTAGGAAAGCTACTTGGTTTAACAATACCGAATTTAGACACAATAGGAGCATTAACTACAGAGGATTCTTGAGTAGCATGCTGAGTGGGAGAGTCAACAATGGAGGGAATTATTCCAAGAGGAAAAATCTGGAAGGGTGAAGATGACAACAAAGGAGTTTGAATTTGAGTGATAGAAGGAAAAGTGTTTTGATCAAAGATAACATCCTTAGAAATAAAGATCTTGCCATTTGAACTATTACATGAGAAATAACCTAAGAATGTAGAGGCAATAGAACGAAATTGTAATTTATTGGTATTATAGGGACGAGTATGGCGATAAGATGCACAACCAAATATTTTGAAGAAATTGTAGTTAATATCTTTGTGAAAGAGAATGATATATGGTATATAACGAGGGACAACAGAAGAAGGAAGTTTGTTAATAATGTAAATAGTGGTGTGAAAGGCATGATCTCATAAGGACATAAAAAGAGAAGCTTGAGAAAGAAGGGTATGACTCATTTCAACAATATGACAATGTTGACTTTCAAATACATCATTTCGATGGTAAGTGTGAGGATAAAGTAGACGATATAAATGCCAAAAGAGGTAAGATATTGAGTAAAAAATCTAAATATTCACCCATTTCCACCCAATATGCTTCTACTTCTTTAGTTTCCTAATTTAATTGAAGTTCGGTAGAGGCTTAAACTGTTTAAATATATGTAAGGTCTCATATTTGTATTTTAGAAAATAAATCTAAGTGTGTATATATATATATATATATATGCTATATGCATCAATAAAGGAAATAATAATTGTTGTCCATAGAAGATTGAATATGTGAAGGTCCTAATGTGTGAGATGTTAGTAATAATATCAAGGGTTAGAAATTAAGGATCGAGGGTCGATGATCGAGGATGAATGATCGGGGGAACGAATAATCATATTTGATTGATTTGTTATGTATAGAGGATTAAGAATTATATTGTTATTACTTTTATGTATGAGGTGTTTGATTATCGTTAATATAATTAGTATATATGTATCTTGTTTTTATGATTATTTTATCGGTAATTTATCTCATACGTGCGTGTTTGTGTGTTTGTGAAAATGAAATTATTAGCAATGATCGTATAATATATTATAGTAAGCAGATGATGTTGTAGATGTTCCATAAGCATGATAAACGTGAGAGGTGACGAGGGAATGATTTGAGTTTCTTTAAAAGTTCTTTTGATATAGACTTTTGAGACAATGTAATTTGAAGTTATCTCTATTCCTTCGTTATTTTCATTATTTGTGAATAATGTAATTGAACAAGGCTTTTGAAATAATGCAAATTGATTTGTTTTCGCAATAAGTATTGATGAATTTTGAATATATGTTTTTACGCTATAAGAAAATTTAAAGTATACAGTTTTTGCAATAACCCATGACACCCCGAATATGGGGCATTACATTTTGGTATCAGAGTCTCGTCTTTCGAAAAAAAACTTTGAGGCTTTTGGGGAGTACATTTGTCTAGCTTTCGTTGTGTGATTGTAATGCATGTGTATGTGTATGACTGTGTGGATTGCATTCGTATGTGTATGAATGTGTGGATTGTTATTGAGTCTTTTGTGAAGAAGTTTAATGTCTCTATTTGTATATGGTTTGGTAATCTATGTGTAAATTGTTCTAGAATTGATTTAGTTTTTATTGTGGATCTTTGTAGCTTGTTGTTTGCATGATCAAAATATATATTAAGTCTTTCTTATTATCTATAGTTTTGAATAGATTGTGCCTTTTGTTTTATATGTTTTAGAATACATTAAGTTTGTTGTGATGTTCTTTTGATATGTTGGGTAATTGTTATGAAAATTTATGTAATTTTTGGGAAAGCATATGGAATTCTACCTAGTGTATGCTTCCATATGAGTGCAATTTTCGGGAATAAAAATTCTTGAGAAAGATAAGTTAAGATATGGAAAAAATAAGGGTCTTAGAAATAAAGTAGTATTAAGATTTTGATCTTTTTATTTGGTAATTAGCGTTCTTGAGTATACATCTTAGACATAATTATTACATTTGGTAATTACCAAAATTAATTTTCTTAATTGATTTTGTAAAATAATTTAACTCTTAATCCATACAAGAGATAATAAAGTCGGCATGATCTAGGCCGACATGGTGTCCATTGTTGAGACCGATATGATGTAACCCGTTATAAAATGTAATATTGTCAAGAACATATCAATTGTTACACTTGTTAAAACCAAGATGATTTTGAAGAATTTGACTAAACTGATCTTGAAATATTTAGCTGTCATAGATTTTAGATCCCATTGTATAGGAAGATCAAGATGGTCTCGATTACATTGTTATATAAAAAGACGAAGATCATATTAAATATACTTAATACTATATATATTATATATTATATGCCAAATGTTAGTTATTTATTAACGAAGATAATTAAACTCACAACTTTTTATTCACGATCTCTTCAAATCCATCAAACAAATATTACAGCTTTCAAGTGTTAGAATCCAAAATCTCTCTTATCTTCTTTTCTAAATCCATCAAATCAATCTTATAATTTGTAAGTATTAATATATATAAAGATCAATTAGAGATTAATATTAAATTTGGACACATAAAATATTTATTAAAAAAACTCTACACCTTCAAGACTTTATTTTGATATAAGATTATTTTGATAACGGCCGATGATGTGGTTTTTTCTTGTTTGAGGGAAATAGTGGAGAAAATATTTTAATTTTGTTTCAAACCAAATTAATTCTCTCTATTTCTATGATGTTTTTTTTTCCTTTTGACAACCAAGACAATATCACTCTACTCCATAGCTCTACAGAAAATGACTGTCAAATGATATATATATTCCCTTTCTTCACCCGTCCAGCCCCTAGCCTGAGTTTACCCTAACTTTTGCCCAACCCTGCACCTCCCGCAATATCTAATCCTTTGATTCTTTCCCTTGACCTACAAATCCCAGCTATATACACAGCCATTGAATTCTCCATCTCCTTAATTCTACTCCCAATCGAAAACCTTAATTTTGTTCTGCAGTAAACCCTTTTCGTATCAAACGTTTGCAATCCCATAAGAGATTCAATAAATTGATGTAGCTTACTGATGTCTCCTTTCTACTGTCGCGACTAAGTTAGAATTGCGATTTACGTTGCGAATGTTTTGCATTGTACATGTTATGTGCGTGTTTAGTGGTTCTCTAATTTCCCTCTTTGTTGTTAAATTGATAACTGATAAGTTAGTCAGATCTGTTAAATTTTATTATGATGGCAGTCTCTTTTGCTTGTTATAACATTGCGTTTTAGTTTTTGCACTAGCAAGTTTAATTGTTTGTCTGTAGATTTTCTCGTGGTCGTTGGGCTTAAATGCCCGCTATAATATTTTTGCAATGCCTTGCTGAAATACCAGCGCAAAGTTAATGCTTATGATGGTTTTACACTTGATCTCTGAACTTCAGGTAAGTTCCTGTGTTGACAAGTTTATTCACTGAGGCTTTCTCTTTGCATTTGATTATGAACCTGCTAGGAAGGCAGGAAAATTTTTATAATGAGGATTGCGGACGTTCTAATTTTTAATGAAACATAATTTTGTTTTGTAGCAAACCCATTTTGTATCAAATATTTGCAATCGCATAAGAGAAGCAATAAATTGATGTATTTTAGTGACGTTTCCTTTCTATTGTTGTGACTACATTAGGATCGTGTTCTTTTACATTGTGAGTTTTTTACATTATGTGCCTGTGTTTGCTTGTTATCTAATTTCCCTCTTTATTGTTGCATAGATATCTGATAAGTTAATTACACCTGTTAGATTTTATTAATATGACAGTCCTTTTGCTTGTTAGAACATTGCGTTTTGATTTTTTTACTAGCAAATTTAATTGTTTGTGTCTAGATTTTGTCGTGCTCGTTTGGACTTAAATATGTGCTATACTATTCCTGCAATGTCTTACTTCATAAACTGAAATGCAATTGCAAAGTTAATGCATATGATGGTTTTACACTTGATCTCTGAACTTCAGGTAAGTTCATCTGTTGACAAGTTTATTCGCTGATGCATTCTCATTGTACTTGATATTGAACTTGCTAGTAAGGCTAAAACATGTTTATAATGAGGATTTAGACATTCGAATTTTGAAAGATGTTATCTTATATCAAGTTTTGCATTTCTTTTATCAAAATTTATAACTCCGTATTTGAATCTAAACCTTAAATTCCTTACTCTTGAAAAGTAAAAATAGGCACCTCACATTTTCTGACTTCATTGTTATAATTTAATATATTTTGTCTAAGGAATTTGCCAAAACTCAGAAAATCACATAATCTAAGAAATACATTGGTCTAGTACATGAGTAAGCAAGAAACTCATAGAAGAGAAAGAGTACATGATCCAGTGATATATAATTTGAAACTTATGAACAAGTAATGCTTTGTGTTTGATGGTGTTTATTCTCTCTATCACTGTGTAAATGACCTGGTTGTCTTCCCCAAGGACTAGCCTTTGTTCCCATTTTCATTCTATTAGGCATTATTTGGAATAGAAGATAACATTTTGATATTTATGGAAATCTAGTTGTTTTAGTTAAATTTCTTTCCTTTCCAAAATATATTGTTCGAAAAAAGTAATTTGACTTTCTTTAATTTCAATTTTTTTAACTAGAAGAACTAATTTAATTTTCACCGAATGTACAAGTTTTCATCTTTTAAGAACTTGTTTCAATAATGTGCTTTTAATATAAGCTTTATCAAACATAAGCCTTAGCTAAATCTCAAGTAGTATGGTTTTTTTGTTACTTTAAGTAAGCATGTTATCAGATATATCACTATTTCTCATGGATAGAAAAGAAGAAAGAAATAGGGGGTGAGGCTGTTAAGTAAGGTCAATTCTCCAGACTTTTCCTTGCTTGAGTTATGTAAGTTTCGTTATTACATATCTTTAAATTTCATTTTTGTGGGTAAGGATGCATGACACTGGTTGAGCAGGCTGAATAGATGTTCTTTTGCATTTGCTCCTAATGCAAAGTTTTTGTGCTGCTCCAGCATACTAATATTATATTTTGCCTTACATACTACTTAGCCCATAAATTAGACTTTCCTTTGGTGGGTTTACAATTTCACTGATTGTCACTAGTGTATGAGTAAGCAAGAAACTCATAGAAGAGAAAGAGTACATGATCCAGTGATATACAATGTTTGACCTAAATTTATGAGTACATTCTTAAAACTTTTATCTTGTAAGTTTTACTGTCTTAATTAATGTGGAAACTCTGATCTTGCTCGGAGGAGGCATCGACTTAAAAGAAAATGCATGGAAATGTACACAACAAATTTAGGGAGTTAGAGAGTATTCACTTCAAAGATTCTCAGCAATAACAGGTTTATAAACCAGAATTGATCACTTGGGCATTATAATACCCAATTTTAAATTCTAACCCTTTTCGTTTGATAAAAATGGCCTGTGCTCATAAGATTTTAAAAGCTGTTCCCACCCATCCTTATGCACCATTGCCGGATAACATCAGAAGTATCACCTCTCATGATTTGAACCTTAACTTCCAGCAGACTCTTAGGGAAGACATCCAACTGCCAACAGTTTAGCCAAATTTGGAGTTGGTCATGTGGGTTCTGTTTTGGTGCTTAAACTTGTCATAATTGTTTGTTGATACAACAGGCAGGAGTTCAACAATTAATTTTAACACGTTGTTTGTTATTTGAGGGACTCTTACAATGACGTATGAACAACAGCTTATAGTCATCAAATTCTCCTATATTATATTATAGATTCTCAATTACAAAGTGGGGATTTGAATAATCTTTTCGCAAAACAATGTATAATTTTTTTTTCCAGGAGTTAGACAATGTGTAATAGTTATTAAACACTTAAGTTTAAATTGCATTTAGAAAAACATTTGAAAAACAAAAGTAATAAGACCTATTTATTTTTTACGAGCTCACTTCAAACTAACTAGAAGGTTTAACTTCATTTGGTTAAATTTATAAGTATTTTAATTCACTTATAAAAGAAAATAGTAAAGTATTTTATATATTACAAGAACATAATATGTAATTCTTACAGAGAGAATTTGAAAAAAATAAAGATTTTCAGAACTTGTAAAGGGACTTTTTTTTTTCTCAAAAACAATAGTTAGATGATGTAAGGTTTAGAAAATAGTAGTAAGAGAGATAATTGTTGATTCTGAGATCTTGATTTTTTTTCCTTTTTTTCCTTTTTATGTAATCTTCTTTATGTAGGCTTATTTGAAAAAACAATCAATTATTTTGAGCTTTTAACTTTCACTTAAAGATGTATTCCTTTTTACTAGGTCAGATATTATGTTGCGTCTCATAGAGGTAATTGGGTTGTGTACATAAGAGATAGATAAAAAAAATGAAGAGAACATTCTAAAATTATTTTCATGTTTCTAAATCTTCTTTTAATTTAAATGAAGAAAGCATTTCTAGAATATTTTCATGTTTCTAAATGTTCTTTTAATTTTGATTCAAGCTTTTGAACAAAAGGTAGTGTACTGAAAAAATTGCATAGAAAAAGAGAACATAACACAATTGACAAAATAATATTATAACGTACATACAATAAAGCGTTAGACCATCTATTGGACTTTCCTTTTTTGTTGCTAAAAGTTCAACAAACCAAGAACTACCCCTTAATGTAGGATAAGGAAAGACTCAAGATCAATTCAAAGACTTAGTTCTTGTTAAATTTGAGTAACTAACCTAGGTTAAAAAGAAAAGAAAGAATGTAACTGGTGAAATGAAAATAGGACTTAGTTCTTGTTAAGTCTTAAATTTGAGTAGCTAACCTTGGTCAAAAAGAAAAGAAAGAATGTAATGGGTGAAATGAAAATTGAATGAATGAATGAATCACACTAGATAATAATAAAATGCATGTTCTATCAAAACTATCAAAGCAAATTAATGCAAAATCTTAAATGCCTAATACAATGTATTTTATGATACAATGCATGTATGAAATGGAATGCAAATTTTAGATGTATGCAACTGGGCATGTTTTTATAGCTTCTAACATATCATTTTAGTGCAAATTTTTCTAATTGCAATGATGTTATATGTACTATGAAATGAATTCTACATGAATTCATGCAAGAAGGGAGGGATGAATGCAGGTGTTGGTTGGTGCAATGTAGAATGGTCATAACTATCAAAGGATGTTCTTATGGTAGCAAAGAATGCAAAGAAATCATAATTCACAATATAGGGTATTCTATTTAACATGTAACAACATTGAAATTGAAGAACTTATGTTATGCAAAGGGAAAAAGATGCTGAAAGATGAAGGAAATAATTATGAATTAGTTGGCAGTAATAAACTTGACAATTGAAACCAAAGTTAAGTGAAAACAACAAAGTCAAATGTGTTTCATTTAAAGATATTAGAATTCAAATGTTTTGTCTTAAACAATGGAAAAGAGAATTTAGGAAAATTTGACTCTAAAGTCAATGACACTATATTTGTGGTGTATTCTCTTACAAGCAAAACATATAAAATTTTCAATAGAAGAACTTTAAATATTGAAGAATCTATACATGACTTTATGAAATTGTGGACCTTGAAGAAAATCTTCTTAAGTCAAATAAGCTAAATGTAGGTAATGAGAAATATCTAAAGGAGACATTTGATGAGATGTATCTTGATAAGAATCCTCCTTCTCAACATGAAGATCTTGCAAAAATTTAGCGATCACCAAGAGGATTATCATTGGACAACATAATAGGAGAAATCTCAAAGGAGGTAACCATTAGAAAAACTTTAACAAATATGTGTATAAATGTAGCTTTTGTTTCGTAAATAGAATCGAAAAAAAATAAAATATGTTTTTCAAGATGACAAGTGGTGCATAGCAATACAAGAGGAATTGATCAATAAATTTGAAAGGAATGAAGTTTGGAAAATAATTCCTAAAGAAGAAGTACACCAAGTCATTAGAACAAAGTGAGTGTTTAGAAACAAGCTGGATGAAGATGAAAAATATAACCAAGAATAAAGTTAGACTTGTTGAAAAATGATATATCTAAGAAAAATGCATAAACTATGATAAAACATATGCTCCTACTGCGAGGTTAGAGGTTATAAGCCTACTTCTTGCTTATGCTTCAATCATGAAATTTTAATTATATCAAATGAATGTTAAGAGTACTTTTCTAAACTTTATTAAGGAATATGTGTATTTAGAACAACCTCCTAGATTTGAAAATTATAAATTTCCTAATCACATCTATAAATTGAAGAAAACACTATATATGGATTAAAACAAACACCTAAATCTTGATATGAAAGACTTAACAATTTTCTATTGGAAAATGATTTTACTAACGGAAAAATTGATTCAATATTATTCATTAAGAGAGTAAGAGAACATATTATGTTTATTCAAGTGTACGTGGATGATATAATTTTTGGATCAATTGATAAATCTCTTTGTAAAAGATTTGCAAATATTATGTAGGGAGAGTTTGAGATACCAATGATGGAAGAATTGACATTTATTTTTAGATTACAAATTAAACAAATGGAAGGTAGAACCTTAATACGGTAAACAAATCTTAAATTTTCTTGAAATGAATATAGCAAAAGAGGCAATATAATAAATATTTACTACGGTGTGGGTAGTAGCAAAATTACCTAATTAATTTAATATATTATATATATAATGTGTAAGGTTAAAATGGATATCATAGTAAATTTTGTGAATGCAGGGAAAAGAAATGTGAGGTGGAGGAAGAAGCTCCCGATAATCTTTCAACCATTTTGGTCTTACCTTTGTTGGACCCATATATTACACGACCGTAATATATACTAGGGTGTTTCACCTTGCACGTCCAAGATTTTTATTTACCAAATTGTCACCGTCCATTTTTTAAGTCTGATTTATTTTAACAGACTTAAATTTACAGACTTAATAAGTATATTTTGCACTAGTGCACCTTCCACGTTCAAAAGTTTTATCCTACACTTCTAAATTTTATAAATACTCTCACAATTAATAAGATTGTTAAGTTGATTGTACATTAATATGAAGATGTTTATGTCTTGAATATGAAAATGCAAAAATATTGGATCTTGAAATTTGATTATCCTTTATCAAATGTGAAATCTAATAAAAGAAAAATCGAATTTTAAAATCCAATGTTCTTTCCTTTTGCATTCCAAAGATATTAAAAATTGGTACATGGCAATTCCAAATCCGATACATGTTTTTTAAAATTTGAAAATTCCAAATCGAGTGCATGTTTGATAAAGTATGTTTTTTTAATGTTTAAGTGTATTAGATTATTTTATAAGGTAAACCTTTGTTTTTTAAAATCATTTATTATATGATTTTAAAATATAAAAGTTTGTTTATTTTAAATGTAAAAGTTTATTAGAATAATTTAAAATGTTAACCTTTTAGGTTTAATTTCCTTATAATTTAAGTTTTTATTTATTTCTCTATCATGAGAGATACCAAACACTATAAATCTATTATCATGTACATAATATATGACTGTATACTAAAACTTTGTTAATTACACATTTAACGTAACATACTGATAAGATTCAATGGTTATTATAATAATATTTTTATTATTGATCACATTTTAAATTGAAAAATAAAAATAAAAAATAAAAACAAAACAATAATTTAACTTATTTATGGAAAACATAACATGCTATCAATTATACAGAAAAATTATATTTTGGACCTTTATTTTATTACATATGATAGATGTTTGGACATGCCAAATAGCTACTATGGGTAGAGCCAGTTCTCTTTCATTGAGTGTGCGTGGAAGCAATGGAAGCCAGTGAGGACGGAATTGGATAATTATAAAGATCAAATTAGTAATTAATTAATTGAATATACCATGATACAACATAACAAGAGTCCAAACAATTAAAAGCAATACATATCAGCCAATGACGACAATAAGTAAAGGAATTTTTATTTTTTTTTAAAAAAAACTAACACAATTTTTTTATATGTAAAGACTATGCAGGTTTATAGAGACAAATAGTTAATTGAAATAATTTTTTTAAAAAAAGTAGTAATGAAATTTCTTGCATACGCTTTGACAAAAGAAAAATGTGTAACACTTTATGACTTTTTCATCTTTCTGTTAAAGGAAAACCATATATAAAACTATCTTTCATTTTTTTTCACTTGCTATCTTATGCTTACTTTTATTATTCAATCCTTTTTCTATTATACTATACATATAAAAAAAAAACAGTTTTTGATATACAATTAAGAACAAACAACTAAAGTATAAAACAAAAGAAAAAAGAAGAAGAAAATAAGAGCTCTACATACAACTATCCAAAGCAGGTGACATAAATATATAGCGGTGACTCTATCCTAATAATCACACAATTCAATTCAGACAAAAATGCTCAAAATTTAAACCAATTTATTTCCTGCTTAAAAAACCAAGCAAAAATTCGGAGTTTTTATTCTTTTGTTTTGCTCTGTCTCAAGGTCTTCCAGTTCGAAATTCCTCCTCTGTTTTTCCCTTCCCCTGAAGAACTACATCATGCTCATAAAACCTCACAACCGCAAACAACAGATAAAGTAACATTTTCTTAAACGCAACAAAAAAGAAAACGTGGGTAACTTAACATTATATTTCTAAAAACAACAGGGGAAAAAAGAAGCATTAAATTAACAATTTAGATTACATGAAAATTTCGATGAAAAGAGTTATACAAAGAGAAGAAGCAACGACAACAAACTAGTTATGAAAACCATCTCCTTCCGTTTCTTCCAACTGGTCGGTGCTGAGTTTTCGTTTGGCTTGTTGGGTGGATTCTTGTAGTAGAACGGAAAGTAGGGAAGAATAGGGTCAGGGGGTGGCGGGGTGGCAAAAACACCACCTCCGTCGCCGCTGTTGTCGCCCCCGCCGCCGTAAGGCGGTGTTGGGTAATAAGGGTAGGAGCCGGAAGGTGGCGGATATGTTAAGACGGGTTGAGGTGGTGCCGGTGTAACGGTGGAACCACCGCCAGCTGAAGGGGTTGTGGGAGTGACGACTCCGGTGGGTGGTGGGTAACACGGATACGGGCACGGTGGGTTGTCGGATTTTGTTGTTGTTGCAAAAGAAAGGAGTAATATTGAGAAGAAGATGAGATTGGATGATGTTGCTGAGGACATGTTTGGATGAAAAAGAAAAGAAAAGAAAAAGAAAATGGGGTGGAAGAGGGAAGAAGGAAGAAGGAACCGAGTGGGTGTGAGAGAGTGAGAGAGAGAGAGAGAGAGTGAGTAAATGAAGTTAAGGTGAGTTTGAAGAAATGTGTGTGGTGGTCTTATTGGATGGCTACAGGTGTTTTGTCACATTTCAACAATGGAAACTATGCCATAGATTGAAAGTGAAGTTATAGCCACTTGGATGTGATTATTATGATAAGAAGAAGTCAATTTGGGATTCAAACCTGTTAGAAATTTTGGTAATACAAATTAATAACATCCTTAAATGATCTTTGCTTTAGTGTTCTTTTTAGGTTTAGCTTTTCATTCTTCTTAGCATCATGATTAAAGACTAAATTTTACTACTAAAGATTGTAGTTTATTTATTGAGTTCCTAATTATTACGCACACCGATGGCAATAAATAGATACCAAAAACGGTTTGGTTGGGTTGGAGTTGGTGATGTGTGGATTAGGATAAATAAACCCTTCGATTGTTTGTTCGTTAGGAAAAATAATGATTGCACATGTTATGCCTACGACGAAAAGGAAGAAATACATTCCAGAATCCATCAACTAATACGATCAAACAAACTCTGGTCTGGTTTTAACAGATAGAAACTTCCAAGTTCCAATGTTATATCAAGCATCTTCAAACTAAATGGAAATTACTTAATTTGACAGGTCACAGCTAGCTTCAACCGACGTATTATTAAGAAAAAAAGTAATATAAAGAGAATGAAAAATAGACTCTTGCTACTTATGCCTTTGGCCTTGAACAATTATGTTTCTTCGGAATTAGAAGTATAATAAATATATTGTAAGTATAATTACAAGTACAACATTTTGATGTGGAAAATAATAGTATTGTAGCAAAAGTTGTTGAGTAATAATGCAGAGACAGGGGCATTATGGAGAAGTATGCATCTTTTCATCGATCAACAAACAACCACAGTTTTATTTACGATGAATCAACAAAGCATCCTTAATCGTTAAGTTGAATTAATTTTGAATGATTAATATATCTTACGAGCAGAGCATGTCGCTTTTGAAATTTTAAGCAGCAAAGGTCTTACTTTGGCAACAGCAAACATCAAATCTGGATGACATCAAATGACAGTAACTGCTGATGGTGTTGATTGCTTTTGGTTGTCATGGTGTCTTCTGAATCGAAATTATGCTTATCCTCAACGAAATGGAACATCTTTTTCACCTTTTTCATATCATTTCTAAGATCTATCTCTGCTTTGATTTTTCTTCTGTAGCAACAACCCAAGAACATGTTACTTTCTTAGCTACATGAAATTCATCTGTCACTTCTAAGTTCAGTTTCTCTCCAAACCAAGAGCAAGTGATGTATCCTCTCTCCACACTTCTTATAACAAGTTGTTGTATAAAATGAGAAAAATATAAGATAAAATAAATAGTAGTATAAATAAAACATAGTTTTTGTAATAAAAATAATGTGCATATGTTAAACAGCTTTCAAACTTTAAAATTGTTATTAATTATATGGTTACTTGAACTTCTTTACAAATATTTTTTAAAAAGAAAAATTAAAATTAACTTATGTGAAATTCTCTAGTACAACTTTTTTTAAAATTTTATTTTTAGATTTTTTATGAGCTAATTAAATATTTTTTTCTCTTGTAATTCTTTATGAAATAAATTTTCGAAACAGACTCTGATGTATTATTATATCTTGTATTTTGTCATTTGTTTTGCAGTTAAATTGTTTTCATTAAAAGTAGTTGTCGAGAAAGTAAGACCAAAAGTTGTCGTTGGAGGACACAAATAACCTATCTGATTTCTATATTCTATATGTTTCACATTGCGTTTAGCTAATAAAGTTTAAGACGCGGATTAAAAAGTTACTTTGAAACCTTTTTACTCTTTTCTTAAGGAAAAATTGTGTTGTTAGTTTTGTGAGAAAAATGTTTTGAGTAAACAATAGTTAATAGTGTTGAAAACTTAATTGCTAAAAGAGGATGAGAAAAAAATAAAAAATATTTAATTCCCGTGTCAATTTTTATGTTAGTATGTTTTGTTTCTCTTTCATACCCTAATTTCTTGAAAAAACATTGTCATATTTCATAGAAGACTCTCCTTTTATATTTTTCACATTTGACATATATGAAATTAGTTAATTTTATCTTAAAATATTTATTCAAGTAGTGAATTAGTAATAAACTTATGGAAGAATGAAATGATAGAGGATGCATGTGGGTAGAAGATTAAATTTGAAGCCAGTGTGAAATTTGCTGAGTTCAGAAGTGTAATTCAAATCGCCGAAAACCCATTCTATAAGCGAGAAGAAAATTGAAGAACAGCTGGAAAAAACAAAAGTAATGCAGCAGAAGAAATGATTAGACGCGTGGCTCGTAACCGAAACACTTGCTGTGTGACATAGACTAACTTTTATAAAACAAAGCTACAATGCCTAATACTTTAACTGACCTAATCGAATAGTTAATCAGAAGAATCATAGTACAGTGAAAAATGAATTAGAGGGGGATTAGGTGGTTTTAGTGAAACTCATCGTGTCGGTGGAAAATAACTTGTTGTGGTTGGTTTTGTTGTTCCAAAACAGACATTTATTTGACGTGTCACAGTGGTTATACTTACCAATCCATCATTCCAAATCGGTTCAACATTTCAAACTATTCTAATTATTTTCTTCTTTGGGTTCATGCACTTGTCCCTCACTGTGAAAGATTCCCATGCCAATTAGCTCATCTATCATTATTTAGTTTAGCATGCCTCTTGGGAAGGATACATTATTTTAAATTAACACATATTCAAAGAATTGTTTATTTTAATATTTGATAGTTTTATCACTATTTTATCTGAATAAAACATACATGAAAATTAAAGGGTAAGTATATTATAACATTACAGTAAAATAAGTATGTGATCGTAAAGTTAAAAATAAGGGTGCGCTATTTTTTTTCTATACATATTTTAATTAAGTTTGTTGACATGAATCACTACTCCGTATAAGATATTATCTGTGAAAAGATGTTTTTGGTAAATTACAGGAAGAATGTTTTAATAAATAAATATTGATGTTTACTCTTAAATTATGTACTAATTTTTATATATCTACCTCTCTATATGATATATTTACAACATAATTTGAATATTTTATTAATAAATTATAATTGACAAATCATTTAACAATTTCTTAGAGATAAAGTCTAACAACTCAACTCTCTTGTTATATCTTCAATCGTGTTATTTGGGTATAATAATATGATAAAATTCAATATAATTAATTATATTATTTAACAAATATAATTCTTCATCTCAAGATACACATTTGGGGTAGCTTAGACTAATTTTCTGAAAGCCACATGAACTAACTCAACTTTCTATGGTGAAACTTTTTTGCAACTTCCAAGCTCACGTATAAATGTGCACTTTCTACAATCCCCTGTGGCAATTGAGATTCACAATTCTATTTTCCTTTTAGCCCTTCTATTATTATTGTTATGGATAATGATACTTTGACAACAATTCTTTTACAATATTTTAATATTATTTATGTGTCATTCTGTGATTGGTCCAAAATTATTTCACAATCAATAATATTAATGATAAACACCAACATGAACTAATAACAGAATGACACGTAAAAAATATTAAAATATTATCAAAGTATCATTATCCTATTGTTATTACCTTTCGATCTTTTCCTTCCAATTTTCTCCCTCATCAACTTCTGCAACAACTACTATGGTTTTCTTTTAATTTTAGACATTTTATTTACCAAATTACTACCTTCAAGAATAAATAAGTATTAATTCACCACGATCAATAAAAAAAAAGTTAAATTAATAAGTTTAACTAATAATACTATCAATTTAAATTTTATTACAAAAAAATTAAAAAAATATGTCCTTTAAGATACAATAATGTTTAATGATTTCGTAATCTTGAAAGTTAATTTTTACATTTTATATTGCTAATTGTCAATAATTAGATCACTTTAATGAAAAATCAGCACACTTCACAATAATAATTGAATTATATATTGATAATGAATTAAAAAATAATTTTAAGAAATTGAAAGATTAAATATATTGTTAAAATTTTATAAAAACTAAAATTGTACGATCGGTGAGGTGAAAGTTAAATTTAAACTTAACTAAAAAGCATAATTAATACATTTTCAAAATGGTATATATTTCTTTTTATAATCACAATTCTAATCCGAAAATATCATTTAGATGTTCGGATTTTAATGGCCTTAATTAGGTCTTTGGTTTTAAAGATGTGATATAATTTGATTATTTTAATGTTAACTATGTGTTATCCGTTCATGATTTTTTTTAATTATTTATTTTAATTTTTAAAAAGTGGTCATGTGTCAAATGAGAAATCTACCTGGGTACGTACAATGTGATGTGATAATGATTAGATAATGTCTTCCTGTCAAAACAAGTGTTATGTGAAAAATCTCACTTTAATCTCTTTATTTGTATTTTGTCTCAATTTAGTTTTATTTTTTTTTAAATTGTAACAATCTCATTTTTCTTCAAATTGAGATCAAATTTAACTTTTATATAAATGTTATAATTGTTATAGTAATATGTTTTTTAATATTTTTAGCAAGATTAAGTTTTTTTAAATTTATATTTTACATTGAACTTTATTTAAACTTTGTTTTAAAACTTTAAATATATTTATTTTAAATTGTTAAAAAAATATTTTAAAATTTTATATTTGAATTTATAAAATTGTTATTTTTAAACCAACTCTAACATTTATATAAAAATTATTACATCTAAGCAAATACCCAAGACTTGATCATTTGCAGCTCCATATTTATGGATAAATATGATGCAAGAGAACGAGAAGTTGTGAAGTCGAACTCCAAGGTAGTTCCAACAATCTAAAAGTCACTCATCTAGTAATCTAAATCGTTTTCTAACTTAATTTACGACATTTTTACTAACACAAATATGTTTTCCAATACATCTTACACTCAACTACTATTTTACAAAAGATCAAGATAGTTAAAACATTGTATTTTCTAACAAATCCCTATACATAAAACACTTGTTATACTACAACAACCTAATATACTTGTTGGTATATTTTAGGTGTTGCATAGATACATGAACAATAGTTTGGCACCATTGTCGGGGATTTAAGTCAAGAAAATCTTTTTTTAAACCAGATTGATAATTGTACAAAACTATGTTAAAGTATATATAACACTAGTACAAAAACAATGTATAACGTTACACCTTTAACATCCAACCACTGAATAACCAACGTTAAAAATAACCAGTGGCATTTTTGTAAGTAAATGCAATTATTAAACGTCGTTTAGAATTGTAATTCAACGTAAAAGGATATAAAACGTCGAATGCCCTAGTGTTAGACGTCAAAAGGTTAGTGAATTCAATAAAAAATTGAGTGGAATATTGAAAATTGATTCACTTTATCTTAGCGCGCGAGACTCTTTTCTCTTCTCAAACTTTTCTCGAACGAAGTTTGACGACCATCACATGTAATCTTTCTTTCATTTGATACAAATGCATGTTAATTAACTACTTTATGAATGATTTTCGTTTGTTTTGACCGATCATTTTCGTTCTCTTGTCCTTCATAGGTGCATTCTGCTTTCTCTGTCACTAGTGACAACACTTTATTTCGACGAACCCACCTTTTGAAGGTTAGTTTTCGTTTTCGTTTTGAAAAACTTTTTTGTTGAACTTGGTTGTTGTTGTTTGGTTGAAGTTGTTTGTTGTTATTGTTTGATTGAACTTGTTTGTTGCTGGTTATTGTTGTTTGTTGTTGATACTACACTACACGTTTATAGTTCTTGCATTATATAATACCAAAAATGAAATTTGTTCTGCTTCACAAGTCTCGTAGAGTTGTAAAAAAGGATCATAATTAACTAAATAAAACAAAATTCGACGACGTTAATTTAACGTCGAATTTTTTAAATTTGACGTCAATTTAATGTCTCCTGATATGATGTCGTTTGCGAATTCACCATTAAAAGCCCAAAATATTCGATGTTATACGCGATTTTTGTACTAGTGTAAGCTAACCAATTTGTTTGTTTTCGTGTTATTGTTTTTTTAATTACTATTACATTGATTGCTCACTACTATTTGAGTTATTGTGTATGCAAAGGAGAAGACAAAATCATGTTTTATTGTTTGATCTAGAGGTTGAACGCATTATCAAAGGCATAACAACAAGAATAGAAAACAAAGACAAATTATGACGCCACCGCTATAGCCGTAGACTGAAGTGGCAAACTCAAACCTTGATTTGAAAGCAAACTTTTCTAATCAAATGGCTACAAGAAACACTAAAAGGAGATTACTAGGGGATTACACTCAATCATAGGGGTCACACCACTTTTCAAGCATTATTAGACCTATAAGAAGTGTGAAGATGAAACCTACATCACTCTCTATCATAACAACAAATCTATTTGCTGGTTTAGACTAAGAATATCCATTTAATCACTTGGTCACGTCCTATTAACTATATAGAACACTTGGGATAGATATTGATGATGAAGAAGTTGTGTACCTCAAGTTATTTCCATTCTCACTTACAAGAAAGACCAATATTTGGTCACAATCTCACACAAATCAAAGCTTAACAAGTTGGGAGAATATGAAAAGAAAATTTTTAGTCAGATTCTTCGTACCATATTAATATTTAAGTGCTAAGGCTGCCATTACAACCTTTTCCCCAGGATTGGATGAAAATTTTTGTGAAGCATGAGAAAGGTACAAAAGTCTTGCTAAAAAAATGTCTTAATCATGGATTTAATGAAGTATCACAACTCAACATGTTCTATAGTAGGCTTAGACTACCAACAATAATGTTGTTGGATGCCTCAGTAGGAGGAACTGTGATGATGAAGAGTGTTGAAAAGACTACTACAATAATTGAATCACTAGCAATTAGTGATCACCAAGCATAATATGACAAAAATCAGCCTTTCACAAGATGAATACTAGAACTAGGCACACAAGATGTCATATTGGTACAAAACAAACTCATTTCTTTTCAAATGGAAGAGTTGAAAAAGCATATGGCAAAGCTACAACTTGGGTTGCGAGCTCACAACTCCACAAAGCAGATAAATGTGACTTATGTATAGGTGAACACTAGAATAATCACTCTTTTGTTGCTAAAACTACAAGGGAAGAAGAATTACACTTCGTGATGATGGTTCAACCAAAATTAAATGAGTTGGAGGTAAGATGATGGTTCAACCAACAAGAAATCTGCACAAACAAATTGCCATGGACAACAACATCAACAATAGGACAAAGTATCAAAAATTGAGGATGCATTAACACAATTCTTTCAGGTGTCTACATCAAATTAGAAAAATAAAGAAGCCTCACTTAGGAAGCTATAGGTGCAGATTGGACAACTAGCAAAACAACAAAAAGCAAAGCTCATGACCAATACCAAGATTAATCCAAAGGATTAATATAAATCCATTACCACTGGGCAAGAAATTCTTATAGATAAAGGAATTGATGATGACTTGGCATAGAAGAGAGGGGTGAGGAAATGAGGTCAAAAAAATATAGAGAAAAAGAGAAAGATTGTGAACCTAAATCAGAAAAATTGAGAGAAGAAAAAGAAAAAGAGTGTGAGCATGATTTTGAAAATTTGAGAGAAAAACAAAATGCAGAGAAAGATGACGAGAGAATGTCTATTCGGAAAGAAGTAGGGAGTGAAAAAGAGAGCTCACGAGAGAAAAAAAGGAAGAGTGACGAAAGAAAAAGAAGTTGTTTGAGGATGACAATCCTCTTGTCACTCACCTACCATACCCTCATGGACCAACTAGAAAGGAAAATTCAGAAGGTTCTTATATATGATTAAAATGTTTCAGGTCAATAACCATTCACTGAAGTAATGGAACAAATGGCTACCTATGCAAAGTTCATGAAAGATTTGTTAACTAAAATGAGACGAATCTTAGAAGATGAAATCTTAGAACTATAGGATGTATATTGTAATTATTCAAAAGTCCCCGCCATAGAAGATTGTTAATCCAGGTAACTTTACATTGCTTGTAACCATAGGATAATTGACAGTGGGAAAAAGATTAGTGATGTGGAGCAAGTATCAACCTTATGGCATTGTCAATGATTAAAAAGATTAGTGATGTCGAGATCTTACCTATAAGGATGACGCTGTAATTGACCGACATATCAGTCAAACATACTTATGAAATAGTAGAAAACCTATTGGTGAAGGTAGATAAATTCTATTTCCCTGTAGACTTTGTGATAATGAACCTAGAGGAAGATGAAAAAGTACCATTAATTCTTGGCAGGACATTCATGAAAACTACGAAAGTCATAATTAATATGGACAATGGCAAGCTAAAGGTTCAAGTACAAGACAAAAAAGTGACCTTTGACATGTTTGAGGCTATGAAATATCCAGCCAAAGAAAAGATTGTTTCAGAATGTGTTCGATAGAATATACATGGATGTAAAAAGCTCATTTTCTCCAGTGGACCCTCCACAAAAAGCCTTAATGAATATTGAACTAGGAGGAAATTCTGATGAAGAAGAGAAAATTAGAAAAATTATCATAGGATTTAACAAGTCCAAAGAGCTGTAAGAAGAAACAAACTTAAAAGTTGTAATGACACGAACCTACAGTTGGAGCGATATTGATGTCGTAGATAGCGGAACTGAAATAGATGCCTCCTTGCTTGAAGTATGTGTTTCTAGAGAAGGAGTGCAACAAGTCATTCATTCTAAGCAACTCTCTTGCGCCTAAGAAGCAAAGAGGTTACTTGAAGTGCTAAAGGCCAATAAGAACTTAATAAGATGGACTCTTACAGACTTAAAAGGAATTAACGCTTCATAGTGTATACACAAAATTCTAATGTAGGAAAATTACAAGCCTATGGCTCAGCCACAAAGGAGACTTAATCCTACCATGAAAAAGGTAGTTAGAAAGGAAGTAATCAAGTTACTTGAAGCAGGAATGATTTACCCAATCTTTGATAGCACTTGGGTAAGTTCAGTACAAGTTGTGCCAAAAAAAAAGGAGGGATGACACTCATTTACAATGAAAAGAATGATTTGATCCTCTACAATAGTAACAAGATGGAAAATGTGCACTAATTACAAAAGACTCAATCAACCTATGAGGATTGATCACTTTCCATTTTCATTTGTAGATCAGATGCTAGAAAGACTAGCTGGACAAGAGTATTTTCTTGATGGATACTCAAGCTACAATCAAATATTTGTGCGTGTTCAAGTCCAAGAAAAGACAGCCTTCAGCCTTCCATTTGGTATTTTTTGCTTATAGGAAAGTGTCATTTAGTCTGTGCAATGTGCTAGCTACATTTCAAAGGTGCATGCTAGCTATCTTTTCTAACTTGATTGAGAAAAGCATTGAGGTTTTCATGGATGACTTCTCTTTGTATGGTGATTCATTTAATACTTTTTTGAAAAACCTCAACATTGTACTAAAGATATGAATAGAAACTAACTTTGTGTTGAAGTAGGAAAATTGTCATTTTATGGTTAAGGAAGAAATAGTTACAGGCCTCAAAATTAAAAAAAAAAAGAATAGAAACTGATCCTACTAAGACTAACAAGGTAGTTGAAAGAAACTATGAAAGATGTTCAACTAGGAGTAGCAAGGTAGCTAGTAGGGGACTATGAAAGTTTTGCTTGAAGGCTTTTTATTTTAAGAGGAAATAAAAATAATGCACATATGTAGAGGGAACTCTTTATTTATTGATTAAGTGTCTTGTTAAAACCTTCTAAGCCAAAATCCTCGTTAGGGAAAAAAAATTATGTAAGGAAATAATACACTATGGATTACAAGATCAACTGAAATAAAATTTAAGTGAATTACGTTCCAAGTATTAGATAAAGGCTACCCCGACAAGTACTCCCGCCTATAAGGAACTTTGTTGACATCCTCAATTATTCGGTATGGTAAAAAACTTACCATCAGACTTCCTGGAATTACTAGCAATGTGCCACACCATATCACCTTTCTTAAAAGATCTTAGTTTTAACTTCAGGTTGTATTTTCTATTTGCTCTTTGCTTCATGATAATTTCTCAAATTTGTGCTTTCTCTCATTTTTCGCTTAGTAGGTCTAACTCTATATTTAGACAATTGTCTTTCTTCATCGTATTTGTTTTGGCAATATGAGGGTTCACATACTCAACAAGTATCATGGCATCAATGCCATATGTTAAATTAAACAAAGCCTCTTTAATGGATTATTAAGGTGTGCACCTATACGTCCAAAGTACTTCCAACAAATCTTTGGACCACCTTCGCTTAGTTGAATCCAATATCTTCTTAAGCTCCATTAGTATTATGTTTTTCCTAGCCTCGACCTACCTAACTTTTCTGTGGATCGTCAACCAAGCTAGTAAGATACTTGATTCAAAGGTTGAAATTTAACTCAGCTAACTCTTTATCTACAAATTGTCTCCCATTACCAATTATAATAGTTTGTAATACTCCATATTGACATATGATGCTTTTCCATACAAACTTCTACACCTACTAAGCTGTAATGGTTATTAAGGGCCTGATCTCGATCCTCTTGGTGAAATAATCTATAGCCACTAATAAGAAGTTCAACTAACCTTTCCTAAGAGCGAAAGGTCTGATGATATCCATTACCGACTTCAAGAATGACTAAGGGGAAAAAAGACATGGAGAAAATCCTGTTGTTTACTATGCATCAAATTTCAATGATTTTGGCATGGTACACACCTCTTCACGTATTTGGCACAATTTACTACCATGGTAGGCCAAAAGTAATTAGCTCATAGCACCTAAACTGCCATAGTTCACGCTCTTTAATGGTATCCACAAATACCTTCATGTATTTCTCTTATGACATAATTAGGTTGTTCTGGGTTGATGCATTTCAACAAAGGCCAAATATATCCCTTTCTAAACAAGGCTTCACCAATTACCGTATACCTAAAAACCTTCTTCGCTTGTTCTTTTTCTTCTCCCTCAAGTAGTTCTTCGATATGCATGTATTTAACGATAAATGTCATCCATGAGTGCTCGGTATCCATCGCCATTACCTTATTCAGTGTACTAATCGATGTTGATACCAATACTTGTTGTAATATAGACTTGTATATGCCTTTCTTCTTAGTGCTTACCAACTTTGAGAGCATATTAACTCTTATGTTATCTCTCATAAGGATATGTTCTAATTTAACTCCTTCAAATCCTTCCAACATGTTTTTCATCAGATGGTACTACCAAAGCAACAATGCCTCCTTAACCTGATACTCTTCAATTAGCTGGTCGATAGTAGGTTTAGAATCAGTTCGACATATTATCCTTACATCTCTCATTTCTTCAGCAAGCATAAGGTCGCGTATTAACACTTCATAACTCGACCTGGTTGTCAAAGGTTTAGAAATTAAAGTGCAACGAATTCTCTATTAACATCTTTTTGATCCTCCTAGTACTATCCTTGCTCCTGCTCCCTTAAGGTTGGAAGAATCATCTATGTGTATGATCGACCACTCATCTTCTAAGCCGATGTCAATATGAAGTTCACTAGTAAAGTTTTCTAGGCATTATACCTTTACAAGCCCCCTCTGTTCCTACCAAATGTTGAACTCCCATAACTCTACTGATAACTCTTCAATTTTGCATCTTTTTCTGTGTTTAGAAGTCTTTGTTAGTGTATTTTAGTTTCTTATTGGGTAGAATCAGGCTGGTTTTAGGATTTTTTTTTATATTTGTAGTTTTGTAAAATTGTAGTTAAAATTAGGTTTTTAAGAGTAATTTTTAGTGTTTGTAAATAATTAGGAAATTAATAATTTTTTAGAAAATATTTTGATAAAAATCTTTCTTTTTGATTGATAAATTTCCTTTTCTTTTCTTTAATTTTGGATTGATTTTTTTTTATGCAGAATAAGCCCTTATAAATTGGGCTGAGTTGACAAATGGGTTGTTGAAGCTGATTGGGCTGATTGGAATTAAATTTGGAAGCTGCTGCACAAGCTTTTGGCCAACACATAAGTTGGATACTAGATATCTTGGGTCGTTGTTGCTGTCTAGATGAGTGAGCCGCTGCTGCCACACTTGGAATGTACTGCAACATTTCATATTGGGCTGCTGCAATTAGGCTTAAGTTGAACGACGTCATTTTGGGTGAAGAGAGAAGTTGTTGCTTTTGGGGGTAAGTCTCGAAGACTCAATTCGTTTTGTCCCATTTTGGAAGAGAATAACCCTCGAGCTAGGGCTCCTGTGTGAAAAGTGTCAGAGCGGCTGCAGCGGAATGGTTAGCGTGGAAACAAACCAAGAGGGGGGGTGAATTGGTTATATTCAAATATTATCCCTTTTTAATATTTTTCTCTTAATTTCTTACTAAGCAGATAATTAAACGTAAATAACAGAGTAAGGGAAAGAGAAAAATTACACAGGTATTTTATCCTGGTTCAGATCACTAGGATCCTACGTCCAGTCGCTTATCTCAAATAAGATAAACCTTTTTCACTATCACAAAACTATTACAAATATTAGTCACACAGAAAAACAATTTGTAACAGTTTAGAAATTACCACCTCTCTTGAAACCACAAGAGATGAACTTACACCTCCTTTGAATCTTCACAAAGGATGATCACCTCCTTCGAATGCTTCACGAAGGATGATTCTCTTCCAGACACTTCCTCAGACACACCAAGGATGATCAAGCTATTCCTCCGTCACCGCAGTACCACTTCAGGACTTTGCAGACAAGAGTTTCCTTAGCTTCAGCAATTTCACAGAGTTCTCACAAGAGTTCAGAGATGTTTTGCACAAGGGAAGAGTTGGATTTGAGAGAAAATGAGAGTCTATTTATAGACTCATCCAAAGGCTCCTCCATTTTCGCTTTTAGACTTTCTGACTGTGTTAATCGATTAGCTACAGTGGTTAATCGATTAACAACCCAACGGATAGTTCAACGTCTCAAAAAACGGCTAGTTTTTCAAACGGTAACTATGTTAATCGATTAACAGCCCATGTTAATCGATTAACGTTAATCGATTAACACCCCTTGTTAATCGATTAACACTGAAATGCTGTGCTTCGCCATTTGCCTCTGGAACAATCGATTAACGCCCTCTGTTAATCGATTAACGTTAATCGATTAACACCCCTTGTTAATCGATTAACACTGCACAGATTTTCCTCTTGCTTTATTTTTACATCACTTTTGAATACATACAAGAAACTACTAATTTTCCTATGTTCATACAATTTTTTACAAGAGGTTACAAGTCTTCAAAGATCATTCTTCATGAGTCTTGTTTGTTCTTGACTTGATTTGGACATCATCAAAACTTCATCTTCATCATTTTGCTAACAATCTCCCCCTTTTTGATGATGATCAAAACCTTCTTGAATTAAAGCTTTTGTGAACCAGCTGTATAAAAAATAACTTAAGGAAGAAAAAATTGTTAGTGAACTTAGAAAAAATATTTTAAGACTTTAACTATTTCTCCCCCTTTTTGATCATTATTAAAAAGTGATGTATAATTACTCCCCCTTAATATATTAGAATCTATACTCCCCCTTAATAAAAGCATAGATGCATAGAAATATTAAGATAAGAGAACACACATTTTTATTGAATTTTAAAGAGGCATACAAGCATAGAAGCATACATAAAGGGCACACACTAATAAAAACATAGAATCATAAAGATGCCTAATCATCATCACTATCAGGGACATATAGTTTGGCAAGTTTGTCATCAATCTCCTTAAGATGAGTGTTAATCTCATCATAACGAAGATTGTGATATGCCATCATATCGTCCATTCGTGTTTGTTGCATTGTGGCCATGGCTTCAATTTGTCTAGAAATACTTTCTAGACTATATTCTTGTGGAGGATTTGATGGTCCAGCAACATTGGTTGGTTGAGGCATAGGGATATCTTCCTCCTCTTCAGCTGAGGCATCTTCTTCTTGTGCAATATCTTCATCAGCGCGGACAAACAAATTTCCTTGTCTTATAAATCCCATTTGATGCAAAGCAGACTCTTCAATTTGATGGGTACGTAAGACAGTGAGATGTTTTTCTCCGGTGACATCCACCCCTTTATAGATACATATCAAAGAAACAAGGAGAGGATATGGGAGATGACCTCTGTCATACCTCTTGGCACGGACCATAGTATCTGAGATGAGACTTGCCCAATTGATGTTGATATTTTGAGTGATGGCGGACATAATCATCAAATCAGTTTCAAAACATTGAGCAAGGTTTGTACCTCTTGGACAAAGCATCCAAACAATGAGATAATGAAGGACCCTTTCCTCCATTCTTAGATTTCCCACTAGAAGATATCGCCTATTTGGTAGAGGTTGTTGAGGATTCCTCATAAAGGAGCGATATGCCAAAATTTTGTTAAACTCACCAAAATCATTTGGCACATGCATGGCATTTTCTAAAGGTGGAATATGAGCAACATTTAACCAAATATCGTGATCTAGAATAATGTCTACTCCTTTGACGCGAGTGTGAACAATACCGTTTTGGGATTTCAGATTGTAGTAAAACACGCGTACCAAATCGGGGTAATAGCGCCCTTGAAGTTGCAGTAGATATTGGACGCCTTGAGCCATCAATTGTTGAGAGAATTGAAATTGATGTACTGCAAACCAATTAAGATCCACAAATTTTTGGCGAAGAATTTTGCGTTCTTTCCACCATTGCAAGTATTCGTCGTGCCTTCCTTCATCGGAGATCCAACCGTGAATATTTGGACCACGTGCGGGAGGCGTGCTTTCCGATCCATAGCTTCTTCTTCTTCTTCTTCTTGATGGTTCAGCCATGAGAGTGTGAAAAGAATTTTGGGACAGCAAGAAAATTTGGACAGCAAGCAAATTGAAGAGATTTTGAGTAGGAGAGTGAATGGTAATGTTTGTGGGTAAAAATGAGGGATGGTATGGATTTAAATAGGCTGAAAAATGACCTCCCAACGTGCAAATGTTCAAAAAGAGCCGTTTATAGCCGTTACAACGGCTAGTTTTTGCAGTATTTACTGCCTGTAACGTATGTTAATCGATTAACAGGGCCTGTTAATCGATTAATGTTAATCGATTAACACCCTGTGTTAATCGATTAACTGACGCTGATTTCCGAAAAACGTCAAATTTTTACCTATATCTAATTTTGAGATATTTTCAATATTCCTAAGTCTCTTCTAAGCTCATAGAATCTATCCTTAGGCAATGCTTTGGTGAAAATATCAGCTAATTGATGTTGTGTATCAATATATTCTATCTCACAATCTCCCTTTTGTACATGATCTCTAAGAAAGTGATGCCTAATCTCAATGTGCTTGGTTCTAGAGTGCATTATGGGATTCTTTGTAAGATTTATTGCACTTGTATTATCACACTTAAGTGGAATATGATCTAAATGAATGTCATAATCCTCTAATTGCTGTTTCATCCATAAAATTTGCGCACAACAATTTCCAGCAGCAATATATTCAGCCTCAGTTGTTGATAAGGCTACACAGGCTTGTTTCTTAGAGTGCCAAGAAACTAAGGAACTACCTAGAAGATGACATGTTCCACTAGTGCTTTTTCTATCTATCTTACAACCTCCATAATCTGCATCTGAAAATCCCACAAGGCTAGGTTCCGTTCCAGATGGATACCATAAACCAAAGGATGCAGTTCCCTTAAGATATTTCAATATTCTTTTAACTGCTGTAAGGTGAGATTCTTTAGGACTAGATTGATATCTAGCACATACACAAACACTCTGCATAATATCCGGTCTACTAGCAGTGAGATATAACAAAGAACCTATCATACATCTATATTTAGTTTGATTTACCTCTTTACCTGACTCATCTTTGTCAAGATAGCAAGAGGTTCCCATAGGTGTAGATGCTTCCTTTGCTTTGTCCATTTCAAACTTCTTAAGAATTTCTCTACAATACTTAGTTTGAGAAATGAACGTACCTTCTTTCATTTGCTTAATTTGAAGACCGAGGAAGAATGTTAATTCTCCCATCATAGACATTTCAAATTCACCCTGCATAGTCTTAGCAAATTCTTCACAAAGAGATTTATTAGTTGATCCAAAAATAATATCATCAACATATACTTGAATAATCAAAATATGTTTTCCGACTCTTTTAATAAACAAAGTGGAATCAACTTTTCCTCTATTAAAATTATTTTCTAAAAGAAAATTGCTAAGTCTTTCATACCAAGATCTAGGTGCTTGTTTTAAACCATAAAGTGCTTTCTTTAACTTATAGATGTGATTTGGAAATTTAAAATCTTCAAAACCGGGTGGTTGTTCAACATACACATCTTCTTTTATAAAACCATTTAGAAATGCACTTTTCACATCCATTTGAAACAACTTAAATTTCATTATAGATGCATAAGCAAGAAGTAGGCGTATTGCCTCTAACCTGGCAACTGGAGCATATGTCTCATCATAATCTATACCTTCTTCTTGACTATATCCTTGAGCCACAAGCCTAGCTTTATTCTTGGTGATGTTTCCATCTTCATCCAGTTTGTTTCTGAATATCCATTTGGTTCCAATCACTTGATGAGTATCTTCCCTAGGAATCAATTCCCAAACTTGATTTCTTTCAAACTGGTTGAGTTCTTCTTGCATTGCTATACACCATTGTTCATCTTGAAGAGCTTCCTTAATGTTCTTGGGTTCTATCTGCGACATGAAAGCTACATTCATACAAAAATTTACTAAATTTCTTCTAGTGTTTACCCCTTTTGATATGTCGCCAATGATGTTGTCCAGTGATAATCCTCTAGGTTGTTGCCATATTTTGTTTAGATCTTCATCATCTTGAGGATTATGTATTTCTTCTTTATTTGTTGTCTTTTGTAAGTCTTCATTTTCACCTGCATCTGATTCATCTGACTCAAGAGGTTTTGCCTCAAGGTCTACAATTTCATCAAAGACAACATGCATAGATTCTTCTATTTGAAATGTTTTCTTATTAAAAACTCTATAAGCTTTGCTAGTTAGAGAATATCCTAGAAAAATAGCTTCATCTGCTTTGGAATCAAATTTTCCTAAATTTTGTTTTCCATTGTTTAGGACAAAACATTTGCATCCAAAAATTCTTAAATGTGAAACATTTGGTTTTCTACCTTTAAAAAGTTCATAAGGAGTACATTTCAAAATTGGTCTAATAAGCATTCTATTTAAAACATAACATGCAGTACTCACAGCATCAGCCCAAAATTGTTTAGGAACACTATATTCATTTAGCATAGTTCTAGCAAGTTCCTCTAAAGATCTATTCTTTCTTTCTACAACTCCATTTTGTTGAGGAGTTCTAGGTGCAGAAAAATTATGAGAAATGCCATATTCTTCACAAAAAGTTTCAAAATATTCATTTTGAAATTCACCTCCATGGTCACTTCTAATAGCTTTTATTTTCAAATCCTTTTCATTTTGAACTAAATTTGCAAACTTTTTAAATTCTTTGAAAGCTTCATTTTTAAGAGTAAGAAAGAAAGTCCAAGTATATCTTGAATAATCATCTACAATAACTAAAGCATAATAATTTCCTCCAAAACTTTTTATCCTAGAGGGACCAAATAAATCCATGTGCAAAAGTTCTAAGGGTTTTAAACTAGAAACAACATTTTTCGAATGAAAAGATGATTTCACTTGTTTTCCCTTTTGACATGCATCACACAATTTATCCTTCACATATTTTAGTTTTGGTAGACCAATTACTAAGTCTTTAGAAATGAGTTTATTCAATTGTTGCATATGAATATGTGCAGCTCTTTTATGCCATAACCATGGATTTTCTTCTTTTACTACTAAACATGAAATATTCCTACTTGATGCATTTTCTAAATCTATCAAATAAATATTGTTATGCCTAATTCCTTTCAAAGCAATTTCAGAAGAATCATTTTTATAAATAGTGCAGGAATTTTGTTCAAAGGTTACCTTGAATCCTTTATCGCATAATTGACTAATGCTGATTAAGTTGTGCTTTAATCCTTCCACATATAGCACGTCTTTGATCATCAAAGTATCTTCACTTCCAATATCTCCTATTCCAAGGATTTTTCCTTTATTGTTATCACCATAGGTGACAAATCCGCGTTCTCTTTTCCGGAAGCTTGTAAATTTCTTCTTATCTCCGGTCATGTGTTTTGAACATCCACTATCAAGACACCACATATGCTTCCTTGGTTTTAATAATTCCTACAACATAAAAAGAACAAGCTATTTAGGTACCCAACTACTTTGTATGGGTCCTTTGGGTTAGATTGAAGAGATTGAAATTATTTTGCAACCCAAGCATATCTACCACTTGGAACACCATAATGCTTAATTTTACACTTATTAGATGTATGACCCTTTTTCATACAATAAAAGCATGATGCAGTATATGTGTTCCTATAAGTTGTTCCCTTTTCTACCCAAGTTCTACGGGTTCTATAATTATGCTTATTTTTAATTCTAGGAACATACTTATTATTACCAACCTTATGTTCATTTATTTTACTACATTCTCCTAAGGTTGTTTCATCTAGTAGTTTCTTATAATTAATACAGGATGCACATTCATTACTACTAGAAAATTTGCCTTTTTCATAATATAAAACTTTACCTTTTAAATTTCTAATTTCTTCTGCTTGATATAAAAATTTATTTTTCAAACTTCTGTTTTCTTCAGATAAATTTGTAAATTCAGTTTTCAAATTATCATTTAATTTAGAAGAATTTTCAGAAGTAAGCTTCAAATCTTCATTTTCTTTAAGAAGGCTATTAAGTTCAGATTTCAAATTTTTAAAGTCCTTTTTCAGCTTTTTATGAGCAACATCTAATTTTTCAGATTCAATTAATAATGCAGCATACATTTCATTTTCATCAATATGACTATCATTATCAGAATAGTTTGAACTACTTACTTGGCTGTCATTATCGTCATCTGCCATCAAACAGATGTTCGCTTCTTCATCTGAGTCGCTTGAATCTGTAATTGTTTCATTGTCGTCTTCCCAAGCAATGTATGCCTTCTTTTTCTTGAAAAATTTCTTTTCTTTCTTTTCTTCACCCTTCTTCTGATTTGGGCAGTCTGCTTTCAAGTGTCCTTTTTCTCCGCAACCATAACATCTGTAGTTTGAGGAAGATCCTTGATTTTCTCTCTTTTCATTTCTGAATCTCCCTTTGCCTTTTGATTTCATGAATCTGTTGAACCTCTTGATTAGTAGACTCAAGTTTTCATCTTCATCTGAGTCTTCATCTTCCATCTTGCTTTTGCTCTTTTCTACCTCAGATTTGAATGCTAGAGTCTTTTTCTTCGTTTTTGCTTCTTCTTCCTCTAATCTTCCAAGGTCTAGTTCATGCTCTCTCAACTTTCCAAATAATGCCGCCATGGTCATTGTGTTGAGATTTTGTGACTCAGAAATTGCAGTCACTTTTGGTTGCCAAGCCCTGTCTAAAGATTTCAAAATTTTTATATTTAATTCATCAGTATCGAAAGACTTACCTAGTCCAATAAGATGATTTACGATGTTGGTGAAGCGTTTCTGAACATCTACTATTGTTTCTCCTTGCTTCATCCTGAACATCTCGTATTCCTGGATCAAGGTATTCTTTCTAGCTCTTTTAACATCATCTGTACCTTCATGGGTTACTCGAAGTATTTCTCACATTTCTTGTGCAGTTTTACAAATGGATATCCTGTAAAACTCATCAACGGTTAAAGCAGATGAAATTATATTGCGAGCTTTAACATCATTACCGAATTTTTTCTTGTCTTCAGCAGTCCATTGGTCACGGGGCTTTGGTTCCTGCATATTGTTAGTTGGAACAAAAGGACCAGATGCAACTGCATCCCAAATATCTATATCAATAGACTCCATAAATATTTGCATTCTTACCTTCCAGAATGCGTAATTTTCACCTGTGAATAGTGGTGGTCTATTGATAGAAGCACCCTCTGCGAATGTTTGAAACGATCCCGCCATTTGAATGACTATCAAAGCAAGCTCTGATACCAATTGTCAGAGCGGCTGCAGCGGAATGGTTAGCGTGGAAACAAACCAAGAGGGGGGGTGAATTGGTTATATTCAAATATTATCCCTTTTTAATATTTTTCTCTTAATTTCTTACTAAGCAGATAATTAAACGTAAATAACAGAGTAAGGGAAAGAGAAAAATTACACAGGTATTTTATCCTGGTTCAGATCACTAGGATCCTACGTCCAGTCGCTTATCTCAAATAAGATAAACCTTTTTCACTATCACAAAACTATTACAAATATTAGTCACACAGAAAAACAATTTGTAACAGTTTAGAAATTACCACCTCTCTTGAAACCACAAGAGATGAACTTACACCTCCTTTGAATCTTCACAAAGGATGATCACCTCCTTCGAATGCTTCACGAAGGATGATTCTCTTCCAGACACTTCCTCAGACACACCAAGGATGATCAAGCTATTCCTCCGTCACCGCAGTACCACTTCAGGACTTTGCAGACAAGAGTTTCCTTAGCTTCAGCAATTTCACAGAGTTCTCACAAGAGTTCAGAGATGTTTTGCACAAGGGAAGAGTTGGATTTGAGAGAAAATGAGAGTCTATTTATAGACTCATCCAAAGGCTCCTCCATTTTCGCTTTTAGACTTTCTGACTGTGTTAATCGATTAGCTACAGTGGTTAATCGATTAACAACCCAACGGATAGTTCAACGTCTCAAAAAACGGCTAGTTTTTCAAACGGTAACTATGTTAATCGATTAACAGCCCATGTTAATCGATTAACGTTAATCGATTAACACCCCTTGTTAATCGATTAACACTGAAATGATGTGCTTCGCCATTTGCCTCTGGAACAATCGATTAACGCCCTCTGTTAATCGATTAACGTTAATCGATTAACACCCCTTGTTAATCGATTAACACTGCACAGATTTTCCTCTTGCTTTATTTTTACATCACTTTTGAATACATACAAGAAACTACTAATTTTCCTATGTTCATACAATTTTTTACAAGAGGTTACAAGTCTTCAAAGATCATTCTTCATGAGTCTTGTTTGTTCTTGACTTGATTTGGACATCATCAAAACTTCATCTTCATCATTTTGCTAACAAAAAGAAAAAGAGAGTTTGAGAGAGTAGGAGCTGCCCAGAGATGCCTAAGGCGCGTGATCGAAGGAACTGCCTGACGAGGATGATCGAAGCTGAACCGACAAAAGTGGAAGATGACCGGAGCTGCCACGTGGAGAGGATCAAATGGCTGAAAAGCAGATGGAGGTTAGTCGTCCGACTGAAGTGAATGAAGCTTCTCGAGCAAGGTTCCCATCTCCCATTTTGATCTCTTTTTCCCATTTCTTTTCTCTTTTCTTTTCTGTAACCCTATATAAAGGGGTTTTGCTTTCGCCATGTAATATATACACTTTCACGGAGACATATATTTTTTTAGTTTACGTTTTTAGTCTTAGGAATAGATAGAGCGAACTTGAGAGCTTAGGGTTTTATCGTGCTTTCGGCTTCGAGTTTCTTGCGTTCTCGATTTCCTTTTCTTCGGTATATTCTCATGTAATCCTTTTTTCCTTGTGAATAAAATTTCTTCTGTGATGTTTCTATGTGTTGTATGGTTGGTAACTTTTTTGTTGTGATTTTTCCTTTAAGTTTTTGTTTTGTTTGATGATATGTGTTGTATAAAAAAATTTGACTTAGACTTTGTGACTCCACATAGTTGAAATTCCATAGGGAATTACTTGCCTCCATAGTGAGCATGACATACCGAGATGTGTTCTCAAGTTTGGAGATAAGTCTAATGAAAGAAAAACACTGTAATTAGTATTTTGTTTCTGTTATTTCATTTTGATTAGAGTTTTGTATGTTTTAGAGTATATTACATGTTTCAATTGCATTTAGATTAGGTTCTACATCTGGTGATGATTAGAAACATGAATTAGGAATTGAACTTGCTGTGATTTGGTATAGTAAGTGAACATTTACCCAATCTAGGTTCTGATTTGGAACTTAAATACCATACAGTGGGTATAATTGTCCAGGATGTCTTCCTGAGTGGTAAATGACTACTTTTCTACACTAACTTTGGCACTTTTGATTCTGATTCATGAATCTAGTCAACCAATATGTTTCTACTCATTAGTTTAGGTGTTTATTCGTTTGATTTTAGTGTTAATTGAGAATATTAACACAATTATTCTTGACTACTTTTGTTTAGAGTAAGATTTGATCATTCATTTTATGTTTTATGTTCTACATTCTAACTCAGATTTGATGCTTAGTTTAGGAATATCTCTTGACTATTAATGCATTCTTTTCGATTTAGGTTCTGCTTCTATTATGCATTTTTGTTTCAAAGATTTTCTTTCCTTATTCATTTTAGCATTTGAGTTCTATTTAGACTGTAGGAAGTTGTAGTAAGTAGGTTTTGTTGTTGTTTTGATAATGTTATTTTCTTCTCTTTCATTACATTTCAAATTTGTTATTCTTTTAAACAGATGTTAGTTTGGACTAGTTTCAATTATTTTATTTTAGTTTCATTGATTTTAAATGTCTCCACCCACTTTAATAGTAATAGTTAGTAAATAATAGGTTTAATCATTTCAGACATCTCTATTTATGCAGGATCGTCTCAAATAGGTCCTTGTATTTTTTTTCATCTCAATTAGGTCATTGTTTTTGTAAAATTGAATTAATTAGAACATTACCGTTAATTTTAATGAACGACGTTAAATTTGATGTGTTGTGGTATACTGACCAAGCAGGTAATTTTGATGTGGCAAAAAATATTATTGATGAGGGATTTGTAATTTTTAAATGAAAGAAATTTGGGGGGCGTGGGTACGTCGTTCTCCGCTTCCTCGCTTCCCTTCGTCAAGCCTTCCATTCTTTCTCCGTCACCCACACACTCACAGCCCTCAAATACTGGAAAAAAAATCAAAATCTAGAGTAACTGCAACTTAACAAAGCGTAATGTGCAAAAATGAATTAAATTTCTGTATGCGAAGTCCAAGCACAAAAGTCGTTCATACTTTGTCTTCATAAATCACTGTACAGTTTAAATTGACTATTTTTTTTGTCAAGGTATCAGTATTGTCGTAGTTTCACGTCATTTGATAATTAATAGTGTTGATTTTGGTGTATGGTTGAATAATTTGTAACTTGTAACTTCAACCTCTTTTTTCTTTTTCTCTGTGTTTTACCATTTGTAGATGACAGAAGAGGCAATTAGTGGAAATCCATGGACTCCAGATTCCATAACTAGTAGAAGGTTATCTAGAGTAATTTAATGTTTTGGAAGTGTTCCTCATCGGTCACGAACACACAAAACGATGTGTTGTCTGATATCAAGGAATATATAAAAAATCAAAATAATGAAGAATCCTAGGTTGAGGTCACTGATGTAGTTGGAGGAGAGACTACACCTTCGACGTTGTCGCCGAATTCAACGCCTCCCCCAATGTCTTCTTCCCATCCACTGCCACGGCCTTCTCCCACTTTTTCCACCTCCTATTTCACAAGGGGGCATTTTTTTAGTCTGACGAACCCTTATCAGAAATTCTCCCAATTCTTGCTTTTTACTCCTTGTACAAATCCTAGCATTAGAGGGTTTTCTCTCCTTTCCTGTTTTAAAAAGGATTGACAGAATAGGGAGGCACCCTTCTCCTTCTCCTTTTGGTTTTGGTTCAGGTCTGCAAAGAACCAATTTCTTCTTCCCTCTTTCGAGTTTTGTTTCGCATCAGGAGGACGTCGATCTCCTCTTCATTTTTTTGGTTGTGGCGCGGTCTTTGTAAGGAAGGAGATGATGGGTTGGATAGGCACGGCGTTTCAATGACATATGGGTTCGCTCTCCAACGGTGAAGGTCTCTGTTAGTTGGCATTCTCGTGGCAGCACAAGGCCCTGCATTAGGGTTTCGTTTTGGGGATTTTGGGGTTTCTGATTTTGGGTTGAGTCCGAAGAAGAAGACCTGCATTTTGTTCTTGCTTTCTGTGTTTTGTTTTGATTGAATTGAAAAGTAAATAAAAGGAAAGAAATATAAGGTAGATAAACTTTTAAAATGAAAAGTAATCAAAAGGAAATAAATACGTAAGGCAACTTTTAAAATTAAAAGTAATAAAAAAAAATCCACCTAAGCGAATAAACTTCGCCACGTAATTAAACATTGCTTAGTCACCAAGTCACGCATCAAAATTTTTAACGCTATCTAGTCTAATTAACGGCGAGGTTTAAATTGATTCAATTTTTCATAATAAAGGATCTAACTGAGAACATTTAGAATACGAGGACTTATTGAGACGATCCTACGTAAATAAGGATGTCTGATGCGGGCTGTCGCGGCCCATCAAATTTGATGTGCATTAATAATGCAGTATAGTGCTAGGAAGTGACTCCTAGGTCGTCTCTCAAGGACCAATTTTGCGGTTCGAAAATCGAGTCTAACACAAAAAAGGGGGGGTTTTGAAAAGGTTTTGCAAAAATTAAAGAACTTAATAAAGACAGAGTTGCAAACAAACTAATTTGGCATGGTTATTAAACTAGCACTATTAAAAGCCTTAGACAACATTCAAACATCAAACACTGTTACAAACTGATTAACAAACACAGTTAAAAATAATTAAATGCAACACAAACTCAAACTATTAATTAAATTAATTAAAAACCAAAGAAACCAACAAGCCTAATTTAATCCTAGCAAATTACTTATCATAATGGCAATTAACAAATGAATTTAAAAGTCCAATTGGCCAAAGAAAGAGCACATGGCCGTGAGTCACCATGCATCCAAGTCAAACTTCAATTTCACCTTAAATAAGCCACAAAATGTGTTGACTTCTTCTCCCATGTGCACCATTTTCAAGAAATTAAGCATGTGCCTTCCACACTCTCCAAGACCGTTGATGAATCAATATTTTGCTCACTTCACTTGGTTTATTGTGCTAGAATTAATTAGGGAATTGTGCATAATGTCCGGTATTTTCCTGTTTTTACTATTTGTACTTAATTTGACCAGAAATTCTAATTTCATTCAATTTGAATTATTTGAGTTGATTATTTGCATTAGTAATTACAAGGGATATTTTGGAAATACAAATTGAGACGTTTAGAAGAACATTCACACACTTTGTTTGGGAAGAAGCTGCACTGTAGTGATTTAATCTGTGTGTTGTCTGTGATGAAATATTTTTGTTGAATTTGTAGAAGTAAAATTGGTCATTAATTGGAGAGAACCACACGGCCTTAAGCTTAAGCAACCAGCCAAGGAATCTACTTTCTTGCTTTGTAAATGGAAGAAGTGGATCACATTTAAGCAAAAGAATGCTCACGGTTTTTATCATGGATTGATTTTGCTGTTTTGAATGGCTTAAGCATTATTGGCATAAAAGAGAAAGGGGCCACCATGTTTTGGAAGTAGCCACATGCACACGGAAATTTAATTTCATGCAAAAGAATTTAATTAGAAACAATTGGAGAAGGGGCCACCACTTGAAAATCTGAATTTGTTGAAGAGTTACAGCTCCTTCATTCCTTTTAGCATTTCCAAAAAGAGGAGACAACATATTATGGAGGGGTCTACCATTTGGCTCATATTCTCGGTCATAGGAACTCCAAAATGCAGCTAAATTTGTTGGAGTGTAAAAAGGTCAAAATCCATTATTCCTAGAATAAAAATGGGAGCCACCAATTATGAAAGGTCACGGCTTTGTTGGGTGAAATCTGACCCACCTTGTCACTCATTTTCATTCCAAAAGAGACAAGCATGGCTTCCTAAAGAGCTCACGGGGTTGGTCCTGTTGCGTGCAAGAAGAGGTGAATGGAGCTGGAGCATTTATGTCACGGCTGGAGCAAGCAAGGAGGCAGCCATCTTGGAGAGGTGCACGTTGAAGCTGGAAGGAGCAGTCCAGCACGTCCAAGAAGATTGCTCCACGGTCCACCAGCAGCTGCAGCATCCTCCACCAGTGCAATACACATCCATCACAACCAAGGCAGCACATGTTCACCTTGATGATCACCCGTCCAGCAGCTACCAAGAGGAAGCCTTCACGTTCAGCAAGCATCCAGCAGAAGGCACACACACTTCACGGCCACATGGAGAATGGATGACGTCCCAACTGTTCCAGCAACGTCCAGACAGCAGTGGCTTCTCGGATAGCAGCAAGCTCAACACATCCAACAAGAAGAGGGTGTCTCGGCGCATGGTGATTGAAGAAGGGAAAGCAGCCATCCAAGGGGAGCAGTTGAGCAAGAAGAAGAAGCTGGTCTAGCACCACATCACGGTCCATAGCAGCAAAGAAATGTTCCAATGTTGGTGTGCTACGTCCGGCAGCAAGGAAAAGCTGCAGCATCACATGGAAGAGAAGACAATAGCCATTGGTGATGAGAATGGAGGGCCCATGCTTCCTCTTGCTACGTCCATGAAGTGCTGAATAATGGATTGAATAAAGATGGAGAAAAAGACAAAAAGAAGTGGTGTTGGAGGGAAATAAAAGTCACGTAAGTGGGTGCATGGTCTGCTGGAAGAAGTTGTCACTTAATACAAAAGTGAATAATTATTTTTTTGAGTGGTATGCTCACGAGAAAGGAAGAGGGGTACACTTGGTTCAGAATTTTGACTATAAAATGGGCAGCAGAGCAGAGAAGTAGGGGGGGAAGGAGATATAGTAGTGAATTTTAGGAATAGTGTAGGAACCACTCACGTCTGGGAGGAGGCTCTTGCCTCTTCCTCTTCCAAACTTGCTCTGTAATTTAATTTCAACAGTGCCAAAAGCCAAGTTTTCATTTCTGAATGTGTCACCATTGCTCGTTTCATTTTTACTTGTACTGTCCAGAATTTTAATTTAAGTGTTCAATTTGTGATGAATTCCATTTTCAGTTAATTGTTTTTATTTCATCTGTTGAATTTTACCATTCGTTTTATTTTCAGACGTTTTCATTTTTTTACCGTTCCGTTTTTACCGTCTTTCACTGTTCAGTTTTTATTGTCTTTTAAATGTATTTTAGTATTTTTAATTCTGTTTTGTTTAAATTCCAGTTTTAATTTATTTTACCTCAACGAAAAACAATCACAACCCCCCCCACTTCGTGACTAATCTAAGATTGAACCACCAAAATTGGTCCTTGAGAGACGACCTAGGAGTCAAATCCTAGTAATTATACTGCATTATTTTCGTGCACTCAACTTTTGTGAGCGGTGCGACACATTTATCAAAAATGGCGCCGTTGCCGGGGACCAATGACGGTTTGGTTTTAGATTTTTGTTGTGTAAATTTTTGTTCTGTTAATATGTGTCTTTTGTGTGTTTTGTGTTTTGTATTTTTGTAGGCGACAACGACACCTTCAGCAAATTTTGGCGGCGTTGTCACTTCAGTTCCAGGTTCTTGTTTTAGATTTTTGTTGTGTTTTTCGATTATGTTGTGTTAATATATGTTTTGTCTTTTATATTTTTATTGTGCTATGTTCTGTATTTAGTTGTTATTAAAAAAAAAAATTTAAAATTAAAAAAAAAAAAAATTAATTAAAAATTAATTAAAAATTTTTACTATTGATGTTCTGTCTTGTGTGTGCTTGTAGCATGTATAAATGTGTTTAGTTTATCTGTTTCGTAATTTTTAGTTTTTAGTTTTTATTTTTATTTTCCATGTCTACCTATTTTAATTTTGTGAATAGTGCTTATTCTACAAGTGCCTGTAATTATGATTCTCTTTCTGCATATTACTCTGATTCTTGTGCTGATTTTAATACTGAGAAAAATATGGATCATCCTCAAATTCCTGAGAGCTCCCCTTGGGAGCCGGTTCCACCAGTTCAGCAATATCAGAGTCAGCAGTATGATGCTCCTGCCCAAGTAGCTTCTCAGCCTTCAACTTCTGAACCTACATTGAAGGAGTTATTGGAGCAGATGACCATGCAGAACATTCAGTTTCAGAAAGGGAACATGCAGTTCAAGCAAGAGAGCATGGAAACTCAAGCTGCCATTCAGAAGCTGACTGATCAGATCGGGCAGATGGCCACTCAACACTTTCAAGATGATAGTGGCATCAACATAGAAGATGGGGAGCAAAGCTATGAGTTTACTACTACACCCACTTTCCTACCTTTCTATGATCCCACTCTTGCACCTGAGACTGTTGATGATTATTTTAAGGACCAGGCAGGTACGAGTAACACTGTTGAGACAGGTAGACCATTTTTATCTTCCACCGTGGAGGTAAACGTACCTCAACTTGAATGTGCAGTTGATGAATTGGAAATTCATGAGAAAATTTATTCTGAGCAAAAACATGTTTATTCTGAAACTGAGATTACAAGCTCTTTACCAGATCTGCCTATACATTCAATTGCTTGTGATTTGTTGCACAATGATTCTACAGGTTTTAGGATTGAAACTGATACAGACTTGATTGACAATTCTAAAGTTTTTGATTCAGTATTAGTCTCTGAAACCATTGGTATAAATGTTGTGTTGAATGAACATGATTACAGTGATGAAATTTCCATTGATAATAGCTTTGCACTGAATGTGGATTTTGTTGATGATGCATATGTCAATATTGATTTTGAGACAGGAATTTTGCAGTCGCATAACATGATAGAGTTAGAACAAAACATTGATCTGACTCAGTTTTCTGAGAATTGTGAATGTGATTGTGAATCTGGTTCTTGCCCGATTTGTATTGAAATTGATTATGTGTTACAAACAGATTCTAAATTCATAACAGATGCTATTGATTATGAGTTTGATGACCAGGTTACAAAAGTAAATGAGAATACAGGTACTGACATAGAGGAAACAATGATAGATGAAGGAAAGTATACTGCTATTTCTCTTATTACTCCGGTGTCACAGACTCAACAACTGCTGGTGGACAGAAGGCTCCTGATTTTGTTGATTCAACAACTTGCTCGGAGAAGAAGGAAGAAAAGTCTTGATTTGAGTGAGAGGGCAGTACTGGGCGAGCTGCTCCTGAAGACATCTTCGCCGGATCCTGAGGTGGAAGATATCTCACTGATAGTCCAGAATTGGCAACTGCCACCATGACCAGGGAGCACTCTTTTTCCTCATTATGTACATATTATTTAGCTTTTCTGATGTGTTTTCATGGTTGTGTTTATTTCATTTTTAAATTGTGAGCATGAATTAAAAAAAAAAATATAAAAAAAAAAATAAAAATTTGTGTCGTGTTTCAAGTATGTTATTTTGTTAATGTATGTTTTGTAAATATATGTTTTGTCTGCTGTTTTTGACATTTGTGTTCTTTTTGCTTTGATATTTTGTGTTCGTTATTTGGTATTTTGTTTCGTTAATATGTGTTCTGTTTTTATTTATTTATTTAGTTTTTGTTAAAACATAAAAAAATCAACAGAGGGCAAAATTGTAGTAAAAGGCAGATAGGTGTAATTTGAGCTGAAACTATCTGAGTGCTTTTATTGAAATAACCAAGTTCACCGATAACATGCTGTCTTACTCAGTTAATTATAGATAATAATAAAAAAAAAAAAAAAACAAAACATAATAAGATAGTAAGGGCAGTAGTCGATCATTAGTGATCGTTTAGGATTACAGTCCAACAAATAAAAATAAAAATAAAAATAAAATACATAAAAAGCATAATAAAGATGTTCGGGGTTCGATCATTTCTGATCGTTAATATTACAGACCATAAAAAAAACATAAAAAAAAAACCTAAAACATTAAAACTGGAAGAATTCTCGAGCTGGTTGTGGTGGTCTAAGGGAGAGCTCCGTTGAGGGAGCTCTGGTTCGGAATGTGAGAAGCTTGGGTGGAGGGATTTGTCTCTCATCTCTATCATCGTCAATGATGATCGGAACGGGAAACAGATTCAGCAGCCTCGGTGCCCTCATAATCACCCAGTTATTTTCTTTCAAACAAAAAAAAAAATAATAAAAAAATAAAAAAAATAAAAAATAAAAAACTTGTGTTAATAATAGAAGAGGAATGGAAAATTCATTGGAGGTGTGATCAGAGGTCTTACCGTACATATATAGCGGCAGTTGTGAAAAGAGAGTGCCAGTGGGGTCTATCTCCGCTTGCCAGCGCTTGACCCGATTGCCGTGGTTGTTGAACCAGCAGTGTACGTTGTATTCAGTGGCTTCGCCGAAAGCCCTTAGTCGAGACGCGATCTCGACGACTTGCGCTCGGCTTGGGTGTGTGACCCCATAGTTGAATATTTTGGTCATCATCTTGATTTGATCGTCGGTTGGACGCCACCGTTGACTGGTATATCTCTCTGATTCCGTATCACTCATCCTTCCTCTCGTAATATACAAATACTTTAATAAAAAATAAATACATATAAAAAGAACAAAAACAAGAAAAATAAGCATAACATAAATAATAATAAAAAAAAAAAAATTTATTCAGTGTTTTCTTTATTTGTTCTTATTTCCTTTTAGATTTATTTTGTCCAGTCAGTCTTTGATATTTCTGTGTCTGGTCTCAGATCTGTTTCACGGTCCTCGCAAAGGGTCCTAAACGGATCTATGTCCAGTTGTCCTGTTGTCCTTGTTCTTGTATATTATGTTTATGTGTTTATTTAGTTTTAAGTGGGGTACGTGGCGTTGTTCTACCCGATTGTCTCTGCAATACCTTCAATCGAAGGGAGATTAACGTCTGGTTTCCAGCCGATATACCCCTTAAGTTTTTAGACAGTTGTGTTTTATGTGTTTTAAGTGTTTAGCAGGTGAAGAAGAAAGCGAATAAGAGCTGAAAATAAAGAAGGAACTGAAGGCTTAAATGAAAGCAGGAAAAGAAAGCAGAAAAAGAAAAAGAAAAAAAAATGAAAGATCTGGAAAAAAGGAAAAGGAGAAGAAGGAAAGCAGGAAGGCATAACAGCAGAATAAGCAGAATGAAAGGAAAGAAGAAAAATGAAGCAAAGAGACGGCAGGAAAAGTTAAGCAAGCAGAAAGAAAAAGGGATCCAGGTGTAGAGGACTTACCTGGAGTAGTAGGGCTTGCAGAGGCTCCTCGAGGTTCTCAGACTCTTCAGAAGGCGCGGTGGCAGAGGCTCCGCACAGACTCCAGATGCTCAGAAGAGAGAGGAGGAGAGAGGAGTAGAGAAGACAGGAGCAGAGAGAGAGTGGAAGTCAGGAAATGCCACTCAGGCGCTGAGATTGGCCTAATTATAGGCAAATTGTTTCCACTGTAGCAACAGTTCCGGTCGTTGCCACGGAGACTGTTGTCACAGTACCGGTATCCTTTTTCAGAAAAAAAAATAATAAAATAAAATAAAATAAAAAAAAAATTAGTAATAAAAATTAATTAGCATCTACTGATGGGTGCTAGGTGATTTCGACATCTGCTGATGGATGTCACTGATAACATCTACTGATGGATGTTACTTAAAATTTCTTCCCATTTCCTAACATTTTATTGCACTTGTCTATATTATTTGACTACTCTGAAGTTGATCATCTGATGATTGTAACACACTGAGGACATTGTGTGATTTAAGTGTGGTCTACTGGGAAGAAATTCTGATTTTTCTGATTTTTCTGTTAGATTGTATTTTGTGTGTTAAATTTTTTGTTTTTGAGTGTTAATTTTTTCTGTTTTAAGTTATTTTTATCGAGTTTTGTGTGCAATAAATTTTACATTTTTTCTCTTGATTTCTGGATGATGTTTAAGTTGTAGATTTTTCCTTCACTTACTTAATACTTATGGTTTGAAATCCTTGCTTTTCTCTGCTTGGAAGATGATTATAATGTTTAAGAGGTTGATTTGATTGTGACGAACACCCTGTGTGAGATTTGAGCCACTTTGTTTTTCTTTCTTGTGTGTGACATGTATCTTGATTGCTTGCACATATGCCTTGGCTTGATTCTTTTAGATATCCTTGATTGATATGCATGTTCAGAAGTGATAAAGGCAATTTTATTCTTGAGCCTCTTTAGCCAAATAATCCTACCCTGTTATTATCCTTTGATAACCCCTTTGAGCCTATACTGTATATATTTCTTTGTGTTGAAGCTCATACACTGATCCTAAGTGAAAAACAAATGATTACCTTATCCTTAGGAAAGTCTGGAGCTATAGAAGTATTTTGTGAATAAGTGTGGTCTCCTTGGGAATTCTGATGAATTGGCTAGTTGGTTCCTCATCATGTTTTGAAATGATAATATATATCCTGTTGTGTGATTAAAAAAAAAAAAAAAAAGATAGGATAAATGATGAGAAAAAGAAAAAAAAAATTGAAAAATAATTCTGTGAATAATGGAGTCGAGAAGAGGATTGAATTAGAGGTTTGGGTGAGATTTCACTGTGTTTACATTTTTTTTTCCTAGTGCACCTCTATTTCTTCTGAGCTATAGCTACTTATCCAAATTTATCCTCCCCTGTCCTTGGCCCCATTACAACCCAGTAAAGACCTTTTGATTTGAACATGCATATGTTTTAAGTATTGATAATTAGAAGCTTGCCAAGTCTACTTGTGTTTGTTTTCTTGAGTACATCTAGCTGATATAATTATTTACCCTAGACACTTGAGAGAAACACTGTGAGTGCATCTGTGAGGTTTTGTTATTTTTGAATCACCTCTTGAACTGATTAATTATTTTTGCCATACTTTGAATTGCTAGGATGATTTCTGTAAGTATCTGCTTTATTGGATTTGTGTTGGATAATTTCTATTTCCTTTCTCTGTCCAGAATTCTTGAGAACTGTGTAAATTCAGTTTGTTTTCTTGTGAGCTTTAATTTTTCTGTCTGTTGAGTTTTGTGTCACCTTCTTAAAAGTCCTTTGAACCATTCCCTGATTTGTGTTTTAATTTTGCCCAGGAGTGCAAAAGACTAAGTGTGGTCTATTTTGATGAATCAATATTTTGCTCACTTCACTTGGTTTATTGTGCTAGAATTAATTAGGGAATTGTGCATAATGTCCGGTATTTTCCTGTTTTTACTATTTGTACTTAATTTGACCAGAAATTCTAATTTCATTCAATTTGAATTATTTGAGTTGATTATTTGCATTAGTAATTACAAGGGAAATTTTGGAAATACAAATTGAGACGTTTAGAAGAACATTCACACACTTTGTTTGGGAAGAAGCTGCACTGTAGTGATTTAATCTGTGTGTTGTCTGTGATGAAATATTTTTGTTGAATTTGTAGAAGTAAAATTGGTCATTAATTGGAGAGAACCACACGGCCTTAAGCTTAAGCAACCAGCCAAGGAATCTACTTTCTTGCTTTGTAAATGGAAGAAGTGGATCACATTTAAGCAAAAGAATGCTCACGGTTTTTATCATGGATTGATTTTGCTGTTTTGAATGGCTTAAGCATTATTGGCATAAAAGAGAAAGGGGCCACCATGTTTTGGAAGTAGCCACATGCACACGGAAATTTAATTTCATGCAAAAGAATTTAATTAGAAACAATTGGAGAAGGGGCCACCACTTGAAAATCTGAATTTGTTGAAGAGTTACAGCTCCTTCATTCCTTTTAGCATTTCCAAAAAGAGGAGACAACATATTATGGAGGGGTCTACCATTTGGCTCATATTCTCGGTCATAGGAACTCCAAAATGCAGCTGTCAATACCCAATTTCGTCCGGGTAAATAAAATTCATCACAAAAATAAATAAAAAAAAAACATAAAAAACCAAAATGAAAAATACTATTTATTTTACTTTTTGCACCCCCAAATTTTCTTTTAAACCCTTAATCCAATGGCCCAAAATAATCTCTTACTTTTTTACTTCCTCACCACCCCTTTTCTCTTATCACACCCCACTCTCCACATCACCATCCACATCACCCTCCACATCTCATTCCACATCATCTACCTTTTTCATTTACTTTTTCCACATCATTTCCATATTAATTTTATATATCAACTTTTCTAATTTTTCCACTTACTTTTTTTAATTATATCTTCTCCATCAACATTTTTTATTATCCATTTTTCTCCACCTTATTTCTCCACCCGCTTTTTATATTATTTCTTTCACTTATTTTCCACATTAACCTTTACTATTCACTATATTTTATTTCACCTAATTTCTCCACCAACTTTTTATATTATTTCTTTCACTTAATTTCCATACCTAATTTCTCCACCAACTTTTTATATTATTTCTTTCACTTATTTTCCACATTTACTTTTACTATTCACTATATTTTATTTCACCTAATTTCTCCACCAACTTTTTATATTATTTCTTCCACTTAATTTCCACACCTAATTTCTCCACCAACTTTTTATATTATTTCTTCCACTTAATTTCCACACCTAATTTCTCCATCAACTTTTTATATTATTTCTTTCACTTATTTTCCACATTAACTTTTTCTATTCATCTTTTTTTAATTATATTTTATTTCCTCTAAATTTTCCACCAACTTATTATATTATTTTTATTCATCAACTTTCTTCATCCTTAACTCTATAAATACCTACATTCTCTTCACTTCACACACACAATTTACATAATATCCATCTCTTCTCTCTCAAAATCTCTCCATTCCATCCCAAAACTCTACTTCATTTCTCTCTCACATTTTACTATTTCCTAATCTCTCTATACATAATAAATCCCATACCCCATTTCTACCATAAAGTTATCTTCTTCATCTTCCATCTACCTCTTCTCACAACTTATTACAAGCAAAGTCTTGCTTCATCTTTCAAATCTTCAACAAGGTACACATTTTCTTTTCATTCTATTTATATTCATTTTGATCATTTTTTTTAGTTTATAAATTTATCTTATCTTCTACCACAATTTTATCCTATGCTTTTTGATATTTTTATGTCATAGATATTTCAACTTCACTCTCTTCTTAATAAAAAATATATAAAAAATATAAAACTTTAAAAAACATGTAATGATATAAATATCGGTGTGAGTACTCGTGCGATCGTACGCATCAGCCTAGTACTCATTATCCAAAATATAAAAATAAGGAAAAAGCCGTGTGAGTGCTCGTGCGATCGTACGCATCAGCCTAGTGCTCATTACGCAAAACAATAAAAACAAGAAAAAAGCCGTGTGAGTGCTCGTGCGATCATACGCATCAGCCTAGTGCTCATTACGCAAAAAAAAATCTAAATATTACATCAAAAAATACCAAAAAATATAAAAATCTTCAAAAAAAACTAAAAACATCCACATTTTCAAACAACAAACAATTTCTCAGCCAGAACTACGTGATCCTTGATTCTCCATCAAAAATGGAGATACGTAGGAGCAAGGCCAGTCCTTGTCAGTTTTTCACTTTCCAAAAATCCAAATTTATCCATAATCATTTTCTCAAACAAATTTCTCAAACAAATTTTAAAGCAGTTTTCTAAAAGAACTACGGAACCCTGATTTCTCATTCTTAATGAGAATACGTAGGAGCAAGGTCAATCCTTGTCGGGCTCAAAAAACTAAAAAATACATGTTGTTTCTTTAGAATCTTATTTTAGGGGATAGTTAAACATTTTGAAAACCACATCATATTCGCATATTTAGTTAAAGGTACTGCCTTAGGGCAGGCGTTGTAGGGTGCTAATACCTTCCCTACACGTAACCGACTCCCGAACTTAGAATCTCATTTTCGCAGACCATGCTTTATCATTTTATGGTTTTTCCGTAGTTTTCCAGAATAAACTATGGTGGCGACTCCAACTCTCTCTTTTTCAAAACCCCAAACCTTTTTATGTTTCATGGATCGTCGTCCCGTCGCGATTCCGGTTGCGACAGCAGCTAAATTTGTTGGAGTGTAAAAAGGTCAAAATCCATTATTCCTAGAATAAAAATGGGAGCCACCAATTATGAAAGGTCACGGCTTTGTTGGGTGAAATCTGACCCACCTTGTCACTCATTTTCATTCCAAAAGAGACAAGCATGGCTTCCTAAAGAGCTCACGGGGTTGGTCCTGTTGCGTGCAAGAAGAGGTGAATGGAGCTGGAGCATTTATGTCACGGCTGGAGCAAGCAAGGAGGCAGCCATCTTGGAGAGGTGCACGTTGAAGCTGGAAGGAGCAGTCCAGCACGTCCAAGAAGATTGCTCCACGGTCCACCAGCAGCTGCAGCATCCTCCACCAGTGCAATACACATCCATCACAACCAAGGCAGCACATGTTCACCTTGATGATCACCCGTCCAGCAGCTACCAAGAGGAAGCCTTCACGTTCAGCAAGCATCCAGCAGAAGGCACACACACTTCACGGCCACATGGAGAATGGATGACGTCCCAACTGTTCCAGCAACGTCCAGACAGCAGTGGCTTCTCGGATAGCAGCAAGCTCAACACATCCAACAAGAAGAGGGTGTCTCGGCGCATGGTGATTGAAGAAGGGAAAGCAGCCATCCAAGGGGAGCAGTTGAGCAAGAAGAAGAAGCTGGTCTAGCACCACATCACGGTCCATAGCAGCAAAGAAATGTTCCAATGTTGGTGTGCTACGTCCGGCAGCAAGGAAAAGCTGCAGCATCACATGGAAGAGAAGACAATAGCCATTGGTGATGAGAATGGAGGGCCCATGCTTCCTCTTGCTACGTCCATGAAGTGCTGAATAATGGATTGAATAAAGATGGAGAAAAAGACAAAAAGAAGTGGTGTTGGAGGGAAATAAAAGTCACGTAAGTGGGTGCATGGTCTGCTGGAAGAAGTTGTCACTTAATACAAAAGTGAATAATTATTTTTTTGAGTGGTATGCTCACGAGAAAGGAAGAGGGGTACACTTGGTTCAGAATTTTGACTATAAAATGGGCAGCAGAGCAGAGAAGTAGGGGGGGAAGGAGATATAGTAGTGAATTTTAGGAATAGTGTAGGAACCACTCACGTCTGGGAGGAGGCTCTTGCCTCTTCCTCTTCCAAACTTGCTCTGTAATTTAATTTCAACAGTGCCAAAAGCCAAGTTTTCATTTCTGAATGTGTCACCATTGCTCGTTTCATTTTTACTTGTACTGTCCAGAATTTTAATTTAAGTGTTCAATTTGTGATGAATTCCATTTTCAGTTAATTGTTTTTATTTCATCTGTTGAATTTTACCATTCGTTTTATTTTCAGACGTTTTCATTTTTTTACCGTTCCGTTTTTACCGTCTTTCACTGTTCAGTTTTTATTGTCTTTTAAATGTATTTTAGTATTTTTAATTCTGTTTTGTTTAAATTCCAGTTTTAATTTATTTTACCTCAACGAAAAACAATCACAACCCCCCCCACTTTGTGACTAATCTAAGATTGAACCACCAAAATTGGTCATTGAGAGACGACCTAGGAGTCAAATCCTAGTAATTATACTGCATTATTTTCGTGCACTCAACTTTTGTGAGCGGTGCAACACATTTATCAACCGTCCCCTCTCTCCTTCCATGCAACAAAGAAATGATTTTATACACCAAAGCACACAATTTACGTGAACCACCAAGTGGAAATGCCAAAGAATGCTTCAAAGACCAATGTGCAAATGGAAGATACCATGGGTGCTCCTACCAATGTGCCAAGTAAGCTAAATCAAATGAAGACAAACTCTAAAAACCTCCATTTCTCATTGCAATTCACAGCTGGAACAAGCAAAGGCCAAATCTCAAAGTGGAAACATTCCTTGGGTCAAAACAAGCATCTTTTGTGTTGGTCCAAAAGTGGTAAAAATTAAATGAAGCAAACTCCAAACGGTTTTTCTTCAAGAATTATGCATCCAAAAGCTTTCTTCCACTCTTCAATAAAGAGAACAACTTCAAGAAACCAAAGTTAAAGTTGCAAATGAACACAAGAACAATAAACCCAAACTTCTACTCATCAACCCATCTTTAACACTACCATTTCTTCAAGTTTCTTTGCAAAAACGAAAATAATATTTAGACCATTAATTCCAGTTCTGTCCAGCCTCCATAACATCACCAAGATCTGATCCCAACCTTGTCTCAAGCATCAAAACCGAAAAATGCAAGAAAAGAGTTAAACCCACAACACCCACACATCATCTTAAGCTCTCTTCAACCTAAAACTACATAGAACTTCATTTTTATCATCCAACCATATAGAATGAGATAAAAACCGAGAGGAACAGCAGCAAAGGGAGAGGAAAACGAAATATAAAGTTACTCAAACCCAACATCCACCATGGAAATGCAAAGACAGGCTCCAAAACTCAAACTCCAAGCATCAAGAACAAGCAAATGGAAGTGGAAATGAATAGTTTTTCACCACCAATAAGCTAAGACAACCAAGAGTAAATTAAGAGAAGAAGAAAATCTGCATCTTGCTCATTGAAATGCCCAAAAACGAGACACCCAAGTCAAGCTCTCCATAAGAGTGTTCATACAAGAAACCCTAAGAGAGAAAAGCTCCAAAACGTGAAAAAAATGAAGTGTGTAAGAGTCTTTTTTTGTGGTTGCCTAAGGCTCTCTAAAATGCCGAGAGTTTCTCTTCCAAATGGGGTCCACAATCAATTAAAAACCTTAATCAAAAAGGCACATGTCCTGCAAATGGGTCTTTTTACAAAATAGCCCCTAAAAGGGTCCAAAACACCTAATTCTAATTAGGGCTTCTAGAAAACGAAATTACAATTTTAATTAGAATTTAAATGACTAAATGCTGAGCCTTTGAGTGTGTCACGCCATATCCCAATGCTCCAGATGATGTTTCCACAACTTTCCTGCAACCAGAAATGTACTTAATCAGCTCAAAAAACCCAAATTAGCACAATTACGAATTTCCGACCAAATTAAGCAGAATTCAGAAAACGGGAAAATAATAGACAATTAAACACAATTCCCTAGTTTATTTAAGTGCAATAAACTAAATATAATTCAAGAAATAAAGACTCATCAATGTCCGAAATGATTAAACCTAAATAATACAAGAATTAATTCTACATTCTAAAACTTAATTTTGTTGAGTTCTAGGATTGATATTTTGGTCATCCCTATGCTACATTAGTGGGGACCAGACTTTCTTCTGATTTTAGGCAACAAAAAAATCAATTTAACATCTACAAACCATGGTGACATTCTCCCTACTAGATCCTAATTTTCTAATATTTTTTATATTGGGTAATCGATTTTTCCCTACCACATTATGGCTTTGAAAATAAGACCTCAACCTTTTAGCTATTTTAATGAGGCATAAAGTTACCTTTTCTACCATTTGATTTCAAGTTTCAACATTCTGAAGGGTCATACTAACAAAGGACATTGGGTGTTGTTCTCTATCATGTTCTTGAATGAGAGCTACATTTATGGCATCTTCGATTTCTGTTATATAGACAAGTAAAGGCTTAAATCACTAGTACAAAAAGAGCGTATAATTTCACATATTCAATGTCCAACCACTAAATAGCCAACATTAAAAATGACTGGTGACATTTTTGTAAATAAATGAAATTATTAGACGTCATTTAGAACTTTAATTTGACGTCAATTTGTTATAAGACGTCAAATATTGAGAAATTTGACGTCCTATTGGATAAATTTTGCGAAAATGTTTGGCTTGAAAGTGATAATATATTTACGTATGACGTCGAATGTCCTAAAATTAGACGTCAAAAGATTATAAAACGTCGAATGCCCTAGCGTTAGACGTCAAAAGGTTAGTCAATTCAATAAAAATTTGAGCGGGAGATTGAAAATTCATTCACTTTATCTTAGCGCGCAAGACCCTTTTCTCTGCTCAAACTTTTCTCAAACGAATTTTGAAGGTCATCACATGTAATCTTTCTTTCATTTGATACAAATGCATGTTAGTTAACTACTTTAGATATGATTTTCTTTTATTTTGACCGACTATTTTCGTGTTTTGTCCTTCATAGGCGCATTCTTCTTTCTCTCTCACGGGTGACAACACTTTATTCCGACGAACCCACCTTTTGAAGGTTAGTTTTCGTTTTCGTTTTGAAAAAATTATTTGTTAAACTTGTTTGTTGTTGTTGTTTGATTGAACTTATTTGTTGTTGTTGTTTGGTTGAACTTGTTTGTTGTTGTTGTTGTTTGGTTTAACTAATTTGTTGTTATTTGGATTAACTTGTTTGTTATTGTTGTTTGGTTGAATTTGTTTGTTTATTGTTGTTGTTTGTTGTTGATACTACTATTGCTTTTGAAAAAAAAAAAGTCAAAAGCCCCTTATCGGATTTGAACCGATGACTTACGCCTTACCATGGCGTTACTCTACCACTGAGTTAAAAGGGCCCTTTTTATTTCAATTCCTAAATAAGGAATTAGCATGTTCATAGTTTGTACATTATAAAATACCAAAAACTATTGTTTTTATATTTTTAAAATACCAAAAATTGAAATTTGTTGTTTTTCTATTTTTCAAGTCTTCGTAAAGTTGTAAAAAAGGATCACAATTAATTAAAAAAAATAAAAAAAATTATTAACGTCATATATTGACAAATTTGACGTTAATTAACGTAACATCGAATTTTTTACATTCAACGTTAATTTAACGTCTCCTGATATAACATCGACCTTGAATTCGACGTGAAAGACTAAAAAACACCAATGTTATACGGTATTTTTGTACTAGTAGATGTATCCTACTTTTGTAATATCGAGAAAGATTTCAACACTTTTAATCTTATCAAAGTTGGCTTGACATGCTTCTTCTAAGGAAAACTTGATCAAGTTATTTAGTAATTTTATCATGAGCTTTGTTTTCCCGAATAATATTTGCAAAAATTGAGATATCGTGGTCAACTTCCAATCAAGCTTTGAACCTCTTTCACATTTTTTGGGCTTCTCATTTCTATCATCACTCAAAACTTCTCAAAGTTCTCCTCTGTTACCCTTTAGGTCAACATAAAACCTAAGAACTTTCCTCCATCCACTCCAAAGACACATTTCTTACTATTAAGTCTCAAATGATGCATCTTTAAAGCTGAAAATTTGTCAGCCAAGTTTTTGGCATGTTGTGCGAGAGAAGATGATTTTACCACCATATTGTCAATGTATACTTCCACACTATATCTAATAAGATCAGGGAAAACCTTGTCCGTAACTCGATGATATTTCACTCCTGCATTTTTGGTCGAAAGACATTACTTCACAATAACAATTAGTTACTTCATTATCGAAAGTTGTTTTAAGGGTTTAAACCCTCCCTTGGTCCTCAAGTTTGTATGGAAATCTCAGTTCGGTCCTCGTTTTTTCATCTGTCTCAATTGGATCATATTTTTTGTAAAAATGAGCACATTGTACCATAACCGTTAAGCGGTGTGAGACGGCGTTAAAATTAAGACGACGTGGTGCACAGAGAATGTGGTGATGTGTGTTGATGACTTACGTGGACTGTTTTGATTAAATAAATAGTGTTGATGTGGCATAAGTACCCCTTATTCATTTTAGGTATATCAGAATTAGGGATTTGAAATTGGAATTGGGGATTTAATTTCGTTGTTGCGAGACGAAGCGGAGGACGAACAACAACTCCAATCTTGAACAAGACGAAGAGAATTCAGCTGATAGTTTGACGCGACTAAGGTAAGATATTTCGTTTCGTCTTTGGTTTTCTGTTTGAACGCATAACTGTGATTTTGGTTTTACGAACATGTACGTCTTCGACAATTGGGTTTTTGTCTTGGTCTGTAACAACTTTTATAATGATTTGTGGTCCCCATTTTGCATGTTCAATTGTTACATTGTAGTTTACACATTGTGGTCCCGAATTTTGTTTGTTGAATTGTTTATCAGTTGTAGTGGTCCCCTGTCTATGAGTGTTTCGTTAGTGGGGATGTTACTTTGTTCCCTGTCCCCCTGTCTGTGTCGGTGTGAGTGTTTAGTTAGTGAGTGAGTGTTTTCGTAGTGGTAGCACTGTAATATTCGAAATAGTTGTTAACCCCCATAATGTACAGGTTATAAAAGCAAGTTGTTGATATGGATGAGGAACGTATTAAGGTGGTGGTCCACCATTGTGGAAATTTTGTCAATGATGATAATGGGAAGTTAAAATTTGAAGGAGAGAGAGCAGAATGGTCTTGTGATCCAGACTTGTGGAGCTATTTTGGCATAGTAGCCTCAGTCAAAGAATTAGGTCATATGGACATCAAAGAATTATGGTACGGTTTAGGAGGTCAGTCTGTGCACCTAGATAGGTTAGAATTATTAACTGATGATAGGGGTGTCATGCACATGTTGAACATTGCTAGGTTAAATGATGAAGTTCATCTGTATGTGGTTCATAATATGATGGAACCAGAAATAATAGAAATGATTGATTGGGTTGGTGGTCAAGTTGATGATGAAGGTGATGTTGCAACACAAGTGGAGGAGGTTGAGGTTGTTGGTGATGGTCAACTTGGAACAGAAATGGTGGAGGGTGAGGGGGATGCCTAGGATGGTGATGGTCTGGATCATACTGCAGTAGGAAGAAAAATGGTTGAGGGTGAGGGTGATGCCCATGAGGGTGAAGGTGATGGGTATGAGGGTGATGGTGAGGATCATAGTGATGTTGGTACAAAAATGGTTGAGGGTGAGGGTGATGCCCATGAGGGTGAAGGTGATGGGTATGAGGGTGATGGTGAGGATCATAGTGATGTTGGTACAAAAATGGTTGAGGGTGAGGGTGAGGGTGATGCCCATGAGGGTGATGGTGAGGATGTTGACGTCCATGAGGTTGAGGATGGTGAGATCCATCATGTAGAGGAAGCTGAGGTATATGATGTAGATGATTTTGAGCTAGAGGATTTAGGAGAGGATGATGATGTAGAAGACAGTGAGGATGATGATGTACATCAGGCAGAGACTGAGGACGAAGATGTAGATGTGAGTGAAGGAAATCTAATTGATGTCAGCGTGCATTGTGACATTGGGACTTCTAAAGGAAATGTGGGAGAACAAGCTTTCAGTGCATTACTTGAGTCTGAACGGTCAATAGATAATGAATTTATTCATGATGTCTGTGGGTTGTCTGACAATGAGTGGTTATCAGAGGAGTTGATTAGTGGATCAGATAGTGAGGACAATGATGGGTGTACTAAGATAAGGTTTCCCACTTTTAGTATGCCTAAAACTTTGGTGAGTTATAAATGGGAAGTAGGAACCTATTTTACTGAGAAAAATGAATTCACAGATGCCATAAGGACTTATGCACTAAGTAATGGGAGAAGTTTAAAATTTATTAAGAATGACAAGAAAAGGATTTCTGTGAAGTGCTTGGGTGGAAGAGGAAATTGTAAATGGTATGTGTATTGTTCCTTTAGGACTGATGTCAGTGCATGGCAACTGAGAAAAGTGTTTGATGTGCACAACTGTAGTAGAGATTTCAATGTAAAGTTGATGACTTCAAAGTGGTTGAGTCAAAGGATGGAGAAAACTGTGAGAGAAAATCCTACAAGGAAGATCATGGACATTAGGGACAAAGTTACTAGGAAATGGAATGTAGGAATTTCAAGAAATATGGCGTTTAGGGCAAGAGCAATGGCGAAAGATAAGGTTGAAGGATCATTCAAAGATCAATATAGAAGACTTCACGATTATGGTCATGAGCTGCTGAAAACAAATCCAGGAAAAACAGTACAAATTAAAGTTGATAACAGTAATGGTGAGGTCATATTCCAAAGATTTTATGCATGCTTGAAGGCATGCAAGGATAGCTTCATTTGTTGTAGACCTATTATTGGCTTGGATGGATGCTTTCTGAAAAGCAAGTATGGAGGGGAGTTACTAACAGCAGTGGGAAGAGATGGAAACGACCAAATGTTGCCCATAGCATATGCTATTGTTGAGGTAGAAAACAAAGACTCCTGAACTTGGTTCTTGGAGCACCTTATTGAGGACCTTGGTGGGGCAGCTGTATGTGCAGGATGCACATTTATTTCAGACCAACAAAAGGTCAGTCAATGTTCAATATCTTGTACATATAACTGAATATCTTCATTAAACAAATGTTAATTAAAATATGTTGAATATGTCAGGGTCTTTTGCCAGCAATCCAAGATCTTCTACCTTGTGTATAACAAAGATTTTGTGTTAAGGATTTATATTCAAATTTCAGAAAAAAATTTCCTGGAAAAAACCTTAAACGTCTCATGTGGCAGGCAGCAACAGCCACACACCCACAACAATGGGAGGCTGAAATGAGGAATATTAAAGACATCAATTTAGACGCATTTAAATATCTGCTTGCCATCCCACCTAGGTATGTATTAAGTCTTCTAATTATTAACTCTTATAATTATTTAAATATTTGCTTGCCATGACACATACTTGACTAGTTATATTCACTTATCCCAGGTTTTGGTCAAGATCTAGATTCACCTCTAGATCACAATGTGACACTCTTGTGAACAACATGTGTGAGGGCTTTAATAGTGTGCTAGTTGATAGTAGGTCTAAGCCTATTATTATTAGCATGTTAGAAGACATAAGGGTTTACATAATGAAGAGATGGGCTGCCAATAGGACAAAGATCACATCATATCAAGGTTCAATCTGCCCCAAGGTTTTTAACAGATTTCAGAAGGAGTCCTGGTTAACTAGATATTGGTTACCAAGGTAACTTTTATGATGTGTGTTTCCATTCATGTTAACTTTGTTTCCATTTATAGTGATCCATCTAATTGTGTTTTGAATTGTGTATTACATATAGGTGCTTAAGAGAAAAATTATTTGAAGTGAAACATCTTTCAGAATTTGGTCAGCAATTTGTTGTGAATGTTGACAACATGGACTGCAGATGTAGAAAATGGGCAATTATTGGCATTCCGTGTACTCATGCCATCACTGCAATGCAATTTTTGAATATAAATGCAGAAGAATACATTGGCCACTGGTTTAGGAAGTCTACTTATGAAGAGACTTACAACACAATAATTAACTCTATCAATGGACAACATGTCTGGGATGTTACACCCTATGCAGATATATTACCACCAAAGAAGAGGACAATGCCAGGAAGGCCCAAGAAGAAACGAAGACTAGAGGATTGGGAGTTGAAGAAGAATAACATTGAATTAAGAAAGGGTGGGCAGAGGAAAAGATGTGCCATCTGCAAAGAACTTGGACACGACAGAAAAGGTTGTCCACAAAGATCTCCAACAGTAGAGGTTCCTACTGCCCAATCTGTACAAGTCACCCAACCTCCAGCAACAGATGTTCCTGTTACTCACCAAACAACTATGCCTTTATCTGATGAATGATGTGATCAATGATCAAATGTACTGAACTTATTTATATTTTGTAGCAAATGTTTGCTCTATCATTTTGAACACAGTCTGTGCAAATGTATTGTTATGAAGTATTTTGGATATGTAAGACAATGTTGTTATCATTTTGAACAGCTTCTGTTATGATGTAAGACAATGTTTGTGGTTATGAGAAACTGATTACTGCCCAATTTTGTTATCACTCATCAACTTTATTGGTCATTGCTTTATGATGTTTCTCATTATTCCACTTAGTCATGATTTTGCTTTATGATTATTCCACTTAAAGTAACAATATAATTAAATTAAATTAAATGACACACATTATGATTGTAATAACTCACCAACATTAATAAAACACACATTACATATAAGCCAAGTTTCAAGTATGATCACAGATGACACAACATCAACCAACTTTCATCAACATTGCTAATACAATTACATTCAAAACAAATATGACAAAGATCATCCCCACTAACAATTTAAACCACTTATCCAACTTAACTAAATTTTTCTCTATAAAACTCAGTCTGATCTTTTGACCATATGTTTCTTCCATTTGCAACAAACTGTCTTCCATGCTTATCACACCCACTTCTTCATTTCTTACACTACCAGTCCTTTCTTCTACATTCAGCCCATTTCCTTCATTTCCTTCGTCAATGCACCACTTGAAGAAGTTGCAACCAACCAATTCTCCACTCCCACCCTGTTCAACAACAACACACACTCCTTCGTCAAAACCCAAATAAATAGACATAGATTTATGGTTATATCAAACTGACCTTGAAGTTAGGGCAACCCCCGAATTTTTTCCCCTTGTTTTTAGGGGTTCTCGCAATACGAAACATTGCACTGTGACCACAGAGGCATGTTGGTTTTCCATCCAACCTCCTAACACTGCCATTACTGTGTTGCATGGCCGAACCCAAACATTTGCAAGAGGAAGATGAACGAGACATCCTTACCACCACCTCAACACCACAGTGCTTGCCCAAGACGTAAGACAGCAGGTGTGCTTCACCAAGACGAAACACGAAAGACGTTCCTCATCTCCTTCCCCAACACGAAAATATACTTTGGATGAGAGGAGATGCCCTTAAATGTTAGGGCTTCATAGGCTACCTGGATAAAACACAACACACTCAATTTTAGTACACAATGCCACGTCGATAAATGAAAAAAACCAGCTCATATCGATTTAACGCCATCTCACACCACTTAACGGTTATGGTACAACGTGCTCATTTTTACAAAAAAATATGACCCAATTGAGACAGATGAAAAAACGAGGACCGAACTGAGATTTTCATACAAACTTGAGGACCAAGGGAGAGTTTAAACCTTGTTTTAAGCGTATCCCTTTTGTCATAGGAATATGATTATAGTCTAAAATTATGTGTAATTTTTACTATTTTTTTATAATTAGTTGACATCTATGAAATTATTATGATACTTTATTTTAATATTTATGTAACAATAATTTATTCATCGAAATTTGATTTTGAAGAAAAGAAAATAAGTACCCGTTTAATATTAAATTATTAAAATAATATACTATTTCATTTGTCATGATTTTATTCTTTTTGTATTATTTAATTAATATCTAGAAAACTGCATAAGTAGATACATGTTTGAGTATCGATGTATATATTATTTCATAGGAATAAGAATAAAACCCAAATTTCATATTCCAAAACAAATAAAAAAATAAATTCATATAAATTTTTGGTTCAAAGATGTTATCTTCATTCCACTCAATTATCCTAATTGGTATTTCACGTAATACTAGACAAAACCAGGCTTAGAGGAAAAAAAAATCTAGTTATCACAAGAATAAAAAGTTTTACAATTGGGATAACCAGAATACAAACAATTAAAATCGTCAAATGTTTCCATTCTATTCTGTCAACTGTCATTTGCATCATAGTGCCAACCAACTCTTCATTAACTATTTGATCGATTTAGTGCTCCCATTTCATATATATATATATATATATATATATATATATATATATATATATATATATATATATATATATATATATATATATATATATATATATATATATATATATATATATATATTTTCATTGAATAATTTTTTTTTTCTTTTTAGAGTGTATGTAGTATAAAATAATATTTTGGGTGTCAACGAAACATTTTAAATTTTTTTGGCAATTATCTCACTAGTGCATAAAGGACTTTAGATGTCTGTTATTTTGGGCTTTTAACGTCTGATTTTTGTCCGACGTCTATATGGGTGACGTTAATGAGACGTCGGACACTATAGGTCAGACGTCTATATAGACGTCTGATCCATACAGGTCAAACATCTTTGAGGTTGCTCCCGACTCATAGCGATTCGAGTTTACAACTTTATATTTTAGTTGAAGAGAATGTATTGTACATTTTTTTTATTGGATCGTTTTAAAAACGTAGTGGAGGGAATTGGAGGAGTGCAAAATGCAAGAAATCGCTGCCGAAGAACGCCGCCTAAGGAAACGAGAATAACTGCACCAAAACCCAACAAAAACGCATTTTAATCGGTTCAAATAAAAGATAATGCATCAAAGAGTGATGTAAACGAAGTAAAATTAATTTAAAACGGTACAAAAGTGAGAAAACGAACTTGAAAAAGCGTAACCCCCAGAGAGAAAACGCGACGAAGATGATGAACAACGAGTGTGCGTAACAATTGTCTCGCGTTCACGGTGTTTTAATGCTGGCATTTAGAAGTTGGTTCCCCCATAACATATGTCTAAAGGGCTTTAGAAGTCGGTTACTCCCATAACAAACGTCTAAATGGAGTCAAAAAATGATTTTTTATATTCTTGGGCTACGTATTTAGACGTAGGTTCCCCCCATAACCGACGTCTAAATGGCTTTAGAAGTCGGAGTGGAGGGATCAGACGCCTAAATAGAGTCAAAAAGTGACTTTTTAAATTCTTGGGTTGTGTATTTAGACGTCGGTTCCCCCATAACAGACGTCTAAATGACTTTAAAAGTCGGAGTGGCGGGGTCAGACGTCTAAATGGGATGAAAAAGTGACTTTTTAAATTTCTTAGTTGATTATTTAGAAGTCGGTTCCCCATAACAGACGTCTAAATGGCTTTAGAAGTTAGAGTGGCGGGATCATACGTCTAAATAGAGTGAAAAAATGACTTTTAAAATTTTTGGGTTGTGTATTTAGACGTCAGTTCCCTAATAACAGACGTCTAAAGGGCTTTAAAAGTTGGTTCCCCCATAACAGACGTCTAAATAGAATAAAAAATTGTTTTATTGAACTTTTTTGTTTAGTTTTGGTGTCTATTCGGGGGAGCTGACGTATATGAGTATTTAGACGTCGGAGCCCTCAATAGCCGATGTCTAAATAGTTGTTTTATTTACAAAAAATGTTACCGGACATTTTTTACGTTAGATATTCAAGGGTCAAATGTCTAAAAGGTGACGTTAAAGGTCTTTTCTACATTAGTGTGAGTTAACGTTAACTATCCCAAGGTCCCTTTTTTCTATCAACAGTTATAATGAGTCAAAGATGAAAATAGGGCATTCTTTGTCGTGAATATCAAATTTTCTATTAGTTTCATAATTAACCGCCAAAGCAGAAAAGAAAGAAACTCATTTGGATTATGATGCAAACCACAACACCATAAATAATTACATCCTGGAATAGGTGCACCGATTTCAATCACACTTAATCTTAGTGATGTCTCTTCATGTTACTACGCATATTTGTTCGTTCTAAAGAATGTGGTTACTAATTTATTAAGGTTGATGTGACGAGGTTTTTCTGAATATTTCCAACTTGAAAATTAACATCTAAAAAATGATTGAAAAAACATCACAAATAAATTGAAACTCAGAATAACTAGTTTTCATCATAGTCAACAAATTATTATTAACCACAATAATGAACAGTGAGCGAATTATTAGCACAGGGAAATGTCCGTGATCCGTCCTATTAGGACGGGGAATTAAGTTCTAAATCTTTTTATTAGTGAAATTTTTACTATAAATATAAATTGAAGTTAGTTAATATTTTAATTGAACAATGTTAAATTTCTCTATTTTTTGGTTATTTTTTCTTGTTCAACTGTCTAACTGTTCTTACGAGGTTCTTGGTTATAATCTTTTCTTTATCGGAAATGATACATTTAGACATTTTCTTAACACTAATAAAATTTTATTTTTAATTTGAATATAAAAAAATAGTTTAGGTGTAGGATATATAGATGTAGAAAAATTAAATAGTATCCATTTCCTTTATTCATTTTTGGCAGTAGAATATCTAGCAGGTTTGTGAGCTATTTTTCAATATTATGTAACATAATTAAATATAAGTTTGGTATTTAAGTTGACAACGTCTAATTGGTTCGATGATGAAGTATAAAGTAAAAGATAGTAAACAACTTGGGAATAGTGTGGTTTAGTGGCATTTTGTCCTATGTTATGCAAAGAAAAAGTACCCCTCGTTAGGATAAATATTGAAAAACAGTAATTCAATGGTACTCACTTATAGTTGGAAATTTTGAATTCAACTCAAGGACAAGGAAAAAAAGTTGTAGACTTAACCGATCTGCTTCTGTCATTTATATGCAACCTAAACCTAAAAGTTGTGCCCCATTGAAAGTTTCTCTACTGGAATTTTTTAGTGCGTGAGATAGAATCAAACAGTGAAAAGTTACAACAACATAGGCTAAACTTGTCAAACATCAAAGCATTAATTGGTCCCCACTCTATGTATGGTTGGTGTAACCGAAGTTGATGTTTCAAGCCACTGACAAATGGATCTTTTCATTTCATAAACATGAATTGAACTCTGACATCAGGATCCAACGGATTATACTTTAATGTCACTGCTCTCTTTGGTCCACTTACAAAATGATAAAGATCAGATTCCACGTTCACACGTGGCTTGTCTAAGTTAAACAGTTTAGCCCCCTATAATACTTATCTCTTGTTAATTATATTAACCTTTTTATATTATAAGTTTCATAGTGTATACCTAAAACATTGGTGAATCTGCATATTTTGTTCAGGAGCATTTCCTTTTTCAGCTAGTTTTTTAATTAAACTTAAAAGAAAAATGGAAATTAAAAAATTATCGGTGTTAATGGTTCTATAATTTCCACGATCCATCGTTTACCATGTGTAAAGAATAAAGATAGGTTACGCCAAACCTAAGAATCATTATTGGCAAAGAACGTGGACCCATCAACAATGAAGTTTTTGTGTATAATTTAGACGGCAATTTGAATGTGTGGCGCTGGTGGAGGTGGTGGATGATCTGTTGCATTCATTATAATTAATGCTATGTCTAGCTCTCAACTATTCAACATTAATCTTTTTTCAGCACCGACTTCTATTTTTATTGCCTTCATCAAACTTTAACTATTCACCATTTTCTCACATCTCGAGTTACAATTTATTTATAATATAAAGTTTTACATTACTATTTATTAATTATATGACTTGAAAAATGTAACTTACTAAGATAAAAAAAAACGGGTAAAATAGAAAATCGTACGAGACAAACGCGATATGAAAAATTGATAGAATTGCTAGAAAGATGGATATTATTGAACAAATTGATGGCATAGAAAGAAGACCAGAACGTAGTGTGAAGCACTAATGTCGAAGTACAAGTACAAAATTCTCTGCGCTGTACCTTATGTAAATCTTGATATTCATAACTACAACGACATCATAAACCGTAAAATTTTCCGATGTTGTGTTTAAATTGATCTGAATGATATATCTATATGTCGTGGTTATTACCTTCTTCACAAGCGAATCACCAAAATGCAAGCGTAAAAAGCATGCCAACAAAAAGTGGCAAGGAGGCGGCGGCGAAGTTCCGGCGGTGGCAGGCGGCGGCGCTGAAATCCTCGTCGACGGGATACAAGTTTCCCGGAGGCCCAGTTATGTATATGAAGGAGGAAGGAGGTGGCGGAGGGCAATACTGTGTGGGTGTTTTCTTGGGTGGTGGCGGCGACGGCGGTGGAATGGCCGGTGGAGGCGGGGAGGGGTAGACGGTGCCGCATGAACCGCACTTTTGTTCGGTGCCGTTTGTGGCGGGCACGGGGGTCTCATCAAGTTTCCTTGATTCAACGGCGTTGACGGAAGAAACGAAAAAAACAAGGACCAAATTGACGAGAAACAATATTGGTACCTTAATTTGATGCCCTTTGATCAGCATGATGTGTTTCACTACGAAGATGTTACGTTTGTGTGGTTTTGTTGTTTTTGAGTGAGTGTGAATGAGTATGGATTGGGAGAAGAGAAGAGAGATTTAGAAGTGGAGATAAAGGTGAAGGATTTCTTACGTTATAGGTGCATGGGAACTATAAAATATAAAAATTAGACCTTTTGGAATAGTTTTCTTAAGACCAAACTTGGGTGAGTGAGGGAGAGAGTGTTTCTCTTGTGAACTCTTCTCGATTGCTTTGTGAGTCTTTTAAGTAACTTATGGAATAAGGGAACTCAATAGCATGTGGCTTATGTATACTTTGGGCTCCACCAAGGTTCAAGTTATGTATTTTGATGGAATATAAATATAATTTTCTTGTGAAACACAATTTCCCTATTCATGATTTGTCCACGTGTCCTCAAAATTAAGATGTTTTGGCACATAATTCGAGTTTAATCTCGTGATCCCCGTATTCACCAACACTTTGAGGTCAAATCAAAACCCATCCCTGAAAATTCCGTGTTATAATCCAATTCCTAATGATCATTTTTGTTGAAATTTATGCAGATTAAAGTTGAAAGCAACAACTTTAAGGCGTATGCGTGTGGAAATCATATCTTGCAAAGAGGGGTAAGTCATTCCTTTTCTCGGTGAAAAGCCAGAACAGCTTTACCATGTTTATTAACTTTTCTACGAACTTTTAAATTGTTGGTTTGCTCAAAAAATTAATGTGATTATATTCCTATGAAATATTTAAAACAAAGTTTGACGTTACGCTTGAAATTTGGCACCACAACATGTAAATAAGGAGAAAAATAGAAAGGGAGATAATGACTGGGGAAGGGGTTGTTAAGCTGTCACTAACACATTCAAATGTTTATTTCTACTATAAAAGAATTGACAAAATTTAACAATTGTTTTTGTGTAGGACTTATCCCTTCCCATGTCCTATTTTCTAACCCACCCCACCCCTCAAATCAAAGGGCTGAGTTGGTCATCATTTTGGACTAATGTAGCTTCAATTTGAGTGATCTTGGATTATACATATGATTTTGAGTCATATCATCTTCACACTACACTTATATGCTAGAGATATCTCTTTACATTTTCTATTACTTGCATATATCAAACTAATTATTTAACCCCCTCCTTGCTCTTTCTTTATGTAGGACAGGTGTGGAATTTATGAGGCACAAATCCCTATTTTTGTGAGACATATTCCTAGAATCTCTTGCTCCAATATCTGTAGTGCAGTGGTACAACATTTTATTCAGGAAGGTTCCTTTTCTTAGTGTTTTTCTTTAACTTGTAATGTTTTTTTTAATATGCACCACTCGTAAAGCAAATAATAGAGATTATTTCATGGAGGAAGTTCCTTACTCATGGGACGGACTTTCTAATGTTCTTCATCCTTAAAATTACGTTGTTCGTTTTCTTTTTTGTTTGTCGAAGTTTTGTGAGCAGATACTTGTTAAAGACGTTCCGACGCTCAAGTCAGTAATATAATCGATCAGTTATTACAATAAGTGATGCACATAATACGCATAATCTCTAAACTCATACCTGAGACCTTTATTTATACTAGTTATGATGGATTTTTACCTTTTTATGGCCTAATGAAGGTTCAATCACACCTTAATTTGCATTGGGGTTTCAATGAGTTATTATCACTTATAATCTAATCATGTGATGGTGGTTGGTCGGTTTGAATGGTTGGCCTAATAGTTGACCTAGATGGGTAGCCTTGATGTTCTTCGACCTGGATGGTCGATCTGGATAATCGACCTAGTGATATCCATAAGACCGTACGGTACAAAGACAAATAAAATCCAACTAAAAGTTTTACTCCTACCTGTGAGAGCTTCTTTGATCTATGGGTTAACTTTTTGAAAGTGTATGATGTTAATGGTTAACTTACAACTTTTTATTTCCTTTTTAGTTAAGAAAATTCAAGGGTGTCGATTTTATAGATTATACTAGTATTTTTTTCACAACTCTCGTGTATATGCATGCTACCGCAAAAAAAAAGAAGTTATAAACTTTTTGTTTTTATAGAAATTTTGTTTTATAAAAAAATTCCATTCAGAAAGTTATAATAAATAATACTTTCAACCACTTTAGTGTTTGAAAGTCTTTCATGTTTTTCATAACATTAATATATTTCTATAATACAAAGTCCTACGATAGAAAAATGTACATTAATGCAAAATCTACACTACTAATGATTTATTACTTGTTCTAATCCATCCAGACGATCGACATGGTAATAATATTATAAATTTGAAAGATTTTTTATTTTAGTTATCACTATAATCGATATATAAAGTTGATCTTTATAACAATTTTATAATAAAACATTTTTATACAGGTTCTATAACGGGCATAAAAGGTTAGTGCAGTGATAATTTTATAATAAAGAAAAAAAATTTCTTTACTAGTTATAGTTATAATTGGTATAAAAGATATGAGTGAATATGTTATAATATAAAAATAAAAAACTTCTCAATTAACACACAATCAACAATTAGAAATTAACATTCTTATAATTACATGACTTCTCAATTATACTCCAGATTTCAATTATTCATTCTCTCTTGGTTTGAAACACTAGAAAAGCTTGTAGCTATAAGGTCAGACGCTATAAATACATGTGCAACTATAATAAATAAGAATAATGTTAGAAATTTTCTAAAATATCTCAAGACTTATTCTCAAGCTACTGTTCAGACCTTTGGTAAGTATATATATGTAAATTATCCTTGAGAAGAGACATATGGTGTGCATGCTACTCTTAAATTCTTTTCAATAAAATGTTTATCCACTTAAATATGTTAAATTCTATCATGTTGTACTGGATCATGGGCTATGGTAATTACATATTTGTTATCATAATATTGCTTCATAAGTCCGTTCCATTTTATCTTTAAGTTTTCTAGTATAATTTTTAGTCACAATAGTTTTCATATCACTTGAGTCATTGCTCGAAATTCTTCTTTAGCTGGACATGGCTATCATACATTTCTTTTTTACTCTTCCAAATTACCAAGTTTACAAGTACAATATCCAATAGTCAATTTTCTATCAACAATTGAACTTGCATAATCAACATTAGTGTATGCTTCAAGACTAACACTCTTGTTTGTTCTTAACAAAATTCCTCTTCCAGGTGTTTGTTTCAAATATTGAACAATCATAAGCATAGCTTATAAATGGACTTCTTTTGGTTTAGGCATAAACAGACTTACTAAACTCACAACAAAAGTAATATAAAGTCTAGTGATAAATAAAAAAGATTTCCACAAGCCTTTGATAATTTTCTTTATCAACACTACACCATCCTCTTAATTTTCTAAGTTTACATTTGGATCAATAGATGTGCTTACTGGTTTACAAGCCATTTCACCTATTTTTGCAACAAATCAATAATATACTTTTGTTTAAAATCTCTTTCTTGTAGTGAACAGCTTCAACTCATAGGAAATATTTTAATTTCCTCAAAGTCTTAAATTCAAATTCTCTTGCTAGACATTGACTCAATCTTTGTTGTTCATGTTTATTATTATTAATCACAATAATATCATCTACATACACTAACAAAATTTTCTCTTATATCATAATACTTAATAAAAAAGGTGTGATATGCTTGATTCTATTTATATTGAAGATTCATGATGACTTTGGTAAATCTCCCAAACTATGATCTAGGTGACTGTTTTAGCTTATACATGCCTTTTTTAGTTTGCATAGTGTGTTTGTCTTAATTTGTCTTATATATCTAGGTGGTACCTCCATGTATATTTCTTCTTCATGATCTCCATGTAGAAAAACATTTTTCACATCATATTGTATAGATTCCAATCATGGTTTGTTGTCAAGGATAATATAACTTTGATTGTGTTTAGTTTTGCAATTGGAGTAAAAGTCTCAAATAATCTCTTCTATATGTTTGAGTGAATCATCTTGCCACCAACATAGTCAATGTATTTCTCAATGGTTCCATCAACCTTATATTTTATTGTATAAATTGATTTACACTCGACAAGTTTTTTCTTAGTGGTAGAATGTCTAGTTTCCAAGTATTATTTTTTTCCAATCACAACAAAAAATAGTGTAAATTATAGCAGTTATTTTCGTAAAATATGACAGTTTTAACTACCACAATTTATGCTTGTGACGATTTCGAAAGTCACTGTAATTCCTATTACCACAAAATATAATGTGATGATTTTAAGAAAATCACCGTCACAATATATTTATATTGTATAATGTCCTAATGTTTTAGAGTAAATTATGACCATTAAAACCATCATAATTTTTTAAATAGAAATTTAGTATACTAAAATTAGAAGCACTTAAAAACACCATAATTCACATTATATTATGATATTTATAACTATCACTACTATCCATTATCATAGTTTGAATATTTTATTATTTATTATTATTTACATATATTTATAATTTCATAATTTAATAAAATTGATTTTTAATAATAAAAATTAAAATATATAAGAAAATTTATGATATTGTACAAAAGAATTTAACAAACATTTTATTTCATTGATTGATCACTATAACAAAATAACTACATTAAATACCATAATATTCAAGTATCCAACAAAAAACAATATTAAAAATCCATAAGACAATTCTATGGCTAAAGTTGTTATCTTGATCTTAAATGTTATGCTTCCACTTCTCTAAATTTTGGGTTAACTGCTCGTAACCAGTGATAATTATTTTTACATTTTTGTCATTTTTAATTGCGTTATTTATTAGAGTGACAGTTTCTAGAAACCCATACATCTTGCGCTACAAAATATAATATATATCATTATGGTGAATTGGTGCAACAACTTTCACATTATACCATGTATAGAATGATGATTTAAAGAGATGTAATATATTTACTAAATAAATAAATTAATGGAAAAAACGATGCTTAGAACAGTAATATTCCAAATTTTAAGATGTCGGGGATTATATAAAAAATTAGAAATTTCAACTTTTTATCACAATGTGAAAACATATTTTTTTCAAAACTTTAACATTTAAACATATATAACTTAATGAAAGTATGAGTTTCAAAAGACTTATCAATTACATTATTCAAAATAACTCTAGTTAGATTGTCTTAAATTTTAAAAAAATCAATTTCAATAAAAATTCAAAATTTGTTTTTCGTCATTTTTCGTCTCTATTTTATCTAAGCACCACTTTCTACCGTATCATCACGTATAAAATATGATCATAGTTAATAATTTCATTGTCAAACAAAACAAACACATATAAAATAAGTTATCGATAAAACTATTATAATAATAATAAATAATAGAATATAAACATGGTGAATATATCAACCCATAAACAACAACCAAAAGCCGATAATAAAATCAATAAAATTCATAATCCTAATGTTCTTAACGCGTTTTCACTACTAAAAAGAAGGTTTAATCATTCACTAAGTCCTTATTTTCGTATGGAATCTCAATTTCGTCCCTTTCTTTCTGAAAATATCAATTGGGTCCCAATTTTATGAAAATTGCAACAAATGGATCCTTTCCGTTAAATAGTGTCCAACGGCGTTACAGTGTGTTTGACGTGACACGCTGTTGTGGACGTGTTATCTGACGTGGCATTTAAAACGATTTTTGTATTAACATCAGCTTCCACTTCCACTTCACCATGGACTGCCTTCATTCTCCCGCCATCGACATCAGCATCAACATCAGCTTTATCCTCCCGCCATCGACTGCCTTCATTCCAAGGGAATCAACAGCCACGTCTTCACGATTAGGTTGACATTCATCATGTTTCCACACCACGACTCTGGTTAATTTACAGGAAGAATGTCATCAACAGAAAAACCCGACTCTAAAGGGCAAAGGAGGGAGGCTTCGATGGGGGCGGCGGCCGTGAAATACAGGCAGTATTAGAATGAGTGAAATACAGTCTCCTCTTGGAAACCTACATCAAAGACTCCACCGAAAAGAATCACCTGTTCCGCGCCGTCGATACCATCCCCTGTGTCGCCAAGAAGGCCCAATGGGCCTTGCGCTGGATCGATGCCACCGACTCCTTCGCCGAGCGCCTCATCGCCTTCACCTGCGTTGAGGGAATCTTCTTCTCCGGCATCTTCTGCTCGATATTTTGGCTCAAGAAGCGTGGCTTGATGCTCGGTCTCACCTTCTCCAACGAACTCATCTCGCGAGATGAAGGGCTTCACTGCGACTTTGCGTGCCTCTTGTACTCTCTCCTCAAGAAGAAGCTCACCGAGGAACGCGTGAAGGAGATTGTGCGCGAAGCGGTTGACATAGAGAGGGAGTTTGTGTGCTACGCGCTTCCTTGTGCGTTGGTGGGGATGAACGGGGAATTGATGAGTCAGTATATTGAGTTTGTTGCGGATCGGCTACTGGGTGCACTTGGTGTTAAATTATATTAATAATTTACATTGGTTCATGTAATTTAAAGTATAACTTTAATGTAAGGATTCTAATGTGATGATTATTAGAATATTAAAGTATTAAAGTTATTGGGATTATTTTAGAGTTATTAAAATTAATCCCTCTCTTCTCACTCCAAAAGGACATTTTGGTATTTTATTAAAGTTAATTAAAATATCATAAAAGAGGAAAACGTTTTATTTCTGTGGATACATTAAGTTTCTGAAGAGATATAGAGAACGTAACGTTCTCAGGAAAGAATAGAAACTGACAGAGAAAACCATCCTACAACTTCTATATCATCCAGAAGGCATTAAAGAGGAGTAAGAGGAGAGAGAACATTTGACAGGAAAAAGACAGGAAGAAGTGCACAATGGATCCAGGTTAGTTCTTCTTTACTGTGTATTGTGGGAATTGTGAGTATCATGAAAATTCAAGATCCTGTGTGTTGTTTTCATTTAATTGAAAATTAAAGATTTGCTTACAAGTGGTATCAGAGCACGGTTCTGAATTTTATGATTCTCCTTGAATGGTAATATTCCCAAATTTTAAAACCCTAATTTTTTGAATTATAAAATTTAGGGATTTTATATTTGTTGGCATGAAAGAATTAAATTCACTGTAATGTAATGTGTGACTCTCGGAAGCCGTAAGTTTTTAATTTGATTGTCAGTGAATTGAATTCACTATACGTGAATTATGAAATCTGCAAGCATTTGAATTCGTTTTTGGAAGCAATTTATATTGCGGCATTGTTCTTATAGCAGAGCAATTTTAATATTGCAACTCCAGCCACGGGAATTCAAGAAGTTAAATTCAAGGAAAATTTTTTTGTGAAGTTTTTCTATTTGGTTTCTGGTGCACGGGATTTGCATTAAAGTTGCATTAAAAGTGTTGCACTTTTATGATTTCATCCACGAGTAAGTTATATTTTATTTTATTTGATTATAACATTAAAGAAACTTTAATTCCTGCATGTTACGTAAAATTTTGGAATGTGCAATATGAATATGCCAAAATTGAAATCCTACATGAAGAGTCAATTCCCTTGAATTGAATTTTCGAAAAAACCGATTTTGGTTGTCAAGTTTTTTTCGTTGCAGAACATGTTTTCACAAAGCAATTATTGTTGCAACTTATATTATTATTATATTGTGAACATGGTTATTGTTACTGCAATGAATGGAAATTATATGTGAATTAAAAGTTGCTGCTTATAGTATTATGAAAATTATTCATAATATAAAAGATGTTTAATTATGAATATATATTATAATTAGTCATTGATGTAAGGATGTTATGGATTACCCAAAGGTGAGCCATGGTTTATAATTGATGACATTAAAGTGAAACATTTCATGTACTTAGTATATGTTTGTATATCCAAAGATAACATACATATAGTCTTAAGTATGATTGATTGTTTATTAAAGTATATATATATGAAATTTGTCAGTTTAAGAATCACCCAAAGGTGAACTTAAATGAATGACTTTATTGACTACCTATCAGTTTAAGTGTCACCCAAAGGTGAACTTGAATGTATGACTAGTGTAGTAATTTGTTTGAATCCATTAATTTTATCAAAGCATTAATGTATGAGCTTCTGTATTATTTCCAGCTTACATGAATTTAGCAGGTTTGAGCAACAATGTCGTCAAGTTTAATGGGCTCAATTATGCCGATTGGTCAGAACAAATCCAGTTTCAACTGGGTGTTCTAGACTTGGATATGGCTATTATGATGGATGAAATGCCCGCAGCCATTACAGAGACCAGTACAAGTGATGAAAAGTCTCTTTATGAGACTTGGCATAGGTCTAACAGGTTGTCATTAAACTTGATGCGCATGTCTATGGCAGAGAACGTAAAGCCTTCCATGCCCAAAACGGAAAACGCAAAGGAATTCATGAAAATGATCAAGGAGTATTCACAATCAGACATAACTGACAAGTCTATTGTGGGAACTCTTATGAGTGAGCTGACTACCAAAAGGTTTGACTGGTCACAGCCCATACATGAACATGTAACTAGAATGGCTAATATAGCAGCAAGATTGAAGTCAATGGGAATGGAGGTGAATGAGTCTTTTCTAGTACAGTTCATCATGAACTCTCTTCCTCCTGAATTTGGCCAGTTCCAAGTGAATTATAACACTATTAAGGATAAGTGGAACTTCCAAGAAATCAAAGCCATGTTGGTTCAAGAGGAAGGGAGATTAAAGAAAATGAGAGATCATTCTATCCATCTCACAACTCATGAAGGTGCTAGCTTCAGTAAAGGTAAATCAGGAAAGAAGAACAAGAAGGACAAAGCCCCAATGAAAGTGAATAAGGGCGGTATCCAGAAGGACCAGAAATGTTTCTTTTGCAAGAAAGTAGGTCACTTCAAGAAAGATTGTCCGAAAAGAAAATCTTGGTTCGAAAAGAAAGGTACTTTTTATGTTTCTGTAAGTTTTGAAGCAAATATAGTTGAAGTGCCTAATAATACCTGGTGGTTGGATACTGGAGCTACTACTCATGTTTCTAATATTATGCAGGGATTCCTTTCAATCCAGCCCATAAAAGGAACTGAAAAATATTTATATATGGGGAACAGAATGAAGGCACGAATAGAAGGAATTGGGACTTACAGATTGATTCTAGACACTGGCTATTGTCTGAATCTTGAAAAGTGTCTCTATGTTCCTGGTTGTGCTAGAAATTTGATTTCTGTTGCAAAGTTGGATTGTTTAGGTTTTAACTTTAGGATTGAAAATGGTATTTTTCATTTGTATAAACTTTCGTACTATTATGGTTCTGGTACATTATTGGATGGTTTATACCGTTTAAATCTTGATGTTAATTTTTCTGAATCCCTGTTTAATGTTGAACATGTTGTTGATAGAAATTCTATTGCAGGAAAGGAATGTTCTGCTTTCTTATGGCATAAAAGATTGGGTCACATATCCAAAGAAAGGATGTTGAGGTTAGTAAAAAATGAAATTTTACCTCAATTGGATTTTGATGACTGGGATGTATGTATTGATTGTATTAAGGGTAAACAAACAAAACACATATCAAAGAATCCCGCCACAAGAAGCAGTCAACTTCTTGAGTTAATACACACTGATATTTGTGGTCCTTTTGACACTAAATCTTGGAATGGTGAAAAATATTTTATCTCCTTTATTGATGATTTCTCACGTTATTGTTATATATATCTATTGCATGAAAAATCTCAATCAGTGAATGCCCTTGAGGTGTTCATAAATGAGGTGGAAAGGCAATTAGATAGAAAAGTAAAAGTGGTGAGATCTGATAGAGGTGGTGAATATTATGGTAAAACTGATGAGAGTGGACAATGTCCAGGTCCATTTGCAAAGTATCTTGAAAGTCGGGGTATATGTGCACAATACACAATGCCCGGTACACCACAACAAAATGGTGTAGCAGAAAGGCGGAATCGTACTCTTATGGATATGGTTAGGAGTATGTTAAGTCATAGTAATATCCCTTTATCTTTGTGGATGTATTCATTAAAGACTGCTGTATATCTGGTTAACAGGGTTCCTAGCAAAGCAGTTTCTAAAACTCCTTATGAACTATGGACCGGAAGGAAACCCAGTTTAAGACATCTTCATGTTTGGGGTTGTCCAGCAGAAGTAAGGTTATACAATCCACATGAAAAGAAACTTGATGCAAGAACCATTACTGGTTACTTTATCGGTTATCCTGAAAAGTCAAAGGGATATAGATTTTATTGCCCTAACCATAGTACAAGAATAGTTGAGTCTGGAAATGCTCGGTTCATTGAAAATGGTCAATTTAGTGGGAGTGAGGAATCACGAATAGTGGACATTCAAGAGCATACTGATAGTGTTTCTTCTGAAGTTGTTATCCCTCTTGTTGTATCACAGTCACACAACAAGCAGAGACAACAAATTAATGTTCCAATCCCACAAAATGAACATATAAATGTTGAGCCAGTTGACAATGAGCAAGTCATAAATGAGCAATTGATAGAGGAACCACAAGAAGCAGCATTAAGAAGGTCTGTAAGGGAGAAAAGACCTGCTATTTCGAATGATTATGTGGTTTACTCTGTTGAACATGAATGTGACTTAAGCATTAATGAAGATCCAGTCTCTTTCAGACAAGCCATGGAAAGTAATAATTCAGAGAATTGGTTGAATGCTATGAAAGAAGAGTTGAAATCAATGGATGACAATAAAGTATGGGATCTAGTTGAATTGCCTAAGGGTTCAAAAAGAGTCGGTTGTAAATGGGTCTTTAAGACTAAACGTGACTCAAAAGGCAATATTGAAAGGTATAAAGCTAGATTAGTCGCCAAAGGTTTCACTCAAAAGGAAGGCATTGACTACAAAGAGACCTTCTCTCCTGTTTCTAAGAAGGACTCTTTGAGAATTGTTTTGGCTTTGGTGGCTCATTATGATTTAGAGCTTCACCAAATGGATGTAAAGACCGCCTTTCTGAATGGTGACTTAGAAGAGGAAGTATATATGGATCAACCAGAAGGTTTCACCATAACAAGAAAAGAAAATCTAGTGTGTAAATTAAAGAAATCAATATATGGACTAAAACAAGCTTCCCGTCAATGGTATCTAAAATTTAATGATATCATAACTTCGTATGGTTTTGTAGAGAACACCGTTGATCGGTGTATATACATAAAGGTCAGTGGGAGTAAGTTTGTTATTTTGGTTCTATATGTTGATGATATTCTTCTTGCTGCTAATGATATTGGTATGTTACATGATGTAAAGAAGTTTCTCTCTAACAACTTTGAAATGAAGGATATGAATGAGGCATCTTATGTGATAGGAATAGAAATATTCCGTGATAGATCACAAGGATTGTTAAGTTTGTCTCAAAAAGGCTATATTAATAAAGTGTTAGAGAGATTCAGAATGGAAAAATGTTCTCCCGGAATAGTTCCAATTCAGAAAGGAGACAAGTTTAGTCAAATGCAATGTCCCAAGAATGATTTGGAACGAAAGGCCATGGAGTCTATTCCTTATGCGTCAGTGGTTGGGAGTTTAATGTATGCTCAAACTTGTACTCGGCCAGATATCAGTTTTGCTGTTGGAATGTTAGGCCGATATCAAAGTAATCCCGGAATGGATCACTGGAAAGCTGCAAAGAAAGTTCTTAGGTACTTACAAGGTACCAAAGAATACATGCTCACTTATAGAAAGTCAGATCATCTCGAAGTGATTGGCTATTCGGATTCAGACTATGCTGGGTGTGTGGATTCAAGAAAATCCACATTTGGGTATGTCTATCTTTTGGCTGGAGGAGCAATTTCTTGGAAAAGTGCAAAACAATCAATCATTGCTACTTCCACCATGGAGGCTGAATTTGTGGCATGCTTTGAGGCCACAGTTCATGCCTTGTGGTTGCGGAACTTTGTATCGAGGCTTGGTATTATTGACAGTATAGCTAGGCCGATAAGGATTTATTGTGATAATTCCGCAGCCGTCTTCTTCTCTAAAAATGATAAGTACTCAAAGGGTGCTAAACACATGGATTTGAAGTACTTGTCGGTCAAAGAAGAAGTGCAGAAACATAGAGTGTTGATTGAGCATATTGGTACGGATTTGATGATAGCAGATCCGTTAACTAAAGGACTACCGCCCAAAACTTTTATTGGCCATGTTGAAAGTATGGGCATTATGGATAAGTCAATGTTAACATGATATTGTTATCTATCTATATAGATATGTATAGTTATATGCTTGTACTGTCATGACACTTGTGAATTCAATTAAAGTTATGTTTCTCTTTATTCTATTGTTATCCACATTAAATTATATACATGTATTATTGATTGTGGTGACATGATAAGTCTCCTTTAGAGACATAAAAGTTATAAGATTGATTAAAGTTATGTTGAGTTGTTTTGATTATGTGATACATGGAAGGAATCTTGTCGCTCATGACTTTTGCCCGCCATGATCCGATTATTTCAATTCATATACGGATGATGACTTGATAATTCTAATGAATGGTGCGCACTTAAAGTTTATTTTAGATCTTCAAGTCATCACATGAACCAAGTGGGAGAATGTTAAATTATATTAATAATTTACATTGGTTCATGTAATTTAAAGTATAACTTTAATGTAAGGATTCTAATGTGATGATTATTAGAATATTAAAGTATTAAAGTTATTGGGATTATTTTAGAGTTATTAAAATTAATCCCTCTCTTCTCACTCCAAAAGGACATTTTGGTATTTTATTAAAGTTAATTAAAATATCATAAAAGAGGAAAACGTTTTATTTTTGTGGATACATTAAGTTTCTGAAGAGATATAGAGAACGTAACGTTCTCAGGAAAGAATAGAAACTGACAGAGAAAACCATCCTACAACTTCTATATCATCCAGAAGGCATTAAAGAGGAGTAAGAGGAGAGAGAACATTTGACAGGAAAAAGACAGGAAGAAGTGCACAATGGATCCAGGTTAGTTCTTCTTTACTGTGTATTGTGGGAATTGTGAGTATCATGAAAATTCAAGATCCTGTGTGTTGTTTTCATTTAATTGAAAATTAAAGATTTGCTTACACTTGGATGCGGGAAGGTGTACGGTGTTCAGAATCCCTTTGATTGGATGGAGCTTATATCTCTCCAGGGGAAAACTAACTTCTTTGAAAAGCGCGTTGGGGACTATCAGAAGGCTTCTGTTATGTCTAGCTTGAACGGTAATGGAGGGGCACATGTATTCAAGATGGACGAGGATTTTTAACTTTCTAGAATCTTTGCTAATTATTTTGTTAGTATTTTAACTTCACTCATTCTAATACTGCCTGTATTTCACTGTACCATATCTCCGTCACCTGCAAAGGAGGGAGGCTTCGATGGGGGCGGCGGCCGTGAGCATAAACTGGCGGAAGCAAACCCCTTCCTGGGTTACCATTTTCGAAGCAAGAAGAGGGAGAAAGGGTAGTGACGCCGTGGCCGGTGGTGGCTCCGACGGAGGAGGCGGCGACCGGTCTGGCAGGGGAGATTTGATTGTATTTGTGGGAGATGGAAGAATGAAGAGAAGGCTGGCAGAACCCCTGATCTTTCTGCTAACAAGTCCACAACAGCTTTCCACGTGTCCCACTGCTCCTGCTTGAATCAACCACGTCAGATAACAAGTCCACAACAGCGTGCCACGTCAAACACACCGTAACGCCGTTTGACACTATTTAACGGAAAGGATCCATTTGTTGCAATTTTCATAAAATTGGGACTCAATTAATATTTTCAGAAAGAAAGGAACAAAATTGAGATTCCATGCGAAAATAGGGAGTTAGTGAGTGATTAAAGCTAGAAAGAAATATTAATCTTTGAATACTTCGACTGGTTTTTATGTCTCTTTCACTGTGTTGCGTTTTTGCTTTCTCTTCCAACACTTCATGACGTCATCAATTCCTTCCATGGAACTCCCCTCTTCAACTTCCAAACTCTCACGGATGTACGACGTGCTCATCAACTTTACTGGAGAAGACATCCGTAGAAAATTTGTTTCTCATCTCGATTCTGCGCTCTCGGCTAATGGGTTCACCACTTTCCTTTACCATGACAATGCAGTAAAGCCAATGCACATCCAAGAACCTATTCTGAATCTGTGTCGGGTAGCAATTGTTGTTTTCACCGAATCCTATTCTCAATCTGCTTGGTGTCTTCATCAGCTTCAACAAATTATTGAATGGCACGAAACTTATTGCCGACATGTTCTGCCGGTATATTACGAAATTCAGCCATTGGATGTACGTCTTCAGAAGGGTGATTTTGGAAAAGCCTTCAAAGCAACTGCACACCAAACATTTTCAGCACAAGAACTGGAGCATGCCATGTCTAGGTGGAGTCACGCAATCACCAAAACTGCAAATTTCTTTGGATGGGATGATTGCAACTACAGGTAAATCGCTCACTCAATAAGCATATTTCAAGCTTTTGATTGAATTTTGGTAATACATGACTCCATTAATTGCTATTGAACATGAAGGAGTGATGCTGAACTAGTGGACACAATAGTTAAGAGCGTTCTTAATTTACCAGTCTTGTCGGCTACTAGATTTCCAGTTGGATTACAATCTCACGTGAAAGATGTAATTGAAATTATAAAAAATAAATCAATGGAAGTTTGTTGGATAGGGATATGTGGAATGGGAGGATCTGGTAAAACCACCCTTGCCAAAGCCATCTATAACCAAATTCATGGTACATTTACGGAGAAAAGTTTCATTGAAGATACTTCAGAAGTTATTCGAACAGGAGGGCATGCTAAGTTACAAGAACAACTTCTTTCTGATTTGCTAAAGACAGAGGTCAAGATACATAGCGTTGAGATTGGGATAAGTATGATTCGGGAAAGATTATTTGGGAAAAGGGTGCTAATTATACTAGATGATATGAATGAGAATGATCCATTAGACCTATGGGAAAGTAGTGCATGGTTAGGTGAAGGAACTGTAATAATCATTACAACAAGAGATGAAGACCTACTGAGGAGAAAACAAGTTTATTCTATTTTTCAGATAAACGTAATGAACCCAAACGAGTCCCTTGAGCTTCTTAGTTGGCACGCATTTAGAGAAGCAAAACCAAAAGAGGAATACCATTTCCTTGCAAAAAGAGTAGTTGCTTATTGTGGAGGACTACCTCTAGCTCTTGAAGTCATTGGAAGTTATTTATACGAGAGGACGAAAGAAGAATGGAATAGAGTATTGTTAAGATTAGACAATATTCCCCAACATGATGTTCTGCAGATATTGAAAATAAGCTTCGACGGTTTAAGTAATCAAAAGGAAAAAGATTTATTCCTTGATGTATGTTGTTTCTTTGTCGGTGAAGGCAGAGCCTATGTTACGAAGATCCTTAATGGCTGTGGAGTAGATCCTGACAATGGAATAAGAGTTCTCATAGAGCGTAGCCTCATAAAAGTTAAAAAGAACAACAAATTTGGAATACATCCTTTGCTACGAGATATGGGAAGAGAAGTTACTCGTGAAATTTCAAAAAAGGAACCCCGGAACAATAGGCTGTGGCTTGGTGAGGATAAGAAATATGCAGTCTCAGAGAATACTGTAAGAACATGCCTTATCTATGGTTTTGAAACTTCATGTGGAAAAGGTTGCTTTCTCATGTGCATATATTTGTTTTTCTTAGCTCTTTTCATCACAGGGGACAAAAGTCATTCGGAGAATGCCTACCAGAAGTTATTTCTTCGACCCTTATCCTTTAGCGGTAAGAGACCCCTTTTCATCACTGGGGACAAAAGTCAGTCTGGGATTGCTTACCAAAAATTATTTCTTCGAACCTTATCCTGTACGGGTAAGAGACCCATCGAGATTGCTGAAAATTGCTGGAGATTCTGAGTACCTTCATAAGAAACTGAGATGGATCAGTTTCCAAGGGTTTTCTTCAGAATACCTACCTAACGACTTTTATCTGCATGATGCAATAGCGATTGACTTAAAACACAGTCTTCTTCGATTAGTCTGGAAAGAACCCCAGGTTTTTATTACGTGCCATTTTCTTTTAAAACTCAGCTCAAAATAAATACAGTATTTTGTTTCCACTTATAGCTATTTTATTTTTTCATTTTCTTTGCTAATATTTTATCAAATAACTACCTTCTTGAAGGTTTTGGCGTTGCTAAAAGTCCTTAATCTTAGTCACTCAAAGAACTTGAGAGAAACCCCTGACTTTTCGAGACTACCAAGTCTTGAACATCTCATTCTCAAAGATTGTCCAAAATTGAACAAAGTACACCAATCTATTGGTTTTCTCTGCAATCTTACACTGCTAGATTTGGAGGACTGTACAAGTCTAAGCAATCTCCCCAGAGAGATATATATGTTGAAATCTATAAAAACTCTCATTCTTTCTGGTTGTTCGAAAATTTTCCTATTGGAAAACGATATAGTGCAAATGGAATCCTTGATAACTCTAATTTCTGAAAATACAGCCGTGAAACAAGTGCCTATTTCAATTGCAAGCTCAAAAAGCATTGGGTATATATCCATACGTCAATTAGAGGGACTGTCACGTAATCTTTTACCTTCTATCATTGGGTCTCGAATGTCGCCAACAATGAATCCCCTATCTTATATTCATTCGTTCATGGATATGGAGGATAAGAGTTGGGATCATGTTGCACCATTTCTTAGCCGCCTTTCAAATCTTCGAAGTGTTTTCGTGCAATGTGACCCTGAGTTTGAACTATCTAAGCAACTAAATACTATACTGGTTGAATATGGTTTAAATATTACGGAATCAGGGATTTCAAAGCATCAATTCAGGTCTTATTTGATTGGTGTTGGAAGATACAAAGAATTCTTCAATGCTGTCAGTGATAGCATATCTGAGGTTCTTCTCTAGCTTTCCCTTTATTTATTACTTTCACTGTCATTTTAGCTATTATTTGAGAGAAGATGAAATTATCCTAGTGAAATATCTTGTAGAAACTACAATACTAAACTTTTAACATCCTTTGCTTCTATAACCCCATGACTTGATCCAAAAGTATCGGATTTTGATTCCTACCTTCTTGCTTTACTTCCTTCATGTTTTTTTATTCCCAATGATCTTAGAAATATATATTGAATTAAACAGAAACAAAAATGCATTCTTAATCCCCAAGGACATGATGGTGATAACAAAACTATTAAGATTTATTTAAAATAATTACCACTGGCATCTCTGAATTAGGTGTTACATAGTTGTTTGATTATAATTGTTCATTATTGTAATTTTTAATGATAAAATAATGACTAAGCTTTTTATCTCATGGTACAGGTATTGGCAAGCAGTCAGTCGTCTGATGTTTCTCTCCCAGGTGACAATGATCCTAATTGGTTTGCCCATATGGGTGAGGGACATTCTGTTTCTTTCACTGTGCCTCGGGATCTTGTCATGAAGGGGATAGCTTTGTGTGTTGTTTATTTATCAACCTCCAAAAACATTCAACCTGAACTTACTACTTTCTTAATTGTTAATTACACGAAGTGCACATTGCATATACACAACCATAGCACAGTAATTTCTTTTAGTGATGAAGATTGGCATGACATAATGTCAAATTTAGGATCTGGAGACAAGGTGGAGATTTTTGTGACTTTTGGTCATGGATTGGTGGTTAAGAACACTGCTGTGTATCTGATCTATAATGAGCCAAAGAAAAATTCCCTCATTAAATTCCTAAAGAAAATTGGGATGTGAGTTGTGGTAAGTCATTTATCTTCTTTGTGCACATCAGGAGCATTTTATTTATGGATCTAATGCTAGTATCCTTTATTGCTATTTCTTTATTTTTCATCTTTTTCTTGTTTTTTCTTTATAGCTTATAGTTATAAAACTCATGTTTATTTTACCCTGTTTCTTATTCCTCAGTTGTGCTTCTTGGGCTCTACTTGAGCTGTTTATTGTATTTGTTTTCTGGGGGTTACTTTTTGTCAATTCTTTTCCCTTTTAGCAAATAATATTTTTTCAAGAAGTCCTCTTAAACCAAGACATTCATTATGAAATAAAGACAGTTGTTTGATATTTTATTTGTTTCACTTTTCTATCTACTAGGCAGTCTGTTTTCGTTTCAACATAATAAGCACAGTAGCCTCAGCCCTTTATTTAAGTCCAAATGAAACAAATTTCTCTCACTTCTCGTTTTACACTGATTCTCTTTGTTTTATGTATAGTTTAAATAAGTTAATTTTTTTTTTCAGTTAACCTTTTTAACTTTCATTATAGTTTCAGTTTTTGCCTTTTATTGTACCTAATTTTTCAGTTTTCAGTTTTTAACTTGTTCTTTCCAAATATAGTCACGATCTTTAGAAATTATTTTAATTTTGCATAAAAATATTTGTCTTCTGTAGTTTCTGGAATGGCTGAAAAACATGACCACCACCTCGGACTTCTCTAAACTACCTAATGTTGAGAAGCTCATTCTCAAAGAATACCCACGTTTGTGCAAGCTACACCAGTGCATTGGAGATCTCTACAAACTTCTGCTGATAAATTTGAAGGACTGTACAAGTCTTAGCAATCTGCCAAGAAAACCTATAAGTTGAAATATGTGAAAACTCTAATCATTTCTGGTTGTTTGAAGATGTAAAAGTTGGATGAAGACATAGTGCAAATGGAATTCTTGACAACTTTAATTTCAGAAAATATTGCCGTTAAACAAGTTCCTTTTTCGATAGTAAGATAAAAGAGCATTGGATATGTGTGGTGACATAAAGGATTATCACGTAACATTTTTCTGTCTATCATTTGGTCTTGGATGTCACCAAAAAAATAAATCCCCTTTCTGGTATTTATCCATGTTGGGGCATGTCATCATCTCTAACCTCCATAGGTGTGCAGAGTAACAATTGGGGTGATATAGCATCGATGCTTAAGAATCCTTTCAAAATTTCGTAGTGTTTTGTTGCATTGTAACCTATAGTTTCAGCTATCTAAAGAGTTAAGAACAATTCTGGATGATTTATATGGTGTAAGTCCTATTAAATTAGAAATATGGTCGAATAAATCACAGATAACAAAGCATTCCTTGAGGCCTTATTTGATTAGAATAGGAAGCTATCATGAAGTTTACAATACTCTCAACAAGTGCATATCAGAGGTTCCTTCTGTCAACTTTCTTTTGATCATTAGTATTCATCTTTGCAATTTATCAAGAGACATGGAATAATCTTGGTAAAATTATCTATAGGAGATCTAGTGCATGCTTTCATTTAGAGTTAACTTCCAAAAGTTATCTTGTTTCAATAAATTGAAAGATCTGCATGCACACCTATTGTTTGATACCATGAAATTATTGAGATTTTTTATCCTTAGCATCAATGAGTAATTAGACTTTGAAATTGCTTGTATAATTGGGTAAAGGGTTACTAGTTCAGTAAAAGTTGTACGCTGCGAGTTAATGATTGTTTTCTGTTTACTTAGTTACGATTACTTTTTCTCCCTTCTCCTGTTAGCAATTTAGATTTTTCTAGATATTTTAAGATCATATTTTTTATTCTGTTTATAATGTTCGTTAAGTTGGAATTAGTAATCTTAGTTTTTGGGAAAGTTGATCGTATAGTCAATGCTTTGGTAGAATATATTGGTAGTCCTTATTTTTTTTTTTCTGATTTAAATCCTTTTGTAATATATATTGCCTACTACACTTAGTAATGAACGAGTTTTTATCCTTTTTTATTACTTGTGCACTTTTAACCGAAAGCTCTCTTCTCTTTTTTTCACATTTTCTTTCAGTGTGTTTGATTTTTGTAAAATTGTATCAAAAGTTTAATTGATCTTTAAGAACATGTAAGAGGGAATGAAAATTAATTAGGAATTCATATACAATCCATAAAGGAAATACCCAAAAGAAAGGATGGTGTCCAACAACAGCTTTCTTCTTCCATCTTTAGTATTTGTAGGCAAAAATTATGAGTAGTGGACTGCAAAGTTGAAAACTTGTTTGAGTGCTCAAATTTTAGGGAATGTAGTGGAAGATGGAAGTAATCCAACTCCATTACCACACAATGCAACAATGGCTCAAATAAGAGCACGTATTGAAGAGACAAATGCATCCAATATAATGTTGATGGTGCCACTCAAGGAAGGTATAGCATAGTGTCATTCTTTTTGGGTAACCTCTTCCTTTTTTTCATCTTCTTCTTATCCCTCCTTTTATCTCTTCGGTAATCATACCTCCTATAGTGAACTCCCTTTATCATCGTGACACACAAAATTTCAAAGTAAATGGTTCAAACTAATTCTTCCACTTTATCTCTAACAACAAAACACTTATCATTTGCGTGACTATTATTGCGATAGTACTTTCAATACATAGTCATGTTTGTATTTGATAAGTTTTAAGACTTTTTGGACAGAGGAATGAAGTTCGTTTGAAATGCTTTTTCCAAAACTCGTAACCTAAGACGTTAAGAGGAGTGTAACGCGAGAACAAGCTGGCATGGGTTCTCTCTATTAAGTTGTCCTTCCTACTCGAATCTTGATCACTACCATTTTTTCAGCTTGCATATTATTGACTCTAACTTTGTTTTAATAGTCCTTTACTTCCTCTAAATGCATGAACTTAGCATTCTTAGCCTCAACTCCTCCATATTCATTCACAACGTCATGCACAAATCATTAGTGAACAAACCCGACTTCAGTGTCATAACCATGTAATGGAGAATAACCTTGGGGATTTAAATTCCTAGTCTTTAAAGTTGTTTTTGTTAACCTTTAACAAAGGTTTTCAAAGGTTCGTCCTTCTCTTGCCTAATGTTCAAGAGTGCTAGAGATTATAACAACAACCTGTGGCAAACTAAGTAGTAAAGGATGTTGTTATTATATTAAAACAATTGATAAATAAGAAGGGAGACTGATGAACCACTCAAGGTCATCCCCTTGAAAATTGTAGGAAAGACCTTACATATGACGACATTGTTAGTTGAGTACAAGCTAACTTATGTAATGTAGACGATAACATGCTCATATAGATGTGTTGCCATCATAACAAAGTCAAAGCTAAGCTTGTCCATTTCTTAGGAATAGGGTGTCAGTGATGTCGTCTATGAAAAGATGGTAATATTTTTCTTCCAGTATCAAAGAGTGGTGAGACTTAGGAGGGGTCCCTCAACCTTGTTCCTTCGAACTGGGAAGGCAAGGAGTTATCTACATCAAGACAACATTGTGAACAACTTCCTTGTCCTTTTTCTTTTCAATAGTGCCCTCAACAGCAATTATCCTTTCAAATATCTTGTTAAATCTGATATTTTATTCTCTCAATACGTCTATCTCCTCGACACTGCTTTTCTTAAAGTTCATGAACTCTTATTGCATCTTGGTCTAAGCTTCAAGGATTACAGTTATATCAACTGAGAAGGGTTGTGCTTCTTTCTCTCCAACCATTATATTTTTGGTTGACATCATACTTATTCTGTTTCTTAAACCCAACTTTTCTTCAAATTAGACATTTTTTTTTAAAGAATTCTTTTTAACCCAACTTTTCTTCAAACTAGACATCTTTTTAAAGAATATTTTTCAAGTCCACAGTAAACGCTAATTATACTTACAAGATGAAAGGGTACCCTCTAAAGAAACTTTAACTACATGAACTCCTTTAACTTTTATAAGGTTTATAACGTCAACTTCTTCCTTTTTCTTTCGATACTTATTCTCCATAAAATGAATGGATGTTGTATTTGCAAAAACATTCAAATCAATTTTCAAGAATTATAGAATAGTTAATATGACTATTAATGTCGAAAATAAAATCAAAACCTAATTCCTATTGTATTTATAGTAATATTTTAATACTTGTAAATTCTTGTTTAAATTGGGTTGAGTATGGGACCAATGGTCCATTTATCATTTACTATTTACCTAAGGTAATAATTAACTATTTTTTGTTAAATTAGATAATATTTAGTTCGTTAATATCTTTAACAAGTAATATATGATAACAATAAAAAAACACGTCACTTTTAGTAAATGACATTTGATATCAATAAGCAACATCAAATCTTAGTGAATAAAAACTTTTAGCAAGAGACATAGACAACACTTGATCTTTGATAGGGTTAATAGAAAATATATAGTGATTACCCTGAAAAATTATTTAAAAATAAATAAATAGATGTTAGGGGCGGTTTAGTTTATAAACCACCGGAATTATTTGAGGTTTCAAAGCTGAAAAATAACCCCTATTAAAATATATTATTTTTGTAGTAAATAGTTATTTACTAAAAATAGATAATCTTTCACTAAATATAAGACTAAAAGACATAATGTTTCATGTCTCACATATAAAATGTTGACTCAAATGTTGTTGTGTATTACTTAGTTTTCTTCCCGCACGCCTTCCTTTTCGCTTGTCGTCTTTGTGGTCTCATTTTCTTTCAATCGTATCCCTTTCCTGCACCGTTTGTTCATCTTCAAGGTATGAAGTTCTTGGGGGCTTGATCTCACTCTGGCAATCAAGCAAGTAAACTTGGAAACAAATCTGTCACTTTCTTCTCACTTTGTCTCACTTTCTCACCGATTAAATTTGCTCAAATCCACCCTTAGTTCAATAGGTAGGGTTTTCTACCATTTTCTACCGATTCGTCTTTGTTCCTTTTCGTCTAGAGGTTTGTATCGTTTAAAATCCTTCGTAACTTTAATTTCTTCATTTCCATTGACTAATTCATCTTTTCCACCGTTTAAATTGTTCTCTTCCACGAATCCTTCGAACCTAGGGTTCGTAGTTCGTTTCCCCTTCTTCCGCGGCTTCCACTCGATTTTCACCAGATTCATGGTTTCTCACCAATCCGCCATGACCAGGGGTCATCATGTGGTATCAGAGTCTAGGTTAGGCGCGTTCGCTTGAGCCAAGTGTTTTTCTTCACTTTTTTGTTGTAAATTTGACTTTTAGAATTTTGTTCAACTTGAATTGATTTTGCAACTTAGCAAGGATTGACTTGTAATTGTTTTGTATAATGGATACTATTTTTATTCATCAAAACTTTTCTGATTTACTTTGGTTACAAATGAACAGAGTCACATTGATAAAAATGTTGATATCATTGTTTCACGCGCTGTTGTGGGTAACAGGTGTGTTCATGCAGATATGTTTCTTTTCTATTGCTTGATAGTACCCTCTTTTATATAAAGAAGAAATTATAGTTTTTCTTATAAAAAGGATCGAAGCAAGTATTATAGTTGTTTTTCCGGGTGAGTAAATAGAAACGACTAATTTCCTTATAACAAAATTTACATATTTATTTATCTGCTTTACAGCCCTGCTTCAAATTATGGATTGGTTAAAGTAGATGATAGAGGGCCGCATCATTCAATTTTCAGAAAAACCAAAGGGTAATTATGACAACAATGGTAATCCACAATTTAACCTAACTTTTTGTCTTCATGCTATCTAGTAATTTTGTTGTGGTTTCTCACTGCTAGAAAGAAAAAGAAAATTATCATCTTCAATTTCAAGAGTTTTTCGTCCTTGTAGGACTGAAAATCTTTGCATTATAGCCTTTTCCCTGAACTTGCTGGACCAAAATAAGCCTTCATTCCTGATGTTTCGTCCTTTTCTTTTTCTTGACATAGTTATTTAATTGTTGTACAATACTTGTTGCCACCATAGTAATATATTCTTAATATATATTTATCCGATATGTATTCATATTCCTGTGGTATTCTCGCAGCAAGCAGACACCTCTCTTTTTGGGTTCTGTTCATGGATTTTATATTTGCATACTCTGTATTGGGATTTAAATTATGTTTTAAGGAAGAGAGACAACACATTGTTTTAAAAATTGTTATTGTTTGGTTAATTTTGTATGGGTTCACTTTTTATCAGTGAGAATACCAAAAAAATTTACCCAACAAGAAGAAATGTGTTCAAAAGATAATCTAGCAATAGTTAATGCTTCCTTACGTAATTTAAAGTATGCTTCCCTTTGTCAAACATGGGTTTGGTTCCACCAGGTTTCAGGTTTCTCAATGTTTCAAAATGGATCATTATGTGAATATAGAGTTGTCAAATTTTTTAATGGATGATTTTGTAGGAGCAGTATCAGTATGATTACTTGACGTTTTATTCTTTCAATGTGCATTTTTTATCCTTAAAGAGGGAAAAAAATCTTACAGGTTCCAAGAACTGTGGGGCATATTTAATATTCTTTCCGGCACACCCTCTCTTTTGCAAGTGGTTGTCGTATGTAGAAACCAAAATATAAATAGTTCTTTATAGTTTAAATTTTCTATTATTTATCTGTTTAAATACATTTTTTAACTAAGATTTGAATTTTTGGTGTAAAATTGATATTCATCATAGATCACATTCTCTTATTTTTCATATCCATATTGAATGTTGGGGTTATGACTTTTTGAAAACAAAGAAATTTCATGTAATTACTATCAGCAGAATAGATGGTGAAAGTAGCAGTAAATGATGTATGTAAAGGGTATATATTATTGAATAACTATATTACTTTAAATTGTTTTATTTTACATATTATGAATATCTACTGTGTTAGCTAAATTTGATTTGAGTTCATTTTAATCTATTGATTTCTGTTTAACTTTGTTTTAGATTTTATTAATGTTCTGTAAGGTTAGGCATACCAAATGAGCAATGAAATGTCTTGGCATAGCTAGGTTACAAAGTCGAAGGACCCCAAATTTTTTATTACATTGACATTAACGAAAAACAGAAGGTAATGACTTCTCAAACTTTCTTTCTCTCGCTTCTTTGAATGTTTGTGAATAAATTTGAAATTGATTTCTTTTTAATGTTGTGTAGGTCGTAAATGAATGTTATAACATATAACAAAGTATGTTTTTATTAAATATATTACTGACTAACTATTATGTTATATTGTAGGCATTTGACCAAGCGAAGCCAAACAATAAAAGTAACGAAGAAGAACAAAATTCGATATTGTTTCTTTTTTAGTAATGTAATGAACATTTTAGTCATATTTTTAGTATGTTAATTTAGTATTGAATATCTTTTTAATATATGAACAATTAGTTGTATCAACATATTAATATGTTGAACAATGTAATTTATTTTATATATAATATTCAGTTTTAGTTCATATTATTTCTCTTTGGTTAATAAAAATAATTTTATTATAATCTCATTACAATAAAAAAACTAAAAAGAAAAGTGTACACATTTCTGGTTGTTCGAGCAAAAACCCCGTTAATTTCGGTGGTTTCAGCAAAACCCAGATAATTTCGACGGTTCCAGTAAAACCTCCACTAATTCCAGTGGTTTTTCTAAAACCTCTATTAATTCCGGCGGTTTTCCTAAAACCAGCTAATTCCGATGGTTTTTCCAAAATCCCCGCTATTTCCATCGATTTTCCAAAACCCTTGCTATTTCCGGTGGTTTTCCATAACCCCGTTAATTCCGACGGTTTTCTAAAATCTCGCTAATTTTGATAGTTTTTCACAAAACCACCGGTAATTACTTAACGACGCAGTTTTTTCCAGTGATTTTCTTAACCGCAAATAATATATTTTTCAGGGTTAAAACCACCATAGTGATTAATCTATTCATCTTTAGCAAATAGTACCTAATCATTAATAATTAGATGATAATATTTACTAAAAATCACCCGACAATCAATAGTTAACTATTAATCTATACTAAATATCAACAAATAAGTTTAATAAATTGAAGAGTCCAATTATCTAAAAAAAATCAAGAACAAAAAATATATATATTTTACCACATACACTACAAGATTTTTTTAAATTTATTCATTGAAAACTAATGTTTTAAAATTAGTTGAATACTAATTATTTTATAATTTTTACTTTTTATTTTATATTTAATCAACTATTTTAATTGTAAAATTAAAATAATTATTTATAATAAAATATTATCTATAGAATAAATAAAAATTATTTATAATACATTAATTTTTAATATAATTATCTTTTCAAAATTTTAACTATTTTCTTATATTAAAATAATTATTTATAATAAAAAATTATTTAAAAATATTAAAAACCTTCTTTAATAAAATTATAATACTCTTACTTAATAATAATAATAATTTTATTATTTTCCTTAACATTAAAAAGGTTAAATATATATATAACACCTATTTCTACTTGTAAAATAGTTACTTAGTTCGAAAATGCTAGTATTAAAAATGTAAAACTGAAATATATAAATTATTATATATTAAAAGGAATCATAATTACTAAATTAAAAATATTAAGTCAAATTTTACATTATGAGTAATTATTTATTACATATATATCGTTTTCTTATTAGAATAATTGTATAAGCTAAAAAAAGTTGAATAGGTAATACTGAAAAAAAAATTGTGCATATTTTAAAAAGAGAATCCATTTGTCAGTGAATGTTGGTACAGATAATAATTATTTACTAAAAAGTGATCTTTCATTAGAAAAACAAAAGTTAAAAAAATGACATGATTTTAGAGGACAATTTTTTGAAAGATAAATAATACTTTAACTATATTTTTTTAATGTTTTAATATTATCATTATTTACCTATTATTACGTGATTATCATGTTAATGTTAATGTTTATAATTATTATTATTAATTATTAATTATGGAACGAAGTAATAGCCTACTTACAGAATAATACATGATAATACATATATGATAATAAAATATTGTAAAAAAAATACTGTGAAGATATTATCTAAACGAAGCAAGTATATAGAAAGATCCAACAATTCCATGACAGAAGATCCCTACATACATAATTTCCTAACAGAAAATTTCATTTACAAGCTACAGAAATTGAGAGTAAACTTTTGTATCTCACACTAACATCTCAGGAAGTTTAACACCTACAACAAATATGTACAAGATATTAAGTGTTCAAAATATCTACTACTGTTACCAAAATTTGACAGAAAAACCCAAAAAACTTTTAACTGCAGTAGAGGTTAAGATCAGGTACTTGAAAATGTGACCCCTTATTCTCCCCCGTGCTCTTGTCTAAACGAGTCTTCTTTAAGCATCGAGACTCATCAATCGCAGAGGGCACCCCACAGTACATTGAAGGACACTCGAATCCTTTAGCAATTTCCATCAACATCCCCTGCAACTCTTTCAAATCGTAATGTTTTTTCTGCAACATATATGGTTGGCACATGATCAATGTCTATTTTTCAACCACTATTCATCCGAAACATATTCTGTCTTCAAAATGCTACTGTTTTCATCTTATACAAATACTTATACTTTATATTCAAATTCATATATCTACAAATCTAAACTACCCAAAGGATCGTTATATAGGATGAAGCATTACCTCTCTCCTCGCTTGAGCCATGAGAGACAACATTTCTTCCAAAAAATCAGAAAACCCCTGAAAGTAGAGAAACACAAACATAAATCTTTCATGAATACAACACAGCAAGAAACAAAAGGAATCAAATTTGAATGCACATAAAAGGCAATAACTCTGAAGCACGCACCTCGTCCTCTCCCTCTTGAGGATCATGCAAACCCGCATCATACAGAGTTCTTTTCTTACTGTCCGACAACACTGCTCCAATAAATCACAAAGAAATGAGCAACAAAACTTATGTAATTCGCAATACCATAATCATTTCTATGATATAACTTGAGAAAAGGCACAATCTTTTACTCTTGAGACGCAAGAACTTGAAGCAAACATACCCGAATAGGCTTCTTGAATTTGCTGGAATTTGTGTTTGGCTTCTCCCAGCAAAGAAGGCATCTTTGTCCACCTATCAGGGTGCCATTGCATAGCAAGCTTTCTGTAAGCACGCTTTATCTCTTCCACGCTAGAATCCGAACTAACACCAAGAACGTTATAATAAGACGACCCTTCTTTGCAATAACCCATTATCGCAATGAACAAACTTACAGAGTCGTGAAAAGAAAGTGACAATTTTGTGTTGTCCTTCAGCTCATGGAATTGCACCCAGATGACAATGAAGGAGGGAATGAAGAAAAAGAAGGTATAACAGGTATTTATTGTAATAGGGATAAAAGGGTGATTTTGGAAATGAATGGTCTAGAACAAATATCTGAGAAAAAGAAAGACAGTGATTCCAGCCCCTGGAATGTTCGTGAAGGAATAGTAGATATTTTGACGTGGGGGAAGTAGATAGATATTTGATAGAGTATATATACATGTGGTTGTGAATGTGACGGTGGTAGAGATATTTTAAGATTGAAAGTTTCATCAAAACGTCATCGCTTTGTGTGTTGTCGTTCTGAAACTCCTTCCACGTGTAAATCACTATTTTAATGGCGCTTGAACTGCAATCTCACAAAACATGTTATGAAGAACACAAAACCTTATACGCAAATATTTTTCACACAAGAAAATACAGTGTGTGATAAAATTAACTGAGTTTTATAATTAATTAATGCATTAAAAAGTCATAGTAAAGTACTATCGCCTTATCGTATATTAATGTTTGAAAGTAAGAAAATTTTAAAAAATAAAAATATTACTTGAATAACAACACAGGAAAACTTTTTAATGATAATTTGCGATATAAATTTCTGAAATCTATATTTTTAAGAGAACTTTAGTTAGTAGCATTAAATTTATCATAAATTATATGTTATTTCTTTGCAGAATTGTCCCTAAATTGTTAAAATTCTCGCTAAATTAAAGAACCACTTTTAATGAAAAACTATATACTTTCATGAAATATTGATAAAAAATAGTTAAAACATTTAATTTTTAAATAAAAATATATACAATTAGATGATATATAATCCCTGCTCAAAGTAAATATATTGTAATAAATATTTGTATTGTCTTTTCAATATTTATGAAGAAAATGTCCATTTAATAACCATATGCAAGAAAAAGTCCATTTAATAAACAAGTAAATGCAATGTGTAAAATCATATATAATGTACCAATTACAATATTAATTTAATCTATTTTTATTAAAATAAAAATAATGTTTTTAAAATAAGATACTAAGACAGTTAAAAGTTTTTATGTATATTACAAAAGAACTTTTTATACTTTGAAATCAATATAGATATAATCGATATAAAAAAAATTATTTTTTATGCTGATTATTACATAGAAGTCTAATTTTATATATTAAATATTTCATCAACTTCTTCTCGTTTTTCAAAATCTTAAAACTTAAGACCAAACAGCATGAAGTCCTCATTTTGCATCCTCATACTTGTCTTCATACGTGTCCTTGACTTCACCATGTGCCTTTTCATAGGCGACATATTTTATCTCAGTTTTATGCTCACTACATGTTACTATGCATTCTCTACTTCAGTTCATTCATATTTTTGTTCACATCAGGTCTTCATTCTCATCACCCTTTTTTTCATCTCCAATTCGTACTTCTTTACTAAGGAGGTTTGAGACTCCAAATGCGCCATAGGAAACATAATAAATACATTATTACGTCCACTGCTATTTTTTAAGTCTCTTAAAGTTAAGTCTATTTTTAATCCGTAAATCTCGTAACATATTTAAATTTTGATTTTAAGCAGGTTAAAGTAGAAATAAACTTAAATTTTGTGTCGGTTAAGTTTTCTAACATTCTTAAATTAATATTTTAAGTCTCTTCGAATACAATAAGATTTTAATTTTATATCTGTTAATTTTTTAATAGACCTAAATTTATGTTTAATCTAAATGATAATTTTTTTTTCACAAAACATTGGTTCTCCTTTGTCTACTCAAAACACAAAAACACTTCTTTCTCCTTTTCTCCAACCATGAGAAATTTCTTCCTTTCTCCACTTTTGCTCATGTCCAACCCAAACGAGTCCATGCCTATCCTGTTAGTCGTGCCCCTCTGACACCTGTTTGCGCCTTCCACCTTCGTTTTTGCGTGGAGAGACCTCCCCACCTTTGCGTCAAAGTCTAATAGGAAGTGTTGTCCTTTGCTCGCGCCCTCCACCCTCGTCTTTGTGTGAGATCTCTCTGCCTCTGCGTCTAAGGGCATAGTGTCATACTCATCGCCTCTGCGTCTAAGGGCATAGTGTCATACTCATCGCCTCTGCGTCTAAGGGCATAGTGTCATACTCATCGCCTTACAGGTCATGTCTCCCCGCCTCCTCACAAGTTGTTGTTGCTGCTACCTCTTGCGTTGTTGTTGCTATTGTCGTCTCTCGCGTTGTTGCATTCGGCGACTTCCTCCTCACTCTTCCTATCCTTAATTTTGAGTACAAGTGAAAGAATTGGTTTTGGTTTGTAAGGATTAAGAATTAAGATCTTTGTTTTCTTTTTAGGGTTTTAGATTTTCATCTCTGTTAGTGATTTTTAGGGTTTAAGAATCTTTAGGATTTTAGGGTTTCTTATAAAGTGATTATTAATGGCTCTAATTTGTCTTTTTTTATTTCTGATTTGTATTATGTTATGTAAATAATGTGATTGGATTTATGAGTTTTTGGTGTATATGTTTGATTGTGAAGATGAATTGAATTGGGAAATGATTGGTTGTGAAGATGTATTTATGTTGTATTATATTTCAATTTCATCTTTATTATTGTGTAGGAGAACTTGAGATATAAGAAAGATAAATTTTGTGATGGGTGATTCATGCTAATTTATCTTAGTTTCGTGAAACATTTGGCTATTTGACTTCTAATTAGAATTTTTGAATTGTATGAATCAAATTGTGTGGATTTTGTCTCCTTTAATGTGTAAATTTTGGATGTTTTTCATTACAACATTTAGCATAGATTCGGTAAATTAATTTTATTATAATTTAATTTTTTTAAATGATATATAATAAAAAAATAGTATGTAATTTATATTTAATTATTTCAATAAATTAAATTAATTTTCAAATTATTTTTTATATTATTACTTTCAAATTTATAAAATAATTATTTTTCAATTAATGCTCATTTAGTTTTAATTCATTAAATTTTAATCAAAGATATTTTGGTAATTTACTGTATTTCTAAATTAATTTATTTTTTATTTTGTTATATCAATCATATTAAAATAAAAAAGTATTCACTTTCTCTTTATTTAACTTAATCTAAAGAATTTAATTTTCTCTTTATTTTTTTATTTGATTTTCTATTCAAGCAAACACTAGAAATCACATTGAAAAAAGAGAGCCATACAATATCTTCAATAAAAGAAATAGGATAGTTACTCCCTTCACCACCACACACTCCCTACACCTTCTCATTCCTCTTTTGCTCTTCAGTATTATTTAAACGAATATAAATATGCGTTGATTTTTAAATGGATATCAATATCCGTGAACAAATATCGACATCCGTTGAAGGACAAATGAATGTCGATATCTGTCCACGGATGTTGATATCCGTTTAAGAATTGAGGTTCATGGATGTTGACATTGGTCCAACCACATGTATTGTGTTAGCTAATATCAAGAAGAAGGATGTCACTATTCAACGTGCTACTACAACAACAACAACAACTGTGACACCCGGGCACGGAGACGAGGGCGGGGAGTGACGCCGGTGCAAGAAGCATGGTGCAGGGGGCACAGACAAGGAGCGGCTCCTGGCAGCTTCGGGTGGAAGGGGTACATGGATGAATCGAACATACACCGGAATGAGAGGGATTTGGAGACTGTATAGGTATGGGACTATACGGTTGAAGGATAGCTTAAAGGAATTGATTTGACTACTCATATCACCAAAATGCATTTACTTTTCGGTAGCCTGACTCATAAGAACTCCATGGTTAAGCGTGCTTGGCCTGGAGTAATTTTGGGATGGGTGACCTTCTGGGAAGTTTTCCCAGAAAGTGTGCGAGTGAGGACAAAGCACACTGGAAAGCCTGGTGGTGGTCTGTGGGGGCAGTCAACGGTCCCTGTGAGTTGCCGGGACGTTACAACAACTACTAGTGAGTGAGTACAAATCTTAAATGAAGCTTTTATTGCCTTAACTAAATATTACAAAATTTTCTAGATGGTCAAAGCAAGTGATATGGAACTTTATGGCTTGATTGATTGGACCGCATATGGGATTTCCTTTTATATTTCCAACTTTTGGGCATTACATTTTTGTATTGTTGGATGCCTTCTGTTCTATTTGTTTGGATTTAAATTGCGTTATTTATTTTCTAATTAGGACTGGGCAAAAATAACTTAACTGTACTAAATTATAGTTAATTGTATTGTTTTATACTAAAAAAAACTAATCCATTTTAACCAAAAACTATTTATACTATTATCTAGTTCAACTTAGAAAAATTGAACTTATAATATTTTCTGTGAAGTTTGTGCAGTTAACTGAAATTTTGTTCTTTTGTTTTTTGCACCATTCCCCTCTCTCTTAGCACTTGTTTAATTGATTTCTGCTTCGATTTAGCTGCATGGCTCCATTGCAAATGTTACATACGGGAAGAGAGAGAAAGATTAATGATTTTAAGTGCTAACATGTCTAAGTTGTTCTAGTACTTGAAAACAAAAATCTTCAATCAAGTAACTTTATGAATAATAAACCATATAAAATACAGATAAAGATGGATGATTTGGCACTAATGCTTTATATTCAATTTTGAGTTTTGGATTTCATAATTGACATCAGTTTGTAGATAATTTTTACATGATTGATGTGAAATTTTAATTTTGATTAAATAATCATTTATCCAATAAAATGTTGTATTTGTATATATATAAGTTTTATAAAAGTTTGTAAAAAAAAAATTACACGTGAGCAATATAAATGATAGTTGAGATAGTAAAGGGAGTGTTATAAAAAAGAGGGTTAAATATGTTTTTAGTCCCTTAAGTATTAGACGATTTTGTTTTTAGTCCCTACTCAGAACTTTGATGGTTTTTAGTCCTTATTGTTTTGAAACTCTGACTATTAGTCCTTAAAATTGGACGGTGTTAAGTTTTAGTGGATGTGGCAAACGGCGATGCCACGTGATCACTGATATGCTCTGTTCACTCTCTGGCTTGTTAGATGTTTAAGTGTTGAACTGAGATTAAGTCAAGAGCACTTCGTCATCTTTTATAAATGAGATTTGAAGAAGTTGGGTTCTTCTTCGTGGCTGTAGCTGGGGGCAAAGAATTTGGGTTCAGCATGTTGAACTAAGTGGACTCGATGGAGTGACTGATGTCGGGGTTCTTCCACTGCTAGAGAGTTCTGAGGCTGGTTTGGTTAAAGTGAACCTCAGTGGCTGCACAAATGTCACAGACAAAGTAGTTTCATCCTTGGCCAACCTTCATGGTTGGACTCTTGAGAACCTAAACCTTGATGGTTGTAGAAACATCAGTGATGCTAGCTTGATGGCAATTGCTGAAAACTGTGCATTGCTATGCGATCTTGATGTCTCCAAGTGCTCAATCACATATGCTGGGATAGCAGCCCTGGCACATGCCCAACAGATTAATCTGCAAATTCTCTCTTTGTCAGGTTGCGCTTTGGTCTCAGATAGGAGCTTGCCCGCCTTGAGAAAATTGGGCCGGACCCTTTTGGGACTGAACATCCAACAGTGCAATGCAATTAACAGTTGGGTTCTTCTTCGTCATCTTTTACCAGCGACTTTTGAATGCATCTTCTACCACCAGATTTCCATCCTCCGCAATTCGAAAAACTCCACTGGAATCGGCAACAGGATCTTCTCTGATGGCAACCCACACCACTGTTTGTTGTTTCAAGCCGAGATACCAAATCTCCAGATATTTCCCTCCACTTTTTTCGCCAGGAGAAAAGAGGCCCAGCTCAAATGTGGCGTTTGATGAAACGAGGTTTCCTTGCGGTGGTCGTTCCGGTGCTCGTGAAATTTTCTCCAATTGAAAAAATTTACTTTGCCCCAATTAAGAACCCTAATTAACTTTGCCCCAATTAAGAACCCTAATTGTTAATTTGATTTCAATCAAGAACGTGGCAGAAAGAGAAGAGGGCAGCTGGTATTTCACGTGACAACGCCGTTTGCCACCTCTACTAAAACTTAACACCGTTCAATTTGAAGGACTAAAACTCACAGTTTCAAAACTATAAGGATTAAAAACCATCAAAGTTTTGAGTAAGGACTAAAACCAAAAACGTGTGATACTTAAGGGACGAAAAACATATTTAACCCTAAAAAAGATTATGAAATAGTGTTAATTTAAAAGTTTTGATTTATGAATTACCTGAAGAACTTTTGCAGTGGAGAGCTGCATCACTTTTGGTCTAATTTCATAAATTAATTGAAATGATGATAGCTAATTTGACCTGATTTGTTAAAATTGTAGTAATATATGATCACTATACACACATTAACTTGAGTAAAACCCACGATACAGACACTTGAGTAAAACCCGCAGTATAAAACCCGCAGTATAAAAACTCGCATTACAGAAAAGACTTCCTGATATAAGTTCAGTTATTAGTTAATTAGTATAAGTTCAGATTTTTAAAACTGAACTGTTAAACAACACAGTTAGTTGTTATAGTGAGTAATTTAGTTTTCTTTAGTTTATTAAAAATATAGTTATCTATAGTTTAGTATAGTTCAATTAATTATCTCCAACCTTGTTCCTAATGGTTGCTTTTCTTATATTTTTAAATTCTCTTTCCTGGATACAGTAGTTACTTAATTTGCATGTTTGTTAAGTTATTGTATTACCAAGTTTATTTTTCTCTTGGAAGTAACATTTTGAGTGATTTCTTTCCATTTTTTTTGGATGTTTCATATACAAATTTGTTGTTTCAGCCTCAGAACCAAGGAAAGTTGGTAGCTTGTCATAGAAGAGTCATGTGTTTGTTTATATACTAAAATAATCATAAACAGCCAACAAAAATTTTTGATTCTGAATATTCCCCTTTTAATGTAGGGTGAAAAAGTGGGAAGAGAAGTGGTGGCGACGGAGGAAGGATGGGTTGGTTGAGGTGTGCACGATCGCGGCGATGGACATTCATATGGCTGTCGAGAGTTTGGGCGGAGCGAAACTCGTAGGAGTGTGAAGGTGTAAGAGTGTAGGGAGATTTAGGATTTTAAAAAAATAAATAAAATTAAATATAAAAGTTAAATTAATTTAGGATATTTTTAAAATAAAGAAAACAGTGAAAAATTACATAGAGTGGTGAAGGAAGCAAACTCTCAATAAGGATGTGAATAGTATATAAATTTTGTTGGATTGGAACACGATTAGCAAGGCCCAACGGAAACTACTGCTTTTGGTTTTGGACAAGTTGAAAATAAACTTAATTTTCGCACACTTAAAAATTCAAATAGCAACCTTTTTCATTTCCAAATGCATTTTCTTGAATAATACGGATTGTTGGTAGAATTTTCAGCTGAAAATATTTTGAGTGTTTCTTCTTGCATCCTTATATTAGAAAAATATTTATTAAACAGATTTTGGAATTTATTAAAATTTTTGAAAAATCTTTCAGCAAATTGTGAAATTCGTTAAATTATTCTTTGAAAACTTCAATAAATTTTGAAATTCATTAAATGTTTGAAAAATTCTTTAATACATTTCGAAATCCATTTAAAAAATTTCTTTTTAGTGAATTTTAAAATTTATTGAAAAAAAAAAGTAGAATACATAAATTTTTGAAATATAGATGATAATTTTGAAATTTAAAAAAAATATGAGAGTATAAAGAGAAATGTGGGATATTGTAAGAAGAAATGAACGAAGGAGTATGGGCTTAAAGAGTTTGGAAGCACCCAATTGAGAACAAATGGAGACAGAACCTAATGATGCCGGGCTTGAAAATTTGGGTTGGGCCGAAATCGGATTGAAGAATCCAAAATCACATACTAGAGGAATTATTTGACGTTAATAATAAACAGTGTTTGTTTGTATACATTCAATTTATTTAATGTGATTATTTATTTCTATTTTTCACTAACCTTTTGAAAATAAATAATTACTTTTTCCAAAATAATTTTTATTATTGCATAAAATCTTGTCATTTGAACATATTATAATTTACAGTGTATAAAGAAAACTTATACCGAAATCTTTTTCATAACTAAAATTACGATACTTAAGGATAATAATGAAATGAGACGATTAACAATAATAATAAGTAAACAAAATAATAATAATTATATGTCTTTGTCTTTGAGGTAAAAGTTTAGATCTATTTCTATTTATGTATTTAATTGATGTGAAATTTTTGTTTTATTCGAATCTTTATCTAGTAATTTGTATGGTTGTACATGTAAATATATTATTTTAAAATTATAACAGAAAAAATTTAAAATATCAAGAGATTAAATATCAAAAGGTATACATTTTTTTTATTCATTGTGAATATGTAATTATATAAATATTAAAATATACCAAAATGAAAATTTAATATATACTATATATTTGCACACAGACATTTGATGTGTTAATAAAACTTAAATGGTTAGATATAACTATTACTTCATATTTAATAATAATAATAACCATTGGCGTCATCCAATGGCTTTCTTTCTAGCCAAACCAATAAATGCCCTTCAGTCTACTTTTTCATGTCATGTCACAAATAATATTTTATTTCTTTCGTCTTTAAATATAATAAGGAGTCAATCATATTCTGATCAAACCTATTTAAAGTGAAAAAATAAAATAGGTAAAATGCAAACATAAGAGTTATTGCTTTGAATTAAAAAAAAAATCCTAAATTTAAATTATTAAACATATCATTTTATTCAACCCTAAAGAAAAAGCTTTTTGCGTTGTGTCGTATGCATTGAATGCGAATTTATTAGTGCATTATAAAAATGTCTTAAAATTAGCATATCCACGTGATACTCATAATCTACAAGTTAACAACAAGAGTTTCTTTCTTTTTCTCTTTTTTTTTTCTTTTTCAGCACAATATCTTTGTATCACTTTATTTTTCCTAATAATGTTTTTCATAATATATATATAAAAAATGGTTTCATTATAAAAAAAAAGAGAAAAAATGGTTTCGTAAATTGCCCAATAGGGTTTAGAGAACACGAATGAGCAAACACAATTTTGTTTTCGTCAAATATAGAGTGTGGTCTTAGTCAATAATGGAATGTACACCTTTTCTTTTGCCTGGCTTCAAAAAGTAACACTGAAAATATTATTAAAAAATATCCACTTTGAAAAAGACAACGTATTATACTTTATCAAATATAAATGAATATAATTAATTTGAAAACAATTCCAATTAATTCCAAATTACTTTACTTCTAAAGTAATTATTACGAAAGTCAATAGTTTTTAATGCATAAATTTGGTGCAAGCTGGGTCCCACTTCAGGTTTGGAGGTTCAACTGTCATTCTCCGGATTAGGGTTAGCTATTGTTTTTCTTTTTTTTCTTTTTTATAACAAAAATTAATTCAATACAATATCATTTTCTTTTCTTAAAAAAATAAGTTTTGATTTTTTTTTCTTGTTCATTATATCATCATCTGTTCCCTATTTCGTTTTCTCTTCCTTTTTAAATTATCTTTATATCCCTCGTTCCCCTTGTCCCACACCCTTTTATAAAGTAAAAACAATTTTGTAAAGAGATGTAAACAAATACTATTATACCTAAATTAGATTATTTACTTAAATATTTAATTCGCATTACAATAAATAAAGTAGACCTTTTAAATATGTGCCCATATATAAAAAGTTAATAAACTTGTAGATAAAATAATGAGGATATCTATTAACTTATGTTTTAAGACGCATATTAGTATGTTTAAATATATTTTTATTTATAATTAACAAGCCTACTCCTAAATGGAAAAGTGATATTAATACAATAGCAATTAGTCAAATAATAACAACTACACCGATAGTAAATATCTAAAATTATCCTAAGTTTGGTTTAAGATCCTCGACCGTTGGATGTATATCTAACAAAAAACTGCTAACTCATCTGGTTGTACGTCCACTCAGAAAATATGCACATCATATTCTTATTTTTAACATAGAAATTAGTATTTCAAAGTTTTGAATTTTTGCAGTTGATGTATAGAAGCTACCTGAAAAGTTGAGAGTGCATTAATTTTAACATCTTCAACTAAGGTATTGAATTCAAGCATTGTGGTATGTAATATTTTTTCTAAACATAATCAATCTGATATTTTAGTAAAGATTAATCGACGACAAAGTTTATAAATTTCAATACCAATAATATAGTTATAAAAAGTAGTTCAAAATTGCATTAGTTTACATACACAATGAAAAACGTGATTTAATGTAATTTTAATATAGAAATTATGTAAGTAGTCTTTTTGAATCAAAATCAAGTTTGTTTGAAAAAAGGTTGAATAATAACTTTGTTCAACGAATTGGGGCAATTTGTTTTTATATCAAAATGTTTTATGAACTTAAGGCAATGTTGAAATTATTATATGTAAAATATAAGAATGAGAGTTAAGTTGTGGTTTCAGAATTAAAAAAAAAATAAGTGATTGAAATTTAAATTATTAAATTAGTTTCTAATATTAGAAAGTGACCAAATTTTTTAGTGATCGATCAGTGACCAAAATTTAAGTGATTGTTTAGTGATTGATTTGAAAATTAGTGACTAACTATTTTGTAATTCATTACTGTTTATTTTCGGTGACCAATTTTATTTTTTATTGATGGGTTTTCAGTGATTAAAATGTCTTTTTTTAGTGTTAGAAGATGTATTTTCTTTTATTTTTAACTTCCAATACTTCATTGTTATAATAATAAATTGGTAATGCTAGTACAATAAGATTTTCAAATTTCAATCTTTATTATGTATGAATATTCTTTACTGATGTATTTTGTATATTTCTTAGAAGAATTTCTTTCATAAAAGGGGATGGATTGTGTATTAATTTGTACTTTTAATTATCAATAATACACACTAAAAGTAATATATAAAAGAGGTACAAATTCATTCTAATAAATTTTAATACTTATCATATGAATATATTACTATTAATTAGCTCAACTGATCAAGAAGATGGACTATAAGACTCAAGATTTGTTCTTGAATACATAAAGCAACCATTGTTTTGCACTTTATCAAAACAAAAAATGGGACATATTTAATTTATCCTTACATTATATGTATTAAAACATATTTTATCCTTATACATATACATACATACATATATATATATATATATATATATATATATATATATATTAAAAGATAATTTGTCCAACTTACAAATTGTATAACGATTTCTCCTTTTGTTCTATCAAAAGGGTTTTTCTGTTATTGTTTTGTGTTTTTGTTCAAAAGTGAGTTAGCAATTACACCTAAACTCACTAGTAATATAGATTATTCTGTCCTGACTAAAATTTATTTTATATGTCCAAAAAAGAATCCTAATCAATATAAAAAAATTAACCAAGATAACTGAGCTATTTTATGCATTCCTAAGTTCCTTTCACTTAATTTTAAATGCATATTAAATGCGTTCAAAATAGGCTATGGTCTCTTATTTTTACTAGTAAATTTTATACCCTTAACGAAGTTGAATACATATGTAAATATAAAAGCAAAATTGTAACACTATACATTTTCTAACATATAGTGCAGAATTATTTGAAAATAAACAAACATAGAATGAATGCAATTTGTTTGACGAAAACACAAAGAATTTTATCTGGGACGAAATTGAAGAATTTAATAATTCCAACCCCACCTAAATTATTTTAGTTATTTATATATTTAATACAAAAAAAAAAAAAGTCATGTATGGTCTGCCTAACTCTTGGTTCTTTTGTTGCACTTTTTCCGCAGTCTTTTTCATTTTTCTATTTTGATTTCCATTTCGTTCACGCCTCTATCCTAAACATTTTCCAACTCTATGGTCTGCTGGATAACCCTACTTTTCCAATCTTCTTTAGTCTTCCCGAAACCTTCAAATATACATCACCATCGCATCATAACCATAATACATATCATTTTATATTTTCGATCCACCAAAATAATATTCATTAAAAAGTTTATAAGGAGTTATCCCAACTCAAGTTTAGAGCTTTCCACGCCAGCATCAAATAATATCATGCGGATAAGTTAAACAAAAATAAAATAAAACTGAATTAATATCATGACTTGGCTAAGTTAAACTAAAGTGTTATCCAAATTTGTTCAATTAGAAAAAAAATAAGGAAGATAAAAGATCAGTAATAATGAGTGATTTGGTAGAGTTTTTGTGATTAAATGGTTTCAAGGAGACAGATGAAAATGGGCATTATAATGTATTGTAAGCACCTTTTGTCGACATGGATATCCCCATAGAAATGTGGACAAACGAAAACAAAATTAAGAGTTGCAAGAAGAAGCATGGGAATAGAATCCTAGAATGTGAGTTTGGAGTTTTGAGAAATAATGACACTCACAAGAATACAACACAACTCTAACTTATAAATAAAGACGACTACAACGCCTTGGATGCCACACCACCACTGTCTCCCACGAATAAAAACCACCATTTACAGCAGTTGTTGAAACACCTCAGATGCACTAAAACCTCTCATCACATCCCATTTAATAAACAACCTACCATTTAATTTTACCACCAAATCTCATATATTTCAATTTCATCTTTCATTTCTTCAAATTTTTATCACCACCAATAAAATATGGATTATTTATACATTACTTCTAATATAAAACTCTGAATCTTAGTATTTATTACTCTTTTCTTTTTCTAAAATTAAATATGTTTTTAGTTTTAAAATCGTTTTCAAAAATTGTGTTTTGTTCTTAAATTAATTTTATATATATATATATATATATATATATATATATATATATATATATATTTTATCTATACATTTTATGAAAATAATGTAAAATATTTTTCTTAACATCCACGTGTAAGGGCAATATATATATTTAATTTAACATCTAAATAAAATTTTAAATTTAAAAATGAAAAATATATTTAATTGTTTTTATACATCTTTCAATTTTTTTCATTTCTATTCATTATGAAAAAAATATTAATTTATGCTTGTCAGTGTAATGTTAAAATTTGAACCATAAAGGTAATGCGAGGAGGGCATTGCGTTGGAATTGGTGTTAAGATTAGCAGCATGTATGATTGAGATATATAGGGATTAGTGAGAAAAGTTTTGAGTGTGACATAACACAATTGAGGATTAGTGGGTGTGTTTGTTTGTCCTTAACTTATTGAGAATATGGTCAAACCGACCAATGTAGAGAAACATACATGCACACAAGAAGCTACTTATTAGCCATGTTTTTAGTCAGAGTATTGCCAAAAGATACTAAATAGCTCCTCATATAGGTCTTAATCTTAATCTTTGTGTTTAAGGACTGATTTCATCCTCAAGTGGAACATGACAAGATTGCAACCATCATGCCACACTTTTATTATATCTCATTCATATTATATACGTACTTCTCAATGAGATAATGTTAAGGATGCAATCTTCTAAAGAATACAAAAGGTGTGAACTGGATTTGAATTTTGGATTATAAATAATTGGGATTTGATTGCTGTAAAGTAACATGCATTTTTAAAAAGAAAATAAAAACTAAGTTACGTATATATGACAAAATCATTGTTATTGATTGGAAATAATTAGCAATTATACTTTTTATATATTTTCTCCGTGCAAATTACAATAATTATATTGAATGAGATTTTTCTTTTTAGTTTTAATGGTTATTCTTTAACTATAAAGTTTGTAAAACCTTTTTTCTAATAGAAAATAGTATTTTAAAAAATTTCCTAATATTTTATCTCTTTTATTTTATCCTTTCCATATTATTTATAAAGTGAATTTCGATATTGTAAAGAAAATTATCAATAATTTGAAACAACTTTGTATTATTATATAATTTTTTACTAAGGATTTAAAATATAATTTTTATGTTAAAAATATTTATTTATTGTATGTTTAGTTATAGTATAATTTATGTATAGAATTTATTTATTCATTGTAAATTTCAATTACGTAAAATAAACATTATCATAAGTTTAAATATTAGATCAAGTAAACCTAAAAAGATTAACTAGTGTTATAAGGATGTGAATATTTTAAAAAATTTGTGACCACGGTAAAAACTGAGTTTTGTTTAAAGAGAATAATCCATTTGAAATTATTTAAAGAAAATTTATAATAGAATATAATTAACTTTTTATTTTATTCAAAAACTAATTTTTCTAAAACTTATATCTTTCTAACTCTCTTTTAAGTTATCGAAGAATTTCATTGTTGTACAGTATATCATATTAAGGAAGTAGTGAGATAAGGAGTAAAGTAAACTAATAAGTGTGATCTTCGTAAGTGGTTGAATCATTGTTAAGATTTTCATTCTTTTCTACTCCTCTTTAGGTGGTTGGTAAAGGGAAGATACTTGGTGTATGGTTTACATTTTCTAATCTATATTGAGCCTTGTTGGATATCTAGATGCATTAACAAAAGAAAATGACTATTACGTTAACCCATTTATATATGATTAGAAGATATAAGATGTAAAAAGTGTATAATGATAATTTTATAAATAATTTGTCAAAATTTATATTTGATCCTTTTCACTTTGCACAAATTTTACCTTTTACATCTAGTTCATTTAAGGTAAACTTAGGTCTAACCTAAATGAGTAAAAAGTGAAATTTATATTTGATGGGAAAAGGTTAAATATAAATGGCTTAGAAAAAGCTTTTGTGTCTCTTTGATTTTCACTTCTCCTTCATAGTATGTGAATAGAAAACATAATAAGATTTTTATGATTTTTTTCCCTTACTTTTAGTACCACTTCAAAAGGTCTCTTACCAATGGAGGTATCTTATGTGTATATATACTCATGCTCTTTTTCTCCTTCATGAGCTTTCTTCTTCAACCATGGTGGTTTTCCCCCTTTTAGTTTGGAGAGGAAGTTAGTTGCATATTTAAGGTGGAAATGTGAAGGAGAGGCACGATTCAAGCTTGGAGTAGTCGCTAGGTGCCTTATTCTTTAAGGTTTCAATTTCTTCTTTATCTCTTCAATTTCTTAACTATAGGTTCTCTACCATGGGGAACTATTTCTATTTATTGAGATTAGATATAAAGCATTGAATTCTTGTTTAAAATGTGTTGTTAATATACATATATGCTTGTCCAATTCAAGTTAGTATTTAATTTCCATGCTTAATGCTTGATATGGATTGTTTCCATGCTTGACTTTATGATTCTTGAGGTGTTGGGAAATTTCTTTAGAATTTAGACTTGAAATTAAATGCCTAATGGATGTTTGTGTTTAGGAATAGTACTTGGTTCATTAGTAATTTTAGACTTTTTAAATTAATGCATGATCTCACTTGTTGGGAGATTCAAGGGATTGAAACTTGATGAGTGATTATAGGTTCAAAGGCTCTAGGAATATGATTTGAGTGTGTTAGTGAGTTGATTTTGACATGAATATGGAGTTGAAATGTTTGTGAATGCATGAGAATGAAGTTTATGAAATATAATCTTGAAAATCACAAATAATCTATGTTTAATTTCTTGTTGCACACCAACTGTTTAATAAAAATACAAAGAGTTTCCATAGTATTTTTGTGATTTTTGTGATCTAATTGAGTTGTTGTGTGCAAGAGTTGTCAACTGTTAAAGTATGTTACCAATGAGAAGCATTGATGTCTTGAAGATATTATGGTTTTGATGATGCTACAAGAAGAAGAACTTGAAGAATTTGTGTTGTGTCCAAGAGTTGTCAAGTGTTAAAGCATGTTACCAATGAGAAACATTGATGTCTTGAAGATATTATGGTTTTGATGATGCTACAAGAAGAAGAACTTGAAGAATTTGTGTTGTATTTATTTAAAAGCATTTATGTAGAATCAATTGTAATAGGAATAACTTTGTTGATGTAAACACCTTGAAGTTTTCCTGTCTTTAGATAATTTGTGAAGATAATTGATTATTTGATGTAATAGTCGATTATCACGAGCTTATTTGAAAAATAGTTACTTGCGCAAATATCTATTATTGCTCATAATTATCGATTATTACAATCTGAGTCAGTACTGTTCAAGTCATGCAAATAATCGATTATTCCTTAGGATAATCGATTATCACATTTCAAAAACCCCATAACGGACACGAATAATCGATTATCACTTATAATAATCGATTATCAGTAGCAGTTGGGAGTTGTCTTTTTAGTTTCTAACCTCTAGGCTATATAAAAACCTCTTAGAGGTAATCTAAGCCGCTTCAGAATACAAATATGTTCTGAGGAAGTTGTCAAGTATTAGAGGTGCTCAAATCAAGTCTTGTGAATAAGAGAAGCTTGCGCTTAGTATGTCTAAGGTTGAAGCGGTTCTCTTCAAGTTGATTGAGCAGGTTCTTCCGTTCGTTTGTCGAAGGAAGGCGTTTTTTGTTCTTTATCTTTATTCATTTTATTGTAATTGTAACAACAATATTTTAGTGAAAAAGTTAATCATTGTTTGTAGTGGTTAACGATTGGACGTAGAATCTTTTTATTCGAACCAGGATAAAACTTTTTGTGTTGATTTTCTTTAACCCTATCTCTTTAGCACTCAAACTGTTTGATAAAAGTCTTAAAAGAAAATCAAGATTTTTAAATAGAACCATGTTATCTTGGCTATTGACCATAACACGCTTTCCGCTATTAAAACATTCTGATGCGCGAGACGCTGATACCTACAAACTAGTCCTTTAGGAGGGAACAATATTTATACTTACTATGTGTGACAGATGCATTTGTCGTTTTCCACTAACATTATCCTATAAGTAATCATTTCCAAAAGTATCCACTTGAGTTTATTTAGAGCTTATTTATATACTGTGTTATGACACATAATATAACAATATGAATCAAAGTGGGATAATTCTAAACATACAAGTGATGAATATGAGTGTAGAGTAGAACAATTTATTGATTTTCCATGAGTAATGTTCCAGATAATCATGAAAGATTGCATTGTCCATGTGTTAATTGTTTAAATGAGCGAAGATTACCCATTGAAGTAATGAGAGAATGTTTAGTGTGATGGATTCTTAAAGAGTTACACATAGTGGACATGACATGGTGAATGAGTAGATATTTCAAAAGCACATGTATCTCAGAGAATCACAAGAAGTGAATTTAGATATAGATGATCGGTTGGAGAAAATTATTCATGATGCTGAAGATGATGTCTTCCAATAATAAACACTAGAAAACTAAATCTACCGTAAAAACAAGATTTAAAAGTTAGTACGACAATATTCTATTATACTTACGAATTATTAAGATTAATATCCAAAGATGACTGGACATAGAAAAGTATAACTAGATTAAAGACCTTGCTAGATACTCAAATAACCATTATGAAACCATGCTCTTTACTATGAATATATATATATATATATATATATATATATATATATATATATATATATATATATATATTCTGTTAGTGTGTGTAAGATTAGTACTATTGTAGATGTTTTATGTATTGTAGATGATTTATGGATTGAGATTATTAAACATAAATGTTATGTAATGTAATACATTTTATGTGATTAATGTGAGTAAATATGTGTACAGTGAAATCAGGAAGTTAAATGCAGAGAGAACGTGCTTTATTTGAAAGAAAGTCAATAGAAGGCTGCGATGAGTTAAAAGGTTGAAAATAAATTATAACATTTGATTTGTTTCGCATAGTTATAGGTTTGACTTTTTTTTCTATACAATCGAAGTGATGAGATTTAAACGTATAACCTAATTAATTAAATTACCATAACCCCCACGTCAATGAAATAATTTCACTTTAATTTAGCTCTAAAGTATAAGGCAGGTTGAAGGAACAGTTGGTGCCTCTGAGGTGCTCTTTTTTAATTTATGCCTCTTAGGAGCTAAACAAAATACAATGAAATTTTGATTAATTTGAATAAACAATTAACTTAATTTTTTATTCAAAATTATATTTCACAGCACATTTCCCTATTGAATTTTTATCCCATATTTTACTGTTAAACTTTTAAAATTGTGCACATTTTACCAATTCATTAACTTCTAATATGATAATGATGTGTTACTAAACAAAGTTAGTAGAAAATGGAAGCAACGATGATTCAATACACTTCTTTTCTTTTTGCGAAATAAAATCATTTTGATCTCGCTTTATATCTTTTATAATTTTTATGACATATCATCATGTTATAAATTTAACGAAATGACAAACTGAGAAAAATATAAAATTTTAATCGTAAATAAAAATAAAATTCATGAAACGATGTGTTTTTTTTACATCAATTGATATTATTTTCGAACGTTGTTAATCATAATATTTTTTATTAATACGATTAAGAAGTGAAATTTAAATTTGATTTAAGTTTATAAAATTAAAATGAAGTTTATACTTCATAATATATTATAAAATTATTTTATTTTTATGATACAAGACTTTAAATAAATATTAATCAAATTTTCTCTTATGAAATTGTTGGTTAAGGTTATTTTTTTGCCAGCATTTTATCAGTGTTACTTACAAAAATGATCTCATTTAATATCGATAAAAATAAATACTAGTTAAGATTGGTATAAAGTTTCCTCAATCAATATTGGAAAAATATATATTGATCTGACTTTGGATAAAAAATTTTAACATTAGTGATGCACATTGAAAAGAATCCTTATAAACATCAACTAAAACCTAACATCGAGATGTCAACCTAAAAAGATTTGCTGACTTGGACCAAAATAGTATCATCACATTAGCTAAGAGAATCGTAAATATTGTCAATTGAGCAATACACGGGTGAAAAATAATCCAAATAATGTTATTATAAAAAGATATACTTAAAATTCATGACTTATATCAGCTAAAAATAGTCTCACTTATGTCAATAAATTTTTTTCTTGACGGTAGGAAAATAGTCCACCAGAGTTGATTTAAAAGAAATTAATTATTATTACTTGAAAAATAACCTCAAATTGGTAAAAAAAAAGTTTGGTAAACATTCTTGAAAAAAAACCATATTTAGATATAGTTTATATTCTTACATAGTTGATAACATAGTCTGCAAATATTTCAAACACTTATCACACATATGAGAATATTCATCTTTAATAAGATGAATGGAGATTGTGTCTGCACTCTAATGATTAAGTTAGCATCTCACGTCAAAAACAATTAAATGCAAAATTAATAAAAATGTAATTAAAATACTTCAATAATTGTACTATTTATATTACTGTATATAGTTTCTATGGGTTCTTACTTGGATGGGTCTGGGCTTGGGTCCAATGATCCATTCATCGTAGTAGATCGAAAGTCTTTGATCATATTCTAATGACAACCGTCGGCTAGGTAATGTGCCATACGTACGAGTTCTGGTAGATCGACTTGTAATCGACCAATTCTCCTAATAGTAGTCACATACCATATGGACTAGTGCTGTCAAAATGGGTCACACAGCCCAACTCGGCCTAACCCACTACGGGTTGAACAGTTAGGGAGTTAACCCAACCCGACTCATTTATTAGCAAGTCAAAAAAATTTGAACCCGGTCCGACCCACCGCGAATTGGTGGGTTAAACAGGTTGGCTCACTTAATTACAAGTTTTTTTTAATCCAAAAAAAATTACAATTTCTTTTTGTAATTCAAATTTAAATAAATTCACCCTAAAATGATGTTAAACTCTAATGATAATTCAAAATAAAAAATTAACATACAACTCAAATATAATCCAAAAGCAAACCCAAAAAGCGAATAAATAAGTTTATAATATTGATAATTTTTGTGTCACTTATTCATTTATAAGATTAGAGTCTTGAATGGATAAATTTATAATATTTTGCTCTCTTAAAGCATCTTTTTCTTTATTCCCATTTACAATACAATAAACAAATATTAACTAATAATATTGAAACATGAAATAATAAATAATTAAATTAAACTAGGTGGGTTGGTGAGCCAACCCGGCTCACCACGTGTTCAACCCAGGTGAATTGGGTTCAAAATTGGCTTGTATGAAAAAAATTTATTTTTTTCAAACCTAACCAGGCCCGAACCTATAGTGGGCTAGGTTGGCCCATGGGTTCTAACCATTTTGACAGCACTAATATGGACTGGACATTGTTATGTGCAAGTACATAGGACATCTTCAACCATGTATTATGCATTGCATTGTCTAAGGATGAGACCAATACTAGTATGATCAAGGGGTATTCGACCATATACACTACACTAGAACTCGTAATCTTTACATGTAAGATGTTAAAGGCTTGTAAAGAGCTTCCATGAATCAGGTAGTGATAAGTCCTTAGCTTCTGACTTGTCAATCATGATATTAGTACTCAGTAGTCGTTCTGCATAGCTTTGAAAAAAATGCATCTCTAGTCATAAATTTATAAGTATAGTAGTTTCCTAACCTTGAGAAGCGTAACAACGAAAATGTTATAATGATTAAGTGCTAGAAGTCACATGGTGAGGGAGGTACAAAGGCATGGATGATGTGTTACATAAGAGGGTCAAAGTCGCAACCCTTAGCCCTTAGATTTGGAGAGATCTAACAGTTAAGGAGGAGGGGTTGAAAGGTGAACTGTTATGAAATTTGTTTTAAATAAGGGCTTCATTTGACCTAATTGATCACAAGTTCCAAGAATTTGCTTTGAGGCTGCGATCTTTGTGAAAAGAGTTCGTCGTATCCGAAAGCAAATTTAAAAAAAAGTCTATTACTTTGAAAGGTATATCCTACAATGAATCAAACATGAGTTCAAGAGAGGAGTCGAGTAGTAATAGTAGGGCTAGTAGTTAGGTTTCAATGTCATCGGATGCTTCCTCATCTCATGGCATGGGGTGAAGATGAAGGTAATCATATAGAACAGGGAGGAGCTTGATGAGGAGCATGCCAAGTCTCGATTACCTAGGGGGAGGGTATGAGTTGGTATAACCTATAGTTAAAACTCAAATTTCTAAGTTTAGGTGGTTTACAATTTTAAATTCTTGGTTAAATAACATCTACGTCTTTTTAGAGAGGGGTGTCCGAGGACATAGTGTCCCTTAAGAGGATAAGTGTTAAGACAATATCGTTTATAAGACATGAAATACTTGGAAAATAATAGAAGGGATGGTTGAATAGTGATGGAGGAAAACTTTTCGCAAAGAGATAGTTTAACAACCTTGTTAAAGATTAAAAGGTTTATATAAGTTGTCAAACACTTGTAGAAACAAATATTTTTCAATCGTTTGGTTAAATCTATTGAAGTGTTTTGAGAAAGATAATTCTTAACAAGGATAGCATTTGGTGACAAGAGTTTTTATAAACAATTGAGTTGGTAAGCAACTACGAAGTTTATAAGGAAAAATTTTAGCAAGACTGAAGTAATAAATACACAATTATTTTATACTAGTTCACTCCACTAAGCTACGTCCAATTCTCCTCTAAGACCTCTTAGAGGATTCCACTATAATCTTCAACAAGATTACAACTGAGTATTTGCATCACTCCTAGTATCACATAGTCAATCCTAGTAACCCCCGTTACTCTGATTAGAACCGAGTATCACCCACTCCTGGTTGTGCAATATTCTTCACCACTCCTAGCATCCCTAGAAAATCTTGGTATCTTTTTGATACACTATATAGTTGACTTTCACCCACTCCTGGTTTCCACTAGACAATCTTAGTATCCCCTGATACACTGCCTAGTAATCCTTAACTCTCTTGAGTTAATCAACAAGTGTTTGAATTCTCTTCAGAATGTGCAATCAATTTGATTGCTTACAAGTCGTTAGACGAATACTCTCATAGAGAGAATATATGTTCAATACAATTCAGTTTATAGACTCATTAGGTATTTTTCTCTCTTTTCTCTCTTCTTACAAATAGTAAGCTTAAATTATAATGAAACTTGAGAGTATTTCTAGACTTGAGCTTTTTCTTCTCATATATTCTCTTTTGAGTTCTTAAGCTCTTAATTACCTTTCTCGCAATGACATTTGCTTTTCTCTTCGTATGATATTCTTTTCGTAAGCTATTATTTTAATTACTTTTTCGAATCATCTTCTTTTTAAAGGCTTATCAAAAGATATTCGTTTGACTGAGCTTTTGCCTTGAATCCCGTGTCTTCTTAGTCTTGTGTGTGAAGCAGCCATTTGTTAAAGTTAACTTGTCAAAGTAGGCTTGCTTTTTCATTACTTTAATAGAAGTACGTTGTATTATTCTTTTGGCACAACTTCGGATGAAGAGAACATTCCCTGAATGTCTTCTTTGTTTCTAACGTCCACTTTTGATATATATTCGATGAAGCAGGTGGATTTGTGTAGTAAACTATTTACACAAAGTAGAGTAGATATGCATGCAGAAGATATGTCTTTTCTATTATTACTTTTTTTGCTTTTGAACGTTGAGCATTTATTGATATTCAATGCTTATTCAGAACAACAAAGTGCTTTTTATATTTTCTACCAATCGAGTAGCATTTTATCATTTAAGCCTTTTAACTAAGATGCCAAGCATTAATTGAGACTTCATTGTTGGGAGAAATGAATGTTTTATTCCATACATTTTTGGGATATTGATTAAGACTTTCAAATGGCTTACCAAAAACGTTGTCTCGAAACTTTTATCTATTTGAGAGTTTTGACTGATTATCGTTTGGTACAGTCTAACGTCTACGTTTAGCAGAAGTGTCTCGTTGATGCTTTAATATTTTGGGAATCATTTAGTGTTACGTCTATGTTAAAGCTAAATGTTTTTCTATGACTTTCCTAGGTTACTAGATTTTCATAATATTTAACTTATCACCTATGTTTTAGCTATTACGATATTCTACTGATAACCTATTCATATACTCATTTCATTTAATGTTGTTTTGTTAAACTTCAAAAAATGTGAGAATGTTTAGATATTTTAGTTTTATAGACGATTTTTTCTTAACACCTTAGACTACAAATTAAGAAAGAGACAAACGCCATATACATAAGACGAAATACATCAAAGAGCTACTTAAGAAATTCAAATTGGAAGAAGCAAAGATGATGACTCCAATGCATCCAACAACTAGCCTAGGGCTAGACGAAAGCTCTACAAAAGTGTATAATGAGTCAATATTTTCTTGACTTCACTTAGCTTATTGTATTGCATTTAATTAAGGAATTGTGCTTGAATGTCCATTATTTCCCTAATTTTGCTAATTATACTTAATTTGACCAGTAATTCTTATTTTAATTAATTTGAATTATCTGAGGCTAATTATTGTCATTATTAATTGTAGGGGATTTTTGGAAATATATTTTGGGACATTTAAGAGTTGCCACATCAGCATTTTAGCTTAGAACTAAATTGTAAATTCGTAATTAGTGAATATTGGACCAAATTTTCATTTTTTTGGACAGATTTAAGGTTTGGGCACATTTTTGGGCAGAATTGGAAAAAGCCCATTTTGGTGGTTGACCTAGTTTAGTGTGCCAAAGGGGGCAGACTCGAGACACTCTCCTCATTCTACATTCTACGTTTTTGGCTTCTTGGAGAGCTCCATCTTAGGTTTTCATTTTCTGTTCTATTTGTATTGAACTCCTCTTCTCTAATTAATTACAATTTTGTTTTCCATTCTCGTGTCCTTTGTCTTGCTTATTTTCGTTTCTGGATTTTAGTTCGTTTTCCATTTTCATTTTGTGTTTAATGTTTGTATTCCAGTAGTGTTTTACTATGATGCATTGGGTTTCGTTTTCCCATTTCTGGGCGTTTTAAGTATGGTGCATTTTTCTTTGATGTGATTCTGTTTAGTGCATTTTGTGTTTAGGTTTTGGAAATGGGAATTTCATTTTTCTGCGTTTTGAATTGCATTGCTTTTCGTTTTTCCTATATCTGCTACTGCATTGTGTTTTGCGTTTTGTAATTAATGGCAGCTTAAATTTTCTAGGTTGGTATTAGTGAGGTTGTAATGGTTCCATGAGGTTTTTGAGTTGTTGGTGTAACTACCTTGCTTTGCACCATGTTGAATCGGTTTTGCACTTGCAATTAGAACATGCTTAGTGGTCTAATTCGGTTTAGTTCACGTTATTAGTTAATTAAACCATAATGTGCAGAACCAATTGATCATGTGCAATTTGTTTGCTTAATTCGAATTTAAGATAACCTAATTAATCTTCGCTTAGTTGGTTGATTGGTGTTGGAATAGGGTAAAAACAGTGTTTATTTTGTTGCTAATCAATGATTGGAAGCATTGTAACTAAGCTAAACACCAACATGTCTTTGAATTGTGTTGAATTTCGTGTTTTGGTTTGTTAATTTTTAGTTCAAAATTGTTCAATTCCCCCCCACTACATTTTTTTATCTAATTCCTAAACCACATTTGGTCCTTGAGAGATCACCTAGGGGGTCATTCCTCTAGCTGATACTGCATTTAATTGCTCAGTAATTTGATTCAGGTACAACCTCGATCAAATTAGAAGAAGCAAAGAAGATGATGACTCCAATGCATCCAACAACTATCTTAGGGCTAGACGAAAGCTCTACAAAAGTGTACATCACTACTTATCAACAAATGATAGGTTTAGTTTTATATCTTACAATATCTATACCTGATATAATGTTTAGCGTCTGCCTATGGGCTAGATTTCAGTTAGATCCAAGAGAAACCCACCTTAGTGTTATTAAACAAATCTTTAGTTATCTAACTGGAACAATTAAAGTTGGTATGTACTATAAAGCAAGTGAAGGTTTCAGGTTGCAAGGTTACTGTGACGATGATTATCCTGGAGACAAAGTTGAAAGAAAAAGTACAAGTAGAGGTTGCCACTTCATTAGAGGAAACCTTGTCTTATGGTTGAGCAAAAAGCAAAGGACAATTGCACTATCAACTACTAATGCTGAATACATATCTACTACTCATTTATGCTTAATACTACTCTGGATCAATAATGAATTAGAAGATTACAACCTTTACTATAGTAAGATCCCTATATACTATGATAATGTTGCTATTAGCTTATCTAAAAATTCTACATTGACTCACATGCCAAACATATTAAAGTCAAGCATCACTTCATACATGATCATGTGAATAAGGGTACTATAGATTTACAATATGTAAACATATAAGATCAACTTGCTGACATCTTCACAAGCCATTGGTTGAAGATAGACTTCATCGTCTAATCACCCTCGTTAGCATGAAAAACGTTGAATGAGGAGATTTGACTCAACACCAAACACAAATCAGATAGTGTTTAAAGACAAACGCCAAAGACTCATCGTCTAAATGACGTCATGCTTAACATTGTCTAAGACAGATCACCTACAAACAATTGCATACTTGCATAAGTTACATTTAGTGCTGAGCCTAAATGATACCGATCATAAATCGTCTAAGTGACAAAAGGACTCTAAATGCTAGGTCATCACAATCTTAAATCAAAATTTTATCGTGACTCGTCTTATCACTCTTTGCGTGTCAACCAGGATAACAACTATTCTTGTTCATCGAGAAGACAAATCCTTTAACTCTTTCACCTTTTCTATGACCTATCCGTTGCATCAATGTCTCCTTATAAAAATATTCTTACTCTTGGGAAAGATAAAAATTTCATCTGGTATCTAAGTCGTACAATATGTATTAAATAGATTAAACAAATGTTCGGATCATCAATACAAGGTCTAAGTTGAGAGAAATTTAGTTCGCACTGCAACTGTGTATTTAGTTTTTCTTTATCTTCTTTGTTCTTTATTTTCAAACTTATTGCTTTGTTGTTTGGCCGAGTGTTAGTACTACTTTGTGAAGTTGAGTAAGACTCATTTGTACTCTTTGTTCATCATAATAGAGCTATTTATTTGTCTGAACGACTTGTGATTTTTATTTTTTTTAAGGTATTTTCACATTAAAAATATTGGTGTCTTTTTTTGTTATTTTGATGATTTATTGTTATTTTTATATATAATTGTTATTTATATATTCTTGAATAAGAGAAATTATATCCATTCCATTCTCTAAAAAATGTAATCGTATTGTTATTTTTCCATCAATGTCATGGTAAAAAAAATAGTAAGAATGAGTTTCACCAAATTGAGGTGGGGTGGTTGTTAATGAAGCTTCATTTTGAGAAGCATGGAGAAAATAAAGAAAGGTGTGTACCAACCAAAAATAAACGAGAAAGTATGACACCGTTCCACATGGAGATGAGTCACGTCCTATGTAACTTACAACACCCACTTGTCCGTTTAATAGCGTCAAGGCCGGTTTCTCTCCGTCCTCTTTCTTATCCCTTTGTCACTATTCCTGCGTAACTATGATGCAAAACATCCCAAGTTGGCCATTAAAGAAACTTAAACGTTTGGAAAATGATTAAAAAATGTGACCCAAAATGGGAGAAATGGTGTTATGGTGTAGAAGAGAAAAAACGCTAATAATAATGGGAGAAAGAAAAATGGAAAGAAAAGGCATTGTATCTTTCGGCACAACTCACCAAGCACACCTCATTTGCAGATGTTGTCTGCCTACCAAACACTTTCCAAGCTAATGCTACCCACCCTTTCTTACCTCTTCATTTTGCATTCACCGAAATATTTTTCCTTACTTCTAAACACTATCTTTTTTATATTTATTTTCGTTTTTCACTTTTACACCAAATTTCATATTAATTCAAGAGAGACTTTTTGATTGAGTTTATAGAGTGGATTTTTTTATATTTAAACAATAAGTTGTTTGATTTCAAAAATTCAAAGATCTTTAAAGATTTAAAAAGCTTTTGAAATCCAATTCTCCTGCTTGAGAGATACATGGACTACTTTTCTAAGAAGATATTTTTCATCTTCTCATACCATTAATTATACATTTGTTTTCCTTTGTATTATTTTGTTCAATGGTGTATTAAATTGTTTCTAAGACACACATTTAATCATTTTTACTTCTTCTTAATATTTTTGTTTTTTTTTTTCTTTTTATCATGTGGAATACAAATTTGATAATTTTTTACATAATTATTGAAGTTTAAAAGTTGAAAATATATATTAGAGTTTACTTATTAATAGTTTAATCTTTATTTTTTCTAAGATTTCCATCAAGTGGTGTTTTATAATTTTTATTAATACATAAAAAGATATTTCATTAGAATTTAGAGAAAGGAAGTAAAGAGACATTTTAAATATTTTTAAATTTGAAAATTTGTTTATTTTTGATAGTTTTTTAAAAATACTTTTTAATTTTATTAACTTTATTTCATTATCATTTACAAATGTAATAAATGTTTTACTTTGTCATAAATTTTATTTTTTACTCTAATTTGAAATGTACACATTATAATTTCTTTCTAAAGTGATATTTGAAGAAACTATAATACACCTTTTTTATATTTAATATTTTGATAATATCCTATTTTCTTCGTTGTGATTTTTTTTCTATAAAAAGTAATTAATTAATATAAAAATAGTAAGAAAGTGAATATAGACACAGTACATGTATACCTAAAACTCGATGAAGATGGGGATGTTGATGAATTTCTTCTTTACAAATGAGCATGAAATAATGAAACTCATCTTTGCCCCATCTTATTGCCATCCTTATGTGAGTGAGATGTTGCTCAGGGAGAACTTGTTAATTGTAATCTTTGTGATTTAGTGAGTTCTGTTGTGGGTATAGATTGGAGTTTGTTATATACTTCAACTGAACCACATTAATTTTTTGTGTAATTTTTTTTTGTTTGTCTATTGCTATTTACTTTCTATTATCTAGTACTGCAGATTTCTTTGTTATGTTTTTGCTTGAGTGGTAGATGCTTTAGTGGATTTGACTAAGCTAATTTGCAATGAATATGATTTTATAAGCATTAGATCTTAACTTGATAGACACAAGTGTATTATTTAATCAAATAGATGCATGACAATTTGCTTATAAAACTTTGTTTAATTAGTTTATACTAACGATAAATTACACTTAGTCTAAAGCATTTCATAGTACACGTTGAATACTTATAAATTCTTATTCTACGTTTATTAAGAATGTTCATCTCTTTGTTTCATAGTACAAAGTTAAAAATAAGACTGATTTATTATTCTCAATCATAAAAAATACATTCTGATACTCTCTATTTGTAATAATCTAATTCTCCTAAAAAGGGAAATAGGAAAATTAGGAAAGTAAAATAAAAGATTATATATCTAGTTCCTCTAATTAGAAAGATTCTAAATATATTATCTCAAATTACAACAAAATCTCACAATGTAGTTTCTAAAAAAAATCTCTTGAAGAACATGCCTAAAGTTGTTCTATGCAAACAACTTTTCTAAAAAGGTGAAATGTTAGTCTTATGAAAGAGAATGTGAAGCTACAAAGAGAATTAAAAGAGATAAGAAAACATAGTGACAAAGAGGTGCAAACATTGAAAGCATAAAATGCAAAGATGAAAAGAAAGTTGAGGGAAGAAGAAGAAGAGGTAAGTAGATCAAACCTACCAAGAAACAATAGAGGAGAGTGTCTTAGGAATGAACTAAAGGACACTTAGCACCATCAACATATTTCCTAAATTATTAAGCTTTAGGAGAAACCCGTTTATAGATGACATAGTGGAAAAATCATTACCACTAAATTATGGACGTAGCTCAAGTTGAGTGAACCAGTATAAAATTTTTCTTTTACTACTTTGTTCTTTGAAACGTTTTTCATTTACGCACTCTATAAAAACCAACATCTAAACATTGCATACAAATTATATTTTTTTATAAACCATTAGACGTTGTTTTGTGAAAGATTTTCAAAAACACTATTCACCTCCCCCCCTCTCCCTCCCTGGACCCTATAGTGTTTTCTTGTGATTTCAGTTGGCATTAGAACTTAGCTCTAAGGTGAGTTGCTAATAAAACTTGAGAAAAATATCCTATTGACCATGGAAAACGAAGGATAATTGCATTCTTTGAAAAAGTTTGACTATTGAAAACAAAGAATGATTGCATTCTTTGAATCTTGTCACATTGACATGTGGAATGTGGTTGATAATGGAAACTATATACCTCTTGATTATAAGGGAGAGTTTGTGCCAAGAATTTTATGGTTTAATAAATAAAAACACATGTACCTTTTTAACTCTAAATCCATAAATTTGCTAATGTTTGTTTTATTTGAGGAAGAGTACATGAAAGTATATATGTTCAAGGGAGCAAAAGTGGAACACCTTAGTTGTGACATATGAAGGCTCAAGTGAAGTTAAAAGAAACAAGTTGAGCTTACTAACTCGAGAGTTCAAGTTTTTCTTCATGTTGCACAATGAGAACATCCAATCGATGTTCAATCGATTTCAAATGATCATAAACAAGTTAAGATCGCTAGGTAAGACGTATGATAATTTTGATGACATTCATAATCGTCTTACAATATAAAAACACAAAAACCATTTCCATTCTTCTTACAATATACATAATCGTCTAATGACATAACGATGTACTTCTGGAAGACTTGTGCATTTAATATTCTCTAGAATTTTTTACATGTCCTATGACAAGGTTGATTCTTGTACGATCTATGAAACATAGTTCTTTCTCATGCCACTGCTTCAAAACATAAGAACTTTAATTGACTCTCATTATCAAAATATCTTCCTCTATGCGAGTTCAATAATTAATAAAGTTTAGATAATCTCATAATTAACCATCATTCAATGCACCATATAATCATACACATAAAATTTCCTCAGTGGAAATAGTTACACTTACATGATACATATATATAAAATTAGCAATAACTCTCAATAGATTATGGAACAAGTCTCGGCTCTACTCAACCCTGCACATATACATAGATACATGTGTCAATAGTAGATATATGATCTTTTATCCTGGTTGTACTCAACCCCACACAAATATATCTATATATAATTATATATCCAGAGTAGATTATGGCTTATTGTCTTTACTCTACTTAGACTCATGCGTGCACGCGCGCTCACACATACATATAAGGTGTTAATGTTATTACTAGGGTTTTAAAAGAGTGACTTTTATGTTTCTTCAAGCATGCTCTTGAGTGGTAATGTGTTAATGCTACTAGTAGGGTTTTGAAGCTTAGTTCATCCCTTCAAGTTTGTTAAGGGAAGTGTCCTTCAACTTTTGCGATTTTCAAGAGAGGTGCAATTTTATCTCTTGTGGTTTTCAAGAAAAGTTTGATTTCATCTCTTGTGATTTTCAAGAAAGTTGTGATTTCATTCCTTGTTCTATTTCAAGGAAGGTGTTTTCATCCCTTGTAGTTATTCAAGAGAGATGTATTTCATCTCTTATGATTTCAAGAGAGATAGTTTATTATTCTTTGTGAATTTTTACAGAAAGTGTGTATTTTTATCTTGACTGTGATTTTCTATGTTTCACTTGATATTACTAATTGTAATATCAAATTTATGATAGTAATTTGTTATATATATTGTAAATCACATTATTCACTTAATATTAATGATTGTAATATCAAATTGAAGTAATTGGATGTAGGATATATTTTGATATAATATAGTATAAAATTTTGTGTATGACTTTTTTTTATTCCTTATTCTCTTTGTTCCGGTGCAATTAATACTCTCCTATATTTATTAATAGGTTTCTTAAAAGACAAGTTTTAAATAATTGAAAAGTTTAAAAGGTTGAAACTTTTAACTTCAAATAAATCACCTGGTTTTTTTTCAATCTTCCCTTTTATTCTAACATATCTCTCTCGATTTTTTTTAGAACTTAGTTTTTGCTTAACAATACTTACTATAATCCAATCTCTTAGAAACTACATCATCTAAGCTCATTCCACGAGTTTGACACACCTAATTAATGTATATATTTTATTGTTATAGATCAGAGTAAAAAGCATATATTATGATCGTAACGAGCTATTAACAAAAATAAATATAATGTTTTAGAAAACATTTTTTCCATTTGATTTATATTCCTTAGCATTACTTTTTTCGTAATTTTGAAAAACAAAATAAATGTAACGTATATAGTGAAGACGGTTGCTTATTTATCTAAAAACTTAGAATATACAAATAAAAATGGAAATTTTCTGAAAAACTGTTTTGTTTTTTTCGTTAATCATGCATTTCCTTTATAGTTTATGATTTCTATTATATAATATATTAAAACAATATTAAAAATAATACTCTATCTTTTAATTTTTTATTTTTCTCTTTTAACTACACATTTTTAAATGAGTATACTTTATATTTAATCTATATCCACTCTCTTCCTTTAATTTCTCATATATTAGAGTTGATTGTGATCGGTAATCAAGGAACAATTTCAATAACATCTTTCATTCTCAAAATCATGAAATTTGATTAAGCATTTTTTTTATAGAAAAGAAAAAAAAATCTATTTTATGTTTATTTATCTGAATAAAAAATTAAAAGACATAGTAGATTGTATAAAATAGAACAATTCAAAATAATTCTTTGTTCTTTCCAACCTTTTATTATTTGAAAAAGTTAGAGAAAATGCCTTAAAACTAAAAGATGTTATCACTATTCAATATCAACTTAAAGTGTATTTACATTAACTGAAAAATAAAAATACAAACAGCTTCCAATTTTTTCACTACTTCAGAATATTAATTTGCTATATTTTTCAAACTAGCTTTACACTTGCTATAATAAAACAACACCTCTAAATATTATAGCCACTAATTTAAAAATGTCTTTCTTTTTATATAGTATTTGGTCTTGCTATTATTGTAAATATAAAAAGTGATCAAATAAAAAAGAGTTCAACTTGATGCTGACTAATATAAACAGTAAACAATACAACAGCATACGAATCAAAACAAGCAAAGTTTAAAAACCAGAGAGAGAGAAAACAAACAATTAATTAACTAAGGGTACGTAGTACGATTGAAGATAATGTAATTATAATAACGAATAGAATAATAATTATAATTATACTAACTAAACCTAACTAATGCAATAAGCATGCTGACATAGGGCCAATATATAGGAAGGGAGAGAGGAATAAAAAAACAACTAGACTGTTATAATTTAGGCTTTAGTAACATCTGAAAAGGAATCATAACTTATTGTTTATTTTGAGTAAATTACCATTTGATGATTGAATATGTGATATGTTATTAATTTAATACATAAAAGAATCTCGTAATTATGTCTTATCATTAATTTGTGTGAAACGATTTAATTATTGAAATATCTGTTATGTATAAGCACGGATTGTTTTATTATTATGTTATGGAAATAATTTGTTTTTATTTTTCATATATTTAGAGTCTAAATTAAAATTTTCAAGAGACTTTCTCCCAAGCTAAAGGAATAATATCTCCATATATTAAGATTTGTTCTGTTCAATATGCTTTTACTTTTAATACGCATATCCTAAATCGGATTTGAAATTGTTTATTTAATAAATAAAATATTTATTTAATAAATGAATTATTTATTAAAAATAAATTTTTTATTTAAAATACATTTATTTCTAAACATGAAAAATGATGATATTACTATTCATTATTATATTTAGTTAGGTTAATGATGAAAATTTAGAGTTGATTGTGATGGTAATGATAAAATTGTTTTGTGTACATGTTTATATTAATAAATGGAAAGAATTTATATATTTATGTTAAGACAATATCGTCTAAAAGATATACTATTTAAACAACTTACGTTTTGAAATTTAACAAAAGTATCATAGAAAATATCATTTGAAGAGTTGTTTAAAGAAATAATTTAAAAGAAAAATATTTTGTAACTTCTATTTTAGACATAGTCAAGTTTATGAACAAGATTTTCTAGACAGAATTGTATAATGAACTCAATTTATGAACATCGTCTAAGAAAATAAAGTGTTTCTCTTATAGATATTCAATAGATTATATGAGTAACAACCTAAGCGTTTTATGAATAAGAAAGTCCATCTCTTTTATAACATTAAAGCTAATGAAAGTTTTACTCAATACAGTGTTAACTCAAGCAAAGTGTCTTATGATATACATAGTCGAATGCGTCTAATGTTTTACACCATCTGATAATCAAATATATGTATGTTTTACCAAACGATGCATTTATTAATGAATGGACAAATGATAAAATGTTTAGAACATGCAATACAACCTAACACCCATTAACATTCAAAATATTAAATGCATGTACGATAAAGTGTTTTGATCATTGTATACCTTGTTCTTGATATTTATGCAAATCACTAAAGCAGAAAGATATGATCAGAATCACTGCACCCAACAAAAAGATGTTGTGAGAGATGAACAACATTCTAGGAATGTTTCTCTTGAAGCCTTTTGCTCTATCATATCGTACAAGATCAATTTTGCTAAAGGCTATGATAAAACTCTAAACCTTTACAAAGTAGACTAAAGTTCGACTTCCCAAATAAAGGTTACCTGTTCTCCTGAAGTCAACTTCTATGTCTAACGACCATCTTTCAAGAAATGCTATATATAAATGAAAGTTTGAAGAGAAGACAAGAAGAATAAAAAATTGAACTCATTAGAGTTACTAATCTATATATTTGTTCATAAAATTGTTATGTTGTAAATTTTGAAGAGAATTAAAACATTTGGTGTTTAGCTCAGTTGAGTTACACACTTTAGACGGGTTGTCTAGGGTTGAAACCAGGAGTAGTTAGAATACTTATGAACCAGAAGTACTTAAACTCACACTAGTCGTGTTGACTAGGTGAACGAGGAGTGGTCAAAATAATTGTTATAAACGTAGAGAGGTAAAACTCGTGTAATCTTTTTAAAAGATTAGTGGAACACCTTAAGAGTTTTTAAAGGATAACTAGATGTAGCTCAAGTTGAGTGAACCAATATAAAATTTGTGTTTTATTTCCATACTCTTTAAAACGTTTTCCATTTACACATTCTACACAAACCATCGTTTAAACATTTGATACTTATGTTTTGTAAGCCATTAGATGCTACTTTGCAAAAGGTTTTCAAAAACACTATTCACACACCCCTAGTGTTTTCCTATTATTTCAATTTGGTGTTGTATTTATGTAGAAAGTATATAAAGTTGTATATTTTTGTTATGGAATAAAATGTTTTTTTTTCTGTTGAATTGAGATAGATGTATAACTTTTGTAAAATAAAAAGAAAATTATGTCTCAATTTAATTTACTTATGTTAATGTGGCTTAAGCAATATAACATTAATGGATAAAAACCTTTTTGCATAGGTTTAAAAAGGCTTTTTATATTGGTTCTCAAACTGGTATAGAAACAAAGGTATAGAAAATATTGAACTTTTTATACTGGTTCTAGAATCGGTATAAAAAGCCCATTTTTTATATCAATTCTATAACCAGTATAGAAAATTCTCTTGGGAAGAAATGTTCTATATGAATGACCCAGACATTTTATATCAGTTGTAGCACCAACTAATACAAAAAAAATTCACATTCCATATTAGTAAGGCCCTAACTAGTATAGAAAAACATCTCTTCCTATACCAATTTGGGAATGAATGGTAAGTTTATATGTATTACCTACCACATACAAACCTGCATACAATATAGTTCAAAACACCCAAATAATGATAATAGTCAAGAACAACCAACCAAAATATATATGTCTTCAAAGTTCTAAACTTTACAACAAATATAATACAATTTTAACCTCATAAAATCAGTATACATATAGTAATGATTATATTTCTTAAACTCATCAAATAATGACTATACATCTAATATTTACATAAAAACTTATAAAATACCTAACATCATCTTCTATAGACACTTAAAAGAAATGAAGCCTACTACTCATGAACTTCCTTCAGGACCTCATGCCTCAATGGAGACGCATCACTAAAAATCTACACAGTGAATAGTTTGAGTTTACTTATAGTGATAAATACTTAAGATCTTATTTATAAATTGTATAGATTACCATATCTCATGAGTGAACAATGTTTACGAATATGATTTTTTTACATGTGTTTCATCACATAATATCTACACTTAAAGTTTCCAAATTAAAGCGAGCACTACAAGTTAAATTCATAGAATATCATAAACTTTATAATTGTATTTCAATAGTTTGAAAGATTAACTATTTACAGTTGACGCAATGAACTACAATTTCTTTCTAGAGGTGATATGTGTTCCTTACAACCTCAAATAAGTCTCAACCACTTTCTAAAAGTTAATTGTACATTTAAATTTGTGCCTAATAAAGAACTTAGTAAAATTAAATCGTATAACATAACAAATAAATTATGAAAAAACTTACACTATTAGTGTAATTTTAATTGTCAAAGTGTTCGGTTTCTTGTGTAATGAACACAAGAGAACCACAAAAGAGTATTCTGGAAGAATTAATAGCAATTGTTAGTGACCACAAGAGAACCACAAAAGAGTATTGTGGAAGAATTAGTAGCAATTGTTAGTGAACCTTCCAAATTCAAATAATATTATATACAATCATGTTTTACATAAATATAATTTAATTTATTAAAACCATACTTACTATTGCACATAAGGTGCTAAGTACACTTGTTTTTTATTCCTTTTCAAAGGCATCTAATAGGTACTATTGCACCTCTTTACCTTTATTCCCAACTCCTTGAATGACAATAAGGTCAATAAATTCATATATGTGGTCATTCTTTCTCTCAATACATATATGATGTAAATACCTTAAGCATTCAAAATGAATAATGTTAAAATAACATATTGAATACATTTAAACTTCAGAAAAGAACAAATTTACTTAACACCACCAAAGTTTTAATACGAATATACATAACATATAAGTGCTAGAGAAAACTTCAAAAATATCCTTCTGACATATAAAAAAGGGAGGTGGGATGTCTTGTCTGTGACTTTAGAAGGAATTTCTAACTCTATAGGTGTTGCTGCCAATTCACTAAGTTGTTCTAGAATTGTCTGTTATGGTGGTTGTGACGATTGTGGCGGTTGTGGCAGCGATTAATTCACATCTTCCTCCCATTATGCTCAAACCTGGTATACTTATTTAAATACTTAAATAAGATTAGTATTCACCAACAAAAAAAATGCGTAACTAATACAAATGATTACCTCTTTTACAATTATTTTTGCTAATCCAACTAGCCAAAGGATAAAATTTCTAGTGGCATGTCCCACTGTCTCAACCTCTTGAGTGGGCACACACACTCGAGCAATACCATCTCTAATGTCTACAATCACCAACCTTATCATATCAGTTGTAATGGTTTCATGGTGATGGTGGACCCAATGTATACATTTTACCTAAGGTAACCAAATAATATTTGTAAAATAGAACAAAGAATATAATTCAACAAACTCCATCACAACACTAAAGCAACTAATGACTAGGGAACCGCAAGCAACGACAAGGGTCAATGATGAACAAAGCGCGTGAAGCAACATGATTTAAGTTGGGATACTAGAGAAGCAAAGAAATGGTATAGGAAGCGCGAAAGCGTTGGAAAGACGAGGATTAAACATTCTATACTGGTTATAATGACTAACAAGTATAGAAAGTCTTCTCCAATATTGCAAAAGTGTCACTGCTTTACTTTCTATTCCAGTTCTAGGTCTAACTAGTATAGAAAAACTTTGTAATTTATTATAGTATTACCACCACACCACTTTCTAGATCGGTTATATGTCCAACTGATATTAAAAAACTTTGTATTTTATTATAGTTTTACCACCATGTCATTTTTTACACCAGTTTTGGGTCTAACCGATATAGAAAAGCTTCTCACATATGCGAAACTACCATCACACCACTTTCTATACCTGGTAAATTATAACCGATATAAAAAAAAGGTTTTTCTACACTAATGTGACATAAATATAATGTTGTGACATAAATATAATGTTTTAACATAATATTATTGCTCAAATGTTTATTTAATTGCTTGGACAATATGATTTTTCACTAAAGTCATTATTCTATCTTCTAAGAGTTTGCATACTCACTTGTTTGGACACTCAACTGAAAAGGATAAAAGGCAATTCACTTTCCTATAATGTTATTTCGCTTGAACAATGTTCAATTGACATATCGTATATGATAATAGACTTTTAATATGTGTTATGCATTAGTTATGATGAAATTTGTTTAATATGTGTCTTTTAATAGATGTTGTTATCGCTTTATCCTTGGATTTTATGCAAAGAATGAAAATGTGAATATTGTTTTATGTGGAAAAGACTAACATGCTAACTTCAATAATCCTTAACTAGATGCCTATACATGAAGTTATTTTATGTGGAAAAGACTAATGTCACACAAAAAGTTTTAAGTGAATTCAATATGTTACATGGAACGGAATAAAAGAGCTTTTAATTGGTAAAATATAACATCATATATTAGAAGACTTTAAGTTTTTTCTTTCTTGAAGATAGATTTGAAGGGAAAGACATGAGAAAGTAAGGTTGTTTGGATTAAGGGAAAGATGATGTGAAATGAAGAGAAATAAACGAAAACTTTATGAAAGTTATTGAGTGATGTGATGAGTTTGATAAATTAAAATAATATCTTAATTAATAAAATTGGTTGACAAGTAATTCAAAATAAAATATAATTAGTGCAAATTATGTTAAAATGAAACGTGACTTATTATTTAAAATAAAAATAATAAAATGATACCCAAGTTATCATAAATCAATATAAAAATAGAAAATGTTTTAATTTTATTTTTAAGGACCTAGAAAATAGTTTAAGAGAAATAATAGTTTATATAGTGACACTCGATTATTTTATTCATAAAAAACTTAACTATAAATAGATTTTACTTTAATCAAGTTTCATTTTACAAAACCCACAACTTCTCTATAAAGATTTTCTAGAACTTTTTATGCCTATTCTCTAACTTTATGAGTATAGTATATTCATGGTAGAGGTTAACACTTTTGATCGATCAAAATCTCAAACAAAATAACTTCACTTTTGTTTTATTTTTGAGTTACTTTGGGATTTTGAGGTACACATAGTTCTAAGATCCATGCATGTTACTCAAAATATATCAAAGTGAATCTTTGTTTGGTTGTGATCGTAATGATATACTCAAACCTGTGATCTGTTGTCTGTGTAGTAGTAAGAGCATAATGTGAAAAATAGAGCTTTTTAAGAAGAAATTATGAGTTAAAGGATTGTTTAACAAAGGGAAGGGGAACTAATATTATTTTGCATCATTTGATTTTTCTTGTTTAAATTTAGGTTATGACATATAGACGTATCAACGATTTTGTCTTAACATTGTAGGTGTCCTACTAGCTAGCTTCTAAGCTTTAAGGGCAATGCTTTTTTCTTTTCTCAAAATTCCATCTTATTCAAGCTCTAGCTCATGGACTTTCAAGATTCCAACAAGTTCCTCTAGGCTCATACCATCAAGATTTTTTCAGGAACTTAGAGCGATAACTTCTGGTCTCTATTGCTTAGGAAGACTGCAAAGAATTTTGTCAATATTATCAAAATTTTCATAAGCCTTACCTAACGATCTTATTTTATTTAAGATCATCTAAACTTGTTGAACATAGCTTGAATATTTTTGTTGTCAGCATGGAGAATAATTCGTACTATTGGGTTACCAAGCTCAACTTGTTTCTTTTTACTTTACTTGAATAATGTTTTAAAACTTTTTTGCAAAACAACGTTTACTGCTTTAGTAGGGGTTGGTTGGTCTTCTATAATTGTTAGACACTAGTGTATTTAAGATAGCGTTTAGGAAAATGTTTTATAAAGCAAAGCAATAACACGATTTTTATACTGGTTTGCTTCAACTTGAGCTACGTCTAGTTTTCCCTTAAGACCTCCTAAGGGGTTCGACTAATCTTTAAGAAGATTACACGAGTTTAACCACTCTTGGTTTATGACAAGTATTATAAACCTCTTATGGTTTCAACTCTAGTCAATTTACTAAATCGTTCAACTCAACTAAGTTAAACACTAAGTGTTTTAATTCATTTTTGAATATACAACACAACCAAAACGGTTTTTCAAACAAGTTATAGATTTGATAAATCTCAAAGAGAGGATAAGTTTTCAATATAAAGCAAATATAAAAGACTTGTAAATATTTTCTTGTTGAATGAGAGCTTTAGACAATGTAGAGAAACAATGTAACAACTAGCTTGATTATATGCATGTATTCTTCATTTCTTCTCTTCATGCAATCATCTATATATATATATATATATATATATATATATATATATATATATATATATATATATATTCTTCTTCAAGAAAGATTTGTTAGACAAAGAGTTGACTTTCATGTAGACTCTGTAGCCTTTTTAGTTAGGAGTCAGACTCAGGTCTATGTTGCAGAGCTATTGCGCTTTAATAGAACTTTAACAAAATAGCTTGTATAATTTTATAGAGCTTGAAGCTTTAAGGACACATTCCTAGAATGTCTTCCTATCTCTTAATGTCTTTATCCTTCTTATACATGAATTTGAGTAAAGGTCTTGTACTTTAATGATCTGCATAGATAAAGAGGACAGAGCATACAAGCAAAAAGACATTTTTTCGTACATGCAATTAATGTTTGTAAACGTTAAGATATATTTTGTGTTTAAAACATTTTGGCACACGTCAGCTTCTTAATAAAAGCATCGTTTAAGGAACAAAGTGTTTCATATAATATCTTTAGACAATAAAAAATGTTATATGCTTATTTTAAAAAAATTGCTTATACCTAGTAAATCTTGATATTTGTGTTTTCGACCGTGCGATGCGGGAAGAGATTGGGGTTCGAGTGTCGTACTCTCGTCCGTGCGAAACAATGGAGATGGGAATGATGCTTTACATGGACTCCGACTCGTTTACTAAGTTTAGTGCCCGGTATGCGATGCACCGACATTTACTTGTAAGTCCTTGAGAAACAAGGGTTATTTAGCTGCGAGGGTGGAACGACTTGAACCGCCCTGCTTGGTAGAGTAGGTGCGTGAGGTTAGGTACAAGAGATAGAACAATGTCCTTCATGATGATGTTAATGTTGTTGATGTTGATGACGATAATTGTGATGATGATGTTCCTGGTGATGATTTTGAGGATGAATGTTTGATTAATGTGTTGTGTTTATTTGTCATTCTATATTGTGTTGTTATTAATTATTTTAACAATAGTTTATCCCATACTTTTTTGTATTTATGTTTATGTTTATATTTATACGATGATTGTATGACTTTTGATTCTACTATGGAAGCAAATGTTATTAAAAATATATGTTGAATAGAGACACATGAAAGACTTGAAACTTTTCATTTAAAAAATTATTTTTTCATAAATTTTTAAAACTATATAATTGGATAATATTTTGAACATTTTGTTTTATTTGCGCTCATTTAAATAATGAATTTTTTATATACAGTTTTTTTTACTATTAGAATTTAGAATATGTGGATTTTATCACGACTATCCATTTGGAGTGTTAAAAAATATTATTTTACTGTTTTATTTCTTATAATATCAAATTCAGTTATTTTCTAAAATTAAATTAATTATCTGTATATAAAAAGAAGACATGTATGCGTGTACTACAATTACTATAATAATAAGAATATGATTTAATGTTTCAATAGATCCTTATTTTCATTCAGAATCTCAAATAGGTCCCTTTCTTTTTTGGCGTCTCAATTGAGTCCTTATTTTGTCAAAATTGCATCAATTAGACCCTTACCCTTAAATTGGACTTAACAACGTTAGTGTAGACTTGACGTGACACGATGAACTGTCTGCTTTACTAACTTGGTTAAATGATGTGGATTTGAGTTATTTTAAAATTAAATTATTTGACTTTTTATTTTTTCTCTGCCCTCATATGTTTCTTTCTCTTCTCTCTCATTCACCAGAAATTGAAATCCTCTTCCCCTTATATTTCTCTATCTTCTCTTTCATTCACCAGAAACTAAAAAAAACAACAAAAAAATATGGTAAAACTGGAAAGATTCTATTAGATTTCGATTTCCATTTTTTCTTTCCAAAAATTCCTCTTCACCATCACTGTTCCAACTCCCCTCCAACATTAGACACAACCAATTTTCACAAACACAAACAGATACTCCCCTATAGTTCTAATCTTCTTCTCTTCCCATTCATTAATTCCAACCCAATATTAATATGGTTTTACTATGATTGATCATATTTATTGTTCATATTTTCCTTCGTCAGCGTTAACAGCCCCTTCATCACCCAAACATTGCTTTTCATTGCTAGAAAACCCATCCCCATTCACAACAACCCCACCGCACCCCTCCTCACTTCTCAAACCCCCCAACATCTTCCCCAACCTCCTTCGCTTGCTCTGAACATTTGAAAAAGATCAATTTTTTCTCGACAAAAATTAACCTATTCTGAAAAAAATAACACCGAAAAACATGTTAATATGATCAGAGAGTAAAATCACACAAAGGGCAAACATACGAGTGCCAATGGCCAGTGGCCACCTCCAATCGCCGTCGAAATGGCGGTGGTGCTGTAGAGGGGGAAAATGTCGGTGACATGGAGGAGGACTAGCGTGGTCGTGGCTGAAGCCCCGAGCGGCGCGATGTTGTCTTCGGTAGAGGCTACATGTGGATCTCGATTTGGGGCTTAGTAGAAGAAAAATGGAATGGTGTCGCCCGCAACGGGCTCGACGCAATAATGGATGCAGTCGATGGAAGCTGGTGCGGTTGCTGGAGGCGATTCAACCGGTAGTGCTTTAGGTGAAAGGTATGACTCGCATATTGGGAGAAGGAGAAAGGGGGGCACGCGTGCTTGATTAGGAAGGAAGAAGAAGGCAACATGAGAAGAGAATGTCGTTGGAGGCTTATCAGGCTGCAAGTTGGTGACAAATCAAGGGAAAACTATGAGCAATTTTTTTAGTTGAGCAATTTTTTTAGTTGCAGACACCAGTTTCAATCTATGCAGAGAAGAAGATAAAAAGTCAAATAATTTAAACTTTCATGAAGATGGATGCAGATAAGAGAGAAAATAAAATAATTTTAACATAATTTAAACTTTCAAATAATTTTAAAATAACACAAATTCACATCATTCAGCCACTTCGCTTTAAAAGACAGTCCACTTTGTCACATCAAGTATACATTAACGCTGCTAGGTCTAATTTAATGGTAAGGCTCTAACTGATGCAATTTTTACAAAATAAAAATTCAATTAAAACGTCGAATAAAAAAAGAGACCTATTTGAGATTCTGAATGAAAATAAAGATCTATCAAAACATTAAACTTAAAAATAAAATAATAATAATAATATATAGTGTTTTATAAGGATATTTCTATTTTTTTAAATATTACTGTATTCTTGTCGGATACAAATAAACAATTATAAAAAATTGTATTTCTTCATAGAGTTTTATAACTATAAAAGTAATTTTAATATAAAAACATATATATTTAAAATTTAAAAGATAAAGCATATTTTATTCGAAGGGTGTGCGAGAGTAATGGGTGTTGTTTTTACCGAAAATTAATAAATTAAAAGTGATAAATATTCTTGATTATTATAATTATAATATTTATTTTAAATTCGAAAAATAAAAAAAATTATTTAAAACTTATTAGAGCTTAATTTTTTTATTAAAAAGTAAACATGAGGGAGGGTTTGCGTGTTGTTTTTTAGAAATCAACAAATGAATGACATTTACTATTCAATATTTTTTTTTGACTCAAACATTAATTATTCATTATTATAATAATTATTGTTATAAAGTAATAAAATAATAATAAGGTGGTGTGGGAAGAGAGGTTGAAGGGAAAAAGAAAAGAAAAGAAAGGAAAGCAGTGAGGGAGAGAAAGATGGGTAAGAGGGAAGTGGCGTTGTTGTTGTTTGAGATGCGAGCCTATTCCGGTAGAAAGGGAACCTTCTCCGTACTTCTTCTCTTTCTCCTTTTGATTCTAATTCTTCCCATCATTTAAAGTTTCTTCCTTCCTTCACACTTTCTCTTCTCTCTTTCTTCGTCTTTAGGGGTTCTGTTCTAAGACTTCGCCTTTCAGCTCTAAACAGAAATATAAACTCGTTTCCAATTAAGGGTCTTACTTCTTTTGTTGGGGGTAATGCTGGAATCGGTTCCTCAGTACATTTTGGGTGATCTAGGGATCGGTTAGTGTTGTGGGGTCTCATTAGCATTTCAAAGTTTCGTACTTTTCTTGCTTTGCTGGGTTTGGAGACAGATTCGCGTTCCTGGTTTGTTGTGTTTGAAATAAAAACATTGTTGTTCGGTGGTTCTTGTGATTCCTCTGGTAGGATTTTATTTTTCCGTGTAAATATTGATTGATGGGTGAATCCTAGATTTTCGTCGTTATAGTGTTGCCTCCTCCTTTGATATTATTTGATTCCCTGGAGGATTTGCAAAATTAAAACTTAAAAAAAAAATAGAAATTATTTTTAATTTGATTTAAAAAAAATACAGTCACCCCCCTAATTTTATCGTGGGTTTACCAATACTCATCACTTGATTTTTTAATTTTAGACAATTTTAGTGATCAGTATTCTGGTGCCAAAAGGATTTTCCTTTTTATGTTTTTGGTCTTGTGAAAGAAAATCCCTATACTGAAGGGGAAAGTAGAGTTCTTTTTGTTTTTGTTTTGAGGCAGTGGTTGAGTTCTTTGTTGGGTCATTACATCTTATATGGGAATACCTGATAGCTCACTATTAGATCTAGAAAAAGTAAGGTCTTGGGTTTCTTGGGGAGGAAGTGATTTGTGTTATTTGTCTGAGAAATTTGATATGCACCATAGCGGCAGCAAAATGTGTTGTGAGTGCAATAGGAATTTCAGTGAGATGATTCAGCACAGATACAATTGCAAAAGCTGTGGTCGTTGGTTTTGTGGGAAATGCATCGGGGTTTGTGATCTCCCAAATCTTGAATCTGGGAACACGGGATTCAGGGAAACTATTCGTTCTTGCAAGTTTTGTTTGGATGCCAATATGAGGATGTGTTTTGAGGGCCAGAGGAAGTGTAGTGAGAAAGTGCACCCTTCTGTCTCTCCTCAAGAGAGTCCAAGACAAAGTCCTGAGCCATCTTCTCCATGCTTTAGTGTTGAGAGTGATAGGATCAGTTCTCCTCTGAATGCTGAATTGAATCAGGGATCTCACTTTGAACGCTATTTTCATGACCATGATTATGGGTATTATCCTTGTTCTGAAGTCAACAAGAGTTTGACTTCGTCTGCTACTCACCCTTCGTCGCTCTCTACTCATCTGTCTACGTTCAGGTAATATATTTCTATCTTTGTTACAGAAAGTTACATGTTTTTGTTTTACATTATCTGGAAGTGCATTAATAAGTTATTACTTATCTGATATCCGAACATAATGATATTCCATGATCTATGACTATTGCAATTTAAATGGTAAATTTTCATTGGCATTTTAATTGATGAATATAGATATATGTTCTCACACATATGAGCATGACGATGTTCCATGATCTATCTATGACTATTCCAATTGGGAGGGTAAATTTTCATTGACATTTTAATTGAAGAATATAATATATGTTCTCACATATATGCTTTCTTATCCTTGAGTTTAGGAACAAATGATCTTTTACAATTGTGTGAAACTCCAAGTGACTTGCATAATTAATTTAAGTAGCCCTTCCCTAATATTCCCCTGTGCTTGATATTTGTTGTGTGTAAATGTAGGAGTAACGAAGAGGGGATGGAGGATTCTGGGAAGGACTTTCTCAGCCAATCACGTACATATTGTGATAATTATTCAGATATAGATTCAAGTAGCGTTAGTGCTAGACATGACACTTACAACTATAATTCTGTGGGCTCAAGTCCTTCAGATAGCCCGTCTAGGATTGGTTTTACTTCTAGTTGGGCTGGGATTCCTGTACAGAAGGAGCAGGAGAAAAGCCCCATCCCTCAGAATGATGGTCCCATTAGTCAACAAAGTATGGCTGTTTTAAGAAAGCCTGAACAAGGGACCGAGGATGCATATACTACTGCTTATTTTTCAGATGACTTGTCTATTTTCCGAAACCAGGATGAGAATATGCAGAGACCATTGGATTTTGAAAACAATGGTCATATTTGGTTCCCCCCACCACCTGATGATGAAAATGATGATGCCGAAGGTAATTTCTTTGCATATGATGATGAGGATGATGATATTGGTGACTCAGGGGCCATTTTCTCATCCAGTAGCAGTCTATCTAATATGTTTGCTGGAAAGGAGAAACATAATGATGGAAACAAGGAACCTTTAAGAGCTGTCATCGAAGGGCATTTTAGAGCTCTTGTTTCACAGCTTTTACAAGGAGAGGGAATTAAAGTTGGTAATGAAAATGATTCTGATGACTGGCTTGACATAGTTGCAACGGTAGCATGGCAGGCTGCCAACTTTGTTAGGCCTGATACGAGCAAAGGTGGCAGTATGGATCCTGGTGATTATGTAAAGGTCAAATGTATAGCATCTGGAAGGCCAAGTGAGAGGTAATGTGTTTTATAATTTGCCTGAATACCTTATAAATCGGTTCCCTGTTTCTTGGCGCTTCTATGGGATTCTCCAATCAACGTTGAATTATAATTTTTTGTTTTGTTTTGCAGCACCCTTATCAAAGGTGTAGTTTGTACAAAAAATATTAAGCACAAGCGCATGACCTCTCAATACAAAAATCCTAGATTACTCCTTTTAGGAGGAGCTCTAGAATATCAGAAAGTTCCAAATCAATTGGCTTCTTTTGATACATTGCTACAGCAGGTACCTTCATGACTGATGAGTTTTATTTCTTGTAGTTATAGTTTTTTATATTTGGAAAGAAGTTCTGATTTGTAAATGCTGGCAGGAAAATGATCATTTGAAGATGGTCATTTCAAAAATTGAGGCTCTTCGACCAAATGTTTTACTGGTAGAAAAAACTGTAGCTTCGTGTGCCCAAGAATATTTGCTCGCAAAGGAAATCTCCTTGGTGTTAAATGTCAAAAAGCCTTTGTTGGAGCGTATAGCTCGGTGCACCGGTGCTCTTATCACTCCATCAGTGGATAATTTATCTAAAGCACGTCTGGGGCACTGTGAGTTGTTCCGGTTAGACAGAATGGTGGAAGATCATGAGACCACTAATCAGTTAAACAGGAAGCCATCCAAAACGTTAATGTTTTTTGAAGGTTGTCCACGGCGATTGGGTTGCACGGTATTCCTTTTCCTTTTATTTTCTTCAATGGTTTCTTTTACAAGTTTCTTTATATGTATGATGTGGATACGAATGTGTAATGGGATTGATAAAACTTTTGAATTTGATTAACCAAACAAATACTACTTTGTGCTATACTTAGCTCAGCATCTGTTTCTGATTTTGATTTTCATTACAGGTCTTGCTGAAGGGCACATGTCGGGAAGAACTAAAGAAAATTAAACATGTTGTGCAATATGCTGTTTTTGCAGCCTACCACTTATCTCTTGAGACCTCATTCCTTGCTGATGAGGGTGCTTCCCTACCTAAAATGATAGTAAAACATTCTACTGACATGCCTGAGAGTGCAACTGCTGACACTGATATTTCCATGATGTCTAACACCTTTTCTACAAGCATGCCCCAATCAGAGGTTGGCGATGCTTCTAGAGTGAAAGACATTGTTGGCATTGATTTAAAACTTGAAACTTTGGGATCTGGGCCGGAGCATCGTGATGATCTTAGTTGTCATTCATATACAGACACCATGGCAGATTATAGAACTGAGAGTGTACTCTCTGATTCATACTATAATAATTTAACTTCTAATTTGACTGTAGATTCTGATTATATACATCCGCCCAATGAGTCAGACGGAGACACTATTTTTAGTTCAAGAGACTTTTTGCAATCAGGTTTACTTCAAACCATGGTTCAAGAGGAGAGGGAGTGTGGTGAAGTTGTTGACTCAGCAAAAGACAAGACTAACGAGGATGAGCTTTCTGGTGAATACTTTTCTGCCACTGATGGTCATCAGAGTATATTGGTATACTTTTCAAGTCATTGTGTTTCAAAAGGAACTGTATGTGAACGTACCAGGTTGCTGCGCATAAAATTTTATGGCTCTTTTGATAAGCCGCTTGGAAGATATCTTCGGGATGATCTGTTTGATCAGGTGTGTAGATTTTACTTGTGTTTTGGTGATACTAGTTAAGTCTGTAACTGACATGAAGTGCTTTTTTCAGGCATGCTGCTGTCAGTCTTGTAAAGAGCCAGCAGAGGCTCATGTCCTTTGTTTTACTCACCTGCAAGGAAATCTCACAATCAATGTTAAACGCCTTCCCTCGGTGAAGTTACCAGGGGAAAGAGACGGTAAGATTTGGATGTGGCACCGGTGTCTGAGGTGTCCATTTGAGGATGGAGTTCCGCCAGCAACACGAAGAGTTGTCATGTCAGATGCGGCTTGGGGATTATCTTTTGGAAAGTTCTTGGAGCTTAGCTTTTCAAACCATGCAACTGCAAACCGAGTTGCAACCTGTGGACATTCCTTGCAGAGGGATTGCCTGCGTTATTATGGGTAAGTCATCCAGCCAATGTATCACCAATCATTTATTTTTGTTATGTAATTTATGCTGGTTGTCAATACTTGAAACGTTACAAACAACTTGATGTATAACAGGTTTGGGAGCATGGTTGCTTTCTTCCGGTATTCTCCTATTGATATTCTTTCTGTCCATCTACCCCCATCTGTGTTGGAATTTGGCCATATCCAAGAGGGGTTTATTAGAAAGGAGGCTGAAGAGGTGATATATCAAAGCAACTATTACTATTTACTGTGCTATTTTAAACGTAGTTCTGAATATATGTGTGTATGTGTATGCATGTGCGTATTTTCATTACAAAGTAGCTTTAAATTTTAGTGAATGTGCTCCTTGGCGTAAACATTTAATTTCACCTTGTTCTTTTTTGCAGCTTTCTATTAAAGTGGAAACATTGTATGCGGAGATATCCAATGTGCTTGGACGGCTGGAAGCAAAGATTGTATCTGCTAGTATTGGAAATGAATCATCAGATACATGTGACATTCAGAACAACATACTTGATCTCAAAGATATGCTTCGAAGAGAAAGAAGTGACTATCATGTGAGCCTACTAATTTATATATGCTGTCTATCTAATTGTCTTATTGTACTTGGTCTTGAAGAACCTCATTGTGTGCAAGTGTTGTATGTTCATTATTTGTTTTTCTGTTAAATACAATTGTATGTATTTTCTTTAATTTTCTTCCTCTTTTCTCATGCATTTGTACGAAGGCTTTGCTGCAGTCAGACATAGTAGCTCCACAACCTGGGAAGATGGCATTAGACATTCTGGAACTAAATCGCCTGAGGCGATCTCTTCTTATTGGTTCACATGTTTGGGATCACCGACTATACTCATTGGACTCTCTCATTAAAAGAAGTTTTAGCTCCAAGGTTAAACAGGAAAATGAACTTTGTGCAGATGTTAAGGAATTAAGAGTTGATTCATTTCACAAGGATCAGAATATTGACTGTGGATCAGAGCAGAATAATACCCGGCTTTCAAAGTTGCATGAGTCTCACAAGAGTAATATGCTTGCAGAGCCAGATGACACACTTGAACCTTGTGCTTCGGGATCATTGACATGTTATATTGAGGGAGAGAAAGTACATTCAGATGTCGAACTTAACAAAACATTTTCCGAGTGTATCTCACGGAATGAGTCCAATCTTTCTGAGAAAATAGACTCTGCATGGACTGGAACGGATCAACCTCAAGCCAATGCTGTCCCAGCTGGAAGCATTCAGCAGTCTAATCAACATGATAGCCCTCCTTTTAGAAGGTTGACACAGCCAATGAGAGTTCATTCTTTTGATTCAGCAGTAAGAGTTCATGAAAGAATCAGAAAAATCTTGCCCTCATCTTTACATTTATCAACACTTAGATCCTTTCATGCTTCTGGAGATTATGGTAATATGGTCAGAGACCCCGTCTCTAACATATTGCAATCTTATGTTCAAATGTTGCCATGGGAGACACAGAAACTAAATCTGATTCTGAGCTCCACTCCAGCATTCATTTCCTCTGTGTCTACCATAGCTGAAGGGGCTCGATTGCTGCTTTCCCAAACTTATCACGGTGATAGAGTCATTGCTGTCTATGACAATGATTACTCTAGTATAATATCCTATGCCCTTAGTTCCAAGGAATATGAAGATTGGGTGTCTGGTAAGTCAGATCTGACTGAGGGTAGCTGGATTTCTCGTGAGAGAAGCAAAGAAGATTTAGCTGCTTCCAGCTTTTCTGCATGGGGTAGCCTGGACTTGGATTATATAAATTATGGTAGTAGTTATGGGCCAGAAGATGTTCCATCTTCTGTTGTTGGTTCTCTTCTCTGGGACCCCAAAAAGTCTGTACACTTGCAAATTTCCTTTGGTGATGATTCAGTGGGGGCTGGAGGTAAAGTGAATTTTTCTGTCACTTGTTATTTTGCTAAGCAGTTTGAATCACTTAGGAAAAAGTGCTGCCCTAGTGAGGTTGATTTTGTGCGATCCTTGAGCCGATGCCGGAGATGGAGTGCGCAAGGGGGGAAAAGTAATGTATATTTTGCCAAGTCATTGGATGAAAGGTTTATTATTAAACAAGTGACGAAGACAGAACTGGAGTCGTTTGTAGAATTTGCACCTCAGTATTTCAAATACCTGATGGATGCCCTGAACTCCGGGGGCCCAACATGCCTAGCCAAAATTCTTGGTATTTATCAGGTGAGAACTCATTATTAGGCATTGTTTATAATAATGGATGGATGATGGATGTAAAATTAATTGTTTATAATGTTTCTTGTTTTGGTGGCAGGTAAGTGTGAAATACCCAAAAGGTGGAAAGGAAACAAAAATAGATCTGATGGTAATGGAGAATCTGTTTTACAAGAGAAATATATCGAGGGTATATGATCTGAAGGGCTCAGAAAGATCTAGGTATAATCCAGACACAACTGGGACAAACAAAGTGATGCTGGACATGAATTTGTTAGAGGCATTGAGAACAAAACCAATATTTCTTGGGAGTAGGGCTAAGAGAAGACTGGAAAGAGCTGTATGGAATGACACATCCTTTTTGGCGGTAAGATTTATTTTTACTTGCAAACTTCCCTTGAATGGTTAGAAGTTTGATCTAGCATTTTACAATGAAGTTTCTTTTTGTGGTGCAGTCTGTTGATGTTATGGACTATTCTTTGCTGGTTGGGGTGGATGATGAGCGGAAGGAGTTGGTTTTGGGGATCATTGATTTCATGAGACAATACACATGGGACAAACATTTAGAGACATGGGTGAAGGCTTCTGGGATTCTTGGTGGTCCAAGGAATGCTGCCCCCACAATAGTTTCTCCTAAACAATACAAGAAAAGGTTCAGGAAGGCCATGACTACCTACTTTCTCACCTTACCTCTTGAAAATGTATAATTACATATTCTTTTCCCAAAACTGTCAAATGTACATGTTACCCATGTATCCATATTGGATACTTCTCCAAGGTTGTCGGATACACCCTTGTTGTAATTTACCTTTTCTCCCTCTATCTATTCTTCTAAATCATAATATTACAATAATTTCCTAAATCAATGTTTTCATACGCTCGTTATTATCACTCATCACTTGCTTTCTTCTGTTTATTCAGCGTGCCTCAGGAGAAGGTTACTAGTTCTTCATATTTTACATGCTTGTGTTGTTGATGTTGAACAAACTAAACTGGTCTATAAGTTAGTGAATTTGACTCGCAAAAGAAAGGGTCTATTTGCATCAAGTTGATTTTCATCTTTCTACAACTTTTCATTCGTTGCTTATGCTGCTTCATTTTATTTAAACGTCAGTCGACGAATATTACTATTTTCACTAAATTAGTCGGATTCGTTTTCATTTTATTTTTCTGGACTTGTAAAAATTTACTTAATAATAAACGTACGTTAAAAATTCAAAGATTGTATTAAATTAATCTAATTTGAAATAATTGACCCGACAAACTAAGAGCATGTCAAAGAAATACAATAATAATTTATTTTAAAAATAAAAGAAAATATAAAGATACATTTTGAGGTTTGTGAATGGACATAATGGGTATTGCGTGCGTGCGTGGCTTTGGGGTTTATTTTTTTGAATGTTTGATATATGTAGAACATTGTGCTTACGGAAGCTTTAACGGTTTACGAGAATAGTCATGTAATTTTATTTTATATATTTGCACATGCTTCAATCAGAAAGGTAGGTGAAATTGCTTCTTAAAAGAGATAATAGACTTTTCTACATGTTCAAGCCACATTTACTGAGTCACTTCATTGACTTCTACGTGAAGTCGTACATTTTGGACTATACTTTTTTTATATCACAAACCACTAAACCTAATGAATAAACTACATGTTATAATCTCTTAAAACGAATAATTTTAGAGTAATACTTATATTCAAGTATAACATTAATTAATATTAGGGATAAAAACGGTATGTCTTGTTTTGGTTCGTAAAAAACAAACTTAACTTACCTGTCTCACAATGTGAACTAATTTTTCTAGTTTGTCTTAATAACTTTTGATCTATGGTCTGCATATAAGTTTTAATATTTTTTTATTTTAATTAAATTAGTAAAAGTAATAACTTTTATAAACTCGTTTATTAAAATAAGTAACATTTATAATTTTATAATTTAAAATTTTTAAGTACAAACCTATTAGAAATAAAATGGCAAGAGACTATTTTTGGATAAATGAGATGCAAATGACTAATGTGGTGTGTTTTCTTTGAAGTAATTTGTTCATTCAAACTTTTTCTTGTAAAACATTATTATTTGTCCAACATTGTTATTCCTAATAAATTTCGATGACTTTTTCAATAATAATAACTAATATGGTCAAGGGAAGTTGACTCCCTCCTTCTCTTTCAATGGCAAACACAAAACTTGAGCTCTAATTCAAGAATATTCGATCATGGTCTTGAACTGGGACAACAATTCCTTCACCCCAAAGTTTCTCCATAAAAACAAAAATGAAATTGTTCGTAAAATAGTAAAAGACATAAGAAATATTCAGCAGATTTAAATTAGCTGCAATATTATTTTTTGTCATATCATTAGTTTCCTTCTAAAAGTTGTTAGTTTCATTGTTACTACATAAGTCTTTGAATTATTTAGGGTATTCTAGGAAACCTCTTTTAGAGGTGTTGTTGAAGGAATCTTTTCCATATTTAAATACAAAAACTTAATAGGAAGAAAAGCACGTATCGTGGATGGAGTCAAAGTTGATCCAGACTAATATGTAATTGCACTTTAATATTTTTCAATAAATTTCTTTATAAACATTTTAATAAATTATTATTTTTTCTTAATAAATAAATAAATATTACATAATATCAGAAATATTAAAGAACATGCCTGTACAATTGGCTCTAGCTTTATAACAACTAAATTTTCTCTTCCTCTCCTATGTCACTTTTCTATGTACCCACCTTATGAAATATATTATTCATCACTCCTTCGTCTTAACTCTCACGTTAATTCTGCTATTTTCATACCTAATTGCAACGAATTTATTGTAATGAAAGCAAATACATCAAAATTCTGTGAAAAAAGTGTTTTTAATAACAGGGGAAAGAAGTGAAAAAAAGAAAAAAAAAATTAATAAAGTGGAGTTTTGACCAAACATGTTGGTCAAGTTCTGGAATTTGTCTGATGATTTGGGATTTTTTTTTCAGTAAAACTTTATTTTTGTCTTTTCTATGTTAGAGTAGATGAGGTGGGGGTGTGTTGGAGAACTTGATTGGTTGACATGACCTATCCTTTGAACCATTACAATACCAATTTGATTATGTCAAACATGTATTTGGAAGAGTGAAATTTAATGAGTTGTTTTAGTGGTTTATGATAACGGATGTAAGGCAAAAAGATTATTCCAGTAATATTATTGAGGTTTAGTAAAATGGTGATTCTGCTTATATTCCTGAAAAAGTTTGTTCCAATGTACAAAAACATTTCGAATTATTGTGTTTTTAGTATTTTCAAATTTATATAGAAATGAATTTAGACAGTGATGCTTATTGTGATTGGATTTATTTATCTGTATGACTTCAGTATTTCTCTCGCACTTTCATTTTCTATCTTTACCCAAGGCTATATTAATTTGGACTTGTGGAAAGGAGTGGAATAAGATGGCATGATGCTAGACTCCAGTTTTTTATCTCTTTGGGAATGAATGTAACCTGATGGAATGCATTTCATTCCATTGTATACTCCTACTTTATTTCCCTCCAATTTACACAATATATTATGTGATAAAACTAGTTTATTTATTTTTGTTTCATCATCTACATAAACAACAGAAGAAGATGCTAACTACATTCCAGGCCAGTTTATTCCATTCAAATATATTCTAAATGGATAATGTTTACAAATGTATTTTGGTGTTTACGTATGTGTGCCTAAAAGTGAAGTAAAGATGTCATAATTGTAATTTTCAAAAGGATATTATTTGAGTATCCTACATTTTTAATTTATTTTGACATTTGCAGGTTTCTTCTCCGACAATAATTGTTGGAAAGCAGATCCTTTACTTGGACACAAACTTAGGAATTTACAAGAACTGTCACAACTGTAATTAATTTATTTGTGTCTATATAGAGCTTCCACTGTAATTAACTACCAAGCTAGTTAATAGAAAGGGGTTTATCTAATCGAGTGTTGTCAATTTGACCCGCCTAAAAAAACGTTTCAACTTCAAAATATTTTATAAAGTAAATTAGGAGTAAGTTCAAGGAAAGTTATCATTTCGAGTATTTGAATACAAAAAGAAAGTTATGTAAATTTGGACACAAAAATGAAGTTATGTTTAGAAATACAATATTTAATTTAGAGGAGAATTTGGATCACAAATAAGTATCAACAAAAACCTTTTTTTTTTATTTAGATTAGTGTTTATAAAACATAATATTATGCTCAATCATTTTACGTTATGAGGATTCACTATTACTCAAGGGTTATCATAAAATAACACATTTTTTTTTCTATGTGAAGTGTTTGTCTGTAGGTTTTGGTGAATGTAGAGGAGTGTTCGATGAAAAAAGATGCACAAATACGATACTTTAGATATTATACTTGTTATCTTGCTCATATTCTATTATTTTTTGGATATATGAAATTATTGTATGTTGTCAACATCTATAGCGTTTTTGTTTTAATTGATGTTGTAAAAGGAAATACTTGTTATATATCTTATATTATTAAACCAAATTTTTCGTTCTTACAACACATCTTTTGAAGTTTGGAGACATGCTAAATTGTTATACACCAATAGTAATCAACGTCTTTATGGTGTTTGTCATCATCTTTTCAATGTTGTTGCTCCTCAACATCAAGACTCTATGGAAGATTCATGTTCTTTTTCATGAATTTAATGAGTTATTGCCTTTTGCCTCTACTTTTGTCTAAAAAATAGAGCAATGGTCAAAGTTCTTCATGGTATTGGCATTACACTAACATGTTGATAAATATATTCCCATGTCCATGATCAACTTTTGGATTCACCTATTGTATCCACTTTGTCTTCTACCTATTTCACTCTTTTATGTGTACCAAGTACAACCATCAATCATACACCTACTTCTGCTGATGATTCCTTTACAATAGCATCTCAACATGATGATCACAGTCACTTTCGCAAGCCCGAAAAGGACGTCACAAGCGTGATCACAATGGCAATTCAGCCATAAGATGTAGTAGATTGAGGATGAATTATGCCTATCATCCACAGAGTAATGGACAATTAGAAAGAATGATTTAGTCGCTAGAAGATTTGTTGAGAATGTGTGTACTAGATCATTTGGGGGGATTAAATGAAGTGTTACCTTTGGTAGAGTTCACCTATAATAACAATTATCATGTTAGCATTGGGATGAATCCATATGAAGCATTGTATGACAGAAGATGTCGAACCCCATTATGTTGGTTTAATGATGGTGAGGTAGTTTTGGTCAGGCTAGAATTTTTCAAGCAAACTACAAATAAGGTGAGGAAGATACAAGAGAGAATGAATGCATCTCAAAGTCGACAAAAGTCTTATTGGAAGTTGATAATTTGCAAGTTAAGGAAGACCTTTCATTGGAGATGTTGCCTGTTAGTGTTGTGGATCACTAAACGAAATCAGTTAAAGAAAAATTCATCAGTTTAGTCAAGGTAGGATAACATAGGAGAACATGTGACTCTACTTAGGAGTTAAGAAGGATATGAGGAAGTCATATCCATACATATTTCCTAGTAAGTTCAATTTTTGAGGTAAAAAAATTTGTTGTTGGGGAAAATGTGAGACCCTAAAAAATCTGGTATTAGATGAGTAGAGTGTTTTAAATAATGATACTCCACTATTTTATTTCAAAAGTATCAAGAGTATAAATAGAATTTCTTAATCTGGAGTAGAGTTTCATTATCTAAGGAACTTTATCTCTCTAAAACTTCCTTCTTTAAATTTTCTTTGTCTTCTCTCTAAATTCTAACTCCTTATCCATCTATTGGAAGATCAGATACCGTCTAAGGGTTTCTTGAGACGAGATCTTCATTTTTATCTGATTGATTTCAGCTATAGAGTAAGTTGATTTCTACCATTTTCTTTAAAAATTGGTGTCTTTGCATGTAGCAATTTTCTTTACTCTTTTGGGGTCTGAGTCTTCTCTAAGATTTATTGTTGATCAGTGGTACTAAGGGTATACTCTAGTCAAATTGTCATGAATTGTAGGAACAAATAGAGATCTTGGAGCCATAAGAGACATTTTAGAGTTCTTGGAATTGTCGGAGTGTCAACCAGGTAAGGGAAGCTAGTTTGTTTGGTTTGGATTTGGTATGCATGTAATATTTGATGTTTTTATGATGATGTGATGATTGAGTTGTGGATTTTAATTAAATCGTGAAATTTGGTATCATTGGTGCATGAGAAATGTGGTGTATTGAATTGAAAACTAATGCATATTGGGTGTCTGGTTTGGTGCTATTAAAATTTGTTTATTGATGAATTTGTAAATGTAGATTTAGTGAGTTTGAGATTATATGTTTTTATAGAACTTAGGTATGGAATGAAGTAGTAGAAGGGTGAGTTTTGGGCATAAAGGAAGGTCTACAGTTTTAGGAACGGTCTTGGGGTCATCTAAGGCTTAGGTTGTCTCTTATTATACAAAAATCTGGTAGATCGTCTGATAAAAGATCATCTGGGTAAGGGATTGTTTGGTCAGAGATTGTCTATGTAAGGGATCGTCTGGTAAGAGATTGTGTGGGTAAGAGTCGTTTGGTAAGAGATCATTTGGGTAAAAGTCGTCTGGTAAGGAGTCGTCTGATAAAGAGTCGTCTGATAAAGAGTCGTCTGGTGAGGGATCGTCTGACAAGGAGTCGTCTGGGTAAGGGATCGTTTAGTAAGAGATCATTTGGGTGAGGAGTTTTCTGGTGAGGAGTTGTCTAGCAAGACCTAAGTTGTGGGGAATCACAAATTTGAGGTTCCAAACATCTGTTTTGGATGTTCTTTAGGTTGTTTTGGGGGGCATTGTACCCTTCCAAAGTTGTTGGTGAGTGTTTCCAAGTTGCTTTCCTTGCCTAAATTGTGTAAAGAGCTAATATGAAGGAAAAATATGTTATGGTGTGGTTGTGATTTCCAGAATATTAAAAATGATTTTATACTTGAAATACCTTGAGTATGTCATGATAATGATGACTATTATGAGGCGATTAATGGAGATGTGAATACGTATATTTATGATTTGTGAACATGTTTATGGTTGATGAATATGATGATGAATATGTTGTGAGAATGAAAGATGGGTGATGTGAGAAGAATCTCAAGGAGAGATTCTATGTTTAAGTAAGTTGTGGTGAATGTTTGATAATTAGACTTTGGAGATAAGGTATCCTAATATTCTATCAATCATTCAACTCATGTCGAGTGAATGGGGGTAGCTGAGAGAATGGCATGAGGTCTTGCTTTGGCCCTTTGGGTCGTGTAAGGGAATATTAACCTCATGGGGAAGAAACTCGTGTAACTCTTGTTTATGACTCTACAGAGTATAAATACTACCATGAGTGCAAACCTTCAATGAAGTTTGTCGGATCTGGATCATTGAGTGGAGAGGTTAAACTATGATATGATCATGTGTTTGATGGGTTGTTGTAGATGTTGAAATATGGTTTCTTATATTGAATAGTAGACTCAAAGAGCTTCGATTTGAGTACTCATACGCGTATTTTCGACTTCGGTAAGGGGGTCAACCGGACTGTCAAAGTTGCGGTAAATTTTGCTGCTGGGGATTTGCGTGAGCAGTAAATATTTTTTGGATTGTAGGCAATGTGAGCTGGCTTGGCTGCGGTTCCTTTTGTGAGAATATTTTGGGGACCCTTTCAGACATTCCCTCCATGTTTTGGGGCTGGAAAGGAGTATGGGGCTTTGTTTTATTGAATTATCATTGCTAAATAACAATTCCATGGGTCCTTGTGTGTCTAGGAATCATTTCCTTTAATTCCAAAGCTGAATGAGTGTTTTGGACAGCAGAGAAAGGCCCTTAGCTAGAGTATTTCGAAATTTCTAAGTGTGCTAAGTGTGGAGGTTGTCTTGGCCTGTGAAAGAAGAGAGGGATTCCAAGAAACTAGAGTTCTACCAAGGTTGTGGAAGAGATCAAGTTAAAGTGTTCAAGGCAAAAGGTAAGGGGGTTTAACTTGGGATATAACATAGGGTATGATGGGTAGAAGATAACCATACAAATTGTTTCATGCTTTCTTCCTTGTGTATTGAGATTAAATTTAACATGTTGAAGCATGTGTTTTTCTTATTGGTTGTGAGTTTTATGAGTTTTGAGTATAACATGAGTTTTGGATATAAAACGCAGAATCTAAAAATGAACTGTTGCGATTTTTCCCAGATTTATTTGAGACCCTTCCCGATATCCAAATTAGTCTTGTGAGTAGTCAAATTAAAGATAATTGAGTCTAGTTTACAGCAAATCAAGAATTAATTCAATTGGAGTTCGGTAGAGAGAGTAATGAGCAAAACCATAAGCAAAGGTCAAAACTGAGAAGACCAGAGAGTGGTGAACTTTTCCACTTTTTAATAATTTTACTGCAACTAGATCTGTAGTCCAAAATTTTAGCTTTAGATGTCCAAAGAAAGATAATTGAGTCTAGTTTCCAGGAAATCAAGAATAAACTCAATTGGAGTTCGGTAGAGAGAATAATGAGCAAAAGAGTCATCAAAGGTCAAAGCTGAACATACCTGAGCGTGATTAATGTTTCCGAGTTTTAATGATTTTACTGCAGCTATCCCTGTAGTCCAAAAATTTAGATTTATATGTCCAAAGAAAGATATTTGAGTCTAGTTTCCAGGAAATTAAGAATCAACTCAATTGGAGTTCGGTAGAGAGAGTAATGAGCAAAAGAGTCATCAAAGGTCAAAGCTGAACATACCTGAGCGTGATTAATGTTTCCGAGTTTTTAATAATTCTACTGCAGCTAGATCTGTAGTCCAAAAATTTAGATTTATATGTCCAAAGAAAGATATTTGAGTGTAGTTTCCAGAAAATCAAGAATCAACTCAATTGGAGTTCGGTAGAGAGAGTAATGAGCAAAAGAGTCATCAAAGGTCAAAGCTGAACACACCTGAACGTGATTAACGTTTCCGAGTTTTAATGATTTTACTGCAGCTAGCCCTGTGGTCCAAATATTTAGATTTATATCTCCAAAGAAAGATATTTGAGTCTAGTTTCCAGAAAATTAAGAATCAACTCAATTGGAGTTTGGTAGAGAGAGTAATGAGCAAAAGAATCAACAAAGGTTAAAACTGAGAAGACCAGAGCGCGGTGAAAGTTTCTGCTCTTTAATAATTCTACTGCAGCTAGCCCTGTAGTCCAAAAATTTAGATTTATATGTCCAAGGAAAGATATTGGAGTCTAGTTTCCAACAAAACAAGAACCAACTTAATTGGAGTTTGGTAGAGAGATTTATGAGTAAAACAGTCAGCAAAGGTTAAAACTGAGAAGACCAGAGCGTGGTGAAAGTTTCCGCTCTTTAATAATTCTACTGCAGCTAGCCCTGTAGTCCAAAAATTTATATTTATATGTCCAAGGAAAGATATTTGAGTCTAGTTTCCAACAAAGCAAGAACCAACTTAATTGGAGTTTGGTAGAGAGATTTATGAGTAAAACAGTCAGCAAAGGTTAAAACTGAGAAGACCAGAGCGTGGTGAAAGTTTCCGCTTTTTAATAATTCTACTGCAGCTAGCCCTGTAGTCCAAAAATTTAGATTTATATGTCCAAAGAAAGATATTTGAGTCTAGTTTCCAATAAAAAAAGAAATGAACTCATTTGAAGTTATGTACAGAGAATTATGAGTAAAATAACAAGCAAAGGTCAGTGTGGACAGCATTCAATTTTTTACTCGTTGGGAATACTTATCTACACTCTTTGGCCAAGAGTGTGGGTAAGAGGGTATTGAGAATTCTCTTCCATTGTTGGAAGAGGAAAGAACAAATTATGAGAATGAGAGGACTGAAAGAGATTGAGGTTCGAGTGTGATGGTGAAACTGTGAGAGCAAGCGTTCTGTCATTTCCTTAGAATTCTTGTCGAATCGATGGTGTTCGTATTGCAATACGATAGTGTGTTGAGTCTCTGCGGAGACTGAGATTCGAGTGTCACCCTTTCCTCGTGCGCGGGGACTAGAGGGGGTTGAATGTCTCGCCCAATGACTTCGGCTCGTGTGAGTATAGTGCTCGGTAGGTGCGCCTAACCGAAGTTTTTACTCGTAATTCCTTGAGAGGTCGGGGAGATAGGTCTGAAGTTGCGATGGAGGACGGCTCGAATCGCCCTGTTTTGCGAAACAGGTTTGATACGACAAAATTCAAGGAAACAACAGAAGCTTGAGTAAATGATTGAGTTGTGAGTTTAATACTGTGATGTATTGTACTATTATGACCTTGATAGTCTGAGTGGTGATGATCTGAGTTACGAGTTGAATATTGTGTTGTATTGTAAGGTTGTGACTAGGATAATCTAAGTTATGATATTTTGATATTTTGGAATTATATGCTATGTTAGGTTCCTCGTTACTCACCCTGAAATGTTGTGGTTGTGGTTTCCACCTACGATGATCGTACTTGTACGGGAGTAGATGGCGTTGCAGATGAGGCAGAGATGAAGTAGCACGACGAGAGTTATGGGAATGACTATGGGGGACTTATCATGTTTTAAGTAATTTTATGTTTTGAATATTGAATTTGATATTTGTAAGGTTTTAACTTTATGTTGTAAGACGCTTAAACTTTATGTTGTAAGACGCTTAAACTTTATGTTGTAAGACGCTTAAACTTTTGATGGTTTATTTCTGCGATGTTAATTGAAAAAAAAAATTGGCGTAAAAGTTTTGATTTCGTTATTTTCTAGTGGCACCCTGATAAGGGGTGTTACACAAACACTCTTCTATTCTCTCCCACTCATTCTCCACCTCCATTGTCAGCAATCCAGGCATCCATCATATCTTTTATTCTCAACATCGTTGCCATCAATTAATACAATACACATAAATCAGAGAGAAAAAAAATGGGAAGAAGAAATTGACTGGGGTTAAGGTCACTGTGCTCCACAAGCATACGCATATCTTTATTTCTTTCCTAGATGATTAGGGTTTATGCTGCACAAGTCCATGCCTTTCCCATGTTCATTTAGGCCCAATGTTGCCTCTAGTTCTCCATATAGACTTTCATTCATCGTCTGAATTTGGTGCACTGGATGCCTCTTTTTCTATGTTATGATTAGATTTCTCTCTTATGTTCTTCCTCTTTCGTTATGGCACGAACACAACCCAAAAGGGAGCAAAAGGGAGGAATAATTTTTTTTTTAAAATAATACTTTTTCAGCAACCTTTCGAGGATATTTTTTTAACAAAAAAAAAAACCCATAAAATTGTATGTGTGCCATAAATTCTGAGAAAGAGAATAAAAACAGGGGGCCGAGAGAGAAAGAAAGTTAACCAGAAAGAGAAGGGAAAATTGTATGTGTGCCACAAATTCTGAAGGGAATGGGAAACAATACAAAGAAAGAGAGTCACCCAATCCATGAGTGAACCTGACTAATAGACAAAGGAGAGAGACGTATAAAGTCATCAGCTCTGTTTTTAATCTCAACCATAATCCTCAATTTTTAAAATGTTGGAGTTATAATAATTGGGTTTGACCAATTGAATCTATCAATCCATATTAGCTTTACTGGTTCAATCTCTGATTTTATTCTTAAAAAAAACAACATTAATTAATCATATTTGTCAATGGAAACCAAGGGGATGTGTTGCTCTTGGTAGTGTGAGAAGCTTGAGGTGGTTGGAAGATGAGTAAAGTTGCAATTTAGGGTTTCTGGTGCGAAGAGATTTGGGGCTTTCTGTGTTTCGGGTTTTGCAGGTTGCGAGGAAGTGTTTTGCAATAAAGGAGATGAGCGAGGAGCTTCGTCTTGCTATGACTTCTTCTTGCGGTGGCGTGAGGGTTTGCGTTGGTGGTGGAGGGGACAATGAACTCCAGTGACTATATGAAAATTGGAAAAAACAATAAGAGATGTTCACAAGCACATTACTCTCACATCAGCATGCCACATTTCAAAAATTTGACACATTAACTTCCTATATGTACAAAAACTTAACTCTGTTAACTAAATTTAATAACAGAAGCTCAATTGATTCAAATTAGTATTTTTAAAGATTTAATTGGGAATTCTAATAAAAAGAGGATCAAAATGAAAAAATCACACGTAAATAGGAACAACTAAATGTTTAAACCTAATTTAAGTTTCAGTTTTGCACATGATATATGAATGTATCCTTTTCATAAATTAAATTCGTTTTATGATTAGAGCACAGATTCATGTAACGTGCCCAAGCAAGTAGCTTTAAGGGTGCACGTGGCGTTGTCTTTTTCCCATTTTGTGATCATTGGTAGAAGACTTTAAATTGGCCACTCTCACAGCAAAAGCAAGTTGCCATTCTTGCACTTGTAAAACTGAATCAACTAGTTCACATAGTTTTGCATTCGTAGTCAATACAAACTAAATAGAGTAATCAATACTTCACAATGTTTTGTATTTTGTTCACTCATTAAGTTCTATTTTAGTAAATTCTTTTATAAACAATTCAAAATAATAATAGAAAACAAATTCTTACATAAATTAAAATTAGCTTGTATGTTAATTTATAAATGTTCTCTTATGTTAAAATTTGTTAAAAGATGTTTTTTTTTTCATGTTAATTAAAAGAACTTTCTATTTTTTTAGTTTTTAAATTCTTAAAAAGAAATTCACTCAACCAAGAGGAATAAATCCATCGAAACCTATTCTTGAAATGAATATTCACCTTTACTTGACTTCTGATTAAGTCATCTACTAGTAATTTACCATTTTTTTTCAAGTTCTTCTTTGGCTACTAATTATAATTAATTCGAGCTAAACAATATGCTAATGGTAAACAACCGGGAGAAGTGTAAGACAAAAATTAGAAAGTTAATATCAATTTATAATGTATAGTCTCTATGTGAGGAGATCATATAGACACCCCAAAATATGTACACATCATCACGAAGTAATGTTATGTATACAATACATACATTTAGAACTAGCACAAATCAAACAGGTGGTGCGCAACATCGGCAATTAATTTTCACTAATATTCTTCTGTTCTGTAAACTGAAACACAAACACCTAGAAAAGTGTACCCAGTTGAAATTGTATGCATTGTATAAATAACATGACTCTTATTTAATTGTGTAAGAAGAACTCCTTGGGTTGGTGAGTGGTTAATTATGAAGCCGCAGCTATTGGAGTCCCTCCTTCGTTGATCGGCATAAAGCTCACCCTCTTCTGCAAGAGTTTTGAATCGCAAAACAAATTAGTCTTTACATATAGATTTTTGATACATAATATTGTATCAGATGGTTCACAGACACACTCATACATGTATGTATAGTCATAAATAATAATCTTAACCCCATTATTTTTTTCAAGTCAATATGCACTCTGCAAACTACGTGCAACCATATCCTCTGCAGAACCAACAAATTGAATTTCACATAACATTTAATATGATTCAGATGTCATACCTCTTGTTCGGTTGTTGCATGTTATCAAAAAATAAAATACTCTTTGAATTTTTTTTGGTGAAATAAGAGAATCAAAACACTTTAAAATCTGTATCTTATTAAGAAAATAAAAATAGACTTTTAAGTCTACTCAATTCTATAAAATTAGGTTATAAAGTGAGTTTTGCACTGTATAAATTCTTATTATCTCTTGTTGAACTTCCAACAAAAGAGAAAAAGATTGATATTCTACATGGATGAAATTTTCCGTTGAAGTATACAATCTCTGGAAAATTCAAACATCATTAGCCTAACAGATATATTTTATTTTTGGAGAACCTAGGAAGTTAAATGTCTCCTCTTCTGAAATCTACTTTACCATGAAATTCTATCAAACTAAAGTAAGTTTTTTTCTTTTGCAAACATGGACAATGAGGAATACTGTCAAATAAAGGGAATTTGAAAATTCCACAACTTTCATACATGGCAGTTGTTTAATGAAGCAGAAATTCCAATGAATTCTTTAGACTGGTTTAGAAAAGTAAGTTTGTACAAATCCAAAATGATTCTAACAATTAACGTTAAAAAAACTGAGGTTTAAGGATTAAACAATCGACAAGTTGGCATGAGAACAAATATCACATACCTTTGTACTCTCCTTAGCTCTGTCACCATTTTCCTCAGTTTCTCTGCTGCCATTGGCCATGTACAACTTAACGATCCTCTCTGCTGCCTCTTCCTGATTTTTGCTACCTTGGATTAACTTCTCCACCTCAGCTTTTGGAAGCCTCATTTTCAACCTCACCCCACCATTATTACTATTCTCCTTGCTGCCTTGTTCACCATCACCCATGTTGCTTTGTTTCATGATTGAAAGATCAGAAGCAGACCTTCTAGTAAGCACAAGGTTCTCTAGACGATCTTTGGCACTCATGTTAATGCCAGAACGAACCCTTCTTGGCTTCGTCTCTTTGGGAAGCTCCACAAGAAAGTAAAGCCTCTTCGGATGCAACTCCTTGTGACCTTCCAAAGGCTTTGCTCTCACCCCATAGTGCTTAACTGCCTCAGAATCTAGCAAAACAAGGCCAGGGTGATCCTTAAGAACTTCCTCAACTCTCACCGGGGTCTTCAACTTGAATGTTTCACCATCGATTTTCATGACCTTTGCGGTCTTCTTTGCACCAAAAGTGTTACCCATTGTAGTACCCCAATCAAACAGATTTGTCTTTGGTTATAGTTTTGTGAGGCTGAAGCACTTTAGAGTACAGAAATCGACAATGAAACAAATTTTCTTCCCGGCAATCCTCACAAAAAACCAAAGGGCTACTAACAATGAAGGGTTCAAGACAGAGACATGGTTTTATAGGTGTTCCTGATTTACTATCCTTGGTCAAAAAAGTAGGCATGATTTAAAAAGGAGACAAATTTTTGACGAATGGCCAACACAGAAAATACTAAACTACGTAACCTATCGCTTTCAAGAGAACATAAAATATAATACAACCAACGACTCTATTGGTCTCTCAAAAGGCTCAAGTTCAATTTTGTCAACAAGCATGGTTTAGTCTTCACACGAGACCCCAGTTGCCTAAGTTATAAACGCTCCCACAAAGTAGACTTTCTGCATTTTTTAAGGTAATTGTTTGGTTTTGGATATCTTCAAACGGTAATCGCGGCGTGGATTAAAGGATTCATGAAATTTCAAAGGCGCGGTGGCAATTTGTTCCATGTGGAGAAGAGATTTAATTTGACTTTAATTTGTTTGCACATGTGGAACTAGTACTTCATTTCATCATCCAAGCTTGTTTTCTAAGACCATAATTGAAGATTGATTCCAGTTCAAACCAAAGGTTTCAACATACACCCAGAGAGAAACGATAATGTTTAGTAGTTGTTACATCCAAGTTTCATTAAATTAACTGTGGAATTTGTTTTACCTTTGTGATAGGGAAGAAAAGTTGAAATAGTTGCTATAAAAAAGAAATAAAATACATATTTGGCAATTGAATGTAGACACTACAGGCCAAAACAGAAGTCCATGCAGATATTAGGGTCATCAAATTGGAAGAGGTTGTCCTTTCAATAATGAGATTGGACCAAATGGTAAATTCGTTGATTATGCGTAAGAGTACCTTCAAATGTTTGATCAAATCCAAACATCCAGAAGCCCTTCAACTGGCGGGTACCAGTTGTGTTATTTTCAAAATTCTTTCTCAACTTTTCTAGTTTGATGTCTTTGTGTACAGTAGCTTTCTGCATTAAGTCATATTTCTTGACAGAATTTTAGTTCATATAAACGTGGATGTAATATAACTTCTTTGTATGTTTCTTGATTTTGGTTAAAAGTCAAATCTTCACCTTTGATATATAGATTCAAGTTTGTACAAACTTTATTAATAGAAAAAATCAATTTACCTTTTTAATACAGAACATATGTTTTTTTTTCTTGCAAAAACAACATTATCGATTGAATAAAAAATACAAAACAATATCAAAATAAATTCATTTAAACATTAGGAAACCAAGTCTATTCATTCGAACTTTTTTTGTTTTGAATTAGGGTAATATTCTGCCCGACAAGAACATAAATTTATGTAAAACTTACTAGCTGCTGCCTTAGATTTTTTGGTTACTTGTGTTTGGATGTTGTTTTATTTACAAATGTTAGTTAATTCAAAAATAATAAAGTTATGTGTATATATATTTACTAAATGCTAAAACATTAAAAACTTTTTGAGATGCTAATGTTAACCAAAACCAATTTTGGAATACCTAAAACTTGCTTAATGTTGTAGTAAGTGCATATATTATGTTCCTGATGAAGAATAGGGACAAAGTGTATGATTGGTTGTAGTAAATATTTTGTATTGGTCTTAGCCCTTTGGAATAGCACATAGTTTATTAAGCATATAATGAGAAAGGGAAAACCTATGAAGATGATGCCCCTTTTTCTTCTCTCTCTTTAATAAGTTTCTTAAAGACAACATAAAATTTACATATATTATATTAGTGTTTTTATTCTAATTAGAATGAAAATTTGAAAACGTTTTAATTAAAAAATATACAAATACAAATATTGTCATTATATAATGGAACGTACGAGTATCTTAATATAATTTATAAACATTGTATTTTATACTTTTTAATTCTTAAGAAATATCTTTAAGGGATTGGTTAGCTGCATATGTCACTGTTTATGAGGGTGTACCAAAGTCATATGTCTTCATTATAAATATTTAATATAATTAAAAATAAATGAATTGATAAACAATTTTAGTACGTTACTAATATTTGTATGAACGGTTAATTTTATGAGTATTATTTATGGGTAAACGACTTTAACTTTATTACATGTATTTTTTCTTACATCATATTTATTAGTTCTCTTCTATTTATAAATATCACTAAAGAAAAAATACATAATAACTTGAACGATATGATAGATGAAACACATACACTATAAAAATTTTCAATTTTTTTGGGTTTTTTTTTTTCATTTTCGGCATTTTTAACTCCTGGAAAGTGCGTTATTCGCGGTTAGGAAAACCGTTGGAAAAAACTGCATCATTAAGTAATTATCGGCGGTTTCTCAAAAAATCGCCAGTATTAGCGGGGTTTGGAAAAACTGCCTATTTTAGCGAGAGTTTTCGCAAAACCGCCGGAATTTACGAGAGTTTTTCAGAAATCGCCGGAATTTGCGGGGGTTTTTCAGAAATCGCCGGGATTTGCGAGAATTTTGCAAAACTGCTGGTACTTACAGATTTTTTCAAAACCACTAGTATTTATTTTTTATATTATTAAAATTATTTAATTATCATTTGCTTTAGTAATAAAATAAAAAATAAATTATTCAAAATTAAAATTAAATATTTTTATATAAAATTTGATTCAAACATCAATTATAAGAGAGATTAGAAAATTTATATATAGTAGAAGCACATTTTATTGATTCAAACATCAATTATTATAAATGAGAAAATTGGTATCATGTTTTTATTGGTTCTACAAAAGATCCTTTAAAAATATTTTATATGCGTTTCTTCTTTAAAATCTTATTCTAAAACTTATTTCGACTTTTATGGACAAATCCTCAAAACTACATAAATACAATGATTTAGTTGAGAAACTTGCATTTTATAAGTTAATTGAAAAAGAATGGAAACAAATATTACATTTAACGATAAACATATATATTATTAAAATATAGCCAAAGATATAAGAAATGGAGGGACACTTGAAACTTGTTATCATAAACGATGTCCAATAAAATCTCAAAATTAAGTTTATAATGAATCCATCACATGGGTTCAACTAAAACCTCATACATTTTATTGATAAAACATAAAAATAAAAAGTAGAAATCACTACTATGATTATCAACTTCAAAATTCATATGCTAACATGTTTATAAACTTTTAAAGATATACAAGGAATACAAGTTAAAATGTAATCTTAAAGATGTATGGAGAGTAAAAGTTAAAATGATTAAAGTCAAACTTACAACAGTGGCATTATCCTTCCACTGGTAGCAACCAAATCTTCAAAATTACCCTATACTTCATATGCTGCTTGTTACGAGGGAAATAAAACTAGCGCAGCAGAAATAAATGTTAGTTAATAATTTACATGTTTCATTACTGAGCTACACTTGAACACACTCAGTGCACCTTATCGTTAAGCATATGATCAAATCTGAATGTGTAATTCGTTAATGTGTTGATCCTCAAGTCAGCATACCTACAAATACAAATTGAAGACACTAACATAAGGGGCATAGCAGTGGGACAATTTTTCTTATATTTATTATCTTTCAAGTATAAGAAAAACAAATAGTGGGACACTTTTTCCATTCTCTCTCACTGCAGGGAAATAGCAATTTGAACAAATGCCTAGGTAGCATAGAAACAATTTACTATCCTAGTTCATAATAAAGAAAGCTAAGATATCTTTGATCCAATATTATACAATTCAAATGTCATTGAGCAAAGTCATACATTGTGCCGATGTCATAATCATTCAGAAAAATTTAAAGTGTGACTACCATAGCTAGATATACAATTCCAACACGCTGATATGTTTAAACTAAGAACTAATCTAAACTTTCACATATAATATTGATTAGAGAACTTACTTTTCTTTACATGGAGATTTTCTTTTTCAAATAAATCAGCAAAGGATGTAGATGTGGAAGTAGAAGCCTTAATATTACAAGCAAGATTTCTTTTGATAATTTCAATCCTTTGTGGATGTTGATTTTCTTCAATTATTTGAGAAATAGCTTTCCCTCTGTGCAATCCTTGTGATGTGTACTTATCATCATCATCTTCATAATCACTTAGGTCCACGATCTCCTTTTCCAATTTGAATTTTACCCCTGCATGTACAAAGAATGTGTTAAAACTTAACATTTTTTTTGTTAACATTATATACTTCAGGCAAAAGCTAAGAGAATGAAGAGTAGTAGATTTTGGAATATGAGTAAAAAATTGATTGTTGTCTCAACATTTCTTGAAAAATACAACCTTTGGCTCTAAAAGTAATTAACTACATATGGATAAACAAAATGAGTTACCTTCTTTGCATGCTTCTGTTTGCTCTTTCTTTTGTTCTTATTGAAAGAAAATATTTTCAGGAGAAAGGAAGAAAACACAAAAGAGATGACTTGCAGTTTAAAATTAGGAGCCTCAAAGATGACCAAAATTCTACAACAAATCAAGCCATGGTTTGAACATTTGAGGAAGACAATGAGAACAATAATGTGTTTGGCTTGAGGATAAGAATGAAAAATACCTTAGACTGGAAACATGGGTAATTTGTCTGTGTTGAGGTCCAATGAATGGTCTCACCTATCATGTGGATCACTTGCTCACTACCTTACCTTGCATTTGCAAGTGGACATATTAGTCTATGCTTCAAAAGTAATAAATTCATTGTGTAAACTTGGATGAACTTATTAATGATATTCTTACTTCAACGACAAGATTGGATGAAGTGAGGAGTGTGTGTTCTTAAATTTTGTCTACTAATTGTTGCAAACTATGATGATTTTTTGAGTATTTGAATGTAATCTAGTTTAGTCTTCAATTAATCCAGTTTGAGTAAGAATTACTTGCCTCGCCACACCGTTTCAATTAATTTACTAAAACATGATTTCCGTCAACAGCCATTTCCTTCTCTCAATAAATCTCATGGTTCAGGGCATAAAGATATGTGACTAAGGTATATTAATCAATTGTGTAATCCAATTAAATATTTTTAAAGGAAATTATAAAAGGTAAATATGTATAATAGATGTAAGAGATGAAAAAGAGAACAGAATTTCCATTTCCATACCTAATCCACCTACAACATCCTTCTTGTTCCCTTTTTTAAGGAGACTGACCAGTGTTAATATCAGTAGAGTAATGAGTATCTTCATCCCTTTGTGAAGAAATAGGCTCCTAGTGTCGTTTCCAAGCTCATGGTCACTAACATCCTTTTCATCTTTGACAACGAAAGAAATTCCAAGATTAGGCTCCACTTCAGTGTTCCCAAAATCAGAGGCATCTTCACGCATCATTTATTTTCTTTGCAAGGATGATTCCCTTTCTAGCTTTCTTTTTTTGGTTCACCACGAAAATGGTAAGGATTTTGTCACAGGAAATTGTAAGGTATGAACTAGTAGTATACAACAATGCTACTTACTTCTAGCTCTACCCTGAACGCATGCGCCACAAAAATATAAAATTAAAAAGGAATCGCGTTCTGCGAAATTTCACCAACTAGGTCAGTGGCAATTTAAAAAGATTCCTAAAACATGGAACTTCAATACAAAATCACGTCGATATTAGAGTGCCCCTACAATTACCAGAAACCAAAACTATGATAAAACATATTGAGTCGAGAACAGTCGCGATTCTACCATTTTCCTTATACAAACTCACTCCGAGTCCTAATCACTTCTTAAAACTGCGATAAAAAAATTTTGAAGGAAAAAAAGGACAAAAACCTTACATGTGATTGTAATTGATGATATGGATCTTCTTAAACCTTCAACGTAGCTTTATGGACCATGGTTTCCTTGTGTATTTTGATGATAATAGAGAGGCAACGATTGCGGTTCCATGTTTTGGCCGTTGCAGAAAATCTTGTTGAAAATTGTGGAAGGGAATGAAGCTATGTTGGTTTGAGGGGTTTATTGCGGGTCCCTAGATTTTTGGAAGATAGATGGAGGAGGGATTTCAAAGATAGAAAAGCCAAAGAATTAGGGATTTAAAGGAGGGGAAAGCCGTGAAGGATGAGAAATTGAGAGGCAAAGGGAAGCTATTTGCCAAGAAAATCATGGAGGTGCAAAGTGATCCAAGGTTTTAGAATTAAAAAACATAACTTTTAATAAATAAAACATAACTGCCGAAAAATGTAAAATTAAAAAAAATAAACAAAACATAACTGCGGTTTTAGAAAATCTGTCGAAAATTATCCAAGGTTTTCAAAACCCTCAGTTAAAAACCCCTTCTAAAATACGTAATTTTTGTAGTGATATAATTTTGTTTTACCTTATGTAATATAGACATTTTTTCCGGACAATGTTCCGAGTATCTTAATTTAGACTATTTTTACTCCTTTCCTTATTTACTTTAATGTTGTATTCTTATTCTTTATTATAAGAACGGTTGAGTATGACTAATACTCTTTTATCCATATCTCTATTTGATTCTTATATAATCATTATTATTATTTGTTATTATTTTCCTAATTGTATAGTATGATTGTCCGATCTGTAGAAAATTGGACGATATTATCAGCCTAGAACCTAAGACAAGTCGGCTGGTTAGCCAAGCGGTAGATTAAAAACGAAGATTAATGCTATAGGATTATTACGTTAAATAAACAAAACTATTACTAGTTGAGCCGTAATTAGTCGATGTTAATCTGAAACGCATTCCAAAATCTATAAATACAAGTTTGTGGTATTGTGGTAGGTTAGTTTAATTTATTACACATTTATTACTAATATTATTGGATTCCTACTCACTTTGGCATTAAAGTGCCTTCTATAGGAAACTCCTCAGTTTGACTGAACAGTGGTAAATGTGAAACGAAGGAAGAATATGTGCTTGGAGTCGAAAGAGTGGACCAAGGAGAAGAGTTGACCTCGACCCCATAAACCAAAACATTTTGGTGCCCACCGTAAGGCCTGAGAATGTGCGAAGAAATCCAATGGTGACCACGAGAAATATAGGCAATCAACAAGATCTTATAGAGTTTATCAGAGAGATGCAGAGGCAGATGCAAAGAGATGTAACGAAGGCATGAAACCGAAATAGCAGCGTTGAGGGCCAAACATGTTATTGGTCGTCAAGACAAAACCACACAAAACTCTATGTCGGTTATCCCCACTCCCTCAAACTTGAACAATCAGGTTGAGGGGCCTACCAAGATGACTAAGAAGTTGAGTATTAGGGCAAGCAAGGGACCCATACAATGCAGAAAATGCAGGCTAAGGGTCTGTTGCCTTTTACGGCTAATGTCATGGAGGCGCCTATGTTTGAGTAGTCAACGACCCCAATTTTTTAGAAGTATGATGAGTCGACTAACCTGGACAAGCATTTATGCTCGTTCATTAATACCTTGGCATTTTACTCATCTAGTGACCCAGTTTGGTGAGAGTTTTCTCTTTATCTCTGAAGGAAGAAGCGTTGTCCTGGTTCAACACCTTACCATCCAACATAGTTGATTGCTTTCCCATTGTCTGCACCCTCTTCTACTGACAGTACATGACCATCAACGTCTAGAGCTTAACGCACCTTGTGTTGGTGAGTGATGAACCAATATTTTCCTCACTTCACTTAGTTTATTGTACTAGAATTAATCAGGGAATTGTGCTTAATTGTCCAGTATTTTTCCGTTTTTGCTAATTGTGCTTAATTTGACCAGAAATTCTAATTTTAATTAATTTGAATTATTTGAGTTAATTATTCGCATTAGTAATTGCAAGGAAAATTTTGGAAATAAATTTGGGACATTTGAATGTTAAATGAGAAATGACAATTGAGCCAAATTCATCTCAGCCATTTGACTTTTCGCTGGTTGCTGTGTGAATTTTGTGTCAACTTGTTTGTCCTCGTTCGAGTTCAATTCTTATCCGTTTTGCATGCAGTTTTTTTTCATAGTTTCGTATGGATGTCTATTTGCAAGTATAGTTTTTACTTTGTTCAAATTCATTTTTTGTTGTTCCCAGTATTTATTTTACTCCCCTATGTTAGTTCAGTGATTACTGTTTGAGTGACTTCTAATCTGTGTGCATTGTTTGCATGTTGTTTGATACTTGTGGTGGCTGGAATTGATCATTGGACGGTGCTAAGAACTCCCAACACTCAAGGATTCAACACTCATGTTGGCACATTTTAAAGCTCATTTCAAGAAGTAATATTGGTTGGTTTGGAAACCACATTGTAAACTCACGGTTTATAGCCCTTGGAAGATGACAATTGCACTGCCACATTTACTAAGTAAATGTCTCGGCCATACCACCTTGGCCCATTGGAAAATTCAGCAAGCATCACATATTGAATGGAAATGAAGGGGACCACGTTGTTTGCCATCAAACAAATTAACAAAGAAAGGAGTGGTACATAGACATGAACTCACGGCACACACAAAGGAATTTTCCTTCTTCTTGCAAGTGTGGGAGCCGCCACTTCTCATTAGAAAAAACATGACAAGAGAATGAAAGAAGGGGTCACCAGGCAAAGTCACGTCCACATGAAAGACTTCCAAAATGCTGAATTCTAAAGAAGTGCTACACATGGCCCACATGGAAAATTCAACAAAGCATTTGGCAAATCAAAGTATGGAATTGAAATTGAAATGATGGAGAGGGACCACCTTGCATTCAGCCCACGGTTCTCAAATAATTGGAAGATAACAATTTTAATTTGGAAGGAAACCACACTCTTTAAGAAAAGGCCACGGCAACTCCTTGTTCCCAAGTGAGGAATTTTGCAATTGGCAAGAATTTGGAATGAAGGAGGGCCACCAAAGGAAAGTTCACGTGAGCTCATGGATTTTATTATATTAATGTTATATTAATGGAAGTGGTTTCATGGCCCCGCTAGCTTGAAAAATTGGAGAAAGAAACAACACATCACTCACGGTTTTGGAAAGAATAATGGAAGCACACTTTTTGTTTTATTTTGTTTTTTTTAAAAAAAAACAAGAAGCCATGTCACGTAAGGAGTAAAATGGAGGGCCCCTTCATGACTTTTGGCACATCAAAGAACCATTAAGTGAAGAAAGAATGAAGCCATCCTACCAAGTCCACCTTACGTTCAAAAGCTCACGACCCACATGTAAAGGAAATGCATTAATTTTGGCTTGAAGAGATGTGCAGAATTTTTTGGTGACCGTCCTCTCCCAATCCACATTTGGTTTTAGACCTTCTTTTGGAAAACAAGCTCACGGTTTCCTTTGAGAGGCATCCAGCAGCTGCACCCCATTCATTCTTCATCTCACGTCCAAAGGAGAAAGGGGGATGGTGTACATGTTGAAGGAAATAACTCAGTTGTAACAGCCTTGGTTTTGAAAGCATCCAACAGCAAAGAAAATGGAGGCTTGGAGAAACATCCATATTTAACGTGGGCTGCACTTTCATGGTCCAGCAGCAAGGAGTTGCTCTTGGTTGAAGATAGCAAGCATCACGATCCATCAAGGGAAGTGATCTTCACACGTTCCAGCAACTTCCTCTCGGTGGTAACATGGCTGGCTGAAAGGAAAGTGAGGTGCTGCACGTTCACGCCTTCCTTCTTTGAGTAAATAAGCATGGACAAAGTGTCGGAATGGAAGGGATGAGTGCTTGGATGGAGAGAGAAGAAAGGAGCTGGTGTGAAAGGAGAGAAACGTGGAATGGAGAGGAGGAAGTGCAAGGCATGATGGCTGGAAGGAAACTCACGTGAATTTTGATTGGAAACAGGGAAGCAAACAGACACAAGAATGGAGGGCCCACAACCTCATTTCTTTGGAACGACTAGGAGCAAATTGGTGGGAGAAATTTCCCAAAACAGGAGCTACCAATTGAGGACAAACCGAGAAGCAGACAAGCTCCTTGAAATTGAGAGGGAAATACGGAGACTTTGTCGAGAGAAGTAGTTATAAATTGGCAGCAGCAGAGAAGAAGACGGGAGGAGGGAGTCCAGTGGTGAGGGGGCTGCTGGAAAATCCAGCAGCTGGAAATTGGGGGCTGGAAATTCCAGCAGGGAGCTTATCCAGTTTGCAGAGCACAACACTACATCATGGAGTCTTACGGTTAAGAGTTGAACAGTGTACATCATAGGTTCCCATTTTATTCCTTTTGTTTGTTGTAATCTATTTCAATTCAATTTTAGTTTGATTTATTTTTCTGAACATCCAAGTGTGTACTGTTTTTATTTTATTTCTGTAATTACATTTCTGCTGCTGTAATTAAATTCTGCTGTTATTTAATTCTCTGTTGTTATTTTTGTGCAATTAAATTTATGTTGTTTTTACTATGTTGTTAATCATTTCACTTTGAATCATTTATTGTAAATTTATTTTCTTTATTTTACTGCAGTGATTTTGATTCTGTTTTTACTGTTTTTACTGTTTTTCTAAATTTACTATTTTTCTGTATTTTATGTTTTTCTGTATTACGTTTTTATTGTTTCTGTATTACTGCAATTTAAGATTCTAAAACTCTGTACTGCTTTAATTCTGTACTGCTGTAATTTACTGTTTTCTATCTTTTACTGTTTTCTGTATTTGCTATTTTCTATATTTACTATTTACTGTATTTTTGTTTTTCTGTAATTTCATTTTCTGTATTTTAGTTTTCTGTTTCAGATTTAATTTTCACTGTTTTATGTTTTTGAATTTTCGTTTTTACTGTAGCAAATTCGTTTTTACTGTTTAATTTCGTTTTACTGTTTTAATTTTAGTTTTACCGTTTTAGTTTTATGTTTTTACGGTTTGTTTTACTGATGTTTTTGGTAAATTTTAATTACAATGTTTTTACACTTTTGTGCATGTTACTGTTCACGCATTTTAATTTCAACCACTGCGTAATTTTTCGTTTTGTGATTTTACTATTATTTCATTGTTTTCACGTTTATTGTTTTAAAATTAATTTTCAGTTTAATTTAATTTTACCGCATTAAAACAACAAAACATAAAAACCCCCCTTTCGTGTTTAATCTGAAACTGAACCACAAATTGGTCCTCGAGAGACGACCTAGGAGTCAAATCCTAGTAAACTATACTGCATTATTTTCGTGCACTCAACTTTTGTGAGCGGTGCGACCCGTCCATCAGTGAGAACCAAGCAAGGGAAAGATGAATCCTTAAAGACCTTCATGGATCATTATGACAAAATCGCTCGACAGGTTATAGACATTAGTTAGGAGTTTATCCTCAACACTATTTTGATGGCTTTAAAGACGAGACCATTCGCGGATAACCTGTATGCTAAGCCACACAAAACTATGGATAAGTTGCAAAAGCGAGCATCTAAGTTCATGCACATCGAGGATATGTGCACCTTTTGCAAAAAACAACATGAAGAAGTCGTTGCAGCGAACGACAACAAGAAAGACCTAAAGAAATCGATTGACGATAGGGAAAAGGGAAGCGACTTTAGGCCAAAAGACCTTCCCAAGGGGTCAAAGTTTCATCAATACACCCCCTTAAATGCACAAAGGGAAAAAGTCTAGGAAGAAGCAATGAGTGCTGACATCCTTCCCCCGATCAAGAAGAAGCCCACTCCGAGGAATGCATATGGTAAGATACACTACAAGTACCACCAAAACCTTGGACATACCACGAAGGAGTGCTCTACCCCTAGTACCAAGATCAAGAAGCTGATCCGGACGGGTCATCTCCAATGGTATGTCAGAACCAAACGTCTAGAAAGGAGCCCACCTCGAAGACAAAGTTCTGATCGGCGTCCTCGTCGAGATTATCGTGGATATGACAACAGGCGGCGTCGTAGTAGGAGTAGGAGTAGAAGTTGTGATCATCCCCCTGCGCGATCACATTAAAACCATCTCAAGGGGATTCAAGGGAGGCGAATCATCCTCGTCCGCTAGGAAGAGGCACTTCAAAGGCCTTAAGATTGTCCACTTGGTGGATAAGAAATAGAGATCTATGTCACCCATTACCTTTACGAATGAAGACTTCTACGCCCCTGACCCCGATCAGAATGATCTGATGGTCATGATGGTTGAAATCGCTCGATATGGCGTGAGCAAAGATCTTATCGATGAGGGAAGCTCTATGATTGGACTACATGCTTGTACTCTTCTTCCATCAAAATTTTGTGAATACAGTATGATGGCCTTTTAAATCACAGAGAGTCCATCGTATAGTCTTCTTATTGTCTTGTAGAATCTTCATTAGTCTCTTCTTTTCATCACTTGTTAAGGTGTTGCTTAGAATTACTAGTTTTTCATAATTTTCCTCCAAAGAAACATATTTCAAATGTGGTGGTAGTTGTTTCAGTTCTAGGTTCTACAATTGTGGATTTTGTCTAAGGCTCATTTCCATTTTCTAAGCTAATTTTGAAGGAATTTCTTTAGCTTTATTCAAATATGCTAAGCACTTTTGTTTTCCTCCTCCTCTTCTGCATTGAGATTTTTAATGAGATTCATCATAGTCGTTCTATAAGCTCCACAGTTGAGAAGCTATTCTTTGCATTCAAGCACACCTCATCTAAAATGTCCATTTTGAAGGAATATATTTTCTAGCTAAATATTTTAATGCTTTAAAAACATTGAAATTTACTTGTTTATCCTGCACTCCTACCTTCAATTTTCCATTGTCTACATCTATGATGATTAATTGTTTTCATAAATGGTCTTCCAAGATTAAAGCTACTTCAACATCTTCTTCCATATTCACGGTTACAAAATGTATTGGAAGTAGGAATTATCTATTTTCACCAATAAATCCTCTGCAATACCATAAGGATGCTTGACAAATTTGTCAACTAACTATAAGGTGATTCTTGTTGGCTGAATATCCATGCCTCTAATTCTTCTTAACGTAGATAATGATATTAAATTGATGTTTGCTCCTAAGTCTAGTAATACCTTACCTACTGTGAAGTTTCCAATAGCAATATGCAGGATAAAATGGCTTGGATCCTTGGATTTCTAGGCAAATATGTTTGGACTTTGCAACCAACTTCTAGCTCTATTGTCTCTTATTAAGAGATTCTCTTTTTCTTTGTCCTTAAGTTCTTCATGAACTTGGCATATGTATGTATTTGTTCCATAACTTCAATGAAAGGAATGTTGATATATAGTCTTTTTATCATATATAGGAATCTCGTAAATTGTTTCTCCTTATCCTTCCTAGTTAAAGCATGTGGATAAGGAATACTTGTAAGAGAAACAATTTTTAACTCACAAATATTATTTTCTCTCCTATCCTCATTTCTCTTTTGTCTCTCATTTTTTTTCCTTTTCTTTTTTTGTATTTACACTCTCTTCCTTATTCACACCTATGCTTTCTTTTCTTCACTCTACACTACAAAAATATGCAATTTTAGAAGGGGTTTTTTTTAACATTATCGGAGGTTTTAACCCCTGGTAAATATGTTTCCAGGTTTTAATAGAGGTTTTTTTTTTTCAATTTCCAGGGATTTTGGGAACCGCCGGAACTAACCGGGGTTCGGCAAAACCGCCCCTAATAACAGTAGTTTATTAGAAACCGCCGGCACATACTAGATTCTCAAAACTGTACCTTTTCCAGGGGTTTTTTGAGAACCGCCGGAACTAACCGGGGTTATAGAACTGCCGGAAGTAGCTGAGTTCGAAACTTTCCAGGGGTTTATTAAAAACCGCCGGAAATGCATGCAGATTTTTTTTTTTGGAATTGGAGAATTTCGTAATTCTGATGCAGCAAAGACCTATCTAACAGTGTTAATAAAATGATATTAGAAATCTACAATAAAATCAAGTACCTCTCAATAATACTAATGATATTAGAACATTATCTGTTTCCTTATATTTACCTAAATAAAATCCATTTATTTACTTCTATATTGCAGCTGTGTAAATAACAATTACTAGGAAAGGATTTTCATGCTGTAATTACAATATTTAATCCCTATAAATCAAGGGATTTGACTATGCATTGATCATTACAACTTAACATTGAGAGTCAACATCTCAAGAATTTCAGAATCAATTACATTAAAATAAACTATTATTATAGAGCCAACTAACAAGGCTAATGTCACCTCCTCCCAAAGCAAAATGCAAAGAAAGATAATGCATTTTCAAAAAACCATACAAAACATGAACGAGAAGTTCAAAAAATATATCCAAGGCAAGTAAGAAGCAATATTTACAAGAATTTTAATAACAAGTAGCAAATACTGATGAAAAGAAAACTTGGTAACATAGCAGACATCAGAGCAACCATGAAGATAGTTATTTTTAAGGCACTGGGAGCAGAGAAAAGTTTGTCCTAATTTTGGAATAAGGACCAAAATTCAACACTGAAAAGGCACATAATATGTAATATGGTCGAGGGTGGACAAAGTTGTTCAATACTAAAAATTAAATACACAGAGTTCTAAGGTTCTCCTTTTTCATTACATCCATCATTTGGCACACTTCCTTGATCAGATACCTACAATATAACATAATAGTTAGTCGATTATATATTTAAAAAAAAGATCATACAAATAAATTTAGCAATTATTACCGATGAAGGTTGAAATGTAGCAAGATGTGAAGGCAATTGACCCGGATAATTTTGCAACAATAATGATATCACTGCCTTCATTTCATTGACTTGTGTTGTCAATGAAGATACCTTTAAAAGATGAAATTATTTAAAAATTAAGAAAAATGATATCTAAGAAGTTGATCATAAAAAGAACAAACCAAGTAATTGATAAAATATTCATTAACCTGAGTTTGTAATTTAACATTAGAAACAGAAGTTGAAGATGATCCACCATGAGAACGAGCATGGACTCCAAAGACTTTAGATGGGCAAGGACCCAAACCTAAACCACAAACGCGTCCACAATGCTCTTTGATTCCTAAAGCACGAGCCAATGAATCTGAACTAGATATTTCTTTTGATTGAGTTGATGATATTGTAGATTCATATGCTTCAATTTTTTCCTACATACAACATTTAATAAAATAGTGAAATCATCTAAATCGGATAAAACAATTCACCCAATTTCATTATCAGTAGATATACAATTATCAATGCACAAACAATTTGATTCTAGTCCAAACAGAAACAACACCGGATTAAAGAGTTGCGATTCTAATTTCTAGAACCAGATTTCAAAGGGCTATTTTTACAACACTATCAGAAGACTTTTACTTCAGTTTTATTTGGTTCAAGTATATATTTTTACTCCAAACAGCAACATATGTAGTAGCCCTTTGAAGTTTGACTATCATGGTCATGAAACTTATGTATGATGCTAATCCTTGAAAGTTATCTACAATAGGGAAGTATATATACTCTAACATGGTACCGTTATAGCTGCTAACACCAGCTCATGAGCCTAATGCAGGTTTCACAATATTCTTGGAATCAACATATTAAGTAGTAGGTTGTTAAGTAAGCAGTAGCACTTTTGGCTCTTTTATCTTGAAGACTCACCATCATTGATTGACAGACATGTGGAAGACAGAGCCAAAATCAAACAACAAACATTGCAATATGAAAAAACAATCACAATTTAATCAGAACAATATAACTTTAATCATGTTATATTTCATATACAACTTTACAAACTCACACACTCCTTTTACAAGTAAATCCATTAGAATATAGTATATTCTCAAATCAAATTATCTGCAGAAAATATACATACATACATATTTGCTGCACTAAATTGTTATACATTTGTAATAAGAATAAAACTTACTCCAATTTCTCTTGCCTCATCACTAACAAAAGCTCCATTGGTCTTCTTATGGGTAGCTATCCATACTTGTCCTCTGCTAACTTTGTGCCCACACTCTCTTTCCTATGAAAATGGACGAATGCAGAGTAAGTATGTCATAAATATAATGAGAAATAGAAAGCTGAAGAACAATAACACTTCATCATTTCTTCCCTCTTTCTTGCAATGCTTTTCGACCCCCCCTGTGTGAGCAAGAGTTTGCTTTGTCCTATTATGCTTATTTTTTTGGGCAATCTCCTAACATTTTCATATAAAAAGTTATTAAATTTTAACAGAAATTTAAGAAAAAGAAATTTAGGTTTTACCTTTGTTCTTTCCTCAAGACGATAGTCAACAAAAGAAGCCCAGTGATCTTTATCTATTCCTTCTGGAGCCATGGCAATCAATTCATCTCTAGTACATGTGCCATCATCTCTTTGTTGCCACAATTCTTGTCGAGAATCTCTCCATTTATGATTAAGTGCTTTCAAGATGTAGCTGATTTGAATATCAGAATTGATTGCAAACTTTGTCAGCAAAACAGATTTTAATCAAAATTAACAACAATTACATAATAAATCAATTATTAATGCTTCTTTGTAATGGTATTATAAATTTACATTACTTACTTGAATGGTATTTTGAATTATATCTTCTTTGTAAGTTTTAGGAATCTTCTTCCAAGTAGAATAACATATAGGGAATGCCTTGAAGTTTCTAGCAATACTCCCCAAGAATCGATTCAATAATGCGCCAGCGTCTCCAATTGGTTGACACTCATCGTTCCAACGTACAATAATCCTTTCATTTTGAGACAAATTCCAAACATCATTTAATTTTAAGTGTTTGGTAGTCATCTTACTTTGATCATCTGTGAAGAAATAAAATTTGTGTCAAATACTCTTTTGTCAAACAACTTCAGCAAATATAAGTAACATAATACAAGCATTAAAATGTTGAACTTGTGTCTCACCAATGACATCAACCGACCATGCTCCCTTGTGTGTTGGTGGCCTTTGTTGTTCAACTTCCAACAAAATATCCTGATTTTCATCTTGTTCATGTTCATCTTGTAAATGAGAATTTTCTCTAAATTGAGATGGTGAATGAAGAGCATCTTCATTTGACTGCACTTGATAGCAATATATAACAACCAATCAGTTTAACAGAGTTTAGCACATTACCCATGGTAGATATAGGTATTTATCAACAACCAATATGAATGCACAACTATATGAACAACTGGAATATATTCTTACTAGTTGAAAAGACAGATATGATAATCTCTTATGATAATATATTTTGCAGTGTGAATTAGCTTTAATTCTTCTCTACTGCACTGGACACATGCTACCTACTTTATTAACTTTTGAACTTATATGTTACTTATAAGTAAGTATATTCTTGGTACATCTCTGATATTAAATTATGTGCGAGAATATACCTTTTTATCTTGGTTGGTGGAATGAAGACCGACATGAGAAATGATAGTAGATCATGTAGTTTTAGTCCAGCGAAAAAAAAAAGACTACTCTATTGATGCCTTGTGTACTTCTACCTCCTTCAAAACCATGTGCTTCCCCATTTTTTCTGAACAACTACTCAATCATCTTCAAAACTAAACTAATAGTTAAACAATATTAAGATTTTATAAACTACTCTATAAACATTAATTTATAGGTAGCACAGAACAATATAAGACTACAATAAGAGAGCAACAATCTTATTTAGAAGGAAGAACTCAAAACAAACCACTTCAGTAAACAAAATAAAGGACTGGAAACAAAACACTTACATTAACTTGAACTGATGACTGAAAAAATGCAATTGGAGACTCAATAGGAGCAAGAGTGCATGTTGATTGAAAAACAAATGCATTTGGTGCAGAAGTGCATGGGCTTTGGCTTGTCAAAGGTAGCTTTAGTTTGTATGTTCCTACAAATAAATGAATGTCAAAAAATGATAACAACATGAATAAAACAAGTATTAGACATTCAGATAATGGAACTTACTTCTTTAAGGGACAGATAGAGATGGAGAGGATTGAACTTCAGGAGCTGGTGGATGGTTAATTATATGACCCCATGTGTGAGACGAACTTTGTGGTGTATGATGTTGTGTCTCCTTCTTCTTAACTATTATTCTCTTCATCTTCAGGTGGTCTACAAACAATTACATAAATAAAACTTAAACCACCTATATATAAGATATAATAAAGAAGAAAATAACAACTAACAATTAAAATTAAAACCTTGTTAATGGTATATTTCTTTCATCATCTGGAAATAATGTTTCTAAGTTTTGTTGTTGAAACGGTTCACATTCATGAAAAATTTCAACATCATCTTCACCCATGTTGTACAAGTCTCTAGGCTTTATATGTACAGGGATGCACCAATTTTTATCAAACTCATCATCTACATAATATACCATTTGTGCTTCTGATGCTTGAATGTATGGTTCATCATCATCATCATCACCGGTATGAATCACGCGTCCAAAACTTACACTTGTAAATCCCAACTCATCAGTCACAATCCCCGTAGAAGTAGTTGTATTAGCCCACATACATTTGAACAAGACAACTGAGAAACGACCATGGTAATTTATTTCAATTATGTCCACTAATCAACCATAATAAGGCACACCTACAAATTGCATTTGATTATCACTACTACTTGCATAACTCCTTGTCCCAAATGTACCAAACACTCCACTATTTTGTGTTTTAAGCCATACGTCACGCTCCAAGATGCTAAACTTGAATCCGTTAACATTATAGGCATTATATCGCTTTGCACAATCAATCGGACCCATGGCTAAGAATTTCAAATCAGTTGAGTGAAGGCTAGTTGACTCATTCCTTATCTAAAAGGAAAAAAAATAACATATCCATGTCAATTATCAATTATAACATAGAATGAAACCAATCACTGTGCCAATGTTTAATGGTATAAATATACGTACACGACGTGAAAACCAATCTGTAAATTCTCTATGAACTCTCTTGTCTATCAAAGATGATTGTCGACTCCGATTTCTCAATTATCTCTGTAATGTGTCTCTAAATTCCCTACACAAAGTGTCCAAATTATACATAGTTACTTTCTAATAAAAGACTAATTAATAGAATTGATCAAGTGAAAATACTTACTGAAGAACGGGTCAACTATGGCATTATTTGTTAGGATATGACGATGTGCCTGTAACTTTTCCTTGGCAAATAGAGAGAAATAAGTGAAACCTCACACTGGTTTTCCGATCGGTGGGAATAAAGTGCTTACAGTACAAGAGTCAATGCTTGGTTCATCATTAACACGACGCAATCTATTGAACACGGTCTCAATTCCATCTAAGTATCTAGAACAAAAAGTTAAGCACTCTTCTGCCATGTACCCTTCAGCTATTGAACCTTCGGCTTGTGCCTTATTATGCACATAAGACTTCAATTTTCCCAAGTACCTCTCAATAGGATACATCCATCGGTATTGGACAGGTCCTCCAAGCTTCGCATCCTCCAATCTTACGTTGTTTGACATCAATGCATCTACTGATGTTACTTGAGTAACCATCAGGTACAGTTATATGCTTCAAAGTTTTCAGAAACATATCCTTATTTGCATTTGACAATGTATATATAGCAGGAAGATATCTACCATTCTCGTCAGGCCACAAATCTGGTCTTATACCCCAAAGTTCTAAGTCTTTTCTTGCCTTTAGATTGTCTTTGCATTTATTATTTGTACTATCATTCAACAATGTAAACAATATATTATCACAAACATTTTTTTCAATGTGCATAACATCTAGATTGTGGTGCAATAAGTTATCTACCCAATAAGGAAGGTCAAAAAATATACTTTTCTTTCACCATTGTAGAGTCTTTACCTTAGGACGATCAATTGTGCGTTGTCTTTTTGACCTTTCTTCAACAATAGGTTCTTTCCCAAATTCAACATGAATATTACCAAGTTGTTATAAGATATCATGACCTGAGATTGCCACCGGTTGGCTTCTATTTTCAATAGTTCCATCAAACCTCATATGAGCCAATCTAAACCTATGTCTTCCATCTAACCACCGACGATGACTTATAAAACAAAATTTCCCACCTTTGACAAGCTTCTTAGGAGTAGTGTCAAAATTACATCTCGAACATGCCAATCCTATATGTGTGTTCCACCCAGATAAGGTTCCAAGTCCTGGAAAGTCACTAATAGTCCACAATATGGTTGCACGCATATCAAACACTTCATTCCCATATGAATCAAAAGTTTTGATGCCAATGTTCCACAACTCCTTCAACTCTTCTATTAATGGTTGTAAGTAAACATCAATATTGTTGCCCGGTGCTCGTTTTCCAGGAATGATCATGGAGAGAATGAATGAACTTTGTTTCATACACATCCAAGGAGGAAGGTTGTATGGTATGAGAACAACTGGCCAAATACTTTGATTGGTGCTCAAGTTGCCATATGGATTGAACCCATCATTAGCTAAACCAAGTCTCACATTTCGAGGGTCTAAGGCAAATTGAGGGTGCATGAGGTCAAATTTCTTCCATGCTTCAGAATCTCTTGGATGTCTTAACATGCCTTCATCCATACTTTCTGATGCATGCCATCTCATATGCTCAGCTATTTTAGATGATAAAAACATCCTCTGTAATCGGGGCTTCAAAGGAAAATACCTTAACACCTTTGCAGGAATCTTCTTTCGCTTATTAACAACAACATCATCATCAATTGTATTTCTCTTTTTTGGCTTCCATCTTGATGTCTTACATTTCTTACAAGAATCTCTATGTTTGTCTTCTCCAACATACAACATCAATCATTCGGGCAAGCATCAATTTTTGTGTAATGAAGACCAAGCTTGTTAATGACTTTTTTGGCTTCATAGAATGAATTTGGAATTTTAGCATGTTGAAATGCATCTGCTAGCAACTCTAGTATCATGGACATAGCTTTGTCACTTATTCTGCATAGACATTTGATGTGATACAACTTCACCAAGAATGAAAGTTTTGAATATTTATCACATCCTTCATATAAACTTTGTTGTCCATCTTGCATTAATTCAAAAAAATTTGTCCCATCATGACTTCTAGCATGGCTTGACATTGCACCCATCTCGTCATCATCCGTCATGTCGTTGTTAGAGCAATGATGTGCAAATACATCATTAATCATTTCACACATATTATCATTAATTTCAACTCCTCCACCATCTTCTTCGACCATTACTTGAGGAGCTTCAGCCATTACTTGAGGCGCTTCGTCATTTACTCTTCTCTCCCCGTGTAGAAGCCACACTGTATACCCTTTTGGAAAAGGCTTAATAATTAAATGATCATATACTTCTTCACGAGTTTGTCATTTCTTAAAATTGCATTTTTGACATGGACATATTATCTTTCCCCTGACACCATTATTAGTTAATGCAAAGTCCAAGAAGGTATTTAATCCTCTCATATATTGACTTGTATTTCGAGGCATGTCTATCCATGATTTATCCATTAAAACGACCTTTGTTCATGCCATGAGGATTGAAAGGTTAGAATAAGTGACGATATTCAACGAAACACTACATAAGAATTCATAACTAAGTAGTTCCCCTACTTAGTTATGAAATTGTTGCTTGGAATAATTTAATACTAAGTAGTACACCTACTTAATGTTAAAAGTAAATTGTTGCTTGGAATATTTTGAATTTAGAGATTTAGATGTTTGGTATCCAAAAAACAAAAAGCAGTGATAAAAATAAATGAAGAAAAATAAGAGTCATGAGTGATCTCTAAATTAATAGAAGGAGACAAAGCACTACTTCCTATAGTTGTATTAACATATTACAATAAGTTGGGTTTCCAAAGACAGACTTGTCTTCACATACCATATTTTAGAAGCTAAAAAACAAAGATCAAGGTTTAAAAAAATTAAGAAAAAAGGGAAAGAAATACCTCTTTCTGGGTTTTCTTACAACAACATGAACAAAAGGACATTTAACAACTAGGCATCATCACAATTCACAAGCTTAGAGGGACCTGGGACTAACATATGCACATGTACTTCTGCTAAAAGTATGAATTGGTTAGATTAAAATTCAAAAAAATCAAATCTGTAGAATGAAAGAAGATATATTTAATAATTAAAAAAATAGTAAAAACATCAAGTACACAATCAAAACCTCAAACACCACATGCCAGTAACAGAGAAACTATAATTCAATTGGCTGATGTTGTTGCACTGAACTGGAAAGAGTAAAACAATAGGTCATGTGTCTATATTGAGGTTAGAAAACAAATTATAATTGAAATTTAATCTAATACAACATTTTCCTTTTTCTTAAATTTTAAAATAAGATATAAGAAAAGAACAAAATATCAATGAACGAACAATATGAGAAAAGCCAAAAGGCATTTTACCTGAATCATTTAACACACATAAATAGGGGAAACCAAAGATTCCTAGACTCATAAAAGTAATAATCCATGGAAACATATGCTTTAGTAACTTTCGAGTTTTCAAAAACTAATGGAAAAGGTTAATTAATATAACATTGGGCTTCTAAAATCAACAAATGCAATTATACAGTAACATTACCATATAATTCAAATAATGCATCTAACAAGCAACATGTATAACTCAATAAGTATACAAGTCTCAAATTCAAACTTTTTTAATGAAAAAAAAAATAACAAAAGACAATAATAGTTTTCTGCTTAGCAATCAAACTCTACAACTGCAAGATAAAGGTAAAGAGAACGTTTAAACACAAATAAAATAATTATAGAGAATTTGAGAAAAGGTAGAAATGAAGAGGACAAAAACCTTAATTCAGACTAAGAGTAGCAAAATGTTTACATCAATATTGGAGCAAGCATTACCGAGAGCATTACCAATAGAAGTCGATTATTTATATATAAATATTAAACAGACACACAATATATATATATATATATATATATATATATATATATATATATATATATCATTTTTATATTTCCTCTAATATTTCTATTTTAACATATTATAAAATATAGTATGAGTCTCCAATAAACATTTACAGTGACCTAATGATTCATATTGTCAATTTTTGGCCAAGAACAATGCACCATTTACAGTGAACATTTACCCTTCTTGTGTCTATGAAATACCATGATATTATATATAAATGGTGTCACCAAAATAAATCAGTTTCATTGATAATACAAATCAAGTTTACCTAAATGACAGTGACACTGAAGTCTCTACTATTAAAAATAAATCAACAAATAAATTCTTATCATTAGAAACGATGAAGATTAGGTTAGAATGAAAAATGAAGATATAGATAGAGAGATAGATGAAGATTAGGTTAGAGTAAAAGAAGAAGAAGAGGAACATACCTCGACCTCGCGTCGACCTCGCCGCCTCAACCACGATGCTCAGCCCAAGCTGGGGAAGACACAACACAGACGAACACGAACACGCACACAAAGCAGGGAAAGCTTCTGATGAAGGCAGGGGAAGAAATGAAAGTGCTGGAAGGGAATTAGAGATTGGGGAAAAACCTTTCTAATTTGCCAACCGTAAAAACCTTTTCTAATTTGCCTCAAAATCTTACTTTGGTAGTCATCTAATATTAAACCACCGAAAATTATTTTAAAATAAAAATATTTTCAGGGACAGCTTTGGTTAGTAAACGCCAGAATTAAAAAAAAATACTTACTTGCTGTTTTAAAACCTAAATCGCCGGAATTTATCCAGAGTTTCTAAAACCGCCGGAAAAAACTCCTTCTAAAATTTATTATTTTTGTAGTGATGACTAATAACTTGTTAAATATCTTAATTACAACAATTACATTTAAATCTATATTCAGCATTAGTTTGAGGGTTCTTAGTAAGTATAAAAGTCGTCTTTTGTAAAAAAAAATGGAAGCAATTATTTACAATTCCAATTAGAAGCATGGTTTTTGTGATGAAATTTTTTTTTTTAATTTAAATCTAAGTATTTTATTTTATTTTGATAAACAACTTTTTTTATTTTTTAACTCTTTCTTTTTCAATATCATGTCATATTGAAGATGATGAAGATAGTGACAAAGATGGAAGCGTCGAAGGAACTTGTTCTTAGGAGTGCTTCTAATAATCCTAAAAGGAAGATGATTAATGTTATCTTAAATTTTTTCTGACTAAATTATCATGTACCCTTTGGTTGGTAACTATGCTTAAACAACTTAACAGGTAACTCTGCTTAAATAACTTAATAAATTAGTTTGACCGTAATAACACTTCATTCTACTATCACAACGTCTATTTAATTGAGTTTAGATTAACTACCCATATAAAATATGTAGGTAAATACACAAAATTTTAATGTTGCTTTGAATATATTTGAACCTGATTTTGAATTATATTTAAATATAATTTTGGATTGTAATTGAAATTAATTCGGATTATAACATTGGATAATGAGATATTTAAGCAATTGGATAATGAGATATGTATTCAAATAGATAATTGAATTGGATTATGCTTGAATGAGGTGTTTAAGCAATTAGATATTGTGTCACATTTGGTTTACTATATGTTTAACTTTTAACCAAATGAGATGAGTTATTCTGAACACATTGATAACGTATTTAAGCAAACCCATATAAAAAAGACTAATGATAAATTTATTGATGAAATATCAATAATGACACATGATCTTAATTTTGTTTCATGTTTGTTTATTTTAATTATATAAACTATGTATATGAAATCTTAATTTACTCTCAATAAGAATAATTTGAGAGTAAATTTTCTCATAGATGATATGGAGTTTCTTGTGTGATACAAGAAATACATTACCTAAATATTATGCAGATATTCCATGTATGAATATTTAAAGAGGAAGTGAACATTTGAGCGAAAGATAGAACCAATTTTACATTTTTGTTACTTAAATTGTGAGATACTAAAACAAAAAAGTCTTTCTCAATTTTAAGAAGTTTTGACATCTAATTAATGTTGAAGATGATATTAAAGTTAAAGCTTAATATCATTGTTGGTCCCTATTTTTGTCAGCTTTGTAGCTTTGTTTAATGTGGGATTCATTTTTTTTAAGGTTCAGGGGTAGAGTCCAGGGGTAGAGTCCACGTAAGAAAAATGGAATAAGTTGTCACACAATAATGCTCATAGTGGCGGACTCACATCATCATCTCATCACGTCATCACCATCTTCCCCAAATCAAAAACCCTAGTTTCTATAGGTTGTGGTTGATTTTGATTTCTGTAGGTTTTCATGATTTAATGGAAAACGATTTGAGGATTTCGCTTCTTGCAGATGATTTTGCGTCATCAATGGAGGTTGAACGAGTTCAATGATGGTGACTTTGCATATTTTCACAAAAGAGGTGCGATTTTTGCGAATTAGGGTTGATGTTCGATTTCGCGATTTTGCGAATTAGGGTTCAATAGTTTTGTGATTTTTGGGGTTTTACTTTGCAGGTTCTCACGAAATTGAAGTTCTCTAATTTGTGATGGAGAAGATCAAGATTCTGAGATGTTGATGGTGGTTCTCATGATGGATAGCGATTTGGGCTTACGAAATTTGTGTTGATTCATTGCAGTGGAAGGTTTCTTTTACAGATTGGGTTTCTTGGTTGATTTGTGGTGGCTTGTGCGGTTGCTAACGGTGAAGCTCATGGTGGTCCGGCGACATAAAGAAGATGATGGTACGAGAGTGGTGCACGGAGATGCACTAGTGGAAAGAAAATTAGGATTTTGTCTTAGGGAAGATGGTGATGACGTTTCGATATTCGTGACAAATCATTCTCTTTTTTTTGTTACATTCACATTTAACCGTTAATGATTTAAATGTCGTCTAAAATGACCAAATTGAACATAAATTACGATATAATGGACTATCTTGAATATTAAAAAAATGAGTTCTACATCAAACAAAATTGACGAAAATAAAGAACAAACAGCCATAAACATATATAAATTTTTGATGAAGAAGATAAAACGAGTAACGGACCAAATTTATTCACATGGCTAAATTATTATACTTAGTTCTTGAGAAACATAAATCAAATAAAGTAGAAAATAATATCATAATTATAAAAATTTATCATGAAATTGCTTTTAAAAAATTATGCATTTTCACTTTCCGAAGAGTCTAAAAGAATGATATTTTATAAAAGTATAATATGTCGATATAATACTTTCTTGATGGTGCAGAAATATTTTTTAAATTATAGTTTTACGACGAAGAATACAAATATTTCTAAAATGTGTTTTTACTTCAATTATTACATTATCTTTTTAATTCTTATACATATTTTTAAAAAAAATAATTAAATATGTCAATTTAATAATATCATAAATTAAAAAGGTAATTTTACAATTTTTTTCATGGGAAACAAAATGCCGCTCAAGAACTAAATTTATAATTTTTTTTGTAAGTTATAATTTTTATTTGTTAAAATATAAAAATTTATTTAAATATAATTTTTTTGTTATAATAAAAAATATAAAATGTTATGGAGAAAGGAAAATTGTCATTTAAAATCATTAAAAATAATGCTATTGCAATTTTAAATAGTTAATACAGTATAAACAAAAGTTCTTATGTCTAGTTTTCAGTAAGTGGATCCACATGCATTATTTACTTTCTTTTTATGATAAATAAAATAAAATAATTGTTGTTAAAATTATAAAAATAAACATAAATAACTTTTTTCAATATTTTTGATTTATTTTGAAAATAATACTTTCAATATAGATAGTTATTTTAATTTAAAGAAGAGGTTAAATTTAAAAAAAATATTAAATTTAGAATAATGTTACTTGAAAGATAAAGTTGATAAAATAATTATTTGAATTTTAAAAAATCATTATTTGAAAAATAAAATAAGAAAATAGATATGCAAAATTTGTATCGATTGGTATAAGGCTAGAGATAATTTTTCAGCAAAGATTTTATTACAAAATAATTCATTTTACAATTTTTTTCCTTTCAATAAAAAAAAAAAAAAGCAGTTAACTATTTTCATTACAACAGCCCCGCCATGCTCCACTCCCATCTCTCTAAAATAGCAAGAGGATTAAAAAAACCACTAAAAACCTAATTACCTAACCCAGTAATATGTAGTCCTGTCCTGTGTATCAAAGGTGAATGTAGGTGAGAAAGTAATGCAGTACATATCCACAGATCGGTTTGTGGGATAGGAGAAGCAACACCAACACCCAAAACGGACAGAAGGAAAACCATTGAACCACGGAATTGTTAACCAGGTGCGTTCTGCATAAATCTCTTGACCTAGGAACAAACAAATCCAGTATCGCTGTTTTGTTTTTTCTTCTAGTGTCCAACCGAGGAGTTCGATAAACCTGATATAGTAGGAAGAGATTGTGAGGAAGACCAATTTTGAAAAGCATTGATTTGACAAGAGGATCAAATCAGGTGTATACCACATCCTGCTCGTCCTGATGCTCTACTTAAGTATGTACGATCAATCTCTGAGGTGTCAATTATTCCATACAATCACCTTTGAAATTTTTTGCAAATTGTGGTCTTGAGATGCAATTCCACAAAAGGCAGACAAAGAAACAGTAGTAGCCGAGCTATGTATAAACTTGAGGAAAAATAAGTATATCACTTTGGATGAAAGAAACTGACTTGTATATATATAATAATAAGGATATCATTGCTTAATTTAATCCCCAAATTCAGGAATTTGAACCGATTAATTGCATACCTTTGACTAAAAAAATAATTATTAATGTATAGTTTTTTATTTAAGTGTCATATTTTCGTTGATAAAGCACTATAAGCAGCTTTTCTTTTTTGTTTCTTCCTTTCCCACATTGTCATTATGACTAGATATATTGAATGGAGCAATAAATTAATATTCGGCCCGTATTGTTAACTATATCACTCGTGAAGTTCTTATGTTTGACTTAATCCTTTTATGATTCCAGCTTGGGAAGGAATTGAGCACTCGGCCTGACGTATATTACCAACAGTATATTGCCAAGAACTCGCCAAGTTACAGGTACAGTGGCATCTACCTGTCTATTTAATGCACGTTTAGTTTTGTGGGTATGTATGTGCCTCTTACAAACCTAGCATAGGAAACATGATCTCTTTCAATTCTTACTTATTCTTTCTCTCTTTCACAGACGTATGGGTATGTGGTTCAAACACACGCTACCTAAGATTTCAAACCTTATCACTCTTCCTATCACTCAGAGTCTTTACCAAATTGTTTGATGTAAAGTTCAAACTAAACATGTATGGTTGACTTATATGTGGTACATATATATCCCTGTTATCACGTGAAGGGCTATCTTCAGGCTCTGCATTATGAACATCACTATATGACATTGTATTTTTATTATATCTACAACATAGGTTTCTAGTTTTATGAAAATAGTACTAGTACAGGTTCGAGTTTGATTTGACCAGTTCAAGACTTTGCTTATGTAACCTTTGGAAATAAAGTTCAAGCTCTTGTATAGGATTCCATACCTAATGGCATTAACTTAAAATTTCAAGTCTTTCCTCTAATGCCTTCTTTTTAATTTGCTTAGCTATGTAGCCTAGGTGATGTCTTTTTCTCTCAACCTAGGTTTTCTATGCTCTTTTCGTTTATTAAGCATGAGGTAATCATGGTCCTACGTGGTAAATATCAATTAACATTTTGTGTATGCCTATAATTAGTTTGGATTAAATAATTGATTAATTAGTTATTCATGATTGATAGATGATAATAATACAAATAAGACAACTCTATGGTGATGAACCAATGTGTTTACTTGTTCCTAGTTTTTCTACTATTAAGTTTTATTAGCGAGACATATCAATTGGGTAAGCATTCTTGTACTAATTGTGGTGCTCATGTGAATAAGCATGTTGTGTCACCATTTACTTTTAGTTCACTATGATATTTGGGTTCCTAGTCACGTTTATTTCACGTTAGGATATTTTTATTTGTCACTTTTATAGATGAATTCTCTTGATGCACTTGGGTTTTTCTGATGAAGAATCTTTCTGAAACTGAAATCCAGTTAGACTGCAAAATTAAAATTATACTAACAGATTATGTAAGAGAATATTTTATTTCTCAAATTTCAATCTTTCCTAAACTTGCAAGGGATTCTTCACCAAATATCATGTGCCCACACACCACAACAAAGTGGTGTTGTTGACTGCAAAAACCACCACTTGATGGAAACTACTCATATGGTGATTGCTCTTCTTACTGCATGTCATCTTATTAACCATATACTTTCTTCAGTTCTCAAAATTTCATGATCCCTTTTTGCATCTTTGGGAGCACATGTTTTGTCCATGATCTCACTCCATGTAAAAATAAACCCTTTGATAAATCTCCAAAATACATTTATCTGAGTTGCTCTCGACTCCAAAAGGGTTATCAATGTTTCTCTCCTCAACTGCGATGGTATATTGTCTTTGTTGTTGTTACATTCTTTGAGACTACTCCTTTAATTTCTTCTACCGTTGAAGATGTCCCTTTGGAGGGTTCACTTATCGTCCCAACACTTGTAGTAGCTCCTTCTTCACCTCCATTTTTCACATACCACCAATGGACATGGACACCATTGGAAGTGGCTCTAGTGACCCTCCAACATCATCTCTTTCTCATAATGCCATTTAACCAATGTTGCTTAGGCCTGAACCTCCAATTGCAATTCACAAAGGTATTCAATTTACTTGTAATCCTAATCCTTTATATGCTTATGCTCTAAATTGTCACAGTTGGCAACAGGCGATGCTAATTACTTTGAATGTGAGAAACACATGGGAGCTTGTTTTCTTCTCTCCTGACAAAACATCTATTAGGTGTCATTGGGTCTATCAATGAAGATCAAACCTAATGGTATAATTGATCATTGCAAAGCTCATTTGGAAACTAAGGGTTATACTCACTTTTGTTGCCAAGATTATGGTAACACCTTTTCTACTGCAGCCAAAATCACCAATGTTTACTGTTTTTCTTGGCATGGTTGTCATCCACCATTGGTCTCTTAACAGTTGGACTAAGGCCTTTCTTCATGGTGAGTTGCAAGAAGTGTACATGGATCAACAACTTGATTTTATAGTCTCCAGTCACTCAGATTTGGTCTATAGGCTTCATTATTCATTCTCTGACTTGAAGCAAACTCCTCATACTTGCTTTAGCCATTTGAGCTTGGTTTTGCTTGAGTTTAGTATGACTCGTTGTGAAGCTAATCATTTGGTGTTTCCACTTTATTTAGCATGTGAATCTATCTTGCTATATATGTTGATGACAATATCACTGGGGATGGCCCAGATGTGGACAGTCTCCTTAATGTAAAAGAAAACGAGTGGTAAGGTAGTGATTGAATGAGGGTGCTGACACTTTAGTGTGTGCAGGAACGAAGGAATGAAAAAAAGAATGTAGAGAGAGGTATGGCATTTTCTTTTTGTTGAAGGGTGGTGTGTTCATCCCGCCCCACACCCTTTTTTTTTATTCTCAAAGCCACAAGCTCTGAATAAGTTATATGTAGAAATCTGAAAGATCCTCAAAGAGGATTCTGATAGCTCTAAGGACTCTCTAGGATTCTCAAAATGTAAACCTGAAGCAATCAGCCAAATTAATGGAACATCAAAAGAATACAAGAGCATTTGGTGCTGAAGACTAACATGATGATCTCTTACTACAGTGAAAACAATGTTGCCATAGGAACGATGGCAAGTTACCGTTTTTTTTTTCTCTAGTTGTATTAGGGGGTTAACTTACACTATTTTAATGTTCTTGTGGTATATGTTGTGTTGATACATATAAACTCTTTTTGGATAGGTTGGTAAAGCCATCAGGAATATCTCTAGTTACTCTAAAGAAAGGTCAAGGGAACATAAGAAAGTTCTGCCAATATTTCAGGGATGTCACATTTAAGTGATTTCTTGAGAGGTTTAGGATTTCAAGCAAGTCCATGTGACTGAGTTTCTGTGGGAATAGGACCTCATATATCGATTCCTGAAAAATCAAGATTAAACAGTTTTTATGCTTAGAATGAAAGCTGAAAGATTATTGTTTGGAAATGTGGGCTGAAAGATTATTGTTTGGATTATCAACAGCTTGTATCATTTCCAACATGCCCAACCAAATGGTATTAAGAAAGGTCAAGTTACATCCGCATTCTTTGAAGTGAGCAATGAGATCATCCCAGATCACCCTACACCTGACCCCCACCAGAGACATCTCATATAACAGGAAAACGAAAACCAAAGTTATATACCTCTATTCAATTGGTAAAGAAGGTGTTGCGAGATGGGTCAAACCTTTAAAAAGCTTGAATGGTGAACTTCTGGGAGTAAACAACGATTGAAGGAAGCCTGAGAACGAAGGTGAAGAAAGGGTTTTGGAGCAGCGTTGAATGAAGAAGGTGACCTGAAATTAACTTCTTATATTACCATAAATTTATAAGGGTAAAATTGGAATATACTATTTTAGGGTTGGAGGAAGAAAAAAAGGGAGTGCAGGAAGAAGGGCCTGTTCTGTTTACTTGTCTCTTCAGTGTTATTGACATTGTAATAAAAAATAAACTAACCACTATCGTTATTGTCAGATCCCATTCCCATTCATAGTTACTTTTTCCACAATCTTGATTTCACATCACCTAACAAATTTGGCATCTCAATTATTCAATTTACTTCTACTTTTTGTTGTTTTGGTACACATTTATCAATTTCTCAGTCTCATTCCGAACAATTACATATTTACATGCTTGAATTGTTTTCTTTTCCTTTCATTTTCAGAGACGCTTGGGTTGCAATTGGAATCTTCTTGTTCTTATCGTGGCCACAATAGTCATGGTACGAGGGATTCAATTCAATTCGTGCTTATTCAAAATTCATAATTTCGGGCGTTATCAATTTTTGATTCCCAATTTAAAATGATTGTTGCCATTGTTGTTTTGTATGGAAAGGTTTATCACTCTAGTTTTGTGAACGAAGATGTAGAGAGTAGAGCTTGTGGGTGTCCTCTTCTTCCTCTCAAGAGCCACATCAAGGGACCTGCTCCTATTTCAGATCAAGGTTTTTCTATTGTTTTTTGTTCAGTTCTGCTTTTTGTTGTTTCTGGATGTGGGATATGCTTTGACTGTGATGTGTGGTACAGATACAACTGATATTGTGGATGAAGCCATCACCTTCTTTCGAGCCAATGTGTTCTTCAGAAACTTTGACATCAAGAGCCCTGCTGATAAGCTTCTCATATACTTGACCTTTTACATCAACATCGCTCTTAAGAGGCTTGAAGGTTGTAGAACCTTGGCTGAAGGAACCAAGGCAATCATCAACTTGGGTCTTGAAAAGGTTCCTGTCCCTGGAGAGTCTGGCTTTCCATTTCCGGGCCTTTTCCCCCTTCCTCAATCACACGACGAAGCAGGTGAATCCTGTGATTACTGTTCCTTTACCTTCATGTTCTTATAGTAGATGCATAAGCTTAGCTTAATCATAACATTTAATTGTCTACGTATTCTCCTAGGTAATAATTAAGGATTCAAAAGTGGAAAGCTTTTATTGAGAAGTGTTGAAATGTAACGTTCTTTATTATTATTAATATTTATGTAGGGGAACTTTCTATTAGGTTTTTTAGGAGCTTCCTGACCTAGTAGTATGTTGTATCAAAAGATTAAGTGAAATAAAACAGTTTTAGCTTTTCTAAACTCTTTAAGACCTCTGGGTTTTCACTTTCTGTCGTCGCGGCTGTCTGCCGTTGCTTTTTCTCCGTTGAAGTCAGGTTAGGTGTGTCTCGAGAAATTTGATTCATCCCTGGTGGTCACCGTCTCATCTAACCTCCACATGCGCGGTCATGTGCCACCTTTCTCCGGTGAGCCTCGGGCGTGTGTTCCTCATGCCCGCCTTCTCCCTGCCTAACAACTGCCAATTTTCCAAACACTGAACATCTTCCCATTCCCCCAAATCTCCTAATAAATGCTTCCGTCAACTCCTCCCAAATGGGATTCTTGGTTTTCTTCTTCCAAAACCGAAACTAGTGACTGGCTCTCCCTTCCAAGGGAAGACATCCCCTTCTACACAGGACAGACCCTGTTATGCAACAAAACACTCGACAACCTCCCCCTAGACATACCCCCTCCTTAAAAGATAAAACTGCCTAACTGCTAATTAAAACTCCTCCTAACTGCTGGTTAAAACTCCTCCTAACTACCCTAACCACTTCTTACTAACTTCAATGTTTTTTCCTAACGTAAACCTTCAGGGTTCTATCAGTATTTGAGTTGTTCCTTAATCATTGTACTTTTCAGTTTATTGCTTACCCAAGATTTGACACCATTTTCACATTTGCTGGCTAACTTCACTTTAAACCCGCATGGCCAAATGAGTCTGTCTGTACCTCAATGTCGTGGTGGCATTGCTTTAAAGACAAGAAATTGTAACAAAGCTTAATCTTTGTGTATTTTTAGTACAAACCCAACAAGGAAAGTCTGGTCTTTGGCAATGAACTATTTGAATATCTTCCTTCATTCGTTATAAGTTTTCTGAAAGTAGGCATGTAGGTATAGCTCTAACCATGAAGCCAGATAACTATATCTAAGTTAATTTCCATAATACAGTCATGGATTGGAGTGATACCAAATTCCTCAGTGATCTGAAGAGATTACTCAAGTCTGGAAAACTGTCATTCAGATAGGTTCCTTTTAAACAACTAACTTCACTAGCTATTGATAGGTGGTAAGTTGCCTTGATTTCGAGGATCAAGGGTCTCCTAACAAATAAAGAGTGGGAAGGTGAAAAATATTCTTTTCTGCCCCTTTTCATTCCATTCATCAGTTATATAAGGCCCTCACGTCACCAAATGATTGGTTACCTGTGATTTGTGGAAACAGAAATATTACATACTGTAATACTGTAAGGAATCTTAAAACGGAAAATACAACTCAACAAATATTTTAGAGGAAATTCTACTTAGTGACATAGTCACTGAGGTAGTTTTGAATCTTGTGTCCTCTCTTGGGTCTTTCATTCTTGGACTCCCCTTCGGTTCCTCGATTACCATCCTTATCAACAATAATGCCTATATTGATGGGCCTATTGCTATCAGCTATTAAGTAACTTTATATGGATGCTGTAATCCAAATTTTGTAGTCTTGTTCAGGTTCGCTGCTGCTCAGATTCCAACTAAAAGAAATAGGAAGTATAAGAATACTTTATAAAATAGACTGTAATATGTACATGACGTGTAAAAAAGCAGTTGGAATGGGAACTTCAGTTCTATTACTTTCTGCACCTATGAGGAAATTTTCAGCTTGTATTTATACGAATACATGTAGGTTTTATATTTCCTTGTATTATTGATCCTTTTTGAAGCGTCAAGTCAAACGACTTTTACATATTTTTTCAAAGAACTGATGATCTGTCATTGTCCGAACAGTGTGTTGAAGCTCATTTAATATGAATGTAATCTATGTTTCTCAGTGCAATTGCCATTGCCTTACATGATTGATGGTTAGAACACTGTTCACATATTTGAGAATTTAAAATTGCTCATACTAGCTTAGATTTAACTTTTATAAATTGTGTTTACTCTACCTGATGCAGTTGCAATTTACTCAACATTTTTACGGGTATGAATTTATTTATATTCATATTCCTGTATTTTAAGCTTTGTGATCTCAACGATGCAGAATTGTTCAGAAATTATTTGAAGCAGATAAGGGAAGAAACAAGTGGGAGGTTATTAAGCGTTGCATACAGACCTAATGGTACTCCAAATAAATGGTGGTTGGCATTTGCAAAGAGGAAATTTATGAATATAATCATTCCTTGAACTGTTGGCGGTCATGCAATTCTTAAACCATAGGTTGTGCTGTGAAAAGTACACTTAAAAATACTGTTGATCTGACAATAAAAAAAATATAGTGATTATTGAAAGGCGTGTTAGTTGTCTGAAACTTCCATTTTGATTTGATTATATTCAAACCACTTGCTTTGTAGCACCCATTTTCACATATTTTAGTGGTGGCCTCTTCTTAGCCCCTCATATAATGAAGTCAACAATCATAATTGAATTATATCTCCAACCTTGTCTCTGCAAATGGTGATGCTATGTTAGTTTTATTGTCTTTTAAGTATTTCAAAACTGCATCAATCACACCTCAGCTTCGGATTATCAGTATAATGAGTGTCCATTATGATAACTGCAAAATTTATTTCAGGTATTTTTTTTTTCAGATATGTACTAAATGTAATTCAGAGTAGCTGTTTCTGAATCGTGTTATTTTTTTCTTCTTTCAATTGATAATGCTAGTTATTTCTGTCTATTTAAGAAATTCTTTGAATAGGTTTTGTTTTAAAATCATTTTATATATAATTTATAAGGATAAAAGGTAGATACTTTTTCATCTCCTTATCATTAAGTTTTAAATTAAATAATATACATTCTTTTTAAATTTATCGATCATATTTTAATAAAAGACTAGTGAATGTTGAAATAATGTGAATGAAAATCTGAAATCATTCCATTATCAAATATCAATTTAAAGTGGTCTGCTCTTTCCTCAGCCTTAAATTTTTTTCTCTCTACACTTGACCCGTGATAAAAAAATATGCATTACAGTTTAGAAACAAGGGGATTTTCTATCATTTACAAATTTGTATCTCTGAAATAACATCCAACCTAAAAATACTCTCCAATCTGATTTCTGAAATCAAGAGGAGGGATTAGCAACAAATACTATAAATAATTCCCTTGCCAAAAGAAAAATTGACACAACATTACGACTTGCCCGCATGAAAAAAATGATGTCCCATCCATGTCAAGTAAGAGAAAGAAGGACGTTCATCCTTTTTTTCCCTTTATGCCTCCTTTGTGAGTATGCAAATCTTCTGTGTGCTTGCTTTACTCCAATTATGGCGTGCGTGCGTGCGTGCGTGCGTGCGTGCGTGCGTGCGTGCGTGCGTGCGTGCGTGCGTGCGTGCGTGCGTGCGTGCGTGCGTGCGTGCGTGCGTGCGTGCGTGCGTGCGTGCGTGCGTGCGTGCGTGCGTGCGTGCGTGCGTGCGTGCGTGCGTGCGTGCGTGCGTGCGTGCGTGCGTGCGTGCGTGCGTGCGTGCGTGCGTGCGTGCGTGCGTGCGTGCGTGCGTGCGTGCGTGCGTGCGTGCGTGCGTGCGTGCGTGCGTGCGTGCGTGCGTGCGTGCGTGCGTGCGTGCGTGCGTGCGTGCGTGCGTGCGTGCGTGCGTGCGTGCGTGCGTGCGTGCGTGCGTGCGTGCGTGCGTGCGTGCGTGCGTGCGTGCGTGCGTGCGTGCGTGCGTGCGTGCGTGCGTGCGTGCGTGCGTGCGTGCGTGCGTGCGTGCGTGCGTGCGTGCGTGCGTGCGTGCGTGCGTGCGTGCGTGCGTGCGTGCGTGCGTGCGTGCGTGCGTGCGTGCGTGCGTGCGTGCGTGCGTGCGTGCGTGCGTGCGTGCGTGCGTGCGTGCGTGCGTGCGTGCGTGCGTGCGTGCGTGCGTGCGTGCGTGCGTGCGTGCGTGCGTGCGTGCGTGCGTGCGTGCGTGCGTGCGTGCGTGCGTGCGTGCGTGCGTGCGTGCGTGCGTGCGTGCGTGCGTGCGTGCGTGCGTGCGTGCGTGCGTGCGTGCGTGCGTGCGTGCGTGCGTGCGTGCGTGCGTGCGTGCGTGCGTGCGTGCGTGCGTGCGTGCGTGCGTGCGTGCGTGCGTGCGTGCGTGCGTGCGTGCGTGCGTGCGTGCGTGCGTGCGTGCGTGCGTGCGTGCGTGCGTGCGTGCGTGCGTGCGTGCGTGCGTGCGTGCGTGCGTGCGTGCGTGCGTGCGTGCGTGCGTGCGTGCGTGCGTGCGTGCGTGCGTGCGTGCGTGCGTGCGTGCGTGCGTGCGTGCGTGCGTGCGTGCGTGCGTGCGTGCGTGCGTGCGTGCGTGCGTGCGTGCGTGCGTGCGTGCGTGCGTGCGTGCGTGCGTGCGTGCGTGCGTGCGTGCGTGCGTGCGTGCGTGCGTGCGTGCGTGCGTGCGTGCGTGCGTGCGTGCGTGCGTGCGTGCGTGCGTGCGTGCGTGCGTGCGTGCGTGCGTGCGTGCGTGCGTGCGTGCGTGCGTGCGTGCGTGCGTGCGTGCGTGCGTGCGTGCGTGCGTGCGTGCGTGCGTGCGTGCGTGCGTGCGTGCGTGCGTGCGTGCGTGCGTGCGTGCGTGCGTGCGTGCGTGCGTGCGTGCGTGCGTGCGTGCGTGCGTGCGTGCGTGCGTGCGTGCGTGCGTGCGTGCGTGCGTGCGTGCGTGCGTGCGTGCGTGCGTGCGTGCGTGCGTGCGTGCGTGCGTGCGTGCGTGCGTGCGTGCGTGCGTGCGTGCGTGCGTGCGTGCGTGCGTGCGTGCGTGCGTGCGTGCGTGCGTGCGTGCGTGCGTGCGTGCGTGCGTGCGTGCGTGCGTGCGTGCGTGCGTGCGTGCGTGCGTGCGTGCGTGCGTGCGTGCGTGCGTGCGTGCGTGCGTGCGTGCGTGCGTGCGTGCGTGCGTGCGTGCGTGCGTGCGTGCGTGCGTGCGTGCGTGCGTGCGTGCGTGCGTGCGTGCGTGCGTGCGTGCGTGCGTGCGTGCGTGCGTGCGTGCGTGCGTGCGTGCGTGCGTGCGTGCGTGCGTGCGTGCGTGCGTGCGTGCGTGCGTGCGTGCGTGCGTGCGTGCGTGCGTGCGTGCGTGCGTGCGTGCGTGCGTGCGTGCGTGCGTGCGTGCGTGCGTGCGTGCGTGCGTGCGTGCGTGCGTGCGTGCGTGCGTGCGTGCGTGCGTGCGTGCGTGCGTGCGTGCGTGCGTGCGTGCGTGCGTGCGTGCGTGCGTGCGTGCGTGCGTGCGTGCGTGCGTGCGTGCGTGCGTGCGTGCGTGCGTGCGTGCGTGCGTGCGTGCGTGCGTGCGTGCGTGCGTGCGTGCGTGCGTGCGTGCGTGCGTGCGTGCGTGCGTGCGTGCGTGCGTGCGTGCGTGCGTGCGTGCGTGCGTGCGTGCGTGCGTGCGTGCGTGCGTGCGTGCGTGCGTGCGTGCGTGCGTGCGTGCGTGCGTGCGTGCGTGCGTGCGTGCGTGCGTGCGTGCGTGCGTGCGTGCGTGCGTGCGTGCGTGCGTGCGTGCGTGCGTGCGTGCGTGCGTGCGTGCGTGCGTGCGTGCGTGCGTGCGTGCGTGCGTGCGTGCGTGCGTGCGTGCGTGCGTGCGTGCGTGCGTGCGTGCGTGCGTGCGTGCGTGCGTGCGTGCGTGCGTGCGTGCGTGCGTGCGTGCGTGCGTGCGTGCGTGCGTGCGTGCGTGCGTGCGTGCGTGCGTGCGTGCGTGCGTGCGTGCGTGCGTGCGTGCGTGCGTGCGTGCGTGCGTGCGTGCGTGCGTGCGTGCGTGCGTGCGTGCGTGCGTGCGTGCGTGCGTGCGTGCGTGCGTGCGTGCGTGCGTGCGTGCGTGCGTGCGTGCGTGCGTGCGTGCGTGCGTGCGTGCGTGCGTGCGTGCGTGCGTGCGTGCGTGCGTGCGTGCGTGCGTGCGTGCGTGCGTGCGTGCGTGCGTGCGTGCGTGCGTGCGTGCGTGCGTGCGTGCGTGCGTGCGTGCGTGCGTGCGTGCGTGCGTGCGTGCGTGCGTGCGTGCGTGCGTGCGTGCGTGCGTGCGTGCGTGCGTGCGTGCGTGCGTGCGTGCGTGCGTGCGTGCGTGCGTGCGTGCGTGCGTGCGTGCGTGCGTGCGTGCGTGCGTGCGTGCGTGCGTGCGTGCGTGCGTGCGTGCGTGCGTGCGTGCGTGCGTGCGTGCGTGCGTGCGTGCGTGCGTGCGTGCGTGCGTGCGTGCGTGCGTGCGTGCGTGCGTGCGTGCGTGCGTGCGTGCGTGCGTGCGTGCGTGCGTGCGTGCGTGCGTGCGTGCGTGCGTGCGTGCGTGCGTGCGTGCGTGCGTGCGTGCGTGCGTGCGTGCGTGCGTGCGTGCGTGCGTGCGTGCGTGCGTGCGTGCGTGCGTGCGTGCGTGCGTGCGTGCGTGCGTGCGTGCGTGCGTGCGTGCGTGCGTGCGTGCAACTGCAGCACCGACTTCCAGATTCGCTTCTCCGTCTCCGCCCGCTCCCGACCCTCCCTCTCCTTCTCGGCCTGGTGGGCCCGCCACTCGTGAATCTCCATCTCCGCGGGCCGGCCCTGGAGCACGATCTCCTCTAGTTCGTGGGACAGCTAGGCCTCGATCTCCGCCAGCCTGGCCCTGGCGCTGTCAACTTCCTCGTGCGTGGGCAGCTCCCCGATCAGGTTCAGGACCGTTCCGGCCTGGGCCACCTAAGATACGACCCGGCCCATGGAGGCCATGAGGTTTGGGTCGGCGAGGTGCGGCATTTGGCCCACGATCTCCGGGGCCCGCGGCTGCTCGAGGTCGAAGTGGTCAGAGTCGGAAAGGATGGGAAAGGTTCGAGGGTTGGGATCCATGGCGTGAGAATGAGTTTGGGGTTTGGGAATTGGGAATTTGTTATGAGTTTGGATAATTTGGAATCGATTCAATGCAGCGTTGAGAATATCATCTTTGGAACTTTGTTTGGTTTAGTTAGAATTAGGAATTTGACAGTAACTTCTGATTTCATTACTTTCATTGTTGCACTGAAGTAAAAATTCAGAATGGAATCTGCTACAACTGAGTTCACTCACTGCTTACTCCCTTCTTTCGCCCTTCGAAAATTACCAAGGGCTTTTGCCCTTCGGTAATTACCGAAGGCCAGTGGCCCTCGGTAATTACCGAAGGCTTTTGGCCCTCGGTAATTACCGAAGGGCAAAAGCCCTCGGTAATATTTAGCGACAAGAGATTTACCGAAGGATTTTTGGCCGTCGATAAGCCTTCGATAAACACCCTTTATCGACGGCTTATGGCATTTTCCGAGGGCTTTTGGCCTTCGGTAATGCCCTACTTTTTTGTAGTGAATTCTGCATTATTAGGATAACTTTATTGATTTTACATTTTAGCTTGGTTTAGTGTAGCTTAGACTAATTTCTAGTTAGTTTCAATAGTTTAGTATAGATTAATATTACTTTGTGTTGCATTTGTACAGTTTTATTGGTTCATATATCTGGTTTAGAATAGATAATTTTTGGTGCAATTTTGGTTTATAGTTTAAAAAAGATTTAGCTGGTTAATGACTTAGGATATGTTTTTGTTTCATCCTTTGAGCATCCAAATGTTCCTTGAAGAGTCATTAAAAGTCACACACTTGTTTGACAAATCTATTTTACGTTTCGTTGAATGATAAAGATGTCTAAATGGTTGTTGCATTCAAAGCAACACCCTTGGTGTTTTTCCATTGAATGAAGTTTCCCTTTTCCTCTCTTCTCATTTTAATTTTAACTACCAACAATAAACATCATTACTATTACCATTATTGTCACCTATTCACAATAAATACAACATACTGAATTTCTCATCTTTTTCTTCTTTTCTTCTTGAATTCAATACTCTTTGTATAGAGATAACAATAAAAGACTTATCAAATAAAATAAGTTTCTCCATTAACTAATATAATATAGAGGTAAACCTACACCAGTATGAGGAATATATCATGTGAGTTCATTGATTGAATGCAAAAGAATTATTTTTCGAGCAAACAGAAAGTAGTAATAGATTAAACAACACTAAAACTGAGAAAATGAAAATGCAACACTGGAATGTAAAATGCAACACATATTAAATGAAATACATAATCAAACTAAAGAGTAAAAGCATATATCAAAAGAAAAACATCAACGAAACAACAAGTGCTCCATCCCAGTACTTAAAAATATGAAAATTGGTAGCAAATAACGTAGTAAAACATTGTATAACTAGTTTTTCAAATACTAGTTCAAGAAATTAAAGATTAACACTAGAATGGAGTTCATTGTGCAAAACTAAAATTAGGTGGAAGGACAATAAAATAAGAGAAAATGGAATAGTGAAAAGAAGAACCTAAAACAATGAAATTGAAAACAAACAACTAAAAACAGGTCTACAACATTTCGAACAATGAAAAATAGAAAAACAGGTCTAAAACATTGTATAACTAGTTTTTCAAATACTAGTTCAAGAAATTAAAGATTAACACTAGATTGGAGTTCATTGTGCAAAACTAAAATTAGGTGGAAGGACAATAAAATAAGAGAAAATGGAATAGTGAAAAGAAGAACCTAAAACAATGAAATTAAAAACAAACAACTAAAAACAGGTCTACAACATTTCGAACAATGAAAAATAGAAAAACAGAGAAGCTTTAGACGTCTCCTCCTCTCAACACTTGAAAAAGTTCAAGCTAGACTCTCCTTGCCTATTACATTCCTTCAATATATAAAAAAGAAAACATTTATGTCTCATGGTTGTTGTCACCGACCCCAAAATAAGAATTCTCAGTAAAGAAAATCCAAAACGCTACAAAAAGTTATGTCCATTTTGTTTGTAATAGTGTGTATTGTTGTCATAACAAAATTAGTTTTTGTTTTGTTTGCTAACGTGGTAGTGTAAAACCTTAAGTTTAGCTCCATTTAGTCACCTATAGTGAAAGTTATGAGTGAAAATATTTCTCTGGACCGAACTTGTCCTCTATTGGTTTAACTTCTCCTTTGATGCATGAGCTTCTCCTCTATTGGTCGAGCTTCTCCTCTAATGCTCAAGTTTCTCCTTTACTAGTTGAGCTTCTCCCAACTGCTTAAACTCAAAGGGGAATGAAGCAGCACGACTTGAAATTTTCACTTGCTTCAAGTATCTGATTAGCAACTTTTGGCTTACCTCCTTATATAGAACTGTCACCTCATCCTTCTCGGACTTCATCTTCGTTGCATCCTAATTCAATGCAGCTCTTAGGGTCGACCTTCTTCAACAACTTCAGGTTAACTCGATAACTAATCTCAGTACATCACAACAACCAACAGTAGGTTGTTTAGCAACATGGCATGACAAATGTAAATCCTAAAGCTTCCTAAGATACTAAATCTAAGGTAGAATTAAAAGATAAAAGAAACAAAGATGCTAAACGAGTGTAATAAGTTTCAATATGAGAGTATAGAATTGAGTTATCATATACATAATTTCTCTTCTTCCTCTTCTTGTTCCATATTCATCTACATTTGAGTTCTTTATTTCTTTATTCTTGATTCTTTTTAATTTCATTTGTTCCACAAATAACCTTTGAATAAACATCTAATGTTCTATACCATCTGACGTCCGTACACTGCCAGTGCACTTCCACTAACGCTTCTGACAGCCCATGCTGCACGGTCGTCCTGCACCTCTGATTTCTGACTGCCCATGCTGAACGGTCGACCACTCCCAGGCGGACACGTGTATTCCACTACCAGTTTCCACTACCGTTCTGACTGCCCATACCGTGCGTCAGCTGGTGTCCGTTAGTGGATGTCAGACACTGCTGTCGCCCATGTGCGTCGCTGAGGTGGCGCGCTCTCCAGCTGCCATGTTTTTTTTTTTTTTTAGGTCTGACATATTGCTTTTGGTTTTCCAATTATAAAAATAAAAACATCTTACATGCTAAAAAAATCCCGTCAAAATTGAAATTAATCTTGATGGAACAAGGAGTATTTTGAGAAGAGAAGAGAATAAAAAAAAGAGATTGGTTGAGATGAGTTGGAAATTGAATAAAAGGTAAAATAGATAAAAACAAAAACAAAAATTTCCTTCTAACACATTAATTTAATTATTGAAATCAATTTTCTTAATGTTGATTGAAACACATGCTAATTATTTTAAATAGTGTATTATAAATATAAATTATTTAAACTTAAAAATAATAGTTTCTTATATTATTAATTATCGTTTAAGTAATTATCAAACATTTTCTGTACAAATTGTTGATAAAACATGAAAATTATTATTGCAGGTCTAAAAGTACGGAATTTATTCAATTTTAAATACGGAAAAGAATTATATTTAAAAAGTTAAATATATTTATAATTAATATAATATCTATTTATTTTTAATTTATTTATTTTTTATATTTATAGAAGAATAGTTATTTGAAGTAATAGTATTTTATAAAAAAAATTTAAAAAATATATTAAAATAATATTTAACTATGAAACATCTAAAAACGCATCCAAAGTGTAACTTAGTCCTTTAAAATTGGCTACCAAACTGCTATATAAACCATACTTTTACCCTGTCCTGTGTTCTGCCTCTTATTCCTAACCGCTGTATATGAAATTAGGGTTTCGCATTCCTTTGTCACTTTTCAACTTCTACAACCCCAAATCATAATAGGCTTCTTTATCTGGTCAGTGAGATTACTTCCGTTCTCATTTGACTCGTTCCTTTGAAGCAATAGTTATTTGTGTTGTCCTTTAATATCTTTTCCACAATCCATTGGTTTTGGTAGCACACTGAGCAGCTAAATTCAATTTTATACTGAAGTATTAGTTTTTTATTCTGGGTCTGCGTTTTTTCGTTTATTGGATAACATGGGTTGTTATTTTCAACTGTGATGAGCCTACAGACCTGTAATGATTTGCGGCTATGATCGCAAACATAACTGAACATCTAAGGGACTGAGTTGTCTAATTTTTCTCTAAGATTTCTGTTTGGTGTTTTTACATTTGTTTAGAGTTTACTTAACTTAAACTCAATGTGATAGGTTTCTTATGTTTATTGATCATTATTTTGGTGTTTCGATTGGGTGTTGATAGTTGAAATGCATCCGTTTTCTTTAAGATTTTCGTTTGCACTTGTTTCAAAAGCTTTTTTGTTCTTTAATTAAAGCTTACTTGTGTTACATTCGCTATGAATCTTTCAATTATTCATTTGGATGTCGAAGAATTAATTATTTGTATTTCCGGCTGGCAACTTGTTTTTATTTTTTTCAACTCTAAAGTATAAGGTGTCGTTGATGTTATTGTTTTGAATTGAGATTCAAAGTTTGTAAATCCATTTTGTTACTTCATTTAAGCTCGGTGTTTAGATGCGAAGTATGCTCTGAGGTAATTGATATTTAATCCAAGCATATTATTCAATCCAAGAGTTGTTCTGAGGTGATTGATATTTATTATATGCAATATCTATGACTATGGTTGTACATGGATCCGCCTTTGAGAAAATATGCTCACTTTTTCATGGAAAATTATAGGGAGCAACAATCTCTTAAAAAATTGTGTTCGTTGGTTTGTTGGAAATTTTAGCTACTGTTTTCTTTCTTTTAGTTCTTTTTTACTTTGCAACTGGTCTTCCGACTACCGTTCTGTTTACCTTGCCTTAGTTTTTGGGTTACACTTTGGTTTCCTTTCATCTTAGTCTTGTGCCTACACTTTTGTTTACCCTGGACCATACTTTCAGGTCTACGTTTTTGTTTATGTGGCATCTTGGCTTATACTTTTGTTTCAAATAGATTTGATCCTTGTGTGCTCATATGTCGACGCATATGCATTATATGGGGATTTTGTTTATTGTTAGTGGCCTTGAAGATAGCTTTATTTGTGTTTTGTTACATCATGTGATGAATTTGGAAAAATCTTAGGACACCTTCCTACACAGCAAATTACTGCTGTGGATGAGAATGCATTTTCCATGCTGATGATGTACTTCGTTCCTATTTGAATAAAAGCTCTATTAGAGCCATTATTGAGATTAGTCAAACTTACAAATCTTTTAATTAAGATGGGATCCACGATCCTTTGGTTGTGGGAGCACGATGGATCAAATTAAATTTTCTTTTAAATTTATAATATTTCTGTTACTGATGATGATGCTATTGTTAACTGTGATGAGCCTACATACCTGTAATGATTTGCGGGTATGATCGCAAACATTAATTGAACATCTAAGGGACTGAGTTAAATGGTGTTTCTCCTAGATTTCGATAGATTTCGATTCGATAATTATGTTTTGCACATTAGTTGTTTTTCTTCAATTAGCCTTTATTATTTGAAGGCTTCAGTTTTCTGAGACCTTTGCGTGTTTTCTAAATTTGTTCGGCAATCCTTAACTGAATATGTGCATTTCACTTATGATTTCAAACATCTATAAATGAATATAGAATATTTTTAACTTGAAATGTTGAGTTTTAAATTCAAAATTGTATACTATTATTATTACGTTACTCGAAGATTATGGTGTTCATGGGTTGCACCGCCCCTTTAAAGCCATCTTTTTGTGAGACAATAACTCTCCCAATTAGTTTTAAAGAGAAGAAAGTAGGAAGTGTATTAAAACCTATGTCTCATCTATTGACAAACAAATGAAAGAAAAACATATAAAACAATACAAAAGAAAGAGTAAACTAACGTGCTGAGAGAAGTTTTCATAAAATATTTAAATTACATCAATTATAAATTAAGTATGTATAAAAATATAATAAATTATATATAAATTCACACAAGCAGTTGATATTAGACTCAATTATCCAAATGCATGTCTTTGACACAAAGTTTCAATGTAGATGTACATTTATAGTTCTATTTATGCTTTGCACAAACATAAACAAAGAGACTATCATCCTACACTTACATGATTAGTTTTCTTCACGTCTTGGACCAAGTATCTAATGGTTAAGATCTCATGTGACTCTTACCATATAACTCATTCTACTATGTTTAAGTTTGGATAGTTATTAGAGTTCATGATACTTTTTTCTCATTCCACTTATGTACACTAAGATCATCACCACAAAGAATTTCTTCTTGATATTCTTTCAACACCATCACTATGTATGTCCACAACCATCATTATCACCTCAATTATTTATAAATAACATTACACACATACATTAACTCCATCATTTTTACATTCGCAAAATCACACATTAAACATACAAAAGAAAACATATGAAAATAGAATTGAACTTTGTTAATCTCATTCAACGAGAATATTTATTCGCTCAGCGAGTAATGTCTAAATGCACACTTTCTCAACAACCAAATTATTCGTCCATCGAGATTATTATTGTAACTTAAAATTAAATTCTCACAAAAGTTGCTTAGGAAAACTTGTCTCGCTTAGCCATTGTTAAATCAATAAGCTCTCTGACTTTGGTTTCGTTCAACAAGTATATTCTTACCCAATGATTACCAAGTCAGTAGCTCTCTAACTTTAACTTTGCCTAACAAGTATAAATTTATCCAGTGATTGTCAAGTTAGTGAGCTCTTTGCCTTTGGTTTTACCCAACGAGTATATTCTCGTTCACCGACCACTAAGTCAATAGCTCTCTGATTTGACTTCAACCAATGAGTATATTCTCATCCAGTGAGTCTACATAATTCTAAAAAACATAATTTTGTAGATTAATGCCAATTTATCCCTGCAAGTTCAATCCAATAACCAACATAAATGTCCAATTCAAATTTGACCACATTCAATGATTCAATCAACATAATCTGCAATACTAATTAGGCAACATCCTCAATTTATTATGCAATTTAAGTAAACCAATTTATAACCATAATTTCAAGTCCATTCACCAATTCTTACACAGCTCAACCATATAAGCAAAACATCATACAAACATACAATTAATAAGTATAATGTATCAATCAACTGAAATTTGTGCAATTGGCTTCTCTTACTTGAGAGACTAGTGAACTTGCTCTAAGGTATCCCAAATTCCTTCCAGCTCATAGGGTGTCCTATCTATACCTAGGAACAACACAAACATGATCACTAGCTTCTAAACTCCATGTTTTCCCATCCTTTCAAACTCAAAACTAAAATTTTCTAACTCACCAAACTCCAACACACCACATCTCCATATCTTCTAGGCAAGAAATTGCCTCAAAGACCTTATCTAATTCTTATAAGGTAAGTAGGCCAAGTTATCCTTGAATATGCATTCTTCCACCATGATAGAGCATTTTATCATAAACAATAAAGGCAACAAGAACATAACAAAAATTATTATAAAAGACAAAACTCAAACTATTACCCTACTCTCCCTCTAATAAACCCATCTATTTCTTTCATATATTCTCAACATTTATTGGCTCCATCCTTACTTTTTACCAACTACTTGTTGTCAATCAATTTTCTTTCCGTAAACATTCTAAATTATGAAAGGAAACTATCTTTGACATAGTCATAAATGTGAACCCTCGCCATTCTATCAAGACATGTTTTGTTCTCCATACTTCTAGTTAAATATACAATTTCTATAATCTAAACTTAGACCCTTACACTTTTGCAAGTCAAGACAAACTCATAATCCTCAGGTCATCCTAAGGACAAACAACTTTGATACCAAAATGTAACATCCCACTTTTAGTTGTCAATAATTGATAAAAATAAGACATTTCAAGATCGATAAAAACAAAACAAATATTCTCACAATAAATAAATATATATATATATATATATATATATATATATATATATATATATATATACACACACACACACACACACACACATATATATATATAATTAATACAATTATCTCCAAAAGTAAATAACTATAAAAGTAAAATGTATATTAAATAATTAAGAATGATTTAAACTTTACAAAACTCCTATACATACTAACAACTACAAACCGAAGAAAAACTACTCCATGTTATCACCACCTTCCACCAGAGGCGTATCAATGCCTACTCCTCATTTGCTCACATTGATAAGGTAATCATTATAGCGAAAAGAAACACAGAAAAAACCACATACATGAAAGGGTAAGTTGTTAAGATGTCAACAAGTGTACCGAATCGTATAAAGTAATATAAAATGGTAAGACCAAGTATCGTATCCCAGAAGACTCACGACACTAAACAGTTGTGTAATTGCTTAACTAATTAAGACTTAAGAACAATTTTTGGGGTTTTAAATGCAAATGCAATAAAAATAAACATGAATGCAATTTGATCAATTGAGGCTAAACACTAGAATGAATGGATGAAGTTGATAATATAAGATGATAACGTTGTTGGGGTTTAGATTGTTACCAATGAGGAGCATCTGTGTCTTAAAAGATAATGATTTTGATGATGCTACGAAGTGAAGAATAAAAAGACCCTTGCAATATTAAGTTCAAAAGCATTTCTGGATACCTAAAGTCAGTCAAGACCGAGCGGTAAGGACCGAATGGTAAAAGGCATGACCAAGACCAAGCAGTCAGGACACAGGCAATAATGACAGAGTAGTAAGCACCGAACAACAGAAGTCATAACCGAGCAGTAAGCATCGAATGATAGACTTCATGACCAAGACCAAGCAGTCAGGACACGAGCGGTCATGACTGAGAACATAGGACCGAGCGATAAAGTTATGACCAAGACTGAACAGTGGAGGGCATGACCGAGAACCAGTAAGACATGTCGAGACCAAACAGTTGGATCGAGCAATGAAAGGCAGCGAAGAACCAAGCCAAACGGTAAAAGGTGATAATGACTTGAGCCGGACGCATTTGAAGCCCGAACACAAGTTGAAGCACAGACCGAACGGTAGAAGGCCATGAGGGCTCAAACCGAACAGTGGAAAGAAGAAGAAAGAAGCTGAAGGGGAGAAGGCCGTGAGGGCTCAAACCGAACGGTGGAAGAAAGTGAAGAACTTGAGCCGAGCGATGGAAGACTTAAAAGTCTCAAACTATTCCAAGTCTCGCAGATAATCGATTATCACTTACAATAATCGATTATCACTGGCAGTTGTAATGTGTCTTTTCAATTTCGGACCAGTAGGTATCAAATTAATACTACTTTTCAAGGCAACTTCAGTATTGCCAAGTAGTATCCAAGAAAGTAGATAGGGCTAAAGCAACCCTGCAATCGTCTCCCAACGAACATGGAATTGCTTTCGAATATCTGACTCTTATGAATGTTATGCAATGCTTATGAATAAAAGTAATGGTTTAAGAATGTTTAAAGAATAAATAAGAAACTTAGAAATAGTTCTGATGAAATAGGATAATTCCACTGCTTTTCCAAGATAGATTCATCATCGGTTATTCACAGATAATTGTTCAATTGATTATTGTTTAAGTTTCAAATTAATTAAAGTACATTCTTAATTAATTTGAAGGCGATCATGCATTTAACCAAAGTAAATTCTCAATCAAATGCAAAACCTTTTTCACAGTAAATTCAACCAAAGTACATTCTCAATCAAATTTTATTGTGTTTAATCATGTTTATTCTTAAATCTCCTAACCAAATTAAAAGCTAATCAATCAAAGTAAATTCTCAATTGATTATAGTTGAAATTATTACTAATCAACCAAAGTACATTCTCAATTGATAGTAAAAACCATTTAATCATATGAAAGTTCCTAAATTAAATCAAAGTAAATTCTCAATTAAACCTAGAAATCCTAGAACTCATAATCAATATGCATGTAGATTCAAACACATTATGATGCAAAAATCTTTACTTTTAACAAGACAGAGAGATGAAAGAAATAGAGAGAATAACTTAAATTAATAATCAAAGTAAACAATTGCATTGACTGAACGTAACCTCAGAATTCGTCATGGAATTACAACAGAATAGCCCTAGATGCTTATCTCTCCATGAATGGAGTTGAATACAAGATGAAAGAAAAGTGAGAGGAGTATGAGAGAATGAATGAAGTGAAGTCCCTAGGTCTCTTTATATAGGGCTTGATTGGGCTTGGACTCTGAGTATTCAGTTGATAGAATATTTTATCTTATATCTTCCAAATAACTAAAAGATTCAGATAATTATAACATTATTTGGATGATATTTTCGGTTGATATTTCCAAATTAAATTAATTCAACAACTGAATTTTATCTTTTAGCTTTTCTGAATTTCCAAAATTGCACAAATGCCCTAAAATTTCCTCTATTTGCACTTTTAGCCCCTTCTAAGTTTCTGAAATTGCAAGAAAGCCCCTCAGTTGACCACACTTTGATCAGAGGAAGCTTATTGACCACCTTTGACCAGAGGAGGACGCACCAATGGGAGCTCGCCACGTGGCTGCCCTCTTCCTTTCCCAATTAGGGTTTCAGATTTGGGGAAAGGGCTTCCCTCTTTTGTCGTCTGGGTGCTGTGAGGAAAAGAGGAGAGGCTCGAGATTGTGGAGCTGCCACGGTGGTTGTAGTGGCGATTTCTTGTTCTGGGTTTTGCTGTGTGATTTTTCTGAGTGTAGGTGGTTGAGACGCGACTTTGCAGAGGCGCAAAAAAAGGGATCGCGAGAAGCGTGGTGTCGCAGCGGCCATGGATGTCGCGCTTTGGTGCTGGCGGCTTGATGAAGAAGAAGGGTTGTGCGATGATGCGTTGTGCGTTGATGCGGTGTGCGTTGAAGCGTTGTGGTGGCTTGAAGGTTAACAACGGAAGGACGGTAATGGCGGCGGCCTGAAGTGTTGAGGCACAATTTTGGAGAAGCAGTGTGCGACGGCTTCGCAGTTACAGATCCGGTGATGGTCTGATTCGTGGAGGCTTTGACCTATGGTGGCTCTGCTTACGGCGTGGTTGCGGTCATGGTGGTGATGATTTCAGAGGAGGAGGACTGTAGTGCTTCGACGATGGTGGATGAAGAACTCGCTGTTAACGGCGCGATGAAGGTTGGTGGCGGAGCGGAACTAGCGATGAAGGAGGAGGATTGTCGCGGTTTCATGGTGATGTCGCGACGTCTTGGTTGAGGCACCGTGGTGGTCCGTTGATGCGCCGGCGAGAAAGGGAGGAGATGATGTTCTGGCCGTGGCGGCGACTTGCGGCATTGGCGGGAGCGTCAGAAGCGGAACGACGGCTAGGATTTCAGTGGGTGGAAGATGATGCTCATGTGTTAGGGCTGAGGTGTCATGGGTGGTGATGTGGCAAAACCTTATTGGCTCACTGATTAGTGCAAGGATGACTGATGTGGCATCATCTGGACGGTTTGATATGTTAGTGGAGGATTTGGACACGTGGCAACATCTGATGGAGTTTGGCTTAGGAGGGGTATGGGTAAGGAAATTTAGGAGTGTAGGAGAAAAGGCTTAGTGTTTGGGCTTGGTTGTTGGCCTGTTTCAGAAATAGGAGTGTATGTAGGAATTTTAGGGGGTGTAAGGATAAAGTCTGCCATTTTGGCCCATTTGTATATTACTTTGCAAATAAAATATGATTTTGGGCCTTGAATTGCCATTTGAACCAATATAACTTATATTCTCAGTTGCACAAATAAACATTATAACATTCAAGAATAACTTATGCGCTAAAACTCACTTTTTACGTCTCTTTAATTCCCAAACCCAACAATTCCAATCATCACAAATTCATTTAAAATCAATCATTTAAGCACAATTATGTCATCAAAAATTTGAATTTATAAAGCATAAATGTGGGCATAAATATGCACTCATCAGTAGGCTATATAGAACTTTGCGTAACTGAGAATACAGTGCTATCTGAGGAAGTTCTCAAGTGACAGTTCATTGCTGTTGTCAAGTCTTGTGGATAGGAGAAGCTCACACTTTATGTGTTAAAGGTCGAAGCGGTCCTCTTCAAGTTGCAGAAATGTTTCCTTCCGGTTCGTTCGTTGAAGGAAGGTGTTTTTGTTACTGTTATTTTTAATCACTATATTGTAACTGTAAAACTGTTTTTAGTGAAAAGGTTAATCACTCTTCATAGTAATTAATGACTGGACGTAGAATCTTTTGATTTGAACCAGGATAAAAATCATTTGGGTGCTCTAGTGCAGTGTTCTTTAGTGTTTGTAGGATAAAATTCGAAAATTTGTACTAGGAGTACAAGATCATCATGAGAAGAAGGACAAAGAAGGTCGTAGGGCACGCTTGGACGCCCTATTAAGGGCACTGAGCGCCATCCTTTAAGTGTCATGTTCACCAGGTTCTATGCATGAAGTGGTTAAAAATATCAAAGAGAATGGAGTTATTGAGATTGAGGCTCCTTATTCAAGGAGGGTAAAGATGATGAACAAGAAAATGTTGCAGATAAGTTGGTGTGATGAAAGCAAAAGGAACACCAACATCATAAATGCAGATTGTTCTTAATGGTGTCAGACTCGTGACGTTAAACAAGCGGTTATTGGGAGGCAACCCAATTTCTGACTTTTTCTTTTGGATTTGAATTTGCTTTGCAGGAATTACAACATCTACTGATGGATGTTGGACAACATCTACTAAGGGATGCTTAGAGGACTCAGATGATGGATCTTGTTATGATGAGGGTGATGAATGATAGCGTCTACTAATGGATGCTACTGAAGGCGTCTACTGATGGATGCCGATGAAGATGAGAAAGATTAACATCTATTGATGAATGCCGATGAGAAGGATTCACATCTACTAATGGATGCAGGAAGATTCAGATGAGAGAGCATCTACTGATGGATGTTATGCTACTAGACATATACTGATGGATGTTACTAACAACATCTACTGATGGATGCTGCTGGATCAGGATTTTTATGTTTTTTGCTTTATTTTATTTGAATTTTGTTTTATTTTTATTTTTGCTTATGTACTTGGTTTAATGAGTTGTGTGCAATGGTTTGGTATGAGGTGATAAATTGTTGTTTGTGATGAATAATATTCTTATGTTTGCTCTATTGGTCTATGATGCATGTTGAGCTAATGATTGTTGAGGCTTTTTAAGCATAGATGGTGGTTGCTCATAGTTTTGTTTAAAACCGATGCATGATTTCAATTATGATTAATATGCTGGGCTGGATGTTTATCAAATTGTGGAACTTGAGTTAACTTGTGAGAGATTGAGCTCCAGAGTTTTTGATTGATTGAATGTTATTGTTTTGGAAGTATGATTGATTTTACCTCATTTTCTATGATTGAACTACTTACTTCTTTGTTACACATGATCAAGGTCATTTTTCCTTCTCCCTTAGAGCCAATGCAAATAGGTGAACCCAACAAAGAACAATTTTTCTCTAACCAATTTGTAAGGAATGACGTTTAGGAACTTATTCCTAGAAAAGAAGACTATCAAGTCATTAACACAAAATGGGTGTTCAGAAATAAGCTTGATGAAGATGGAAACATTACAAAGAACAAAGTAAGGCTAGTTGCAAAGGGCTATTGTCAAGAGGAAAGTATAGATTATGATGAGACCTACGCCCCGGTAGCCAGGTTAGAAGCAATTAGACTTTTACTTGCTTATGCATTATTGATGAAATTTAAATTGTATCAAATGGATGTAAAAAATGCATTTTTGAATGGTTTTATAAAAGAGGAGGTATATGTTAGTCAACCTCCTGAATTTGAAGATTTTAAATTTCCTTATCATGTGTTTAAACTGAAAAAGGCATTGTATGGCCTTAAACATGCACCTAGGTCTTGGTATGAAAGACTTAGTACTTTCTTGATTGAAAATGATTTTTCTAGAGGAAAGGTTGATTCAACCTTATTCATTAAGCAAGTAGGAAAACATATTTTACTTGTTCAAGTGTATGTGGATGATATTATCTTTGGATCTACTGATGATTCATTATGTGAGGGTTTTGCAAATATAATGCAAGGTGAGTTTGAGATGTCTATGATAGAGAAGTACTTAAGAAATTTGGAATGGATACTTGTAAAGAAGCCAACACTCCTACGACGACTTTTTGTTACTTAAATAAGGATGAATCTGGAGAAGAAGTTAATCAAACTTTGTTTAGAGGGATGATAGGATCTCTATTGTATCTTACTACTAGCAGATCAAATATTATGCAAAGTGTGATCAAATATTATACAAATAAAAAAATATTTAATGTATTTATTAATATATTTTGCTTCAAACATAAATATAGAGATGGATGAAAAAGTAATTCTCTACTAATTAATTTGCATATTATTTTTACAAAATAAAATGTTTAAAAACTTTACAAGTTAAAGACCAACATCATATATATAACTAAAAATAAATTATATTATTCTAAAGCTTCTAACACATTAATTTAATTAAAATCAACTTTATGGAAACACATGCTAATTATTTTAAATAGTGTATTATAAATATAAATTATTTTAACTTAAAAGTACTAGTTTCTTATATTATTAATTATCGTTTAAGTAATTATCAAGCATTTTCTATACAAATTGTTGATAAAACTTGAAAGTTATTATTACAGGTTTAAAATTATGGAATTTATTTAATTTTAAATATGGAAAAGAATTATATTTTAAAAATAAAATATATTTATAATTACTATAATATTTATTTATTTTTATATTTATTGAAAAATAGTTATTTGAACTAATAGTATTTTATAAAAAAAAATTTAAACATATATTAAAATAATATTTAATTATGAAACATCTAAAAACGCATCCAAAGTGTAACTTAGTCCTTTAAAATTGCGTACCAAACTGCTATATAAACCATACTTTTACCCTGTTCTGTGTTCTGCCTCTTATTCTAACCGCTGTATATGAAATTAGGGTTTCGCATTCCTTTGCCTCTTTTCAACTTTTACAACCCCAAATCATCATATGCTTCTTTATCTGGTCGGTGAGATTACTTCCGTTCTCATTTGACTCGTTCCCTTGAAGCAATAGTTATTTGTGTTGTTCTTTAATATCTTTTCCACAATCCATTGGTTTTGGGAGCACACTGAGCAGCTAAATTCAATTTTATACCGAAGTATTAGTTTTTTTATTCTGGGTCTGCATTTTTTCGTTGATTGGATTACATGAGTTGTTATTTTCAACTGTGATGAGCCTACAGACCTGTAATGATTTGCGGCTATGATCGCAAACATAACTGAACATCTAAGGGACTGAGTTGCCTAATTTTTCTTTAAGATTTCTGTCTGATGTTTTTACATTTGTTTAGAGTTTACGTAACCTAAACTCAATGTGATAGGTTTCTTATGTTTATTGATCATTATTTTGGTGTTTCGATTGGGCATTAATAGTTGAAATGCATACGTTTTCTTTATGATTTTCGTATGCACTTGTTTCAAAGCTTTTTTGTTGTTTAATTAAAGCTTATGTGTGTTAACATTCGCTATGCAATCTTTCAATTTCGGTGTTGCATTCATTTGGATGTCGAAGAACTAATTTTGTGTATTTTCGGCTGGCAACTTGATATTGATGTTTTGAATTGAATTGAAATTCGAAGTTTGTAAATTCATTTTGTTATTTCATTTCTGTATTGCTTTTAAGCTCGGTGTTTAGATGTAAATCATGAAACTTTTGGTAGATTAGATTTAAGCATATTATTTAATCCAAGAGTTGTTATGAGGGAATTGAGATTTATTGTATGCCAATATCTATGATTATGGTTGTACATGGATCCGCCATTGAGAAAATATGCTCACTTTTTCATGGAAAAGTATAGGGAGCAACATTGTCTTGAAAATTTGTGTCTGGTTGGTTTGCTGGAAATTTTAGCCACCGTTCTCTTTCTTTTAGTTCTTTGTTATTTTGCAACTGGTCTTACGACTACAGTTTTGTTACCTTGACTCTTAGTTTTTGGGCTACACTTTGGTTTCCTTTCATCGTAGTCTTATGCCTACACTTTTGTTTACCCTGGACAATAATCTCAGGTCTACGTTTTTGTTTATGTGGCATCTTGGCCTATACTTTTGTTTCAGATATATTTGATCCTTGTGTGCTCATATGTTGACGCTATGGGAATTTGTTTATTGTTAGTGTCCTTGAAGATAGCTTTATTTGTGTTTTGTTACATCATGTGATGAATTTGGAAAAATCTTAGGACACCTTCCTACACAGCAAATTACTGCTGTGGATGAGAATGCATTTTCCATGCTGATGATGTACTTCGTTCTTATTTGAATAAAAGATCTATTTGAACCATTGAGATTAGTGAAATTTTTTTATAGTATTTCTGTTATTGATTTCTGTTTTCTGGCCACTCGTGTGCCTATGATGCTATTGTAATGATTTGCGGGTATGATCGCAAATATTAATTGAACATCTAAGGGACTGAGTTAACTAGTTTCTCCTAGATTTCTACATAAGTTGTTTCTTTACAATTAGGGTATATTATTTTGCTTACTCCTAAAATTGGGTGAAAAATATTATTTTACACATCTATAATTGAATATAGAAAATTTTAACATGAAATTTTGAATTTTAAATTTAAAATTGTATACTATTATTCTTACGTTACTCTCGGTTCCATGGGTTGCTCTACCTCCTTTATAGCCATTTTTTGTGAGAATAACTCTCCTAATTAGTTTTAAAGGGAAGAAAGTAGGAAATTCAACGACACATTTGGTCAACCATACGCCGATCGATCAGGGTGATCTTCCATGTTCGAAATGCTTGATTGGCTAGACAAGCTTGATAGTTCAACGAGATTAATTATATTAAATAAAATTTTTGTTATAAGTAGCATCAATACAATGGTGTTTTGGACTATTGGAAACCCTTTGCTTTGAAGAGGTTGATTAGTGAAGTAATTTATAGGAGGATGCACACAGGAAGGTTAGGAATATTATATTCATGAAGCTTTAAATAGAAGAGAAAAAGAGGTGAGAAGAGTAAAATAGTTGATTGTAGTTTTGAAGAAAATTAAAATATTTACCACTATGAAGCAAATACTACTCAAATGGTGTGAATACTCAAAGGAACTTTTGACTAACTAACAGATACCTAAAAACTAGAAGTGGTTAATTGTGTGAAAGAGACTTGATATTTTAGTTGGAGCGAATAAATATAAAAATAATTATCTCTTATCTAAACGATTTTCTTATAAAAACTTGAAGTTGTGTTTTATGTATAAATACAAGAATCTTCTTAGTTAAGCATTTATTTTTCAAAAGAGAAGTTCTTTCAAAACAAACACACGAATCTTCTTAGTTAACCATTTATTTTTCACAAGAGAAGTTCTTACTAAACACTACGGGATGTATTATGAATAATACGTTAAAAAATGTTATCGTTTATTTATATTTTAAGCTTTTAAAAGAAATTTTTAGAGTTCGATAATATGCTAAATTATAAGGGTTGCAAAAAGTTTTTCATTAGCACTATTCAATCCCCTACTTAGTGTTTTCAAGTACTTTAGGATCCACTTTGGGAGATGAATGAGTTTGTCATCATTTGATAGATGTATCTTGAAAAGAGGTGTGGTTAGTGTATAGTTGACTTATCATGTGTTTTAGTTGACCTTGTATTTTTGTGATATGTGGTTTTTAATATCTTGATAATGTTATCATGCAGGAAGTGCTTTGTATGTAGTTACAAAATGTGTGACAATTGTTTTCATGATTATGGTTTAACTTAACGAGAGTGTCATGGTACTGAATCCACCATGAGATATAATGGTGTTTATGTGGGTATGACTTCTTTTTATACTTCCTTAATATGCATTGATAACTTTCCTTTGTGAGTGGGTAGAAAGATGAATATCTTCATCTTTAAGAGGCGGTGAAAGAAGAGAATCTCTTTGTCTTTAAGAGGCTGTCGAAGAGATGAGTTTTTTTTATCTATGATGGGGTAGTATAAGAGATTGAGATTCGAGTGCTACCCTTTTTTCTTTTGAGGGGGTAGAAAGGGATAAATGTTTCATCCATAGCTTTCCAAGTCATATTGAGTTTAGTGCTGATGGAAGCATATTGAAGTTTTACTCTTAAGCCTTAAGGAGCAGAGGAGATAGGTCTGAAGCTGTGGTGGAAGACCACTCGAATCGATCTGTTTTGATAAACAGGAATGGTACGATGAAGTATTGAAGTTGACATATGTTTATAGAGATTGTTAGTAATGACATTGGTTGCCTTTAAATGACAGGTGGTGTAAATCTAACGAGTTGATCATGATTCGCTTTTAAGGGAGAATATGATTTGATATTGTATTGCATGTTATAGTCTTAGTATGTGTTGATATTGTTTGTTGTGATGAGATTGTAGTAAGGACTTAATGACTGAGATATGAATGTTGTATTGATATTTTGATGTTTATTTTGTTAGTTCACCCTTGGTTGCTTGTGTTTGTGTGATGATTATATAACTCATGTTGTTATATGAGAATAAATGATATAGATAATCAAGAAGAGACTTCAAGCGACAAAGTTATCAAGAAAATGATTTTTTTTTTAGTTATTTTGAAAGTTGTTGATTTTTCCTATATTTTGAATGGTTTCATAGAAGAACAACAGCGAAAGCCTTTGTGCATCGTGGAAGTGTATGGAATCAGATCTATAAATCAGCAAATGCATTGTGGAAAGAGAAGCGAAGCAACCTAGAAAAGAGTGCGGGAAGGAAAAGAGAAAGAGAACAATAAAAGCCCTTTTTGTATTATTTGAATGAATAATATTGTACAATACAAAGAAGGATTATATAAGGAGAGAGAAGAAACAGAAAAGGAAAATAGAAAGGAAGAAAAGAAAAATAGAACAAAAATAGAAGCGGTGTGGTGCACGTGGAAAAGAAGCAGTGTTAAGCAGTGCTTTTAGAAGTGTTCTGACAGCTCCCCTCAAGATTGGTGTAGATGTTCAGAGCGTCAAGCTTGAAATTGATGGCATGGAAGATGGAAGGAGGAAGGACCTTCGTTAAGATATTAGCAAGCTGCAAAGTGGTATGGATGGGGAGAAGCTTGATAGAGCCTTGTTGGACTTTTTCGCGAATGAGGTGAAAATCTATCTCGATATGTTTGGTTCTTTCGTGAAAGACCTGATTAGTAGCAATTTTGAATCACCCAGGTAAACAATGTATCCCGTGGTGGATTTGCGATCATTTTGTGATCTTGGAATTTATGGTTTTGTGATCATTTTGTAACTTTCAACCAAAAGTACAATTCCTGGATAACTAAATTTTTGTGATTGTAGAAACTTTAATTTGGAGTGCTTTGGAAAAGGTTGCAGTGAGTAGTTATTTTCTTGTTGTTGTATTTATTTTATATAATTATATTCCCTTAATAAATTTTTACTTTACTTTTTAGGTTGTTGTGTTGGTATGTCAAAAGAAGAGTTGTGTTATCCTAATGTCAAAGTAGCATTTGAGAAATATGGTGTTAGATTTAAGAAACAAAATAAAAGACACAAGGAACATCGCATTCGTGTTGTACAAGAATAAGAAAGGGTTAATGAAAGTATTAAAGATAAAGTCACGATTAATGCGGAGAAAGATGTTAGTGGAAGTGTTAATGAGCATGAATTTCCTATAGCAGACAACTTTTGTTGTGATGATGCTATGTCAATTGAACATCAGCACGATAACACATTGGTTGAAGAGGAGGTTCATATAGAGCAAAACAATATGTATATGCAAATGAAGATTGAACTATGAATACGGTTCAAGAGTTGTGATATTAGAACCCCATTTCCCAATTATGGAAGTAAAAGGAAATGAAATATATACAAAAAGTTGATATCGTTGTACACTTTAGTAGAAGAACATTAATTTGTTAAATTTTTTTTACACACTGTTGTAAAGTTTAGTGATAACATTTGTAACTATAAGTGATTTTGTAAAATTTGGCAATACATTAATTGTAATTTGTTGTGCGAATTTCTTTTGTTATCAATTGTATGAGTTTTAAATGAAAATTGGTTTGAAGATGTGCAAATCTTGTTCATCTATTCAAATTCTGTCATGCTAATGTAAGTGTGAAAAACATCCAACATAGATAGGCAATTTTTCGTACACTGCTCCGTACTTATCTTTGTTGTATGATTTCACAATTTATGTGTCAATAAAATGAGGCTGCTAAGGCACTTTATATTCAAATAAGCCAAATGGTATGTGTAGGAATCATTTGTTGGTCATTGATTATTTTTCATGAACAACATCCAAATGTTTTATTGAATTCTTTTGAAGCGGTACATAATTATGTAGGTTGCTACCCACTTATTTTGCTTATGGTGTCCACTTATGTTGTAGTGTTGTTTTTAGTTTTTTTTTTTCCTTTAACCGCGAAATTTGACCTCTTTGTGTTGGGGTGAGTTAGACCATGTATGTGGTAGATTAGAAACACATAACCTTAGTTGTATTCATTTGTTCAAGCGTGTATAAAATTTTGTCGATAGAAATAGGCAATCTCGATATATGCTACAAGGGAGGCGAAAACTTCAAGCTGGAAGATTACTACAATGCTGATTATATTGAAGATAAAGTTAGACGTAAGAGTACAAGTAGAGACACACACACCTATACCTACAGCCACACCTATACGCATGCACTCACCTATACACTTCCACACAACTACACGATCACACGCACATACTCATACACACATCCATGATCACAAACATTAAATGTGACAAATAACATCTCACTTGGACACCTAATATTAAAGTTGTACCATAGCTCAGGAAGTGTTAACGTAGATGTTTCTTAAAATAATTAGATTTAGGTGCTTCAAGTTTTGTTTTTATCATTTTTCTGGAAATTTTACTTTTGTATATTAGGGGTCTATTGTTTTAATTAAAGCTATGTAATTATCCTTCACTTTTTAGCATTCTATTAATTGAAAATGTGTTTAAAAATATTCAAAGTCATTTTACACCAAACATCAACAAGTTAGATTATTTTAAAGTAAAATCTCGGAATACTAATAGCTAATGTGGAAAAAGAAAGAACAAAGGTCAATGAAAGTGAAACATGTGGTATGATTATGCATATCTGAAGTAGCTAATAAAAGACATGAAAAGAACCTTTTACGAAGAGGGGGAAAACAAGAAGCAGATTAAAAGGACTGGGACACCATAGAAGAGGGAAGGGATCCGATCTTGCAGCTTAACCACTTGTCGGCAAAATCAAGACAAATTGCCAATGAAATAGTGTAACAATTATTTTTTTCATCAATAACTCCAATAATACATCTTATCAATCTAAAAAAAATTAACTATAGCTTTTTTAGTTCTTATAATAAAAGGATAAGTTTAGTTATCAATTTTACAATTTTTTTAAATTTTTTCATGTATTTTTCTTCAAAAGTAAAGTAATATAATTAAAACATAGTTAGATGTCAAAATAGGAAATTAATCGAGTGATCCGTATTCAGATGAAATTTTAGGGAGTAATTTAAAAATTGATCTGAATACACGCGGAGGTGTCTGCATATCTTGGGTAATTTGCTATTTTGTGGACTTTTCCTTATAAATTGGATCCAGTTGCTTCCTTGCTGTTTGATTCAAAGATGACTTCTACTTGAAGTAAATGAGCCAGATATTCTAGGCCAGATCTCTCACATTGACCTCATCCTGAATCTAGTGTCCATTTATTCAAGGAAGATTCCTTTTCAATTCCTCAGCTAATCTCAATGATCCTGAGGGAGTTAACTCTGATTGCACAGAAAGAAGCATACTAACAATGTTGGTTCAGACTGAGCTCATGCCCTTCAAGGAAGGAACATATCCAAAAACAAATATTAGTCACAGATTCTCTGAATGAATATATTCGTATAAACTTCTCTTTTTCTTTCCATCTTCTACTTTTATGATTTGATTAGGAAAAACTGAAGAAAAAAGAAAAGACATGATGACTTTTCTATCTGAAAAAATTTGATGTTAAATCTGAGTACATTTATTGAGATTCAGAGAGTGCCTTGATTCTGGCACGGTCTAATTTAAGTTTGTAGTCGGTAGAACAAGGGCTACAGTTGACTATTTCAACAGGGCAACAAGCCAGAAAAGACGAAAACAGGAACTTGTGTAAACAATATATCAATTGATTTCTTTACACGCTCATACAGGGGTTAAAAAAGAAGAAACCAAGAAAAGAATAACTGAATCAAGGAGGCTGTCTTTCTTACTTCACCTCGTATGACCAGTTTGCAAACCGCAGTGTGGAAAATTATGTCAAATAATGAGAGAACAAACATGAAGTTCTATGCAGAACTACACCATTTAAAGTTGCTGCAACTTACGAAGATGCTCCAGTAATGAAGTAGCCTTCCGTTTGGCCCTCTCTGTACCAGTTCGAGCAAGTTCAGAGAGAGGTATGACGGCACCAAGTCTACTTATACAAGCAAGATTGTCGGCATCCCTCTTGCACAAGGCGAGAAGAATAGCAGCTGCATTCTCTTTATTGCGAGGCAATCCGGTCCTCAAAAGATCTATCAAAACTGGTATAGTGCTGGCTTTTACTATAGCAATTTTTGCCTCTTGGTGGCTGGCAAGAACTGACATTATTGTTAGGGCTTCATCAACCATTGATTTGCTTGAATCTGTAAGCATTTTCAACAATGCTGTGATGATCCCTGCCCGAATGGCCCTGCCCTTGTTTCCTTGGTAAATGCATAAATTGAATAATGCTGTTGCAGCATCCTTCTTTCCTCTAGGACTCCCGTTTTGGAGCAATTCTACCAAAGCGGGTATGGCTCCTGAAGCGCCAATTATAATTTTGTTCTCATCTGCAAGTGACAAGCTGAAGAGGGTTGCTGCTGCATTTTCTCTTGCTTCCATGGTTCCAGCACGGAGGACTTGGACAATGGATGGAATGGCACCAGCAAGCATTATAAGTCCTTTGTTATTTTCATAAATGGAAAGGTTTAAAATTGAAGTAACAGCATTGTCTTGCGTCAATACATCTTCTGATGTTAGAAGGTTGACTAGAACTGGAATGGCTCCAGCTTCAGCAATTAGTATCCTATTGTCAGTACTTCGTTTGGATAGCGATCGAATTTCAGTAACAGCTGCTCTACGCTCCTCAACAGACCGGCTGGAGAGCTTCCGCATCAGAGCTTCAATTGCTGCTATGTCACCCGTAACGTCTCTGAATGACCCGTCACTCTTCTTTATTTTCCCATTAGTTAGTCCTGTTGGCTGCTCGATGTTGTGCTCTATACACCACTGAGAAATAAGGCTCCTTAAAACATAATTTGGTGTGAGTGTCAAATGTTGGAGCTTCTGCTGAGTTTTCGGACACGTTGTATTTCCACAATCTATCCATCTCTGTATATAAGATCTCTCATACGTCTGCAGAATAAAGGAAGCAGGAAATTTAGAAGACCAGAAAAATTTGCAGGAATATTTCTTTTGTTGATGCAACATCTGATCTCATGAGATGAATTTACCTGACCCGTCGCCACAATAACAGGATCCCTCATTAGTTCCAAGGATATAGGGCAAAGAAAATCTTCAGGAATCACAATTGCTTCAGGCCTTTTAACCTCAGGTAGCCTTTTTGTCTCAGAAACTTCTTGACTTTCAGGATCAGATTCATTCAAAAAGAGAACTTCGGAAGATGCAGGGATGCTCCTTGCTCTTTCCAAGAGAGATCCAAGCCGATTTGTGCTGCAATTATTCTCTCCATTGCTTTTAGAAGTGCTGTCTAGTTCTGATAAATTTTCAGGACAGCTATGTTGTTTGTATAATCCACCCACGGATTTGGAAAGAACCTGACTAATTTCTTCAGTCAGCGGCTTGGATAATTCATGAGATGGCATCTTTGAAATCATAAACCCATATTTATCTGAGGCTCGTTTCAATTGCGTTCTTACCAAATCCACCTAGAAAAGCAGATAATATCAGCGATTTAACTCAAACAAACAGTATATCAAATTAAAACCCAACCCATTCATCCAAAGTCTACCTGTTCTTTGACTTCCTCTGAGATGTCCAAATTGTCATACGGCAAATCACTCAACAGTTTCTCCAATTTCCACGTCACACACTGAAATTGGAAGACAATGGTCTTTGCAGCTCCATCCTTAAATCAAGATACATCAAATTTCAGAGAAGTACACAGACATCATTATATACATAGACATGCCCACAGAAATCCAACCCCCATAAGATTCCGACTTAAACAATTGAACAAGTGCAAAATTATCTCTCTATGTAAAGAACACATCGTAAGGACACACGAATTTACCAAAGACAAGAAGAACAACACCCAGAATGTCAAAAAGAGGAACACTATCATTTAATGAAAACAACACAGTGGACAATTGTTTTTTTCTACAAATATCCTGTTTTAGACACAGTTTATCCCCAAATGCGAGTCTCTCTCGTAAAAGATTCAAACCTAGATTCCCCAAGCTGTGGGAGAATGGTCTCTTCTACAAAACCGACCCTCTTCGTAAATAACACAAAGAACATAAAGCCCTGAGTAGGGGAGGTATTTTACTTTCTCCACTGAAACATAACAATAGCTAACAGTTTGATTGCACGCATTACACCCACTCAACAAAAAAAAGTTGAAGTAACAATTTTCTGAAATATATACTCTCACAAGTAATAATTGAACTTTATAACCAACACAAAATAAAAGAGAAATCTCCCTAACAAAAACTTTGTCCGATGCCCGTTACGGTCACTGAAAGGAATGCAAAAAAGAACTAAAAGTTTGGGAATTTTAGCCAGAGAGCTACAGATCTAAATTACTGAAAAACCGAAGAATACGAAGTAGGAGCTTAAGTTTCGAAATCCCCAACGCGTTAGCGTTGAAATAGATCAAGAAACTCACAGAGGAGCAATTGGAACGGAAGTTTCTGGCCACGGAAAGCAAACTTCTTGCAGACTGAAGAGCGAAGACAAGATCAGAGGACCAAGATGCGGCGGAAGAGGAGGAAGAAGACGAGGAAGCGGAAGCGACAACATTGTTGTTGTTGAGTTCTCTAATCTCCTCGAACAAGTGGGTGAGGAGGGAGATCCGGCGAACTAGATCGGTACAGTCCTTGCGGAACATGGCGTCGGTGGCAATGGGTGCGGCAGAGGAGGAGCCGACGCACATTCCGGCGATGTCGTGGACCAGACAGAGGAGCTCTGGCGTGTGGTCTCCGGCGAGTTCGCCGGCCATTGTCGCTGCAAAGGTTAAGGTTAAGGTTGTCTTGTGTGTTGAGGAAAGTGAGTCAGAGATAGTCTAATAAGGTGTGTGAGGAGACTTATCAAGTATGGACACGTAGAAACGCTGCAAAACGCTGTAATAATGTGTTTCATCGGGTTTTCTAAATTAATTAAATCATATAATATAATATATTTTTATTGCAGTTGCGGAGGAAAATGAAAAATGAAATAGTTAATTTAGTTTTTTGGTAGTTAATAAGAATTAAAAATTAATTGGTTGATTCATTCTGGAGAGGGTTAACGTGACGCCTTAACTGGGCAAAGCGAGAATCTCGGAGGAATTGAAATTGAGAAGAATGATAATGAAAGAGAGAGAAATGAACAAGAGGATACAGTTGGGTTTGGAATATTATGAATTGTAATGCAACTAACCACTATTTTTCCTAAAATATATATTATATTTAGATGTCTTGGGATTTCTAACCGGATTTTATATATGTGCTGTATCGGTCTAATTTTAATTTTTAGTCTTTCACTATTTTAGATTATATTTTATTTTAATTAAATTTGGCATTGCAGGTCTAATTTTACCATAATTCAATTAAAATTAATTAGATTGGATTTAATTTACCTTTTATCTCATTGTTTCATAAAAAAATATTGTCCATGTTTCAAAAAGTAGAACAAAAATATTGCCAATACTTATAACATTAATAAAAACAATAATCATCAATAATATAAAATGTCATAATTATATCATATTTATTCATATGTGTAATATATTATATTTGTCCCGATAAAAGTATATTCAGGGTGGTTACAAATTTGGTTTTTACGATATAATTATTAGATTAACAATATATTTATTATATAATTAGATTAAATTGAGTTTATATTTTAAAACCTTTTTCTAATTGATATATTACAGAATTTCAACTTAAATTAATAATTCAGGGAAGTATAAATATTATTAAGTAAAATAAATTTACAAATTGTACCCATGAAATGTTCACGTTATTGGGAGAAATGTGACCCACATAAATAATAATATTCTTCAATTCACTCGGGTTACTTTTCATTAAAAATTAACAACCTTTAAATAGGTGCAAATAGGACATCAGACCAAGTACAAATAGTAAAAACAAAACTAACAATATAATATCAACTAACTTAAAATAAAATCTACCTAATCTATCTCTATCTTATATTAATAAAATAAAATAATACTTTCCTAAATCAAATGAAAATCAAAGCTACCTATATCTATTTTATCTCTATCAAAATCAAATCAAATATTACTAAACCCAAAACTAATAAAATAAGGTGAAACTATTCCTGAAACACTTAAACTAGTGGCTAAAATCTCTGCTGCCGGTACGCCTCCAGAACCTGATCAAAGTCTTCAATCATGAGCTTTGATAGGTCCTTCGACTCCTCGACGACACACACAAAACTCTCGAAATCATCTATCAATGATTTCAAACTCTTCTCCACAACTCGACTGGCAGGCAGCGACTCTCCATTTTTGCCGAGTTGATATGTCACTTTCTCCTTCAAATTTTTAAATTTTCCTTCCAGTGGAAACATTCCCAACCAACCCCAACTACGAGTAGCCCTTTCCAACCGTCATATCTTAACGGAACTTACCTGGATACCCTTTGCCAAGAAAACTTTCGGTATAGAGATCATTATACTCGTCTGAGCCAGTCACCAAGAGAAACCATCGGTTCTGATACCATTGTTGGGAAAATCTCACGATACACACTCAAATATTTTCCTGAAATTGAGTCTTATTATTCATTATAATTGAAGCGCTTTAAATAGTCATAACACTTACAATATTACGAGGAATAAAAATAAAATATCAACCATGTCTGCTTAATCTATCATAAAATAATACTCTACCTAGATAAATCGAAAATCATAATTATTTATCCTTATTTTATCTCTATCAAAATCAAATCAAATATTAGTAAACTCAAAACTAATAAAATAAGATTTTACTGAATCCTTAAAATTTAAGTTTATTACAAAACACGTTTGGGTTTGATTAGTTTATTTTAGTTCAATTTTTTAATTTAATATAAATTTTGAATCCAACAAATACTTTGCATCATGATTTGAATTGTTTTTTCATTTAACTATGTTTTTAGTATTGCATCGTTATTTGAAGTGTTTTTTCATTTAATTAAGTTTTCAGTATTGAATCATTCTTTGAATTTTTTTTTTCATTTAATTAAGATTTTAGCATTTGATAAGTGTGAAGTTGAATTGAGTTCCAATATCTAATTATTCAATAAAATTATATTTTTTAATTATATATTTATATTTATTTTTTTCTTGAAAATGTCATATGATTATTAATTGGAACAGAATAACCTTCAAATTATTTCATTAAAAAAATAAATTTAAAACTAGTGTTTTAATTGAAAAATATAATTTTATTCATTACTGAATATAGTATAAAAATTCATTAGAGACATAATTAAAAAGTTGCAAATAATTAAAAGTTGCAAATAGACTCAAAACTTAACTAACTTTTATTCTTTTAATGATATTATAATTAGAAAATTGTCATTGTAATAAAAAAATAGTTAATACTTTATAATGAAAAATCTATCAAATAAAATATATATTTTAGATTCTTTTTAAAAGTTTAAAATGTTCTCATTTTCCTAAATAGATTAAATAGAATTACGTAATTAAAAATACAATATAAAATTACTATCATATTTTACTAAATGTAAATATAACAAAATCAATCTGTAAAACAACCTTCTATAACCATACAACTTATTAATTCTAAATATAACATTATATTAAGATAACTTCCTTTTCGATAAAAAAATATAAAGCAAACCGTTTCATTAAAATAAAGTAAATTCAAAATAGTTGAAAAATATTTATTATAATAACTAATTTTCAATTTCTTTTTACATTAATTAGTATTAACCAAAAACAGTACACAATCCCATTTGTTTGTTGAAATATAATCAAGGATTTTATTTAAAGTGTCAATATAAATGATTTTATTACATTATACTCAACTAAATATTATTTATGCAATAAAAAATGTTTATAATTATTGATTTAAAAGTTGTATATATAAGTGTTTTTGTTATATAACTTTTAAATAGGATTAAATAATTGTTGAATATAAAGATTACCCACAAAGTAGCAATAGTCATAAATTATGAACCTAGGCAGCGGCGGAGCCGCGTGAGAGCAACGTGGAGCACAGGTCTGTCTGAATTTTTCTTCAAAGAAAAAGCAAAGAAACTAAACATTTATTAATTATTAAAAAATAAAAAATTATTATTTTTTAATATTATCTCATCTTTTGCTTTAAACGTAATAGACTAACCGTTTTTTTTAATTATTTGCTGAACCATCTAGCTTCTCTCTCTTCAGTTCTTTTTCCCTTGCATAAAAAATCCACCATCGTTTATTTCTTTCCATTTTCTATAATAGCTGCTCATTACTTTTTCTACCCGCACTCACTGTTATTAGGCCATAAAATATCTATATTTAACAAACCTAACAAGAGCCTTGTGATTTGTTTATAATTTTCTTTATTTTTTCTTTTGCAGTTGAGCTTGTAATTATTAAATACTTAAGCAAATTAATGGAGCAATATGATGGTAATATTATAACTGTTAAGGTATTTAAGAGTTTAAAGGAAAAATGAAATATGTTTTAGTTAATTTAGAAAAGAAGGGGTTTTAACTGTTAGCTAAGTTATCTGTTATGATTTTGTTGTGATATTTTGCTGTATTAAGATGATTTTGGTTGCTAGCTGGAAGAAGTATTAGAAATAATGCAGGAAAGAAAAAGGGTGAGGAAGCAAGGTCTTTTGCCAACCTGTAAAGCCATCATATTGTCGTCTTACTAAGACAACTATCAACCATTTAGACGTTTTTATAATCGAATAATCCAAAAAAATCGTGGGGTTAATAACAATTATACAATACCACTGATGAAAATACTTTATATATATTATTCATTCTTAACTACATCTTAAAACATGCGTTACATGGTTTTAAGTAACTCTTCAAATTCTATATTTAAGTTATGAATACACTTACTCATATTTCATATCATTCTTAGTCATAAACACTTTAAAAGAAAAGTAATTAATTTAGCCTTTTTTAGAGTTTACATCAACTTTTATTATTCAAGCAGTACAACATTGTTTAAAAAATTCTCATATTAAATCATAGATTCCAAAAATGGCCTTAAGTTTCTAACTCTTCATTTGCTAAAAGATAAGAGTTCCAAATTATTTTCTCCCTCATTAAATTTTTCATTCTCCTTCCATAAGGTGGATAATTTCTTGCAAAAGACCATTCTCTTGAATTATTGTTTCTTTAAACCTTATTACACTCTTATCATCTCCCCACTTGAAGAGAATTTGGCCATAAATTCTGGAAGATCTTACACACAGAACAAACACAAATAAAAAACACAAATCTAAAATAATCAAAAATAAAAATTCTACTAAAATGAAATTTGGATCCATGAAGAGACAAATCTCTTATTATCAAGAGGTTGAATGTAACACTTCAATTTTTGGGATGTCACGATTACGAGCAAAAATTTAAAAATTTTAAAACATATTGTCATTGCGGAATCATCCTTTTATTGCATCACACGGCCGAAAAGAATTAATTTCCCACATCATAGGGTCGAAAAGACTTTATTTCCCGCATTGCACGACCGAAAGAGTTATCCATACTCAAATCATATTGTCCAACAACCTTACTCACACATTAATTCTCCCATGATACATGAACTCATGCCCTCTCCACAACAAGTAACATTATACTTCAAAATCTCCACCCCCGCACACAAAGGCTCATCATTTAAAGTTGAACATATATTATGCAAGCACATTCAAGGACCAAAACAGTGAATAACAACACCACAACATTCATGAATCATTCAAACATAATACAAAAAACAAGAGGAAGAAACTAAAATCAACACAACAACCCAGTTCATGAAATACAACCCAAGTTAACTCACATGCTAACATGTACATAACCACCAACATTCAAATGAATTAACAAGTGATCATACAAAGCCAAAACAACAATCATTCATTAGAAAGAAATCCAAGTTAACTCCCCTTACTTGGTCTCGTACGATTTTTGTTTTCAAGATCACCAAGAAAGCTTCACAGCATCACCCATGGTCTTTCCCCTTTCGATGCCCCATTCTCGGCTTTACTTTTTCTTAGAAAACGTCTTTTCTCTCCTTATCTTTCTAATTTTAATTTTTTTTTTTCATTTTAGGGTAACAAAATGCAAACTCTTTTTACTCTTCTCCTTTTTATCTTCTTCTATTCTATCTCTATCTTTTTAGTTTTAATAAAATATCTCAGTTTATCTCTAAAACCACTAAGATTTCCTCTCTTAACTACTTTTTAAAATATCATCAACCATTAAATCTTTTAAAATATCTAACAATATCTAATAATGATTTTTTCTAATAATAATATCTTTTTAATCTTTAAACCCACCAAGATTATATGTCCTATTTTCATTTAACTAACTTTTAAAATAACAATAACTAAATCTTCTAAAAGATTTACATAATATCATTTTATTAAATATCCAAATTATTTAATTTACATATTTTTCCTTTCTACACCCCCTTTATTAATTTTACACTAATTAAATAAATAAATAACATAACATTTATGTTCTAACAAAAATATATATATTCAAGAACACTAATTTCCAATCCAAAAACCAAAAATCTCAAAACTACTTTATTTTTAAAACCCTTGTTTTCTCGGATCTTAGATTGAAGGTCTCCCTTCAAGGTCAAATAACCATATGCAACAAAAATCAAACAATTATAAAGTAAGGATGTTAATACTCAAAGAAATTCAAAATAATATTCTCCAAATAAACAATCAAACTACAAGTATAACTTGGACTGTCCATAAGTTGATTGGGGATTGAAAAACAAACTAACTCCTACGTGTATATTTCCAAGCTTTTGTCCTTACCCATAAATTTGTTAAGGATGGATAATCAAACTAACTCGTGCATATGTTTTCAAGCTTACGTTCTCCTTCTCGATCATACTTTCTTCTTTTCATTGTCGATGTCATTGGTCCTTGATGAGTAAGTCTTCCCTAAGTAATATCATTCTCTTTTCTTCCCATTGTTTACGTCATTGCTCTTTGTTAAACAAATATTCCCTAGGCAAAAAAACAAAACAAGTTGAGTTAGTATATTTCTCTCTCTTTTCTTCTTCCTTTTTCACTCTTTTCCCTTTCTATTTCTTTTCTTCCTCTTTCACTTTTTTTCTTTTCCTTTTTTCTTCCATTTTTGCTCTATTTTCTTTCTTCTCTCTTTCTCTCTTTCTTGTTCCTTTTTTTTGTAACTGATCAAGGTCGTACCCGAATCAAATTAATGTGCAATTAGAAATGTAGTGACTCTTAGGTCGTCTCTCAATGACCAATTTTTGGTTCTGTCATAAGATCAAACACGTAGTGGGGAGGGGAAGGGTTTAACATAATGTGCGAACTAAAATTAACTGAACAATTAACGTAAATTAAACACAAATTAAAAACAGGTTGGCCACTAGTTCGATTGTAATACTTCTAATCTCGGATTAACAACAATTACTCACTACTCTCACCCCTAATCCAACACGAATTAACCATCTAAGTGAAGATTAATTGTGTTTTCATAAAAACGAATTAAGTAAACGTAATGCATATATTTAATTAATTCTACACCGCACATATTAATCAACTAAGCAGAGATTAAACACTAATTCTTCACAAAAATTTTCAAATGATTCATTTTGAAATTCCCCTCCATGATCACTACGAATAGATTTAATTTTTTCAAATCCTTTTCATTTTGATCTTGTTTCGTAAACTTTTTGAAAACTTTGAAAGTTTCACTTTTTAAAGTAATAAAGAATATCATGTATATCTCGAATACTCATCAACAATAACTCAATCATAATAATTTCTATAAAAACTTTAAATGAGTTTATTCAATTGTTGCATATGAGGGAAAATGGCGAAATCAAACTCCAACACAATTCAATCATATAAAAGTCATTCATGTAGTAATCCAAATTGTTTTTCAACCAATTTTATGATGTTTTCATACATACAAATTTATTTTCAACACATCACAAACACGATTTTTGTTATGTAAAGATCAAGATATTTAAAATATTGTATTTTTTGCCAAATCCCTATGGATACAACCTTTTTTGTGCTACAACAACCCATTATACTTGCTAGTGTAATTTAGGTGTTGCATAGACATAAACAACAATTCCATCCATTCATATGTTGTTATTGGTTTAGAACCAAAGAAAACATGCGATTAATGTTGGGTAGAGGTTCCATAAGAAGGATTTGTGTTTTAACGACTAAGAAAATGTCGTCCAATCCATTCAAGAAAGACATAACTTTTAGAATTTCAATTTTGTGTGAAGATAGGTATAAGATTGTAACTACACTTGGATTTACATGTGCAAGAAGGGATAGGTCTTAATGACTCCAATTCTTCTCACATAGAATCTTCATATTGTCGTAAAAAGTTGATATCGTCCTTTCACCTTGCTTGGTGGAATAAATCTCTTATTAAAGATCCAATACCTTGAAATGATCACCTTTAGAGAAACATTCCTTTAGATCTTCCCATAGGTTTCTACCATTGTCAATGTAAATGGTGTTTTGCGTTACTAATGGAGAGGGAACACGAGTGATCCAAGAATTAACCATGACATTACAACACTCCCTAACATCAAAGACATTATCATTTCTTACAAATTGCACAATTCTTCCACCAACTAACTTCAACTTGTTTTTGGACAGAAAGACACATTTCATCTCTCTATACTAAGAATGATAGTTTCCTCCATAAAGAAGAGTTGGGACCAAAACCATTTTGGGTTCCTTTCCTAGTGTAGGTAGAACAAGCTTGAAAGATTTTGTGAGACATCAATAATACCGACAATATTTGAAGTCATGACAAAATAAAAGACAGGAAAACATAATAAAACAATAAACAAGAAAAAAGATAAAAGAAAACAAAATTAAAGTGATAATTGAAGCACTAGAGTGGGATTGACCCACTTAATGTCGTATTAAATTTTATGATATCCCATAATAGTGGAAGAAATTTACACACTTTTATTTTGTTTGCACAAAGAAAGGAAAGAGGAAGAAAGAATGTAAAATACTTGCATGAAATAGTGTTTTCTTATTACAAAGGTGCAACGAAAGAATATATACAAACCCAAACAAAATGCCAAACCCTAAAATAGAAAAAACAGAAAAGGGATTATATAATATTTAACACGATTCCAATATTTTAATATCTTAAAGATACCCGTTCAAATATGCAACACTTGATATTATTCCAACTTATCTAAATTATCATATTTTAATAAAGGTAAATCATTAACTCATCTTATCTAAGGGCAACTTAATAGTTAAGAAAATTTTAGTTTAGAAACTTTTGAACCAACTTCTAAACTTTTAAGATTTGTAAAAAAAAAAATCTGGAATCTAAGTTTTACACTAATTTAATATAACTGAAGTTTCTGTTCTTGAGAGTTGATTCCACCCTTAAAGCATGAATCTAATCGCCTTCAATAGAAAAAGAAAAGAAAAAAAAAAACTGAGCTATGAAATTAGAAAACTAATGTATTCAAAGTTCTAATTGGTGAATTTAATATATTTCTCATTTATTTCTTAAATATAAGATCTAATCATAAAAAGGAATACACAATCAACGCATAAACTTAATAAACATACAGAAAATGTATAGTTTAAAGATATAAGATTTTATAATAAATGATGAATAAAAGATTTTACATCTATTTATGATTTTTTTTAAAAGGCGTATTATTATTCATTAATTTAATTTTTATTATATAAACTTAAAAGAATAATCATATCCTACAAAAACTTGTAACCAATTTAACATAACGTGAATTATACATCTAACGAGATCATTTTTAATCATTAATTCATCTATCAAAAGGATATTTAAATTTTAGAGGTACAATTATTTTGAAGATTTAATGTATTTGAAAATTTACGAGAAGTACCATAGTATCTTCTTTATAAATAGCATAAGAATTGATTATATGATTTATTTTTTAAAATCCTGTTATTTTTTTTAAGTAGCTGAAAATTATTTAGTTATTCTTTTTTTATTTCATTTTTATTTTTACCTTGGAAATGATCAGACAAGCCTTAACTTTGCTATTTTCAATATTATTAAAAATAAATCATAGTTACCTGGTATAATTTAAAAGAAAAAAACAACTATTTTATTAATTAAAATAAAAAGTATGATACTCTTTAATATTCAAGATACCACATAATTTGTATTTATTTAATTTTATATTGACAAATGTAGGTGTTTGCTATGGTGCAGGCGATGGGATACACTCGAGGTGAGATAGGTGGACTTTGTGTTAGTTGGAAGCCATCGTTTATTTATTTATAGTTAAATGAATTTTGAAATGGTACTGCTTTGATTTTTTAACATGTGTCACCCGTGTATTTGTCCTAAATATTTTTTTTCCTTTGTAAATGGTCACAAGTAACAATGTTAGTCCCTGTTTGTTTAAATATAAATTCCTTCATGAGTACCTATAAAAAAAGTAAATAATTATTTTTTCTTTCGTTAGATAATTTTAGTTTAAGAGAAAAATATATTTTATTTTATTTTTTACATTTCTTTTGAATATTTATAACACTAGTAAAAATAACCGCGTCTATTACGTTTCAATTTTCATAAAACCAAAGTATAAAAAAGTACGAGATATTTTTACAATTTTCGTAAGTATATAGGTTTCGGTTAAAAAAAACTGAAACCATATTATATCTTTAACTTCAATTGATCTTAAACCCATTGTCATAAGATTTTGCGAAACTAACAATTTAAGACTTTTCAACTTATCAGTTTTCTGGACAGGATTTATAGTCTGCACATTCCCATCGCAGGATGACTTTTGAACTGCAAGCTTTCTGGACAAGACCAATGACCTTGGTTCACTACAAAATCAGTGCCATATATGCTCTATGACTTCGGTTGGCCTCAGAACCGATGCCATAGTTTTTTTTAAAAATGACCCTTTTATTTTAGTTACTATCTAAACAGAACATACGACATATGTTTTCTAGAAGTCGGTGCCATTGACATTTTATGTTTAGGTTGTATTGAGAATTGAGGCCTAAAGTTTAAAGCAAATTTCAAAATTGCCAATGAAAATATTACTTTCTTATTTTTTTTGGGTGACTTTAGACAACAGTTCTTAGTAGACTGAGGCCATAAACCCATTATTGCTTCAATTTTTGAAAGAACCGAGATGGTATGTGTTCCCAGGATTAAAAAAATGAAACGATAGAGCATTGACCAATTTTCTTCTTCGCTCTATTATGCATTTTCGTGAACAAGCGTTGTTGCTCCTCTCCTTCTCTGTCAACACCGTGATTACTTTCTCCATCGTCGTCGTGAGTGCTCTGAACCCATTCTACTAGTCTGAATTCGTCCTAAACCTCTTCCTTCATTCATGAGTTCAATTATCCGCCCTTAGTGGTGAGTTTTAGTTGCTTCATTTGTGACTTTTTTTTAGCGTTTTGGAGTTTGTTTTGGTTACTGAAACTAATATGTTGTTTGTATTTGTGTTCAAGTATTATTTTTGAGTGGTGAGATTTTCTATTGTTCCAAATGCGAGTTGTTGCACCGTTCTCCATTATTGTCTACCTTTTACGCTCCAAGATTCTTATTATGATGTTTAAAATTTACTTTTTAATAGAAACATATAATTTTATATAATTTGTAGTAAGTTGTCATTTTTTGTATATTGGATGTGTGATTACTTAAATGCTTAATTATATTTTTGTATTCAGTTAGCCTTAGTTTCCCGTTTGAGATTCAATGCAAAAATTATTTATTGTCTCCAAGTTTTTTGAAGAAATGTATTTTTTACAAATAAATAGAGAGGATATGGTAATAATAATTTAGAAATATTGAATCTTTAATGGACCAGTTGGAGATTTTAAAAAGAGTAATAACATTTTCATAGTTCATTAATACACATAAATTTTAATATAAATGTCTTAAACTTTGTGAATATTTGCAATTGTGTTTTGTTTTAATCTTCAGGTGCATATTTGATTGTGATTTATAATCACTTTCATTTCGTGTAACTTAAAGACCAATGCGAAATGTTGGCAAAATTTCATGAAAGTTTAGATATCTTGTTTAAAATTTATATCTTCAACAAAACTAAAAAAGTGAATCTTCCTGAATGGGATATGGTCAAACCTTGAATACAAAAGTGATGAAAGTGATCATTCAAAATTATTGAAATTGTGTAAACAGTTTCAGTATAAATATGTATGGATTGAGATGAGATTAATTCACCACACATTAGTGCTAGGTATGAGAGAGGGTAGAAGAATTTATACAATTTGCACAAAATAATGAGGGAGTGATGATGAAGTGAAGTTTAGATGTCTTTGTGTCAACTATTTGAATGTGAGAAAGTTGAATGTAACCGAAATTAGGGAACATCTTATTTGTGATGGTTTCCTTCAAAGTTGTACAAAATGGATATGGCTTGGTGAATTAATAGACTTTTTGAATGTCTCAAACTAAAAATGTATTCGATTCCACCACGGAAGATCGACGGGAAGAGCACAAATTAGAGAACATGATCCATGATATTGGCGCAAAAGCTTTTGCCCAAGCGCATGTATGTGTATGAGATGATGTCCACTGATGCAAAGACTCCTTTGTATGTCGGTTCAATTAAGTTCACATGGTTGTCAATGATGTTAAGGGTCATGAATTTGAAGGCGACCAATGGATGGACTAATAAGAGTTTCACAAAATTGATGTCGTTGTTGAATGAAATGTTACCAGATGGAAATACACCCACTCGTAATTATGATGCAAATAAAATTCTTTGTCGGAGGGGTATGGAGTATAAAAGGATACATGTATATCCGAATGATTGCATATTATACAGAAAAAAGTTTGAAGTTTTGAAAACATGTTCAAAATGTGGGTTATCATGATGCGAGTGAGAAGACAACAATGAAGATAATGGTCAGATATAAAATGATGGTTCTGCTTTGAAACTAGTTTGGTACCTCCTAATCGAAACCAGACTTAAGCATTTGTTTGTGAATCCAAAAGACCTTAAAACCCTTAGATGACATGCATATGAGAAAAAGACTAATGAGTTGTTTCGTCATCTAGTAAATTGAAAGCAATGGAAAAATATTGATCAATAATTCCCCAAATTCAGTTAAGAATGTAGAAATCTTAAGCTTGGTAGTTACTGATGAAATGAACCCATTTGGTAATATAAGTACCAATCAGAATTGTTGGCCCATTATATTGATAATGTATAACTTATCTCCTCGATTGTGCATGAAGAAAAAGTATATGATGTTGTCTATGATGATATATGGTTCAAAGCAGCCTAGAAATGACATAAATGTTTATCTCAGCTCACTAGTTGAAGACTTGAAGTTATTGTGGGTTGATGGGGTTGAACTATTTGATGCATTCGCTTCTTAAACTTTCATGATACATGCAGTGTTATTTTGCACCATTAATGACTTCCCAGCGTATAGTAATTTTTCAGGATATAATGTTGAGGGTCATAAAACATGTCTTATATGTGAAGAAAACACTACAACTCATCAATTGAAACAAGGAAAGGAAGATAATGTATATGTGTCATTAGAGATTTTTACAATCTAATCATACATATTGAATGTTAAAGAAAACATTCAATGGACAACAAAAGAATGATGATGCACTAATTCCACTTACTGGCCTTCAAATTCATGAAAAAGTTAATAAAGTACGTCATGTATTTAGAAAAACATCCAAGAAGTCATCTACAATGAGCCTTTGAAAGAAGAAATCAATATTCTTTGATCTTTCATATTGGTCCAAGTTAAAGGTTAGACATTGCATAAATGTGATACATGTAGAGAAGAATGTGTGTGATAGATTGATTGGTACATTACTCAACATTTAGGGAAAGAAAAAAGATGGAGTGAATGCTCATTTGAATTTGGTTGACATGAAGATCCGAGAAGACTTGGCCCTAGGGAGGGTGGTAAATGTACTTATTTGTCCCTGCATGTTACACTATGTCCAGATAAGAGAAAATAAGTTTTTGCTTTTGTTTAAAGAGTGTCATGGTACCCCAAGGATACTCTTCAAATATTAATAGTTTAGTGTTGATGTAGGACTTAAAGCGTGTTGGCATGCAGTCCCACAATTGTCACATCTTAATGTAACAATTGTTACCGGTGACTATTCTTGAAATTTTGTAAAAAATTATTAGGTAGACCATAACTTGTTTGTGTTCATTTTTCTCGTCAATTTGCAATAAAGTCATTGACCCTGCAAATTTAGATGAACTTTGTGACAAGTGGACTTATTGAGTTTGGGAGTTAAAAGGTCTTAATATGTAATTTTTAGTGCATAAGATATTTTAATGTTTGGTGATGCAGGTGAAGTTAAAGTCTGATTCATTAGAAGTGTGAAATTAAATGGTCTGAATTATAAAATAAGGCTAAAATTTGTTCTATAGAGAAATATACAAGGAGCTAAATGCCTACTTAGTTTTCTTCTATACACGTTCCTTTTTTAAGTTGGGGGAAAACACTAGAAGTGGGATTGAACAGTGTTTTCATAACTCATTTTGCGGCTACAAATCTGATCATGATGTACATTATGCTTGTGAGTTAGTTGTGCTTCCTTCATAAATGTTATTTTGTTGAGTTCGTTTATAGAACTAACTCAAACTCATTCCCAAGAGATTTGTAGGCAGTAACGCATTGAGGATAATGATGTTCGTTGAAGACTTGTTGACGTGAGTGTCCAAAGATGGATTTTGTTAGGAATCAATCATTTACAAAATAAACTATGACACAAAAAACTTTTATACTGGTTCACTTGTTACAGCTACGTCCAGTTCTCCACCAAGTTAACTTAGAGGGTTTCATTAAAATATTCAATGAAATACATTTGAGTGTTCTAACCACTCCTGGTATTCCTAATCAAATTAAGTAACCACTATTACTTTGACTAGTTGAGTTTAACTCACTTTTGGTTGTGAAATATTCTTCACCACTCCTAGTATCCTCAGACGTTCCTAGTATCCTTTTGATACACCATTTAGTTAAGTTTAACCCACCCCTGGTTGTCCTTGTCGAATGGTAACCACCCGTTATTATGACCTCAACTTAGTTTCACCCACTCCTGGTTTACAATATTCTTCACCACTCTTGGTATCCCTAGACGTTCCTGGTATCCTTTCAATACACCATTTAGTTTAGTTTAACTCACTCTTGGTTGTCCTTGTCAAATAGTAACCATCTGTTACTATGACCTCGACTGTGTTTCACCTACTCTTGGTATCCCTAGTCAACGAATAACCTTCAGTTACCCTAAACTAGTTTAGTATTCGCACCACTCCTAGTATCCCTAGTCAGCGAATAACCTTCAATTACCCTAAACTAGTTGAGTATTCACACCACTTTTGGTATCCCTAGTTAGCGAATAAACTTCAGTTACCTTATACTAGTTGAGTACTCGCACCACTTTTAGTACTAGACAATCCTGGTATCCTCTAATACGTTGCCTAAATTTCCTTAGCTCTCTTGAGTTAAGCAACAAGTGTTTTAATTTTCTTTAGAATTACAATCAATTGATTGCTTATAAGTCGTTTAGACTATTACTTTGTAGAGAGGATATATGTTAAATATAATACAGTCTATAGACTCACTTATTATTCCTCTCTTTTCTCATTTCTCTCCTCTTATAAAGTAAGCAAATATTACAAGAAAGCTTGAGAGAACTTCTCCGTGTTTCACTTTATCACTCTCTCTCCTTTCTTCGTATAAAAAGTAAGCATGTATTCTGATGCAGATTGAGAGTATTTCTTTTCTTGAGCTATTCTTGTGTAGAAGGATTTGACTCTAATAGCTCAAAAATATTCTTTTGCTCAATTTTGATGATGTTATATCCTTATGTTATTTTTCTTCTTCATCATCACCTTCTTCTTTTGTTATTCTTTTATTTATACACATATGGTGATATAACCGTTTAGACAATGTTTGTCTTGATAATATGACCGTCTGATGAAGCTTGTCTTGATGTAGGTGTCTGTCATAGGATGAATTCTTTTTGTCAGAGTAAACATGTTTTTCAAAACTTTACCAAAAGCATATCTAACCTCTCATCTGGCACAACGGTTTATAAACGAATCATTAATTTTTCTAACGTTCATTTTGACTCTCATAAGGTAGGTAGACGACAACCTGTAGTAGTTATCCTACACAAAGTAGAGCAGATGTCTATACAACAAGTACGTCTTATTCTTTATTTACCTTAACGTTTTTAACACGTTGAACATTTAATGCTACTCAAAGCTTGTTCAGAACTGTTAAAATAGAATGGCTCAATTTCTCACACTAAAAGGGGAATGAGGGAAGGTGAATTGGTGAAGTGTAAAAAACAAAAGCTTTTAAAATCTTTTTCACAAAAATTGATGCCTTTATACTTTTCTTGAATTTCATGGTGAAAGATCTTCAATGCAGCGAAAACTTAATCAAATAAGTACAGAAAGTAATCGATTGAATAAAAGAGAGTAGGGATCAGAAATTCAAACACTGAGTTTTTATACTGATTCAGCCAAGCCTACATCCATTGTCCTTCCAACCACAGGAAGCCAATGCAATATAAAGATCAAGGTTTTTAATACAATGTTTTTATAGCGACCTCACGTCCAAAAATATAAACCACCTCTCTAACCCTCTAATATAATATAGGTAGTCAACAACAAGACTAGCAGTAAGAATGCCCTCTTCTGTCGTCTAACCCCTTTGAGGCACCCTCAAAGTCAAGAACACACACATTCTTCTTCCTGTAGTCACAACAGGGAACTCAAACCAATCTTCAAGAGATTGCAAAATCTAATCACGTAGTAACACCCAAGTGTGCAGATTTAATCAGTCTTTGAAACACAACAGTCTTGCTCTTCAAGAAATCACAAGTTGTTGATCACCACGGTCAATCTTGTTTCTTGGAGCTTTTGCTCTCTTTATGTAAGATCATAGCTTTCTGTAAATGATATGAAATTGTTAGAATCACACAAAGTTCTTACATAATTCAAATCTTCGTCAATTTATAGTATAACACATATCAGACGCATTTTAATTGATTGAGCTACTAACCTAATCGAATATAACAATCAGTTATAACATAATTAGCAGCAGTCAAACCAATAATTGAATGTGCAATTAATGCAATCGACTATCATTTAATGTTTGGTCAACATATTTAAAAATACGACCGTTATGTTAGTTGTTACTATCATTTAACAAATTTTCAAAACATCAACTAACTTATTCGAATACATAGTACATGCATTCGATTAAGTGAAATCTTTTTGCATAGTTTTGAAAATTTTTCTCTTTGGAAAAACTCACATCACACTTCAAAAGAGTTTATGCAAACACACGAGTTTTAATCGATTCACCCCATAATGTAATCGACTTAAAACTTTTGTTTTGCCACACATTTAAAGTTCAACCATAATGCTTGTGATTTTTCTTTTCCCGAAAACGTATGTCATGCATACACATATAAAATCACATATTTCACACAGTGATATGCAATGAACAACACAAACATAGCTCAAACATGTTCTCAGATATGCTTTAACAGATTTAACACATTAAAGAAAAGCATATGACATGTCAACATAGAACATGTAACACAAATATTACTGAGATTGTGGGTTAAGCTAAACCTGTGCTCCCCTTATCAACAATCTCAACAAGAACAATCAAGGTTCTTATCTTTTCTATTATTTAACCAAGAGTGTGTTTGATATCGTTTACCTTGTAATAGGTTTTTCCTTAGTTAGTATTTTACTATTTTTCAGTCATGATTTCCAAAGGCGAGAACATTTCGTGAATGTATTCTTTGTTACTAACGTCCACTTCTGATATATTTCAGATAGAGCAAGTGGATGCGTGTAGCAAATATGATTTATCTCTTATTACTTTTTGTTGTCTTATAACATTGAGCATTTAATGACACTTAATGCTTGTTTAGAACAACAAAGTTTATTTTCATTTTCTACCGTTTAATGTTTATCATTTAAAATTTTCCCTAGGATATCACTCGTTGAGTAAGAATTTCATCATTGGACGAAATAAAGATTTTAGCTCACAGTACCGTCTAGTCTAATGTAAATGCTTTTTGGAATATTGCGTTTTTAGAGCTTGAACATTTAGCATGTTTCTTCTTTTATAAGTTTTCGATCTTTGTTTAAGGACATTGTCTCAACACCTTTTTGCTTCTTGGAGTTGTTAACTCATTGGCAAGCGTACCAAATCGTTCAAGTAATATAAAATGGTAAGATCAAATATCGTTTTTCAAAAGACTTGTAATACTAGATAATTGTGCGATTAACAACTCATTTAGACTTAAGAACAACTCATCATTTACGAATATGTGCAAAAAGATAAATTCACAAATAATTACAGGGTTGGACTTTGGTATTGAAGGCACTTAGAAATGGTATGAAATGACATTTCTAAGGTTCCCCTCTCCATCATTTTACTAAAGTCAATCAACAAAAACACTCTAGCCCTAATCCCTTAGGTGAAAGAGCCTATGTTTTCCCTATTGAACTTCAATCCGTTGAAAAATCTAACAAGAAAACTTGCATTAAAGAGCAAGGATCTTAAGACAATGTGTGAATCATCTTACATCCCTAGAATCAATGAACCACAAGGATTCTTGTTTCAGTTCTAGGTTTCATCTTACGTTCCCAAAACCAATGAAACCCCAAAATTATGTCATGAACATTCCTATTACATGCAAGCTTTAAGATTGGAAACCAAAATACTAGCAATTGATAGAAAAGGCATATATAAATATGAATCAATCATTTATTACACAAGAATTCATAGGCTACAACAATCCCTAACAAGATGAATCTGGTTCTCCACTTCCATGGAGATCCCTAAAGCTTACAAAAATGGTAGATGGAAGAAGGAGGAGACCTAAAGGAAGAGGAGGAGATGTTCCCACAAGCTCCTCACGACCTCTATGAGCTCCAGTAATGAAATCGCACCTCCAAAGAACCATAGACCCAAAGCTCTTTGCCTTTTTTAGTTAAATAGAGAAAATCTACCATGTCAGCAAAGTGGCGCTCAAGCGTCGAGGGGCGCCCGGGCGTGCACACACTATAAATAAGCTTTTGTGTAGTTTGTGCCGATGGCGCTCCAGCACCCTTGTGTAGATCTACTTGCTTCTGTCGTTGATTCAGTTCTCTACATTGTTGAAGATTCTCCCAAACACTATTTTAGCTACAAAATAATGGGATTAGTGATGAAGTTACATCAATGTAGCCCAAAACATACTTATTTAGAAAATAAGACAGAAGAATATGATTAAACAAGTTACAAGCTATAAAGGAGTTGATTTTGCTACTAAAATGATGCTTAGATAATGGTAAGAATTAGCATTATCAAGAGTTCAACTAATTACCATTAAGTATAGTATAGCTTACGCGTTTAGCATAACTCTCTCAGATGCTTTCACCTATAAGTCGTTTAGCATTGCATCTGAAAGTTTTTAACCTAGTTGTTTTCCTAAGTATTTTCCTAAGGTTTTTCTATATTCATGAATGATTTAGGAATCTTGTTTCTAGCACTTATGTTTCTGCCTATCGTGTTCTTCTGGTTTAGGTATTTTTGTTGTATTTGAGTTGGACCTAACTGTGGTTTTTCTATAGGTTAGTCTATAGATGCTTCTTTCTAGTTGGTTATTAGATATGTTAGACTTGTTGTGTGGACACCTTTTAATTCAGACCTAGTGTTCTTTTAGTGTTTTGACTATTTTCACTCTACGAGAATATTCAAGACTACTTTGTTTAATGTTGTTTGTTTAAACTTCATAACCAAGAGTGATATAGATGAGTTTGTCTTGTCTTAACTTTTTTCAACATTGGGCCACAAAATTAGTTTTTATTGCTACACCCACTAATTTTTTTATTCCATACCCCTCCTACCACTCACAAAATCAGACTCACTTAGATGTTACCACATGGAAATCCACCAGTAATAAATCAAGTCACTCAGGTGATGCCACATGCTATGATCCTTACACTCATAAGTAGACCAATCAGATTGAGCCATGTTAGCATTTTCTTCATCTCAACCTTTCTCTCGCAGAAACCCTAGCACCACAATCACCTTGTTGTCAACCACCGTCCTCCACCGCAACCATGGGCTACTATCCACTACTAATCAACAAATGAATAAATCGAAAAAACCAGAACCCAAATCGTAAATAACCACTACAAATCGCACAACCATATTCGTCTTCTTCAAGCATCCTTGTAACCTTGTAAACAGCAGTCACCATAACCCATAGAACCTAATCGAATAAACACGAAACCTAATCCCAATTCAAAACCCTAAACCAAATCGCGATGCACCGCCAACCGATGTTTGTCTTCTCCAATCGCTATTTAGAATAAAAGAAGTCCTCTTTAGGTATTTTAAACTTCATCTAACACCATACTTCCATGTATATCGCACTAAAAACCTTGTTAGCATATGATTTTGTATTCTTAAATATTATATTATTCATTTGATTCCATATACATCATACTCCCCTTCAAATCATATTACTACTAGTTAGGACCATAAATAGAAGTTGAGGTTGGTTATGGTGCACTTTACAAACCCTTACCGAACTCTCACACAAACTCTAAGCTTGGGAGGCTAACTTACTCATAAAGAACAAATATACAATTATTTTGTCTATCTCCTTACATATCACACATGTGTATGTCTCAGTGATACTTACCTATGTGCTAGATTTTGCTTTGCAACTACTTTATTTCACTCTTCATGCAAAACATTATGTTGTTGGAAGAATCTACACACATGTAGAATTATTTGTTGTCTTTTGGCTAGTATGCTTCATGGTTTTCTTTCCAAACCTACGTGTCATCACTTTCCTTTACCTTCTCCATTTTTCTCATTTACACGGCACATGATATTTGAAAAAAATAAATAAATAAATAAATAAATATATATATATATATATATATATATATATATATATATATATATATATATATATATAACTGATTCTCTCATATATTAAAAGAAAGTTAAAGTATTAAACATGTTAAAAACTTCTATTAATGAACAAAATATTGTAAATTTACCAATTCATTTATTGATTAAATATTTAAGTGTATATATTGTTATCCCACTTTCACCACTTGCTATGGAAACAATACCAATGCGATATTAATAATCAAAAGTACCTGTTCAAAGCTTTTTTAATCTATTCACAAGATTATGATTCCTGATGTTATGATTATCATGCCCTTAACTGATTTTCACACATGATAATAACAATAATCAATCACAATTTTGTCAAACTTATTTTAAAGGTTTGTTGGGATTAGTTTACCATAATCAATAAAAAAACAATTAAAAGTTATTCCTTATCATTATTACAGTATTCACCAGTCGTCATATTTTATTTGACACTATCCATGTTCCCACTCATTGCAGTCAGGTGCTTAGTTTTAATAATATGATTTAAGCTTTAATGTTGGGCTATCAAAACTACTCCATTTGTTAAGCAATAAATTAAAGTAAAAGATTGTTGAATAACTGTTCTTTTAAATAATTATAATTCTTCTTTTTACAAAATGCAATTAGTGTTTTCGTTAATGTGAATGCCAACATATTAAATAAAAAGTGAGGCATGATCTCCTTCTGTCTATTTTATTCCCAATATAGTAGTTTTTATAGTAATTGATCGGTTATGAAAATTTAGTCAAGTCAAACTCAATCACAAAACTACAACTTTACACTTAAAAACAAAACCGCTTTTGGCAACTATTTTAACTGCCATTAGAATAAGGATTAATGAATGGGTGAATAAATAATTTGAAATTTTTAATTGAAAAATTAAATCAATTAGATTAAACGTTATACTTTTCAATAAACGCTTTTTATATTTTAATTTTATAATTGTTGTACAAACTAATAATTTTATAAATAGGCAACAATTCTTTTTCAATAAGCTTCATTATTATAACCCTTTAAGTGATTTGCACTCTTGATAAATGCTCTTAGTGGACAAAGAAAAAGGTTCCGAGTGGGGAGATGCCACTTCTAAGAGAAGGGCCTTACAATATTATTCTAATGAGGAGTGTGGAGGATTTTAATTCATGATTAAAGAGTATGAAGGCATAAGCAATAAAAAAACTAGAGTAAATTTATTATATGTGACTCAATAATTGGCTGTGTATAGCATCAATCCAAAAATTACATTAGAATTCCTTTTCCAACCTTCTTAATCGTTCTATAATAGAAATTCCAAGTAGAAATGTTGTAAAAGAAAATAAATTCTACAAGAAAAATTAGAGGCAACTATGTTATAGATTTTGTCAACTCAAAAGCAAAAAATAAAATGAAATTACACCTATGAATGAAGAAATGAGTTACACAAATCTCATTAATCAATAGTATTGTCAACCATGTTGGGTCCAATTAATTATGGAAAACACTTTGTTGTATGTCATAGGAAGAATTATGTTAGCCTAATAATTATACTTTGAAACATCTCAAAATAATAATAATAATAATAATTATTATTATAATAAATAATAATAATAATAATAATAATAATAATAAAATATAATAATAAAATATAATGATAATAATAATAATAATAATAATACTTTTTTATACTTTTATAGATAGCAAAAAGACCCACACGCACTACAAAAATAAAAAATTTTACCAAGGTTTTTTTTCTGCATTATCGACGGTTTTAACCTATGATAAATACATTTTCTACGGTTGACAAAACTACTAGAAAAATTACCGTCACAAAATTTTCAACAATTTTTTCATAACTGTCACTATTTACAAGGGTTTTTCAAAAACCACTGCTATTTGAAGGGGTTTTCACAAAAAGCGCTTGTGAGAGTTCAGAAAAAATCACCGAAACTTGTGTAGGTTAGTAAAAAACTGCAACTATTTTCTAATTTATGTAGTTGAGGTTTTGAAAACCACCGATAATAAAAATAATTTAATTTTTTTTATTATTCAAATTATTTGATTAATGTGATTAATATAAAATATATTTAATATGAAACCAAAAAGTAATTATTATTATATAAAATAAACTGTAAAATTTAAAATACAATTAATTTTTCAACTTAAGAAATAATATTGTTCAATCCTAAAAATTAAAAATAAACATGTTCTTTTGCATAACAAATAAAAAATGTTAATAATTATCATTCTTGTTCTTCGTTTCATATCATTCTTGTTCTTCATTTTCATCATTATTTGATATTATTTTATATGCTTTCTTGATCATATACTTACAATATAAATTAATAATTAAATAATAATTTTGAAAAAAGAACTTGCTTCCTTAATCATCATATATATTCAACATCATTTCATCCTTGCATTTTATAGCAACTTAAACCACCACCTACCATTTTACCAAGTGGCATTCATTATCAATAAATCATACACTTGCCATTTGGGACGTGATACTTGGTAGCCCATTACCACACATTAGTACTACCAAATATGTTGTCCCTGCAATCACATTTGAACAGAGTTTCTGCTATAATATTACTAATTGTCATGCTTTTATCCATCCAATCAAAATGAAACCTATCAACTCTAAATTACCTAATCATCTAAATTACCTAATCACATAATGAAAAAGGATAATTCATCATGAATAAATCAATGATTTTTTCAACCTACTACTGTTAAGGCTGGAAAGAGCTAAATCACTTGAAAAGGTAGAACTATGCTAAATAATACAAATTATTGAATGTGTACCATATTTGAGAAAGCTAAGTTAGAAAATATAAATTTGTTTTCACAGAACAAAAAAATTTGCAAACGATTAATGTGAGTATTTAACATAATTTATTATATAAATATTTTATATTTTTATTAAAATAGGCTAGTATAACTATTTTTGCACATCTTTACAATATTATAGGAAAATTTTCATGCATAAAATTCATCTTTCTTTTTGTTTTTAACGTTAACAAGGCAACAACAGAATTTAACAGTAAACCTTAACAGGACAGAGGAGACTAAGATGCAACATGATCAAAGCACCTTCAAAACCAAAACATATATTAATATAAATATAAGAAAAAACCAGTAATAAACATTTTTCAAACTTGGGGCTGAAGTGCTTCCGGCTCTTAGAATGATACCAAACCAGCACTAAAAAGCAACAGGAGAATGAAGGAAAACAAAGTTGATGGAAACTGCAAATATAAAAATTGAAACTGAAATCAAAGAAAAAGAGCATTTCCCATGAGCTATTACCGTGAAAGCATTTTAGAATCCGAACAATCAATGCATAAACTGAGTTGAATACAAATGAAATAACTTACAGATACGTAAGGCGTGGTATCGTGCTCAACCAGTTAATTTGAACCTTTATATAAATTTGGGTATTCAACCAGTTAATTAACTTTCTAATTATCATGGTTTTGGTGGGATCTTCAAATGATATTCACAGTACACTTCATCAATTTTTATAACTAGCAAACGAAGACAAAAAAGGTTGATCGACAAAATTCTGTACCACAAAAAAGGCTATGGATTAGCCTTGGGAATCCTTGCTATTTCCTTCTCCAACTCTTTGTGCAGAAGTTCCATGATCAGTATCTTCTCTTTCTCGGCACCTCTTTCCTGTAATGATTAAGAATGTTGGTATAAGAATAACTAGACCAAAAATACTACAGTTTCAAACTATGGGGAAGTAATGAACCTCTGTATGGAGATGAAATGGATTTGGAGTTGTGTTTCTTTTAATTGGGTTATGGTTACGTTCAGGTTCAGACTTTAAAGAAAGCTGCAACCATAAAAATAAAATGATTACTCTCAATAGATAAAAATGATTCCAGAATTGAAAAGAAAAATATTACTTTTATATTCTAGATTACCGAATATCTGAGAGCAGACACTTCATCAGTTTTATATGCTGCGGTAGCTTTAGTTTACTACAGTTCACCTGTAGTTAGGAGCTTAGCCTAATCTTGACATTTCCCTTCCCCACCATGGGCAGTAGGATAGCATTCTCACTTTACTTAGACTCAAATTTACCGTTAATCATAAACAACACAAAACAATATAAAATGCAGAAAGAAATTTTTCTAAACTATAAACGTGCATATTATTTCCCATTGCATCCTCAGAATTAGTCCAAACAAAGTTACCTGGGAAGTTCAATATCACAACAACTTTTATACGAGATTGAACGAGGAAGAGGCAAGGTTGGGAGATGGAAAATTTGACCAGAAAAAGAAAATACTTTGAGCAAAAGCACATGGCATGTGTTTTCTGTAGGTGACAATGATTATCAAGTGAGCAAAAGCCTGCTCTGCAGCTTCTTCGGCACGGTTTTTACTGGAGGAAACACCCACACCAAGCATTGTTGTTCCAGAGTCTGCTAAAATTGTTAATTAACTCATTGTGATGATGTCTGATATTCCCTGCACTCCTTGCCTCAGAACATCATCTGCCAGACGGAAAGCATCTTGAAGAGGTGTCTACTTCCTTGAGGCGGCCTGCTCGACTAAGAAGATCCACAACACAAGCATAGTGTTTGTCCTGAGGCTTAGTATTATGATCTCGTTCCATACAGTTGAACAAAGCCTTACCCTCTTCAACAAGGCCCGAGTGACTGCAAGCTGTTAGCAAAGAAATAAATGTTGTTTGACTTGGCTTGAGACTTTCCTCTATCATTCTATCGTATAAAGATAGAGCATAATGCCCAAGACCATGCATTCCATAACCCATAATCAGTGTTACATAGCATAACATCTTTTAAATGGAATCCATTATTGAATAACTTCTCAGCAGAGCGAATTTTACCACACTTGGCATACATATCAAGCAATGCTGACATATTAACTACATCAAATGCATAGCCATGCCGGATCAAATAAGCATGGACACTCCTTCCTTTCTTTAGGGATCCTAGGTGGGCACAGTAATGCACAAGGCTAACAAGAGTGACAGAATTGGCGGGAACTTTTTCTTCTTGCATTTGACAAAATAATTTAAGGGGCATCCTCTGCATAGCCATTTTGAGATAAACCCACCAGCATGGCAGTCCATGTAATTACATTCCTTTTCTCCATTCTTCCGAAAACAATAGTTGCTAGCTTTATCGCACCACATTTAGAATACATGTCAACAATTGAAGTGGATAAAACTATGTTCAATTCAATTCCTTTTCTTATAATACAAGCATGGAGGATTCTTCCATTTTCCAAGTCAGCTGTTTGAGAACATCCTTGAATGAGGCTCACCAAGGTCCCAGAATCAAACCCAGAACCACTTTGGATTAGTCTACGAAAGAGTGCAAAAGATTCAGGTATCAAACCATTTTGAATATATCCTGAAATCATAGCATTCCACGAAATCAAACTTCTATTGAACATGCCATTGAAAACAAAAGCAGCAATGTCTGTGTCACCTAAATTGCTATACATATCAACAACAAAGTAAGCACAAATACGTCGTTCCCCATGCCTAAAGCAATGAGAACACCATGAGCAGAGGTTCCTAGTTTTTTAAGTCCACTCTCTCCACACGCTTTGAGTAAGCTAACCATTGTCACTGGACTCGGCCTTAACCCACCACCAATCATCGCAAGGAACAGTTTAATTGCCTCCCTGAAGAATCCCTCCTGCACATAACCACCAATGATAGAATTCCAGCATACAATATCATTTTTCTGGCATTCCATCAAATACTTTTCGCGCATCATCAAGATAACCACACTTGACAAAAAAGTTAACAATCGAACTACCAACATAGGGATGCAAATGAAACCCCCTTCGAAACACTATCATAACTATTTCCATACCAATTTCATCATCCAACAAGCTGGTGCATGCCTTGAGAGCAAACATGCACGTGTAACTATTGATTTCTAAATCACCAGACACCATAATTTTGAACAACTTGGGAACCTCCACGTGTTGCTGGTTCCTCAGTAACCCAGCCATCATGGCATTGCAAACAGCTGTACCTTGTAAAGAACATTGATCAAACACCTTGCGGGCAGGGCAAATAAAACCCAAATCAGAGTAGACCATGATGAGTTTTGCGGCAAGATAGTTTTCAGTTGATACCCAATTCTTAATAATCTGAGCATGGATGGACTTGACATGGATAAGGGTGTTTGAGAATTGATGCAAGAGTGAGTAGAAAATTGAAAGAGGTTGGTTGAATGGGGCATAATGAAGAGAAACAAGTGTTGGGATGGTGCAGAGTTGCACATACACCTGCACCTGCAGTGGATCTGATCTTCGCAAATGTGTCTCTGAGATGGAAATATGATAAAGGCATCAACAAACCATAGATGAGAAAGAAAATTTTAGTTAGAGTTCAAGTTAGGCGCTCTGTTAAACGACCTACCTCACTTCAATTCGGCTTCTTCTACCGTATAAATATGATATAACCATTATTATTACATAGTTGAGAATTTAAATATTTGGTAAAAAGTATTTTTTAGTCAAAATTTTAGTCAAAAACAAGTATATATCATATATTTACACACAATTCTGACCACGTGTTGCTCAATGGTTTGCTCCAAATAATTATATTTTTGAATTATTTTTTACTGACGTAAAAATAAAACGTGGGAAGAACGAAAGCGTGGCGCAAATGGCGCAAGTGTTTCAAAGTTTCGACTTTTCGTTCCTTGTTCGCAAAACTTAGGTCATTGAGCTTGGTTACTTAAAATCTCCTAGTGGCGAGTTTGTTCTTTGTTACTTCCTTCTGACGTGATTTGTGGTTGGTCTGTGTTTGCTGGTGATTGAGAAGTGATATTGTGAAGTTTTAACTCTCAAAATCTAGGTCAAGAGCGAATCCTTTTATCTTTGCAGTGCTTTGTTTGGAGTCACGACCTCATTGTTCGTTGGTAGATTACTTTTCGTTGTTGGTCATCCTTTTTCGACCAAGCATTGTTCCTTGTGTTTGTTGTGTTTCTCTATTTTGGGATTAGACATTTTTTATCGAAATGGACAAAGGTCATGAACTTGCTCAATGTAGTCATGGTAGGAAGATATGTGTGTTTGTATGGTAATACTAACAATTTTGAGGATTTGTGTATATGACTTATAAGGAATATTGTTTTTGTAGTTGTCTTTCTGCCATTGTTGTAAAACAAAGTTACTTAGTGCTTTAAATCAAAGGTGAAGTATGGAACAAAAAACTTTTATTGAAAACACACACTTTGGTTGGTTGACAAGGTAGCAGATTCCGTTAAGATGGGTAAGAATGTCTTATCTATGTTATGTGGTAGATGGGTTGAGAGGAGAGTGAGTTTTCTTTCAAGAACAAAGTTGTTGAATTTAATTCTTACATGTATGTTTAGGGTTAGGCGTGAGTGGTGGTAGAAAAAATTGATTTAAATAAGGTTGGTGTAGACAGTGAGTCTAGAAAGTATTTTAGTTGTGCAAAAGTTGATGTTAATGTCACATATGATTTTTATGTTGGAAGAACATCCAAATTTTCCTATAAAATATTTTTGTAGGATTTATATTTTGATAGGGATATCTAAGTATTTGCTGCAAAATCGTAATGGAATAGTTTTTCTGATTCTTTTTAACATTCTTGACGACGGCATAGTTCATCAAACTGAACTTAAACTTCTGTATTATTTTATACTTAAAAAAATTGAACTTCTTTTTACTAAAAACTAATTCAATTATTTTATAGTTCGGGTTAAAAGAACTAAAACTTAAGGTAGTTAACTGAAACTTAAGACAGTTAACTAGTTAACAACTTAACACATGAGTTTTTTTTATCCTTTCTCCATCACAATCTCTTTTTCTATCACTACGACTCAGATTTTGCTAAGGTCCGCTGCCCTCTTCCTTCCTGTCGCCGCCCATCCGTCGTCGTCCATTCTACCGTTGCCCATTCTGTCGTCGCCCATCTCGTCGTCGCCCATCCCTCCTCCCATCTCCCTCGATTAGCCCTCTAGGGTTTCCTCATCGACTCTCTTTTCTCTCCAGTGTCAATGGCTCCTCCAGGTCTCTCTCCTATTATTAACAAATTCATAATCTTTATCTTTACTGATTTTTTTTCTTCGCGTGGGAGGAGTGTCCTCCCTTTTTCAGATTCAAGATGAGTGTTTCTTCCCCTGCTCGACAAGCCTTCAAGCTTTTCATTCTTGCTTCCACTTTTGATATCTTCTTCTCGTTGACTCATTATTTACATTGGGTTAGGTTTTCTCAAACTTATAATCTCTAGATGTTTGTTTATATGCCCATGAGAAAGTGATTCCGTGTGCTTCTAGACTTTTCTGTTTTAGGTTTTATTTGAATGTTTGCCTTGCTGTTGATACTGACCGTGTGTGTGTGTAATGCATTGTATGAAATTTGTTAATTCTTAAATACTATTGGACCTTAGCATTTCATGTTAAATTGGTTTGTTTTAGTTATGGAACATGTTGAAAGTAAGTTTAGGTAAGTGAATACCAAGATATAAAGTTTAAAGGTTCTAATCATTAACTGAATCATTTACCTATGACAATAGACAATCAACTTGGTTAAGATTGGATGTATAAGAATTGTAGTTCTGATAATCTGCATGAGTATGTGTTGCTTTGTATGTTCGTAAGGACAAATGGATAATACTAGATATAGATGTATCATTATAAGGACAAATTTTAAATTATATAAAGAGCAAACTTTGGCCCATATGATTTTTGGATCCTGCATAAATAATATCTGACTCCAACATCTTTGTAACACTTGTAAATATAAATGTTAGCATGTGACATTCTTAAACTAGCAAATGCAAAAGCACTTATTACAAAAATAAGAAAAATATATTTTGATAATTTAATATGGTAATTCAAAAGTTATATTTTTGTAATTATAAAGTAAAAGAGAAAAAAAGGAGAAATTGTTCCATGGATAGAGTTCCCCTCTATAACAAGGACTGGATCTGAATCTGTTTCAATACTGTCACCTTGTTCAGAGATATTTTTCTTACCTTTTCCTTTCAAGAATAGAGTGTAGTATGAAAGAAGTTGAATTTTGGCTTGCATTCTAGTATCTCTTCAAAGCTCTTGGTGACTTCTTAGCTTGTCACAATCTCAGTTTATAGTTAGCCCAATTAGATTAGTTTGATTTGAGAGAATAGAAGAGTATGGAGAACCAAATAGTTGTTTAAGTTTCTTGGTATGATCGGTTCCTTCTCCAAATTTTTCCTATCATTTTTCTAAGTTCTGACTGAATTTAATGAATTTTTTTGTTGTATTTAGAATTTCTATTTTTCTATAATGTACTTGTAGATATTATTATGCCAGAGAATAATTTGAATATTATAAGAAGAGAGAAAGAAAAAAAGATGTTTTCTATGGCAAGTTGAATGTGGCAAATGACAAACGAATGATAGAAAAAACACAAGAGTGTGTGTGGTTTGTTTTGCGGGACCAAACTAACTATGTATGACACTGTATTGGCTTTTGACAGCGTTATTCACATACACACACACAGAGATATATATAAAAATGAGAGAATCACCTGTTCTAAAAAAGCTTCTAAGGAAGCTTTACCCTTTGTTTTTTTTATTTAATCAGCTTCTGCCAAATGACTCATAAGCAGTCTTGTTTGTTCTTTTTTTTAAGTAATATTACTGTTAATCTATCTTTATCTCATTATTAATATTAAGAGAGAAGGACACACATTTTGGAAGAAGAAAAGAGCAGAAAAAGCCTGCTTTTGCAATAACTACAACTAGCCATAGTAGATTGCCTCTTGAACTGTGTGGGAGGGAATGTGATATATTTTGATCCCTGCCTGTATCTATGAGCAACAACTATACATATACATTCTTAGCAATCTTAGTTAATATAGAAATCTTAGTTAATTTATGAGAGAAGTTGTTATTTAGAGTAAACAAAATAGTAGGCACTACATGACTTTAAATAGGGGTCTAGCGTTGTGAATGCGATAAGTAGTTTAGGTGTTGCTTGGAAAAAGTTCATTCATGTATTAATTTTTTTTAATGACCTCTAAATGCATCAATGATCTATTTTTATCCAACAATTGTTTTGGCAAGGAACAAACTCACTCTTCACCCTGTAATTGTGTAATACTAAACACGAACTTGGTCCTTTTTTCCCTAATCCATGAAAAAAAATGAGTACAGAGGAAAAGCCTGTGAATGAAGAAAATGAAGCAAATTCTTGCAGACGAACAATTTCTCTTCCAGTTTAAAAGGTATCACTTTTGGTTATTCGTTTTCCAATTCTTGTAGGTTCTGGTTTATTTCAAGGATTAGTCACTAATTCAAGGATATATCATATGCATATATTTTATAATACTCAAAGCTTAATTTGTCTGAATTTTTTTTCATAAACTGTATCCTTGGGATTTGTCTGAATTCAAGGATATTGCCTTTTGTTGCACTCTTCTCTAACTGGTTCCTTTCATGGATTGTTTATGACGTGACAGATGAAGATAGCTTCAATAATGTGAAGCAGTGGCTTAGTGAAATTGATTGTTATGCTAGTGATAATGTTTACAAACTTTTAGTTGGAAACAAGAGTGATCTGACAACAAATATAGTTGTATCATATGACATAGCTAAAGTAGAACCTTGACATACATGTTTAAATCTCATTTATCGATTTTACTTTTGAATTGTGTATTCAATAACTCTACCTTTTCAATTTAGTTCTTACAAGTTCTTTGTTTTTTCAAAAGCTGTGAGAAGCTTTCCAGTCCCGTGGGACAAACATTTATAAACTGCAACAATATTTTTTAGTTTTGGAAGAAAGTGAAACTAGTTTACTGCACTGCTTTATAAGTAAACTAAAAATTAGTTTACTGTACTATACTGTACTATAACTGAACTTAATACTAGTTCAGTTCAGTTTGTCTGAACTATTTTTTAGTTCAGGTCAGTTTAGGCAAACTGTTTTGTAGTTAACTACAAATTTTATAGTATAGCGCAGTGCAGTATACTTTGTCCACCTCTAGTAATTATAATTGGAGTAGTTTAGTTTATGTCGAAAGTTTGTGCATGCTACAATAATATTGAAGAATGAAAAATCAAAACTCACTTCCATGTTGTTGGTTGCATTTACTTGTTGTAGCCAAACGATGAGTATGTACTTGTGTATGTACCTTCATTAATACTTTTATTTTTTATTTACTTTTCTATTTAGCATGGATTAGATTGATCCTTATATTAATAAAAAATTATTTCGTATTGTCTGTTTAACCTCTGTAATATTTAATGTTATTATTTTTTATATATTAGAGTTAATTTGACTCATTCTATTTTTTTATTTTATTTTTGTGTCTTGTTAAAATTGGTTTGAATTTAATAAAAATATCTTTATAAAATATATTTTTTAAAACATATTCGTTTGAAAAGCTACATGATTTCCCCTTTTTCAACTAAACTGGTTTTGACATATACATAAAGAAAAATTGTCATTTGGCGTCTAACTTTTTTTCTTACTTTCACTTTATAACTCTTAAATAATAAAATTTTATATTTAATTAATAAATTAGATATAAATAAAATTTTAAAATAAAATAATAATATTCATAATTGTGAATGATAATATAAAACAATGATAGTGTAAAACTATCGTAAGTTAGGAATCCGAATATAAATTAAGAATTACATGAGAAAATTAAATAATATGTAAAAAATTCATAAACATTAAATTTTAAAATTTTATGTGTAAGAACCTAGAATTTTATGTGTAAGAACCTAGAAAATAGAGTATTAGAGTATATAGGTGTATTAAAATAATGAGACGAGCAAGTTACTTTAAAATAATCTTATAATATAAATAGAACTTTCTAAAGCTCGGGTCATTATCTAAAACACTTCTATCTCTCTAGAACACTATTCACCTAGAGTTATCTTCTTTCTCTCTAGATCTTCTCTCATTTGAGTTATCTGTTCGACAATCAGAAAGTTCCTAAACGATCATAATGTCAAGGGCTACAATCTTGACTGATCAGTTTCTTGTTTTCAGCAGGTAAGTCGTTTCTCCTATTTTCCCGTATGTCTTTAACCTTGATCATGCAACTTTTTTTGTTTGCATGTATTGGGTTGTTTTCCTCTTCAATTTATAGCTTCATCTAGCTTTTAAGAGTTGTTTCCTATTACCAATTGGTGAGTTGTAGGTTTCTGACTAGTCTCCTTGCGGTGCAAGCTTCAACCAGGGTTTTGTGAACTTTGTTGAGTTTGAGTGTAAGACCTATGAAAAATATTTACCTTAATAGTAACAATTTTATTACTAGTAGTAATAAAATTTTCTTGATGAATGGAAAATATAATTAATAAGTTTATGTAAAAATAAAATGCGGAAAGCTAAATAAGAAATTTTGGTAGATTAAATGGTAGAAAATTGTGGTAATTTCAAGAGCATGGCTTCAAACTCTTTTATACCTTTTTGTTTAAAAAAAGAAAAGAAAAAAAAAAGAAAACAAATGGACAAAGAAACTTTCGATGATTGAAATAGCAAAACACCAAAACATCTTTCGGTGATTGAAATGATAAAAAAATAAATATATATTTATATATAATAATAATAAATAAAAAAAAAACAAATAGTACAAGAATCTTGGCCTATAAATACCAAGTAAGGGGGAGGGAGATTTTGCACCAAGAAGTAGAGAGAAATCATAAGATTAGGAAGAATTTAGAGTAAGAAGGATTTTAGTGTGGACATTCTGGAAGTTTTCCGGGAACAACCTCTGATCAAGAAACCAAGTCTAGAATAGAGGTAGGAGAGCTAACCTTTCTAAGCTTTTATATTATGATTTAGTATTGTTTTATTACTATTCATGTCTTGAAATTATGTGTGAATATTGTTAATGAAAAACATAGGTGTTTGTTGTATTGAATTTCTGTGTTAATATTATATGTTGTTGTTTTGAATCTGTAAATAAGAAATTTGTTAAAAACTAGTTGAGGAACACTTTGGCTAAGGAAAGACTTGGTACTTAAGTTGTCCATGGTGACACACCTCTCTTTCCTTGAAGTCTACTCGATAGGTTTTAAACTTAAATTCTATTGAACAGATTAAGTACTATTAAACTATTATGCAATATACTCAATTGATATAAAATATGTAATGGATTCATCTTTCTAGAAGGATAAGAAGATGTCTAACCGGTTATGCCAGATTCAACTTCTTAGTTCCCCATAACGTTTATATTAAAGTTATAATTGTGATAGTAGGATAGAGGAATCTTAAAAACCGGAGTTGGTACATCCCTGATCATAGAGCAACCCTGGTCAAATCTAGTAAGTTGTGACTAGTCATATGTACTGACGTTTATGGTGAGTTTGATTCATCAAACATTTGATTCTTCTCCGGTGACTATTTATAGTGATATATTCATTTTGTATGATTTCTATGATGATTGTATTTTATTATATTGGATTTGAATTTATGCATCTGAACATGATATGAGTATTATGGGGAGATTTTGTAATGGTATAATATGAGTTGAGGAATATGAGCATGGTATGAGTCTCGTGGAGAGATTCTGTAATGATATGGTATTAGTGTATATGTTGATGTTGAGGGTCCTGTTGTTGGAGGTTATTCTGATACTCTAATAATCATCCAGTCTCAAGTAGAGAATGATGAATTATGTGGTGAGAGGGGCAGGAGGTCCTGGTCTATGTGCCGGTTTTGGACATAGTGTTGAGGACTAACCTTGTGGATGGTATGAAGTATTTTGGAAGTGTATTTGTAAGAAGAAGTAGAAGTCATCACAAGTACATAACCTCCCGTGACCGCTCATCAATGTATCATCCGAATGAGTGTCTATTGGGTATTGTGGAATGAGTGTCTATTGGGTATTGTGGAATGAGTGTCTATTGAGTATTGTGGGATGAATGTTTATTGGGTATTGTGGGATGAGTGTCTATTAGGAATTGTGGTATGATGGGATGAGTATCTATGGTGCAATTGTTGTATAATGGTATGAGGGTGTCTAACATAATTATTATATGATGTTTGTTGAGTGTATCAAAGTAATTATGCATGTTTTATAAATGATTTGTTTCATGTTAGCTCACCCTACTTGTTTATGTTTGTGCTTGTGCGATGATCGTATAATTCGTTATACAGAGCAGATGAAGGAATGTCGTCTGATTCAGTGCCACTGAAGAAAGAGATAGAAGAATAAATTAGAAGAATTCGAGTTATATTTATGAGTTTGTAGTTGAAATATGAGTTTAAAACAATATATATATATATATATATATATATATATATATATATATATATATATATATATTAACTATGAATTATCAAGTGTGAGATTATGGGATGTTACCTTAAATGAAATGCTACAATATATCAATTATGAATTATCAAGTGTGAGATTATGGGATGTTACATTGAGTGAGGTAAGGGAAGCTGGATTTTATCGTTGTTTATTGAATGATTTTATGCATTTGTGAATAGTTTGTTAGTATTAGATATCTGGAGCTGAAATGTTAAGTTAAATGTCAAAATGAATGTGCGTAATGTGGCTGTTGAAAATGTGCATGGATGAACTTTGATTTTTATCTAAATTGAATGATGATTGTGGTGTATTGGATTTATTAAATCTGTATGTGGTATGATTAGACTGTAGAAATCTGCTTTGGAGATGTACCTTGGTGAATTGAAGATTTTTTTTTATTGATTTTATAGTTGATTTGGAGGAAGGAAGGTAGGGAAAATGAGAATTAGGAGTCAGAGGCTAATTTGGTTTGTGGGGACAATTTAGGTAAGTCAAATGTGACTTGTTTGAGTCATTCAAATGGTTAAAAACAAGTTCTAAGTGGTAAATTGTGATTTAGGTCCCTAAATTGATAAATTTGGTGTTTTAGAGTATGAATTGAGTTTTAAACACTATGGATTGATGTTAGGAAGGTTTAGAATCACTTAGATAAGTTTAATTAGGTATAAAACACAATCTAGGGGTGTTAGAAGTTGGGGAAAGTACTTGTAATTGGTATTTTGTGGTTTAGTTGCATAAATCTGTAGAATTTCGTTCTGCAGATTATGTAGACTCGTTGTGCGAATAGTTTCGCATAGCGAGTCACTATAGCGAGTCGCTATAGCGAGGTGCTCTCTGGCAAGGGCATTCGCACATCGAGTTGGTGCGTTGTGCAAATGACTTGAGAGGTTGCTCTCTATCTGTATATTCGAACATTCAATTTAGGCGTTGTGCGAATGGTTGGGGTGAGTTGCTCTCTGTCTAGTGATTCACATGGCGAATCAAGGCGCGGTACGCCTGGTTGGGGTCTCGAGTTACTACTAATTTTATTCAAATAGCGAAAAGGGTAACATAGCGAGTGGTTTGGGAAGGTTGTTTTATGTTTGGGTTCTCGCATAGCGACTTGGGGCGTTATGCGAGAGGTTGAGGTCTGGTACCTCTACGAGTTAATTCACATGGCGAGAGGAGTCACTGTGCGAGGGACTCGTGGTTTCGCTTTGCGAGTTGGGTGCGCGAAGCGAAAGGTCTGAAACAATTTACTCTTTATTACTTTGTATTGAGTTTGATTAAATTACTTGTGGTATATATTGTGAATTATGTTTGAAGGTCAATGTTTGTATATAATTGAGAATTATTATGAGTTCAATTACAAATAAAAGTATGTGATTCAAAGGGTGAATGTAAGTTCAGTGTAGAATCTCTTGGTGAGAGTCCAGGTTGTTTAAAATGATTGCAGGAAGCTCAGTCTTGGGGGTTTTCCTAAAACTCCAAGGGTCTTTCATTCTCAAGTAGAGAGGATTGAACCATGTGGTGAGGAGTAGCAGGAGGTCTTAGTCTTAGGGGCTTCCAGTATGCCTCAAGGCCCGAAATAGACTAACCTCGTGAGGGTGGTAGGGTGAAACCCATTGGCAATGGCTTTGCAAAGTAGTAGAGGCCATCATGAGTGCATAACCCGCCATAGCTCGACAATCATTCTAAGTTCGGACAGTCAAGTCTAGGTCATAACATGTTAGGATGTCTAAACTAATTTATCTTGTTTAAATAATTATGTGAATGTGTTATGTGATACAATTGTATGAACTCTTTTATATCTAGCTTACCCTTGCTTTTCTGTTGTTTGTCCTTGTATGTTTTCTCTTTTGCGATGATCACCTTATTGATGTGAGCTTAGGGAGATATCTGTTTCAGTTATTTCAGCGTTAGGTGATCGAGGGGATTCAGTAAAGAAGTCGGACAAATCTATAGGTGTAGATATTGTCTTTCGTAGGCTTGTTTCTTATATTAGTTAACCGTATATGTAATATTCATTTTAGTAGTATTTTACTATTAAAAATGGGATGTTATATTATTGGTATCAGAGCAGTTCGTCCTTAGGTGACCTGTGAGTTGTGGGTTTGTCGTGCTTTCCTGTGGAGTCTGAATGGTATGTTATATCATTTCCTCCAAGTCTAGATGGTGAAATTGTGTATCTAACTGGATGTTTTGGGAACATAAAATGTCTCGATAGAAGGAATGAGGGTGCACACTCATGACTTTTACTAGAGATAATTTTCCTTTCTTAATTCTGAAGGTTTGAGAAAGGGAAGGGTAGTGATTCAAGTGTTATTGTCTATAGTATTTTTTGTCTTGTTCTTGCCTTTGTGGTAATGTACTATGCTCTATAGTGGTAGAGGAATGCAGATTCAATGAAAAGATGAACTGTATACCTTCTTTAGAATTGGTTTAAGCCTTTGAGACATATTCTTGCCTCGAAGATAAGGAGTTGGAAGACTAGAGTTTGGGTTTCAAGAGATGTGTAGAGATATTGGAAATTTATAAGTAATGCTTTTGAGTGAAGAAGTTTTCAAGGATAAAGTTCAGAGATTAGATATTGTACGTTTCACAAGAAGAGTTGAGTTCAATAAGCTAAAATAAGAGGAGTTTTGGATAGGCATTAAAGTGGCAAGGTTTGGCATTTGAGTAAGAAAAGTGGTAGATGGATTTAAAGCTTAAGCTAAGAAAGGAATACGAATTTTGAAGTGGAATAAAGGGTAATTAATATTTAGAAAGGAATTAGAAGAAGAAGAGTTTGAGAAACAGTTGTGTAAGACACATAGCATATTTAAGGGTGTGTAATAAAAAGGTGGAATTTCCAAGATGGAGAGAACAAGAAGTCTGTGAGGAGAATTGAAGTATTGTAGGGCTGTGAGTTGAATAATAATCAGATGAAGATGGTTAAGCATTAATCGCAAGTGGATATTGTATGGTTAAGTTTAGAAGCATGTTTCAAGATCAGTGGTTCGTATAGAAGAAAGGTTTGATCATTAGCTAAGATGAGAGATTTCAAGTGTTAAAGGAAGGAGTACATTAGAATGTCAATTTGGTAGGAAAAGGTAAGGTTAGAGAATTAAGAGCATAGTGGTGAGGAAATGAGAAGAAAAGGTTTTAGAACAGATGACAAAGGGTCACTAGTGCAAAAAGGGCTTTAGACGTCTCTTCTTTTGGCCTTTTAACGTTCGATATGTATCCGACGTCTTTGTGGGTGATGTTACTCAAACGTCGGGTACGTTGCCCCGATGTCTATATTGATGTCGGAGATGACCACAACTGATGTCTATATAGACGTCAGAGGGATACACTAGACGTCTATATAGACGTCAGAGGGGGTATACCTGACGTCTATATAGACGTCGGATGTGGCCATCTCCGACGTCTACAGGCCTTGAAACGTTTTGTTTACTGTAACTCATTGGATGTTGGTTTGTGCATGGACCGATTGTCTATAGATGAATTTGATTTGTAATGTATTCAAGGTATGCATCATTACCTCATTCCAGTCATCTGTAAAGACAACTCGAATGATGGTCTTACATTCCCATGAATCTAGCTACTGGTTACACTAAAATGACAAACTAAATAGTCAAGAATTTAGATCATTCAATAACATAGAAAATGAATTAGATGTATAAATGACTTACAACCTTTGGATTCAAAATTTGAACTAGTTGACCTCGAGGTTTACCAATAACTCTCTTTAGATTGAAAACACAAAGTAAAATTAATATAACTATATTTATCATAAAAGTTTAAGGCGAACATCAAATTCAAAGTCATTTTTGGAGAAACACTTACCCTTGAAGCATGGTTCTCAAGTCAGTTTTCATCTTTCTATGCAACGAACAAAACTATATAATTTTACATCATTTGGGAATGATGACTATCAGCTGCCAGTGCGACCTATCACTAAGGACAAATAGTTATTTAACTAATTAAGGAAACTTTAATAATGAACTTTTACATATAACAACACCTACCCATCAATGTATGGCACAAGGTATACATCTCTTTTTGACTCATCCATTGTTAGGCGATTATTTCGGCAAGTGTACCGAATCGCTTCAAGTAATATAAAATGGTAAGTCCAAGTATCGTTTTCCCAAGAGACTCGTAATACTAAAGAATTGTGCGATTAATAACTCATCCAGACTCAAGAACATAACATCAATTTACAAAACAGGTGCAGAAACATAAATTCATACATAATTACAAATTTGGACTCTGGTAGTGAAGACACTGAGACATGGAAAAAGGTCCGAAATGATATGGATCGGTTTTGCTCAGATTAGATTTCACCACTTTCACTCTTGTGCATAAAAAGTTTCATCTCCTCTCTATTAATTACTAATGTCAATCCACTAAAACACTTTACCCCTAATCTCTTAGGTGAAAAAGTCTAAGTTTTCCTTATCAAATCCCAATGTCTTGGATAATCTAACAGGTGAAACCGCATTAAGAACTAGGATCTTAAGACAACAAGCGATCATCTTCCATCTCTAGAACCAATAATCACTAGGACTCCTATTTCAGTTCTGGGTCCATCTTACGTCTCCATAACCCATGAAACCCAAAGTTAGTCCATGACATGAACGTCTCCATCACATGCATGCTTTAATCTCGGAAATAAGAATACTAGAAATTAACAGAGCAGGCATACATATAATCAAATCATTCTTCAAATACACAAGAATTCAGTAATTACATCAATTCTTAACAAAATGAAACTGGTTCTCCATTTCCATGGAAGAACCTCAAGCTTACAAACATGGTGGATGGGAGAAGAAGAAGACCCAAGGAGGAGAAAAGAGATGCTTCCACATGCCCCAAGCGGCCTCAATGAGCTCCTGCAGTGAAGTCGCGCCTCCACACCTTCGTCCTTGAGCTCTGGGAGGGTTTCCCCCCTCCAAAAACTACCTTCTCTGCCTCTGGTTCGCGTTCTTAAAGAGATAAGTCGTAAGTGATTTTTCGCTGGGCGAACAGGGTCGGGTCGCTGGGCGACTGGTGCAAGCTCGCTGGGCGAGCATCATTTTTCGCTGGGCGCGCGCTAGCTGGGCGAGCATATTCCACTCGTTGGGCGAGTCAAACAGTAAAGTCAACGTGTGAACAGTAAAGTCAACGGATGAATAGTGCCGGTCAACGCGTGAATAATGATTCTTTATTTTCTTCTCCAATCCTTATTTATCTGCAAAATAAACACACAAAAACACTCAAACTGATACAAAATCAACAATATATACATATTATACAACTTTTCATGAGATTTTACTCCATAATGCATCAAAGGAGATTAAAATAAGTGCTTAGGATATGCAATTCTTGGCACTTATCATCCATCCATGTTTGCAAATAATGTTGTCTATTTTCAAGTGTCTTACCAAAAGGTTGAATGGTCTGAGTTTCAACAAATTCGTACATAGAAGACCGACCTTGGTCTACAACGATTGTGTCCATGCACCTAAAACAACAAAGTTAAGTTGTTAGAAACTAGGAATCTAAATAAAACTAATTTGGAAGACAAATATAATTATCTTACATGCACCACAGTTGAATGATGAAAATATTCAACATCTTGTCTCCCCCAATCACCTCCAATGCATCATTCAATGTGATATATACTGGCACATGGGGGGAAGACCAAATACTCTCAAATCCCAGTATAGTTCTAATGGTGCTCTCTTCAACTTGGGTAATCTTGTCATTAGCTTTGATAGAGGATCATCCTCTGCTTCAGCCATGTCATCATCTTCATGTATGATTGTATCATGAATCGGCTGCTTCTGAGGATGTGTGAATTGAAGATAAGAATTTCAAAGTTATGCACAAATATTTTTAAATTTAACAAAAAATACTAATAAGAAAGACATTATACTTGTGGCGTAGCGATGTGTGACATGATCAAGGCTCTAGGCCAGGCTATAAATGATCCTATGGCCTCCCCCACAAAATTAATTTCTGGAGTGGGTACAGGCACCTGCGTCTGGGGATCCCGAACCTCGTCAATCGTCACACGAAGGTGATGGGGTAATATGGGAACACCATGAATAATCTGCCCTTCCTCAAGCACTCGTCTGACAACCACAATGTGTGGGGGATCCCCATCAACCAATAGCTCATATTGACCACTATACTGAGTAGGTTCTACAACAGAGCATGATCCTCTAATGTTGACACGAGCTGGTGTGGGAGTTTCAACGGGTCCCATGGTGCCCTACGTCATGGAATGCAGCTTATCTTCAAGCGCTCTTTGTATTTCTTTTAGTTCTTGTAGCTGCTCCATGAATCGTTGCTCCATTGATCTCATGCTTTGGTTGAGTCTTTCCTCTCATTGAAGATCCATCTGCCTCAGTGCCTCCTGACTCATTGATTGATTGTTTTTCTGTGTAGGTCCAAAGTAGTCACGAAGACCAATCACCCCAGGAACTCCACGTACACGTCCTGGGTGCTCGGGCTTTCCAATGGTCGTTGTTAGAATGTCATCCCTACCTTGGACAACAAATGTTCCCTGAGTCTACTGCTAAACCAACTCATCCTGCACATAAAAAAAACTAAGTTACTTAGAAGAACATGCTATGATAACTACACAATCAAACAATGTTTAGAATTTGAACTTACAATTCTTTGTGAGATCAAGGCAGCTGAGAAAGATGTCATGTTCCCATCAGATTTAGTTCGAGCAGCCTTCCATAGCTCGTACCTAGTAGGTGCAGGTGCCAGGTCCGGGGACTCAAGCCCCAAGACATCCGCTCTAGACTTTCTAATTTTCTTTACCAATTTTGCATAACCACCTCGTGATAACAACTATGGTGCATCGTTTAGCCTTTGCCTTTCTTCGGCGGCTAACCTTTTACCCTGTGAAACCATGTAAAATCATAAGAACTCAATGAAAGACTTTGTAGATGTTAAGAAACATATCTTCCATTCCTCAGACTCTCTAGTTGCACGAAACTGTATCCACTCCTCCTCTGTGAAGGTATAATGCTGACATGAATTTTCATGTTGTTCGTCTTCAAAGACATATAGTTGCGTCAGCCTTGTCTTGAAATCCCTCCATCTTATCGCTATATGCGATAATACTTTCTTTCTAATATGTATTGTGTTTGGTATATCATAATGTTGCTGTTTAAAACAAAAAAACATGTTAATGACATAATAAGATGAAATAAATAAAGTATATCAAAATTCTTTGAAGTAAACATACCTGAATATCTTTCCATAAGAGGTTCTTGTCGACCTTTGGGACATCATTAGAGACATGGATTTTTGCTAACTTACCCAGATAACTCCTAAACATATCAGCATTTGGCTTTGATGCCTGACCTGATCTGGGGTCAATGTCAACATGTCTTTTCTGCCCATTAACGCGTTCGGATGTCACATCTGGCAATCGTGTGATGCCTCGACCACGTCTGGTCTGTCCTGATCTTGACTCTGAGGCCGACATACCTGAAAAATATATACAAGGTTAGTAATAATTCAATTATGATGAAACTATATATAAAGTTAATACAAAAAATATCACAACCTATTAAGATATTGTTTTCTCCCAGATCCCTTCATTGTGATCACTACGAATTGCCTGGATGTCATCGACAACGTCATCAACTGAGTCTTCAATGGGTCTTGATGCAACAGATGTTGTCTCAAGTATATCAAGAGAATCTTCATCATCATATCCTTGGATTTTTTTTCCTTCTAAAACCACTGACCAATTTTTATTTGATGGATCATTTACGTAGAATATTTGTCTTGCTTGACTAGCCATGATAAATGGTTCATTAGTGTAATTGATCTTGTTCAAGTCTACCAATGTGAAACCAAAGTCATCTGTGACACCAGAATTTATATCAACCCATTTAAACTTGAAAACTGGGACTCTAAAAGTGACAATCAACTTCTCATATTTCTTGTATTATTCCAAAATAACTCATGGATGTTGTGATTGGATTTTTGTCTTTAGAACTAACAAAGTGCACAGCTTCAGCTTGTAGTGTAACGCCACTATTTTGAACTCTACTTTTGTCATCTTCTACCTTTGTCTGAAAAGAAATATTGTTTATATAGTACCCACCATATGTAATGACATTTGTGTTCGGCCCACGAGATAACCTCAATAAACGTTTAGAAACGTGTGGAGTCGCATAAATCTTTTTCTTAAACCATTGTAAGAAGGTTTTAACATGTTCATTAAGATGTCATTTTTCACTCATTCTTGGGTGTGATGCCTTTATTTCATTAACGTGTTCAGAAATGTAAGGAATCACATCAACAGTGTTGTTTAAGATGTACAAATGAGCTTGGTCAACTTCTTTTCTACTAACACTTTGAGTTCTCACACTTCGAACACCCATACCTTCATATTTTCCTTCATGTTTGCTCTTGGGAAGACCCATTGGTTCAAGAGATGACATATAACTTGAACAAAATTCAATGGCTTCTTCTGCAACGTATCGCTCTATGATTGAAACTTCTAGTCGATACTGATTCTTGACATATCCCTTTAAGATCTTCATGTATCTTTCAACTGGGTACATCGACCTTAAGAAGACCGGCCAACATATTCGAATTTCTCTGACTAGATGAACAATCAAATGAACCATGATATGAAAAAAAGAAGGGGGAAAATACATCTCCAATTCACATAATAGTCTTATGCCTTCATTTTCCAATTGATCTAAACCTCGAGGGTCAACAACTTTCTTGCAAATGGAATTAAAGAACAAACTCAGACGTGTCAGAATGCCCCTAACAAAAGGAGGTAATATGCCTCGAATAACAACAGGTAACAATTGTTGCATCAATACATGACAATCGTGAGACTTTAAACCAACTAACTTTAACTCTTGCATAGAAACAAGGTTACTAATATTTGAAGAATAACCTTGTGGAACTCAGATAGGTGTGTCTTCCTATTATCTGTGGATGTAACTCAGATTGGATTCCCATGTCAGCCAAATCTTGTCGTGCTTTTATTCCGTCTTTGCTATTCCCTTTCACGTTTAATAAAGTTCCGATGACACTGTCACAAACATTTTTTTCAACGTGCATCACATCAATACAATGTCTAACATCAAGTTTACACCAGTATGGAAGCTTAAAAAATATTGATCGTTTCTTCCAAATGTTTTTTGCAAAGGTACTTTTATTATGTTTTCCAAACACAATGTCAATGTTTTTGACTTCGTTGTACACCTATTCACCATTCCGGGGTCTGGACACAACCTCATCCTCAGCACTTCCATTAAATGCTTTTTTCAATCTACGATAAGGGTGATTACGAGGAAGGAATTTCCAATGTCTTGTATATATCGTCTTCTGACCATGCTTCAATTGAAGGTAACTAGTGTTTTCTTCACATATGGAACATGCAAAGTGACCTTTAACAGTAACCGCTCAAGTTTCCATACGCTGGGAAATCATTTATAGTGCAAAACAACATTGAACTCAAACAAAATTGTTCCTCAACATGTGAATCAAACACTTCCACCCCTTCTTCCCACAATAATTTCAAATCATCAATTAAAGGTTTTAAGTAAACATCAATGTCATTTCTAGGTTGTCTAGGACCCTATATCATCATGGACAACATCACATATTTTCTCTTCATGCACAACAAAGGAGAAAGATTGTATATCATCAACATAACTGGGCATGAACTGTGTTTGCTACTTAAGTTTCCATAAGGATTCATACCATCAGTTGCAAGTGCAAGTCTTAAGTTTCTTGGATCTGCACCAAATTCTGGAAATTTTTCATCAATCTTCTTCCATTGTGGTGAATCAGTTGGGTGTGGAAGAAGATTATCGCGCTTTCTTTCGTCAAAGTTCCATTTAAGGTTCTTTGCATCTTCTTTAACAGAGAACATACGTTTGAACCTAGGTATTATAGGCAAATACCACATCACCTTAGCAGGTGCACCATAATTACCTTCATCAGCAGTGTTTTTGTCAGATTTCTTTTTAAAATGGGATAAACCACATGTTGGACAATACTTTAGCGAAGCAAATTCCTTTATGTACAAAACAAAATCATTAGGACAAGCATGTATCTTTTGATATTCAAGACCCATTGGACATAAAAATATTTTTGCCTCATAATTACGAATAGATAAAGTATTATTTTCTAGAAGCATCTCCTTCAACAACTCCAACAACTCTGTGAAACTTTTATCGGTCCATCAATTCCTTGCTTTTAAACTAAACAACTTTAAAGTTGCAGACAAACGTGTAAAGTTCAAGCATCCTGGGAACAACGGTTGCTATGAATCATTTATAAGAGAATCATACAAATTAGCTCTTCCAAAATTATCTTCACCAACATGACGTATCATGTGCTCTAAATGATCCTTCATCCATTCTTCCACATAATCTGTTCCTCGTGACGTGGTAGGCTGGTCTAGTACTTCTCCATGCCAAGTCCAAACGGTATAAGTTCTCATTATGCCGAACATGAATAGATGGTCACACACATTGCCTAAGTCTTGCCGTACTTGATTAAGACAACGAACACAAGGACAAAAATATGTCCCGTTCACAAACTTAGCATTTTGTTGAACATATTGCAAGAACTCTGAAACACCCTTATCATATTCTTCATTGATGCGACGTTCATTCATCCAGCTTCGATCCATACTATGTTCGTAAAATCATTCATCAGTTTCAGTTTTTTAACTCTCACAAGGTTAGACCCTACCCATTCAGAAAAATTATTTTTCATAATTTGCTAAGACACATGCAAAGAAGTCTACATCATAAATTTGATAAGATTTTGGCAGCATTTCGCATTGGTCTCCGAAATACACGAAATAAGAGTAGTCAAGGATGACCACAATCAAATATGCATCCAGAGAACAACACAAATATTGCACCGAAATTTTATCAATCTTATCCAAAAACACCAATGTACATGTTATAGCAAATTATGAAAAATAATTTTCTCAAACTGTCCAATCGGACAATTCAAAATTTAATACAAATTATTAAAAGATTAATCGTTTGTGTTAAATTTCAAACGGGAACTAAGTTTTCACTCAATGATTTGATACTTATAATCTAACATGTCAATTATAATAATACATCTATCACATGCATATTCAAAAGCTAATAACACATGCAGACCTTAAAGTAAAAACATGCATACACAAAAGCCAATAACATGTATACACAAAAGCTAATAACATGCATACAAAAAAATTATCAACAAAGAAGCTAACCTTTTTACCATATTAAAAAAGCAATGCAAGGAAATGGAGTAATGCAGGCCCAAAAATGTAGGCCAAAAATAGTCAAAAGCGCCGCCCAAGAACAAGCCAGAAACGGCACCAAAACGTAACGAAAACGAATTTTAATCGGTTCAAATGGAAGATATTTCATGAAAGAGTAATTTAATCGGAGTAAAAGTAAATTTAAACGGTCCAAAAGAGAGGAAACACACTTGGAAATGCAATGTCTAAGTGAGAAAACGCGGAGAAGACGATGAACAGTGAGCGTAACTCCTCACGGGTTTGCGTTTTCAGTATAAATGGTTGTAGATGTCGGATGTTGGGGGGGCCCAACGTCTATAATATTATTATAGACGTTGGAGCCCTAACTAATATGACGTCTTTCTAATTTAAATATTCATATTTGTGGGGCTTATAGGCGTCAGTTTAGAGGTGCCCCGACGTCCCACTCAACGTTTAACATACCCTGTCAGCCATTTAGAGATCCGTTATGGGGCCCCCCGTCTATAATAGTATAGACGTCGGGCCCCCCCTTAACGGACGCCTTAATGGATGAAAAAAATAACTCCTCACCTACCCTGTCAGCCATTAAGGCGTCTGTTAGGAGGGGCACCGACGTCTATAATATTATAAATGTCGGGGCCCCTCCTAACAGACGCCTTAATGGCTAAAAAAAATAACTCTTCACCTACTCTGTCAACCATTTAGGCATTCGTTAGGAGGGGCTCGGACGTCTATAATATTATAGACGTCGGGGCCCCTCCTAACGGACGTCTATAGTATTATAGACGTCCGCGCCCTCCCAGGACGGACGTTCAAGTGGTTGACATGGGGAGTTGAAACGTTCAGTGTTCAGCCGAGTGAACGTCCGCCCCCCGCCCACGGCATCTATAATATTATATACATCCGCGTCCTCCCAAGACAGACGTTCAAGTGGCTGACATGGGGGAGTTGAAACGTTCAGTGTTCAGCCTAGTGAACGTCTGCCCCCCTCCCACGGACATCTATAAAATTATAGACGTCTGCGCCCTCCCAGGACGGACGTTCAAGTGGCTGACATTGGGAGTTGAAACGTTCAGTGTTCAGCCTAGTGAACGTCCGCCCCCCTTCCACGGACGTCTATAATATTATATACGTCCGCGCCCTCCTAGGACGGACGTTCTAGTGGCTGACATGGGGAGTTGAAACGTTCAGTGTTCAGCCTAGTGAACGTCCGCCCCCCTCCCATCGACGTCTATAATATTATAGACATTCGCGCCCTCCCAGGACGGACGTTCAAGTGGCTGATATGGGGCGTTGAAACGTTCAGTGTTCAACCTAGTGAACGTCCGCCCCCCGCCCACGAACGTCTATAATATTATAGACGTCCGCACCCTCTCAGGACGGACGTTCAAGTGGCTGACATGGGGAGTTGAAACGTTCAGTGTTCAACCTAATGAACATCCGCCCCACTCCCACGGACGTCTATAATATTATAAACGTCCGCTCCCTCCCAGGACGGACGTCTAGAGTTTCACTTATTTACAAATATGCCACCGGTCAATTATTTACGTTGGAGCTTTTTGGGACGGACGTCTATGGGGAGACGTTAAAAGCCAATTCTGCACTAGTGTAACGGACGTCTATATGGCCACTTATTTATGAAAATGCCACCGGTCAATAATTTACGTTGGTATTTTGGTGGATCGACGTCTATTGGGTGACGTTAAAGGCCAATTCTACACTAGTGGATGGTTACAATATAAGTTGTGAAAGAGGGTATCATGAATGATCAGAGTATGGGTTGGTTGAGACGTCTAGAGTTATGACACTGCATGTTGTGATAAAGTCAGTTTTCATCGGGTGTGGTTTTATGGTGATGTTCAGGGACCGGCTGAGTTTGATCAAGATAGAAGTGGATGTCGAATGATGGGTTGCAAAAGGCAGTGAGTTGGTAAGTTCAAATAAGGATAGAGGATTGGAGTTGCTAGTGAAGGGTATTTTGAGGTTTAGAGGATTCAAGATAAGGTTTTTATTTCTGAAGATTCTGAGTTGAAGAGGGCAATTCTTGAAGAAGAAGGTTTTAAGTTAATTTGGTCGAAATGAATGCATAAAGAATTTTAGGTGATGTGGCATTTGTGGAGTTAATCTAAGGGCTCAGGTCTGAAGTTTATTAGGAAGTGGTTTCTTGGCAGGGAAGGAAAGTGAGGGTTGTGCATCAAGTATAGAGTGCAAAAGATGGGATCAAGCGTTATGGGAATCCAAGACGTCTTATAAACACAAGTGAAGAATAGTTGATGTTGTTCTTTCATAAATTTGAGGTATGATCATCAAGGGAGGTTTGTTTGTTTGCAAATCGTTTCTGGGGGTTTTGGTCTTCAAAAGAGGTGTTGTACTTTAAGAAGGAGAACAAATGGTTATGCATCAGAATTGGATCAAGTTATAATGGGAAGTCAAAGGGGTTATGAAAGTTAGAAGAGTTTAACGAGGATAAGCAGAGAAAAGAAGATGAATCTTTATGGTGTAAGGGTTTTGGTTGGTGTTCTGCAATAAGTATGAGATTTTTTTTATATCTTAGAGAAGTGGTGTTCACTTTGGAGTGTTGTCTAAATAGAATCAGTGTCATTAATCTCTTTATGGGTGGTTATTGTTGAAGTTGTGTAGTGCAAGAGGAAGATGGAAGTTGGGTTAGAGGAGTAGTGTTTGGACTTAGTGTAATCATAGGGAGAACTACAAGGTTGAAGAATCTCAGAAGAGAAATAGAGGACAGGTTGGAACAGTCTAGTATAAGTATTAACAATCAGGAGTGATTTCGGGCATGTTCGTTTTATGGAGTAGAAAAATAGTGTTGAGGAAATGGAATAACAAGGTTATCATGGAAGAGAAAAGTTATCGGAATTTTGCAAGGTCATGGAATTTTTGAAGAAGTGTTCTTTAAGTCAACTAGTGAACTAGGGAGTTTGAGGATCAAAGTAGCGCAACAGATGATGGTGAGCATGTTATTGTTAGTAATAGGCATGCCAGAAGAGCTTTCATATTGTGGATTGGTGGTTTGTGAGGGACGAGTTCTTTGAAACAATATTGGTGTTGTTATATGAGAATGAGTTGGGAGTGTTTGGTAATCTTCAAGAGTCAGAAGTGAGTTTAGGTATGGAAGAAACAAGTATCATGCAGAGAAGATACATGAGCTTATGATTTCAAGCTACAGGGTTAACTTAAAGTGAGGAAGTATTAACGGATTTGGAACAGGAAGAGTGGGTCAGTAGACGAAGGAGATGATTTGACCTATGGTTTTGAGTTATAGTGGCAATCTAGAGGTAAGGAAATGTTAACAGATGGTTTGAATAAAGAGAAGATTCAGGTTCTTGGTTTACTAAGGATTGAGTAAGAGTTGGTTGAAGAATATGAAGTTGGTTGTAAAGCAATTTCATTAGTAAAGTTGAATTACTATAACTAGTGGGTTTCTCAAAATGGTTGAGAAAGCGCAATTTGGACAATCCTAGTTTGAGATGTATCATAAGTTGGCTTGATATTGATCAAGCTAGTGATCTCAAGTTGAAGAGGTTACATATCTAAGTATGATTACAGGCTAGTGGATCAAGAATTGCATATGGTTCAGGTTAGTGAGATAACAAAGTGAAGATAGAGTGCTCAAATTTAATTTGTCATTGCGACAGATGAGAGTTTTAACTTGGTAATGGAATAATAATTGGAAACTACGCCACTCAAGAGTGGAGATCAGTAAGTCAATGTGAAGTCCTCAGAATGAGTGTGTTTGTAGGTGATCAAGAGCTTAACAGTTAGTAGTTAAATCAGAAGTTGTAGTGAGAAAGTCAGTGGTATAGTGGTTCATAGAAGAATCAAGAGAAGAAGTAACAAAGTATCAGTTGATGGTTGATCTAAAGTTAAGGCTAGCAAAATTTTTATAAGTGATTTACAAGAAGTAGCGGAGGATAGGTGAGGATTGGTAGTGTGTCAGATACAATGTGGTTGGTTAGGTGAAGAAAAGGTTCTTAAACAATTGAGGTGTTGGTGTTTAGAATTGTTTTGAGAATAATGGCTAGACCAATCTACACTATTGAACACTAGAGCATTTTGGCATAGAGGCAAGGTGTTTCATGTCAGTAAGGTTATTGGGGAGTGGTATATTTGTCAAATAGGTAGTTGTAATAGAAAATGTGATAAGAATAGGTAGTTCTTTCTATCTGATAAGTAAATTTTCTAGGACGAAAATTTTTTTTGTTAGGGAGAATGTAACAACCTGGAAAATAGAGTATTAGAGTAGATAGGTGTATTAAAATAATGAGACGAGCAAGTTACTTTAAAATAATCTTATAATATAAATAGAACTTTTTAAAGCTCGGGTCATTATCTAAAACACTTATATCTCTCTAGAACACTATTCACCTAGAGTTCTCTGCCTTCTCTCTAGATCTTCTCTCATTTGAGTTATCTATTGGATGATCAAGAAGTGCCTAAACGATCCTGGTGTCGAGGGCTACAATCTTGACCGATCAATTTCTTGTTTTCTGTCGGTAAGTCGTTTCTCCTATTTTCCCGTATGTCTTTAACCTTGATCATGCAACTTTTTCTGTTTGTGTGTATTGGGTTGCTTTCCTCTTCAATTTATAGCTTCATCTAGGTTTTAAGAGTTCTTTCCTATCACCAATGGGTGAATTGTAGGTTTTTGTCGTGTCTCCTTATGGTGCAAGCTTCAACCGGGGTTTTGTGAGTTGTGTTGAGTTTGAGTGAGGTAAGGGAAGCAGGATTTTATCATTCTTTATTGAATGATTTTATGCATTTGTGAATAGTTTGTTAGTATTAGATATCTAGAGCTGAAATGTTAAGTTATATGTCAAAATGAATGAGCATAATGTAGCTGTTGTAAATGTGTATGGATGAACTTTAATTTTTATCTAAATTGAATGATGATTGTGGTGTATTGGATTGATTAAATCTGTATGTGGTATGATTAGACTGTATAAATCTGCTGTGGAGATGTACCTTGGTGAATTGAAGAATTTTTTTTATTGATTTTATAGTTGATTTAGAGGAAGGGAGGTAGTGAAAATGAGAATTAGGAGTCAGAGGCTAATTTGGTCTATGGGGACAATTTAGGTAAGTCAAATGTGACTTGTTTGAGTCATTCAAATGGTTAAAAACAGGTTCTAAGTGGTATATTGTGATTTGGGTGCCTAAGTTGATAAATTTGGTGTTTTAGAGTATGAATTGAGTTTTAAACACTATGGATTGATGTTAGGAAGGTTTAGAATGACTTAGATAAGTCTAATTAGGTATAAAACACAATCTAGGGGTGTTAGAAGTTGGGAAAATTAGTTGTAATTGGTATTTTGTGGTTTGGTTGCATAAATCTGCAGAATTTTGTTCTATAGATTATGCAGACTCGCTGTGCGAATAGTTTCGCATAGCGAGTTGCTATAGCGAGGTGCTCTTTGCCAAGGGCATTCGCACAGTGAGTTGGTGCGTTGTGCGAATGACTTGAGAGGTTGCTCTCTGTCTGTATATTCGCACAACGATTTTAGGCATTGTGCGAATGGTTGGGGTGAGTTGTTCTCTGTCTAGAGATTCACATGACGAATCAAGGCGTGGTGCGCCTGGCTGGGGTCTGGAGTTACTTCTAATTTTATTCGAATAGCGAAAAGGGTAGCATAGCGAGTGGTTTGGGAAGGTTGGTCGTTGTCTAGGTTCTCGCATAGCGTCTTGGGGCGTTATGCGAGAGGTTGAGGTCTGGTACCTCCACGAGTTAATTCGCATGGCGCGATGAGTCACTGTGGGGACTCCTGGTTTCGCTTTGCGAGTTGGGTGCGCAAAACGAAATGTCTGAAATAGTTTGCTCTTTATTACTTTGTATTGAGTTTGATTAAATTACTTGTGGTATGTATTGTGAATTATTTTTGAAGGTGGATGTTTGTATATAATTGAGAATTATTATGAGTTCAATTACAAATAAAAGTATGTGATTCAAAGGGGTGAATGTAAGTTCAGTGTAAAATCTCTTGGTGAGATTACAGGTTTTTTAGAATGATTGCAGGAAGCTCAGTCTTAGGGGTTTTCTTGACACTGCAATGGTCATTCATTCTCAAGTAGAGAGGATTGAACCATGTGGTGAGAAGTAGCAGGATGTCTTAGTCTTGGGGGCTTCCAATATGCCTCAAGGCCCGGAACAGACTAACCTCGTGAGGGTGGTAGGGTGAAACCCATTGGCAATGACTTTGCAAAGCAGTAGAGGCCACCACGAGTGAATAACCTGCCATAACTCGGTAATCATTCTAGGTCTGGATGGTTAAGTCTAGGTCATAACATGTTAGGATGTCTAAACTAATTTATCTTATTTAAATAATTATGTGAATGTGTTATGTGAAACAATTGTATGAACTCTTTTATATTTAGCTTATCCTTGTTTTTCTGTTGTCTGTCCTTATATTTTCTCTTTTGCGATGATCACTTGATTGGTGTGAGTTTAGGGAGATATGTGTTTTAGTTACTTCAGAGTTAGGTGATCGAGGAGATGCAGTAAAAAAGTTGAACGAATATACAGTATAGATATTGTCTTTTGTAATTATTTCTTATAGTAGTTAATTTATAGTATATGTAATATTCATATTTTAATAGTGTTTTACTGTTAAAAATGGACGTTCCATTATGTGGGCAATTAACTTATATCAGTAAAACAAACATCAACGTCCGTACTTAAACCTGAAAGAAAAACCTACATTGTTATTTGGTATTATAATTACCAGGGTCTGAACGGAATTGTCATTCCGAATAAACAATTTTCAATGCATTCCCAAACTAACGTTTCCGTCAGAAAGATAGATACCTATTGAATATTTCCATTGTTTATAACGCCACAATTATAGCCTCCAAATCTGTGGCAAGTGAATGAACCTCACTTTTTCAGGACCAACAAGGAAATATTACTACAAGTACGTTCCAGAGGATTCAATCTATTTGTTAATAATTGGATTTACGATGGAGATATACAATCTTTTCATTTTCATAGAAGAATTGTTTTAGTATTCTTAATATATAACATAAATACATACATACATACATATATATATATATATATATATATATATATATATATATATATATAATATTTATGAACGTATATAGCAGCAATTAATGGCTTCCATTGGGTATAGAAATATTGGTTTGCTTTTATGCCATTGGAAAGTTTGCAATAAAGCATTAACCAACATTCTTTCTAGTTGAGAGTGTTATCCTTCATGAACAACACAAGCTCTCTCATTTTCCCTGTTCGTAAGATCTCAATATAGTATCACAAGTTGTGGTTCGACGAGTAGATCGGATCCTATTGAAGCCATGATGTTTATTACTGAAACAGAAGAAGTGTAGAAGGAGAATCATAAGGAAGTTTCCTGGATGAATAAGATTGACGAAAGGGTTTTAGATTGTTTTGAGAAATAGTGTGTGATTCTGAAGGAATGGCGATAGAGAGATCAAGGTTTAAATCCGGAAGGGCATATGATGACTGAGCCTCGCCACTTGCATCGTCTGAGACATCACCATAAACATGACGAGATGATTTACATGGCTTGTTCTTTTCAACGACTTTTGTGCCAAAAGGTTCTGAGGCATCTTCAGACATGGGTGGATTCTGAAGGAAAGGGACTTTATGATCTAATCGATGATTATTTGGATCAATGCCTTTGCTAATTAGCTTTCTTTTTATATGAGAATTCCAATAGTTCTTCACTTCGTTATCTGTACGACCAGGCAATCTCCCTGCTATAAGTGACCACCTGTATGAGTCAAAATTAAAAGATTAATTATTTTTCTTACTTTATAAGTCCAACTAATAGAAAACCTTTTCAGCAATACGTTGCAAAAGTTGGCTTTAATTTCCATTTATATTCCTCAATGATGATTACTCAATGATGATATAATGTTGCTGAGTACACATATATGATAAAATATTTTTCATTCTTATACACTCACAAACACATTTAAAAAAGTGGGTTCATGGTGTTTTCAAAACTAAATTCGCACCGGTTGCCAAGTAGCGCATGAAGCTTAATGATGAGATCTTCTTCATCTTCAGCAAAGTTGCCTCTTTTAAGGTCTGGCCTTAGATAGTTTATCCATCTCAGTCTACAACTTTTGCCACACCGAAGTAAACCTATCATCATGAAAAAAAGTGCATGAGGTGAAATGTATATTATATATAATTTGTTACAGTTTGGATATATTAATTTATTCCATACCTGCAGCCTGAGGGAGTGTACGCCAACAAACCTCACCGTGTTTGTTGATATAATCTATGAGTTTTTGGTCTTCTTGTTTGGACCAAGCTCCTTTGTTCAAGTCTTTGATATCAGAAGCAGGTTTCCTCATTGTTTCTACGTTTACTGGGGTTTACCTGAAAGAGAAAAGGAAGCTACAAAGGGAAGAACCGAGGTGGGATAAGGTAAAGAAAGAGAAAGAGAAAGAGAAATATGCATTTGCAGGAGAGAGGAGAGGAATGGAAGGAGTGAGGAGATGAAAGGTGGGAATATATAGTATGGGTTGGTTGGTTGGTTGGTTGGAATTAAGGAAGTGTATGTAGTTGACTTGGACCGGTGGTTTTGCTCATACATGACTGCGTGGTTCATGCGTGATTCACAACACACCTTCAGACATAGAGAGAGCAATGACACCACTGTTTGGGAAAAGGGGAGAATCAATTGGTGGTGTTCTTTATCCTTTCTTCCCAAATTTAGAGGATATGACATACGGTTGGTCTTAATGTGATTGCCGGTGAGGTTGATTTATTGCATCTAACTTACTGTCAGATATTTGGTCCATAGCAACTAGATTAGGGCTCAGTTGTTCGGAGAAGAGATAGTGGAGTAAATATTATACACTTCCTACAGTACGAACTTGGTTTTACACTCAATAATTGAATCACTTTCACTTCAACACTTGCTACTACATCTAATTCTGAGAAACAAACAAAGAGTTTTTAATGTACAACAATGGTTATAATATATCAGTTAGAAGCTATATTTATTTATATTTTGAAAATCTGTTCTGAGATTATTTAACTGATATATCTTGAATGGTTTGTTTAGCATATAGTAGAGAAAGGGAAAGTCAATGTTTTGTCATTTAGGTGTTTTGGATTAAAAAAATTGTAGAAGCAGGTGGTACAATAAAAGTAGTGTATGGAAAAGGTACAAGAGTAGAAAGGAGAAAGGGGTAAGTTGGCGGTGTGTGTCACACCTTACAGTGTTGACTGTTAGATTTCTCTTGCTCATTTGTTGTTCTGCTTTGACGAAACAGGATTAAAAGGTGGGTGTGGATGTTCGATGGCACAAGCTAGATTTTCTCTTCTTTTATGTTTCTATGCCAAAATTCGATTATTACTCCCTTCTCAAAAAGTTTAGTGGGTGATCTTCCCTAACAGACACATTTATAGCTTCTCGTGTCTGTGGCAAATGCTTCACATTTTCTCCTTTTGCCACACACATAGCTCTTTACTATATCCATCTCTTTCTCTATACCTAAAACTCTCATTCCTTTATCAGTTGATTCGTGTAAGTAATAACTTAAAGATGATAATGGCAGGTTATGGAAAACGGTTTAATCATAAAATAAACTAAGTTTCAAAGCCTCGTAGGTGTTAATTCTCACTATAAAATGAGTTTTTACTGAGAACTTATTTTATCATAAAAAATTAAAATTATAAAGTAGACTATAAAAGTTATTATAAAGTAGACTATTAATTCTCACTATATATGCTGGTATATTTTTTTTCTTAAGCATTATACTTTTAATAATTTTGTATAAAAAAGTTAACTTTCTTGATCCCATCATTATGTTGTTATTTTATATTAAGATTTTTCATGTCAAATTCTATTAAAATTAAATAAAAATAATAAATTAATCATATTTTAATATATTTATATTACATTAATTTTTTTATATAAATAAGAAAGGAAAGTGTAATATTGATGATAAATCATTTTATGAAAAGTATCATAGGATTAATAAAATTTAATATATTTAATTAATTAATGTGTATTTAGTTTTCCTTGTAAATAAGAACGGAAACAGTAATATTAATAGCGAGAGAACTCTTTTATAACAAGATGTATTTTAATGATAAAAATTTTATTGGTTAGTATATATTTTGGAAGAAGAAATCAAGCTGTCTTTACTGTTTTATTTTTATCATATATTTAATGTAAGAGTTATACCATGAAAGTATAATTTCATTTTATATAAGATTACTACACTATTTTCAAGATTTTTTCTTTTCAAATTTTACATAAGAGTTTTATATTAACGTATATATGTTACACTTTTATAATTTTATAATCTATACTTCAATGTAAGCATGGCTTTGCAAGTATCAAAATATTGTTTTTATTTTTATATTTCTAAATTTTATTTAAAACCTCTCGTGTCACATATCACTAGGGTTTTGTTACATTATTAGGGTATTGTTTTTATGGAATGGAATGTTGTCACAGTAATATCCAAAAGAAGAAGAGGCTGGTGGCTAGGACAGGCAACAATGGTTGGTGAGAGGCAAGGTGCAGTGCAATGGTGGTAGCATTTTTGGTGTATTACTTTTTGTGTATCTCTTTTTTCTAAGGAGAGGACATTTAACTTTCTTCTTTTTTTTCTCAACAATACCTTTTTCATAATAAGAGTTTCTTTTCTTAATTGCTTTAAACTTTAATTTTCTAGAAAACTTTTTAAACTAAATATATATATAAAAAAATCTAGTTTAGAAAATTTAATCGAATTAAATTTAGAAAATGAATTGAACAAAGCTGGAAGTCTCGTCCATAAATACGACACGTGACATCATTTGTGCATTATTACTGACACCCATGCATGGTCATTTGTAATTGTCAGACATTCTCGTACACGAAATAAAATTATATTTAATCTTGTTATCATGCCTATATTCTTTAATAATATTAATAATCCAGTTTATAAAATTGTAGAGATGACTTGGCAATCAATAGTAGTGCTTGTATAAAGAAAAAGATGAAGATCTAATATATTTTAATCTCTTAGATTGTGAGAAATTATTGAATTGATGCGAATATTATTATACACCAAAGTTTTATTTGATGGAAAAGAATGATGTGCCACTGAGCCGTTGGTAGTTGTCATTTACTTAAATAGCAATGACCATCAGAAAAATCAAAATCGTTGAGACAACTTTATATCAGTTTGAAATAGAATATCAGTGACAACTTATTTTCTCACAGTAAAGACAAAATAGTCAACGTTGGTTATCTCAGATTTGCCGTTGGTGATGATGAGCAGTGTTTTCATGGGATTTTATAAGAAAAGTTTTGTGGCTTGGATTAACCACACTTTTCTTATCTTTTCTCTTTTATAAGAAAAGTTTTCTACTAATATCTCATATTTCGTTATAATAATTTTTTCTTTATTTTTCTTAACTTTAAAATCACTACAACCGAACTGTATCTTTGTTGTCGCAATGCTGCATTATTTCAAGGTTACTTCAATCAATTTTTAAGTTAGTATATTTACCAGCATCTGATTATCTTTATAAGTGTATGCTGAGACATACCTTCCAAGAATAATTGACAGGCAAATAATAACTCTGATTCCAGTTAATGCAGATAGAGTTACTTGACTTTAATTTAAATTTAAATAAAAATATTATAAAATAAAATACATTAAAGTTAAAAATGATTAGACTCGCATTGATTTATTTATTTTTAATATTTATATTTATTTAAATGATTATTACTAGTGAAATCACGTGCATTAACTGAGTTATTTTTTATAACAAAAAATAATAAAATTATAATTATAAAAGTAAATAGTAATTTTTATGATATAATTATAAATATCTTTTATTTATTTATTTTATACATGAATTTTATTTATTTAATTAAAAAATGATTAAATTTAAAAAATGGTTAAATTTAAAAATTATTTCAATTTAAATAAAACCATTTCTTGAAAGATAAAAGTTAAAAAAAAATTGAAGACAAAATAGGAAATTCCTTTTTATATACAGGTATAAATTATTAGATAGATTAATTTTCTTTATCATAATTTCTTTTATTTGGGTGAGTTTGATCTGTACTAACTAAAATTTATATAATTTCATTTAGCTTTTCTTTTATATATATATATATATATATATATATATATATATATATATATATAAACTTTAGAAATAGAAGGTTTGAACAGAGTTTTAAAATTTTTCATAAAATAGTGTTTAATTTCAAATTAGATGGTGTGAAACATTAGTTAAGCACTTGAATTTATAAAACAATGTTTAGAAAAAACCTTTGAAAAACAAAAGCAATAAAATATTCTATATTTTATTGGTTCACTCTAAATTGATCTATGTCCAATTCTTCCTTAAAGGGGTTTCATTAATCACAACATATTACAACAAGTTTAACCACTCCTGGTTTACAACTAACTCACTAGTTAGAACAAGTATAACAACTTCTAGTATCAACTAGTCTAATTGACTAAACAGTCTAACTCCACTAAGTTAACCTTACAAGTGTTTTATTTCACTTTTGAACAAGAAAGTTGCAAAGTGTTTTACAAAATTAATTACAAGTCCAGAATGTATGACTCTCTTAGAGAGGATTTGAAATAAGTACAATATGATTATGAAAATGTGAAAATCACTTTATTTTTCAAAGAACAAGTCTAAGAGATAGAGCTTAAAGCTAAAGGCAGCATGAGCGTATTCAAAAATAATTCTTTGTTGTCTCCTCTTCATGTAGTCTTTTTTATATAAACTTCTTCAAAAAGGATGTGTTATTTAGAGCTTTGACTATCTTCTAGGTGTGTAGTTTTCATTGCACTAAGTCCGAAGCTATGTTGCCTCTTGGTAGAGCAACTATGTGGTGTGTACAAAAAGAATAAACATAAAGCATGAAGGAAACATTCCTTGAATATCTTTCTATCTCTTAACGTTATTATGATCTTGAGCATGCTTTTAAATAAAGGTAGAAATCTGCACAGACAAAGAGAATACAACACAACAAATAAAGAAGTACTAGACATTACATACTTTAAATCATTAGACGATCCTAAGTGTTTAGGCATAATATGTGTACTATCGTTTAGGCGTTATCTGTTTGAGTAACTTACAAAATTTAGGGTAATTTTTGTATGTAGCGTTTAGCGCTTTTTACTTTTATCTTAGACAATTTAAACTTTTTTAGACATTATTGTTATTAGATGCTCTGCTACAGTTCTTTATAGCATTTAGGATATCAAAGATATAACATTTAGTGTATTTTATTCTATTCGATTCAAACAATTAGACGTTATTTCGTTTATACATTCTATTAAACTTCGAAACAAGGTTTTCTTAAATGGTCTTGTCTTAACAATCCTCCTTTTCTTATATTTAAAAAATACATATGATAACACGAAATAGGTATAAGAGAAATTGTAATCAAGGATTTACTAAACGTGATAGAGTTGTTGAGAGCATATATATAAATTCATTCAATTCTACTATGCTAGTCGTTTAACAATCTTTTTTTGAAAGATTTTACATATATGTTATCAGAGCAAGAATAGTTATCATAGCTTTATTTCCATATCATTTGATATGAGAATTGAACTATATAAATCAAAGCTATGTACGCATATAATATTTCTATATATATATATCATTTGATCTAAGAATTGAACTATATAAATCAAAGTTATGAATGCATAATATAAGAGCACAAGAAATAGTTCATAGCATTAGTGCATATGGAAATCATGGTACTAATTCATTATACCAATGTAGCATATCAAGTATTAGTCTATGCTGAATTACATCATGATAAACATGTTAATATCAAATTTTTTGAATCATTATGTAAATGATTGAAATATGGCTTCCATAAGTCATAGACCAATATATGCTATGTATCAGAATATTCGTGATAATGAATCATACCAGAGTGTGTATGCAACAATATTAAGATATCAGAGAAAAGAATCAAAAAATGATATCAGAGTGAAAATCAATTAACCATGTATTAGAGCAAATAAATAAATAAATGTGTGTAAAAACAAATTTCTCCCCCTAAAACAGTTATTCTCCCCCTAGATTTATTTACTCCTAGAGAAAAATTTTAGCATATATATTCTCCCCCTTGTTTGATAAACATCAAAAGGTTCAAAAATAGAAATCATTGCCTAGTGGGAGGTGGTGGTAGTGGTGGTTGAGATTGAGATTAAGGTGGTGGTGGTTGAGGTTGAGGTGGTGGTGTAGGCTTAGGAAACAATTGGGTAGTAAGGGCATGAAGGGTGGTGATAATGGTGTTGAACTTCATCTCTTGATTTTCTCTCATTACAACAAGTTTTGTTGTTTGATGCATAGAATGTTGAGCAATCAAAGTCTAAACATGGTCAAGTATGGTGGTGGAGGCTAGGTCATTTGGTAAGGCTAAGGTGGTGTATAGGGGCATGGTTGTTATGGGTTAAGGGTTGTGGATATTATTTGGGAAGATGGTTGAGGTACAAGGCTTAGTGGTTTGGTAGGGCTGGATTATAACATCCCAACTCTAGTAGTCACTTAAGAGCATCAAAGATTAAAATTTTTCGTAAATGAAATAAAAATTTCAAAATAAATTAGCTTATTACAAATTGAAATTATTAATATCCATAATCCAAACAAAACATAAATTGTCTAATGCAAATTAATTAATCCATTTTCAAGAAAATAGTAAACTAATTAAACTTTAAAAACTCCCATTAGTAGTCCCATTTCTCGCCATCTACTCAGCTCTAGCAACATCTGCATTCACATATACTCTAGTATAACATAAATGTTATATGATCATCACCCATGTAATTTATATTTATGATATTTATGTATTAGCAACTGATAACATTATCATTGACGTGATCAAAATAATACTACTAAATCATAGCAACTTCAGTATTGTTAAGATAGTAACCAAAAAAATAGAAAGAGCAAATTCAACCCTAAGTCGTGTTCCAACGAACACGAAATTGATTCTTAAAAAATTAATTCTTATAAAACTATACACTAGGGTTAGTAAAACAAAAATAATAAAGAAGATAAGGATCAATAAAAGATTAAAAAACAAAATAATAAAAGATAGAAAGAAAGAAATTTATAAAAAGATTCAAGAAGAGATTTGACGCTTAAGCTCGAGAGTATCTCTTTCTCTTTCTCTTCTCTTCTTTTTTCTTTAGCTCATATATAATGTTTTCTTTGAGTTCTTTTTGTCTCTTCTTTTCTATAGGATGGATATGGAATTGTAAGCTTAGTGCACTTGCTATCCTCTATTTTATCCTCTTGACTTTCTGCGTGAGAGATATTCTATTCATAGGCTTGATGAAATATTTGTTCGTTAGATAGTGTTTGTAGTTTGTAGCCTTGATGCTTGTATTTTCTCTTTCTTCTTTTCACAGTAATTGTTGTGTAAGTCAACTTTGTCAAAGCATACATGCTTTTCCAGTCCTTTGCTTGAAGTAGGTTGTACGATCTTTTAAGATTTTGCTTCAAGAGAGGAACATTCCATGATGATCTCTTTTGTCTTTAATGTCAACATATGATTTTTGATCTATAGCACTGTGGATGTGTGTAGAATAACTTATCTGCAAAATTAGAGTAAATTGTGCATGCAACATATATGGCTTTTCTTATCACTTTTGTTGTTTAAACGATGTATTCAATCTTTTAGTTCAACTTTTATTTTTAAGTCTTTTATGTTTTAAGTTTTCTGTTTTTATCTTTTGCATGCTGTTAGCGAAGACAGTTGAAAGAATATTTTATAAACGCAAATAAATAGATAAAGTTGTAAATAAGATAAGGATAAACATAAAAACAGATGGGGCGGTAAATAAATAAACAAACATCATTCAAACATTTTATTAGAACAAAACACTCACAAACAGATTACAAGAATATAAACATGGACTCTTAAGATGAACTATAAGAAATTAGAGAAACTCTCCCTAATTCTATAATGTCTTAATTTCTAGTGTACTCTCCCTTAGTACATGCTCCTAGATGTACTCCTTATCTATTCTCCCCCTTATTTGATAAACATCAAAAGGGAGGCGGAAGAGAAAGGACATCACAACCCGACAAGATTAGGGTGAGCGGGAAGAGGTGGTGGTAAGGTGGAAGAACTACGTGCGAAAGGCAGGTAAGTTCTAAGAGTAGGACTAGAAGAGGAGGTTGGATTATCATGTGCATGTTGTTCTGGAGCAGCTGAGATGACGATGATGGTCAGGAGGTTTGGAAAAAGGTTTCATTGGCTCTGAATATTGAGGATTGTGTGACTCAGGAGTTTGAGAGAGCATGAATGTGAGATAGGAATTGGGGTTGAAGAGAATGTGTTGAGAAGTTGAGAAGAGAAGTGTGTTTAAAAAGAAGAAAAAGTTAGTAATGGTAGATTGATTAGTCTCGTCCATTTAATGAGGTTAGTAGGAAAAGATTCTAAAGAGATTTATATATCTGTGAATACCAAAAAGGTTTTGAGAGGAGTGTTAGTCAATAACGGATGAGAGTGGGAAGCGACAAATTTAGAGGTTTGGAGAATTTTGAGGAGAAGAGAGAGATTGGACAGATAGAAGGGTGGCTTGATTGACACGCAGAAGATTTGGCTGAAAGGAGAGAGGGTTTGGGCTTAGGAAATCTAAGACAACTTCTAGAGATGGGCTCAATACGTAGACACACCTAATGTATGAATGCAATTTGTCTTATAGACAATTTGTCTTAGATAGTGCATCAAAATGACATCTTTTGGACTATGTGTCCTAGACAATTGACTTTCTAGACTCTTATGTGAACCCTATATGACACACTTAACATATTTGAATCAAAGATTCAACGTATCTCATACCAATAAGGGTTATTAGACGGTTAAGTCTATCTTCAACTAATGGCTTAGTGAAACATATTGTAAGTCCACAGTACCCTTGTTAACATGATCACATATGAAATGATGTTTTACCTCAATATGCTTAGCTTGTGAATGCAATGTTGGATTTTAGACAAACAAATTGTAGCATTATTATCATAAAAGATATGAATCGTACCTTGATTGTGACTGTAGTCTTCGAGTTGATTCCTGATCCATTGTAGTTGAGAACAACAATGTGCAGTCGACAATATTCAACTTCAGCAATTGATAGCGCGATTGTGTTATGCTTCTTGCTCAGCCATGATACTAGATTTCCTCCAACGAAGTGGCAGCCTCCACTTGATCTTTTTCGCTCAACTTTGTCTCCAACAAAATCAGCATCACAATATCCTTTAAGATCAAAACTCTCACTCTTCTTGTAGCACTAAGATGGGTTGTTCCTTTTCTTTATAGCGAAATATGTGTTTGCCAACACTAAGATGGGTTTCTCTAGGATCAGACTGAAATCTTGCACAAAGATAGACATTGAACATAATCACTAGTGGAAAAAGAAGATTCCATGACGATCTATTATGATAAGTGAAATCCATCTGTCATAATACATTGACCGGTGCCAATTTTGTAATAAAACTACGATATATTATAACGTATTTTAATAAACCTAGCATAATAGGTGTAGTGGTGGCATTTTCGTAATAAAACTTACATGTATTATGACATGTAAAAGCCACCTATCATAATAAGTTAGGCGCGCTGGCAAAATGAAAATTATGGTTAAAACATATTATGATAAATATTACAACACCTCCTATCATAGGTGCAAACTTCCTCTTCATTTCATTTTGAAAGTTCATTCTTGTCCTAGAGCACACCTTATTTTTGCACACACCTACACATCTCGAAACACACCTTATTTTCACGCACACTCTTGTTAGAGAGTCTCCATGTCGCGCACACTCGTCCTAGAGCCTCCATGTTGTCGACAACACGCCTCCATGTCGTCGACGCCTCGTCTCGTCGCCGTTGTCTACTACAAAATTATGGTCGAAAGTTGTTCTAAAGTAATGTCTACCCTAATCCACGAAACTTTCTATATCTCCTTTTCAATCAGAAAAAGGGTTTGATTGCAGTTTAGGGGTTTTCCAACACACTTATGTATGTGTGTTTTCACGTTCGTGATACTTATTTACACTTTAAAGTGAAATTTTAACTTTAGAGAAGTTAGATTCAAATTTAATCGTGTAAAATTTGTGATTCTGTAATTGGATGATCCTTGCTTGTCGTTAATTTCATTTTTAAGTTCATTTCCCCGTATTTGGTTGCATTTTTTTTGCAAGATCATGAATTGCGTCAGAATCTTTACCTCAACTACAGTTTAAAATTGAATCTTATGAAACTACAATTTAAAATACTTTACACATTAAAAACCTATTTTTAATGGTTGCAGACATAGTTTGAAGATGTTTTTGTCTTTGCAAATCAAGCTAATTACGGTCTTTGTATTGTTGCATGCTTCCTTCTGTATGATGTTGCTATAATTAATTCGTCTAATGATTTTTCACGCCCTATGTTTGGAGGGAGAAAAGTATTTGTTTGGTTGTGTAATATCTTAAGTTCAAAATTTCAAGTTTGATGATAGAACCAATTATGTCTTTCGAATTCTTAGGTAGAATGAAGGTGGTTCTTTTGCCTAATTATTGATATGTGTTGTCGAAGGAGTTGCTTCGTGTTTACTTTCTTGTAGGTTGAAGTTAACCAATTCATCATTTGTAGATAGTTTTTGTCTGTGTTCATGACCAAATGATATCCAACAGTCAAGGTGGAATTCAATAGTTGTTGGCTGCAGAACAAGAGGCACAACAGATTCTACTACAAAAGTTGGTATTTTCTATCTTCGTTATATTTCATGTCTTCCCATCTTTTTCTGTGATTTCGTCTAATATTGGGTCTGGTTACGTGTTTTCCTTAAAAAATTATGTCTGATTCAATTATGTGTCTAGAGAGACCTGTTTTACTCTCTATTCATTTTATACAGGTCTTTTCTTGTTTACTTAGAAGGAAGAATTTTTGGTTTATTGATGGGAATGAGTTTGTTTTCTTCTTCATACACGTTACAAAACAAAGATTTTTTACTATATAATCATTTTTACATGGTTAACTGATTAGAAATCACTTTAAATTTTAGTTTTAAAATAATTCATGCTTGGTTAGAATAAAGATTTTTATAATAATTAGAAAAATCACACTAAATTTTACTTTTAAGTAATCCTAAGTGTAATTTTGGAGTAGTTATAGTGAAAGTAGCAAACTTGTATATTATATATATATATATATATATATATATATATATATATATATATATATATATATATATATATATATATATATATATATATATATATATATATATATATATATAGTGGTAATATGCAATTTTACGATAACATGAAAATATTTACACCTACACTTCATTGTAATGAAGTTCTAAAATATTAATGAACTTACCATGCCAATAATCTTTTGATTAGATGATTGTAAAAAAATATAGATTTACATGGTTAAGACATTCTCTTTATATTCTAGAACCAATTCTCTTTGAAATTTTTGCTTTGACATGATAGTGCCAAACCGCCAACTTTCAGTCACCCCTATAGTTTTTCGTATTATTGTTAATTATGTATTTTATCACAAATATCTCTTTTTATGTAACCTTATCCATATTGTCCTCTGCATGTCTACTCTTAGAATAATTGGCCAGGTTGAAACAAGCCAAAGAAGAGGCTGAAAAAAGCCAAAGAAGAGGCTGAAAAATAGATTGCAAAATATCCAGTTCAACTAGAGCGTGAGTTTCAAAAGAAAGTTTCAGACATAAGTCTATATGATTATATTTAATGGTATTAAACTAGTCCATTGCAGTATTCTAATTTGTGATGTTACATTACATTAATAATACAGAGTACTGGTGATTCTAGAGCTAATTTCAAGCGGCTTGAGCAAGAAACTGAAGAAAAAATCCAGAACCTAAAAATGGAGGCTACAAAAGTTTCGGATGATGTTGTCGCCATGCTTCGTACATATGTTACAAGTGTAAAAAAAATTTCTCACAACCACAATTGTCTCTCTACAACAACTTGGTGCAGCGGTAGTGGCAATGGGAAATAAAACTATTGAGGTAAATATGCCTCATGAACTCCATGGAAGATTGCTACCTGTTAAACTCTTTGGCAAGTGCACCAAATCGTTCAAGTAATAAACCATGGTAAGACCAGGTATCGTTTTCCTAAGAGACTCATAATACTAGAAAATTGTGCGATTAACAACTCATCTAGACTCAAGAACAACTCATCATTTAAGAATATGTGCAAAAAGATAAATTCACAAGTAATTACAAGGTTGGACTTTGGTATTGAAGGCACTTGGAAATGGAAAAGACTAGAAATGGTATGAAATGACATTATTAAGGTTAGTTTTCACCAATGCACTCTTGTGTATAGCCAATTTCATCTCCTCTCTATCAATTTACTAAAGTCAATCCACTAAAACACTCTAGCCCTAATCCCTTAGGTGAAAGAGCCTAGGTTTTCCTTATCAAACTCCAATCCCTTGGACAATCTAACAAGCAAACCCGCATTTAAGAACTAGGATCTAAGACAATATGTGAATCATATCCCATCCATGGCTCAATGACCCACAAGGACTCTTGTTTCAGTTCAAGATTTCATATCCCATCCCTGGCTCAATGAAACCCTAAAATCAAGTCATAAACGTCCCCATTACATGCAAGCTTTAAGATCGGAAACAAGAATACTAGTAATAGATAGAAAAGGCATTTATAAATACGAAACAATCATTCATTACACAAGAGTTCATAGGCTACATCTAACCCTAACAAGATGAATCTGGTTCTCCATTTCCATGGAGAACCCTAAAGCTTACAAACATGGAAGATGGAAGAAGAAGGAGACCCAAAGGAAGAGGAGGAGATGTTCCCACAAGCTCCTCGCGCCCTCCATGAGCTCCAGACGTGAAATCGCGCCTCCAAAGAACCAAAGACCCTTTTTTCTTTCGGCCTCGTGAGTATATAAACTGCCCGAATTCTCGCTTAAGCTAAATTATTCTCGCTTAAGCGAGAATAAACTTCTTGAAGAAGATAATCATTCTCGCTTAAGCTAAATTATTCTCGCTTAAGCTAAATTATTCTCGCTTAAGCGAAAATGACTTTTAAATCAATGACTTCTTGAATCACCGAGGTTCTTCAATGTAATGCAGGATCTTCCTAACATCAAAATAGATCAAAAAATAAGGGATTAGAGTATTATTTACGTAATGTAGCTCAAGATATAGATAAATACTAAAACTAAATAAAAGAGAGGATTTAAGCAAGTAATAAGCTAAAGAAGAGTTGATTTTGCTACTAAAATGATGCTTAGATAATGGTAAGAATTAGCATTATCAAACTCCCCCAAACTTACAACTTTGCTTGTCCTCAAGCAAAAGTACTTCACGTAGTAAACAATTCAATCACGATAGTCTAGCAACTCAAGCATAGTTTCAATCAAATAAACAAAATGAATCATGTTGCTCAACTTGGAAATTACATTCAAGAGATAAAATGGCCTTAGCAAGCTAAACTTCAATCATGGTGCTCACAATTTAAAATCACAAGATAGATGTAATTGATAGATCAACAAACGTGGCAAGATGTTTTCATTGAATGCATGGAACCATCCTTCACCAAGGAAAGTGTTTCACTCAAGCACAATGGTGTATAAGGATGTGTGTCTAACTCTCAACTATCACAGTGTTACACAAATTAAATTTGTCGTTCGTTTCACAATATCAAACACATTCACAAGCAAGTTAGCATCACAAGGACTTTTTAAGGCTTGTAATGTGGCTGGGCTAAGAAGAAAAATTAGTTTTTCTGGACAACAAAGCACCTTGAGCTAAGAGATAAAACAATTTACTTCATGATATAACATTAGTCTCTCTCTTTGCTTCACAATTGGATAAACCACTTCTCAACTTATTTCCCAATTCTTTTTCAATGAATTCGTTTTTCTTTCTCTTCTTCTTCTTTCTTCTTTTTCTTTCTTTTTGACTCATTTTGCTATTTTCTCAATGCTCCCTTATTTCAAAAACTCCCCCAAACTTAAACCATTCTCCTCATCCTAACATATATGTTCATCTCAACTCAAGGTAAGGAGGTTAAGGATTTTTCAATAAGCTTAAGGTTCCAGGGGTAAGAAAGTTTTTCTTCAAGGTTCAAGTGTTTTGCATTGGCTTTTAGGCTCAAAAATGTAGAAGAGGTTGAAGAACAAGATGGCCTTGATCATTTGTAACAAGCAAGCAAATAGTTCAAATAGAGAAACTCAGGCAAAATCAACTGTGATTTCAAAGTGATAACACTCAACATTAAACTTTGGGCACAACATCTCACAGGTTTACTCAGGATTCCAAAGTTTGATAAACATCATGCCAAGAATATTGATCACAATTAAAACCAAGCATCCATCTAAACATATACAAGCAACCACAATCTCTATTCAACAAACTTAACCACATAATCTCAATTAAATTTTCAAAGAAATTTTCGTAGATAAAGAGCAAGCACAAAAGATTTGTATTCAATTCAAGCATAACATATGATTCACTCGAATCACCAAACCAATTGCAAAACAATTATCCACTAGGCAAGTCAAAAAGAAATCAAAAACACAAAAACTGAAAGTAAATAAGAACTGGAAATTAAAACTGAAAAACCAATCAAAATGGACTCTTTGCAGCTCCAACAGTGTAGAACACTAGCTTCACTTTTCATATGTAACATCTTCCTCCTCCAGTAGCTTATACTCCGCAACTGCTCCACCTCCCCCATCAGTAGGGGCCTGGCCCCCAGGCCATGTTGCACGAGCAACAAAATCTTCAAGTCATATGGTTGCTCAACTCACGCATGTCTCAAAGGTTGACCAATGGTGGTTTTGAACTCTTTAATTCCTAAGGAAGATCTTATCCTGTAACAAGAAAGCTCAAAGTAAAATTAGTATCTCATAGTCAACAATTGAAGAGAAAGGTCCAAAAACATACTAAACGAAATGTGCAAAAGAAAGCAAAGACACAAAACAATGAAAGTCAAAACAAACAAAGACAAAAGTACATGAACATAGAGGGAAGTCTTAAAATTAAGCTTCCCAAAGGTACAACAACACAAAAAGGTTTAAAAACACATCAAAAGAAGTGTGTGAAAGAGTGAAAAGCAAGAGAAAACTCAAAATCAATCAACAAAAACAAATGTGTAGAACCAGTATTGGGGGAACCATATCAGATTTTAGCTTCAGCTAAAACATTTTCGCTTAAGCTAAACATGTTTCGCTTAAGCTAACATTATTTCGCTTAAGCTAGATTTGCAGTAGAAATTTTTCGCCCAAGCTACAATATTTTCGTTTAAGCGAACTTGTTCTAGTGGGTACCCCAATTTTTAGCCTAAATCTCGCCCAGGCAATTTAGTTTTAGCTTAAGCGAAACTATTCCAGTGAGCACCTTCATTTCAAATTCAATTCTCGCCTAAGCGAATCTTCTTTAGCCTAAGCGAAAATATCAGCAAAACTTATTTTTCATTTTTCTGCATATCTCGCCCAGGCGAGAAAGTTTAGCCTAGGCGAAAATAGTGCAGATTCTTGCGAGATTGGCCATTCAATCTGTGATTTTTGGTTCCATACCTTTATTCAATGCACTTACACATAAACCAAGCTACAAATAACATAATATACTTATACAAACCACAAAAACAACATTATAACTCAAAAATCACAAACATGCAATAAAATACAAACATGCATAACACAAGTCACTAATTGAAATTGAAACACATACAAGCACATGACACTAAAACAACACAAACACAAGTAAAAAGGGTAAGAAAATTGGGTTGCCTCCCTAAACCGCTTGTTTAACGTCATTAGCTTGACGGTAGAAACCATTGAAGCACAGATGTTGTTGTTGGTGTGCTCCTTTCACCAACTCTTCTTAAATCACTTTCTAGTCACCAAATCAACTCTCATAGCATAAGAATCTTCATTGCAGCCCTTCCACTACCTTGACATCTTTAAATACTCATCAAATAGTGGTGGTGACTAGTCTTTCTCTTTTGTTTCTCCCTTTCTTCTTCTACTTTCGCTTAGTACTTGGAGCATACACAAGAAAGGGAGAATTTGGGGCAGTTTGTGATGCTCAAGTTAGTTGTCTCCTTGTGTCCTATAGTTCCTTCACCCTCAGGGTCTACATGATGCTTTGGAGGCTGCAATTATCCTTATGTGAACATCTCCCTGCATACACTTAGACACAACTAGGCTAAAGCCACAAATTAGCCCAAATAAAAGTGAAAATCTATTTACAACAAAAGAGTTAGTTCTATATACAAAATCAAGCCTACATAAGTTAGAAACCTCACAAAAGTCTAGTATTGACACAAGTCCCCGGTAGCGGCGCCAAAAACTTGTTAAACTCTTTGGCAAGTGCACCAAATCGTTCAAGTAATAAACCATGGTAAGACCAGGTATCGTTTTCCCAAGAGACTCGTAATACTAGAAAATTGTGCGATTAACAACTCATCTAGACTCAAGAACAACTCATCATTTAAGAATATGTGCAAAAAGATAAATTCACAAGTAATTACAAGGTTGGACTTTGGTATTGAAGGCACTTGGAAATGGAAAAGACTAGAAATGGTATGAAATGACATTGTTAAGGTTAATTTTCACCAATGCACTCTTGTGTATAACCAATTTCATCTCCTCTCTATCAATTTACTAAAGTCAATCCACTAAAACACTCTAGCCCTAATCCCTTAGGTGAAAGAGCCTAGGTTTTCCTTATCAAACTCCAATCCCTTGGACAATCTAACAAGCAAACCCGCATTAAGAACTAGGATCTAAGACAACATGTGAATCATATCCCATCCCTGGCTCAATGACCCACAAGGACTCTTGTTTCAGTTCAAGATTTCATATCCCATCCCTGGCTCAATGAAACCCTAAAATCAAGTCATGAACGTCCCCATTACATGCAAGCTTTAAGATCGGAAACAAGAATACTAGTAATAGATAGAAAAGGCATTTATAAATACGAAACAATCATTCATTACACAAGAGTTCATAGGCTACATCTAACCCTAACAAGATGAATTTGGTTCTCCATTTCCATGGAGAACCCTAAAGCTTACAAACATGGAAGATGGAAGAAGAAGGAGACCCAAAGGAAGAGGAGGAGATGTTCCCACAAGCTCCTCGCGCCCTCCATGAGCTCCAGACGTGAAATCGCGCCTCCAAATAACCAAAGACCCTTTTTTCTTTCGGCCTCGTGAGTATATAAACTGCCCGAATTCTCGCTTAAGCTAAATTATTCTCGCTTAAGCGAGAATAAACCTCTTGAAGAAGATAATCATTCTCGCTTAAGCTAAATTATTCTCGCTTAAGCTAAATTATTCTCGCTTAAGCTAAATTATTCTCGCTTAAGCGAAAATGACTTTTAAATCAATGACTTCTTGAATCACCGAGGTTCTTCAATGTAATGGAGGATCTTCCTAACATCAAAATAGATCAAAAAATAAGGGATTAGAGTATTATTTACGTAATGTAGCTCAAAATATAGATAAATACTAAAACTAAATAAAAGAGAGGGTTTAAGCTAGTAATAAGCTAAAGAAGAGTTGATTTTGCTGCTAAAATGATGCTTAGATAATGGTAAGAATTAGCATTATCACTACCACCACTTTATTTGTATGTCATAGGGATATTTGTGAAATTGCCATTGGTAATTATCTTTTCCCTACAATAGTTCTATAAGTTTGGAATTTGTAAGTTAAACCTTCACAAACCATGAAAATACTCTCATATTGCATTCATGTATTGATTCTAATATTATTTGTTCATATTGAAGATATTTACATCACCTTTGCATCGAGAGAAAGAATGCTACTATCTTTGAAATTTTTTGACCTTATTATCATTCAAAGTGTAGGAAATAAATCAGAGGAGGTGGAAAAATAAGGAATAAGGTATTAAAAAACTAACTAAATACTTATCTAATAATTCATTACAAAATTATTTTAACTTAATTATTTTATTTGTAGATCTTTAATGATTCATCTCCAATGGAAGCTCTAGACATTGAAGACATTAGAATCAAGTGGACTTCTTTTATTTTAGGTGTTAGTAAATTGTAGAAACTTGACTAGAATTTAGTAGTGTATGTAGGTTAATGTGATATTTGGATTTATATATAGTTTGATGTACAAGTTATATATTAAATATTATTATACAATTTAATGTTTGAAATGAATTTCATTTTGTTAGTTCAATTGAATATGTTCATTTAACGCTATATTGATTATAAATTGATTGATGAGATGATAATAAATGAAATTGATTGTAAATTGATTGGATATGTCAAATGTAATAATGAATTTTTTTTAATAGAACAAGTTTTTATGACGTACATGACAATGTATGTAATAAAAGGTTAATTCTGAAAAACATATTTTATGATAGGTGAACAATTATTTGTCATAATATATTCAACATATTATGATAGGTGAAAAGATCTATGTCATAAAACACTACATATTATGATAGGTAAATCCAACTAAATCATAATATATTCGCTATATTATGAGTCATAAGTGAAAATCTACCATAATACACTTGACCTATTATGATAGGTGACAAAAAATACATAATAATACGTTGAACCTATTATGATGTAATTTTCTGTACGTCATAAAATGCGCAGATTTATTATGATGTCTAGAACTATTGCCAAGCCACCCGTCATAATAGGTCTTTTTACCCGTCATAAAAAACTATTTTCCCACTAGTGAATGTTAGGTCTAGACGTAGTTAGATACAAAAGTGAACCTATCATTTGACAATAAAGGGTGTTGTCCACTTTTGTTAACCTTTCATCTAGCTCTATGCTAGTTGTTGGATGCATTAGAGTCTTCATCTCCTTGGCGTCATCCATTTTGAACTTTTTGAGCAACTCCTTTATATACTTAGTTTGATGTATATAAATTGTGTCATCTTCCTACTTGATTTGTAGTCCAAGAAAGAATTTTAGCTCGCCCATCATACTCACTGCATCATTTTCGAAAAGTCTTGGCATAACTTTTCATTAGTAGCACCAAAGATAATGTCATCAACATATATCTGAACGAATATAAAGCTTTGATTGACATTCTTCCTAAAGAGTGTGGTGTCTACTTAACCTCTTGTGAAACCATTTCGTATAAGGAAGAGACTTAACCTTTCTTACCAAGCTCTGAGAGTTTGTTTTAGTCCATATAAGGCTTTGTTAAGTCTAAATATATGTGTAGGATTAACTTTGTACTCAAACCCTAGGGGTTGCTCTACGTACACTTCTTCCTTAATGTTATCGTTTAAGAATGCACTCTTGACGTTCATCTAATAAAGCTTGATTTTGTTGAACGTCGCGAATGATAAGAGTATGCAAATGACTTTTATCTTGCTACAAAAGCATATGTTTCTATGTAGTCAATTCCTTCCTATTGAGAGTAGCCTTTCACAACCAGTTTGGCTTTGTTTCTGATAACATTTCCATGTTCATCTAACTTGTTGCGATAGACCCATTTAGCTCCGACTACATGCTTTTTTTTGGGTATTTCAATGAGTTCCCACTCTTCATTTTTCTTGAATTGATCGAGTTCTTCTTTCATAGCTTTAATCCAAGAATTGTCCTCAAGAGCCTGATTAACATTAGATGGCTCAATCTGGGAGATGAGAGCATTGGTTTGCGGATTGTGATATGATTTTGTCCTTACGTGTTCGCTGAGACTTCCTATAATTTCCTTTGAGGGATGATCCTTAGTGATCAAACGATGTAAGCTTGTTGGCTTCCTTCTTTCTTCACTAGTATCATTGAATGACTTTTCATGTTGATTCTCGACTTTATGGTTGGGGTCTTCTATTCATTTCTTTCCTTGGATATGCTATCATTTACCTGCAATTTGCAGAAGGAGTCTTCTAGCCCTAACTTATTTTTGTCAGGCTCATGGTTAAATTTTATATGAATGATTTCTTTAACCTTCAAGGTTATAGAGTACTAAACTCTAAATGCTCTTAAAGTTTCTGAATAACCAAGAATGATTCCTTCATCACTACGAGAATCAAGTTTGCCTAAACTATCCTTGGTATTAAGAATAAAACATTGACAACCAAATGGATGAAAATAAGAAATATTTGGCCTTTTGTCCTTCCATAGCTCATAGGGTGTTTTATTGAGGATTAGCTTAATGTAAACTCTATTTTGAATATAGCAGGCAATGTTGATTGCTTATGCCCAAAAGTGTTTAGGAGTATTAAAAGAATTTAACATAATTTTGGCCATTTCTTGCAAATATCTATTTCATCCTCTCAACAACTCCATTTTGTTGGAGAAGTCTTGGAGTTAAAAAATCATGTTTAATGCTAGAGTTTTCGCAAAAGTTTTCGAAAAGATCAGTTTCAAATTCTCCTTCACGATCACTTCGGATAGACATGATTTTCAAATCTTTTTCAGTCCCTATCCTTTTATAGAGTTTGTGAAAGAGATTAAAAGCCTCATCCTTATGCGATATAAATAGAACTCAAGTCCCCCTAGAAAAATCATCTACAACTACCAAACCATAACGTTTACCACTCATAAATTCAGTTATTGTAGGTCCAAACAAATATATATGAAGCAACTCTAAAGGTCGTTTGGTCAAAACCATATTTTTACTTTTGAAAGATTCTTTGACCTATTTGCCCCTCATGCAAGTACTATAAAAGAGTATATCATTAAATGATACATCTGGTCGTCCTCTTACGAGGTCATGGCATTGCAACTTAGAGAATTAATCTCATACTTACGTGTCCATAGTTATTATGCCATGTTACTTCCTTGTCCTTCATAGAGACTAAGCATGAGACACTTTGAGACTGTAGTTCATCCAGATTTATTTTATACAAGTTACCTTGTCTATTAGCAGTAAATTTTGGAACAACTGGTATCACGAAAAAGAATGTTTAACGAGCGTGTAATGGTCAAAAGCCAAGAGGGGAGGCATGAATTGGTTCTTTTAAAAAACATGATTTTCTTTTAGGACTTTTAACAAGCAGTCGGTAGATTAAAAAGTGTAGAGATAGAGAAAATCACACAAGATGTCTTATCCTGGTTTGAATCAAAATATTCTATGTCCAGTCATTAATCACTATAAACAGTGATTAACTTTTTTCACTAAACATATTGTTTACAAAATTACAATCAGATGAAATAAAGATTAATGATAGAGAAAATTTTCCTTCGATAAATGAACGAAAGAACCTGCTCAATCAACATGAAGATAATCGCTTCGACCTTAGACACACTAAGCGCAAGCTTCTCCTTTTCACAAGACTTGATTCGAGCAACACTAATACTTGAGACCTTCCTCAGGCTATTTCTGTATTCTCAAATGACTTAGTTAAACCTCTAAGAGGTTTGGTAAAATGTATATATAGCCTAGAGGTCAGAAATTGAAAAGCCAACTCCCAACTACTAGTGATAATCGATTATATAAAGTTGTTGAGATTGTTGATAGGGGGAGCACTGGTTTAGCTGAACGCACAATCTCAGTGATATCTGTGTTTTTGATCATGACAACACATAATTAATAACACATGAGTATTTTGTGTTACAGTTATATGCTTACATGTTATATGCTTTTGCTTACAGTGATAAATTTGTATAAGCATATTTGTGAACATGATTGTGTTGTTCATTGCATATTACTGTGTTTAATATGTGATTTTATATGTGTATGCATGACATGAATTTTTGGAAATGGAAAACCACAAGCACTTTGGTTGAACTTTAATGTGTAGCAAAACAATAGTTTTAAGTTGATTACATTATTGGATGAATCGATTAAAACTCGTTTGTTTGCACAAACTTTTATCAAGTGTGTTGTTAGTTATTTTGAAGAGAAAAGTTTTCAAAAATGTGCTAAGTGATTTTCTTTTATTGACTGCATGCAATGTGTATTCAACTAAGTTCGTTGTTATTTTGAAAACTAATTAAATGCTTAACATAATTGTCTTAACGGTCATATGTTTAAATATATTGACCTTGCATTTATTGTAAGTCGATTCTATTAAATGTGCATTCAATTAATAAGCTTGACTAATGTTAGTCTGTTATAACTGTAAGATGCATTCGACTACATTAGTAGCGAAATCGATTAAAACACGTTTGATGTGTGTATTACTATAAATTGACGTTGTTTTGAATTTTGTAAGAACTTTTTGTGAATCTGACATTTTTCATATCTTTTACAAAAAATTGTGTTATCTTATAAAGAAAGAAAAAGCTCCAGGAACCAAGATTGACCATGGTGATCAAAGACTTGAGGTTTCTTGAGAAGCAAGACTTGCTTATTTGAACGTCTGATCAATCTACACAACTGGGTGTATTCTGCATGATTAGGATTTGCAATATTTGAAGATTGGCTTGGATTCCCTACGGTATTAGCAGGAAGAAGAATGATGTTCTTGACTTTTAGAGTGTCTCAAAGGGATAGACAGCAGAAGAGGGTGTCTTATTGCTTGTCTTATTTGTGTTATTGCCTATATTTAGATTAGAGGGTTAGAGAGGTGTTTTACACTTTTGACATGAGATCTCTGTAAAAACCTTGTTGTAATAATCGATTATCCTAAGAAATAACCGATTATTTGCGCGACTTGGGCAATATTGAATCAGATAGAGATAGTCGATTATTCTGAACAATAATCAATTATCTGTGCGAGCATCTCTTTTCCAATTTAGCTCGTGATAATCGATTATTACACCAAATAATCGATTATCTACGCAATAATCTTCTAAACAGGAAAACTTCTAAGTGTTCTTAAATCAATAAAGTTATTCCTGTACAATTAATTCTACAAAATGCTTTTAATGTAAATACAAAAAAAGTCAAGTTCTTCATCTTGTAACATTATTGAAACCATAATATCTTCAAGACAACAATGCTCCTTATTGGTAACAATAAATACTAAAGAATTATTACTATCTAATACTATACATTTGCCTTTTTCAAAAATAACTTTATATTTGTTGTCACACAATTGACTTATGCTAAGCATATTATGTTTAAGGCCATCTACTAACAAAACATTATCAATGGAAGGGGAAAGGTTTGTACCTATATGTCCAATTCCTATAATTTTCCCTTTTTGGTTTCCTCTAAATGTGACTGAACCTCCTTTCTTGTCTCTCAGGTTTAGGAACATACACTTTTCTCCTAGCCACTGTCAACGTACAAGACATGACTTTCTTTTCGGTCATCAGAAATGTCTGCAAGAGGAATTATTTGACTCTTAGGTACCCATAACCAGTTGGGTCCTAACTTGTTAGACATATGCACTTTCTTCTTCTCAAAAGATAATGCATCACTACCTGACCTACTGAAACTAATGGGTTTTGACTTATTTACATGCATTGAACATGGTTTTCTATAACTTAGACCTTGTTTGTTAGATGGATGTCGACGTTTTCTCAAAGACGATCTAACCTATCATTTCCCTCAAATGTTCTACTGAGAATTTTTGTGAGGGTATTGTTTTCATGCCTAAGGAATTATATGACTTCAACATCCTTACCTATTATTGGATTATCCCACTAGTACAAAAATAACGTATAATGTGACACGTTCAACGTCCAATCACTGAATAGCCAACGCTAAAAATGACCGGTGGCATTTTTGTTAATAAATGCAATTATTAGATGTCATTTAAAATTGAAATTCGACATCAATTTGTTATATTGTGTAAATTTTGCAAAAATCTGTGCGAATGTGAAAATGTACTTTCGTATGACATTGAATTCCCTAAAATTAGATGTCAAAAGGATATAAAACGTCGAATGTTCCAACGTTAGACATTAAAAGGTTAGTGAATTCAATAAAAATTTGAGCGGGAGATTGAAAATTCATTCACTTTATCTTAGCGCACGATACTCTCTTCTCTGCTCAAACTTTTCTACAACGATGTTTAACGACCATCATATGTAATCTTTCTTTCATTTGTTACAATTGCATGTTAATTAACTACTTTAGGTATGATTTTTGTTTGTTTTGATCGATTATTTTTGTGTTCTTGTCTTTCATAGGCGCATTCTGCTTTTTCTCCCATTGGTGGCAACACTTTTTATAGACGAACCCACCTTTTGAAGGTTAGTTTTCATTTTCGTTTTGAAGAACTTATTTGTTGAACATGTTTGTTGTTTTTTTGTTGAACTTGTTTGTTGTTGTTTGGTTTAACCTGTTTGTTGTTTGTTTGATTGAACTTGTTTGTTGTTTGTTATTGTTGTTTGTTGTTGATACTACACTAGACATTCATAGTTAATGCTGTATAAAATACCAAAAACAAAAATTTGTTTTTTTTTCTGCTTTTTAAGTCTCATAGAGTTGTAAAAAAAGATCACAATTAATTAAAAAACAAAAAATGTCGAATATTGACAAAATTCGACGTTAATTTGTTTGAAGTCGAATTGTTCTATGTTCGACATCAATTTAACATCTCCCGATATGACGTCGACCTCGAATTCGACGTGAAAGGCCGAAAAATACCGACGTTATACGATATTTTTGTATTAGTGTCCACAGGTGTTTTAACTTTTGCCCTTATTGTTTTCTTTTCATTTTCAGTGACACTCAATTCTAACCTAAGACCATTTACTCTTTGTTGAAGAGTGTTGACATTATTCCTAGACTTATCTACTTTATCTTTTAAGTTGTTTCTATGTGTAAGAAGTTATGTATGTTTATTACATAAATTTTTATATGTACATGAGAGTTTAGACGAATGTGACAGTAGTTCATAATATGCATTTTTTACAGAGTGTAGATCAGATAAGTTTACCTCGTCATCAAAGTCGTCTGATGTACTCTCAGCATTTCCTGTAACCAAGCATACTTTGGTGTTTTCGTCTTCGTCAGATGTGTCCAGGTCTTCCCAAGTGCTCATCAACATCTTTTTCTTTTCATAGCTGGGTCCGGTTGACTTCTTCTTCAACTTTTCAAGCTCGAGACATTCTGATATGAAATGTCTACGTTTGTTGCATTCGTAATAGACAGTTGTATCTTCTAATCATCTATCTCTTGTAATGTTCTTGGAATCAGATCCAAGACATCTGATTTTGAACATTGTGCCTTTTCTTTTCCTCCATAATGTTTGAAGCTTTCTTGTGATGAATGGAAGCTCATTTTCTTCATTCCCGTCAATGGACTCATGTTCATCATCATCTGACTCCTTAGAAGACTCATCTATTCTAAGAGCCTTGGTGGGTGTCTTCTTGACTACTTTGAGTGTGATGTTTTTCTCTTCTTGATTGAACCATCTTGAAGAAACTCGAGCCCATGAACTTTCAGTATCCCCACCAACTCCTCTAGACTCATCCCATCTAAATTATTTGATGTACAGAGAGCTATGACTTGAAGTCTCAATTACTTAAAAAGGCTTTGTAAGATTTTGTCAATATAATTAAAGTTTTGATTTCACTTTCCCAAAAACTTAAAATCATTTAAATTCTATTCAAACTCTTCTTCTAGAGTTTATCTGTAATTTCATTTCTTTCCTCCACTAATAAAATCTAACTAACATATTTAATATTTTTGTTCTCATATTACTAACACATCATTAATTGCATTACTTTCTCTCTAATTAGATCTATTATTTATATTTTAAACTACGATTTTTTAAACATATGGAACAGATTTAATAAACATATTAATTGTTATATTAAAATAAAAAATAATTAATGTAATTTTTAAATAATTAGAAACTTTCAGGCGAAGAATGCTTGTTTTTTTGGTATTGTTAAGAGCCTTCTCGTAAAACAAACCATAGATGAAAAAGAAAAAAAAACAATTTTAAAACATTTATTACATTAATAACATAAAAGGTATTTAATATGTTTTTAGAATTGAAAGCCAATTAAACACACTAAATATCCTTCCACGAGTATTTTGAAAGTGGTATTACTTACTCAAAGAAAAAAAATTATCAAAAATATTAATTATATTATAATAAACTTGCCAACATTACCCAAAAATTATCTTCTTACAAAAATAAAAATTCTAGAGAGATTCATTAGTTCCATTTCACAGGTAAACATTGATAGATTTTTCAATAAATACTTTTATATAAACGAAAATTATTTAATACAAAGTATTTTGTTTTTTTGAAAGCTTAGTTTACGTAGAGTTAAAATCGGCTATTTTTTTTAACAAACTTATTTTAAATTTGGACGAAGGAATTTTTCGGTCAAGGAAGTAACATAAATTTAGGACCCCTAACAAGCTAAAAGTAACCGCCTAGGAATTAATTGAACATTCATTGTAAGTAAATAAAATATTTAATTAAATAAAAAATATTAGGATGCATTTTTATTTGAAGAGAAAAAAGGAATTAAATAGAGGGTAGTGTGAACTAAACAGCTTGAGTTGGCCCGTCACTGTTGTGTAACTGTTTTGAGTTGTGCGGTAAATCATCACTCTTCACTCTCTCTCTCTCTCTTTCTACCGGTTACCTAAGATTCTTCATCTTTCCTCTCTCCTTTCTGCTCTCGCAATCCTTATCCACCTTCGCATCCCTGCCTGGGCCCACCTCCTCACTCATCCAACGGTTCAGATCTCTCTGCTGGATTGTGCTAGGGTTTACCCACATCGCTTTTACCTATAACCTCTCTCTCGCTCTTCCTTTCTCACTCCTTTTTCCAGCGCAGTATCTGCTGCTCTCTCGCTTCTCTCTCTTTACCTCACTATTTCAATTCTCCCCCTACCCTCACGCGCCGCCGTGATTTCCGCCGGCGGCAACTCCTTATCCGCCTCGCATCCACCCCCGTTTCTCTTTTCCCTTCCCTCTCCTCGCCTTTCTCACACACAAAACAAAAAAATTTAAGAGTTTCTCTGAAGTCTGCGTTATCGTTCATGCATCTACCCGAGTTTAGCTAGCTTTTCTGTTCTTCCTAGGGTTTTATTGTTCCCAATAACAAGAGGAGGGGGAAGAGAAAAAAAAAGAAAAAAAGGAAAAAAAAAGGGAAATTAGGGATTTCTTTTCGGGAAAAGAAAAATTCAGTTTTTGTTTTTTGTGTAGTTGTTGTTATTTTTGCTTGAGATGGCTCAGGTTCAGGTTCAGCCTCAGAATGCGATGCCCGGTCCCAACGGTGCTGCTGCTGCTGCTGCTGGGGGAAACCAGTTCGTGACGACATCGCTTTACGTCGGAGATCTCGACCCCAACGTCACGGACTCACAGCTCTATGACCTGTTCAGTCAATTGGGCCAAGTTGTGTCTGTTAGGGTTTGCAGGGACTTGACCAGCCGAAGATCGCTCGGTTACGGCTATGTCAACTATAGCAACCCGCAAGATGGTTAGTTTATTTTTTGTGTATAGTTCCTGTTACTGGTGTGTGTGCATTGGATTGTGGCTTTTTCTTTCCTATTTTATTTGTATAATTTCCTATTGATTTGACGATGAAATTTGATTGCTTAATCTTATTTCTTAATGAATGGATTGGTTTTAAATAGAAGTCCTATACCTGATTTCAGATTCAACAGTGCCGTAATTGTGGTCACATTAGTAGGACATGTTCACAATTTCCCGCACTATTGCAGGAGCATTGAAAACCTTGTTTTAGATCCTAATTTTGGATTTAAATTGTGCCTTGACTCGTCACTGTGTCAGTGTTAGTTCTCTCGTGGAGATTCATTAAAGCTATTAGATTTTTTTGTAAACTGCTTTTTAACCTTGTTTAAGACCCTAATAATTTCTTTTAAATATTGGTTTGACTTGTAACTGTATTAGTGTTAGTTCTCCGGGGGAAATCGATCCCTGCTAATAGTTATATATACTGCTTTGTTCTGGTGTAACTGAATAAGTGGGGACGAAACTTAATACCGGGAAAGCAGCTGGAGAATTTATTACCTTATTTACTTTATGAAGAATTGTTATTGTTATATTAATTAATGTGGTATGCCTTTAATTTCTTTTATCGCAAGAGCTTCTTGTGAAGTAGGTCTGTTATTTTGATGTTTGTAACTTTTGTGGTGAGATTTATCACTATTAAAGTTGATCATGTATGTTGCAAGCAGGTATGGTATGCACGCTGATAGGTGCCTGCTTATGGAAGCTTATTTTATAATAGGACAAACTTCCGTCGGGAAAAGAACTTTGCATACTGTATCTCAAGCAAATCTTTGTTATCAAATTGTTTGGGAAAAGGGTGCATTCTTTTATCCATGATTGAAAATATCAGTCAAAAGGAATTTTCCCTGCTTGGATGAATTTAATATAACCCCCACATATTTTCTTTACGTAAATGGATGCTTTTCTGAAAACATGAGCTAATCTAATAGTTGCAGTATGAATCTTGCGGTAGTTAAAACTCTATGAGTTATCTTAATGTGTTTGGAATCTCTCCAAGTCCTTGTGTTAGCTACTGTTTTGCTAACCTAAAGTATCCAAAGCCAGTTTCATAAATAATTTTTAATAAGATTTAAAATGCGAGAGATTGGATGTTTGTGTATCTTACCCACTGTGAGAATACTCTGTAGCCTGATTTGTTCATATGGGTTGGATATATTGTAGAGAACTTGAACAGTTTCTCGTTGTAAATTGATGGATCAGCAAAAAATGGATTTTTAATTTCTCTTCTGTTCATCATCTGATATTATTTTTTTTATCCTCTATCTTGGGTTAATGGTCATCTTAAATCAACTTCTGGTAATCTGCTTATAATTATCCCAAATATCTGGTAATCTGCTTCTAGAATTTGTAGAGCATCTCTGCATTTTATAGAGCACAATACTGTATAATAATTAGGTATTATTTTGATTGGGTAATATAGTCACATCATATAATACATTTCTTAGAAGTTGATCTTTTGATGATTCTGCTCGTTCTAAATAAGATATATTTATCATCATTTTAATCGCCCGATGCATGATTTAAATATTCTGAGGTAGTTCTGTTCTTACTATACTCCCTTGTGTTATTTGCTGAATGGCCAGGACCATTCTACATCAGATGTGTTTTCATAATTTATCACTATCTTAAATAATCATGATTTGATTCTTCAGTTGTCCTTTTGGCTCTCTAGTCCCATAAACTTGGTGTTGGTGAACTGCTCCTCGTAGTTTCCTATGCTTCAATTATACTTTCTCTTGTTCTGTTCATGTTGTGATAACCATAAGTTCCTCCCCCTTGTTTGATATATACATGTTGTGACATTTCTGACATTTTTCATGCCTGTCAGCTGCCAGAGCATTAGATGTTCTGAATTTCACTCCTCTCAACAACAAGCCCATCCGAATTATGTATTCACATCGTGATCCCAGTATCCGGAAAAGTGGGGCAGGAAATATTTTTATCAAGGTATAAATTCTTGGATTGTTTGGTAACAGGGATTTGTGCTAAGCTCTATATTACATGCCCTAGTTGGTACTGTCATTTTCATTTCTTTTCTTTCAATGTGTGGGTTGTTACAGAATTTGGATAGGGCAATTGACCACAAGGCATTACATGATACCTTCTCTACATTTGGGAATATCCTTTCATGCAAGGTAGCAACCGATTCATCTGGGCAATCAAAAGGATATGGTTTTGTTCAGTTTGATAATGAGGAATCTGCCCAAAAAGCCATAGAGAAGCTGAATGGTATGCTGTTGAATGATAAGCAAGTGTATGTGGGACCCTTCCTTCGCAAGCAAGAGAGAGAGACTGCTATTGACAAGGCAAAATTCAATAATGTTTTTGTGAAGAATCTAGCAGATTCGACTAGTGATGATGAATTGAAGACAATTTTTGGTGAATTTGGAACTATTACTAGTGCTGTAGTGATGAGGGATGGAGATGGGAAATCAAAGTGCTTTGGGTTTGTGAATTTTGAGAATGCTGATGATGCTGCTAGGGCTGTTGAGGCTCTCAATGGCAAAAAATTTGATGATAAGGAATGGTACGTTGGAAAAGCTCAGAAGAAATCTGAAAGGGAGAATGAATTGAAACAACGATTTGAGCAGAGCATGAAAGAAGCTGCTGATAAATATCAAGGGGCAAACTTGTATGTCAAAAATTTGGATGATAGCATTAGTGATGATAAACTTAAGGAGCTGTTCTCCCCTTTTGGTACCATCACCTCTTGCAAGGTACGTATTATAATTGGCTTGACGCTAAATCTTTGTTTGTTATATAGTGTGTATTAAGTGCTCTACACTTGAAAGGTTATGAGGGACCCAAATGGCGTTAGTCGTGGATCTGGATTTGTTGCATTCTCAACTCCTGAGGAGGCATCTAGAGCAGTAAGTCGTAGGTTATATTCATCTTGAAAGTAATAATACATGGTTATATTAGATTGAAAATGATTTTTGGTTTGCTTTATTTTTTGGTAGCTCTCTGAGATGAATGGCAAAATGGTGGTAACTAAACCTCTGTATGTGACTCTAGCCCAAAGGAAAGAAGATAGAAGAGCTAGACTGCAGGTATGGCTTATTTTAAATGGCTGATCTTATTTCAACTTATATCTGTTGCTGGAATTATGTATTAACGATGCTGGATTAAATCTTTGCGGTCCTCTGTCTTCTCTAGTTCATGCATGAACACAATCTTTTTTCCATTTCTTTCAAATAATCTTGCAATAATGGTAATTGTAATTGGAGCTTAGTGTGGGTTGTTTGAATAATTGTCTTTGTGTCAACTATATTTCCTTTGGATAATTCTGGTTATATGAGATCAATGACACAGACTATGTTGCTGTGCTTTGCAAATGGTTATAAATTCAATTATGACTAGGTTTACACTGTATTTCATTATTGAATTTGTTCCTGTAAGTATGTTTCCATGTTGGAATAATTTCTTTATGCAGGCTCAGTTTGCTCAAATGCGACCTGTTGGAATGCCACCATCTGTTGGTCCTCGTGTGCCAATGTATCCTCCAGGTGGTCCAGGTATTGGTCAACAAATATTTTATGGCCAAGGCCCTCCTGCTATCATTCCTTCCCAGGTAATCTCTTCTAATCTGTCTATCTACATAGACATAAATTGATGGAATCTTGAATGATGCTTGTTATTTTACGCTTATTTTATTCCATGGAGTAATTTCATGATCATTTTCCTATCTGACCATGAAAAATTTTCTCAGCCCGGATTTGGTTACCAACAACAACTTGTGCCTGGTATGAGGCCAGGTGCAGCTCCTGTGCCAAATTTCTTTGTGCCAATGGTTCAGCAGGGACAACAGGGCCAGCGCCCTGGTGGAAGGCGTGCAGTCCAGCAGTCCCAGCAGCCAGTTCCAATGATGCCACAGCAGGTTGGTGCAATTCTTTGTTCATAATTTTGTGGATCATCTATCTTGTTTATAGAGAGCATTTACCTGATAATTTTGAGATTGGCAGATGCTTCCTAGGGGACGTGTCTATCGATATCCTCCTGGCAGGGGCATGCCTGATGTTCCTATGCCTGGGGTTGCTGGGGGTATGTTTTCTGTTCCATATGATGTGGGTGGGATGCCACTTCGTGATGCATCGCTCTCCCAGCAAATTCCTATTGGGGCTTTGGCATCGGCTCTGGCTAATGCTTCTCCAGAGCAGCAGAGGACGGTTAGCTTTTCACTCCCTCTAATGTTTATGTAGTTTGGATGTTCCCAAACATCATCCACTGCCTTGTCCTATTTGTAACTATATTTTGTTGGTTATATAATTGTAGATGCTGGGTGAGAATCTTTACCCCCTTGTGGAGCAGTTAGAGCCTGATAATGCTGCAAAAGTCACAGGCATGCTTCTTGAGATGGACCAGACTGAAGTTCTGCATTTGCTCGAGTCACCAGAAGCGCTGAAAGCAAAGGTGGCTGAGGCGATGGATGTTCTAAGGAATGTTGCCCAGCAGCAGCAGGCTGGCGGTGCTGCTGATCAGTTGGCTTCTTTATCACTTAATGACAACCTTGTTTCTTAAGGTTATTTTGGAGTTTACTTAGCAGTGATGGATTGTTTTTTTCGGCACTGGCTTTCATACAGTTTTCAGGTTGAGTTTGTTTCTTTAGATTAGACACTTTTGGTTTGTGGTGCACCACCTTCTTTTGGTTGAAGGATACTTCAACACTGATTTTAATTATGTCTTGCATTTGGTACATGGAATCATTTGTTGGTTTATCTTTGATTTTTGGATAAATGATTGGTTACCGGTGATCAGTGGTCCTGTGTTTTGCGAGGACGTCAATCCTCGTTTCCAATGGCCATTATGATATATTAATAAATTTTAGCCCTATGTATTGGAGAAGTGCAGGTTAGGGACAAATATTGTTTTTCCTACCGCATTTGATTAAGAAAATAAAAACCGAAGATTACATGCAATCATTTTATGAAGAGATTCCATCATTTTCTAAATATGTACTTTTTGGAATACTTTTTATTAAAACATTTTATTTTTATTTGAATTTAACGAAATTTAATGTGAATAATTATAATTAAGTTGTTTTTCTTATAAATTATTGGTGATGCAATATTGGATAAAATTTCTCACATGTCGCTTTTGTCAATTATATATTTATATATTGTTCTATATTTTTTAAGTGGGTGATGTTTTTTTTATTACATTGGAAATTTCGTATTGAAATACCAATCTCACAAGAACACCTGCGCTGTACAGTTTTATTTTTGTTTTCGTAATAATTCTGATTTTAGATAGCTATTTTTATTTTAATATTAATATAATCAATTCTAATTATTGTTTTTAGTATAGACATTTTTTTCTACAATTTTTCTTTACTATTTAACTTTTTTTAGGTTATATAATTATTTTAGAAAAACATATAGACACGCTAGAGCGTTTGAGTTTGTGTTTTCTCTAATGTACATAAAGGGAGACCATTTGAAGAAAAGTTTTCCAATGGCCATTTTGAGAATCATCCACTCAAGACTCGTCTTAGTGGATATATGTGTTAAGAAAGGGAATCCGAAAATCAGATGGTGGAAGGTAAGTGGATATATATGTTAAGAAAGGGAATCCGAAAATCAGATGGTGGAAGGTAAGTGTGAGCAGTTGAGTGGTTGTTCGGCTTTGATGATGGGAGTTTTCAAAATTTCACGCCACTTTTTGCATCCACCCTTCTTTTCCAGATTTCCGAAACTTCCATTCTCTCCTCTTCTCTCTAAAAAGCTCTTGCTTCTCTCTAAGGATTCTCATTGTGTCTTCCTCCTATCATCACTCAGGCACCATTTCTACTCTTTCGATGTCAAGGGCTTTCAATTGAACTGGTAAGTTCTTCTCTTCACTCAACCGTGCGGTTTCCTGGACATGCAAACCAAGTTCTGGTTTCATGTGTGGATCACCATTCTAAAATGAGTAGTTCTGGTAGTGTTTTGGTTTTTATTTGGTTTAGTTTTGGAGATTTGTTTAGTGTTGAGGGTAGAAGGATTTGTAGAGGTGAACCAGTAATCATATATGTGAGCGTTCGGTCACGTTAGAGGTAAGGGAAGCTTATATAATTTGATTTTATGTTAGTTTTGAATGTATGTATGTTCGTTGAATTGCTGAATGAATATGAAGTATGATTGTTGATATGTTTTGACTGTATAAAGTATGAAAATTTACTATGATATGGATGTATGAAATTATGAAGATAGATGTTGAGAAACGAATTGATATAAATAATTATAAGTATGAAATTCCATATGAAAATTATGTTCGTCAGTGAATGGTGTTTGACCGTTCAATTTCCTCGTGGACTCGGTTGGAACTGGATTCTTTCATTTGGATGGAATTCCAGTTGAGGATCGAGCGTCTTCGTTTAGTAATATTTATATATAAGCGTTCAACCAAGGATATTTGTTCCTTGGTATTATGTTATAAATTTAAGTATATCTATATGAAATTGTATAATTTGTTCGTTCTAGAACATTAGTTAAATGATATCTTATATTTATCAAGCCTTTATTCTATAAATTAAGTAGTGCTCGGTCTTACACCAAGCGCTCGTACTATGTAGTGCTAGGTCTTTCACCAAGTGCTCATACTAAGTAAGATCTAGGTCTTACACCAAACGCTCGTTCTCCTTTCCATAATCTATCTTGATAATAAGAACGTTCGTCCAAACTCAATAGTGTTCACTCTACCGTGCTCGGTATTCGACTAGCATTCGGTTTTCTTGATGTTAAACTCATAAATAAGCTAAGTATTTATAACGTTCGGTTTCTTCATATGATTATTTTAAGTACTATCATTTGATGTTTTACAGTGTCTGTCTCCATTGGTTTTGGCCTAGAGTCTTAGTACTCGGCCTAGGCTTTACGGTGTTCGGTCTAAATGTTCATGAGTCAGTTCATTAAATTGGCTCACTTTGTAAATAACATTCGCTTCTATTAGTTCTAGTGAAATATTATTGTAATCGGTCTCTTTCCAACCCCGATAGTCACTTTCTCGGTTTTGATCCGTGTTGGAACTAGAAACCTCTTGGTCTCACTCTAAGTGTTCAGTCTCGTTTAGGGTTGAAGATTTACGTTCGGTATTTGGTATCCTAAGGGATCTTTGTTCAAATTGGTTCAGTTGAGTTTTAATAATGAAAAATGATGGAATATGATATGGATGAAACGTCTTTGATTATGAAAGAGTATTCCGGGGAGAAATATCTCATGAATGGATATTGGAATTGGTAAAGTATGAATGTGGGCACGCTAAGCTGGCGGTTCATCCTAATATTTCGTGATTATTCGTTCTCACGTAGAAAAGGCTAAGTCATGTGTGGGAATGACAGCAGGTCCTAGTCCTTATGGTTAATTTGGACAAAACAGAACTAACCTCAGGTGACAGCTGTTGAGGGTATCCTAGTTACTACATCATCCGGGTGTACGAACGTCGTAGCTACACAGAATTCATACAGTCCAGACAGTCAGAGTCTAGTATTAGGTTTTGCATGAAAGAGTTAATGATTTTATCTGATTTAATTGATTATGTGTAATATATACTGATACATGAGTTAAATTACATAAGCTTACCCTATTTTCTGTCTTGTCCGTTTTGTACGTTCGGTTGTTGTCCTATTGCAATGATCATTCGTGTGGATGTGAGTAGAAGGAGAAGAGCTGCTGGAAGAAGCACTAGAAGAAGAAAGTTTAGTCGAGGTAGAAGTTAAGACCGAACAGTAGAACCGTTCGGTCAGTAGTTAGTTTAGTTGTACTATGATCGTTTGATCATCTTTTACCTTTTTCTTTAGTATGACCGTTCGATATAGGTCTTTTGTAAATCGTTCGGTCAGGATTGTATATTTGTACAGTTTTAAACCCTTGTTATTCTGTAAGGCCGTTCGGTCATAAGTGCACATTCTATATTTTGTAAGACTCATCTGTAGTATTGTTAAAATGTGATCATTCTATTATATAGTTTTATACTGTACTTTTGGGATATTATAGCCATTATATAAAGCCAGTCTACTACCGTCATTAAATGACATTCTACTGTAAATTACCATCTAATGCAATCTTTTCTATCAAATTAGCATTTACTATAATACAAAGTAACATAATTGAATTGAATCTGAATATAGTATAATATTTTGTTACCAAATTACTATTTACTATAAAAATATCGTACTTTGTTTTCAAATTCTTATTTAAAATAGTAGGAGTTATAAAAAAATCCAACATATTGTAATATAATAATTTACTATAAAATTACCATTTTAATATAAATAGATGGTTAAAAAGTTAAACGTGATTATAACATACTATTTGAAATATATGGAAAATAATGTAAATAAATACAATAAGGCTAGCATTAAAACTTTTGATATTTCGTTATCAAAATTAATAATTAATATAAACGTGTTATAACCAACAAAAATGTTTAATATGACGTTCTACGTTGAAATTGCCATTTAATATAAACGTATGGTAATTGGAACATTTAAATTTAACTGTAATATAATATTTTTCTTTGAAATCACCATTTAATATAATGCAGTTTCATAAAAAGAAAATCGACGTGATAATAATATAATATTTTATTATCAAACTACCATCTAATCTAAGTAAATCGTAAAAATTAAATGTGATTGTATATAAATTATGCTAGGAAATTATATTTTTTATTATTATCTTTTAATTCAAATATATTCGGTTAAGATTCTCGACTTTAAACACTTTAAGTTTCACATATTAGGTAATCATCTTCTTTAAAGTGTACTAGTATATTGGAGTTCGAATGAAGTTCGTTAGAGTTGTCAAAATAAGTAATCTGGCTCGATCCAACCCGATCCATCATGGGTTGATCATTTAGTGAGCCAATCCAACCTGACTCATTTATTAGCAAGCCGAAAAAATTCGAACCCGACTGGACCCACACGGGTTGGTGGGTTAAACGGATTGGTTCATTGACTCACTTAATTAACTTTTTTTTTTCACCCTCTCTTCTTCTGAGATTCTTATAACATGTTACTTTGATCAATCAAATTGAAACAATAATAATTGGACCAATTGATATAACAGAAAATGAAACAAAAGAAATATATTGTTATATATATTCTAAGCTATCAAACATAAAATTTTACCAATTTAGTTTAATGAGACATACACAACCATTTGACCAAGAAACTACATATAACCGTAAACAAAAATATATAGCACAAGATAAAACCGTCATGGCATTCTTGTAGATAGGTCTGAAAACAAGATAAAACAAATTATATATTCGTGAATTATCCAATCTATAATATTATCCATCTATTAAATTGGAGTCCTGAATGGATAAATCCACAGTATTATACTCTCTTGAAGCATTTTCTTCTTTATCTTCATCTATAATATTATCCAATCTATAATCTTAGGGTTTTATTCGCAGAGGGAAACTTTTGGAAAGACAACAATGTGAAAGGCTCTATTGTTAAGTAAAGGTTGTTCATTTTGAATAATTAATTTAATTATTTTGATTTCAATAAAAAAATAGGATTTGAATAATTAATTTAATTAAAAAAAAGGTGGGTTGGTGAGCCAATCCGACCTACCACGGGTTCAACCCATGTGAGCCGGGTTCTTAGTGAGTCAGGTCAAAATTGGCTCGCATAAAAAATTTTACATTTTTTCCAACCCAACCTGGCTCAAACTCATGGTGAGTCGGTAGCCATGGTGAGTTTGTGATGCAAAAGATGTTTTGAGGCTCAAGTCCTCCAAATATGTTAAATGGTGATAAATTCAATAATTAATGAATGCAATTAATATACTTTGTAGGACGTATTCTTTATACTACTCTTCATGGGTACTTACTTAGATAGGTTTAGAACATGTGGCTTAATCACCTGTTAATCTTGGAGTAATTGTTTTTTCATGTCTTAATCATGAATTATCATTGCTAATCAATCTTGCTAACATAAATACATTCTAGATAAGTATGCAATTGCCGGATACATGTCAACCTAATAAGCGGATGTGTCATCATGCTTGAGATGTACCTAAACATGTATAACACACCAACCTCCCGTCTCTAAGATTTTATATGTCAAAGATCTACAAAGAGATTTCACACATTTTAAGTAGCGGGATTTGGATTCATTATAAAGATGTCAACCTTCTGCTACAGTCTATGGCTCTCGTCACATTTGCAAATAAAATTTGTATTTATTTGGCAATGTAACCTTATAGGTATACATATGTATTTTATAAACCTTTGATTTTCATATTTGCTTCTCTCTAACTTAATCAATAATTTGGATTTTATATTTGGACTTATTATTAGGAATCACATAAATTTGTTTTAGTGGATGTTGTCCAAAACTTGTTATTATTTTGATGGGAAATCTACCCATTGAGTGAGTATGGGTATAGGAATAGACAATATCCAATTTTTTTAACTAGGTATAGGAATAGAAATGAAGATGAGTATCTACAAGTTCATTCAACTTTCGTTCTCATACACGTCTCAATACTAATCTTCGTTGTCATCCTCGTCTAATTTAAATTATTAAAGTACCAATAATTTCGTAAAACCTAAACTACTTTTATATATATATATATATAATATATATATATATATATATATATATATCCTGTTGCTACCATATAGTATTCATCTATATTTGGTGATAAATAAAGCATGCGTATTCTTTTTGATCTTTCGGATATTTCAAAAAATGGACTTTCTATGGCTCCCCAAATACCAATCCTCGCATGAATTGCTAGAGATCCAATAAGTCCAACATTGATTCCTTCAGACGTGTCAATTGGACAAATGCGTCCATAGTGACTAGGGTGGATATCTCGTATCCGAAAACTCGCAGTTCGCCCCGTCAATCCTCCAGGGCCCAAATAACTCAATTTTCTCCCATGAACTATTTCGGTCAATGGATTAGTTTGATCCAAAACTTGAGATAATGGATGTAATCCAAAAAAAGATTCATAAGTCTTATATATATATATATATATATATATATATATATATATATATATATATTATTCTCAAAGTCTTTAGTTTCATAATTTTTTTTTCTTGTTTTATATCTACAAAATTTACTTACACCTCACATGTGATTTTCCTTTTATCACAACCTTTATACAATTATGTTCCACTAGTATTCTTAACTACAATGAATCAAATAGTTTTTGTGACATCCAAATAAAGGACGTCAAACCATTCCTATTGTGAAAATCAAATAAGTTAATATACTTGTAATAAAAAATTCAAATCCTTTAAATGTCCTTTAAATGAAAACTCAAAACAATGGTTCACAATCGAAAGAAAACAGTAAACCTTTTAATATTTAGTTAAAAAAAATCAACCATGTTCAAAATAACAAAAAAATCTCCCTTCTCTCAATAACCTCGTTGCTTTAAGCATTCAATGGATTATTTGTAACATCATCTGCTCTGTATAACAACACGAGTCATATGATCATCACAAGTGAAAATCAGAACCAAAAAGAAAAGGCAAGGGTGAGCTAACATAATAAGCATCAAATCACCAATATATCATCTATACCATAGTCGTTAATTCCTTATTACAACTCCATCACATTAACCTGTTGGAACAATCGGTACCGTTATAGAGTCGCGCAGTGGAATAAAATATTCGAAAAGCGTGTTACGATCACAAATCAAGTTTTGATGGTTCGTTTTAGAAAAACAATTTTCTTAGAGAAAATTAATCAAACAGTTAACATGCGTAAAAGGTAAAGAGTATAGAGAGTAGAAAAATTGATACACTGGATTTTTATCCTGGTTCGAATCAAAAGATTCTACGTCCAGTCGTTAATCACTATAAATAGTATTAACCTTTTTCACTAAAAATGGTTTCACAGATTACAACAAATAGTGAATAAAGAAGATAAATAAACCTTCCTTCGACGAACGAACAGGAAGAAGAACACTCTGCCAACTCGAAGAGAAACGCTCCGAATATCGACAAACGAAACGCGAGCTTCTCCTATTCACGAGACCAGGCAGAGCACCTTGCTAACTCGAAGAGAGCTTGCTCCGACTATCGACACACGACACACGAGCCTCTCCTGTTCACGAGACCAAGCAAGGGAACTTGAACTATAGCTTCTGAGAACTTCCTCTGACAAACAGTATTCTACAAGAGCTTCTGTTCAACAACGTTACCTTCTGATTTCTCCAAATCAAAATATATAGCCAAGTACACTGAATGCCAAAGGACAGCTCCCAACTGCCATGAATAATCGATTATTGTAAGTGATAATCGATTATTCAAGTCCGTTACAAGTTTTCAAAAATGTGATAATCGATTATATGAAGTGATAATCGATTATTCAAGTATGACTTGTGATAATCGATTATTGCTTAATCATAATCGATTATTGCAGGTTAAAAATGCAAGTTTTACAAGGTTTACAAGAATTTCCTACTACATTTAATTTCTACAACTTGCTTTTAACTAATTCTAATATCTTCTTCAACTAAAACTTCTTGTAGCATCATCAAAACAAATTTCTTCAAGATTTACCAATACTCCTTATTGGTAACAATCTCCCCCTTTTTGATGATGATCAAAAATTCAATTTTAAAAGCAAGTTTGGCTTACCTGCAAAACATACAAGCTAACAAACAAACACAAGGTTAGCAATACCTGTAATAATTTATACTTCTCCCCCTTTTTGATCAGAAGCAAAAAGATCAAATGTTAAAGGCTCCCCCTAAATATGATCTCCCCCTCAATTAATCAAAGGATGCATATAATCAAGAGATCATTTTATTTATGAAAATAAAGATTGCATTGGAAGAAGACACATAACAGACTGAATTATAACATAGATGAAATGGCAAGAAAACAACAAAACAGTCTAACAGAGAACCTATATCTAAAACTCAGGACTAGGAGATCTCTCGGGAGGTTGAATGTTGAGATGATGCTCGATGTTAGATAGGCGAACATCAAGATCAAGAAATTGATCAACCATGTACTCATCAACAGATCGTTGCCAATCATAAATCTCCTCAAAGTGAGTCTTTTGTGCAAGACTCATATCCTCCAATTGTTTAGATAACCTTGCAAAATGTTCTTCCATAGAAGTTGAGGAAGAAGAAGGTATGTTGGATGGTCCAGCATCAGATGGAGCAGCAACACTTACTGGGTCAGCCATATGAGTGTCAATGTCATCATCTTCATCTACATCAGGATGATCATCATCTTTGTGAATGAGGACTCTTCCTCTTGTAATGAATCCCATTTGACGAAAGGTTGTATCTCCAATTTCTGATCCCACAGCTTCAATATTTTGAACTAGTTCTCCTTCAACAGGTACACCTTTGAATTCTAAAATCCTAGAGATAAGAAGAGCATAGGGAAGTTGATATGAATGGGATTTCTTGGCTTTTACCATTGTGTCAGCAATGAGAGCAGGCCAGTCGATGTGTATGTGATTTAGAATCCCATACAATAGAAGTAAATCCTGCTCAGAGCATTGAGCATGGTTGGTTGCTCTAGGACATAAAATCCAGACAATCAAGTAGTGGATCATCCTTTCTTCAACTTTAAAACCTCCAACCAGTAATTGCCTTCTATTTGTTTGTCGTTCAGGATGACGTAGGAAGGATTGAAAAGTCATCATCCTGTTGAAATCTTCAAGTCCTAAGTGGACTTTGACAGCATCATCCCAGATGGGAAGTTGAGCAACATTGGTCCATATGTCATCATCTAAAATGATGCGTACTCCCTTGACCTTAGTAGATATTATCCCATCTCGATAGCGCAAGTTGAAGTAGAAGACTCTTATCAGATCAGGATAAATGCAGCCTTTTTGTTCTAACAGATGCGTTAACCCCTGCTCAGCAAAAGTGTTTGGAAATTGAAAGCCGTAGAAGCGGAAAAAGTCAAGACGAATAAACTTTACCGCCATGATCTTCCTTTCTTGCCAAGAATTAACAAAGTCTGCGTGTTTCCCTTGATCTGAAATCCATCCATCTATGTTTGCAAGACGTGGTTGAGAAGAAGAGGAGGCTCCAGCTGTTCTGCGACAGTGCCTTCTTGAGTCAGCCATGGAGGAAGAATGGGAAAATGAGATTTTGAGAAGGTGAAGGGAAATGAAGAAGATGTGAGCTCTAGATTTGATTTCAGCAGTAATTGGGTGCAAAGGAGTGTCTAATAATCGATTATGGGGGGCTTTTTATAAGAAAAATGGACAAACTAGCCGTTTATGGCCGTTATGGGATGCTCCAACGGCTCTATTTTTGAAACTGTCAGCGTGATAATCGATTATGGCTCGAGATAATCGATTATCAGTTCAATAATTACTGCCCAGAATTGCATGATAATCGATTATGCATAATGATAATCGATTATCTGCTCAAGATTTTCCAGAATTGAATTTGATGCATGAATAATCGATTATAACTTAGTGATAATCGATTATGAAGCGTTAAGTTTACGAAAAATGCAAAAATTTGCATAGATTTTGATTCTAAGATATGTCTGACACTCCTAACTCTCTTCTAAGCTCAAAAAATCTATCTCCAGGTTTAACAAGAAAGCATTTCAGATAGCACAATCAGTTCAAAAACTAATTTTGACAACACAAATTTCAACTTATCAAACACCAACTATGTTTCATGCACTCTCATATCCCAATTTGTTCAACTTCATATATTCAACTATGCATATCAAAACAACATATGCAAAAATTCAATCACAAGAGCTGATTTAGGTGCTATTTTTCAACATTTTTTAAACAAAATAGTTTACATCAAAATTATGCAAATTTGATAAGTTCATTTTCTGCATCCAGGCTCTCAATGTATATTATCATAGCTCATTCGTTATGCATTTGAACTTAAAAACAAATCTCCACAGAACCAACTTTGAAATAGAAATGATAATTTAATTTTCACATATCTTAATCATCAAGAATTGCTAATGAAAATCTGTCAGCCAACTCATTTAAATGACTTTTTCATAGTTTTTGATGCTTGACAGAGATTACACCAAAGTAACTTCAAAGTACTCATGAAATTGAATACTAAGCCAGTTAAACACAAATTCAATAGATAAATATCAACAAAGCACTGAAATAACAATGCACATGGCTTTACATGACATGAATGAAATTCAACACATGAATATTTTAAATAAATGAATTCACTTGATCAAAATGTGTAAACAGACATGAACATACCACAGGATGAATGAAACAGCGATCAACATATCATTTTCTCAACCAGGCATGAATATAACAGTAACTAAATAATGGAAGATCAAGTAAATACAGGATGCAACATCACAGTTTAAACAACACTTAGCTCAATTACTTGGTGCTTGAATGAAGGCTTTTGGATACCACTTGATGGAGTTACATCCTGGTTTGTAGCATCACTTCAAAGAGCATAATACCATAGAGCTCTCTTATCCTTTTGAAAACTTAACCTGCAAAGTAAAAACAATAGATTTTTGGTCCCCATAATCTCATTTGGGTCCTTTGAGGTTAGAGACAATTTACTTTATAACAAGAATCCAAGCATATTTTCCATTTGGAACATCAAAATGTTTAATTTTACATTTGTTAGAAGTATGTCCCTTTTTCATACAATAAAAACAACAAACATCATGCACCTTGTTTTTCACAAAAGTCCCTTTCTCAACCCAAACTCTACGAGTTCTCTTAACTTTAGACTTTTTATGAAGATGCATGTTTCCACTTCTAGCATTGCTTCTCTCAAAGTTTGTTTTGGCATTTGACTTAGACTTAGTTGCCTTTGCAAGTAAATTCTCAAGAATGTCAATATCAAAAATATGACTTTTACACGATAAATATTCAACAGGTTGTACAACAACATCAGATTCAGATAACTTAGTTTCTAGATTACTAACTTTGTTTCTCAAAACAACTTCGTCATCTAGTACTTTTTCATACTTCAATTTCAATTCATTATGCTCTTTCTTTAACTTTTTATGAGCAACATCAAGTTTTTCAGATTCATTTAACAAATCAAGAAATGCCTTTTGTAAATCAAATTCATCACTTGACTCTAAGCTAGAATCACTTACTTGGCTTCCTGCATCTTCTGAGTCTGCCATTAAGCACAAATTAGCTTCTTCATCTGAATTGCTTGAACTTGAAGAACTAGAAGCATTGTCTTCCCAAGCTATGTAAGCTTTCTTCTTCTTTGAAAATTTTCTCTCCTTCTTTTCTTCACTTTTCCTATTATTAGGACAATCAATCTTCATATGTCCTCTTTCTCCACATCCATAACATTTAACGCTTGATGGAGATCCTTGATTTTCTTTCCTTTCTCCACGGTATTTGTCTTTTCCCTTTGCTTTCATAAATTTAGCAAACTTCTTAATCATAAGACTCATGTTTTCCTCATCGTTATCGGAATCATCATCCTCAATTCTCTTATAACTTTTTCCTTTTGAAATTTCAGATTTGAAGGCAAGTGTCTTTCTTTTGCCTTGATCCTCTTCTGTAGTTAATCTTTTCAGCTCAAGCTCATGCTCACGAAGCTTTCCAAAGAGAATCGCCGTTGACATCTGAGTGAGGTTTTGAGACTCCGAGATGGCAGTCACCTTTGGTTGCCAAGACCTGTCTAATGATTTCAAAATTTTCACATTCAATTCATCAGTGTCAAAAGTCTTACCTAAACCTGTTAGGTGGTTCACAATGTGAGTGAAACGCTTCTGGACATCAGAAATTGGTTCTCCAGGTTGCATTCTGAACATCTCATACTCCTGGATGAGTGTATTCTTCCTTGCACGTTTCACGTCGTCTGTACCCTCATGTGTGACTCTGAGGACCTCCCACATTTCCTGTGCTGTCTTACATACTGAAATTCTATAAAATTCATCAAGTACAACAGCAGATGAAATAATATTACGAGCCTTAATATCAAATTGGGCTCTTCTATTTTCCTCAGGAGTCCAGTTAAAGTATGGTTTTTCTACTTCTACACCATCAACAGTTCTTTTAGGAATATAGGGACCATTTAGTACAGCTTCCCAGATGCCTCTGTCAACAGACCCCATAAAAATTTCCATTCTGATTTTCCAGAATGCATAGTTATCACCAGTAAAGAGTGGTGGTCTGTTGATGGAAGAACCCACGACATATACTTGAGTTTGATGACCGGCCATTTTCGAAAACATTTGAAAAAATATCAAAGCAAGCTCTGATACCAATTGTTGGAACAATCGGTACCGTTATAGAGTCGCGCAGCGGAATAAAATATTCGAAAAGCGTGTTACGGTCACAAATCAAGTTTTGATGGTTCGTTTTAGAAAAACAATTTTCTTAGAGAAAATTAATCAAACGGTTAACATGCGTAAAGGTAAAGAGTATAGAGAGTAGAAAAATTGATACACTGGATTTTTATCCTGATTCGAATCAAAAGATTCTACGTCCAGTCGTTAATCACTATAAATAGTGATTAACCTTTTTCACTAAAAATGGTTTCACAGATTACAACAAATAGTGAATAAAGCAGATAAATAAACCTTCCTTCGATGAACGAACAGGAAGAAGAACACTCTGCCAACTCGAAGAGAAACGCTCCGAATATCGACAAACGAAACGCGAGCTTCTCCTATTCACGAGACCAGGCAGAGCACCTTGCTAACTCGAAGAGAGCTTGCTCCGACTATCAACACACGACACACGAGCCTCTCCTGTTCACGAGACCAAGCAAGGGAACTTGAACTATAGCTTCTGAGAACTTCCTCTGACAAACAGCATTCTACAAGAGCTTCTGTTCAACAACGTTACCTTCTGATTTCTCCAAATCAAAATATATAGCCAAGTACACTGAATGCCAAAGGACAGCTCCCAACTGCCATGAATAATCGATTATTGTAAGTGATAATCGATTATTCAAGTCCGTTACAGGTTTTCAAAAATGTGATAATCGATTATATGAAGTGATAATCGATTATTCAAGTATGACTTGTGATAATCGATTATTGCTTAATCATAATCGATTATTGCAGGTTAAAAATGCAAGTTTTACAAGGTTTACAAAAATTTCCTACTACATTTAATTTCTACAACTTGCTTTTAACTAATTCTAATATCTTCTTCAACTAAAACTTCTTGTAGCATCATCAAAACAAATTTCTTCAAGATTTACCAATACTCCTTATTGGTAACATAACCAACATCAATTCATAATAAGACTACAACTGTTAAGACAAAATTGTCTATACGTCTAACACTCTCATGTTTTGAAGTGTAATTAAATAACACTAAAAAAAATAGGAATCTAAAAATACTATAGGTAAAAACATAAGCATTAGGTTCGAAACTCCAAACAATGAAAAAGCATTAGCAAAACACTTAGGATTGTAGAAAACATGGAAACACCTAAGTTAATTACCTAGACGCAGTGCTAAACGACTAATAACTCAAAAATCTCCAGAGAATTATGCTAAACGCGTAAGCTATACTGTATCCAAGGGGTATTAGTTGAACTCTCGGAAAAACAGAAAAAAGTATCAAGACTATGTCTTTAACTAAAACACCCTAGAAAGTTTAAACCCAAAATATAAAAGAAAACACAACATGCTGAATGCTTTTGCTCTAAAACGACAAGAATACAAAAAGCGTTTACATTAATCTAAATGATACCATGAGCTAAAACTGTTATTTCATCCAACAATGAAATTCATTCTCAATGCTTGGTATCTTTAGAAGAAAAACTTAATTGTCAAATGCTACCTCAATGGTAGAAAATGAAAAACACTTTGTTGCTATGAGTAAGAAATATTAAATGACATTAAACGTTTAACGTTCAAAAACAACAAAAGTTATAAGAGATAAGACATATTTGTTGCATCCATAATCTACTTTTTTCTTTATAGATAACCTACTCTACACGCATCCACATGCTTTATTCAAAATATTAGAAGAGGACGTTAGAGATAAAAGAGATATTCATAGAATGTTCTTCACTTGAGAAGCAGTGTCTAAAAAAAAGTACAACCTAGTTCAAGCAAAGTACTGAAAAAGCAAGCTTGCTCTAATAAGTTAACTTTAATCAACGACTATTGTACATGAAGAAAAAGAAGATACAAGAATTAAGGCTAAGAGCTTAGTTTAATAGGCATTTCTCCAAGAGCCTTTAAATAAAAAAAACACTCAAAGCAAGAATAATAGGATAACTTACAACGAAAATATTCATCCTAAGAAAAGCGTTCAAAAGAGAAGCACAAAAGAGCTCAAGAAAAAGAGAATATCTGATAAGAAAAAGAAGTAAAGAAATCGTTGTAAATTTGCTTACTATTGTAAGAAAAAGCAAAAAAAAGAGAAAAGAGAGAAACATCTGCGAGTGTTTAGACTGCATTGTATTTTACACATATCCTCTCTACGCGAGTAATAGCCTAAACGATTTGTAAGAAATCGTTGATTGGAATTCTGAAAAGAATTAAACCACTTATTGAACTCAGTAGAGTTAAGGAAATCTAGGCAAGGTTGTCTAGTACTAGGAGTGGTGCGAATATTCATCTAGTCTGGGGTAACAAGAAGGTTATTCGTTGACTTAGAAGACCATGGGTGGTGTGAATACTCATCTAGTCTAGGGTAACGAAAGGTTATTCGCTGACTGAGAAGACCAAGAGTAGTGCAAATACTCAGTTGTAATATTGTTGAAGATTATAGTTGAACCCTTTGTGGAGGAGACTAGACTTAGTTCAGTTAGAGTGAACCAATATAAAATATGTGCAATTTTTGTTTACCTTTTGTCTAAACGCTTCTCTTATAAAACATGCAACTACATTTCTTTTACAATAAATTTCTGCACTAAATGATTCTTATTCAATTGAGGAGGTTCTTATAAACATTGTAGTGTACATTCTGAATAATACATAAAAAGAAACTATCATTTATAATAATTTATAGGGTCAAACGTTTGAGTACTTATTTGAAAACGCTAATACTAGACAAATGTGCTATACAAAAAGGTTGTGAAAAGAATTTTTCCATTAACATTATTCAACCCCCCTTCCCCCTTCAAGTGTTTTGAGGTACATCAATAGCAACCAATACCTTACAAACCATACATTCCCTTAAACAAAATCATGATCAACCCATTAGATTTAAAGCACCCGTATCAATACCAACTGACGAAATCCATCTTGGTAACTAAATGGAAATCCATCAAGGATGCATCAACTTAAGCTAAGGCTAGGAAATTGGAAGAAGAAGAAGAAGAAGGACTTTCAAGCTTGTTCCCTTTTCCCTCAAGCTTTAGAGGACATTGGACCTCTCATAGCCATGGTCAAGAAGATGGAAGATGAAGATGGAACTTCAAGAACACTACTTTTATGGAGGATCCACCTATTAGTCTTCTTCTTTTTTCTTTAATATATTTTTTAAATATGTAAAATAGTTTCAATAGGCCTTGTATTTGGGAAAGACTTTTTCTTTAGCTTTGTTTAGAAGGCATTGGTGCCTTAAAAGGGGAGATTAGTGCATCATAGGACATGTTCTAGAGGATTAACACCTAAAATGGGTTTTGAAAGAGTTTTTGTAAGAATAGTTATGGCTTGTTTCTCTTACTAAGAGGAGGAGGGGGGGGGTGAATTGGTAATTAATAAAAATGTTTTTTTGTTAAATCTTTTTCAAAACATTAGATGATCTTTGTAAGCACACAATACAATTAACAAAATAATGCAGTAGAGAGATTAAGGATAGAAAACAACACAATTTTTTTTATCCTAGTTTGGCCTCAATGCCTACATTCAGTCTCTTTCAATCAACCTTGGATTGAAAGACTTTCCACTATAAAATTTGAGTTTTTGCAACAAGGCTTTACATAGACCACACTGTCAAAATGTAAATCTCCTCTCTAACTCACACCAATCTAATATAGCAGAGACACCCTGCAGAAGAACAATCCTCTTCATCAAGTTCTTCTTCCTGGCAACACACATAGGGAAACAACAATTTTCTAGATTGCAAAACAAATTATGATTAGTAAAGAATACACTTGAATTGTGCAGAAATGATCACCCAATAAGCTTTCAATGTTAGCCTTCAAGAATTCTTCAAAATCTGCACATTCTTTGATTCATGATTCTTGGAGCACTAAGCACACCTGTAATCTCTTTATCGAACTATTTGATCAAAGTGTCAAAATTTTTTAATACAGCGCCCAACTCGTAATTATATTGATTTTCTCATATCAGACACACTTTAATTGATTACAAAAATAATGTAATCGATTATGCTTTATCAGAATTATAACAAGATTACATTGCAATAGATTTAATCGAATACGCAAATAATGTAATCGATTGCATGTTAACAGTAAGTCATATCATTTAAAAATATGACCATTATTTTAGTTAGACTTAACTTGAAAATAGTTTTCAAATAAAACCAAACTTAATTGATTATGTAAACATTGTAATCGGTTAAGTCCTACACTTAGACAATTTTGAAAACTTTTTTTTCAAAAATACATCACTGCACATTTCAAACAAGTGTTTGCCAAGACACGAGTTTTAATCGATTTTCACACATAATGTAATCGATTTGAAACCTGTGTAGTTTGCCATAGATTTATGCATAAGCTATCTGATTAACTTAATTGATTACTAAACCAGTGTAATCGATTAGTTCATACAAATTTGCTTTGTGCAAGTGGTTTTAACATATGAACTCATGAGAATGCATACAACAGAAGAAAACACATGTATGATCATAGTGAGTATGCATAACAATCAGTGATGAATCACTATTTAAGTGTGATTTATTTTGATGAATCACTATTTTGTACTATCCACTTAGCTTTCCGCAGCATATTGTATTAGTGAATTGTGTTTAATTCTCCATTATTGTCTCATTTTCACTATTTGGACTTAATTTGGCTAATAATTATTTTAATTAATTTGAATTATTTGGGCTTAATTATTTCAATTATTATTTGCAGGACAATTTTGGAAACATATTTTGGGATAACAAGAGTGTGACCACGTCAATAACTGTGTCTAATTTCATTTTGTAATTTTAATTATTTTAGTTTTGGGTCAAACTTTATGACTTTAGACCCATTTTTGGTCAACATTTAGGAGAATCCCATTAGAAGGATATTTTTGTAATTTGGGGTTATAAAACCATAAAATCAGATTTGAAAAGGGGGGCTCTCCCTCATTCATGTTTTTGGCAACCCTTTGGAGCGTTCCCATCCCCTTTGGGGGGAGGTTAAGTTTTTGCTTTCTTTTCCTCTTCATGTATTTAACTCATTCTCTTTGCAATTTCCTAATTGAATTTGTTTCTACACTCAAGTTTCTTCTTCATTTACGTTATCTCTTATCATTTGCTGCTACCAATCAGTGTTTACTATTCATTTGTTCCTGCCAATCAATTTTTACTATTCATTTGCTGCTGCCAATCAGTTTTTACTGTTCATTTGCTATTACCAATTGGATTTTACTGTTATTTTCATTCTCTATCATTATACTAGGTTTCCCTTTTGTTTTTCCCATATTTTCGTTCCAGCTTTGCAGTTTTGTTCAGTTCAGTTGCATTTTGATTTTGTTTGTGTTTTAATTCTGCCATGCTGTTCCTTTTGATATCGTTCGGTGTCTAACATACATCACTCTGGTACCGTTCGACTTGTTCTTGTTCGTTTTTCTGGTGTTGTAGTTTCTGCATTCTGATCTTATTTGCATTTTATTGATGTAATATCGTTCGAATTTATTCTGTATGATTTCATTTTGGAATTAGTTGCAATAATTTTTCATTCTTGTTTCCATTCGCTTGTTTATCTTTGTTTCCCTTGCTGATAACTGCAGTACCATTTGGTTTCTAGCTCTTCCTCCTTTCTTCTCTTCACCTCTCCCTCATACCAGCTATACTTCTTTGTATCGTTCGGCTTCTAACAGACTTCATTGTTAGAACCATTCAGTCACTGTTAGTACAGTTCGACTCACTGTTAGTACGTTCGGTTTCTAGCTCTTCCTTACTACTTTTCTTCTCCTCTCCCTCATACCAGCTGTACTTCTTTGTACCGTTCGGTTCCTAACACACTTCATTGTTAGGATAGTTCGATCGCTGTCAGTACCGTTCGACCTCCCTAATAATACCGTTCGATTTCTCATTTTCACTCCAATTTTTATGTCTACATTTACTTCAATGTTTGCAATTCTGTTTGGTTGTGTTAATTTCGTTTTAATGTTAGCTTAAGTGTGTGTGGTTGGTCATTAGAAAAATTGTTTCGTTTTCCTTGAGATTGTTGGTCTTTCATGGTGATCTCGTTGTTTTAACCTTGCTCCGTATTTAATTATGTTTTATGCTTTCAATTGGGTGCACGCTTAGTTGCCTAATTGTATTTAGTGTTCACCTAGTTGATTAAACCGCATTTGCGTAATCTATGGCAGTGTGGAAATGATTAAATGGGAGCATTGCGTTTGCTTAATTCACTTTTATGAAATCATGATTGGACTTCGCTTAGTTGGTTAATTCATGTTGGATTAAGGGTTAGAAGAGTAAGTAATTGTGTTGGAAGTGTGATTTTCCTGCTTTGTTTTGGCTCAACATTCAATTTGTTTTATGCTTACGATTGGGTATACGCTTAATCGCTTAATTGGTGTTTAATCTTTGCTTAGTTGATTGGACTGTATGGTGCATAATTGGTTGAACTTGTGCATTGCATTCGCTTAGTTTGAAAGTATGAAAACATGGTTAGTCTTCGCTTAGTTGGTTAACTTGTGTTGGATTAGGAGTTAGGATAGTGTTTATTATTGCTAATCTGTGATTGGAAGCATTGTAATTGAGTTAGTGACCAACCATTTTAAATTAGTGTTGAATTCGTGTTTTAATTTAGTTCGATTTAGTTCACAAATTCTTACCCCCCACAAAGTATTTGACCTATTGACTGAATCAATATTTGGTCCTTGAGAGACAACCTAGGAGTCATTTCCTAGTCTATACTGCACTTTATTTGCATATTAATTTGATTCGGGTACGACCTCGATTAGTTGCGAAGATGTCAACATCAAGGGAGGCCCTCATACATTGAATGTGGATGGTAGTTAACAAGGAAGACTCACATCCCCCCGTAACCATAGGAAGCTTCTTGTTCTTTTCAAATGTAATGTATTCTAGCCTACTCCTTTACTTATAAAAGGAAAGGCATTCTCTGTATTTTCTTTAGAACTTGATTTAATGTAAAGTCATTTTGCCAAAATTGTAAGACTTCTCTTCTTGAGTTCTCACATATGAATTTTCTTCTCCTAAACTTCTTCATGCTTTCTCCTTCAAGGTTGACCTAACCTACTTAGAGGAACCTATACCCAAAATTGCAACACACCAAGCATTACTTCTCTTCATCTAATTGCTTCCGCTCATTCATGTCTTCCATGAAGTTCACCACTTTGAAGTAGCTTCATCAACCCATTTTGAAGATTATCACTTGTTGAAGGAGCCTCCTCAAAGCAATCTCCATCACTAACCAGGCCTAAAATGTATGTTAATTTCCACACTTCATCGTACCATTCATGTTTACCAAAATAGGACGATTCAAATGGTCCTCCACCATAGCTTAGGACCTATCTCCCCTACTCCTTAAGGCTTATGAGTAAAATCTCCAAGGTGCTCTCATTAGTACTAAACAACCCATTAGTTGGAACCCTACGAGCGAGACATTCATCCCTTTCTACCCACTCGAAAGAGGAAATGGTAGAACTCGAATCCAGTCTCTTCCACTGCCCCTCATGAACGAAGAGACCTATCTCTTCCACTCACTACAAGAAAAAAGTCAATTACATACAGCCAAAATCCGTATATAACACCTAAAATCCGTATGTAAAACTTGGTTATATACGGATTATATACGGACAAAAATCCGTATATAATACCGTCGTAGCTAGGTTTATATACGGATAAATCCGTATATAAGTTATATACGGAAATTATATACGGATATTATATACGGAAATTACATACAGATATTATATACGGATATTATATACGGATATTATATACGGATATTATATACGGATTTGTCCGTATATAACCTATGTACGGATTTATCCGTATATAATTTCCGTATATAATATCCGTATATAATATCCGTATATAATTTCTGTATATAATTTCCGTATATAATATCTGTATATAACGTATTTAAGGACAGTATATACGGATATATCCGTATATAATGCTTTAAGCAGAGCTGAATACATATTCTGTATATGGCAGTTTCCCATACACAATATACAAACAGACCTGGACATTATAGTGAACATTCACAATTGATATAGGCAATCCTGGACATTATACATTGCACATTAACATATAAATCCATAAAGCTTTTCAGATACACTTAATCCATAAAGGAAACATTGTATATATGAATACAACAATATTCTTGACATCAATATAAGTGCAATAATAAACATCAGGTAAGTTCATAAACGGATTGTGATTGTGCTTCTAAAAAAGTTCAACAATAATGGAAATAAGTTCTACAAAATGCCTAATAATGCATATAATCATTTCCATCTTCTGCTTGTTCATATGTTGGTTGTTGGGTTGGTGGTTGCTGTTCTGGAGGTTGCTGTTCTGGTTGGACATCATTGGGTACTTCATTTTGAAGTTGAGGATTTTGAAGGTTTAAAAAGTCTTGTGCAGCTGCGGCTGCTGAAGGCGGAAGGAATGGCAGGAGGACGCCAATAAAGCCTTCAAACTTTTGAAGCTGCTGACCATATTGTTGTAACTGCGACTTGAGATTAACAATTTCTTCTAAATTTTGTTGTTGAGCAGAAGAAGATGCATGTGTCTGTTGGATGTAACTATCGACACAGTCATCTTGGGAACTGACATTTCCAATGCCATATACGCGTCCCTTGTATCTTCCACCAGCAGCCTCTAACCAACATCGGTTTCTCAATCTTTCCTCCTCCGCAGGGTCTAGAGGAGAAGATGCTGAGACACCAACAGATGCAGTCTCAGATCTTATTTGATCAAATTTTGCAACAAATTGTTCCTGTTAAATGAATAAATATTAATATTAAGCATGAGGTTTAAAAACCGAACATTTATAATGGGATACAGTTAGTACAAACTTACATGGGTCCGCCTAGACCTTTCGTCGGCAAATTCCCCTGTTGATTGACGAATATGTGTTTGCTGAAATATTTCATCAACATGCACAGACCGACCAAGCTCCTGTGACTGCAAACAAAATGAGTTGTTAATAAATATTTTTAAAGTTTATGATTACAAACATAAGAAAAAAAATGTACAAGTTACATACCAAACGAATAGCATGCTCATGCACGCTTATAGACCCTCCAGTGTGCAAACAACCACCCTTTTCAGATGTCCGATTCTTCTTTGCTGTTTCACACTTCTGTCTATAAAGTGGCATGTTCCACTTTTCCAAAAGAGCATTCCAAGTATCGTCTCCCAGCCAATCAGGTCTTTTTCCAATAGTTCTAGCTTTTTTATACATCTCTGAGAGTCTATGAGATGCCTTGGTGTGAAAATTCTTTTTTACTTTTTCCTCATCTTCAGGCTTCCATGAAACCTTTCTCTGTTATATTAAAAATAATAGGTTTGAATAATAGGTTTCATTTACACATACAGAGAATAATTGCTCAGTGTAATATTTTAATGTTTACTCATTGGGACTTAGACATTATAATTGTTGCAGAATGAAATGTATATTGGCCAAAGCAGTCACATTGGTTCTTTCCTAAGTCTTCCTTTCTCATTTTCCGCAGTTAGCACTTTTAATGATGGATGCATGAAATAGTAGTTTATTTTGGGGTTACTTTAGTGGTATAACTTCAAAAAAGGGGATCCAACAAACTCGGATTAAATCTGCCTGAAAATTTCTATAGAAAACTGATGCCTATATCATTCAAGGAATATTTTTTGTACACATACAGAGAATATTTTATGTACACATACAGAGAATATTTTATGTACCTTAAAACGTTCGAAGAAGACATCTCTGGTTGTCTTAGGGATTGAGCCCCATGTTAGCCATGGGTCATCAAACTGTTCCTTGATGGTGGCTGTGATTGCCTTCGATGCAGTTTTTGTAGGATAAAACCTAAACCAAATTTGAACTCAAACATTAGAGTAATACAACAATGATTTGTCTATATATTAATTGAGTTAATTTTTTTCTTACCCTCCTCCAACAGGTGTAATCATTGGACGACTATTGGAACATTCTTCGACATAATTGGCGGCTGAACTGGAATGTGGATTTCCATCGTCTGTAGCAGGTGATGGTGCAATATTTGTGGGCGTTGATGGGTTAGAACCAATATTGGGAGAGAGTGAAGCCATTCCATGAGGAGGCACTTGGTATGGAGTGGGTGTAGATGTAGGAACTTGATGTGGAGTGGGAGTGAAGGCAGGAACAACTAATGGAGGTGGAACAGATCTAGCAGTGGAGGTAGAGGTAGGTGTAGTTGGCTGACTGGTTGAACCAATTTCATTATTGAAACGTGTCATCAACTTCACTACATAAGATTTCTTCTTCCCCTTCCCCTTATCGGGATTTCCTGAAGGTGGATTAGGAGGGCCAGAACCACCTGATGCCATATTCTACATACATAATCCACATGTAAGATTTACACAGTCTGTCTAGAAATTTTTATGAAGTTCAGCCACAAAAATTTACCAACCAAAACTATATACTTTGTTAATGAGCACTACAAGGTTAACATAAATGACTTAAAAGACTAACTGTAATTAAGTAACCACGACACAGCAGTTTAGGCAGACTTAAAATCTAACCAATGCCATACTTTATACTCCATTCCCTGCCAAACTGAAAACCAGATTATTGCCATTTCTTGGAAACAGTGATACTAAAAGCCAGTAAAAGGATGGAAAAAATGTGTCAGCTTTGACAATAAACAATTAGAAACTGGACAACAGAAAACGGATAAATAAAATATTGACTTTACTTCCCAAAGCCTTTGACTTTGATAGGAGAAATAAATAAAGGAGGCAATTATAAGCTCCTATAGCCTAAAACAGACTATGATATGATATATAGTCTGTTTTAGGGTGTTGTTTTTAGTTTTTTTAAGTTTAGGAGGAAAAGGGTTTGGGAGAGTTCTTAATGGCGTATGCATGAATTCAAGCTCTTGAAAATTGCAGATGGTGGAAGCATTTTTCTTTTAACTATTTGTTGATTATTACTAGCATCTGCCCATCTATTTTCAATTGTATAGCCAAATGAAACTATCAAACATTGTACCGGACCAAGTAACATTTCTTGGGCTGCTCACAGCTTGTGTTAATTCAGGCCTTGTTAGCAAAGGCAAAGACATTTTCGAGGAAATGGTAGAAATATATGGTTGCCAACCTTGTCAGGAACACCATACTTGTATGGTTGATCTACTTGGACGTGCTGGCCAAATCCATGAAGCCAATGAAATAATAAAAACTATTCCACTGGAGTTAGATGCAAGGGTTTATGGCCCCTTGTTGAGTGCCTGTAAGATGCACTCGGAGACCCGTTTAGCAGAACTTGCTGCTCAGAAGCTTATAAATATGGAACCTAAAAATGCTGGAAACTATGTATTGCTCTCCAATATATATGCTGCAGCAGGAAAGTGGGACAAAGTTGCTAAAATGAGGAGTATTCTTAGAGATAGAGGACTAAAGAAAACACTAGGTTGTAGCTGGCTTGAATTAAATGGACAAGTGCACGCGTTTCGTGTTGCAGATAAATCTCATCAAAGATGGGAGGATATATACTCAATCTTAAATGTACTAGAGTTGGAAGCAGGGGATATGGAGAATGATCTTAAACTTTTTGACCCTTCTGTCATTAAGGGGTGTGAATTGCACATGAATCAACATAACCTAAGACATAACACGATAAGTTAAGATAATCTAGATGTCATGTAAGCTCCACTTTTACCTTGGAGTTGAAGATTATAAATTACAAAATTTTACTCATCAGAGATCTGCTCCACCTGAAAAAAGGGTCATAAATGTGTATTGGTCATTCCTTTTCATTTGTTAGGCTGTTTAATGGCTTTGGATAATTTTTTTAAGTGGTATTTATAGTATCATAAATGAACAGAGAAGATAGTTATGCACATTCTGTCATTTATTTATTGTAACTGTAAAGGCAAAGGCGGGTTTTTACGTATTAGAGGCATGTTTATTAACTTGTTGGAATGTGCAATTTTACAAAATTATCTACCCTTTGCTGTTTTGATTCATTCCGCAGATTTGTCTTTTGTTTTATTTTGTTCTCGATCGAAATCACTCTCAGAACTTTCTTCTTTAGGATTGTTCCTTTTTAGGTTTTGAAGTGGTTTTTATATAAATTGGTCGACATGTTCTGATAGTGCCATGTCATTTGTCCTGCAGTTTGTGTTGAGGCATACATTCTTTGTAGTCTGGGAATCAATGGCAAATAGAACATTGATTTCATAGGAACTTGTTTGCTAGTAGTTGCTCCCGTGTTACGTGGTTGATATCTTGGCTTTCCACAAAATTTGCATTCAAGCAAGGCGCCATCATTCTTACCATATTCATTATCATAGAAGAGCATGCAACCATCCACGCAACAATCAATCCTCTGCGATTGTAATCCCAACTTTGATACACACTTTTTTGCATCGTAGTATGTTTTAGGCAAACCTGATTTGATGGGTGTTGCATCCATAACCATTTTTGCAATAAAATCTATGCATTGGTTAGGAATATTCCAATTTGACTTGCAAGCTAATAGTCTCACACACATCGATAATTTCGAGTCTGATGCTCCTGCATACAACGGCTGGTTTGCATCCAACAAAAAATTAAAAAACCTTTGTGTTTCTTCATTCGGAGCCTCTTCAATGTTATTAGAAGTAGATGCTTGACACGACTCATTTTGCCTAAGAGCATCATGCACCATGTCTTCCATTGTCTGAAATTGGTTAATTTGACCATCTTCCGTCTCTACAACCATCGAACTGTCATGATTCTGTACATTATCTTCTGGCATTATTTCCCCATGATGCTCCCAAATGAAATAATTAGGCTTGAAACCGTTCTTGTAAAGGTGAACCTTCACAACTCTTTCGTGCAGAATCTTTGTACAATCGCACTTTAAACATGGACATCGAAGACCCCCGTCTCTACGATAACGTTCTTGTTCACAAGCTTTACTTATAAACTCTTCAACACCCAATACAAAAGACTCTTTCAAAGCACCTCTTCCTCTATAACACCTATCGTACATCCATGAACAATTTGGTGGAACTTGATCCATGTTCTGTATACATACCAATTAACGACAAATTAGCCACTAGTTAATACAAGGCTAAATTAATTATGTATTACAAGTTTTCCTTCAAGGAAAACTATTAAGAAAGTTCAACACTAAACATGCAGTAATTGAATTTCCATCACTATAGACCCCTATAGGAGGTGGTAATGTTAGGTAAGTACTTACTTATGTTATGTAAGTACTTAGTCATGTTATAATGAGTACACATGGTTGGATACTTTGGGGTGTTGTTTGTGGACGTTAAAGTGTCATGGATGCACTTTAAAATCATGTATATTGTGGGTATGTTCTCCAAGAGTTCGGGTAAGAGGGTTTGGAGTATTCTCTTCCATTATTTGAAGAGAAAAGAACTAGTTTTAACTATGAGAGGAGGGAAAGTGAGGTTTTAGTGAGTAGGGGTTGAGAAGGAGAACAAAATGTGGGACAGCTTTGGCTTCAGTAGGAAAATGTTAGAGATAAACATAAGAAAAAAAAGGATATGGTGAACATGTTGCAGCTGCACATAAATAGCTATGTGCATATTATTTTAGAGTGATGTGAGAAATGGTGATGTGCATAAATAGCTATCTGCACATAAGGACAAAATAATTGTGCAGATTATTAATTTAGAGTCACTGTTTCAGTGGTTAAGTAAGTTTCATTTGTATTTGGATTGTTTGGAGTAGCACTGTATATAACAGAAGAAAGCATAAAGGACAAAAGAGAAGTAACCTTTGTGGGTAGCAGGAAGAACAGAATAGAAGAAGTGACTAAGAAGGATGAAAAAATTAACCAAAAAAAAAAAGACAAAGTGAGAATAAGATGCATATCTTGTTCATCACAAAGGGAACACACCCACAGTGTAACATCATACTACAAATTAACTAAAATAGAAACAACACATGTAAAAATTAACATACTTTACTACATCCATAACCAAATTTAAGAGACTAAGGACAATGACACAATGCAATTGAACATCAAACAATCACAAGGCAAATTTATCTCCCCATACTAAATACAAATAAAAGGTTAGAACCACTTACTTGAGTGTTGATGTCACTGTTTTTGCTACAAAATTGGTGGAAATTTTTACCTAATAATTAACATACTTCAGAGTCAACAAAAAATAGGAGAGACTCACTAAAATAATAATCATCAAAACTATTTATTACTTCAAAGATGGTAGGAATATGACATTAAGCATACCTTTCAGGAATTGTGGACAATCTTCTTTGCTTGTTGCCTTTTCCCTAATCACACCTTCGTACACTACCACCTTCAAATCACAATTGAAAAAGAATGTAAGAGAAAAGAAAACAGAGGACCCTTTGCAAGATGGATTCTGCCTAAGGAAAAGATTGAGAGAAACTAATATAAGGGCCATAGTGTGAGCTGCACAACTATAATAGAACACTATGACTAATGATGACATGACCTAACTAGGATACAAAAAAAATTATTATCAAACTATAATAGAACACTATGACCTAACTATAATAGAACACTATGACCTAACTATTTGATCCTATCAACAAAAAAATTATTATCAGCAGAGATGTAATTTTTGAAGAATATAAGGGTTGGAACTGGGAGCAAAATAAAACAGCAGACCAGAGCTGGAAATGGGAGCAGAATAAGACTGCAGACTAGCAGAAAAATATTGAAAAAGATGAGCATGAAGAAAGCACTGAAAATCAACTTGAAGATGAATCAGAAAATGAGAAGCAGCAGGGGACAAATTCACACAATGCTGGAACAAATAGCTGGAATGAATCTCATACTCCAATACCCGAGATTCAAATTGAAGGGAGGGAAAGAAGGCAAAGAAGAAAACCCATATGGATGGCAGATTATGAAACAAGAGAAAGTGCTATGATTGTAACAGAAAATGATCCAGTAACAGTTGAAGAAGCTCTTAAAAGTAAGAAGTGGAGACATGCAATGGTGAAAGAGATGGAAGCAATAGAAAGGAATCAAACATGGGAATTGAGTGATGCACCAACAGGAGCAAAACCTATTGGAGTAAAATGGGTTTTCAAGACCAAACTTAGAGAAAATGGAGAAATTGATAAGTATAAACCAAGGTTAGTAGCAAAAGGCTATGCACAACACTATGGAGTGGATTATACAGAAGTATTTGCACCAGTTGCCAAGCTAGACACCATCCGAATAATACTATCAGTGGCTGCTCATAATGGCTGGATCATATTTCAATTACATGTGAAAAGTGCATTTCTTCATGGAGAACTCAAGGAAGAAATCTATGTACAACAGCCATACCATTATGTATGGCTTAGTAGTAACTTAGTTTCGTTGGTTTTAGTGGTTTTGTAGTTTACTTATGTTTTATCAAGGTTTGGTTTTCTAGTTTATTTATGTTTATCAAGGGTTTTTAGGCATTGCCTTGCAAATGTATCTTTCTTTTCATGTAACAACACTGCAGACTCATGTTCTTAATATATTTTCGTTGTAACAGTTAGTTAAGGACATTTGTTACAGAAGTCAAACAACTGATTAAAACTGAAACAAATCATTTCAAAACCTAATTAATCAAACAAACTCAGACAAACAATGATTAAAAAATCAAAACACAAGACAGTAAAGGATAACGATGAACAACACGTGAATTCAAGAAAACTAACAATAGCCATACAGATCAACACAACACTGAATCAAACAAAGACAAAATTGTAATAGTCGAAAGGAACTCACTCACCTTTGGTTCCTTCACTAAGGGCTTTCGCAACTCCAAATAGAATATGTCTTCGTCCTTAATACGAGTAACAATCTTCTTATACCTTCTTATACCGCCACACAGTAGCCTCAATGGATGCTTCCTAACCCTCCAACCACGGCTTGGGAGCCGAACCACAAATATGTAAAAAAAAAAAACAAGATTAGGGTTCGCCATTTTCACTATTTAAGGATTTCATCGATTGCTCAACATTACGATTTAATTACCAGATGAAGTTGCTCTTTCAGCACCGAACCGCAGCGAACAATGACGCCCAACAACAGTGTTTGATGAAGGAGTCAGCTCGAGAGAGAGGATGAAGAACCAAAGCGCGGTGGACAACGAAAGTGGAAAGGGCTCGAGACAGGGATAGCCAGGCGAAAGAGGGCTCGAGACAAGGACAACCACAGCTCCAGGCTTGGACAAAGAAAGCAATCAATAAAACAACCTCAAAGCTTCCAAATCGCGATGGTGAAATGATCAAAATGCAACTGCCACACTGGAACTCACTTGCCAGAGCTCAACGAAGAAAAAAGCAATCTCGTGATTGGGAGAATCGAAGGAGGAGCAAGAGGGAGCATTTAGGTGTTTTGGAGAAAGCGTTTTGTCGAGAAAGAAAGGGGAAACATTTCGAGAGAGATGCACGTTTTAGCAGCACAATTTCAATTTTTTAATTTATTTTTTTCCTATATCCGTATGTATTATCAGCCGCTAATATTTTATCCCCTTTCATACGAAAAATACATACGGTTTATCCTTGGAAAGCAATGTGCTCAAAGGCGCCAACCTTACATACGGACTTTATATACGGAAATTCCGTATGTAAATATTTTCTCTAATTATATACGGAATTTTCCGTATGTAGCTGATCCGTATATTACATCCGTATATAATAGATATATTATATACGGATCTGAATCCGTATATATTGATCCGCAGATAACTGGCTATTTTCTTGTAGTGACTGCCACTCAAAGACGAAGAGATTCATCTCTTCTAGCACCTCTTAAAGATGAAGAAAATCCACCTTGCTACCCTCTCGCAAGAGGAAAGGTCCTAACACGAGTTAAGGAAGTACAAATAGAAGTCATACTCAAAAACATAATAACCACCCCATCCCATGGTTGGTTCAATATCGTGACACCCTCATTAAGTTAAACAATGATCATGAAAACAATTACCACACATCTTGTAACTACATACAAAGAACTTTTTGCATAATGGGAGTTCCAAGACATTAAGTTCAACATGAATATTAATAGCTCCCACCATCGATTTATTACTATGTTGCGACCTAAAGTGGGAGCCAATACCCGTAATTTTGATAATAATGTAGATTGACACTATGGGTGCCCACACCATGTAGCTTAACTGCCACGAACAAACCAATAGTAACTTGGTATGCACCTCTTCACTATACATGGCTAGGCACATTCGTACTTCACATTGAAAGGTAGCTACTCATATAGAGTCTAGCTAAACAAACACATGGAAAAATGCCATATGAACATAATTCTTACCTCAGATACCCACGTTCCCTTAAACTCCTAGCTTACTCTCGATTGCACGATATCCTATGTGCCCTTTTACTCCAAAATGGTGCCTCACCAATGTTTTCCCATTCTCATTCGCTAACCCCTAACCACCACAACGAAACTACCATAGCCTGCTGCCACCACTAAACAAAACCACCCTCCCAATCTCTAAACCTTAATCTAACCCCACTGACTCAAACAAATAATCCTTTGTGTAATCAAGCCTTGAAGTACTTGAAAAACATTGGAAGGGGGTTGAATAGTGTTTATGAAAAACATTTTTCACAATCCTTCGGATATAGCACATTGTCAAACATGTAAAATATTCTTTCAAAAGGCTTAGCCGCTTGACTTGAAATATAAGCGTTGAAAAGATCAATGTGCTATTTAGAATAATTTCTACTGCAGTGTTTGTAAGAACTTCCTTTAAAATTAAAAAATATTTAACCTGGAAGTTCTTATATTTTCACATATAAAGCATAACTTTCAAGTTCTCTAAAAGGATCGTTTAGTAAAGAGAAAATAGAACAACACGAGATTTTATATTTGTTCGCTCCAACTGAGCTACGTCTAGTCTTCTCCGCAGACGGTTCCATTATAATCTTCACAAGATTACAAATGAGTATTAGCACCACTCTCGGTACTCAGCTACCTCGTTGAGATTTCCTTTGAGTATTCGCACCACTCTTGGTACTCAGCACCCTACTGAAGTTGTTTTATTTCCTTTGTTATTTCTATTGGAAACATATTTTTGGAACTATTATGTTTTGGAATAAGTTATGTCGTTTAAACATTGAGGTTTTTAAGAATATGTTTCCGTGCTAAGTTAAAATTTAAAATTTTATCGATTTTTGAATAACTCGTGACACGTTGGAAATTGGGGCGTTACGATCCTCATTTGAACCTCCTACATCTCCATTTCTCAAACATAGTCTATGTGTAGAAACATGCCAAATACTCGAAATGGCTAACATAGACTTGAACTGTCTTTCCTTTTGCTCGAGAGTTAAGAACTTCGCCTCTCTTTCGATCTTGGCATTATTTAGAAAATAATTTTCCAAAAATCTGGTCTTGAAGCTATCCTAAGTGATTCTCTCTTCACTAGCCCTTATCAATTGTTGTATTTTGTCCTACCAATACTCTACCTCATTCTCTACTCGGAAGGATGCATAAGATACATTTTCCTCCTCCAAACACGTCATCACTAAAACATCTTCTCGTTTCCCCTTATCACACTTTAGATTTGTCTAGGTTGACCTTTCCATTGAATTTTAGTGGGTTATGCTTAAGAAATCTTTCAATCTAGAATTATTTCTCGACGATTGAGTGGTATGTTATCGCTCCATGATGTTGATCATCCTATCAACCGCTTGCGAGAAAACCACACCAGTAGATGTTTGGGTTTGGTTGTTTGGTTGACGTGTCATGTCCTTCGTGCATGACATAAAAGAAATATCATACAAACACAAAATCAAACCACACACAAAAACAAAACACAACATAGTCTTTAATAAATCAAAGAGTCCTACAACAAAAACTAATGATCTTTCAACCCAAACAGCCCCAGAATATTTTTGAAAACCTGGATTTGATAACAAAAATGTAACATATCACTTCAGGATGTCTCAATAAAATCGTTCTTATTGTGAAAATCAAATAAGTTAATATACTCTTAATAAAAATTTCAAATCCTTTAAACATCCTTTAAATGAAAACTGAAAACAATTGTTTACAACCGAAAGAAAACTATAAATAAAGACTCAACATGCATTACGCAAATAAAGACTCCTTTTACAACAACAAGTTCTTATCACTACTTGACCATGCAGAACACCACAAGCATTAAAAACCATTAAGAGAACAAAATCCAATATTATCAATATAATACATATACGTAGCTCATTGCATCTACGTCAAACCTTTTCAGGAAGCATTATATAGCCCTACCTTACCCTAAGAAAAACAACATGTGCTCATGAACCCATTCATCATAACTTGCATTTCATCTTAATCAAACAACTAGTAACATTGGTATAAGGCATACAAAGAATCTCAATGAAGAACGAGAATTGTAAGATGTTTAGACGCTTGTTTTTATAAGATGAGTAAATGGAAAACATTTTGATTAGCAAGCAATAAACCAAAAATTTTATAATGGTTCACTAAACCTGAGTTACATCCAATTCTCTCTTAATAACTTTTAAGGTATTTCACTAATCTTTTCAAGATTACACGAGTTTTACCTCTCGAGGTTTATAACAAGTATTTTAAGCACTCCTGGTTCCTTATTCAACATGATTAGTTTAAGTTTAACCACTCTTGGTTTACAACAAGTATTCTTACCAGCTTGGTCTCAAACCTAGACAACACATCTAGACAAGTGTTTTAATTCTCTTCAAAATTTACAACACAAACAATGTTTAAGAGTAAAGGTACAAATGACAACTCTTAAAGAGAAGATTTAAACAATATGAAAGTTTTGTGTTTTCTAGGATTTTTCTCTCAAAACATATTAAACTTCAGATGATATATGAGCACAACAAGTTTGAGTTCACTTTTCTATTCTTTCTATAATATCCCTTTTACGTTGCTATTCTTCTTGTTTTCTCTTCAAGTTTTCTTCTATATATAACTTCTCTTGAAAGATGATTGTTAGACATAAAAATTGACTTGAGGAGAACAAGTAGCCTTTAATAGGAAATCAAACTTTATTATACTTTTTAGGGGCCTGAATTTTCTCATAGCCTTAAGCAATACTAGGCTTATATGATGTGGCAAAGCAAAAGGCTTCAAGGGAAACATTCATAGAATGTTCTTTTTCTCTCACAACGTCTTTTTATTAGGTGCAGTGATTATGATAATATCTTTCTACTTTAGTGATATGCACAAATATCAAGAAGTAAAGTACACAAGCATCGTAGTACTTTATCATACATACATTAAGTGTTTTAAACGTTAGTAAGCATTAGATTATGTTGCAGGTTAGAGACATTTTATCATTTGTCATGTCATTCATGAATGCATCGTTTGATAAAACATACAACATGTGTAATCATCAGATGATATAAAACATTAGATGCTTCTTAAAAGGCTATAACATTTAGCCGTCATTCATCACACAATGTATTCTTTAAAAGTTATGCTTGAAATAGTAATGTTTTGAATAAATAATTATTTTAGCCTTAGAGTTATACAAGAGATAGACTTTCATTTTCATGAGACATTACCTTGTTTTGCTCATATAGTCTACTAGATTATTTCAGAGAGAGATATTTTCTTTCAGACACTATTTATGATTTTCATTATACAGCTTGGTCTAGAAAATGTTGTTTATAATCTTGACTTCAGACATTACAAAATATTTCTTCTTTAGACGCTATTTCTTTGAACAATTTTTCATACACAACAATATTTTTTTTGATGCTTTTTGTTAAACTTCAAAACCTATGTTGCTGAGATGATCTATTCTCTATATGATATTGTCATAACAATCTCTCCTGTTTTGATTTTTAACAAATACACATACTAAAAGAAATAGTCATAAAAAGATTTTTGAAACCTATGAATTAGAGAATGAATATTTATGTAATAGGTATCAATATAAATGTAAGTAAAGAAATGCTAAACAAATGTTTCTAGCTTTGCTTGTCTGAAAGTCACTCAATTCTGAGTTGTTCTTCTTCTCCTCTAGCTTCCTTCCTTGGTAGAAAGACCTTCTAAGCTTGAGGCACTATACACATATCAAACTTACACCGAAATTCACCTTTAACCACATCAATTCATCTTCATTCGCTGCACTTTGAAATTTTGCTTCTAGAATTGAAGTTCAAACTTAAGGAGACTTCTATCAACATTTTAAGGTATTTAAGCATATTATTAAGTTATAATTGAGTATGATTTAAGTTTTTAGTGAATGAAGAGAATAAAATAACAGGAATAGAAGTGAACAAATCCATTAACTAAAGTAATGGGTACTTTATTAATTAATAAAAGTCATTACAAAAAACATAATGATAAAATAAAAAGATAATACAATAAAATTTAACAGAGCCTGGCGGTCCCAAGTTACGGCGAAGATAATTCATGTCTTCCTCGAGGTGTCCAACTTGAGCATGAATGTTGTCAAACCTGTTTCCAGCAAATGCCCAAAGATCATGAATATTGTTCATAATTTTTGTTAGCATAATACAAGAAGTATCTTGTCGAGGGGGAGATGATGGGTAGTCATCATGAATTGATTGAGCATAATCTCGTTTGTGAACCCAATGTCCATTTGTGTCTTCAATAAAACCAAATGAATTGATAACATTAACATTAATTTTGAAAGACCTTTTAACTAGTACATAAGGCTCATCATCTAGAAGAACTTCAAAGTTCTCCATAACTATGGTAATGAATTGTGGATATATAGAGGAACATTGTCCCTTAAGGCCTTCTTCATTTTGTGTCTAATGAGATGAGCCCAGTTAATCTCCTTTGATGTGAAAAGTGTCCACATTAAAATTAGATCTTCTTTTGTTGTCGGTGCAAAGTTAGTTGTCTGAATAACCAAAATACAACATATAATATATGGATTATTCTACTATCAACATTCATCAACCCAACAAGTATTCTACTCGTAATGGTTGCATTCAGGTTACAAATCATTACCCTAACATCTACAATAGAGTAATCATCTATCCACTCATAAAGCATATTTCCTTCGAAAGAGACTCCTATAAAATGTGTGTTTGTTAGAGAATAAAATAGTTGTGGAGTTATTGTCATTCTGAATTTTTTGACCACAATATGAATTACTCCATCATTAGAAATGTGTAGTACATGTTACAAGCAGACCATCAATATTCAAAAGAAACTACTAATGTTATTCGAAAAAATCAAGAACAATCAACATTTTGTCATATTTATCGCTATGATCGATAAAATTTTGAATTAGACATTCAAGAAATCTCAACCCTTACCAATATTGCCCACATCCAATTTTGTATAACGTCAGGCTAAATGAATATTGGTGTGATTGTAGTCACTTCCAAACTATTCGTCTCCCATGTCATCATGTCATTTCCATTTATGCATATTCAAATATACCACTAACCCAATATATTGATCTGATTCACTCTTCACAATATTTATGAGGCATATGAAGTACAATTTCATTCCTCCGAAATGAAGATTATTGATCTATGTATATTGATCCAAACTTTATACCAAATCCTCAAATGTGACGTAAGGCATTGGGAAGACCAACCACTACTAGAATCCATAATGAGATGGATCAACTAACTTCGAGTAAGCCTAAAAAATGTTTTTATTGTCGCAACGAAGGTCATCATAGGAGAACATATCCATATCATCAATAATTCTTACATCTTTGTATTTATCATTTTTAATATTAATAAATTACACTTCTACCTTATGTTGTATCTTGTTTTCTATTTTATATACTTAATCTAAATTATGATGAGTATAAAGAAAACATCACAAGTTTTCTTTGGCCAAATCCCTTTGGTAATCGATTACCAACTCCCATAATCGATTACTTTCATGTGTTTTACCCATTTTTGCCCTTGATAATCGAGTACAATATTAATCAATTACAAAGGTTTGTAATTCGAATTACATCCATTGGTAATCAATTACAATAATATTTTAATTTGTTACCATAAAGCTGAAAAGAAGAAGTTTTGATGATCTTTAAAAGTCAAGTCTCAAGTGCTTTTGTTGCAAAAAGATTTTCATGAAAACTTGTCTTGTGTTAAAGCTTTTGTAATTTAGTAGATTTATGTATAAGATGTTGTTTATCTTTAATTCTATGTATTGTTTGCCTTAAGTTGCATTAAAATTTGTTTTGAATTAGAAAATCTCAATCGATTATCAAATTATAATAATTGATTATCACTAATTAACTTGCCATAATTGATTATCACGAGCAACCATAAGAATTTTTAAGCAAGTTTTTAACCGTTGTCCATTCATTAAATGAATAATCAATCACCACAAGTGGATAATTGATTATTACACGTTAATTAGCTGACAACGAATTTTTGGAGGTATCCTTATTGAGATCTCTATAAATTGGATTGAGACTCTTATCCTAAAATACGAAATACGACAATACAAAATGAGTGTATTTCGGAAATTCTTATCTGCAGTGTGCGGTGATAAGTGTTCTAGGGTTTGTGTAATCCTTCTATTGTGGCTTTGAGAACTTGGCGTGTTGGCATAGAATAAGAACTTTCACTAGGAGTATGATTGAGTGTTGTTGTTGAGTTGAAAATCTATCATCCTTTATGAAGATTCAAAGGAGTGTTCATCCTTTGTGAAGATTCAAAGGAGTGTTCATCCTTTGTAAAGATTAAAAGGAGGTGGTCATCCTTCATGAAGCATTTGGAGGAGGTGTTAATCCCTTGTGGGTTGTAGGGAAAGTGAGTTTCATATCTTAAGGTAACAAGAGAGGTGTTCTAACCTTCAACTTGCTTATTTTCTTTGTGATTGTAACAGTTTGTTGGTTTGTGCTAGTGAAACGTTAATTCTCGATTGAGATTAACAACTGGATGTGTGATCCGAACCAGGATAAAAGTTATCTTTGCTATTTTCTCTCTTCCTTACTATTTTAATTTGTTTAAATTGTTTTAAGGAATTTTTATTTACGTGAGAAACTTATTGAAAAATTGATTTGCGATAAGAAACCAATTCATTCCCCTGTTGGTTTGTTGAATGCGTTAACCATTCCGTTGCGCCGCTCTGACATAATTGATTATTAGTGAAGTCATGCTCCCCTAAACGATTTCAAGAATGAATAATCAATTATAACTTATTGTAATCAATTACCATAACTAGAAAATGTACGGAGGTACATGACTTTAGTTTTTTACCGTGTGTTAGAATTAAAGTCGTAAACTTTATTTTGAATTAAAGTTGTATACTTCCTAACATCTTCATTTATGTGGAAATGATACAATTTACTCATCCATAATTTTAAAACTTTTTATCTGTACATGTAATATTCAAAGCGTTTTTGGCTAAAACGTAAAAAATAAAAATATTAATTTTGGGGTTGATAGTTGTTTAAACAATGGGAAATGATATTTTGACAATAGTATTTGACAACATTTTGACACGGGCCACGTGTCAAAATGTGACAATATAATTGGGGTAGGGTGTTTTACATTTGGGTTCATTTTCTCATTTCAAATTTCGAATCTGAGGAAGCTTCGAGAGAGAACCGAGAACGCGAAACCTAGAGAGAGTCTCCTTTTCCCTCCACTCAACCACTCATTCCCGCCGGAGTGTCGCCATAATGTCGCTGTGCCAAAGGCGAAACCTAGAGAGTCTCCTCCTCCCTCCACCCAACCACCCATTGTCGTCGGAGTCCCACCGTTTGTAAGCGAAACCTACAGAGTCTCGTCTTCCCTCCACCCACCCATCCATTGCCGCCGTAGTGCCATCGTTCATACGCGAAACCTAAAGTTTCCTCCCACCCATCCATTGTCGCTGGAGTGTCGTCGGAGTGCAGTCATTCCTAGAGAGAGTGTCACTTCCTCCCACCCACCCATTTTCATTGTCCGCCTGAGTGTCGCCTGAGGATTGGAGTGATTGACACTGCAAATAAAAGAACATTTACTACACAACTAAGTAATCCACTAAATTGGTGGACGACCACCATTAATGGGTTTTAAATTGACCATCATTGATGGTAATAAAAATTTAAATTGACCATCATTGATGTTAATAAAAATTTAAATTTACCATCATTTACGTTGAACATAATTTTCATGATCCAGTAACATAACTGATACCAAAGGCAAATAAGTGGGTACATTAGGTGAAGTTTTTGCACAAGAAGGTAAATTATGAACATGAAACTCATTTTGGAGTGCCTAATTTTTTTTGTCATCATTTTTTGCACTTGTAACTAATGTGGAACCAATTTTTATACAATTTATGAAGAAATTGCCTTTGGTACCAGTTTTGTTCCTATACCATGACTTTTAGTACATATGGTTCCTTTGCCACCAATTTCTTTATAAATTGTATAATAATTATTTCCACATCACTTTTAAGTTGAAAAAATGATGACAAAGAAATTAGGCACTCCAAAATGAGTTTCATGTTCATAGTTGGCATTGTTGTGCAAAAGCTTCACCTGAAGTACCCACTTGTTATGCCTTTGGTACAAGTTTTGTTCCTGAACCATGACTTTTAGTAAATATGGTTCCTTTGCCACCAATTTCTTATTAAATTGTATAATAGTTATTTCCACATCACTTTTAAGTTGAAAAAATGATGACAAAGAAATTAGGCACTCCAAAATGAGTTTCATGTTCATAGTTGAAAGTGATGTGCAAAATCTTCACCTGAAGTACCCACTTATTTTGCCTTTGGTATCACTTGTGTTCCTGCACCATGACTTAGTAAATATGGTTCATTTGCCACCAATTTCTTCATAAATTGTATAAAATTTGGTTCCACATTAGTTATGACTGCAAAAAATGATGACAAAAAAATCAGGCACTCCAAAATGAGTTTCATGTTCATAGTTTATCTTCTTGTGCAAAAACTTCACCTAATATACCCACTTATTTTTCCTTTGGTACCAGTTCTGTTACAGGACCATGAATGGTCAATTTAAAACCCATTAATGGTGGTCGTCCACCAATTCAGTGGATTACTTAGTTGTGTAATAAATGTTCTTTTCTTTGCATTGTTGATGAGTGCATATTTATGCCCATATTTATGCTTTAAAATTCAAATTTTTGATGGGATAATTGTGCTTAAATGGTTTATTTAAGTGAATTTGTGATGGTTGGAATTGTTGGGTTTGGGAAATAAAGAAACGTAAAAAGTGAATTTTAGCACATAAATTATTATTGGATGTTCTAATGTTTATTTGTGCAGCTGAGAATATAAGTTTTATTGGTCCAAATGGCAATTCAAGGCCCAAAATCAGATTTTATGTGGAAAATTCAGAAGGGGCTAAAGTGCAAATAGAGGAAATTTCAGCGTATTTGTGCAATTTTGGAAAGTCAGAAAATCTAAAAGATAAAATTCAGTTGTTGAATTTAATTTGGGAATATCAACAGAAAATATCTTCCAAATAATTTTATCATTATCTAAATCTTTTAGTTATTTGGAAGATATAAGATATAAGATAATTGAGTTAATATCTATCAAATATTCTTTAAAACTGATTTAATCTAATGAATATTTGAAAGATATAATATATCAACAGAAAATATCTTATCAACAAACTATTCAAAGTCCAAGCCCAATCAAACCTATATAAAGAGACCCAAGGGAGGCAGAAAGAGGGGGACTTCACTTCATTCATTCTCTCATACTCCTCTCATTTTTCTTTCATCTTGTATTCAACTCCATTCATGGAGAGCTAAGCATCTAGGGCTATTCTGCTGTAATTCCAAGACAGATTATGAGGTTATGTTCAGTTAATGCAATTGTTTACTTTGATTATTGATTAAGTTGTTCTCTCTATGTCTTTCATCTCTCTATCTTGTTAAAAGCAAAGATTTTTGCATCATAATATGTTTGAATCTATATGCATATTGATTATATGAGTTTTAGGGTTTCTAGGTTTAAATTGAGAATCTACTTTGATTTAATTTAGGAACTTTCATATGATTAAATGATTTTTACTATCAATTGAGAATGTACTTTGGTTGGTAGTAATAATTTCAACTATAATCAATTGAGAATTTACTTTGATTGATTAACTTTTAATTTGGTTAAGAGATTTAAGAATAGTCATGATTAAACACAATAAAATTTGATTGAGAATGTACTTTGGTTGAATTTATTGTGAATAATCTAGAAAGGTTTTGCATTTGATTGAGAATTTACTTTGGTTAAATGCATGATCGCCCTCAAATTAATTAAGAATGTACTTTAATTAATTTGAAACTTAAATAATAATCAATTGAACAATTATCTATGAATAACCGATGACGAATCTATCTTGGAAAAGCAGTGGAATTAACCTATTTAATCATAACTATTTTTAAGTTTATTATTTGTTCTTTAAACATTCTTCAAACATCATTTTTATTCATAAGCATTGCATAGCATAAGAGTCAGATATTCAGAAGCAATTCCGTGTTCGTTGGGAGACGACTCAGGGTTACTTTAGCCCTATCTACCTTCTTGAATACTACTTGGCAATACTGATGTTGCCTTGAAAAGTAGTATTAATTTAATAGCTTCGACGACAGCTTATCAATTGTCAATCACCCCAATCCTCAGGCGGCATTCTGGCGGCAATGGGTGGGTGGGTGGAGAGAAGAGGAGACTCTGTAGGTTTCGCTTACGAACGGTGGGACTCTAGAGGCAATGGGTGGCTGGGTGGAGGGAAGAGGGAAAGGAGACTCTCTAGATTTGGCCTTTGACACGTCGACACTATGGTGGCGCTCCAACGACAATGAGTGGCTTAGTGGATGGAAGAGGAGACTCTCTCTAAATTTTGCGCTGTGATTCTCTCTCGAAGTTTCCTTAGATTCAAAATCTTAAAAGAGAAAATGAATCCAAATGTAAAAAACCTTGCCCCAATTCTATGGTCATGTCATTCTGAACTTTTTAAATTATTTTCCACGTGAACCATTCACTTTTTGACACGTGACCCTTGTCAAAATATTATCAAATACTATTGTCAAAATATCATTTTCCTTAAAAAATGGCAAACTTCTAGAAGTTTTCTTTAAGGTCTGAACACATTTTAAATTAGGTTTAATTGCTTCCTTTGTCCCCAGTTTGGTTGAATTGTGTCAAATTCATCCTCATTTTTAAAAAAGTTTCATTGTCGTCCTCACGTGGTGTAAAAGTGTCAATTGAATCCAAACATAGAAAAAATTTGTGTCAAAGTAGTCATTTTTCCTATATCTCTGTGTCTTCCTTTCATATGTCACTTCTCTGGAGCTATGAAAAGCCTTAAATTGGATAAGGTAAAATGAATATCTGTACTTGATTGTATGAAAGGAAGACACAGAGATATAGGAAAAATGACTACTTTGACACAAATTTTTTCTATGTTTGGATTCAATTGACACTTTTACATCACGTGAGGACGACAATGAAACTTTTTTAAAAATGAGGATGAATTTGACACAATTCAACCAAACTAGGGACAAAGGAAGCGATTAAACCTTTAAATTAATAATACCGTTTGATTTAGAAACGGAACACTTGCTTCAAAAGAAACGGAACAGGTTATTGGCAAGGTTCCCACGTGATTCTTCAACGGGCAGGGAAGACGAAGCCCAAAAGGACGAATTCATCAACCTACAGCCAAGTAAAAACAAAACAAAAAGACTGAAAATTTTGAAAATGTCAGTGTTTCCACATCAAACGGCGCCGTTGTGAAAAGTCCGACGCTGATTGTTGTTCGCGAGTGTCAACGTTGTTTGCAGTCTACTGCCTTCAACGGAAAAGTAAAGGACGCTCACGTCTCTTTTTCCATCAACTAATTTCCTATTTATTTATTTATTATCTTATTAATTATATCATTATAATACTAGTTTACTTTCTATTAATCTTTTCCAATTATTTATCATACAGCTACTCACACCGCCATCGTCGCCTTTACTTTACCATTTCATCATTGATCTGCTTTGATTCTTCGTCTTCAAGCTTCAACCTCAGCAGACGAAAGTCATCTAAAATCCCAAATAAAAAAAGTGAGATTGTTTTCATTAGATAGTATATTAAAAGAAAAAGAAAAAAGAAAAAAAAATGAGTTCGATTCATTTGATAAACACTCTTGCAGCTCCGCTTCGTTCTTTTTCTCCTCCCTCCCTTTTTCCGCAATGCCATTATCCTATCCGTTCCTCTGCTGTACCGAAACGGCGTCGTTCGTCTCACTCGTCTGGGTTTCGCCTTGCCTCAAGTCCAACCGTGAATTCGGTTCCCGTAAGTCTTTTCTTCTCTTCAGATCAAGCGTCATTTTTACGCTACCGTGTTCCTTAACTTTTTTTCTTTTGCGGGTTGCGGTTTTTACCTTCTCAGCGTGAGAATGGAACCTATACCGTTGCTGATTTCATGACAAAGAAGCAAGATTTGCATGTTGTGAAAACCACCACCACTGTCGATGAAGGTAACTCAATGTTGTGTGAAGTTTTATTATGTGATTTACTGTATTTATTTATATATCGTTATTTTTCCTTGGATTATAGCTCTGGAGGCTCTGGTAAACAACAGAATAAGCGGTCTTCCGGTAATTGATGATAACTGGAATTTGGTAATTTTCTTGTCCCCGTCACTTTTTTTTTGCTCTGTTGAGTAAATTAATGCTTAAAAACTTAAACACACTTGGGTTTCTATTTTGGACTGGATTCAATTCCTCCTTGAACTTTTTCTACCTCTTTTGACGCTGCAGGTCGGAGTTGTTTCAGATTATGATTTATTAGCTATTGATTCGATATCAGGTACTATGGATATCAAAGATCCAGAATTGGAAAATGTTATGTTGTACTACCTTTGATTTACATTTAGAGTGGCGAAATTTCTGTTTACTACAAAGCCAAATCAATGTTCGTATAAGTTGAATGGCTGATGGGAGTGATTATACTTTATATTTTTTTCAAAGTTTGTGCGTTGTAACTGACCTATGGGTGTGAAATTGAAGATCTTGTTGCTTGTATATGCTATAGTAAAAGAGTTGGTCATTTCTGTTTTGGTTGGTGAGTAACGAGGCTAATGGGACTCCCTCTATTTCAAATTATCTGGGAGTTTGTATTTCTAAATTGTCTAACTTCATAAAATCAAGAGAGTATTAATTTTTTTCTCAAACTCCTCCCTCACTTGTTGGTAACCTATCTAACTATTCAATGTATTTAACTAAGAATGTTATTAGTAGTAAGTTAGTAACGCACTTTCTAATACACTTCTAACATATTACCTAGTGTTGGTTAAGATTTATACTACAAAATAAGAAGTGGGGTTACAAAAATTTGTAATTGCCATAGAATTTCAGCAGATAGTAAATTCTGTTGCTAGCATTTCTCTTTAATTAGTTCACAACTATGCTCTGACATTTTTGGAAGGGTATTTTAGTCAAAGAAGACTTTTTATCATGGTAATTGGTGCAGTGATGAACAACTCTTATCATGTGTGCAATAGCATAAATGACAAATATTTTGAAATGAAGAGAGTATTTAATTTTTTTTCCAAGTCTGAAACACAGCAATTCTGGAATCCCATTGTTGTGCTTACTTTTGTGAATAAGTTCTCTGCATGCTGCTGCCAAGATTTTGCTAATCATTATGCCTGGCTTTTAGGAGGTCCTCAGAGTGATGCAAACCTGTTCCCCAACGTCGATAGTTCTTGGAAAGTAAGTGTAACCTTTTTCTGTTCTACTTCTTAAGCGTGATTTTCTGTTAGCATCTACCATGATACGTTATGAATTCTGATTATATGGAATAGATTTATCATTTATAGATGATTGCATATAACTCCTCTGAAACTCATGCCAAATGATGCTATTAGATGCTAATGTGGTAATGATGAGTGATGATATTCAAAAACTAATGTTTGGACATAGTTTTTAATGCAATAATATAGTTTTTAAGGAAATAATTAATAATTCACCAGCCCAACGCACAATCAGTTACAAATGCTGAGCCCACTTTTCATTTGACGACATTTTGGTTGGATAAATATAAAAAAAGACATTTGGATCATTGAATACTTGATAACAAACCTCTGTTTACTATTCCTTTTTTATAGAGCAGCTTATATCTGATTCGTATATTTTGTTCATAGACTGGGTGTGTTTTGCAAGTTTGAATTTTCATGTCCCATCAATATTCATGGGTAGAATGAGTCCTCATATCCTTTTACCTTGTCAAAATTTATTGCCTGTTTCTTGATGTATAACTGGATCATATTTCTGAAAACGTGTAAGATTTTAAGGGGAAACAAATAATATTGATGTTCCATGGTTACTACTTTTAACCAACGCACTTCCTTGTGCCTCAGTTTATAGAATAGAAGAAAAAATTTGTGAGGTATGATCATGGTTATCAAAATCGCATGTCAACTCGTAAACTTGTCCGTGTTTATGTTCTCACACCCCTATAAACACCCATAAACCGATTTAACTCATGTAGAATCGCTTTTTGATAGGCTCGTGTAAACTAGAGCAAAATTGGTTAAACTCACTTGAAATCAGAGTTTAGAGGCGATTCAGCGAGCTCAATTGGACATTAGAAATTAGCTAGAAATGGTTTGTTTCTAGGTCAATATATATGCAAAGCGCATCTAGGGAATGATTTCATGGTTCATTGGCTCTCTCTTACAACAATCTGCATTGGGTGTTGATGTTGATTTGCCTATTGCACCAACTAATATCTCCTTATGTCTTCTCCGCACTACTCCATCTTTGTGTTTTTGTTTTTGATTCTCCACCTCAGTTTTAGGGGACGACACAACATGTTAGGGTTTTAACTTTCTGTTTTAATCACCTCTTATTATTTTGGACCATTGGGCCTCCCTTTTACCATGCTGAACTTTTGGGCCAACATTTAAGTTCAGGGTGTTGCTCCCTCCACCACCACACCTTTCTCCCTCCACCTCCCCAATTGTTTTTAATTCCAATTATATCCTTAAATTAAAATTTTTTACTTTTACTATTTTAATTTATTTCAAACCTAGTTCCCCTTACATTATTAAAATACATTAAAAATATATTCAAAAATAATAAATCAAAACATTTAAATTAAATTATTAAAATATTTCAAAAATAAAGAATAAACTAATAAAACAAATCCTAAAATTAAAAAACGTAACCTTTAAACGGGTGACATACTTCAACGGATGTCAACATCCGTTGAAGGAAAAAACGGATGTCGACATCCGTTTTACCTTAAACGGATGTTGACATCCGTTGAAGGATTTTGACATCCGTTGAAGAAGGATGTCACCTCCGTTTAAATGTTACGTTTTTTATTTTAGGGTTTTATTTGAAGGTTTATTCGAATACGCACCTTGAGGAAGCAACACACGCACTGCACTACTCCATACACTACACCACGAGAGCGACACTGCACCACGAGAGGGAGACTGCTTGATAATTCTTTCCACCACCACCAACATTTACAACTTGTAGTATCTCACAGCGACAAAAGAAAGAGAGGAAGAAATATAATGTTAAAATAAAAGAAAAGTATTTTACTCATGTACGAGGAACTAGAATAAATTATTAGTAGAATAGGTTGTGAATGGGTAAAATTAAAAAATAACCCTAAAAATAAAATTTTACTTACGGGCAAAATAGTAAAGAGGAGGTGGAGGGAGAAAGGTGTGGTGGTGGAGGGAGCAACACCCTTAAGTTCAACAACTTTTTTTTTATGAGAAGTATAAACTATAATCAATTAAAATTATGATAAAAGAATAAGAATATTAGAGAAAAATATTTAAAAATATATAATATGATAAACTAATAATTATAATACTGTAAAGAATAAAAAAAATTATTTATAACATTATAAATATTAAATTATAAATTATTAGTGGAATAGGTTGTGAATGGGTAAAATTAAAAAATAACCCTAAAAATAAAATTTTACTTAGGGGCAAAATAGTAAAGAGGAGGTGGAGGGAGAAAGGTGTGGTGGTGGAGGGAGCAACACCCTTAAGTTCAACAACTTTTTTTTATGAGAAGTATAAACTATAATCAATTAAAATTATGATAAAAGAATAAGAATATTAGAGAAAAATATTTAAAAATATATAATATGATAAACTAATAATTATAATACTGTAAAGAATAAAAAAAATTATTTATAACATTATAAATATTAAATTATTATGTTATTTATAAATATTTTAAAATGTTTTATGTAACATCCAAAAAATACAGTCTAAAACTATATGATAGAATACTCACATTGAATAATATTACAAATCAGTCTTACATTAAAAGAGAAGTACTCTTGTGGCCGAACGGCCTACAACAAGAACTAGAAACTTAAAACTGTACAAGATAAGCAATTCCGACCGAACGGTTTACAAAAGGATTATACCGAACGGTCTTACAAAAGAAAAAGGAAAAGATGATCGAACGATCATCTTAAAACTTAACTAATATACTGACCGAACGGTTCTACTGTTCGGTCTTAACTTCTACCTCAACTAAGCTATCTTCCTCCAACGCCTCTTCCAGCAGCTCGTCTACTTCTGCTCACATCCACATGGATGATCATTGCAACAAAAAGACAAACGAACGTATAAAGCAGACAAGACAGGAAACATAGGGCAAGCTTATGTAATTCAATTCATGTATAAACATATATTTCACACAATCAACCAAACAAGATAATTCATCACTCGTTCATACAAAGCCTAATACTAGACTGACTGTCCGGACTGTATGAATTCTATGTAGCTACGACATTTGTGCACCCGGGTGATATAGTAAATAGGATACCCTCAACAGCTGCCACCTGAGGTTAGTCCTATCTGTCCAAATTAACCATAAGGACTAGGACCTCCTGTCGTTCCCACACATGACTTATCCTTCTCTACATGAGAACGAGTAATCACGGAACATCAGGATGAATTGCCAGCTTAGCATGCCCACGTTCATACTTTACCAAATTCCAATATCCATTCATGAGATATTCCTCCCCGGAATACTCGTTCATAATCATACCCATTTCATCTACGTCATATTTCCATCATCTTCCATTTTCAAACTTCAATTTTAACTAAGATCACTTAAGATACCAAATACCGAACGTACAACTTTAACCCTTAACGAGACCGAACACTTGGACTGAGACCGAGAGGTTTCCCAGTTCCAGAACATATCAAAACCGAGAGAGAATTACCATCGGAGTTGGGAAGAGACCAAGTTCAATAATAGTTCTCAAGATTTAAAAGGATTGAACATTATTTACAAAGTGAGTCAATTTGATGAACTGACTCATGAGAGTTTAGACTGAACACCTTAAAGCCTAGACCGAGTACTAAGACTCTAGGCCGAAACCAATGGAAACAGACACTACAAGACATTCAAATAATAGTACTTAAAAGAATTATATGAAAAATCGAACGCTTATAAATACTTAGCTTATTTATAAATTTATCCTCAAGAAAACCGAATGCTAGTCAAAGACCGAGCACGGTTGAGGGTGAACACCATTGAGTTTGGACGAACGCTATTTTCATCAAGGTAGATTATAGAAAAGAGAATGAGCGCTTGGTGTAAGACCCAACACTAAATAGTACGAGCGCTTGGTGAAAGACCTAGCTCTAAATCGTACGAGCGCTTGGTGAATATAAGATATCATTTGACTAATGTTCAAGAACGAACGGACATAATACTACACAGATATACTTAAATTTATATAAAAATACCAAGGAAAAGATATCCTTGGTGGAACGCCTGAACACAAATTGTACTAGACGAAGACGCTCGTCCTCAATAAAAATTCTTTCCAAAAGAAAGAATTCAGTTCTAAACGAGTCCTCTATAAAGAAACCGAATGGGCAAAGACTAATCAGTAACGAACACACATTATCTTAGGGAAACTTCATACTTAGAAATCATTTATCTCAGCTCATTTCTCAACATTTATCTTCATAAAATCAAACATCCATATCATAGTAAATAATCATACTTCATACAATTAGAACATAGCAACAATCATATTTATTCAGCAATTCAACAAACGTACATACAATCCAACAAACATACAAATCAAATTATATAAGCTTCCCTTACCTCTGAGCGTGACCGAACGTTCACAGGTAGGATTACTGATTTACCTCTACGAATCCTTCTACCCTCAACGCTCAACAATTCTCCAAGACTAAACCAAGTCAAATCATAACACTATCAGAACTACAAATTTTAGAAGAATAAATAACACATGAAACCAGAAATTGGTTTGCATGTCTAGAAAACCGCACGGTTGAGTGAAGAGAAGAACTTACCAGCTCAGTTTCACAAACCGATCGGTTCAAGCGAAAGCTCTTGACACCGGGAGAGTGGAAATGGTGCCTGAATGGTGATCGGAGGAAGAAACGATGAGGTTTTCTTAGAGAGAAGATGAAGGAGATGTAGAGAGAAGGAGGGGAGATTTGAGATTTTCAGAAATTTGGGAAGAAGGGTGCATGCAGAGAGTATGACGTGAATTTCTGAAAATCAAAGTTTTTCCTTCCAACGTCAAAACGGACGTCCACTCAGCTGCTAACACCTGCCTTCACCCATCTGAGTGTCGAACCCCTCGCGTGACACATGGAATCCATAAGACGGTACGTGTGTGGATTTGAGTGGTTCTGACATTTTATATGAAGTAAACTCTATAAGAGTTTACAATTCGAGTTTAGGAAGCTCCCACGAGTTTACGTGAAGTGTTGAGTTTGACAACCTTGGGTATGATGTGTTTTTACATACCTGTGTCTCCACATTTCTTATGCCAGAGTCAACCTTGAAGCAGCTATGATCCACTTATGCATTAATGCCTTTCTATATATTAGGGTTGCCTATTTTTCTCCAAAGGGTTCTGTTTTTTTCCCTGGGGATAACAGAGGAGGAGGATTGAGGTAGTTGAGAAATAACTGTCTGATTGAGCGATTATAACAAAGTTCATAGAAGCCTAGAAGGGGAACATGAGGAGAGAAAATAAGCAAAGGGATTGATTTTCTGTATCAGTCCAATCTGAAGAAAATAATAGACCAGAAAGAGTTAGCGCACAATTACTTGTAAGAAGGAAGGAAGGTGTGGCAACAACAACTGAAAAATGAGAGATAAATTTCATAACAAGTGATATCTGGAAATTGGGAGAATAGGGAGAGAAAGGGGTCCTTTCCTTGTAGTGGAGGGGTAGGGGAGGAGGTCAGGTAGTGGTTGACTGGCTTTATCCTTGGTGTAGGTTTGCTTCTTCATATTAGGCATTCATGTTTACGTCAGTCTGTACTGACTTTTCTTGCATTTTATAGTAAACTAAAATATAGTGTATCTTCTTCATCCCTATGCTGATACCCTCGGTTTCTGTTTTGTTAGCACTCGTCTTTTGTTCCACTTGAAAAGGACAGTTCCCTTTATAGTTTATTCTTTAATTGGTTTGCAAGATGGTCGTAAAAATGTTTTAGTGAATCCGTGCACATGAAACTCAAACCATTCCGATGTTGGGTGTCACTGTAATAATATTCTTCCATACGATAAAGGATTATGTTCAGGTTGAGCCATGATTCTTAATTGGACTTTTGCTTTCTTTTCTTCACTTGCCCTCAAAGAGAAAGGGGAATTGTAATTGTTTAGCAAGAGCTCTTATTCTATTGAATGACAACCCTTCTGTAACTCTAATTATTGTTTTGCATGGCAGACTTTCAATGAGTTACAAAAGCTGCTTAGTAAGACTAATGGCCAAGTTGTTGGTGACTTGATGACTCCAACTCCACTTGTTGTCCATGAATCGACAAGTCTGGAGGAAGCTGCGAGGTACTGACTTTTCATACATATCCAATAATGTTGAATTTTCTGATTCTTTTGCATGTAACACCGTAATTTGGAACAATGTACGAGGACGATAAAATCACTGATGATTTATTGCGATTAGTGCCACCATTTATGTTAAATATTTTTATGATAGTTAAATTATTAAATTCTGATTGATCAACTGATACTCGACACCGTTACTTGTATAGGCTGTTGCTTGAAACAAAATATCGCAGACTACCTGTGGTCGACGATGATGGAAAGCTGGTAGAATATATATTCTCTCTTGCAAGATTAATTTTTGTGCTTCTTCCACAGGTGACTCCTGCTAATTTGATTTTTCTGCGTTCTTTCTAGGTTGGACTTATTACAAGAGGAAATATTGTTAAGGCAGCTCTGCTATCAAAACGCGCGGGAGAGTGGTGATAGTGTTTTTTGAGAAAAACGTCATTGGAATAGCTTTGCTTGCTGGTTGTGCCGGTGAGAGTACGTATAATGTTAAGTATAGTGTCGTATATAGTGAGTGTGTATGTTACGGGCAAAAAGAGAAGCTGAAATAAACTTTTGACGGCCTTGTGAGATCTTAGTAGTGTGGGTAAGAAACAAGATAGAATGAAGTGATTTATCGATCACCTTTATTAGGTTATCGACATTGTTTCGTGCATTGATTATTACGAGCATGGAGATACATCCTCTTTATTAGTCTGTTAGGCTGGAACTGATAATTTAAAGCCCTGTATTATAAATTTATATTGTAAATTGCTGAGGATTTATAAATTTATTTGTATGTTATTTTGCTCTGGTCGCTTTCCTATATTGGATCATTCACGAAGTTCTCGAGTCTCCATATCTACCAGTTTATTGTCGTATTAAATATCTCTAGACCGGGTCAACATCTGATCACATGTACTCTTTTATGGAGTGAAATACATTCCCGTTGTTAAAAGATACGAATTAAATTTTTTACAAAAAATATATGAACGTTCTATAAATGATATTGGAAAGCATTTTTGTGATATGTAACTTCCTGCAATCTTTTTTTGATTGGTTTGTTCTTTTGGTAGTAACTTTGTCAAAACATCTGTATATTTTTTTTCCCTTGTACGTGGTTATATATTTTGTCATCTAACTTAAAAGGATGTCCGAAAATAAAATGAGTGAAAGTTTTCGTCCTTGAGAAATGTATGCATTAGTATAAGTTATTCTAGTGAGGGTTAGCAAGTGAATCTTTATGTTTTGAAAATGTTGGTAATGATAATAATGTTGTAAGTAATCAATAAAGACGTTTTTTAAAATATATGTTCAGTTGAGACTGAAGTTGCCACATCTGCATTAACTTCCCCAACATTTAAGAATAAGATCTCAACTTTGGTGCAAATATGCTTTTTCTTTAAAAAAAATACATGAAACTTGTCTTAATTAACTATTTTGGTTTCAAAAAATATAAATTTATTTTTTATTTGATCTTAAGTTGAGTATTATTGTTCTTTTAAACTTTATTTTAGTTGTAATATCAACTGCGATGTCATATTTTAGTCCATTTTCATTTTTATACTTTACTTTCAATTTATGCTTTGACATAAAGTTTGCACTATAATTTAACAAATCAAATATAAATAAATTACTTAAAATTATATTGATATGACTTGTCAAAAAAAAACAAGAAAAAATTATATTATGATTTAGAGGAATTCAACTACTTTAAAACTTCTTTCAATTATTTAAGTATCGATAATCTATATTTTTTTAATAATGAAAAATACAACTGATTTCATTTTATTTTTTTTAATGTTTTCAATCAGAGAACAATACCTGTAACTTATTAGAGAAAAGATATTGACATTTACTTGGAATGGTAAGCATGAATTAATAGGGTTATTAACCAAAGACTGGCCTACTAGAAACAAATTTTCGACATTTTTTCTTTCGTTCACATTTTTCAAGACAAATAATACTTTATTATTTATTTTATATGTTTCTATTCACTATAAAACATTCTCAAATTATAATCACTACTAAAGACGTGGACATAAAATATTGTTTTAACTTATGACAAGAGAGATCTATCTACACTAAATTTGGATGTCCTATTTTTAATATATATATATATATATATATATATATATATATATATATATATACATACTTATACAATTTTTATAAGACAGAAAAGAAAAAAAAAATCCGAATACTCTACTATTTAAACCAATAGAATCTTCTTCGTTAAGGCGTCATCTTCTATCATCTTAGCCATGAGTTTTGGTAGCTGAATGATTTTAATTATACCCTAAAAGATTTGTCCTTAAATATGAATGATATATAATGAAAACAATCTTTATTAGTTGAGTTTTGTATTATCTTCTTCCATGAAGAAATATCAACCGACATAAATTCCAAACAACATAAATACATTTTAGATCTACAAGTAAATCATAAGATTCTTTTTTTCAAAATCAAAGATAAAATAACACTTTATAAAAGGACATATAAACATATCTTGTTTTTGCTATTTTATGTTTCTGTTCATTTTGTTTTTGTTTGTTTGATGCTATGAAACAACAAAAATAAGGGATTTATATTAAAGAAAAGTCAAAAAAAGTTATTCTCCACTTTTCTCTTTATGTTTTCTATAACTTTTCTTTTCATTTTTACTTTTTTTTTTCTCATAAGCACTTTTTACATTTTCTCTTAAATTTCCTTTCTTTTGCTAAAAATTTTCTTCCTTTTTTTTTAAGATATTTTATCTTATTATAAGTTTCTTATGAAAGTTATTACTTCTACGCGGGTAGTTGATAGAAATCACCATGATAATGATTAGGATAACAATTTGTGTGGGTATTGTGGATAAAATCTACTACAAATATTTATTATTTGTGTAATAGATAATGAGTATTTTAATAGCTGTTTATAAACGGGTTACCAATATTCACTGGGATCCGTAAAGAATTAAAATAAAATTTTAATTTATATTTTATTAAGTTAAATTTAATTAAAAATAAAATTAATTTATATTTTATTAGTTAAATTTAATTAAAATAAAATTTTAATTTATATTTAGTTTAATTTTTATTATATTTTATATTTCTTTTTTGTATTTTTATTTAAACTTTATTTTAAAAAGTTATAAAATGTCTTTTTTAAATATCCATGAATATTTGTGGGCTTTATAATATCTGCAAGTATTTTTAAGCAAGTACTCGATGGGTGACAAGGAGGGTAACATGTGGAATTTTTTATTGTGGATCGGGTTGTGTGTACACACTATTGTACTCGATTTGATCGGTTGTCATCTCTGGTAATGACTAATATGCACTCCTTTACTTAGAGATGTCTAAGAGATAAAATAATATTCTTTTCTTGTATGTTATCCCTCACCATATTTGCTTGTAGCTTTTTCTTATTATTTTGGCATAAGTTTATAATTTGATCTCTTATCTTAGACTCATTCAATCATGATCTCTAGTAACCTTATAAGTTACTGCATATTATAATGATTAGAATGATCACTCTTTCTTTTTTTATCAAAATATTTACTCTAAGTTTTGAAAGGATTTCACAAAAATGGAATGACAACTTTTTAACAAAATTTCAAGTATGGGTGAGCATGTATTTTTATGTAAACCAAATGAAGTCTTCTAAAATATATTGAAACATGACTTAATTTTAGCTTTTAACGGAAAGCACAAAACAAAGAAAGCAAGTCCCAACAAAAAAAAAATAATATAAACTAGACGAATGTCTAATGTGAAAGTCTAAGTTATACTAATGAGTCCCTTAGCATCCTTCCTCAAGTCTAAACGCATACCATTACCCAATTGAAGTAGAGATATGAGAGAAAAAGAACCCAAAGGTACAAACACAAAAAGACTTAGAATTTGTGACAGAAATGAAGTTGTTGCTAAAATATAAGAAAAGAATGCAACACAAAATAGCCACAATATTTGTAACTGAAAACAACAACTTAGACATGGAAAAAATCTATTACAACTACAAGCTGAATTTGAAAACAAAAAGTAACAAAAAAACAAAAACGTATTTTTCGATGAAATAAAAAAAAGATAAATAAGTTTATCATAAAAGTGGTTCTGAAGGTGTTTTTGATGATTTTCTTGTGCTTTTTCGTGTGGCTCTAGTGCAACTCTCTTTTTAGTGTTTTCTCACAAGTGTTTGCACTCTTTTTGAAGTCTTCTCTTGTCTTTAGAGGTCTCCCAAAGAGTTATGTCATCTACTTTAACAACACCCAATATAGTACTTTAGAAAGAGGCGAATCCTCAAGAAACAATTGTAAAGTTTAAACATTTCCAATCAAGAGTATGATAAATGTAAAATCTAGAAAAGCTCAATTAAAAATAGAAAACTTCAAACAAAGAGTATTTATGAAAATTCTCAAACAATTGAGAAAGAATGACAAACAAAATTTAAAGACAAATTTATAAGTAGGTACAATAAATAAATCCTATTAAATAACTTTAAATTTCAATTAAATAATAAAATGAACTAATGAACTGCAAGTTAAATCATGGAACAATTAAAACACAAGTTGCAATTTCAAGTATGGAACTAAACAATTTTTTTTTCACTCTAAGATGCTTATAACATAATTCAAGTCATAAGATGAAGAGGGTTTTCATCATCTTCGTAGATTCTCCTTCAACTTGAGTGAAGAGAGTTTTCATCATCTTGATACCAAGACTTGTTCCTTCATGTGGGTTTTGACCCATCCTTAGGATGATACTCCTTCATTGGTTGTACATATTAAAGAAAATTAACTTAGTTTACTTTCTTCGTTTGGATTTGTACCAAATCAATTTTCCATCAGACTATTTGAATGTATAAAGAAGATTTAAATATATGTTTTTCTTACTCTAAGGAACACTAAGCAAACTAATTTTTGTGTTTGGTAAAGAAGAAAACAATATAAAAGGTGAAAAAGAAAAGTAAAGAAAAGAAGAAAAATAAAAGAGAAATAACTGAAGAGAAAGAGAGGAGAAAAGGATTAATTTATTTTATTTGTATTAGTAATATCGTGGTTGTCGTTATGATGTATAAAATAACTTTAGATACTTGTTTTTAAATTGTTTCCAACAATTATCACCACATAGTTAGGAAAATAAGAAAAGATAGAAAAAGAAAATAAAAAATAAGAAAATGTCATGATCATGAATGATTAAAGTAAATGAAGTTAGAATAAGTTTTAAAGGATTGTTAAATTTGAATATTGAGCTTTGGTCTTTTACTAATATTGTATTGATTTACTTTTTTTTCATGTATGTATTTATTTAATTTTTTAATAATAAGTATTGTTTTTTTTTATCTATGTATTTAATGTATTCTTTATTGTGGATTTGGTGTGACTCATGTTTTCGTACTGTTTTTCTTTTTCTTAATAAAATTTTTCTTTTATAACAATAATGATTAACATAAAATTATATAAAAAACTAACCATTATGAATTAATAATTCAAATATAAGAATTAAACAATTCTATTCAAAACCTATCCCACCCATGCTAAGCTTCAATTCAAAATTCCATTAAACTTCATACAAAAGTATATATAAACCTATTTAAATTATTAATCAAATTTACTAGCTAATCCAACCAGTCATCTAATTAACTAATAAAATTAATGTCGATAAAAGTTTTGTAATTACAAAATCCAGACACAATACAAAGAAAAACAAAATCTTATTCTTGCCGAAGCCTCCTTTCTTGGTCATTTATTGATACACTCATATTTTCCTGCATAAAAAGAATTTGAACTCAAATTAAATTCTTTATTGCCAACAAACAAGCACATAAATATAAGAGCTGAATGCATTCAAATATAAAATTTATATAAATTGGGATCAAGTACAACCTATAAAAAAACATCAAAACAACGCCAAAATTAAGTGACTATTCACATGTTTCATAACTAATATAATCCAATGCAAAACGATAATAGAAACTTTCTCAAAATTAACAAAAGTAAAAAAGAAATGGCCTTTATAACCATGCAATCTTTATTTAAATTCAAAACTGAATAACTTATATGCATTCATCCATATGCTAACTCTTCCATGAGAAAAAAAAAACACATTATTAGTAATTTCAAAAGAAAAGTTAGATTCATAATGTGAAATAGAGAAAAGATACCAAAGTTTTGCAATCCCTTCAAAGATTCTTTATCAATCACGTCAATAGAAAACTTGACCTTTCTTGTTCAACATTTGTTTTAGGTTTTTCGCTTTTTTCCTTCTCCTTTTATAAGCGTTTTTTCTTCTTTCTTCACTTTTTTTTTTTATCTTTTTCTCTTATTTTTTGTCATTTTTGTCTCTCTAATCCTTGGATTTTGTGTTATTTCTTCATATCTTCTTTCATATTTTTTTTTTCTAGTTTTTCAATGCTTTATTTTTCTCTCTATATCTAAAATATATGTAATAATCTTTGCTGTCTTGCTCACTGTTAAAACATTGTTAAAAAGAAAATGTCCATATCCTTCACTTTGAGACAAAGTGAATTTAGTTTCAGTCATTGAACTTAATGTTTCTTCATGCTAAACAATTTTAGAAAAACTAAAGAATGGTCAGCACATGTAAACAAATATAGACAATATCATTTATCAAGATTTTTACACTCAGTTCATTGATATATTACCCTTTTTTAAAATTATTTTAGTTTTTGTACTTATGACCATTTGGTCCGTCACCGTTTGAACGATCAACTATAATTTAGATGGTTAATTAGTGAGCTCGACGAGCCACTAGACAGGACGACCAATCATGTATCAACCCAAAGCACAAACTAGTGAGTCAAGCTAAAAATTGAAATAGACCAACTAATCATACACCAACTTGGAGCCCAAGTCACCGAGACCGGTCTATCACCAAACAAGTCGGCATGTACGACTACAAAAAAACTTGATTTATTGACAGACAAAATCTCTCAGTAATGTCTAAAATTCGTCGGCAATGCATATTTTTCGACTGATTTTTAAAGTCAAAAAATCTGTTGATAAATTTCTTATAAAAAATATTACTAACGGATAATGACCGTCAGTATAATGACCCTTGGTAAATACCGACGGACAAAGTCCATCTGTAATGGAAGAAGAAAACATGTAACATTATCGATGGCTTGCAGCCTTCGCTGGTTAGCAACGACCTACGACCTTGAGTCATTACCAATGACCAAAGTCTGTCAGTAATGTTTGCAGGAGGTAAAGATTTGTATTATCGGTGGCAGGATCCCTTTGGTAATGACGTCAACACGATGTACATTACCAACGAATTGATCCATCGGTAAGTCTATCAGTAAAGTTCAAGAGAGTCACATGTGCAAATGGTAACATTGCTTACCCATCACAATAAACCATCTAAGAAAACACTCAACGCACACAAATTCTCAATTTAGATAATGCAATCAATTGTGACAATTCTTACAATGGAATCATGAAACGTAATCCATATCAATAAAATGCATTGTTATTGTATCATTCAAGCAATAAATAATACAAAAAATTCTTAAAATAAAAGCTTGCATAAATGTTTGTAAAAGTAGTTCATCAAATTCTAATAATAATTATAGTCATCTGAATCAAGTTCTTCTTCATGTTGTTGAAGCTGTTACTAGGAAGGCAATTGTTGCTGGGAGATGGCTATACTAGGGTGGGCTGCATTGGTAGGCGTTGTTGTTGGACGATGATGGAGTGAACTAATTTTGTCATTGTTGAGACAATAATGTCATGAACATATTATCGAGATTCTTAAATCTCTAAATAAGTGCATCATAAGCATGGTCACAAGCTTGTAGTTACTGTTTCAAGATGACATTACTTTCTTCAAAAGTGCTGGCTACAAGGGTTGGTGCTTCAATATGCATATTTTAGCACTATAATTGTCAACAAGTTGTCTTGGCCCATATAATTGTCCTTTCTTCGTTCCATCGACGACATTAACCAAGCACTATGTCCTAATTGTCGGAACAATCGGTACCGATATAGAGTCGCGCAGCGGAATAAAATATAGATAGCGGAAAGTGTGTAACGATCACAACACAAGTTAAAATAGCCGGTTTCAAAAATTGATTTTCTTAGGAAACTTTTATCGAATAGTTGATGTGATAAGAGTTTAGGGATCAAGAAAATCAACACAAAATTTTTATCCTGGTTCGAATCAAAAGATTCTATGTCCAATCGTTAATCACTATAAATAGTGATTAACCTTTTTCACTAAAAATATAGTTGTACAGATTACAAGATAATGAAATGAGCGAAGAATAGAAAACACCTTCCTTCGACAAACAAACTAGAAGAGTGCAACAAGTAACTTCCTTTGACAAACGAACTAGAAGAGCTTCCTTCAACGCACGAACTGGAAGCAAAGCTCTGCCAACTTGAAGAGAACTGCTCTGACCTTTGACACATAAAGCGCGAGCTTTTCCTATTCACAAGACCAGACAAGAGCACTCTATCACTTTGAGAACTTCCTCAGACAAACTGTATTCTCAAAATGACATAGATCCTTTTCACTCACAGAGAGCTTCCCTTAGGCACAAAGCTTTAATACTCTCAATTGAAAAGTTCCCATCTAAGAGTTGTGGAAAAATCTATTTATAAGCCTAGGGTTAGAAACTGAAAAGACATTTCACAACTGCCACAAATAATATATTATCGTAAGTGATAATCGATTATTTGTATCCGTTATGGGTTTTCAAAATGTGATAATTGATTATCCTAAGGAATCATTGATTATTCCAGAGACTTAGACAATATTGAATGAAACAGTGATAATCGATTATTCTGTGTAATAATCGATTATTTGCACGAGCAACTCTTTTCTGAACGTGGCTCGTGGTAATCGATTGTTCCTCTTGATAATCGATTATTTGCACAATGACTCACTAAATACGAAAACTTCTAAGAGTTTTTACATCATTACAATTTATCCTTTACATTTGTTTCTACAAAATGCGTTTAACAAAGATGTACTTAGAGTCTTTAATTCTTCAGCTTTTATCATCATCAAAACTTCACAGTAGCTTCAAGATACCAATGCTCCTCACTGGTAATAATCTCCCCCTTTTTGATGATGATAAAAAATATCTTCTTGTTAAAAGCATTTCTAATTTCCTACACAGATTTCATACTTACAAACATACAAACATGTTGGTAATAACTGCACTACTTAAATTAGAAGTTTTCTCCCCCTTTTTGATCGTAAGCAAAAAGTAAAAAAGAGGAAAAACTGCCCCTCAAATTTTTCTCCCCCTCAGCAAAAGATTTGATGCATTTCAAAACAGAAATAAAATTGAAATTTCATATGAAAAAATAGAATACCTCATGGAATATAAGAAAAACATAAATTCAACTCTAATTAAGAAGTACAAACAGTATTAGTTAATCCATAATAGAGATAAAAACAAGATATCTAACAAACTCATATATCTTCTCCCTTTTTTTTATGGCAGTTATCACAAGATTATCACAAAAGATCTCAATAAAAAATTTCACCCCCTTCTTTTTTGTTTATCATAAAAAATCAGCTAATCTTTATGATCCCTAGGTAATTTAAAAAATTTAAGTCCTTTTAATTTGTTAAAATTACTCCCCCTGAATGTAATAATCCTCTTTTAAAAACAGACTCCTAAACAAAATTTAAAAAAAATGTTTTTTTTTAACGTTGTGACTTAAGATAATCAATTATTACTTTAAATAATCAATTATTTGCGAGATAAATTGTTAAAATCCAAATTTTGAGGACGAGAGAATCGATTATTACCCTTGATAATCGATTATTTACGTTAATTTCTGAAAAACACAAATTTGAGCCAAATTTTCAACCTAAGACACATCTAACATTCATCAATTATTTCAAAGCTCTTAAAAAAATATTTATTTGCTTTGTGACTGTAACAATTTGTTGGTTTGTGCTAGTGAAGCGTTAATTCTCAGTTGAGATTAACAACTAGATGTAGGATCTGTTTGATCCAAACCAAGATAAAAATTACCTGTGCAATTTTCTCTCTTCCTCACTCTTTTAATTTGTTTAAATTGTGTTAAGGAATTTATATTTACGTGAGAAAATTATTAAAAGAACGATTTGCGATAAGAAACCAATTCCCCCTTCTTGGTTTGTTGAACGCGTTAACCATTCCGTTGGACCACTTTGACAATTGGTATCAGAGCTTCCTTTGATAGTAATTTAAAATGACGGGGCAACATCAAACCTTTGCTAAGGGTGCCCCTATCAATAGACCTTCATTGTTTATGGGAGAAAACTATGTTTTTCAGAAAGTGAGAATGCAAATTTTCATGGAATCTATTGATAGTGAAATTTGGGAAATTGTCAGAAATTATCCTTTTGTTCCTACTATGCTTATTAAAAATTTGTAGGAACCCAAACCGCGAGAATAATGGAATGCTGAAGATAGAAGAAGTTTTCAACTTGACGTTAAAACTCGTAATATTATATCATTTGCTCTAACTATTGATGAGTTTTACAAGATCTCAACATGTAAAAATGCTCAAGAAATGTGGGAGACGCTAAGAGTCACCGATGAAGGAACCAATGATGTTAAAAGAGCTAGAAGAAATACTCTAATCCAAGACTATGAGATGTTCCGCATGAAGCAAGGGAAAACAATTATAGATGTCCAAAAATGCTTCACGCATATTGTGAATCATCTCATTGGGTTAGGAAAGTCCTTTGAAAATGATGCATTAAATATAAAAGTTCTTAAATCTTTGGATAGGTCTTGGCAACCAAAGGTGACTGCAATTAGTGAGTCACAAAATCTCAACACCATGTCAATGGCTGCATTGTTTGGTAAATTGAGAGAACATGAAATGGATCTCGGAAGACTAAACAAGGATGAAGAGAAAGGAAAGAAAAAAACTCTGGAGCTCAAATCTAAGATTAGTAATAACAAAGATCTTACTAAAGAAGACTTTGAAGAAGATGAAGAAAATATGGATCTCTTCATTAAGAAATTTTACAAGTTCATGAAGTCCAAGGGGAGAAGAAAATTTAAAGGTAAAAAGAAAGAAATCAAGGAATCTTTGTCAAATTATCGTTGTTATGATTGCGGGGAAAGAGGGCATATGAAGGCAGATTGTCCAAAACCAAAGAAGGGTGAAGAAAGAGGCCAAAAGAAGTTCTTTAAGAAAAAGAAGACATATATTGTTTGGGAGGAAGATAATGATTCTACAACAAAATCAAGCGATTATGATGAGCAAGCCAACATATGTTTGATGGCTGATGATGACATCTCTAAAAGTCAAGTAAGTAACTCTAGCGATTCTGAAAATTCATATTATAGTGAAGATGAATTACTTGATACGTATAAAGAATTATTATGTGAATAAGAAAAATTAAATAATGCTCATAAGAAATTAAAGAAGGATTTTAAAGAATTGAAATCAAATCATGGTAAAGTTCTTGAAGAAAATAAAGATTTGAAAAAAATAGATTTTATATTATGAAAAAGCAAATATACCAAAATTGAAGAATGTATTTCTTGTTTAAATAAAAAAAAGCCTCTTGGTAAAGCAACCAACGCTGAAAGTAGTAATAATTAAAAAATTAAAAAGGTTGTAAAACATATTCCTAAAACTAATTATAATTACTACAATTATAATTATAGTAATAAAATTAAAAATATTGCTAAATATAATTATAATTATTATGATTACAATTATAAAAATAAAATCAAATATGTTCCTAAATATAATCAAAATTACTATTATGACTATAATTATAAAATTAAAAATAATAGAATCCGTAAAATTTGGGTAGAACATGAAACTAATAATAATAGAAAACCAAACGTTGCTACATATTTCTATTGCATGAAAAAGGGTCGTACATACAGTAAATGTAGAATAAAATATTATGATGTTCCAAATGGAATATATGCATGGATTCCTATTATAAAATAATTTTTCTCTAACTTTAAAGGACCCAAATAAGTATTTTTGATAAAGTCTGATTTGTCAAATTAAGGAGGAGTTTTTAACTTGAAAAGAAAATTTTGATAATTTTTTTAAGCTACTTCTCTTTCTTCCTTAAGGTATCAAATGCAACTTAATTTTGTTAAGTTACTCAATAAAGAGGATTATTTCTTTATATAGTTTTCATTTATTTGTTATGTTTTCTAAATTTATTGTATTTCCTATGTTTTGAATTATGTCTTTTGTTTCCCTTTAATAAAAATTATGATAATTGTTATTTATTTGGTTATGGCTTATATTAAGGGGGAGTTCTCAAATTTAGGGGGAGAAACTTTTTTATATCATACATAGCGCCTTTTTAATAATGATCAAAAAAGGAGGAGAAATATGTTTAAAGGGTTAATTATATTTATCTCTCGTCTACTAATCTCTCTTATTTAAGCTATGTATGAGTTACATATCAGTACAAGTTACAAAAAGCTTTAAATCAAAATACTTTTTATCAGCATCAAAAAAGGGAAGATTGTTAACATAAAGCTGAACAACAGAAATTTTGATGATGTCTCAAAGTCAAGTCTCAAGTGCTCTTGTTGCTAGAAGATCTTCATGAAGACTTGGTTTTTGTTAAAGCTTTTGTAATTTAGTAGATTTATGTATAGGATGTGGTTTGATCTTTGATTCTATGTATTGTTTGCCTTAGGTTGCGTTAAAATTTATTTTGAATCAGAAAACTTTATTTTATTCTTAAGATAAGTGATTATCAACTTATAATAATCGATTATCAATAATCAATTATGACTTGCCATAATTGATTATCACGAGTAATTATGAGAATTTTAAAGCAAGTTCTTTACCGTTGTGCATTCATTAAATGCATAATCAATTACCATAACTGGATAATTAATTATCACACGTTAATTAGTTGACGACGAATTTTTTGGAGGTATCCTTGAGTGAGATCTCTATAAATTAGATTGGGACTCTCATTCTAAAATACGAGATAAGTGTATTTCAAAATTCTTATCTGTAGTGTGCGGTGATAAGTGTTCTATGGTTTGTATAACCCTTGTGTCGTGGCTTTGAGAACTTAGCTTGTTGGCATAGAGCGGGAAGTTTTACAGGGAGTGTGATTGAGTGTTGTTGTTGTTGGCATAGAGCGACAACTTTCACAAGGAGTGTGATTGAGTGTTGTTGTTGTTGGCATAGAGCGAGAACTTTCACAGGCACTAGTACAAAAATAGCGTATAATGTCACGCGTTCAATGTCCAACCACTGAATAACCAACGTTAAAAATGACCGGTGGCATTTTTGAAAATAAATGCAATTATTAGATGTCATTTAGAATTGTAAAACGTCGATGCTCTATACAATTCGACGATCTATGATGGTAATTATTTAAACCAGCACGCCATTCTTTTTCTTCTTTGTTTTAAACCATCAATAGTACGTCGAATTCTGTAGGGGCTTCGACGAAATATTTGTCAGCCAGAAGCCAAAGAATCACCCTTTTTAATTCTTTTTTTTTGTTTTCTTTTAAACCACCAATAGTACACGAATTCTGAAGGGGCTTCGACGTATTATTTTTCACCCAGAAGCCAAAGAGTTACCCCTTTTATATCTTTTTTTCTTTTCTTTTAAACAACAAATAATATGTCGAATTTTGTAGGGGCTTCGATGTATTATTTGTCAGTCATAAGCCAAAAAGTAACCCCATTTTTAATTTTTTTTATTTTTTCTTTTAAACCACATATAATATGTCGAATTTTGTAGGGGTTTCGACGTATTATGTAGTGAATTCAATAAAAATTTGAGCAGGAGATTGAAAATTCATTCACTTTCTCTTAGCGAGCGAGACTCTCTTCTTTTCTCAAACTTTTCTCGAACGAAGTTTGACAACCATCAAATATAATATTTCTTTCATTTGATACAAATGCCTGTTAATTAACTACTTTAGGTATGCTTTTCGTTTGTTTTGACCGATTGTTTCGTGTTCTTGTCCTTCATAGGTGCATTATGCTTTCTCTCTCACTAGTGTCAACACTTTATTATGAAGAATCCACCTTTTGAAGGTTAGTTTTTGTTTTCATTTTGAAGAACTTATTTGTTGAACTTGTTTGTTATTTTTTTGTTGAACTTGTTTGCTGTTGTTGTTTGGTTGATCTTGTTTGTTGTTGTTGTTTGATTGAACTTGTTTGTTGCTTCTTATTGTTGTTTGTTGTTGATACTATACTACACTTTCATAGTTCATGCTTTATAAAATACCAAAAATTGAAATTTTTTTGTTTTTTTGCTTTTCAGTTCTCGTAGAGTTGCGAAAAAGGATCACAATTAATTAAAAAAAATTGATTAACGTTGAATATTGAAAAAATTCGATATTAATTTGATAATGTCGAATTTTTAAATTCGATGTCAATTTAACGTCCCCTGATATGACGTCGACCTCAAATTCGACGTGAAAGGCCATAAAACAATGACATTATACAATATTTTTGTACTAGTGAGGGAGTATGATTGAGTGTTGTTGGTGTTGCTGAGTTGAAAGCATATCATCATTCGTGAAGCATTCGAAGGAGGTGTTCATCCTTTGTGAAGATTCAGAGGAGGTGTTCATCCCTTGTGGGTCATAGGGGAAGTGAGTTTCATCTCTTGGGGTAACAAGAGAGATGTTATAACCTTAAACTGTTTTATTTTCTTTAGGACTATAACAGTTTGTTGATTTGTGCTAGTGAAGCGTTAATTCTCAATTGAGATTAACAATTGGATGTAGGATTTGTTTGATCTGAACCAGGATAAAAATTACCTGTGCAATTTTCTCTCTTCCTTACTCTTTTAATTTGTTTAAATTTTTTTAAGGAATTTATATTTACGTGAGAAAATTATTAAAAGAACGATTTGCGATAAAAAACCAATTCCCACCCTCTTGGTTTGTTGAATGCGTTAACCATTCTGTAGCATCACTCTGACACAAAGAACTAAAACTGAAAAACGAATGAACAAAACAAGAATTAAGTAACTACCTAACTTAATTCCTAGAAAACCTAAACATGTCAACTTTCCGAGCTTACCATGTCTTTCTCCATAATTTATTTATTTATTTATGACCCTCTCACAACTCATTCATATCATTTCCCATACATACACAACACCACCACCTCTTTATCTTCCCATGTCCCTATAAAACATACCTTCCTACACTTTTATCACATCTCAAAGTCTTATCATCATCATCTCGCAAGCTACATACAAAGAGAAGAGTAGACCAACCAACCAACAAATTAACAAACACCTTCCTTTATTTTTCAGTTAAATTGTTGAATAAGAAACTAGTCTTTTAGGCTCTACTAGGAAGAGATGGAAAGCACTGCCATGTATGAGACTAATCACAACCTCAATGCAACTGAGCTTAGATTGGAGCTCCTAAGAACAGAAGAAACTCAGGAAAAAACACTACCTCAAAATTACCAACAAAAGGACATTGATTGAAACTTCTGAGGTTAGATGTGCAATGGTTGATTGGGGTTAGCTTAGTGCAATGAAGTTTCTAGATTAGTGGAGGATTCATTTTATTTTAGCCTTGAAGGTGCAACTATTACACGTTGCTTTATTTCTTTTGTAGTTTGGTGATTTGGCAAGAGCGTTGGCCTATGTTAATTAACTTAATCAATAAGAGTGCAGTTCTTCACGTGCATACACATTATGCTAGTGTTTATATCATCACAGTAGTCTCAATAGAGAGACAATTAGTTAAACACTACAATTAATATGATACTTTATTTCAATCAAACATAGTTAAGCCAAGACAAACAAATTCCAGACATATTCACCATGCCAATTATACAATGCATATCAATATTAATGACAAACCAACATAACAACATTTAACATTTATAATGGTAAAGTATTAAAAAGATTTCAAGCATTATAATTCATTCAAAACAACCATTAATCATACCACTCATACCATAAAGCCATAACTAGGCATGTCCAAGCAACTTAAGAATCAATAATTCAACTCATGTTGTAACTCAGATAGAATTAGAAGTGTTAAATGGCCAAAAGATCTTTGCAGTTGTAGGTGGGGAAGGAAGAGATGTTACCTCGACGGTAGGGAGTCTCAACAACGAGAGTGAACCTCAATGGAGATTGGGGAAGCGCGATTGAACTTGAATGGAGGCTCACGACCACCACGTCACTGATGAATCATTATTTTCTTCACTTCACTTAGTTTATTGTACTAAAATTAATCAGGAAATTGTGCTTAATTGTCCAGTATTTTTCCATTTTACTGAATTGAGCTTAATCCGATCGGAAATTCTTATTTTGATTAATTTGAATTGTCTGAGACTAATTATTTACATTACTGAGTGCAGGGAAAATTCTGAAAATATTTTAGGACATTTGGAAGAAAGTTTATTTGCACAATATATTATTTACTTGGAAGAAGCTGTGTTGCAATGAATTAATTTGTGTGTTGATCACTCGAAAATTGAGAAAGCACATAGATCTCTTAAGTTTTTCTAAAAGGAAAACGTAGAGTTGGTTTAAGTGCAGCAAATTCATTGAATGATGAGGTGCTTTTCACGGCTAGAAAGAGATGCACAAGCCTTATGTTGCTTCTTTGCTGGAATGGGAAAAAGAACCGTGATTAATCTTGTGGGTTGCTCTGATGAGAATAAGGGAACAGTTGGCACAAGCAATTATAATTCTTTTATTCCTTATTACAAGAAGTGCACGGTCAACACATTCCAAATTGTGGCCACAGTTTTCTAATGGTTTGATTGTAAAGAAGTGGAGGTAGGAAACAAAAGGGTGCAACACGACATTGCTTAAGGGAGATCATGCCAGAAATGAATGAAGGGACCAACTTGAAGCTAACGTCCAAAAGAAGAAAGAAGAGTGGAAGTGGAGTTGATAGATTGGCATGCAAAATACTAAATTTGTAGTGGGAGCCACCACTTAAGCTAAGGACATGGTTTTGTTGAGAAAAAGCACATTAAGGCCCACCTTGTCACTCATTTTACGTAGCATATTGAATGAAAAGAGGAACCACGTTTATTGGGAGCACACGGTTTTTATAGGTAGTGGAGCAAGCTTACATTTCAGAAAAAATATGAAAGTGGTGCCACGGCCCACATGGAAAATTCAGCAAAGCATTTGGCAAATCAAGGAGCCGCGAGAATTTTCTTTGGCTTAAGAAAGGATGTAGTAAACCATGAAGTATAATGGAGGGGGCCACCACTTGGTTGATTGAAAGCTCATAATAAATTCCATAATGCTAAGGGGAATGCCACGGCACAAGAAGGAACATCCAGCAGCTGCCACCTACTTGTTACAGACATATATTTCTCATGTGGAAAGCTTCACGGTGGTGCACGGTCCAGCAACTTCATAGCTGGAGTTTGAGCAGAGAAGTGGTGCAGTTCCAGCAACCAGGAGCATCACGGCTTGGAGGAGAACCGTCCAGCAGAAGAGGCTTCACTGTCCAGCTTAGAATGGTGTACAAGGTGATGCATGGAACGTCTTGAACTTGGAGCAGCACCTTGAGAAGAAGAATAAATTCATGGTGGTGTAGCAGTCCATGCAGCAGCTTCACGGGCCTGAGTTGGTGTGCATGAGGGCCCATGATTTATTATTATTAAGTGGTGCATGGTGGACGGCTGGAAAGAGCTTCTACATAAGACAAAATGGAGAGGTTCACGGGTTCAGAGAATGGGAAATAAAAAGAGAGCATGCACATAGGGGGGTCGGGGAGGAGGAGGTGCCGTTAAGGGCTGCTGTAGGGAATAAGTCCAGAGCTGGACAGTAGCAGCTGGACAAAGGGGCTGGAACGGACAAAGGCTGATCCAATTTACACACCACGGCAGTACTAGGTTTTATAGATAAAAGCACCATAGGTTCCAATTTCATTTTTTTTTATTTGCTATAACCAATTTCAATTCAGTGTAAGTTTGATTTAATTTTCTGAATTTCCAAGTCTGTACTGTTTTATTTTGATTCTGTAATTTAATTTCTGCTGTTGTATTTTAAATGCTACTGTAATTTAATTTCTGTTGTAATTAAATTTCTGAATTATGTTTTCTATAAAATTAATGTCTTTTGCCTATGTTGTAAATTATGTCACTTTGAATTATTTGTCGTAATTTGGTTTTCTAGATTATGCTACAAATTCTGTTTCTGTTTTCATATTCTACAATTTACTGTTTTTTCGTATTTTACTGTTTTACTGTATTTCTGTATTCCGTTTTTACTGTTTCTGTATTACTGTTATTTGGATTCTGTAAATCTGTATTTATTGTTTTGATATTATTAATTACTGTTGTAATTTTATTTTCTAAAATTTACTGTTTTACTGTTTTGACTATTTTCTGTATTTTCGTTTTCTGTATTTTCATTTTCTGTATTGCAGTTTTTCTATTTCAGATTTACTGTTTTTGTTGTAAAAATTTACTGCTGTAATTTATTTTCTATTTCTACTATTTTCTGTATTTACTATGTATTGTATTTTCGTTTTTCTGTATTTTGCTGTTTTTCTGCATTTTCGTTTTAACTGTTCCAGATTTATTTTTACTGTTTTGTGTTACTGTATTTTAGTTTGTACTGTACCAATTTCGTTTTTACTATTTTAATTTCGTTTTTACTCGTTTCACTGTTTTGAATTTTATTACCGCAACCAAAACAACCATCAAAACCCCCCCCACTTCGTGACTAATCTAAGACTGAACCACCAAAATTGGTCCCTGAGAGACGACCTAGGAGTCAAATCCTAGTTATACTGCATTAATTTCTGCACATCAAATTTGTATGACCGCGACAGTCGTACCAAATTTTGGCGCCGTTGCCGGGGACCAACCAATGGAGGTTTGGTTTTAGATTCTTGTTGTGTAAATTTTTGTTCTGTTAATATGTGTCTTTTGTGTGTTTTGTGTTTTGTATTTTTGTAGGCGACAACGACACCTTCAGCAAATTTTGGCGGCGTTGTCACTTCAGTTCCAGGTTCTTGTTTTAGATTTTTGCTGTGTTTTTCGATTATGTTGTGTTAATATATGTTTTGCCTTTTATATTTTATTGTGCTATGTTCTGTATTTAGTTGTTATTAAAAAACAAAAAAAAATTTAAAATTAAAAAAAAAAAATTAATTAAAAATTTTTACTATTGATGTTCTGTCTTGTGTGTGCTTGTAGCATGTATAAATGTGTTTTGTTTTATCTGATTCGTAATTTTTAGTTTTTAGTTTTTACTTTTTATTTTTCCATGTCTACCTATTTTAATGTTGTGAATAATGCTTATTCTGCCAATGTCTGTGATTATGATTCTTATTCTGCATATTACTTTGATTTTAAATCTGCTGATTTTTATGATGAGAACAATATGTTCCATCATCCAATTTCTGAGAGCTCTCTTTGGGAGCCAGTTCCACAATATGAGAGTCAGCAGTATGATTCTCCTATTCAAATAACTCCTCAGCCTTCTACTTCTGAACCTACATTAAAGGAGTTACTAGAGCAGATGACAATGCAGAACATTCAGTTTCAGAAAGGGAACATGCAGTTCAAGCAAGAGAGCATGGAGTTCCAGCAGGAAACTCAAGCTGCCATGCAGAATCTGAGTGATCAGATCAGGCAGATGGCCACTCTTGTACCTGAGGAGACTGATGAAAATTTTGGGGACCCGGCAGAAGTAAGCAGTAATCCTGAACCAGGTAGACCACCTTCACCTTCCCACACTCTAGAAATCTTCAAGGAAGAGGAGGTAAGCATACCACAATTTGATTATTATGTTGATTGTGATGATGATCGGTATGCTAATGACTATATTCTTGCTGAGTCTGATTTTAATTTTTCCTCTGTGCATGATGAGAACCGCTTTTTACTATCACATTCGAATGGTTATTCTTCATGCACTGAACATGAATCTGAGTCTATGATTAATATTGCATGCAATTTAGAAATTGATTCATGTTATGAGGATTTATCTAAGGCTCAGTATGATGAATTGGGATGGGGTGTTATACCTCTGCATGAAATTTCTGCAGTGCCACATTGCACTAACCATGTTGCAGGAGGTACGTATAAATTTGATCAACATACACCCACGCTGGAAGACAAAGGTGCCAGTACATACAGCAGTTTGAAGATCAACAGGCACTTGTTGAATCCGCTCAGTAACAATATTTGTGGTTTAGATCCGGCGGTGGAGGAAATTTCACTGCTTGATCAAATCTGGAGGATGAAGCAGTTCGTCCTCAAAACTTCCATGCTGGATCATGAAGTGGAAAACCTCTCCCTACAAGTCCAAAATTGGCAACTGCCACCCTGACCAGGGGAGTTTTCTTTTTCTTTCTTCCCCGTTTTCCTACTTTTATTGCATTTGTCCTTTATCTGTTCAGTGTTTTAACTGATGATCTTATGCTTAGAACACGTTTAGGACAGTGTAGTTTAAGTGTGGTCTTGGGGGAGATTCTGCATTTTGTTTTTCTTTTAAGTTGTTTTTCCTTTTCTTCTTAGTTTTTGAATTGTCATCTTTAAAAAAAAAATGTGTTTTGTATTTTATTTTGCTTCGTGATTTTTAGTGTTTTTACTTAAAATAAAAAAAAAATATATCAAAAAATCAAAAAAAAAAAATCAAAAATTGTTTTGCGTAGTCCATGATTTTTGTTTTTTTTTTTCGGCCCTCAGTTTCTTACCAATAATTCATGTAAAATTTTCACTTCAGATCTCAATTTTTTTAATTTTCCTTATTTTCCTTCATTGTAAAAATAAGTTCTTAGTTGTTTCATACAGATCTTTGATTGAAAAATTTTGTTTAACTAAGAAAGATTTCATTCATTTGAGCAAAAATTACAGTGATTGAGAAAAGGAAATTTTTCAGATCTGAAAATGAAATTGCAATAGATATATGTGAAAATAAAGTTGTTCAGGGGTCGATCATGTCTGATCGTTAATATTACACACCATAATAAATAAAAACATAAAAAAATATAATTGTTCAGATTACATGCCTTGTCCATATTCTGGCCACACTCGGCCAACAAAAACATAAAAATAAAAAATAACATAAAACATTAAAACTGGAAGAATTCTCGAGCTGGTTGTGGTGGTCTAAGGGAGAGCTCCGTTGAGGGAGCTCTGGTTCGGAATGTGAGAAGCTTGGGTGGAGGGATTTGTCTCTCATCTCTATCATCGTCAATGATGATCGGAACGGGAAACAGATTCAGCAGCCTCGGTGCCCTCATAATCACCCAGTTGTTTTCTTTCAAACAAAAAAAAATAATAAATAAAAAAAATAAAAAATAAAAAAAAACTTGTGAAGAGGAATGGAAAATTCAATGGAGGTGTGATCAGAGGTCTTACCGTACATGTATAGCGGCAGTTGTGAAAAGAGAGTGCCAGTGGGGTCTATTTCCGCTTGCCAGCGCTTGACCCGATTGCCGTGGTTGTTGAACCAGCAGTGTACGTTGTATTCAGTGGCTTCGCCGAAAGCCCTTAGTCGAGACGCGATCTCGACGACTTGCGCTCGGCTTGGGTGTGTGACCCCATAGTTGAATATTTTGGTCATCATCTTGATTTGATCGTCGGTAGGACGCCACCGTTGACTGGTATATCTCTCTGATTCCGTATCACTCATCCTTCCTCTCGTAATATACAAATACTTAAATAAAAAATAAAAAAAGAACAAAAACATAAAAAAAAAAATAAACATAAAAAAAAAAGAACAAAAACATAAAAAAAAAGTGAAGCATAAAAAAAAATTAGATTAGTTCTCTGTTTTCTTTATTTGATCTTGTTTCCTTTTAGATTTATTTTGTCCAGTCTGTATTTGATGTTTCAGTTTTTGGTCTCAGATCTGTTTCACGGTCCTTGCAAAAGGGTCCTAAACGGATCTACGTCCAGTGTCCTTGTCCATATTGTTCTTGTATATTCAGTTTCTGTGTTTTAGTTTTAAGTGGGGTACGTGGCGTTGTTCTACCCGATTGTCTCTGCCATACCTTCAAACGAAGGGAGATTAACGTCTGGTTTCCAGCCGATATACCCCTTAAGTTTTAAGACAATTGTGTTTTATGTGTTTTAAGTGTTTAGCAGGTGAAGAAGAAAGCGAATAAGAGCTGAAAATAAAGAAGGAACTGAAGGCTTAATTGAAAGCAGGAAAAGAAAGCAGAAAAAGAAAAAGAAAAAAAAAATGAAAGATCTGGAAAAAAAGGAAAAGGAGAAGAAGGAAAGCAGGAAGGCATAACAGCAGAATAAGCAGAATGAAAGGAAAGAAGAAAAATGAAGCAAAGAGACGGCAGGAAAAGTTAAGCAAGCAGAAAGAAAAAGGGATCCAGGTGTAGAGGACTTACCTGGAGTAGTAGGGCTTGCAGAGGCTCCTCGAGGTTCTCAGACTCTTCAGAAGGCGCGGTGGCAGAGGCTCCGCGCAGACTCCAGATGCTCAGAAGAGAGAGGAGGAGAGAGGAGTAGAGAAGACAGGAGCAGAGAGAGAGTGGAAGTCAGGAAATGCCACTCAGGCGCTGAGATTGGCCTAATTATAGGCAAATTGTTTCCACTGTAGCAACAGTTCCGGTCGTTGCCACGGAGACTGTTGTCACAGTACCGGTATCCTTTTTCAGAAAAAAAAAATAATAAAATAAAATAAAATAAAATAAAATAAAATAAAAAATTAGTAATAAAAATGATTAGCATCTACTGATGGGTGCTAGGTGTTTTAGACATCTGCTGATGGATGTCCCTGATAACATCTACTGATGGATGTTACTGAAAAATTTCTTCCCATTTTTCCTAACTTTTTATTGCACTTGTCTATATTATTTGACTGCTCTGAAATTGATAATCTGATGATTGTAACACACTGAGGACATTGTGTGATTTAAGTGTGGTCTACTGGGAAGAAATTCTGATTTTTCTGATTTTTCTGTTAGATTGTATTTTGTGTGTTAAATTTTTTTTGTTTTTGAGTGTTAATTTTTTCTGTTTTAAGTTATTTTTATCGAGTTTTGTGTGCAATAAATTTTACATTTTTCTCTTGATTTCTGGATGATGTTTAAGTTGTAGATTTTTCCTTCACTTACTTAATACTTATGGTTTGAAATCCTTGCTTTTCTCTGCTTGGAAGATGATTATAATGTTTAAGAGGTTGATTTGATTGTAACAAATGCCCTGTGTGAGAATTTGAGCCACTTAATTTTCTTTCTTGTGTGATATGTATCTTGAATGCTTGCACATATGCCTTGGCTTGATTCTTTTTGATATACTTGATTGATATGCATGTTCAGACGTGATAAAGGCAATTTTATTCTTGAGCCTCTTTAGCCAAATAAGCCTACCTTGTTATTATCCTTTGATAACCCCTTTGAGCCTATACTGTATATATTTCTTTGTGTTGAAGCTCCTACACTGATCCTAAGTGAAAAACAAATGATTACCTTAACCTTAGGAAAGTCTGGAGCTATAGAAGTATTTTGTGAATAAGTGTGGTCTCCTTGGGAATTCTGATGAATTGGCTAGTTGGTTCCTCATCATGTTTTGAAAATATGAATTATATCCTGTTGTGTGATAAAGAAAAAAAAAAAAAAAAAAGAAAAGAGACAGGATGAAAAAAAGAATTGATGAGAAAAGAAAAAAAATGATGATGATAAAAAAATAAATAATGGAGTCGAGAAGATGATTGAATTAGAGGTTTGGGTGAGATTTCACTGTATTTTCACTTATTCCCCATTGCTCCTCTATTTCTTTTGGGCTATACCTACTTATCCATATTTATCCTCCCATGTCCTTGGCCCCATTACAACCCTGAAAGACCTTTTGATCTGAACATGCATATGTTTTAAGTATTGATAATTAGAAGCTTGCCAAGTCTACTTGTGTTTGTTTTCTTGAGTACATCGAGCTGATATAATTATTTACCCTAGACACTTGAGAGAAACACTGTGAGTGCATCTGTGAGGTTTTGTTATTTTTGAATCACCTCTTGAACTGATTAATTATTTTTGCCATACTTTGAATTGCTAGGATGATTTCTGTAAGTATCTGCTTTATTGGATTTGTGTTGGATAATTTCTATTTCCTTTCTCTGTCCAGAATTCTTGAGAACTGTGTAAATTCAGTTTGTTTTCTTGTGAGCTTTAATTTTTCTGTCTGTTGAGTTTTGTGTCACCTTCTTAAAAGTCCTTTGAACCATTCCCTGATTTGCGTCTTAATTTTGCCCAGGAGTGCAAAAGACTAAGTGTGGTCTATTTTGATGAATCATTATTTTCTTCACTTCACTTAGTTTATTGTACTAAAATTAATCAGGAAATTGTGCTTAATTGTCCAGTATTTTTCCATTTTACTGAATTGAGCTTAATCCGATCGGAAATTCTTATTTTGATTAATTTGAATTGTCTGAGACTAATTATTTACATTACTGAGTGCAGGGAAAATTCTGAAAATATTTTAGGACATTTGGAAGAAAGTTTATTTGCACAATATATTATTTATTTGGAAGAAGCTGTGTTGCAATGAATTAATTTGTGTGTTGATCACTCGAAAATTGAGAAAGCACATAGATCTCTTAAGTTTTTCTAAAAGGAAAACGTAGAGTTGGTTTAAGTGCAGCAAATTCATTGAATGATGAGGTGCTTTTCACGGCTAGAAAGAGATGCACAAGCCTTATGTTGCTTCTTTGCTGGAATGGGAAAAAGAATCGTGATTAATCTTGTGGGTTGCTCTGATAAGAATAAGGGAACAGTTGGCACAAGCAATTATAATTCTTTTATTCCTTATTACAAGAAGTGCACGGTCAACACATTCCAAATTGTGGCCACAGTTTTCTAATGGTTTGATTGTAAAGAAGTGGAGGTAGGAAACAAAAGGGTGCAACACGACATTGCTTAAGGGAGATCATGCCAGAAATGAATGAAGGGACCAACTTGAAGCTAACGTCCAAAAGAAGAAAGAAGAGTGGAAGTGGAGTTGATAGATTGGCATGCAAAATACTAAATTTGTAGTGGGAGCCACCACTTAAGCTAAGGACATGGTTTTGTTGAGAAAAAGCACATTAAGGCCCACCTTGTCACTCATTTTACGTAGCATATTGAATGAAAAGAGGAACCACGTTTATTGGGAGCACACGGTTTTTATAGGTAGTGGAGCAAGCTTACATTTCAGAAAAAATATGAAAGTGGTGCCACGGCCCACATGGAAAATTCAGCAAAGCATTTGGCAAATCAAGGAGCCGCGAGAATTTTCTTTGGCTTAAGAAAGGATGTAGTAAACCATGAAGTATAATGGAGGGGGCCACCACTTGGTTGATTGAAAGCTCATAATAAATTCCATAATGCTAAGGGGAATGCCACGGCACAAGAAGGAACATCCAGCAGCTGCCACCTACTTGTTACAGACATATATTTCTCATGTGGAAAGCTTCACGGTGGTGCACGGTCCAGCAACTTCATAGCTGTAGTTTGAGCAGAGAAGTGGTGCAGTTCCAGCAACCAGGAGCATCACGGCTTGGAGGAGAACCGTCCAGCAGAAGAGGCTTCACTGTCCAGCTTAGAATGGTGTACAAGGTGATGCATGGAACGTCTTGAACTTGGAGCAGCACCTTGAGAAGAAGAATAAATTCATGGTGGTGTAGCAGTCCATGCAGCAGCTTCACGGGCCTGAGTTGGTGTGCATGAGGGCCCATGATTTATTATTATTAAGTGGTGCATGGTGGACGGCTGGAAAGAGCTTCTACATAAGACAAAATGGAGAGGTTCACGGGTTCAGAGAATGGGAAATAAAAAGAGAGCATGCACATAGGGGGGTCGGGGAGGAGGAGGTGCCGTTAAGGGCTGCTGTAGGGAATAAGTCCAGAGCTGGACAGTAGCAGCTGGACAAAGGGGCTGGAACGGACAAAGGCTGATCCAATTTACACACCACGACAGTACTAGGTTTTATAGATAAAAGCACCATAGGTTCCAATTTCATTTTTTTTTATTTGCTATAACCAATTTCAATTCAGTGTAAGTTTGATTTAATTTTCTGAATTTCCAAGTCTGTACTGTTTTATTTTGATTCTGTAATTTAATTTCTGCTGTTGTATTTTAAATGCTACTGTAATTTAATTTCTGTTGTAATTAAATTTCTGAATTATGTTTTCTATAAAATTAATGTCTTTTGCCTATGTTGTAAATTATGTCACTTTGAATTATTTGTCGTAATTTGGTTTTCTAGATTATGCTACAAATTCTGTTTCTGTTTTCATATTCTACAATTTACTGTTTTTTCGTATTTTACTGTATTTCTGTATTCCGTTTTTACTGTTTCTGTATTACTGTTATTTGGATTCTGTAAATCTGTATTTATTGTTTTGATATTATTAATTACTGTTGTAATTTTATTTTCTAAAATTTACTGTTTTACTGTTTTGACTATTTTCTGTATTTTCGTTTTCTGTATTTTCATTTTCTGTATTGCAGTTTTTCTATTTCAGATTTACTGTTTTTGTTGTAAAAATTTACTGCTGTAATTTATTTTCTATTTCTACTATTTTCTGTATTTACTATGTATTGTATTTTCGTTTTTCTGTATTTTGCTGTTTTTCTGCATTTTCGTTTTAACTGTTCCAGATTTATTTTTACTGTTTTGTGTTACTGTATTTTAGTTTGTACTGTACCAATTTCGTTTTTACTATTTTAATTGTTTTACTATTTTAATTTCGTTTTTACTCGTTTCACTGTTTTGAATTTTATTACCGCAACCAAAACAACCATCAAAACCCCCCCCACTTCGTGACTAATCTAAGACTGAACCACCAAAATTGGTCCCTGAGAGACGACCTAGGAGTCAAATCCTAGTTATACTGCATTAATTTCTGCACATCAAATTTGTATGACCGCGACAGTCGTACCAGTCACGATTGAAGGAGAATGGAGGTAAGCGAAACCTATACCGATAGTGAACAAATAAAGGTCTCGTGCGAGAGTGGTGAGATTAGGGAAAGCAAAGAGAAAGAATAAGGGTTTGGTGAGAAATTAAATTGAGAGAGGGAATACTATAATTTTGTCCTCAATTCATCGAAGACTTTAGAGATAGCCCATATCCATTGATAACTTAAATCACCATCTCATTACCGACAAATATATTCGTCGGTAAAGGAAAGACGATAGACCATTGGTAATCCTTTTGGTAATTAACATTTACCAACGGATCTGAGGTCTTCGATAATTATCCGCCAATAATACAAGCTTTTACTATAGTTTACTAGCTTAGATAGCTAATTGTTGGAACAATCGGTACCGTTATAGAATTTTGCACAGCGGAATAACTTATAAAGCGGAAAGCGTGTTCAGTCAAACTCTTAATAAGATGGTCAGTTTTAGAAATTTAATTTTCTTAGATACAAATTTCCAAACAGTTGATGTGTATAAAACAGTAAAAAGTATAGAGAGCAAGAAAATTCAACACAGAATTTTTATCCTGGTTCGATTCAAAAGAATCTACGTCCAGTTGTTAATCACTATAAAAAGTGATTAACGTTTTCACTAAAAATAGTTTCACAAGTTTACAATAGAGTGAATGAAACAGAAAACAAAAAAAAAAAACTTCCTTCGAACGAACGAACTGGAAGAACAGAAGCTTTGCCAACTTGAAGAGAACCGCTCCAACCTTTGCCCACAAAGCGCGAGCTTCTCCTTTTCACAAGACCAGGCAATGCAATGAACAAGCTTTTGGAACTTCCTCAGATCACACTGTATTCTCAAAAGCTTTGTGTTCAACTACAACGTTACTTTCTAATTTCTCCAAAACAAAATATATAGCCAAGTACACTGAATGCCAAAGGTCAGCTCTCAACTGCCATGAATAATCGATTATTGTAAGTGATAATCGATTATTCAAGTCCGTTATAGGTTTTCAAAATGTGATAATCGATTATATGAAGTGATAATCGATTATTCAAGTATGACTTGTGATAATCGATTATTGCTTCATCATAATCGATTATTGTAGTTAAAAATGTAAGTTTACAAGGTTTACAAGAATTTCCTACTACATGTAATTTCTACAAATTGCTTTTAACTAATTCTAATATCTTCTGCAACTAAAACTTCTTGTAGCATCATCAAAACAATTTTCTTCAAGATTTACCAATACTCCTTATTGGTAACAATCTCCCCCTTTTTGATGATGATCAAAAATTCAATTTTAAAAGCAAGTTTGGCTTACCTGCAAAACATACAAGCTAACAAACAACAACAAGGTTAGCAATACCTGTAATAATTTATACTTCTCCCCTTGTATTATTCTTCTCCCCCTTTTTGATCAGAAGCAAAAAGATCAGATGTTAAAGGCTCCCCCTAAATATGATCTCCCCCTCAATTAATCAAAGGATGCATATAATCAAGAGATCATTTTATTTATGAAAATAAAGATTACATTATAAGAAGACACATAACAAACAAAATTATAACATAGATGAAATGGCAAGTAAACAACAAAACAGTCTAACAGAGAACCTATATCTAAAACTCAGGACTAGGAGATCTCGCGGGAGGTTGAATGTTGAGATGATTCTCGATGTTAGATAGGCGAACATCAAGATCAAGAAATTGATCAACCATGTGCTCATCAACAGATCGTTGCCAATCATAAATCGCCTCAAAGTGAGTCTTTTGTGCAAGACTCATATCCTCCAATTGTTTAGATAACCTTGCAAAATGTTCTTCCATAGAAATTGAGGAAGAGGAGGGTATGTTGGATGGTCCAGCATCAGACGGAGCAGCAGCACTGACTGGGTCAGCCATATGAGTGTCCATGTCATCATCTTCATCTACATCAGGATGATCATCATCTTTGTGAATAAGGACTCTGCCTCTAGTAATGAATCCCATCTGACGAAAGGTAGTATCGCCAATTTCCGAGCCAACAACTTGAGTGGCTTGGACAAGTTCTCCGTCAACATTGACACCTTTGTACTCCAAGATTCGAGAAATAAGAAGAGCATAAGGAAGGTGATAAGAATGGGATTTCTTAGCTTTTACCATAGTATCAACAATGAGAGCAGGCCAATCGATGTGTATGTGATTTAGGATCCCATACAGAAGAAGGAGATCCTGTTCAGAGCATTGAGCATGATTGGTTGCTCTAGGACATAAGATCCAGACAAGTAAGTAGTGAATCATCCTTTCTTCAACCTTGAAACCTCCAACAAGCAATTGCCTTCGATTAGTCTGTTGTTCAGGGTGACGTAGGAAGGACTGAAAAGTCAATAATCGATCGAAATCTTGGAGTCCGAGATGAACTTTGACAACATCATCCCAGATGGGTAGTTGGGCAACGTTGGTCCACACATCATCATCTAAAATTATGCGGACACCCTTGACTTTAGTGGAAATAATCCCATCTCGATATCTCATGTTGAAATAGAACACTCTGATGAGATCGGGATAAATGCAACCTTTTTGCTCCACCAGATTTGAGAGTCCTTGAACATTAAAAAGCTCTGGAAATTGAAATCCATAGAAACGGAAAAATTCAAGGCGAATATACTTTACCGCCATGATTCTTCTCTCTTGCCAGGAAGTAACATAGTCCGCATGTTTCTCTTGATCTGAAATCCATCCTTCAATAGTTGCCGGACGTGGTTGAGAGGAAGAGGATGCTCCAACAGTTCTGCGGCGATGTCTCCGTGAATCTGCCATGGAGAAAGGTTGAGGGAGTGATGTTTGAGAGATTGAGTAAAATTGGAGAGATTTGAAGCTCAAGATTTTGATTTCAGCAGTTTCTGGGAGCAAAGAGATGGCCAATAATCGATTAGAGGGGCCTATTTATAAGAAGAAGGGAAAAACTAGCCGTTTATAGCCGTTTGGAGCCGTTATGGGAGGCTCCAACGACTTTATTTTCGAAACTGTTTGCGTGATAATCGATTATCGTAAGTGATAATCGATTATCTGCTCATTGGTCACTTTCCAAAAATTGTGCGATAATCGATTATGTATGAAGATAATCGATTATTTGCTCATGAATTTCCAGGGATGAGTTTGAAGATTCATAATCGATTATGGGGTAAGATAATCGATTATCTTAGTGTAGAGGATGTATCCCAGGTTTGTAATAATCGATTATGACCTGATGATAATCGATTATTAACGCTGATATTTCGAAAATTTGCAAAGAACCATAAATGTGGAGTCTAAGACATGTCTAATACCCCTAACTCTCTTCTAAGCTCATAGAATCTATCTTTAGGCAGGGCTTTAGTAAAGATATCAGCTAATTGATGTATCGTGTCAATGTATTCAATTTGGCAATCTCCCTTTTGAATGTGATCTCTCAAGAAATGATGTCTAATTTCAATGTGCTTAGTTCTTGAGTGCATTATGGGGTTCTTAGTTAGGTTGATAGCACTAGTATTATCACATTTCAAAGGAATGTGATCAAGGAAGATATCAAAATCCTCCAGTTGCTGTTTCATCCATAAGATTTGGGCACAACAATTGCCAGCAGCAATGTATTCAGCTTCAGTAGTAGATAAAGCTACACCAGCTTGTTTCTTTGAATGCCAAGACACTAAAGAACAACCCAGAAAATGACAAGTGCCACTAGTACTTTTCCTATCAATTTTACAGCCACCATAGTCTGCATCAGAATAACCTATTAAACTAAGTGAAGCATCAGATGGATACCAGAGTCCAAAAGAAGTGGTTCCTTTAAGGTATTTCAAAATCCTTTTGACAGCAATTAGATGAGATTCTTTAGGATTAGCTTGGTACCTAGCACACACACATACACTTTGCATAATGTCTGGTCTACTAACAGTTAGATACAGTAAGGATCCTATCATTCCTCTAAACATAGTTTCATTTACCCCTTCACCAGATTCATCCTTATCTAAATAGCAAGACGTTGCCATAGGTGTGTTGGCTTCTCTACACACCTATGTTTAATCGATTATCGTAAGTGATAATCGATTATCTGCTCATTGGTCACTTTCCAAAAATTGTGCGATAATCGATTATGTATGAAGATAATCGATTATTTGCTCATGAATTTCCAGGGATGAGTTTGAAGATTCATAATCGATTATGGGGTAAGATAATCGATTATCTTAGTGTAGAGGATGTATCCCAGGTTTGTAATAATCGATTATGACCTGATGATAATCGATTATTAACGCTGATATTTCGAAAATTTGCAAAGAACCATAAATGTGGAGTCTAAGACATGTCTAATACCCCTAACTCTCTTCTAAGCTCATAGAATCTATCTTTAGGCAGGGCTTTAGTAAAGATATCAGCTAATTGATGTATCGTGTCAATGTATTCAATTTGGCAATCTCCCTTTTGAATGTGATCTCTCAAGAAATGATGTCTAATTTCAATGTGCTTAGTTCTTGAGTGCATTATGGGGTTCTTAGTTAGGTTGATAGCACTAGTATTATCACATTTCAAAGGAATGTGATCAAGGAAGATATCAAAATCCTCCAGTTGCTGTTTCATCCATAAGATTTGGGCACAACAATTGCCAGCAGCAATGTATTCAGCTTCAGTAGTAGATAAAGCTACACCAGCTTGTTTCTTTGAATGCCAAGACACTAAAGAACAACCCAGAAAATGACAAGTGCCACTAGTACTTTTCCTATCAATTTTACAGCCACCATAGTCTGCATCAGAATAACCTATTAAACTAAGTGAAGCATCAGATGGATACCAGAGTCCAAAAGAAGTGGTTCCTTTAAGGTATTTCAAAATCCTTTTGACAGCAATTAGATGAGATTCTTTAGGATTAGCTTGGTACCTAGCACACACACATACACTTTGCATAATGTCTGGTCTACTAGCAGTTAGATACAGTAAGGATCCTATCATTCCTCTAAACATAGTTTCATTTACCCCTTCACCAGATTCATCCTTATCTAAATAGCAAGACGTTGCCATAGGTGTGTTGGCTTCTCTACAAGTATCCATACCAAACTTCTTAAGTACTTCTCTACAATATTTAGTTTGAGAGACAAAAGTCCCCCCATCTATTTGCTTTATTTGCAGCCCTAAGAAGAAGGTAAGCTCACCCATCATAGACATCTCAAATTCACCTTGCATGATTTGTGCAAATCCCTCACATAATGAATTATTTGTAGACCCAAAAATAATATCATCTACGTATACTTGAACAATCAAGATATGTTTTCCTACTTTCTTAATAAATAGGGTGGAATCAACCTTTCCTCTAGAGAAATCATTTTCAATCAAGAAGGTACTAAGTCTTTCATACCAAGACCTAGGTGTCTGTTTAAGACCATACAAGGCCTTTTTTAACTTATAAACATGATTAGGATATTTAAAACCCTCAAAACCAGGAGGTTGACTAACATATACCTCTTCTTTAATAAAACCATTCAAAAATGCGCTTTTCACATCCATTTGGTACAATTTAAACTTCATCAAAGAGGCATAAGCAAGTAATAATCTAATTGCTTCTAACCTGGCTACTGGAGCGTAAGTTTCATCATAGTCGATACCTTCCTCTTGACAGTAGCCCTTTGCAACTAACCTGGCTTTGTTCTTTGTGATGTTTCCATCTTCATCAAGCTTGTTTCTAAACACCCACTTTGTTCCAATGACTTGAAAATCATCTTGTCTAGGAATGAGTTCCCAAACATCATTCCTTTCAAATTGATTAAGTTCTTCTTGCATAGCAACACACCATTTATCATCTTGAAGAGCTTCCTTTATGTTCTTAGGTTCTACTTGAGACACAAAAGCTACTGTTAAGCAGAAATTATTAAGATTGTGTCTAGGAGTTACCCCTTTTAATATATCTCCGATGATGTTGTCCAGAGAAAGTCCTCTTGGTTGTTGATAGCTTTTAGGATCAACTACTTGATGTTCATTTTGAGTTTCTGGTGAATAGTTTTCATTTAGATACATCTCTTCAAGAGCTTCCCTCAAATAATCCTCATCACCTGCAATTGGTTTATTTGACTCAAGAGGGTTCACCTCAAGGTCCACAATTTCATCAAATACAACATGCATTGATTCTTCAATTGTCAAGGTTCTTCTATTAAACACCCTATATGCTTTGCTAGTTAAAGAATATCCTAAGAAGATTGCCTAATCAGATTTAGCATCAAATTTGCCTAGATTATCTTTACCATTATTCAAAACAAAACATTTACATCCAAAGATTTTCAAATGAGATACATTTGGTTTTCTACCGTTAAACAGTTCATAGGGAGTTAGCTTAAGAATAGGCCTAATTAGCATTCTGTTCAACACGTAACAAGCAGTACTAACTGCATCAGCCCAAAAGTATTTTGGCACATTTGATTCATTTAAAAGAGTCCTAGCTAGTTCTTCTAATGACCTATTTTTCCTTTCAACAACACCATTTTGTTGGGGAGTTCTTGGAGCAGAAAAATTATGAGCAATTCCATGTTTTTCACAAAACTTTTCAAAAGATTCATTTTCAAACTCACCACCGTGATCACTTCTCAAGGTTTTGATTTTCAATTCCTTTTCATTTTGAACACGTTTTGCAAACGATTTGAATGCTTTAAAAGCTTCATTTTTAAGGGTTAAGAAGAATGTCCAAGTAAATCTAGTGTAATCATCAACAATCACAAGAGCATAATAGTTTCCACCAAAACTTTTAATTCTAGATGGACCAAACAAGTCCATATGCAGAAGTTCTAAAGGTTTTGATGTTGAAATCATGGTTTTAGATGAGAATGAGGATTTGGTTTGCTTTCCCTTTTGACATGCAGAGCAAAGTTTATTTTTCTCAAATTTTAAATTTGGCAAACCAATCACAAGATTTTTTGAAATCAATTTATTCAAATGTTGCATATGTATATGTGCAGCTCTTTTATGCCATAGCCAAGGGTTTTCCTCTTTAGCAACTAAACATGTTATATTATGACTAGATGAATTTTCAATATCAATCAAGTAAATGTTATTATGCCTAACACCTTGCAAAGCAATTTCAGTAGAATCTTTAAAATATACGGTGCATCTATCACGTTCAAAAGTTACCTTGAGACCCTTGTCACATAATTGACTTATGCTTAGGAGATTGTGTTTGAGACCTTCAACACATAATACGTCCTTTATAGTCAATGTGTTTCCTCCTCCAATGTCTCCATTTCCAATGATTCTACCTTTGTTGTTATCTCCATAAGTCACAAAGCCTTGCTTCTTCTTCTCAAAAGAAATAAACTTTTTCTTGTCACCGGTCATGTGTCTTGAACAACCACTGTCAAGATACCACAGTGACTTCTTTGACTTAATAAGTTCCTACAAAACAAATTTGAGCAAGACTTTAGGTCCCCAATCTTATTATGGGTCCTTGGGGTTAGTTTATGCAAACATACATCATTTTACAGTTTTAACCCATGCATATTTACCATTTGGAACACCAAAATGTTTGATGCTGCATTTGTTTGAGGTGTGACCAAGTTTCATGCAGTAAAAACAACGAGCCTCATACACTTTATTTTTCACAAAAGTTCCTTTTTCTACCCAAATTCTACGAGTTCTTATCACTTTAGATTTTTTGTGTAGATGCGTGTTTCCACTTCTTGCATTGCTTTTCTTAAGGTTTGTTTTGGCATATGACTTTGACTTGGTTGCCTTTGCAAGTAAATTCTCAAGAATATCTATATCAAACAGATGACTTTTACATGATAGACATTCAATAGGTTGTACAATAGTATCAGATTCAGATAATTTAGTTTCCAAATTACTAACTTTGTTTCTTAAAACAACTTCGTCATCTAGTATTTTTTCATACCTCAATTTCAATTCATTATGCTCTTTCTTTAGCTTTTTATGAGCAACATCAAGTTTTTCAGATTCATTTAACAAATCAAGAAATGCCTTTTGTAAGTCAAACTCATTACTTGACTCTAAGCTAGAATCACTTACTTGGCTTCCTGCATCTTCTAGGTCTGCCATTAAGCACAAATTTGCTTCTTCATCTGAATCGCTTGAGCTTGAAGAACTAGAAGCATTCTCTTCCCAAGCTATGTAAGCTTTCTTCTTCTTTGGAAACTTTCTTTCTTTCTTTTCTTCACTTTTCTTATTTTTAGGACAGTCAGTCTTCACATGACCTCTTTCTCCACATCCATAACATTTAATGCTTGAAGAAGATCCATGATTTTCTTTCCTTTCTTCACGGTATTTGTCTTTTCCCTTTGCTTTCATAAATTTTGCAAACTTCTTAATCATAAGACTCATGTTTTCTTCATCATCATCGGAGTCATCAACTTCAATCCTTTTAGAGTTCTTTCCTTTGGAGATCTCGGACTTGAAGGCTAGTGTCCTTCTTTTGCCTTGATCTTCCTCAGCCGTCAATCTTCTCAACTCAAGTTCATGCTCACGGAGTTTCCCAAACAAGATTGGCATAAACATTTGAGTAAGATTTTGAGACTCAGAGATGGCAGTCACCTTTGGTTGCCAAGACCTGTCCAATGATTTCAAAATTTTTACATTTAATTCATCAGTATCAAAAGTCTTACCCAACCCTGTCAAGTGGTTCACTATGTGAATGAACCACTTTTGGACATCAGAAATTGTTTCTCCAGGTTGCATTCTGAACATCTCATACTCCTAAATGAGAGTGTTCTTCCTTGCACGTTTCACGTCCTCTGTTCCTTCATGTGTGACTCTGAGAACCTCCCACATTTCTTGTGCTGTCTTACAAACTGAAATTCTATAAAACTCATCAAGTACAACAGCAGATGAAATAATGTTGCGAGCCTTAATATCAAATTGAGCTCTTCTATTTTCCTCTGGAGTCCAGTTAAAGTATGGTTTTTCTACTTCTACACCATCAATAGTTCTTTTTGGAATATAGGGACCATTTAGTACAGCTTCCCAGATGCCTCTGTCAATAGACCCCATAAAAATTTCCATTCTGACTTTCCAGAATGCATAGTTATCACCAGTAAAGAGTGGTGGTCTGTTGATGGAAGCACCCTCGGCATATACTTGAGTTTGATGACCGGCCATTTTCGAAAAAAATTTGAAAAAATATCAAAGCAAGCTCTGATACCAATTGTTGGAACAATCGGTACCGTTATAGAATTTTGCACAACGGAATAACTTATAAAGCGGAAAACGTGTTCAGTCAAACTCTTAATAAGATGGTCAGTTTTAGAAATTTAATTTTCTTAGATACAAATTTCCAAACAGTTGATGTGTATAAAACAGTAAAAAGTATAGAGAGCAAGAAAATTCAACACAGAATTTTTATCCTGGTTCGATTCAAAAGAATCTACGTCCAGTTGTTAATCACTATAAAAAGTTATTAACGTTTTCACTAAAAATAGTTTCACAAGTTTACAATAGAGTGAATGAAACAGAAAACAAAAAAAAACTTCCTTCGAACGAACGAACTGGAAGAACAGAAGCTTTGCCAACTTGAAGAGAACCGCTCCGACCTTTGACCCACAAAGCGCGAGCTTCTCCTTTTCACAAGACCAGGCAATGCAATGAACAAGCTTTTGGAACTTCCTCAGATCACACTGTATTCTCAAAAGCTTTGTGTTCAACTACAACGTTACTTTCTAATTTCTCCAAAACAAAATATATAGCCAAGTACACTGAATGCCAAAGGTCAGCTCTCAACTGCCATGAATAATCGATTATTGTAAGTGATAATCGATTATTCAAGTCCGTTATAGGTTTTCAAAATGTGATAATCGATTATATGAAGTGATAATCGATTATTCAAGTATGACTTGTGATAATCGATTATTGCTTCATCATAATCGATTATTGTAGTTAAAAATGTAAGTTTACAAGGTTTACAAGAATTTCCTACTACATGTAATTTCTACAAATTGCTTTTAACTAATTCTAATATCTTCTGCAACTAAAACTTCTTGTAGCATCATCAAAACAATTTTCTTCAAGATTTACCAATACTCCTTATTGGTAACACTAATCACCAACTTGGTGCTTTGGACAACATAACACAACCTAAATTGTTGACCTTGACCCCACACTTGAAACATTTTGTTATCCACCATAAGACCAAGTGTTCAACATTAAACCCTTTGGTAACCATAAGGAACACGACACATAAGAACGAATTCCAAATAGGGAAACCCTCTTATTCAGGTTACACTTGCAACATGAGAACAACATGAACCAAATGACGAAATTCAAATTCAAACCCCTTTGTTGATCATTTAAGGCTCGAGCTTGGAGGGCATGTGTATCTTATGACTGTCTAGTCCACCACAGCCTGGACAATCAACCATAGCTTGAGTGGTCAACCAGTGAGCCCGACCAGCCACCAAACAAGGAGATCGAACATGTACCCCCCTAGAGCCGAGCCTAACCGAAAAGCCAAACATCCTTTAGCTTGGAACCCACATCCCACAGCTTGGAATCATTAAGACCAATTAATCACCAAATAGGCTAGTCGACCGTGTACTAGCTCAGATAATCAATCACCAACTCAAACTCAATACTTCAACCTTCAAAACACAACCATTAACCTAACCTCATACCCATAACAAGAACTTTAAACTAACTTACCATACTCTAAATCCAAAATAAAAGATGTAACAAATCTAAACTTGACTTTTGAGAGATTAAATATTCCTATTATTTTTTGTGTGAGATTTCATATGATAGTTGATTAATTTGATTTTGGGTTCCGCAAGACACCAATTTAACTTTACCATCCTTTTGTAATCTTTCAAAGCAGGGAGCGCATTAATGTTAGTCTATTTTCAATTTGCTGAAGTCATTTCAAAGCGTGATAATCTCATAATTCAATATTTTTTTCAACTAAAACAATAAAAATCATGTAATTTTATTATTAATTGTATTATTAGTTTTTATTAATTATAAAACCTTATATTAATACTTGAAAATAAATAAATAAGCTAAAAAAACAAATAATAATCATATCACTAACAATGACAAATTCAATTGAAATATATACATTTTAAATATCAACAAACTAACAAAACTTAATAGAACTCTCTAATTTATGAGAGATATTTGTTTACTCATATAACAATCACTTTAGTTTAGTATTAGGATAATGATTCTTTGACAACATTTTTTTGACAACATTTTAATACTCTTTACGTGTCATTCTGTGATTGGTCCATGTTGGTGTTTATAATTATTATTATTGATTGTGGAATAATTTTGGATCAATCACAGAATGAATGTTGTAAGAAAAATGTTGTCAAAGTATCATTTTCCTTAGTATTATAGCACATCATTTGCAAAGTTACTTTTAGGTTTAATCATTCTGGAGGTCCCTATTTTCGGGGCAGAATCTCAATTTGGTCCTTTTCTTTCTCGGCGTCTTAATTGGGTCCTATTTTTGTGAAAATTGCAACAATTCGGCCCTTGCCGTTAAATTGAGCCAAACGACGACAGTATCTTATAAACATGGCACGCTGTACTGATATGTACTGATTTTTTTGCTTGACGTGGATAAATGATGTGTATTAAGATAGTTTTAAAATTAAAAACTTTGTAAAATTAGGAGAAAAGTTAAAGGACAGAGTGGAGAGTGGACAATTGAGGAAGTAGGGTTTGATCGATGTAGTGCGCTAATTGTGCGAATATTAGGAGGGAGACTTCCTGGAGCCTGGGCTCGGGAGAAGTGACCCACTGGAAGAGGAAGGGAGGAGGTTGGACCAGGCAGAGGGGTCGTCGGGGAGAACTGTGGTGGTGAGTTCGGAGATGGTGTCGGAGAGCTTCTTGGGGATGGATTTGATGGGCTCTTGTTGGAGCGAGGAGAGGAGGACAAAGTGGAGGGAAGAGCAAGCGGCCGGGGAGAGGAGTGGCGAGAGGAAAGAGTCATGGTGGCGCGTGAGGTGGCGGCGGAGGAGGATAACAGACATGGTTCGGTTCTCCAGTTTGGGGGCGGTGTGGAGGAGGTGGGCCAGGCCAAGGAGGAGGGATTCTGGGCGGGTCTGCTTGCAGAGGTTGAAGAGAGACTCAGGCTGAAAACGATGGTCGTTGGAGGAGGACATCAAGTGTGAAATTAGGGATTCGAGATGAGTAGAATTCGGGCCGAGAATTAGCGTCACTTGGGCTTCGTTCTACCTGGGATCGTTGATCATCGATGTCTATGTTTTACCGATTAAGAATTGAAGAACATGGAAATTGAGAAACTGTGTTGTGGTGTGTAGAGAAGAAGATGAAAAAAGCGAGGGAGACGAAAAACAAAGGTTGAACGACAAGGGTTTGTGTTTTCTGATATGTTTGAGGGAGGGATTTTAAATGGCGGGTTGGGTTTCGATTTCTGCATCGCTATCCTCCGCTGCCTCCACTCTTCCCACAACTCCGACGAAGATGACAACTGCATGCTCTCTGTCAACGTCAACTTCAATTAAAACCTAAATCCCCAAATTCATACCCTAATTTGTGAAATTGATTGAACTTTGCATGAACCCTACAAGAACCCCACAATGTCAGGACAAACTTCTCCCAATCCCAATCCCCAATTAATATGTTGAACGTCTCTTCCGATCTCTCGGATGCCATTAAAGCTGCCATGGAAAAGGTAAGAGCTCTGCCTCCTCTAGACTCCGTCGACGACCACCACCGGGGTCATGGGTTTCTCCCCAGCCGTCACCTCCGCGGCTACCATTCCTGTCTTTAGCACCATCATCAAAAACACCAAAACCCTACATTCCATTTGTTTGTTTTTTAAAAAATATAAATATACACGTCACACAGAGTAGCCCCTACACGTCAATTAAAAACTCATTCCAGCGTGTCACGTCAATAAGACACTGACACCGTTGGGTTCAATTTAACGACAAGGGCCGAATTGTTGCAATTTTTACAAAAATAGGACCCAATTGAGACGCCGAGAAAGAAAAGGACCAAATTGAGATGCTAGCAGAAAATAGGGACCTCCGAAATGATTAAACCTTACTTTTTATCTTTTAGGTTTCTATTTTTGTCCAGAATCTCAAATAGGTCCCGTTCTTTTTCGGCGTCTCAATTGGGTCCTTGTTAAAATTGAATCAAATAAAGGTTTTCTATCAAATTGATGAAACACTGTTAAGGAGGGAGTGACGTGGCATGCTGACAGTGTATTTTTTATTACATGGCATTAAAAATGTGACTGAATTCTATTCTTTTAATTTTTGAATTAAAAAATGAAGTGTACAAAGTGGAAATATAATTTAAGTAAGGGCAAAAATGGAAAATCAAATTAAATTAATTTGACGACTATCGCCTATGCCACCCCTTCCCCACCCAAAATTAGGGTTTCAGATTGGAGGGAAGGGGGAAAGTTTCATGCGTCGCGAGAGAACATGGGGGCGCTAATTGAGAATGTCTCGTGGAAGCTTTTGGAGGCGTGATTCAGAGAAGATAAAGCAAGGTTGCTTCACGGTTTTGTGTAGAAGATGCGATTAGGTAGTGTGAACTTGAATCTCGCAAGGGAGATCGATGGTGGAAGCGCAAATCGCGGTGGAGCAGGTTCTCGCGTTGACAGGCTGTCTCTCACAGAGGAAATTTCGAGTTCGATTCGCGATGGGGTTTTGTCGCGACGACTTGGGTTTCTATGCGTTTTCTAGCTTGGATTTGATGCAGGTTTCTGATGCGATGATGGAGGAGATGATGTCGCTAACTGGTGGTTGCAGCGAAGCTCGCAAGGAAGAAGAAAGGGATCTGCGATTTAGGATTACATGGCAATTGGGATTTTTTTTATTTCTGGGTTTGCAGGTGATGAAGATGAATGTGCGGCGACCATGTGTTACCAATAAGGAGTATTGGTAAATCTTGAAGAAAATTGTTTTGATGATGCTGCAAGAAGTTTTAGTCGAAGAAGATATTAGAATTATTTAAAAGCAATTTGTAGAAATTAAATATAGTAGGAAAGTCTTGTAAACTTTGTAAAACTTGCATTTTTAACTGCAATAATCGATTATGGAATGGCAATAATTGATTATCACAAAGTCATCCAGGAATAATCGATTATCATCTCATATAATTGATTATCACATTTTCTGAAAAACCTGTAACGGACTTGAATAATCGATTATCACTTACAATAATCGAATATTATTCGTGGCAGTTGGGACTTAACCTTAGATATTCAGAACAGTTGGCTATATATTGGGTTTCTGTGAAGTTCAAAAAGAGGAAGTTGTTGAACAGAAGCTCTTGCAGAATATTGTTTGTTAGAGGAAGTTCTCAGAAGCTATAGTTCAAGTTCCCTTGCTTGGTCTCTTGAATAGGAGAAGCTCGCGTTTCGTTTGTCGATAGTCGGAGTGGTTCTCTTCGAGTTGGCAGAGTGTTCTTCTTCCAGTTCGTTCGTCGAAGGAAGGTTTATTTATTTGTTTTATTCATTATTTGTTGTAATCTGTGAAACATCTCTGTTAATCACTTTTTATAGTGATTAACGACTGGATATAGATTCTGTTGAATCAAACCAGTATAAAAATTACTCGTGTGATTTTCTATTCCCTACATTTTTTTCTTTTACGCATATCAATTGTTCGATAACTTTTCTGAAAGAAAATTGATTTTCTAAAAATAGACCAATTTATTTTAAAAAGGTGACCGAACACGCTTTCTGCTACTCTAAGATTTATTCCACTGCGTTAAACTTTGTCTAGTACCAACCAACACCATGGAGGTTGGCGACAACGGCTTGTGGTCTGACGAGGATGATGCTAGCGGCACAACGTGGCTGACGGCGACGTTGACTAGGTTAGGGAATTAAGGTTTGGCGGTAGTCTGTTATAGGATATTATTACTAGTAGACCAAACGGCGGAATGTAGGAAGAGGCCGAACGGTGAGGGAAAAGAAGAAGAGAATCGAACGACTGAAGGCAGTGAGGCTACCGAGCGAGGCCGAGCAGTAAAGAAGAAGGAGGACACCGAACGGTTGAAGCATAGGAGCCGATTGTTTGAAGATTTTCCAATTTAATTAGATTTTCCAATTCAGTACTTTTAATTTGATTTTCCAATTTTGTTCTTACTTAAATTATATTTCCACTCTGTACACTTTATTTTTTAATTAAACGTAATAAAAAATTATATTGTCAGTATGTCACGTCACACCTTCTTTAACAGTGTTTCATCAATTTGACGGAAAGTAAGCAAATAAAGACTCAATTGAAATGTAAAAAAAGAAAAAGACCTATTTAAAATTCTAGAAGATAAACCTATAATGAGACTTTAAACCTATCTTTTATTACTGATCTCACTCACGCCATCACAGTATTTTTATAGTTTATCTCACTCACCCCTTCATATAGATATACCCAACAAAGAATAGTCCGTAATTGTATCTGAGCTTCTAGAAAAGGCATCATTCAAGTATGAAGAAAATTATGATGACCGTCTATACATTGTGCTTTACTTCCACACGTGTTTGACAATTCTATCCAATAACAGCGATTGGAAACTTCAGACGAACACCACTAGTCAAATAATCTCGGCACATTCTTTGGAATATGTCACTCATGACGTTTGCTCCAAGCTTTTCCGTCTGCACAAAAACAACCATTTTCATTCAATCGCTATCGTACACTTATAAAATAATACTTTTACTTAAAATGTAACATAATTTAAAATGAATTACCTAAAACACTAAAAAAATAATATTTTTTATTAAATATTAAATAAGGATACAAAAATTGAGAAATATTCATGAAACCTTTTACATGTAAATAAATAGTAGAAGGTGAGATTTAATAACTCACCTCCCTAACCTTGTTTGCTCCTCCATCGAACACACCAAGCTAAGCAAACATTTCCATTTCAACATGAAGACCTTAACCCCTTCGGTGGAAATATTCTTTTTTCCCTACGTAGGGGGAGGCCATCAAATCCCAATGATAGACGCAGCAAGAATGTTTGCATCTCACGGAGCCTCATCAACCATTCTAGCCACACCGTCGACCACCCCTCTCTTTCAAAAATGCATCACGCGCGACCAGAAATTCGGTCTTCCCATCTCCATTCACACTCTCTCCGCCGATGTACCACAGTCAGACATCTCTGTCGGTCCCTTCCTGGACACCTCTGCCCTCCTCGAACCACTGCGCCAGCTCCTCCTCCAACGCCGCCCACATTGCATCGTTGTCGACATGTTCCATCGCTGGTCCGGCGACGTCGTTTACGAGCTCGGAATCCCCAGAATCCTCTTCAACGGCATCGGGTGCTTCGCTCTCTGCGTCCAGGAGAACTTAAGACATGTCGCTTTTGAGAGTGTGAGTACAGACTCGGAGCCTTTCCTCGTTCCTAATATTCCCGACAGAATCGAAATGACGATGTCTCAGCTTCCTCCTTTTCTGAGAAACCCATCTGAGATTCCTGAAAGGGTGAGGGGCATGAAGCAATTAGAGGAGAAGAGTTTCGGCACTCTTATCAACAGTTTCTACGACTTGGAACCAGCTTATGCTGATCTAATAAAAAGCAAGTGGGGAAATAAAGCATGGATTGTAGGACCAGTGTCCTTTTGCAACAGAAGCAAAGAGGACAAAACCGAAAGAGGGAAGCCACCCACTATCGACGAACAAAATTGCCTGAATTGGTTAAACTCTAAGAAACCCAGTTCTGTTCTTTACGCCAGCTTTGGAAGCCTGGCTCGGTTGCCCCCTGAGCAGCTGAAGGAGATTGCTTACGGCCTGGAAGCCTCTGAGCAATCGTTCATTTGGGTGGTGGGGAACATTCTCCACAACCCATCAGAAAACAAAGAAAACGGGAGTGGGAACTGGCTTCCGGAAGGGTTCGAGCAGAGGATGAAGGAAACGGGTAAGGGGTTGGTGCTTAGAGGGTGGGCTCCGCAGTTGTTGATTCTGGAGCACGCTGCGATCAAAGGGTTTATGACTCATTGCGGATGGAACTCGACTCTGGAAGGTGTGAGTGCGGGAGTGCCCATGATCACGTGGCCTCTGACGGCTGAGCAATTTTCGAATGAGAAGTTGATAACGGAGGTTCTGAAGACTGGTGTCCAAGTGGGGAACAGGGAGTGGTGGCCGTGGAATGCAGAATGGAAAGGGTTAGTGGGAAGAGAGAAGGTGGAGGTGGCAGTGAGGAAGCTGATGGTGGAGAGCGTAGAGGCAGACGAAATGAGAAGGCGAGCGAAAGACATTGCAGGAAAAGCTGCAAGAGCTGTGGAAGAAGGTGGAACTTCTTACGCCGATGTTGAGGCCTTAATTCAGGAGCTTCAAGCTCGCACATGCGCAAACCAGGCCTAAAATTTTGAAAAAGAGCATTTCATCAAAGAACCTTTAGGTCCCTTTTCATACACATTTTCGTTACGCATAAGAATACGAGAAAAAGAGCTTTGTTAGTTGCTTGCATTACTTGAAATCCTATGTTATATGCCTAGATCTACGCATTCCCTAAGGCCACATTAAATGTCTTTTTTATCTATTAATAGTAATTTAACTGTTTTTTTACTCTTATCTTTTAACTAATTCTAAGTATAATAATTATAAAATACCCCAATCAGTTAATGGTGAAATAACGGATTATATGTATTGTATTACATCTTGAACTCTTTTCGGGTGTTATTCATTCTGAGCTTAAAAGTGATAATTTCCGCCGTTGGACCTACTTTTCTCACAAAATGAGTAGAAATTACTTGATCCAAGAACCGTTACTAAAATGAGACAGGATGGCTGGGTTTTCTTATTATTACAAAAGCTTTCAAAGCTTTATTGAAATCACTTACTTTTTCAAATACAATAATCATGTGATAGGTTGAAATTCGTAAGATAATTTTCTAAATTATTTTCGTATACGGATTATAAATTATATTACGTATGAATTAACGACCTTACACAAAAAGTGATGGATGCTAACCTAATCAATTTTACTTAAAGACTAACTTTTGACAAACTGAACAATCAGGAAGGGGTTTCCGTAAGCAAATCCACAAAAATATTTTCTGCTAGATTTCAGATTCCGATACATATTGATTACGCTTATACGTATCATCACAAAATATGTAAGACAAGTGGATTCTCCAAATAAACACAAATAATATTTTAACATACACAAAAATTTTACATTTGATATTATTAATTTTCTATCTTTTACTCTTTTTTATCTTTCTAAAACCACAAAAAGCTAACTTTTTTATAATTATTTATCTTTGAAATGTGTGTCAAAGAAATGTAAAGTAGTGCCACTTACCATTACTTCGAATAAATGTATGCATAATGTACCGTATGGTTTCTGCGCATAACGTCCAAGACGATCGCACAGGTCCAGAGAGACCATTAGATCAATAAGTGGGTTCAAATATGGTTAGGTTATAAACGATAATATATTAAAGTTTTTAATGAAGATTAAGATGTGATTTAGTTGTTATTAGACTAGTGAAAGGTAAAAGTTCACAACTAGTATAAATAAAAGTTTCAGGTATGATTTTGATGACAGACTGTAAAAGATGCACAATATACATGCATTACTTACTCTTCTAACCACTCGGTTACATTACTAACTTGAGCATCGGAGTACCTTTGACAGGTGCATGTTCATTCGGCTTGGAGAAGGAGGAGGACGACTACCTGGAGTGCATGGAGTAACGACCGTCCGATTTTCAACCTGGAGCTCTTAGAGCAACGTCCGTCCGCTTGAGCCCCGTCCGTCCGATCTTCAATACCCCCAGGAGTGGTTAGGTTCGTCGGGTCTTCGAAGTTCGCCCAATGTTCAAGTTTCGTTCGCCATAGAGTCAACGTGGAGTCTTTTGAGCAAGGGACCTCCAAACCCTGCCGAAACATTTTGACACCCACCATGAGACCGAGCTAGTATTTCCCATTGTAGCCACAAGGAACCAGTAAGGGGCGTCTTAGAGGGACGTCAAGTCAACCTTTCGGCCTCGTCCGCTCGGCCTCGTCTACTCGGCCACTCAGCCACCTCAACTAGACCTTCGGCCTCGCATGTAAAGGGCATCAAATGTTAAACAATTCGGCCATCCGGCCTCAAAAGTTTGGTCGCCCGACCTCAACTATTTAGTCGTTCGGGTTCAATCATCTGGCCTCGGCCATCTAGCCTCCGTCATCTGGCCATCCGATTTTGACCATCTGGATTCAGTCCTCCAACAGCAATCATCCGACCTTCGCCATTCAGCCTCGGCCTAGAATCAATAATCATTCGTCCGGTCATACCTTGACCTCACAGGAAGTCAACCATTCGACCGTTCGGCCTCAACTACAAGACCATCCATGGCCTTAGATGCTCAGCCGACCTTTCGGCCATCCAGCCTCGTCTGCTCGGCCTTCCATGGGCTCACAGGAACATAAGTCAAAGGTGGCCTCAAGCTTTTGACCTTAGCACCTCGAGCGGTGAACGACAAGTTCTTACAAAACCATTGTCGCCCGATTCCAAATGAAGCCCAAATTAATGAACGACGAGTTCCTAAATGAACCACTGTTAATTTGGTCGGGCAGCAAACGGCGAGTTCATTACAGAACCATTGTTGCCCGATTCAAAATAAAGCCTAAATTGATGACCGACAAGTTCCTAAAGCAACCACTGTCAATTTGATCGGGCAGTGAACGACGAGTTCATTACAGAACCACTAGCGTCCGATTCCAAATAAAACCCAAGTTGGGAAACGACACGTTCATAAGATGAAACAATGTCACCACTTGGCCTCCAAAGGCCTCAACTTGGCCTTAAAGGCCTCAACTTCTTGGCCTCAAAGACCTCAACTGTTCGACCATTTCTTGGTCGTAACTCGACCTCAACTTGGCCTCCAAAGGACTTAACTTCTTGGCCTCCTTGTCCTCATGATCAGTCATTCGACCTCAAGATATCGGCTATTTGGCCTTAACCTCTTAGCCAAATTTTATCATCTAGTGTTTGGTTTAACCTGTTCGACCATACCTCAGCCTCCTCTTCTCGGTCGTCCATGGCATCACATTTACTCAGCCAAATTTGGCACTCAACCATCTGGCCCCAACCATCCGATCATGGCCACCTGCCCTCAGTTGTCCAGTCATAACTTCACCTTAGGTATTTTCTCAAACTTTGCCTTAGGTATTCGTTCAACCATCTGGCCCCAACTTTCCGGCCTTACCTTGGCCTCAACTTTTCAGCCCCAATGGCTCGACCTCAAGATCAAGCATGCGGCCATTAAGCCTCACAACTGTTCTTCAAAAAAGGAATCCCTGCCGACCTCACCAAAGGATGACGACTGTGGATCTTCAACAAAGATATATCAACAAGTAGAGAGGCATGACTTGTTTTTGCTTCCATTCACTCATCAACAAGTAGAGAGGACTTAAAGACGAAAGCAAACCAGAGAACTCGTTCTTTTCAAGAAGGTCATCTACAAAACCCCTTCGCATCATTAATATCATGCTCGGGCTTGGGGGGATGATGTACCATACGGTCCCTAGTCTACTGTACGGTCTCCTACGCATAACCAGGCTGACCATCCAAGACAACCACACAGGCCAACCATCCGAGTCGACCGACCATTAGACCAACTAGCGGGCTGACCACATGATTAGGTTATAAACTATAATAGCTAATTAAAGCCCCTAATGAAGATTAAGGCGTTATTGGGTCGTCATTAGGCCGACAAGAGGTAAAAGCCCATTACAACCAGTATAAATAAAAGTCTCGGGTATGATTTCGAGGACAGACTACAAAAGGATGCACAACATACATGCATTACTTACTCTTCCAACCGCTCGGTTACATTACTAATTTGAGCGTCAGAGTGCCTTTGACAGGTGTCCGCCCATCCGGCTTGGAAGGAGGAGGACGACTACCTGGAGTGCATGGCGTAACGACCGTTCGGTCTTCAACCTGGAGTGATTAGAGCAACGTCTGTCCACTTTGAGCCCCGCTCGTCCGATCTTCAATACCCCCAGGAGTGCTTAGGTCCGTCTGGTCTTCGAAGTTCGCCCAGTCTTCAAGATCCATCTGTCATACAATCAACGTGGAGTGTTTTGAGCAAGGGACTTCCAAACCCTACCAAATCACATAATATCATGACAAATTTTGCAATGTTAATTAGAAATATGTCGACATTGACTAAACTAGGGAAAGTTGTTTTTACTTTTGATATTTGACAATTCTCAATGCTTAATTAGATTAAAGTTAACATTGATGGAGCTCATAGGGACATTGAGGTAATCCTGAAATTATGGAGTGATACATCCACCAGAGCATGCTTGGAATGCAAATTTGAAAAGCTTTGGATTGAATATGATTCTACTATCGTGTGCATACCTTTTTCATCCTTTTCCAAAGTCGAGGCACATGGCACAAATTTTTACATATATCTAAGTTAATGGATTTGGATTTAAAAGTTTCTCATAATTTTAGAAAAGAAAATAAGTTTTAAATAATTTTAGAAAAGGAAATAAATTTTAAGAAGGAAACTTTAAATCTAACTTAATTTTACAAAATCAACTTGTATAAGATAAAGTGTGTCTCCACTTATATACTTTAAACTTGTTTTATATTTAGTCTATGTGAAATCTTTAATCACTTTCTACACATCGAATTACATTTCTATCTTTGAAGTAAAAAATTATACCCATCCTCACTCTTATACTGAATAGTAACAAAAATTTGTTTCATCCTTATTCCTACCTATACTCGTACTCGTACTCATACCTATTTTCTTGTTATTTCAATAGCAATTAATTATTTTTAGAAGAAAACCACAAAATAAAAACCATAGAAACCATGACATTATTAAATATTCAATAATACTACAAAAAGTACATAGATAACGCTTTTTTTATAGATAGCGTTATTTATGTTAGCACTATCTATTACAGATAGCGCTTATAAGAAAAGTGTTATATATGCCCTTATTTAAATAAGTGTTATATATGCCCTTATTTAAATAAGTGTTATCTATTATATATAGAGCTTATTTAAAAAAATATTATCTATTGGTCTAAATTTTAAACACCAATATTCTCTAACTTCAATGATTTGATTGTCACGATATTATTAACATCTGCAACTAGAAAAATACTGCAAGAAAGAAAAATTATATAAAATTAGTCAATTAAATTTTTATTACAAATTAATTGTGACAATGAAGATAACTTACATCAGTTGGAATTGTTCGTTCTTCACAATATGTGATAATTTCCTTCATATATTGACACACGTAATACCCGAAATCATTGTCATTGGGTTTTTTTGGACACTAGAAAAAAAAGTATAAAACATCTTTATAATTTGAAGATAACGGCAAACCAAAAATCCAGTAAACTCTAAACAGATTGAGTGCATTATAATAAACAACTATATACCATTTACAAGTTTAAACTCCTAATAGTAAGTCAAGATCAATTGGTATTCCAAATGAGGATATATATCATATGTAGAGACAAACTTTTATTTTGTAAAAGTTTTCTTTGTCCTAGACCTGAGCTGAGACAATTATGCTATAACTGGAAAAGATAAGAAAACTATTATTAGCAGAAAAGTTTTACCCAACATTGGTGCAGAAACGGCTTTTTACGTCCGATATTTTGGCCTTTTGACGTCCGGCGTACGCCGGACGTCTATGCGGTAGACGTCCCTCAGACGTCCGTCCTGGCAAGACGGACGTCTATATGAACGTCCGCTGCCTGAGGACGGACGTCTATATGAACGTCTGCTCTGCCTGAGGACGGACGTTTATTATAAACGTCAGCTGCATCAGGACGGACGTTTATATAAACGTCCGTTGCCTGAGGACGGACGTTTATTATAAACGTCCGCTAACTCAGGACGGACGTTTATATAAACGTCCGTTGCCTGAGCACGGACGTTTGTTATAAACGTCCGCTGTCTGAGGACGGACGTCCATATAAACGTCCGCTGCTGTCTGAGGACGGACGTCTACCTTGCTGAGTTTTTTTGGTGTAGGGCTGGGGTGGGACGTCCGTATGTGCACAGACGGACGTCTATAGACGTCCGACTGTACAGTAACGGACGTCTAGTGGGCGTTTTTTTTTTAAAAATTTGTTTGTTTTTTCAATAGAACCACACCTGAAAAACAGAAAAATGTCCCAGAACAATTCTCCAATAACATAAATATGCGTTTTATATAAACAAAATTCTACTTAATGTTCAATCCACTACCAAACTATTAACATAAAAATAAAACTAAAACCAAACAATGTTCAATCAAGAAGAAATATAACTATTCCTAACTCCATCTTTGTAGAAGATAAGCGGTCCACTCCTGCCTTATCTGGTTAATTGTGTCCTCTGTAATAGGCGATGTAGTCTTGAAGCGCTGCAAAATTCAAGAAAGATTCATTATTGTTTCATATATAGTTGAAGATGATTTTGATTTGTAATGTATTGAAGGTATACATCATTACCTCATTCCAGTCATCTGTAATGACAGCTCGAATGATGGTCTTAATCCAACACATCACATAGAAGCCACATTCCCATGAATCTACCTGCTGGTTACACTAAAATAACAAACTAAATAGTTAAAAATTTAGATCATTCAATAACATAAATGAATTAGAAACTATAAATGACTTACAACCTTTGGATACAAAATTTGAACCAATTGACCACGAGATTTACCAATAACTCTGTACAGATTGAAAACACAAAGTATAATTAATATGACTATTTTATCATAAAAGTTGAAGGTTAACATCAAATTGAAGTCATTTTTTGGAGAAACACTTACCCTTGAAGCATGGTTCTCAAGTCATTTTTCATCTTCCTGTGCAACGAACAAAACCATATAATTTTACATTGTTTGGGAATGATAACCATCAGCTGCCAGTGAGACCTATCACGAAGGACAAATAGTTATTCAACTAATTAAGGAAACTATAATAATAAACTGACCACATATAAAAACACATACCCGTCAATGTATGGCACAAGGTATACGTCTCTTTTGGACTCATCCATCCATGTTTGCAAATAATGTTGTCTGTTTTGAAGTGTGTTACCAGACGGTTGAATGGTCTGAGGTTCAACAAATCCGTACATGGAAGACCGACCTTGGTCTACAACGATTGTGTCCATGTACCTAAAACAACAAAGTTAAGTCGTTAGAAACTATATAAGAATGTAAATAAAAGTAATATCAAAGACCAAATTGACTAACTTACATGCACCACAGCTGAATGATGGAAATATTCAACATCCTGTCTCCCTCAATCACCTCCAATGCATCAGAAAATGTGATATAAACTGGCACATGTGGGGGAAGACCAAATACCCTCAAATCCCAGTATAGTTCTAATGATGCTTTCTTCAATCTGGGTAATTTTGTCACTAACTTTGATATAGGATCATCCTCTGCTTCAGCCATGTCATCATCTTCATGTATGACTGTATCATGAATTGACTGCTTCTGAGGACGTGTGAACTGAAGATAAGAATTTACGTCAAAGCTTTATAAACAATTATATGAAGACAATTAACATAGAAATACTAAGGAAAAAGACATTATACCTGTGGAGTCGCGATCTGGGACATGATCAATGCTCTAGGCCAGGCAATAAATGTTCCTATGGCCTCCCCCACAAAGTTAATTTCTGGAGTGGGTACAGGCACCTGAGCCTGGGGATCCCGAACCTCGTCAATGGTCACACGCACGTGCTGGGGTAATATGGCAACACCATGAATGGTCTCCCCTCCCTCAAGCACTCGTCCGACAGCCACAATGCGTGGGGGATCCCCATCAACCAACAGCTCATATTGACCGTTATACTCATTTGGTTCTACAGCAGAGCATGATCCTCTAGTGCTGACACGAGATGCTGTGGGAGTTTCATCGGCCCCCATGTGGCCTTCCGTCATGGAATGTAGCTTTTCTTCAAGCGCTCTTTGTATTTGTTTTTGTTCTTGTAGCTGCTCCATGAATCGTTGCTCCATTGATCTCATGCTTTGGTTGAGTCTTTCCTCCCACTGAAGATCCATCTGCCTCAGTGTCTCCTGACTCATAGATTGGGGGGTTTTTTGTGTAGGGCCAAAATAGTCACGAAGACCAATCGCCCCTGGAACTCCACGTACACGTCCTGGGTGCTCGGGCCTTCCAATGGCCGTTGTCAGAATGTCGTCCCTACCTTGGCCAACAAATGTGCCCTGAGTCTGCTGCTCAACCAACTCATCCTGCACATAAAAAAACCAAGTTACTTAGAAGACATGCTGTGATAGATACACAATCAAATAACTGCTTATAATTTGAACTTACAATTCTCTGTGAGATCAAGGCAGCTGAGGAAGATGTCATGTTCCCATCAGATTTAGTCCGAGCAGCCTTCCACAGCTCGTACCTAGCAGGTGCAGGTGCTAGGTCAGGCGACTCAAGTCCCAAGGCATCGGCTCTAGACTTTCTCAGTTTCTTCTCCAGTTTTGCATATCCACCTCGTGATAACAAGTGGGGTGTGTCGTTTAGCCTTTGTCTTTCTTGGGCGGCTAACCTTTTATCCTGTGAAAGCATGTATATAAGTAAGTCTAAAATCATAAAAACTCAATGAAAGATGATCTTAAGAAACATACCTTCCATTCTTCAGACTCTCTAGATGCACGAAACTGCATCCAATCCTCCTCTGTGAAGGTATAATGCTGAGATGGATTTTCATGTTGTCTATCTCCAAAGACATATAGTCGTGTCAGCCTTGTCCTGAAATCCCTCCATCTTATCGCTATATGCGATAACACTTTCTTTCTGATTTGCAATGTGTTTGGAATATCAAAATGTTGCTGTTTAAAACAAAAAACTTGTTACCAAGAGAAAAGTTAACAGATAAGTATATCACAAATTGCATGAAGTCTAAACATACCTGAACATCTTGCCATAAGAGGTTCTTGTCGACCTCTGGGACGTCATCCCAACATGCATGAAGGATAGAGACATGACTTTTTGCTAACTTGCCCAGATAACTCCTAAACCTATCAGCATTTGGCCCTGATGGATGACCTGATCTGGGGTCAATGTCAACATGCCTCCTCTGACCATCCACGCGTCCGGATGTCACATCTGCCACTCGGGTGACGCCTCGTCCACGTCTGCTCTTTCCCGATCCTGAGTCTGAGGCCGACATACCTGAAAAATTAGACAACGTTAGTAATAATTCAATTATGATGGACATACATATAAAGTCAATAAAAGTGAAAATATTAACCTATTAATTAATTGTTTTTTCCCAAATGCCTTCGTTGTGATCACTACGAATTGCTTGCATTACATCGGCAACGTCATCAACTGGGTCTTCAGTGGGTCTACATGCAACAGATGTTGTCTCAAGTATATCAAGAGAATCGTCATCATCATGTCCATGCATGTTTCTACCTTCTAAAACCACTAACCATTTGTTATTCGATGGATCACTTACGTAGAATATTTGTCTTGCTTGACTAGCCATGATAAATGGTTCATCAGTGTAATTCATCTTGTTCAAGTCTACCAATGTGAAACCAAGGTCATCCATCATGACACCAGAATTTATATCAACCCATTTACACTTGAAAACTGGTACTCTAAAAGTAACGTAATCAACTTCCCATATTTCTTGTATTATTCCAAAATAACTGATGGATGTTGTGATTGGATTTTTGTCTTTAGCACTAGCAAAGTGCACAGACTCAGCTTGTAGTGTGACGCCACTATTTTGAACTCTGCTTTTTTCATCTTCTTCCTTTGTCTGAAAAGAAATATTGTTTATATAGTACCCACCATATGTAATGACCTCTGTGTTCGGTCCACGAGATAACCTCAATAAAGTTTCAGAAACATGTGGAGTCGCATACACCTTTTTCTTAAACCATCCCAAGAAGGTTTTCACATGTTCATTAAGATGCCATTTTTCACTCATTTTTGGGTTTGCTGCCTTTATTTCATTAACGTGGTCAGAAATGTAAGGAATCACATCAACAGTGTTGTTTAAGACGTACAAATGAGCTTGGTCAATTTCTTTTCTGCTAACACTTTGAATTGTCACACCTCGAACACCCTTACCTTCACATTTTCCTTCGTTTTTGCTCTTGGGAAGACCGACGGGTTCACAAGATGGCATATAACTTGAACAAAATTCAATGGCTTCTTCTGCAACGTATCGCTCTATGATTGAAGCTTCTGGTCTATACTGATTCTTGACATATCCCTTTAAGATCTTCATGTATCTTTCAACTGGGTACATCCACCTTAAGAAGACCGGCCCACATATTCGAATTTCTCTGACTAGATGAACAATCAAATGTACCATGATGTCAAAAAAGGAAGGTGGAAAATACATCTCCAATTGACATAGTAGTCTTATTCCCTCATTTTCCAATTCATCTAAACCTCGAGGGTCAACAACTTTCTTGCAAATGGCATTAAAGAAAAAACTCAGACGTGTCAGAATACCCCTAACAGAAGGAGGTAATATGCCTCGAATAAGAACCGGTAACAATTGTTGCATCAATACATGACAATCGTGAGACTTTAAACCAACTAGCTTTAAGTCTTGCATAGACACAAGGTTACTAATATTTGAAGAATAACCTTGCGGAACCTTCACACTTCTTAAACAGTTACAAAAACTTTGTTTTTCTTTTTTGGAAAGTGTGTGACAGGCAGGGGGCAGATAGGTGCGTCTTCCTATTATCTGTGGATGTAACTCAGATCGGATTCCCATGTCAGCCAAATCTTGTCTTGCCTTTATTCCGTCTTTGCTCTTCCCTTTGACGTTTAATAAAGTTCCGATGACACTGTCACAAACATTTTTTTCAACGTGCATCACATCAATACAATGTCTAACATCAAGTTCACACCAATATGGAAGCTTAAAAAATATCGATCGTTTCTTCCAAATGTTCTTTGCAGAGGTACTTTTATGATGTTTTCCAAACACAATGTCAATGTTTTTGACTTCGTTGTACACCTCTTGACCATTCCGGGGTCTGCACACAACCTCATCCTCAGCACTTCCATTAAATGCTTTTTTCAATCTACGATAAGGATGATTACGAGGAAGAAATTTTCGATGTCTTGTATATACTGTCTTCTGACCATGCTTCAACTGAAGGTAACTAGTGTTTTCTTCACATCTGGGACATGCAAAATGACCTTTAACACTATAACCGCTCAAGTTTCCATATGCTGGGAAATCATTTATAGTGCAAAACAACATTGCACGCAAACGGAACTGTTCCTGAACATGTGAATCAAACACGTCGATGCCTTCTTCCCACAACAATTTCAAATCATCAATTAAAGGTGCTAAGTAAACATCAATGTCATTTCCAGGTTGTCTAGGACCCGATATCATCATGGTCAACATCACATATTTTCTCTTCATGCACAACGAAGGAGAAAGATTGTAAATCATCAACATAACTGGCCACGAACTGTGTTTGCTACTTAAGTTTCCATAAGGATTCATACCATCAGTTGCAAGTGCAAGCCTTAAGTTTCTTGGATCTGCACCAAATTCAGGGAATTTGTCATCAATCTTTTTCCATTGTGGAGAATCAGCAGGGTGTCGAAGAAGATTATCGCACTTTCTTTCGTCAGAGTGCCATTTAAGGTTCTTTGCATCTTCTTTAACAGAGAACATACGTTTGAACCTAGGTATTATAGGCAAATACCACATCACCTTAGCAGGTGCACCATCATTACCTTCATTACCAGTGACTTTGTCAGATTTCTTTTTAAAACGGGATAAACCACATGTTGGACAATAGTTTAACGAAGCAAACTCCTTTGTGTACAAAACACAATCATTAGGACAAGCATGTATCTTTTGATATTCAAGACCCATTGGACATAAAATTTTTTTGGCCTCGTAATTACGAATAGGTAGAGTATTATTTTCTGGAAGCATCTCCTTCAACAACTCCAACAACTCGGTGAAACTTTTATCGGTCCATCCATTCCTTGCTTTTAAACTAAACAACTTTAAAGTTGAAGACAAGCGTGTAAAGTTTGAGCATCCTGGGAACAACGGTTGCTCTGAATCATTAATAAGAGTATCATACAAATTAGCCCTTCCAAAATTATCTTCACCGACATCACGTATCATGTCCTCTAAATGGTCACTCATCCATTCTTCCACATAATTTGTTCCTCGTGACGTGGTAGGCTGCTCAAGTACTTCTCCATGCCAAGTCCAAACGGTATAAGTCCTCATTATGCCATACATGAATAGATGGTCACGCACATTGCCTAAGTCTTGGCGTATTTGATTAAGACAACGCACACAAGGACAAAAATATGTCCCGTTGACAGACTTAGCATTTTGTTCAACGTATTGCAAGAACTGCGAAACACCCTTGTCATATTCTTCACTCATGCGACGTTCGTTCATCCATCTTCGATCCATACTATGTTCATAAAATCATCAGTTCAAGTGTTTTAACTCTCACAAGGTTAGGCCCTACCCATTCAAAAAAATTAATTTTCATAATTTGCTCAGCCACGTGCATTGAAGTCTACGTCATAAAATTGATACAATTTCGGCAGCATTTCGCATTGGTCTCCAAAATACACGAAATGAGAGTAGTCAACGATGACCACAATCAAATATGCATCCGGAGAACAACACAAGTATACTGAACCGAAATTTCATCAATCTTATCCTTAAACTCCAATTGACATGGTATTTTAAATTATGAAAATTAATTTTCTCAAACTGTCCAATCGGACAATTCAAAATTTAACACAAACGATTAAAAGATTAATCGTTTGTCTTAAATTTCAAACGGGAACTAAGTGTCACTCAATGTATGGCAATAACTAATACACATTTTACACAATAACACATACATGCATACACAAAATTTAACAGTCAAAAACGTCCATACATTAATACACATTTCGCATTAATCGTTTAACACAATAACATAACTAATACACATTTTACAGTCAAAAACGTCCATACACAAAATCCACATACATGCATACACAAAATTTTCAACCAACAAGTTAACCTGAAAAGTAGATTCCAAATGCGAAGGAGGGAAGTGGAGGAGTAAACGGCCTAACACGCAGTCCAAAAAGAGTCAAGGAAGCCGCCCAAGAACACGCAAGAGTCTGCAAAAAAACGGACCCAAAACAATTTTTAATCGGTTCAAATCAAAGACATTTCATCACAAAGCAATGTAATCGGATTAAATGTAATTTTAAACGGTCCAAAAGTGAGAAAACCAACCTGGAAACTCAACGGCGCAGCAGCAGAGTCGGCGTTCGCGGGGAAGAAGACGAGTGAATGGTCTCGGTTCCCGGTTTCCATTTTAATGAACATAGACGTCCGAGCCACGTGGGCCGGACGTCTATAATATTATAGACGTCCGGCTGTAACGAATTTAAAATTTGAATTTCGCGGGGCTTTAAACGTCCGTTCACATGGCTCGGACGTCTATAATTTTATCAACGTCCGTCCCAAGACGGACGTCTAAAATTCTGATGAAAACCCTAAACGATTCAACTACATGTCAGTCCTCTGAACGTCCGTCCTGAGGGGCGCGGACGTCTATAATATTATAGACGTCCGCGCCCCACAGGACGGACGTTCAGAGGACTTAAAGTAATTATTACCCCAGCCACTCTGTCAGTCCTCTGAACGTCCGTTCTGAGGGGGCGCGGACGTCTATAATATTATAGACGTCCGCGCTCCTCAGGACGGACGTTCAGCGGACTTAAGTAATTATTACCGCACCCACTCGGTCAGTCCTCTGAACGTCCGTCCTGAGGGGCGCGGACGTCTATAATATTATAGACGTCCGCGCCCCCTCAGAACGGACGTTTAGAGGACTGACAGAGTGGCTGGGGTAAGAATTACTTTAAGTCCTCTGAACGTCCGTCCTGTGGGGCACGGACGTCTATAATATTATAGACGTCCGCGCCCCACAGGACGGACGTTCAGAGGACTTAAAGTAATTATTACCCCAGCCACTCTGTCAGTCCTCTGAACGTCCGTTCTGAGGGGCGGACGTTCGAGCTCTCCCAGGACGGACGTTCGTGGTTAGTGAACGTACTCGCCACGCGCACGGACGTCCGCTCACCTTAGGACGGACGTTCCAGGAGCCTTGAAAAACGTCCGTCCCCCTGTGGCGGACGTCTATAATGTTATAAACGTCCAGCTCGACCCAGGCCGGACGTTCAAGGATTGACAACGGTAGCCTTTAAAAACGTCCGTCCCCCTGGGCCGGACGTCTATAATGTTATAAACGTCCAGCTCGACCCAGGACAGACGTTCAGAGATTGACTACGGCAGCCTTTAAAACGTCCGTCCCCTTGTGACGGACGTCTATAATGTTATAAATGTCCAGCTCGACCCAGGACGGACGTTCAGAGATTGACTACGGCAGCCTTTAAAACGTCCGTCCCCTTGGGACGGACGTCTATAATGTTATAAACGTCCGTGTCGACCACGGACGGACGTCTATAGTTCCACTTATTTACTATTATGCCACCGGTCAATTATATACGTTGGGGATTCGTTGGACAGACGTCTATTGGGGGACGTGAAAAGCCGTTTCTGCACTAGTGCAAATACTTTTACAAAGATTTGTCAATGTTTATGTGTATGAATGTGAATGTAATGATCTCATAGCATTCATTATTTTATACATCTTGTTTTCCGCAATACCTTCATAAAAAAGTGTATAACAATTTGATAATGACAAGAGGTATCTGGAGCTAGAAGCCAAATACTTTATGACTTAAAATATATATAATATAACAAATATTAATAAATTCAAATATGCTGATACAAGAAAAATCAGTATCAGCCAGTAATAGTAATATGAAGATCTGCATAAGATATTGGTACCATTTAAAGAAAAATAAGTATAGGTTTCATCTTGAGCTATAGTGAACCGCAAGAATATAGTTGTGCATTATAAGAATATGTAAAGAAAATATTATTCATATGCTCACACATGACTTACCTTCACAATAAAAGTAGGTGCATGTTTGACTGTTGTGTTTATAATCGGATCTTGATATATTAACAACTTTTTGTTAACATTTTGACAATGGTCATGTGTTAGCAATCTATTGGCCCGTTTAATTTATTTTTCTTCTAAATTTTGACGTGAAAAGGCAAAAGGCTTTGATTTTCGTTCTCTCTCTGTCTTCCATTTTGATTTTGTTTCTCTCTCTCTTCCATTTTAATTTTCCTTCTCTTCCTTCTCTCTTTGTTCTCTCCATCGGACCACCATCTTCACCAATGACCCCTTTCCCTTTTGTTCCACCATCACCAAGATGTTGTCGTCCTTCATTGCGGTAGTGCTTTTTTCGATTCAATGTTCACCACTTAAAGAACTACCACTTTTTCCCTTTGTTGGGTTGTGGGTTGCGAAATGGATACCTCTGGTGACTTTGGTGATGGGAGTAAGGTATGTCTGCTATCCTTTTTCTTATTTCCATTTTCCCCTTTCCCCTTTCCCCTTTCTTGTTTCCTCTTTCGTTAATTATTTTTTGGATTGTTACAACGTGCTCAGTTTATTTTTGATGCAGTTTTATGTGCGAGATTCTTTCAAAACCAATTTAATTGGTGCTTTGAATTGAAGATTGACTCCGGAGTAGAGGACCTACATAGAAAAGACATCATTTGGTTAGTTTTTAGAGGTGTATGACAATGTTAAGATTGGTAGGTGTGTCTTGAATGAGTTATGTGTTAGATGGGTTAACTCGAGGGGTGGGTTCTTTTGGAGAGAAAAGTATAGAATTTAAGGAAATGTATGTGTAAGAGCGCAAGAAGGAAGATGACGCGTACGTTACAAAAATCATGCGCTAAAAACTCTCTACGTTGGATATGGTCCCAAACAGTTGTGATAAGTGTATTAATTTTTTTTAAATGAGGTTGACAATATTAAATCAAGATCATTGTAAAGTTAACTTAACGAAAGATGAATGCAATAATTATTATTGGCAATGCTAATATACATCTAGATATTTCCAATTAACATTGTTATTGAATAAAAAGCTTATGTGGAATGTGATTTGAAGTCTTGATAAGGAAACTCACTCATCCAAGAAAAAGAAATTGAAAAAATCACTAAAAAACAAAGTCCAGGTAAACATGGGGAGCCTAGTTCACCCAGATGGGAAGTCACGTTCAACTTTCTGTACAATTGACATACATGCCTTTAGTAATCGATTATAAGGGTCTTGTAATCGATTACCAAAGGCATGTGGGACAATTGTACAAATCGCGAGCAGGGTCACTGTCATCAACCTCGCGCCACCGCCACTGCCACCATCACGCTCGCTACACCGCCACTGCCACTAACTCCTAGCGTGCATTGTCGCGCCACCACTTGGGGGGTTTCCGGTTAGGGGTTGAGGGAGGTTGGGGAAAGGGTTTTTGGTGGAAAACAAAAATGAGGGGAGAGGGAAACCAAGTTCAGATTTCATAGGGTCGAAGAGCTTACCGACAACCATCGTTCGTCGGTAATGATTGATGATGTTTACCAAAGGTATTACCCTTGTATATATCTGCTGGTAAGTAACCAAGTCCATTACCGACGAAGACCATGGGCTTGTCGATAAGTATCAATTTGAACTCCATGGGTAAATTCGCCGATAAATGTGTTTTATCGATGGATCAACAATCGTCGGTAATAATCTGCTAGTAATTTTCTTGTAGTGAAATGCTAAAACCAGGAATACACCTTTGGGAACTCATTTAAGTTTTTCAATAGGGCAATCTTCTCTAACAAATGAAGAAGAATCTTACATGTCTAAAGTCCCATATGCATCTACAATAGGGAGCTTGATGTATGCTATGGTTTGCACTAGAACTGACATAAAACATGTTGTGAGAGTTGTGAGTAGGTTTATATCAAATCCTATAAAGGAGAATTCAAAAGGTGTGAAATGGATATTGAGATATTTAAGAGGCACTTCAAAAATGCATTTGTCTTTTAGAAGAAGCAATCTCACTTTACAAGAGTTCTCTGATGCAGACTTGGAAGGAGATCTAAATGGTAGAAAGAGCACAACATGTTATATTTTCACATTGGGTGATATAGCTATTAGTTGGAAGTCTAAACTTCAAGGAAGAGTCTCTCTCTCAACTACTGAAGGTGAATATGTAGCTATCTCAAAAGCAGTGAAGGAGGTGATATGGTTGAAGAACCTTCTAAAAGAATTAGGAAAAGAGCAAGATGACCCTCCATTATTTAATGACAGTCAAAGTGCTATATATCTTGCTAAAAAACCAATTCTTTATTCTTGATGCAAGCACATTGAGTTGAAGTATCATTCTATCATAAACTTGATAAATGATAAAGACTTGTCTTTGTCGAAGATTCCAAGTTAACCGAGATTGTCAAAACAAAAAGTTGAGGCTTTGTATTACCTCAACTGGCCTTCAAAAGTATTTGATAATGAAGGCAATTTCACTAAGTGATAATGTAAATCAAACTACAAATAAGAGAATTGTTAGTATTGTAGAACTTAATTTAGTCTCACATCGCTCAGTATTGTGAAATGTTATCTATTTAGGTATATAAATAATCTTTTATAAAACTTGAAAGATATACTAAACATAAATATATATATATATATATATATATATATATATATATATATATATATATATATATATATATATATATATATATATATTTGTTTGTAGACATTTGTACCTGAACCACATTAAATAATTTTTATGTCATTTATTTCTTTATTTCTTCTCTTATTATCTTGTTCCTACCATTTTTAGTGTAAGGAACTGAAAAGTGGAAGACAGTATAATATGTTTGGCATTGCATTCATGGATTGGTTAAGAGCAGATTTAAAATAGACATTGTTCTTAGCGTATAATGTTCCAAGAATACATGTTGCATATGCTTTTGCTCTAATGTTGGGTTCACCATTGCGAGATCTGCCGGTGTTAATGATTTATTCAAGGTTGAAATATATTTTCTGAAATTGAATACCTTTAATACCAAAAAAAAAGGATTCTATTATTTGGTGTCCTGTCATTTTGCTCTTATGCATGCTTTGAGAAAGTTGAAGATTAAGGTGAGGCATTCAGTACAAAGTGTTATAACTAAGTCAAATCCATCATTTGTTAAAATCATCCTTATGAAAAACCAATTAATTTTTATAACTTTAACATAAATTTTAGTAATACTTTCAATTAATTTTATTATAATAACTTATTTTTTATTATAATAACAAAGTAAACGTACACACACGTGTATCTTCAATAATAATAATAATAATAATATTTTTTTCAATGGTTATTTGAAAATTATAACGCTCAGTTTAAATTTTTGATTTATTGAAGCTTGAAATATATATGTAATATATTTATTTTAAATTTTTTTGTAAAATTCCTTCGAAACAATTTTTTGTATTTTATTTTTGTTTTAGTTATTGGATATATATATATATATATATATATATATATATATATATATATATATATATATATATATATATATATATATATATTCAATAAAAAATAGAGTAAAATAAAATACAAATATTGTTGTATGATGTGTACTTATAATTCTCTTAGTGTTTATCTTTTTTCCGAACAGAGAAATTCAAAATAAAAAATTTTATCAGTAAAATATGATATATAAATTAAAACAAAATAAAGAGGACTACAAATATTTTTGAAGAATCAATTAAATAAAAATTAAGAAGGAGCAAAACTTAAACCCTATATAATCAAAAGAAATTTGTAAACTAAGAAAATGGTTAATTGGTCTTGTGCAATTCCTTGATTCTAATTCTCTCCTTTTTCATTCTTAGTTCAATTGCCTTCTATGTTGGATGACCCAAGAATATGTTGCATCCACCCATCATATAGTTGGACCTCAATTTTTCTACTTCCTACATCTCTAATGTTCCTGCTCCCACCAGAGGTACGTGGATGGTCCTTGGGTTTAGATTCGTATGTCATATTCCTTTGATATTAAGTGATTTATATCTCGAACATTTTTCTATTACTTCTTTATTTGCAAGCTCCCAAAAATTCCAATTTGTTTCAAGTATATTTTTTAATTTACCTACGATTCAAGAACTAGTTAACTTTTTTTTTTTTCATTTCACCTTAAAAAGTGCTGACACTTCACCTCCTATTTTTAATGAATCTATCTTAATTGTATTAATATTGACAGTGTTATGACAAGTTTTCTAAGTTAGTTATGCAGTTTTTATTATATCATATTTTAATACTTTTCAACCATCAATCATTTTTAAATTCGTTTAATAACTTTTTTTAGCTTTAATTATTTTCGAGGTATCTGTTTTTTCATAATCGTCTCAAATATATCTTCGAATTCTTTTGATCTTAATTAGGTCCATGTTCTTGTAAAATTGAGTCAATTAGAACCTTGTCGTTAATTGGATTGGACGACATTAAATTTGTTGTGTCGTGACATGGTGACTGCACAATTGTTAAGCATGTGGCATATAAAGCTCGCATTATGTGTAATTTACAAATAAAAAAGCAAAATATTAAACCTAAATAAAATAAATAAATAAAACAAAAGAAAATAGAAACATAACAAGCAAAAATATCCAAGCCCAAATCTTTAAGGGTTCCTATTACTCAATCAAAAGAGAAAGGCAACTTTTCATTCCCTTCCTCGGTAGATCCTCTATGGCCACCGCTAGGGCCAACAAGTTTTCGTGCAGCTGCCACCCTTGCCACTGATCAGAGCCATGAAGACTGTCGACGACCTTACCCACGTCGGAAGCGCAGTGATTCTTCGTGGTATAACTCAATTTCTCCATCATCTCCTACACACATGGAGAACCACTGTGACACCATGGATCTCATGCTTGTGTCGTTGATGCCACCTTCCTATGCTCTTGATTCTTCTTCAACTTCTTCTTTGTATACCTGATTTCTTATTATAAAAGAAAAATTCTTTGTGTGCAAACCTTGGTAATGGTAAATTTCATGGGTCTTAGAGATCTTCTTTCTTTTTTTTATTCAATTAAACTTGCAGGTGAAAGATGATGAATTATGAATCAGAGTTTGTTAGTCAATGAGTTGAGTGCAGATAATAAAAAGTTGGGGATAATAAATATGAGAATCCTTTGCTCCCCGTTTCCCAAGCTTTTTCTCTGTAAAATTGGGTGCTAATAGATTGGAGATGAAAGATTGAGGGAGTACTTTGATTGGAATCGGACTTTGCTTCCCCTTCCCTCAGTTCTCTCATGCCCTTCTTAAAAGGAATAAAATAATCACTGAAAATGGTGTCGACATGCCTAATTCAAGGATTAAAAGTAATGGTGAATAGTTATATGAATGATGAAGAAAACCATAATTATTGGGTGAAAAGTAGTCGAAGAGGACATGGAGGGAGAGGACAATTTTAGGATGGGGAGGGTGAGGTGTTTGTCGAGGAGGGCATTCATGGCACCATTGTCGACAGCGAGAACGGTGATGGTCTGGTGGTGGTTTATCTCGTCAGCGAGGTGGGTGAGGGTGAGGTAGTGATTGAAGGTGGAAAAGCCTGGTAAAAATGGTCTTTCGACATCTTGTTGGAAGAAGACATCCTGTTTGAATTTAGGGATTTAATGAAATCTCAATTCTTTTGATTTATTTATGATAATCAAATCATTTGAATGATAAAAGAAATTAAATTATTTACATTACCAACAGTTATGAAAAATTTTACCGACGATTTCGAAAAATTCTTATAAATACTAGCAATTTTTCTTAACTATAGCAAGTACTGACGACTTTTGTAAACCCTTACAAATAGCGAAGGTTTTGAAGAATTTCACAAGTAATAACGATTACACATAAAATCACTAAAAATTATTTGTCAACAATATTTTTCGTGACGACTTTTCTAGTCATGAAAAATGTATTTATCATCAGTTAAAATCATCTATTTTGAAAAAAATAATTCTTTCGTAGAATTTTAAATTATTGTAATTAAAGAATTATAACTAAAACCTAAACGACTATATATCACGATTATTGATGTTTATACCTGGTGTAAATTTATCAATCAATTATTTAAAGGTAAATAAGACTTGTATTCCGTTTAACTACCATTTCAATTAGTATTCAATAATTAGGATAATTTTCAGTATAATTATTTAATCATTACATTATCTGTAACTTTTTGCAATATCAAACTTGCAAGAACATCTTTTTTCTTTCAATTAGTTCCATACATTTTTCTGTTAGCAACTAACATTTATAATTCTATATTGCCAATATATTATTACTGAACACAATAACGATTACAAATAATGAAATTATAAAATCAACTAACAGTATAATATAACATGTAAAGTAGAGAAATTTATCTTAAATAAAATATAATTAAATAATTCCATCACGATTGAGTATTTAATCAATACTTCTAACATATCATGTTATAATATATGAAATTGTTTATAACAAGTTACCATATATCTATCTACACGGTAACAAACAATTGTTCCAAATGTTCACTCCCATCTTCTAAAACTAAAACACATTACTCTTCCATTTTATTATACGCTCGAGGATCGCGTGGGGGTACAGCTCCACCATGCACGCTCTACAAAAAGTATATTCTAATGCATGACGTGAATAAAAAATGGTAGTTTAATGTTAACCCGTGCAAAACGCGGTTTCCTTTGCTCAAGGGCTACTACTTTATAAAACTATAATATGATGGGCCACTATAGTTTGTGTAGCAGCAAAACATCTTTTTTCTCACACACCCACCATGGGTCACGATCGTCAGCTTCACGTATTTTTCTTCCCCTTCTTCGCAAATGGTCACATCATACCCACTATTGAGCTGGCTAGAGTCTTTGCCTCAAGAGGACTCAAAACCACCGTAGTCACCACTCCCCTCAACGAGCAATTCATTTCAAGAACCGTAGGAAAAGCCAACATCACCATCAAAACCATCAAATTCCCGCCGCCGGAGCAAACTGGCTTGCCCGAAGGTTGCGAGAACTCCGACCGCCTCTCCGGAATGCAGATCATCCCATTATTGAAGTCCACCGTGCTTCTGCGGGACCCACTGGAGCAGCTGCTGCAGCAAGAACTCCCTGACCTCATAATCGCCGACATGTTCTTCCCATGGGCTACGGACTCTGCTGCCAAGTTCGGGATTCCTAGGATTGTGTTCCACGGATTAGGATTCTTCCCATTGTGCGTGTCCGCGTGCGTGAGAGAATACAAGCCGCAGGACAAGGTTTCCTCGTACAGCGAGCCCTTCGTGGTTCCGAATCTGCCGGGGGAAATAATGCTCACCAAGATGCAGCTTCCGCAGACCCCGAAGGACGACTTGGAATTCACCAAGATTCTTGACGAAGCTAACGCGTCGGAATTGAATAGCTACGGCGTGATCGCCAACAGCTTCTACGAACTCGAACCGGTTTACGCAGATCATTATAGGAACGAGCTTGGAAGAAAAGCGTGGCATTTGGGACCAGTTTGTTTGTCCAATAGGGACAATGCTGAAAAAGTACACAGAGGAAATGGAGCAACGATTGACGAGCACGAGTGTTTAAAGTGGCTTGATACGAAGGAACCTGATTCGGTTGTTTATGTTTGCTTTGGTAGCATGACAACCTTCCCCGATGCTCAACTGAAGGAAATTGCGTTGGGTTTGGAGGCTTCGGGGCAGCCTTTCATCTGGGTTGTGAAGAAAGGGTCGAGTGAGAATCTGGAATGGCTTCCAGAAGGGTTTGAAGAAAGAACGGTAGATCAGGGAAAGGGCTTGATCATAAGGGGTTGGGCACCCCAAGTGATGATTTTGGATCATATAGCGGTTGGGGGGTTTGTGACTCATTGTGGATGGAACTCAACTATGGAAGGAGTGTGTGCGGGGTTACCAATGGTGACATGGCCCATGTACGCGGAGCAATTTTACAATGCTAAGTTTTTGACGGACATAGTTAAGATTGGGGTGAGTGTTGGAGTGCAAACGTGGATTGGGTTGATGGGAGGGAAGCCTGTGAAGAACGAGGTTATAGAGAAGGCTCTAAAGAGGATAATGGTGGGTGATGAAGCAGAGGAAATTAGAAACAGAGCCAAGGATATTGCTAAAATGGCAAAACGAGCTGTGGAGGAAGGAGGATCATCTTACTCCGATTTCAACTCTTTAATTGAGGATTTGAGATCGCGAACGCTTTGATGTGTGCATGTAGAAAAACTTTTGTGCAATAATAAGATGATCGATTATGTCTATCATACGATGCTTATCACACATGCTTGCCTAGGACCGTCTTTGCCATAAATTTGACTGACTTCTATTTAATTTTAAATAATGAATGCATAATATACCATAGCAAAGAGATATATGTTCTTGAACACAACTACTTCACTTGAGTGATATGCCTTCACTAAATAGGGAAAGATTCCACAAAAATACAAGGATCATGAAATTTTTACAATTTCATCTATTATTGGTCATAACTAGTTTGAAATTGCAATTAGTTAGCTCACTTTCCCTTGTGAACCTCATTGCCTTCATTGAATATGTCTTGGTTAAAGTCACTTATTTGATCTTGCTTATTCTTACATACAAGAGCCATTTGATGTGCTTTGCTTCATCTAATACTAATGCACTTTGTCTAAAGTGCTTTGTTTCTTTTGATGCTTATGCGATTTCTGAACGAACTTTGCTTTCGTCTAATGCCTTCATAGATCAAATGAATTGTATCCGATGAGAAGGATAGACAATATCGAGAACTAAAGCTTGCATAAAACACACATTAAAAGTTTTATGAGTAAAGCATGTACTAGACTAAGTTCTTCTAAGTTTAGTTATCATCAAAACTCTATTGAAAAGACTTTTGGAATTAGACAACCAATGGTCTCAACGATCTCACTTTTTCTTATGATAACAAAAGATTTAACAAACAAACAAAATATTAATAGAAAGTATAACTATTAGAGATTACACATAACTTTGGATTTGGACGAATGCTCATTTATATATTGTCTTTTTTTTTTCAAAAACAATAACGAGCAATCACAATTATAGTTGTTACTATGGGCTCATAGTCGATCGAGCGGTAAATGTGCAGAAGAGTCGACCGACCGATGATACCTCTCAGGTCAATGAACCAATCGGTAAAATCAGTCGTTAGGATAATCAATAGTAATAACTGTCGGGGAGTTAATGAAAATAATTGTCATTTATTGACAATCAATATTGTCATTCATTGGTGGTTAATGAGTTAAACCTAACGGTAAGCTCATTATAATTTATAAATATTTTTCTGGTAAAGGAGACGGGTAACTTGAACTGAAATTTAAAGCTCTTATAACTAAATCTTGATTACAAGATTATTACGCAAAGTCACAGACTTGAGCGTCGGAGTGTCTTTTTTAGGCACCCTCCTCCACGACTTGGACAAGGAGAAGAGAGAAGACAGCACAACTGGACATCGGAACAGACAACTTTGAATGTTTTGGATTAAGGTTCTAAATCCTGCGCCGAAACATTTTGACGCCCACCCTGCGACCGAGCGACATCCTCATTAAAGTCACGAGAAACAAAGACGAACGATTTCAACATTACTACTTCGGATCAACACTATAAATTTTAGCAAAACGGAAGCTTCACCACACTGAGTCATCCTCTCTACTTAAAATTTCATAAAAAAGATAAGTATTAAAAAATCTATAATTCATATACTATTTCATAACATTGTTTGACTTTTACTGTGAACCACGGTAAAACCTAAATATAATAATATAATAACATATTATATACTGACACACTTCTTTTATATTATTATGATATAATAATATAATGTATAATCTCAATCTTCTAGGATTCGGTAATCATGTAGTAGTAGACACTACTTTTTCAATATACTATAATCAGGCACTTCTCAAAGCTTAGGAGACCATTAGCTTTCTTCCAATTTAGTGTATTTTAATGTGCTTTGCCTTTTGCCTTTTGCCTTTGGCTGGAACCCTAGTCGTACAACCACATGGGTTGTCCCAGCCATGTTATCTAAATATTGGAAAAATGAAGGTTGAATATCTCTGGTATATAGTCTATGATTTGTGCGAAAAAGAAATTTCCAAAACCAGCAACCAAAATAAACTTTTTTCGGTCCGACCGGCTCTGAATAAATTCTTAGCAGTTTCATCTTCTATGATCAATCCAATTGTGGCAATTCTACAAGAATATCATTCAAGAGTTATTCAAGGTTAATTTATCCGGGAGCAAAATCCAATAAGCACCCAACATACATATATTATTCAAGGTTTATTGTGTGCACTATCATCCAGCACTAGTGCAGAAACGGCTTTTTACGTCCGATATTTTGGCCTTTTGACATCCGGCGTACGCCGGACGTCTATGCGGTAGACGTCCCTCAGACGTCCGTCCTGGCACGACGGACGTCTATATGAACGTCCGCTCTGCCTGAGGACGGACGTTTATATAAACGTCCGCTGCATCAGGACGGACGTTTATATAAACGTCCGTTGCCTGAGGACGGACGTTTATTATAAACGTCCGCTGTCTCAGGACGGACGTTTATATAAACGTCCGTTTTATAAACGTCCGCTGTCTGAGGACGGACGTCCATATAAACGTCCGCTGCTGTCTGAGGACGGACGTCTACCTTGCTGAGTTTTTTTGGTGTAGGGCTGGGGTGGGACGTCCGTATGTGCACAGACGGACGTCTATAGACGTCCGACTGTACACTAACGAACGTCTAGTGTGCGTTTTTTTTTTTAAAAATTTGTTTGTTTTTTCAATAGAACCACACCTGAAAAACAGAAAAATGTCCCAGAACAATTCTCCAATAACATAAATATGCGTTTTATATAAACAGAATTCTACTTAATGTTCAATCCACTACCAAACTATTAACATAAAATTAAAACTAAAACCAAACAATGTTCAATCAAGAAGAAATATAATTATTCCTAACTCCATCTTTGTAGAAGATAAGCGGTCCACTCCTGCCTTATCTGGTTAATTGTGTCCTCTGTAATAGGCGATGTAGTCTTGAAGCGCTGCAAAATTCAAGAAAGATTCATTATTGTTTCATATATATAGTTGAAGATGATTTTGATTTGTAATGTATTGAAGGTATACATCATTACCTCATTCCAGTCATCTGTAATGACAGCTCGAATGATGGTCTTAATCCAACACATCACATAGAAGCCACATTCCCATGAATCTACTTGCTGGTTACACTAAAATAACAAACTAAATAGTTAAAAATTTAGATCATTCAATAACATAAATGAATTAGAAACTATAAATGACTTACAACCTTTGGATACAAAATTTGAACCAATTGACCACGAGATTTACCAATAACTCTGTACAGATTGAAAACACAAAGTATAATTAATATGACTATTTTATCATAAAAGTTGAAGGTTAACATCAAATTGAAGTCATTTTTTGGAGAAACACTTACCCTTGAAGCATGGTTCTCAAGTCATTTTTCATCTTCCTGTGCAACGAACAAAACCATATAATTTTACATTGTTTGGGAATGATAACCATCAGCTGCCAGTGAGACCTATCACGAAGGACAAATAGTTATTCAACTAATTAAGGAAACTATAATAATAAACTGACCACATATAAAAACACATACCCGTCAATGTATGGCACAAGGTATACGTCTCTTTTGGACTCATCCATCCATGTTTGCAAATAATGTTGTCTGTTTTGAAGTGTGTTACCAGACGGTTGAATGGTCTGAGGTTCAACAAATCCGTACATGGAAGACCGACCTTGGTCTACAACGATTGTGTCCATGTACCTAAAACAACAAAGTTAAGTCGTTAGAAACTATATAAGAATGTAAATAAAAGTAATATCAAAGACCAAATTGACTAACTTACATGCACCACAGCTGAATGATGGAAATATTCAACATCCTGTCTCCCTCAATCACCTCCAATGCATCAGAAAATGTGATATAAACTGGCACATGTGGGGGAAGACCAAATACCCTCAAATCCCAGTATAGTTCTAATGATGCTTTCTTCAATCTGGGTAATTTTGTCACTAACTTTGATATAGGATCATCCTCTGCTTCAGCCATGTCATCATCTTCATGTATGACTGTATCATGAATTGACTGCTTCTGAGGACGTGTGAACTGAAGATAAGAATTTACGTCAAAGCTTTATAAACAATTATATGAAGACAATTAACATAGAAATACTAAGGAAAAAGACATTATACCTGTGGAGTCGCGATCTGGGACATGATCAATGCTCTAGGCCAGGCAATAAATGTTCCTATGGCCTCCCCCACAAAGTTAATTTCTGGAGTGGGTACAGGCACCTGAGCCTGGGGATCCCGAACCTCGTCAATGGTCACACGCACGTGCTGGGGTAATATGGCAACACCATGAATGGTCTCCCCTCCCTCAAGCACTCGTCCGACAGCCACAATGCGTGGGGGATCCCCATCAACCAACAGCTCATATTGACCGTTATACTCATTTGGTTCTACAGCAGAGCATGATCCTCTAGTGCTGACACGAGATGCTGTGGGAGTTTCATCGGCCCCCATGTGGCCTTCCGTCATGGAATGTAGCTTTTCTTCAAGCGCTCTTTGTATTTGTTTTTGTTCTTGTAGCTGCTCCATGAATCGTTGCTCCATTGATCTCATGCTTTGGTTGAGTCTTTCCTCCCACTGAAGATCCATCTGCCTCAGTGTCTCCTGACTCATAGATTGGGGGGTTTTTTGTGTAGGGCCAAAATAGTCACGAAGACCAATCGCCCCTGGAACTCCACGTACACGTCCTGGGTGCTCGGGCCTTCCAATGGCCGTTGTCAGAATGTCGTCCCTACCTTGGCCAACAAATGTGCCCTGAGTCTGCTGCTCAACCAACTCATCCTGCACATAAAAAAACCAAGTTACTTAGAAGACATGCTGTGATAGATACACAATCAAATAACTGCTTATAATTTGAACTTACAATTCTCTATGAGATCAAGGCAGCTGAGGAAGATGTCATGTTCCCATCAGATTTAGTCCGAGCAGCCTTCCACAGCTCGTACCTAGCAGGTGCAGGTGCTAGGTCAGGCGACTCAAGTCCCAAGGCATCGGCTCTAGACTTTCTCAGTTTCTTCTCCAGTTTTGCATATCCACCTCGTGATAACAAGTGGGGTGTGTCGTTTAGCCTTTGTCTTTCTTGGGCGGCTAACCTTTTATCCTGTGAAACCATGTATATAAGTAAGTCTAAAATCATAAAAACTCAATGAAAGATGATCTTAAGAAACATACCTTCCATTCTTCAGACTCTCTAGATGCACGAAACTGCATCCAATCCTCCTCTGTGAAGGTATAATGCTGAGATGGATTTTCATGTTGTCTATCTCCAAAGACATATAGTCGTGTCAGCCTTGTCTTGAAATCCCTAAATCTTATCGCTATATGCGATAACACTTTCTTTCTGATTTGCAATGTGTTTGGAATATCAAAATGTTGCTGTTTAAAACAAAAAACTTGTTACCAAGAGAAAAGTTAACAGATAAGTATATCACAAATTGCATGAAGTCTAAACATACCTGAACATCTTGCCATAAGAGGTTCTTGTCGACCTCTGGGACGTCATCCCAACATGCATGCAGGATAGAGACATGACTTTTTGCTAACTTGCCCAGATAACTCCTAAACCTATCAGCATTTGGCCCTGATGGATGACCTGATCTGGGGTCAATGTCAACATGCCTCCTCTGACCATCCACGCGTCCGGATGTCACATCTGCCACTCGGGTGACGCCTCGTCCACGTCTGCTCTTTCCCGATCCTGAGTCTGAGGCCGACATACCTGAAAAATTAGACAACGTTAGTAATAAGTCAATTATGATGAACATACATATAAAGTCAATAAAAGTGAAAATATTAACCTATTAATTAATTGTTTTTTCCCAAATGCCTTCGTTGTGATCACTACGAATTGCTTGCATTACATCGGCAACGTCATCAACTGGGTCTTCAGTGGGTCTACATGCAACAGATGTTGTCTCAAGTATATCAAGAGAATCGTCATCATCATGTCCATGCATGTTTCTACCTTCTAAAACCACTGACCATTTGTTATTCGATGGATCACTTACGTAGAATATTTGTCTTGCTTGACTAGCCATGATAAATGGTTCATCAGTGTAATTCATCTTGTTCAAGTCTACCAATGTGAAACCAAGGTCATCCATCATGACACCAGAATTTATATCAACCCATTTACACTTGAAAACTGGTACTCTAAAAGTAACGTAATCAACTTCCCATATTTCTTGTATTATTCCAAAATAACTGATGGATGCTGTGATTGGATTTTTGTCTTTAGAACTAGCAAAGTGCACAGACTCAGCTTGTAGTGTGACGCCACTATTTTGAACTCTGCTTTTGTCATCTTCTACCTTTGTCTGAAAAGAAATATTGTTTATATAGTACCCACCATATGTAATGACCTCTGTGTTCGGTCCACGAGATAACCTCAATAAAGTTTCAGAAACATGTGGAGTCGCATACACCTTTTTCTTAAACCATCCCAAGAAGGTTTTCACATGTTCATTAAGATGCCATTTTTCACTCATTTTTGGGTTTGCTGCCTTTATTTCATTAACGTGGTCAGAAATGTAAGGAATCACATCAACAATGTTGTTTAAGACGTACAAATGAGCTTGGTCAATTTCTTTTCTGCTAACACTTTGAATTGTCACACCTCGAACACCCTTACCTTCACATTTTCCTTCGTTTTTGCTCTTGGGAAGACCGACGGGTTCACAAGATGGCATATAACTTGAACAAAATTCAATGGCTTCTTCTGCAACGTATCGCTCTATGATTGAAGCTTCTGGTCTATACTGATTCTTGACATATCCCTTTAAGATCTTCATGTATCTTTCAACTCGGTACATCCACCTTAAGAAGACCGGCCCACATATTCGAATTTCTCTGACTAGATGAACAATCAAATGTACCATGATGTCAAAAAAGGAAGGTGGAAAATACATCTCCAATTGACATAGTAGTCTTATTCCCTCATTTTCCAATTCATCTAAACCTCGAGGGTCAACAACTTTCTTGCAAATGGCATTAAAGAAAAAACTCAGACGTGTCAGAATACCCCTAACAGAAGGAGGTAATATGCCTCGAATAAGAACCGGTAACAATTGTTGCATCAATACATGACAATCGTGAGACTTTAAACCAACTAGCTTTAAGTCTTGCATAGACACAAGGTTACTAATATTTGAAGAATAACCTTGCGGAACCTTCACACTTCTTAAACAGTTACAAAAACTTTGTTTTTCTTTTTTGGAAAGTGTGTGACAGGCTGGGGGCAGATAGGTGCGTCTTCCTATTATCTGTGGATATAACTCAGATCGGATTCCCATGTCAGCCAAATCTTGTCTTGCCTTTATTCCGTCTTTGCTCTTCCCTTTGACGTTTAATAAAGTTCCGATGACACTGTCACAAACATTTTTTTCAATGTGCATCACATCAATACAATGTCTAACATCAAGTTCACACCAATATGGAAGCTTAAAAAATATCGATCGTTTCTTCCAAATGTTCTTTGCAGAGGTACTTTTATGATGTTTTCCAAACACAATGTCAATGTTTTTGACTTCGTTGTACACCTCTTGACCATTCCGGGGTCTGCACACAACCTCATCCTCAGCATTTCCATTAAATGCTTTTTTCAATCTACGATAAGGATGATTACGAGGAAGAAATTTTCGATGTCTTGTATATACTGTCTTCTGACCATGCTTCAACTGAAGGTAACTAGTGTTTTCTTCACATATGGGACATGCAAAATGACCTTTAACACTATAACCGCTCAAGTTTCCATATGCTGGGAAATCATTTATAGTGCAAAACAACATTGCACGCAAACGGAACTGTTCCTGAACATGTGAATCAAACACGTCGATGCTTTCTTCCCACAACAATTTCAAATCATCAATTAAAGGTGCTAAGTAAACATCAATGTCATTTCCAGGTTGTCTAGGACCCGATATCATCATGGTCAACATCACATATTTTCTCTTCATGCACAACGAAGGAGAAAGATTGTAAATCATCAACATAACTGGCCACGAACTGTGTTTGCTACTTAAGTTTCCATAAGGATTCATACCATCAGTTGCAAGTGCAAGCCTTAAGTTTCTTGGATCTGCACCAAATTCAGGGAATTTGTCATCAATATTTTTCCATTGTGGAGAATCAGCAGGGTGTCGAAGAAGATTATCGCACTTTCTTTCGTCAGAGTGCCATTTAAGGTTCTTTGCATCTTCTTTAACAGAGAACATACGTTTGAACCTAGGTATTATAGGCAAATACCACATCACCTTAGCAGGTGCACCATTATTACCTTCATTACCAGTGACTCTGTCAGATTTCTTTTTAAAACGGGATAAACCAGATGTTGGACAATAGTTTAACGAAGCAAACTCCTTTGTGTACAAAACACAATCATTAGGACAAGCATGTATCTTTTGATATTCAAGACCCATTGGACATAAAAATTTTTTGGCCTCGTAATTACGAATAGGTAGAGTATTATTTTCTGGAAGCATCTCCTTCAACAACTCCAACAACTCGGTGAAACTTTTATCGGTCCATCCATTCCTTGCTTTTAAACTAAACAACTTTAAAGTTGAAGACAAGCGTGTAAAGTTTGAGCATCCTGGGAACAACGGTTGCTCTGAATCATTAATAAGAGTATCATACAAATTAGCCCTTCCAAAATTATCTTCACCGACATCACGTATCATGTCCTCTAAATGGTCACTCATCCATTCTTCCACATAATTTGTTCCTCGTGACGTGGTAGGCTGCTCAAGTACTTCTCCATGCCAAGTCCAAACGGTATAAGTCCTCATTATGCCGTACATGAATAGATGGTCACGCACATTGCCTAAGTCTTGGCGTATTTGATTAAGACAACGCACACAAGGACAAAAATATGTCCCGTTGACAGACTTAGCATTTTGTTCAACGTATTGCAAGAACTACGAAACACCCTTGTCATATTCTTCACTCATGCGACGTTCGTTCATCCATCTTCGATCCATACTATGTTCGTAAAATCATCAGTTCAAGTGTTTTAACTCTCACAAGGTTAGGACCTACCCATTCAAAAAAATTAATTTTCATAATTTGCTCAGCCACATGCATTGAAGTCTACGTCATAAAATTGATACAATTTCGGCAGCATTTCGCATTGGTCTCCAAAATACACGAAATGAGAGTAGTCAACGATGACCACAATCAAATATGCATCCGGAGAACAACACAAGTACTGAACCGAAATTTCATCAATCTTATCCTTAAACTCCAATTGACATGGTATTGCAAATTATGAAAATTAATTTTCTCAAACTGTCCAATCGGACAATTCAAAATTTAACACAAACGATTAAAAGATTAATCGTTTGTCTTAAATTTCAAACGGGAACTAAGTGTCACTCAATGTATGGCAATAACTAATACACATTTTACACAATAACACATACATGCATACACAAAATTTAACAGTCAAAAACGTCCATACACTAATACACATTTCGCATTAATCGTTTAACACAATAACATAACTAATACACATTTTACAGTCAAAAACGTCCATACACAAAATTTTCAACCAACAAGCTAACCTTAAAAGTTGATTCCAAAAGAGAAGGAGGGAAGTGGAGGAGTAAACGGCCTAACACGCAGTCCAAAAAGAGTCAAGGAAGCCGCCCAAGAACACGCAAGAGTCTGCAAAAAAATGGACCCAAAACAATTTTTAATCGGTTCAAATCAAAGACATTTCATCACAGAGCAATGTAATCGGATTAAATGTAATTTTAAACGGTCCAAAAGTAAGAAAACGCACCTGGAAATCAATGGCGCAGCAGCGTTTTGCGGAGGAAGACGATGAACAGTGCTTTCGCGTTTGCGGAGCAAGGCAACTGGTCACGGTTCGCGGGTGCACGTTTTATTACCTTAGACGTCCGACACTCTGGGGGACGGACGTTTATAATAGTATAGACGTCCGTCTCGTCACTAATATGACGTCTTTGACGATTTAAAAATCATATTCGCGGGGTGGCTTTAGACGTCCGTCCTGGGTATCGGACGTCTATGTACTCGACAACTGAACGTTTCAACTCCCCAAGCAGAACATAAACGTCCGTCCTTGGAGGGCACGGACGTCTATAATATTATAGACGTCCGTGCTCTCCATACTGGACGTGTAAGGACCTGTAGAGAATTAAATACCCAACCACCCTGTCAGCACATTAAACGTCCGTCCTTGGAGGGCACGGACGCCTATAATATTATAGACGTCCGTGCCCTCCAGACTGGACGTGTAAGGACCTGAAGAGCATTAAATAACCAACCACCTGTCAGTACATTAAACGTCCGTGATGGGGGGACGGACGTCTATAATGGCTGTCATGGTATTTGAAACGTTCAGCTTATAAACGTTCAGCTTATATAAACGTTCAGTTGTCAGCTTATTAAACGTCCGTCTCAGCCAGGGACGGACGTTCAAAAAGCTACACATCTCTGTACTTCGTATTAAACGTCCGTCCTAAGTGACGGACGTTCATAAGGTTATGAACCTTATGAACGTCCGTCACTTAGGACGGACGTTCATAACCTTACGAACGTCCGTCTCAGCCAGGGACGGACGTTCAAAAAGCTACACATCATTGTACAGCCTATTAAACGTCCGTCCTAAGTGACGGACGTTCATAAGGTTACGAACGTCTGTCCTAGGACGGACGTTCATAACCTTAGGAACGTCCGTTGTAGGTGACGGACGTTCATAAGGTTAGGAACGTCCGTCCTAGGACGGACGTTCGTAACCTTATGAACGTCCGTCACTTAGGACGGACGTTCATAACCTTACGAACGTCTGTCTCGGCCAGGAACGGATGTTCCCAAAAGCCTAATGGTTTTCACTATTCAGCCTATTAAACGTCCGTCACCTAGGACGGACGTTGAGAACATTATAAACGTCCGTGTCGACAACGGACGGACGTTCAAAAGGGCTGACACGTGTTCACTTGTTCAGCCTATTAAACGTCCGTCAGCTAGGACGGACGTACATTACATTATAAACGTCCGTCTCGATAAGGGACGGACGTTCATAGGCTCACAGGGATTCACTTAAACGTCCGTCTGCCAAAGACGGACGTCTAGAATATTATACACGTCCGGCTCGACCCAGGACGGACGTCTAGAGTTCCACTTATTTACTAATATGCCACCGGTCAATTATATACGTTGGGGCTTTTGTGGACGGACGTCTATGGGGAGACGTTGAAAGGGCTTTCTGCACTAGTGCAGAGCCATTCTAAACTTATTTTTACTATCACTGCATAATTTTATTCGAGATTAATAAAGTTGCAGCTGTGAAACTCAACATTACATCCCGCCTTGGCTTCTTGGACCTTATATCATGTTATTCAAGAATGAAGAAATAATATATTCATCTGTGCTTTGTAGTTAAATTTTGTATGTTTGACAGGGCTTATGCGAAGCCTACCCAGTTTCAAGCAAGGGAGCACGTAAGGGCACTCGGCTGGGATGAATACTATTACCCTGTTTATTGGCACCAATCGGTGATGACAAAGCCTCACCACCAACATTAATCACCTTCGACACTTACACTAAAAAAATGGATTATGATGAGCAGCATCTAGTAATCAACCAGAGGAATTTCAAAATGAAATCAACATTATAGGTCTCATGATCAGAGATCAACCCAAAAATAAAAGCTAAAATACCACATTGCTTCCCGTACGACCGTCATCACTGTGCTGCTACACGGCAATTGGAGGTCCTCAGCCAATCCAACGCTCTCATCTAGGCCCGTCAGTGGTCCGCTGGCTGCCGCGACACTGCCAAGATTGTAGAAACTGCCGTAGGAGAGATCGTTGTCACCCCGGTGTCCGCGATCTACAAGAAGCTGGATTTCGATCTCGCCAGATCCACGCGATTAACCCCAGACTGGGTCCCATCCAAGCGTCGTGCTCTCAAGGCACGCTCCCCCATCCTTTCTTTTGAGAACTTTTTCTTATGATAACAAAAGATTTAACAAACAAACAAAATATCAATAGAAAGCATAACTATTAGAGATTACACATAACTTTGGACTTGGACGAATGCTCATTTATATATTCTCTTTTTTTTTTCAAAAACAATAACGATCAATCACAATTATAGTTGTTACTATGGGTTCATAGCCGACCGCGCGGTAAAGATGCAGAAGAGTCGGCCGACCGATGATACCTCTCAGGTCAATAAACTGATCGGTAAAATCATCCGTTAAGGTAATCAAAAGTAATAATTGTCGGGGAGTTAATGAAAATAATTGTCATTTATTGACAATCAATATTGTCATTCATTGGTGGTTAATGAGTCAGACCTAACGGTAAGCTCATTTTAATTTTTAAATATTTGTCTGGTATAGGAGACAGGTAACTTGAACTTGAACACCCTCCCCCGCGACTTGGACAAGGAGAAGAGAGAAGACAGCACAACTGGATATCGGAACAGAAAACTTTGAATGTTTTGGATTAAGGTTCTAAATCCTGCTGAAACAATAGTAAATTGTCATGATAATCCACAGTTTGGACTCAATGAAAGCAAAATGACGAGAAGTGGTTTATATGGCGTGAATGAGACAAAATATGTAGCAGATTCCTAGAAAGGATCAACCTAGTCTAGGGAAGGAGGTTAGAGAAAGCTATAGAAAACCTCTAAACGGTGACTCTTAAGAAAAAAGAATATCGATTAATCTCGACAACAATTCACTAATCATCGACGAGTATCAATACAATGTGGAGAGCTATGTATTTATAAACACAGTAGCTCTCTATTACGCCAACACAATACTTTAATATCTTGCATTGATTTGTGAATCAGATGACAAGTGGCATACCAACTATTGAAGGCTTTATTCCATGTGCAAAATGTGCAAAACATGTAAGGAGGTGTTCTGGAAGGAAGGCCGACCTCTTTGAAAAACAACTTGGTAGCCCGACCTTTATACACAACTCGACAACCCACTCGTAAAAAGGAGCTTGGCAGCTCGACCTTGAAAGGAGCTCAACAGGTCAACCTTTAGGAGAGTCGCCAAGTCGACGATCAGAAGAGCTTGACAGGTCGAACCTAGTGATTTAGGTGAACTTAATGCCTACACTACATATGTATAAATAGAAGATGTTTGTCATCAAATTGGTGAACTAATAACTGCAAATCAAAAGGATGTATATAAATTGATGATGTTTATAGTTGAAGAGAAATTAAATTGAAACCTTAGTTTTGCCAAGCATATGTTCTCCACTCTCCATGGACAACACCAAATCAAACTGCCCATCAGGGAATGATTGCTACACAGCATCAGTAACCTGAAAAGAATCCTACAATCACCAAAACACGAAAACTAATATTTTAAACTTATATTATATTATAACAGCTACACGCGCATAATTCTACAAAAGTTATAAAGAACTTTGAAAAAGGTGTAAACTAGATCATAAGAAACAGGGATGCAATGGAATGATTAGCGTGTACAACAAACCAAAAGAGATAAATTGGTTTCTTATCGCAAATAACACCTTTAATAATTTTCTCATAAAACATAAATTCCTTAAGAACAATTTAAACAAATAAAAGAGTAAAGAATAAAGAAAATTGCAAAAGTGATTTTTATACTGATTCGGATAACACAGATCCTATGTCCAATTGTTAATTTCAACTGAGAATTAACGCTTCACTATCACAAACCAAAATACTATTACAATTTCAAAGAAAATGAAAGAGTTTAAGGTTAGAACATCTCTCTTGTTATCCCAAGAGATGAAACTCACTTCCCTTGAAACCCGCAAGGGATGAACACCTCCTTCGAATGCTTTACGAAGGATGAACAACCTCCTTTGAATCTTCACAAAGGATGAACACCTAATTTGAATCTTCACAAAGGATGACTAACTTTAATTGAGCAACATAAACACTCAATCACACTCTTAGTGAAAGTTCTTGCTTTATGCACACACCAAGTTCTCAAATCCCACGCACAAGTGTTACACAAACCCTAGAACACTTATCAATACACACAACAGATAATATTTTTGACATAAACATATTTCGTATTTTAGAATGGGAGTCCCAATCGAATTTATAGAGATTTCACTCAAGAATGCCTCCAAAAATTTGTTGTCAGTTATTTAACGTGGGATAATCAATTATCCACTTATGCTAATTGATTATGCATTTAATGAATGCACAACGATAAAAAAAAACTTGCTAAAAATTCTCATAATTGCTCATGATAATTGATTATGGCAAGTCATAATTGATTACTGATAATCGATTATGATAATTTGATACTCGATTATTATAATTTGATAATCGATTATTTTGAGTATAAAATCAAGTTTTCTTATTCAAAATGAATTTTAACGCAACATAAAACAAACAATAAATACAATCAAAGATAAATCGCATCCTATACATAAATCTACTAAATTACAAAAGCTTTAATACAAGATAAGTCTTCATGAAGATCTTCTTGCAACAACAACACTTGAGACTTGACTTTGAGACAATATCAAAACTTCTTCTCTTCAGCTTTATACTAACAATCTCCCCCCTTTTGATGATGATAAAAAACTCTTTGATTTTCTTTGATTTAAAGCATTTTGTAACCTATACTAATTTGTAACTCATATATAACTTAAAGAAAAGAGACTAGTAGACAAGAGATAAATATAATTATGTCTTTAAACATTTTTCTTCCCCTTTTTTATCATTATTAAAAAGAGCTATGTATGATTAAAAATATTCTCCCCCTAAATATATGCAAAAACAAAAAGGCAAAACAAATAAATAATAGTTATCATAATTTTTATTAAAGGGAAACCAGAGACATAATTCAAAACATAAGAAATACAATAAATTTAGAAATCATAACAAATAAATAAAAAGAGTGTAAAGAAGTATTTCTCTTTGTTGAGTAACTTAAACAAAATTAAACTCCCCCTAAATTTGATACCTTAGGAAGAAAGAGAAGTAATTTAAAAAAAATTATCAAATTTTTCTTTTCATGTTAAAAACTCCCCCTTAATTTGATAAACCATACTTCAAATTTTGTTGCACACCCAAACGGTTCGTCCTTAATTTTGAAATAACCTAATTTTTAGAGATGTCATCATCAGCCATCAAACATATGTTGGCTTGCTCATCAGAGTCGCTTGAGCTTGTTGTAGATTCATTATCTTCCTCCCATGAAATATATGTCTTCTTTTTCTATAAGAACTTCTTTTGGCCTTTTTCTTCACCCTTATTTAGGTTTGGACAATCTGCCTTCATGTGTCCTTTTTATCCGCAATCGTAACCATGATAGTTTGATGATGATTCCTTGTTTCCTTTCTTCCCATTCTTAAATCTTCTTTTGACCTTGGACTTCATGAACTTTTTAAATTTCTTAATGAAAAGACCCATATTTTCTGCATCTTCTTCAGAGTCTTCTTCTTCATTAAGATGTTTGCTTTTATCAATCTCATATTTGAACACTAAAGTCTTTTTCTTTCCTTTCTCTTCATCATCGTTCAATCTCCCAAGATCCAGTTCATGTTCTCTCAACTTACCAAACAATGCAGCCATTGACATGGTGTTGAGATTTTGTGACTCACTAATGGCAGTCACCTTTGGTTGTCAAGTCTTATCCAAAGATTTAAGAACTCTTATATTTAATTCATCATTATCAAAGGACTTATCCTAACTCAATGAGATGATTCACTATATGTGTGAAGTCCCACATACGCTTTACTCACACTCTATTACTCAAAAATACTCAAATAGTGTTAACCATTCACTGAGTATTCCATTAAGAGTGAAAGCTCTTCAACAACACGCCTAACTTGAGCGTCCGAGTGCACACCATTACTGATCGGTCAGCAGCCGGAGATTGAAGGAAGACAGGCGGTCCAGGCAGCCAAAGACAAGGAAGACATGTCGGAACAGGTCAGTCTCTCGGTCCCATAAATTCATACCGAAACATTTTGGTGCCCACCGTGGGGCCGAGAGCAATCTGAAGAAACCCAATGATGGCCACAAGAAACACGGAGGAGCAATAGAGCACTAGGGACCCGATAAGAGATATGCAGTGGAAACGCTAAGAGGAGATTGCGGCATGAAGGGCAGAACAAGCCCATTCCGAATGGTTGCATTCAACTGTCATCCAACCACACCATTCCGGACGGCTAAATTCAACAATCATCCAACAACAATAATCCGAACGGCTGCATTCACCAGTAGTCCGACCACACCAAGTCGATCGACATCCCATTGAAACTACAAGGAACCAAGACAAACGCTCAGTCTCAACATCATTATGAATCAACACCAACAACTTTCAACAAAGTTAAAGCTACACCACATGGGTGATCATCTCTACGTGAAATATCATCAACAAGATAAGTATTTTTGAAATATGAATATTTCATATGAAGATAAGAATTTTGCCCAGATATTATTTTAAAGCATTGTTTGAGTTTTTTGATAAATTATAGTAAAATATAAATATATGATTGTTAATAGATATTATAATAACTATTTTATATAGATATTAAAGATATTAAATAACGACTTTGATGTCTTATATATGATATATAATATATCATATAATATATAACTATAAATATAGTTATCTAATTGTTGTAACCGAAATATTTTTGGTTTGGTTAAAATAATCAGAGCGATTATTATATTAGAGATAACTATCAATAACCATAATGTTGAGGTAAAAAATCAGAAAGGTAGGCAGGCACCTTTTTGAATCAGAGGAGATTGCGGCGTGATAAGCTGTCGTCGAAGCTATCAAATTTATACTACTTTTGGCAACTTTAGTATTGTCAAGTAGTATCTAAGAAAGTAGATAGGGTTAAAGTAACCCTGAGTCGTCTCCCAACGAACACGGAATTGCTTTCGAATATCTGACTCTTATGCTATGCAATGTTTATGAATAAAAATGATGTTTGGAGAATGTTTAAAGAACAAATAATAAACTTAAAAATAGTTATGATTAAATAGGCTAATTCCACTGTTTTTCCAAGATAGATTCGTCATCGGTTATTCACGGATAATTATTCAATTGATTATTGTTTAAGTTTCAAATTAATTAAAGTACATTCTCAATTAATTTAAGGGCAATCATGCATTTAACCAAAGTAAATTCTCAATCAAATGCAAAACCTTTCTAGATTATTCACAATAAATTCAATCAAAGTACATTCTCAATCAAATTCTATTGTGTTTAATCATGTCTATTCTTAAATCTCCTAACCAAGTTAAAAGTTATTCAATCAAAGTAAATTCTCAATTGATTATAGTTGAAATTATTACTACCAACCAAAGTACATTCTCAATTGATAGTAAAAACCATTTAATCATATGAGAGTTTCTAAATTAAATCAAAGTAGATTCTCAATTAAACCTAGAAATCCTATAACTCATATAATAAATATGCATGTAGATTCAAACACATTATGATGCAAAAATCTTTGCTTTTAATTTGATAGAGAGATGAACGACATAGAGAAAGAACAACTTAAATCAATAATCAAAATAAATAATTGCATTAACTCAATCTAACCTCAGAATCCATAATGGAATTACAGTAGAATAGCCCAAGATGCTTAGCTCTCCATGAGTGGAGTTGAATACAAGATGAAAGAAAAGTGAGTGGAGTATGAGAGAATGAATGAAGTGAAGTGAAGTCCCCTGGGTCTCTTTAAATAGGCTTGATTGGGCTTGGACTCTGAATAGTTTGTTGATAAGATATTTTCTGTTGATATATTATATCTTTCAAATATTCATTAGATTAAATCAGTTTTAAAGAATATTTGATAGATATTAACTCAATTATCTTATATCCTATATCTTCCAAATAACTAAAAGATTTAGATAATGATAAAATTATTTGGAAGATATTTTCTATTGATATTCCCAAATTAAATTCAACAACTGAATTTTATCTTTAAAATTTTCTGACTTTCCAAAATTGCACAAATACACTGAAATTTCCTCTATTTGAACTTTAGCCCCTTCTGAATTTTCCAAATAAAATCTGATTTTGGGCCTTGAATTGCCATTTGGACCAATAAAACTTATATTCTCAGCTGCACAAATAAACATTAGAACATCTAAGAATAATTTATGCACTAAAACTCACTTTTTACGTCTCTTTATTTCCCAAACCCAACAATTCCAATCATCACAAATTCACTTAAAATCAACCATTTAAGCACAATTATCCTATCAAAAATTTGAATTTTAAAGCATAAATGTGGGCATAAATATGCACTCATCACAGCACTAAGGGCAGAACGAGTCCCTTCCAAGCAACCCGCCTCAAATCAACAGGATTGTATGAAGCAAGCCATAATCACACCAAAATGAACGGTCGAGAGAGAAGGGAACTTAACCCCTACAAACTGTTCGACTTACCAATCAGAGTTTCCATTCAGCCTCAAAGGTAGTTAGCCTTATAGGTATGCGACCACCTAGCCTCACAAGTACTCGGTCCTTCGGCCTAAACCGTTCGGCCATCCATGGCCTCAAGTGTTCAAGCATTCGGTCGTTCGAAGGTATTCGCCCTTCAGTCTCACAGGTGCTCGGTCATTCGACCTCGTAAGTGCTCGGCCATTCGGCCTCACAAGTACTCGGCCATTCGGCCTCACAGGTATTCGGCCCTTCGGTCTCAACTATTCAATCATTCGGCCTCACAAGTATTCGTCCATTCGGCCTCACAAGTGCTCGGCCATTCGGCCTCATAAGTGCTCGGCCATTCGGCCTCATAGGTGCTCGGTCATTCGGCCTCACAGGTACTTGGTCATTCGGCCTTACAAGTTTTCAGCCCTTCGACCTCAACCGCTCGACCATCCCTTGCTTCAAGTGCTTAAGCATTCAGTCGTTCGGTCTCAAAGGTATTCGTCACTCGACCTCAAACACTCGGCCTCCCATGGCCTCAAGTGTTCAAAGGCATTCGACCTCAACTATTTAGCCATTCGACCTCACAGGTATTCGGCCATTCGGCCTTACAAATATTCGACCCTTCGGCCTCAACCACTCGACGTACCATGGCCTCAGGGTATAGCTCGAGCAGACCTTGGTCTCTCTCTTCCCGTTCGCTCAAAAAGCATAAAGCACTCACAGCTCATTCAAGACATCTTAATACGGACTCCTTGTCGTTGACCGTCAAACGTTCAACAAAAGACCGAACAATCTTATTTGCTTGGTCAACCGGCCTTATAACAACCTATTTTGACATTAATGCATTGATTTGTTTGGCTACTCTTTTTCTCACCATGTAAAATTCGAGTTGTTATATTTCTTCAATGCAGGTGTTAGGATCCTGCAAATCACAACGCCAAGAGGTAAAACCCTTTCACTAGGAAGTTCTCCAGGAACTCCTAGTACAAAGACCAACGGTAAAGCCCTCTCCCCAGGAAGAACTCCTAGGTCAAAGACAAAGCAAAGAGGTAAAGCCCTCTCGCTAGGAAGTTCTCCAGGAAATTCTAGTGCAAAGTTAAACGGTCGTTCCCATCGTCTAGCAACCCTGGATGTTAAACACCGAGCGGGTCGGTCGTCCTTGTCGTCTAGCACACCTAGACGTTAAACATCGAGCGGGTCGGTCGTCCCCATCGTCTAGCACACCTGGACGTTAAACATCGAGCGGGTCGGTCGTTCTCGTCATCTAGCACACCTGAACATTAAACATCAGTCACCCAGCAACCCTGGGTAGTAAAACTGAACGAGCAGTCGCTTCATTTACTCAGTATCCCTGCGTAATAAACCGAATGGTCTTGCTCACATGGTTATTGACTGCATGGGAAAAAGTTCTAACAGGAGCGCCCCTCAAACCATCATCCAATAAACACATAAAGGTACGCTCTCCATTGTAGAAAAAACAGCCTCCCTCAAACTCGTAAAGTCCTTTAGTTAATAAAGGCTAAAGCCGAATGATTAAACTCGGACTTGGAGGCATGATGTATTGTATGACATATTGACCGAACGGTCATCAAATATGACCGATCGGTCTATCCATCATTGGTCAACCTGGTCAAATGGTTTTCAAGGGCATTGGGCCGTAATTTTGCCCACAATTCTAGTCAACTGCTTCAAATGGTATTTGGACCAGCGTTTTAGTTGTTATTGGGCCAAAGGCCCAGCATAAATTAAAATAATCAAAGGAATAATCAAGAATATCTTATTGAAGATCTTATTAAAGATATGATAAGCGGTTAAAATATTTATGAGTAACTAACCGGATTTCCATGTAAGGTTGTTTTTATTTAGCTTATGAAACACTTATAAATACAATGAAAGGCCAAAGGCCAGGTACGTTCCACTTACGCTTTACTCACACTCTATTACTCAAAAATACTCAAACAGTGCTAACCATTCAGTGAGTATTCCATTAAGAGCTAAAGCTCTTCAGGAACACACCTAACTTGAGCGTCGGAGTACCTTTTGCAGGTACCTCCCCCCACGTATTACCGATCGGTCAGCAGTAGGAGATTGAAGGAAAACAGGCGATCTAGGCAGACAAAGACAACGAAGACACGTCGGAACAGGTCAGTCTCTCAGTCCCATAAATTTATATCGATATAATAAATAAATAGATCAAATCTAAATAAAGGTTGAAAAATTATTGATACAATTTAAAACATTCTGAAAGTCTCGTGAACACGAGAGTGTCCTAAACCCGAATCAATGAGAAACTCAATGTTAATGGTAACAATTTGAATCATTATTTTCATAAATTTTCTTTATTAATTTTTATTTTACCCTTAATAATTTATTTTACAAGGATTTGCATTTTTACAATGCCTCATAGTTGTTCTCTTCTTCATATCTAACATTTTATACTTTATTTTTTAATTTGATTTCTCTGTTATTTCATCTTTGGCAACAAAAATAGTACAAATGTGATTGCTAAAAAGAAATACATGAGTTATTGATTAAAGTTAATATAAAAGAAAATAATTTCAAGATTTTTATAATATTAATTTATAATATAAATGAGTTATTTGCGAAGTACTTTTTAACCATAATGAATGTATACAAACTCGTTCACTTTAAATCAGATTCAAAAACGTGAAATTTGCTAACTCAACATAAATCAATCCACATAGGGTAGATTGAATTCCTTACAAACATCATATTCAAATCCTCTAAAAACTATAAGATATTAGAAAAATTTATTTGTTAGTTAGTTTTTTAAATAATATTAATAAATTGTAGTAACAACTTTTTAAAGGCAATGCATGCTAAGTTAAACTAATATGACCGAAAGATTTTTCTTCTAGAAAAGCGGTGTGATTTGTGCGTATAGAATGACGTAACAATTTCAATGAGTGAACTTCAGATAATCTTCACCACACAATGTTGTGACTGTAATTGAAGAAACGGACAAGGACTCACTGACAAGCACACTTCCCTAAGTAGGTAGGTCCTGATCGTGGAATCAAAACTTAAAAGGGCCCATAATTAATTAATTTGGCTGTTTTCCTCTCTCATTAATTTGAGAGATGTTGCTCCCTCCACCACCACACTTTTCTCCCTCTACCTCCCCTTTATTATTTTGCCTTTAAGTAAAATTTTATTTTTAGGATTATTTTTTAATTTTACCCATTCACAATCTATTCCACTAATAACCTATTCTAGTTCCCCGTACATGAGTAAAATATTTTTCTTTTATTTTAACATTATATTTCTTCATCTCTTTCTTTTGTCACGATGAGATATTACAAGTTGTAACGGTTGGTGGTGATGGAAAGAATTATCAAGCAGTCTCCCTCTCGTGGTGCAGTGTCGCTCTCGTAGTGCAGTGTGTGGAGTGGTACAGTGCGAGTGTTGCTTCTTAAGGTACGAATAAACCTTCAAATAAAACCCTAAAATAAAAAACGTAACCTTTAAACGGAGGTGACATCCTTCAACGGATGTCAACATCCGTTTAAGGAAAAAAACGGATGTCAACATCCGTTTAAGGTAAAAACGGATGTCGACATCCGTTTTTTCCTTAAACGGATGTCGACATCCGTTTTTTCCTTAAACAGATGTTGACATCCGTTTTTTTCCTTAAACGGATGTTGACATCCGTTCTTTCCATAAACGGATGTTGACATCCGTTCTTTCCATAAACGGATGTTGACATCAGTTCTTTCCTTAAACGACTCCGAGTTACGTTTTTAATTTTAGGATTTGTTTTATTAGTTTATTCTTTATTTTGAAAATATTTTAATAATTTAATTTAAATGTTTTGATTTATTATTTTTTAATATATTTTTAATGTATTTTAATAATGTAAGGAAAATGAAGAAGAAAGAAACGGATGAAGAGAAGTGAAACGGAGAAGACAAATGGAGTTGTAAAGTAAAACAGAAGACAAATTGTTAAACGGAATTGAGAGATGGAAAGATTGGGTGCAGGGAGTAAAGTAGGAGAACTAGGTTTGGAATAAATTAAAATAATAAAAATAAAAAATTTTAATTTGAGGATATAATTGGAATTAAAAAAAATTGGGGAGGTTGAGGGAAAAAGATGTGGTGGTGGAGGGAGCAACACCCAATCTCTCTGAACACATTTTTTTTTTCAAAATGTATGTTTTTTTTTCTTGTATTTTTTCTACTCATTTTTTCTGTAAAACAGAGAGTGAAGGTTGTTGAATAGATTTTGAAAACCACAATTTTAGTCAAAATAGATAACTAAATTTGATATATATATTTTTTTTGTTATTTTCTTGATAAAAACGAAAACATGTCCACATATAATCTCAAATCATGATCGTCTTTATTTTAAAAGAAACTTATTCACAAAAAAATTAAATTGTGACAAGTTACTATTACTTTTGCATTTTTATATTATTTTTTTGTGTTTGGAGATTTGTTCGCAATAATTGTAAGGGAACAACCCTTTAAAATTGTTCTTTCACGAAAAATGGACTACCACGAAAGAAATGATGCATTTGAGCAATATCCTGTCATGCTAATCAAATGAATGTTTCAAAATCAATGATAATCATCAATTTATTTATTTTGTTGATCGAAGGATGATTTATTTTGTCTTACTTTATTTTGTCAAAAGAAGGATCCCAGGAACTTGATAACAAGCAAAAATGAAAAATAATTCAATATGAATTGAAGCACAACACATTTTTTTTTTTATTTTTGTTATTTTTTTTCACTCATGATACATTTATTGTTAAGAAAAAGGAAAATGTGAATAATAAATATGGAAAATAATCTCCCTTTTGTGTCCTATTTGGTATGGATAAACTTATTTTGGTCTATGAGCTTTTTATATGCTAATTCAATGGTAGTTTTAAATCATCTCACAGGCCTCTAGAGTTAAAGTCATCCTCAGGACATAACCACAATAACAGACGATCTAACAAATGTGGTATGCCAAGAGAAAGCAAACTCTAGATGAAGTCTTCCAATAGCCAAGTAGATCCAAGATCGAACATGACAATTCGTTGGACCTCCATTCCTTAAGGATCACTCAGACCTGGGTATAGGGCTCAATATCAAAATAAATGCAATAGTCTGTCGTGTAAAGTGTGTGAAGGAAGAAACTTAAGACTACTAAAAAAACACAACTACAAAACAAGTAGAAAAATCCCAGGAAGATATAACATGTCTTCTATCCTAGGGTTCAATATTAAACAATAATAAAAAGAATGCAATAAAAGAAGTACACAAATGCAATTACTTACCACAAAAAGACATACATACAACTATTCCAAATATTAAAAAAACACAATAAATAATATAGACGCTCAATGAGAAAAGGAGAAAGAAAAACATAAAGAAAAACCACATCAATTTTTGCACATTTAATTAAATGGCTTGACTCTCTTAAACTTGGTCCCCAATGGAGTCGCCATCTGTCGCAACCGAGATCGCGATGGAGAGACGGCGGAACTCTTATAAATAATTAAAGAAGTTTGAAAATCAGAGTTTGGAGTCGCCATAGTTTATTCTGGGAAACTACGGAAAAATAATAAAATAAAGACATGGTCTATGAAAATAAGATTTTCTGAGTTCAGGAGTCGGTTATGTGTACGGAAGATATTAACACCCTACTACAACGCCTTCCTAAAGGCAGTACCTTTAATTAAATGTGCAAAAATGATGTGGTTTTAAAAATTATTATTTTCCCCAAAAATAACAATGCAAGACAATACAAATAAAAGAAAAATATTTTTTATTTTTAGGAAGCCCGACAAGGATTGACCTTGCTCCTACATATTCTCATGTGAGAAATCAGGGTACATAGTTCTTTTGAAAATAAGTTTGGAAAGAGGTTTGAGAAATTGATTTGGGAAATTGTTTGGAAGATTATTTTGGATTTTTTGGAAAGAGAGTCTTACAAGGATTAACCTTGTTCGTATGTATCTCCACTTTTGATGGAGAATCAAAGATCACGTAGTTATGGCTGTTTATTGTGACATCCCAAAAATACAGTCAGCACTATAAATTCAGAAAATCACATTTAATAATAATTCAGTACAGTTTTTCACTAAAAACAAAAGCCAAGTCGTATGCCTTACAACACGAATCACACTCTGAAGTCGAACGTACAAATAAAAACCTGACTGAACGGTTTACACAGTATAATTACCGAACGGTCGAACTTAAAAGAAAACGAGTGGGTAGGTCGAATGACCACTCACGCCAACAACTGAAATAGCCGAGCGTCTCATTGCTCAATCTTCACTTCGACTTCAACCAAGATCACTTCGTTCAGCACCCCTTCCAAACGCTCGTCTCCCTCTGCTCACATCCACACGGATGATCATTGCAATGACAAGACGGACGTACAAGGACAATAGACAACACAAGGAAAGGAAAGGGTAAGCTTACGTAATTTAACTCATGCATCAACATAGAATTTCAAGTAAACAATTCATCATACATGCATATTTCAACATACACATTCATTACATAACAACCCACTTTAACGTACTCACTAAATAAAACTCAACACGACTGACTGTCCGGACTGTATGAAATCTGTGTAGCTTCGGTGTTCGTGCACCCGGGTGATGTAGTAACTGGAACTCTCATCAGCTGCCACCCGAGGTTAATCCTATCTGTCCAAATAATCATCAGGACTAGGACCTCCTGCCATTCCCACACATGACGTACTGCCTCTACGTGAGGATGAGTACTCACGGAATATCAGGATGAACAACCGGCTAAGCTTACCACATTCATACATTACAAATCTCAATAATCAAATTCTGAGTCGTTCCTCCTTGGAACGCTCTTTCATAAATCATAACTTTCCATTCATCTCATATACTCTTCATCATTCACTTTTCATCATGTATTCATATTTTCATTTCATCTCACATATTGTTCATCATTCATTTTTCATCATGAATTCATATTTTCATTTCATCTCATAAACTGTTCATCATTCATTATTCATCATTCCATCATCATTTTCATCATTCTTAAGAAAACCATCAAAAACGAACGTTCTGTCCCCAATAAGTCTGAGGACGAACGCTGTGAAATGAGACCCAAAAGGAACGCTCGTTCGAGTCAAAGAACGAACGGTTTAAGTTCAGAATGTACAAGTCTGGTACTGTTCATTGGACGAACGCTGAAGAAAATAGTACGAGTGCTCAAAATAATGCTGAGCCTCATTTTGGAACGAACGCTCAGTTCAAACCGAGCACCATCATAATGAACGCTCAGAGTTAGACCGAGCACCAATTAGAACGAACGTTCGGTAGGAGACCGAACACCAAATTCCAACGAACGTTCGGTATGAGACCGAACTCCAATTTTAAAACGAACGTTCGGTAGGAGACCGAACACCAAATTCCAACGAACGTTCGGTATGAGACCGAACTCCAATTTTAAAACGAACGTTCGGTATAAGACCGAACACTCCTAAGTACGATCATCAGGTGTGAGACCGAACGTTTAACAACTTAAAATACAGAATTGATAAATATACTAAGGGACTTTTGAAGAAGTGTTTACGAGTGGTAAAATACACTGTTTCAAATATGCATACAACAGAAGGGAATTTATCAAAGTATACCATATTCAACAATACTTGGCCGAACGCTCAAGCATAGCCTTTAGACACGAGGACGCTCGTCCTCAACAAGGGATTGATCCAAATGAACGAATCCCACTTCGGTTATTTTCAATCAGAAAAACCGAACGGTCTAAGACCATTCAGTAACGAACGCATAGGCAAAGTATTTCAGCCGAGGACGCTCGTCCTCCACCAGAGTTTTATTCAAATGAAAGAGTTAACATTTCAATCAGGTTACTTAAAGAAGACCGAACGGTCAATGACCGTCCGTTCAGTACGAACGTACAATTTCATGAGAAATTCACTTTCAATTCCCGATTCCAGTATATTTTTCATCATAGACTTTCATAGCTTCATTTGTTCATATCAAAATTAACTTCCACATTTCATACGATCCAGATCATCAAAATCTCATGTATTTCATGCTTCATACACAAATTCAATCATATTTCATTTTCATTCATTCAACAACGAACGTTCATGCAACTTAATCACAGTAACATCATGCATCATATTCATGTAAATAACGAACGTTCCTATAGCATACATCAAAAACAGTTAAATTAAGTAAGCTTCCCTTACCTGGAAATGAACGAACGTTCACAGGCGCACACAGACGCTCTATACTCAAATCCTTATCACCAACGCTCGTTAATCCACTATCTGAACGAACGCTCAGAAACCCACCTCTTGAAGACTTCCTTTATGAATTCTTGAATCAATCTCAGCACTGAGTTCCTCCTCTGCCGGGGCGTTACAGCAATTAGTAAAAAGAGGAGGTTTATTTTTAATGTGCAGCCCAAGATTTTATTTTGGAAATATGCAATTAATTTTTCTGTAGACACATGGTCCAATATGCCACGGCTGCTTCTATGTACTTCTTCACCTAAGTCATCTAAGAAACTATTGATGTGCATCTTTCTTTATTTTTGTCTACCACCTTTTCAATAAAATTATTTCATCCTTGTGCTCCTGGGACGTGCCAAAAATAGATAACGTGGGTCCCTCCATGAATCCCGTGAACCTCTCCTGCTAATTGAAATCAACAGTGTGCTTTCTCTCCAAGCAGCCGTGCACCAAGTGCTTCATCTTTTCGTGCACCAGCTCCTGGATGATTGTGTGCTGGATGGCCGTGAGGTACTGCTGTGATGTTGCTTCATGGATGGTGTTGTTGCTGGTTTGCTGGATTGAACAACATGGAGCGGGTGGTGTGAAGCTTCTTTGCTTTGTTTCTCTCAAGTGCATCCAGCCGTGAAGCGCACCTTTCCATCCAAGCTGTGTTTCTCTTCACGTTCCAACCAAAGTGGATGAAGCTCCTCTGCTGGACTCCACTTTCGCTCCAAGCTGCTGCCCACCGTGAAGATAGTTCAAAGCATCCAGCTGATGCAGTGTGGACGCCTGACGGCTTCTTCCATGGTGCTTCCTTCTCCAGCCACCACCGTGACAACACTCTTTCATCATATGGCAGCTGTGTGCTTCTTCTAACGCTGGAGTGCTGCTGCCATGGTTGCTGGACTTCATCACCGTGCACTCCATCTCCATCCATGACACCATCTTTCTCTTCTCTCCTCCTTCAATCTGCTCCTAAACTCTCAGAACTCCACACTTCTTATAGCCATGGTACCCTCTGCCCGTGAATACCCTCCTCCAAAGTGCTTTTCTCCTATTCTGAACGTGAGCCGTGTGTGGAGCATGCTGTTTTCCCTTCTTTTCCTCTCATCATTGCTTTAATATTTTTAAAAGAAAGAAAGTGGTACTCTTCCCAAGTTTTGTCTCCTAGCACTTTTTCTCCAATTTCTTTTTCACCTTCTGGACGTACCAAAACTAAGCAAGGGAATCTCCATTTTCATCCTTCCCTCTGCACACTGCAGCTGCTGGTGGACACTGGATGATGAGTTGCATGCTCCTCTTCTTCCATTGTTGTTGCCGTGTACAACCTTCTCAATCTCAACTCTTTTCCATGTTGGCCGTGACACCACTTTGATGTTTGCTAAGCTTTCTATCATTCCTCCAAATAGAAACCGTGAGCTTCTCATAAATGGTGGCTCCCACTAGCAATTTCACTTCAACAATGCCAAGCCATCAACTCCACTTCCCTTCTAAAATATTATAAAAAAAAAATACTAGGTCCTTACATTCTCCCCAACAATAAAAATTTTCGTCCTCGAAAATTAGGACAGAGTCTCGAACAGATGGGGATACAAATCTTTCATAGCAGCTTCCACTTTCCAAGTAGAGTCACCCATTTTCTCGTACCAGATGACTTTCACAAATCTGATTGCTTTCCTCTTGTAGTACTTGGTGTTACTATCTTCAATTCTAACGGGTTGCATTTCCAACGTTATTCTCATCACTCTATAAAAGAGATTGTCGAAGTCCATGCACATCCTCTATGATGTGTAGTGTTGCCTCCCACAACTCGCATAATAACCCCATTCGGGTAGTTCCCACCACTCAAAGAGCTTATCAGGGTAACTTCAACCACTCATACGAGGAGACAATTCTGGATCATCATACACATCACATATCTCACACCAAAATCATGGTGTATTTACACTCAACCACATAGCAAGAGATCCTCTCGAATTTTGAATATTTCACACTCCCAAAATGTGGTAAAATCGCATACTAAATATTATTATTATTATTATGTATTTATTTATCATTTTTTTTTAACCGCTACTATTGGAGATTCCGGTTATGCGTGACCGGAACTGTAGGCACAGTGAGTTTCTTTGGCTATAAGTAAGGCGTTAGCCGCGTTGGGCGATACGTCGAAACGCTGAGATTCCAGAACGCGTGAGAGAGAGAGTGAGATCTGAGCAATTAGGGTTCCAAGTGCGAGAGAGAGAGAGAAATCTGAACATAGAGAGTTCTGAGTGTGAGAACTTACGAGATCTGAACGCCTGAGTGCTGGAGATCGGAGAGTCTTCCCGCAAGCTTCAATCTTCAAGTTCTTGGGCTTTGCTCTGCCTCGAGTAAGTATTTTCGTTTCTCTTATCTTTTTCCTTTCCCTTTACTCTGCTTCTCCTTCTTCTTTACTTCTCGCTTCTTTTCTTTCCTTCCTTCTTTCTGCTTCCGTTCATGTACTTTTTCTTTTGCTTTGCTTTTCTGAGCTTTTATTCTCCGCAATTACATTCCGCTTTCTTCTTTACTTTCCGTTTTGCTATTTTACTTCTGCTCCTGCATTTGCTTTCTTTTTCTTCCTCTTCTTCTATATTTTCCTTTTAAAAACTAAGAACCCACTGCATTAACTAAGATAAGGGGTATATCGGCTGGAAACCAGACGTTAATCTCCCTCCGTTTGGAGGTATGGCAGAGACAATCGGGTAGAACAACGCCACGTACCCAATAAAAACAGAAAACTTAAAAAGAGAAATTTATTTGTATGAACCGGACATGGACAATATGGACAAAGACAGATGGACATAGATCCGTTTAGGGACCTTTGCGAGGACCCTGAAACAGATCCGAGATTATACACTTGAAACAACAAGGACCGATTTGGACAAAAAGAACCTAAAAGAAACAAAAATAAATAAGGAAAACCTTGAATATTTTCGTTTTGGTTTTGCTCTTTTTATTTCATTTTATTATTTCCTTATGCTTTAGAAATACTTTGAGAGGGAAAGATGAATGATGTGGAGTCCGAGAGGTACACCAGTCAGCGGTGGCGACCAACCGATGATCAGGTCAAAATGATGATCAATATTTATAATTACGGGGTCACACACCCAAGTAGAGCTCAAGTCGTCGAGATTGCGTCTCGACTAAGGGCTTTTGCAGAAGCCAGTGAATACAATGTGCATTGCTGGTTCAACAATCACGGGAACCGGGTCAGGCGCCTTCAAGCGGAGATAGACCCTACTGGTACTATCTTTTCTCAGCTGCCGCTGTACATGTATGGTAAGAATCTTGATCACTTCTATCTTTGTTTTGAATTTTACTCTTCCTTCTCCATTATTGACACAATTTCTTTGTTGGAAGAATATGACTGGGTGATTAGGAAGACGCCAAGGTTGCTGGATTTGTTCCCCGTTCCTATCATCATTGACGACGACAGAGACGAACGACAGATCCCTCCACCCATGCTTCTCACATTCCGAACCAGAGCTCCCTCGACGGAGCTCTCCCTTAGACCACCACAACCAGCTCGAGAATTTTTCCATTAAAATTTTTATTTAATGGTCTGTAATATTAACGATCAGCATTGATCGAACCCTGAACATCTTTTATTTGCTTTTGTTTATTTGCCTTATTTGCGTATTTTATGGACTGTAATATTTATCTGTTTTACTTTTTATGTTTGTTCGTTTAACGTGTGTGGTACCATTCGCACATGAATATTATGGTATCTGGTTATAACTTATGAGGTTTGGAAAAATGTGTAGTCTCCATGGCCTTAAAGACCTAAATTAATGAAATATATGGTATTTGTCTTATTTCCGAAAAATAAGATTTACTTTCTTTGAATATAACTCTCGTCTTTATACTCTTAAGCTAACACATTCCTATAATGTTCCAATTATGAAACAAAAGTGCGTAAAATTATATCCTTCTAGTATCTACACACATTATACCACTAACCGCGTCAGAGAATATAACCAATAACGCGGTATAATTGAATCTGAGATACCCGAACTTGTATATCCCAAGCTCTGTTGAATTTAATGCTTACAAAACACATGGCTCCATTCTTAACATCCGTCAAGACCGCGCCATTCATCCTCCCATATTACACTTACGTTTCAGGTATCCGTTGTTGTTGCTCCTTGTGCTGCTCTAATTCCGTCACACACTCGTCTAATACTTGAGTCATTTCCACCTCATCAGGGAGACACTTCTCAGTGAACTTAGCTGGATGATGCTGGCGGAAACACTCTAAACTCAACTCGTTCCTGTGATCCCCAGAGGTAGTGGATGTTCAGATAATGTTCCTTATGGTCCCCATTAGCTGTCTTTGGATAGCTTCATAGTTTGCCCGTGCGACCTCCAAACTTTGCAATGTGACTGTGTTCAGATGTGCCAAAACAGCGTTCTGTTGTTGAAGCGTCTCTATTGCGGATTCTAATAGTCTGGTGCAGTCCGTCGCATTACGATCGATAGGTTGAGGAAATGGTCTTGGTACCATTCGTTCTCTCCGATAAGCAGAGAAAACGATCGTTAGTTAAGTTCAAAGAGTTTATAATACTCATTAAACGAACGTTGAGCACACAGCACAACAAGCATGGTGTACTCACAACCTATAATGTCCTTAAAAGAACAAAACTGCTCTGATACCACTAATGTGACATCCCAAAAATACAGTCAGCACTATAAATTCAGAAAATCACATTTAATAATAATTCAGTACAGTTTTTCACTAAAAACAAAAGTCAAGTCGTATGCCTTACAACACGAATCACACTCTGAAGTCGAACGTACAAATAAAAACCTGACTGAACGGTTTACACAGTATAATTACCGAACGGTCGAACTTAAAAGAAAACGAGTGGGTAGGTCGAATGACCACTCACGCCAACAACTGAAATAGCCGAGCGTCTCATTGCTCAATCTTCACTTCGACTTCAACCAAGATCACTTCGTTCAGCACCCCTTCCAAACGCTCGTCTCCCTCTGCTCACATCCACACGGATGATCATTGCAATGACAAGACGGACGTACAAGGACAATAGACAACACAAGGAAAGGAAAGGGTAAGCTTACGTAATTTAACTCATGCATCAACATAGAATTTCAAGTAAACAATTCATCATACATGCATATTTCAACATACACATTCATTACATAACAACCCACTTTAACGTACTCACTAAATAAAACTCAACACGACTGACTGTCCGGACTGTATGAAATCTGTGTAGCTTCGGTGTTCGTGCACCCGGGTGATGTAGTAACTGGAACTCTCATCAGCTGCCACCCGAGGTTAATCCTATCTGTCCAAATAATCATCAGGACTAGGACCTCCTGCCATTCCCACACATGACGTACTGCCTCTACGTGAGGATGAGTACTCACGGAATATCAGGATGAACAACCGGCTAAGCTTACCACATTCATACATTACAAATCTCAATAATCAAATTCTGAGTCGTTCCTCCTTGGAACGCTCTTTCATAAATCATAACTTTCCATTCATCTCATATACTCTTCATCATTCACTTTTCATCATGTATTCATATTTTCATTTCATCTCACATATTGTTCATCATTCATTTTTCATCATGAATTCATATTTTCATTTCATCTCATAAACTGTTCATCATTCATTATTCATCATTCCATCATCATTTTCATCATTCTTAAGAAAACCATCAAAAACGAACGTTCTGTCCCCAATAAGTTCGAGGACGAACGCTGTGAAATGAGACCCAAAAGGAACGCTCGTTCGAGTCAAAGAACGAACGGTTTAAGTTCAGAATGTACAAGTCTGGTACTGTTCATTGGACGAACGCTGAAGAAAATAGTACGAGTGCTCAAAATAATGCTGAGCCTCATTTTGGAACGAACGCTCAGTTCAAACCGAGCACCATCATAATGAACGCTCAGAGTTAGACCGAGCACCAATTAGAACGAACGTTCGGTAGGAGACCGAACACCAAATTCCAACGAACGTTCGGTATGAGACCGAACTCCAATTTTAAAACGAACGTTCGGTAGGAGACCGAACACCAAATTCCAACGAACGTTCGGTATGAGACCGAACTCCAATTTTAAAACGAACGTTCGGTATAAGACCGAACACTCCTAAGTACGATCATCAGGTGTGAGACCGAACGTTTAACAACTTAAAATACAGAATTGATAAATATACTAAGGGACTTTTGAAGAAGTGTTTACGAGTGGTAAAATACACTGTTTCAAATATGCATACAACAGAAGGGAATTTATCAAAGTATACCATATTCAACAATACTTGGCCGAACGCTCAAGCATAGCCTTTAGACACGAGGACGCTCGTCCTCAACAAGGGATTGATCCAAATGAACGAATCCCACTTCGGTTATTTTCAATCAGAAAAACCGAACGGTCTAAGACCATTCAGTAACGAACGCATAGGCAAAGTATTTCAGCCGAGGACGCTCGTCCTCCACCAGAGTTTTATTCAAATGAAAGAGTTAACATTTCAATCAGGTTACTTAAAGAAGACCGAACGGTCAATGACCGTCCGTTCAGTACGAACGTACAATTTCATGAGAAATTCACTTTCAATTCCCGATTCCAGTATATTTTTCATCATAGACTTTCATAGCTTCATTTGTTCATATCAAAATTAACTTCCACATTTCATACGATCCAGATCATCAAAATCTCATGTATTTCATGCTTCATACACAAATTCAATCATATTTCATTTTCATTCATTCAACAACGAACGTTCATGCAACTTAATCACAGTAACATCATGCATCATATTCATGTAAATAACGAACGTTCCTATAGCATACATCAAAAACAGTTAAATTAAGTAAGCTTCCCTTACCTGGAAATGAACGAACGTTCACAGGCGCACACAGACGCTCTATACTCAAATCCTTATCACCAACGCTCGTTAATCCACTATCTGAACGAACGCTCAGAAACCCACCTCTTGAAGACTTCCTTTATGAATTCTTGAATCAATCTCAGCACTGAGTTCCTCCTCTGCCGGGGCGTTACAGCAATTAGTAAAAAGAGGAGGTTTATTTTTAATGTGCAGCCCAAGATTTTATTTTGGAAATATGCAATTAATTTTTCTGTAGACACATGGTCCAATATGCCACGGCTGCTTCTATGTACTTCTTCACCTAAGTCATCTAAGAAACTATTGATGTGCATCTTTCTTTATTTTTGTCTACCACCTTTTCAATAAAATTATTTCATCCTTGTGCTCCTGGGACGTGCCAAAAATAGATAACGTGGGTCCCTCCATGAATCCCGTGAACCTCTCCTGCTAATTGAAATCAACAGTGTGCTTTCTCTCCAAGCAGCCGTGCACCAAGTGCTTCATCTTTTCGTGCACCAGCTCCTGGATGATTGTGTGCTGGATGGCCGTGAGGTACTGCTGTGATGTTGCTTCATGGATGGTGTTGTTGCTGGTTTGCTGGATTGAACAACATGGAGCGGGTGGTGTGAAGCTTCTTTGCTTTGTTTCTCTCAAGTGCATCCAGCCGTGAAGCGCACCTTTCCATCCAAGTTGTGTTTCTCTTCACGTTCCAACCAAAGTGGATGAAGCTCCTCTGCTGGACTCCACTTTCGCTCCAAGCTGCTGCCCACCGTGAAGATAGTTCAAAGCATCCAGCTGATGCAGTGTGGACGCCTGACGGCTTCTTCCATGGTGCTTCCTTCTCCAGCCACCACCGTGACAACACTCTTTCATCATATGGCAGCTGTGTGCTTCTTCTAACGCTGGAGTGCTGCTGCCATGGTTGCTGGACTTCATCACCGTGCACTCCATCTCCATCCATGACACCATCTTTCTCTTCTCTCCTCCTTCAATCTGCTCCTAAACTCTCAGAACTCCACACTTCTTATAGCCATGGTACCCTCTGCCCGTGAATACCCTCCTCCAAAGTGCTTTTCTCCTATTCTGAACGTGAGCCGTGTGTGGAGCATGCTGTTTTCCCTTCTTTTCCTCTCATCATTGCTTTAATATTTTTAAAAGAAAGAAAGTGGTACTCTTCCCAAGTTTTGTCTCCTAGCACTTTTTCTCCAATTTCTTTTTCACCTTCTGGACGTACCAAAACTAAGCAAGGGAATCTCCATTTTCATCCTTCCCTCTGCACACTGCAGCTGCTGGTGGACACTGGATGATGAGTTGCATGCTCCTCTTCTTCCATTGTTGTTGCCGTGTACAACCTTCTCAATCTCAACTCTTTTCCATGTTGGCCGTGACACCACTTTGATGTTTGCTAAGCTTTCTATCATTCCTCCAAATAGAAACCGTGAGCTTCTCATAAATGGTGGCTCCCACTAGCAATTTCACTTCAACAATGCCAAGCCATCAACTCCACTTCCCTTCTAAAATATTATAAAAAAAAAATACTAGGTCCTTACATTTATCATTTGAAAAGGGTTTATATTTTTTTAGTTTTTGAGATTTTATGATTTTTTTGGTATTTTTTTATTATCTTGAAGAAAAAGTTGTCATGATGTAATAAACAAGCTGGATATAAAACAAATAGATGATAAATTTATTTTTGTAGTTTTTTAAAAAAGGTTTGTAATTTTTATGATTTTTTTACATAATTGAGATGATTGAGAAAGATTAAGATGAAAAAATAATTACACAAAGATTTACACTTACTTGCAAGAAAACTACATTTTTTTAATTTTTTTAATTATCAAATAATCCGAGACTTGACATGATAATAAAAATGATTATGGAAAATGTAATTACCAAGCAAGTCATAGACTTGATATGACAATTAAAATTATTATTATGAAAAATGTAATTATCAAGCAAGTCCGAAACTTGACATGACAATAATTATTATTATGAAAAATTGAATTATCAAGCAAATCCGAGACTTGACATGATAATCAATATTTTTGTGATTTTTTATTAGAGATAAAAAACAAAATGGTTTATAAATAAAAATTTAGAATAAAAAACAAAAAAAATTATGGAACAATAAAACCAAATTTAACAAGATAATTCAAAATAAAAAGAAGAGGTGAAGGAATAAGAACCTAGATGAGAAGACAAGGATAGTCCGATCAAGATGCAAGTGAAAATAGAAGCTTCAAGAGATATAGATGTTGATATGGAGGAGAAGAGGTGTGTTGAAGTGTTTGATGATGGGATGAAGAGAGAAGAGATATGTGTATGTGAAGATATGTGGTGTGTAGAAGAATGATAGTATGGGAGAGAAGAAATGTGTGGAAAGATATGTAGTATGGGAAAGAAGGGAAGGATATTGGGTGATTGTGTGTGTAAAATGGAATGAAGAGTGTATGGGTATTTATAGAGTTATGGATGGAGAAAGTTGATGAATAAAAATAATATAATAAGTGGGTGGAAAAATTAGATGAAATAAAATATAATAAAAAAAGAAAATAGTAAAAGTAAGTGTGGAAATAAGTAAAAGAAATAATTTAAAAAGTTGGTGGAGAAAGTATGTGAAATAAAATATAGTAAATAGTAAAAGTTAATGTGAAAAATAAGTGAAAGAAATAATATAAAAAGTGGGTGGAAAAATTATATGAAATAAAATATAATAAAAAAATGAATAGAAAAAGTTAATGTAGAAAATAAGTGAAAGAAATAATATAAAAAGTTGGTAAAGAAAGTGGGTGAAATAAAATATTGTAAATAGTAAAAGTTAATGAAAAATAAGTGAAAGAAATAATATAAAAAGTTAGTGGAAAAAGTATGTGAATAAAATATAGTAAATAGTAAAAGTTAACGTAAAAAATTAGTGAAAAAATAATATAAAAGGTTGGTGGAGAAATTAGGTGAAATAAAATATAATAAAGAAAGGTAAGTAGAAAAATTAGAAAAGTTAGCAAAAAAAATAAATAAAAATAAATATATAAAAAATGTAATAGTAAATGAAAACTGTGGGTGATATGGAGGGTGATGTAGAGAGTAGGGTGTGATAAGAGAAAAATGGTGGTGAGGAAGTAAAAAAAGTGTGGGATTATTTTGGACCATTGGGTTGAGGATTAAAAATTTAATTTGGGGTTCAAAGAGTAAAACAAATAGAATTTTTTCTTATTTATTATTTTTTTTTATTTATTTTTTGTGATGAATTTTATTTATCTAGACAAAATTGGGTGTTGACAAATATCAAATAAAATATTTTAAGATATATTTTTCCCAAATTATCTTTAATCATAAACATTTATCAATTATTAAAAAAATAAAGAAAACCACAAGTCCAAATTTTTGTTGTTTGTTCACTCTTCTTAGCTTAGCCAAATTTCTTTACTTTTTCATGCTATGCTTAGATTGACTTTTTTCACTTGTAGAAAAAAATAAAGAAAACCACAAGATTCAATTCACTTCTTCACTTTTTGTTATCAGTTCCAATGCTCATGTCTATAATTAGGTTAGAGCTCTGAAGTCAAATTTCAATTAATGTAAAAATTGAAAATAATTATCATTAATGTTGTATTTATAATGTTTTGACCTTATTGATCAAGGGTTCAACTTTTTGTGTATCCATCAACCGTAAAATTCATTGACCTAATTACTTATTTCAGACCCAACCATGAACTTTAACGATTTAAATAGTCCAACCATTCTCAGAGTTTAAGAACATGGTTCATGTATCCAAATTGAAATATTCGGTCTCTGATACCTGATAGGTTAACATGCTTTAGAGCTATATTCTTTGTCTCGAAAAATCAAACAATATTTTTCTGGAAGGATCAAACAATCCGTCAAATATGAAATTCACGAGATCAAATTAATATTCTTTTGTATTGTTCTGACCATTTTAACTTTATAATAATCCATTTATTTAATTATTTTCTTCTAATGTCTTTGTTAGTTCTCTCACATGACCACATTGTCTATGATGAGTTGGTATTAGGGAAAATACTTATAAATTTTACTATGAATAATAATTTACGGGAAATGTTACCAATTTCTGTCAACAAAATTCTTACTAATTTTATTCACTTTTATATTTATATATGTCTCTTTGGTATATTTTTTTGAAGAAATATAAAATATAATTCTATCTTATGATTAAAAGTATATTCTAATTATTGCATTTTGTTTTTCTTAGCTAGTTGTACCTATTTTGCATAAGATAGTTGTTTTGTTTTGATTGGAATGAGTTTTAGAAGATTGATATGCATAAGTACGCTCAATTCAATTTGATATTCTCATTTTTAGAGTGCACTACAATCATGTCAAAATTTAATAAATTTAAATTTTGCACGGGTTTTCAAGATGTGATGTAATAAAATGTATTTGTTTTTTAAATAGATTATTTTGCAAGAAATTTTTATAATGAATTATTTTTGCAAAAGAGTTTAGTCAAGAAAAGTAAAAGTAATGAAGCTTCTAATAGTTCATTTCAACTTTTTAGAACATAATTAATTTGCTGAACAATTCAATAACTCACTCGGCTTTTGTTATTGTCATGGAATGAGTTTATTATGTTGATCAAAATCCTTTTAACTTTCTAAAGTTGGTATCACAAACCAATTGTATGAGTATATTTACCTGGACCCCTTCTTCATTCCTTCGTTCCTCTTCACTGCCTCTATGTGGTTCCTCCTTTGTATTGTAATCCTGCATTATGTCCTGATCCTTGGTATTTGTGCTGCTAGTGTGCCATTTGTTATCCTACTAGTGCTCCTACTCGAGTTGTAAAGTGTCCTTTTCAGGTAAGTTTAACACAAAAATATATGTATTTCATAAATCATCTAATTTTTAAATCAGTTAAACTTTTAATTGGTTTTTAAAATATGATTAAGAGATTGTCTGTTTCCAAAGTTAATTAATAGGAATAGATCTCAAAATTCGTCCACACTTAATCCGTTTTTGAAAGTGGGGCTCTTAACCAAATTTCAAGCGGGTGAGATTTTAACCAAATTTCGAAAGGTGGTTAATGGTTCAACTAATTTCAAAATCCTTCGTTCTTAAAGCAACTTTCGAAACTCGGTTAAGGGTTCGTTAGATTTCGAAAGTCGATTAAAGGTTGGACGAATTTCGAAATCTGATTCCTTCTTTTCTTTTATATATTTTTTACTTTTTTTTGTTTCAAATTTAACTTTTAATGTTAAATATTTTTCATTAGTATGAATATTATTATTTTCTTCGTGTCAAATTTTTCTTCTTTCATCAATGAAGTGACGGAGGAAGATTACACAAATAATTTTACAAGTGATAAAATATTTCTCTCACGTGATGAGTTAATTGAATGAGTTCGAGGGATTACATTTTATCTTGGCTTTGTTCTCATAACTTATAAGATCTAACACAACTAATGGTGAACACGGAAGAAAGATGTTTGTCTTATTAGGTTGTGGAAGGAGTGAGAAGTAAAAAAAATACAAAATTGATGTTCAGCCAAGTGTATATATGACACAAAAAAATGTGAATATTTCTTTAAATTGAGGGGCAAGACCTATTCTAATGGAGAGGGGTGGGTGTTAAAGATAATATACAGATATCACAACCATGAATTGGTTGAGAGTTTAGTTTGTCACCCTTTTTCTAACAGGTTAAATCCTATTGAACAATCATTACTTGTTTATATGAGTAAAATTCAAGTAAAGCCTTCAAATATTCTACTGACTTTAAAAAAAACATAATGTTTTTAATGTCACAATAATAAAGTAAATCTTTAACACAAGGTATACATACAAACGATCTTTGAGAGGGTCAGTGATGGAAGCCTCCTTGGTTGGAAACTTCAATGTTAGATGCTGGAAACTCAATGTGCAGCGGATGAAGATTAATTGATGTGGTTGAAATGTTATTCAGTGAAAGTGTGATATATGTATGGTGACTTTCAAACAAGAAAAACTGGAAGAAATTGTTAAGCATTTATTTACTTGAATTCAAAAGTGATTTTACAAAGGCTAGGCACTCCTATTTATAAGTAAAGGAGGTCTTTCACTCTATCTACAATTCCCTCCAATTTTCGAACTTTAAGTGAAAAAGCCAGCTGGAATATCACATTTTCCATGCCAATTCACACTTAAAACCTGGTAATCCATAACAACAGTAATTTGAGGAGGATTCTTGATTCTCTTCCTTTTCGCTTTTAAATCTTCTTTTTCCCTTAGACTTCATGAACTTGCTTGACATTTTAATGATGAGACCCATATTTTCTTCTTCTTCTTCAAAGTCCTCATCTTCTTTAATATTTTTTCCTTTTTCATCTCGAATTTGAAAGCCACCGTCTTTTTCTTGCCTTTCTCTTCATCTTCATTCAATCTTCTGAGATTGAGTTCATGTTCTCTTAATTTACCAAACAATGCAGCCATTGACATGATATTGAGATTTTGTGACTCACTTATAGCAGTCACCTTTGGTTGTAGAGTCCTATCCAACTATTTGAGAATTTTTATATTTAATTTATTGATGTCGAAAAACTTACCTCATCCAATAAGATGATTCACAATGTGAGTAAAGCATTTCTGAATACCGATTATTCACTACTACAAAAAAGTGCATAGATAACGCTTTTTTTATGATAGATAGTGCTTTTTAAGCGTTGTCCATTAATAGATAACGCTTCTAAAAAAACCCTATCTATTGGCCTAAATTTTTAAAAAAATAATTTTAAAATAAAATATTTGTTTTGTTATGTACAAACCCACTCTATCTATCTATTGATTCTATTATATACAAAAAATATAAAATATTGAGAAAAATATGACAAAAGTCTAAAAAAAATGTTCATTAATATGAATAAAAATTATTGGTACAATAATATTTTAAAATATAATCGTTAAATCGTCTAGCATGTGTCATGACATAACATTACTTTATAAGATAATATATACAACCATAACATATATATCCTATATGTACCTATAACCATGTAAGTCACCATAACATAACCTATAAACATGTACTAGTTACATATAAACACCAATCTTTTTTAACTTCAACGATTTGATTGCCACAATATTGTTGACATTTCCAGCTACAAGAATACTGCAACAAAGTAAAATAATATAAAATTAGTCAATTATATTTTTACTACAAATTATGACAACGAAGATAACTTACATGAATTGAAATTGATCATCCTTTATCATATCTGATAATTTCTTTCATACAGCAAAGAACACAATACCCACAATCATGGCTATTGGATTGTTTTGGACCCTAGAAAACCAATAGTAGAAAACATCATTATAATTTGAACAATGGATAAGCAATTGGATTAAAAAGAATGTGGTATTCTTTTATTTTCTTTTCTTTTATGGGTTAGTCTGGACACAACTATTTCACAGCAAACATTAATTTCTACTCTCAATTTATCCTGCACGCACCACTTACTATAATAGATACGCAGTCCTTAAAAAAGGAAAGACTTCAAACACTACAAGCTACATGCTGAATTTCACCAATCCGTGTCAGACCAAGATCACTAATAATACTTTACCAAACCGATTTTGTTAAACACCCTATCTCATGCAATCAGGTTTTCATTCCAGAATTAAGCATGCTTTTAAGCTTTTAATTGAACCATATATACCTTCTGCCCAGTATCCAACAAATATGAATTCAAAGCCATCATATTGTATAAATCAGGATTTTTAATGCAGAATAACAATGTTACGAATATTTTATCCAGTTATGTTAAATATATAAATAAATATAAAAGTGAAGAGCCATCATAAAATGAATCGAAACAATTATGAAAATATTATTGATGAGTCATCATATGTACTTTTGTTAAATATATAAATAAATTATAAAAGTGATTTTTTATTGTAAAAATATATATTTCAATTTAAGGAGTATTAACATGTTTAATTCACTAACCATTAAACAACTATTTTTAAGATTAAATGTTAGATAAGCTAGACATACCTTAAGATGGACTAAATTCAATTAATCTCTTTTGAAAGGATTCTTGTCCCATTGCAGGGTTAGTGAAACTAACGGTCTTAACTCAAATTTGTAGTGAAAGTTATATTAAAGTAAATGTATAATTAATGAATTCGATGTAATTATTAAATATATGATAAATATAACAAATTTTTGATAATTTATGCACAAACTACAGCATGAGATGGAAAAAGACTATAAATATAAACATTGAAACTCACTGCTATAAACTTGATATAATAAAAATCCATTACAGTGGCATAATTTATACAAGTAATTAGGAAGTCACCGTGATCATTTTGCTCCAGTGGTAGGAAGATGTTGCATCCACAAGAATGGCAACTCTATAAATCATTTCAAAAAGTGAAACACAAATCCAGAATACCTGAAAGAAACTTATTTATGGTAAATCAAGGATACAAGAGGGCACAACCAAGTCCTCTGAGATTATACATAAGAAGAACGTACGTACCCTCTTCTGACCCAAATGCACTGACAGATTGAATACCAAATTTGTCATCTCCTTCATTCTCAGGTATATCCTTTAAGAAAGTCAACAGAGTAATTTTACTTTCATATCGGGCACACATTTATAATTTAAGAAAACAGGAAGCTTTTATCCTTTTACCTTGAGCAATGCTAAATTACAGAGAAGAAACTCAAGAATGTTGTAGAAAAAATCAATGATCTAGAATCATAGTTGGCCTCTTGAACACAAAGGTTTGCAGATTTAATATTACACACACATATTAGCACCCAAAAACATTTGGCTTTGTAGGAGGGTTCAAGCACTGCAATTATCTTCCATCTCAACAGGGTAGCTGCAAATTTTAGACACACGAGTTATGGAAAAATAAATGTAGTCACTATCATACAAAGTTTCCAAACAGAGGTTTTAGAGAAGCTTAAATTCAAATATAACTACTGAAAAAGAAAAGAATTGTCACATAATTTCGATCCTTAAAGCCTTCCTCCAATAAACAAAGTTTTCCTCCTAACAGGAAAATTAAGTGTAAGTACAGATGTTGTTGAACATTTACTGCATAATGTTCACCTGAATTTGGTAAAGCACAAAAAAATTCTTGTTATAGAAAATGAACAAATCTTACAATGACAGTTAACAATTATGCCCTAAATATCAAGGGGAAAATGAAGTGTATGTGCCATGAAAATGAACTTACATCGATTGAATAAGCAGTCCCCAGCAAAAAATGGATGGAAAGGGCCCACAACAATGGAGGTGAACCTACAATCCATCCAATCCCAAAACTCTGTAAAGGAGATTAAAATGATAGTTTTTAATAACAATCACATTAGACAGTTTTGAAAGAACCTAGAATATCAAATGTGAATTTTCATGATGATTCTCAAAAGTATTCGAAATAATACTAAGTACTTTGTAATAATAAACAGAAAACATGAACCCATTTTCATGGCTCACCAAAAGAAGAAGCAACAGTGAAACACCCAACAAAGATAGAAGCCATTGATGATTGGTTGTAAATTTGTTTCCGAAAGGCTTTCGGGCACAGACTTATGATTCCATTGCCTGCCGTGAAAGCAAACCAGCCACACCTAAATAAACACGGCATCAAAATTAAGAAATTGAATATAACCACAAAGTATGTATTTTTATCAGGTATGCTAAAGGAGTGAAAGGGTATTAATTGTTAATTTGCATAGATACGCGCATAACATATAAAGGACTTTTGTTCTTCTCCTTCTCCATTAACCTCTGTTGTGTGGCAACTCTTGAAACACTTGCACAATATGAAATTATGTACTAATTTTATTTTGAGAACAATATAATAGGTAACAGAGGTCGTATCAATATTTAAGTATCATATAATAGAAATACTTGCCAAAGCGACATTAAGCTCTGAAAAAATCACTAGTTCAGTAAACATACACTGTCAACTAAGCTGATTTGGAAGAGATATCAATGCATCATAACTTGTGTCCAATAATCCATTAGGTGGATCAGAACCCTAGGTTTGAAAATTGGGGATCTTCAAAACGTCATGAACCCTACAAAAAACAATTTCAGATTTGATGCAAATGGAGAACAACATTGTAAAGATATAAATAGATTTTCGAAACTGAAATCGGGTTCGATTCACATACCTCTACACAATGAATAAAAACGGACATTCTCATCCAAGCTTCATTTCTTTCGAATTAACATCCAGTGAGTTTCGAACGTCAATCAAGCATATGGTCAGTGAAATGAAGCAAAGATATTTTCAGTGGGGAAAGCGCAAAAGGAGGGAGAGCTCGAGAAAGAAGGAGTAAACCGAGATGGCATAGAGAAACCATAACCCCGATGAAACATTTTTTATAATAAACTGAGGTCTTACCTAAAGCAAAGATGAGATGCAAGGCTGTCGTTAATATGGGATACAGGGTCGTCGTTGAGAGAGTGAGGTAGGGCTGCCATTGAAAAGAACCCTGCAAAGGGGAACACTGCCAACCAAAAGCGAAGCCGACATAGGTTGCGAACCAAACAAGATAGTGGAGAACGAGACAGAACCAAATGAGAACGCGAGGGAGAACCTACAGGAGAAGTAAAGGAGAACGCACGAAGAAGAGAACGCGGGCAAGTGAAAACCTTATTTTCAAAAAAAATTTAATATCTCTTAAAGAGCGCTTATATTAAAAAGCGTTGTCTAATGTATTATTTAAAAAAACGCTATTTATTAATTTATTTTAAATTATGATTAAAAAATATAATATTAATTAACTATAGATAACTGTTTTTTTTTAATAAGCACTATGCATATTTATTGATAACGCTTATTTAAAAAAAGAATTATCTATTGATCAATTTTATAGTAGTGATTGTTTTCCCTTACTTCATGCCGAATATTTCATATTCTTGACTTACAATATTCCTTCTAGCTCTTCTAACATCATCAATACCTTCATGAGTGATCCTAGAACCTCTCACATTTCTTAAGCAGTCTTACATATTGAGATCGTATAAAACTCATCAACAGTTAAAGCAAATGATATTATATTTCGAGCCCTTATATCTTGTTGGGATCTTCTCTTATCGTCAGCCTTCCATTGGTCACGACGTTTACATTCCTCTAAATTGTTAATAAAAATAGTAGGAACAAAAGAACCATTTATGGCAGTTTCCCAAATCTCAGTATCAACAATTCCATGACTATTTTTGCATTCTGACTTTCTAAAAATCATAGTTTTCTCTAGTAAACAAAGAATGTTTGTTGATAGAGGCATCCTTAACAAAGGCTTGATGTTGTCCCGTCATTTAATTACTATCAAAACAAACTCTGATACTAATTGTCAGAGAAATGCAAAAGAATGGTTAGTGTGAACAACAAACCAAAAGGGGAGTGAATTGGTTTCTTATCGCAAATTGTGCCTTTAATAATTTTCTCTTGTAATTTAATTTCCTTAATAATAAATTAAAACAATTATAAATAGTGTAATGAAGAGAAAAAATTGCACAGAGAATTTTATACTGGTTCAGATCTCAAGGATCCTAAGTCCAATTATTAATCCAAAAGAAGATTAAAGTTCCACTATTACAAAACCAACAAACTGTTATAATCACAAAGAAAACAAGTTTAAGGTTTAGAACACCTCTCTAATTACCACAAGACATGAAACTTACTCCCTCTAAAAGCCACAAGGGATGACCACCTCCTTCAAATTCTTCATGAAGGATGACCACCTCCTTTGAATATTCACAAAGGATGAACACCTTCTCTAAATCTTCACAAAGGATTAACACCTCCTCTGAATCTTCACAAAGGATTACAAGCTTCACTTATCAACAAAAACAACACCCAATCACAACCCTAGTGAAAGTTCTCGCTCTATGTCAACACCAAGTTCAACAAGCCATAGCAGAAGGGTTACACAAACCCTAGAACACACTTATCACAACACATAAGCAAACAAATAAGAATTTTGTATTTTTGTATTTTAGAATTAAAGTCTTAAATCAATATAGAAATATCTCACTCAAGGATACCTCCAAAAAGTCTGTTATCAGCTATTTAATGCATGATAGTCAATTATCCACTTATGATAATCGATTATGCACTTAATGAATGCACAACGGCCAAAAACATGCACTAGAACTCCAACGGCTAATCGTGATAATCGATTGTGATAAGTCATAACCGATTATGGATAATCGATTATCATAGGCTGGTAATTGATTATTCCAAAGACAACATGAGTTTTTAGCTACTTTAAAAAATCTCTCTCATAATCGATTATCGTAAGTGCTAATCGGTTAATGTAGAGTTTTTCTACCCCAAATAGAATTTTAAAGCATACAATACATGGAATCAAGGATAAATAACATTCTATATATAAAACTATTAAATTACAAAAGCTTTAACACAAAACAAGTCTCCATGAGGATCTTTGCCAAGATTTTACCGTCGTCAATTATGATTTCATCGTAGTTCAAATTTATGTAGATAATGTTATATTTGGTGCTACTAATGAGTATATTTACTAAGATTTTTCCAAGATGATGTAGGATTAGTTTGAAATGAGCATGATGGGTGAATTGAAGTTCTTTCTTCGATTGCAAATAAAGCAAGAGGTCGACGCATACAACAAACGATGTACATTAGGGAGTTGGTCAAGAAGTTTAAGTTGGAAATGGAAAAGGAGATGAAGACTCTTATGCATCCAGCAACTAGCTTAAGGCTAGATTAAATCTCTACAAAAATGGACAACACCATCGACCGATAAATGATCAGTTCATATTATATCTTACTCCATCTAGGCTTGATATAATTTTTAAAGTTTGCTTATGTGCTAGATTCCAATCTGACCATAGGGAAACCCATATGACTACTATTAAACAAATCTTTCACTATCTTTTTGGAACCTACTAACCTTGATGTTTATTATAGAAGTGATATCTTTACCAAACCCTTGGTTGAAGAAAGATTTGAAAAATTGAAAAACATGATGGGCATGAGACTTATTGAGTGAATGTCTTAATTTAATGTGTTTATTTCTCATCATTTAGCATTCAAAACTAAACATCATAAGACATATCATCTAGAGATGTCATGCTCTTTTGTATGGTCTAAGACAAATCGTCTAATAGACACCTCTGATTGCATGCAAAGTAGTGTTTAGTGTTGTGCCAAATTCTCAATAAGCAACATCTAGGATAAAAAGGCATTTCAAATTTCGTAAATTAAGCATAAAGATATAACATGCATTTATTGAGACATGATGGTAATTATTACTCATCGATCATAGTTCCCCAAAAACCCTTTTTTTCCTCAAAATGTTACTTCCTTTTTCAAACCTTATAAACCAAGTGTGCAACCTATGTTTCTCACACTTTCCGTTCAAAGAATTTCTCCTTCTAAGATTCTCTCAAACCTTTTGCACTTTGCCTCCCTTAAACATTGCTCTAAACCTCAAATCTCACATATGGTTGATCAATTGAACCTAACTACTGAAGTAGCTTACGCCACAACAAGAATGACATGTTGCCTTAGCCCTCACAAGCTTGAGAAAAAGAAGAAGAAGAAGGATGAACAATGGATTGACCCTTAATGACTTCACACTTATGGATTAAACATCCTCATTGATGTCTAGAAATGTGTACTTAGGAAGGTTTCTAGATGTAATGTTCCCATCTTCCCCAAGTACAATACGAAGCATCTACTATTACTTGATGCTCATATACATCATCTTCCTACACTTAGGAACCAAGGATTAGAGGATCAACCAATGATGGGTCCATGGAATATGGTAAACAAGAAACTTGTGAATGATGAACACTAGACGTGCCTAAACCTATTTGGAAGAATACATAGAGATCTACCATATCAACTTTGTCAAAATCCGATAGAAATGTGTAACAACAAGGCAACGTAGTGTAACGAGCCTAACACACTTTGAGTTATTTATCACAACCTTACCTGACGACAAGATATATTATTGGATCAAGAGGTTCATCTATGAAATGAAATTAAGAATAGTATCTCAATGTTGACAGCATAAACAGTTGGTAAAAATGAAGAAATCACTTGTGAAAGAGTTGCCTTTACTGAGAAACATCGGGAAGAAATATAAAATCTTCCTCAAAAGATTTCTAAAAACTTTGTTTGGTATCAGCTTTTTGAATACATCGTCCAATCTCTACACAAGAAGCTTCATAGACCAACGAATCAACCACCACATCCTCTCCTCCTTTTACCGTCTAACCAAATCAACAAACAATCACCTCCACTCCACAACCCTTAAACACTCTACCCCTAAACCTTGAACTACCTTCTAACCTAGCGTCTATTACCTTGTTGCAAACAAATGCATGATATCATGGCATAACATTTTGCTCACACTGTTGCAAAACTTGCTACTATTCTAGCTTAAAAGAATGAGGGGTTCCTAAAATTGGTCACTACCATCAACACCCTCGCACAAAAGATAATCCTTTCACCTACACCAAACACCCAACCACTACCACCTCCATCTAGGAAATGATGTCCTTTCAAACCCTTTTTTGTATTTATCAAATAAGAGGGAGAAAGTATGTTAAACACTAATAGGTTATCTAATTTAGGGGGAGTTAAGGGATGTATAGGGGTTAGGGGGAGTACATTTTCATAAAGAGGAGAAAGTAAAGTATTATCTTTGTTAAAACATTGAATATATTTTTGAAAACATTTTCTTACTGTTATACATTCTCACACCATTTCATTTGCTCTAATATTGTTAATACATTTCCTTTATCATATGATCTCATATTATTTATGCATTTGCTTTGTCATATTTTCTCTAGTGTATATATGATATGCAGAGTTACCCTGATACACATATACGTTGCATAAATTATTTATCACCTATGTTTGCTTTGGTATGTATATGTATTGCATAAATGATTGATGACTTATGGAAGTCATATATCATTCATATTTAATGTTAAATAATTGCTCTGATCTTATGACTAACATAATTAAAATTATTATAAGTCATGTATGATCTTGCTCACATATTTGTTGGCTTTGACAAGTAAATGCTACAAGATAACGTTTAAACATATGAAATAGCTATAATATGTCTACTATATGAGATATCACTTACACTTATTTTTAGTAGTTTTGATATATAAGATGTCATTTAAACTCCATTGTTATAGCTCTCATATATATGTGATATAAAATACCTCTTACACTTACTTTTGATTCAATAGCTCTAAGATGTAAACACTATGTGAAACATATCGTCTAAACTCATTTTCTCTTATAACTTGAATATATATATATATATATATATATATATATATATATATATATATATATATATATATATATATATATAAATTTTATATCATGAGATGAGCAAACAATTCATAAAAGTACAATTATGCTCTGATCATACTCTTGAATTAGAGTATTTCTTCTAGCTCTCCTAACATCATCATTTCCTTCATGGGTGACTCTCACCATCTCCCACATCTCTCGAGCAGTCTTACCGTTGAGATCTTGTAAAATTCATCAACAGTTAAAGCAGATGATATTATGTTACGAGCCCTTACATCTTGTTGGGATCTTTTTTTATCATTAGCATTCCATTGTTTTACTGGTTTGGATTCTTACAAGTTGTTAATAAACATCGTAGGAACAAAAGGACCATTTGTGATAGTTTCCCAAATTCACTATTAATAGATTCCATGAAAATTTGCATTCTCACTTTCCAAAAATCATAAATTTCCCTAGTAAACAATGAAGGTATATTGATAGAGTCACCCTCAGCAAAGGTTTGATGTTGCTTTGTCATTTTAAATTACTATCAAAGCAAGCTCTAATACCAATTGTTAGAGCGGTGCAGCGGAATGGTTAACGTGTGCAACAAACTAAAAGAGTGGTAAATTGATTTCTTATCGCAAATAATACCTTTAATAATTTTCTTGTAAAATATAAATTCCTCAATAAAAATTTAAACAAATAAAAGAGTAAATAATAGAGAAAATTGCACAGGTTATTTTTATACTGGTTTGGATCACAAATTCTACATCTAGTTGTTAGTCTCAAACAAGAATTAACGCTTAACTATCATAAACCAATAAACTGTTACAATTACAAAGAAAATAAAATAGTTTAAGGTTAGAACACTTCTCTTATTACCCCAAGAGATGAAGCTCAATTCCCCTGAAACCCATAAGGGATAAACACCTCCTCCGAATGCTTCATGAAAGATGAACACCTCCTTTAACTCAGCAACAACAACAACACTCAATCACACTCCCAATGAAAGTTCTCCCTCTATGTTCACACCAAGTTCTCAAAGTCAACGCACAAGGGTTACACAAACCCTAGAACACTTATCAATGCACACAACAAATAAGATTTTTCAAATAAATGTATTTCGTATTTTAGAATGAGAGTTCCAATCCAATTTATAGAGATCTCACTCAAGTATACCTCCAAAAATTTGTCGTCAGCTAATTAACGTGTGATAATCAATTATCTACTTATGGTAATTGATTATGCTTTTAATGAATGCTTAACAATAAAAAATTTGTTTAAAAATTCTCAGAATTTCTAGTGATAATCAATTATTGCAAGTCATAATTAATTACTTATTATCAATTATCTTGAGTATAAAATGAGGTTTTCTTCAAAACAAATTTTAATGCAACCTAAGGCAAACAATACATAGAATCAAAGATAAACCACATCCTATACATAAATCTACTAAATTACAAAAGCTTTAATACAAGATAAATCTTCATGAAGATCTTCTACAATAAGAGTACTTGAGATTTGACTTTGAGACATCATCAAAACTTCTTCTCTTTAGCTTTATGCTAACACCGAGAAATTAAGACCTTGTGAGCCAATCCTTGAGCTGCAGCAAGAGCATTAGCTCTTTGAGCTTGAATAAGACTGAGAGTGATGCCAACATTGGTTGCCCCAAATTTCTCGGCCAAGTATCAAGAACTACCCCCTATAACACACCCAACATAAACTGTTATCTTCTTCCATTCCGTATGCTTTTCTAGACAACCCAAAACAGAAACAAAATAGTAGTCAACACTTAACAGATAGTATTTAGTTACCACTTTTAAACAAACTCAAAAAATTGAAAAAAAATATAACTCAATATCATAAAATCCAATTCCAAAGTAGAACCATTGTTTCCTAGAAACATTTGGTGACAATGTACGTACACCACCTACAAGTATGAATACACACTATTCTATAGAAAATCAAAACTGTTTTACAATTGTTAATAATTGTAAAAGAGAGTGAAAGTAATGTGTCGACGAAATATAAAGAATACCAGATATAGAGGCAAAAGGAAGCGATTCTTTGATCATTTGGATTTGACCCGCGTGATGATCTGAAACTGAAATAGTGGAATTCGGGTCGTAGAAGCCATGCTTCATGCGTTGACGCTCTTTTTCGCCATCGACACCACCCGTCTCTTGTCTCTCGTGACCCTAACTGCCGCCACCTGCACCACCACATTCGCCTCCAACAACAGATCGACCACTCTAAACCTTAGGTGGTGTGTGAGGGGGTGGATGCAAAGGGAGGATGAGAGGTTCACGCATGAGGAAGATGAGGCGAAGGTGGCAAAATGGAGTAAAGAGAAAGTGGTGAAGGTTGAGGTTGAGGCCATTGTAGAGGGAGAGAAAGAAAGTATTTGATTTGAGTGAGTGTGAAGAAAAATGATTACGAAAGAAGAGGTTTGGAGAGGAACAGAGATGAACTTTGAAAGAGAGAATTCGTAAGAAGATGCGTGAAAAAGTATGCGAAGAATGATCTAGAAGAATTTAGGGACTCAAAGAGCTTTTATGACATGTGGTTTATAACCTATCATGATATGTTTTAAACTTTATTACGAAAATGTCACTGCGTTCAACTTATTATGATAAGTGGTAAATTAAGCGTCATTGTAAAGGTTTATTATGAGAGACCTTTATAGACCTGCTATAATATGTTTTGAATATATATAATTTCAATTTTTCCACCATGTCACCTATTATGACAAGTCTTTTAAAGTACGTCATAATAATTCTCACTTACATTACGAAAATGTTACCGGCTTATTATGACAAATAAATTTCATCTGTCATAATAAGTTGTCATAGAATCTCTTTATTCTACTAGCATAATGTCAAACCAACATATCACATTAATAATAACACACATCATAATTTAACAACCACACCACAAAACATGTGTTGCACTGTTAGTAAAATAAAATCAAATAATAACATAACACTTATCTTCTAACCAAGATTTAAACTCAAGACGACTTAATTCATCCAAAAACTCTCATTAAGTAAATTGCATAACTTGTTAAACATAGAGAAAAATATACTCTAAGTCACAGTACTATTTTATTCTACAATCCTATATTTTTCTTGAGTCTTACAAAACCCCGTTCCTTTTCAAGCACCCGTCCTTGTGCCCTATCAGCTCTGCCAACACTTCAAGCAACGTGCCACCATGGCTGATGAAAGTTCAGTGGTCGCGGTAGGCGGTGATGATACAGTCTTTTGGTGATGCCAGCCTCCATGACCGCAGTGGTGGCCTCCTGGCCGTCGTAGAGGTGGCAGAAGCGAGCTATGCCTTGTAGAGAGTTAGCAGCGATCTCCATGCGGTGCATGAGGGCCATGTCAGGGAAGAAGGAAAGGAGCTCGGAGGGAAGTGGTGATGGATGTCGATTGTGAGGGAGGCGTCGAAGGAGATCAGGCACGATGAGACGACGACGGATAACGGCTTGGCAAGAGTGGATCGGAGGCCGCGGCGGAAAAAATGGAGAGAGTCATTGGATTTGTTTGATTTTTGTGGTTTTTAGTTTTTGGTTTTTGAATGATGGAAGGAGGGGGTTGAAGGGTTTGGTGCAGTTGTTCATTTGTGCGACGAATTAAGTGGTGCCGTTTATAGGATTGTTTCGATTTCAATTGCGGAACTAAATTAAGCGATCTGTTTCACGAACATAGCTATCTGATTCACTAACCTAGTGTTTGAATCAATTCGATCCAAATTAATTTGCAGCTGTCACGTCACTGCATAGAGTTAATGCTTGTTGAACCAATATTGTTCTAGAAACGCCAAAAATAATCCAACAGCTGCCAAAAAGAATCCAATTAAATTCGGCACTTTCCATTCAATGTTAACAACATTGCCATAAAATGGAAAGAAATGGAAAATCTGTTGGACCATTCAAAACGAAAATCTTGGTCCTCCACCGAACAGATACTATTACACCGAATAAATTGATGTAAGGAGCTGCTTCGATAATAAATCAATCAACGTTCACATCTGCAACCTACTTCAACGAACAATACAGGTTCACATAAATTTGCTTCAACCGTAACCGTTGTTGGTAAAATTAAACCGCTTCATCAACCGTGTTTCTGCACCATGCACCGTCGTTTAACTTGATCAAAGCATCAGCAGAAACTCGGAATTCAACCATAATTTTGCACATGGGAACTAATACTGGGCGGGAAGTCTTTTAAAGAACGTCCCCGGGAATTCCAGTTTTGCCGTGAAAATGACAAATTTAAACTCATTAATTATATTTTCGGATTAGTATATATAGCAAGAGTTTTCACCCAATTATGGAGAAAATAAAAAATCCAAAAATAATCGACTATAATTTGATAAATATTTTAAAAAATTAAATATGTTTCAAAGCTTTCAATTTGAAGACAAAATTAAATTTTCTTTATCTCTCAAATTTTGGTATAATTTTAAATTTTAAAAATAAATTAATATAATTATTTTAATTTACATAAATTGTTTTAACGCGTCAATTTATGTTTTAGATTATCAGCATCATTTAATAATTTAAAATATAGTTTAACATATAAAAGAAATTAACACAATTAAATTAAAATAATTATATTCATTGTTCAATTTCAAAATTAAAATTAGAATATATTAAAATTTTAAAAAATTAATAAATTTTAATAAAACAAAAACATAATTAACTATGTTTTAAATAAAAGATCTCATATAAAGAAAATACTTATTAGATATGAGTTAAATTTATATATAAAATACTTATGTTATTCCTAACTCAAAAATCATATTTCACTTTCTTGTATGTATTTAAATATGAAACTTAGCTTATGAACATATGAATAATATTTGTTTTTTTCATAAAACTTAAGTAGTTTAGTATTTTAAATGTTTTAAAATTATGAAGTTAGGTTGAATACTAATAAATAAATTTTCTTCATAAACATTGTACATTTAACCAGCCAAAACCATCCAGGAAGAAAATAATGGATTGGTTTCAAATTAATCTGAACAATCAATATAAAATTAATGAAAATAATAATTATTTATTGACAATTAATAACAATAATGTCATTTATTAACAATAAATAGATATAATAAATTAAATATACTATTTATAAATATATATTTGGCAAAAAAGATACCAGTAATTAACTCTAATTACTAATTTTTATTATAAAATGATTGTGAAAAGTAAGGTGTAACGTTTTTGGATTCGGTCTCCCCATCCATGACAAAGAGAAGAAAAAGAACGTCATAACCTGGATTTAAGAGTGAATAACTTTGAATACTTTACCCAACCCGAAAAAGAAATTTAACCAAACATTTGATTGAAACTTTTAATCAACAAAGATAACACAATTTCGGACAGTTTGGTTTTGTCGCGACAAATATGAATTGAACAAGGGGATGTTCTTGAGGCGCGTTAAAGGGAAAGGGGGAGCAGCTCCTGAACCAACGCATCCAAATTTGAGTAGGAAGAGCCGCCTTCTTCCACCGCCCGTTTTGCCATATGAGCAAGCAGTTTTGCTCTTTTTCTCATTCCCTCTGCTTCTTCCTCTGCCAATACCCTTTTCACAGCGTTTTCTACAGCATCCCACTTTATGCAACAATCCTCATTTCCCATAAAGCTACTCCATTTTCTAGCACCAACAGGCACACCAATCTTCAGCACCTCAATCACCAGCTTCTCATTGTAAAACTGTTCGGCACCCACAGGCCAAGTGATCATAGGCACCCCAGCTACCACACCTTCCAATGTTGAATTCCATCCACAATGAGTCACAAACGCTCCAATAGCTTCATGTTCAAGAATCAACGCTTGAGGTGCCCAACCTCTTATAATTACTCCCTTCTCTTTCGTTCTATCTTCAAATCCTTCGGGCACCCATTCTTCTTCATTTTTTTCTCTCTTCCCCACTACCCACATGAATTCTTTCCCTGACGCCTCAAGTCCCAAAGCAATCTCTCGAAACTGAGAATCAGGAAATTTCGTCATGCTCCCAAAGCACACGTAAACAACTGAACCAGTTGCTTTCGTGTCCAACCACTTTAAGCATTCATGCTCATCTTCTTTTCCTCCTCTATATCTTTTCTGCTCCTTGCAAAGAGACAACGGACCTATGGCCCATGCTCTTCTCCCAAATTTCTTCACATAATGATCTGCATAATCCTTCTCTAGTTCATGAAAGCTGTTAACAACCACCCCATAGCTCTTCACCTCTGATTCACGAATTTCCTCCCAGAATCTCTTCGCCTCCACGTCATCTTTCCTAAAAAAACTTCCCACCTGCAACCTTGTCATTTTGATTTCACCAGGAAAATTAGGGAGAACGAATAATTCTGAGTCAGAAGAAGTGTTCTTGTAAGGCTCGTACAATCTCATTACTTCGTAAGCACACAATGAGAAGAAACTCATCCCATGGAACACGAGCCTGGGAATTCCATACTTGGCAGCAGAATCAGTTGCCCATGGGAAAAACATGTCTGCAACAACACAATTTGGGTGGTGGTGAAGCAACAGTTGCTCAAATGGCTCTTCCAGCAACCTGGTAGCCTTATGGAAAGCTGGCAATGAAGCTAGAGATGGGAGGGTGTTAACGTGTTCGCATCCTTCAGGTAAACCAGTCTCGGTGGTAGAAGGAAAGTTGATGGTTTGGATGTTGATCTCTTTGGTTTGATGAGTTTTCGTCTTTTGTATAGCTTTGAAGATGTTTTGTTCATTGAGTGGGGTGGTGATTATGGTGGTTCTCACGCCTTTTGCAGCAAACACCATGGCCATGTCAACGCAAGGTATCATATGGCCATGAGCCAGGAATGGGAAGAAAAATATGTGCAAAGAAGCATTTTTGTTTGCCATCTTTCACACTTGAATATCCGTAAGATATTATTCAGATTATGCGCAGAAACAAGTAGAACGGGACTCCGTATATATGGCTCTGCTTGTCACATTGTTATTGAAAATAATGAGAAAAAAAAGGTTATTGTACACTATTAACTATCATTTTGATAATTTTTATAAAAATAAAATATTTTAACAAAAGTTAATTCTTACATTTCTAAAAAAAGAAAAAAAGTAAATAGTAATAAGATGGTAATAAAAGAAAATGTGGTATGGAAATAGTGATATCCAAATAATAATATAACGGCCTTAAAAAAACCTAGGCACCCACCTTTCAATCCATTATAATAATATTATAATTTGTATTAAAATTTTATCGTATATTATTATTTTAACAAAAACCACATGCACCCACCTTTCAATCCATTATACGTGTGAAAATATTATTATCCATTCTTTATAACTCTAACTTTCACTGGTTTTAGAAACTAGATATTTCCCTTAAATTTTTAATTAATGTCATTAGTTTAAAAATAGGAAAATGATAATTGAACAACCATTTTTGACAACATTTAGACACGCGCACACGTGTCAAAATCTGAGTGGTCCATTTTCATTTAATTTTTTCAACTGGACCACTCAGATTTTGACACGTGTGCGCGTGTCTAAATGTTGTCAAAAATGGTTGTTCAAGAAGCATTTTCCTTAAAAATAATATAACCTAAAAAACAACATAATTTAATTGACTATCTATTTTAAAAATAAGAGCATGATGTAATTTTTCTTTTTTCTTGGAATAGATGTTCATACATCCATTTGGTAAGTGAAACTGCAATTGTCGAATTCCAATTACAGTGATTTAAAAGAATTTTTCATTATATGGTTTCCTATCATGATAAGTGACATTTTAGGAAAAACAACAACAATATTCTCTATTAAATAAATCATTTAACATTTTATTTATAAAAATTCCTTTGATATTAATATTTTAAAACTTGACTTTTCATAATTTTTATTTTAGTGAATATTTTATTAAATAAAATAAGGGAAGTGAGCAATTTTATTTAAAAAATTAAGAAATAGAAATTATTTATTGAGAATATAAAGGGAAGATATTTATTTAAAAATGATAAAAGAATTAGTATCATTTTATTATGGGTATTTTTCATTGAATAAAACTCAGTCAGTTGCAATTTGCCCATTTTATAAAACATTGACTGAGGCTATTTTGATCACTTTGTATTTATGACTTTGTACGGTTTGTTGTTTTATTCAATCTTATAATTATGTAATATTTTTAATTACAATATCTTGTTGCGTGAAATAATATTTAACTGGTAGTATATATAATTATTTAAAATATATTTGTTCAATAAAAAGTTATTTAAGAAAACGCCTTTGATAATTTTCTTGTAATTATATACCTTGAATTAGAGGGGTGTAGCTTTTACCTAATATTTCACCTAATACTTTAGTCAATGAAAAGATAAGGCAGATCTAATATTTCCTTAAATTATTCTCATTATTTAAAAATTTGAAGTCAGCTTAAAATCTGTATCTTTCCAAAATATTTAAAATCTTTAAATTTAATGCCTCTTTACTTTTTATGGTTTTAGTCAATGTTTTAATTGCACTTTTTAAAATGATATAATTACATCGACAAATGCTGTAAATGGTATTATATATATTTAATAATTAAAATTTTAACCATTGTTTCAGATGATATTTAATTATTTTAATTTTCTTATAGTTAATAATATAATATTCATTAAGTCTACAGAGCGTTCTAGTATAATTTACAATTATAAGAAAATCGTAATATATAGTATAATATTATTATATATTCTAGAAGACTATTCTACTCATTATATATATATATATATATATATATATATATATATATATATATATATATATAGGTTTGCTAACGCGCGTACGCCTGTTTTTCAGTTGGTACATTTTAGCAATGTGTACCGGATTTTAGTAGACAAAAATACCCTTATATATATGGATTCTAAGTTTTAAAGTTAAGGGTATTTTAATAATTTTCATTCTCAAAAGTTAAAAAAGAAACCCCAAAACCCTTACTCACCTCTTTCATTTCTCTCAATCCTTTCTCTTTCATCTCTCTCACTCCAACTTTTTCTCTGTCATTCCTACTGTAGTCCCAATTGAAAAAATAAAAAACACTTGCCTTTAAACAATTTGCCTTTGTAAAGAGTTGAGTCATTGACATATTCACCTTCAGGCAAAGGTTTATTCAAGATCTCTTCAATTTCACCATCTTCACTAACCTCTCTAATTTCATCATCTGCATATGTTGAATCATCATCTCTAAAAAAACCTTCCAGGCCAATTACCAATTCTTTCCGATGTCATTATGCTCGTAAAAATTAGATAAAATTATATACAACAAAAATTATAAAATGAAAACTCATTATAAAGTCATTTTTTTGTAAGAAATTGTTTAACAATGAGTGTTTCTGATTTTTTCCAGGCCAATTACCAATTCCTTTGATGTCATTATGCTTGTAAAAATTAGATAAAATTAGATAAGACAAAAATTATAAAATAAAAACTCATTATAAAATCACTTTTTTGTAAGAAATTGGTTAACAGCGAGTATTTCTGATTTTTTCCAAGTCAATTACCAATTCCTTTATGCTTGTGAAAATTGGATAAAATTAGATAAGACAAAAATTATAAGATGAAAACTCATTATAAAATCATTTTTTTGTAAGATTGTTTAACGGCAAGTGTTTCAGATTTTTTCAATTGGAGTTACAATAGGAATGACAGAGAAAAGATTGGAGTGAGAAAGATGAAAGAGAAAGGGTTGAGAGGAATAAGAGAGGTGAGTATGGGTTTGGGGTTTTTTTTTTTTTTTTTAGTTTTGAAAATGAAAATTATTAAAATACCCTTAACCTTAAAACTTAGAATCCATATATAAGGGTATTTTTGTCTACTAAAATCCGGTACACATTGCTAAAATGTACCAACTGAAAAACAGGCGAACGCGCGTTAGCAAACCCCATATTTATATATATATATATATATATATATATATATATATATATATATATATATATATATATATATATATATAAAAGATCAAACAAAAAAAATAATTATGTAGAAACATTTTATAACAAATAAAATGGATTTTTTATGACGTATTCTCGCATCATAGTTTTTGAAGTCATAAAAGTTTCATGTTTTCTATGATGTAACGAAAAAATCTGTCATAAGTCTAACTTACTATTACGTACTTTTTATTACTCTTATAACTAGTTTTGTTTTTTTATGACGTACTTTTGTTTATCTATCAAAATATATACATTGTTATATGATATGCTTTGGGTCACTTGTGACAATAAGTGTTGTAAACATTCAACCTACTATAACATATAGTGTGAACTATGTCATAAAAAGTTTTAAAACATTACATTGTACATAAATCTACATACAATAAATTCTCTCTTACTTTATGATTTCTTTCCTCCTTCAGAACTACCATTATAATTACAAAATTCTTATTATACCTAACTACCTATTGACTAGCCTAACCTGTAATTACAAGTGACTAAACCTTCCTAGCTATAGGTCATATTCCACATAAACTACTCCAACCAGTTCAATTTCTTTTTTCTATAGTAAGTACCAAGTCTTCCTTTTTAGTTGTATTATTCATCACCTGCTATTGCAACAACTGTTTGGTTTTGACCATTAGAGTTCCCAACTTGCTATAACAGGTTATAGCTTACATCCAGCCCTTCTCCAATTACAATGTAGCAAATTTAGTAGCTAGTGCAATTCAAAATGACTTAAAATCTATAGCTTCTTTGTCTAGCCTTTTCCAAGTTCAATAAGTCATTGGTTTCCATGTTTAGGCTCCTTCTCATTCACTTGGAGCAATAAGTGACGAGTTCTATTTGATTGGTCATAGCAGGTTGCCTCTTCTCCCAAAAGTGTTCATTTTTCATTCTAATAACCTATTGTAGCAAGTGTAACAATTTAATTCCCTTGGCAAGTCACTTAATGTAGCGAAATAACAGCTTCAATTTAGACCACTTTGCTTAGTTGATTATATATGCTGTCTTTCAACACCATTGTCTCACTAGAAAATGTATTTTTTGTGTTCAATGCCTTTTTTATAGTTGACATAACAATGGGTGCTCAAATACAAAAATCAACCCCATGTCAACTCTACAGCTTAACAAAATTTCTTTTAAAATTCTTTTACTAGTTGGGTTTTGTTGTGTTCACCCATCTTCAATTATTAAATTCCTATTGACTTGGATTTATACATCTGCCTCTAAAACCACAAAATGCAAGAAAAATAAAAAATTAGAATTTACCTATGTTAAACTTACCAAAGGAACCAAAAACAAAACAAGACTAATAATGCAAAATTATACTCTTGAAACTCAGAATTCTACTTACAACTAAACTATGAAATAGTTGGAAAACACTAGAAGGGGGTTGAATAGCGTTGTAGGTAGTGCTGTCAAAATTGGTTGTAACCCGCGAGCCAGCCCGGCTCACGGGGTTGAACCCATGGTGTGTCGGGTTGGCTCACCAATTGATGCGGCTGTCGCGACCCATCAAATTTGATGTGCAAATAAATAATGCAGTATAGTGCTAGGAAGTGACTCCTAGGTCGTCTCTCAAGGATCAAATGTGGTTCGAGGCTTAGGTTGAACACGTAGTGGACAGTGGGTTGGTGAAGAGTTTTGTCAATGTATATGAACTAAATTAAAACTGGTAATTAAATACAACCAAACATAATTGAAAACACTGAAATAAAGGAACAAGCACGAAGACCGAACGGTCCTACAGATAACCGAACGGTTCTACATTGCAATCGAACAATCTCTAAAACAAGTGAGGAAATTGGAAATGGAGGAAGATAAAGAAACATTTGGTATGCTACTCAAATGCAACACTTGAGCTAAAACAATAAAGCACAAACTAGCAGGAATTAAAAGAAAATATGTAAAAAGTGCTTGAACCAATTTTAAACAAGGAAAATACATTTAATCATAAAATGCACGTGCTAGCTAATAAAATGTAGACTGCGATTTTTGAAGCTCAACAGCTGAAATCAAAATTAAATTTAATGCAACAAAATAATGCTTGAACCAAACTAAAGTAACGAGAACTAACTTCAAGAAAACTCATTCAATGCTATTAGATTTCAACTTTTGAGCTAGAAGTAAAATGTCATTTTGCAGCAATCAACAATACCATTCATTCGGCAACAATGTGAAGACAAGAAAAATGTGAACACTAAAGGAACCAAAATAAGTGGCAGCAAATAAAATAAACTAAGCAAGTAAACTACTCCAAGCTGGAATAAAACATTAAAAGCATCCAAACAAGATAAAAGTGTGCTTTTCTTCTCTCCGTTCGGCTGTACCAGCTCTAGGACGTGACTCCACCTAACTTCAATGTCCGTGCTCTCCTCGTGTTCCACTTCTCCCAGTAAAACTAATGCAAAGAAAAGAAATTGAATATCCACATGTGCACCGCTTGCATCTCCAAAGCAATTGAAGGACCATGCACTCCCATCCATTCTTCATGCAGCACCTCTTGCTTTTCCCAAATGAAAGAAAATAAAATAAAATGACTTCCTAAGGAGTAGCAGCTGCACTCCCCAATAACGTAGCACCGCTACTGCTCACAACATGCTGCCTCTGTGTTCCTTCCTTCTTTCCAGTCGAGACATCACTTCTTCACCGTGCAACCTGCTTCCCAAAGTAAATCAGTGCAATGTGTGCTTTTTGCAGTTCAGTTGCTTGCTTCTCCTTCATCCAAATTCCATCACCGCTGTTACCTCTGCTCAACGTGACAACACCTTCTTCCCTTCCTCTCCACAAAGAAACTTTAAAGCATTTTGCTGCTGGAAAAATAAAAGAAACATGTGCCTTCTCTCCTTTCCATAAAAGCCCCCCCTCCAAATGAAATGTGCTTTTCTTTTTAAGTGAAAGAAGATGCCCTCATTCAAGGTGATGGCTGCTCTCTTAATCCCTGCTGGATGCTCCGAAAATAGGCCTCTTCGCTTGTTGGACCATGCCAAACAAATTGCTGAACGCTCTTCCCCACTACGTGTGCACCCCTAAAGTTTAATTAAAGGTTGAGCACGTCCGTGTGAAGGCTTCCTAGATCCTTCTTCTCCAAGAACCTCCCAAGTTGTTGTTCGTCATCCCCTTATCAATTGAAGCACCCCTTAAAAAATCAAGAAGTGAATCCCACCTCGCGGCTGCTTTTGGGACGCGTGGTCTAGTGTTGGACCGTGGCTTCACTCTACTGGACGTGCATCAACTGTTGGACCGAGTGCACCCCCTCAACGTGCACACCAATTTTCATGCGTAGCTTGTTGGACCGAAAGTGCCTCTTCATCCAATTGTTGTTTTCTTCCATTTTAATTCTTGTTGCACCGCCCTTTTCTCTAAACACACCACTTGAAATCCACTTCTCCAAGCCCAAAACAAAATCAGCTACTCCGTGTGCACTCTCATAATTAAATCTCACACCTCCTCTCTCATTTTAGCTTAAAATATAATTAATGTGACATTTCTTTTCCCAAAATATTATCCAACAATTTCCCTACAATTAATAATGCAAATAATTAGTCTCAGATAATTCCAATTAATTAAAATAAGAATTTATGATCAATTTAAGCACAATTAACATAAATAGGGAAATACTGGACAATTAAGCACAATTTCCTAATTAAATCTAGCACAATAAGCTAAGTGAAGTCAAGAAAATATTGACTCATCTAATTTAATTTAATTTTTTATTATTTTTGTGTTTCAATATTATTAGTATTTTTTTATTATATTGTAGATGGTGATAAAGAAGAAGATGTCTCAAGAGAGAAAAATATTATAGATTTATCTATTCAAAACTCTAATATTATAAATGGACAAGTGATACAACAATTATCATTAAAAGCTTATTTGTTCGTCTTTTGTACATGTTTTTGGATTAAGTTTGGATTGTATGATATTTTTTTAATTTTGAATTATCTTTGGAGTTTAACACATTTTAATGTGATATTTATTTAGATTTGAATTAAAAAAGAATTTAATTGTTTTATTTAAAAAAAAACTTATAATTAAATGAGCTATAGAGTCAACCCGTTTAACCCACCAACCTGTGGCGAGTTGGACCGGATTCGAATTTTTTCAGCTTGCTAATAAGTGAGTCGGGTTGGGTTAGCTCACTAAGTGACCAACTCGTGGTGAGTCGGGCTGGGTCGAGCCGAGTTACCTGTTTTAACAGCTCTAGTTGTAGGAAAACTTTTCGCTAAAAGGTAGTTTAACAACCTTGTTAAAGATTAAATGGTTTATATAAGTTGTTAAAGACTGAAGTTATAAAGTAATGTTTAAATTACAACTTTAGAAATTTTCCAATCGTCTAGTTAAATCCACTGTAGTGTTCTTCTTCAAGTTCTTCTCATATATGTTTCAGGAGATAGTCTTCTATCATACCCTCCCTCTTGAGGAGGATTTGTTCTCAAATTATCACTAGAAGATTATTTATCACTAGGTAGTAATCGTTGGTTAAAGTCAACTTGTTAAAGGAGACATGCATTTTTAGTTCATTATCAAAAGTATGTTGTACGAACTTTCTGGTGCGACTTATGATAGAGAGAACATTTCATGAATGTTTGCTTTGTCTCTAATGTCCACTTGTGATTATTATTGGTGGATACTTGACATAGGTAGATTTGCATGCAAAGTAGAGTAAATATGCATGAAGGGAAATATGTTCTTTTTCTTATCGTTTTTGTTGTTTTTAAAGTTGTGCATTTAATGGTTGTTTAGAATAATAAAGTGCTTTTCACATTTTCTGTCGTTCAGGCAAGATTTGAAAGTTTAAGCATTTAACTAAGATACCAAGTACTTAATGAAGATTTCATCATTGGATGAAAGAAATCGTTTGGCGTAAGGTATCGTCTAGCCTATGTAAGTCTTTACTGAAAACACTTCTTCAAGTTATCTTTATTTCGTTCAAAAGTGTGTTTAGCAAGGTGTCTTTCAACATAAGTTTTTGGATCATTGTTTAAGACTTTTATCGTACCTTCCAAAAACATCTTTTGACATTTTATTTATCTAAACATATTGAGATATTGTTGAGAATTACTTAGCAATGTATAATACAAGTGCATTTAGCAAGACTCTCATTGACGCATTTAAAAGAGGAACCATTTAGTAGTGTTTATGTACATGTATTGGTGTGTTTACTAAAATTTTTCTCAAGGTATTTAGGCATAAAGCTTTTTTCATAAATCACTTATCTTTTAGCTATATTGCTTTTCCAAAGATAAAACTATGTCATATGCTTATTTCATCTATTGCTCTTTGTTAAACTTCAAAACATGAAAGGACGTTTATACAATTCAGACTTATAGACAATCTTGTCATCTAAGACCTCTTAGAGGGTTCCATTATAATCTTCAACAAGATTGCAACTGAGTATTCACACCATTCCTTATATCACCTAGTAAATTCTAGTAAAACCCGTTACTCTAACTAGAACCGAGTATCATCCACTCCTGGTTGTGCATTATTCTTCACCACTCCTGGTTTCCACTAATGAAAACATTGTCGTTGACGCCAAATTAATACTACTAAATTATAACAACTTCAGTATTGCTAAGACAGTAGCCAACAAAATAGAAAGGATAAATTCAACCCTAAGTCGTCTCCCAATAAACACAAAATTGATTCTTAACAAATTAATTCTTATAAAAACTATACAAAAGGGTTGGTAAAACAAAAACAATAAAGAAGATAAAGATCAATAAAAGATTAAAGAACAAAATAACAAAAGATAGAAAGAGATAAATTTATAAAAAGATTTTAAAATATAAAAACAATGATAAAGAAAATAGGTTGATTTCACTAATTTTTCAAAATAGGATTCATTATTGGTTAAATTTCTAAATTTTTGTCAACAATGGTATCAAATGAATTTAAATCTAACATATTTTCATGTTGTAGCAACCTTTCTTTTTGTTTCGCAGCTAAGTCAACAAATATCACCACTGAAAATTTATTTCCATTGTGCACATCAATAAACTTGTTGTGTGGAGAGTGTTACCTTTAATTGAATTTCATCATCATCAAGTGCATTAGGACGGTTAATAGGATTATCAATAATCTTGATAATCACATCTTGTGAGCAAAAATCTACACTTGAAGTAGTTGACTCTATTGCTTCATCATTAACAAATTCAACAACATCTTTAGTAAAATTTGTATATCCATCAGTAGACATCTCAACATGATGTGATTCTATAATTGTTTGTTGTTGTGATCTTTTAGCAACATTAGCTTCCACTCTGTCCAACCTCTATTTCAATTCCTTAATCATTTTCTTCAATTCAATATTTTGAATCCCAATCTTCAAAAAAATTTGAAACTTGGGATCATTTAGTTGAGGTATAGTCAACTTACTTATATCAAGTGCAACAGTAGATGTGACAACTTGTTGTTGATAACCATATGAATTAAATGGTTGTGTGGATAGTAATCATAATTCATTTAAAAATCACATTGTTGATTATTTTTATATGAAAAATTATTTTTCATTTTTGAAAGAGGTAATTTGAAAGGAAATAAGTTGAAACATACTTTATTAGACTTCTAGGAAAGAGAAGTGTGTCTCAATGGACAACTTAAGTACCTTATCTTTCATTAAACAAAGTGTATAGTTTTATAAATTTACATACGAAATTCCTCAAACCAAAATTATGATAAAAACAGAAAATGTTAGTGATAAAAAAAATAACTAAAGAAAATAAAATAAAATAAACAATAGAAAACAAAATAGTGAAAAAGAAAATGTTAGTGATAAAAAAAATAAAAAAAAAATAAAAAAAATAAAATAAGAACCAAAATGATAAAAATTCTAACTTTGTTCCCTGACAACGTGCCAAATTTGATAACGTTGTCGTTGACGTGATCAAATTAATACTACTAAACTATAACAACTTTGGTATTGCTAAGAGAGTATCCAACAAAATAGAAATGGTAAAATTAATTATTGTCTTATATTTTCAAATTAATCAATGTAAATTCTCAATTAATTTGTTGACATTCTCACTCTTAACCAAAGGACATGCTCAACTAAGAGCAGAAACCTTATAGATTAATCATAGTAAATTTAACCAAAGTACATTCACAATCAAATATTACTATGTTTAATCATGTCTATTCTTTTACCTCTGATATCAAGTAAAAAGCTAATTAACCAAAGTACATTCTTGATTAATTCTTGTTAAAGTTTTTACCACTATTCAAATTACATTCTCAATTATTGGCAAAGACTCATCCAATCACAAGAAAGTTGCTAAATTTAATCAAAGGAAATTCTCAATTAAAAGTAAAAACCTTTGGACTCATATGATTGATATGTTATGTAGATTTAACACCATGCTAACTTACTATAATGTAAAAATCATTACTTTTACTTTATTAAGAAGAAAAATACAGATTAAATTAATTACAACAAGAATCAAAAGAACAAACAAATTTATTCATCTAACCTCAAAATCTAGTTAAGAAATTACAGCAGAATCAACCCAAAAAGCTTAACCCTCCATGGAATGCTGAAATAACATGATAATAGAAGAAAAGAGGGTGAAGAACATGAGATAAGAGAGGGTGGACCAAATTTAAACCTCCCAAAGGGTTCCTAAGCTCACGTAATGTGTTTCCCTAAGTCTCTTTATATAAAAATTGGATTGAGCTTTGCTTTAGGCTTTTTTGTTGTTATAATCTTCCTTATGATAATGTAATCTCCCCCAATTATCTTCTAAATAATTCAATATCTTCAAATATTGTTGTGGAGATCTAAAAATATTTAAGAAGATATTTGCTAGATTAAAAAAAGATATGACAAATATTATCTTTTGATATTTATGGATATAGTTAAATAAGGTAATTATTTAATAATATCAAATAAAATATCTTAAGATATATTTTTCCCAAATTATCTTTAATCATAAATATTTATTAATTATCAAAGCCCTTTAGAAAAAATAGACAAAACTGCAAGATCCAATATTTGTTGCCTGCTCACTCTTCTTGGCTTAGCCAAATTTCTTCGCTTTTTCATGTTATGTTGGATTCAGTTCATATGGTCTTTATTATTTGTCATTCTTGGATTTATCTTTAAGGTTTCGTGAAACTTTAATCAATGTATTTTCACACCTCAATGAGATCAACTTAGTTGTAGCTGCACTAACACATGAAAATATCCAAAGAAAATTTATGCAACTAAAAAGCTATTTTTAACATGTTTTTGTATCTCATTCTAAATAAACCCAATTATAACAAATCTTAATTAAAATATTTTATTAAAGTAAGAAACTAAATTAAGAATCTAATATTAAAGGCTAAATGAGGGCATAAATATGAACTCATCAACTAAACAAACATATATAGCTACCGTTTAACCCCACTTAGTTAATTTTTAATTGTGTATTCGCTTCAGAATGTGCAATCAATCTGATTGCTTACAATTCTTTAGACGGTTACTCTCACAAAGAGGATGTGTTTACAATATAATTCAATCTAACAGACTTTTGGAGTTTTCTCTCTTCTTACAAATGTAACCTTATGATGCTATGAAGCTTGAGCGTATTTTCTTTTCCTTTGAGCTTTCTTTTCTTCTCAAATGATTTCTTTCGTATTCGTGTGCTTATTCTCTTGATCTTACCCTCAAGGATCTCCAATTTATAGGCTTCAAGAAAATGTTCGTTAGATAGTACTTGTTTTGATCTTTGGATCTTCTTAGCCTTTTCGTAGGTAGTAGTCATAAGTTCATGTCAACTTCTCAGAACAAACATGCTTTCTCAGTTCTTTATCAAAAGTACATTGTACAAACTCTTTTCCGTGACTTTTGATAGAGAAAACATTTCGTTAATGTCTTCTTTGTCTCTAACGCCACTTTTGACTTCTATATGATAAAGTATGCGAATGCTTGACATAGGTAATCAACATAAAGTAGAGTAGATATGCATGTTGGTATATATGTCCTTTTTCTTATAACTTTTGTTGTTTTGAAACATTGAGCATTTAATGCTCTTTAATGGACGTTAAGAACAACTATAAGCTTTTCAAATATTGTATTGGTCAAGCAAGATTTAATCGTTTAAGCATTCTAGTAGAGATACTAAGCAGTTCATAAATATTTCATCGTTGGATGAAAATGTCGTTTGGTACTAGGTATCGTTTGGCCTATATAAGGTGTTTCCTAGCATCACTTTGTTTAGTGATATTCGTTTGGTTCAGGAGTGCATTTAGCAAAATATCTTTCAAGACATGTTTTTGGAATAATGTTTATATCTTTTAGTTTGTTTACCAAAAACGTCATTTTGTACATTATAGTTAAAGCTCGTCCAACATTGTTTGGCAAAGTATAGCATGAGCGCGTATAGAAAGAAGCTTTATAACACATTGACACATTTTATTAGGAAATCATTTGATAGTGCATCCACTAAGATATTAATGCGTTTCCTAAGGCTTTTCTTACGACATTTAGATTTCATAAGACTTTTCCACAAACTCTTTATCTTTAAACTATATTATTTTCCCAAAGATAACATCTTGTCATATATTCGTTTTGTTTATTGTTGTTTGTTAAACTTCAAAATATATGAGGTCGTTAGACGGTTCAGACGATCTTATAATAACAAACTAAAACAACAAAGCAAACATGATGCTAAAGTACTAGAATATTCAAACATGAGTATCAAAGACAAGAGTACCTATGTTAAAGCTAAAGTACATGAATAATTAACTATGTACTTCCAGTTCACAACTTCAACAAAAGTGTTAAAATAGAATGACTCATTTTCTCACACCAAGAGGAGGGGTGAATTGGTGAAACTTAAAAATAAAGTCTTTTAAAATCTTTTTCTCAAAAGGTGATGCCTTTAAAGCTTTCTTGAAACGTAAGGTAAAAGACTTTCTAATGCAGTAGAAACTTAATCGAATAAGTACAGAGCAAAGTCAATTAAAAGTAAAAGAGTAGGGATCAGAAAATTCAAACATTGCTTTTTATACTAGTTCGACCAACGTGCCTACATCTAGTGTCCTTCCAACCACGAGAAGCAAATGCACTATAATGATCAAGGTTTTTACAATAAGGTTTTTATAGAGACCTCACGTCAAAAATATAAAACACCTCTCTAACACTCTAATCAAATATAGGCAGTACAATAACTAGAGCAGCAACAAGAATCCCTACTCTTGCTGTCTAAACCCTTTGAAACACCTCTCAAAGTCAAGAACGTCGAACACTCTTCTTTCTGTAGTCACAACAGGGAACCTCAATCCAATCTTCGCAAGATTGTAGACTCTGATCTCACAATTACACCCAAGTGTGCTGAATTGATCATCCCTTTGAATACACAACAAACTTGCTCTTCAAGAAATCACAAGGAGATGATCACCACTGTCACTTGTTGATTCTTGGAGCTCTTTTTCTCTCTCTACAAGATAGCAATTTTTGAAAAATATCACACAAACTGTTAGATTCACAAAAGTTCTTACAGAAATCAAATTCGCGTTAATTTGTAGTATAACACATTTTAACGCTTTTAATCGACTAAGCTACAAATGTAGTTGAATATAACAATTATCTTTTTAGTCCACCTATTTTTTAGACAGTTGGGCAGGTGTGACATGCGTCCTTCATCCTTTAGTCCAACAACCTATAGCCAAGTATCATTGTTGATAACAATGTTTTCTCTTTTTACGCGTGAGTGGATGGTCCCATCAAATACTTTGATATTGTTGTAAAATACTCCAACAAGTTATGGATAACAATCGCCCTTCATCTGAACGAGGTAAATAGACCTTGATGCTCAAGTTTTTCTAGAAAAAATAAATCCTTCATTTCCTAACAAAGATAACTCAATTGATTTGTGTGGAGCAAAATCTTTTACACTTTTCACACCCATGAACCTTTCTCTAGCAGTGATGTCACTAATCCACCCTGAAGGACTTGCCTGATATGTTTAGATGTGGCAGCCATTGCAGAAATAGTGTAATGTGCAGAGACACCTTGATACAGATAAGGGTTTTTGTGTGACACAACTATGAAGCAGATTCAGAGCATACAAACATATATATAAGGGTGCAAACAATCAATGATTCAATCAGGCCCAATTTAAGATTTCAAAAACAGAAAGTCCATAACAAATATTTTTAATCGATTTAATTAAGTCCAAAGTCGATTACATGTATCCAGTGATTAAGAAACAAAGACATACATACTTCAAACATATTCAACTTTATACTTAATATAATCGATTAAAACTCGAGCGAGTTGTTTTTAACAAAATACAATCACTCAATCAATCATTCAACAAACATGCATTCATCAATCAGTGATACAAACAATTATTATGCCTGATGCAATGAAAATACAACAGTTACCACTTTCAGAATGTCAAGAATTTTTTATTTCATCGTGGTAGTTCATCCTTGAGTTGAATACTACTTCAGCAGCAGCTACTACCCTGCAAAACAGTTAAACGTTTTTTACGCTGGTACCCATTTGAATTTGGGTCCCGTCTTGTTACTTTCAAAGAGTTGTTCCTTAGGGATCCACCTGTACTTTCCTTTTGGAACACCAACTTTTCTATAGTAACAATTTCTAACATTATGACCAATATTCTTATAATAAAAGCATGCATGAGTAACAAGTTTACTAAGATCAACAAATTTCATTGAATTAGACCTATTAATTTGAGCCTTATAACCAATTCCTTATCTGTAGAAAGCTCTACCAGAAGCTCTTAGAACGTCATCTAAGTTTTGTTTTCCCTGTGTGAATTTTGCTAGAGTGCTAGTCAAATAATCAAAATTTTCAACATGAACAGGACATTTTTCACATTCTGTTTCAACTATCTTTGTTTCAGTTTTGACTATCTTGGCAGACTCTAAGACATTTTTTAACTCCTTTTTCAATTTTTCATTTTCCTCTACTAGATTATTGATTCTATGTTCATAATCCTTTTTGTTAGAGGTAAGTCAATTTACCTTATATTGGAGTCGCATAGTCTCTGCATGTATTTCCTCAAACTCATCTAGCAGCATGTCATACTTTACTTCTATTGGCTCATTTCACTAGTGCAAAAAGGGCTATAGACGTCTGTTCTTTAGGCTTTTTGACGTCCGGCGTTCGACTGACGTCTTTGTGGATGACGTCTATGTAGACGTCCGTTGTGTCAGGCCGGACGTCTATATAGACGTCCGTTCTGACACAACGGACGTCTATACACTACTACAGAAAGGGCTTTATTAGACGGGTTATTTAGGGTTATTTACGGGCTATTTAGGATTACAGGGTTTGGACGTTTGTTTGTGCACTGCAACACGTCTGAAGAGCAGATTCGAAATGAAAATGGAGGAAGATGGAGGAGTAAACGACCTAAAACGTAGGCCAAAAAACGCCGCCCAAGAACACGCAACAAACTGCACCAAAATGCACCGAAAACGATTTTTAATCGGTCCAAATGAAAGATATTTTATTACTGAACAATTTAATCGGAATAAAAGTAAGATTAAATGGTCCAAAACAGATAAAAACCAACCTGGAAATCCAAGGCGCAGAGGGAACTCTCACGGGTTCGCATATACAACTCCTCGCGGGTTCGCGTTTTGGTGTGTATGTCCTTATTTTAAACGTCTTTTGAACGTCCGTTGTGGCGGGGGACGGACGTCTACTATATATAGACGTCCGTCCCCCTCCAGGACGGACGTTCAAGAGACTGATGGGTTCACCTACCCTGTCAGCCCTTGAACGTCCGTCCTGGAGGGGGACGAACGTCTATATATAATAAACGTCCGTCCCCCTCCAGGACGGACGTTCAAGAGGCTGACGGGTTCAGCTACTCTGTCAGCCTCTTGAACGTCCGTCCTGGAAGGGGACGAACGTCTACTATATATAGACGTCCGTCCCCCTCCAGGACGGACGTTCAAGGGCTGACAGGGTAGGTGAACCCATCAGTCTCTTGAACGTCCGTCCTGGAGGGGGACGGACGTCTATATATAGTAGACGTCCGTCCCCCTCCAGGACGGACGTTCAAGAGGCTGACGGGTTCAGCTACTCTGTCAGCCTCGTGAACGTCCGTCCTGGAGGGGGACGAACGTCTACTATATATAGACGTCCGTCCCCCTCCAGGACGGACGTTCAAGGGCTGACAGGGTAGGTGATCCCATCAGTCTCTTGAACGTCCGTCCTGAAGGGGGACGGACGTCTATATATAATAAACGTCCGTCCCCCTCCAGGACGGACGTTCAAGAGGCTGACGGGTTCAGCTACTCTGTCAGCCTCTTGAACGTCCGTCCTGGAGGGGGACGAACGTCTACTATATATAGACGTCCGTCCCCCTCCAGGACGGACGTTCAAAAGGCCGAATCGTCAACTCTCCCGTTAGGCTCTTGAACGTCTGTTAGAGGGGGCGGACGTCTACTATATTATAGACGTCCGACCCCCTCTAGGACGGACGTCTCCACACTCAATTATTTACATTTATGCCACCGGTCAATTATTTACGTTGGAGTTTTGGTGGACGGACGTCTATGGGGTGACGTTAAAGATCAATTCTGCACTAGTGTTTTCAAATTCCTCATCACTATCATAATCAGTCCGTGCAAATCCAACCATGAAGCAAATATTTGACTCTTCTTCAATGTTGCAATCCTCATCACTTGAATAATCACTATGCATTCTTTTGCTTCCTTCCCTTGTCCTGTGGAAAATTTTTGCTTCCCTTTTGTTTGATCTTCAAGTCTGGACAATCTGGTTTGATGTGTCCTTCTCTTCCACACCCGTAGCATTGGACAACACTGTTTCTTGAACTTTTCTTTCCTTTTACAGGACCTGCACAATTAGTGGTGGAACTTTTATTTTTCATAAACCGATTAAACTTCCTTACCACCATGTTCATTATCTCTTTGTCATGCAATTATGTTTCTGGGTCAGGTTCAGATTCAAGATTCTTTGCAGCTTTCTTGCTTGTGGCCTTTACAGCAATTGATTTCTTTTCTTCAATTTCTTCCTCCTTCTTTAGCCTTCCAAGCTCCAATTCATGTTCTTTGAGTTTTCTAAATAAGGTGGCCATGTTCATGTTGGTCAAGTCTCTTGATTCAAATATTGTAGTGACTTTCGGCTGCCAGCTTCTGTTGAGGCTTTTCAATATTTTGATGTTGAGTTCCTTCTTGTGAAACACTTTTCCAAGAGCCATGAGGTGATTTACTATGTGTGTGAAATCGCTTCTGTACTTCATAGATAGTCTCTCCCGCTTTCATTCTGAACAACTCATATTCCTGTATGAGAGAATTCTTTCTGACACTCTTTACTTCATCCATTCCTTCATGTGTGACTTCAAGGACTTCCCACATCTCTTTGGCCGTCTTGCATTGTGATATCCTGAAAAATTCATCCTTTGTTAGTGTTGATGAAATTACATTTCTAGCCTTAACATCATATTGAGCTCTATAGTTCTCATCTTGAGTCCACTCAGAAAAAATTTTCAAAACAACTTTTTCCATTTAAAACATGAGTGGGCTCATATGGACCATTTAGAGTTGCATCCCAAACTCCTTTATCCACCGATTCAAGAAAGATTTGAATCCTTATTTTCCAAAAAGCATAATTTTCTCTAGCAAATAGTTGTGGTCTATTTGTCGAAGTACCTTGACGAAAGGTCTAAGAATTGAAAGCCATTTTCCAAGATCTGTCGATTTAACGAAAATAGTAATCGACTAGTTTTTCAAATATTTTATGAAAACCAGCTCTGATGCCAATTATTAAAATAGAATAACTCAATTTCTCACACCAAGAGGAGGGGTGAATTGGTGAAACTTAAAAACAAAGTTTTTTAAAATCTTTTTCTCAAAAGGTGATGCCTTTAAAGCTTTCTTGAAACGTAAGGTAAAAGACTTTCTAATGCAGCAAAAACTTAATCGAATAAGTACAGAATAAAGTCGATTAAAAGTAAAAGAGTAAGGATCAAAAAATTCAAACATTGCTTTTTATACTGATTCGGCCAACCTACCTAAATCCAGTGTCCTTCCAACCACGGGAAGTAAATGCACTATAATGATCAAGGTTTTTACAACAAAGTTTTTATCGAGACTTCACGTCAAAAATATAAAACACCTCTCTAACTCTCTAATCAAATATAGGCAGTACAATAACTAGACCAACAACAAGAATCTCCTCTCATGTTGTCTAAACCCTTTGAGACACCTCTCAAAGTCAAGAATGTCGCACGCTCTTCTTCTTGTAGTCACAACAGGGAACCTCAATCCAATCTTCACAAGATTGTAGACTCTGATCTCACAGTTACACCCAAGTGTGCAGAATTGATCAGCCCTTAGAATACACAGGAAACTTGCTCTTCAAGAAATCACAAGGAGATGATCACCACGGTCACTTCTTGTTTCTTGAAGCTCTTTTTCTCTCTCTACAAGATAACACTTTCTGAAAAATATCACACAAACTATTAGATTCACAAAAGTTCTTACAAAAATCAAATTCGCGTAAATTTATAGTATAACACATCTCTGATGCATTTTAATCGACTAAGCTACAAATGCAGTCGAATATAACAATTATGTTATAGAAGTTAGCAGCAATCAAAACAATTAATTGAATTCACAATTAATGTAGTCGAATGACATTTAGTCTTGGTCAACATATTTAAAAATATGACCATTGACATTTATATCAAGCATTAACATAATTTCAAAACAGTAACATACTTAGTCGAAAGCAACACGCATATAATCGACTATGTAACAGTGTAAATCATAGTTTTGAAAAACTGTCTTTGAAAAAACTCATATCACACTTTGAAAAAGGTTTGTGCAAAGACACGAGTTTTAATCGACTCACCCCATAATGAAATCGACTTAAAACTGTTGTTTTGCCACACAATTAAAATTCAACATTAGTGCTTGTAGTTTTTCTCATCCAGAAACATGTGTCATGCATTCATGTATAAAATCACATATATAACACAATGAAATGCAGTGAAATGCAATGAACAACACATCAACGACAGAATCATATTCTCATATACGCATATAACATGTAAGCATAGAATATGTAACTCATAATTCACATGTGTTATTAATTATGCGTTGTCATCATCAAAAACTCAGATATTATCGAGATTGTCGATTCAGCTAAACCAGTGTTCCCTATCAACAATCTCAACAAAAAGAACATAAAAAAAAGTAAACATAAAGATTAACGTCTCTATCTATCTTTGTAGACTAGTGAACGAGAATTCCTCAAGAACAATCCAAACAATGACTAATAGAGTGGAAAATGATGTGAAAATGTATATGCTTCTAAGTTTCTGAGAGCTCCTTTATTTCTTCCTTATTGTGCATGCTTCAACTTTCAACAACAATCTAGAACTGCTCTTCTAAGCTTAAATTACCTTACTTATAGCTAATCACCTACTGATTGTTTCTACTTGATTTTACACGTTGCATTCACTTCCTGCAGCAAGTCAACTTAAGTGGAACTACTCATTCCAATTGCAGTTGCTTCTCTTGGATCAACAGGTATCAAGTCCAATAGGTAATGTTTCTTCCTTTCCAATTGCTACTGGGAGTTGGTGCATCTAGTAGGTTTTAACCAATGGAATTCTTCACTTACTACAGCAGGTAGTAGCTCACGGGTTTATCTTTTCCTAAGTCATGATGTATCAAGTTCAGCAGTTAGTGTAGTCTCAATTAGGAGCAAGTTAATCCCGATTTACTCCTCTTTAAGTGCCTTATTCTCGTTCAATTGGAAGTAATTTCCTAGCTTAAAAGAACTTGTCATAAATGGAAAGGAATTGACGTAACAAGTTATTTCATTCACTACTACATTATTTACTAATATAATAAAATAAATACTAACTATTTTAACTAAAGAACATGGTAAAAACTAAAACTTATTTGACAACAACTATGCCAAACTAGAATTCACATTCGACTAAGAGCCAGAAAAATCCTATTTAAAAGAGGTTGAGTTCAAATTGTTTAAACTCCCAAAACCCCATTTTTTTTAGACGATCCTAAAAGCAATGCAAATGTAATTTTTTTAAGGAAACGACTGTCATATTGAATAAAATTATACTGGCCAAAAAGATTGACACGTTTCATTTTTTCACAATTTGATGGCTTTATAATTTTTATATAAAGGGTGTCATTAGGGGGAATAAATGACAAAAAGTTCTAAGCTAAAATTCTATTAACAGTTACATAGAAAAAACAAATATTTAAAATTATTTTTCTACAATATACACTATCTTTAGGATAATAACAATGCACAATTACACAAACTACAAAAATAACAAATTTTACCGGGAGTTTTTTTTTTTTTTGCATTAGTGACCATTTTAACCCCTAAGAAATATATTTTTCGGGTTGGCAAAACTATCGAAAAACCACCATCACAAAGATTTTCAGCGATTTTATTCATAAACGTCATTATTTATGGAGTTTTTCAAAAACTACTAAAATTTGCGGGTTTCACAGAAATCGTCAGTACTTACTGGGATTAATAAAAACCAGAGACTTACGTGGGTTAGTAAAAAAACCACTGGTATTTTTTGTTTTATGTAATTGAGGTTTTGAAAATAGCTGATAATGAAAATAATTTAATTTTTTTTATTATTCAAATGATTTAATTAACGTGATTAATATGTTTAATATTAAACTAGAGTAATGTGAAATCAAAAGTAATTATTATTATATAAAATAAAATATAAAATTAAAAATACAATTAATTTGTCAACTTAAAGAAATAACATATGTTTGGTCCTAAAAGTTAAAAATAAACATGTTCTTCAGCATAACAAATAAAAAAATGTTCTGTATAACAATTGTCATTTTTTTCTTTATTTTCCACATCTGACACTTTCTTCATCAGATATCTACAATATAAATCAAGAATATAAATCAATAACTAATCCTAAGCCCAATGCTGGAAAGTACAACAAAGTGGAAATTAAAGGAACAAGAACAAAACTTATCCAGATGCCATTTAAGCAAATATAAACCATAGTTCCAGCTTATGTATCCATGCAGAATAAGAGATGATAGGAACAAGCCAGATTCACCTAATTACAATTACAAGATAACGTGACAGCTACAATTATTTCCAATATTGTGAATAAACTTTTACTTAAATAAGTTTCTTAGTAGTATACAACATGGCTTAATCCTTTATAAAGATGAACTCATTTTTCTAACATGTATATTAATTCTTTAACCTACATCTCGTCCCAATTTTACATTGATCCTCACATTCAAGGTTTCTAACATATGAGAGTTTTTCTAAAAGAAAATATTCATTTCTTTTAATCTGAAATGATGTGGACTACGTACCATATCAGGAGTACAAATAATATCTTAATATATGTAATGATACAATGCGCTCGTATAAATTTACAAAAGCTGTATACAATGGTAAAACAAATATGCAAATGATAAAAAAAAATCCACTTAATAGAAACCTATATAATTGAGGGCAAGATAGAAAAAATGTGATACCCATGAGTAAATAATTTAAAGAAATAAGTCCGGTTATTTTTAATTTAAAATTTTTATTATATTTAAAAACAAAAAAAAAATGCAAACAATATTAAAAACGAATACTATAAAAGACAAAGGAAATGCAAAATTAAATGGACACTAAACATAGCCACCCATTTTGTCAATACAGCCAAACTGAATGAGATGTATAATTCAAAGGGCAAGATTAATAATTGGAAACGAAACCAGTAATAAAAGAAAAAACATAATACTGTCATTATCAAATGCCAATCAAGATTATCCATGATAGCAGTAAAACCCTTACCTGATCATTAAAATATTATGATATTTTGATAATTACATGTGTGATATCTTTCTTATAGGCAATCAGAGCAACAAACATCAAAACTACAACATTAAAAACAAGATTAAACGTACTTAAATATTTTTCTAAAATATGCTTGAGCTTTAGAGCAATTTATTTAATCAAGAAGGAACTCGGTTATTTTACTAAACTTACTTAAATATTTGTGTTTCAGCCTAGTGGAGTGACTATGCAATCAGCCAAGTTTAGTAGGGGCCCAAAGGAAGGTAGATGTGAAACTAGTTTTTGGACAGACACCCCCTTTGGATAGGGCCCAGAAAGCAAATATGAAGTGTGTATCTTCCATTATATTCTAGAATGCTTTGGTTGGTTAATTTCTTTTTCTGCAACCTGCATAGTCCATTCCGTGAGATCGAGAGCCTTATAACCAAAAAGATATATTTATATGGCAGTTATTTGGAGGCATACTACTACACTAGCTTCAAATGATGAGGAAAAGAAAAGGGCCAGTGAGGATGCAGACTTGGTGGACAAATACAATAAAGCAAAACGGTCAAAAACATTGGTGCAGAAACATCAAGAAGAGGTGGCTAACAAATCCAAGAAAAATAACCGAGGTAATCATACAATATAGATGTAGATTAGCTCCACTACCTTTTTCTCCAGCCAAGGTTCTTTGATTCTCTAAGTTCTTCAGCCCCTTCTTGCAGATGAGACAGTTGATTAAGTTCTACTTCACAAATGAGGTGACATAAACCAATATGGCTGAACTAATCATTTCATAATAGCATAAATGTAAAATATAGTATAAAAAACAGAAATCTTGCAAAAATAACAAGGAAAAGTTACACAAATTTTAGCTACCTTAAGACAAAACATATTCGTTGGAGGGGTAATGACACCCATTTTAAGTATTGAATTGTAGCATCCTCCGTCTCTTAAATTGATATCTTTGCAGCTACTCTGCTAGCTTGAGCTTGCTCTTTTTCTAAAGAAAGAATAGAAATATTTTTTTCTGCTTGTGATAACACATCTTCAAGTAACTTCTTAGTACCCTCAACCTGATATAGTTTATCTTCCAGATCCTTTATGATCCTGCTAGCCTCTGCCAATTTGCTTGCTTGACTGGTTGCTTCATCTTTAAAACTCTCTAACTCTCTTTCAGCAGCAACTCTACTAGCTTGAGCTTGCTCTTTCTCTACGGAAAGAATAGAAATATCTTTTCTGCTTCTAATAAGGCATCTTCGAGTGACTTGTTGGTACTGAAGACCTTGGCAACTTTATCTTTAACTTTCTGTAACTCTTCCTCCATTTTTCCCTTCTGATGTTCTAATTTTGTTTTCTCTTCAGCAAGTTGAGAAACACTGTCATTCGAAGACGATAATTCCCATTCAAGGGATTTTACAGTGGCTTGGGATTCAGCTACTTTAATGTCAAGTATACTGGCCTTCTCCTTCACTAGCTGCAACTCTTGCTCTATGTGTACCTTAGCATCTTGGCATTCACTGACATAATCAGCAAGCTACTTCACTTTTTCTATTGGTTCATCAAAAGCAGGCTCAACAAGAAGAATGATACCATCAATACACTCCATCACTTTCTGTAACATGTTATTGCTCTAAGTTAAGAATTGTTCTGATTGATTCCTCTCCCTTTTCATTTCCAGAAGATCAGCCTCCAGCTTTGGGATGCTTTCCACATCACTTGACAATCTGTTGATCTCATCCCTGTATTTAGAAACAACAGATTCTTGCTTCTGCAAATCAATTATACTCTATTGGTAAGATCAGCACTAAATTATACTCTAATAAAGAGAACATTCAATTATACTCTAATAATAAGAGTTCCTTCTCAAGCAACCATAAACCATGTATAAGACAACATTCTCAATAATCTCTGTTAAAACTTGAAAAAGATAAGTTAATATAAACTCATTAACTACATAAGAAACCAGACGACCGATAAAAAAATTATTCACTTTAAGGGTTCTTAATAAAAAAGAGAAATGCTACATATTTCAATACATTATTTGTTATTTTCTTTATCAAAAGATTGAATCTGCACACTATCAAAGACATGCAAACAGAGACATGTAATTACCATTATCAAGATAAACGGGAAGCGTTAAGGCCATCATCAGGTTCTGTCCGCCAGGTAAATACGAAACATTCGGCAACTTTGCAAGCGTGGAGGCTATTTCCCTGGACGCTTCAATCCTCCTAAGTTCAATCAGCCCCATTCTAGCCGAAGCAGTAGCGTCGGAGATTAGCTTCGCCGCATCGCTCTCTCCCTCGGCACGGATAATCGCGGCCCGCTGCTCTTGTTCGGCCTTCATCACCACGAAGTTCGATCGCTCAACCTCCTGCTGCACCACCTGCTTCTGCTCCACCACTCGCAAGAACTCGCTGTCGTAGGAGATGTGTGATTTTACTACCACTCCAACCTACAGAAAATCAATCAATCAATTAGTACATCATTAATAAATTTAACTTTTGAAATCAATGAAGGTAAACAAAGGGTTAACACCGTCGAGGAAGCCGTCAAGAAGGAGATGGCTTCGGTCTACGAATGATTCCACCTTGTGCAACTCGCAAGCTCTTAAAAAACGTCAATATAAAATTATAATACCAGTATAGTATTTTAAAGGACTCGACACTAGACAGGAGTCGTGTGATAATTCAGATTAATTAAAATTTAAAGAAAACGAGATCATTGATTTCAAATGCAAAGACAAAAAATTAAATATTAATGCAGAATAACATAATAACATAATGATGAACAGATGTTGTTTAATGTTAATGTCACTCACTAAATCACTTAAACCCAATCTCTCGACGAAATAAGTCTGTCCTTGATCACCAGTTCATGCAATTCCTAACATTCCTAGTAATTAAATATGAAAATCTAAGAGTTTTAAGACGACCAAGACTCATACCCTCATCTTGAGAAATATTACTCTTGGAAGTAATTCAACAAGAACTTGAATTGTAAGGAACCTCCCGACACTCATGCAATTCATAAATCATGTTATTGAATGAATTAAACAAAAAGTGTTGTAACAGATGAATTACTCTAACAATTAATGAAAAAAATATATTATTAAGAATCAATTCAAATACATGAGAGTTCACAAGGTTACATAGTCCCCCAACAACAAATAGAGTTTAATTCACCGTAGACATGGTAAAATTAGATGAACAATGGAGAAGAATGAGATAGAAAAACCCTAAAAGTAGAAGATGGAAGCTCCCGCATCCAAATTTGCCTTCAGAAGGTGAAAGAATGTGTTGTTGTGCTCCTCAAGCCAAAGATACAAAACCTACGTCTGGGTCCTTTAAATAGAGCGAAAACAGAATAGAAACAAAGCCCAGGCCCGTGGCATTGGCGCTCAAGCGCCCCACTTAGGGCGCCTGGGCGGTGGTTCCTTACGCTCAAGCCTCAGAAAGGGCACTCAAGCTTCGTGCTTCTAGCACTCAAGCACCACAAAAGGGGCGCCCGGGCGGTGATTGACACTCTTCTACACTTAAGCCTCCAAAAAGGGCGCCCAAGCTTCGAGCACTCCTCCCTTTTAGTGCTTTTCTAGGCCTTTCTGAGCTCCATCTCCATGGCACTTCATCTCTGATGTCCATATTATCTCATTTCCTGCCAAAACAAGGAAAATTAGTCATAAAACCATCAAATTCAACCTCAACTCTCTTATTCACACAACTTAACAGAAAAACATGATTCCAAGTAAGTTTCTAAGCAAAAAAGGGTGCATTTAGTGTCAAAATTACATCATAGATAACGGTATTTTCAACCGTTATCAGACACGAAGGTTGCAAAGATGCAAATGGCGAGACACGAAGGTTGGGAAGATGGAAATGGCGAGACACGAAGGCTATGCAAATCACAAACTCCTCGAAAACGTCATCGGAAAGCTTCTAAAACCGTGATCGAAGAGCTTGTAAAAAACATGGTGAGCTCTTGATGCTTGGGTTTTTGAAATTAGGAATTTGGAGGAAGAGAAGGGAATGGAACAAGGGATTGAGGAAAGTCAAGAATACCAGAAGCTTTGACGAAAGGAGAAGACAAAGCATTGGAAGCGCGGCTTAGAGTGGAAAGTATTGGAAGCGTAACTCTTGGGTGTCAAATATTTTGGACATTTCTGGCAATTTAATAAAGAAACCCCTAGAAATATGTTTTAAGAAAATTAAATTAAACTTGCCTGCGGTTTTGTATTGAAACTGCCAATAATTAGGAGAGGTTTTCAAAACCTCGAAAACAAGCCTATTATATTGCTTTTTTTTGGTAGTGACATATCAAAGTGAGAGAACACATCTTAGTAGTTGAGTTTTAACACAACTTTATTCTAAAGGTAGATACCCCGAAATTCTATTAAAAAGTAGTTTCCTTAAGACAAATATTCAAAATTGATATTGTACAAAATAAACAGTCTATATGAGTAAGAACAACACATGTGCATTTGAACATCTCATTAAGAAACAACATCTTAGAATTTAGGCTTGGACCTAACTTAATTCAAAAAGTTAGCCTAAAGTTCTATTCACATATACTTTCTTAAAGACACTAAAAAATGTTATTTTACAAGATAAATTATCAATATGAACAAGAATAACATATGCATAATTTGAGTCTAATTCAACACCAAAAGCTAGTAAACAATTCTATTAATAGTGTAGAGAAAAATATTCAAAATGGTGATTATAGAAGATAAATGGTCTTTATGAAAAAGAATAACATTTTTAATTGGGTGAATATTATAGTGAACCCTCTACGGAGGATATTGGATATAACTTAGTTGGAGTGAACCAATACAAAATCTCTTATGCAATTAGCTCTTCTCTTACCTAACCGATCCTCTTATGAAAACCTGTAGTCGTTCTTTATTTCCAAACACAAGAATCTTCCAAGCTAAATGATTTATTTCATAAAGAAAGTTCTTAACAAAACACTGCAGTACATATATTTTGAATAGCATGCTAAAAGCAGTTATTGCAAAATCCTATTAAATCGAGCCAACGATTATTTGAATGAAGATTTCAACAGCTAGATAATGTGCTATATCAGAAGGGTTACGAAAAGTTTTTCATTAACACTATTCAACCCTCCCCTTTTCTAGTGTTTTTCATGTACTTCAATTGGTATCAAAGCTAACCTCGGAGTGTTAGTTCTTAGTAGGACTCGAGGAAACGATCATGAGGAATTGGAAACGAAGGATACATCGTCAACCGTCCTCCCCTCTTCAAAGGCGTGAAGTTTGATTACTGGAAACAAAGAATGATCACATTCTTTAAATCATGTCATATCGACATGTGGGATATTGTGGAGAACGACAACTACAATCTTATAGATGAAGACAGAGAGCCACTCTTGAAAAGAAAATGGATAGACGATTAGAAGCAGCACTACCTGTTAAACTCTTAAGCTCGCAACTCACAGAGTTTGTACCCATAGTCACTAAGGGTATTTTAGGGAGCTTAGTTAAACCTAAAAAAAGGAGTTTTAGGTAAATTTTAAGTTGTGTATCTGGAGGGTGTTGGAGGAGATTTCTTGTACCAAATTTAAGAGTATGAGAAGTTAGGTTTTGGGTCATTTTAGGGTAGAGCTAGAACAACTTAGAAGAAGGGGTAATAATGAGTAAGTTATAAAATTATATTAGGTTAAAATAGAGAAAAAAATAAGGGTAGTCGTGAGAGTGTTGAGAAAACCCTAGCTCCTTTGTGAGTGAAGAGAGTGGTTGATCAGAAAGAGAGGGAAAGCACTAGTGGTCTCTACATCAAACCATGAAGGTCTTGACTTGGTGACTAGCTTCTACCATGATCACAGGTATGGTTTTGTGATGTATGTTATTCCTTATTGTATATTCCATTGTGTGTTGTTGTTTGTGCCTCTTCTCTGCTTGGAAAATTTGTATGATGATTGATGAGGCATGTGTTAATGCATTCGAAGCATGGATTGTGTTTCATGACCGTGACGGTAATGTAGTTTTGCACTCTTGTTGGTTTAAAGGTAGAATCTCGGTGTTACCTTATGTAGATCGAAGGGTGTGTAGGTCGTGAGTGTAACCTTCTCGTTGAGTAATGTTAGGTACTTTGTGAGTGAAGGAACCAATGAGAGTGGCAACGAGTCTCGGGTTGAGAAGTGGGAGAGAACGAATGAGATAGTGAAGGATAGGTTGTTTTAAGGAACCAATTGAAGCAAAGTAGAAGAGAGATGTGTTGCATAGGGAGTCTTTGAAGTACTTGAAAAACACTAAAAGGGGGTTGAATAGTGTTAATCGAAAACATTTTTGCAACTCTTCTGATATAGCACGCTATCAAACTCTTAAAATATTCTTTTGAAAGCTTAGATGCTCGACTTGAGATATTTGTATAAAAGTTGATAAATTTGATGTGCTATTCAGAATATGTCTACTATAGTGTTTTGTAAGAACGTCCTTAAAGAAAAATAATCGTTTAGCTTAGAAGTTCATGTATTTGAAATATAAAGCTCAATTGTAGGTTTTTCAAGAGGATCGTTTAGTTAAGAAAAGAGAAAATAACACAAGAGATTTTATACTGTTCTCTCCAACTCAGCTACGTCCAGTCTCCTCCGTAAAGGGTTCCACTATAGTCTTCACCCGATTCCAAATGAGTATTAGCACCACTCCTGGTACTCACCTACCTCACCGAGATTTACTTTAAGTATTAGCATCACTCTTGGTACTCAGCAACCTACCAAGATTTTCTTTTACTATTCGCACCACTTTTGGTACTCAACTCCGTGCTGATATTGCCTTTGAGTATTTAAATCACTCCTAGTACTAAACTACATAACTAGATTCCTCAACTCAAACTGAGATTAATTGTAAGTGTTTTAATTCTCTACAAAATTGCAATTAACGATTGTTTACAACTAGGTCAGACTATATCTCTTAACAAGAGGATTTTATAGTAGTAAGAAATTTGACAGTGAAGCTTGAGAGTATCTCTTTCTCTCTTTCTCTCTTTCTCTTCTTTTCTCTTTTCTTCAGCTCAGATGTATTCTTTTTCTTGACATATAGAAAGATACATACTATGAAAGTTCTATCTATCTCAACTAGGATATTTGACTAAGGTAGTTGAAAGGTTTAGAATGAATGATCTATATTTATGGCAGTATAATAAAATCATGGGTTAAATATGTTTTCAGTCCCTAAACTAGAATACGATTTTAGTTTTTGTCTTTGTCTTAAACTTTGTTCCTATTAGATCTGCAATCTTTCTCGTCCAATGTTAATTTTCTTTTATGTACCAAATAACGAGTCACACTAACATTTTTGATATAAAAATAGACACTGCACTAGAAAAAAAAATGAGAAGAAGGGTCCAGGAAAGGAGGAGCGGTCATGAAAAATAAGAAAAGAAAATGAAAAGAAGAAGAAAACACATGTCAATGTGTAAAAAAAATAAGAATATTGAACGATGAAGAATACATTCATGTATTTCCAAAGTATTTGGACGACCAAAATCTTAGACAAAAATGAAAACAAAAACCACATATTTTAGAAACTAAAATTATATTTAATCCTAAAATTATTAAATAAAACTGATCTAAAAATAAAAGATAATTAATCATTATATTAACTAAATTAAATAATATTTTATAAAGTAAAAATTATTCATATTTAAAATAGTTTCTTTTATTAATAAAAATTAATAATTGATTTCAAATTTATCTTTAAATATTTTAGGTAGTTACGGATGAACAAATTTTCAATCTCCGAAAGCGGAGTTAAAAACTTGTTAATCCTCGACAAGTGTAACCGAATCGTATCAAGTAATAAACCTGGTAAGACCAAGTATCGTTCTCCCAAAGGACTCACGGTCTAGACAGTTGTGTGATTTTGTTGATTAATTAAGGCTTGTGAACAAATTGTTGTAAGTTTCAAATGCAAAAGACTTAGAAGTAAATATATATGGATGTGATGATCAATGGGCAAGAAGAAACAAAACACGTGAATTGAAATATACGGATGAATATGTTGTTGGAGTTTATCAATTTTATTCTATCTACTCTCTTGTATTTAGGAATTCATCATTCTTTTCATTAATTTTAATGTCACTTTCTAAATTACTTTAAACCCGATGTCTCGGTGAAGAAAGCCTAATCATAATCACTAGTTTACAATGTCTTGTCTCCCTAGCAATTAATCATGCATTATAGTGAACAGAAACTTAAAGGCAACCAACCATCATACTCCTATGTCTAGGTTTGTAATATACTGTTGGAAGAATTCCCCAGATCGTAATTTGTAAGATATCTCTCAATAACAATCCTAGGGAGAGAAGAGGAGAGTTGTCACATCCCCAAATCGTCCAACCTTAGGAGTACGAAATCTCCTTATACTTACAAATCATAAGATTTATGCCATACATGAATAAAATATCACAAGCATTTGAGCAAAGAAGAATACCTCTAACAATTAATGAAAGAAAGCATGTATCATAAAAATGAAAATGATCCTGAAGAACAAATTCCATACAAGAGAGTTTCTAAGGATTTACATTGATTCCCCAACAACAAAATAAGTTTAGTTCACCATATTCATGGTGAAACTAGATGAAATACAATGGAAAAGTGAAGGATAGAATCCTAGAAAGTTGAGAAAGGAGCCTTAGCATCCAAAATCCTCCTCCAAGGGGTGAAAGAGTGTGTTTTTGTTTTGTTCCAACCAAAGATGACTGACCTAGGTTAACTAAAACCTTATATACTATTCTAAAAAATACAGAAAAGTAGGCCCAAGCCCAGAAAAGTGTCGCTAAGCGGTAGTAGCGCGTGACCAATTCTTCCCCTCAGCGGCATTTCTCCCCTCAACGGTGCCAACGGGTCTTTGAGAGTGCCGCTCAACGGTAATTTGCGCTGAGCGGTACTTGCGGTTTCTCTTCTTTTGCACTTTTTGTGTCCTTTTCTGATTCCATTTCTATCTATTTTCACTTCTTTCATCAATTTCATCTCAAACCTGTAAAAACAAGGAAATCAAGAATAAAACATGTCCAACTCTCTTATTTCCAACAATTTAACAAAATCATGAGTTGAAACTAATTTCTAAATCATAAAACTCTTAATTGAAATTAATTTTAAGTATAAAAATAATAATTTTTCAAGTTGTATAAGTTCAATTGTTAGAATTTAATATTAAAAAGTAATATTTTTATGGACGTAAAATATACTCATTGCAACTATAGTATCTGGTCTTTCTCTGCCGTATTTATGAAGGTGTCTGGACCTCTCAATATATATAAAGGCCTTATCTACATATATTCCTCATGATTTAAGCTTGAGGGGCAAAGTTTACATAGTTATACTTAGTAAAGAGAAAAATGGGTAGCAGTATTGAACAGCATAGTCTGCACATTTTCTTCTTTCCCTTCTTGGCTTATGGTCATATAATACCAACAGTTGACATGGCTAAATTATTTGCAGAAAAGGGTGTGAAGGCCACCATTATCACCACACCAGGCAACGCACCTTTTATCTCTAAAGCCATTGGAAAAGCAAAAACTGACAACGAGATCCAGATCCAAACCATCAAGTTCTCTTCTGCAGAGGTTGGTTTACCTGATGGCCTAGAAATTACTGATTCAATCACTAACCCATATTTGATTGAAAGTTTCTTTATGGCCACCTCTTTGCTACAAGAGCCACTTGAACAACTATTGCACAAGCAACGTCCAAATTGCGTTGTTGCTGATATGTTCTTCCCATGGGCAACTGATTCTGCCGCCAAATTTGGAATTCCTAGGCTCGTCTTCCATGGAACTAGTCTCTTTTCACTCTGTGCTACAACGTGTATGCAACTTATCGACCCTAACAACGATGTTTCTTCCGATTCTGAGTCACTCACCATTCCTACTCTTCCGGGTGAGATTAAAATAGCAAGGACGTCGTTCAGATCTTATGGCATGGGTGACCGAACGAGCATGATCAAATTGTTGAGGGAAGCAAACGAATCAGAGTTGAGAAGCCATGGGGTTGTTGTTAATACCTTCTACGCACTCGAGAAGGATTATGCGGATCTTTACAGCAAGGTGCTTGGAAGAAAAGCATGGCATATTGGTCCCTTATCTCTTTGCAACAGGGACGTCGAAGAAAAGGCGAACAGAGGAAAGGAGGCGTCTGTGCATGAATACGAGTGTCTAAAATGGCTTGACACAAAGAAACCCAACTCAGTTGTTTACGTATGCTTTGGAAGCACAACACTGTTATCTGATTCTCGACTTAGAGAGATTGCTATTGGTCTCGAGGCTTCAGGGCAACCATTCATATGGGTGGTGAGGAAAAGCAAAGAAGATGAAGTTGAATGGCTACCTGATGGATTTGAGAGAAGGATGGAAGGGAAGGGAATAATAATAAGAGGGTGGGCACCTCAAGTGTTAATTCTTGAACACAAGGCAACGGGAGCATTTGTGACCCATTGTGGATGGAATTCAACCTTGGAATCAGTGACTGCTGGGGTTCCCATGATAACATGGCCAATTTATGCCGACCAATTTTTCAATGAGAAATTGGTAACAGAAGTCCTTAAAATTGGGGTACCTGTCGGTGCCAAAAAGTGGAATGGATTAGAAGGAGATAGTGTTTCATGGGACGCGTTGGAGAAGGCAGTGAAGAGCATAATGACTGGGGAAGCAGCCATTGTAATGAGGAACAGCGCAAAGAACCTTTCGAAGCAGGCTAGGCTTGCCATGGAAGAAGGAGGATCCTCTGACTCTGATTTGACAGCTTTAATTGAAGAATTAAGTTCGATGACTTTCTGACTTACCCGTCACTGCAAGGTGCATTGATGATTTAGACTATCTATTAAAGCAGGTTATTGTTTTCAAAATAAATTTTCTCTTAAGAAAATTATGCATATGGTTTACTAGTGATAGTTACATTTTACCGTGAAAAAATTGTGTCAAGGGTCTAAGATTTTAGTTTAAAATATTTTAACTTCAAGCCATATTAATTTCAAATAAATTCTATCAAAATTAAACTAAAATAATACATATTCTTCTGGACGATTTTAATTTAAAATATTTATACTAAAGTCATATTATTTTTATATGATTTCTTCGTAATAAAATTGTGCTACGATGATATAATTTAGTCACGTATTTTTCTTTTCATTGTCCATTTTAGTAAATTAAAAACAAAAGGTACATTAGTTTTGTAAGCCTGTGTTCGCATGAAAGGAATTTACTGTTCATGCGAATTACAGAGCGATGAATTAAGCATGCGGTGGTGTTCGTTTGAGACGATTAGCGAAGAAAAGCGCGGACAGATTTGTAGGATACATCGCTTTTTCATCACCCGCGAAAGTGAGAAGATTTGCGTTGATTTTGACTCAAATGTCCAGTGTGCCCTTAACTTTATATTAAATTCCAATCTCAATCCTATGGAAATGAAAAGCAGTGCACCACATAATCGATTATGGTTAAGAGTAACCGATTACATGTATCAAACAAATCCAATATAGTGAAGTATTTACTTTTGCACTGTGCATGCACGAGAAAGCAAGTTGGCGTGGGGGCGTGGCCTTGAAATATTCCTGAGCTACTCTTGATAGCTGATAAGCTTCTTCAAACAGCCATTGAACAGGAAAGATTCCTGCATCCACACAGTTACAGTGCAAAAGTGCCATTGACCCGTTGGTGAGAATTCAAACGTGGTTGGTTGTTGGTAGCTCATGTTATTTATTGAGAGGTAACAAGCTTAATAAATTGGTTGCCAGTGTTGTAAGCTGTGTGCAAAGAGATAGTGGTCCGGTGTAAGCTTAGACAAGAGAAGAAGGTTTTCCTGAGAGGAAGAACAGCAAGTGCATAGGTCAGTAACATACCATGCTGGTTTATCATAGGGTTTAAGTTTGTTTTGATTTGCAGGTTGTATAAGAGGAGGAAGAAGCACGATCTGCGTCTTGGTGGAATGCAGGAGGTGGTTGTTGAAGATGAAGAAAGTCCAAGGGCGTGTTGGAGAAGATGGTGAACAGTGCACCAGATCCGCGTAACCGGTTACAGGCTGGGTGTTGCGGTTACAGAGAACTGAAGAAATGCATGCATTTCTGTAATCGGTTACGTGAAGTGGTAACCGATTACAGAGCTTCCCTGGCTGTTTCCTTACTGGTGCCTGGTGCACGTTGAGGGGCTTCAAGAGCTGGGTGTTGAGGGGCTTCAAGAGCTGGGTGCAGAGAGGTGGTTGTGCACGTTGAGGGGCTTGAAGAGGTGGGTGTTGAGGGGCTTCAAGAGCTGGATGCAGAGAGGTGGTTGTGGATGGGTGATGATTCGGAACATGCATGTTACAATGTTCTCAGGCAGTGTGCATCATGAAAGGGTTGAGGGGACATATGGTTATATGTTAACCAGTTTCCAGAAAGAAGAAAATAAAGGTAAAGTGGTGTATGTTGGTCAGTGGAGGGCACCAGAGCTGCTGTAATGGATGGAAGAGTGTTGGTGGTTGTTGCGCGAAGTAGGAGAGAGACGTTGATGCATGGTGGATTTCAGTGGTTAAGAAGAGTTATGTTGTAATGGTTGTTATTGATTGGCATTGTAGGGAGTTATGGAGGAGGTGAGGGTGGCGGAGACCATGTGACAGATAAGAAGGTGGAGAGGGAAGATAGAGTTCTGTTGAAACAATGATGGAGAAGCAACCATATGTACTGATTATATGAGGAGTGGATTGTAGTGGGTGATCTATCATGGTCTGACAGTGGGTTTGTGATGCAGGTGTTCACTAGGAATTGCGGTGTTTATCGTGGTGGAGCAAGAAGCGTGAATGTGGTGGAGATTTGGTAGTCCAAAGGTACCAAATCTGGTGGAGGTGAAGGAAGAACATCGTTTTCTATTGCATGAAATAATGAAATTAATTGTTGTTTTGGTTTTGTTTGTTAAAAATGAAAGCAAAGTATCATGAGTTGGATTGGAGAAGTATGAGTTATTGACCCCTTTTTTTTTTCTTGCTTTCGTAGGAAAGAGGTCCATGTGTGGTTGCTTAGTTGTTGGTGAAAGCATCTTCAAGTGTGCATATAGGTGTTTAACGTGTTGAAGAGGTAAGTATTTTACATTATTTGAAAAGAATTGCGGTTTTGGTTTTCTTTGTTAAAAATCAAAGCAAAGTGTAATGAGTTGGATTGGAGAAGTATGAGTTATTGACCCAATTTTTTTTCACTTGCTTTCATAGGAAAGAGGTTCCTGTGTGGTTGATTAGTTGTTGGTGAAAGCATCTTCAAGTGTGCATATACGTGTTGAAGAGGTAAGTATTTTACATTATTGCCGTATAATATAATTATTTGAATGATTTATTGAGTTATGGACATGTGTACCTTAGAAGTATAAGATTATTTATTTCATATATTTTATGTTCATTTATATTTGTATTTTATTAAATATATTAACGTATTAATATTTGAAATATTAATTTAATTTGTTATACGTATATGTAAGTAGTTAATAAGAAAGATATTAAATGCTTTTGTGGTATTATGTTATTAAATTTTTTTAATAATCATTAGTTGAATGTATTAATGTATATTTGTATTTTATTCAATGAATATATGAATTTTAAACTTTTATTGTAGTATGTGTAATTGTTTAAGTAAATATAGATGGAAGAACATATAGATTTATAATATTTGGACCGCGAAGATGTAGATGATGATGTGGTTGGTGTAGACTTCAAGATTATTGGAATGATACGTCAACACTTACAAATAACCACATCACTAGCGGCAATCACAATGTTATGCATTGTTGGACACGCATTGAGCATCTTGAATATGTACTCCACTGATTCCAGTAGTATAAGCAATTACCTACCTGATAGAGACCGTCGTAGGGAGCAGTTAATGTCATATCTTGTGCATACTCATCGGTGCCGCGACATTATTAGGATGGGTCCATAGGCATTTATTAATCTTTGTGAGAGAGTAAGATCAACTGGGTTAGTCAAGGACGCAATTCAGTCGACCGTGGAGGAACAAGTTGCTGAATTTCTTCATATAATTGGTCATAATGTTAAGAATCGTAGTGTGGCCTTTTTCTTTCATCGATCAGGTTCGACGGTTAGCAAACACTTTCACAATGTGTTGGACGCTATCATAAGTTTAGAATCAGAATTTCTAATACAACCATCAAGAAATGAGGTTCATCCACATGTGTTGAACAACAATCGATTTTATCCGTACTTTAAGGTAGTGATTTCATTACATCTGTTAATGTTATTTGAACAAGGATGATAACAAATTATGAGACATATGATGAGTTAATATTTTTATGTTTAGGATTGTTTGGGGGCCATAGACGGTACTCATGTTAGGGTAAGGGTTCCAAGTTCTGAAGCTCCGAGATTTCGAGGAAGAAAAGATTGGCCAACACAAAATGTCTTTGCGGCGTGTGATTTTGACATGAAATTCACCTAAGTTCTTGCTGGATGGGAAGGCACTGCATCCGATTCAAGAATATTAAAAAATGCTCTTGATCGAGATGATCCGTTGGTTATCCCCCAAGGTCAGTGTGTAAACAATCGATGTCCATGAAGTTATTTAGTAGTGACTAATTACCTTTGTATGTGGAAAATTGTAGGAAAATACTACCTGGGTGATGCAGGTTTCATGTTGAAAAGCACAATTTTGACTCCATATAGAGGCGTAAGATATCACTTAAAAGAATATACACGCAGAGGACCACAAAATGCACGGGAGTTGTTTAATCATCGGCACTCGTCGTTGAGAAACGTAATTGAAAGAACTTTTGGTGTGTTGAAAAAAAGATTCCCTATCATTGGAAGTGGCACTGAACCACACTATGGATTAGAGACGATGACTAATATCATACTAGCTTGTTGTATATTACACAACTTCCTTCGGGGCGTGGATAACGATGACTCCTTACTCGATGAAGTTGATAACGAGTTGAATGAAAGGGAAGAACATGATGGGACTTCATCTCAAGTTAGAGAAGAGGACCATAGGATTGGTAGTAGTATTAGGGATTGTATAGCTGATCAAATGTGGCGTGATTACCAAGCATCGTAGTTATTGTATTTGATTGTATTGTATTTTAATTTATTTTTATCTGTATGAGAAGAACATATTATTAAGGATGTTTTATGTTAACTTAAAAAATATTTCTTGACTCTTTAGGTATAAAATGAATAGGGGTAAGGCACCCGCCATTCCGTCCTCTGGTCCTACTAGAGAGTTCATGAAAGGGACAGAGGACATGGACGCACGTCTACTACACTGCATGATCGAGGAATCAAGAATGGGTAATAGGGTTGACGGAAGCTGGACAACCTAAGCATATACTAACATAGTTGATCATCTTCACAGCGCTGGGTATGTCGCAATTACCAAAAATAATGTCAAAAATCGTCAGAAAGTGTTAAAGGATAAATGGCGTGAGGTGCATGACTTGTTTTCTGGATTGAGTGGATTTGCTTGGAATCCAGTAAGTATGATATTTCATGCTGAGGACGAAGTCTGGCTTGACCTGATTCAGGTATTTATAAAAATACTTAATTTTTATGTGGATCCTTAATATACATAATATGAAGTAGTGTGTTTATTGTCTTTGTTGTTGCAGTCGCGGCCAACAGCGGCGAAGTGGAGAGTTAACATTATAAAACACTACGATTTAATGGTCGAGTTATGGGCATCTGATCGAGCTACTGGGAGTGGTGTTCGAACTGCTCGTCAAGCTCGAAGACAACGTGTTGGTCCTCATGTCAGTGTTGATTTGAATCAAAATATTGAGTACATTCCTGAACAGTCTTAGTGGACAGGGTACAGAGACCCAACTCCACCATCGCCTCCTCCATCTGTCGATGAATATAGTCCGGGACAGACTCAATCTGTGCCTTCCGTCCCATCTGGTGGGACTTCTTCCTCACGAGGCTCGAAAAGGAAGGCACCTATGGTGGATTCTATTGATACCCAATTTGATAAGTTGACGACTAGTCTGGATGGGTTTGCAAATGTCCTAAGCTCATCAAATGTACATTTTGGTGTAATTTCTGATGCCGCTGTGCGTCAAGTATCAGCGATGGAGGACAGAAATGAAATACTACGTTCCCAAACCGAGATTCTTCGTCGCACCCCCAATTACACATATACTGAGGCGGACATTTATGAAATGTTGACTACTGATGGACAAATTTATGAGCACCAAAATATGATGTCACAAACTTGTTTCACAATCGGCAAGTATGACCGAATCGTTCAAGTAATAAACTTGGTAAGACCAAGTATCGTTCTTCCCAAAGGACTCACGGCCTAGTTTAGTTGTATGGTTTGTTGATTAGCTAAGACTTAAGAACAAAATATTTAGATTTTAATATGCAAGACAGAAAATAAACATGTATGCATGAAGTTTGATCAATGGCAAAGCAAAAGATAAACACTTTCAATGAAATATATGAATGAATATGTTGTTGGGGGTCAATTTCATCTCATCCACTCTCATATATTTTAGGAATTCAACATTCAAATCATCATTGTTAATGTCACTCTCTAAAGTACCATTCTAGATGGCTTCTCCCTAATCACGAGTTCATACAATTCCTAGCATTCCTAATTATTAGTTCATGAGTGCAGGAGCTTAACGAAAACCAATATAATATTGTCAGTATAATATTGGGAGAAATTCCCCGGATCTAGACTTCCCCGTACGTTCCCGTATCGACAAAACCAATAATCATGCATGGAATGAGTTAAACTATGCAAGCATTGAGCAAAGAGGAAAAACCCTAACTAATGATGAAAGAAAGCATAAGTCTTAATTAAAAGATGTAAGCAAAGATTCCATATATGAGAGCTTCAAGAGATTACATTGATTCCCCAACAAACATACAAGGTTTAGTTCACCATATTCATGGTGAACCTAGATGAATATCAATGAAAGAATGAAAGAATAAACCCAATAAAGGTGAAGAGGTAGCCTGAGCATCCAAGATCCTCCTTCAAAGGGGTGAGAAGAGAGAGTGTTTGCCTCGTTTCTGCCAAAGATACTAATTCTAGGACGTGCAAGCCCTTATATACTATTATAGAGTTACAAAAGATTACAAAAGCCCAAGCCCAAAAAGTGCCGCTCAGCGGTAACTACGCTTCACTTTTCTTCCCCTCAGCGGCCAGTTTGCCTCTCAGCGGACCTCCCGTGACCTCCTGAGTGCCGCTCAGCGGTAAATTGCCGCTGAGCAGTGCCTTCGGCTTCTCCTTTTTGCACTTTTTCTTATCTTTTCTAATGTCATCTCTCTCCTTCTTCACTTCTTTCACCAAATTCACCTTAAAACCTGCACAAAAACACTTAAATCAAGCATAAACCTGTCCAGCTCTCTTATTTCTGAAAATATAGATAAAAGCATGATTTCAAGCTAGTTTTTAAGTCTAAAGGTTGCTTTTAGTATCAATTTTAAGCATGAAAATAACAGTTTTTCAACTGTTATCACAACCCCAAACTTAGAACTTTGCTTGTCCTCAAGCAAACAAGATGTAACTCAATCTCCAACCAATTCATATGATGGTTCACTCATTCAAAAATTCTCTTTTTCAAGATAAGTAATAACTTCACTCAAACTTATGACCAAGAGTTCAACCAAGATGTGCACAGGCTTTAGTATTCACAAAGTCATTTAAGTTCCAACAAATGCTATTTTTCATGAATGATTAATCAATTAAGCATGGATGTTCATGTGCTTATGGAATATTTCCTCACTAGGTAAAGTGTTTCACTCAACACACAAGTGTATAAGAGGTAAAGTGTTTCACTCATTCACTCCACTATCACAATGTCACATGAATCAACTTTGCCTTTCATTTTACCACAATCAAAAACATTCACAAGCATGCATCATCATAAGGACTTTTCAATGGCTTATAATGTGGCTGGGCTAACAAGAAAATTGGTTTTTCTGGATCACAAAATCCTTGAGTTAAGAGAATCATAATAACACAATCATCTTATTCATCCCAACTTTCTTTTGCCTTTGCATTTGCATTTGCATTGAGCTTTGCTTCTATTTCTTTTCTTTTCTTTTGCTTTGCATATTCTTACTTTTAGCTCTTAGCTCAATGCTTTTCCTTTTTCATGTTTTCCAACAACCCCAAATTTGAACATTTAACAATACCACACAAGATCTTCTACTTAACTCAAGGTAAAGATTTTCAATCAAAGGTTTCAGTGTATGTTCAAGGCTAAGGGTTCAAAGGTTAGAACACGAAGTGTTCTCTTTTAGTAGGCTAACTTTATGAATTTGGCCAATAAAAAGGGTTCCAACAAAAACGGCCTTGATCACATGATGCAAAACAAGCAATTGATTCAATCATAGAAAACCTGGGCAAAATCATTCATGCTTTCAAAGTAATAGCATTCAAACAATAATAACTCTGGAGCTCAAAACCTCACATATAAGCTCATTCACATTTGACATACACATCCTGCTTAATTTCACAATCACAATCATGATATTATGCATTTGTTCACAAAGCTTGTGAATCACCTGTATAAGCATTTTATGTGCACATTATCTCATCATCAATCAGTCAATAAGCATCATCAAGCATTACTTATCAAACAATCACAGTTAATATCAAACCATCACACAAACATGGTGTTCAATAGAGTACATCAAACCCTAATCTAAAACAGAAGTAAATAAGTTCAGAAAACTTAAACCAAACAAAAGCATAAGTCCTGCTCTAGTTATGATAGCATTCATCAGTAAATGCTATCTCAACTCCTCATCAATCTGAGTTGTCCTCTGTATCTTCCTCTTTTTGGATCTTATAGTCTTGATTCTTTTTGCCCGATGAGGAGGCCATCCCTGCATCAAACATAATTCACAAAACCAAAAGATACATTGTTAAGCATTAGTAAACCACAATGAAGAAATCAGCCCCTTCAATGATGCTCTCTCCCAACCCCAAACTTAGATGGAAAACTAGTGAGCAAGTGAGTGGAAGGGAGATTTTCTAAAGAGGGATGAGGAAAAAATTGTAGAGAACCTTTGAAAAGGTATGTAAGAGTGTGTGTGCAGAGAAGAGTCTGAAAAGAGAAACCAAAACGCAGCTTAGGGTATAAAAATACCCTAATGGGCTCGGATCCCGCTAAGGGGAAACTAAAGCCCATCTGCGAGAGTACTGCTCAGCGGTACTTTCGTAAAGTGCTCTTCTCCTTCTTTTCTTAACCTACGTACCTCCTAGACATGCCCCTCAATGGTTCCCTATAATTCAATGCTTAAAATACTTATGCAAACCCTAACTAAAATAAAACAAACAAAAACAATCAATCAACTAGGTTGCCTCCCAGGTAGCGCTTGTTTAACGTCACGAGCCTGACCCAAAATCCACCAACACCCATCGGTAGGTGTTTCAAACTTACCAACACCCATCAGTAGGTGTTACAGACTTACCAGCACCCATCAGTAGGTGCAAAATTTTCTTACCAACACCCATCAGTAGGTGTTACAAACTTAGTATCCTTCAGTAGATACTTAACCACCTAGCATCCTTCAGTAGATGCAGGATCCAACAAAATAATGTCCAGAATAATGTTCACAGATTAAAAGTTACAAAACCAAAACAAATCAAAAGTTTATAAATCTACTGGGTTGCCTCCCAGCAAGCGCTCCTTTAACGTCACTAGCTTGACCCTGTTAAAGCTCATGTTCCATCTTCTTTATAGTTGATGTTGTCCTTCCACCAACCTTTCAACTGCTTCCTTTGGACTGTTTTGGATTCTCTAGAATATGGAGACTCTATCTCTATCATCTCCTTCTCTTTAAAGCCTTTTATAACCCACAACTTGTTCTTGAGTCTTACAGGTGTGCCAAGTTGGAGTCTTCTTTTCTTCCAGTCTCTAGGAACTTCTTCTCCTTTTCCAATCTCTTCTACCTTGGGTACCTGAAAAAACAAACAATGGTTACCTGAAACTTCAAGATTTTCATCTTTACCTCTAGTCATGGGTGCATCTCGAAATGCAGCTTTATAACTAGACTCTTCCTCCTTTGCTTGTATCTCATCTTTGAAAACATCCACCACCACTCTCTCCTCTCTGTCCTGGAGCACCACTATACCTTCATTAACATCTATGATAGCCCTGGCCGTTTTCATAAACGGTCTTCCCAGTATGAAAGGTATTTTTTCGGTCTCCATCTTCATCACCACAAAGTCTGCCAAAAATTGAAGTTTGCCAACACAAACTACAATGTCTTCTGCAATCCCACATGGCTCCTTTGAAGATCCATCAGCCATTACTAGATTAACCTTTACAGGTTTTATTTTAACATGGCCAATTTGCTCCAATAGAGAATAAGGCATCAAGTTAACACTTGAGCCTAAATCAAGGAGAGCTTTCTTTACCTTTTTCTTCCCTATAGAACAAGGGATAGAAAAACTACCTGGATCTGCTGCTTTTGGTGGGAATGACTCTTTCTTAACAGTTTTACACTTTTCTTCTTCATCATCTCTACGTCTCTTTTTTGTAGAGCTTTCTTCATTAGATTTAGTGTAAACTGTAATCTGTTGCAAAATTTGTTCCCAAGGTGCATCATTATCCACCATTTTGAATAACTCTGTGAAGTCCATTGGTTTCCTTTGATTTGTTGGAAAAGGAAAAATGTCCTTTCTTTCTTCTTCTCTTCTCTCTTCTGTTTCTCCTTCTTCTAACTCAATAATCTCTTCATTCACACTCTTGACCACTTTGCACTCTTCTCTAGGGTTAACCTCAGTGTTAGCCCCAAAGTTTCTGTTTGGCCTTTCTTCCAATTGCTTGGTAATCTGACCCATTTGAATCTCCAAATTCTTTATAGCAGCTTCAGTGCTCTTTTGAGAAGATTCCGTTTTCTGTATGAATTGCTGAAGAGTTTCTTCCAACCTTGTTGATCTTTCATTAAGCATAGATAATTGTTGCCACAAGGTTGGTTGCTGCTGCTGCTTATTATATTGATTAGCTTGCCCAGTTTGTCCTTGGCCAATGCTTGGATGTGGTTTCCAACCCTGATTATAATTCCCTTGACGGTATGGAAACTGATTAGCCATGAAATTAACATCCTCCACGGCTTCCACAGGAAAAGCACATTGGCCATTGATATGATCTCCCCCACATAATTCGCACAACTGGGTTTGTACCTGTGCAGCAGATTTCAACTCTTTGGGTAGTTGAGCAAGAGTTTTGGTCAGAGTTTCCAGCTGTTGAGTTAGAATTTTATTCTGTGCTAGCAAGGCATCATGGGTTTGTAATTGAAGAACCCCTTTTTGTTGCATAGGAGCTCCTCTTTCACTGTGCAGCTCATTATCACTAGTAGCCATGTTTTCTATGATTTCAGTTGCTTCCTCTGGAGTCTTCCATTTGATATTGCCTCCAGCTGAGGCATCCAGCATCATCTTGGTTTGTGAACCAAGCCCTCCAAGGAAAGTTAGGACTACTTCTTGATCTTCAAAGCCATGCGTGGGAGTTTTACGTAACAAGCTTTTATACCTGTCCCATGCATGTCCCAGTGATTCTTCCATGCCTTGCTTGAATGAAGAAATCTCTTGCTTTCCTTTAGTCACCTTAGATTGTGGGAAGTATTTGTTTAAGAATTTTGTGACCACTGCTTCCCACTCTGTGAAACTTTCCTCTGGAAAAGAGTTCAACCAAAGCTTAGCATTGCCTCCCAATGAGAAAGGAAACAAGCTAAGTTTGATAGCTTCGTCTGACACCCCATTAATCTTGACTGTGTTGCAAATCTCATTAAAGGTAGTGAGGTGCTCATATGGGCTTTCATGAGATAACCCATTAAATTGATTACTCTTCACCAGTTGAATCAGTGCTGGTTTGACCTCCATGTTGGCTGCATTGACTCTAGGTCTAGCTATGCTATTGAAGTGCTGAGGTCCAGCAAGATTAGTGTAATCTGCAAGAGTTCTTCAACATTATTGTTCTCCATACTCCCTGTGCTATGAACAGAACCTTGTGGTGATGATTGTAGGAGAGTTTCTGGAGAAGGGAAAATTTCTCTAGACGTTCTGATTCTTCTCCTCCTTCTACTCTCGTCTAGACCTTCAAGAAGAGGTTCTGTTGTTTTCTTACTCCTAGTTCGAATTGCTTCCTGCATGCACAAGAAAACAAAACCCTAGAAAATATTTGTTAGCACAAAAAGATATAGGAGAAGATATATATTCAAAAGATAAAAAGATAAAAGATTCAGAAGATAAGAAGATAAAAGATTTAGAAGATAGAAAGATTAAAGATTTAAAAGATAAAAAGATAAAATAAAATCTAATCTAAAAGAAAAAAAAATAAAATCTAATCAAATCTAATCTAAAAAGATAAAATCTAATCTAACCTAAAAAGATAAAAAAAAATAAAATCTAACCTAATCTAAAAAAAATATAAAAAGATAAAATAAAATAAAAACAGAAAAAATAAAAACAGAAATTCAAAATTAAAGTCAAAGATAATCAATAATCACACAAATTAACCAGTTAAACCACGAGTCCCCGGCAACGGCGCCAAAAACTTGATGGACAAATTTATGAGCACCAAAATATGATGTCACAAACTTGTTTCACAATCGGCAAGTATGACCGAATCGTTCAAGTAATAAACTTGGTAAGACCAAGTATCGTTCTTCCCAAAGGACTCACGGCCTAGTTTAGTTGTATGGTTTGTTGATTAGCTAAGACTTAAGAACAAAATATTTAGATTTTAATATGCAAGACAGAAAATAAACATGTATGCATGAAGTTTGATCAATGGCAAAGCAAAAGATAAACACTTTCAATGAAATATATGAATGAATATGTTGTTGGGGGTCAATTTCATCTCATCCACTCTCATATATTTTAGGAATTCAACATTCAAATCATCATTGTTAATGCCACTCTCTAAAGTACCATTCTAGATGGCTTCTCCCTAATCACGAGTTCATACAATTCCTAGCATTCCTAATGATTAGTTCATGAGTGCAGGAGCTTAACGACAACCAATATAATATTGTCAGTATAATATTGGGAGAAATTCCCCGGATCTAGACTTCCCCGTACGTGCCCGTATCGACAAAACCAATAATCATGCATGGAATGAGTTAAACTATGCAAGCATTGAGCAAAGAGGAAAAACCCTAACTAATGATGAAAGAAAGCATAAGTCTTAATTAAAAGATGTAAGCAAAGATTCCATATATGAGAGCTTCAAGAGATTACATTGATTCCCCAACAAACATACAAGGTTTAGTTCACCATATTCATGGTGAACCTAGATGAATATCAATGAAAGAATGAAAGAATAAACCCAATAAAGGTGAAGAGGTAGCCTGAGCATCCAAGATCCTCCTTCAAAGGGGTGAGAAGAGAGAGTGTTTGCCTCGTTTCTGCCAAAGATACTAATTCTAGGACGTGCAAGCCCTTATATACTATTCTAGAGTTACAAAAGATTACAAAAGCCCAAGCCCAAAAAGTGCCGCTCAGCGGTAACTACGCTTCACTTTTCTTCCCCTCAGCGGCCAGTTTGCCCCTCAGCGGACCTCCCGTGACCTCCTGAGTGCCGCTCAGCGGTAAATTGCCGCTGAGCGGTGCCTTCGGCTTCTCCTTTTTGCACTTTTTCTTATCTTTTCTAATGTCATCTCTCTCCTTCTTCACTTCTTTCACCAAATTCACCTTAAAACCTGCACAAAAACACTTAAATCAAGCATAAACCTGTCCAGCTCTCTTATTTATGAAAATATAGATAAAAACATGATTTCAAGCTAGTTTTTAAGTCTAAAGGTTGCTTTTAGTATCAATTTTAAGCATGAAAATAACAGTTTTTCAACTGTTATCAACTACTATGAACATCAGTGATGAAAATTTGCTAGAGCAGTGCTATGATTTCTTATGTCGAAACCCGACATGTACGAAGAGGTTGATGGGACTGCCACCACATAAGCGGTGGAACAAATTATGTAAAATGATATCGGGCGGTGACAGTTAAGAATTTCCATATATGACTTACTAGTATTAGTATAAGGACGCAATTCTGTATTAGTGATTGAATTATGACTTATTATATTTCTATGGTGGATGTAATATTTGACTTCTATTATGTTAACGATGTAATGATTTGGTGTTATATGTATAATTTGTTGATTTTATTGTTATATATAACTAATGTGTTATGATATCCTTTGTTGTTGTTTTAATAAATAGCTTGTTGTTGACATGAAATTCTCAGATGGCATCATCATCAACAAGAAGGTCAAAAAGAACCCGTAAGGGAAAAGAATCTGTCAATGAGGCAGAAGATGAACCCAATGTTAGACCATCTGTAGAGGAACAATTAGATCAGCGGCGTTTTTTCACTCACAGTCATCAAATGGAGAACTATGCAGCTGATTTCTATACAAGAAGTGTAATTCCTCCAAAGATAATGAATTTTGATTCATTCACCGGTTCAGGGTTATTTTTCCAACAACAGCTTCTTTTTCAAGGGTTGAGCCAATTTCTGACATTAGAGGGACCCTACTATCCGGATTTAATCAAAGTATTTTATTCAAATCTTAAGATATTTGGAAATGGATATTTGCTTACTGAGGTCAACAGGAGAAAAATTAGATTCAAACCTGCTGATTGGTTGACTGTAGCTAACTTGAAGTACGACGGTCAGAAATTATGTTACTCAAATATCCCAGACGATTTTCCATATGACCGCGACATGGCATTAGCTACTATGGTTATACCAGATTTGGAGGGTGGTCAAGGTGTTTTAACCGTTGGTTGTTTGAATATCAATGATCGGCTTCTCCATTATATTATTGTGCATATGTTGACTCCACGACCAGGGAATTTTGTTAGGTTATTGCACGAAGATATTTTTATGATATGGGTGCTGAAAAATAATATACCTATGAATTGGCCTCATCACATCATGCAGCATATGCTTAAATGCAAGGTCAGTGACACAGCCCTCCCATACGGTGTCCTTATTACACACATTATGCAATATTGTGGAGTTGACGTCTCAGCCGATGCCAGCACTCAAATAGGGTCCCGACATCACTTTTCTATCAATTCTTTGAAGAGGATGAAAATTGTATATGTCAACGGTGCTTGGCAACACGATCTGGATGATGATGAAGAAGACCAACCATACCCTCATCAAAACCCTGTGCAGCCTCCTCCACCTCTATCAAATGCTAACATGATAACTCAAATGTGGGAAGGAGTACAAGACTTGAGACATAGGATGCAGGGTATGGAACAAATGCAGGTGCGGGTACAACGTATTGAAGATAACTTGGCAAACCTTTCCCTAGACATGAACCGCCAATTTGCTAACCTGAATCAAAATGTCAACTCGATTCTTCACCATTTAGATGATTAAGTTCATTTTATTTCCGCTAATATATTCCATGACTTCAATGTCTTTATTTTGGTTTGTATGTGACTTTGAAATCTTAAATTATGTTACAATTTCCCTAAACATTTTAAAATATATTTATTTTACTACATTATAACTTTTATAATTTTTAAACAATATTTTTAACAATTGTTAATAATTTTTTTTCTCTTTATAAACTTTTTTACAATTAAATATAACATTACAAAATAACATTTTATAATACTTTTATAAGAAGGGCAATTTGGTAATCTATATTTTCTACCAATTAAACTAATTTTTAAAATCTATCACATCAATCAAATCCTACACTAATTCTCACAAACTTTCCTTCCAAATCCACTCTCAATTAACCTCAAATCCACTCAAAAAAACAACAAAAAAATTACCCTCAAATCCACTCAAATCATCTCCCCCAAATCATCTCCCTCAAATACCTTCAAAAGAACACACCCTAAAAGTTGTTTTGGAATTTTTAATAGAAGATATATATTAATGTTAAGTCTGAATTAAGTATCTCTTATATATTAAGTGGTTTTTCCTTTATAAAATTTGAAAAAAAAAAATCTAAATTTAATCAAAATAAATTTTCAATTAAAATTAAAAAATCTTGAATTCATTAATATGTTATATAGATTTACCACTATGTTAACTTGTTATAATGTAAAAATTATTACTTTTATTTTATTAAGAAATAAAAAACATGAATAAAAATAAATCATAACAAGAATCAAAAGAACAGACAAATTTATTTATGTGACCTCAGAACAAATAAAATTACAACATAATCAATCATAGAGGCTTAAGATTCCAATAAATATTGAAATAACATGAAAATAGAAAAAGAGAGGGTGAATAACATGAGAGAAGCGAGAGATGACGAAATTTGAACTCCCAAAGGGTTCCTAAGCTCCCTTAGTGTGTTTTCGTAAGTCTCTTTATATAGAAATTGGATTGTGCTTTATTTCAGGATTTTCTATTGTTATAATCTTCTTTATGATAATACAATCTCCTCCAATTACTTTTAACCGTGTTTCTCGGCGATCAAATTACTACTATTAAACTATAGAAACTTCAGTATTACTAAGATAGTAGCCAACAAACTAGAAAGCGTAAATTTAAACCTTAGTCGTCTCCCAATGAACTCCAAATTGATTATTAAGAAATTAGTTCTTATAAAAACTATAAAGAAGGGTTGGTGAAAAAAAACAATAAAGAAGATAAATATCAATAAAAGATTAAAGAACAAAATAACAAAAGATAGAAATAAATTAATTTATAAAAAGATTTAAGAAAATAAAAATAACGATAAAGAAAATATGTTGATTTCACAACCTTTTCAAAATAGGATTCTTCATTGGTTTTATAAGGATTATTGTTCAATTAATTATTGTCTTAGATTTTCAAATTAATCTATACAAATTCTCAATTAATTAATTTGTTGTGCTCTCACTCTTAACCAAAGTACAATCTTAATTAAAAGCAATAACTTTATAGAGTAATCACATTCTCAATTAAATATTATTATGACTAATCATGTCTATTCTTTTACTCTTATATCAAGAAAAAAAACTAATTAACCAAAGTAATTATTAATTAATTCTTATTAAAGCCTTTAACACTAATCATGTTAAAGACAAAATAGTCTATATGAACAAAGAATCTAATGTTTTAAAGTTTAATCAAATAACATTAAAACAGAAAGCAATCTAGGATAAAAACATAAACCCAAAATCCTAAACAAACAAAAACTAGAACCTGAACCACAAACTTAGAAATCATAGCAAAACACTCAAGTCTTAGGAAATAGGAAAACACTTAGGCTAGAACAACCAAAAGCATAACTAGACGATGTACAGTCTAAAGATGTTTGAAAGAGAACTAAGCTAAACGCTCAATGCTTAAATATTTTATGTAGCTATTTGGCTTCTCTAAAGAACAGAAACAGGTCGAGACAATGTCTTCGACAAAACAATTAAAAGACAAAATTATTAAAGGACATAATGAAGTATCTACAAAATGGGTTTCTTCAAATTAAAAGAGCTTAATTGTAAAATGCTACGTAATGGTAGGAAATAAAAAAGCACAATGTTATTCTGAGCCACCATTAAATGACATTAATTGCCCAACATTCAAAAACAACAAAAGTGATAAGAAAAGTCATATTTGCTTCATGCACAGTTTACTCTAATTTTGTAGATAAGTTATTCTACACGCATCCACAGTGCTACAGATCAAATATCAAATGTGGACGTTAGATACAAAAGAGATAATCAAGGAATGTTCCCCACTTGAAGCAAAGTCTAAAAAAATAGTACAACCTACTTCAAGCAAAGGACTGAAAAAGCATGCTTGCTCTGAAAAAGTTGCCTTACACAACAACTATTGTGAAAGAAGAAAGAGAAAATACAAGCATCAACATTACTAACTACAAACACAGTCTAACGGAAAAATATTCACGAAGTCTATAAATAGAAGATCTCTCAAGAAGAAAATCAAGAGAATATAATAAAGGATAACCAAAGTGCACAAAGCTTACAATGACATATCCATCCTAAAGAGAAAAGGAGAGATCTCATAGAAAAAGTACATCTAAGTTGAAGAAAAGAGAAGAGAAGAGAATAGGGAAACTGATACTCTCGAGTTTAAGCGTCAAATCTCTTACTGTTGTACGATTTTTAGAGAGAACTCTTGCGAGTGTTTAAACTGTATTATATTGTAATCAGATCCTCTCATAGAAAGATTTAGTCTAAACTTCTTGTAAGCAATCGTTGGTTGCAATTTTGTAGAGAATTAAAATACTTACAACTGAACTCTTTTTAGTTGAGAAATATAGGTACAATAGTCTAGTATCAAGAGTGGTTCGAATACTCAAGGAAATCTTGACAGGGTGATGAGTACCAAGAGTGTTGCGAATACTCAAGGAAATCTCTACAAGGTGTTGAGTACCAGGAGTGGTGCGAATACTCAATGGAAACTCGACGAGGTAGTTGTGTACCAAGAGTGGTGCGAATACTCATTTGTAATCGTGTGAAGATTATAGTGGAATCTTCTATGGACGAGATTGGACGTAGCTTAGTTGAAGCGAACCAATATAAAATTTCTTGTGTTATTCTCTCTTCTTTTTACTGAACGATCCTCTTAGAAACCCTGTAATTGAGATTTATATTTGAAAATATAAGAACTTTCAAGCAGAAATTATTTTAAATAACACATTGTTCTTTTAAACGCTTATATTTGAAGTTGAGCGTTTAAGCCTTTTGAAAGAATATTTTACACTCTCGCAAGGTGTTATATCATAAGCGTTACGAAAACGTTTTTCAGATACTTCAAATCAAAGTACATTCTCAATTGGTAGCAAAAATTCATTCAATCATATGAAAGTTTCTAAATTTAATCAAAGTAAATTCTTAATTAAAATTAAAAACCATTAGACTCATATGATTTATATGTTATGTACATGTAACACCGTGCTAACTTTCTATAATGTAAAAATCATTACTTTTACTTGATTAAGAAGCAAAAGACAGAAAAAAATAAATCACAAGAATCAAAATAACAAACAAATTTATTCATCTAACCTCATCATTCATAATGAACTACAACATAATCAACCTTAGAGACTTAATACTTCATGAAATGTTGAAATACCATGAAAATAGAAGAAGAGAGGGTGAAGAACATGAGAGAAGAGAAAGAGGACGAAATTTGAACCACTAAAGGGTTCATAAGCTCCCCTATTGTGTTTTCTTAAGTCTATTTATATAAAAATTGGATTGGGCTTTGTTTCAGGCTTTTTAGTTGTTGTAATATTCTTTATGATAATGTAATCTCCTCTATTTACTTATAAATAATCCAATATATTCAAGATATATTTCTTGCTGTGGAGATTTAAAAAGGCATTTGCTAGATTAAAACAAGATTAGACAAATATTATCTTTTGATATTTATTGATATAGCACTAGTGCAGCGAGGGGATTTTACTGCGGTTATTTTTCACTATACGTCGCGGTTTAAGAACCGCTGCATATTCAGCCGCGGTAGTAAGTCAGAGACTTTAGGCCGCGGTATATAGGTTGCGGAATATGCCGCAGTTGTCGAGGGAACCGCTGCCTAAATCCATTTTTTTTAAAAAAAAAAATTTCCACTATATGCCGCGGTTCAACCGCGGCAAAAGACTCAAGTATATGCCGCGGTTAGTGCTAAAACCGCGGCCATATGTCTCATTTTAAAATAAAACGAAACACTATATGCCGCGGTTGTGGTTAGAACCGCGACATATTCCCCTGCAGTTTTTTAAAATTGCAGGTCTGTTTTTGTGATATCCACTACCACAAAAACAGACCTACATATAAAAACATGTACACAAATTCAATTTGAACATAACAAACACATGTTCAAATGTATTTCAACATCAAATAAAGTACAAAGTCTAAGAAAATTCAATCTAATGAAATGCAATGTTTAAATCTAAGAGCTATTGTATAATCTAATTATATACTTCGCAGCAGCGTTCCTAATGAATAATAGTGACTTCTCAGGAACTGGTGTAGTAGTCTTGAATCTCTGCAAAAGACAATTCATATTAATTAGTGTATATGAATTCAATATTTGGGAAAAAATCAAAATTTGTTAAAGTTAAATATTACCGTTTCCCAGCGACTTGTGATGTGAGAACGAACAATATGGGTCATCCAATACATTACATAGTATCCGCACTCATATGACTCATTTTGTCTGTTACACTACAATATATCATCACAGTTGATAATAGTTAGTGAATAACATTAAAATAAAACAATTATAACAAAGTATGACTTTAGCATATGTCAAACCTTGAGAGAAATCCAAGCAATCTTTCTACTATTAACAATTGATCTCCCACCCATCATCATACTTGCTGGAATAGAACTGTATATAAAAAAAGCTTTTAGCATTCATTTATATAACAAAGAAAGTCCAAACATTGAGGTTCTTACCAATCAATTGCTTGTTTGAGTTGTGTGGGAGGAGGCCTGTGCAATGAGCAGAACCACAAAGCATAGTTGTCTTGCATAGACATAACAAGAAGTTGTCAATGGCGCCTGAAATTCATAATAACGTAACTATTAAATATTAAAATCACATATGGAACATTATTATGTTAACAAAGTTCACTTACCCGGATATATAAGGGAAAAAGTATATTTTCTTGCCCCTTCCAAAACTTCTTATCAGACTCATGTTGATCTGCTCAAAATCATTTGATTCATGAATTGATTGGGGATCAATGAATCCATAATCATCAGAACGCCCCAACTTATTACTGACCCCAGACATATACCTGAAATCAAAAATTAACTTTGATATAAGGATACTTGATATATAAATCAATTTTATATATAAATAATTGGTCATAGACTTACATCGTCCATAGTTGAATAATTGAAATATTCAACTTTTGTGTTCCCGACGCAAGCTCACGGACATCTTGGCTATTAAGGTATATTGGGACCTCAGAGCCTGTCCTAAATACATTAGCATCATACTCAACCTCCAAAGGCTTATCATCAAGGATGTCAGCAAGTAGATGCAATGAAGAAAGAGGGTCATCCTCAGATAGAGGAATCTTCTCTTGTGCCTGCGTCTGTTGTTACATGAAAAGATAAGATAAGTTTTGACATCAAAAACCTTTAAAATTGAGAAGTGTAAAGAAGAATTTCATACCGAGGGGTCAGAAACTGGTTTAACCAAAAATTTAGGCCAAGTGATAAACGACTTATATGCTTGTTCCACAGTGAAAATCTCTTCCGTGGACAGAGGAACCGAGGCATCTGGTATGATCATTTCATCCACTGAGACCTTCACCTCATCCTCTAATAGTTGCATACCATGACATACAGTCGCTGACCTAAACTCTGTTCCACGAGCTACCAGCACCATCTCAGTATCCTCTAAAATGTATAGCAGACATGGACTACCATCGTCCATGTCATCCTCTGGGATGGCTGATGCAGAACAACTTCCTTTGTCGCTTCTCCCTGTCAGAGTAAATGTTAGATTATACAAGAGATAGAAATAATTGCACATAAATGTTTATTAAGTTTACCTGTGGGAGGGGGAGGGATAACATGTTCCTCTATAGGAGACGGCACCGGGCGCATGCTCTGAAACTGCTGCTGGTATAGCATCTGGAATTCAGCCCTCACCTCGGCCCTGATCTCTTCTCTAAGGTCTTGTCGGACCTTTTTTGTGATCTCTTCTGTCATCCTTTGTGTATCGCTGTATGAATATGAAGGCTGACGAGAAGAGCTCCCAAAATAATTTGTAATTCCTACTCTAGGACCTGCAGCACGTACACGTCCAGGGTGCTCAGGTCGTCCAATCGCAGCAGCAAGAATATCCTGGCGACCCTCTGGAGTGAATTGGCCTTGGGAGCTCTGCTCAACCAAGGCGTCCTGTAACATTACAAAACACCATTATTCTTTAAATAGTTTAATGTAGTATGTATAATGACAATATTTATTATTTTAGGAACAGTGATAACTTACAATTCTTTCAGAAATCTCTCGTGCAGTGTCGGAAGAGTAGGTGCCCGATGGTCGCATACGGGCCAACTTCCATTTCTCATGTCTAGACGGTGGAGAAGGAGGCTGAGGAGGGCTACCACCCTGAGATGGTGGTATAGCATCTGCCTTTTGCTTGAGGATTTTCTCCTCAAGCTTCCTATACCCACCACGAGATAATAGGTGGGGGTTTTTGTTGTGAGCACTTGTTCCTTGTGCTTTGCTTCTAATTGTCTGTCACATACACATTAATTAATTAGTTCATATGATATATATTTGTTAATGAGGAATTGAATAATATGAACTACACTAACCTGCCATTCCTCTGACATCCGACTCTCTTTAAAAAGCCGCCAAGTCTCCTCATCAATGGACTTATATGAACTACATGGACTTTTATGTTTAAGGTGTCCAAAGATGTATCTTGATGTCAACTTGCTTTTAAAGTTTCTGAAATTTTCTGCAACAGTTGACAAACACTTATTTCTAAGTGTTGTGACATTTGGAATGTCAAATGTCATCTGAAAAAAACATAATAAAGTTGTATTAGTACAAAATTATCAATATAAACAAATTTTAATTCAAATGGTATTAACTAACTTACCAATATATCTTTCCAAATAATGTTTCGATCAACCTCGGACACATGATCAAAAGATGGAATGAGAATGCTAATCTTATCACGTGCCACTACTCCAAGGTATGATCGGAAGTCATCTGCATGGGGGCCAGTTGCCACACCCGTGGTGACATTCACATTCACCGGAGTTCTTTCACCACTATTTTTCCTGATCAATAGTTGTTTCATCCTAGTGGGTCCTCTAGTGGATCTGGTTGGGGAAGCCTCATCCCCTGAAGAATGTGGATGATCAGCCATATATCTGTCAAAATAAATAACAACATTAAATTTTATTTCAAGACTTATGTAATATCATATAAATGAACAAAACATGTAATAGTAATCATAGGAAATGTATAAAAGGAAAACTTATGTTATATTAATAAAATACTTATACAGAAATTGAAAATTCATACATAAAGATATGGATTCATCATATGTATATTCCCTCATCATGATCTGACCGAATTGCATGTACATCATCGTCAACTAGAGATTGGTCATCCAAATTTGTTGTAGTTTGAAATGAATGGTTGTCAGCAATATAAATATTAATCAGATTGTCTTCGTTAACTTCAATTTGTTTTTTGCCTTGAAGAGCAACATACCAATGGTCAGACGCGGGATCTTTGACATAAAAAACTTGAGATGTTTGATGTACCATGATAAACGGTTCGTCTCGGTAACCCACCTTGCGAAAATCAACCAGTGTCATACCCGAGTCATCTATTTTCACACCACTCTTATTGTCAAACCACTTACACTTGAACAATGGAACAAAAAACTTGGTGTAATCAACCTCCCATATCTCTTCTATTATACCATAATATCTCATTGATCCAAGTACAGGAGATTGATCTTTTGATGTGGAAAATTGAAGTGACTCAGCTTCTAAACTGACTCCACTATTTTGTACTGTGCTTTTATCATCCAAAGTCTTCGTATAGAATGTGCAATTATTGACTTCATAACCTGTACAACACACGACATCAAACTTCAAACCATTTGCAAGCCACAATAAAGTTTCAGAAGAATGTGGTTCTTTGTCAATTTCGGATTTGAACCAAGACATAAATGTTTTGTTATGCTCCATCAATTGCCATTTCTCTGATTGTCTTGGATTTTTATTCTTAACAATGGCTTTGTGTGCTTCCAAAAAAGGGATCACCTCATCTGTGTTGTTCAATATATAAAGATGCGCTTGCAACAATTCTTCGCGATCTTTTGTCACCACATTGACACCTCGGATGCTTTTACTTGTAGAAAATTTATTCAACCATGTTGTGCGAGGAACTCCTATTGGGTTCGTTGATGTCATGTAATCTGAACAAAACTCGATACTTTCTTCAGCAATATACCTTTCAATCATCGAACCTTCAGGACGATATGGATTTTTAACGTACCCTTTCAAAATCTTCATATAACGCTCAATAGGATACATCCATCTTAAGTATACCGGTCCGCACAACTTGATTTCTCTAACCAAATGAACAAGTAAATGTACCATGATGTCAAAAAAAGATGGAGGGAAAAACATCTCTAGTTGACACAAGATGATAACAATCTCGCCTTGAAGTTCATCTAACTTTGTAGGATCGATGGCTTTACTACATATTGACAAGAAAAATGAACACAACCTGTTTATGGTGTGCCTAACATTTTTGGGCAAAATTCCACGAATAGCCACCGGTAACAACTGTTGTATTAAGACGTGACAATCGTGAGACTTCATGCCAACAAGCTTTAAGTCCTGCATTGACACTAAACTCTTCATATTTGAAGAGTATCCTTGTGGTACTTTGATACTCTTTAAACATACACAAAAACTTATCTTCTCTTGTCTAGACATTGTGTAACATGCAGGGGGCAAATAAGTACGTTTACCAATCTCCTTGGGTGCCAACTCTTCTCGGATATTCATGTCAACCAAATCCAAACGAGCATTCACTCCATCTTTTGTCTTTCCCTGAATGTTGAGTAATGTACCAATCAAGCTATCACACACATTCTTTTCTACATGCATCACATCTATGCAATGTCGAACATCTAACTTTGACCAATATGGAAGATCAAAGAATATTGATTTCTTCTTCCAAGGGGTCGTTACAGATGACTTCTTCGATGTTTTCCCAAATATATGATGTATTTTATTAACTTTTTCAAGAACTTGAAGGCCAGTAAGTGGATTTGGTGCTTCGTCCCTCTCTTGATCTCCATTGAATGCTTTTTTTAACCTTCGATATAGATGATTACGTTTTAGAAATATCTGATGACGCAGATACACCGTCTTTCTTCCATGTTTCAATTGATGAGCTGCAGTGTTTTCTTCACATATAGGACACGCTTTATGACCCTTGACATTGTATCTTGACAAATTACCATAAGCAGGAAAGTCATTAATGGTGCAAAATAACATTGCACGCATCATAAAATTCTCTGAAGCGAATGCATCAAATATTTCAACCCCATCAACCCACAAAACCTTCAAGTCTTCAACTAGTGGGCTTAGATAAACATCTATGTCATTTCCAGGCTGCTTTGGACCAGATATCATCATAGACAACATCATGTACTTCCTCTTCATGCACAATGCAAGAGATAAGTTGTAAATTATCAATATAACTGGCCAACAACTATGATTGGTACTCAGATTACCAAATGGGTTCATTCCATCAGTGGCTAAACCAAGCCTAAGATTTCTACACTCTTTACCCAATTCAGGGAATTGTCGATCAATATTTTTCCATTGCTTTGAATCAGCTGGATGACAAAGCAGCCCGTCAATTTTTCTCTCATCTGCATGCCATCTAAGGTTTTTAGCATCTTTGGGATTCGCAAACAAACGCTTAAGTCTGGGCACTATTGGAAGGTACCAAACTACTTTCAAAGCAGATCCATTTTTTTCTATCTGACCATTATCTTCACTATTGTTTTTTGACTTGTATCGTGATAAGCCACATTTTGGACACTTTGTCAAAAATTCAAACTCTTTCCTATACAAAATGCAGTCATTGGGACAAGCATGTATCCTTTTATACTCCATACCCATTGGACAAAGAATTTTCTTCGCATCATAATTATGAGTGGGCAGTGTATTTCCATCTGGCAACATTTCATTCAACAACGTCAACAGTTTTGTAAAACTCTTATCAGTCCATCCATTGTTCGCCTTCAAATTCATGAGCCTTAACACCGCTGACAAACGTGTGAACTTAGTTGATCCGACATACAAAGGTGTTTCCGCATCAGTCGACATCGTCTCATACACATGAGCTTTGGCAAAATTTTCTGCTCCAACATCGCGGATCATGTCCTCCAATTTGTCTTCATCCGGTCGATCTTCTTCCATGGTGGAATCAGTAACATTTACAGTTTGAGAGTCAGTGGGAAAATGCATTTCTTTGCCGTGCCATATCCATGTTGTATAGCATCTTAGAAAACCATCACATATAAGATGTTCTCTAATTTGAGTTGCGTTCAACTTTCTCCCATTCAAACAGTGCACACAAGGACATCTAAACTTCACTTCATCATCACTTCTCCCCTCATTATGTTGCGCAAATTGTATAAATTCCTCTACACCTCTCTCGTACTCAGCACTAATACGTGGTAAATTAATCCAATTTCGATCCATATTCCTAAATATTACATAAAAGGATAAGCTACTAAAAATCAAACTTGCAATTTCATACATATTATTGAAACTTAGTGAATAATATTTTAAGGTTTATAAATAATACAAGAACTACAACACACATTACCAAAACTATAGCAAAAACCATACCATACATTACCAAAACTATAGCAATTTCATGCATTACCAAAATTTTAACAAAAACTATACCATACATTACCAAAACTATAGTAATTTCATACATTACCAAAACTATAGCAATTGTTATTATGCAAAAACTAATGAAGAAATCATGTTAAGAATGCAAAAGGGCATAAATACCTGGAACAGGGGCGGCGAAAAAGCTTGGCGCAAAAAAAACGAAATGGCAGCGGAGAGGTATTGATCGTCTAAAACGATTTTGATCGGCTAAAACTGTTTCTTATCGTAAAAAATGAGAAATGACCGAACAATTTTGAGTTTAAACGGTGAAAAACGAGGTATCTGAGATGATGGGTGGTCGGAGGGAGAAGAAAACGCGAAACAGAGAGCGCGACGCGAAGAAGACGACACTGTTCCAAGTTTTATTTTTTAACTCTGAACTGGGGAATCTACCGCGGTTCACTACTTAACCGCGGTATAAGATGGGTATATGCCGTGGTTTCACAACCAACCGCGGCCTATACTGATTAAAAAAATTAACCTAAATGGCATTTTTGAAATTATTTTCAAACTATATGCAGCGGTTCAGCGGGCAACCGTGGTATATTCCTCGAAATATTTCAAATTCATTTTAAATTTATTTCAGGTAGGAGAATAGGTCGCGGTTGCTCTTAGAACCGCGGCCTATACCCCTGTAACGTGCTGAACACAACTGTCTCCCCAACTGCCTTTCGGGGAATTTCAGTAGATGACAGGGGTATATGCCGCGGGTGCTCTGCGAAATCGCGGCATATACTCCTGTAACTTTTGAAATTCTCTGGCTGGCAGAGAAGTTCAGAAGTTACTGTGGTATATGTCGCGGTTCCTCAGAGCAACCGCGACATATACCCTTGTAACTTTTGAAATTCTTTGACTCAGTCAGCCCCTACAATAAATTGGCAGGGGTATATGCCGCGGTTGTCCAGAGAACTGTGGCATATACTCTGTTATTTAATTTTTTATTCAGACGTGGCGTCAAAGGGGATGGTTGACTGGAGTATATGCCGCGGTTCAGAGGGGAACCGCGGCATATGTTTTCAATTTATTTACAAAACTGCCACCGCGCACCATTATGCTGCGGTTTCCGGTGAACCGTGGCATAATGTGTGCTGTAAAAACCCAATTTTTTACTAGTGATAGTTAAATAAGGTAATTATTTAACAATATCAAATAAAATATCTTAAGATATATTTTCCCCAAAATATTTTTAATCCTAAACATTTCAATTATCAAAGCTCTTTTAATAGAAAAAATAGAGAGAACTGCAATATCTAATTTTTGTTGCTTGTTCCCTCTTCTTGGCTTAGCTAAATTTCTTCACTTTTTCATACTATGCTTGGATTGACTTCTTGTGATCTTGATTATTTAATATTCTTGGATTTATCTTTAAGGAATCATGACACTTTATCCAATTTATTTCCACATCTCAATGAACAACTTCACTAACACACCTCAAAATATCCAAAGAACATTTATGCAACTAAAAAACTATTTTTAATATGTTTTTGTATCTCATGCTAAGTAAACCCAATTATAACAAATCCTAATTAAAATATTATATTAAAGTACAAAAACCATCAGTATAAAAAATTTCAGTTTTCTATACTAGGTCCAGAATCAGTGTAAAAAGTATTTCTTTCTTTACCCATTAAAGCCACAACTGGTATACAAATCCCAATCAATAATCCTATGCACCCAAACATAACATAAAACTTAAGGAAATAAAGAAGAGAAAGTTTCATAGTGCAACTAGAAAAGCTATATTCAATCATTGTTCAAACTATAGTTAATCATTTAAACAAAAATTGAAAAGATATATATTTTGCATAGAATACTTAGAAGAAAAACAATGTAAGAAACTCGTATAATCAGAAATTTAATTTAATTTTCCAAACTTACCTAACAAATATTGCACTCTAATTGCAAAATTGAAGTTTGGCCTTAATCATGTTCTGTCTCATCTTATATTCCTTATGCTTTGGTGATTAATGTTATCACCAAGTCTAGTGACACAATTGGTGTTAAACAAAAGAAGAGGAAGTTTCCATTGTCTTGAAGAAAAAGAAAAGCCACATTCGTCTTATTATTTATTGCACCTTGGTTTCGTTGTTTTAATTTACCACTTTCCATAGTTTTAACTCGAAAGAAAAAGGAAAAAGATTATGAGAAATTGTGAAAGTTTCAAGTTGGAAGACACTAAGGCGAAGAAAGAAAAAAGATGTTGAGAAAGTGTCAAAGCTTTGAGCTAAACCTTTGAATGTCGGGCATCAAGTGTACAAGGACCTCAACTTCTTCGCAAACAATAAGACAACATCAGATTAGGGTTTAAGCCATGAAAGTGACGAAATTGGTTGGAGGTGAAGGAGATTGATTGTCGGGCAAAATATTCCTTTCAAAGAAAAGCATGAGAATAATGGAGGTGAAGGTCAAGGAGGTTGTGGAGAAGTTAGGGATTAGGGTTAAAGTTGGAATGAATAATGAAATACATAATTAACACAAAATGTATAGTACAAATAGATAATTAACGCAAAATGAATAAAAGCATAAAGAAGAAAAAGATGAATATTTAAGATATTATACTACTTATAGTGAGGAACAAATATAAAATGTCTTTCACCTATTTATCAGATTGCCACCGCTTCACTTTCTATACTAGTTATAGGTCTAACTAGTATAAAAAATATCGTATTATTTACAAAATTGTCATCACGACACTTTTTGTACGTGGTGGATTAGAATCGCTATAATATTTTTATAAAAAGTGTTTTTCACATAAGTATAAATTGACATTCCAAAATGCAATTATCATTTGTTATTACATAATTTTTTTATTAAAAAATTAGAAAAATAAAAGAACCCAAATACCAAATCAAATCCATGAAAAAAAATAAAGTCAAACGTAAAGAATCTAAACATCATGAAATATAGATAATTGATATCAATGAAAAATATTCAAAATGATAAGCGAGTGCATAATATAATATCATTAAAAGATGTTCTATTTTAGAACTCTAAATTAACCAACATCGACAATGATTTTTTTTTTTTTAAATATGAGATAGTGTAAACCCAATAGCAATACAAATTTGCAAACATTTGCATCATATCCCTCTAAGCAACTAGTAAATAATACATGGAGATGAAAAAGCCTAACAGACCAAAGATGAATCACATTCTTGCCAAAGTCTCCTAAAACCAACATCCCATAAACTTAACATATACATAATTTTGAACCCGCATAAACAAAAAGATATACCAATTATTTCCTTATACTTCCTCTGAAAATCACAACACAAATTGTTAAACCTAGACAACCTCTTGCCACTCCATCAGTAACTTCCTCTAGAAAAAGGAAGTGTTGCAACTATTTTTAAATATTAGGAAGAATAATCATTTATCAATATGAAATAATTGATTAAATATGTTTTAATCTGTTTTAAATTAGCGTGTTTCTGAACTATATAAATAGAACCTTCATTTCACTCTTTTACATAACAAATACTATTGTAAAAATACAAATTCCTCTTGGGTCATTTGATTTATTTTTAATTGTCAAGGGCGTTTTCAAGTTTAAGAAAAAAAGGGTTGTGTTGTGTTGATTGAATCAACCTTGTGTTTTATGTTCAGTGTGAAATTTGGTATATTCATTCCTTTTCCTAGTTGTTGGAGTGTTTTAGTGCATTGTAATCAATAATTGATTATCTCCAAATAGGTTTCCAAGGATAGAATCCGTGTTTAAGACTTAATCTTGTGATGTTTTGTTGTATTGTGGTTGTAATTGTTGTTGCAAGTTGTACAAGAAAGTAAATTTTAGTTATTCTAAAATTGAATAACTAAATCTAAATATAATTAGATATTTTTTATTTTAATTAGTATTTTTTTTCAATCATTCTCTTTTCTTACTTTTTTATATTATTGTTAACTAATTTTTTAATAATCTTGATTTCTAAATTAATTGCATTCAATTTCAAAACCAGAACAAATTATAAAAGAACTTGAAGTATACCTATTAATTTAATTTTATCAAAGAATATTTCTTATATCACTACTTTCTACAGTAGGTAACAACTAATTTCTTGATGTGTCTCTAACAATCAAAGAAAATTCACCAAGAATTTAGATCACTCTAGAAGTAACGGTTCCAAGTGTAATGTTTTGCCAGAACATAGTGCCCAAATACCTTTTCCTCGAGAATTTCTCGATATTGATTTTATTGGCTGTCTTCTTAAAGAAAAACTCAAATAATATAAACAAACAAAGAAGGATAATCTTAACTGGGGATCAAACTTCGTACATGTGGAAGCATCTAAATCAATGCTCAAATACCAAATTGTTGCCAATAACAAATATTAATAATAAAAAAGAACAAAATACAGAAGAATTGAAACAGAAAAGATGAAAGTGATTTTGCAGCAAATAGACGAGGCTGAAATGAATAATTATAGAAAGTGAGATCAACAAAATAAAAATGGAGGATAGAACCATGAAATATTTACAATCAATACTCTAAAGATTATAAATATTCTCACACTAATTAAGGAGAACACATGAGTTTGAAATAGATAAGTAATTATTAACTAAAGAGATAATAAAATATGGGTTTAATTCGTATTTTGGTCCCTCTTTTTGTAGGGTCTGTTCAAATTGGTCCTACTTTTTTTCAAAAGTTCACTAAGATCCCACTTTTCGCAAAAACGGTGCAAGTTAGTCCTTTTTGGTTACGGCGTTAAAAAGACTAACGGCACAGCTGCCCAGCTGGCAGAAAACTGATGAGCTGTACATTTTTTGTTGACGTGGCACTCTACATGGCAATCATCCATCGCATCTTGCAATTGCAACCTTCAACCTCTGCCCCAACTCTCTTCCTCCCATATGCCCATGGCGTTCCTTCTCATCACCACCTTCTCCTTTTCCTCCTTCTCTTCCTCCTTCTTCCACCCTTTCAATTCCACCTTCCTTTTTTTCCCAATCTCTCTCTGTCTTCTCAATTCTAACCCTAACCTCACCTCTTTCGAAATCTCCAAACTTCAAAAACCGCAAAATATAGTCTGAGAGAACCATCACCCTTGTTCAAACCCATCAATTATTTTCCATTGGGTCACGCTTTCACTCCCAAATTTCCGATTTTTCTATCTGTTTATCGCCTTATTCGCCGTCTCAGGTATTGCTGATGGTTCTCTCTGAATACGGATCTGCACAAGTCGCGGCCTTGGATTAAAGAAAAAGCACCCACCCATTAAAGAAAAAGCAAAAACAGAATCCACTACAACATAGTAACAACAGTAATGCCATCAATTACTATAACAACAACATAAGAACAGTAATGCGATCACTAACCTTGAAGTTGATTTCACCAAAAATCAGAATCTGCACTCTTGGAAAGGAGATTGTTGAACCCTAAATCGCATGCAGATTTTACCCCAAATGTAATTGTCAAACTTTTTTAACCCTATCTTTTAAATTAATTTAAATTAATTAATTTAACACATATCACAGTGCCACGTCAACAAAAAATGTACAGCTCATCAGTTTTCTGCCAGCTGGGCAGCTGTGCCGTTAGTCTTTTTAACGCCGTAACCAAAAAGGACTAACTTGCACCGTTTTTGCGAAAAGTGGGATCTTAGTGAACTTTTGAAAAAAAGTATGACCAATTTGAACAGACCCTACGAAAAGAGGGACCAAAATACGAATTAAACCTAAAATATTTCTGTAATATATTTTTCTAATTCCACAAATAAAATAAACCTCCTACTAAAAGGTCCAATAAATAAAAGTGATTTCAAGCCAATATTTCTCACAAACATTTCACTTTTTTAATGACTAAATTGATTATTAATGGTGACAACTGTTTTGTTGATGTAAAATAAGTTTTTGCTAAACTAAAGTTATCTAATTATTTCTTATGGATCTGTGAGAGGTTTCTGAATTGAAATTTGAGGAAAAGCGGGAAAAACTGTATCTCAACGTTGTCCTCGCTGCCTCCATGGACTTATAAATTTCATTGAGAAAAACTATTAGTTATAGAAATTGTTATACTTATTTCTATTTATTAAAACACCGACTTTTATTATTATAATAATAATAATAATAATAATAATATAATAATAATAATAATAGTAATAATAATAATAATAACAATAATAATAATAACATTATTAAATAAGGATATAATTATAATAATAATAATATTATTATTATGTTAGTGAGAAGGGCATAAATTAATGAATATCGAGTAATAAAATTTATTACAAAAAATACAAAATATTATTTAAATATTGTAACTAAAAAATATAATTGTCTTCTAAAACTATAGAAATCATTTATCTTAAAAAAATATAAAAGAATGTCATTTACTTTTATAATAAAATTGAAAAAAAAATGTAATATTTATACCAATATATAAAGAAGATTCAACTTCTTTATGTTCATATATTTTTTCAACTTTATCTATAAATACATATTTTATAAAATTAAAATGATTATTTTATTAGTTTTATTCTATAGCTAAGTGTTTCTTTTTTAAAATTGAACCTTTTTTTTCAGTTTGACCGTTTTAAACTTAATTATTTTCTAAATTATAAAACTACCTACAAAATAAATAAAAAATATTTAAGCAAAATTATAAAAAAATATATTTAATTTTTTATAATTACAATAAAATAGTCTTATAATTTTTTTTATTATAATAAAAAGTCAACACACGTGTGTTTTCATCAGTAAGATAATAAAAAAAAAGGATAAACAATACTTAAAACTCATTATATCTATAACCAAACTCGTAAGATCAAAATTTATTAATATGATTTAAGAATTTAAAATTATATATATATATATATATATATATATATATATATTGTACATATTTAGTCGAACAAATATGTTATATAGTGTGGCTTAATAAAGTTCACATGTTGATGTAAAATGATTATATAATATTTCAAAATATATCTATTGACATAAATATTCATATATTAGTTGTATATGATAGTTTGATTATGTCATATATTTAGAAAATATATAATATATTAGGTAAGATATCAGTGATTATTATGTTAATTATCATAAATAAGGTAAGTTTTTATTTTATTGATACTATTTGATATCAATCACAATATTATATGTTTTTATTACACAGGTCATAGGGTACAGAAATCTTATAAATACACATAGTATCTCATACTAACTCTCTTTTATTCAAAAGATCTAAACTCTTTTATTGACTTGAGCGTCACAAAGTCATTTGCAGGTGGATTTCCACTTGTCTTTTAGCCCTTGGGAATGTTCCTCAATGATCTCAAATTGAAAAATGTTCTCAAGCTCTCTAATTGAAATATTTATTCTTAAGAATCGTACTCAAGCTTGATATTATTAGCAAAAAGATGAAGCCTAGAAGTTTTGATGACGTCTCAAAGTCAAGTTGAAATTGTTCATGTTGCAAGAAGACCTTTATGAAGACTTGTGTTCTGTTAAAACTTTTGTAATTTAGTAGTTTTATGTATAAGGTGTTATTTATCCTTGACTCCATGTATTGTATTCTTTAAACTTTGTTTTGGAATCAGAAAAACTCTGTCATAATCGATTAACACTTAAGATAATTGATTATAACAAAGAGGTTTTCTAAAAACTCATTTTGCCTTTGGAATAATCCATTACCAACTTATGATAATCGATTATCCATAATCGATTATGACTTACCATAATCGATTATCACGTAAATTATGAGAGTTTTCAAGCATGTTTTTGACCGTTATGGATACAATAAATGCATAATCGATTACCTTGTTTAGATAATCGATTATCACGAGTTAAATAGCTGACAACAAATTTTTGAAGGTATTCTTGAGTGAGATCTCTATATATTAGATCGAGACTCTCATTCTAAAAGACAAGACATATCAAATCTTATTTGTTTTGGGTTTTAAAAGTTTTCTAAAAACTCATTTTGCCTTTGGAATAATCCATTACCAACTTATGATAATCAATTATCCACAATCGATTATGACTTACCATAATTGATTATCACGTAAATTATGAGAGTTTTCAAGCATGTTTTTTACCGTTATGGATACAATAAATGCATAATCGATTACCTTGTTTAGATAATCGATTATCATGAGTTAAATAGCTGACAACAAATTTTTGGAGGTATTCTTGAATGAGATCTCTATATATTAGATCGAGACTCTCATTCTAAAAGACAAGGCATATCAAATCTTATTTGTTTTGGGTTTTAAAAGTTTTCTAAAAACTCATTTTTCCTCTAGAATAATCAATTATCAACTTATGATAATCTATTATCCGTAATCGATTGTGACTTACCATAATCGATTATCACGTAAATTATGAGAGTTTTCAAGCATTTTGACTGTTGTGCATACAATAAATGCATAATTGATTACCTTGTTTAGATAATCGATTATCACGAGTTAACTAGCTGACAATAAATTTGTGGAGGTATTCTTGAGTGTGATATCTATATATTAGATTGAGACTCTCATTCTAAAAGATAAGACATATCAAATCTTATTTGTTTTGATGTGTATTGCGATAAGTGTGTTCTAGGGTTTGTGCAACCCTTGTGTTGAGGCTTTGAGAACGTGGTGTTGGCATAGAGCGAGAACTTTAACGGAGTTGTGATTGAGTGTTGTTGTTGTTTATGAGTAAAGTCTTGTCATCCTTTGTGAAGATTCAAAGGACGTGTTCATCCTTCTTGAAGGATTTGGAGGAGGTGTTCATCCCTTATGGTTTTCAGGAGAACTGAGTTTCATCTCTTGGGGTAACAAGACAAATGTTATAAACCTTAAACTTGTTTATTTCTTTGTGATTGTAACAGTTTCTTGGTTTTGTGATAGTGGATCGTTAATTCTCATTTTAGATTAACAACTAGACGTATGATCCTTGTGTTCTGAACCAGTATAAAATCACCTATAGTTTTCTCTCTTCCTTACTCTCTTATTTGTTTTAATTATCGTTAAGGAATTTGAATTGTAAGAGAAAATTATTAAAGGCAGAATTTGCAATAAGAAACCAATTAACTTCTTTTTTGGTTTGTTATTCACGCTAACCATTGCTGCATTGCTTTAAAAAATATCTTACATAAAAAAATAATGTTGTAAACAAAAGTATCTTAGAAAGAATATCTTCTAATGAAAAGCACGTTAAAATATACATCTAATATAGCTTTTCATATGGTTTAATGCTTTACATCGTCTACTATCAAATGTGTGATACATCATCCAACATTCCTTAAACAATATACTTTAACGATGCATTAATTGCTGACAGGACGTATGACATGATGTTTGGAACAAACAATACAAATTAACATCTACAAACATTCAAAACATTTACTGCATGTACTCTAGAGTGTTATTTTGCTTGTATATTGTGTTCTAGTAATCTACGGAGAACTAGAACAAAAAAAAGATTAATCAAAACACCTGCAAAGTTTGGATAAAGACATTGAGAGAGAAACGAATATTCTAAAATAAATTTCTTGAAAATTTCTCCACTAACAAATTCGTACAAGTTACTCTTCGAAGTAAACTTTGACAAAACACTGTACCTCTGATGATGAAAAGACTAAAGTCTAAACTTTCACCTAAACAATATATTAATAAAACTAAAAAATAAAAATGTTAACAATAAATTTATAAAATCATAAGATAATTATAAAACATAAATAATAATAGTCAAATTATAAATAGTAATAATATAAATATAATTCTTAAATATAGTAATAATAAAATTATAATTTATGATTTTAAAATTTTATTTTTAATACCTTTCCTCTTAATTTAAACAATTTGACTTCTTTTTTTTTCTATTCTTTCCGCTTCCTTAACTACATCTCTCAATTCGGAAACAAAACTAAGAATCCAAGAGATTATCTCATTTAAAATTTAGATTCTCATTATACATACATAGAGTGAGTGTTTGTTAACTTTCGTACGCTCTTTTTTCAGTTGGTACATTTTAGCAATGTGTATCGAATTTTAGTATACAAAAATACCCTCGTATATTATAGATTATAAATTTTAAGGTTAAGAGTATTTGAATAATTTTTATAATCAAAACTAAAAGAAAAAAAAGAAACCCCCAAGCCCTTACCTTTCTAATTCCTTTCAATTATTTCTCTTTCATCTTTCTCACTCTAACATTTTCTCCGTCATCCCTACTCTAGTCCCAACTGAAAAAATAAAAAACACTCGCTATTAAACAATTTGCTTTTGTAAAGAGTTGAGTCATTGGCATATTTGTCGTCAGGCAAATGTTCATTCAAGATCTCTTCAATTTCATCATCTTCACTAACCTCTCTAATTTCATCATCTACAGAGGTTGAATCATCATCTCTAAAAAAAAACCCTCCAGGCCAATTACCAATTCCTTGAGATGTCATTATGCTTGTGAAAATTAGATAAAATTAGATAAGACAAAAATTATAAAATGAAAACTCATTACAAAATCTTTTTTTTTAAGAAATTGTTTAACAGCGATTGTTTCTGATTTTTTCCATGCGAATTACCAATTCCTTCGGATGTCATTAATTATGCATGTGAAAATTAGATAAAATTAAATAAGACAAAAATTATAAAAGAAAACTTATTATAAAATCATTTTTTGTAATAAATTGTTTAACAACACGTGTTTCTGATTTTTTTTCATGTCAATTACCAATTCTTCGGATATCATTATGCTTCTAATTTTTTCAGTTGGGGCTACCATGGAGATGACACATAAAATGTTGGAGTGAGAGAAATGAAAGAGAAAGGGTTGAGAGGAACGAGGAGGTGAGTAAGAGTTTAGGAGTTTCTTGTTTTTTTTTTTTTATTTTGAGAATGAAAATTATTTAAATACCATTGACTTTAAAACTTAGAATCCCTATATGAAGGTATTTTTGTTTACTAAAATCCAATACGCATTACTAAAATGTACTAATTAAAAAAAGAGAGTAAATAAGTTAGCAAACTCATATTATATATATATATATATATATATATATATATATATATATATATATATATATATATATATATATATATATATATATATATATATATATATATATATATATATATATATTTAAATTGTATCCAAAATGAAGAAAAAAAGATGTATCTTTAAAATATTATTAATTATTTTTAATCTTAAATAAGGTAAAATTATTAATGTTACCTAACTCTATTTATTAGATATGTCTTTTTCTTATATTAATGGATTTCCCACCAAACTATTTAAAATGAGTTGAAAATTTTAGGTAGTGAAAAAGATAGTATTCAATTAAGATTCCAGCTTTTATTACGATGTAAAAATCAAGAAATTTTTATATTGATAGAAAAAGTAATATTAAAATTTGAAAACTTTAAAAATTATTAAAAATATTATGATTTTTAATTAATTAAATATTATATATAATGTTAAATATTTAATTTTTAACTATATAGTCTTAATTTTTATATCATATATTTTTCTTAAATATATAAAAAAGTTAAAAAATATATTTTTTTTACTTTTTATCTATAAAATTTAATCGATTCTTTGAATTTACTAATCTATAATATATCATATGGAATTAATAATTTTAAATTTAAATATTTAATGTGTTGAGTTAATAGATTAGGTTATCAAAGTGTACAGTATAAAATATTAACCGAGTGGTTATAAACAACCAATCGGATATTCAGGTAATCTGTTTATATCTTATTCTGTTTATATTTTATTGGGCTTATATCAGCTTAGAAGGGCCAAAAGCCAGGTACGTTCCACTTACGCATTATTTACTCTACATGACTCTCAAATACTGAATAATGATAACCATTCACAAAATATTCAACTAAGAGCCGAGGCTCTTCAAATCACACGCCTAACTTGGGCGTCGGAGTACCTTTTGCAGGTACATCCTCCCACGTAAAGAGGAAGACCGATCGGTTTGTGCCAACACCGATCGGCCAATAGCAGGAGTTTGAAAGCGAGCGAGCGGCCCAAACACATCAACAGGTTAGTCTCTCGGTCCCAAAAATATCTACCAAAACATTTTGGCGCCCACCGTGGGGCCGAGCGTCAAACCCAATGATGACCACGAGGAGCATGGAGGAACAACAAAGCACCAGAAAGATGATTAGCAACCACAAGAAACCAAGACGAGCGTTCGGTCTCGACATCACTATTTCATATCAACACCAGAAACTTTCGACAAAGTGAAAACTACACTACATGAATCATCATCTCTACGTGAGACGTCATCAACAAGATAAGTACTTTTTGAAATATAATATTTCATAAAATATCTAATTGATAGTGAATATTATAACAACTATTTTATATAGATATTTTAAATATATACAGTATAATCCATAATATATTATATGCTATATGATATATGCTATAAATATAGTTATCTAATTATTATAACCGAAACATTTTTTGGCGTGATTAAAATAGTCAAAGAAATTGTTATGTTAGAGATAACTATCAACAGCAATATTATAAAATCTCAAGACGGTTTTGATACCTTGTTTATTATCTATGTGCAATTCATAATATCTGGTTATATACCATAATATATATCATCATGAGAATCTCAACAATACAACATCTTGAAGAAATATATATCAAAATCCACACCATCAACTATGCAAGTGCAGACTAAGATCTAGTCATAAACGAACTTCATGCTTAAAGTATCATGGAATTCAATTAACGAAGGGGAAGTCTCCTATTGCAAATACTGATTGCCAATTTTGTCAGCAAAATTCATAATTAACGATCAAGTCCAAGACCGAGCGGTAAATCCCACTCAGCAGAGAGGTAAAGCCCTCTCAATGACCGAACGGTAAAGCCCGTTCACTAGGAAGCACTCCTAGATCAAAGTAGAGAGGTAAAGCCCTCTCAAAGCCGAACGGTAAAGCCCGTTCACTAGGAAGCACTCCTAGATTAAAGCAGAGAGGTAAAGCTCTCTCAAAGCCGAACGGTAAAGCCCGTTCACTAGGAAGCACTCCTAGATTAAAGCAGAGAGGTAAAGCCCTCTCAAAGCCGAACAGTAAAGCCCGTTCACTAGGAAGCACTCCTAGATCAAAGCAGAGAGGTAAAGCCCTCTCAAAACTGAACGGTAAAGCCCGTTCACTAGGAAGCACTCCTAGCTCAAAGCGGAGAGGTAAAGCCCTCTCAAAGCCGAACGGTAAAGCCCGTTCACTAGGAAGCACTCCTAGATCAAAGAAGAGAGGTAAAGCCCTCTCAAAGCCAAACGGTAAAGCCCGTTCACTAGGAAGCACTCCTAGATCAAAGTAGAGAGGTAAAGCCCTCTCAAAACTGAACGGTAAAGCCCGTTCACTAGGAAGCACTCCTAGCTCAAAGCGGAGAGGTAAAGCCCTCTCAAAGCCGAACGGTAAAGCCCGTTCACTAGGAAGCACTCCTAGATCAAAGCAGAGAGGTAAAGCCCTCTCAAAAACCTAACGGTAAAGTCCATTCACTAGGAAGCACTCCTAGATCAAAATTGAAGGACGAGCGGTAAATCCCGCTCGGTTATTGTCGAAGACCGAGAGGTAAAGCCCTCTCAAAGCCGAACGGTAAAGCCCGTTCCCTAGGAAGCACTCCTAGCTCAAAGCAGAGAGGTAAAGCCCTCTCAAAGCCGAACAGTAAAGCCCGTTCACTAGGAAGCACTCCTCGATCAAAGCAGAGAGGTAAAGCCCTCTCGATTAATGTTGAAGACTGAGAGGTAAATTCCTTTCGGTTCCTGTTGAAGGACGAGCGGTAAAATCCCGCTCGGTTAATGTCAAAGGTCGAGAGGTAAAGCCCTCTCGGTTAATGTCGAAGACCGAGAGGTAAATTCCTCTCGGTTCCTGTTGAAGGACGAGCGGTAAATCCCGCTCGGTTAATGTCGAAGGTCGAGAGGTAAAGCCCTCTCGGTTAATGTCGAAGACCGAGAGGTAAATTCCTCTCGGTTACTGTTGAAGGACGAGCGGTAAATCCCGCTCGGTTAATGTCGAAGGTCGAGAGGTAAAGCCCTCTCGGTTAATGTCGAAGACCGAGAGGTAAATTCCTCTTGGTTCCTGTTGAAGGACGAGCGGTAAATCCCGCTCGGTTAATGTTGAAGGTCAAGCTGTAAAACGCTTTCAATTCCGCAAACGCAGCCTCCCTCAAACTCATCAGTCCTATAGTTAACCACGGCTAAAGCCAAACGCTTAACTCGGACTTGGGGGGCATAATGTACAGTATAAAATATTAACCGAGTGGTTACAAACAACCAATCGGATATTCAGGTAATCTGTTTATATCTTATTCTATTTATATTTTATTGGGCTTATATCAGCTTAGAAGGGCCAAAAGCCAGGTACGTTCCACTTACGCATTATTTACTCTACATGACTCTCAAATACTGAATAGTGATAACCATTCACAAAATATTCAACTAAGAGCCGAGGCTCTTCAAATCACACGCCTAACTTGGGCGTCGGAGTACCTTTTGCAGGTACATCCTCCCACGTAAAGAGGAAGACCGATCGGTTTGTGCCAACACCGATCGGCCAATAGCAGGAGTTTGAAAGCGAGTGAGCGGCCCAAACACATCAACAGGTTAGTCTCTCGGTCCCAAAAATATCTACCGAAACACAAAGTATTATGATTGATAGTAATTTGATAACATTAAGGATTCTAGGTATAAGTGTGGAGGACAAGAAAATAATCGAATTGAATAATTCAAAAAGTAAATAGTTATGTAAAGACTAAAAAAAGCGCATTGTTGAAACATAAAATAAAGCCTAATTAGAATAAAAAAAATATCGAAAGAAGTTAGATCGAAGCAACAAAAGTGTCGAAAGAAGGGTAATCTAAAGAAAACATTAGTAATCGAAACATAGATAAAAGTTAATTCAAGACGGAGGTTATATGCAATAACTGATGTAGAACGTGGAATCAACGAGCATATCTGGCACAATGTGGTAAGTTTAGGCAAATATCCAATTTATGCATTTTTATGTTATTGTGTCAACTAACTGTTAGGATAAAGGAAAAATATAAATAGATAGGTCAAATGTAAATAAGGGTTGAAAAATTGTGGATAAAATTTTAAACGATCTAAGAATGCTGCAAGTAAGAAATGGAAAATTCAATGTTCAATGTAGCAATTTGGGCGTGATTACATTGATTTCCTTTAACAATTCTTAATTTATGCTTGGTAATTTATTTTACTGTATTTTACATCCTTACAAACCCTCATCACCATTATATTTTTCATTTATCACTCTCCACTTTATCTTTTATTTTGATTCTTCCATCATTCCATCTTTAGCAACAAAAATACCAAAAGTATTATTTTTGGAACAAAATGCATGAATTCTTGATTGAAATCAATTGAGAATTTAATGATTTAAAGATTTTTTGTGATTTTGATTCATAATATAACTATATTATTTGTGAATTTTGTTCTAACAATGGATGCACAAACACTAAGATATTTTAGATCAAATTGAGAAACACTAAGTTTGTTAGTCCATTCTAAATGGATTTGTTGAAAGACATTGTACAAGCATTAAATCCAAATCCTCAAGAGAAAAATTGGAACACTTTGTGGGGTCACTTGTGTTTGAATTATCTTTCACAAAGGATTAGTTTTGAGAGAACAAGTGTTGAAAGGTTATAAGTTTGAGGAGTGGAAAAATAAATGTCTCAGAATATGCAAAAGTACAACAACATCCACTAACAATAGATTTATTGACCATCTCTTTTCTAATCTTAGTTAAACTAAGGTTCACACCCTTGGAGTTAATAATAGTCAAATAATTAGTCAAACTTTATGTAATGTCATAACAACATACATAGGACCAATTGTAAGTACATTACTGGAATGCATTGCATAGGCAAGTAATTTTAATGTAGGATCATCAAAGAATTCCAAATGAGCGATGCAAGTGGGGTATGCCTACCTCATCAAACACTAATTTGGTTAGTTTGGGAAGAAATAATGCAAAACTTGAAATTATAGGAACAACACTGTCAAATACCTCATTGGATGTCATAAGACAACAAATCAATGGTTGTAACTATGACATTGTCAATGTATTATCGAGTTAAATGAAAGTTGTATTGAACCCTTTTGTTCAAACAATAGTTACGAGTTTTCAAAAGGTAGTAGACTAGTTGGCTCGAATAGGGGATGCTTTAGGTATCCTTCGAGAAGAAGATATCTAGATTTCTTAATTTGATAATAATGTTGATCGACAAGGGAATGTTAATTTTGAAGTTCAAGACAACATAGGTAATTTCGAGATTGAAAGAAGAATGAAAGAAAACATAACAAAGGATATGCAATAGGTAACTTATAGTGAAGTAGGTTAGAAGCCATTGTAGACTTTTCTCCTTCAAGCAAGAGTACCATTGAGCAAGTGGGTTGGAAGGTTGTCTTTTAGTCTAAATGTTAGGGGTAATATCCTCTTCTACATGCCTTTCTATCAAAATAAACCATGGGAAAGAAGGATCAAGTTGTTATGAAAGCCAATTCACAATTATAGAAATTTCGAGCATGGTAATCCTAGTTAGCCACAAATAAAATATTTGTAAAGACTTCAATTACACAGGTTGAGGTCATGAATTTACTTACCATGATTGATTAAGGAGTTTCACGAGCTTGTTTCACATGTGAATATAAAGAGACACCTAGTTAAGACCGAAGTTTGGTTGAACATGATAATATTTGTACTTTAAAAGCTAATCAAGTATGTTCCTTGATGATTTGCACCAAAAGTGATGAACAAAATGAAGAAGAAATCAAGAGGCTGCTAAAGGCAAAATTCATCAGAACAAGTATCAAGACAAGATTTGATCGAGAAGAGGAATCGAGTAAATGACATTATTGAGACATCACATGATGCTTGACAAGGTTGAAAAGATATCAAAAGAAGTTAGATAGAAGCAAAGAGAACACGGTTGGAAGGGTAATCCATAGAAAACATCAAGAGAGGAGTAATCAAAATAGAGATCAAAACTGATTCAAGAGGTAAGTCATAGGCAATAACTATTACAAAACATAGAATCGACGAGGATATCTAGCACAATGTGAGCAATTTTAAACCGTTACTCTAATTTATGTATTTTTCTTTTATTTTATTATGGGCTTAATACCATTATTGGTCCCAATTTTTGTTAGCTTTATTCGAAATGGTCATAATTTTTTTTATGTTCAATGTAGTCCTAAAGATCGTAATTTGTGTTCAATTTAGTCTTTTTTGTAAATGTCGTTTAAATCGTTAACCACCAAATGTCTAACTGTGCAATTAGTGAATGACATGTCTTTCAATGGCTGACGTGGACACTTTAAGGCATAATGATATGGATTTTTGTTTTTTGGAAGTGATTTTCTGATATTAGGTTTTTATCCAATTAAACTCCTTGTCGGTGGTTGCATCAACATCCTCAACGCCGACTCTCTCTCTCATTCCTTCACAAGCAGCAAAATCCTTTCGCTCTCCTTCAAGTTTGAAACCGCCATCCATCATGGCGCCATGGTCGGAGACACCTTCTCTGTGCTGTGTTAGGTATGACTCTTGGGTTTCTTTGGTGGTTGATGGGTAAAGTCCAATAAGATGTTAAAATGTGTTTCTTTTACTCTTTAGATGAGGGTATGCAACAAGACCATGTTATGGTGTTGGAGTTGGTTCTTTTTTAGAAGAAAGAAAGATCCAGCAAAACTAAGAACCCAAGAGTGGAAGGTCCTTTTTAGAGCAACTTTTTCTATTGACAATTCTAAGAGAGAGAAAAAGAAAAGTTAAACTAGTATAAAGTAGATTTATAACAGTGTATTGAATCCATTGTTTTGAAATAATGTACCTTCATAAGCTGACTTTTAATGGTTACAATGTTTATAAAGTTGGATAGCTCAAACCCAAAGCTCATGAATGAGTCCCACATGATGTGAATAGCTCAAGGTTTTGGTCGTCTAGGTAGGGAAGTAAGGGAAATGTTGGAAGAGTAAAAACGACTTGCAAAGATATGGAGCAACATGAAAGGGCTTAAAATACCCAAGAAGGGGGAAATGAGACTAGAATTGCAAAGCAATCTACACCCAGTAAAAATCAAAGTGATCACAGAACCAAAAATTATTAGCTACCGTTTACTTCTACACGCAAATATCAACTTGTTAGTATGCCATCCAGGCTCAACATTCAACAAGCACCTTTCTACTTCTATGGCGAGTATATTTTGCATTCTTTCTAACCAGAAGAATTTTAACTAAAGAATCTATATATAAATAGAAGTTTCCTGGTTTTCATTTAGACCAAAGAAAGTTGTAATCTTCCTAAAACCTGTTTGCCTAAAATAAGCATCTTCTATTGGTTCTAATTACTAACTATAATAATCTTACAATGAAATAGAAGAGCGAACGAGTACGTCAATACATAATTTGTAAATTATAAATGTCACTAAAGTCCACGATAAATAAAAAATGAACTGAATGAAAAAAGAAATACACAGTAAAAAAAGGAGAAAACAAAGAACAAATGAGTATCTGAACGAAATGATGAATACAATGTGTGGTGATAACTAGTATTTAGGATTGCAAAGCAATTTTATTGCGAACTGGAAATTTTCTTGTAGTTGTAACATATTGCTCCTCTCTCAATTTATTGAAAAAGGTGAAGTTAATTCTGACAATTGGTTTTGGATTTGCATTCCATGGATGAAATGTGATAATCATATTAGCCTAAACCAGACATTAACTAGCACAAATAACATGGAAAAACATATATTCGAATACATAACAGTAAATGAGACTAGCAAGCTTGATTGGGTTCACCATGGTCATCCCATCATTCACGGACCACAACTCTACCCTTCCTGCACAGATTATTCTCCCAAATCCCTGTTATCCATCATCGTTCCAACAAACAGAAACCAAAATAAGTTCACCTCTTTCGATCCTTCCATTCTTTGTCTACACTGACAACCCATATCCACCCATCACCATCATCTTCAACAAGACTCCATCCCTTACTGCAACAATTAAAACCCTAACCAAAAGTTCAAACCAATTTTGGTGGCAAGTGTAGCAGTTGAGCTTCGGTGAAGCTCGGAAAGATACATCAATGTCTTTCATGGCCTATGATAAAATAAAAAGCAGAGAAACAAAGGGAGACGAGGAGTGAATGCCGACAACAAGGAGTGGCAGTCATCGAAGGGCGGCGACACTTCCGACGTCAGCAACATCTCCGGCGACACTCTTGGCCATCTAGGGATACCTGCGATTATCCTGTTCGAACCCGAGGCAGGGGTTGCCATCAATTCAATAAAAAACCCTAATATCAGAAAATCACTTCCAAAAAACAAAAATCCACGTCACTATGACTTAAAGTGTCCACGTCGACAGTTAAATGACATGTCATTCACTGATTGCACAACTGTACATTTGGTCGTTAATGATTTAAACGACGTTTGCAAAAAGGACTAAATTGAACACAAATTATGATCTTTAGGACTACATTGAATATAAAAAAAATATTAGGACCATTTCGAACAAAGCTAACAAAATTTGGGACCAATAATGGTATTAAGCCTTTTTTATGTCATGTAATTGTTAGAATAGTGAGAGAAATATAAATAGATAGCTCAAACATAAAGAAAGGGTGAAAAAATATGCATACAATTTAAAACATTCTGACAATGCTGAGAACACAAATAAATGAAAAATTCAATATTGACTATAGCAATATAGGTCACTACTTCCATCAATTGCCTTTATTAACTTTTATTTTATTCTTATTAATTTATTTTACTATTGTTTACATTCCTATAAAGCCTCATCATCATTCTTTTCTTCATCTAACATTTTAAAGAAGATAACAAAAGGCTACAAAAGCCAAAATTCATCATAACAAGTATGAAGAAAAAACATTGATCAAGAAGAGCAATCAAGTAAAAGGTACTACTAAGGCATTGAAGGAAGCTTGTCCATGATAAAAGTATATCGACAAAAGCTAGATTAACGCATAGAAAATATCGAGAGAATGGTAATCTAGAGAAAACATCGAGAGAAGAGTAATCAAAACAAATAACAAATCTAATTTAAGAGACAGTTTATATTCAATAACGACTGCAAAACACAAAACAACCAGGATATCTAGCACAATGTTAATACTTTAAGACACTTACTCCAATTTATTTATTTTTTATTTTATTTCATTATGTCATATAATTTTCCAAATAGCAAGGAAATATAAATGTATTGTATGACATATTGATCGAACGGTCATCAAATATGACCGATCGGTCTATTCGTCATTGGTCAACCTGGTCAAATGGTTATCAAGGGCATTGGGCTGTAATTTGGCCCAAAACGCTAGTCAGCTGCTTCAAATGGTATTTGGACCAACGTTTTAGTTGTTATTAGGCCAAAGGTTCAGCATAAATTAAAATAATCAAAGCAATAATCAAGAATATCTTATTGAAGATTTAATTAAAGATATGATAAGCGGTTAAGATATTTATGAGTAACTAACCAGATTTCCATGTAAGGTTGTTTTTATTTGGCTTATGAAACATTTATAAATATAATGACAAGGCCAAAGGTCAGGTACATTCTACTTACGCTTTACTCACACTCTATTACTCTAAAATACTCAAATAGTGTTAACCATTCATTGAGTATTCCATTCAGAGCTAAAGCTCTTCAACAACACGCCTAACTTGAGCGTCGAAGTGCCTTTTGCAGGTACCTCCCCCCAAGTCAAGAAGGAGACCGAGCGGTCCACGCCATTACCGATCGGTCAGCAGTAGGAGATTGAAGGAAGACAAGCGATCCAGGCAGTCAAAGACAAGGAAGACACATCAGAACATGTCAGTCTCTCGTACCCATAAATTCATATCGAAACATTAGAAAAATAGATCAAATCTAAAGAAAGGTTGAAAAATTATTGATACGATTTAAAACATTCTGAAAGTGTCGTGAACACGAGAGTGTAATGAACACGAATCAATGACAAATTCAATGTTAATGATAACAATTTAGATCACTATTTTCATAAATTAACTTTATTAATTTTTATTTTACCCTTAATAATTTATTTTACAAGGATTTGCATTTTTACAATGCCTCATGGTTGTTCTCTTCTTCATATCTAACATTTTATACTTTATTTTTTAATTTGATTTCTCTGTTATTTCATCTTTGGCAACAAAAATAGTACAAATGTGATTGCTAAAAAGAAATACATGAGTTATTGATTAAAGTTAATATAAATGAAAATAATTTCAAGATTTTTATAATTTTAATTTATAAGATAAATGAGTTATTTGTGAACTACTTTTTAACCATAATGAATGTATACACACTGATTCACTTTAAATCAGATTAAAAACGTGAAATTTTCTAACTCAACATAAATCAATCCACATAGGGTAGATTGAATTCATTGCAAACATCATATTCAAATCCTCTAAAAACTATAAGATATTAGAAAAATTTATTTCTTAGTTAGTTTTTTAAATAATATTAATAAATTGTCGTAACAACTTTTTAAAGTCAATGCTAAGTTAAACTAATATGAACGAAACAACAATTTTTCTTCTAAAAAAGCGGTGTGATTTGTGCGTATAGGATGACGTAACAATTTCAATGAGTGAACTTCAGATAATCTTCACCACACAATCTTGTGACTGTAATTGAAGAAACGGACAAGCACTCACTGACAAGTACACTTTCCTAAGTACGTAGGTCCTGATCGTAGATTCAAAACTTAAAAGGGCCCATAATTAATTAATTTGGCTGTTTTCCTCTCTTATTAACTCAAGTTTAAAATGAAAAACTTTAAAAGGTTGTTTTAATGTCTAAATATTTATATAAAATAGAGATCGATAAATAGGTAAAAAAAATGTTATCCTAGGACCAACTTATGGCCTAGTTTTTTTTTTTCGAATTTTTTTCAGAAAATTGTTTACATTATTTCTGTGAAAAATATTACATAAATTAATTGATATTATACTAAATAACTACTAGATATTTTTTATTGATAAGTTTTTATTTTAAAAAATTAACTATTATTAATATTATTAAATCTAATTATGAAATTAATTATTAAATTTATTTGAATCTACATTTGCACGGTGTTGATTTCGGTCATGCATTATTTATGCAGGTAAAAGGGCAGGCAGACAACTTTTGCACGGATTTATAAAAAGTATAATGTATTTATTATCTTCATTTTATAAAATAATAATATTTAATTACTTTTATATGAAATAGTATTTAAATTATTTATATCTTTTTTATAAAATGTATTTTATAATATGATATATAGAATGAAAAAAGAGAAAATAAAACTTCAAATATAAAAAAATAGAAAACCACATCAATTTTTGCACATTTAATTAAATGGCTTGACTCTCTTAAACTTGGTCCCCAATGGAGTCGAATCTGTCACAACCGAGATCGCGACGGGAAACAACGGAACTCTTATAAATAATTAAAGAAGTTTGAAAATCAGAGTTTGGAGTCGCTATAGTTTATCCTGAGAAACTACGGAAAAACAAAAAAAATAAAGACATGGTCTATGAAAATCAGATTTTCTGAGTTCAGGAGTCGGTTATCTATATTAACACGATATTAACACCCTACAACGCCTTCCTGAAGACAGTACCTTTAATTAAATGTGCAAAAATGATGTGGTTTTAAAATTGATTATTTTCCTCGAAAATAACAATGGAAGACAATACAAATAAAAGAAAAATATTTTTTACTTTTAGGAAGCCCGACAAGGATTAACCTTGCTCCTACATATTCTCATGTGAGAAATTAGGGTACATAGTTCTTTTTAAAATAAGTTCGGAAAGAGGTTTGAGAAATTGATTTGGGAAATTGTTTGAAAGATTATTTTGGATTTTTGGAAAGTGAGCCTCACCAGTATTATCCTTGTTCCTATGTATCTCCACTTTTGATGGAGAATCAATGATCACGTAGTTATGAGTGCTTATCATTTGAAAAGGGTTTATATTTTTTAGTTTTTGAGATTTTATGATTTTTTTGGTGTTTTTAGATTATCTTGAAGAAAAAGTTGTTATGATGTAATCAACAAGCTAGATATAAAACAAATAGATGATAAATTTATTTTTGTAGTTTTTTAAAAAAAGTTTTCATTTTTATGATTTTTTTACATAATTGAGATGAATGAGAAAGATTAAGATGAAAAAAATAATAACACAAAAATTTACACTTACTTGCAAGAAAACTACATTTTTTTAATTGTTTTAATTATCAAACAATCCGAGACTTGACATGATAATAAAAATGATTATGAAAAATGTAATTACCAAGCAAGTTTGAGACTTGATATGACAATTAAAATTATTATTATGAAAAATGTAATTATCAAGCAAGTCCGAGACTTGACATGACAATAATTATTATTATGAAAAATTGAATTATCAAGCAAATCCGAGACTTGACATGATAATCAATATTTTTGTGATTTTTTATTAGAGATAAAAAACAAAATGGTTTATAAATAAAAATTAAGAATAAAAAACAAAAACAAATTATGAAACAATAAAAAAAATTAACAAGATAATTCAAAATAAAAAGAAGAGGTGATGGGAAAGAACCTGGATGAGAAGACAAGGTAGTCCGATCAAGATGCAAGTGAAAATAGAAGCTTCAAGAGATGTAGATGTTGATATGGAGGAGAAGAGGTGTGTTGAAATGTTTGATGATGGAATGAAGAGAGAAGAGATATGTGTATGTGAAAATATGTGGTGTGTGTAGAAGAATGACAATAGGGAAGAGAAGAAATGTGTGGAAAGATATGTAGTATGGGAAAGAAGAGAAGGATATTGTGTGATTGTGTGTGTAAAATGGAATGAAGAGTGTATGAGTATTTATAGAGTTATGGATGGAGAAAGTTGATGAATAAAAATAACATAATTAGTGGGTGGAAAAATTAGATGAAATAAAATATAATAAAAAAAGAAAATAGTAAAAGTTAGTGTGGAAATAAGTAAAAGAAATAATATAAAAAGTTGGTGAAATAAAATATAGTAAATAGTAAAAGTTAATGTGAAAAATAAGTGAAAGAAATAATATAAAAAGTGGGTCAAAAAATTATGTGAAATAAAATATAATAAAAAAATGAATAGAAAAAGTTAATGTGGAAAATAAGTGAAAGAAATAATATAAAAAGTTGGTAGAGGGAGTGGGTGAAATAAAATATAGTAAATAGTAAAAGTTAATGAAAAATAAGTGAAAGAAATAATATAAAAAGTTGGTGGAAAAAGTATGTAAAATAAAATATAGTAAATAGTAAAAGTGAAGTTAACGTGAAAAATTAGTGAAAGAAATAATATAAAAAGTGGGTGGAGAAATTAGGTGAAATAAAATATAATAAAAAAAGGTAAGTGGAAAAATTAGAAAAGTTAGCAAAAAAAATTAAATAAAAATAAATATATAAAAAATATAATAGTAAATTAAAACTGTAGGTGACGTGGAGGGTGATGTAGAGAGTGGGGTGTGATAAGAGAAAAAGAGTGGTGAGGAAGTAAAAAAAGTGTGGGATTATTTTGGGCCATTGGGTTAAGGATTAAAAATTTAATTTGGGGTGCAAAGAGTAAAACAAATAGAAATTTTTCTTATTTATTATTTTTTTATTTTTTATTTATTTATTTTTTGTGATGAATTTTATTTATCCAGACAAAATTGGGTGTTGACAAATATCAAATAAAATATTTTAAGATATATTTTTTCCAAATTATCTTTAATCATAAACATTTATCAATTATTAAAAAAATAAAGAAAACCACAATACCAAATTTTTGTTGTTTGTTCCCTCTTCTTAGCTTAGCCAAATTTCTTTACTTTTTCATGCTATGCTTGCATTGACTTTCTTCACTTGTAGAAAAAATAAAGAAAACCACAAGATCCAATTCACTTCTTCACTTTTTGTTGTCTGTTCCAATGATCGGGTCTATAATTAGGTTAGAGCTCTGAAGTCAAATTTCAATTAATGTAAAAATTGAAAATAATTATCATTAATGTTGTATTTATAGTGTTTTGACCTTATTGATCAAGGGTTCAACTTTTTGTGTATCCATCAACCCTAAAATTCATTGACCTAATTACTTATTTCAAACCCAACCATGAACTTTAACGATTTAAAGAGTCCATCCATTCTCTTAGTTTAAGAACATGGTATCATGTATCCAAATTGAAATATTCGGTCTCTGATACCTGATAGGTTAACATGCTTTAGAGATATATTCCTTGTCTGGAAAAATCAAACAATCCTTGTCTAGAAGGATCAAACGATCCGTCAAATATGAAATTCACGAGATCAAATTAATATTCTTTTGTATTGTTTTGACCATTTTAACTTTAAAATAATCCATTTATTTAATTATTTTGCTCTAATGTCTTTGTTGGTTCTCTCACATGACCACATTGTCTATTATGAGTTGGTATTAGGGAAAATACTTATAAATTTTAGTATGAATAATAATTTACTAGAAATGTTACCAATTTCTCTCAACAAAATTCTTACTAATTTTATTCACTTTTATTTATTTTATTTGTTTTTGCATAGTAAAAGAAGTTAGAAAAGTTGAAAGTTTTTTCAAAGCGCATACAGAAAACTTTTATATTTATATATGTCTCTTTGGTATATTTTTTGAAGAAATATAAAATATAATTCTATCTTATGATTAAAAGTATATTCTAATTATTGCATTTTGTTTTTCTTAGCTAGTTGTACCTATTTTGCATAAGATAGTTGTTTTGTTTTGATTGGAATGAGTTTTAGAAGAGTGATATGCATTAGTACGCTCAATTTTGGTATTCTCAGTTTTAGAGTGCACTATAATCATGTCAAAATTTAATAAATTTAAATTTTGCACGGGTTTTCAAGATGTGATGTAATAAAATGTATTTTTTTAAATAGATTATTTTGCAAGAAATTTTTATAATGAATTATTTTCGCAAAAGAGTTTAGTCAAGAAAAATAAAAGTAATGAAGCCTCTAATAGTTCATTTCAACTTTTTAGAACATAATTAATTTGCTGAACAATTCAATAGCTCACTCGACTTTTGTTATTGTCATGGAATGAGTTTATTACGTTGATCATAATCCTTTTAACTTTCTAAAGTTGGTATCACAAATCAATTGTATGAGTATATTTACCTGCACCCCTTCTTCATTCCTTCATTCCTCTTCACTGCCTTTGTTCTTTGTGGTTCCTCCTTTGTATTGTGGTCTTGCATTATGTTCTGATCCTTGGTGTTCGTGCTGCTGGTGTGCCATTTGTTATCCTACTAGTGCTCCTACTTGAGTTGTAAGGTGTCCTTTTTAGGTAAGGTTAACACAAAAATATATGTATTTCATAAATCATCTAATTTTTAAATCAATTAAACTTTTAATTGGTTTTTAAAATCTGATTAAAAGATTGCTTGTTTCCAAAGTCAATTAATAGGAACAGATCGCAAAATTCGTCCACACTTAATCCGTTTTTGAAAGTGGGGCTCTTAACCAAATTTCAAGCGGGTGAGTTTTTAATCAAATTTCGAAAGTCGGTTAATGGTTCAACTAATTTCAAAATCCTTCATTCTTAAAGCAACTTTCAAACTTCGGTTAAGGGTTCGTTAGATTTCGAAAGTCGATTAAGTGGTGGACGAATTTCAAAATCCGATTATTTTTTTCTTTTATATATTTTTTACTTTTTTTGTTTCAAATTTAATTTTTAATGTTAAATTTTTTTTCATTAGTATGAATATTATTATTTTCTTCTTTCATCAATGAAGTGGCGGAGGAAGATTACACAAATAATTTTACAATTGATAAAATATTTTTCTCACGTGATGAGTTAATTGAATGGGTTCGAGGGATTACATTTTATCTTGGCTTTGTTCTCGTAACTTATAAGATCTAACACAACTACTAGTGAACACGGAAGAAAGATGTTTGTCTTATTAGGTTGTGGAAGGAGTGAGAAATACAGGAAATACAAAATTGAAGTTCATCCGAGTGTATATGGCACAAGAAAATGTGAATATTTCTTTAAGTTGACGAGAAAGACCTATTCTAATGGAGAGGGGTGGGTGTTAAAGGTAATATACAGATATCACAATCATTAATTGTTGAGAGTTTAGTTTGTCACCCGTTTTATAACAGGTTAAATCCTATTGAACAATCATTACTTGTTTACATGAGTAAAATTCAAGTAAAGCCTTCAAATATTCTACTGATTTTAAAAAAACATAATGTTTTTAATGTCACAATAATAAATTAAATCTATAACACAAGGTATACATACAAACGATCTTTGAGAGGGTCAATGATGAAAACCTCCTTGGTTGGAAACTTCAATGTTAGATGCTGAAAACTCAATGTGCAACGGATGAAGATTAATTGATGTGGTTGAAGTGTTATTCGGTGAAAGTGTGATATATGTATGGTGACTTTCGAACAAGAAAAACTGGAAGAAATTGTTAAGCATTTTTTTACTTGAATTCAAAAGTGATTTTACAAAGGCTAGGCACTCCTATTTATAAGTAAAGGAGGCCTTTCACTCTATCTACAATTCCCTCCAATTTTCGAATTTCAAGTGAAAAAGCCAGTTGGAATATCACATTTTCCTTGACAATTCACACTTAAAACCTGGTAATCCATAACAACAGTAATTTGAGGAGGATTCTTGATTCTCTTTCTTTCCGCTTTTAAATCTTCTTTTTCCCTTAGACTTCATGAACTTGCTTAGCTTTTTAATGATGAGACCCATATTTTCTTCTTCTTCAAAGTCCTCATCTTCTTTAATATTTTTTCCTTTTTCATCTCAAATTTGAAGGCCACCGTCTTTTTCTTGCCATTCTCTTCATCTTCATTCAATCTTGAGATTCAGTTCATGTTCTCCTAATTTACCAAACAATGCAGCCATTGACATGGTATTTACCAAACAATGCAACCATTTTTATATTTAATTCATCGATGTCAAAAGACTTACCTCATCTAATGAGATGATTCACAATGTGAGTGAAGCATTTCTGAATACCGATTGTTCACTACTACAAAAAAGTGCATAGATAACACTTTTTTTATCATAGATAACGTTTTTTAAGCGTTATCTATTTGTACGCTATCAGATAGCGCTTCTAAAAAAAGCGCTATCTATTGGTCTAATTTTAAAAAAAGTAATTAATTTTAAAATAAAATATTTCAAAAAATATTTTATATTTTTTGAAAAAAAATATAAAATATTTGTTTTGTTATGTACAAATCCACATTATCTATTGGTTCTATTATATACAAAAAAATAAAAAATATTGAGAAAAATATAACAAAGGTCTCAAAAAAAATGTTCATTAATATGAATAAAAATTATTGGTACAATAATATTTCAAAATCGTTAAATCGTCTAGTATGTGTCATGACATGACATTGCTTTATAAGACAATATATACAACCATAACATATATATCCTATGAGTACCTATAACCATGTAAGTCACCATAACATAACCTATAAACATGTACTAGTTACATATAAACACCAATCTTTCTTAACTTCAACAATTTGAATATTGTTGACATTTCCAACTAGAAGAATACTGCAACAAAGTAAAATAATATAAAATTAGTTAATTATATTTTTACTACAAATTAATTATGACAATGAAGATAACTTAAATGAATTGGAATTGATCCTCCTTTTATCATATCTAATAATTTCTTTCATACAACAAAGAATACAATACCCACAATCATGACTATTGGATTGTTTTGGACCCTAGAAAACAAATAGTAGAAAACATCATTATAATTTGAGCAATGGATAAGCAATGGGATTAAAAAGAATGTGGTATTCTTTTATTTTCTTTTCTTTTATTAGTCTGGACACAACTATTTCACAGCAAACATTAATTTCTACTCTCAATTTATCCTGCACGCACCACTTACTATAATAGATACCCAGTCCTTAAAAAAGGAAAGGCTTCAAACACTACAAGCTAATGCTGAATTTCACCAATCCGTGTCAGACCAAGATCACTAATAATACTTTACCAAACCGATTTTGTTAAACACCCTATCTCATGCAATCAGGTTTTCATTCCATAATTAAGCATGCTTTTAAGCTTTTAATTGAACCATATATACCTTCTGCCCAGTATCCAACAAATATGAATTCAAAGCCATCATATGGTATAAATCAGGATTTTTAATGCAGAATAACAATGTTATGAATATTTTATCCAGTTATGTTAAATATATAAATAAATAGAAAAGTGAAGAGCCATCATAAAATGCATCGAAACAATTATGAAAATATTATTGATGAGTCATCATATGTACTTTTGTTAAATATATAAATAAATTATAAAAGTTATTTTTTATTGTAAAAATATGTATTTTGTCAGACCTCATTAGAACGCACTCAAAACTCCTCCTGTCAGAATCATTAAAACGCACCCAAAACCCCTCTGAGCGGACGCCAGGTGTTAAGCAACGAGGATTTGGAAATCAAATAGTGGAAAACAGGTATCAACAGGTGAGCGGACGTTCGTGTTAACGTGGGAAGCAAAAATTGATTTTTCTGAAAATTCCGTTCCACTCACTCTGCATGCACCCTTCTCCCCAAAACTCTGAACTTCTCATTTTCTCCTTCTTCTCACTAAAAACTCTCCCTTCTCTCTAAGAAATCTTACCTTTTCCCTTCTCCGATCACCATTCAGGCACCGTAGAAGCGTTTCCGGCGCCTTAAGCTTCATTCTGAACCGATCAGTTTCGAGTTCTGAAACTGGTAAGTCTCTTTGTCCTTAACCGTTCGTTCTCTGGAACATGCAACTCAAGTTCTGGTTGCATGTTGTCATCTTGCCTGAACCAATCCTGGTTTCTGTTAATTGTTTTAGTTTGAAGTGTTGGTTGAGCGTTGAGGGTAGAAGAAATTGTAGTCAGACAAACCATACTTCGGCCTCTAGGACGATCGTTCACGCTAGAGGTAAGGGAAACTTATTTCATTTAATTTGTATATTTGCTGTGCTGCATGGACGTTCTTTGAATTGTAATGGAGCATGATTTTGTGATGTCTGATTATATGATATAGGAAGATTTTTATGATCTGATTTATGAGGAATATGAAATGTGCTAAGATATGAATGTATGAAATTATAAAGTTATATGCTGGGAAATGAGTTTGAATGTAAATAAATTCTGAATATGAAATTCCCCTATGATATTGTACGTTCGTCATTGAACGGTCCATGACCGTTCGGTGTTTCTAGTAAACTTCTTTGAAATTGAATTCTTTCATTTGGAAAGAATTCTAGTTGAGGACGAGCGCCTTATTGTAATAGTGCTATGTTTGAGCGTTCGGCCAAGCGTAGATACACTTGAGTGTTCTGTGATGAACTGAAAATTTTGTAAACATGTATTTGTATATTTAGTTATTATTAAACACTATCTTCATCGTACCTTATTATATTTATTATTATTAATGTTTATATGATAAGTTTAATTAGTGATCGGTCTCACTCCAAGCTCTCGTAATGAGTGGCGTTCGGTCTTATACCAAGCGCTTGTACTCGTTTATAATTGATTAATCTTGATGAAATAACGTTCGTCCAATTTCAGTAGAATTTCCTTTACCGTGTTCGGTCATTGACTGGCATTAGGTTTCTGTATATGAATTATTCTACGTATGGTTCTTTAACGTCTTGACCCATCTACATTCACTGTCTCCGACCTAGAGTCCTCGTACTTAATGTATTCTTTGAGTGTTGGTTGGAGTTCACGAGAGTCAGTTCATTTAACTGATTCATGTTGTAAGTAACGTTCGTCATATATTGTATAATTGTACTCGGTTTATTCCTAAATCTAACAGTAACCCGTTCAGTCTCGTTCTATTCTGGAATGGGAGGTTTCTCGGTCTCGTTCCTAGTGTTCACCCTCGTTCTGAGTGCGGACTGAACGTTTGGTATTTGATGTTCTTAGATTTGGTAATAAAGATGATATTAAAATGATGGATAATAAAAGATGAAGAGAATATGAGATGGATAAAAGGTTGTGGTTTCTGAACAAGCGTTCCGGGGATGAACGACTCATTGGATGAATATTGAAATTATAAAGTATGAATGTGGTAATGCTTAGCTGGCGGTTCATCCTGATAGCAAACATGCTTGAAAGAAGGCTTAAGTAGTGTTGTTTGCAATATATTAACAGTGAAAGGGACCTTGGCCTAGTGGTTGTGTGCATTTGTGAAGGGGGCACTAGATCTTGAGGTCGAAACCCCATGACCTAAATTAAGGTTTCCTAGCTCCTTTTTATGGTGAATTTCGGTGTGGTAGCAAAAGTAAATCACATGTTGCTTCATGTAAGTTTTTTTCATGCTTCTGGCATGGCCTCAGTTGTAACACCCATAGTGGGATGCCACAAAACATGAAAACTACAAACATAAGTTTTACAAAATTCACCAAGTCTGAAAATTAAAGTTAAATATAAAATAGCAATTCTGCAAAGAAACTATTTCCCCTTCATTTGCAAACCAACTTCATTTGCAACATCATCTACTCTTGTACAAGTACGATCATCGAAGGAGGAAACTATCACAACAAAAATGCAAGAGTGGGCAACCAAAAATATCCTTTAAAATAATGCAATATACCCACATTAAACACAGAATATATCAAACCAAAATACCATATCTCAACACAGGATTAATATCATATAAAACCATTCATAAACCAATGTTGTTTCCTTGCATTGTGTTGTCACCTTGAAGCCTATTTCTCCAACTTCTCAAGGACTACCGAGTAAAAACACCTTGAAGCCTTTGGGTGAGACATCCAACCTTATCGTTTCCTCATGTAGGAGAAAGGCTAACACTCAAATCTCTGTCTCTATACGAGCCTCCCTTAATGTATCACAATACGAAAAGTTCACTCAACTGAAAACATTACAAGGAAATTACATAGTCTATGTTCACATGACAATTACATACATATTCTTAATAACATACATTACTCATCCAATCATAAGGATTATAATACAATTCTCATTACAATTCAGATATAGTCCCAATGATAAGTATTAATTCATCAAACACAAGCTTCACAACACCATGATAATTATTTAATTAAATTAAACACTACCAGGAGTAAGTAACTTCACATGAATCCACAATAGTATAATACCCCTTCGGTCTACAAGTCTAGGGAAAGATTTGCACACAAACTCAACATTGTTCTTCATGCCCAAGCATGAAATGGGCTACTATTACTTCTACAAAACCAAAACCCACTCGATAAAAAAAAAACAATTTTACTTCAATCTCTTTTTAAACAAAAAACAAAAAAAGGGCCTCACCACCTCACATACTAACATCTTTCAAAAGAAAGAACTCAAGCTGAAAAGAGGAAGCCTAACTCTATAGACAAAGGCCATATACACCCAATATTTAAAGGGAAAACTTCTTCTTTGAAAATTGCGACATGGGACCTACAACATTTTATTATTTTTCCCTTTTCCAAAACCACATTCCTCCCTCCTTTCACACCAAAGCCACAACACTCACCACTTTTTTTCCCACACTTCTTTTTCCCATGCTCTACATACCCTAACACATAACCACCTACCTCTTCTACTTTATTTCTTCTACTTACTAAGCAATCAAACTCCCTTCCCTTTCCTCTCCTATTTTTCATCTTCCAAATTTCCTGCACCCACCACAACATCATACCCTTCATTATCTCCTTCAATCCACTCAACTAAACTCTCTTTGCACACTAAAACTGATACTCTATCTTCTTCTCTCGACCCACTTTCTCTGGTCTTCATCATTCCTTGAATCACTTCCCTTAGCAACCATAAATTTATTTCACCCATCAATCACCACTGGTTTCCTAGTGATTCACACGTTCACAGTGACCAATGAGAAGGTTAAGACCTTCACCCTCAACCCATTACGGTATACTTATGGTAATATCCTGACAAAAGCAAAGTCTAATGAGAGAGTAAGGGCCTCATAAACCCAACGAGTCAAACAAAGACAACCATATATATATATATATATATATATATATATATATATATATATATATATATATATATATATGTATAGCATCACCAAAATTGTTCAAAGACAAAACACAGACCACATAAATATATTGTTACGTTCGAAACACGAAGTGAGGAACCACCCTCAACCTATGAAAATTCATTCATGCACCAATATAATTTCCTAGGGACATGAAGTAACCCAAAGTAAACCCCCAACATAAAAGCTTTATTTTTAAACTGAATACTCCAAGAAAAACACATGGTTTTCTTCAACTACCTAAAAAACACTAGAAGGGGGGTTGAATAGTGTTAAATGGAAAAATATTTTCGCAACTCTTCAAATATAGCACATTCATCGAGTACTAGATTTGTAAAATAAGTATTTAAAAGTTTGACCTTATAAATGATTGAGAATTGTTTAGTGCGAAAGTTACTAGTATGTAAAAATAAAATGCAGTTGCAGGTTTTAATAAGTGAAGAGTTTAGACAAAAAAATAATTGCATAGATATTTTATATTGGTTCACTTCAACTTAGTTATGTCCATTCTCCTCTATCGATATAGGGTTCCACTATAGCCTTCAACAAAATTACAACTGAGTATTCTCACCATTCTTTGTTTTCTCAGTCAACGAATAACCTTTTGTTACCCTAGACTGGATGAGTATTCACACCAATCTTGGTATCCTCAATCGGCGAATAACCTCTTGTTACGCTAGACTGGATGAGTATTCCACCACTACTAATATCCTTTATCAGTAAATAATATTCTGTTACCCTAGATTAGTTTGAGTATGATTGTTTAGATTTCCTTAACTCCACTAAGTTCAACAAGTGTTTTAATTCTCTTTAGAATTGCAATCAACGATTGCTTACAAGCCGTTTAGACTACTACTATCATGGAGAGAATATATGTTCAATACAAAAGTAAGCAAATATTACAATGAAGCTTGATAGTACTACTTGATTTCTCTTTTTCTCTTCTTACAAAAATAAGTATATATTGTAGTAAAGCTTGAGAGGACTTCTAAGTATTTCACTCTATTACTCCCTCTTCTTTCTTCTTATGAAAGTAAGCTATTATTTTGATGAAGCTTGAGAGTATTTGTTTTCTTGAGTTCTTCTCTTTCTCTATATTCTTGGTTAGAGGAATTTTACATCGATAGATCAAAGAGATTTCCTTACTCAATTTTGATGATGTTTATTCTTGATATTCTTCTCTCCTTGATGAAATAGTCGTTTTGACGATGTTTGTCTTCAGATTTGATAATATGACTATTTGAGGAAACTTGTCTCGAGGTCTGATTACTACTAGTTATTGGTGTAGGTGTCTGTCATAGGATGGAGTCTTTTTTTTCCATAGCAAACATGCTTTTCAGAATTTTATCAAAAGCATATTTGATTTCTCATTTGGCACAACTTTCGATGAATGAATTCATTCTTATTTTATAGATGAACGCTTGTAGTAACTTTCCTGTTTACTTTGATGTTTTCAATCGTTGATCATTTAATATTGTTCAGAGTTTGTTCAAAGTCTACTATTTTACTAAGAATGTGTTTGATATCTTTTAGTATGTAAGAGGCTTTTGTTGTATATTGTATTTGGGTCATCATTTTCTAAGGTGAACATTCTGTGAATGTCATCCACTTTTGATTTATTTAGGTCGTAGGTCGATGTATGTAGTACATTCATCAAATATCTCTTGTCACTTTTGTTGCTTTTGAATTTTGAACATTTAATGTTCGAGTTGACATCAGGGATCGATGATCGAGGCTTGGGGATTGAGTAATTGAAGATGATTGATTCGTTTATGTTTAAAGCATTAGGAATCTTATGGTTATTACCTCTAATCTTAATATTTGTTTTATCGGTAGCTTACCACATACTTGTTTGTCTTTATGTGTTTGTGAATGAAAATTATCGGCGATGACTGTATAATGTATTATACATGAGCAGATGATGTTGTAGATTTTCCATAAGCATGATTTCTTCGAGAGATGACGGGGAAAGGTTTGGGATTTCTTTAAAAGTTATTGTGCTTATACTTTTGAGACAATGTAATTGGAATTATTTTATTTCATCATTTATTTTAGTTATTTTTTAATAATGTAATTAGACAAGTCTTTTGAAACTATTGTTTTTAAAATAAATTATGCACATTTAAATATTGAGGTTTTTTAAAAATATGTTTCCGCGCTATGATAAAAGTTTGAAATTACCGATTTTTGTAACAACTCGTGACACCCTAAATTTAAGGAGTTACAATAATCTATTACAATAAGTTGTAATCGATTACGTCATGTTGATATCATTTATGGGTCCACGACTTTGTTGGTAATCGATTATAATATTATTGTAATCAATTACCAATGGTTGTAATTCAAATTACAGGTCATTGCAATCGATTATAATTATATTCCAATCGATTACTAAAGGCAAAAATGGGTAAAACAAATGAAAGTAATCGATTAAGGAGTTGGTAATCGATTAATAGAGGGATTTGGCCATAGAAAACTTGTGATATTTGCTTTATACTCATCATATATTGCATAAAATGTATAAAGTAGAAAATAAGATACAATATAAGGCAGAAATGTAATTTATTAATATTAAAAGATGATAAATACAGAGATGTAAGAATTATTGACGATATGGACAAGTCCCCTTATGATGACCTTCGTTGTTGTAGTAAGAACACTTTTTAGGCTTATCTAAGGTCAGACGATCCATCTTATTATAGATTCTAGTAGTTGTTGGTCTTCTCGATGCCTTATGTCACATTTGAGGATTTGATATGAAGTTTGGACCAGTATAGTAGACGAATAATCTTCATTTCGAAAGGGGTGAAATTGTACTTCATATACCTTGTAAATATTGTGAAGAGTGTAAACCAAATTGGTATATTGCGTTAATGGTATATGTGAATATGCACAAACGAAAATGTCATGATGACATGGGGGCGAATAGCTTGGAAGTGACCAAAATCACACAACCATTCATTTAGCCTAACATTATACAAAATTTGATGTGGGCGATATTGGTGGGAGGTTGAGATTTCTTGAACGTCAAATTCAAAAATTTCTCGATCAAAGTGATGATTATGAAAAAATGGCGATGGTTTTTTATTTTTCTGAATAGTGTCAGTAATTTCTTTTGGATATTGGTGGCCTGCTACTAATATGTATTGCGTTTTTATGCTTTGTTCAACAAACCTTGATTGTGTCCTCCCAAATGTTGTTTTGATTAAAGCACAAATTGATAATGAATGTGCTCCCTTTTAGCACAGAGTTCATACTCAACCAGATTTGTGATCATAAGTCAATATCTTCTGCCTCTATCAAAAGCCTGAGGCCACTTTAATAAAAAATTTTCTATCCAAGCTACTACTTGTTGGGGGAATTGGTTTGTCATTTTGGTAAGTTTTGTCATTACAATTGGTTGCTTCACCTCGTTCACTACAACAACATAATAAAAAAATTGTAAGAATTCGTGTAGGAAATTTAAAAAGTAATTTGGTAACAAAGACTAGTTAATTAGTACTTAATTTTATGAATTGTCGCCTGAGTTCTTGATTTTTGAATTTGTTGTTGAAGTTGGAGGCTAGATGACATATGCAATAAATAGAATTTATACCATCCTTTTCCCAACCAACTTCTTTTGATCGTAAGGATGATAATATGTCCTTCCCTTTGTCAATTGTGATGCAAAGATTTTTGTTAAGGGGTAATATGTTATTGAAGTAATTGACAAAACCATATCAGTGCCTTCTTTCTCTCACCTTTGACAATACCAAATGTCAATGAAAAAGATTTCTATTATCGTCTTGAGCAATGGTGGTGAGTAAAATTCCATGATATTTACTCATTAGAAAGGTTCCATCCACTTAAGAAAAGTTCTGCATAATATGTTGAGGAGAAGAGTGAAAATGTCGGTGACCCAACAAAAGTCTAAGGTATCGAGCCTATTGTAGAATCGTTCCCTCCTTTAGCAGAAAATAACAAAGCACAAAAAGAAAGAGAAATCCTCTCGAAGGCATCAGTCACCTACTCGATCACTTAATTGAGGTCGCTTTGTCTTAGATAATGAGTTTGGGGAGGTACACTCTTCTTAGCCCAATGTGTGAAGGAATCAAAATCATATTTACATCAACTGAGAATGAGATTGTGAATTGTTTGAATTTGAACATGCTATTTTATTCCTTCGTGGATCTCCAATCTCGTGTCTTAGAGGTAAAGCAACAAGATTGTGAATTGTTTGAATTTGAACATGCTCTTTGATTCCTTCATGGAGCTCCAATCTCGTGTCTTAGTGGTAAAGTAGTAATTGTGATCATAACTAGTGAAAAGGGCTCCTCGGCGGAGGTGGAGAAGCTATAGGTTGAGGTTTTAAATTTGAAAAGGTGTTTGAGGAATATGTCAAAGCAAAATGAAGGTTTTAAGAGGGAGCTATTTGATCATATGGTTGATTGCAACTGATGGAGTACTTGATGCTTGCAAACCGAGGTTAGAGAAAAGGAGACAAAGGTTGTTAGGAATGTAAATCTAGAATCACAACTGATTTAACTGTCATTAGACAGTTTACTTTTTGTACATATATACTGCTGACTTCAATAAGAAAATTAATCGTTTTCTCTAAATCTTTTGCATCTCTATTTTCATTGCCTATCTCTCTCGGTTCCGCTTTTTCAAAATATCTTCCTCTCTTCTCTGATACGCTGCCACTCTAACAGTGGTATCAGAGCCAGGTTTCGAATCTGGGAGGAGTAGTCAAGTAAAGAAACTCTGCAGCAAAATAGATTTTACGCTGAAGTATGGCAGGGATGATCCAAAGTAACCTACCGGTATTCGACGGAAAGAATTTCGAAGATTGGTGCGTAAAGATGGATGCTATATTGAGCTTCCATGAGATCGATGAAATTGTCAAAGATGGGTTTAAAGATCCTGCAAAGAATGCTACAGATGAAGAAAAGAAAGCGTATAAAGAGAACAGAAAATTAGACTGCAAAGCACGCATGATCTTGCATCAATGCATCTCGACGGCGATATTCCAAAAGGTGTCAAAGGCGAGAACGGCCAAAGAAACATGGGAGATCTTACAAGATGGGTACGGAACTGCTGGAAATATAAAGGAGATTAAGCTACAGTCACTACGGCGGCAGTATGAGCTCCTGAACATGGGGGAACAAGAAACCATTCAAGGGTACATCGACAGGATCCAAGTAATTGTCAACGCAATGCGTGCATGTGACAAAGTTGTCAAGGACAAGAAGATAGTTCATAAGATCTTGCGTACGTTAACGCCCCAGTATGACCACATTGTTGTGGCGATTGTAGAAAGTAGAGATTTGGAGAAAATGAAAGTCGAGGAGTTGCAAAACTCACTTGAAGCTCACGAACAGAGACTGCTAGAAAGGAAAGTCGCAGAACAAGATGCAACACAGATCAGCCAAGCATTACAAGCCAAAATACAAAAGGGTCGTGGATTTGGTAGAGGAAGAGGCAGAATGCGAGGTGGTCGTGGAGGCCGAAACGGAGGAAGGTCCGCTAATAACCAAGATCAGAACAAAGATGACGTTAACTATGATCAAAAGGAAGGAAACTTCAGAGGAAGAGGTGGCAGAAACAGAGGAAGAGGTGGCAGAAGAAATGTCCACAAAAGAAATGTGCAATGTTTCACATGTAGTAAATTTGGCCATTATTCGTCTAAATGTTGGCATAATGAAAACACCAAGAAAGAGAAGAATGACGAAGCTAATCTAGTGAAAGACGAACAAGAATCAGATTCTGATCACGTAGTGCTAATGACTGTTACAACGCAAGGAAGAAATACTGATGAGAATCTGATTAATCAAAGAAAACAAGTACTTGAGACAAGCGAAGATGAAGACAACTGCACAAAGAATGCTGCAGAAAAAGAATACGTGTCTCTTACTGGGAAGACGAGCCATGCAAATGAGGAATCATCGTGGTATTTGGATACAAGTTGTTCCAACCACATGACAAGAAATCGAAATTGGCTGATCGATCTTGATACTAGTGTTAAAAGCATAATACGGTTCGCTGATAATAGTACCATAAGAGCTGAAGGCACGGGAAATGTATTGATTGCGCGCAAAGATGGAAGGCCAGTATACATGCATAATGTTCTTTACGTACCCACCATGAGAAGCAACCTCTTGAGTCTTGGTCAATTACACGAGAAAGGATACACCATGAAAATGGAACAAGGGCACATCAAAGTGTTCGACGAAAAGCAACGAACGATACTCAAAGCTCCTATTGCCAGCAATCGCACATGTCGTGTAGATCTGAATACAGTGGAGATACAATGCATGAAAGCAACAAGTGTTGAAGGAAATTGGCTGTGGCATTATCGTTACGGGCATCTAAACTTTAGAAGCTTGATGCAACTCAAAGAAAAGAAGCTTGTGAGTGGAATCTGTACGATTGAGGCACCTAAGAAAGTTTGTGAAAGTTGCACCATAGGAAAGCAAACAAGATCAGTATTCAAGAAACGTGCCTACAAGAGAGCAAGATAGCTGCTAGAAGTGGTGCATGCTGATGTATGTGGACCATTCGACGTGTCGTCTCTGGGAGGTAACAGATACTTCCTACTTTTTGTGGATGAGCTTTCTAGAAAAATTTGGGTTTATCTGTGTCGCAACCAGGATCGCGACGGGACGACGATCCATGAAAAATAAAAACTGCTTTTGAAAAAAAAAAGATTTTGGAGTCGCCACCATAGTTTATTCTGGAAAACTACGGAAAAACCATAAAATGATAAGACCTGGTCTGCGAAAATGAGATTCTAAGTTCGGGAGTCGGTTACGTGTAGGGAAGGTATTAGCACCCTACAACGCCTGCCCTAAGGCAGTACCTTTAACTAAATATGCGAATATGATGTGGTTTTCAAAATGTTTAACTATCCCCTAAAATAAGATTCTAAAGAAACAACATGTATTTTTTAGTTTTTTGAGCCCGACAAGGATTCACCTTGCTCCTACGTATTCTCATTAAGAATGAGAAATCAGGGTTCCGTAGTTCTTTTAGAAAATTGCTTGAAAATTTATTTGAAAATTGTTTGAGAATTTTGTTTGGAAATGATTTTGATTTTTTTTGGAAAATGAACCTGACAAGGACTGGCCTTGCTCCTACGTATCTCCACTTTTGATGGAGAATCAAGGATCACGTAGTTCTGGCTAGCCATATTGTATGTTGTTTGAAAATGTGGATGTTTTTGGGTTTTGAAAGATTTTGTATTTTTTTGGTATTTTTATAAAATAAACAAAAAATGTTTTCAGCACAAAGACAATGCGTGCGATCACACATGTGCTTAACCTTTAAAATATTTTTGGTATTTTTATAAAATATTTAGATTTTTGCATGATGAGCACTAGGCTGATGCATACGATCGCACGAGTACTCACACGACTTTTTTTTTCTTATTGTTTGCGTAATGAGCACTAGGCTGATGCGTACGATCGCACAAGCACTCACACGGCTTTTTTTGTTTATTTTAGATTTTGGGTAATGAGTACTAGGTTGATGCGTACGATCGCACGAGTACTCATACCGATATTTATATTATTACATGTTTTTAAAGTTTTATATTTTTTTATTAAGAAGGATAGATGGGTTGAAATATGAAAAGCATAAAGAAAAATTGTAATAGAAAACACGATGAATTTATAAACTAAAAAAATGATCAAAATGCATATATAAATAGAATGAAGAGAAAATGTATACCTTGTTGAAGATTTGTGTGATGAAATAAAACTCTACTTGTAATAAGTTGTGAGAAAGATAGATGGAAGATGAAGAAGATAACTTTATGGTAGAAATGGGGTACGGGATTTATTATGTATAGAGAGATAGTAAAATGTGAGGGAGAAATGAAGTAGAGTTTCGGGATGGAATGAAGAGATTTTGAGAGAGAAGATATGGATATTATGTAAATTGTGTGTGTGAAGTGAAGAGAATGTAGGTATTTATAGAGTTAAGGATGAAGAAAGTTGATGAACAAAAATAATATAATAAGTTGGTGGAAAATTTAGATGAAATAAAAATTAATCACAAAAATGCAATAAAATAAATAAGTAAAGAAATAAAACGTTTGGGGAAACAAGAAGTTGAATCTGGCAGAGCCAGTTAGACAACTTCTAATCCTTCCAAAATGCAATAAAATAAATAAGTAAAGAAATAAAACGTTTGGGGAAACAAGAAGTTGAATCTGGCAGAGCCGGTTAGACAACTTCTAATCCTTCCAAAATGCAATAAAATAAATAAGTAAAGAAATAAAACGTTTGGGGAAACAAGAAGTTGAATCTGGCAGAGCCGGTTAGACAACTTCTAATCCTTCCAAAATGCAATAAAATAAATAAGTAAAGAAATAAAGCGTTTGGGGAAATAAGAAGTTGAATCTGGCAGAGCCGGTTAGACAACTTCTAATCCTTCCAAAATGCAATAAAATAAATAAGTAAAGAAATAAAACGTTTGGGGAAATAAGAAGTTGAATCTGGCAGAGCCGGTTAGACAACTTCTAATCCTTCCAAAATACAAAAATAAACAACTAATAACATACAAATGGCATAACATAATCAATATCACGTTTTACAACTATCACACTTGGATATCAACACAAAAGCATACTCTCATTTAAATTCAAAATCATACAGAAACAAAATACTCCATAATCATGATTTAAGATCAGACAAAAGCAAAATATAGCATATTCAAGGCTCAAGATAATACAAGAGGAGATACTCAAGGTTAGCTTCCCTTACCTCTATTACAGACTTAATCTCCTCGCTCTCTGAAAACTTCCAGAATATCCCCTTTGAAATTAGAAATTCTTCCAACCCTCTTCTCTCAAAAATTTTCTCAATTCTTTTGTGTAAATTTTCAGCCTCCCCCCTTGGCTATTTATAGTAAAAAAAAATTTACTATTCATTTGTACTATTCATTTTTACTATTCATTTTTTTATTCATTTTACTATTACAAAATTAATTTTTTATTTGCAAATTGGTGAATTCTGATCTCAAAGCTACGTGGAACACTTATCCTTTCCAAAAATAATTTTTTTTTTTTTACTTTTCACTTTTTACTATTCACAATTCACTATTCACTATTTACTATTCACTATTCACTTTTTATTTATTTATTTATTTATTTATTTATTATTAATTTTATTTACCCGGACGAAATTGGGTATTGACAGCTGCCCCTCTTTACTTAGATTTTACTAGATAATATGACAAACAACGTTTGTATATTATCAGAGTAAAAGATAAGTAAAGATAAAAATACTAATTTCGTCTGGGTTTCAAAGAGAAAGGGGGAGAATAACAATCGATTCAAGTACATAAGATGAATAGAATCACGATGCAACAAAAATTGAACTTAAGGGCGAGGCAAAAATTAAACTTAAGGGCCAGCGTGAAAACTGGGCTTGGGGGCCAGCGTGGAAGCTGGGCTTGAGGCCAGTGTGAAAACTGGGCTTGAGGGCCAGCGTGGAAGCTGGGCTTGAGGCCAGTGTGAAAACTGGGCTTGGGGCCAGCGTGGAAACTGGGCTTGGGGGCCAGCGTGAAAACTGGGCTTGGGGGCCAGCGTAAAAACTGGGCTTGGGGGCCAGTGTGAAAACTGGGCTTGGGGCCAGTGTGAAAGCTGGGCTTGGGGGCCAGTGTGAAAACTGGGCTTGGGGCCAGTGTGAAAACTGGGCTTGGGGTCCAGCGTGGAAACTGGGCTTTGGGGGCCAGTGTGAAAACTGGGCTTGGGGCCAGTGTGAAAACTGGGCTTGGGGGCCAGCGTGGAAACTGGGCTTTGGGGGCCAGTGTGAAAACTGGGCTTGGGGCCAGTGTGAAAACTGGGCTTGGGGGCCAGTGTGAAAACTGGGCTTGGGGGCCAGTGTGAAAACTGGGCTTTGGGAGCCAATGTAAAAATTGGGTTTTGTGGGCCAGTATGGAAACTGGGCTTTCAAATTTTGAAATTCTTGAAACTTGTAATTTGAGAAATGTTGGCCAGTGTGGAAACTGGGCTTGGGGCCAATGTAAAAATTGGGCTTTGTGGGCCAGTATGGAAACTGGGCTTTCAAATTTTGAAATTTTTGAAACTTGAAATGTTTTGTAATTTTGACACAAATTTGAAAGCTCGATCGACATGAAACAATATGGCTTGATAGAGAAAATCTGAATGTTATTCTTTTTGTGTTTTCTTTGTTTTTTCTTTGTTTTTTTTTTTTGAAGAAGGAAATGGATAACCATTCATGTGAATGAAGAGGATTTCGATGAGAAATACTTTCTTTTTGATAGATACATGAAAACGTTTGCTTTGTTTTGTTTTTTTTTTTGTTATTTTTTTTTATGAAATGAGGAACAAGGTTTTAGAACTTTTGCTCAAGGTTGAAAATATGATTAAACAAGGTGTTGCATCTTTGTACAAGGATTAGGATTTTGAAACCTCGATATGCAAGAGAAACATAACTGATGTAAATTTTGAAATTGGAGGAGAAAACTTTGATGCACGTTGATTTTTTTGTCTTTTTGAAAAAAGAAGATTTGGTGAAAATATGTAATTTTGAAATTGGAGGAGAAAACTTTGAGGCATTTTGATTTTTTTTTTTCTTTTTGAAGGAAGAAGATTTGATAAACATTCATGAAAATATGTACATGATGTTGACTTTTGATCCGTGATAGAAGATTATAAAACTATGACGCTTTTTTTTTAGTGAGTCAATTTGTTTTCTTTGAAATCATCAATTTTATGAAGATTTAGACTTTCATTTTCTTTTTTACAATGGATGTCGAATTATAAAGTCAAATGTTCAAAATGAAACTTATGTGTTGGATATTTCTTGATGAAATACTAATGTGTACATGCTTGATATGAGAGAATGGTTAAAATGGTAAGAGATATTTGGAGGGGTTTAGAGGAGACTGAAATGGCTTTTTGGATACATCATTCCTTATACAATCATCAATGAAGATGCAATATATGAATGTCAATGTGAAATAGGATATACCCAAAGGTTACTTTGGTTTGGTGTCTGGGAAAAGGAATGTGAGGGGATACGTTATGAATCAGGGATTGAGAATATCATGTGAGATTTATAAAATAAACCCAATTTTGGTGGTGGTAGATTTTTTTTTTAAATTTAGGGCGAACCAAGATCATGCGAGGCCTAACAAGGGATGCCCCAGTCTTGGTATGAGCTTTGTGAGATTAATAAACTTTGCTCAATATCTTGAAGGGGCCAAAACATATGAAACTTACAAAGTTGCCTTAGTTTTGGAGAACGAGTGAAAAAAGTTATGCAAAACCTACAAAGTTGCCCCTAGTTTGGGAATTGGGGAAAGAGTTTGAATGTGATATGAATTTGTTCAAAAATTTGTGATGAATATGGAAATGATTGGCTTGAAAAGATTGCCCCAATTAGCTTGATTTTCCTTCATATAATTTTGATCGATAGGGAGTTCCCTTCTTCCGAGGACATTTTTTTTAATGGATTGTTAGTCATTTTGTCTTGTCTCAAAATTAAGTTTTATGAAAATTTAAGCAACCATTATTCAATCTGTGTGGACTTTTATTGGGCTTGTAACGTGGCTTGGGCTGAAAGGTATGGAAAGAAAGGATATAGAGGCCCAAATGAGTGTTTGTGGGTCATTTGAAACAAGAGTTACCATCTACACCTTGTATCAGCTATTCGTCAAAAATTGTTTTGACTTTCTTTGCTGATCTGTAAACTTCACTTTTTGTTTGTCATCACTTTGTGATTCTTTCTATTTTTGATCTTTGATTTTGATGAATCATCTTCATTTGATCACTAAGTGTGATATTTATCTTTCGCAATTTGAATTGACTTCTAATGTGATGGTAACCCTTGTTTAGGTAAATTTTTTTTGAAAAGAAAGTTCTTATTGGCTCAAATTTGGTAACAATGGTTATATCTTTTTATTTTTTTGGATGAAGAAAGATGGCCACACATCATTTCAAATTTTGATTGTTTTATTTTCACAAGGTTAATTAGGAGACAAGACTAAATGATCTCAACAAGAGTCATTTTTTTTTATATTCTTTTTTGTCAGTCCTAGCGAAATCAAGGATCTCCCAAAATGAAAGCCAGTGGAAGTAATGGAAAATCTACCCCAGAACATGATTTGGGTCAATCTTTTGGTTTAGTGAAGGTCGAAAGATGACGTTTTCAAACAATGTACACCCAAATACTTCTTAAGAATACGTGATTTGATCATTTGACAATAGGAGATTATGACATCCATTACATTTTTTTTTAATCTCATAAAATGGACGATTTGCATCGAAAATAATTGACTCAACACTTGACATGATATGCATATATATTTTTTGGGTTTTATGAATGAAGAAATGTAATATGAAGTAAAATGATGATACTAGCTAAAGATTTTTTTATTTTTAGAGAAAATTGGGTTTGGTGACCCTTTTTTTTTTTAAAATCGTACTCAAACAAAAGCATGCACGAACCCAAAAATTATTCTCGAAGCTTAAGAAAATATGGTTTCATTCATTATTTTTTTTTAAGTTAATTTTTATTTTTTGACTTACGAAAAATAAATATATGTACATCTCAGAACAATTAAATTTTAATTGAAAGGAAAGATATTACACGCTTAAAACAAAATATTCTATCAAAAAGATTTTTTTTTGTTTGAAGGATAACAATTCACATTTTATTTGTATGAAAAATGAGGTCCAGAAATTCAAAATAATGATCTACATTGCCCCAAAATATGTACACTTTATTAATTTTTTTTTAGATTTTTCATGCCCTAAAAATATTTTAAGAAATTCTAATTTTTTTTCTTTTTCGGATGATTCCGAGAACAAAATTAATTTTATTTTATTTTCATATTTTATTATTATTTTTATTTCTTTTAAAAGAAATATGATACATTTATTGTAAAATAGGAAATGACATACAAACTGAAACAAAATAGTCTCCCTTTCGTGCCTTATCAGAGGTCAAATGACTAAAGTTCTAAGGCCAAATATATGCACTCACAAGGATAGCTCCCTAATGCTTAAATCAAGGCCACCAGAGTTATGGCTCTTTTCACTGTCTCTCCACAACAGTCAGAGTAATAAACTAGATGTGGAGACACAAATGAAGAGAACAGACTCTAGCTGGAGTTCTCACGATAGCCAGACAGGAAGTACATCCCAGAGTGACACCGCTACACAACCCCTCTATTTCTAAGTTGCGCTCAGACCCGGGTATAGGGCCTCACTCATGATATGCATATTGTGTAGAGGGAGAGTATAACAACAATTTCAAAAATAAACACAAATAAGTAGACATATCAAACATAGATAAGGAACAATTATTTCACACATAAAGAAAAAGTAAAAGAAACTCGCATGCAATTATTCTAAATATCAAACATAGATAAGGAAAAAGAGAATAAAAACATAAAGTAAAAACCACATCGAATTCGCTTATCTAATTAAATGGCCTGACTCTCTGACGTCCCCAGTGGAGTCGCCATCTGTCGCAACCAGGATCGCGACGGGACGACGATCCATGAAAAATAAAAACTGCTTTTGAAAAAAAAAAGATTTTGGAGTCGCCACCATAGTTTATTCTGGAAAACTACGGAAAAACCATAAAATGATAAGACCTGGTCTGCGAAAATGAGATTCTAAGTTCGGGAGTCGGTTACGTGTAGGGAAGGTATTAGCACCCTACAACGCCTGCCCTAAGGCAGTACCTTTAACTAAATATGCGAATATGATGTGGTTTTCAAAATGTTTAACTATCCCCTCAAATAAGATTCTAAAGAAACAACATGTATTTTTTAGTTTTTTGAGCCCGACAAGGATTCACCTTGCTCCTACGTATTCTCATTAAGAATGAGAAATCAGGGTTCCGTAGTTCTTTTAGAAAATTGCTTGAAAATTTATTTGAAAATTGTTTGAGAATTTTGTTTGGAAATGATTTTGATTTTTTTTGGAAAATGAACCTGACAAGGACTGGCCTTGCTCCTACGTATCTCCACTTTTGATGGAGAATCAAGGATCACGTAGTTCTGGCTAGCCATATTGTATGTTGTTTGAAAATGTGGATGTTTTTGGGTTTTGAAAGATTTTGTATTTTTTTGGTATTTTTATAAAATAAACAAAAAATGTTTTCAGCACAAAGACGATGCGTGCGATCACACATGTGCTTAACCTTTAAAATATTTTTGGTATTTTTATAAAATATTTAGATTTTTGCATGATGAGCACTAGGCTGATGCGTACGATCGCACGAGTACTCACACGGCTTTTTTTTTCTTATTGTTTGCGTAATGAGCACTAGGCTGATGCGTACGATCGCACGAGCACTCACACGGCTTTTTTTGTTTATTTTAGATTTTGGGTAATGAGTACTAGGTTGATGCGTACGATCGCACGAGTACTCATACCGATATTTATATTATTACATGTTTTTAAAGTTTTATATTTTTTTATTAAGAAGGATAGATGGGTTGAAATGTGAAAAGCATAAAGAAAAATTGTAATAGAAAACACGATGAATTTATAAACTAAAAAAATGATCAAAATGCATATATAAATAGAATGAAGAGAAAATGTATACCTTGTTGAAGATTTGTGTGATGAAATAAAACTCTACTTGTAATAAGTTGTGAGAAAGATAGATGGAAGATGAAGAAGATAACTTTATGGTAGAAATGGGGTACGGGATTTATTATGTATAGAGAGATAGTAAAATGTGAGGGAGAAATGAAGTAGAGTTTCGGGATGGAATGAAGAGATTTTGAGAGAGTAGATATGGATATTATGTAAATTGTGTGTGTGAAGTGAAGAGAATGTAGGTATTTATAGAGTTAAGGATGAAGAAAGTTGATGAACAAAAATAATATAATAAGTTGGTGGAAAATTTAGATGAAATAAAAATTAATCACAAAAATGCAATAAAATAAATAAGTAAAGAAATAAAACGTTTGGGGAAACAAGAAGTTGAATCTGGCAGAGCCGGTTAGACAACTTCTAATCCTTCCAAAATGCAATAAAATAAATAAGTAAAGAAATAAAACGTTTGGGGAAACAAGAAGTTGAATCTGGCAGAGCCGGTTAGACAACTTCTAATCCTTCCAAAATGCAATAAAATAAATAAGTAAAGAAATAAAACGTTTGGGGAAACAAGAAGTTGAATCTAGCAGAGCCGGTTAGACAACTTCTAATCCTTCCAAAATGCAATAAAATAAATAAGTAAAGAAATAAAGCGTTTGGGGAAATAAGAAGTTGAATCTGGCAGAGCCGGTTAGACAACTTCTAATCCTTCCAAAATGCAATAAAATAAATAAATAAAGAAATAAAACGTTTGGGGAAATAAGAAGTTGAATCTGGCAGAGCCGGTTAGACAACTTCTAATCCTTCCAAAATACAAAAATAAACAACTAATAACATACAAATGGCATAACATAATCAATATCACGTTTTACAACTATCACACTTGGATATCAACACAAAAGCATACTCTCATTTAAATTCAAAATCATACAGCAACAAAATACTCCATAATCATGATTTAAGATCAGACAAAAGCAAAATATAGCATATTCAAGGCTCAAGATAATACAAGAGGAGATACTCAAGGTTAGCTTCCCTTACCTCTATTACAGACTTAATCTCCTCGCTCTCTGAAAACTTCCAGAATATCCCCTTTGAAATTAGAAATTCTTCCAACTCTCTTCTCTCAAAAATTTTCTCAATTCTTTTGTGTCAATTTTCAGCCTCCCCCCTTGGCTATTTATAGTAAAAAAAAATTTACTATTCATTTGTACTATTCATTTTTACTATTCATTTTTTTATTCATTTTACTATTACAAAATTAATTTTTTATTTGCAAATTGGTGAATTCTGATCTCAAAGCTACGTGGAACACTTATCCTTTCCAAAAATAATTTTTTTTTTTTTTTACTTTTCACTTTTTACTATTCACAATTCACTATTCACTATTTACTATTCACTATTCACTTTTTATTTATTTATTTATTTATTTATTTATTATTAATTTTATTTACCCGGACGAAATTGGGTATTGACAGCTGCCCCTCTTTACTTAGATTTTACTAGATAATATGACAAACAACGTTTGTATATTATCAGAGTAAAAGATAAGTAAAGATAAAAATACTAATTTCGTCTGGGTTTCAAAGAGAAAGGGGGAGAATAACAATCGATTCAAGTACATAAGATGAATAGAATCACGATGCAACAAAAATTGAACTTAAGGGCGAGGCAAAAATTAAACTTAAGGGCCAGCGTGAAAACTGGGCTTGGGGGCCAGCGTGGAAGCTGGGCTTGAGGCCAGTGTGAAAACTGGGCTTGAGGGCCAGCGTGGAAGCTGGGCTTGAGGCCAGTGTGAAAACTGGGCTTGGGGCCAGCGTGGAAACTGGGCTTGGGGGCCAGCGTGAAAACTGGGCTTGGGGGCCAGCGTAAAAACTGGGCTTGGGGGCCAGTGTGAAAACTGGGCTTGGGGCCAGTGTGAAAGCTGGGCTTGGGGGCCAGTGTGAAAACTGGGCTTGGGGCCAGTGTGAAAACTGGGCTTGGGGTCCAGCGTGGAAACTGGGCTTTGGGGGCCAGTGTGAAAACTGGGCTTGGGGCCAGTGTGAAAACTGGGCTTGGGGGCCAGCGTGGAAACTGGGCTTTGGGGGCCAGTGTGAAAACTGGGCTTGGGGCCAGTGTGAAAACTGGGCTTGGGGGCCAGTGTGAAAACTGGGCTTGGGGGCCAGTGTGAAAACTGGGCTTTGGGAGCCAATGTAAAAATTGGGTTTTGTGGGCCAGTATGGAAACTGGGCTTTCAAATTTTGAAATTCTTGAAACTTGTAATTTGAGAAATGTTGGCCAGTGTGGAAACTGGGCTTGGGGCCAATGTAAAAATTGGGCTTTGTGGGCCAGTATGGAAACTGGGCTTTCAAATTTTGAAATTTTTGAAACTTGAAATGTTTTGTAATTTTGACACAAATTTGAAAGCTCGATCGACATGAAACAATATGGCTTGATAGAGAAAATCTGAATGTTATTCTTTTTGTGTTTTCTTTGTTTTTTCTTTGTTTTTTTTTTTTTTTGAAGAAGGAAATGGATAACCATTCATGTGAATGAAGAGGATTTCGATGAGAAATACTTTCTTTTTGATAGATACATGAAAACGTTTGCTTTGTTTTGTTTTTTTTTTTGTTATTTTTTTTTATGAAATGAGGAACAAGGTTTTAGAACTTTTGCTCAAGGTTGAAAATATGATTAAACAAGGTGTTGCATCTTTGTACAAGGATTAGGATTTTGAAACCTCGATATGCAAGAGAAACATAACTGATGTAAATTTTGAAATTGGAGGAGAAAACTTTGATGCACGTTGATTTTTTTGTCTTTTTGAAAAAAGAAGATTTGGTGAAAATATGTAATTTTGAAATTGGAGGAGAAAACTTTGAGGCATTTTGATTTTTTTTTTCTTTTTGAAGGAAGAAGATTTGATAAACATTCATGAAAATATGTACATGATGTTGACTTTTGATCCGTGATAGAAGATTATAAAACTATGACGCTTTTTTTTAGTGAGTCAATTTGTTTTCTTTGAAATCATCAATTTTATGAAGATTTAGACTTTCATTTTCTTTTTTACAATGGATGTCGAATTATAAAGTCAAATGTTCAAAATGAAACTTATGTGTTGGATATTTCTTGATGAAATACTAATGTGTACATGCTTGATATGAGAGAATGGTTAAAATGGTAAGAGATATTTGGAGGGGTTTAGAGGAGACTGAAATGGCTTTTTGGGTACATCATTCCTTATACAATCATCAATGAAGATGCAATATATGAATGTCAATGTGAAATAGGATATACCCAAAGGTTACTTTGGTTTGGTGTCTGGGAAAAGGAATGTGAGGGGATACGTTATGAATCAGGGATTGAGAATATCATGTGAGATTTATAAAATAAACCCAATTTTGGTGGTGGTAGATTTTTTTTTAAATTTAGGGCGAACCAAGATCATGCGAGGCCTAACAAGGGATGCCCCAGTCTTGGTATGAGCTTTGTGAGATTAATAAACTTTGCTCAATATCTTGAAGGGGCCAAAACATATGAAACTTACAAAGTTGCCTTAGTTTTGGAGAACGAGTGAAAAAAGTTATGCAAAACCTACAAAGTTGCCCCTAGTTTGGGAATTGGGGAAAGAGTTTGAATGTGATATGAATTTGTTCAAAAATTTGTGATGAATATGGAAATGATTGGCTTGAAAAGATTGCCCCAATTAGCTTGATTTTCCTTCATATAATTTTGATCGATAGGGAGTTCCCTTCTTCCGAGGACATTTTTTTTAATGGATTGTTAGTCATTTTGTCTTGTCTCAAAATTAAGTTTTATGAAAATTTAAGCAACCATTATTCAATCTGTGTGGACTTTTATTGGGCTTGTAACGTGGCTTGGGCTGAAAGGTATGGAAAGAAAGGATATAGAGGCCCAAATGAGTGTTTGTGGGTCATTTGAAACAAGAGTTACCATCTACACCTTGTATCAGCTATTCGTCAAAAATTGTTTTGACTTTCTTTGCTGATCTGTAAACTTCACTTTTTGTTTGTCATCACTTTGTGATTCTTTCTATTTTTGATCTTTGATTTTGATGAATCATCTTCATTTGATCACTAAGTGTGATATTTATCTTTCGCAATTTGAATTGACTTCTAATGTGATGGTAACCCTTGTTTAGGTAAATTTTTTTTGAAAAGAAAGTTCTTATTGGCTCAAATTTGGTAACAATGGTTATATCTTTTTATTTTTTTGGATGAAGAAAGATGGCCACACATCATTTCAAATTTTGATTGTTTTATTTTCACAAGGTTAATTAGGAGACAAGACTAAATGATCTCAACAAGAGTCATTTTTTTTTATATTCTTTTTTGTCAGTCCTAGCGAAATCAAGGATCTCCCAAAATGAAAGCCAGTGGAAGTAATGGAAAATCTACCCCAGAACATGATTTGGGTCAATCTTTTGGTTTAGTGAAGGTCGAAAGATGACGTTTTCAAACAATGTACACCCAAATACTTCTTAAGAATACGTGATTTGATCATTTGACAATAGGAGATTATGACATCCATTACATTTTTTTTAATCTCATAAAATGGACGATTTGCATCGAAAATAATTGACTCAACACTTGACATGATATGCATATATATTTTTTGGGTTTTATGAATGAAGAAATGTAATATGAAGTAAAATGATGATACTAGCTAAAGATTTTTTTATTTTTAGAGAAAATTGGGTTTGGTGACCCTTTTTTTTTTAAAATCGTACTCAAACAAAAGCATGCACGAACCCAAGAATTATTCTCGAAGCTTAAGAAAATATGGTTTCATTCATTATTTTTTTTTAAGTTAATTTTTATTTTTTGACTTACGAAAAATAAATATATGTACATCTCAGAACAATTAAATTTTAATTGAAAGGAAAGATATTACACGCTTAAAACAAAATATTCTATCAAAAAGATTTTTTTTTGTTTGAAGGATAACAATTCACATTTTATTTGTATGAAAAATGAGGTCCAGAAATTCAAAATAATGATCTACATTGCCCCAAAATATGTACACTTTATTAATTTTTTTTTAGATTTTTCATGCCCTAAAAATATTTTAAGAAATTCTAATTTTTTTTCTTTTTCGGATGATTCCGAGAACAAAATTAATTTTATTTTATTTTCATATTTTATTATTATTTTTATTTCTTTTAAAAGAAATATGATACATTTATTGTAAAATAGGAAATGACATACAAACTGAAACAAAATAGTCTCCCTTTCGTGCCTTATCAGAGGTCAAATGACTAAAGTTCTAAGGCCAAATATATGCACTCACAAGGATAGCTCCCTAATGCTTAAATCAAGGCCACCAGAGTTATGGCTCTTTTCACTGTCTCTCCACAACAGTCAGAGTAATAAACTAGATGTGGAGACACAAATGAAGAGAACAGACTCTAGCTGGAGTTCTCACGATAGCCAGACAGGAAGTACATCCCAGAGTGACACCGCTACACAACCCCTCTATTTCTAAGTTGCGCTCAGACCCGGGTATAGGGCCTCACTCATGATATGCATATTGTGTAGAGGGAGAGTATAACAACAATTTCAAAAATAAACACAAATAAGTAGACATATCAAACATAGATAAGGAACAATTATTTCACACATAAAGAAAAAGTAAAAGAAACTCGCATGCAATTATTCTAAATATCAAACATAGATAAGGAAAAAGAGAATAAAAACATAAAGTAAAAACCACATCGAATTCGCTTATCTAATTAAATGGCCTGACTCTCTGACGTCCCCAGTGGAGTCGCCATCTGTCGCAACCAGGATCGCGACGGGACGACGATCCATGAAAAATAAAAACTGCTTTTGAAAAAAAAAAGATTTTGGAGTCGCCACCATAGTTTATTCTGGAAAACTACGGAAAAACCATAAAATGATAAGACCTGGTCTGCGAAAATGAGATTCTAAGTTCGGGAGTCGGTTACGTGTAGGGAAGGTATTAGCACCCTACAACGCCTGCCCTAAGGCAGTACCTTTAACTAAATATGCGAATATGATGTGGTTTTCAAAATGTTTAACTATCCCCTCAAATAAGATTCTAAAGAAACAACATGTATTTTTTAGTTTTTTGAGCCCGACAAGGATTCACCTTGCTCCTACGTATTCTCATTAAGAATGAGAAATCAGGGTTCCGTAGTTCTTTTAGAAAATTGCTTGAAAATTTATTTGAAAATTGTTTGAGAATTTTGTTTGGAAATGATTTTGATTTTTTTTGGAAAATGAACCTGACAAGGACTGGCCTTGCTCCTACGTATCTCCACTTTTGATGGAGAATCAAGGATCACGTAGTTCTGGCTAGCCATATTGTATGTTGTTTGAAAATGTGGATGTTTTTGGGTTTTGAAAGATTTTGTATTTTTTTGGTATTTTTATAAAATAAACAAAAAATGTTTTCAGCACAAAGACGATGCGTGCGATCACACATGTGCTTAACCTTTAAAATATTTTTGGTATTTTTATAAAATATTTAGATTTTTGCATGATGAGCACTAGGCTGATGCGTACGATCGCACGAGTACTCACACGGCTTTTTTTTTCTTATTGTTTGCGTAATGAGCACTAGGCTGATGCGTACGATCGCACGAGCACTCACACGGCTTGTTTTGTTTATTTTAGATTTTGGGTAATGAGTACTAGGTTGATGCGTACGATCGCACGAGTACTCATACCGATATTTATATTATTACATGTTTTTAAAGTTTTATATTTTTTTATTAAGAAGGATAGATGGGTTGAAATGTGAAAAGCATAAAGAAAAATTGTAATAGAAAACACGATGAATTTATAAACTAAAAAAATGATCAAAATGCATATATAAATAGAATGAAGAGAAAATGTATACCTTGTTGAAGATTTGTGTGATGAAATAAAACTCTACTTGTAATAAGTTGTGAGAAAGATAGATGGAAGATGAAGAAGATAACTTTATGGTAGAAATGGGGTACGGGATTTATTATGTATAGAGAGATAGTAAAATGTGAGGGAGAAATGAAGTAGAGTTTCGGGATGGAATGAAGAGATTTTGAGAGAGTAGATATGGATATTATGTAAATTGTGTGTGTGAAGTGAAGAGAATGTAGGTATTTATAGAGTTAAGGATGAAGAAAGTTGATGAACAAAAATAATATAATAAGTTGGTGGAAAATTTAGATGAAATAAAAATTAATCACAAAAATGCAATAAAATAAATAAGTAAAGAAATAAAACGTTTGGGGAAACAAGAAGTTGAATCTGGCAGAGCCGGTTAGACAACTTCTAATCCTTCCAAAATGCAATAAAATAAATAAGTAAAGAAATAAAACGTTTGGGGAAACAAGAAGTTGAATCTGGCAGAGCCGGTTAGACAACTTCTAATCCTTCCAAAATGCAATAAAATAAATAAGTAAAGAAATAAAACGTTTGGGGAAACAAGAAGTTGAATCTAGCAGAGCCGGTTAGACAACTTCTAATCCTTCCAAAATGCAATAAAATAAATAAGTAAAGAAATAAAGCGTTTGGGGAAATAAGAAGTTGAATCTGGCAGAGCCGGTTAGACAACTTCTAATCCTTCCAAAATGCAATAAAATAAATAAATAAAGAAATAAAACGTTTGGGGAAATAAGAAGTTGAATCTGGCAGAGCCGGTTAGACAACTTCTAATCCTTCCAAAATACAAAAATAAACAACTAATAACATACAAATGGCATAACATAATCAATATCACGTTTTACAACTATCACACTTGGATATCAACACAAAAGCATACTCTCATTTAAATTCAAAATCATACAGCAACAAAATACTCCATAATCATGATTTAAGATCAGACAAAAGCAAAATATAGCATATTCAAGGCTCAAGATAATACAAGAGGAGATACTCAAGGTTAGCTTCCCTTACCTCTATTACAGACTTAATCTCCTCGCTCTCTGAAAACTTCCAGAATATCCCCTTTGAAATTAGAAATTCTTCCAACTCTCTTCTCTCAAAAATTTTCTCAATTCTTTTGTGTCAATTTTCAGCCTCCCCCCTTGGCTATTTATAGTAAAAAAAAATTTACTATTCATTTGTACTATTCATTTTTACTATTCATTTTTTTATTCATTTTACTATTACAAAATTAATTTTTTATTTGCAAATTGGTGAATTCTGATCTCAAAGCTACGTGGAACACTTATCCTTTCCAAAAATAATTTTTTTTTTTTTTACTTTTCACTTTTTACTATTCACAATTCACTATTCACTATTTACTATTCACTATTCACTTTTTATTTATTTATTTATTTATTTATTTATTATTAATTTTATTTACCCGGACGAAATTGGGTATTGACAGCTGCCCCTCTTTACTTAGATTTTACTAGATAATATGACAAACAACGTTTGTATATTATCAGAGTAAAAGATAAGTAAAGATAAAAATACTAATTTCGTCTGGGTTTCAAAGAGAAAGGGGGAGAATAACAATCGATTCAAGTACATAAGATGAATAGAATCACGATGCAACAAAAATTGAACTTAAGGGCGAGGCAAAAATTAAACTTAAGGGCCAGCGTGAAAACTGGGCTTGGGGGCCAGCGTGGAAGCTGGGCTTGAGGCCAGTGTGAAAACTGGGCTTGAGGGCCAGCGTGGAAGCTGGGCTTGAGGCCAGTGTGAAAACTGGGCTTGGGGCCAGCGTGGAAACTGGGCTTGGGGGCCAGCGTGAAAACTGGGCTTGGGGGCCAGCGTAAAAACTGGGCTTGGGGGCCAGTGTGAAAACTGGGCTTGGGGCCAGTGTGAAAGCTGGGCTTGGGGGCCAGTGTGAAAACTGGGCTTGGGGCCAGTGTGAAAACTGGGCTTGGGGTCCAGCGTGGAAACTGGGCTTTGGGGGCCAGTGTGAAAACTGGGCTTGGGGCCAGTGTGAAAACTGGGCTTGGGGGCCAGCGTGGAAACTGGGCTTTGGGGGCCAGTGTGAAAACTGGGCTTGGGGCCAGTGTGAAAACTGGGCTTGGGGGCCAGTGTGAAAACTGGGCTTGGGGGCCAGTGTGAAAACTGGGCTTTGGGAGCCAATGTAAAAATTGGGTTTTGTGGGCCAGTATGGAAACTGGGCTTTCAAATTTTGAAATTCTTGAAACTTGTAATTTGAGAAATGTTGGCCAGTGTGGAAACTGGGCTTGGGGCCAATGTAAAAATTGGGCTTTGTGGGCCAGTATGGAAACTGGGCTTTCAAATTTTGAAATTTTTGAAACTTGAAATGTTTTGTAATTTTGACACAAATTTGAAAGCTCGATCGACATGAAACAATATGGCTTGATAGAGAAAATCTGAATGTTATTCTTTTTGTGTTTTCTTTGTTTTTTCTTTGTTTTTTTTTTTTTTTGAAGAAGGAAATGGATAACCATTCATGTGAATGAAGAGGATTTCGATGAGAAATACTTTCTTTTTGATAGATACATGAAAACGTTTGCTTTGTTTTGTTTTTTTTTTTTGTTATTTTTTTTTATGAAATGAGGAACAAGGTTTTAGAACTTTTGCTCAAGGTTGAAAATATGATTAAACAAGGTGTTGCATCTTTGTACAAGGATTAGGATTTTGAAACCTCGATATGCAAGAGAAACATAACTGATGTAAATTTTGAAATTGGAGGAGAAAACTTTGATGCACGTTGATTTTTTTGTCTTTTTGAAAAAAGAAGATTTGGTGAAAATATGTAATTTTGAAATTGGAGGAGAAAACTTTGAGGCATTTTGATTTTTTTTTTTCTTTTTGAAGGAAGAAGATTTGATAAACATTCATGAAAATATGTACATGATGTTGACTTTTGATCCGTGATAGAAGATTATAAAACTATGACGCTTTTTTTTAGTGAGTCAATTTGTTTTCTTTGAAATCATCAATTTTATGAAGATTTAGACTTTCATTTTCTTTTTTACAATGGATGTCGAATTATAAAGTCAAATGTTCAAAATGAAACTTATGTGTTGGATATTTCTTGATGAAATACTAATGTGTACATGCTTGATATGAGAGAATGGTTAAAATGGTAAGAGATATTTGGAGGGGTTTAGAGGAGACTGAAATGGCTTTTTGGGTACATCATTCCTTATACAATCATCAATGAAGATGCAATATATGAATGTCAATGTGAAATAGGATATACCCAAAGGTTACTTTGGTTTGGTGTCTGGGAAAAGGAATGTGAGGGGATACGTTATGAATCAGGGATTGAGAATATCATGTGAGATTTATAAAATAAACCCAATTTTGGTGGTGGTAGATTTTTTTTTAAATTTAGGGCGAACCAAGATCATGCGAGGCCTAACAAGGGATGCCCCAGTCTTGGTATGAGCTTTGTGAGATTAATAAACTTTGCTCAATATCTTGAAGGGGCCAAAACATATGAAACTTACAAAGTTGCCTTAGTTTTGGAGAACGAGTGAAAAAAGTTATGCAAAACCTACAAAGTTGCCCCTAGTTTGGGAATTGGGGAAAGAGTTTGAATGTGATATGAATTTGTTCAAAAATTTGTGATGAATATGGAAATGATTGGCTTGAAAAGATTGCCCCAATTAGCTTGATTTTCCTTCATATAATTTTGATCGATAGGGAGTTCCCTTCTTCCGAGGACATTTTTTTTAATGGATTGTTAGTCATTTTGTCTTGTCTCAAAATTAAGTTTTATGAAAATTTAAGCAACCATTATTCAATCTGTGTGGACTTTTATTGGGCTTGTAACGTGGCTTGGGCTGAAAGGTATGGAAAGAAAGGATATAGAGGCCCAAATGAGTGTTTGTGGGTCATTTGAAACAAGAGTTACCATCTACACCTTGTATCAGCTATTCGTCAAAAATTGTTTTGACTTTCTTTGCTGATCTGTAAACTTCACTTTTTGTTTGTCATCACTTTGTGATTCTTTCTATTTTTGATCTTTGATTTTGATGAATCATCTTCATTTGATCACTAAGTGTGATATTTATCTTTCGCAATTTGAATTGACTTCTAATGTGATGGTAACCCTTGTTTAGGTAAATTTTTTTTGAAAAGAAAGTTCTTATTGGCTCAAATTTGGTAACAATGGTTATATCTTTTTATTTTTTTGGATGAAGAAAGATGGCCACACATCATTTCAAATTTTGATTGTTTTATTTTCACAAGGTTAATTAGGAGACAAGACTAAATGATCTCAACAAGAGTCATTTTTTTTTATATTCTTTTTTGTCAGTCCTAGCGAAATCAAGGATCTCCCAAAATGAAAGCCAGTGGAAGTAATGGAAAATCTACCCCAGAACATGATTTGGGTCAATCTTTTGGTTTAGTGAAGGTCGAAAGATGACGTTTTCAAACAATGTACACCCAAATACTTCTTAAGAATACGTGATTTGATCATTTGACAATAGGAGATTATGACATCCATTACATTTTTTTTAATCTCATAAAATGGACGATTTGCATCGAAAATAATTGACTCAACACTTGACATGATATGCATATATATTTTTTGGGTTTTATGAATGAAGAAATGTAATATGAAGTAAAATGATGATACTAGCTAAAGATTTTTTTATTTTTAGAGAAAATTGGGTTTGGTGACCCTTTTTTTTTTAAAATCGTACTCAAACAAAAGCATGCACGAACCCAAGAATTATTCTCGAAGCTTAAGAAAATATGGTTTCATTCATTATTTTTTTTTAAGTTAATTTTTATTTTTTGACTTACGAAAAATAAATATATGTACATCTCAGAACAATTAAATTTTAATTGAAAGGAAAGATATTACACGCTTAAAACAAAATATTCTATCAAAAAGATTTTTTTTTGTTTGAAGGATAACAATTCACATTTTATTTGTATGAAAAATGAGGTCCAGAAATTCAAAATAATGATCTACATTGCCCCAAAATATGTACACTTTATTAATTTTTTTTTAGATTTTTCATGCCCTAAAAATATTTTAAGAAATTCTAATTTTTTTTCTTTTTCGGATGATTCCGAGAACAAAATTAATTTTATTTTATTTTCATATTTTATTATTATTTTTATTTCTTTTAAAAGAAATATGATACATTTATTGTAAAATAGGAAATGACATACAAACTGAAACAAAATAGTCTCCCTTTCGTGCCTTATCAGAGGTCAAATGACTAAAGTTCTAAGGCCAAATATATGCACTCACAAGGATAGCTCCCTAATGCTTAAATCAAGGCCACCAGAGTTATGGCTCTTTTCACTGTCTCTCCACAACAGTCAGAGTAATAAACTAGATGTGGAGACACAAATGAAGAGAACAGACTCTAGCTGGAGTTCTCACGATAGCCAGACAGGAAGTACATCCCAGAGTGACACCGCTACACAACCCCTCTATTTCTAAGTTGCGCTCAGACCCGGGTATAGGGCCTCACTCATGATATGCATATTGTGTAGAGGGAGAGTATAACAACAATTTCAAAAATAAACACAAATAAGTAGACATATCAAACATAGATAAGGAACAATTATTTCACACATAAAGAAAAAGTAAAAGAAACTCGCATGCAATTATTCTAAATATCAAACATAGATAAGGAAAAAGAGAATAAAAACATAAAGTAAAAACCACATCGAATTCGCTTATCTAATTAAATGGCCTGACTCTCTGACGTCCCCAGTGGAGTCGCCATCTGTCGCAACCAGGATCGCGACGGGACGACGATCCATGAAAAATAAAAACTGCTTTTGAAAAAAAAAAGATTTTGGAGTCGCCACCATAGTTTATTCTGGAAAACTACGGAAAAACCATAAAATGATAAGACCTGGTCTGCGAAAATGAGATTCTAAGTTCGGGAGTCGGTTACGTGTAGGGAAGGTATTAGCACCCTACAACGCCTGCCCTAAGGCAGTACCTTTAACTAAATATGCGAATATGATGTGGTTTTCAAAATGTTTAACTATCCCCTCAAATAAGATTCTAAAGAAACAACATGTATTTTTTAGTTTTTTGAGCCCGACAAGGATTCACCTTGCTCCTACGTATTCTCATTAAGAATGAGAAATCAGGGTTCCGTAGTTCTTTTAGAAAATTGCTTGAAAATTTATTTGAAAATTGTTTGAGAATTTTGTTTGGAAATGATTTTGATTTTTTTTGGAAAATGAACCTGACAAGGACTGGCCTTGCTCCTACGTATCTCCACTTTTGATGGAGAATCAAGGATCACGTAGTTCTGGCTAGCCATATTGTATGTTGTTTGAAAATGTGGATGTTTTTGGGTTTTGAAAGATTTTGTATTTTTTTGGTATTTTTATAAAATAAACAAAAAATGTTTTCAGCACAAAGACGATGTGTGCGATCACACATGTGCTTAACCTTTAAAATATTTTTGGTATTTTTATAAAATATTTAGATTTTTGCATGATGAGCACTAGGCTGATGCGTACGATCGCACGAGTACTCACACGGCTTTTTTTTTCTTATTGTTTGCGTAATGAGCACTAGGCTGATGCGTACGATCGCACGAGCACTCACACGGCTTTTTTTGTTTATTTTAGATTTTGGGTAATGAGTACTAGGTTGATGCGTACGATCGCACGAGTACTCATACCGATATTTATATTATTACATGTTTTTAAAGTTTTATATTTTTTTATTAAGAAGGATAGATGGGTTGAAATGTGAAAAGCATAAAGAAAAATTGTAATAGAAAACACGATGAATTTATAAACTAAAAAAATGATCAAAATGCATATATAAATAGAATGAAGAGAAAATGTATACCTTGTTGAAGATTTGTGTGATGAAATAAAACTCTACTTGTAATAAGTTGTGAGAAAGATAGATGGAAGATGAAGAAGATAACTTTATGGTAGAAATGGGGTACGGGATTTATTATGTATAGAGAGATAGTAAAATGTGAGGGAGAAATGAAGTAGAGTTTCGGGATGGAATGAAGAGATTTTGAGAGAGTAGATATGGATATTATGTAAATTGTGTGTGTGAAGTGAAGAGAATGTAGGTATTTATAGAGTTAAGGATGAAGAAAGTTGATGAACAAAAATAATATAATAAGTTGGTGGAAAATTTAGATGAAATAAAAATTAATCACAAAAATGCAATAAAATAAATAAGTAAAGAAATAAAACGTTTGGGGAAACAAGAAGTTGAATCTGGCAGAGCCGGTTAGACAACTTCTAATCCTTCCAAAATGCAATAAAATAAATAAGTAAAGAAATAAAACGTTTGGGGAAACAAGAAGTTGAATCTGGCAGAGCCGGTTAGACAACTTCTAATCCTTCCAAAATGCAATAAAATAAATAAGTAAAGAAATAAAACGTTTGGGGAAACAAGAAGTTGAATCTAGCAGAGCCGGTTAGACAACTTCTAATCCTTCCAAAATGCAATAAAATAAATAAGTAAAGAAATAAAGCGTTTGGGGAAATAAGAAGTTGAATCTGGCAGAGCCGGTTAGACAACTTCTAATCCTTCCAAAATGCAATAAAATAAATAAATAAAGAAATAAAACGTTTGGGGAAATAAGAAGTTGAATCTGGCAGAGCCGGTTAGACAACTTCTAATCCTTCCAAAATACAAAAATAAACAACTAATAACATACAAATGGCATAACATAATCAATATCACGTTTTACAACTATCACACTTGGATATCAACACAAAAGCATACTCTCATTTAAATTCAAAATCATACAGCAACAAAATACTCCATAATCATGATTTAAGATCAGACAAAAGCAAAATATAGCATATTCAAGGCTCAAGATAATACAAGAGGAGATACTCAAGGTTAGCTTCCCTTACCTCTATTACAGACTTAATCTCCTCGCTCTCTGAAAACTTCCAGAATATCCCCTTTGAAATTAGAAATTCTTCCAACTCTCTTCTCTCAAAAATTTTCTCAATTCTTTTGTGTCAATTTTCAGCCTCCCCCCTTGGCTATTTATAGTAAAAAAAAATTTACTATTCATTTGTACTATTCATTTTTACTATTCATTTTTTTATTCATTTTACTATTACAAAATTAATTTTTTATTTGCAAATTGGTGAATTCTGATCTCAAAGCTACGTGGAACACTTATCCTTTCCAAAAATAATTTTTTTTTTTTTTTACTTTTCACTTTTTACTATTCACAATTCACTATTCACTATTTACTATTCACTATTCACTTTTTATTTATTTATTTATTTATTTATTTATTATTAATTTTATTTACCCGGACGAAATTGGGTATTGACAGCTGCCCCTCTTTACTTAGATTTTACTAGATAATATGACAAACAACGTTTGTATATTATCAGAGTAAAAGATAAGTAAAGATAAAAATACTAATTTCGTCTGGGTTTCAAAGAGAAAGGGGGAGAATAACAATCGATTCAAGTACATAAGATGAATAGAATCACGATGCAACAAAAATTGAACTTAAGGGCGAGGCAAAAATTAAACTTAAGGGCCAGCGTGAAAACTGGGCTTGGGGGCCAGCGTGGAAGCTGGGCTTGAGGCCAGTGTGAAAACTGGGCTTGAGGGCCAGCGTGGAAGCTGGGCTTGAGGCCAGTGTGAAAACTGGGCTTGGGGCCAGCGTGGAAACTGGGCTTGGGGGCCAGCGTGAAAACTGGGCTTGGGGGCCAGCGTAAAAACTGGGCTTGGGGGCCAGTGTGAAAACTGGGCTTGGGGCCAGTGTGAAAGCTGGGCTTGGGGGCCAGTGTGAAAACTGGGCTTGGGGCCAGTGTGAAAACTGGGCTTGGGGTCCAGCGTGGAAACTGGGCTTTGGGGGCCAGTGTGAAAACTGGGCTTGGGGCCAGTGTGAAAACTGGGCTTGGGGGCCAGCGTGGAAACTGGGCTTTGGGGGCCAGTGTGAAAACTGGGCTTGGGGCCAGTGTGAAAACTGGGCTTGGGGGCCAGTGTGAAAACTGGGCTTGGGGGCCAGTGTGAAAACTGGGCTTTGGGAGCCAATGTAAAAATTGGGTTTTGTGGGCCAGTATGGAAACTGGGCTTTCAAATTTTGAAATTCTTGAAACTTGTAATTTGAGAAATGTTGGCCAGTGTGGAAACTGGGCTTGGGGCCAATGTAAAAATTGGGCTTTGTGGGCCAGTATGGAAACTGGGCTTTCAAATTTTGAAATTTTTGAAACTTGAAATGTTTTGTAATTTTGACACAAATTTGAAAGCTCGATCGACATGAAACAATATGGCTTGATAGAGAAAATCTGAATGTTATTCTTTTTGTGTTTTCTTTGTTTTTTCTTTGTTTTTTTTTTTTTTTTGAAGAAGGAAATGGATAACCATTCATGTGAATGAAGAGGATTTCGATGAGAAATACTTTCTTTTTGATAGATACATGAAAACGTTTGCTTTGTTTTGTTTTTTTTTTTTGTTATTTTTTTTTATGAAATGAGGAACAAGGTTTTAGAACTTTTGCTCAAGGTTGAAAATATGATTAAACAAGGTGTTGCATCTTTGTACAAGGATTAGGATTTTGAAACCTCGATATGCAAGAGAAACATAACTGATGTAAATTTTGAAATTGGAGGAGAAAACTTTGATGCACGTTGATTTTTTTGTCTTTTTGAAAAAAGAAGATTTGGTGAAAATATGTAATTTTGAAATTGGAGGAGAAAACTTTGAGGCATTTTGATTTTTTTTTTCTTTTTGAAGGAAGAAGATTTGATAAACATTCATGAAAATATGTACATGATGTTGACTTTTGATCCGTGATAGAAGATTATAAAACTATGACGCTTTTTTTTAGTGAGTCAATTTGTTTTCTTTGAAATCATCAATTTTATGAAGATTTAGACTTTCATTTTCTTTTTTACAATGGATGTCGAATTATAAAGTCAAATGTTCAAAATGAAACTTATGTGTTGGATATTTCTTGATGAAATACTAATGTGTACATGCTTGATATGAGAGAATGGTTAAAATGGTAAGAGATATTTGGAGGGGTTTAGAGGAGACTGAAATGGCTTTTTGGGTACATCATTCCTTATACAATCATCAATGAAGATGCAATATATGAATGTCAATGTGAAATAGGATATACCCAAAGGTTACTTTGGTTTGGTGTCTGGGAAAAGGAATGTGAGGGGATACGTTATGAATCAGGGATTGAGAATATCATGTGAGATTTATAAAATAAACCCAATTTTGGTGGTGGTAGATTTTTTTTTAAATTTAGGGCGAACCAAGATCATGCGAGGCCTAACAAGGGATGCCCCAGTCTTGGTATGAGCTTTGTGAGATTAATAAACTTTGCTCAATATCTTGAAGGGGCCAAAACATATGAAACTTACAAAGTTGCCTTAGTTTTGGAGAACGAGTGAAAAAAGTTATGCAAAACCTACAAAGTTGCCCCTAGTTTGGGAATTGGGGAAAGAGTTTGAATGTGATATGAATTTGTTCAAAAATTTGTGATGAATATGGAAATGATTGGCTTGAAAAGATTGCCCCAATTAGCTTGATTTTCCTTCATATAATTTTGATCGATAGGGAGTTCCCTTCTTCCGAGGACATTTTTTTTAATGGATTGTTAGTCATTTTGTCTTGTCTCAAAATTAAGTTTTATGAAAATTTAAGCAACCATTATTCAATCTGTGTGGACTTTTATTGGGCTTGTAACGTGGCTTGGGCTGAAAGGTATGGAAAGAAAGGATATAGAGGCCCAAATGAGTGTTTGTGGGTCATTTGAAACAAGAGTTACCATCTACACCTTGTATCAGCTATTCGTCAAAAATTGTTTTGACTTTCTTTGCTGATCTGTAAACTTCACTTTTTGTTTGTCATCACTTTGTGATTCTTTCTATTTTTGATCTTTGATTTTGATGAATCATCTTCATTTGATCACTAAGTGTGATATTTATCTTTCGCAATTTGAATTGACTTCTAATGTGATGGTAACCCTTGTTTAGGTAAATTTTTTTTGAAAAGAAAGTTCTTATTGGCTCAAATTTGGTAACAATGGTTATATCTTTTTATTTTTTTGGATGAAGAAAGATGGCCACACATCATTTCAAATTTTGATTGTTTTATTTTCACAAGGTTAATTAGGAGACAAGACTAAATGATCTCAACAAGAGTCATTTTTTTTTATATTCTTTTTTGTCAGTCCTAGCGAAATCAAGGATCTCCCAAAATGAAAGCCAGTGGAAGTAATGGAAAATCTACCCCAGAACATGATTTGGGTCAATCTTTTGGTTTAGTGAAGGTCGAAAGATGACGTTTTCAAACAATGTACACCCAAATACTTCTTAAGAATACGTGATTTGATCATTTGACAATAGGAGATTATGACATCCATTACATTTTTTTTAATCTCATAAAATGGACGATTTGCATCGAAAATAATTGACTCAACACTTGACATGATATGCATATATATTTTTTGGGTTTTATGAATGAAGAAATGTAATATGAAGTAAAATGATGATACTAGCTAAAGATTTTTTTATTTTTAGAGAAAATTGGGTTTGGTGACCCTTTTTTTTTTAAAATCGTACTCAAACAAAAGCATGCACGAACCCAAGAATTATTCTCGAAGCTTAAGAAAATATGGTTTCATTCATTATTTTTTTTTAAGTTAATTTTTATTTTTTGACTTACGAAAAATAAATATATGTACATCTCAGAACAATTAAATTTTAATTGAAAGGAAAGATATTACACGCTTAAAACAAAATATTCTATCAAAAAGATTTTTTTTTGTTTGAAGGATAACAATTCACATTTTATTTGTATGAAAAATGAGGTCCAGAAATTCAAAATAATGATCTACATTGCCCCAAAATATGTACACTTTATTAATTTTTTTTTAGATTTTTCATGCCCTAAAAATATTTTAAGAAATTCTAATTTTTTTTCTTTTTCGGATGATTCCGAGAACAAAATTAATTTTATTTTATTTTCATATTTTATTATTATTTTTATTTCTTTTAAAAGAAATATGATACATTTATTGTAAAATAGGAAATGACATACAAACTGAAACAAAATAGTCTCCCTTTCGTGCCTTATCAGAGGTCAAATGACTAAAGTTCTAAGGCCAAATATATGCACTCACAAGGATAGCTCCCTAATGCTTAAATCAAGGCCACCAGAGTTATGGCTCTTTTCACTGTCTCTCCACAACAGTCAGAGTAATAAACTAGATGTGGAGACACAAATGAAGAGAACAGACTCTAGCTGGAGTTCTCACGATAGCCAGACAGGAAGTACATCCCAGAGTGACACCGCTACACAACCCCTCTATTTCTAAGTTGCGCTCAGACCCGGGTATAGGGCCTCACTCATGATATGCATATTGTGTAGAGGGAGAGTATAACAACAATTTCAAAAATAAACACAAATAAGTAGACATATCAAACATAGATAAGGAACAATTATTTCACACATAAAGAAAAAGTAAAAGAAACTCGCATGCAATTATTCTAAATATCAAACATAGATAAGGAAAAAGAGAATAAAAACATAAAGTAAAAACCACATCGAATTCGCTTATCTAATTAAATGGCCTGACTCTCTGACGTCCCCAGTGGAGTCGCCATCTGTCGCAACCAGGATCGCGACGGGACGACGATCCATGAAAAATAAAAACTGCTTTTGAAAAAAAAAAGATTTTGGAGTCGCCACCATAGTTTATTCTGGAAAACTACGGAAAAACCATAAAATGATAAGACCTGGTCTGCGAAAATGAGATTCTAAGTTCGGGAGTCGGTTACGTGTAGGGAAGGTATTAGCACCCTACAACGCCTGCCCTAAGGCAGTACCTTTAACTAAATATGCGAATATGATGTGGTTTTCAAAATGTTTAACTATCCCCTAAAATAAGATTCTAAAGAAACAACATGTATTTTTTAGTTTTTTGAGCCCGACAAGGATTCACCTTGCTCCTACGTATTCTCATTAAGAATGAGAAATCAGGGTTCCGTAGTTCTTTTAGAAAATTGCTTGAAAATTTATTTGAAAATTGTTTGAGAATTTTGTTTGGAAATGATTTTGATTTTTTTTGGAAAATGAACCTGACAAGGACTGGCCTTGCTCCTACGTATCTCCACTTTTGATGGAGAATCAAGGATCACGTAGTTCTGGCTAGCCATATTGTATGTTGTTTGAAAATGTGGATGTTTTTGGGTTTTGAAAGATTTTGTATTTTTTTGGTATTTTTATAAAATAAACAAAAAATGTTTTCAGCACAAAGACAATGCGTGCGATCACACATGTGCTTAACCTTTAAAATATTTTTGGTATTTTTATAAAATATTTAGATTTTTGCATGATGAGCACTAGGCTGATGCGTACGATCGCACGAGTACTCACACGACTTTTTTTTTCTTATTGTTTGCGTAATGAGCACTAGGCTGATGCGTACGATCGCACAAGCACTCACACGGCTTTTTTTGTTTATTTTAGATTTTGGGTAATGAGTACTAGGTTGATGCGTACGATCGCACGAGTACTCATACCGATATTTATATTATTACATGTTTTTAAAGTTTTATATTTTTTTATTAAGAAGGATAGATGGGTTGAAATATGAAAAGCATAAAGAAAAATTGTAATAGAAAACACGATGAATTTATAAACTAAAAAAATGATCAAAATGCATATATAAATAGAATGAAGAGAAAATGTATACCTTGTTGAAGATTTGTGTGATGAAATAAAACTCTACTTGTAATAAGTTGTGAGAAAGATAGATGGAAGATGAAGAAGATAACTTTATGGTAGAAATGGGGTACGGGATTTATTATGTATAGAGAGATAGTAAAATGTGAGGGAGAAATGAAGTAGAGTTTCGGGATGAAATGAAGAGATTTTGAGAGAGAAGATATGGATATTATGTAAATTGTGTGTGTGAAGTGAAGAGAATGTAGGTATTTATAGAGTTAAGGATGAAGAAAGTTGATGAACAAAAATAATATAATAAGTTGGTGGAAAATTTAGATGAAATAAAAATTAATCACAAAAATGCAATAAAATAAATAAGTAAAGAAATAAAACGTTTGGGGAAACAAGAAGTTGAATCTGGCAGAGCCAGTTAGACAACTTCTAATCCTTCCAAAATGCAATAAAATAAATAAGTAAAGAAATAAAACGTTTGGGGAAATAAGAAGTTGAATCTGGCAGAGCCGGTTAGACAACTTCTAATCCTTCCAAAATACAAAAATAAACAACTAATAACATACAAATGGCATAACATAATCAATATCACGTTTTACAACTATCACACTTGGATATCAACACAAAAGCATACTCTCATTTAAATTCAAAATCATACAGAAACAAAATACTCCATAATCATGATTTAAGATCAGACAAAAGCAAAATATAGCATATTCAAGGCTCAAGATAATACAAGAGGAGATACTCAAGGTTAGCTTCCCTTACCTCTATTACAGACTTAATCTCCTCGCTCTCTGAAAACTTCCAGAATATCCCCTTTGAAATTAGAAATTCTTCCAACTCTCTTCTCTCAAAAATTTTCTCAATTCTTTTGTGTCAATTTTCAGCCTCCCCCCTTGGCTATTTATAGTAAAAAAAATTTACTATTCATTTGTACTATTCATTTTTACTATTCATTTTTTTATTCATTTTACTATTACAAAATTAATTTTTTATTTGCAAATTGGTGAATTCTGATCTCAAAGCTACGTGGAACACTTATCCTTTCCAAAAATAATTTTTTTTTTTTACTTTTCACTTTTTACTATTCACAATTCACTATTCACTATTTACTATTCACTATTCACTTTTTATTTATTTATTTATTTATTTATTTATTATTAATTTTATTTACCCGGACGAAATTGGGTATTGACAATCTGTTAAAAGGAAAAGGTGAAACTTACACTTACTTTGTTAATTTTTACTCCATGGCGGAGAGGCAATTGGGCAAGCAGATCAAAATTCTCCGCACTGATGGAGGAGGTGAATTCAACTCAGGAGAAATGTCGAAATTCTGCACTGAAAAAGGGATTATACACGAAGTCACAGCCCCCTACACTCCTCAACATAATGGATTGGCTGAGAGGAGGAATCGCATGCTTCTTGATATGGTCATATGTATGATCAAAGGAAGGGGTCTTCCGCATCATCTGTGGGGAGAAGCAGTTTCAACTGCAGCATACCTACTGAATAGGAGCCCAACCAAAGCTTTGCCAACTAGCACACCGGAAGAAGCGTGGTCTGGAAACAAACCTGACGTGCGACACCTGAAGATTTTTGGATCAGTCTGTTATAAGCATGTCCCAAGTGAATTGAGAAAGAAATTGGACAATAGAAGCGAAACTTTCATTTTTGTTGGTTATCATCCAACTGGAGCATATAGACTCTATGATCCAGTGAAATCAAAAATTGTGATAAGTAGGGACGTGATTGTTGATGAATCTAATGTCTTCAAGTGGAACACATGTGAGACTACCCCAGATAATCCACCTAATACTGTGATTACTACGTTGTTTAAGGAGAGAAACTATAATCAAGACACTCCGACAGTTAATACAGAGGATGTAAATAATAGGCGGTCAAAAAGAACGCGTTTCCCATCGACAAGACTGGCAGATCACGAGCTATTCCGAGACAGTGACATTACAGACACAGGTGATATATTGCATTATGCTTTACTTGCAGGTACTGAAACCATAGCATGGGAGAAAGCTATCAAAGATGATAATTGGAAGGATGCTATGATTGAGGAGATTTCAGCTATCGAGAAGAATAAAACATGGACGTTGATGGACTTACCTGCCTACAAGAAAGCCATAGAGGTGAAGTGGATATTCAAAACTAAGTACAAACCCGATGGGAGTGTGGCAAAGTTAAAAGCTAGACTAGTTGCTAAAAGATTTCTGCAACAACCTGGGATTGATTTCACTGATGTGTACGCCCCTGTTGCAAGATTGGAAACGGTGAGGATCGTGGTAGCTATTGCCAATTCAAATAATTGGAGTATCAGCCAGATGGATGTCAAATCAGCATTTCTTAATGGGGCTCTCGAAGAAGAAGTCTACGTATGTCAACCGCCTGGTTTCATCAAGAAGGACAATGAACTGAAGGTTTATAAACTTAACAAAGCTCTCTACGGTCTTCGTCAGGCACCACGAGCATGGAACAAGCATATTGACTCGTTGCTCACCAGGTATGGATTTCAAAGATGTATTGTTGAATATGGAATATATGTCAAGTTCTGTGATCAGCTAGGTACCTTGCTCATATGTCTGTACGTGGACGACCTACTGGTCACTGGAAGCTCAGTGCAAGAGATTGAAAAATTCAAAGTTATGATGAAGAATGATCTGGAGATGACAGACCTTGGCTTCTTGGGATACTTCCTTGGATTGGAGTTTATACAAACCAAAGAGGGAGTACATATGAATCAAAAGAAATATATTCTCGAAACTCTGGAGAGGTTCAAGTTAAAAGATTGCAACAGCGCATCAGTTCCAGTTATTGCCAACATGAAGCTCTCACTGCAGCAGGATGAAAGCAAAGTAGATGCAACGCTATACAGACAGATAGTCGGGACACTCCGCTACATCTGTAACAGTAGGCCAGACATAAGCTTTGGTGTGGGTCTCATCAGCCGTTACATGCATGATCCCTGACAATCGCACATGACAGCTGCAAAACACATCCTTCGATACTTGAAAGGTACCTTAGACTATGGAATTTACTTTCCCAGAAAAATTGATAGCACTACCAACATCTTGGAGGCATGGTGTGACGCGGACTGGAGCGGTGATCTTGTAGACAGGAAGAGTACTTACGGGTATTTGTTCAAGCTTATGGGAGCCCCCATCTCATGGTGTTCTAAGAAGCAGACAGTCGTGGCACTCTCATCGTGTGAAGCCGAATACATCTCAGCAGCAAGACTGCCTGTCAATGCACTTGGATAGAAGCCATTTTGTAAGAGCTAAAGATCAAGCATCACGGACCAACATGCTTCAGGATAGACAACAAATCTGCTATTAATATAGCCAAAAACCCAATATCTCATGGACGGAGCAAGCACATCGAAACAAAATTTCACTATCTCAGAGAACGGGTTAGCGAAGGAAAACTGAAACTGATCTACTGCAACACGGATGAACAGGAAGCTGATATATTCACGAAAGCCCTACGACAGAATAGATTTGAAAAGCTTAGAAGATCACTTGGACTTAGGTCTCTTAGTGATTTAGATTTAAGAGGGAGTGTTAGGAATGTAAATCTAGAATCACAACTGATTTAACTGTCATTAGACAGTTTACTTTTTGTACATATATACTGCTGACTTCAATAAGAAAATTAATCGTTTTTTCTAAATCTTTTGCATCTCTGTTTTCATTGCCTATCTCACTCGGTTCCGCTTTTTCAAAATATCTTCCTCTCTTCTCTGATACGCTCCCACTCTAACAAAGGTCAATGGTGAAAAGCCTTTTTCAGTCGCAATAAAAGCCAAAAAACCAAGGTCTCTCTCCCCCTAATGTAGATACGGAAAAACTCGGATCAATCCAAGGACATGGTCCTTATTAAGTCTTAAATTTGCTAAGCTAACCTAGGTTAAAAAAGAAAAGAAAATGCGATGGGGAATGAAAATAGATTAAATGAATGAATTATTATCTGAACTATTTAAATGAATGAATGAATGAAAGATTTTTGTTTCTTTAACTGCAACTCAGAATTCACCTATGTAGGCCTAGTATGCATGAAACTAAGAATCTTGTTTAAAATTAGCCTTTGTTACAGCACCAGAATTTATACTAAGAAACATAGTTTTATGCACTTAAATGGTTCAGCTCTGATGTAAATGTACTATATGCAGTATGACATGAATCTAGCATTGTTAAATTGGTCAAGAAGATGCCGAGTATGCAAGAACTCTAAATGGGTATTAAATATTTATGCATGAGATTGGAAAATGATTACAGAATTTAAAATCCTAATTAATAGAACGCATGACAGATATTTTTTTATGCACTTTTTCTGGTGAATACATAAATTTGAGTTCTAAGGATGCTAATGCACTTGAAATGACCTAAATTAATGTAAAGGTGTTATTTCTAAACAGATGAAGCAAAATGATCAAGTGATTATTTGCCGAAAATGATATGAAACACACAAGGCCAATAACATTAATATGAAATGATGATTATGAATACTATAATGCAGAGAAAGAAAATGTCTAACCTAAAATCGCCAATTGGGTGTTAATTATTATGCACAGAACTAGAAATGTGAGTATAGTGCAGAGAAAGAAATTGGAATCATGAAAAAGATACAACTACAACTATTGAATTTCTCAAGTCCTTCACAAAAACCAATCTTTATACTATTATTAGTCATAACATATATACTCAAATTAAGAACTACACACGAATAAAAGGTAATCCGAAGAATAAGAAAACACAAGCCATGAAGAAAAATATTAAAGAAATTGGGAATTGAAATCTACCCAAGTTTGCTTTGACCGAAAATTTTACTAAAAACAGAAACTTGGAACCAGAAAAGAAAAAATTTGCAACAAGAAATTATAAAGATTAAGCATAAAGGTATCAACAATTGAAGAAAAAGAAATTTGAACAATCTGAATTAGTAATTTGAATGTACCTGAACCCATCTCCACTCAAGAAGACATCTTGGTGATGGAATCCGCACTTTGGGATCATTTAATTCCAAGAACGAATCACAAAATTTGTAGACTAGAATCCAATTCAAACAAACTACAAACAAGAAAGATAAAAACCTGAACTGTAATTATAAAGACTAGAAACTATGTTTACTAGAAACATTGAAGAACATTAATCCAAAGACAAGAAACTGGTAAATCGTAGAATCAGAATCAAATGATAACAAAACCAAACCATTTGCATTTAATTCAAGGAAAAATGGTACAGGAAGATTACGTTATAGATTCATAGATTCATGAGGCCTCTTTGTACTCACAAGAGCCTGTAACGTAGTCCTAGCCTTATACAACAAATTCAAAGGGGTAAAGAACTCTCTCCGCCAAAACTGTTTGAACTCTGTACAATTGTAGAAGAAAAGTAGCGAAAGAAAAAATGGAAAAATCTGCTCTCATTCTACTCTCTCTATTATACTCCTATGACAGATTACCTCCTCTACGAATTACAGATTACATTATAGATTACACAACTCTCTTTTTTTTCACACGCTTTACTACCCAACTCTGTACTCTACTATCTGCAACTACAACCCCTTTTTTTTATTAACTTCGTTCTTTTATAAGGGAGAAGAAGAAGAACTCATCTCTAACCGCATTCGAAAGCATAAACAGATTCATGCTTCCCACGAATCACATTCTTCAAAACGGCCCCTGGTGGCACCCACTGGTTAGCCCCTTATAGGCAGCATCATCCTTAGGTCATGGTCCCGAAATCTGGTTCAGCAATGCCTCTCAAAAGGCTCCTATTGATGCTCTTAGGGTTGGCTTGAACCCTAACTTCGATTTGGGAAAAATTGAATTCCCTTCCCCACGCCTCTCAACTCCACTTTGCGTTTGGTAACCAATGTGGTGCGTTTCACGCTGTGTTAACTTGAAGGTGAAACACTGTTTCTAAAGAAAGGAAAGCGATGATTTGCGTGGCAGAAGGTTGCGGCGAGTGAAGAAATGCAGTGATTTGCGAGATGGAACTCTTTTTTTCATCTAGCTGGACGCAGATTTCTTCCCAAATTACGTGTGTGCCCTCATGATTTTGTTAAATACCAAAAAGGAAAGAAGCGTGTACTGTGCATTCACGAGAAAGAATAGTTACAGCAGCAAGGGAGTTGATCGGAGGAAATATATTTTTGTGATTTAGAAGTGGTTGTTGCAGGTTGGTTGGATGTGGTTGAGAAGACGTAGAACGGGGTTGATTGCAGCTTGATGTTGAGGAGCTTGATGGATGAAGATGAAGTTTACTGAAGCAGCGGCGCTTGAAGAAGAGTTTCATGTTGTTCAGGCCGTGTATCCGGTTCCACTGGTTTGAAGAAATTGCACACAGGGAGTATTCGGTTCCATAGCTTCTGCTATTCGGTTCCAGCTTGCATGGGATTTGAAGAATGCTGCGTATTCGGTTCTAAAGAAGTTGTATTCGGTTCCAGTGAATGCTTGAGCATGTTCTGAGCGTGTGTTCTGTTTGAAGAATGCTGCGTATTCGGTTCTACAGAAGTTGTATTCGGTTCTACAGAAGTTGTATTCGGTTCCAGTGAATGCTTGAGCGTGTGTTCTGTTTGAAGAATGCTGCGTATTCGGTTCTACAGAAGTTGTATTCGGTTCCAGTGAATGCTTGAGCATGTTCTGAGCGTGTATTCTGTTCGTGGGTGCAATATTCGGTTCCCCATAGCTGCATTCTTCCTCCCTCGCGTTGATTCCTTTCCATAACCATGTAAACGTTTGGTTGATGCTTTCGTGTTGCAGGTTGTTGGCGTCGCTGTGCAGGAGATCATGTCCATGAACGTGCACATGCAGACGAGGTACAAGACAGAGGGAGTTGAACGATTCTAGTTTTAATGGCAAGACGCTAACCCTTTCTATCTTTCTGTGTTGCAGGGTTTTGGGAACGAGAAGGTGTATTTGGTGGTGCATGAAATGGTTCGAAAGGGTAAGAAGAAAAGGAAGTAAAGAAGCTTTGTTGCATGGTTGATGATGCAGGTTCAGGGAAGAAAAAATCATTACTGTTTGAAAGGAACTGAAAGAGCTCAGAGTTGGAATAAAGAGGAACTGAGTGCATAACAGAGTAATCCAGCAAAAGCAAGACATATAAGTCTCAGTACCTTTGGTTTCTTCAGCCATCTCAGTATTTGGTTGAGCATGAGCAAGGTTTGCATCCGACCATTCACCTACCACCACAAATCGAGAGCCCACAATTTTTGGATGAGAGAAACCCACTGTGATTAAAACATCCTGAAAACTAAAATTTTGATGTTCAAAAAACCGAATTATGGTTGTGCTTTTTGCCTGCCCCAAGAGAGAGAGCACTATCAAAAGTGTGGAACGAAATCCAATACTCAAACTTGCACACACACACTTTTTCGGTGCCATTTTTAGATGACATTTAGATTAAATTTAGTTTTAATTCTTAAATTTAAATGTAAAATTATAATTTATACTTTTTAAATTTTGATATACTTTAATTTTTAATTTTTTTAAAAAATAGATATAATTTTTTAAATTTATATTAATTTACTATTTGATAGTAAATTATATTACAAAGAAATACTACATTTAAAAATAAATTCATTTTACTAAATTATAATTTTTTTACTTTTTAAAAATTAGTTTTAATAATTATTTTTAAATTTTTACTTTTTATAAATATTTTTACAATTAAATATTCTAAATTATCTCCAAATCCACTCAAATAAACACACAAAAATTTACTTAGAGATTCTCTCAAATCCATTCAATCACTCTCCCCTAAATCATCTCTCCAATCACCTCCAAGTGAACACAGCCTAAGGCCTCAACTATTGCAATTAACTAAAGGTTTAATACCTATTTTGGTCCCTCGATTTGTAAGGTATGTTCAAAGTTGTCCTTCCTTTTTTTTAAAGTTCACTAATATCCTACTTTTCACAAAAACAGTTTAAGTGGATCCTTTTTGCTTACGACGTTAAAAAACTAACGGCAAAGTTGCTATGGTGGCCAAAATTAGATGACCTGTCCAATTAGTCCAATTACTTGGCAAGTTCAGCCAATAAGAGAGTGCCATGTGGCAGTCCTCTTTCCACTCAAAAGCTTTATCACACTTTTTCATCTTCATCATTAACCAATCCTACTGTAATTCAGTTGCCAAGATTAAAAAAAAAAACAAAGTGAGGGAGAAAAACCTTCAGAGGGTGAAGACCAACTGTCGACGTTAACTGAGAAGAAGAATATGTTTGATGAGCGTTTTCAGGATTATTGGCGCTGTTGTTCTCTGATTCCTTCTTCTCCGCTGTGAAATCTATAATCGCGCGCCAAACCCTAATCCCCTTTTCCCCTCTTCCCAAACCCTAATCCCAATTGCACATTGCTTCATAAATAATTTAATGTAAAAAACCTCACTATCTTCCAATCTCAGTGTTTCACCGTTGTCGTAAACCAAGATCGTCGTCGCCCTGTATGCCTCCGCTCTCTCCGCTACTGCGTCGCGCCCCATCTCCTCGCCCTTCCCGCACTCAAAACAAACAAACAGTTTAGAAATACAGTGCAGGGAGGGGCGACAAATCCCTCCGGGGGCGGTGGGTTGAAGTCAATGTCTTCTAATGGGTTGACGTTGTCGAAGAAGAAGGTGTCGATGTCATAGGAGGTTTTGCATTTGGCGTAGAGGATGGAGGGGTGGTGTTAGGGTTTGGCGAAGAGGAGGGAGACGGTGTGCAGCGGCGAAGGGAGGAGAGAGAAGCGAAAAGAGGGAAAAACCGAGAATGCCACGTAATAATAAACTGTACAGCAAAAAGGACTAAATAGTGCACCGTTTTTGCGAAAAGTAGGATGTTAATGAACTTTTGAAAAAAAGGAGGACAACTTTGAACAAACCCTACAAAACGAGGGACCAAAATAGGTATTAAACCTTAACTAAAAATATCCCCTTTGACCAAGGATTAACTTGCAAAAGGAGAGAATTAGGAGAGAGGTTAGGTAAAGCAAGAAACCTATCCAAGAGAAAAGAAATTTTTATATTTTTTTTCTAAAAGAGAGACACAATTTATTATTACAAGAAAATATTACTAAAAAAAATTTTAAGTGATTTTTTTAGAAAACTCTAAACTTTACCCAAAAACTAAAATCTAACCTAATTATAAAAATTTAGAAACTAAGGTCTTGTTCACTTGAATGGATTTGGGAGAAAGTAATTGAGGGGATTTGGAGATAAATTTTTTTGTTGTTTATTTGAGTGAATTTAGAGGTAAATGAGAGTGGATTTGGAAGTAAATTTTTTTAATCTGTCACATCAATCAAATCCTACATTAATTCTTACAAACTTTACTTCTAAATTCATTCTCACTTACCTCCAAATTCACTCAAATAAACAACAAAAAAAATCATTTTCAAATCCTCTCAAATCGCCTCAATTTCCCCAAATCCCTTCAAGTGAACAAAGCCTAAAAGAGACTAAGAAAGTATTTAAAATAAAGATGAAAAAGTGGAGAGTTATTGAAAAAGTGGAGAGTTATTAATCAAGATGAGTGATGTTGATAGATATCCAAAAACTAAAGAAAACGAATTTTCTTTGGAAAAAAAGACTTTTAAACTAGCCTAGAGGGTAATGCATGGTATAAAACCTAAATATTGTCCTCAGCACAAAACGACAATCTCGAGAAACACATGAAAAACAAATAATTATGTTAAGACAACATAAGTAACACTAATCAAGGATTAACATACCTTATTAATTAGCCAAGACTTAAAGCTACTATAATATTATAACAGAGCATGTATTTTATAATTGCTATTTTGACCTTTCATCTACATTGGCAAGTAAGTTTAGAGGGTTTTGATTTTGAAAATGACATTTTGATGGCAATCTCCTAATTAGGTTGGACAAAAATTAGAAGGAAAACCATGGAGGTGGTCATGGATGGATGATTTACGAAATAATGGTAGAAGGTGAGTTGAGTGTCACATGATTTTGGTGCTGTTATGGATGAGAGAGATTGGGTTTGTGATGCTCTAAGAGAGGTTAGACAAACTTTTGGAGGAAGGTGGCTAGAAGAGGTCACTTGGGTTGCTCTAGTCTAAGGTGACCTGATAAGAGTAGTATAGCTCATAATTGGAAGAATAATAATTAGAGCTGTCAAAACGGGTAACCTAGCTCGACCCACCACGGGTTGGTCACTTAGTGAGTCAACCCAACCCGTATTAGCGAGCTGAAAAAATTCGAACTTAGTCCTACCCACCACGGGTTGGTGGGTTAAACGGATTGGCTCAGTGACTCACTTAATTATAAGTTCTTTTAAATAAAAAAATATAATTTTTTTTAATTCAAATCTAAATAAATTTCACTCTGACTCCAAAGACAATTCATAATATATATATATATATATATATATATATATATATATATATATATATATATATAGCATACAATCCAAGCGTAATCCAAAAACAAGCACAAAAGATGAACAAATAAGTTTTTAATATTGATAATTTTTGTATCACTTGTCCATCTATAATATTAAAGTTTTGAATAGATAAATCTATAATATTTTTTTCTCTTCAAACATCTTTGTTTTTTTTATTTCATCTACAATATAATAATAAAAATGCTAACTAATAATATTGAAACACTAAATAATAAATAATTAAATTAAATTAGGTGGGTTGGTGAGCCAACCCGGCTCACCACGAGTTCAACCCGAATGAGCTGGTTTCTAAGTGAGTTGGGTTGAAAACTAACCCGCATAAAAAATTACATTTTTGTCAAATTCAACCCGGCTCAAACCCATGGTGTGCCGGGTTGGCTCAAGGGTTACAACCTATTTTGACAGTATTAATAATAATACTCTAAATCAAAGTTAAATACAAAAATGGGAGACGCTTTTATTTATAGGTTAAGGATGTCTCCTAATTTGTAGAAGCTAGACCTAAAATACCTACCTTGACTATAGCTTTGAGAGCAAGGAGAAATCCCCTCTAATAGAAGGGAAACAAGTGGCGAAAATCCTGTCATTGGAAAGGGTGACCACTATGTATGGAAAATCCTTTCTATTCCCAGATTGACATGTGGTTACTAACTAGAAGGAAAAACTCTCCAAAGGGAGAAGGACATTTGGCATGACTCCATCCCTCCTTGTCCACCAAGTTAGCTAAAAATGTTGACCCATTGATCAATACATGGCTTTAGACGTCCCACCTTGGTCAACATTGGGTCTTGGCCCTTTATTGACTTGAGTGATCAAATCCTATTCTACTTGGTCCAAAATACAAAACTCAAAATAAATTCTAAACTATTAGACCCGTAATACAAAGCCTAAATATCATAGATTACTTGACCTAGAATATAAGACCCAAAATTATTCTTACTCTACTATAAGTTTTATAATGGTTCAAGATGATAAAAAAAGAGAGAATCTAGACTCATCTTCCACATATAACTCAACTCTATTTGGTGAACTCAACTCTATTTGGTGAAGAATATGGTATTACATCTCATAAGATTTGCGAAACTTTTCATTGCGTAAGAATATCTCATTCCAATGAGAACACATACTAATTGAGAAAAACCTTCCTCACTTTTCTTAAATTATTCAAATCATAACGTATCAAACTTTACATTCGGAAGAATGGCCCCAAACCTATGACTTGAAAAAAATAGGAAAAAAAACATATCAAAGAGAACATGAACAAACTTAAATAATCTTTTTTTATTTATTTTTGTTTTAACTAAAAAAACATCATATCAATATTTCTTTTATTTCTAGTTGCCTTCTCAACTTAGATAAAATGCATGCAAAGCAAAAAAGAGAAATTTGTCATTACTTGACAAGAAAAAAGATTACATAGAGTCATAATTGTGTGCATCCTTCGGTCAAATTCATCAGTACACACTGATCAATTACCATGCAAATATATTGAAATGGGTGTTGAGAAATAATTCTCACGTGCTTCCCATCCGTAACCATCATTCCACTATTTTCCCTCTAGCAACCATCATTCTACTATTTTCCCACTAGCAACCATCGAGTAACAATTAACTTTTTTATTTTGTGACAAGTGGATGTAACTAAATATTGCATAAAATATACTAATTCAAATAAAACAGTAAACATTATTATTGAGGTTGTACTATGTGATGTCCGCAAACCAAAGCACTACTTACACAACTCGACAACTAATCTAGCATGAATCTATAGTTTATATATGTTTTACTGATTCAGTTCAATAGTTTTTCAGATGATTATCAAGTTACGAAGCTAATTTAACACGTCAAAGATAGAAAAGAAAAGGAAAGTTAATTTATCATATATCTAATTCTACAACCAATGAATCTCTCGCTAACCTAAGTGGTATACATTATTCATGTTATATGTTTTCTAATATGAGTTCTACCTCTACTGTGTCAAACTTTGATTTACTCTTTTCTTATAGTCCCATCAATTTATTTATGAGAATTTGAAGTTATAAATGTTTATGATAAAAATTCGGGAAACAATTGCTGCATGCAACCCCATTCAACTTCACGTGTCTAACCTCCGCTTCCGCGTATACTATCATAATCACACTAGTGAACACTTATTTTCAAGACTTTTAAGTGCTACTACTTCACACTCTAGAACCAAAAGTCAAATTATTCATTCCTGAACTCCCTCTTTTCCATGTGTTTCCACTCTTATTACTTACCGAGTTATTGTCCAAAGTGCTAAGTTATACCAACTTGCTTACTACTAAAAAAGATGAGCAATGAAGTTCATTCTTTACGTGTATTCTTCATCCCTTTCCTTGCTTATGGCCATTTAATTCCCACCGTTGACATGGCCAAATTATTTGCTGAAAAGGGTGTGAAGGCCACTATCATCACCACACCCCTCAACGAACCTTTCATCATCAAAACCATAGGAAAACCCAAAACCAGCAGCACCATGATTCATGTCCAAACAATCGAGCTCCCATGTGCCGAGGCTGGTCTACCTAAAGGGTGTGAAAACACTAACTCCATCACTTCCGGGGCCTTATTTCCTGCATTCTTGAGGGCTTGTGGGTTACTTCAAGACCAGTTTGAGCAACTGTTGCTTGAGCAGCGTCCTAATTGTGTCGTTTCTGATGTTATGTTCCCATGGGCAATTAATTCAGCAGCCAAATTTGGAATTCCCAGCCTTGTGTACGATGGGACTAGCTTCTTCTCTATATGTGCTAACGAGTGCATGGGACTCTACGAGCCCTACAAGAATGTTTCTTCAGATTCTGAACCCTTTCTCATTCCCAACCTTCCCGGCGAGATTACAATGACAAGGATGCAGGTGTCACCTCATGTCCTCAGCGATGAAAGCCCAGGCGTGACAAAGTTGTTGGAGGAAGTAAGAGAATCAGAGTTGAAAAGCTATGGAATGGTTGTTAATAGCTTTTATGAGCTGGAGAAGGATTATGCAGATCACTTAAGGAAGGTTCTTGGAAGAAAAGCATGGCACATAGGCCCAATGTTTCTTTCCAACAGGGTTAAAGAAGAACAAGCACATAGAGGAGAAGAGCATGAGTGTCTACAATGGCTTGACACAAAGAAACCTAACTCAGTTGTTTATGTATGCTTTAGAACTACCACAAAGATGACAACTTCTCAACTTAAGGACATTGCTACGGGTCTTGAGGCTTCAGGGGAAAAATTCATTTGGGTGGTGAGGAAAAGCGAAGAAGATGGAGTTGAATGGCTACCTGAGGAATTTGAGAAAAAGATGGAAGGTAAGGGACTAATCATAAGAGGGTGGGCACCTCAAGTATTGATTCTTGAGCATGAAGCAGTTGGAGCATTTGTGACCCATTGTGGATGGAATTCAATTTTGGAAGGAGTGGTTGCTGGGGTACCTATGGTAACATGGCCTATTGCTTATGAGCAGTTTTTCAATGAAAAATTGGTGTGTGAGATCCTTAAAATTGGGGTGCCTATTGGAGCTAAAAAATGGGCTGCAGGAGTGGGAGATACTGTTAAATGGGAGGCAGTAGAAAAGGCTGTGAAAAGGATAATGAGTGGCGAAGAAGCAGATGAAATGAGGAACAAAGTTAAGGTGCTGTCGCATCTAGCTAGGGAAGCTGTAGCAGAAGGAGGATCTTCAAACTCAGATTTGAATGCTTTAATTGCTGAGTTAGGGTTCACTCACCGACTGAAATAAATCAATTTTATAGTTTCATATCCTATTGAAAAACAGAGTGATATATTTAGAGCTGCTTAATTAAGTTGTGTGTGCTGTTACGAGCAAAAAATTCGAAAAATATTCGAAAAAGTAATAAAACAATTACAGAAAAGGAATTGAAGCTGTTAATGGAAATTTGAGATGATTTTCATAAAAAAAAGCCACATCTGCCATACAGAGGAGCTAGATAGTCCAGAGCCGTATAAAAGAAACTGCATAAAGAAAGAATTTATGTTGAATAAGACTCATATACCCCTTCTATATTTTGTTCTCTCAAATGTGCTTAATAAGAATTTATGTTAAATAAGAGTGATATTAGAGAGACTTGTTAACAAGTGAGTGAATTATCATGTGCTTATGTAAAAACAAGTGCTAAAACTGTTTGTATATACAAATGTTCTTTCTGCTAACTAATAATAATAACATACTAATTTTAACATTCTAATTTTTCATAAATTCATCTATTATGGGATTGGTCACACTTTCAATATTACAAAGTAGTCCAGTTAAAGAAAATCTATTATATTATATCTAAATATGACTTATAATAATAAAACATACCCAAAATCATGCATGACTATAAGATATTGCACCAAACCAAAACTGTATTAGGTCTTTACAAAAACTATGTCTTAGCTCCATCTCTTCTTAACATCTGTTTATCAGAGACATTTTTACCTAAACTTACAAACTTATTGTTTATCATTTTATTAATACGAAATCTACTGGTAAACTTTGTTTGAAAATATATGTTTTATTTTTTTTAATCATTAGTTATAGTTCAAAACGAATTTGACACAAATATATAAGAAACAAGAGCTTAGTTGTCATGTGTAGCCACCAGAAAGATCTAAAGGTGCACAGCAAATTGGTGCAGGAATTAGTTGATGTTGGTTTCAACTGGAATTGGTGCAGAATTTTGTTTTCCTTCTCTGGATTTTTATAGTGTAGCATCAATTTTATTTATATATATATATATATATATATATATATATATATATATATATTTTTTTTTTTTAAAAGCTTGTTTAAGTGTTGCAAGCGTTGGATTTTGGAAGAGAATCTTGGTTTTTGTTTCCAATAGCTAGTAGTTGCTGGACCAATTTTCAACACCAGTTGAAACTATCCCTAAATCCTAAAGCAAAGAAATTTCTCAAGACGACTATATTAGTCTCCTTGCATAAGGGAAGAAAATTGTAAATATAGGCATCGTTTTCTTCCTCCTCACCTATTAATTTTTCGTCACCTGTAAATGTCTCTCTCGAACATGTAAATATCTGTCTACATTATTCTCTCTTGAACATTTCCTATTATTTTTCTATGTATCCTGAAGAGAAAATCATACCTATAGAAGACCAACTATTAGATGAACTAACCTTTACTGTAAACAAATTAATTAGTTAAATCTTTGTTGATTGTCTAAAATGTTGGATGATTTCCAAGATAATGTTCTTTAGGCTTCACTAAATCTGAAGATAATGTTTTTGAATCTTTAGAATAGAACATATGCATACAAATAGTTCCAATTCAAATTTAATATATGCAAGAGTAGGGAAGAAGAAAAATACCAAGAATTATACTGATACACCTTCACAACAAGAGTATACTAATAAAAGTAAAAAGATTATTCTTTTAATTAAACACAATTCATATTTAAGTTCATATATTATTAGAAATAGTTGTCTTTGTTTATACATGCTTCACTTGTATATATAAATTAGAAATAATTCTCGCTATAAGTTGTATATTTCCTTAAGTTCTAAACTAAGAATAACTTTTTTTCTTGGGGAATTGTGTTTAGCTATTTTCAATTTATTCTACTCATATTATATCACTGTTTGCATGTATTGATGGACGAAAGCCTCGAAGGAGGTTAACCGAGAGGAGGTGTGGACTCCTTGAAGCTTCTCCGACGATGAACGATGCAGCGGAATGATGAAAACGAAGCTCTAAAATAGCTTACTCGAAGGATATGGAAAATGAACACAATGAAACCCCAGAAAAGAGGGGAAACTGGATTTGGACCGATTAAACGGTAGAAATCGAAAATCAATGGGTGGAAAACAGTTTAAATGGTAGAACAATGGTTTTGATCGTTTGAATTTGAAGGAAAGTGGAAAATGAGGAGAAAACCCTAAGTTTGAGGAAGATGATCGGTGGAAAAGATGAACTGATGAGAAGGAATGAAGTTCTGAGAATATAATGGTGAATCAGTGAGAAATATAACCTGATTTTGACGGTGGAGACGTGAGAAAAGGCTTGAGCGAAGTGAAGCCTCGAGAGCAAAGGGAAGTGTGGAGTATTCTTCTGATGATGCAGATCTGTGTGGGAAAGTAAGCACTGACGCGTGCTCAAGGAGCCGAATATGTGGCGACTGATCTGTGGTGCAGCGTGGAAGAGAGAGAAATATGGAGCACCATGGAAATGGAAAATGAAAAATAGAAAGGGTGATTGGAAGGTGGCTAGAGGAAGTCTTTGGACTCTCTAGCCTGACTTTCAAGAGAGAATAGTTTCTATTTCAGAAATCCTAATTCTCATTAATCTCAAAAGTACTAATACAATAGAGGAGCTGGGTATTTATAGTAACCCATGCTCCTTAAGAGCTAAACTATAAAAAATAAAAATACAAAAGGAGGACTACGTCAATTACGATTCCATCATACCCTCCCTCTTAAAAAAAAGATTTGTCCTCAAATCTGGCAATCGCCTTATGAAGAAGCTCCACACAATCTTTGGGAGCATGGCCATCTTGGAGTGACCTTATTCTTTTAGATCTAGTTTTCTTCCTCCTGGATCAAACACGAATCTGTAATACACATCAAATATATCTTCGGTTAATATCAATCCAAGAAAGAATTTTTCTTTAAAAACAAGAGAATAAGAACTTCTAATACTTTGATTTGTAATCTTTGAAAATTTTAGAAGTCCAAATTCAATTTTATCTTGAGTTAATTGTTTTCTTAAAGATAACAATAACTCAAGATTTGAATTGTCATATTTTGAAAATGTTTTCATGACAATTGGTTTGAAAGAGAAGTCAAAAATTGAAAAGTAATCAATTATTGGAAAAGAAGTAAAGATTTGGAAACCTTCCCTTTTAGGTTCCACCGTCTTTGAAAGAATAGGATTTGTCATCAGTAACAATTTCTCCTTTTCTTTCTTCTCTCTTTCTTGCCTTTCTCTCTTTTCTTCTTTTCTCTCTTCTTCTCTTCTTAATTCCTCTCTTCTTCTTTCTTCTCTTTTCTCTATTTGTTCTCTCTCTCTCTTCTCTTCTTCTTTCCTTTCTTCCTTTTCTTTTCTCTCAATCTCTCTTTCTCTTTTCTTATCCTTGATCTCCTTAAGTCTTGCCCCAAATTCTAATTCTCTACGAAGAAACCCATGATCATTTAAACTCTCAAGAAATAAATTTCCATCATTAATGCAATTCCTAATTAGTTCTAGGTTTCTTTTAATGCTTGAAGGCACAAACTTTCTTCTCATGCAAGCTTTTAAATCATGCCAATCACGTATGGAGGATTTTCTACCTTTCCTAACATGATATTGTCTTTCATCCCACCACTCACTTGCATTTTCTTCTAACTTAGAGAGATATATGCTAAGGACATAATATTCACTCTCTTCATAAAACCAAGGATTTATTTTATCAATTTCTTTCTCCCAAGCTAGGTATGTTAATGCACCTATGTCTTTACCAAATGATGGAAGATTCCTAGCTTGTTTAAACATTTCATCAACTTTATCTAACCTAGAAGACCTATATGAACCATAAGAAGACATCTTTGTTTTTAAAAGTTTTCTTAATCTAAAGGGTTCAAAACTTTCACTTAGACAAGTCCCAGATAAGAGAGGTGAGCTAAAGAGCTGCTTAAGTACCAAGTCTTGCCTTGCCAGAAATGTCTTAGGCTACTAACTAATTACCCCTTAAACTAAAATCACCTTTAGAAACAAAGTACACAACTCAAACAATTAAGCACAAAAAAAGACTGACTCTCGGACTCTAATGTGAAAAGGCTTAGAGTTTAATCCCTTTTAGCCTAAATCACCCCTAAACGTAAAACACAAAACAAATCAATATTAAAGTCTACTCCTATGGTGAAGCTTGTAGCTTTGGCTAACAAGACACATTCACCTGTCTAGCTATGCTAAAAATAAAAGCAAATAAAGTTGCCAAGAGTTTGAAAGAGCACCAAGGACTCTTCCAAAGAACTTGGACTTTATAAAAGGCCCTTTTACACAACAAAAATGAAACTAACAGTAGGCTAACACAAGCCTATTACAAACAAATTAAAGGAAAACAATTACAAAAGCAAATAACTATGCTATGCTGCTACGGTCCTGGTCCTGGTCCACTTCATGCTCAACTTTGTTGTTCCACTTTGTGCTTCGGCTATCAATTCTCTTGGTCTTTCCTGATCAGTTTCCTACAAAGTAAATGCAGAGCTGCAATCAAAATTTTCTTAGCTAGAACAAATTACACAATGAAAACACATAACAGTAAGAACTTCCCTTTTATTCTCTGGCCTTCACGTGTGCACTTGTTGATCCTGGCAGCTAATAAAATTGCTTTTGCTCTCAAATGACAAACTGCAATCAAATATTCACACTCAATTCATTAGAGCAACCATCAATGCTATCAATTTCCAGCTAAGACAGAAACAATTAAGTAATCCAGAGGCAACAAAATTAAATAACTCCCCTAATTAAATGGTTGGTCTATCTTGCTGTAAACTCTACTAATATTCTGCTGCTGCTTAAAATTCTTGACTCCAAATGTTTATCAACTCTGCACACAACAACACACATATTCTACACTTTCTCCCTACACTGATTCAGTTCAATTCTGCACACAGAAATTTATACCAATTCCAGCAAAATACACATAAACATGGATATTAAACCAGCTGCAAATGGGTATAATTCAAGGCTGAAACCAAACTGATTAAACAATAATTCCAAATTAATCAAACCTGATCAAACCAATGGACAAAGAGTGATATGATGTAATGCAGAAAATTCAGCTAACATTAAACAATGAATTTAAACAGAATGGAAATCTGCACAAATAAATCTCAGCTGTTTAAGCTCTCAAATCATTTCATTGAAATTCTGATATGCACACATAGGTCAATGTACTCAATTTTCATCAGATTCAAATATATGAAGTTCAAACCTTAGTCCAACTGATTAGACAACCACCACAAGCTAATCAAATCAATGGAGAAAGATTACATGATGCAATACAGAAATTGGCAGTTAAAACAATGTTGATGCACTTCCAGAAATGCTCATAAAACAATCAGCACATTATTTGAAAATCCTATGCATCTACCAAGTTCCCATAGGTCTTATCAAATCAGAATCAACATTCAACATGCCCAATTAAACCATGAAATCACAATTCATTTTCAAAACAGTGAATACATCATGAATTCAGCAAGCAATGTTTTAACTAAAATGAATGCAATGACAGTTTAAAGAAATCACAACTGCTCCAATCTAATTGATCCAATTTCTTTTCCTGCACAATGAACAATCACAAAACAGTTAGATTAACAATGAATTCTCTATTTCAAAGTGCTAAGGAATTAGGCCAAATCAGCCTTACAAAACTCATAACACTCAGGCTTCTTTTTAAAAGCTTAAAGTACTCAAAATGGAAAGGTTTGGAAGGGAGATTCTCCCTTGGCAGTTCAAGACTTGAGAGTCTTTTAGACCACCACCACCTAAGATGCTACCAAGCACACAAACCTTCTTTCAAATTCCAGAAATCCAGAGTGAAAAACTTCTCAAGTAATAAAGAAATGGCTAGGCTAAGGTCAAAGATCAGAAATCAGAGCAGGACAGCCACAAATAAGGACAACACAGCAGATCTATTGCTTAAGACAACTCTAGATCAGATTATGAAAGCAACAAAAGCTTCAAATTAAGAACAGCAGAATAGATTGCACATGTGATAGACAAAACCAGAGTTATCAACCAAGACAAGCAAGAAACAAAGCTATTTAATAAAGGTACGGACAGCAAAATAGAGCCTAAGGAATAGAACTAGAAACAGATTAAAAACACAAGAAAATCACAGCAAGTTGAATCATACATGACCAAACAGATTTGCAACTGAAATAGAATAATGCATTGCCAATTGCTATAAAATGTTCACTCCAATCCAATTATATGATGAACCAGAAAAAGGAGAGAAACATTAAGAGTGAAACTGTGTTGTGAATTGCACTTGCCACTTGACTCTTTATGTGGTTCAATCAATACTTCTTTTCTAATTGCTTTTTCTTTTTCAAATCACAAGAAACTCATGCTTTTATACTTTCACTTTCTTTTGCTACAATTCACAACATATAATTTGACTCTATTTCAATTCAACTTCACAAGATATGAGTCATGATAGAAACAAATGATTCAACTCAAAAAAAAATATATCCAAAGGAAAACAAGAGGCTAATCACTCTCAGCCACAGTTATATTTTCAAATACCACTGGTTTAGGCTTCCTTGAGTGACCAAAAATTTATTCTCAATTGCAGAATTGATAACAAAGTGAAAACAGTGAATGCACATTATGGATCACAAACTCAGAAGTTCAAACTAAGTTCAATCACTGTTGTAAACAGTTTTAATGCAATTCTGCAGATTCATATACCTCAATAGATGCCAATGAAACGAAGACAATACTGGAAAAAATATTTGAATCAGAACTTGGCAAAGAATTTAAAACCAAGTATGAATAACTCACAGACTCTGCAAAGAAAAACAAGTTCGGTGTAGCTGGCCAAATCACAAATCTGTTGATTAATCAATGTGCAACCGAGCTAGGCTGAGCCTTTCATTGCTCACTTGGTATGCACTTGTTATTGATTAGGCAGAAACCAAGCAAAGCTATCATTAAACAGATTCAAAAACATGAGATTCATTATCTCTACCACTGAAATCTGCCACCAAGCTCATTTATCTAATTGTCATAGCTTATTTAAGGTGAACAGAACTTACTCAGTGCAAGCAACACAAATGAATCACAAAACACAAGCATCAGCTAGTTAAACTCGAATTAAATTGACAATTAAAACAAACCAACATGACATAGACAAAACAGAAATGGATTTAGAAATTAAAATACTCAAACAAAGAAGATTCACCGAATTAAAATGAACTAAGACTCAAAGCACAGACAAGCACAAAATCAGAAAATGAGTTCAACATCAAACCAGAAAACACATGGAATTGATTCAATGAAGACACAACCAGATCACAAGATAGTAATAGAAAATGATGAACAAATCAGAAATTGAACGAAACAAAACGCAAAAAATCAAAAAGAGATGAAACTATCAGACGATGACATGAAACAGAACGCGAATCAAATGAACAAAATATGAATCGGCCAAGACCGAATCGAAACAACTCAACTCGGACTCAAGCGAAAACAACGGAAAAACAGAGAACGCGAGACAACTTACCTCTGAAGCGTGCTCGAACCTGAGCTCTGAATACCACTTGATGGACGAAAGCCTCGAAGGAGGTTAACCGAGAGGAGGTGTGGACTCCTTGAAGCTTCTCCGACGATGAACGATGCAGCGGAATGATGAAAACGAAGCTCTAAAATAGCTGACTCGAAGGATATGGAAAATGAACACAATGAAACCCCAGAAAAGAGGGGAAACTGGATTTGGACCGATTAAACGGTAGAAATCGAAAATCAATGGGTGGAAAACAGTTTAAATGGTAGAACAATGGTTTTGATCGTTTGAATTTGAAGGAAAGTGGAAAATGAGGAGAAAACCCTAAGTTTGAGGAAGATGATCGGTGGAAAAGATGAACTGATGAGAAGGAATGAAGTTCTGAGAATATAATGGTGAATCAGTGAGAAATATAACCTGATTTTGACGGTGGAGACGTGAGAAAAGGCTTGAGCGAAGTGAAGCCTCGAGAGCAAAGGGAAGTGTGGAGTATTCTTCTGATGATGCAGATCTGTGTGGGAAAGTAAGCACTGACACGTGCTCAAGGAGCCGAATATGTGGCGACTGATCTATGGTGCAGCGTGGAAGAGAGAGAAATATGGAGCACCACGGAAATGGAAAATGAAAAATAGAAAGGGTGCTTGGAAGGTGGCTAGAGGAAGTCTTTGGACTCTCTAGCCTGACTTTCAAGAGAGAATAGTTTCTATTTCAGAAATCCTAATTCTCATTAATCTCAAAAGTGCTAATACAATAGAGGAGCTGGGTATTTATAGTAACCCATGCTCCTTAAGAGAGCTAAACTATAAAAAATAAAAATACAAAAGGAGGACTACGTCAAGTACGATTCCATCATGTATTGTATAACTATTTATTTCAATGTCTTAACCTTTAGTTACGTGTAAAGATTGAATTTTTTTAACCGATAACGTCGTTTTCCTAAAGAAAAATTGAAAAGTATATTTAATGTAGAAAATAAAAGAATTTCTACGTCAACTGATGTAAAAAGAATGGTTATATAATACCAATTACACTTTTGTCATTAAAATTGTATTAAATTTAATTTTATAGTATGGGACTTCTTTACATTTATTAAAGAATAAATGATACATACAAAGAATAAATGAAATTAATTATGTATTATTTTATAAAGGTTTAATCCTTTTCGACATTCCTATTTGTGCAGGATTGTCTCAGATAGATCCTCGTTTTCTAAAGTGTGTCAAAATGGTCCTTAATTTTGAAAATTGAAATCAATTGAGACCTTCCCGTTAAGTTGGCTGGACGGCGTTAAAGAAATTGATGAGTGGGATGCTGAGATGACCAAATCGTACTGACGTGACACAGTACTGTTGTTGACCTGGCTTAATGGTGAGTTTTTTATATTTAAAAAAGTTAAATTTGTAAATCAAAATGCAACGTTTTGATTTTTAACAGAAATCCTAAAATATCCTTCTTCACTACCTCCAATACTTGAACTGGTCTGAATCACCCTAATGAATGGTTCTTCACATGGCTCCATCGAGTTCTTCCATCTCCTCTGAAGTGGGACCCACCTCTGTACCAAATGACACATAAAGAATTGACCCACATAGCTTTGAATCTAACCACTGGGTCACTTCTTCTTCGGTCACGCTGAACCGACGGGATGGTGGTGGAGGTGGTGACAAGAACTAGGTGATTGGAATGATTAAACCATAAATAAATAAATAAATATGATAGAAAAATGGGCAGATCCAGAAAGGGAATTGAAAACAAGAATTTGAATCTTTTTAAATCGGTTTAACGATTTTGGCAGAATTTTACGTTTGAAATTGAAGTCCCACACACGTGTACTCTTCCTCCTCCACTCTCCACTCTCCACTCTCCACTGCGATCCATCGCTTATCTTCACCGATACTCTGATCCTCAACCAAACCAAACCTAAACCGACAACATGAGTGTTGACGCCCCCACCCAAACCCAAGCCTCCCCTACCAAACCTCACGAAACCCAAACCCAAACCGTCGAAACAAACCATGAAGAATCTCAATCTGTATCTCAGCCTCACGCCACCGATTATGCTCCATACCTTAAACTAGACCCAGACGACATTGTGTGACCTCCTCTTCAACAACAAGAAGCACAAACTTCTGCCGCAAAGAAAAAGATGGCCACCATTGTCGCCGGGATCTCGAAGGTCTCTGATGTGCTGGTTGAGTCCAAGAGTGCGAGAAAGAATTGGGATGAGCAACCCCCGGCCACGCCGATTGAAACTGAACACAAAGAAAATGGTGGTTCTAATTTTGCAGAGAAATCCAATTTTGCAGCTATGGGTATCACCATTCATGAAAAAGGTGGTTCTAATTTTGTAGAGAAATCCACCCTCACACATCTCAGCCGCTTCCTGTGCCCCCACTGCAAGAAAAACTCTGGAACCTTGAGCCCTTGCACCCTTTCTGGTTCCTCTCTTCGGCCTCCATACCTACACCACACAGAACAACAAAATCACTCATCAAGCTTCAGTTTTTCACCATACAGAAAAAGGGGGTTTGTGTTCTCGGACTCCATGCCATGTTGACCACTCAAACCCTTCTCTGCACGAGAGAACACGATTTTAATCAGCAATAAAAATTGAAACCAAAATCAAACCTGATTTTGACAATCTTGGAGCACAAAGAAAAACCAAAAACGTATGTCAGTTTCAACAACGAGATTGGAGTTAGGTGTGCAGAAACAGTAGAGCAGAAACGTTCACTGTTTCTGTTAAAAATCAAAATGTTGCGTTTTGATTTACAAATTTAACTTCTTTAAATATAAAAAACTCACCATTAAGCCAGGTCAACAACAGTACTGTGCCACGTCACTATCATTTGGTCATCTTAGCATCCTACACATCAATTTCTTTAACGCCGTCCAGCCAACTTAATGGGAAGGTTTCAATTGATTTCAATTTTCAAAATTAAAGACCATTTTGACACACTTTAGAAAACGAGGACCTATCTGAGACAATCCTGCATAAATAGAGATGTCAAAAAGGATTAAACCTTTTATAAATGTTTTTTTTGTAGGTTTATCGATAAAAGATGAAAGTGGAGGGTGGAGGGAAGGGAAAACCAGGGTGTGAAAAAAGGATGAAAAGAGAAAGAAATATATATAATACAAGATATAGTAGAAATGTAGAGAAAGATAAGGAGTGATTACAAAGAAAGTCAAAAGAATGTTTCAGAACACATTGTTATAGGAAAATTCACTCCATAGATCATGTTTACCACAATAGTTTAACAATACATAATTTGTTCAACAAGATTTAAGTTAAAAACTTGTCGAGTAGACTTCTAGAAAAGAGAGGCGTCACAATGGACAACTTAAGTACCAAGTCTTTCCTTAGCCAAAGTGTTCCTCAACTAGTTTTAACAACTTTCTTATTTACAGATTCAAAACAACAACATATAATATTAACACAGAAATTCAATATAGATATATATACATTAAGCATTAACAGTATTCACATAGAATTTCAAGACATGAATAGCAATAAAACAATACTAAATCATAATATAAAAACTTAGAAATGTTAGCTCCCCTACCCCGATTCCAGACTTCTCTTGCTCCGAGTTTGTTTTCTCCGGAAACCCTCCAGAGCCTCTACTCTTCTTGCAACTAAAAATTTCTTCCTAACTATTTCTTCTCTATTTCTCAAGGTTTCTCACTTGATTCTTCCTCTCTTTATGCAAAATAGTCTCCCCTCTCATGGCTATTTATAGTCCAAAAATTTTACTATTCATCAATCTTTTTAATATTATTTATTATTTTATTATATTAATATCTTAATCACCACTTACATAATGAATTTCTCAATAATGCCTTAAAATCTGAAGTGCTTTATCCACTATAATATTTTTTTTACAAAAAGGTAGAAAAGAGCTTGAATTCATGTTCTTGAAATCACCGCAATTTTCTACCATTTAAGCTACCAAAATTTCTATATTTAACTTATTAATTATATTTTTCATTCACTTACTAGTAATAAAATTGTTACAATTAAGGTAAATATTTTTCATGAATCTTACATTCTCCCCAACAACAAAAATTTTTGACCTCGAAAATTCTATACTTTAAGAAAAATTTATGATAGTACGATATATATATATATATATATATATATATATTAATTTATTTATTTAGTTTCAAGTCAATTACAACTTCAACTTCTAATAGTTAAGTGTTAGTACATAATGATTATGGTAATATATTTTGATTCTTAAAAAAATTATTCACATAAGTCATACTATGAGTTATATATATATATATATATATATATATATATATATATATATATATATATATATCAGATGTACTGTATATCACTGTTAACTTCCTTTATGGGTTACCTAGTCAATTCAATTTATACTAATTACTCTACATACAAATACCAGAGCATTTTTTTTTCTAAAAAAAAAATAAATATAACAAACATCTAGCCCTTTCACAAATCAAAATATCATACAAAGTCATACAAATTCTTCTAATTTATTCTTCTATCTCTTTCTTCATTGGCACTAAGTCAGACAACATTCCTTCATCTGCTCCCGTATAACGAATTATATGATCATCGCACATACCTAAACACAAACAAGTAGGGTGAGCTAACATGCAACCAATCATTTATAAAACATGCATAATTACTTTGATGCACTCAACAAACCTCATATAATAATTATGTTAGACACCATCATACCATCATACAACAATCGCATCATAGATACTCATCCATTACTCAACAAACCTCATATAATAATTATGTCAGACACTCTCCTACCATCATACAACACTCGCATCATAGATACTCCTACCATCATACAACAATCGCATCATAGATACTCATACCATCATACAACAATCGCATCATAGATACTTATACCATCATACAACAATTGCATCATAGATACTCATCCCATAATACCACAATTACTAATAGACACTCGTCCCACAATACTCAATAGACACTCATCCCACAATACTCAATAGACACTCGTCCCACAAAACTCAATAGACACTCGTCCCACAATACTCAATAGACACTCATTCCACAATACCCAATAGACACTCATTCCACAATACCCAATAGACACTCATTCCGATTATATGTTGATGAGCGGTCACGGGAGGTTATGCACTTGTGATGCCTTCTACTTCCTCTTACAAATACACTTCCAAAATACTTCATACCATCCACAAGGTTAGTCCTCAACACTATGTCCAAAACCGACACATAGACCAAGACCTCCTGCCCCTCTCACCACATAATTCATCCTTCCTTACTTGAGATTGAATGATTATTAGAGTATCAGGATAACCTCCAACTATAGGACCCTCCACATCAACATATACACAAATACCATATCATTACTGAATCTCCCCACGAGACTAAAACCATACTCATATTCCTCAACTCACATTATATCCTTACAAAATCTCTCCATAATACTCATATCATGTTCAGACGCATAAATTCAAATCTAATATAATAAAATACAATCATCACAGAAATCATAAAAAATGAATATATCACAAAATAAATTAACAATACTAAAATATCACCATAAATGGTCACTTGAGAAGAATAAAATGTTTGACGAATCAAACTCACCATAAACGCCAGTACATATGACTAGTCACAACTTACTGGATTTGACCAGGGTTGCTCTATGATCAGGGATGTACCAACTCCGGTTTTTAAGATTCCTCTATCCTACCATCACAATTATAATTCATAATTCCATATCTACCACAATAACATGAGTTCATAAAAAATTTCCATTCCAACAAGATATATTGCACAATAATTTAACAGTACATAATCTGTTCAACAGGATTTAAGTTAAAAACTTGTCGAGTAGACTTCCAGAAAAGAGAGATGCATCACAATGGACAACTTAAGTACCAAGTCTTTCCTTAGCCAAAGTTTTCCTCAACTAGTCTTAACAAATTTCTTATTTACAGATTCAAAACAACAACATAATGTTAACACATAAATTCAATATCGATAGATATACAGTAAACATTAACAGTATTCACACAGAATTTCAAGACATGAATAATAATGTAAAAGCTTAGAAAAGTCAGTTCTCCTACCTCTATTCCGGACTTCTCTTGCTACGAATTTGTTTTCCTGAAAACCCTCTAGAGCCTCTACCACTACAAGAAAAATTATTATTATCTACCGATAATTATATACGGATTTTAATCCGTATGTAACATGAGTATTATATACGGATATTATATACAGATCTTAAAAATAAAATTATATACGGATATTATATACAGATTTTATATACAGATATATCCGTATGTATTTTTTGCGCTTGGTGGCAGAAGAGTTTCCTAAGGATAATAACGGTATGTAAGTATAGAAGCAAGTGTTACCCACCGATAATACATACGGATCTGAAAATTAATTTTATTTCAAAAAGATTGAAATTATATTTCATTCGAACCTTGTTTGGTGGAACACTCGCTTGAGGTGTGTTCTCTCGAATCTCTCTCGATCCCTAGCTCTGCATTCTCCACAAATTGTCCCAAATGTCTGTCAGAGCGGCTGCAGCGAATGGTTAGCGTGGAAACAAACCAAGAGGGGGGGTGAATTGGTTATATTCAAATATTATCCCTTTTTAATATTTTTCTCTTAATTTCTTACTAAGCAGATAATTAAACGTAAATAACAGAGTAAGGGAAAGAGAAAAATTACACAGGTATTTTATCCTGGTTCAGATCACTAGGATCCTACGTCCAGTCGCTTATCTCAAATAAGATAAACCTTTTTCACTATCACAAAACTATTACAAATATTAGTCACACAGAAAAACAATTTGTAACAGTTTAGAAATTACCACCTCTCTTGAAACCACAAGAGATGAACTTACACCTCCTTTGAATCTTCACAAAGGATGATCACCTCCTTCGAATGCTTCACGAAGGATGATTCTCTTCCAGACACTTCCTCAGACACACCAAGGATGATCAAGCTATTCCTCCGTCACCGCAGTACCACTTCAGGACTTTGCAGACAAGAGTTTCCTTAGCTTCAGCAATTTCACAGAGTTCTCACAAGAGTTCAGAGTACTTGAGCACAAGGGAAGAGTTGGATTTGAGAGAAAATGAGAGTCTATTTATAGACTCATCCAAAGGCTCCTCCATTTTCGCTTTTAGACTTTCTGACTGTGTTAATCGATTAGCTACAGTGGTTAATCGATTAACAACCCAACGGATACTTCAACGTCTCTAAAAACGGCTAGTTTTTCAAACGGTAACTATGTTAATCGATTAACAGCCCTTGTTAATCGATTAACGTTAATCGATTAACACCCCTTGTTAATCGATTAACACTGAAATGCTGTGCTTCGCCATTTGCCTCTGGAACAATCGATTAACGCCCTCTGTTAATCGATTAACGTTAATCGATTAACACCCTGTGTTAATCGATTAACACTGCACAGATTTTGCTTTTGATTTATTTTTACATCACTTTTGAATACATACAAGAAACTACTAATTTTCCTATGTTCATACAATTTTTACAAGAGGTTACAAGTCTTCAAAGATCATTCTTCATGAGTCTTGTTTGTTCTTGACTTGATTTGGACATCATCAAAACTTCATCTTCATCATTTTGCTAACAATCTCCCCCTTTTTGATGATGATCAAAACCTTCTTGAATTAAAGCTTTTGTGAACCAGCTGTATAAAAAATAACTTAAGGAAGAAAAAAATTGTTAGTGAACTTAGAAAAAATATTTTAAGACTTTAACTATTTCTCCCCCTTTTTGATCATTATTAAAAAGTGATGTATAATTACTCCCCCTTAATATATTAGAATCTATACTCCCCCTTAATAAAAGCATAGATGCATAGAAATATTAAGATAAGAGAACACACATTTTGATTGAATTTTAAAGAGGCATACAAGCATAGAAATATTAAGATAAGAGAACACACATTTTGCAGTATTTACTGCCTGTAACGTATGTTAATCGATTAACTGGGCCTGTTAATCGATTAACTGACGCTGATTTCCGAAAAACGTCAAATTTTTACCTATATCTAATTTTGAGATATTTTCAATATTCCTAAGTCTCTTCTAAGCTCATAGAATCTATCCTTAGGCAATGCTTTGGTGAAAATATCAGCTAATTGATGTTGTGTATTAATATATTCTATCTCACAATCTCCCTTTTGTACATGATCTCTAAGAAAGTGATGCCTAATCTCAATGTGCTTGGTTCTAGAGTGCATTATGGGATTCTTTGTAAGATTTATTGCACTTGTATTATCACACTTAAGTGGAATATGATCTAAATGAATGTCATAATCCTCTAATTGCTGTTTCATCCATAAAATTTGCGCACAACAATTTCCAGCAGCAATATATTCAGCCTCAGTTGTTGATAAGGCTACACAGGCTTGTTTCTTAGAGTGCCAAGAAACTAAGGAACTACCTAGAAGATGACATGTTCCACTAGTGCTTTTTCTATCTATCTTACAACCTCCATAATCTGCATCTGAAAATCCCACAAGACTAGGTTCCGTTCCAGATGGATACCATAAACCAAAGGATGCAGTTCCCTTAAGATATTTCAATATTCTTTTAACTGCTGTAAGGTGAGATTCTTTAGGACTAGATTGATATCTAGCACATACACAAACACTCTGCATAATATCCGGTCTACTAGCAGTGAGATATAACAAAGAACCTATCATACATCTATATTTAGTTTGATTTACCTCTTTACCTGACTCATCTTTGTCAAGATAGCAAGAGGTTCCCATAGGTGTAGATGCTTCCTTTGCTTTGTCCATTTCAAACTTCTTAAGAATTTCTCTACAATACTTAGTTTGAGAAATGAACGTACCTTCTTTCATTTGCTTAATTTGAAGACCGAGGAAGAATGTTAATTCTCCCATCATAGACATTTCAAATTCACCCTGCATAGTCTTAGCAAATTCTTCACAAAGAGATTTATTAGTTGATCCAAAAATAATATCATCAACATATACTTGAATAATCAAAATATGTTTTCCGACTCTTTTAATAAACAAAGTGGAATCAACTTTTCCTCTATTAAAATCATTTTCTAAAAGAAAATTGCTAAGTCTTTCATACCAAGATCTAGGTGCTTGTTTCAAACCATAAAGTGCTTTCTTTAACTTATAGATGTGATTTGGAAATTTAAAATCTTCAAAACCGGGTGGTTGTTCAACATACACATCTTCTTTTATGAAGCCATTTAGAAATGCACTTTTAACATCCATTTGAAATAATTTAAATTTCATTATAGATGCATAAGCAAGAAGTAGGCGTATTGCCTCTAACCTGGCAACTGGAGCATATGTCTCATCATAATCTATACCTTCTTCTTGACTATATCCTTGAGCCACAAGCCTAGCTTTATTTTTGGTGATGTTTCCATCTTCATCCAGTTTATTTCTAAATACCCATTTTGTTCCAATTACTTGATGAGTATCTTCTCTAGGAATCAATTCCCAGACTTGATTTCTTTCAAACTGGTTGAGTTCTTCTTGCATTGCTATACACCATTGTTCATCTTGAAGAGCTTCCTTAATGTTCTTGGGTTCTATCTGCGACATGAAAGCTACATTCATACAAAAATTTACTAAATTTCTTCTAGTGTTTACCCCTTTTGATATGTCGCCAATGATGTTGTCCAGTGATAATCCTCTAGGTTGTTGCCATATTTTGTTTAGATCTTCATCATCTTGAGGATTATGTATTTCTTCTTCATTTGTTGTCTTTTGTAAGTCTTCATTTTCACCTGCATCTGATTCATCTGACTCAAGAGGTTTTGCCTCAAGGTCTACAATTTCATCAAAGACAACATGCATAGATTCTTCTATTTGAAATGTTTTCTTATTAAAAACTCTATAAGCTTTGCTAGTTAGAGAATATCCTAGAAAAATAGCTTCATCTGCTTTGGAATCAAATTTTCCTAAATTTTGTTTTCCATTGTTTAGGACAAAACATTTGCATCCAAAAATTCTTAAATGTGAAACATTTGGTTTTCTACCTTTAAAAAGTTCATAAGGAGTACATTTCAAAATTGGTCTAATAAGCATTCTATTTAAAACATAACATGCAGTACTCACAGCATCAGCCCAAAATTGTTTAGGAACACTATATTCATTTAGCATAGTTCTAGCAAGTTCCTCTAAAGATCTATTCTTTCTTTCTACAACTCCATTTTGTTGAGGAGTTCTAGGTGCAGAAAAATTATGAGAAATGCCATATTCTTCACAAAAAGTTTCAAAATATTCATTTTGAAATTCACCTCCATGGTCACTTCTAATAGCTTTTATTTTCAAATCCTTTTCATTTTGAACTAAATTTGCAAACTTTTTAAATTCTTTGAAAGCTTCATTTTTAAGAGTAAGAAAGAAAGTCCAAGTATATCTTGAATAATCATCTACAATAACTAAAGCATAATAATTTCCTCCAAAACTTTTTATCCTAGAGGGACCAAATAAATCCATGTGCAAAAGTTCTAAGGGTTTTAAACTAGAAACAACATTTTTCGAATGAAAAGATGATTTCACTTGTTTTCCCTTTTGACATGCATCACACAATTTATCCTTCACATATTTTAGTTTTGGTAGACCAATTACTAAGTCTTTAGAAATGAGTTTATTCAATTGTTGCATATGAATATGTGCAGCTCTTTTATGCCATAACCATGGATTTTCTTCTTTTACTACTAAACATGAAATATTCCTACTTGATGCATTTTCTAAATCTATCAAATAAATATTGTTATGCCTAATTCCTTTCAAAGCAATTTCAGAAGAATCATTTTTATAAATAGTGCAGGAATTTTGTTCAAAGGTTACCTTGAATCCTTTATCGCATAATTGACTAATGCTGATTAAGTTGTGCTTTAATCCTTCCACATATAGCACGTCTTTGATCATCAAAGTATCTTCACTTCCAATATCTCCTATTCCAAGGATTTTTCCTTTATTGTTATCACCATAGGTGACAAATCCGCGTTCTCTTTTCCGGAAGCTTGTAAATTTCTTCTTATCTCCGGTCATGTGTTTTGAACATCCACTATCAAGACACCACATATGCTTCCTTGGTTTTAATAATTCCTACAACATAAAAAGAACAAGCTATTTAGGTACCCAACTACTTTGTATGGGTCCTTTGGGTTAGATTGAAGAGATTGAAATTATTTTACAACCCAAGCATATCTACCACTTAGAACACCATAATGCTTAATTTTACATTTATTAGATGTATGACCCTTTTTCATACAATAAAAGCATGATGCAGTATTTGTGTTCCTATAAGTTGTTCCTTTTTCTACCCAAGTTCTATGGGTTCTATAATTATGCTTATTTTTAATTCTAGGAACAAACTTATTCTTAACAACCTTATTTTCATTGATTTTACTACATTCTCCTAAGGTTGTTTCATCTAGTAGTTTCTTATAATTAATACAGGATGCACATTCATTACTACTAGAAAATTTGCCTTTTTCATAATATAAAACTTTACCTTTTAAATTTCTAATTTCTTCTGCTTGATATAAAAATTTATTTTTCAAACTTCTGTTTTCTTCAGATAAATTTGTAAATTCAGTTTTCAAATTATCATTTAATTTAGAAAAACTTTCAGAAGTAAACTTCAAATCTTCATTTTCTTTAAGAAGGCTATTAAGTTCAGATTTCAAATTTTTAAAGTCCTTTTTCAGCTTTTTATGAGCAATATCTAACTTTTCAGATTCAATTAATAATGCAGCATACATTTCATTTTCATCAATATGACTATCATTATCAGAACAGTTTGAACTACTTACTTGGCTGTCATTATCGTCATCTGCCATCAAACAGATGTTTGCTTCTTCATCTGAGTCGCTTGAATCTGTAATTGTTTCATTGTCGTCTTCCCAAGCAATGTATGCCTTCTTTTTCTTGAAAAATTTCTTTTCTTTCTTTTCTTCACCCTTCTTCTGATTTGGGCAGTCTGCTTTCAAGTGTCCTTTTTCTCCGCAACCATAACATCTGTAGTTTGAGGAAGATCCTTGATTTTCTCTCTTTTCATTTCTGAATCTCCCTTTGCCTTTTGATTTCATGAATCTGTTGAACCTCTTGATTAGTAGACTCAAGTTTTCATCTTCATCTGAGTCTTCATCTTCCATCTTGCTTTTGCTCTTTTCTACCTCAGATTTGAATGCTAGAGTCTTTTTCTTCGTTTTTGCTTCTTCTTCCTCTAATCTTCCAAGGTCTAGTTCATGCTCTCTCAACTTTCCAAATAATGCCGCCATGGTCATTGTGTTGAGATTTTGTGACTCAGAAATTGCAGTCACTTTTGGTTGCCAAGCCCTGTCTAAAGATTTCAAAATTTTTATATTTAATTCATCAGTATCGAAAGACTTACCTAGTCCAATAAGATGATTTACGATGTTGGTGAAGCGTTTCTGAACATCTACTATTGTTTCTCCTTGCTTCATCCTGAACATCTCGTATTCCTGGATCAAGGTATTCTTTCTAGCTCTTTTAACATCATCTGTACCTTCATGGGTTACTCGAAGTACTTCCCACATTTCTTGTGCAGTTTTACAAATGGATATCCTGTAAAACTCATCAACGGTTAAAGCAGATGAAATTATATTGCGAGCTTTAACATCATTACCGAATTTTTTCTTGTCTTCAGCAGTCCATTGGTCACGGGGCTTTGGTTCCTGCATATTGTTAGTTGGAACAAAAGGACCAGATGCAACTGCATCCCAAATATCTATATCAATAGACTCCATAAATATTTGCATTCTTACCTTCCAGAATGCGTAATTTTCACCTGTGAATAGTGGTGGTCTATTAATAGAAGCACCCTCTGCGAATGTTTGAAACGATCCCGCCATTTGAATGACTATCAAAGCAAGCTCTGATACCAATTGTCAGAGCGGCTGCAGCGAATGGTTAGCGTGGAAACAAACCAAGAGGGGGGGTGAATTGGTTATATTCAAATATTATCCCTTTTTAATATTTTTCTCTTAATTTCTTACTAAGCAGATAATTAAACGTAAATAACAGAGTAAGGGAAAGAGAAAAATTACACAGGTATTTTATCCTGGTTCAGATCACTAGGATCCTACGTCCAGTCGCTTATCTCAAATAAGATAAACCTTTTTCACTATCACAAAACTATTACAAATATTAGTCACACAGAAAAACAATTTGTAACAGTTTAGAAATTACCACCTCTCTTGAAACCACAAGAGATGAACTTACACCTCCTTTGAATCTTCACAAAGGATGATCACCTCCTTCGAATGCTTCACGAAGGATGATTCTCTTCCAGACACTTCCTCAGACACACCAAGGATGATCAAGCTATTCCTCCGTCACCGCAGTACCACTTCAGGACTTTGCAGACAAGAGTTTCCTTAGCTTCAGCAATTTCACAGAGTTCTCACAAGAGTTCAGAGTACTTGAGCACAAGGGAAGAGTTGGATTTGAGAGAAAATGAGAGTCTATTTATAGACTCATCCAAAGGCTCCTCCATTTTCGCTTTTAGACTTTCTGACTGTGTTAATCGATTAGCTACAGTGGTTAATCGATTAACAACCCAACGGATACTTCAACGTCTCTAAAAACGGCTAGTTTTTCAAACGGTAACTATGTTAATCGATTAACAGCCCTTGTTAATCGATTAACGTTAATCGATTAACACCCCTTGTTAATCGATTAACACTGAAATGCTGTGCTTCGCCATTTGCCTCTGGAACAATCGATTAACGCCCTCTGTTAATCGATTAACGTTAATCGATTAACACCCTGTGTTAATCGATTAACACTGCACAGATTTTGCTTTTGATTTATTTTTACATCACTTTTGAATACATACAAGAAACTACTAATTTTCCTATGTTCATACAATTTTTACAAGAGGTTACAAGTCTTCAAAGATCATTCTTCATGAGTCTTGTTTGTTCTTGACTTGATTTGGACATCATCAAAACTTCATCTTCATCATTTTGCTAACAATGTCTCTGCAACCCTAAGCTTAAGTCTCCACTCTATACGCACTGATTCTCTCAAATGTCTCTGCAACCCTAACTTCAATTCTTCACGCTCCATGCACTCTCCACTCTCCACTCTCCACGCATTGATTCTCTCAAATCTCTCTCGAACCCTAACTTCAACCATTCACTCTCGATGCATTGAAACTCTCATCTCTCCAACGCACTGAAACACTCGAGCTGTGTTCGTGCGAAAAACCTTTTCCCTAAATCTCCTTGTGCCTCGTTGAGGAATCTCGTTCAGCACCTTCGTTTCACCTCTGTGGTTCAGTGGCGGTCTTCGTTAGGATGATGCTAAGACCTTCATCTGGTAAGTAATCCTTTCTTCCTTAATTTTCGTAGTAATCTCTAATGCTAGTATTGCGTAAAATTGAAAAAGGGTCAACCCTAATCTGTGTTTAATTCATTCAGGTTACCCGCAATAATTCGTTAATAAGCATGAAAAGATTTTAGAATTAGGGATTTACTAGTTTTTCTCTATTACCGAGTAATATGATAAGAAATACTTTGCTTTTTTTTGGATGTTATGGGTTTGATTTTCAATTTCTTAATTTGACATCTGAGTGGGTTCAGCTTAGTTGTGTTAGATTGTAGAGATTTGATTTTGGTGAGGAGGGTTTTTCCTTTTTCAAATGAATGCATTTTTTTTCATTTACTTTCAATTGTTTGGATGCGAAAAAAATTATGAATTATGGGGAGCTTTGGGGAAGTTAGCGCTTGTGTTATGTTGTGGAGGTAAAGGTAGTGGACAATAGTAGTGATAAAAACTGGTTCAGAGGTTCCGTGGATATGAATATTGTTGATTGATGAAAAGAAAGAACACAATTTTTCTGGATATTGGAAGTGATACATTTACTCTTTGCAAGCTGGAAGCACTTCAACCAGGAAAAAGGGGAGCTGTCGTGGGATTAGTGGAAGAGAAACATTTCATTCTCCTTTCTTAGATGGATGGTGACGCCGCAGAAGGTTTTTAGTTTTCTTGTCTATGTCGAAACCGAGGAGAATTTTGAAGAACACATGGTCTTGTTCTTGTTTTTGTCTTTATGTTTGAACCAGATTTTTATTTTTATATTAGTGTTATTTTGCTGTGAAGAAGTGTGCATGTTGGTAGCTTGTCATTTTCATTTGGTGATTAGATTGTTGCTCACGGTGATTTGTGGTTTCTTTTAGAAAAAGCTGATTTATTTGAGTTGAAAGAACTTGCACAAGGTGTCAAATTATTTTCTTTCTTTGATGAAAGAAGAGAGCACGGTCATTGAAAGTAAGTGGGGTCACGGCTTGAGTTGGTGCAGCTGCCATGTGGAGAAGAATTCATCCACTTTAGAAAGCAAAAGTGGAAGGGTGGTATTACTACAGAGAGGTATATGATACCATTATACCATTCTTTTGTAATAGGTTTGGTTTCTGGAAAGTTTTCTTGGCTTCTGCTCAAGAGCAATGATCTATTGCTCTGTAGGAAAACCAATAAAAGGTTTTGTGCATTTCCAACTTTTAGGATTCACTTTGGTGTTTATTTTAACTTGTTCCTTTAGTAGTTTGATCTTATTTGAGCATAGGATGATTGCCAAGTAATATGAATTATTTATGCAGGACTCTCCCATGCCACACCCTACACAACAGTATTTGAGATTGAGGTTCCTCAATGCTCCTGCCGTTATTCTCTCCTTGGCAATGCAAGGAGTGTTTCGAGGATTTAATCACATCTTACCACTTGGGAGCATTTCTTTTCCTTTAGGCACAACCTGTAGGAACTTAGAGGTGGAGAGGTGAGACTATAGTATTATATCCACTCATCATTGAAATTAAGATAGTCTGTAGAAGTCATAATTCCTAGTTTCAGATGTTAGTTCTTATAATCAGTTTTTCCAAGATTTTCTTTAGTTTCACCTGTTTTATCTTACTTACACTCGTTTTGTAAATCACGGTTCCTGACAAGTAGTGGTTTATGGTTTATGTATCTAAAGCGTCAGAGTAATATATATTTTTTCTTTCCAGACTCCAGGCAATGACATGTTATACTATGGGGATTCATCTTACAATCAAGAACTTGTTTCTTTGTCTAAGCTCGTTCTTGAGAACCTGCTTAGTGCTGTTCAACAGGAACCTTCCCAGGTATCATCATTTTATCTAAATTTGTTGTTTGATTAATTTAACCAATTATAAATACTGGTTTATTGTGCTAAAATATAGGCTGCTCGAGGAATTATGGCACTTGAAGCTTGCAATTGCATTGCATCATCTTTTATGGTAAGCTGTTCTTTAGTTGTTTGAACTTTCTTCTCATTATCATTGACGTGGGAAAAAGGAGGATTCAAATTTCAATTTATAAATTCTAGAAAAACATTACAAAACTATTTCCGGTTTAGGAATACTACCCAGTCCAATGGGTATCTAAATCAAAATGAAGTTAACCCATTAACTGGGTTTGTAGCGTGTCTATATGTTTTGCGGAGTAGTATCTAAATCATGCCCAGAGTCTACCACAGCCTTCTGATAACGGTTTCTTTCTTGATTAATGGCAGCTAAATAGTGAATTATCACCTGTTTGCCTTACACTGATAGAAACTGCCAAGTCATGTTTGAGTGCCAAAGACAAATACCTTCAGTCAACCATTCAACTCTTAAACAAACAATGCCCAACTCTCTAGGGACAATGGTATCCACTTCTGTATGATTTGCGCTCTTGCCCTTCTCTCCCTTTTCATTATTTTTCTTTCTTTTGAAGGAGATGATTGTCATTTCGTTTTTATAGGAATCAAATATATTGTTTCTAAATTTGGAGAACCAAATAAAAACAGGCTCCATATTAAATTTTACATGTTTTCAGAGTTTCTTTGGTTCTATCAGATAAATTTGTATTTATTATATGATTTGATATTGAAATTCTTATCATAGTTCTCACTTGAGAATGAAAGGATGAATATGGAATGGACTTTCTTTTATACTGACTCCAATTTCTTAATGAATCACCAACTGGTTTTTGTACCTTTATATTTTTTTTACCACCTCACCAGGGTATTGACGAAAATTTATGTTAAAATTCCGGTACTTTTCCTAAAATTCTTGCGGGTGCATCAAAAACCAGGAAGTGTTCTATTAAATATATTTTGAAATAAGTATTTGAAATTGTGTAATTCATAATTATTTTGGATTGATTATTCAGAACATGATATAATAATCATTTTTAGTATATAATATCGTTTTTTAAATAACTTAAAATGTTTTTTCAAATAATTGTTTCGATAATATGAAATGTAAAATATTTTGGACTGTGTTATTTGAAAAGTTTTTTCTTCCAGATTTTATTTTTGGGAAAAAAAATACTAGTTTGTGCTGTTTCTTAGCCTTTTGATACACTGCCATTTGTTTTGCACACTGTTGTTCCAATTTTCCAGCCACATTTTTGGTGCAGTATGCATTTCTTTGTTGTTTTCTATACTCAAGTTCTTTGGCTTGATTCTTCACAACACTAGCAACCTCTATGGCTGATTGCTTTGATGGCTCATTTAGATGGACAAAAAATGTTATATTGTCATGCAACATTGTATTTGCATTTTATTAGAACTAACTATAATTATGCCTTTTCTTATCCCTTTGTTTTCAGATTGCTATCAAACTTGAAAAAGGTCTTCCACCCAATAATTATATGTGCAACATTTGCAAAGCTATCAGCAATTGCTTTGGAGTTTCTTTCTAAGTCAGGACTTGATTTTGTTTTAGGTGTAAATTATAGTTTAAGTTAATATTCAACTCTATGTTATACAAGGACCTGTTTGTTTTAGATTTAAATTATTGTAAAAGTTGAATTTGAGTGTTATGAGATATTAATATTAAATAGTTGTATTTATTTCTTTGAACTCTCTTTATAGAGTATTCAAATAAAATTTTCATGTTTTAATTATTTGATTTTCAACACAATTATATATTATAAATTCTTAACATTTATAATCTGGTAGTAATTATTTATAATTTTATGAGAAGTTTTAATGTGTAAAAATTTTAATATTAATTATATAACTATTAGAAAAAATAAATCTAATTAAATATGTTGTAAACAATAGATACATAAGTACATACTGTATGTAAATTACATACGGATTTATCCGTATATAATATCCGTATGTAATTTATATACGGATTTATCCGTATATAATATCCATATGTAATTTACATACGGATTTATCCGTATGTAATTTACATACGGATTTTTCCATATATAATATCCGTATGTAATTTACATACGGATTTTTCTGTATGTAACTTAGCTACGCCTTTTTTATATACGGATTTTTGTCCGTATATAATTCGTATGTAAAATTATTTTATATACGGATTTTTGATGTTATATACGGATTTTGGCGGTATGTAATAGTGATTTTTCTTGTAGTGTACTCTTCTTTCAACTAAAAATTTCTTCCTAACTCTTTCTTCTCTATTTCTCAAGGTTTCTCACTTGATTCTTTCTCTCATAGCTATTTATAGTCCAAAAATTTTACTATTAATCAATTTTTTAATATTATTTATCATTTTAATATTATTTTATTATTAATATCTTAATCACCACTTACATAATGGATTCATCAATAATGTCTTAAAATTTGAAGTGCTTTATCCACTATCAATATTTTAATTTTTTTTAATATATATGTGTGTGTGTATATATATATATATATACAAGCACACAGATATATATATATATATATATATATATATATATATATATATATATATATATATATATATACTAATTTATTTATTTAGTTTCAAGTCAATTACAACTTCTAATAGTTAAGTGTTAGTACATAATGATTATGGTAATATATTTTGATTCTTCAAATAATTATTCACATAAGTCATACTATGAGTTATATATATCAGATGTATTGTATATTACTCTTAACTTCCTTTATGGGTTACCTAGTCAATTCAATTTATACTAATTACTCTACATACAAATATCAGAGCATTTTTTTTCTAAAAAATATAACAAACATAGCCCCAAATCAAAATACCATACACAAGAAATATATCGAATAATTTCCCATACTCCTCGCGTATACCAATATTATTATTATTTTTTAATAATCGACACTGTGACACAACCGGTAGCAACAACCGGAACTGTTGCTACAGTGAAAATGTTTGGCTATAAATAGAGCATTCCTCCGCGTTGAGCGACACTTGAGTCTCATAGTGGAGCGTGAGTTTACTTTCCTTGAGTGTCCTTCGAGAGTGTCCTAATTCTGTGAGAAGCCTCTCTCTCCAAGTGTGCCTTTTGTTTTTCGCATCCGTGTAAGTGTTTCATCCTCTCAATCTTTCGTTTTGTTCCTTCTTTTCTTTAAGCTTTCTTTTAATCCATGTTCTTTTGCATTTACGTTCGTCCCTTGTTCTTGTTATACTTGTTTATTTGTTTTGTTATTTCACCACTCTTCACATTTTTTTAATACTAATAAACTAATAATTGGGTATAGAAGCTGGAAAACCGTTGTTATCCTCCCTTCGTTTGAAGGTATGATAGAGGAATTTGGGTAGATCAATGCTACGTACCCTAAAAATTATTTTAACTCAAACAAAACATGGATATAAACTCGTTGGACTTAGATGTAGTAAGATCCTTTGCGAGGATCGGAGAATACATCTAGACTGGACTTCAAACTAGACTATAGAAAAAATTGAGTTAAAAGAAAACTAATTGTATCAACCCTCTTTGACACAAACATAATATTTCTTCACTTTTGTCTCTTAGAAAAATGAACAAAAATTTAAGAAATTTGGATGTTCAAGACAAGCTGGGATATAAACGATGAAATCCTACTAAAGAACAAGTTGCTCTACTAGAGGCCCTTTTTGCATTTGGAATACGAAATCCAAATAGAGAGCAAGTACACGAGATTGCAATGAAACTTAAAATTTATGGAAAAATTGGAGAGTATAGCATTTATTATTGGTTTCAGACCAATTAATAATAAACAATATGTATATATGATTATGTATCAGAAATTGTAGTGTTAATGATTTGATTATTAAATTATTGGAATTTGTTTTAATTCCTTAAAACCACACTAAGTTAAACCGTATATTAAAGTAGAGACATAACGATGAAAAATCCTTATGGTCAAACACTTTTAAGAGAGTGGAAGCTACCATAAAGATGACATCAACTCTATCTTGTGGGTTTCTTTAAGGTTTGTGTTAAGACCTAAGTAGCATAGGATTTTCTTTAAGTTAGACATCCAAATCAAGTGAAAAGTGTGTGTCATGTGTCATGCTTTCATTGAAAATAATTTTCTTTTTAGAAGTGGCCACATGACGCCGTAGGGGTGGTGAAAATTTATTTTTGGTAGTGGCCACATGTCCCTCCACCATTAGAGAGGATTTGTTTCTAGTAGTGGTTACATTACACTCTAGGAATGGAGAGGGTTGTGTTTTTTAAGTGGTCATGTCCTCCAATCATTGGAGAGGATTTGTGGACACTTGTCCACTTTCCTCATTTATTTTCAATAAGATCAAAGGTGGAAGATCATGCTTTTAGAGTTAGAAGGAGACACCCTTGGCCTATAAATATAGGTGTTTCCATCCTTGTATTTCATCTTGGATTAATGTAATGTTATATTGCCAAATTATGGTCATACACTTCCTAGATCAAGATTTGAGCAACCCTAGAGGACCCTCTAGTCACCTTCGTCCTTGAGTTGGCCTCACCTCTCTTAGACCCACCAAACACTACACCATTACCACCATATCTCCTAGATTCCATGAGCTTCTACACCATCCACACCTTAGGTCATCATCCTTGGACCATTTACTACCACTTTTCTACACCATCCATCAAAGGAAACACCCCTCCATACACATCTCCTAGTTTTGGCCCAACCTAGCTAAGAAGGTTCTCATCATTTGGTATCAAGAGCCTTGGTTCTTCAAGAGCTAAGTTTCCTTGGTTTCCTTATTTATCTTCATTGTTTTTATGTGTTTATGTGTTGTTCTTACTTGTTATAATATTGTTTCCATTTTTGTTGTTTTTATGGTTCTACTTTGCTCTTGTCAAAGCGGTGCAACATAATGATTAGTTTGTACAACAAACCAAGAGGGGGTGAATTGATTTCTTATGGAAAATTGAGCCTTTAATTATTTTCTCTTTTAAATTAAGTTCCTTAACGATAAACTAAAACAAATAAGAGAGTAAGGAAGAGAGAAAATTGCACAGGTGATTTTTATACTGGTTCATATCACATAGATCCTACATCCAATTGTGAATCTAAAAAAAGAATTAACGTTTCACTATCACAAACCAACAAACTGTTACAATCACAACATAATTTAAGGTTAGAACACCTCTCTTGTTATCATAAGAGATGAAACTCATTTCCCCTTAAACTCACAAGGGATGATGAACACCTCCTCCAAATGTTTTACGAAGGATGAGCACCTCCTTTGAATCTTCACAAAGGATGACAAGCTTTAACTCAGCAACAACAACATCACTCAATCATAACTCCCATGAAAGTTCTCGCTCTATGCTAACACCAAGTTCTCAAATCCACACACACAAGTGTTACACAAACCCTAGAACACAATTATCATAACACACAGCAAAATAGATAAACTTTTTTAAATTCACGTATTTCGTATGTTAGAATGAGAGTCCAAATTCAATTTAAAGAGATCTCACTCATGGATACTTCTAAAAATCCGTTGTTAGTTATTTAACTCGTGATAATCGATTATCCACTTATGGTAATCCATTATGCATTTAATGAATGCACAATAGCAAAAAATTGCTTGAAAATTCTCATAATTGCTCGTGATAATCCACAAGAGGATCATTTAGATAAGAGAAGAGATAACTACACAAGAGATTTTATACTAGTTCGCTCTAACCGAGTTACATTTAGTCTCCCCCGCAGAGGGTTCCATTATAATCTTCATAAGATTATAAATGAGTATTAGCATTATTCTTGGTACTCAACTACCTCACCGAGATTTTCTCTGAGTATTAGCACATTCCTGGTACTCAACACCCAACTGAGATTTTCTTTGAGTATTCAGACCACTCTTGGTACTCAACAACCCATCGAGATTTCCTTTGAGTATTTAAACTACTCCTGGTACTCAACAACCTTGCCAAGATTCCTTAACTCAAATTGAGTTTAGTTGTGAGTGTTTTAATTCTCTTCATAATTGCAATCAAGACTGCTTACAAGTAGTTCAAACTATATCTCTCACTAAGAGAATTTGAATACAATAGAATGCAGTTTAAACACTCGTTGGTGTTTCTCTCTTCTCTCTTACAATAGTAAGCAATATGACAATGAAGTTTGAGAGTATCTCTTTCTCTTTTTCTCTTATATTCTCTTTTCTTCAGCATAAATGTATTCTTTTTCGTGAGCTCTCTCTCTTCTTCTTTTTAGGATGAATATGTCTTTTTAACCTCTTCTTTCTTAAGATATTTTCTTAAGTTATCCTCTTGATTTTCTTCTTGAGAGATATTCTATTTATAGGCTTCATGGGCATTTTTCCATTAGATTGAGTTTGTAGTTTATAGCCTTGATATTAGTGCTTTCTCTTTCTTCTTGTCACAATAGTCGTTAAATAAGTCAACTTGTCAGAGCAGACATGTTTTTTTAGTTCTTTGTTTGAAGTAGGTTGTATAACTATTTTAGACTTTGCTTCAAGTGAGGAACATTCTATGAATATCTCCTTTGTGTCTAACGTCCACTTTTTGATATTTAATCTATAGCAGTGTGAATGTGTGTAAAATAGCTTATATGCAAAATTACAGTAAAGTATGCATGTAGCGGATACATCTTTTCTTATAATTTTTGTTGTTTTTAACCGTTAAGCATTTAATGTCATTTAATGCTTGCTTAGAACAACAAAGTGCTTTTGATTTTCCTACCGTTAGGTAGCATTTTTCGATTAAGCTCTTTCCTTTGAAGATACCAAGTGTAGATATATACTTCATCATAAGATGAGGTACTTGTTAAGCTCATGACATCGTTTAGTCAAGTAAACGCTTCTTTAGCTTTTGTTTCTTTTTAGACAAATAACGTTTAGCTTGCTTAAGCTTTCTTACACATTTTAATAATTAAGTCTTTTAATATATTTTTACAGAGACATTGTTTCAATCTATTTTGTTTTCGAGAGAAGCTAAATACCTATCATAGGTATTATAAGCATTAAGCATTTTAACTCAATCTCTCTGGGACGTTTGGGTGTTTTAGCCTAGATGTGTTTTTCTATTTCCTAAGACCGAAGTGTTTTTCTATGTTTAGAGATTATGATTCTAGGTTGTGTTTGTTTGGGTTTAGGCTCTAAGTCTTATGTTTTTACCCTACGTTTTTATGATTATCCATCTGTTTTAATATTATTTGATTAAACTTCAAAACATGAGAGCTTTTGGGCGTACAGATGATTTTGTCTTTAACAATCATGACTAATCGTGCCATTTTGATATTATTGTTATTATTTACGGTAAGGATCACATTGTTGTTGTTGTTGTTGTTATTATTACTATTATTATTATTATTATTATTATTATTATTATTATTAATATTAATATTATTATTTATTTGAGGTAAGTGTTTATTTTACTAATATTATTTGATAACATATTACATATTTTGTAATGTTGTCAAAACAGGCCATCTGGCCTGACCTGATCCGGGTCACCACGGGTTGGTGACTTAGTGAGTCAATTCAACCTGGCTCATTTATTAGCAAACCAGAAAAATTTGAATCCGGCTCGACCCACTACGAGTTGGTGGGTTAAACGGGCTGGTTCACTAGCTCACTTAATTACAATTTTTTAAATAAAAATTACAAATTTTTTGTATTTCAAATCTAAATAAATTTAACTCCCAAAATGTTAAACTCAAGACAATTCAAAATAATAAAAAAAAGTACAATACAATCCACGTATAATGAGCCGGATGGTATTTTTTAGGATTTCATAAGATAATAAATTAATAAAATAAAATAGGTTGGTCGGTGAGCCAACACGGCTCACCACGGGTTTAACCTAGATGAGTTGAGTTTAATTAAGCCGGGTTGAAAATTGACCTGCATAAAAAAAATACATTTTTTCAAACCTAACCCGGTCCGAACTCATGGTGGGCCGAATTGGCCCGCGGGTTGTAACCCATTTTAACAACTATAATATTTTGTAACATTGGCCTAATAACCAAAAATTCTATAAATACATATGAAATTTCCAAGGGAATACATACTCTCATAATCATTCTTTCTTACTAGAGTAAAGATTCTTTGACACACCTAAATATTTTATATTCATTTGACATTATCCTTACTTACTTTTTATTCTCTTTTTTCTTGAAACAATACAAAAGTTTACACTTTTTTTTACCATTCTATCTTTATAGTCTGTGTCAAATGAATGTAAAAGTATGTCATAGTATCATTACTCTTCTTACTAATAAGATCACAACTCTTTTATTAACTTAAATGTAAGAAAGTCTTTCTATGTGAGTCTCTTTAAATCTTCAAAAGTACATGTCAGAACTTCAAAAGCATTAAGATCTCACCATTTATCCAAAAGTCTATACTCAGTGTTTCTACTGAAAGGGACCGAGGGAAACTCCTGCCGCTACCGCTCGGGAATGCTCCTACTCTTCCGATCGGTCCTTCTCACTTCTGACTTAACAAACTACTTCCTCTCTCAATGTCGAAGTGGGGTGACTTGCAGAAAACACTCCGACGCTCAAGTCAGAATTTATCTCCGCAAGTCTAATGAATATCAAAAATTAGACCTTTTACCTTATCAGTCAACTGTTATTTATATGATTTCAAAGAATATTATCCATTAATTTACCTCTTAATGACGATCAATGCTCACCATAACTGCTCGACAATTATCGTTACTTCATTAATTACGCATTCAAGGACATTCAAAACCTGTCTCCAGCCAACGGCTGAAGATTTCGTGAATGCTACTCTAAAGCCCGATTGGAAACGTTCAGCTCCATCACCTTTACGCGCCCGGTCGGTCAGATCGTACTGTGATGAGTCGTTATTTCTTGAATTATATTTAGTTTATTGCACTTAAATAAACCAGGGAATTGTGTTTAATTGCTTGTTATTTCCCCGTTTTTCCGAATTCTGCTTAATTTGGTCGGAAATTTGTAATTGTGCTAATTTGGATTTTCTGAGCTGATTAAGTGCATTTTTGAAGTGCAGGAAAATTTCGGAAATACATTTTGGGACATCAGGAAGAATGCCGAATAAATTCAAGACTCTCCACACATACATTTTAGAATTAATTAAATTGTAACTCAGTAGTTTAGAATTTCTGTATCAACTTTTATATTTTGGGACAAATTTTGGTAAATTAGATTAGACCCAAAATTAGAAGTTAGTGACTTGGCACCCTAGGGTTTTATTATGTGGGCCCTACCCTAAAAAGAAGGACACACGGCCCTTAAAAAATAGTGCAGCCGCCACTCACTTGAGGGGTCTCTCTCGGTCTTTGGTTTTTGGAGACTTTTGTTTTAGAATTTTTTTGGCTGAAAACGCTGTTTGAGAATGAAGCTTTGATTCAATTTCATTTTCTTAGCTTTGTCTTGTGCACGCTGTTACGTTTTACTTCTCTGTTTAATTTCATTTTGGCTCATGAATTTGAGTGAAGTTTCGGTCTGATATAGTAAGAGAGGCACACGTTTACGCTGGATTAAATTTTGGAAGAGAGGGCTGATTTATGGCACAAGGTGGAACAATGCTGAATCACGGAAGTTGGAGGTGTGCGCTGTTACATTTTGGAAGCACATAGCTGCACGGAATGAGCTGGAAGCAAGGAGGGAGGCGCATTCAATTTGGCTTTGAAGTGTGCACGCTGATTCAAAAAAAATGGAGATTTCTTTCTTTCATTTTAGAATTCACGGCTGGCTGGAACGGTGCTGGAAAAGGTGTCACGGGAATATGGGAAGCACACAGAAAGCACACGGTGCTGGCTTTTGAATGCAGCATGCAGGATAATTTTTTTTTCTTTCTTTTAAATAGAAGCATATGGAGTTAAGCATGAATGGTGTGCACGGAATGAGCTGGAAGCAAAGAGAAGGGGCTGGAACGTTTGAATAAGGGGGTGCAGCGGTGCAGCATTATGTTTTTTTTTTTTTTAGAAATGAATGGTGTTACATTTAGATGCAGAAGCGGTGTGCACTAGAATGTGGAGAATGCAGAATGCAGCTGCCATGTGGAGAAGAAGGTGCATGGGTGTTACGGATAAGAAGAAGTTCACATGCTGGATTCTTCTTGGATGCACATGGACGGTGATGTCCAAAGAATTTAATTTGACTTCTTGGCTGGAAAGATTTTTAAATTGGGGTTATGATTTTTTTTGTTTTGTTACAATTCTTGCATTTAAATTTCAGATTTCCTATTTATGCGTCACTTTCTTTGTTTCTTGCCACTGTAATTTTTTTTTATTGTCTTATTTTGTGATTACACTGTTGAGCTATTTAGCATGGTTAATCCTAAATTTTACTTTCTTGCATTCACTCTGTGATTCTAAGTTTTATTGTTGCATTGTCCATTTAATGTTTTAGCTTAAGTGTTGTATTTTTATAATTTGAATTGTGTTTGCATATTTATCTATTGTATCGTTTTCTTTAAATGTTTTCATGCACCTTAATGCTTTCAATTATATTCGGTCGTGTTTATTTAATTTCCAGCTTAATTTAATTTTACCACAACCAGAAAATTCACAAAACCCCCCACTACGTGTTGATCTAAGACTGAACCCAAATTGGTCCTTGATAGACGACCTAGGAGTCACTTCCTAGTACTATATTGCATTCTTTTATGCACAACTTTTGTTGGGAGGTGCGACCCTCTCATCAAAATGGCGCCGCTGCAGGGGACCAATGGTTCGGTCTTAGGTTTTTGTTGTGTTTGTGTGTGTTGTGTTTTTTCTTGTGATGTGATGTGATGTTCTGTTTTGTGTGTGCGTGTTGCATGTATAAATGTGTTGTGTTTTATTTGTATCGTGATTTTTAGTATTTTTCTTTTTCCATGTCTACCCATTTTGATTTTGTGAATACTGCTTATTTTGATAGTGCCTCTGATTATGATTCTCCTTCTGCATGTTACTCTGATTGTAATTCTGCTAACGTTTATGCTGAGAACAATATGACCCATCCTCCAACTTCTGAGAGCTCTCTTTGGGAGTCGGTTCCACCTAATGAGGATGGTGATCATTTAGTTCTCACCACTGGACTGATGAATTTGTTGCCCAAGTTTTATGGTCTTGCAGATGAATGCCCACATGAACATTTGGATAGGCTTTATCGAATTTGCTCTTTAATGAAACTTCCAAATGTCCCGGACGATCTAGTTTTCTTAAGGGCATTCCCGCACTCATTAGAAAGAGCAGCAAAAGATTGGAAAGACTCTCTTCCTCCAGGATCCATTACCAGATGGGAAGATCTTGAGAATAAATTTCTGAGCAAATTCTCCCATGTGCAAGATGGATACGACAACGGTCTTGGATGGAATGACCCTACCTTGGGATGGTACAATGCTCCACAACATCAATATCAAGAACCACCATTCCAGAGTACTTTCATGCCTCCACTAGTCCAGCAATATCAGAGTCAGCAATATATGATGCTTCTGCCGAAAAAGCTTCTCAGCCTTCTACTTCTGAGCCTACATTGCAGGAGTTGTTGGAGCAGATGACCATGCAGAACCTTCAGTTTCAGCAAGAGAACATGCAGTTCCAGCAAGAAATAGGAGCTGCCATTCAGAGTATGACTAATCAGATAGGGCAGATGGCCACTCAACTCACTGAGGAACAGTCTCAAGATTCAGAGTTACCATTTCAGACTGTTCAGATTCCAGATGATGATGATAGTGGCATCAACATAGAAGATGGGGAGAAGAGTCATGAGCTTACTACTGCACCACATACTTTCCCACCTTCAGATGGTCCCACTCTTGCACCTGAGGAGACCGAGAAAGATTTTGAGGACCAGGCATATATAAGCAACATTTTTGAGAAAGGTAGACCATCATCAGCTTCCACCACTCTTCCAATCTTCAGGGAAGTGGAGGTAAGCATACCTCAGTATGATTATGTCAGTGATGATTATGTTGTTCATGATTATGCTGTTGAGAGGTATGTTGATGATCATATTGTTGCTGAGCATGTTTTTAATTCTCCCTCTGTGCATGATGAGAACCACTTTTTGATATCACATCCAGATGTGTATTTTCAAGGCACTGAACATGAATCTGAGTCTATTATTGATATTACTTTTAATTTGGAAATTGATTCATGTTTTGAGGATGTATCTGAGGTTCAGCCTGTTACACTGGGATTGGGTGTTATACCCCTGCATGAAATTTCTATAGAGCCACATTGCACTAACCCTATTGCAGGAGGTACAAATGAATTTGATCAACAAACACCCACAGTGGACAACAAAGGTGCTCACAATAACAAAAGCTTCAAGATCAATAAGCACCTGTTGAACCCGCTCATCAACAATCACTTCTTCTTAGATCCAGCTGTGGAAGACATTTCCTTGCTTGATCAAATATGGAGGATGAAGCAATTTTTCCTCAAAACTTCCTGGCTGGGTCCAATGGTGGAAGACATCTCCCTGCAAGTCCAAAATTGGCAACTGCCACCATGATCAGGGGAGTTTCCTTTCTCTTTTCTCCCCCTTTCCCTACTTTTATTGCACTTGTCCATGATCTGTTCACTGTTTTGATTTTCGATCTTATGCTCATGACACATGAGGACACTGTGTAGTTTAAGTGTGGTCTATTGGGGGAGATTCTGATTTTTCTGTTAGTTTTTGTTTTCTTGGTTAAATTTTTTTTTCTTCTTTTCTAAGTAGTTTTTGTTGTGTCTTGTGTACAGTTTTGCATGCTTTTCGTGAATTCTGGATTGTGGTTAGGTTGTCAGTTTTCCTTCACTTCAATTGATACTCTGAGATGTTGGATTCCTTGCTTTTCTTTGCTTGGAAGATGATCATGATGTTTGCGAGTTGAATTGATTGTGACACAAATGCCCTGTGTGAGAATTTGAGCCACTTTATGTTCTTTCTTGTGTGTGATATGTCTCTTGATTGCTTGCACATATGCCTTGGCTTGACTCTTGTTGATAATTCTTGATTGATATGCATGTTTGGAAGTGATAAAGGCAGTTTTGTTTTTGAGCCTCTCTAGCCAAATAAGCTCACCATTGTTCTAATCCTTTGAAAACCCTTTTTGAGCCTATACTTTCCCCCATTTCTTTATTTTGAATGCTCATACACTAGCCCTAAGTGAAAGACCATGATTACCTTAACCTTAGGGAATTTTGGAGCTTTGGAAGTGTTTTGGGAACAAGTGTGGTCTCTTGGGGGTTTCTGATGAGTTGGCTAGTTGGTTCCTCTTCTTGTTTTGCTTTGGTAAATATATGTGTATCTTGTCTTTTACAGTTTTGTTTTGAAAAGAGAGAAAAGAAAAGAGACAAGATGAAAAAAAAAAGAGAAAGCAGAAAAAATAGTGAAAAAAAAATGTGAATAATTGTGAATAATGGAGTCAAGAAGAGGATGAAATTAGAGGTTGTGGGTGTGTTTGGATGTGTTTACACTTGTTCCTCATTGCTCCTCTGTTCCTTACGGTTGTAGCTTCTTATCCAAATATATCCTCCCTTGTCCTTGGCCCCATTACAACCATGAAAGACCTTTTGATTTGAACATGCGTATGTGCTTGAGTGTTGATATTAGAGGCTTGCCAAGTCTGTTTGTGATTGCTTTCTTGAGTGCATTGAGAGACATTGATTTACCTTAAACACTTGAGAGAAACACTAATTGTGTGCATCTGTGAGGCTCTGTTGCTTTTGATTCATCTCTTGAACTGATTGGCTGTTTTCCTTGTACTGAACTGTTTGGATGATTCTTTGAGTATTTGCTTTCATTGACTCTGTGTGGGATTCTGTCTATACCTTTTACCGTCCAGATTTTGTGAGAATTGTGCAACTGTGTTTCTGTTTTGGAGTCTTTGTTGTCTGTCTGTTGAGTCTATATCAGCTCCTTGATGTTTGAGTGTTCCCTGGTTTTCGTTTTGGTTTTACCCAGGAGTGCAAAAGACTAAGTGTGGTCTATTTTGATAAGTCGTTATTTCTTGAATTATATTTAGTTTATTGCACTTAAATAAACCAGGGAATTGTGTTTAATTGCTTGTTATTTCCCCGTTTTTCCGAATTCTGCTTAATTTGGTCGGAAATTTGTAATTGTGCTAATTTGGATTTTCTGAGCTGATTAAGTGCATTTTTGAAGTGCAGGAAAATTTCGGAAATACATTTTGGGACATCAGGAAGAATGCCGAATAAATTCAAGACTCTCCACACAGACATTTTAGAATTAATTAAATTGTAACTCAGTAGTTTAGAATTTCTGTATCAACTTTTATATTTTGGGACAAATTTTGGTAAATTAGATTAGACCCAAAATTAGAAGTTAGTGACTTGGCACCCTAGGGTTTTATTATGTGGGCCCTACCCTAAAAAGAAGGACACACGGCCCTTAAAAAATAGTGCAGCCGCCACTCACTTGAGGGGTCTCTCTCGGTCTTTGGTTTTTGGAGACTTTTGTTTTAGAATTTTTTTGGCTGAAAACGCTGTTTGAGAATGAAGCTTTGATTCAATTTCATTTTCTTAGCTTTGTCTTGTGCACGCTGTTACGTTTTACTTCTCTGTTTAATTTCATTTTGGCTCATGAATTTGAGTGAAGTTTCGGTCTGATATAGTAAGAGAGGCACACGTTTACGCTGGATTAAATTTTGGAAGAGAGGGCTGATTTATGGCACAAGGTGGAACAATGCTGAATCACGGAAGTTGGAGGTGTGCGCTGTTACATTTTGGAAGCACATAGCTGCACGGAATGAGCTGGAAGCAAGGAGGGAGGCGCATTCAATTTGGCTTTGAAGTGTGCACGCTGATTCAAAAAAAATGGAGATTTCTTTCTTTCATTTTAGAATTCACGGCTGGCTGGAACGGTGCTGGAAAAGGTGTCACGGGAATATGGGAAGCACACAGAAAGCACACGGTGCTGGCTTTTGAATGCAGCACGCAGGATAATTTTTTTTTCTTTCTTTTAAATAGAAGCATATGGAGTTAAGCATGAATGGTGTGCACGGAATGAGCTGGAAGCAAAGAGAAGGGGCTGGAACGTTTGAATAAGGGGGTGCAGCGGTGCAGCATTATGTTTTTTTTTTTTTTTAGAAATGAATGGTGTTACATTTAGATGCAGAAGCGGTGTGCACTGGAATGTGGAGAATGCAGAATGCAGCTGCCATGTGGAGAAGAAGGTGCATGGGTGTTACGGATAAGAAGACGTTCACATGTTGGATTCTTCTTGGATGCACATGGACGGTGATGTCCAAAGAATTTAATTTGACTTCTTGGCTGGAAAGATTTTTAAATTGGGGTTATGATTTTTTTTGTTTTGTTACAATTCTTGCATTTAAATTTCAGATTTCCTATTTATGCGTCACTTTCTTTGTTTCTTGCCACTGTAATTTTTTTTTATTGTCTTATTTTGTGATTACACTGTTGAGCTATTTAGCATGGTTAATCCTAAATTTTACTTTCTTGCATTCACTCTGTGATTCTAAGTTTTATTGTTACATTGTCCATTTAATGTTTTAGCTTAAGTGTTGTATTTTTATAATTTGAATTGTGTTTGCATATTTATCTATTGTATCGTTTTCTCTAAATGTTTTCATGCACCTTAATGCTTTCAATTATATTCGGTCGTGTTTATTTAATTTCCAACTTAATTTAATTTTACCGCAACCAGAAAATTCACAAAACCCCCCCACTACGTGTTGATCTAAGACTGAACCCAAATTGGTCCTTGATAGACGACCTAGGAGTCACTTCCTAGTACTATACTGCATTCTTTTATGCACAACTTTTGTTGGGAGGTGCGACCCTCTCATCATACTGTCGGTCCAACCTACTCTGTATCGATTGAGCCTGCCTGGTCGGTTGCTCCTACTTAGTAGTAACACAAGTCCCCTAAGCCCTAGCAAAATGATTCTGCGTAGGGTTTTGAAGTGGTCTCGGATCGGTTCGACTCTTCCTTTATCAAGGCCCCCAATTGTATTGTCGACATTTGCCAAAGCGAGAAACGTAAAGTCATGACTATAAAATTTGGGTGGGAAAGGCGAAAGTGAATTGTTAGATCGCTTAAACCGTCAGATCTTTTCGTAAACGAACCGTTAGGTCGCTTGGACCGTTAGTTCTTGACGCTTCAGATTTGCCTGGTGGATCGTTTTTTACCTTGTATAAATAGCCACACCTTTGCCATAATCTTTTACTCCTTTCTACTCACTACCGCCACTGTCGTTTGCTTCATACTCCCGTTTCGATCCTTCTCAACCTCATCTTCTCAGGTAATCATGTCTTCTGACTTCTTCAGTGAAGAGGGCAGGGGGTACCCAGCTACGACTGGGCTCCTCATGAGGTTAGACAAATTCCTTCCTCTTTCCATGGTCGTCGCCCACTTAGGGAGTTGATTCGCACCATCTGTCTGGTAAAGGCAACTGACAATGTCAGACACTTCAAACTGGCCATCTTTCAGATGACCAAGTGGGTCTGCCACGATCGGGGGAATTATCCCACCGACTTCTTCTATGTTTACGCGACAATGTTCAAGGACTTAAAGGTTCTTTTGCCTTTTTCAGACTTCCAAATGGGCGTGCTGATGGAGCTTAACGTGACTCCTACACAGCTACACCCGAACAGTTGGGCCTTTATGCAAGCATTCTCCGCCATCTGCTCTGGCTTGGCGCTTAGCCCGATGCTTGCAGCTTTCCTCTATTTATTCCATGTATAGCCTCACCCAACCAAACCGTGGGTTTCCCTTTGCACGATCGGGAATAGGCACCTGTTGTCTCTTTTCAACAGCTCGTATAAGGACTTTAAAGGACATTTCTTTAAAGTCGTGCCTCTGGAGATTGGGTACCGAAGTTTTTGTCTCCCGAGCAGAGAAGCTAAGTTTCCCTTCTATTAGACCAAAGACCCAAGGAAGGTTATTTCTTGGCCCAAGCCTCAAATGACACCCGAGGACCTAGATTTAATAAACCAATTGCGTCAACTGCCCCCTAAGTCCTCTTGCCTTACTCTGATTGGTTTTTTAAGCAACAAAAACCTTCCTTCTAACGTGTTCGGTAAGTGATTTATGACCCCCCTTAGTTGAGCAGCCATTTAGAACTTATCTAAGTTCGTTTTTGATGTGCAGATTACCTGTCCAAGATGGATCCGGCCAGGAGTATCATGTTCGCTCGCCTATTCGCACAGAGAGGGGAGGCGTGAGGAAGACGGGAGGGGCTCATCTCGTACCCCGACCACTACCGCCATCCCAGCCACATCCCCACTAGTCCAACAAGCACCACCTCCTCCGCCTGCTGCCAAAGTCTTGTCGCCTACATCCACTCGCCGTCCGACTGATGAGGCTCCTCAGTCTGAGCCTTCTCAGAAGAAAAAAGGAAAGAGAAAGGCCGCTCGGGAGTCTTCCGTCGAGTCCAAGCATGCTAGGAGGACTCTGCTCGACGGTCCTCCCCTCTCTGGACCATTGAGTTCAAGCTCGTGGGTGGCGAAGCGCATCCACTTTGACCTCTTTGATGTAGAGAAGGCGCTGGTCAGCGGGATGACTGAGGAAGAAGCATCCAACATGGCTATGGAGTTGGCCGCTCGGTCGACAATTTGCCTGGCCTATGCCGCTCATAAGAGAGCCTCGGCTTCCACCGAACTTCAAACTCTTCAAGAGAAGTATGATGCCACTATCAAGGACAACCAAGACTTGACCCTTCGCCTGGCCGAGACGAAAAGGATAGCGAACGAGGACAAGAAGAAGTCCAACACTCTACTGGCCGAGGCCCGAACTGCCCAATGTCGTATGCAGAGGTTCCTGGACGATCTAAAGCTTGACCTCCAAAAGGCGACGACCTCGCAGAAAGAGTTGGCAATTGAGAGGGACGCCCTCCAGGCCGAGCGGGATGAGCTCCGAGATCAAGGGCTGAAGCTGGAGGCGGATAACAAATTCCTGGGCGATGAAGTAATGAACGAGCATCTGCTTTGTTTTGAAAAGGCGTTCGCCCAGTGCAATCCCCTGTTTCAGGTTCCTACCGATGATCCCCGCCTCGACGTGGGTATGATGGTGGTAGGAGAAGAACTAGTTCCGATCCATTTTCCCCCACCTCCACCTCTAGCTATCCCTAATGCTGAAGCTGCTGTTGAAGTGGTTGGGGAGATCGATGGGGCGGATGTCCAACCATAGGTCTTAGAGTTTTACTGCTTCTTTGCCTTGTAACAGACTTTGCTTTTAAATGAAAATATATCTTTTGTTCGCATATGCTTCGCCTTTTACTTTCACACTTTATTTATTTATCTCGTCTTCGCAATCGGTCTTCTTCTGCTTGATCGGTTTAGGTCTTAGGAGCTCTCTAGAAGCGTGTCCTAAGGCCAAGGTGAGAGTTCACGAAAGAAATCTGCCTCGCCTGCTCGGTTTAGGTCTTAGGAGCTCTCTATAAGCGTGCCTTAAGACAAGGTGAGAGTTCACGAAAGAAATCTGTCTCACCTACTCGGTTTAGGTCTTAGGAGCTCTCTAGAAGCGTGCCTTAAGACTAAGGGGAGAGTTCACGAAAGAAATTTGCCTCACCTGCTCGATTTAGGTCTTAGGAGCTCTCTATAAGCGTGTCCTAAGACCAAGGTGAGAGTTCACGAAAGAAATCTGCCTCACCTGCTCGGTTTAGGTTTTATGAGCTCTCTAGAAGCGTGCCCCAAGACCAAGGTGAGAGTTCACAAAAGAAATCTGCCTCACCAGCTCGGTTTAGGTCTTAGGAGCTCTCTAGAAGTGTGCCCTAAGACCAAGGTGAGAGCTCACGAATGAAATCTGCCTCACCCGCTCGGTTTAGGTCTTAGGAGCTCTCTAGAAGCGTGTCCTAAGACCAAGGTGAGAGTTCACGAGAAAAATTTGCCTCACCCACTCGGTTTAGGTCTTAGGAGCTCTCTAGAAGCGTGTCCTAAGACCAAGCTGAGAGTTCACGAAAGAAATCTACCTCACACGCTCAGTTTAGGTCTTAGGAGCTCTTTAGAAGCGTGCCCTAAGACTAAGGTGAGAGTTCACAAAAGAAATCTACCTCACCTGCTCAGCTACTATAACATCATAAAATCTTTGGAATGTGATGAAAATCATAATATTATTGATATGCAATAAGAAGTACACCGTTGTTTCTTAGCTAAAATAAAACTTTAGGTGGGACACATTCCATGTATTAGGTATGGCCTTTCCCGTCGGATGCTCCAATTGGTATGCTCCGTTCTTCAAGTTTTCAACCACTCTGAATGGACCTTCCTAGTTTGTAGCTAACTTTCCTACCGCCTGGTTTTTTCGGGCTTCTGCCGTCTTTCTCCAAACCAAATCCCCTTCAACGAATTGTCGGGGTTTCACTTTAGTGTTGTAACGTCTCGCAGGAAGTCTCTTCTGGGCCTCCACTCGAATCATTGCGACTTCTCTTCGTTCATCCAAGGTGTTTAAGTCCACTCGGAGCTCATCATTATTATTCTCCAAACTTCGAATTCCCCTTCTAATGGTAGGTTCCCCTACCTTAACTGGTAGCACCGCGTCCATTCCATATGTAAGGTTGAACGGGGTTTCTCCAGATGTACCATGCGGTGTGCAACGGTATCCCCAAAGGGCTTCCTGAAGCTCATCCACCTAGGCTCCCTTAGCGTCTCCCAACCTTTACTTCAGCTCAGTGACAATGACTTTATTGACTGCATCCACCTATCCGTTCGTCTATGGATGTTCAACCAAGCTCGTCAAGTGTTTACTTCCCAGCTTTTTGTAGCAATCCCCCAATCGTTTATCAACGAACTGCCGCCCGTTGTCTGTAACTATGATTTTTGGGATTCCAAATCGGCATATGAGTGTCCACACAAATTTCTGAACCCTCGCCGCTGTGATTATTGCGAGCGGCTCTGCTTCCACCCACTTGGTGAAATAATCAACTGCTACCAGCAAAATTTCTTCTGAGCTCGGCCTACTGGAACAAGTCCCACAATGTCTATTCCCCATTGTGCGAACGGCCAAGGAGACATCAAACTATGCAACTCTACCGGTGGTAGATTGAGATTTTTGCCATGCTCTTGACACTTCAAACACTTCTGTACAAATTTCTTGCAGTCCTTTTCCACTGTCGGCCAAAAATAACCAGCTCTTATCACTTTTTCTCGCAACGCTCGCTGCCCAGTATGCATTCCACACGCCCCCTCATGCTGCTCCCTCATGATGTACTCAGCCTCCTCCGCAGACACACATTTTAATAAAGGTAGGGATAACCCTCTCTTGTACAAATCCTCCCTAATTAGCAAGAACCAAACTGCCTTCTAAGCTTCAACCGCTCGGATATGTGAGCCACTCTCCTGCCTCTGAATAATCTCCCTGATGTCCTTCCTCCAATCAGGTTTACCAGAAACCTCGTGGATCGACAAGCATTCCACCGATGGACTCATCATGACCTGACTTATGACCGACGATAAATGATCCTTTCCTTTGCAATTAGTGAGTTTGGATAACATATCCGCCCTCACATTCTGCTTTCTTGGCACATGCTTAAACTCCACCGATCAGAACTGCTTTACCAGCTCCTTTGTCTTGTGATAATAACGAAGTAGTTGATCATCTTTGGTTTGGAAAGTCCCGTTCAGCTGCTTCACTATCAGTTGGGAGTCAGTCCGACATTTCACTGAAACCGCCCCTAAGTCCTTAGCCAGTTCGAGCCCGGCTATCACTGCTTCATACTCGGCCTGGTTTTGCTTATCTTGAACCGGAAGACAATTGCCTGTTCAACGACAAAGTCGTCTGGTCCCTTCAAAACGATTCATGCTCCACCACCAGCCCTCTCGGATGATCCCCACATAAAAGGTCCATGCTCTGGAGTATTCTTCTTCCCAAGGTAATTCGACCGCAAAATCGACCAAGTGTTGTCCTCAGACCAATCCTCGCGGCTCAAATTGCAACCCAAATTCAGACAATTCTACCGACCACTCCACTATTCTCCCTACCAGGTCTAGTTTTCAGAGGATTTTTGCGATCGGGTGGTCCGTTCTATCACCTAGTGACTCTAAAAGTATGGCCTTAGGCGCCGTGCTGCCATCACCAAGGCTAAAGCGATCTTCTCGACTCGCTTGTACCTTGTTTTCGCCGATTGCAACGTTCTGCTAACAAAATACACGAGTTTAAACTCGGGTTGCTCTTGTACCAAAGCCGAACTCACCGTGTCCTCAGAGATTGCCAGGAACAATTGTAGTGAGTGCTCTGAATCCGGTCGTCCCATGACCGGTGGGCTGACCAGTATACTCTTCACCTCGTTAAAGGCTTGCTCACACTGATCGTCCCAATCTGTTCCCGCACTCTTCTTCATGATTCTCACAATCGGCATTATCCGCTTGGCCAGCTTTGGGATAAAGCGCGACAGGGAAGTCAACCTTCCTACCAACTTCTGAACCTCCTTCAACTTTTGTGGGCTTCTCATCTCAAGTATGGTCCTACACTTGTCGGGATTCGCCTCTATTCCTCTAGGTTTTAGCAGGAAACCTAGAAATTCTCCCGTCGGTACCCCGAAAGTGCACTTGGTCGGATTGAGGCGCATATTGTACTTTCGTACTTGACAAAAAACCTCCGCAAGATCCCTTACATGCTTCTCTACCGACCGGCTCCTCACCACCATATCATCCACGTAGAATACCATGCATCTACCTATTTGATTGGAAAAGACCCTATCCATCAACCGTTGGTAGGTAGCTCCCGCATCCTTCAAACCGACCGACATAACCTCATAACAATAGTTAGACCGCTCGGTAATGAAGGTCGTCTTATCGCTGTTCGGGGGAAACATTGGAATTTGATTGTACCCCGAATACGCATCCAGGAAACTTAATTCTTGGAACCTAGAAGCCCCATCCACTAATGCATCAATACTCGGTAGCAGATAAGAGTCCTTAGGGCAAACTTTGTTGAGATCCGTGAAATCTGTGCACATTCTCCACTGCCCACTCAGCTTTTTCACCATCATAATGTTCGCCAGCCACGTTGTATACTTGATCTCACAGATGAAGTTTGCTTCCAATAACTTCTTCACCTCAACTGTCACCGCCAATCTCTTCTCCTCCCCCAATCTTCTCTTCTTCTGGGCCACCGGTCGGGCCTCTCTGAACAATGTCAGCTTATGAGACATAACCTTCGGGTGGATTCCTGGCATATCAGCTGCAGTCCAGGCAAACAAATCCTTGTTTTTATTTAACTCCGCACCTATTGACCTGGTTTGCTCCTTCTCCAACTCACTTCCAATGGTAGTAACTTGTTCCTCCTTCCGCCCAAGGCGAAAAGGCATTGTTTCTCCCATTGGTTCCATCCGATCATCAATATTAGTTCTCGGATATAAATCTGCCACGGCTACCTCCGATCGTCTTCTCCTCTGTCGGTGTGGTGGATCTGATGAGGATGGTTGTACCTTCAGTCCTGCCACATAATACTCTCTAACAATCCTCTGGTCATATCGAACAGTGCAAATGATCCCGTTATCTGATGGAAACTTGAGCGTGAGGTGGGGCGTGGAAACAATCGCCCCGAACGCATTTAAGCACGGTCGGCCTAACAACACGTTGTATGAGGTGTTTGCGTCTACCAGCAAAAACCTGGTCTTCAGTTTCTTATTTCGTTTGGTTCCCAAGCAGGTTCTCAGATCTACATATCCTCTCGTATCAACCCTTTTCCCCAAAAATCCCACTATCTGCTTGTTATACGGGGCTATCAGATCCTCGGATATGTCCATCTATTGGAACATCTTCCAATAAAGAATGTTAACAGAACTTCCTTGATCCACCAACATCTTTCCTATGTTGTACCGAGCAATAACAACTGTTATTACCATTAGATCATCTTGGTCTGGATCAGGAGCATGAAAATCTTCATCAGTGAACGTGATTGGCGGCATGGAGCGCTTCCTCACATCTACCCGGTGAACGCTTTTAATCTCCCTCAGGTTTCTCTTTCTCGCGGATGCCGATGATCCTCCAACGAAACCTCCGGAAATAGTGTTTATCGTGCCACGCAACGATCGATCATGGCTACGACTTCTACACCTCCTACGATCTGGGTGTCTATCTTCCCTCCTATCACTTCGTTCCCCCCTAGCCCTCCTGAGTGGACTTCTCACCCTCCGTTCCTCCTTAACAAATTTTTTAAAAGGACCCGCTCGGATCAGTTCCTCCACTTTATCTTTTAACACTGTGTAATCCTCGGTGTTATGCCCTATGTTTAGATGATATGTGCAATGTTTTGTTCCGTCCGCCTTGGGGGAGGACCAAGAGGTCTTACACGAATGAGATCTGCACTCAGGGCTTCTTCCAACACTGATGGAAAACCATCAAGAAATCACATTGGACCTCTTACTAGAGCAATGGCAAGGAAGATTCAAGAAGAAGAAGGATCACCTAACATTTTACTTCTATGGAAGGTTACTTATAAAAATCCTTCTTCTCTTAACTAAAGCACTTATACTTTGTTTTGTAGGAATTAATAAATCTTGGAGAATATGATTGAGCCATCCAAGAAGTTAAATCAATAGAACCAAGCAAAGGAGCCAAAAAGGAGGTGCTTACGGCATGCACCAGCATTTTCCACGTGAATTGGCTGATTTGGAAGGAAGCATACACCTTGCTGGATGAGCTGGAATGTGGCATGGACTTTGCTTGATCAAAATAAATCTGAATAATTTGAATTTAGGAGGGAATTAAAATCAAAAATTAGGCTCCTCTTCACCTATAAATAAGAGGGCCTTTTCTTTGTATTGACTTACTTTTGAGCTTAATGATATGCTGCAGAATTGGTTTTCCAGCTTTTGTGCTCTTAAGTCACCTTTGAATTACTACTTCTTCTCCTTTCCTCAAGCTTCCTTCCTCTGTAGGAAGGCTCTCTGAGCTGTGAGGCTTCACCCATACACCTCTCCTCCATTAAAACACCTCAAACACTGCATCATTTCATCCATCCGCTGCACCATTATTCATTACTAGTTTCCTTTGGTCTGGAGCCTCTTCCTACACGTTTCCAGCTGGGAATTGGTTTCCATCAAGTGGTATCAGAGCTTAGGTCATCCACGCACCAAGAGCTAAGCTATTCCTCTATCTTTGCACTCCATTTCTACATTCTATTGTGCTCTCTGTTTCAGCTTTTCCAGTTTCTATTTTGAGTAATTTTGTTTCTGTTTTGTGTTTTCCAGTCATTAATTTCGTGTTTCCTGTTGCATTATTTGTGTTTCCAGTATTCATACATGTTTGTTATTCATTTTAAACGGTGAATCATTCTTGTTTATGTCTCTTCCAGCTTTATTTTTCAATTCTAGTTATGTTTTAGTCTTCTGCATTCCATATTTGCAGTTTTAATTCTGTTTCACTTTGGTTTTCTGTTTTGCTGGGTTTCATTTTGGTTTATTTGAGTTTAGAGTGCTGGAAAAGCTTTAAATCAACCAAATAAGGCAATGAGAATATGTTCTAGCGTTGGTGATAAAAGCAAAAGCACTAGAAACTAATTCTGGTTTCAAATCTGCTCAAGAAATTCAAATCTGGTTTTAAAATTTGAAATCTGTTTCAGCTGATTTTATTTGATTCTGCTGCTTGGCAAAAATTTGTTTGCTGTTATTGGAAGTGGCTAAAGGTGTGGCAGACCATTAAAAGCAAGGAAATGCATCTAGCATAGCTTGGTTGCCTTAAAAAAAAACCAGTAGCCTTTGCTGTCCAGTTTTTTTCTGTTCTAGCTTTTCACCGTGCTATCATTCTTTGCTTAGTCCAGTCTGAGTTTATTCATACTAAGCACTTTAATTCTAGCTTAGTTCAGTGTAATAACATTCTCTGGAGTCATTGTGTGTGCTGTCCAGCCTTATCTCCACAAGTTTCTTAAATCTGGTGCAGTTTTGGTGGGAATTTGCTGCATAAATAGGCTATAGCAAGGGTGAATTGTTGAATCTTGCTATTTATGTGCATTTACAACATTTGAGCAAGTTTAAATTGTCATTCCAAAGTTGTTTGCACTGTTCATTTGGTCATTTTCTAGCCTATATGCAGATTTGCCTTTTTAAACCTTAAAATTGCCTTTAAAATGGAAGTGCACCAGTGAATTCACATTGCAATCTGTTTTCTAGCTGTTTCAATGTTTAAACATCTTTAAAATGATGATACAAAGTTGTTTGATGCATCAAATGAACTGCTGAATCACTTCCAATCAATTTTGGGTTTAAAACCACCATTTCAATCCACTTTTCTGGTGCAGAAATCATTTTCCAACAACTGTTTTGGTCATTCTTGTTCAAATTCATTTTTGGATTGTAGTAAGAGATGGTTCATTATTTTAAATTGAAAATAAATGATCAAAATAAGTCATAACAAGTGTTAAAAAGCCTGTTGAATCGTGCAATCCAGTTTTTGGCAGTTAAAAACCCCAAAACACAAAATCTGGTTTTCATTGGGGCATTTTAACAAACACTTTGCTAAAATATCAAACAGTTTGGTCTGGATGAGTTTGTGATCTGCTATTTCTGTTTTTGTTGCTTTCTTAATATGTTCTAGTACCATTATTAGGTTCCTTTTGAGTGCTTTCTGTTATTCCATCCCTGTCCCCATTTGATTTCCCTATTCTTGGCTTCCAAATTGTCAAAAATTAAAAAATCTGGTTTGAAATTTTGGTGCAGTTTGCTAATTCTGTTTGGTGTGTTTTGAGTGGAATCTTGAGGTGCTGTGGTAACTATTGTGAGGCATCCAGAAGCAGAAACCTTTCCCTACTGAGGTACCATATTAGGAAGTGAAAAGGGGGCTGAAGTGGGAACAAAAAGGGAGCTTTTGAGCAGCTGTAACTCTGTTGTTGCAGCAGCTAAAAATACACCAGAAAAGCTTGAAGTGCAATCTGTTTTGGAGTAACAATCTGCAGCAGCAAAAGAGTGAAGCTTACATTAGTTTTAGGCCTTCTTTTAAGTTTGTTTACACCACATATCACGGAACCTTTGCTGCTTAAAGTTGATTTTCATTTCTTAGCTAAGTGACTTGGGAAAATGCTCTTGAAGCAATTCCAAGATCACATTTAAACATTGTAATAGTGCAATTTCGTTTTCTTAGTGTGGAAGTGTGTCAAGGGGCTCCAAGTGTCACTTGCACTTTCACTTAGGGCCGTCTAGCATTTACATTCTTGCATCTTTATTGCTTTCTTTAATTTCTTGCTTAATCTTTTTGTTTTTTTTAAGTCTCCGTGGTATATATAGGATTGCATAGCATTTAGTCAACCTTTCTTTGGTTATAGGTCCATTTCATAACATTTGAAAAGAATTTGAAGAATTTCTAATTAGAAACTTAGGTAAAAGATAACTCTAAGGAAACTCTGGCTAAGGAAGAACTTGGTTTTTAAGCTTGTCCATTAGTGACTCACCTCTTCTTCCTGGGGGCTACTTAGATACATCTTTCACCTTTAGAATCTCTTTAAGAAATTTTTCACCAAAAACAAAGAAAAATTGTGAAAATCTTTTCATTCATTCTTTGTCAAATATTTTGAAAACCTTGTAAAAACCTTTTTCATTTGACAAGAATGAGTCAATCAAGTGTGCAAGGTAGCATCAAACCCAATAGTGAGAGTTCTTTAAGGGAAGAATTTCAACAAAAATTTGAACAAAGGGATAGAGAGATTAGTGAGCTCTAAGACATGATTAGTCAACTTTTGAATAATCAAGACAAAAGAAAAGAGAGAACTTCCCATAGAAGAAGAGAAGAATCATCATCTTCTCCTAGTGAGCTTGAGCAATATAGTAGTCATCACAATGATGACCACTACCAAATGCCTCCTAGAAGACATCATAGAGTGAGAGAACACCATCCAAGAGAGCCCAAAATTGATCTACCTTCTTTTCATGGAAAGGATGATGTGGAAGAATATCTAGAGTGGGAAATGAAAGTTGAGCAATTGTTTGAGTGCCACCAAATAGATGATGAAAGGAGAGTCACCATGGCTTCTCTAAGCTTTCAAGGCTATGCCTTAATTTGGTGGACAGCCTTGGTCAAAGATTATAGGCTAAGACACTTACCTCCCATTAGATATTGGAATGAGTTGAGAACTGCCTTGAGGAGGAGGCATGTACCAGCCTACTATGATAGGGAGATAATGGATAAACTCCATAAACTCCAACAAAGGAACATGAATGTTGAGGAATATAGACAAAAAATGGAATTACTCATGTTGAGGGCTGGGATAAGAGAGGAACCAAGAATCACAATTGCTAGGTTCCAAAGTGGACTCAACTATGACATAAGAGATAGGGTTGAACTTATACCCTACAATGATCTCAATGAGTTAGTCCAACTTTGTGTGAGGGTAGAGCAACAACTAAAGAGGAAAAGCTCCACCAAGAAAGATTACCCTCATAGTTCTAATAATAAAAAAGATTACCCTCATAGTTCTTACCATAAGAAAGAGTATAAGAGGGAGGGTAGTCAAACCAATCCAAGATATGAAGAAAGAGAGAGAGAGAGAGGAAAAGAAAAAGTCAAAGAACCTTAAAGAGATCATAAGAGTAAGGAGACTAAGTGCTTTAGATGTGGGGAAAAAGGGCATTATGCATCTGAGTGCCGCAATAGAAGGTCAACTTACATCCTTGAGCATGAGAGTGAAAGTGAGGGTTCTTCATATAGTGAGTCTGAAACATCCATTTCTGAAGAAGAAGAAGCTTTACCTTGTGATGGTGACTTACTTATGGTAAGGAGACTCCTGGAAAGTAAACATGTAGAATTAGAACAGTCACAAAGAGAGAACCTATTCCACACAAGATGCAAAGTTTTAGAAAAGACATGTTCAATGATAGTGGATAGTGGCTCTTGTTGCAACTGTTGTAGTTCTAGAATGGTAGAAAAACTTGGCTTAACCACTACTCCTCATCCTAAACCTTACAAACTTCAATGGATCAAAGAGGATGATGGAATAGTAGTTAAAGAACAAGGAAGTGTACCTATTTCCATTGGCAAATATGAAGATCAAATTGTTTGTGATATAGTACCAATGGAAGCTGGGCACATATTACTTGGAAGACCTTGGCAATATGATAAACAAGCTTTACATGATGGAGTCACCAACAAAATCACCATTCAACACAAGGGAAAGAAAATTATTTTGTGTCCTCTTACACCTTCACAAGTAAGAGAGGACCAAATAATTCTTAAGAAGAAGTTGGATGGAGAAAAGAAAAAAGAAAATAAGAAAGAAAGAAAGAATTTGGTAACCCATGCCTCAGCCCATGAAGTTGTCCAACCTCAAACCTTGAATATTTCCAAAAATCTTTTTCTTGGACAACCTCATTTCCTTCTTTATTGCAAAGAGGCATTTGTTTCAATCACTCATGAACTTGGTTCTCTACCAAAGGGGTTGCAAAAACTTTTAAAGGAATTTGATGATATATTTCCCAAAGAGGTACCAAGTGGATTACCACCTTTGAGGGGAATAGAACATTAAATAGATTTGGTGCCTGGGGCAAGCCTACCCAATAGGCCAGCCTATAGAACCAACCCTATGGAAACAAAAGAAATAGAGAAACAAGTTAATGACTTGTTGAACAAAGGGTGGATCCAAAAGAGTTTAAGTCCCTGTGTTGTGCTTGTGTTGTTGGTCCCTAAAAAGGATGGGTCTTGAAGAATGTGTACAGATTGTAGGGCCATCAACAACATAACTGTCAAGTATAGGCATCCCATTCCTAGGCTAGATGACATGTTGGATGAATTACATGGAGCAAATCTCTTCACCAAAATTGATCTTAAAAGTGGATACCATCAAATAAGAATTCATGAAGGAGATGAATGGAAAACTGCTTTCAAGACCAAGTTTGGTTTGTATGAATGGTTAGTCATGCCCTTTGGCTTGACCAATGCTCCAAGTACATTCATGAGATTAATGAATCATGTGCTTAGGGAATGCATAGGCAGATTTGTAGTGGTCTACTTTGATGATATCCTAATCTATAGTCAAGGCCTTCAAGAACATCTTAACCATGTCAGAAAAGTCTTGCTTCTTCTTAGAGAACATCATCGCTTTGCCAACTTTGACAAATGTACTTTTTGTCAAGAAAGTGTGATTTTCCTTGGATTCAAAGTGGGAAAAGAAGGTGTACATGTTGATCCAGAGAAAATCAAGGCTATACAAGAATGGCCAACCCCTAAAAATGTAGGAGAGGTGAGAAGTTTTCATGGGTTAGCAAGTTTTTATAGAAGACTTGTGAAAGACTTCTCCACCATAGCTGCTCCTTTAAATGAGCTAGTCAAGAAAGATATGCCTTTTATTTGGGGTGATAAGCAAGAGTTGTCTTTTGAGACTTTGAAACACAAGTTAACACATGCACCTATTCTAGTTTTGCCTGATTTTTCCAAAGCCTTTGAACTAGAATGTGATGCATCTGGGGTAGGAATAGGAGCTGTTTTAATACAAGGAGGACATCCCGTAGCTTACTTTAGTGAAAAACTTAGGGGACCCACCTTAAACTATCCTACCTATGACAAAGAGTTGTATGCCCTCATTAGAGCTTTGAAAACTTGGGAGCATTACTTGGTAACTAGAGAATTCATCATACACACTGACCATGAATCTCTCAAGTACATTAAAGGGCAAGCAAAGCTAAACAAAAGACATGCAAAGTGGGTGGAATATCTTGAGCAATTTCCCTATGTCATCAAACACAAAAAGGGGAGTACTAATGTAGTTGCGGATGCTTTATCTAGAAGACATGCATTATTAGTAACCCTAGGATCCCAAATATTAGGATTTGATGACATAAAAGAGTTATATGAAAATGATGAAACATTTGCATCCACTTATTCATCATGTCTTAAAAAGCCTTTTGATGGATTCTATCTTTCTGAGGGGTATCTTTTTAATAAAGGAAAACTTTGTATACCCCAAGGATCCATTAGAAAACTTCTTATCAAAGAGAGTCATGGAGGAGGACTCATGGGCCATCATGGAGTTGATAAAACTCTAAACATTTTGAAAAGTAAATTTTATTGGCCACACATGAGAATAGATGTTCAAAGGCATTGTTCTAAATGTATAACTTGTTTACAAGCTAAGTCCAAAATTATGCCTCATGGACTCTATACACCTTTTCCTATAGCTAATACCCCTTGGGAGGACATAAGCATGGACTTTGTCTTAGGATTGCCAAGAACTCAAAGGGGGTATGATTCTATATTTGTGGTAGTAGATCGTTTTAGTAAAATGGCTCATTTTATACCCTGTCACAAAGTAGATGATGCTAGCTATATCTCTAGACTCTTCTTTAAAGAAATAGTGAGATTGCATGGCTTACCCAAAACTATAGTGTCTGATAGAGATGTGAAGTTTCTAAGCCATTTTTGGAAAACTTTATGGGAAAAGCTTGGAACTAAACTTCTATTTTCTACTACATGTCACCCACAAACTGATGGGCAAACTGAAGTAGTAAATAGATCTTTATCTACATTATTAAGGGTAATATTAAGAGGAAATAACAAATCTTGGGATGAACATCTACCTCATATTGAATTTGCTTATAATAGAGTAGTCCACAAGACTACTAATCTTTCTCCTTTTGAGGTTGTTTATGGTTTTAACCCTATCACACCTCTTGATTTACTACCTCTTCCAGAATCATCTTCTTTTCTTCATAAAGAAGGTGCTTCAAAAGCGGAGTTTATCAAGAAGTTACATGAGAAAGTTAAAATCCAAATTGAAAAACAAACTCAAAAATATGCAGAATACAACAACAAAGGGAGAAAGAAAATAGTTTTTGAAAAAGGAGACCTAGTTTGGCTTCATTTGAGAAAGGAAAGATTTCCCTCTCAAAGGAAATCCAAACTTAGTCCAAGAGGAGATGGTCCATTCAAGGTGGTCAAAAAGATAAATGATAATGCATACATATTAGACCTTCCTGAAAGTTATGGTGTCAGTCCTACTTTTAACATCTGCGATTTAATTCCTTTCACAGGAGATGATCAACAGGATGAAGCAGATCTGAGGACAGATCTTTTTCAAGAGGGAGGGTCTGATGGAAAACCATCAAGAAATCACATTGGACCTCTTACTAGAGCAATGGCAAGGAAGATTCAAGAAGAAGAAGGATCACCTAACATTTTACTTCTACGGAAGGTTACTTATAAAAATCCTTCTTCTCTTAACTAAAGCACTTATACTTTGTTTTGTAGGAATTAATAAATCTTGGAGAATATGATTGAGCCATCCAAGAAGTTAAATCAATAGAACCAAGCAAAGGAGCCAAAAAGGAGGTGCTTACGGCATGCACCAGCATTTTGCACGTGAATTGGCTGATTTGGAAGGAAGCATACACCTTGCTGGATGAGCTGGAATGTGGCATGGACTTTGCTTGATCAAAATAAATCTGAATAATTTGAATTTAGGAGGGAATTAAAATCAAAAATTAGGCTCCTCTTCACCTATAAATAAGAGGGCCTTTTCTTTGTATTGACTTACTTTTGAGCTTAATGATATGCTGCAGAATTGGTTTTCCAGCTTTTGTGCTCTTAAGTCACCTTTGAATTACTACTTCTTCTCCTTTCCTCAAGCTTCCTTCCTCTGTAGGAAGGCCCTCTGAGCTGTGAGGCTTCACCCATACACCTCTCCTCCATTAAAACACCTCAAACACTGCATCATTTCATCCATCCGCTGCACCATTATTCATTACTGGTTTCCTCTGGTCTGGAGCCTCTTCCTACACGTTTCCAGCTGGGAATTGGTTTCCATCAAACACTCTAGCCCTTGCAACATTCAATGGGGTGTATTTTTCGAATCTACCCACCTTTGGGCCATCTCTGTACTTCTGGCCCTTTGACTGTTCGCCAGGTACGAACGGTTTTTTGCCTTCCTTCTTCTCTTGCCCTGAAGTTGAGTTCTGCTCCTGTTGTCGCCTCTTAACCGCTCTCATCTCTTCAATTCGGATTAATCGAGCGGCTCTCTCCTTTAGCTAATCTAGGGTCAACGGGGCTCCGCAAACAAATTATCAGCGAAAGGGGAAGGCCTCAACGCTGTGGCCAGTGTGCTAATGGTAAACTTCTTGCTAACTCCCCTCACTTGCCGAGCGGTCCTGTTGTATCGATCCATGGAGTCTCTAAGACTTTCCCCGTTCTCCTATTTTATATTCGTCAGCTCCAGATATGTCAAATTGCGAGCTCTGCCAGCAGAGAACTGCCTTTCAAACATATCCCTCAAAGTGGCAAAATTGCCAATGGTTCGCGGTCTGAGAGAATAGAATCGTGCTAATGCTTCTCCCTTTATTGACAAGGAAAAAACTTTGCACCACACATTTTCACTGGGAGAGTAGATGATCATAGCGTCGACGAAGGATCTCAAATGCTGCTCCGGATCACCTGACCCATCATACTTTTCCAGGGCCGGAAATGCCCCTCTCTGGAATTTGTTCCTCCATAACCGCCGCTGTGAACAGATGTAGAGCTCTCGCCCGGCCGGCTGGTACCAGGCGGTTCGCGGCCCGATGTGAGCCAGTTTCACTCTGATTCTCCCTGCGATAATGACATTCACTTGTGGGATGCATGTCTTCCTTTGAGTCCAGCTCCGTCTCTAGCATCTCTACAATAGGGGGTGATGGGGCGTGTGTGGAAGATTGACGGTTAGCCTGCGCCCCTCTAGCCGCATCACGCTCGCCCCTAAGGGTTTTGATCTCTGCCTGCATTGCCTCCATCCTTCTCCTCATCTCCTGCATAAACGCTGCTGGGTCCTACTGCATCCTTATGATATCAATAGGGTGTCTTCAATCCTCGGCCCCACGGTGGGCGCCAAAATGTTTCTGCTGAAAGGGACCGAGGGAAACTCTTGCCGCTACCGCTCGGGAATGCTCCCATTCTTCCGATCGGTCCTTCTCACTTCTGCCTTAACAAACTACTTCCTCTCTCAATGTCGAAGTGGGGTGACCTGCAGAAAACACTCCGACGCTTAAGTCAGAATTTATCTCCGCAAGTCTAATGAATATAAAAAATCAGACCTTTTACCTTATCAGTCAACTGTTATTTATATGATTTTAAAGAATATTATCCATTAATTTACCTCTTAATGACGATCAATGCTCATCATAACTGCTCGACAATCCCCGTTACCTCATTAATTACGCATTCAAGGACATTCAAAAGCTGTCTCCAGCCAACGGCTGAAGATTTCACGAATGCTACTCTGACGCCCGATCGAAAACATTCAGCTCCATCACCTTTACGCGTCCGATCGATCATATCGTACTGTCGGTCTAACGTACTCGGTATCGACTGAGCCTGCCCGGTCGGTTGCTGATACTTAGTAGTAACACTCAGGATCATGATTAAAACAATGTCAAAATTTAAAATAAAATTGAATTCTAATTTAGAACTAAAAATATATTTAATTATTAAGAGAAACCGTAAAAGTAAGTATGTCGTTACTTTTAGTATGTTAGTTAGTTTGGCTCTCAATACGTGATGATATTTCAAGATAGAAACCGTTGAATTCACCTCTTCAAAGAAAATTTCAATTATGAATAATTAAAGTAAGATCCTTTGAAACATAAAACAAAATAAAAGTAAGAAGAAAACAAAGGTGAAGCGGTGGAAAAAGGTGAAAGTATGTGACTTAGAAATAAAGACCACCCTTCCATTAAAGTTGAACCGAAACAAACACAGGAGTAAAAGGACATAGTGCTTGGAGAAAGGTTGCTAGGATAAACGTGAACAAAACAAACAAAAACTTATCATAAGATCTCTAATGAGAATATGCTAAAGCTCCCCTTGATTGCCGCAATAACAATAATCAAATTCAAAATTCAAGTCGTAATCAGGGGATTTTTAATTTATTAATGTGTTTGTTTCCTAATCAATAGGATTACCCTAATTCTCTCAAACTATATAGGATCGCGAGATTTGGGATGTGAATGTGACGTTCTTGGTCAATGCCATCAACATCGCTTTACTTGCGGCACTTCGTAGTTATCAGTCAGGTAGTGGATATGATTTTTAACAGATACTGATTATGCCAAATGTTGCCTACATTAACGATAATTATTCCATTCTTTGCCGGCCATCACGTTGATAATGCTCAATTTTGTCACATTTAAGCACGATATGCGTCTCGATAACTCATTTTCAGACCACATTTCAAAGTTACCTTATCTTATTCCACATCTTTTTTTTTTTCAGGTCTTTAGTATTTTGAAAATATTGTTAGTAGAGTTTACATTAAAGAGAGAGTGGACCAAGGCATTTACATTTCCCACAACCTATGGCAGGAGTCTGGGGATACGTGTGACCCTCATAATCCACTCCCCGATTCCTCTGTCCCTTCCCAACCTCAATGTACCTTCCTCAACTCATTTCTGTTTTCACTCCCACCACAACTGAAGAAACATAGACACCTTCGCTTCTTCTTCTCCTTCAAAATGAAGACTAATTCCAACAACGCCAAGCTCATACTCTTCCACCCTTCCCTTCACAAACAAAGCCCTCTACCAACCAACGCCACAACACTCTTCTCATCCTACCGCCTCTCCCTCTTCTTCTTTTTCCTCCTTTTATCCACAATACTCTTCACCTGCACCCTCATCACCACAACCTTCTCCTCCACCGCCGCCTCAACCTCTGCGGCTGCCCTCTCCACTCTCCCGCCCTCCGTCTCCAAAGCGCTCCTCCATTACGCCGCCGCCTCCAACGTTTCCGTCAAGCCCATGTCTTCCGCGGAGCTCGCCGCCCTCTCCAAAGCCCTCCTCCTCAAGCCGCGTCCCAACTTCCTAGTCTTCGGTCTCACCCACGAGTCTCTCCTCTGGGCCGCACTCAACCACCAGGGACGCACCGTCTTCCTTGACGAGAACGAATACGCCATCTCTAAGTTCGAGCAGTCCAATCCCGGCATCGAAGCCTACGACGTTCAGTTCACCACTAAAGTCTCCGATTTTCCCAAACTTCTCTCTCAGACCCGAGCCCAGGTCCGGACCGACTGCCGGCCCGTCCAAAACCTCTTATTCTCCGAATGCAAGCTCGCCATCAACGATCTACCCAACCACATTTATCAAGTTGCGTGGGACGTCATTCTCGTCGACGGGCCCAGGGGGTACTCTCCGGAGGCTCCCGGGCGAATGTCGGCCATCTTCACGGCGGCGGTTCTCGCCCGGAGCGCTAAGGCTGGCAACACTCACGTCTTCGTCCATGATTTTGGGAGAGAGGTGGAGAGGGTTTTCAGCGACGAATTTCTCTGCCAAGAGAATTTGGTTGAGTTGGTGGATTCGTTGGGTTACTTTCTTGTAGCTAGTGAAGTTCACAACGTGGAAGGCGCCGTGTTTTGCAGAAACTCGAGTTCCTCATTGTCGTCATTGCCGTCGTCAGTGGTCCTCGATGAAGAGGACTAGGATTATCTTGTGATTTTAGAGAATCTGTAAAATGCTCTTTTTTTTTTCTTTCTTTTTTCTTTTTCTGGTCTTTATATAAATATATATATATATATATATATATATTTTAAAAGAAAGAAAGTGTATTTTAAGTTGGTATTTTATGTAGGGCATGCTTTTCTCCCCAAAAAAGGGCGAGGAATATGAATGGAGTTTTTTGAATTTATTATTTTAAATTATACTACTGAACTAATATAATATAACTCTGTGTGGTCCATCAATAAGTCTAAATCTGAAGTTGCAGGCGGTAGGAGGGAGAAAATTCAATTGAGCGGGCTCGGATAATAAAGTCCTTTATTTCTGGTCCTAATTTGAGTCTCAGGATTTTTTTTCTATTTCTATTTCTATATAATATTTGGGTTTGAATTAAATTTTTACTGTACAGTGAGAAGTTGTTCATGATAAACAGTATACAGTTGATCAGCTTATGACTGAAACCACCAATCCTTCTTATACAACCAATCCTGTGGCAACACAACTGGGAGGTAAGTTGAAAAACATTAATAGTTAATTTATAGGTTTAATGATTATATCAATTATGAATACATGATATTAATGAATAATTAATAAGTTATATTGTTTAAAAATATACTCTGTTAATAAATAGTTAATGGGTTTGATGGTTATAAAATTTAAAATTACGAGATTATTGTTTAATTAAAGATAATTTTTGCAAAATTACATTAAGATCTACTTTAGAAGCATATTTAATTTCAGTATTGAAGTGTGTTTTTGCATGTGAACCATAAAGGGAGAGATATACGTTTGACGAGTTAGACAATCGAGAAAAACGAAGAGTTGAACGACTGGAGGAAGCGAAGAAAAGAAGTTGGAATGAATTCTTATAACTATTTTGTACAAATGTTAATAATAATGGTTAAGATCTGGTATTCGTAGTTTTGTTGAGAGTTGTCTTGTCACATGTGATACGAGTTCATTTATGACATTGTGAATATTTTAAAGATGTTTTTTCTTACCAGCTAGCCCAACAGCGGTCAGAATTTTTATGGCTGAGTGTCGGTGGTGGTACGGTCAGAATTTGCCAGCGATGATAACCTCTTTTACTTTTTTTAGATTTAATATTATATATAATATTGAAAAATGCAAAGGAAAACTAAAATTATTGTTATCGTGGAACATGAGTTGTACTGGAGAGTGCCCGTACCTCACTGTGTCAATCTGCTTTGACCCTTGATATTTTTGTATGCATTAATTTATTTTTACCAATTATTTCGAAGTTTAATTATTTTATACTTCAAATATCTTTCTGAACAGCCTCATTCTTTGTTTTAGACTACGCCAATAATTTGGTTATTTTTAAATATTTTTCTCAAAGCACTGGTTTTGTAAGCAAAACAGCATATTGTACGGACCAAATTTTGAAGTGCATTATTTATTTAAAATAAGAAAACTTTTAAGCATAACGCACACACTAGTTACTATTTTACTTATTTAAATGTTAGAAATATGAACAAACCAAACGTTGTTCTTAATTTTAAAATTTATATTTTGGGCTCAGAATGAGCCGAGAAGAGGCCTCAACCATCATATCCACACAAAAATATCACACGAATTATATAGGGTGTTACTCCCTCCACCATCACATCCGGCTCCTGTATCTTCTCATTCTTTTTTTACCCTTTAATAATATTTTTAATAATATTTAAATAGATGTGAATATGTGTTGGATTCATAAACGAATATTGATTTTCGTTGAAAAACAAACGGATCTCAATATCCGTTTAAGAATATATCTGTAGCTAACACCCCACTTACTAGTATCCTTCTATAATCAGCTCACCATATTCAATATCATTATGAAAATTTTGTTAAGTTAGTGGAGGATGTTGACCTTTTGTTGGGGAATGGCGGCTACAGGATTATTATTGAAGCAAACAACTCCAAGACTTGTGTTGATGCTATCTGCAGTGAGTTATAGGTATGTGTCTCCATTCTCTAGAAGACCAAGCCCCCCTCGTTCAACTACACCTATTCCAACAACATCAGGGTTTTCCTTCTCAAAAAGTATTGATGATAGTTTGAAGAAAGCAAATAAGCTTTTGAAAAATCAGGAAGTATTGAAGTTATGTGCTCAAGTGTTGCAATAACCAATCCAAGAAATATTATTAGCAGTGAGAGGTCCAAACCCGTGTGAGTCATAAGGATGATTTTATTCTTTAGTAGTTAATGAATCAGCAAAGTTCTAGAACCTCCCATTAGGAAATATTGTTATAAGGGTTGGTTATATATATATATATATATATATATATATATATATATATATATATATAGGTGTGTGTGTGTGTGTGTGATTGTAAGTTCTATTAAGGGAATCAAGTAAAAAGTATTTTCTCTTCCTCTCTCTTTAGGAGGTTGTCCTCGAATACAGAGATTACCTACTGTCTCCAACATTTTGGTGCTCTCGTTGTCTTCTCTCCACCATGGTTGAATCCTATCGTAAGACTCAATCAGAAAAAATGGATGAGATGCTCCATAACATGTCCCTTGTCATTTCCAAAATGGATGACATGAATCTTCGCCTTTCAGTCCTTGAAAACTGCCCTCCTTCTCCTTCCCCATTTTCCTCACCTGATAATCATTCCTTTCATCGCCATTTTCTCAAGCTAGATGTTCCCCGCTTTGATGGTTTTAACCCCATGGTTGGATCTTCAAGATCTCTCAATTCTTTGATTATCATTCCACACCGGCCGAAGAACGAATCACCGTCGCGTCTTTCTACCTTGACGGTCCTACTCTTGCGTGGTTCGGTGGATGTACCGCAATAGACATATTCACTCATGGCCACAATTACTGCAAGCTTTAGAGACCCGTTTCGCGCTTACTGCCTTCGATGTAACCAAAACAGTAATCAAATAGATTAGTTGGCTGCATCAGATTCAACACCAGAATTTGGTTCCAAAATAAACACTTAAGAAGCCAAAGAGATTAAAAGTGATGAAAAAGGGTGTAGAAATGAAGTAGGCAAACAATTAGATCCTAGGAAAGGTTCTAGAACATATTAAGAAAGCAAAGAAATCAAAATGCAAGTTGAAACTAAGCCTTTTCGAAACTGTTTGATAAAAATTAGAAACTGTTTAATGAAATGCCTCAATGAAAATCAATTTCAATGTTTTTTGTTTTTGGAAGTTGCTCACTAGATTGCACAATTATAAAGCTTTTTGTTAATATGTATAATGTTTCTTTTAATCATTTGCTTCAATTTTAAACACAGAACCAACTCTTCATACAATCCAAAAAATATTTTGAGTGATAAAATACCAAAATAGTTTCTGTTTTACAACTCTACACTAAGAAAAAGACCCAAAAATTGGTGGTTTGTGACTCAAAATGATACAACAACGGTTCTAGAGTAAATTTGACCACTTCAACAACATTGTTTAATGAATTTAAACATGTTCAAACTCATAATTGACTCAAAACTAAACAGTTACCCAAAATTGGCTCAAAGTTGATGGATTAGCATACTACTTTGCAAACAAGCTATTCTGACACTTTGCTAACCATTTCAATAGTTTCAATTCATCAAATTACACTCATTTGAACTCAATTTCGGCTTAAAACAAAACTGCACCTCAAAATCACTTTGCAAGTTCCCAAAATGACTCAAAATGGATGGTTTAACATACTAACTTGCATACAGGTCATTCTAGCTTCAAATGAATGGTTATATTAACTTTTAAACATCAATTTAGACTTGTTACAATTGTCAACTAGCACAAAAACAACACTGAACGAAAAATGACCAATGATGACCCAATTATGCAGAATTTGCTCAATTACACCACCAAATTTGAGTTTAAATGAATTAAAAGCTAGAACATCAATGGAAATGACTATATGAAATGTAAATACATTAGAATTAGCTGTAATTGATTAACTATTAGAATCAAAACTCCAACTGGAACTGCAAGGAATGAGCATGATGAAAAGCTCATAAAGTGACTAAAACAGTAAGGTGTGTTTATGGTTTAGCAACCAAGCTATGCCAAAGGCATTTCATGGCTCAAATGGTTTGCATAACCTCACACACAACAAACAATATTCAAAACTGGTATGAACATATCCAAATAGAAATAAACACTCATGAACATATCATAATGCGTCAGAAATCATCAAAACATAATGTTCAATACAAAATTGAACTTGATCACAGCTAAGCTTTTGCTCTATTTATCCTTGCCTTTCTTTGGTTGATAAATTGCATAAGCAATCACTGACAGGTCCACATTGATTAACAAGAATTAAAGACACATTAAAATTGCATTACCCATAGATTAAGCACATTATTAATGACAAAGCAGAAACAAATTAAGCACGAGAAGGACTTTGCACACAAATTTCAACGATTAAAATATGAAAATTAACATAAACACACATTGGAAACACAAAATTAATGACTGAAAGCATGAAATCAACTCAGAAAACTCAAATTAAAATGAAAATAGAGAACACAACTAAAGTAGAAACAAAAACAACACAACATGAATGAATAATTGGAAGAAAGACTTAGCTCTTTGAAGCGTGCTTCGACCACAACTCTGACTACCACTTGATGGAGTTAGCTTCAGGCTTCAATCGAGAAGACTCTCTAATGACTAGAGAAGTAGCAGATGAAAGTTTGGTGCTATGGAATCCAATGACACAAAAATGTTTTATGAAGGCAATGGTGGTGTTTAGAGCCTCTAAGCTCAGAAGGTCTTCCTACCAAGGAAGGAAGCTAGAAAAGAGTAGCTAAATTCGAAATTTAGAGAATGACTTAAGAGTAAAAGAGGTTGGAATGACTTCTACAGGATATCATGAAGCTCAAAAGTGAAGTAATATAATGGCTAGGCTCTCCTATGTATAGGTGAAGGAGAGCCCCTAATCTGAGCTACATTCCCTCCAAAATTAAAAAGGAGTTGAGCTTGATAGTACAACTGTAATGAAACACGAGTTACATGCTTAGGTCACATGGAAAACATAACCACAAACGTGTATCAGGCAGCTTCGCTGGAGCTGAGCACCCCCTAGATGGCCTTTAGGCGTGGCTGGATAGAGAAGGTTGTTTTGATGAATGTGGTTAACCTGCGTTGACTACCCCCTGACTAGTGCTGAGCGACCCCACAATGCTGCCAACTTGAAAATGTTCCAAGGTTGCTCCAAAGTTCTAGTTGGCTGGTCAATGGTCTATAGCTTTATTGCATCCTACAAAAAATAAGAATTACAAGTATTTAGAATCCTTCAAAGGCTTAGAGAAAAACAACTAGAAAGAGATTTTAAAAGTCTTTCTTTTACTTCCATTTCTTAGCCTTAGTTTAAGTTGATGCTCCTTTGAATGGATTTCTGTAAATGGGTTTCCATCATGTATTGTGACGTAATGATTGATATAGTCTGTGTTTGATGATATTATTTTTGTGTCGTATGCTATGTTATATTTTTTGGTTAATCACCCTTGCTGGTTGTGGTGGTGGTTCCACCGACAATGATCATACTTGTACGATAGTAAATGGTGTTGCAGATAAAGCAAGACTGAAGTAGCGTGATGAGAGAGACGAGGAATAATTATTGTTGGGATTGTTTTTGTATTTAAAGTTCTTTTACTTTTTGAATATTTATTTCATTAAGACATGTAAGGTTCAAATTAATGTGATGTAAGAAATTTAAAACAATTGAGGTTTTTTGCTTCTACCACGATTTGTTTTGGAAAAGCATTTCACAAATTTTGTACTTTATTATTTTCAACATGTGGCATTCAATTAGGGGTGTTACATCATGCGAAGTGAAAAGAAACAAGCTAAGCTTTCTAACTTGGGAGAAGAAGAAGAAAAAGAAGATGAATTATCGTTCATCTCGAGGAAGATTTATTCGCTATACAGAAGAAAGAAGGGCATATAGTTCAAAGGGAGATGCCTTGGGTCAATCCTTAGAAATTATCGATGAAAGGAAGGTTCTCTCGTCTACCATGAATGCAAGAAGTCATGCCACTTCAAGTTTGAGTTTCCTGACCTAGAAAAGACAAAGATAAAATTTCACCTTCCCAAACAAGGTTAGAAAAAGGCACTAATGAGTACTCAGGAGGATCTAGAATTCTCAGATTCTGATGAGGAAGAAGAGAAAGTCAGTCTCTACATCATAACGTTGAATGTTCATCAGACGACTCTTACGAATAGGTAAACTTTACTGACCCACACTTTGTTATTGAAGCCTAGCATGAGTTGTTGTCAAATTCTTATAAATTGTCAGAAGCTTTTCAACTTGCAAGAAAACAAAAGGAAAAAGCTTTCAAAAGAAAATGACATTTTGAAAAATACATTAATATCGTCTGTTGATGATGTTAAGGGTTTACAAGAACAAGTTAGCAACTTGGAATGGAAACTAAATATTTTGAAAAGAGAACATGAAAAACCAATTTAAAAAATTAAAATCTAGTGGAAAACACAATAATTGTTGGAGAAGCTAAACGTATCAAAATCATCAAACACAAAAATGACACCTTACATAAAGGGTTAAAAAGAATGTTTGAAGGAAATGAACGTCTAGGGCTTCTATAACTAATTAGGATTCAATGGTAATACTACTTAGAGTACATTGAAATCCAAAACTGATTATTTTATTAAACCTAAAGAGAAAATCTATAACCATGCACCAACCTTTAAAAAGAGAAAAAAGAATAAGACTTATGGATACCTAAAAATAAAATTATGTCTCTTGTAGATCTGCTTGATAACCGCAGACCCCTATCATGGTACCTGATAGTGGATGCTTGCGACACATGACAGGTCAAAGGTCTATATTCCGAGACCTCAGGAGCAGGAAGGGTGGAATAATAACATTTAGAGGAAATCAACAAGGCATAATAACAGGCATTGGAAAGATAGGTATAAACACCTTTCCTTTTATTGATAATGTTTTATTGGTAGACAACCTGAAACATAATCCATTGAACATAAACCAATTGTGTGACAACGAATACAATGCTATATTTGAAAAAGGTCAATGCAAAGTCTTAAACAACCTAGGTCAATTGGTATTTACTACAAATATACAAGGCAACTTGTACAAGATAGATTTAGATGAAGTACATGCTCAAAGTGTCTCATGCCTAGTGTTTATAAAAGATAATGCAATTTCACAATGTCTATGAGCAAGGCTATGGACTTGTGGCAGTAGACGATTTTTCTAGATGGACATTTGTGTTATTCTTAGTCCATAAGGATGAAGCCTTTTAGGCTTTTTATAAACTCTGTAAGAAAATAGAGAATGAAAAAGGTTGTATGATTAATTCAATCAGAAGTGATCACGGAGGATAAATGAACTATTTTAAAATGTTTGCAAAACCCCTAACATCAAACACCAATTTTCAACTCTAAGGATGCCACAACAAAACGAATTCGTTGAGAGAAAGAATAGATCTTTACAAGAAATGACCAGATCTATGCTAAATGAATTTAACTCTCCTAAATACTTACAGGCTTAAGCAATCAATACAACTTGCTATATTTAGAATAGAGTTTATATAAGACTCATCTTAAGTAAAACACCATATGAGTTATGGAAGAATAGAAAACCTAATATATCATATTTCCATCCTTTTGCTTGTCAATGTTCCATATTGAATATCAAAGACAATTTAGGAAAGTTTGATTGTAAAAGTGATGAAGGGATTATGTTTGGATATTCTAAAACTTCTACAACATTTAAACTTTATAACTCTAGATCTTCTAAGTTGGATCAGTTTCAGAAAAGTGATTTGTGGATGGTCGTGGAGTTGTCTCAAGGCAAGAACATCATTGGAGCATAGTGGATTTTTCGCAACAAGTTAGACAAAGATAGGAAGGTAATACAAAATAAGGCAAGACTTATTGCAAAAGACTACCCTCTGCAGGAAAGTATTAATTACATCGAAACTTATGCTCATGTTACAATGTTAGAAGCAATTAAAATATTATTATCTTTTACAACATTTAATAAAATTAAACTTTATCAAAGAGGAAAAAAATGCATTTTTGAATAGTGAAATTATAATCAACCAACATATATCCATAACCACAATTAATACATTAAAATCAAATTCTACATGTGCAACTTAAATATTTTTTCTATTAATAATTTATCACTTAAGCACAAAGCTTAAACACTATTATTTTAAAAAAAAATAAGAATTTTTTTTTTCACTTCATCATAAGTAACTACTTAGTCGTTTGAGCAATGTTACTCAAACAAAATTATATTATTGAAGTTTGACCACTTAAAACGTCTCGTAGTCTCATTTAAAAGAAAATACTTGACTTTTATAAAAATTTCTATTTTCATATATTTTAAAAAAACATGGAAAAATTTAATATATAACAAAATTTATGATAACGTTGTGATGGTTATAAATGTTGTCACAAAAAATATCAATGATTTTTTTTTTAAATTCATGACGGAATTTTGTAATAAATGTACGTCACAACAAATTTTTTAACGGATAACATTAACATTTTTTAACAGGATCTTTATCAAAAATTAGTTTCATCACAAAAATCCATTACAAATTTTATTATTTAAATTTCATTATAAATTTAACAATGTTATATAAAATTTATTATAGTGTATTATGCGTTTAATATTGTCACAAATATCTCTCATGAAAAATATTTTTTAATAGTATTGTATTTTAATTTATATTATATTTCAAAATATTAAGACTTGATTTTGTTTTTATATTACACTTTATTTTTTCATTACCATAATTAACATAATGAAATTATTACTATTTTATGTTTTATTAATTACCTCACCAAATAATTTCAAAAAATACTTACACTTTAATAAATTATCTTAAAAATTATCTACTAGTCTTTTAGAGTTTAACTAATTTTTCCAATTAGGTTTTATAAGTCTTATTAAGAAATGAGTGACATTCCAGCCCCGTCAACGCAAAAATAGACTTCATAATACCTATTTTCATTTTCGTTGTCCATATTTCTTTCTTTTTCTAGTGGTCTCTTTCTTTTTCTTTTTAATAAATTTTTCTATGTCCTTTTATTTTTAATAATTTGGTCTCTTTCTTCTTACTATGTACACATTTTAAGAGCGTGAAGTTGTGATGTATTAAGAAAAATATAACAAAGGTACTTCAACCAAAGAGGACATACATAATGTTTTCTGCAGTGCTCAACTACCACCCACCATTTACAACTTTAAATTCCTTCCTTGTTGACAAAAGTTTTATGATTAGAAACTTTTATACACAGATAAGTGCTCCATTATTCTTTTTTTCTCCAAGCTTTTTCAAAAGTAAACAATGAGATGCGACTATTGATATAATATATATATATATATATATATATATATATATATATATATATATATATATATATATATATATATATATATATATATATATATATGTGTGTGACCATCAAACACCAACCACCTTCTTAATTTACAGCCACAAAGTAAGGGAGAGAGACAAGGATTTTACAACCAATGCTATTTGAGTTGACATTAGAACATTTGTGTGAACTAAGAACTTCTCATACGATATTTTAATCATAAATAAAACGCTTCAATATTTTCATAAAATATTACTAACTACGATTAAATTTTAATTCATAAATTTAATCATAAACTTAATCACACATATGTATATTCTCTATCCTAATCCTAATAGTCTTCAATTGTTTGGATGGATGGGGGAGACAGTGACCAAAAAGTATGTCAAACTATTTTTTTAGCATCTTTAAACAAAACAAATACTATGCTTAAATAATATATACACCTAGACTATATATGTATATAATTAGTAAAAATAATAACAGATAATATATATATATATATATATATATATATATATATAGCTTTAAATATATTTTTATTAGAGTTTCTTATTTTATTTGTTTTGTATTTTTTAATAATACATAAATTCTCGCATAAAATAAATATTATTGACATATAAAATAATGATAAAAAATAATAATAATAATTGATAACTTTTCAAATAATACTCATGTATACCATATCAAATTATGACATAAAATAATTGGAATACAGTATCCAGAGTGCTGAGGCTTCTAAAAGAAACACAATATCCTAAAAGTTAATACATTTTACTAATCTTATAGACATTCTACAAAATTTATAACAATTTTCTTTAAACTTCCAGCTCTTTTATCCTTCCCTCAACCTCTATAGCTTTATAAGGTATTCAATTGCATCATCACGCCTCGAAACTTTGTCATCCTGAAAGATTTGTACACTTCATTAATTTCAACAATGAGTGACAATCAAGAAAATATTCTGTATTTGTCAATGGAGACATAAATCCATGTGCTCAAAATCAATAAAAGATAGCAAACGAATCATATATGTAATAAATATTAAATACAATAATTCTCACAATTTTTCGAAAAAATAACAAGCCAATAACCCATGCTAATGGAAGCAAAATATTCCTTCCTAATCCTTCAATGGCAATTACATCCTCCATTGTATCCCATTTTCACTAAAGTTGATAACGATTATACGTCTAATTGCATGTCTTATAGAACTAACAAAAACATCCAAGTTGAATACACTTAAAGCAAAAATTAACAAGATATAAAATGAATCAAAACATACAAGCTCTAATAAATGTCAAAACATAGAGTAGAGATTACTTCATCTTAAAATAAAATAGTAGTATTTGATAAGTCATCCCAAGAGCTCAAACTCTGCATTTTGTAGAGAACATAACGACAAAAATATTTACAAAGTTATCAACTTTCAAGTCTATCTCATGTTCATTTCCAACCCCTAACTAAAGAAGAGCTGGCCCATTTTAGTAATTGACATAGAAGAAAATAAAGATAAAAGCCAAAAAAAAAAAACACAATTGAATTGTATTGGAAGGAGTCACAACTTAATCCTATTACTCCAGAGAAAGCACCCATCAATAAACCACTTTGTGACCAAGTCAAAGGTTGAGCCTTTGAGATGCACGAAAAAAATCACATGGTCTAAACTCTAAAGGATGAAAATGCAAATTTGCAAATAAGTGTTAATGTAAATGATAATTCAAAAACATGATCATGAAATTGGTTAAAGAAGCTTAAATTTTTTTATCAGGTGATTTCTAATGATGATGATGAAACAACATATAATTATCATTTAAGTCTTTAGTTTAGTTTGAAGTTTTCATATCAAAGAAAAAATAGGTTTTTAATTTTCTACCAAATCATGAATGCACACAACGTAAAATTAAAAGATTAACATAGCACACAATTCACAAGCTAGTATCAAGAACTTTCATCATCAGCCTGTTGTTATCTTCATTGGAAGATGTCAACTAAACTAGCCTTTTTGAATCAAAGCTTTTGCATTTTCTCCATCATGCATTGCAAAATCTGTCTATAGTTGATATGGCTAAAGGAGCAATTATCTTCATTGAAAGATGTCAACTAAACTAGCCTTTTTGAATCAAAGCTTTTGCATTTTCTCCATCATGCATTGCAAAATCTCTCTATAGTTGATATGGCTAAGGGAGCAATGATCATAATTCTTTTAAGAGTTGAGACTTAGCAATAGAAGGGTCACCAACCATCATCATGTTAATGTCACTAAAGAAGCAAGATAGACCAACATTATAATTTTGTATTAAGTTAAAAGATAAGATCAACCAAAAAACACGAACCCTCACAAGTGAGTGTCATTCTTTAAGCTCTTCAAATGCATAATTTCTTTCAACTATCTTTTTAATGATTTTGAGATCTTCAGGGTTGTAGATTGGTTCACTAGCCTCTTTGTTGAGAAGAGAAACATTTTTGGCTATGAGCACAATTACCTTAACCTGCATAAATCATTAATACGCACGTCCTAATCATGATAAAGAGTTGAAAGTGAAAAGGGTTAATGAATGTGACCAAACCATTAACTCACTTAATCACACATTAATCTTCTTTACAAAGGGTATAAACTAAAGAGCAGAAAAAATGAAAGATAATAAGGCTAAAGAATATGAAGAAAATCATCTTTGGGTACCTTGAGATCATCAAAATCCAAGACATTACAATCAACAGATGAAACATAAATCAAAATCAAAACACTAACAAGTGCATGAAAAAGTAGATAAAGGCAGTGACGATGTCTAGGTTTCAAAAATATGAACATGAGAATGTGAATGAAACTCTATGGAACCTACTTAATGGAGATAAAAGTTGAAAATGTTAAGAGGAAAAGGTGAGAAGTGTTAACAAGTGGACTTTAAGCCTAACTCAACCCTAAAAAACTAGTTTTTAAGATGAGGTGTATACCCACTTATATACTATAAATTAGCCTTATTTGTAGTTTATGTGAGACTTCCAACACCCTCCTTCACGCTGAGGTATATACATCTCGAGCGTGAGACTAGACATTAATCGGCCCTATAGCGGGTGGAACAATATGTCCACACAAATCTCGCTAGAAAAGGCTCTAACCTAGCTTTGATATTATGTTAAGAAGCGGACTTTAAGCCTAACTCAACCCCACAATATCGGCTTGTAAGATGAGGTTTGCACCCATTTATATATTATAAATTGGCCTTATCTTTACTCGATTTGGGACTTCTAACACCCCCTCACACTAAGGTATATACATCTTGAGCGTGAGACAAGAAGTTAATGGGTGGCCCGATAGCGGGTGGAACAACATGCTTGACAAACAAAAATATCGCTAGAATAGGGTCTAACATGATTCTGGTACCATGTTAAGCAGTGGATTTTAAGCCTAACTCAACCCCACAAAACCAACTTGTAAGGTGAGGTTTGCACCCACTTATATATTATAACACTTATATATTATAACTCCACAAAAAGTGTGGGACTTCCAACACTTCTTTTTTTAAAGAATAATTTTGATGTGTTATTTCAAAGAGTAGTATACCATATTATATATATATATATATATATATATATATATATATATATATATATATATATATATATATATATATCACTACAGGAAATGCGTTTATTTCCGGCAGCTTTTTACCGACGGCCTATGAGCCTTCGGTAAGTCATTCCTGAGTTCAATTACAGACGGCTGAGAGGCCTTCGGTAATGTCTTCGAAAAATTTTAAATTGTTCCCTCTCTGCAATTCATTTTCCCACCAGCCCTAGTGCTCTCGTCGCCCAAAACCTTTCCCTCCAACCCTTCTCCTTTGCTCCTTCAACGTTACCAAGCCCTAATCTTGCTCTCCTCTGGCCAAATTTCAGAAATTCCCCTTCTCCTCTGCCAAATTTCCAAAATTCCTCCACCGCTACGAAAACCCCAAGCCGTTCTCTCGCGGAGTTGTGGTTGTTGGTGGTGTGCAGAAAGATTGACGCGTTCCATTCCCTTGCCATAGGCCTCTTGCAGAATTCCCACAACCTCTTCATTCACTTCGTCGCCAACAACATCGCCATCACCATTTTCCTTCGACTCGTACATTTTCACCAACCGCTTCTCCGCGTCCTTCAGAAGCTTCTCGTACGTCTCGTGCATCTCGTCCAACTGCAGCACCGACTTCCAGATTCGCTTCTCCGTCTCCGCCCGCTCCCGGCCCGAATCAATGGCCGTTCTGGACCGTTCCTCGTGCGTGGGCAGCTCCCCGATCAGGTTCAGGACCGTTCCGGCCTGGGCCAGCTGAGATACGACCCGGCCCATGGAGGCCATGAGGTCTGGTTCGACGAGGTGCGGCATTTGGCCCACGATCTCTGGGGCCCGCGGCTGCTCGAGGTCGAAGTGGTCGGAGTCGGAAAGGATGGGAAAGGTTCGAGGGTTGGGATCCATGGCGTGAGAATGAGTTTGGGGTTTGGGAATTGGGAATTTGTTATGAGTTTGGATAATTTGGAATCGATTCAATGCAGCGTTGAGAATATCATCTTTGGAACTTTGTTTGGTTTAGTTAGCATTAGGAATTTGACAGTAACTTCTGATTTCATTGCTTTCATTGCTGCACTGAAGTAAAAATTCAGAATGGAATCTGCTACAACTGAGTTCACTCACTGCTTACTCCCTTCTTTCGCACTTCGAAAATTACCGAGGGCTTTTGCCCTTCGGTAATTACCGAAGGCCAGTGGCCCTTAGCGACAAGAGATTTACCGAAGGATTTTTGGCCGTCGATAAGCCTTCGGTAAACACCCTTTATCGACGGCTTATGTCATTTTCCGAGGGCTTTTGGCCTTCGGTATTGCCCTACTTTTTTGTAGTGTATAAGGATCCTATAATTCCTCATCTATTAAAGGTATGACATCTATAATAACACCTAAATTATAACTAACACAATATTTGATTGCCTAATATTTGATAATAGGATATTTTTCATATCTTAACACCCTGACACAAGTTGGTGCATTGATATCACACATTTCCAACTTGAATAAAGACTCATTAAACACTCTACTTGACACTCCTTTGGTGAGAACATCAGCCAACTGCAATTCTGATCGTAAGAAGAGAAAGTAAATTATTTCAGCTTCAAGCTTCTCTTTTATGAAATGCCTATCAATCTCCACATGTTTTGTTCTATCATGTTGCACATGATTGTGAGCAATTGCTATAGCCGAAGCCGACGTATTGTCACAGCACAAACTTATAGTTTCGTTTGATTTAAAACCCAAATCTAATAGCACATTTTTAATCCACAAAAGTTCACATACACCTAGTGTCATGCCTCTTAATTCTGCTTCAGCACTAGGTCTTGTTACTACAAACTGTTTTTTACTCTTCCAAGTTACAAGATTCCCTCCTACAAAAGTAAAATATCCAAAGGTGGATCTTTTATAATCTTTTGAACCTGCCCAATCTGCATCAGTGTACCCTTTTACCTTTAAGTTTCCATGATTTAAGAACAAAATTCTTTTTCCAAGAGTGGACTTCAAACATCTCAAAATCCTCTCAACAACATCCATATGAAGCTTTTGTGGGTCATGCATAAATTGACTAACAGCATTCACTACATATGTGATATTTGGATGTGTATGGAACAAATAAATTAGTATTCCTACTAGCCTTTGGTATCTCATTTTTTCCATGCTTGCTAAATTTGAGCCACTAATGCAAAAATAGCGTATAACGTCACGCATTCAACGTCTAACCACTCAATAGCCAACATTAAAAATGACCGATGACAATTTTGTAAATGAATACAATTATTAAACGTCGTTTAGAATTATAATTGGACGTAAAAGGATATTAAACGTCAAATGCCTCAACGTTAAACGTCAAAAGGTTAATGAATTCAAAAAAAATTTGTGCGGGAGATTGAAAATTCATTCACTTTATCTTAGCGCGCGAGACCCTCTTTTCTTCTCAAACTTTTCTAGAACGAAGTTTGACGACCATCACATATAATCTTTTTTTCATTTGATACAAATGCATGTTAATTAACTACTTTAGGTATGATTTTCGTTTTGTTTTCACCGATTATTTTTTTGTTCTTGTCTTTCATAGGCGCATTTTGTTTTCTCTCTCACTGGTGGCAACACTTTATTTCGATGAACCCACCTTTTGAATGTTAGTTTTCATTTTCATTTTGAAGAACTTATTTGTTGAACTTGTTTGTTGTTTGATTGAACTTGTCTGTTGTTTGTTATTGTTATTTGTTGTTGATTCTATATTATCGTTCATAGTCCTGCTTTTCAAGTCTCGTAGAGTTGTAAAATAGGATTACATTTAATTAAAAAAATTGATTAACGTCATATATTGACAAAATTTGACGTTAAATTAACGTCGTATATTGACAAAATTCGATGTTAAATTAACGTCGTATATTGATAAAATTCGACATTAAATTAACGTCGTATATTGACAAAATTCGACGTTAAATTTAACGTATCCAAATATGACGTCGTTCTCGAATTTAACGTGAAAGGCCAAAATATTTGACGTTGTACGCTGTTTTTGTACTAGTGAGCATTTAAAGATTTAAAGATTTTGTTCAATTAGTGTATCAACTAGTTTACTCCCAACCAGCCCAATTTTCAATAGTAAGTCAATAATATATTTTCTTTGGCATAGGAAAATACCATGTTTTGATCTAGCTACTTCAATACCCAAAAAATATTTGAGGTTTCCAAGTTGTTTCATCTCAAATTCAGATGCAAGGTATTGTTGTAAATTAGAAATCTCATCTTGGTCATTTTCTTTAACAATCATATCATCTACATATATAATCAAAGCTGTAATTTTTCATTTTCCTCTCTTCAAAAATAAGGTGTGATCAGAGTTACTTGCTCTATAGCTAAAAGTCTTCCTAGACTTGGTAAACCTTCCAAACCATGCCCTTGGGAATTGTTTTAATCCATGCGCCTTCTTTAATTTGCAAACCTTCATTCCAATTGAATCTGTCATGCTTGGTGGAGAATCTATATAAATATCTTCTAAAATTTCTCCATGTAGGAAAATATTTTTCACATCAAATTATACAAGAGGCCAATCTTGGTTTGTTGCTAACGACAAAAGTATTCTCACACTGTTGAGCTTGGCTACCGGTGTGAACGTCTCCTGGTAATTTACATCATAAGATCGAGTGTAACCTCTAGCCACAAGTCGTGTTTTATATCTTTCAATAGTTCCATCAACTTTATGCTTAATTGTAAATACCTATTCGCAGTCTACAGCTTTCTTTTCTTAGTAAGGACACAAGATTCCAAGTGTTGTTCTTTTCTAAAGGTGTCATCTTCTCAACCAAATCTATAGATCCAATCTATTCTTAGAAATCGATAAGATTCCTGTATTTTTTTCTGGGTCGGAAATATATTCACCAGAAACCCTCCACACTTGTTTTCACACAACTCTTTCAATTTAGCAGAAGAAAAAGTATGATGAGAGACGAGTAATATTTGTAAAAATTTATTATAAATATAACCTACTTCATCCCATTACATTCTGTGAATCAAAGTATATACCTCAGAAAACACTACACAATCTCGAGTTACAAAAGCACTCTATTTCTGGAAATAGCAGAATATGAAAGCAAATGCCTCTTAGTTCTCTCTTGCGGTTTCGTCCAATGAATTTGACACGGTATGATATTAAACGATGCAGGGTTCGGACAAGACCTCGGAATCGAAAAAAACGCCATGCATTCCTTCGCTGATCTCTGATCCGGAAGACCAATAATACAGTTCTTCCTTACATCCAGAACCCCTCTTTGAATCAGCCTCTTGCACAAAGGTCCCACTTTCGTAAAATAATTGTAAGACAATGAAAGATTCGCCAAATTCCCCAACGCACACACCACTTCCGGAACCTGTCCATACAAAAGGTTCCTTGCCAGGTTCAGCTGCTCCACTTTCTTCAAGCACCCAAAGGACCAAGGTATTGGCCCAGTTAAGAGGTTCGCACCAACATCAAACAACGTCACGTTTCCCAAGAACCCGATGTCGTAGGGAAGACAACCAGTTAAAAGGTTGTTCAAAAGCAGCACTTCGATCAACGTGGACGAGGCTTTTCTAATGCTCCGGGGAATGGGCCCGGTGAATTTGTTGTTGGCCAACGTGAGATAAACGACGGGTGTGTCTCCTAGGTTGTTGGGCAGTGTGAGCATGAAATTGTTGTTGTTGAGGAAAAGAACATCTAATGTCTGCATGAAAATCTGTGGGGGAACCGTGCCGGTGAAAAAGTTGTACCTAATGTCCAAAAAGGATAAGGTGGGGATGTTGATGACCGACGAGGGAAATAACCCGGAGAACAAGTTGTTACTTAAATCAAGTTCGTATAGAAACTTGAGTCCCGCTATTTTTGGCGATATGGTGCCAGAAAATTTGTTACTGTTTGCATGGAAAAGAGCCAGGTCAGGGAGTTGATCGATGAAGCCATCAAGTGTTGGAGCAGTGAGTTGGAAACCATTGAAATCAATTGAAGCAATGGTTGTGGCAGTGAGGTTATCTGGTGGGTTGTCACAGTAGAAGCCTGTGTAGTTGCATATATCTGGACCAACCCATGTTGCTGTTATTCCCAAAGGATCTGAGGTTATTGTGTTCTTGAAGGCTTGAATAATGGGGAAGACCAGAGCAAGTCTTTGGTCTATGAAGTTTAAAATGTCAGGGATTAGTGGGATTGAAACCGATAGTGGTGATGGGGTTTCAAGGATTTGGCAACCTACTAAGAGAAGGCAAAGAAAAAATGTTAAGGTGCGGAGTGTTGAAACTGAAAATTGCTTAGGTAAAATCATGCTTTTGATTTCTGAGGGAAGGCCGCGATTGAACTGTTTTTGTATTGGTTAGTGATTTATAGTAGTCGATGAATTTTTCTTTGGTCGCATAATGAAATGATTTGCATGTTTTTGTTTTCTTGATAGTGGCTGGTGGGTGTTAGTCAGAAGGTTTGGTGCACATTTCGCACTCGGAAAGAGGTCAAGCCCACCAAGAATTTGTGCTTGGAAAATTTGGTAAGGTGCCATTATGCGCGTACCACCGACTTTAAAATGGAGCACATTTTGTGGCTTTTGAACTTTCTCAACCACAAAACTAATGGAACAAACACTTTGTGATGAGTTTTATGCATTGTAAACAACTTAATTATTAGAGCCACTTCTAACTTAAATGGATATGCATGAGTTCCCTCCTTGTTGCTGTATAATTTATTCACAGCAACTTAGTGCAAAAACGTGATTAGATCTTTCTGCTATCCTTCCTCACAAATCAGTGATCCTTTCTTCAATTCACCATATTGCCGATCCAAAAAGAAAAATAATAATAATAACCAGTTTACCATATATGGCCGTTCATTAAATTATACTAATACTGGTGTTTTCGTGGGTGTCTTTGAATCAAATTGAAAACTAAATCAACTTGAATCCTTTTCAATTCCAATTAATTCAATTATTTCTTTTTGGTCTGAAATAGAAGTGTAACTGTATAATTAGGATGTTTATCATATATACTGAAGTGCCTTGCTAGGATGAATCTCCAACTCCAAAGCTTTTAAAAACCATCCGTCAACATTATCCCAGCCTTGTGTTTCATAGGAAATTTTACACACACATTTAAATACAATAAATATGATCTATCTCATTTATAATTAAATGTTTTTTTTAATAAGAAAATTCAAACTTATTAAATTTTCACTCTTTTCATGTAGATAAAGTATTTTATTTACTACGTAGACAACATTTATTTAATTAAGTGTTATAAATCAAAACAGGGCACCAAAAGACAACGCTTTATGAAATAATTGTTATAAAAATGATTATACATAGACAAAACTTCATTACAAAGACACTATGATTTATATTATTTTTTTAATTAATAATTTGAAATGGATTGTGTCTATATATATTCCAATGTTGTTTGATTAGGTATTTTTTGAGTCTCATTTGACTAGGTTAAGGGATGAAGCTTTTATGTTACGTATTCATTCAAACCAATTATGCTAATATATTTATTAGTTCTCTTAAATTTAAGGTTGGACACCAAAAGGGTGTGTACCTTGATGTGAAATTGCTAGCTTCTACCTTTGTGTTTGCTTCACTCTCCATAATCACACACATGTCTAATTCTTGTTTCATGTTTATCACTATTCAATGAAAAAAAAAAAATAGGTATGCATGATGTCTTATGCTTTAATATGGTGTTTAATAACTTTAATAGGGGGCTGAACCTGATTCTGTTTTGGGTACTGATTTTGTTATGGTTACTGATTTGTGCCACTGATTTTGTTATGGTTACTGTTTATGGGTACGATTTGTTCCATTCGGAAATTTGTATTCCTTGTTTCCTCTAAAAGTTTTTCCTCTCATATGTGCTTCAGATGGTTTACTAACCTACCTTAAAAACAGTGTTGAATAATGAAAATGTTGCTACAAGCTTACAAACATCCTAAATTCAACAATATAATCATGATTTGACTATAAAAAGCTTGGGATTATTTAGATTTACATGCACTAAGAACTCCTACTAGTAGTATTTAATATAAATTTATTATTAATATAAAGTATGCTGAGATCTTGATGCAACTTCTCCTGAATTTTATGAAGAAGATGAGAATAGAAAAATAATTTCAAGTAAACTTATATCATAACTAGAACAAGGGTAACTATCTTTTACTACAAGTTAAACACTTTGTTGTTAATCACAACAACAACATTGCTCGTGTGATTGAGTACCTGAAGCGGCTTGGCATGCACAACCGTACTTACTTCAACAGTCGGACGATGAGAGCATGGTACTCATTAGAATTAAAAGTTAGATAACATGCTAACAAGTCGTGCATTTCTTTTGGCTGGTTGATTTGTTTCTTTGTGATCATCTTTATCATTTAATCTCTGAAATGTTAAGACAAGATTGTCTAGAGGGACTAGATTGTTTAGCAACTCGAGTTTTGAAGTTTAACATACAAGACTTAACGAAATATTGTTTAGTGAAGTATAACGTCTAAGCGAAGTACATATTAGATCCACTTAACATTCTTACTCACATTACTAAAGCAATGCTACTCTTTCCAAGATGCATAACAATACAAATCTTCGCACAAAAATCCACTACTCTCAAGAAGATTAATTCTTTCTAAGTAACGATCATCTCTCGAAGAAAGTTATATACAGAGGACTCACAAAAGAAAATATAATAACATTTGCTATCATTAAATTGTTACATTGTTGTTCTCTCTAAAAGTTTAGATCTTCTGAGTCTATTCTTAGAACAAGAAAAAGTATTTCAAGTTATCAAATTTCATTATATTGAATTTATCATCTCTTGGAATTTGAATTTGTACTTGTAGTCAAAACGCCGATTGTGTTTGTATATTCATCAATGAATTAAAGGAAAGGGACAAAAGAACTAGAAAAAAAATAAAAGTTCCCTATATAAAAAACAAAGCAAAAGAATAAAAGGAAAAGGACAAAAGAACTAGAAAAAAATACCAAAAGAAAAAGGACACAACAATAAGAGAACTCTTTTTTGGACTTAAATTTTAGTGCAGTTTGCATTTTCCAGCAAATGTTTTGGTTTGGCTAAGTTGTTTGGTCTTGTTTTGTTAGTTTTATTTTGGTTTTCTTCATCCATTCTAACACTTATGTTTTAGGAATTCAATTTTAGTATTTACCTAATTGATTGCCTTAATTTTTGCTTGTCATTCTTAACTTTGTTTGAAGTATTGTCTCATCTTACTCTATTTGAGTTTAGCTTTCAAATTGTGCTTTTGTTACTTTCATTCTTTGGTGCTTGAAATCATATTTGGTTGGTGCTTTCTTTTGGGAGTGATGTCATACCCCCTACCATGGCCCAAGCACTTCAAGGAGAGTTAGAGTCAACTATGCAAGATGAAGCAAAATTATTTTTCTTAGGCCATCATGGAACACCTATAGTAGATTACGAGTATTTAGACCTTGTATTAAGGGTCAAGTAGTGTAAGTTTTTTTAGGCCAAGTAATTTAGCCAAGTAGTGTAGGTTTTTTCGGTTGCTATTAAGGCCTAATTAGTGTAGGTTTTTCCTTAAGCTAGTCATCCAAACCATATGGAAAGTATGTGTCATGTGTCACACTTCCATTTGAGATTATTTAGCTTTAGTAATGGCCACATGACACTCTAGGAATGAAAAGAATTACTAAAAGTTAATGGCCATATTTCCTTCCCTCATTGGAGAGGATTTGTGGATATTTGTCTACTCCTTAGTGAGCCACTTGGATAGGCATGCAAAATTTTGGTTTTTAGGATTTTAAGGAGACACCCTTAGCCTATAAATATAGGTGTATCCTCTTATTTATTCATCTTTGGTTTAGAGTAATGTTATGTTGCCCATTTATGGTCATATTACTCTCCTTCAGATCAAGACTAGAGCAACTCATAGGACCCCTCTAGTCACCTTCCTTTTTGAGTTGGCTTAATAATGGAAACCCATCATGGGAATTCCATTCAAAGAAGTATCAACTTAAGCTAAGGCTAAGAAAGGGAAGTTGGAGAAGGACTTTTAGAAGCTCTTTCTTGATTTTCTTTCTCTAAGTCTTAGAATAATTATTTTTAATATGTTTATATGTGTTTTGTAGGGTCCAATAAAGGTAGGAGATCATGGATGAACCATCAAAGAAGCTTGGAAAGCCAAGGGAAGAAAAGAAGCCAAAATAAGGAAGAAAAGGAGGGCTTGCCGAATTTTGAAGCTTGGCTTCCAAATTAGAAGTGTGAAGGAATTTGCCTTCCGGAATGAAGAAGTTTCCTAACCAAAAACCTGACAAGCCCAGCCACTACGAGAAGTGATTTTCACATGTGTGGTTTCTGACCTGGTTTGAAGCAGGGGTTGCGTGATCTGTGTAGTTGACGCCTCTTGCTTATTTTAATTTGAATTTGGGAGGGAATTTAAGTCAGAAGGATGGCTCATCTTTACCTATAAATAAGATAGTCATCTCTTTGTATTTTCTCACCTTTGAAGTATAATGAAATGTTGTTGAAATTATTTCAAGCTTCTTATACTGTTGGGTCATACCTTGTGTAAATATTCTCTCACTCTCCTCTAGCTTCCTTCCATGGTAGGAAGGCCTTCTAAGCTTAGAGGCTCCATACAGTCACCATTTCTTCATTCACACTTTCATCAAACACCTTAAATACGCCAACTTCCATTGCTTCTTTTTCATTATGTTGCACTTTCTGATTCAAGGAATTATTCCTAGCATGATGCCTGGACATTCTTCCATCACCTAAGCTCTCTTAGACCCTTCAAATGCCATACCACTACCACACAATACCTCCATAGCTTCCGTAAATACCTTGTTTCTTGCACACCATTTCTGCATTTTCCACCCAAGGGACCAAACCTCCCAAGATAGAGATTCTTATAACATCTCTAAACTCCACCTCCATCACCATAAAACATCACAAAAACATGAGCTTAGCTCTCATTTCCATTAACTTCTAAAACACTCACCCTTTCCCCTTCACCATGGCTTTCTCTTCTATCTATGGTCCAACCTAGCTAAGGAGATTGTCATCAGGGAGTTTGACTAACTTTGAAGGTAGTATCTTGAAGGCTTGAAAGAAGGCTAATAGAAGCATTTCATTAGACTTTGGAAGAAGGAGTCATATATGGATTTGAAGTGAAGATCAAAAGAGGATAAACACTTGAAGAAACCAAGATTTTGGGGTTGCTTTTGCAATTTTATTTTCTGTTTTGTATCACAGAACCTTTGTGTTCTTGTAATTCTTTTGTTTTCATTTGCTACTTACTTGGTGTCTTGGAAAAATGTCTTTGGTACAATCTCATCTTCATTGCTAAAATTGTGTAACAATTTATTTTCCACTCTTAGAAATCAAGGTGTGTCAATGGGCTTCTAAGTGTCACTTGCATCTTCACTAAGGGCCATTAGTCTTTACTTTCTTTCATAGCATTTACATTCCTTTTACTTTCCTTTTATACATTGTCTTGTTTTTCTTTTAAGTGTCTATGATATCTAGGTTGTTTGAATGCATCTTAGATAAACCTTTCTTAGGTTTTAGGAGTATTCTTTGCATTTGCATTTGAAAATGTTTTGGAAGGTTTTTACTTAAAAGCTTAGGTAAGGGTAATATAAGAAAACTTTTGGCTAGGAAGGACTTGGTTTTTAAGCTTGTACATTGTGATTCACCTCTCCTTCTTGGGAGTAACTTGGAATATTCTTGCTAAAGTTGTTTTCCACATGGCAAGCTCTTAGTGGAGAATTTTCTTACAAAGGTAGTGATCATGTGTCATTTTTCAAGTGGAGAAAAACGTTTGCTAAAGTGGCTTTCTACATGACACTCTAGTAGTGGAGAGTTTATTTAAAAGTTAAAGTGTCACATGTCAAGCTCTCCTTCACCATGATAAGATTTTTAAGGTTTGGTACTAGATAACATTTTAGGATTTTTGGATCTACTTTTAAGACACATTCATCTATAAATAAAGTTGTCTCCTTCCTAGTAAAATCACTTTGAGATTTGTATTGAAATGTTGTTAAATTATTGAGCCATTAACTTATTTATAAGTCATGGCTAGAACATCCCATGAGGTCCCTCTAACGACCCATTGGCTCAATCTCTCTAAGAGCATCATCAATCATCTTTATTCTATCACTTAGGTTGTGTTCACTTGGAAGGTTGAATTTAAGGGAGAGGAAGTGGATGTATTTGAAAGGATTTAAGAGTAAATGTAATGTTGTTTTTTTAAAGGATTTGTAAGTGACAGAAAGTGAATTTGGAGGTAAAGTTTGTGAAAGTTAGTGTAGGTTTTGATAGATGTGATAGATTACAAAAATGTTTTAATTAATAGAAAATGGAGATTACCAAAATGTCCTTAGTGATAAAAGTAATATAAAATGATATTTATTAATAAATGATAAAAGTAATATAAAATTATATTTATGATGAATATATTTTTTGGTAAAAATTATTTTAAATAGTAAAATTTTTAAAAAAATTAATATACAATACATTTTTTAGGATACATTTTAAAAAATAATAGAAAAATAAAATGTTATATTTTTATCCTTAGTTATAAAAATAATTTAAAATAAAATATAATTAGTGTTAATTATATTAAATTAATTGTGAGTTATTATTATTATTATTATTACTATTATTATTAAATTTAAGGTTTAATCAATTAAAAAATTAAACCCAAAGTGAACTCTTTTCTCATAAAAGTAAAAATTTATTAATGCAAAATCAATTCTACCACCAATGACAGTCTCACATGCTACTACAGGGGTTGCACCACCATATCTTCAATTCCATGCATGCTTTATTTCAAAAATACATAAAGGACATTTAAGTAAAACTACATGAATCTCCTCAAATAACTGTGAGGATTCATTTTTTCTCGTAATTAATCCATTCCCGATCATTCATTGCAAATCTTAGGCTTAATACCTGTTTTTGTCCCTCTTTTTAAGGGAAATGCTCACTTTCGTCCTACCTTTTTCAAAAAGTTCAATATGATCCCACGTTGTGAAAAAAGTGTCCAAGTTAATCCTTTTTTGTCACGGCGTTAAATATTTAACGATGCTGCTGCCAGCTAGGACTGATGTGTGCAACGTAGCTTTTTACTTGCGTAATGTGGCAGTGACAGTTTTCCATTAACTGAGAACGTGGCAGTGGGCAGTGAGATTAAAATTCTGAGTGTTAGGGTTTGATTTGGGTATTTCGAAATCACGATTTGGGGATAAGCATTTTGGAGTGCCTGCAAATCAAATTTGGGTGAACCAGAACAAAGAGGATGAGGATCTCCTGCAACGTCAAGCTCGAACAGAGAAAAGAAGGAGAACAAAGAGAACCCGAAAACATATATGGAGAAGAATAAAGTTGCTCCCCTAACAATCCTTTTGCGCGAGCTCCAAGACTCCCAAGCCGCCTTAAGTTGGGGTTTCCGCGAAGAAGAGGAAGGCAAACAAAATTGGGGAAAAAATTCTTCAGATTAGGGTATTGAGATGGGGTTTCCGCCTTATGTTCATTCCACCGCTCCCTCCAAATTTAATAAGGTAATTGCTTTTTTCTTGGTTAGAATTGATTATATGGAGGTTCGAGAAATTCACACTGAAAATTCAAAGCAATACCTTTGTGAAGATAAGAGGAGTCATGGAAGACAGTGGTTTTTTGTTTGGTTCAATAAAATTTGCTGGAGCTGGAGGCAGCTTTTCAGGGGATATTTCAGTGGGTGCAGAGAAGTCATCCATCTCATTGTTGACCAAAATACCAGTAGAAGTAGAACGAAACCCAGCTGCAAAATGATAGTTTACTGTTGATGTTAGTGATACAACATTTCTATCAGCATCAACAATACACAAATGACACGTTGCACACATCAGTCCTAGTTGGCAGCAGGATCGTTAAATATTTAACGCCGTGACCAAAAAGGATTAACTTGAACACTTTTTTCACAACGTGGGACCACATTGAACTTTTTGAAAAAGGTAGGACGAAAGTGAACATTTCCCTTAAAAAGAGGGACAAAAATAGGTATTAAACCCAAATCTTATAAAGCAAACACAATATATTCTTTTATCCATTTGTGTAATTCTTCTTGAACAGTAAATTATGTTCAAGTAATCAGAACGCTAAACCTTAAAACTGAGAACAATCACTACCATCTATATAACTTCTATGCCACTTGTATCTCCATAACTTTATCTTCTTGTTTTAGCCTAACTTAATTTGAGGAGGAGACTATCAAACAATAATAAAAAATCTTCTTCTTGCAAAAGCACAACAATGTCAGCATAACAGTGACAACATTACATTCTTTAAAATTTCGTAAGTACTATTATTGTCTTTTTCCTTCTCGCATACGGTTATAAAGGATTGAAAATGCCTTAGAAATCTAAAAAACCAATTCAGAAACATGTGAATGGATACGATGTTAAAGAACAAGAAAGGAAAATGATGACAGTTCAAAAATTAATCATTATAGTGATTCTAAAAAGAAATAGGGCAAAAAGAAATTATTATTAAATAAGTGATTTTTTTTTTCTTCGTGTAAGGTACCTACTAGCTAGCTACTGTGGGTTTGTCCTTGGAACTTAATTATTAGTCACTAGCAAACAAGAATTCACCGTAACTTTAATGGCATTATACTATGAAAAAGATTCTTGTGCAGGAAGCAAATTGAAATGTTAAACAAATTTTGTATTTACTTGCACCCAAATCAAGAGATTAAGTTGTCATCGCGTCTCGTTTTCAAGTTAAGCCTTCTTCTGTGGCGAAATGTTATAGTTCAACTTGGCGGCTAGATGGATGCATTAAGGTCTACGGAGTAAACGCCTGAAATCAATGTTCGAACAGAACCCTTATCTTCATCAATATATTAATGCATGATGGTTCCTTTATAAAATACAAATTGACGAAGACATTTCACCATAAGAAACTGACGTTGAGAGAAAGGAAGTAGGGAAGGGGCGAGGAAAAAAGAAAACAAAATTGTTTGTAACCAAAAAGAGAGTCGGAAAAGACATCACAGCTTTACATTAATTCTCTGCTTTTAAAATTGCCCAAACAAACAAATTTCTATTAGAAGGTACCCATTTTCTCATGCAAAGATAGTACAAATTTTATTCGACCACTTACAGAAATTACATTTGAGTGACACCAAAGAAGCAATAGTCAAGAAGCCCAATTCAACCACGGTGCTTATTAATGGGCATACAGAATACAAAAACAACAGCTAATAGGAAAGAGAAATATACAAAAGACAAGCACGTTCATTAATTAGTATCATGAACTCCAACAAATAGTTCACCACAAGTCTGAGATATCTCATCCATCATAATCTCAAACGATGCGGTTTAAGAGCTTTGTAAGTCACCGGTGCAGAGGTTGGAACATTGGTTTCGGAACTGGGTTTTCCCCAGTGCGATTTGCACGGCACTGTATAGAAAGAACTCGGATTCGGACACGTCTTCTTCGTCTTGTAAAAGTAATAGCATTCGGTGGGTGATCTTTGGTTTGGCAGCCCATGGATGCAATTCTTTGAGACATCCAAAACCTTGGACTTGATCAAACTCCAGCAGGAGGGGCCAAGCTCGTTGAAGTAATTGTTGGCCAAGGAGAGATTCCCATTGTTGCGGAGAGAAGGAATTTGACAAAGGTTGTCGGGAACACAGCCGTAGAATTTGTTGTTCGCCAAATTCAGATACTGAATGCTCTTCAAGCACCCGAAAGAGAGAGGGATTGGGCCGGTGAGAGAATTCTTACTCACATCAAAGACGACAGCTTTTTTAAGGTTTCCGATTTCAATGGGCAAGCAGCCGTCGAACTGGTTCCCGAGGAAGAGAACTTCGGTGAGGTTGGGTGCGTAACCGACGCTCTTGGGAATCGGGCCGGTGAGGTTGTTGTTGGCGAAAGTGAGGTAGCGGGCCGGCGTGGAGCCGAAATTCTGGGGGAGGCACTGTGTGAAATGGTTGTTGTTGATGAAGATGACGTCGAGATCCTTCTGGAAGAGTTGGAAGGGAATCGGGCCGGTGAGTTCGTTGAAGCGGAGGTCGAGGAAAACTAATTGGTTTGACTTAATGGCGTCGAGGGGAAACTGGCCTTTGACTTTGTTGTTACTGAGGTCGAGCTCGAAGAAGTAAGGGAAATTGATGACATCGCTGGGGACAGAGCCGGCGAAGCCGTTGGAATTGACGTGGAAGAATGTGAGCTCGGGTATTTGGTTCTCGCCCAAGAGAGATGAGAGGGGCAAAGCGCACCCGTTTTGACCCGTCACTCTTGCTCCGTTTAAGTCCACTCCTGCAACTGCTTTCTGTTTGTCCGTTGGATATGTGGCGCATCGTATCCCTCTGAAGTCACACGTATCAGTTTGGTCGTTCCAATTTTGCGTGTAACAGTTTGGGTCATCGATGAGGTTTTTGAAGTTGAGAAGCGCACGACGCGCTCTGTCTAAACGGTTAAGTTTGGGTGGGGGAGGGGGACATGGAGCTTCAGGGGAAGGAGCAGGGGAACCTCCACCACCTATTATAATTTCTAGAGTTTCTCTTTTCTCTGCTTCCCCTAATGCTTCGCTCTCGGATTTTGCCACCACCTCTTCTGCTACTACTCCTTCTGAAAAGTAAAGGTGAAGCAGGAGTGAGCAGAGTAAAAAGGAGGACAAAATGGTTTTGGTTGTTGTTCCCATCTTGGTGATTGAGGAAGAAAGGATGCTTTTCCAACTCCTTATATACTGTCTTCCTCAAGATATTGCTAAGTCCGAGAAAAGTCAATAGGCTTGAATTCCATGGAGGCCAAGATATTCTGCACTCTCGTGAGAAGCTGTTAGGCTTTCTTTATCAATGAAGGACAATGATTTGTTCTATTCTGCTGAGTCCTCCACTTGACATGTTCTCTACCTTTTTTTAGCCAAATACTACCAAAACAAAAAGAAGAACAAGACAACCACCATACACTAAATTTTTCTTTGGAAGTATTTCTTTAAAATTTATGCTGTTTATATGAGTTTAAATGTGTATTTGCTAAAAACTATTGAATTCTTGGTTTGTTTTTAAGTAATTTGTTTTTAAGAAATGCCTTTGCTATCGTATTCTCGTTGCATATTGGCCATGTTGGTTAGTCATTTTATATATATATTTACATATAGTTTACCTTATTACCAAGTATGGATATGAATTATTTAAAAAACTTTAGTTACAAAAACCAGGAAACAACAGAACTATTATTGGGTAGTAAAACGGGCCAACCAAAATATATTAAATCTCAATTATGCAATGAACCCATACCATTACATCAACGGATAGCTAAATGCTATGTTAAATGTTATTAGATAATTAGATTTTAAATTAGTCTTTAACTAAAATTAAAAAATAATTTATTCATTAACTCTTTGATAATTAAGGTTAGAAATTAATTTAAAGTTTAATTTATAAATTAATTATAATTTTATATTCATAAATTAATTATTATTGTGATTTTTTTTTATCTAAAATTGGTTTTTGTTTAAGAATTTTTTTTTTAGTGTTATTCATATATCATTACTCTCACTTCTCTCTTTGCGTCATATCAGTTATTAGAGTTTTTTTTATGCATTTTCACAGTACATCATATTGTTTATCATATTAGTTATTAGAGTTTTTTTTATGCATTTTCTCTGTACATCATTTTGTTTATTTAAGTTAGGCATGTTTGCATATGGTGAATACTAAATAATAGTAGATAAGTGTTGAAAGTGTAGTAAGTATTTTGAATTATATTTATTAAATTTAGTTGTGTAAGTAAAATTGTATTAAGTTCATCAACACTATCACCGTCATTTGTAGGACTATAAGACAAACATTTTAATAAAAATTCATCATTTCATAGAGCTTATAATTGTAAACGTGTCGTGTCATTTTCATAGTGACAATGTTGATTGTTATGCTCTATATTAATGTAAATGTTATTTATACATAATTTATCTTTGTGATTGTCAAACTTTGACATTCATTGTCTGTCATTTTTGTGTTAATTAAAAGTGTTAATCCCACCTGAATAGTAGTAAGATTTTAATAGATATCAATATTTAAAAATGTCACATTTTAAACATTAGGGACATTGGATGCTTTCATTTCGTGCCTTCAAGCTCTAATGTGTTGTACTCGTTTAAGGACTTTCTTGTCGCTCCTAAATGTCTTGAAGTTCTTTTAAGTTCTTGAGGTCAAGGAGAAGAACGGTGGGGAAGACATTTTGCATGAGACGTTTCGATGATTGAGTAAATGGTAAAACAAGATATGTGTATCATTTTTTTTTTGGTGAAAAATAAATTCGTGAAGGTATTAGTTTAACACTTTAATATAGGATTGTAATATTTACCTAAAAATAAATAATATTTTTAAAATAGTGTAAATATATAAATTTAAGAAAATAATTGTTATATTTATGTTAATATAAATAATGGTTAAATATGTTTTTAGTTTTCTTAAGTTTCACTAAAAATTGAGACTGGTATCTTTCTAAAACTTTGACTCAATCTAATCACTAATTTTAGGAATGTAATGACATTAACAATTTTTTAAGTTGTCTAGCAGCATTGCGTCATAACTTTTTATTTTTTGACATTTCATAATATACATGTCACTTGATTTTTTTTTTGGTTAATTAAATTTAAAAAATTGAAAACATGAACTATCACAATTTTTTCTTCCCAGTTCAAGAAAATCTCAACTAATTCAAGACATCCGATCTGACCATCTATGTGACCTCATTTTTTATTTAGATAATAGGTTAACTAATATTGAGTGTCATTTAGATAAAAAATATGATGATTTCCCAAATGATGAATTATAGAACTTTACTTGCTTCATGATTAATAAAATTATAATAGTATGGGATAATCGATTATTACTAGTAGTTGGGAGCTAACTTTTAAGCTTCGGACATAGCTCAAACCTTCGCCTATAAATAGTGTGTTTCAAAATTCTTTAAAGGTTACTTAAACTATTTCAGAGCAAGAGTATTGGCTAAAAAAACTCTGAGTGTTTAAGGAACTTGAGGTTTCGATGCTTGTAGAAGGAAGAGTTCTTACTTAATGTGTCTAAGTTGATGGTGCTTATCTATCAAGCAGAATCAGGTGTTAATTTTTGTGTGTCAAAAGAAGGCGTTAGTCATCTTTTATCGATTAAGAGAGATGTTTTTTAATCTCATCTTTATTTCTCTATTATAAATTATTACTCATTTTAGTGAAAAGGTTAATCCCTTATTTAGAGATATTAACAATTGGACATAGGATCTTCTGATCCGAACCAATATAAAAATCAATTATGTAATTTTTTTTCTTCCTTTCTCTACTTTAGTTATTTGCTTTTATTCAAAGTAAATTCTCATATTTATCAAAGAAATTTTTAAAAGCAAAATTTTGTTAAAAAGAAAGTGATTTTTAACTCGAATCAATTCACCCCGCTTTCGAATTTTGTCTACGTTAAATATTTAATTGCATGTTTTCTACAAGTATTGTGTTTGTAGCTCTGTACATAATGAATCTTGTTGAGTTGGCGAAAGTAAAGAAGTAAATAGAGGATTTGTTGGAAAAAAAGTTTATTCGCCCAAATGTGCCTCCGTGGGGGCTCCAATGTTACTGGTAAAGAAGAAAGATGAGAGCTCAAGGTTATGTGTAGATTATCGCCAGCTAAATAAGGTTACTATTCAGAAAAAATACCCGCTACTAAGGATTGATCAGTTCTTGGACCAATTGAGGGGAGCCGGTGTGTTTTCAAAAATTGACTTAAGTTATGCTATCATCAGATTTTAGTAAAGCTGGAAGATGTACAGAATATGACTTTCAAATCACACTATAGGCATTACGAGTATGTGTTGATGTCGTTTAGTGTTATGAATGCTTTTGCCATTTTATTGTATTATATGAACCAGATTTTTTGTCCTTGTCTAGATAAGTTTGTTGTTATGTTTATAGGTGATTCTCATATATTCTAAGAGTCGAGAGGAACATGAGGAACACCTGAAGAATTTTTTGGATTGAGGGAGCATTAGTTGTATGAAAATTTATCCAAACGTGAGTTTTGGCTCAATGATGTTCTGTTTATGGATGAGGTTTTGCTTTCCTTTCCCTCTTCATGTATTGAATAATTTTAGTTTAGTTCTAATTTCGTTTTGTCTTGTTGCTTCAATTTCATTTTTGTTTGTGCTTTCATTTCCAGTTTTCAATTTTGTTTTCCTCATCTCGTTTTCGCATTTAATTTCAATTTCGTTTACAGTTTCTTTTTTCTATTCAGTTTCGTTTTCCCCATTTATGCTTAGCAGTTTCGTTTTCTAATTTCATGGTAGTTTCGATTCTGTTACGATTGATTATGTTATGTCTTCTCTACTATAATGCTTTCAATTTCAACTTTGTTTTGCTGTTTTAGTTTTGTTTTTATGGTAGCTTAAGTGTGTTTGGTTGGTCATTAGTGAAATTACATCGCTTACATAAGATTTTTGAACTGCACAGTTGTCTTTGTTGCCTTGTGTCACATTATATTAAATTTGATTGTGTTCTTGCAATTGGATATATGCTAAGTTGCCTAATTGGGGATTGAATCTCCACTTAGTTGATCAATTTGTATGGAGCATAATGGATTAAATAGGTGCATTGTGTTTGCTTAATTCGTTTTTATGAAAATAGGATTAGTCTTGGCTTAGTTGGTAAACTCTATTAGATTAGGGGTGAAAGGAGCGGTAAATTGTTGTTAATATGTGATTGGAAGCATGCAATTGAGCTAGTGACCAATATGTGTTTGATGTAATGATTAAACCAAATGTTGGTGCTTGAGAGACGACCTAGGAGCTATTTCCTAATATATATTAGACTTAATTGCACATTAATTTGATTCAGGTACAGTTTCGATCAAGTGCTACAGTTCTTTTTAACCAAAGCAAATCTTGACATTTATGCTTTGATTTATAATGGATGTCAATCCTTTTTTTTTTTACCTCAAATTAATATATTTCGATTCTCAAACCGTTATTAATTGTCGAAAACAATAATTATTGTGTCCTTTGTTATACTAATAATTTAGCCCAACAAAGTCTTCTATCATATTAAAAAAGAGAGGATATGAAGGCCAACATCTTTGAATTAATAAAATAGAGGAAAAAAATCTATTCGTTTGTATGGTCACTGTAAGAAGATGAAGATTCACTTACTCGCTAAATCGAAACAAATAGCCTTGGATATAATTCTTTTTAAATGTATCTCGGCTATCTACTATTTGAATGCAAATTAAATTGACATGAACTAATTAAAAGAAACAATATCAAGATTTAGTGTCGAGGAATGCATTCAAAACTTATAAATTTGAGAAAATTTGAGTCATCAGTTGTTTTCACATTCTAGACTTTTGCTGCTTTTTTTTTTAATTGTTTAAAAAAAATTTACTTTACAATACACCATCTATGCATGATGCACCATTGTCAACGTTCACCTTTAAAGACCTTGTGTACAAATTCTTCACAAAAAGATTGGAATGATCACGAGTAATACAGTGAGGTGCACCAAAATTAGGTTACCAAAGAATAGTGGAATCATTAGAGGCAAAACAGAGTTGATGAAATTGAGAAACACAAACTTGAGGTTGATTGCGATAATTTTGATTATATCTATTCCAATAATCAACAAGTAAGATGACCTTAATTCCATTTATTATGAGCATTCGAACTTCCTTTTCCATCAAAATTCTTGCCACCAGAATTCCCTTAACCTGCTCTAGAATTGAATTTGCCCCTTTGAAGTCGCCTCTAGAATCACCACGGCCACATCGCGAGTTTGAAGAATGTCACTTTGAATCAAGAGATCCGAACATACTTTCTCTTCTGGTGCAAGAAAGAGGGTCTCAATCTCACCAACATTGTATAGATCAAGTCGTGAGGTAATGAAAGTAACAAAATTGTCAAAATCATCAAGTAACTATCAGGAATTTGTATTACTACTTTTTCAATTAAATTAAGAAGTTACATTTTAGCGTTTAAGATCATTATAGTTTTAATTTATTAATATTTGAAAACTAAATAATTGTAAGTTTACAAACCTCTATATTTAATAATAATATTCACTGTTCTTTATTTTTAATGTTGAAGTACTTTTCCAAGCAATAATATACATGTGCATATATAAAAATACTTTTAAAGTACTGAATGGGAGGCATAAAAATAATTATAGTTATAAACTATATTTGAATATTTTTATCCACACTAATGCAATATAAAATGTGTAGCTAGATGAACTTCTGAACCATATCAACAACAAAAACATTGGAGATGTATGCCTTTATGCTGGATCCAACTGTCAATAATGTAGCTAGATGCTTGGGAGAAGATGACATACTATTTGTTGATGGGTCAGATCATTACAAATAGGTACGCAATTATCTTGTTATAAAATAATATAAAAAGTAATTGTGTTTTATTATTATTATTATTTATTATTTTTCTTTATTTTGAATGTAAGTAAGTTTATTGATTTATAAACATTACCGATCACAAGGAGTACTTAATGTTATAAAACATTATAACTACCTTTTACGTTGTAACCATATAATATTATAAAACTAATGAAATTTAAGTTTTTGTAAGTATGTTTCTTTATAATTTTAATATAAGTTTAATAACTCACATGCAAAATACACTTTTCTTTATAATTCTTAACATATTTCTATATTTCTATATTTCTATATTTCTATAGTGAGATAATACATTAAATTGTGATTTTATACTTATGAATATACATAGTTTGTTAGGATAAAAAGTTAGTCGTACAAGAAAGGCAAAAGCTAAATGATGCATCACACGTGTTATCATGAGGTACTTATTTATTACTTGAGAGGAAGATAAGAAAGAGTCGAGTAGAAGCCTTAGGACTTGAGTCTCTCGACCTAACACTTGTACTTGCTAGGTACGAGATGTGGAAGGTTGGACTAAGTTTGATGAGAACATGACATCCTCCTCAGGTGCCTTGATCTTACACAGAATTATAAGTACAAATTCTAAACATTAATTGGTTGTGCATCCCATGTGTTTTATGTAACAAAGTTATTTGTTATATGTAAGATGAGTTGGTTGAACAACAAACTCAGGGTTCATTTGTTGGCCAAGGTAGGGACGACATTCTAAGGGTATTGCTCCCTCCACCACCCCAAGTGCCCCACTATTTTCTTTTATTCCAAAAATACTCTACACCTCCCCACTATTTTCTTTTATTCCAAAATTACCCTACACCTCCCCACTGTATTCGATAATCTTTCTTTTTCTCTCTCCACATTAGTGGAGCATTCACATGGTTCAGATTTAAACTTGTGATATATTGTAAAATTTTATTTACACTTTCCCTTAAATAAGCTTGATTCAATCTTATTTTCACTGTTCAATATATTTTTTTTCTTCAAATCACTTAATAAATGGTAAAATTTTGTTCTAAATTTCTAGAAAATTTTTTATATATATGTGTGTTTTTTTTACATTTAATATCTATAATTTTTAATATTATATTATGTTTTAACTTACTAACATGTTTGACTCAAATAACTTGAATAAAGTATTTAATTTATTAGATAAATAATATAAAAATATTATTAAATACTTAAAATATAAAAGAAAAGTTATTTGTTAAAGATTTGGTATTTATTTAGTTCTTTGGTCATTATAAAGTTAGTATATAATAATAATAATATATTATTTACTATTAATATTATTATGTTTATTATTTTGTATTTGCATCTAACCTTTAAGTTTATAAAATGGAAGTGGTAGAAACACTAATATTGAAGTTTCCTCTAAATTTTATATTTTGCAATATATACAAGTTTAAATCTAAATCATATGAATGCTCCATTAATATAGAGAGAGAAAGAGAAAGATAATGCTCCATTAATGCAAAGAGAGAAAGAGAAAGATTGTTGAGGATAGTGGGGAGGTGTTTTTGAAATAAAAGAAAATAGTGGGAAGGTATAAAGTATTTTTGGAATAAAAGAAAATAGTGGGAAGGTGCAAAAATACTTGGGGTGGTGGAGGGAGCAACACCTACATTCTAACAACGGCCCTTGGAAAGCCCAAGCACCTCGACCGTGTATGTATGGTTGGTGGGGCGATTAGTCTTCATGACTACTTTGGCCCTACACAAAAAAGCACTGAATCCATGAGTCAAGAGGCACTGAGGAAGATGGATCTTTAGTAGAAGGAAAGGCTAAACCAAAGCATGATATCTATGGAGCAACTACATGAACAAAAAGAAATCCAAAGAGCACTTAGATAGAAGTTGAATTCCATGACCCAAGGTACCATGGGGTTGTCATTTAAAGCTCCAACAGCACCTCGGGTGAGCACAAGAGGATCATGCTCTGTTGTAGACCCTACTGAGTATAGTGATCAGCATGAGTTGTTGGTTGATGGGGATCCTCTAAGCGCTGTGGGAGTCAGACGAGTACGTGAGGAAAGGCAGACTATTCATGGTGCTCCCTTATTACCCTACTACATACGTGTGACAATTGGCGAAGTTCGTGATCCCCAAGCTCAGGTGTCTGTACCGACTTCAGAAATTCATTTTGTGAGGGAGGCCATAGGAATATTTATAGCATGGCCTAAAGCATTGATCATGTCACACATTGCTACACCACATGTATTATATTTCTATTAATAGTATTTATATGTTAAATTTATAAATATTGATTGATAACTTTGAAAATTTTAATTTCAGTTCATATGTCCTCAAAAATAGCACATGCATGAGCCAGTCATAGATGAAGATGATGACATGGCTGAAGTAGAGGATGATCCTCTTACAAAGCTCATCATAAAATTACCCAAGTTGTCCAAAGGACCACTAGAATATTGTACTGGGATTTGAGAGTATTTGGCTTCCAATTCCATGTGTCAGTATATATCACATTGAGTGATGCACTAGAGGTCATTGAGGGAGATAGGATGTTGAATATTTCAATCCTTCAACTATAGTGCATGTAAGATAGTCAATTTTGTCTTCCATATTAGTTATATTTAGATTGTTAGTTTCTAATAACTTAACTTTGTTGTCATAGGTACATGGACACTGTCATTGTGGACTAAGGTCGGTCTTCCATGTACGGATTTGTTAAACCTCAGACCATTCAACCTTCTGGTAACACAGTTGAGAGCAAACAAAATTATTTGCAAACATGGATACCTGAGTCAAATAGAGACATATATCTTGTGTGATGGGTATGGGTTGCAAAATGTAAAATTTCATAAAAGTTTACTTAACTAATTTACTAACTATTTATGATTCATGATAGGTCTCACTAGCAACCAATGGTCATCATTCCCAAACAATACAAAATTCTATGGTTTTGTTCGTTGCACAGGAGGATGAAAAATGGTTTGAAAAACATGCTTGCAGGGTAAGTGTTTCTCTTTATATGTTTCAAATTCATGTTGACCTTAAATTTTTATGATGAATATAGTTATATTAATATTACCCTGTGTTTTCAATGTAAATAGAGTTATGGCTAAACCCCGAGGTCAGCTAATTCAAATCCTGTATCCAAAGGTTATAAGTCATTTATAGTTCTTATTCATTTTCTATGTTATTGAATAATCTAAATGTTTGACTATTTAGTTTGTCATTTTAGTGTAACAAGCAGCTAGATTCATGGGAATGTGGCTACTATGTCATATCTTAGATTAAAACCATCATTTGAGCTGACATTACAGATGACTAGACTAAGGTAATAATGTTTACCTTCAATACATTACAAATCAAATTCAGCTTTGAACATATGTAAACATAATGAATTTTTCTTCATTTTGCAGTGCTTCAAGAATACATCTCCTATATCAGAGGAAACAATTAAAAAGATAAGACAAAAGTACGTAGCTTATCTTCTGTAAAGATGGACTTAGGACTCATGCCCATGCCTTTAGGAAGACTTTTATTGTTGTTGAACATTAATTAGTTTTAGTTTAAGTTTAAGTTTTGGAATGTTTTTTAGATTGTTTACTATCGTGTTAACTTGAAACACATAGAATATATTATATTATGATGTGCTGGGATGATTTTTTGTTTTTCAGGTGTGGTTTTATTGTAAAAAGAAATTATTGTTTTTTTAAAAAAATACAATGTAGACATCGGTTAGTGCATGTCCGACGTTTGTGGGCATCTGTCAGTGCACTGTCCGACGTCATCTTCGTCTATGGTAATCCAGTGATTTAGACGTTTGATGAGGGAGATTTGACATCTACTTAAACGTCTGCCAAGGAAGATCCAACGTCTATTTAGACGACTGTTGAGGGAGATTTGATGTCTATTGACATCCAATGAAGGATCTGACATCCAATTGACGTCACCAATATGACGTCGAAACGGGATCAAACGTCAAAAGTCCAAAATAACAGACGTTAAAAGTCTTTTATGTAGTAGTGCATTTAGCTCACTTCTCTCTCACACACTTTTAGACAAGACATCATTAGTCAAGCGTTCGGTTGTTCTAGCCTAAATGTTTTCCTATTTCCTAGGACCTAAGTGTTTTCCTATATGTTTTTTATGTTTTGGGTTCCCGTTCTAGTTTTGTTTATTTTGGGCTTTTGACTCTACGTTTTTATCCTAGGTTCCTTTATGATCTTTTAACATGGTTTAATGTTATTTGATTAAACTTCAAAACATGAGATCGTTTGTTCATATAAACGATTTTGTCTTTAACAATCTTCCCCTTTTTTATGTTTAATAAATACACATTTAAACGATGTATTAATTCTTTTAGTTCAACTTTTATTTTTAAGTCTTTTAAGTCTTATATGTTTTATAGTTTTCTATTTTTATCTTTTGCATGCAGTTAATGAAAATAGTCGAAAAAATATTGTATAAACACATAACATTAAAAACAAATAAAGTTGTAAATAAAATAAAGTTGAGCAACAAATAAACAATGGTCAGAAACATTTTATTAGAACAAAACACTCCCAAACAAATTACAAGAATGTAAACATCGACTCCTAAGATGAACTCTAAGAATCTAGACAAACTCCGTCTCATTTTATAATTTTATAATTATGTAATTGTATAATTGTATAATTCTATAATTCTATAATTTTATAATTTTATGATTTTATAATTTTATAAATTTATAAATTTATAATTTTATGATTTTATAATATTATAATATTATAATATTATAATTTTATTATTTTTTAGTTTTATAAATTTATAATTTTAGAATTGTATAATTTTATAATATTATAATGTTCTAATCTTATAATATTGTAATCTTATAAAAAAATTCTCTTAATAATTGTAAAATAATAAAATATATAATTTTAAAATTATAGATCATAAAATTTAAAAATAATAAACTCAACTCATAAAACCGATATAATACGGTAACAATTATCTCATACACTAAAAAGGATTAATTAAAAAACTAAATAGAAGGTATTTATTTTAAAAATATAATCTTATTAGATCAAAATTTGTTAAATTCAAATAGAAAGTTTCCAAATTTATAAAATGTGAAGTTAATTAAGCCTTAAAATGAAAAGCAATATCATCTTATAATAAAAGCAAACAGAAAACATTCCAAACTCGAGTGGCTTAACCTCAAATGCCAATGAATATGTACATCAGCTATATTTACATTACCAAACCTTTGCTCTCAGTCTTTGGGTCTCAACTCGCGACCTCAATCATATCGAATCAAAGAAGCCATTGCCAACCGATAAAACATGTTGCATTAGAATCTATCAAAAGACAAAAACATAACCACGTCTTGATCAAGATCCTTCTTAGTTATGCTTTGGCTAATAACTTGGTTCCCTTAGCCCTCCCTTTGTTTCTTCTTGACAGCAGCTTTCTCAGCAAACCAAAGCCTACTTTCTTTTTACCTGCCACAATTGCCATTGATCCTGTGTCTTTGCTTCTATCATTTTTCTCTGAAGTGAGGCTTGTTGCTGGAGAATGAACTAAGTCATTAGGACTTTGCAGAGATTTTTCGGTTTCAGATTGAAGAAGAGGTGGCATCTGCGCATCTTTTTCTCTGCCAGTTTCTTCGGTTTGGAAAGACTTACGGATAATTCCTTTAGCTTCATCCTCAGCTTGCATTTGATTGCGTAGAGAGGATCGTTTGATCAAGTTCTTCTTCTGGGTTGGATTGGCCACAGTACTGGCTGTGGAGACAACTTTGTCAAAAAGTGCTACTTCACTAGATGAAGCAAGTGCCTTGAGTTGTTTCCCGAGGTTCAAGATGGTTTCTTGACACTCTGCCAACTTTGATGAAGCTGTTGTGATCTCCCAGCCCTGAATTACATATTTATTTTGTAGATTTATTTGAGTGTTTAGTTCAAAAGAAAATGCAGGTAATGTTGATAGATTTGACTCTCCATAAATGAACATGAGTACAAGAATTGATCTCTGATGTTTATGAATGAATCATGAGTTGAGGTTTCCAACCTATCCATTATTTCTTACAGATATGCATGAGTTATTCATTTCTGATTCAAATTGATAAATGATAATGCAAATAGTATACATGCCCTTGCAACATACAGAACCCACCAGAGTCAATGATAACAGTGTCCTAGTCATACATGATATATCTACAATTAGCTGAGCTTTGAACTACTTACAGTTTGGTATATCTTTTCTACTTCGTATCTGCCATATGTTGGAGATTCCTTCTTTGCAATGCTGTAATATTTTTTCATGTTCTCAAAGTCAGAAAGTTAGATTCATTGTGCATGGCTAAAGAAAATTGTAGTAGGAGTGGAAATCATAAAACTTATGAGAGGAAATTAATAGAATCTTTACCTCTCCAATTGGAGTTGAAGTTCTAGACACGTCGCTTCCAATTCCTCACAGGAGTTATTTTTATCCTCTAATTCAACTTCTAAGGACGAAAATTTTTGGAAAATGTCATTTAACTTAACCTGACCCATTGTAAGCTGTGTATCAAGGTCTTCATTTATGATTTTTTGTTTCTCAATCTGATCTTTCAGTGTCTCTATTTCAGATTCTAAATTTTTGATGTTATTCTGTGCTCCGTGATATTGTTTTGCATAGTTCTGACTCTCATCTGTTACTGACATCAGCTTTTCTTCCAAGTCTTTCTTCGCAGATTTTGCATTCCTCAAATCATCTTTTAACTTCCTAATATCTTCAAGGAGATCACACTGACTATTCTTTGTGTTGAAGAGCTCACACTGATCTTCTTGATATGCATATGAGGCTGATTGAGAAGCCTGTTCATCTTCATCATCTATTTTATTTTCATTTTGTGATAAATGGCTGCTAAAATGCTTCTTGATCCTATCCCTTGCAATTGCAGCATTTGTGGAGGTGGCACAGTTATTAACGCTCCAGTCCAAAGCAAATGCTACTTCCTCAGTGAAATTTTCAAAATCAGCTCTCCCTGTTAACAAATCCTTACAGGTGTGAACAAGTTGGTGCAGGAGAGGATTTAAGTCTGTTACCTTCCATTGGAAAACATGAACAAAATAGTCTTTGGGTGTTGATGACTGGGATATGTCTGAATGCTTATTCTCCCCCAAGCAATCTAAACAATTGCTGCACATAAATGGCTTGGGAGCAATACCTTCAATGAGGTTGATAATCCTGTGGATTGACTTTCTCAAATTAGAACTTAAGTGTTGCCTGCTTTCTGCTTCTGTGTCAGGTTGACAAGCAGTTGGGTGATTCATGCAATCCAAAGCAATTTTTATGTCATCAAACAGTTCATGAAGACCTCGTTTTGATATGTTTTTCTCCTCTAAGATTGCATTCAAAACAATCTGAAGCCAGTCAAATGATTTTTCAGTTGTATATTTCAATTGTATCTCCTTTTTCCTCTCACTGAAGCCCAGAAGATCTTGTTCAACAGGCACTAGCTCCCTACCACTTATATCAGAGAAGCATCTTCTTTTAGGTGTATCAATAGAAACTATAGCTCGTTTTTCCATCTCAACAAAGTCATCCATGAAACTCATGTCTGAAACTTCAGTGGGTTTACTACTCTTACGAACTTTAGCCTCTGAAGTTCTTAAATGTTCAAGTTCTGAAATAAGAGCATTTGCCCAGGATCCAGAAGAGATAGCCTCATCATCACTATAAATGTCACAATTCGACATCAAAGGAAGTTCATTTGATGTGGGATAACACCTAGCTAGCTCCATACACTTCTGATTTTCAGAAACCTTTCTAAGTAGAATCTCAGCCTGCGATAATCTGGAAGCTGTTTCAGCATACATAAGCCTAGAAGATTCCAGTTCAGAATTTTTCTTGGTTAAAATTCTCTTGAGAGCCTTGTTCTCCTCATCCAGATCTTGCAAGCGTCTGATCATTAAGGCCAAACTTTTCTCAGATACATCAGAAGAGTTTCCAAAATCATTGTTTTTGTTGATCAATTCCCTGTTGGAATTGGACTTTCTTCTTTTCATCATTCCAACTTCATTCTTCATATTCACCATACCAGCAGAACCAGGTGGTCTTTTTTGTAGCATAAGACGGAGTTTTTGACACTCGGCTTCTAACTTTGACACTTTCTGAGAACACTCAAGGTACTGTTTATGAGAGGCATCTGCATACTGACGGCTATAGTCAGTCTCCTCTTTCCGGATCTCAAGTTCCTTCTCCAGAACGTGAAACTCATATCTTAGAAAAGAATTTTCCTTTTCTGTGGTGTCTAATCTCGTCATCAATGTACTAAACTCAGCATCTGCTTCTTGCTTACATTTTACTAGGTCCCCAATTGATTTTTCCTTGGTTAGCAAGGCATTAGAAAGATGAGTATTCTCGGCAGTTAGGTCATCTATCCTTTTACTTGTGTTCCTCAACTTCTCTTCCAATTCTTTCTGAATCTTCTTATCTTCTATTGCTATCTTTGGAATGTCACCACACAACTTTTTCTCTTTTTCTTCTTGAACACAGCTTGGTGGCTGCAAAGGTTCCTTTAATGTTGCATCTGCAGGAGAAACAGTCACAGAAGACGCTTTTTCATCCAAGTCTTTAGCACATTTTACTTCCTGTTTTGTCTTGTCCTTACCTATTTTTTCTGTCAAAAGATTTGAAAGATCAGAATAAAAAAATCGTACGCCCAAAAATTGGAAGATGAGAGCATAAGCAGAAAACACTAATTAAAGAAAAATCACTAAGCACCATAATGGTGGGAAAAGAAGGTGGGGGAAAATGTGATAATAAGTTACCTCTCATTTCCTGTTGAGACTTTTGGTCATGTTTTGCTGAAGGGTCATCTCCAGGATGAGAATCAAGAAGGACTGTTGCCAACTTCTCATTTAGACTTATTGATGATCTTTCGGATCCAGATTCTTTAGTTACTGGGAGTTTGTGTACCTGAAAAAATATATTACTGTGTCAGATCAAGAATTCTTTGTATGAATTCAGATCCAGTATCGACACTTTGGCAAGACTAAGCAGGTAGAAATATAACGGGTTTCTGATGATAGGCAGAGAACTAGAAAACAAGAGAATAGATAGATAACCGAACGAGGAAAACAGACAGCAACATAGAAAATTGAGTAAACTGAGTACCTCTTCTTCGATTGGTCTAGAAGGACTGACATCTTTGTCCCCAGTAAAGACTGTTTTCTCCATAGATTTTTTCCTCCAAAGCCATGGCTTGTGGTTCATGATTTCAGGTACTATTCACGAACCAAGAGAAAATTTTCATGCTATTGAATGGTAACAATCAATAAAGCTAATTTCTTTTTCCTACGCTAGTTTCTCTATCTGGTCTCAAGTTTCAATACAACAGCAAAAAAAAAGAAAGACTGAAGCAAATACGGGTTCAGGTTACAAATTCAAGTTCATTCCACTCATTAAAATAATTTGAAGTAAGCGAGAAAAACTCCACTGTTAATGAACAGTTTTACTGACATCTTATCAATCATTTGAAGCATTGTGAAAGCTCATCCTTTATGGCTAACCTTTTGACCGGATGAAGCGGAAATTAGCTTTGAATTGCCTAAAAGTAAAAACTCAACATTGTTAAGAATTCAAAGAGTAAAAAGACGTGTTTAAATCTAATTGAATGGGATCCTAAATATATTTGAAGTACTTTATCAACAAGCACACGTCACTGATCTTCGTTCAGTTAATATTCTGAAAGCAAGAAGACCCACCAATAAAATCCGGTACTCAATACCCATTCCTTTTTTTGTGTTCTTGGTGAAATTCAAAACTCGGTTGATAATGCTGAACTATCGAACATGAATGAAGAATCGAGAAAATAAATAAACATGGAAACAGAAAATTCTCAAATAAAATCTGCGTAAGAGGGAGAATGAATACTTTAACATGGCAACATTAATTAGTTTGTCTTTCCAAACAGTCACAAGAATGCTGTTAAAATGGTAATAATACCCAGTGTTCATGGCAGATGCAAACAGTGTATAACTCTAAAAAGAACCAGACAACATATTAAGACATATAATGACGACGGTTGAAATGGAAGAAAAAAAGGTTAAAAGACAAGTACACTAATTGGAAAAGTTGATAGTGCAAACTGCTAAAACAGCTCCTACCTGACAGAACTTAGCACGAACAAGACTTAAAAATAGAAAGGCACTCTTAAAACTCCAACTAGCTACCAATGGAAGTTGGAGGTGAATGAAAAACAAGAGGCAGATAAGTTATCAGAAAAATCCCAACGGGTATGTCATAGGATGCTTACCCTTTCCACCGACACCTACGAATCCTTGTCCGATATATATATATATATATATATATATATATATATATATATATATATATATATATATATTTGTAATATCCTATTAAAAAAGTTCAACGCTTGATACGATGTAACCAAAAGGTTAAAAATGAGATACAAAAAGAAAAGGCACAGTCACTTGTGAATGTACAATGGAGTGAAAGAGAAGTAACAGTTACGAAAAGGAGAAGTCATGAAATTGGCAGAAGTGGTAGAGGAGGTCATAAAAGACACGGGATCAGTATGGGTACAAAAGAGAGACCAATCCCTCAACACATTGAATGTTCTCAGGTTCGGATGAAATCATGATACGAAACTAGTGTTGATACCAATGTCCAAAAGATATTCTTGTACCATACCACAATTTTTTTATGTTTCTTTGTCTACTATATGATAATTGCAAATATATTTTGTGCAGCCTAACTTTTTTTTTTCTCTGTCCACGTCTGTTCAAAATTTACTACTCAATGAAACACCGCAAACACAAAAATATCTTGTAAATAATAGAAAGTGGTTTTTGTTTGGTGGATATCTTGTCCCGAGAACATATCCAAGCCTAAAAGTTCGTTGAGTGACTATACCAGGAAAAGTTGTCAAATAGTTTTATTTAAATTGAGCAAAGGGACCAAACAGACAGACTGGTTTGAATTTCTCATGGATCATGTTTTTTCTTTCCAACTTGACTCATTGGTCCACCGGATCAAATTAGTGTACTGGTTTTTCTTTCTTTTTTTCTCTGAAATTTATAATAATTCGAACTATGAATTTATCAATTTAGTTTGGTTTGTTGGTCTTCTTGCACTTGGTTAAACTGAACCAGTCATTTTTGGGTCACCATTTTAATGCTTCGGTTTGATTTAATTGAGACAAGTTAGTAGTTTAAAAATTAGAGAAAACTACTTTATTTTCAACTTATTTGAGTGTTCTAGATGGAGATCCATAATACCCCATCATTAGAATTTGGAAATAGTACTGCGTATTATTAGTCTAAAGTGATTAAAGTAATAATATCAAAGATATGTATTGATTTTGCTACCACATTTTTTTATAGTATAATTATATAATATATCAATATCATAAATAACATTTTTTATATCCTATTATATGATTAAGTAATATATTATTGTTATTATTAGTGATTTATTATATACATATATATATATATATATATATATATATTAAGTTTTTCTTATCTTTTCGTATTTTTTATATTCTAGATTTTGTAACAAATTTCATAACACACAATAAACTTATAAATATATATATTTCTCTAAGAAGTACGGTCACATTTTCATAATCATATAGATTCTAAAATTCTTTTATTTATTGACTTGAACATCAAATTGTCTTTTGTAGATAAATTTTTTTCATTTGTTTTGGACATCAAATATTAGAATAAGAATAAAAATATAATATAAATATTTGATTAGGATTTTGGCTCAATATTTATTGAGTTTATTACACAAACTATTTAAAAATTTTGTCCATAGTCTAATGTCTAATTTATTTTAAAAGATTCAATGTGGTCCTTTGGGTTAAATTGGTGTTAACACCCATCAAAAGGTGACTACATGTATGTGATGTTAATACAAGATCGTTTATAAGACATAATTGTCTAACACTTTCCTATTTTGAAGTTTAATAAACAATGATAAACGAAATGAGTATTTGACAAAGCATTATCTTTGTGAAAATAATATCGTTGGGTGAAAGACATCTTATGAAACAAGTGTTATGGCCTCTGAATAAACAAAGAAAAGTTTTAGGAAACGCGCTAGGACCAAACGATCTCATTGACAATAGACGAGTTATTACTAAATGATGATTTATTATGAAAGGGTCATTACATTAAATGATATTTTAGTAAACACATCAATATGTTACATGATATTTTTGTTAAACGTGCTTTTACTATACCTTACTGAAAAATGCAATAATGTGTTACATGATGTTTTTGGTAAATACGCTAAAGCTATAAACAATGCTTTAAAAACAATGTGTTGAACAACACTTTCCTAAACGCATTCTTGTAGTAAACAAAGATTCCTAAACGATGAGCTGTTAGTAAACGTCTTTAAAAGGTTAAATTATACCTTATACTAAACAATGTTTTTATCCAATGATGAAATTTGTATGAATCAATATTTGGTATCTTTTCAAAAGTGCTTAAATGATCTACATGTATAGAAAAATTGACAAGCATCAATTTATTTTTAACACACAATGCAAAGCATTAAATGCACAATGTTTCAAACAAAAAAAGTAATAAGAAAAAGAACATATATGTCATCATACATCTCTACTCTAGTTTATACAGATGCCTACTGCACATGTTCACCTACTTTATCATGAACAAGTCAGAAGTGGACGTTAGAAACAAAGTAGACATTCATGGAATTATCTCTCCATCAAAAGTCGTGCTAAAGATTTTGTACAACCTACTTTGGTTAAAGTACTACAAAAAGCATGTTTGCTCTAACACGTTGACTTCAACTATGGTTGCTAATGAATCTTTTCTCATGAAGACTATAAATAGAAGATACCTTGGAAAGAAGATCAAGAAGGATAAGCACACAAATAACAAAAAGATCATCTAAGAAGTGAAACTCACACTCGTGTACCCGTAGGAAACTATTGGTCATTCTTTTCTTTTTTTTTCCTTTGGATCCTTTCTCGAGGTTGATTCGATAAGTCTCGTTCTGTAGGAAATGTTTCTCTTATTTTTCCACATAGAGTGGATTCTCCTTGAGATGAATGATAATGCATCTTTCTTTTCTTTGTTGTTGGAGTATTCTTCCTCGTTAGACTTATTTGTGGGTTCCTCTGCCTTAAAGGTTTTTGTTGATGTCCTTCTTGTAGGCTTTTAAGCTTTGGGAACTGTTCTCTTTTCTTTTCTCAGCATACCATCTTGTTGAAGCTCCAACTCATGGACTTTAAGGGTTTTAATAAGTTCCTCTAAGCTTTTCCCATTAAGATTTTTTGAGGTTCTTAGAGTTGTAACTTGCAGTTTCCATTGCCTAAGAAGGCTGCGAAGAATTTTATTAGTATTATCAAAGTTTTCATAAATCTTACCTCGCGATCTCAGCTCATTTAAGATAATTTGAAATCTACTGAATTGCTTGTATGCTTTGATTGTCCAACATCAAGAAGAACTTATACTGTTTGGTCAGCAGATTGGGCTTATTTCTTTTTACTTCACTTGATCCTTCATAAGTGATGACTAAGGTATCTCACATCTCCTTTGTTCCTTTGAAGGCGTGAGCCTTCTTGTACTCCTCTTCAGAAAGAACACATATTAGAGAGTTTCTAGCTTTGGAGTTCAGAAGATACTTGTGTTTTTTTATCATTAAATCATTTGCTTCTTTCTAGTGACTCACCCTTCTCATTTAAGGGTGGATAATTTCCACTTTCTACAACATGCCACATATCAATGTGGCAGGACTCAAAGAATGCAATAATTCTCTGTTTCCAATAATCGAACTTTTCTCCCTTAAATAGAGAAGTGTGATTGCGACGTAACCTTCGTTTTCCATCAAGCAACTAGGATATTTTCCTCGTGATCTATTAAGAACTAATCCTTAAGGTTAACTCTGATACCAACTGAAATACATGAGAACACTAGAAAGGGGAAGAGAGGAGGGGAGGGGGGGCGTTTGAATAATGTTTTAAAGCTTTTTCGCAAATAGTGATTAAGTTACTTAGCGGTGGTTAGAAGCTTTTTCACAAATAGTGTTGTAAAGTTGTTTATTTATGTAAAAAAAATCTATTCAAATGTTTCATCTTTTATCAAATGCTACAGAGATTAGATGCTCTATTTTTTTATGTATACCTTAGGTGCTCTTGTGATATCAAACATTCCCATATTGTTTAGTCATCTTTAAAAATAGTGTTTAACACATTTATCATATATCATAAATGATTAATCATTTAGTTTAAACGTTACCTTAAACTTCAAAACAAAATTTTCTTAAACGATCTTGTATTAACATGTTTCTCTATGATAAATATAATAAGTCTCTTCAAACTATATACTATTATTTCTCTAAAATTAAGTATCAAAAATCAACGTCTTTCCGAATTTTTTTAAAAAAAGTTGTTTAGATAATAAAGTTCACTCTTAACACGAGGGTATGCTGCTCCTTATGTTAGGAATCTAACTTAACAATAAAGATATATAAACATGAGTTCTCTCCATGTTTCGAATGAACTAAGCTTTAATAAGTTGAAGTTTTTCTAACTTTTCGGCATACATGTAATATATATGAGAAACCTTCCTTTCATATGCCTCCGAAATATTATATATAGAATTTTATGAGAAAATTATGACTTTATATTGACATATATTATACATCAAAGAGGTTTGTGAAACATACTCTTTATTTTGATTAAGTAATCGCTTCTACTATAATAATTTCATTGATGATTAATACCTTTCACAGATCTTACAATAACATCTCAAAAATTGTTTTTAGAATTAGTGGACATTCCTTTAAATAGTCTAATAATAACATTTTTAAAAAAAAATTATAAAGTTTTAAAGCTATATTTAACCATAATTCTAAAACTGCTTTTTTTTTCACCACCTACTAATCACCAAATATTTTAAATTAAAACTAATAATTAGATATGTATAAATTTAAATTTATTATGCAAGATAACTTGTAATTCAATGATAATATTAAATTTTAATATTAATGAATATATTCTTTTCTTTTAAATAATGAGAAATACCATCCACTATAATTTTTTTTCTGGTTTAACAAATCTTAATTTTATAATCATTAATAAATTTTAACTAATTATAAGTTGGGTTAATTAAAATTGAACCAACCCAATTTAGAAATTGAAAAACCATAAACAATGAAATATTGAAGTTATACTGAAATTGTATTTGCTTTTTTATTGCAGTAATCGTGGGAGTTGAAGATTGACCAAATTAAAACTAAACTGCAGGACTATTATATTTACTTAATTTATGGATACGAAATGTTTTCTTACATCTTAAAAGATAAATATTAAACCTAATTTAATCTCCCAACACATTTTAATATACTATAAATTGCCTAATCGTCCTAGCATCTTCAATATAACACGTGTAAAAATACGAACACCTGACATGCTTCAGAACTCCATGCCTACTAGGACTTGTATGAGAACATTTCGGAACACTGCCAACAAGACCAACCTTTAATCATGAAAGATCTACGAGAATATTGATGATTTTAATGTAAGCTTTTTCTTTTTCATTCGCTTATGAATGTGGCCCACGTCCAACGGTGGCTTCAACAGTGAGAAAAAGAAACAACCGACCATTGTCTCCGAATACGTGTTTTGAGTTGAACCATTGTTTCTTATTATTTCACACTTACATGGTTTTTTACTGCTGATTTTGCACCCAACGTTAAGCTACTCTGGCAGATTGCCCCACATTACCTCCCAAATAAATCAGCTTTAAGAAAAGCGAAGACCATCATAAACAATCATACTTTTGACTTTGAAAATCATGAAATGCATACTTTATCACAAAGGGTTTTTGTTTATCATTTTCTTTTTGCAAAGGGAAAATTATGAGCACAGGTTGATGCTCTAGAATGCTAGTTCAGATGCCTCAGTTTCTTATAGCAGCGCAACACACAGAAGTTTAGTTGAGAATGAGATTAAAAGGTACTTCACTAACGTACCTATAGTCTGTGCATTAGTGTTAGTAAACTCGGCTAGCATCACACTCTTACTTTGGTTACTGAACATAAAGAGATCAATTATAAATAACAATTAAACCTTACCATACAATAAATTTCAATTAAGAAAATATGGAAAAGTCAATCTAAATTTTTCATTAGATAAAAAAGTGGTTTTCTATTTTATAAGAAGAAAAACAGGAATACATAACTATAACTCCTTTATGTAATTTTACTTTTGTAACTTTCAATATTTTGATACCTCGTTTAATTACAATATTGTTTATTGTCTTTACCAAGTTAATTTTTCATGATATATATCCTTAATCATATATTTATATTAATTACATATTTATATTAATTAGATCACTTTAATAAATTGACTAATAAAATATAATGATTATAATTGTAAAACCTAAAGAAAAATAATAAAATAAAGTATATAATAAAATAAAATAAATTAGTTTGGTGTGGATTTGTATTAAAATTGTTGGTGGATAAATAAATTAATTTATATTTTTATCTATTTATTGTTTATTTATATATGATGTGTTCACTAGTGTAGATTTGATGTAATAACTCGCGTAATATGCTTTGATTTTGAAGAAACTCAAACTGCAGTAACACTTTTTAAAATTTCAAGAACTTATAGACCTCAATTGTAAAATAACTGAAGCATATAGGACTTTTGACATCAGTTAATAAAAAACCGAAGTTGAAAGGTGATCGAAATTTTCAATTTTGTTCAAAAGTTTTGTTATTTTTTATTTTTATCTTCTAAATAGGATGCATGGCTTCATTTATTTATACAATCGTTCATATCTACTTTCTGTAGTGGTTCCCTAAACAATCGATGCCAAAAGGTTGATCAAAATTTCAAAATTGTTACTTGGTTTTCTTTTCTAGGAAAGAGATATGACCTCGGTTATTTGAACAACCACTATTGTATCTCATTTCTGCAACATTTCCCTAAACAAACGAGGTCATAAGGTTGATCAAAATTTCAAAATTGTCACTTGTTTTTTTTTTCTCCAAATGACATATAACCTCAATTATTTGAACAATTGAGTTGTATCTACTTTTTGCAGCAGTTCCCTAAACAATCGAGGCCAAATAGGGTAACCAAAATTTTCAAAAATTGAAGTTGAAAGGTGACCAAAATTTTCAAAACTTTTCAAAAGTTCTGTTATTTTTTATTTTTATTTTCTAAATAAGATATAGAGCTTCAGTTATTTTGATCAATCGTTCATATCTAAATTTTGTAGTCATTCCCTAAATAACCGATGCCAAAAGATTGATCAAAATTTTAAAATTACCATTTGTTTTTCTTCTATGAAGGACATATGACTTCGATTATTTGAACAACCATTGTTGTATCTACTTTCTGTAGCATTTCCCTAAATACCCGAGGCCATAAGGTTGATCAAAATTTCAAAATTGCCACTTGTTTTTTTTTTGTTTCTAGGAATGACATATAGCCACATTTATTTGAATAATTGATTTCGTATCTACTTTCTACAGTAGTTCCCTAAACAATCAAGGTCAAAAGGTTAACCAAAATTTCAAAATTGTCACTTGTTTTCTTTTGGAAGGACATATGGCCTTGGTTATTTGAACAATCATTGTCATATATATACTTTTTGTAGCGGTTTTACGATTAACTAATGTCATATGCCTCGTCTAGGGTTATATTCGTAAAAGAAACACATGTTACCGTTTCACATTTCTTTTTTCCCTTCTTTTGTGAACGAGTTCCACCGTCCACTACTCGACTCATTTCGTCTTTAAACTTGAAGCTCACCCTTACTACTCGACCACCATCTCTACTTCGCACCTCGTTATTGCTATCACACTATGTTCATTACTTGTTATTGGCATCCCTTTCGCTTGTCTCTACCGTTATGGTCAATGTGATTGTCATTATTTTTTTTGCACTTTTGTGTTTGCACAATAATGTAGATTTGGCATGTTAACTCACATAATATGCTTTGATTCTTGTACGCAATTATAGTGGTATGGTTTGTGATTCCAAGAGGGAAAAATTCTATGTTGGCTCATGTAAACCACACCCTGTCTTTGATTATGCTCATTTAGTTCATTCGTAGGTTGTTTGAGATTTTTCCTCTAGAACGAAGATAAAGCTTAATACTTTTGTTTATATTTTGAAATGTTGTGGTCAGTGTAAGATTTGGAAGTTGCGCGATGTTGGATAATAACGTGCAACAAGAGATGAATAAACGCACTCCCTACGTGCTCCTCATTTATGGACTGTGCTGCCTTCAACCATTGGGAAAGGTAAGTTTGGTTCAAACTTTTTCTGATTGAGATTCAATATAAAAACATTTTAAAAAAATATAAAAAAACTTTTGGCCTCGATTATTTCTATAACTGAAGCAAAAAAGGGTATGTTACAACGATTATAAGAAGAAGCACTATCATAGACCCTTAAAATTAAATAATTATATCAAATAAGATATAATCTATTGTTTCAATTGTTTGTGAAACCGAAGTAGAAAAGAGTTTATAATAATGGTTATTCTCACAATTTTCCCCTTTTTACCTCGTCTTAATATACCTCAATTGTAGAATAGTTATTGACTGTCGAAAACAACAGTTGTGATATCTCTTTCTTACATTAGTAGTTTTGTATGATATGTGTGTATTATTGTGTGTAAGTGTAATTTAAAAGCTTGTAGCTTTGTGGCAAAGGCATGAGGCTGCAGGTAAGGGGCTTGGGTTCAATCCATGATAGGGTTATGTTGCTTTGGTTATTTAATTGGGTGTTGTTCCCTCCACCACCACACCTTTCTCCCTTTACCTCCCCAATTTTTTTTAATTCCAATTATATCCTCAAATTAAAATTTTTTATTTTTATTATTTTAATTTATTCCAAACCTAGTTCTCCTACTTTACTTCCTGCACCCAATCTTTCAATCTCTCAATTATGTTTAACAATTTGTCTTCTGTTTTACTTTACAACTCCATTTGTCTTCTCCGTTTCACTTCTCCTCATCCGTTTTTTTCTTCTTCATTTTCCTTACATTATTAAAATACATTAAAAATATATTTAAAAATAATAAATCAAAACATTTAAATTAAATTATTAAAATATTTCCAAAATAAAGAATAAACTAATAAAACAAACCCTAAAATTAAAAACGTAACTCGGAGTCCGTTTAAGGAAAGAACGGATGTCAACATCTGTTCATGAAAAGAACGGATGTCAACATCCGTTTATGGAAAGAACGGATGTCAATATCCGTTTAAGGAAAGAACGGATGTCAACATCTGTTTAAGGAAAAAATGGATGTCGACATCCATTTTACCTTAAATGGATGTTGACATCCGTTGAAGGATTTTGACATCTGAAGGTTTCACCTCCGTTTAAAGGTTACGTTTTTTATTTTAGGGTTTTATTTGAAGGTTTATTCGAATACGCACTTTGAGGAAGCAACACACGTACTGCACCATTCCACACACTGCACCACGAGAGGGAGACTGCTTGATAATTCTTTCCACCACCACCAACCTTTACCGCTTGTAGTATCTCACCGCGACAAAAGAAAGAGAGGAAGAAATATAATGTTAAAATAAAAGAAAAGTATTTTACTCATGTACGGGGAACTAGAATAGGTTATTAGTAGAATAGGTTGTGAATGGGTAAAATTAAAAAATAACCCTAAAAATAAAATTTTACTTAAGGACAAAATAGTAAAGAAGAGGTGGAGGAAGAAAGGTGTGGTGGTGGTGAAGGGAGCAACACCCTATTTAATTTGATGTGGTTTTAGATTGAAAGAGTGGGGGAAACGACCTTAGGAGTTAAAGGAGAGAGAAGGTGCTAACTGACAATTTCATTGGTTGATTTTTTTTGTATGGATAGGCCCACGGGAACATGAAAAAAAAAGGGTTAAATGAAATGGTTAAAAAGATCATTAATAACTTTTTAATTTAAAATCTAAGTCCTTTATGAAAATAAAAAATTATTGTAATTAAAATAGTATTAAAGAGTTAACCAAAAAACTAAAATATGAAGATATTTTATTGACTAAATAAATAAGGAAGCATGTTACGTAATATATATATATATATATATATATATATATATATATATATATATATATATATATATATATATATATATATATATATATAAAATGAAAAATAAAATCTAAACTTATACTTTTAAGTATACAAAATGTAATTAAAGATACTGCAACTTAAACACTAAACTTATTTATGAATGGATTAATACAATCCAATCAATTTTCAACAATCAACAAAAAAAAATACTAATACTTCATAAATAAAATAACAAATCAAAACATTGAGTTATATTTAATATGTAAAGAGTTATGTAATCAATAAATAATTAAAAGAAATCTATATGGCTTACGAGGTGGGAGGAGGAATCACTCTGGTGTAGATTGAAATGTCTAACACATTCTATATTTTTCTATTACGTATTAATTGTAATATAAAAAAAAATATAGCATAAAATTATATACAAGTGTCATTATTTAATAATATAGTAAAACAGTTACTGGAAATAAAGTTAACCTTACTGATGAGTCAATATTTTCTTCACTTCACTTAGTTTATTGTACTAGAATTAATCAGGGAATTGTGCTTAATCGTCCGTTATTTTCCTATTTTTCCTAATTGTGCTTAATTCGATCAGAAATTCTTATTTTAACTAATTTGAATTATCTGAGCTTATTATTTTGCATTATTAATTATGGGAAAATTTTGGATATCTTATTGGGACATTTGAAGGCTAAATGAGAAATGACAATTGAGCCCAATGCATTTCAGCCATTTCAATTTTCGCTGGTTGCTGCGTGAATTTTGTGTCAACTTGTTTGTCTTCGTTTGAGTTCAATTCTTATCCGTTTTCCATGCAATTTTTTTTCATAGTTTCGTCTGGATGTCTATTTTCATGTATAGTTTTTACTTTGTTCAAATTTGTTATGTGCTGTTCCCAGTAATTGTTTTACTCCCCTGTGTCAGTCAAGTTCTTACTGTTTGAATGGCTTCTAATTTGTTTGCATTGTTTGCTTGTTGTTTGATACTTGTGGTGGCTGGAATTGATCATTGGACGGTGCTAAGACCTCCCAACACTCAAGGATTCAACACTAATATTGAAGTGGAAACTGCACCCTTTCTTTGGCTAACATGGCATTAATGGAGGGGATAGAGAAATGGGATTCCAATTTGATTAAATGCTACATCATAGCATATTATTTTGGAAATGAAAATTCAATATGCATTTGCAGCTCACATTCCACGGCTTCTTTCTTTTGGTCCAACAATTAACAATTGGAGAATTACAACACACGGCCATTGCTATTGAATTGCAAGAAGTAAATCAAATGGCAAAAGGGGGGACCACCAAGAAAGAGTAGTACACGGCAAACTCAAATTGATTGATAAGCATCAATATATGTTTGGAATAAAAAATGGAAGGGCAAACTATTTTTGACTGGGATGACAATGAATATTAAAGAAACATTTGGCTTGCAACAAGACCACACCCCACGGCCTGCACATCCATCACTTGGAAAATTCACTTGAGAAACACCAAAAGCATGGGAAATGATGAGGGGACCACGTTACTTTCACACTTTATCCCATCCAGCAATTTAACAAGGAAGCTAATGGAATAAGAGGCCACCTCACGGTATACAACTTCTTATCTTTTTGCTGAAATATGCCAACATCAAGGGACCACCAATTCATCAATTATTGAGGGCTGGCTACATGATGGTTCTCGGAATTCATACAACAAAAACACACATCCACATTTTTGCTTGCCGAAAAATTAGAGAAGTGGAATCATATCCACGTGTGCAACTGAAAAGTGAAGTGAAAAGCATACTGCAGCGCGGCAAGGAGATGTCTCACGGTCAATGGAGGCAGAAGCATCTTGATCCAGTAGCTTGGTGTGCATGGTGATGAAGGCAACAACTTGGTGCAGGAAGTGGAGAGGAATTCACGGAAGCAAGATATTCACGTGATGGATTGATTGGAAAGAAAGAGTAGTTCACGGACAGAGGAAGCTACAGAAGATTGGAATGGTCTCCAAAAGAAGAAGACAAGTTTGCAAAAGGAGAGGCTCACGGGAATAGCTTCGGAATTGGGCTATAAAATGGAGCAGCAGAGAAGAAATAAGGGAGGGAGATTTTAGTGTAGTTTAGGTGTAAGTGTAAGAAACTCACGGTGTGGGAGGAGGCTTCTGCCTCTTCCTTTTCTTTTCCAGTAGCAAGCTCTTTCATTTCCATTTTAAACAAGTGCAATGTAATTTTATTTCTGAATGCAGGAGTGTGTTACATTATATTGCTTATTTTATTTTCAGTTTTTACGTGTAGTATTCAAGAATTTTATTTTTAATGTTAAAACTTTTTGATGAATTTCATTTTCAGTGCATTTAATTTTACCGTTTCTGCATATTTACTGTTCCGTTTTTACCATTTGGTTTTACAATCTTTAAAATTTATTTCAGTGTTTTTAAATTCAGTTGTGTTTAAATTTTCACTTTTAATTTCAATTTCCGCACACAAAAAAACACAAACCCCCCCCACTTCGTGATAAATCTGAGACTGAACCCAAAATTGGTCCTTGAGAGACGACCTAGGAGTCACTTCCTAGTTATACTGCATTAATTTCTGCACATCAAATTTGTATGACCGCGACAGTCGTATCAAATTTTGGCGCCGTTGCCGGGGACCAATGGAGGTTTGGTTTTAGATTTTTGTTGTATAAAGTTTTGTTCTGTTAATATGTTTGTTTTGTGTGTTTTGTCTTGTATATTTTTGTAGGCGACAACGACACCTTCAGCAAATTTTGGCGGCGTTGTCACTCAGTTCCAGGTTTTTTGTTTTAGATTTTTGCTGTGTTTTTCGATTATGTTGTGTTAATATATGTTTTGTCTTTTATATTTTTATTGTGTTGTGTTTTGTATTTAGTTGTTATATTTAAAAAAAAAAAAAGTTTTGTTGATGTTCTGTCTTGTTTGTGCCTGTAGCATGTTTAATTGTGTTGTGATGTTCTATTTTTTGTATGTGTGTCGTATGTATTTTGTCTGTTAATTAAAAAAAAATAAATAAAATAAAATTAATTTTTAAAAAAAAAATAATAATAAAATTATTTTTATGTTCTGTTTTGTGTGTGCCTGTAGCATGTATAAATGTGTTGTATTTTGTTTGTCTAGTAATTTTTAGTGTTTAATTTTTATTTTTATTTTCCATGTCTACCGATTTTAATTTTGTGAAAAATGCTTATTCTGTCTATGCCCATAATTATGATTCTCCTTCTGCATGTTACTCTGATTATAATTCTGTTGATTTCTATGTCGGGAATTATATGGATCATCCTCAAATTACTGAGAGCGCTCCTAGTGAGCCGGTCCCACCTACAAAGGATGATATTCATTGCGTTCTAAGCGCTGGACTGATATATCTGCTCCCTAAGTTTCATGGATTTGCAGGAGAATGCCCACATGAACATTTGGCAAATTTCTATAGAATTTGTTCTGCAATGAAACCTCCAAATGTCCCAGATGATTACATTTTCTTGACGGCGTTTCAGCATTCATTACAAGGAGCAGCTAAGGATTGGTTGAATTGTCTTCCTCGAGGACTCATTACCAGATGGGAAGATCTTGAGCAAAATTTTCTGATCGAATTTTTCCCTGCACAAGATGGATACAGCAACGGTCCTGGAGGGAATGACCCTACCTTGGGATGGTACAGTGCTCCACAGTATCGATATCAAGAACCACCATTCCAGAATACTTTGATGCCTCCACTAGTCCAGCAAGAACAGCAGATGCAGTTCTATGATGCTACTGCTCAATTTACTCCTCAGCCTTCGATTTCTGAGCCTACAATAAAGGAGTTACTGGAGCAGATGACCATGCAGAACGTTCAGTTACAGAAAGGGAACATGCAGTTCAAGCAAGAGAGCATGGAGTTCCAGCAGGAAACTCAAGCTGCCATGCAGAATCTGAGTGATCAGATCAGGCAGATGGCCACTCTTGCACCTGAGACTGTTGATGATTATTTTAAGGACCAGACAGGTATGAGTAACACTGTTGAGACAGGTAGACCATTTTTATCTTCCACCGTGGAGGTAAACGTACCTCAACTTGAATGTGCAGTTGATGAATTGGAAATTCATGAGAAAATTTATTCTGAGCAAAAACATGTTTATTCTGAAACTGCGATTACAAGCTCTTTACCAGATCTGCCTATACATTCAATTGCTTGTGATTTGTTGCACAATGATTCTACAGGTTTTAGGATTGAAACTGATACAGACTTGATTGACAATTCTAAAGTTTTTGATTCAGTATTAGTCTCTGAAACCATTGGTATAAATGTTGTGTTGAATGAACATGATTACAGTGATAAATTTTCCATTGATAATAGCTTTGCACTGAATGTGGATTTTGTTGATGATGCATATGTCAATATTGATTTTGAGACAGGAATTTTGCAGTCGCATAACATGATAGAGTTAGAACAAAACATTGATCTGACTCAGTTTTCTGAGAATTGTGAATGTGATTGTGAATCTGGTTCTTGCCCGATTTGTATTGAAATTGATTATGTGTTACAAACAGATTCTAAATTCATAACAGATGCTATTGATTATGAGTTTGATGACCAGGTTACAAAAGTAAATGAGAATACAGGTACTGACATAGAGGAAACAATGATAGATGAAGGAAAGTATACTGCTATTTCTCTTATTACTCCGGTGTCACAGACTCAACAACTGCTGGTGGACAGAAGGCTCCAGATTTTGTTGATTCAACAACTTGCTCGGAGAAGTGGCGTGGCTACTGGGATTTGTCCTGATTCAAGTGAGAGGGCAGTACTGGGCGAGCTGCTCCTGAAGACATCTTCGCCGGATCCTGAGGTGGAAGATATCTCACTGATTGTCCAGAATTGGCAACTGCCACCATGACCAGGGAGCACTCTTTTTCCTCATTATGTACATATTATTTAGCTTTTCTGGTGTGTTTTCATGGTTGTGTTTATTTCATTTTTAAAAATTGTGAGCATGAATTAAAAAAAAAAATATTTTGTGATAAAATTTTTTTGTTTAAAAGCATGCCAAATCTGTATTCTGATATGTATAATTATTTTTTTTTTTCTTAGTTTTCACATTGTTATCCTTATAAAAAAAAAATTTCAAAAATTCAAAAAAAAAAAAAATTGTTTTGCATATTCCTTGATTTTATTTCGACCCTCAGTATCTTATTATTTCATACCAATAAAAATTTTCACTTCAGATCTCATTTTTTTTCCTTATTTTCCTTCACTGTAAATATAATTTCTTAGTTGTTTTTATACAGATCTTTGATTGAAAAATTTTGTTTAACTAAGAAAGATTTCATTCATTTGAGCAAAAATTACAGTGATTGAGAAAAGGAAATTTTTCAGATCTGAAAATGAAATTGCAATAGATATATGTGAAAATAAAGTTGTTCAGGGGTCGATCATTTCTGATCGTTAATATTACACACCATATTAAATAAAAACATAAAAAAAAAAATTAATTGTTCAGATTACATGCCTTATTAATATTCTGGCCACACTCGGCCAACAAAAACATTAAAAAAAACATAAAACATTAAAACTGGAAGAATTCTCGAGCTGGTTGTGGTGGTCTAAGGGAGAGCTCCGTTGAGGGAGTTCTGGTTCGAAATACAGGAGGCTTTGGTGGAGGAATTTCTCGTTCATTTCTGTCGTCATCGATAATGATCGGAACTGGAAACAAATCCAGCAGCCTCGGTGCCCTCATTATCACCCAGTTGTTTTCTTTCAAACAAAAAAAAAATAAAATAAAATAAAAATGTGTTAATAATAGAAGAGGAAGTGAAAAAATTTCAATGGAAGTATGATGAGAGTTCTTACCGTACATATACAGCGGCAGTTGTGAAAAGAGAGTGCCTGTGGGGTCTATCTCCGCTTGCCAGCGCCTGACCCGATTGCCATGGTTGTTAAACCAGCAGTGCACGTTATATTCGGTGGCATCTGCGAAGGTCCTTAGTCGAGACGCGATCTCGACGACTTGCGCTCGGCTTGGGTGTGTGACCCCATAGTTGTAGATTTTGGTCATCATATTGATCTGATCATCTGTAGGACGCCATCGCTGACTAGTGTATCTCTCTGATTCCATCTCACTCGTCATCATTCCTCTTGAAATATTCTAAAACTTAATAAAAAAAATATATAAAAATAAAAAGAACAAAAACATAAAAAAAAGAAAAAAATAAACATAAAAAAAAAATAATAAAAAGAACTAAAAAAAAATGAAGCATATAAAAAAAAAAATTAGATTAGTTCTCTGTTTTCTTTATTTGTTCTTGTTTCCTTTTAAATTTATTTTGTCCAGTCTGTATTTGATGTTTCAGTGTCTGGTCTCAGATCTGTTTCACGGTCCTTGCAAAAGGGTCCTAAACGGATCTACGTCCAGTTGTCCGGTTGTTCTTGTCCATATTGTTCTTGTATATTATGTTTATGTGTTTATTTAGTTTTAAGTGGGGTACGTGGCGTTGTTCTACCCGATTGTCTCTGCAATACCTTCAATCGAAGGGAGATTAACGTCTGGTTTCCAGCCGATATACCCCTTAAGTTTTTAGACAGTTGTGTTTTATGTGTTTAAGTGTTTAAATTACAAAAAAATAAAAATAAAAAAAATGGAAAAGAGGGAGAGCAGGCAAGAGATCAGATGAAAAATAAAGGAAATACTGAAAGGGAAAGACTGGAAAGAAGAGAAAGGAAAAGAAAGCAGTGAAAGATCTGGAAACTTACATGAAAGGAGAAAGAAAGGCAGATCCAGGAGCAGAGGACTTACCTGGAGTAGTAGAGCTGGCAGAGAAGCTCCTCGCGGATCTCAGACTCTTCAGTTGGCACGGTGGCAGAGGCTCCTTGCAGGGCTCGTACACCTTCAGAGCACGCGGACGCGGGGGGAGAGGCTCCCTGCAGAGATCCAGACGCTCGAGAGAGTAGAGAGAGGAGAGAGCAGAGAAGAGAGTAGAGAGAGGAGAGAGCAGAGAAGAGAGCAGAGAGAGGAGTAGAGAGAGAGTGAGGGATCAGAAATGGCGCTGGACGCGGAGGAGTGCCTCATTTATAGCCAGATTTCTTTCCACTGTAGCAACAGTTCCGGTCTTTGCCACCGAAACTGTTGCCACAGTACCGGTCTTCTCCTTTTCCAAAAAAAAAAAAAAAATTAATTAATAAATAAAAAATAATAAAAATTATTAGCATCTACTGATGGGTGCTAGGTGTTTAAGACATCTGCTGATGGATGTCCCTGATAACATCTGCTGATGGATGTTACTGAAAAATTTCTTCCCATTTTTCCTAACTTTTTATTGCACTTGTCTATATTATTTGCTGCTCTGAAATTGATAATCTGATGATTGTGACACACTGAGGACATTGTGTGATTTAAGTGTGGTCTACTGGGGAGAAATTCTGATTTTTCTGTTAGTTCTGTTAGTATTTATTTCGTGTGTTAAATTTTTTGTTTTTAAGTGTTAAATTTTTTCTGTTTTAAGTTGTTTTAGTGTGTCTTGAGTGCAATAAATTTTACATTTTTCTCTTATCTCTCCAGAATTCTTGAGAACTTTGTAAATTTTGGTTATTTTCTTGCGAGTTTTTATTTTCTGTATGCTGCATCTGTGTCAGTCCTTTGATGTCTTTTTCCTTGATTTGCGTCTTGATTTTGCCCAGGAGTGCAAAAGACTAAGTGTGGTCTATTTTGATGAGTCAATATTTTCTTCACTTCACTTAGTTTATTGTACTAGAATTAATTAGGGAATTGTGCTTAATCGTCCGTTATTTTCCTATTTTTCCTAATTGTGCTTAATTCGATCAGAAATTCTTATTTTAACTAATTTGAATTATCTGAGCTTATTATTTTGCATTATTAATTATGGGAAAATTTTGGATATCTTATTGGGACATTTGAAGGCTAAATGAGAAATGACAATTGAGCCCAATGCATCTCAGCCATTTCAATTTTCGCTGGTTGCTGCGTGAATTTTGTGTCAACTTGTTTGTCTTCGTTTGAGTTCAATTCTTATCCGTTTTCCATGCAATTTTTTTTCATAGTTTCGTCTGGATGTCTATTTTCATGTATAGTTTTTACTTTGTTCAAATTTGTTATGTGCTGTTCCCAGTAATTGTTTTACTCCCCTGTGTCAGTCAAGTTCTTACTGTTTGAATGGCTTCTAATTTGTTTGCATTGTTTGCTTGTTGTTTGATACTTGTGGTGGCTGGAATTGATCATTGGACGGTGCTAAGACCTCCCAACACTCAAGGATTCAACACTAATATTGAAGTGGAAACTGCACCCTTTCTTTGGCTAACATGGCATTAATGGAGGGGATAGAGAAATGGGATTCCAATTTGATTAAATGCTACATCATAGCATATTATTTTGGAAATGAAAATTCAATATGCATTTGCAGCTCACATTCCACGGCTTCTTTCTTTTGGTCCAACAATTAACAATTGGAGAATTACAACACACGACCATTGCTATTGAATTGCAAGAAGTAAATCAAATGGCAAAAGGGGGGACCACCAAGAAAGAGTAGTACACGGCAAACTCAAATTGATTGATAAGCATCAATATATGTTTGGAATAAAAAATGGAAGGGCAAACTATTTTTGACTGGGATGACAATGAATATTAAAGAAACATTTGGCTTGCAACAAGACCACACCCCACGGCCTGCACATCCATCACTTGGAAAATTCACTTGAGAAACACCAAAAGCATGGGAAATGATGAGGGGACCACGTTACTTTCACACTTTATCCCATCCAGCAATTTAACAAGGAAGCTAATGGAATAAGAGGCCACCTCACGGTATACAACTTCTTATCTTTTTGCTGAAATATGCCAACATCAAGGGACCACCAATTCATCAATTATTGAGGGCTGGCTACATGATGGTTCTCGGAATTCATACAACAAAAACACACATCCACATTTTTGCTTGCCGAAAAATTAGAGAAGTGGAATCATATCCACGTGTGCAACTGAAAAGTGAAGTGAAAAGCATACTGCAGCGCGGCAAGGAGATGTCTCACGGTCAATGGAGGCAGAAGCATCTTGATCCAGTAGCTTGGTGTGCATGGTGATGAAGGCAACAACTTGGTGCAGGAAGTGGAGAGGAATTCACGGAAGCAAGATATTCATGTGATGGATTGATTGGAAAGAAAGAGTAGTTCACGGACAGAGGAAGCTACAGAAGATTGGAATGGTCTCCAAAAGAAGAAGACAAGTTTGCAAAAGGAGAGGCTCACGGGAATAGCTTCGGAATTGGGCTATAAAATGGAGCAGCAGAGAAGAAATAAGGGAGGGAGATTTTAGTGTAGTTTAGGTGTAAGTGTAAGAAACTCACGGTGTGGGAGGAGGCTTCTGCCTCTTCCTTTTCTTTTCCAGTAGCAAGCTCTTTCATTTCCATTTTAAACAAGTGCAATGTAATTTTATTTCTGAATGCAGGAGTGTGTTACATTATATTGCTTATTTTATTTTCAGTTTTTACGTGTAGTATTCAAGAATTTTATTTTTAATGTTAAAACTTTTTGATGAATTTCATTTTCAGTGCATTTAATTTTACCGTTTCTGCATATTTACTGTTCCGTTTTTACCATTTGGTTTTACAATCTTTAAAATTTATTTCAGTGTTTTTAAATTCAGTTGTGTTTAAATTTTCACTTTTAATTTCAATTTCCGCACACAAAAAAACACAAACCCCCCCCACTTCGTGATAAATCTGAGACTGAACCCAAAATTGGTCCTTGAGAGACGACCTAGGAGTCACTTCCTAGTTATACTGCATTAATTTCTGCACATCAAATTTGTATGACCGCGACAGTCGTATCACTTACCGTTATTATAAAATAACCATAAAATTTAAAATTTTACAAAAAGTCCTACACTATTCCAAAACTATGTGCATAACCGAACGGTTATTACCAAGTTAGGATTATAACCGAACGGTTCATACAAAAATATTCACAAGACCGAGCGGTCTTGTACTAAGCTGAGGGGTCCTCTCCTTCCAAGGACTACTCCACTGAGAATTCCTTTCCAACTGCTCACACTCATAGGGTGATCATTGTAAAAGAAGAACCGAACAAGAAACATGGACGAAAATAGGAAATAAGGGTAAACTAATGTAATTTAATTGTATACACATACATACATTTCACACAAGTCCAAACAATGCAAGACCGAACACTACAACATACCAAAACCGAATACAAGCAAGCATATACAAATCGAATACTCAAGTAGTATGACCAAACATTATACTCATGCATAGACCAAACATCATATTTCATGCATAGACCGAACACTTGACTTGACCATCCGAATTGTATGAATGTGTAGCTATAGGTGTTCCTGCACTTGTGGTGGTGCATCAAGACCCCCATCAAGCTATCCCACAAGGTTAGTCCAGTGAAACTTACCTCGATACCCTGAGGTTAAAGGACCTCCTGCCATTCTCACGCATGAGTTACTCCTCTCTACTTGAGAATGAGTAATCACAAAATATCACGATAAACGCTAGCTTAGCATGATACCCACATTCATACTTTACAATTCAAATACCATCCATGAGACATTCCTCCTTGGAATTCTCTTTCATATTACTTGAAAACATAAATCCTGATCAATTAACATAGCATGTCATTCACCAATCATATACTCACTCATAATACTGAAAACCCTGTGAACTTTGGAGACCGAACAGTTTCTCACCTCCCCATGACAAGACCGAACAATCTGTCATAGACAAGACCTAACAATTTACCGAACACTGACGAAGGTTGACTACTAGGGAAAGTCTAACACTATATTAAAATTGAGTAATAAAACTAAGTTGAATATCAAGACTAAACTGAATGTTAGTATAAGACCGAGCGCTAACACTAGCATAACTGCTAGTATAAGACCGAGCGCTAACACTAGCATAACTACTAGTATAAGACCGAGCGCTAACACTAGCATAAGTGCTAGTATAAGACCGAGCGCTAACACTAGCATAACTGCTAGTATAAGACCGAGCGCTAACACTAACATAAATGCTAGTATAAGACCGAGCGCTAACACTAACATAAATGCTAGTATAAGACCGAGCGCTAACACTAGCATAAATGCTAGTATAAGACTGAGCGCTAACACTAACATAAATGCTAGCATAAGACCGAGCGCTAACACTATCATAAATGCTAGTATAAGACCGAGCTTTAATACTAACATAAATGCTAGTATAAGACCGAGCGTTAACACTAGCATAACTGCTAGTATAAGACCGAGCGCTAACACTAGCATATTGCTAGTATAAGACCAAGCGCTTGACTAAGACCAAACGGCCAACTGTGCACACTCTGCGTTCTGCAGAATTTCTACAAAATTACGAAGAACACCAGAATATATCCCTTTTATACATTTTTGGCTAACTTAATGATTCTAACAGGTCACAATGCACTTGTTCAAACTCAGTGCCAAAAATCACTCCCAACCTCAAACTCTCATTTTCACTCTCTCACTTTCTCAAATTGACACAGGCCGAACACTTTTTTTGCATAATACTCCCCAAGTCCAGTTCACAGAGTTCAGTCCTCACATTCAATCTAAAACATGAATTTCAATCAATCATACAATTCATTACAAACATATAAACATACAAGTTAAATTATTTAGCTTCCCTTACCTCGAATGAACCAAACAAATTTTATACTTCCACCGTCTTGCCTAACCCGCAAGTGACTAACTTCTAAGGCAGCCTACAAATTTCTAATCGGTAAAAAGGAACCAACCAGATGATCAAGACAGAAAACAGATTTAGAGGAGTATTTGATGAACACATGCAAGCTAAACAATGCTTGCATGTAACAAAAAATGCAGGAACCTCAAAGGACGAAGGAATTGAACTTACCAACTCCAAAACAACAACTTAATCGATGAAAAGAGAAGCTCTTGGCACTAGGAAAGCTCATGCACGACCTGATTGATGATCAGATGAAGAAAATGTGAGAATTTCTAGAGAGAATTTGTAGACAGAAGGTGGAGAAAAGGAAAACTCAGAAATTTGGAGAGAGGAAGTGCATGCAAAGAATGACACGGAATTTTGAAAAGTTCATTTATATATTACAGTCAAAACCGATCGGTCCACTTATATGCATACACCTGTCTTCCCCACTTTTTCTGAATTTCTTAGTTCATACGTTAACAACTCACTTAATATCATTCATGTTGTCAACCCTTTAAGAGAGAATAAATTCACATTTTTAATTTAAAAATAGTAAAAAGTACTTTGTTTACTAATTTAGTTCATTATAATTATTGGAAATTACATAAAAGTGGATGTAGTTAATGAAAAGTAAGAATATAAAAAAGAAAACCAAAAATGAAATAGCTACCTAACAAATATGTAATAAAAATAAAAGGTTTAATGTCTCGGTAGGTCCCTATTTTCGGCGTGAATCTCAAATAGGTCCCTTTTCTTTTCGGCGTCTCAATTGGGTCCTCATTTTTGTAAAATTGTAACAATTAAAGGCCTACCGTCAAATTGGAAAACGGCCGTTTAATTGTTTATTACGTGGCATGGGCAGTGTTTTCAGTAATCACAGGTGGAATTAAAAAAGAGTTTTGTATTAAAAACTATGAGGTTAGGGAAAGAGCACAGTGGGAAAACTCACAGGTGGAATTCAAATCTCAGAAGAGCTGAAAAACAACACAGCGGTGAACCTGGCACATCAAAGTATCGCAGAACTACAACCAAACCTGAATGCTCTGATTACCATCATTTAAATTTGAATAAAGCCTCTGCGTACTGTCAGCAAACAAAGAGGCGTAAAAGAGTGCTAAGGATAATAAGAGAATCTAGGGTTTTCCAGAAGGAGAAGTAGCAATCGTGGAAGCAGAAGTAAATGAGTGAGTTGGATCGAAGAAGGATACGAAAGCATAAAATTAAAACGAGAACGGAAGCTTACAACAATAAGCTTGAAGAGGTTAGCCTCTCTGGGAGGAAGAGAAACACCCATTGTCGGAGGTTAAAAACTTCAATTAGGGCAAAGTTGGCAATAGATTTGGGGGAAACGTGCAGAAATGAAGGCAGAATCTAAGCTTAATTGAAAATAGATTTGGGGAAAACGTGGTTATGGTGGTGGTGCCTCCTATCTGATAATTCTTTTGAGGAGAGAAAATTGTTGAAAGAGAAGATACAAAACCTTGAGAATATAGCATGGTATGTGCCACGGGTGAGTTAACCAGGACCTGCAGTAGCTGGGAGCGATTCAGTTTCTCCAGATCCACAAATACTGCTGAGTTTTGGCGGAAGGAAGGCGAGGAAGAAGATGAATGGGAGGGCATCGATTGTAGTAAGCGGAACTGCGCCCGAAGAAACCTTCCTCCAGGAGCGTGCCTTGGTTCATTTTCTTGTCCCACGACATCAGTTTCTGCAGGCACTGGGTTTTCTCACTCATCTCCTGTCTGCGTCCAGGTTGCTCTGCAGGATCACCGGGGACTCCAAACCCTGTCGTTTCTGCTAGGGCTGTTCCGGGGAGCGGAGCTGCGGGAGGCAGAGAAAGCGGAGCTGCCATTTTTGGCCTAATTGAATTTTCCCTATTTTAATTTAATTTTTTAGTTCAAAATTTAAAATAATATAATTCCACCACGTTGCTAATGACACGTGTGTTAAAAATGACAGTCAGCATACCAGATGATACAACATTTAAACACTGTCCATGCCACGTAATAAACAATTAAACGGCCGTTTGTCCAATTTGACGGTAGGCCTTTAATTGTTACAATTTTACAAAAATGGGGACCCAATTGAGACGCCGAAAAAAAAATGGACCTATTTAAGATTCACACCGAAAATAGGGACCTACCGAGACATTAAACCAAAATAAAATCATGCTCATGGTTTCTGCATAAAAAGAAGAATCTGAATACTATAACAATGTTTAACCAAAAAAACACACTCCCCAAATCTATTTATAAATCCCGTGATTTAAATATCTAATGTTAATTGCAAAATTATAGAGAAATTTTAAACTAAGGGACCCATGCTACCGTAACAAATATATAACCAAAAAGAAGTTACTTAAAAAATTGTTACTTTTATTTATTATATTACGTTTAAGATGACATTAATTATTTTCACTCATTTATATATTACCATCATGTGATGTATAGATATATAAACTAACACTGGAAAAAATAAAATAAATAATCTTACAAATAATTCATTAAAGTAAATTTTCATATTTTCTAAATATAGCCATTAAACAATACATAAAAGGAGTAATATAACCTTCTTCCAATACAATTATGGACTGAAAAGTATAATGATTTCTAAACCACTGAAAAAGATCACAATCCACAAACAAAAAATATGTACATGAAAATTATAAAAAATAAAACAGAAAGTAAATAAATTAATTTAAAAATACAAAACATAATAAGTTGTATTTAATCAATTATAAATCTGTGTTTACAATCTAATTAATAATAAATTTGTGTTTAAAATATAATCAATTATGTCATAAATATTAATAAGGTATTTATAATATAATTGATGGTATAGTTTCCATATATTATGTATTTATTAATATTTATAACATTTATATTGTAATTAAAAGTCGTAATTAATTGTGCTATTAACTTTTATTAATATTTATATTCCCTATTATAATAAAATAAATAAAAAAATAAAATATGAATAATAAATAATATTTTATTGTTTATGTTTTATATTTATATATTCTATTTCATACAGTTTCATTTTTTATTTAATTTGTTATGTTTTCACTCTTTCACTTTCAATTCTCTACATGTACCTTTTATTAACTCCATAGATTTTTTATATTTTAAATCAAATTTGGTTTTGATACCTCTCTAATTTTTAATTGTGAAATTAATTCTTTAACATTTCGAAAACATGACATTCTTTTAATATGTAATTTTACCATAATCAAAATTGGTAAACAAAAATTCAATCTACCAACAACAAAAATTCAATGAAGGTAGTCCTAATCAATAAAGTTATAGCTACAATTAGTTGTCAAAATTAATATTTCACACCAATACTTGAACAGAAAATACAATAATTAAAGTATATTTTTAAACAATATAAGATTCATTCAATATTAATCGTTATCTGAAGAAAATCAACCTAAAGTCAAAACATAGTTTTAATGATATTGGAATAGTTAGTAATTAGTATTTTCATACATAGATTTTGGCGTAGAGTATTACTATAAAACAGGTAGAACAAATCAGACGATGCCACGTGATCCAAAACCCACATGACCATATACGTCACCCAACACCTACACATTGGCGTAATATACTATAACCACCGAACGAGGGCAATCTCGGGAAAACCCTAAATCTCCACGGCAAATTCTTCAATCACTCTCCATTTTCTCTCATCTCTCTCTCCCTTTTTTCTCTCCCTTCATTTTCTCGCCCTCACCGACTTTCTCCCTGACCCGCCCTGACTCACCGCCGACTCGGTCCCCGGCCGTTTCGGTCCAAACCGTCATGGAGATCGCCCACGAACCACCTCCTTCCCTTGACGGAGGTCCCATCCCCGTCGAGACACTCGCCAATTCCCCGTCGTCGTCTTCCCCTTCCTCCTCCTCTTCCTCCTCCTCCGCTTCGTCGCCGCGCGGTCCCAAGGGAAAGGAGATCGAGTCTACCTCTTCGGCGACGGGGACGGCAGCCGTGCCAGCCAAGTACGATGACGAGGAGGAGGAGGAAGAGGACGTATGCCGGATTTGCCGGAACCCTGGCGACGCCGAGAATCCACTCCGGTATCCGTGCGCTTGCAGCGGGAGCATCAAGTTTGTGCACCAGGATTGTCTCCTTCAGTGGCTTAATCACAGCAACGCGCGCCAATGCGAGGTTTTACCCTATCTGATCTTCAACGTGAATTAACATGTTTTTATTGGATTTCTGATCCGAATTTTTTTGTGTTTGGGACTTGTTCTTGTGTAAACGACGTCGTATTAGTTATTTTTATCGCAGAGTAGCGTGTATTTTGTACTGCTTCTGATTGATGAATGAATTACGGTAACTTGTGCAGGAATAAGTTTTCCAGTGATGAAGTTAAAGATCCAAAAATTTCTTAATTTGTCATTTTGTTGCTAAGGATGATGGAAAGTGGAAACCAAATAGGGCTGCCATATGTTAGATTTCCTCTTCATGTTAAAATATTGAACGGCTAATGCTAGGAATGTATTATACCTGTTTATGCCTAATGGTTATAGTTGAAAGCTAAAGTCGGTTGCTGAGGCACAACAATTTGCAATTTGAACTTGATAGCATCAACAAAAAGAGAATAAAAAATAATCATCCTTGGTCTTAGTCTTACAAGAGTTTATTAAGCACGCTATAGATTTGTTTTTGTAAATTATGCAAATGCTATGTTAAATGGTAGGTTTTTTATTCCAAAATCTGTCAAAAGTAAATTAACCCCTCCTTGCACCATTTTTATGTACCTGTTTCTTCCTTATTGGGATTTTTTTTTCTTATAAATGTGCTTCATATGTGCTGCAGGTCTGCAAGCATGCATTTTCATTCTCTCCTGTTTATGCTGAGAATGCCCCAACTAGGTTACCTTTCCAAGAGTTTGTGGTTGGAATGGCAATGAAAGCATGTCATGTTCTTCAATTCTTTTTGCGCCTGAGTTTTGTGCTATCTGTGTGGCTCTTAATTATACCTTTCATAACATTCTGGATATGGCGGTTAGCTTTTGTGAGGAGTTTAGGTGAAGCCCAGAGGTTATTCTTAAGCCATTTATCGACAGCTGTTATCTTGACTGATTGCCTCCATGGTTTTCTACTTTCTGCAAGCATTGTCTTCATTTTTCTTGGGGCCACTTCTTTGAGAGATTACTTTAGGCATTTGCGAGAAATTGGGGGTCAGGATGCTGATAGAGAAGATGAAGTGGACAGAAATGGTGCTCGAATGGCTAGAAGACCACCTGTACAAGCTAATCGAAATGCAAATGGTGATGGAAATGGTGAAGATGCTGGTGGAGCACAAGGAATTGCAGGTGCAGGCCAAGTAATTAGGAGAAATGCTGAAAATGTTGCTGCACGGTGGGAGATGCAAGCTGCACGACTTGAGGCACATGTTGAACAGATGTTTGATGGTCTGGATGATGCTGATGGAGCAGAAGATGTTCCCTTTGATGAACTTGTTGGCATGCAGGGTCCAGTTTTTCATTTGGTTGAAAATGCATTTACTGTAAGTCTAACTGATTTTTAAATAACTTCTGATTTAATGAATTTTAATAAATTACTAAATTCCATTACTTAGTAAGTGTTTATCAAAATGTATTAGATTATTGAGGTAGACAAGCTCTACTGTCTACTCAAGTATTATTTATATTATATATGCAGAAATGATCTTCTTGGTCTGCTTCTTTGGGGTAATGAATGAGATGTACCCTTGATAATTAACTTTTGTAATTCCTGTGGATGAAAGGATTTTATATGATATAAGCTGGTTAAAATTTGTTGTCTCCTTAATATTAATTATAAGTATTAAGTACTTAGGAACTTGTAATCTAATGATTTTCAATGGTTCTGTTGGAGATCTTATGTTAACTAGAGATATGACCAAGTCTCAATATATAAGTAGGTAAAAATCTTACCTTATAAAGGTTGAGTTAGATTTAGATTTTACTTTCTTAAGATACGATATAGCCTATCATGCCATCCATTATTTGATTCCTCATGCTCTAGATGTTCAGTTCTCGGTGTGTGGGGTGTGTTGGAGATCTTACATTAACTAGAGATGTAACCAAATTATAGCATATAAGTGGGTGCAAACTTAATCTCATAAGTTGCTTTATAAGATTGATTGAGTTGGATTTAAATTCTATTTGTTTGACGAGTTTGTTCACTCAAAATCAAATGTGGCATGAATTTTTTATCACTAAAGAAAGAATTTGTTGTTCACTTTATTTTCCTTATGTTGATTGATCATTCTGTTGATGCTATTGTTTGTAGTCTAAATTTTATTATATTTAACTGAAAATAATTTTTTCTCTGATTATTTACCTATGTCTAGGGTTCATTGTATATTGTTGACCGAAGAAATTCTTATGCTTTTTAAATTGTTGCTTTTTCTGATTAATTTTGTATGAAATCGTCTTCTTTTGTTCTCTGGAAAAATGAATTTGCTACTTGTCACATTTCTTACTTCAAACTGAATTTATTTTCTCTAAGCAGGTGCTGGCGAGCAATATGATTTTCCTTGGTGTTGTAATCTTTGTGCCATTCTCATTGGGTCGTATCATACTCCATTACCTATCCTGGTTCTTCTCAACTGCTAGTGGTCCTGTATTGTCAGCTGTGGCCCCAATTGCAGACACATCTCTTTCTCTGGCAAATATTACATTAAAGAATGCATTAACAGCTGTTAAAAACTTGTCATCTGAAACTCAAGAAAGTGGGACAATTGGTCAGGTTGCAGAAATGGTGAAAACGAATACTAGTGAGTTGAGTGAAATGTCAAACAACATAACATCTGCCTCAGCTGTTATCTTGAAAGGAGGCTCGATTGGAACCTCAAGGCTTTCTGATGTTACTACTCTAGCTATTGGATATGTTTTTATACTTACTCTAATTTTCTGCTACTTTGGGATTGTTGCTTTAATTCGTTACACAAAGGGTGAGCCTTTGACCATGGGAAGGTTTTATGGCATTGCTTCTATTGCAGAGACAATACCATCCCTCTTCAGGCAGTTTTTGGCAGCAATGAAGCATTTGATGACCATGGTTAAGGTTGCTTTCCTCTTAATAATTGAGCTTGGGGTATTTCCTTTGATGTGTGGGTGGTGGCTTGATGTTTGTACCATTCAGATGTTTGGGAAGACAATGGTTCACAGAGTTCAGTTCTTCTCTGCATCCCCTTTAGCAAGCTCATTGGTTCATTGGGTTGTTGGGATTGTGTACATGCTACAGATTAGCATATTTGTCAGCCTTCTTAGAGGGGTAACTTCTTGTCACACGATATAGTTTTTAAAGTCCTGCTTATATTGTTATTCACCGTTTCACATGATTTATTTGTTTGCAATGACAGGTTTTACGTAATGGAGTTTTGTACTTCCTTCGGGACCCTGCAGATCCAAACTATAATCCATTTCGTGATCTTATAGATGATCCTGTGCACAAACATGCTCGCAGGGTTTTATTATCTGTTGCAGTTTATGGGAGTCTGATTGTGATGCTGGTATTCTTGCCTGTCAAACTTGCCATGCGGATGGCACCTTCCATTTTCCCACTTGACATATCGTAAGCTAGCCCCTTCATCAATTTTGGTAGTTTCCATGGATATTGTATCACAGTTTTAAATTGTGAATATGAATGTTTTTGCAGGGTATCTGATCCGTTCACCGAAATTCCAGCTGACATGCTTCTCTTTCAGATTTGTATCCCATTTGCTATTGATCATTTTAAATTGAGGACAACTATAAAATCTCTACTGCGCCATTGGTTTACTGCTGTTGGTTGGGCTCTTGGTTTGATTGATTTCTTACTGCCTAGACCTGATGACAGTGTAAATCAAGATAATGTAAATGGAGAGCCAGGTAGGCAAGAAAGGCTACAAGTAGTACAAGCTGGAGTGCATGATCTAGGCTTGATGCCATTTGCAGGTGATAATTTGAACAGGGCCGTTAGTACAGTTGGAGAACTGAATGCTGTAGAGGATTATGAGAATGATGAGCAATCGGACTCCGAGTGAGTTCCCTTCTAATGGAAATCCTACAACTATCATTTATGAATTATCTTATATTTCATTCTCCCAATTTTTTTAGTTAACTCAATGCAAGAAACGAATCTAGCAGACTCATCAGTTTCTTTACATATGCTTGTTTTAGCTGTTGTTAGTTACCATGTCACCATCTAATTAAATATTTTGCTATGTCTATAGCAGTTATGCCTTTGTGCTTCGCATTGTTCTTCTGCTGGTGATTGCTTGGATGACACTCCTGGTCTTCAACTCTGCTCTGATAGTTGTACCAATTTCACTAGGCCGGGCACTTTTCAATTTTATTCCTCGCCTTCCCATAACTCATGGGATTAAATGCAATGGTATGTAAATGATTGAACTAGGTTTTCAAACTTTGCATGTGTTTATGACCTTATTTCTTTTCACAGATCTGTATGCATTTATCATTGGAAGCTATGTAATCTGGACTGCTGTTGCTGGAGTTAGATACTCAATTGAACAGATAAGAAAAAGGAGAGCTTCTGTTTTGTTTGGCCAAGTATGGAAATGGTGTGGCATTCTGGTGAAGAGTTCTGCACTTCTGTCTATATGGGTAAGGATGATCCTCTTGCTAATCACTGTGTTACTGAAACTGGTCATTTGATTTTGCATATATCTGTATTTGCTTGTAAGTATATTAATTCCTATGTTTTTATCAGATATTCATTATCCCAGTGCTAATTGGTCTTCTCTTTGAGCTTTTGGTGATTGTGCCAATGAGAGTTCCTGTGGATGAAAGTCCAGTATTCCTCCTTTATCAAGACTGGGCATTAGGCCTTATATTTCTGAAGATATGGACTAGATTGGTGAGTTTGTTTCCTTTTATTATCAGCTTTTTCCCAGCTTTAATTTTTCTGGTACAAAACTTTAACAAGTTTATTAAATACTGAATGGTATGTACAAAATATATTATGATTGATGTGATGTGGAAAACCTACTTTTTGTGTAAAAAATAAGAAAAAAAATCTTATTTCTGCTGTACACTATTCCTGGTAAATTTATATCCTGCTGAATCGGTATTTATGGTATCAATTTTCTGGAATATTTCTCCTATATGTTTATTTTCAACCCAATGGCATTATGTGATTCATGTAGCCCCAACCAATCACTCTTAGTTTAAGACTTGTTACGTTTTTTTCTTGTTTGTTTCCTCATCTATTATTGTCATGAAAGACTAACCAAGTTTTATGCTAGTTGCTGACAACCTAAACATAAACCTCATTGTAATCTGGGCTGGGGAATTTGGGACTGGTTATGTAAGTGTTGGCTTCAAATCACAAAGAAGTTAGTATATATGCCAATGACATGTTTTATTGATGTTGCTAACACCATTGTGGGGTTAAAGGTTGGTTATTTCTTCATATTTCTGATATAATTTTTTTTGGGTACATGGTATTTTTTCTTCATTTTCTGGTAGACTTAAAAAAGAAACATAATAGGGTATTGTGTAGTTAGGGGGGTGGGGTTAAATTGGCAAGGGTTGATAAATACTGAATTTTGAATGATTTATAGTAGGTTGGTAAGAATGAATAGAATTTGGAGAAATGAGTTTAGAGGGAAAATATGGGTGAGTTGACTTGGTTTCTTGGAATTGTAATCAGAGGAAAGCTTTTTACTTGGAGATTTAGTTTGATGAACTACGACTTAGTTTGGTTACCATGTACGAATTTCAGATGATCAATTTCCATTCAGCTGACGAAGATGGGAAACCTTTTCTTAACAAACTAACAATTTGAGTTGCCCCCGTTTACTCTTCCCTGTCCTTTTATGTGTGAAATTTATTTGGCACATCCCGTTTGTAAATGATTATCTATCTCCCAAATGTTTGTTACATGATTGAGTTGAATGTATCTATTTGGTATTTTTAAATTGTTGACTTGGTTCTTTCATTAGGTTATGTTGGACCACATGATGCCTTTGGTGGATGAAAGTTGGCGAGTCAAATTTGAGAGGGTGAGAGAGGATGGGTTTTCCAGGTTGCAAGGTCTCTGGGTCCTTCGGGAGATTGTACTTCCGATCATAATGAAGTTGTTGACGGCATTATGTGTACCTTATGTTTTGGCCAAAGGTGTATTCCCAGTGCTTGGGTATCCGTTGGTGATCAATTCTGCTGTCTATCGGTTTGCATGGTTGGGATGCCTCTGTTTCAGTTTCTTGTGCTTCTGTGCCAAAAGATTCCATGTCTGGTTCACAAATCTTCATAACTCAATACGCGATGACCGGTATCTCATTGGCCGAAGGTTGCATAACTACGGAGAACATGTTGAGAAAGCAAATGAAGCAGCAACTTCTACAGAATTGCAGGACACTATTTTACTTGGTACGGGCTTAAATCAACAAGATCATGATGCAGATGTTGGACTACGGTTGAGGCGTGTAAATCATCAACATGTAGGCTGAAATGTATTTTCAGGTAGGAAGGCCACTGTAGGTTGGTGAAGTCTATCGGGCAGACGAGGTTCGTGAATCTCATGTATACTCCACCTATTTTGGGTAGTTATAACACCTCGTCATGACGCAACTGTGCTGTAGTTAACACTTAACACTTCTGTGCGTGCTTGTTTAAATTTAGCTAAAAGGGGAAAAATAAAATTGTTGATAGCGCATTGTTTTTTTCAAAATAATTCTTTGTGAAATAGGGAAGTTGAAGGCATGCTATGAGACATACCTAACAACATAGTTATTGTAGTTAAATGTTCTGGTAATTACATATTAGTTACTAGTTTGATTGATACTTTTAACCGGTTAAACGTGGCTGGAATCTATGTACCCTTGATGATAGATTTCCATGTACATCCATCGCTAAGTAATACATCTTTATAGCAGAAGGGTGAAAGGTCAAAGACGATATTAAAATATAGTTATTGGGATCTAAGTATTAGTTTAAATCTCAATAAATTTAACAAGTGATATTATTAGAATCAGGTTAGTCTTTCTGTTTCTTGGGAAAATAATTGGAAATTTTACATTGAGTAAAAATTGATATAAAGATGAAGATTTATTAAATTTAAAAATATACTAAATCAGTTCTAAAAATTTTCGAAATACATCCTACCCATAATTCAGATAAAAGTTTTCGGAAGTCTGCACTGGGATGATGCTAGAAGAAATTTGATTGAGTATACAGGAATGAAGTCGAGAAAACAAACAACTAATTCTGGATGTTATAGGTGAGGTTCCAAGCTTCAACAGAGACTTTGGATTCAGCTTGATAAATTATATTGAAATAATCAAAGATATTTAAGGATCAGTCCTTAGTTTTCATTTGCTTTATTTGTTTTCCTATTTTATTAATATTTTTCGATGTTAGGTCTTAGGTCTGTGATGTATAACGTGGTACTCATATTCTCAAGTATCAGTAAATTATATTTAATTTATTCTTATATTTATTTATTTTATTCAATTAAATTTCCAATTATTTTAAAATAAAATAATGCTATTTTTTAAAATTAACATTAAATTTATTATTAATATAAATATTTAATTAAAATTTTTGTTAGATTTTAATTTTTTATTAAATATTTATGAAATCATTTTCAAACCAAATCTAAAATTATTAAATTTCGTTCGAATAAATTACTTTTAATATTATAAAATGTAGAGTTAAATAAACTACTTCTAATCTTATAAATTGTATAGATTAACAATATAGTAATTCTTAATACTTCCTCTTTATGAAGTATTAAAATTTAAAACAAAACTAACATAAAAAATCTATTTTTATCACAATTAAAAGTTACAATATACAATAATTTAAATTATTAATATTATAAATTAATTTTTAATAATTATTATTAATATTTATGTAATTATGTTAATTTATTTAATTAAAAATATTAACAAATTATTAAAGACTAAAAAAATAAAATCATGATAAGATTGATAAGATTAAGTATTTTTTAATATATATATATATATATATATATATATATATATATATATATATATATATATATATATATATATATATATATATATATATACATCATAGGTGCAAAAAGGGATTTTGATGTTGGTGTTTTTTGACCTTTAACGTCCAATACGAAGGCGACATTATATCAAGAGTGTTAAATTAACGTTGGCCTATAAAGTCGACATTACTTAATGTTGAACTCTTATAACATGTGACGTTATATGGAGTTCAACACAATTCTCTCGCACTTAGCAGTGATCAATGGGTGTGGCTTCTATCGGATGGGAAGGGAGAAGTTGACATCAGCTTTAAAGGGGTCAACGTCAAAATCGCTAAGCCATAAATTTCGCTCAACGAATATTTTCTCTTAGAGTTGCATTGTAAGTAAGTTGACGTTGGGCATAGGCTGACGCCAATATACATTTTAACCTTGAGTAGTGCATAGGCCGACGTCGTTATAGGTTTTAATAAATGATTCATTCTTTTTTTGAATTTTACCACACCTAAAAATCAGAAAATCACTATGATGGAAGACCATCTAAGACACACATTGGACCTCTTACTAGATCCATGGCAAAGAGGATTCAAGAGGAAGAAGAAACACCTACCATTTTGCTTCTATGGAAGGTAATTTACATTAATCCTTCTTCCCATAATTAAAAGCACATTTTTCTTTGCTTTGTAGGATTAATAAAATTGGAGGAAGCAGCTGCTGGCATAGTATTTGAGCACGTGAAAAGAGAGACTTGGAGGGAGACGTTTGCTGCCAAAGCTATAAAAAAAAAAGCTCAGCCAATAACCTAGCTAGCCCAACGTTTCAGAATTGGTGCTGTCTCACGTGTGCTGTTGAGGCATGTTTGAAGCTGAAGCAAATTGGCGCCTTTCTTTTCTTTAATTTCATTTGCTTTTAGATTGAATTTCATTTCAGAATTGAGGCTCTTATCTTCCTATAAATAGGAGACCTCTTCCCCTTTTGTAAACACTTTTGAGCTTAGTCTAATTGTTGCAGAAATGAAATTCCAGCTTACCTTTGCTATTGAGTCAACCCAATTCTTCACTTTCTTTCTCCTTACCTCTAGCTTCCTTCCAAAGTAGAAGGCCCTCTGAGCTGAGAGGTTCTATCCCACTCCATTCTTCACCGAAACCATACCATTCTCTACATCCATTTCAGAATTCCGTTGCCTTCATTCTGCTCACTGGAACGTTTGCTGTTTGGCTTCCTGGTTCAATGATTCTCACCCATAGCAAGCTTCCATCAAGTGGTATCATGAGCTTAGGTCGTCCACGCACCAAGAGCTAAGCTATTTCATCCATTTTTTTCCAATTCTGTTTCTATTTTTGCATTTTGTCCAGTTTTTGTTCCAACACTGTTTCCATTTTGTTTTGGTTCTGTTCTTCTTAATTTGGTGTGTTTAATCATTGTTCGGTGTGCTTCCATTCTGTTATCATGTTTATCCTTTATTTTAAACGGTGAATTTTCTTTGTTTGAGTCATTTCCAACTTTAATTTTCAATTTCAGTGTTGTCTTGGTCATGTGCAAGTGAATATTGCAGTTTTAATTTCTGTCACTGCTTTGGCATTCTTTTCTGCTGGTTTAATTCGTTTTGCTTGAGTTCAAGTGCTAGAAAAGCTTTAAATCAACCAAATAAGGCAATGAGAACATGTTCTAGCCTTGGTGAGAGAAGCAAAAACACTAGAAACTAATTTTGATTTCAAATCTGCTCAAGAAATTCAAATCTGGTTTCATTTCAGTTTTGAATTCTGATGTAGAATTTTGTTTCTGATTTAAAATCTTTAAACCTGTATTCAGTTAATTTCCTTTGATTCTGAAGCATTGTACAACTTTGTTTGATGTTGTTGGACATGGCTAAAAGTGTAGCAAACCATTACAAGCAATGAAATGCAATTTGCATAGCTTGATTGTGCATAAACACTAGCATGTCACTGTTTCAGCTTTATTTTAGCTTTTCACCGTGCTATCATTCTTTGCTTAGTCCAGTCTGAGTTTATTCATACTAAGCACTTTAATTCTAGCTTAGTTCAGTGTAATAACATTCTCTGGAGTCATTGTGTGTGCTGTCTAGCCTTATCTCCACAAGTTTCTTAAATCTGGTGCAGTTTTGGTGGGAATTTGCTGCATAAATAGGCTATAGCAAGGGTGAATTGTTGAATCTTGCTATTTCTGTGCATTTACAACATTTGAGCAAGTTTAAATTGTCATTCCAAAGTTGTTTTTTTTTGTTTTTTTTAAGTCTCCGTGGTATATAGGATTGCATAGCATTTAGTCAACCTTTCTTTGGTTTTAGGTTCATTTCATAATATTTGAAAATAATTTAAAGAATTTCTACTTAGAAACTAAGGTAAAAGATAACTCTAAGGAAACTCTGGCTAAGGAAGAACTTGGTTTCTAAGCTTGTCCATTTGTGACTCACCTCTTCTTCCTGTGAGCTACTTAGAAACATCTTTTGCCTCTAGAATCTCTTTAGAAATTTTTCACCAAAAACAAAGAAAGCTTGTGAAAATCTTTTCACTAATTACTTGTCAAATATTTTGAAAACTTTGTGAAAACCTTTTCCTTTGACAAGAATGAGTTAATCAAGTGTGCAAGGAAGTTTGAAACCCCATAGTGAGAGTTCTTTAAGGGAGGAATTTGAGCAAAAATTTGAACAAAGGGATAGAGAGATTAGTGAGCTCAAAGACATGATTAGTCAACTTTTGATTAATCAAGACAAAAAGAAAGAGAGATCTTCCCATAAGAGAAGAGAAGAATCATCATCTTCTCATAGTGAGCTTGAGCAATATAGTAGTCATCACAATGATGACCACTACCAAATGCCTCCTAGAAGACATCATACAGTTAGAGAGCACTATCCAAGAGAGCCCAAAATTGATCTTCCTTCCTTTCATGGAAAGGATGATGTGGAAGAATACCTAGAATGGGAAATGAAAGTTGAGCAATTGTTTGAGTGCCACCAAATAGATGATGAAAAGAGAGTCACCATGGCTTCTCTAGGTTTTCAAGGCTATGCCTTAATTTGGTGGACAACCTTGGTCAAGGATCATAGGCTAAGACACTTACCTCCCATCAGGTATTGGAATGAGTTGAGAACTGCCTTGAGAAGAAGACATGTACCAGCCTACTATGATAGGGAGTTAATGGATAAGCTCCACAAACTCCAACAAAGGAACATGAGTGTTGAAGAGTATAGGCAAAAAATGGAGTTGCTCATGTTAAGAGCTGGGATAAGAGAGGAACCAAGGATAACAATTGCTAGGTTCCAAAGTGGACTCAACTATGACATAAGAGATAGGGTTGAACTTATACCCTACAATGATCTCAATGAGTTAGTCCAACTTTGTGTGAGGGTGGAGCAACAATTCAAGAGGAAAAGCTCCACTAAGAAAGATTACCCTCATAGTTCCAACCATAAGAAAGAGTACAAGAGGGAGGGTAGTCTAACCAAGCCGAGGTATGAAGAATTTAGAGAGAGAGAGGGAAAGAAAAAGTCAAAGAACCTTCAAGAGATCATAAAAGTAAGGAGACTAAGTGCTTTAGATGTGGGGAAAAATGGCACTATGCATCTGAGTGCCGCAATAGAAGGTCAACTTACATTCTTGAGCATGAGAGTGAAAGTGAGGGTTCTTTATACAGTGAGTCTGAAACATCCACTTCTGAAGAAGAAGAAACTTTACCTTGTGATGGTGATTTACTTATGGTAAGGAGACTCCTGGATAGCAAACATGTAGAATTAGAACAGTCACAAAGAGAGAACCTATTCCATACAAGATGCAAAGTTTTGGATAGTGGCTCTTGCTGCAACTGTTGTAGTTCTAGAATGGTAGAGAAGCTTGGCTTAACCACTACTCCTCATCCTAAACCTTACAAGATTCAATGGATCAAAGAGGATGATGGAATAGTAGTTAAAGAACAAGTAAGAGTACCCATTTCCATTGGAAAATATGAAGATCAAATTGTTTGTGATATAGTACCAATGGAAGCTGGGCACATATTACTTGGAAGACCTTGGCAATATGATAAGCAAGCTCTACATAATGGAGTTACCAATAAAATCACCATTCAACACAAGGGAAAGAAAATTATTTTGTGTCCTCTTACACCTTCACAAGTAAGAGAGGACCAAATAATTCTTAAAAAGAAGTTGCATGGAGAAAAGAAAAGTAGGAAAGAAAGAAAGGAGAAGACCATAACTCATGCCTCAAATAAAGAAGTTGTCCAACCTCAAACTTTGAACATTTTTAAAAAATCTTTTTCTTGGACAACCTCATTTTCTTCTCTATTACAAAGAGGCATTTGTTTCAATCACTCATGAACTTGGTTCTCTACCAAAGGGGTTGCAAAAACTTTTAAAGGAATTTGATGATGTATTTCCCAAAGAGGTACCAAGTGGATTACCACCTTTGAGGGGAATAGAACATCAAATAGATTTGGTGCCTAGGGCAAGCCTACCCAATAGGCCAGCCTATAGAACCAAACCCATGGAAACAAAAGAAATAGAGAAACAAGTTAATGAATTATTGAACAAAGGGTGGATCCAAAAGAGTCTAAGTCCTTGTGTTGTGCCTGTGTTGTTGGTCCCTAAAAAGGTTCGAACTTGGAGAATGTGTACAGATTGTAGGGCCATCAACAACATACCTGTCAAGTATAGGCACCCCATTCCTAGGCTAGATGATATGCTGGATGAATTACATGGAGCAAATCTTTTCACCAAAATTGATCTCAAAAGCGGATACCATCAAATAAGAATTCATGAAGGAGATGAATGAAAAACTGCTTTTAAGACCAAGTTTGGTTTGTATGAATGGTTAGTCATGCCCTTTGGCTTGACCAATGCTCCAAGTACATTCATGAGATTAATGAATCATGTCCTTAGGGAATGCATAGGAAGATTTGTAGTGGTCTATTTTGATGACATCTTAATTTATAGTCAAAGTCTTCAAGAGCACCTTAACCATGTCAAAGAAGTCTTGCTTCTTCTTAAAGAACATAATCTCTTTGCCAACTTTGACAAATGTACTTTTTGTCAAGAAAGTGTGATTTTCCTTGGTTTCAAAGTTGGAAAAGAAGGTGTACATGTTGATCCAGAGAAGATAATGTAGGAGAGGTGAGAAGCTTTCACGGGTTAGCAAGTTTTTACAAAAGATTTGTGAAAGAATTCACCATAGCTGCTCCTTTAAATGAGCTAGTCAAGAAAGATATGCCTTTTCTTTGGAGTGATAAGCAGGAGTTGTCTTTTGAGACTTTGAAACACAAGTTAACTCATGCACCTATTCTAGTTTTGCCTGATTTTTCCAAAGCCTTTGAACTAGAATGTGATGCATCTGGGGTAGGTATAGGAGTTGTCTTAATACAAGGAGGACATCCCGTAGCTTACTTTAGTGAAAAACTTAGGGGGCCTACCTTGAACTTTCATACCTATGACAAAGAGTTGTATGCCCTCATTAGAGCCTTTAAAAACTTGGGATCATTACTTGGTAACTAGAGAATTCATCATACACACTGACCATGAATCTCTCAAGTACATTAAAGGGCAAGCAAAGCTAAACAAAAGACATGCAAAGTGGGTGGAATACCTTGAGCAATTTCCCTATGTCATCAAACACAAAAAGGGGAGTACTAATGTTATTGCGGATGCTTTATCTAGAAGACATGCATTATTAGTAACCCTAGGATCCCAAATATTAGGATTTGATGACATAAAAGAGTTATATGAAAATGATGAAACATTTGCATCCACTTATTCATCATGTCTTAAGAAGCCTTTTGATGGATTCTATCTTTCTGAGGGGTATCTTTTTAATAAAGGAAAACTTTGTATACCCCAATGATCCATTAGAAAACTTCTTATCAAAGAGAGTCATGGAGGAGGACTCATGGGCCATCATGGAGTTGAAAAAACTCTAAACATTTTGAAAAGTAAATTTTATTGGCCACACATGAGAATAGATGTTCAAAGGCATTGTTCTAAATGTATAGCTTGTTTACAAGCTAAGTCCAAAATTATGCCTCATGGACTCTATACACCTCTTCCTATAGCTAATACCCCTTGGGAGGACATAAGCATGGACTTTGTCTTAGGATTGCCAAGAACTCAAGGGGGGTATGATTCTATATTTGTGGCAGTAGATCGTTTTAGTAAAATGACTCATTTTATACCCTGCCACAAAGTAGATGATGCTAGCTATATCTCTAGACTCTTCTTTAAAGAAATAGTGAGATTGCATGGCTTACCCAAAACTATAATGTCTGATAGAGATGTGAAGTTCCTAAGCCATTTTTGGAAAACTTTATGGGAAAAGCATGAAACTAAACTTCTATTTTCTACTACATGTCACCCACAAACTGATGGGCAAACTGAAGTAGTAAATAGATCTTTATCTACATTATTAAGGGTAACATTAAGAGGTAATAACAAATCTTGGGATGAACATCTACCTCATATTGAATTTGCTTATAATAGAGTAGTCCACAAGACTACTAATCTTTCTCCTTTTGAGGTTGTTTATGGTTTTAACCCTATCACACCTCTTGATTTACTACCTCTTCCATAATCATATTCTTTTCTTCATAAAAAAGGTACTTCTAAAGCGGAGTTCATCAAGAAGTTACATGAGAAAGTCAAAATCCAAATTGAAAAACAAACTCAAAAATATGCAGAATACAACAACAAAGGGAGAAAGAAAATAGTTTTTGAAAAAGGAGACCTAGTTTGGCTTCATTTGAGAAAGGAAAGATTTCCCTCTCAAAGGAAGTCCAAACTTAGTCCAAGAGGAGATGGTCCATTCAAGGTGGTCAAAAGGATAAATGATAATGCATACATCTTAGATCTCCCTGAAAGTTATGGTGTCAGTCATACTTTTAACATCTGCGACTTAATTCCTTTCACAGGGAATGATCAACAAGTTGAAGCACATCTGAGGACAGATCCTTTTCAAGAGGGAGGGTCTGATGAAAGACCATCTAAGACACACATTGGACCTCTTACTAGAGCCATGGCAAAGAGGATTCAAGAGGAAGAAGGAACACCTACCATTTTGCTTCTATGGAAGGTAATTTACATTAATCCTTCTTCCCATAATTAAAAGCACATTTTTCTTTGCTTTGTAGGATTAATAAAATTGGAGGGAGCTGCTGCCAGCATAGTATTTGAGCACGTGAAAAGAGAGACTTGGAGGGAGAAGTTTGTTGCCAAAGCTATCAGAAAAAAGCCCAGCCAATAACCTAGCTAGCCCAACGTTTCAGAATTGGTGTTGTCTCACGTGTGCTGCTGAGGCATGTTTGAAGCTGAAGTAAATTGGCACCTTTCTTTTCTTTAATTTCATTTGCTTTTAGATTGAATTTCATTTCAGAATTGAGGCTCTTATCTTCCTATAAATAGGAGACCTCTTCCCCTTTTGTAAACACTTTTGAGCTTAGTCTAATTGCTGCAGAAATGAAATTCCAGCTTACCTTTGTTCTTGAGTCAACCCAATTCTTCACTTTCTTTCTCCTTACCTCTAGCTTCCTTCCAAAGTAGAAGGCCCTCTAAGCTGAGAGGTTCTAATCCACTCCATTCTTCAATGAAACCATACCATTCTTTGCATCCATTTCAGAATTCCGCTGCCTTCATTCTGCTCACTGGAACGTTTGCTGTTTGGCTTCCTGGTTCAATGATTCTCACCCATAGCAAGGTTCCATCACACTATTTCCAATTGATATATCTAGAATTTATCTATTCACAATTCAAACTATATCAAAACTAAAAACTAAAGCTATCAATATTAAAACAAAAAGTAACTTAAAATAAACTATTTTAGCCTAACTCCATCTTTCCAAAAGATATCATGTCCATTCCTACCTTAGCTTCCTAATTGTGGCATCTGTTAATAAAGATGGATTGTTGGATCGCTGCAAAATCAAGAAAATTTTACTAATATTTTCATTCTAATGTTGAAAGTGAATGTGATTTGTAAGATTTCAAAGCTAAATTATTATCTTAGTCCAATCATCTTTAATTCATACTCGGATGATGGTCTTCATCCATGACATTATGTATCACCCGCATGCCTAGAAATTTGTCTGCTTTTTACACTAAACATGACAAACAAAATAGTATGATTAGAGCGGTCAAAATGGGTCACAACCCACAGGCCATCCCGGCCCACCACGAGTTTGAGCTGGGTTGGATTTGAAAAAAATTGTATTTTTTTATGCGGGTCAGATTTCAATCCGACTCATTTAAACCCGGCTCATGCAGGTTGAACCCATGGTGGGCCGAGTTGGCCCACCAACCCACTTACCTAATTTTATTTTATTAAAATTTAATTTTAATTTTATAAAGAAATATTTATTATTTTGTTTTTGCTTGAAAAAATTATTTAAGTTCCTCATTTTCAAAATTAATTAAACACACATGTTGGAAGTGAAATTTGTTTAGATTTGAATTATAGAAAGTTTGTAATTTTTTTATTTAAAAAAATTTGTAATTAAGTGAGCCAGTGAGCCAACCCGTGGTGGGTCGGGCCGAGTTTGAATTTTTCTGACTCGCTAATAAATGAGCTGGGTTGAGTTGGCTCACTAAGTAACCAAACCATGGTGGGCTGGGTTGGGTCTGACCGGGTGGCCTGTTTTGACAACTCTAAGTATGATGGTCTAAATTTCACATACGAAAATTAATAAGTTAAATATCAATGAATGTCAACCTTAGGATATATTATTTCAGTTTGCTTTAATTTGGGCCTATCCATAACTCTAAAAGTTTTTGAAACATTTAAAACATAAGTTAATATAATATCAGAATGAATTGATATGAAATAATATAATACTTTCGTTTGTAACAAGGATTTCAAGTCAGATTTCATCTTCTTATGTAGGGAACAAAACCATCAACTTGAGCTTGTCTTGGTATGATCACAATCATTTGCTAATGGCCCCTATCATGTACCAAAAAATAGTGAATCTATTAATTAAATGTTGTTAAAAGTGGACAATATTAAGTAACACATACCCATCAATGTATAACGCGATATACAACTCTCTTTTAGACTCGTCCATCTATGTTTGCATATATAATTGCTTGTATTCTAGTGTGTTTTCAAATGGTTGAATGACTTGAGGTTGAAAAAAGCCTTACATGGTTGCCCAACCTTGGTCCACTATGATAGTGTCCATGTACCTATAACAATAAAGTTAAGTATATATATTAAAAAGTAATAATTTGAATTTTTAAAAAGTGAAAGACAATTAAAAATCTTACATGTATCATAGTTGTATGACTGAAATGTTTAACATTATTTCTCCACCAACGACCTCCAGTGCATCATTTAGAGTAATATACAATGACACATGATACTAGAGGCCAAATACTCTTACTCCCACTCTAGCTCTATCGGTCCTTTATTCAACTTGTGTATTTTTTTCATCAACTTGGCTAGAGGATCATGACCATCTTCTGCTATCGTATCATCTTCATGGCTTACAAGTTTAGCCATGAGCTGTTTGTCAAGACGGTAGAACTAAAAAAACATTTATAAAATTTATGAATCATTTATTTATAACTTGAACATTAAAATACTAAGAATAACAATATAATACTGCTAGGGGGCTAAAATATGGATGATCATAACCTTAAGCCAAGCTATAAATGTGCCTAAGGCCTTCCCCACGAATTATATTTCAGAAGTTGGCACAGGCACTTGAGCATGGGGGTCTCTGACTTCATGAATTGTTACTCACGCATGGGTGGACAATAAAAGATCACCATGAATGGTTTGTCCTCCTACAATTTGTCATCCCACGATCACTACGTGAGGAAGATCTTCATTAACCAAAAGCTCGTACTAACAACTGTAATCAATAGGATTTGCAGTAGGGCATGAGCTTTTGGTACTCACACGACGTATGGTTAGATCTTCTGTGGGGATGTCCTCCCTCTTTTGTTAGAACATCATCTGAATTTTTTCTTTAAGAAGCTTGTGATATTGCTCTTGTTGTTCGAGGCATTCCATGACAATGCTCATGCGCTCATTGAATTTTTCCTCCATTTGGAGCTCCATCTATTGCTCCAACTTCCTCAACGCCTTCTAACTCAAGGCGTCTGCCCTTTTTGGTTTAGGGCCAAAGTAGTTTCTCAGTCCAATAGATCATCTAATGGCACACACACGATTTGGGTGGTCTAGCTGATTTATGGTTGTTGTTAGGATGTCCTCCCTACCTTGGCCCACAAATGTACCCTAAGTCTATTGCTCAACTAACTCATCGTGCATATCATAATGAACTTTGATACATAAAAAGGTTTCTTACATAAAATTGATATGAACTATGATAATGGGTTAAGAGTGTCTACCTACAATTCTTTGTGATATAACTTAAGTCGTTTGGGATGTCATTTGACCATCAGACTTAGTCCGTGTAGCCTTCCATAATTCATACTTAGCTGACGGAGGTACTAAGTCAGGTATCTCAAGACTTAAAGCCTCAACACTAGTTTTTTTTAATATTCTTTTTCTAATAATGCATAACCACCATGTGGGAGTATGTGCGATGCATCATTAAGTCTTTGTGTCTGCTGGACGACTATCTTTTTTTTCCTATGAAACCATAAAAATTAATAAGTTTAAATCACAAATTAATGTCTTGTATGACTACAACAAAATATTAATAAATATACATATCAGTCCTCTCAATGTGTAAATGCTTTAAATACACTCACTTCTTCTCAATTATTTTATATTTTGGATAAGGAATATCATCTCTCTAGCGTTAATAATTTATTATATATTAAATGATAAAATTAAAATATATTTTCACTTGTATGGTAAATTAGTATAAAATAAATTAAATGGATAAAAAAATAAAGTGACACTTTAAAAAATATTATAGAAAAATAATTAAAACCTTAAATTTAAGTTACTATTTAATAATTTATTAAATGATGAAGTAATTAAAAATTATAAAAGGATAAAATTAAAAATGAAAAAGTAGTATAAAAAATAATTATCACTTTAAATATAAGTTATTATGTAATAATTTATTAAATGAGTAAGTAATAATAAATTATAAAATATTACAATTAATAATGAAAAATAGTATAGAAATGTATTTCCATTTTGAGGCAAATTAATTTAAAAATAAAATAAATAGATAAAAAATAAAATAAATTTTATATACGGCAGCAAGATAATATAAATAAATAAAAATATCAAATGATTAAAAATCTAATTTTTGAAATGCTTGTATGGATAATAAAGTAAATCACTAGTATTTAAGGACACATATTAAAAAAATAATTATTTATTTATTTTGTATATCACTAGTATTTAACAATTTATTAAATGAATAAATAACTAAAAATTACAAAAAGATAAAATTAGTAATAAAAAAATAACATAGAAATTTATTTCATTTTTAGGAAAATAAGCTTAAAATGGGTGGGTGGATGAGAATGGGTTGTGCCCGTTTGTGTATATGCATGTTTGCTAAATTTATTAAGTGTGTTATAAGTAAATCACAAAATTAAGTTTTTATTTATAGTTTTTTAAAACTCAAGAAATTATGAACTATGTGTTCTAAAAAAAATTAAAGAGACTACTTGAAAAGTAAATTATGATTTTTATTTATTAAATTTACTTAAACTCAATTGTTACACATTATTTTTGTTATTTATATATATGTTAATAACTATTAAACCATTAAACATCGATCTTTATTTGATTTTCCAATTAAAGAAAACTTTAATAATATAAATATACAATGTTTTCAGTTAATACGTTCTTTTTTACAATATTTACTTTACATATATACTTTAACTGTTTTAAATAATTAGAAAATATGTTCAACATAATATGAAAGAATACAATGTAAGGAATCGTATTTTTTTTAAAAAAAAAAAAAAAAAAAAGAAGAAGACAAGGGAGGAAGCAACGAGCGCTGCCACAAGGGACAGCAAACATTGCTTCCCTTTGAAAACAAAATAAAAAGAAAAGAAGAAAGGAAAGAGAAGAAGAAGGGGAAAAGGGAAGAGTTTGGGAGGCTCGTAGGAGATAAAAGGAAAAGGGGTGTGGGTCTGCACTTAGGGAGTGAAATCATTGCTGCCAAGTTTCTGAGAGAGGTGAAGTTGAAGTTGTAAGCAAGGTTTGGTTCTGCAAGTTGGGGAAGAGAAGAAGAGGAGAAATTTTGGAGCTGGAAGTGATTCAAGGAGATCTTCAAGAGGTAAGGGGAGCTAGATCTTTTGTTTGATTGATGATATATGTTGTGTATGATGAAAATCTAGAAGTTTTGGAGATAAAAATGGAGATTTTTGGGTCTCTGGTTTCGTTTCTGGGTTTCTGCAAAATTCTGAAATTCTGCAGGCGCGTTCGTCCAATTTGGCTTCAAATTGGACGTTCGTCCAAATTATCGAGCGATCGTCCAATTTGGTTTCAAAATTGGACGTTCGTTCAAGTTCCTCGACCAATTTATGAACGTGCGGTTATTTTCTGAACGTTCGCCCTTAGTAGCCAAATTCTGAACGTTCGGTTGTTGTTCTGAACGTTCGCCCTTGATCAATTGGACGTTCGTCCACACAGTGCTCGACCAAATAGTGGTCGGCCAAAATAGCATGAGCGTTCGGTCTCGGTTTCAATCTGATTGTGAGCGTTCGGCTTTAATTCAATTTCCAATCTTAAACGTTCGTCCTAAATGGCTCGACCAATTAGTGGTCGGCCAAGATATATGCGCGTTCGTCCAAAACGGCTCGACCAGTGGTCAGCCAAATTATGCTGAGCATTCGTCCAAGGAAGCGGCCTGCTGAACGTTTGTCCAAATGCCTAAGAACGTTCGTCCAAGTTGCGCGTTCGGTCTCATTCTGTTAGGAGTTCGTTAGCGTTCGTTCTTGTTGAGTTTTAGTGATATTAGCGTTCGGTCTTAATAGATTTTGTTTCTGTATGTATAAATAGTAAGCGTTCGGCCTTTGTTCTCAGTTGAGCGTTCGGCCTGCTGTTGTGAACGAGCGTTCGTCCTTAACTTCAGTGATTGAGCGTCCAGCCTTGAGTAAGTGTGAGCGAGCGTTCGTCCTTAGTTCAGTTTTTAGTGTTCGTCCTTGATTTCACCTGTGAGCGTTCGTCCTTGACTTCGTCCAGACTGCTCAGCAGTGAGCGTTCGTCCAAACCGTTCAACAGTGAACGTTCGTCCATAGACCGTGGTGAACAGGGTTCGCCCGTTTAGTGTCCAGTTTGAGCGTTCGTCCAGTGAGCGTTCGTCCGCGTGCTTCCAGTGAGCGTTCGTTCACTGTTCCCAGTGAACAGTGCTCGTACGTGTTGATATTTTGAAAATGTTGGATTTTAAATTATTTTCTCATGAATTGGATTACATGTAATGTTTGGAAATTGTATATGGTGAAATGGATTATGTGAATTTATGAGTTGTGTTGATTTACTGTAATATATGGGGATATCTGGTATTTGTCAGTAACAGTATAATTCACAGACGTAATTCCATGATCCTCGAGGAGAGGATACATGGTGGTGTTTGGGGGTTGTATAGAATGATTACATGGTAGCTCAGTTTTGGGGGTCATCCTGACGCTCCAATGGTCTTTCTTCTCATGTAGAGAGGATTGAACCATGTGGTGAGGAGTAGCAGGAGGTCCTAGTCTTGGATGCTTCCACATGACCCAAGGTGAGTGATAACGGATTAACCTCGTGATTGTGGCCGGGCGGGAGTGCCCCAAAAGTTTCACCAGGCGGTAGTGCCAGGGCGGTAGTGCCCAAGTTTCATAAAGCCACCACGGGTGCAAGACCCGCCATAGCTCGGTAATCATTCTAGTCCGGACGAGTCGGGTATAAAGTAACAAGTCTTGTGATGTCAGTTTACCATGTTTGGATGAATGTTTACATGTAATGGAAGTATGTGAAATATGGATCAATGAGTATGCTTTAATTGTTATTTTATATGAATCTATGAATGATTTCATGAATTAATTGTGCTAGGAGATAACATGCTTTTTATATCTAGCTCACCCTTGCATTGTTTGTGTTGTGTGCCAATTTGGATATGTTATTTGGCGATGATCATCCACTTGGATGGGAGCAGATGGCGGGGAGGATACCTTGGGAGCAGCTCTTGATGGAGACGGCAGTGCTGCAACCTAGCATTACTAATTCTTATTTCGTGAACTCGTTTAATTACATTTGTGTGTATTTTAAGTTTTAAATTTTCCGTGATTTCCATGGGAGATTCCAATAATTGTATTGTCAATTTATGCACTATTCTGAGGATGACTGTAATCCTTAAATTACTCTTGACTGCTTTCCTATATTATGCATGATGACGTCTTCATTATATATGCATGATGTATATATTTGGGGACGTTACATTTATGGTATCAGAGCAGTTTCTGTCCTTAGAGGATCCTGTAGGGTATATGTGTGCCGTGCTTGTGCTCTGTACTCTTAGCCTTGTGGGATGGTTGTCATTGTTTCCTTGGGTTGGACTAATGGTGTTTTCTCTGTATGAGCAGAAAATGGCATCTAGATCACCTTCTCCTCCTCCTTATCAACCGGAGTCCTATGAGAACACCACAAGACTTGAGGCTGTACTTGAGGCTATGCAACTTCAGAATACTGCATTGGTGGAACAAAACACCATCGCTCTTCAAAACCTTGAAGCTGCAAGAGTGTCAGCTGAAGACACTCAGAAGTTCCTTAGGGAAATGATGGTTAATGGAAGACCTTCTCCTGGTACTTCTTCCTCTGTTGCCGTTCCAGTTCAGGAGTGGAGTTTGGAGAGTTTTCTCCAACATCATCCCGCCAAGTTTAGTGGCAAGTGCAGTCCTGATGAAGCCGATCATTGGTTCCAAGATATGGAACGAATCTACGAAGCCAAAGGGTGTTCGGATGAGAAAAAGCTGGCCTACACCCAGTACTTGCTGACAGGAGAAGCTGGACATTGGTGGAACAGTGTGAAGGCTATCTTGGAGAGGAACAGGACCCCTATCACTTGGGAGTTGTTCAGAACTAAATTCTACACTGAATATTTCCCGGATAGTGTCAGGTTTGCTAAAGAGGTAGAGTTTCTGGAGTTGACTCAGGGCAACAGATTAGTATCGGAGTATGCAAATCGTTTTAAACACTTGCTTCGCTTCAACACTATGTCAATAGATGAAGAATGGCAGTGTCGCAAGTTTGAGAATGGCTTGAGGAAGGATATAAAGTTACTGGTGAAAGGATTGCGCATCAGAGAATTCTCCGCTTTGGTAGAGATGGCCCGTGATATGGAAAAGACTAAAGGAGAACCAGAAGGACCTCAGAGACAACAAAGCCAACCACTTAGGGTTGGTGGACCTGTGATATCCCGGGGAGACTCCAGTTCTAGAAGGACTCCTTTCTCTAGACCTCCTTCCTTTAGGTCTAGGAGTTCTTCCTCGCAGTCATCGGGGCAATCCAGCTTTGCCAGTTCCGTTAGATGCTTCAAGTGTGGTGGACCACACTTCCAGAGTTCTTGCCCTCAGTTAGAAGGGTACAGGAGGTGTAATATCTGCAGGCAAGAGGGACACTATGCCAGAGACTGTCCTACTACTAGGAGGGTAGGACCACAGCCACGCCAAGCTGGCACATCTATTCAGAGGGGTGGACACAGACCTCAGGCAACCGGGAGGGTTTATGCGTTGACTGGGGCTGAGGTAACCAGTGCAGGTAATTTAATTGTCAGCAGTTGTTTGTTATTTGGAGCTTCGTGTGTGACGTTGTTTGACTCGGGGGCGACACATTCTTTTGTGTCTAAGGCTTGTGTGGAGAGGCTTGGTTTAGTTGTCAGAGAGCTTCCGTGTGATCTGGTGGTGTCTACACCAGCAGCTGGGTTAGTTAGAACATCTGATGTGTGCTCCAGATGTCCTATTGAGGTAGAGGGGCGCAGGTTCAGAGTGAACCTTATTTGCTTACCTCTGCAGGGGCTAGAGGTAATTCTGGGAATGGATTGGTTAGCAGCCAATCGTATTCTTTTAGATTGCAGTGGTAAGAAGTTAATATTTCCCAAAGAAGATGAAGACTTGTCGTTATCTCTTGGCGCATTGAAGCAAGACATCTTCGAGGGTGCCAGTTGTTTCCTAATCATGTTCCATAAGGATGGGACTCCCAATGTAAACTTTTCAGCTCTTGTGAACCAGAGTGTAGACCTTCTGGTTGTGAATGACTTCATGGATGTTTTCCCTGAAGAAGTTCCTGGTTTACCTCCTCCACGAGAAGTGGAGTTCTCTATTGATCTGGTCGCGGGAGCAGGACCAGTATCCATGGCTCCTTATCGGATGGCTCCAGCTGAGCTGGCTGAGTTGAAGAAGCAGATTGAAGAGTTGTTAGAGAAACAATTTATCCGGCCGAGTGCTTCGCCGTGGGGTGCGCCAGTGTTGCTAGTAAAGAAGAAGGATGGTAGCTCAAGGTTGTGCGTTGACTATCGACAGCTGAATAGGTTGACGATCAAGAACAAGTATCCATTGCCAAGGATTGATGATCTGATGGATCAATTATATGGAGCTACAGTATTTTCCAAGATTGATTTGAGGTCGGGTTACCATCAAATTTTAGTAAAGGCCGATGATGTGCAGAAGACGGCATTCAGGTCCAGGTATGGCCACTATGAGTATGTAGTTATGCCTTTTGGTGTGACTAATGCTCCAGCTATATTCATGGACTATATGAATCGAATTTTCAGACCCTTCTTGGACAAGTTTGTGGTGGTGTTTATAGATGACATACTTGTCTATTCTAAAACTCGGGAAGAACATGAAGATCATCTTAGGGCAGTACTTGAAGTGCTGAGAGAAAAACGATTGTATGCCAAGCTGTCCAAGTGTGAGTTTTGGATGAAAGAAGTTCCTTTTCTTGGGCATGTGATTTCAGCTGGAGGAATTGCTGTTGATCCCACTAAGGTGCAAGCAGTACTTCAGTGGGAGAGACCTAAGACTGTTACAGAAGTCAGGAGCTTTGTGGGTCTAGCGGGCTACTATCGGCGTTTTATTGAAAGCTTTTCACGGATTGTGGCGCCGTTGACACAACTGACTAAGAAGGATCAACCTTTTGTTTGGACAGACCGTTGTGAGACTAGCTTCCAAGAGCTAAAGAACAGGTTGACTAGTGCACCAGTTTTGGTCATCCCTGACACGGGTAAACCTTTTGAAGTTTTTTGTGATGCCTCTCATCAGGGATTAGGATGTGTACTGATGCAGGAGAAAAAGGTAGTGGCGTATGCATCAAGACAACTCAAGGTTCATGAGAAGAATTACCCCACTCATGACTTGGAGTTAGCAGCTGTGGTATTTGCTTTGAAGATTTGGAGACACTATCTGTATGGCGCGAAATTTCAGGTGTTTAGTGATCATAAGAGTCTAAAATACTTCTTTGATCAGAAGGAGCTTAATATGAGGCAAAGGCGATGGATGGAGTTTCTTAAAGATTATGACTTTGATCTCCTTTATCACCCTGGGAAGGCAAATGTAGTGGCGGATGCATTGAGCAGAAAGGCAGTACATATTTCCTCATTGATGATCAGAGAATTAGAACTGGTAACAAGCTTCAGAGATTTGAGGTTGCAAGTAGAATTTGAAGATGACAGCATCAGATGCAGTAATTTGGTGGTATCCAATGACTTGTTGAAGCATGTTAAAGAAGAGCAGTCAAAGGATATTGAACTCCAGACGTCAGCTAGCTTGATTGGAACTGATCAAGGTAAAGATTTTGCCTTGGGGGTCGACGGTATTTTGAGATTCAAAGGTAGGGTCTGTATCCCTAGAAATTCAGAAATGAAAAGATTAATCCTTGAGGAGGGTCACAAAAGCCGTTTTAGCATGCATCCAAGCATGACAAAGATGTACCAAGACCTCAAGAAATTCTTCTGATGGTCGGGTATGAAGAGGGACGTAGCACAGTTTTCGGCTTCTTGCTTGACTTGTCAAAAGGCAAAAGTGGAACATCAAAGACCTGGAGGTTTGTTGCAACCGTTAGAGATTCCTGAGTGGAAGTGGGATAGTATCGCGATGGACTTCGTTACCCATTTGCCACGCACTATTCGAAAACATGACGCAATATGGGTAATAATGGACCGATTGACCAAGAGTGCTCATTTCTTGGCAATTGATTTGAGAATGTCTATGGCAAAGTTGGAGCAACTATATGTTAAGGAGATAGTAAGGTTGCATGGAGTGCCTTCGAGTATTGTATCAGATAGAGACCCGAGGTTCACATCCAGGTTTTGGCAAACCCTTCAGAGTGAAATGGGAAGCAGACTACAGAGAAGGTGAAGCTGATACAAGAGAGGATGCGAGCATCTCAGAATCGGCAGAAGTCCTATGCTGATCGGAGACGCAAACAGTTAGAATTTGCAGTTGGGGATCATGTATTCCTCCGAGTGACTCCTACTACCGAAGTAGGAAGAGCTATTCGTGCTAGGAAACTGTCTCCTAGATATCTTGGTCCTTACCAGATCCTACGACGTATAGGACCAGTAGCATATGAGATGGCTATGCCACCTCAGTTAGCAAACTTGCATCCAGTATTCCATGTATCTCAACTGAGAAAATACATGTCTGATCCTTCTCATGTGCTTGAAGTTGACGATGTACAAGTCAGAGAAGATTTGTCAATAGAGGTGCAACCAATAAGAATTGAGGAGAGTCAAAACAAGCAACTTAGAGGAAGAACTGTTAGACTTGTAAAAGTTATCTGGAACAGTGAAATGGGCGATTCTACGTGGGAGCTAGAGGAAGAGATGAGAGAAACTTATCCCCACTTGTTTCAATAAGCCAAATTTTCGAGGACGAAAATTTTTGTTGTTGGGGAGAATGTAAGGAATCGTATTTAAAAAAAAAAAAAAAAAAAAAAAAAAAGACAAGGGAGGAAGCAACGAGCGCTGCCACAAGGGACAGCAAACGTTGCTTCCCTTTGAAAACAAAATAAAAAGAAAAGAAGAAAGGAAAGAGAAGAAGAAGGGGAAAAGGGAAGAGTTTGGGAGGCTCGTAGGAGATAAAAGGAAAAGGGGTGTGGGTCTGCACTTAGGGAGTGAAATCATTGCTGCCAAGTTTCTGAGAGAGGTGAAGTTGAAGTTGTAAGCAAGGTTTGGTTCTGCAAGTTGGGGAAGAGAAGAAGAGGAGAAATTTTGGAGCTGGAAGTGATTCAAGGAGATCTTCAAGAGGTAAGGGGAGCTAGATCTTTTGTTTGATTGATGATATATGTTGTGTATGATGAAAATCTAGAAGTTTTGGAGATAAAAATGGAGGTTTTTGGGTCTCTGGTTTCGTTTCTGGGTTTCTGCAAAATTCTGAAATTCTGCAGGCGCGTTCGTCCAATTTGGCTTCAAATTGGACGTTCGTCCAAATTATCGAGCGATCGTCCAATTTGGTTTCAAAATTGGACGTTCGTTCAAGTTCCTCGACCAATTTATGAACGTGCGGTTATTTTCTGAACGTTCGCCCTTAGTAGCCAAATTCTGAACGTTCGGTTGTTGTTCTGAACGTTCGCCCTTGATCAATTGGACGTTCGTCCACACAGTGCTCAACCAAATAGTGGTCGGCCAAAATAGCATGAGCGTTCGGTCTCGGTTTCAATCTGATTGTGAGCGTTCAGCTTTAATTCAATTTCCAATCTTAAACGTTCGTCCTAAATGGCTCGACCAATTAGTGGTCGGCCAAGATATATGCGCGTTTGTCCAAAACGGCTCGACCAGTGGTCGGCCAAATTATGCTGAGCATTCGTCCAAGGAAGCGGCCTGCTGAACGTTCGTCCAAATGCCTAAGAACGTTCGTCCAAGTTGCGCGTTCGGTCTCATTCTGTTAGGAGTTCGTTAGCGTTCGTTCTTGTTGAGTTTTAGTGATATTAGCGTTCGGTCTTAATAGATTTTGTTTCTGTATGTATAAATAGTAAGCGTTCGGCCTTTGTTCTCAGTTGAGCGTTCGGCCTGCTGTTGTGAACGAGCGTTCGTCCTTAACTTCAGTGATTGAGCGTCCGGCCTTGAGTAAGTGTGAGCGAGCGTTCGTCCTTAGTTCAGTTTTTAGTGTTCGTCCTTGATTTCACCTGTGAGCGTTCGTCCTTGACTTCGTCCAGACTGCTCAGCAGTGAGCGTTCGTCCAAACCGTTCAACATTGAACGTTCGTCCATAGACCGTGGTGAACAGGGTTCGCCCGTTTAGTGTCCAGTTTGAGCGTTCGTCCAGTGAGCGTTCGTCCGCGTGCTTCCAGTGAGCGTTCGTTCACTGTTCCCAGTGAACAGTGCTCGTACGTTTTGATATTTTGAAAATGTTGGATTTTAAATTATTTTCTCATGAATTGGATTACATGTAATGTTTGGAAATTGTATATGGTGAAATGGATTATGTGAATTTATGAGTTGTGTTGATTTACTGTAATATATGGGGATATCTGGTATTTGTCAGTAACAGTATAATTCACAGACGTAATTCCATGATCCTCGAGGAGAGGATACATGGTGGTGTTTGGGGGTTGTATAGAATGATTACATGGTAGCTCAGTTTTGGGGGTCATCCTGACGCTCCAATGGTCTTTCTTCTCATGTAGAGAGGATTGAACCATGTGGTGAGGAGTAGCAGGAGGTCCTAGTCTTGGGTGCTTCCACATGACCCAAGGTGAGTGATAACGGATTAACCTCGTGATTGTGGCCGGGCGGGAGTGCCCCAAAAGTTTCACCAGGCGGTAGTGCCAGGGCGGTAGTGCCCAAGTTTCATAAAGCCACCACGGGTGCAAGACCCGCCATAGCTCGGTAATCATTCTAGTCCGGACGAGTCGGGTATAAAGTAACAAGTCTTGTGATGTCAGTTTACCATGTTTGGATGAATGTTTACATGTAATGGAAGTATGTGAAATATGGATCAATGAGTATGCTTTAATTGTTATTTTATATGAACCTATGAATGATTTCATGAATTAATTGTGCTAGGAGATAACATGCTTTTTATATCTAGCTCACCCTTGCATTGTTTGTGTTGTGTGCCAATTTGGATATGTTATTTGGCGATGATCATCCACTTAGATGGGAGCAGATGGCGGGGAGGATACCTTGGGAGCAGCTCTTGATGGAGACGGCAGTGCTGCAACCTAGCATTACTAATTCTTATTTCGTGAACTCGTTTAATTATATTTGTGTGTATTTTAAGTTTTAAATTTTCCGTGATTTCCATGGGAGATTCCAATAATTGTATTGTCAATTTATGCACTATTCTGAGAATGAATGTAATCCTTAAATTACTCTTGACTGCTTTCCTATATTATGCATGATGACGTCTTCATTATATATGCATGATGTATATATTTGGGGACGTTACATACAATATATTAAATAGTGAAACAATTCTGTAGACACAAAATACAGTCACCAGTGGGTCTTCCCTGCAATTATATTGTACTTACAAGTTTAATCATTAAGAATAAAAGTTTAATTATATAATAAATTTATTGAGTATTAAGTTAAAATACAAGTTGAAAACATGTTTGTATTTTATATTTAACTTTTATATTTACAAAAACTATACAAACACATACATATATATATATATACATACATATATATATATATACATATATATATATATATATATATATATATATATATATATATATATATATATATATATATATATATATATATATAAATCATAACAACTGAGATGTTGTCAAAGCTATTAAATTAGTCTCCCTTAGCACAAAGGGATTTTTTCCAATTGACTCGTGGCATATGAAATATTAAATGCGTCTATCGAATGTTTATGTACCCTTACACCTTGTGAGAAAGGTATCAGATAGTTACATTGTGTAATCCTTATATAGAGTGCCCATTCTGATTTGACTGTGATTAGGGTAGTTAACCAAAATAAATTAATATTGGTGGTATTTGGTAGAACTGAAGTTATGAAAAAGAAAAAAAAAAGTGAAATACCAGAAATTGAAAACTAAGAGGCCAACAGGTAGGAATATGTTTGATAGAAAGTAGGAAAGATATAGAATGTGAAATCAAAAGGTGAACAAAAATAAAAATTCCGGAAATAATTTCTAACAACGAAGCATTTTTTCTTCTCTCTTGCATTTTTAATTCAGCAATTGTTAAATATAAATGATTGGACAATTAAATTCATTCAATACTCCTTTATTTCCTTTTCTTTTGTTTACCGCAATTGTGGATAATTTTATTCAATAATATTAGACAATGCAATAAAGAGGCAATATTCTGCCACAGGAATCCACTTGGAAAAATGATTCTTCTATTTATGCAACATTTTTCTTGCTTCACAAAACCTAAATCTGCTAATATATCAGAAATTTAATCTCTATCTCTCTTGGCGAAAACCAGCGCAGTTGGTTGAACTGATTTTGCCAAGACTTCATTCAGTCCTTATAATTCTCATTTCAGATTTATTCGATTCTTCAATTATTTTTTGGTGATCCACCTTCATTACTTAAAGAATCATGTATGGATCTTTCAACGAATTTTTTCATGAAGTCTTTAAAAAAATTAAATTAACTTGTAATCTTTTTTAATTTTATTTTCCAAAGTTCTTGTGAAAAACCTGTACAGAGAACTTAAGATACACAGTGCCATATTAATGAATTCCGAAATTAGAGAAAATGAATCTTTTGACAGTTTTTTATTTGAAACAGAAGTTCTTGATCCTCCCTCTCCTCAACATATGCATCGTTTCCTAATCATTGGCTTCACAATAAACCAAATTGGTGGCAATACATCAAATAAGAGAAAAGTCACTTGGCAATTGCATACGAATAATAGAGAAAAATACAGACAGAAAATATTTTGCTGAAAAGTAAAAGAAAAGTATAGATTTCTTTTAAATCCATTAGCTGCAACTCAATGATCACTACAGCAATCATCATCATGAGGTGTGAAGAAGAAGCAAAGCAACAACACAATCAATCACTTGATCCGGCGGCAGAGAGTGATTCCATCACCAACCGGAAGCATGCAGATTTCGATTCTGGGGTCCACAGCCAAGGCCTTGTTGAGCTCCAACACGAAGTCCCTGTAGTACCTAACATACTTCCTGAGAGGAGCATCAGGGGGTGCCACCACAGAACCGTTCCATAGGGTGTTGTCGTACCCGATCAAGCCTCCAACTTTGACAAGCTCAATCAACCTTTTGTGGTAGTTGATGTAGTTGTCCTTGTCCGCATCCACAAAGATGAAATCATAGCTCCCATGGTTCTTCTCCTGCATTTCACAACACACAATAACTACTCAGTTACCCTCTTTTCACTCCTCCAACCGATGTTTCTTTTTCATCTTGCAATTGGGACAGGGAGGATAAGAGATTAAAAAGCTTACATCCTTAATCATCTCATCGAGAACTGGAAGAGCAGGACCTTCTCTGAATTCAATTTTGTGGTCAACACCAGCTTTTTTAATTACAGGTAAACCCAGCTCGTAATTCTCCCTGTTAATGTCCATGGCCAAGATCTGCGCCAAATACAAGCAGTAATCCAGGGTTTAGACATTTTTTCTTATCACGTGATGCCAAAACTGGACCCATTTGATGAATGAGTGTGTGGTTAGATTGAAGTTTGAAGCTAGTGAAAAAGATAAACAAAATTTATATATCACTTATATCCGAACCTTATACTATATTCAGTTACTCTTTCCCAAAACTTGACCAAATCAATGAATACCCACTTCACTATGCTATAATTGCATAGAAAATGGTTATCGGAAAATTTTGTTTTTTAGAGAAAAAATAGATTTATTACTGGTGGTGCAAACCTCTGGATTTTATACCTTTCCATCATCAGGAATAGCGAGGGCGGTGGCAAGCAGTGAATACCCAGTGTACACACCAATTTCCATGGTATTCTTGGCATTGATAAGCTTAAGGAGCATGTTCAAGAATTGTCCTTCGTCAGCAGAGGTAGTCATGATGTTCCTGTTGTTTTCAAAAACTCAGAAATCCAGAGCAGAGAAACCAAGCAATAGGTGTCAATTGAACAGAGAATTACACATACCAAGGGTGTTTTGCCGTCAACTCTCTCAATTCTTTCATGGATTCAGGTTCTCTTGGGTAGACACTGGTCTCCAGAATATACTGCACACAGCATAACCAAAACCATTTTGTCAAGATCCCATAATTGACATGTTACAAACATTTGGGGGGCAAAATTAGGAAAAACATATAAACAAAGGATTGCAAATGGGTGTACCTGGTAAAGAGCATCACTCTGAAGAAGACTCTTGTGCCCAACCTCATGGTGCCTTCCAGCTTCAGTTTGATTTTGTTCACCGTTGTTTGCCATTGGAATATTTTTTGGTTCCTTTTCAATCTCCTTATTCAATGACTTGATGAGTTGATCTGAGCTTGAAGGTGTGGTGGTGCTGAAGGGAGCTTAATATAAGGAATGAAAAGGCCGGTTCGAACCGGTTGGATGAATGGAAAAAAGTACAATGGTGTTTGGTTGAACCGTTGGTGTTTGGTTGAACCGTTTGGAGTCCGGTCCGGGGTAGGTGAGGTTTGTCTATTAGTACAAGCATGGTTAAGGCTCCACTTCATAACGACCGCTAAGGTCTTGTTTATTTTGTTGGTAGAGAGATTTTCTGCATTTATGAAAAATAGGTTATAACATCATTTTAATGAATTAGGATATTTTAATGATGTTCAAGGTTTGGCCATCGAAGTGTAGTTTTAGCAAAAGTATTTATCAGTTACTATGCTTTTGGATTGAATTTATTTTGCTTGGATAATACGTCATAATTGAGAATTGTGAAAGAGTGGCGGGGCCCACACACATGGCTATTGAAGTTGGTGCGGAGTTGGTGAAGGCACTGTGTGTAGTTGCAGGAGTTGGTTGTCTTCTAAAGTTTTTCTATTTTCAGTTTACCAAATTCTTGAAGCGGAATTTAGAGTAAAATATTGGACTGTGATTAAGGTTTGTTTCGGTCGTTTAATCCTATTGGTGTAGATGCATGCAATAGTTGTTCTTTTGGTAAAGCTTCATCATTAGCCCTGTTCACAGTCCACGGCTAATGATGAACATGAATATTATATTTTTGCGTTAATTATTTTTAAAAATTTTATCATTTGCAATAAACTACAAATAAAATAATTATCATAAAAGATAAAGACTCTTTTTATTATATTTATTATATGTATACAAATAAAAAATATTTGTACATTAATTCCTTTTATATATTTACTTTCTTTTAGTTTAATATTATTTTTCATTACAATAATTATTATATAAAATTGTTTAATTATATTTTTTTATTATCATAAAAGTATAAACATATGTTTATTATGATTAATAAATTTAATTAAGTTTAAAGTATTTGACAAATTTCGTACCTTCTACTAAAATTTTTGTTGTGCTTTGAGCTAGTAAAGTGTACAATTCCAAAAAATGATATTTAAAAGTGATGATAGTTTAAAAATAGTAAGACTCAGTTATTTTAATATTAAATAGTTTAGTTATAAATAGTTTTGTTATAAACGAGTTTCAATATTTTAAAACATATCATCTCTCTAAAAATCACTTTTCTAAAGTTCTCTACCTTCTCTATAAGTGTTCTCGCTCCTAAGTTATTTGTTTGACGATCAGGAGGTCTCTAAACTATCATAGTGTCAAGGTCTACAAATCCAACCGATCAATTTCTGTTTTAGAGCAAGTAAGTTTCTACTTGTTTTTCTATCCTCTTTGCTTCGGTCAATGATCATGCATAAAGTTGTTATGCATGTATCATTGAGTTCTCTTTTGTTGCTCTTGGTGAATTTAGAGTTCTAAAAACTCTGTCTATTTCAATTTTGGTGTCTCGTAGGTCCGTTTAGGAATTTCTTATGTTTTAAGCGACCAACGGGACGTTTTTGTGGGTTAAGGTTGTTTCTTGTAAGGTAAGGAAAGCTAGACCTTGTCTTAATTGTATTTGTAGCGTAAATTTTGTAATTTTATAAATTTTAGACGTTTTAGTAGAAATTGGTGTTGGAGTAAAGTTGACGTATGTGAAATTTGTGTTTTTATGATATGGTGTTAGCGTAATTGATATGGAGATGAATTTGTTGTTTTATATTATGTTGTTTGTGTGTGATGAGGATCTTTCATTGTTTGAAACATAATTAAAGTGGTGGTAAGAGTAGAAATTAAGTTACTTAGACTTTAAGCTTAAAAAGAAGGGGTCTTGGGTAGTGAAACTTAGAAATAAATATGGGAATGTAATGGGATTTGTTTTAGTATTGTCATGAGGTAATTTAGAACTTGTTAGGAAGGTTATATGGTTAAAATTTGTATGAAATGAAAAGAGTAGTTTATAGGGGTTGTTTTCATGCATTTTTGGTGTAAAAAAAGGGTGTTGAGTAGTGAAATAGTGAGGAAAAAGGTCTGCACTATTTTGGAAGGTTAGGGTATGTTATCACACCTATTAGGACTTATCTAGATGATTAAACCAGCAAAATATGTTCTGAAATGGAAAATGGCTTCGTAGGTTGAGTTTTTAGTCCATTTTAGAGGTTTTAAGTAGGTAAAGTCTAAAGGGAAGGAGTATGAATTGAAATGAACATTTGGGTATGTCTTTGGGGTGATTTGTAACTGTTTTGGAGTGGTGAGAATGGTATATAACTGATACAAGAATAGTTTATGGTTCATAGGTGAAGTTTAACTTGATTTTAGGCTAGATTTATGGGTTTTGATAAGTGATATTTTGAATAAGGTGTTTTAGGTTATAGGTCATGATTTGTGTAAGATCCGTATAAATAAAATGATTTCTTACCTTAAGTATTTTATTTTGTGGTATTATATAATAAATTGTGATGAAAAACAATGTTGAGAAATATTTAAGGAAGGGAAGAAAACTAAATTAATATTGGTTTCATAGTAAATTTCGAAAAAGTTGAAAGAGTATTTAAGTATATTTGTTTGTGCTATTATATCAGTGGATGGGGCCTGGTCTAGTGGTTGATGTGAGTGTGCATGGGAGGGTGTGTGTGCTTGGTCTCAAGTTCAAACCATCCTAAAACCAAAAAGGCTTCCTAGCTTTGTTTAGAAATAGTCGTATGAGTAGTCAAATTAAAGATAATTAAGTCTAATTTCCGATTTTAATAATTTTACTGCAGCTAGCCCTGCTATCCCAAAATTACGAGTTTGGTGTCAAAAGAAAGATGTGTGAGTCTAGTTTCCAACAAAGCAATAATAAACTCAATTGGAGTTTGGTAGAGAGAGTAATGAACAAAACAATCAACAAAGGTCAAAGCTGAGAATACCATAGCAAGATTAAATTTCCGATTTTAATAATTTTACTGCAGCTAACCCTGTTGTCCAAAAGTTTCGAGTTTGGTGTCCAAAGAAATATTTTTTAGTCTAGTTTCCAATAAAAAAAATCAACTCATTTGGAGTTATGTACAAAGATTTATGAGTAAAATAACAAGCAAAAGTTAGTGTGGACAACATTCAATTTTTACTCGTTGGGAGCACTTATCTACACTCTTTAACCAAGAGTGTGGGTAAGAGGGTATTGAGAATTCTCTTCCGTTGTTGGAAGAGGAAAGAATGAGTTATGAGAACGAGAGGAGTGAAAGAGATGTTTGGTGAGTTGGGGTACATGTGTTTGATGAAAAATAATGAAGAAGAATGAAAGTTTGATATATTGGGTAGAAGAAGAACATGATGGAAGAAGAATAGAAGTGGAAGATGGAGATGGGCATGGCTTGGTTGATGTAAAAGTGGCAAAGAAAAAGAAGGGTGGTGAAAAAGGACCAAAAATAGTGAAGGAGGAAGCTTGGGATGGTCTTTGGAAGCAAAGAAGAAAAAAAAATGATGAAGGAATTATGGGAAGATGTGTGAAGTGAAATGGAGTGAGAGAGTAGTAGAAGAAAGGTGGTTTTTGAGTTTTAGTTGAGAAAGAAAAAGTGAAAGTTTGAGAGGAGGTGTGTGTATGTGATTGCCGTGTGATGAGTGCGAGAAATGTGAGTTAAAAAAAAGGAAAACGGTATTTGGACAACGAATTTTTGACAACGATTTCACAACGCCACGTGTCTTCTATGCATTGGCTAATTAAATTGAAAATAAAAAGGGAAGAGGTTATGAGGCGAGGGGTATTTTTGGAATTTTCAGATTAAAATTTTAAGAAATGGGTTTGGCGGTTTAGGGTGGGCAATACGTGCGTTCAACCCTTCCATCTTGTCTCTCACTCTATCGTCCATCTTCACCCTTCCATCTTCGCTGTCGTTCTCTCCTCCATCTTCAATACGTGCGTTCAACCCTTCCATCTTGTTTGTGGCTCTCTCGTCCATCTTTACCCTAATACGTGCATTGAACCCTTCCATCCTGTGTGTGGGTCTCTCGTCCATCTTCACCCTTCCATCTTCTGTGTCGCTTTGTCCTCCATCTTCAACCCTATTGGTGTTGTGTTTTGGCATTTGGAAGACGGGTGTGGTTTTGTGTCTGGTTATTTTGTTCTGCGTTTACCATCTGGTGGAGGAAGCCGTGGAGCATTGTTATCCGTCTTTATTGGTGTAAGTAAAAATGGCCGAGCCCTGACATTGTGTTTTACATTGTGTTTTTGGTGTTTCATTAAGTTGAATGATATAACGAGTATGGACTATTATCTTGTTAGGGCCGTTTCAATGGAAGGGAAAAAACCAAGTGTAAGAAAAATTAAAATTTTGTGTTTATATATTATTTGATTATTGTATGAATTGTAGTTATTAATAAATTTTTCATAATTTTTTTGTAGTGGTGACTTCTTATCTCGTTTGACTCATCGATCATTATTGAAATGAATCGTTTACTACGAAAGTGTCACGTGGAGCGGATTAGGATGACTCCATTTATGTGGTGTTTGAATATTCAAAGCCCTATGGAGGTGAATTTGAAATTATTGAAGGTTATGGTTTGCAGGTGGGTTGGGCATGATAATAGTTTTAGAGTAAGTCAACAGTTGGTGCCCTTTTCAGTTATTGATGTGTTCATGAGCATAGGTTTAGAAATAGGTGGTTTAGAGATTCCGTTTGATGAAGTAGTTGTTGGATTGGTTGGTGAAATGTTCAAATAAAAAACTATCAGTTTGAATGACTTGACGGACATGTTTAATGTCATTGTTCATGATAATAACATTGATGTTGATGTAGTATGTAGGTTATATATATTAGTTTGTTTGGTTGTTTTCTATTTTCCTAGGAAATCAAGGCATGTTTGTAACATGCCTTTTGTAGTGTTAGATGACTTAGACAGTTTGTGTCTATACGATTGGTGCACCGGTGTACATAAACATATTGTAGAGAATTTAAATAAATGTAAGAATAAAATTATGAGAGCAGGTATCGCGCAGTCACTCACTCTTAGTGGCAATGTGGCAGTGTTGCATGTAACATGATTTGTAGTTTATTATTTTTACTGCAGAACATTGTGAATTAGGTTTGATGAAATATATTATGATATTGTAGGCTTGGGAGGTTGAAAGACTTTCTTTGCATGGTTATGCTTCACACAGGTTTTTCCCGCGCATAATGCGATGGTTCCCGTATAAATCAAGGACCGAAAAAATTGAACATATTTTTATGACCGGAGATGTAAGTGTTTTGGTTTTCGTTATTTTGTATGTAAAAATGGATTGTCTTTTTTGTCAGAATTTGTTGTGTGATATTGGTGCAGTTAAATATGGAGTGGTATGTACGAAAGGAAGATTGTCATCGGCCGGAAATCCGTGCAGCTTTCAACATGGATGACGGAGGGATGAGTGAAGGATCCTTGGCTGAAGGATCCAAGGTTGAGAAAGATGATGACGAAAGCTCTGATGACGGGACATGGGAAGCAGGTGCCGAGGAGAGATTGAGGAAAAACAATGAAGATATTAGAGCATTGAATGCGAAGATTGGAGTTCTTACTAGGGAGTTATTTAAAATTTGTCAAACTCCAATCTTTACTGAAGCAGATGCATGTGGCACTGATGAAGAGGTTGGTGGTGGAGTTGATGAAGCACCTGAAGTTGGAGGTGAGGAGAAGCCTGAAGTTGGGGGTGACGAAGAGGCTGAAGTTGGTCCTGATTGTGGATTTGAAGAAGAAGATGATGGTAATGCAGTTCATGACCCCCTAGGTGCATATACTGAAGTAAGAGGGGAGGATAAAACCGCACATGAAGATGAGATAGTTTAAAGACCTGTTGATAACATTGATTGTATTGAAATCGATGATGATGGTGATGAAGAAGAACGGGAGGTCGTACCATTGGTTATCCCCCCATTGCGCAGTTTTGTTGGTGATCCAAGCACCACTGTTGATGTAGACCAATTGTACAGAACAATCAACGTCAGAGAGATGACCGTATACAGGTATATGCTGTGAATTGTAGTTGTGGTTGACGAATCTCTATTGTTTGTGATTGACTAATATTTATATGTTTAGGGTTGTATGCGAGATAATTGGGCAAACCTTGAGCACGACTTCATTTTACACTTTGACCCCGATAAAGTACGTTGATAACATGGTTAGTATTGTGACATTTGTTTGTGTTTCATGTTGTAGTTTATGTTAGTAATGTGAAAATTTATGATTGTGTAGGTGGTGTTATTTGCTTGTACGATGTTTATGTACTTTGAGAATAGGTTGTGCAGTGTTGTTAAGAGGATTCATTTTAGTCCGTTATACTCGATAAATACAATTTGATATGGTATGATATATTTCATTGAATAAATGAATTTTGATCGATTTTTGATTGATGATTTTCAAATTGTATTGTCCACAGCACCATATTCTTACTGATTATAGGAAACATCCACAGAATCGTCATGCTTGGACGCTTCATAACTATAACAGTTATCTGCGTTGCGATCAGTTTGGACTTGGAGACTTTGCCACAGCGGACTTTGTGAGTAACCTTTAATTTGCAATATTTGTCGACTTTTGGTTGTAAATGTGTTACTGATATTATTTATATTGTTTGTAGTTGTTTATGCCATTTGTCCACGATGATCATTGGTGGTGTTATTTAGTGAAATTGAGTTCATTGGAGATTTTTGTGATTGACTCATTGGGTAAGGGAATCAGAGACCGGAAAAGGATAGACACAGCTGTTGTAAGATTCCACATCTTTCATTGTTGATGACCGTGTGATTATGAGATAACCCTGTATTGTTTAACAATTTTTTGTATTTGTTAACTGTTAGGCTGAAAATATGACACGGTTTTTTTGCATCTTGATGAATAGACCGGAAGGTAGTATTGGTCCTTTGACTGTTAAACAAGCAAATATTCCATCCCAACCAAACTTGTGTTGTGATGAATATACGGGCAAAAGTAATTTGATGTGGTGGGTATATTATTTCAGACATGATTGTGGAGTCATATGTTGAAAGCAATGGAAATCTGGGATGGAGACGAAAAATACAACGGAAAAAGCATGCCTCAATATATAACTGTAAGTTGGAACTATGTGTTTGTTAAAATTATTCTATGTGTTGGTTTGTAATGGGGAAAATGTTGGTTTCAGGAGGAGCTGCTTGGGATTAGAAAGAAATATGTATGTGACTGGATCCTGGACAACGAGAACATAAGACGAATGGAAGCCCTAGAGCTATATGGCATTGTTTAGGATTGCTAAGAAATGAACAAATTTGACTTCTAACAAATGTTTAAATATGTACATAATGTTAGTTGACAATGTACATTATGTGTTTGTAATAAGATTATTGGTTGGATTTTCAATTTAATTGTTTTGACTTTGTTTTTGTTATAATGAATAAATTTTTGATTGAAAAATTAACGCAACATTATAATAAGTATTTCAAAAGTACGGGAGCATTTTATTAGTTAAATTAAGGGTAATTAATGCGAGGGAGTTGATCAAGTTCTGAGTTGGGAGATGGTTGTTGGTGATTGATGTCAGCCCAAGAAGTGTGGAGTGACCCGTGATGAGTAGGGGGACCAAGTAGTGCAAGGAATCACTGAGAGTGTGGAAAAAAAGCTGTGGTAATCGTTTACACAGTCCTGGTAAACGATTACCCGAGAGAAAATGAGGTTTTGTACAGAAAGTCCAACTGAAGTAGTCAGTCAGGGTGACAAGGGTGACCATTGTCAAAAAAAGTGACTTTAGGCACTTTTGCACATGTCTTAGGATGCTCCTGGTGTTTCAGTGGTGGGAGATGGTGGTTGGTGATGTGATGTGAGGCCAAAGAGTGTGGAATGACCCCTCATCAGTTGGAGGAGTAAGTTGTGCAAGGGATGACTTAGAGTGTTCAAAAAAGGCTGTGTAATCGTTTACACCTTCCTGGTAAACGATTACCCGAGAGAAAATGAGGTTTTGTACAGAAAGTCCAACTGAGGTAGTCAGTCAGGGTGACAGGGGTGACCATTGTAGAAAAAAGTCAGTTTTAGGCACTTTTGCACTTGTCTTAGGGTGCTCCTGGTGTTTCAGTTGTGGGAGATGGTGGTTGGTGATGTGATGTGAGGCCAAGGAGTGTAGAGTGACCCCTCATGAGATGGACGAGCAAGTTGTGCAAGGGATGACTGAGAGTGTTCAAAAAAGGTTGTGGTAATCATTTACACAGTACTGGTAAACGATTACCCGAGAGAAAATGAGGTTTTGTACAGAAAATCCAACTGAAGTAGTCAGTCAGGGTGACAGGGTGACCATTGTCAAAAAAAGTGACTTTTAGGCACTTTTGCACTTGTCTTAGGGTGCTCCTGGTGTTTCAGTGGTGGGAGATGGTTGTTGGTGATGTGATGTGAGGCCAAGGAGTGTGGAATGACCCTTCATCAGTTGGAGGAGCAAGTTGTGCAAGGGATGACTGAGAGTGTTCAAAAAAGGCTGTGGTAATCGTTTACACAGTACTGGTAAACGATTACCCCAGAGAAAATCAGGTTTTGTACAAAAAGTCCAACTAAGGTAGTCAGTCAGGGTGACACGGGTGACCATTGTCAAAAAAAGTCAGTTTTAGGCACTTTTGCACTTGTCTTAGGGTGCTCCTAGTGTTTCAGTGGTGGGAGATGGTGGTTGGTGATGTGATGTGAGGCCAAGGAGTGTGGAGTGACCCCTCATGAGTTGGAGGAGCAAGTAATGCAAGGGATGACTGAGAGTGTTCAAAAAAGGCTGTGGTAATCGTTTACACAGTACTGGTAAACGATTACCCAAGAGAAAATCAGGTTTTGTACAGAAAGTCCAACTAGAGTAGTCAGTCAGGGTGACAGGGGTGACCATTGTCAAAAAAATTGACTTTTAGGTACTTTTGCACTTGTCTTAGGAGGCTGCTCCTTGTGTTTCAGTGGTGGGAGATGGTAGTTGGTGATGTGATGTGAGGCCAAGGAGTGTGGAGTGAGCCCTCATCAGTTAGAGGAGCAAGTTGTGCAAGGGATGACTGAGAGTGTTCAAAAAATGTTGTGGTAATCGTTTACACAGTACTGGTAAACGAGTACCCGAGAGAAAATCAGGTTTTGTACAGAAAGTCCAACTGAGGTAGTCAGTCAGGGTGACAGGGGTGACCATTGTCAAAAAAAGTCAGTTTTAGGCACTTTTGCACTTGTCTTAGGGTGCTCCTAGTGTTTCAGTGGTGGGAGATGGTGGTTGGTGATGTGATGTGAGGCTAAGGAGTGTGGAGTGACACCTCATGAGTTGGAGGAGAGGGTTGTGCAAGGGATGACTGAGAGTGTTCAAAAAATGTTGTGGTAATCGTTTACATAGTACCGGTAAACAATTACCCGAGAGAAAATCAAGTTTTGTACAGAAAGTCCAACTGAAGTAGTCAGTCAGGGTGACAGGGGTGACCATTGTCAAAAAAATTGACTTTTAGGCACTTTTGCACTTGTCTTAGGCTGCTCCTGGTGTTTCAGTGGTGGGAGATGGTGGTTGGTGATGTGATGTGAGGCCAAGGAGTGTGGAGTGACCCTTCATGAGTGAGGGGACCAAGTAGTCCAAGGGATGACTGAGAGTGTTCAAAAAAGGTTGTGGTAATCGTTTACACAGTTCTGGTAAACGATTATCCGAGAGAAAATGAGGTTTTGTGCAGAAAGTCCAACTGAAGTAGTTAGTCAGGTCTTGGTAGGTAAGGTATTGACAAAGGAATTTAATTTTAGCCACAGATGCAGTGCTACGGGGTTGATGTTGGGATTACAGTTGTGGTAGAGGGTGGGAATTGATAACAAAGCATGCGAACAATTAACTTCAAAACATTTCTATGACAGAAACAAATTCATTATAACACAACATTAGTAGAGATTCAGGTACACAACATACACAACAATAATACATTGTATGTGTGAAATATTACAGTTATCCATTAAATACTTATAATGCTGTTAATATAAAATTACAGTTATCCAAAACCCACTATTGGTTGTCTGCTTGTTTGGACGTTGATGGTTGGTCAGATGGAGGTACAAATTTGCGGAGGATGTCATCCACATTGAGTTTCGTCTCTGCCCACATAGGAAGTCGAATGACAGGTTTTGGGGTCTCCTTAACAAGGTCAATTGTTGGAGGACAAACTTCAGCTGGAAAAACCTTGACTATAGAGCGATGCGTAATATTGAGGTAGTAGTTTTGCCTAAATGTAGTGAAGGGGTGGACCTAAATGTACAAACCAAATTTGTAAGAAGAAGAACACTGAAATACCAACAAAATAATTATGGTAGTTAAGTACAAATTTGGGTTACAAGATTGAGTAGCATAACGGAACCAACTCCGATATTGTCTGCAATTTGAGGATCTTCAAGAACTTTCTTGAGCAAGGAAGCCTTCATCGTGGCAGTTGGGTCCTTCACAAGTTGGTATAATAAGTTATTAATGTTCCATAACATCTTGTGTTGTTCAATAAAGGAAATATTACCTTAAGAGTCAACTGCATATCTCCCAACCCATTTGGCTTGCACTCTTTCAATATGCAAGCAACAAATGGAAGGACCTCAACTGATTTTGCCTCTTGGAGGGAGTTCACGTTCTCGAATTTTCCATCCTTTACGAGACCTATGATAAAAATATATGAAAAGAAATTACAACTAGTGAACGTAATAATGTTGTTGGAAGCGTGTATGAGATTCACTATACCGTGGTGTTCAATAAACATCTGTGCCCATTTCCAAGCATTGGAGTTGAAATCTTGTTCATAGGTTGTGTCAGCAACATCACGAGCAAATTGTTGTGTCGATTTGGGTTGTTCTGTTCTCGTTCTATTCAGGAAAGCTGCTTGGATGTTACCTGCAGGACCAGGAATAAGCGTTGCCGAAGCATCGCATTTTTTCAAAAACGATTCAAGGACATAATCATCATAAACAAGGTCTTCCAATGCATCCATGATTATGCTGAAATTTCCTGTCCAAGTTAAAATTTGATGCTAACAACGAAACATCAATGGGATGATTACATAAGTAACTCACAACTCAAACAATGGTAAATGGGTTACAGATACTGTCACCTGATTCAAGCGTACACAGTGGGTTTCTCCCCGAAATTTAAATAGAAGTACGTGGACAAACACATTACATGAAATCCATATAACCAAAAAAAACATAATATTATATCTATTTCCATAAACTTAACTTCTTAAAATGAAGTTACATTAATTGTGGGGATATGTCTGATTTGATGGGAAATCTTTAAAAGTGAAAAGCATTGATTATGGGTTAGGAGAGAGAAACTTGATGCTGACAACATTCAATGCATGCTTTGTCAGCGTAAGCAAAGACATGCTTGAGAAGGCAAAAATATTGCCTTTGGCGGGACTACAAACCTGCCTCAACATCCAACGTTAACATTTACTTCCATTAACCAACCACTTCCAGACAACTTACCTGGGTCTTCATTAAAGAGAAGGGCGACAACCATGTTCGGAGGTTTGGTGAGAAGCACATAAGGTTCATTTATGGTGGACGTAAATGTAGAAGATGAGGTTGGTTAGGACCATTTGACCTTCATTAAAGGGCACACGACATTCCACCAGGGTACGTTTTAATTAACTTCTTCGAAATGATTTTATTTTCATTATTTTTTTAGTTGCCAGTGGTCATTGTGGTAAGTGTGATGATTCAATATCATTTGCTTTATCTCTAAAGGTGGGTATAATGTCAACGCACACAATTGATGTGGATGAAGTGAATGAGTATAATGACAATGTTGATGACCGTAATGAAAGTTTAATGGAGATGGACCCAATAGTGCATATGTGTTTTGAATCAATGATTGAAGCTAAAATTTTTTACACAAACTACGCCATTAGACGTGGGTTTGCCGTGCGGACTAGAACTTCTAAAAAAGATAAAGACAACAACGTCTACTACTTGAGAATAGTTTGTTCAAGGGAGGGCAAATATGTGTCTTCCGTCAAACCAGTGGTCAAAACACTTCCAAGTCAAATTAACCAATGTCCTGCTGGGATAACCATTGCAAAGAAGGAGGACAAGTGGTTTATAAGGACTGTTGTTCTGGACCATAACCATGATCTTCGCCCAAATAACTCTGATGAGTCAATATTTTCTTGACTTCACCTAGTTTATTGTGCTAGAATTAATCAGGGAATTGTGCTTAAATGTCCGGTATTTTTCCGTTTTTGCTAATTGTGCCTAATTTGACCAGAAACTCTTATTTTAATTAATTTGAGTTATCTGAGTTAATTATTTTCATCATTTATTGCAGGAAAAATTTTGGAGATACATTTTGGGACATTAGGAAGAATGCAAATAAATTCAAGACTCTCCATACAGACATTTTAGAATTAATTAAATTGTAATTCAGTAGTTTAGAATTTTTGAATCAACTTTTACATTTTGGGACAATTTTTGGTAAAGTAGACTAGACCCAAAATGTGAAGGTTAATGACTTGGCACCTTAGGTTTTTTGTGTGGACCCCACCCTTATTAAAAGGTGACACACGGCCTTTAGGGCAACCGCCACCCCCCTTACGGATTTTCTCTCCGAATTTTCTTTAACTATGGTTTTGGGAGAAGGTAGTATTCAATGGAGAAAAGGAAGAAATGATGTTTTATTCATTTTGGCTGAATCCTCATTGCATTTTCATTTTTTATTGCACTGTTGATTGATGTTTTAAACGAATGGAGCGGTTGAATGTTGTTGAGAGCAACACGTCCAGCTGAAGCGTTGATTCATGGCACACGGGAAGAGCCCTCGGTTTTTCTAGCAGTACAAATACTTTCACTTGGTTTTCTTAGAAAGTTTCTTTGGAAAATGAGAGAGAGTTCATGAATTTTTGGAGCAGAGTTTCGGTCCATCAATGCCACATCCAGTAAATGAGGCACACATGGTGATGAGTTGGAGTGAGCATGGCTGCTGCACGGTGTTGGAATGCGTTGAGATAAGGTGATTGATTCGGAAGAAAGAGTGGAGATAGTGATGGTGCAAGCTGCTGGAACGCTGATTGAAAGGAGTATGTGTGTGGTGTCAAGTTAAGAAGGAAGCACGTAGAGCAACGTGTGTGTGTTGGAGCAGCCACCGAGAGGGAGAGAATGGTGTGTACGGGAATGTTAGCTGGAAGAACTAACCCACATGATGATGTGACATTGATTTTGCATTAGAATAGAGTGTTTAATTTGGTTTCATGCGGAGAATGAATTGGAAGCAAAGAGGTTAAGTGTTGGAATCTTGGAGTGCCACGGCTGGAAGCAAAGAGAAGAAAGTCACGGTTGCTGGAAGAAAAGAGATTGCTTTTGATTTATGGAATGAGAAGTAGAGTAGGCGGTAGTCAAGGGGGATGGGACGTGCCAAGATGATTGGGAGCACTTTCTTGGAGAATGAAGCACATGGTGAGCACGTTAACCAATTGCTTGAGTATGAGAAGTACATTACGTCCCAACAATAGAGATGTCACGGCATTTAAGGGCTTATGAGTTTTTTCATTTTGGAAGCTCAACATGTTACGGCTAGAGAGGACTTTTAGAAGCATTTGCAATTTCAAACCCTTTTGGTAGATGCACATGGGTCACGGTCAATGGTAGAGAAAAATTTATTTTCTTTTATTTCTTTTGCCTAAGAATGGTTTACATTATAGGTTGAATTGATTTTCTTCTTATTTGGTGGTGAATTGTGTTTGGATATTTATCTGTTGCAATGTTCAATTTAATGTTTTCATGCACTGGAGTACCGTCAATCATAATTAGTTGTGTTTAATTTCCATTTTAATTTAAGTTCAATTACAGTCACAAACCTTTCACAAAACCCCTCCCTCTTTGTTATGTGTTCAACCTATTACCTGAACCACATTTGGTCCTTGAGAGACGACCTAGGAGTCACTTCCTAGCTTATACTGCATTAATTTTGCAATCAACTTTTGTGTGAGGTGCGACCCTCTCAACAAACTCCAAACTATTTTCAGCCAATAGAAAGTTAAGCATGCAAGCAAAACACACGTTGGAGATCAACCACGATGCTGGAGTTAGGTTAAATAAGAGTTTCCTTAGCATTGTGAACGATGTCGGGGGCTATGAAAACATGGACTTCGTCGAGCGGGACGCTCGAAACTACATTGGCCAACACAGAAGATCTTTATGTAAGGATGGTGATGGTTAGGCACTCCTACGACACTTTTCTTCAATGAAAGATAGAAATAACGAGTTCTTCTATGACATTGCACTCGATGAAGGGAATAAAATCTGTAGTGTGTTTTGGGCTGATGCAAGAAGTCGTGCTGCATGTGAAGAATTTGGTGATGTTGTTTCCTTTGACACCACTTACTTAACAAATAAGTACGACATGCCATTTGCGCCTTTTGTTGGAGTTAACCATCATGGACACTCCATTTTACTTGGTTGTGGATTGTTGTCTTCGGAAGACATTGTCTCATTTGTATGGTTGTTCCAAAGTTGGCTAAGATGCATGCGTAATAAAAGTCCTCAAGGTATTATTACTTACCAATGCAGGGCAATGGCCAATGCTATTGAACAAGTGTTTCCTGATACGAGGCACAGGTGGTGTTTATGGCACATCCTGAAGAAGTTGCCTGAAAAATTGCACGGGTATAGAAATAATCCCGTTATCAAAACCGAACTACATGCGCTTATATATGATTTTGTTTGTCCAAGAGAATTTGAAAATGGTTGGAAGGAACTACTTACCAAACATCGATTGGAGCAAAATGAATGGCTATGTAATTTGTACGAAGAGAGACATAAATGGGTTCCGTGTTACTTGAAAAAATATTTTTGGGCAGGCATGTCTACGACTCAGAGAAGTGAGGGAATAAATGCTTTTTTTTGATGGATTTATCAATTCTACAACCACACTTCAACAATTTGTGGTCCAATACGACAATGCGGTTAGGGTAAAGGCCCAGAAGGAAATAGAAGCGGACTTCTCCTCCATGAACACCACTATTGCATGTGGCTCTTAGTCACCGATTGAGAGACAATTTCAAGTGGAATACACACATGCAAAGTTTGAGGAGGTCCAAACTGAATTTCGTTCAAGGATGAATTGTTTCATCAAAGACACCTTAAAGGAGGACTTATGAAACACTTACACTATAAAAGAGGAACGAATGTGGAAGGGTAATCGTGTACCAGATAAATTTTACAAAGTTCAATTTGATCCCCTGAAATAGACAACCACTTGATCTTGCCAACTCTTTGAGTTTAGAGGAATTATATGTCGTCATTCCCTCTTGGTATTTTGTCAAGAAGATGTTTACAGTGTTCCCTCACAATACATTTTGCGGCGCTGGAGCAAAAATATTCGAAGAAGACACACACTAATAACAACATCGTATAGTAATTCCACAAATGAACCACGCATGGAAAGATACAAACTGTTGTGCAAATGTTTTTATGAAATTGCTGAAGTTGCATGTGAGTTTGAGGAAGCTAATACTGAATTGGAAAAAGAACTTAATTGTTTGGGTAAAAAATTTGGGTTCAGTTCTTCCATGACAAATAACATCATCAGTGATGTAGGCCAACTAAGATACGATACTGGTGCATGCACATCAATACCACTTAGTCCAGTTGGAACATCTGATGTCCTTGTACACAGTCCTGCAACTGTTAAGCGAAAAGGACGTCCACGCACAAACAGGTTCAAGTCCACTGTTGACAAAATAACCAAAAGAAGAAAGTCAACTTCATTCACAAATACTTCAACACCTCCCACCGAACAATGCGTGAGTCATTAATTACGTTAAAATTATTCATTAAATACTTTATTCTGTATCAATTTTGTTGTACTTAGTACTTGTGTTGTTGCAGGGCGAAAGAACATCTAATGTTGTTGAACGTGATGACCGTGTACAATTTCAAGCCGACACTATCCAACTCTCACAAGATACCGAAATGGGTCATTTTGGATTTTTGTCGTTGTTGTCAGCTATACATAACAATTTCGATAACAACATCAGTTGATATATACAACTTCTTCGCTGTTTTTTTGTAAATTTATTCTATTTTTGTAAGTGACAATGGTCATCCATGAAATCCCATTGATGAATGTTTGGAATGCATATGAATACACCATAATTTGCTATTGTAATCGATTACGAGGCTGTCGTAATCGATTATTGTGTTCAGTTCATTAAACAAAACTACCCACTGCATCAGTACGTATACAACGTCTATAAATTGCAATTCTATACATAACTGCCCAAACACGTCCTTCCTCAAAAACGTTTGCAAAAGCTCACTTCTCTCAGTGCAAAACCCTAAACGAAATTAAATGGGTGATCGTGGAACGAAGAAACAAAAGGCATCTTCTTCCGTTGGTGGACGTCGACGCCGCCGGAGTCCAACCCTGTCACCATCGTCATCCCCTCCAACACCTAACAATGATCTCTTCTCCTCGGATGAGCAACAGGAGAAATATGCCCAACATTTTGTCAATCGTGAAATATTGGAAAGTAAGTATCTAGAGTACGGTTACTTTGAAGGAAAAAAATTTCGATTCTATGACATATTGGACGAAGTTGGGCTGACTGAATTTGTGTTTAAGAAGACATTACCACCCACAATTAGTGAGAGTGTTCTATAGCAACATGTCAATATCGGATACTGGGGTTATTTGAAGCGAGGTAAAAGGTGTAAAAATTAGGGTCAGCCCTAATCTTTTTCAACAACTCACTAATCTCCCATCTGATGGTGTTTGTTATGAAGGAAAACTTGTAGATGAGTGAAAAGAACAATACGATTATGTGACTGCAAGGCAACTAGTGTGTAGAGATGATGCAGTCATACAATCTAAAATACTAGCGGGACAAATGAAGGTTCAACCAAGGATACTTCATTACGTTCTCACTAGAGTATTAATTCCTCGTGCAACCAATATTGGTCAGGAATCCAAAGAGGATATTATGCTGCTATGGGCATTTTTCAATTCCATTCACATTAATTGGGGACATCTTATTAGATATAAGATGAAAAGAGCATTAAAGGAGAACGCAAAGTTGCCATATCCACATTTGATAACCATCTTCATGGCTCATTTTGAAGTGCCTACTGACAGTGATCCCATTTCAGAAGTGAAGTTCAAGCAAAAAATTGGTTGTGAAGTTGTAGCATCATTTGGTTATGTGCAAAATGATGAAGGAGAATGGGTTCCCAAAGGCAACGCCCCCACCCCCCTTACAAGAAGGTCAACATGAACAAGGAGAAGATGATGAACAAGGTAGTTCATCTACAACACTAAATAAGGTCATCAACCGCATAGAACAACTTCAAACCTTTGTTGGTACAAGATTTGATGCCTTTGAAACTCGATTTGATGCCCTTGAAACACGATTTGGAAACATGGACATGGTCATCACTACAAGGTTTGATGCGTTGCAATCGCGCGTTGGGAACATTGAAGAACAACTACAACACTTGCAAAGGCTTCTGAAAACAATCCTCAGACTTAGAATTGGTTGTTTAGGCTTTATTTTCTGCATTATAAAGAACTATGTACCACTGTTCCTACTTTGATAAATTCAAGTCTTTAATTTAATGAAGTTCTTTACTGTCAAACTGGTTCCTCAATTCTTGACATTTATTATGTAATGTTCAATTTATGATACACTTAATAGAATTGCAGTTGTGAGTAAAACATAAATACCACTAACCAAATATTACCTCCCCATCCAATTACAGGTGGAGTTCTGCCTAAAAGTCACTTTTTTTGGAATTGGTCACCCTTGTCACCCTGCCTTACTACTTCTGTTGGTCTTTCTGTACAAAACCTGATTTTCTCTTGGGTAATCGTTTACCAGTAATGTGTAAACAATTACCACACCCTTTTTTGAACACTCTCAGTCAACCCTTGCACTACTTGGTCCCCCCACTCATGAGGGGTCACTCCACATTCCTTGGCCTCACATCACATCGCCAACCACCATCTCCCACCACTGAAACACCAGGAGCATCCTAAGACAAGTGCAAAAGTGCCTAAAAGTCACCTTTTTTGACAATGGTCACCCCTGTCACACTGACTGACTACTTCAGTTGGACTTTCTGTACAAAACCTCATTTTCTCTCGGGTAATCGTTTACCAAGACTGTGTAAACGATTACCATAGCCTTTTTTCCACACTGTCAGTCATCCCTTTCACTACTTGGTCCCCCTACTCATCACGGGTCACTCCACACTTCTTGGGCTCACATCAATCACCAACAACCATCTCCCACCATTGAAACACCAGGAGCACCCTAAGACAAGTGCAAAAGTGCCAAAAGTCACTTTTTTTTACAATGGTCACCTCTGTCACCCTGACTGACTACTTCAGTTGGACTTTCTGTACAAAACCTGATTTTTCTCTCAGGTAATCGTTTACTAGGAAGGTGTAAACGATTACCATAGCCTTTTTTGAACACTCTCAGTCATCCCTTGCACAACTTGCTCCTCCAACTCATGAGGGGTCACTCCACACTCCTTCACCTCACATCACATCACCAACCACCATCTCCCACCGCTGAAACACCAAGAGCACCCTAAGACAAGTGCAAAAGTGCCTAAAACTGACCTTTTTTCACAATGGTCACCCCTGTCACCCTGACTTTATTCCCAACCCTAAATAAAAATCATTTTCATTTATATTCAAAACTTTATTCCCAACTAAAAAACCACTACTAGAGTCGTCCCACTTACCCAATAACTCACTCAATATATTTCTACTTAGTTTAACATTCACAATGACATCTAAAAACCACGCAAATGGAGTCTTCGCAATCAATGACCGATGTTCGTCTGTCAAGCGTTCGTTCAAAGTACATATATACTTTGTCGAAAAAGAGTGACGAACACTCAACTGCATAAACCAAAATAAAATCAGCAAAACTACTAAATCCAATAACCCAATAACCAAAACAAAAGGATACGAACCCCAAACCTTAACCCAAACCAAAAAACCATGGTACGAAATGGAATGGAAAACCACTTACCTTCGTCGTCGGACAATGGTCACCGAACCTTGCCATTTTGCACGATAACTTGTACGAAAAACACCACCTTTATGAAAATGGAGGGAGACAACACCACGCACACAGAACAATCACAGAGAAAGCAAAGTGAAGAGCCACGAAACGCGACCTTCAGGAGACGGGACCTTCGTTTCCAATGAAACAGAGAAAGGGGTATTTTCGAATTTTCAGTTAAAACAAGGGTTACGGACTTCCATTTCGAAGGTTTTTAAAAAATATTCATTTTAAGCCAAACCAATGAAAATAAGACACGTGGCGTTGTCAAAAAAGTGTTAAGAAATCGTTGTTGGAATATCGCTGTCCTAAAAAAAAGGATGTTGAAAAGTCAAAGGGGAAAAAAATAAAATTTAGAGTGTGTTGGGTTACGAAATGGGTAGAGAAAAAAAAAGAAAAGAGGATGGGAATGCATGGGGTGTGTGTTACGAAGAATGAAGAGAGAAAGACGGATTTAGGTGAGAAATGAGTGACTTAAAGTGGGACCTACTTGGAAGTGAGAGAAAATGTAATTTAATGGTTTTGGGTCCACTTGAAAGTGTAGATATAGAAGGGAGTGTGTTTAGAGTAAAAAGGGGGTGTATTATAATTAGGTATTTTCTTTAATGTTGGGTATTAATTAAAAAGTGGGGATGCACTAGAAATGTTGTTCTAGTTGATGGAAGTGTGAAATTAGTAATTTCACGCATCAGTAGGAAAAATAATTAAATTAATTTATTTAATTATTTGTGATTTTAATTAATTGTTGGTGAATGAATTTGGTTGACTTTATATATGATGGTGATGGTTGCGATGGTAAAATTATGAGAGTAAGCGTTCTGTCATTTCCTTAGAATTTTTGTCGAATCGATGGTGTTCGTATTGCGATACGATAATGTGTTGAGTCTCTACGGAGGCTGAGGTTCGAGTGTCACCCTTTCCTCATGCGCGAGGACTAGAGAGGGTTGGATGTCTCGCCCAATGACTTCTGCTCGTGTGAGTATAGTGCTCGGTGGGTGCGCCTAACCGAAGTTTTTACTCGTAATTCCTTGAGGAGTCGGGGAGATAGGTCTGAAGTTGCGATGGAAGACGGCTCAAATCGCCCTGTTTTGCGAAACAGGTTTGGTACGACAAAATTCAAGGAAACAACATAAGCTTGTGTAAATGATTTGAGTTGTGAATTTAATACTGTGATGTATTGTGATGTTGTGACTTTGATAGTCTGGGTGGTGATTATCTAAGTTATGAGTTGAATAATGTGTTGTATTGTAAGGTTGTGACTAGGATAATCTAAGTTATGATATTTTGATATTGAAATTATATGCTATGTTAGGTTCTTAGTTACTCACCCTTTCCTTTTGTGGTTGTGGTTCCACCTACGATGATCGTACTTGTACGGGAGTAGATGGCGTTGCAGATGAGGCAGAGATGGAGTAGCCCGATGAGAGTTATGGGAATAACTATGGGCGATTTATCATGTTTTAAAGTAATTTTATATTTTTGAATAACGAATTTGATATTTGTAAGGTTTTAACCTTATGTTGTAAGACGCATAGACTTTTGATGTTTAGTTCCGCGATGTTAATAAAAAAAAACTGGTGTAAAATTTTGGATTTTGGGGTGTTACAATTTGCAATCTATTATTGAGTCAATTAGGACTTGTTCAAATGGTTAGGTTGCATAAATTTGGTGTAGAAGGTGAAAATCCGATTTTAAGTGCTTTTAGAGTATAAAAAATGGTTTGATACACGTAGTCTTGGGTTTAATGATCAAATGATGCTTACTTCTACTTATAAATGTGATTTCCCATCAATTCTAATGTTTAGAAAACCCCTTTAATCATTAGAACAAGTTCCAAGTGCATCAAAAGCCAATTTCGAAGTTGTCGACAGTTGGTATGGGGCTCGGGCGCCTGTGGACGCACCCAAGCGCCCTCGTTTCTGTGTAGCTCGTTCCCAGGCGCTCCCCGAGCGCCCCTGGGCGGCCTTGAGCACCATTGCAACATTTTTGGGGAATATTCAGGGTTTTGGATGTCCGTTTTGGATGTTCTTTATATTGTTTTAGGTGTTTTGGACCCTTTCAGAGCTATTAGTGCGGGTTGCAGAGCTATTTTCCTTACCTAAGTATGAGTATCTAGATGCCATGAAGAAATTGTGTTATTGTATGATTTCTGATGACTTGTATGGGTGTTTCTATTTATTTGATGTATGATCAGTAGTCTCATGTATTGGTGTACTATGTGAATGTGAAGTGATATCAATGGTTTCAAAGGTATGGAAGAGAGTTCTAGGAGGAACTTCTCAGTGGTGGTTTTAAGTGTGTTAGTATGAATGCAAGGAGCTCAGTATTGGGGATTATCCTGACACTTTAATGGTCATACATTCTCAAATAGAGAGGTTTGACGCATGTGGTGAGAGTAGTAGGAGGTCCAAGCCTGAGGGGCCTTTCTCCATTTGGCAAAAAGGCATTTGAGGACTAACCTTGTGATGTGTGGTAGGGTAAAACCCAATTGGTAAGGGCTTTGCAAAACAGTAGTGGCCACCAAAAGTGCACAACCCACCATAGCTCGACATTTATGCTAAGTTCGGACAGTCCAGTCAAAGTATTGTCATGCATAATCAATTTGGTTGGTTTGTATGATATGTGTATCATGTGTATAATGTTTAACATGTTCCAATATATCAATAATTGTTTGTACTCTAGCTTATTCTTGCTTGTGTGTTGTTTTTCTATGTGTTGTTTTCTCTTTTGAGATGATCACTTAAATGGTGTGAGCTTGGGGAGACAATCTTTCTAGTTGTTCCAAGGAGAGATAATGGTGAAAGAGATTAGGAGTGAGATGGTTCCATATGTATAGATAACATTCATATGTATAGATAACATTTCTCTAGGTTTGTTTTCATCTAATGATTTTATCATCATATAGGTAATATTTTATTTTAATAGTTTTATACTATTAAAATGCGATGTTACATAAAGAGTTTTATATTTTTTTAATCAAGTCTTACTTGTTTAATTTCTTGTTCAGTTGTAACTTAAATAATGTTTGATCCAATCGTATTATTTATTTCATCTTACATATTATTTTATAATTTTATTATCATTTATATGACAATTTTGTGTACAAATTTCAACCACTAAAATTTCACTATTCTATATACAATCCAAAATCAATAAGTCCTTAGTGCAGAAATTATTGACCATGTCTTTGTTCGATAAAGAAATTTTTCAATAGGTCATAGGTTTTTAAAGACGCCGTGACGCCAGACAAGTAGTGGGAGATTTTTATTGTAATAATAATGTAGGCAAGATTAAATTAGTGATCATTGGTTGAAAAATAATACTATAATAATAAAATTTTTGATGAAAATTATTAAATAAGTGATGTTTATAAAATTATAATATTATAAATAATAAAATTATAAAATAATGAAATTATAAAATTGTAAAATAATTAAATTTTGAAAGTTGTTAAGGCAAGATGATCTAAATAAACTAGCTTGTCTAATAACTTAAGTTTTGAAATTTAAATTACAACACTTAAGGAAATATAGTTTATTGAGTAAAACATCTAAAAAAATGTATATTAAAACATCTTTATTAAACGCAAGATAAACAATAAAATGATAAATATAAAATATTAAATTGTATTTGACAAAAACTTATCTAAAGAAAGTAATAGTAAACTTTGAATATTTTATCAAATAAAATACTACTCTCAGACACACAAACTCACTAAATGCTCGTGCTACAGATCATGTCTAATTGTTATAAGAACACTAAATGCATGAACGTATTATTGTTCTGCTTTGCTTTTACTCTTTTTATTTGTACAGGGAATCACAAAGACGTTGAGAAATAAAAAGATATTTATGGAATTTCAACAAATATAATACTAACAAAAAATATCTAATTATTACACATTTAAAATAAAGAAATAAATTAAGACCAATTGTAACGTTCCGACAACTTACACCTATCCCTAAATTACTCCAGACTAAGCACATTTAACCATGGAGTTCTTATGGGTTAGGCTACCGAAAAACAAATGCATTTTAGTGATATCCATATGCCCCTCCACTGGAAACCTGCCAGGAACCGCTCCTTGTTAGTGCCCCTTGCACTTCGTGCCTCTTGCACCGGCGATCACTCCCCGCCCTCGTCAGTGCCTGAGTGTCATACCAATCAATATGGAAACTTATTTGAAATTTTCAAATAAATACTATAATCAAGAGAGTATTTTAACCTAAAATTAATTAAATGAAATTAGCTAATATTTATTAAATTATAAAAATGTTTTTGATTTTCTCATTCCAACAACAAAAAGACACGTAAAAGAAATAATATATTTGAATTAACATTTGTGTAAAAAATATTTAATTTATATTATTATGAAAATATATAAAGAAAAGGACAAAATTGGATGTTCAAAATAAAAATAATTATCAAGAATAAAGAGAAATTCATTTATAAAATCAATAATTTTGGTGAAGATGAATCCAAACAATTTTTATTATTATCGTCACTGTTATTCTTATTTCAAAACTTAGTCTAAAGTATTTTTTTATCATCCTAGTAACAAATAAGGAAGTACCGTTTCTTTGTGTACTAAAATTTTGTAATATACTTTCATTTTAATAGAAAATAATCTCTTCAATTGATTAACTACTTCTAATTTAACTTAAATCAAACTCTTTCAAAGCTTTGAAATCCATCCATCTATTTAAGAAATATTAATTAAATTTATTTTAATCTTTTCATTCTTTTAATGAGAAATGTACGCTAATAACAAAATCCAATATTCATTAACTTACATTTCACCTCTATAAATCATTCCTCATAATGTCAACCTTCACAACTAATACCTTAAGGGAAAAAAAAAGAATAAATAAACACCCATTAATAATAAATTCATTGTTAGGTAAAAGGGGTAAAAGAAAAAATAACTATATAACAAACCTCAAATTCATGAAATATAGCGAAACTGATTTGAGAATAATTGAAATGCGATTTAAGTTTTTTCAGTAAATAGCAATCCATAACGAAATCAATTGACATTTCACAGTTACAAAATACATTTTTTAGGATCAAAATAGTTGAATTTAATAGTTAGCTTATTAGTTAGGCTTGTTGTAAACCGGGGATGTAGCTCAAATGGTAGAGCGCTCGCTTTGCATGCGAGAGGTACAGGGTTCGATCCCCTGCATCTCCATTCCATCCAAAATTCCTTTTGACATAAATATAATTTGTACTGGCTTGTTTCGACTAATCAACAAACTACTTAGATTTGAAAACTTTTTAACCTATTTGATTTGATGTTATTTATCTTTTAAATTTATATTAACATATAAAATAAAATCTAAACATGTCTATTTTTAATTGGTTCAACATGTCATAATAATGGTTTAAAGAAAATTCAATTTTAGTTGAGCTAACCACTTTACACCTTTCATCCATTAGGTAGACTAATTTTACAGTTTAATAAAATAATTTAAATTTTGTATGATATTAACAAAATTAGTTTAAGATTATATTCATCTTGGCAGTAATAATTCATGTGGACTATAATAAGTGAAACAAAAAAAAATTAGAAAAGGAAGTTTGAATAATATTTTAACTTTTTTGAAAAATAATATTTAATAACTTTTGCAGCACTTAAACTGTCTATAATAATTATTAGACACTTATGTGATTAAAAGTTATTTTGAAAAATATTTGTAAAGCAAAGGAGTAACACAACTTTTATACTGGTTCACTCCAACCTGAATTACGTCCAATTCTTTCTTTTCCTCTTAAGACTTCTTAAGGAGTTTAGCTAATCTTTAACAAAGATTACAACAATTATCAACTATTCTTAGTTTACAACGTATATTAGCAACCACTCCTAATATCAATGAGTATCAACCACTCAAGGTATATAACAAGTGTAGAAAAAGTGAGATCAATTATCTTAACCAAGAGGGGAGTGAATCGAATTTTCCTTTTTAAAAATTGTTCTTTCAAAAGCTTTTTAAAATTTTGAAGTTTTCTTGGAATGCAATCAAACAAGAATATGAACAATTATAAAAGAGAAGGGATAGAAAGATCAACACATAAATATATACGGGTTCGGCCAAGCCTACATCCAGTCTTCCTTCAACAACTTAAGTTGAAGGGAAGCACTATATTGATAGAGTTTTACTAGCAAGAAATACAAATAGTTCCCTTCAACTTGGTTATTAAGAGGCACATACACAGCTAAAATGAATTTTTTGGGAATTATAAGAAAATCTTTACTGAGGAAATTGGTTAAAGAGAAATCAAGTTTCAAAAAGTGTCCTAAAATAGTAGAACTGAAAAAGAAAAAGGCAAAATTTTGGTTGAATCCATAGTTAAATGGGATTAGGATATTAGTGCTGGATAATTGGTTAAGATAATCAATTGTAACAAGTGATATACCAAGGAAAGAAATCAAACACAAAACCCAGTGAGTATGTAAATCCTTAAACAATTTGAGAGTTTCCATTGTTTGATGTCAAGTTGATATTGCTTGAGTTTTCATTTGGATAACATCACACTTGAAGCATGGAAATGATCAAGGAAATTTTGTTGAATTTAAATAACTCAATGCCAAACATCCAACCTAGGAATAATCATCCTTTTGTGATAGCCCATTTGAGCCTAATTGCTTTGAATTATGCACCTTAACCTTAACTTTAATTAGTATTCTTTCCCTCTGCACAGTTTAGGGATAGAGAGCATAGGTGCATTTTATTCAATTTTAAAATGGGAATTGGTTGGTGGAGTTGTACTTAGAAAAGAAAGGGGCTGAGTATTTTGTACTATAATTCACTCCTTAGTATTGTATAGAAATGTAAAAAAAAAAACAAGAAAAGGAAAGAAGAAAAAGAAGGAGTGAATAATGAATGTAAAAAGAAACATTGGGTTTTGAGGTATGAGATGGGATGAATTGAGAGTAGAATTGGAAGTGGGTTTAAAGTGTAGTTATGCTCTCTTTTCTAAAGTTTTGCTTTTGTTATCTTGAAAAACCATAATTCTTGGAAGCCCAACCTCATTACAACATTTAAAAGTCCTTGAGATTTATGTTGATTGTGTGTGTGGTTTGATTGAAAATGATTGACAATTTTAATTTGTTCAATTTCGGTGGAAATGAGAAAAACACACCCTTGTAAGATTCAAGAAAGAATTTCCTTGGTTAGAATCAATGGTTCTTACAATTGATTGTCTTGAAAAGTTTGTTGCACTTTTATCCTGCTTTTATTTGATAAGTGGATTCACCACTTGCTTCTGATTTTGAATATGTAGTTTGGAATGCACAATTTGTCTTGTAAGGACTATGAAATTGATTTCTCAAATAACCAATTTCAAAGTTTGAGTTTTGAAAAGCTGTTGGGATCTTATTACTTTGCTTGAGGACAAGCAAGATGCTAGGTTGGGGGAAGTTGATAAGTGCAAAAAAAGTAGTAAATTTTCATATGAAATTTTGGTACTTCTGTATTAAATTGTGTACATTTGTATCAATTTTCTCCAATCTAAGAAAGATGAAATGTAATCACATGTTTCTGAGTTGTTGATTAAAAGGAAATCATTTGATCCCTATTTTGAATATGTTCCAGGTAAATTAAGAGAAAAGATAAAAGAGAGAAGAGTAAATCCTGCAACAATTCGCCCAAGCTAAAATGATCTCGCTTAAGCTAGATTCATCCAAGAAGCCATTGATTTAAAAGTCATTCTCGCTTAAGCGAAAATAATTTAGCTTAAGCGAAAATGACTATCTTCTCCAAGAAGTTTCTTCTCGCTTAAGCGATAATCATCTAGCTTAAGCAAGAATTCGCGTAGTATATATACTGACGATTCAGAAAGAAAGAAGGAAGACAAAGAGCAGGGAGAAAAGAAGACACAGAGCTACCCAAAGAGTTTTTCTTCCACTTTAGCTGTAGGATCTTCTTCTTCATCTCTTAGAATGTTAATGGCCACCATGAGTGACTGATCTTTTCTCTTGAGATTGAATGTAATCGATTCGAACTCGAATGTAATCTGGTGATATTTATATATAGCATTTATGTTTTATTCAATATTGGTATTTTTGTTTTGCTCTTAGTGCTTGATTTTATCTAATCAATAGTTTCATGAATGTGGGTTTTAGTTTTGACTGGAAAGTATTTCTAAAATTTGATCTGAATAAGAATACTTGATATCCTGCAATGCTAGGGATAGATTTCAGTTTATCAATTGCTTATAACACTTGAATATAATGTTGGAAAGTTTGTTGGAAATGTGAGGAATCAATATTCAAGGAACTGATCTTATTGATTTTATACGCGAGGAATCGTTATAAATGACTTTTGTGTGTTGCATTAATATTGGTAATTTCAGTTGCTATATGTTTATATTCATTAAGATTGCAGACGAGTGAGATAAATGAATTCAATTCCAACTTTTCATATTAAACTATCTTTAACTTATCTGCTGTTAATATTTTACTTTTACGCAACGTAGTATAAATTATCAAAATCCATTATGAATCAGGTTGAATACCCTTGTATATATGCTGTTTGAGATAAATTTATCTATTTAGTTGAAGTTGTTCCTCGTGGGATCGACACTCTTACTTAAAAATCATTATACAACAGTTGACTATTGGTACGCTTGCCAAAAGTTCAACAAGTATTTTTTGTTCAAGCACAAACACAGATATAATCAAGCAATTGTTTTACCATTTTGTTGTGCAAGAAACTACAAAACATTTCTTTTGTCATCATCAAAAACTCATGTGAGATATGGGTTCAGCTATACTTAGCTCTCCCTATCAACAAGTATTATGAATCACTCCTGGTTTACATTAGTCAACCTGAATAGATCGTTTAGCTCATATAAGCTAAACAAACAAGTATTTTAATTCACTCATGAATTTACAATTATCAAAATGTTCTTGAATACAAGTACAAATTCAAATAAATCCCAAAGAGAGAATAGATTCAATACAATGACATTTGAATACTTGAAAATACTTTCCCTTTTAAATAAGTGTTAGATCATGTAGAGAGGCAACATAACAACAAGCTTATCTTTATGCACATATCTCTTGGTCTTCTCTTCATGCAATAATCTATATATACCCTTCTTCAACAGAGATTTAGTGGATAGAGAATTGACTTCCACATAGACTTCGTAGCCTTTTTAGATAGGTAGTCAGACTCAAGTCTACGTTGCAGAGTTGCAGTGCTTTGTCAGAGCTTTTAAAAAAGTAGCTTATACAGTTCTGTAGAGCTTGAAGCATTAAGGAAACATTCTTGAAATGTCTTCCTGTCTCTTAATGTGTTTATCCTTCTTGTGCAGGAATTTGAATAAAGGTCTTGTACTTTCATGTTTTGCACAGATAAAGAGAATAAAACATACAAGTAAAGATGTGTTTTTTGTACATGCATTAAAAGTTTTAAACGTTGGTAAATGTTAAGGTGTATTGGGTGTTCAAAACATATTGCGTATGTCAACTTGTTTGATAGAGGCATCGTTTAGGAAGCAATGTGTTTGATATATGATCTGTAGACGATATAAAATTTTAAACAGTTAATAAAACTTTTTATAAGTTTCATTACATCATTTAACAAGTTTTTTTCCAAATGATTCTTTTCTTTAAACACTTATTTGTTCAACACTATTGGGATATAAAATTTAAGCTTTAGTGTTTTACAAAGTGTACACTTAAAACGTTTCCTTTTGTTAGACGTTGTTTTGTTAAGCATTATTTGTTAGACGATATATGCTAAATTTCTTAAAATGTTATAATGCTTATTTTGTTCAACGTTGATCTTTTTTTATAAATGCTTATTTCATTCAACTTTATTTTTAATAAATGTATCCTTTAGCCGCTTCATTCAATAAACAATATTTCGTTAAGTATTGTATGTTAAACTTTAAAACATAAGTTGTTAGAAAATCTAGTTCTCTAAACGATCTTATCTTAACTATAATAAGACTTTCAATACAAATAACAATTAAGATAATAATCATACTCATGATAACTATTGCAGTAATATTAGTAGTAATAATAAAAGGATACTATCATATATAGTCAAGGTTAATAAGTCTTGTCCGAAAATTTAACAAATTTACTATTAAGTGTAAAATAAAATATAATTTTGTAAGAAAAAATATATAATAAAGTTTTATATTATTTTTTTCATTCTTACAAAATAGGTTGAAATTATTTCAATGTTGCCTTTGTTTAAGTGAAGATTTCACTTGTGATTAAAAATATTACTATTCTTTGTTAGCTTTTACTAATGTGTTATATTTATAAATATATACTGAAATAGTTTTAATTTATTGTTAGTAGAGGGGTGTGTATAGAGAAATTAAAGGGTATAGAACAAATTTCTTGGCCCAATGCTGGAAAAGGGGTTGCATTTTTTAAAAGCTAGGGTTGTAGGAGAAAAAGGTAACTATTTGGCATATTTCAAAAAAATAGAGTGTATAAATGAAAATCAGGGTTGCTTTTAGCTCTTTGTAGTTTTCTTTCATGAATAAACTAATTTTTGGCCTTATTTTTCAACATGAACAATTTAATTTCTCGCTTTAAATTAATCAATCTTTAACTCTAACTGCATAAAAAAACATTAAAATATCCAAGACTCTCATAAACAACCAAACAGTTAACAATGTCAGCATACCAAGGTTTAGGGTACATACCTTTTACAATTGTCAAAGCTAGTAGGACTTCATCAGAAAAGTCATTCTGAATTGAATGTCATCTTCTTCCTTTTCAATCCTACTAAGACGGTTAGGTACTAAGTTGTGTTCCCCACTTTTGTCCTAAATCTCAATGTCAACCTCATGAAGCAATAACATCTATCTAATCAACCTTGGTTTGAAGTATAATCATAATTCATTTGAAAATCACATTGTTGATTATTTTTATATAAAAAATTGTTTTTCATTTTTTAAAGAGGTTTTCTAAAACGAAATAAGTTGAAAGGTTGTTGACTAAACTTCTAGGAAACAGAGGTGTGTCTCAATGGACAACTTAAGTACCTTATCTTTCCTTAGTCAAACTATTCTCCAACTAGTTTTACAAATTTCCCAACAAAACTATGATAAAAATCCAAAAAACAAATTTCCTAAACTAAAGAAAATTAAGTAAAATAAATGATAGAGAAAAAAATAAAGAAAAAGATAATGTAAATGAAAAACAAACAAAATGATAAAATACCTAACCATGTTTCCTAGCAACGACGCCAAATTTGATAATAATAACAATGCTTATCAATTAGATCTTCCTAAGGAATATGGAGTATATGCTACCTTCAACATATCCGACCTTCGTCCTTTTGCAGATAATAATGCAAAAATGGATCCTTTAGATTTGAGGACAAATCCTTCTCAAGAGGGAAGGGATGATGAATAGGGTCAACCAATGGACCTTTTACCAGAGGAATGGTCAGAAGAATACAAGAAGAACTAGAAGAAGAGGCATCAAATGCTAAAGAGTCAATGCAAATCAAGCTAATTTGGCAAGTAAAGGACCGCTCAACATAGTCACATGGTGCTTCATAACTTGCCTTATAGACCAGACATGCGCTCATCACTAGTGGAGCTTCTAGAGTAGTACCATTCTTCTTGTCTTGTATATGTGTAAACCCACTTTAGAACGAAATTTAGGACGAACGCTATTTAAGTTTTGGATGAACGCTATGAAAGTTCAGGACGAACGTTACTTATACTCATTTATTAATTACGGGAAGAACGAGCGTTCGGTATAAAACCGAGCGCTACTTATAACGTACGCTTTGGGACGAGCGTTTGGTATAAGACCAAGCGCCACTTAGGACGTACGCTTTTGGGTCGAGACCATTCGCTGATTCAAAATCTTAAAAATAGGATTTTATATAACGATCACAACACAAGTTAAAAATTTTATTGAACAATTGATGTGCTAAGAGTTTAGGGATCAAGAAAATCAACACAGAAAATTTATCCTGGTTCGAATCAAAAGATTCTACGTCCAGTCGTTAATCACTATAAATAGTGATTAACCTTTTTTTACTAAAATATGGTTTGCAGATTACAATCAGATAATCAAAATAAGCAAAGAAAAGAAAACACCTTCCTTCGACAAACGAATGGAAGAACCTGCTCAGCCAACTTGAAGAGAACCGCTCCGACCTTTGACACACAAAACGCGAGCTTCTCCTATTCACAAGACCAGGCAAGAGCACTCTATCACTTTGAGAACTTCCTCAGACAAACTGTATTCTCAAAATGGCATAGATCCTTTTCACTCACAGAGAGCTTCCCTTAGGCACAAAGCTCTAATACTCTCAATTGAAAAGTTACTTCTAAGAGTTGTGAAGACCTCTATTTATAAGCCTAGTTTCGTGCATGGTTGAAAACTGAAAAGACATCTCCCAACTGTCACTGATAATCGATTATCATAAGGGATAATCAATTATTTGTGTCCGTTATGGGGTTTTCAAAAGAGTGATAATCGATTATCCTGAGCAATAATCGATTATTCCAGAGACTTGGACAGAATTAAATGAAACACTGATAATCGATTATTCTGTGTAATAATCGATTATTTGCGCAAGCAACTCTCTTCTAAATTGGCTCGTGATAATCGATTATTCCTCTTGATAATCGATTATTTGTGCAATGACTCACTAAATACGAAAACTTCTAAGACTTTTTACATCATTACATTTTATCCTATACATTTGTTTCTACAAAATGCGTTTAACAAAGATGCATTTAGAGTCTTCAATTCTTCAGCTTTTATCATCATCAAAATTTTCACAGTATCTTCAAGATACCAATGCTCCTCATTGGTAACAAAGATGTGATGGAAAAGTTACGTTTTTAACAATATGACTAAGTGTCTGAATGTATATTTTCCAAGCTTCTCAATTTCTCACACAACACTCATGATATCTACGTTTGGCCGAACACTGAAACGTAAAGCTATATATAAGAGGGCGTTCGTCCTCAAATAAAATTCTTTCCAAATGAAAGGATTTCAGCTTTTTCAAAGAAGTTACGAAGGATACCGAAAGGTCTAGGACCGTTCAATAACGAACGTTCATTATCATATAAATCTCATATTCAAAATCTCACTTACAGTAACCTCATTTTTTTCAGTATAAACTTCCATACATTTAATTTCTCATATCATAGTATTTTCCATACTTCTCATGCATTATCTCATCATCATATCATACACCAAAATCAAATACCATAGATCATACTTAGTAAAATTCACAGAACATTCATACAACACAGTACAACTCCAGAATTAAATTTAATAAGCTTCCCTTACCTATAGAAGTGTGCATACGTTCTTCAGACAGAAAATCAGTTTTCAGTAAAAATCTCTTCTACCCTTAACGCTCAACCAAACTCTTCAAGCTAAAATTACAGAAAATCAAGATTGGTTCAGATAAGGTGCATGCAATCCAGACTTAGGCTTGCATGTTGATAAGGAAGAACAGTTAAGAACGTGAAACTTACCCGTTTCAGAATCCAAAACCGTTCGGTTCAAAACGTAGCTTATGACTCCGGGACTGCTTCCACGGTGCCTGAATGTTGATCGGAGTAGGAAATGGTAAGTTGCAGAAGAGAGAAGGAGAAGGGTTCTAGAGAGAAGACGGAGGAAGATGAAAAATCAAGTTTTTGGAAATAAGGTGCATGCAGAGGAGAATGAAGGGTTTTTCTGAAAAACTTAGTTTTGCTCCACAGTTGAAAACGAACGTCTCCTCTCCAATTGACACCTGTTTTCCACTTACTGTTTTCGAACCTTCCGAATTGACACTTGTCAATCGTTCGTTAGAGAATGTGAGTGCGTTTTAATTGCACTGAACGTGTGGCGTGGGTGCATTTATGGAAGCAACTAGGTGACTCAGCAGTGAAATTAATGAGACGCGACACATGTCAAAATTCAAAACCATCTCTTCAACATAAAATTAACTAATTATAAATAATTAGCTTTAAATTAAAAATTATATAATCAAATTTCATAATAAAGTTTCCTTTTGTAATATAGTTATCAATATACTTATAACTTTTACACATTTTTTAATAAATTATAATTAATAATAATGATATTACTAATTTTCTAAATTAGATATATTATTAAAACTGTTATTAACATTCTACATTATTACCTTAAAATTTAAATTTAATATTTATATAAAAATATTTAACTTTATAATATTAATATTGTTCAAGTGTTCTTCAAGTATTATTATTCATTAATTTGATATTTTATGTTGAAATTAACTATCAATGTTATTTTTTTATAAACAAAAACTTTTTATATATTTTTAATATTCTAAAAAATTACTCGAGGAAGTGAATTTGATTTTAAAAATATTTATTTAGAAATTAATGTTTTAAATTATTAAACATTTTAAGTATGTTTGAGAAAAAGATAAGGAAAAAAAAACTGATTTGGTACGTAAACAGTACTTTTTTATTTGAGTAACTAGTAAGGGAAGGTTTGATAATTTTTATTTTTAGGGCATATTATTGAAGAAAAAATCACCAGATTTATACTATAGAGGATTCACTATTTCTTAATTTTTTTATTATCTTTTAATTAAAATTTTTCTTAAGAAACAAAAAATAATTTATTTATTTAATTATTTGAAAAAAAAATATTTAAATGTATTTTTCTTTTAATAGTAACAGTTATATAATTTTTAATATTAAAATTATAAATATTTTAAATTAAATTATTTTTATATTTAATTAGTTATTCATAAAAGTAAAAAAGTTAAAAAATTATATATATATTTTAATATAACAAATACAAATGTGTGAACAGAAATACTTATGTAATAAACTTTTCCGTAAAGGATAAAGAGATTAGTTTTTATGAGCAACATAATTGATTTAATAAGGTGACAGCATCTCCCATGCAGTACAACATATGACCAACCCAAAAGGCTTTATTAAATATAAAACAACATTGTTCCTTCCTATTTTCTCTCGCTTCCGAAAATCTTGAACGAGAGTTTATAGATTACTGTGCGCTAGGTACTCTGTCCCTTTAATCCCTTTCTCTCTCTTCTTTTTCTTCTTTCTCTCTTCCCTTGTCGTCTTCTCATTGCTTCCTTCTGCTCCTGAAAGCCACCAATAATTTAATTAAACAAAAACAAACACTGTAATTCAAACAGTTGAATCATCATCATCATCCTCAATTAAACCTACCCATTTGAATCTGGAGATCTCCTTCTGGTAATACATTCTCCATTTCAAAATTCTTATTCATTCTTTTTATCTCAACCTCACCTTCCCCGTTAATGCTCTGACTATGCTTGTGAAAATCCCTTTTTGTTCTTTTCGGCTTTTAAAGTTATCTGAATTGCGGATTTTGTTTTCATTCCCAAGTTCTCATACCTCTTTCATGGTTCGGGGATATAGGATTGCGTTAAATCATTGTTTTTTCCCTAAGTTTTTCTTCCTTTTTTTTCTATTTTTTTTTTAAATTTTCAAGCATACCCTTTTGAGCTTTTGAATTTGTTGGAAGGCATGTTTGCTCTTCTTTATAAGTTTGATTCAAATTTCATTTCTTTAAGTTTGGATTCGGTTTATTTTAATTCCCCAACTTGATTTTGCTGCCTAGGATTGTAGGATTAGGTATTGTGAAGTTTCACTCATTTGATGATACGGCTGGTTTTATCTTCTTTCAGTTTAGCCTGATTAATCTCAAGCTATACTAATGTCTTAGTTTTGGTGCCTTAGGATGCAGACATTTTGTTGCACTTACCATCCTTGAGGTAGGGGAGAAACGAGGGAAAAGTAAATACTTTGTACGTTTTAATACTTTCTGAGGTGTTGATAAAACTCATTCCTTGGCCTTCTTCTAACAACTTTAGCTTTTGCAATGGTTTGCTCTTGTCATTTACAAGTTATGATTTTGGAGCAATTGATTTTTAGGGAAATAGTGCAATACCGATAAGTTTTCCCATTCATCCCTCTTAATAGGTACTTTAATTGAGCATACTATGGATTATCTGTTGTCAAAACTATGGAATTTTGTCACTTGTCTCACAATGTGCCCAATTCTAATATAAATGGTATTTTATTGCAAGTTGACATGCTTATTCTTGGCACAAAATATTAAGCTACAAAGACGATTTTAGGATCCACAGAATCAATGATCCATGCCATGACTTTTGAGCATCTTTTACTCCCATATAGCCCGTTCATCCTTATGTTTGTCTCTTTATCAGGAGCAGAAGCATTGCCATCAATGCGATTCCAAAAATATTTTCCTTTGACAAATATCTATAAATGGAATCTTCAAGTTATAGTTCTTTCCATTAAGGGGAACCATTGAAACATCAAATTTATTCTGAAGACATGACAAAGAACCAAAACTGGATTAGGAAAAACTGTAGAAAAGAACCAAGATGGTAAGAATTGTGAAATTTGAAACAAGGTGAAGAAAGAGGTAAGAAAAACTCTAATGGTGTTAGGATTGTAAGTCAGCTTGATACCATGTAAAACTCATAAAATTGCGTTATCTTGCTTGAGAATTCTCATATAAATCGCATTCTATCGATTCTCAGCTCAAAATATTGGGTAACTCGAGCACAAACATTTATCCCAAGTAAGAAGAGAATAACAATTAATTTAATGTCCAGAAATTTTTTTATTTATTCAATTTAAGGAGAGAATAAAAACTACAAAATATACGGCTAATTCAAAGTCCATATATTTTCCACTAATTCCATTGACAAGAACATGCCTTAATTCTTCTATTCATCTTTACCCAGTCATCAGCCAGTGGGGGGTCTAAAAAAAATATCCACTTATCTGCGTAATATTATAGTTATTGCTTTTCTTAGTGATAATGTACATGTATTTATTTTAATTTTTATTTCTCTTCCATCTAAATCTCCTGTTAAGGTGCATGTGCACCAGCAGCACATTTAACAATACTCTTTTTTGTCAAAAAAAAAAACCTTCGTTTTTGAGATATCTGGGCTAGTTCTACCTGATTTATGTGTTACTAGAGTAGTTTTAGGCTTTTCATTGAACAATTTTGCTATCTCCTGTTTGTATATCTTACCTCATTTATTTTATTGCATTGATTAAATAGTTAAATTCCGACTGTATATGTGACAAAGCATGCCCTTTAATTTCATGACAACATCTGCAGGCTATATACATGACTCTGGCACTCCTTACTTATAGCTTGAGATTTGAGGATCTAATATATGTTTTCTGTTGATTAATTTAGGTGGGATAACTTGATTCTGATGCAAGGTCAAAGGAGAACTGTTGGATCGTTCCCAACAATTATTAGTATGATGCAAGGGCCCAGTTCTCGTGGCACTGATACAAATCATCAGTCTTCCTTGAATCATGTGCAAAATGCTGTAGATTCCCGATTTTCAGATTATAGGGGATCTTTTGGTGAGACTGCATATTTATGTAGTACTAGTCATGATGTTCAAAGCTTCAGTTGTTGGAATTTAGGGGAATCTAGTTCTAGACTGAATCTGACCAACCAAAGCAATGCGGAAGGTCTAAAATCAGAACATGGTTCGTCATCTTCATATAATGCTACTAGTGAGGATGATCTCGAGTATGAGGAAAGGCAATTTGAACCAAATAGAGTAATTTTTCCTGTTAGCTCAAGTAATAACCTACATGGCAATCAATCTAGAGTTTATCCTTCCCTTTGGCAAGGCTCTAGTTCTAATCATATTACCCAATATATTAGTCCAGATATGGAGCATATTGCCCATGCTTCTGACCGTGGGAAGGGAAAAGAAGCTAGTAGTAGTGTTGATGACTATAATACTAGTGGAATAGATAGAGAAAAGATATTATTTGGCAGTGCATCATGCAATTACATAGGACCTTCATCTGAAAACTCTGGATCCATGGCTTGGGTTGAAGGTGATAGTTCAAGTTCTCTAGTTAATTGGGGTCCTTACTGCAAGAGAAAAGCTCTTGAAGGTAGTTCTAGGCAACTGTGCTCAGGAGGAAGCTCAAGCACGCTTGCACAATCTGAAAATGATTATTGGCCTATTGGTCCTGCTGATCCTAATGCTTCTAGCAACTTAAGTGATGGTACAACTTTGGAGGATATTCCTGTTACCAGTCCTCGATTACTGCAGAATGTAAGAAATGAAGTGAGACAAAAAGTTTCCAATGCATTTCCTTTGATAAGTATTGCAGAAAATCTAGAAAGGCCTGTAAGAAACTTCAATAGAAGAATGAGCCAACTACAGGATCAGGAATCTATACATGTCAATTTACCATCAATAGGGTGTTTTAGGCATCATAATCATTCTTCGCTGGATCAAATACCCAGCTCTCAGTCACTTAATGATTCATTGGAATTGAGGTTAATAGCTGAAGTAACAACTGCTAATTCTGGTACTTCTTTAAACCAATCACCTGCCCAACGCATCCATTCTTTTCCTTTGAGTAGAATCGCCAATCCTAGGGAGGGTAGATCTTCATTTTCTTATAACTCTGGAGATAGAGTTATTCGAGAAGATTTTAATTTGAGAGTGTTTCCCAGAGATAGTACTGAGCACCTTATGAATGCACCTGCATCTTTACGATATGAACCTACACATTGGCATACACCTTCTGGTAATGTGAACTTTTCTGAAGGTGTACCTCCTCGATCCTGGATTGGATCTAGTCCAAATGCCCACGCTTCACATAACTCTGGCTGGAATTTTAATCATGAAGTCCCAATTGAAAATGTGCACAGTGTGTCAGAGTTCAATCTTTGGCCCCCTTTTCCATCAATTTGCTCTGCATCTGGTGTTCATAATGGTCATTCTACTCCATCTTCCTCTGGTCCTCCCTCGTTTACCCAGGGTTCTGGCAACAATCAATCCTATCTAAGAACAACATTGTTAACGGAAAGAAGTGGTGCTGATGTTCTCTCTAGTCCCCATTCATTGCAAGCACTAACCTTCGGCAATGAGGGGAGACGACAACTACTATCCGAGGTATAATTTTTGTTTCTTTCCCTCTCTACAAATTATTTGTGCCGTTATTTGAAGGATACAACATGAATTTGTGATGGTTTTACAAAACAAGATATGTTATATAGCCAAGTTTAAATTTTTAAACAAGAAATGTGGATGAGTGAATAAATAGAACAATTTTTTCAGATTCATATTATTCTTTGATAATTTTTAGTGTCTTGATGTTTGTGCAATTTCATGTGGTATCTCATTTTTTCATAATCTTTTTTTCAATTTACTTTTTACAAAATAGCTTATTTGTAGCAGCCCACTAACAAGCATCTTTAGGAAGTGAAATTTGATAAAGAAATTAGCTAAATTCGGTGACATCATTGTCGTATCTGTTCGAATTATCTATTTGTTCTTTGTGCCAGATTCGCGAGGTCTTGATGGCAATGCGAAGGGGTGAGAACTTACGAGCTGAGGTTTGAATCTCACTGTACAGATATATCTCGTGACACTTTATGACATTTGTTTGATGTATTGTGAAATTAATATTTGATTATTTATGATAGTTGTATCACATTTGATAAACTTTAAGTGTGCTTATGTCTGTTTCATCTTAGCGAGAAATCTATTCAAGTATAAAATATTGGTACTAGAGTTGGGTTAATAGAAGTATCTGAGAAATTATCACAACTAGGAAGTTGATGTCACAACTAGGAAGTTTCACATTGCCCCTAACAAGAAATGAAATGAACTTTGTATTTTAATAGCTCAAAAGAATTATTTGGATTCGAAGTAAGCAGAAACGGTTAGCTTGTGTAGGCCATGTTGTAGTTGACCTTGCAAACGCTAAACTATTGAGAAGTACTCTCTTAACATTTTCCTTTGCCACTTGTGAAATATCAGGATTATGCGTTATTTGACACTTTCCTATATCATGGCATGGCTGAAATACACGACAGACATAGAGAAATGCGCCTTGATGTTGACAACATGTCTTATGAGGTAAAAAGGGATATATGGTCATGCTATCCTCATCCACCAGTTGCTTTCTGCTGTTTCTTCTAACTTCAGTTGTTGTAGGAATTGTTGGCATTGGAGGAACGTATAGGAGATGTTAGCACTGGATTAAGTGAGGATGTCGTTGTTAAGTTGATGAAGCAACGACTTTACACACCACTCATGACACAGTCTTGTACAGTTTTGGAACCATGTTGCATTTGTCAGGTATGATTGATGTTTGTCTCGGTATGAGAACATGAAAACCATTACAATGGTGTGTTTAACTTCTGAGATAGATACTCACTGCATTTTTTCTTATTCTGATGGCAGGAGGAATTTGGTGATGGAGAGAATGTTGGATCACTGGATTGTGGGCATGAGTTTCACAGTGCCTGCATCAAGCAGTGGCTAATGCAGAAGAACATCTGCCCCATTTGCAAAGTAACAGCCTTAGCTACTTGATAGGGAGAAACCTTTATCCTGTGTCAGTATTTATAACTTGTTTTACTTTATGAAGTTCTTTTTGTCATGATCCGGGCACATGTCTTCTTAATACTACTTCGAGTCCTTGCTTAATTTCATTAGTGAAGACTCTACGATCTTAGTCTATTTATGGATTTAAATATGTTTCAAGTCTATAAACTTAGACGTGAAATTGGATATTATTTTTTTATTTCAAACTTTAATACATTTTTGTTTCTAAAATTAAAAAATAACTAATATAATTTTTTAGCTTATTAAAATTAACATGTTAAATAATGTTTCAAAAACTAACATTTAAATTATTAAATAATTTAATACGATCTTGTTCAACATATTTAAACGTTGTTTATATTATCTAATAGTATCAATCTTCTTTTATTATCTTTTTTTTTTCAATTTGAATATCCACCAATCCAATTAATAAAAATAAAGATGGATCCATATGGGAAAAAAAGTAATATACAACACAAATATTATTTTTTATACTGATGTTTCTTTAATTAACGTCTTAAAAGTTAACTTTTTATTACCAAATTTTAATATAAACTTGTATATAAAGATATTAAAATTAATATTATTCTATTATTTATCATAACCTTGTTTCTAAAATATATTTTAAAACAGAAATGAAAACTAAAGTGTGACATCCCAAAATATCATATACACATATAATATAATAGGATTAAGTTATTATAATATGTAAAAGCAGTTGAGAGATAGAGATAATAATATTTAAATATATGTATATATATATAGTCATTCAAAAGATAGAGGGAATTAAAACGAAATCAAACTTAAGTACAAGTTTTCAAAGTTCTCCAAAATACAAGGCTATTGAAATTTCAAAAAGACCTAAAAAATTTTCCAAAAGTGTCGAACTATATAAAATAAAAGCTAGGAGTTTCTCAAAATAACAAGCTAATCAACTAAGAGCTAGTAGAAGGCCTAAGTACTAGGGGCTGGGTCTTCTTCAACCTCCAAAGCTTGCTCCAATGGTACATCGTCACCTACTGCTCACATCCAAAGGATTGGATGATCATCGCAAGGGAGAAGACAAACACATGCAACACATACAATGCAAGCGTAAGATAGGTCTCAACCAAACATACAGATAATTTTAATTCAATCTAGCATTTCCAAGAACGTCCATACACACATAAACATGTAAGTCATTATAAACATAAATATTTATTTCACAAAACTCATTAAAGCAAGCATCCTATCATGTTAAGACTCCTAGACACGTCCGGACATAGAATGTATGTAGAGCTGGGGCGGGTTGTGCACTTGTGATGGCCCCTACTGCTTTGCAAAGCCATTGCCGAGGGGTTCCACCCGACCATACACAAGGCTAGTCCGTTACCGCGAAATAGACCTTCAGTGATAGTGCCTACCCTAGGACCTCCCACTACTCCCACCACACGCATCAATCCTCTCTAAGTGAGAATGAAAGACCGTTGAAGTGTTAGGGATAAACCCCCATATGGAAGCCTCTCACATTCATTCAATACACTAACTAATCCCAACAAGAGATCTTAATTTCATATTCAATCCGACCACTTTAAATCACATGATATTCCTTTTTGATCAATAATGTACCTCATAAACCACTTGGATTCATCAAACATAAAATTTCATAGTCATTCAAGTGCATTCTTACTATATTTTCTCATACCAAACTCATACACCATCATACAACATCAACCATGTCATAAAACAACTCATACATTACATACTTTCACAAAACCCTCACTTATTAACACAAATTTCTTTAGGACTTTTAATTATCAACACTTAAGTAATTCAAACAGCTTGGGGACCTTCACCAATGGCTTCAGAAGGGTCAAAAACCCTAGAACGAACTAAAGAACGTACAAAACGGACATTCGGAACCCCTAAAACCACCCAAAATTGTCATGAATGATTTTTCGACGATAATAATCGATTATCATGTGTGATAATCGATTATTTGTGAGTGCTTTGAAGAGGATACAACTCTCTGACTAAAATAATCGATTATCAAGTGAGATAATCAATTATTCTTATCAGTTTTTGACAACAACGTGATTTTTCTGGTTTTGGTGCATCTTAGACACTTTAATGAGTTTCTAACACTCCAAACTTGATCTATATGACGAAATAAACTTGTATAACTGATTCTAATACTTCCTAATTGTAAGATCCTTGAAAATATTTGTAAGTCAGATACTAAATTAAAAAAAAAGTAAATAGTGAATAGTAAATTGTGAATAGTAAAAAGTGAATAGTAAAAAAAAAATTATTTTTGGAGAGGATAAGTGTTCCACGTAGCTTTGAGATCAGAATTCACCAATTTGCAAATAAAAAATTATTTTTGTAATAGTAAAATGAATAAAAAAATGAATAGTAAAAATGAATAGTAAAATTTTTTACTATAAATAGCCAAGGGGGGAGGCTGAAAATTTACACCAAAGAACTTAGAAAATTTTTGAGAGAAGAGAGTTGGAAGAATTTCTAATTTCAAAGGGGATATTATGGAAGTTTTCAGAGAGCGAGGAGATTAAGTCTGTAATAGAGGTAAGGGAAGCTAACCTTGAGTATCTCCTTTTGTATTATCTTGAGTCTTGAATATGCTATATTTTGCTTTTGTCTGATCTTAAATCTTGATTATGGAGTATTTTGTTTCTGTATGATTTTGAATTTAAATGAGAGTATGCTTTTGTGTTGATATCCAAGTGTGATAGTTGTAAAACGTGATATTGATTATGTTATGCCATTTATATGTTATTAGTTGTTTATTTTTGTATTTTGGAAGGATTAGAAATTGTCTAACCGGCTCTGCCAGATTCAATTTCTTGTTTCCCCAAACGTTTTATTTCTTTACTTATTTATTTTATTGCACTTTGGAAGGATTAGAAGTTGTCTAACCGGCTCTGCCAGATTCAACTTCTTGTTTCCCCAAACTATTTATTGCTTTACTTATTTATTTTATTGCATTTTTGGAAGGATTAGAAGTTGTCTAACCGGCTCTGCCAGATTCAACTTTTTATTTCCCCATACATGTTATTGTTCTTGTTATTTAATTATATTGTATTTTTGGATGGATTAGAAGTTGTCTAACCGGCTCTGCCAGATTCAACTTCTTGTTTCCCCATGAATTTTTATATTAAGATTATTTTTATGATTGTCAAATATTGTATTCTTCTATGACCATTTATTGTAATGTTTTATTATTGTTAATTGTTTATAATTATCTTGTATGAATTCTATTATGGATGTTTATTGTGATGAATTTATTGAATGAGTTTGTTGGCTGAAATTGATCTTGTTGGGAGGTTTGGAATAAGGGTTCTGTAATAACTTGTATATGGGTATTAAATAGATATACAGATACTGGTTGAGGTTGTTGTGAGAGGAAGTAAAATTAAGCATTTTAAGATTTAGAGCATAAGAAAATAAGGTAGATAAATTAAATAAATAAATTGTTAATTATTGAGGACCTCCCTTTGTTGGTAGGATAGAGGAACCTTAAAAACCTGAGTTGGCACATTCCTGATCATAGAGCAGCCCTGGCCTGGTCCAGTCAGTTGTGACTAGTCATATGTGCTGGCGTCGAAGGTGAGTTTGATGCGTTCAGACATCTGGGTCCTCTCCGGTGACCAATTGGGGTAAAGAAAAATCTATAATAGGATGAAAATAAAATAAAACAAGTTGATTGTAGATGCATAATATTATCATGGTAAAAATTTCATATATATTTTATTTATCATTACATTGAGCCCAGACTTTAATATGTAGTTCTTAAGATATGTTGATATATTTTGGTTGATCCATGATCTTTGTTTGGTGAAAATATGTTGAGTTATACTCGTTATGGGCAAAATGAGTTTATAATATGAAGCATGATATCTGGCAATATGTTTGATTTATTGATACCAAAACGGGTGATTATGAATTCATGATTAAAGAATGAACATGATTGAGTTAGGTGGATAAGAGGGTATGAATTGTTGGTTTTATGAAATGTTGGGGTGGATATGAGAAATCATTACTTATGAAATGATGTTTACTACCGGGAGTAGTTTGTTCGAGTTATACCATGAGAGTTTGGTATGAGCAAAGTAACACTTGAGATTTATGAAAGCAGGCAGAAAGTGGTCTGACCATAAGGCTTTGACATAAACATATGATTCGTAAGTTTTATAGAAGCAGGCAGAGAGGGGTCTGACCATAAGGCTTCAGAAAGTAAGACATAGTATATAAGTGAGGCTTAAGGAAGCAGGCAGAGAGCGGTCTGACCATAAGGCTTCATGAGTAAGCATGGAACACTTGTAAGATTTATGGAAATGAGAAAGATGATTTTGATAATGATGAATTAATGACATCGGAATAATGATATTTTATCAATTGCAGAAATACATGATTATAATATTTTTATTACAAGTTTAATGATTTTATGATATGGTTGGCTTACCCTTATTTGTTTGTGCTATGATCATATAACTCATGTTATATGTGAATAGATAATTGTTAGCAAAATGATGCAGATGAAATTTTGATGATGTCCAAATCAAGTCAAGACCAATCAAGAATCAAAATGATCTGAAGATTTGTATTGTGATGGAAAGCTTTTGTAATACTCTTAGAAATATGTATAGGACGTAGATCAGAAAAAGAAAAGTGTTTTGTAAAATTACTATAGTAAATCATTGCAACAAAACACTATAGTACTATTCACATGAATAGTAACACTATTCACGTGAATAGTGACAGTTAACGGTAAGAGTATCGCACTTAACACGGACGTTGGGGAAACTAGTCGTTGAAGAAACTAGCCGTTTATGACCGTTGGACAAACTAGCCGTTTATGGCCGTTGGACAAACTAGCCGTTTATGGCCGTTGGACAAACTAGCCATTTATGGCCGTTGGACAAACTAGCCGTTTATGGCCGTTGGAGAAACTAGCCGTTAAGTTTGTCTTTTAGTGAATGGAAGAGTCTTTGGATGAGTCTATAAATAGACTCTCATTTTCTCTCAAGAAATACATATCTAGAGACACAAAAACTCTTCCCTTGTGCTCAAATACTCAGAAATTCTTGAGACTTGTGTGTTCTTGTTCGGCTTGTGAAACTCTTGTCTGTGGAGCTGGTGAAGTGCTGCTACGGTGACAGAGGAAATAGCCGGTTCATCCTTGGTGTGTCTAAGGAGGTGTTCGGAAGAGAATCATCCTTCGTGAAGTATTCGGAGGAGGTGTTCATCCTTTGTGAAGACTCAAAGGAGGTGTAGGTTCATCTCTTGTGGTATCAAGAGAGGTGGTTTCTAAACTCTTACAAATTGTTTCTTTGTGATTGTAATTTGTAATTGTTTTGTGATTAGTGAATTGTTTATCTTGTTTGAGATAAACGACTGGACGTAGGATTGGTAAGATCCGAACCAGGATAAAATCATCTGTGCAAATTTCTCTCAACCTTACTCTCGCTTTATTTGTCTTTATTATTTGTTTGGTAAGTTTATTTGAGTAGAAATTAAAAGGCACACGTTCGTATTAAAAACCCTCTTGGTTTGTTATTCCACGCTAACCCTTCCGCTGCAGCCGCTCCTGACAATTGGTATCAGAGCTTGCTTTGATAGTCATTCAAATGGCAGGATCACATCAAACCTTTGCAGAGGGTGCATCAATCAATAGACCACCACTATTCACAGGTGAAAATTACGCATTTTGGAAGGTCAGAATGCAAATTTTTATGGAATCTATTGATATAGATATTTGGGATGCTGTTGCATTTGGTCCTTTTGTTCCAACTAACAATATGCAGGAACCAAAGTCCCGTGACCAATGGACCATTGAAGAAAAGAGAAGATCTCAGAATGATGTAAAAGCCCGGCATATCATTGCGTCAGCGTTGACTGTTGATGAGTTCTACAGGATCTCTGTCTGTAAAAACGCTAAAGAAATGTGGGAAACTTTAAGAGTAACTCATGAAGGCAGAGATGAAATTGGGTGTGCTAAAACGAATACTTTAATCATGGAAGAGAATAATTCAAGCTCTTCATCAAGCACAACATCAAGTATGGGTGATTCTGATGAGCAAGCATACATCTGTTTAGTAGTGAACGACGACACTGGAAGCCAAGTAAGTACCTCTAGCGATTCTGATGATTCTGATCATATTGATGAAGATGAATTACATGAAATTTATAGAGAATTATTGATAGAATCAGAAAAACTAGATCTTGCTCATAAGAAATTGAAAAAGGATTTTAAAGAATTACAAAAGAAATATGAAAAATCCTTAGAAGAAATAGAAACTTTAAATAGTAAAATTTCAAATGTAGAAAATGATACAAATATATCTGCTGAGTGTAAATTTTGTGATAAACATAAATTGAAAGTTGATAACGTTGAAAAATCAATAGCAGATGAAAATAAAGAATTAAAATCAAATTTTAAAAATATTTTTGAAGAAAATAAAATTTTGAAAAATAAAATTTTATTTTATGAAAAAGGTAAATATACTAGTAGTGATGAATGTGCATCTTGTGTTAATTATAAGAAACTACTAGATGAAACAACCTCAGGAGAATGTAGTAAAAATAATGAAAATAAGGTTGTTAAAAATAAGTATGTTCCTAGAATTAAAAATAAACATAATCATAGAACCCGTAGAACTTGGGTAGAAAAAGGAACAACTTATAGGAACACAAATGTTGTATCCTGCTTTTATTGTATGAAAAAGGGTCATACATCTAACAAATGTAAAATTAAGCATTATGGTGTTCCAAGTGGTAGATATGTTTGGGTTATAAAATGATTTCAAATTTTCAATCTAACCCAAAGGACCCAAACAAAATTGTTGGGTACAATTTTTTTTTAAAATTTCTTTAAAACAATATTTAAGAAAATTTTTTATTAAGACCGATAAAACTATTTTTTTTTGGATATCCTCTAATATATAAAGTATATATAGTTTTAAATCGGAAAAACTTTTATGTGAGCATGTTGTCTTTGATGAAATTGTAGACCTTGAGACAAAACCTCTTGAGTCAGTTGAATTACATGCAGGCAACGACGAAGATTTGTAGAAGACAACAAATGAAGCAAAGAATGATGACAATCCTCAAGATGAAGATCTCAACAATGTTTTATAAGCTCTTTCTCCTAAAAATATTTGCTTTAAATATCCTATTGTGCATGTTTGAATGAATCTTTAAATTTGAAATATTTTTAGCTCATATGCATACATGCTTTTATTAAGGGGGAGTATTATCTTAGGGGGAGAACATTCAACACAACTTTTTAATTATGATCAAAAAGGGGGAGAAAATGCTTAAAACTTATTAAAGCTTATTTGCTTATTTAGCTTATTTGTGTTTATTCACTAATGCACTCTTTCTTCCATAAGTTGTGTTTTAAATACAGATTATTACCAAAAGCTTTAAATCAAGAAGTTTTTGATCATCATCAAAAAGGGGGAGATTGTTAGCAAAATGATGCAGATGAAATTTTGATGATGTCCAAATCAAGTCAAGACCAATCAAGAATCAAAATGATCTGAAGATTTGTATTGTGATGGAAAGCTTTTGTAATACTCTTAGAAATATGTATAGGACGTAGATCAGAAAAAGAAAAGTGTTTTGTAAAATTACTATAGTAAATCATTGCAACAAAACACTATAGTACTATTCACATGAATAGTAACACTATTCACGTGAATAGTGACGGTTAACGGTAAGAGTATCGCACTTAACACGGACGTTGGGGAAACTAGTCGTTGAAGAAACTAGCCGTTTATGACCGTTGGACAAACTAGCCATTTATGGTCGTTGGACAAACTAGCCGTTTATGGCCGTTGGACAAACTAGCCGTTTATGGCCGTTGGACAAACTAGCCGTTTATGGCCGTTGGAGAAACTAGCCGTTAAGTTTGTCTTTTAGTGAATGGAAGAGTCTTTGGATGAGTCTATAAATAGACTCTCATTTTCTCTCAAGAAATACATATCTAGAGACACAGAAACTCTTCCCTTGTGCTCAAATACTCAGAAATTCTTGAGACTTGTGTGTTCTTGTTCGGCTTGTGAAACTCTTGTCTGTGGAGCTGGTGAAGTGCTGCTACGGTGACAGAGGAAATAGCCGGTTCATCCTTGGTGTGTCTAAGGAGGTGTTCGGAAGAGAATCATCCTTCGTGAAGTATTCGGAGGAGGTGTTCATCCTTTGTGAAGACTCAAAGGAGGTGTAGGTTCATCTCTTGTGGTATCAAGAGAGGTGGTTTCTAAACTCTTACAAATTGTTTCTTTGTGATTGTAATTTGTAATTGTTTTGTGATTAGTGAATTGTTTATCTTGTTTGAGATAAACGACTGGACGTAGGATTGGTAAGATCCGAACCAGGATAAAATCATCTGTGCAAATTTCTCTCAACCTTACTCTCGCTTTATTTGTCTTTATTATTTGTTTGGTAAGTTTATTTGAGTAGAAATTAAAAGGCACACGTTCGTATTAAAAACCCTCTTGGTTTGTTATTCCACGCTAACCCTTCCGCTGCAGCCGCTCCTGACAATAATGTCGCAGATGCGGTTGAAAAAGCTTAGAGATGAGAGAGACGCGGGGAAAAACTTTCAGGGATATTTTGTAAAAAGAATAAATTTGTATTGGAAAAATTATGTTGTGTAAAACTTATAAGTTGAAATTCGAATTTATGTTAAGTGGTGAAGACTATATTGTTTGAAGTTTGTAAGTTTGATATTGTACTTTGGGAGAATTGAAATAAAGTTTGATGGTTTATAAAATATATCAAATTAATTTAGTCTCTACTATCAGTAATACCCTTTAAAATATTAGGGTGTTACATTTTGGTATCAGAGCAATGGTTTTCGAAAATATTTTGGGACTTTGGGGAGTGAAATTATTATTCTTAGTAAAATATCAATTGAGTTGATTCTTGTTTTATTGGAAACTAGACTCAAAGAGTTTCAATCTGACTACTCCTACGCATATTTTGGACTTCGGGAAGGGGTCTAACCGAGCTAGGGAAAACGTGACAGTTTTGCTGTCCAAGGGCTAGCGTCCAACCTTAATTTTAGGTGTATTTTTACAAGTTGCGAGTTTTTGGAGTGGGTAGGTTGTGTTCTGGACTAGGAGAACATTTTGGGACCCTTTGAAGACTTTCCTACCATGTTTTAGGGTTGGAAAATGGTTTAGGATGGTCCATTGGTTGTTTATTATTGCTAAGTGCCAAGTGCATGGGTCCTTAGTTGTCTAAGACATCTTCTTTCAATTCCAAATCAGATTTGGAGTTTTGGGGGAGAGTAGAGAGGTCCTTGGTGGGCGGTGAATGAAATCCTAAGTGTCCTAAGAATGGAGGCTGACTTGGTCTAGCAAGGAGGAGAGGAGTTGCTCTCTTTGAAGAAGAGTTTAAGGTGTTTTAGTCTTCATGAGGTAAGGGGAGCTAACTCAACTTAATTTCTAGAATTTTGTGGTTAGAAATATGGTTCCAATTGCTTGACTTTGATGAAGGGGAGCTAATCCTTTCTTGTTATGATCATGAATATGAATATGAATATGTTAAAAATTTGGTAATGGTAGTTATCTATTGACTTGTGTAAAATTTGGTTTTCATGATTATAATTTCTTATTTTCGAGTTATTGTGGTAATAAATTTCTATTAATTTTTTTCACCGTTGGATTTAGCTAACCTTTTAATATGTGAATCCTAAGACATATTACTAAACTTTGACCGTTCGGATTTGAAAATAAAAGTCTGTACTTGGATAAATAAATCCTATAAGTTTGAGTAATTTAGTTACCCCTGTAGTTCTGTTACTAAGTTGTCTCAGTAAAATATAGATTCTGACCTATTTGACTGTTAGATCAACCTCAAAATTTGATATAGGATCCCTAAGACATATTAATACACTGTGACCGATCGGATTTGTAATTGAAGGTCTATGCTTAGAGAAAGAAATTTCGAAAGTTGGAAATATTTGATGAACACTGTAATTCTGTTCTTAAGTTATAATGGTAAAAATTTCATAGATATTTCATTTACCGTTAGATTGAGCCCAAACTTTAGTATGTAGTTCATAAGACATATTAGGTGATCTTGACCATTCAGATTTGGAATTAGATGTCTGTGCTTAGAGGAATTCATTCCGCATTTTGCGTTTAACCGAGAACCACTTAAAATTCTGTCTCTGAGTTACCTCGGTAAAATCTTCATATCTATTTAGATAACCGTTAGATTAATCTGAAATTTTAGTATGTTGTTCTTAAGCGATAGTGGTATACTTCGACCGTTCGGATTTTAGATCGGAGTTACAGATTTAGAGATATTAATTTCGTACCTTCTGAGGGATCTCAATACTGTTTAATTTATGTTTTGGATCATTTATACAAAATTGATGATTTCCGCCTCATTAACCGTTGGATTGGACTGAAAAGCTTACCATATGATCTAAACATGTTGTTGATTAGTTTGATTGGTTTAGATCGCCGATAAATAATATGTTGAAAAAGGTAATTTGGTTAATTTGTGCTACTTTGGTAAGTAGGCAGGATTGAAACTGAGATATGTTGATTGGTTATTATGTGCTTGTTGAGCATGATTGGTTCGGGATTAGTGGTTGAGATGGCATGTGATTGGTTATGAATGATATGTTAGGAAAATGTAATTTGGTTAATTTATGCTACATTGGTAAGTAGACAGAAGGGAATTGAGAAAAGTTCACTGGTTCTCTTATGCTTGTTGAATATGATTAGTTTTGGATGGGTTGTGCTTGATTATGAATAATTTGTTGAAATAATATAAATGATGTTGGTTTGCGCTACTTTGGTAAGTAGGCGAGTAGATGTTGGGTCTGCGTTACTTTGGTAAGTAAGCAGGGTGATTTGCGCTACTTTGATAAGTAGGCAGGATGAGATGATGAATGAAGAGATAAAGAGAATGATATAAATCGGGCTACTTTGATAAGTAGGCAGATTAACTATACTGTGCTACTTTGGTAAGTAGACAGAAGATCTTGTTTTATGCTACTTTGGTAAGTAGGCGAATTAATTATACTGTGCTGCTTTGATAAGTAGACAGTATTGTCTTGCGGTGCTACTTTGATAAGTAGAGAGAATAACTTGGTTTGTACTACTTTGGCAAGTAGGTCGGATGAGGTGAAGTTGTAATACTTTGATAAGTGGAATAGTAAAATTGTTGAGCAATGATATTGTGATAATATGTTGAGTGGGTGTGCTTAACTGTATTGAATATTGTGGATGTATTATTAACGGATTGTGAATGGATTGTATGCTTGTTTCAGTTAGCTCACCCTATTGTTTGTGTTTGTGTGAATGCAATGATCGTATAATGTGTGATATTATACGGGAGCAGAAACTATTTAAGATGAATTAGCAGATGGTTCTGGACTTGCTTAGAAGATGAGAGATCTGTGAAAAAAAAAAAAGAGAGAGACATGGGGGATTTCTAAATAAATATGTTTTGAAATTTCAAACTGTGTGAAATTTTAAATTTCAGAAGTTTATGAATTGTGTGAAATTTTATTTCAGAAGACTTGTGTTGTAATAAAGCACTTAATATTTTGTTGGTGTTGAAAATTGTTAAAGAAAAGTTATATATGTATTTTTGTGGAAAAATAAATTGTAACGCCTAAATCGGGGTGTTACACTGTTGGGTATCAGAGCAATGGTTTTTGAAAATCCATATCTCTTTTGTAAGTATTCTTTTGTTAAATAGTCTTTGTTTAAATAAATAATTTTCGAGGGCGAAAATAATTGTTGTTGGGGAGATTGTAAGATCCTTGAAAATATTTGTAAGTCAGATACTAAATTAAAAAAAAAAGTAAATAGTGAATAGTAAATTGTGAATAGTAAAAAGTGAATAGTAAAAAAAAATTATTTTTGGAGAGGATAAGTGTTCCACGTAGCTTTGAGATCAGAATTCACCAATTTGCAAATAAAAAATTATTTTTGTAATAGTAAAATGAATAAAAAAATGAATAGTAAAAATGAATAGTAAAATTTTTTACTATAAATAGCCAAGGGGGGAGGCTGAAAATTTACACCAAAGAACTTAGAAAATTTTTGAGAGAAGAGAGTTGGAAGAATTTCTAATTTCAAAGGGGATATTATGGAAGTTTTCAGAGAGCGAGGAGATTAAGTCTGTAATAGAGGTAAGGGAAGCTAACCTTGAGTATCTCCTTTTGTATTATCTTGAGTCTTGAATATGCTATATTTTGCTTTTGTCTGATCTTAAATCTTGATTATGGAGTATTTTGTTTCTGTATGATTTTGAATTTAAATGAGAGTATGCTTTTGTGTTGATATCCAAGTGTGATAGTTGTAAAACGTGATATTGATTATGTTATGCCATTTATATGTTATTAGTTGTTTATTTTTGTATTTTGGAAGGATTAGAAATTGTCTAACCGGCTCTGCCAGATTCAATTTCTTGTTTCCCCAAACGTTTTATTTCTTTACTTATTTATTTTATTGCACTTTGGAAGGATTAGAAGTTGTCTAACCGGCTCTGCCAGATTCAACTTCTTGTTTCCCCAAACTATTTATTGCTTTACTTATTTATTTTATTGCATTTTTGGAAGGATTAGAAGTTGTCTAACCGGCTCTGCCAGATTCAACTTCTTATTTCCCCATACATGTTATTGTTCTTGTTATTTAATTATATTGTATTTTTGGATGGATTAGAAGTTGTCTAACCGGCTCTGCCAGATTCAACTTCTTGTTTCCCCATGAATTTTTATATTAAGATTATTTTTATGATTGTCAAATATTGTATTCTTCTATGACCATTTATTGTAATGTTTTATTATTGTTAATTGTTTATAATTATCTTGTATGAATTCTATTATGGATGTTTATTGTGATGAATTTATTGAATGAGTTTGTTGGCTGAAATTGATCTTGTTGGGAGGTTTGGAATAAGGGTTCTGTAATAACTTGTATATGGGTATTAAATAGATATACAGATACTGGTTGAGGTTGTTGTGAGAGGAAGTAAAATTAAGCATTTTAAGATTTAGAGCATAAGAAAATAAGGTAGATAAATTAAATAAATAAATTGTTAATTATTGAGGACCTCCCTTTGTTGGTAGGATAGAGGAACCTTAAAAACCTGAGTTGGCACATCCCTGATCATAGAGCAGCCCTGGCCTGGTCCAGTCAGTTGTGACTAGTCATATGTGCTGGCGTCGAAGGTGAGTTTGATGCGTTCAGACATCTGGGTCCTCTCCGGTGACCAATTGGGGTAAAGAAAAATCTATAATAGGATGAAAATAAAATAAAACAAGTTGATTGTAGATGCATAATATTATCATGGTAAAAATTTCATATATATTTTATTTATCATTACATTGAGCCCAGACTTTAATATGTAGTTCTTAAGATATGTTGATATATTTTGGTTGATCCATGATCTTTGTTTGGTGAAAATATGTTGAGTTATACTCGTTATGGGCAAAATGAGTTTATAATATGAAGCATGATATCTGGCAATATGTTTGATTTATTGATACCAAAACGGGTGATTATGAATTCATGATTAAAGAATGAACATGATTGAGTTAGGTGGATAAGAGGGTATGAATTGTTGGTTTTATGAAATGTTGGGGTGGATATGAGAAATCATTACTTATGAAATGATGTTTACTACCGGGAGTAGTTTGTTCGAGTTATACCATGAGAGTTTGGTATGAGCAAAGTAACACTTGAGATTTATGAAAGCAGGCAGAAAGTGGTCTGACCATAAGGCTTTGACATAAACATATGATTCGTAAGTTTTATAGAAGCAGGCAGAGAGGGGTCTGACCATAAGGCTTCAGAAAGTAAGACATAGTATATAAGTGAGGCTTAAGGAAGCAGGCAGAGAGCGGTCTGACCATAAGGCTTCATGAGTAAGCATGGAACACTTGTAAGATTTATGGAAATGAGAAAGATGATTTTGATAATGATGAATTAATGACATCGGAATAATGATATTTTATCAATTGCAGAAATACATGATTATAATATTTTTATTACAAGTTTAATGATTTTATGATATGGTTGGCTTACCCTTATTTGTTTGTGCTATGATCATATAACTCATGTTATATGTGAATAGATAATGTCGCAGATGCGGTTGAAAAAGCTTAGAGATGAGAGAGACGCGGGGAAAAACTTTCAGGGATATTTTGTAAAAAGAATAAATTTGTATTGGAAAAATTATGTTGTGTAAAACTTATAAGTTGAAATTCGAATTTATGTTAAGTGGTGAAGACTATATTGTTTGAAGTTTGTAAGTTTGGTATTGTACTTTGGGAGAATTGAAATAAAGTTTGATGGTTTATAAAATATATCAAATTAATTTAGTCTCTACTATCAGTAATACCCTTTAAAATATTAGGGTGTTACACTAATCTTATTATCTAGTGATTTGATGTTGATTTAAACTCTAAACCCTCAATTTCATCAACCTAGGTACTCAATTCTGAATCTACCACTTATAAATTATTTTTAACACTTTTAACACTCATAATGAGTCACAATTAACTTACCCAAGTTATCTAAACTGATCCTAACAGCCTGGAATACAAAATTCAGATTTTGACTACCTTAGTTCTCTTCATAGGTTATAAACTTCAATTATTCACATGGTTATTTCCTAATAAATTAATTTAACAGAATTCATTTCTTCTAAGCATTCAAAATTATCACAACATTGTATCAATATCAGTTCCTAATCATCCGATTCACAATTCATATCAACATCAACCAGCAGTATACGATCAAATAGGCAAAATCACAAGTTTTCAGATTTTCCATAATTAAAATCCAACCCATAAACTTTACATGCACTTTATTCCTATATCTACTAAATCTAACTCATACAAATTCAAGAATTTCACAGAACAACACCTAGCTTCCCTTACCTCTAGTGTAGACAACCAAGCTCAAGTAGGAACCCTAGATCACTTACTTGCACTCCCAAAATGTTAGAATCACCTATAAATCATCAATTGATGATGGAAAACGAATCTTAAAACCAAATAGAAGCTAGATTATGGAAGAAAACGAAATGGGTTGCATGCAACAGTTCAATCGCATGCTTACAACCCTAGGGCACACGAGAAAATGGGGTTTTCTTACCGTTTGGGGAAAACGGAAAATCAATCGGTAGAAACGTAGCTCTTGGAGTCCTGAAGGTCTAGGTAGCTTCAATTTGGGAAACAAATGGTTAGATTTTGGAGTTGGAATAGAGAGAGTGGCAAAGCAAGGAAGAAAAGAAAGAGTGCTTGAAAGAAAAGAGGGAACATTCTTCTGAAGCACAATTTAGATGTGGGTTTTTACTTTACTAATTTTGCCCAACCTATCCTATGCTGCGTGTACACACTTGTTGGTTATATTTTATAAGGCCTTACTCATTAAAGAAAAGAAAAATGATTCTTTGACACACCTAAATTTTTTACATTCATTTCACACTATCCTTACTTACTTTTTACTCTCTTCTTTCTTGAAAAAATACAAAATTTTACACTTTTAAGACTATTTTACCCTTATACTCTGTGTCAAATGAATGTAAAAGTGTGTCATGGTATCATTTCTCTAAAGAAAAATGTTTTTAATATTTGAAGAAAAAAAAAGGAGATTGACAATGCTTTAACAAAAATATATAAAGCAAATATTTATACATTTGCAATTATGGTTTTATTAAAATATATATTTATATTCTTATTAGCAATTCAATTTAAAATTATTATTTTATGCTTTAATTATCTTTCAATTTAAATTTTAAAATATATTATATGATATTTTTTATCATGTAAGAATATATTATTTATAATGTATGAACATATTAAAATTTTGTTACAAAAACTTTTTATACATAATTATTAAATATAATAAAGATATATTTATTAAATATAATAGTTATATAAAAATACCAGTACATCCATTTATTTATATAACTAACATATTAATAAAATTAGCATAGAAGTACTAGACGTAATTTCAGAAAAAAAGAATTACAGCTGTACATTTGGAATCACAGACCTATTTTCATACTAACTATAGTACATGAAAAATAACTAAGAAAAGAAATTCAGTTAAAGTAGTGATTAATGGAGTTCGATGAAAAACTTAATGATCATCAAATCAATAATATTAAGATTATAAAACAATAATAGATTAATATAATACGAAATTAAGATGAGCGTAAATTTTCTCTACAGTTCTCATTAGTCTATATTTGTTTCTAAGCCAACTTATGCTCCACTCATGTTTTGTTTGCAGATTTGAAGCTTCTGCTTCTGCTTCTGGAAAAGTCGGTTTTGCCACTTTTCAAGCACAATTTGTATATCAGTGATTCAGTGAAACCGTAGTTTGTGTATTCCAAACGTGATTTGTTTTGTCTAATTTCAAACTATAACGTTTGTATTGTGGCTTCCAGTCGGTGCTGCCTTTTATGGGAATGATGACGCCACCGCGTTTCCTCAAAAGTGATTACCTTTCTTTCTGTACCTTTTCAGATTAAAAAAAATGTTCTATTTCATTATTTAAATTTCAATTCAATATTATTTTTCATCTAAAATAATTTTAAACCATTAAAAAGCAACGCAAGGTATAATATAATTTTTGGGTATTTAAAATTGAGAACTATATTTTTATACTTTAATTCTCTTCGTTTAGTAGTTCTAACGGGTGGATATAGAGATATTCTCACACTCAAAGTTAATTTTTAGTTATTGATTAATTATTACAGCTAAATCTTAAATATCTAATAAATACAATCATTTATCTCTTTATCTTATTTTTATATTTATAGGTTTCAAAATGAGTTTTTATTAAGCTTGACTCAACTGTAGTCCAATATCATCTAAGTATGTTTTTATCTTGTTAATCAAATTGTAAAATCTTTTATGTGAAAAATACCGAACGGTTATCAAGTTGGTTGGTGACCGTTCGGTTTACATTGTTTTGAGATTTCTGAAGTTGACTTTCTATGCAGTTGACCAACCGGTTGGTGTAAACCGTCGGTCTATATAGTACATAAACATTAAACATACATAATCAAGGTTACACTGAGTAATCTAATTTGTAAGATTATGAAGTTCATCTCTTAATTTGATCAATAATGAATGACTAATTATTTGTTCTTCCACAAAAGGAAATGCGCTAATTATCGAAGGATTATTATCGAAGGCCTTTGGGTCGTCGGTAATGTCCCCTTTTTGGTAGTGTCCATTATTTAAAGATGGTTAATTATGCTCAGAAAAGTTAGTGAAACTATACAGAAAAGTTAGTGAAACTCTTATCTTATTGACATAGAAGAGCGTTTTACTATGGTCACGTTAGTTGTTTTCTGAGTTTGGTTTGAAATATGGGGACTCAAGTGTGAGCAAACCATTGTGGAGTCGCATGTATATATGAAAGAAAAGTTTTTCAACTTCAGGAATACTTTATGATAGTCGGTTATCAATAAAGATAAATTTTCATACCATCTTTAACTCACAAAAATATTAATATATTTCTAACTAAAAACTTTAAAATAATAATTTTATGAATCTTTATTCTTATATAAGATTCAATTCTTTTTTTTCAATGTGAAACTTAAAATACTTTGATTTCCAACAAATACATGGTCATTTAATTATATCATTTGTTAAGAAGTGAACTTTTAAGCCTGATTCAACCCCACAAAACTGGTTTGTAAGGTGAGGTTTGTACCCACTTATATACTTTAAATTGGTGGCCCGATAGCTGATACGATATTAAGAAATGAACTTTTAAGCCTAACTTAACCTCACAAAAGACGGCTTGTAAGGTGAGGTTCGCACTCACTTATATACTTTAAATTGACATTATCTCTAGTCGATGTGGAACTTCTAGCATCATTAATGTTAGTAATTTGGGTTTATATATATATATATATATATATATATATATATATATATATATATATATATATATATATATATATAATCATTAAATGAGTTATGGTTATTATATTTTATTATCCAATTATAAAGTGATCTAATTGGGTAAATGTGGCTAACGACATATATGTCATGAAAGGATTATTGTGTAGAGACCATAAGCAATATTTTAATTTATTAAGGGACAAAATTGAAATATTGAAACTTAAGAAAAGTAACCGACAAAGGTTTATATAAAGGGTTATGGTCCTCCTTTGTGAGTATGCTTATATAAATTGTGTTTCTTTCTCTTCATCCTCATTAGAGGAGAAAATCAAGAGGGAATCTAAGGTACTCTCCAAAAGGAACATCAGAGATCAATCTATGTTGATTATTAATTATTCCAAACGACTAATGATTTAGTACACTTTCATTTTCTATTCTAAAGAGGGTTGAAAACTGCTCTATTTTGTATTATCTAACAATTGATATGAGAGAATGTTAGTTTATGATTAATTGGCATGAACCCTAATTTTAGTTTTTCTCAATTTTATGAAAAATTATGTATATGAAATTTGGGTTTTTTTAATTGATTAAAATTGTGCTTCATGAAGAGTATAAGTTCATGCAAGACAATAAGGTTTGGGAACTTGTCCCATTACTAGAAGGTATGAAGTCCATTGGTATTAAGTGAATATTTAAGACCATGAGGGATTCTAATGGTAATATGGAGAGGTATAAAGTTTTTCTTGTGGTAAGAGGGTTATACTCCAAAGGAATGAGTTTGTTATTTTAAAGAGACTTTCTCTCCAGTTTCATCGAAAGACTCTTTTAGAATAATAATGACTTTTGTTGCACATTATGATTAGGAGTTTCATCAAATGGATTCAAGACAACATTTCTCAATGGCAACATTGACGAGACAAATAATGCAACTAGAAAATTGTGTCAGGAGACCCAAAGGATACGGTTTGCAAACTAACAAAATCCATTTGTGGGCTAAAACATGTATCTCATCAATGATACCACAAATTTCATCAAGTTATTATCTCATTTGGTTTTGAGATGAATGTTGTTGATGATTATCTGTATCACAAATTCAGTTGGAGCAAGTTTATTTTCCTAGTTTTGTATGTTGATGACATACTTAAAGGTTTTAGCATGAAGGATAATAAATCAAAGGATTCTCTAGTTATTAAGGGAGAGGAGTTTAGTCTCAATCAATGCCCAAAAGGAAATTTAGAAATTCAAGAAATGTAGAAGATTCCATATGTTTCAACGGTAATGAGTTTGATGTATGTCCAAGTATCTATGTAATCGGATATAACATGCATAGTTAGGGTTTTAGGTAGATATTTAAGCAACTCAGGAATCGATCATTGAAAAGCAGTCAATAAAGTTATGAAGCTTTTTTAAGAGAACAAAGTTTTATAAGCTCACGTATATAAGGTTAAACCAATTAGAGATCATTAAGTATTCTGACACAATTTTGCAGGATGCCAAAATAGTTTAAGATCCACTTCAGGTTACATTTTCATGATAGTTGGTGGTTGATTTCTTGGCCTAAAACAAATCCTTATGAATTTATCCACTATGATTGTAGAATTTGTAGCATTCTATAAGGCATCAAATCAAGGTATATGGTTGATTTTTATCATAGGACTGCGTATTATGAAAGGAATTGAAAGACCACTTAGGTTATAATGTGACAACAAATAAATTGTTAAAGAAAGGGTACATAGTGAATAGATTTCCATGGAACACTTAGGGAAAAATTCATTGACGATATACCCTTTTAATAAGGCTCTTACACCTAAAGTCTTTCGTGAGCATATTGCTCAAATGGGTGTTTTATAGTTTAAGGAATCTTTGATTCAATAGGAGTTAGTCATTTTTGTGTGTTTGTGTTCTATGTTTGGTTTTCATGTATGCATACATTCTTATGGACACTTTTTTAGTTTAATAAATATATGGTTTATTAATTAGAAATTACACTCTATATATTAAGGTTATTGCATTGATCTCATTGAGATAAAGTACACACCATTTGAAAATAGGCGTAATTTTCATGTTACATATTTCACGATGAATCCATGTCATTTGGTTCTGTTAGCATTAGTGATCATTGTCAGGTTTGATTACAATTGATGCAATGAAAATTGTTTTGGTTCTACTTATGGATATAATTAATAGAGGAGATCTTTTGGATATGCTGAAGGCAATTTTGAGCAGATAAAGTCTAACACATATATATGGATTTATATGGATATATATATATATATATATATATATATATATATATATATATATATATATATATATATATATATATATATATAGCAAATCATTAAATAGGATCATTATATTTTATTAATCAATTATAAAGGGATATAATTAGGTAAATGTGGTTAAGAACATATATGTCATGAAATGATTATTGTGTAGAGACCATAAACAATATTTTAATTTGTTCGGAGACCAAATTAAAATATTAAAACTTAAGAAAAGTACACTCATATTAATCTTGTTTCTTTCTCTTCATCCCCTATGAGAGAAAAAAATTTCTTTACTTTCAATCATCAAATACTAGGTTGATTATTAATTATTTTCAATGATCAATTCTTCTATACTTTTAGTTTTTTGCTCTAAAAAAAATTTGAGAGTTGCTCTATTTTTTATGAGTTTATTGCTTGTTAATTATTGATCTATAATACATAATTTAACAATTAAAGTATTATTTAAAAGTACATGTTCAAGAGTTTGGATTCAAAGTTATGAAAATATAAAGACTTATATGATTATACGTAAATGGAGCCATTATATTTTTCGGAGATAATCATGTTTGATGTATAAAATATTTTGTCTTACTAAACTAAATAAGTACATAATATAAAACATTAAAAACTAGTTTATAAAAGTTTGTATCCGCTTGACATATTGGCAAACCAAAGCGTTTTATTACTTGATAATTAGAGTTAAATATATTTTTCAATCTCAAATTATCATAAATAATTATATTGTATCGTTTAAATCGAATTACAAAATGTTTAGTATCTGCACGCACTTCATGAATCATGAAACTTATGTACAACATTTTCTTTAGTAAATGATATATATATATATATATATATATATATTATTTTATATATAGCACATAAAATTACATAATAAACTATAATATAATTTTGATATACCGTTAATTAGGATGTATTATATGATTTTAATAAAATTTAATAACAAAATATTTTATAATTTATGGGACACAATTTTTTATAATAATTTGGTAATAAAAATAATATTTAACTCTTATAACTATAATATATAAAATAGTTTAAATCTCTATTTACTAATTTGATGTTATGAGATTGAGTTAAATTTAATTGGTTTTATAATATCAAAGTTTATTTTAATAGTATTTCTTAGATATAGGTTTTATGGCTTAATATGAAACTCTCTAAGTAGAATGTAAATATTGTTATCTTATAAACTTATTTCTAATGTTGAATTGCTCTTAAACAAAATTTTCAATATGATGTTAAAATTTATCTTAATAAAATTTATTCGAACCCTTATATCTTCTATTATTACATCTTGATTATGATTTGTGAAGTTAGATTCTCACGCACAATATATAAATAAAATACGAATATTAGTTACTAAACTAATAGTTTTATGATATTGAATTAAAATTAAAGTTCACAATTCAATATTTTATTTTATTTAATGTTTATAAATGAGTTACTCACATAATGGCAACAAACTGCATCAAAATCATGATTACTTTTTAAAAATAACGTTAGCATCTTTTTCTCTAATCAGGAAAGTTAATATTGTATTCATTACCTAATACGTAAATTTCTGTCCAAAAACACCATCATTTGCACTTGCATATAAGAACAAAATTTGTTACAGGGGATATTATTTAATCATTAGAAAGATAATATAAATAATTTGTTAAATAAAGTTGATCAGTTTAGATTTTCTAAAGTAACGCAAATAAGAAGCACTAAAATATATATATAAACAAGTACAGATGTGAATATCTTAATTCAAAAGAGATTGTAATTTAACTCATAAAATGTGAGTTTCAATAATATTTTTTTATATCTGTGAACTGGATATGTATTATTAATAGGTCAGAACTAATGTTAAACTATACATAAATCATTCAGTTAAAAACGCCTGCCATTATCATTTATTGATACAAATATTTATCATATAAAAGCTGTAAAGCTCATTAATTATTTGCTTTTTTAGAAAGAACAATTTAATGGGATGCATATTTATTAGGATTTGAACCAAATAAATGTTTTTTTACTAAAAACTTTTTTATTAAAAACCAATTGTTCACAATAAAACCTGTAATTTTAATGAAAATTATGAAACCATTTTTTTAACATTTAAGTGATTTTTATTATGTGCTTATATAAAAATTAGTATATTTGAGATAAGAGTTTTGAGAAAAATGTCTTTTGATATCATAAATGTTAATCTTTCGAAAATTACCATTATAAGTAAATGAAAAAGCACCTAAATGAAAAACAAAACATCCAATAAAGAAAAATAATTTATAACCTCTTTACACCTAAAAGATAAATTGTTATATTGGCTTCATTGACGCCAAAGTTTATTTACATCTCTCAATAATAGATATAATATAATTTATTAAAATTGCATTTATATCAGCAAAAATTAAATTACACACACATGTATATATATTAAAGAATGAAATAAATTAAATGAAAAGTGTTTCTAAAATCATGGTAATTAACATATCTAGCGGGAGCCTAAGGTATAGTATTTTAGCATAATTATGATGTTAATATATTTGTTGTGAGGCAAAGTAACTGCATTGTGTCATGGTTAATCATCATCATTCATATCTCTCTTGCATCTTCAGCTGTAAGCTCTCTCTCTCTCACTTGTATATAAACGTGTCTTCTCCACTCTTCTGCTTATCAAATCTGCTCTTAATTTTTTTCTTCTCTCTCAATCTATCATGCTCTTCATGTCAGAAGATCAAAGTTTGTTGCATGATACGAACTTATTGTGGGAAAAAACGAATTCACAAAAGCAGAAGAATGAAAAGGTCGAAGGTCTCATGAATAAGAAGCGAAATCGAGAGCTCGACAAAGTTAGCAGTGCAGAAGGAAATGCTGAAAAGAGTCGCGAATCTGATCACGAAATGCATATATGGACTGAGAGAGAAAGGAGAAAGAAAATGGAAAACATGTTCGCTAGTCTTCATGCATTGCTTCCCCATCTTCCTTCTAAGGTCAAATATTTTCAATCAGATTCGTTTTCATTCTTAGGTTACTTCGTTTTCCCTCTTTCTCTAAGGTGCTTCGGTGTTCGATCATGGTTTTGCAGGCGGATAAATCAACGGTCGTGGATGAAGCAGTGAGCTACATCAAAAATCTTGAGACAACCCTGGAAAAGCTTGAGAAGCAGAAAGAAGAAAGGGTCCGATGTGGGCCCACGTTTTGGAATGAGTCATCACCGTCCATGTTCACTGCTCGGGGACTTTCTTCTAATTACGGCTTTTCGAACGCGATTATGGGAACTTCTTCAAACGCACTTTTATTCCCTGCACAGCAGCAGCCCGTAGCTTTTGATAAAACGTGGGCCTCTTCAAACATGGTCTTGAATGTTTGTGGAGATGAGGCCCAATTCTGCATTTGCGCGGCCCATAAACCAGGTCTCGTGTCCGCCATAGTTTTTGTGCTTGATAAATACAAGATAGAGCTTGTATATGCCCACATTTCGTGCCTTGGGAATGGAAATGCAATCATGATTCAAGCTCACGTAAGTTTCAAACTCTTATGCACTTTTCATTTATTATTTCTGTAGAAAACTAAACGTTTATAATTATTCACACGCAATTTCCAAATTATTAAAAATGATTTGTTTTTAAAATTTATTAATTACTGTAGCTTTAATAAAAAAAAAGAGTCACGCATTCACACATTTACTTTAAAAGAATTCAACATTTTTCTTATACTTCTTTTTTCTAATACACAAGCATTCTATATTAACATGAAATTAGGGTTACTTTAACTTATATGAAGTTTTTGATGATTCAGGGAAAACGAGCTTCACATCAGTTCCTGGATGCAAATTCAGTGGAAGAAATTTACAGGCAAGCTGCCGGAGAGATTCTTCTATGGATCGCTTAAACCTTTGGATCGAAACACTTATATTATTATTATTATTATTATTATTATTATTATTATTATTATTATTATTATTATTATTATTATTATCTGTTTATGTAATTACTACTTTTTCTTAAAACTAAGTGGGATTTTGTGGCTTAACTTCAGCTATTATGAATATATGTTCAAATATTGTTGTTTAAGGTTTAAACTACATATATATGTTTATTATCCAAAATCAATGAATAAAATATTTAAATTTATTTTCAACGTTTGTAATTGTGATTTTGTAATTAATATGTAGTCCTAAAAAGTAGTATTAATTTTAGATCTTCATATTTGTTTTAGTCCTACGAAGACTTAGAAGATGATTAAGCCAAAATAAAGATATATCATTCATGATATAAGTACATAAAACTTAAGACAAATAAAGTTTGTACTCACATTAAAAAGAAACATAGATTAAAAGGAATTTTTCAATTCGTTTAAAGTATATAATCGTGGAGTTAATGGTCATGAATAGTATAAAATGTTTTATATTATCCATCGATGAAAAAATATTGATGGTATGATTCTAAAGTAATTTTTGTAAAACAAAACTTTTTATACATTTTTCCATCAGATTGGACTATTATGTAGAATTGTTTTATTTTGTTAGCACATAGTTTATTTTCTCAAAATCGTGAATCCAAAGTAGAATTGTCAATATTTTAGGTTATAAAAGTAGTTTATTTTGGTTTTAATTATCATTAACGATCTTGCTTAGTTAAAGGAAGTGTTGGAACAAAAAATTGTATAAAAATGTCATACCCATCAAAGCTATATTTTAAGAAAAAATGTTTATTAAATTTGTATCTTCGTCTATATTAATAATTTATTAACGTAGTTGAATGCTACTACTCCCCTTTGCAAAACAAAAGGAGTTAACTTATTAAAGTTTTCAAAGCAAGTTAACAAAAGAAAAAACTTTTTTTCTAACATAGTCTAGCTTTTGGAACTATTTTGTAATTTTTGTCTTAAGGACCATTTGTGAGTGTTTCACATTTTTATGGATGCATTTGGTGAATAATGCTTTCTATAAGGATGATTTTTTTGCATATTGAATTACAATGAAGTTAAAAAAGGAAAGCTTTTATAAAAAAATATTTATTATATTCAAATAAATAAATATATTTTTACCTTTTAAATATATAATATAACTAATAATTTTATAACATAATAAAACTAATAGTGTAAGGTGGATTTAATACGTATGAATAGTTTTTGTGTAGATTTCATTGTGCAAATATTTTTAGTTCCTTTGCTGAAATTTATGGAAACAGTTACGTTGTGATTTGTAAGTGAAAACACAATTAAATTAAACTACATATATAATAAATTATATTGTCAAAATAACAAATATTTTGAAGTATTTTTGTATGCATAATTAATTATGAGTCAGAATAACGTAACTTGTAATAAATTAGGAGTGATGTTATATTATTATAATAATAAATAATTACAAAAATGTTATTAAAATAATAAATAAAGTTTTTAATGAAAAATAAAATTATTTGATCTTTTATCGTTTTATATTTTCTTTTAATTTATTTAAAGAATCTCTCTTTTCACTTTTTTTTCCCTCTCTCGCATTCTTTCCTATCATTGAAACTTTAATGTTGTGTTTTTAAATAAAACAGTATTTTTTATATTAACTTTTGTGTCTTTTTTTACAAGAAATTTTAAATAATTAAAATATATAGTATTTGGATTACTTATAATTACAATTTTTTTCATCTTTTAAATATTTTATTTAGATGAAATAATTAAAATATCTTAAATTTTAATTCTTTTAATTGGATAAAACAATTTAATTTCTATTTTAACGAAAACTTAATTGTTTTACTGAATTCAAGTTGGATATCTTAACCTTAGGTTTAGAAAAATTTATTTTAACTTTCAGTTTGGATTAATTTCTAAATATTTAATATAAATTAATTAGGCTCAAATTTCGATACGAATTGATTTGGCTCGATCTAATTAATGCTAAATAGTTTTTGTTCTTAATAAATTTAATTATAATTTAGTTTTAAAAATTTTCAAAACTAAACAACTTGTTTTGTCTACTATATAAATACATCCAAATAGCGTTAAAGTATTAAATACATCCAAATAAATATAGATTATAATAAAAAAGGAGAAGAAAAATAATTTTTATTGTTTTTATCATATATCTTTATGCATAATAAAGAAAAGTTTTTCTTGTAAAGAGGTTAAAGACTTAATACGATGCTGATAAAAAAGAAAAAAAAACTTAATATTAAGAAGAAAACAGAAAGATAAAGAAAATTGAATACATTTTATAAGCCCAAAATATTTTAAGTTTGAAAATGATGAGAAATGTGATAAAATGTATTAAATATATTCATAGTATTAAAAAAACTATATTTTTGAAGAATGAAATAAATGAAGGCAAACCTAAGAAGCAAGTGGGTCAATATGTGGTGGGATATGAGGATAGATTGAAGTACACAACATTAAACTATATATTTAATGTATTTATTATAATTCAACGTAACGCCATGTTCTTACGAATGTATTTTGGGTTGTTCTTAGTAATTTTGACATTTATATTTTGTCTTTGTACCTTCGCAAACTTAGCCACCTTAGTATAAATAAACCATTCTTCAATCTTTCTCCCTAACCTCAAACTCCTCATTTCTTTCTCTCCACACTTTCTAGCCACAAAATCAGCTTTTATTTCTTATGGATTTCTTATTGGAAAATCATACAGATACTTCTTCTAGTTCTAATCGTTCCAGTGAAATTAAAACAAACCGAAACCTTGTTGTGAATACGATGTCGAATGATGATGTTGTTGATGAAAATGAGAAGAAAATTATTACTAGTGGTGAAGAGTCCTACGATCCGGAAACTAATAATGAAATGCATCTATCCATCGAAAGAGGCCGAAGAAAGAAAATGAAAGAAATGTTCGATGATCTTAGTGCTTTACTTCCGCAACTTCCTTCAAAGGTATATATTTCATTACTCAAGGTTTTAAATATTTAATAATTTTATTTTTATCAACAAAAAAATGTACCTTAAAAAAGTGAAAAAAAATCCCTTTCTTGAAAAAAAAAAGTAATCTCTTATTACATTCTTACATAATCATTGATTGTAAGCCTAAACATATAATTAACATTATGGGCCTATCCTTCAAATTATTTAGTGTATTATTGTTCCCTATCTCCATATATTGAGATTATATGATATTCTTGTATTCATTATAATTATAAACATTCTATTGACAAAGTAAGAATAACTTAATACGAATACTATAAGAGCATTGAATAATACACTTCTTTTATTGATTTCTAGGTATAATTTTTAAAGGAATACTACCTATGATGACGGTTAAATTAAATTATGACCATAACAAATAATTTGAACAAATCTTAAAAAAATAATTAATGCATATATATATATATATATATATATATATATATATATATATATATATATTGTTGGGAACAAGGGCAGTAAAGAGAGAAGAGAGAAATAAACAACACTAAGAAGTATTTGTTTTGGTGCATTTGTAAACCTTACATAAGCTTTCTTATATAGCAAAGGGAAGAACACCATCTCACAATACTAAGCAATGTGGGACTAAAACACACAACAAAAACTTAATCAAACTACACAAAATACTAACAATTCTCCCACTTGGAGTTTGATTTCCACATAGTGTAATTTCCTTCATCATCAGTTATTCTTGAAGGCCAATTGAGGTACTGCAAAGCCTCAATTTTTCTGTTGTGACAACCTTTGTCAACATATCCGCTGGGTTCTTACTTCCCAGTATCTTCCTCAACGTTAGTACTTCATTCTCAAGCAGAGATCTGATGAAGTGATAACGGAGATCAATATGCTTTGTTCTGGAGTGAAAAGTTGAATTCTTAGCCAGATGTATTGCACTTTGACTATCACTGTGCAAAACAGTCATTTCCTGGATGAATCCCAACTCTGTCAACAATCCTTGAAGCCATATCAATTCTTTGCTAGCTTCTGTTACTGCTACATATTCAGCCTCTGTAGTGGATAGAGCAACGATCTTTTGTATTTGTGACATCCAACTAACAGCTGTAGTTCCAACAGTAAATATGTAGCCAGTGGTACTTCTTCGATAATCAATTTCTCCAGCAAAGTCTGCATCTACGTACCCTTGTACTTTTAGTTCACCTTTACTAAAGCACAAACACCTCTCCTTAGTTTTTCGTAGATATCGCAAAATCCATTTCACAGCTTCCCAGTGAGCTTTACCTGGATTTGACATAAACCTGCTTACAACTCCCACTGCATAGCCAATGTCTGGCCTTGTGCATACCATCGCGTACATCAGACTTCCAATGGCTGAAGCATACGGAATCTTAGCCATAATCTCTTCTTCTTCTTTTGTCTGAGGAGACTGATCCTTGGATAGACGAAAATGACTGGCCAAAGGAGTACTTACTGGTTTGGCCTTGTCCATGTTAAATCTCTGCAAAACACGGTTGATGTACTCTGCTTGAGATAACTGCAAAACACTTTTTTCTTTATCTCTCGTGATTTGCATTCCAAGAATCTTCTTTGCTGGGCCTAAGTCCTTCATGTCAAATTCTTTTGATAATTGCATCTTCAAATTTCTGATATCTGTTATATCTGATCCTGCTACTAACATGTCATCAACATAAAGTAGCAAAATGACATAGCTGGACTTGTACCTTTTGAAGAAACAACAGTGATCAGCATTGCACTTTTGGAAACCTTCCTTGTGCATGAAGCTTTCAAACTTCCTATACCACTGTCTTGGAGCTTGTTTCAGGCCATACAGGCTCTTCTTCAATTTGCACACCATGTTTTTCTTCTTTCCTTCTGAAAAGCCTTCAGGTTGGTGCATGTAAATCTCCTCATCTAGATCTCCATGAAGAAATGCAGTCTTCACATCTAATTGCTCTAGGTAGAGCTCCTCACTAGCCACAATACTTAGCACAGTCCTGATAGTATTGAGCTTGACAACTGGAGCAAAGATTTCAGTGTAGTCAACTCCTTCTTTTTGCTGAAATCCTTTGACAACCAGTCGGGCCTTGTATCGCTTGGAACCATCATGGTCTTCCTTTACTCGGTACACCCATTTGTTGTGAAGTGCTTTCTTTCCCATAGGTAACTCAACTAGTTCCCATGTCTGATTTGAGATCAAAGACTTTATCTCGTCTTTCATAGCAAGCTCCCACTTGTCGGCATCCGTGGTTTGACAAGCTTCCACATAATCTTCAGGCTCCCCTCCATCAGTCAGTAACATGTAGTCTATGTATCTCCTATTAGGCACATGGGGCCGAGACGATCTTCTCAATACAGGAGTTGGAGTAGGAGGTTCTGATTGCTCATTGTTTTCTTCATTTGATTCCTCTGGCTGAGGACTCCTCAATATAGGACTTTCTAGGATATCTTCCACCTCTGCATAAACTGGTCCACTCGTTTCAGAGTTTCTGGTGTCAATATTATGCATATCCTTGTACATCACCTTTTCATTGAAGATTACATCTCTACTGCGGGTCATCTTTTTGTTTTCATCATCCCATATGCGGTAGCCAAACTCATCTTCACCATAACCAAGAAAAGTACACTTCTTTGATTTTGGATCAAGTTTATTTCTAGCTTGATCGCTGATATGCACATATGCTACACAACCGAAAACTCTAAGATGTGAGAGTTTTACCTCTTTTCCGCTCCATTCCTCTTCTGATATCTTGTGCTCCAATGGTACCGATGGACTTCGGTTGATCAAGTAAGCTGCTGTGTTGACTGCTTCTGCCCAAAACTGTTTTGGTAAGCCTGACTGTACACGCATGCTTCTGGCTCTTTCAGTCAACGTTCGATTCATACGCTCAGCTACACCATTGTGTTGAGGCGTACCTGGCACGGTTCTCTCCATTCTGATTCCATGCTCATAGCAAAACTTCTTGAATTTGGTGTCTACATACTCACCACCATTGTCGGATCTGAGCTTCTTAATCTTCAATCCTGTCTCATTCTCCACCATAGCTTTCCAAATCTTGAAAACTTCAAATACTTCAGACTTATGTTTCAGAAAGTAAACCCATACCTTTCTGGAGTGATCATCGATAAAAGTCACGAAATATTGCTTTCCACCAACGGATGGGATAGTCGTTGGTCCCCAAACATCAGAGTGAATGAGCTCAAGCCTTTCTTTCTTTGGGGTTCTTCTACTTGTCTGAAAGCTCACTCTCTTCTGCTTTCCAAGTATACAGTCTTCACACATGTCAATTTTTACTGACTGAAGACCTGGTAGTTTTCCTTTTGAGTGCATGACCTTCATCCCCTTCTCACTCATATGCCCAAGTCTTTGGTGCCATAGATTGGGACTTTCATTTGTTGCAACTGCAATCAAGTGACATGCTCTTGCTGTCTTGTAAAGAGTACCACTCTTTTTGCCTCGAGCAATTGTCATCGCACCTTTTGAAATCTTCCAATCATCACCATGGAAGATTGTTGTATAGCCTTCACTGGCTAGCTGGCCCACTGAGATTAAGTTCTTCGTGAGGTCGGGAATATGTCTGACATTTTTCAATTCCCATACAGACCCATTTAACTTAATCTTTACTACACCTTTACCTACAATCTCGCATGATTGCTCATTACCAAGGTAAACCTTACCAAGGTTTCCAGGAACATAATTCTCGAATAGTTCCTTTTGTGAGGTTGCATGGAAGGATGCTCCAGAGTCTAACACCCAAGACTCTTCCTTGTTTTCCAACGAACATATCAGCGCATCACCTCCTCCTGAGGTCGTAGCAACATTTGCTTCATCTTTCACCTCCTGTTTCTTCGAGGCACTCTTGCATTGATTTTTGTAGTGACCAGCCTTCCCACAATTCCAACATTCGATAGTTTTCGATTTGTTAGAGCTTTGATGATTTCTGGATTTGGATTGCCTCTCCTTTGATTTGCCGCGTCCAGTTCCTCTGGTTGAACTTCTACCTCTTGACTCTGTATGCAATACTGAAGAGGTTGTTGATTCACCTGTCTCTGTCCGACGGACTTCTTCACTGAGGACTAAGTCACGAACATCATCAAACTTTAACTTGTTACTTCCTGAGGAGCTACTCACAGCTGTGACAGTAGCATTCCAACTTTCTGGTAGGGAAGAAAGAAGTATTAGAGCTCGTACTTCTTCATCGAAATTGATTCCAACTGAACTCAACTGGATTGTAATTGTGTTGAGTTCGTTTATATGTTGTGCTGTTGATGCGCCTTCTGTCATCCGTAGGTTGAACAACCGCCTCATCAAGTGAACTTTGTTTGCGGCCGATGGCTTTTCGTACATGTTGGAAAGGGCCGCCATAAGACTAACTGTAGTCTTTTCATTTGCAATGTTGAAAGCAAAATTACGAGATAACGTTAAACGGATGGCTCCGAGAGCTTTTCTGTCTAGAAAGCTCCACTCATCTTCCTTCATAGCTTCTGGTTTCCTGCCTGTGAGAGGTTCTTGCATGCCTTTCTGATACAGGTAGTCCTCTATTTGCATCTTCCAAAAGCCGAAGTCTGCACCATTGAACTTTTCAATCTTCATCTTGCCTTCGTCCATTGCCATTGCTCCTACTGCTGCTTTTGAAGAAAAGCTCCCACTAGTTCTCTAAACTGAGATCCCAAGAACAAGAGAAAAAATCTTTTCTGATGTGGAAGATCAGACACAGCTGCAGCCACAGAGCATACTAAGAAAATTTACTCTGACCAAATCTTTTCTGATGTGGAAGATCAAACGTTGTTGCAACCACAGAGCATACTAAGAAATGGGCTCTTGATACCAATTGTTGGGAACAAGGGCAATAAAGAGAGAAGAGAGAAATAAACAACACTAAGAAGTATTTGTTTTGGTGCATTTGTAAACCTTACATAAGCTTTCTTATATAGCAAAGGGAAGAACACCATCTCACAATACTAAGCAATGTGGGACTAAAACACACAACAAAAACTTAATCAAACTACACAAAATACTAACATATATATATATATATATCAAACACGAGTCCTTATGTGGGGTTTGATAAAACACAATGGAGAGAAAACAAAGAGAAATATTTTATCGAAAATATAAAAACTTAGTTATTTTACAATAGAAAAATATATTTAAATATAAAAGAAAAATAGAAACAATAGAAAATCAAAACAAAAAAAATCATAATAAAAGACTTAATAAAAAATTATAATAAAAAATGGAAAGAAGATATAAAATATTTTTAACACCCGGTTTCAAGGTGAGTATGAAAATTATGAAGGCTTAACTTGAAAGTAACATTTTTGAAATGTAGTAGAATGAAAGAATCTTGATATCTTGAGAAATTTGAGAATCTTAAAAATTTTTATATTCTCGAGAAATTTGAGAAACATCATAACTTGAGAATCTTGAAAAAAATTGAAAACTTTGAAAAAAAACAAGAATCGACATTATTGATTATTGACAACGAGAGTATTGATAATAAGAATCAATAATATTGAGAATGACAATATTTAAAAACCAAGAAACTAAAGAAATTAAGAAACCAAAAAAATTGAGAAACTAGAGAAATCGAGAAACGGAAACCCGAGAAACTAGAAAACTGAGAAACTAGAGAATCGAGAAAATGGAGAGTCGAGAAACTGGAGAACTGAGAAACTGATAATCAAGAAACTAGAGAAACCAAGAAACTAAAGAATTATTGATGCTTTCTTTTTAATTGCTTCAATCATCTTAAAGGTATTGATATGAGTGTTGTACAATATGTTGACTAAAAATAGTGGCAGAAGAAAAAACATTTTGTGAATTTTATAGGAAGGCAAAAATAGCTTTATTAGTTTTTAGAGAAACCAAAGAGAGCATGAATTTTGTCATTCTTCACGGCAAAAAGATCAATGGCAAAAGATCAATCAGTGTCAACCATACTAACAAAACTCAACCCTACAAAACTGACTTGATTTGTAAGGTGATGAGAAGTAGAACTTGCCATGGGTGAAACAACAAAGAGAAGGTAAATGTGAAAGGTGTTTAATCTGATATCATGTGAGTGTTTGATAAAACCCAAAAGAGAAAAAACTTGAAAAGAAATATTTTATTGAAAGTATGAGAACTAAGTTGTTTTACATAGAGAAATATGCATGAATATAAAGGAAAAATACAAGCAATAGAAAATCATAACAGAAATCTGAAAGAAGATATCAATTATATCTCTAATACCTTATGTAACACTTTATGTGGCAAATACAAGTTATTTTAATATTGACATCATAATATCTCTTAACATCTCACGGTAGAAAGATCAATAGCAATAGATGAATCAGTGTCAACCATACTAGAAAACCCAACTCTACAGAACTGACGTGATTTGTAAGGTGATCATGAGGGGGGAGTAGAACTTGTCATGGGTGAAACAACAACAAAGAGAAGGTAAATACAGAAGGTGTTTTATCTAATACCATGTGAGTGTTTGATAAAACACAAAGGAGAGAAAACTTGAAAACAAATATTTTATGGAAAGTATGAGAACTTAGTTGTTTTACAATAGAGAAACATGCTTGAATATAAAGGAAAAAACAAGCAATAGAAAATCATAACAAAAAACCTAACAGAATCATAACAGAAAACCTAAAAGAAAATCATAATAGAAAGCTTAATAGAAAATCATAACAGAAATAAGTGTACAATATGTACATGCATTGAATTATCTATATGTTGATATAGTGTTAAAACATGTTTCGTAAAATAAGTGTTTAGTGCAAGTCTGAGTTTTTTCAAGTAGTGATAATTGATATAATACATAATATTTATGCCTTCTTTCACCAGACGTCTTTTTGTCAATATGTTGTTTAATCTTTTATATTTGACACGTCATAGTTTGTCTTATAAGCATTTAATAAGAATGTTTTGTTGTTCTCATTGACCAAATGTTATTCTTCTCTAAACAATATTTTGTTCACTGTTGTTTGTTAAACCTTAAAACTTGAGATGTTTATTCTCTTTAGACATTCTTGTCTTAACACGTTTCGCTCAATACAAGTGTTTTAGTTCTCTTCAAAATTTAAAAACACAATCAGTGTATGATTACAAGTACAAATTAAGTAACTCTCAAAGAGAGATCAATACAATACAATTTGTGAAATTGTGATGTTCTTTTCGTTAGGTTGAAGAGCTTCAAATGATATAAACTTTGAGGTAGAGTAGAGTTAATGATATTTCTTGTATATTTTCTCTCTCTTTCTCTCATCTTCTCTCGTCTACTTTCACCTTCTTCAACTTCAACAACCTCAAGTTCTGGAATCTTCTTTATATAACCCTTTTGAGAAATGACCATTGGACATAAAGTTGACTTCAGATAGACTTCATGGCCTTCTTTAAGTAACTAGTCAAACTCAGGTCTATGTTTTAGGGTGATAATGTTTTATCAGTGCTTTCTTTCTTGAGTAACTTATATAGTTTTTCAAATTTAAAGGCTTTTAGGAAACATTCCAGTAATGTCTTTTTATCTCTCAACGTCTTTCAGTCCTTTGTGTTGCGCTTTTGAATAAAGCTTATTATTGACATTACCTGTACAGAGAACAAGAGCAAAGTATGCAATCAAAACACTTTTTTGTACACCATTAAATGTTTTAAATGTTAATGGTCATTTTGCACATTGCATGTTTAAAACATTTTGGAATATGTCAACACTGTTTGATAAGAGCAATATTTGAAGGTAAAGTGTTTGATGTGTTATACTTAGATAATGTGATCTTTTAAGCTCTTGTATCACAAGGCCATCTAAGCTTAAGTATATCGGTTATTAATGTTTAACAAAGCTTGAATTTCATACGATTTATTATTTTGTTCAAGCGCTATGGTGATTAGACACTCTGTCAGGGGTTCTATAATGTTTGACACTTTATATGTTTTTTGTCTTGGACATGTTTAACATATCAGATAGTTATATATCTTTTGATAACGTTTAACACATTGTACTAATATCCTAGAAAATTTGTTCGATCAGACACTTAGTGATTCAATGCATTTGGATATTAACTCTTAAACATCAGTGCATAGTTCAGCGTTTACATGAAATATGTTTCCATTACATGGTGTTGTTTGTGTTTAGGCTAATTTTACTTCAAGTAGTATATTCTTTATAAATGTTCATCTTGTTCAATACTCTAGATATATTGTTATAACTGATAGATAAATGTTTCATCCACTACAATCCTTAAACGTTTAAATATTATATCTTATAATCAATATTTTGTTGACGGTTGTTTGTTAAACTTCAAAACATAAAGTGTTAGACAGTTCAATCTCTCTAAACCATCTTGTCTTAACACGATTTCCGTCAAAATCTATTTACAAATAGTATATAACTAAAAATGGCTTAATTTAAACCATTGAACATAAAATATTATACATTCTTCTAGCTGTTATTTACTGTTTTTCATTAAGTCATGTTTGAAAACAACTTTATTCGAGATTGATCTTATTTCAATTTTTGTCTGGAAATAAGTTTATATTATTGTTGTTATTATTAGTGTTAATTTAATGAAATGGGCAGTCATTAATAAAACAAGAGAGAGAAATTTGACATTAACGAAAAGAAAGAATTTAAACATATGCTTGTAAGAATTTGGTATTTGTTATTAAAACCACCACCATCATTGTTTTTATTAGTATTATTAATATAATATAAGTATTTAATGATGAGAAAACAACTGATAAAAGTCAACACAATATTTTTGGGATAGAACTCTAAAGTGATAGTTTTTAATGTATAAAAGAAAAGAGCCATTACTGTGTGTGTGTCCCACTTGAGGACAAGTGAGAAAGTTAAGGTTAGAATGTTATTCTGAGATGGTTCTGATATGCTACTTCTTAGGCTGATAAAGCAACAGTAGTGAACGAAGCAGTGGACTACATAAAAGTTCTGCAGGAAACTCTGGAAAAGCTAGAGAGAAAGAAAGAAGAAAGGGCACAACATGTTCTGAAACAAATTATGGGAACGAGTTCTGGTGCGGGTTCAGTGTCTGAGAAGCAGAAAGGTTTTGATAAAACCTGGGCTGCTTCAAACATGGTCCTGAACATTCGTGGAAATGAAGCTCAATTCTCGATTTGCTCAGTGCATAAGCCAGGACTCATGACCAACATTGCTTCTGTGCTGGAAAAGCACAACATAGAACTCATTTCTGCAACCATTTCAGCCAATGGAAATGGAAGTACATGCATGATTCAAGTCCATGTAAGTTTGAAACTTCATTCCCACCATACATCTATGTTTCTTATTCATAATTTCTCAATGCATGTTTAAGGACTATGTTACGCACCTAATGCCTTTTCTTAGGTTTAAAGTATGACTTTTTAAAATACCTATTTTTTTTTATATTTTAAAACACCATTTTTTAATTAAATAAGTCAATTTTATTCTGTTTATGTATTTCTCTACTTCTTATTTTAAATCTAGCAGTTTTATAATTTTTTAATAAGTAAATTTTGATTTGTTTCTTAAATGAGTGTTTTTTACTTATTTACTTCATAAACACTTATTTTAAATTTATATAAATTAACTAAGATTGACTTGTTAAATAAACATAAAAGTAAACATTAAAACAAATAAATTAAAAAACATAATACTTTCTATTTTATAAAATAAATATTTTTTAATAAAGTACACGAAACTTACCAAAATTTATATTTTCTATAAATTAAATATTACAATTAATATGAACTAAATATTACAATTATAAAAACACAAAGAGAGTAAATCTGAGTTGATAATTGTGTCTAAAATGAAATTTGAATAAAAATATTTGAAAGAGATTTTACTAATTTATAAATAAATTATTTTTACTTTATGAAAATATGTGTTTCTTTTTTAAAGAATCTTTTACAAACATATTCTTAGTTAAATTTATTAACTTATTGAATTGTTTATGGTACAGGGAAAACAAGCTTCGGATGCAAATTCAATGGAGGAAACTTACAGGAAAGCTGCTGAAGAAATTATGCCATGGATCTCTTAAAGTTTTGGATGATAAAACTTATAGTATCACATCATCTTATAAAAACCTTTTATGCCTAAACTGGGATGGTTGGTTTCATATGTTTAGTTTTCTTGGTGCAGTGTGTGGTTCAAGCATGTGCAAACTCAACCTTTGTTAGTAAACAATATCACGAGTTTGTAGCCTTTTATGAGTGAGATACCATAAGAATCCATTCAACCATATGAATTTAATTTGTTTATTCTTCAGCAATGTTAGTTGCTTTAAAATACCGAGAACTTAGTTATTGTATATTACTTAGTTTTATTTTAATAACTATTAAATTATTAATGGTAATAAGTATTCATATTCACTTATAATTGAAGAAGAGTATCAGATAAATTTGACTAAATTTGAGAATAAAATTTGTGTATTTCTTTCAAAAGATTTAAAAGTGAAAGTAGATGAGTTGAGGATAAAGTTTATAAAAATTTATGAAGTATTTTATGGATAAAAAAATATTTTAATAGGCTAAAATATAATATTATTTTTTTCCCTTATATTTATTTTATTATTATTATTAGTATTATATATATATATATATATATATATATATATATATAAAATGAATATGAACACATTAATTTTTTCCCATAAAATGAACCAACCTAGAATTGGTTCCATCATGGAATTGATTTTGGAATTGATTCCAACCTACCACAAAACCTTCTCTCTTGCAAATCCATGGACATATAGAGAACAAAACGTAAGAATCCACCATCTACGGTCTTTGCTTGCAAATTTCTTTCATACATCGAGATAGTATATATTACACATCCCATAAATCATCACCCACACTTATGCACAAATCCTCATATAAGAATATGTGAATCACTTCCCATTCCTTCTGCTGTAACATTAAATACACAGAAGCGAACACAACTTAAGTGTTTATTATATTTGAGTGTGATTGATTTATATGAAAATTCTAATGTGTATCTTTTGTGATGATTGAAAGATGCATTTATTAAGACAAGATCGTCTAGAGAATAAACCGTCTAACAATTCAGGTTTTGAAGTTTAACAAAAGCATTAAACAAAATATTGCTCTATATGAAAGATTTTTAATGAAATAACATCTAAGAGAAAAATATTTTGAAACACCTTTATTAAACGAAAACATGCTTATAACAACATTTTCTAGACTATGTTGTCTAATGAACAATGCCTTGTAAACAAGGTCTAATAAAAAGAAACGTCTTTCTTGATGAATCATCCAATAGACAATATAAGCAACAAACAATGCTTAACAAACAACATCTAAATGTTTAAGCGAACAACATCTTACAAGCAAGCGTTTTATGAATAAAAATGCCTATCTCTTTCTTAACACTAAAGCTTAAAGTATGTTTCACTTAAAACAATGTTTACTCAAGCAAGCGTCTTATAAAATGAATGTTTAAAGCATGATTGCTAAAGACTATCAATTACAAACAACTTTTCATAAAGGATCTAATGCTTTACACCATTTAATGATCATATGTGTTGAATGCCTTATTAAACGATGCATTTATTAATGAGTTGACATATGATAAAATGTTTTTAACATGCTATATATCTTAACATTTATCAACATTCAAATATTTAATGCATGTAAGATACACTGCATACAAGAAAAAGATTTTGAGAGATAAAAAATATTTTGGGAATGTTTCCCTTGAAGACTTCTGCTCTGACATATCATACAAGCGACATTTTGCTAAAGCTAATAATAAAGCATCGTACATTTGTAAAGTAGATTTGAATCTGACTTCTCACCCAAAAGACTACCAACTCTACATGAAGTCAATCTCTCTATCTAACAATCATTTCTCAAAAAAAAAACTATAAATAAACAAAATCTTGAAGAAAAAAAAAAGATAATAAAAAAATCATTTGAATACTAAAATAAGCTTGCTATTAATATGCTCAAATATCGTCTTATTCAAAACTTTCTAAAGAAAGAAACCTTAGCAATATCTAAGATTTCAAGTATCAAAATATTATAAAAAAAAGTTGTCAAACATATCGTTTTTTACTTAAATGAGCAATCCAAAATATGTCACCGAATACGAGAAACATGTATCAAACTAGTCATTCAGGAAAGAATATAAATAATTTTATTATAAATTATTTTAACAACAAAATAGCGAAGGGTAAAATGAGGCATTATGTATAGTTTGAAAGTGCAGGAAGAAAAACGGTGGTTGCATTCCCCCAAATAATTTGGTCCGAATCTAAGTGAGCTACAGAGTAACCCAATTGAATTTAGTTGTCTGTCAAAACCACAAATGGACTCTCTGGCTAGTTGCCTTATTTATTAGTAGTCATGTAGAAGCACGAACTTTATCACCATAAGAGATGCAAGCTGTCCTCAATTTCACAAAACAAAAAAAAAATAGTGGAACCAAATATAAATCAGAGTGTTACGTTAGATGAAAATAGGCTAGTGTATATTATTATCAGGAAAAATGGTCACCATCATGGACACTCGTAGTCCTTGACAACAACAGTTCCACTCTTGGTCTCTGAACTCAAAACAGGAAGTGCACGATTGGAATCAGCCAACATTTTGTCAATGTGAACTTGAGAAACAAAGCAGTGAAGAGGAGCACGTGTGGTCTTTCACTTTATTGTGTTCAATAGTGTGTGAAAGTGATGGTTGAATCATAAGAACCCAATAATACATGCATGGCATGCTCAGCAGGTGGTAGTAGTAATCGTCATTGTTCACTATGGACGAAGACCCTTACGCCAGTGTTTGAATTGTTGTCTGCAGAAAGCATTTAACTGTACTGTAGGACAACTGAAAACAACACATCAAGCACGCGAAGGAACAAAGAAAATATCAATGATATCATGCGTCTCCTATTAAGAGGGGAAACAATGTAAATATCAATTTGACTTCTTTTCTTGGAGACAACCCAAAAGCAGCAAGACACTGATGAATCATGAATGAAATCTCACCCTAAGTATCTTTACATACAATACACAATCTCTGACTTGGAATACTTTAATTTACTGTTAAAACTCGCTGGAAAGGTTGTCCATCACCTCATCCCTTAGGTGGGTGTCCCAAAAGGAGGAATAAAAGATAATTAGAAAAAGCTAAAAAGGGCGACAGTAGATGATGGGTCCCGGGTGCTACATATCCCAAGCTTGGATTGGAAGACAAAATAAATTTCTATCTGTAAGGGACTGTGGAGCAGAAACAAGGCTGGGCATGTGATGTGTGAGCACCAGTAGTTGTAGCAGTACCCATCAAAAAATATTGAAAAAGGAGTGAAGAGAATAACAAATAAGCAAGCACCCATGTGATACAATTGTTTGATTCCCACCAACATGTGACCCTCCTCCCCTCTATTTGTAAGCCACATAAACCATTTTCCCAGTCCTTGTAGTAGGACCCTCTTGACCCCACCATGTTCCCTCACATGTGCCCCCTCTTTCTTTTTCATTCAAAGACGTTTCAAACCCGTGCACCCTTCTGTTCCCTCTGTTTTGTTCTTGCTCAAACTTCTTAGTCATAGACTAATACGCTGTTCAACTACAAGTTCATACATAGATGGTAATGCCCCTATATAGATAGCCTTCTATTGGAATGCACCATCTGTAGTTTCACTTTTACATTCTTTTATCTTCTCAATTATTTTTCTTATACACTCTTCCTCTGTCAATTATAAAATACCCCCATCACTTACAAAATACCCCATCACGTAGGTTGTCGTTACCTTTTTTACAGATTCCAATTCAAGCCACATCCATCCTCGTATCATTCTTCACCAATAAACTGGGTTAAGAGGAGAAAATAAAAATCTTATTGGGGTCGCAGTATTGTCCAGAACAAAATTGATGTACAGAAAAAAGGCTTCAGAAAAAGCTACATAAATTCACACACAAAAAAAAAAAGTGCATATTTAGAAAAAAGAAGAAAAAAGCTAAATTTTTGTTCTTAGGTGAGCAGTGGAAGCCATGGAGAAGAGTCCCCAACATAATGATTATTGAAACGATGTTCTTCGGAAGTCAAAAACACTTGTGCCTGTGCAACTAACAGAAACGTGAACGTCCTTCACCAAATGGCAGTGAATGTTTCCATTCCCCTAATAATTAACCAGGTTCCCAAATGTAAAGCATATTCACCTATTCTAATAACCAACCATTTCGATCACGATTAAATTCCTGAACATATGCTATATAACTAGAAAGTTGAAACAGGGTAAGGGAGAGAAAAGGAGAAAAAAAAGAAAATAGAAAGTTAGCTCTATTTTGATATTTTTTATCTTAAAAATTTACAAACTCTGACGAAGCAAACGTTGTGCTTTCCTTCATCACAATAATCCTTACATACAAAACCAAGAGAAGAAAAATAATTAAATATAGAATTACAACTCTATTTATTTACCAATCTAGACAAAAAGACTAATTAATTAAGCTTCGACTTCACAAACTCTGTCCATTTTTCTTATCTTCGAATCTAATTTTCTTTTTTCTTCACTAAAATTATGGAGATTATTACAATAGCAAAAAATTAAAAATCGTTAGAAGGGAACCACAACAACCTGGCTGCATGCAAAATCGTCAGAATTTCCGATGCAATCCTGCGGCCACGAATCCCGAAGAAGCTTCAGCAACATCTGGGCCTTCCTCTTGGCTCTCTCCGTGCAATCGCTCTGCACCAGAAGCAGAAGCTGGGTCAACACCCCCGCCGTCACCGCCTCTCGCTGGCACAGCTCCGATTCGGAGCATAACGACAGCAACGCTCCGGCCGCGTACTCCGTCGCGCGGTCCGATATCTTCAGTATTATCTTCACCAGCATCGGCACAGTCAGTGCGTGGCCAGCGAACGCGGCGCATCCCACGGGAATCCTGCAGAGTAGCTCCACCGTGGCGAGCGCCCTCTCCGCGTCACATTTCTCGAAGTCCGCGAGCCTATCGACGAGTACCGCCGGCGCACCAGCGGCCACCGCCTTGTGCCGAGTCTGCTTCACCAAGCACAGCGCGAACAAGGCCTTGATCCCGATCTTGAGAGCGCGCGGGTACGAGATCGGGCTGCGGAGCAGGTCCACGACTCCGTCATAGATTTCGTCAACATCGCTCACCTGCGCGCGGAGCTCCGGCGAGTGCGTCCCGGCGACGACGATCTCAATCAACGCGGCCGAGTTGACTCGGACTTCAAGCGAGCTGTGCGAGAGCAACCGCGAGAGGTAACAAACCTTGTCGGAGTCGGATGCGAGAGCGGCGCATTCGGACTCGGCGAGGGGGAACAGAACGAGTAGCGCGAGGGACTCGTGCTTCAACTCGTCCGCAGCGTTGAAAGTGATAGGGAGAAGGATCTGGCGGATGTTTTGAGAGGAAATGAGAGAGCGGTCCTTGTCGGAGTCGCGAGCGAGTTGTCTGAGTCGTCGGAGAGAGGAGAGACGAAGGTGGTTTGGAGCGGAAGCAGAGGATGCTTGATTGAGAAGGGAGCGAACCAGGGCGGGGTCTGCGGGCTGTTTGGGAGTGGGGATTCGCTCGACACCGAAAGAGCGGTTAGCGACGCACCAGTCCTGGATAAGGCGGCGGAGAGTGTGGTTGGGGATTAGGGTGAAGTCGGTGAGAGTGGCACGTGTGACGGGGCAGGTGGTGTTACCGGCGGAAACCCAGGAGTCGATGCTGGGTCGGTCGTAGGTTTGACCGGTGCAGACGGTGACGGGGTCTCTCATGAGTTCGAGCGAGATTGGGCATCTGAAGTGGTAGGGTATGTGAACCCCCAAATCCAAGGGTTCTAAACTTGCAGGCATTGTTTGTAATGGATGAGTGGAAGAGGGTACGATGATAATAATAATGATAAAAAAAATAAAATATTAATATTAATAATAGTTGTGCTAAATGAGAAGGGTCTGCAAATTCTCTTTAGGTATGTCACGCTTTGGTTTCTCTTATATGAGATGAAACAGAGGAACATACCCAACAGGCACAGAGAGGGACTGGCTCTGCCATACCCTGCCCCTTATCTGACTCTTCCTTCCCCCACACGTGTGCTACCATCTAACTTGGAATCTAACCCTCCTTGCTTCCCCAACGCCAAAAGATTGGTCAAACCAAATATACCACCTCTGGGTCCCACTTTTTCTCCCTCAAATCTTACTCCTCTATTTATTATACCCATTGCCCCCCTCCTCTTTTCATTCTTCCGTCTCTTTCACCCTTCTCTTCTCTGAATTAACTCATTTCAATTTCTCTAAACCTAAACCTATTACTTTCATCCTACATTCTACCAACTTACTACCCAATACCCCTACACCACAATCACAACGTAATAATAATAGGTACATTCGCTACTCTACAACCCCCACACTTCCATACATTTACAATAAACCAATCCAATCCAATCCAAATCATACCTCCAAAAATATTTATATGTTTAAATAAATACACTTTGTCCATCTACACTGCTTTGGTAACTATGAAAAGTTGTAGTCATTGGCAAGCACTTTCCCGATCGATAATTTGATAACTTTTAAAGTAACGATAAATAAATAATTTAATTATTCGGCACTACATCATACCCGTGATTAAATTATAATAGTATAATAATAAAAGAAAGCAAAGGGGAGGGGCAAATGAGAATAGAAAAAATGAAAGGGAGCAAAATGCAAATAAGTTAGAGAAGTTGGTTAGGTTGAGTCAAAGGTCAAAGATGAATAGATTAGAAGCGGAATCCAGGTTGTGACACCTCTTTATTGTGCCTAAAACAAGTTTGGTGTGGATAACAAGAAGAAGGGGTTCTTCCTATGCATCTTTCTTCATTGCTTCATTCTCACTGTACCTGTCACATCTGCATCACAAATTCCTCCATATCACTCTCTTTCTCTCTCTCTCTCTCTCTATATATATATATATATAACTATTATTTTTTCAAAGGATGAATCAAATTTAAAATCATTTGTGAACATAATTTTTCTAAATTTGTTATATTTTTCAACATTACGCATATATATTGAAATGTTGAAAAAATAAATTCCACGTTTATTTAAATTTATTTGTTCTAAGGATTTGATTTTTCTAAAACAAAATGTTAATGATTTGATGTTTACTGGTTTTTATCGCTGGCTACTTTTCAAACTTTTGTTATTTTGCTAATATTTCAAAATTTTCCAACATTAATGTCCATTATCGATGAAAGCATATCTTAAACAGTACTTTACTGTTTATTGCATGTCTTATCTTCTAAGTTTTGAATTCAGTCTACATTTCCCACTGTTTTTCCATTGAAATTTATGTTGATGGTCTTTGGACCCATCGACAAACTAATGAAGAAAAAGTGCACACGGTCAGCAAACAAATCTATGAAAAATTTCAATGTTTTAATGATTCCATCGTATTCACCCATTGAAAACTTTAAATTGATTAAGAAACACAATTATTTAATATTTTACAATTTATAATTAAGAGTACCATGGATCTAATAAATGTCTATAAGAAATTAAGTAGTTATAGATAGATATTGAGAAAATACATGTAACTGATAAACTAGTGTATTTTAAAATATTAAAAATGTATTCCTTTAATGATAAACTTTTTTTATATGAATAGAAAATTTATAAGAGTTTTTTAAAACAGTTTGCTTTTCTAAAAATTCCTTTTTAAAAGCTTTTTTTTTTCTCTTTTTAATATTTCTATGATCCATTCATCTTTTGTAGATAGTATACGGAAATATATTTTCTTGGGACAAACTCATAAGATCAATTGATAATTTTTTTTGATAAGTTAGTTTTGATTCCATTTTCCTCATATTTTCTGTAATTGCATATGCAATTTTTCTGTTTTGTGTCTCTAGTGTAAAAAAGGTATATACTTGTGAGTTATATAACATTTTGGTTTGTTATGTCGTGATCAGTCTTGTCAAGATAAGGGAAACTAGTTGTTTTAGTGTGAATGAACTTGAAAACTATGATAATTTTGCATGTTGATTGAATCTTATTAGTTTGTATATGTCTAAATTGAATTGTACAATTTTGAGGATTTATTTATTTTTATTGTTACTTAAGTTTGTGTGATTAACAGAAGTTAAAATCTAAGCAATTAAGCGACTTGATATAAGTTTTAATGTTTAAAAACTATTTTGAACCAACTCACTGAAAAAGGAGTACCAATATCAGCAACTGATCAGGTCCAAGTTTACCGAAAATCATAAAAATGTGCTTTGTTGTAAACTAGTATAGCATTAAACGATGTTATATTGGCTTTGAGCGTCAGTTTTATTTAAGAGCATTTTAGCTCCAAGAGGTTGAGTGGCAAAAAATATCGTTGAGTGTCCATTTTGAGAATGGTTTGGCATTGGGTGCTATTGAATGTCATTGTTGTATTACACGTCTGACGAATTTTAGTTCCAAGACATTGAGCGCTAGAAAGTGTCACTAAGCGCTTATATTTTTATGAGAAGAATGATATTGAACACTAGGATTATCGCTAAGTGTTAGGAGTATTGCTAAGTGCATCCTTTTGCGAAAGGTTTGGCGTTAGACGCCACCTTGAGCACCACATTATATGTTGGATTTTATTTTTCTTATTTGACTATTTGAGATCAATTTAAATGGACTTTATGTATGTTTATGATTATTATAGCATTTTATTGAGATGATGTTATTGTTATGAATATGTGTTGTGGTGATTGTTAAAGGAATCTCAAGGAGAAATTCCTTGTGGTAATGGTATTAGTATATGCATTGACATATGGAAGATTAATAAGAAGATATCCTGATATTCTACCAACCATTCAACTCATATAGAGAGGAATGTTGAGAGAAAATGTCTGGAGATTATAGCCATTAAAGTATTTTAATTTTAGGCATGAAGATGACTAGCCTTATGAATGGTAGGGTGATAATATAATTCCTATGTTTATGAATTTACAACACAAATACTAGTATATGTGCATACCCACAATGTAGACCTATGTCAAATGTTTGTGTGAGTATATATGTGACATATGGTATTTTATGAGTTTAGCTTATATATGACAAATTTTAAATAATTTAGGAAAATATTTTTGTTCATTGGCTTACCCTACTGTGTTCTGTTGTTTTTTTTGGTGATGTTCACTTCACCGTGTAAGCTTGCAATGAGGTAGGTGATGATAGGTCTTTGGTGAAAAGCAAGAAAGCAACAAAGTAGTTTTTATTTTTTGTGAATATTTGGTATAAGAGTTATTTTTGTTTGAAAAAAAACGGTATATTATATTAGTATAATTATTATGACAGATAAATCATATATTTTTTTATTAATTTTATAATATTTTATTTAATAATTTTATACCATTAAATGAAATATTACAACATAGCAATTGTTTATATTTTTTAAACTTAAAATATAATAATTCAATTTAATAAAAATATATACATTTTTTAAAATATATTTGAGTTGATCTTTTTGTTTATTTGATTTATGAAATATTGAAAACTAAAATTGATTAAAAGGCTTTAGGAAAATTAACAAATATAATATACAAGATATTAAAAAATAAAAATTGAATAAAGCAATAATAAAAAAATTAACAACTATACATCTTATATATGAAAAAAATAATTTTTTTAAAAAAATTATATAAACTAACTAGAGAAATTTTAGAGAAATTTTATATTATTATAAATATTAATAGCAATATTTATCTGTTTCATCGGTACTATATCTAAAATAATATTTTTGAAGTTAAACATATTAAAGTAGTAGAAGTTGTTTACGTTTTTTTTATATCGACAAAAGCATTATTTTATTATAAATTAATATTTTTGTATTTTTTATTTTAAATAATTCATATGTGACTTATCTATAAATAATATTTCTTTTTGTAAATAAAATTTTATAAAAGTAATTTATAGTATGGTAAAAATGTTTTAAGTATTTTTATAACACAATATTAAAACCATAAATATAGTTGGTTTATAAAAAAGGTTATTGAACTCTACTTAAATTTGATCCAATTTCCACTCAAGTTCTTACAAATTGTCAGTATGCTAATTATTTAGTGTTGAAGTATGTTTATTCATACTCCTCAAAGCAAATGTCACATACATTTTTAGTAAGAGCAACTAAGAAAAAAACTTTAAACAAAAACGATAATTTACATTATTGATTATATTTTTCATTAATTTTTTATAAATGGTTTTTAACCACTTCCAACAAAAAAATATTTGAATATATATATATATATATATATATATATATATATATATATATGGAAAATAATACGTTCATCGTTCTAAAAAATACTTATTTGACAACTTCTTTTAATAATATAATAATGCATATTATAATTTTAAATTAAAAGACAAAATAAATATAATAAAAATATTGTTTTTTTGAATTATTATTTCAATATTTTTTTTGTTTTTAGAAATGTGAATATATCATCACTTATTCTAAGATAGACTTCTTTCTCATCTTTATTTTTTCTTTCTCATAAAAAGATATCCAAAATGTTAAAATTCTAGGTTTCAGTTAACCAGAAAAACGAAATAAACGTTTGAAAATTTCGAAGAAGAAGTTTTAAAAAGTATTAAATGAATTGTTTTAATTGTTATATTTTTTAATTTTTAAAATCGAATGAGAATGAATAAACAGTGTTATTTGAAATAAATACTGTAGATAATATATTAATTAATTCTCTTGTTAGCAGAGTGGGAAAGAAAAATTATAAGATATGAAGAATGAGACATCTAAATATAGTTGAGAGTGGTTTTCTGATGACAGAAAAAGTAGGGTGGTCCATTGGTTTCCTAAATAAATCTGGCACAGTGCTTAAATGATTTCCCAGGAAGGACACGGGTTAATGACCAAGTGAAACGCTTTAATGGTAAAAAGTTAAGCACGTCAAATGGAATACTAAATTGGTCACACATATAGCCCTCTTCTTTTTAAAATCATTCCTAATTTTAGTTCATAAATATACATCATCAATGATGGCTAGGTTACCTGATTTTAGGTTAATCACAGATAAATTAAACCTATTATATAGGTCTAAATCTTATTTTATAAATTTTTATTTTTTGATTATTTTATTTTATATTCGATATATGTATTTAATTAAAAATTTCTATTAATCAAAGATATGTTAAATTTATATTATATAAAAATAGTGAAAACATATGAGTGAGAAAGTGTGTTTACTTTTTTTTTAATAAGAAAAAATAATCAATATTTAATTATAAAAATAAATTTATTTACTTTGTAAATGATTTTAATTTATTTATTTTACACTGATTAAATGAAAAAAAAGTCATTTGAAAAAGTAAAATTGGAAAAGAATATGAACTGGAAGGTAAAATTAGAAAAAGAAAAAAATTATATAATAATATTGATAAATACAAATATCAATATGAATTAATTTTATGAAATTAAGTTAAATTTAAATTTACCGTTTACATAAATACTTAAAAAGGTAAGTAAGTTTATCTTATTTTATTTATTTATATGTATGTAAATAAAAAGGTTAAAGAAAAAGAAGGTAGAAGTTGAGAGACATTTTGTAGGGTAGGGTGTGGGACGTAGAAAAGTGTAGGTGTGGAAAGTAAGGAAAGGGTAGTGGAGGGTTGGAAGAATAATGCTTATGCTTGTGGATGATTGGTGTAATATAATTTTATTAAGATAAAAAATAATGTAGTCTAATAGTTTGACTAATAATTGAAGTCACTTTCCACTCTGTTGAAACACTTGGACACCACGTGTACTCTATTATTTTGTCCAAACCAAACCCCTATACCAACATACACCAATGTGGATTGCTGCCTGCTCCCCTAATAACTCCATCCCCTTTTCTTTTTTCAATATTCACCTCTCACTAACATCATGTCCACACTTACTTTTTAGCCATCATTTTAAAATACTTCCTACTTCAACTTTTCATTTTAGGTATCTTTCATCATACTATACCTTATAAATTTTAAATGTTTTCTTATTATTAAATTAAAATATTATAAAATTATTATTCTTATTTATACTTCTCTCCTAGGTAAACAAATATTTTTTTATTATAATAATTTGTAAATTTTTTTTTTATTTAAGAGTATAACTATCTAAATTCCAATTCCTTAAATTTTAAATAATCTTCTCATTTCCTCATAGTTCATGTTTAGAAAATAAAAGTTTCTCTATAGAATTTCTTTTTATAGATAAAGTTAATGTTTCCACTTCAGGTTCATTAACATAACATTGTTAAACTCAATTATCTTGTCTAAAATATTTTAGAATTTAAATCTTCATGACAATTTTATATTAAGTATGTTAAATAGTCAAAAGAAAAAAAATAGAGTTAAATATGTTTTTAGTTTCTCTTTCTATTTCTTTTTGCAGGTTTGAATGAAACTTACTAATTCTTTTGCGGTCTATGTTTATGAATACTCTAGATTGCACTTCCTTGTGCAGTGAGAAGGAGTTGTCGGATTTGGTTGGACCTAAAACTCATCTTCTTCTAAATAGGTTTCAACGACCTCATGTGAAAAGTGAGAAAGAACTCACGAAAGCATGGAAAAAGGCTGGTCCTCGGCCTCGGCCTCTTCCTCCACTCCCGAATAGACCAATTTACCAGCATGGAAAAGAAGGTTGGTATGCATGGATGGGAGAAGTTGAGCGTGAAGATGCAAAGAAGAAGAGGTTGACTCAGTATAAAAAAATGACGTTGTACACTACTGTTAGCCACATCAGCTGTTTTTAACGCTGTTAGTTTTGGAGGACCAAAAATTAAGGTTTCCTTAAGGAGAAGAACTAAAATGTATCTTACTTAGAAAGAGACACTAAAAATAAATTCGCTTAATAGTTTAGGGACTAAAAACATATTTAACCCAAAAAAAGATATATATATATATATATATATATATATATATATATATATATATATATAAATTATTCTTAATATCAAATCTTAAACAATAGTATACACAGTGAAACAAGTATCTTAACTTTTGTCATAAAAAAATCAATATCATCTAAAATAGCTATCAATCTTAAAAATATGTGATATAATTTATTAAAAATAATTAAAAGCATATGATTTGGCAATTGATATAAACTTAATTAATCCTTACAATATATTAAATTCCAACAAAGTAGTACTTTTGAGAAATGGGTAAATTTTGTTTGAAACCCTCCGTGGGGAGTTTTTTTATTTGAACGCTCATGTCTATTAAAGAAATTTTAAATTCATCTTTTCTATCACAACAATTTTGTGGGTATGTCATTTTAACCACATTAAGCAGATTTAAATAAAGGAAAAGATGAGCTAATTTTATATTATAAAGTGAAACAACCAAACGTTATTTCCAACCCACTACTTCATACCTGTCACCTTTAGATTTATTCTAATTCATGTTTTTCTATGGAACAAAATCAAAATGCTATTTTAAATTGATTTCCTTTTTATATGTTATAGGAAAACTATTTATTGAAAATGTAAGTAAACATATTATATATATATATATATATATATATATATATATATATATATATATATATATATATATATATATATATATATATATATATATATATATATATATATATATATATATATATATATATATATATATATAATGTTAACAGCCTCATCATAAATTGGTTAACTATGAATGGGAATGGGGCCAATTGTGATTGTTTCTTGTTTGGTAGTGTAACCGATTTAGACTGAATGTAGTCAAAGTTTGAATGAAGTACTTAAAAGGTTCCCAAATAAATTATGCAACTGTGTGTTATATTTATACCTATAATAAGCCATAAGATATGGGCGTGCATTTAAAGAATGGTAAGTGGAAGAAAAATATTGATGTCCATCGTGTGCATGAGTTCAAATCTCAATGTTCCTTACACCTTACTCATTTACAGACACTTGTTAAAGGTGAAGATACCTAACCTTATATATATATATATATATATATATATGGGTTTGTTTCAGTTGGTACATTTTAACAATGTGTATCGAGTTTTAGTAGACAAAAATATCCTTATATATCATGGATTCTAAGTTTTAAGGTTAAAGATACGGTATTTTATTAACCTACAAACATTTGCTCACCTTTCTCATTCCTCTCAACCCTTTCTCTTTCATCTTTCTCATTCCAATGTTTTCTCTGTCATCCTAAGGTAACTCCAACTGGAAAAAAAATTAGAAACACTAACTGTTAAACAATCTTACAAAAAATGATTTTATAATGAGTTTTCATTTTATAATTTTTGTCTTATCTAATTTTATCCAATTTTCACAAGCATAAAAGAATTGGTAATTGACCTGAAAAAAATCCGAAATACTCGTTGTTAAACAATTTCTTACAGAGTTTTCATTTTATAATTTTTGTCTTATCTAATTTTATATAATTTTCACAAGCATAATGACATCAAAGGAATTGGTAATTGGTCTGGAAAAAAATCAGAAACCGTCGTTGTTAAGCAATTTCTTACAAAAATGATTTTATAATGAGTTTTCATTTTATAATTTTTGTCGTATATAATTTTATCTAATTTTCACAAGCATAATGACATCCGAAAGAATTGGTAATTGACCTAAAGGGTTTTTTTAGAGATGATGATTCAACATATGCAAATGATGAAATTAGAGAGGTTAGTGAAGATGGTGAAATTGAAGAGATCTTGAATGAACCTTTGCCTGAAGGTAAATATGTCAATGACTCAACTCTTTACAAAGGCAAATTGTTTAACGACAAGTGTTTCTGATTTTTTCAATTGGGGATACAGTAGGGATGAATTAGAAAATGTTGGAGTGAGAGAGATGAAAGAGAAAGGGTTGAGAGGAATGAGAGAGGTGAGTAAGGGTCTGGGGGGTTTCCTTTTTTTTTTTAGTTTTGAGAATGAAAATTATTAAAATATCCTTAATGAATATTTTTTTAGAAGACTAATATTAAGTTCATTATATTATAATAATTAAATAATCATATATTTTTACAGAAAGACAATCAAATAACAAAATATTAATTAATATTTTTTAGAAGACTTATATTAAGTTTATTATATCATATATTAACATCTTATCTAATCTCTACATGCAAACTCATAAATAATAAAATTATAATAAGTTTCTTATAATTAGGTATGCACATTTACACATGTTACAATTCGTAAAAATTTACTTGTCTACTTCTCACAACCCAATATATTTGTCTATGTAACTTAGATAATCAATGAAATGATGAGATCTTTGTTAAAGTATATGTGTCAATACTTAATACACAACTCAAAGAATTGTTCACATATTATGTATTATGTATGACCTCAAATTCATACAAATTCAATTAATCACAATAAGTATTGTAACAAAGTATAACTCATTTAAATAAAACCACAAATCAATCAAATATAAATTGTTCTTGCAAAAGCAAATATATCCTATAAAAATCTTTGTTAACAACTCCTTCCTTGCGCTACAACTTCAACCTCCTACTCTCAAGCCGAGAATTGTAGGTATTTGTCTCCTCAAAACTGAAAGGATGTGTCTCTACAGAAGATACTCTGATACTCAAGTCAGTCAAGTGTGTCAAATAGTAATAAACATTGTAATAATAAAAACATAATTAATTTACCTCGTATACTTTACTATTTGGGTGGTGCAAGGAGAGATTAATAATAAAGAAATAAGGATTTTAAACTATCTTCTCCCCCTTTTTGATCAGAAGAAAAAATATGTGCTCCCCCTAAATAAAAAGAAATTATGCATAGAGGAAAAGGAAAGGAACAACAAATTTTTATTAAGGATGCACACAATCATAAAGATAAACAACAAAACAAACAAAGAGGATCTAGAAATCATCACTTTCGTTACTAATAAAATGTTGCTCTAATCCTGAAATCCTAGTGTCTAGATTCCTGATGAGTACATATTTCTTCGTGGCGGGTGTTTTGTATGTTCATCATCTCATTTTGGAGGCGAGCCATCTCAGTCATTTGTCTAGAGAGACTCTCTAGACTATATTCCTCATGCACTATAGATGGGCCAGCAACATGTGTGGGGTCAGGCATGGGGATATCCAAAGCATTGTCTTCATTGTCTTGCACATCAATGGTGTAAGACCTGTGTAAAATAAAAATATATTTTTATTTTACTATATTTTGTGTTACTAAATAATTAATTATGATATGTATTTGTGTAATGAAAATATTAAGAAAGTGAAAAAAATAATAATTAGAACTAATTTTATTTTAAGCTTCAAAAATTGTTTGAAAGAATAGTTAAGTAATGTTTCCTAGTTCTTTTATTTTATTGGTGGGGAGGTGTGGGTCTCATAGTAATAAAAAAATAAAAGAATGGTGAGAAGGCATTGTTAGGTGGAGCACGTGAAAGTGTGAGAGGCTTAAGAGGAATTTTCTAAAGTTTTTATGCTTTTTGGCTTTTCATGTTTATGATAGGAGAGAAAATATATTTTTATATACTTGTCCTTCCTCTTTTTGCATGATTTGAGTTCTGAAGATGACAATGTTGGCAGTAGGTGTTGAAATATGTTTCCATAGCTTGGCTTCTTTTGTTTGGTAGGGTTTTGGATAGATTATAAATTTAAGAAAGAAACATATAGTTAAGTTACATGGTGCATATTAAAAACATGAGCGAGGACTTAACCTACCATCTTATATAAACCATATTATGTGTGAGAGAGTGGAGGAATATACATACTATGCTAAATCATAGGTTCGAAGTGTAGTTTTGAATTGTGGGAAGCACTGTTGCTACGCAAGGAAAGGAAGCCATCTTGGTCTTTGCTTTGAACCTCAAAGGGTTGTGGAAACTCACTGGAACTAGAGGTAAGGGGGGAAACTAGGATTTCATATAACTGTATGCATGTTGGGGTAGTTAAAAACTAGACTATATATGTATGTTTGATGGTGCATGTATAGATGTATGTTGGGTTGTTACGTGAAGGAACTTAACCATGCTTGTTTTGAAACTTATGCATGTTGATAAGATGTGCATGTTTTAGTTCTTTTGGGATGTTGCAGGTATGTGTTTATTCTTATGAGTATGTTTAAGGCATGGTTGTATTCTTTCCTTATACTCTTTACTTTACATAAAATGAGAGAGGGGTTGTTGAGGGGCACATTTCTACACCCTTTAACCAAGAGTGTTGTGGGTAAGTGGTTTGAGTTTTCTCTTGCAGGTAGAGGAAGAGAATGAGTGTGTGTGTTTTTGTCTTGTATTTGTGTGCAAAGTAAGAAGAAGTGAAAAATAAGGGAATATGGGTTGTTTAGTTGTATAGGTTTTACGTAAGGTGGAATAATGAGAGGTGGAGAGTTGCATGGTGACTTTATGTGAAACCAAAAGAGATTGTTTTATGTGCATGTGAGTGACAAAAGTGAGGAGGAAAACAAAAAGAATGGTTTAGGTTTAGTTGGAGAAAGAGGAGATGATGAAGAGTAAGAGTGGTAGTTGTGGGTTAGAGGTTTCTAAGTGTAGTTTTGGAGAAGTTGAAGTTGTGTGGGAAGAATTAACTAAAAGGAAAAGAAAGGGAGGGGTACATGTTTTACGTAAAGTGGTGAGGTTTTGATATTAAAATGGAAGAAGGGGTTGGTAAGAGATGGGTCTTTGAAATCAAGTGAAAACAAAGTGAATGTATGTGCATGAAGAATCTATATTCCAGTAGTATGTGAGATAGTAGATATGTGAGGGAGAGACCCTTGGTTTTAGAAAGTGTGGATTTGGGGTTGTTTGAAAAAGTGAAATAAAATAGTAGAAAGAAATGTGTGTTACAGAGTAGGGAGAGTGATGAATAAATGGAGTTAATTGTTGGGGTAGTTAAAAAAAGAGAGAGATAAAAGATGGGTTACATGATTTACGTAAAGATGGTGAGAGAAGAAAGTATAATGTTTGGGGAATTGGTTTTAAAAAAAAAAATAGAAAGAGAAGGAAGAAGTTTATTTTTAAAGTTAGAAGAAAAGAAGAAGAATGAAAATGGGGTGGATATGATGTTACGTAACAAGAGAGAGAAAATAAGAGAAGTTTAGGAATTTAGATGGACCCGCGTAGGCCCCACCATGGAGAAATAATGTTTTATTTTATTTTAAATTATAGGGGGTGAACATAGGAAAATAAGAGGGTGTTGTAGAAATGTTGGAATATGGGTCGGACTGTGAACTTAGTAGTTCCAGGGGTGCATCTGAAATTTTATCTTAGTAGACAGGGTGTGAATCCAGTAATTTTAAGAAGTACTTCAGAAATTCTGTCTTAGTGGATAGAGATGTGAACTTCGTAATTATAGGGGGTGTGTCAGAAAATCTGTCTTAATAGATAGAGGTGTGAACTCCGTCATGTCAGGGTGTGCCCAGAAATTCTGTTTTGAAGACAGGGGTGTGAACTTAGCAATTTCAAGGGGTGCGCCAGTAAAAAAAAAATCTCTCTTTTAAACAATTATTGAGAATTGTTGGTTATTATCTTGGTCTATTGTTGGTTTATTTATACATGTTATTGAGAATATGTATGAATTCGTGATTGAGCACGTTTATTTGGAGGAGGTACATACACTATGTTATTTACTTGTAACTCCGTTTGTCTTTTGAGCATTTTTGCTAGTCTCGCGTGAGATTGAGATTCGAGTGTCACCTTCTTCTGCGCGAGAAGGTGAATGTCTCGCCCAATGACTTCGGCTCGTGTTGAGTATAGTGCATCGTTACGCGTAGTATCGATGTTTTTACTCGTTAGTCCTTGAGGAGTCGGGGAGATAGGTCTGAAGTCGCGATGGAAGACGGCTCGAGTCGCCTGTTATTGAGAGCAGGTTATGATGACGAATTACAAGTAAACGAAATTGTTTATGAAAGACTAGTCTGCAATATCATGTGTGTCGATTTATATTAAATCATGGAAATTATATAGTTTATATGTAATGTGTTTATGATGTGATATTTCTGGTTTCTCACCCTGAAATGTTGTGGTTGTGGTTTCCACCTACGATGATCGTACTTGTACGGGAGTAGATGGTATTACAGATAAAGCTGGAATGGAATAGCTCTTCGAGAGAGAGACGAGAATAAAACTTATTGGGATTTTTATAATGTTTTCTTATTTATGTTCGTTTGATTTTGTTATTTTAAAAAACAATTAAGATTCGGTTTGATGTAATGTATGAACTTATGATGTGTGTATGGTTTGTTTATGTGTGGTATATTTTAAGAAAAAAAAATAAACACTTTTATAAGATTCATGCTTCAAGGTTATTATTATTATTATTATTATTAATATATCCTATAAGGGGTGTTACAAATGGCATCCTCAGGATGGATGTAGGAGAGTCCTTGTTTGATAAAACCCATTTGCCTTAGGGAATTATCTCCAACCTTATGACCCAGAAGGACAGTCTCATGATGTTCATTTGTGACATCTACTCCTTTGAACACACAAATTTGGGAAACAAGAAGAGGATATGGAAGAGGTGCAACATCTAACCTTTTGGCCTTGAACATTATTGTCTGAATCAGGTGAGGCCAATTTAGTGGAATGCTCTGAAGTATACCGTACATAATGATGAGATCAGTCTCAGAGCATTGGGCATGATTTGATCCTCTAGGGCACAAAATCCACACAATAAGGTAGTGCAAGAGGCGTTCTTCCATCTTGAGTCCACCAACAAGGAAGAGACGAGCATTGTGCTGTCGAGGATTGCGGAGAAATGACTGGTACACCGCTATCTTATTGAATTGAGCAAAGTCATTTGGAATAGTTTGAGAATGTTCTAAAACAGGGACTTTTGCTACATTTGTCCAAATGGCATTGTCCAAGACAATGTCCACACCTTTCACCCTTGTTTGGAAAACCACATCCCGAATCTTTAAATTAAAATAGAAGGTGCAAACAAGATCCGGATAGTACCTTCCGCGGAGTTCCATTATGTGTTGAACTCCTTGTTCAATGATGAGATTTGGAAAGGAGAAGTTGTAGGATGTATACCAAGCGAGATCAATGAATTTTTGTTTGATGAGCTTCCTTTCCTTCCAAAATCGTGAGAATGATTGTTGATCTTGTTCATCGGAAAGTCACCCTTCTATGGTAGCATCTCTTCTTTGAACATTATTCTCCGAAACTCCACTTGTTCTTCTTCTCCTTCTTCTTGAAGGTTCAGCCATTGAGATGGATGGAAAACAAAGATGTAGGTGAAAGAAAGGAGAAAGCAAGAGAGATATGCTCAAGATTGGTTCAAGTATTGAAAGTGGGGACCAAGTGGGGTATAAATAGGCTCAAGAATGCATCCCAACGGTCAGATTTTGAGATTTTGCCCGTTAATAGCCGTTGGCAACGACTAGATTTGATGAAAACTGCACCAAAAAAAAACCGTCTGGAGCGCATTTAATCGATTAAATGTAATTTTAATTGATTAAGTAATCGATTATTACTTGGATTAATCGATTAAACCTGTCGTGAATGTGTAGGTAGCGTTTTTAATCGATTTACACGCAGATTAAATACGTTAAGCAACTAAAAATGCAATATTAATTCTAAGAATGCCTATTTTACTATTTCTATTATTTCAAGATCTCTTCTAAGCTCAAAAAATCTATCCTTAGGCAATGCTTTGGTGAAAATGTCCGCTAATTGATGCTTAGAATCTATGAATTCCATTTCACAATCGCCTTTTTGGACATGGTCTCTAATGAAGTGATGCCTAATTTCTATATGCTTGGTTCTAGAAGTCATGATAGGATTTTTGGTGAGTTTTATAGCACTAGTGTTATCACACTTAAGCGGAATATGATCTAAAAGAATATCATAGTCTTCTAATTGTTGTTTCATCCATAAGATCTGTGCACAACAACTACCCGCAGCAATGTATTCAGCTTCAGTGGTTGATAAGGCTACACATACTTGTTTCTTAGAGTGTTAAGAGACTAAGGAACTACCTAAAAAGTGACAGGTTCCACTAGTGCTTTTCCTATCTATTTTACAGCCTCCATAATCAGCATCAGAAAATCCTACAAGACTAGGCTCAGCGCCTGAAGGATACCATAAACCAAAGGATGTTGTCCCCTTAAGGTATTTAAAAATGCGTTTTACTGCAGTAAGATAAGACTCTCTAGGGCTTGACTGAAACCTAGCACACACACATACACTTTGCATGATATCAGGTCTACTAGCAGTGAGATATAATAGAGAGCCAATCATACCTCTGTATTTGGTCTGGCTTACCTCTTTACCTGTCTCATCTTTGTCTAAGTAGCAGGATGTTCCCATGGGAGTTGATGCTTCTTTAGCATTGTCCATCTCAAACTTTTTAAGGATTTCCCTACAATACTTGGTTTGAGATATAAAGGTTCCTTCCTCCATTTGTTTGATTTGAAGTCCGAGGAAGAAAGTAAGTTCTCCCATCATTGACATCTCAAATTCTCCCTGCATGGACTTAGCAAAATTCTCGCAAAGAGTTGCGTTAGATGAACCAAAAATAATATCATCTACGTATACTTGAACAATTAGAAAATGTTTTCCATTCTTTTTAATAAATAATGTTGAATCAATTTTTCCTCTGTTGAAACCATTTTCTACAAGAAAATTGCTGAGACGTTCATACCAAGATCTAGGTGCTTGTTTTAAACCATATAGTGCTTTCTTTAATTTGTAGATGTGATTTGGGTTTTTAAAATCCTCAAAACCAGGTGGTTGTTCAACAAATACATCTTCTTTGATATAACCGTTTAGAAAAGCACTTTTAACATCCATTTGAAATAATTTAAATTTCATTATAGATGCATAAGCAAGAAGTAGGCGTATTGCCTCTAACCTGGCAACTGGAGCGAAAGTCTCATCATAATCTATACCTTCTTCTTGACTATATCCTTTTGCCACAAGCCTAGCTTTATTTTTGGTGATGTTTCCTTCTTCATCCAGTTTGTTTCTGAACACCCACTTTGTTCCAATTACTTGATGAATGTCTTTTCTGGGAATTAATTCCCACACTTGATTTCTTTCAAACTGGTTGAGTTCTTCTTGCATTGCGATACACCATTTTTCATCTTGAAGGGCTTCTTTAATATTCTTTGGTTCAATCTGTGACACAAAAGCAACATTCATACAATAATTTGTAGTATTACTTCTTGTGTTTACCCCTTGTGTGATATCGCCAATTATGTTGTCCAAAGATAATCCTCTAGGCTGTTGCCATATTTTATTTAAATCTTCATCTTGAGGATTGTCATGATTCTTCTCTTCATTTGTCTCCTTTGATGAATCTTCACTTGTTCCTGCATCAGATTCTTCTGACTCAAGAGGTTTTGCCTCAAGGTCCACAATTTCATCAAAAGTAACATGTATGGATTCCTCTATTGTGAACGTTTTTCTATTAAAAATTCTATATGCTTTGCTTGTTAAAGAATATCCAAGAAAAATACCTTCATCAGCTTTTGAATCAAATTTTCCCAAATTTAGTTTTCCATTGTATAAAACATAGCATTTGCATCCAAAGATTTTTAAATGGGAAACATTTGGTTTTCTATTTTTGAAAAGCTCGTAAGGAGTACGTTTTAAAATGGGTCGAATTATCATTCTATTTAAAACATAGCAAGCAATACTCACAGCATCAGCCCAAAATTGTTTAGGAACATTATTTTCATTTAACATAGTACGAGCAAGTTCCTCTAAGGATCTATTCTTTCTTTCTACGACTCCATTCTGTTGGGGAGTTCTAGGTGAAGAAAAGTTATGAGAAATACTATGTTCTTCACAAAAATTTTCAAATAATTCATTTTGAAATTCACCACCATGGTCACTTCTAATAGCTTTTATTCTTAGATCCTTTTCATTTTGAATTAAAACAACAAACTTTTTAAATTCTTTAAAAGCTTCATTTTTAAGAGTGAGAAACAAGGTCCAAGTGTATCTTGAAAAATCATCAACAATAACCAAAGCATAATAGTTTCCACCAAAACTTTTTATCCTTGAAGGACCAAATAAATCCATATGTAAAAGTTCCAAAGGTTTTAAAGTAGAAACAATATTTTTTGAATGAAAGGAATTTTTAACTTGTTTACCCTTTTGACATGCATCACACAATTTATCTTTTACAAACTTTAATTTTGGTAAGCCAATTACTACATCTCTAGATATAAGTTTGTTAAGTTGTTGCATATGTATATGAGCAGCACGCCTGTGCCATAACCATGGGTTTTCCTCTTTAACAACTAAACATGAAATATTTTTATTTGATGCATTTTCTAAATAAATTAAATAAATATTATTATGTCTAACTACTTTTAATGCAATTTCAGAAGAATCATTCTTAAAAATAGTGCAAGAATTCTTCTCAAAGGTTACCTTGAATCCTTTATCGCACAGTTGACTTATGCTAATTAAGTTATGCCTTAGTCCTTCTACATATAGCACGTCTTTGATCATCAAGGTGTCTTTGCTTCCTATATCTCCTTTTCCAAGAATTCTTCCTTTGTTGTTGTCACCATAGGTAACAAAGCCTTGTTCCTTTTCTTTAAAGTTTGCGAACTTCGTTTTGTCTCCTGTCATGTGTTTTGAGCAACCACTATCGAGACACCACATGACTTTTCTTGATTTCTGTAATACCTGCAAAAGAAAGGAACAAACAAGCTATTTTAGGTACCCAACTTCTTTGTATGGGTCCTTTTGGGTTAGATTCAAATTATTTAGCAATCTAAACATATCTTCCACTAGAAACACCAAAACGTTTAATTCTGCATTTGTTTGAAGTATGGCCTTTTCTCATGCAGTAAAAGCAGGATACAACATTTGTGTTTCTGTTAATTGTTCCTTTTTCTACCCATGCTTTGCGGATTCTATATTTATTTTTAGGAACAAATTTCTTAGCAGCTTTATTTTCAGAGATTTTACTACATTCTCCAGTAGTTGTATTTTTAGAAAAATATTTGAATTTTATGCAAGATTCACATTCATTATTAGCAATATATTTTTCTTTTTCATAATATAAAACTTTACTTTTCAAATTCCTGATTTCTTCTGCTTGATATAAAAATTTATTTTTCAAACTTCTGTTTTCTTCAGACGAATTTGTAAATTCAGTTTTCAAAGCATCATTTATTTTAGAGAGATTTTCAGAAGTAAACTTCAAATTTTCATTTTCTTCAAGAAGGTTGTCAAATTCAGATTTTAAATTTTTAAAATCCTATTTCAGCTTTTTATGAGAAATATTTAACTTTTCAGATTCAATTAATAATGCAGCATATGTTTCATGCAATTCATCTTCATCAATGTGACTATCATTATCAGAATAGTGTGAATTACTTACTTGGCTGACATTATCATCATCTGCCATCAAACAGATGTTTGCTTCTTCATCTGAGTCGCTTGAATCTTAAATGGACTGATTGTCGTCTTCCCATGCAATGTAGGCCTTCTTTTTCTTGAAGAATCTTTTCTCCTTTTTGTCTTCACCCTTCTTTTGATTTGGGCAGTCTGCTTTTAGATGCCCCTTTTCTCCACAGCCGTAGCATCGGTAATTTGAGGAAGATACTTGATTATCTTTCTTTTCGTATCTAAATCTTCCTTTACCTCTAGACTTCATGAACCTGTTTAATCTTTTGATTACAAGACTTAAATTTTCCTCTTCGTCCGAGTCTTCATCTTTCGATTTACCTTTGTTTCTTTCAACCTCCGACTTTAATGCCAAACTCTTCTTATTGTTTTTGGCTTTTGCTTCCAAGATCTAGTTCATGTTCCCTCAATTTTCCAAAGAGTGCCGCCATAGTCATGGTGTTGAGGTTTTGTGACTCCGAGATTGCAGTCACCTTTGGTTGCCACGACCTGTCTAAAGACTTCAAGATTTTAATGTTAAGTTCATCGGTATCAAATGACTTACCCAGTCCTATGAGATGATTGACAATGTTGGTGAAGCGTTTTTGAACGTCTGAAATTGTTTCTCCTTGCTTCATCCGGAACATTTCATATTCTTGGATTAAGGAGTTCTTCCTTGCCCTCTTTACATCATCTGTTCCTTCATGCGTCACTCTGAGTACGTCCCACATTTCTTGAGTAGTTTTGCAGACAGAAACCATGTAGAACTCATCAACAGTCAATGCTGATGCAATGATATTCCAGGCTTTTACGTCATTCTGAAATCTTTTCTTTTCTTCAATGGTCCATTGACCATGGGGCTTTGGTTCCTGTGTATTGTTAGTAGGAACAGAAGAACCAGACGCAATAACATCCCAAATTTCACAATCAATAGATTCAATAAATATTTGCATTCTTACCTTCTAGAATGCATAGTTCTCACCTGTGAATAGTGGGGGTCTATTGATTGATGCACCCTCTGCAAAGGTTTGATGTGATCCTGCCATTTGAATGACTATCAAAGCAAGCTCTGATGCCAATTGTTAGAATCGCTGCAACGGAATTATTAGCGTGGAACAAACCTAGAGGGGGGGGGGGTGAATTGGTTATATACTTTTATTATGCCTTTTGTTATTTTTCTCTTAATTTTTCTTACTGAGCAGATAATTAAATATAAATGACAGAGTAAGGGAAAGAGACAAATTGCACAGGTGATTTTATCCTGGTTTAGATCACTCGGATCCTACGTCCAGTCGCTTATCTCAAACAAGATAAACCTTTTTCACTAACACAAAACAGTTACAAATATTAGTTACACAGAAAAACAATTTGTAACAGTTTAGAAATACCACCTCTCTTGAAACCACAAGAGACGAACTTACACTTCCTTTGAATCTTCACAAAGGATGACCACCTCCTTCGAATGCTTCACGAAGGATGATTCTCTTCCAGGCACTTCCTCGGATACACCAAGGATGAACAAGTTATTCCTCTGTCACCGCAGTAGCACCTTAGGACTTTGCAGACAAGAGTTTCCTTAGCTACAACAATCTCACAAAGTTCTCAAAGAGTTCAGAGTTCTTTTGCACAAGGGAAGAGTGTATTTTTGAGATCAAGAGTGAGCCATCTTATAGGCTCAGCCAAATACTCTTCCATTTTTCGTAAACGGGCCATCTAACGCATTTAATCGATTAACACAAGTATTAATCGATTAAAATGAGTACAACGGCTAGTTTTTCAAATCTGAAATCCCCAATAGCTAGTGTTAATCGATTATTCTCAGGAATAATCGATTAACTAATCGATTATTATTAGCTTTAATCGATTATTACATGGGCACTTGGGTTTTCAGAGCCAGCCTCGTTTTAATCGATTAAAACTGGGTTTAATCGATTAAAACAGCTTGTGGATGATTCTCAATAGCAAATAAATCAAATATAAATTACAAGAATCAGCCCTAATACATTTTTGAGCACTGTTACACCAACTTTGATTATTATAAAAGCTTTATAAAATACATAGATCTTCAATTTGTCTTTATGGATTTTGACTTGTGCAAATCTGTTCATCATCAAAACTTCATCGTTGATTTTTGCTAACAGTTATGCACTTGTGATGACTTCTACTTCTTCTTACAAATACACTTCCAAAATACTCCATACCATCCGCAAGGTTAGTCCTCAACACTATGTCCAAATCTGGGACATAAATCAGGACCTCCTGCTCCTCTCACCACATAATTTATCCTTCTCTACTTGAGACTGGATGATTATTAGAGTATCAGGATAACCTCAAACTACGAGACCCTCAACATCAACATATACACAAATACCATATCATTAATGAATCTCTCCACGAGACTCGTACCATGCTTGTAAGACTCATGAAAAATATTTATAATAGTAAATTTTAGCATTTTATTAGTAACAATAATTTTAATGGATAGAAAAATTTAAATTTTGGATATAAAATTATAGTAATTCTAGAAGGAGATGTTCAAATTTTTGATAACTTATTTAGGATTTTTTTTATGAAAATTGAATAGTAAAAAGTGAATAATGAATAGTAAAAAGTGAATAGTGAATAGTAAAAAGTGAATAGTAAAAAAAATTGAAAGGATAAGAATTCCTACGTAGCATGGAAGGAGTTAGGATCAGATTTGATCAAGTGGATGATTAAAATATTATTTTAAAATAATATTAAAAAATTAATGAATAGTAAATGTTTTTACCTATAAATAGCCATGAGAGAGAAGGGTATTCTGCACAAAGAGAGGAATAATCAAGAGAGAAATCTTGAAATTTAGAGAAGAAAGAATTAGGAAGAAATTTTGGTTGTAAGAAGAGTAGAGATTCTGAAGAGTTTTCGGAGAACAACTTCTAGTAGGAAAATAATTCTGGAGAAAAGGTAGGGGAGCTAACCTTTCTAAACTTTTATATTATGATTTAGTATTGTTTTATTACTATTCATGTCTTGAAATTCGGTGTGAATATTGTTAATGCTTACTGTATATTTATTTATGTCGAATTTCTGTGTTAATATTATATGCTGTTATTTTGAATTTGTAAATAAGAAATGTGTTAAAACTAGTTGAGGAACACTTTGTCTAAGGAAAGACTTGGTACTTAAGTTGTCCATTGTGCGCACCTCTCTTTTCTGGAAGTCTACTCGACAAGTTTTAACTTAAATCTTGTTGAACAGATTATGTACTGTTAAACTATTGTGCAATATATCTCGTTGGAATGAATTCATGTTATTGTGATAGATACGAAATTTTGAATTATAATTGTGATGGTAGGATAGAGGAATCTTAAAAACCATAGTTGGTACATCCCTGATCATAGAGCAGCCCTGGTCTAATCCAGTAAGTTGTGACTAGTCATATGTACTGGCGTTTATGGTGAGTTTGATTCGTCAAACATTTGATTCTTCTCCGGTGATCATTTATAGTGATATTTTAGTAGTTAATTTATTTATGATTTCTGTGAGGATTGCATTTTATTTGAATTTATGCCTCTGAAGATGATATGAGTATTATGGGGAGATTTTGTAATGGTATAATGTGAGTTGAGGAGTATGAGCATGGTATGAGTCTCGTGGAGAGATTCTGTAATGATATGGTATTTGTGTATATGTTGATGTTGAGGGTCCTATTGTTGGAGGTTGTCTTGATACTCTAATAATCATCCAGTCTCAAGTAGAGAATGATGAATTATGTGGATAGAGGGGTAGGAGGTCTTGGTCTATGTACCGGTTTTGGACATAGTGTTGAGGACTAACCTTGTGAATGATATGGAGTATTTTGGAAGTGTATTTGTAAGAAGAAGTAGAAGTCATCACAAGTGCATAACCTCCCGTGACCGCTCATCAACGTATCATCTGGATAAGTGTCTATTGGGTATTGTGGGACGAGTGTCTAATAGGAATTGTGATATGATGGTATGAGGGTGTCAGACATAATTATTATATGATGTTTATATAAAAGTAATTATGCATGTTTTATAAATGATTTGTTGCATGTTAGCTCACCCTACTTATTTGTGTTTGTGTATGTGCGATGATCGTATAATTCGTTATACGGGAGTAGATGAAGGAATGTCGTCTAATCCTGTGCAAATGAAGAAAGAGATAGAAGAATAAACTAGAAGAATTCAAGTTATAATTATGAGTTGGTAGTTGAAATATGAGTTTAAAACATATGTATATATATATATATATATATATATATATATATATATATATATATATATATATATATATATATATCAACTATAAATTTTGAAGTGTGAGATTACGGGGTGTTACCGTAAATATAACGTTACAATATATAAATTATGAATTATCAAGTGTGAGATTATGGGATGTTACAATGCTCATATTCCTCAACTCACATTATATCATTACAATCATCATAGAAATCATACAAAATGAATGTATAAATAAATTAACAATAATAAAACATCACTATAAATGGTCACCGGAGAAGAATCAAATGTTTGACGAATCAAACTCACCATAAACGCCAGTACATATGACTAGTCACAACTTACTGGATTAGACCAGGGCTGCTCTATGATCAGGAATGTGCGACCTGTAAGACCCTAGAACCTCATGAACTTACCTAGTTGAAAAAAGTTTAAGTTATAATGTAAAAATAAAGTGCTGTCAGACTTGACATGATTTACTATTTTAATTATAACTTTTTGTAGAAAATATCAATTTAGCTGATTCTTCTTTTATTGGATAGTAGACTCAAAGAGCTTCGATTTGAGTACTCATACGCGTATTTTCGACTTCGGTAAGGGGGTCAACCGGACTGTCAAAGTTGCGGTAAATTTTGCTGCTGGGGATTTGCGTGAGCAGTAAATTTTTTTGGATTGTAGGCAATGTGAGCTGGCTTGGCTGCGGTTCCTTTTTGTGAGAATATTTTGGGGACCCTTTCAGACATTCCCTCCATGTTTTGGGGCTGGAAAGGAGTATGGGGCATTGTTTTATTGAATTATCTTTGCTAAATAACAATTCCATGGGTCCTTGTGTGTCTAGGAATCATTTCCTTTAATTCCAAAGCTGAATGAGTGTTTTGGACAGCAGAGAAAGGCCCTTAGTTAGAGTATTTCGAAATTTCTAAGTGTGCTAAGTGTGGAGGTTGTCTTGGCCTGTGAAAGAAGAGAGGGATTCCAAGAAACTAGAGTTCTACCAAGGTTGTGGAAGAGATCAAGTTAAAGTGTTCAAGGCAAAAAGGTAAGGGGGTTTAACTTGGGATATAACATAGTGTATGATGGGTAGAAGGTAACCATATAAATTGTTTCATGCTTTCTTCCTTGTGTGTTGAGATTAAATTTAACATGTTGAAGCATTTGTTTTTCTTCTTGGTTGTGAGTTTTATGAGTTTGAGTATAACATGAGTTTTGGATATAAAACGCAGAATCTAAAACTGAACTGTTGCGATTGTTCCCAGATTTATTTGAGACCCTTCCCGATATCCAAATTAGTCTTGTGAGTAGTCAAATTAAAGATAATTGAGTCTAGTTTCCAACAAAGAAAGAATCAACTCAATTTGAGTTCGGTAGAGAGAGTAATGAGCAAAACAGTAAGCAAAGGCAAAACTGAGAAGACCAGAGAGTGGTGAACTTTTCCACCTTTTAATAATTTTACTGCAGCTAGATCTGTAGTCCAAAAATTTAGATTTATATGTCCAAAGAAAGATATTTGCGTCTAGTTTCCAGGAAATCAAGAATCAACTCAATTGGAGTTCGGTAGAGAGAGTAATGAGCAAAAGAGTCATCAAAGGTCAAAGCTGAACATACCTGAGCGTGATTAATGTTTCCGAGATTTAATGATTTTACTGCAGCTAGATCTGTAGTCCAAAAATTTAGATTTATATGTCCAAAGAAAGATATTTGAGTCTAGTTTCCAGGAAATCAAGAATCAACTCAATTGGAGTTCGGTAGAGAGAGTAATGAGCAAAAGGGTCATCAAAGGTCAAAGCTGAACATACCTGAGCGTGATTAATGTTTCCGCGTTTTAATGATGTTACTGCAGCTAGCCCTGTAGTCCAAAAATTTAGATTTATATGTCCAAGGAAAGATATTTGAGTCTAGTTTCCAACAAAGCAAGAACCAACTTAATTGGAGTTTGGTAGAGAGATTTATGAAGTAAAACAGTCAGCAAAGGTTAAAACTGAGAAGACCAGAGCGTGGTGAAAGTTTCTGCTTTTTAATAATTCTACTGCAGCTAGCCCTGTAGTCCAAAAATTTAGATTTATATGTCCAAAGAAAGATATTTGAGTCTAGTTTACAATAAAAAAGAAATGAACTCATTTGAAGTTATGTACAGAGAATTATGAGTAAAATAACAAGCAAAGGTCAGTGTGGACAGCATTCAATTTTTTACTCGTTGGGAATACTTATCTACACTCTTTGGCCAAGAGTGTGGGTAAGAGGGTATTGAGAATTCTCTTCCATTGTTGGAAGAGGAAAGAATGAATTATGAGAATGAGAGGACTGAAAGAGATTGAGGTTCGAGTGTGATGGTGAAACTGAGAGAGCAAGCGTTCTGTCATTTCCTTAGAATTCTTGTCGAATCGATGGTGTTCGTATTGCGATACGATAGTGTGTTGAGTCTCTGCGGAGACTGAGATTCGAGTGTCACCCTTTCCTCGTGCGCGGGGACTAGAGGGGGTTGAATGTCTCGCCCAATGACTTCGGCTCGTGTGAGTATAGTGCTCGGTGGGTGCGCCTAACCGAAGTTTTTACTCGTAATTCCTTGAGAGGTTGGGGAGATAGGTCTGAAGTTGCGATGGAGGACGACTCGAATCGCCCTGTTTTGCGAAACAGGTTTGATACGACAAAATTCAAGGAAACAACAGAAGCTTGAGTAAATGATTGAGTTGTGAGTTTAATACTGTGATGTATTGTACTATTATGACCTTGATAGTCTGAGTGGTGATGATCTGAGTTACGAGTTGAATATTGTGTTGTATTGAAAGGTTGTGACTAGGATAATCTAAGTTATGATATTTTGATATTTTAGAATTATATGCTATGTTAGGTTCCTCGTTACTCACCCTGAAATGTTGTGGTTGTGGTTTCCACCTACGATGATCGTACTTGTACGGGAGTAGATGGCGTTGCAGATGAGGCAGAGATGAAGTAGCACTACGAGAGTTATGGGAATGACTATGGGGGACTTATCATGCTTTAAGTAATTTTATGTTTTTGAATATTGAATTTGATATTTGTAAGGTTTTAACTTTATGTTGTAAGACGCTTAAACTTTTGATGGTTTATTTCCGCGATGTTAATTGAAAAAAAAAAATTGGCGTAAAAGTTTTGATTTCATTATTTTCTAGTGGCACCCTGATAAGGGGTGTTACATTTGGTATCAGAGCTTAGGTTTTAAAAAAAAAAAATCTTTGGGGCTTTTGGGGAGTGAGCTCGACTAGTACGCTGACGTAATTTTGATATTGTTTGTGTGGTTATTTTTCCTTGCTTATCTTTTTCATTATAAATGAAAAGGATGTCGGGACGACCAAGAAATCCTACTCCAGTAGATGCTACTGCAGAGCTGGCGCAAGCAATGCGGCAGATTGCTCAGGTTTTGCAAGCACAACAGGCACAACAGGGTGAGCAGGCACCAAGGCCGAGAGTGGGTATGAACGACTTTTTACGTCACAGTCCTACAAAGTTCAATGGCAAGGCAACTCCAGATGAAGCAGATGACTGGATTTGTAACCTTGAGAAGATATTTGAAGCAATCGAGTGCACTGAGGGGCAGAAGTTAGTGTTTGCTACATATATGTTGGCAGGAGAAGCTGAGTACTGGTGGCGTGGGATGCGGAGGAGCATGGATACCCGAGGGGAAGTTGCTACTTGGGAAGACTTCAGAGCTAGATTCTTGGAGCGTTACTTTCCGGCTAGCGCTAAGCAGCAACGAGAGTCGCAGTTTCTGGCTCTTCAGCAGGGAAGTATGTCTGTTCAAGACTACAAGGAGAGATTCGAGTATTTAGCTCGTTTCTATACTCAGAATATGAGCGAGGATTGGAAGTGCAGAAGGTTTGAGCAAGGATTGCGCCACCATCTTTTGAAGGCACTTGTTCACTTGAAGATCAATGAATTTCCAGAGTTAGTGGAGCAGGCCACGATAGCTGAGAGGTTGGATGAGTCTGGGCGTGTGATGAGGAACCAGAAGGGAAGCTTTTCTTTGGGCAAGCTACAGAGGAAACCGTATGAGAGGCCACAACAATTTAGGCCGGGGTTGTTGAAGTGCTTTGAGTGTGGTGGAGATCACCTCCGAAGAAATTGTCCAAAGCTGAGTGACGTCAAGAAAGAGGCGCGAACGTGTTTCACATGTAATAAGCCTGGGCATATCTCTCTTTATTGCCCTCAGAAGAGGTCAACTGGTGGAACGCCTCAGAAGTCAGCTAATGGTGAAAAGCCTCAGAAGTCAGCTAATGGTGAAAAGCCGCAGGTTGCTGGCAGAGTGTTTGCCATGTCTGGAGTAGAAGCCGAGAAGTCAGGTAACCTCATACTTGATACTTGTTCCTTGTTTGGTAGAAATGTGCATGTTCTGTTCGATTCGGGTGCGACGCACTCATTTATATCATTGTCGTGTGTTGAGAATCTTGGACTCTCTATGTTTGACTTGGGGTGCGAGCTTGTTGTCTCCACTCCAACATCCGGACAAGTTTCAACCAGTTCAATCTGCATTGGGTGTCCGATCGAGGTGACGGGTCACAAGTCCAGAGTCAACTTGGTGTGCTTACCGCTTGAAGGTCTAGATGTGATCTTGGGGATGGATTGGTTAACTGATAACCATGTTATGATTGATTGTGGACGTCAGAGAGTAGTCTTCCAAGAACCAGAGGGCATTAAAATGTCAACGTCAAAGGAAGTTGTTCAAGATCTCAAGAGTGGAGCTGTTTGCTTTATGTTGATAGTGAAAGAACAGAAGAAGAGCATAGACGAGCAGATCAGTGGAATACCAGTAGTCGAGGAATATGCTGATGTTTTCCCTGAGGAGGTACCGGGTTTGCCACTGATGAATCAATATTTTCTACATTTCACTTAGTTTATTGTACCGAATTTAATCCGGGAATTGTGCTTAAATGTCCGGTATTTTCCTATTTTTACTAATTGTGCTTAAATTGACTAGAAATTCTTATTTTGATTAATTTGAATTTTCTAAGCTTAATATTTGCATTATTAATTGTAGGGAAATTCCTGGATAAAATCTAGGGACTAATTTATTTTGTGAAGCCATTAATTAGAAGCTTTTGAATTTTAGTTTTAATTTGGAAAGAAAGAGAGGAATGGTGTTACGGCTGGAATGGTAACACTTAGCCAATTAATTGAGATGAAGGAATGGAAAGTGGTAGAAGTGATACACATGTTTCACGGCTGGATGGAAATTAGCAAGTATCACTTTGAATGAAAGGAGGGGACCACCATGGTGAAAATTCACGTCCACTTCCAAGTGCTGAATTTTATTCCAAATATTATTAAGGGAAGTGGAGTCACGGTGGAAGTTATTTCAGCAAGCATCCAACAAACATTTTTTTTTATTAAAGTGGGAGCCGCACACCTTTAGCTTGGAATGTGAATTATAGTTGAATTTGTCAATTATTTGGGAAAAGCAAACAAAGAAGCTCACGGCTATTCAAAAGCATTCAGCCTTTGGAATCAAAAGTTGGGACCACCACATTGTTTTTGTTGGCTGGAACGTGATTTACAATTGGAAAGAAAGCATGGCAAATGGATGAAGGGTTCACGTTGTTGAAGAGGTGTAATTCATGGTTCTTAATTATTGGTTTCTTATCCATTTAAAAGATAAGAGCCAAGAGAATGTTGGAAAAAAATTATATACAATATAGCCACTTGTTGACTCATTTTACGTGGAAGGTTGGCAGCAAGCTTAAATCCAAAAGAATATTATTGAAAAAAAGAAGCACATAGGACGTTGAGTGGAGTGCCACGGCTGCAACTCATTGATTTCAGATTTCAAGTGAAGAAAATTACAAAGGAGACACCACATGGGCCACCTCACGGTTTTCTAATGGCTTGGAGTGCAGATTTTGTTGCGTGTTCTTCCACTCCACAATGGTTTTTTTTTTATTTTACAATTGATAAGCTAATGGCATCCATCCACCAAGAAGTGATATTTTTCATTTCCAAAAGGGAAGCTCACGGGTTTCTTCGTCCAAGAACACAACATGGCCTTGCTGGAACAGAAGAAAGAAAGAGAATGAACGTCCAAGAAGTGGCAAGAAGCGGATGCAAATCCAGCTGGAAACGGAAGCAAGAAGTGTCACGGCTGCACCTTGGAAGAACATGTCCAGCTGCCACGTCTAGCACTCTTTGGAGAAGGAGGAAGAGCTCTTGGTTCTCCATTCCAGCAGAAATGTTTTGGCATTTGATTATTCATTCCATCTTTGAGAGCTGGTTTCACGTGAGAAAGGGGCTGGAATGAAGATAGAGGGTGTCTCAGCTAAGAGCAGGGCAGCAGCTACCTCCACATTCAGCAACATGAAACAGAGAAGCTGCACTGTGATGGCTGCAACGAAGGAAAGGAGACGCGTCCAGCATCCAACCCCATGAGAAGAAGATGGCACGCTGGATGTTGTGGAGGCAGCAACTCATTCATTCTTCAATGGAAGCAGCAGCTGGTCCAACTTAGAGAAGTGAAGCTCGTGGAAGATTCACGGTACATCACCAACTTCAAACAGCCACACATTTAGATGGAGATATCCAACGCTTTATCACGACTGGATGAACAAGTCACGTCCAGGAGAATTGGTGCAGCATGAGTACGTTCCAGAGAGAGCTCTCGGCCATGGCAACATGTGAAGCAACGTCCATCAAGTTTGAAGCAGAAGAGCATCCAGCAGGGAATGAAAGACACTAACGGCCTTGGGACAGCAAGATGGGGAGCGGCTTCTGGTCTGTAGTGGAAAGGAGTTGGTGATGAAGCATGCACATTCCAGTAACCAAAAGCAGCAGGACATGGTTCACGTGAAATCCAACAACTTAGAATGTGGGCACCACGCTTCAAATGAATTTGTTATCTAGCAGCCACAATCACGCCCAGAGCAATGAAGAAGAAGGATGGAATGGTGAAAGGAGGTCGAAGAATATTCACGTGAAGGCTGAAAAGAAGAGGGCCCAACCATATTTTCATTTCACACGGTCACGAGAAAGGGCTGCCAAGTGGAGACAAAACACAAAGCTGGCTGAAATGAAAGAGGAGAACACGGGAGTTTGTCCAGAGAGTGCTATAAAATGCAAGCAGGCAGCAGCAGAAGAAAATATATTAGAGTTTTAGGAGTAGTTTAGGATAGCTGAGAAGAGGCTCTCGCCTCTTCCTCTCTGTTTTCCATTTTAAACAGTAAAATAATGTAGTGTTTTATTTCTGAAAGCATGTAATTTGTCTCAGCAATTGGAGCAATTTGATCGGTTTGATTTTTATTCAGTAATTTTATTTCAAGTATTAAATCTTTGAAGAATTTTATTTTAGTCAAGTGCTTTTATTTTTATCGTCTCTTTTATTTTGTAATTTAATGTTTTCTGAAACGTTAAAATTCTGTCAATGTATTTTACTGTTCATCTCATTTTCAGACGTTGTTTTTATCGTTTATTTTTACTGATGCTTTTGGTAAATTTTAATTACAATGTTTTTACCATTTCTGCATATTTACTGTTCCGTTTTACCGTCTTTCACTGTTCAGTTTTTATTGTCTTTTAAATGTATTTTAGTATTTTTAATTCTGTTTTGTTTAAATTCCAGTTTTAATTTATTTTACCTCAACGAAAAACAATCACAACCCCCCCCACTTCGTGACTAATCTAAGATTGAACCACCAAAATTGGTCCTTGAGAGACGACCTAGGAGTCAAATCCTAGTAATTATACTGCATTATTTTCGTGCACTCAACTTTTGTGAGCGGTGCGACCCGTTCATCAAAATGGCGCCGTTGCCGGGGACCAAAGACGGTTTAGTTTTAGATTTTTGTTGTATAAAGTTTTGTTCTGTTAATATGTTTGTTTTGTGTGTTTTGTCTTGTATATTTTTGTAGGCGACAACGACACCTTCAGCAAATTTTGGCGGCGTTGTCACTTCAGTTCCAGGTTTTTCGTTTTAGATTTTTGCTGTGTTTTTCGATTATGTTGTGTTAATATATGTTTTGTCTTTCATATTTTATTGTGCAGTGTTCTGTATTTAGTTGCTATATAAAAAAAAAAAAATTTACTATTGATGTTCTGTCTTGTGTGTGCTTGTAGCATGTACAAATGTGTTTAGTTTATCTGTTTCGTAATTTTTAGTTTTTAGTTTTTATTTTTATTTTCCATGTCTACCTATTTTAATTTTGTGAATAGTGCTTATTCTACAAGTGCCTGTAATTATGATTCTCTTTCTGCATATTACTCTGATTCTTGTGCTGATTTTAATACTGAGAAAAATATGGATCATCCTCAAATTCCTGAGAGCTCCCTTTGGGAGCCGGTTCCACCAGTTCAGCAATATCAGAGTCAGCAGTATGATGCTCCTGCCCAAGTAGCTTCTCAGCCTTCAACTTCTGAACCTACATTGAAGGAGTTATTGGAGCAGATGACCATGCAGAACATTCAGTTTCAGAAAGGGAACATGCAGTTCAAGCAAGAGAGCATGGAAACTCAAGCTGCCATTCAGAAGCTGACCGATCAGATCGGGCAGATGGCCACTCAACACTTTCAAGATGATAGTGGCATCAACATAGAAGATGGGGAGCAAAGCTATGAGTTTACTACTACACCCACTTTCCTACCTTTCTATGATCCCACTCTTGCACCTGAGACTGTTGATGATTATTTTAAGGACCAGGCAGGTATGAGTAACACTGTTGAGACAGGTAGACCATTTTTATCTTCCACCATGGAGGTAAACGTACCTCAACTTGAATGTGCAGTTGATGAATTGGAAATTCATGAGAAAATTTATTCTGAGCAAAAACATGTTTATTCTGAAACTGAGATTACAAGCTCTTTACCAGATCTACCTATACATTCAATTGCTTGTGATTTGTTGCACAATGATTCTACAGGTTTTAGGATTGAAACTGATACAGACTTGATTGACAATTCTAAAGTTTTTGATTCAGTATTAGTCTCTGAAACCATTGGTATAAATGTTGTGTTGAATGAACATGATTACAGTGATAAATTTTCCATTGATAATAGCTTTGCACTGAATGTGGATTTTGTTGATGATGCATATGTCAATATTGATTTTGAGACAAGAATTTTGCAATCGCATAACTTGATAGAGTTAGAACAAAACGTTGATCTGACTCAGTTTTCTGAGAATTGTGAATGTGATTGTGAATCTGATTCTTGCCCGATTTGTATTGAAATTGATTATGTGTTACAAACAGATTCTAAATTCATAACAGATGCTATTGATTATGAGTTTGATGACCAGGTTACAAAAGTAAATGAGAATACAGGTACTGACATAGAGGAAACAATGATAGATGAAGGAAAGTATACTGCTATTTCTCTTATTACTCCGGTGTCACAGACTCAACAACTGCTAGTGGACAGAAGGCTCCTGATTTTATTGATTCAACAACTTGCTCGAAGAAGTGGCGTGGCTACTGGGATTTGTCCTGATTCAAGTGAGAGGGCAGTACTGGGCGAGCTGCTCCTGAAGACATCTTCGCCGGATCCTGAGGTGGAAGATATCTCACTGATTGTCCAGAATTGGCAACTGCCACCATGACCAGGGAGCACTCTTTTTCCTCATTATGTACATATTATTTAGCTTTTTTGGTGTGTTTTCATGGTTGTGTTTATTTCATTTTTAAAATTGTGAGCATGAATTAAAAAAAAAAAAACATAAAAAAATTTTCTGTTGTGATAAAATATTTTGTTTTAAGCGTGCCAAATCTTTATTCCGATATGTATATTTATTTCTTAGTTTTCCAGTTGTTATCCCTTAAAAAAAAAAAAATCAAAAATTCAAAAATTGTTTTGCGTAGTCCTTGATTTTATTTCGACCCTCAGTTTCTTACCAATATTTCATTAAAAATTTTCACTTCAGATCTCATTTATTTTCCTTATTTTCCTTCACTGTAAATACAATTTCTTAGTTGTTTTCATACAGATCTTTGTTTGCAAATTTTTTAGACTAAGAAAATATTTCATTCATCAATGCAAAAATTACAGTAATGGAGAAAAAGGATTGAACAGATCTGAAAATAAAATTGCAGTTGATATATGAAATTTAAGTTGTTCGGGGGTCGATCATTTCTGATCGTTAATATTACAAACCAAATAAAAAACATAAAAACATAAAAAAAATAAAAACAACAAAAACATAAGTGTTCATATTACAGTCCTTAATTCTGGCCACACTCGGCCAGCAAAAACATAATAATAAAAAAATAAAAACATAAATAAACAAAACTTTAAAACTGGAAGAATTCTCGAGCTGGTTGTGGTGGTCTAAGGGAGAGCTCCGTTGAGGGAGCTCTGGTTCGGAATGCGAGCGGAGGCTGTGGTGGAGGAATTTCTCGTTCATTTCTGTCGTCATCGATAATGATCGGAACTGGAAACAGATTCAGCAGCCTCGGTGCCCTCATTATCACCCAGTTGTTTTCTTTCAAACAAAAAAAAAAAAAAAATAAATAAATAAATAAAAAATAAAAAACTTGTGTTAATAATAGAAGATGAATGGAAAATTCAATGGAGGTGTGATCAGAGGTCTTACCGTACATGTATAGCGGCAGTTGTGAAAAGAGAGTGCCTGTGGGGTCTATCTCCGCTTGCCAGCGCCTGACCCGATTGCCATGGTTGTTAAACCAGCAGTGCACGTTGTATTCAGTGGCTTCGCCGAAGGTCCTTAGTCGAGACGCGATCTCGACGACTTGCGCTCGGCTTGGGTGTGTGACCCCATAGTTGTAGATTTTGGTCATCATCGTGATCTGATCATCTGTAGGACGCCATCGTTGACTGGTATATCTCTCTGATTCCATATCACTCATCCTTCCTCTCGTAATATACAAATACATAAATAAAAAATAAATACATATAAAAAGAACAAAAACAAGAAAAAAAAAAGCATAACATAAAAAAAAAAAACATAAAAACATTAGATTCTTAGTTCAGTTTTTTCTTTATTTGTTTGTTCTTGTTTCCTTTTAGATTTATTTTGTCCTTGATTGTTTTTGTGTCTGGTCTCAGATCTATTTCACGGTCCTTGCAAAGGGTCCTAAACGGATCTATGTCCAGTTGTCCTTGTCCATATTGTTCTTATATATTATGTTTATGTGTTTATTTATTTTTAAGTGGGGTACGTGGCGTTGTTCTACCCGATTGTCTCTGCAATACCTTCAATCGAAGGGAGATTAACGTCTGGTTTCCAGCCGATATACCCCTTAAGTTTTTAGACAGTTGTGTTTTATGTGTTTAAGTGTTTTCAGTTTCAAAAATAAAAAAAATTTGAAAAGGAGAAGATAGATCGGGCAAAGGAAGAGGGAGAGCAGGCAAGAGATCAGAGAAGAAAAAAATGGAAAGCAGGAAAGCAGGAAGGTATAACAGTAGAATGAAAGATCTAAAAGCTTTAAAGAGAAGCAGAACATGGAAAGCATAGAAGGAAGAAATAGAGATCCAAGGTGCAGAGAACTTACCCGGAGTAGTAGGGCTTACAGAAGCTTGACACAGATCTCAGACGCTCCGAAGGCACGCAGACAGAGCTCCTCGCAGATCTCAGACTCTTCAGATGGCACGGTGGCAGAGGCTCCGCGCAGCTCCAGATGCTCAGAGGAGAGAGTGGGAGAGAGAAGAGAGAGAGAAGAGAGGAGTAGAGAGAGAGCAGGGAAGTCAGAAATGTTGCTCGACGCGGAGGAGCGGACCATTTATAGCCAAATGTTTTCCACTGTAGCAACAGTTCCGGTCTTTGTCACCGAGACTGTTGTCACAGTGCCGGTCATCTCCTTTTTCAGAAAAAAAAAATAAAAAAAAATAATAAAAAAAAAAATAAAAAAAAAATATAAAAAAAAATATTAGCATCTACTGATGGGTGCTATGCGACTAGACATCTGCTGATGGGTGTCACTGAAAACATCTACTGATGGATGTTACTGAAAATTTCTTCCCATTTCCTAACATTTTATTGCACTTGTCTATATTATTTGACTACTCTGAAGTTGATCATCTGATGATTGTAACACACTGAGGACATTGTGTGATTTAAGTGTGGTCTACTGGGAAGAAATTCTGATTTTTCTGATTTTTCTGTTAGATTGTATTTTGTGTGTTAAATTTTTTGTTTTTGAGTGTTAATTTGTTCTGTTTTAAGTTATTTTTATCGAGTTTTGTGTGCAATAAATTTTACATTTTTCTCTTCAATTCTGGACTGTGTTTAAGTTGTAGACTCGTACTTCACTTCACTTACTTAATACTTATAGATTGCAATCCTTGCTTTTCTCTGTTTGGAAAGATGATTATGTGTTCAAGAGGTTGATTTGATTGTGACGAACACCCTGTGTGAGATTTGAGCCACTTTGTTTTTCTTTCTTGTGTGTGATATGTATCTTGATTGCTTGCACATATGCCTTGGCTTGATTCTTTTAGATATACTTGATTGATATGCATGTTCAGAAGTGATAAAGGCAATTTTATTCTTGAGCCTCTTTAGCCAAATAAGCCTACCTTGTTATTATCCTTTGATAACCCCTTTGAGCCTATACTGTATATATTTCTTTGTGTTGAAGCTCATACACTGATCCTAAGTGAAAAACAAATGATTACCTTAACCTTAGGAAAGTCTGGAGCTATAGAAGTATTTTGTGAATAAGTGTGGTCTCCTTGGGAATTCTGATGAATTGGCTAGTTGGTTCCTCATCATGTTTTGAAATGATAATTTATATCCTGTTGTGTGATAAAAAAAAAAAGAAGAAGAAGAAGACAGGATAAAAAAAAATGATGAGAAAAAGAGAAAAATTGAAAAATAATTTTGTGAATAATGGAGTCGAGAAGAGGATTGAATTAGAGGTTTGGGTGAGATTTCACTGTGTTTACATTTTTTCCCTAGTGCACCTCTATTTCTTCTGAGCTATAGCTACTTATCCAAATTTATCCTCCCCTGTCTTTGGCCCCATTACAACCCAGAAAAGACCTTTTGATCTGAACATGCATATGTTTTAAGTGTTGATATTAGAAGCTTGCCAAGTCTACTTGTGTTAGCTTTCTTGAGTGCATTGAGTGACATTGATTTACCTTAAACACTTGAGAGAAACACTATTAGTGCATCTGTGAGATTTTGTTATTTTTAAATCACCTCTTGAGCTGAGTGATTATTTTTCCGTATACTGTGAATTGCTTGGATGATTTTTGTAAGTATTTGTTCTGTGATTTTGTGTGGATATTGTCTACATCTTTTCTCTGTCCAGACTTCTTGAGAACTCTGTAAATTATCTTTGTTTTCTTGTGAGTCTTTATTTTCTGTCTGCTGAGTGTGTGTCACCTTCCTAGAAGTCCTTTGAACTATTCCCTGATTTGTGTTTTAATTTTGCCCAGGAGTGCAAAAGACTAAGTGTGGTCTATTTTGATGAATCAATATTTTCTACATTTCACTTAGTTTATTGTACCGAATTTAATCCGGGAATTGTGCTTAAATGTCCGGTATTTTCCTATTTTTACTAATTGTGCTTAAATTGACTAGAAATTCTTATTTTGATTAATTTGAATTTTCTAAGCTTAATATTTGCATTATTAATTGTAGGGAAATTCCTGGATAAAATCTAGGGACTAATTTATTTTGTGAAGCCATTAATTAGAAGCTTTTGAATTTTAGTTTTAATTTGGAAAGAAAGAGAGGAATGGTGTTACGGCTGGAATGGTAACACTTAGCCAATTAATTGAGATGAAGGAATGGAAAGTGGTAGAAGTGATACACATGTTTCACGGCTGGATGGAAATTAGCAAGTATCACTTTGAATGAAAGGAGGGGACCACCATGGTGAAAATTCACGTCCACTTCCAAGTGCTGAATTTTATTCCAAATATTATTAAGGGAAGTGGAGTCACGGTGGAAGTTATTTCAGCAAGCATCCAACAAACATTTTTTTTTATTAAAGTGGGAGCCGCACACCTTTAGCTTGGAATGTGAATTATAGTTGAATTTGTCAATTATTTGGGAAAAGCAAACAAAGAAGCTCACGGCTATTCAAAAGCATTCAGCCTTTGGAATCAAAAGTTGGGACCACCACATTGTTTTTGTTGGCTGGAACGTGATTTACAATTGGAAAGAAAGCATGGCAAATGGATGAAGGGTTCACGTTGTTGAAGAGGTGTAATTCATGGTTCTTAATTATTGGTTTCTTATCCATTTAAAAGATAAGAGCCAAGAGAATGTTGGAAAAAAATTATATACAATATAGCCACTTGTTGACTCATTTTACGTGGAAGGTTGGCAGCAAGCTTAAATCCAAAAGAATATTATTGAAAAAAAGAAGCACATAGGACGTTGAGTGGAGTGCCACGGCTGCAACTCATTGATTTCAGATTTCAAGTGAAGAAAATTACAAAGGAGACACCACATGGGCCACCTCACGGTTTTCTAATGGCTTGGAGTGCAGATTTTGTTGCGTGTTCTTCCACTCCACAATGGTTTTTTTTTTTATTTTACAATTGATAAGCTAATGGCATCCATCCACCAAGAAGTGATATTTTTCATTTCCAAAAGGGAAGCTCACGGGTTTCTTCGTCCAAGAACACAACATGGCCTTGCTGGAACAGAAGAAAGAAAGAGAATGAACGTCCAAGAAGTGGCAAGAAGCGGATGCAAATCCAGCTGGAAACGGAAGCAAGAAGTGTCACGGCTACACCTTGGAAGAACATGTCCAGCTGCCACGTCTAGCACTCTTTGGAGAAGGAGGAAGAGCTCTTGGTTCTCCATTCCAGCAGAAATGTTTTGGCATTTGATTATTCATTCCATCTTTGAGAGCTGGTTTCACGTGAGAAAGGGGCTGGAATGAAGATAGAGGGTGTCTCAGCTAAGAGCAGGGCAGCAGCTACCTCCACATTCAGCAACATGAAACAGAGAAGCTGTACTGTGATGGCTGCAACGAAGGAAAGGAGACGCGTCCAGCATCCAACCCCATGAGAAGAAGATGGCACGCTGGATGTTGTGGAGGCAGCAACTCATTCATTCTTCAATGGAAGCAGCAGCTGGTCCAACTTAGAGAAGTAAAGCTCGTGGAAGATTCACGGTACATCACCAACTTCAAACAGCCACACATTTAGATGGAGATATCCAACGCTTTATCACGACTGGATGAACAAGTCACGTCCAGGAGAATTGGTGCAGCATGAGTACGTTCCAGAGAGAGCTCTCGGCCATGGCAACATGTGAAGCAACGTCCATCAAGTTTGAAGCAGAAGAGCATCCAGCAGGGAATGAAAGACACTAACGGCCTTGGGACAGCAAGATGGGGAGCGGCTTCTGGTCTGTAGTGGAAAGGAGTTGGTGATGAAGCATGCACATTCCAGTAACCAAAAGCAGCAGGACATGGTTCACGTGAAATCCAACAACTTAGAATGTGGGCACCACGCTTCAAATGAATTTGTTATCTAGCAGCCACAATCACGCCCAGAGCAATGAAGAAGAAGGATGGAATGGTGAAAGGAGGTCGAAGAATATTCACGTGAAGGCTGAAAAGAAGAGGGCCCAACCATATTTTCATTTCACACGGTCACGAGAAAGGGCTGCCAAGTGGAGACAAAACACAAAGCTGGCTGAAATGAAAGAGGAGAACACGGGAGTTTGTCCAGAGAGTGCTATAAAATGCAAGCAGGCAGCAGCAGAAGAAAATATATTAGAGTTTTAGGAGTAGTTTAGGATAGCTGAGAAGAGGCTCTCGCCTCTTCCTCTCTGTTTTCCATTTTAAACAGTAAAATAATGTAGTGTTTTATTTCTGAAAGCATGTAATTTGTCTCAGCAATTGGAGCAATTTGATCGGTTTGATTTTTATTCAGTAATTTTATTTCAAGTATTAAATCTTTGAAGAATTTTATTTTAGTCAAGTGCTTTTATTTTTATCGTCTCTTTTATTTTGTAATTTAATGTTTTCTGAAACGTTAAAATTCTGTCAATGTATTTTACTGTTCATCTCATTTTCAGACGTTGTTTTTACCGTTTATTTTTACTGATGCTTTTGGTAAATTTTAATTACAATGTTTTTACCATTTCTGCATATTTACTGTTCCGTTTTACCGTCTTTCACTGTTCAGTTTTTATTGTCTTTTAAATGTATTTTAGTATTTTTAATTCTGTTTTGTTTAAATTCCAGTTTTAATTTATTTTACCTCAACGAAAAACAATCACAACCCCCCCCCACTTCGTGACTAATATAAGATTGAACCACCAAAATTGGTCCTTGAGAGACGACCTAGGAGTCAAATCCTAGTAATTATACTGCATTATTTTCGTGCACTCAACTTTTGTGAGCGGTGCGACCCGTTCATCACCACCGAGTCGTGAAGTGGACTTTGCAATAGATCTAATGCCGGGTACAGGGCCAATATCTGTAGCTCCATATCGTATGGCTCCAGCAGAGTTAGCAGAGTTGAAGAAGCAGATTGAAGATCTGTTAGAGAAGAAGTTCATCAAACCAAGTGTGTCTCCATGGGGTGCGCCGGTGTTGCTAGTGAAAAAGAAAGACGGAAGCTCAAGGTTATGTGTGGATTACCGGCAACTTAATAAAGTCACTATCAAAAACAAGTACCCGTTGCCAAGAATTGATGATTTGTTAGATCAGTTGAAAGGAGCTGGAGTGTTTTCAAAGATTGATCTACGGTCAGGATATCATCAAATTCTTGTCAAGCCTGATGATGTGCAGAAGACAGCGTTTCGTTCACGCTATGGGCACTATGAGTATGTTGTAATGCCTTTCGGTGTGACAAATGCTCCAGCTATATTCATGGATTACATGAATCGTATCTTTCGTTCTTGTTTGGATAAGTTTGTCGTTGTATTCATTGACGATATTCTTATCTACTCGAAGAACCGAGAGGAACATGCTGAACATCTACGGGTAGCGTTGGAGATTTTGAGGGAGCACCAGTTGTATGGAAAGCTGTCGAAATGTGAGTTTTGGTTGGATGAAGTTCAATTCCTTGGTCATGTGATATCTGCTCAAGGAATATCAGTCGATCCAGCCAAGGTTGAAGCTGTGTTGAACTGGGAACGCCCTACATCGGTGACGGAGGTAAGGAGTTTTGTTGGACTAGCAGGTTACTATCGGAAATTTGTAGAGGGTTTCTCCAAGATAGTAAGTCCTCTGACTCAGTTGACGAGGAAGGACCAACCGTTTGTCTGGATTGATGAATGTGAAGCAAGCTTTGAAGATATGAAGAAAAGATTGACAACCGCACCAGTGCTAATTATTCCAGATATAGACAAGGCGTTTGAGTTATATTGTGATGCATCATATCAAGGATTGGGATGCGTATTAATGCAAAATAGAAGACCAGTGGCATATGCTTCTCGCCAGTTGAGGATACACGAGCGGAATTATCCGACACATGACATTGAGTTAGCAGCTGTAGTGTTTGCATTAAAGACTTGGCGTCATTATTTATTTGGAGCGAAGTTTCAGGTTTTCAGTGACCACAAAAGTTTGAAATACCTGTTTGATCAAAAAGAGTTGAACATGAGGCAGCGGAGGTGGATGGAATATCTGAAGGACTACGACTTTGAGTTGCTTTATCATCCAGGAAAGGCAAATGTCGTGGCGGATGCTCTGAGTAGAAAACGGATTCAGATGTCAGCTCTGATGATCAAAGAGTTAGAGCTGATAGAGAAGTTAAGGGACATGAATCTTGGTGTTATTTTGGGTCGGGATCACATGTGGTGTAGTCATCTCACAATTACGAGTAGTTTCTTGGAGCAAGTGAAGTCAGAACAAGAAACTGATCCGGAGCTGCAACAAATTGTGGGGTTGTTAGGAACTGATCAAGCCAAAGATTTTGCTTTTTGCCGGAATGGTATTCTTCGATTTCAAGGAAGAGTGTGTGTGCCGGCAACAGCAGAGTCGCGAAAGTTGATATTGGAGGAAGGGCATAAGAGTAGTCTCAGTATACATCAAGGAATGACTAAGATGTATAAAGACCTAAAAGAATCTTTTTGGTGGAGCGGAATGAAGAAGGATGTTGCAGAGTTTGTAGCTTCCTGTTTGGTATGTCAGAAGGCAAAGATCGAACATCAAAGACCAGGTGGAATGTTACAGCAGCTGAATATTCCCAGTGGAAATGGGACAGTATCTCGATGGACTTCGTAACTCACTTACCGAGGTCATCGAGGGGTCACGACTCCATATGGGTAATAGTTGATCGGTTGACGAAGAGTGCCCACTTTATATCCATCAATCAGAAGATGTCAATGGAGAAGTTAGTAGAGTTGTACATAAGAGAAATTGTAAGACTGCATGGTGTGCCAGATAACATTGTATCTGACCGGGATCCAAGGTTTACCTCGAGGTTCTGGCAACAGTTACAGGATGCTTTGGGTTCTCGGTTGAGCATGAGTTCAGCATATCATCCTCAAACAGATGGACAGACTGAAAGAACTATTCAGACATTAGAGGACTTGTTGAGGACTTGTGTTTTGGACCATCTTGGAGGTTGGAGTGACATCTTACCATTAGTAGAGTTCACATATAACAACAGCTATCATTCTAGCATTGGGATGGCGCCTTTCGAAGCTTTGTATGGGCGAAGATGTCGAACTCCTCTTTGTTGGTTTCAAGATGGGGAAGCAATATCAGTAGGACCTGAGTTGTTGCAACAAACTACTGAAAAGGTGAAATTGATTCAAGAAAGAATGAGAGCAACACAAAGTAGGCAAAAGTCGTACGCTGATCGGAGAAGGAGGCCGCTTGAGTTTAATGAAGGTGACCATGTGTTTTTACGCGTGACGCCGATGGCAGGTGTGGGTAGGGCTATCAAGGCGAGGAAGTTGTCTCCTAAGTTTCTTGGTCCTTATGATATTCTTAGGCGGATTGGACCCGTAGCGTATGAGATAGCGTTACCACCGCAGTTGGCAAACCTGCATAATGTGTTTCACGTTTCTCAGTTGAGGAAGTATGTGTCAAACCCCGATCATGTGCTCGAATTGGATGATGTTCAAATCAGAGAAGACTTGTCATTGGATACGAAACCTGTGCGAATACTTGATGTTCAGTCGAAACAGTTGAGAGGGAAGGATATTCGTACAGTGAAAGTGTTGTGGAATGAGAAGACTGAAGAAATGACTTGGGAATTGGAAGAAGAAATGAAAAATCTTTATCCTCATCTTTTTGGTTAACAAGTACAATTTTCGAGGACGAAAATTTTTAAAGGAGGGAAGAATGTAAGACCCTAGAACCTCATGAACTTACCTAGTTGAAAAAAGTTTAAGTTATAATGTAAAAATAAAGTGCTGTCAGACTTGACATGATTTACTATTTTAATTATAACTTTTTGTAGAAAATATCAATTTAGCGGATTCTTCTTTTATTGGATAGTAGACTCAAAGAGCTTCGATTTGAGTACTCATACGCGTATTTTCGACTTCGGTAAGGGGGTCAACCGGACTGTCAAAGTTGCGGTAAATTTTGCTGCTGGGGATTTGCGTGAACAGTAAATTTTTTTGGATTGTAGGCAATGTGAGCTGGCTTGGCTGCGGTTCCTTTTTGTGAGAATATTTTGGGGACCCTTTCAGACATTCCCTCCATGTTTTGGGGCTGGAAAGGAGTATGGGGCATTGTTTTATTGAATTATCTTTGCTAAATAACAATTCCATGGGTCCTTGTGTGTCTAGGAATCATTTCCTTTAATTCCAAAGCTGAATGAGTGTTTTGGACAGCAGAGAAAGGCCCTTAGTTAGAGTATTTCGAAATTTCTAAGTGTGCTAAGTGTGGAGGTTGTCTTGGCTTGTGAAAGAAGAGAGGGATTCCAAGAAACTAGAGTTCTACCAAGGTTGTGGAAGAGATCAAGTTAAAGTGTTCAAGGCAAAAAGGTAAGGGGGTTTAACTTGGGATATAACATAGTGTATGATGGGTAGAAGGTAACCATATAAATTGTTTCATGCTTTCTTCCTTGTGTGTTGAGATTAAATTTAACATGTTGAAGCATTTGTTTTTCTTCTTGGTTGTGAGTTTTATGAGTTTGAGTATAACATGAGTTTTGGATATAAAACGCAGAATCTAAAACTGAACTGTTGCGATTGCTCCCAGATTTATTTGAGACCCTTCCCGATATCAAAATTGGTCTTGTGAGTAGTCAAATTAAAGATAATTGAGTCTAGTTTCCAAGAAAGAAAGAATCAACTCAATTTGAGTTCGGTAGAGAGAGTAATGAGCAAAACAGTAAGCAAAGGTCAAAATGGAGAAGACCAGAGAGTGGTGAACTTTTCCACCTTTTAATAATTTTACTGCAGCTAGATCTGTAGTCCAACAATTTAGATTTATATGTCCAAAGAAAGATATTTGAGTCTCGTTTCCAGGAAATCAAGAATCAACTCAATTGGAGTTCGGTAGAGAGAGTAATGAGCAAAAGAGTCATCAAAGGTCAAAGCTGAACATACCTGAGCGTGATTAATGTTTCCGAGATTTAATGATTTTACTGCAGCTAGATCTGTAGTCCAAAAATTTAGATTTATATGTCCAAAGAAAGATATTTGAGTCTAGTTTCTAGGAAATCAAGAATCAACGCAATTGGAGTTCGGTAGAGAGAGTAATGAGCAAAAGAGTCATCAAAGGTCAAAGCTGAACATACCTGAGCGTGATTAATGTTTCCGCGTTTTAATGATGTTACTGCAGCTAGCCCTGTAGTCCAAAAATTTAGATTTATATGTCCAAGGAAAGATATTTGAGTCTAGTTTCCAACAAAGCAAGAACCAACTTAATTGGAGTTTGGTAGAGAGATTTATGAAGTAAAACAGTCAGCAAAGGTTAAAACTGAGAAGACCAGAGCGTGGTGAAAGTTTCCGCTTTTTAATAATTCTACTGCAGCTAGCCCTGTAGTCCAAAAATTTAGATTTATATGTCCAAAGAAAGATATTTGAGTCTAGTTTACAATAAAAAAGAAATGAACTCATTTGAAGTTATGTACAGAGAATTATGAGTAAAATAACAAGCAAAGGTCAGTGTGGACAGCATTCAATTTTTTACTCGTTGGGAATACTTATCTACACTCTTTGGCCAAGAGTTTGGGTAAGAGGGTATTGAGAATTCTCTTCCATTGTTGGAAGAGGAAAGAATGAATTATGAGAATGAGAGGACTGAAAGAGATTGAGGTTCGAGTGTGATGGTTAAACTGAGAGAGCAAGCGTTCTGTCATTTCCTTAGAATTCTTGTCGAATCGATGGTGTTCGTATTGCGATACGATAGTGTGTTGAGTCTCTGCGGAGACTGAGATTCGAGTGTCACCCTTTCCTCGTGCGCGGGGACTAGAGGGGGTTGAATGTCTCGCCCAATGACTTCGGCTCGTGTGAGTATAGTGATCGGTGGGTGCGCCTAACCGAAGTTTTTACTCGTAATTCCTTGAGAGGTCGGGGAGATAGGTCTGAAGTTGCGATGGAGGACGGCTCGAATCGCCCTGTTTTGCGAAACATGTTTGATATGACAAAATTCAAGGAAACAACAGAAGCTTGAGTAAATGATTGAGTTGTGAGTTTAATACTGTGATGTATTGTACTATTATGACCTTGATAGTCTGAGTGGTGATGATCTGAGTTACGAGTTGAATATTGTGTTGTATTGAAAGGTTGTGACTAGGATAATCTAAGTTATGATATTTTGATATTTTGGAATTATATGCTATGTTAGGTTCCTCGTTACTCACCCTGAAATGTTGTGGTTGTGGTTTCCACCTACGATGATCGTACTTGTACGGGAGTAGATGGCGTTGCAGATGAGGCAGAGATGAAGTAGCACGACGAGAGTTATGGGAATGACTATGGGGGACTTATCATGCTTTAAGTAATTTTATGTTTTTGAATATTGAATTTGATATTTGTAAGGTTTTAACTTTATGTTGAAAGACGCTTAAACTTTTGATGGTTTATTTCCGCGATGTTAATTGAAAAAAAAAAATTGGCGTAAAAGTTTTGATTTCGTTATTTTCTAGTGGCACCCTGATAAGGGGTGTTACACGACCTCCGGTTTTTAAGATTCGTCTATCCTACCATCACAATTATAATTCATAATTTCATATCTACCACAATAATATGAATTCATCAAACATTCACATTCCAACGAGATATATTGCACAATAGTTTAACAGTACATAATCTGTTCAACAAGATTTAAGTTAAAAACTTGTCGAGTAGACTTCTAGGAAAGAGAGGTGCGTCACAATGGACAACTTAAGTACCAAGTCTTTCCTTTGCCAAAGTGTTCCTCAACTAGTTTTAACAAATTTCTTATTTACAGATTCAAAACAACAACATATAATATTAACACAGAAATTCAATATAGATAGATATACAGTAAGCATTAACATTATTCACACAGAATTTCAAGATATGAATAGTAATAAAGCAATACTAAATCATAATATAAAAGCTTATAAGGGTTAGCTCCCCTACCTCTTTTTCAGACTTCTCTTGCTCCAAATTTGGTTCCCCGAAAACTCTCCAGAACCTCTACTCTTCTTCCAACCAAAAATTTCTTCCTAACTCTTTATTATCTATTTCTCAAGCTCGCACTTGATTATTGCTCTCTTTGTGCAGAATAATCTCCCCTCTCATGGCTATTTTTATAGTCCAAAAAATTTACTATTTAACAATTTTTTAATATTATTTACTATTTTAATATTATTTATTATATTAATATTTTAATCACCACTTGGCCTATTTGATCCCTCAATAATGCCTTCAAATCTGAGTGTTTTATCCACTGTCAATATTTTAAATTTTATTTTATTTTTTTCGCTTTTTTTTAAAAAAAGGTAGAAAAGAGTTTGAACCCATCATCAAAATTTTCTATCAATTAAGCTACCAAAATTTCTTATTTAACTTTCCACATTTTATAAACTTATTATATTTTCCATTTACAAAGAAATTTATTTCTACTAGTAATAAAATTATAAATATTTTTCATGGATCTCACAAAAACTTAAAAGATTATTGGTGAAACTAGTGTTGAGACCAGTAGTGGTTGATATTCGTTTTAAACCAGAAATGGTGAAACTTGTGTAATCTTTGTTAAAGATTAGTGGAATCCTTTAAGAGGTCTTAAGGAAGAAGTGGATGTTCTCAGGTTGGAACGAACCAATATAATAGTGTCTAACAACTATTATAGACCGTTTAACCCACGCAAAAGTCATTAAACATTGTAGTGAATAAACAGTATTTTTCTAAACAACATAATATGGGAAATTATATCTAGACTTATCATCTTTATTACTTCATGATTTGGTACACTTGCTAGTAACATGATACAACTATAAGACTCAATATATTTTTTATCAAACATATGGATTCATGTCTTATATCCAATGATCCATTGTAAACATTAAAAGTTATTGAAAAAATGATTATGTAGTTGAATATTTTTCACTAAAATTAGTGTTATAATTATAATAATTTTTTCTCAAGAATATTAATCTTCTTAGAGTCCATAAAAACATATATATACTCATTACATAACTTTGACCATGTTGAGTAGGTATTAAATAGTCATAAATTTAGTCTATGAATATCCTAATTTAGGATACTACTCTAAATTATATAGATATTCCCTGCAAAATAATTGTTGTCTTAAACCTTATTATGGTCCTTACCTTTGATAATGCACTATACTAAATTATGACTTTTCAAATGTAGAAAGTCATGTATTAACACAAGCAAACTAAAGGACTCTTACTTTTCTAATGTAGAAACTCATGTATTAACACAAGCAAATCAAAGGACTCTTCCTAAGTTCAACTAACATACTTAAGACATTTTAATATAGTTTCAAGCATTACTAAAACTTTATTATTAGGATACATCATACATTATTTTAGTCAATAATTTATAAACACAATATAAATAAATAATTGAAAAATATAAAGATAATAATAAAGTATATAGATAACTTCTTTTCAACAATGTTTGTTTAATTAAAATTTATTTATTTTTATGCTTTTTTATATAAATTTCTTGAATTATAAGCATAATATTTAAAATTAAAACATAAAAGAATAATTCAAACAAAGGCTTTAAATATAATTTAATTAAAGAAGCATAAAGAGAAATGGACTAGTATATAATTAAAAATAAATTAAATAAAAAATATAAATAAACTAAGGAACTGAAAAAGTATAGTAGACAGAATATAGTTAAATAATAAGAATATAAATAGTAAAAGGACCAATATATCATTAAAAGTAAAATTAAATAATAAAAACTTAAAAGGACAAAAAGAACCAATAATAATAATAATAGTATTATTATGAATATAAAATTATTTAAATTATAAAAATAGTAAAAATAAAGTTAAGAAGAAAAGGACCATTGTATTATTTAAAGTAAATTAAATAACATAAAAGAATTTAAATAAAATAACAAATATATAACTCCAAATAAATAAAATATACAGAAATTTATTAATATTACTATAAAAATATCTAATATCACTCTTCTTAGTAAAGTATAACAAATATGATGTGTTGATTTGATGATGGTGAGTACGTCTTCTCTCTATACTTTTCACTACCACTAATGCAGAATTGACCTTTAACGTCATTCCATAGACATTGGTCTACCAAAAACCCAACGTAAATAATTGACCGGTGACATAAATGTAAATAAGTGGTTGTGTAGACGTCCGTCCTAGAGGGGGTCAGACCTTTATAATGTTATAGACGTCCGACCCCCTCTAGAACGGACGTTTAAGAGGCTGACATGGTAGTTGAAGAGTTAATGCGTTCAACCACCCTCGTCAGCCTATTAGACATTCGTCCTGGAGGGGGCCGGACGTTTATAATATTATAGACGTTCAGCCCCTTCCAGGACCGACGTTTAAGAGGCTGCCGGGTAGTTGAACGCATTAACTCTTCAAATACCCTGTCAGCCTCTTAGACGTTCGTTCTAGAGGGGGCCGAGCGTCTATAATATTATAGATGTCCGACTCTCTCTAACAGACGTTTAAAACGTTGAAGCAATCCACTCTTCAACTCCCCCGTCATCCTTTTAGACGTCAATTAGAGGAAACCGGATGTCTATAATATTATAGACGTTCGGCCCCCTCCAGGACGGACGTCTAATAGGCTGACGGGGTGGTTGAACGCATTATTGAGTCAACTACCCTGTCAGCCTCTTAAACTTCCGTTCTAGAGGGGGCCGGACGTCTATAATATTATAGACGTCCGAGCCCTCTAACAGACGTCTAAAAGGCTGACGGGGGAGTTGAAGAGTTGATTGCTTCAGCGTTTTAAACGTCTGTTAGAGGGGGGCCGAACGTCTAGAATATAGACGTCCGGCCCCCTCCAGGACGGACGTTTAAAATTCTCCGTGAATTTCAATATTTAAAACTAGAAGACGTCATATTAGTGACTGCCCCGATGTCTATACTACTATAGACGTCGGGGACTCCCAGCAACGGACATCTAAGGGCATATATACCAAAACGCGAACCCGCGAGCAGTTACGCTCACTGTTCATCGTCTTCCTCACGTTTCCCTCTGTGCCTTGCATTTCCAGGTTGGTTTTTATCTATTTTGGACCATTTAATCTTACTTTTATTCCGATTAAATTGTTCAGTGATGAAATATCTTTCATTTGGACCGATTACAAATCGTTTTCGGTGCGTTTTGGTGTAGTTTGTTGCGTGTTCTTGGGCAGCGTTTTTTGGCCTACGTTTTAGGTCGTGCACTCCTCCATTTCCCTCCATTTTCATTTTGAATCTGCTCTTCAGGTTAGTTTCTTCGTTAATAATTTTTTTATAGGGTTTTGTGTATGCATGTTTTTGACTTTAAAGTATGCATGTGTTATTGGCTTTTTTGAATATGCATGTATTAGTTGTGTTATTATAATTTTCATGTTAGATTATAAGTATCAAATCATTGAGGGACCCTTAGTTCTCGTTTGAAATTTAACAAAAACGATTAATCTTTTAATCGTTTGTGTTAAATTTTGAATTGTCTGATTGGACAGTTTGAGAAAATTAATTTTCATAATTTGCAATAACATGTGAGTTGGAGTCTATGGATAAGATTGATAAACTTTCGGTTTAGTATTTGTGTTGTTCTCTGGATGCATATTTGATTGTGGTCATCGTCGACTACTCTCATTTCGTGTATTTCGGAGACCAATGCGAAATGCTGCCGAAATTTTATCAAATTTATCATGTAGACTTCAATGCACGTGTCTTGGCAAATTATGAAAATTAATTTTTTTGAATGGGTAGGGCCTAACCTTGTGAGAGTTAAAAACTTAAACTGATGATTTCACGAACATAGAATGGATCCAAGCTGGATGAATGAACGTCGTATCAGTGAAGAATATGATAAGGGTGTTTCGTAGTAAATATTTTACGTAAATGATCCAGCAAATAAAAAATGGTCAGTGGTTTTAGAAGGAAAAAACATGCATGGACATGATGATGACGATTCTCTTTATATACTTGAGACAACATCTATTGCATCTAGACCCATTGAAGACCCAGTTGATGACGTTGCCGATGTCATCCAGGCAATTCGTAGTGATCACAATGAAGGGATTTGGGAGAAAACAATATCTAAATAGGTTATGATAGTTAAATATTGACTTTATTTATGTTCATGAAAAAGGAATTATTACTAACCTTGTATAATTTTTCAGGTATGTCGACCTCAGACTCAGGATCGGGACATACCAGACGTGGTCGAGGTGTCACACGATTGGCAGATGTGACAGTCGGACACATTGATGGGCAGAGGAGACATGTTGAGATTGACCCTAGATCAGGTCAGGCATCAGGGCCAAATGCTGATAGGTTTAGGAGTTATCTGGGTAAGTTAGCAAAAAGCCATGTCTCTATCCTTTATGCAACTTGGGATGACGTCCCAGAGGTCGACAAGAACCTCTTATGGCAAGATATTCAGGTATGTTTACTTACAACACTATTGATATACTTATTTCTTTCATCTTTTAAAATCAATAACATGTGTTCTGTTTTAAACAGCAACATTATGATATTCCAAACACGATACAAATTAGAAAGAAAGTGTTATCGCATATCGCGATAAGATGGAGGGATTTCAAAACAAGGCTGACACGACTATATGTCTTTGGAGACAGACAAGATCAAAATCCATGTCAGCAGTATACCTTCACAAAGGAGGACTGGATACAGTTTCGTGCATCTAGAGAGACTGAGGAATGGAAGGTCTGTTTCTTAACAACTTAAAAACCTTTCATTGAGTTCATAGGATTTTACACTTATTTATGTACATGGTTTCACAGGGTAAAAGGTTAGCCGCCCAAGAAAGACAACGGCTAAACGATGCACCACACTTGTTATCAAGAGGTGGTTATCCAAAACTGGAAAGAAAACTTAAAAAGTCTAGAGCGGATGCCTTGGGACTTGAGTCGCCGGACCTAGCACCTGCACCTGCTAGGTACGAGCTGTGGAAGGCTGCTCGGACTAAATCTGATGGGAACATAACATCTTCCTCAGCAGCTTGATCTCACAAAGAATTGTAAGTTCAACTTCTAAACATTGTTTGATTGTGTATTTATCACATCATGTCTTCTAAGTGTCTTCGTTTTTATGTGCAGGATGAGTTGGTTGAGCAGCAGACTCAGGGAACATTTGTTGGCCAAGGTAGGGACGACATTCTAACAACGGCCATCGGAAGACCCGAGCACCCAGGACGTGTACGTGGAGTTCCTGGGGCGATTGGTCTTCGTGACTACTTTGACCCCACACAAAAAACCACTCAATCAATGAGTCAGGATGCACTAAGGCAGATGGATCTTCAGTGGGAGGAAAGACTCAACCAAAGCATGAGATCAATGGAGCAACGATTCATGGAGCAGCTACAAGAACAAAAAGAAATACAAAGAGTGCTTGAACAAAAGTTGCATTCCATGACGGAGAGCAACACGGGGCCTAGTGAAACTTCCACGCCACCTCGTGTCAGCACTAGAGGATCATGCTCTACTGTTGAACCGTCTGAGTACAGTGGTCAATATGAGCTGTTGGTTGTTGGGGATCCCCCAAGCATTATGGCTGTCGAATGAGTGCTTGAGGGAGGAGTCACTATTCATGGTGTTCTCATATTACCCCATCATCCCATATTATCCCACCACGTGCGTGTGACGATTGACAAGATTCGGATCCCCAGGCTCAAGTGCCTATACCCACTCCTGAAATTAATTTTGTGGGGGAGGCCATAGGCTCATTTATAGCCTGGCCTCGAGCATTGATCATGTCACACATCGCTACTCCACAGGTATAATGTCTTTGTTATTAGTATTTCTATGTTAAGTTTAAAAATATTTACCATTAACTCTTTGATGAAATTGTTATCTTCAGTTCAGACGTCCTCAGCCTCAGTCGATTCATGAAAAAGACATACATGAAGATGAGGACATGGCTAAAGCAGAGGATGATCCTCTATCAAAACTATTGACAAGATTACCCAGGTTGAAGAGAGCACCATTAGAACTATACTGGGATTTGAGAGTATTTGGTTTGCCCCTCCCATGTGCCAGTATATATCACATTGCCTGATGCATTGGAGGTGATTGAGGGAGACAGGATGTTGAATATTTCCATCATTCAACTGTGGTGCATGTAAGATAGTTAATTTTGTCTTCCATATGTCTTTTTGTTTGATTCCTATAGTTTCTAACAACTTAACTTTGATCATTTAGGTACATGGACACAATCGTTGTAGACCAAGATCGGTATTCCATGTACGGATTTGTTGAACCTTAGACCATTCAACCTTCTGGTAACACACTTGCAAACAGACAACATTATTTGCAAACATGGATGGATGAGTCAAAAAGAGACGTATACCTTGTGTCATACATTGATGGGTAGGTGTTGTTATATGTAAAAGTTCATTATTAAAGTTTCCTTAATTACTTAGTTAAATAACTATTTGTCCTTCGTGATAAGTCGCACTGGCAGCTGATGGTCATCATTCCCAAACAATGTGTCAAAAAGAGACGGATACCTTGTGTCATACATTGATGGGTAGGTGTTGTTATATATAAAAGTTCATTACTAAAGTTTCCTTAATTACTTAGTTAAATAATTATTTGTCCTTCGTGATAAGTCGCACTGGCAACTGATGGTCATCATTTCCAAACAATGTAAAATTATATGGTTTTGTTCGTTGCACAAGAAGATGAGAAATGACTTGAGGACCATGCTTCAAGGGTAAGTGTTTATCCGAAAATGACTTTGAATTTGATGTTCACCTTAAACTTTTATGATTAATATAGTTATGATAATTTTACTTTGTGTTTTTAATCTGTACAGAGTTATTGGTAAATCTCGAGGTCAACTAGTTCGAATTTTATATCCAAAGGTTAATTGTCATTTATAGTTATAATTCATTTTGTATATTATTGAATGATCTAAATTATTGACTATTTAGTGTAACCAGCAGCAAGATTCATGGGAATGTGGCTTCTATGTCATGTGTTGGATTAAGACCATCATTCGAGCTGCCATTACAGATGACTGGAATGAGGTAATGATGCATACCTTCAAGAACTTACAAATCAAATTCAGCTTTAAACATATATGAAACCATAATGAATCTTTCTTCAATTTTGCAGCGCTTCAAGAGTACATCTCTTATACTAGAGGAAACGATTGGGCAAATAAGGCAGAAGTGGATAGCTTATCTTCAGCAAAGATGGAGTTAGGAACAATTTTATTTGTTGTTGAACATTGATTAATTTTAGTTTTATAAGTTTTATATTGATAATTTTGGATTATTTTGTACATTAAGTAGAACTTTCTTTATATGAAACGCAAATATACTATACTATATATTGTTTTGGGACAATTTTCTGCTTTTCAGGGGTGGTTTTAATGCAAAAATAAATTCATTTTAAAAAAAAAACGCCCAGTAGACGTCGATTAGTGCACTGACGGACGTCTATAGACGACCGGCAGTGCATAAACCAACATCCAAATTCCGTTACCCTAAACAACCCGTTCAGCAATATAGACGTCTGTTCTGAGACAGACGAACGTCTCCATAGACGTTCGTCTGTCTCAGAATAGACGTCTATATAGACGTCCGGCCTGACACAACAGACGTCTGACCAACGTCACCCACAAAGACGTTGGGTACAGGTCGGACGTCAAAATGCCAAAATAACATACGTCTAAAGCCCTTTCTGCACTAGTGTACATTGCTTACTAACTTAGTATGATCAAAATGTAAGGAATGAATCAATCTTTAAGAAAAATTTGAACATTTTTGTATTTAAAAACTCATTTTTATCTTTGTGAATATAATAATTGACTAAGTTAACTTTTTAATCTATTGTGTCAAATTAGACTAAACCTAAATTTTATCTAGTTATGAAGATAATTAATTAAGAAAAGTGAAATAATTTATTATGACAATTATATCAAAATGTATATTACAAATAATTAATTATGAACAATGAATAATTCATTACAACTAAATTTAAACGTTCATTTTTGCATATAATTAATTATGATTAGTCAATAATTAATTATTTTAGCTAAATCTAAAATTGCTTGTTTTCTAATATTATAATAGTGAATAAGTGATCGTCCTCTCCAAAACATTTTATGGGAATTGATCATGTGTAATTATAATGTAATTATAATTGATTATATTAATCAGCAACCATAAAACTCTTTTAAAAAGCAAGAGCTCTCTCATTCATTATAATCGTTCCATACTTCTCAAAAAAACAGATTGTTGTTATTTTATGAAAAAATAGATTTAATTTTACAAGAATGGTAATTGTTAAATATATATATATATATATATATATATATATATATATATATATATATATATATATATATTCTAGTATAGACCGATCGAATTATCTTAAATTGATTGTCGGAGAGAAAATTAATCAATGTTAATAATCAGATTTAATCAAATTTGAGTGTGATTAGAGCGACACTAATTAAAAGTCCATGAAAAAATCTATAAATATAAGTTAAATATATGATTTTTAAGTCTTTTACAATGCATTTATTATAATATTAATTATTAAATCAATTAAATACAAAATTGCTTTAAGTGTAGGAATATTTTTAATATGTATATAACTATCGGTTAGAGTATCCAAATTACAAGAAAAAAAAAATGAGAAATGAGCAAGACTACTCTAAGTGAATTATCTCGATCCCATACACGAGAAACAATATTAAATGTTATAAGTTTTTCAATATAAATTTATCATATTTTAGATGATATTTTTTTTTAATTTGTATTGATATTTTTGGTATGTATGATTGGTAATTGAGTGTTTTCATTATTTTTCTAAATCTTATTAAGAATATTTTAAGGAGTAATTTGTATTTATTATTCTAATTACATATGTTTATTTCAATTAGATAATTTAAGATTTTTAATATAAAAATTCAACTCAATTTGTCTGGATTTAGATTCAAACATAATCTAACACGTAGAAAAGTTTGTGCCTTATTATATTAAATCTGTTATTCTTGTTGTTCATTTATACTATTACACTAAATTTCTTATATAGTCAACAATTTAAGATGAATTTTCCTTGAAATTGTTTAAAGATCATTTTTCAATCAATTCACTCTCTTATTGATTTTTATTTTAGCTACTCTTTGTTTTACATTCCTTATTTAAAAAATAAATAAATGAACAATAATAGAAAGGTATTTATAGTTTTTTTTATATCATATTTTATTTGTCCTTACCACTAAATTATCATTTAAGAAATATCTGAAGAGGGCAATCTTGATTTAACAAGTATAGTATATATTTGATATTTTACAGCTGTCTTATTTAGTCTTTAAAATTCAAGACTATTTTGATTTTGGTCCTTTATACCTTTAAAAGTAGTCTCCCAAAAAAATTTAAAATACAATTTTAATTACTAAACAGCAAATTCAAAAGATTGAAATAAATTTTTTATATCTGTTTTTAATATTTTACATTTAATATTTTAATATTTTTTATAGACTAAAACAATTTTTTTAATTTAAGCGACTAAATAAAATCCTTGTACTTTTAAAGGACGTTTAAGTTCAGTCTCACCTGATCACATTATCTAAGGTGCAAAGTATATATAAATATAACAAATATTAATTAGGGAGTGACTATAAAATTACAACTGCAATTTCAAAAGTTGCTCTCAAAATTCAAATAACTGTAAATAACACCAAAAATGGTTTCTTCACACACTTTCTCTTACTTATATTCAAGGGAAATGTCTATTCACAATGCCATAAGCATGGCCCCAAAAACAGTGGTGGCAAAACACCACAACAAATCAACTTGCTTGCAATTTCCAACACCAAAGCTAGTGTCACCTGCTGCTGCAGGAGGAGTTGCTTCAGCCTCAGGTACCTCACATGCTCCAAATGTCATGTTAGCCTGCAAAAATCCAAATTCATTACTCTATCAACAACCTCTAGAGAGTGAGAGGAAAATTTTGTCACATGTTGATTGCTGCAAACCTTGCAGGTGGCAATGTTTTCACATCCGCACACTAGATGACCATTAGCAAAATCTAGTGCTTCCAAGGCTCCTGCTCCATCACTTCTCTGAAACATCAATGTAAGAAAAAGTTTACTATGCTAAAATTAACCTATGTACAAATCAGTTTGTCAAAACTGTCATAAAATTTTAGTTTTAACTTTGTATAAGCTATTTTTATCTTACCAAAAAAAATCCCATTCCATTTTGTTTTTGCTCTTTATTAAGGAAAAAACTGGTACAAATAGTTGCTCATTCTATAAGTTGACAATACCAATCATGGCTAATATTGTAATACCTTGTAGAAGTCAACAGCAATGAAATTAGGCCAACGTTTGCCAGCTGCTCCATAGCATGTATTGACCATATCAAGCAAAGGACTTGAATTGTCTTTGCAAGACTTGGTTACATCAGGAAGATCTCGAAAGAAGTTCACCAGAACTAATGATCTTGAAGTTGTATTCATAGATGGTGACTCTGCACGATTTGGACATGAACCAACCTTCATTCCGCCATTTCCATCTGCGAACCCCATCAGTATTCGCCATTTTTAGTATGCTTAAGATTGGTTATAAGTTAGTATGATTCAAACAAATTTACGATTTTTCGTGAAGTTTAATCAATAATAAAGTTATATTTAAAATAATGCCTTAGAGGGTGTGTCTGACATTTCTCTATCCATAATTTTATTTCCTCACACACAGTAAACATAAATTATAGGAACTTGTACTTACACTGGTTTTCTACTAAATATCGCCACTCATAGGCTATCCCTTCAGAAGATTCCTTGGATGCTTTTGAAGTGAAGACAACTAAACGCTGATTCTTCTTGATCATATCATCAATTGTTGGCCAGTTTCCACCATTTTTGGGCATTCTAGATACTGGAAACCAGTATTTTCTCAGTCCAGCAGCATCAAACACCTTTGTTAGGCCTTTTGGTGATGTAACGTAATCCTCAATGAAAATGGTAACAATCTCTGATGGGTTTGCCTCTAGAAATACTAGAATCTCTTTCAGAACATTAATGGCAGGTTGCTGTATTGTTCATATTTCAGACAACTATTGATAACCAGATTTCATGGTCACAGAAAAATACAACTTTTTAATTGCATTATCATTAATTCGTATCACCAACAACCAAGCTATTTCTTACTTACAAAAGCTGTGTAGTTGTAGCACTGACCACCAAAAGAGTGACACAGCCAAACATCATTCTGGAAGTCATACATGTCAAGCATCAACCCTCGTACTCCATTCTTCAAAACAAATGTGAAATACAAGAATAAGGTGCCAAAATTCTAGAAGTGAAATCATTTTAGATTCCTTTTACGTGAAATGTGAAATGTAAATTAAAAGGGATAACTTCTCTTTCATCCAATTAGTACTATGTATCTTAGATTGTGGGAGTATTTTAAGAATGAGCAGTTCTTGATCTCTATAAAAATTGGTGAGTAATTCCCACCAAGTTACCAATTGTTGTCAAGTCAAGCTATTCAATGAAGTTATTTTACTGTGAGAATACAAACAAGATGAGTTTACTGTTTCCCTTGGAAAAAGGTTTGAACTTTGAGCCGTTCCTTCATCTCTGTTCTACCAACTCTAAACGTGTCATTATAAAATTATTAAAAAATAAGCAGCGTTTCACACAAAGGCACTAACTAATCAAGTTAAACTAGAAACAAATTGTAATATTCAACCACAGGAAAAACAATCCTGATTGTTTAGTCAGGTGAATATATAATTCCCTCATGTAAGACATTCTTTGTACCTAGGAACACAGATAAAGCCATCCTCATCACTGGTGGGCTTGAACAGTGCAAGCATCTCATTAAAGAAATTAAACTAGGAACCACTTGAACTATTCAACCGTGTAAACAAATTCTAGTAGTTCAATTTATTTAAAATACAAAATCTTGGCCTGTTTTCAATAGGGATTTATCCTGCAGCAAGCAACCGTATAGCCAACCACTTTCTGACTTTTCAGTTTTAAAGAATTGAAAAGAAACATAGTGGGGACCTTATGTTCTTTGCAACGAGCAGAAGGCAGAAACGTTACTCTCCCGGAATGTAGAATGGACACAATGAGAGACACGACAAAATGATCTCCAACAACTGCTTAAAGTTTCAGAAATCTTTTACTTTCTTTACTTAAACTTCTCGGGAATTCAAAATTTTTCAAGTATCCAAATACCACCATTATATAAGAGCAATAAAAATAAAGTACAAAACCTAGACACGCTTATTAAATGTTTTTGGCATTGTTCTCTAAAGAAAACAAAGTTTGACATTTTAATCCACCAATTAATCAAAAATCATTTTCAATATAAGTTGTTAATAAATTTATCTTATTTCAGACAATGTACAATTTATTATAATTACAAGTGTTTACAACCTATTTTCTATATATAACCTTTTTCATGACAGCTGTATCATTTAAGTAAATTAATAATGTAAGCAAGTTAACATAAAGTTTTTACAATTAAAGAAAAAGAAAAACGATGAAAGAGAATATAACCCACATTAAGTTGGCTAGTGATGGAGTCTTGTTGATTGGTGGGAGCAAGAATAACAGAACCCGCCATTGATTTCTGACCCAAAATCGCAAATGAATTATGCGTCGTCAGCCATGAATACCGATTGAACGGCAACCCTTTTACCTGTTCAAAAACTGAAAACTTCATCACCAACACTTTCAAGTCACAACACAACAAAACTCAAAAGGCCCAACCGCAACAAAAAAAAGGTGAGACCTTTGAAGTGGGGTTGATGGGTTGAATGCGAGTGCATCTTGGTCGCACGTTCCCATTGGCCACGCACGTTTCGCAGTGCAAACCCGAGTCGCAGTTCCTGTCTGCTACGCATGTTTGTCCTTCCTGTTGAAGAGTGTGGAATTGGAAGACAAGTTTATCGAAATTAGAGGCAAAAAGGTTATCGAAAAGCATTAAAGTTGTTGGTTTATACCTTGAGAGCGAGTGAGGAGTGGACAAGGAGCAAAATGGCGAAAAGGGTTGTCGCTGGATTCTGCGAGAAAGAAAGAGGAAAATGAAGTCTGTGTTTTGGAACAGAGGATGAGGAAGAAGGAAGAAAGATACCTGCATGATGATTATTTGTTGTGCTGATAGGGTGAGAGGAAAGATGAGATACTGTCGCCTTTATCTTTCAGTTACAGAGATTGAATGCGAAATTTGAATTCTAAAGAGTGCAACATGTGAGCAAGACGTGTGAGCACCTTTTTACAGCATATTTATCTATTATGGTGTAACTACTGATATTCTAACTAACCTAACACCACTTTTATAAGAGGAAAATAATATGATTAAATGGAAACCAAGTATTAATAAGATAATGATAATAAAAATGATTTTATATTACGTAACACTTATGTTTTGTATAATTAGGATATGTAAATTGAAACATTGTTTTGCAGGTGGCAGGATTGAATTAATAAGGGTGGCTACGTTGTATTTAATGCAATGTGAAAGCTAATGTTCGATATAATTTTAAAAGAATATTCTTTTATTAAAACAATTAATTCAGAAAACAATAACAATTTATTTATTAAAAATATTAATCATTTAAAATTACTGTTTATTACTTTTTTTAATAAAATAATAAAGTTTAAAAAGAAATTAAACATTAGATATAGTAATTTATTAAACCCTCTTCCTTAAATTCATTATGTTTTTCTTCATCTCACTTCAATTTTTCTTTCAAACTTTCCATACAAGTCATCACAAACCAATTAGACTACATATTACTATAAGCCCAATTATGATCGACCTGTAAGGGTTATAAAGAAACGAGCTATAGACATTCAAGAAAACATCTTGGAATCACGCGGTCCCAACAAGCACAATTAAGGAGCAATTAATGTCATAACTACTGTGAAACGATTAAAATTTGCATTAATGACCATTTAAGAGGTAAATTAATTAGTTAGATTCTAGTTTACTTTCGAGATAAAAGGGGACTTTTTGACTTTTTGATTACTCATAATAGACTTGTTAAGAAAAATTGTTTAGCGTCGGAGTATCTACTGCAGTCACCCTCATTCGGTGTTTGGTTAACTGGAGTTAAGAGAGGTAGGATGCTCCACAGAAAAATGTTTGGTGGAGATCCTCATCCCATCTCAGCATAAACACTACATATACAGTAATTCTTACAAATCATTTCGAATCAATTCCCATAAATTTTTAAATCAATCTCTTTAAACTCTTACAAATAGTAAATAATTTCTACTAAACAAAACATTAGAGAGAGAAAGTACAGGTATAAACTGTAAATGAAATACTGAGAAAATGCTATATATACTAGTTGTAAGTAATATTAGGTAAGTGTTACATAACTGTGAATCTCTATAATTATATATATGATTTTTGTTAAAATTACTTTTTGTTATATAAAATATATAGTAGGTATTAATTTGTATCATGACATTTAAGTTAAGTTTTATATTTTAAAATACATTAATCATTTCTCACTACATAAAAAGTACTATTAAAAAATATTGTTAAGAATATGAATAATTTTAGATACGATTATTATTAATATTTATCATCATTATACATACAACAATTTAAATGACATTGTGTTATGAACAACTTTTGATGAATTCGTTAAGTACTAATAAAATTTATCAAAAGAGATTTTGTTTATTTTGTGTGCTAATTTATTACTTTATAAGACAAATGTACATTGATCTTTAAAATTATTTCTTACAAGGTCAAACAAATTTTTTTTTAGAAAACTAAGGGTGGTTATAAAAATTAATCTTATGTTTACATCAAACATTTTTTTTAAGAATGTTGTTAAAAAAAAACTTTTCTGAAAAGATAGAATGAGAGTCTTGCAAACATAAGTTGTTCATCATATACTTTAAATGAAAGTGGGAAGTAACTTTGATAAGTCAATGTTATGTACATAGAACTGTGAAAGAAATTATGTACAGAGAAGTTGTGTAAAGAAATTATGTATATTTAGTGTTGCATAAAAGAAATTATGTACAGAGAAGTTGTGTAAAGAAATTATGTATATTCAGTGTTGCATAAAAGAAATTATATATATTCAGTGTTGCATAAAAGAAATTATATACAGAGAAGTTGTGTAAAGAAATTATGTAATGAGAAGTTGTGTAAAGAAATTATGTATATTCGGTGTTGCATAAAAAAAATTATGTAGTTGTGTAAAGAAATTATGTACAAAGAAGTTGTGTAAAGAAATTATGTATAGAGAAGTTGTGTAAAGAAATTATGTATATTCAGTGTTGCATAAAAGAAATTATGTACAGAGAATTGTGTAAAGAAATTATGTACAGAGAAGTTGTGTAAAGAAATTATGTATATTCAGTGTTGCATAAAAGAAATTATGTACAGAAAAGTTGTGTAAAGAAATTATGTACAGATAGAAGTTGTGTAAAGAAATTATGCATATTCAGTGTTGCATAAAAGAAATTATGTACAGATAAATTGTGTAAAGAAATTATGTATATTTAGTGTTACATAAAAAAACACTTAATCATATACATTGTCTGACGGGGTAGACACAAAGACTCGTAATCCTTACAATGACTCTAAAACCATTTGCAAAGACTTTTTTCTTTTAATATTTATATAAAAAAAATCTTTGTGAAGAAAATATATTGTTGGTGCTTTCAAGCAATCTTAAGTCTTTTGTGTGTGAGGAAGAATATTGTTTGTATTAATAATCATCTTCAAAATTATACTCAAACTTGTATTTGTTTTAGGATGTTAATCACTTTTTGCTTGGAATGGTTGAGTTCCAAAGTATATTCAATCTTAACAAAGAGTGATTGCATTATTAAAAATATACCGTCTTAACAAAAAAATGATGACATTTCAAATAATACTCATATTTAGTTAGGGGTAACTAGATATAAAGAGTACCAATATTCGTATATATATTCACTATCAATTATTTTATAGTTATATAATTATATTGATTTCACATAATAAAAAAAATATTATTTTATACTTGTTTCATCAAAATATTAATGAATTTGGTCTTAAATGTTAAAAAAATTAGTCTAAAATATAAGGAATGTGAAAACCTAAGCATTGAATATTGAAATTTGTCAAACATTAATAATTTTAAATTAAACAATAACCACTAAAATATTAATAGTCTTTTGTAGCACTAAGTTTCTTAATTCATAAAAACAATCTTTTCTTATTCATTTTCTTCCTTCTGGTGAGTGTGATTCTCTTTTTTATTCATAACATTAACCTGTTGCATGTATTTAGGATAATAATACTTTTGACAATATTTTTTTTATAACATTTTAATATCATTTGTTATTTTGTCATTTGATTCATGTTGGTGTTTATGATTATTATTATTATTGATTGTAGAATAATTTTGGATCAATACAGACAGATGATGTTAAAATATTGTTAAAGTATCATTATCCTTGTTTTTATCTCCTAAGTAGTTACATAAAGGGAGTAATTGTATCCTTTTTATTGTTGACGGATTTCACCTCTTAAATTCGTATTATGGTCTTTAAAATTTACTTTTTAATATGAGCCTATAATTTTATAGTAGGTTGTTTATTTGTTGTATGTTGGATATATGATTAATTGTGTGCTTTGGTGTGTTGTTAGTATTATTTTACCATTTAATATTTAATAAAAAAATATTTAAAAATAAATATAAAAGGAGATAATACTAATAATTTATAAGTACTGAATCTTGAATTGTCTAGTGGACAGTTTAAAAAAATTAATAATTCTTTTTATAATTTATTAGTGCATATAATTTTTAATATAGATGTCTTAATTCATGAATATATTCAATTGTATTTTGTATTGATTTCAAGTGAATATTTAATTATGATTTATAATATCAAAATTTCATGAAATTTAAGATATATGATTTAAAATTTACATGTACAATAAACTAAATTTTGTGTAACCATTATTATTCTTATTATTATTATAATTATAATAATAATAATTATTATTATTAATATAATAATAATAATTATTATTATTATTTATTATAATTATTTATTATAATTATTATGACTGAGTTGTTATGGTGAATCCTAGAAATCGTATAGATTAATTGAACACAAATAATAAGACAAAATTTAGTCTTTATTCCAAAGAAGAAAATATATGAAAATGAATTCTCATCAAATACGAAAAATAATTTATTGGAGAAATTAGAAGTAATGTATTATTGTATTAAATGCATGAATTGAATGTTAACTTAACATGTATGGAGAATAACAGGCTCCATTTCCTTTGTAATGCAAGAATGTCTCGAGCTTATATTTACACTGAATTCAAAGAATGAAAAAATATATAGTAAAAATTATTCCATTCTAATCTCATTCTTTATTTAATTTAGACACATTAACATAATAACAAAATAATAATAATAATAATTATTATTATTATTCTTTGTGAGAAATCTTCTAATAATACTAAATATTTTTTCTGGTTTCTATAATTTTGGGAATGTGAAACAAGAGAAGCAAATAAGAATTGAGTTATTATTAAAGATTTAGATTAAATATGTTTTTAGTCTCTTAACTATTAAGAGTTTTTGGATTTAGTCTCCCTTCCAAATTTTGGTTCACTTTGATTTTTGTCCTTAAAGAAATTGTAATATTTCGTCCTCTATGACCAACTTCCTTAATTTTTTTTTCTGACGTGGTTAATGGTATGCCATGTGTAAGACCAATTCTAATTTTGTTTCTGACTATAATTAAAATTAAAAGAAAAAACAATAAATTGTAGGGTCAAAACTGAAATCCCTTCTCTTCTTCGTTCATGGATTTATCTTCTGGGAATACTCTTTTCTTCTCCATCTTCAACCAGTCATGACCAATTAAAGTTCCAAACCAATTTCAAAGTTACCACCTAAAACCTAGAGTGTTCCAACCTTTCCCATTACTACGCATTAGAAAACAATCATACCAAAACATTCCAGTTTTAAATGTATAAACTCAATACAAGAACATGTATCATATCATTCTTATCTTCTCCCTAACCCCTATACAATTATTGAAGTATTCACTATTTTCATTTTATAAAAACACATTTAACAAACCATCAATCCGTTCACAGTTAGAACAAAGGGCATAGGGGAAACTATTATCCAATCAATTAACCCATCAAGATAAAATAACCACCCAAACCTGGACACTTTGCTCTTCCTCACTGTTTTACCCTTTCCACCAGGTTTCGTAGTTTCACACATTTCGCATTCCAGTCGAATAACTTCCTAACTTGCAACTCGTGCCTCATAAAATCTCTTTCTCACTCTTAAGTTCTAAACCTTTGCTTTGATGCCTCTAACCCTCATTTGCTTCTTGCCCTTTTATAGGCTTCCTCCATCACCCCGAACACAATTTTTGAACCTTAGAATTAATTCCTAGGATTCTTCTTCTCCTTTACTCCTTTGAAACCCCACCTTCCTTTCCTTTAATTCCTATTTTCATTACTCTTCAGAACAATAAAGGTTGTTGATCTCCCTCACACAAGTGATTCCTTTACTCTAGGGTTTTCCTAGTCTTCTCTGGAGGCACCGCCTTCAACAGTGTGCTCAAGAATTTCACTAACTGCGTTGCTTACGTTCTTCTTGTTTTCGACGATGGTGGAAGTATTCCAGAGATTGTTCGTGTTCTCGGTACAACGTTTTGTTAATTAATAATTATAGCTGGAGAAGGGGGAAGAAATGTGGAATGCCCTCCACCCTAATTTTTAGGGGAATAGGTTTAGGGAAAGGGGACGGAAAGAAAAAGTAAGTGAGAGTGGAAAATATATGATAAATTTTGTGATTCGAGTTGATGATAGATGAAAAAAAATGAGGTCAAATTGAGATGGAATCATGGTCACAAGAAAGTAAGTGTAATAGTTGGAGATGGACTAGGTGTTGGCCATGACTGGTTGAAGATGAAGAAGAAAAGAGTGTTCGTATAAGATGAACCCTTGAACGAAGAAGAAAGAGATTACAGTTTTAACCCTATAATTTAATCATTTTTCTTTTAATTTTAATTAGAGTTAGAAACAAAATTTGAATTGGCCTTTCACGTACGTCAGAAAAAAATTAACGTCGTTGGTCGTGAAGAACAAAATATTACAGTTTTCTTAAGGATAAAGATTAAAGTGAATCAAAGTTTGGAAGAGGGATTAAACCCAAATAAACAAAAATTTGGAAGAGAAACTAAACTCAAAAATACGTTGAGATACTAAAACATATTTAACCCAAAACACTTGTATAAAATTATTCAAGAGATGATATACTTGTCTACCCCTCATAATTTAGTAAAATCTAAACTTTTAGGTGAACTTAAGTTTGTGAAGTGAATTGTTTTGATATTCTCTCTGGTGAAGTGAATTATTCACTTTTCATTTATATCTTGAAATATAAATAGGGTGTTGACTTTAAGAAAAAAAAGTATTGAAAAGTAAAGTTAAATGCTTTTATAAATGAAGTGAATGTTTAGTTCAATTTTTTGAAAATAAATATTTTTATTATTTTTTAAACACTTTTTCATAAAAATGATTAATTTTTAATAATTAACTTTAGCAAACATAAAATAACATAATTCAGACTTAATTCAAATGGAACATTGTTAAACTAAAAATGGTAAAAATTATTAGGACAACCATAATCAAGATTACGATATGCTCATCAATTTTATTCTGGTATTCTCAGTTTATTTAATTATTTATATCTCTAAACAAAAATTCCAAGGATAAACTTTCGTGACTGAGATATTCATTTGAAGAATGCTTGATTTTAAGCTAAGGGGTACAAAAACTACATTGTTGTAAACAAAAAATTAAATCAAATTTTAATTCCAATAAACAAGCAACTTCACATCCATCACATACCCTTCTAGAAAAACTTTCAAGTGAATTTTAGATATTACATTAATTTGTGTGAGTTTATGATGCAAAAATTTGATATGTTTGTTATACGAAAAGTATGTTTTACATAAATATACTTATTTTAAAAATAACAAAGTATGATACGTAATATATGTATATTGAAAAATTATAAATTTTTTAAAAAACATAATAAATATATAATTATTATTGTGAATCCAAATTAAAATCAAAACGTATGTATTAAAATTGTTAACATTAAATCTTATATATTATTATAAATAATATATTATTGATTTATATATTAGATAATTTATTGATAAATATTAGTAAAGTACCCTAAAATTCATATATGATATACGAATATTCGTCATCGTGAGACAAATTAAAGTATAATAGGTGCGTGAGAATAGACAAATTTTTAGCATACATAGTTTTAAGAACAATGATATTTTAACAATTTTTTGACCATCGATTATGTGTCATTATTTTATTAGTTTGTATATTTGAAACAGAGAAATCACAACCTATTATATATGTTATTGTAGAAAAGTTGTAAAAAAGAGTTTTAAAGAGAGTTTTTCCTAATATTAAGTGTGTTATCCTTCATCACATGCATAAAAAAATAACTTAAGTCAATTCATTCGTTGTATACCTATACCTCCCACGATGATTGCAATGAGCTTGTTTATGTCTGAAGCAAGTTTTCATTTGCCACGTCTAATGCTTGAGGAGCTCCACCGCCGTCACTTCTCTGGATGTTTCAGCCACGTATAAGTTCCATTGAATATATATGAATATGTAGCTTATAACTGATGCTATTAAGGAAGTGGTTTTCAAAGTGCTATAAAAAGTTTACCTTGTAAAAGTCAACAGCAACATAATTAGGCCATCGATTACCTGCAGCAGTGAAGCACATATTCATCATGGTCATCAAAGGAGAAGAGTTATCTCTACATGCTTCCTCAGAATTTTTGACATTTCGAAAGTAGTTCATTAAGACCAATGACTTTGTTGTTGTGTTCATTGGAAGTGATTCAGCTCGATTTGAACAAGAACCTCCTTTCATGCCATCATGTCCATCTACAATATCAAAACTGGTATAAATTATTAGACCCATTTAATTATAGAATTTGATTCCGAAAGAATGTGTGAAACTCACAATGATTTTCGACAACATAATTCCACACAAACGCAATTCTTTGGTAATCCTCCTTAGTTGCATTTGAAGTGAACACAATTAACCGATGATTCCTGCGTATCATTTCTATGACTGTTGGCCAATCACCACCGTTTTTGGGCATTTTCGACACTGGAAACCAAAATTTCCTCAGCCCAGCTGCATTAAAAACTTTATTCACACCATTTGGCGATGTTACATGATCCTCCATGAAAATGGTGATGATTTGTGTTGGGTGTGTTACGAGGAATGCCCTGATCTCTTTTAGAACATGAATGGCAGGTTGCTGTTAAATTGTACCTCGTATTTCAAAATTATAGGACCCTTAAGAATGTCAAACAAAGACATGTTTAAGCATTACCAAATCAAACAACACTTTAACTTTGAAGAGTGGTGATTGTGAAATTTTTACAAAATGCCTTACAAAAGCTGTATATCTAGAGCACATCCCTTGACATAGCCAAACGTCATCTTTATAATCACTCATGTCCAACATCAATCCTCTTACACCATTCTGCAACAAAAAATGTCTAACAAATACTATGAGCATATGAAGTTGTCTTGAAAATCTGAAACGATATTCATCTGATAATCATTACTGTTTTTGACATTTACTTAACATACCTTGAGTTGGTCTGTAATGGAATCTTCTTGGTTCATGATGGCCAAAATTGGAAAACCGATGCTTGAATTCACTCCCCTCCATGCAAATGAGTTATGAGTTGTAAGCCATGAGTATTGGTTGAATGGAAGATCCTTCACCTGTACATCATTCACCATACTCTTAATTATACAAAATTTATTGAGAGGTACAAAACAGGTTGATGAACATGGTAAGGACCCTTAAAATAGGACTTATAGTTCGAATTCGTGTACACCGATTTTTCGAGTTGCATTCTATGCACTGCAATCCCATGTCACAGTCATTAATGTCTCGAGAACATGTTTCTCCCACCTATTCAAGCAAGTTTCACACAATAACCATGATTTTCATAAATCACTGAAAGCATTGAACATATATATAACTGTAACCAGAACATGTTTACAGTTATTTTTATGAAATTTTATGAAAATACAAAATACTTATAGTTACCATGATAACGATGTAGCAAGCAAATACAAGACTTGTGCTGATCAAAGTAGCAATGAGAAGGTAGTTCTGCAAAAGAACAAAGATGAAAGTTTGAATGTAAAGCAATATGCAGAGCAGAATCTTAACATTGCAATGTACCTCCATTATTTGCTATTCTATGCATTACTTACGCAACCAACCAATTCATATACGTATATATATATATATATATATATTGGAAATGAAACTTCATATATTTGAATGGCTAACATATATTTTAATCATATTTCGATTGTCGGATAACATTAATTTGTCTAAAACAGTTCCAAAGGGTTATGTAATTTAGGAATGCTTTGGTCTTATCACATAGCAAAAGTACGTTCAAAAAATTTTAAACAGTTGAACCAAACAATAACGTCATGATGGTGCCCAAGAATAAAAAGAAAAAAAATGAAAATGACTATAAAACGTGCATTATTCAATTATTATCATATGGCAGATCTACAGCCTAGTATTATAGCAAGATGTTCCTCTTACGGGAATAAAAAACAAAAAATAGAAGTGGCTTATGCAATTGTTCCTAACTCGATTATGTAGAATGTACTAATTAAAAACGAATTATTATCACCTCTATATATATATGGGAAATTTTTTTTTCTAAAAAGTTTTGTTTGTTGCAATGATGTGTTTATGTATTATTTATGTTTATATTCATGTCTTCCTTGTCAGAATAAATGTTAAATTGAAAAAATAAAAAAGAAGTGTTTTTCTATCTCTGCGTTTAAATAATACAATATTCATCTGTGTAGAATGTTCACAAGAAAAAGCATTTTAGATTTGATCAGATGGGTGAAGAAAACAGTAGGATTATTAAGCATGATACGTTCAAGAGGAAAAGAAGAGTAAAATGTAATTTGAATATTAGAGTTTTAAAGGAGAGAAAAGGTGTAAACAAATGCTCAAATTAATTATATATTCACCCTTGTATATGTGTAAGTTTGATATATTAATTAATTAACTAACTCATAAATATTAAAATTTGAAATGTTTAACCTTTGAGAATATAGATTAGCCATTGAAATTATGATTTTACTAGAAGATACATTACCCAAAGAGTTATTTGCATTAAGATTTTGTAGAACAAGGATGGCTATTTTTGACAAACAAAATAGTACAATAATTTCGTTATAAATGTTTGATTGACCAAAATCGACAAACGTTTAGCTCGAAGATTCAATTACGAGGGGACGAACAAGTATTGTTTCCAAAATAATTAATAATATCATAATTAACATGTTTGGTTATAAAAAAATTGAATAAAATTGTGATTTTGGTATAGCTTATAGTAACATGTTTATAGTACATTTTCAAAAGACTTGTTGGGCCAATTTAGGTAATTTTAGTCTTGAAAGATGCTCCCTCCACCACCACTGCCTTCTTCCAGCACCTCCTCAATTTATTTTTTTTCCAAAATTATCCTTAAGTTAATTTTTCTTTTCACTTTTAAATTAACTTTTTATACTTTTAAAAATCCTAATTCTATACCCTCATTCCAGCACACACCACCTCCCCCCCTCTCTCTTCTCTTTCTCTTTTCCATTTCCGTCACCCACCACCCCCCCCCCTCCCCTCTTCTCCTTCTCTTTTCCATTTTCATTACTCACCCTCACACCCATGCCCCCTCCCTCTTCTCCTTATCTTTTCCATTTTCCTCACTCACCTTCACACCCACCACCTCCCATTTCTTCTCTTTCTCATTTCCGTCACCCATCTTCACACCCACTACCCTCCCCTTCTTCTTTTTCTATATTATATATATATATATATATATATATATATATATATATATATATATATATATATATATATATATATATATATATATATATATATATATATATATATATATATATATATATATATATATATATATATATATATATATATATATATATATATATATATATATATATATATATATATATATATATATAGACACACACACATATAATGTGTGTGCTGGTATGTGAAAAAAAATGAAAAAAATTCATTAACTACTAAAACATTATTAAGAAAAAGTTGTGTGTTTTACTGCATGAAAAATAAAAATAAAAACTCAGTTGGTTATGGAGGTCTAAACGGATATTCATATCCGTTTGGTTGTACCTACGGATGTTGATCTTTTCATTTCCATTCTTTTTAACGTTTTAATTACGGTAATTCAATTTCCAGAGCAATTGTGGAATGGGATGGTGCAGGAAGAAATTTGTGGTGGTGTAGGGAGGAACACCCTTTAGTCTTTGGGTCTAGCGGGCTGATTTACTTGTGTAGTTTTTTTTCAAAAGAAAAATATTTTACAATCATATAAAAATATAAAAATTAGTTTGTATATAACGTTCGTATAAAGTTTATGTTAGGGGCATAATCTATAATTATCGTTTCTATGAATTAAAATATCATCTATTATTATTTGATATTCACTATATTTATAACGTAAGGGACCTATAAAAAATATCAATTAATTTTAAATCTTTATTTTTTATTTTTTAATATTTAACTTTATTCTAATATACAATACAGTCCAGATAAACTAGAAAATTAAAAAAGAAAAAGAAAACAATGAAACTCGTGATGGTCCTGGTCACTGTGCATTAGGGGCGTGGGATTATATTTTTCATATTGAACTAAATTAAAGAGTCAAGAAAAAAAATTGTGCTAATCTAATTTAAATTTTATTATCTATCATTTGAGCATGACTCATAATATACGTAGCAAGTAATTGAAATTAAGATTTCTAATTTGATTTAGCAACATAGAAATAAAAGAAGTTGTGAAAGAGTTTATACATAGTTATTTAATCTCGTGAAAATTATTTATGTTTAAAAGAAACCTGGAGATAGTCTTTGTTTGAGTTGAGAATATCTACAATATATTTTACAATTTTTTTAACCTATAAAATGAGGTTATGGTTAAAACTTTAGGTCCTCTTTATTAAAATTGTGATACCAAGTTAAAAACAATATTTATTAAAGTTGTGATAACAAGTTAAAAACAATATAGAGTTGAATATTTTTCGTGTTACTATCACTAGTGATTTACTTCACCTAATTTATTTTTGATAATGAATGACTTCATAATAAAAAAAATCACACTAACCGTTTTGTAAATAAAAAAAAAATGATTGATGTCGTAGGTTTGAGTATTTGACGTGAAACATATAATTTATGTTGGATTTTGTAGTGTTTGACATAAATTATATATTTTACATTGATAATAGAAAGTCTGATGTAAATTTCTTTTTATAAATTAAAATCATGGTTCCTTCACTAGTGCAGAATTGACCTTTAACGTCACTCCATAGACGTCCGTCCACGAAAACTCCAACGTAAATAATTGACCGGTGGCATAAATGTAAATAATTGAGTGTGTAGACGTCCGTCCTAGAGGGAGCCGGACGTCTATAATATAGTAGACGTCCGTCCCTCTCCAGGACGGACGTTCAAGAGGCTGACAGGGTGTGACCCCATCAGCCTCTTGAACGTCCGTCCTGGAGAGGGACGGACGTCCATATATAATAGACGTCCGTCCCCCTCCAGGACGGACGTTCAAGAGACTGAGATGTCAGTCTCTTGAACGTCCGTCCTGGAGGGGGACGGACGTCCATATATAACGGACGTCCGTCCCCCTCCAGGACGGACGTTCACGCGACTGACAGGGTTGTACAACCCCTCAGTCTCTTGAACGTCCGTCCTGGAGGGGGACGAACGTCTATTTTATATGGACGTCCGTCCCCCTCCAGGACGGACGTTCAAGAGGCTGACAGGGTAGTACAACCCCTCAGTCTCTTGAACGTCTGTCCTGGAGGGGGACGAACGTCTATTTTATATGGACGTCCGTCCCCCTCCAGGACGGACGTTCAAGAGGCTGACAGGGTAGTACAACCCCTCAGTCTCTTGAACGTCCGTCCTGGAGGGGGACGAACGTCTATTTTATATGGACGTCCGTCCCCCTCCACGACGGACGTTCAAGAGGCTGACAGGGTAGTACAACCCATCAGCCTCTTGAACGTCCGTCCTGGAGGGGGACGGACGTCCATTATATATGGACGTCCGTCCCCATCCAGGACGGACGTTCAGAGGACTGACAGAGTGGGTGGGGTGATAGTTACTTTCAGTCCTCTGAACGTCCGTCCTGAGGGGCGCGGACGTCTATAATTATAGACGTCCGCGCCCCTCAGGACGGACGTTCAGAGGACTGACAGAGTGGCTGGGGTAATAATTACTTTCAGTCCTCTGAACGTCTGTCCTGAGGGGCGCGGACGTCTATAATTATAGACGTCCACGCCCCTCAGGACGGACGTTCAGAGGACTGACATGTAGTTGAATCGTTTTAGGGTTTCATCAGAATTTTAGACGTCCGTCTTGGGACGGACGTTGATAAAATTATAGACGTCCGAGCCCTGGGAACGGACGTTTAAAGCCCCGCGAAATTCAAATTTTAAATTCGTTACACGTCATATTAGTGGCGGGCCGGACGTCTATAATATTATAGACGTCCGGCCCATGTGGCTCGGACGTCTAGGTTTATTAAAATCGAAACCGCGAACCAGTCACTCGTCTTCTTCCCCGCGAACGCCGTCTCTGCTGCTGCGCCGTTCAGTTTCCAGGTTGGTTTTCTCACTTTTGGACCGTTTAAAATTACATTTAATCCGATTACATTGTTCTGTGATGAAATGTCTTTGATTTGAACCGATTAAAAATTGTTTTCGGTCCGTTTTTTTGCAGACTCTTGCGTGTTCTTGGACGGCTTCCTTGACTCTTTTTGGACTGCGTGTTAGGCCGTTTGCTCCTCCACTTCCCTCCTTCGGATTTGGAATCTACTTTTCAGGTTAGCTTGTTGGTTGAAAATTTTGTGTATGCATGTATGTGGATTTTGTGTATGGACGTTTTTGACTGTAAAATGTGTATTAGTTATGTTATTGTGTTAAACGATTAATGCGAAATGTGTATTAATGTATGGACGTTTTTGACTGTTAAATTTTGTGTATGCATGTATGTGTTATTGTGTAAAATGTGTATTAGTTATTGCCATACATTGAGTGACACTTAGTTCCCGTTTGAAATTTAAGACAAACGATTAATCTTTTAATCGTTTGTGTTAAATTTTGAATTGTCCGATTGGACAGTTTGAGAAAATTAATTTTCATAATTTAAAACACTTGAACTGATGATTTTACGAACATAGTATGGATCGAAGATGGATGAACGAACGTCGCATGAGTGAAGAATATGACAAGGGTGTTTCACAGTTCTTGCAATACGTTGAACAAAATGCTAAGTCTGTCAACGGGACATATTTTTGTCCTTGTGTGCGTTGTCTTAATCAAATACGCCAAGACTTAGGCAATGTGCGTGACCATCTATTCATGTATGGCATAATGAGGACTTATACAGTTTGGACTTGGCATGGAGAAGTACTTGAGCAGCCTACCACGTCACGAGGAACAAATTATGTGGAAGAATGGATGAGTGACCATTTAGAGGACATGATACGTGATGTCGGTGAAGATAATTTTGGAAGGGCTAATTTGTATGATACTCTTATTAATGATTCAGAGCAACCGTTGTTCCCAGGATGCTCAAACTTTACACGCTTGTCTTCAACTTTAAAGTTGTTTAGTTTAAAAGCAAGGAATGGATGGACTGATAAAAGTTTCACCGAGTTGTTGGAGTTGTTGAAGGAGATGCTTCCAGAAAATAATACTCTACCTATTCGTAATTACGAGGCCAAAAAAATTTTATGTCCAATGGGTCTTGAATATCAAAAGATACATGCTTGTCCTAATGATTGTGTTTTGTACACAAAGGAGTTTGCTTCGTTAAACTATTGTCCAACATGTGGTTTATCCCGTTTTAAAAAGAAATCTGACAGAGTCACTGGTAATGAAGGTAATGATGGTGCACCTGCTAAGGTGATGTGGTATTTGCCTATAATACCTAGGTTCAAACGTATGTTCTCTGTTAAAGAAGATGCAAAGAACCTTAAATGGCACTCTGACGAAAGAAAGTGCGATAATCTTCTTCGACACCCTGCTGATTCTCCACAATGGAAAAAGATTGATGACAAATTCCCTGAATTTGGTGCAGATCCAAGAAACTTAAGGCTTGCACTTGCAACTGATGGTATGAATCCTTATGGAAACTTAAGTAGCAAACACAGTTCGTGGCCAGTTATGTTGATGATTTACAATCTTTCTCCTTCGTTGTGCATGAAGAGAAAATATGTGATGTTGACCATGATGATATCGGGTCCTAGACAACCTGGAAATGACATTGATGTTTACCTAGCACCTTTAATTGATGATTTGAAATTGTTGTGGGAAGAAGGCATCGACGTGTTTGATTCACATGTTCAGGAACAGTTCCGTTTGCGTGCAATGTTGTTTTGCACTATAAATGATTTCCCAGCATATGGAAACTTGAGCGGTTATAGTGTTAAAGGTCATTTTGCATGTCCCATATGTGAAGAAAACACTAGTTACCTTCAGTTGAAGCATGGTCAGAAGACAGTATATACAAGACATCGAAAATTTCTTCCTCGTAATCATCCTTATCGTAGATTGAAAAAAGCATTTAATGGAAGTGCTGAGGATGAGGTTGTGTGCAGACCCCGGAATGATCAAGAGGTGTACAACGAAGTCAAAAACATTGACATTGTGTTTGGAAAACATCATAAAAGTACCTCTGCAAAGAACATTTGGAAGAAACGATCGATATTTTTTAAGCTTCCATATTGGTGTGAACTTGATGTTAGACATTGTATTGATGTGATGCACGTTGAAAAAAATGTTTGTGACAGTGTCATCGGAACTTTATTAAACGTCAAAGGGAAGAGCAAAGACGGAATAAAGGCAAGACAAGATTTGGCTGACATGGGAATCCGATCTGAGTTACATCCACAGATAATAGGAAGACGCACCTATCTGCCCCCAGCCTGTCACACACTTTCCAAAAAAGAAAAACAAAGGAGGATAGACAACATGAAAATCCATCTCAGCATTATACCTTCACAGAGGAGGATTGGATGCAGTTTCGTGCATCTAGAGAGTCTGAAGAATGGAAGGTATGTTTCTTAAGATCATCTTTCATTGAGTTTTTATGATTTTAGACTTACTTATATACATGCTTTCACAGGATAAAAGGTTAGCCGCCCAAGAAAGACAAAGGCTAAACGACACACCCCACTTGTTATCACGAGGTGGATATGCAAAACTGGAGAAGAAACTGAGAAAGTCTAGAGCCGATGCCTTGGGACTTGAGTCGCCTGACCTAGCACCTGCACCTGCTAGGTACGAGCTGTGGAAGGCTGCTCGGACTAAATCTGATGGGAACATGACATCTTCCTCAGCTGCCTTGATCTCACAGAGAATTGTAAGTTCAAATTATAAGCAGTTATTTGATTGTGTATCTATCACAACATGTCTTCTAAGTAACTTGGTTTTTTATGTGCAGGATGAGTTGGTTGAGCAGCAGACTCAGGGCACATTTGCTGGCCAAGGTAGGGACGACATTCTGACAACGGCCATTGGAAGGCCCGAGCACCCAGGACGTGTACGTGGAGTTCCAGGGGCGATTGGTCTTCGTGACTATTTTGGCCCTACACAGAAAACCCCCCAATCAATGAGTCAGGAGACACTGAGGCAGATGGATCTTCAGTGGGAGGAAAGACTCAACCAAAGCATGAGATCAATGGAGCAACGATTCATGGAGCAGCTACAAGAACAAAAACAAATACAAAGAGCGCTTGAAGAAAAGCTGCATTCCATGACGCAAGGCCACATGGGGGCCGATGAAACTCCCACAGCACCTCGTGTCAGCACTAGAGGATCATGCTCTGCTGTAGAACCCAATGAGTATAGCGGTCAATATGAGCTGTTGGTTGATGGGGATCCCCCACGCATTGTGGCTGTCGGACGAGTGCTTGAGGGAGGGGAGACCATTCATGGTGTTCCCATATTACCCCAGCACGTGCGTGTGACCATTGACGAGGTTCGGGATCCCCAGGCTCAGGTGCCTGTACCCACTCCAGAAATTAACTTTGTGGGGGAGGCCATAGGAACATTTATTGCCTGGCCTAGAGCATTGATCATGTCCCACATCGCGACTCCACAGGTATAATGTCTTTTTCCTTAGTATTTCTATGTTAATTGTCTTCATATAATTGTTTATAAAGCTTTCACGTAAATTCTTATCTTCAGTTCACACGTCCTCAGAAGCAGCCAATTCATGATACAGTCATACATGAAGATGATGACATGGCTGAAGCAGAGGATGATCCTATATCAAAGTTAGTGACAAAATTACCCAGATTGAAGAAAGCATCATTACAACTATACTGGGATTTGAGGGTATTTGGTCTTCCCCCACATGTGCCAGTTTATATCACATTTTCTGATGCATTGGAGGTGATTGAGGGAGACAGGATGTTGAATATTTCCATCATTCAGCTGTGGTGTATGTAAGTTAGTCAATTTGGTCTTTGATATTACTTTTATTTACATTCTTATATAGTTTCTAACGACTTAACTTTGTTGTTTTAGGTACATGGACACAATCGTTGTAGACCAAGGTCGGTCTTCCATGTACGGATTTGTTGATCCTCAGACCATTCAACCGTCTGGTAACACACTTCAAAACAGACAACATTATTTGCAAACATGGATGGATGAGTCCAAAAGAGACATATACCTTGTGCCATACATTGACGGGTACGTGTTTTTATATGTGGTCAGTTTATTATTATAGTTTCCTTAATTAGTTGAATAACTATTTGTCCTTCGTGATAGGTCTCACTGGCAGCTGATGGTTATCATTCCCAAAGAATGTAAAATTATATGGTTTTGTTCGTTGCACAGGAAGATGAAAAATGACTTGAGAACCATGCTTCAAGGGTAAGTGTTTCTCCAAAAAATGACTTCAATTTGATGTTAACCTTCAACTTTTATGATAAAATAGTCATATTAATTATACTTTGTGTTTTCAATCTGTACAGAGTTATTGGTAAATCTCGTGGTCAATTGGTTCAAATTTTGTATCCAAAGGTTGTAAGTCATTTATAGTTTCTAATTCATTTATGTTATTGAATGATCTAAATTTTTAACTATTTAGTTTGTTATTTTAGTGTAACCAGCAGGTAGATTCATGGGAATGTGGCTTCTATGTGATGTGTTGGATTAAGACCATCATTCGAGCTGTCATTACAGATGACTGGAATGAGGTAATGATGTATACCTTCAATACATTACAAATCAAAATCATCTTCAACTATATATGAAACAATAATGAATCTTTCTTGAATTTTGCAGCGCTTCAAGACTACATCGCCTATTATAGAGGACACAATTAACCAGATAAGGCAGGAGTGGACCGCTTATCTTCTACAAAGATGGAGTTAGGAATAGTTATATTTCTTCTTGATTGAACATTGTTTGGTTTTAGTTTTATTTTTATGTTAATAGTTTGGTAGTGGATTGAACATTAAGTAGAATTTTGTTTATATAAAACGCATATTTATGTTATTGGAGAATTGTTCTGGGACATTTTTCTGTTTTTCAGGTGTGGTTCTATTGAAAAAACAAACAAATTTTTTAAAAAAAAACGCCCACTAGACGTCCGTTAGTGTACAGTCGGACGTCTATAGACGTCCGTCTGTGCACATACGGACGTCCCACGCCCAGCCTACACCAAAAAAAACTCAGCAAGGTAGACGTCCGTCCTCAGATAGCAGCGGACGTTTATATGGACGTCCGTCCTCAGACAGCGGACGTTTATGACAAACGTCCGTGCTCAGGCAACGGACGTTTATAATAAACGTCCGTCCTCAGGCAACGGACGTTTATATAAACGTCCGTCCTGATGCAGCGGACGTTTATAATAAACGTCCGTCCTCAGGCAGAGCGGACGTTCATATAGACGTCCGTCCTCAGGCAGAACGGACGTTCATATAGACGTTCGTCTTCCCAGGACGGACGTGTGAGGGACGTCTACCGCATAGACGTCCGGCGCACGCCGGACGTCAAAAGGCCAAAATGTCGGACGTGAAAGACCGTTTCTGCACTAGTGCTTCTTCATTTTTCATTATAGAAAAATAACGAAAATGTTTTTGCGAGTTATGATCGATCTCTAACCCTAACATTCCAAAGTATCACACTTGATAATTCATAATTTATATATTGTAATATTACATTTAAGGTAATATTCCATAATCTCACACTTGAAAATTTATAGTTGATATATATCTATATGTTTTAAACTCATATTTCAACTACAAATTCATAAATATAACTCGAATTCTTTTACTTTATTCTTCTATCTCTCCCTTCCTTGGCATTGAATCAGACGACATTCCTTCATCTGCTCTCGTATAACGAATTATACGATCATCGCACATACACAAACACAAACAAGTAGGGTGAGCTAACATGCAACCAATCATTTATAAAACATGCATATTTACTTTGATGCACTCAACAAACCTCATATAATAATTATGTCAGACACCCTCATACCATCATACAACAATCGCATCATAGATACTCATCCCATCATACCACAATCCCTAATAGACACTCATCCCACAATACCCAATAGACACTTATCCCACAATACTCAATACACACTCATTCCAAAATACTCAATAGACACTCATTCCAGAATACCCAATATACACTCATTCCACAATACCCAATATACACTCATTCCAGAATACCCAATATACACTCATTCCACAATACCCAATAGACACTCATTCCAGAATACCCAATATACACTCATTCAACAATACCCAATAGACACTCATTCCAGAATACCCAATATACACTCATACCACAATCCGTAATAGACACTCATCCCACAATACCCGACAGGCACTCATTCCAGAATACCCAATAAATACTCATTCCACAATACCAAATAGACACTCATTCCAGAACACTTGAACCTAAAAGCCAATGCAAAACACTTGAACCTTGAAGATAAACTTTCTCACCCCTAGAACCTTAAGCTTATTGAAAAATCCTTAACCCCCTTACCTTGAGTTGAGATGAACATATATGTTAGAATGAGGAGAATGGTTTAAGTTTGGGGGAGTTTTTGAAATAAGGGAGCATTGAGAAAATAGCAAAATGAGTCAAAAAGAAAGAAAAAGAAAGAAGAAGAAGAGAAAGAAAAATGAATTCATTGAAAAAGAATTGGGAAATAAGTTGAGAAGTGGTTTATCCAATTGTGAAGCAAAGAGAGAGACTAATGCTATATCATGAAGTAAATTGTTTTATCTCTTAGCTCAAGGTGCTTTGTTGTCCAAAAAAGCTAATTTTTCTTCTTAGCCCAGCTACATTACAAGCCTTAAAAAGTCCTTGTGATGCTAACTTGTTTGTGAATGTGTTTGATATTGTGAAACGAACGACAAATTTAATTTGTATAACACTGTGATAGTTGAGAGTTAGACACACATCCTTATACACCATTGTGCTTGAGTGAAACACTTTCCTTGGTGAAGGATGGTTCCATACATTCAATGAAAACATCTTGCCACGTTTGTTGATCTATCAATTACATCTATCTTGTGATTTTAAATTGTGAGCACCATGATTGAAGTTTAGCTTGCTAAGGCCATTTTATCTCTTGAATGTAATTTCCAAGTTGAGCAAGCATGATTGATTTTGTTTATTTGATTGAAACTATGCTTGAGTTGCTAGATTATCGTCATTGAATTGTTTACTACGTGAAGTACTTTTGCTTGAGGACAAGCAAAGTTGTAAGTTTGGGGGAGTTTGATAATGCTAATTCTTACCATTATCTAAGCATAATTTTAGTAGCAAAATCAACTCTTCTTTAGCTTATTACTTGCTTAAATCCTCTCTTTTATTTAGTTGTAGTATTTATCTATATTTTGAGCTACATTACGTAAATAATACTCTAATCCCTTATTTTTTGATCTATTTTGATGTTAGGAAGATCCTCCATTACATTGAAGAGCCTCAGTGATCCAAGAAGTCATTGATTTAAAAGTCATTTTCGCTTAAGCGAGAATAATTTAGCTTAAGCGAGAATAATTTAGCTTAAGCGAGAATGACTATCTTCTTCAAGAAGTTTATTCTCGCTTAAGCGAGAATAATTTAGCTTAAGCGAGAATTCGGGCAGTATATATACTCACGAGACAGAAAGAAAAAGGGTCTTTGGTTCTTTGGAGGCGCGATTTCATGTCTGGAGCTCATGGAGGGTGCGAGGAGCTTGTGGGAACATCTCCTCCTCTTCCTTTGGGTCTCCTTCTTCTTCTATCTTCCATCTTTGTAAGCTTTAGGGTTCTCTATGGAAATGGAGAACCAGATTCATCTTGTTAGGGTTAGATGTAGCCTATGAACTCTTGTGTAATGAATGATTGTTTCGTATTTATAAATGCCTTTTCTATTTATTACTAGTATTCTTGTTTCCGATCTTAAAGCTTGCATGTAATGGGGACGTTCATGACTTGATTTTGGGGTTTCATTGAGCCAGGGATGGGATATGAAATCTTGAACTGAAACAAGAGTCCTTGTGGGTCATTGAGCCAGAGATGGGATATGATTCACATGTTGTCTTAGATCCTAGTTCTTAATGCGGGTTTGCTTGTTAGATTGTCCAAGGGATTGGAGTTTGATAAGGAAAACCTAGGCTCTTTCACCTAAGGGATTAGGGCTAGAGTGTTTTAGTGGATTGACTTTAGTAAATTGATAGAGAGGAGATGAAATTGGTTATACACAAGAGTGCATTGGTGAAAACTAACCTTAACAATGTCATTTCATACCATTTCTAGTCTTTTCCATTTCCAAGTGCCTTCAATACCAAAGTCCAACCTTGTAATTACTTGTGAATTTATCTTTTTGCACATATTCTTAAATGATGAGTTGTTCTTGAGTCTAGATGAGTTTTTAATCACACAATTTTCTAGTATTACGAGTCTCTTAGGAAAACGATACCTGGTCTTACCACGGTTTACTACTTCAATGATTTGGTGCACTTGCCAAAGAGTTTAACAAATACCCAATATACACTCATTCCACAATACCCAATAGACACTCATTCCAAAATACCCAATATACACTCATTCCACAATACCCAATAAACACTCATTCCAAAATACCCAATAGACACTCATTCCACAATACCTAATAGACACGCATTCCACAATACCCAATATACACTCATTCCACAATACCCAATAGACACTCATTCCAGAATACCTAATATACACTCATTCCACAATACTCAATTTACACTTATTCGGATAATATGTTGATGAGCGGTCATAGGAGGTTATGCACTTGTTATGACTTCTACTTCTTCTTACAAATACACTTCCAAAATACTTCATACCATCCACAAGGTTAGTCCTCAACACTATGCCCAAAATCGGCACATAGACCAGGACCTCCTGCCCCTCTCACCACATAATTCATCCTTCTCTACTTGAGACTGGAGATTATTAGAGTATCAGGATAACCTCCAACAACAGGACCCTCAACATCAACATATACACAAATATCATATCATTACTGAATCTCTCCACGAGATTCATACCATACTCATATTCCTCAACTCACATTATACCATTACAAAATCTCCTCATAATACTCATATCATGTTCAGATGCATAAATTCAAATCCAATATAACAAAATCCAATCATCACAGAAATTATACAAAATGAATATATCACAAAATAAATTAACAATACTAAAATATCACCATAAATGGTCATCGAAGAAAAATCAAATGTTTGACGAATCAAACTCACCATAAACGCTAGTACATATGACTAGTCACAACTTATTGGATTTAACCAGGGCTGCTCTATGATCAGGGATGTACCAACTCCAATTTTTAAGATTCCTCTATCCTACCATCACAATTATAACCTTAATATAAACGTTCTGGGGAACTAAGAAGTTGAATTTAGCATAACCGGTTAGACATCTTCTTATCCTTCCAGAAAGATGAATCTATCACATATTTTATATCAATTGAGTATATTGCATAACAGTTTAACAATACTTAATCTGTTCAATAGGATTTAAGTTAAAAACTTGTCGAGTAGACTTTCAGGAAAGAGAGGTGTGTCACAATGGACAACTTAAGTACCAAGTCTTTCCTTAGTCAAAATGACCCTCAACTAGTTTTTAACAAATTTCTTATTTACAGATTCAAAACAACAACATATAATATTAACACAGCAATTCAATACAACAAACACCTATGTTTTTCATTAACAATATTCACACAGAATTTCAAGACATGAATAGTAATAAAATAATACTAAATTATAATATAAAAGCTTAGAAATGTTAGCTCCCCTACCTCTATTCCAGACTTAATCTCTTGCTTAGAATTTGTTTTTCCGAAAACTCTCAAGAACCTCTACTCTTCGTACAACTATAATTTTTTTCTTAACTCTTTCTTCTCTATTTCTCAAGATTTTTCACTTAATTCTTTCTTTTTTTTGTGCAAAATAGCCTCCTCTCTCGTGGTTATTTATAGTCCAAAAAATTTAATATTTAACAATTTTTTAATATTATTTATTATTATTTTATTATATTAATATTTTAATCACCACTTGATATATTGGATTCCTCAATAAGGCCTTCAAACGTGGACTGCTTGTCCACTATCAATATTTTAATTTTATTTTTTTTTTAAATTTGAACCCATGTTCTTGAAATCATCACAATTTTCTACTATTTAAGCTACCAAAATTTCTTATTTAGCTTTCCACATTTTATTTTTATATAAACTTGTTATATTTTCCATTCACAAAGAAATAAATTTATTATATATTTTATTTTAAAAAAATTTATTACTACTAATAGTAAAAAAAATTGTTAGATAAATATTTTTGATGGATTTTACGTTTATGAAAAGGACAATAAATATGTCAACACTAAATATGTGGTTTTGGCCAGGGTGACAAGTATGAGTGGATGTGAGTTTTGACTAACTTCATCCTCGTTTTTTAAGTAAATTCTATATTGATTCCTGTCTTTACACTCAACGTGTCATGTTTACTCCTCCATGACTAACAACGTTAGTTTTTTTCTAATGTGGCTAACGGTGTGCCATGTGTAAGGCTAATTTGTATTTTGTTTTTGATTGTAATTAAAATTAAAAGAAAAAAATATTAAATTGTAAGGTCAAAATCGGAAACCCTTCTCTTCTTCGTTCACGGGTTCACCATGATGGAGCATTCTTCCCTTTCTATCTTCAAGGCAGCCATGGTTAACATCAGGTCCAACAATCATGAGCGGATCGAGATCCTACAGCTGTCCTGCGTCTCGAAGAACGAGGACGAGAGGAGCGAGATCTCCTTCACGAGATGGAGGTCCACAACATCGAGGTAGTGTGAGAGCTTCTCTTGCAGTGCGAGGTTCTTGGCAACGTTGGCACAAGGGAAGGCGGCACGGAACATAGCTCCGTCCTCGAGGCAGAAGTCCTCCTTGAAGTAGAGCGCGGGGACCTCATAGGCGGCAACGACATTGGCGAGGTTGTTAATTTGTTCCTTGGAGGTGTGGTTACAGATGTCCTCGAAGCGTTGGTAGGCTTTGGCGATAGGAATGATGTAGTTGTGGAAGTCCGATTGGGAAACCTCTCAGAGCCAGCCTTGGCAACAACAATGGGAGCAAACTCGGGCGGATGAGAGGCTTTGAATGGAATCAGAATTTGATTTGGAAAAAGAAGCAAATGAAGCAGAATGTCATCTTTTGGACTAAATTTTCCAAATTCAAGTTTTCCTTATCCCAATTTCATGGTGGAAGTTTGTCATGTTGAAGAAGTGCTTCTACACCATCCATCAAAAATGGGACCGCACAAGACGCCCCAAATTCTTTTTGGCCAGACCACTCCATTGCTTGAACCCACCTTAAATTCCCTGCCCAAATCACAAACACATTAATTGTTTGTTTGAACTCGCATCATGTTTCCAGAATTAGTCTAAGAATTATATTTGTTGTGATGTAAGCATGCATGGTGTGATGCGTCAAAAAAACCATGCAAGTGTGAGCTTTGCTAATGGGGTCTTTTGGGTCTTTAGGGGAAGAGGTTGAACCCTCTTATGAGATTTTTTGTCGGTGTGAGCTTTGCTGATGTTGGCCACGATTGCGCTGAAGATGGAGAGGGAATAGTGTCCCATGAGGATGAACCGGTGAACAAGAAGAAAAGGTTTCCAATTTTGACCTTACAATTTAATATTTTTTCTTTTAATTTTGATTAAAATCAGAATCAAAATTCAAATTAGCCTTACACGTGGCACCCTGTTAACCACGTCAGAAAAAGCTAACTCCGTTAGTCATGGAAGACTAAATATGACACTTTTTAAAAGGAGATGATGAAAGTGTATCAAAGTTTCAGAGAGAGACGAAACTAAAATCGCATGATAAGTGGGGGACCAAAAACATATTTAATCCTAAATAAAATTACAAAAGAAAATATAAATATAAATTAAATTAAATTAATTATAAAATAATATTTAATTTAAATTAAATTTAAATTAATAAAATATAAATTAAAATTTTATATTAATTTTTGCGGTTAATGAATACCTAAATGTATCAGTAATATGATATCAACTATCACGACTAATTTTATCCGGGTATTTTTGCCATTGTAGACATATCATTCTTGATCTTTGATTAGTTATTATCCAATATAATCATTAGTTTAAATGCTTATTAATGTGAAATTAAGATGTTAATGTTTTATCTTTATTATTAGATGTTTTCGATAGCCACTTCGACTTCATCTGTCGATGATGGTGTATATGATACACATTTAATAAGTTTATGAATTACTTAACGGGTTTTCTTGACTAGTATGTGATTTTTTCATGTTAATATTTCTACAAAATATTTTATTCAATATTGAATTTTACTAATTGATAAATAGAAGTAAAAGAAAGAATAATAATTAATATATTATTCTAGAGCATGTAAGAATTATAGAATATTGTGTTTCTCAACACCTAAATGTAACATCCCATAATCCCTCACTTGATAATTCATATATATATATATATATATATATATATATATATATATATATATATATATATATATATATATATATTTTAAACTCAGATTTCAACTACAAACTCATAAATATAACTCGAATTCTTCTAATTTATTCTTCTATCTCTTTCTTCATTGGCACTGAATCAGACTATGTTCCTTCATCTGCTCCCGTATAACGAATTATACGATCATCGCACATACACAAACACAAACAAGTAGGGTGAGCTAACATGCAACAAATCATTTATAAAACATGCATAATTACTTTGATACACTCAACAAACCTCATATAATAATTATGTCAGACACCCTCATACTATCATACAACAATCACATCATAGATACTCATCCCATCATACCACAATCCCTAATAGACACTCATCGCACAATACCCAATAGACACTCATCCCACAATACTCAATACACACTCATTCCAAAATACTCAATAGACACTCATTCCAGAATACCCAATATACACTCATTCCACAATACCCAATATACACTCATTCCAGAATACCCAATATACACTCATTCCACAATACCCAATAGACACTCATTCCAGAATACCCAATATATACTCATTCAACAATACCCAATAGACACTCATTCTAAAATACCCAATATACACTCATACCACAATCCCTAATAGACACTCATCCCACAATACCCGACAGACACTCATTCCAGAATACCCTATAGACACTCATTCCACAATACCCAATAGACACTCATTCCAGAACACTTGAAGCTTAAAGCCAATGCAAAACACTTGAACCTTGAAGATAAACCTTTTCACCCCTAGAACCTTAAGCTTATTGAAAAATCCTTAACCCCCTTACCTTGAGTTGAGATGAACATATATGTTAGAATGAGGATAATGATTTAAGTTTGAGGGAGATTTTGAAATAAGGGAGCGTTGAGAAAATAGCAAAATGAGTCAAAAAGAAAGAAAAAGAAAGAAGAAGAAGAGAAAGAAAAATGAATTCATTGAAAAAGAATTGGAAAATAAGTTGAGAAGTGGTTTATCCAATTGTGAAGCAAAGAGAGAGACTAATGCTATATCATGAAGTAAATTGTTTTATCTCTTAGCTCAAGGTGCTTTGTTGTCCAAAAAAGCTAATTTTTCTTCTTAGCCCAGCCACATTACAAGCCTTAAAAAGTCCTTGTGATGCTAACTTGCTTGTGAATGTGTTTGATATTGTGAAACGAATGACAAATTTAATTTGTATAACACTGTGATAGTTGAGAGTTAGACACACATCTTTATACACCATTGTGCTTGAGTGAAACACTTTCCTTGGTGAAGGATGGTTCCATGTTATGGTTCCATGCATTCAATGAAAACATCTTGCCATGTTTGTTGATCTCTCAATTACATCTATCTTGTGATTTTAAATTGTGAGCACCATCATTGAAGTTTAGCTTGCTAAGGTCATTTTATCTCTTGAATGTAATTTCCAAGTTGAGCAAGCATAATTGATTTTGTTTATTTGATTGAAACTATGCTTGAGTTGCTAGATTATCGTCATTGAATTGTTTACTACGTGAAGTACTTTTGCTTGAGGACAAGCAAAGTTATAAGTTTGGGGGAGTTTGATAATGCTAATTCTTACCATTATCTAAGCATCATTTTAGTAGCAAAATCAACTCTTCTTTAGCTTATTACTTGCTTAAATCCTCTCTTTTATTTAGTTCTAGTATTTATCTATATTTTGAGCTACATTACGTAAATAATACTCTAATCCCTTATTTTTTGATCTATTTTGATGTTAGGAAGATCCTCCATTACATTGAAGAGCCTCAGTGATCCAAGAAGTCATTGATTTAAAAGTCATTTTTGCTTAAGCGAGAATAATTTAGCTTAAGCGAGAATAATTTAGCTTAAGCGAGAATGACTATCTTCTTCAAGAAGTTTATTCTTGCTTAAGCGAAAATAATTTAGCTTAAGCGAGAATTCGGGCAGTATATATACTCACGAGACAGAAAGAAAAAGGGTCTTTGGTTCTTTGGAGGCGCGATTTCATGTCTGGAGCTCATGGAGGGTGCGAGGAGCTTGTGGGAACATCTCCTCCTCTTCCTTTTGGTCTCCTTCTTCTTCCATCTTCCATGTTTGTAAGCTTTAGGGTTCTCCATGGAAATGGAGAACCAGATTCATCTTGTTAGGGTTAGATGTAGCCTATGAACTCTTGTGTAATGAATGATTGTTTCGTATTTATAAATGCCTTTTCTATTTATTACTAGTATTCTTGTTTCCGTTCTTAAAGCTTGCATGTAATGGGGACGTTCATGACTTGATTTTGAGGTTTCATTGAGCTAGGGATGGGATATGAAATCTTGAACTGAAACAAGAGTCCTTGTGGGTCATTGAGTCAGAGATGGGATATGATTCACATGTTGTCTTAGATCCTAGTTCTTAATGCAGGTTTGCTTGTTAGATTGTCCAAGGGATTGGAGTTTGATAAGGAAAACCTAGGCTCTTTCACCTAAGGGATTAGGGCTAGAGTGTTTTAGTGGATTGACTTTAGTAAATTGATAGAGAGGAGATGAAATTGGTTATACACAAGAGTGCATTGGTGAAAACTAACCTTAACAATGTCATTTCATACCATTTCTAGTCTTTTCCATTTCCAAGTGCCTTCAATACCAAAGTCCAACCTTGTAATTACTTGTGAATTTATCTTTTTGCACATATTATTAAATGATGAGTTGTTCTTGAGTCTAGATGAGTTGTTAATCACACAATTTTCTAGTATTACGAGTCTCTTTGGAAAACGATACCTAGTCTTACCACGGTTTATTACTTGAACGATTTGGTGCACTTGCCAAAGAGTTTAACAAATACCCAATATACAATCATTCCACAATACCCAATAGACACTCATTCCAGAATACCCAATATACACTAATTCCACAATACCCAATAAACACTCATTCCAAAATACCCAATAGACACTCATTCCACAATACCCAATAGACACTCATTCCACAATACCCAATAGACACGCATTCCACAATACCCAATATACACTCATTCCACAATACCCAATAGACACTCATTCCAGAATACCCAATATACACTCATTCCACAATACCCAATTGACACTTATTCGGATAATACGTTGATGAGCGGTCACAGGAGGTTATGCACTTGTTATGACTTCTACTTCTTCTTACAAATACACTTCCAAAATACTCCATACCATCCACAGGGTTAGTCCTCAACACTATGCCCAAAACCGGCACATAGACCAGGACCTCTTACCCCTCTCACCACATAATTCATCCTTCTCTACTTGAGATTGGATGATTAATAGAGTATCAGGATAACCTCCAACAACAGGACCCTCAACATCAACATATACACAAATACCATATCATTACTGAATCTCTCCACGAGATTCATACCATACTCATATTCCTCAACTCACATTATACCATACAAAATCTCCCCATAATACTCATATCATGTTCAGATGCATAAATTCAAATCCAATATAACAAAATCCAATCATCACAGAAATTATATAAAATGAATATATCACAAAATAAATTAACAATACTAAAATATCACCATAAATGGTCATCGGAGAAGTATCAAATGTTTGACGAATCAAACTCACCATAAACGCTAGTACATATGACTAATCACAACTTATTGGATTTGACCAGGGTTGCTCTATGATCAGGGATGTACCAACTCCGATTTTTAAGATTACTCTATCCTACCATCACAATTATAACCTTAATATAAACGTTCTGGGGAACTAAGAAGTTGAATTTAGCATAACCGGTTAGACATCTTCTTATCCTTCCAGAAAGATGAATCCATCACATATTTTATATCAATTGAGTATATTGCATAACAGTTTAACAATACTTAATCTGTTCAATAGGATTTAAGTTAAAAACTTGTCGAGTAGACTTTCAAGAAAGAGAGGTGTGTCACAATGGACAACTTAAGTACCAAGTATTTTCTTAGTCAAAATGTTCCTCAACTAGTTTTTAACAAATTTCTTATTTACAGATTCAAAACAACAACATATAATATTAACACAGCAATTCAATACAACAAACACCTATGTTTTTCATTAACAATATTCACACAGAATTTCAAGACATGAATAGTAATAAAACAATACTAAATTATAATATAAAAGCTTAGAAATGTTAGCTCCCCTACCTCTATTCCAGACTTAATCTCTTGCTTAGAATTTGTTTTTCCGAAAACTCTCCAGAACCTCTAGTCTTCTTACAACTATAATTTTTTTCCTAACTCTTTCTTCTCTATTTCTCAAGATTTCTCACTTGATTCTTTCTTTTTTTGTGATCACCACTTGATATATTGGATCCCTCAATAAGGCCTTCAAACGTGGACTGCTTGTCCATTATCAATATTTTAATTTTATTTTTTAAAAAAACAAGAAGGTAGAAAAGAGTTTGAACTCATGTTCTTGAAATCAAGACAATTTTCTACCATTTAAGCTACCAAAATTTCTTATTTAACTTTCCACATTTTATTTTTATATAAACTTGTTATATTTTTCATTCACAAAGAAATAAATTTATTATATATTTTATTCACAAAAAAATTTATTACTACTTATAATAAAATGGCTTAATATCCTATTTTGTCCCCAGTTTCGTTCGAAAATGTCAAATTAGTCCATCCTTTAAAAAATGCGTCAATTACGTTCTCACTTAATAAAATTTGCATCAATGAAATTTTTTCCATTAAATCCGTACAAACGGCGTTAATTATTCAAGTAGAAGAGAGAGAAAAATAATTAACGCCGTTGGTACGAATTTAACGAAAGAGATTTCACTTATGCAAATTTTACTAAGTAAGGACGTAATTGACGCATTTTGTAAAGGATGGACTAATTTGATATTTTTGAGTAAAACTGGAGACAAAATAGGGTATTAAACCTAATAAAATTGTTAAGATAAATATTTTTCATGGATTTTACGAGTTGGACAATAAATATGTCAACACTAAATATGTGGTTTTGGCCGGGTGACAAGCATGAGTGGATGTGTGTCTTTACACTCAACGTGTATAAAATCTATATTTCATTCTAATGTACATAAATATAATTATAACTGCACTCATACCAATAAATATTTATTAAATATTTCGTTTAGAGAAAAGTTAAAAACACAAAATTTCTTCTCTTCGATATCAACAACAGTGAAAGAAAGTTTATAATTTTAAAATATATATAGTACTAATAAATTAAGAATGAGTAGAAGGAGATTTAGAATATTAAGATATAAAATATTGTATTATCCTTAATTTATCTATAAATACAAATTTACTTTATTCTTAATTTTGAGTAGAAGGAGATTTAGAATATTAAGATCTGTGAAATAATAATAAATATATTTCTATCTTCCAGTAGAGAACCATTTAGGCTATTTGACGTATAATAAATATATTTTTATCGTTATAATCACTGCGATAATAAGAATAGTAATGAGAAAAAAAAACACTAACGAAGATAACCTTTTTAATTTAGTTTTTTTTCTCTAAAATATAAAAAAGAAAAACCGTTCTATAAAAGTAGAATTGAATTTATTTTTAATGTAGTTTTAAAACACTTTGAGTCCAATTATTGAAAATAAAAAATAATTTAATTTTGAACGCCAAAAACAGATAAGAATAGCTGGCACACATGCTGTCAAATAGCAGTAGTGTATTTTATTGATCCGGTCTTTGGCATTTTTCTTTCCCCAAACAATTTGATTTTGCACACTAATCTATATTAACATTTCTTAATTCATACTTTAATATTCACACTTCCAATTGCTTTACTGAAGTTCGTTAATTGGCAAATGAATAATGAAGTTTGTCCTTTTCTTTCTCTAATTTTTTAAGGAAATATCTATTCCCAAAACATGTCTCCAAAAGATGCTCTCAAAATAGAAAAGAAATTACCAAGTACATTTTCCTTTTTAATTCAACTAACAGTTTACCATTCATCATTTTATAAGAAATAATATATAGTATTTTAACATCCTTATTTTATTTAACATTTTAAAAAAATAAGTGAATTATTATTTGTTTGTTTTTACCATAGTTTTCACCAAAGACAAACTTATATTGAACTTAAGTTGGACAGCTATAAAAATAAGTAAATAATTTAATAATGCATCACTAAAATCTTAAAATGATAAATTAATGTTCAAATAAATAAATATCTAAGGATCCTTAAAACATAAAAAATAAAACTTAATTTGGTATTTTATGAATAAATTATTGTCATTTCCCATTATTTATCACTCTTAAATTTTATTATTATATTTTAAGAAAATTTACGCACCTTATCAATTTTTCTCAAACTTCTGACGAAATGTTAAAGTATGACCGTAGAAAGTAAAAAAAAAAAGAAGTGACATTTTATTATCAAAAAACAGCGTGTTTTGACTTATATTATTTTTTTATGGCACATTATCATTTTGTGTCATAAAAATATATAAATAAATATAAATTTTATTTTACAAATTAATTGTGTAGATTAAATTAAATTTAAAATCTATTTTTTGACATTATTTATTATCAATTAAAATTTATCTTAACAAAATATATTATTTGTTGAATCTATTCTTTTATAAGTTATGTTATCAATTTTATAAAATTGAATGAAATTTAAAATTCACTTTTGTTAGAATGATATAACTAATTAGTAGGAAAGTTTGAAGAAAAGGATGTATGGTAAATATTTTGATTTTAAAGAAACGTGGTGTGTTGGTTTTTTTAAATTGGTAATGTTAGGGATGGATTTGCAGAGTGTAAAAAAATGTCCAGTGGTTGATTTGAAGAGAATATGGAGGCATCGGAGGATGACATTGTAGGGCAAGAGAAGAGAAGAAGCACATAATATAGGCACATGTATGAAGTGATAGGTCCCACACATGCTCACATGCTCATGCAACTAAATCCATGACATTTTTCTTCCATCATTCATATGCTGATGGAGACTTATGAGACAAAACCAAATATCAATAACAAACACTCAACATTTTTTATACTTTTACCTTCCATAAGAAAAGAATCTCACTGCCGACGCTCCCAAATTATTTACAAAAAGCTTATAAATCTTTTAAACTAATTTCGTTCTAGTAACAAATGCTTTGTTCATGTGAAATTTTCAGATTTTCTTGTGTGCTATCAAACTAAAATGATAAACTACTCAAATGGTAAACTTAATCTAATTAACATTATAAAATCAAACAGTAATCAAATTTAGCCTCATAAATGCAACACCACCATCACACAAGTCTTTTTCCTTTGTGTTGGTTTCAACTCTTCCTCCCTTATCAAATTAATCGTTTGTAAAAACAGAATTTTATATCTCACTGTATATTATAATTTGGTCTTATCAATCTTCTCTGTATTATAATTTGGTTTTATAATGTATTACATTAAACACCGTAAAAATTTAAAATTTAATTTAAAAAACTGATATTTATTAAGAATGGATTTCATTTTGGTGTGTGCAGTGTCTTTGAGAAGTTTGATGAAGAATGAGAAAAATGAAAGGGGGAGCCTCTGGTGTACTGTGGAATATGAAACAAATAAAGGTATACCCCACGAAAGCATCAATTAAAATTGTTGTTCTTCCTCATCAGTGCGCATTTATTCAGAGCCAAACAAACAAAAGTACAAAACCCTCTCTCTCTCTCTCTCTCACGCACACATTCACACGCCCACACACCCACCGGTCTTTCTGAAAAGTCTAATAAAACCTATTGTAGCAGCCAGAACGGTGAATGGTGTTCCCAAAATGGGTGGTTAAGACACACAATACACATAAACACACTCTTTCAACTCCTCATCTTTCTTCTCTACCAACTACTCCACCATGCTCTACGGGCTTCTCCCTTTGTTGGGAATGTTGGCTTTTCTTGGAATGCAGCTTCCTGTCATAATGGCTGGTTAGTTCCTTCAAAAGTTCTTTCCTTTTTTAGCTTTGCTTCAATATCTTCCACCCTTTTGCCTTATTACGATACTGGGTACACAAACTGCTGCATTCATTTCTGGAATATGTCTTTTACCCATCACGGGTAAGGAATGGTGTCGAGGTAGGAATTAATGATAACCGCTATTTAATAATGCTAACACTTGGAACTTGTGGGTGATGTTCTTGGCGCATTTATACGTTGGTCTTAGTTATGATTGTTTTCCCCGTTATTGGGAAACTTGAATGTGATGAGAAAGGATTGACAGGTGTTAATGAATCTGGACAGTTATGCACATTGTCAATTTGTTACTAACATTTCTCTCTCCTTGTTTCTCTTCCATTTTTCTACACCAAAGTCACATTTAGGACGAAATATCTTGATGGAATTGTGGTACAACAAAAGCTTTTACCACCTGAATGGTTGCAGAAATTAATATGCCAAAGCTTTTATCACAAATTGACATCTGCTCTAGGTTTGCCCATAGAGAAACCTGAGTTTTTACCTTCTAAAAGAGCAGAAAGCAGAAGCATTTGGCCACATTTAACCTATATTAGAAATAGATAAGGCTATCCTGCAAATCCGATACTGTGTTGTACTTTTTACTGGTATATAAACTCTAGAAAATGGAACTGTTTTGAACTCTGATGAAATTGAAAACATGTTATCGGTGACATTGAATAGTTACAAGGCCTTTCCCAATTGTCAAGAATTTCATCATTGCTGTCCCTATTATTTTACTTCAATTAATGTAACATACACCCTTATCCCGCAACTTCTCAGTTAAAAAGTTACACTCATCTCTATTCAGAGATCAATAAGTGTTTCACTTTACCCCGTTTTAGTATAATTAGTGTGTGTGAGGATGATTAACTGTGAATTGGCCTCCTAAGTTTGTTTTTCTTTTTATTCCAATTTTTACAATCACTGATAACTAATTTTGTGATTATTATGAATTTTTGGACTTCAGTAAATGAAATGATGGTTTGTGAATTCATATTATTAACTTGAAACTTCCTTAAAAGTGTTCATTTAATCTTCTATACTCTCAATGTTCACGGTAAAAGATTCAAAATCAGTTTCAAACAATGTTGACAGTCAGTAAAAGAGAAACATTTGACCTTAAGAGGTTTCTTTAAGTAAAGATGGACAAAATTGTAGCACATATTAATCTGAGGGGAGGAAAGTGTAATTTTAAAATATGAATAGAGGATGGTATAATTTTAGCGTCTCTCTGGGAAGGGGCTTTAATCTGTTCATTTAAATTATAATTTCAGATCAGTATTTATTTGGCTTGTGCTTTGAGTCCAAAAGTCATTTGCTTGCATTTTAGGGATATAAATCACGTACAATCTTATTGTTTTCCACAGCAAAAGGAAAATAAGTGAATTGAAGAACTCGCCGTAACCATACTATAAGAATGCCACGAGTAAAAAAAAATCCATAAAATTGTAATAAGTTCATTTTCATTCCATTATATGTCAAAGTATATCTTTACTCCAATATAATATATACCTATTGCCTATTGAACATCAGGCCCAGAGCTAGCACTGCAAACCTAAGCAGTAAAATCATTTTATTGAGATAGACGCTCTTCCACAATATTTTGACATGTTCAAGATTTATTCTAGGGGAATCATGACATGGTCAAAGTGCCAAAAACTTTCATGGTGCACATATTGTGACTGTAAAGACTAAACAGTAATAATCATAGAACTATGTATTCAAAACTAATACTGCAAGAATGTCATGAAATGAACTAAGATTGGACCGGTTTTGTGGTGTAGTTTTTATCTCATGCATTCTGAAAACTTCCACAGAAACTGAATATGTTTTTACAGTTTCTCTAACCGTTGCCTTGAGGGAAATGATTAACAAATAGAAAGATTTTATTGGAAATCATGGTAGAGATGCAATGGTAATATTTGGAAGTAATATTTTATAGTAAATTTTTCCCTTTTGATTCTTGAACCATCCATTTCCTTTAGCGTAATGGTTAGCAAAACTGCCATCCTTATATTAATAATCTCAGCTTGACTAGTCAATCTTTTAATTGTACTATAATAAATTGTTGGCAATTCAGGTGAAGGATTAAATGTGGTTTAATGGTCTAATATTGCTCCTCCTTTTGCAGATTGCCCTTTGAATTTTACTGGTTCAAACTTCACACTTGCATCCTCTCTATGCTCTAACCATGGTGACAGAGGAAAATGCTGCCGATACATCAATACTAATGTTGCAATTGCTGTTTCTCGTTTTGCTAATGCAACAGGCAACCTAGGGGTCTCTCAAAATGCGACTGACATCTGCCTCCAAACCATATTTCAAACCTTGCAACTTAATGGAGTTGCACAAAATGCAACAGCTTTCTGTGGTTTCGGAACAAAAATTCCTGTTAATTATGAATGTAAGGGGAGAACTAGTGTTGTCCAAATGCTGCAATCCCCCAGATTTACGGAGGTCACAAAAAATTGCAAAGCGCCACTTGGAGAGGAAAGTAAATGTAAGAAGTGTTTAAATGCTGGCATTGGTTATCTGCATCATATCGGAATTGAAGATAATATAACACTTAGTACATGTCGTGATGCCACTTTTGCTGCATTAGCAAGCCAAGTTGATGAGATATCTACCATTGACATTGCAATTTGTTTCTTTGGGGTTCAAGGACTTCTCAAGCTTCCTGGTAAGAATTTTATAAAGTAAAAAAGCTAATGATAATCAGTTCGATCTGCTCCCTCTTCAGGTCACTGTGTGAATGAGTTCCTTCACGTGTTAATTCTACTGCATAGATTAAATGATTATGGCCTTGAGATTTATTATGATGTAAAGCCAATAAAATGGATGAGATCTCTACTTCAGAATGTTGTAGTTCCTCTTTGTAATTGCTTCTAAATAAACAAGCAATTGTTGCACATATACTTTCCATTGGTATGAATGACAAGGATAGAAAACAGTATAACTAAACTACGCATTGAAAAAACTGTGTAAAGGGTACTAGTTTGTAGATATAACAATTAATGTGTGCCAAATGAAGTATGTGTATTATTTTCTTTTTACACCAATAAATATTCATTCCAGGAATGCAATGAAGTCTGTGTATAGTTACCAATAAACTAAAATTTTATAGCTGATCATGCTTTTTTGCAACTGTGATGCCAGTTTTAGAGTCAACCCCATCCTTGCCTGCTCCTAAGGCTTCTCCAAGCCCACCTGTTTCTGATGGCCCAAGTCAACCATTGTTAAGTGCACCTTTAAAGGGAAAGCATCATTCATATCGTTTGACGTTAGTTCCAGGTATTGCTATTGCAGTTACAGCTGTTGCTGTTATCACACTCATAGTCTTGATAGTTCTAATTCGCCAGAAAAGCAGAGAGCTAGACAAGCCTGATAATTTTGGTAAACCCTGTTCGAAAACCTTACCTCCTTGTACAACATGGAAATTTCAGGAAGGTAAGGTTTTGGTTGATCATTCTTGTTAGTGATATATTATTGAAACTAGCACACCATTTTTTCTTATTTTGCTTCCTGGTTGGGGTGTGTTGAGCAGGTTCTTCATCTATGTTCCGAAAATTCAGCTACAAGGAGATAAAAAGGGCTACAGAAGATTTTAGTACTATCATTGGTCAAGGGGGATTTGGAACTGTGTATAAAGCTGATTTTTCTGATGGCCTGGTCGCAGCAGTAAAACGGATGAACAGAATATCTGAGCAGGGAGAGGATGAGTTCTGCAGAGAAATTGAGCTTCTTGCTCGGCTGCACCATCGGCATCTTGTTTCCTTGAGAGGCTTTTGCATTAAAAAACGTGAGAGGTATCTGTTTCTGTGTTTTTTATATTCTTCGACATATATACCAATGAATCAAACTCTTCTGAATGTCTATGGCAGGTTTCTATTGTATGAGTACATGGGAAATGGAAGCTTGAAAGATCATCTTCATTGTATGCCTCTCGATTTCCATAGATTGTTGTTCCTTAAAAAAAAAAAACAAATAAATACATTCACGCTCACTGTTTTGAATAATATTCTACTTTCGATAATATTTGGTCAAATTACAAATGGCACTTCTATCTTCATCCCTTGTTCTTGTATCTATTATGTGGATCTTATGTGCTTTCTTTCCTGCATCTTTTTTCTAACTCAGTACCTTCAGCCATATTAAACATGACAATTCAACATGTGCAACAAAACTATAGCATTTGAATAGCGAGGAAACAGATAATTATCATTGCTTCTTTTCCCTGTTAACCCCTTAATCTCACGTAAGATACTTTTGTTCATTTGTACAGCCCCTGGTAAAACACCTTTAAGTTGGCGAACAAGAATCCAAATTGCCATTGATGTGGCCAATGCCCTGGTAATAACTGCCACTGGTTTAATTTCAAGCTTATCAAAATCGAGTGGCTGAATGTTTTTCATCCTTTATTCTCTTTATGCATGGATTTTACTTTTTAACCTCACATCTTTCACGTGCAGGAGTACCTCCATTTCTATTGCGATCCTCCTCTGTGTCACAGAGATATTAAATCTAGCAACACTTTACTGGATGAGAACTTTGTTGCCAAGGTTGAATGATTTTCGCACTGTATGCCAGCATTTCACCTGTTAATATTCACTGTCTTTTTTACAGCCCGAGTTTGAAACATTGCAAAGAATTTTTGATTTATGTATGGATAGGGTAAGATGCTGTCAATTAACTAATTCCTTTATACCTGTATTACATCATTTTCACAGATAGCTGATTTTGGTCTTGCACAAGCTTCAAAAGATGGATCGGTATGCTTTGAACCTGTAAACACTGAAATTCGGGGAACTCCGGGTAACAAATTCTTTTCTTCACTATATTTCACTTAGCTGATTTTAGACTTTTACGTGATTTAAAAGGAGGGTTCTATATCCAGGGAACTACAGCTATAAACCTTCATCATTGACAATACTTAATTTTGGATGTTAAATTCAATTCCAGGTTATATGGATCCTGATTATGTTGTTACTCAAGAGCTCACCGAGAAAAGTGACATATACAGTTTTGGGGTATTACTACTTGAAATTGTAACAGGAAGACGAGCCATTCAAGATAATAAGAATCTAGTAGAATGGGCCCAACCATACATGGAATCAGATACGAGATTATTGGAGCTAGTAGATCCCAATGTGAGGGAGTCTTTTGACTTGGATCAGCTCCAAACAGTAATCTCTATAGTAGCATGGTGCACCCATAGAGAAGGAAGGGCAAGGCCTTCAATAAAACAGGTACTTAGGCTTCTGTATGAGACATCAGAACCAATGCACAGTGAGTTTCTACAAACTGTTGAAGATGAAGAATGTCAGGGAAGTCAGCACAGAGGCAGAAGAAGCAAGGGGAAAATGCTCAGAAATGAAGCATTGTTTCACAGCGGAGAGGGAAGATATCTTGCTTCATCTTCGAGTACATCCCGGTCATATTGCAGTAGAAGTTTTTTACTTGAGACTGGCTCTCCACAGTCTCCGCCAAATATGTTCTCTGTGTGAAACATCGTTAGATTCTTCAAGTTGACTTGAGTTTTAAATTTCTCATTTACTCTGACTTCAAATTTGTGGATTTTTGGGAAGTAGGAGAAAGTCTATATGAAAATCATGGGAGAAATGAGAAATATAGTACTTCATTTTCTTTTTATAAGAGAACCCTTCAAACCTAAGTGCCTTTTAGAGTAACAGATTTCGATTTCATCATGGTCATCCATGCAAATTTCCTCTTTGCAAGGGATATATTGATTGAGAAGCTGTGAACTTAGCATACATGAGTGTTTGGAAACAATGAGAACGTAATTTTTGACGTCTAAAATTAAACAAATGTAGAAACAAGAACTAGCTGCGATGTCTATAACGGAACTCTTTTCGTCAAATGGGCCTCTCAAAGCAGTTCCAAATACGCTGAAAGTAAATAAATCCATGTAACTTTCTTGACTACGATTCTCCCTATGCTGCCAGTCAGGTCACCCATGCCACAATTTTTGTAATGCCTTCTGACACTAGTAGAAGCATATCCGTAAACATTGATATTAAAAGAACGAGTACACAAGTTTTATTACGATATTCAGTAATGATTCCCACTGAAACTTCAAGGTACAGGCAGCATAAAAAGGTATGATGATCAACCAGTAATCAGTATCAAAATAAATCAACATGGAAGAATTGTATATTGAAATACGATACAAGATACAAGTACAAAAGCTATTACTTGTACACGTCTCCCGATTCCTACAAGTAGCTAATCGGTTTCAGAGACTGAAAATAAACACAAATTCGAGGGGAAAGTTTCAGATACATGCAGGACAGTGACTACTAAAAAAACACATATGTCCAGCATATCATTTTTACAAGTCTTCTAAGGAATAAATAACCTGAAAAGGCTGAGGTTGCTAAAGAGAAAACTAATTTCTCAGCATAAGATTAAAACATCAGAACGGTTAATGCGAATAGCAATTCGTTGCCAAGTTTTCTAACCGCCCACAGCAGCCAGGAACTTCTTCCTGCTTACTGGTTCCTCATGCAATACCACCACATCACTCACTTTCTCAAACAAATCCTCCAACTTGTCCACACCAAATCTCTGATATTCCAGCTGTTTCTTGTATCGCTGCTGGTATATAGCCTCAAAACAACCAAGGAATATTCGACAAGAATAGCTTACTAGAATCTCTTGCAGCTCATACTTGAAGTGCTCAATAACACAGTCATCGACTTCACATTTTGCTGCACTCTCCTGATTGCCCTTGCCTGTGCAACTTCTTTCGTCATGTTCTTCTATGACTACTCTTTCTTCATCTGAAAACTCATCTGAAGAGCACCCCCCAGTGACAACATTCACATTCTCTTCCTGGGTTCCCTTTCCCTTCTTGTCTTTCTTTGCCAGAGAGAGAGGGGGAGCACTTGGGCCTGCCTTCCAGTTTCTGAGATACACAAATTTCCGATGCCCCTTCCCTTCCACAGCCAAGGCATCGCCCATCTTCTTGAAAAGATTGACCAACTTTATTGCCCCATATTCAGCAACATAAAGAGGTCTCCCATAAATTTTCTGGTACTCTGCCGGAACTCGGGCGAGAGGCAGGCATCCTCCAAAATGTTCAATCAATCTTACCAGCTGCCCCTTGAGGCCATTTAAATCCCCAGGTTGTACCCATAACTGGCATTCATTTTGATCACCAGAAGGCATCATAGACCCTCCTTGAACATCATTGAATACAGATGGAAGGCTGTGTGATCTCATAGTTGTCGGCAAGCATGTCATGTTCGATGTGCCACAGTTGTATTCAGACAGTGATTGTGACACTAATGAAAATTCCCTTGAGTTGTAATAGTTCTGTGACATACCTCTATAAACTATTGCTTCTTCTTCATTTAATACTTCAGAATTGTCATTGATTTGGCACCCCATCAGATATCCAGCAAGCTCAATTGGACCTCCACGGGGTGGCACTAAAGCCTTTGAGGGAGGCACAAAGCCTTCCCCGCGTGCCACACTAGGCCAGTCCCAGACAAATTTACCAGCATTGCATAGGGCAGACGAAACACCCACCCCAGCAGGGATGACAAGAATAACAGTATATCCTCGCTGACCAAGGATGTGAAGTGCTGGTGCAAAATCAACATCTCCAGATATAAGCATAATAGAGGATGGTGGAGGGTTGTCAAGAGCAAATAAGAACATATCGACCAAGATAGCTTTATCAGCAGCATCTTTTCTCCCATTTGGAACATCAATAAGTTTAACACCAGTTCTCTGACAGCCCTCTCTAAGTCGCCTAGGGAAAGAATTGAAATCCCCATAAGCAGAAAACAGCATAACAGCTCCTTTAATTACTGGGTGCACCCGTAAAGCCATTCTTATATTACCTGCTACATCTTCAGGCCGTACATCACTTGGAACAGGACAATTCTCAATATCCCAAAGGATTGCTACTGGGCCATCTAAGGAGCTATGGAGTTGCTGGTTTAAAGGACATTGAAGAATGGCTGCATTTGACTCACTCATAGTCTTACCCTTCTGTTCAAAAGTGTCAGAAGATGTTAATTGTGTTGATTTACTAGGGGTAGCCATCAATGACTAGGAATTCAGATGTTCCTGCACGCATAATGGAGTGAAGAGATCATTCAGCAAAAAAAAATCCCTGAAACATCTTGTTGCAACACATTGATAAGGTAATGCTATATAGGCTTGAATGATCTAGCCATATGACCCAAAAATAGGGGCACTGAACGCAACAGCGGTTATGAGAACAAGACCCACAGGACTAGGATAAAAACAGATTATTTCCCTTCAACCAGAAACAGGATAGGACTTAAGAGAATCAATTCTAGGAACTATTAAGTATCAACGCTGGTTTCTAAACAATGATTAAACTGCTAGAGCAAGAAGCATAACTGCCTGGTTGTCAAAGAGAGTCCAATGCAAGGTATCCCTATTCAGAGATTGCACAGTGCAAAACATGGGTGAAGGATATCAAACTAAGAACTAACATGATTCTTGAAATAAAAATCCCTACCTGAAACATTTTCGAAAATAAAAAATACAATATACACAATGATTTCAATTCATCGCCCCATTTTATACGCATCCAGGAATCACAATTACAAAACAAAGCCTAGTTCACCATCACAGTATCATAAAAGTGTATCCCCACTGAACGATTGAAAATGAAATCAACAAAACCCCACAATCAATAATCATAAACTCAACTATTACTACAGCATGTATTGAACCAAGACTCCCTTCCAATTCCATTGACATTTTAACACCAACAGCCAAATGAGAATAAACAAACTTTATGCAATTTCTAACACTTACCCCTATAAAAGGAAAGTCCTCAACCGCCCAAAGAGAAATTTGATTCCTGAACCTAGGTCTGCAAAAAAAAAAAATTCAGAGCACAGAAATCTATTAGAGAAAAACACATACTGGAACGGGTAGCATGAATACCCTTCCAAATTGTTTATTACAGAGGGAAATTTCTTCTAATAAAAAAAATATTCGGAACAGAATTTGAGCTCTGGTAAGATAAAAACCGGAACCCAAACACAAAGTCCCACAACGGTGCTGTCTATGGTACACATATTTTTATTTCATTGAAAAAAGAATGAAGGGTGACAAAAATATGCAAATAAGAAAGATACCAATAATTATTGACAGTAATTGCAGAATAATTAAAACGTTGTTGATGGGAAATCAAATCGGATGCCACACGAACAAGAATCCGGAGTCCCAATCCTGATTAGGTAGCAAATAAAGGATGAATCCCGAAGATGATTAGCGCGTGATTATTGAAGAATGAGATAGAGTAGTAGAGGGTTTTGGTTTGGGTGGGTGAGTGGGTTTTTTTATTCTTGGATATTTACTTCAGTGGCAGTAGAAAGAGTGAAAGTGAAGATGAATATTTTTGCTTTCTTAGGGCATTAGAAACCACTAAACATGTTTTTCTTTAATTATAAATAGGTTTATACATATGTTTCTATTAAAATCTAATTCCATTTTTTCATGTAAACAATAAATTATATTTTAAAATTATAAGATTGCATTTAGAGGATTAAAACATTGAAGAATTTGAAATATTAAAAAATTAAATTGATTATAATTTGATTTTCCTAGTTCATTAATATTTATTATAAACAAAGTTGAAGCTAACGTCCAATTCAGTTGCAGAGGAAAACAGAAACAAGGGAACAACGTGGAAGAGAATGGATCTCGGAATTGGCGAGCCATTTTGTAGTGGCTAGTCAATGAGAAGCGAAAGGAGATACCAACGAAAGCAGAATATTATTTTTTTCAAAACTAATTTTAAATCTGTGTTTACTTTGATGTTTCTTGTGTATTTTTTTCTTTTTTTTTTTTTTATTTTAGTAAATATATATTATATTAAAAGATATTTAGACATTTATAAAATAATAATAATATTTTTCAGTTTATAATTAAATTTTGAACAAAATTCATATAAAAAATTATTTATAAGTTTAGAAAGTTGATATATGTATAAAAATATAAAAATTAAATTATATAAAAATACAAAAGAATATAATATGTGAAAAATGGTAGAGTAAATTCTCTAAAATATAAAGAGTAAATTATACAAAAATATGTTGAGTATATTCGTTATAAATATAAATCAGTGTATGAATATATTGACTTAATGTGTATTGTGTTGGGAATCCAAGTATGAGTCTAAGTCTCACATTGGATAGAAATGAGAAAGTAGAACAGTATATAAAGATGAAAAACTTATTAATCCATTGCCTTAAGTTTTTGGGTAAAGAGTGGTGTCGTTCCCTTGTATAGTTGACTCTAATGTTATTGGTGTTTGTGTAACTCGAAGTGGTAGATTTTAAAAATTAGTTTAATTGGTAGAAAATGAAGATTACAAAATTGCCCCTACTTATAAAAGTATTATAAAATGTTATTTTGTAATGTTATATTTAATTGTAAAAATGTTTATAAAGAGAAAACAATTATGAATAATTAATAAAATTAATGTTTAAAAATTTTAAAAATTAAATTATAGTAAAATGAATGTATTTTAAAATGTATAATTAAATTGTAATATAATTTAGTACGAAGTGATATAAATTTATTTGTCACGCATGTGAGAATGATTAACATTAATCAAACAACCATAATTAAGTAGCAAGTTATAATATCACACGACCTATAAAAAAGTTGCAAGAATTGAACATACAAATATTGTTTTAATACTTCATCATGACGTTGATTCAGCAAGGTATCGTTGCAATGCATTGAAACGATATTATATTGGCATCCCTATTAGACGTCTTGTATGAGATAGATGCGAAGATAAAAATTCGAAGCACTGTCTGCTTAAATCATGGTCTTCAATGTTCATAGTCCATAACAAGTTTTCAATTTCCTCTGTAGTTGGATTAGACGATTGAATTCTAGCATTTACCAGGTTGATTCAACGCTCCATGGCCTGTGTACGTCGTTCAAGAACAGTAGAGAGTCTTCTTGATAGATTAATTTGTTTTTGCACTTCATCAATGATTCGAGAGTCCATCTAATTTGCATATCAGAAAGTACATAATAAATAAAACTACCAAAGGTGATGTTAAGGACAATACCATTAATATATAATGTAAGATTTCAAAGTCACATACAAAGCAAAATCAAGACTATTGAAGTCATGTAATATATTATGGGAAATATAATGAACTTAATCATCTAAATGGTGAAGAATCGAGTTCACATTTTGATTCAGGTGAGCAAATTGGCGGTTCATGTCTAGGGAAAGGTTTGCCAAGTTATCTTCAATACTTTGAACCCGCATCTGCATTTGTTCCATACCCTGCATTCTATGTCTCAAGTCTTGTACTCCTTCCCACATTTGAGTGATCATGTTAGCATTTGATAGAGGTGGAGGAGGCTGCACAAGGTTTTGATGAGGGTGTGGTTGGTCTTCTTCTTCATCATCATCCAGATCGTGTTGCCAAACACCGTTGACATACATTTTTCGTCCTCTTCAAAGAATTGATAGAAAAGTGATGTCGGGACCGTATTTGAGTGCTAGCATCGGCTGAGACGTCAACTCCACAATATTGCATGATGTGTGTGATAAGGACATCGTATGGGAGGGGTGTGTCACTGGCCTTGCATTTAAGCATATGCTGCATGATGTGATGAGGCCAATTGATTGCTATATTATTTTTAAGCAGCCATATCATAAAAATATCTTCGTGCAATAACCTAGCAAAATTCCCTGGTCATGGAGTCAACATATGCACAATAATATAATGGAGAAGCCTATCATTGATATTCAAACAACCAACCGTTAAAACACCTTGACCACCCTCCAAATCTGGTATAACCATAGTAGCTAATGCCATGTCGCGGTCATATGGAAATTTGTCTGGGATATTTGAATATCATAATTTCTGACCATCGTACTTCAAGTTAGCTACATTCAACCAATCAGCAGGTTTGAATCTAATTTTTCTCTTGTTTACCTCAGTGAGCAAATATCCATTCCCAGATATCTTTAGATTTGAATAAAATACTTTGATTAAATCCAGATAGTAGGGTCCCTATAATGTCAGAAATTGGCTCAACCCTTGGAATATAAGATGTTGTTGGAAAAATAACCCTGAACCGGTGAATGAATCAAAATTCATTATCTTGGGAGGAACTACACTCCTTGTTATGAAATCAGCTGCATAGTTTTCCATTTGATGATTGTGAGTGAAAAAACGCCACTGATCTAATTGTTCCTCTACAGATGGTCTTACATTGGGTGCATCTTCTGGCTCAGTGACAGTTTCTTTTCCCTTACGGCTTCTTCTTGGACTTTTTGTTGATGATGAGATCATCTAACAATTTCTTCAAGAAATCATTTTATTAAAACAACAACAAAGGATATCATAACATATTACTTATATTTAATAATTACAAGAAATAATAACACATAACAACAAATCATTACATTGTAACCATTAATAGAAATAAAAAATGACATTGACCATAGAAATATAATAATTCATAATAAAATTACTGATACAGAATTTCATATAATACTAATAGTCACTGCCCGATATGGAGATTCCTAACAATCACCGCCCGATATCATTTTACATAATTTATTCCACCGCTTATGTGGTGGCAGTCCCATCAACCTCTTCGTACATGTGGGGTTTTCACATAAGAAATCATAACATTGCTCTAGCAAATTGTCATCACTAATGTTCATAGCACTCAACATTTCATAAATGTCCGCCTTTGTATATGTGTAATTGGGGGTGCGACGAAGGATCTCGGTTTGGGAACGTAGTATTTGATTTCTGTCCTCCATTGCTGACACTTGACACACGACTGCATCAGAAATTACACCAAAATGTATATTTGATGAGCTTAGGACATTTGCGAAACCATCCAGGCTAGTAGTCAACTTATCAAATTGAGAATCAATGACGTCGACCATAGGAGCCTTTCTCTTCGAGCCTCGTGAGGATGAAGTTCCCCCGGATGGGATGGAAGGCACAGATTGAGTATGTCCTGGACTATATTCATCAACGGATGGAGGAGGTGATGGTGGAGTTGGGTCTCTGTACCGATTCCAATCAGGCTGTTCTGGAATGTACTCAACATTTTCATTCAAATCAACAGTCACACGAGGCCCAACACATTGTCGACGTGCTTGACGAGCAATGCGAACACCACTCCCAGTTGCTCGATCAGCTGCCCATAGCTCCACCATCAAATCGTAGTGTTTTAAAGTATTAACTCTCCACTTTGCCGCCGTTGGCCTCGACTGAAACAACAAATATCACAAACACATTGTTTCATATAATGTATAATAACGATGGACAATATGTGAGTGTTTAGATAAATACCTGAATCAAGTCCATCCAGACTTCGTCCTCAGCATTAAATGTCATACTAACCGGGTTCCACGCAAATCCACTTAATCCAGAAAACAGGTCATGCACCTCGCGCCATTTATCTTTCAAGACTTTCTAACGATTTTTTACATTATTTTTGGTAATTGCGACATACCCAGAGCTATGAAGATGATCAACTATATTACTATAAGCTTGGGATGTCCAACTGTCGTCAACCCTATTACCGATTCGTGATTCCTCAATCATACAGTGTAGAAGTCGTGCGTCCATGTCCTCTGTCCACTTCATAAATTCTCTAGTAGGAGTAAAGGACTCAATAGCGGCTGTCTTACCTCTGTTCATTTTATACCTAATTCATAAACAAAGTGATCAAAAATAAACTAATAACATCGTTAATATAATGTTTTGGTCATACCCATAACTTCAAATAGTCAAACAACTAAATAAAATACAATAACTACGAGTTTTGATAATCTCGCCACATCTGATCTGCTATAGAATCCCTAATACTACTACAAATCCTATGGTCCTCTTCTCTAACTTGAGATGATGAAACATTATGATCTTCCCTTTCATTCAACTCATGATCAACTTCATCAAGCAATGCTTCATCATTGTTCACGCCATAAAGGAAGTTGTGTAAGATACAACAAGCTAATATAATGTCTGTCATTGTCTCAAATCCAAAATGCAGTTCAGTGCCACTTGCAATGATAGGGAATCGTTTTTTCAAAACACCAAAGGTTCTTTCGATCACATTTCGCAACGATGAATGTCTATGATTAAACAACTCCCTTGAATTTTGTGGTCCTCTACATGTATATTCTTTAAGGTGATCTTACGCCTCTATATGGAGTCAAAATTGTGCTTTTCAACATAAATCCAACATCACCGAGGTAGTATTTTCCTACAATTTGTCCCATAAACAGGTAATTAGTCACTACACAATAAAATCTTCAACATCGCAATGTACACACTGACCTTGGGGAATAACCAACGGATCATCTCGATCAAGAACATTTTTTAAAATTCTTGAATCAGATGCAATCCCTCCCCACCCAGCAAGAACATATGTGAATTTCATGTCAAAATCACATGCAGCAAACACATTTTGAGTCGGCCAATCTTTTCTTCCTCGAAATCTCACAGCTTCACGGCTTGGCACCTTTACACGAACATGAGTACCGTCTATGGCCCCTAAACAATCCTAATAATAAAAATAATTGGGTCATCATAAACCATAAATTATTGTTATCATACTTTCATCAAATAACGTGCACAATAATATGTTAATATCAATACCTTAAAGTACGGGTAAAATCGATTGTTGTTCAAGACATATGGATGCACCTCATTTCTTGAGGGTTGAATTAGAAATTCCGATTCCAAACTTAAGATAGCATCCAAGACATTGTGAAAGTGTCTGCTCACCGTCGAACCAAATCGATGGAAAAAAAATGCCACACTTCGATTCTTAACATTATGGCCAATTATATGAAGAAATTGAGCAACTTGTTGCTCCACTGTTGAACGAATGGCGTCCTTAACTAACCCCATTGATCTTAGTCTCTCGCAAAGCTTAATAAATGCCTCTGGACCCATCCTAATGATGTCACGACACTGAACCGTATGCACAAGATATGACATTAATTGCTCTCTACGACGGTCTCTGTCTGGTAGGTAATTGCTTACACTACTGGAATCACTAGAGTACATATTCAAGATACTCAATGTGTGTGCAACAATGCATAACATTGTTACTGTAGCCAATGAAGTGGTTATTTGTAATTGTTGACGTATCAATGCGATAATATTGAAGTCTACACCGACCACATCAGCATCTATATCTTCACGGTCGAAATATGAGAAATCTAATTCTCCTTCCATCTATATTAACTTAACAACATACATACTCATTAACCACTTTATACATACATAAAACTAAAATCAACAACATAATTAAATTCACATACTCATGAAATCATATCCTATTTAACAATATTGTAGCATTCATAGCATATTTAAGCAACATACATTACATTTATTAACTAAACCAACCACATTCAACCATATTAATTAAATACAGTGATTTCAAACATACCTCTTGAAGAAACTTATTATGCTTTCAACCAAGTTTTTCAGCAAAAATTAACACTTCACCCAAGATTCAATTTCCACTCACAACAAGATCGGAATAAGATACTAGCTTCAATTCTCAATGTTCAGATGAAATGAATGACAATTCCAAAACAAACTTGTGCAAATAAGAACATCAATGTCTTATATCATTGGTAAAAACAAACTCACAATAGAGTTAAATATGTACCTTTTGCTCACTCTAACCCAGTGAATGAACACAACAACTTATGAAGCTTAAGCAGGTAACGGTTATCTTTAATACACCCGCGAACTCTTTCAACGTCAAAGATGCTAACATCATAGTATCACACAAACTTCATTAGTAAAGTACATATAAAATGGGAACAATAACATTTTCTTTAATAATACAAGTTAATACGGAAAGGAAACAACTTCCTGGCCCTCACTTACATATATATGGTCCTCTAAGATGGTTCGCCTCTCAGCATAGATGTAAAAACTTCATCATAAGCGATTTTCTATTATTTGACTACGGTGGTTATCAGTAACCAGTCTTCCTTCTGAATATTGAAGTTCAGCAACAAGATCAATCTACATTCAAAACACTTTGGTCCAGAGATTGATAATTACAGTCGACAACGCAATTGCAACACGGACTGCTGAATTTCTCAAGCCAATCTGCAAAATTTCGTAGAGGACACATCAATATACAACCATCAAAATCTTAAAACGGTGTGCATCAAAACTGAACACATAAATAACCGTGTTTCTTCTCGGTACCTGACCAATGCTATGCACCTCCGTAGCTTAGCACCACTTTACCAATGCACCGCTCAGTCCCAAAACATCAACCTGCAACACATAGAAATGGTTAACATGTTGTTGTAATAAACACAATCCTTCAAACTCGAACTCACTGTCAGGCTTATCCTAAATTTGTGACTGAAAAAACTACGCCCCTAAAACCTCCCCACCACCGTCGTCCTCCTCCTCTCCACCTCCATCCCCATGCACATTTTCTTCTCCATGCAAGACATCACCCTCCCCTTCTTATTGTTTACGGTTACTCGTTGTCTACGTCGAAGGGTACTGGTACCAAACCACCCTCCATCTGTCTTCTCTACAAGGCCAACGGTGCCAGCGCTTCCCTGCATCAACCTTAACACGCAGGACCTAACCAAGGACGGAGGAACGCATGCACCTATGTATATGGAAACTATAACCTGCCCAAAAGGATGAACTCATGCACACCACACCTGCAACCGGAGCCGCTGTAACGCGTTTTGGACGACTTCTAACCGGTTACAATATTTTATAACCGATTACACCTTCAAACAAAAATGTCCACTGTAACCGGTTATGGCTCCATGTAATCGGATACGCGCATGGACAACCGTAACCAGTTACGTTGTCTTGTAACCGAGTACTCCATGCAAGCTGATACCCTCTTCTTCTTCCAGCAAGCTACAGCCATGATCAATCTAACTTCTTCAACCACTCCTTTCACGTTCGGTCACCTTCATCCACTCCGTCATCATCATCAACAACGTTCTTGGTCCTCTGCCTTCGTCCTCAACTTCATCACCATGGTTGTACTTGCAACAACCACATCAAGACGGAAAGAAAGTATACCTCTCCTCCACAATTGGTTACACTTTGCAAGAACTTCAGCACACACACTCGCACAATGCTCCTCTTTAAACTTCGCTCCTCTTCAAAGTTCGTTGTCTCAGCCAAGTAAAGTAATCCACCAAGCACGAGCTTCTTAATGGTGTCGATGGTTATTCTTTTGAGATTCAAACATGTTTGCCAGCGAGCAATGCCAGTGATTCTCTCCTTTGCAGTTCATGCCAGTGAATGGTATACTCAAACAGTCACTCAAACATGAAATCTGGACACTGTATTGGGCTGCAAAAGCATTTACCAGATTAAACAAGTGTATGGCAAGAGGACAGTCAAAACTGCTCATCACATGGGCACTCAGTCCACTTTAGGCTTCAAACCACAGTACTTCTTTCTCGTGAAACCACAGTGTTGGATTTTAAAGTTATTTCATATCGTTGGAATCGGTTATTAATCTTGAGAATCGAACAACTTCAACTAACGTTCCATTTCGCTAATGTATGGAAGCACATATTGGAAAAGCTGCATATGTCGTACAGGGTATATATGTCTTTCCCTCGTAAATCATCGCAAATCCTCACACATTTGCAAGATGAGCTCAACAGTGGAATCCTGGAAATCAGCGGATATCCATCTTACCAAATCCGCACAAATCCACCAAAACGAACGACCTTGCTTTTGGAAATCCGTCCGCGGTAATTCACGTGAATAGTGTTTTCCCTCCAAAGGAACACAGCGTTAGTGACCGACTCCCTATACCGAAAGTTGGCTGATCTAATGTGCATTGCAATACTCGTTTAATCAGTGTGTGGATAGACTCACATAATGTGTATTCTTATACTCATCTTATTAATGCATGGAATTAATTGTTTTATGTTTTATGCATAAAATACTTGTCTAATTAGTGCATAGACTCGTTTAATGTGTATTGTTAAAATTGTCTAATTATTGTATGAACATACTCGTCTAATATAAATTGGAATATTAATATAATAGTGTGAATAAACATACTCATCTAATGTGTATTAATACACTTGTCTAATCTGTGTTTGAAAAAAATTGTCTAATGTATATTGTTAAACTCTTCTAATCAATATATGAATGACTTATCTAATGTGTATTGCTAGACTGGTCTAATCAATTCATCGACAACTTATCTAATCAAAGTATTCCTAAACTTATGTAATCAACGTATGGAATGATTCATCTAATATATTTTTGTTATACTATTCAAATTAATGTATTTATAGTCTCGTCGATAATGTTGTCGTTGACGCGATCAAATTAATATTATTAAACTATAACAATTTCAATATTGCTAAAATAGTAACCAACAAAATAAAAAGGATAAATTCAACCCTATGTTGTCTCCTATCGAACATAGAATTGATTCATAACAAATTAGTTCTTATGAAAATTATACAAAAGGGTTAGTAAAACGAAAATAATAAAGAAGATGGGTTAGTAAAACAAAAATAATAAAAAAGATAATGTCGTTGATGTGATCAAATTAATATTACTAAACTATAATAATTTCAATATTGCTAAAATAGTAGCCAACAAAATAGAAAGCATAAATTCAACTATAAGTTGTTTCCTAACGAACATAGAATTGATTCATAACAAATTAGTTCTTATAAAAAATATAGAAAAGGGTTAGTAAAAGGAGAATAATAAAAAAGATAAAGATCAATAAAAGATTAGAGAATAAAATAAAAAAAAGATAAAAAGAAATAAAATTATAGAAGGATTTGAAAAGATAAAAACAATAGGTTGATTTTACTACGTTGTCAAAATATGATTCATCATTGGTTATCTACATATTATAGCTCAATTAATTATTGTCTTATATTTTCAAATTAATCAATGTAAATTCTAAATTATTTTGTTGTCATTCTCATTATTAACCAAAATGCATTGTCAATTAAAAACAAAAACTTTGAAGATTAATCATAGTAAATTTAATCAAAGTACATTATCACAGTTAAATATTACTTGCTTAATCATGTCTATTCGTTTATCTCTTATATCAAGTAAAAAGATAATCGGCCAAAGTACATTCTTGATAAATTATTGTTAAACAATTAAAAACAAAAACTTTGAAGATTAATCATAATAAATTTAATCAAAGTACATTCTCAGTTAAATATTATTGTGCTTAATAATGTGTATTCGTTTACCTCTTAAGTAAAAAGATAATTAACCAAAATACATTCTTGATTAATTGTTGTTAAAGTTGTCACCTTTAATCAAAGTACATTCTCAACAATCCATTCAATTATTGGCAACACTCCATAGAATACAAAAATAACATAAAAATATAACAAGACAGGGGGAGAACGTGAGAGAAGAGAAAAGACAAAAATTGAACCCCCAAAGGGTTCCTCCGCTCCCTAATGTGTTTTTCTCAGTCTCTTTATATAAGAATTAGATTGGGTTCTATTTTGGGCTTTTCTGTTTTTATAATCTTCTTTTTGATAATGTAATTTCCTCAAATTGTCTTCTAAATAATCAAATACCTTCAAAATATATTTGATTATTATGGAGATCTACAAATATTTGAGAAGATCTTTGCTAGATTTAAAAACATTTGGCAAATATTATCATTTGATATTTACATATATATTTAAATAAGATAATTATTTAAGAATATCAAATAAAATTTCTTGTGATATATTTTCCCCAAATTATCTTCTATCATAAATATTTATCAATTATTAAAGCCATTTTTTTGTAGAAAAAAAATAGAGAAAATCTAAAGATCCAATTTTTGTTGTTTGTTCTCTCTTCTTGACTTAGCCAAATTTCTTCACTTTTTCATGCTATGCTTGGCTTGACTTCTTGTGATTTTGATTATTTGTATTTTTAGATTTATCTTTAAGATGTCATGAAAATTTAACAAATTTATTTCAACTCTTTAATGAACTCAAGTTGTAGTTGTACTAACACACCTCAAAATATCCAAAGAACATTTATGCAACTAAAAAGCTATTTTTAACATGTTTTTGAATCTTATGCTAAATAAACCCAATTATAACAAATCTTCATTAAAATATTCTTTTAAAGTACAAAAATCAATCAAGAATTCAATATTAAAGGCTAAATCAGGACATAAATATGCATTCATCAAGGACTCAAGGAAATCAATCATCAGTTGCTTCTAGAGGTCAAACATTTCCCCCTTAAACAAGGGAGGACGATTTACTACGTATCCTTCATTTTCCATCGCTTATCAAGATTGTTTCCTCAAGTCCGACGAGGAACTAACCCTTAAGTTAACTACAATAACAACTGAAATAGAAGGAAAACAGGAGAACTGATGATTTAAATAGTGTTTCAAAAACTTTTCACAAATACAACATTTAGTAACTATTGCGGGTGTTAGTTAAACTATAGTAGTTTAACTCCAAAATTAGGAGAGACAACATTTAATAACTATTGTAAAATTCCAATAATATTGTATGCCTAAAGAGACTTTGTGTACTTAAACTAAAAAGACATACACGTTATTAAACATTACGTGAGGTAGAATTAACAAAAAATACTTATAAACACTTATTTTATTTAGTGGAACCCTAATCAACTTGAATTGAAAAATTGGACATACCCTAGATCAGGGATGAGTTAGTATAAAAATTAAAGTGTTCATTATCTTTATCTATGATTCACACATTGCATCTATTGGCTGTTGTAAAAAAAATTATTGTTAATCATTTTGTAAAATCATTAGACGACCCTTTTAGCGTTTAATAATATAACAATTTGTGAAATTTTTCAACATAGTATTTTAGGTTATTTAGGCTTCTTCTCATCTGTAGAGCTAACCTCATTTTAAAAGATAACCAAAAAATAATTATAAAAAATATATATGAAAGAATTTATAAGTTTGAGTGTCGTAACCGGAATTGCGACGGGACGACGATCCAAAAAAGAAACGGGTTTTAAAAAGAGATTTGGAGTCGCCACCATAGTTTATTATGGAAAACTACAGAAAAACCACAAAAGGATAAGGCATGGTCTACAAGAACCATATTCTGGGTTCGGGAGTCGGTTACGTGTAGGGAAGGTATTAGCACCCTACAACGTCTGTCCTAGGACAGTACCTTTAACTGAATACGCGAATATGATGTGGTTTTCAAAATGTTTAACTATCCCCAAAAATAAAACTCTAAAGAAATAAAATATATTTTTTTAGTTTTTTGGGCCCGACAAGGATTGACCTTGCTCCTACGTATTCTCATTCAAAATGAGAAATCAGGGTTACGTAGTTCTTTTGAAACTGTTTGAGATGTTTGTTTGGAAATTGTTTGAAAATTTGTTTTGAAATGATTTTGGATTTTTGGGAAGTGAACCTGACAAGGACTAGCCTTGCTCCTACGTATCTCCACTTTTGATGGAGAATCAAGGATAACGTAGTTCTAGCCAAAAGATTGCTTGTTCCAAAAGGATGTTTTCATGGCTGAAAGATCGTTTATTCAAAATGGATGTTTTTAGTTCTTGAAGGTGTTTTTCATTTCTGGTATATATATTTTTTTTAAGAGAAAAGGTTTTTAGCACAAGGACGATGCGAGCGATCACACATGCGCTTAACCTTTAAAATATTTGTTTTTGTATTTTTTATAAAAGAAAGAGAAAAGATTTTTAGCACAAGGACGATGCGAAAGATCACACATGTGCTTAATCTTTAAAATGTTTTTTTTTTGGTATTTTTTATAAAAGAAAGAGAAAAGATTTTTAGCACAAGGACGATGCGAGCGATCACACATGTGCTTAATCTTTAAAATGTTTTTTTTTGTATTTTTTTTATGAAAGAAAGAGAAAAGGTTTTTAGCACAAGGACGATGCGAGCGATCACACATGTGCTTAATCTTTAAAATGTTATTTTTTGGTATTTTTTATAAAAGAAAGAGAAAAGATTTTTAGCACAAGGACGATGCGAGCGATCACACATGTGCTTAATCTTTAAAATTTTTTTTTTGTATTTTTTTTATGAAAAAAAGAGAAAAAGGTTTTTAGCACAAGGACGATGCGAGCGATCACACATGTGCTTAATCTTTAAAATGTTTTTTTTTGGTATTTTTTTTATAAAGGAAAGAGAAAAGATTTTTAGCACAAGGACGATGCGAGCGATAACACATGCGCTTAACATTCAAAACGTATTTTCGTAAATTCTTTTATTTAAATTGTAAATATTGCATTATTAAATATATATGTTAGGATAAGTAAATATCTAGAATAAATAGATAGAACAAAATAAAATAAAATAAGACAATAAAAATAAATAAAAAATAAAAATAAAATAAATAAGTAACTAAAACAAATGAAATAAGGTAGACAAAATAAATGAAATAAAATAAAAAAACAAATAAATAAAAGTAAAGCAAATAATGAGGGGCCCGAAAAAGGGGTGCCGAACGGTCCGTCGCAGGCTGCCGTACAGTCCGTGGAAGTGGCCGAACGGACGTTGGGAAAGGATTCAGAATAACGAGCGCTCGTTGGGGAGATGACGAGCGAACGCTGTGAAATGAGGCTGAATGACGAGCGTTCATTGGGGGAGATGACGAACGTACGATTAGAATGAAGCGGAATAACGAGCGTTCATTGGGGAGATAACGAACGAACGTTGAGAACAGGAGGGGGGATGACGAGCGTTCGTTTGGTTAGATGACGAACGGACGTTGGGAAGGAGGATGAATGACGAGCGCTCGTTTGGGAGAGATGACGAACGTATGATGAGAATGAAGCGGAATAACAAGCGTTCATTTGGGGAGATAACGAACGGACGTTGAGAACAGGAGGGTGGATGACGAGCGTTCGTTGGGTTAGATGACGAACGGACGTTGGGAAGGCGGCTGAATGACGAGCGCTCGTTTGTGATATGATGAACGGACGTTGAGAAATGGAGGAATAACGACGAGCGCTCGTCGGGGATATGATGAACGAACGTTGAGAATGGAGGAATAACGAGCGCTCGTTGGGGAGATGACGAATGTACAATGAGAACGAAGCGGAATAACGAGCGTTCGTTGGGGGGATTAATGAACGTTCGAAAAAGGCTTAAGGTTCCCCGTCGTGCGTTATTTCTGGGCTTGGCCCACCCGGGTAGTTTCTGACCTAGAATCCCCTAGGGGTTTGGCACTTCCCTTCCATTTCTCATTTACTCAACCTAGAGACACGATCTCTCTTCTCCCAACCGAGAGTCGTCATCTCCGCATATACTGTCGCCTCCGCCAGACCGGTCACCGTGTGCCACCTTCAGTCCGTGGCCAGTTCACCCATGCCACTGCGCGTCGCCGTCGAGCCGTCGTGCCGCTACACCAGCCACCGCAACCCAGCCACCGTCGATCTGCCTCTGCGTCGCGTTTGCCAAACTGGCCGCCGCTCACCACCGCGACCTTGGCGTCGGCGGCAAACTCCAAATGTCACCAGCTCCGTTCCCAATCGCGACGCCGTCTGCCTTGGGAGCCGCCGCCGATGGGCCCTCCTATTCTCTATTTTCTATTTTCCATTTTTGTGTTTGGGTTTTGACAGGTGAAAGTTGTCAGAAGCGGCTGCAGCGGATGGGTTAGCGTGGAATAACAAACCAAGAGGGTTTTTAATACGAACGTGTGCCTTTTAATTTCTACTCAAATAAACTTACCAAACAAATAATAAAGACAAATAAAGCGAGAGTAAGGTTGAGAGAAATTTGCACAGATGATTTTATCCTGGTTCGGATCTTACCAATCCTACGTCCAGTCGTTTATCTCAAACAAGATAAACAATTCACTAATCACAAAACAATTACAAATTACAATCACAAAGAAACAATTTGTAAGAGTTTAGAAACCACCTCTCTTGATACCACAAGAGATGAACCTACACCTCCTTTGAGTCTTCACAAAGGATGAACACCTCCTCCGAATACTTCACGAAGGATGATTCTCTTCCGAACACCTCCTTAGACACACCAAGGATGAACCGGCTATTTCCTCTGTCACCGTAGCAGCACTTCACCAGCTCCACAGACAAGAGTTTCACAAGCCGAACAAGAACACACAAGTCTCAAGAATTTCTGAGTATTTGAGCACAAGGGAAGAGTTTCTGTGTCTCTAGTTATTGATTCTTGAGAGGAAATGAGAGTCTATTTATAGACTCATCCAAAGGCTCTTCCATTCACTAAAAGACAAACTTAACGGCTAGTTTCTCCAACGGCCATAAACGGCTAATTTGTCCAACGGCCATAAACGGCTAGTTTGTCCAACGGCCATAAACGGCTAGTTTGTCCAACGGCCATAAACGGCTAGTTTGTCCAACGGTCATAAACGGCTAGTTTCTTCAACGACTAGTTTCTCCAACATCCGTGTTAAGTGCGATACTCTTACCGTTAACCGTCACTATTCACGTGAATAGTGTTACTATTCATGTGAATAGTACTATAGTGTTTTGTTGCAATGATTTACTATAGTAATTTTACAAAACACTTTCCTTTTTCTGATCTAAGTCCTATACATATTTCTAAGAGTATTACAAAAGCTTTCCATCACAATACAAATCTTCAAATCATTTTGATTCTTGATTGGTCTTGACTTGATTTGGACATCATCAAAATTTCATCTGCATCATTTTGCTAACAATCTCCCCCTTTTTGATGATGATCAAAAAACTTCTTGATTTAAAGCTTTTGGTAATAATCTGTATTTAAAACACAACTTATGGAAGAAAAAGTGCATTAGTGAATAAACACAAATAAGCAAATAAGCTTTAAACATTTTCTCCCCCTTTTTGATCATAATTAAAAAGTTGTGCTTGATTGCTCCCCCTAAATTTATTAGAAATTATACTCCCCCTTAATAAAAGCATATATGCATAGAAATATTAAGGAAAAACAACATACATTTTATTGAATTTAAAGAGGCAAGCATACAATAAACTAACTAAATTTCTTCTAGTGTTTACCCCTTTTGATATGTCGCCAATGATGTTGTCCAATGATAATCCTCTAGGTTGTTGCCATATTTTGTTTAGATCTTCATCATCTTGAGGATTATTCATTTTCTCTTCATTGGTTGTCTTTTGCAAGTCTTCATTTTCACCTGCATCTGATTCATCTGACTCAAGAGGTTTTACCTCAAGGTCCACAATTTCATCAAAGACAACATGCACAGATTCTTCTATTTCAAATATTTAAAATAAAAACATTTTTAAAAAATATTCTTAAATATGAAACATTTGGCACCCAACTATTTTGTATGGGTCCTTTGGGTTAGTTTGAAAATTTGAAATCATTTTACAACCCAAATATATCTACCACTTGGAACACCATAATGCTTAATTTTACATTTATTAGATGTATGACCCTTTTTCATACAATAAAAGCATGATACAACATTTGTGTTCCTATAAGTTGTTCCTTTTTCTACCCAAGTTCTACGGGTTCTATGATTGTGTTTATTTTTAATTCTAGGAACATACTTATTTTTAACAACCTTATTTTCATTATTTTTACTACATTCTCCTGAGGTTGTTTCATCTAGTAGTTTCTTATAATTAACACAAGATGCACATTCATTACTACTAGTAAATTTACCCTTTTCAAAAATTAAAACTTTATTTTTCAAATCTTTATTTTCTTCAAAAGTATTTTCAAAATTTAATTTTAAATTCTTATTTTCTTCAAGAATATTTTCAAAATTTAATTTTAAATTTTTGAAATCCTTTTTCAACTTCTGATGGGTTTTATCTAACTTTTCAGATTCTACTATTAAAGCAGCATAAATTTCATGCAATTCATTTTCACTAATTTGACTAGAATTATCAGAATCGCTAGATGTACTTACTTGGCTTCCAGCGTCGTCGTTCACCACTAAACAGATGTTTGCTTCTTCATCTGAGTAGCTTGAATCTGAAATGGTCTCATTGTCATCTTCCCATGCAATGTATGCCTTCTTTTTCTTGAAGAATTTCTTTTCTTCACCCTTCTTTTGATTTGGGCAGTCTGCTTTTAAATGTCCCTTTTCTCCGCAACCGTAGCATCGGTAATTTGAGGAAGATACTGGATTATCTTTCTTTTCATATCTAAATTTTCCTTTACCTTTAGACTTCATGAACCTATTGAGCCTTTTTATCATGAGTCTCAATTCTTCTTCTTCGTCTGAGTTTTCATCTTCCGATTTACCTTTGCTTCTTTCAACCTCCGACTTTAACGCCAAACTCTTCTTGTTGTTTTTGGCTTTTGATTCTTCTTCATCAAGTCTTCCGAGGTCAAGTTCATGCTCTCTCAACTTTCCAAATAATGCAGCCATGGTCATTGTGTTGAGATTTTGTGACTCAGAAATTGCAGTCACTTTTGGTTGCCAAGACCTGTCTAAAGATTTCAAAATTTTTATATTTAGCTCATCAGTATCGAAAGACTTACCTAATCCAATAAGATGGTTTACGATGTTGGTGAAGCGTTTCTGAACATCTATTATTGTTTCCCCTTGCTTCATCCTGAACATTTCGTATTCCTGGATTAAGGTATTCTTTCTTGCTCTCTTAACATCATCTGTACCTTCATGGGTTACTCTCAGTATTTCCCACATTTCTTGTGCAGTTTTACAAACAGAAATCCTGTAAAACTCATCAACAGTTAAAGCAGATGAAATAATATTACGAGCTTTTACATCATTACCAAATTTTCTTTTATCTTCAGCAGTCCATTGGTCACGGGGCTTTGGTTCCTGCATATTGTTAGTTGGAACAAAAGGACCAGATGCAACAACATCCCAAATATCTATATCAATAGATTCCATAAAAATTTGCATTCTTACCTTCCAGAATGCATAGTTCTCACCTGTGAATAGTGGTGGTCTATTGATAGAAGCACCCTCTGCAAAGGTTTGATGTGATCCTGCCATTTGAATGACTATCAAAGCAAGCTCTGATACCAATTGTCAGAAGCGGCTGCAGCGGATGGGTTAGCGTGGAATAACAAACCAAGAGGGTTTTTAATACGAACGTGTGCCTTTTAATTTCTACTCAAATAAACTTACCAAACAAATAATAAAGACAAATAAAGCGAGAGTAAGGTTGAGAGAAATTTGCACAGATGATTTTATCCTGGTTCGGATCTTACCAATCCTACGTCCAGTCGTTTATCTCAAACAAGATAAACAATTCACTAATCACAAAACAATTACAAATTACAATCACAAAGAAACAATTTGTAAGAGTTTAGAAACCACCTCTCTTGATACCACAAGAGATGAACCTACACCTCCTTTGAGTCTTCACAAAGGATGAACACCTCCTCCGAATACTTCACGAAGGATGATTCTCTTCCGAACACCTCCTTAGACACACCAAGGATGAACCGGCTATTTCCTCTGTCACCGTAGCAGCACTTCACCAGCTCCACAGACAAGAGTTTCACAAGCCGAACAAGAACACACAAGTCTCAAGAATTTCTGAGTATTTGAGCACAAGGGAAGAGTTTCTGTGTCTCTAGTTATTGATTCTTGAGAGGAAATGAGAGTCTATTTATAGACTCATCCAAAGGCTCTTCCATTCACTAAAAGACAAACTTAACGGCTAGTTTCTCCAACGGCCATAAACGACTAGTTTGTCCAACGGCCATAAACGGCTAGTTTGTCCAACGGCCATAAACGGCTAGTTTGTCCAACGGCCATAAACGGCTAGTTTGTCCAACGGTCATAAACGGCTAGTTTCTTCAACGACTAGTTTCTCCAACATCCGTGTTAAGTGCGATACTCTTACCGTTAACCGTCACTATTCACGTGAATAGTGTTACTATTCATGTGAATAGTACTATAGTGTTTTGTTGCAATGATTTACTATAGTAATTTTACAAAACACTTTCCTTTTTCTGATCTAAGTCCTATACATATTTCTAAGAGTATTACAAAAGCTTTCCATCACAATACAAATCTTCAAATCATTTTGATTCTTGATTGGTCTTGACTTGATTTGGACATCATCAAAATTTCATCTGCATCATTTTGCTAACAAAAGTGGGAGTGATGTTGGAGATGTTGGGGAGATGAGAGTGATGATGCTGGAAGTGGTGTTGGAGATGAAAGTGGTGAGAGGCAAAGGCTCTGGTCAGAGGTAAATGATGAATGGTCCTGGGGTGAGGGGGGATCGAGGCTGGATTATGGTTGAAGGTAGAGGCGTTGAAGATGCAGATGATAGGTGACGGCTCAGTGTCGGAGATGAGAGTGATGATGTTGGTCGAACGGTAAGAATGAAAACGGTGGGCTGGAGTTATGAGTTTCTGTATGATAGATGATGAAGGCGTTGGGTTGAGGTGGTTACGGATGGGGTATATGCGAGAAGGCGAATGGCTGCCCAGGCCGAGAGAGGCAAGACGAAGGCTATGGCGATGGCGCCTTGAGCAAAAAAGGAAATCATGCTTCTCTGGATTTGACCATCATGATGTTTTATGGATAAGTGTTGAGAAGATGAAAAGGGATGTTGAGTGTTATGAAAGACCAGAACTCAGGAGAAAAGGAATTTCAGTGAAGCCTCGTGGTGTAAGAAACATTAGGCAGTCGATGTAGCAAGAAGAAGGAAAAAAACGAAAAGAACAACAATACAATATTGAGTACGTGAACATTAACATACAATATTGATTACCTTTAGGATCAAACTAGGATGGAGAACGGGGATGGACGACTTACCTGAATGCTGAAGTTTTCTTTTTCTTTTTTGATAATCTCCTTCTCTTCTCTCGGTGCAGGTCTAGACCTCCTAGGAAGATGGCTTCTCCTGGTCCTCGATTCTTGATACAGTGAGGGGAGCTTTTTTTCTTTCAGAGAGAGTCCCCCTTGGTTATGCTCGCCTCTTCCTTTTTGTGTATCCCCTTCACTTTCTCTTCTCCATTGCTTTTTGTGAATTGTCAATCCCTCTGCTGTGCCTCCTGCCAAACCAAATTGCGCTTCTGCTCTCCTCCAAAACTTGCCTTGTCCTTGCCTGCCCAAAACCAATTTTTGTCTCCTCGCAGCAGAGCCGTTTTCCTCCACTGTGTCCCCTCCTTTTTGCCAATTTGTCCTTTTCTCACTTTTTGATTCATTTTTTTTATTTTCATTTAATTTAATTTTAAAACCTTTTAACTAATAATAAATTTTTTTAATTATAAAAAAAATGAAAAGATAAAAATTTTATTAAAATTAAAATAAATCAAAAAAATAAGAAACAAAAACAAAAATAAAATAAGAATTAAAATTAAAACGAAGAATTAAAAGAAAAATAATTAAATAAATAAATAAGTAAAAGGAAAAAAAAGGTAAAATAAACAAAATAAGCAATAAAGAAAATGGGTAATAAAAACAATAAGATAAAATAAATAGAACTAAAAAAGAGAAATAGGTAAATGAATAATAAAAGGGTTAAATATGTGACAATCAAAATGCGATAAAACTATAACAATAATCCAGACGAAATTGGATATTGACATTGAATAAATTGTAGGAAATATATGAATAAATTTATTAGAAATTTTCCATTTTTTATTACAAATATTACCAATAGTCTATGTTTAGTTTTTTCACGCTTAAAATAATACATGAATCTCCTTTTTATAAACATGTGTTTCAACAATTATTTACAATTAACATGTTAACAAGTTGAATTTACATTACTGTTGTCAATAACTCAGTCGTTTGTTATGCATAAATACATGTCCATGAAACAATTCTTTATAACATGTAATTTGATAATTCAACCTCCATCTCTATCTTTGATTTAATTAGCAACAACTCAATCTCCATTATTTCAAGCAATAACTCCATCTTCAACTTTGGTTACATCAAGCTCAAAGGCTACAAATCCCGTGCTTAAATATTATACCTTTTTAACTTAGTTTTCCTTTTAATCGGCAACCATGACCTCCTTCAATAAATTGATATGATTGTCAACAGTTTTCTATTCGGTGATTATTCTATAAAGAATTCTCTATTTCAGTAGCGCCTGTGGCCTAATGGATAAGGCGCCTGACTTCTAATCAGGCGATTGTGGGTTCGAGTCCCACCGGGCGTGTTTAAGATACTTCTTTTTGGCATAGTTATCCATATTTTTTTTTTTTTTTTGTTAAAAGGAGTTTTTATTCTTAATTTTCGTGCGGCTTTTAAGTATTACTATTCACTTTTATTTTTATATGAGGTTACGAATGGATGAGTAAAAGAAAGGGTAGGGTCACTTAATATATTTGAAAGAAAACTTTTAAAAATTAAATGTATTTGAATGAAAATTTGAAAATTAAATATATTTGAAAGAAAAATTTTAAAAGTAAATATATTTCAAAGATTTTTTTTTTAAAATTTTGAAAATTAAATGTATTTGAAAGAAAAATTTTAAAAATTAAATATATTTGTGTTTCGGTAAATTAGTTGAGGCCGAGATATGAGCACAATGAATCTCCACCGCTCCCTCCAGTGATACCGTTACTGTCACGCCTTCTTCTCGTATAAAGCTCTTTGAAGGAAAGTGGGTTGGGTACCTGCAAAGGTACTCCGACGCTCAAGTCAGAAAAAGATGGATAGAACCTTTATCAATTCAATATGAAGAAGAAGATCAATATTTTGTTTCTTAATTTCTTTCTAGGAGGAAAACGTACCTTTTTTCTCTTTCCTTACTCATATTTATTCCAGTAATGAAAATAAACCGTTTACCTTAAAATCAGGTTGGTTGAGAATATGATTTTCTGTAAAATACAACCGTTAAGTCGTGCTTGTAATGGGTCGTTGACTCCGTGATCCTCGGCGTTATAACCGGATACATCCAACTGCTTGCTTCTTAACTTCTTATGATTAAGATGTCAATTTTGACTGAGATTGACCAATCGCCCATTAGTTCAATTATTAGACGATCGTTGTACAACGATCGCTTATGATGGTTGATGTCAAAGTCGGCGACGAGCTACACAGGATATCTATTAAACGGTCGTCTACTTAATCAATAGACGATCGTTTAGAGACGTGACTGAAATTGACTGGTCGTCCTTTAGTTCAATCATTAGACGATCGTTATAGACGATCGCTTATGATGATTGATGGCAAAGATGGCGACGAGCTACACAGGATATCTATTAAACGGTCGTCTACTTAATCAATAGACGATCGTTTAGAGACATGACTGAAATTGACTGGTCGTCCTTTAGTTCAATCATTAGACGATCGTTATAGACGATCGCTTATGACGATTAAATATATTTTAATAAATATAAATATTAACTAATTATAGTTAAAAAACTATTCGAGTTATGATGAGTAGACAATTGTGATATAAACTTGTTAGATGTGTGTAACACTTAAATTCGGAGAGTCGCTGAAAAACCTTAAACTTAAAATTTTTTTACAACATTAACCAAATCCTAAAAACATAAACTAAATACAATCAATAAATTCCAAATTTTATAAATTCCAAATGTTAATTAATATTTATAAAACCAATTATTGATATTCAATTGTATCTAATAAATAAATTCTTAAAATCCTTCTTAAAGAAAAATACAATTCATATGAAATTTAAGATAACATTTCTCCTCTAGCAAGCGTCTACTCAAAACCTATAATGCGTGTCTACTCAGAACCTATAATATATGCATATGTTCCTGTACAACACAAACATTATACATACAAAAACAAATATGAGTGAGTTAATCGAATAAACATCAAAACACTAATACAACATTTATATCCTAGCCATTAAGTCTACACCATACAACAAATAACATTAATACATAATAAAACTATAACAAGCAACACCATAATAAACAATACAATTCCTTAAAAGGAATCATGATCAACTCATTAGCTCTACACAACCGGTCCATCAAAGGAAACTCGTGCCAATACCAACCATCTCTATAATCGTATGTCATCTTCCAAACTTCATCACACCATTCGTAAGTCATACTCATTATGCAATGCAACTCAGTAACAATTAAAAGAAATAATTTCCAATATATCAATTGATAAGTGTAAGATGCTAGTTGATTGTTCAGACATATTATCATTAAGCACAATGATTATTGTCCAGAGAGAGGTGGTGATTGATCTTGTTTTCTTACGATGAAGATATCATCCACAAAGACATGGGAAAAAAGGTTACAAGGTTTTTGTAAGAGTGTTTGAGTATTTTAGGGTTTTTAGAGTGAGTGTTTTGAGAGTGAAAAAGAGTGGGATAACATAAGGCTTAAGAGATTATGAGAAATCTAGGACTTTTTGGAAAAAAGATATGAAAGAGTTAAAATGCTGGCTTTAAATTTATAGAGTGAAAAAGGGGGGTTACTTTTTGAGAGTAATGATGGTTTTCGGGAAACAATTAATGCATTTTGTATGGTTAGATAAGGTGACAGAGGTTTGAAACCTTCTTTAACCTAGATGGTCCTCAAAAGGGTCAAGTAGTTGGGCTCAGTACTAAACACAATTATGCATGCAAATATGAGGTGTTTTTAGACAATGTTTCTTATACCATACAATTGATTATGACATCTCTAGACGATATGTCTTATGATATTTTGAACTAGATGCAATGTGTGAGCATTAGTTGCATTGAAATATACCATTCACTCAATATGTTTCATGCCCAAAAAGATTTTTTCAAATATTCAAATTATTTTTCAACTAAAAGTTTTGTGAAAATATCAGCAAGCTGATCTTTAGTTTTTATATATTGTAAATCAATAATTTATTTTTGGACATCATCACAAATGAAGTGATGTTTTATTTTAATATGTTTAGCGCTCAAATGCATAATAGGATTTTTAGATAAACAAATAACAACATTATTATCATAAAATATAGGAATTTTTCTCTCATAGATGCCATAGTCTTCTAATGACTCTTGACCCAAAGAAGTAATAAGCAACAACTAGCCGCTAATATGTACTCTACTTCGGCTATGGAAAGAACAATTTTTTTATTGCTTCTTACTTGTCCAAGAGACGAGGTTTCCTCCTCTGAAGTAACAACATCCACTCGTACTTTTTCTTTCAACTTTTTCTTCAACATAATATGCATCACAATATCCCTGCAGTCTATACATTTCTCTTCCTTTAAAGTAAAGATCAAGATTAGATGTTCCAATGAGATAATGAAAAATGCATTTAACAACAATTAAGTGAGTTTCTCTAGGACCTGATTGAAATTTAGCACACAAACAAACACTAAATATAATATCAGGTTTAGATGTTGTAAGATATAGAAGTGAACCTATCATCTGATGATAGATGGTGCTATCCACTTTTTAAGAGCTCTCGTCTAGCCCTAGCCTAGTTGTTGGATGCATTGGAGTCTTCATCTCCTTTGCTTCTTCCAATTTGAACTTCTTAAGCAACTTCTTGCTTGATTTGCAATCCCGGGAAAAACCTTAGTTCATCCATTATAACATTCCAATTTAGGATGCCACATGTAAGTAAAATAACGTTCATTATTTAGAAAAACATAACTCTAACACCATCACAATATAGGTTTGCCTAACTCAGGTAAAGGAGGGCCTAACTCGACTCAGCCTAAGGTGAGCCTGACTTGACTTTTCCTGAGGTGGTCTTGGTATGAGGTGGGTCCAACTTTACACAATCATAGGTAAGATGATCCAACTCTACTTTGTCTAACATGGGTTTGACTTGATTTAACTCGACTTAACCTGACGCGAACCCGACTTGCCTTAACTCGTTGTGGGCTTGACTTGACTCAGCTTAAGGTGTGTTTGACTCAATTGAGAGGGTAGACCCAAGTCAACTATCAGGTATAGATAAGTCTGATTCAACAAAACCCAATGGGGCCCTAACTTGACTTGACCTAATGTGGGTTCAGTATGAGCTTAACTTAACCTAATGTAATGTGGGTTTGAGTCTATTTAGCTTGATATGGGCCTAACTTAATTGACCCTAACATGGATCCAACTTTATTCAACTAGGCTCAAGTGGGACCTACTTAAGTCGGTATGAGGTGTGTACAGCTTGCCTTGCCTAAAGCAAGTCCAACCCGACTCAACCCTACGTGAGTCCAAATCAACTCAACCTTTTATGGACTAGACTTAACTTGATTCGACTTGGATCCTACTTAACTATTTTCAATATAGGCTTGATTCAACTTAGCACGATATGGACTCTATTAACTTTAGGCAAACCTAGGAACAACTTCACTTAGACCTAACTCAAACAATCTACTTGTCTTGATTTTGACCAATCCTATCTATCTTGACCTAAGACTCGTTCACGTAGAGTAGCCTATGAGGTTTTATATCTTATGGACTTCTTTTTTTTTACCTCAATCTTGTAAATCAGCACCAAACATGAATATATTTATCCATATTGTATGAGATTTTCTCAATTTGAAGAGTTGAAATATTTTAAACAGATAATATATATATATATATATATATATATATATATATATATATATATGAGTTTGCTAACTTGCATATACTCTTTTTTTAGTTGGTACATTTTAGCAATGTGTACCGGGTTTTAGTAGACAAAAATATCCTCATATATTATGAATTCTAAGTTAAGGTCAAGGGTATTTGAATAATTTTCATTCTCAAAACTAAAAAAAAAAACAAGAAACCCCCAAACCCTTACTCACCTCCCTCATTCTTCTCATCCCTTTCTTTTTCTCTCTCTCACTCCAATCTTTTCTGTATCATCACTACTGTAGCCCCAACTAAAAAAATCAGAAACATTTGCCCAACCCTAATCCACATTCCTCACTTATCCAATTTGTTTCTCTCTCATCCCCATACTCTCTCTCTCCCACACACAGTAACCTGCAACACTGCAATTTGTTTCTCTTGCTCTGTTCGTTCATTTGTTTTCTACTTTAATAACAAAATAATTGATGATGTTGATATTGATTTTTGATTGAGGGTTGTGTTATTTCTTTTCCCTTCTGATTGTTATTAAATTTGTAAAAAACTAAAATCTACAATAATTTCAAAACTGAAAAAAAAAAACAAGAACCCCCACGAAAAGACGTTAGCATGAACCTATAATAGTTGCAAAACATTTAGTTTCCTAATATCAATTTTGATAAAATCATAGAAATGAAAGGAGTAGAAGTTAAACTATGAGCGTAGTGGTAACAAATTTATTAAGTTTAAATTCCAATTTAAAATTCAGTGCGTTTTGTTTTTCTTAATTTCACTTATGCAGCAAATAATAAATCAGAATGAAAACATCATGTTTATATTGACCAAACAAGTTGGAGATGTGAATTGTTTAAAATAAATTACACGACGTTATTTACTTTGGAAAGTAATTTCCTAGTCTAATTGAGAGCTAAGAGGTTCATTATGACTAGTTTACTAATTTCTAGTTTATTTTTAATTTGTTGGTATATCAATGGAATTCTTCTTGGAAACTACTCAATATTCTGCAATTTGCTCAAATATAGAAGATGTGTAATTTTGTTAGAATTTTTTATTCTTTTTTCAAAAATGAAATGAAAATATACTTATCAATATGAAACATTCGAAAGGGAACGAGCAATGGTCTCTTTGAATAAGGGGAGAGAGTCGACAACAACAATTTTCTATGTTCATAACTCTCTTCAATAATTTTTTCTTGTTAAATCATTTAGTACAATGTGTAGGACCTTCATTTTTTTTTGTTGTGTTTTGACGTTGGTTATATGTACGAAGGTGAAAAGTATATTCCGAAATAGTGTTTTCAGCAGAAAATATGTTTTTGAAATTATTTTTAAGAGCTGACTTCAGAAATCCATTTTTTGGACAATGACTTACCCATTCCAGAATTCCCTTTTCACATAAGGGTTTTTCTCTTATGGACAATATTTATGGACAACTTAATAGTTAAAATATCAAATCTCCCTAAAGATAAAGTACTAATTCTAAAATTTAAAAACGAAATTTAATAACAATCAGAAGGGAAAAGATATAACACAACCCTCCAATGAAAAATCAACATCAACAACATCAATTATTTTGTTATTAAAGTGAAAAACAAATGAACGAATAGAGCAAGAGCAACAAATTGCAGTGTCGTAGATTGCTGTATGTGGGAGAAAGAGTATGGAGATGAGAGAGAAACAAATTGGATAAGTGAGGAATGTTGATTATGGTTAGGCGAGTGTTTCTGATTTTTTTAGTTGGGGCTACAGTAGGGATGACAGAGAAAAAATTGGAGTAAAAGAGACGAAAGAGAAAAAGTTGAGAAGAACGAGAGAGATGAGTAAGGGTTTGGGGTTTCTTGTTTTTTTTTTTTTTTAATTTTGAGAATGAAAATTATTTGAATACCCTTGACCTTAAAACTTAGAATCTATTATGAGAATATTTTGGTCTACTAAAACCTGGTACACACTGCTAAAATGTATCAACTGAAAAAACAATGCGTAAGCAAGTTAGCAAACCCCATGTGTGTGTATATATATATATATATATATATATATATATATATATATATATATATATATATATATATATATAACTTTTATAATTATGATTACACATAATTTTTTTTAACTTTTAATTTGAAAAATATTCGTTCTCCATCCTTAAAATTTCTTTTTAATTTGTAAAGAAAATTCTCACACTTAATCTATTATATGTTTTACTAGGTATTATTTATAAAAATAATTCTGTTTCAATTTTACATTTACTTTATCATTCTAACGTTGTCATAAAAATGGCCCTTCAGGTACCGCTCAAATCCACAGAAGGCTATCAAATACACTATTTCTGTGATGTCCCTCTTTGCTGCTGCAAAAAGATGCTATATGATAAAAAAGCCATTACTCTGAAGCTAATAATGACTGTCAAAAAACTAGAGCCTACGGAATTATAGAATTCAGAAAATGTAGAATATTTAGTGACGTTTAGTATCCTGATAATTTCTGCACTGATCCTCATCTACACCTTTTCATCTCAGTGACAACCACAGTAAACTTAGCGTGGCATTACACAGGTTTAACATTTGCAGTCCTTTTAGAAACAGCCTTAATTTCATACCTTTCAGCACTTTAGCTTATCTGCGTGTTAGTACAAAACTCTCACATCACCCACTTTTCTCTTTTGCAATCTCATAATTATAGTCAGAAAACTGGAGTGTCATACTGAAGAAACTCATCAACTATATACAAGACAGCAAAATACAAAATTTACTACTGTAACGAGGAATCAATACAGTAATCAACTACGTATCTTTGCAACCTCTAAGAGATTTAAATGATCAGAGGACAAAAACATAATAAGAGATCCTGAGTTTTAGTTCCCCTGAAAACAAATTATCAATTAGGGACTAGTGCACTAGTTTTGTTGGTCAAAGCACATATATATTTTTGGTAGCAAACATACATTGTAGTTTTTTTTCCTTCTCTTCATCCGGGTGTCATCTATAACTGTCATTTGTACAATAGCAGGGATCAAGTTTTGCATATATTACATTCCAATCACCAATCCTGTATGACTGCAACTCCCATGAATTGCTTGTGCAATCTGCAAAACACTTTTCGTGTATTGAAACTAAAAAAGATTTGCAGCATGACAATATATCAACTGGTCAGTTGCAAAGCAATGAATCAATCAATCAGGACTGCATTTACAGGCAATAGTTGGCATAGATGCTAATGTGACCAACAAAATCTAAAAAATTACTCTCACAAAAGGAGAGATATATATTCACATATGTACACCAAAATTGGGTGCACTATGATTGCTTTTGACACAAACACCCACATGGGCAACACAAACTAAAATACAAACTCAACGAGTTCACTCCTCATCAACATATAAACTATCCATATCAACACATGTTCATTTAAATTGATCCCAAAAGAATAACATTAACATATGAATGAAGCGGCCTGATATAGAGTAGACGCGGATCAATCCAGAAGCAAAGAACCATTTCTGAAGTAACAAAACAAAACAATCCCCAATGCTCAAGAGGTAGGTAATATATTCACATTCCCGAGTTCACCATAACAATGATGGAACCTGAAAAATAGCATACACCCTGAAGCACCGTTGTTCATAATTCATCAATCAAGAGTTCCTCGAATCATGAAGTTTCTTAGCCAGGGTGTCACGCAGAGCCAAAGCCTTGGACGACACAGCCTCACCCTCCAGCGAATCACACGGGCCACTGTAAGAGTCCTCAAACCCCGAAGCCAAAGCCGAAAAGTCCTCCCTCATGAGCAAACTATTATGAAGAATGGAACACGCACCGATATACGCGACGGCCATCTTAAGCTCCTCGGTAACGGGTCGACTGAGGACCCCCCAATTCCTCAAACTGGCGGCGGTTCGGAGCGCAGGGAGGCGCATGGTTGCATGAGCAGCGTTGAAATCGGCTCGGAGGGTGCCAGGGAGGGGTTGGGCGAAAGGAACGATGAGCCAGGGGAGCAAAGGGTATTGGGAATCGGCGACGAGGTACTGGGTAAATGGTGCATTGAGGAGGGTTCCCTGTTCGATGTCGTTGAAGAGAGTGGAGGATTTAAGGATTTGGGAATCGGTTTTGTCTCCGAGGAAGCCGGCGGCGATGGTGAGAATCCGGAAGGAGGAATCGACGACAATCTGGGCGGCAACGCGGGAGGGGGAGTTGGTGTGGGCGTTGACTACTTGGAAGCGGGTGCAGAAAACGACGCCGCAGCAGTTGGGGAGGCCGGAGAGGGATTGGAAGGATTGGGAGACGGAGCGGAGGTCGGAGGGGTTGGGGAAGGAGACCCAGAAGCGGAAGTTGGTGCAGAGGACGCGGCAGAGTTGCTTGACGCAGAATTTGGAGACAGGAACGGAGACAGCGAATCGGGCGGAGATGTCAGGGTAGTCGAGGCCGGCGGCTAGGCGGGAGAGACCGATGGCGAGGCGGAGGGCGGGGGAGAGGTTGAGGGGGAAGAGTTCGGCGGGGTCACGGCAGTCGAGGAGGGGCTCGAGGAGGCCGGAGAGCCATTGGAAGGTGGAGGAGGTCATCATGAAGGAGTTGCGGAAGGAGTCGGGAGTGCGGGTGAGAGTAAGCGAAAGGGGATTAGCATCTTGGGAATCGCGTTTGCGTTTGCGTTTGCGAGAGAGGGAAAGGGAGAGGGTGGTGGTGAGTTGGTGGGAAAAGAGAAGGAGAGGGAGAAGGGAATGGGAGGAATTGGGGAGAGGGGAATTGCGTGGTAAAATGTGGAGGAGCAAGAGGAGGAGCTGCGAGATGAGGGAGGAAAGTATTGCGGCTAATTTGCGAGATTCCATTATGATGGAGAAAGGGAATTTTGGGGGAACGGAAACCGAGGTTTCTCTGTTTGTATTGTTTCGGAGAGAATAAAGGTTTGGTTTTTGTTGAATTCGGCTGAATAATTCTACAGTCAACTCAACTGAGTCACTCACTTACTCTGACACAGGTGACCTTTCATTGGCTCTGAACGTATCACGAACCTTCCATTTCGGCGCCCACCTCAACTTTCCGAATCTTCCATTTCATCCGCACGTGCCACCTCTATCCTCTCTTCTCTTCTTCCCTAAATTACGTCACTACCCTTCACATTTTCAAAAACCTTTCATTTTATTTTAAAACATTCCTTTCATAGTTTTATACAAACTTCCCCCTCCTTTTAAAACCTTTACCTTTCTCTTCTCTAAATTAAACTTCAAAAATTAAAGCATCTTTGGTCCAAAAGATACTAGATTTCCTCCTTGGTTTATAAGGTTTCAGTTTAAACTTTCTCAATAGAAAATGTGGTTGCCGATATTCCCAACAAATATTAGTTATACATTTACGTCCCATGTTTTCTGAAAGTCCTATACAAATATGTTTGTCACCGTATTAAGCTAGCCAAAAGGTGGACTGTATTGCTTAAACTAAATTGTAATCTGGTTATGGAGTTGTTTAGGTTTGTTATTGAATCTATCTTGGGGGGTTTTGTTTGTTTTCATAGGATACAAGTTTCTTTCATATGAAAAACAATAATGTATCAATCTGCATATTTAAAACAATAATGTATTAATGTTAACTTTACTATCTTGATCCTGTTTGTCCAGATCCCAGTCCCATAATTCAATATAAATAAGAAGACTGATATAAAAGTTTATGAACCTACAACTTGGATCTAAGTTGGTCTTGTGATCAATTGAGATTTCATTAAGAAATATTATTGTACAAGAGAAATTTGATATTTTCTTTATTATCTATCTTTTTGTATTTTTTTAATTATTTTTGTAACTAAAAATATTTTCTTATTTTACGGAAAATAAATATGATTTGTAATTGTTTTATTTATAAATAAAATATTAACTCTCATCAACCGTGGACGAAACTATCTTGATTTAAGGTAATCATTAGCTTTGAGTCAAGAGAGCTTACTATATTATTGTGCTTTGTGATGTACGTTTGGCAGTAATTGTAGTAATAAAATATCATCCTCTGGGATTGAATGAGTTGAGTACCAGTTTACTAACTTACTTAATTTTGAGTGATGAAATTTATCGAGTGAAATGATGAACATAAACAAGTGATGGAAATTCAAATGATATAAACAATGTTAGAGAATTGATTTCATACCTTTTCATATAATTTCCTCCCCTTTTCAATCGATGTGTAAATTATAATTATCCACTTGAGTTTATTTAGAGCTTGTTTACCCCTAATCCCTTAGTAGGCAAACGTATCCCTTGAATTTGAATCCCCAATCCCTTAGGCCAATTACAAATTCAACAAGATCATGAAGAACAATTATATCTCAATTCAAACTAACTAGTCTTGCCCAATTTCCCAATTGTGACAGCATCTAATCTGTTCTATTTATAAACGCAAGCAATTCTCAATCTCCCAACTGTGAAACTGCTCATAGAATAGACATTAAAACATAAATAGAACACTGGGATAATTAAAATGAACTTAACATCAATTGAAAAAGGTTCAGAAAATATAATCCAAAGCACTACATCAATCCACTAACAAAAGGAAATTTAGTTCTGCATAATGGAAAAAGAAAAATCAAAAAGTAAAAGTTCCGCAAAAAGTTGCAGCCAAAAGCTCCCAGAAGAAGACGAAGAAGAAGCCCCCTTTCTTGTCTGTGAATTCCCTCTTTGTCTCCCCCTTCCACGTGTTTTCATTCCTCCCCCATCATTTCCACAAATTCCTCTTTTTTAGGAGAGTGGTTTTCCTTTTCCCTAACTTCCTCCAATTTTCCTTTAATTTAATCTTTTAAAATCAGTCATAAAAGAGATCAATAACTGCTCAATAACTGCTCCTGGAAACTTTCACAGCCCATGGAAAACTCCCCACTCTGCCTGTGTTCTTCTCTGCTTTAATTCTGTTTTCTTTCGTGAATCCACAGATTACTCCACAGGTTGTGGGAACTTTCACAGCACAGTTGTTGAACTTTCTGTTTTGCAACTCCATTTAGAAGCAACATCCACATGTAACTCCACAGGTTGTGAGACTGTTCACAGCTTGGTTGTTGAACTCTCTGGATTCATCTTGGTATCTGGTACATCAATTCTTCCTAAATTGTGATTTTGGCACTTAGAATCATCAATCTACAATAAAAACACAAAATGCCAATGTATGATCCGAAACAGAGATAATCCATGACTAAATCCTTCAATGAATGCAATTATGCATGCAAATGACCTAAACTAAGACATGAATGCAATTACATGTACTCACACATCAAAATACCCCATGCTTAGACGTTTGCTTGTCCTCAAGCAAAGAGAATTCAACTAACACAGAATGATTATGTACACAGAATGATATAAAACCTAAATGGAAACATACCATCTCATTTAAAGTTCAGTTCAAACAATGATATTCCTCAAGCCCATACTTCACAAAATTTCAAGCATAATGACTAACTTATTGGGACCCTAAGTGCAATTACTGAATTGAGGTATGACACAAGACATTAAGGCAGATAATATTTGACATTGAAGTGTCCTGAAAAAGATTTTCTATTAGGTTCCTCACTTAGAAAACACTTACCTGTCAACTAAGCATGGGTCTTCCACTTGCCACACTCAGTCTCAAAGGTGTGTCTCTTCCCCAGTAACATATAGTCTCAAAGGGGTGTCAATTTATTCCCTCAATTTATTGTTTTGTTTTTGTTTTTGTTTTTTTTTATATATATATAAACTTTGACAGACAATTCTCCAGTAACCAAGTGCAGTGAGTGTCACCATAGAAACCTAACAGAAAATATTTTCTATCTTTTCCCCAAATATTATCTTCCATTAGTATCTTAGTGTCAAATCGCACTGTGTAGTGTGTGAAGTTTCCCAACAAGCAATCAGAAATCTATTCACAATGTGCTTAGAAAATATCATTGTTGAAAACATAGAACTCAAAGCTAAAATGATACATTTCCATATAAACGTTAAATGCACATGCAAATGCAAAATGTAAGATGTCATACATACAAACACCCTAACCCTACATATTTACAAAGTCCCCAATGTATGGAAAGTAAAAAAAAAATATACAGGGGGTTAGAACTTACAAGATTAGTGATGACTAGAGTTGAGCTTGGTGAGAACTTCTTGCAAGAGTTGTTCCACCTTCTGCTGATGAAGAATTTGATTGTCCCTAAATTGGATGAACTCCTGATAATGTAGGAGTTGTTGTGCTTCGAGTTCAGTAAGGGACTGCTGGATACGAGCATTAGTGTCAGGTGTAGAAGGCCGAGGAACTGGAGGTATGTGAGATGACGGTTCTGGATCATGATGAGGGGGATTTTGGCATTGAGAAGCAGAGAAGGTCCATCTATCTTTACCCCGCACTGATGTGAACTCTGGATTTGGAAGACGTTGAGGTTGCAAGCCTGTGATAGCACTCATGACTAAGCAATAATGATCTTCCCTTTTCACCAGCATCTCATTATGGATTAACATTTCCAAATCAATTCGGGAATTTCCTGAGATTGCCTTGTCATTCTCCAAAGAAATGTTGAGATGCAAAGCAATAATGGTGATCAGGCCACCAATTGCTATTTGCCCAGATGATGCTTTTCCTACCTTGCGAAACTGCCTTGCCAACCAAGCTCCTGAGTCTAATGGAACATCGTTAACATACCCCACAAGAATAATAATTCTGACTTTCGAACCGCAGAATGACTATCACCCCTAGCAAATAGTGTATGAGCCATGAGGCGGTGGGCATATCTAAAACAGGGGTGTTGGATATTAGCCTCCTTGGAATCAGATGAGATAAAAGAGCTTGATTGAGACAATTGATACCAAAAAGACCAAGCATCAAAACTTCTAGGACAGTTCCTTTCACCTCCAGTTGGGAAACCAAAGATTGCATTGAACTCAGCTAAAGTGAGTCTATAAGACACATTATGCAACCTAAATGCTATCAGCCCTTCTTCACAATCCTTTCCCTGCAATATCTCTGCTTCCACAGAACTCAAGAATTCCCTTGTGATTTTCTCGTAAGCAGGGTATTTCAAAGTGACAAAAGAACTCCAGCCAATATTCTCAAGCATCCATTTTAATTCATCCGACATGCCTAAAGTGCTCAGTGTATTTTCATCACAATAACGCGTAGGCACTGTAACACCCTAATATTTTAAAGGGTATTACTGATAGTAGAGACTAAATTAATTTGATATATTTTATAAACCATCAAACTTTATTTCAATTCTCCCAAAGTACAATACCAAACTTACAAACTTCAAACAATATAGTCTTCACCACTTAACATAAATTCGAATTTCAACTTATAAGTTTTACACAACATAATTTTTCCATTACAAATTTATTCTTTTTACAAAATATTCCTGAAAGTTTTTTTCCCCCGTCTCTCTCATCTCTAAGCTTTTTCAACCGCATCTGCGACATTATCTATTCACATATAACATGAGTTATATGATCATAGCACAAACAAATAAGGGTAAGCCAACCATATCATAAAATCATTAAACTTGTAATAAAAATATTATAATCATGTATTTCTGCAATTGATAAAATATCATTATTCCGATGTCATTAATTCATCATTATCAAAATCATCTTTCTCATTTCCATAAATCTTACAAGTGTTCCATGCTTACTCATGAAGCCTTATGGTCAGACCGCTCTCTGCCTGCTTCCTTAAGCCTCACTTATATACTATGTCTTACTTTCTGAAGCCTTATGGTCAGACCCCTCTCTGCCTGCTTCTATAAAACTTCCGATGTCATTAATTCATCATTATCAAAATCATCTTTCTCATTTCCATAAATCTTACAAGTGTTCCATGCTTACTCATGAAGCCTTATGGTCAGACCGCTCTCTGCCTGCTTCCTTAAGCCTCACTTATATACTATGTCTTACTTTCTGAAGCCTTATGGTCAGACCCCTCTCTGCCTGCTTCTATAAAACTTCCGAATCATATGTTTATGTCAAAGCCTTGTGGTCAGACCACTTTCTGCCTGCTTTCATAAACCTCAAGTGTTACTTTGCTCATACCAAACTCTCATGGTATAACTCGAACAAACTACTCCCGGTAGTAAACATCATTTCATAAGTAATGATTTCTCATATCCACCCCAACATTTCATAAAACCAACAATTCATACCCTCTTATCCACCTAACTCAATCATGTTCATTCTTTAATCATGAATTCATAATCACCCGTTTTGGTATCAATAAATCAAACATATTGCCAGATATCATGCTTCATATTATAAACTCATTTTGCCCATAACGAGTATAACTCAACATATTTTCACCAAAAAAAGATCATGGATCAACCAAAATATATCAACATATCTTAAGAACTACATATTAAAGTATGGGCTCAATGTAATGATAAATAAAATATATATGAAATTTTTACCATGATAATATTATGCATCTACAATCAACTTGTTTTATTTTATTTTCATCCTATTATAGATTTTTCTTTACCCCAATTGGTCACCGGAGAGGACCCAGATGTCTGAACGCATCAAACTCACCTTCGACGCCAGCACATATGACTAGTCACAACTGACTGGACCAGGCCAGGGCTGCTCTATGATCAGGGATGTGCCAACTCAGGTTTTTAAGGTTCCTCTATCCTACCAACAAAGGGAGGTCCTCAATAATTAACAATTTATTTATTTAATTTATCTACCTTATTTTCTTATGCTCTAAATCTTAAAATGCTTAATTTTACTTCCTCTCACAACAACCTCAACCAGTATCTGTATATCTATTTAATACCCATATACAAGTTATTACAGAACCCTTATTCCAAACCTCCCAACAAGATCAATTTCAGCCAACAAACTCATTCAATAAATTCATCACAATAAACATCCATAATAGAATTCATACAAGATAATTATAAACAATTAACAATAATAAAACATTACAATAAATGGTCATAGAAGAATACAATATTTGACAATCATAAAAATAATCTTAATATAAAAATTCATGGGGAAACAAGAAGTTGAATCTGGCAGAGCCGGTTAGACAACTTCTAATCCATCCAAATATAATTAAATAACAAGAACAATAACATGTATGGGGAAATAAGAAGTTGAATCTGGCAGAGCCGGTTAGACAACTTCTAATCCTTCCAAAAATGCAATAAAATAAATAAGTAAAGCAATAAATAGTTTGGGGAAACAAGAAGTTGAATCTGGCAGAGCCGGTTAGACAACTTCTAATCCTTCCAAAATGTAATAAAATAAATAAGTAAAGAAATAAAACATTTGGGGAAACAAGAAATTGAATCTGGCAGAGCCGGTTAGACAATTTCTAATCCTTCCAAAATACAAAAATAAACAACTAATAACATACAAATGGCATAACATAATCAATATCACGTTTTACAACTATCACACTTGGATATCAACACAAAAGCATACTCTCATTTAAATTCAAAATCATACAGAAACAAAATACTCCATAATCAAGATTTAAGATCAGACAAAAGCAAAATATAGCATATTCAAGACTCAAGATAATACAAAAGGAGATACTCAAGGTTAGCTTCCCTTACCTCTATTACAGACTTAATCTCCTCGCTCTCTGAAAACTTCCAGAATATCCCCTTTGAAATTAGAAATTCTTCCAACTCTCTTCTCTCAAAAATTTTCTAAGTTCTTTGGTGTAAATTTTCAGCCTCCCCCCTTGGCTATTTATAGTAAAAAATTTTACTATTCATTTTTACTATTCATTTTTTTATTCATTTTACTATTACAAAAATAATTTTTTATTTGCAAATTGGTGAATTCTGATCTCAAAGCTACGTGGAACACTTATCCTTTTCAAAAATAATTTTTTTTTTAATTTTTTTTTTACTATTCACTTTTTACTATTCACAATTTACTATTCACTATTTACTTTTTTTTTTTTAATTTAGTATCTGACTTACAAATATTTTCAAGGATCTTACAATCTCCCCAACAACAATTATTTTCGCCCTCGAAAATTATTTATTTAAACAAAGACTATTTAACAAAAGAATACTTACAAAAGAGATATGGATTTTCAAAAACCATTGCTCTGATACCCAACAGTGTAACACCCCGATTTAGGCGTTACAATTTATTTTTCCACAAAAATACATATATAACTTTTCTTTAACAATTTTCAACACCAACAAAATATTAAGTGCTTTATTACAACACAAGTCTTCTGAAATAAAATTTCACACAATTCATAAACTTCTGAAATTTAAAATTTCACACAGTTTGAAATTTCAAAACATATTTATTTAGAAATCCCCCATGTCTCTCTTTTTTTTTTTTTTTTCACAGATCCCTCATCTTCTAAGCAAGCCCAGAACCATCTGCTAATTCATCTTAAATAGTTTCTGCTCCCGTATAATATCACACATTATACGATCATTGCATTCCCACAAACACAAACAATAGGGTGAGCTAACTGAAACAAGCATACAATCCATTCACAATCCGTTAATAATACATCCACAGTATTCAATACAGTTAAGCATTATCACAATATCATTGCTCAACAATTTTACTATTCCACTTATCAAAGTATTACAACTTCACCTCATCCGACCTACTTACCAAAGTAGTACAAACCAAGTTATTCTCTCTACTTATCAAAGTAGCACCGCAAGACAATACTGTCTACTTATCAAAGCAGCACAGTATAATTAATTCGCCTACTTACCAAAGTAGCATAAAACAAGATCTTCTGTCTACTTACCAAAGTAGCACAGTATAGTTAATCTGCCTACTTATCAAAGTAGCCCGATTTATATCATTCTCTTTATCTCTTCATTCATCATCTCATCCTGCCTACTTATCAAAGTAGCGCAAATCACCCTGCTTACTTACCAAAGTAACGCAGACCCAACATCTACTCGCCTACTTACCAAAGTAGCGCAAACCAACATCATTTATATTATTTCAACAAATTATTCATAATCAAGCACAACCCATCCAAAACTAATCATATTCAACAAGCATAAGAGAACCAGTGAACTTTTCTCAATTCCCTTCTGTCTACTTACCAATGTAGCATAAATTAACCAAATTACATTTTCCTAACATATCATTCATAACCAATCACATGCCATCTCAACCACTAATCCCGAACCAATCATGCTCAACAAGCACATAATAACCAATCAACATATCTCAGTTTCAATCCTGCCTACTTACCAAAGTAGCACAAATTAACCAAATTACCTTTTTTTAACATATTATTTATCGGCGATCTAAACCAATCAAACTAATCAACAACATGTTTAGATCATATGGTAAGCTTTTCAGTCCAATCCAACGGTTAATGAGGCGGAAATCATCAATTTTGTATAAATGATCCAAAACATAAATTAAACAGTATTGAGATCCCTCAGAAGGTACGAAATTAATATCTCTAAATCTGTAACTCCGATCTAAAATCTGAACGGTCGAAGTATACCACTATCTCTTAAGAACAACATACTAAAATTTCAGATTAATCTAACGGTTATCTAAATAGATATGAAGATTTTACCGAGGTAACTCAGAGACAGAATTTTAAGTGGTTCTCGGTTAAACTCAAAATGCGGAATGAATTCCTCTAAGCACAGACATCTAATTCCAAATCTGAATGGTCAAGATCACCTAATATGTCTTATGAACTACATACTAAAGTTTGGGCTCAATCTAACGGTAAATGAAATATCTATGAAATTTTTACCATTATAACTTAAGAACAGAATTACAGTGTTCATCAAATATTTCCAACTTTCGAAATTTCTTTCTCTAAGCATAGACCTTCAATTACAAATCCGATCGGTCACAGTGTATTAATATGTCTTAGGGATCCTATATCAAATTTTTGAGGTTGATCTAACAGTCAAATAGGTCAGAATCTATATTTTACTGAGACAACTTAGTAACAGAACTACAGGGGTAACTAAATTACTCAAACTTATAGGATTTATTTATCCAAGTACAGACTTTTATTTTCAAATCCGAACGGTCAAAGTTTAGTAATATGTCTTAGGATTCACATATTAAAATTTTAACTAAATCCAACGGTGAAAAAAATTAATAGAAATTTATTACCACAGTAACTCGAAAATAAGAAATTATAATCATGAAAACCAAATTTTAGACAAGTCAATAGATAACTACCATTACCAAATTTTTAACATATTCATATTCATATTCATGATCATAACAAGAAAGGATTAGCTCCCCTTCATCAAAGTCAAGCAATTGGAACCATATTTCTAACCACAAAATTCTAGAAATTAAGTTGAGTTAGCTCCCCTTACCTCATGAAGACTTAAAACACCTTAAACTCTTCTTCAAAGAGAGCAACTCCTCTCCTCCTTGCTAGACCAAGTCAGCCTCCACTCTTAAGACACTTAGGATTTCGTTCACCGCCCACCAAGGACCTCTCTACTCTCCCCCAAAACTCCAAATCTGATTTGGAATTGAAAGAAGATGTCTTAGACAACTAAGGACCCATGCACTTGGCACTTAGCAATAATAAACAACCAATGGACCATCCTAAACCATTTTCCAGCCCTAAAACATGGTAGGAAAGTCTCCAAAGGGTCCCAAAATGTTCTCCTAGTCCAGAACACAACCTACCCACTCCAAAAAGTCGCAACTTGTAAAAATACACCTAAAATTAAGGTTGGACGCTAGCCCTTGGACAGCAAAACTGTCACGTTTTCCCCAGCTCGGTTAGACCCCTTCCCGAAGTCCAAAATATGCGTAGGAGTAGTCAGATTGAAACTCTTTGAGTCTAGTTTCCAATAAAACAAGAATCAACTCAATTGATATTTTACTAAGAATAATAATTTCACTCCCCAAAGTCCCAAAATATTTTCGAAAACCAGGCTCTGATACCAAAATGTAACACCCTAATATTTTAAAGGGTATTACTGATAGTAGAGACTAAATTAATTTGATATATTTTATAAACCATCAAACTTTATTTCAATTCTCCCAAAGTACAATACCAAACTTACAAACTTCAAACAATATAGTCTTCACCACTTAACATAAATTCGAATTTCAACTTATAAGTTTTACACAACATAATTTTTCCATTACAAATTTATTCTTTTTACAAAATATCCCTGAAAGTTTTTTTCCCGCGTCTCTCTCATCTCTAAGCTTTTTCAACCGCATCTGCGACATTATCTATTCACATATAACATGAGTTATATGATCATAGCACAAACAAATAAGGGTAAGCCAACCATATCATAAAATCATTAAACATTTAATAAAAATATTATAATCATGTATTTCTGCAATTGATAAAATATCATTATTCCGATGTCATTAATTCATCATTATCAAAATCATCTTTCTCATTTCCATAAATCTTACAAGTGTTCCATGCTTACTCATGAAGCCTTATGGTCAGACCGCTCTCTGCCTGCTTCCTTAAGCCTCACTTATATACTATGTCTTACTTTCTGAAGCCTTATGGTCAGACCCCTCTCTGCCTGCTTCTATAAAACTTCCGAATCATATGTTTATGTCAAAGCCTTATGGTCAGACCACTTTCTGCCTGCTTTCATAAACCTCAAGTGTTACTTTGCTCATACCAAACTCTCATGGTATAACTCGAACAAACTACTCCCGGTAGTAAACATCATTTCATAAGTAATGATTTCTCATATCCACCCCAACATTTCATAAAACCAACAATTCATACCCTCTTATCCACCTAACTCAATCATGTTCATTCTTTAATCATGAATTCATAATCACCCGTTTTGGTATCAATAAATCAAACATATTGCCAGATATCATGCTTCATATTATAAACTCATTTTGCCCATAACGAGTATAACTCAACATATTTTCACCAAACAAAGATCATGGATCAACCAAAATATATCAACATATCTTAAGAACTACATATTAAAGTATGGGCTCAATGTAATGATAAATAAAATATATATGAAATTTTTACCATGATAATATTATGCATCTACAATCAACTTGTTTTATTTTATTTTCATCCTATTATAGATTTTTCTTTACCCCAATTGGTCACCGGAGAGGACCCAGATGTCTGAACGCATCAAACTCACCTTCGACGCCAGCACATATGACTAGTCACAACTGACTGGACCAGGCCAGGGCTGCTCTATGATCAGGGATGTGCCAACTCAGGTTTTTAAGGTTCCTCTATCCTACCAACAAAGGGAGGTCCTCAATAATTAACAATTTATTTATTTAATTTATCTACCTTATTTTCTTATGCTCTAAATCTTAAAATGCTTAATTTTACTTCCTCTCACAACAACCTCAACCAGTATCTGTATATCTATTTAATACCCATATACAAGTTATTACAGAACCCTTATTCCAAACCTCCCAACAAGATCAATTTCAGCCAACAAACTCATTCAATAAATTCATCACAATAAACATCCATAATAGAATTCATACAAGATAATTATAAACAATTAACAATAATAAAACATTACAATAAATGGTCATAGAAGAATACAATATTTGACAATCATAAAAATAATCTTAATATAAAAATTCATGGGGAAACAAGAAGTTGAATCTGGCAGAGCCGGTTAGACAACTTCTAATCCATCCAAATATAATTAAATAACAAGAACAATAACATGTATGGGGAAATAAGAAGTTGAATCTGGCAGAGCCGGTTAGACAACTTCTAATCCTTCCAAAAATGCAATAAAATAAATAAGTAAAGCAATAAATAGTTTGGGGAAACAAGAAGTTGAATCTGGCAGAGCCGGTTAGACAACTTCTAATCCTTCCAAAATGCAATAAAATAAATAAGTAAAGAAATAAAACATTTGGGGAAACAAGAAATTGAATCTGGCAGAGCCGGTTAGACAATTTCTAATCCTTCCAAAATACAAAAATAAACAACTAATAACATACAAATGGCATAACATAATCAATATCACGTTTTACAACTATCACACTTGGATATCAACACAAAAGCATACTCTCATTTAAATTCAAAATCATACAGAAACAAAATACTCCATAATCAAGATTTAAGATCAGACAAAAGCAAAATATAGCATATTCAAGACTCAAGATAATACAAAAGGAGATACTCAAGGTTAGCTTCCCTTACCTCTATTACAGACTTAATCTCCTCGCTCTCTGAAAACTTCCAGAATATCCCCTTTGAAATTAGAAATTCTTCCAACTCTCTTCTCTCAAAAATTTTCTAAGTTCTTTGGTGTAAATTTTCAGCCTCCCCCTTGGCTATTTATAGTAAAAAATTTTACTATTCATTTTTACTATTCATTTTTACTATTCATTTTTTTATTCATTTTACTATTACAAAAATAATTTTTTATTTGCAAATTGGTGAATTCTGATTTCAAAGCTACCGTGGAACACTTATCCTTTCCAAAAATAATTTTTTTTTTAATTTTTTTTTACTATTCACTTTTTACTATTCACAATTTACTATTCACTATTTACTTTTTTTTTTTTTAATTTAGTATCTGACTTACAAATATTTTCAAGGATCTTACAGGCACAATCACCCGCTTGAGTAATGTGGCGTACCTCTTTCGATGTTCTGTATTTTGAAAAGTGATGCCATTGGAATTAGCGGAGGCACGAGCCCTTTTCCTTGGACGTTGCTTTGCGACTGGTGGCACTGTATTAGGGCGCACAAAAACTGGGCTGGATCTACGACGCACGACGCTCGGGCACCCCACTTAGGGCGCCCGGGCGGGGGACGTCAATTTTGTTGGCTACTTTTTCTACACATTCCACCGCTCAGCGGTACAAACTGCCGCTCAACGCCAATGGCAGCATTTCAGCACTCTCTATTTTTACTGTTTTGCTTGCTTTTTGATCTCCGATTCCTTGGCACTTCAACTCTGCTTCCATATTATCTCATTTTCCTACTAAAACAAGGGAATCGAGTCATAAAATCATTAAATTCAACCTCAACTCTCTTATTCACATAACTAAAGAAAAATCATGATTTCAAGCAAGTTTCTAAGTCAAAAAGGGTGCATTTTGTATCAAAATTATATCACAAATAACGATATTTTAAATCGTTATCAATATGTTATCAGGAAAATTGAATTGGCCTAGTGGTAATGTGATGCGTACCTCAAAGGTCCCTCCCCTTTTTTTTATGATAAAAAATTCTTTAATTTAAAGCTTTTTTTAACATGTACTGATTTGTAACTCATACATAACTTAAGGAAGAGGGATTAGTAGACATGAGATAAATATAATTAAGCCTTTAATCATATTTCTGACTTTTTTTTAATCATTATAAAAGAGTTATGTATATATAAAAACACTCCCCCTAAAATTGAGAACTCCCACTGAATATAAGCCACAAATAAACAGGACAAGATAAGCAATAAGACAAATTTATTTTAGTAGATAAATGAAAACATAACATAAGAGAGATACAAAATGCAAATGAAATGCATGAGGGGTGACTACTACTCATCACTATCATCAATATCTAGAGGTTGGACTAACCCCTCTAGAGCATGGACCTTATCATTTAATCCCCTAATAAGAGAGAAAACTTCCTCATGCCTATAGGCTTGAAGAAGAGACATATCAAATAACTGCCTAGACAACCTCTCTAAGGAATAAGAGTGACTGACTGATGCTGGTGTAGATGGTCCCACTTCATCCTGAACATCATTCATCTCTTGGTCGTCATCTTCATCTTCTAGGTTCCCTACATCATCATGATGGATGTAGGTATTTCCTTGGAAGACGAATCCTATTTGAGGAGGGCAAAACCGCTAATCTTGTTGCTTGGATGAGTGCTTTGGAATGCCTCAATTGAGACATTTACTCCCTTATACTCACAAATTCTGGAAACCAACAAAGCATAGGGTAAAGGATAATGTTTATACCTCTTAGCCTTCATCATGGTGTCGTAGATGAGGCATGGCCAATGAATCTTAATTTCATTGACTATCCCATAAATGATCATCAGGTTAGCTTCGAAACACTAAGCATGATTTAAAACATGGGGACACAACAACCACACAATTAAGTAGTGGATAAGCCTTTCATTACTCTTAAGGTCATTCACCAACAATTGCTTCCTATTCACCTGTACCTTAGGGTTCTTCAAGAATGAACGAAAGGCCAAGATCTTGTTGAAGCCTTCTAGCCCCTAGGTCAGCATCACCGCATCTTCATCAAGTTGAAGTTGAGTCACGGTGGTCCAAATATCATCATCCAAAATAATGTCAATTTATGACTTTTATGTGATTAGTTTTTGTCATATTTAGTGTAACAAACAACTAGATTAATGGACATGTGGCTATTATGTCATGTCTTGGATAAAAATCATCGTTTGAGCATAAATTAAAGAAGATTGGATTAAGGTAATAATATATATCTTTCACATATTACAAAAAAATAACATCAAAATTTAAACATTAGTATCCATACATATTGAAGTTGTGTTATTTTTTCAACAATTCAAGAATCCATCACTTATAATGAATGACACAATAAAGAAGACAAGATAAAAGTGGACTGCGTATCTAATAGAACAAAGAAGTTAGGATCCATATTCGAAATAATTTCTTATCAGGTTTGTCTCTGATTTGTAAAACTCCTGCTGAATGAAGGAGATTTCCGACACGAGGAAACAAGCTGAAATATAAAACTGATGCAAACGCCAATCTGCCCTTACCAACAAACAATAGTCATATCTTTATTTTATTCTTTTTATTTCATTTTATCTTATTTCAAAGAGAATTAGTATACTAATAGGGACCCGTCTTATAATATCTGACATATGATACATTTATCTATATGCATAGTATTCCTTCATGTAATGTACATTCGTATATATTATTCGTTGTTCCTTGTTATTTCAAGCCAATGTTAATAAATTGCTTCATGTGACTGCCTCTTTTATTTCTTGCCAATAGATTTCTTTTGTTTTTACACAAAACCATTGGCTAGTTATACCGAATATGTCCAACAAGCATAAATCTTCTGGCCAACTTCTTAATGTGAAAGATTGAAATTATTCAAAGCTTTCAACCTTGCGTTTAACTTTTTTTTTTCTAAGAAAACGTATAATAAAATAATAGTATGTATAAAAATGTATACAATGTGGAATATTATAATATTGAATTAATCTATAAATTTTTTTTTTCTGTGTGCTAGATGAATTTCCCACAGAACCAAAAGCAGTCGCTAATATTATTATTAAGCGATTAGAATCTGAGATCACCAATGACAATGAATGCATCAGATTCCATCACATAATTACACTCCTTTTACATTGCATTGTCAAACATATGGTTTAACTAATATATTCTCTCTAACTCAAATACTTATCAAATCAAATTGTAGACACATTCATTATGAAAGCAGTCTCAGACGGCAGCACCTGTTATGGGAAAACAAACCACACAATATGTACAAGAACTCTGGCAATTCTGCGTAGTCCCAAAAATTACAAGAAAATTTAATTGAAAATGAACAAAAAGTTCAGCAACTTAAAGTTTTGCTCCCGAAGATCCATGATTAGGACTTGAGCACCCTCTCAATAGCAGCCACATAAAACTCCTTTGGCATGGTACCTATTACAGAATCGCATTTTTGACCATTTTTGAACATTAAAACCACTGGTACAGCCTTAATGTCATAGTCTTCAGCAATTTCCATGTCAGTGTCTGTGTTGACTATGAAGCACTTGACTTTTCCAGCATACTCTGCTGCAATCTCGTCGACTATCCGGTGAACCATCCTGCATGGTCCACACCAATTTGCATAGAATATAACAAGGACTGGAGTTTCACTTTTCAGAATCGAATTATCCCACAAGTCTTTGGTAACTGGTGTAGCTTCCAAATCACAAGTTCACAAGATTCAAGTCACAATACACACTCACATATCATAAATGTAAAATTGAAACCAGGACCAGCTAAAAGCAAGAAACAAATAAACATGAGCCTTGTATCATTGGGTGAACTTTTTCAACATAAATACCCCTTTTGTCATATTTACATACATAGATTGAGAAACTTTCAACTCATTAATAAATACAAATTACTTTAGATGCCTCCCCACATGGATGATTCCAATCATTTCTTTTTTTGTAGCAGAGGGGACATTATGTATCTCATTTCATATGTCATCCCCCATCATGATATGATTCAAACTAACTAGAAGTCTGAAAAATAACTTGGATATCCAGCAATGGGGTTAGGTCAATAGGTCAAGCACCCAAACCTATTGATAAAATACCCATAATAAGAGGAAGGATGCAAGGACAAATGAACTTTTCAAGCTCTTCAGATGAGAAAACAAATATGACAGCTCAAAATTATCAAGTTGGCCACAATGTCTTCAAAAACAAGAGGAAAAGAAAAGAAACTATCAGAGTAGGCTAGCAACTCAAACTAAGAATCAATATTCAATACAATGATGAATGTTCAACTAGGCTACACGATTTTCTTGATATTTAGATAAAGATGGATAAAAGGATAAAAAGGATACTGAGGTTTATAATGCTTCTGATCTCTAATAATTACCAAAACCATCCTTGTGACAGGTCCTGTATGTTGGGTTTTCAGGTGGAAATAAGATAATTACAAGTAACAAACCTTATTTTACATGCCAACCTTTCACAGTTCCATGCCTCTGCTGGTTATTTTGACTACAGATGATTTACAAGCTTCACAAAACTTAAACACGATTCAAAAGAATGAATCTATTCCAACTGCAACTTATACTGAGTGGTTTTAACCAAGGTAGTTTTTTATGTTGGGATACTAAACATTAATGGAAAAGCCTATTTTTTGAATCGTGATTTTGAATTGTATTGTGAATAGTAATATTCATGATCAAGAATAAGACGGCACACACAAATATATAAAAGCATACAAAAGCACAAAGTCATGATCAATATCTCTAGGATTCTTTAACACAAAGACACATGTGAAAAATGAAAACAGACATAAATTAACATAAATCTAAGTGATTTGTTGGGCTTTTGAGTTTACTATCACATAACAATGAACAGATTAAAAGAAACAAAGAGGAGTTTTAAAAACTCATTTGACGCACCTAACCATCTACATGTGAGTTTTGTGAAAAAGGCATATAAATTGTGAAGGCAAGATGCAGAAAGACCATATTCCGATCCGATTTTCTTTCTTAGCTTTCTTTCAAGATGCTAAATTCTAAACTCTAAATGGCACCTTTTGTCACTGACACCAAACTCGATTTTCCTAGCAACACTTCAAAACACCGGCAACAATGATCCAACTCCTTCTAGAAGACACAAACTGGTGGGCAATAGCGTGATAGCACCTCTGTTCCGGAATCATACAATTTACTAGGAGATCTTAATTCATGAATAATCAAGATTGCATTGAAACCAGCAACACAATAGCGTACCAGCACTGTCGCTGTGCCAGAATGCAACCCACTTCGATATTGCAATTCATGCAATACGTGAGTGATCTGACAATTCAGACGCAAAAACTATACTCATCATGATTTGTATCATCTGCGTGCGAATCGTAATATTCTGAAAACCTTAAAGAAAAACTATAATCCTATTTTAAAAAGATCATTTCAACACGCCCATTGTTTCACAGAACTCTACTTCAAAATTTACCAAGATTTTGTTTTGACACCTAATATATCTTTAAGTCAAAATGTGATAACTTTGAAAAGTTAAAACATTAAAGTTCATCACCAAGCAATACACTTTAAATGGGATTATAGAAAAAACCACTAAAATGAAATACAAAGCAATGAATGTTGAATGCATCCCATAATACAAGCATGATCTAGCCACGATCTCAATCCAAAATTAAAAAAACAAAAATAGAAACGTAAATAAATAACTAGACAGATACCTATGATTTGACGACGCGAAGATTGAATTTTTGGCAAAAGAACGGGAGTTTGAAGTTGTTGAGGTTGGTAGGGCATTCGAAGAACGAAGTGGGGAGCATGAGGGAAGGCATGGGAAGAAGGGTCTTTGGGTTTGGGAAGAAAGGGAAAGGAGGAAGTGAGAAAAAAGGAAGCCATTGAAGAAAGAGAGAGTGAAAAGTTAAAGAAGACAAACACAAACTATGGTAACAAAAAAAACCTTATAAACAAATAAAGACATGAGGAAGACACAACTATAGATGCGTGAGTAAATTTAATGTGTGATCGATGTTCTTGCTCAATTACGCAGCTAATTGTTTTTTTTTTTCTTAATCTCTTCTTGTGGATCTAAATGTTTTATTGATTTCCGCGTGTGCTAGTATTAATTTAATAATTTACAATTATTGTATGATGCATACAGTTTTAACTCATCGCTATTTCAACCAAATATATATAAAGTAATAACATATTAGAAAGAGTAGAATGGTCAGTTAAGTATACAGTGATGAAAAATTAAAAAAAAAAGTATATATATATATATTATATGTGTGTGTGGATAAAAACGAACTTCTACTATACCTATAACAAAGAATCTATCATAGAAATTCCCAAAATACATATTTCTATTTGGGTGACACCTAGTCTTTTTATATGGTTTTTTTTTTCAAATTCTGCTTTTCCAAAATATCTATGACTATATGACGACACTTGTCTTTTTGCGTGGTTTTTATGTCATTTTCAAATTTTGTTTTCCCAAGCTCTTGCGTGTATTGCTTATACAGTGGTTTTTTTTTGTCTTTTTCAGTTATTGGTGTTTTGTGCTTCTTTGTAACCGTGGAAAGGAAGAAGGGAAGTGACGAATTTGATCCTTCTTCTCCAGCTTCTCCGTGATTTCCAGCCTTTTTCCTAAGTTTTCATCTTCTTTACACATTGTGTTTCTTTCTTTTCAGCCATTGTTCCGTGAAAGATGTGCTGTTTTTCTTATTTTTACATGTTGAAAACCACACGAGAGATGTTAACCATTTCTTTTTTTCGATTGAAGCTTAGTTTGCCTCTTTGAAGCAAGATTTAGAGGGTTTTTTTTTAGAAAAACCTTTGTTATTTTTTTATTTATTTGGAATTTGTTCTTTTTACTAGGTTTTTTCACTCCCAAAAATATTCATGTTTTTATGCTTATGTTATTAGTCCCAAAAATTTTGTTTTGTTTTCTATTATGCAATTTTTGGATTACATTTCAATGTTATTTATTTTTTCACTATACAAAAACAGGGTGAATATATGTGTGTACGGGACCATTTAATTAAAAGGTAAGAATTTGTGATTCGGGTTTTGTTTTGGTTAATGTGTTTGGTTGTTGAAGATAAAGTGTTTCCTGTTTCTTATGCTTATGTTCTTATGCAAATTGTGAATTACATTTCAATGTTATTTCTTTCTTCAACGAACAAAAAAAAGGTGAATATTTGTGCGTACGAACATCGTATAATTAAAAGGTTAGAATTAATTTGAGATTTTAGTTGTGGTTTGGTTAATGTGTTGGGTTGTCAAAGTAAAGTGTGTGACATTTTTGGTAGGAATATTGTGACGTAGGATCAGCAAAAGGTCAAACTTTCGGGTTTAGTTTTTGTTTGGTTAATGTCTTTGTTGTTGAAGATAATTGTTTCGTGGTTGCGATTCTCTATGTGTTTGCTTTGATTCCGTATGCTTTTTAAATTTTCAAATATTTGTATGTACTTGTTTTATTTTAATCTCTACTTACATGTTTTTTCTGTTAGAATTACCTAACAATTAAGTGACTCATGTGAAAATAAATAAGGGTCAAAATGTGATTTAATATAATTGAGGGACTTAATGGCAATTACAACTTGATGGAAGTTGTATAAGAATGGTGAAGGGTTCTGTCCCTGATGCACACAATTCTGAAGAAGCTCTCTCTTCCATTAAACCATCAAGAAAGTATTGAGAGAATTAAGTTAGCATCAAGGGATAGATTGAGTAAGGAGTTGAAGATCTAGAGCAAGGAAGTCAAGAACCAATTAGCATGGATCAAGGTTAGTAAAATTTCTTATCATGCTTATGAAATTATGTTGATGTTGTGAGAATCATAAATTCTTAAGATCCTGGAACTAATGATAGTAGAGAAACTAATGAAACTTACATGTGGTATCAGAGCTTAGGTTGTTAGATTTATGATTCTCCTAGAATAAGGAAATTTGATTCATGGGTTTTTCCTAAGAAATGATGAAATTATGGTGCTGGAATAAATCCTTCAAGTTATATATGTAAAAAGCTGCATAATGAAATTGTGTGCAAAAGGTAGAAGATGATGAATAGTAGTGTTTTGGGGTAGAAGATGATGAATAGTTGTTGGATGATAAGGCTTACGGGAATGAGAATGCAAATGGTAGAAGTGATGCCCAATTGTTAATTATTAAAGTTAAGCTTAACTTTATGAATGTTGACTTTGCCGTATGGTGTGGTGCATTGAAGGGTGCTTTCAACTTTTGCAATGAATAGTATTATTGAATGCAACCAAAATGCTATTATTAAAGTTAAGTTTAACTTTGTGAATGTTGACAAACGTTTGCCGGGAATGGTGAAGGTGTAATGAAAACTTTTCCAAAGTTTTGTTTTTTAATGAATAGTATATTTAAAAAAAAAAATCAAAAATGTTGGTCAAACTTTGTGTCTGCCACACTGGCACACGTATGAATGGTGCATTACAACTTTGCAAAATGTTATAACATGTACATCACAGTAGTAATAATAACAAATTATTTATGAAAATTAAAGAAAAATTAAAGTCTTTAAGTGATTAAAAATTAAAGGAGAAGTATTATCACATTATGAAAATTTAGTCACTTAAATTGAAATTAGGTTTTTCAATTTAATTATGACACATAATAAATTTTATGTGAATAAATGTATATTGTTAAATTAAATTTAACAAGGATGATTAATAACAAATTAAAGGTTATTGTTATTATTATTATTATTTGAAATTAATTATGGTAAATTTTGTTAGTCACCAAAGTGACCAAAATTTTAAAGTTAATTTAATTTCAAATTATTAATGATTTTATTTCAATTACTCATTGTATGGATGCTAAATTATGAATAATTAATTTATGGGTTAATTGAAAATTCATTATTATAAGATATTTTGTATCATCCAAAGATGATTATTTGCTCTTATAATTAATGAGTATAATTGTAGATAATTTTGTATGCTCGCTAGATTTATTTATATATCCAAAGGTAGTAGATGATTCTAGTTGATGCATATTTTAATTATCAGTAAAGATTTACAATTATTAGCATCATTATGTTTATGTTTGTGTATTAATGGATCTCCCAAAGGAGAACACTAATATGCATAGAATGATGATTAAAGTCTGAATCTATATTTATGACTCAAAGCATTAATGATTAGCATGTATTAATTACAGTCCCCGTTCCGGTATCTTTACACTCGCTCGCTACGTCTGTTCCGGTCTTTAATGGATTAAATTTCCCTGATTGGAGCGAACAAGTTCAATTTCACTTAGGTGTATTGGATCTTGACTTGGCTCTTCAAGTCGAGAAACCGGCTGCTATCACTGATATTAGTAGCACTGAAGAGAAAGCTCACTACAAAGCTTGGGAAAGATCAAACAGACTTAGTCTAATGTTTATGAGAATGAGCATTGCAAGTAACATCAAATCTGCTATTCTGAAAACTGAAAATGCAAAAGAATTCATGAAATTAGTGGAAGAGCGCTCCCAAACTGCTGATAAGTCCCTTGCTGGGACATTGATGAGTACGTTGACCACCATGAAGTTTGACGGTTCACGTACTATGCATGAACATGTGATCGAGATGACAAATATTGCAGCAAGACTTAAGTCTTTGGGAATGAAAGTGGATGAAACTTTTCTCGTGCAGTTCATTTTGAACTCGCTACCGTCTGAGTATGGTCCATTTCAGATGAACTATAACACCTTAAAAGACAAATGGAATGTGCATGAATTGCACAGTATGTTAGTTCAAGAAGAGACCAGACTTAAGAACTTAAGAAGCCACTCTGTTCATTATCTAAAGAATCAAGGAGTTGGAAAGAAATTTAAGAAACATGTAAAGGGTAAAGGACCATTAAAGATTGACGAGTCCTCAACCAAAATCCAGAAGAAAAATGATAAATGTCATTTCTGCAAGAAGTCTGGACATTTTCAGAAAGACTGCTTAAAGCGTAAAGCTTGGTTCGAAAAGAAAGGTGAGCATAATGCTTACGTATGTTTTGAATCAAACTTAACTGAAGTTCCCCATAATACTTGGTGGATTGATTCTGGATGTACGACTCATGTTTCTAATGTGATGCAGGGATTCCTTACAATCCGAACCATAAACCCAACTGAGAAGTTCGTCTTCATGGGAAATAGAGTGAAAGTTCCAGTGGAAGCCGTCGGGACTTATCGATTGATTCTTGACACTGGATATCACTTAGACCTGATGGATACTTTTTATGTACCTAGTATCACTAGAAATTTAATTTCTTTGTCTAAGCTTGATATTGCTGGATACTCTTTTAAATTTGGGAATGGTTGTTTCAGTTTGTTTAAGCGTGCCTGTATGATTGGATCTGGTACACTTTATGATGGTTTATATAAATTGAATTTGGATAATTTATATGCTGAAACTCTTATGACCTTGCATCACAATGTTAGCACTAAACGCAGTTTAGTGGATGAACGATCTGCTTATTTGTGGCATAAACGTTTGGGACACATTTCCAAAGAAAGGATACAAAGATTAGTAAAGAATGAAATCCTTCCAGATTTAGATTTTACTGATCTGAATGTATGTGTGGATTGTATTAAAGGCAAACAAACAAAACACACAAAGAAAGGAGCCACAAGAAGTACACAACTTCTTGAAATTATACACACTGATATATGTGGTCCGTTTGATGTGAATACCTTCAATAAAGAGAAATACTTCATCACCTTCATTGATGATTTTTCGCGTTATGGATATGTCTATCTACTGCATGAGAAATCTCAAGCAGTGAATGTCTTGGAAGTTTACGTAAATGAAGTAGAAAGACAATTAGACAGAAAGGTGAAAATTGTCAGGTCTGATAGAGGTGGTGAGTATTATGGAAGATATGATGAAAGCGGGCAACATCCTGGTCCATTTGCTAAATTTCTTGAGAAACGTGGTATTTGTGCTCAATACACAATGCCAGACACACCACAACAAAATGGTGTATCAGAAAGGCGTAATCGAACCTTAATGGATATGGTTAGGAGTATGTTAAGTAATTCATGTTTACCTGTATCATTGTGGATGTATTCCTTAAAAACTGCCATGTATTTGTTAAACAGGGTTCCCAGTAAAGTTGTTCAAAAGACTCCTTTTGAGTTATGGACAAATAGGAAACCTAGTTTGAGACACCTGCATGTTTGGGGTTGTCAGGCAGAAATAAGAATTTATAATCCGCAAGAAAAGAAACTGGATGCAAGAACAATCAGTGGATATTTCATTGGTTATCCAGAAATATCAAAAGGGTATATATTTTACTGTCCTAACCATAGTACAAGAATTGTTGAAACTGGAAATGCTCGGTTCATTGAAAATGGTGAAACTAGTGGGAGTGTAGATTCACGAAAGGTTGAAATTACAGAAATTAAAGTACAAGTTCCTGTAATTGGTACCTCTTCTTCAAGAGTTGTTGTTCCTCATGTTGTAGAAACACACAACAATCAAGAAGAACAACACATTATTACTCCCATGATTAACAATGAACCAGTAGTAGAACAATCGCAAGAAATAGTATTAAGAAGATCTCAAAGAGAAAGAAAGTCTGCTATTTCGAATGATTATGTGGTTTATTTACAAGAGTCAGAAAATGACTTAAGTATTGATAACGATCCAGTTTCATTTTCAGAAGCCATTAATGGTGATAATTCTGATAAGTGGTTAAATGCTATGAAAGATGAGCTTAAATCGATGGTACAAAATGATGTATGGGATCTTGTGGAATTACCAGAAGGATGCAAGAGAGTTGGGTGTAAATGGGTCTTTAAGACTAAGCATGACCCTCATGGTAATATCGAACGCTACAAGGCCCGACTTGTTGCCAAAGGTTTTACTCAGAAAGATGGCATTGACTATAAGGAAACATTTTCACCTGTTTCTAAGAAAGATTCTTTCCGAATTATCATGGCATTAGTAGCTCATTATGATCTTGAGTTGCATCAAATGGATGTCAAAACTGCTTTTCTGAATGGAGATTTAGAAGAGGATGTCTATATGGATCACCCGATGGGATTCACTGAAAAAGGAAAGGAACACATGGTGTATAAACTAAAGAAATCAATATATGGACTTAAACAAGCTTCCCGACAATGGTATCTCAAGTTCAATGATACTATTATATCCTTTGGATTTAAGGAAAACATTGTTGATCGGTGTATATATCTAAAGGTCAGTGAGAGTAAGTTTATATTTTTGATTCTATATGTTGATGATATCTTGCTTGCAACTAATGACCTTGGTCTGTTAAGTGAGACTAAGAAATTTCTCTCTAACAAATTTGAAATGAAAGATATGAGTGAGGCATATTATGTGATAGGAATAGAAATATTCCGTGATAGATCACAAGGATTGTTAGGTTTGTCTCAGAAAGCATATATTAATAAAGTTTTAGAGAGATTTAAGATGGATAAATGTTCAGCATCTCCCGTTCCAATACATAAAGGAGACAAGTTTAGTCTCATGCAATGTCCAAAGAATGATTTGGAACGGAAACAGATGGAAAATATCCCTTATGCATCTGTTGTTGGGAGTTTGATGTATGCTCAAACATGTACAAGACCAGATATTAGTTTTGCAGTTGGTATGCTTGGTAGATATCAGAGTAATCCAGGAATGGATCATTGGAAAGCTGCAAAGAAAGTTTTAAGATACCTACAAGGAACAAAGAATCACATGCTTACTTACAAAAGATCTAATCATCTTGAAGTGATTGGATACACAGATTCAGACTTTGCTGGCTGTATAGATACAAGAAAATCTACATATGGTTATCTATATCTTTTAGCCGGAGGATCAATCTCATGGAAAAGTGCGAAGCAGTCCGTCATTGCTACATCCACTATGGAAGCTGAATTTGTGGCATGCTTTGAGGCCACTATTCAGGCTAATTGGTTGCGGAACTTTATTTCAGGACTTGGAATAGTTGACAGTATTGTCAAGCCGCTGAAAATTTATTGTGATAATTCCGCAGCAGTCTTCTTTTCTAAGAACGACAAGTATTCCAAAGGTGCTAAACATATGGAATTGAAATACTTTGTCGTTAAAGAAGAAATTCAGAAACATAAAGTGTCAATAGAACATATTAGCACTGATTTTATGATTTCTGACCCTTTAACAAAAGGGTTACCGCCCAAATTTTTTATTGATCATGTAAAGAATATGGGCATTATGTCTACCATTGAAAGTTGAATGTTAATGTTATTAATGCTTATGTGACACTTGAATTCTTTAATGTATAAGTTTCTGAAATTTGTATTTGTATTTTCTTCTGTATGGTTATGTATACAAATTATGATGAAGAAAAAGAAACAAATTATATTATTGTTATTAAAATGACATTATGTTTGAACCCATTATGTATTTAAGTTTTCTAACGTCATATTAAAGAGAAAGAGATGATACAGTAGTACATGGAAGGAGACATATCGATTGAATGATGTGCGACCGCCATGACTCTTATTATTTCTATATCTTTAATTATGAATAATGATGAAGCCAATTATGTAAAGTCCTCAAATGCGCATTATGATTATTTATTAAATCACAGAATGTTATGACATCACAAGAGTCAAGTGGGAGAATGTTAGAATTACCTAACAATTAAGTGACTCATGTGAAAATAAATAAGGGTCAAAATGTGATTTAATATAATTGAGGGACTTAATGGCAATTACAACTTGATGGAAGTTGTATAAGAATGGTGAAGGGTTCTGTCCCTGATGCACACAATTCTGAAGAAGCTCTCTCTTCCATTAAACCATCAAGAAAGTATTGAGAGAATTAAGTTAGCATCAAGGGATAGATTGAGTAAGGAGTTGAAGATCTAGAGCAAGGAAATCAAGAACCAATTAGCATGGATCAAGGTTAGTAAAATTTCTTATCATGCTTATGAAATTATGTTGATGTTGTGAGAATCATAAATTCTTAAGATCCTGGAACTAATGATAGTAGAGAAACTAATGAAACTTACATTTTCTTCAAATATTTTGACCTCAACTTCACTTTGTTTAAATTTTGAACTTCATTTTTTTATTTGAGTCCGTATAATTGATATCTTTCAATATGTTTTTGCATTTTATGGTGTCTATATTTATAAGTGATGTTTAAAAACTTTAACCTTAACTTTTTTTTTTGTGTCTACGTTTTATTTTAATCTACTTATGTCCATGTTAATTTATGTTTGAAATATTTTAAGTTCAATTTCATTGTGCTCTAATTCCATATGACCAAGTATGTTTCGATATATATCTTTATTTGATGGTGCTTATATTTGTATGTTCTTTTATTTAAAATGTTTAACCTTAACTTTGTTTTGTTTTGGTTTTCTATTGGGATTAGGGAATTACTTTCACAATATGTGTTTGTGTTTTGTTTTAAGTTACTTATATGCAATGGTGGATCTTCAGCAAGTATTTTGGAGGAACTAAAATTTTCTTTTATAGATATATACAAATATGAGGAGCTAAATGCATTAAATTTTAAAAACTTCAAAATAATTATTCTATTTATATATTAATTTTGGTATGTATAAAAGAAATATTATTTAAGCTTATATGACCATGTTATTTTTGTTTAAAATGCTTTTAAGTTCAACATCATTTTGCTCTAATTCCAAATGCTGTTACCTTTCAATATATATTTACATTTCATTTCATGGTTCTATTGAAATTTTTTTACCTCAACTTCATTTTATTATAATTTTATATGGATATTACATTACGATTTGTATTTTATTTTAATGCACTTATATGTCTATATTACTTCTAGTTAAAATATTTTAAATTTTATTTTATTTTGCTTTGACATTGGCATCTTTCATTATATATCTGCATTTTTAAGTTGTTTATATTTGCATGTATTTTTAATCAAGTTTGAAATCTTTACCTATTGTCTTTGAACTTGTATGAGTTTGAGACTAGAACACATATAAGAGCTTTTTCTTTTTGTCAAACTGAGGGTTAAATAATGTTAATGGAAAAAAAATTTTTGCAACCATGATAGTTGCTTTTAACGTGTTATTTATAATGTACACTGTACAGTTTGTAAGAACTTCTTTGGTTGAAGAATAATTGTTTAGTGTGAAAAGTTCTTGTATTTATAAATAAAAACACAATCATAGGTTTTATAAGAGAAACATTTAGACAAGAGAAGAGATAATTGCATAAATATTTTTATATTGTTTTACTCCAACTAAGTTGTGTCCAGTCTCCTCTGCAAAGGGTTGCACTATTACGTTCAACAAGATTACAACTAAGTATTCACACCACTCCTGGTCTTCTCAGTTAGCAAATAACCTCTTGTTATCCTAGACTGGATGAGTATTCTCACTACTCCTGGTGTCCTTAATCAGCGAATAACCTACTATTACCCTAGATTGGATGAGCATTCACTTTACTCCTAGTACTAGGCAACCTTGCCTAGATTTTCTTAACTCAATTGATTTCAACAAGTGTTTTAATTCTCTTTAAAATTGCAACCAACAAATGCTTACAAGTCCTTTAAACTATTACATCGTAAAGAGGATGTGATAATAATACAATGCAGTATAAACACTCGTAGGTGTTTCTCTCTTTTCTCTTTCTCTCTTTTTTACAATCAGTAAGCAAATATCACAGTGAAGCTTGAGAGTATTGCTTTTCTTCTTTTCTCTTCTTCTATTTTTCTACTCAAGTATTTTCTTTTTCTCGAGCTCTTTCTGTGCTTTTCATTTGAGAAATCATTTGAATGTTTCTCAAATGATGAATATTTTTGTTGTATGTTATCCTTTTGATTCTTCACTTGAGTGATCTTTTATTTAAAGGCTATTGGATAAATTTTCGTTAGATTAAGCTTTTGGCCTTGATTCTTGTTTCTTCTCTTTTTTCGTGTATAACAGTCGTTGGTTAAAGTCAACTTGTCAGAGCAGACTTGCTTTTTCAGTACTTTACTTCAAGTAGATTGTATTTTATTTTAGACACTCCTTCAAGTAAAGAACATTCCGTGAATATCACTTTTGTCTCTGACATCCACTTTTGATATTTTAATTGAGACTTGTGGATGTGTGTAGAGTAGTTTATCTGCAAATAATAGAGTAAATTGTGCATGCAACAAATATGTCTTATCTCTTATCACTTTTGTTATTTTTGAACGTTGAACATTTAATGTCATTCAATGTTTGCTCAGAACAATAAAGTGTTTTCCATTTCCTACCATAGTTGGCGTTTAAGAATTAAGCTCTTCTTCTAAAAATATCAAGCGTTAAATGGAAACTTCATTATTGGATGAACTAACATTTTAGCTCATGGTATCATTTGGACTAATGCAAACACTTTTTGTGATTTTGCCTTTTTAGAGCAATGGCGTTTAACATGTTATCTTTTCCTTGATGTTTTAGGTTTAGGCTTTTAAAAAAAATTGTCAAAAATGTTGTCTTGACACTTTTTCGTTTTTTCGTAAGTTCAATTGAATACCCTTTTGGGTATAATAAGCTTACGTGTTTAATTTAAACTTTCTTAGATGCTTTTGATTTAACAGTCGTTTAGCTTTGGATTTTGGTGTTTTGATTTAGATGTTTTTATGATTTTTACAATCTTAAAGGTTTTCCTAAGGTTTTTCTAAGAGATCTTTGAGCATAAGTCTTGTGTTGCATCCTAATGTATTTTCATATTTTTATTTTGTTTAATATTATTTGGTTAAACGGGAATATTTAGACATATAGACGATTTTGTCTTAACATAAGTTAGAAATGAATTGATAACTCTTGTTACATAGGGTGGAAAGTTATCACGAATGCATTTTGGTGAAAAATTATCCACGGATGGTGATCATATGTATTACGTGCAAAAGTTAAACCATAGAAAATTATTCATAAGTTATGACATGCATGTATTGTCCACGAAAGTTAAACTATATAAAATTACTCTTAAATGATGGTAGGTATATATTATCCACGAAAGTTAAACTATATAAAATGACATGTATGTATTACTTAACAAGATTTGTTGTTTGTTATTTTTAGTTCTATAAAGCTCTATTAAGGATATACATGAATAAGAAAAGTTCAATGCAAATTTTGATATGGAAAATAAACATGGTATACAATTATGATACTCCATAAAAAAAATTGTTAGTCTGACTAAAATAATTGTTATAGACATAGTTCGAAACCAACCTACATACAAATTATCTATGAGATTGATCCTTTTTCAAGTAGAACAAAATAATAATTATGAAGAATAATCATATTGATCTTATTCGAAATTCAAATGGCGTTCGGCTTTAGTGTAATAACAAAACCAAAGCTCCAACATTATCAAACTTTATCAAAAGATTTGTTTGAGAAAAAAGTTTTATAAGTTAATTCAACTCATCTTTAACAAAATCCAATTTTCCAACAATTTTTGTTTTAAGTAACAAATAAATTATTATTTCGGAGATTAAGTACCTAATAAATTAGAAAACCTTGAAAATAGTATTTATTTGTACTTTATCCATAATAATATAGTCTTTTCAACTGATACCTGATATATTTTAAATTTCTCTATTTAACGTTCAGCTTATATTTTTATCATAACGACCAATATGTTTTTTTATTGTGCAATGCCATATATAATGGCGGTAAGAGAAGTGACTTAATACATATCATTATTCAACATTTTAAGCGTATGACATATGTTTCAACAAACAATATTAAAAGAGTAAATGGACATAAACAAAAATATTTAATTTATTAGATACGCAACTTAAAAAAATAAATATTAAATACACAAATTGAAAGAACCTAAAATTAGTTTAGTTTATTTTTAATCAATGTTTTTATAGAATGATTGAACAGCTTCTATACATATCAATGAAATATTTTTTTCTCCATAATATAATCTTTTATATTGAGATCGCAATTGGTCATTGATGCAACCTTGGTAATAATCTTTTTATGCATTGTTCTGCACTTATTTGATCTTTAATGGTATCATATATTGATAAACTAATTATGATTTGCTTTGGTGAGTCTTATTAATCTTAATAGTTAATTCTAATAATTTTTTTTTATTTTATTTCCCACTTTAACAATCTCATGTTTTATGCAATCACATCTTGAACTTTTGAGCTCGAATTCGAATATATCTTATGTCCCTAATAGGCTAAAATCTACTTATTTTCTTTTGAAAGTAACACTCACTTTACATCTCTAAGGAGTTAAAAATGAGTAGTAAAGTTGCAAGCTTAAACTTATTCTATTTGAAAATATTATTTAATATTATTATTAATGAATAAGTAAATTAAGTTTGACTATTTTAATTAAAATCACTAATTTATCCTATATTAAGACAAACGAGATAGATACAATATATTCATCTTTTCATATTTTAAGGATTTTCATTCTTAAGAAAATTCTTTTCTCAACTATCTTTTCTCCCTTTCATTACTATTTTTTCTAAAGAATTTCTTACTAAAACATCTTAATGAAGATGTGTGGCTAAATCACTGAATTGATCCAAGATTCTAAGAATTACAATAAAATGCATAGGATTTTCCAACACTGTTTATTATATATATATATATATCTATATATATATATATATATATATATATATATATATATACTTGGATTGTTCTTCAATAAAAGGCTTGAATTAATGGAAGAAACTAGCTATTATGAGAGGTCACCTCGCTCTTTCTCTTTTTTAGCTCAATGTATATAACATATAATCAAACATATCACGGACTCAACCAACTTAGATATTGTCTTTGTGATGTTGTGTCATAATTAAAACAAAAGTTTGAATTCAACAATCTGTCCTTTTCTTTACGATAACAGACATTTTGAACAAATTTTACTTTCTCAGCATTTTGTAGTTTCAGAAATTGTACTCCCCTGAACTTTTATGTATTTCTAGAAGATTTCCCAGAACCTAATTCAAATTTAATTATTCCAATTGATATCCGTCAAATACAAGTTCAATTTCTCGTACAAACTTCTAGTCCCATGACAATTAAGAACACAATTCAACATAATGGATAAAAGTAAGACACCATTTATTCAATGAATCAGAAGAGGAGATCAAAGATGTGTTCTTCCAGCGGTTACAGTGTATATTAGTCCAATTCAATGTTTTTAACAGAGCTTGCTTTAGAACAAATCAGCATGCTAGATTTTGTTGTGGATACAAAGTGACGTGCAAGAAACACTTTTATTGACATTGTATGGTACGCCCACATATTCTTTCTTTCTTAATAACGACAGATAACCCCGTGTGCTGCAACAATAAAATTTGAAATTCACATTCTAAATACACCATATTTTGTTTTTTCAATGGCAAGGTTAGGGGAGGCAGAAATGCAGAGACCAATGACTTTTCTTGTATCCGCTGGATCAATGATTCCATCGTCCCATAGCCGTGCTGTTGAGTAATAAGGACTTGCTTCTTTCTCATAAGCCTCCACCACTTTCGCTTTGAACTTTTCCTCTTCTTCCTTATTCCACTGCTTTACAATTATGATGCGCATTAAGACAACCTAAGACAGATGAGAAAACCACAAATATGTTATCAAGAAATGAAACATACTTTACCTGAATTCCTTGCTTTTTCTTGTTGCCTTTCTCTATTTGAGACAGTACACCGGCAGCCTGAACCATGGCCACATTCCATAGGCATTAATTAAAACCCCCACAAACCAGATGAGTAACAACTAATGATCAACCAAATTTTCAAATCCAGTTTGATTTAGAAGGGAAAAAAAATGCAAAACTAGCTACATAATTATTTATCTCACAAAGTACAGAACAATAACCATGCAGAGCGAAGTCCTGGATCAACCAACGCCAACAATTTATTATAAAGAATCATAACTCATGGGGGTCACGAGAAATATGCTACCTGAGCACCACCCATCACAGATATTCTAGCATTAGGCCAAAGGAACAAGAAATTTGGACTATAGGCACGACCACACATTGCATAATTTCCTGCACCGAAGCTTCCTCCAACCATTATAGTGACTTTTGGTACCTACAGGTATTTATTTGAGGATTAAAAATATCATTTGTCTTTGAAAAATATCTCTCATGCTTTCATATGTTGCTTTCACCTACATTCCAACTGCCAAGACATTTATAATTTCACGTAATAAACTTACTAGTATAGAATAAATTTTATAACATGTAAATAGATGGCTGGAACCCACAAACCTTTGCACAAGAAACAGCCATAACCATTTTTGCTCCAGACTTTGCTATGCCATTTGCCTCAGATCTTGAGCCAACCTACCAAATAGACATGTACTACGGTTTCATAACTTTATTGTTTAGAGAAATAATACTTTCCTTCATTTTACAAGGAAAAGGGAGAAAAAAACTAACAGTAAATACTTTCCTTCATCATTTTACAGTCTCCAAACAACAAAATATAATTAGACAAAAGAAGATGGATGACACCATAACCGAGATACCCACAGACGTACCACCATTTGATAAAGAATAGTACCAGTTAAAAATACACGATATCCATCAACAAAAATGTTTGAGACAAAACAGGACTATAATTAAAGTAAAAATTAAAAGTTATGATGAATCAATACGGCTCTTTTAGATCTTATTGGCATTCTCAAACTCATTATATTTCTATTAATCTCAATTGATAATTCTTAAACTCTCCTGACTATTACAGTCATTAATCCCTATGTATTTCCTAAATCTACACATGATTATATTTCTATTGAATTACAATTAATGACTCTCAAACTCTTCTGACTAATTTGTTCACTCACTGATCCCTCTGTATTTCCTAAATGAGAACATATTATTATTTCATTGAATTTCAATATATGATTACCAAACCCACATGACTTTAATCCCTAATTGCTTATCGATATACAGCTCATTTATTTGTGAATCACAGAGCACATTAGATAATTCTTTGCCTTTGAATAAGTAAACAATGGGTATGACTGAAGGAAAAAGGAATCAATCAATTTAGAAATCAAAATACAACGACAAAAGCATAGTGGAGAAACTAAATAAATTACTTCAATTCATACCATGAATCCAGTGATGTTCTGAAGGAATACCAAGGGAATGTTACGTTGAGTGCATAATTCAATGAAATGGGCCCCTTTCAGTGCAGATTCGTTGAATAAAATCCCATTGTTTCCAATAATTCCAACAGGCTGTCCGAAAATCCTAGCAAATCCCGTTACAAGTGTCTGCAAAAAGATTTCAATATGCAAAGTGAATTGCAACTTTTCCTGTAAGTATATTATTTAAAATGTTTATCCAAAACAAAACCTTATTGTCAAATCAACAACAAATAAGTGTGTGACAAATCATCAAAGGTAAGGGCACCGAGAAAAAAAAAGACAGTACAATAGCAACTCATGCATACTAGGATAATGATTAAACTGATAAAAAGTAAAGTGGATATGTCCTCACAGTGCCATACAATTTCTTGAATTCATCAAATTCACTTCCATCAACAATTCGATCAATAACTGATCGGATATCAAACTGTTTCTTAAGATCAGTGGGAGCAATAGAACGAAGTTCATTGACATCATACAACGGCTCTTTATATTCATAGTTTATATTTTGCAATCCATTTGCCAAGGGATCTTTCCCAGCCATATGCAAATTCTTAATTATATTCCTCCCAAGCGCAAGTGCATGGAGTTCATCTACAAGAGACGAAACATGTACAAAGTCACTAATAGGAACTAAGTTAATGTTGGTTCATTTACAAGAAACGAAAAATGTACAAAGTCACTAACAGGAACTAAGTTAATGTCAATAGTTATCGCATTTTCTATACACTCATGTGCATAAGAGAAAGCAGTCACAGCCTATACCTTGAGCAAAATAATCAGAAACACCGGACGTCTTGCAGTGCACAGTAGCACCTCCCAGATCCTCTGCCGATACTTCTTCACCAGTAGCAGCCTACAAATTCATTTAGGGTTAGTTTTAGTCATAAACACGTAGAAAATACATTACACAAACATGAGCAATCAAATATGTTTTTGGTGATTGAAAATATCACCAGTTTTGGTTTCAGTCATGCTAAATTTATATTCACTTCAACCCAACATTTCTCAAAATTGATACGTTTTTAGTCTCTTACAAGTCACTAGGGACTAAAAGTATGTTATTTCCATAAAATGAAAAGAACTAAAATAGCTAGAGCAGTAATATTTTCAATGATTAAAAGCATATTTAGCTCAAATGTTAAAACTTTAAAGATTTTAAAAGTAAAAAACAAAGAAACAGCAAGAGACTTGGAGAACTACAATAGCTAGAGCAGACCTTAACAAGAGGTGGCCCTGCTAAAAAAATGGTGCCGTTACCCTTGACCATCACACTTTCATCAGCCATTGCCGGTATATATGCTCCACCAGCAGTGCAAGAGCCCAATACCAATGCAATTTGAGGAATTCCTTCAGCAGACATTAAAGCCTGATTGTAGAATATTCTACCAAAGTTTTCTTTGTCTGGAAACACTTCAGCTTGCTTGGGAAGAAAAGCTCCTCCACTGTCAACAAGATATACACAGGGCAATTTGCACTGAGCAGCAATCTCCTGTGCCCTGAGGTGCTTCTTAACAGTAATGGGATAGTAAGTCCCTCCCTTCACAGTGGGATCATTGGCCACAAACATACACAGTCGCCCATGCACAGGACCTATCCCAGTAACAACCCCTCCAGAAGGCAAGGGCTCTTCATACAAGTCATGTCCTGCCAGCTTTATCACCAAAAGTTAAAAACTTTCGTTGTCAAACGCATTTCTCACAATTACCACCCATTTGAAAGCCTTAACCTAGCAAACAATCAAAATATGCCTACCATCTTAAACTAACCAGCTTTCCACAAATCCAAATGAATAAAGCAAACGGATCATAAAGAGAAAAACACACAAATTAAGAATGTGATGGGTTAATGAAAAATATAAAACAGAAGATATAATAATTATTACGATTGAAAAAAAAAAGTAAATGTTTTTAATACACGAGTAATCTTAGCTTTAATCTTTTAAATAGAAAATTGGTTTTTTGTTTCTCTCCCAATAGTTAGACACTAATCTTTTGAATACAAAATCTCACTTTTAGAGGCAATACCAAGATCATACTATCCGTGGTAAAAATAAATAAATTTAAACTTTGTTTTTATATAATTATAATTAAGTAATGATAAAATTAGTTTGAAATATTATAGGATATAAAATTGAAAATATAAAGAATTAAAATGAATTAGTGATATTCGCAGGACAGCAAAGGCCGTGCATAGAGTTGGACTGAATGAAACAATAAGAAAAAGAAATGTTTTAATTTATCTAAGTGGCCATGATGAATTTGATCCCAAATTTTAAATAAATCTCTTATAACCTAAAAACTTTTGATAAATTTTTGGAGAAGGGGAATAAATCTCATGTTCATTAAAATCAAGTTTAAAACCAAATTAAAGGATAGAAAGAAAAAAGGACTTGAACACGTTTAAGTAAAAGTAAAGACACTAAAATGTAGTTTCATAAAAATTAAAAAAGTCTAATTAACAGATAATAATAATTTAATATACCAATTACCAATATTCCTCAAATGACAACCCAAAAAAAAAAAACCTGTGAAAGCTCGAGGAAGGAAGAGCCTGGATCAAGAAGGCGATCGATTCTTTCGCGGGGAAGAAATTTATTCCTGCTCCTGTTCCTCTTCACAGCCTCGGGTCCTCCACCGGCAAGAGCCTTCTGAACGTTGGATTGCAGTTGCGCAAGCAACTCCTCCATGGCCCCACCATTAGTAATGGTTGTTGCTGTTGCTGCTGCCAAGTTCAACCACCTTCTTCCCGATCCTCCCAACAAATTGGCCTTTCTTCCGATTAACCCAAACATCCCTTATCTTCTGCGAATCAATAATGCGACTATTCTCTCTCTCTCTCTCTCTCTCTCTCTCTCTCTCTCTCTCTCTCTGGCTACACCTGTGTTGTGCTGTGTTTATCCATTCTCTTCAGTTGCTACAATTGTATATTATAAATATGCGCATATTTTCATGTCGCCATTGGATAATCACGCCACGTCCTTCCACTGTAAGTAAGAACAAGAATTTGTTTTCCCAAATAAAATAACAGAATTAAAAGAGAAAAAACACCCAAATGGCATCCTCAATTTATTTACATGGCTGAAAGTCGGGCACTAAAGATCAATTTTCATGTATAAAAGATTGATCATTAAAATTGAATAAAATAATAAAAATAGTAAAGAATGTTCTTCAATTTAAATTTTGATAAAATATAATATAATGAAGGATCTAAAACAAAAATATTATATATATTACATTATAATTATATGTTATAATAGAATATGATATTATTTTGATTAAGTGATTAATTAAAGTGTAAAATATATTTTTATTTTACATTTAATAAATACTTTGTATGCTCTATGTAAAGTAAGTAATTTGTACATTTTGTTTGATTAATAAAAATCCAAGATACAAAATGTTGATATTTAATTTTAAATATTCATAGTATTTAATATCTTAAAGTTTAATATATGTTTCTTTATTCTTGAAAGATTGTTTATTTTTGTAGTATTTGATACTAAAATCTCTGAAGAATATATTTATTATAAAGATATTAAAGAATTGCGAAGGAACCGTAAGACTCCGACCAATTTGTTGGAGCCTTCAAATTAATTAGCCTAACAGTGTAGGGATAATCAAAACATTTGGCTTGTTTTATGAAATCATCGATTTGAACACAAACAAGAATTTGTTCATCCTCATCCTCCATCTTAGTTGTACATTCTATTAGTTATACATTCTATTATCCTTATGGTATGGTTGGTGTTATATAGCTTTTTGAATATTGCTTTGACCAAATTGGTTGTACTATAGAATATTTGATGCTCTCTTATTGTCTAGTTATGTTTGGTGGACTCTTAAGAAATGATAGAGTTAGTAATTTCTAAGTGAGGTTGATATGATAAACTTTGAGAGTAACTTCGGGTTATGAAGTGGTTTAGAAAGTTGGGTATGAAGTCTTTAAGTTTAGGATCTTCCTTTAGTCTGTGCAAAGCATAAAAGAAGCACTCTTTGACTGTGAGAAGTAGTAAGAGTGAGTTTGAGTACCATATCCTCGAGCCTGTGTTAAATAGGGGAGGGAAAAATTGTTTAACCTTATAATCCAACTTGATGCTCAGTATAGTGCTCGATATGCAATCCATTGAAGCTTTTACTTATAAGACCTAGAGGAATAGGGGACATAGGTTCGTATTGTGAAGGTAGATTACTCAATCATCCTATATTGGGAATTAGTGTTGTGAGGATAGAACATTGATATGAGAGAAGCTTTTGATTCAATGAATGGTTTGGACTGTCTTGTTTTTATGTATTGCTTTACTTATACTGTTGATTTTGATATTGTTAACTTACTCATACATTTGTTTGTTTGGGTTATGTTTGTTGCAATTAATGTATTACAATTGTGATACGAGAGCATATAGGAATGAAGATGCCACTAGAGTTATGTGATTGATGAGAGAGGGGATTTGCAATGGGAGTTTTGGATAAAGTTTTTTATTTTATCCATCGATTTAAGAAATTGTAATAAACTCTGTACTTTCTTGTTGAATTTTGATAATTATAATTTCAAATTGTAATAACTTTATTTCTTGGGAAAACTTTTTAATTATGTTACAATTTTAAACGAAAGTATTTTGGTTTTTGACACGCTTAAGTGACTTCCAAACGAGACATTACATAAACAAAAACTGCTACTGGTGGGTTTTCCACATGAAAATGTAGTTTTCATATTTTAGTGCAATGGTTAATTTGCTTAATAACATATTGATGCACTTTTAGCCAGTGAAAACCATACAAGCAAGTTGTAATACACTTGTTACAGCTACTTGAAGTCAGATTAACACATTTCATAGGCTTTTTCTCATTTTCACATGTTTAGTTTCTATTTTCATATTTGCCTCTTTAACTAACATGCAAACCAGATTACTTATGACAAAACAAAATTAGATTTCCAATTAAAAGACTCAAACAAAAGAATTACACTCATTAAAATGATCAAACAATTGACTTAAAGCTCAACACACTCACTTACACAATCAAAACCTACTTAGAACAAAAAACAAATGAATAAAATAGCACACAAATCAAGACAAATCTAGAAAAGCAATTGAATAACACGAAATCAAAACAAAAGAACTTATCTCACAACAAAAAGCTTCAATTGTGGCTTTGAATACCAAATGATGGCTTGCTCCTAGGTGCTTGGAATTCTCCACGGTGTAGTGAAACAAAAATTGGAAACTCTAACTAGAGGTGTAGAGGTGAAACAAAAATGAAGGTTTTATAGTGAAATGGAAGATGAATGGTGTGTATATGATGCTACTAGCCTTGACAACCAACCCAAACGAAGGAAAGAGGCTAAAGGAGTGTGATAAGGACTCGAAAAAGGTGACTCTTGGTACAAATAAAGGATAGAGTGATCTTAACAACATGACATTACTTGACATTCAAGAGTGAAATTACAATGCATGAGGTGTTGAATTTATATTGGATTCAACACCCTTGCACGAGATTCAACCTTGGTTGATCATCATCTGCATCATATGAATCACAAGCCGCATGTACAATACATTTTTCAGGTGCTTAGCTATGCGTACAAAGCAATAAAACGTACAACTCTAGAAACTTCCCAGGGTTGTTGGGCACATACCCTCCTTCGTTGGGTGATGGTTGGTCTGCAAGCCCAAATATGAAGTCTTCATGTATCTTGTGCTAGGCCTTCTTCTCCTTGCATTAAGCAATCCAAGAGCTTCCAATTTAGCTTGATATGTAAGGCTTTGATGTTTTTTGTTGCTTCCTCATCTTACTCTTACATCTTCTTGATCATTTTTCTAGTACAATGTTCTTTTGGTGACTCTATTTCATCATATTTGATAATAACAAGATTAGAAAACTCGAGAATTAGTTCGAAATAAAAATGAATACTAACTAATAAAAAAATAATAAGATAAAATTAATGAATTAATTAACAAGAGAATTGTTTCTCACATATGTGTGGGGTTTTTGGAATCGATTCCATCCATCCAAAACCGATTACCTCCCTTCAAAGTCATGAAATCCATACAATTTTAACAAAGATTATATAGTAAAAGCTCAACCTTTATCCTCAAATCACCCGAAACCAAAATTAAAAAAAGTCACTGTATTACAAATCCACTCCTTTTTCGCCTTTAAATTAAATTTCATGAAATGAATACAACTGACGTACCAAGAAATTTTTAAAAGACAACACAATATTAGACTCAATGTAGATGGAGTGATTTTGACTTTACTCTTTGTAACTTTTGTATTTTTAATTTTATAAGAAAATTAACAATTCATAATGGCATATACTATATAAATATTAATATTTATCATTAACAATAGTTTTACGTAATACATATTGGTTGAGCTGCAATATAATGCGAATATACAATATAAAAAATTATTAAGATCTATAAAATAAATATTATCTAAATTTCTTAAAATAAATAAGAAGATAAAAAAAATATAACCTCTACAACTAAAATTTTTCAAATTTTATAAAATTTGAAAAATAAAGAAAAACATTTACAAGAACAGAATAGAAAAACTAAAAGAAGCATTGTAATTTTGTTCGTAATCTAATCTCGAATCAGAGTGCCACAGAGTGAGTTGAGTTCCAGCAGAGTCCCCAATCCTCATGTCGTTGCTGCTACTGCCTCAACCTTCCACTACCCTCTCTCCGGTCACCGCCTCCGTCTTGGCTGCACGGATACCGTTCGCCACCGTCACGCCTCCGCGGCAGAGAACGTTCACTGCGAAAGCCACACTTTCAATCTCTCTCCTTGACACAGCACCAAATGCAATCCCTCCGAAGAAGGTTCTGGTTCCCATCGGTTTGGGCACCGAAGAAATGGAAGCCGTTATCATGATTCACGTGCTGCGACGCGCCGGTGCTAATGTCACTGTCGCCTCCGTGGAGCCGCAGCTTCAAGTAGAAGCTGCCGGAGGCACCAAACTAGTGGCCGACACCGACATTTCCACGTGTTCCGATGAAATTTTTGATCTCGTTGCTTTACCCGTTAGTTCTCTAACCGAACCACTGTTGGTACTGCTGTTACTGTTAGTGCTGGTTCTTGTGTTGTTGATGGTAGTATTAACCACGAGTGACAGGGAGGAATGCCTGGCTCTGCAAGACTACGGGATTGCGAAGTTCTGCGAAAAATCACAAGCAAACAAGCTGAGGAAAACAGGCTCTACGGAGCTATTTGTGCAGCTCCCGCTGTCACGCTTTTGCCATGGGGCCTTTTGAAGAGAAAAAAGGTGCCTGCTTAACTTGAATTTCAATAGAATCGAAATTTATTGCCATGGCTTTAAATTAATCTTGCTATCCAATGTTGGTTCGGTCTAGCAGAAGGTTTAGTCCCCCGAGGAGCTAACCTGCATATATGTGTAAAATAGTGTATACATATCAGTGTAAACCTTAATATCACGAGTCGGATTTGTAGGTTAAGTTAGGCATAAATCTTAGAGGGAAATGAATACAGTTTGTGTCTGTCGGACTAAATCTAGAATAGAAAATTCTTGTTGCCCTAACAGGGTGGTGGTATCCATGATCCATCCATCAAGACTAGAGTGGAAACAGCTTAATCTGTATATGTACACGACACCATTAGAATTTATCCTGTCAACCCATCACATTAATGAAAAGGATGGATGGTGTGATAAAATTATCAAACATTTTGTGTCAAATAATTGTAGAACGACAATATATATGTGTATGTGTGTGTGTGGTAAATTTAAAGTAAAGAAAATGAACAAGCTTATCATGAATGCCAATCTATAATAAAATGACATTATACTATTAGTGCATTCTAATTAAGTTTTTTTTTTTACATAAATTGTATTATTACCATTGGAATTGCTTTTACTCGCTACAACTTTTGCTATAATTTCATTATGTTTTTTTTTGGTATTTGGATAAGGCTAATATGCTCTAGTTTGTCATGCAAGATAACTTGCCACCCTGCCTTCTTCGATAGCCTTCCAACCTTTTGGGCCGTTAAATCAAATCTTCAGGTTTCCAGAGGACTCACAACCAGCCCGGGCCCTGGAACTACTTACCAGTTTGCTTTGTCCTTGGCCGAGCAGCTATTTGGGGAGTCTGTTGCTAGGGAGGTTGCAGAATTGTTGGTAATCTGTTTTTATTAGCATCTTTCTTGCCTGAAAGGAATAAATTGCTTCCCTTCATCTTTGTAATCATATTATGTGCTTGTATGCAGTTGTTTCTTTGTTTCCTTCACTGGTTAATTCCGTGCTGAAAAGTAATGGTACTGACATTGAATTAGTATACAATGCAATAAAAATCAAAGGGGAAATGCAAATTTAGTGAGAACTTGAAGAGAGGATTCTAATAGGATACAGTTGTTCTGCATTGCCAAATATTCATGTTAAAATTTTAAGCCTATATTGCAATGATACACCAGTAGCCAACCTTTTTTCTGGTTCAAGTAAGTTGTAAATGCACCAAGTCTATGGCACGAATAATTGTTATTGTATCTATATTGGATTATTTTTTAATGTCTAGTTTCATGTTTGAAATATCCAATCTTTGATGTGAGAGGGATGTACTAGAAATCATACATTGTTTAGAAATATGACCAAATTATAATTTAAAAAGAATAGAAAAAAAAATAATGGTAGATGTGCTTGAAATCTATGTTTGTAAATTTGGATTCAATATTGTTTTAACGCATTTATAAAAATCAACATCTTTTCTTGTTCTTTTTGATGTTTGATGTATGTCGTCTGATCAGTTAAATCTGTGACTGATCCAATACTCCCTTATTTTATAATAGTTGATGAGAACGGATGATGATAATGCAACTAAGAAGGAGTTCAATAAAGTGGAATGGTCTATTGCCCATCACGCCCCTAGTGTAAGTTATTACTAACTTTCATATTTTTATAATTTGGGAAGACTTCAGTTGTCTATCCTTTTGAAACAAGAGATCTTAAACTTACACATACAGTCATTCATTATGATACCCAGGTCCTCATACCAATTGCACATGGTTCTGAAGAGATTGAAGTAGTGACTGTGGTAGATATTCTCAGGCGCGCAAAAGCTAACGTCATAGTTGCTTCAGTTGAGAAATCTCTTGAAATTTTGGCTTCACAAGGAACAAAAATTGTTGCTGATATATTAATTAAGGATGCTCAAGAGTCAGCACATGATTTGATTATTCTTCCAGTAAGATAAAACTCTTATAATAAACGTGTTACTGCATTTTTTCATGGTGCTATAGTAGACCTTATAAGTCTTTATTATTGAGTTTTAGATAATTCAAGTTTGATTAGATGTGGAAATCGATTTTGATGCACCCATTCAGGAAAATAGGATTTCAATTGCTTTATAAATTAACTGTTTATGTTTGGAACACGTTAAAATTGAGTGGAGTTCATTTTGTTTTAACACTCACTTATCCTTAACTAGAATAGTAGAGTGAGTAAACAAGTAAAGGTGAAACTATCAATTTAAACGCTCACCTAAAAACTAAATAAAGGTGACTCATATCCAACTAAATTTTAGTGGATTTCTAAAGTAAGCACTACAAAATTTCAATCAATCCCAATTTTTAAACTTTCCAAACATATACAATAACTAATAACCCTCTCCCCAACAAACAAAAATCACATACAATGTGCATAGAGCAAAGGGTGAAATTGAATGGTCATAATTATGATTTTTTGTTGGGGTTCTTCAATTTTTAGGGGTTTTCTTTGCAGGTGCACTCGACTCAGTTTATTTAGTTTATGATAGTCACTATCTGCAAAATCTGATGATTCTGGTTTTTGTTCCATCTATTGTTTGTAGTTGCTGAGATTTTCATGAATTTTTAGGGAGGAACTGCTGGTGCACAAAGACTAAGCAAATCTAGAATTCTGAAGAAACTTCTTAAAGAACAAAGTTCAGCTGGAAGAATATATGGGGCGATCTGTTCTTCACTTGCCATTCTACATAAACAAGGTTTACTTAAGGTATTAGCTGCCCTACTGTTACCATTGTGCTTGTTTCCTGATCTAATTCTTGAGGAAATCGTCACTGAAATGAGAAATTTGTTACCGTTGCAGGACAAAAGGGCCACAGCCCATCCCTCTGTCTTAGACAAGGTTAATGAAGAAGCAATAAATGGGGCCAAAGTAGTAATTGATGGAAATTTGATCACTAGTGAGGGACTTGCCACTGTAACAGATTTTGCATTGGCCATTGTGAGCAAGCTATTTGGTAATGGAAGAGCTAAAAGCGTAGCAAAAGGCCTTGTTTTTGAGTATCCTGGGTAGAGTGCATGATGGTTAAAAGTATGTGTAGGTAGAAGAAGAATTATAAGTAGTCTTAGGAGAAGGGGGGTTTATCATTTTCGAAGCCTATTCCTGGCCAACGTCTCCATATTATCATTATAAATGCTTGTTCCCCATCGTTTCACAAACAAGGATAAGTTGCACTTTCTGTGGCCAAAAGTATTTGATCCACTTGTACACAGTCTTGTGCAATTCCCCATCTTGTTGCAAAATCCACAAGGTACAACCATGCTTGACTTTCTTGGTGTCAGTGCATTTTGGAATTTTTCACATACATGGATGGTACCAATCTATCGAGTTTCATTTGTGGAGTGGATGTGATCGTTTCACATGTGATGGGAACTGTATGCTGAACATTCTAATGTAGAATTCAGACCTTGATTGATAATTCAATCCTCATTTGCCCTAAAAAAATAGGTCAATGTCATAATGTAATGAGTCAAATATAATCATCTTGTACACAAAAAACGAGCAACAAAGTTTTTTCATGTCAGATTTTTGTTGCGACAGGTGGTTTAGTCATATATTTTCCTTGGTAATAGATATTGTACTTCTGTCGATGCGTAAAACAAGGAATCTGCAAGTAACATCTTTTGTAGTTATTCCTGGTCAACAAATTGAGTCGAAAACCAAGAGGATAAACATGAACTTTGGAGACTTTTTCAATCCGAAAGCAATTCAACATTATCTTAATTTTAATCATTTGAATTATTTTCAAATCTTAAGAATGAATACAATAAGCCGAGTTCAATTAAGATATAATTCCAAACTGGAAAACAAATATGGCATACATAGTTTCGTTCACTTCAAAAGAATAATTGACAACATTCAGATGCATGATTACTATAGCCGATATTTAAATACAAAAGTTTGATCTATAAAAGAAAAGGCACTTACCATAAGTAAAAGTTTTGTTTTTAAATCTTTACCGATATTTTAATTCTGATTTCCTATGACATTTGATAATAACATAATCAAATAATAAATTAATAAATATACAATTATTTAACTTTGATGCTTGGTGTGAGACCCTAGGAAATCAGCACTGCAAATCCCTGACACATCACCATTAATACACGCCACATCACTGCTCAGGGAAATTAAAAACCCACTTTGCACCGCATGCAAGTCTGCCATGTGTCATCTTAGAACCTTAGGAAATCTGTAGTGGGAAATAGGTGGCAGTAAGTGAGTGCATGGCCGTTTGACGTGGGGGGAGAAAATGATTTCTCTGAAAACACTTCCTCTCACTCTCTGCATTCACCCACTTCCTCACGAAAACTCAACCCTTCATCTTCTCCAACTTCTCTCTAGAACTCCCAACATCTCTCTACTGTAAATCTCACACCTCTTCTCCGATCACGTTACAGCACCGTAGGCACGTTCGTTGAACTGGAAGCTATCCACTGGACCGAACAGTTTCAAGAAACCGAAATTGGTAAGCCTTTCTCCAGTAGCTCGTCCTTAGGTTTTCTGGAAAACCAAGTTTCTTTGGTTGCATGCAAAAGCGTAGTCTAAAGGATTTCATGTTTCTGTGGATTAGATTGTTTAAGAAGAGTCAAGAAGCATTGAGAGTAGAATACCGTTAGCTGGACGAACCAAAAATCTTGTGTTAGGACGTTTCCTTCATTGATCCGGTAAGGGAAGCTTTAGTAATTTAATTTAATACTGGTTTGATGTTCATGACAGTAGTGAAGTGTACTGGAAGTCTGAAATGCATGAAATATTTGATGTTTGATTATGTATGAAAGAGCTTGTTGCACTGGTTGTATATGAATGATAATGTTTGAAACTGTATGTTAATGATGATATGTCTGCACTTGAAAATGGATAATTCGGGCTGATGAGATGATGAATATTGTTGAAATTTTATTCAGAAAATGTGATGTATGATTTGGAATATGATTGAATTCTGTATGATTTGGAATGATATGTTTGAACTGGAAAATTCTGTATTGATGATGGAGTAATACGAATTCTGTAAGGTATGAGATTTATGGTGAAGATGAAAATTTAAAGTTTCAAATCGTATGAAAACTGTGAAGTTATCATGTTTGAAAAATCTGGAAATTCTTATCTTCTCTGATCGATCATGTACGCTCGTTATCGAACGGTCTTATACCGTTCGGTTTCCCTGGAAAATTACTTAGAATAAGGATTCTTTCATTTGGAAAGGACTCTGATTAAGAACGAGCGTTATTGGTGTCAAGAGTTAGGTGTGAGCGTTCGGCTTAGCCTAGCGTGTCCAACAATTGAAAATAAATTGAAGTATAGTTAGGACGCTCGGTTTTGTTTACCAGCGCTCGTCATAATTAGTGCTTAGTATTATACTGAGCGCCCGTCCAAATGAACTCTCGATCTTAGATTAAGCGTTCGTCCTAGTTAGCGTTCGGTCTGATACCGAACGTTCGTTTAAAATGCGCGTTCGTTCTATTTGGTGCTCGGTCATTGACCTGGCGTTCGTCCTAAGCAGTGTTCGCTTTTATAATTGAACGCTCGTCTTTCATTGCTTCGTGAGCGAACGTATATGGCGTTCGTCCAAATTATTAATTAACGTTCGGTCTTTGACTGGCAGTGTTGCTTTCTGAATTCAATTATATTTGGTTGTTTATCTAAACACTTTCTTACTGGCTTTATTCCTTGGATTCCATCTGGAATTGTTATACTTAAAATTTTTCTAAGTATTACCCATAATTTCTAAGATCAAACCCTTCAAATTATTAAGTGTCATCAAGTATCAAGTGGATAAATGGTTCGTTTCTTTTGTTCAGAAACGTGGACGTTTGAGTACTGTAATATGTTCGTCCCTATCTATTGAGTGATGAACGTTCTTTAAAATAAAGAAAGTGAACACAGAATGAAAATTTGAATAAGAGAAATTGTGAATACGTACGAATGGTGATTTGAATGGATTTATTGGATTGGATTGTGAAAGAGCGTTCCAAGGAGGAACGTCTCCATGATGTGAATATGAGAAGTAGTGTAGTATGACCATGGATAAGCTACTGATGGCTGTTCATCCTGATATTCCGTGATTGCTCATCCTCATGTAGAGGAGAGTAGTTCATGCGTGGGAATGGCAGGAGGCCCTAGTCCTTATAGTACTTGGGCTGATAAGGGTTAACCTCGGGTGGCAGCTGTTGAGGGTATCCCAGTTACTACATCACCCGGGTGCAGGAACGCCTGTAGATACATGGATCATACAGTCCGGACAGTCTTTAATTATGATAATATGAATGAGTTATTGTATGCGTGAATGTATATTTCATGTTGTAAAAAAAAAAAAATTGTATGACTGATTTGTTATGTTAAAAATTATGTGGATTATATTGAATTAAATTACCTAAGCTTACCCTTGCAATTTTCCTTGTGTTGTCTACTGTTTCTGTATGTCCGTCTTGTCAATGCAATGATCATCCGTTGTGGATGTGAGCAGATGGTGAGGCACCCCCTTGAAACAATGCTGGAAGAAGAAAATTTGGAGGATGCCAACTTGGTAGAAGTTGAAGTTAAAGCTGAGCAGTAGGGGCTCGTTCCGTAGCATTAGTTAATTTTCTCTGTATTGTATTTTGAGCGTTCTGTATATAGTTTTGCAGATTAGTTCATTCTGAACTGGTTTTGTATTAGATGAATTCTGAACGCTGTAAATCTGCTGTACGTTCGGTTTTTATTTTGAGCAGCTGTAGTAAACATTAAAACTGCACTGTATTTTTGGTAAATGTGATTAGTTCTGATTAATGGTAATTACTATTTATTGGGATGTTACACTTGGGAGGATTGATGTCGCGATGAAGTCTATAAACACTTCTAAAAGAGAAAGTAGGAACACATATCTTTTATCTAAAAGTTAAATTGAACTTAGTTTTCTTATAATTTGTCAAAATTTTATTTTTAACATATACATAACAACGTCAACCACGGAGAACCAATTTGGATTGGTTAAGTAGAACCCATGTGTATACACATCACGTACTTTTACGTTTTCCAATTTAAGGAAGTCAACTAATTGGTCATCTCTTCACCCCACTATAAAAAGTTACCTTCAATTTTGTTGATAAAATATTTTTGAAAGCAACAAAAGCTGTTGCACTCACCAAGAACTGCAACTCCTATCACAGCTCGGTACAATGGAATTTAAGTACTATTCTATGCATTTTCTTCCACCACATGCTTTCTTTTTTCATTCACATAGCTATAGTACATTTAGTAAAATACCTATCTCTATTATTTAAATAACAAAATCTCATTCTTTTCTAAGCACGTCCAATATTTTATAGATTATGCGTTCTAGATAGGTAATGAAATAGTCTGTCTAGAAACAGATTATAGATTTGTTGTATCTAAATACACGTGTTTATTGCTTTAAGATTATCAGATTGTTCAAGTTAGTAGTTAATAATTATGTATTTAAGTCCAAAGATTTATATAATTTTAGAAGCAATCTTCTAAAAATAATTAAGAAATAAAATCATAAATTGAAAGTAATTAAACTTGTTAGTAATGATTTCAAATCCACGTTTTACATAGAACAATTACGAATGGTGAAATATGAAATATTTCTTAATTATGAAATTTAAAATATGTTTAAAATTACGTGATTCATACTATGGTTAGGAATTATACAATCCAAGTTAGAGTGTCACATGTCAAGCTCTCCTTCACCAAGATAAAATTTTTAGAGTTTGGTGCAAGATAGTATTTTATGGTTTTGGTCTATTTTGGAGACACGTTCATTTAAAGATAGAGGTGTCTTCTCTTTATAAACCTACTTTGAGAATTATAATGTTATGTTGTCAAAAATATTTGTGTAATCATATATTCTCTCAAGTCAAGACTAGAGCATTCCATATGGTCTCTTTTAGCCACCCTTCTCTAGAGTTGACCAAACGTCTCAAGAGAATCATATAAAACCTCCATCCCACCATAAACACTCATAAATCTTAACCATCCTCTCCATCCACGCGCAACTTTCATACCAACATCACCTTATAATTTCATCTTCATGCTTTGGGCCAACCTAACTTCAGAAGAAACGTATCATGTAAGAAAAAACTAATTTTCATAAAAGTAAACCATCAAATTTTCTTTTTAAAACTTACTCTAGATAACAGACACCAAAATACCACTTCAACATACAATAACATGTATACTATGGTAATTGATCCCAAAATACCAAATTTATCCTAGTTTAACATACCCAAGCATCTACACAATCTAATATAGAATCATATTTGAAAATATAACTACATCCCCACTAAACTTATTTTGACATATCTAAATCTATGTTAAATTGATATAGATACAATCGCTAACCTGCTTACTTAGAGATAGTGTGCCTCTTAGCAAAATCTTTTCTCTAGTCTTCCAAAAATTCTTTTGTGCTTCTGATAAGTCTCCAAATATATATCATGCTGTAAACCAACAACATCTTTCTTTTTACAAACTTCCAAAAGAGGAGGAGAAAGTAACTAAAACCCTCTAGTAGAGAATGAACTACTTACTTGAATTTAATAGGCTAGACGTAATCATCATCTTTCTATTCTCCTAGATATTTACTTTCACAACACAACAATGTCTTAATTATTCTCCAAACTTAAAAAAGTTCGTACTATTTAGAGTTTTAAAAAGATAAAATTATAAATGTTTATAGACTTTTTTATTTTTTATCTGTTAAAATATATTTCTAAAAATACTTGAGTCTTATAGTGGTGACAGAGCTTAATTAAACCCTTCGATTTCTTTTTACTATATAAATAAAAATACTTTTAATTTTAATATATTTTATATATTTAACATTTTGTACACTTCAAACAAATGTTTAATTCTATCAAAATATTTCTTAAAGATCCTTCATGTTATATAAAACTCCAAACATTATATCGAGGTAGTGCTGAACATAAGTAACTAAACTACATTTAATTATATTTTTAATAAACTATAAAAAATTGAATTACTTAATATTATATATAAACTGTACTGTCTAAGAGTTCAATTTTCAAAAACTGAATTTATACCAATTAACTAATAACTAAACTATTAATTAAATTATTTCCAGATTATAAGTGTAAGTCAGTTTTATCAGGCTTTTCTGTTACACAGTTTTTACGGTAATTTTTTCATTTTATTTTGAGTTTTAAATTTTATTATTTATTTTTGTCTCTAAGATAAATTATATATTTTTAGACTACATAATATTATTTCTATCATATGTTATGTGTAGAATATAATTTTTACATGTAATTGATTAAAATAATTTTATATTTAACAGAAATCATTTATCATAAGCCAAATAATTTGTTTGTGAATAGATAATTTGTCATAGTGTGGTCATAGCTAAATATTTTAAACACTATAAACTGAACTATTGGGAGTTTATGTTGCCTCATGAAGAATGGAATAAGAATGAGACACAATTTAATTATGCTTTGGATTCTCTAAACTTAAGAACAGCTAATTAATACAAAAATTAATAAAATAAAAAATCCCCCAATTAAGGTAAGATGCTAAAATTAAATTAGAAATAAAAACTTATAAGTTTAATATAGAAAACTAAATCTAAAACTACAATAATAGAACATGAACAGGACCATCGACAAAAAGTCTTTCTAACCGTGATGGATCGATAATTGAAAGAAAAAAGTGATAAGAAAATACTTTACCACAAAGCACGATGAAAGATAAACATAAAAGAGATAGTTTATACAATTAACTACACTTTAACTATAAAGGTTCAATTTTTTAAAACTGAACCACAAAATGGTATAATTTAGTTATCAGTAAAAATAGTTTAGTTTTTATAATTTAATATGGTATAGAAAAATTATTATATTTATTGGCTTACAGTGTTTTATTAAAGTTGTTATTGTTTAAAGGCTTAATACCTCTTTTGGTCCCTCCAAAGGGAGGGAATATTCAAGTGCGTCCTATGTTTTTTAAAAAGTTACATGTGGTCCCAACTTGTGAAAAAAGTGTACAATTAAATCATATTTTGTCACAGTGTTAATTTTTTAACGGCCCAGCTGACAGCTTGAACTGAACTGTGCAACGTGTCAGATAATGTGGCAATGGTTAAAAAATCTGAGGGGTTAAGGTTTTAGTTCCTGCCACTTGGTCTCTGAGGTGAGGGAAATGTTTAGGGCGAGATAGGAATGGCTTCTTCCCAGGGGTGTTCTTTTAATTTTGAAGACCCTTTGAAAGTGGTGGCAGCAAAGTAAGCATGATTAAGCCCTTCCTCCTCCGATTTGGGAACTAACCAACAAAAAGATCAATTTCTAGGGGTTTAAGCTTCCTTCTCCTCCTCGTTCTCTTGTTTTCGTTTCAGTTTAGGGGTTTTCTATTTTTTTCGCACGCAGGTCTGGGTATGAACGGTGATGACAGGTGAAGATGGTAGTGACGCGTGCTGAGGAAGACTGACGGGGAAGCGGAGTTAATCTTCAGATTTGGCATATTTGGATTCTGAAATTGGAAATTTTAGGGATTGTGATTCTTATGTTTTAGGGTGGGAAATTAATATTCTCTGATGTAATTGGAATTTCAAAATAATTGAAATTGGGGTTTCTAATCTTGTTCTGTTTTTGAGTTTAGCGAGGATGGAGTTTTCATTTTTGATTTGGGGTGGTTTTGTTTTCATGTTTTGAGTGTTCTGGGTTTCACGTTAGAGGGTGTTTTTGTTTCGTTTAGGGTTGTGGTGACTGTTGGTGGTTGCGCGGTGGAGTCACCAGGGTTGCGGTGGTTGACAGTGGAGTCAAACAGCCACATTATCTGTATCTTTTCCCTTAGACAGCCACACATTCACCCTTAACCGACACGTTGCACAGTTCAGTTCACATTGGCAGTTGGACTGTTAAAAAATTAACGCCGTTACCAAAAAATATTTAATTGAACATTTTTTTCATAAGCTGGAACCACATTGAACTTTTTAAAAAATGTAGAAGGTAATTGAACATTTGTTCTCTTTCGAAGGACCATTAAGCCTTGTTTAAAAGACATTTAAAAATTAATTTAGGAAATAATATTCAAGAAAATACATCAAATATAAAAGTTTAATAAACCACTCAATGCTCTCTGGAAGAAAAAAAAAACTACTATAAATGGACTAACTTTTTATTGTTTCAATTTCTTTTTAATTTTTGTAACATTGAAAGTTTTGCATCTAAAATAAAATCTGAATTAATTTTCATAGTAAACTTTTCACAATAATTAAAATAATAATTAAGTATTTTATAAGACTTAGAATATTTAGGATCCAAGAATTTTTTTTTGTCAAATCATGAAATTTGTTTTCTACTCTTAAAAGAAAAACATATTTCTTTATGTACTTATCTAAAACAATAGTAGTCATTACCTTTATCATTATAAAATTAATTATTTCTAGAACAGTGGCAAAGCTTAGCAAGGTTGTTGTCCAAACAAGTGTTCCAATCTTTAAAAAGTCAAGAAAAACAAATTAAAAAGGTATAAAGGGTTAAGAAAAAAAAATGTTAGAAAAAAAGTTTAAATGATAAGACTGGAATTAAAAGATGGATGAATAAATATATTGCCACCTTGGAATTGATTAGTCATTCGTGTTTACAATATTTGAAAGAAAATTATTCAATTGAGCTATTAATGGCCATCATTATATTAAGAATTTATTATTTTTATAATAAAAAATCAAGTTATTTCGGTACAAAAATAAATCTACGCTCACTATTAGAAAAAATAAAAGTCATATTTTTACTTTCAACACCTCTCTCTTAGGACATTATTTTGGCAGTGTAGTGTAATAAGGTCTACACAAGTAATTTTTTTTTAATAAAATTGATTTCCAATAAACGAATTAGTTAGATAGCTTATATTGAAATATTTTAATAAGTTCATAGTTTCCGGTATAAAATATATTTAAATTCATGTCACTTTTAATAATTAATTTCTCCATTTTTACATTTTCATTATATTTTTACACCATTTTCCTATTTTTTTTTTCTTTATACCGGTACACCTATAAAATGAAATATACATTTATTGTTACTAACATTAATAACTAATTTTCTTTCAAATTATTATGTTTATTTGTTTCTCTTAAATTACTTTACAAAAGAAAAATTAAAATAATAAATATATATAAGAAATAGAGGTTAATGATACTAAGGTAAAAAAAGAAAAAAGAAAATGGTTAACTTGCTTGAAATTGAAGTAGCTATATTTTGAGATGACCATTAAAAAATGTAAATTTTTTGTAATTTACAAGTGAACGATAATAAGATTCTTACTTTCGGCAGCAAAAGTTATTTCAGAGTCATCACTGAGTAAGATACTTTTACATTTACTAATATTAAGATAGGATAAGATTAGAATTTGGCTAGAATTGAACATCTGAACACTAATCTCAAAATTCATCCACCAGAAAAAAGAACAGGATATTTTTCCTTTCACGATTGTGTTGTTTGGCCTTTTATTGACACGAAATAATACAATCATAGCATAACATACTTTAAAAAAACAAACACCCACAAAATGCTACAGCAACATAGGATACATATGGAAACAAATTGGAAAGTAAGGTAAAGGAAATTTGCATGTTTAAAGTCAATGGAAAAGCAACAGCTTCAACTTTTGACAGGTGTAAGTAATATCTATATATATATATATATATATATATATATATATATATATATATATATATATATAGATATGCGCGCGCGCGTGCACGCAGATATAGCTGAATTTTGTAAATATCAGTGGATATCTATAACTATTTAATAAAATACAAATTGAAAATTTAGAGGTATATATAGTAAACAAAATTTACTTAAAATATTTGCACTAAACATAAGTAATTACGAAATAAATGTTTACCAAAAGAATATTTTGTTTTTAATCAAGGACATTAACTGCAGATATGTCCAAGTTTCATGATACCTGTCAGTCATTGTTGGTTAAGAAGTATACATAAGCAATCATGTAGCTTCTATACTTGGAAACTTTAGCAAGAGGTCCTCCATTACACTCATTCAACTTCAAATTTGATGTTGAGCAAGAATTAACACATAGATTAATATCTTTAGACTATTTGGTAATCTCTAGGCCAAAAAACAACAAAGATAGTGGTGGTCTTAGTCTTGATTACTAAGGAAGCATTCAAATTTCCAATGATAGTGTTTTCAATGTAATCAATGAGATTACTAAATTGAACTCGATCCATACTGATATACGGTACATTGATTGAGTGAAGCCAAACTTAGTGATAATTTGGAAAATGTTATGAAACTACTGTCTTGAAGTTTGTTTAAGGCCACAAAAGTGATTCTACAGTCCCCTTGATTGCTGTGATAAAAGGGTCAACCAAATAAAGCAATTCTGATACTTATCTTTTTCATGTGGAAAATAAATAGGAACCTCCCTCCATTCATAAATACAAGAAACAAATGGCTTGTCTAAAACTTAAATTGGACAAGAAAAAGTTAGAGACAGTTTAATAACATTGAGTTATCTTATCATCCTGCAATAGAAAAGAAAATAACATTCAAGCACATATAATATTTCATTATTTGAAAATACATGTTTAATAATGTACAACTCACCTCTCCTAGTTCCTATACATAAAACTAATAATAGCTAGCTACCACCCTATCTAGTGTTGGACTGCAATTACCTCACAGTTCACAAACATACCCCAGTTCTTATGACACAACAATGATTTTCTCCTTCGGATATCTGTTACTCAGAAACAACTACTCACATTGTCTACCACTACCATGGTCCTGTGAGTGTCCTTCTCAAGCATTGTATTTTACTTACCCTTGGCTGGCTTGCAGGGTCCGAATCCTGCTAAGATAAACAAATAAATAATGTTTATGTGGCTTTCAAACTGTGAAAATAAATTGAAAAATAATTTATGTTGGTAAGTTTCTCTATTGGTGTCAACCAGTAGAAAAAAGTGAGGAAAGAACCATTTGATGAAGAGAACATTGGCAGAGATTCATATGAAAAACAGATTATACCTTGTTTTTCTGCATTTCCTTAATTTCTGCCTGTAACAAACCAATTGTATTCAGAGAAAGCCAAATCCTGTGTATACATTTTACTGATAAGTGATAAGGATGTGGCGCAGAATGACAGTATACCTGTTTTCTTTGCAATTCTCTGTTTATTTCCTTAAGTTTTGCAACTTCAGCTTCTAGTTCGAAAGTGTAGGCCTGCCATTCACAAGAGATAGAATATTATAGTTACGTGCCTTATAGAAGATCCACCCACACAGTAAATTACTAGAGTTTTTTTTTTCTGTAAAAATCTTTAGGATAAAACTAAACATTTTGAGAAAGTGAGAAACAAAAGAATAATAAAAGGTATAACAAAAGAACGTTAGAGATTAATTATATATATCTTTTAATTTTTATTATTAGGTGAGTTTTAGGAGTTGCAGTGCAAAAGGAAATGGCTTCATTTTTCAAAAGAAATTAAAATCACATGATTTCGTATGTGTATAAAGTTAAAATTTATCAATATTACTTGAGCTAAAACATAATTCTGAGATAGTTTAAAAAATAAAAACATGTTTTACCCTTACTTCTCTCTAAGTATATGTTAGAAGAACAGTAGAACTAATGCAGTGATGAGTACTAACCTGCTTACGAGCCCGTGATCTGGCTGCTGATTCTCTATTTTTGATCATTCTCCTTTGTCTTCTCTCAACCACTTTCTCTATAGCACTAGATTTTCTTCCCCTGTTGATTGAATAATGAACTGGCGACAGTGGAGAGTTGTCTACATTATTTGTTGTAATTACATCTGATGATATTTTCCTTGAGGGAGAAGCCTCTGGATTACCCGAGACTAAACCAACCAGTCCAACATTCAATGAATGGTCGATCAACCCTCCTCTTCTGCCAGGGCTAGCAAGTGCAGCACTGTTCAACAAATGCATAGGAGCAGCAAAAGCTAAATTTGCAGGCTTTGGAAAAAGTGGTGGCTGTTGTGTTGGTCGGTGAGAGTGGTTTGAGTTTAGTGATAGAGGAGGAGGAGGTTGTTTGGGAGCTAAGTTATTGTTGGTCTCCACCACCCTCTCACCCATATTCCCATTACTTCTATTTGGTTGATGGAAACCAAGAAGTAGGCCATTGTTATTGTTTGGTCTAGGAAAGTTACCAAACCATCCATTGTTATTTGGTTTTCCAATTTGTTGTTGTTGAGGCACATCTTCTCTCACCACCCCAGCTCTCACCAAAAACTCCTCTAAAGTCATTTCTCCCAATGTTGGTTGCCTTTGAGGAATGGATGAACCACCATTGCCATTCCCATCATTGGCCCCACTACTTTCTTTGATCAAGTCCTTCCAAACCTCATCTACTGTTTTTTGACTAAGAGTCCTTGGCAATGTCAAAGAACCCTGTCTTTGCAAACCACCACTAATTGAGTTAAGGTTGTGGCCTTCTCCTGTACCAGCTGAAAATGTTAAGGCCTGAGTCTCTTCAGCTGTCCAAATGTTCTTCAAGAGTTCATCCATGTTCATGGACCCAAATTCCTTCCCAACCCCACCCATGGTGCTCTGAAACTCATCAAATGTAAGGGAGTATACAGATGATGGCTGTCTCAGTAGAGAACCAGCATTTGCCGCCGGTGTCTTCCCATGCATGGCATCCCAAGTGGGGTTATTATCACCGTAGTTCCTGAAGTTCATCTTTGCTTTCACTTTCCAAACCTTGAAGCAGACGTTAGAGCTTTACTTAAGCAAGCTTTGTCTTAGGTAGCAATCATGCCTCAGTAGATCGTGGGGTGTTTTCAGACACCGATTTGGAATGGTTTCCTTGGATTCAGAACAACTATAAAAAATATAAAACATTGGGACAATAAAAGCAATTCACTGATAAAGTTACTAAAAGAGATCATTATTAATCCCACCGCACAATCCTTAAAAACAAAATATTCAGGCAGAACGCTGTTCTATCTTTTTAGGGATCGGTAGAAAAACAGTTAGGAAAAAATTTCATTTAAAGCGAAAAAGTCCAAAGCAGTGCACATGGTGAGACACTGAAGCCTACTATGATTGAATTGTAGAGAGAAGTCAGATCTAAACGTTGTGCTGTCTGTTATTTAGGTATTTTGACCAGGTGAAAATATCTTAGTAGTTTTTGTAACTTAGATTAAATTAACCTACCGCAAAATCTGATGATGTAGATAGAACTTAATTTTTCAAATGCTTCAAATTAAAAAGTTAAGTAATTTCTGGGAGATACCAACACCCTTTTTAGGAGTTTAACAGAACCCAACTTCCTTTTTCGGGCGAAATCACAAAAATCTCTCGTACGCGTCACCATCTACCCGATTTTCTTTTATCTTAAAAAAGTAATTGTCACTATTATACAAATTTCACATCCAATCATGGATACCAAACTCCTTGCTCCACACACCACGAACCAAAAAGAACCAGCGCAACAACTTAGCGTTATCCGGTTCCGCTGATTCTCCATGCCACAGAGCCCCGCGGCGAACGGAGAAACCCAAAAGGCCCCATATCGATTAAACTAAAATTAATTGGGAGGAAAGAGCCATATAAAAAAGAAAATGGAAAACAAAACAAAAGAACGTGGGAATGGCTCAGATATGGATATGAAGAGGAAAACAATGGTGGTGAGAATGAAAGGGGATTAAAATTAGAATTACCTCGGGTGAGTGTTTTTGTTCATTCACTGATCAACGTTGGACTTAGGAGCAAGGAGTGTCAGCGATCTTGAGGATGGGGATTGTGTTGGTGTCGACAAGTGTCTTGTGTAGTGCCGTCTCGACACGAGTCCCAATTTAAGAACACTCACTCTCTCTCACTGCTGCAGATTATTGGACTTTTTCTCTCAGTTATATAATATTTACAAAATATAATTTGGAACCATACTGGTATCAAAACGTGGCCCAATAATTTCCAGTTGAATCAGTGACGTGACCTTCAGCCAATCATGGTTCGAAATGTGTGAGGATCACAGCACATGATGCTGCTTTCCGACAACATTTTACATTTGTGATTATCACGCCTTTGGATTTTTTTCTCACCTTTTTTTTTTCATTTTCTTCTCCCACCTTTGCCTTATCTTTTCCTTTTTCAGATGTGGCAGGAGTTTGTAGAAATAGTATGTTCTGAAAGGTAAGGTAGATAGATATTTGAATCTATTCCCTTGGTTTTGTCTAAGCCTCTTAAATAACTCCCCACACCTGATTTAGTTATAAGTCAAGTCACTGTATTAATATAGAAATATTTATTCTCACCTTAAATGCACTTTTTGTTTTGGATAAATAAATATATTTTTTATCAATTACATTAAATATCTAAAATTTAAACTTTTAAGTACTGGTTAAACAAATATATACTCTCACTCTACTAATTTAAGTTTTTATTGTAAATAGTGAAATCAAGACGAGTTAACCAATTCGATTCGATTTATTATGAGTTAGTCAAGTGAATAATTTAATTCAGTTTATTTATTGATTAATCGAAAAAATTTGAATTCAATAAATAAGTTTATTTACTAGTTCATTTAAAGTTTTTTTTAAACTAAAAAAGTTATAATTTTTTGATAATTTAAATTTAAATAATTTTATTCTGAAATAATGTTAAATTTTAAAAATAATTCAAAATAAAAATATTAACATGCAACTCAAATGTAATTCAAAAACAAACCTAAAAAGCGAATAAATAAGTTTATAATATTGAATTTTTTTATCACTAATTCATTTATAAATTTATAATATTTTGTTTCCTTAAAACATCTTTTCTTTATTTTTATTTACAATAAATAAATAAAATTTTAACTATATATGAATATTGAAACACAATAGAATAAATAACACGAGTTCAATTCCAAGTGAGTCGAAATCAATGTAATTCGGTTTGAAAATTGATCCGTATAAAAAAATTTCATTTTTTTTCAAATTCAACCTATAAATTCTTACCCATTTTGATACCCCTAATTATAAGAGGTTAAGATTCTTCCTAACTCTAATAGAAATTAAGTATTAGTGAAATTATTATAATTGTGTATGAAATTTGTTGTGTTATGTATCACCACTAAAACACAGTAAAGAAACAAAAACACTTTATTCTAAAACTATTAGATATTATTTGTGTAGTGTTTTGACCTTAGCTTAAATATTTATTATCTTAGCATAGTTGTGTACCAACATCTACTACTATTAATAATAGTAAAGATTTTGACAACTCTATATTAACAAGTGAAATAATTTGCATGATAAAGACAAAAATGTCCAGTGTATCATAAGAGTATTTTCAATTATAAGTTCAAAATATACTTAATGCAGGTAAAATCATCAATGATTAAGCAATTTAAATTATTGAATTTTTGATAAAAAATTGTTAGGAGTTAATTCTACCAAGACCAAAATGATATTGCATCTTACTTTATGTGTAATTTAATGCTTATACAATTCCATAACTTTGATGTGACTTTAATATTATTAAAACAGTTTGATATTTTAAAAAGTTAACAGATATATATAATTTTTTTGTCAACTATGATTTCATACAAATAATAAATATGAAAGTTGATAGGTGATTGAGTTTCTTTTTTTTTTTCAAATTTTTTTCAGTAAAATAAAATGCGATTATATTAAAGAAGTTATTACAATATATTTTATAATGTACTTTTTAATATGTTATTATTATTAATTTATCAAATTATTGCATGTAAATTCATATGTAAAACTTGTCTATTATTATTATTATAAAAAGTGTTTATTTTATTAGCTTTAAGTAACAAATTACGCTAAATATGGTGTAATATGTTGGTAAGGTAGTTTTTCTCTGAAGTATATGAAGAGTTTATCTTCAAATATATTTGTATGAAAAATATTTATCAAAAAAGTTTTAGTATATATGGAGTCCAGAGTTGTTTTAATTTTTGAAAAAAGTACTAGCTTAAACAATGAGATGTATATAAATTTTGTAAACTTCTTTTTAATAAGAGTGTTATAGTAGAGACAATTTTCTGGATTTTTTATACTTTTAGACAAAAATTAAATATGGATTTAGAAAAAAAAATATTTACATAAATAGGCAAGTACTGCAACTTTTACATTCAAATGAAGAAGTTGTACACAACAACAAAAAAGGTGAAGGCATACACCTCTAACACGTTGTTAGACATTGATAATCGATTACATAATGTTAAAGTTTGATAGGAGGGTCACGACTTCACTTGTAATCGATTACACCACTATTGTAATTGATTACCAATGTTGAAATTCGAATAAAAGGGTCTCATAATTCATTACCAGAGGATAAAATGGTGAAATCTAAATTAAAATATGAATTACATTCATTACATTTATGGAATAAAAAAGTTGTCATGTTTCTTTATACTTATCATAAATTGAATCAATTAAACATGAATGTAAATTATTTAAATTCAGTATAAATTATTTAATTCACTATAAAGGAAACAATTGATCCAGTTAATGATGTAAATTATTTAAATTCATTATAAAAGAAATAATTGATCTGATTTATGATGAGTACATGAGTATAAAAGAAACATGAGTGTAAACATTTTAACTTCGTTATAAAATATTTAATTGAGTATATAAAAGAAACAGTTGATCCAATCTATGATGAGTATAAAGAAACATGAGTATTTAATATTAAATATAAGTGTAAATTATTTAAATATAGTATAAATTATTTAATTTAGTATAAAGAAAATAACTGATCCAATTTATGATGAGTATAAAATATTTAAATTCAGTATAAAGAAAACAATTGATTAAATTTATGACGTAAATTATTTAAATTAATTGATCTAATTTATGATGAAATATAAAGAAAACATGAGTGTAAATTATTTAAATTTCATATAAATTTTTTAACCGAGTATAAAGAAAATAATTGATCCAATTTATGATGAATATATAAAAAACATGAGTATTTAATTCAATACAAAAAACAATTAATTCAATCTATAATGAATATAAAGAAATCTCCATAAAAATAATTAATATAATTCATATTTTAACTTTTTTTTTTCTTTAGTAATCTATTACAATTGTATAATCGATTACAGTTACTCGTAATCAATTCGTGTGTGAAATGCATGACTTACTTTTTTTGTTGTGACAATAAAAAATTGTGAATCTTGCACGATTTCTTCTTTGAAGTTGTGTGAATTTACGTAAATACAAAAAATTACCTAAAATTATGTGATAACAATGTTGCGTTTTATGTGAATAAGATTTTAACTATAAATTATTTTAACTACAAAACAAAGCAATATACACATATAAAATTGAGTCAAACAAGACAACGTGAGATTTTTGTTTTTTTTTTTTTCACGTGATAGGTGGTGAAATATCTAGAGTTCTTTTTATGGATAATTTCTATTAAGAAAAATGTAATGTATTTAATAAGGTATAACTTTTTAATTATAATTTAATATGCATTTTAATATATTTAGTAGGCCTATATTATTTAAGGAATATTTAGTAGTTCTATATTATTAGGAATTGATATTAAGAGTAACTTAAATATATATTACCTCTTAATCCTTTAAAGTAATTTTTAAGAATAAAATCTTAATTAAATTTTAAGTGAATTTTTCATTCAAATTGAACCAAATAGCATATTGTGTCAGATATTTACATAAATAAGATTTTTTTTTTCTTCAAGTTAGGATTCGTTCTAAGAAACATTGAATTTCAAACTGTTGTTAAAATTTTCTTTTTGAAAGTCTCTTCATTTTTTAAATGAGAAAAGAAAACTCAGAATTCAGTTATTGTTTTAACTGATTTTTCAAACTCCTAATAATTGAAGAATTCTAACTTGAAAATAACGTATTAGATATGTACTACGTGAGTGAAAATTAAATTTGAAAAATAATGAGGAATGGTGAAGAGGTAGAATAGTCGTGTTAAGAATCTTGTTTAAAAAGATTAAATTTGAAAAATTGAAGAATTCTAATTTGAAAAATAACGTATTAGATAGTTATTTTGTTGTCATGGGGTGCCAAGAAACATATGATGGAGAATATGCTTAAAGATAGGTAAAATAGTGAATGCCTAAAGATAGGTAAAATAGTGAAGAAGATGAAGAGCAGAAGTACGTAAATGTGAGTGTACAAAAAGAAGAAAAGTATTGTAAGCACGACCTGAGGACTGCAGATTCGTGGGATTTGCTCACATGTTGTGAAACCACTCTCTCTCTATACTTGTCGCATTCTCATTCGTCCCATCTTTCTTCACCTTTCACCTTTTCCTCCACACCTTTTCATACACCCTTCTTATTATGCATGGGTTATAATATTATAGGATTTACAAAAGAAATAAGAAAACTATATTTTCACACATATTTTTATGTCATTTTTTACGCAATCTGTGTGGTTTTTTTAAAATTAATTTTCAATTATTTCTTTTTTTTTTTTACGAGGGAGTTATTTTTTTCATCGTGGTTTCGAAATTGATACATGATGAACTTCTATTGCAAAAAATCTAGTATTGGCACGTAGTGGCTTCCATTGTTTGAGTGGATCTTCTATTCTATTTTCTTGCTCCTGTTCAGTCTTTCATTTCCTTGCTCACGGTGTGATTCCATTGTTTTGTTGTGGGTTCCATGTCTTGGCAGGAACTCATCTTGGTTGATCTCCGTCCACTGTTTGATATGGATTCGTTTCATTGATTAGATAGTGGTCGTGTTGTGAAGTCCATTTGACCTTTTGCAAGTAGGATATGTATAATTCATTTATTTATGTTATGGTTAAGGTTAAATAAAAAAAAGTTTCAATTTTAAGGGGTGGTTTAGGATTGCTATCAAGATTGAGATATATTTGATCATTTCATTATCAACATTATAACAATTTATTGGTGAATGATGGATGAATATGTTCATTTTTATGTATTGTAGTTGAACAATGTTTGAAACAAGTTGATGATGACATATCCCTAACCATGACCCAAAAACATCCAAAAAGAGCTAGAATCATCTATGTGAGGTGAAGTAAAACTTTCTCCTAGGCCATTATGGAACACCCTTAGTAGATTAGGAGTACTTAGACCTTGTATTAAGGGTCAAGTAATATAGAATTTTTGAACAATATTGCTTAAGTTGTAAGGCAATATTTTCACCTAGCTTAAGCTAATCTTGGGTGATTAGTTTTGTAACCCTAGCTTGGTTGACGGTTTTCCACGTGAGACATGATGGCCACATGACAAACTGTTTGTGAAAAGTTTTCTTACCAAATTAGTGGCCATGTGTTATTTTTTCTAAGAGAACTTTTGCTAAATTGGCTTTTCACATACAAGCTCTTAGTGGAGAGTTTTCTTACAAAGGTAGTGACCATGTGTCATTTTCCTAATGAGAAACTTTTGCTAAAGTGGCTCTCCACATGACAAACTCTTAGTACATAGTTTTTTTACAAAGATAGTGGTTATGTGTTGTTTGGGTTACGAGTTCGAGTCACCAAATACCTTCACAATTTGTTCTCTTCCACCGCTCGGTCTCGCTCCCTAGTCTCTTATATCGCTTTCTCACCCGGAGGTGTGCCTGCTAAAAGTGCTCTGATGCCAAAGTCAATAGGTGAACCGTTCGGTAATTCAATGTAATAGTAATAAATGCACAGTAAATGCAACCACCTACCTCTCCCCTTTGACCCATATTTATAGTCTTTGGCGTGGGCCCAAGATTAGTGATGTTTTAATATCGGCCCAATCGCGGTCCATTACCTTTAATCATGATTTACCTTAATCTTCGTGGGATTAGTTTGTTTATTTATCGCAGACCGACCGCCCTTACTGGGCGTCACTCTTTCTTGTCGTAGTCGTCGTCCGGTCATACAATTCATGTGTCATTTTCCTAGTGGAGAACTTTTTCTAAAGAGGCTTTCTACATGACATTCTAGGAGTGGAGAGTTTTTCTAAAAGTTAGAATGCCACATGTCAAGCTCTCTTTCATCAAGATAGGGTTTTTAGGATTTGGTGCAAGATAGCAAGTTAGAGTTTTGGTATACTTTGGAGATACCTTCATCTATAAATAGAGGTGTCTTCCCCCTTGTAAACCTACTTTGAGAATTATAATGTTATGCTGCCAAAATATTTGTGCAACCATATCTTGTCACAAGTCAAGGCTAGAGCATCTCATGAGGTCTCTTCTAATCACCTTTTTATACAGTTGGCCCAACCTCTAAAGAGAACCATCAAACACCTCCATCCCACCCCATCACCAATTAAAACACCAAAGATCATGAGCCTTACCCTTTATTCTCCATAGCTTTTGCACGTTCATCATCACCATAACATCTTTCCATGCTTTGGCCTAAGCTAGCTTAAAGAGGTTGCTATATGGTAAAGAGTTGAACAATTGTAATTTAAGTGGTTTCGTGCTTTCATTTTTTTGTACAATAAACATGGTATGCAAAAGTTGTATTTTTAGTGATGTTCTATGTTGTTGATTTGTGGTTCATTGTTTGTGACCGAATATGATTTATACAAGTTGTGGATTGTAACACTACACATGCACAAAAGAAGGTAAATGACTATGTGTAATGTTTGGTTTCATGTTTGTACAAACCACTTCTGTTTCATATCTATTTTTTCCCCACAAATCAATGACCCTATGCAACCAGTTTGGGTTGATATTTGACAACTATGATGACCTTCATGATAGATAAGAAGTAAAACTCATTGATTCTTCATAAAACCTTCATTAGATGAAAGTTTCATAAAATTGTACAAAAAGTCAAACCCTGCTCCTCAATTTTTGGTGCATTGTGAAACCACTTATGTTTCATCTATGCAAGCAATGTGTATTCATATTTCTCAATTGAGATGACCTTCGTGGTAGATAAGAAGTAGAACTCAATTATTGTTCATAAAAACATCATTGGGCAAAAATTTCATACAATTATACAAGAAGTCATACCTTATGTTTTTATTTATGGAGTTGAGGTTAGATACCAAACATTGATTAAAGACTTCATCACCTGAAGAAGTAACATTTTAGCTCATGGTATTGTTTAGGTAGACTAAATGCTTCTTGTGATTTTGTCTTTTCAGACATACAATGTTTAGCTTAGTTTAAGTTTTCTCTTAGGTGTTTTAAGTTTTATTTCTTTAGTGTGTTTTGTCAATGATAATGGTTGAAAAATATCGTTATCTATGATATAATTTTGATACTAAACACACCTTTTTTGACTTAAAAACTTGCATGAACTCATGTTTTTACTTTAGTTTTGCAAATAAGTGAGTAGAGGTTATACCTTTTGATTTTATCACTAAATTCCCTTTATTTTGTAGCTAATAATGTGTCTGGAAGAATCTCCAACAATATATAGAGCTGTATAGAGTTGAATCATCCATAAAAGCAAGCAAAACAACAAAAAAAAGTGAGTTTTGGAATGCTACCGCCAGGGTTGAGCACCCCTGAGGGGGGCTGAGTGCCAATTTTTTTCCCGCACCACGCCTAGGCGCCCTTCCAAGGACGCTGAGCGTCGGGTTTCTTGCAGTTTCGCTCGGGCGCCCCACTTAGGGTGCCGAGCGCCAACGACGTGAGCTTAGACCCATTTTCTGTTATTGTTTTTGATCTATTTAAGGACTTAGACGTCCTAGGCATAGAAACACACGTTTCACTCCTGTGGGGGTAGATTTGGGATGTGACAGCTCTCATTTTCTCTTTCTACAGTTTTTCTATCTCTTCCATTCCATTATTCATCTAGTTTCTCCATGTTAATGGGGAACTAAACCTTATTTGTTGTTGGGGAAGATGTAACCTCTAAACTCTCATGTATTTGAATTGATTTTAATGACATATGTTTTTTCATTAATTGTTAGGGTAATTCTTCTTCGCTCAATGCTTGTTATGTTTAAATCATTCATGGCATGATGTATGATTTGCATGAGTACCAGAAGGTATCTTATAATTCAGGTTTTGGAGAATTGCTCCCAAAAGCAGTATTGCTCAGGGATGGGGTATGAGTTTTGGTCGTCTTAAGCTCGTAATCGTAATGCAGAATGAATTATTAGGGATGCAAGGGATTGTGGTATAGTAATTAAGGATATACTTTCTTCATTGATGGATCGGGTTTTAAGTAATTTAGAGAGTGACATTAACAATTTAATGAAGAAGAAGAATTCATATATGCATGAGTGATTAGGTGAAATCTAAACCCCAACAACATTATCATCTCATATTATCAACTTCATCCATTCATTCTAGTGTTTAGCCTCAAGTGATCAAATTGCATTCATGTTTATTTTTAATGTATTTGCATTCAAAACCCCAAAAATTGTTCTTAAGTCTTAGTTAAGCAATTACACAATTGTTTAATGTGGTGAGTCCTTTGGGATACGATACTTGGTCTTACCATTTTATATTACTTGATATGATTCGGTACACTTGCCGACATCTTAACATTCAATGACACCATCTTGACATGTTTTGTTTTCCCGAGAGCTAAACTAAATACCTTTTAGGTATGATAAACTTTACACATTTAACTTCAACTCTCTTAGACACTTTTGACTTGATAGTTGTTTAACATTGCGTCTTTTCGTCAAAGTATACATGTTTTCAGAAAATTATCAAAAGTAGATTTAATTGTTCATTTGGTATGACTTTTGATGAATGAAACATTCTGCTTATATCTTCTTTTTCTAACGTTCATCTCTAACTCTCAAGATATATAGCAAATGAAAGCTTGTAGTAGTTTCCTACAAAAGGTAGAGTAGATGTGTATACAGTAAATATGTCCTTTTTCCTATTTACCTTGTTGTTTTTAAACGTTGAGCATTAAATGACATTTAATGCTTGTTCAGATAATCAAGGTTTTATGTTTTCTCAAGATTTGATTATGTGTTAACTAGTGGAATTGCTAAAGATGAGATTTTCATCTTGGACTGAGAGTATGTTTGGTATGTGATATTGTTTAGCCGATAAGAGACCTTTTCTTAGTTAACGTTTACTTATTGTTTTCAAGATTACGTTTTAGTGTGAATGTCGTTTATTATGTGTCTAGAAGTAGGTTTTGTTCTTTTGGTGTATTAGACTCATTTCATAATGAAAGTTCATCTGGCTTTGTTAGGTTTTGTAGCTATTCGTAATTGACATGTTTAGCACGATGTTTTCCATTTCATCATTTGAGACTTCCTAGTCATACCTCTATTGTTTGACACTTTTGTCAAGCTGCAACGTACTGAGAAAGTATAATCGTCTAGACTTTTGTAAACGCTTTCTAGAATGTTTAACAATAGTTATATAGTAAAGCTTACTCATTTAACATAACTCTCATAAATGCTTTGACTTGTAAGTTGTTTAGTGTTGCGTCTAGAAGTTTTGACTTAGTTGTTTTGTGTTTCTTATAACCTTAAGGCTTTTTTATGTTGTTGGATGATTGAGTATTTTGTTCCTAGCATTTATGTTTCTGTCCATATCCTATTCCTCTAGTTAAGCATCTTTAGTTGGTCATTTTGATGTTGTATCTGAGTTGGGCCTAACTGTTTTTCTATGAGTTAGTCACTTTTTTGGAAGTCATTAATAGATGTTTCTTGTAGGATCCTTATTAATTTCTAGTTGGTCATTAGTTAGTTAGAAGTGTTAGACTTGTTGTGTGGACACCTTTTATTTTAGACCCAGTGTTCATTAGTGTTTTGACTTGTTTTTTGTTTAAATTTCAAAATGAAGGATGTTATAGATGAGTTTATCTTATCTCAACATTTTAATAACAGTTATTTATATAACCGTTATTATTTCTTGTATGACATACTTTTAACGATGGTTATTTAGCCAACGATCATTAAAAAGTTTACTAAAATTGCAATTTTGTCACCTCACATTCTTTTACTATGGTGACTTGTTAAACATGAACAATTAATGACATGAAAAATCCTTTTTCATCAGTGTTTATAAAAACAAATTACAAAATAAATTTATTACAAAAGAAAGGTCATTAGTCAACTTATTATGATATAAGTCCAGTTACATCCATCATAATAAATTTAATTTTTATTGCAAAAATATCATTATTCAATTTATAACAACTCCACTACACTCATCATAAGAAATGGTTTTTGTTGAATACTATTTTGCCGTAGAGCCATTATATGATGTAAGAAACGAGTAAAGAGATTTGGAAGTTGATTCATCATATATTTTATTTTGAACTTTGGTTTATCCATCATAATAAATTTAATTTTTATTGCAAAAATATCATTATTCAATTTATAACAACTCCACTACACTCATCATAAGAAATGGTTTTTGTTGAATACTATTTTGCCGTAGAGCCATTATATGATGTAAGAAACGAGTAAAGAGATTTGGAAGTTGATTCATCATATATTTTATTTTGAACTTTGGTTTTTACCTTGCTAGTTTATGTAGGACATTGAGTTAAAGTAAACAATTGCATGGAGAATTTGATGGAGATAATGTTTGAGTTCATTTATATTGTCATATAATAATCTTTCATCAAAAAATGTTATTTATGGCACTTTAAATGCTTTTAATTATGAGTTTTTGTCTCTAGAAAGATAACAGCATGTGAAGATGGAATCTTGAACACTCACTCGTCAAATCTTTTTGAAATTATGTCTTTTAGCGAAGAAAAAATCAGTCACTTAAAATCGAATCGTACCCATCAGTTTTATCAGAAACTGAACACAGTTTATTTACATATTATAATTTAAAATGTGTCATGGTATATTTTTGGAAAATTATTATTTAATACTGAAGTGTTTGAAAGGAAGGACAAAGACAGAGGAGAGAGAGTGTGGTGGTGGAAGATAATGGGTTTGTTGCAGAGATGAGGAATAAAGAGAGTCTATTGGTGAATAGTAGAAGGAAATGGTGATGGTGTTGGTGGTGCATGCTCTCTTAGTGGAAAAAAAAAGACTTGAAATAAGAATCTTCTGTAAAGTTCCACGGAACCGTCCAAAATGCACAAGGAAATTCAACAACATTTCTCATGCTTACTGCTGTGGACCTGCACTTTGTACCTTTGGTGCACGTTTATGTTCCAACTAATAATAGCAAAATATCATATCATACTTTTTATCACATTTATATACATACAGTCACCCTAAACAACTTATCCCTTCATGGTTACGTTCATTGTATCTTAAAAGGTTTGTCAAAATGAGTGGTTCAGCTCTATGCATTATGCGTTGGTCACTTAATAAATTAATTTAATCTGAGTTAAATAAGTTAGTTAACTTACTCACTTAATTATAATTTTTTTTTAAAATAAAAAAATTATAATTTTTTAATTCGAATATAAATATATTTCACTGTAAAATGATGTTAAATTTTAAAAACAATTAAAAAAAATTATATAATCCGAGTATAATAAAAAAACAACACAAAAAGTGAAAATATAAACTTTTAATATTGATAATTTTTGTTTTATTTGTTTATTTATAATATTAGAGTCTTAAATAGATAAATCTATAATATTTTTCTCTCTTGAAATATCTTTTCTTTCATCCCATCTACAATATAATAAAAAAATAGTAACTAATAATATTAAAACAAAAAATAATAAATAATTAATTAAATTAGGTAGGTTGATGATTTAATCCGACTCACCTGGATAAGTTGATTCTAAGTGAATTCGGATGAAAACTAACTCATATAAACAAATACTCGCAGTTAACATTTTGACAATAGGAAAAATAATTCATAATTCATGTTCACCGAACCATGTTTATTTTTTCCTCATTATGTATAAAATTTCATTTAGTCAATTACTTAACTACCATGATTCTATAAGGGGAATTGATATCCAGTTAATAAACTTCAAAACATTATGATCGGATAAAAAATCTATGGACCTCAACTTTACATAAAACATTTACCCAATATTTTATATATTATTATCCTTGTATATATACGTTTATAAAAGAGATTTTTATTATATATAATTTTTATTTTATTTTATCAATCTATATTTTATATTAAATAATGTTCTTACAAAGAATATTAACGTCTTAAACTATATGCAAATGAACGAAATCTTTTTTTCTAAGTCTTTTTAACTTATTAAGGATAAAGTGTTATTAGTCATTAAAAATCGAATGGAACTTTATCATATTAAAACGTGAGGGCAAAAGAGAAAACCCACTCACACTGCATGATAAAGGACAAGGACATGAGAGAAAGAGAGAGAAAACACTACACACACCATAGATGGTTCTAGAGAGAAGTTAGAGAAAAAATTCTGTACATCAAGCACTTCTCACACACCACACACTGGACAAATGATGACGATGATGAACGTTGAGAGAGCAAAGAGAAGCACACTTCTCACAAGGTACTGTATAAACCTTTGTATTTCTGATATTCAACTTTGAAAGTATGAATTACAACATTTATATATGAAAGCATTACTTAATTTTGTTTTCGGGTTTTGTTTATCACAACACTCCTCCTAAACAAAAAACTTAATCGAACGAAAAACATGATTTTTCTGAAGAAAACCCCCATTTTCACGGATTGAATCGATGAAAACTCCTCCTTCTTTGATCTGAGTTTTTTCAACCTATTAAAATAAGTAAAAACACTTTCTTTCAAGCACTCAAGCGTTTTTCACCAATTAAAATCGAAAAAAAACCCCTTTTTTGAGCAATCTTCTTCTCTCTGATGAGAACCCTAGGTTTTCGACCTCCTTCTAGAACGAATTCCACCGATCTCCTCTCGTACTACTCCGATCTGCTTTTTGAGTGATAGAAAGCATTCACCTTTAAGAGCTTTAGTAAGTATATTTGCAAGTGGATCCTCGAATCTGCAATGTACCACTTCAAGCTTCCCGCTGTTGACCTGCTCCTTGATATAGTGGAACCTGATCTCGATATGCTTGCTCCTTCCATGCGATGTAGGGTGTTTAGTAAGCTCTATGGTTGACTTGTTGTCTACAAGCAGCCTGACTCTTCTAGCTAACTCCACTTTCAATCCTTCCATCAAAGGCCCCAACCAAGCTTCCTGACACGTAGCTTCACAAGCAACTATGTATCTGGCCTCTCATGATGATGGAGCAACCACTGGCTCTTTTCTTGAGCTCCAGGAAATAGGAGATCCTTCAATGAAGAAAATGTACCATGCGGTACTTCTTCTGTCCACTTTATCACCACACCAACCACATCTGAGTAAGAAGTTATTTGAACTTCTTCTCCAGCCTCTCCTCTTCCTAGTAGAATCCCATAAGAGTGTGTACCCTACAAATACCTTAGAATACGTTTGGCAGCATTTAAATGTGATATTCTAGGGCATTCCATGTACGTACTTATCACCCCAACACTGTAACTCAAATCAGGTCTAGTGTTACAGAGATATCTTAAGCTCCCAACCATCCTTCTATAAGTTGTTAGATCTACAACTTCCTCCTCTGACTCCTTTTCAAGTCTCAGCCCCACTTCTGTCGGGGTGTTAACAACATTACAATCCATCATTTCAAACTTCTTCAATAGGTCTAGAACATACTTGGACTGATGCATCACAATTCCATACTCAATCGCAGTAAATTCAATACCAAAGAAAGTAGCTAAGTCTTCCCAAGTTACTCATTTCAAATTCCCTCAACATCCGAGCCTTGAAATCTGAAAATTAGTTCCTCACAACTCCCAGTGACTAATAGGTCATCAACATACAAGCATATAATTAGCTCTTCTGATATGCCATTGTGTTGGCAACATTGCACATACAACCCGTGTTCTGAAACACACTTATCAAACCCAATATTGTTTATGAACCCATCAATTTTCTGGTTCCAAGATCTTGGAGCCTGTTTAATCCCATAGAGAGCCTTCCTCAGCTTGTACACCTTGCCTTGTTGTCCTTTAACCTCAAACCCCTGCGGCTGTACAAGATATACCTCCTCTTCCAGTCTTCCATTTAAGAAGGCAGACTTCACATCTAATTAATGTAATGACCAGTGAAACTTAGTGGCCAGAGACACCACCAACCTGATTGTCTCAACCTTGGCTACAAGAGCAAACACTTCTCCATAATCCACTCCAGCCTTATATAGAAAACCCTTAGCAACCAGCCTGACTTGGTGCCTTAAAACAACACCTTATGGGTTTATTTTTGACTTATAAATCAACTTCAATGCTATAGTCTTCTTGTTAGAAGGTAGATCAACCAATTTCCATATCTGATTTCTCTTTATAGAGTCAATTTCTTCCTGCATTGCCTTATACCATCTCTTATCTCTCACTGCTCGATCAAATTCAACTGGTTCAGCTTATGCTATTAAAGCATAATGAACGAAATGACCTTCTGATGTCAGTGTAGCATCATAAGACAAGTCATAGTCTCTTAGATGTGCTAGAAGTTGTGTAACTCTTGATGACCTTCTACCATTGTCATCTCTTTTTCACCTTTTTGTCTCAACTGCAGTAGTTGCATCTTCCAGAACAATGGTTGATGATCCTTACTTAGTTGTTTCCCACTGCCACACTCAAGCTTCATCCACAACAACATCCCTGTTGATTTAGGCTGTTCCTGATATAGGATCATACAACTTGTAACCTTCAGTAATATTGTAACCCATCAAAATCAGTGACACTCCTTTATCATCTAGCTTCTTTCTCAACTGGTCAGGCATATGTTTATAGCATGTAGAGCCAAATATTTTCAAAGTCTTGACATCTGGTTTTACCCTTGTCCAAGCTTCTTCAGGTGTCATACCATCTAGTCTCTTTGTTGAAGACAAATTCAATATATAGGCAGTTGTCAACACAACCTCTCCCCATAGAAAATTAGGCAGCTCTTTACTTTTCAGCACACACCTAACCATATTTAATATGGTTATGTTCTTCCTCTCTGTTGCCCCATTGTGTTGTCGTGTATAGGGAGGGGTAACTTCATGTACTATCCCTTCCTTTTCACAAAAAACTTTGAACTCAGTGGAGGTATACTCTCCTCCTCCATATGTCCTCAACACCTTAACCTTCTTTCCACATTATCTCTCTACAAGGCTTTTAAATTTCTGAAACACCTACCACACCTCCCCCTTTATCCTAATCAAGTAAACCCAACATTTCCTGATCCAATCATCAATAAATAGTAGAAAATATCTGCTGCCCCCAGGTCTTTCTACTTGCATAGGAACATAAACATCTGAATAAACCACCCCTAATTTCTCTGCTGACTTCTGGGTAAAAACTTCTGGAAACTGCCCCTGGTTTGCTGCATTGGAGACATTCTTTGCATACTATTTCTGAGATTTCCACCTTCGGCAAGCCACTCACCATACTCTTTTGGGTTAACAAGATAAATCCTTGAAATTCAAATGCCCAAACCTGAGATGCCACAACCATTCCTCCCTGATTTTTGATGCAGAAAAACACTGGTGTTTTACTACATTCATCACCACCTTGAATGTTTTGTTCTGTGATAGCTGAGCCTGCACAAAAAATTTTCTATTCTGATTGAAAATGTTGAGAGAGTTGTTTTCCATTTTCATCACATAGCCTTTCTGCAGCAGCTACCCCAAACTCACCAGATTTATCTTCGAACCTAGTGCATACAATACCTCTTCAATTATCACCTCTTTCCCATCTTCATCTCTCAAAACCACCCTGCAAAAGCCCTCTGCATTAAGACTTATGTCATCTGCAAATATGATTTTCCCTTGCATAACCTCCTACATTTGCATAAACCAATCCTTCCTCCCAGTCTTGTGGGTGGAAGAACTAGAGTCCAGATACCACACTGTGTTTTCTGACTATTCTTCCTAAGTACTAGCCATCAACATCACAGCCAGAGTCTGATTCTTCCTCCTGGGCCAGATTAGCCCTCTTCTTTGGTTTATTCTTTGTCCCTTCTCCCTTCTAGCACTCTTTAGCATAATGACCAAGCTTCTAGCATTTATAACATTTGACCTTTTTTTTGTCAAACTTCCATTCACCTTCAGGCTTTTGATTTTTACCTTTCACTGATTCACTGGATTCTTCTTCTTGTTATTCCAATGAATCTTTATGATTCCTGCCGCCTTTATTACCTTTGAACCCCTTTTTCCCTTTGTATTGAGATCTGACCTGCAGGGCCTGTTCTGGGCACTGTTTGTGCTCATTGATGCGATACTCATGAGCTTCTAATGAGTGCAACAACTCCTCAATCTCCATAGTCTCTAGATTACAGGCTTATTCAATAGCCACCACCACATGATCAAATTTGGGTGTTAGGATTCTTAGAATTTTATCAACAATGTATTCATCAGAAATTCCATCCTTACATGGCCTCATTTTATTCACCAACTCCTGCACCTTGTTAAAGTATTCTGCCACGGTTTCACTTTCTTCCATGATCAGAACTTCAAATCGCCTCCTCAATGCCTATAGTTTTACCTTATTTTTCGTCTCCATAACCATATGTCTTCACTAGAATGTCCACACTTCTTTCACAATAGCAGCTTTGGAGATCTTGTTAAAGATCTTTGGGCTGACACATTGATACAACATAAATCTGGCTTTGCTGTCTAGTTTCACCTGCTTCTTGTAGTTTCTTTTCTCCTCTTCAGTGGATTTTGCACCCAACTCAGGCAGTCCATCTTCTATTACTTTTGAAACATCTTAGAAGCCAAAAATGAGACTCATCTTAATGCGGTAGTCATCAAAGAACTTCCCATCAAACATTGGTAAAGGCCCTTGTATCCCTCCAACACCTGCCATCTCTTTCTTGCTTGAATCTTGAAGTTTCTTTGATATCCTTTTTCACCTTTAAGGATGCACACACTCCAAAGAACCTTCTTTTTCTTCTTCTGGATACACACAATTCCAGTCTCCAATCACACCCACACTCACACACTAGGATCTATTGAACCTAAGCTCTTGATACCAAATTAAAACGTGAGGGCAAAAGAGGAAAACCACTCACACTATAGGATAAAGGATAAGGACATGAGAGAAAGAAAGAGAAAACACTTCACACACCACAATGCTTCTAGAGAGAAGCCAGATAAAAGCTTTCGTACATTAGGCACTTCTCACACACCACACACTGGACAAATGATGACGGTGATGAACGTTAAGAGAGCAAAGAGAAGCACACCTCTCACAAGGTACTGTATAAACCTCTGTATTTCTGATATTCAACTTTGAAAGTATGAATTATAACATTTATATATGAAGGAATTAACTGATTCTGCTTTTGGTTTTTGCCATTTCCAAATTCTTATGCATGAAGATATTATGCTTAATCACACGAAATAGAGTTATAAACGAAAATCATAATTGAAACCTATATCGAGGCAATTTTTAATGTGCAATTTTCTGGTTTGATGGTAATCTTGGTCCTTAAAATAATGAAGTGCAAGTGAAGCATCTAATTTAACTTGGACTAATGTAATAAGGTAGAAATATGAATATGGGATGATGTTTATGACCACTTATGTAGACCAAACAAAAACAGAACCTAATTTGGTATCATCTACATGCAAAGGAAGTGAATCAACCACAATGCTAATGCAAGGTAAGCTATTGAACTATGATAAATGTAAAACAGAAATTAAAAGGAAAAGAATATGCACACAAGAATCACTTAACCAAATAGAAACTGTCAGAGCGACTGCAGCAGAATGGTTAGCGTGGGATAATAAACCAAGAGGGGGTGAATTGGTTTTAATAATAAAGTGTGCCTTTTTAAATTTCTTCTCAGTTTTACTTACTAAGCATATAATATAAATTAATAACAAGAGTAAGGTTGAGAGAAATTTGCACAGATGATTTTATCCTGGTTCGGATATTACCAATCCTACGTCTAGTTGCTTATCTCAAACCAAGATAAACACTTCACTAATCACAAAACAATTACAAATTACAATCACAAAGAAACAATTTATAAAAGTTTAGAAACCACCTCTTTTGATACCACAAGAGATGAATCTGCACCTCCTTTGAGTCTTCACAAAGGATGAATCACTTCCTCTGAATACTTCACGAAGGATGAACCTCTTCCAAACACTTCCTTAGTTGCACCAAAGATAAACCAACTATTCCTCTGTCACTGCAGTAGCACTTCAACAGCTTTGCAGACAAGAGTTTCCTTAGTTGAGCAAGAGTACACACAATTCTCAATGATTTCAGAGATCTAAAGCACAAGGGAAGAGTTGTTATTGATGGAAAATGAGAGCTTGTTTATAGACTTACGCAAATACTCTTTCGTTCTTCGTTTCCAGCCATTTAACGCTTTTAATTGATTAATATAAGTGTTAATCGATTAAAATGAATACAACAACTGGTTTTCAAAAGTCAGAAAACTCCAACGGTCACCTTTAATCGATTATTTTAAGGATTAATCGATTAACTAATCGATTAAAATATGTATTAATTGATTATTTCCGTGCCAGTTGAGTTTTCAGCACTTGTAACGTTTTAATCGATTAATACTTGATTTAATCGATTAAAACCGTGTATTTTTTATTCTGAACAGAAAATACAAAGTATGAAAGTACAAGAATCAAAACCTACTACAAATCTAATCCTAAACATTAAACTACAATTATTACAAAAGCTTTTAATAGCAAAACAAGTCTTCAAAGGATCTTCTTGAATCTCGATATATCTTGACTTGATTTGGACATCATCAAAACTTCATCTTCATCATTTTGCTAATAGAAACCAAGAAATTGAAAAACTAATGCTATGCAACTTGAAACTAATGATAAAAAAACAACATAGAAAGAAACTCAAAACTAGACATTCCATATATTTTCTCTAGTGAATCCAAATTACCCTTCAAAAGAGTGCCCCAACAGAAGAGTCAATATGTTAAGGGCCAAAGGCTCGTGTACAAAAACGAAAGAGGTCTTCTTCCTATCTTCCTCAAGAAGCATGGAAAAACCGACCAAATAAAACCTTGTGTTGAAATGAGAAGTCATTTAAAAAATAGACATTCAACACAAGGCAAATAAGAGCTTAAAAGGAAATGTTCTTAAACTCCATTACCTTGATCATTCATTTGATCAAAGGTATATGATCCTTGGGAGCTATATGCTTTGGATGATTGTTCTAATAACACTTACCTTGTCTCTTATTTTTTGTAGAAGGGTATTTGCCCTGAGGGAAGAAAGCCAATTATCTCCTAAAAGGATGTTTTCATAACTTAAAGATTTAAGGACAAATCCTTTTGAATAGGGATGGGACGATGACATACCCTTAGCCATGGCCCAAGCACTTTCAAGAAGAACCTAGAGTCATCTATGCAAGGTGAAGAAAGCTTTTTCTCTCAGGCCATCATAGAGTTTGAAGAGTAGGGTAGATTTCTTTAAGCCATGTATTTTGACCAAATAGATAGGTTTGTTTAAGGCCTGTATTAAGGCCTAATTAGTATAAAGTTTTTTCTTAAGCTAGACATCCAAACCATGTGGAAAGTATGTGTCATATGTCATGCTTCCATTAAAGAGGATTTATCTTTAGTAGGTCACATGACACTCTAGGACTGGAGAGGATCGAGCTTTGTGATTGGCCACATGTCCTCCCCTCATTGGAGAGGATTTGTGGACACTTGTCCACTCCTTAGAAGGCCTCGTTTTCTCTTTTCTTCTTACAAAGTTAAGCGTATATTTTGATGAAGCTTGAGAGTATTCGTTTTCTTGAGCTCTGTTTTTCTATATCCTTGATCAAGGAGTTTTGACTTTTATAGTTCAAAGAGATTTCTTTTCTCAATTATGATGATGTTATATCTTCATATTCTTCTGTTCATCATCGTCGTCTTCTTCTTTTGTTGATTTCTTCTATTTATACATCATTGATGAAGATAGTCGTTTAAACAATGTTTGTCTTGAGATTTGGTAATATGATTGTTTGACGAAGCTTGTCTTGGGATTTGATCTCTTATGGTTATCTGTGTAGGTGTTTGTCATAGGATGAAGTTTTTTTGTCATAACAGACATACTTTTTCAGAGTTTTATCAAATGTAGATTTGACTTTTCAATTGGCAATGCTTTTGATGAACGAATCATTCTTCTTATATATTTTTTTCTCTAACATTCACTTTTTATTCTTATAACGTAGGACAAATGAACGCTTGTAGTAGTTGTCCTACATAAGGTAGAGCAAATGTCTATGCAGCAAGTAAGCCATATTTTCTATTTACCTTGACATTTTCAATCATTGAATATTTAATGTTAATTCGTGTTGGATTATGGGTGAGAGGAGCGTGTGATTTATTGTTAATTAAGGATAGGAAGCATTGCAATCGAACTAGGGACCGACCTATTTTTAATCAATATTTAATCTATGTTAATTGTTTAGTTAATTCAATTTGTAAATCTGCTAAACCCCCCCCCCCCACCCCCACTACGTGTTCGATCCTTTGATGGAAAAGAAATTGGTCCTAGAGAGATGACCTAGGAGTCATTGCCTAGTATACTGCACTTAATTTGCACATTCAATTTGAGTTGGATGTGACCTCGATATCAAATTGTAGCTTGTAGAAAATTCATTTGTTGATTTGTTATAAGTTCTAATGAGAACTCAAATACTTGGTTGTTTTGCTTAGGTTAAGTTGAACGTTTAGGCAGTTGTCTAAGGCGAGATCTTGGAGAGGCTAAATGGTGGATTAAACGTGTTGGTTCACTGACTGATTTAATTACAATTTTTTTTCAATTAAAAAATAACAAAATTTTCTAATTCAAATCTAAATAAAATGGAATGGTCTTAAATTATATTTATAATTAATCAAACATAAGATTTTCATTCACACAAAGATATCCCAAAATCTTCTCAACAAAATTTTTAGGTTTAATGTCTCATTAGGTCATTGTTTTTGTTCAAAATCTCAAATAGGTCCCCGTCTTGTTCGGCGTCTCAATTGGGTCCTTATTTTTGTAAAATTGACTCAAATAAATACTTTCTGTCAAATTGATCGAACGCCATGAGTGAGGGTAGTACGTGGCATGGTGATAGTGTAAATTTAATGTTTGTGGCATTAAAAATGTGGTTCAATTTTATTTTTTAATTTTTGAATTAAAAAATGATATGTACATAGTGGTAATATAATTTCAATAAGGGCAAAGTAGGAAAGTCCAATTAAATGAAGTGTTGAAAGCCCCATTCCCCTCTGCAATTTGGAACTCGAAATGAAATTGGGGGAAGTTGAGTTTTAGGGTTCGTGGGAGAAATTGAACCAATTTTTCTTTGATTTTAGACTTCTCATGAAAACAAATGGCAAGAGAAATTTCTAGAGGAAGAAGATCCAAAATACAAGCCTTTCATTCCTTTCTCAAGAATTGGAAGATGTTTGGGTGGTAAAGCCTCAGCACGAACAATTGAAGAAACATCCTGTCCAAAGCGAAAACACAAAGAAACTGACAAAGAAATGAAGAATTCTGATTCTAAGGCAAAAAATACTATGTCACGTAGATCTTCTGAAAATCTTGTGTTTGGATGCAATGTAACTACGTCTAGCTTTCAAGCAACACCTAAGGTAGTTCTCAAAAGTAGCAATTTTATTGATAGACAAAAATGGAAAAAAAAATCTATAATTTGTTTACATGATTTTTGTATGCATTTTCTCTTCAGAAGTCCATCTAACCAATTTTTCTTTGTTTTTAGTTTTCTCCAGGAAACAAAAGTCAAGAGAAATCCCAAAAGGAAGAACAACTAAAGTTCAAGCCTTTCACTGGAAAGAAGCATACATTAATGGATTGATCCTTATTGTCTAATTTTGTCTTGTTTTCTTTTGATAAATGGAATATTGATTGAACCAACATTGACTATTCTTAGCATTTCTGTGTGGATAATAATCACACATATATGTAATTTGTGGATTTTTGGAAGCATGGTTCTGGGAGTTTTCGTCTTTCTTCAAAACATACTACCTTTTCCTATTGTTTGAAATAAATATATAAAATTCTTAAACAACATTAATCAACATCAAACCACAATACACTACCAACTGACACCACAAGTTCTCAGAACTTGGAAGTATAAGTTAAGCTACTACTGATGTCTCAATCGAAACCTTTCTAGAACACTCCACACTTTTAGGCTTCTCATCGCTTTACCATAGTTCTGGAAATGCCTCTTTCATATTATGGATGCTCTCTAAGGCATGATCCACTCCTGTAGTTCGAACAAAATTTCCCACGAACCCTAAAACTCAACTTCCCCAAATTTCATTTCGAGTTCCAAATTGTAGAGAAGAATGGGGTTTTCAACACTTCATTTAATTGGATTCCCTACTTTGCCCTTACTGAAATTATATTACCACTCTATACACATCATTTTTTAATTCAAAAATTAAAAAAATAAAATTGAACCACGTTCTTAGTGTCATGTACATTAAATCTACACTATCACCATGCCATGTACTATCCTCACTCACAACGTTTGATAGATTTGACGGAAAGTCTTTACTTGAGTCAATTTTACAAAAATAAGGACCCAATTGAGACGCCGAATAAGACAGGGACCTATTTGAGATTTTGAACGAAAATAGAGACCTAACGAGACATTAAACAAAATTTTTAGTAGCTTTATAGTGATTCAAATTTGTTTTTGCATAAAAACTAAGTAACTAAAAACTATTTATTCTGTTCAAAGAAAACTTAAAAATGGGAAACAAATTTTTTAAAAGATTCAATTCATCCCTTCCCTCTTGGTTATTGTCCGTTATCACTCTCTTTAAACATTCCACTACACGATACTAATTCCTACAAATCTTTGTTTCAATATTTTGTAAAATGATTAATCCAACAAAAAATAATTATTAGAAAAATTAGGCTCACCACAGGTTCAATTCAAATGAACCGGATTCAAAGTTGACCCATATTGAAATTTAAAAAAAAATTCAACCCAACCCGACAGTAATATGTGGTAGGTCGGATTGACTCACAGGTTCCAACCTATTTTGAAAGATATTTTTTAATTCTTTTAATGGACATGTACTATATTTGTTATGACCACTACAAAAAAGTAGGGCATTACCGAAGGCAAGAAGCCCTCGGAAAACGCCATAAGCCGTCGATAAAGGGTGTTTATCGAAGGCTTATCGACGGCCAAAAATCCTTCGGTAAATCTCTTGTCGCTAACAATTACCGAGGGTTTTTGCCCTTCGGTAATTACCGAGGGCCAGAAGCCTTCGGTAATTACCGAGGGCCAGTAGCCTTCGGTAATTACCGAGGGCCAGTAGCCTTCGGTAATTACCGAGGGCCAGAAGCCTTCAGTAATTACCGAAGGGCAGAAGCCCTCGGTAATTTCCGAAGGGCAAAAGCCTTCGGTAATGACCATACGTGGGTATTTACCGAAGGGCAGAAGCCTTCGGTAATGACCTTACGTGGGCATTTACCGAAGGGCAAAAGCCTTCGGTAAATTGCAGAGAAGGTTTCAGAGAAATGGTATTTTCTTGTGCAACCTAGACCTGTATAACAAATTTCAATTACAAACAGACCTGCATAACAGTTTTCAAGCACATACAAACATGCATAATGTGCATCTCAAAGATGCAATCAATTATCAATATCCATTGAACATCAATTAATCCATAGAACATCCATTAATGTATAGATAATGTAATTATAGTTCAAACATAAAACAATGTAACAAAAGGATGTTCTAACATCCAAAGACTGCAAGTAGATCTAACTAACATTGAAATGATATCAACTCAAAAATGTTCTAATATCCAAATGTTTATGTAACAAGTAATAAGAAAATGAAACTAATAATGTACATAACTATCATCAGAATGATCTTCATCATCCTGCTCCTCTATTGGTGGCTGGACTGGTGTGGGTTGGACTGATGAGGGTTGGACTGATGTGGGCTGCTGAGTGGCAGCAGGTGATGAGGAGGGTCGTGGCTGGGTCGGAGGGATATTTTGTACGTCCTGTGAGGTTTCAGGCAATACTCTCATGACCAGGGCCTTAAAGTTTGTAAACTCTGCTCTGAGATCAGTGATCTCCTGGTCACGTTGCTCGAGTGCCTGCGTGAGGCGAAGAACGACCTCGTCAGGAGTACTGGTGGAAGAAGAAGGCTGGTGCTTCAGAGTACCTCCTCTGGATGCTGTATAGTTTGCAGCAAGCTGTCCCGCACCGTACACTCGTCCCTTTTTCTTCCCACCAACGATGTCGATCCAGCACTGTGTCCTACGGATGTCATCATCTGCATTACTGGCATCATCCGGTGTAGGAGCTGACTCATGTTCAGATTTAACTTGTGAAAGTCTCGTAGAAAATTCTTCCTGTTGAAACATTAAAAGCAATGTCAGGGAATGATAGAATAACATAAATGAAAAATTATTAGTAATAGTCTTATTTGCTTACATGAGTCTTCCGAGATCTTTCATCAACAAATTGATTAGTTCCCTTCCGAACATGAGTCTGTGCAAAGACTTCATCAACATGGACCGCCCGTCCTAGAGCCTGTGCCTGTAACATAATTAAGAATTACAAGCGTACATATGAAATAGAATATACATAACTTATGTATGAAAGAAAAAGTTATGTAATGAGATTATACCATACGAATGACATGCTCATGAATGGTGATCGACCCACCAGTATGTAGGGTTCCACCCCTTTCAGATGCTCTGTTCCGCTGGGCTTTGACACACTTATTGCGGAACTCTACTGTATTCCAATGAGCTAGTAAAGAGTTCCAAATTTGTTCACCCAGTCAGTTAGGGTGTTGTCCTGCATTGCGGGCATTCTTAAACATCTCTGACAGCCGATGAGATGCTTTCATGTGGAAATTTCTGTGTATCTGACTTTCATGTTCATAATTATTATAAATGGTAAAAACCCATATGGAGTTGCATCTTTAATTATTACCCATATTGTTCATAATATGCACTTCCATTTTCAATTATAATATGGTAGTTAGTGACAGCAAACGCTGCATCTAGAGCATTTCCTAGATTATATTTCAGTGCCTACTTCGTTTATAAACTTTTCTTAATTGCCTATTCAATCTTTGGCCATGTAAGTTGTGAAATTGAAGTCTAAAATTATGTGTTGTCCAGTAACCATTTATGGTGAGTTTATGATATACTTTGGTGCTAATCAGGTGTTCCTTAATGTTGTTTTAAACTTAGAATCATCCAAGCATATTATAGGTTCTTTGTACTTTAATGTTATATTTCACATAAGCTTTTAATTCTAACCTTGTTCTTAGTTGTTTTGTGTAGTTGTGTTTGCATACATATAGGTTCTGGTGTAGTCACACCAAAACTAGGCTCTATATATGACGAACGGGTCGCACCGCTCACAAAAGTTGTGCATAAAAGAATGCAGTATAGTTACTAGGAAGTGACTCCTAGGTCGTCTCTCAAGGACCAATTTTGGTGGTTCAGTCTTAGATTTATCACGAAGTGGGGGGGTTTGTAAATGGTTTTTGGTTACGGAAAATAAATTAAAATTGGAATTTAAACACAACTGAATTTAAAAACACCGAAATAAATTTCAAAGCAGTAAAACCAAACGGTAAAAGACGGTAAAAAAATGGAACAGTAAATATGCAGAAAGGTAGAATTTAACTATGCAGAAAATCATTACTGGTAAAATTTTAGCAAATAAAATAAAAGCACTTGACTAAAAATTCTTCAAAGATTAAACACTTGAAATAAAATTACTGAATAAAAATCAAACCGATCAAATTGCTCCAATTGCTGAGACAAATTACATGCTTTCAGAAATAAAACACTACATTATTTTACTGTTTAAAATGGAAAACAGAGAGGAAGAGGCGAGAGCCTCTTCTCAGCTATCCTAAACTACTCCTAAAACTCTGATTCAAAATCTGCCTCCTTCTCCTGCTGCTGCTCTTCTCATTTTATAGCCACTTCCTTCAATTTAGCATTTTGGATTTTTGTCTCAATTGCCAACCCGTGACCCTCTCCATTTTGTCTTATGTCGAAGCTCTTTCCAGCCGTCTCTGCAACAGCCGTGTATTATCCTCCACAATCACATTCCTTTTCTCCATTTTCTAATCTTCACTTGGGTGGAGGCTTGGACCCACTTCCAACAACTTTCTCATTTCCAATGCCTTTCACAGTGCGTGCTTCTCCAGCCCTTGGACGTGACTCTAGCTAATCCTCTTCTTTGTGTGCTTTCAATTCAGAACCCCTTGTGCCAAGCTAGTGCCTTCCTTCATTTTACTCATCCTGGTGCTCCCTTGGGTGTTGTTACTTCCTCATTGCTACCTTCATCCATGTGGGCTGCTCCAAAGAGGCCGTGAGCTTCCATGAGAGGCTGTTTCACGGTGCTGGAACGGTGGAGGATTCTGGACTGGTGTTGTTGCATGCTTGAAGATAGCCAGCTTGCACACTTCTTCATCTTTTCTGGATGTGAAATGAATCCAGCCGTGAGCTTCACTTCTGCTTGTGCACCTCCTCTTGCTTTCCTTCTCCCAGCTGAATTGTGAAGCACCATGCCTTGTGTTTACTGGAAAACGTTGAATGCTGGAGCGTGATGCTGCCATGAAGAGCGGTGAAAAGGTGGCCACTGCTGGATGCGTGCTTGGAGTGTGCTGCTGTCCGCGTGAAGCTGCTGGACGCTGCTGAAGGCTGCACCAGTTTGGACGTCTGCTGGACTTCCCTTCCAGCCGTGGATCTTCCTCACTCAACGTGCTGGCTTTGGAGCTCTGCCTTTGCTTCCATTCACGCTGCAGGTGGCTGCACTTTCTTTATGTTTTGTGCTGTCCCACTTCTTCTAACAAGCCAACACGCATGATCCCAAGGCATCAACTAAATGCCAAAATAAAACCTTAATGGTGCCCCTCTTAGATTCCAACCTTGCCAAATTGAGTTTGCCGTGTGATGTTATAGTTGCACTTCATCTTCATTTCATTTAATATTTATGCCAAGCTTTGTAAAAGAAAAACCGTGTGTGGATGTGAGTTCACTTGTTGAATTGTTGGATGGGACAAAGGTGTGAAAGCGGTCCACTCATCATTTCCCATATGGTTTGGTGTTTGTCACGTGAATTCTCCATATTGTCTTCAATAATTTTGAGAAACTTATGGTGGTCCCTTCTTTCCATTTGCTTAATTTATCAAAGAAACCAAGCCTATTTTTCAATGGCCGTGTGGTGTTTTTCTTCAGCCCATGCGCATCCTTTCTCAAATATTCCCTTCTCAAATTGGTGGCCCCACTTTCTTATGTGCTTGATTGCCCAAAAAAAATGAATTGGCCGTGACACCACTTTGTTTCCAGCCAAGAACCAAGAAAACCAAAACCAAGCTTCATTTATTATTCACTTCAACACCCAAAATAAATCAATGCAGTGTAGCTTCTTTCAATTAAATAACAGTGTGAAAATGAATATTCTTTCAAATGTCCCAATTTGTATTTCCAAAATTTTCCCTGCAATTACTAATGCAAATAATTAGCTCAGATAGTTCAAATTAGTTAAAATAATAATTTCCGATCAAATTAAGCACAATTAGTAAAAACGGAAAAATACCGGACATTTAAGCACAATTCCTCGATTAATTCTAGCACAATAAACTAAGTGAAGTGAATAAAATACTGACTCATCAAAATAGACCACACTTAGTCTTTTGCACTCCTGAGCAAAATCAAGACACAAATCAGGGAATAATTCAAAGGACTTATAGGAAGGTGACACACACTCAGCACGCAGAAAACAAAGACTCAAGAAAAATAAAAAGAATTTACAGAGTTCTCAAGAATTATGGACCGATGAAAGAAGTAGAAATTTTCCAACACAAAATCAAGAAAAGCACATACTTACAGAAATCATCCAAGCAATTCACAGTATGGCAAAATAATTAATCAGCTCAAGAGGTGATTTAAAAATAACATAACCTCACAGATGCACTAATAGTGTTTCTCTCAAGTGTTTAAGGTAAATAATTTCAACTCAATGTACTCAAGAAAACAAACACAAGTAGACTTGGAAAGCTTCTAATATCAACACTTAAAACATATGCATGTTCAGATCTAAAGGTCTTTCAGGATTGTAATGGGGCCAAGGACAAGGGAGGATAAATATGGATAAGTAGGTATAGCCCAAAAGAAATAGAGGAGCAATGGGGAATAAGTGGAAATACAGTAAAATTTCGCCCAAACCTCTAATTCAATCCTCAGCTCGACTCCATTCTTCACAAAATTATTTTTCATTTTTCTCTTTTTCTCATCATCATTTTTTCCATCCTGTCTCTTTTCTTTCTTTTTTTTTTTTTTTTTTTTTATCACGCAACAGGATATAATTCATATTTTCAGCACAAGATGAGGAACCAACTAGCCAATTCATCAGAATCCCCAAGGAGACCACACTTATTCATAAAACACTTTTATAGCTCCAGACTTTCCTAAGGTTAAGATAATCATTGTTTTTCACTTAGGGTCAGTGTATGGGCTTTAAAACAAAAAAAAAATGAGGAAAGTATAGGCTCAAAGGGGTTATCAAAGGATAATAACAGGGTAGGCTTATTTGGCTAAAGAGGCTCAAGAAATAAAATGCCTTTATCATTTCTAAACATGCATATCAATCAAGTATTATCAAAAAGAATCAAGCCAAGGCATATGTGCAAGCAATCAAGATACATATCACACACAAGAAAGAAAATTAAGTGGCTCAAATCTCACACAGGGTATTTGTGTCATAATTAATTCAACCTCTCAAACGTATAATCATCTTCCAAGCAGAGAAAAGCAAGGATTTCAAACCATAAGTATTAAGTAAGTGAAGGAAAAATCTACAACTTAAACATCATCCAGAAATCAAAAGAAAAATGTAAAATTTATTGCACACAAAACTCGATAAAAATAACTTAAAAGAGAAAAAAATTTAACACTCAAAAACAAAAAATTTAACACACAAAATACAATCTAACAGAAAAATCAGAATTTCTCCCCAGTAGACCACACTTAAATCACACAATGTCCTCAGTGTGTTGCAATCATCAGATGATCAATTTCAGAGCAGTCAAATAATATAGACAAGTGCAACAAAAGTAGAAAAATGGGAAGAAATTTTCAGAAACATCCATCAGCAGATGTGCAAATCACCTAGCACCCATCAGTAGATGCTAACAAAATTTTTTTTACTATTATTATTTATTTATTTTTTTTCTGAAAAAGGAGACCGGTACTGTGACAACAGTCTCGGTGGCAAAGACCGGAACTGTTGCTACAGTGGAAAAGCTTTGGCTACAAATGAGCCACTCCTCCGCGTCTGAGCGCCATTTCCTGACTCTCACTCTCTCCTCTCTGCTTCTCTCTGCTCTCTCAACTCTCTCGAGCGTCTGGATCTCTGCAGGGAGCCTCTCCCCCCCGCGTCCGCGTGCTCTGAAGGTGTACGAGCCCTGCAAGGAGCCTCTGCCACCGTGCCAACTGAAGAGTCTGAGATCCGCGAGGAGCTTCTCTGCCAGCTCTACTTCTCCAGGTAAGTCCTCTGCTCCTGGATTTGCCTTTCTTTCTGCTTGCTTTACTTTCTTTTCGTCCTTTACCGCTTTTCATGCTTTTTTTACTTTTCCTGCCTTCCAGTCTTTCCCTTTCAGTATTTCCTTTATTTTTCATCTTCTTTCTGCTTTTTCCTTTCATTCTGCTGTTATACCTTCCTGCTTTCCTGCTTTCCATTTTTTTCTTCCTGATCTCTTGCCTGCTCTCCCTCTTCCTTTGCCCGATCTATCTTCTCCTTTTCAAATTTTTTTTTTAATTTTTGAAACTGAAAACACTTAAACACATAAAACACAACTGTCTAAAAACTTAAGGGGTATATCAGCTGGAAACCAGACGTTAATCTCCCTTCGATTGAAGGTATTGCAGAGACAATCGGGTAGAACAACGCCACGTACCCCACTTAAAAATAAAACACAGAAACTGAATATACATGAACAACAAGGACAACAGGACAACTGGACGTAGATCCGTTTAGGACCCTTTTGCAAGGACCGTGAAACAGATCTGAGACCAGACACAGAAATATCAAAGACAGACAGGACAAAATAAATTTAACGGAAAACAAGAACAAATAAAGAAAACACAGAACTAATCTAAAAATTTTTTTATGCTTTTTTTTTTTTATTTTTATGTTTTGTTTTTTCTTTTTTATGTTTTTGTTCTTTTTATTTTTATTATTTTTCTTCTCTTTTTTTTTTTATTTATTTTTATGTTTTAGAATACTAGTAGAGGAAGGATGACTGATATGGAATCAGAGAGATATACCAGTCAACGATGGCGTCCTACAGATGATCAGATCACGATGATGACCAAAATCTACAACTATGGGGTCACACACCCAAGCCGAGCGCAAGTCGTCGAGATCGCGTCTCGACTAAGGACCTTCGCAGATGCCACCGAATATAACGTGCACTGCTGGTTTAACAACCATGGCAATCGGGTCAGGCGCTGGCAAGCGGAGATAGACCCCACAGGCACTCTCTTTTCACAACTGCCGCTGTATATGTACGGTAAGAACTCTCATCATACCTCCATTGAAATTTTTTCACTTCCTCTTCTATTATTAACACATGTTTTTTATTTTTTTATTTATTTTTTTATTTTTTATTTTTTGTTTGAAAGAAAACAACTGGGTGATAATGAGGGCACCGAGGCTGCTGAATTTGTTTCCAGTTCCGATCATTATCGATGACGACAGAAATGAACGAGAAATTCCTCCACCAAAGCCTCCGCTCGTGACTTTTCGAACCAGAGCTCCCTCAACGGAGCTCTCCCTTAGACCACCACAACCAGCTCGTGAATTCTTTCATTTTTAATGTTTTGTGTTTTTTTTTATTTTTTTTTTTATGTTTTTGTTGTTTTTATTCAGGTCTGTAATATTAACGATCACAAATGATCGAACCCCGAACATCATTATTACGCTTATGTTTTTTTTTTTTTTTTTTTATTTGTTGGACTGTAATCCTAAACGATCACTAATGATCGACTACTGCCCTTACTATCTTATTATGTTTTGTTTTTTTTTTTTTTTTTTATTATTATTTATAATTAACAGAGTAAGACAGCATGTTATCGGTGAACTTGGTTATTTCAATAAAAGCACTCAGATAGTTTCAGCTCAAATTACACCTATCTGCCTTTTACTACAATTTTGCTCTCTGTTGATTTTTTTATGTTTTAACAAAAACTAAATAAATAAATAAAAACAAAACACATATTAACGAAACAAAATACCAAATAACGAACACAAAATATCAAAGCAGAAAGAACACAAATGTCAAAAACAGCAGACAAAACATATATTTACAAAACATACATTAACAAAATAACATACTTGAAACACAACACAAATTTTTATTTTTATTTTTTTTTTATTATTTTTTTTTTTTTTTGAATTTTCGAATTTTTTTTTTTATTAGTACAAACACTAAAAATCACGAAGCAAATAAAACACAGAACACATTTTTTTAAATTGTTTTTTTTTTTTTTTTTTTTTTAAATAATAATAATAATTCGAAAACTAAAAAGAAAAGGAAAAACAAACTTAAAAGAAAAACAAAAATCAGAATCTTCCCGAGACCACACTTAAACTACACTGTCCTAAATGTTTTCTAAGCATAAGATCATAAACTAAAACAACAAACAGATAAAGGACAAGTGCACTAAAAATATGAAAACTGGGAAGAAAGAAAAAGAAAACTTCCCTGGTCAGGGTGGCAGTTGCCAATTTTGGATTTGTAGGGAGATGTTCTTTGCTTCAGGATCCAGTATGAAATTGTTGAGGACGAACTGCTTCATCCTCCAGATTTGATCAAGCAGTGAAATGTCCTCCACCGCCGGATCTAAGCAGCAAATATTGTTACTGAGCGGATTCAGTAGGTGCTTGTTGATCTTTGAACTGTCAGTGTCAGCACCTTTGTTTTCCACTGTGGGTGTATGTTGATCAAATTTATACGTACCTCCTGCAACATGGTTAGTGCAATGTGGTTCCGCAGAAATTTCATGCAGGGGTATGACACCCAATTCTAGTGTAATAGGCTGAACCTCAGATAAATCCTCATAACATGAATCGGTTTCAAATGTAGAAATAATATCTTTAACAGGCTCAGATTCATGTTCAGAGGGAGAATTAAAAACATGCTCAGCAACAATATGATTACAAGCATACCTATCATCAGCATAATCTTTAATAACACAGTCAACAGAATAATCAATTTGCGGTATGCTTACCTCCACTTCCTTGAAGATTGGTAAAGTAGTGGAGGATGAAGGTGGTCTACCTGGTTCAGGATTACTGCTTACTTCTGCCGGGTCCCCAAAATTTTCATCAGTCTCCTCAGGTACAAGAGTGGCCATCTGCCTGATCTGATCACTCAGATTCTGCATGGCAGCTTGAGTTTCCATGCTCTCTTGCTTGAACTGCATGTTCCCTTTCTGAAACTGAATGTTCTGCATTGTCATCTGCTCTAGTAACTCCTTTAATGTAGGTTCAGAAATAGAAGGCTGAGGAGTTATTTGAATAGGAGAATCATACTGCTGACTCTCATATTGTGGAACTGGCTCCCAAAGAGAGCTCTCAGAAATTGGATGATGGAACATATTGTTCTCATCATAAAAATCAGCAGATTTAAAATCAAAGTAATATGCAGAATAAGAATCATAATCACAGACATTGGCAGAATAAGCATTATTCACAACATTAAAATAGGTAGACATGGAAAAATAAAAAGTAAAAACTAAAAACTAAAAATTACGAATCAGATAAAACAAAACACATTTATACATGCTACAAGCACACACAAGACAGAACATCAATAGTAAAAATTTTTAATTAAATTTTTTTTTTTTTTTTAATTTTCAATTTTTTTTTTAATAACAACTAAATACAGAACATAGCACAATTAAACACATATATACACAATATATATTAACACAGTAAAAATCTAAAACAAAAACCTGGAACTGAAGTGACAACGCCGCCAAAATTTGTTGAAGGTGTCGTTATCGCCTACAGAAATATACAAGACACAAAACACACAAAATACACATATTAACAGAACAAATATTAACAGAACAAAAATCTAAAACTGAACCGTTATTGATTGGTCCCCGGCAACGGCGCCATTTTGATGAAACGGGTCGCACCGCTCACAAAAATTGTGCATAAAATAATACAGTATGGTTACTAGGAAGTGACTCCTAAGTCGTCTCTTAAGGACCAATATTTGTGGTTCGGTCTTAGATTAAACACGTAGTGGGGGGGTTTGTGGATATTTTTGGATGCGAAAAATATAAATTAAAATTGGAATTTAAACACAACTGAATTTAAAAACATCGAAATAAATTTCAAAGCAGTAAAACCAAACGGTAAAAGACGGTAAAAAAATGGAACAGTAAATATGCAGAAAGGTAGAATTTAACTATGCAGAAAATCATTACTGGTAAAATTTTAGCAAATAAAATAAAAGCACTTGACTAAAAATTCTTCAAAGATTAAACACTTGAAATAAAATTACTGAATAAAAATCAAACCGATCAAATTGCTCCAATTGCTGAGACAAATTACATGCTTTCAGAAATAAAACACTACATTATTTTACTGTTTAAAATGGAAAACAGAGAGGAAGAGGCGAGAGCCTCTTCTCAGCTATCCTAAACTACTCCTAAAACTCTGATTCAAAATCTGCCTCCTTCTCCTGCTGCTGCTCTTCTCATTTTATAGCCACTTCCTTCAATTTAGCATTTTGGATTTTTGTCTCAATTGCCAACCCGTGACCCTCTCCATTTTGTCTTATGTAGAAGCTCTTTCCAGCCGTCTCTGCAACAGCCGTGTATTATCCTCCACAATCACATTCCTTTTCTCCATTTTCTAATCTTCACTTGGGTGGAGGCTTGGACCCACTTCCAACAACTTTCTCATTTCCAATGCCTTTCACAGTGCGTGCTTCTCCAGCCCTTGGACGTGACTCTAGCTAATCCTCTTCTTTGTGTGCTTTCAATTCAGAACCCCTTGTGCCAAGCTAGTGCCTTCCTTCATTTTACTCATCCTGGTGCTCCCTTGGGTGTTGTTACTTCCTCATTGCTACCTTCATCCATGTGGGCTGCTCCAAAGAGGCCGTGAGCTTCCATGAGAGGCTGTTTCACGGTGCTGGAACGGTGGAGGATTCTGGACTGGTGCTGTTGCATGCTTGAAGATAGCCAGCTTGCACACTTCTTCATCTTTTCTGGATGTGAAATGAATCCAGCCGTGAGCTTCACTTCTGCTTGTGCACCTCCTCTTGCTTTCCTTCTCCCAGCTGAATTGTGAAGCACCATGCCTTGTGTTTACTGGAAAACGTTGAATGCTGGAGCGTGATGCTGCCATGAAGAGCGGTGAAAAGGTGGCCACTGCTGGATGCGTGCTTGGAGTGTGCTGCTGTCCGCGTGAAGCTGCTGGACGCTGCTGAAGGCTGCACCAGTTTGGACGTCTGCTGGACTTCCCTTCCAGCCGTGGATCTTCCTCACTCAACGTGCTGGCTTTGGAGCTCTGCCTTTGCTTCCATTCACGCTGCAGGTGGCTGCACTTTCTTTATGTTTTGTGTTGTCCCACTTCTTCTAACAAGCCAACACGCATGATCCCAAGGCATCAACTAAATGCCAAAATAAAACCTTAATGGTGCCCCTCTTAGATTCCAACCTTGCCAAATTGAGTTTGCCGTGTGATGTTATAGTTGCACTTCATCTTCATTTCATTTAATATTTATGCCAAGCTTTGTAAAAGAAAAACCGTGTGTGGATGTGAGTTCACTTGTTGAATTGTTGGATGGGACAAAGGTGTGAAAGCGGTCCACTCATCATTTCCCATATGGTTTGGTGTTTGTCACGTGAATTCTCCATATTGTCTTCAATAATTTTGAGAAACTTATGGTGGTCCCTTCTTTCCATTTGCTAAATTTATCAAAGAAACCAAGCCTATTTTTCAATGGTCGTGTGGTGTTTTTCTTCAGCCCATGCGCATCCTTTCTCAAATATTCCCTTCTCAAATTGGTGGCCCCACTTTCTTATGTGCTTGATTGCCCAAAAAAAATGAATTGGCCGTGACACCACTTTGTTTCCAGCCAAGAACCAAGAAAACCAAAACCAAGCTTCATTTATTATTCACTTCAACACCCAAAATAAATCAATGCAGTGTAGCTTCTTTCAATTAAATAACAGTGTGAAAATGAATATTCTTTCAAATGTCCCAATTTGTATTTCCAAAATTTTCCCTGCAATTACTAATGCAAATAATTAGCTCAGATAGTTCAAATTAGTTAAAATAATAATTTCCGATCAAATTAAGCACAATTAGTAAAAACGGAAAAATACCGGACATTTAAGCACAATTCCTCGATTAATTCTAGCACAATAAACTAAGTGAAGTGAATAAAATACTGACTCATCAATATATCACTAATGTAGGATACTAATTGAAAGAGAAAGAAACAGAAAACAAAGAGGGAATAACAGCCATACACAAGATAGAAATAGGGAAATGAGAGAAAGCAGGACATAAAAGACTTGTCAATTTTCGTGCTGATGTTATTCTTTGCTAATTGGCAGTTTAAAGAAGTCCTAAATGTTGTTTTAAACTTGTTAGAACAATCAAATTGAAGTTGGATTCATCTATGTGTAAAATAGCAGATTCCAACCTCATTTTTTACTGAAATTGGGAAGTAGAAGGGTGAATATGCGAAACACTTTGCTTTGGAACCCGATTAGAGTTCAAACAAGTTTCCATTCATGAATTAAAGTTGTTGAATGTATTACTAGAGTCTTAGAATTAAGTGTCCACGAATTCAGTTTTAAAACCACCAATCTTGGGTCAATTGTTTTGGTGCACAACTGAAAAACAGAAACTGATTTGCTATTTTGTCATCCAAATGCAATTTGGATTGTACCAAGACCTGGTTGATTGCTTTCATGTGAAAATAAATTATCAAAAGAATTAATGCAAGGTGTTAAAAAGGTTTTTGAGTAATCAAAGATCAATAACATCAAAACTGATTTTCATTGAGGCAATTCATGAAACAGTTTCGAAAAAACTTGGTTTCAATCTGCATTTCAATTTTCTTGCTTTCCTAATTTGTTCTACAACCATTCCTAAGGTCTAATTGTGTGCCTCCTTCATTTGTACACCCTTTTTCATTGGTTTAAACATCTTTGGCTTCCTCGGTGAATTTGAAAACCAATTTATGTTGTATATTCTGGTGCAGTTAACTAATTTGTTTGGTGATTATTTTGGTTGATTTCAAGGGTGTTGTGAACTGTAATTGGAGCACTGAAGTTGGACAACCCTTCCCTACCAAGGTAGCATCTTAGGAAGTGGAGAGGAACCTGAATTTTAGAATTCAAGTGTGTTATCAATAATGCAAAAGTGTCAAAATTGGCAACTCATATAGCCAAATTTTTAGATAGAACCCAAACAGTTGAGTGATGGTGAGAATTAGTGTATATCATCGAAAAGAAAAATGTTAGTGGACTGAATGCCCTGAAACAGTTCAGAATTCTACACTGTATTTCAAGTGCTGAAAAATCCATTTTGCCTAATCTGAGTGCATTATACAAGACAGAAAACACTAATTTTTTGGAGCATTGTGTGGCTAACTTGGCCTCATATCTTTGGCAATAACAAAGACTGTTATGTGGACAATTTTTAAACAGATAACAGACCTTTCTGATTTTAAAAGACAAAATTGTTTACATTGAATTGGAGTGTTGAATTGACTTTGATTAGGTGGTCCAAAACCATGCTGCTAGGATCACATGCATCATGCTATACACAAGGAATTTTAACCAGAAACAGAATCGTAGCGGCAGACACCAGTAACATCCCTTTTGTTTTCTTTCAATTTGTTTTTGAGTAAACTAATTTGTCATAGGTTAGATTTCTTTTACTTTCATTTTAAGGTATAAAAGGCCTTTTAAAAAGTCCAACTATTTGGAAGAGTTCTTGGTGGTCTTTCAACTCTTGGCAACTTTCTTGCTTTAAATTTAGCATGGCTAGACAGGTGAGTCTGTCTTGTTAGAAAAACCTACAAGTCAAAGGGTCATCTAAACCTAAACCTTCTTTTGTGTTGTATTCAAACAACCGATTTGGAAACAGTCTAAAGTTTTTTTAATGTAGAAGAAACTTGGGAAGTGGAACAAAATTCACTTCAGTTGTTGAAGGCAACTTGCTTTGATTGATGTACAAGACATTACTAAACTGAAAAGGGTAACTTAAACCTACACATTCTATGATCTTAATAACATGGTAAGATGTCTCATGTGGCTAATTCTGTCTGATTACAACAATGGAAGAGGCCATTGTACATGCTTTATTTTGTCAACTTCATCATGCACATATCAAAGTACCAAAACATATATCTTACATATATGGCAATCAGTTTCAAACCATTCACAACAAACTTTGACAAACCTCAATGTTTACAGTATCATAAAACTTCAATCAACATAACTTAAGGTTCAAACTCATGAAATTTCAATCATGCAATTTAAGTTTAGGTCCCCATACCTTTGCCTTTGCTTTCCTTTCCTAGTTAAGTCTTCTCCGTAGACTCTCGTCCTCCCTTTCTGGCCACAATTCAAACTCCTTTAAAAGCTCACCCTAACACATGAAATGGAATTTCGTCTTAAAACTCCTTTAAATGTACATACATAATTGAATCCAATTTTAGGAAAGTACAATAATTCCAAATAGCCTAATACTTTAACATATATGATATTTTCCTATTGAACTTCCTAACAAAAACCAGTAGTGGTGCTCTGTACCTTGGTTTTCCATAACACATTATGGCAAATTTACAATCAAATAAAATGACATGCAACCCATCCTCACATTGCCACAATGACACCTACTCTTTCCTTTTCACAAACTCAACTGCTTCTAAATAATCTACTATATTTTAATATTGGATCTACAATATTACTTTTTAATGAATATTGGACATATTATTACAACTATAAAAAGCATATGAAAGTGATTTAAACAGAGAAAGTAGAGAACTGTGTTAAGGAGGAAAGAGTAATTTGAGAAAGATGGAGCTGTGCCACTAATTACCTAACACTAAATTCTGAAACAGAGCCTGTGCCACTAAAACAACCCTGATTTAGTATAATCACAATGCTTAACACCCCTCCATCCTTTTATTTTTTAGAACCTTTTTAATCATTTCACATTTACTTTGTTCAAAAGTTAAAGCACTCTCTCAACCATATAAAAACTAAGCATGCAAATTAACACATGACCTAAGGCAATCTGGATTTGGTTTTGGACATCTCACTCATATCATTTCTCATCATTACGGCAACAACAATGATTACTGCCAACACTTCCCATAACATGAAAATTACACAAACAAAACTCTAAATTATGGAGACCTCAAAATAGAATAAACAAAGCATAAATAAAACAAGAGTAATTCATGATAGGGGTGACTGGGTAAGGAAGGGTGCTGAAGCTGGTTTTGGAACCAATCCAAACCATCATTAATTATCTTGGGACGACCTACTCCATAATCATTTTCCAGACCCTAAACTCAAAGCCCCCATTATTGTTCCTCTCCTTTTCTCTCCCATTACAACCACTTTTATTCCCACTGTACCCTCCCCATACACGTTTTTCCTTGTTTTCTTTTGTCTTAAAGCAGATTACTTTCTTACCAAATTCCCATGTATTTGTTTCTGTTCAATTGGACATAAAGTTTAAGAGTGATATCTAAACATACTTGTATATAATCTAGAATAAATATATATGTACCAATCATGTCAAAGTATAGTTGGTGGCAAATGTGAATACTGACCAACATTTCAGTGTTCAAATAAGAAATAAAGTACCTTCAAAAAATAGAAAAGCAAATTGAAAGGTACAGGGGCACGTCCCTCCCCCCCCACCACCACTCTCTCTCTTTTTCTTATTTATTTATGTTTTTATTTTCTTCCTTTGTATGTTTATGTGACTCTTTGCTCTTCCTCTCTCTTCTGTGTTTTTTCCTCTATAAATTAACACCCTTTGTTCCCTTTGTCCCTCACTTCCACACACTAAACTCACCCTTTTCACACTTCTACTCCTTCCACAATCCAGACTGTGCTTCCTCCACCACCGAAACCACCCTCCTTCAACAATACTTTTAAACCATTCAATCAATAGCAAACTTCATTTGTAATAAACACTTTTAAATAATTAAAAATAACATAAGCTTTGCAACCATACAATTGAAATAATTAATGACAAATAAAAAGTACATAATCAATTATCTTAGTTAATAAGCACTTTGGTTTTTTAAATTCTTTTAAAAGCCAAAAATTTTATTGATTTTATAACACTCTTCATTCTGAAATACTTGACAATATCAGTACATGAGGAAAGAATGGATAACATTAACAGAATCAGGGTCATGGTCAGATCATCTCTATTTAACAAGCTTTTGATGGTTCAATGTTTAAAGCAGAAGGGTAATGTGGTGCCAATCACAGGTAATGCCACAAATGACGCACCTGCTCTAAAACATTTAGATATTGGACTTTCTAAGGGAATAGAAGGCACTGAAGTGGAAAAGGAGAGCTTTGGCTTTAGACACCGAGGAACCTACTGATGATCTCATGAAGATGCCACCTGTAGGTAGAGTTGAGCCACTAATAACTACACTTATGTGGAGGAACCTGATTTCCCAGGCATTGTACCAGGTTATGGTACAACTGGTTCTAGAATTGAGGGGAAGATCAATCTTTCATGTTACTGAGAAGGTGAAGAACACTATTATCTTCAATTGTTTTGTCCTCTGCCAAGTATTCAATGAGTTAAATGCAAGGGAAGTGGAGAACAACAACATATTTAAGGGAGTTGGTAAGAATAGGTTGTTGATTGTAATTGTGAGCCTAACTGTTATTCTTCAGCTACTGAAGGTTGAGTTTCTGAAAAAGATAGCCAATACTGAGAGATTGACTTGGGAGCAATCAGAGTTTGTGTTAGCATTCGACCTTTGTCTTGGAAAATTGGTGTGTTGGTGAAGTGTAACCCACTTGTTCACAACAAAAATTAGTACAAACCACTAAGTTATAATCTTCACCTACTCAATCTTCACCGGTTGCTTTTATTTTCCCTAAACTACGACTAAGGTTATTTGAACCTTCTGACCGACAGGCCAATGCATTGCCCCTCATTTCAATTACAAAATAAAAAATTTTCTCCAACAAACAACATAACACAGTGTCCTCATTGCCACAAGAACATCAAATAGATTGAAGGACAATTAAACTCAGAATGATTAAACGCACAACTTACCTCAACCAAGGTAGCCCTAGACGATGGCAACCTTTGTAGAGCACGACAGTGACAGAGGCCCACAGTGCCCCTCCAACGAAGGTCGTCGACCAAGTTACTTTAACTTCAGAGGTGAGGTCGCCACAACACCGTCAACACGCCGCAACACCAACCACCACCCTCCACCAGCCCCCTCGAAACGATTAATTTCGTCAACCACCACCTCCTTACCGTCACTATGCCAACGTCGACACACCAATTGCAGCAACAAAGGGTTTCAATTACAGTTCTGAAGTGAGAGAGAAAAATTTGGGGGAGAGGTTCTGCGGAAACAAAAATTTGAAGAATAGAGAGGGAAATCCCAAATTTTCATTTCATTAGGTCGATCACCATACCAACGGCCCATGAAGCCTTCGGTAAACTTAAAAAAAGCCTTCGGTAATCAACCACTTACATGACCATCGGTACATCCTTCGGTAAGTCAATCTTACCGAAGGCCTCAGAGGCCGTCGGTATTATTCCTTCGGAAAATAACTGTTTTCCTGTAGTGGACGAAACACGTTCTACTATTGCTCCATTTTAGATTGCTTTCACAACTAATGTTAAAAGTGTTCAACTTATTATATCGATAACATCTACATTAAGTATAAAACGGACTTAATTACTAATAAACAACTTAGGTAAATAGTGAAAGAGAAGTTTATTCTTAAAAAAGGATAAAGAATACCCTGAGAAAATTAGAGAAGAAAAAAAATTGAGTGACGGTGAGCTTCAAAAATAATTAATTAAATAGATAAATTTCTAACTTATATACTTAAACATATCTTATATATTTAAAGTCGTCTTTACTAAACCAAAAAAATTGGTGTTTTAAAAGAAATGTCAAGACAATAATATCTCTATTGGGAACGGATCACTCGAATACTTGTTTGGAGGCTGAAACGAAGATAAAATTGAACCACTCAAGCATTGTCTGAAGAAGAAAGAGAAGATTGAACTCTCTCCTCTTAATCACCAGTTATGATTTGTGATATTAAGTAGAAAAAAGAGTCATTAAGAAAAAGAAAAGAAAACATTCTAGCTCCAATTATATTAGACAACATAGATTAATATATAAACATAGATTACATATGCCGTTGGTTAAAAAGCATCCTAACATAGAAAAAGGAGGTTTGATTACCAAAAACATTATTAATAGGTTCAGTGTTAGTCTCGAGTAAAATTACGAATTTTTCAAAAGATATCAAATTATAATAAATTATCTTGTTATAAGAGTTGTAACTATTCATATAATTGTGGTATGAGTTATGTGTAATTTGTAATTAATAATGCTTTGTAATATGAGAAGTTTGGTATATTTTGAGTTTTATTATATATATATATATATATATATATATATATATATATATATATATATATATATATATATATATATATATGTATATATATAATATTTGTATGTTCTTTTTTTAAACTCTATATGTTATGTTTATATTGTGATCATAGAGAGATAACTTTTCATATACAGAATCGAGACAAACTTAGAAATATTATTTTATCTTTTATTTTAAATGCTTTATAATCTATATTTAATAACCTGTTGTTGTTACGACTATATGTATAAAACTTGTATATTTATAAGTTATATATATGCCCACCTAATATAACTTTATATTTTCTGTTGCGTTACCTTCAAGCTAGTATTGTTCTAGGTGGCAAAACTGGTAAACCACTTCAAAAATAGTTTCTTTTAGCATTCATAAGAGCATCCTCCATTCCATTGATAGTATTGAAGTTTGGAAATAAAAGTGTGAAAATTTGATTATATTGTCCTCAATACCTCTTAAATATTAGTTTCTTCATAACTGTTATTGTAATTCAAAAAACTTAGGTCTTCTTCACTTGAATGGATTTGAAAGAGAGTAATTGACGGAATTTAAGAAGATTTGAAGATAATTTTTTGTTGTATATTTGAGTAAATTTGGAAGTAAATGAAAGTGGATTTTGAAAGTAAATTTTTTTAATCTGTCACGTCAATCAAATTTTACACTAATTTTTACAAACTTTACTTTTAAATTCATTCAAGTGAACAAGGCCTTAAATTATATATCTCATGTGTTCCCTCATAATTTTATTGTCTCCTTCATTATTTTATTATTCTCAAGTTTATTTCATCATCAATCTTGATACGATTGAATTAGTTAAAAAAGTCTATCGAGAATAGTTTTATACAAACCTATATTATATTTATTATGTTTTTATTTTTGTTTTTGTTTTCTTTTTGTATTACAGGAGAAAATTAGTTCATACCAAACTAGATTTTGGTAGTCTAACTTTGATTTTCCTTAAAAATAATAGATTCTAACTTATTTGAATATAGTAAATATTTTTTTAAGACAAAAAGTTAACCTATTTTAAAATTTTGTTTTACTAAGACTAGTGAAATAATTGGGTTAGACAGAAAAGTTTATCCTTTTTCACCAATATAAGTTTCATATGGAATGTATAATTGCGATTGGCAAATAAAAGCAAAAGGCATTAACTACATTGAATAAATCTATTACCTAGGATCATATAATTACATAAGTATCTCAACTTTATAAAAAAAGTAACACAGCATGTGACATCCCAAAAATACAGATATAACTATAAATTTAGAAAATCACAGTTAATAATAATCTCAAACAGTTTTACACTAAAAGTTAAAGAAATGCGAAACCAACGAACGCTCAAGGACGAACGTCCTTGAGTACGAATCCAACATAACGGACGAATGTGCAAAAGTCGCACGTCACACATAAGAGTTTACAAATTAAATCCAAACGTACCAGAAACCTGACCGAACGGTTTACACAGGATAATTACCGAACGGTCGAATTAACTTAAAAGAAAACAAGAGATGGTCGAACGACCACTCTAATATAGGTACATAACTGGTCGAGCGCCTCACTGCTCGGTCTTCACTTCGACATCAACCAGGTTCTCTTCATTCAGCGCCTCTTCCAAACGCTCGTATCCCTCTGCTCACATCCACACGGATGATCATTGCAATGACAAGACGGACGTACAAGGACAATAGACAACACAAGGAAACGAAAGGGTAAGCTTACGTAATTTAACTCATGCATCAACATACAATTTCAGGTAAACAATTCAACATACATGCATATCTCAACATACACATTCATTACATAACAACCCATTTAAACGTACTCACTAAATAAACTCGACACGACTGACTGTCCGGACTGTATGAACTCTGTGTAGCTTCGGTGTTCGTGCACCCGGGTGATGTAGTAACTGGAACTCTCATCAGCTGCCACCCGAGGTTAATCCTATCTGTCCAAAAATCATCAGGACTAGGACCTCCTGCCATTCCCACACATGACGTACTGCCTCTACGTGAGGACGAGTACTCACGGAATATCAGGATGAACGACCGGCTAAGCTTACCACATTCATACTTTACAAATCTCAATAATCAAGTTCTGAGTCATTCCTCCTTGGAACGCTCTTTCATAAATCAACATTCATTTCATCTCATAAACTGTTCATCATTCATTATTCATCATTCTTAAGAAAACCATCAAAAACGAACGTCTTGTCCCCAATAAGTCCGAGGACGAATGCTGTGAAATGAGACCCAACAGGGACGCTCGTTCGAATCAAAGAACGAACGGTTTAAGTTCAGATATTTCTAAATCTGGTACTGTTCATTGGACGAACGCCGTGGAAAATAATACGAGCGCTCAAAATAATGTCGAGCCCCATTTTGGGACGAACGCTCAACATAAGGTCGAGCCTCACTTTGAGCGAGCGCTCGTTATAAGAACGAGCCTCATTTAGGACGATCGCTCATTTCAAAAGTCGAGCGCCAATAGGACGAACGCTCATTTCAAAACGCAGAATTTTGGACGAACGCTCACATCGAAAGCGAGCGTCATGTATGACGAATGCTCAGTGTAAGTACCAATTTGAGCGAGCGCTCGTTCTGAAACGAACACCAAACAGAACGAGCGTTCAATATAAGACTGAACGTCATTTAGAACGCGCGTTCGGTATAAGACCGAACACCAATTTGAACGAACGTACGGTATGAGACCGAACGTTTAATAACTCAGATTGGTAGGACTTGAAAAATAAATTAAGATACTTTTAAAGAGTATTTACGAACGGGAAAAATACACAGTTGCATATACACATAAAATTTCAAAGAAATAGAAGTTTATGAGAATGTTAGCTTCAACAGTGTTTGACCGAACGCTCAAATAGAACATTTTAGAGTGAGGACGCTCGTCCTCAACTAAGGAAAACCGAACGGTCAATGACCGTTTAGTACGAACGTTCAATTTCATGGGGAGTTCATTTTTCAGTTCCAGTTTATTTCTCATCACAGACTTTCATAGTTTCATTCATTCACACCAAAACATCTCATTCATATATCTCATTTCATCCAATATCGCATACATCATAAGTAGCTTAATCATGTTTCATTTCCATTCAATAAATAACGGACGTCCACATAAATCAATCACAGCAACATCATAGAGTCACAATAACGAACGTTCACATACAGCATGCATCAAAACAGTTAAATTAAGTAAGCTTCCCTTACCCGGAAATGGACGAACGTTCACAGGCGCACACAGACGCTCTCTACTCAAATCCTTATCACCAACGCTCGTTAATCCGATATCTGAACGAACGTTCAGAAACCCACCTATTTGGATATACACTGTTAGGACGAACGTGCAGAAGTTTTAAGAACGAACGCTACGGGACGAACGCATGAGCGAATGCTCGTCGGCTAAAGAAAAACGAGCGTTCAAATCAAAGTGGACGAACGTTCAATTCGTCTCAATTTGGACGAACGTTCGGGTTGGTAATCGTTTACAGGACCCCTGTAAACGATTACGCGAGAGAAAAGGCTAATTTGTACAGAAAGTCCAACGCAGGTACTCAGTTAGGTGAACACAGGTCACCAACTAAACGTTCAGAAAATTTTGGGACTAACAGTTCTGCAGAATTTCTGCAGAATTCCAGAAACGTAAAAAATATTTTTATCTCCCAAAATTTCCCAGATTTGCACCAAGCGTAACAAAATTCAACAATCAAAGAAATATATCTAGCTCCCCTTACCTCTTGAAGACTTCCTTGAATCACTTCCAGTTTCCAAATGCACCACCAAAGCCTCCTTGCAGCTCCAACAGCAGCTCCCCCTTCTCCCCTCTCAATTTGGCAGCAAGAAATTTCCACCCCCAGCAGAACCCGTAGCCCCCTCTTAACCTCTCCTCTTCCCCTCTTCTTCTCTTTCCTTTTCTTGTTTTCTTTTTATTTTTGTTTTCAAAGGGAAGCAACGTTTGCTGTCCCTTGTGGCAGCGCTCGTTGCTTCCTCCCTTGTCTTTCTTTTTTTTTTTTTTTTTTTTTTTTTTTATACAAATTCTTACATTCTCCCCAACAACAAAAATTTTCGTCCTCGAAAATTAGAACGGAGTCTCGAACAGATGGGGATACAAATCCCTCATAGCATCTTCCACTTCCCATGTAGAGTCGCCCGTCTTTTCATCCCAGACGACCTTCACCAATCTGACTGCTTTCCTCTTGTAGTATTTGGTGTTGCTATCTTCAATGCGTACCGGCTGCATCTCCAATGTACGATCTTGACGAAGACGAATATCTTCTAACTCTAATATGTGAGAAGGGTCGGATACGTACTTCCGAAGTTGAGAAACGTGGAAGACTGGATGCAAGTTTGATAACTGAGGTGGCAAAGATAACTCGTACGCAACTAGTCCGATCTTCCTCAAGATCTGATAAGGTCCGATGAATTTGGGGGACAACTTCTTGGGTCGAATGGCTCTCCCAACTCCAGTAGTTGGATGTAGTCTAAGGAAGACGTGATCTCCAGCATCGAACTCCAATGGCCTTCTTCTTTTGTCAGCGTATGACTTCTGTCTGCTCCGAGATGCCTTCAGCCTTTCTTGGATCAATTTCACCTTCTCAGTCGTCTGCTGAATGAGCTCTGGTCCGGTTAAGACCTTTTCTCCTTCTTGAAACCAACACAATGGCGTTCGACACTTTCTCCCATACAGAGCTTCAAAGGGAGCCATCCCTATGCTAGCTTGGAAACTGTTGTTGTAGGTGAACTCTACTAAAGGTAAGACTTCATCCCAAACGCCCATGTGATCTAGAACACACGTCCTCAATAAGTCTTCAAGCGTCTGGATGGTTCTCTCGGACTGACCGTCCGTCTGAGGATGATAGGCAGAACTCATATGGAGTTTGCTACCGAGCTCACTTTGTAGTGATCGCCAGAACCGAGAAGTAAATCTCGTGTCTCGGTCTGAAACAATGCTAGACGGAACTCCATGTAGACGAACAATTTCTTTGATGTAAAGTTTAGCAAGGTTCGTCATTGACATTTTCAGGTTGACCGCTAGAAAGTGAGCACTCTTCGTCAGACGATCCACGATTACCCATATGGAATCATGATTCCTGACCGTACGAGGTAAGTGAGTCACGAAGTCCATTGCAATGCCGTCCCACTTCCATTCCGGAATCTCTAACTGCTGAAGTAGACCACCTGGCCTTTGATGTTCAGTCTTGGCTCGTTGACACGTTAAGCATGATGCCACAAAACGTGTGACATCACTCTTCATTCCCGGCCACCAGAAAGATTTCCTGAGGTCCTGATACATCTTAGTCATACCAGGGTGTATGCTAAGACGACTGTGATGTCCTTCCTCAAGAATAATTCTTTTCAACTCGCCATCGTTCGGAATGCACGTTCTACCCATGTAGCGTAGCATACCATCAGTTCCCGTGTTAAACTCCTTGGCCTGATCTGTACCGAGTGCATTCAAGATCTTCACCAAATCTTCGTCTTCTCGCTGCTTCATTCTGATCCGGTCAAATACGTCACTGGAGATTCTAAGGGTACAACATTTGATAACATTCGGTTGCAAGTCAAACTGTAACCTCAGATCTCTAAAACTTTCTACCAAACTCAACTCTCGGACCATCATGGAGGAGACGTGAACTACCTTTCTGCTTAAGGCGTCTGCTACAACATTTGCTTTTCCTGGGTGGTATAGTAGTTCAAAGTCGTAGTCCTTCAAGAACTCTAGCCAACGTCTCTGTCTCATATTTAATTCCTTTTGATCAAAGAGGTACTTGAGACTCTTATGATCACTGAACACTTGGAAAGTTGATCCATACAAGTAGTGCCTCCAAATCTTCAAAGCAAAGACGACTGCTGCTAATTCCAGGTCGTGTGTCGGATAGTTCTTCTCGTGAACTTTCAATTGTCGAGAAGCATACGCTACTGGCCGCCTTTCTTGCATGAGCACACAACCCAAACCCTGATGAGAAGCGTCACAATATACTTCGAACGGTTTGGATGTGTCAGGAATGACTAATACTGGGGCGCTTGTTAACTTATTCTTCAATTCCTGGAAACTTCCCTCACACCGATCGGTCCAAACGAACGGTTGATCTTTTCTGGTCAGCTGAGTAAGCGGAGCTACTATTTTGGAAAATCCTTCAATGAACCGTCTATAGTATCCCGCGAGTCCCACAAACCTACGAACCTCGGTAACTGAGCGTGGACTCTCCCATTCCAGTACTGCTCTTACTTTAGCCGGATCTACTGAGATTCCTTCAGCTGAAACAACATGTCCCAAGAATGGTACTTCCTTCATCCAGAATTCACATTTAGAGAATTTGGCATATAACTCCTTTTCTCTTAGCACGCCTAGAACGATCCTCAAGTGATCCTCATGCTCTTCATAGCTTTTGGAGTAGACAAGAATGTCATCAATGAAGACGACTACGAACTTGTCTAGATACGGTCTGAAGATACGATTCATGTAGTCCATAAATATTGCTGGGGCGTTTGTCACACCGAACGGCATTACTACATACTCGTAGTGTCCGTATCGAGATCGGAAGGCTGTCTTCTGGATGTCTTCTTCCTTCACCCGAATCTGATGATATCCCGACCGTAAATCAATCTTTGAAAATATGACCGCGCCATGCAATTGATCTAGCAGGTCGTCTATCCGAGGCAAAGGGTACTTGTTCTTGATAGTCAGTTTGTTTAACTGCCTATAATCAATGCAGAGACGAGAGCTACCATCCTTCTTCTTCACTAAGAGTACCGGCGCTCCCCACGGTGATGCACTAGGTCTGATAAACTGCTTATCCATTAACTCTTCAATCTGTTCCTTGAGTTCAGCTAACTCTGCTGGCGACATCCGATAAGGTGCAATAGAGATAGGTCCAGCATTGGACACTAAGTCGATAGTAAATTCCACCTCGCGTGGAGGAGGTAATCCAGGCACTTCATCAGGAAATACGTCAGGGAATTCATCCACGACTGATCGTCCTCCATTCAGTTTACCGGACGATCGCTCATGATTCAAATCTTCAAGTTGTTCGTCCGAATGCGTCATGATCAGAAAGCAACTGGCGCCATCCACGATGTCTTCTTTCAGTTGACCGAGCGTCACAGATAAATTCACTTCGTACTCGTCCGGAAACACCAATTCTTTTGCACCACAATCTATGAGAATGCGATTGGTAGCCAGCCAATCCATTCCTAAGATTACTTCAAGATCTTTCAAGGGTAGACAGATGAGGTTCACTTTATAATTTCGCCCCTCAACCTCTATAGGACACTTAACACATACAGTAGACGTTCTAACCTCACCAGCCGCTGGGGTTGATACTACCAGGTCGAACTGCATCTCGCGTTCGGCTAATCCCAATTTCTCAACACACGCCTTCGAAATGAAGGAGTGTGTTGCCCCCGAATCATACAACACACAAACAGGCATTCCTAACAACAAACAAGTACTGGTGATGAGCGTACCTGAGCTGGCAGCTTCGGCGCCCGTGATCGCATACACTCGACCAACAGCTTGTGCTCGTCCACCCCGATCCTGTTGCATCCTTCCGGCATTTGGCGGCCTCATTGCCGCTCGTCTGCCCATATTACACTCGTGCTCCATGTGACCGTTTCCTCTACAGCGAGTGCAGTATTTTGCTCCATCTAACAGAGGACACGACGATCTGTAGTGTGGTCCTCCACACTTAAAACATCTGACTGATCCCTGCTGTCCAGATTGTCCGGCAACAACTATAGCCTGAGAATTTGATGGTTGTGCTGGACGAGCATACGGCAACCTGTTCCGATTCGGATTCGGCCTGGACATGATCGGTCCTCTAGTTGGTTGTTGCTGCTTCTTCAGTCGTTCCGCTTCAGCCACATTTTTCTCTAACACTTTTGCCCTCTCAATCATGGCAGGAAAAGACTTAATGCAAAGGCTGGATATCAGTACCTTCAGATCACTTCTCAGCCCATTTTCAAACTTCCTGCATTGCCATACTTCACTGGTCGCCATGGTATTAAAACGAACCAGATGTTTAAACCTGTTGGTGTACTCAGAAACAGACATACTACCTTGCACCAACTGGAGAAATTCCACTTCTTTGCCGAAACGAACACTATCCGGGAAATACTCTTCATAAAATTTTTCCTTGAAGACTTCCCAGGAAATAGGGCTGTGAGAGTCTGTCAGTAACATCTTCATACTCGACCACCAATGACTGGCCTCTCCAGTCAACAAATACTCAGTGAATGCCAGCCTTCGATCGTTCGGACATTCCTTGGCATCGTAAATCTGTTCCATGTCCCTTATCCACTGATCAGCTCCGTCGGGAAGGCACTTCCCATCAAATTTTGCAGGACGATGCTGTAAAAAGTTCTCCAAACTCCACTCAGTCTGATGAGTAGTGTTTGAAGCAGATGCTCCCGGTGTACCCCTGGTAGCTGCAAGAATCTCCATAAGCTGTCTCTGAGTCACTTCAGAATTTGCACGAGCGGCCTCCAAACTCTGTAAGGCAGCCGCATTTTGCTGCGTCAAAACAACGTTCTGCTCTTGTAGCCTTTCAATTACTGATTCCAACAATCTGGTGTTGTTGGGCGCATCATGTTCATTGGTCTGCGGTGGAGGAGGAGGGAGTCTAGGTGCCATTGATTCTCTGAGAACAGAGAAAATAAACGAACGTTAGTCCTGTTTAAAGAGTTGAAAATAACTCATTAAACGCAATTTAAGCACACAGCAAAATCACAATGTACTCATAACCTACAGTGTCCTTAAAAGAACAAAACTGCTCTGATACCACTAATGTGACATCCCAAAAATACAGATATAACTATAAATTTAGAAAATCACAGTTAATAATAATCTCAAACAGTTTTACACTAAAAGTTAAAGAAATGCGAAACCAACGAACGCTCAAGGACGAACGTCCTTGAGTACGAATCCAACATAACGGACGAATGTGCAAAAGTCGCACGTCACACATAAGAGTTTACAAATTAAATCCAAACGTACCAGAAACCTGACCGAACGGTTTACACAGGATAATTACCGAACGGTCGAATTAACTTAAAAGAAAACAAGAGATGGTCGAACGACCACTCTAATATAGGTACATAACTGGTCGAGCGCCTCACTGCTCGGTCTTCACTTCGACATCAACCAGGTTCTCTTCATTCAGCGCCTCTTCCAAACGCTCGTATCCCTCTGCTCACATCCACACGGATGATCATTGCAATGACAAGACGGACGTACAAGGACAATAGACAACACAAGGAAACGAAAGGGTAAGCTTACGTAATTTAACTCATGCATCAACATACAATTTCAGGTAAACAATTCAACATACATGCATATCTCAACATACACATTCATTACATAACAACCCATTTAAACGTACTCACTAAATAAACTCGACACGACTGACTGTCCGGACTGTATGAACTCTGTGTAGCTTCGGTGTTCGTGCACCCGGGTGATGTAGTAACTAGAACTCTCATCAGCTGCCACCCGAGGTTAATCCTATCTGTCCAAAAATCATCAGGACTAGGACCTCCTGCCATTCCCACACATGACGTACTGCCTCTACGTGAGGACGAGTACTCACGGAATATCAGGATGAACGACCGGCTAAGCTTACCACATTCATACTTTACAAATCTCAATAATCAAGTTCTGAGTCATTCCTCCTTGGAACGCTCTTTCATAAATCAACATTCATTTCATCTCATAAACTGTTCATCATTCATTATTCATCATTCTTAAGAAAACCATCAAAAACGAACGTCTTGTCCCCAATAAGTCCGAGGACGAATGCTGTGAAATGAGACCCAACAGGGACGCTCGTTCGAATCAAAGAACGAACGGTTTAAGTTCAGATATTTCTAAATCTGGTACTGTTCATTGGACGAACGCCGTGGAAAATAATACGAGCGCTCAAAATAATGCCGAGCCCCATTTTGGGACGAACGCTCAACATAAGGTCGAGCCTCACTTTGAGCGAGCGCTCGTTATAAGAACGAGCCTCATTTAGGACGATCGCTCATTTCAAAAGTCGAGCGCCAATAGGACGAACGCTCATTTCAAAACGCAGAATTTTGGACGAACGCTCACATCGAAAGCGAGCGTCATGTATGACGAATGCTCAGTGTAAGTACCAATTTGAGCGAGCGCTCGTTCTGAAACGAACACCAAACAGAACGAGCGTTCAATATAAGACTGAACGTCATTTAGAACGCGCGTTCGGTATAAGACCGAACACCAATTTGAACGAACGTACGGTATGAGACCGAACGTTTAATAACTCAGATTGGTAGGACTTGAAAAATAAATTAAGATACTTTTAAAGAGTATTTACGAACGGGAAAAATACACAGTTGCATATACACATAAAATTTCAAAGAAATAGAAGTTTATGAGAATGTTAGCTTCAACAGTGTTTGACCGAACGCTCAAATAGAACATTTTAGAGTGAGGACGCTCGTCCTCAACTAAGGAAAACCGAACGGTCAATGACCGTTTAGTACGAACGTTCAATTTCATGGGGAGTTCATTTTTCAGTTCCAGTTTATTTCTCATCACAGACTTTCATAGTTTCATTCATTCACACCAAAACATCTCATTCATATATCTCATTTCATCCAATATCGCATACATCATAAGTAGCTTAATCATGTTTCATTTCCATTCAATAAATAACGGACGTCCACATAAATCAATCACAGCAACATCATAGAGTCACAATAACGAACGTTCACATACAGCATGCATCAAAACAGTTAAATTAAGTAAGCTTCCCTTACCCGGAAATGGACGAACGTTCACAGGCGCACACAGACGCTCTCTACTCAAATCCTTATCACCAACGCTCGTTAATCCGATATCTGAACGAACGTTCAGAAACCCACCTATTTGGATATACACTGTTAGGACGAACGTGCAGAAGTTTTAAGAACGAACGCTACGGGACGAACGCATGAGCGAATGCTCGTCGGCTAAAGAAAAACGAGCGTTCAAATCAAAGTGGACGAACGTTCAATTCGTCTCAATTTGGACGAACGTTCGGGTTGGTAATGGTTTACAGGACCCCTGTAAACGATTACGCGAGAGAAAAGGCTAATTTGTACAGAAAGTCCAACGCAGGTACTCAGTTAGGTGAACACAGGTCACCAACTAAACGTTCAGAAAATTTTGGGACTAACAGTTCTGCAGAATTTCTGCAGAATTCCAGAAACGTAAAAAATATTTTTATCTCCCAAAATTTCCCAGATTTGCACCAAGCGTAACAAAATTCAACAATCAAAGAAATATATCTAGCTCCCCTTACCTCTTGAAGACTTCCTTGAATCACTTCCAGTTTCCAAATGCACCACCAAAGCCTCCTTGCAGCTCCAACAGCAGCTCCCCCTTCTCCCCTCTCAATTTGGCAGCAAGAAATTTCCACCCCCAGCAGAACCCGTAGCCCCCTCTTAACCTCTCCTCTTCCCCTCCTCTTCTCTTTCCTTTTCTTGTTTTCTTTTTATTTTTGTTTTCAAAGGGAAGCAACGTTTGCTGTCCCTTGTGGCAGCGCTCGTTGCTTCCTCCCTTGTCTTTCTTTTTTTTTTTTTTTTTTTTTTTTATACAAATCCTTACACAGCACATCACAACACAACCAAGAAACAAGTAGTCGTGTTTCAGAGAAACTGTCCCTCTTAACATAGCGACATTGCTATCCCCACCACCATATCCAACCCAGGTAACCCCACTTCCACCTTTATTCAGTTCAAAATATCTTAGCTTATATTATTACTATCTTTTCTCATTAATTTAATAATATAACATCACAATTATATTTTTGCAACTTCAAAACAAATTACTTGATTTTGTAGGGAAAACAGAGAACATGGACCATAAAGTAATGATAAAGAAAACAGATATAATTGAATATACATATTTTCTATTTAAAAAGAAAGCAAATATGAGTGTAGCGAAAACGTAATTACAAAAAATATGAAAACTAATACATTTATTTGTAGTGGTAAATTCCACTGCATAATATGATAGCATTTCGAGAACAAGTCATCCTTATTAATATTACTATGAATTCCGACAATCACAATACACGTTAATCCATCTTATGTTTTATTAGTTTATCAAATTTTTTAAATAATATGTAATTAAAATGTAGAATTTTATAGATGCATAATGTACTAAGATATTTGAAGATATATCTATAACCGATTATACATAACAAAATATTCGAACAACTAGAATAATAACCAATAACAGCAATTTATTATAATTAATTTATTATCTTACTACCTTATCTACCAAAATGCATATACTTCGCAATCAACTTTATCTTTTAATTATATTAATTACTTTTTCAGTTTGGTTGAAAGACCTAACAACTTGGAAAATATGTATCAACCATATAGAGTTAACTTATTCAATTTCCTTCACTCACTTCAATACTATTATATTCTATAAATTTTTAACTTTTTTACTTAAAACAATAGATAATTTCCTGAATCTTCCTTTAGTCTTCACTCCTCAAAAGGTAAAATTTGGTTTCTTAAAATTACTACTCTTTTAACTTCAAGATAACATCAGTCCTTCCCAGTGAGAAAACACACACGTAGGTGTGTATACAACTAACTTATATAATTTCTTAAAATATATCAAATTTTAATTGATAAAAAAAATTTATTCATAAAAAAAATATATTTTAGAAATATTTTAGTAATATATATATATATATATATATATATATATATATATTACAAAAAAAATTGTTATTTAGTGGAAGTTTATTTTCTAATTTACAGATATTTTTACCTTCTGAAAATTAATTTGTGGGGTTTTTGCAAATCTCCACCGTTAGAGTTGTAACTATTAATTTGCAGATGTTTTTAATGATCCCTGGTATCAAATTTATATTGTAGAGGATTTTTTGTGCAGGAAGCAATATTCACTAAAAAACTTAAGACTTGTATTTGCAACTGATGGTATGAATTCTAATGGAACTCAAATAGCAAACATAGTCTATGACCAGTTATGTTGATGATATACAATTTTTCTTATTTGTTGTACATGAGAAGAAAATATGTGATATTGTTCATGATGATACCAAGTCCTAGACAACTTGGAAATGACATTGATGTGTATTTGAAACCTTTAATCGATGATTTGAAAATGTTGTGGGAAGAATGTGTCGACGTCTTCGATTCAGATGTTCAAGAAACTTTTCGTTAGTGTGCAATGTTTTTTTGCATTATAAATGATTTCCCATCATATGTAAACTTAAACGGTTACAATGTTAAAAGTCATTTTACATGTCCTATTTGTGAAGAAAACACTAGTTACCTTCACCATAGATTGAAAAAAGTGTTGAGGCATATACAAGACATCGGAAATTTCTTCCTCGAAATCACCTATACCGTAGATTGAAAAAATATTTAATGGAAGTGTTGAAGATGATGTTGTGTCCAAACCCCACAATGGTGAAGAAGTGTACAAGAAAGTCAAAAACATTGACATTGTCTTCGGAAAACATCAAAATAAGACCATTGAGAAAACATTTGGAAGAAATAATCAATATTTTTAATCTTCCGTATTGGTGTAAACTTGATGTACGACATTGTATAAATGTGATGTGCGTTGAAAAAAAAATTGTGACAGTGCATCGGAACTTTATGAAATGTTAAAGGGAAGACCAAAAACGAAATAAAAGCACGACAAAATTTGACTAACATGGGAATCCATTCTGAATTACATCCACAATCAATTGGAAGACACACATTTCTACCCCAACCTATCACACTCTTTCTAAAAAGGAAAAACAAAGTTTTATTAAGTCTTTAAGTAGTGTGAAGGTTCCACAAGGTTATTATTCAAATATTAGTAACCTTGTTTCAATGCAAAAGTTAAAGTTAATTGGTTTAAAAAGTCACGATTGTCATGTATTGATGCAACAATTGTTGCCAATTGATATTCGAGGCATATTACCTGCTTCTATTAAAGGTATTCTGACATGTTTGAGTTTGTTCTTTAATGTCATTTGCAAGAAAGGTGTTGACCCTTGAGTTTTAGATGATTTGGAAAATAAAGGAATCAAACTATTATGCAAATTGGAAATTAATGGCCATCATTCCAAGACGATGACAAATTTTATGGTTTTGTTCCGTGCATAGGAGGATGAAAAATGACTTGAAAAACACGCTACAAGGGTAAGTGTTTTTCAAATGTTTCAAATCCATGTTAACCTTAAATTTTTATGATGAATATAATTATATTAATAACACCCTATGTTTTCAATGTAAATAGAGTTATGGGTAAACCCAAGGTCAACTAGTTCAAATCCTGTATCCAACTATTGTAACTCATTTATAGTTCTTATTCATTTTCTATGTTATTGTATGATCTACATGTGTGACTATTTAGTTTGTCATTTTAATATAACAAGCAACTAGGTTCGTGGAAATGTGGCTACTATGTCATGTTTTAGAATAAAACCATCATTTGAGCTGACATTACAAATAACTAAATTGAGGTAATGATACTTACCTTCCATACATTACAAATCAGATTCAACTTTGAACATATGCAAACATAGTGAATTTGACTTGATTTTGCAGTGCTTCAAGAATACATCTTCTATATTAGAGGATACAATTAAAAAGATACGACAAGAGTGAACAACTTATCTTCTGCAGAGATGAACTTAGGACCCATGCCCATGCCTTTAGGAACCATTTTATTGTTGTTAAATACATTAATTAGCTTAAGTTTAAGTTTAAGTTTTGATAGTTTAAGTTTTGGATTGTTTAGTACTATAATCCCTTGAAACACATAAAATATATTATTTTGTGATGTGTTGGGACCATTTTCTGTTTTTCAAGTGTGATTTTATTGTAACAACAAATTTATTTAAGAAAAAAACAAGTTGGACGTCGGTTAGTGTAGTGTCCGACATCAATTTCATTCTAGTGGCTTCCCTTGAATTTTGTAGCTCAACGTAGAGTCGTGCTCAACGAAGATGGACGTCCGTTAGACATAGGTCCGACGTTAATTGAGACGTCTGTCCATGTGGAATCCAACGTCAATTGGTGTCCAATGGATCATCCGACGTCCAATTGATGTCTCCCAATATGACGTCAAAGCTTGGTCAGACGTTAAATATCGAAAATAATAGACGTTAAATTTTTTTTTTTGTAGTAGTGCTATCACTTACACCATGCACCTTGTTATTTAAAATATTTCCTAGAATCTTATTGACACATCAAGCTCTTTGTTACTTATAATACTTCATAGAACCTAACCCTCATCAATACTCTATCCTTTTAACATTTACCTAATTATTCAAATAATCTCTAAGTTCAAAATGACCCTTATATGAGATAATCCCTTGGTCCATACTTAAACAAAATATAAAAAAACAACAATTTGGAAAAATGATATATATTTCTAAAAGGAAACCTAGTATCTTTTTTTCTAAACCATAACTATATTGTCATTTTGAGGTTGCTATGATCCTATACTATACTCTAACTTTTTGAAACATTTTGTTTTATCGCTAAAATAATATGACTAAATATTATATTTAATGATTTAATTTAACTGATCAGAAGATTGATTAGTGTCAACGAAGTGTTTTTGGTATTATCAATCTTGGTTAACATTAGTGATATCACCATTATTTACTGATAAAAAAATATTACTATTAATTAACCAATCAGCCGTTATTATATATATATATATATATATATATATATATATATATATATATATATATATATATATATATATATATAATATCTATGTTTGTAATTTCGTTGAAGAGAGATTGAAACATAATTGGCCCGAGAAATCCAATTTCAATCATTAACAGGTTTAACAGTAGTGCAAGGGACACGAGAAAGGAAACAGAAAAATGAAAATTTATTTCTCCCTTCACTGGAAAATAAAAAATTGGGGTGAATCATATCATAGTTATTTCTGTCTTTTTCATGAATAGAAAGTAAAGGTAGAGAAGAGAAAAGTTTGTCCGTTCTTTTTCATAATCGATCAGATAGCATGGATGCTTTTATAGCAATTCCACAATTCAAAATATGTTTATGAAAATATCTTTATGCGTTATTTAGGGTATAAATAATTTAGATTGTATTTATTATATTATATTATATTATTATTATTATTATTATTATTATTATTATTATTAATATATGATAAATTTATTGAAAGGTAAACTTATTCTAAATACCAATATTAGTTAGACTAGAACATTTCAACAGTCATTCTTTAATATTACTGTATCTTTGGATCTTATTATTAGCCATGTGTTCCTTTTAATTATTGTTTTTATCTCAGTCTTAATTTAACTTATTCGTGACAAATTCAAAATATAATTTATATATGAAGAAATGCTTATGATGAGATAACCCAGTTTTTCCATATATAGAAAAAGTGAAAATTGAGGGATATGATAAAATAGGACATGAGTTGCACGCGCCAATGAAGGCGCCCAATTCCTACTCCCTCTCTTCAACGACCCTTCAAAATATCTGGCTCACATTACTTCAAGATATTATCTGCCGGATGACGTGGCACACCAACGACGGCACTGACACGTGTAAAAGCGAAGCCATGTGGAGCCTTTTTCCTTCCCCGCATACAACCTCTCTTCCCCTCAACCGAACACAGAGGGTTTCTTCTCCGCTGAAACTCCGATCACGCTTCATGGAACCGCACGATCTCCGTCGCCACCTTTCGCCGCCGCTCTTCTCCGATCCGGAACCATTGCCTGAGTACCTCACTCGCTCCACCTCTGACTCCTCTGCTGTCACCGTCGAGGACACGTCCAAGGACTTCTCGTCTCATTCCGCGCCTGCTCCGCTTCTGGTAACTTCACTCCTTTCCAATTCCTCTTGCCAACATCGTAACGGATTTTTCTATTTCGCTTTTGTTTCTCGATTTTGTGGTCGGAGCTTGTCTTCAGGGGTTGATCTTAGAGGCTTTTAGCGTATATCCAACGGGAACGTGCCTGTAATTAGCCGTTTGAATAATTGGTCCTTTTAGTGCGTTCGCGTTTTGGTTTTTTGGTGTTTAAGCGAGCAATTTTGCTTCGCATGCTTTCACTGGCTGTATCTGATATTTGTTGGTTAAATTCTGCAATTAAATTAGTCGAGAATATCTGAAATCTGAAACCAGTGGAGGAAGGGGAGTAATTGTACTGATATGATGAATAGCATCAAGTAACTGAAATTGGTATTTGTGTCATAAATTTGCGGACAGTTTTCTCTTCTGTAAGATTTGAGTTTGACAGTGGATGCTGACACTTTGAAATCAACTTTGTTCTTCAATCTCTTATGTTTGGCCTCTTAAATAGTTCTTGTTCACCCTTTTGTCCAAAATTGTTTATACCGTTTAGCATCTGTGGTTTGACATATGATTTCAGCAGTGCTTTTGGTTTGGTTTGTATCTACTGTTTAAATGGAGATATTCTCTGGTGTCCCTTTCTCCTTGGCACGTCAACTCGTATGTGCATCAAAAAGCTTATTTTTATTCTAGTTGAAGCTGATGTGAAATACTTGAACAAGCTTTAGGCAGTTAAATGAAAAACTTATAAATAATGAGAGATTTAATTCAGATGAAGCGTTATTTAAATACTTTTGATTGGCTCTTAGTTTTCAGATTGGCTCTTAGTTTTCAGATTATCTAGTCTTTGTTATTGGAATTATAATAAAAAAATTTGTTAGTTGTATAGCAACTAATTTAGTTCCTACATGGACTTAAATAGCTTGGTACTTATTTTCAAAGGCTATTTATAAAAGCCTGTTTGTTTGCTGATAAATATAATAGTTTGAAATTCTCAATCTTAAATTGTATTCCATGTTCGTGATTTCTAGTGAAGATGGAAAATTTTCTCTTCATTTTGTTGGCAAAGACATACTAAGCTCATTTTTTTTCCAGGATCAGTCAACTAGATGGACGGATCAGCAGCACAGTCTATATATTCGTTCTTTAGAAGCCTCATTTGTGAATGAATTGCATCGTTCTATGCGATTACGTCGTTGGAGCATAAAAACTAGCACAGATGAAGCATGTCAGTATAGAATTTTACGAAATTCACATAATATGCCTAAGCAGGTCAGACATAAATTCAAACATCATCTCTGTGGTGTGGATGTATGTTCATTTTTGTGCATCTCCCTGCACGATTATGCTTTATTATCTTTTGTTGCTTTCAGACCCTGGCTCTACAAGATGCCTGCCAGAAGAGGATCAACCTTGAAAGAATTTCACCTTTGTTTGAGAGCACTGCTGATTCTCATATTCTTACAGGAAGTCAATTTGAACTTGATTCTGTGGATAGAGGCTGTAGTTTGGGAGAGCCTATTAACTGCAAGCATGGCTTGTTTTGTGATCAGGAAATTCATGCAAGAGGAAGTTCAACATTAGAATTGGCTTTCAGTACTACAGGTACCTTCAATTTTGTTTCTTTTAATGCACATTGGTCATCCTGTAAGCTAGGATGTGATACTTTCTATCACCCCATAATTTCTTGATCCTTCGGTACATGGCTGTCATATATATACTGATTGTTTCCTTTCTCTCTCAAAATACCTGCATATAGTTCAATCAGCAGTTACATTATCAAATTATGTTGGTCAGTTATTTAAGTTCACAGAACATGGAGTTTCTCAGTTTTTATGGGGTCTAAATGGTCTGTCTCGTACCAAATAACAAAGGACGCTCTGTATGAATTAGTTTTGAGTTTACTTGCTGTAAAAACTTATCAATGATGGCTCGTAGTACTCTCTTGGTTCAGGATCTGTGGTTATAGACTACTAGTTATGTTATGAAGTTAATATTTTGTTTCTGGCTAAAGGGTGTTCCTTGGCAGTTGGCACAATGGTAAAGTTGTGATCTGGCTGCAGGTCATAGGTTAAAATCCTGGAAATGATATCTCTCCTTGCAGGGGTAATATTGTACAAGTCTACCCTTCCTAGACTGCACTAGGTGAAAAATATTTAGCCAATCCACATGTCTTTATGCTGCTGTTAATGATGGGGTGTTAAATATTTGAGTTGAGCACTTATGTTCGGGACTGACTCATGAAAATAAGAGATAACTGAAGTTTAACTACATTATTTAAGAGTAAAAAATCTAAAGCTTGAGCTAGGCGTAGTTTAACTTATACATGGTTTGATTATCTTTTCAATTGGATTTAACTTTAAATAATTTTATTCATTAATTAGTATTCAATTATCAATAGATACTTTCATGTTAGTAAGTGAAGTAAAGTTGTTTAAAAATATAATTTTACATTCATAATAATGACTTAGAATCTGGAAAATAAATTTTTGATGATGAAAATGGTATAAATATTTTTAAGAAAGTTCATTGTTACTGTTGTAGCTAAAGTTATTATGTTCTTAAGCCAGAAGCATTCAAAGTGTATTTTTTTACCTATTCCTTCTTACAAAATGCTTCGGATTATTTATGGATGAGATGACTGTTAAAGACTTCCTCTTTTTCTGGTAATCAACGTTGTTAAGCAAGGTAATGCCAACTAGGAAACCTCACTCTATGTTAACATAGCAGAGAACAGCACCTGCCATATACTATGCCTTTTGTGGTTAGTTATCTTTCATGGGTCTTTAAGTATCTGAGCTTGACTGCAAGCATAGGACTACACGTAAGGCCTAAAAGTCTGGGGTTGGCCTATTGCCTATCTAAGTCAAATAACAGAGTAAATGAGACCAGACGGTTCACAGCCCCTTCAACTCAAGACTGAAGGCGAAGAACCTAAAACTAGGATCATGTTGAATTTGAGCATGACAAAGTTGGACAGTAGTTATTCGCCTAAAATTTGATTTATTGGGTTATATATAAGTTAATAATGTACAGAATTATGACTTTCCTTGTAAATACTAAATAAGAGTACAACTATTTAGGTAATACATACAAATATGAACAACTTAGTATTAATTCGAGTCCATAAATCTTGAGCATGACTCACTTAAATCAAGCCTTAACTTTTAAGTTTGTGTTTGTTTGTTTATGAAACAGACTTTGAATAAACAACAAACAGTGGAAATAATTTACACCACTATTGATGACAGCGGACTTCATCTATTTACTTCTCTAGCAATAATGGTACTTTATGTTTTTTTCCCATTGTATATCCTTGTGTGAATAAAAAAGGAAACATGTTTTACAGATAGAAATAACTATGAATTACAATTAAACCTATGTCATATTTCTCATATTTATGCATGATATGTATAACTTTATGTGCTATTTGTGTTTATGCATGACATGAATAACTTTGTGTTATTTGTGTATCTCAGTTACGTTCTTGTCGGTGAATAAGTTCTGCAGTCAATATTCTTTCTAATTTTAATTGCATAACCACATTGCATTTAGGATTTTTTAAGAAAATGGAAATAATCTCAGATGGTGCTTGTAATTCCTTTTAACATGTTCTTAACACGGATTAAGAGAGTCCATTTGCACATGACATTTCTTTTGGAATAATAATGAAGCCTGGTGTGTAAAATACTCAAATTTAAACTTCAAACCAACCTTGGGTGGGGGTGGGGGTGGCGTAGGGGACGAGTGAGACAGTATATTTTGATTATGGGCCTTCATAATATACGATGTAGTTTATTTCTATGCTGAGAGTTCGACATTTAGTGTGGATGATTTATGTACTTCTCTGCAAAAGCCTTTGTTCCTCGTACGTACAATGGGTATACAGAGTACCTCGGCTCCTGTTCTGCTGTTCTAATTAAGTACTTGTTAGTTAACATTTGTGAGAAGTAAATTAGTAATCTGTCCAACTTAAACACGGAGCTATTGCTTCATCCATGAACAGAATGATCAGTGTTTAGTAATACAATGCATGTAGTTCTTAAAGAACAGTATATTGTAAAATAGAGCATATCAAATTTTGAATTTTGAATCAAATAAGAGCTGTCTTGAACTTTAACTGAGTAGGAGCAAATATTTGTTTTTTCGTAGTATCCTTTTAGATAATTTTTGTGAGACTACATTATATGGAATAAAATTGTTCAACTGATTCTTCTGTAATTTTTCTTTGATTAATTCAATCATTCCATTTTTCTATGTATTTTCAATAGAGGTCACCGATCAAAACTTCAAGGATGAAGAAGCCAAGTCAAGCTGCATGCCTTTGGTGAAAAGGTTGAAGAAAGCTGCAGCTGATGGTTCAAGCAGTGATCAAGTAGAGTTGAATCTTTATTCTTTGTCTGATAAAGGTCCTAAATAACTTGGATTGTCTTGCATATCTTTTCAAATTCCTTTATCCTGCAGAGTGTGCCGTTTGGAAAACTTCACACACCAGATGTTTCAATTATTAGTAATGGAACCTCAGAAAATAGAGGACATGAATTGCTATCAGAATTCCCAGAGTCCATTTCCCAATGATCTGCCGTACTTTCTTATGGGAATGTGAGAATATGCAACACATTGAACCATCAGCTTTTACAGTGGATGCTGATACAAATTGAGAGAACTGACAATGTGCATGGTGCTCTTTCAAGAATTTGTTGAGACTTCTGTAAAGGAAAATCAAACGTTACAACCTCTATTCTTGTGGAAATTTGCGCTGGTTAGGTTATCCATGGGTGTTTGATGTAACATAGTGTAACGGATAAACTATTAATAGCAACTTGCCTAGACAAAGTAAAAATTGCGATTTTATATGTTTCTTTGTCAGAGAATTTTTGGATAGTTAACGAACCGTTTAGGTATTCCAAAATTAGTATTACATTTCTTTAGGTAGCTTCATGATATTTCATTACAATAATTGTACCTAAAGTAGTTGAAAAAAGTTGGAGTTGTATTTTTATCAATGATTATTATGACTTTCTTTTCTTAGCAATGAGATTTATTATTTAGGATCTGGCATATGTTTATGTGCATTGAACTATTGGTTCGCTAACATTTTTTAGTTTAAACTTGTCTCTATTTGTGTGGGTTATTTTTTCAGTTTGATCTTGACTTATTAGAATTTCTAATTGAATCTTTAAAAATACTAATTTGAATCAATTGAGCATTTACCGTTATTGATAAATTAAAACGTTGATGTGGTCAATTTTTGCCACATCACTCTTGTCATTAGTTCATCTTCTCCAAACAACAAAACCCTAAGCGCACACCGTCCTTCGCAATTCCTTTGGCATAGAGAATCCATCAACTCCTTCTTGTTCCTTCATCTTGTACATGAAAAACCTCACGTACACCGTCCTTCAGCAATGGCGTTTCCATCTCGGACTTCAGGTGTTTCACCAGGCCCTTCAGGTAAATCCCGATGTAGATGAAGTTTGTGTTGAACCCATTCCTGATGACGCTTAAGCTAGGCCAGTCGGTTTCGTTCATGCCGAGGGGGACAATCTTGTAGCCGACGACAGCGAGGGCGATGACAACGTCGACCATGACGTCGAAGAGGTTGCGGTAGCGGACGCGGGTGGTGAAGTCATTGCAGAAGTTGAAAGGGTATTCTTAGAAAAGCACGATGCCGAGGGGGATCTCGGGGTTCAAAGGGTAGAGGTTGTAAGGCTAGAGGTTGATCAAGAAGTAGGAATCTGTATCCTTGCAAGAATTGGAGGAGCGGACTGAAGAGTGTGATCCCCGGAGGTTCTTGAAACTGTGCCTTTGAGGTCAGGAACGGGGATGACAGGGCGGTGTAGAGCTCTACTGAGATGGTGGTGATTTTGACAAGGCCAGAAGAAATGAACATATTATTTTCTTGGATGTGGGGACACTATTCAATTTCATAGAAATGTTCAGTTGCCACTATCTTGTTCATTTTGTTTAACAGTTAAATATTTTATTGTTTAGGATGCAGTGAAAAGCGGCTATCGAACTTCATGCTGGAGTAATTCTCACTTCCTCAAAAATAAAGTTACAACTTTTTCCAATTAATGAAATAACTCGCATAGGACTTGAAAAGGTCACTGGGTGATTTGTGTATCGCCTTAAGTTGTCGGAGGCCACCGGAGATGTGCCCCACCTCCTGGGAGTGGTGGTTGGAGGAGTCACTGGGAGCGGAGTAGGTGACGCCGATGTAGGGATGGGGAAGGGCATGAGGGAGGAGGCGGAGAAATAAGAGAGCTATGTGTTCAAAAATTAATACATCACCTTTCACCTATGCAAAAATTTAAAAATTTAACTCATGTTAAGTAAATTTAACGGATAAGGATTCAATTGATTCAAATTAACATTTTTAAAAATTCAATTGAAGATTCTAATAAATCGGAGATCAAACTAGAAAAACCTCACATAAATAAAACAACTAAGGTTTAAACCAACATTTTTTCTCCCCATTGTTTCCCGTAGATTTTGGGCAGTGGTGCAATTAAATTATCCATTGTATCAAAATGTTTTCTGTTTAAATAGACTGGTTGGAAGTATTTGGTTAGATTTCTTGTAAATCTTCTACGTGAATGTAGCCTGTGAACGAGTCCTCCTGATTTTTCTAATGGTCAGATTTTAACAATTTTATTTAATTGTTATTTTTAAAATTTAAAATAATATTAATTACCTTTTTGTTATCTATAATTTTATTAGTCATATAATTTTTATTTACTTTTCATATATGCATTTACAATAATATAGAAATGAAATAAAAAATAAAAAATAAAAAATTATAAATACTTGATTAAAATAAGAAAATTTATTCCATTTCTTAATTTATTTTAGAGAAATTTTAAATAGCACTTATAAAAGATCAAACCCCTTCCTATAAAAAAAAATATAGGAACGCGACTACGATCCTTATTTTCTTAGGTTAATTAGGATAGCAATCTTATTTATATAGTGTAACGCATTGATACTCTACACTAATAATATAGTATAAGAAAAAGTGTTAATGAAAGTGATTTCTGCAAATAAAATCTAGGCTTTGAGACTCTTTGTTTTAAATTAGTCGATCAGCTTGATTTGAATTAATCTAAAAATGAAGTGTAATGTCGTGGTGGGAAGTATAGTCTCATTGTTGGAGCTTTTAGAATAATAATGATAATAAAATATTGATTTGTTCATTAGTTTTTTTTATTTAATTAGTTTAATAAAAAATTATATCCACAAATGATTGGTTGATATGTTATATATATTGTTTTCTTTAGTGATATGTTTAGTAAGAAAGAATAGAGGAAAGAGTAAATTAAATAAGGAGTTTTTTGGAACAGGAAAACCATATGGAACTAATTTTAAAAGAACTGAAATTCAATCTATTTTTTTGGTCTAATTTTGTCCATTTATTTTTATCTTTCTAGTTATCCTTCTTTTTTTCAATCAAATATCTTTAATTTTAAATTTATCTTTTTATCTAGTTTTACTCATTAACTTTTATTTTAATTTGTTACGTTTTCCTATTCCATACTAAACTGGACTAAGGATTTGAGGTTCAAATTACGAGAATTGGTTTCATTTGTTATATTTTCAAATGTTTTGTTACTAAAATAGTTTTTAAAAGGTTTAATTTGTTGTCAGATGCTTCTTTAAAAAATTATTGTCATTGATTTGATCTTCCATAGCCATCTATATGGTGATGTTTTGGTGTTTTGAGAGTATAATTTGGTTGATTAATAAATTTTAGAAGACTGAGTTAGTGATTTTGGAAAATTAATTGATGATTTGTTATATTAATATCAATTCATGATGCCAGATTTTATACTGGAAAGAAAAATTTACCTACTGTAAATACGGATAATGGAAATGATATCACTATATATATTTTTCGCTTAAGTTTTTGTGTTGATTGTAACAATTACAATCGCTTTTATTGTAGTTAGTTTTTCTTCTAGATATTTGTTGACCTCTATATAACTTTGTCTTTTTTATTTATTCATAACTCTTTTTTTTTTTCAATTCAATGACAATTTCTTTAAACTTTGAACTTTTAGATCGAATTTATCACATATAATTTATAGTACAAACTACTTGAACCAGTGATCATCTTTATAGAATGATTAGATGATGCATGAATCAAAATAAAAAGATATTCTCTTTTAAGAAAACATCATTTAACAAAAATTTTACTCTATTATCACTTCTTCGATATTTCAGTTTAGAATTAAATTATATCAAATATTATCTTGTTTGATATTTGTTTTTTTCGAATTACTCAGATAAACTTAGAGTATCACAACTAATGTAAAAAAATATTTATCACCAAACAAAAATTACTATGATTCTAAATATCATTCTTCATTTAGTAATAGCTTTTATGTTTAACAAGATGACCAACATCACATAGAAAAAGTGCTTAAAATAGTGAGAAATAAAGGAAATTATTTTGAAATAACTTATAAAACAAAATCAAAATAAAAAATATATCCTTGTTTAATGTGCCAAAGTGAAGCATCATTGGATATAACAATAGTAAGATAAATATAAACAATGCGATTCGTATCTCATTATGGTTGAAGATTTACATAAAGAGCTATACAAGTTGAATCAAGGTATTTTATTGGTTTCAAAATTTTATATTGTTAAGAACAATTAGGAAGAAATTGATAATTTCATATCTCTAATTGATTACAAGTGTTCCTTTACTTGTTCTTGTGTGGTGTTGTTGCATGATCTCTTACTTGATATTATTAATTAAGCTTTTCAATATGTTGACACAATAAAAAAAATATGAACACAATTCTTACTTCATTTGATTTTGTTCTTGATCTTAAAGCTTTAGTTGTCATAAATCATCACAATTTACAATCTTAGAATGGTGGAAATTTTAATACTAACACTTGTAATAATGGACAAGGTAGAGGTGGTTACTCCAATAGAGGCAAAGGGACGAAACTATGGAGGAAGAGTCCCATAAGGATATCGAGTATCTTTTACCTTTACATAATATTAAAATTTCTACTTTTATTTATGGTACTATTATCTTATCTAATTCCTTACTCCTATATGATGTTCCTTGTACTAGAGCTTCATGTCAATTTAATTATTGTCACTAAATTGATTAATACATTGCATTGTCATTATCTTCAAATTTTGATTCTTGTGTATAATACTTCCAAGACAATGACTGGTTCAACTAAGTTGCACTAGGAATTATATGTGATAAAAAAATTTTAATAACATCTTAATGTTCAGTGATTCATTTACTTGTTTCTTATTATTCATTGATTTTTTTCTTCCATTTCTACCAATGACCTAAAGTTGTTCCAATTTTTACACAAATCCTTCAAACCCTTTCTTTCTTTATTCCAATGAAAATATAATCACAGTTCTAGTTTCTCCTTTGTTAGATGACAAGAATTACCACTTTTGGGTTTGAACTATGAAACTTTGCGCTTAAGTAAAAAATTAATATGAAGTGATTATAGTGATGTCTAAGGCTTCATCCTACCAAATTGAAAGTGATTCTAGTTAAGAGGTCTCACCAAGTTTAAACAATTTGGCCTAAGAACTAAAGTCACTTAAACTTTGGAGGAAACAAGAGGCAATTTTGAAAGAAAAAGAGAAAATTGAAATATATTCATCTTGCTATCCTAGAGGAGGATAGTAAGCTTTATAATTAATACTATCAACCTCCTCCACATAGAGTGCAAATAAGGGAGTGAAAGAGATAACATACCAAGAGAAGTTAGGGTAGATCTCCCCCATTTCCATGGGAAGGAAGATGTTGAAGCTTACTTAGATTGGGAAACGAAAATGGAATAACTTTTTGAATGTCGTCAAGTAAGTGAAGAGAGAAAGGTCTCTCCGGCAACCTTAAGCTTCCATGGGAACGTTATGTATTGGTAGACTTCCCTAGTGAGAGAGAGAGAGAGAAGAATCTAATTTTCCTTAAGTCAACTATTGGAATGAGTTGAAAAGTGTCATAAGAAGAATACACATATGTTCCTACTATCATAAGGAGCTTATGGACAAACTCCAAAGGCTCCAAGAAAGAGACATGAGTGTGGAAGAGTATAGAAAAAGAATGAAGCTCTGTACGATGAGGGCGGGAATTAGAGAGGAAGAAAAGACAACCATCTTTAGGTTTCTTAGTGGTCTCAATGTTGAGATTAGAGATAAAGTGGAATTGTTGCCTTACCAAGACTAAAATGAATTAGTACAAATTTGCATAAAGGTAGAGCAACAAATATTGAGAAAAGGTTTGAAAATGTTAGCAAAAATCAAAGATGTAGTTTTGATGATGTCCAAATCAAGTCAAGAGAAATCAAGATTCAAGATGTTATGAAGACTTGTATTGCTATGGAAAGCTTTTGTAATAATTGTTGTTTAGTGTCTAGGACTTAGATTTTTAGTGGTTTTGATTCCATGTAATTTTATATTATATAATTAATGTACTGAGTCAAAATCGCACTGTTTTAATCGATTAAAACAAGTATTAATCGATTAAAACGAGTAAAAGCTGAAAACTCAACCTTTTCTGTTTTAATAGATTAAATTTTTTTTTAATCTATTAGCTAATCGATTAAAATACATTTTAATCGATTAAAGCTGACTGTTGGAGTTTTCAAGCTTTTGAAAACTAGCTGTTGTACTCATTTTAATCGATTAAGACTTGTGTTAATCGATTAAATATGTTAGATGGCTTGTTTTCGAAGAATGGAAGGGTATTAGGCTAAGTCTATAAATTGGCTCACTCTTCATCTCAAAAACAACTCTTCCCTTGTGCTCTAGTACTCATAAATCATTGAGACTTGTGTGCTCTTATTCGGCTTGTGAAACTCTTGTCTGTGGAGCTGGTGAAGTGTTGCTACGGTGACAAAGGAAATAGCCGGTTCATCCTTGGTGTGTCTAAGGAAGTGTTCGGAAGAGAATCATCCTTCGTGAAGTATTCGGAGGAGGTGTTCATCCTTTGTGAAGACTCAAAGGAGGTGTAGGTTCATCTCTTGTGGTATCAAGAGAGGTGGTTTCTAAACTTTTACAAATTGTGTTTCTTTGTGATTCTAATTTTTAATTGTTTTGTGTTAGTGAAAAAGGTTTATCTTGTTTGAGATAAGCGACTGGACGTAGGATTGGTAAGATCCGAACCAGGATAAAATCATCTGTGCAAATTTCTCTCAACCTTACTCTCTTTATTTGTCTTTATTATTTGCTTGGTAAGTTTAATTGAGTAGAAATTAAAAGGCACACGTTCGTATTAAAAACCCTCTTGGTTTGTTATTCCACGCTAACAATTCCGCTGCAGCAATTCTAACAGAAAACTCTCCACTGTAGCTCTAGTATTAAGAAAGACTACAAGAGGGAGGGTAAACAAGTTGAAGAAGAAGAACCCTCTAGGAATCTAGGGAAAGAGAAGAGAGAAGAGAGGGAAAAGGAAAGACCAAGGGTGAGAACATCATCTCACACTCATAGTAGTGAAATTAAGTGTTTTGAGTGTATTGCTAGAGGTCCCATTTCATCACAATGTCCTACCACAAAGACCATGATCTTAGGGGGCATTGATAACGGTTGATTTTACGTATTTTTGTGTATATATTTTGGTGAATAAATCAACTTCTTCACAACTTTTACCTTGTTTTATCCTCAAGTTTAGTGTGTTTTCTAGTTTTCTTGTGTTTTATTTAGTATATCCTCAACTTTTACCTCTAATATCTTTGTTTGAGTATGTGAAATAAATGAATAGGAAGTCATTCTAGTTGAGAAAAACAAGAAAGAACTCAAGGGAACATGTTTTGGGACCACAAAAGATCAATTTAAAGTAAATACTCATGTTGGACGACTTTGGAATCGCACAAGAACTTGAATTTTAGAATGTTGTCAAACTGTTGCCATTGGGCTATCGTTGAGTTGCAGTTGAGTTGCGGCTGAGCGCTCTGCTCTCTGCAATGTTGTCGCTGGGCGACAACTGAGCGCTCTGCTATCTGAAATCCTGCCGCTGGGCTACTGCTTGAGCGGTGACGACGCTGATTTGTCAAATTGGGTTATTTAAATATGGCTCTCGCAATTTTTTGGGCATTCTTCTCCTCCTAAACTTTATTCTTCACCTAGAGAGATTGGGAGATGCCCTTGGAGGCTGTTTGGGGTGTTGGGAAGCTCTTCCACTCCTCCTTGGGTCTTCAAGCTTCATCAATGATGATTTTTCCCTTTTGGGTTGAGGAAGAAGATGTGTCATGAATTGGAGATGGAATTGCGAAGGGGAGGCACAAATGGAGCATGCAGTAGCTACCAAGAACCTTGGGAAAGGCTGTGCATCTTCTCTTTGGTTCCAATTTCTTCCCTATCTCTTCAATTTTGTAGAACCCTAACTTCTCCACCATGGATGGCTTTTACTATTTGTTGAGATTAGTTGTAAAACATATGTATTTTGTGATGTTAATGATATATGCTTTTCCCACTACAAGAAAAATCACAGTTACATACGGTCAAAATCCGTATATAACCTCTAAAATCCGTATATAAAATGATATTACATACGGATTATATACGGACAAAAATCCGTATATAAAAGAAGCGTAGCTAAGTTATATACGGATATATCCGTATATAATTTACATACGGAAAAATCCGTATATAATTTACATACGGAAAATCCGTATATAAAATCCGTATATAATTATATACGGAAAATCCGTATATAAAATCCGTATATAAAATTTGTATATAATTATATACGGAAAAATCCGTATATAAAATCCGTATATAATTATATACGGAAAAATCCGTATATAATTTATGATTTTATAAAAAAAAATAGGTGATTCTGCATCTGCATTTAATGGTTATGAGTTTCAATAGCTGCTAAAGTCAACATAACTAACAAATTGCCAAAAATCATCTAATATAGATAAACATTTACAACTATTTAATAAAAGATATAATTCACTGAAAACTTTCAACATTTATCAAAAATAAGACATAGGTTTCGAAAACTTATCTTAGCTTATATAACGTAATAAATGTAATATATATAACAATATATCAATCAAGACTAACATCCCATACAATAAATATATATGCCCTGCATCCACACTATACAAATATATATTAAACAAGATTTTAACCAACTAATACAATAAAATATTTATGTAGCATTTGAATCAACACAACAAACAATTTTCTGCAGCATTTTTATATCCAAACATCAAATAATTTCCTGCAACATTTTTATCAAAACAGCAAAGAATTTTCAGCAGATTTTTCCTTATTTTCTTTTCTTAAGAGTTTTTATCTAAAATATTATGAAAAAGAAGTCAACTAATTAATAATAATTGAATCCAAATTTGCAACAAGATTATACTAAAATCACAAGGTATGGTGCATAATATTTGTTCAAACCTCTTGGTACATTCACACGTTGATACATCCAAATAAAATTAATTTTGCAGCAATCCAGTTAATACTTTTAATATAATATACTAATAATCCCAAAGGAAAAAGTTTATTACAAACCATCTAATATATATATATATATATATATATATATATATATATATATATTATAATATTTTACACCCAAAATCTGAAACGAAAACTTATCTTAGCTTGCTATATAATATATAACGTAATAAATGTAATATATATAACAATATATCAATCATGACTAACATCCCATACAATAAATATATATGCCCTGCATCCACACTATACAAATATATATTAAACAAAATTTTAACCAACTAATACAATAAAATATCATATACCTCTCTGTAGTAATAACACTTTGGACTTCAATACTAATTTAGCAACTTGTAATCACAACCAGAACAATTATGTTTGAGCTTTATCATCTTTTGTTATAGCTTTTCCAACCTGCAATGACAAAGAAAAGTTTAATGAAGTTCAATCCAGTATGAAAATTTGAACAAAAAGGTTAGACCATGGTAGTTATTGAGGGTATTAACTAGTAATCACCATTAACTCTCGGAATACCAGCACAGAAAAGCATCCCTACGGTTCTTTCTGCACAGATAGACTGCCAACACAGAAAAGAAGAAGCAGGGCTCAAAAGAAGTCAAATCTTCAAGTCAAATACCAAATATCATGGCAGTTATAAAATGGTGGCACTAAGTTAAGCAAAAAAGGATTGGAAAAAGAACTCAAATACCAAATGCATGTCAGTCACAAAGTCAATATATATTTTACACAAAGTCAATTTAATGGTGAATAATGGAATAGGAGCTGCCTCATTTTCTCCATTTAAAGCTCTCGGTCACAGCATCCTTGGAGAGTAGGAGCTGGCACGGTTTGGTGTAGCTTGTGTTGCGCTGGAAGAAAGGAAGCAGCAGTAGGTGTTTCGGTCATGAGCTGGAAGCAGAGAAGTGCAGATTTAGGAGCTGGATTTTGCTGAAAGCAAAACGGTGATTGAGATTGGAAGAAGGGAGGCACGCGGAAATGGGAAGCTGATCTTATTTTATTTAGAGAAATGCACAGAGAAGGGCTGCAACCGAAGGAGTACTGCACGGAGCTGGAAGAGAAGCGAAGCAGTGTTAGAATGAAGGGTGTTGAATGATTCGGAGTGTAGGAGAAAGAAGTGTCTCGGCTTGGGAGAAATATTGATATTTTCATGAGTGTTGAGTTGGATGAAAGTAGAAGCACGTTGAGGTGTCACGGATGGTTTGCACTGGAATGTGAACTGGAGCACATTTAATTTTCATTTCCTTCGTTGGCAGCAAAGAGCACTTTTGGGAGTGCCCGTGAGGTGGAGCTTGAAATGGAGATTTAATTTGGCTTGTGCATGGTGTGGAGGTGTCAGCAGCTAGCACGGGAGTTGGAATACTTGAACCAACGTGTGTGCGTGTTGGATAATGGTGTGCACGGTGATTGAAGGTGCTGGAAGCAGAATGAAATGTTGATTGAGAGGAGAAGCGGTGTGCACGTGGACGTGTGAGGGGAATAGATGAAGAGAAGATTAGGTGGGAGTTTTAGGTGATGGGACGGGAAGCAGCTGATCCAGCAAAGTGCTTTTATTCCAAAGAGACTCATACGGTGAATTAAGTGTGGAAGAGAAGAAATTTATTTAATTGCTTTGGAGAAAGGCATGGAACAGTGCTGAATGAAGAGGGCTGGAATGAATGGTGTGCACGGACGCTTGAACCAAGGTGTGCAGTTTGGATGTGCAGCACGGTGATAGTGTTGATTGTGTGGTGCAGGGGTGTTATGGGTGGAAGAGTGGCCCACGACTATTGGATGAATGTCTTTTATTTATCTTTTAGCATGAGATAACTTAGGAGCAGCAAGGAGGCGAGGCAACGTTGGGTGTGTGCAGAGAAGTCACGTCCAGAGGTGCTGCACCGAGAATGATGGGAAGCTATGGCATGATGCATTAAATTTTGACCTTGAAAGAAGTGTGTACACCTTGAAGGAGGCACATGCACGTTTCAAAATATCAGTTTACTACTCCCACTATCCCTTTTCTTATATATATATATATATATATATATAGGTAAAGTTCAACAAAATTTGAACTGATGAAAGAAAAGGTTCTTAACAAAGTAATAACAAACCTGGTACTTGGTCTTGTATACACGAACAGCTGCTGCATGAGTAAGAAGTTGGTTGTGTGAAACTATATAGGGCTCTGTACCAGAATCCCCTCCAACGCAATTTGGATTTACCCAACTAGAACAACGTCCTGGTGCCATTGTTCCATTTGCATAGCCATTAATGCTGTAAGTCCATGGCTCGTTCAGTGTAACCCAATGCTTAACTCTATCTCCAAATGCCTTGAAGCAAACGTCAGCATAATCCCGAAAATCCTTGCTGAAGATTGATACAGGTGTTTGATCAACAAAACTAGCTATTGAATTTTCCAAGAGTAAAGTAATTAATACTTTGGAATCAAAACTCACATTATGAGAGGACTTAGGAAGCCACCGTATTCATCTTCTAAAGTTTGGGGAAGATCCCAATGGAAAAGAGTTACCAGTGGTTTTATACCTACAAATGTTCATATTTAATTGTCATATACCACCATTGATAACAGAAAAATGTGATGAGATAAAAGAAATCTGAGTTTGAACCTTACCATTAGCCAATAGTTCGTTGATGACATTGTTGTAGTAGTCAATTCCTTCTTGATTTATACCTCCACTTAACTTTCCATCTGCAATGAATGCATTGTTTGTAAAAATCAACTTTTATATTTTCAAAAGTCAAATTTAATCTAAAATCATCATTGTTCAGCATTTGACTTACTTGGTAGAATCCTGGACCAAGAAATCGAGAATCTGTATGAATCCAAGTTCATATTCTTCATAAATTTAGCATCTTCCTGTAAATTTATGTATAATGTATATGTTATTATATTGCATCAACGATTAAAATAGAATAAACTAAAAACAAACACAATACTCAAGATATAGTAAGAATTAATTTATCATATCTTAAGAATGACTTAATAAATTATTACTTTGAAGAAATCATATACCTTATAACGGTCATATGTGTCTATAGCCACATCTCCATTGCTTTTGTCCAGTATCTTATCTGCAAGTCAATTCACACATTGTAAATTATATAACTCCTTTTAAGATATTAACCAAACCTTAGATAAATATATCTGGGAAACAAAATATATACCTGGAAATTTATGGGTGAAAGTATCCCACACACTTGGTCCTCTACCACCTTCTTTTGCACCACCTTCGAACTATATTACATTTTACGATGAAAAGAATTGATTCCCTTCAAGCCATTACAAAAATTTATCCTAATCAAATGATGACTAGATGTAAAAGCAATCTGTCAAATTGATTCAATGACCGGAGCTTTGGAGGCCATTGCGAAAATTTTTATTTTAGTATTACATCTATTCAGTATATAAAACTATAATAATTAAATATATATCTAATTTTTTTTATTTAAATGTAATAGTTATATTATTTTATTGTAAAATATAAAAAAGAAAAGGAGGTCTGACGCAAGGGTATCATACTGTTAAATAGGAGAAAACTGAAGCGTGAAAGACAACTGAATGTACATTTGATTCAATCAACACTGGAGCTGTTTTACAACCGAAAGAAAAACTTACTAAATCCCTAATTGATTGGAACTGCTCCTATAAAGTAGTTAGCCACTATCTGCAGAAACTTGAAATAACACAAAATAAAACAGAACAATAATAAAATCTGATAGACCCAGCTTCTAAATTGGTCGTGGTTGGCAAAACTGGAAGTAGGCAATGCTGACTGAAAAATAAATAACAGGCCATAATTTACATTGATGAGACACGTAAAAACCTCCAGAGCTTGTTCTTGGAGGACAACAGATTTATTAGAAAGCATTCAACCCTCTTCTGACTCTGCACATCAGAATAGATATCAGGCAAGGATTTGTTAGAAAAATATAATGCATACTTAACAAGGGGGCAACAAGTTGGGTACTATGGAATTTCAAGGCACTAACTATATACCAGAAAGAAAAAAAGGGTTTAACACTTTACCATCAGTTTTCATACAATATGGAAAATAGAACCTTATCACGCGAGGAATTGCATAAATCGAAAATGGATGAGAGAAAAAGAGGATTAGGGTTTTTGCAATTCAAAAATTTAGCTCAATGAGAATTAAACATTACTTACCAATTAACCATGGTACCAAGGCCGCACAATGATGGTTCGAATGAGGGAAAATTAGGGTTTCAATGCGCGACCTATGAAAGCTCAACGAAAGAGAACCGAGGCTCCACAGAAGGGGAAGGAGGGCTCGACGAAAGAGAACCACGACCAGAACACTGATTTAGGAAGGGTTGAAGCGAAAGAGAAAGAAGAATAGGTTTGGTGGTGGGAGTGCCTCGACCCTTTTTCCAAACAAGAAATGGTTGCAGCGCGAGTGAGAAAAAAAGAAAGGGTTGACGACTTAAAATAACTTAATTTTATTTATTTATTAATTAATTATAAATCCGTATATAAAATCCGTATATAATAAATCCGTATATAATATCTGTATATAACGAATCCGTATATAATATCCGTATGTAACATTTTTATTATATACGGATTCAAATCCGTATATAATAATCCGTATATAAAATGCAATTTTCTTGTAGTGTCCAATTCATGTTAGTATTCAATTTCTATGCTTAATGCTTGCTTTGGATTGATCACCCATGCATGAATTGTGGTTCTTGATGTATTGAGAAATATGATTTGAACATAGAATTGAAATTGAATACATATTGGATGAAATTGAGATGTTTGTGAATGCATGAGAATGAAATAGATGATTTCTAGTCTTGACAAATTGTCGATACATTATGTTAAATTCCTTGACCCCAACTATTTGATAAAATACCAAAAAGAGTTTCTTGTGTTGTTTTGTGCACTTTGATGTCTAATTGAGTTATGAAAGGAAGAATTATCATGTGTTGTACAAGTCCCTTGGGAGAGAACGATATTTATCACTTTCTACGCTGCGACCGGTGTACTTGTTGTTGGTTTTGCAGCCAACATGCATTCATGTCTATAATAGACCCAGATGAGGAAAGTGAGAGTAAGAATGAAAAGCATAGCGCAACCAAGAGAGAATATGTTCATCCTTGTGAAGAAGAACTTCTTATGATAATAAGAGTTCTCCATAATCAACCTAGTTCTCAAGAACTAACACAAAAAGAAAACATCTTTCACACTGTTAAGACAAGATCGTCTTTCATGTTTTGAAGTTTAACAAATAATGATAAACAAAACGAGTATTTGACAAAAAATAATCTATGTAAAAATAATATCTTTGAATAAAAAACATCGTATAAAAAAAGAGATACAACATTTGAAAGAATAAAGAAAAAGTTTCAGTAAACACACTAGGACCAAATGATCTTATTAATAGTAGACACACTATTAAACAATGTATTACTATGAAAAGGTCAATGCATGATAAATGCGCTGACAAATGATGTTTTAGCAAACATACTATCATGGACAATAGACACATCGTTAAACGATATCCTTGCTAAAAGCACTTTTGTATCTTGCCAAGCAATGAAACATGTGCTACATAATGTTTTTGGTAAACATGCTAAAGCTGTAAATAACACTCCAAAAACAATATGTTGAAAAACAACTTTCTAAACGTGCTCTCCTACTAAACAAAGAACACTAAACAAAGCGTTACTAGTAAAGACTAAACGATACCTTGATACTAGATGTTATTTTCATCCAACGATGAAATCCCTATGAATCATATTGGGTATTGTGTCAAAAGTACTTAAATGAATTACAAAGTTATTTTGAACACGCAATGTAAAACATTAAATGCATAACATTTCAAACAACAAAAGTTATAAGAAAAATGATATATATGTTAGCATGTATTTCTACTCTACTTTGTGTATGTGCCTATTATAAGTATCCACTTGCTCCATTATGAACAAGTTAGAAGTAGACATTAGAAACAAAGGAGACATTTATGAAATGTTCTGTTTATCAAAAGTCATGTTGAGGAGATCATACAACCTACTTTAGATAAAGTCCTACAAAAAAACATGCATACTCTGACAGGTTAACTTTAACCTATGGTTATTACCTACGAAAAGGATACGAAGACCTAAAGCTTAAAGACAAGCATTGTCTAATAGGTATTTTCTTATGAAGCCTATGAATAAAAGAATCTTTGGAAAGAAGAATAAGAAGGATAAGAAGTCGAACCATGTGAAAGACAAAAGAAAAGCTAATACTTGTGCAAGAACATAAAAACACTGAGAATGTACTTACAAGCTTTATAATGTCATAAGCTTACATTTGTAAGAAGAGAAAAAATCCTACAAGGTCTATTAGATTGAGTTGTATTATAAACACATCCTCTCTGTGAGAGTCCTCGTTTAAGATTTGTAAACAATCTAATTGATTGTACATTTTAAAGAGAATTCAAACACTTGATCATTAACTCAGTTGAGTTAAACACCTACTAGATAGAGTAACATGTGTTACCAGGATTGTCTAGTGGGATCCAGGAGTGAGTGAAACTCAACTAGGCAGCATATCAGGTAGATACTAAAATTGTCTAGTGGAAATCAGGAGTGAGTGAAACTCGACTAGTGAAAATCAGAAGTGGGTGAAACTCAGACTAGTTAATGTAACGAGTGTTACGAAGATAGACTAAGGTTACCAAAAGTGGTTTAGAATATTCAACTAGTCAGCGTAACAGGTGTTTCCAAGCATGGAGGAGACTGATCAATCACGATCATAATTAATTAATCTTCTAGTTAATTTAAAATCAGGATTAAATGGAATTAGACCATGATTAGACTGACCTTAATCAAAAGTCTATTCGAAAAGTTATAAATACACTTCAAATGTACAATTATTGAGACTTTATTACAACATTGATTGTTTAACCAATGGAATCTAAACTTACTTTAGCATCCAAGCACCTTTATGTACCTCTGATTTGTTAGAAAACAGCTTTCCTGAAAAAAAAAATGATAGTATTGAAGTATGTGATCAAAAAATTGTTTTAATAAAAAAAACAATTTTTTTAATTATATGTAAATTTAGTTTTATATTTCGTTATTCTTAATTAACAATATCATATATTAATTAGCATATCTACTAATATCATACTAGAATTAATATTAAAATAATTAGATGTTAACTTCATTTCTTAAAAAAAAAGTTACTCTGAATATTAACTTTATATGTTTTATTAAATATTATGTATTTTCTTGAAGATATCAAGTTGAACAAGAAAGAGATATGAAAAACTCATGTAACCTAAAATATAGAAAAAATAATTCCCACGTCCACATACCAAATCTGAATAGATTAGTTACAGTGCAGCTTTAAGGCAGCAAATTCCAAATTTTATAGGTGAAATGCTAATACTATAATAATAACTCCGAAACACACTGAACTGCTCCACTACCTACCTTAACATGTTTATTATGGTGTTCGCAGTTCTTCAGTTACCATCTCCCAAAATATAAAATTGTTGAAAGAAGATCAGGTTGAGAGAAACAATGCATCACTAAGATAACATTTCAATTTTCATCATCAGAAAATAGAAGCTAAGAATTACTAAAGGAACTTTCACTCCTACGATGATGACAATGATACTTTTATTAATTATTACTTATCATTCTCTTAGTGTATTCTTTGTTCCTTACTTCAAACCAAAGCAAAGAGGAACAGACAAATCATGTATATAAATTTTAAGAATTATCTTTATTACAGAATCTCATTCTTAATATATATCTTCTTTCCTAATTAGTTAAGGAATGTCTATTTAAAAGTAGTTTTCTACAAATATGGAAATACACAAAAAAAAAATTCTCTCCTAGAAAAAGTACTACGAATAATATACAACTGAAATGGGAGGATAATGAGATAGAACTCTTTTTTTTTTTATTAGTAGATAACACTATGAAATTGCATTTAAGTTTAATGGTTATATATGGGATTAAAAAGTGAATCAATTTAAAACCATCATTGGTACAATTTTTAAAATAATCATTGAAAAATCAATAAATCTATTAAGTTATGTATGAAAAATAGTTCCATCATTAGTTCTAATTGCTATGAAAAACAAAATTAAGTTATCTTAAGAATAATCCCGTGTATTATATGGATCAAAATACTAGTTATGAATAAAAAATTAGTTTAGACAATTGGAGTTTAATTCAACAATAATTATCATTTTAATCTCATTAGTTATTTTAATTTTGTCTCAATATTAATACATAGTCATAATTAATTTAAAATAATACAACTTTGTGCCAGGACTAAATGGAATTAGCACTATAGTCAATGTTATTATAATAAAATTATTGTCTCTAATTTCTATCATAATTTAAAATCAATTTTGGACTTAGGAGAACACGTTAGATTGATTTAAAAAAGAAAGAACTAAATTAAATCACTTTCGAAAGATAAGAGGAAATAAATAAACAAATAATAGGAAATAAAAGGCCATTAAGCCCAAAATTATTGATGAAACTAAAAACCGGTTAAAGCACAAGTTGAAGCCCAAAAATAAATTATAGACGGAGTACCGTTAACAAAAGCCGTTTGTTTATAGTCAAAAATTTAGTAGCAGTATTTTAGGAGGCCTTTGTTGTCGTGTTTTTTCAGGTTCTTTTGTTTTTTCGTTGATCGTTGGTTCCACTCAGTTTCACCGTAACCCGTGGACTTTGAAAATTGAAAATTCTATAGCCACTTCCGCGACTGACTCAAACGCTGCATTTTCTTTTTTCTTTCAGGGAACCATCCACCCATAACAACAAAAAAACAACAGCAAGCTGTGTTTTTTTTTTATCATTCTTTTTCTTTAAACAAGCACCCCCATCATGGAATCGTGCTCATAACGCCAAAATTTTCCGTTTCCCTTTCATTTTTAGTTTATTTTGCGGAATTGGCAGTTGGGGGCGCAATTGAATGATGGGTCTGTTGACGAATCTTCGAGGCTCGAGAACAGATGATGCCCAACAAGATAGCTTACCCGTTTTGGCTCCGGGTGGCAACCCAAAGAAGAAATGGAGCAATCTAATGCCTCTTGTTGTTGCCCTTGTGGTCATCGCGGAGATCGCGTTTCTGGGTAGGTTGGATATGGCCAAAAACGCCGCCATGGTTGACTCCCTAGCTGACTTCTTCTACCGCTCTCGAGCGGTTGTTGAAGGTGATGATTTGGGGTTGGGTTCGGTGGCTTCTGATCGGAATTCTGAATCGGATAGTTGTGAGGAATGGTTGGAGAGGGAGGATGCTGTCACGTATTCGAGGGACTTTTCTAAAGAGCCTGTTTTTGTTTCTGGAGCTGACCAGGTTTGGTTAATTCTGTTTCTATTCTTCTCTTTTTTATTGTACGGCCCCCTCCCCCCTTTTTTTAATTAAAAGTATAGTTAGTTTGAGCATCTTCTGGTAGATTTTTTTTTGGGGTTCTGGAGCTTTGGACTTTTAGTTGATTCTCACTAGGTTGGTATTCAGCTCAAAAGGAGGAGATATTGGTGTTGGAGGAAAAAGAGGATAGAAAATTGGTTAAAGTGGTTTGAATATGTGCATAGAAGGCCATTAGAGCTTTGATCAAGAGATTAGATTACATATTAGTCTCGTGAATGAGGGGAGGAAAAGACCAAGAAGGAAGTTGTTAATTCTGAAAATTTGATCTTTATCCGAGTTGAATGATGTTGGGTGACCAGGTAGCCGACTTCACCTTGTGCGAAAAGGCCTTATGTTCTTGCTGTAGTAGTGGATGTATGTCATCTAGCATGGTCAGGGATGAAGACATGGTCACATTGTTCTTGAGGTGTTGAAGAATTACTGTTTTCTGTTATTTTGGTCTTTACGAGGGGGTTTGTTTCCTCTCGTACTAGTTGTTGAATAACAGGATCCTCTGGCTGATTGTGGTGGATATTTCTCTCTTTAACAACACCTTATCTTGTAATTCAATCCAAATCTCTTTGTTGGCATGTTTGCTTGATGCTGATAATAGGTCAATATGTAATTCATGAGCTCCTTATAATTACGAAGTCCCAGATATTGTTCTTGTTGATCTTAAATTGTGGTTCATTCAAATGCAGGAGTGGAAGTCGTGTTCGGTTGGATGTAAATTTGGGTTTAGTGGGGATAAGAAGCCAGATGCCGCATTTGGGTTACCTCAACCAAGTGGAACAGCTAGCGTTCTGCGATCAATGGAATCAGCAGAATACTATGCTGAGAACAATATTGCCATGGCAAGACGGTGGGTAAGCACTGTTGTAAAGTGTTATTTCATTAGATGGCTACATTTCTTTGCATGTGATATCATTGCAATTCTAGCTACTGTCTTTACTTTTGTTCATTGAAAATTTTCTTTCGTTTTGTTCTTTGCTAAAGTGGACAGAGTAAGCCATTTTTTTCAGATGTTAATAACTAAACTAATATTACAATGTCTTTGTGTACTAGAAGGGGATATAACATTGTAATGACAACCAGTCTATCTTCGGATGTTCCTGTTGGATATTTTTCATGGGCTGAGTATGATATGATGGCCCCAGTGCAGCCGAAAACTGAAGCTGCTCTTGCAGCTGCTTTCATTTCCAATTGTGGTGCTCGAAATTTCCGGTTGCAAGCTCTTGAGGCCCTTGAAAAATCAAACATCAAGATTGATTCTTATGGTGGTTGTCACAGGAACCGTGATGGAAGAGGTACATTATAATTTTTTTTATAGATTCAACTTCAATATTTATTAGTGATCTTTTATCTGTGTAAATATTATTATAGATGCTTTCTAGTTGGAATTGTATTTGCAGAGCTGACCTTGTGTGGTGCTTTTTCTACCTTTTAGAAGATGACTTCTGAAATTGCACTTTGTTTTGTACATTAAGGCTCGCTTCTTATTTTTCTCTGAAAAAGAACGAGAAAGCAATTTAATTGCAGAATTTAGACACTAAATGATGGAAAAATGTCTGCAATGTGCCTGCAAATGCTTCTGTGTTTCTAGGGATAACTTTTTTTTCTTTTGGTCAAAAGCTTTTCTAATTTTCGTTGAACCTGATAGCATTGTCTGAGCACTTGTATTTCTAATTTTCTTTTATATTTTTACAAGGGACAAACTTAGGTTCCGAACTTTAGGCACTTTTAGTGTTGTTATCCAATTAAAATTGCAGTTTGATCTTCATATCTCACATAATAAAGGTTAGATGCCTAGAATATCCATTCCAACACAGACGAATAGCCACCGTAATGAGGGAACCTTATAGAAATGTCTTTGACCTGAGAAACCATTATGATTAGGGAAACTTTCACCGTAGCATTTGAGCTTGAAGGGCTTCCAATATATTGTTGGTGGAATTTTGCACTAATTTTTGTAATGATAGCTTGATCTCCTCCATCGTAGCTTCCTGGGCATTATTCCTAGCTTCCATTGTTTTTTGGAGTTATATCACTGTTGCAACCTGCGAATATCCTTTGCGTTGGTACAAATTTCAGCTTGCATTTCCTTCATTCTTGTATTTTCTGCCATGGAACTCAATGAAAGCATCAATGTAATAGTACTATAAGAAAGTTCAAGAAAAAGAAGAAAGCAGGAACAACAAGAAGTCAGCCGCCACCTTAGTCTGGGCTGAAATGATGAGCTCGGCCAAGTTTTATGGAGCTTGACTAGGATGTAATTAAGCTCAGCCAGGCTTAGTTGAGCTTGGCAATGGTGTTGTGGAGCTCGTCAATGGCGTTAGGGAGCTCGACTAGAAGCAGTTGAGCTTGATAAGTGTCATTCCTGACATCAAGTGGCAATAGGCATTTCAGAAGGAAGGTTTCTGAGAAGAAAGAGATACAGAGAGACAAAGAGATAATTATAACATTCTTCCCCTTTGTCATGTGATCTATTGTGCACCACTATCTTTTTTATTCCTTCTGACACGTGCCCCTCCTGCTCAACAAACTCCCTCTCCACTATAACGTCCTCATTTGCACATGTTACAGCCTCTAATTTCAAAATGCATCACTATTTGTCTAAAAGCATTATCTAATGTTTTAGAAAGCACTATCTAAACCGCTTTGAGGATATTATGCATTTTTAAATTAGAGGGTTGAAAATGAAAAAAAAAAAGAAATTAAAAAAAAAAGTTGAGGTAGATTTTGTGGATTTATTAAGGATTATATTTTATTTAGGAGTATTTTTGGCATGTAACTTTTTCGCTTGTCTTTCAAAAAGGTCTTGCTCTAAACATGAATTCAGTTCACGGTTTTCAGTAATACTATCAGTTTGTTCTCCAACTTCTCTAACCTATTTCCAATCCTCTCCTTTCTCACTTTTTGTTCCTTGTTGACACTGAAGAGTAGTTTTTCTTAATGAATCTTCCCATAGAAAGGAGGGAGGAGTGTGAAACATGGAAGTGTTCTATCTTTATCTCGCACTTATTTATTAGTTTAAAATGCATTTTGAAGGAATTGGATTTTAGTTTGCTGCACATGATCAGGAAGGGGAAACATACAAAATTATGCTTGAAGCTAGATATGTTGTTGCACATATACAAATTATGTTCACAACTCAACATTGTGAATCTCAATTATATTTGTTATGTAAAATCCAAGAACGGTTTGATTGATATATGACTAATTGATTTTAAAGTTTAAGGAAATTACTCCTCAGCTTGAGTCAATGACTTCCGAAGTTCCAAAGATTATGTGATGCTGTTGTTATTTGTTAATGATTATGGTTATTCTCTTATTCTATTGCAGTGAACAAAGTGGAAGCCCTGAAGCACTACAAATTTAGCTTAGCGTTTGAAAATTCGAATGAGGAAGATTATGTAACTGAAAAATTCTTCCAATCCCTTGTTGCTGGTATGGATATGTATATATTGTATCTCTGTTCTCTTGCCTTCTCTATATATACAAAACATTTATTAATAACACTAGTTCATGGGCTACACAAACATTTTAGTTTGGCTCTTACATCCCATCTGATTTTCTTTTACATCTACAATTTTCTGTTGAAATAGAATTGAATGCTCAATTTTGAGTAAGTTCAGCAAAATTAAGGACGATAAAAAGTTCACAACTAAATTCAGGAAAATATTTCTTGAAAATAAAATTTAGACAACAACCTTTGATTTTATGGCGATTTTTAGAGATGTATTTATATGGAAAAGATAAAGTTAAAAAAACTTATACTGTCAATTTTTTATGTTCAAATAATGAAATTCTTAAATTTATTGATCAACTAGTCCTTTTTACGGTTGTAGGCTGGTGTAGACATTCTTTAGTTGCAATCAATCATCTTAACTCTTACATAATGCTCTTTGAATTTTTCACACTTGAATATGATCCTCTATCAATGTCTTGAGTTCATTGCTTCAAACTAATTGCCAACGATACTGGTATTTCAATCTGCTTCAGGTATCCAATACATAGTTGGTACCAATATACTGATACTATGTATTTATGATTTCAAGCCTTAAAAAAATTACAAAAACTTAATAGAAATTCATACAAGACATAGATGCAATTATAATATTTATAATATAGGAACATTGAAGCTTTGTCCCTTGACGGATTTAAGAAGGGAAGATGTATTCTATTTCTGTTTTTGGACAATAGAGAGTGATTTATGATAACAAAGGTTTATAATTTTTATTCTTTTAATAATTTCCTAGAAGTGTGTTTTTAAAATGGATTTGCAGAATTGCAATTATATATTTTATGAACTTTTATATATGTTTAGATATACATAATGTATTGATGTAGTGTATGAGATACACATTGTGTCTGTGTGCATCATAAACAGGCAATATACTCAGTATTTGTGAATGAACATTGAAATGATGAACCGAACTTAAAATAGTGTGCAAGGTACACTTGGTGATAGTGTATTGTTGGCATAAATTCAAGAAATATACTGAGTGAAGTGGAAATTTACAAAAATTTCCTGAAAGACAATTTTTTCTCTAACACGTGATAATATATTAATGTGCAACCAAGTCATATTCTTGTATTCTGGGATGCTTCAACATGAAAAATGCATTTCCATATAAACTTAACGAAATGGGGTCTGGTTTCTCAAAATTTGCACAATTGAGATATCAGAAGAACCCACTTATAATGCTGGTTGTGGATATTAATCTATGTTATTGTAGGAACTGTCCCTGTGGTTGTTGGTGCTCCAAATATTCAGGACTTTGCTCCTTCTCCTGGTTCAATTTTACATATTAAAGAGATAGAGGATGTTGAGTCTGTTGCAAAGACCATGAGATATCTAGCAGAAAATCCCGAAGCATATAATCAATCATTGAGGTAAATTAAATGCTGAAGAGAAAGAAGTTGTTTGAGTAACTTCCATTTATCTGGCTTAAAAATGTGAATGGATTTTGTGTTGTTATTCTTTATTTTTTGATCACTAGGATGCATCCTGAATTATTTTACTAATATAGGTGGAAGTATGAGGGCCCATCTGATTCCTTCAAGGCCCTTGTGGATATGGCAGCTGTGCATTCATCGTGCCGCCTTTGCATTCACTTGGCCACAGTGAGTAGAGAGAAGGAAGAAAATAACCCAAGCTTTAAGAGACGTCCTTGCAAGTGCACTAGAGGGCCAGAAACTGTATATCATATCTATGTCAGAGAAAGGGGAAGGTTTGAGATGGAGTCCATTTACCTGAGGTATCTATTAACTTTGATAAGTAATTTTTACTTTAGTCTACAGTCATTGGCTATGATAATTCTTTCCCATCCAACTTCATGGCATTGGCATCTCTCTTGGTTACTTGGCAGAGAATAAAAGCTGCCAAAGAGAAAGAATATCTTTTGATTCTGTTTCATCAGATTCAGACCATCTGTGACTACTACCATTGTGGCTCTTGAAATAGCTGACAATTCATTATTTTAATTCCATATGGCAGGTCTAGCAATTTAACTCTGAATGCTGTGAAGGCTGCTGTTGTTTTGAAGTTCACATCCCTGAATCTTGTGCCTATATGGAAGACTGAAAGGCCTGAAGTTATAAGAGGGGGGAGTGATTTAAAACTCTACAAAATATACCCAGTTGGCTTGACACAGAGACAAGCTCTTTATACCTTCAGCTTCAAAGGTGATGCTGATTTCAGGAGTCACCTAGAGAACAATCCTTGTGCCAAGTTTGAAGTCATTTTTGTGTAGCATGCGCTAAATGGTATCTCTGCTCTACCTGAATTAGCTTCACTTAGCTGAGCACTAGCTAGAGTTTTAGGAATGAGTATGGCAGTGAATATGGCATGGCTTTATTTATGCCTAGTTCCTTGGCCAACTCATTGATGTTTTTTATGAGAAAAGACATCACACTTTAATTTTAAACTCGTTTCTGTAGAAGTGAAAATCCATATTTAATGCTTAGTTTTAGTGCTCTTATCTGATCATCTAGAAGCACAGTTCTTGTATATTGTGAGTGAAAAACTGAAAATCTAGTAGAAGCACCAGATGTTTCACTCAAGACACATTATGACTTCATGTTGTTTTGATGATCTCGAGCTTTTTTAGTGTCTAGAAATTATGAAAATAAATAATTGGAGGAGTTATTAATCTTAATTCTTCATCTTATTCATTTTGTTCTAGAGTTGTGAAATCATATTTTCCTAACATCCATTACTTGTTTGGTCTTTCTGTGAAATCATATGTAAAAATTTTATAATTAAATAACGTGATTAATTCATTTAGTCTATTGAATTATATTCATTTGGTGATCATTGTAATAATTCAGTGATATATAGCTTTATCTTGAGTATAGTTTCTGGGTGTGTGGCCATACATTTTCATAACAAAAATGGTATGATATGGTGGATTTCAGGGTAGCTCCAGCTAAAACTAAATTTAACATGATTATAAGAGGGGAAGCAAAGTCCAAAGCTTTCTGCGGTACATATTTCTCTCACTCTAATGATCATAAAGAGATATTGGATGTGGAAACTTTTACCCCAAAAAAACCCATTTTCCAAAGAATTGCAAGAACTAAGCTCTTTCAAATTATTTACAGAATCTGACATGTTTAAAACTGGTCATATTTGAAACCTAATTCTATTTTATTTTTTTTAATAACATTTGATAAAAATAAGTAAATTTTATTTATATCAAATTGTTAAAATAAAATAGAGAGACAGAGGCAGAATCTCTTAATTTGTATAAAGCACATAATGTTATTTATTTATACATAGGAAAATACAAAGAAATAAGACCTAAATCTCTTAAATCTAACATTTATCTTCAAGTTGACTATGTATATAAATTGTATCTAACAAACTTGTTACAAATATAAGTAATTATAGTTACAAATATAAATAATTATAGTTTCTTGTAATGATTTAGTAAAAATATGTACTAGTTGATTATAGAATTAACAAACTTGATCTTGATTTTTTCATATAACTTTTTTTTTTCAAATAAAATAACAATCAATTTTAATATGTTTGGTTTTTTTCATGAAAGAGGGATTTGAGCTAATATAAAGAGCATATTCATTTGACTAACTCTCCAAATTGCAATTCTTTTAGTAACTTGTTAAGTCAAATAAGCACACAACTAATTAAAGTCATAACTTTATATTCTACTTTCACACTAGATGTTGCTATAACATTTTGTTTCTTCCTCTTTCAAGAGATCAAATTATCACTAATGAAAACACCATATCTAAAAGTGGATCTCTTATCAGAAGAGTCTACCCAATTAACATTTTAATAACATATAACTTTAGTGTGATTATTGTGTCCATATAACAAACATTTTCTAGGAGAGCGATGAGCCCTTAACCCCTACCAAGGATGTGGGAAAGTGCCACTCTGTCCATCCTCTTCCATTCCCTTTCTTTTCATTTTTTTCATTTTTTAGCTTATATGTTCTACTATGTGTTGTTCTTATGATCTTGTTCAGTTTCTCCTTTTGTTAGTTGAAATTCATCCTTTCTTCTTTCTTTAGAGTCTGTATAAAGTGAACAATTTAGATAATATTGTTATCTTAATGTCCAACAAGGATCTTCTTGAGACTTTCATAAGCAACATAAACACAAAAACCTAGTCCTCTAAAATCAACAAGAGTAACTCTTATAATTTGGTAATTAAAGCTTAGGTTTAAGGTATTTTTTGTGTTTATACTTAATTGTATCTTGTGTATTTATCTAAAAATGGTCTAAATCAACCTCTTCTAACTAAGTTAGTGCAATTTCTACAAAACTAAGCTTTTGAGTTTAATCATCATTGTGTGCAACTCTTATCCTGATGGGCAGATGCAGCGTTTGAAGCCATTGATTTGGTGTCCCACCATTGTCGAGTGGTGTATTGACTTGGGCAGTTTTTTGGCAATTGATTTGTTTTTTTCCTATGAAGTTCTTATCGTTGGGTGCACATCCTTTGCCAAGTTTTGTTCAATAATTTTATGCCCACTCTTTTGTGCCTTTTAATGTTCCTAAATGTTGTTGGATAACATGCTTTTATGTGCTTAGTCATAGAGTGATATTATCTCAAGATAAATTGCATGATAGCTACATGTTTGTGCATTTGTTGTCTGAGTCTTTAAATTTGCTTACCTTTGCTTGAGTCATATGTCATATATGTCCATTTGAAGTTTTCTTGTCCTTATTTCTAATTCTTGAATATATTTGATAAATTACTTAACCTAATACATATGTATCTTGAATTGATTGGTTGAGCCTAAACATAGAAGCTAAGTGTTCATTTTCATCTAGCAATCAAAATTTGAAATTGTTTTTTATGTTGTTTTGGTGTTGGTTGAGTGCTAGATGGCTTATTTTGAAGAGAAAAAGTAGCCTAAAATTTGCATGAAAATTGGTTCTAGAATTAAATAGTTTAGGTTGTGTGATGAGCTCAATAGGTTAATTCCATTCTTGGAGGTTTACTAGTCTTGTTGGAATGTCTAGCTAGTTGTAATTTGTTGCATGTTTGAGTGTTTCTATTGAGTCTTATTTTAAGTTTTTCTTCTTTTAGTCTTGTTAAAGTTTTGTCTACAACATTTCTTTTCCAACATTGTGATCATCACATTGAGATACCAATACTAAGGATTCATACAAGGGGGCTGAAGAGTATATTTTAGTGGTTGACTTACCTAACACATGCAATTGGGTGAAACAACTGGAAGTAAAGGTAGGTACAATTAGGGACCCCAAATTCTTATTACATACATGTGAATAATCATTAGGAGCCATGTAAGGTCAACAACATGAAAAACTTTGATTATTGCTCTAGTTCTTGAGAAGAATTAGATGTAGGAGACAATAACTCATTGTAAAGTGTATGAACTTTATCTAGATATTCAACCATTGTATCATCAAGACATTTGTGAGCAACAATATTTGGTATATTTTGACAAATATCATAAAGATATTGAGTATTATTGATGTACAACAATTTAGGATATTCCCAAACTTACGAACATGTTTTGTAAGCATAAAATATTTGTTTCAATGATGAATGAATAGTAAACTTGTATACAATTCATAATTGAGCATCAATTTTTAACCAATGAGAAAGCTCACTTTTAGCAATAGTGACAACACTCTAATTAAGATGATCAACACAGCCCTAAGTGTTAAACCAAAGTCTAATTTTTTATGCCACAGTATCATATTTAGTTATATCTAATTTGTCAATGGATAGATAGACATTGACATAATTAGTATACATTAATGAATTAAACCTGAGAGTAACAAAAGAGGTTACAAATAATTGTAGAGAGAAAAAATAATTAATAAGAGAGAGAAACAACATTAAGAAGAGTAAAAAAAAAATTCCAACGAATCATGATCAAAATAAAAGTTACAAATCTATAAATAGGATGAAGAAACACATTCAACGATGGTGGTCACTATTGGAGGGGAAGTCAGACAATAGGGAGTGTAAGCATGTCATAGCTATATAGAGATTTTGTGATAAGTGGTGGTGTGTGGTCCAGATGATCACAAGTGGGTGTCACTTGTCCAACGATGGCGACAATGATGACAACAATGGTTTAGTGACCACAACAATGGCACTATGGGACCAGACTTGGCAGTGGTAACATAATGGTGACATAACCCTTAACATGGCCCAAGAATATTCAAGAAGGGCTAATGCAAGGTGAAACAAATCTCTTTCTCAGGCCATCATGGAGCACCTCTAGTAGATTAGGAATATTTAGACCTTGTATTAAGGGTTAAGTAGTGTAGGGGGCCTAGTATTTAGGGTCAAGTAGTGTAGGAAAATTTATGCGCCTAACTTAAGCTAATGGTAAGTGATTAGTTTTGTAACTCTATCTTGGTGGAAAATGTTCCACATGAGATATGGTGGCCACATGGCAAGCTCTTAAGTAAAGAATTTTCTCACAAAGGTAGTGGTCATGTGTCATTTTTCTAGTGGAGAACTTTTACAAAAGTGACTTTCCACATGGCAACCTCTTAGTGGAGAGTTTTCTTACAAAGGTAGTGGTCATATCATTTTCCTAATGGAGAAACTTTTGCTAAAGTGACTTTCCACATGACACTTTAGGAGTGGAGAGTTTTTCTAAAAGCTAGAATGTCACATGTTAAGGTCTTCTTCACTAAGATATGACTTTTAGGATTTGGTGCAAGATAACATTTTGGGTTTTGGTCTACTTTGGAGACATCTTCATCTATAAATAGAGGTGTCTCCCTTTTGTAAATCCACTTTGAGATTTGTAATGAAATATTGTCAATTTTTGAGTTATTTTTAACTTGTCTCTAAGTCATGGCTAAAGCATCCCATGAGTCTCTTTAACCACCTTTCTTTGGAGTTGGTCCAACCTCTCTAAAAGCATCATTAACCTCTTCATCCCACCACAAATACACCAAAATCAAGAGAAACCACCACCATCACTTGTAGGCCACTTCTACTACCATAGTTTCATCTTCTTAGTTTGACTTAACCTAACTTAAAGAGGAACCTATCGAAAAAACAAGCATATTGAATCCCCTGATATGTGTAAAACACATATAATTATGCATTTATAAATAAGAAGATATAAGGAGATAGAACTAAGTCCATTACATCTAACCAAAATAAACATTCATTTGTAATTATGTCTTAATTAATTTTTAAGATATAATAATTCATAGTTTAATTAATTACTAATCATTTATATTTTATAAGTAAATTACTAAGTTGAAATTTAAGTTATGTTCCTTTATTTTTTAAATTTATAATAATTTTAAATTTTAAATTACCACATGAAATGGAAGGATTTAATTTGAATAGATTTAACCAAAGATAGCATATGGACTTATTTACACAAGATTATTTATACTCGTATAAGTTATACAATTATATCATACATTATATAAATAATCATTATTTGTTGCATGATAATGTATTGATTTATCTAATATTATCACTAGTCATAGGTCATGAGTTATTCAAAGAATAATCTTTTGTCGCAACATAAAACAATACAAAGAAAAACTTCATATTTTACATCAAGTAAAATAAAATTTGCAAATGTATCTATTCAACAAAGAATCGTTGATAGAATCATCCTTCGTCCCAATATAAAGCTATGATTCACATTTCATTTATTAAAGTGAAGATCATAAATTCATTGATTCACAAGGTGTTCAGAATAAACAAATCTTGTAAAAAAATTGTCCTTTATCTCATAAAAATGAAGAAATACATATGACATTGATTAAATCAAATAGTTTAAATGTTCAAACTCATGCGACATTACTATTCATAGGTCACATATTTTACATAAAGTTATCCTTTGATATAGTAAGGTTACTTATAGGTTGTGAATGTTGCATAAAATTTCCATTTGTCAATAACACAACATATATTTATATACATTAAATCCAAAGTAATAAATGTTTATATTAACGTGTGATTATTAACATCAAACAACATAAATTGAGCTCTATACTCATCCTTCGTTTATTTGAATTTGTTCTTTTTCCTGATTTTAGTTTTACTTTTTGTGTTATCAATTTACATTACTGAAATTATAATTGGAATTAGAATTAATTGAATACGAATTAGATTGAATTAAATTAAAATTTAATTTGTATAAATTGGTTTAGTCAATTGAATTGGTAAATTGTTCAAACTGAATATAATTTTTAGAAAACTATAATTTTCAATTTGTTTGGTTGTTTGAGTATGTGTATTAATTTGTTTTGATTATTATTGATTTTGATTTTAATATATAATTTTGTTTTCCAATTTACATTTTTCATTTTTAAATTCCTAGACCTCCAATTTTAATTTTTATGGAAAAAATACTAAAGTTGTGAAAATATTAGTATGCTTCACCTTTTATTTTTATTTCATAATTTCTAGTCACTTTCAGTTCTTGGTGAAACCTTCATTGTATGCTTTTCATTTTTTTTTTAATTTCTAGTCCATTTTCAACAATAGTCCTTGCATCAACCATTGTTGAAGTCATGTAAAACTAATCGTTATTGTATATGCAATTCTTTATATATTAATTTTACTTTGATAGTTAATTTTAAGATACATTTAACCAAATATGGATAAATAGTGAATGTAGTACAATAAATATGGACATGTTTTGTTTTTAGTAGAATAAAAAAAAAATTATAGTCTTAATACAAAATATTTAATTCTTTTAATTTATTTAAACTTCGTTATTTGTTAAGGTAAGTAATTGAATAAATGTTTGGTTTTAGTAATTGTTATTAAAGAAAATTGTTTATTAGAAGTAAGTATTAATTTTACCCTTGGGTTTTTGTTTTATAAGTTTAAAATTATTAGTGGTTCATTGAATCATAATTGTATGCTAACATTAATTTTTCTTTTGATTACCTTAAACATTAACAAATTCAAACAAAATTAGTTGAATTAAATTGTTTAATTAAAACTATATTTTTTCTTATTGTACTGAATGTAAAGTAAATTAATAATTGTTTTACTGAATCGACTATTTACCTACCAAATAGCAAACAAACCATTCTCAAACACAATTAATCACAATTTAGCTTACTTTAGATCACATCACATCACAAACAAAATTACAAAGAAATGTTTCAACACCATTTTCAATCAATATATAATTTGTGCATCAAAGTCCAAAATCATTTCGATTGGAAATATAAATTACTAAATGCTTAAATATAGTTAAATCATAACCAAAGACCAAATATTATAAAAAAGTATATTACTCTGTCATCCCAAAGTGTTAAAATATATTTACAAAAATATTTTGCCCATATTTTTTTCGAAGTCTAATGTTTCAGAGTCTAATGATCAGTGCTGGTTGAAAAACTATAATATATTTATATAAGTTAACACAAATTTATGAACAAGAAATAATATTTTTGGTGTATCAACCAATTATAGCATCAACCTCCATCAGTTCCAACACATATGGTCATCATCTTTTGAAATACATGGTAACGTTATACACCAAAACTCAAAATGAACATACTTAAAATTAATTAATTAACATGCAAAAATAAACAAATAACATAATTAATATGTCTTTAACATCATTTGGTTTATTACTAAATATATGTTATATCTGAAATATCGCTAATAAAAGTATTAGTTAAAATATATATAATAGTGTAGGATTAACGCAATAGAAAGAAATAAAGAAATTAAAGACTTTCTTTTCAATTATAATACATTATATTTGGAGATAAGTAAATATTTAAGATCACATAATGAATATATAAGCTCACAAATGAGTTAGCTGTCGTGTTTTTTTTATGATATAAATGTTGTTATCATTTTTTTTTTTGTTTTTCTTAGTTATGAATTATTAATATTGTGAAGAAGAGGACACCTCGGCTAGTCTATTGACTTAGGACAAAAAGATATCAAACATCCAAATGAGAAGCATAAATCTGATAAAAATAATTAAGAATAACTAATAAAATTAAGATGATTAATAATAAGATAGGAAACCTAGACTAAATACTCCTATGAATTTTGGATACACAATGGATATGTCTATTAAAGTATTATAAATAAGTATTATTCACCATGTACTTGATTTAATTAATATAATATTTATTATTTGTGACGTATTGTTAACTTGAGAATGAATTTGTATGTTTTTAGGTAAAAAACTTTCACAATCAAGTTTGTTGAAGGATACCCGGATTAACTTATAGCAAGGTACATCAATATTAAAGAAGGAGATTTGAAGTAGACACGTGAAGAATATATATACATATTTGACCTTTGTAAAAACAAATACTTTAATTATTTTTGTTATTAATAATAAACCTTTTATTTGTCTTTTTTTAATAAAGATTAAGAAAGAAAAATCAAGAGTTTAGTTTTAAAAGAAAGAAAAAAATGTTAATATTTTATTTTGTTATCTCATACGTTAACTTTTATAGGCCATTTCCATACACTACTTAAAGATGATTTTATATAAATACAATAATTACATCCGAAATCAATATCAGTAAGTAAATTAATCAATTTTTTGAACGAGGTTAAATTCATTATAATTTTTATATTCAGGTTTGAAATAATTATGAGACTTTCTATTTTTCTTTTTTTTACTTCTTCACCATAACTATGAGTAAATTAATTAAACATCAGTTAAAATGATTATAATTGATAAAAAATAATTAACACTATCTAAACTTTTGAAAAAACAATAAATAGAAAAGGATAAAAAGATCAATCTATGGCGAAATGACTAATAGACATGCACAGTTGTCACTTTATAGTTCCGCAGTATTTGGATCACCTTTGCCTCTTCGCAAACTCCTAAGGTTTAAGGATCCTATCCACAAAATTTGTCATATACCCTTACCATGTGTTTCTATTAATTTACGATTAAGTGCATGTTTAAGATTTTATTCAATTCAATAAATAAATTAATTTTAATTATTTTAAAATTACAAGTCATCAATAATTACTTCTTGAAATAATTCAATAGATGCAATCCCAGCTGCAATGACCTTTGAAAATTCTATTTCAAATTGGCTTCTTTTTCTTTTTCTTTTCGCCTTTTATTATAAACTATCTTCAAGACCTCTTTTCGTGGTCTTCGTTTAAATCACATCTAAAAACGTTGCATGTAGCCGCATATAGATTCACAATACAATGAGTGATCCTTAAAAGTCACAACCAAGTAAACAGAAGAAAAAGTGAAGAGAAAAACCGTGGATATACATAAAATATTATTTTATGAAAGAATTCTTATATCTCCATAAAAAAGAAACTACTAAATCCACAAAAATACGTAGGAAAATTCAATAATATTATTCATCATTTGCAACAATTGTAGAAAAAATCTACACTATTATCAATAAATGTTTTGGTTAAACTTAGAAAAAGATGAAAAAAACTAAACAATATTTTGTGTAAAAAGTAAAGATGAGATGGTATTGCTTGTAAGGTTAATATGATGAGGAAGTGACTCTTGGTGGCATTGAAGGGTCTCTTGATCCGAGGAAGATCACCTCTTGCTTACTTGTAAGGTCCTTCTTCACTCTGGTCCTTTCATCCTACAAAAATGCAAACTCTTCTCTCAACCCGCCATTACAGTAACCTCCAACTCATTCTCAACACACGTTCCATCCAATGTCTTCTTTTACTGTTCGTTTTCTGGCCCCTCCATGCTGCCCCAGCTCTCGCTCCAAGACATTGCTCTGTGCCACGCCGACGGTGGCTCCGGCTGCCCCAGATGCGGTGGAGGCGTCCAGGTTGGAGCCTAGAGTGGAGGAGAGAGATGGGTACTGGGTTTTGAAGGAACAGTACAGGGGAGGAATCAGCCCTCAAGAAAAGGTGAAGCTTGAGAAAGACCCCATGAAGCTTTTCATGGAAGGTGGGATTGAGGATCTAGCTAAGATTTCCCTTGAGGAAATTGAGAGCTCCAAGCACACTAAGGATGATATTGATGTTAGACTCAAGTGGCTTGGACTTTTTCATAGGAGAAAGCATCACTGTAAGTTTCACCTTTTCAACTTCCTTTTGCTTTGATTAGTGGAAACAAAGAGTTTGTATGGATTCATTTTTCACTAAGTAATCCTGAAAGAAAGAAAGCTTGAAAGTATACCCTGAGTCTCAAACTGTGAGGACCACATAAGTTGTTGATATTTTAAGTTAATTGCGTTTCAAACTCTGGTGAAGAACAGAATTTAGTTTCAGCACTATTACAAGTGCTTGTACTTTTATGTTTGAATCAAAACTAGAGTTTAGTCTTAGTAATTCACACAGAGGACGAGTTAAAGGTTTTTCATTTGCAAAACCAGATGGTAGATTTATGATGAGGCTGAAGCTTCCAAATGGGGTCACAACTAGTGCTCAGACTCGATATTTGGCGAGTGTTATCAGGAAGTACGGAAAAGATGGGTGTGCTGATGTAACAACGAGGCAGAATTGGCAAATTAGAGGTGTGGTGCTACCTGATGTGCCAGAAATTCTTAAGGGACTAGCAGAGGTTGGTTTGACGAGTCTGCAGAGTGGCATGGACAATGTGAGAAACCCTGTGGGTAACCCTCTTGCAGGCATTGACCCTGATGAGATTATTGACACTAGACCTTACAACAACTTGTTATCTCAATTCATCACTGCCAATTCACTCGGCAACCCAGCCATGTCAAACTTGTAAGTATACACTTAATGGAGTATGTGTGGAGAGACTTCTTCATAAGCATATCTAGTAGAAAAAACTAAGGAGTTGTTTTTCTTTTCTTAGAGAGCTTATGGATAAGTTTTATCCAATCATCCACTTTGAATCATTAGTTGTTTGGAATTGTGCAGGCCTAGGAAGTGGAATGTGTGTGTGGTGGGATCCCACGATCTGTTTGAGCATCCCCACATCAATGATCTGGCTTACATGCCGGCTAATAATAAGGATGGTCGTTTTGGATTCAACTTACTGGTTGGTGGTTTCTTCAGTGCCAAGAGATGTGCTGAAGCAATTCCACTCGATGCGTGGGTCTCTGCAGATGATGTAATCCCAGTTTGTAAAGCTGTACTTGAGACATATAGGGACCTTGGCTTAAGAGGGAACAGGCAGAAAACAAGAATGATGTGGTTGATTGACGAACTCGTAAGTGGATTATTTTATGAAATTTTCCCACTTTTGTCTGACTTCTGTTTAAGTTGAGTTATGCTTAATATGTTCTTTTGTAAAATGTAATCAATCTAAACAAAGACTAATGCAATTTATAGAAGGAAAATAGGTGTGTCTGCTTGGGAAGTAAGTGAAAAGTGTTTGAAAAATGCAGGGGATAGAAGTATTCAGGTCAGAGGTAGAGAAAAGAATGGCAGGGAAGCAGCTGGAAAGAGCACAGGAAGATCTGGTTAAGAAACAATGGGAAAGAAGAGACTACTTAGGTGTTCATCCACAGAAACAGGAGGGTATAAGCTATGTTGGTATTCACATTCCAGTTGGGAGAGTCCAAGCAGATGAGATGGATGAGTTGGCCCGTTTGGCAGATGAATATGGAACTGGTGAGCTCAGACTCACAGTGGAGCAAAACATAATAATCCCAAATGTGGACAACTCAAAACTTGAGGCTTTGCTCAAAGAGCCTCTCTTGAAAGACAGGTTTTCACCTGAACCTTCTCTCCTAATGAAAACACTGGTGGCATGCACTGGTAACCAGTTCTGTGGGCAAGCTATTATTGAGACAAAAGCCAGGGCATTGAAAGTCACTGAGGAAGTGGAGAGGCAAGTGGCTGTGACTAGGCCAGTGAGAATGCATTGGACTGGGTGCCCCAACACCTGTGGGCAGGTGCAAGTTGCAGATATTGGTTTCATGGGGTGCATGGCTAGGGATGAGAATGGTAAAGCCACTGAAGGTGTGGATATTTTCCTGGGTGGGAGAATTGGAAGTGATTCACATTTAGCAGAGTTGTATAACAAGGGTGTGCCTTGCAAGAATTTGGTGCCTGTTGTTGTAGACATACTGGTAAAACACTTTGGAGCTGTCCAAAGGAATAGAGAGGAAGAGGAAGATTAAGTTTTAATGGTTATTGGTAATTTTAGTTTCTTAACTAAATCTGGTATTGTTGTCTCTGGACAAAGTCATTAATTCCCTCTACATAGAAGAGAAAAGGATGATTATGAGTGATGCAATACAAGGATGTTCCATGTATTATATGATATGCAAGTACACTTTTAATAAGACATGCCTTGAACATAGCACAAAGAGTCTGCATCTTTTTGTTGAGTTGTGAGCGAGGAACAACCCAGAATGGCCTTAGCTGGTCATACTCCTCAGATTCCTGAATCACCGAAATCTTGTACTTGGAGAGGCCGCGACGACTTGGGAGCAAGTACAAAAAGAAAGATAATTATTTTCTGAAAAAGGAACAAAAGAAAATAACAAACTTAGTTTTCCAAAATTTTTGTTCTTTAATTTTTTTTCTTTCCAAATTTCTTTTAAGTTTTTATATCTTAAATTTTTCCTATTTTTGTTTTGATCACATTATAATGTTTTAAAAGTTATTATGATTTTTAAATGCATGATGTTTTTTAAAAGTATATGAATATTAGAATCTTTTTAAGTTATGGTAGTGTTTATATACATGAGTATTTTAAGTACAAAAACAAACTTAAACACTTAAAGAGAATATCGGTGAGTAAATATACATTTTAACTTGAGTAATTTCTTTCATACCTAATTTCCTCGTAAATTCGAAAGATTAACTCATGTGCTTAAAATAGAGTTTTCCAATCGCATGATTCATGGCAACTTGATTTAGAAAGTTGATTAGTTTCTAATGAATTTCTTTTCCTTTGATTTAATATTGATATAAATATTGATCTAGAACGAAGTTTTGAAATTACTAAGTTTTGTCTAAGAGTGCAAAAGAATAAGTATGTATGTGTACGTTATCATTTAGCCTTTAATATTGGATTCTTAATTGGTTTTTATACTTTAATAAAATATTTTAATTAGGGTTTGTTATAATTGGGTTTATTTAACATGAGATACAAAAACATGTTAAAAATGACCTTTTAGTTGCATAAATGTTCTATGAATATTTTGAGGTGTGTTACTAACTTAGTTGAGCTCATTGAGGTGTGAAAATGAATTGGGTAAAATGTCATGACACTTTAAAGATAAATCCAAAAACTCGATACCATAAGAAGTCAATCCAAGCATAGTATGAAAAAGTGAAAAAATTTGGCTAAGTCTAAAGGAGAAAACAAACAAAAAATGAATCTTGTGGTTTTCTCTATTTTTTTTCTACTAAAAGGGCTTTGATAATTAATAAATGTTTATAATTTTCTTTTTACTTAATATAAGAAATAAAAGAATAGACTTGATTAGACTTGATAATATTTAATTGAGAATGTACTTTTGTTAAATTTACTATGATTAATTTACAAAGTTCTTACTTTTAATTGAGAATGTATTTTGGTTAATAGTAAAAACGACAACAAATTAATTGAAAATTTACATGGATTAATTTGAAATCTAAGACAATAATTAATTGAACAATAATCTTTAGATAACCAATGATAAATCATATTTTGAAAAAGGGGTGAAATCAACCTATTTTTCTTTGTTTTTATCTTTTTAAATCTTTTTATAAATTTATTTCTTTATTTTGTTTTTTAATCTTTTATTTATTGATTTTTATCTTCTTTATTGTTTTTGTTTTACTAACACTGTTGTATAGTTTTTATAAGAATTAATTTGTTAAAAATCAATTTCGTGTTTGTTAAGAGACGACTTAGGGTTGAATTTATTTTTTCTATTTTGTTGGCTACTATCTTAGTAATACTAAAGTTGCTATAGTTTAGTAGTGTTAATTTGATCGCGTCAACGACAAAGTTATCAAGAAGACTCCTTGATGCTCAAGTTAATAAGAAAGTTAGAATCTTTGTATAAATTGTGTGTATTAGTGTTTATGAGAGAGTGTGTATTCCTCAATAAATACTAGTTATATTTATAAGATCAACATAGATGTGAACTTATTGTCATATTAGAATAATAGTTAACTAAGGAGTATAATAACACTATGACAGATAATAATAGAATGATAAGTAATACCTAACACACTAAACTACTGATATTTAATTATAATATCTAAATATTATCCAAATAAGTATAAGTTTGAACTACTCCGTAATAAAAACACTTAAAAGACCTCATTGGACCGAGCTCTTTAACATACATATTAGCTAGGTAAAAACAGGTAATGCTTCTCTTTCGAATGAGTTTTTCATAATAATATGTTTTAAAAAGATTTTTTCAAAATACATTAAATACATTTTAGATTGAGTGTTTCTTTTTCTTCTCGCTTCTTTGGCACCATTCTTTCTCTTTGTTTTTCCTTTGAAGTGGTGTTGATTATTCAAAAAGCAAGATTACTATGATGGTGACAGCAACAACAGTAGTGTGAAGTGTTTGAATTATTTTTCTATGATTATTGGTGCGCTTTTAGTAATTTGGAGTTGCAGCAAGCAATTACCTTTTTTTATTTTGATAGCATTTTTATTGTTTTCTATTATTTATTTATACTGTGTTAACCATTAACAACGAAGGTTACATCCCGCGTTTCTCCATACATCCCCACACTTTTTAAAAATCTGAAAATTGTTTCTTATTTTAAAAAATCCTACACTAAATTCCTTCAATAAATTTCAAGATACGTGAAAGGATTTTCTAAGCTTTCAATGAATTTTAAAGTGAAACTTTTCAAAAATTTTTCAATGTATTTCGAAATTTGTTGAAGAAAATTTCTTCAACAAATTTCAATATATGTAGAAGAATTATAATTTTTTTTCAAAATAGATTTCAAAATTTATTAAAAGATTTTTCGAAAACTTGAAAAGATTTTCGAAATCATGTTAAAAGATGAATACTTTTTAAATGTGAAGGAACAGGAAGAAAAGTGGAAATGTGCATATAAGACTGATTAAAAACAACTAAGATATAAGAAATTCTCATAATAAATCGATCACATTTAAGTCCAAAGTTGTTATGCCAAAAAGGCATAAAAAAGCGAATGGTTTACGAACATAATTAAAAAAGTTTTTCCCTGCATCTCTTTATGTTTCTTCTTGCATCCCATATTTTTATTTTGTTAATTTTGAATTGGGTAATCTAGAAGTCAACATTGATTTATGGACTGTGCAATTCAAAAGTAAAAATATTTTTAAGTTATGTAATTCAGAAGCTTTTCAGATCACACAATTAAAAAACTATAAGTGATTTCCTAATTATGTAATTCAAAAGCTAAAACTAACTTTCAAAAGTTGCAAGGGGTTAAAAAGAATTAGTTTTTCGATTGCATAATTTGGAATTCATTTTTAGTTTATGGATTACACAATTTGAAAATAATATTTTACTTTTAAATTATACAATCTAAAAAAGATAAAATGAGAATTTTTAATATGGAAGTGGAGGAAGAAACTATCCATAATTAATAACAATAAAACCAATTATTTGTAGGTTTTTTTCATGGTGCACCCTCACGATTTCTAACTGCACTCACAAAAACCAGTTTTAAAAAATGCACTCCTTTTCGAAAACAATATTTTAATTTTGTTCACTTTAATATAAATGGACCTTTTAAGTTCAACCTTTTTTCTCTTTTTACCACCCTCAATATTAATAACTATTATTTAATCTCTAATATGAAGTTCTAGAGTTACAAAATACAAAATGACGTGTTAAACTACGTCGTCATTATACTTTTAGCGTGAAATTATGAAATCGAATCCTCTAAAATACAGAAACTCACTTTAAAAAGTTAAATAGATAATCTTACTACAACAACCGGGTACTGATTTTCATATTAATGTGTTAAAATATTTGGGTTAATTTTCTTACTAATAATTAAGAATACTATTCGTTTTAAGTTATTTCTTTTCCTTACTTTTATTTCTCCAATTTCTCATGTAATAACCTATTATAAAATCTTTACAATGATAAAAGAATAAAATAAAACAACATAAATAAATATACTTAGGGTCAATTTAATTTTTTTTTTAAAAAATAGAGGTATTCTAAAATCTTTAGGGTCAACAATCACTTTTAAAATATTATCTGTTTTAAAACCTGAAATTTATATGGCCGATTTTGATTTTAAAATATATTTTAAGAAATTGAAAGAAAACTATATTTTTAAATTGTCTTTAAGTACACCTAAAACAGTGTGGAAGTTATGAGAAAAAATTAGTCATTAAAATTAAAAAAAAATGAAAGATAATGACGAAATGAGAACCTGGGATATGACCAGGAAAAATCAAGTCATCGATGGCAGCTTGAAGATGAATGAGAAGAACAAGACGAAGCATTTTGCACCGTTTAATGCAATAGTCAAGCACTGTCAATTACAACCACAAAATCTAGTAACGTTTTCAGCTGCACTTTAGCACAGGTATGGAACCTAATGTGGTGTCCACAACCTTTATTCAACTAAAATATTATGCATTGTTCTTAGTTTTTTTTTTTTTTATTATTTTATTTTGACGTTATTTGTTTTTTTTTAGTCCACTATTTTTTCTTATTGTGTGTGTGATAATTTGTGATTTATGAATGTAGCACCGAAAGGTGTATAGAGATATATTTTCTGTATTTGTGTAGTTCCCTCTTTCCTGCGAAAAGATTCAGTTTTAAAGCATCAGTATACTCCAAAGCAAAAGATAATAATAATGAGATATAGACTTGCTTGTTTTTACCCTCTTCTCCAACCGACCGACCTTATACATAGGAGATACTTTAAGCCTCAAATATCTACATAAGGATTCGGATACCAATCAAGAAAAATAAATATTGCCAATTTCAAACACAATAAAAACTCTTGAAGGAATTGAATAGAGTTTTGAATTTTTCTCATTAAACACTTTAAGTTTTTTAATAGCGTTTAAAAAAAAGTATATAAAAAAAGCAAAGACAAGCTTGTTTTTATCCCAATCCAACGTTTATTGAAATTAAGTTCTTTCATCTTTTCAAAGATCATTTGCAAGTATGCCTTGTGTTATATTTTTTTTATTGTTGTAACATTATAATTATTATTTTCTTTCAAAGTCAATAGAATATTTACACACTTCACTTGACTCATAGTTATATCAACAAGTAAAGATTATTCATTGGGATTTAACCTCTCAGCAAAAGGGTGATCAATTAAACTTTGTGTCAAATCATGGTTATGATACCTCCATACAACCTTCAATATACCCTTCTCCGTTAGAATTTGGTTTGTCCCTTAACTTAAATGGATACTCGCATTTTTTTATGTCGTATATACTCGACTAAACATTAGGTTTGTATTTCCTGTACTTTCCATCCCTTTCACATCCTAAGAGGACGAGCGTCTTTTTCTCAGGTTCACTAGTAGTTTTATCAGATCTTAAAGTTACCACAACAAACCTAAAATGTAAAGCAATTCCTCAAACTCATTCAATTAGCTAATCATGTGTGGGAAATATTTGATCGGTTGTAAAATTATTTATATAATCTCCCTCGCATATTCATGGATGAAAAAGAAGATAAATATGATACAAAGCTTAAATTCATTTGTGAGTTCATTAAATCAAAAGGATAATCATCCATCTTAAAATATTAAACACCTATAACATAACATCTTTACCACTCAATACCTTAATTAATACCAATAATAATACCTCAACAAATTCTTATAAAAAAATTCTAACAAATTAAAAATAAAATTATAAACAAAAAACTTAAATGAAAATAAATTAAAGAAGTAACTTGATTTCAAAATATGGCGAGGTCTTAACCGGATTTCAAAATCCGACACGCCTTAACCAGATTTTGAAATCCATCGAGACCTTATCAGATTTCGACATTTGACGAATCATTAATCGGATTTTGAAGTATAGCAAGACCTTAATCAAAGTACAAAATTCAGCGAGGCCTTAGCTAAATTTCAAAATCTGACATCCTGAACTAGCTTTCAAAATCTGATTATGTAGTTTGTCCCGAATTTTGAAATTCGATCAATTTCTTAATTGGATTTTGAAATTCGTTGATTTTGTAAACTAACTTTCCACATTCAGTTTGTTTCCTCAAGCAGTAGAAAACACGAAAGCTACCAAAAGAAAAAGGAAGAAAAACAAAGTAAAAAGAACAAATGACGGGGGTGCAGGTTAGTAAATATATTCACAAGAATTAAATAAATTTTGGTAACTAGTAATTACTAATTACCTATCTTTTATTATTAAATAAGAGGAAAAACAATCTAATTAGAGGTGCAAAGAGAAGTGTTAAAGGTGCATGAAGAATCACTCCTATGATGGTGAAGGTAACTATTTTAAAATTTTTCTTTATGAAAAAAATGTACTTTCTATTTCTAGATCAAATGATATTAGATTTCTAACAACGAAATCTATAAGTTTAAATAAAAGAAAGAGCAAACAAAAACAAAAGTTAAAGAGTTTTAGAAGTTCAATGATTGCACAATAAATTTGTTCAGAGATTAGAAAAATTTTAGAAAAAAAAGCCATTGAGCAAAATTCATTCAACACTTAAAAGTTGTTTGAAAGAAATGAATATATATATATATATATATATATATATATATATATATATATATATATATATATATATATATATATATATTTTTGTTCAACTTCAAGCATAGATTATTCTTCCTTCATTTCACTTTCGTCACCCTCCGATCAAACTTGAAGGTTACCTATATTTATAGATTTTGGAATGGACTTCAAATTAATGGCAACCTAATTACGGCCCAACTAGTAATGATTGTACTTTGGTTTAATATAATCATTTTTAGCACTAATTCTTGCTTAAGGTCAACAACTTGATTAATCTTCCTCACCAACTAGTTCATTAGGTGTTCTTGACAAGTGAGACTGTCTTGTCTTAAGCTAGTCGGACAGTCATATGGTACACAGGCCCCTAAATCCCGAGCATGTCTTGATACGTGAAGGGGTTTCTAGTTGATAAGACCCTGCACATTTTCGAGATAATGGGTTTCCGTGTAACCAACCGATCGAAAATTGTTTATTACATGAGAAGTTAATCCCTAGTCATGTCAGTTAAGGGAGGTTATAACCGATGTGAGTAGGACACGTGCCTTTTTGGGATTTGTATGCCCAATGAAACAAAAAGTCGAGAGTTGTGGATCGTCAGATCTTGCTTATTTCAACGACTAGTATTTGTCCATCTAAGTGTCCCTTTTGGCTATAAAGGGGTGAGGCTCAACATCATTTTCACCATTGCTATTTACATTCTCTCAAGAATCGAGAGTCTTATTCTTTTTCTCTCTAAGGTAGTAATGTTGATCGTTCTACTTTCTTCGTTTGAGGAGTCTGAGGGGAAAGCAGGCCAAGTTTATAGTAACAACGAATTTGAGTCGTTGTTGTCATCAGTCAAGTCTTCGATCCTTGGATCGATCGAGTGAGGAGCGGTATCGGGTAACGAGGTGTCAGCCGTGAATATAAATAATGCTCTCATTTGTGCCAATATGGGTAAGGCAACTGCAATATAGGCGGATTCAACTGAGGAGTGGATAGGGTCTTGCTCGTCGATGCCACTCGTTCTGGGGTACGGTTGGGCTCCTCACGATGTAGAGAACTATGTTTCCAACTTTTGTACCAGTTTATCCTTAGAGGAGTTCGTCGATGCAGTGAGCTTGGTTCAAGAAGCTGTAGATGACAATCACTTCAAGCTCACCGTGTGCAAGTGGAACAAATAGGCTTTCCATGCAAGGAGGATTATGCATTAGATTTTTTCTACGCATAATCGAATCTGCTTCGGGATATGGGCGTTCTTTTACCACTATCAGAATTCCAAATGGGTGTTCTTAGGGAGCTAAATATGGCCCCTACACAACTATACCTTAACGGGTGGACATTTATGCAAGTGTTTGTTGTCATATGCAAGGCCCTGGACGTCACTCTTACCCCACCATCTTTCCTTTTCTTTTTCTAAATTTGATCGCATTCTAACAGGGCATAGGTGTCTCTAATTTTCCAAGAAAGGGAAGTTGTTGTTCAACACTTTCCACAAGGGTTTAATACTAAAATTTTGAAGGTTAAATAAAGAAAGTAGGTCGATCTAAATATTTTTTTAATATGGTTGACCGAAGTTCCTTTATTTGACCAAGATCGTAAGAGGTTGACCTTGTGGGCGAAATTCATGATGACACTTGAAGAACGAGATACAGTCAACCTAATCGATCAGCTACCTCGTCACTTCTCCTCTCAAGATCTCATAAACCTCATTGAATTAGACGCACTCTATAATAGAGTGTTTAGTAAGATTTCAATTATATATAGTGTTATAAATGTCATTTTTAACTTATATAAATTTTGTGACACGTCACCTGAAAGTTAATCTCGTTAACCGAATTTAACGAGAGATAGTCAATTGCTTCAATTTTTCTATTTTAGGGACACAATTGAAAAAAAAAAGAAGAAAGAAACCTATTTGAGAAAACTCAATATAAATAAAATCTATGAGAATGATTAAACCAAACAATAATAATTATAATAATGATATTAATAATTTATTTAAATGGTTTAGCTAGAACTATTTTCAACTTAATTTTTACCGATTTCATTTTATTTCAATATCATTTCATCAAATTTTAAACAATACCTCTCATTTCATTCTAAAATAATTTATACTAATTATATTTTATTTTAAATTACTTTTATGTAGAGGATGAAAGACTAATATTTCATTTTTGTTAATTAAATTTTTTTTTAATTTATCAAACATATCACTTCATTCACTATCTTTTGTAAACTTTCATCTCATTTCTTTTATTTTCAAAGTCTTTCTCTTAATCCAAACAACATCTTTACTCTCCTTATCCTTAAATCCACTCTCCCAAATTTACTCTACCCACCTTCAAGCTTGGAGATACATTAAATAATTTTTCATACTACATTAATTAAAAATCTTTTCTTTAAACAATACTATGGTACATGATGTAACATCCCAAATTTAGTAATATAAAACTTACTAAAATGAAACATTACATGCATAATGATAAAATAAAACTACAAATTTGGTGAATAAAAATTTCACCTGAAGAACAAACATAACTGCCTATACTATAAGCTTCACTTTTCCCCTTCAGTTGCTCCAACTGAAAAGACTGTATCCCTAAACTCACACCATTAAGGTGATCATCGCAAAAGAGAAACAACATACAAAGACAGGCCGCAAAAAAGCAAGGATAAGTTAGAGTAATTTAATTTACTACAATTATCATGCAAATTACGCAAATACATAAGCACATGTCAAACGAACACTTTAAAGCATAAAATGAACGACCATACATTGCAAAAAGAATGACCGAACACTTGACTTGACCATTCGGATTGTATGAATATGTAGCTTGAGACTGTTCGTGCACCTAGATGGTGTAGTAACTGAAAAACCATCAACTGCCACCCGAGGTTAGTCTGTTATAACTCACCCAAGAACCTATGGGTTAGGACCTCCTGCCATTCCGAGTACCACAACATGACCGAATACTACCACCATACCAAGTATTAAGTTTAGACCGAACGCTTATGGCTTAGGCTGAACACCTAGCTTAGGCCGAACACTTAGAGTTGATACTGATTACTAAAATATCATCAAACAATCATTAATAGGTAAGGCCCATGAGAGGTCGGATGTAGTTAAGATTGAATACAAGTACGAGGTCGAGCACTAGTACAAGAATGAACGCTACTAAGAGACCACACAATCCACTAATAACGATCACTACTAAGAGACCACACACCCATTATGATTGATCGCTACTAAGAGATCACACAACCTACTAATAATGATTGCTACTAAGAGACCACACACCCACTATGACTGATCGCTACCAAGAGATCACACAACCCACTAATAACGATCAGTACTAAGAGACCACACACCCACTATGACTGATCACTACCAAGAGATCACACAACCCACTAATAACGATCACTACTAAGAGACCACACACCCACTATGACCGATCGCTACTAAAACATAATACTAGTACAAGACCGATTGGTCATTAATTGAAAAACTCTACAAAAGTGGAACTCAGTTAAGACCGAACACGAGAAGAAGTTCGAACATTCAATGAATGACACTCGACGATCTGCATAATTCTGTAAAATAGCTGCAGAATTATGATCAACCACTATCTTCACCAATTCCTACCACTTCCCAACTTCTAATCCTCCAAACATGATTCATATACCATTTTAAGCCTATCCAAAGGTACCTAAAATCGTTCTAACATCATCCAAAAGAGTTCCATACCAGATTTCACTCCCAACCCCAAACTCTCATTCTCTCATACCCACTTCCTTAAAATCATAACAGACGAAACACTTATGCATAGAAACTCCAACCAGCTCACACGTTCCAGCATTCACAAATTCAACACAATTCAATCAAACATTCAAGTCACACACATGCAACCATCCAAACATTAATTTCATACATAGAAAATCACAATTAAATTAATTAGCTTCCCTTACCTCTTAAATGAACGGGAATCTTCTACCATTTCAAAAATTTGCTCACACTTTCAGAAAATCCCAAGAACACATATAGCTTACTGATTGATGAGGATAGACCACCAAAAGACCAGAAATATGATCAGAAATGGGAAGAAGAAGCTGATGAACACATGCAACCAGAATCTTGGCTTACATGCGTCAAAAAGTTTCAGAATCTCATAAGAGCTCAAGAAATCGAGACTTATCAGCTCTAAACAAAACTTTGATCGGTGGAAAAGGATGTTTTTGACTCCAAAATTACTTAAGCTTGGTCTGAATGAAAATCAGATGAAGTAAGATGAGAGATTTTTAGAGAGAAGGAGGAGAAAAGAAAAGAGAAGAAAATTTAAAGAAAAATGATTGTATCAGAAAATGGGATGAACATTTAAAATTTTTCTTTATATAGTAATATTATTTTAATATAAATCGTTCGGTCTCATTATTCTCACACACCTCTCCACTCTAAAATCTTTAAAATTCTCGGTTCTTACATATTACATAACTTATCAAAATTGATTCTTTTACGAGTTAAAAAAGTTGTTAACGTGAAACACATATTCTTAAAGAGATATTTAATGTAGAGGCGTATTTATGAAATCTTCTAATAAGAATGAAGAAGATAATATTCTTTGCATATAGAATAAGTATTAAAATATTTGACGTGTTATAAATGCTTAAAACTTCGTATCTTTATCGTGTATCTAAGTATTTTGTTTATTAAATGAAGTTATATACACAAAATATTTATATTTATTGAATAAAATAAAACATTACATTTGTTTGGTTAGATAGAACATGAAATTCGTTGAGACTAAATAGTTATAAAATCATATTTTATACTTTATAAATATATTATTAAAATCAAATATAAGGTCAATTAAACTTTCTTCTAACGTAGTTTACATTTGTATATTTATATTAGAGAAATGAGAAATATAAAATATAAGATCTCATATTTTAAAATTAATTGCCTTTAGTTTTATTTATTTATTTTATTCAATTTGTTTCATATTTTAAAATTAATTGCCTTTAGTTTTATTTATTTATTTTATTCAATTTGTTTTCCCTAATAAAAATTTCAATCAGACATTTTAACTTTCGAAAAGCACAACAAGTGACCCTTTTCCACTTAATTGGAGGTAAAATAGTTCCAAACAAAACAAATATTGATAGTTTTAATTCACAGTCACAATTTATAACCAACACATATTAACAATGTATACATCTAAGGACGTTAATTTCAACATACAAAAAAAAGTCACATCGTCACACTCGAAGGATTTTATTAAATCTTGAAAGATCATTTATTTTTTCATTTTATTTAAATTAAATATTTTACTAATAATGTAGCCAAATTTAATAAAATAAAGAACACCAACAAAATAATTTATCTATCCTATCTAAAATATATTATTATTGTGAAGTCTAAAATAATCTAATAAACATGATATTCAAACGTGATATCGGGATGATATATTTAATCATATAAAAATTTTAAAAAATTATATTTATGATAATATAAAAAGAATCCATAATATAATATATCGAATTCAGTTATTATATTGATTAATATGTGATATTATACTAATGCAAAAAATACATATTATGACATGTAAAATGAACATATTATGCTAAGTATTTTGGTGTCATAGTTTTGAAAATCATAAAAAAGTCTGTACAATCATAATAGAAAAGTATGTCATAACAGGTGCAACCTATTATATCTAACTTACTATGACGTAGTTTTGTTTACTTGTCATAATACCTAGGTTTCTATGACATAATTATTTTCACCTATCATAAATCTCTCATGTTCTATGATATATATTCGTTTACTTGTCATAATATGTGTTATTTACAATTAACCTACTATAACATACATTGTTATGTATGTTATAAAAACGTGTTTTTTTAAAGTTATTCTATTTTTTACCATATCATCCAATCAATTCATCTGAAAATCAACAAATTCAACCGAACAAACAATATATAGAATTCATTTCATACTTTAAAATGTCCGATAATATTTAAAAAGAGGAGTTGAACAAACCACTTATTGCTTTAGTTGGAAATGAAAGTCATTACAATAGAAAAAACTCTACACGCAAATTGTTAGGCTCATAGTAATTATAAATCTAAAATGTGCTCTTCCTTTGGCCTTACACATATATTAAATTAAGATAAGGAGCTGGACAATAGCTTGAGAAGGATTTCTCGCCAAAAGGTATGGTCAAAGACCATGAAATAAGGTGTATCAAGTAATGATGCACATATGGACAATAATTTCCAAAGTTATGCAATAAACAAATGGTGTAAGACCCTAGGATATCATTTCTTCACAGTGCTATGGCATTTACAAGAGATTTCAATCTCAAACTTAGCATCTAACATGAAGAAAATGAAAACTCCTCCAATTTCATACCATCATCTTAGAGTTTAGAGAAAATGGGTAGTCTTGACATATTTTGGCATCCAAGTTATTCTTTCTTTCTAAATTCATATTTACTAGGTATTTATAAGCGTTCATCTTTCTATTTCATCCATTTCAAAGTCATAAGATATATCTCAACAAAATTCATGAAGTACCACATGTTTGAACCAATTACAAACTTAATTTTAATAAATTTGGATTGTTCAACACATAACATCTTTTTCATAAAAACACCCACTCACGCAAACATTTTTCATACCATCAACTAAAATCAGAATCACATTCATCTCATGCTTGCAATCAAAAGAAATTAAAGCAATGAAAATAGGTTCCCTTGCTTGAAATTTCTTCTCCTCCACGAATACACCAAAAACAGTGAGACACATAAAGAAAATTCTATGCAAATCCCTAACCCCTAAATCGCATGACCAACACCCCCAAACCCACATCAAAAATCATGAAGTCGCTGGAGAGTGAAACCCCTTACGTCGCGGAGACGCCTTTACTACGACCATGGTGTTGCGAAGAGAGAGGTTGGGTCCACGTGTGAATGAACCAGGAACAGAGGAGGAAAGGAAGCCTCCTTGCATGACGACGAGTCCCCACCCGAAACGCCCAACGCAACGCTGTCGCCTCCTCGTGCCGCTAACATTTGCAAATTTGAACCAAGACGAAGGAGAAGAAGAAGAAAACCCTGGATTTTTAATGCAACCCCTAGGGACACCCAAGGTTAGGTTTGTCTGCGAGAGAGACAAAAAATTTGATTTAGAAGATTCTATGATAGGTTCCTTAAAACCAATCATAATATCTTTTAACATAATTTTAAGTTTGTCATTGTGTCTCATGTATTATGATAGGTGTCAAGTTAACAACCATAAAAAAGGTATACTATGATAGGTCTTCCAAGACATGTCGTAATATGTTTTAAACTTAATTTCAATTTTGCCACCGCGTTGATATATTATGAGTGGTCTCCAAAAAAAAAAGTTATAATACCTTTTATTATTATTACAAAAATGCTACTGGTCAATTTATTATGACAGGTGGATTTCACTAGTCAAAATAGGTTGTCATAAAATCATTTTTTCCCACTTGTGTTGGCAGACCTTTGAAAACTTATAAATATCTTCTATTACATAGAATAATCCAACTTAACTTATTTTATAGTAAAAAACATCTTACTAACTTAAGCGTCGAAATTTCTACAAATAAACTTTTTCTTTTCTTTTGAATGACTTGAAACTCATATACTAGAGAGCTCAATTTACTTTGAATCTAACTCCACAAAATTTATGTAAGAAGAAGAATAATTGAGTCAATAATGTTTAAGAGAAATTATTGTTTATTGTTATTTTTTCTAGAAAAAAAAATAAATGTTAGTTAAAAAAACAAGGAACTGATATATAAAAGGCTTAATACCTCTTTCGGTCCCTCTTTAGGGGAGCAATGTTCAAGTCTGTCCTACCATTTTTAAAAAGTTCGATGTGATCCTAACTTGTGAAAAATCGGATTAAATTAATCCTTTTTGGTTACGACGTCAAAATTTTAGGGTAGAGCTCCCTAGTTGGCCAACACTTAATAAGTTGTCCTATTTTTCTCATACGTGGAATATAATATGTTAATTTTAAAAGAACAATTTACTTGCCACACATCAGTTTTATGATAACTCTGCCATGGATCAAAGCTTTATGATAACTCTGCCATGGAAAATATCTCACTCTCCATAGCGGCCTCCGAATCAAGCCTGCTAGTGGCCATGCGGCTCTTTGCTGCGATGAAAACGGTACCATTGTGAGAAAAAAGCACAATCACTGTCCATCTTCTTGCATGCCTCCTTTTTCAGATCCCCAAGCAGACACACCAGCTCCTTATTGAACACCACCGCTAAGTAGAACCCCTCCAGCGGCTCAGGCCCGAAACCAAACTTGGGACAACTCAAATCCCAAAAGATATCAATTTTACTAGATTGGACCTCCAAATTCTTGGGCCTTTTCTCTTTGAGAATAGCGATGGCTTTATCTCAACCTTGCAGAGACAATGATTTCCCAAATCATCAATTCCCACGCTCAAGCCTTGACCCATCAGAGTTTTGGTCCAGGAGACCATGATTAGACATGAACGACGTCTTAATTTGCACTGGTACACACACGTGACAACATTTTGAGTCGCTCTTGTGGTGCTCGATGAGGATGAGTCAGCAACCTGAACCCCATTTTCTCCAAAACAAGAAGGAAACTCCTTCATGGCAACACTAGCAACAACAAACAATTGGATGCAAAAGTGTTGAGTTTGGACATGTGCTTCTAATCGTGTTTCTTCAGAATGGGATAGATTACTCACCCATGCTCCTTCGCCACGCAAAGAGGCCCATTTCAGAGGCGTCCGCTAGCGTCTTTGGGGCTGCTTCACCGTAGAGGAAGCCACCAGGGCCTACGACACCGTAGCCACCTGCCCCAATGTTCGCAACTCTACAGCCGGGATTCTAGCTCTCAAAGGAACCCAAACTCAGATCAAACAAAAATCCAAATTCGAAAACCCTAATCCCAAATTTTAAGATTTGGGCCACTATCCATTCCACTGCCATCGTCGGAGATGACACACAACGCATCACCACTCGAGACGAGCTCCATCGTCTCTCCGCAACAGCAGCTGCCTAACGCGTTCTTCACTTCGCTAAAGAGCTCGTTAGCCTCGTAGTCTCCCTCTTCTCGCACAGATTCCTCTCTCTCGCTGAACATGTCATTTAACTTTCCAGTGCCACGCAATCACAAAAAGTGGACACCTCATTATGTTTTGTCCAGGAAGGCACTTGGACCGTTAAAAAATTAACACCGTAATAAAAAATGATTTAATTGCACACTTTTTTCACAAGTTGGGACCACATTGAACTTTTTAAAAAACGTAGGACGTACTTGAATATTGTCCCCCTAAAGAGGGACCAAAAGAGGTATTAAGCCTATATAAAAACATTAAATGTTCATAAACTTTAATCAGACAAGTCATGCAAGTATATTTTATTAAACAACGACATAATTGGCCTATGTTTTTCAAATAATTATGAAAGACAACAACGAGTATAGTGAGACAATAAAGTTGTGAATTACAAAGCATGTTTTTATTCCTATGGATACGTCTCTGTAATAATTACTTGAGTGACTTATTATCTCAAATTTATGGGTCTTATATTGTTATAAAGGTTTAAGCATTCTACATAAAAATTGAGTGTTAGACCTATTTTTGTAAGTCTTGTAACTAACTAAATATTAATAATTAAAATATATCCGACACACTATTTTCTCTCATTTAAAACTTAATTTATAGAAGATAAAAATGTCAGTTGACATAACCTCGTAACCTCATCTAGTTAATGCAATTTTTTCAATAATATTAGTTATACAAGTAAAAGGAAATTATTGTTATCAAAATAAGTCACATTCATAGATAAATAATATTTTTATATCACATATGCTGTGAATATAATTTATACTTAAACTACCTAACTAGATAGATATCTTAAAACATAAATTAAAATTGGTTAATTCTACTGTATATTGTAAGACCTTGGAAATTTAACACCATAACCCACCTGTCAAATCAAAATTAATGCACTAAAACCCTGCTCAGACCATTAAAAACGCACTCACAAACTCTGACGCACAATTGCAAAGTGTCAAAATGGAACGTTCAAAAATCAGTAGTGGAAGACAAGTGTTCGTATGAGAGTGCGCGTCCGTTTTACCTTGGGAAGAAAACTGATTTTTCTGAAAACCTTCTTCCCACTCTCTGCATGCACCCTTCTTCCTCCTGAAAACTGACTTTTCATTTTCTCCTCCTTCTCTCTAGAAAGCTTTCCTCTTCTCTCTACTGTAACTCACTACTCTCTTCTCCGATCAACGTTCAGAAACCTTAGGAGCATTCTCTGAGTCGTGAGCTTTAATTTGGACTGAACAGATTCAAGTTCTGAAACTGGTAAGTCTATCGACCCTAGACGTTCGTTTCTGGGTTACATGCAAAACCAAGATTTGGCTGCATGCAAGGGTATAAGCTAAATTCTTATGCATTTTCTTATGGTTAGACTTAGTTGGAGAACTTAAGAAAATCGTTGAGGGTAGAAAGCCATAGTTGGACGAATCAAAATCATACTCTTAGGACGTTCACCACTGATCCAGGTAAGGGAAGCTTATTTGATTTAATTCGTATGTTGTGTTTTGTATGAATGTTCATTATTTGACTGCATGAGTATAATGCATGATGTTAATGTGATTGAATGACATGAACGTTCGTTGAATTGATTGGATATGAAAATTTATGATGCTATGTTATGATGCATGAAATGTATGAGATTTCTGTGATTTGAGGATATAAAATATGATTATTTGAATACGGTATGATTGTAAATGGGTGAGACTATCTGTTAAAACTGAAATTTGATAATATTGACTATGATAAGAAATTCCCCTTATGATTGTGTACGTACGTTACTGAACGGTCTTTGACCGTTCGGTTTTCCAGTGAAAATGATTTGGTATGAGATTCTTTCATTCGGAAAGAATCCTAATTGAGGACGAACGCCCTCTTGTATTGGTGCTACGTTTGAGCGTTCGGCCGAACGTAGATGCCCCGAGTGTTATGTGAGGAGTTGAGAAGCTTATAACTATATCTTTGGACACTTAGTCATTTCTAAATTCTATCTTCACCATCTCGTATTACCTTTATTTCTATTTCTACTATGAGTACAAATCTGCGATGGGTCTCGACGCAAAGCGTTCGTTATGAGTGGCGCTCAGTCTTATACCGAACGTTCGTCCTAGTATTAAATTACCAAACGGGTGGAAATAGCGTTCGTCCAAACTTCAGTAAATTCGTGTACCGCATTCGGTCATTGACTGGCAGTCGGCTTTTATAATTAAGTTGTTCTCGGTATGGTCATCTATCTGTCTTGAGGTGTCTTTATCCATTTGGATTCGGCCTAGGGCCTTCCTACTTAAATTATTCTTTGAGTAATGATTCGATCTTCCTAGAGTCAGTTCATTCAACTGATTCGAGTAGAAAATGACGTTCGGTAAATCTGATGTGTCGGTCTTATTCGGTTCTGAAACGAGGAGTCTCGACCTCGTTTTCACGTTTGTCCTCGTTATGAAGAGGGCTGAACGCTCGTTATTTTATGTATCTGAAATGAAAGATGAAAATGTGTTACCAATAAGGAGTATTGGTAAATCTTGAAGAAATTTGTTTTGATGATGCTACAAGAAGTTTTAGTTGCAGAAGATATTAGAATTAGTTAAAAGCAATTTGTAGAAATTAAATGTAGTAGGAAATTCTTGTAAACCTTGTAAACTTACATTTTTAACTACAATAATCGATTATGATGAAGCAATAATCGATTATCACAAGTCATACTTGAATAATCGATTATCACTTCATATAATCGATTATCACATTTTTGAAAACCTATAACGGACTTGAATAATCGATTATCACTTACAATAATCGATTTTTCATGGCAGTTGGGAGCTGACCTTTGGCATTCAGTGTACTTGGCTATATATTTTGTTTTGGAGAAATTAGAAAGTAACGTTGTTGAACAAAAGCTCTTGCAGAATACTGTTTGTCAGAGGAAGTTCTCAGAAGCTATAGTTCAAGTTCCATTGCTTGGTCTCGTGAACAGGAGAGGCTCGTGTGTCGTGTGTCAATAGTCGGAGCAAGCTCTCTTCGAGTTAGCAAGGTGCTCTGCCTGGTCTCGTGAATAGGAGAAGCTCGCGTTTCGTTTGTCGATAGTCGGAGCAGTTCTCTTCGAGTTGGCAGAGTGTTCTTCTTCCGGTTCGTTCGTCGAAGGAAGGTTTATTTATCTGCTTTATTCACTATTTTTGTAATCTGTGAAACCATTTTTAGTGAAAAAGGTTAATCACTATTTATAGTGATTAACGACTGGACGTAGAATCTTTTGATTCGAACCAGGATAAAAATTCTGTGTTGATTTTCTTATTCCCTACACTCATTTTATTGTATGTACATCAACTGTTTGATTAATTTTCTGGAAGAAAATTATTTTTACTAAAAGGACCAAATTAAGTTTAATTGTGATCGAATACGCTTTCCGCTCTCTGAGTATTAATTCCGTTGCGCTATACTCTTCGAAAAATACCCCCTCCGATACCATCAATTGGTATCAGAGCTTGCTTTGATAGTTTTTCAAATTTTTCGAAAATGGGCGGTCATAACCAAGTTTATGCTGAGGGTGCTTCTATTGATAGACCTCCTTTGTTTATGGGAGAAAATTATGCGTTTTGGAAAATAAGAATGCAAATATTTTTAGAGTCAATTGACAGAGGCATCTGGGAAGCTGTACTAAATGGTCCCTATATTCCAAAAATTACAGTTGATAGTGTAGAAATAGAAAATTCATATTTTGACTGGACTGTTGAGGAAAATAGAAGAGCCCAATTTGATATTAAGGCTCGAAATATAATTTTATCTGCACTAACCATTGATGATTTTTTCAAAGTTTCTGTTTATGAAAGTGCTCAGGAAATGTGGGAATTTTTAAGAGTCACTCATTATGAAGTATCGAATGTGGCTAAGTTGACTTGTTCGAATTCATGCTCTACATCAAACTCCTTAAGCTCAAGCGATTCAAATGAGCAAGAAAATCTATGCTTGATGGCCAACGTTAAATCATCTGACAGCCAAATCTTGAAGAAAAAGAAGGACTATCAAGGTTCTTCTTCAAGTTTCAAATGTTATGGATGTGGTGAAATAGGCCATCTGAAAGCTGACTGTTCAAGCAACAAAAGAAGTAAAGAAAGAAAAGAAAAGAAAATTCACAAGAAAAAGAAGGTTCACATTGCTTGGGTTGATAATGACTCAAGTAGTTCAAGTGATTCTGTTGAAGAAACAAACTTATGTTTGACAGCTAATGTTGATGACACAGCAAGCCAAGTAAGTTGTTCTAATTCTGAATCTAGTGAATTTGATGTACAAAAGGCTTTTCTTGAATTTCTTGATGAATCTGAAAAATTGAATGTTGTTCATAAAAATTTGAAAAAGGAATTTAAACAATTGCAAATTAAGTATGATAATGCATTAGATGAGGAAGTCATATTAAGAAACAAAGTTAGTAATCTTGAAACAAAATTGTCTGAATCTAATTCAAATGAAAAACCTATTGAGTGTTTATCTTGTAAAAGTCACATGTTTGACATTGACATATTGGAAAATTTACTTTCTAAAGAAATCAAGCCTATCTCACATGTTCAAAATGTGTTTAGGAAGAGCAATCTTAGAAATATAAACATGCATCTTCATAAAAAGTCTAAAGTTAAGAGAACTCGTAGAGTTTGGGTTGAGAAAGGGACTTTTGTGAAAAACAAGGTGCATGATGTTTGTTGTTTTTATTGTATGAAAAAGGGACATACTTCTAACAAATGTAGAATTAAACATTTTGATGTTCCAAATGGAAAATATGCTTGGATTCCTGTTATAAAGTAATGTCTCTAACCTCAAAGGACCCAAATGAGATTATGGGTACCAAAACTCTACTGTTTTTACTTTGCAGGTTAAGTTTTCAAAAGGATAAGAGAGCTTTATGGTATTATGCTCTTTGAAGTGATGCTACAAACCAGGATGTAACTCCATCAAGTGGTATCCAAAAGCCTTCTTTCAAGCACCAAGTATTTGAGCTAAGTGCTGTTTAAACTGTGATGTTACATCTTGTTTTTATTTGATCTTCCATTATTTAATTACTGGTTAGGAAAATGATATGTTCATCACTATTTCATTCATCCTGTGGTGTGTTCTTGTCTGTTTACACATTTTGATCAAGTGAAATTCATTTATTTAAGATATTCATGTGTTGAATTTCATTCATGTCATGTAAAGCCATGTGCATTGTTATTTCAGTGCTTTGTTGATAATTATTTATTGAATTTGTGTTTAACTGGCTTAGTATTCAATTTCATGAGTACTTTGAAGTTACCTTTGGTGTAATCTCTGTCAAGCATCAAAAACTATGAAAAAGTCATTTAAATGAGTTGGCTGACAGATTTTCATTAGCAATTTTTGATGATTAAGATATGTGAAAATTAAATTGTCATTTCTATTTCAAAGTTGGTTCTGTGGAGATTTGTTTTTAAGTTCAAATGCATAACGAATGAGCTATGATAATATACATTGAGAGCCTGGATGCAGAAAATGAACTTATCAAATTTGCATAATTTTGATGTAAATTATTTTGTTTAAAAAATGTTGAAAGATAGCACCTGAATCAGCTCTTGTGATTGAATTTTTTTTTTTTTGCATATGTTGTTTTGATATGCATAGTTGAATATATGAAGTTGAACAAATTGGGATATGAGAGTGCATGAATCATAGTTGGTGTTTGGGAAGTTGAAATTTGTGTTGTCAAAATTAGTTTTTGAACTGATTGTGCTAGCTGAAATGCTTTCTTGTTAAACCTAGAGATAGATTTTTTGAGCTTAGAAGAGAGTTAGGAGTGTTAGACATATCATAGAATCAAAATCTATGCAAATTTTTGCATTTTTCGTAAACTTAACACTTCATAATCGATTATCACTAAGTTATAATCGATTATTCATGCATCAAATTCAATTCTGGAAAATCTTGAGCAGATAATCGATTATCATTATGCATAATCGATTATCATGCAATTCTGGGCAGTAATTATTGAACTGATAATCGATTATCACGAGCGATAATCGATTATCACACTAACAGTTTCAAAAATAAAGCCGTTGGAGACTCCCATAACGGCTCAAAACGGCCATAAACGGCTAGTTTTTCCCTTCTTCTTATAATGTAATATTTATTTTCATAAATAAAATGATCTCTTGATTATATGCATCCTTTGATTAATTAAGGGGGAGATCATATTTAGGGGGAGCCTTTAACATCCGATCTTTTTGCTTCTGATCAAAAAGGGGGAGAAGAATAATACAAGGGGAGAAGTATAAATTATTACAGGTATTGCTAACCTTGTTGTTGTTTGTTAGCTTGTATATTTTGCAGGTAAGCCAAACTTGCTTTTAAAATTGAATTTTTGATCATCATCAAAAAGGGGGAGATTGTTACCAATAAGGAGTATTGGTAAATCTTGAAGAAATTTGTTTTGATGATGCTACAAGAAGTTTTAGTTGCAGAAGATATTAGAATTAGTTAAAAGCAATTTGTAGAAATTAAATGTAGTAGGAAATTCTTGTAAACCTTGTAAACTTACATTTTTAACTACAATAATCGATTATGATGAAGCAATAATCGATTATCACAAGTCATACTTGAATAATCGATTATCACTTCATATAATCGATTATCACATTTTTGAAAACCTATAACGGACTTGAATAATCGATTATCACTTACAATAATCGATTTTTCATGGCAGTTGGGAGCTGACCTTTGGCATTCAGTGTACTTGGCTATATATTTTGTTTTGGAGAAATTAGAAAGTAACGTTGTTGAACAGAAGCTCTTGTAGAATACTGTTTGTCAGAGGAAGTTCTCAGAAGCTATAGTTCAAGTTCCCTTGCTTGGTCTCGTGAACAGGAGAGGCTCGTGTGTCGTGTGTCGATAGTCGAAGCAAGCTATCTTCGAGTTAGCAAGGTGCTCTGCCTGGTCTCGTGAATAGGAGAAGCTCGCGTTTCGTTTGTCGATAGTCGGAGCGGTTCTCTTCGAGTTGGCAGAGTGTTCTTCTTCCGGTTCGTTCGTCGAAGGAAGGTTTATTTATCTGCTTTATTCACTATTTTTGTAATCTGTGAAACCATTTTTAGTGAAAAAGGTTAATCACTATTTATAGTGATTAACGACTGGACGTAGAATCTTTTGATTCGAACCAGGATAAAAATTCTGTGTTGATTTTCTTATTCCTTACACTCATTTTATTGTATGTACATCAACTGTTTGATTAATTTTCTGGAAGAAAATTATTTTTACTAAAAGGACCAAATTAAGTTTAATTGTGATCGAATACGCTTTCCGCTCTCTGAGTATTAATTCCGCTGCGCTATACTCTTCGAAAAATACCCCCTCCGATACCATCAAAATGAGGTTAAAGTGAAGAATAATAATGAACGAACAGTATATGAGATGAAATAATGATTGTAGATTTTGAACGAGCGTCCCAGGGAGGAACGACTCATGTATGGATGAATATGGAATAGGGGAATTTGTAAAGTATGACTGTGGGCATGCTAATGCTGGCTGTTCATCCTGATGTTCCGTGAGTACTCATCCTCACGTAGAGGAGGGTAGGTCATGTGTGGGGACGGCAGGAGGTCCTAGTCGTTAGGGGTACTTTGGATAGGGCTAACCTCGGGTGGCAGCTGATGTGATTATTCCAGTTACTACATCACCCGGGTGCACGAACGCCTGTAGCTACGCAGATTTATACAGTCCGGACAGTCCGTCTAGTAATAGATTTCGCATGATTATATATGTTGAACTATATGCTTGTGTGATGTTTGGAATGTTTAACTTAAATGTGGATGTATGAATTAAATTACATAAGCTTACCCTTCGTTTTTCCTTGTGTTGTCTGTCGTCCTTGTTCGTTCGTCCTGTCGTTGCAATGATCATCTGTGTGGATGTGAGCAGAAGACGAGGCTACTTTGGAGGACGTTATTGAAGAGGAGAACTTGGTGGACGTTGAAGTTAAGGCCGAGCCGTAGGTCGTCCAGCTGTTTTAGATCTTTAGTATTTTTGTAGTGGTCGTTCGGTATAGAAGTTGTGTACATTGTTCGTCCCTATCTTCTCTTCTTATTCGATCTTATTGTAATCAACTTTGTACTTAATGTCGTTCGGTTTGTAAATGTTGTTTTAGTTTAAGACTGCACTGTTTGATTACGTAATGTAATTTTATTCTAATTTATGGTTATTACTATGTTACATTATATTTATTATTTTTACTAGTATTTTTTTATTTTTAAATAGAAATAAAATAAGATAGAATATTTAATTTATATTATATGTCCCACATTTTTCATGTAAGCTCTTGTCACTTGTGTTATGACAAAGCATAACTTGAAGGAGTAGTCACCCCCACTGCATTTGTTCAGTCCACCCAATAGATTGAGACATTTTTTGTTCACAACCACACCATTTATTGAAAGCAAATTCTAGAATCAGTGACTGCTTTTATGCGGGGAGCATTAATATCAAAAGGCACAACTTCATGATGCAATTATTGGTTTAGCTATTTACCGGATCATAGACTCTGAAGTTGCATGGATGAATTAGGTGAAATATGAAATTAGTGTCCATATATGAAATTATATAAAGATTTGATAAAAGAAATCATATGTGATATTGAAAAAAAAAATAGTAAGTTCTTTACAAAATCACTTGGTGCTTCAGAACTTCTTATAAGACACGGTTCTTTATGAGAAAAAATGACAATAGAATCTCCTAGTGAAAGTAGTCTAGAAAATTGATTTATATATAGTCAGGTACCATACAAATAAAAATTAATAAAGTAGTCCAATACTTTCAATTTTAAAGAAATATACTATATTTCTGTAAAAGAAAAAGACAAATATATGTTTATTTCACAAAACTATCTTATATTTGTGTTTGAGAAAATCTAATACAGATATGTCTGAATAATGTTGTCTATATAAATATTAAAATAAAAAGTTAAAATTAGTTTCTTCATAAATTAATTTATATAAATATTTTTGTATATATATATATATATATATATATTTTAATTTTGACTTAACTTATATAAGTTATTTTTAATTTTTTTAAGTATATTTAAATTTTTAAAAATATCTATGAAAAATTTCTCCAACTAAATTTATAGTCGTATGAAATTAAATACATTATTATACTGATTTATTTTAAAAATATTAATTATTAACCGTTTGTTGGTATACAACTCAATGAAATTGTTCAATTTTGATTTCGTGTTTAAATATATAAATTTTGAAAACTATCACATATATTAAAAAAAACTCTTTAATTTTTTATGAAATTTTATTAATGAAAATAAATTCATTAATATTGAAATTTTTTTATTAATAATAATAAATATATTTATAAAATTAATCAATAAATTAGAATTTAAATTATAAAAAATAATTGTTAAACAATTTGTCAATAATTTAAAATTATTATTGATAATATTTTCGTTAATAAAAATAAAATAAAATTTATCTATTTTATAAAATCTATGAACGAAAATTTTATTAAATTTTTTTATATTATATTATTAATGAATTTTGTCCGCTATCATAAGAAATCCCAGATTAGGTATTGTAATTCTATAACAATCAATTTAGTTTTCCTCTAAATAAAAGTTTGAACGGTTCCTAATTTACATTAATAGCCCTACTTTCATGAAAGTCTAAAGGATTACTATAAATTTTAAATTCCAATGATTAAAATATTTCATGATGTCCTAATTATAAAACTATCCTGGTATAAAAGCTATACACTTAAAATATTTGTTTTTCTTAGTAAAATACATTTTTTAACGTTTTGTTTAAGAGGAGTTTCAAAAGCATCATAAGTTTATTTGCGACATCAACAAAAGGCGTGTGCAGTGGCCAACAACAAAATCAATTATATACATTTTACATTAAGTGAACTTTTGTGGGTTTTTCCCTATTTTAGTATAATTAAAACCAAAAGTAACATAAGTAAGATTAAAAAAATTATATATACAAGTAAGTGGTACTTGCATGTGCGACTTCAAGTAAAATCGTATTAATCTTACACACCTTCTATATATATAAAAAAATATATGTTAAAATAGAAAACAACACAAATATAACATAATTTAGATTAAAATAGTAAATAACACACTTTAATTTAAATTAAAGAAAATTGAACTAACCAACTCATTTTTTACTCTGAGAAGTTTTCTTCTAACAAAAAAATTTTATAAGATGAACACAATTTTACTTTAAAATGATATTGTACAAACACGAGTTATGAGTGGAATCTTCTTTTAGAAAACAACTTTGGACCGGAAGCTCTAAAATAATCACCTCTTTCATAAGAGTTGAGGCTAGTATAACACTCACAAAATCAATTTAATTTTTTCTTTGCAGACGAGTATTTGTTAAAGATAATTTGATGTTTAAGTTAGTTAAATGTATTCGATCGGTTATCATATTAAATATTAAATTTACAATAAATATAATTACTTATTTTCTTATTTTATTTTTCATTTATAAATTTGGATAGGAATCTTTTATTAGAATGGAATAATTTATATATAGTCTAAAAGCTAATAAGTATATTTGACCTGATTTGACTGGTAAATATACTTGGATTGATGATGATAGGTTATTAGTAAAGTCATGGATCAACTCAGGAAGGAGTAGTTCAATCTTCATAAACTTTTGAGATTAAGAATGTCTTATCACTCTTCTGTATAATATTCATAATAACATTAAATATCTTAACTGCATGGAGAAGCAATGGAGTGTAGATAAATGAAAATATGGTGGTAGATAGTTTGGAATGGAAGATATGAATTAAAAGTTGAGATGTTAACCCCATACGTGGGATCGGGACACTGAAAATCTTGGCCACAGAGAGAAGAAGCACTTGTTGGAAGATGATGAGAAGTTCTTGTAGCTAAGGTCTCTTGAATGCATGAGCAAAATCCACCTCAGAAAAACACATCTTGGTAATGGGAATGGGAGTCTCTTTCGCACCTCACTCACTCACACATTCATAATAATCATCACTATCAGAATTTTATGAAGCCACCAAGGTCGATGACAAGGATACATGTAATGCCCACGCCACATGAAGCATATGTATTCCAAAAATGGATCATACAAAACTCATCATCACCTTCACCTTTATAGATTTTCTGTCTTCTTTTGGTCTAGCCTTATTCGCCATTTGGAAGCACCCTCTTTCCTATTTTCTTCTCTTCCTTTTCTAGCAATTCACTCTATATGCATATTTTTTCCATTATCTTCCCATAATTAAACCCTTCTTTTATCATACCCTTAGCTGTCCCCTGTTCACAATTATCCACATATCCCACTATTTTCATTTCATGTCACAAAATGAGGTTTCTTTTCAGAATTTATGAAAACCACAATCAATAAAGCGTAAATAGTTTACCATAATATTTTATATTAAATATTTGATACATATCAAACATGATCAAACATGTTTTATGGTAATAAGTTCTTACATCTGAAAAACATATTAATATTTAAATTTTTTTAATTTAATTAAACTAAATAGATTATATTTATTTACTTTTCATATTTATAAATCAAAATATATCAAAATTTTATATAAAAATGAATTTAAATTTCATGGACTAAAACTATATTTAAATATTTATAAAAATAAAAGATTAACTGTGTATTGGTTTCACATTTATGTTTTAACATGGATGCGAAAATTTATATTTAACTTTGTTAAAAAATAGACTTTAAACTTAACTCAATTCCATAAAACCGACTTGTAAGGTAAAGTTTGCACCCGCTTATATATTATAAATTGGTTTTATCTCTAGTCGATCTAGAACTTCCAACACTCCTTCCTCACGTCGAGGTATAGACATCATCTCGAACGTAAGACTAAACATTTATGGGTGGTCTGACAGTAGTGGGTGAAACAATATGTCTACCAAACAACAAATATTGCTAGGATAAACTTTAACTATAGCTTTGATACCATGTTAAGAAGTAGACTTTAAGTCTAATTCAACCCCACAAAATCAACTTATAAGGTAAAGTTTGTATCTACTTATATATTATAAATTAATCTTATCTTGGTTGATATAGGATTTTCAACCAACTTAATTTTGAATATGTTTAATATGTAACTTTCAGGTTGATCATTAAAGAAAATACAAGTGAGTTTGAATTAGACAATAGTAGCAAATTGATTGACCTCATCAGGAGTGAAAGAAATGGGTCATAAGAGGTGGAAAAGGAATTGAAGACGCAGAACCTTTTACACCTTGAATTCAAAAGAAGCTGGCTTTGCATATTTTTTCAGTGAATGAATATAACCCACGTATTCACCTAGCGAAGAAGTGCTGAATCTTTGCAAAGTTGTGAAACCAGTCACAGGCAACCATCTGCTATATGCTACCACCCAAAAGTGTTCCTCACATGAACTGAGAGCCGTGTGAAATCCACATTCCTTTATTTCTTTATTGGGTTCCAAACCAACCGTATCAGGTTCACATCCTGATAGGGATGGAACTCAAAAGCTTCAACTCAGATTTAGACTTTGTACTTCGTACATGTTTTTAGAGACACGGATAAGCATTGCTTATTGCTCACACTGTGGATAAGGCATATATTTAGTCAAAAGTACGAAGGTGCTGCTGTTACAACCCAACAGGAAAAACCTTAGTATACGACAGAGTCACAAAACTTTGTCCGAGTTGCAGCTCAACACATGTTCGATACACTTCGACGGAATAAGAATTGGAAATTATATCTATCTGCTACCAATCAAATTCATAAATCATCCAAAGTGTTACTTCAACCATGATACAAGCCGTTAGGATTAGAATTGACAGTATTAGCATATCAAGATCTCTGTGGATGACATAAATTTCTGAAGAGTTGGGGTGAGAGAAATAAGAGGAGCAAATACCCAACAGCATGTAATGACTGTTTTATTTTGTTGGGTTTGGAATAATATTAAATGCATTATCAAATAGAATCTTATGAATAATTAATGTATTAAATAATGATGTGAAAATGGATTAAAATTTGTGGGTCAATCCGGCTCACCACCACTTGGGATCGGTTGGATTTGAAAAAAATAAATTTTTTTATATATATCCGTTTTCAATCCGACTCACTTAGAACTTGACTCACTTGAGTTGAACGTGAACTGAGTTGACTCATCTATTTAATTTAATCATTTATTATTTTGTGTTTTAATATTATTAGTTAATATTTTTTTATTATATTATAAATGAAAAAAAAAAAGATGTTTGAATAGAGCAAAATATTATAAATTTATCCATTCAAAATTTTAATCTTATAAATGAATAAGTAACACAAAAATTATCAATATTATAAACTTATTTATTCGTTTGTTTAAGTTTGCTTTTGAATTATATTTGAGTTGTATGTTAATTTTTTATTTTGAATTGTCTTTGGAGTTTAACATCATTTTAGGGTAAAATTATTTAAATTTGAATGGTAAAAAATTGTAATTTCTTTTGGATTTTAAAAAAATTGTAATTTTTTTTATTTAAAAAATAAATTTGTAATTAAGTTAGTCAGTGAGCTAATCCATTTAATCCACCAACCTGTAATAGGTCGATCCGAATTCAAATATTTTTGGCTTGTTAATAATGAGTCGAGTTGGATTGACTTAGTAAGTGGTCAACCTGTGACGGATCGAACCGGATTGGACTGAGTGATCCATTTTGACAACACTAGTATTAATCATGGATAATAATCTATTAATTATTGGAGTATTATGAATAGTTAATGTGTTAATTGTATTTAACTGTTTTTGTGCATTTTGATAACATAAATGAATAATAGGTGACTAGCTAATATTGTTGATTGTATGAATAATATAACAAAATAAATATTGTTGGGTTTAGAATATATTAAATTGTATTAAGAATGGGAGTTTTATGAATAGTTAATGAATTAATCTTTGAAATATTAAGTTTTTGTGTATTTTGAAAATAATTGTGAAGAGTATGAGTTATATTATTCATATTGCATATGAATAATAAGGTAAACAAAAAGAGAAAGTGGTGGGTGACACTTGGTGTAGGTAAAAGTGGCATGGCATCCCAACAAGGAATCAACAATTTATGTGTTCTGAATTGGAAAAGGAGAGGAATGGGGGCAGAGCCGTACTGCTTTTGGCACTTATCTTGTGCAATCTTATTGCATATCTAACAAGAAGATTCACGTTTGCCTCTTTGGATGCGAGTCATGGCCTAGCTATCTGTGGCGACCTGCAAATTTCAAAATTAACTTGGCCATGATTGCAAGAGTGGAACAAGAATAATGCTCTAGTTGAACAATATCTTACACACTCTTTTTAAGATTTACCCAGATCTTTTTTTCAAAAGTATAGCTATTGATTAGGTTCCTATTTTCTCCCTCTCATTTTCTCAAGGTTGCATTTTTCTTCTTCCAATTTTCCTTCAGGGCAATAATACAGATCTGCTTGAAAGGTTGACAGAGAATTCATATCATGACCAGTTCTGCAACATTCCAACCCATAAAGCAATGGCACCTAATAACTCAACTAACTTGGGGTTGCCATTTCATCACACAATATTCCTTCACCACTTCCACTTATAGAATCTGCTTTCTCTAATCTCTCTTCTGTACTAATTAATCATTATGAGAATAACAACTTTTTCTTCAATTCAACACTTTTGCTATACTTTTAATGCAGTTTTCAAAACATGCTTTTTCCATCATTAGCAGTTCATTAAAAGCTACAAATCCTTCCTTGGAGTCACTTTTTTCAAAGATATATATGTATTCTCTCTGCTAATGCAACCACGTTTACATGGTAGGACTACCATGAATAACAACATTCTTATTTTCTATGTTAGAGTTAGTTATATTATATATCTAAGATTCAATCCAAACATCACTTATTAAATCGAGGCTCTTCTGTGCTTGTGCTTGAAAATGCTAATCCATCATGACGTGACCACAATCACTGTTTCAGTTGATTCTTAAATAGGAAAATAAATACAATATTGTCATGTCACGAGCTACCCATGTACGTTTTAAGATATTCATTGTTTATCTTCCATTAGATCAAACGTTAATTTCTGTAATGGAAACAGAAATAACAACTTGGGAGAAAAGGTGAGGATAAAAGAATGATATGTCGGTACGTTCGCGTGCACAAATTTAGAAGTTATATGATTGGACTCAATGGAGCCTGTTCATTAGGCTGCGCATGATATGCAATAGTTTTACGTTTGTCATATACTATTTATATATGAAGAAAAATGCTTTTATTTTTTCCTCAAATCTAAATTCCCACGCTTTAACTTGTTTCATATGTGATACGGAGTCAAACTAGGGAAACAAATGTTTCTTTACGTTTTTTAACTGATGATGGTCATAATTGATGCACCAATTTAGGCATAAAAATAACATTATTATAATATATGATAGCCCATATGCTACTTGATATGATATTTTCCTTGTTATGGTCCTTTGAGTGCGCTTGTTAAACATAAAGATTATATATAACTATAGGTGACAAAACACGTCAATCTATTCCTTTTGACTTGTTTAAATATTGGTCCGTAAAAAGAACAACCTTATTGGTTGGTAATAAAAGAGTGGATTAAAAATTGTAACAAATCTCGTCAAAGGACGACTTAATGGATTGACGAACTTATTAATTAACTTCCTTTTTTTTTTTTACTTTTTTAATTTCTTAAATTTTAACCATCTACACAGTCTTCTTTGAGAAAAATTTATTAGACTGAAGAGTTGACTTTCATTAAAATTTCATAGTCCTTGAAATATCCCCTATCTCTTAACATCTTTATCCATTTTTTTACAAAAATTTGAATAAAGATTTTGCACTTTCATAATTTGTATAAATAAAAAGAATAAAACATACAAGCAGATAAATATTTCTTCATACATGTAATCAATGTTTTATACGTTTGATAATTATTTAGTCATATTAATAATAATAATAATAATAAAAATAATATAAATTAATAATAGTATAATAATAATAAGAAGAAGAATGAAATGGTTAAACAAATATTTTTAACTTTACATGATTTTTATTGTAGAATTAATTAATATTAAGCTAAATAGTAGACTTATCAAAATGAGTCACAATCCGCTGGCCAACCCGGTCCACCATGGATTCGGACTGGGTTGAGTTTGAAAAAATTGTATTTGTTTTATGTGGGTCAGATTTCAACCCAGCTCATACGGGTTGAACCCATGGTGGGCCGAGTTAGCCACCAATCCACTTACCTAAATTTTTGCTCAAAAAAATTATTTAAGTTTCTTATTTTCAAAATTAACTAAACACTTATATTGGGAGTGAAATTTGTTTAGATTTGAATTATAGAAAGTTTGTAATTTTTTTTATTTAAAAAATTGTAATTAAGTGAGTCAGTGAGTCAACCCGTGGTGGGTCGAGCTGGGTTTGAATTTTTCTAGCTCGTTAATAAATGAGTCGGGTTGAGTTGACTCACTAAGTAACCAACCCTTGGTGGGTCGGGCCGGATGACCCGTTTTGACAGCTCTACTAAATAGGGATATTTTTTATAAGAAAAGTCCTAATTAAATCTTCTTATAATAATGGATTATATTGGTGTAGTTAAAAGTACCAAATAATTAAGAAAGTTCGAAGTTGATTTTCACAATTTGGCAAAATCAAAACAATAAGACAAGTTATGAATCTCCTTTTTGAAAAGTTTTAATGTTTGGTATGTTGTAATATCTTTAAATTTTGAATGTAGTAGCACTGACAAAAGAGATGGGTTTGCGTTGCTCAAAAGTGCATATGAAAGAGAGAAAAAAGTGACAGACTTTTTTGCCATGTCAGTAAGTACATAGTTAATTGCGTTTATGCAAAATTAATATAATGAACTTGATTGATACAAATTATACCACAAAATTGAAACTTTTTTAAGAGAGAAGATCAAGTTGGCACACTACAGCGAAACTAAGGACAAAGTAAACAATTAAACCATAAATATTATATGTTAAACTTCAAAACATGAGTTGTTGGATCGTCTAGTATCTTTAAACGATTTTTTTCTTAACAGAATTGTTAGGTCATTGGTCATTGTTTTTTTTTTCTTGTTTATAAAACTTATTTCAAAACATTTTAAAAATGTTTTGAAATAATTTTAATTATTATTATTATTTAATAGTTTTAGTTATGTTAAGTATTAGTTAAGTTAAGTATGAGTTCAATATGCAAAATCCACCACTCAATAAGTAGGAGATTGGGTCAAAATGAATTAGGTTAATTAAGTTTGATTTAATAACAAAGTGTCAGAATCATTAAAAACGCACCCAAATACCCTCTGAATGAATGCCAGGTGTCAAGCGGAGGGGATCCGGAAATCAGATAGTGGAATGCAGGTGTCGGCAGATGAGCGAACATTCGTTTGATGTGGGAAGCAAAACTGAGTTTTTGGAAAAATTTACGTCACACTCTCTGCATGCACCTTCTTTCCCAAACTCTGAAAATCTCATTTCTCCTCCTTCTCACTAAAAGCTCTCCCTTCTCTCTACTAAATCTCACATTTTCTCTTCTCCGATCTCCATTCATGCACCGTAGAAGCACTTCCGGCGTCAAGAGCTTCAGTTTGAAATGAACGGTTTCGAGTTCTGAACTGGTAAGTTCTCCTTGTCTTTAGCCGTTCGTTATCTGTTACATGCAAACCAAGTTCTGATTGCATGATGTCATTTTGTCTGAGCCATTGTGGGTCTTCTATTATTTGGTTTAGTTTGAAGAATTGTTGAACGTGAGAGTAGAAGGAATTGTAGTCAGGCGAGCCTTAATTATGTTTCTAGGACATTCGTTCACGCTCATAGGTAAGGGAAGCTTAATAATTTAATTCGTATGATTATGTGCGTTGCATGAACGTTTGTTGAATTGATTGAATTAATGTATGCTGATTGATATGTTTGGAATGTATGAAGTATGAAAATTGATTATGATATGAATGTATAAAGTTATGAAACTATGTGTTCAGAAATGAGTTGGATATAAATGAATTCTGGATATGAAACTTCCCTATGATAGTGTACGTTTGTCATTGAACGGTCATTGACCGTTCGGTAATACTAGTAAACTTGGTTAAAATTGGATTCTTTCATTTGGAAAGAATCCTAGTTGAGGACGAGAGTCTTCGTGTTGTAATACTATGCTTGAGCGTTCGGCCAAGCATAGTTGTATCTGGGTATTATGTGATAAACTTAAATATATCTATATATGTATTTGTATATGTCTCGTTTATTCTTAAACACTACTTTAATAGTATCTTGTTATAATTATCAAGCTTTCTGATATAAGTTTAGTAGTGCTCGGTCTTACACCAAGCGCTCGTACTGAGTAGTGTTCGGTCTTACACCAAGAGCTCGTACTTGTTTCTTTTATAATCTATCTTGATGAAAATAACGTTCCTCCAACTTCAATAGAGTTTTTCTCTTTACCGTACTCGGTCATTGACTAGCATTCAAATTTCTTGATATAAATTCAAATAAACTAAGTATTTATAAGCGTTTGGTTTCTTCATGCGAATTCTTCTAAGTATTATTATTGGAATGTATTGAAGTGTTTGTATCGATTGGTTCCAACCTAGAGTCTTAGTACTTGGCATGGTCTCTTCAACGTTCGATTGGGGCTCTCAAGAGTCAGTTCATCTAATTGGCTCACTTTGTAAGTAACGTTCGTCCTAGTCGTTCTTGTGAGATATAGTTGTACTCGAGTTCTTTCTCAACCTGACAGTAACCCTCTCGGTCTTAATCTATTATGGAACTGGAGATTTCTCTGTCTCGTTCGAAGTGTTCGTTCTCGTTCCGAATGAGGATTGAACATTTGTTATCTGGTGTCCTTAATAAATCTTTGAACAAAGATGAAATTTAAATGGTTGGTAATGAAAGATGAAATTTGAGATGATTGATAATGAAAGATGAAATTGAGAAGATTGATAATGAAAGATGAAGAAAATATAATATGGATGAAATGTTTTGGATTACGAACGAGCGTTCCGGGGAGGAACGACTCATGGATGAATATTGGAATTGGTAAAGTATGACTATGGGCATGCTAAGCTGGCAGTTCATCATGATGTTCCGTGAGTACTTGTTCTCACGTAGAGGAGGGTAGGTCATGTGTGGGAACGGCAGGAGGTCCTAATCCTTATGGTTAATTTGGACAGATAGGACTAACCTCGGGTGGCAGCTGTTGAGGGTATCCCAGTTACTACATCACCCGGGTGAACGAACACCTGTAGCTACACAGATTTCATATAGTCCGGACAGTCAGTCTAGTATTAGGCTTTGTATGAAGCGTATGATGAAATTGATCTTGTGTGTTTGATTGTGTGAAATGTATGTTTATGCATGAATTAAATTATATAAGCTTACCTTGTGTTTCCTGTCTTGTCTTGTTTTGTATGTTCGTCTTTGTCATTGCAATGATCATCCGTTATGGATGTGAGCAGAAGAAGATGAGCTGCTGGAAGAGGCGCTAGAGGAAGAAAACGTTGTTGAGGTTGAAGTGAAGACTGAACAGTAGGACGTTCGGTCCATAGTTTAGTTTGAACGAAAGGGGGTTGTTCGATCACCTTCCTCTTTTGATTTTATTTGACCGTTTGGTATAAGCTTTTGTAAATCGTTCGGTCAGACCTTCTTATCCTGTACAATTTAAATTTGTAACTCTTTCTGTAAGGCTGTTCGACCATGAGCATACACTCTACTTTAGTGTAAAACTGATCTGGATTATTATTTAATGTGATTATTCTATTATATAGTTTTACACAAAGAAATTCAAATTCAATTTGTTTGAGTTAAATTGATTTGGATTGTTGAGTTATTTGAGCAAATGAAAATCTCTATTTATATATTTTAAATAACATATATATTCCTACATTTTAAATCGTAACGAATAATAAATTAAAATTGTTGACTTGGAAAATGTAGCATGGAGGGTAGCGCAAGGAGAAGAGGAAGTAGTGCTATGTGCATAATGAGTTTTTCCACAACTCATTTTCCCTTATGGGTTATAGGGTCCCTAGCGTGAAAAGAAGTTTTGTAAATAAATACATTTTTTAACATTAGTTTTAAATAATTAAAAAGTAAAAATAATGATTTCTTATAAAATTGTCGTTGTTTCCCCTTAGACAAAACAATGAAATTTTGAGTTCACATCATGATTTTCCTCTCAGTAGTTTATAATAATAATTAAACTAACAAAATTACAATTTATAACCCTTAATTTTAAAGTTTATCTAACTGATATTGGAAAGACCACATCAATAAAGAACAATTAGATGTTTATGGTAATAGAGAAGACCAACTAACAATGTCCTCACATAGTGTGACGAAGGACGAGAAAAAAAAATCATTCTAATTTACTATAAATGCGAGAAAAATGTTAAATACTAAAAAACTAAATGAAATCACTTTTCACACTACTTGTTGAATGCCTCGCTAAGAGATAATCCAACTAATTAAGTCTATTCTTGCCTTTACAGTTCAATACTAAAAAAGATTTATTTTACAAATACTTGTAAATTTTTCATAAATTTGGAATGTTTTGTAATAGTAATCTTAAATTCGTTTTGGGTTATAAGATATGACTAAAAGGTTATCATTTGAAATTTAAATAACTATATAATTAATCATACTTGGCGTAATGTTCGCCGGGTCCCACTCCCACATGAATATTCGCCGACAAAACTAGATTTGCCTTTCAAACTATTGCCCGAAGACAAATATTAATTATTAGACGACAACTCTAGATTTTTCATTTCCTAAATTTGAACTTCCGTTACGATTTGAACTTTTTCTTAAATCAATGACCTAGATTTCTCTATAAAAAAAATTGTAGATTCCCTCGCATGCATGCCACCGAATAGCCACCAATGAAAACTCTTCAAGAAGCGTATTGTATAAAAGTTACTTCCACAACCAATAACCTAACTTAAACGAAAAACTTCATGAAACATACAATTAAACATAGATTCTTAATAAAAAAACTTCATGAAACCAAGAAGCGTATTGTATAAAAGTTATACCTAGAACATCAATTTCCAAGAAACTTTACGAGAACCTGCCACCATAATCTGTGTATACAACATTCGTCATTCCACATGTAAATTAAAAGTACACCGCAGTTTGTAGCATATATGCCACCTTAACTTGTGATTCAAGATGAAAATGAAAAAAAGGTACACAAGAATTGTTGAACAAAATTGTGAACCACGATGAATCCTGAAACATATGGAATACAAGCTAATAGCTAGTGAGAATTCTCTAGATTTTTTTTCTTTCTTTGTTTCACTTTTTTTCAAAACCATATCCAACAATAAATCTATGCATTATATGGATTTATTTGTTGACTATTATATATTTTAAACAAAGGATGTGCACAATTTTCTTCGTTTAATTGAACCAATACAATTAAAAAGTCAAATCCTTTTTCAAATTTCTCCTGGCTTCAATATATATATATATTCTTATCAAACCCCGTTTTCAATAGTTAATGATAAATGATGTGACTAGGGCTGGGCAAAAATAACTTAACTATACTAAACTATAGTTAACTGTACTATTTTATACTAAAAAAAACTAATCTATTTTAACTAAAAACTAATTATACTATTGTCTAGTTCAGTTTAGAAAAACTGAACTTATTATATTTCTAGTGCAGTTAACTAAAAACTGAACTATGTTTAGTGAGTTCCTATCACTTCTACTTTCATTTTGTTCTAAAACTGTAAGTTAGATGAATAACTCTATGAAAAACTCAACCTAGTTACGTGTAGTATTAATCTTATCTCACTTTTAAATACTTATTTTTTTATTTATTTTTAAATATTTATTTTTTATTTATTTAAATTCATGTTCACGCAAATCAATCTAATGTCGTTTTTTTGGAGATATGTACATTTCATTCTCAACTAATCTAACTCAACTTAAAATAAATAAATTCTGGCTAAAAAATATTGATTCAGTATAAAAATTAATATTTTTAAATATTTAACATTTTTAATGTTTTTAAATATGATCCTTAGTTATTTTTATTTTAACATTAAAATAAAAAGTATAAATTAATATAATTAAAATAAAAGTTAAATTAAGATAATTTAATTATTTTTTGATGTATAATTTAATTAATCAATGTATTTTTTTCAACTAAGGTAAGATAACTGTAAACTTTGTTTTATACTTTATTTTAAAGTTTTTATATTATTATTTTAAATAAACATTACCTTTTAATAAATTGTATATATTCCTTATTTTGTATCTAAACAAAAATTAACAAAACATATGTAGTTCATTGTTATTTAATTTTTTAACATGACAACATAAATTGTTCAATGATTATTTAATCATTATTCATTATATTTATTATTTAATCTCATAATTATTATTTTTATTTTATTAAAAAATAAAAATTGACATGAAATTATTCTTGACCATAAATATTTTGAATATTTTGTATTATATAGTATCATTGTTAAAAATAGAAGCGTTATATATATATATATATATATATATATATATATATTCAAATTATTTAAAAATTAGTTTTATGATTAAACTAAATTATATATTTAATTTGTCTTTATAGTTTATGATATAAAACAAAATGAAAGATTATGAGACAAATATAATTTAAAAGGTTAAATGTATTTTATATTTTGTAAGAATAATTTATTATTAAACTAAATATATTTTTTTTCTGAGAGTTAGAGGTAAGTTTTGAAGAAAGAAAGTTAGGGAAAAGAATAAAAGGAAAACCAAAAACAAATAAAATTTATTAGAATTATATGTTAATTTTAATTATTTGTTTATAGAAAATATTATAAAGTTATTTAATTTTATTTATACAATAAGTTTGAAATAAATCTGAAGTATTTTTGGGAGGTTTAAGAGTAAACGTTTTAAATAAAACAAACTTCCAATAATCCATTCTTAAAATTACATTAATTTCTGATAAATGATTTTTTTTAAATATGAATTTTTTTAATAGATAACATATAAAAATAGAAATAATATTTTATATGATTGGTATAAAGTCTAAGAATATATAACTTATCTTAAAGAAAAAAACAAAAGAACAATGTTTAAAACTCAAAATAAAATATTTTCCGTAAAAGTGACGGAAGAGTAAGGAATTTTATAAAACTGACTTGATGATCTTGAAAGGATTTGGTTATTAGTTAATTGGTATAACTGCAGTTTTTTTATAACTGAACTGTTAACAATACAGTTTATATATAGTATATGTAGTTCAATTATTTTTAATTTATTAGAAATATAGTTAACTATAATTTATTATAGTTTAGTATAGTTTAGATACTTATGCCCAGCCCTAGATGTGACTAGCATGAATTTTCTATAAAGTTATCTAACTCTTTAATATTGAGAGAGAACATTTATATGTCAACGTAGCTACACTACGAATCATGGTTAACTATATGTTCAAGTAAAATTAATTCAATTACTTAACTTTTTATTTTATTTTACTGTATTAAATAATATTAATTAAGAAACATATATCGAAGAATGGAAAGAAAGTTATTTATTATTTTAAGTAATATGAGATAATAAATATACTATATTTAAAATTTCAAATATATTTATTTACATAAATAAATTTTACTTTTAGTATTTCATTTATATATAAAATTTCTATATATACTATAAGAAAACAAAAATTATCCACGGTCCATAAAAATAATCAATTCTTGTTAGTAATATATGGTTTCTAATGGACTATGGTCAAGAATTTATCGAAAATATTATTATCAATAATCATTATTGATTAATATAGGTCATCATTAATTACCAATCAAAAATTCTACAAATTATAAAAAATATATGAGTAAGTAATTACTAATATATATATATATATATATATATATATATATATATATATATATAAAGATATATGCGCGGATAGTTATTAAAGAATATATCCTTTAGCAATATCGTGGCGGATATAAGTGCAATGTGTATCTGTTGTTTACCCCATAATGAAATAATCAGACCTCCAATAAACAATATTTAATCATAGAATCTAAGTTCAATGTTCTTGTTCAATATTAAGAACAATTTCCATACATTATCTAGCCAAACATGTTCATATATATAGACAAACAAATCATATGTTTAAAAAACATAGGAATCATGTAAACACCATCTTATATATATACAAAAAGAAATTATATGTTTATAAAACATAAGAATCACACAAACACCATTGTTGGTATAGAGGAAGTATATGTTCATAAACATAAATAACTAATAATCTAAATAGTCATCATCTTCATGGTTTTGTTGTTGTTCATTGTTTTGCTGCTCTAAAGGTGGCTGGACTAGTATGAACTGGACTGATATGGATAGTCATGGACGAAGTGTGGTGGAGAAGGTCATAGTTGGGCCAGAGGAACAGTGGAGTAAGGTTGTGAAGACTTAAAAAAATATTTCATGACCGCTTGTTTGAAACTGGCATACTCTTGTCTCAAATCATTGTATTCCTGGTCACCTTTTTCTAGTCATTGCATGAGTTGGACAACAATGTCGTCAGCATTGATGGAAGAAGATGGTTGGTGCTTGAGACTATCTCTTCATGTACTGTAATTTGTAGCAAGTTATCTTGCCCTGTAGACTCATCTTTTTTTCTTCCCACCAACGATATCGACCCAACATTATATCCTAAGCATGTAATTGTGATCATTACGCTCTACTGATGCATCAGAACATGACCCATGCTCGAATCTGACTTGTGAAAGTGTACTTGAAAATTATTCCTATTCAACATGATGCATAATGACAGTAAATGATATAATAGAATAAGTTTAAAGTTTAAAGTAATTAATATTCAGTGTGTTTTCTTACATGGGTACTGCGAGACCTTTCATCAACGAATTGGCTAGATCCTTTCTGAAGATGAGTTTGTTGGAAAACCTCATTAACATGGAAAACCCGTCCCAACTCTTGTGCTTGTAACATAATATGGAGTTATATATGTACATCAAATTTAAGATACATAAGTTATATGTAATGGATACAAAAGGAATGAAGGTTTACCATATGAATGATGTGCTCATGAAGAGTGATCGATCCATCTGTATATAGGGTCCCACCCTTTTTTGAAGTTCTATTCCTCTGGGCAATAACACATTTATTGCAATATGTCAGCAAGTAATTCCACATGTTCTCCTCAACCTAGTAAGTGCATTCTCCTACATTGCGTGCATCTCTAAATATCTCAGACAACCTATGAGATGCTTTAGTGTGGAAATTTCTATGAATTTGACTTTCATGTTAAGGGATCTACTAAACCCTCATTTGTTACAATAAATCATAAACAAATGATGTTGATGTACTATGTTTTGCATTTGAATTAACATACATCAATAGGAAATGAAAATTAATTTGATGAACTTTCACCTAAAATCGCTTCTAGAATGGGTCTTTGTCTTATGGAACTAGCACGAAAGTTTATAGCGTTAGGACACACTCTTGTTGGGAGAGGATGGGAAGTAGTACGCCCGGTTCACCAGGTTCTACCACTGCAGGGCCCAATCATACTCAAAAGAAGAGTTTGATCCTGGCTCAGAAGGAACGCTAGCTATATGCTTAACACATGCAAGTCGAACGTTGTTTTCGGGGAGCTGGGCAGAAGGAAAAGAGGCTCCTAGCGTGAAGGTTGCTTGTCTCGCCCAGGAGGTGAGAATAGCTGAAAACAAAGAGGCGAACAGGTTCATAATGCGTGGGAATCTACCGAATAGTTTGGGACCAATCTTGAAGAAAGCTAAAAAACCGTTGTTTGATGAACCTGTAAGGTATTGCTCCCCATGTTGGCCAAACCTTCATAGTTGGTCGCTTAATTTAACTTGTGGTGGCCTGAGAAACAACACCTGGTATCCTTAAGATACACTTGTCTAGTTTAGTTTAACCCCACTTTTGTATGTCGTTGTCAACCTAGTAACTCCGTTACTGTGACCTTGACTGAGTTTCACCCACTCTTGGTTGTACGATATTCTTCACCACTCTTGGTATTCCTAGACACTCTTGGTATCTTCCAAATAGACTTTCTAATTGAGTTTAACCCACTTACGGTTTTCGTTGTCAACCTAGTAACCCCATTACTGTGACCTTGATTGAGTTTAACCCACTCTTGGTTGTGCAATATTCTTCACCACTCCTAGTATCCATAGATGCTCATAGATACACTGTCTATTTGAGTTTCATCCACTCTTGGTTTCCACTGGACACACCCGTCTAGCTACCTTTTAACTTCACCAAGTTAAACGTGAGAGTTTCACCCACTTATAGTTTTCACTAGGCACACCTGTCTAACTACTATTTAACTCCTCAAAGTTAAACATAAAGTATTTTAATTCTCTTTAGAATTTACAATCAGAAAGATTGCATATAAATACTTAGATGATAACTCTTTTAGAGAGGATATATATTCAATACAAATCGATCTAATAGACTTACTGAATACTTTCTTTCTTCTCTCTTCTTACAAAAGTAATTATACTTCAATGAAGCTTCAGAGTATCTCTTCTTTCCTATAGATGTTTCTCTCTCTTTCTCTTTCTTCTTTCTCAAGAAGATTTGATTCTAAATGCTTCTGAGAGAATTCTTGATCTTCCATGAGGATCAATTTTCATTTTATTCCTTAAGTGTCCATCCTCTCTTGTTTTTCTTTTCTTCAAAGATCTTCTATTTATACACCTTTTGACAATATAGTCGGTAGACAATACTTGTCCTTGAGATTTAGTGGTAATATAGCCGTTGGACGAAACTTGACCTCGAGATTTGACTTTTAGCTTTTATCATAGGTGGCAGTCATAAGTTGATGTCTTGTCAGAGTAGACTTACTTTTTCAGTACTTTATCAAAAGTAGATTAGACTATTTCTTTAGCATGACTTTTGATAAAAATATTGTTTTGCAAATGTCTTTTTGTCTCTAACATCCATTTCTGATTTATATAAGATGGAACAAGTGCATGTATGTAATAAACATTCTGTATAAAATAGAATAGATATGCAAGCCACAAAATGTCTTTCTTTTTATCACTTTTCTTGTTTCTAAATATTGAACATTTAATGACATTTAATATCTGTTCCGAACAACAAAGTTCTTTTTACATATTCTACTCTTCAGGTAGGATTTGATCATTTGAGCTTCGCACTAAGATACTAAGTCATTGATTGAAGACTTCATTGTTGGATGAAGTAGATCGTTTGACTCATGGTATCGTTTGGCCTATGCAAATGCTTTAGATTTTTCTTTATTCTATTCAATGAGTGCGTTTAACAAGGTGTCTTCTAACATAAATTTTTGGACTATCAATTAAAGCTTTTTAGAACTTTTTCCAAAAACATATTTTGACATTTTTATCTACTTAAGACATGTTAAGACTCTCATTGAAGCATTGATTTAGGAATCGTTTAATGCTGTGTCTTGTTTACCATATGTGTTTAGCAAAACTCTTCATTTGATATGAGTTTTTGGATTCTAAGATATTTTTCCAAAAACATCTTTTTGACCCTTTTATTTTTCATGTTATATCTATAATTTGTTTGATCATCGTTAGTGATTTTGGCAAAGCACTTTATTGATGTACTAACTAAAGAAGTCGTTTAATGATGCATCTTATAAAATCCTATCTTCCTAGTGATTCTCTCAAGCATTGTTTTCCTATTTGTGTTGTGAAGTTTAGGGGACTAATACTTTGTTGACCGTCTTTTATTAGTACGTTTCGTTAGTCTATAGGATGTGTCAAGATACTAATTAATTTTGGCTTTTTTCTTTGACACTCTTTTTTTTCTTCCTACAGGGATGTTAGTTGTGTAACCTTTTTGTATTCTTGAATTCTTATGTTTTGCAATATAAGATTCTTTAGATTTTTGTATATTGTTGTGCTTAGTCTTTTGTTATTTATACTTGAATATTTCTTATGCAAATTAAGATAGTGTTCACTTGCATTGATTTTATTGTTTAAGAAGATTGGGAAGAATGAATTTTTGCATATAGTCTTTTGTTATTTATACTTGAATATTTCTTATGCAAATTAAGGTAGTGTTCACTTGCACTGATTTTACTGTTTAAGAAGATTGGGAAGAACGAATTTTTGCATAAATTCATGTTCTCTTGCACCAATTTAGAAAGAGGAGAATGAGGTGATTTGCACAATCCAGGATCAATTTATCACCTGATAAGAAGAGATTTGAAAGTAATTTATATAAAATGTCAATTTTATCCTTGCTTTATTTCATAATTAGTTACAAATGTAATTAATTTATTCAAATGAGTTTTATTTAAGGTGCAATTAAAATAATTAAAAATTCAATTAATCATAATAATATATTTTGTATAACTACTATTAATAATAATGAAAAAAGATTTAAAAACATTGAAAAAGTTTATTAAAATCTTTTATAACAATAATATTAATTTAAGATGATAAAATTAATTTTAAAAATTTAATAATATATATTAATAAGTAATTAAATAATTTTATTTTAATCTAGATTAATAAATAAATAATTTTATATTAATTTATATTAATAAGTAATTAAATTTAATATTATTAATTATGAAGTAAAATCAAAGACGTAAGAAACAACTTCATCTATCTAACTATACATATATATACATATATACATATATGTATACATATATACATATATGTATACATATATAACACTTTAGATACTTTGTGAAATAAGATAATGATGATTTATAGATTTTTTAAAATAAAAATTAATAATTGAACTATTATATCCAATTGACTATCTTAAAATATTAATCAAAAGTCAGGTAAAATGAGAGAGAAATAAATATTTAACATGTGTCAAAGATAACATTTAGATGACATTTTATTCATAGTTTTAAATTAACAACGAATACAGAATAAAAATGGATGTTTAAACATTTGATATATATATATAGGGGTTTGCTAACACGCGTACATTTTTTCAGTTGGTACATTTTAGTAATATGTATCGAGTTTTAGCAGAAAAAAATACTCTTATATATTATGGATTCTAAGTTTTAAGGTTAAGTGTATTTTAATAATTTTAATTCTCGAAACTAAAAAAAACTGTTAAACCCTTATTCACTTCTCTCATTGCTCTCAACTCTTTCTCTTTCATCCCTCCTACTCCAACCTTTTCTCTGTCATCCCTACTATAGTCTCAATTGAAAAAATCAGAAACACTTGTCGTTATACAATTTGCCTTTGTAGAGAGTTGAGTTACTGACATATTCACCTTCAAGCAAAGGTTCATTAGAGATCTCTTCAATTTCACCATCTTCACTAACCTCTCTAATTTCATCATTTGGATATGTTGAATCATCATCTCTAAAAAAAACCTCCAAGCCAATTACCAATTTTTTCAGATGTCATTATGCTTGTGAAAATTAGATTAAATTATATACGACAAAAATTATAAAATGAAAACTCATTATAAAATCATTTTTTGTAAGAAATTGTTTAATCATGAGTGTTTCTGATTTTTTCCAGGTTAATTACCAATTCCTTTGATGTCATTATTCTTGTGAAAATTAGATAAAATTAGAAAAGACAAAAATTATAAAATGAAAACTCATTATAAAATCATTTTTTGTAAGAAATTGTTTAACAACGAGTATTTGTTTTCCAAGTCAATTACCAATTTCTTTATACTTGTGAAAATTGGATAAAATTAGATAAGAAAAATTTTTTTTATCAAAACTTATTATAAAATCATATTTTGTAAGATTCTTTAAGAGTTCGTGTCACTAGTACAATATTTACTTTTAAACTCGCACAATATACCTCGTTTCATACAAAACCGCTGTCTATCAAAGCGCGGAAAATAAGGAAACCTTATATGCCTCGGTTGCATGCAGGACCGAAGTAAAATAACGTTACGATCTCGATTACAGACAGAACCGGTGCCTAAAACCAAGACTTTTGGGCTGACAGCTTTTTAAAAATTGATACTACCTCGGGTGCGAGCAAAACCGAGGCATAAAGCCTCTGTCACACTTGATAGTACCTCGGGTGCCAGCAGAACCGAGGCATAAAGCCTCTGCCACATCACTGACACGCTTCTTCCACACGGCAAGTCATCTTATGGCATCGGGTGCTATTTTTAATGGAAGCATATAGTGCTTTATTGCCTCTGGGGGGTTTTATATGCTTTCCAAACCCGTACCTTTCCCGTGTTCTTCTCCTCTCTGCCCCAAAATGAAGCTTCTTTCTTAAATATTAAACCCTCTCCTTGCCAATCTCAGGGACGAAGAAGTTCCCCCGATCCCAATCTCATCTCCCATTCTTCCTCTGTAGTTTCCTCGCCACGCCGCTCCTGTGCTGCCAATGCCCGTGCCTGCCTCGCCGTGCCGCTACCTCTACGCTCGTCACCTCTATTCCTGTTCTTGCCCGCGCCTCGTCCTTGCGCCGTTACGCCATTGGTTCCCTGCCGCCTGCGTCCGACATGCTGCCTTTGATTTAGGGTTGAACGGGGTTGCGCGAAGTGAGATTGGGGGAGTTTGATTTAGGGTTTACTGACGGTATCATTGATAGTGAAGATTGGGGGAAAGATGGTGCTCTGTGGCGCGAAGGAGATCGAGAGATTGGTGAAGTCGCGGTGGTTCAATGCGAAGGAGAGAAAGAGATTGGGGGAAATATTGCAGGTTGCGCGAAGGAGAGAGAGGGCTCTCGCGGTGGTTCTGTGGTGGTCCGATGGATGGAGTGTTGAAGATTGGTGGAGTCCCGGCGGCGTCTTGGTTCTCCGGTGGTTCTGTGGTGGTCTGATAATGGTTTCTTTTCTGGTTCCCTTCTTTCTGATCTGCAGTCGCGGCGGCGTCTTGATTTTCTGGTTTGGTTTCTTGCAGGTTGCCTTGGACAGCGCCATGATTCTGGAGAATGTTGTTGGAGAAGAAGACTTCGCGTGGTGGTTTGTGGTGGTCCGGTAAAGGTGGCACGGTTGTTGGGTGGTGATCCGAATGGTTGTTGGGTGGTGGGGACCTTTGTCGAGAGTGAAGATACCTTGCTTGCTTGCCTGGAGAACTCGAAGCTTCAGAAACAACGTTTCACAGACAAAACCAAAAAAAATAAATTATAACCTTTTCACAGACAAAACCAAATAAATAAATTATAACCACTCTACTGCATCGGTTGCTTCTGGACAGAGAAAAAAGTAATCCTACTGCTTCGGTTCTCTGTGAACCGGGGCAAAATCGTATCTTTTTCTGACTCGGTTCCGAACCGAGGTCAAAAACTTATCACTTTCTACCTCGTCTGTATATGCATCGGTTCCAGAACCGCGGTCTATTAACAAAAAGAACCGGTGCCGTTTTCGTTAACTGTAGTAGTGTGTTTCTGATTTTTTTTAGTTGGGACTACTATAGGATGACAGAGAAAATGTTAAGAGTGACAGAGATGAAACAGAGAGTGTTGAGAGGAATGAGCAAAGGTTTGAGGTTTCTTTTTTTTTTTTTAGTTTTGAAAATAAAAATTATTAAAATACTCTTAACCTTAAAACTTAGAATCCATGATATAAAAGAATATTTTTGTCTACTAAAATTCCGTTTACATTGCTAAAATATACTAACTAAAAAACAGGCATATATATATATATATATATATATATATATATATATATATATATATATATATATATATATATATATATATATATATATATATATATATATATATATATATATATATATATATATATATATGGTAAAACGTTTGATAATCAATATGATAAATAAAATAGGTTGACTTGCAAATACTTTATAATTTTTAATACAGTCAGTTAAATATTTAATAATATTTGAAACAAAAAGGATTAACGTAGTTTTTAAAATTTTAAAGCATGCAAAAGTATTTAATTTAAATATGGAAAAATAAAAGCAAACTTATTTAAGTTTGATAAATTACAAACGTTTTTAAGTTACATTTAAAAAATTTTACATTTATTTAACCAAGTTAAATTAAAAAATTTTAGTTTAATATATTTTAAACTATAAATTTATATATATATATATATATATATATATATAATTTTATTAGATATACACTTTTTTTTTTGCATTAAATACGACAACTGTTAGTCCAATAATTATTGTATGACGGCACCGACTAAATATCGATTAGAAAGTGACCCAGCATTCGGTCGGTTTTGCCTTATGATGCCCCTCCTTACTTTGTTGCCGTTGACCTAACTAAGTTATTTTGAAAAAAAAAAATTAATATTTTATCCTTTTTAATGTTATTTTTTACTAAAGCGAACTAGCTCATACATTTTTTTTACTCTTTGGATTTTATTTATGTTATGAGTATTTTAATTTCCTATTACATCATCCAAATCTTCTTTGAATAAAAATTTAAATGATTAATTGAATTAGAATTGATGTATTAAGTTAGTTTAAGTATTTTTTTATTAGTATTAAGAGAACAAGTTCTAAGAAGGATTATTAAGCTTCTTGAAACAGGTCAATCACATGTGTATTTGGTCATATTTACATATCATAAATAATCTCATGAGAATGATGTTATGATTATTGTTTGACATTTTGTCATTATATGTTTAAGGTAAATATAATTTTAATAGGAATATAGGACCATGTTCATGTTGATTATATAAATACAACTAGTATTTCTTAAGGAATATGCACTTCATAACAACTCATACTCATTATATTTATAAAGATCATAAACTTTCTTACGGACTTGAGCGTCAAAGAGGTTTTTGTAGGTGGATTTCTCCATCTGAGTAACAAGAAATCTCATTCCAACCAACAAGAGCTTTGAAAGTTATCGTTATGATCTTGCCAATTGTCCACACAAATCTAAGCTTAAGAACCCGGTAAGATCATTTGACGTTCGGCCTAGGACTGATAATGGAACGTTAGGTCCCTTTAGCCTTCCATTGGGGATGACCAATCATTCCCCTTAGACCTCGATTGGGGGGCTTATGTTCCTACCACACCCAATAGTCCATATCGCTTAGGAGTTGAGATTTAAGGTAATTTAAATACTCCTTCATCCTTTCACCCTTTAAGGAAACTTTTAAGTAAAAAGTCCTAACAGAGTTTCACGCTCCAAAGTGGACAATACCTCATATGTATGGTTATTGACCCTAACGATGTCACTCAATGTGAGATCGAAACATTGGCGCCTACTACGAAGGTGATAACGAAACCATTGGTCCCTTAAGCCTACCACGCCCAATAGTCCCACATCGTTTAGGAGTCGAGGCCTAGGAAATTTAAATAGTATTTCCTGCTTCCACCCTCCTAGATTCCTTTTGAGGAAAAAATCGTGACGGAGTTTCACAATCCACGTTGGGGCCATAATGGAACATTCGGTATTTTAAACCCTCCATTAGGGATGACCAGTCATTCCTCTCAAACCTCGATTAGGGGGCTTATGTTCCTACCACACTCAATAGTTCCACATGGCTTAGAAGTCAAGGCCTAACACAGTTTAAACACTTCTTCCTCTTTTCATCCTTTGAGATGCCTTTTAAAAATGAAATTGTGACGGAGTTCCACAATCCAAAGAAAACAATACCTCGAATGTATGGTGATTAACATGTCACTCAATTGGCCACGAGAGAAAAACTCTTAGTCGCAACGATCAGCCTACAAAGGATAAAGCTCGACCGCAAAGCTTGGTTATCAAAGCATTCAACTCCTTCAGAGAGATACACTGCCATGATATGATTATAAATAAATAAAATATGTTTTTTATGTAGGAGGTGGCAATTTCTTGATTTCATGATAACCTAGAAAAACATAGAGCCTGATCAATACAAATATGAGCCAACTCGGCATATAGCATACATTATTTCCCTTTGAGCATCCCTAAGTGAATGGGCAACTTTGACCCTCACCCTTCTTAGCAAGAAAAAATGTTCATTCACTACTAAAGCTCGACAAGACAACATTTTGATAAAGAACACAATAAAGAAAATCTCCAAGTTAATTTGGATCTCAAAGTTTGGGAATGTCAAAATAAAGAGTTGCACCATAATGTAATGCTTGAGTAAGAGAATTTGAAACTTAACACAATGGAGAAAATTCCAACGAGCAATTGCCTAACTTTGTCTGAATAACATAGCCTCTCACATCCACTCCAAGAAAAAATAATTTTGATCTCTAGAATGTCTAAAGCAGCAGGGTAGACTATAAGAGGATTCCCAAAGGTCCAAAAGATATTGCAAGTCACCTCACTAACGTAAAAGGGTGGTTGGTTCCCATTACCCTACAAAGGTATGGCCTGAAGCCAAAGGACTACACGAATGAACCCCTTAGACAAATCAAAAGCCCATCATTATTGTTCTGGAGCACAAAAGAGTAAATTTGACATGTACTGGAATACAATAGAAGCACGACATTTCAATGTTTGAGTATAAAAGAAGCTCAATATTACAATGCCCAAGTACTAAAGAAAACGATGTACCAATGCCTAGTTCAAAGGAACTCGACATTCCAGTTTTTGAGAACAAAAACACATCGGAGTTCAAGTGGTCAAACACAACAACAAATCTAGCATTAAAGCAACTAGACATTTAGGCAACTTGAACTGGGTACAAAAAGAAAGTTCAATGACAATATCTAGCACAAGGATTGTCAGAGCGACTTTTAATACCAAGAGGGTTTTTAATATTTAAGCAGTGGAATGATTAACGTGGAATAACAAACCAAGAATTTTTTAAATACAAACTTGTGCCTTTTAATTTCTACTCAATTAAATTTGTCAAGCAAATAAAAATAACAAATAAAGAGAGTAAGGTGGAGAGAAATTTGCACAGATGATTTTATCCTAGTTCAGATCTTATCTCAAATCAAGATAAATAGTTCCCTACTCACAAAACAATTACAAATTACAATCACAAAGAAACAACTTGTAAAAGTTTAGAAACCACCTCTCGTGTTACCCCAAGAGATGAAAGTTACTTCCCCTATAACCCACAAGGGATGAACACCTCCTCTGAATCTTCTCAAAACATTAACACTTCCTCCGAATGCTTCACGAAGGATGATAGGCTTTTAACTCAACAACAGTAATAACACTCAATTACACTCCCTGTGAAAGTTCTCGCTCTATGCCAACACACCAAGCTCTCAAAGTCATAGAACAAGTGTTCAACAAACCCTAGAACACTTATCACCGCACACTGCAGATAAGATTTTTCAAAATACACTTATTTCGTATTTTGTATTTCGTATTTTACAATGAGAGTTTCAATCTAATTTATAGAGATCTCACTTAAGGATACATCTAAAAATTTGTTGTCAACTAATTAGCGTGTAATAATCAATTGTCCAATTATGGTAATTAATTATGCATTTAATGAATGCACAATGGTAAAAACATTTGCTTAAAAACTCTCATAACTGCTCATTATAATCAATTATAGCAAGTCATAATTGATTACTGATAATCGATTATTATAAATTGATAATCAATTATCTTGAGTATAAAATGAGGTTTTCTGATTCAAAATAAATTTTAATGCAACCTAAGGCAAACAATACATAGAATCAAATATAAACCACATCCTATACATAAATCTACTAGATTATAAAAGCTTTAATATAAAAACAAGTCTTCATGAAGATCTTCTTGCAATAAGAGCACTTGAAACTTGACTTTAAGACATCATCAAAATTTCTTCTCTTTAGCTTTATGCTAACAGGGATAACCTAGTAGTATAGTACAACAAAAACTCAACGTTCCAATACATAAGTACAAGAAAAGTTTAGTGAACACAAGATCAACTCATCGGTACAATGCCCAAGTACAAAAACAAATTGGGCATTCCAGTGTCCAAATACAGGAGTAAACTCGGAAATCTAGTGCCCGAGTACAATATTAGCTCGGTGTTCTAAGGCCGAGTACAAGAGTATATGAGGGCTTCAGTGGGAAGAGTATAAGCCTAACTTCGTAGTGACCAAGTATAAGTGAAAACTTATCTTTCCAATGTTCGAGTACAGGAATAACTTGGTGCTCTAGTGTCCGACTATATTAGCATATTACGTATCTGGTGTTGCAATACCAAGATCTAAGAAAGAACAGTGTAGAAGGTACAACTAGTTAGGAGAAAAGTTCGACTATAAAGTAGAAAGCCTGCACCTAATAAAGACAAATCATATTTCATTATGGATCCCCTATATTACAGAACCCACTAGGTAGAAGAATCACCAAGGTCACCTCAAGACAAACCTTAAAAATAAATAAGCATGAGGACAAATGTCTATTAAGTTGCATATTATCTTATAGTTGTTATCACACAATAAAGATAATGGTATAATTACAATAATTATTACAAATGCGATAATAATTTTATGGAAAAATGACTTGATAATTAACATGTTTAGAATATAATAATTATGATATTTTAAGAATATGATTACTTAAATTTTAATGAATTCTTGAGTAAGTATTTTAAGTTAGCCCTTCAATTGAGATTAACATTTTTATTTGAAAATATTTTGATATGACATGCTATTTCATCTTATTGTCTCCAAAATAATTTTGGATTGGATTATTTTAATTAATAATTCTATGCAATAAATCAACTAATCAATTTAATTAATGTGACTTTGCAACCTTTTAACATAATTTCACTTCTCATTTGTTAAAAAAAACTTGAACGATTATTATTATTTTTTTAGTTTGGAATAATAAGGAAGTATTCAAATTTTACAGAATGAGATTGAATTAAGCTAATTTAAAATATAATTTCTTATATATTTGGTATTTTGGTGGCTTTATTTAGTTTTTTGTTATGAATGTGTGTCTAACTAAAATACAAGAAAAACTCAATAATCAAGTTGAATAGAATTTTTAAAAACTGTTTGCAAATAAGTATTTAAATTCTTTTGCAGTTGTTAAATGGTCGGTAATAAATATTAAACACTTAAGAGTTTTAGGAAAGCGAATAACTAAGACAAATTTATTTTTATATTGGTTCACTCAAACTGAGCTACGTTCAGTTCTCCCTAGGGGTTACACTAATCTTTAACAGATTACAACAAGTATTACCACTCTTGGTTACAAACCATCCAGTATGGATAGACGAGTTTACTCACTCCTGGTTCAACACTAATCTTTTTGACTAGACCATTTAACTCAACTGAACTAAATAATTAAGTGTTTTGATTCTCTTCCGAATTTACAAACATAACAAGAGTGTTTTAAGAAAACAAGTACAAATCAAAGATCTCGAAGAGAGTATGTTTTCAATACGAAGAAATTTAAAGACTTGTAAAACCTTTTCTTCTACAAAGAAAGCATTAGAAAATTGATGCTTAGAGAGAGAGAGTAACAACGTAAGATTCAAAGATATATTTTTGTATTATTCTTTTCATCCAACATTTTTATATAAACTTCTTCGTGAAAGATATGTTGTTAGAAAGAGTTGACATCGGGAGAACATGTAGCCTTTAACTACGAAGTCAAGTGCTAGGTAACGTTAGAGCAACAATGTTTTTAGCAGATGTACGACTTTCTATACCAAAAATCATTAAGGAAACATTCCAAGAATGTCTTCCTATGTAACGTCTTTCTGATATTATACAAAACTTTTAAATAAAACTTTATATTGTCTTGATCTATATAGATAAAGAGAAACAAAACACCATAGACAAAGAAGTACAAACATATATGTATTTAATGTTTTAAAGGTTATAAAACATTTAGACATGCTTTTTGTACTAAGCGTTTTGGACACAAGTTTATTCATTTTAAGTAACATAACATTTACAAGATACAAAATTTAATAAGATTTTGTCTTAAACCATTTTAAACACATTTTCGTAATATATTGTTGGTTAGTTACACAATATCTTATTCAGATTTTACAATTATAATTTGCTTACACTAGTACAATAATTGCTTTTTAACTCACACAATATACGTCATTTCACACCAAACCGCTGTCTATCAAACCACGGTGGCAAAAGTGAAATTAAGAGAACCTTATAGACCTCGGTTGCATGTAAGACTGAAGTAGAAAAATGCTACGACCTCGGTTGCAGGAATAACCAGTGCCTAAAACCTACCTACCAGCCAGGCTTTCGAACTGACAACTTTTTAAAAAATTGATACTACCTCGATTATATGCATAACCGAGGGATAAACCCTCTGCCACACCTGAACACGCACTGAACACGCTTTTACGGCATCCGGTCACTCTTAGACCCGGTGTCAAAAGGTAATTCGGCCTCGTTTTGACCGAGGCCTATAAGCCTTCTTGGGCTTCGACGCTGCGAAACCTTTTCCCCAAATGCCTAAAGCCAGGAAAACCTAGCATCTTTCCCATTTTTCTCTACGCTCCAGTCACTCCTTGCACTGCCTGCCCGCTCTTTCCGCTGCTTGCCCCGTCGCCACCGGGAGCCACCACCACCTCGTTGTATGCGACGCCTGCGAGTACGGCTTCCACCTCGCCTGCCAGTGCGTGGAAAATCTCAGATCTACAGATGGGTGGAGCAAGCGGTGGCTGTTGGCGGAGAAGTATCAGATCTACAGATGGGTGGAGCAAGCGGTGGCTATTGGCGGAGAAGTATCTCAGATCTGCAGATCTGAAGGTCCGGCTTCCACCCGTAAAGACCCATCCTCCATCCCCAACGTCTCCGAAGCCATAGCCTCACTCAGCCCTACCCCAGAAGCCAACTCCCCAAGAGAGAAACGTCGTTCCTCCTTCGCGCCACGTCTTCGCCGAGGCCAGTCGTCGGAGCCGCCATTGCTCACGTTGGAGGAAGTCACGCCATGTAGGTAATCTCCCGTTTTTTTTGCTTAAGGATTCAACTCCTTTGTTGGTGGTTGGAGATGAACACAGAGGGGTGGTTGTGGTTGTGGATTCAACTCCTTTGCTTAATTTCATTATCTGTTTTGGTTTGTGGTCGCCGAATGGGTGGTTGGGTTTTTCTTGTAGAGAAAAATGGCTGTTGGCTTAACGAAATTTGATGTGTATTGAGTCTCATTTGGCTATTGGCTCTATTTGACACAGGTGAAGAAGGAGTAGAGCACATTTCTAGATATGGCTTTTTTTATTTTTGGCGTTCTGGCAGGTTTTTTTAAGAGGAATTGAAGGAGAAAGTTTTCCTCTCTGTAGTGTAGGTTCCGTGTAGTGTAGGTTGAAGGGATGAACTTGCTTGGAGGAAAAACTGTGTTTTTTTTTTCTTTTTATGTTATATGATTATGATATGTTATGAAAGGAACGAATATGATTCTAGCTTGGTGTGAGCATTATTATTTCTATGATATTTTCCCTCTTTTGCTGGTTGTGGGATTGAAGATTGAGTTCAGATTTCCTCTCTTTAAAGTTTATCACAATAAGCAGATGTTGAACACCTTCATGGAAGGTGATCTATGTTCATGGAAGGTGATCTGTTCATGACCTTAAAAATGTATATTATCGATTCTAGCGTAAAGATTGAGAAAAAAAAAGGAACCTTTCTACTGTCTCGGTTCACCAGAACCCGAGACCAAAAGTCTGGCAAAAAAAAATTAATACGTTATACCGCCTCGGTTTCATTTTAACCGAAACAAAACCATATATCTTTGTACTTCGGTTCACAACCGAGACCAAAAAAATAATTTTTTTACTTCGCCTTTATATACCTCAGTTGTAAAACCGGTGCGAATAAGCCAAAACAACCGCTGCAATATCTTCTTAATGCACTAGTGTTATATTATTCAACATTATTTTAAGCAATCATATCCTTTATAAAGTTTAATCAATAAACATTATTTTATTAAACATTGGATTGTTAAATTTCAAAACATTAAAACAATTGTTACTAGACTACGATTCTCTAAATCACTACCTTAACAATAATATACAGATGACTAATCTTATAACACTATTTTATTAAGTTATAAATATATTGATCAACTATATGTTATTGTAATATTATATATTTTTTTACTACACATCCTTATTTATATAGGATACTTTTCTTTTAAAACAATAAACTTTTACCCATATTTTACATCTATTATTTTATCTCTTTAATTTTCTTCTATAAATAAAAAATATTATTTGAGTAAAATATTCCTTAACAGTGAGTTGTTAAATGTGGATCTAATCTTAGAAAAAAAAATTTCTTGCACATTTTATATGACTATTTAATACTTAAAAGTAATATTATTTTATTTCAAAGTTTTATTTGTATTTATTATATATAAATATAATATTTTATTATTGTAACAGGCTGTCACAGGCTTATCTTCCAAGCATAGTTTCTCTTTACCTTTTTAACCTCAATGGTTGTTGTCCCCGTCATATAGGCCCCATTTCAACACCCTCGTTTCGTAAAACCAAATTTTTCTTATGAGAAAAAAAGTGTCTAAATCCAAATGTCAAATCCATTTTAAAAGTTCTGAAACCTTCTTTTAAGACAGAGAATGTGAAATATTGCCAGATTCTCACACAGTGTTATTCATTATAGATATTTTCTTTTAATAAAGTAGTAACTATTTACTTTTAGGAAAATAACCATTTTTGACAATATTTAGACATGCGTACACGTGTCAAAATCTGAGTGATTCAGTTGAAAAAATTAAATAAAAATGGACCACTCAGATTTTGACACGTGTGCGCGTGTCTAAATGTTGTCAAAAATGGTTGTTCAAGTATCATTTTCCTTACTTTTATTATTTTAAGTACATATATATATATATATAATTTTTGTTAAATTTCATTTTTTTCTATGATGGCGATTAAATTATTAATAGTATAGGTTTTTTAGGTTTGTATTTTGTCTATTCTAGTTTCTAGTTTTTAGTTTTTTCTTTTAGATTGGTGGTAAAAAAACTTATATATTCTTTTTTCTTTAAGGTGTAAGCAACGTGAGACTTCATATAGCTTAGACTTAAAAGAAAGAAGAATAAATAAGTCTTTTCTCTTTTTAGTTGCTTGTAATGCAAGATATCTCATGTAGAGTTTTAGTTTTGATCTTTAAACTAATTAGGTACCTTATATACCCTTAGAAGGTTGTAGAATTAAGAGATGTGAGACTTAAAATAGTCTTGAGAGTTGTTGTCCATATTTGTAGGCCTCCAAGTCCAACATCTTTTAGTTTTCTCCATCTATTTTATCTCGTAGTGTTATATAAGCAACCTAAGGTATCTTTTGTACATACACCTTGAACACTTTCAAATTTCAATATAAAGAGTGTTTTGCATTCAATTGCATTACTATAATTTGAGATAGAATTATGTCTCTTAGTCTAAATTTGGGTCTTACCTTGTCAAGAACAAGTGACGATCCTCCGTGACATTTATCTTAGATCCTTTCAAGTGGCATGTCTTCCAAATCGTAAGTTTTCTCTCCTTTCTCTCTTATATTTTAAGTCTTTTTAATTCTATTTCTTAATTTTTTTAGTTTAGTTCTTAGCTTAGTTTTATCTAGGCATGTTGTTCTATATCATGTGGTATCTAGAGTCTTAGGTTTGATCAATTTAGGAATGAATGTTAGATAGAAAAAACCTTTGTTTTCTTTCACTAATTAAGTGCTCTGAAATTATGACTTTAAGACACCATGTTATCCTTAGTGAAGATTGCAAGTGAGTTGGAGTGATACTTCCTTTATTCTAACCAAAATAGAGAGTAAACACTTAGGAGAGTGTTGCCTATTTTTTGTGTGTTTTAGCTGTTGTTCTAACCTTTTTTTGTATGTAAGTTTTGTTTCTATTTTGTGTAGTAACTATGTCTATAGGTTCAAGGTATTCTTCCTTTAAGGAATATAACACTCATGGAAGCACATCTAGCAAATTAGACATGAATAAAGCCTTCTAGCAAATCCAAAAGCAACTTGATGTTCTCACTAAAAGAAATAGATAAGACGTTCAAGTTTAAGGGACAACAAGAAGAACACAAGCTTCCTTCTCGTATTCTAAGACTGTTCAAGAAGCACCATGAAGACTGTCCTTGTGGAAATCCAATGATGCCTCTTCCCAAGCTCCAATTTCCTTCCTTTCATGGATAAGAAGACCCTGACATTTGTTTAGATTGGATAACTAATGTGGATAATCTTTTTGCTTTGTATAGTATAGATGAAGTATTTCAGTTAAAGTTAAGTTAGCTTGTTTAGCTTTAGAGGGAAATGCCAAACAATGGCTAAATAGGAGAAACATAATCATTGCCTTACTCGCGAGTACATGGGAACTTTTTAAGGACATTATAATCCAGTGCTTCATACATCCTCACTACTTTAATAAACTCGTGGTTAAGCTCAACGACTTAAGCAAGGTAGACGAAGTGTGGAGGAATATGCACGCAAGCTCGAAGTGCTCATACACCGTACTAATACCATTGAAAATGAACAAACAAAAATAACAAGGTTTATTAGTGGACTTCATAGAAACATTTGAGATTTAGTTGCACTCCATGATGATGAGAAATGGGATGTTATGATTCATAGAGCTATCAAACTAGAAAAACAACTCTTGAGAAACAAAGTTTCTCACACTAAATTTTCAAACTCCTCAAGAGATGCATTCTATAATTCCTCATCATCAACAGAGCAACATCAAGAGATTCATTCTATAATTTCCTCATATGTCTTTTTCACATTATTCATCTTCTAATTCCACATCTCCTTCTAGACCTAGCCATATTAATTGTTTTAAATGTTTAGGGCATGATCATATAACATCTTATTGTCCTTATAAAAGGGCAGTATGCATTAGGGAAGAAGAAATTGTCACTAATGAGTCTACCTTTTCCTCACCTTCACAAATTTATAACTCTTCTTTCTTATCTAGTAAAGAAAAAGAGGTCATGCTTAATTGTTTAAATGAAGATCTTCAAGATAAAAAAGAGGAGAGAGTAAAAAGAAAAAATGAAAGGAAAGAATGTGAAGAAAGAGCAAAGAAAGAAAAAGAAGCATTTGTGAGAGAAAAAGAGATGGCACAAATCCTAGTTACAAAGGAAGTGTTACTCAGGGCACCTTTTCCTTCCATCATTCAAATAGATCCAAGCCATGAGACTGAGTTTTTCAATACTTTTACTCTTGTCCCTTTACTAAGTTTTCTTTATTTGTTCCAAAAGTATTTTGTACAAATCTCCCACCACTTTTTTTCTCTTATTTCTAACTCTTTAATAACTATTTTCGAACCACGTCTTGAGTTACTGAAAACACTATAAATGAACTAAAATTAATTTATTGAACTATTATAAGTAAACTAAACTAAAAATTAGTTCAGTACAAATTATTTATACTTTGTTTAAATCAATTTTTATAATGCAATGAAGTTGAGTACATTTTGCTCACTCTTGTAGATTTTGTTCACTAGGCTTACTCCTGGGTACATTATGCTCACTCCTAGGTATGATACGTTATCATCCACAAGTGTGCTCTGTTGGTGTGTATGAATATATATATATATATATATATATATATATATATATATATATATATATATATATATATATATTTGAAACTATTGACATTTGCTGTGTTAGAATCCATTAAAAACACACCTAAAAACCTCAAGTAGTAGGATCCATGTGCCAAGAAGTGAGTGAGCGTCTCAGTTAGTGGAGAACAGGTGGCTACAGGAGAGTGACCGTTCGTTTTGGATGACGGCAGTATTTACGATAGGGATTGATTGTCAACTGTAGTATTTTGAGTAAATGTGGTAATCTGGTCGAGCGTCCGTCTATATTAGATTCTCTTATACAAGGAATTGCGGTAATAACGAGCGTGTTATAATATTAGAAAGTAAATATGAGTGATCAGCCTAAGTGTAGTTCTGCCTAAGTGTAGTTCTCCTTTAGACTTCCTGAACAGTTTAGTTAACGTGTCATATACTACTCAAGGTCGTAGACGTTATCACTCTTTTCATTCAGAATAAGTGGTGGCTCAATTGTGTGTGTGTGTCTATATATATATATATATATATATATTCATTCGTATTCTGTGAGTTTATTAGCGATCGGTCTTGGACCAATCTTTCAGTTTCAGTAGCGCTCGTTTCTAATAAGTACTTGGTCTTGGACCAGCGCTTGTTCAAAAGTGTTCGGTTTCTAGAGGGCTCGGTTTTAAACCAAGCGCTGGGTCTTGTTTTCTGTAATATATGTGCTTAGAATCAGAGTCTTTATTCAAACTAGATAGCGTTCGTTAATTCATAGTTTCTCATCAATATTATTATTTAGTGTAAATCATGTTGGTCTTTAAAAGGTGTTCGGCCTAGAGTCTTAGTACTCGACTTAGGCTTCGTGACGTCCGGTTTGAACTCTTAGGAGTTTGTTTATTGAAGTAGATGAGTAGCGCTTGGTCTTGTTATACCAGTCGTACTTGGGTTATGATAAGAACGTATGATCTTATTTCATTGGAATATGTGGGTGATAAAGTCTGAGAGAATTTGAAATGTGATGTGTATGAAATAGTTTGATTATGAAGAATATTCCAGGGAAGGATATCTCAGAAAGTGGTTATTGATTGGTAAAGTATGAATGTGGGCAAAGCTTAGCGAGCGTTCATCCTGATATTCCATGATTACTCGTTTTCATGTAGAGAGAAGTAAGTCATGTGTGGGAATGACAGGAGGTCGTAGTCCATAAGGTTAACTTGAACGAAACGGATCAACCTCGGGTGGCAGCTGTTGAGGGTATCCCAGTTACTACATCATCCAGGTGCACGAACGTCATAACTACACAGGATTCATACAGTTCAGGCAATCAGAGTCATGTAGTCGTTATTTGCATGCATGGATGTATGAATTATGATGTGGTCGTTGTTGGTTTTATTATGAATGTTGTATGTTGTGATCGAATAAATTAAATTACATAAGCTTACCTTGTTTATTATTTTTGTCTATGTTGTACGTCCTGTCGTTGCAATAATCATCATCCGTGTGAATGTGAGCAGAAGGAGAAGAGCTGCTGGAAGAAGTATTGGAAGAGGCGACAAAAGTGAAAACCGAACCTTAGAGACGTTCGGTCTGTTATTAGCTTTATATGTTGTAAAACTGTTTGGTATAATTTATTTTGAACACTGTTCAGTCTAGTAGTAGCTAGTCTACGTTTTTAAATTCTCTTTTATTATGTAAGGTCGTTCGGTCATAATAATATTTTGTTTTGTGTAGAATTTATATATAATATTATTAATATGTGATGATTTTCTTATATAATTTTACATTTGGAGCGTTAGAGAGCATATGTAAAGCTTATTACCCGTCTTGTTGGATATAGAGTCAATGGTGAAATCATGATATATAACACGTTTACAATGGTACAGTAGAAAAGTTGAGCTAGTTTTTGTTGTAGAATCTCTTCTCTCTGTTTTTTCTTTCTTTCTTTATATACAAAACACAAACTCTGAAACGATCGAAATCAACTGAGCCTGCAAAATCTTATCAAACATGAAAAATGACGTTTTCATTGCCTTTTTCCCATCGCAGTATTCGACACAGTAGTGATGGATGTTTTGGTAAAATATGGATTGACAAAAATGATGATTCTAGAGATTTCCACTTTAAATTTGATTATAGTTAGATAAAGACCTGTGCCCCCACCATGTTACTGCCTCTATAAAACCCAAGCTTAACTCAAACGGATCATTCATTGACTTGAAAACCCTTCAAAGCAAACGCATTATTCTTCTTCCACCCATCACATTTCCTCATTTCCAGCCATAGCGTGAACTCAGAGAGAGAGAGAGAGAGAGTGAGAGAGAGAGAGAGAGAGAGAGAGAGTTTCTACGTGTGTGTAGTGTAGTGTGTATGGAGATCATTGCGGTTTTCTTATGCATTTTCTTTTTCTTCTTATCCCTTCTTTCTTATCCATTAATAAAGAAGCAGAAGAAACCTCAACAAATACCTAAGCCGAAGCTTCCCCCTGGTTCAATGGGTTGGCCTTACATAGGAGAGACCCTTCAACTCTATTCTCAGGACCCTAACATCTTCTTTGCATCTAAGCAAAAAAGGTTCTTAATTGGCCTCATCATATATGATTATTTTTTCTTTTTTCATTTTTAAGCTTTCTTTTGCATGGAGCTTAAACGAAGGAACATGGTGGAGGTAGTGCTAACTTAGTTTTACAATTTTTTAATTAATCAGATATGGAGAAATCTTTAAGACACACATACTAGGTTGTCCATGCGTGATGTTGGCCAGCCCCGAGGCTGCACGTTTTGTGTTGGTGACTCATGCTCACTTGTTCAAGCCCACATACCCCAAAAGCAAAGAGAAGCTAATAGGCCCTTCTGCATTGTTCTTTCACCAAGGAGAATACCACACTCGCATCAGGAAGCTGGTGCAAACCTCTCTTTCTCCTGAAACCATTCGGAAACTCATCCCAGACATCGAAACCGAGGTTGTTTCCTCCTTGGAATCGTGGGTTTCCGCTGGACAACTCATTAACGCTTTCCAAGAAATGAAAAAGGTTGATATGATGTGTTTCGAGTTTGTGAACCTCATTTTGCTGTTGTAGTAGTAGTAGTGGGTCTACTTTCGGTTTATATCTTGTCTTATTCAATACTTTTATTGCATGGTGTTGAGTTTTGTTTTCATTTGTTGATTCCTTATTAATTTTCCTCTCACTGGGTCCTCCATTATTGTAGGTCTTACCTTAACTCTTTCTTCTTCGCAGTTCTCTTTCAATATTGGCATCCTCTCTGTCTTTGGACACTTGGAACGCAAATATAGAGACCAGCTTAAGGAAAACTACTGCATAGTAGAGAAAGGGTACAACTCTTTTCCAAACAGGATACCTGGAACTGCATACTCAAAAGCACTTTTGGTAAGCTTTAAATGATGCATTTATCATTCTCAAATGTTACATGTTACTAGTAAGAAATATTTACATACTTCTTTTATATTAAGTTTTTTTACTCTCCTTCCCTCGATCACGTTTTTTCATTAAATTTTTTACCTCAAAAGACCAAGTACGGTAACGATCAGACTGACTACTTATTGGTCCACTGACATACTCTTTTAAACGTGATTTTTGTTGTTGATAGAAATATGTTAAAAATCACAATTTCGTAAATCTTTCTTCCTGTTAAATGGGTTTCAGACACTTTTTTATTTATCTATAAATTTGAGAAGTTTATCAGGAAAAGTGTGTTAAACAGTGTGATAGTACTGCTTCTCTTTACAACTACTGGTCTGAGAAAATCATTTGATATACTATTAGGATCAGATCCTGTGTCATTTTTTCTGTCTGATGAATATTTTTTTACATGATTTGAAGGCAAGGAGGAGAATCAGAGAGATTATAAGTGAGATAATCAGAAAGAGAAAGGAGCAGAGATTGGTGGATAAGGATCTGTTAGGCCACTTGCTGAACTACAAGGATGAAAAGGGACAAACGGCAAGTGATGACCAAATTGCTGATAATGTAATTGGGGTACTATTTGCAGCTCAGGATACTACAGCAAGTGTTCTAACATGGATTCTCAAGTATCTTCATGATGACCAGAAACTTCTTGAAGCAGTAAAAGTAAGACTTGTTTTTTTCTCCCAAAAAGATTTTGCAAATCCATGTAGGCCACCACAAGTGTTAAAAAGTTAGGCTAATTAATGAGTCAACGGAAATGTTTTGCAGGCAGAGCAAATGGCAGTTTATGAAGCTAATGAAGGGAAGAAGCCATTGACATGGAGTCAGACCAGAAATATGCCAATTACTCATAGGGTATGTATGGTATATAAAACACGATGCAAAATAATTTCTTGTCGTGGTTTGATCTGAAAGGAAACTTGGATCTTGTGTAACTTGGCAGGTAATTTTGGAAAGCCTTAGGATGGCAAGTATCATTTCATTTACTTTTAGGGAAGCTGTGGTTGATGTGGTGTACAAAGGTAAGAACTTGAGACAGAATATTCTTTTACCTGTACATTTATGGGGATTTTAATTCTCAAAACCTTTTACTATTTCCTACGTGATTGCTAAAACGTTGTTTCTTGCAATTGTCAAGGATATCTTATACCCAAGGGTTGGAAAGTCATGCCACTGTTCAGGAACATCCATCATAATCCAGAATTCCACCCTTCTCCTCACAATTTTGACCCATCAAGGTTTGAGGTACAAGCTGCAACAAATTTCTCTACAACCACTCAAACAAATATATTCTCTCAAGATATATTAATTTCAATTGTATATGGGTGCAGGTTGCTCCAAAGCCCAATACTTTCATGCCATTTGGCAATGGAGTGCATTCTTGTCCAGGAAATGAGCTTGCCAAATTGAACATGTTCATTTTGATTCATCATCTAGTAACAAAATATAGGTAAAAGGTGTTTACATTGTTACTTAAATCTCTGGACTATGATGATGATGAGAGTGCTTAGTAGTGACAGTGTTGAATTATTTGGATGACAGGTGGGAGGTTGTGGGATATCAGAACGGAATCCAATATAGTCCATTCCCAGTCCCTATGTATGGTCTACCAACAAGATTTTGGAGAAACCAATGGAATCAAAGATGATCATATCATAAAAGCTTCCTTTGCTCATCATATATATATATCTATATTCAACTTTTTGGAATTCCTTGCCACCCATTGATTCCTCCTCCTTAACCCAAACAACCTTACCTCCTATTTTAAAGCGAGGACCCAAACATTGGTCTCTTCTTCTTCCAAGTAACATCATGTTTATCCTATTTGTAAATGGTGGCATAGCTTAGTAAGTACAATTAATTAGTCTGAGTGTGTAAGTTGTTTCAATAATAAATGTTATCAACTAATGGTAATTTTAGTTCATCATCACCTCTATTCAATGGTCCTATAGTATAATATAATATCATATATTTAAACTTTTCAACATCAAAAACAAAGTCTTGGATTCCAGATTATTGATTTCAAGGTGTATGGTCCCCGTTTTCAAGATTATACATGGATCTATGGTACGAAGTTTAACTTCACTGTGTCCTTCCGTCTCACTTCTCAAACAACCATTGACAATTTAAAATAAACAAAAAAATAATACTAAAATGGATTCACAACTTGCGTAGTGCTTAGAGTGAAGAAACAAATCTACCACCGATCTCGTGCAAAATTTTACATTAACATAATGAACTCCAAAAGGAAGTAACGTGGCTTCCTTAGTTGATCTTTCATATTGCTTCTCGTAGTAGTCACAAGGTGTGACTGTGGAAAAGCCATGTGTTGGTGGTTTATTAGCCAGTTGAAAAAGGAGACGCCCTTGGCTAGAGGGATTGTAAGGCCTCTCTAGGGCATGAAGGTTGTTCATGTTTGATGTTGATCATGCGGGGACCAAAATAGTACATCGACATTATTGGACCTTGTGGATTGGTTTGGTTGGAGATTTTCAAGAGACTGATACTGTGCCTTTTTCATTTGCACAGTGGAACCAAAGGTAATTTTCTCAAGGCACCCTCCATTTTTGTCGTACCAATAGCACTAAAAGTTTCATACACACTTCTTTTATATGCTTCATTCTCACATTATATTTTCTCTCCCTTCCCTTCTCAATTGTTCAGTGCTATATATCTAACAAGAAGGTAGTTAATAATAACAACAATAATATTAATAATATTAATAATGTTAATGTGTTGGATAGGCTTAAACTTTCATAAAGCACTAAAGGGTGTCCTCTGATTATAATATCACTAGCTTATTTCGTGTTTTATGATTCACAACAGTCTCTTTGATTGTGGTCCCGAAAATAGAATGATTTCATTGGAGTTTAACCCGTGACTACTAAAAAGAAAATAATATGTTAACACAAATTTTTTTAACAATATTTTGACATAATATACCTCTCATTTTTTTATTAAGTTTAGAGTATATTAGCATAATAATAAATAATGAACTAATAAAAAATTGACATGTATGCTATGTCAAAAAAAAATATGTGTGAAAATGTGTTTTTTTTTTATTAAAAATATTTGTGAACCTCAATTTATTTGACTATATGTGTAGGAGAAAATTAAAAGAAAAAAAAGAGAGACATTAATATGATTTATATGAAAGGTTTCCAAGTATTTTTAAGATGACTAATTGATGATTACCAACGAGAGTCAAAAGTGTATAGAGGTGAAAGAGAGGATTTAATTTCTAATAATACGTTATTCAATATAACATTGAAACTCACAATTTGATATGCACACAAATTAAAAACGGGTTGTGGATCGGGACCATATAAAGTATTTTTTTTAAGATATATCGTTTGTTAGATAGATAATGTAGTATTAATTTTAGCATCTTGTTTATTGTCACTCACACATCATAATCCAATTAGCAATGATACTGGTTAAAATAGATTTTATATATTAATTTTCGAATATGTATACAAGCATATATATATATATATAAAGTATTTGATTTTTTATATTAATTTTAAATTAGGTATAAAAAGTCTCACTATTATATCGGTTTTTTTTATAATCAATATAAAAAGTCTTACTATTATATCGATTATTTTCATAATTGATATAAAAAGTATCACTCCTAGTATTCCCAAAATAGGTATAAAAATATGTTATTCTCATAATAAATATAAATAGTTAAACTTTTATACTAGTTATATTCAAAAACAGGTATAAACGTCTCTATATTTTTATACCTGTTGTTTACAGAATAGTTATTATAAAAAGTCTCACTTTTATACTTGTTATTGCCTTCAACCAGTATAAAAGTTTTAGGTATGATAATTTCAATCCCTTACTCTCTATTTTCATATTTGTCAAACACCATCTTTAGATCACAAGGAAAAGAGAAAGAGACAAGAGAAAATTGTTGGAAAAAATATCGAAGTAGACATCATTAGATTTATTATTATCATGTTCCTTATCATACAAAGCCCTTAGAACTTTATAAAGCACATAAATTTTGTATAAAATAAGCCTTATATAGGCTACTAAAAGCCTCAAACCTATAAATCTTATAAATTGTCTAAAACAAGTTATTGAAACATTTAATAACAAGTAAAACTAAGTACAAAGTGTCCAGACTAGCTAAAGCAAGATTACAAGACTAATAGGAATTAGGTAAAACAGGTAAGCTCTTCTTCTTCTCAACTGCTAATAAAGGACAAATTAGTTTTGTTTAATGGACTCCTTCACAACCTATTCCAGATTACCTAGTCAACTTAGACTAGTTCTAGGTTACATCTTTAACTTGTTCTAGCTTTTTTTGCAAGTTATCACTAGTGTAGAAAGGGCTTTAGACATATGTTCTTTTGTTTTTTTGACGTCTGACCTGTACCCGACGTCTTTGTGGGTGATGTTAGTCAGACGTCCGTTGTGTCAGGCCGGACATCTATATAGACGTCCGGCCTGACACAACGGACGTCTACATAGATGTCCGTTTAAGCCTCCCCGGACGTCTATATGCCTGAACGGGTTGTTTAGGGATTAGGGGGTTTGGACGTCTGTTTGTGCACTGTTAGACGTCCATAGACGTCCGTTAGTGCATTAACCGACTCTATTGGGCATTCTTTTAAAAAATCAATTTATTTTTGCATTAAAACCACACCTGAAAAGCAGAAAATTGTCCCAAAACAATATAGTATAATATATTTGTGTTTCATATAAAGAAAGTTCTACTTAATGTACAAAATAATCCAATACCAAAAGTATCAACATATAAACTTAAACTAAAATTAAGCAATGTTCAACAATAAATAAAATTATTCCTAACTCCATCTTTGTGGAAGATAAGTTGTCCACTCCTGCCTTATATGCCTGATTGTGTCCTCTAGTATAGGAGATGTACTCTTGAAGCGCTGCAAAATTGAAGAAAGATTCATTATGGTTTCATATATGTTTAAAGATGAATTTGAATTGTAATGTATTCAAGGTATGCATCATTACCTCATTCCAATCATCTGTAATGACAGCTCTAATGATGGTCTTAATCCAACACATGACATAGAAGCCACATTCCCATGAATCCTGCTGCTGGTTACACTAAAATTTGACAAACTAAATAGTCAAGAGTTTAGATCATTCAATGACATAGAAAATGAATTAGAACTATAAATGACTTACAACCTTTGGATATAAAATTTGAACTAGTTGACCTCGAGATTTACCAATAACTCTGTAACGATTGAAAACACAAAGTAAAATTATCATAACTATATTTATCATAAAAGTTTAAGGTGAACATCAAATTCAAAGTCATTTTTGGAGAAACACTTACCCTTGAAGCATGGTTCTCAAGTCATTTTTCATCTTCTTGTGCAACGAACAAAACCATATAATTTTACATTGTTTGGGAATGATGACCATCAACTGCTAGTGCGACCTATCACGAAGGATAAATAGTTATTTAACTAAGTAATTAAGGAAACTTTAATAATGAACTTTTACATACAACAAGACCTACCCATCAAAGTATGGCACAAGGTATACGTCTCTTTTTGACTCATCCATCCATGTTTGTAAATAATGTTGTCTGTTTTCAAGTGTGTTACTAGAAGGTTGAATGGTCTGAGGTTCAACAAATCCGTACATGGAAGACCGACCTTGGTCTACAATGATTGTGTCCATGTACCTAAAACAACAAAGTTAAGTTGTTAGAAACTATAGGAATCAAACAAAAAGAAATATGGAAGACAAAATTAACTATCTTACATGCACCACAATTGAATGATGGAAATATTCAACATCTTGTCTCCCCCAATCACCTCCAATGCATTAGGCAATGTGATATATACTAGCACACGGGGGGCAGACCAAATATTCTAAAATCCCAGTATAGTTCTAATGGTGCTCTCTTCAATCTGGGTAATCTTGTCATTAGCTTTGATAGAGGATCATCCTCCGCTTTAGCCATGTCATCATCTTCATGTATGACTTTATCATGAATCGGCTTCTTTTGAGGACGTGTGAACTGAAGATAAGAATTTCATCAAAGAGTTATCAACAAATATTTTTAAACTTAACATAGAAATACTAATAACAAAGACATTATACCTGTGGAGTAGCGATGTGTGACATAATCAATGCTCGAGGCCAGGCTATAAATGAGCATATGGCCTCCCCCACAAAATTAATTTTTGGAGTGGGTACAGGCACCTGAGCCTGGGGATCCTGAATCTCTTCAATCGTCACACGCACGTGGTGGGGTAATATGGGAACACCATGAATAATGAGCCCTCCCTCAAGCACTCGTCTGACAGCCACAATGCGTGGGGGATCCACATCAACCAACAGCTCATATTGACCGCTATACTGAGTAGGTTCTAATGCAGAACATGATCCTCTAGTGTTGACACGAGGTGGTGTGGGAGTTTCACCGGGCCCCGTGTTGCCATGTGTCATGGAATGCAGCTTCTCTTCAAGCGCTCTTTGTATTTCTTTTTGTTCTTGTAGCTGTTTTTTTCAAACACGAGGTAGTCTGTTTATTTCTTTTTGTTCCATGAATCGTTGCTCCATTGATCTCATGCTTTGGTTGAGTCTTTCCTCCCACTGAAAATCCATCTGCCTTAGTGCCTCCTGACTCATTGATTGAGTGGTTTTCTGTGTAGGGCCAAAGTAGTCACGAAGACCAATCACCCCAGGAACTCCACGTACACGTCCTGGGTGCTCGGGCTTTCCAATGGTCGTTGTTAGAATGTCATCCCTACCTTGGCCAACAAATGTTCCCTGAGTCTGCTGCTCAATCAATTCATCCTGCACATAAAAAAACGAAGTTACTTAGAAGACATGTTGTGATAGATACATAATCAAACAATGTTTAGAATTTGAACTTACAATTCTTTGTGAGATCAAGGTTGCTGAGGAAGATGTCATGTTCCCATCAGATTTAGTCCGAGCAGCCTTCCACAACTCGTACCTAGCAAGTGCAAGTGCTAGGTCCGGCAACTCAAGTCCCAAGGCATCCGCTCTAGACTTTCTATTTTTTTTTCAGTTTTGCATAACCACCTTGTGATAACAAGTGTGGTGCATCATTAAGTCGTTGTCTTTCTTGGGCGACTAACCTTTTACCCTGTGAAACCATGTATATAAATAAGTGTAAAATCATAAGAACTTAATGAAAGACTTTTCAGATGTTAAGAAACAAATCTTCCATCCCTCAGAATCTCTAGATGCACGAAACTGTATTCAGTCCTCCTCTATGAAGGTATACTGCTGACATGGATTTTGATCTTGTCTGTCTCTAAAGTCATATAGTCATGTCAGCCTTGTCTTGAAATCCCTTCATCTTATCGCTATATACGATAACACTTTCTTTCTAATTTGTATCATGTTTGGAATATCATAATGTTGCTGTTTAAAACAAAACACATGTTATTGATTTGAAAAGATGAAAGAAATAAGTATATCAACAGTGTTATAAGTAAACATACCTGAATATCTTGCCATAAGAGGTTCTTGTCGACATCTGGGACGTCATCCCAAGTTGCATGAAGGATAGAGACATGACTTTTTGCTAACTTACCAAGATAACTCCTAAACCAATCAGCATTCGGCCCTGATGCCTGACCTGATCTGGGGTCAATGTCAACATGTCTACTCTGTCCATCAACGCGTCTGATTGTCACATCTGTCAATCGTGTGATGCCTCGACCACGTCTGGTCTGTCCCGATCCTGAGTCTGAGGCTGACATACCTGAAAAATTATACAAGGTTAGTAATAATTCAATTTTGATGAACATAAATATAAACCTTGATTCATCTAAACATAGTAGTCGTATTCCTTCATTTTCCAATTCATCTAAACCTTGAGGGTCAACAACTTTCTTGCAAATGACATTAAAGAACAAACTCAGACGTGTCAGAATACCCCTAACAGAAGGAGGTAATATGTCTCGATTAACAACAGGTAACAATTGTTGCATCAATACATGACAATCGTGAGACTTTAAACCAACTAACTTTAACTCTTGCATAGAAACAAGGTTACTAATATTTGAATAATAACCTTGTGGAACCTTCACACTTCTTAAACAGTTACAAAAACTTTGTTTTTCTTTTCTAGAAAGTGTGTGACATGTTGGGGCAGATAGGTGCGTCTTCCTATTATCTGTGGATGTAACTCAGATCGGATTCCCATGTCAGCCAAATCTTGTCGTGCTTTTATTCCGTCTTTGCTCTTCCCTTTGACATTTAATAAAGTTCCAATGACACTGTCACAAACATTTTTTCAACATGCATCACATCAATATAATGTCTAACATCAAGTTGATACCAATATCGAAGCTTAAAAAATATTGATCATTCTTCCAAATGTTTTTTACAAGGGTACTTTTATGATCTTTTTTCATTGGGGTGAATCAACAGGGTGTCGAAGAAGATTATCGCATTTTCTTTCGTCAAAGTGCCATTTAAGGTTCTTTGCATCTTCTTTAACAGAAAACATACATTTGAACCTAGGTATTATAGGCAAATACCACATCACCTTAGCAGGTACACCATCATTACCTTCATGAGTAGTGTTTCTGTCATATTTCTTTTTAAAACGGGATAAACCACATGTTGGACAATACTTTAGCGAAACAAACTCCTTTGTGTACAAAACACAATCATTAGGACAAGCATGTATCTTTTGATATTCAAGACCCATTGGACATAAAAAAAAAATTTTCCTCGTAATTACGAATAGGTAGAGTATTATTTTCAGGAAGCATCTCCTTCAACAACTCCAACAACTCGGTGAAACTTTTATCGGTCCATCCATTCCTTGCTTTTAAACTAAACAACTTTAAAGTTGCAGACATACGTGTAAAGTTCGAGCATCCGGGGAACAACAATTGCTCTGAATCATTTATAAGAGAACCATACAAATTAGCTCTTTCAAAATTATCTTCACCGACATAACGTATCATGTCCTCTAAATGATCACTCATCCATTCTTCCACATAATTCGTTCCTCGTGATGTGGTAGGCTGGTCCAATACTTCTCCATGCCAAGTCCAAATGGTATAAGTCCTCATGATGCCGAACATGAATAGATGGTCACGCACATCGCCTAAGTCTTGCCGTATTTGATTAAGACAACACACACAAGGACAAAAATATGTCCCGTTCACATACTTAACATTTTGTTCAACGTATTGCAAGAACTCTAAAACACTCTTATCATATTCTTCACTGATGCTACGTTCATTCATCCAGCTTCGATCCATTCTATGTTCGTAAAATCATTAGTTTAAGTTTTTAACTCTCACAAGGTTAGCCCTACCCATTCAAAAAAATTAATTTTCATAATTTGCTAAGACACATGCAAAGAAGTCTACATCATAAATTTCATAAGTTTTCGGCAGCATTTCACATTGGTCTTTGAAATACATGAAATGAGAGTAGTCAACGATGACCACAATCAAATATGTATCCGGAGAACAACACAAATACTGAACTGAAATTTTATCAATCTTATCCATAGACTCCAACTTACATGTTATTGCAAATTATGAAAATTAATTTTCTCAAATTGTCCAATCGGACAATTCAAAATTTAACACAAACGATTAAAATATTAATCGTTTGTGTTAAATTTCAAACGGGAACTAAGGGTCACTCAATGATTTGATACTTATAATCTAACATGATAATTATAATAACACAACTAATACATGCATATTCAAAAGCTAATAACACATGCAGACCTTAAAGTTAAAAACATGCATACACAAAACCCAATAACATGCGTACAAAAAAATTATCAACGAAGAAGTTAACCTAAAGAGCAGATTCCAAATGAAATAGAGGGAAATCGAGGAGTGCACGACCTAAAACGTAGGCTAAAAACAGTCAAAAACGCCGCCCAAGAACACGCAAGAAACTGCACCAAAACGCACCAAAAACGATTTTTAATCGGTTCAAATCAAAGATATTTCATTACAGAACAATTTAATCGGATTAAAAGTAAATTTAAACGGTCCAAAACAAAGAAAACGCACCTGGAAAATTCAATGTCGTAAAGTGAAATCGTGGGGAAGACGATGAATTGAGCGTAACTCCTTGCAGGTTCACGTTTTAGTATAAATGGCACTAGACGTCTGGTACTGGAAATAATTAATATGACGTGTTGTGGATTTAAATATTGATATTCGCGGGGGGTTTTAAACGTCCGTTGGGGGCCCTCGACGTCTATAATATTATAGACGTTCATCCGCCCCCCCCCAACGGACGTTTAAGAGGCTGAACACAGTTAACTCTTCAACTACCCTATCAGCAACTTAAATGTCCGTTGTGGGGGGAGGGGGGCTGGACGTTTATAATATTATAGACGTCAAGGCCCCTCGAACGGACGTTTAAGAGGATGAAAAAGTTAACTCTTCAACTACCCTGTCAGCAACTTAAACATCCATTGTGGCGGGGCCGGATGTCTATAATATTATACAAGTCGGGGCCCCTCCAACGAACGTTTAAGAGGCTAAAGCAATTAACTCTTCAACTACCCTGTCAGCAACTTAAACGTTCATTTTTGGCGGGGACCGGACGTCTATAATATTATACAGGTCGGGGCCCCTCCAACGGACGTTTAAGAGGCTGAAAAAGTTAACTCGTCAACTTCCCTGTCAGCCGTATAAACGTTCGTTGTAGGGGGGACAGACGTCTATAATATTATAGATGTCGGGGCCCTCCAACGGACGTTTAAGAGGCTGAAAAAGTTAACTTTTCAACTGCCACTTAAACATCCCTTGGAGGGGCCCCGACATCTATAATATTATAGACGTCCCCCCCCCCCCCCTCCCCCCCCCCACCCCACAACGAACGTCTACAGTCCCACTTATTTACGGATATGCCACCGGTCAATTATTTACGTTGGTGTTTTTGTGGACGGACGTCTATTGGATGACGTTAAAGGTCAATTATGCACTAGTGTATTAATGAGATGCAGTTGTTCTCATTCAAGGCTTTTCAAGCAAATTTCTTTCATAAATATGTATAACTGGATCAAATCGTTCATTCCATACACTTTCACAGCAGCAAAAATCATCCAAGCTGTCAACAACACAAACAAGCTAAGAAAATAACTACATTAACTATTATCATGTAATGCTAAGCATTCTTTTCTAAAAATGAAAACAAAACGAACTCATCATTAGCCTTCAACATGATAATATTATATGAATTCTCATGAAAATACCAAAGGTTCAGGTACATACTTTCATTTTTGTACTAAAAGACAAAAATTTAAAGAAGTCTAGAATTTGTTCTCAATTTTAGCAATATTGACATAAGGCTTAGCAATACCCCTATTATTCCAATATATATAGCCTTTGCGCACCTTGGCAAAATCCGCTTCCCTTGGTTGGGTTTTCAGATAACATCCTTTAAAACTTAATTATATTTAAGGTAAGTCCCTCCTAATCCTAATGAGGTTTAGGAAGATTAAATATATACAGTCTTACCCTTACAAAGGATGCATGATTTTCAAAGGTTTCATCCTCAACAAATCCAACATATATGTGCTTCCATTCTAAATCTACACCCGCAAGACAACATACATTGTTAAAACCAAACATGACAAATCATGGCCCACATAAGCAAAAAGATATGAGAGTGAGATTATAGTGACTTTGTTCCCAAAAAATCACTTACAAAAATATTTCAACTCATTGAAATATTGGCTAAAGTGTACATTACGTTGTTAGTGTTTTAAACTTGTCACCAAAAAAGACCAAATTTACTAGTATAGTGAGGGGAAACAACAACGGTTAATTTCTCTATAGGCCACGGTTTTTTAACCGAGGCATATTCAGGCAAGGCAAAAAGTCTAATACTTTTGGCCTCGGTTGAGAACCGAGGCATAAAAGGAGAGGATTTGGCCTCAGTTAACAGAAGCAGTAAAGTTTTTGATTTTTTAATTTTTTTTTTCGTAGGACTTTATGCCTCGGTTCAAGGGAATCGAGGCAGTATGTCCCACTCTACTGCCTCGGTTGTAGTTGAAACCGAGGCAGTAGACTTTTTTTTTTCTCATTCGCAAGACTTTCTGCTTCGGGTGTGACCATAACTGAGACCATAAGGGGCTTTCTACTTCGGTTATGACGTGAACCGAGGCATATATCCTTATTTTTTTTAAATGAGGTCTGTTTCTGCAACATTCCCAACCACAGAAACAAACCTGCATATATTTTTATAGCCAGAACAGTTTAGAATAATGTAAAAACTTATATTTTAAATGAAAATTATATTAAAACATAAATATATTGAATGGAATCATAAATCAACTTCTTAGAAGCATAAATCAATCTAATGTAATCATAAATCAAGTTTCAAGCATAAATCAATGCAATGTACAAAGTTAAACTTATAATAATGTAGAAAAACATAAAACAACTTAGAAACATAAACTTATAAACATAAACTTAGAACTTATTATATCCTAATATCTACTACATACTATTATATAAATGAATTACATATTTAGCAAGTGTTTTCCTCACAAGTTGAATTGACTTCTCTGGAATTGGAGCAGTCCTATTAAATCTCTACATAAAACACAATAATTTGAATTAGTGTATATGAAATCCAAACTATAGAGAAAATAAAATTCAAACCTAAATATTATCGTTTCCCATCCACTGGTGTAATGTGCACGAATGATGGTCATCATCGAAAACATAATGTAGTAACCATATTCATATGACCCCATTTGTCTATTACACTACAATATATCATCATAATTATAAAATGTTAAGTAACATCATTTGAATGGAACCAAATGTAACAAAGTATGGACTAAAATACCAAACCTTAAGGGCAACCCATGCAAGCTTTTTAGCTGTAGCAGTACAACTCCCAAATAACATCATATGTGTTGCAAGGGAACTATTAAAAAAAAATTCCTTTAGCATACATTTATATAACAAAAAAGTCGAAACATTGAGATTCTTACCAATCTACTACATGTCTAAGAGGGCTGGGAGGAGACTTCTGCAATGAACAAAACCAGACAACAGTGTTCTTGTTACCAATAAGGAGTATTGGTAAAACCTGAAGATGTGTTTTGATGATGCTGTAACTTATAGATTTTGGATGTAGTAGGAAAATGTTAAACATTGTAATTTTTACTAGTATAATCGATTATGGTTAAGCAATAATCGATTATCACAAGTCATACTTGAATAATCGATTATCACTTCATATAATCGATTATCACATTTTTGAAAACCTGTAACGGACTTGAATAATCGATTATCACTTACAATAATCGATTATTCATGGCAGTTGGGAGCTGACTTTTGGCACTCAGTGTACTTGGCTATATATTTTGTTTTGGAGAAATTAGAAGTGAACATTTTTGAACTGAGAAAGCTTAGACCACTATGTGTCAGAGGAACGTTCTCAGAAAGCTTTTTGTTCATTGTTCCCTTGCTTGGTCTTGGGAAAGGAGAGGCTCGCGTATCGTGTGTCGATAGTCGGAGTAGACTCTCTTCAAGTTAGCAAGGTGCTCTGCCTGGTTTTGTGAAAGGAGAAGCTTGTGTATCGTTGGTCGATTGCTGGAGCGGTTCTCCTCAAGTTGGTAGAGTGGTTCTTTTCATTTTATTCTTGTTCATTATCTTGTAATCTGTTAAACAATTTTTTAGTGAAAAAGGTTAATCACTATTTATAGTGATTAACGACTGGACGTAGAATCTTTTGATTCGAACCAGGATAAAAATTCTGTGTTGATCTTCTTATTCCCCACACTCATTTTATTTTACGTATATCAACTGTTTGATTAATTTTCTGAAAGAAAATTATTTTTACTAAAAGGACCAAATTAAGTTTAATTGTGATCGAATACGCTTTCCGTTCTCTGAGTTTTAATTCCGCTGCGCTATACTCTTCGAAAAATACCCCCTCCGATACCATCAGTTCTCCGGTATGGAGATCACAAGTAGCTGCCAATGACACCTGAAATTGGTAATAACTTATGAATCATGTAACAAAATTAATAAATGAATGTGTTGAAGTTAACAAACTTCAGTTACCCATGTATATAAAGGAGAAAATATATCTCCTTCCCCATTCCAAAGCTTTGAATATCATCAAATTTATTTCTTTCATGAGTCATAGAGGAGTTAATGAACCCATATACATCGTTGAACCCCTTCTTGTTACTAACATAAAAAATATATCTAAAATGAAGAAATAATCTGATATAAGTAAGTTGATAAAATAGATTTATATAAAAAAGTTTTCATAAACTTACATCATCCACAGCTGAATGAGTGTAATATTAATTTCTTCTCTACCCGACGCAAGCTCCCTAACATCTTGATGATGCAAGTACAATGGGATTTGAGCTTCTCTTCCAAATGTAGTAGAATCCCAGTGTACATTCATCGACGCATCTGAAATGATTTTAGCAAGCTCGTCTAACGCACCAAGAGGGTCATCCTCAGATAAATGAGTCTTCTTCGGTGTAGGACTTCCCTCTTAACCTATATGCTGTTAAATGCAAAAATGGTTATGTTATAATGGCAATTAGAAGTAAATATTAAAATTGAGAAGTATATATTACGAGTGTTTACCGAGGGATTAGATACATCACTAACCAAATGTCTAGGCCAGGTGACAAAGGACTTAAATGCTTCTTCCACAGTGAAGAACTCATCTGTTGGCACAGGAAGAACGACATCTCCTATGACAACTTCATCCACCGTGACCTTGAACTCATCTTCTGAAAGTTGTACACCATGCACTACATTGGCTGTCTCATAAACTATACCACAAGCCACTAGCATGGTCCCAGTATTAGAAAGAATATATAACTGACATGGACGAGTTTCATCCATGTCGTCCCCTGGGGCACCGGCAGTTGAACAACTTCCTTTACCGCTTCTACCTGTCAAATTAAATGTTAGGTTATGCAAAAAGTAAATTAGTAACCAAAAGTAAATAAGTTTACTTGTAGGGGGCACAATATGTTCCGCTACAGGAGATGGCGGAGGACAATTGCCATAATCCTCATAATGCTGCTAGAACTGGCGCGCAACCATTTCAGCAACTTCATCATACAACTCTGCCCGAACCTTCTTTATGATCTCCTGTGTCATCTCTTTTCTTATGTCCTCCTTCATCTTTTCGTATGAATATGGACGCGAGGAAGACCCAAAAAAATTTTGTATGCCTATGCCAGTCCCAGCACCACACACTCATCCTAGGTGCTCAGGTCGTCCAATAGTTGTGGCAAGAATATCCTGACAACCTTCTTGTGTGAATTGACCTTGGGAGCTCTGCTCAACCAAGGAGTCCTGTCACATAACAAAAGTTCAAAATCATTAGAAAGATCTATGTAATATATATAACAAAATTAATGTAAAAATATAAGAAATGACATCTTACAATTCTTTCAGATATTTCTCTGGTAGACTCCAAGTGATAGCGTCCTCCTCGAGCTAGGTTGGGCCAAAGCGCGAGGATGAAGCTATGGAGGTGGAATTTGTGCGGAAGTAATGGATATGGTGGTGGGTTCACAATATTGGTGAGATTTTGGTGAGTATTTGTGGTAGGATGGAGGTGTTTGATGGATCTCCGGAGAGGTTGGGCCAACTCTAGAGAAGGGTGGTTAGAGGGACCTCATGGGATGCTCTAGCCTTGACTTGAGACAAGATATGTTTGCACACATTTTGGCATAATAGCATTCAAATTCATCAAGTGATTTTACAAGGAAGGAGACCCTTCTATTTATAGAGAAAGGTGTCTCCAAAGTAGACAAGAAACCCTAAAAACTATCCACTCTTAAAGAGACATGTGGCAATCCTCTTTTACAAAGTTTCTCCACTCTTGGGATGCCATGTGGCAATCCACTTTTGTAAAGTCTTCTCCACTCTTAGAGTACCATGTGGTAATCCACTTTTGCAAAGTTCCTCCACTCTTAAAGTGCCATGTGACAATCCACTTTTGCAAAAGCTTTCCACTCTTAGAGTGACATGTGGCAATCCTCTTTAGGAAGAGTTTCTCCACTTGGAAAGTGACACATGGCCACTTCCGTTTTTTAAGAAGTGTCTTCACTAAGAGCTTGCCATGTGGCCATCATGTCCCATGGTGGGACACACTCTTTTAAGCTAATATTACAAACCATACAATACTTAGCCCTTAATACAAGGCCTAAAATTAAATACTATACTATTTGACCCTTAATACAAGGTCTAAAATACACACAATTTTACTAAGAACATGTTGATGACTCATGATGATTAGAGCTCGGACCCACCTTTCATAGATGAATCCAACTCTTCTTAAGTATGCTTAACCATGGCTAGGGCATATGCCATCATACCCTCCCTCTTAAAAAGGATTTGTCCTCAAATCTTTAAGTTTCTTCAAAAACCCTCTTCTTCATATTGATCAACTTATGTATCAACAAAACCCTCCGGGGTCAAATAACTTTCTGCAAAAAACAAGAGATAAAGTAAGTGTTATTAGAATAATCAACCCAATTATGTAGTTTCCCTTTAAGTCCCGGCTTATCTTGTGTTGAATGCATATGCATTTGGAGTGACTTCCTTTTTTACCACCAAGTCTCATTTGGTCTTGTCTTTCCAATCTACTAAAGGAAGATGGAAAGAATACCCCTTTTGAATCTTCACACAAGCCTGTGGCCCTTAACATGAAGACTCTTTTGTTGGGACATTCATTGGACATGTGTGTATTGCTTTGACACTCTGAACATTTGATTTTGTATATGTTAGTGTCATCTCTTTCCTTTTCTCTCTTTTTTTTCATTTGTACTTGGTCTGTTTCAACTTGAGATGGAGTGAGAGGATGAAGTACAAACTTTCTATCTTTATGGTTGAAGGTTATCTCATTGGTACGACCATGATGTATGGTTTCCTTTTCAAAAAGCCAAGGCCTTCCTAACAAGATGTGACAAACTTCCATAGGTACTATGTCACATAGCACACTATCTTCATAATTCCCTATGGAAAACTTAACCTTCACTTGTTGATTAACTATCATGTCTTCACCATCATTAAGCCATTGAAGTTTGTAAGGTTGGGGGTGAGGCAATATAGTTAAGGCTAACTTTTCAACCAACCTAGTGCTACAACAATTGCAACATGAGCCACTATCCACAATAAGAGAACACGTGTTTTCTAAAACTTGACATCTTGTATGAAAGATGTTCTCTCTTTGGGTTTGGACTTGGGGACTAGGTTGATTCTTCAAAACTCTTCTCATCATGAGGAGATCTCCCTCGCATGGGTAGGAATCTTCTCCTTCACTCTCATCCTTACTTGTGCCTTTCTCCTCCTCCTCTTCACTACTATATGAGTCAACATCTCTCAAGATTATGGTCCTTTTAGTGGGGCATTGTGATGCCATATGACCTCTACCTTGACATTTAAAACATTTAATTTCACTAGTACGAGTGTGTAATGATGTTCCCTCCCTTGATCTATCTTTTTCTTTCTCCTTCCACAGATTCCTAGAGGGTTCCTCTTCCATCACTTGCTTACCTTCCCTCCTATGGTCTTTCTTAACACTAGAGTTAGAGTGGTCAATTTTCAAACCTTTTCTCAAATGTTGTTGCTCAACTTTTATGCAAATTTGTACCAAATCATTGAGATCTTGATAGGGCAACAACTCGACTTTATCTCTAATATCAAGATTAAGACCACTTAGAAATCTAGAAATTGTGGTTCCTTCTTCTTCCCTAATTCCCGCCCTCATCATGTAGAGTTCCATCTTTTGCCTATACTCTTCCACACTCATGGTTCTTTGTTGGAGTCTTTGGAGTTTATCCATAAGCTCTCTATGGTAGTAGGAAGGTATGTGTCTTCTTCTTAGAGCACTCTTCAAGTCATTCCAATATTGGACTTGAGGGGAATTAGAGAGTCTTCTTTCTCTCACTAGGGCAGTCCACCAATACATGGCATTCCCTTGAAAGCTTAAGGTGGCTAGGGAAACTTTCCTTTCCTCTATTATTTGATGACACTCAAAAAGTTGTTCTACTTTCATTTCCCAATCTAGGTATGCCTCAACATCTTCTTTCCCATGGAAATGAGGAAGGTCTAGCCTAATCTCTCTTGGTGGTTGTTCACTCTCCTTTCTATACCTTCTAGGTGGAGGATGTTGGTAGAATTGGGCAGTGGTCCTACTATCTTGTTCAGGGTATGTGTTTTCTGTGGGAGTTTTTGAACTCCTCCTTGAGTGACTCCTACTCCTACTTTTCTTTATCTCTTCTTGGACCTTTTCTTGTTTTTGGGCTAGAACTCTAAGCTCTTCTTCTAAGGTTTCAAGATATTGTTCTCTTTCAACTCTTTCTTTTTCTTTCAAAATGGATTCTTGCTTTTGCCAAAGTTTTAGTGATTTTAGTTCCTTGGCCATTTGTTCTAAATTTGGTTGGGCTTCTTCACTATAATCATTATCAATTTGGTAAGAAGGTTCCTTAGACATTCTTAAAAAAAAATTCAAAATATGTAATGCACACACAAACTTGTATTTCAAAAGTAAATTCCTTTAGAGATTTAAGGAGACAAAATAATCTCAAGTTCACTTCCAGGAAAGAGAGGAGAATCACTAAGGATCACTTAAAATCCAAGTCTTTCCTAGCCAAAGTTTACCTCAAGTTCTCTTGCACCAAACTTCTCAAATGGAATTAGGTTTGATATACAAGTAAACACACAATAAATTATAAGTAGTTAAAGACAACAATTAAACTAGACTATGCGGCCTAATTGGTAAAGTTAGAAGGCACTTTGGAACCTTCAAACTTTAACCAACTAAAAACGTTTTCAATATGGTTTACAAGTCTTTGTTATGATATGGGATTGAGTATCACAGACTACCCCAAGATACCTAACAAGGTTATGAGTTACAAATCCAAAAGCAATACAATTTTACAACTCAAAAATGCGTAATACAAATAAATAATGTGTGTTCCTCTCTAAAGTGTTTCACTCCTTTTCTTCTTGTCTCTTCCTCAAGGTTTCAAGGTCCAAAGAGGTCTCCGATCACCCAATATACTATGTCCAATTTCGTTTTTCCTCCAAAAAAATATCCTACACCAAATATCAAACCAAATCCGAAAGGTAGGAATCCAAAGAGAATGCAAATCAAGGGCCAATTTTAACAATAGCTCTTCAAAAGGAGTTATGTTGAGACAAAACAAAGAGTAATGAACAAGACAATCAAGAAAATAAAGCTTAAAAACAAAGGCTAGGCACTCAAAAGAATTACCTAAAGAAAGGCACTAGAATAGATGAATAAAACCAAAAACAATTAGAATAGAGAATTATTACTTCTTATCCTTACAAACACTTAGCTAATGGTGCAATGTAGGTAGAGACAATATTTTGTCAAAAGTGTCATGTCCAAGTGTCATGTCCAAGGGTCATGTCCAAGTGTCATGTCAAGGTATTATGTCCAAGTATCATCTCCAAGTGTCATGGTAAAGTCTCATGTCAAAGTCTCAAGTCAAAGTAACTTTTTTTTTTCACTTTTGCTTTTGCTTGTACTTTTACTTTTTTTTTTTTACTTTGGCTTTTTACTTTTGTCTACACTTTTGTTTTTCAACACAAATTAGATCTGGACAATTTGTTTGGGTAGCTCAAAGTTCATGACTAAAAAACAATGGAAGAAATCTTACTAGAATCAAAAATAGAGTATGAAACTCAAAGAAACACAAGAGAAACTTAACTCTAAGAACTTGACAATGATCTAATGACAAGCATGAACTCAAATATGAAAGAAAAAAAAGCACTCAAATGGATGTATATAGTGTAATTTCGAAATCCCAATGGAACATATTTTTTTATGATTTTTGCAAAGCCCGAACTAAGAGAAAATGACATATAAATGACTACACATGACTCTAGACAACATGGATGGAATTAAAAATAAAAAAATAACCCAAAAATGACATTAAAACAGAACCGAATATAAGAAGAAAGACTCAAAAAAAATATAAAAGCACACCACAACACATGTATATGGAAACTTAGTGGTAAAAACCGAATGGTTCCGCTAAAGAACAAACTAGAACCATAAAAATAACATATATGGATGTAAACAATGGAAGACAATAAAGAACAACACAATAACAACAAGAAATACACAAAGATAGGTAAAGGACCAAGATACTTAGCTCTTGTAGACCCAAAGCTCTTGATACCAAATGATAGCGTCCTCCTCGAGCTAGGTTGGGCCAAAGCGCGAGGATGAAGCTATGGAGGTGGAATTTGTGCGGAAGTAATGGATATGGTGGTGGGTTCACAATATTGGTGAGATTTTGGTGAGTATTTATGGTAGGATGGAGGTGTTTGATGGATCTCCGGAGAGGTTGGGCCAACTCTAGAGAAGGGTGGTTAGAGGGACCTCATGGGATGCTCTAGCCTTGACTTGAGACAAGATATGTTTGCACACATTTTGGCATAATAGCATTCAAATTCATCAAGTGATTTTACAAGGAAGGAGACCCTTCTATTTATAGAGAAAGGTGTCTCCAAAGTAGACAAGAAACCCTAAAAACTATCCACTATTAAAGAGACATGTGGCAATCCTCTTTTACAAAGTTTCTCCACTCTTGGGATGCCATGTGGCAATCCACTTTTGTAAAGTCTTCTCCACTCTTAGAGTACCATGTGGTAATCCACTTTTGCAAAGTTCCTCCACTCTTAAAGTGCCATGTGACAATCCACTTTTGCAAAAGCTTTCCACTCTTAGAGTGACATGTGGCAATCCTCTTTAGGAAGAGTTTCTCCACTTGGAAAGTGACACATGGCCACTTCCTTTTTTAAGAAGTGTCTTCACTAAGAGCTTGCCATGTGGCCATCATGTCCCATGGTGGGACACACTCTTTTAAGCTAATATTACAAACCATACAATACTTAGCCCTTAATACAAGGCCTAAAATTAAATACTATACTATTTGACCCTTAATACAAGGTCTAAAATACACACAATTTTACTAAGAACATGTTGATGACTCATGATGATTAGAGCTCGGACCCACCTTTCATAGATGAATCCAACTCTTCTTAAGTATGCTTAACCATGGCTAGGGCATATGCCATCACCAAGTGTAGGAGCCCGATGGTCTTATACGGGCTAACTTCCACTTCTCGTGTCGAGATAGTGATGAAGGAGGAGGAGGAGGGTCACCACCCTCAGAAAGTGGAAGTCTGCTATCTGACTTCTGCTTCATTAGTTTTTCTTCAAGCTTCTTATATCCACCACGAGACAGTAGGTGTGGATTTTTATTCTGAGCGCTTATTTCCTATGCTTTTGACCTTTTTTCCTGTGAGAAAATGAAAAAATTGTCATAGTAGAGAATTATGAATGATGAACTGAATGATTTTACTGCACTTACCTGCCATGCCTCGGATGAACGAAGCTCTACAAACTGACGCCATGTTTCTACGTCAATTGCTGAATATTTGGAACATGGATTTTCATTACTTTTTGGTCCAAATATATATCTAGACGTCAATTTTGTCTTAAACCCTCGAAATCTTTATGTAATTGCAGATAAACACCTATTCCTTAAGCTCTCGACGTTTGGCATATCGAATGTTATCTACAACAAAGAAAGTAATAAGCTTATATCAATACAGATTTATCAATATAATGAATATAGAATTTGGAGCAATATTGGTTAACTTACCAATAGATCTTGCCAGATGAGATTCCGATCAGCCTCAGAAACATGGTCAAAGGATGAAGTAAGTATAGAGATACGATCACGTGCTAGTACTCCAAGGTAAGACCTAAATACATCTGCATTTGGGCCAGATGCAACTCCAATGACCACGTCAATAATGACAGGTGTCCTCTCACCTGCATTTCTTCTAAGTATGAGTTGTCGTAACCTTGTCGCTCCTCTTGTCCGTCTAGAAGTGGTGGGGACTTCATCGCCTGATGAATGAGGTGACTCAGTCATATATCTGTCACAATAAATAAGATGAAAGATAAATAAAACACTTATAAAATAACATATATTATTTAACAAAAGCCATAAATATTTACACAAACATGAAATTCATACATAATCATATGGATTGGTCATATATATATTACCTCATTGTGATCTTCTCGTATTGCTTGTATATCATCAACTAGAGGGTCGTCATCCAAATTTATTGTCGATTTTAGCGTCTTTGGGATTCGCGAACAAACGCTTAAGTTTGACAACTAGTGGAAGGTACTAAACTACTTTCAAAGCAGAACCATTCTTTTCTATGTGACCACCATCTTCACCATTTTTTTTACTTGTATCGTGATAACCCACATTTTGGACACTTTATCAAAACTTCATTCTCATTCCTATATAATATGCAATCATTCGGACATGCAAGTATCCGTTTATATTCCATACCCATCGAACAAAGAATTTTTTTTGCATCATAATTACGATTGGGTAACGTATTTCCATCTGGCAGCATTTCATTCAACAACGACAACAATTCTGTAAAACTCTTATCACTCCATCCATTGCTCGCCTTTAAATTCATGAGCCTTAACACCGCTGACAACCGTGTGAACTTAGTTGAACCCATATACAAAGGAGTCTCTGCATTAGTGGACATCGTTTCATACACATGTGCTTGGGCAAAAGCTTCTGCGCCAACATCGCGGATCATGTCCTCTAAGTTGTCTTCTTTTGCTTGATCTTCCATATCCAATGTGGAATCATAAACATTTTTCAGTTGGAGAGACAGTTGGAAAGTCTGTTAATTCACCGTGCCATATCCATGTTGTATACCTTCGTATGAAACCATCACAGATAAGATGTTCCCTAATATCAGTTGCGTTCAACTTCCTCCCATTCAAACTCTATAAATTCTTCTACCCCTCTCTCGTACTCAGTGTTGATGCGTGGTAAATTAATCCACCCTCTATCCGTATGCATGTTTATTGAAATTGTTTACACAATTTCAATAATCTTGAATGATCATTTTGATCGTGTTTGTATTCAAGGTGTGACCCTATCCCATTCAAGAATATTCGCTTCTTTTAGTTTATTAAACATATCAATTTTAAACAACATATCTTAAATTTCACGAAATTTTGCCAGCATTTTGCATTGGTCTTCAGGTTACACGAAATGAAAGTGATTGTAAATGACCTATACACAAGCAATGAAGATGGAGATAGTTTTAGGATCAAGTACTTGGGAGCGTGGCAACAAGCTTGGTGAGAATGAAAGTTGCGACTGAAATGGAAGCACCGGCGACGGAGATGGAAGCAGAGGCAGACGCAACACCACCAAAACTGAGACGCGGCGGAGATGGAAGCAAAGTGGAGGAAACACCAAAGCATTTGACGGTGGTGACCACACGGAGAGGAGGAGACGACGACGATAAACGAAGGTCACCGACGATGGGAGCAAACGCGACAGAAGCAAACGGAGATGGCAGGGTTTCTGTAGCGGCCCGCTGAGAAGAAGATGAACGAAGGTGGTTCTATTCACGGAAGAAATTTAAACACCTTACTGTCTCGGTTCTTCACTTAACCGAGGCATAAAACCTTTACCACCTCGGTCAAGAAGCCAACCGGTGCATAAACACCAGCTGAAACGTCTGAAACGTCAGAGGTTGGCAGAGGGTTTTGCAGTGGAGCAGACATTTATGCCTCGGTTCTCATCAGAACCGAGTTAGTAGTGTGGAAAGTCTTGTTTGGCAGGTGGGGACAGGTCTGGGTGGCAGGTCTGAAGCAGAGAGATATGCCTCGGTTCTGCTTAGAACCAAGTTCGAAGGTGAGTTTAGGCATTGGTTTAATGTAAACCGAGTTAGTAAGGTGACCTTTACGCCTCGGTTCTCATCAGAACCGAGTTAGTAGCGTGCAAGTCTTGTCTGCCAGGTGGGTGGCAGGTCTGGGTGGCAGGTCTGAAGCAGAGACATATGCCTCGGTTCTGCTTAGAACCGAGTTAGTATCGTGCTTTAGGCATTGGGTTTGGAGCAACCGAGACATATATGTTAGCTTTATTTACGGTTCTGCCACCGCGTTTTTATACGCTCCGGGTTTGCTAAAACCGAAGCGTATATGGCGCTTTCAAATCCCCTTTTTTTACTAGTGATTGAACCATTGTTACAAAATAATGATCATTTTAAACAACTCAAAAATTGGAGGACGACCTTGAACAAAACTAACTAATAAGATAGTCAAAATAGGTATTAAGCCTATTTTTATTCTAATTAATTATAACTCTATAAATAATACAATCTATTTTTTATTAGTATCTAACAATAATATCTAATTAAATCTAATAATATCTCAATATATATTTTAATTTGTAATAATATCTAATATATCTTTTAATTTGTAATAATATCTAATATATCTTTTAATTTGTAAACGTATATATTATATAACAATATCCATTAATATCTTTTTAAAATGTATAATAATATCTAATAATAATTTTTGTAATTTAATAACTTTTTCCCAAACCTATTTTTTTAGAAAATAAAATAAGCCTTTGAATAAAAGTAACAAACTATTTTATTTTTTATTTAAAATAGTTAATCACATTTATATATTTTTTTTAATTATTAAAATTTCTAAATCTCACATTTCTCATCCAAAACAATTTTCATCCCAAAACATATACTTTTTCTTATTATATGACCCATAAGATACTTAAAATTATAATTAAACAAACATATTCATACTTTAACCTACCATGCATAATAATTATTATAAATACCCCACTTTTGAACATAAAAACTTACCTATAAAACAACAAAAAATCAAAAATATATTATGCATACAATAAAATTCAAGGGAGTTACTCTCTCTACCACCACATACTGCTCTCTGCACCTCTTCATTTCATTTTTGTCCTTCAGTGTAATATTTAAACAGATACAAATATAAGTTGAATTGTTAAACGATTGACATTAAACATTCGTTGAAGGAAAAACGTTGTCCACATCCGTTTCATTGTAAAATGAAACTAAAACCTATCTCTCTCTGCCCAACAACTATTAAGGCCCCACCTTTCTCGCTCTTACTTTTCATGCAGAAACTTCCCCTTGCAACTCATCAACCTATCAAACTCCTACATACATTCTCATGATATAACACACCAACACTCCTGCAACCTCATTTGTGCAGTTACTTCATGGTTTAAACTCTCCATCTCCCTCTATATTTTTTCTCTTCTTCCATTGAAACCTCTCCTTCCAATGCAACTCTTTCTTTCTTTCTCATGTACCCCGCTCTCTTTCTATTACTTATTCTTCATATAAATGCTAAACCCCAAACTCGTCTTATCTTCAAAAGTTCACATATCTTCCAATTAAATACTCAATCTCTCACTTTCCATTATAAAGAACCTACCTTCATGCAAAGACCTATTAGTCACTGTCCCTCTCTCATAAGATCCTCCACATACACATATATATTATTTCACAAACTCTCACTCATCAATTTCACGCTTAATCGACACTAAACTTCCCATTTCTTCTCTATAACCAAACAAACTCACTCACGTGCTATTCCAACTTAAAACAAATATTTTATCTATGGAAATCCTTGACGTGAGACTCACCCTCCCTTCCATTCCAAAATAACGATGTCATGTTTCTCCCTCTTGGCTCTCTCGAGGTGAAATCCTTTTCCATGCAACATCTCTACATAATACTCTCTATGCCTTTCTTCACTTTCTCTACCTTCATACACATACTCGTCCCTATACCCGTAACTCCACCCAAAACTACACATGGCTACCTCTACCTCTTCTTCTTTTCCTTCGGATCTAACTACATCCTGAGGCTAGGAAAGATCTCTTCCTCTACTCTTATTCCTTTCTCTCTCCTTCCAACCACCTACAGAACTCTTCCAAGCTTTATCTCGTCTTCTTTTTACTCAGTCCAAAACTCCCACTTACTCCTTATCTTCTATTCAATAAAAACCACCACCCATAATATCTTCCAAACACTACAACCCAAGCAACCAAACCTTCCTCCCACTCATCTTTAACTTACCATTTCCAAAACCACAACCCCCAGTTCTCTTTCTTCTATCACACCATGCATACATAAAACGATCCACCCTCACTAACTTTCTAACATTCCGTAACACCATCATACCTTCATTCACACTCCTTATCTCTTCTACTTCTTAAACTCCTCTTTCTCTGATTCTAATTTTTTAACCAAACTCACTAGTACAAAAATCGCGTACAACGTCAAATATTTTGGGCTTTTAATGGCGAATTCGCGAACGACGTCATATCAGAAGACGTTAAATTGACGTCGAATTTTAAAAAATTTGACGTTAAATTAACGTCAAATTTTGTCAGTATACAACATTAACTTAATGTCGAATTTTGTCAATATTCGATGTTAATCAAATTTTTTTTTTAATTAATTGTGATCCTTTTTAACAACTCTACAAGATCTGAAAAGCAGAAAAACAACAAATTTCAAGTGTTTGGTATTTTATAGAGCATGAACTTTGATCAACAACAAACAACAGTAACCAACAACAATAACAAACAACAAACAAGTTCAATCAAACAACAACAAACAAGTGCAACCAAACAACAATGACAAACAAGTTCAACCAAACAACAACCATAAACAAGTTAAAAAAAACAACAAATAAGTTCTTCAAAACGAAAACGAAACTAACCTTCAAAAGGTGGGTTCATCGAAATAAACTGTCGTCACCCGTGAGAGAGAAAGCATAATGCATCTATGAAGGACAAGAACACGAAAATAATCGATTAAAACAAATGAAAATCATACATAAAGTAATTAATTAACATGCATTTGTATCAAATGAAAGTAAGATTACCTGTGATGGTCATCAAACTTCGTTTGAGAAAAGTTTGAGAAGAGAAGAGGGTCTCGCGCGCTAAGATAAATTGAATGAATTTTCAATATCCCGCTTAAATTTTTATTGAATTCACTAACATTTTAACGTCTAACGCTACGACATTCGACGTTTTATATCCGTTTACGTCGAATTACAATTATAAACGACGTTTAATAATTGCATTTATTTACAAAAATGTCATTGATCATTTTTAACGTTGGCTATTTAGTGGTTCGACATTAAACGCGTGACGTTATACGTTGTTTTTGCACTAGTGACTCTAACCAAGTAAACTCTCCCACACACCCATTCACTTTGCACTAGTGACTTTAACTAAGTAAACTCTCCCACACACCCATTCACCAAACAACATAGAAAGCCCATGCAGAAAACTCCACTAAGAGAAACAACCCAAAGGCAACCTCTCTCTTCTTACCCTTTATGTAAATCCTCTCCCTTATTTTACTCATATCTTTCCACTTATGACATCCTCATCTTAAATTCATCATAGAATACTTAACTCCCATGCAAAGTTACTCTCCCACTTTAACATCCCGGAAGGATCTTCTTACTCTCCTTTCTCACTATCTTAACTCCACCACACCAACCCGAGACATTTCTTCACACGTAACCTACCAAGCTTTCCTACCACTTTCCAGAGCCTACCTTCTTATCTTTCTCCTCACAACACACTCACGGCTTTCCCAAACCTATCACTATTATCAATTCTTTTTCAGAACCGATAGCACAATATACTCTCCTAACCACTCTAAACTGTGACCACACTCATTCCTCTCTTCACAAACTCACGCCAAAAGCTTTTTTCCACTCTTCCAAACAAAATTAAAACACATACACCCACTCTGTCGTGACCCTTCTCTTTTCCTTTCCTCACATATACTACTCACTACCCACATGCAAACAGAATCACCATGGTTCTCATGATTTGCAAGAGTTTTGTTTTTCTCTTTCCTTAAACGAATTTCAAAATCTGTTTTTGTAAATTTTTTTAACGGATTTCGACATCCGTTGAAGGATTTTTCAAAATCTTCATCGAATTTCGACATCAATTGAAGAAAAGAAGTGGGAGTGTAAGATTTTTTAAAATATAAAAGATAATTTTAGAATTTTTTAAAAATGTTGTGGTGAGTTGGTGTAAAGAGGAAATTCAAATATGACTATCAATACGTAATTGGAAGCTCTACCAACTGTACTATCTTTCATTTTTATAATAATTCTTTTTTTTAATTAAAATTTTATAACAATTACACTTTTAGATATGTAATTTTTTTGGTTGTTACCATCAGTGGTGACATAAAAGAGAAATTAAACCTACAAAATTTGAAAAACTTATAATCTTAACGCCAATGCACAAAACGTTGTGAATGTCAAAAAACGAAAACGTTGTTAAAGAAGCATAAAGGAAATAGCTGGTTTCAAACCAACAAAACTCAAATATTAACACCATCTTTACAAACGAGGTAAACACAACCAACCACTGCAAATTTCGAATGACAAATACTACGGGGCTGGGTAGAAATTGTGAGATTCTTTTAGTGACTATACGACTATGGTGACAGCAAGCAACAGCGACAGTATGAAAGAGGGCTACACAACTGTGGACAACGAAGGCAAAACGGAGGAGACCACACCAAAAGAGAACCATTGACGGAGGGTAGGTCTCCAGAACGATGGAGAAGAAAGCAAAATGAGGAGGGAAGAGAAATCACGAAACCTAACTTAACCCCAATTTCAAACACAACCACCTGTCTTCCCTTCCCTTAACGCCAGCTTGGAATTTTAAATAATAAAAACTAAAACAAAACTATGCCAAATAGGAGGATTAGAAATCATGAAAACTTCAATGAAAAGAACCCACAACCCTAATAGTTGAAAATAGTGGTGACAAGTTGGTCAAAAATGTACCAAAACAAAAGATAAAATTACACTTTGACATTCTAAAATAATAATATTTTAAATATATTTATATTATTTATTAATTTAAAATTATAATACAAAAGAATGTATTTTTATGGAGAGTGTCAAACAAACTGTTTCCAAACGTTAATAACCGATATCCATTAAGAAGAACAGAGTTTCATCATTGACCAACTATTTATTCGAAATTCTAGTATACATAAAGGCTTATTTCTGATGAAGCTTTTGAGTACAAAGCCATGTGTTTCTTTCAATTAAAGAAATTCTTCGTTGAAAAGGAAGACTTTATTTCGAGAAGTGAATTTAGTTATTTATAGATAATTTGATAATATGTGATTGGATAGATTTAATAAATAAAAAATTTGAATAAAATACATTTTAACTTGACTTTAATAGTATATTAAAATAACAAAATTTAATTATAATATGAGAAAAATATATCTATTTTTAATTGATATAACATTCCCAATCATAATGCATGTATCTAAAATCTAGTTTTGTTCCATCGAAATATTAGATTAACGTTTTTAAATCCCAAGTAAAATAAATGAGAAGAAACTGGTTAGAGAAATCAAAGAATAGAATATTGAAAGTTGAAAGAAATACAGAACTGCAATCAGATTCATATTCACGTGGGAGAAAAAAAGTTGGTGGTCTCTAAAAATTGCAGGACGAACAATTCATCGCCACGTGGGCTTATTACACGACCAAAGATGGGCCCGTCCAAAAATGAAATCAGATTTAATTAATTAATTAATTAAATGAAAAGATTTCACGAGGAACAGTAGTTGTAATAAATAAATAATATGCTAAATAAATAAATAGTAAGAAATGAATAAGTAAAGTGGGAGAAGAAGATTAAACGAAAGAAAAGAAAACAAAAGAAGAAAAAACAAACCCTCTAAGACATTTCTTTTGATTTGCATTTTTCCGTTTCAAGCTCTCTCTCTCCCTCCCTCTTTCGCACACACTTTCCCTCCGTCGTTTCGTTGGCTTCTTCCTCTGCGCGCATTTCCGCTTTCACAACTAACGAAGCCGCCAGCGAAGCCATCCTCGAAAGCAGGTGAGAAACCGATCTCATCGTGGCTATCGCTTCAATACATGAAAATTCTTGCGTTTCCTTTTAATGCTCTGAATGATCTCTGTCTGTGCTGTTCTTGTTACTCATTCTCTCTACGCTTTCTTCTGAAACTGCAGCTCTTGTAATCCGCCATGGATTTCCTCTGGTCCGAGAATGCGACGCCGCACTCCTCGCACTTCTCCGCCGCGATCTATTTCGCCTTCGCCAGTTTCGCGGCCAGGTTCTTCCTTGACAGATTCGTTTTTCGTGTAAGTTCCTCTGTTTGCTTAGCGAATTTATTGTTCCTTTCCGAATTGGATTCCTGTAGATGGCTTGTTTCTGTTTTGTTAGAGATTTAATTGAATAAAATAGAAGAAACGGCTAGTTCTGGTTTGTGCCTGTTTTATTGATTATCCTTTTTAGGGTTCCTTGAAAGAAACTGCTGAAGCCTTCGGTTTTATTAGTAATTTAGCACAACTTTTCTTTGAGTTGGTGGGTTTTTTTTTATTTTTTTTTCTGTTTTAGGTTGCATTTAATCGGTATTTGTTTCCTGCAATTTGTTCAAATTGGTGAAGGATCTTTCAGTTGAGCTTCCATTGGTGTTAATTGCGCAATTGAAAATTAAGGCATCAGTGTTCCTCTTATGGAAAATGTTCTAATGCAATGCTGCTCATTTGTGTTGAGTTAAATCTGTCTATTGGTATTCTTTTATCCTTCTTAATTATGTTGTTGGTCCTCTTTGGCAATTAAGAGTTATTCTTAGCTCATATATGGCAAAAATATATGATCTATACTTCCTATTGTGTTGGGACACCGATTGTATTGGGAGGTTTTCTACATTTCCAATTGATGAATGGAGGGTATCATGTGTTATTACACAGTTGATTTTGTGTTACCTTCTGTTCCCTACCGTTACCACCACCATGCATTACTGTTGGTAGACATTACTTTCTAATCTTACTGGTGAAATTAGGATGCAAAAAAGGAAAAAGCGCTGTTGTTTGTAAAGGGTTATAGAAGAATATCGTCTTCTCAAAACATGTAGGAAATGACTTGGCCATTGTTGTTGTTCTAGTATCACAATTCCGTAAATCACAGAAATTTATCTTTTGTCTGGAAGGATCTGTTTGCTAAATGTCACTTTGGTTTCTTTCACCTGTTGTGTTGGGAAGAAAGTACGATAGTGTGGTGCAATCTCAGTCCGGCCGAATGGGATGATAGGTTAAATATTTTCTGGCAAAGCACATCAGTAAGGATGATCAAAGATTTGTAATGCCTGAGCTTGAAATTTTTGTAAATTCTTAATTGTTCCACGAAGTTTTGTCAATCAGTTTAGTGATCTGTGGAAAAACATATTTTTTGGAAGCAACTATGACCCTATTACGGTTTAGAATAATTCCAAATCCTCTTATATCATATTCTTACTAATCCTCCCACTTACTAAACGAAAAATAAATATACAGTATCTTTTGTGTTTTCAAAATTCATTTACCTTTTCCTTCGTATTTTTAAATACTGTTATTGTCTACAGAGGTTGTCCATTAGGATGTTGACAAAGGGTAAAGCGCCATCACGTATTACAAAGGAAATGCAAGTAAAGATTGGAAAATGCTCAGAGTCAATGTGGAAGTTAACATATTATGCTGCTGTTGAAGCATTCATTCTTAAAATTACCTACAAGGAACCCTGGTTCAGTAATACGAAATTATACTTCAATGACTGGCCAAATCATGAGTTGAAGTAAGTATTTTATGTTGCATGATGAAAAAAACCAGTCTAGTCAGTAACATGGTTTTCCCACATTGAGTGGCCTGCATTTATCTTGTTGACCTGTTCTATTTGTGTTCATCAGGAAAACATTCTCATTGAACCTTGTACTCATCTTCAATTTTATTTGCTTTACATCTTAAATTTTCTCATATGGTTAAGATCATAACTCAATTCATAATTTACAAATCTAGGTTCACATTAAGACTGAGTAATAAGTTTTCAGAAATTGACAGTTGGACCTTGGGCATTTTTGTTTTGTAAACTACTAAACACCTAAATGTAGTCTTTTTATTTTAGTTAATGGAGAACTAGGTGCATGACAGCAAATTTCAAGAGTTTCAAAGGAATATACACATGTTTCTCACTTTGTCAAAAGACAATGCACATATCTATTTTATATGGTTTTATAGGCTAAGATTAATTTGTACCTTGCTTCTTTTAACTTGATGTCATCTTTTCTAACTTGCCACTTTTTGGTACAATTTTTTTTTGGTACAATTTTTTTTTGGTACAATGCAACTTGCTATCTGGTTCTGTAGACATAATTCAAATGGCGGGAATTTTAACTTTTTGGAAGTTGTTTATAAGATTATTGTACTTGTATGAGTTTTGTGGTAAATAGAAGTTGGCATATTAAAATTTATATTGCACCCTATTTTATGTCTTATCCCAGGAGTTCTCTGGTGTTGTACTACATGTGCCAGTGTGGGTTCTACATATATAGTATTGCTGCTATTCTGACATGGGAGACTAGAAGGAAGGATTTTTCTGTGATGTTTACCCACCATGTAATTACTGTTTTACTAATTGGGTGCTCATATCTAACGAGGTAAAATATCTTGATGTTTCCAACAAGCCTTAATTTTATTTGCAGAATATCCAATACCTGTTTTACATAAACCTTAAATTTGGAATTTAGTTATTATTTGTTATTTTTTAAACAAGCATGAAAATTCTCACTCGTTGTCTCATTTCTAGAGTGTTTTTAACGTTTTGCATCTGTTAAGAGTTTTAGACATTAATGTGTTTTGTTGCCCAAATAATATTCATAAACGTAGGTGGTGTTTTTAAAGCCAGTAAATTTTTAAGTCTCTGTTTCTAAATATGTTTTGGGATTTATCAAATGTTTCTACTTTCTATCTTTAACTAGTATAGTTTCTGGAAATTTCATTTTTTTTAATTTACTGCATGGAGATGGATGACCATTTAATCATGCTTGTTTTTTCCTGTGTAAAATAATTAGGTAATTATCTCACAAGGCCTTCTTAAATTTGTTGCATATGATAAAATTTCCATTATTATAAATAATATTTAAGAGCCTGTATTATTTCTCGAGGCTATGTTTGGATATCCTCTGTTGAGTGGAATGCAATAGGGTGGAACAAAAGGAAGTGGATGGGTGAAATGGTGGATTTAATCCCACAATCCCAAGTTGAAAGGGGAGAAAAAAAGGGATATTGGGTGGAATGGGGTTCATTCCACTGAGCTCCATTCCACTCTTTTCCATCAATGCAAACATACTTGAAACTTCTAGTCCTATATGTACCTTTTTAGAGCATTAATACTGGCCGATAGTTACATATTATGGTCTGTGGCATGTATTATGTAATTACCTAAGTAACTTGTATGCAATAAAACAATATCATGTCCGCACTTAAATAGATGTATGCCTTAGATTCGATTTGAGACTCTGTAAATGCTTAGAACTGAGAAATGCTGGACAAGTATCTTTTTTCTACGATAGATTAGAATGTTCTTTCATGTCTGCTTTCTTCTTGTGACTTCAGACTTTTTTTAGGTTTTGTTATATTAGGTTGGGTAATTTAGATAATTGGAATTGCAAAACCGACACTAAAATCATAGATAGAAATTGTGAGAGATAACTTACACTTGCTGCACTTACAGTTTTTTTAGGATTGGCTCCATAATCCTCGCCCTTCATGATGCAAGTGACGTGTTCATGGAAGCTGCCAAGGTTTTCAAGTATTCTGGAAGGGAGTTTGGTGCAAGTGTGTGTTTTGGATTCTTTGCAGTTTCGTGGCTCATATTGCGGCTAATTTTCTTTCCTTTTTGGGTTATTAAGGCAACTAGGTTCGTCTTTTTTATTTTTATCATATTTATTTGACTTTGTTTTGGTAGATGCTTATTTATTAATCTTATTTCTGTTTCCACTGTCCAGCATTGATCTTCAACAGTGCCTAAACCTGTCAGAAGGTTTTGACATGTTTCTCTACTACGCTTTTAATACAATGCTCATAATGCTACTCATCTTCCATATATACTGGTGGAAGCTCATATGTGCAATGATCTATAGACAGCTGAAAAATAGGGGAAAAGTTGGCGAGGATATAAGATCTGGTAAGCAGGTTTCATCGATACAGGGTATTATGAGTATTGTATTATTGTTTTGTTCTGGAACCAGTCCAGTGTTAGGATATGTGCCAATGAATTTTTTTCATATTATCTTGCACTGAATCGTTTTTTAGTATTATTTTTCCTGGAGTACAATATAAAATGTTACTTTTGAGTAGAATGTTTTGCAATTCCTGTATCTTCTGGGATGCCAATAGCCTCTTACCCAAAATTTGGTGGTTCAGATTTCAGAAGAAAGTATACCCAAATATATTGTTGACTTGTTTTAGATATTATAATGTGTGACCATGGATCAATGACACGGGTAGAGTTGAAGTGCTAATTTATGAACATTCCTGTTTTATATCCCCTCCCACCCAACTTAACTCTGATTATCAATTTTTTTTCTTGTTAAGAAGTGGATTTTAAGCTTAACTCAATCTCACAAAACTGATTTGTAAGGTGAGGTTTGCACACTTATAAATTATAAATTGGTCTTAATTTTAGTTAATGTGGGACTTTCACACACTCCTCTCACGTCAAGATATATACATCTCGAGTGTGAGACTAGACATTAATGAGTGTTTTGGTAGCGGGTGAAACATATGTCCAACAATACAAATCTCACTAGGATAGACTATAACCCGATTTTGATACCATGTTAAAAAGTGGACTTTAAGCCTAATTCAACTTTACAAACTGGCTTGTAAGGTAAGGTTTACACCTACTTATATACTTTAAATTGACTTTAACTCTAATCCATGTGAGACTTTCAACACACCTTTCTCATGCTGAGGTATATACATCTCGAGCATGAGACTAGAAACTAATAGATGGTTCAATAGCGGTCCAATAGCAGGTGGAATGATATGTCCAACAAATTTTGTTATGATAGGTTCTAACCTGACTTTAGTACCATGTTAAGAGATAAACTTTAAGTCTAATTCAGCTCTACAAAATCAGTTTGTAAGATAAAGTTTGCACTCACTTATATACTATAAATTGGTCTTATTTTTAGTCAATGTGAAACTTCCAACCTCTCTTAAATCACGTATTTTATTCAGTTAAATCATGATATATGTTAATAGCTACTATTAATATCACTACTGTATCTGGTTGCAACCAATTTTTTGCATCTACGCATATCCTTACTTTAGTCATCATCATGGGTAAATATGTACTTTATTTTTACTGAAGGAGTTTTCTTTTTCCATTTTTTTTTGCAGATTCAGACGATGATTGAGTTTGGATAGACGAAGGGTTTTGTTGAGTTTTCTTTCTTCCCGATGATTGGTGATAGCTGCTTTTGACTTGTCTATAGATTTTTAGGAGTTCAGTTGGTTAAAACAACCAATGGAGGAGGCTATCTGAAGTTTCGTTAGTTTCAAAATTTTCACCGATTACCGAGTAAAAAGGGAGTAGGCAACCGTCAAAGCATATTTTGATTCTTATATTTTTGCTGTAAAAATGATAGGCATTCCTGTATAATTGTTTTTCTAAACCAACCCGTTTAGGTAACTAGGAGTTGAATGATAATTAGCTTATAAAGAATATGAAGGAGAAAGAAACTTATAGTCATTCTGCTTTTGAACGCTTTGTAGCCATAGGCCGCACACTGGTGCACTGTACTGTTTTGACTGCGCATGTTTGATTTAATTTGTTTTAGTTTTCTTGTCTTTTTAATAAGTTTTTTGAAAAATAAACATCTTTTTTTCTTTTAAGCCTAACTAAATATGCTATAACTCTGAACCTGCCTGTCTTGATGTGGTTTTATTGTTAATTTCATTGTTCCCAGATGTTCAGATTAACAGACCCCCACCTCCTCCCTAACACAAAAGTGTTGTGTTATTATATTTTTAGTGTGGACGTGTTGATAAATTTCAATCATATTTACAACTTCTAATACGGTCTGTTGTTTCTTCATAAAAAACTGAAGGTTAGAATTGAAGTAGTATATTTAAATTTACCAAGTAAACAAGGAATTCGAAACTGAAGTATGAGTTTATACGCTAAATGAACGCTCTTGCTTTGGTTCCTGATTTTTTTTTTCTTCTCATTTATACTTAGTAGATGTTCCATTTATTATATTTACTTATATCAAAGCAGCGTCACTGTCTCACTAGTGCATGGAAATGATCCCCTGAGGATGCCAGATTTTCCAAATCACTTATTGCATATTCCGCAAGAGTTTCCTCCCTTGAACGTTTCTGATCCCCACCCTATCAACTGGTTTACTATCTATCTATTTATCTATCTTCATCCAAACTTAGAAACTGCATTCAATTCTTTTTTGAGCATACGACTCATGAGGTTTGACTAATAATCAAATTATTATAATAGAGTACACCAATCACTTTTGGTTTACAAGCAAGTACATCATTCTTATCTAGTTTACAAGCAAATATGAGAACCATTATTGGTTCTTACCAGTACATTAACCACTCTTGGTTTAAATATTATTAATTATTAAGAACTCCCAATATATACAAAATACTCTTGGAAAGAACACAATTAAAGCTCACTAGATTAACTTCACAATGTGAAAAATTACAAAGGCTACTACTCACCCATAAAGAACATTATACAATTTGTATATGCTTGAAAGTATTGTATATAACACTTCTGTATTCTTCATCTTCCTCTTGAGCTCTTTATATAAATTTGTCAATTAGACTTTTGTAGTTTTATGTTTGTTAATTCTTAACTTTGCTTGATCTTTACTTTGTCTTCAATGCGAATCTCCTATCTTGTTTATCTTGATATGATATGATTATTCAATGCACTTTTTCATTTGTTCTATTATGGAAATAATTCAATAATATTTACAAATTTGACAATTAATAATCACATTAAAACATAATCACATGGATTCATTTGTTTTCTTAATAAGAAAATTATAAGATCATTGTGATGGAAAACTCCTAGCCAAGAGTCCTATCAAAATAAGCATGACAAAGATTTTGCAAGGTGAAGTCAAACTCTTCTTCACTTGGGCCATCATGGAGAATAAAGAATAATTTAGACAATGTATTTCAACTAAGTAATGTAGGTTTGTTTAAGACTTGTATTAAGGGCTATTTAATGTAGGTTTTTTCATTAGTTAAATCATGTGAAAAGTATGTGTCATGTGTCATGCTTCCATTTAAGAGGATTTTTCTTTAGTAGTGGCCATATGACACTTATTGCTTTAATCTTACTAAATGCTCCTTTTACAAACTCTATAGTTGCACACTTTCTTAACCACTAGTCATCAAACATTATTTTCAGTAAGAGCTGGTTTTATCAAACGTTCTAGCTAATTCATTTAAATGATTGAAAATATTTGTTTGAAAACTTATAGTTTGAACAACACCTTCAAGTCAAGCATTTAACAACTTATAAAAAAAATCTTTTGATTCTTGGTAAGTATGTTAAACTATCTTCTTTGCGAAAAGTTTTCTTATAACACTATTTAATCTCCCTTCTTAGTGTTTTCCAGGTACTTCAGTTTGTATCAAAGTTAACCTCGTGGGATTACTTCTTAACAGGACTCGAGGAAACGATCCTGAGAATGAAAAACGAAGGCTACAACGTCAATCGCCCTTCTCTATTCAAAGAAGAGAAGTTTGATTACTAGAAACAAAGAATGATGTAATTTCATATTATGAATTGCTTTCATATTCATCAAAACTATCTAATACACACGAACTTTTGCAAAAGCAAAGTAAAGAGCTTTTAGAAGATAACAGTGCACTAAAAGAAGAAGTAACATCATCCAAGGATGATGTGAAATCTCTACAAAAAAATGTTAGCAACCTTAGAGAAAAGCTAACTATTTCTGAAAAATAAAAATAGAAAATCCATTTTCAAAATAAGAAACTTGTAGAGCACACAGCTATAGCTGAAAATGCTAAATACGTCAAGTATCTCAAGCATGAGAATAAAACTCTTACTAAAGTGTTAAATAAAACACTTGAAGGGAGTGATTGAATAAGAGCTCTAAAAAAAATGGTAAACATTCCTATGATAAAAGAGACCTAGGATTCAAGAAAATTAATACAAACTGAATTGAAAAAATCAATTATATTAAATTTGTTAGATTGTCTAATGATACATCAACTCTTGGAAGAAGAAGATGCATACAACTAACAAACAAGGACCCAATATAATATGGGAAGCTAAGAGCAAAATAACTTCTCTTGGAGATCTGCTTAATGATAGAAAAGAAAACCATGTCATGATATTTGGACAGTGGTTGCTCACGACACATGACAAGATGAAGATGTATGTTCCTAAACCTAAGAAGCAAGAAGGGAGCATCAGTCACCTTTGGAGGAAACCAAAAAGGAAAAATCATCGGAATTGGAAAGATAGGTACAAATCTCTCCCCATTTATCGATAATGTTTTATTAGTTAATGGCCTAAAACATAATCTACTAAGCATAAGTCAATTATGTGAAAGTAGATATAATGTTATTTTTGAAAAAGACTAATATAAAGTCTTAGATGATAAGGGTCCATTAGTATTTACCGCAAAATAGACAAGACAGCTTATACAAAATAAATCTAAATAAATTGCAATCTCAATTTTTCCTGTTTAGTATCTATGAAAGAGAAGAGAATGACATAACAAGTGTGGACGTGCAACTACGATTAACTCTATTTTAATCATCTAATTTTAATTTTGATTTTTCCTTACTTAAGTATCACTTTTGTTCCAATATTTTTTTATTGGTATTTCTATTTTGGAACTTAAACGGACCAACTAAACCAATTTGACAATGTTTATTCAATATGGCATTGTTTAAGTTAGCTTTACATTTACTTTCTAAAAAAAATAGTCAGAGTGGATATATTTGTGTTTTTATTTGTCATTTTCTATTTTCTTAAATAAATTTATGTCAAACATCATTCTAGACTTTCATATCTAAACTAATATTCTATAGTTCATCGTGTCATTCCATAAAATTTTATTAAAATAAAAAATTAAAGAAAATAATGCAAGACATGATAAACCATACCAAATTCGTGTTAAAAAAATAGATCTTATTAAACATAAACAAATTATATATTTGTTGTGAAAAAAATATAAAAAATATATAAATGAAATATTAAACCACTTAAACAGATATTTATAAACAAAAGTCAAATTAATTAACTTATTAACATTATAACTTTCTTTATCTAAGATATGGTTTCTCTATTTTCCTTTCACCGAAACAATGATAAAAAAGAAAATTGTCTAACACGTGAAAATTAGTATTTAGGGTGAAACAGGAGTCCGAATGATAATTGTCATCATTTTAGATGTGGTTGGATAAGGTAATTTGACTTTTACTTAGTTTTTTGTTACAATTTTTTTTATAGTTTTCCTATTTCTTACAACTTTTAAAATTGGGACTGATTTACTATAATTTTATAAGGAAACTCATGCACATTAATATTCGTGTGTATTAACTTAATTATTTATTTATTTCTTTTGTAATTGAGCCTGTAAATCTAATCAAAGCCTATGTTTAGCCCATTTTTTTTTTAGTTTTCGGAGTCTATATAAGACTTAAATATATTCAAAACATAGAGATATAAATCATTTATCAAAGTTCAGAGTTTTAGTTTTCCTCTTTTCCACCCTTTTATCTCATTTCCATTTTTATCTTTTTCAGTTATTTTATGTTGTAGTTTCTGTTGTCAGATGAGAAACTAAATCTTTCAAGATTAATTCAAAAAATTAAAATCAAACAAGGCAAATTATACTTTGCGCTCTGATTGTTTTTCTCTTATTTGATTTCGGGTTTTATATCTTTTTATGTTAGAATTCAAATTAGGAATCGATTGAATCTTGCGTTGATAACTAAATTCGAATTGGATGAAGATGTTTTAGTTTTAATTCGTATAGTCATTTTAGTTTATTATTGAATCGATTGATTGTTCAAAATTGGATTTGAATCTATAGAGTTATAATAAAAGGATGATGATGATTTTTGAAAATGTGGATTGATATGTTTTGATTCTTTTGATTTTAAGTTTGGATCTATGTTTTATTTTCTTCAATTATTTTATGTTTTATTAAGATATATGTAAATATATTTTGTTATTGTATTTATTCCAAGTCAGTAAATGAGATTAATTAAGGAAAATATTCTTTTATAGTATCAGATTTTTAGAGCAATTACGTTTATTCTTCTTCATCTATTTTTTTTTTTTCTTCTTACTGTCATGATGGGACAACATGAGTTCTTTCCAACCGGCTCTTGCAGTTTCCAATATATGGAATCATATCTCTATCACTCTTGAAATGGAGAATGTCCAATACTCTACATGGGCAAAACTTTTTAAAACTACCACACGTTTTCATAACATCCTTCATCACATTATTCCTCCTGCCAATGACAAAGAGTAGGTACCTGTGACTGAGGATAAAAAGGAATTATGGTCGACTCTTGATGTTAAGGTTCTTTCCTAGCTTTACGCAACCATCTCCAATGACCTGATGCATACAATTATTGAACCCGACGTCATGGCCATGGATGCTTGGAATAGGTTGAGAGATATTTTCCAAGACAATAAGCATTCCCGTGTGTTAGCTCTTGAGGCCGAAATCTCTCTAATACTAAGATGGAGAATTTTCCGAATGCTTCGGCATATTGTCAACGACTTAAGTCCCTCATTGATCAGTTGAAAAATGTTGGAGCACGGTGTCGGAGAGTCGCCTCGTCATTCAACTTGTTTCGGGCCTCATAAGTGCATATCGCGGTGTAGGGACGATGACTTGACAAAGTGATCCCCTACCTCTAGTTTATCAGGTTCGGTCGATGCTCATACTTAAGGAAGCCAAATTGACAAAGGAGGTTGCCCCGACTGCAACAAGCTCGAAGTCGACAATGGTGGCTGCATCCCAATCCGTTTATGACTCATTACTCACATTTGGACCAGCTACACCACCAGTAGCACCTGGGAAGTCGTCTGGATATCGCAAGAATTTTGGAAATAAATTCGAAGGCGGTGGTCGTTCGTTTGATGGTGGAAAATCCAGCCGTGCAAGAGGCGATAGTGGTCTGCAACAGTCTAATGAGAGTCTACAACAAAAGCCATAGTGGGGGTCTTCACCTTGGTTGACCTTCCTACCTTGGGGTTGGATGCCTTAATATGTTCCTTCATGCCCATATCCAAACCAAGGGTGGGCACGGGGTCCAACACTATAGAGACAACAACAACAGTTTGCGTTCTTGGGTCACGACCACAACAAGCTTATATGGCCTCTCAGAATGGAGAGTCCACTTCTTATGTTCCTACAAATAATGAAGCGGATGCATATGACATCTTCCAATGATAATCTCTCATGGTACATGGGACTAGAGCAACCTCTCATATGACATCTTCTAATGGTAATCTTTCATTTTATTTTAATTTGACCAACTATCTTGGCATTATTATTTGTAGTGGTCATACTATCCCAATTCATGGTTATTATCATACAGACTTGTCTTTCCTTAATCCTCCGCTATCTCTCACAAATGTTTTACATGCTCCCAAAATTATCAAAAATCTTATTTTGTTTAGAAAATTCAATATTGATAACTCTATGACTGTGAAATTTGATCCTCTTGGTTGTTGTGTGAAGGATTTTCAAATGGGGATGCCAATAATGAGATGTGATAGCCAGAGTGATCTTTACCTTCTTAATACTCTTATCAAATATCAAACTTTTCCTTCAACCTTTGCCGCCATTTCTCCTAAGCTTTGGCATGGTCACCGGGTGCTCCTATTTTAGATGTTCTTAAGGAAAAATAAAAGCATTGCTTGTAATCATCTTTTTAGTTCTAGTCTTTGTCAATCTTGTGTTTTTGAAAACCATATTAAGTTGTCATTTGTTTCCTCTTCTAGAAGTACGTATATGCCTTTCGATATTATTTATAGTGATATTTAGACATCTCCTATTTTGAGTTCAATGGGACATCGATATTATGTTTTATTTTTGGATGATTATTATAATTATTTGTGGACTTTTCCGTTGACTAGAAAGTCTGATGAATTTGAGAAATTCTTAGCTTTTCGAGCTCACATTCTCACTCAATTTGAACGTCATATAAAAAATTTCCAATGTGATAATGGGAGGAAGTTTGACATGGACATTTTTGGGACTTGTGTAAAATTAATGTTCTATCTTTCTTGCTCTCACACCTCACCTTAAAATGGGAAAGCCGAATGGAAAATTTAGACTATTATTAATATGTCTCGTACTTTTCTTGTTCATGCCTCTCTTCCTTCTTCCTTTTGGCATCATGCATTACAAATGACTACCTATCTTCTTAATATTCTTCCAAGTAAGGTTTTGGGAAACGCTTCTCCTCTTCAAATTCTATACCAACGAGATCCCTCATATTCGCACATTAGGGTGTTTGGGTGTCTATGTTATCCTCTCTTTCCATCCACCACAATCAATAAATTACAACCTTGATCTACACCATGTGTGTTTTTGGGTTACCCTTCGCATGATCGTGGCTACAAGTGTTATGATTTATCTTCTAGTAAGATTACAATTTGTCGTTACATGTTATTTGATGAACATGTTTTCCCATTTCAAAAATTTCATTCTCGATCTTCTACTTATGATTTCTAGTGTGATGATATGAGTGCCTATACAATGCATCACCTTTACAATCCATCTCCAAATGTTTCTACTCCTCCATGGACCAACCTGAAACACAAACTTACCTTCATATTGGCCCAAATCCCATGAACCCAGACACTGTCAGCCCACACCTCCCTTCAAGCCCACCCACCTCTTATTCCCTTAGCTCATCCTCTTCTTTTATCTCCACACCAGCAGACTAAATAGTACATTCCCCTCATATTCCCATCCAACTGCCCTGTATGGTTACAAGAAGCCAAATGGGCATTTTTAAGCCAAACAAGAAATATGATAATGAACATGGCATAGCCACTTAAGTTACTCGGTCTCCATTACCTTGTAACCCAGTTGCAACTCTTCGTGATCCATATTAGAAAATGGCCATGGATGATGAATATCATGCTCTTATTAAAAATAAGACATAGGAGTTGGTGCTTCGTCCACCTATTATTCGCTCTATGTGGATTTTTACTCATAAAGAGAAATCTAATGGTGTGTTTGAGAGTCATAAAGTTCGTCTTATAAGTAATGGCAAAACTCGGTAGGTTGACATTAATTGTGGAGAAACTTTTAGCCTAGTAGTGAAACCAGCTATGATTTGCATTCTTCTTTCTATATCTCTTTCAAAGGCCTGGCCCATTCATCAGTTGGATGTCAAAAATGTTTTTCTTCATAGTGAGCTACAAGAAAAAATTTATATGCGTCAACCATTAGGGTACTGTGGAGAAACTTTTAGCCTAGTAGTGAAACCGGCTATGATTTGCATCGTTCTTTATATATCTCTTTCAAAGGCCTGGCCCATTCATTAGTTGGATGTCAAAAATGTTTTTCTTCATATGAGCTACAAGAAAAAATTTATATGCATCAACCATTGGGGTATCGTGACCGTACTCATCTGGATTGTGTGTGTCATTTGGGTAAGTCATTATATAGGCTTGAACAAGCACCTCGTGCTTGGTATAAGAGATTTGTTGAATATGTATTGTCTCTTGATTTCTCAAATAACAAATGTGATCACTTATTATTTATTTATCGAAAGGGTTTGCACATGGCTTGCATTTTGTTTTATGTTGATGACATTATACATAGTGCCTCTTCTTATGCTCTCCGATTAAATATTATGAACCTTTTGAGCTAGAAATTTACTATGAAGGACCTTGGTCCTTTGAACTATTTTCTTTCATTGTAGTGATCTAACATAAAAGGTGATATGTTCTTTCACAACACAAATGTGTCGAAAAAATTATTGGTTGGACAAACATGTCTTCTTACAAGTTGTCTCCAACGCCGGTTGATATCAACGCTAAGGTGGGTACTACTTCTAGCGAACCTTATGAGGATCACACTCTTTGTAGGAACTTTTAGCCTAGTAGTGAAACCGGCTATGATTTGCATCGTTCATTCTATATATCTTTCAAAGGCCTAGCTCATTCGTCAGTTGGATGTCAAAAATGTTTTTCTTCATAGTGAGCTACAAGAAACAATTTATATGCATCAACCATTGGGGTACTGTGGAGAAACTTTTAGCCTAGTAGTGAAACCGGTTATGATTTGCATCGTTCTTTATATATCTCTTTCAAAGGCCTGGCCCATTCATTAGTTGGATGTCAAAAATGTTTTTCTTCATATTGAGCTACAAGAAAAAATTTATATGCATCAACCATTGGGGTATCGTGACCGTACTCATCCAGATTATGTGTGTCGTTTGGGTAAGTCATTATATGGGCTTAAACAAGCACCTCGTGTTTGGTATAAGGGATTTGTTGAATATGTCTTGTCTCTTGATTTCTCAAATAACAAATGTGATCACTCATTATTTATTTATCGAAAGGGTTCGCACATGGCTTGGATTTTGTTTTTTGTTGATGACATTATACATAGTGCCTCTTCTTATGCTCTCTGATTAAATATTATGAACCTTTTGAGCTAGAAATTTATTATGAAGGACCTTGGTCCTTTGAACTATTTTCTTGTCATTGTAGTGACCTAACATAAGGGTGATATGTTCCTTTCACAACACCAACACTAAGGTGGGTACTAGTTCTAGCACAACTTATAAGGATCACACTCTTTATAAGAGTCTTATTGGGGCTCTACAATATCTCACTTTCACCAGATCAGATATCTCTTATGTGGTGCAAAATGCATGCTTATATATGCACGATCTGAGGGTTGACCATATGTAAGCTCTTAAATTGTTATCCGGTATTTATAAGATACACTTGATCTTGGTCTTCATCTCAATTCATCTTCAACCTCATCTCTTGTTTCTAATAGTGGTGTTGATTGGGGTGGGTGTCTTGATAAGAGACGTTCTACCTCGACTTATTTTGTGTTTTTGGGTGACAACTTGGTGTGATGGTCCTTCAAGCGCCACTACACTCTCTCAGTCTAGTGCAGAGGTCGAGTATAGGGGTGTTTCTAATGTGGTCTTTGAGTAGTGTTGGCTTCAAAATTTGTTATTACAATTGCATTGTTCGGTTACCAAGGTTACTATTGTATATTGTGACAATATTAGTGCTATTTATTTGTTGGGCAATCCGGTGCAACATCAACTTACCAAACATATTGAGATGGACATACATTTTGTAGGGAAAAGGTTGCATGTGGTTAGGTTCACGTTCTTCATGTGTCTTCACGATATCAAATCACAAACATCTTTACTAAAGGATTTCTTCGTGTGTTGTTTAATGATTTTAGAGATAGTCTCAGTGTTCGTCGTCCTCCTACTTTGACTGTAGAAGTATGTTAAAATATATTTAAATATATTTTTTTATTGTATTTTAGATAAACATATACTTAGTTTATTATTAGTTTTCTAAATATATATTATCTAATTAGTTTCCTAATATTATTCTATTTATTTTACGTCAATGAATAATATTAATTGAGAAAAATATTCTTTTAGTTTTTAATCCTTAAACCCAAATTTAATTTTGTATATGAAAAATAATAAAGATCGAATACAATATGTGATAATTATGCTCTATATTACAAAATTTAAATAATCTCAATATCTTTGATTTATGAGTATGAAAATTATTGATAAAAAATGAACATGATTTCGATTTAAAGAAAAACTAGTATAAAAAGCATCAAGTAAGCGTAAATGTCTACACTTTAATATTTTTGAATTAAATATTGTTAAACCGGAAGTAAATAAATAAAGATTGTTTTTGTAAAATAAAATTTACAGAAATATGTTGGCAATACGTAAATTCAAAATTGCATCTGATTCAAAATTATCTTCATCAAATGTTGGTCTTACGAAAACTTATTGATTGTACTTTTTCAAGTTAAATCTTCATATAAGTACTTTTATCAAACACGGATTTAGCAAAAAATTTAAAAAATATTAAATATATCATCTCATGTCTTTTGTATACTTTCACACGTCATAATATAGATCATGTTAACCAATGAACTTTATATATTTTGTTAGATATATACAAAATTTCATTTAGTAACTGCTATAATATTTTTGTAATCTATTTGCTCTACATAATACTTCCACATGCTAGAAAAAAAAAACATATTAGTTAAACTGACACTAATAAATTATTAGCATTAGATTTGTGTCAATCTTTGCATAAGTTAAACCAATACGACATGTTAAAACACAAAGTCAATACTATTCATCCCTTAGTGTTGACTTTCTAAGTTTTCTATGTAAAACTTAATTAAAATAATCATGTGGATTTACTTGTTAGATCGGGTGAAATAACTCATATATATGAACTAAACTTTCTTAGATAAATAAGAATTGTTTTTTCAAGTATTTATTAATTAACATTTTTACACCAAACATCTAAAAAAACCTTAAATGAAATTAACGTGTGAAAAAAATAATTGATAACCGAAGTACATTTTACTTAATTATATTTATTTTATCTTTCACTATAATATTTGATTGATTAATAAAGGTGGATTAATGAAACGTGATGAATTTTGACATAAATTCGGCTTAACTAAATATTAATACACTTATAGATTTAGATATTTACAATTTAATTATTATTATATTAGTTTTTATTTATTATGTATTAAAAATTTTAGATTTTTAATTAATTTTTTTTCATTTTTTTAATAAGTTGACGTGGTTATTGTTTTTTTTGTCATCTTCAACAATTGTCTTTTTATATGTAAGATTTTTTAGTTAATATAAAATATACGATAATTAATGTAAAATGATACGTAAATTTTATTATTTTCACTAAAAATAATATAAATCACATGTTATTTTATATTAATTATAATATTATTTTATATTAATTATAAAATCTCAAATTTTCAAAATATTTAAGAAAGGTAAACATGATATAAAAACAGGATAACAGTTATATTATTCAATTTATGAAAAAATTAAATTTAATATGTTCAAATAGAAATATAAAAATTAAATACTTAATATATCATAAATAATTAATAGAAACTCAATTAAAAATAGTAAAATTTATGAAAATGTTAAATTTAATGGAAGCTACAAATGTGGTGGGATGCACTTGAAATTGTGTATATATATTGTATTGTATTTGCAATCGTTTATAGTTAAATTGATTAATAAAATAGTATGTGTGATATTTAAAATAGAAAAACTATGTAATATTTTGATGAAGTAGTTAAAGAAATATTATAAGGAAATTTAGAATTATTGATGGAGTACAATGATATTTTATTAATTAAAGGATAAGTTAAATGAAAACAAGAAAGAATGTGTAAAATAGTGATGGTTTGCGTTGACGGTCAATATTAAATAACATGACAAAGTTTGACATCCGTAGTAGTCCAGTTGCACCCAGCTAATGGTTTGCGAAAGAACAGGTCAAACCAATTTAAAGCAGTGAGTGAAGTGAAATCTCCCATTTCCTTCGTCCCAGACATTTTCTGTTGCTCAATCACTTCACATTACTACTTTTCCCAATCCCACGCGACACCTTTCACCGTGGCCGTCCATCACCACTCACAACCCTTCCACGTCACCCTCCAAATCTTATCTGTCACGTTTCTGGAATACACACGTGATCAAAAATAATATCACTAACATCCGTGTGAAAACGGTGTTGACAACTGGCTTTAGCTGCCACGTCACCCCAAACCGTATATAAGCAAACCCGTCCTCTCACTTCCTGCAGTTCGAAAAATCCTTTGACGCGCCAAACACAGAGACCACCAGCACCCTCCATTTGACTCTCTTCAACTGCTTTCGACTTCCATGTCTTCCTCTTCCTCCTTCTCCCCCGCCACTCTCACCCCTGAGCAAGAACTCTCCGTCATCGTCGCCGCTCTCACCAACGTCGTCGCCGGCTCCACTTCCTCCGACGCCGTCTCCCTCCCGGACTTCCGCCTCCCCAACGCCTCCCAGCCTCTCGCCGGAAACACCTTCTCGCCGCCCACTATGGACACATGTCGCGAGTGCAACATCGCTGGCTGTTTGGGCTGCAATTTCTTCCCCGAGGAGAAAAAGAAACAGAAGAGGGTCAAGAAGAAATACAGAGGCGTGAGGCAGAGGCCATGGGGTAAGTGGGCGGCCGAGATTCGCGACCCACGCCGTGCGGCACGGGTCTGGCTGGGAACTTTCAACACGGCCGAGGATGCTGCCCGGGCCTACGACAAGGCCGCCATCGAGTTCCGCGGCCCACGGGCCAAGCTCAATTTTCCCTTAGTGGATGAGTCCTTAAGCATGCAGCAGAGCAAGCCAGAGAGGGTTGCAGCTGAAGAACAAATAAAGAACGAGAATCTCAACCAGGGCATGGAAATGGAGACGCTGGAATTCGGGAACAAAGATACCGAATTCTGGGACAGGATTGGCGAAGCTGATTTTCATCAGCTGATGATGATGATGGATTTCACTGGAGATTCCTCCCACTCTGCCACCGGGAACACTCTTAGTTCCTGACGACTTCCATTATTTCAGTTTAAAGAAAAATTATTAGTTTTGGTAGTGTGTGTTTAAAAATTAGTACAACTCGGATAAGTCAGATTATTTGTTAATTACCATTTAGCTAGCTCCACTACGTATATTTCTGTATATCTTTCTTCCGCTAGATTTTACGGAGGAAGCTTCAAAGTACAAACAAATCGAGGGGTTCCTTTTCTATATTTTATTTCATTAACAACTCTTTTTTCACCTTCTTTTCTTTCTAGCGTATTATCATCTATTGTAGCTAGTTTCGAGAACGCTTAGTATGTTAACTCGTGTCACTTTCAATTTGAAAGTTTTTGTTATGGGTTTCGGATAACAACGTTGAATTCATCAAAGTAAAAAAAGGAGAAGTTTGTCTTCATTAGGTGTTGTTTTTTTAGTGTCACAACTGACAGTGTCGTGAATGGGTAAGGATATTCTAACAATAACTGATGTTGGCTGCACTGGAACACATTCAGTTATGTGTTTGGGTAATGAAAACTTTTGGGGGCAAAAGTTTGAGGTGGAGCCCAGCGTGCATACCTAGGATGTTAGATGTTGTCGTGTGATCCGCACTGGGACAGCGCCGATGATTCTCTTACCAAGTCCTAAAGTTCCCACTTTATGCCACGTACAGAGAACCTTGCAACAACCTGCAATTTCAGCACGTTTTTATTTCATCACGTTTTCAATGTGCTCAATGCTTCACGTGCTGGTTTAGTTCAGGAATGGGACAAAGTGGTGATTTAAAAAAGGTATAACGCCCACAGAAAGATTATTAAAAAACGTTTGATTCGCATTACCGAAAGCTGATGACATGTGAACAAGAAAAAAGAGGTTGTTTGCTGGGTGGATAGGCACTGGAGCTATTGTTTTAGTGTTATCGGATATTTTTTATTAGTTCTTTGATCTTATCTTCTTCCCAATCTAAGTAACATAATTTTTTTACTTACATTTGGGTCAAACGTTAAGCTTAAATACTCGTTTCAAACACATAAGGACGTGACATATTCACTTACGCAAACGTACTTTTGGCCAGATCTCACCTTGTCGCCTTGATGTCACGATCAACAAAAGTTAACGCAGAAATTTTTTCAATACCCCAATTCTTGTCTTTTCTTGGATATAATAAACGTTATTGGAATTTCATGTCTCTTTTTTATTTCTATACAAAAATTTAATGAAGAATATTTAAATATTTACGGACAAATAACAACAAGTACTTTATTATGTAATAAGATGTAATTGATTATAGTATTTTTTTTTTAAAGATGCAAAGAAGCGAATTTATTGAAGATATTAATCTTATATATTATATTTTACGTACAAACCATATAAAGCAGGCTACATATATTTTAATTACAACGCCAAAAAAAAGAGAAAATTAAGGTAGATTTTCAAAAAATTAGGATAGTTTTTCTGTAATTTACAAAAATAGGATAATTTAAGTCATGACGACTTCTTTTTAAATTCATTAAACGTTATAAGACTCATCACGACTTTCAATTTAAACAGTTAGGATTGGTTTGTAGTGAATTAAAGTTGTCATCACTCGTTATGACTTTAATTATACTGAATTTTTTTTTAAACATAACTATAAAAAGTGTGGAATAATTTTAAAAATTAGGTAGTCTTAGAAAAATAAACATGTGAATTAAAAATAATAATAATAATAGCGATAAAAAGTTAATATACACAATATTTTAAAGATAAATATTTAAGATAATAAAAATTATAAGACATACATAATATAACATAATGATAAAAAAACCTAATCACGATAGGGACAAGTTATCCTGTGATACCTAATTATAGGTCTTAACGATTTTATAGTTCAAATTGAAAGTTGTTATGAGTCCTGACGACTTTCATTTGGAAGTCACCAAAACTCATGATGACTTATCTTAAATTTGTAAAAAATAAGTTAAGGTTTAATAGTCTATTTTGTCCCTAGTTTTGGTTAATAATGTCAATTTAGTCTCTCGTTTTAAAAATGCTTAAAATTGGTTCTCAATTAGTAAATTTTGTGTCAACGTCGTCCATTCCATTAAATAAGAACAAACGGTGTTAACTTTTTTTCTCTCTACTCTGCTCCTCTGTAACAGTAGACTTCTCACTTTTAGTGCATCAAATTAATTGTCAGCTTTTTAATGTCACATCACCCGTCACTCTTCCTACTAAAGGTACTACCTAACCAAACATTTTTCTTCTTCTTCTTATATACGAAGTGGGACCCACACTTTTAATTTCACCCAAATAAGAACCACTTTTCCATAACAAACCTGTATGAACCTTCCTTCACGCAACCTTCATTCTTCTTTTCTTATTTACTAATCATTCTACTCTTCTTTTATTTTCTTCCCTTTATATTTCTTTTATTCTTCTTAAATTCTCTCTCCCCCTATCTACTAATTACGTAACAAAAGAACACTTTCATGCAGTAACAATTTTTCACCCAATTCCAATTTAAAACCCAACCACATCTTACACCACCCTCCACTCCACTAATGTAACCATTTCAGTACTCTCAAACTCTCTCTTTCTCCAACATACTCAACCACTCTCTTCTCTTTCTTACTCATTTTCGCTGCTCCAGCTAAAACCACAAGACGACTTCTTCCATGCAAACCTCACTCTCTCATTGCCACCAATCCTTTCTTTCACCTTTTCCTCTCGCACTCACAGATGCACATCCCAAGCCAAACCGAGGAGAACTTACATCTTTGTGCATGCAAGGATTCATCACGCCACACCAAACAAAGTCACTACTCCCCTAACCATTCCCATAGTAACTTACCAAGCCTTCTTTCTTTCCACTTGAACACCAAACCTCTGCACCTATCCACGTGTTTGTGCAGGAAGGACACCCCAACATCTACATACTCCCTACATATTACTCACTAAATTTTCAACCCTAACACTCCATATTCCAGCCCAACCCTCATGCATTCATGCATATAAGTTCCCAGAAAAGAGAAAACTCGAGCAAGATACCAAGTACCCATTTTAACGTATAACAACAACCTTCCATACCTTTTACACCAAAAAATGATTTCAAGTTACGTGTCAGAAAATCCACACAAAATAATGGTATTAGTTTTTTCAAAAAATTCACTCTAATATGATTATATAATAAAGGGACAATTATTTTCATTCATTTCACATACTTACCACGTTAAGATATTATAAAAGAGTAAATTTTTATATTTGAAGAAAAAGAAAAAAAATAATGTTGAAAGTAAAAATTTATTTGTCAGACTATCATTTCCCATCATGATTACTACCCGAACTCTCACATTCTACACTTTCTTCTTTTATCTTCCAACTAAAAACTCAACTACCAATGTTGTTGCTTTGGGCACCATTATTTTATACGAGGAGCGAAACGGAGGGGATCATTACAAGAGTTTCACGTGTGCAGTGGAGTGAGTGGGATTTTATAAATTAAATAAGGTTAAGGTTGACTAGTTTTATAAGAAAGGAGAAAGTGAAATAGGTGTGGTTTAAATAAAAAGAAAGAACAGAGAATAAAGAGGGTAGGGTGGAACGTGAATTTAAAAGAGAGTGCAGGGGAGAATGGTCATAGAGGGGTGTTGGGTTTCATTGAACATCCACTAGTTTTGAGTTTGCATGCAGGAGACAACCCATCGTCTTAGTCAGGCTTGGAAGGCAAAGACGCGGGTGGTTGCGAGATTTTGGAAGAAAAGAAATAAAGATTATTCTGTTGTATAAAAGTTGACATAATCACAAACAATATTTCCTAAGACGTGTAAATTCACTGTCCTTAAGGACTTATCCGCAGTATATTGCGCAAGTCCCCCAAGATACAACATGAACTTCCCAGAATATCTTTGAGGATCTCAGAACTAACAGGAATCTCTAAAAAGAGTATAAAATAATCCAGAATAATTTTAAAAGAGGAAAAGAAGAAAGGAAAATGAGAGAAGATTTATTTTTTATGTGTTTTGGAATAGAGGAAGAGCTCTCTATTTATAAAGCTAAGGGAGAATAAAATCAATAAAAGAAAATAAAAACCATTAAATATTTTACTGTTGGGACATTTAAGAAAAAGAATTTGAATGTTGTTAGCAATTAAAGTTTTGACTGTTGCAATCCAACGTTTTCTTTTGCAATAATCTAACATTATTACAACAATCCCCCACTTATTACAAAAGAAAGTTGAAATAAGATGGTCTTTGACTCAAATAGTTCAAATAGTAAAAGAAGGATAAGAAACTTTTATTCTGGGTCTCATAGGATGTAATGCATCAGAGCTGGTATAGCAAGCTATATGAACCAGTCTTAGATTGAGATACTTAACACACAATGTAGTTGGTATAACAAGCTATATGAACCAAAGACACTTGACATATGTTAGAGGTTTCTCAATCACAATACACCCCCACAATCCTTGTTGTTATCGCTGTGTTGCGCTTACTAGGTCATGCACGTGCCCGGTATTCATGAGTGCTCTAAAGATCATGCCAAGATCTCATGCAAGCGGCCCCACTCGACACTCATATAGGTGATTTCATCAAGTGTATGCTACAAATCATACACCACCCATAAGGGATATGAAAATCATTAAAAACTTTGTTTAAACTAAAATTCTTTCACCACATAGAACTTTAATAACAAAGTTTATCCTCTCAATAATGTAGTTTCTAGCACTTTCACACACACCATAGGAATGGACATAATTGATTAAAATCAATTTAGTGCTATCAGAACTAACAAGTGACTTGTTTTTACCCATATAACCTTATTCATGGGATCTCCAATCACAAAGGTTGGGTTACCATCACTTGTTTATTTGCAAGTGGCTTAAGTCTCATTCCCCTCGATGTTTCTAATATCATTTGTCTTCCTAGGGGTTTTGTCAGAGGATCTGCTAGATTTCGTTCTGACTTCACATAGTCAATGGAAATGTTCTTTAGTAGCTGCTTCACCAAATTGTGTCTCTATTATGTCCATTGTAATTCTTTTTTTTAGCTATAGCTATTGTCGATTGGCAATCACAATGTACTGATACTGATGGGGTTGGTTTCATTCCTAGTGGAATGTTCGCTAAGACGTTTTTCAACCACTCAGCCTCATTACCAGCCATATCAAGAGCAACAAACTCAGATTCCATTGTTGATCTTGCAACAATTGTTTGTCTGGCTGATCTCCATGTAATTGCACCACCCCCAAGTGTGAATACATAACCACTAGTGGATTTTGTCTCATCTGAATCAGAGATCCAGTTAGCATCATTGTACCCTTCTAGTACAACGACAAATCCACTATATTCAATGGCATAATCCATTGAACCTCTTAAGTATCTCATAAGCCTTGAAATTGCATCCCAATGTTCTTAATTTGGACATTGAGTGTACCTACTCAATTTACCTATTGCATAAGTAATATCAGGTCTAAAAAAGCTTATCAATTGTAGTAAGCTCCCAATTATCTAGGCATACTGAGGTCGAGACAATGATTCTCCTTTATTTTTCATTAATTTAGAATTAACATCATAAGGGGTACTAACAAGTTTTAAGTCATAAAACCCAAACTTCTTAAGAAGTTTCTCAATGTATTATTCTTGAGATAGTAATATACTATGTCACTTCCTTATGATTCTAATACCTAAACACACATTGGCTTCACCCATGTCTTTCATGTCAAAGATTGATCCTAGAAACAATTTAGTTTTAGCGACAATCTCATTGCGTGTACCAAAATTTTAAGATATCATCCACATACAAACATATAATGATACAATCACCCTTTTCAAATTTAGAATATTATCAATATCATTAGGTGAAAAGCCAAAATTTATTTTTTCGAGTAATTAAGTAAAATTACCTACACCCCCACAATTTTAAAATATTTAAGATTGGTAAACGAGAAAATATCTGGTTGTGCTTTTCTCTTTGTAGGTAAAGTATACGAAAATTTACTCAAGCACCTTGGCAGCCTCCGAAAGTTATGGGTTTCATAAATAACGTCTGAATTCTGAAAACAAAGTTTTGATCCTCCGGGATTGAGTAGTTGATGTCAGCCATAAGTCCTTAAGATTATTGTATAAAAGCTGACATAATCACGAACAATATTTCCTGAGACGTGTAAATTCACTATCCTTAAGAACTTATCTGCGGTGTATTGCGCAAGTCCCCCAGGATACAACAGGAACTTTCCAGAATATTTCTGAGGATCTCAAAACTAGCAAGGATCTCTAAAAAGAGTATAAAATAACCCAGAATAATTTTAGAAGAGGAAAAGAAGAAAGGAAAATGAGAGAATATTTCTTTTTGATGTGTTTTGGAATGGAGGAAGAGCTCTCTATTTATAAAGCTAAGGGAGAAAAAAATCAATAAAAGAAAATAAAAATCATTAAATACTTTACTGTTGGAACATTTAAGAAAAAGAATTTGAACGTTGTTGGCAATTAAACTTTTGACCGTTGCAATCCAACATTTTCTTTTGCAATAATCTAACATTATTACAACATATTCACGGTGAAGAACTTCCTGAATGCAACATATACGGGTGAGGGAGGAGTGAAAATTTGCATTGAAACTTTGATTGAGTATGGGACCCATGATGTAAGTAAGGAATAATGAGGTTTAATAAAAGTGTGGAGAGTCTTACTTTTTCCTTTAAAGGTTTTATTAAATATTTAGTGGTACAATCAGTAATAAAAAATTCACGTGGTCTTTTTTAAGAAAAAAATTTTGGTGGGTCCTATTGCGATTTAAACCATCTTTGAAGGCTCACTTTTAGGTGAGAGGCTCACGTAATTAATGGTACAAACACTGACAAAAGGTTGCATTCCACATAAAAGCAGAAGAGAGAGAAATAAAAAGTTAACGTCGTTTGTGATATTTAACGGAAGGGACGATGTTGACATAAAATTTATTAAGTGAGGATTAATTTCAAACACTTTTAAAACAAGAGACTAAATTGACATTATTCAACAAAACTGGAGACAAAATAGACTATTAAACTAAAAATTAATTATCTCATTTTTGTAAATTACATGTCAAACTAGTACCATGTTTGACCTGCTAGAGATATAAATAGAAAAAAGTCAAAGAGACATGGACAAAGAAAAGTCAAAGATTCTATTTTCATGGTAAAATTGAACTTAACAAAAGACTTAGTTCAATTTAGAAATTTTTTTGTAAAACTATTTAAAAAAAATGTAAATTAAGAATATTTTATATATAAGTTGAAAAAGAATTTTTGAATAAATCAATTTGAAAAACTTCAACCAATAGACGGAAAATAAGCTCATTTGCTTTCTAAAATTTTAATTGTAGAAATGTCCCAATATTATTATTATTACTAGTGTTGATTTATTAAGCATGTATGATTTAATAACTTGAAAATTTAAGAAAAAAAAAACTAAAAGACAAAATATAAGACATTCATGTTTTATGATTGAAACAATTTTATCACATTATAATCTACTATGATTATTCCGTCCCAAAATATATTATTAGACAGAAAATGATTCAATAAGTTTTAAGATTAATATGAAATAATAACCAAGAAAATGTAATATTTGATTATATATATAAGAAGATTTAAACAAAGTCATTTTGATAATTAAGAGAATCCAGTTATTATGATTATGCTATTATATTATGATTTTATCATATATTTGTTATTATTTTTTGGAAAGCTTATAAGTATCATCTATAACAGGGAGTAATCTAACTTAATATTCATTATATACCAAAATACTCATAAAAGTACATCTTATTGACTTGAGCGTCGAAGTCCTTACAAGTGGACTTCTTTTGTTTTGTGATTAGAAGCTCATATTTTAATGGTAATAGTTTCTACCTACAATGATCATATGTTATACGGAAGAAGATGATCATATATGTATTGAGAAAGATGTTCAACAATAAACAGAGTAGTTAATGGAGTTATTTGGAACAATTTTAGTCTTAATTTTTTTTATTTTTTAATAAAGTCTAAGTAAAATATTTATTTTATATTTCAAATAAAATAAAAGTAAAGTTTTATGTTAATTTTGTAATTTGTGCTAATTACATGTTTTAGTAAGAAAAAAATATGGATGTTATACTTAATTAGCTAATATAAAATGGATTGATGAGCTAAAAACTAAAAATTGATAGCAAATAAAATAATTAAATAAATATATTTCCTACAATCTTCAATAACTCAGAATAAAATAAAATAAACAGTAAATAAAATAATATAAATGACACTTTTTTTTCTTAATTTACTCTTTGAAAATAAAGTATTTTTCAGAAGTTTCTTTCATAAAAAGTAAGCAAATTCAAAGCCGGTCAAAAGATATTACTTTAACTTTTATTTTATCTTATATGAAAATAAATATTTATACTTAAGAAATGATAGAGTTAAAAAGAGTTATTATTCAAAATAGTATCATGTATTTTACCATAACTAAAATTAAAAATATGAAATTGATTTAATTTTATTGATATATGTTATTTCACTATAAATTGAATTAAAAATATTTAACTTAACTCATATTCACTTTTTATGTGAGTCAATTTTTTATAATCTAGTTCGATCTACTAACGTTGATAAGTTAGGTCATTTTTTATTTAATTTGATTATTTTATTTTATTTTATATATTTATCATAAAAAATTTAAGTTAATTGACTCAATTTATTTTCTTTTACAATACTACGTAATCATATATTTCATCAAACATTATTATAAAGATAAGTTAAAAATTAAAATAACAATATATATAATTTAACAAACAAATAAATTAAACATAAACTATTCCAATATTATTAATATTTAAAAAATTTAAATTATCAATGTACATAATTAATTATAATAAAATTTGATAAAAAAATATATTATTGGTAGGTTTTGTATCAATCTACCTGACTTAGATTCATTTAATTTATAAATTAAGTAAATCATCTTATTTTAATCTCAATTAGAAAATGAATTGTTTGAATCTAATCCAACTCGATTTCATGTCTAATTAACTTAAATTTTCAATAAATTTTAATATCTCCAAGTAAATATATTTAATTTAAAAAAATAAAGAAGAGAGAATGTAAAAAAATGAGTAGAAATAAATAAAATATAATTCTATGAGTTGCTCCGGAGTTTTTTTTATAAGTTATGTATCTTTTCTTTTCTTACAAAATATCTAATCTTAATTTCATTGTTGTGTGTTTTTTCGTCTTATCAAACTCAATCAAACAAAGTAATTTTAAAAGAAAAAAAAAGGATAAATTTGAAACAATTTAAGTAATATAAATAATAATATTATTGTCATTATTTTGAAATTGGAAGTATTGATTTTAAAATTTAAGAAGTTTCTAAAAGTTGGGTAATAGTGATAGATGTGAAAGTATAAAAGAAAGGTTGGCGATAATGTCAGAAAGGACATTCGCGGAAAGTGCACGAAGATATTATGTCAAAGTCATAGGGATTCAGATTACGGTTTTTACGCTCTTTTGACGCAGAATGAATTCTACATCTTTTGACGCAGAATCAATTCTACGTCATTACGGTTTTTACGCTCTTTTCATGGTTAATAAATTTATAAAGTCATGATTAATTAGAAAAATAGTATTTAAAAAGTATATTAAGATTATAAAGAGTATTGGAAAACATTATGACATTATAAATTTATTATGAAAATTAAATATCATTTTCATTTTAAAGTTACATTGTTAATATTAATGAATTGTATTTGATAGAATTTTCTTTAAAATATGTTGATTAAAATGGTTTGTTTGAAAATGTTTGTTTAGGTATAATTAGTCTCTCTTTTTCTGTAATGCTGTGATATTGGATGTTTATTTGGATGAATTCAACAATATCATTTATGGTCGGTAATATATGTGGAGAAGCTAGTAAATATTGTATTAAAATTGGAAAACAAATATTTTGATTAAGTAGGTTACTTGTTGCAATTATATATTTTTTACCATGGGTGCATAAGATTGAAAAAGTGGGAGAAAACAAGGAAAGAAATAAAACTTTTTTTTTTGCATAGTTTGTGAAAACGGAAAATTGTTGGATTTATTTTTCTATCATGCTAACTAAGTAAATTCCTCACAAACTTAATGTTTCTTGTAATTTCTATGTCATGTACTTAAACATCCCAACTTAAGGGTAAAGATTAAGTATAATGAATATTAAAACTATGTCATAAAATTAGAAAAAAAAAAAAAAGTCTTTTGATGAGATAATGTTTGTGAACACTTGGAGTCCTGTCCTTCTTGAATATAACGTAAGCAAGTATGTGATAATAATCTTTATTTTTTTTCTTTCACTTCATCAGAAACAATATAGTTTTAATATTTATCCATTTTTATAGAAATAAAAAATAAATTCTCATACTTTTTATATTAATAATTAGAAATTACTAGTTTAATAATTTGTATTGACAATTAAATTTATTATTAATAAATCTAATTATGAATTGATCATCAAATTTAATTTCAGTTTATGTTTTTGCATATTTAAATTATTAATAGTCTCATATCACTTAGATCTTAAAGCCTAAGACAATTTGTATTGTACAACGCCGATTATTACAAGTAAACCATCTAGCCATAAGTTAATATGTTTTACCTAGCCACAAGCTAACCTATTCTACCTGGTCACAAGTTAATCTATTTTACCTATCATAAGTTGACCAGTTTTTATCTAGCCACAACCTTATTAAGACCAAATCGTCTAAAGAGAATAGATTGTCTAACATCTTAGAGTTTTGAAGTTTAACAATCAATATTCAACAAAATATCGTTTAAAGAAGTATAACATTTAAACATTGTACACATCAAAACATTCTTACTAAATGCTTATAAAACATACCATGACGTGTCAAGTATAAAATATTAAACAACATTTGACAAAAGTGTATCTAGAGAAAGAAGCTATAAAATATCTTATTAATTGTCACTACCTGAAAAAACTTAGACTTGCACTAAATGCTTATTATACAAAACATGCTTCAACACTATTTCAACCTATAGATCATTAAATGCATGTACGTATTGTACCTTGCTTGCTCTGCTTTTTCCTCTTTATTTGTGTAGATATTAACAACACCAAAATATATTCAAAAGCATTGCACGATGATCAAACAAACTTTGTTAGAGAGAAAGACATTCTTGGAATCTTTCATAATGCTTTATGTCCCACCATAGTCGTACAATCTCTAACTACGAAAGCAATGTTACTCTTTCCAATTTTACCTTGATTCCATATTTTCATGCATATAGTTAATATCCAATTTGGGATTTTGTAATTTTTCTATTATTTGCATCGCGTAGAGATGAGTAGATTCAATTTACAATGCATATGACATAGTTACATTCATAGCATTTTCACCCATTTTTTTTCTAATTTACGCATGATGCTTGATACCAATTTTGGGGTTTTAGGTTTTATTCATTCACTGGAGCAATTAGAAGCATGTAGAATCATTCCTCCCCTTGTTTTCAGTTTTAGCAAGGATTAAGTATACAATTTATAGCTTAATATGAACAAATTCCTTGAACTGATCCTGTGTTATTTCCCTATACTACATTAGGGAGTTTCTTGTATTTTGTTAGTCTTTTTGTACCTGTTATATCCAGAACAAGTATAAAAAGTATCTTTTAATACGTGTTATCTTCAAAATAGGTATAAGAAAATCTCCTTTTTATACCAGATGAAGTCCCAACCGATATAAATGTGAGACTTTTTACACTTGTTCTCATAATAATCAGTATAAAAAGTCTCACTGTTTATACATGTTCTAATAATAATCCGTATAAAAATTGATATTTTTTTTTTCTCTCAATGCCAGATTTCCTCTACTATAGCACTCCACTTGAGCATATCAAACATTTTCTCCTCAATTTGGTTTTGAGCAGCGAATGTAACAATCTTCACGGATTGGTTCTCCAATTAAACGAGCTTGATATGTACTGAATGATGTAAAGTGAATGACCTGTCCCTCCCTCTTCAAAATAGATAGAATCCCCTAGCTTTGAAAATGATTCAATTGTTAATAAACAGAAAACGAAATTGGAATAAGATTATGGTGCAGTATGAATAAATAAAGCAACAATTTTCTATGTTTGTATATGGCTTTTAAGTTGACCTAAAACACTTATTTAATGATCCAAACACTAGTGCAGAATTGACCTTTAACGTCACCCCATAGACGTCCGTCCACGAAAACTCCAACGTAAATAATTGACCGGTGGCATAAATGTAAATAATTGAGTGTGTAGACGTCCGTCCTGGAGGGGGACGGACGTCTATAATATAGTAGACGTCCGTCCCTCTCCAGGACGGACGTTCAAGAGGCTGACAGGGTGTGACCCCATCAGCCTCTTGAACGTCCGTCCTGGAGAGGGACGGACGTCCATATATAATAGACGTCCGTCCCCCTCCAGGACGGACGTTCAAGAGACTGACATCTCAGTCTCTTGAACGTCCGTCCTGGAGGGGGACGAACGTCTATTTTATATGGACGTCCGTCCCCCTCCAGGACGGACGTTCACGCGACTGACAGGGTTGTACAACCCCTCAGTCTCTTGAACGTCCGTCCTGGAGGGGGACGAACGTCTATTTTATATGGACGTCCGTCCCCCTCCAGGACGGACGTTGAAGAGGCTGACAGGGTAGTACAACCCCTCAGTCTCTTGAACGTCCGTCCTGGAGGGGGACGAACGTCTATTTTATATGGACGTCCGTCCCCCTCCAGGACGGACGTTCAAGAGGCTGAGATGTCAGTCTCTTGAACGTCCGTCCTGGAGGGGGACGGACGTCTATTATATATGGACGTCCGTCCCCCTCCAGGACGGACGTTCAGAGGACTGACAGAGTGGCTGGGGTGATAGTTACTTTCAGTCCTCTGAACGTCCGTCCTGAGGGGCGCGGACGTCTATAATATTATAGACGTCCGCGCCCCTCAGGACGGACGTTCAGAGGACTGACAGAGTGGCTGGGGTAATAATTACTTTCAGTCCTCTGAACGTCCGTCCTGAGGGGCGCGGACGTCTATGATATTATAGACGTCCGCGCCCCTCAGGACGGACGTTCAGAGGACTGACAGAGTGGCTGGGGTAATAATTACTTTCAGTCCTCTGAACGTCCGTCCTGAGGGGCGCGGACGTCTATAATGTTATAGACGTCCGCGCCCCTCAGGACGGACGTTCAGAGGACTGACATGTAGTTGAATCGTTTTAGGGTTTCATCAGAATTTTAGACGTCCGTCTTGGGACGGACGTTGATAAAATTATAGACGTCCGAGCCCTGGGAACGGACGTTTAAAGCCCCGCGAAATTCAAATTTTAAATTCGTTACACGTCATATTAGTGGCGGGCCGGACGTCTATAATATTATAGACGTCCGGCCCATGTGGCTCGGACGTCTAGGTTTATTAAAATCGAAACCGCGAACCAGTCACTCGTCTTCTTCCCCGCGAACGCCGTCTCTGCTGCTGCGCCGTTCAGTTTCCAGGTTGGTTTTCTCACTTTTGGACCGTTTAAAATTACATTTAATCCGATTACATTGTTCTGTGATGAAATGTCTTTGATTTGAACCGATTAAAAATTGTTTTCGGTCCGTTTTTTTGCAGACTCTTGCGTGTTCTTGGACGGCTTCCTTGACTCTTTTTGGACTGCGTGTTAGGCCGTTTGCTCCTCCACTTCCCTCCTTCGGATTTGGAATCTACTTTTCAGGTTAGCTTGTTGGTTGAAAATTTTGTGTATGCATGTATGTGGATTTTGTGTATGGACGTTTTTGACTGTAAAATGTGTATTAGTTATGTTATTGTGTTAAACGATTAATGCGAAATGTGTATTAATGTATGGACGTTTTTGACTGTTAAATTTTGTGTATGCATGTATGTGTTATTGTGTAAAATGTGTATTAGTTATTGCCATACATTGAGTGACACTTAGTTCCCGTTTGAAATTTAAGACAAACGATTAATCTTTTAATCGTTTGTGTTAAATTTTGAATTGTCCGATTGGACAGTTTGAGAAAATTAATTTTCATAATTTAAAACACTTGAACTGATGATTTTACGAACATAGTATGGATCGAAGATGGATGAACGAACGTCGCATGAGTGAAGAATATGACAAGGGTGTTTCACAGTTCTTGCAATACGTTGAACAAAATGCTAAGTCTGTCAACGGGACATATTTTTGTCCTTGTGTGCGTTGTCTTAATCAAATACGCCAAGACTTAGGCAATGTGCGTGACCATCTATTCATGTATGGCATAATGAGGACTTATACAGTTTGGACTTGGCATGGAGAAGTACTTGAGCAGCCTACCACGTCACGAGGAACAAATTATGTGGAAGAATGGATGAGTGACCATTTAGAGGACATGATACGTGATGTCGGTGAAGATAATTTTGGAAGGGCTAATTTGTATGATACTCTTATTAATGATTCAGAGCAACCGTTGTTCCCAGGATGCTCAAACTTTACACGCTTGTCTTCAACTTTAAAGTTGTTTAGTTTAAAAGCAAGGAATGGATGGACTGATAAAAGTTTCACCGAGTTGTTGGAGTTGTTGAAGGAGATGCTTCCAGAAAATAATACTCTACCTATTCGTAATTACGAGGCCAAAAAAATTTTATGTCCAATGGGTCTTGAATATCAAAAGATACATGCTTGTCCTAATGATTGTGTTTTGTACACAAAGGAGTTTGCTTCGTTAAACTATTGTCCAACATGTGGTTTATCCCGTTTTAAAAAGAAATCTGACAGAGTCACTGGTAATGAAGGTAATGATGGTGCACCTGCTAAGGTGATGTGGTATTTGCCTATAATACCTAGGTTCAAACGTATGTTCTCTGTTAAAGAAGATGCAAAGAACCTTAAATGGCACTCTGACGAAAGAAAGTGCGATAATCTTCTTCGACACCCTGCTGATTCTCCACAATGGAAAAAGATTGATGACAAATTCCCTGAATTTGGTGCAGATCCAAGAAACTTAAGGCTTGCACTTGCAACTGATGGTATGAATCCTTATGGAAACTTAAGTAGCAAACACAGTTCGTGGCCAGTTATGTTGATGATTTACAATCTTTCTCCTTCGTTGTGCATGAAGAGAAAATATGTGATGTTGACCATGATGATATCGGGTCCTAGACAACCTGGAAATGACATTGATGTTTACTTAGCACCTTTAATTGATGATTTGAAATTGTTGTGGGAAGAAGGCATCGACGTGTTTGATTCACATGTTCAGGAACAGTTCCGTTTGCGTGCAATGTTGTTTTGCACTATAAATGATTTCCCAGCATATGGAAACTTGAGCAGTTATAGTGTTAAAGGTCATTTTGCATGTCCCATATGTGAAGAAAACACTAGTTACCTTCAGTTGAAGCATGGTCAGAAGACAGTATATACAAGACATCGAAAATTTCTTCCTCGTAATCATCCTTATCGTAGATTGAAAAAAGCATTTAATGGAAGTGCTGAGGATGAGGTTGTGTGCAGACCCCGGAATGGTCAAGAGGTGTACAACGAAGTCAAAAACATTGACATTGTGTTTGGAAAACATCATAAAAGTACCTCTGCAAAGAACATTTGGAAGAAACGATCGATATTTTTTAAGCTTCCATATTGGTGTGAACTTGATGTTAGACATTGTATTGATGTGATGCACGTTGAAAAAAATGTTTGTGACAGTGTCATCGGAACTTTATTAAACGTCAAAGGGAAGAGCAAAGACGGAATAAAGGCAAGACAAGATTTGGCTGACATGGGAATCCGATCTGAGTTACATCCACAGATAATAGGAAGACGCACCTATCTGCCCCCAGCCTGTCACACACTTTCCAAAAAAGAAAAACAAAGTTTTTGTAACTGTTTAAGAAGTGTGAAGGTTCCGCAAGGTTATTCTTCAAATATTAGTAACCTTGTGTCTATGCAAGACTTAAAGCTAGTTGGTTTAAAGTCTCACGATTGTCATGTATTGATGCAACAATTGTTACCGGTTCTTATTCGAGGCATATTACCTCCTTCTGTTAGGGGTATTCTGACACGTCTGAGTTTTTTCTTTAATGCCATTTGCAAGAAAGTTGTTGACCCTCGAGGTTTAGATGAATTGGAAAATGAGGGAATAAGACTACTATGTCAATTGGAGATGTATTTTCCACCTTCCTTTTTTGACATCATGGTACATTTGATTGTTCATCTAGTCAGAGAAATTCGAATATGTGGGCCGGTCTTCTTAAGGTGGATGTACCCAGTTGAAAGATACATGAAGATCTTAAAGGGATATGTCAAGAATCAGTATAGACCAGAAGCTTCAATCATAGAGCGATACGTTGCAGAAGAAGCCATTGAATTTTGTTCAAGTTATATGCCATCTTGTGAACCCGTCGGTCTTCCCAAGAGCAAAAACGAAGGAAAATGTGAAGGTAAGGGTGTTCGAGGTGTAAGTTCAAATTATAAGCAGTTATTTGATTGTGTATCTATCACAGCATGTCTTCTAAGTAACTTGGTTTTTTATGTGCAGGATGAGTTGGTTGAGCAGCAGACTCAGGGCACATTTGCTGGCCAAGGTAGGGACGACATTCTGACAACGGCCATTGGAAGGCCCGAGCACCCAGGACGTGTACGTGGAGTTCCAGGGGCGATTGGTCTTCGTGACTATTTTGGCCCTACACAGAAAACCCCCCAATCAATGAGTCAGGAGACACTGAGGCAGATGGATCTTCAGTGGGAGGAAAGACTCAACCAAAGCATGAGATCAATGGAGCAACGATTCATGGAGCAGCTACAAGAACAAAAACAAATACAAAGAGCGCTTGAAGAAAAGCTGCATTCCATGACGCAAGGCCACATGGGGGCCGATGAAACTCCCACAGCACCTCGTGTCAGCACTAGAGGATCATGCTCTGCTGTAGAACCCAATGAGTATAGCGGTCAATATGAGCTGTTGGTTGATGGGGATCCCCCACGCATTGTGGCTGTCGGACGAGTGCTTGAGGGAGGGGAGACCATTCATGGTGTTCCCATATTACCCCAGCACGTGCGTGTGACCATTGACGAGGTTCGGGATCCCCAGGCTCAGGTGCCTGTACCCACTCCAGAAATTAACTTTGTGGGGGAGGCCATAGGAACATTTATTGCCTGGCCTAGAGCATTGATCATGTCCCACATCGCGACTCCACAGGTATAATGTCTTTTTCCTTAGTATTTCTATGTTAATTGTCTTCATATAATTGTTTATAAAGCTTTCACGTAAATTCTTATCTTCAATTCACACGTCCTCAGAAGCAGCCAATTCATGATACAGTCATACATGAAGATGATGACATGGCTGAAGCAGAGGATGATCCTATATCAAAGTTAGTGACAAAATTACCCAGATTGAAGAAAGCATCATTACAACTATACTGGGATTTGAGGGTATTTGGTCTTCCCCCACATGTGCCAGTTTATATCACATTTTCTGATGCATTGGAGGTGATTGAGGGAGACAGGATGTTGAATATTTCCATCATTCAGCTGTGGTGTATGTAAGTTAGTCAATTTGGTCTTTGATATTACTTTTATTTACATTCTTATATAGTTTCTAACGACTTAACTTTGTTGTTTTAGGTACATGGACACAATCGTTGTAGACCAAGGTCGGTCTTCCATGTACGGATTTGTTGAACCTCAGACCATTCAACCGTCTGGTAACACACTTCAAAACAGACAACATTATTTGCAAACATGGATGGATGAGTCCAAAAGAGACATATACCTTGTGCCATACATTGACGGGTACGTGTTTTTATATGTGGTCAGTTTATTATTATAGTTTCCTTAATTAGTTGAATAACTATTTGTCCTTCGTGATAGGTCTCACTGGCAGCTGATGGTTATCATTCCCAAAGAATGTAAAATTATATGGTTTTGTTCGTTGCACAGGAAGATGAAAAATGACTTGAGAACCATGCTTCAAGGGTAAGTGTTTCTCCAAAAAATGACTTCAATTTGATGTTAACCTTCAACTTTTATGATAAAATAGTCATATTAATTATACTTTGTGTTTTCAATCTGTACAGAGTTATTGGTAAATCTCGTGGTCAATTGGTTCAAATTTTGTATCCAAAGGTTGTAAGTCATTTATAGTTTCTAATTCATTTATGTTATTGAATGATCTAAATTTTTAACTATTTAGTTTGTTATTTTAGTGTAACCAGCAGGTAGATTCATGGGAATGTGGCTTCTATGTGATGTGTTGGATTAAGACCATCATTCGAGCTGTCATTACAGATGACTGGAATGAGGTAATGATGTATACCTTCAATACATTACAAATCAAAATCATCTTCAACTATATATGAAACAATAATGAATCTTTCTTGAATTTTGCAGCGCTTCAAGACTACATCGCCTATTATAGAGGACACAATTAACCAGTTAAGGCAGGAGTGGACCGCTTATCTTCTACAAAGATGGAGTTAGGAATAGTTATATTTCTTCTTGATTGAACATTGTTTGGTTTTAGTTTTATTGTTATGTTAATAGTTTGGTAGTGGATTGAACATTAAGTAGAATTTTGTTTATATAAAACGCATATTTATGTTATTGGAGAATTGTTCTGGGACATTTTTCTGTTTTTCAGGTGTGGTTCTATTGAAAAAACAAACAAATTTTTAAAAAAAAACGCCCACTAGACGTCCGTTAGTGTACAGTCGGACGTCTATAGACGTCCGTCTGTGCACATACGGACGTCCCACGCCCAGCCTACACCAAAAAAAACTCAGCAAGGTAGACGTCCGTCCTCAGACAGCAGCGGACGTTTATATGGACGTCCGTCCTCAGACAGCGGACGTTTATGACAAACGTCCGTGCTCAGGCAACGGACGTTTATAATAAACGTCCGTCCTCAGGCAAGGGACGTTTATATAAACGTCCGTCCTGATGCAGCGGACGTTTATAATAAACGTCCGTCCTCAGGCAGAGCGGACGTTCATATAGACGTCCGTCCTCAGGCAGGACGGACGTTCATATAGACGTCCGTCTTCCCAGGACGGACGTGTGAGGGACGTCTACCGCATAGACGTCCGGCGCACGCCGGACGTCAAAAGGCCAAAATGTCGGACGTGAAAGACCGTTTCTGCACTAGTGAAAGAATGTAATGTGTCATCATAACCCCATTTCCCATCAAAATATCATTTCAGACATGATCTTAAGTTTCTTTAAAATTACAAAAAGCTTGTGAAAGACATATTGACAAAAAGAACCAAATTGAACAACCCAGGAAGCACCGAATAACCGCTACTGTCTATAATAATTAAGGAAAATATTGTGGTAAAGTCTACTAGCAAAGCAAGTTTATGTATTATCAATAATAAGCCAAAATGATCCTTCTTGCTCAAATATAAATCCTCTTATCAAATAAGAGAAAATACTCATTCAAAAATTTTATAGTTTTTTAAAAAAATAACATCATGGTGCGATTGGGTAATAAATAAGTTGATATGATGTGTCCTTTGATGTTGAAAAAGGAAAACTATTAGAGCCTTTAAATGACAAAAGGGAAGCAGGAACATTATCATTATCATAGTGGTTAAAAAGAACAACTTCATTAGTTATGCTATAAATAAGTGCACTAATTAATTTAAATGGAAAACATCTTAACCGAATTTTTCACATGAAAGAAAAGAAACTAACCCTAACAATATTTTTCATGGCTAACCTTGCTTATGAGAGAAAAGACAAGTATAAAATCGCCACTCCTCGATAACTCAAGGGTCTTAGTCTACTATCCTCCTTACCTAAATCAAACAATATGTTAACCACAAAAAAAAAAAAATATATGCAGAGAACAACACTCAATTCTACATAAACTGAATTAGTAGCCATGGTACCAACAATATCCCACAAATCCAAGTTCATGATGCTTCCATCCACATCAACATTAGCACTGAAATTTTCAAACACGGTGGCACGTAGTCTAGTCATCATGATATGAAAAACGTTGAAATCAGAAAGCCATATATAGCATAACTCATTGAAGAAGAAAACTAAAATCAATTGAAAAAGATAAACACTAAACAAAACAAAGACCATCTCATCTTGTAATGGGAGTAACAAACAATATTATATAAATATGAAGCACTCGATTGGTTATTTAAGGATGGTTCAAAGTAACAATAACGATGACATTATAATGAATCTCCACATCAGGAAAGTAGGTGACCAAGTCAAACTCTTCTTGGAAACTACAAATCAACGATGCTTATAAATCCACCGATACAAATCTAGTACCAATAAATTTTAATATAGATGATTCTAACCCCTAAACCGTACGTCCAAGAATTCTTCTGTCGAAGTTGGGCTAAAAAGTAGATAAATGAATAATACAGTTTTCAAAGAATTTGTAAAAGAGAAAAAATATTCGCATGTTTAAATATCTTATAACACTTTATTCATAAGTTGAAACACAACTCCATCTATCCTCATTTTCCGTTTTAGTGTAGAGAGTAACAAAAAGTAAGGTCTCCATATAAACAAGAAGAATAGGAAGCCGGTGGCACCTTCCTTCGACTATAGAAAATGGTGCAGTTGTCGACATTAATGGCGACAAGTGGATCGTGGTGGCTATTGCACCATAGTTGTGCATTGGTTATTTAAAGAATAGGGGAAGAATAGAATCGACATCCTCAATGACATCATGGTGTAGCGGTACAACACCTGCGACAAACAATAATGATGGGAACGATGGTGGCGTTGTGTGAAACAATACCCTAATTGATCTCGTGATAGGATATCTCCAATATTCATTCGTTTGCAGTGCCAGAACCCCAATTTATAGTAATTGTTAACTTTATACAATGCCTAAACATAGAAGAAGAAAGGATGTAATATTTCTGGGAGGGATCGTGACCCATGAGCATGAGGGGGGTTTGACGCAATATGAAGAAATGAGAAGCAAAGGAGAAGAAGCTCGCAAAGAAAACGATAAGAAAGTAGAAGAAGCGTCGATGGAGAAAGTGAAGCATGAAATGATGGTTGGGTAAGAATATCAAATATTCTATACCAGCTATAGTGAATAATCGGTATATAAAAAGTATTCCAATATTACAATTTTTCCACCATGTTACTTCTAGAGGGGTTCTAAGTCTAATTGACATAAAAAAAAAGGCTTAATACCCTATTTTGTCCTCAGTTTCGTTCGAAAATGTCAAATTAGTTCATCCTTTAAAAAATGCGTCAATTACGTCCTCACTTAATAAAATTTGCACAATGAAATCCCTTATGTTAAATCCGTACAAACGGCGTTAATTATTCAAGTAGAAGAGAAAGACGCCGTTTGTACGAATTTAACGGAAGAGATTTCATTGATGCAAATTTTATTAAGTGAGAACGTAATTGACGCATTTTTTAAAGGATGAACTAATTTGACATTTTTGAACAAAAGTTGGGACAAAATAGGATATTAAGCCTAAAAAAAATGATTTTCAATACTTATTACTAGTGCAACAAGTATAGAAATTTTATGATTTATTATAATTTTGTTACTGTGTAACTTTCTATACCTATTCTGAATGGACCGATATAAAAACTTTATTTTTTTATGATGCTACCACCACACGACTTTTTATACCTTAGGTATAAAAAGTTGGTATAAAAAACTTATTTTATACTAGTGTTAGTTAAAGCTCAATGTTATAAATTGGTGGTCATGTGTTAGATTTTTGTTTTATGCATAATATATGCAGACTATTTTTATTATTTGTTTTATACACAAGGTGTGTATTAATAGTTATAATAATTATTTTACATATGCTTGATAAAATTTAATTAAAGTTGGAAGAGTGAATTATGGGGCAATATTATTTGGTTGATTTATGAAATATTAATATATATATATATATATTTGTTTTATTTAAGAACATGGAATTACAGTTCTAAAATGGATTGAGTTGGTTATAATAAAAATATATAATATGTATAATATAATTTCACACTTGTATACGTGGTTAACGAATGAATCAACAATTATATTTGGTGATGTGGTAGTGTTTAGATATTGTATGGAAATAAACATTTATAAATTTTAATATTAAATGTAGTTTATATAGGTACTTCATGTTTATTTATGAAAAAAAAAATATGATTATGATAATTATAACATTATGATGAAAAAAAAGATATATTATTATGATAATTATAGCATTATTATAACCTCACATAGTAATTATATTTATAGAATGTACTATGATTAATATATATATATATAAAGTTAGCCTGTGTATATGGATTGGAATTTTGTGTAATAAATAAAGAAATAGGTTTTAATTTAGAAAATTTTATTTATTGTTAGTATACAGGATTTTGTAAAGATAATAATAATAATAAAATATATTATTTAGGGACTTATCATAATTAATTAAAAAATAATAATATTATTTTAATATATTTTGAAAATAATAAGTTTTTACAAAAATTTCAAAAAAATAAATTAAAAATTTAGGTATATCTCCTATTTATATTATGATAAAATTTGAATCCTAAGAAAAAAAACATAACAATAAATTTAAATATACTCGAAAGAAAGACACCAATTAACTTTCGGATTTAAAAATAAAAAAATATTGATTCATGAGATTTTTTTTTTCACAATTGCAATCAGAAAAATAAATAAAAGATAGCAAAATATTATATTCTAATTAATACCAGCGACAATGTCGCTTTGTAAATTACAGAGTGGATTGGTGTGGGACCAAGTCAAGGCATGACCATCACTATCTTTGAGGAGAGCCTTCTGAACGATGAACCAGGTCATGCCTCTTTCTCTTCCGTTTTGAACAAAACCAGCAAAAAGCTTCCCAAATTGCAAGTTTTCTGGTGGGGCAGTGGTTTATGACAATATGAGCCCCTCCGTCTTCCTCCTATGGCTTGTCACCATTCCTGTCCTAGCCTACTCCGCCCAAACTTCTGTCCCACCTCTCGGTATATATTTTCTGCATTCACCATTTTCATAGCTTAATCCTTCTTTTCTCAATGCTTGCATCAATATGCACACAATTTCATACTTTTTCATGTCTTTGTGATTTTGTTATTTCATCACCACATGCACAGATCATTCACAGCCATAATAACCATATTAGGATCAGAAAGGGACTCTATAAAGCTTAACATTGTGATTGAAATTGTAAACCTATCCTTGATAATATAAACAAACAATTGGTGGGCAAAAGTTCAGATGTAAATGCATTAAGGAGTTTGTGAGTTTGTAACACGATGGTCATGGATGCAGGGTATTATTTAGACTGCGGGGGCTCTAAGGAGGTAACGGTAGACGGTCTGAAATATGTTCCTGATGGAAGCTACATCAAGGTGGGAAACACCAGCCCCATCAACAAGCCTGGTTTGTTGCCCACACTGTCCACGCTGCGTTACTTTCCCGACGCGTCGGCCGGAAAATATTGTTATTCGTTGCCGGTGATCAAAGGAAGCAAATATCTGGTGAAGACCATGTACTACTACGGAGGATTCGATGGAGGGACGCAGCCTCCAGTGTTCGATCAAATCGTTGAAGGGACAAGATGGGGCGTTGTGAACACCACTGAGGACTATGCCGAAGGTCTTAGCTCCTACTTTGACATCACGGTGGTGCCATCGGGGAAGACCTTGAGCGTCTGCTTGGCCAGGAACTCATACACTGGTAGCTCAAGCCCCTTCATTTCGGCCCTGGAGGTCAGGATCTTGGAACCCTCTTTGTATAATCCCACTGACTTCTCCAAGCATGCCCTTGTAACCGTTGCCAGAAGTGTCTTTGGAGGTCAAGATATCATTGGGTAAATACGTCAATCTTTCACCTCTTTATTTTCTTTAGAGTATGGGGTTGATTAAACAGTGAATATTAAGGTTTAGAGATTTAAAGATTCTGATAATTGAGATGTTGTTTATTTGTGGAGCTAGTTTTCCAGATGACAAATTCAACCGGATGTGGCAACCACACAAGGACCAGAATCCTGTTGTGGAAAGCCAATCAAATGTAACTTCTTCAGACTTTTGGAACCTCCCTCCAGTTAAAGTATTCAACACAGGAGTTACCACTAGTCGAGGGAAGACTCTTGAGATTCAGTGGCCCTCTATGCCCCTTCCAAGCACCTACTACTACATTTGCCTCTATTTCCAAGACAACAGACAACCAAGCCCTTACAGCTGGAGGGCTTTTGACGTTTCCATTAATGGTCACCTCTTCTTTTCCAACCTTAATGTCACATCTAAGGGTGTCAGTGTTTATGCTGCACAATGGCCACTTTTTGGGCAGACCAAAATTTCATTGACCCCTGCAGTAGGAGTACCAGTTGGACCTGTCATCAATGCTGGAGAAATTTATCAGATTCTACCGCTTGGTGGTCGAACTCACACTAGAGATGGTAACTTACTCATCTCTCTATTTTTTAATCTCTATGCTATGATTCTGCCCGTATGAGATACATTTCATCATGATGCTCTAGTTCGAATCTTTTAATTTTTGTGGTGATTCATAGTAATTGCAATGGAGGATTTGGCAAGAAGCATTCATAATCCACCTCCTGATTGGAACGGTGATCCTTGCCTTCCTAAGGGAAATTCGTGGACTGGGGTTACATGCTCTAACGGTTTTCATGCACGAGTCTTGACACTGTAAGTTCACCAATAAGCTACAGCACTAGTTAGATTCCAGTGATGTCTGCTTTTTCAGTTCGCTTGACTCAATTCATAGTAAATGATAGGAATAATATCTACTATCTAGTAACAATTGTAACTTGTGCCTTTTTATGATGGTAATTCACAATCACATGTTTTGGTTTTTGTATATCTGAAGGAACTTGACAAATGCCGGGCTTTCTGGGATACTTCCTCCAACCCTTGACAATCTAAGTGCACTAGCTCATCTGTATGGAATGCTGCCATTTTACTTCAAATTCCCCGAGTTATTCCTTCTTTTTGTTGTTTCTAACCTCATAGTCGTCTCAATTTGTGAACATTTGCTTACAGGTGGCTTGGGGGAAATAAATTCTCAGGCATCATCCCAGATTTGAGTGGACTGAAGGATTTAGAAACTTTGTACGTGGCCACGTTATTCGTAATTTTTAAGATTTCTTAAATTGTCCAAAGTTACCTAGAACTTTAACACCTTTTTTTTTTCTTTGATCATTGTTAAATCTAAGGCATTTGGAGAAGAACAACTTTGAAGGAACACTTCCTCCATCAGTAATTAAACTCCCAAGACTTCGTGAAATGTAAGATCATGTCATTTTTAAACAAAGACACTCATGCTTTCACAAATATCCTTCAAAGCATAATGTCACATTGACTGTTTACATTTCCCCCCACTTTCTCTTTCTCTGCTTCTCACATCTATCTACTAACTTGTGTATGCTCTGTGACAAATGGTGTCTGCAAAACCAGTCATTCTGATTTTTAGGGGGAAGTTAGCAAACCGTTACACAGAAGAGAAGTGAAGTGCAAGTTCAAGTAAGTGCAACACTATACCTTCTTAGCCATGCTGATTATAACTAACCGAACTACTTGGGTTCCTCTTAAGGTCAAGGTCGCTCTAGAGATTTATCAGTGAAAATTGAATGAGCAAAAGCCATCACAAATTCTACTATAATATAATCGCTGTGTCTGATCGATGGGGCGTTGAATCATGATTGCATGCATTTGCTGCAAATATTATCTGTAACTATATACCATGATATATGAAGTATATATATGATGGGATATGATTCAAAGAATCTATTTCTTGTTTAGCAACATTCACGAGTTTACGTTCCAGTAGTTACGTTATCACAACCATGCTAATCTAGCCAATAATAACAAATACACACTTATTTGAAACTATATCTTTAATACTTCATATACTGTTAAAATTAATTCTGAATAGAAAATCAAAGTAATACAAATTAATAATTGTATACACTATAGATAGATGACTAGATCACTTGATAAGGTGGTTCATTATAATCTTACTCTTAAGCTAAAATATTAGTTCAAGTGCAATATTAGTATCCTATTTTAAGATACATTTAATGCTTTATTTTGGAGAAATTGTTATTTTTGATTAATCATCAATTTTACATATATTTTATTTTAAAATTGTACTTAAGTTTGGAATATTATTTAAAATGAAAAAGTTAATTCTGATTAGAAATGAAACTGATCTAAACATGAAACAGTTCAAAAGAATAAATCATAGTTTGGGTTTCAAAGAAACTTTTAAAGAGAAACGTGGAAAGAAAAAACATGCTTGAATTAAAAACTAAATTTAAAAAAATAACTTTTAAATTTGTTTATGTATCATAATCCAATGTAAATATGTTTGATTGTCTTTTTTCTATTTTTCTCTCACAAAAATGTTTTAGAGATAAGTTTCTTCAGTTATACCATTTATTTATTTATATAATAAAGTAGATTAATTGAATCTGTGACTTCTTTTCTCATTTTGACTGGCTTGAACTTATAGGTAAAGACACAAATTTATAAAGGACTCTCTGATACGTTAATCATTTTTTATAATAATTGACAATAAATTACGTATTATTATTTTTTTAATTTGTTTGATTTTATTTTTAAAAATATATTTAGAATAAATCAATCACAAACTATCCATAAATATTGTAAAAAAATTATAAAAAAAATTGTTAAAAAAATACTTTCCAATCAGGGTCATAAAATCTGTTTTCACGTATTAATATAAATATAAACATATCCGATAATGAATAAAAATACCCTGCTTCGTGCTTCTGCACATCGTTACCAATCTTTACGCAACCAAATTAGCCATTCATTCCTCAGATTTCAACACATTTTCCAACAAAATAGGAACTCTTCCAATCTCCTTCTCTTTTGCCTCGCTTCGATTTTTTTTCTTCGAATGTTCGCTACCAATGCTGCTACCAACCTCTTATTCCCGTGCAAACCTTCGTCCTTCCGGTGCCGCGCCGCCACCGGAGACATCTCCGTGGGTCCGTCCTTCTTCCAGTCCGTCGCTGGAGGCCTCCGGCTAGGCCCCTTTCCCGACGGCGGAGGGCTCGCCGTGGAAGGACGCCGTGGGGGTGGGAACGAACCGATAAGGGTGAAGAAATGGTCTCGGAAGAACGAGAGTTATCTGGATAATGACAACGAGCCTCTTCCCCTTCCCATGACGTACCCGGATTCGTCACCCGTTTCGCCGGAAGAGATTGATAGACGTCTCCAATGCGATCCCGAAGTTCAGGTTTGAGCCTTTATGTATTTCTTATTTGCGTAGTGAGTTACTTCTGTAAAGAGGGTTAGGGTTGGGTTGTGTTTCATCACATCCGTGATTAAAATAATTTGGGTTGAATTGGGTTAGGGACGTTGTTGTTCTACGCAATTGAAATTGATCCAACCCCATTACAGTGAATTGAGTTGGATGGGATTTGATGAATGAGTATTCAAAAAATAAAATATACTTACACTATAAAAGGAGTTATTTTTCATTTACCAATTAATTAATATATAACTTTCGAAAATTTATATTGTGTATATATATATATATTTTTATTTAATAATATATAAATAAATTAAATCAAATCTTTAATTAAAAACAAAGTTATGTAGAAGTGAGAAGAAAAGCATTTTTATTGGACTTTCAAAATTCAGTTTGTGAGCTATCAACATTTTTTTATGATGTTTAGTGATGGAGTTGACATTACGTGAGAACTATTTGAATGTAAGGACAAATATAAAGTTGTTTTCTTTTCTCACAATCAGGAATTTGAGAGCAGGTTAAGTTTATCTCAAGTTTTCTATTGGAGTAAAAAGTGGATAGAGTTCTTGAATATGATATGGAAGTCTAAGATTTGTAAATAGTAATTTAAGAATCCAAAGATTATCCATTAAAGACACTCTTAAAGAATGTTTGGTTAAGGAAGCTGTGACAAATGTTGTACATTTTTTCAATCTTTATTTTTTATAAAACATTAAAACTATACTATATACTTGATGGGTTAAGTTCAAGGAATGAACACCAAAATATGTAGAATGTGTTTAGTTCAATATCTAATCTAATGAAGAATGTGTTTAATAGTTAAGATTTGGTCCTAACACTCAAAATATCCAACCCGTTTTGTTTGGGCTAGGTCATAGGCAACTGTTACCCATGATCACCCCAACTTTTATTGGAGTAATTCAACTAGGTCACAAGATAAGTTTGTTATTTTTACTATTATTATTATTATTATTATTATTATCATCATTATTTAATTTTAAATTTGACTTGTAGGATTGTAAAGAGGTGGTGTATGAATGGACTGGAAAGTGCAGGAGTTGCCAAGGATCAGGATATGTTAGCTACTATGGCAAGAGAGGGAAAGCGGTTACGTGCAAATGCATTCCTTGCATGGGAATTGGTAATACATATGATGAAAACTTGTGTTGATATTCATTGGGCTAAAACTTGTGTTCTTTGAGGGGGGTTAATCATGAGATTGTGATAGGCCCATGGAGAATATTTTAGGCTTAGGGGAGCAGAATACAAGTCAAGAGAATGGGCCCAAATTATGGAGGGTCTATGTGAGGAAAAATATGCAGGGAGGAATGAATGTTGACATGGACATGGCAGAGAGAATGAAATGTGAGTGGGGGTATGCATTTTTGTTATAGGGGAAGTTAGGGAGTGGGAAAAGAGGAGGAGAATATCAGGTTGTGTGCTAGCAGAGATTCACTCTCTGTAGGAGCATTGCTTGGGGGTAGAAGACATACTGTCTTTCTTCATTTCACCTATATAGTATCAATACAATTTCATACAGTTTCGTATTATATTTTTTCTGATTCTCTATTATTGCCTATATCTCTGTATTGTGTGTGCTGGTTTGCATCATTGATCTGACCTGCCGGATACAAGATTAGTTGGAGAGGTTTGAGAGAATCAGCGAATGCCACCCAAAAAGATGAGGCGAAGATATTGTCTCTAGAAATTAGGATGGACAAGTTAAAAGCCACCTTGGTGGATATTCACGCTTAGGCTGGCGTTGATCAGGAGAAGTTGGTTTCATTACTGACCCATAACAAGTGTGCCGATAGCAGTAAAGAAGAAGATGGTGATAATATGATGGGTTTTCCAGAGATGAAGAAGTTGTTGTAAGGATTTTGGGGGGTAGAATTGGAGATTTCAAATAATCGGCTAAGAAGGTAGAACTCCCTTTGTTTGATGGTGACGATCTAGCTTGATGGATTGCTAGAGCGAAGATTTATTTCAAGGTACAGGGCACGTGTTAGGTTCCTAGATAGAGGGCATACCTTTCTTGTCGGATACATTCTTAGGTTCTTTGTTCTGTTTACTACGTTAGCTATAACAATACAAAGCTATAGATTTCTCTTGCTTCGGAGCTACCATAGAGTTTCTTTCATACAAATGGGTTATATCCTGTTATAATAAGTGTTGTTTTCATAGATGTAAACTTTCTGCTTTAGTAGTAAGCTTTTCCTAACAGTGCACAGACTTTACTGGCACGCATGACTTTTCTATCAAAAACATTCCATGGTGACCTTAATTCGGTGTCAACTTTCTGAAATTTCGTATGTTCTCTTAACTTAACTTTTATCAACTGTTATTTTCAAGTGTAAAATTGGAGTAACTTTCAAACTCTCGATGTCACAGGTTACGTACAGAAGATAACTGCTCGCAAGGATATTGATGTGATGGAGAATTTAGATAATGGAAAACCACCATGATGGTTGATGGTCCTCCCGGCCTCCTCAGTCTTTGTTCTTTTATTCCCTTCCCCCGGGAACTTGTGCTTCATTTCTCTTGATGAGTTATATTCTTCCACAATAGTTCCTCAAGATATTATGTAAAGGAACATTGTAACGATTAGATTTGTTAAAGGTTGTACCCTCTAGAAAACTGACCTGATAAAAAGGTCCCCACAAATGAAGATAGGAAAACACACTTGTATCTTTTGGGAAGAATATATTCTTTTGCATAAAAAGGCTTATCTTTTGGCGCACACCATTCTTTTCATACCCTGAATTTTTGTTTAGCATCTCAAGTTTCGTATCGATGAGGAATTACCGATGGCCCAGGATTGATTTCCATATCTCGCTAGTATAAAAGGCCACAATGGCCTTCCTTTATGTTTGTGAAACGAAATCCATAGCAGCATAAAATGTCAGGGACAAGTTTCCTTGATTTCCAATACAACCTCTCAAGGAGAAAATATTTAAGGAAGCCATCACGTCTATTCTCCCGGGACAGGCAGAACTCTGGGGTGAATAGTGTATATCTTCAGCCTAACGCTGATGAGATGAAGCGAGTGTTTGACAAATTTGATTCCAATAAAGATGGGAAAATTTCTCAACAGGAGTACAAAGTGACCATGAGGGCTTTAGGCATGGGGGACTCGGTTCATGAAGTGCGAAATATATTCAAGGTGGTTGATTTGGATGGAGATGGATTCATCAACTTCAAGGAGTTTATGGAAGCTCAGAACAAGGGTGGTGGGGTTAGGGCGATGGATATACATAGTGCCTTTCGGACGTTTGATAGGAATGGTGATGGTAAAATAAGTGCAGAAGAAATCAAAGAAATGCTAGGAAGGCTGGGAGAAAGGTGCAGCATCGAGGACTGTCGTCGAATGGTGAGAGCTGTGGACACTGATGGAGATGGCATGGTTGACATGGACGACTTCACCACCATGATGACACATACCCTCAGACCTCTTTGAATCTCATGTCTTTAATCAGTGGAAACAACTATACTGTCTGTAATCGATAATATTAATATCTAATAATGTAAAAACTTTCTACTTTTTATTTTCTTCATAATTTGTGTAATTGATGAAAAATTTTACAACATTAAAGGATTTAAAATACTGGAAGTTTGACTTATATCTCACCAAAATACAATCAATTATGTTTGAGATAGATGAAATAAATGAGAATGAAATAGAAGAGAGTTTAAATGTTGGGCGAAGAGATTCGAGGTTTTTTTTTTGAATTTAATAAAACAATGTGAGACTCACTCAGTTTTATTTTAAACTCACGCGTACCTACAATTGATTAGGTTAATAACGTAATCAATTGAGCAATATTCCATCTTCATAGAAATTCTATAAATTGAACACAGTTAATTATGTCTTTAAACATATTCCATTATTATGAAGATGGCCACTCATTTAAAATTATTTCACAAGCCAATTTCACAAATTTTTTAATATATTTAAATACAAAAAATTAATCACATTTTAAATTATTTTATTTTTTCAAATGTTTTGTATGATAATAAGACAATTTAAATTTAGTAAATCTTCATTTTTGGATAAAATATTTCAATTATCACAAAATTTAAAAAATTATTTAAATATCAAATAATTATTAAGAATTTTGAAAATATTAATATTGATATCTTTTATAGTCAGAGTGTTATCTTTTTATTAATCAAAAGTTCTTCAAGTGCTTTTTCCTTTATATTTGCAAAATTGTTTAAATAAGATTATTTTCAAATTATGAAATATTAGGTTAATCAAACTAAATAAGATATCGTAAGTCAGAGTTCATATAAGGGTCTGAGTTAAATCAAGTCGATCCAAGCACATGCTGAGTCAATTTAGGTTAAAGTGACCCAAGTCAAGCTGAGTTGAAGTGATCCACATTAACCTAAGTTTGGGTCGAGCCACATTCAACCGAGTTAAGCTAGGCCTAGGTGGATCCTAGTTTGATCAAGATCAGGTTGGGCCTAACCAGATCAAGACTAGTTCTAGCCAAGCCCGATCAAGTCAAGCCAATCTTGACTTAGGTTGAGTCAAGTCGACTCAAGCTTTGGTCGAGCCAAGTTGACTTAGATCCAGGTTAAGCATCGATTTTGGTTAGGTCGAGTTGAGTCAACCTAGGACCAAGTCGATTTAAGTCATTTTAAATCTAAGTCGAAGTGGGATCACATTGGGGAAGACCCATGTAGAATCAAGTATGGTGGTCTAGGTCAAGTTAGGCCTAGTGAGACCAAGACAAATCAAGTCAGATTTGACCAAATCGAATTGGCCCATGTTGGGTTAAGACATCGGGTTGCGACCCTGTCAAAAGTAGCTAGATTGCTCCACATGAAGTCAAATAAAGTTTATGTTTATGCTGATTGAGTCAAATTTGACTCAAACCCAAATCCACCCTAACTATAAAAACTAAAATATGAATTAAAAAAAAATTAAATTCTTACCTTTTTAGGTGTAATTCAAAATTACTTAATTTTAGGTAATCAAATTACTCTAATAAAATTCTATTTATTTTTTTCAAAATTGCTTATACAAACAACACATTTTATCATAAAATATTTTAAATATTTTAAAACAAATGAGTTATTCTCCTAAAATACCTTATCTAACCACATGATTAGGTTAATTATAATGTTATTTGAGATTTTTTTATTATTCCATTTTTTCCATTCTATTTCCACTCAATCAATATATATATATATATATATATATATATATATATATATATATATATATATATATATATATATAAAATCTTTTTCAATCTATTTTTCATTTATCTTGCTTCTTTTATCTTGTCTTCTATTTCCACCTACCAATTTATTTATCCTCTATTGAATCATTCAAATATAAGATCTTGCTTGCAAAATATTGGAAAGGTAAACCAGAAGAAAAAATAAATGATATTTTCAAAAAAGGGTTTATGTCTACGGAAGCTAGAAGAAACTGATACAAGATGGAAGATCACAGAAAAGAGTTGGTATAAAATAGAAAATAATAGTAGTATAACTTCCTGCCTAATAATTGAGTAGGAGTGATGCTTTGACAAAAGCTTTCAATAAACTAATTCAAATTTCAACAAGTGATGAACAATATGGAAACTTGGAAAAATAGAGGTTTAGAATGACAATTTTCATTGATGAAGAAAATCTTTTAAATGGGAAGGGTTTAATAAAATAAATTGTTTTACGTAATTTTAGTTGAAGATCATTCAGAAAGGTGCGTCTTCATACAAAAATATGCATGCACCTACAGATTGAAGATTGGTTTATGATAGATACCAATTATAAGAAATCACAATATAGCTGAATAATCACTTTATTAGTAAAGAAAACATGATTACATCAGTATGAGATCCTAGGGAAGAAAATACAGAGCAATAAAACAAGTAAAAAGTATCACTAGACAATTAGAGAGGGCTTAGTCTATCCCATTTCCCAGCCAATTCTAGCCTTCCCCTCCCCCACTATCTTCCCACACCTTACAAAATGATTGATGCCAGACCAATAATGGAACAATTTCATGAAATCCAAAGAATCCTAAGAAGTTTCAAGCAACATAATATTGCAATGGATGAGACATTCATTGTTTCTTCTATAATTGACAAACTACCACCAAATTGGAAAGATGTTAGAAATTCTCTAAAACATAATAAAGATGATATGAATGTTGAACAATTGGCTGCTCATCTTCGGATAGAAGAAGGGATCCGTCTACAAGATGGTCAAAAGGATTCCAATCATCCTAATTCTTCTACTGTTAATATGGTGGAAGATGAAAAAACAAAAACAATACCAAATAACAAGAAAAGGAATTTTCATAAAGGAAAGATCAACAAAAAGCCAAATTTTGGTAAAGAAAGTCAACAAGAAAATTGTTGGGAATGTGGCAAGCCTGGTCATTTAAAGAGGGATTGCACAATCTGGAAAAGGAAGATGACCAAGAATGGCGGTAAATAAGGTCAAGGCGAGTCTAGCCAAGGCTAACTGAAAAAAGGTAATTGTACACAAATTGCACATAATTCTGTTTTGAATTTTATGGAGATGGTTTATGAAATCTTCTGTGTGCAGACTGATGATTCATGGTGGATTGATTCAGGGGCTTCAAGACATGTTTGTAAAGAACATTGTTTAGTCAAAACTTTTAAAGAAGATGACAATGGAGAAGTTCTTTACATGAGAAATGATTATATGGTTAAAGTCCTCGGTGTTGGACAAGTAGAATTATTACTTAGTTCTGGAAAATCACTTGTTTTAAGAGATGTTTTATATGCTTCAAAATTAAGAATAAATTTAGTGTCTGGAGTAATTTTGAATCAGTTGGGATTTAAATTGGTATTTGAATATGATAAATTCATATTATCCAAAGGTGGTGTATTTGTTGGACTATGATATCTTTGTAATAATATGTTCAAACTAAGTGTAATAAATAATGTGAAAGACTATGTTTATGTTTTTGAATCATGATTCTTCTTTATGGCATTTTCGTCTTGGGCATGCTAATTATAGAAAATTATATTCAATGTCTAAATTTGATCTAATTCCTCATTTTGATTTGTAGATAGAAAAATGCAGAACATGTATGTTGACAAAGATAACAAGAAATCCTTTTCCTAATATTGAACGAAATTCAACAATTATGAATGCTCTCTTGCTTCAACCCCTATGGATCCTAGTTTAAAGATATTACCTAATGGTGGTAAAGTAGTTTCACAACTGTAATATGCAAGGGTAATAGGATGTTTAATGTATGCAATGACAAGTACAAGGCCAGATATTGCTTTTGTAGTAAGCAAATTAAGTAGATATACTAATAACCCTAGTCTATCACATTGACAAGCAGTACGTCGAGTACTTAAGTATTTAAAGAAAACTATTAATTATGGATTAACATATAGTGGTTATCCTTCCGTTTTGGAAGGATATTCTGATGCAAGTTGGATTACAAATGCAGAAGATCACTCTTCAACTAGTGGTTGGATTTTCCTCCTTGGGGGAGGTGCAATTTCTTGGTCGTCCAAGAAATAAACTTGCATTACAGATTGCACTATGGCTTCAGAGTTTATAGCTCTAGCCTCGGCAGAAAAGGAAGCAGAATGGTTGAGGAATATCATGTTCGAAATACCATTGTTACCAAAACCAATATCACCAATAGCAATACATTGTGACAATGCTGCAACATTGGCAAAGGCTTATAGTCAAGTGTATAATGGCAAATCAAGACATATTGGTGTGAGACATAGTTATGTCCAAGGACTCATCAAAGATGAAGTTATTACTGTAGATTTCGTACGAACAAAGTTAAATTTAGCTGATGGATTTACTAAGGCATTGGCTAAAGATTCCATTTTCAGAATGACAATTGGAATAGGAATGGAGCCCACAATTAATCACAAGTAAGGGAATCTTAACTTAACGCTTAATATGACATTGAGTCTTAAGTTCAATAAGATTAAATCTCTTATTTGATGATTGAAAGCACAAATAATTATTTCAAGAGTGTTTTAGATCTGTGATACTTAGGAGGTTGACTAATTCTTAATTGATTTCTTGAATTTATGTTTTGTCACAGGAACATGTTTACCTAAGAAATCAACCTATGTAAGTGCGAAGTTTGGCCGCTTCAAGAAGTCAAGGGGCACGACTTTGTTGAACTTATGAATAGATATGGACGCATGACCCTATTGTGTCAAGTATAACAAGAATATGCATTTTATCTTATATGTAGAGCATCTTCAAGATTTCATTATATATTATGTTGGTTCAATCGTTTCGACACCAATAAAATTCGAATTCCTGGAATGTGTATTCTACTAAGTGAAAGTTCAAGTCTATGTATACTTTCATTTATGTGTAAGATTGCAATTATTAAATTGATGTTTGTGTTAAGTAATTATACAATACTCTCAAATGGTGGAGGATTGTTGGAATTTAAGAGTATTAGAGACAATTTTCAGATTCATGAAGAGTTACAATATTCATGAAGAGTTACAACCATTCATGAAAAGTTACAATCAAAAAATGTAACTAGTTAGAAAAGTTATTATTCATGAAGAGTTACAACCATTCATGATAAGTTACAATAAATAAATGTAACTAATCAGAATCTGGTATCTCTTGGATTTGAAAGATGTCTGATCAACATCTATATAAAGAGATCCTGTGCTCTATTGAAATTCATTGGCTCATTCTCTTAACATACAAATCAATTCCTGAGAATCATATTCTTGTTTAACGTTAATACTAAGAGTGAGTATCATTGTTGCATTTCTTCTTTGTATCTCAAAAGCGGATTTCGTGGTCCCCTTCACTCTTATAAGGGACGAAATATTGCTTTTAGGAAAGTGTGTATTCACGCCTAAAAGATTATATCAAGTCGACATTGTTGTTCATTTTGTTTCCCTAAGTTCTTGGAAAATTGTTCCAACAAAAAATATGCTATTAATGTTAAAGCCTTAGATTATATACTCACATGTTGTTCCAAGTGTAATAAACTGACTATAAAAGCTAGCAAACATTACTAATAAGTCATTTAACACACCATTGATAACCTTCTTATCACAACCTTTGTCTCGATAGGTGGTATATCCATCAAGATACACTACTATGTGCATAAAGACACAAAACACTGAAATCAACCAGAAATAAGATAAACATCAAGTAGTTGAAATTAACAACACCAACTGCTACGAGGGTTGCCTTAAAAAGCTCCTAAAGATGTTTCCCTTTTCATCTTGTCATAGATTGTGATATTACAGGTGATATTATAGCTCCTTGCCCTTGCCTTTCCCTGTTGGCTTCCCAACCTATATTTCAGTTCATTGCCCTCAGAACAAGTTAGTTTTATCTCATCCTTTGAAATGGGAGAGGATTGCTAAGAACACAAAGATGAAGTTTTTATGCTTTAGTTTTCAGGATAATAAGGAAAATTATACATTGATTACCAAACCTTTTAGAGTAAACAATCACACCACAACCTTGGACTTAGATGTAAAATTAGAATTCATTCATATTTTAAACTTTGATATATTTTGGTCTCAAAACTCAAAACTTAAAAAATGAACAGATAAAATGATGTTAACTTTTTTGTATGTCAAACAATATTTTATGTTGACTTTGAGTTGTAATATATCTAATGATTGAAAGAGTTAAATGTTAATCTAAAATATCATTTAGCATGTAAAAAACAAAGTTGATATAATTAGATTAAAAATACTATATTCATTATTTTTTTAGTTTAAAGATCAAAATTTAAAATTTTATATTTATGTTTAGAACTAAAAACATATGTAAATTGGTAAATTTCATGGTAGTATGAAATATGATAGTTGTCAAAATATTCTACTTACAAGTTCCAGAAAAATATAGCAATAAACTACTCTAGCTCAAAAGTAAGATCTAGAGGGAGAAAGATGACAAAGGATTATATCAAAGCAAGTTTGACTAATAGAATAGTTCCAATCAGTAAAAAAGAAAGTTCAACCTGTCCGCAAAAGAAACATGCAATTTTTCAGCCTTCCAATCAGATTCAATGAAAGTATAGTATCTTAAAATTGTGGATGCAGTTTGTCCAAATGAAAATCCTACAATATCACACTGATTATGCCTATTAAAACGCATTATTTAGCAGAAAACCCATATGGTGTCTGACAATTCACTAATATTCTTACCCTCAATACATCGAAATCAAATTTTGAGAGGACATGAGATAAACAAAGAGATCTTAAAGATGATGAGATGCAAAGTATATTTGTTAGCCAAAGTTAAAGATAGCATTACCTATGCTCAAATCAAATCCACGGTTTTTAAGTTCTCTATACTCCTGACATAGAGCACAGGTTTCACAGCAGAAATGAACTAAGCAATCCATACATGGAGCCTCTGGCAAGTCATATTGTGCCCTCATTTTGGACCTATAATAGCATGAGTACAAGCATGCAAACCCGCTCAGAGATAGCAGGGTAGCATAAATAGCCCCATTACAAGTGCAAGCTGCATATATAACAAGAAAAAGACGAGAAATAGCAGTAGATATAACCATCATGAGTCATCACCTTGTATATATATTGTACTCATGATTAATGCAGAAAAACTTACTTCTATTGCCTTTATCTATTATTTCTGCTATCAATCCGAATGTAACACAAGGGCAGAAGCAAGTAACCAAACCTTAGACAACAACAAACAACCATACTATGTCAATTGCTTGATGTTTGTACACTAAAGAAAACAAAAATAATGAACCCACATGATTGATTCATGAGCTCTTAGTCTTACAGTTTCCAGGATCATCAAGACAACGACAAAGACCAGTTGACCATCGCTGTGTCCTGATCACAGGACCCCTAACACTGTTGCTGATATATGGAGGTGCATAAGATGGTATATGGGGACGGCCATAAGTTGGAGGAACCACCACTGGAACAATATAGCTTGGATGGCTGTGATGAACTTCATATGCCTCATCATGTTCATCCACTGCAGGATACATTTTTCTCAGACTTAGCTAGATTTACGTTTCTGCAATGACACTCTAAGGAAGGCAAACTTTTATGGCTTATGTTAGTGTATATATAAAAGGGAGGAACTTAATTTAAAGAGGGTACTCCTCATTTTACTTACTAGCTTTGGGGAATTGTTTTTTGTTGTGTTTATTTTAATAATCAGAAGTTGCAAAGAAAAGTAGCAACTAGTTATGAGCATTGAATATCAGCATAAATAATTGAACTTTATAACGTAGGTGCTTCCTCGAAAGTCTTACTGCAAAACGATAGGATGGTAACATGATACATCGTGACTTGGACATGGTCAAGAACATCATATTCATTTTTATACAAGTGTGAATACAAAATATTTTATCATTTGCTATGATGCAAGCTTTAAATTTAGGCACCAATGATTACTTGGCACTGGTAGCATACGGATCAAAAGGGGTTGCAAGACAAAGATAGTGATTTAAAATAAATAACAAGTCAATTCAAAATAAGTTATTTAACAACCAAAAATGTTATAGTATGCTCAACAAGCGAAGGTTGTAATCTTACAGTGTTTTCTGTTCAACCAGACGAAATTATAATATCTGCAACATGTGCAAGAGGAGAAAAAACAAAGCAAAAAAGAAACAAATTACGAGTTATGCTGAGGGTGGGATATAATCTTGCGCCTTATACCAACTCGGTCATCTCAACTTTACCATGTTTATTATCGTTAAATAGTAAGATATCTCAAACAATCTTACATTTCTAATATTTTCTTTTTGGCCTTTTCTAATATCTGTGAAACCTGAGGAATAGTTTACATTGACTTCAATATACGTTTCTAATAAAATAACTGGTATGTAAAACCGTATACCATAAAGTTTCAAACCAAGAGATATATTCAATTAGATTTCAAAAAGATTTTAAGAAATTTTTTTATAAAAATATATTATCTTATCCAATCAAGATTTTTAGTTTCAAACATTAAAAATAAAGTTTTATGATATTTAATCAAAGATTGTCATTAGAAACAACAAAATTTAGATATATTTAATTGATATCAACACTAATAATCAGATATCAAAACTATAAAAATCAGTAGATTATTTTATTTATTGCATTACTATGAATTTCACGTCGTTTTTCCTTTTGTATGTATAAATGTCATTATCATTAAACAATCTGGCTTAATTATTTTTTTCAAAATAGTGATAACGTATTACAATATTTTTTAATAAAATTTAAATATTCTCTTAAAAAATAATCCTAACCTTTTTACTTACAATAACTTTTAGAAATAACCTTTTTAATTATAGATAAATATTTAAAAATTACCCCAAATTGTTTTTATCTATAATTAAAAAGTTTATGATTTTAACGACGTGAGCGAAAATGACCGGATTGAACATTTTTTAACCAAATATAGGGCCTTATTGAACTTTTTTAAAAGGTAGGATCACTTTGAACCAAACCCCTAAAGTAGAGACTAAATGATGTCTTAAACCAAGATAATATGATAATCATATGTAGAATATTGGGTTTGTTTGCATAATGAAGGGTTTTGGATGATTCAAGTGATGTAATGTATGTATTAGGGTTTGTTCATAAGGGTATGTAAGGCTTGAATGCACTCATGAGGTCTTAGGGGAGTTTCCCTCGTGATTTAAGGTTAATGTATATGTGTTTGAACACTTGAATTTTTTCCAGAATGGGTTTCAATTTAGCAATAATCGATTATCACTAGTGATTATTTGTGCATTGGTTTTGAGTATGATTTTTGAAATAATCGATTATCATGGATGACAATCGATTATCCCTTCATGCATGATGAATTTTGGTGATTTGTTGTGTAGAACTGTTAATCTCTTTGGCAAGTGCACCAAATCGTTCAAGTAATAAACCGTGGTAAGACCAGATATCGTTTTCCCAAGAGACTCGTAATACTAGAAAATTGTGTGATTAACAACTCATCTAGACTCAACAACAACTTATCGTTTAAGAATATGTGCAAAAGGATAAATTCACAAGTAATTACAAGGTTGGACTTTGGTATTGAAGGCACTTGGAAATGGAAAAGACTAGAAATGGTATGAAATGACATTGTTAAGGTTAGTTTTCACCAATGCACTCTTGCGTATAACCAATTTCATCTCCTCTCTATCAATTTACTAAAGTCAATCCACTAAAACACTCTAGCCCTAATCCCTTAGGTGAAAGAGCCTAGGTTTTCCTTATCAAACTCCAATCCCTTGGACAATCTAATAAGCAAACCCACATTAAGAACTAGGATCTAAGACAACATGTGAATCATATCTCATCCCTGGCTCAATGGCCCACAAGGACTCTTGTTTCAGTTCAAGATTTCATATCCCATCCCTGGCTCAATGAAACCCCAAAATCAAGTCATGAGCGTCCCTATTACATGCAAGCTTTAAGATCAGAAACAAGAATACTAGTAATAGATAGAAAAGGCATTTATAAATACGAAACAATCATTCATTACACAAGAGTTCAGAGGCTACATCTAACCCTAACAAGATGAATCTGGTTCTCCATTTCCATGGAGAACCCTAAAGCTTACAAACATGGAAGATGGAAGAAGAAGGAGACCCAAAGGAAGAGGAGGAGATGTTCCCACAAGCTCCTTACGCCCTCCATGAGCTCCAGACGTGAAATCGCGCCTCCAAAGAACCAAAGACCCTTTTTCTTTTTGCCTCGTGAGTATATATATTGCCCGAATTCTCGCTTAAGTTAAATTATTCTCGCTTAAGCGAAAATGACTTTTAAATCAATGACTTCCTGGATCACCGAGGCTCTTCAATGTAATGGAGGATCTTTCTAACATCGAAATAGATCAAAAAACAAGGGATTAGAGTATTATTTACGTAATGTAGCTCAAAATATAGATAAATACTAAAACTAAATAAAAGAAAGGATTTAAGCAAGTAATAAGCTAAAGAAGAGTTGATTTTGCTACTAAAATGATGCTTAGATAATGGTAAGAATTAACATTATCAAGAACCAGTGAGATAATTAATTATCTTAAGTGATAATCGATTATCACAGGATAATTTGTGTACATGTGTATGTTTCGAGAATAATCGATCGTCACTTATGATAATCGATTATCTTAGAGTATTTGTACTAAAATAGTGCGTTTTGATGAAGAATGAATGTGGAACAAGCTTGAGGAGTTATGGATTTTGATGATAATCAGAGAATAATATTAATAGTTGTGTTTAAGGTCAGTTTTGACTTATGATTAAGATTAGAGCATGAGTATGCGTTGGGGTGTAACGAGTATGTGGTTGATGAACATGAGAGTATAGGATAAGTCTACTAGTTATACCTAGTAAATCTTGGTGCTATCTGCGAATAGGTGCTTCATTTTGCCTTGTGTGCATCGGAAGGGTTGTTCGGATATTGAGTCTTCCTTGTGTGGAGGTGATGGTGTGTTCCTTTTGTGTGGTAGGACTACATGTTCCTTAACTGGATTGCAGGACTACTCGGACGTATTTGTAGGGAAAGCTACATATTGGTTTGTAGGAGCGACTACAGGCGGGTGAGGTAAGGTACAAGTGAGACTGATTCTTTCCACTATAGTGTTATGGTACAGTGATTCTCATGGTGTTGTTCATGACCAGGATAGTCATGATGGCGGTGTATATATGATGATGATCCTGGTATTTGAGATGCCCAAAGTGATGTTATGTTGATAGTGGTGTTATTATAATGGTTATAGTAAGTAGATAGCTTAGATGCTAATCAGTGGATAAACCAAGGGTCTATGTGTGAGATGTTAGTGATAACATCAATGTTCAAGGGTCAAGGATCGATGATCGAGGATTGAAGATCAAAGATCGAGAATTGAGTAATTCATAATGATTAAGTTGTTATGTTAGAGGATTAAGAATCTTGTTGTTATAACTATTGGGTATGAGGTGATTTATATTCAGTGTGTTTATATCTTATTATTATTATTGTTGTTTTATCGGTAGCTTATCCCATATGTGTTTTTTGTATTTTTGAGTTGTGAATGATATTATTGGCGATATAATGTGTTATATGTGAGTAGATGATGTTACATATGATTTTAAGGCATGATAGGTTTGAGAGATGACGAGGGACAAACTTGAATTTTTTATTTAAAGTTATTACGTTTGAACTTTAAGGCAATGTAATTGAAGTTATTTTATTTCATTCGTTATTTCATTGGATAAGTATTTTGGAACTATTATGTTTTAAATACATTATGTCGTTTAAATGTTAATGTTTTGAAAATACGTTTTTGCGCTATGATAAAGTTTTAAAATTTACCGATTTTTTAATAACCCGTGACACATTGAAATTTGGGGCATTACATGACATATTATCTTTTGATATTTATTGATATAATTAAATAAGGTAATAATTTAGTAATATCAAATAAAATATCTTAAGATATATTTTTCCCAAATTATCTTTAATCATGAACATTTATCAATTATCAAATTTTTTTAGTAGAAAATGGAGAAAACCTCAAGATCCAATTTTTGTTGCTTGTTCCCTCTTCTTGGCTTAGCCAAATTTCTTCACTTTTTCATGCTATGCTTGGATTGATTTCTTGTGGACTTGATTATTTGTTATTCTAGAATTTATCTTTAAGGTGTCATGCCACTTTAACCAATTTATTTTTACACCTCCATAAGCTTAACTTAGTTGCAGCTACATTAGCACACCTCAAAATATCCAAAGAACATTTATGCAACTAAAAGCTATGTTTATCATGTTTTTGTGTCTTGTACTCAATAAATCCAATTATAACAAATTCTAATTAAAATATTCTATTAAAGTACAAAAACCAATTTAGAATCTAATATTAAAGGCTAAATGAGGGCATAAATATGCACTCATCAATATTGTTTCGGGCTATAGGGTCGAGGTCAATAGTCCAACTTTCAGAAGGTCGTTCAAGGGTACAAAGCTATCTTTCAAACCAAGTCTTTTCGTAATCATTCGTCCAAAATCATTCAGAGGGTACCTATAGAAGACACTCTGATATCCAAAATCAGTTCAATGTTTGACAATTTAAATATTATGGTGTAATAAATGCAATCACATACCTCCTTACCTCAAACATATATTTATAGATTTTGAGATGAGCTTTTAATTAGCAACGACCTAATTATAGTCCAATTGTTGCCCGAAGAGTTAGATTCCTCAGGTTGTTCGTAATTATATCAACAACTACTAAAATAATTTCTACACCATTTAGTAAAGGTAAAAAGACCATTTTTCCCCTAGGCCAAAATTACAATTAAAATCTTAGTTTCTCCTAAACTCTTTTTCCTAGGAATTGAACTCATATCCATTCAATCCTAATCAACACTTCCACCAACAAACCAACACATCACATTGGTAATATTACACACACAAATCACCAAATTAATAGCATATCAATCTTGTATTGCACTTTATCAATAAGAACATCAAACAATTAACATAACAATTATAATTCTAAGAAACACTTAAACGTTAAACACCAATTACCAAACAATAACACTAAAATCTCAAACTCACTATATTTCTTATTACTACATTTTTCTTGGGTCTTACATTCACCCCTCCTTAAAAGAATTTTCGTCCTCGAAAATCAATCTACTCACCAAAAAGATAAGAATACTCCTTCTTCATAACTTTCTCTAACTCACAAGTCATGTCCTACGTAGCTTCATCCCATAACACCTTTATTGTGCGAATGTCCTTTCCTCGCAACGTCTTAGTTTGCACATCTAACACTCGTATTGGTCTAGCTTCAATGGTTAAATCTTCTTTAACTCGAATGTCATCCACTTCTAACACATGAATTGGATCTAATATATACTTTCTCAATTGAGACATATAAAAAACATTATGCAAGTTTCCTAACCAAGGTGGCAATGTTATCTCATAGTTTACTAGATCAATCCTTCTAAGTACTTGATATGATTCAATAAACTTTGGCGTCAACTTCCTTGACTTAATAGCCCTCCCAACTCCTGTTGTTGATGTCACATGCATAAACACATGATCTTCAACTTCAAACTCCAAATATCTCCTCCTTTGGTCAGCATAAGACTTCTACCTACTTCATGTTGCTCTCATTTGCTCTTGTATCATTTTCACCTTATCAGTAGTATAACAACTCTGGAACCAACATAATAATGTCTGACACCTCCTACTAACAGAACTTCAAATGGTACAATCTCGATGCTAGAATGGTAACTATTAGTGAACTCAACCAACGGTAAAACCTCGTTCGAGCTCCCAAGATTATCGAAGACACACGCCCTTAACAAATCTTCCAAGGATTGAATGGTCTTTTCAAACTCTCCATCGATCTGAGGATGATAAGCCGAGCTCAATCTCAACTGAGTACCCAAAGCTTTCTACAAAGTCTGTAAAAACCTAAAGGTAAACCTCAGATCTCTATGCAAAACAATACTTGTAGACACTCTATGCAACTGTACAATCTCACGAATATAAAACTCGACCAGCTTTTTTAATGGCATATCCATTGATTTATTGGCGAGAAATGAACACACTTAGCCAACCTATCCACAATTACTCAAATGGAATCATATCCTTTAGATGATGTACACAAATGAGTTACAAAATCCATAGATATGCTATCCTATTTTCACTGAGGTATTTCCAACTACTGTAACATTCCTCCATGTCTTTTATGCTCCACTTTTACCTTCTGACATATCAAACAAGATGATACAAAGTCAACTACATCTTCATTCCGCCATAACAAAACCAAGAAAATAAAGTGCACAAAATAGCAAAATTGAACATGATCAAGAGTTAAAAGTTATTTTTCTGGTTGGTGTATTAAATGGAATCTTGACTCAAAAAGACTTATTGGGACTACAATTAAACGTGAATCAAGAAAGACTAAAATTGTGCTGAAAGAGTGAGGTGCAGAATATAACATGGTAATAATAAAATTGAATTGTAACTAGGTAAAACATTAAAATCAACGCAAGTAAGTAACCAGGTACAAAGGCTGGAAATTAAAATTCAGAAAGATAAAGGTGCAAGAAAATAAATTTGCAATAGGTAAAACAGAATCAACATTGAAACAAAGGGAAAATTTTTTGGAATTGCATTAGATTCAAGAAGAAAAATATTACAAAGAGGTTTACTCAAGGATCTTGTGATCACTTTGTACTTACAAGACTCCTCTCACGTAGCTCTCCCCTTGTACAGTAGAAGCATTCCCCTCTCCAATGGTTACTTTGCACTCAATAAAGATCAGAATATTAGGTGTTATTGGTTGAACCCTCCACAATTTTCACAAACTCTCTATCTACTCTTGGTGAAGACGAAGACTCCTAAACTACACTTTACTCTAAGCAGCAAAAAAACAGGAAAGAAACCGGGCTGATACGCCAACTCTCTCTTAGATGCTTACACACTCCATTTTTAAAAGAAAACTAAGACTTATTTTACAAAGGAAAATGATATTTGAACAACCTGTTTTGACAATGTTTAGACACTGGACGCGTGTCTAAATGTGACTGGTGCACGTGGAAATTTTTTTTAAATGAAAGAATGACGTGGCCATGAGAGAATTGGGTGCAGATTCAAAATTTAGGGTCATTTCGAAAATTTGAGATTGAAATGTTTTCAGAGAGAGAAGCTGGAGAGCATTTCATGGAGCACCTTCGAACCTTCAAACCAGCCACCACAACTCTCGCCGGATACCCATCGTCCTTAGACGTTGCCGTTTTCCCTCCATCCAGTGCAGCCGGTGTCCGTCGTCTTCCACCCAGCTAGGCAGTTCGGATTGCGGGTCGCCGCAGCTCCAGCGTTGGCAGACGAACCGAAGACGGCATCATCTTCCCTCCGGCCCAGCTAACCAAGAACGCGTTTTGAGTATTGATTCCTCCCACCTGCTTCCTTCCCCATGTCAGACCCTTGCGGTGGCCGCCGGAGCATCGCCAGAGTGTCGTTGGAGTGTCCCCGGACCCTTTCAAGGTATGGTTTAGTGTGGGTTGAAGTTATGTAGAAGATTTAGTGGTTGATGGCGTTTTTGGATGGAAAGTATGAAGTTTTTTTCTAATTTTTTTTACCATTTACTAGTTTAGATCTTTTGACACAATTATTATGCCATTTATATACAATTTCATGTCCAAGGAACCATTTTTTGTAAAACTCATGGTGTAGAAACTGCAGTGGTAGCAAAGACAAAATAAGTGAGGACTTCAGGCAAATGTTTTGGCTGGATTCATCTTGTCAAAGGTCTCACCCTACCGAGCGAGGTCAGTTGAACTTTCTAGCAGAATACCATGTTGCTCCTTCACATTTTTGTTTATGGTTATATAGTAATTAAAAAATCTCTAGTCCTCAAAAGATCTTCCCATGTTAATTTTGGTTGTTATTCTTGTGAGAATATGTTGGGTAATGTAAGGGATTGATAATGTTGGAACTCTAAGATGGGAGAATATGTCCCCTTCCATCTATGTTTTGTTGTATGGTTCTATTGTATAGTTCTATAAGCACCTAAAAGTCGCTAGTTCCTCCCCTAAAAAATATTACCATCAATGTTTTGTTTCTATAGTTTTGTGTTGTCTAGGTTGCTAATCCGATTCTTCTGCATTTCCTGTGTAAGTAAAAGATTTACAACGTCTTAGTTCCTGTCTTCATTGAGATTGAAAATCATGGGCATTTTCCTACAATGTTGTTATTTATATTTTTTTTTCCAAATTTCTCTCAGTTGCTCTATCCGTCGGCATGTTTAGTAGCATCCGTTAATTAACTCTCCATCCATCCGTTTATATAGCAGTAATAGATCATGTAACTGTAATCTATATTTGGAAGTTGGTATTGTTGCTTCTCCACCCATGTTGGTATCTAGAAATTTTGTTTCACTTACGAAAATTTGAAAAATTAATCATAATTAGCTCAATGCTTTAAAATTTATGAATTTATAGTCATTAGAGATATCTTTGAGTCTACTGTCCAACCCAAAAAGAATTAACTCATTTGGAGTTATGTGGAAAGAGTTATAAGAAAATCAATCAGCAAAGGTCATAGCTGAAAATACAGAAAAACGTGATTAAAATGCTGATCTTAAAATTTTTACTGCAGCTAACTCTGTGATCTAAAATTTACGAGTCTTGTCTCCATAGAAAGATAATTGAGTCTAGATTCCAAAAAAACAAGAATCATCTGATTTGGAATTCTGTGAAGAGATTAACGAGTAAAATAGTGAGTAAAGGTCATAGCTGAAAATACTGAAAAACGTAATTAAAATGTCGATCTTAAAATTTGTACTGCAGTTGACTCTGTTGTTTAAAAGTTACGAGTCAGGTGTCCAAAGAAAGATCTTTGAGTCTAGATTTCAAAAAAACAAGAATCATTGCATTTGGAATTTTATGGAAAGAGTAATGAGTAAAATAGAGTAAAGGTCATAGCTGAAAATACTTAAAAACATAATTAAAATGTCGATATTAAAATTTGTATTGCAGTTGACTCTGTTGTCTAAAAGTTACGAGTCTGGTGTCCAAAGAAAGATCTTTGAGTCTGGAATCCAATAAAACAAGAATCAATTCATTCGGAATTATATGGAAAAAGTAATGAGTAAAATAGCGAGTAAAGGGCATAACTGAAAATAATTAGATTTATTGTTTCATCAGGTGAGAGAAGGTCAAACGCAAGAGAGTACAAGCAACAAAAGAATCTGGTAGCAAACCGCAAGATGCTATTAAGCAGAACCAACAATAGCCAGATATGACTGAACTCACCAAGGGTCTCCCAAGTAATTGGCAGGTGTGTTTTCATTAACCTTTTTAATGTGCTATTTACAACCATCATTGATGACAATTAAAATTTAACATTTTAAGTTCATGTAATTGAATTGTTCACCACAAAATACAATTGCGTTTTGTTTGCTCTTATGGGACATTGTTTACGTTGAACATCATTTTCATCCACCTTACCTTGTTTTGGTTTCAGCATTCCCAATTGGATCCATCAGACGTCCTTCATCTGAAACAATTTGAGCTCAATGCATTTCTAGAAGGCTTGTATGCAACGCCAACAAACGGAATAAACACTTCGTCCATACCGGTCATTCCACCGAACCCCATTGAAGACAACAAAATAGAGGACATACTAAGGAAGCTTGTCAATTCCTCATGCCAACGTTGTCTTTCTCAACATTGTAACTCATCCATTGCTCCAAGTTAAGGTGCAAACAAAGACTAATTTCTAAAGACAAACTTCCTATATCAATGGAAATTTTCTTTATTTAGTATAGTTGTTAAAATATCTTTATGTAAGTCCTTTAATATTTTAATGTAATATTAAATTATAATGTCACATTAATGGAACAAAATTATTATTTGTGATGACAAAATCATTTAAAGTATTGGAGTTAATCCTTAAATTGTGGAAGAAAAAGTATAACGAAATTCAATGGTAGCAAAGACAAAATAAGTGGTTAATTCAGGCAAAGGTTTTTCACATGCAAGTCAACTAGGAAGATGACACTCATTTTGGAGTGTCTAATTTATTTCTCATCATTGTTTTTAAACTTAAAAGTGTTGTGAAACCAATTATTATGCCATTCATATACAATTCCATGACCAAGGAACCATATCTAGTAAAATTCATGGTGCAGAAACAACAATGGTAGCAAAGGTAAAATAAGTTGGTACTTCAGGCAAAGGTTATGCACAGGCAGATCAACTATGAATATTACAGTCATTTTGGAGTGCGTAATTTATTTCTCATCATTTTTTGAACTTAAAAGTGTTGTGAAAACAATTATTATGCCATTCATATACAATTTCATGACCAAGGAACCATATCCAGTAAAATTCATGGTCCATAAACAATAATGGTAGCAAAGGCAAAATAAGTGGGTACTTCAGGTAAAGGTTTTGCACAGGTAGGTGAACTATGAATATTACAGTCATTTTGGAGTGCCTAATTTATTTCTCATCATTTTTGGAACTTAAAGTGATGTGGAATCAATTATTATGCCATTCATATACAATTCCATGGCGAAGGAACCATATATAGTAAAATTCATGGTGCAAAAACAACAATGGTAGCAAAGGCAAAATAAGTGGGTACTTCAGGTAAAGATTTTGCACAGGCAGGTCAACTATGAATATTACAGTCATTTTGGAGTGTCTAATTTATTTCTCATCATTTTTTGAACTTAAAGTGATGTGAAATCAATTATTATGTCATTCGTATACAATTCCATGGCGAAGGAACCATATCTAGTAAAATTCATAGTGCAGAAACAACAATGGTAGCAAAGACAAATTAAGTGGGTACTTTAGGCAATAGTTTTACACAGGCAGGTCAACTATGAATATGACACTTATTTTGGAGTGACTAATTTATTTCACATCATTTTTTCAACTAAAAAGTGATGTGGAACCAATTATTATTTTAGGCAAAGGTTTTTTCTTCAAACTTAATGGACATCTAACTCATGTTGATGCATTCATTGGCACTTACCTAATTTATTTTAATCATTATTTCTACATAGAACCTTGTACATACAAGATTTCATAAATAATCACATCCAAATTTAGTGGGGACTGCAGTGCAAACATTTAAAACATTGATCATTATGATCTTCAAATTTCATTAACAATAAATGTAATCACTACTTTTCTTTGAACACTTTTAACAACAAATATGTACATTCAGTCATCATCAATACATATTGAAAAAGTTATAAACAAATCATCAATAACATTGCAAAAATCCCTATTCAACAACATCTACACAATGCCTAAATCTGGCAACACTTCAGCCCTCCCCACATCGTCCACATCCAAAATCCAATAACAAACATGCTTCTTCCTAACCTGTTGTAGTTCCTCATGCGAAGACAAAAATGCACAACATATCAATAAAATGCATCATATTTATCAAAGCTCCAAAACTTGAAAATTTTTACAACTTACAGTTGTGTAACTGGCATTGTGTTGCCTTCGTATTTCTTGATGTCATCCCACAACTTCATAATTTTCAAAACAATTACTCCACAATCAAATCTACAACAAACATAGTCCAACAACAAAATAATATTATTTAACATATTAGTTTATCTCCCAATTCTTCAGAGACAAGGACATTTTTATCCTGAACTTCATCATGTGAAGATTTACCAGTTTCAAGAAAATCATCATTAATTAAGCTTTCAAGCAATTTTATATTTCTGTCAGAATGCACCCAAAAAGGAAGCAAAGATGATTTGTGTGAAGCAAGAAACCTAATATCAAAGAGCCTAATCTCAAGTCAATTTTATGTCAACCCTGACCTTTGTTCAGTGTTTTACTCGTAACTCTCTTTACAGAATTCTGAATGAATTGATTCTTGTTTTATTGGATTTCAGACTCAAAGATCTTTCTTTGGACATCACACTCGTAACTTTTAGACAACAGAGTCAACTGCAGTACAAATTTTAAGATCGACGATTTAATTACGTTTTTAAGTATTTTCAGCTATGACCTTTACTCACTATTTTACTCATTACTCTTTCCACAAAATTCCAAATGTGATGATTCTTGTTTTTTTGAAATCTAGACTCAAAGATCTTTCTTTGGACACCAGACTCGTAAGTTTCAGACAACAGAGTCAACTGCAGTACAAATTTTAAGATCGACATTTTAATTACGTTTTTCAGTATTTTCAGCTATGACCTTTACTCACTATTTTACTCATTACTCTCTTCACAGAATTCCAAATTAGATGATTCTTGTTTTGTTGGAATCTAGACTCAAATATCTTTCTATAGAGACAAGACTCGTAAATTTTAGATCACAGAGTCAACTGCAGTACAAATTTTAAGATCGACATTTTAGTTACGTTTTTCAGTACTTTCAGCTATGACCTTTACTCACTATTTTACTCATTACTCTCTTCACAAAATTCCAAATCAGATGATTCTTGTTTTGTTGGAATCTAGACTCAAATATCTTTCTATGGAGACAAGACACTAAATTTTAGATCACAGAGTCAACTGCAGTAAAAATTTTAAGATTGACATTTTAATTACGTTTTTCAGTACTTTCAGCTATGACCTTTACTCACTATTTTACTCATTACTCATTATTCTTGTTTTGTTGGAATCTAGACTCAAATATCTTTCTATGGAGACAAGACTTGTAAATTTTAGATCACAGATGATTCTTGTTTTGTAAGATACATTAGTACAGAATTTTTAGTCAATAACCAATCTGTTAGGTAAAAGTTATATGATCTTTCCAGAGAATTATAATGTTAAATTGTTCCAAAAGTAAGATAAAAAAAGATAGAACTTACATCAAAGAAAGACTAAGGCAATTTGTAAACGAAGACACATCCTCAGATAATTTGTTCATTTCTAGTCTCCTGTGGAATTTCGAACCAATAGATGTGATTAAAACATGTAAGAACCGAAACAAAATTATCATTCTATCATGATTAGTCAACTCAAATTAACAAAATAAATCTAAGAACGACAAAAATAGTTTTGGGTATATTCAAGCAATTAAAGAACTTGATCTCAATACTCTATCAAATCTAATGAACATATATTCTAAGCGTAGTTTATGAGAAATTCGTCCAAAAAGACAGCATATATTGCAACAAATTTATGTATTTCTACCATCCAATGAATCAGTAGAATTTAAGGAAGTTGGTTTACTGGCAAAAGAGATTTGCAAGTCCATAAAATATCATCAACTTAAACTAACAAGAACTTACAAAGCAAACATTGAATAAGCAAGAAAAGAGCTTGCAAATATATCATATTCTGAAGTTGGATCGCGAGTAGGGTTCCCGAATAGTTCCACCGGTGGCACTAAATCATCTACACAACTTCAACCCACACTAAACCATACCTTGAAAGGGTTCGGAGATACTCTGGCGACACTCCGGCGATGCTCCGGCAGCCATCGCAAGGGTCCAACACAGGGAAGGAAGCGGGTGGGAGGAATTGATACTCAAAATGCACCCTTGGTTGGCTGGGCCGGAGGGAAGTCGATGCCGTCTTCGGTTCGTCTACCAACGCCGGAGCTGCGGTGACCCGCAATCCAAACTGCCTGGCTGGGTGGAAGACGACGGATACCGGCGACACTGGATGGAGGGAAAACGGCAACGTCTAGGGGCCGCAAGTATCCGGCGAGAGTTGTGGTGGCTGTTTCGAAGGTTGAAGGTTCAAAGGTGCTCCATGAAATGTTCTCCAGCTTCTCTCTCTGAAACCATTTCAATCTCAAATTTTCGAAATAACCCTACATTTTCAATCTGCCTCCAATTCTCTTGTTGCCACATCATTCTTTCATTTAAAAAAAAAAATCCACGTGCATCAGTCACATTTAGACACGCGTCCAGTGTCTAAATGTTGTCAAAACAGGTTGTTCAAATATCATTTTCCTTTTACAAAAGACGACAAGAATAACAAAGGACCTAACCTTCAGCTCCCAAACTACAACTTTCGTACCAAAGGGTTTTTGCACAGTGCCCTCTCAACTAAAACCAAGTTCTCACTCATTGCCCCTTTGGACTGCATATTGACTCAGCTTCAAGCCTTCACCCCTGCTTGCGTGTGCTCCCTGGTTCAACAACTTTGTCAACCTGCAAAGGGGAATTTCGATTCAATTGGGCGGGGGTTGTCCAATTCTCTATGCAGCTATGCATTTTGGGCTCAAAGCAAATGGGTTGAAGCCCTCTGATTTGACCAAGTCAGCCTTCTTTGACTAGAGGCTTTCTTCAATTTGAGAAAATTAGAGCAATGGTTAAAGTCCAAAAGTGCAAAGCAAGATTCCTATCTAGGCAAGAATGTATTTTATTTTTTATTTTTATTTTTATTTATTTATTTTCTAAAGAAATAAAAAAATTAGTATTTACAAGAAAGCACTATTAAGAAAAGCTTTTTAAAGGAAATTTCATAAAACTCTAATTTTTATACAAAAGCTAAAAATCTATTATAATCTAAGAAAATTACAAACTAACTAAAACTAAAAAGAAAATTTTATGAAGGAAAAAGGGGAAAAAATGGAGGGTTAACCATGACTTCATAGAAAATTTTTAGAAACTTAACAAAATCTTGGACATGTTTCCAATCACTAGTAGTTGGGGGACCTTCATCACCAAAAAACCCATAGAGTCTTCATTGTCAAGTTTTTCAAATGCAACTTGAAATTTTGTTGTTGCATTTAACATCAAATATGTTGAATTCCACCTTGTGGGAACATCAAGACACAATAAATTTTTGCAATAAATTTTTTAAAACTCTATGCAAACTCTAAACTTAGTCAATCTTTGTGGTGAAGACCTTTCAAATCTGACAGCATTCTTAATACTTGTTATTGAATTGTGCAACTCTTTTAAGCCATCACTCACAACTAAGTTGATGTATATGGAAAAATTGTCCATCCATTACTAATTAATCCACCCATATTCTTCAGTTTGTTTTTTAATATATAGCAGCCACATCATTAATGATACATTATCAAGTGTGAGTATGGACACATTACTAACTCTTCATTCCCTTAAAACTTCTTCAACTTTCCTTCATATTGTTTCCCCTTTATAATTAGGTATGACTAAAAAAACTGATTATCCTTTTTTTTGATACCTTTAATCATTGCCTATGAAATGTGTAGTGAGTGTTAGGTAGTTTAAATTTTGAATTGATGTCCAACAATTGGTAGTGAGTGCTACTCTAACACAGTTTGACTTAAAACCTAACTTTTTCGTCATATACAACTGAAAACAATCTCTAGCTATTGTAAACCATGATGGGACAACAAACAAAGGTTGTAATTATCTACACAAGTTCTTAAAACCTTCACCTTCCACCACCCTGAATGGTTGTTCATCAACAATAACAATATAGCAATTGCCTTTCGAGGGTTGCAAGAAGACTGTTACTATCACCACTTTTAAAGGTGAGAGTTGTTTGATTGGAGTCATTAGTGGCAACAATGGATATTTAGAACATAACCTTTTAAGGTGATTAAGAAGGTTAGATGTTTCATGTGTCTTTGGATCACATCTAAATTGCTTACCATAATGATTACATGTTGCAATTGAATATGTGGATGTCGTGAAGTGATTTGGTTTTCTCTATTTTTGTATTTTTGGAAAGAGGGACATTATGGTCCACTCCTACAGGTTGAAGTTTAGATTTGTAAGATTTGGCTCGTTATCTTGTTGTGAACTTGAAGCAATTCTTGACTATGTCTCTCCAGTACATCTGTAAAAAAAGAAGTCATCGTCCATAACTACCAATCATATATTTGTGATTTATTTTAGAGAATTCTATCTATAAAGTTAATTGTTTAACCTTTCTAATATTGTCCAACAATATTGACAGAGAATAAAGAGTTTGTGAGAAGGGATCAAATTTCTAGTAGATATATTTTTAAGAAAAAAAGTTTTAGCGTATAATGGATAAAATTAATTAGTGAGCATAAAGAAAAGGAAATCAATATTTGAAGAAAACCAAACAATCAGCATTTGAAAAACTCATGTTCCTTGGGTGTCATCATAAAGAAAAGGAAATCAATGTTACATTAGAAAAGGTTTTGTACCTCCACTGTCCACAACGACCACATTCAAAACCTCTTTCCTGAGGATGCCTCTTCTGCTGGCTCCCCCTAAGTGTGCGTCGCCGAACAGATCCATTGGCCACTATTGAAGGATTAGATTGTCGTGACCCAAATGAGGAGGAGCTTGACGTGGTTTTGGAGAGCTGCAGCTGCAGCTGCTTCTCCGTGCAAAGGGTTTCGGAGAATGCGAAGAAGAAAGGCCCTTGATGGAGCATAGCGAAATAGGTTTCAACGAAGGATTTGAAGTTGGGGAAGAAGAATGAAAAGCAGGGGCATACAACTACTAGAGTTTGTTCCAAACGAGAGTGTTTCTATTCTTAAAAAAATATAATAATAAAAATATTACTCGGGTCAGGTATTTTCAAATATTTTTTCCTGATTCGTATCCATCATTTATACCCGTTTTATCCACCTTAATTATCCAGTATCAATCAGGCAGAAACCTCCACCATGCAAAACCACTCATAGAGACGAAAGAAGATTGTCCTCTCAGTCACCAATGTAGGGAGAAACGAGCCCGCCATGACAGTCGTTAGAGAAGAGAATGAAAACACCAAAATTACCAAGAGAAAAAATGAGGAAGAAAAAGTTACATGCGGAGATTATAAAGACATTTACGTCAAATTATGTCAAATTAGAGGCAATCAGACGTACATTTACCCGTATTACATAAAAAGAAAAATTGTTTTTAATTAAAAAAATGTCACTGTGTAAGTTTTTTTACGTTAAATTCTCCGTTGTTCCAAGTTAAATCCGTGACGGAAATAACTCTTTTCACTGGTTTATTCCGCATGACCTAATCTCTTTGGTTAACCAATGATAATTAAGTTGGCAAAAGAAGTCATAAAGATGAGTTAACAACATTTTCTTGCCGACCTAATGCAGGCTATAAAGTATCGATTCTCTTTTAAAATGTTGAGATTCGAATGTCTCGAGAAAATTGGGGTAGATTCTCCTCTAGACTGACCTTAACTACGAAACCGTGATCACTTGTGCTAGGGTTTCAACAGCTACCAACATCCGTTCACACGATAATAATCTCAACCCCAATAAAAAAAATCCCCTATAGAAATCAAGCTTTTCACAGTTAGTTGTCACAACTTTGTTTAATCAAGTTCTAACTGCACTGTATATATTATATATTGTATATATTATATATTATGATATCATGTAAACAAAAGGTTTAATACCTCTTTTCGTCCCTCGAAAGGAGACAAATGTTCAATTGGGTCCTACCTTTTTAGAAGTTCAATGTGGTCCCAAATTTTGTAAAAAGTATGCAATCAAGTCTTTTTTGGAAAGGGTGTTAATTTTTTAATGGAGCAGACAGGGTGGACTGAAGTTTGCTACGTGGCTGTGTGAGGGTAATACGTGGTTTTCCTAATTCGAAAAATCCTAAATTTGAAAATTAGGAACCTAATTAAAATTAGAATTAAGAGGGAAAACTCCTAATCTGAAAGGATTATGAACCCTAAATTGGAAATCCCAATTTCTTTCTACCCTCTTCTTCTTATGTCTGCTTCGTCACGCTCATGTGAGGGAAAGATATAGTTTTCCCTTCTCTTCTTCTCCTTCGGTGCTGCTCTGCAACCATATGGCAGCTTCCTTTCTCTCACATTGGGACAACTCGCGACAGCTTTGGGGTGGTCCGCGGCGGCGGAGCTTGTGAGTGACACAGCGACAGAGGCGCGACCCTTGGGGTTTCGATGGTGGTTCGCGCGGTGGGTCTCGAGCGACAGGTTTGCGGAGATCAACGAAACTTCGCCGAGGTTGGCCGTTGGATCTCTAGGTTTTGGTTTTTGTTTTTGGTTCTGGTTTTCTGCAGGTGGAGGGCTGGCCTCGCGGTACTTTTCGAACACGACGAACACCCTTCAGAAGAAGCCATTCGTATCTCAAACACCAATTTCTCTCTAACTCAAACCCTAACCTTTGATTCCTTAACTTCAGTAATATTACCCTCTCACAGCCACGTATCACCCTCACACAGCCACGTAACTAACTTCAGTCCACCCTGTCAGCTGCTCTGTTAAAAAATTAACGTCGTTTCCAAAAAGAACTTGATTGCACACTTTTTACAAAATTTGAGACCACATTGAACTTCTAAAAAAAGGTAGGACCCAATTGAATATTTGTTCATTTTCGAGGGACCAAAACAGGTATTAAACCAAAAAAAAAAGTAAATTTTTAAGTTTAACTCAACCTACAAAATCAATTTTATTTGTATTTATTTATCTACTTTAAATTAGTCTTATTAGTGTATACTAAACTAACAAAGTAAACTATAAGAAAAAATTAGCATATTTGGCAGGATTAAATAAAGCAATTAAAAGTTTACACGTCCCTTGAGCAAGATAATCCAAAGAGATTACTGTGTTACGTTTTGCACAAGATTCATGCATGTCATGCCAGAATAAAGTAGAGGGTCTGTGGATCTGACATAGTAAAATGAGCCTCGAGCATTGAGTGTGTGTATATATGATATTGGATTAGATTAGAATAATAAGGACTAAAGCTTGGTTGATTGGATGGTATTAAAATAGAATAATAAGAAGTAAAAGCATCATTTATCGGATTACAAGAGACAAAGTTTGCTAACAGGATGGGAGACAAAAAGGGGGACAGGCTCTCAGGCCTAACTTTTCTCCCACCAACATAGCTATGTGCTGCTTTTCATTAATCTTCTGCTAACAAACATCAATCTATGCAGCATGCGACCATTTGTCTTAAGCTCAATTGCCAACCAATATATAAAACCTAGTCCACACTCAGAATGTGGATTTCATGTGAACAACACTTGCAAAAACAAACACGTGAAGCTCAATACTTCAACTCAAAGATTCTTTGCCGCATCAATTATTAGTCTTGCATTGTTTCCTTCTTGTGCTTACAACTAGCTTTTCCAATATTTGACAGAACAAGAGAAGAATATAATACAGACATGCTAAACAATCTGACTTAACCCACATGACCCTGGGAATTCATATCATCAAAATGTTAAACAATTTCCTTTCTGTATAATATAGATAAAGGAACACATTTTTTTAAACATTTCTTCTGCAATTGGTCAATAGTATATATCATTTTGAGAAAGTGTATTACACTCATATTCACGGTGCCGAATTACTCAGGTAACAGTTAAACACTTAAAGGTGAAGACCATTCCTAGCATACAAAGACAAATCTAAACAACATGTTATGTCCACTAAACACACACACACATAATAGAATCCCCATCATTATAAAAGGGCAAGCACCTGCATTTGGAAATTAACCCTTCAGACTGATCGAAAACAGAAGATATAATATAATATATATATATATATATATATATATATATATATATATATATATATATATATATATATATAAGTTTTTCCCACATTTGTCCCTGCTCTATCATCTCAAAGTTCTGTAGTAGTAGTGCATGAGCTTCAATCATGGACCCCAGAATCTCCTTCTCCTATGATTTTGTGGTTTCCCAGCAGGCAATCAAGCATGAAAATATATACACAGAAGATCCTGTCTCTTCAGATTTTGAATTCTCTGTGAAGAACAATTCTATGATATCAGCAGATGAAGCGTTTTTCCAGGGCATGCTGTTGCCTCTGAAGAGTAGTGACTGCTCCAAGAAGGTGACTTTGAGGGATGAGTTGCTTGCTAACGATGACTATGAAGAGGAGTTACCAAGATTACCAAAGAGTTCAAGTCGGTGGAAGGAGCGATTAGGCCTCAGGAGGGTTTCATCTAAGAAAGATAAGAACAAGAATGACGGGTTTCAGCAGAGAGTTGGTAATGAAAAAGGGTTTACTTCGGGACAAGGAGACAAGACTGTTAGCTAAGACAAAATGGTACGATAATGTCAACCATCTTCATATTCATATTTTTTAGCCCTTTATCTTTTGCTACTAAATATCCTTGTTTATACACTTTTCAATCTTATAATTGAGTAAAATCCCATCACAGGAAATGTTTTATGAAGGTGGTGTAACTTGTAGGAGCACATAGAAGAAGCATTCATTTCTCAGAGGATGGGATGACATTACTAATATCTAAAGACATGAATTGCAAGAATTTTGGTCTGACTTCCTTCTCAACCCTTTTAAATTTAACCTAAGTTATGTGCCCCACCTATGTAGTTGAAAGAAAGTAGTAAGCATTTTAATCTTTGTACAAAAATTGCAGTTGAAGAACTTCCATGTGTCAATGAGTATTTTTCTTTGTGTAGTACATTAGTAGAAGTGGCTTTTGTTTGATAGAAAGTGACTTGCTAGTTGTTATTAGTACCAGTACGTAATCAAGCATCTTCTTCTTCTTCAAGCAAGTTCTCTACATCTTATACTGCATATTTAGATTTAACTTTACAAACTTTAGTTTGAATAAAATTTAAACTTGCAAACTGAGTTGACTATAACTCAGTTCTTACTTTTACCAAACTCAAATTTTATATACAATTTTAATGTGCGATATAATAACCTTATTTTTTAAATGGTTTCGGGTGCAAAGGCCTTGTAGCACTGGTTTTGCTTACTCAAAAGCTATTTTTGCTAGAGAAAGACAACCAACCTCAATCATTGATAAAAAAAAATACCAATTACTATCATACACTTACCAAAACAATAAATTTATTAAATCAAATTCCTGAATTTTATCAATAATTAAAATGTCATACTTTCCTATTTAAGGAAAAGTATTTAACTTAATGTGTCAGAGGAAAATGAGATTCAGTATTATCATGGAATAAAATAGATTGATACATATAATTTCTCTCAAACAGAATTGAGAAGCAAAGTAACTAATTACTAACTGAAAACTCATGTTATCACATAACATAATTACAAAAACCGATCCATAGGTGTAAGAAACTAACTACTGTTATAATTAATAGGTTTTGAAGTTGTTAAAGGAATAGTTAATAGAATAGAGAAAATGTGAAGATAATAGAATGTGAAAGTACTAATTGGAAGAAGTATATTTTGTAGTTGGGCTTAATACCCTATTTTGTCCCCAGTTTCGCTCGAAAATGTCAAATTAGTTCATCCTTTAAGAAATGCGTCAATTACGTCCTCATTTAATAAAATTTGCATCAATGAAATCACTTCCGTTAAATCCGTACAAACGGTGTTAATTATTTTTCTCTCTCTTCTACTTGAATAATTAACGCCATTTGTACGAATTTAACGGAAGGGATTTCATTGATGCAAATTTTATTAAGTGAGGACGTAATTGACGCATTTTTTAAAGGATGGACTAATTTGACATTTTCGAACGAAACTGAGGACAAAATAGGGTATTAAGCCTTTGTAGTTGTGTTGCATCAAATGTTACTGTATATATGAGTATTTTTAGACTCGATTTCATCCACACAATTATTTTAGAAAATGCTAGCTAAAACTTAAGTAGAATGTTATAGATATTTATCTATGTAGAATGTTATGGGATTTTGCTTTCTATCTTAGGCTTTTCTATATTGTTTTAAAATTTTCATTACATTTTAATATTTCCCCAAACTTAGGTCTTTTCTTCAAGAACACCATAATTGATAGATGTCACTAGTAAAAAAAAATAAGATTTTAACTCGCACATTTAACATCAGTTAAGTTGTAACCGAAGCAAAAAATGGCGCGGTGGCATTTTTGTAGTTATCACAAATGAATATGTCTCGGTTCAAAAAGAACTGATGCCTGAAACTGGTGCAGTGGCATTTTTGTAATTATCGCGCAAGATATATGCCTCGGTTCAAAAAAAAAACTGATGCCTAAAACTGGTGCGGTGGCATTTTTGTAATTATCGCGCAAAGGTATATGCCTCGGTTCAAAAGGAATCGATGCCTAAAACTGACGCGGTGACATTTTTGTAATTATTTTTTATTTTTTTGAGAGCGTTTAGGCATCGGTTCTTTATAGAACCGAGGCCATAGACCCTTATTGCCTCGGTTAAAAAAATAATCGAGATAATAACATGTGTTTAGGGTAAAATTTTGCAAACAGAGATAAAAGTTGCACTGCTCCTCTCTTTTCTCCCATGTTTTTTCATTTGCGAGGGGGAGGCTTCCTTCCTCTTCTCTGTTCCGATGGAGGCGTGACGAAGGGATCTTCAATGACATGATTGAGGCCCGATGAAGACGCGGCGGGGGCGCAAGGGCGGTCATTCTCGTTCTTCTTCTTCTCTTTGTTCTAATTCGTAGCAAAGGAGGAAACTTCCTTCCGTCTCCTTTTTCTGATTTTGTTTGGGTTGTTTTATGTTTAATTGATGCTCTGCATGAGTGGTGGAGTTTGATTCTCTGCAGATGGTGGTGGGATTCTACTGCCTCGGTTGGATTTGAATCGAGGCAAAATGACACACCTTTTTGCTTCGGTTCAGAACCGAGGCAAAAAGCCTACCCTTTTTTGTCTCGCCTGTATATGCCTCGGTTGCGGAACCGCTGCATATAAGCGAAAATAACCGTTGTCGTTTCCCTTTAGTGTACTAGTGTGTTCCATCCTTTTTATGCCACAACAACTATTAGAGCTCTTATTATGTCTAGTCGTGACTGGAGCAATTGTCCCATTCTAGTCAATTCCTTGTTGTTATGTGTAACCTTTAGTGACCAATTTTGCCTTGTGCTTTTGTATATTTCCATTAGGATTGAGCTTTCACTAGTGTAGGGAAAGGATACGACAACGGTTGTTTTTGACAATCAATAGTGGCTCAACAAACAAAGTATATTAAGACGTGGTAAAAAAGGGTGGGTCTAGCATCGACTATTAACCGAACCAAAAGGTAAAAAAAATTAAAACATTGGGTTTTTGGCAGCGATTAATTAAACAACCGAGACCATAAACCCTTTTCTGCTTTAGTTATTTGTATAATCATTGTCATAGGTCCAAATAAAAAATATAAAAAAATAGGTTTTTGGTTGTAGTTATATGAATAACCGAGGCCATAGACCCTTTTTTACTTTGGTTATTTTTACAACCGTTGTCATAGGTCCAAATATATAAAAAAAAGATCTTTATTGTTTCTATTTCATCTTACACATAGAACCTACATGTCAAAACCAGCAACCACTACCCAAAAACAAACTAGTACATAATTTCTAAACAAAAACAAAAGTATAAGCCAAAATCAATGCAATTATAGGCATATAATTAATCACATATCCAACATACAAAAATAAACAACATACTAGAAAAATATAGGCTTAAATTAAAAATAAAATTTCAAGATAATAATAGAAACCTGTGAAATGCGAGCTACAATGGATGAACACCACGCTTTGGAGAAATATTAACAATCTCACCACAATGTTACCTACTTTGACACAAATATTAACAACATATTAATCTGATGAACAAACGCAAACACAAAATTGCAAAAATAAAATAACAACAATTATGCTCTCCATAGAAGTAGAGACGAACAAAACGCGATGGCAACAACGAGCAACCGATTTTTTTTGGATGCCACGGATTTACAAAAACCTGTAAATTTTCAACTTTCTTATAACGCAGAAACATATTTTTTAAAAACCTTAACCTTTAAACATGCATAACTTATTTTAAAACATAATAGTTCCAAAAGCCTTATCCAATTACATTATTCCAAAAGTAATTAAAATGATTAAAGAAATAAACCAACTACAATTACATTGTTTCAAAAGTCTATACCAAAAGAACCTTTTAGAGAAACCCAAATCTTTCCCCCCGTCATCTCATGAATCTAACATGCCTCTAGAACATATATAATATCATTTGCTCACGTATAACACATTATACGATTATCACCAATAATTTTATTCACAAATCCGCAAACACAAACATGTATAGAGTAAGATACCTATAAAACAATCATAATAACAAGATATAAACATACTGATTATATCAACAATAATCAAACACATCATACATAACAGTAACAACAATAGGATTCATACTCCTCTAACATAAACAATTCAATCATAATGAATAACTCAATCATCAATCCCTAATCCTTGAACCTCGATCATCGATCCTTGATCACTAGTCCTTGATGTCCTCATTAACATCTCACACATAGACCTTTGGTATATTCACTCATTAACACTTAAGTTAACTACTTACTATAATCATTATAGTAACACTGCTATCAACAAAGCATCACCTAGAGCATCTCAAATATCATAATCATTATCATAAACATTATAACACCCCAAATTTTGGGATATCACAGTTACAAGAAAGAATTTAAAATTTTAAAACATATTATCATTACGGAAATCCAAATTCAAGAAGTATTTACAATTAACCAAAACTAAATCATAGTTCCAATTTATTACAAAATAAAATTGCCAATAAAATGTTTTATTTAAAATAAACTCGTAAATTTTTCAATTCTCTCAATTCGATCGTCGTGTTATGTCGCATCCAAATTATTTTCATGATCATATGCTTTCATATAACGATCATATGCTTTCGTATTACAAGCTCCCAAGTGTTATTCTTCTCAATCATCTTAATCTCTTCTTCTATAAACTTGACTCATATACTTCTTGCTTTGTTCATCTTGATAGCAATTAACCTCAATCATGGTCATATTGCAAGTTTTGTATATGTCTATCAAAGATCTTACTCATCTTTGAGTAGACTTTGATGAAGAATCTTCTTGTTGTTTTTGTTAAGGTGGAAAAAACGTACCTAAATCTTCTGCCTCTTCTTGAGTTTCTTCTTAAGATTGTTGCATTAGAACTAAAATGTTGCTTCTAATAACTTTCTCTTCTTCCCAATTCCAAGAATCATTTTCATCAACCTTAACATCTCGACTAATTATCAACGTTTTGTTCGTAGGTTATAGACTCGATAGCCTTTTGAAAATGTGTTATATCCTAAGAATATTCCTTGATAGTCTTGTTTTCAAGCGTATGCCTCCTTGATCAAGAACATGTATGTAGCATATAGATCCAAATACTCAGGTGTTTATCTAATGGATTTCTTCCACTCCAAGGTTCAATAAGAGTCATGTCTTGGACTATCTTGATTAGACATTTGTTTATAATGTATATTGTAGTGTAGACTGCTTCGGTCCAAAAAGTGTTAGGCATATTTTTCTCTTTTAGCATTGGTTTTTCGCTCTTCATGACAATGTGGTTCTTTCTCTCTCGATCACTTCTAAGTAATTTTATATATTTTTGCTTTGCTTCTTGATGAGTGCATATTTATGCCCACATTTATGCTTTAAAATTAAATTTTTTTGATGAGATTCATGTGCTTAAATGATTGATTTAAAGTGAATTTGTGATGATTGGAATTGTTGGATTTGAGAATTAAAGAGACGTAAAAAGCTAGTTTTAACGCAAAAATTATTCTTGGATTTTTTAATATTTATTTGTGCAGCTAAAATTAAAGCTTTATTGGTCTAAATTGCAAATTAAGGCCCAAAATCAAGTTTTATTTGAAAAATAATGTACAGATGGACCAAACAGACAACTTTTACCCTTGCAGCTCCCAATTTCCCTACATACACCCCTCTTCTCTTAACCAGGCCCAATACTAAGCCAAACTCCACCAGATTAGGCCACATGTCCAAATCCTCTACACACAGATCTAACCATTAACAATCTGCCACGTCATTAATCCTCTACACACTAAATAGACCAACCACATGCTGCCACATCATTCCCCTCTGCCACATCATCATTTTCTTCCCAGAAACCCTAATTCCCAAATCCAAACCCTAGGTCATGCACAGCCGCCGCCAATACCCACCAGAGAGTCGTCGCAAGCCCCTTCATTAATATTCTCATCATCATCGTGCAACCCATTGACGCAACCATGCTCACCTTCGTTGCGTCACGAGAATCACGCCTCGCTGTCCCCACCATGTGTCGCCGCTACCGTTCCGGCAACACCCAACACCAGCGTCGCCGCTGCAGGACCACCATCATCATCCTCGTCGGAGTGCAAGCCGCCACCATCCAAAGTCGTCGTTAGATTCGCGAGTTCCTCCTCCATTCGCGATGCCTTTCGCATCTTCGTCTCCATAGAAATCGCAGCAAAGCACCCCCATCCTCGTGACTTCATCTTCATCACCATCTCGCACCTCCATCAAAACCGCAAGCTCCGCTACCACCTGCAACCAAATCCAAAACACCACCGCAAGCAACCATCAACATGCACCTGCATTCAGAAAACCAGAAATCCAAAAATCGCATCAGCCACCGTTTTCCCTTTCGCGACGTAGGCGTAGGGGCAAGCTCTTTCCCCAATATGAAACCTAATTTGGGAGAAAGGGGGAATTCCACATGGCAAGCTCTCATTGGCCACGCCCTCTCTAGTCAAAACTGGTCAACAGAATCTGGTCAAACAGGGGTTCAGTTGCAATTTTGGAAAATTCAGTTGGGGTTAAAGCGCAGATAAAGGAAATTTCAGGGAATTTGTGAAATTTTGGAAAGTCAGAAAAGCTAAAAGATAAAATTCATTTGTTGAATTAATTTAATTTGGGAATATCAACAGAAAATATCTTCTAAATAATGTTATAATTATCTAAATCTTTTAGTTATTTGGAAGATATGAGATAAAAGATTTTGTCAACTGAATATTCAAAGTCCAAGCCCTATATAAAGAGACCCAGGGGAGGCAGAAAGGGGACTTCATTCATTCATTCTCTCATACTCCTCTCACTTTTCTTTCATCTTGTATTCAACTTCATTCATGGAGAGCTAAGCATCTAAGACTATTCTGCTGTAATTCCATAATGGATTCTAAGGTTACGTTAAGTTAATGCAATTGTTTATTTTTATTATTGATTTAAGTTGTTCTCTCTCTATGTCTTTCATCTCTCTATCTTGTTAAAAATAAATATTTTTGCATCATAACGTGTTTGAATCTACATGCATATTGATTATATGAGTTCTAGGGTTTTTAGTTGTTCTCTCTCTATGTCTTTCATCTCTCTATCTTGTTAAAAATAAAGATTTTTGCATCATAACATGTTTGAATCTACATGCATATTGATTATATGAGTTCTAGGGTTTTTAGGTTTAATTGAGAATCTACTTTGATTTAATTTAGGAACTTTTATATAATTAAATGGTTTTTACTATCAATTGAGAATGTACTTTGGTTGGTAGTAATAATTTCAACTATAATCAATTGAGAATTTACTTTGACTGATTAACTTTTAACTTGGTTATGAGATTTAAGAATAGACATGATTAAACACAATAGAATTTGATTGGGAATGTACTTTGGTTGAATTTATTGTGAATAATCTAGAAAGGTTTTGCATTTGATTGAGAATTTACTTTGATTAAATGTATGATCGCCCTCAAATTAATTAAGAATGTACTTTAATTAATTTGAAACTTAAACTATAATCAATTGAACAATTATCCGTGAATAACCGATGATGAATCTATATTGGAAAAGCAGTGGAATTAGCCTATTTAATCATAACTGTTTTTAAGTTTCTTATTTATTCTTTAAACATTCTCCAAACATGACTTTTATTTTTATTGCATTGCATTCATAAGATTGAAATATTGAAAGGCAATTTCGTATTCATTGGGAGACGACTTAGGGGTTACTTTAACCCTATCTACTTTCTTGAATACTACTTGGCAATACTGAAGTTGCCTTGAAAAGTAGTATTAATTTGATAGCTTCAACGACAGCTTATCACTTCTGTTGTTGTAATGATGGTGTTCTCATTGGTTTAGAAATTCCAGTGTTGATTAACTTCAGTAAGTCTTTTTCTTTCTAAGTTGTTTCGGTAGAGAACAATAGTCTATGTTGCTTTCCTCAAAGACATTCTTCATAGGCTTCATCACTATCTTTTAAGGATGGAAGATTTCTCATCATATTCTTTTGATATAACAACTTCAAGGCATGAAAATTGAAGTGGTCAAATCTTCGATGCCATAACCATGAATCATTGACTTGCCCTTTCATGGCAATGTTAGTAGCATATTTTAAATTTATTGGAGAACCTTCGCTCCCCTCTTCAATTTTAACTTGACATGTCTCTCGCATTTAGTTGTCATAGATAGAATATGTATATCTTTCAAAATGAAAAGTATAGCCTTTCTTCACATTTAGCCAATGCTTAAGAAATTTTCTTTAAGATTGGGTACTAGTAGAACGTCATTAATGAGTCTTGTTCATTTCTTGGTCTTCACCATGACAGTGCCTTTGCCTTTAGATTCCATCATTGCATCATTCCTCAATTGTACTTCAACTCTAATAGAGTTATCAATTTCTTTAAAGATGTTTAGATCATTAGTCATGTGATTACTACACCCATTATCCAATTTACTTGTTGATTTTTTTGCGACAATTTTTTTCTATGTGTCCAAATTTCTAGCAATACTGACATTGAGGTTTTCAGTATGCCAACAATCTTTTTCCAAGTGATTTATCTTTTTACATATGACACATTGAGGATGTTTTCCTTGATGGGTCATAAATAAACTTCTAGAATTTTCTTTATTTCTATCATTTCTTCTTTTGATACGTTGTTGAATTTATCAAATTAATACTACTTTATAAGACAACTTGAGTATTGCGAAGTTAGTAATCAAGAAAATAGATAGGATTAAAGTAACCCTGAGTCGTTTTCCAACGAATACGGAATTGTTTTTCAATACTTGATTCTGATGGAGACTCTGAAGGATTAGTAAATGTTATGTAATGCTTAAACATAAAACTGAAAAACTATGTTAATGAAATCAATGTTTGAAGAATGTGAGTCTAGTTGAAGAACAAATACAAAACTTAGAAACAATTATAACGAAATAGGTTAATTCCACTCCTTTTCCAAGATAGATTCAACATTGGTTATCCACAGATTATTGTTCAATTGATCATTGTTTAAGTTTCAAATTAATTTAAGTACTTTCACTAGTGCAGCGAGGGGCTTTTACCGCGGTTATTTTTCACTATACGTCGCGGTTTACGAACCGCGGCATATTCAGCCGCGGTAGTAAGTCAGAGACTTTAGGCCACGGTTATGACCGCGGTATATAGGTTGCAGAATATGTCGCGGTTGTCCAAAGAACCGCTGTCTAAATCCTTTTTTAAAAAAAAAAATTGTCCACTATATGCCGCGGTTGTGGTTACAACCGCGGCATATTCCCCTACAGTTTTTTAAAATTACAGGTCTGTTTTTGTGATATCCACTACCACAAAAACAGACCTGCATATAGTAGTGTCTTGAATCTCTGCAAAAGACAATTCATATTAATTAGTGTATATGAATTCAACATTTGGGAAAAAATCAAAATTTGTTAAAGTTATCAAAATTTGTTAAAGTTACCACTAATGAAGAAATCATGTTAAGAATGCAAAATGGCATAAATACCTGGAACAAGGGCGGCGAAAAAGCTTGGTGCAACAAAGGGGAATGGCAGCAGAGAGGAATGACAGGCGTTTCAAACGATTTTGATCGGCTAAAACTATTTCTTATCGTCAAAAATGGGAAATGACCGAACAATTTTGAGTTTAAACGGTAAAGAAACGAGGGAACTGAGATGGGTGGTCGGCGGGAGAAGAAAACTCGAAGTCCAGCAAGCGTCTGCGCGAACAAGACAATACTGTTCCAAAGTTTTATTTTTTAACTCTGACTGGGGAATCTACCGCGGTTCACTACTTAACCGCGGTATAAGATGGCATTTTTGAAATTATTTTTAAACTATATGCCGCGGTTCGGCGGCAACCGCGGTATAAGATGGCATTTTTGAAATTATTTTTAAACTATATGTCGCGGTTCGGTGGCAACCGCGGTAAAAGATGGCATTTTTTAAATTATTTTTAAACTATATGCCGCAGTTCGGAGGGCAACCGCGATATATTCCTCTAAATATTTCAAATTCATTTTAAATTTATTTCAGGTAGGAGAATAGGTTGCGGTTACTCTGAGAACCGCGGCATATACCCCTGTAACTTCTGAAAGTCTCTGACTCAGTCAGCCCTTGCAATAAATTGGCAGGGGTATATGTCGCGGTTTTCCAGAGAACCGCGGCATATAGGCTGTTATTTAATTTTTTTTTCAAACGTGGCGTCAAAGGGAATGGTTGACTGGCGTATATGCCGCGGTTCAGAGGGGAACCGCGGCATATTCCTTCGATTTATTTACAAAACTGCCACCGCGCACCATTATGCTGCGGTTTCTAGTGAACCGTGGCATAATGTGCGCTGCAAAAACCCAATTTTTTACTAGTGTTTCTCAATTAATTCAAGAGCGATCTCACAGTTAATCAAAGTACATTCTCATTTAAAAGCAAGACCTTTCTAGGTTATTTTACAATGAATTCAACCAAAGTACATTCTCAATTGAATCATATTGTGTTTAATCATGTTTATTCTTAAATCTCCTAACCAAATTAAAAGTTAATTAATCAAAGTAAATTCTCAATTATTATAGTTGAAATTCTTACCACCAATCAAAGTACATTTTTAATTAGTAGCAAAAACTCGTTTAATCATATAAAGGTTCCTAAATTATCAATCAAAGTATATTCTCAATCAAACCTAGAAAACCATTGAACTCCATATGATCAATATGCATGTAGATTCAAACACTTCATGATGCAAAAATCATTACTTTTAATGTGATTGAGAGATGAAAGACATAGAAACAACATAACTTAAATCAACAATCAAAAGAAACAAATACATTTATTCAACTTAACCTTAGAATCCATGATGGTGGAATAGCCCTAGAAACTTAGTCGTCCATGAATGGAGTGAAATACATGGTAAAATAAAATAAGAGGAGTGGTGGAGGATTGCTTCCAATGGAGGAGTCTGAGTGAATGAATGAGTTATAATTTTTTCTTCCCTAGGTCTCTTTATATAGGGTTTGATTGGGCTTGGATTCTGAATATTTTATTGATAAAATCTTTTATCTTATATCTTCCAAATAATTAATAGATTTAGATAATTACAAAAAACATTTGGAAGATACTTTTTGTTGATAAAATCTCTTATATAATAATGTAATATCTCTCATTATCTTCTAAATAATCCAATATCTTCAAGATATATTTGATTACTGTGGAGATCTAAAAATATTTGAGAATATCTTTTCTAAATTCAAAAAGATTTGGCAAATATTATCTTTTGATATTTACTGATATAGTTAAATTAGGTAATTATTTAATAATATCAAATAAAATATCTTAAGATATATTTTCCTAAATTATCTTTTATCTTAAACATTCATCAATTATCAAATCCTTTTTATAGAAAAATAGAGAAAAGTGCAAGATCCAATTTTTATTGTCTCTTCCGTCTTCTTAGCTTAGCCAAATTTCTTCACTTTTTCATACTATGCTTGGATTAAGTTCTTGTGGTTTTGATTATTTTCCATTATTTGATTTATCTTTAAGATTTCATGAAATTTTAACCAATTTATTTTCATACACCTCAATGGGCTCAACAAAACTACAATTATACTAACACACCTCAAAATATCCAAAGAATATTTATGCAACTAAAAATCTATTTTTATCTTGTTTTAGTATCTCATGCTCAATAAACCCAATTATAACAAATATTAATTAAAATATTCTTTTAAAGTACAAAAATCAATTAAGAATTCAATATTAAAGACTAAATGAGAGGATAAATATGCACTCATCACATTTACTTTTATTTCCTTCATATTCTTTATTCTGATATCATAGTTTTAGTTTTGATTGAAAGGAATTTTCTACCAAGTCTTTTTTACTCCTTTTCAATCTTTGTTCATAAGCTTCAAGAAAGTTCATTGGTTGTGTTACTAACAATGTAGTCAAATATTTTATTTATTTAATTGTGATTGTGATTGAATCAAATTTTTAGAGAATAGAAATTAATTTTTTTTCAATGATTTTTTGTCGGAAATATTTTCTACACAGGCTCAAATTTGAATAATTTTTTTTTTATTCTAGAATAGTATTCTTTAACAGTCTCAAATTCTTTCATTGTCATTAATTCAAAATCTCATCTTAAAAAATGAAGTTTAACATTGTATACCTCATCACTTTTTTAAAATTCCTCTTATATTATGTTCCAAGCTTGCTTTGCACATGTGACACTTAATATTTTCTGAAAGATTTGGTCAACAAATACTTGTTAAAAAGCATATAAAACCTTTAATTCTAGCTTTGATCCAACCCAGTAGAAGAGGTTTAGCCTGATGTTTGTTACCATAAAACTTCATATATACTCTTTGTTTCCGCATAACTCTATTGACCAAAGTAGTGTATGGAGCAAAGAGCATTTCTTCTCCATCCTCTGAATCGTTCTCACCAGATTAAGATACAAAGTATGAGGAAGGTTAAATGGGGTGTTTGCTTGTAAGTGGCAGATGATATATTTACACAACTTGTTCACGTGTCCTTTTGATTACTCCTTTGAAATCAAAATTATGTTGCATAGTAGTTTCCTTATCAAGTTTGAAAACTATGACACCTCTTAAATTGTTCGTTGTATCTAACATCTATCAAACACCGACACGTATACAATACCACAATATGTAGTATTGTAGTGATTTTCTGAAATCTTTCCTACTTTTATATATGTTTCTCTTATTATAACAATAACGAATATATATTACATAATCAAGAATATTTGTCAATTATTATATATATATATATATATATATATATATATATATATATATATATATATATATATATATATATATACACACACGTTAAGAATATGTGTATATTCTCACGTTATATCTTCATATGATGTGAAATTTTCTAAAGTTGTTAAATTATCTTTAAATGAATCTTGATTTAAGTATTTTTTTTAATGATAACCAAGAAGGAAATGAAATGTTCGATAGATGAAATAGTTCACTTTAGTACTATGTGACAATATATTTTAATTGTTCTATTTAACTAATCCTATTTATAGATATTTTGAATATAGAAATGATAATTGGCAACATTTTGAAGATTTGAAGTGATCGTCTCAGCACAACATAAGGTGAAATTTACAGGAGTGGTCATGTGAATCAGATTCACCAGATGTTGAGTTGCCAGTTGGGATGTTGGAGGTGATTCAACGGGAACAATAGCCAAGATTAAGCTTTAGAAATATGTTAAAAATGAGAGCGGAAGTGAAAAGTACGAATGAATATCATTCAATCAATCAGATGAGTTTCTCTCACAGATCTAAGATACAAAAGAGTAACTAATTAGTAAATGAAACTTTCACAACAAAGTAGTTGCAACAGAAACCTATACAGTATGACTAAAAATAAAACTTTAAAGTTCTTTTATTTAAAAGATATTAATAAAAATAAATTATGTAAAAGATCAAAACACTAAATATATTATAATTTCAGTTTACTTTTATTTTATAAATTATTAAACTATAGAATATTTATTAAAAATGAGAAACCTGTCCTCCCGTCGTTAACCCTTAAACCTCAACTTTCAAACATTTCAGAATCTAAATCCCCATACATCATATAGCATAGATCTGTATCCTGCTCGATTATATCCCAACATTGTAAAAGTTCACCAAGGGACACAGCTCTTCAGCACAGACCTTTCTAGCAAAAGCATGACTTTGGTTGTAAAGAATTTGTAACCAAAGATCAAACTAGGCCTTCTAGCATCGCAAGATATAATAGAAATCTTACACTCGTAGTACCTATTCAGAATAAAATATTCACAGTAAAAAAAAATTAATTAATTTACAGTAATAAGCAATTATAATAAATAAACATTATATTACATGGGAAAAACATTGGCAACACAAAATTGCCACATTATTGAGAGACTGCATTATCAACAGCTCCGGTAATAACCACAGTAAAATTAATGGATTGGACAAAGCTGGGTTTGAAACACGATACACTATTTACAACAAATAAAGGCATTATACATAAATATCAATTTTTGCAAAGAATGATATTATGTACATCTAACTACATCAATTGGGTCATTGTACCTATAATGACAACCGTTTGAATAAGAATAAGATTAACAAGCAGCATCCATATTTACAGCATATACAGTTACTCAGAATCTCTGATAGAAAAGAATCATCTGACTGGTTCTGTAACTCTAGATCTGCAGCGAATGCACATATTTAGAACTGGAAAATGAAATACAAGAAAGACTATACGCATAAATAAATGCTCAATTTACAGCAATGACAGACAAATCTGATTCACAGATGATTTTATTAAATAAAGTGATATTTCAAAACAACAAGGTTCAGGAATCAATGGTTATATCAACAGGTATCTCGTACATTTTTCTGAAATCGATACATAGTGAGAATAGTATGAAGAAATGTTAGTTTCATAGCATCCATCAAGAAATAATATTGAAAATTAACAAGCCACCAAAGATTCCTTTTTAAGCCATACTTCAATTCATAGAGTACATTTTTTTCTTATCTTTCACCAAGAAGGGAAGCTCAACTCACATGATAAACAAGAGACTGTCCAGCAAATTAAAGAAAAAAACTTCTGAATCTGCTTGGTAAGGGAAGCAACAATATCAATTAATCAATCCTCACATAATAATCTGCAGAGTTAAATAATATATATATATATATATATATATATATATATATATATATATGTTAAACGTTAAAATTGTAATGTCAATTTAGTACGAAGACAAAGTAATGTCAGTAATGGAACCATTAATCAGTCTTCTTCCCAGGGTTGTGCTGGACAATATTTCTCCATGGACTCCTTTTTACGTTCTGGATCTAGGCTGTAAAGGGGGAGCGAGGAAAACACTGTTTATATCCAATTTTGGAAAAGTCAAGGAGTTACATTAAAGTCAAGTCAGCTTTATCACAGACCTATTTCTGAATCCAAGAAGAGCACAGTGTACAGCACTTGCACAAGCTGAAGCGGGGGCTATAGCAGCAGCAGGAACAGCTCGAACAGCAGCAGCCAAAGCAGGTCCAGCCCCTGAACCTCGCTGAAATTTTTTTAAGGGACTCTGAACTAACACAGCAGCAGATTTTCCCAAGCCATCACTAAGGCTCTCATAAGCCTATAAAATCAAGAAAAATAACCTTAATGTAGCCAAGGAAATAATGAACACAATGAATTTTTGTCATTTGTACAAGTATCCATGATCCCCAAGGGAATGAGTAAATAAATCAAAACATAGATTATGTGATGCAAGCAATTAATCCAAACGGTTTCAACAAGTATAATGATATTTAAGAAAATAAATTGTATACTAATTTTGCTACAGGCAACTCCAGATCAGATTATTCATATTGTGTTCACAGAAGACACATTCTATTATCTGTCCCTTCACTTAACACGTGTTGAAGAAGTCAAACATAGACCAAGACCAACATATCATTCTCAAATAATTTTGACATTTCACCTGTTGAATTCCTTCTTGGGCATCTTTAGGTTGATTGGATCTAACATCTGTTTTTAGTTTGTCTTTTACAGGCAGTGGAACTGGAGAAGGTATGCTTGAAAGAATATACTCCGCTTGGAGGAGAATGTCGTGGGCTCCCGCAGCCAGATGAACTCCAAGTCCAACAGCTTCAAGGGAAATACTTCGAAGAAATGCAATTGTACCTACAAAGATTTGTTAATATTACAATGAAAACTGAACCAGAGTAGAGCAACGTAGCATTAGAATTTACTGTCCCAGAAAACTAAGAAAATAATTCTATAATCATTCAAATGGGTTTAGAAAACTGAATTCACTAACGGAAGGTTCATAAGTGCCAACTGGCATCATAAGGAACGCTATAAAACTGATGGGTTGCAACTGGACACTATTTATTTACTAGTGAAAGATTGATTATGTACAAATACAGGGCCTAACATGTCCTGCAACACCAAAGCAAACTATTACAAACAAGCAAACAAACAAGAGTAAATTATGCGAAATATTATTTAAGAATAAAAAGGGTTCTTAGCAACAATATTTATAGTTTGGCAACAACCAATCAACTAGTTAATAAGTAATTAATGTATGGTTAATGAGAAACCATTTATTATCTTATTAATCAAAATAATTAAACTTTAAACTTCTTAAAATGTAAATATAAAACATTTTTTTATATAACCTATGCAATCAGGAAATCCTTATGCAATTAAAAAATGTCCAAACATTTATAATGAAACTCAAATAAATAAACATGTAAATTAGCCTTAGTCAAACAACAAACTCCAAACTAATTAAAAAATCATGAATCAACTAATCCCTAATTCTGATGCGAGGGATTGGCATCAATATTCAAAAACTAATTGAAACCAAGATAAAGGAGCTAGCTCCATTCAACTATGACATTCAATCCATGTTAGATTCAGTGAAACCGAAGTCTGTTGTACACAAAAAGAAGAAAATAGTTTCATCAAGGATCTCAAATTAGGATACTGTGAATCAGCCTTAAGTGTAGATAGGATCCAATTGCAATGTATAGGTCTTGAGTCACGCATTGAGTGTATGGTATAATGGGATTCACAAGACCTCGAGCTCTACAACTACAATGGTTAGCTTTTATAGTATGGTTATGCCAAGGTTATTATCAGTTTGTACCAGCGTTCTCCACCATCTCTCTCAATTGCAATTGAGTAGCACAGGAGGTGACACCAGTATTGTAGGATTCACTTGGGATTATAGTCTAACGGCTGGCATACAACCACACCTTTGGGGCAGCAAAGTGTGATCCAATGTTAAGATCTGATTGCAAGATATAAAATTGGAGTCCTAGATGGGAAGTAAGGGCAAGCGTGATGTTTATAGAAATGTGAGCTCGCCAACTACAACAGCTAGCTTTTGTGGTGTGATTCTTCTATGGTTAGTATCATGTTCAATATCTAAATAAATTTGCAGAAATGTTAGTACTATGTACAGATCACTAATAAATATTTTGACAAATTATACTGCTCTAGCTGTATTTTTTATTATCTCGTGCAAAATTCTAAATTATACAGGTAAAACTAGCAGAAAAATATCTACCAACAACCTACCTCTCTGCACACCCTTGAGCACTCTCCGCTCCTTCTTGTAGCTCTCTACTGGTGATGAAACCAGCTTAGCAGCACCAGCCCCAACTGCAATCAATGATCGTACAGTAGGAAGCCCCCGGAGTATTTTATGAATCTACATATTGAACAATGTAAATATTATAAATGAAGAAAGCTAAAAGGTAAACCACACATTTCCAAGAAATATAATCCAAGTTAGCATACCTGATTCTGAGATATATCTTCCAACCAATCCCCTACAGTAGTTTCACAAACACTGGCCCAACCGTAGACCCCAGAGGCATGAACATGTTTCAGGTTAAGCTCAATCCCCTGGGACAACATTCAAAAATATTTATATTTACTTTTTGCAACAAATAGTTTCTTTTTTGCATTAGTTGCCGAAGATAAAAAATGGTCAACAATGTTTTTTACTCAATTTTCAGGGTGCACAACCAGGAGAATCATTGCAACACCAAATAATATTCATGAGTCGACAAACACATCAAACTCAGTTTAAAAGATAATGGTCTATAATTTGAAGAATATCTTGAAACAGAGTTGTCATGTACATTCTTTGTGAAATATTATGCGAAATATTATTTAAGAATAAAAGGGGTTCTTAGCAACAATATTTATAGTTTGGCAACAACCACTAAAATAGCAAGCCTTGATGCTATACTGTTTAACAATGAGCCCATCAGGTGATAATATAGGAAATTATAAAACTAAAATATGAAAGAAAAGAGGACAGCCTGGGGTATAAAGCTGGGCTGGACTTTTTATCTAAATTTAATCAACAATAAGAAAGAAAGAAAAAAATTGAAGAAATTTTACCTTCCAAGGGACAAGATTTACAAGCTCTACATACTTTCCATTCCTTAAGGCTGCTAGATCTACATGAGTTGGACTGTAATCCACCCGAACAAGAATAGGCCATATATCTAGCTTCTGAAACCAAAATAAATAATGAATACAATAATATTACCAGGTAGAAGAAAAGCTTTTGAATTAATGTCTTAAATATGCTTTAAGACAGGGATTAGACCACAACACGTGTTTCTTCAACTTCATGGGAGCAACAGTTCAATTCCATGCAACACACTTTCACCAAAGTGAGGAAAACGGACTGACTGGTATAGTAATTGGGATTTCTGTATTTCTTTAACACTTTATGTTGCCGTACAGAACAATGTACAGTCCAAAAATATGGCAAAACATGAAATTATTATAGAACACAACTTGCCTGGAAGTAGGGAAGCAGCGCCTCTGGTGCAACTGAATGAAATACATGATCTTTATCTTTCTTAGTCTTCTCAGGCAATGATTTTGAATCCTCCAAATCTTGAGAACTATTAGGAAACTGACCCTTCAATGTGTTATTTCTCCCAAAGAAGTCAACAAAAAAATCAAGCTGGCGCTGATGGAGATGTAAAAGCAGAGGTAAAATAGTAACATTTAACCTGAAAAGGAGAAAGAAAAGCATGAAATATACTACATACTTCGTGCTTAATATTTCCTATATATTATTTTAAAAGTTGTAGGGATCGCTGTAATTAAGTGGACTTTAGTTGTGAAGAAAGACCAGGATATCTAATATCCCGATGTATATTTATTAACATAAATACATAGCCATGAAAGTTGTGAAAAACACAATGTAACTGCCATGCCTTTAAAAGCTATGAGGAAACTAGAAGTCGAAAGTCATCACCACTTTACCTAATAGTTGAAGAAAGTTTAAGCAATTGCTAAACCAGTCAACCTATTTCACTCAACTAATGGTAAGGTTTACAAAGGCGATACCATCTCCAACAAAAACAGTCAGAATGGCACTTTACCTGTACTCCTCGAGGGGAGTAAGAGGATCTGGTCTAACTGCATCCAAGTCCAATTTAAATGCTTTCGAAAATGATTCCCTAGGATGACCTTTTGATTGATAATATCCTAATACCTTCCAATTTAAAAATAGAAATATTAAAACCTATAACTTGTAAGTTTAAAGATGTTTGAAGTAAAATCATGTAATTTAAATCAACAAAATTTTCAAAGTTACCAGTTTCCAAGGTGCATCATGGCTTCTGTCATACAGATAAAAATCTTTAACAGACACAGACATCTTAGATACATGTAGTCCACCAACTGGATATATATCATACTGAAATTTCATCCCAGACAATGCAAGTTCCAAGCAAATAGATGTGTCTCTCCCAGAATGCTGCCCACTTTTCTCAGAGTCAAGCCAGTCAGAACCACTATACATTCTCCATCTTATATCAATTTTCTTAAGAATTACACGTCCACAAGTCTCACCATGAGTTGAACTATCATCAGATGAAAGCATGCCTTGATGATCTACAGCCTTTTTCATTCCAGGTTGTTTGTTTTCCTCTGCAATGTGGTTTTCTAATACTTTCAGAGAGGTGCCTCCATACCATCTACCACTTCCTCTTTCAATCTCTTTATGTTCCACATTCCTCAGTTTGTGTCTAGAAAGCTCATCACAATGAATACCTAAAGATAGCTCTGAGAGAGGGCGCAAGTCAGACAAACAATAGCTTTCTATAATCTCTGGAAAACAACCCTCTTGCAGAAATGAAGTATCACTACCTTCAGGTCCACGCACACTCACTGGCTCAGTCAAAGTTAGTTCATGAGAAAGAACTTCGGGCTTATGCAAATTCATCTGATCAACTTCAATTAAGCTTCCGTCAAGTGGAATCCCTGATTCAAAAGGAGAAGATCGGGGTGTATTATTGTTGTTTACTTTAAATGCATCTTCACATATTTCATCCATCCAGCCAGCTATTCTTGATTCATCCATTGAAAATGTATGAGGGGAGCATTGTTCAGATATTGCAGACATCGAGTCAAATCTGCAATTCTTATTTTCAATTTTTAATTCGTTCCTTTGTTGTGCCTTTTGAACATTATGCCACCTATTCTGCAAATGCACGATAGATTCCTCCACGTCAGGAGCAAATAATTGCTGAAGTTGGGCAGCTAAACGAATCAGACCAGCAGTTGTGTCATAGCAAGTTTCCAAATTAACATGAGATTTAGATAATTCCAGTTCCCACAGAAGACTGGTAGTACAGTTTGTTTTCAAAATTGCCTCCATAAAAGCCTCCTGAGAAACTTTAACATAACCAGTTTTTTGAAGATGTTCAACACTATAAATGTCAGACATAGAATTCAGTTCCGAATTTAAATGAAGTAGAAGCCCCAAGTCATGCACTCGAATTTCGAAAACATTTTCAACTGTGTCTGCTGAAGATGAATTTGAAAGAGTTAAGCTGGATGCAGCCAACAAACAGGAAACACATTGTTCACTCATATCTTCTTTGATAAATGAACAGCTAGACTCTGAATTCAGTTCACTATGAACTGCAGGATTCTTCAGATAAGGCTCATAGCTCAAAGCAATATCAATCAAGCACAAAACAAAATAAGTTGTGTGAGAGTTATTATGTTCCTCCTTTGAAACACTACTATCTCCTATACCTTCGGTATTAGAAGCAGGTAAACAGAAAAAGGATGAAATTGCATTAAACCAATCCAAACGACCACCTACAGCAATAACCGTACCACAGCTGACCGTAATGGATGTTACAGCGAGAGAAATCTCAGGATCAGAGAGACAGATGACTTCAGAACCAGCACATTTGGAAGATAATGTATTAGAACCTCCTCCATCACCTCTTTTCACAACTGAGTTGCTACAAGTAATCAGAAGAAACTCGTGATCAGGAAGTCCAGTGACAAACCCCCACAACTTGCCTTCACCATGAGCTAACCGGAAGAAACTTGCAGCCTTAATGCCACCAGTATTGGTGACCGATAGCACCTCAAACCGTTGAACCTTCAGCCTGAACTGACACCAAATTCCAGGAAGTTCACTCTTGATTGAACTTTTGGTACTCTCAGATGTATCCCTATCGATAAGAATTTCAAGAGAATCACATTCCATAAATACTGATGATTGTGACACAGAAGATTCCTTTTCAACATTGGCTTCCTTAGAAGCCACACATGTCAATGCATTCAGTGTTTGATGTAGAAGATGATGTATGCCTTTATATTGAGAATAATTCATATTAATCACAAGTTGAGATAGATGGACATGTATGAGAAAGGATGAGCTTAAAATCATCTCTTGTTGAGTTTGAGCTTTCCATTCTTCCAGATCTTTCACTGTTGATACAGACACAAACTCGTGCCCCTTTCTTCCAGTGTCCTCTTTGCCCCTAGTTTGCTCTGAATTAGCAAATAATCTGGCTTTCTTAGCAATCCAAGGACCAGTAACTTTACCCCCTTGCAAAACAACACGAAAAACAGAGAAACGTCCTCTTCTATGAAAAATAGAAAAGAAGCAGCTAGCAGAAAATTTCTCATTCTGCACATCATAGGAGATGATTCCACCATTCTCATTACTTGATGTGATCAAGTAGATGTCAAGATCACAGAAACTCAATTGAAGAGATTGAGCAGATACTGAAGGAAATCTTTTCTTCGAACTTGCATTTGAACTTTGACTATAAATTGGAGTGCATCCATTGTTCAAAGGTGATGATGAAGTAAAATCAAGAGCAATGAACTGTTCCCAGGGAAATGAATTGTTATGATCTCCATCCCTTTCGAAAGGAAAACACAATATCACTCTTGCATTAGATATTGATATATCACCGTGCAAGCACTGTGTTGGGGAGAAAGATCTCACACAGGGACTAGAATCTTCCTTCATATTACTCTTAGATGGTCCACACTTGTTATCTAAGGCTTCAGATAGAATTTCCTTTTCTTTGTTATGCATCCCAAGTGATTTCTCAACTTCCTTTAGCAGATTCATGAGCACATTAATTACTGAAAAGATTACCCAAAAACTAAATGGGGGCAAGCTCAGTGAGAATGATGTGTTTCCTATGAGAGAACCATCAGATGAACTTGATTGCACTGAGAATTTGCAATTCATGACACCAGAAGTTCTAAACAGTGTAACTTTCAACAAACAATCATTGTTTCCAAATGGAAAATCTGTCGTAACAGACCCAATTAATGAATGTGAATCTATATTGTAACAGGTAGAAGAAGGGAGAGCATCGAGGACCTTAGCTTGTAGGTGTTGAACCAAAGCAGTTTGATTTTTAGCATCAACTCCAATGTTACAAAAATTAGCAACTTCTATATGACTCACCTTTGCATCTAGAGTCATTCCTTGAGGGCATACCTATGGGGATTACAATGCATTCTGAGTTAGAGGAGGAACTTGTTCAAAAACAAGTATCAGAGTAGATACAGGTAAATAGGTCTCTCAAAGAAAGCATGAAGCCATGGGTAAAGATTTTGCAAAGGGGTTTGGGGAGAAAACATCAAAGCAAAATTTACCTGCAAAGCCAAAACGATGTCATTGCACTCTGCACCAAGATAATCAATTTGTAACCCATCCTTGTGACCAATTTCAGTGTCAGAAAAATTTTTCTGTTCATCAACACAGCAAGACAAAACAACAGATACTCCAGCAAAAGTTGCGCTGAAATTTGTTTCCATATGTTGCTGTTCTGTTTATTAATACCATAAAAAAAATTAGTGAATAACAAACTATCAAAAGGAAACAGCATATATTTTGTGTGCCTATTTATTCAGCACAAACATTAGAAATAGTCGTTTAGCTCCATATGTTTACTTGTATACAGACATTAAAAAATGCAATATGCAGGAGTGAACTGCATACAAAAAGTTTAAACCAAACAAATTGAAGATGTAAAGTTTCCATAACAAATAATAGCTTGAAAAGTAAGTACCAGATGGAATATGCAAAGATCCAGAAGCAAGGCTGGATGCAGCAGTAATAGCACTAAAAACTGAATATGTCCAATTCCACATTCCACTGTTTCCTAAAGCTGATTGAGAATTTCTCATTCCATCAAAACATTCAAAAAACTGGTCCACACTGCAGAATCCCAATAACAAAATTATCAACAGATTAAGAGTCAATAAAGATAGGGAAGACCCATGAGCTGCTAAAAATACTTAGTTGATTTAGCTACCATGTACATAATAGATGTCCTAAGGAAGTGATATTTCTTTACGTTGTTAACATTAGGTAAAATTACACAAAGTACTTTAGGGTTTACTCAGAGTAACCATAAAGTTTAATTGATAACACAGCATGAATTATACTTTCATTTTAAAGTTTTTAGACTAATCTGTAGCAGATACATCCAATATAGATGTTTGAATGAATTTTAAAATTTTCTATTAGTTTTCTCTGAGAGAAGAGAATTAATTGATGACAAATATTTAATCAGAAGGTAGCATAAGAAATTTTTCTATTCAACAACATGGAGCAAAAGAGAAAATATGAGATTGCCATGTTGTGAAGTTAGTTGGTCAAACTAAATAAGATTTTCAGAATTGTCATTTGTCAAGGTATCCAGAGAGTCTAGAAATTTATTTCAATTAAATGTTTCTCTAATAATAATAACATTTAAGAGGGAGAAAGGAAAGGACCAACCTTGCCCCAAAATCGAGTTCTTGAATACCATCCTTATTGTGACTTGTATGAGTAGATAATGGTACCCAATCAGATATAACATTAGCTGCAGGAAGTAAATCTTCAGCAAGGGTTTCAGGTTGGATCAAAGAAGCGTATTCAACTGACAAACTGCCATCGGCAGTTATAATCTCACTGGAAGCACTGCTAATAGAAACTGAAGTTGATGAATGCCGTAACAATGTAGAATTTAACTGGGTAGATCCTCTTACATTGTGATTTGTGCAACCTTTGCCATTCTTGTTCAGATTCTTAAGAGTTTCCCATGCTTGCAATAGCCATTTAATAGAGCTAGGCTGAAATCTTAACACTATGGGATCAACATGAGCAACGGCATCCACCTTGCAAATGTCCAAGGAGCCATTCTTCCAAGGAATACTTAATTTTATACTTCCACTAAATCCACCTTTGTTCCCGGTCATGACTGGACATGTTGCTATATTTGACCCCAAAACAGGTTCATCACATCCTGCACTTGATTCATGATGAAAGTAGAAATCCTCATTATCTATTTGGAGAAGCTCAATAACTGCTCCATGAAACTTTACAAAGTTTGTTAACTGGCTTATGCCAAGGACATCAACATTCAAATCAGCGTCTTCAGACAGACTAGTTCCACATTGTATTTCAGAAATCTGAAGAACTAAGGTATGATGACAATGTGTCTTATTTTCTACATTATCAACAGATGGATCAAATGCAACAATTACATTTGTTACTGTAACATGGAAGCTTGTGAGCAACCACTTTATCATTTTTGCAATGGTTTTCACACCTTCGTGAACATCCATTGAAGCCAACTTCTCAGCATCATCTGATATTCCGTGCTCAGTCCTCGTTGAGCTGTATCCATAGCGATGATTATCACTATTATCCATGCCACAAGTGTCATCTTCACTTGTTGACACTTTATCTAAGCATGGAGAAACTACTAATTCAAGCCCATTCACTTCAACCTCACAACCTTTACCACTCCAAGGCATTTTAATTAACAGGTAGCCAATTGAACCTTCTTTGATCATTATGGATGATTTCTTACCAAACTGATAAAACATTTGCAGAGGAACGCAATAAATCAACAAAAAAAAAAGACTAAATAAATACTGTTGATGATTTTCAGCTGAGAACAACTCCCAATTCTATAAAAGCAATCTTAAGAGTTTACTTTGTAATAAAACTTAAACCCTACATTAAGAATTCACATTTTTCCTATAACAAACACCTTTTGACGTACTTAGGTCCCATTTGAAATAGTTTATAATCTGGCTGTCCATAAACTGTTTTAAGCTTATTCCAATAAGCTCTTAAGAATAGTTTATCAAAACAGCCTATATCTTGTATAAAACAATTATATGAGTACTTACTCAGTTAGACCTTAAGTTATTTGACCAAAAGGATCCATAGTCCTTGTGAGAGAAGTGATGCATGTATGAGAAGCATATCAAGTGAACGCACTATATTATCACAAGAGATTGACGGAAAACCATTTTTTTAGCTTCAAGGCCTTGCCTGACCCTACCGACGCAACTCATGTAAACTTTAATTTATCATCAAAAAAGGAAAAAAGAACATTGACAGAACCAGAGTGGACCGTTAAATCTCAGCTGGCTGGCCAAAACTAGAAGTTACAGAAAACCACATGACTTTACATCACGACCGAATGAAAAGAACTTAATCCTCTCCCTTCTATGTGTGTTAATAAACAACTAATTCAAGTTAGACTTCCTTCCGGGGTGTTGGCAACACACTATTTATTAAAATTCCACACCTTCTTTCAATACTACCAACCAAACCATCAAAGAAAAGGCGGCGAGAATAGCACGAATACCTTGGTGTTGACGAAATCGACATTGAGAGCGAGATCGGAGAGCTGAATGGTTCCCTCAGAGAGTTGGACGTCGAGCTGGTCGAGGTCGAGGTCGCCGAGAATGAACTGGCCAAGTTTCTTCTTGAGGAAGAACTTGCAAACCCTCTTGAGGGCCCACCGCGAGAAGGTGGCCTCGGCGGATTTGGCAAAGTTCCGCCAGGGGAACATGGCTGCGGGAAGGAGAACTGGGCAGAATTAGGGTTGGGATAGAGAATCAGGAGGGAAAATCGGAGGCAGGGATGTTGGGAGGTGGCGGCGACGAACCATAAAGCTCCATAAGATTGGCACGCAACCACGAGATTGTAGGAGGAAAAGGAAGGATAGTTTTAAATTAAATCAAAAAAAAAAATCTACTTCTTTTTCTTTCTTTTTTTCTCTCCTTTTCTCCTCCTCTTCCATCAAATTTACTTTATCCGTTTCAAAATCAGTTACTTTGCATTATAAATTCCGTTAACAATAACAACCAACAGATCATAAATACAACTATTAATTAATAAATAAATTACTATAAATTAACAATTCTCATACTATTTTATTGTCATCTAAATTCTTTTTTCTGTATTTTATTTGTTTTATAATAAAATAATAATAGCAGGACCCTTAACCATTAAATTATAAATACATTTTTATTTTTAATATTTGTAATATGTATATTATCATGATTTATTTTATATTTAAATAGAGCACTTTCAACTTATTTATGTTATATGATAGGAAGATATAATTAATAATTTATATATATATATATATATATATATATATATATATATATGTGTGTGTGTGTGTGTGTGATCTTTTCGTATATATTTTCTTTTGTTGGATTTACTCTTTTCAGTAATTTTTTTATGTTACTGAAAATATAATCATTTTTTTAGTTTGATATTTTTAAAGTTAACCATTTTTTTAAATAAAATAATTATATATAATAAAAGGTGACTTATAAAATAAAATAAAACGGTAATATTCAAAAAATTGTTATTACTAGATGTAATTTACCAGTGTCATGTATAGTCTATATATGTATAAAGAAAATTAATTTCACTTGTCTAACATATAACGCATATAAAAATAAATTATAGTAAATATTGTTTTATTATTGTATTTCAGATTTATAAAATTTTATATACACATAAATTTTACATTTCTTTATAACTTATTTTTCAAAATGAAATTTTAATTTACATTACTTCTCTAGAGGAATGCAAATTATTTCATAAATATATCAAATTTTTCAAACACTAATATGGTTTTATGCATGGATAATCTTATGCTCTAACACATTATTATAGCATAACAATCTAAAACATACAAAAAAAATAAGGTAAGTTAACATGAATAATCACAAACAATTTATAATCATACAATTTTCTACACATTTATCAACAATTCATATAAGTATTTCTCTGTATTTCATACATTATATTATGACTTACTTCCAAAAAATTATTATGCATTAAATTGAGTATCTAAGATTTTGCATATGTCATATAGACATCATCCTCTTCATTTTCAAGTGTTAAATTACTCTAAAGAACTAAAGTCCTCTCAAGACCAACTTCTCCTTAAATGATATGATAAATTTTTACAATTCTACTATACATGACTCTTTTTCATACCATACTTCGTAACACATAACCCCATGAACTCTTACTTTCTAATTATCTTCTTCTATGTAAATCAAATAATTAGTAGAGTTTGAATAATTTCTTTACTTGACACTACTAATTTAAATACATATTAATAATGATTTTCTTACTTGAAAAACATTATACCAATTAATATGTCATAACATTCAACTTCATAGTTTGGGCTATACTTAGTCTCACATGTACAAACAAACAATACGTATATGCATAATAACAATGAATATTGGCTTCAATGCCTTAGCTCTTCCTACTCTAAACAATACGTATATGTATATATTTTTGTATCTATAATGAATTTTGGCTTCTTGTGAAGGCTTTATTCAAGCTCACACTAAATAATACATCATTTGTAAAAAAATTTCCTCTCTTTTATTCAATAAACTGATATTGTCATTTAATAAAGTATCGTCTAGTGAATATATTACCCAATGAATGCACTTCATTAGATGACTTAACACTTAAAAGAAAAGGACATGTCTAATGAGTGTATGGTCTACTCATCTTATAAACTTATTAGTATCTTAGTTTGACATAATTGGCTTCTTCTTAGACTTTCTCTTTGAACTTTTTCATAATCATATTGTTTGATTCTTAGAATAATTAAACTTAATCTAAGTAATCTCAAACTCACACACTAATACTCTATTATAGACAATTGTATAATACTTTTTTTATTAACTATAAAGTATTCCCCAACTATATTTGATGACTCATTATATTTCGTTTCTATTAAAATTATATTTTCGAAATAAAGATTTTCTTGTAGATGAAAATATTTTCATATATTGCCACCATTTTACTCAATTGATATAATGGAAATTCAAGCTTTCCTCATTCCTTACAATCTCATACGAAACAAATTTTATCAAAGTTTACTCAATTACAAATACCATACAAACTTAAACATTTCATTATATTAATCACATAACAATTTATCACCTAATCAAAACTTCTCATAATCAAACGAACAATCAAAGATTAAATCTCATCATAACGAAATATTCTAAACACACAAATACCATACAAAAGAGTTAACCTCACTTACTTGGAAGTTAGTTATTCACTTCTTTTTACTTCACCACTAGAGTTCTTCACAAAACTTTCTAGTTCACATAAAATAAAACTCATTAGAATTATGAATATTTTTACCTACCACAACTCATAAAAATATTCATATTTAACTCGAAAGATTTATACGTCAACAGGTCATCACTTACATCAATAAGTTATCACTTACACTAACTGGCCACTGCTAAAGTTAAATTAAATGGTGAAAAACGAATTTATTCTACTTTCAACTCAGATAGAATAGAAAAGATAACATTCTTTACCAGGGTGGTGATGATCACTCTTCATCTTCAATCACAAAAACAAAACAATAATAATTTTAGAGGAAAGCGAGAGAGAAAATATAACACCCCGATTTCTGGGATGCAACAATTTTACAAAAGTTGGTAAATTTAAAAACTTTATCATAACGCGAAAACATATTTTTTAAAAACCTTAACCTTTCAACATACATAATTTATTCAAAACATAATAGTTTGACGAGCCTTGTTCAATTACATTATTCCAAAAGTAATAAAAATGACTAAGGAAATAAAACAACTGCAATTACTTCTTCAAAAATCAATACCAAAATAACTTTTTAAAGAAACCAAATATCATGCCTTAGGAACATCTGCAGTTTGCTAACATATAACACATTGTACGATCATCGCAGATAATTTCATTCACAAACCTGTATGGGGTAAGCTACCAATAAAACAATCATAACAACAAAATACATACATATTAATTATATTAACCATAATCAAACACATAACAAGATACATACCTTCTAATTATGTCAACTATAATCAAGCACACGACAAGATACATGTCTTCTGATTATATCAATCATAATCAAACATCTCATACATGGAAGTAACAACAATAAGATTCCTAATATTCTAAAATAACAATTCAAACATAATGAATTACTCGATCCTCGATCTTTAACTATTGATGTCATCTCCAACATCTCACACTTAGACTCTTAGTCTATCTACCCATTAGGACCTATGCTAACTACCTACTATAACCATTATAGTAACACCCCTATTAACATAGCAACACTTGGAGCATCTCAAGTACCATGATCATTATCATAGATACACTACCATCATGACTATCCCAGTCACGAACAACACCAATTCAAGTTTTATGTTATGCAGGAATGACTTCTTCTCTTCCTTTCTCTCTTACTTGACTTTTGCCTATCTTCAAATGACATTAATGTGCCTTATTAATCTGACCAATCTTCACTAAAACAAAGTGAGACATAATGGTCCACATCATTTAGTCTATTCACCACATAGGAAGGGAGACCAATAACCTAACACTTACAACATATATTTGCATAAAAACCCCCAAACATCATAACTTTGTTGTCTCTTAACATCAAACCCTCTCTTGGGATAACACAACAAAACATATATAATACATTCATAGGAAAATCCATCACAAATATTACCAAAAACATATTCTCATGCACACACAAACCCTTGCCCAACAATAACAACAAATAATGATAATCATAATCATATAACACATATCAAACAAGTATTTTTCATGCAAGTAAATCGAGAATGCATAGCATACAACAAACAATGGTAAGTTTCTCCACACCTTAGCAAATACTAGAGTTTTATCTAACTTCAAAAACACCACAAATCCTCCCTTGCACTAAGGTTTTCTCCAACTCTTCCTCTTTTCTCTTAGAAAACGTCTTCTCTTACCGTTATCTTTCTAATTTTTGTTTTTTTATTTTATTTTAGGGTAACAAAATGCGTACCTGTTTTTTCTCTTCTCCTTTTTTTATTCTTCTATTTTATCTTAATTTTAATAAAATCTCTCAATTTATCTCTAAAACCATTAAGATTTTCTCTCTTATTCTCTCTCAACTACTTTTTAAAATATTTTCAACCATCAAATCTTTTTAAAATCCATGTAATCTCTTAAAAGTTCTAACAATATCTAATAATGATTTTCTCTAATAATAATATCTATTTTAATCTTTAAACCCACCAAGATTGTATCTCTTATTTCCATTTAACTAATTTTTAAAATAACAACAACTAAATCTTCTAAAAGATTTACATAATATCATTTTATTTAATATCCATATTATTTAATTTGTATGCTTTTCCAAACACTTGAAGATTACCAAACACTCCCAACTCATTCTCATATAACAGTACTCATACTGTTTTAAAGAAACTCATCCCTCACAAACCACCAACCCACAATTAAGAAAGCTTCATGCATACCTCTTACTGATAATATGACCACCATCATCCATTGCGCTACTCTGATTCTTCATACTTCCTTACTCATCAGTTTACTGAAAAGAACACTTCGTTCATGACAACTGTAACCAGAAAATGATCACCCTTGGAGAAGCAGTGGGTTCTGCTCACTCACCTCTCGCTCAACACACCAATTCTGTTTGCTCAGCTAAAGCCCATTTGCTTAGCGCACCAAGTTTGTTCGCTCAGCGAGACTGCATAATTTCACAGCACCAAAAATGTAGAATTTGTGCATCTCAACCACTACTGACCACTTTTATGGACAATTCCTAACTTCTAACACTCCTAGATTGTATTATACCATAATTAGACTTAGACAACTTCATACAAATCATCCTCAACTCATTTTTAAGTGACTACTACAAGGTTATATTTCATAACTGACCAATATTTCACTTTATAGACTCACCTTGGATTCTACTAGTTTTAGCTTGTTTTTAAACAAGTTAGGGACTATAACAAGTCCCAAAAGACTCAATAATACCAACCAAAATGACCAATTACTCACAGAACCTCCAATTCAAGTTTTCACTAGTCCAACCCCAAGAATTTAGTTCTAAACCAACATTGACTCTATCTAATTACCACCACATACTCATAACTCAGATTCTTTCCATTTTAAATGTTTAAGCAAGTTATAAAATAGCCTCTAAACACTCCCATCTGCATCAAACCACTTTACTATCCTTCTCTCACCATTTCACTACCTAAGACCTCTTTTTTCCTTCAAAACACTACTGAACTTCAATTATAAACTTCACTTTCACTATAGCTCAGATTTCAATCCCAATATACATCCAACAATTCCCAATCTATCTCATGATAGTACCTAAACAATGGTTCACTCTTAAAAGCCTCTATTTCTCAAACTCACTCATGCAAGCCCCTCCTCTTAGACTTAAAAACTTAAATATGTAACCATTTGTCATCACAACCACCTTGAAATTAGTTTCTATTACAACACAACTTCATCAACCACATTCACAACAGTATAACATATCAATAACACACAATTATAACTGCACTCAACATCATACCATCCAAATTAACAATTAAACACACTTATAAAACACCCAATCATAGTAAATTCTTCAAAATCAACAACAATTCATAGAAATACCAAATTATTAATATAATCATACTAAAGTAAGAATTCTAGCTTCCCTTACCTCTCAAACAAACTGCCCAACTCTAAAAACGCTCTGCCAATTACTTGAACCACAAAGAATAACTAGATGAACCTACGAAACACCAAATTTAAAACAGATAAAGTCATTAGAACTCTAAATGAACCAATAACATATAGGAGATGCATGATTTCACATGCAACAATATAAATATTCCTCTACAACAAATTTAGGAACGAAAGGAGGAAAATGAATCAAAACTTACTTACTCTATTGAAGAAATTGATCGGATAGGAACATAGACCTCGTTGCCGTGGTTGATTAGGTACCCTCCTGATCGTCAAAGAAATGACTCAGGAGCTTGAACTCTTAGAGAGAAGGTATATAACTTTAGAAAAATGATTTTTAGAGAGATGACACATTTTAAAATAATGAAACTCGTTTATAACAAACCTATTTATAATAAAACCGTTTAATATTAAAATAATTGAATCTCACTATTTCTAGACTACCACCACTTTTAAAAATACCATTTTTTGGGGTTTTACAATAATAATAATATGAATAATAATAATAATAATTTAATAATAAAAGTTTCTTCTTAAGTAATTTAATATATATAACCTAAATATTAGGTTTACAAAATTTGAAATAAAAGTTTCTGTAGATATCTATTTATTTAACTTAAAAAGAACTTTTTCATCTTTTTTCCATCTTTATTTTTTTATTAAATAATACTGCTGACGTGTTTTAGACAAAATCTATTTCCGTATATAGTATCATATATCGTTTATTTATATCACCAATCTCGTCATTTTTGTGACAACCGATCGTAGCTGCCGAAGTGTAAACATAGCAATGGAAATCAAACCTGGTTTGTCAGCACTAGTTACTGGTGGTGCCTCCGGAATCGGTAACTCCTTCTTCTCCTTTATGTTATTCATAATCTTATCCATCACTCTTCTCCTTCACTTCGAAATTATCGAATTCAAATAGTTTCAAAAATAAGCTTCAGTTGACTTTTGGAACCGATTTAGCGAGCTATGTTCGAAAATTTTGCCACTCCTGAATTTAATTAACACAAACTGTTAAATGTGTTGGCGCTCTTTCGAATTAAGGATCTCATTCCTTCACTATGACAGTTTGTTGCGTAAGCACTTCGTTCATTGGTGCCGTTTCATAAAGAATCGGTATTTGTGTAATTGGGAAGAGAAAATATAGCAAACTACATATGAATTAGTTTGTTTAGATATTATTTTTCATAAATACTATGATTTTTTTATGAATTAAAATTTATTTTCCACCATTTAAAATCCATTTTGAAAGAGACTCAACCAAGTTAAGCTTAAGAAAGCTAGCACGTCACGACATTTTGATGCATCTGCAACCAAAATATACACTCGATGAAATTTAGTTGTATAACGTGATTCACTTGTACCATTTTAGCGTGTGATGTGATTCTATGTTTCTGGTTTTTGTATAGGCAAGGGTCTTGCCTTAGCTCTTGCAAGGAAGGGTGTATTTATCACTATTGTGGATTTCTCTGAAGCAAATGGAAGAGAAGTTGCAAGTCTCGTTCAGAAAATTAACACCAAGTTTCATTCGAAGTTGGAATTTCCCTCTGCAATGTTTGTTAAATGTGATGTGACTGATGCAAGTAAGTGGGTTATAATCTATTAGCAAGCCATTCACCTGGCTTCTGGGTGCTGGAAGTTGGAATTCTTTTCTTATATTATAGACTCTTTTTAAGATCCTTAGCAAATCTTCCTTTGTTCTTCAATAGAAGTTTAGTCTTTCCATTTGGTGTAGTGAAGTAACACCACTTAAACATGAAAATATGTAGTTATGGAGACTCGAATGGCAGAACGCATATGATAAAGTTTCATAATCTGTAAATGAATTCTGTGTTCCAAGTTCCAATTTCTAAGTTTTAACTATTATGAGGTGGGATCTACACACGCAAACATACAAGCATTTGCTGTTTAGATTTTCTTTGGTGTACATAAATGTATATTAATTCATAATTATTTACAGGGGATTTAGCTGCTGCATTTCAAAAGCACTTCTTGACATATCGAGGTCTAGACATTTGTATTAACAGTGCGGGGATTGGTAGTTCTACACCATTCCGTAGTGATCAGACAGATGGCACTCGAACATGGAGGCACACTGTTAATGTGAATTTCACTGCTGTTATTGATTCCACTCGCCTTGCGGTAAGCTTGATAAGTTACCTCGTGTATCCAATATCCTTCGATTAATTATTTGCTTTATGCTGTGAAAAGAAAGTTGTTTCACGATCTAAATGACATAAATATTATAATTTGCTCCCGCATAATCACATTATAGATCACATACTAGAGTTCACTATTTTTTGTTTAAATGAGAAGAAAGGGGCCAAAACCATTGTTTATTGTTGGAACTCATTATCTTCATTTTAATAGATTAAAGCCATGGAAGCTGCCAAAAGGCCTGGTGTGATTATCAACTTGGGTTCTGCTTCCGGTCTTTATCCAATGCTCTTTGACCCAATATACAGTGGCTCTAAAGGTTTGTTATTTACCAGCTTTGATCAGGGTACACTCTTCAAAACAAATTTTTTAAAAAAAATTGCCGGACAAAAGAGCTTAAAGACCTATTCAATTCAACTTAAGTGAAGCTGTTAACAACATGAGCATTCATACTTGTGGATGACCATTTAGCTTAAAGTAGGGATCAAGCAACGGCCAGTGTTAGCGTGCTATAAAATTTAGAACTGCTATTTTTGAGAACCAGTTCTGAGGTATTTGAGAGAAAACTGAGGAACTATTATTGAATGCACATATGATAACAGTACACAGAGGTCTCCGTATATAGAGAGTTTTATGATAGGTACAAAGGAAAGGTTCAGAGCAGAAGAGAAACTGTATGATTTAGTTGATTAGGAGATATAAAAGGGACAGACAGTTATAACTGTCTGTGGGTAAGTTTTGTTGTCTCAGACTTTTATAAAGTCTATGTAAGCAATTGTTTTTAGCAGGCTTTTAGGAAGTTTTGTAAAGGAAAGACTAGGGAGAGTCTGGTCCTCTCAAAAGACCAGGGCTAATGTAACCATTTAGATTACTGTGTTTGTTTCATTGTTAATAAAGCTATCTAGTTTTTCTGGGTGAACATCCAAGAACCCGTCTTGGAAGTCTTTACAGTTTAAAATAAATCTGGGTACCTATCATTATACAAGATTACCTAACTAGCTAGACGAACTGTGAAAATTATATCATGAATAGTGATATCTGTTTACAGCTGTCAGCGGTATTACTTTACTAGGCAATGTTATCTGATACTCTAAAACATCGACCACTTATTAAGATTTTCATCTTTTTTTAAATTTTTTGCCTGTTTCAAAATTTAATTAAGAATGGGGTTTGCTGTTATCCAAATCATGAAATTTTGTGGTTATCTTCTGATCCTGAGTTGCACCTCCTTCTGCCCCTCAAATATAACTAATTATATGTTCCAAAAATAGAAAACGGAAACAGTCACTGATAGTGAAATCTCCTTGTTGTGGCTTAACATATATTTAAAAAACTTCAAATAAAGATAAAAACATGTAATATAGCTTTTGAATGAGATTTAAATAATGCTTTCAAATCTGTATCTATAGAATTTCTGTAAATTAAGTTACTGTATTACTTCCTAAAATGTTAAAATATACTTCTGCAGGTGGTGTTGTTATGTTTTCTAGAGCACTTCGTCTATACAAACGTCAAGGAATTCGAGTCAATGTGCTTTGCCCTGAGGTAAGATCGAATTTGAAGAATGAATGTTCTTAGTTATATTATTATTCTTCAATCTATGGAAATTCTTAAAAAGTAGATTTTAAACTGTACTTAATCTTACAAAATAAACTTATAACGTGAGGTTTGCATCCACTTATATATTATAAATTTATCATATCTTCAGTTGATATGTAATCTTCAACACACCTCATGCCAACGATTAGACATTTTGAGCATGAAACTGGATATCTGTGAGTGATTTGATAGTGACACACTAATAGGTGGTGTGATAGGTGTAATAAATCTTACTAGGATAAACTTTGGTATCATCTTAGAGATTTGTAAGGTGAGATTTACTCTTATATTATAATTTAACTATATCTCTAACTATTGTGAGAAATATAAGATACTTTGTTGAAATTGACTAGAATTTTTCTGAAAAAATTTCCTTCTGAGATGGAATAGACTAGTACTCCTGGGTATTGATTTTGTTAAATCATTAATGTGTTTCGTTATTTTTTGGTTCTGGACCGAAATATTCAAATGCTATTTTGGGTCCCAAGTTTCAAGTCGCAACTAATTTGAGTCGAGTTACAAGGACTTACTTAGGGAAAGTAAAGCTTCCCATCCCAACGTTTTTTTTTTTCTGTTCAAGAGTCTCAAACTTGAAAGCTTGGTTGGAACCAGGACCATTGCCTTTCAGACCAACATGTGTTAAATGTGTTTTGATTTTCAGAACAAAATTTATTGTAACTCTTTGTTAAAATGAGCTATAATGTTCAAAGTTTGGTGCAGTTTGTTGAAACTGAGATGGGATTGAAGATAGATCCCAAATTGATCAACTTGATGGGGGGCTTTGTACCTATGGAAATGGTGGTGAAAGGTAAGTCCATAAATTTCATTGTTCTCTCATGTGGCTTGAGCAAAAGAGAGTGGCCCCATTGTTCCTTAACTTCGTAGCTTTCTAAATCACAAATTTGTAACTGCTGCTTTGCATGCACATCTCTTTAAATAATATAACATGCTTAAGTGCATCACTTCTATTAAACATATCTAGAAATTATCTTACATGATTAGTATTGTATCTAAGTATTTTATAAGTATCTTGGACAGTATTTTGAGAGTAAATTCTGCATTATGTTTAACTATTTATAAATGTTTAACCCTGTGTGCTCTATATATATAATGATTTAGCCTATGCCTCTCTATTATTTTAACAATTTGACCAAAATAAACTATACAAGTGAGGGACAACTATCATTTCATGAGTTAGTTTTTGGTGTGGAGTTAGTCCCAATTCCTTATTATTAGATGATATTAGAGTCTATTACTCATTATTGTTAAACTTATATGGCCACTGTTATTGGACACTTATCAGCCTACACACAAATGTCTAGTTTATCAAACTTTCTATTCAATATATCCAATCTTTGACATGAGCTTGTGTTAACATTGACCAGTGATATACTAAGAGTCTAATTTAGTGAGATGGGAAGAGCAAATCTCACGTCGAGTTAGTTTTTAGAGTTGAATTAGGCTTAATCCCAAACTATTGTAATATATTTCCTCGTTTGATTAGATTTTAAGTTTCTTATAAAAATATTATTTGGGTTTAGTGCATATTTTGTATCTATCAATAATTCTATTTTGTTTGAAAATTGTGCCGTTAATAATATTGTTTCTTATGTACACATGAATTTTGATATGAAAGCATTTTAACCTCTCAAGGTGCTTTTGAGCTCATTACGGATGAAAGTAAAGCTGGTCATTGCCTATGGATTACAAATCGTCGGGGTATTGAATACTGGCCCACATCATCTGAAGAAGAAAAGTACTTAGTACGTTCCTCGCGTTTCAAGAGAAGATACGATTATAAAGCTCCATCAATTAAACTTCCCGAGACTTTTGAGAAAATGTGTGTATTTGAACTGTCTCTCTTGTTATAAATATACTGCCTCCGGAGGATGTTTATTTTCTATTTCCATAGGGTTAGAAAGGGACCATTTATATCTTCTAATTGACGGATCTGATGACTATTTCTTCTCACAATTTAGTTAATTGAAAGATGCTTTATTGCTTGCAGAGTTGTCCACACCTTGACTCATAACTTTCGGAATGCAACAAGCATTGTGAGAACACCACTGAAATTACCTATCAAGCCGAAGCATGTTCTTGTTAAGATAATTTATGCTGGTGTGAATGCTAGTGATGTAAGTTCAGATATCTTTCTAAGAGGACTTGTGTATGCATTTTTTTTTCTTTCTTTCTTTCTCAATTGTCTCTCTTAAGAGACATGTCCGTGCTCTAACTTGCTGAAAGAACAGCCTCGACTTTGGGAAAACATACAACCTTCACTGTTGAACTTGTCAACTGAAGAATTATGCATTAGCTCAACACATGCATGTTCAAGTCAGAAACTGAACGGCTTACCACAAAATACACACTAATCTAATAAACACGTGACTTTTCTGTACATGTAGAATAAAACAAGGCACTGTTTATTTATTGTTTAAGTATGTTACAACTCTTCACGTATGTTAAAACATCATTAATTTATCATGTTTGTAGTGTGTGTTCGTGGATAAAACATGTGGAGTCTCATGATAACAGGTCCTCATTTTTTAATCTGTACTTGTTTGACGCCAATGACTTGGAAAAATACAAAGTATCTATATTGAGTAATATTAGTTTTTTTTTACAATATAAAGCTTCTCCCCGCTACACTGTTTTTCAAGCGTTATAACCTCTAATTATCTAGAACATATATTTTAATCTATAATCTGTAATTCTAACAAGTGTGAACAATGTAGGTAAATTTTAGCTCAGGCCGCTATTTTGGTGGAAACAGCAATGATATTGCTTCTCGTCTTCCATTTGATGCAGGATTTGAGGTATAGAAATATCCCCATTTGTAGATATCAAGATATGAAGTATACCACTTCATGCAGTGGACTGCTACTTATATTTGTACATTTTTTTGTTATATTTTAGGCTGTAGGAATAATTGCAGCAGTTGGGGACTCTGTCACTGACTTGAAAATTGGTATGCCTTGTGCATTCATGACTTTTGGAGGCTATGCTGAATTCATAATGGTGGGCAGTGCTTAACATAATGTTAATATTTTTTATATTAATTGGATAAATATTGGAGTTTCCACGTACTACGTATTTATTAAATCATACGAGATGATGATATTGAGGTGATTCTTATGACAATGTAAGCTATTGATGATGTCTTGTTACATTGATTAGATTCCTTCAAAACATGCCCTTCCGGTGCCTAGACCAGATCCTGAAGTTGTGGCCATGCTTACATCAGGATTAACAGCCTCAATTGCGCTAGAAAAGGTTAACTAATATAAGATTTTTCTCCTTTTATTCAGATGTATCCTTGTTACTTCTCTGTTCATCTTTCATATCAATGTAACTCAAGTTTTTCTATTATTTACTTTATTTGAATCTTATATTTGGTTTCAGCTTGTTCTGACCCTAGTTTCCTTTTGTACATTGAAAAGGAAAGACGGATGGAATCTGGAAAAGTGGTCCTTGTAACTGCTGCAGCTGGAGGAACTGGGCAATTTGCTGTTCAGGTACTTCATAAATCCTGTGCCACTTTCTCAACCATATGCATTTGTGCATATCTTTTCAGAAACTATTTGTTCCATCAAATTGAAAGTTTGTTGATATTCTGTAGTTGTAGGCCAAACCTGGATAAACAAATTAATGTTTTGCAAAAAATTCTGCGGGTTTTGTATCTTTTAGTCTGAGTTTCACACTCTTTTTATATAGTATACGTTTCTCATGGATACACTATTTTATTCTTTCTTTTTTTCAAGCATTACTTGTTCTTGAGGTCACACAAAAACCTCTTTTATATACTCCCTTGATTCCTTAATTCCAAAGATAACTGACATCTATTTTAACACTAAAGATTGCTTGGCGACGCCAGCATGTCCCCAGTATTGGTGTCATGAAACTTTCGGAATATTGCTGCCTTATAACGAGAATTTGGAGGAAGCCAGATTCTTCCCTTGTATACTAAAAAGCCATCCACTTTCTTGTACTCGGTAGGGGAGGAGGGATTGATGTCGCATTTATCCAACATGGCAAGGTAAGACGAATCACTCTGAAACTCCTTCTTCAATTTGTCCAAGAAGACAAACTGAGGGACAGTCAATAAGAGACAAGAGGCCAACGTGGGACATTGTGATCGATCGAGACAAAGCATCGGCCACAACAACTTGGACAAATAATGCTGCTGATCAGGGGTCTGGATCACTTGTGACATTAATTCCTTCAAACTCTTTTGGTCCGTTTGGATTACAAAAATATGACCAAGAAGGTATTGTCGCCAATGCTTGACAGTGTTGATAATAGCATGAAGTTTCCTTAAATATGCAGATGCACGAATCATCCAAGGACAGAATACCTTACTGAAGTAAGCAATGGGGTGACCTCCCTGTAAAAGGACCGCACCCATGGTCATGCCCAAAGCATCGGTTTGAACAAGAAACGGTTCAGAAAAATTCGGCAATGTTAGAACCAGAGCTGCTGTCATTGCCTTCTTCAATGCATCAAAGAAATCTTGTGCTGCATGTGACCAATGAAAATTATCCTTCTTAAGCAACTCGGTGAGAGAGTGAGCAATGGAAGCATAACCCTTCACAAACTTCCTGTTAGATGTTAAGTTGTGTGTTTCTGTTAATTGGGCTTAGCCCATTCTGTATTTAGGGTTTAACCCTTATCCTACATTATAAATAAACTACCCTATGTGTATGCTAAACACATTAGGGAGATTTCTCCTAATCTTCTTCTCTATATTCAATATGGTATCAGAGCTATGGTTAGAACCTATCCTAGCATTACCGCTATTGGACCACCCATTAATGTCTAATCTCACGCTCGAGATGTATATACCTCAGCGTGAGGGGGGTGTGTTGGAAGTCCCACATCGACTAGAGATAAGGCCAAATTATCAAGTTTGTCGTGTGGGGTGGAATTGAGGTTTTGTGGGGTTGAGTTAGGCTCAAGTCCACTTCTAACATGGTATCTAGAGCACAGGAATAGTTCCAGTCAACTCCACGATCTCTGGCACTCATCACTGCTGCTGTCGTTCCAGTCGTCGCCGCCGCAGTCACCGCCGCCGCTGCCGTCGCCGGAGTTCCAAAATCGACCGGCGACCACACCATCGGAATTGTCTCGACCGAGCGACCACCGTGGTACGAAGATCGCGGCGAACAGACCTCCCACGCACCTCCAAGCGCCGCCGCAAGAGTCACCGCCGTGATCGCCTCTTCGCCCTCTTTCTGGATCTGTGGTCGTTTCCTCAATCGGAGTACTTTGAATTTTTAGGGTTTCTCCCTCTCCATGGCTGTCCAACTTGATGATCGGAGTCGGTCTCGCCAACCAAGTAAAGGACGTCCAAAATGTGACCACTGTGGCAAGCTAGGCCACAAAATTGATAGATGTTATGCACTTCATGGACGTCCTCCTCGACCTATAACAATGGCTAATTCTGATCCACCTCCCCAATCACCGTCTGCAGACCATCCTACTTCTTCAAATCCCATAAATAACCCTTTACTCTTTCAGGAATTTCTCAGATGGTATGAGGACCGTCAGCACTCTAGTTCCACTACATCTGCTTCTGTTATACGCACAGGTCCTCCTTTTGTCGGTCTGACTCACTCTCTCGGATCTTGGGTCCTTGACTCAGGTGCCACCGATCATATCACTGGTAACAAGTCCTTGTTTTTTTCCTTGTCATGTCTGGTTAATTTACCCTCGGTAACGATGGCTGATGGGTCTAGAGTCTCATCTCATGGTATTGGTACTGTTCATATTTTTCCGTCCATATCCATTGATAATGTACTTTATGTCCCTGGGTCTCCTTTTAACTTATTGTCCGTAAGTCGTCTAACTTGTTCCCTTAATTGTGTTATTTCATTTACCAAAGATTCTGTTTGGTTGCAGGACCGGAGTTTGAAACACATGATTGGCACAGGATGTGAGTCTCATGGCCTATATCATCTCAGCCCTTCTCCACATGCTGGCGTAATCATGGAGTCACCATCCCTTCTTCATGCTCAGTTAGGTCATCCCAGTCTTGCCAAACTGCAGCAACTTGTTCCAAGTCTGTCCAAATTATCAAGTTTGTCGTGTGAGTCTTGTCAGTTAGGTAAACATACTCGTAGTTCCTTTCCTTGTAGTGTTTCCCAACGAGCGTCATCCCCCTTTTCGTTGGTTCATTCTGATATTTGGGGACCTAGTCGTGTTAAGTCAACTTTAGGATTTCAGTATTTTGTTACCTTTATTGATGACTATTCTAGATGTACTTGGTTGTTTCTCATGAAGAATCGTTCTGAGTTGTTTTTTATTTTTCAAACTTTTTTCAATGAAATAAAAACTCAGTTTGGGGTTTCTATTCGCACTTTACGTAGTGATAATGGTCGTGAATACCTTTCTCAAGAGTTTAAACATTTTATGGCTTCTCATGGCATTCTTCACCAAACCTCATGTGCTTATACCCCTCAACAAAATGGGGTGGCTGAGCGCAAGAATAGACACCTTATTGAAACAACTCGTACCCTTCTCATTCATGGTCAAGTACCCTCATGTTTTTAGGGTGATGCTGTTCTCACGACATGTTATCTTATCAACCGCATGCCATCTTCCGTCCTAGCAAACAAAATCCCTCATTCTATATTATTTCCTCAAGACCCTCTACATCCATTACCTCTTAAAGTTTTTGGGTCTACATGTTTTGTTCATGATTTTAGTCCTGGTCTTGATAAGTTATCTCCTAGGTCTCACAAATGTGTCTTCTTAGGATTTTCACGGTCACAAAAGGGCTATAAGTGTTTTTCCCCTTCCCTCAATCGTCATTTTATCTCTGCTGATGTCACTTTTGATGAATCTTCTTTTTACTTTACACATTTATCTTTTAGTTCTGTACCTCTCCCTGTTACTGTTGATATTCCTCTTATATGTGATCCTCCCGGTGATGCTCCACCCATTTTGTCTCCTCCTTCTTTAGACTCTCATTCACCACAGGATCGTCCTTCACCGCCACCCTTTCAGGTTTATAGTCACCGCAATTGTCTCCCTCATGACTCACTTCCAGTGCCGCCTCCTGTGTCTCCTCCAGCTCCAGCAAATGAGTCTGACTTGCCTATTGCCCTCCGTAAAGGTATACGCTCTACCCATAACCCTTCCCCCCATTATACTGTTCTTAGTTACCACAAATTATCTCCATCTTTTTACACTTGTCTCTCATCCATTTCTTCTGTGTCAATTCCTAAATCTGTGGGTGATGCCTTAACTCATCCTGGCTGGCGTCAAGCTATGCTAGATGAATTAAGTGCTTTACAGAAAAGTGGAACTTGGGAGCTTGTCCAATTACCATCTGGAAAGTCTGTTGTTGGTTGCAGGTGGGTGTATGCTATCAAGGTTGGCCCTGATGGCACAATTGATCGTCTGAAAGCTCGACTGGTTGCCAAAGGCTACACACAGATTTTTGGTTTGGATTATGGTGATACTTTTTCTCCAGTGGCAAAAATGACCTCTGTTCGCCTATTCATTGCCATGGCCGCTCTTCGAGAATGGCCTCTTTACCAACTTGATGTCAAAAATGCCTTCCTAAATGGTGATTTGCATGAAGAAATTTATATGGAGTAACCGCCTGGCTTTGTTGCTCAGGGGGAGTCATCTGGATTGGTATGTCGTCTTCGCAAATCCTTATATGGCCTCAAACAATCTCCTTGGGCCTGGTTTGGTAAATTCAGTTGTGTTGTTCAACAATTTGGTATGTCTCGCAGTGAAGCAGATCATTCAGTGTTCTATCGCCATTCAAGTGCTGGATGTATTTACTTAATAGTGTATGTTGATGATATTGTTCTCACAGGAAGTGACTATCTTGGCATCTCTCAGATGAAACAACACCTTTGTCATAATTTTCAAACCAAAGATCTTGGCAAACTCTGGTACTTTTTGGGTATTGAAGTAGCACAATCCAATGATGGTATTGTCATATCTCAGAGGAAGTATGCGTTAGACATCTTGGAGGAAACAGGGTTAATGAACTGTAAATCTGTTGAGACACCTATGGACCCTAACATCAAACTCTTACCAAATCAGGGGGAGCCTTTCTCAGATCCTGAACGGTACAGAAGATTAGTTGGTAAATTAAACTATCTTACTGTTACGCGTCCTGACATTTCCTTCGCAGTTACTGTGGTGAGTCAATTTCTAAACTCCCCATGTGAAGACCATTGGGATGCAGTTGTTCGCATACTGAAGTATATTAAAGGATCACCTGGAAAATGTTTGCTATATGGCCCTAACAACGATAGAAAAATCGTTTGCTATTCAGATGCTGATTGGGCTGGTTCCCCTTCTGATAGGAGGTCTACTTCTGGATATTGTGTCTCTATTGGTGGCAACCTGATTTCTTGGAAAAGTAAGAAGCAAAGTGTTGTGGCAAGGTCCAGCGCAGAAGCAGAATATAGAGCTATGGCATCTGCTACTTGCGAGCTTGTGTGACTTAAACAATTACTTAATGAATTGAAATTTGGAGATGCCACTCACATGACACTTATATGTGATAATCAAGCTGCCCTTCATATTAGCTCTAACCCTGTCTTCCATGAGAGAACCAAGCACATTGAAGTTGATTGTCATTTTATTAGAGAAAAAATCATATCCGGAGATATCAAAACTGAGTTCGTTAACTCAAGCAACCAGTTGGCAGACATATTCACTAAGTCCTTACGAGGACCTAGAATTGACTATCTTTGTAACAAGCTTGGAACATATGATTTATATGCTCCAGCTTGAGGGGGAGTGTTAGATGTTAAGTTGTGTGTTTCTGTTAATTGGGCTTAGCCCATTCTGTATTTAGGGTTTAACCCTTATCCTACATTATAAATAAACTACCCTATGTGTATGCTAAACACATTAGGGAGATTTCTCCTAATCTTCTTCTCTATATTCAATACTTCCAATAAAACCTGGTTAGCCCTAGAAACTCACTTATGGAAGCATCTCCAAGCTCCATGCTCAAGCATCTCCACGACTCAGAATGATGCAGTGGAGGGTGTGGATGAGTGAAAACGATGGTGCACACCAGGTGTTTGATGGAAGGTTTAGTATGTGTTTGGTGTATGTTTGAAATCTCTCAAGCTCAGAAGGCCTTCCAACGGGAAGGAAGCTAGAGGAGAAGGTGTTGGATAAGCACAAAACGTTGAACTCAGACAATAGAGGTCTGGAGTAATCTCAACAGCACTTCACTATCAATTTCCAAGTTGATTTTTACAAAGGAGACAACCTCTCTTCTATAGGTGAAGAAAGGGCTCCATTTTTGAATTGCAAAGTATCTATACATCACAAATGAAGTGTGTTGGAGAAGCTAGGGAGCTTGGAGCTCACATTTCAGCCAAACACATATTAAAAACGTGATAAATGTATAAAGTTGGCTCGCATTGGCTGGGTGCAAGGTGCAGGTGGCTGAGTGCAATGTTCATTCTGGAAGCTAAATCCCTTTGAAACTCCAATCCGGAAGCTATTTGCTTCAATCCGGAAACACTCTTTTCTTCTCTTCCTTTGCCTCCTTTGTTTCCTTTAACTCACCAAGCTTCTTTGGTTGATTGTCCATGGTCTCCAACTTTTATTTAAGGCCTACAAAATAATGCAAATGTTCTTTAGCAAAACAATGTCAGACCTAGTCATTTCCAATATGTATAAGTCCACCTTAAAATCATGCCCCTGTATAAGCAATTCAACCCCTGTAGATAATTTAGTGCATAACAGAACTTCGCCGCTCCCTACCATAACTTTCAAAACTGGAATTGGGCTACGAGATACGCCCAAAATAGTAGCCACCGTTTCTTGGATAAAATTATGAGTATTGCCCCCATCCACCAAAACTGTTACCGGAAATTGGCCCACCTGACCTGAGACCCGCAGCGTTTCGGGAACCCCAAAGCCTGACAAGGCATTCAAGCTAAGCTGGGTCGGATTTGGGTCATTAGTAGTAATGGGTACTGAAAGAGCTGGCGGGTTGGGTTCCATAATTGAAGCATGCAAAGAAGAATCGCCTGAGTCATCATCCTCTTCAGCAACCAACATGTCACGTGCAGGACAGCGATGGATGTGTGAGAATTTTTTGTCACAATTGAAACACAAGCCACGCTCACGTTGATCATCCATCTTCGCCTTGGTTAATTGTTTAAAGTGTGTGCGCGGAGGAGGAGCAGGTAGAAGAGGGTGCAACTGCTTCGGAGGAACCGAAGGAACCAGAGGTGGAGTGAGCGGGCGGGTCAGTGGCGGCAACGGGTCAGGAAGACCACTACACGGCCGAACTAGACGAGTCAGATCATGGAACTTTTCCTCATGAAGGCCAGCTAACTAAGAAGCTTGAGATAGCGTTTGAGGCTGTTGAGAAAGTACCTCACGATAGATTTCCGGTTTTAACCCAGAAATAAAGCAACTCAAAAGAAATTGTGGTTGCAACCCAACAATCTGATTAGCAAGAGCCTCGAACTCACTCAGATAAACAACAACAGAGGAGGTTTAAGTTAGCTTGAAAAGCTTACCCTGAGGATTATCGAAGGCGGTGGGCGCAAAACGGGTCTCTAAAACTTGCAGTAATTGTGGCCATGAGTGAATCTGTCCATTGCAGTACATCCATTGAAACCACGCAAGAGCAGGACCGTCAAGGTAGAAAGACGCGACAATGATGCTTTCTTCCTCCGGTGTGGAGTGATAGTCAAAGAACTGAGAGATCTTGAAGATTTAGCCATGCGGGTTAGAACCATCAAAGCGGGGAACATCGGGCTTGAGAAAATGGCGATGAAAGGAATGATTAGTAGGTGAGGAAAATGGGGGAGAAGGAGGTGGAGAAGGGGGGTGGTTTTCAAGGGTTGAGAGTCGGAGATTCATGTCATCCATTTTTTTCGACTGAGTCTTGCGAACAGATTCAGCCATGGTGGAAAGCAACGAGAGCACCAAAATGTTGGAGTATGTGAGTAGTCTCTATATTTGAGGACAGAGAAACCTCCTAGAGAGAGAAAGAGGAAGAGAAAATACTTTTTACTTGATTTCCCCGTAATAGAACTTACAATCATATATAACCAACCCTTCTAACAATATTCCCTAATGGGTAACAAACATGTGCAACGCAAAAGGTTCTTGAACTTTGCTGACTCATTAGCTAAAAGTGAATAAAATCATCCCAGCCTGTAGGCATGTGACTCACACGTTTGGGCTTCTCACGGCTAATAATAGTATTGCTTGGAGGGGGTACTGCAACATATGCTCCCTTGATTCCTTAATTCCAAAGATAACTGACATCTATTTTAACACTAAAGATTGCTTGTTTTTTTTGCCATTTCTTTATATTCTTGGACATGAGGTCGTACGTCTATGAAATGGAGATAGAAAAAAAAAACAGAGATAGAACAAACAGAAACTACAGAAACATTAAAGACAAGTTCTTAATTGACTTTGTTATGAACAAATTTGTTTATGCTAATGTGGTAGAAAACACAAGGTACAACAATTGAGGTATTTTGAGAGGACCTTAAGCTCTATTTACACTCAAGGAGCATTTTCCTGATTTCCACCTTGAAGACAGTGTACATCTTGAGGAGAGGAGTGTTGATAGGAACTCGAAAATAGTTAGGCCCAAACCCAAAATATCTAAGGTGTATTGATGGAATAGGGCAAACCAATGGACCTCTTACTAGAGGAATGATCCAAAGAATGTAAGAGGAACTAGAAGAGGAGGCATCAAAAGCTAAAGAATCATCGCAAGTTAATTTGGAAAGTAGAGGACCGCTCAGCACAGCCTGAAGTAGCCCCGTGCAAGCCACATGGTGCCTCACATTTTACCTTGCTGATCAAACTTGCACCCAGCGAAGACTAGGGCCACCCAACATCAACGATGTTCTAGAATAGTCATGTTTTTCGTGCTTTGTAAATACGTGTACAAACACTTAGAAAAACGTGCATCCATGTGTCATCTGATATGTGAGGTGTGGTTGATGCTTGTGCAAGGGGGCTGAATCCACTATAAATTCAGCACCCTACCCCTTGTATTTCTCACTTTTGAGCTTATGTAAGGAAATGTTGTTGAGATCACTCTAACCCCTTTCTTGCTTTGAGAGTCATTTGTCCAGAGACTTTCTTAGTCTCTTCTAGCCTCCTTTCTTGTTTAGGTTGGTTGGCTAGGCCAGTTTGCACCATACACATGCACCTTACCTTCCACTTTGCTTCATCCATTTCTTCAATTTCTGCTGCATCTTTCATCTTTCCCTGCTTCCGTTCACTGCACCTTTTGGATGGTTGTTCGAGAGCACTTGGAGGTGGCCATCACGTAAGTTAGATAGAGAAGGAATGACAAAGGGGATCAAAATGGCATGAGAGAGAATGAGAAGAATCCTTTCATGTAACAAACTGCTAAGTCGACACAGTAGGAGAGGAGTGATTCTATTGTATGGGTATAAGGCGTGGGAAGATAGTGGCAGGGGAGGGTGGAATTGGCTGGAAATTAGGAGAGACTAGGCACTCTTTAACTATCTAGAGTTGTACTGTTCTTTCTTATTTCTGGTACCTTAACTTTCCCAATTCTGTTAATGATAGGGGCTGGAAAGTATATAAAAGAAGAAGGAAGAAAGGAACCGAACGGCTAAAGGTGATTGGGAAGGAGTCGAACGGAGGTGAGGGAGATGGGGCCGAGCGACTACATGCAAAGGGGGCAGGAGAAGAACACCGAACGGATAAGGGAGTGGAGGTGAAAAACCGAACGGCTGAAGGATTGGGGAAGGAGCCGTTCGGCTAAATAATGGAACTTGTGTCTCGGTTTGGGAAACATAACTGTAACCACAATTTTGGAGGGAAGAAACTATAATTAATAGAATAATTGTCCTGTTTGCAGGATAGGTGATATTTTACTCGTATAGTCAGGGCTTTAGCCTGAGGAGGGGGATTAGACTCCTGCAGTTATCCATACACATCCATACTTGTACATTGACTCTTGATACTATTAATGTGCAAATAAATCAATATGTTTCATTCATTCTTCTGTTTTGTGTTCTTGTTGTGACTCGCGAGAAAGGGGAAATTTGGTTTTCAATTACGGAAACCTAACAATTGGTCCGACCTATCGGATCCAATTGAGGGAGAGAAGAGCAATGGAGGGCAGATTCGATGGAAGATTGAATGTATTGGAGAACCAACTGGAAAACATGGAGATAGCAGTCGACGGAATAAAGGCGGAAAACGCAACGCTGAACCAAGATACGAAGGCGATTCGGCAAGACTTGCAAGATGTCATGCGAATTCTGGGAGTAAGGGCGTGCGACCAGGAGGCGCGGTCGAACGGTAGTCAAGCGTCAGTAAACGAAAATCGAGGGACGAGGCGGGGCGACGAGATGGGAGGAATAGAGGGGGAGCGCGGCGAAGGTAATGGCGGACGGGTAGAGTTGCCCCTTTTCGAGGGACTTGATCCGCTCAACTGGATCAATCGTGCAGAAAAATTCTTTTAGTTACAAGGCGTTTCGGAGGAAGAGAAGATCCACTTGGCTTACATTAGTATGGAAGGGAGTGCTGGGTACTGGTTTCGGTTCTGGAGGACGAAGTCGAGAAACCAATCATGGGAAGGATTGAAGGACGCGCTGGTAATGCGATTCGGGGGACAAAACAGGGGTACTGTTTTCGAGCGGCTGGCGGCGACCAAGCAGACGGGCACTATGGACGAATTCGTTCAGGAATTTGAGGTACTGGTGGGCCAAACGAGTGGGTTACTGGAAGAGCAGTTGTTACCTGTTCGAGTTAGGAGGGGTTGATGTGATATTAGCAGTCGATTGGTTGGCGAAACTGGGAGAGGTGATGACTAACTGGGGAAGACTAACTATGGCCAAAGAAGTGGTTGCGCCAGAGGTCCTGTTTAAAATGATAGAAATAGAAATGGTAACTGTAGTATGGAGCCTGGGACGTATGGAGGGAGAGGAAACCAGAGAATTAACTTCTGGGCTGACCATAGCACAGGGAGAAGAATCGGAGAACATACTGGAACGATATAAGGAGGTGTTCCAAGAGCCTAAAGGACTGCCCCCAGATAGGGAAATGGTGCATAAAATACAAACCAGGGACGAGGCATTGCAGCAGATCAAATTTCATTTGATGAGAGCTCAAGAATTATTGGCCAAACATGTTAACCGCAAGAGGAAACCAGCAGAGATCAAAGTTGATGACTGGGTCTACTTGAAGATTCGGTCCCATAGGCAGTCTTCTATGGCTGTAAGGTTACATCCAAAGCTTTCGACGAGGTACTTCGGGCCATTTAAAGTGGTGCAGCAGGTGGGAAAGGTGGCTTATAGGTTGTTATTACCAGACACAACAAGGATACACCCTGTGTTTCACGTGTAGCAATTAAAGCTGGCTGTAGATACAAAGAGGGTGGAAAAGGAGTTACCAGAGGGCTTGCAGGCCCTCATTTTGGCCACTACGTGTGTTGGGCAGAAGACAACAGCAACAAGGCGAGGATGTGGTGGAAGAAATATTGGTTGAGTGGCAGGAAGGTGGAGTTGATGGGGCCACGTGGGAGGATTATGTGGCAATACAAGATCAATTTCTCCAACTTAAACCTTGGGGCAAGGTTAATTTTCAGGCAGAGGGTAATGATAGGGGCTGAAAAGTATATAAAAGAAGGAAGAAAGGAGCCGAACGGCTAAAGGTGATGGGGAAGGAGTCGAACGGAGGTGAGGGAGATGGGGCCGAGCGACTACATGCAGAGGGGGCAGGAGAAGAACACCAAACGGATAAGGGAGTGAAGGTGAAGAACCGAACGGCTGAAGGAGTGGGGGGAGGAGTCGTTCGGCTAAATAATGGAACTGGTGTCTCGGTTTGGGAAACATAACTGTAACCACAGTTTTGGAGGGAAGAAACTATTATAAATAGAATAATTGTCCTGTTTGCAGGATAGGTTATATTTTACTCGTATAGTCAGGGCTTTAGCCTGAGGAGGGGGATTAGACTCCTGCAATTATCCATACTTACATCCATATACTTGTACATTGACTCTTGATACTGTTAATGTGCAAATAAATCAATACGTTTCATTCATTCTTCTGTTTTGTGTTCTTGTTGTGACTGGCGAGAGAGGGGAAATTAGGTTTTCAATTACGGAAACCTAACAATTTTCCTCCAAAAACCCAAAAAACTAAACTCCTGACAACCTAAACCCAGATTATATATAAGAGTCTGTTACAACATGTTACAACTGTAGGAGGTTACAACTACCTCCTTATTTATTTCTCCTTTTATATACTCTACCAAATCTATGAAACACTCATGATAGACTATCTCTTTCTTAAAACTTTTGACATTATCGGTGGACTGTGTAGTAGCAAAATCATTTCATGCATAAACAAAAATGAATTAAAATTACAAAGCTTGCTTAAATCTATTAGTAGATAGTTTGGTAGGTGCTTGAATCTAGATTTATTAGTTTAAACTTCTATTTAATTTCTCTGGATGAAAGTTTCTTTACCTGACCTTAAAATTTGGATTATTGTGCAGGTGGCAAAATTAGCAGGAAATAGGGTGGTTGCAACTTGTGGAGGTGGGGCAAAGGCCAAGCTTCTGAAGGAGTTGGGAGTTGACAGAGTCATAGATTATCGTAATGAAGATATAAAATCTGTATGTTTTAAATGCTCTGATTCTTGAGAGTTCTGCTAACCATACTACTTTTGTTGTGATTGTTATTAAAATGGACAAGTTAAAATAATATCTTTTGTAATCTAATTAGCCATTCAGATGGTTGTTGTGTCCTTGTAAATAACTTCTTCCCTGATCGTTGGCTCCTTAAGACATGCATGCATATATTTAGACCCTAAAAAAGAGCATTAGTTGAAATCAACACAATTACATTATGACAAACTTTTTCTGGTCCTTTATGTATGTACTAATTGAAATATCCAACAAGTTGTTGTTTACTTTCTTACAAATTCTATTCTTTTATGGGAACTGCTTATATTATCTCTTCTATTTTATTTAATGAGTTTTTCACCCATTTACCATAATATCCCTGATACTATTAACTATCTAGTATTGATTGTTGTAATTAGAAGAAATATCTATAGAATTTGTTTAATTAGAGAAAATATTTATAAAATATTTCTAATTAGAGAAAATAGGTGTATGATCTTCTAGATTATTTTTTAGTACATTGTTTCCCTGTTTTCCTTGTTTAGAAGATTAGATTGCTAAAGAACAATGAATTATAATTGAAGGGACTGAACAATGAATTATAATTGAAGGGACTGAACAGCGATGGAGAAGACGATCCTTTATATACTGACGGCCAATTAAGCACCATAAATTAAATATTTAATGAATAATCACTGTTCAAATCAGGACCGCAATTTAAGTGCAGAGTGGGCATCTTTACTTTGTTGATTCAATTGTGGCTCCAGTTTTTATTGGAATAAATTATGTTAACTGCTTCCAATCAACCATGTTTAAAATTTTCACTTAATTTTTCAGGTTCTGAGGGAAGAGTTCCCCAAAGGTATTGACATCATCTATGAGTCTGTTGGCGGTGACATGTTAAACTTGTGCTTGAATGCTTTGGCAGTTCATGGACGACTCATTATTATTGGCATGATTTCTCAGGTTTTTCTTTTTTCTTATCATGCCACTTTTTTTGTCCTTTACAGCACTCCTGAAAATTTCACTGCGACTATAACAAACCTAAAAATTAGCTACTACTCTCCACACTCTCTTTTTTAAGAGGTAGTATTGACTCATTAATGATTCTTAATTCACGTAATACCTTGGATTTTATCCTCATTATGTATAGTGAAAATTAGATTTTAACCTTTTCTTATCAAAGCCACAAATTAAAAGGAACATGAAATTCTGTAACTCATCTGAGATGTCTGGAATGAAATTTGGATGTTAGCTTGGCTACATTACATGTAATATCGAATTCTTTTTACTTCTAGTCTCCCTGTCCCATTTATCTGTTGTAGACTGTTGGAAGAATGTATGAAGCTATTACCCTGTTTTAGTCCCTCGATAGTAGTGTGCTTGATTATAGATTGCAGTAAGTTGTTTCTGACCTCTTAAGAAATGTAGTGTTGATGAACAATATTGATTTCATTTGTTATGTGCATTCATTCCAGTATCAAGGAGAAAAGGGTTGGACACCATCAAAATACCCTGGCCTATGTGAGAAGCTCTTAGCTAAGAGCCAAACTGTGGTATGTAGCAATATAGGCTGCCCTTTTAATTTTGCTGATTTCTTATTTCATTGTTAATAGAAGTTGTAACTTACGCAGCTTTATTATCCATCTCATTCTCGAGTGGAACATTTTCTTGGTAGATAAGTTGAGCCTTTAAATCTGAATCCTGTCATAGCACGGAATAATGAGATGTTAAGGGACAATTACTTGTTCCGATAACTATATCTTGATACACCAATAAATTGATACAATCAGTTGATGCCTATAATTTTACTCTCCTTCCCTTTTCTTTACAATACAAAGTTTACTTCCTTTTTTTAATGAGCACAGTACTCTTAAAAGCAGGTCTGTCAAGTAGTTATATGGTTATGTAAACATCATTTTCCATATAGTTTTGAATTTTTAACCATACTATATAAAATTTTGTACAAATGGTATGGCCAACTCATCATTCACTTGTTTAATTGTTCTAAACTGAACGCTTTTCGTTCCAAAACTTACAGCTCGCATGCAAAGTTCCATTTTATTTTTTTGATTTATTTATTCATACATAATTCCAACTTTTCAGGCTGGCTTTTTCCTGGTTCAACATGGTCACTTGTGGCAAGAACATCTTGACAAGCTATTTGATCTTCACTCTACGGGAAAGCTAAAGGTTATTCATACACATTCCATCCATATCATGATCAATAAAATTCTCGTTATTAACGTTTGCCATGCCTTTAACGTTTCTATTTCTTAACCTTTCTCGTTTCTTCATACAGGTTGCTATTGATCCAAAGAGATTTGTAGGTCTACATTCTGTTGCTGACGCTGTTGAGTATCTCCATTCGGGTAGAAGTGTCGGGAAGGTATTTACTTAACAAATATATTGCTATACTTTTTTTAGTTGTTTAGTGACTATTCATTAACAAAATCAAATAATATAATTTTTCTAGGTTGTTGTCTCCGTGGACCCGAAATTCCTTCCTCTAGAGGCCAAATTGTGAATCATCATCCCATGTCAAATGACCTCACAGATTATGTTCTAGCACTTTCAAAGTACAAAAGGATAAGCTAAACTTGAAGCTCTTGTACAATTATTGTTGTCGAATGTTTCTGAAATTAGTTGCATCAGCTCAATACCTGAGCTGAAACATCCGCAATGATTTATCTTTTTCTGGATTACTTGTGTGACCGAGTTTCAAAATCGGTAAGAAATACCAGTTTACGTTTATGAAATACCGTTCACATACACGAACTCGGCGAAAACTGGCCACTCTTTCCCTCTTTTGCTTTGTTGCTACTTCTGAAGTTGAAACTGTTCAATCAAATAATTGCTAGTTCGGCACTAATGTTTAAATTTCCTTTAAACCTGCCGCAAGTTATTCTCACATGACTTAATTTGGCTCTTGAAGTTAAACTTGCCTTAAACCTGCCCTCAAATTCTTCTACAAAAAAATTGCGATTCTTGGAAATTAAGTTGACACGTCAAAAAAGTTGAGAATCTAATTTTAACCCCTCAAAGATGAGAAGCGTAACGTAAATGGTCAAACAGACAAAAGTTACAAACTAACCACGTCAGTCCTAATCATGTAAAAAAGTATATTGTTACGAGCTTTCATAACTGCCTTAGGTTTGTAAGTCATTTCCTACATTTATTCTCACCTATATGCTATCAATCAATAATATATGCCAACCACCTTAGTCAATCAATCCTGATTTCACGAAAAAAAATGCAAAACCAGTAATTAATCAAATTATCATGAATCAAATATTTAATATAGTCTTAATACATCATCATGCAACGCTGCTTTACTTTTACGAGAGCTTCTTCCATGCCACTTAATCATACCATTATTGTCTTTAGAAGGGTCCCTTAAAACACTTCCTTTTGAAGTCCTTCTCATAAGTCTGGTATGAATTCTTGATCATATTTGTGCATCTAGTTATCCACCCCTCTAGCTTTCCTTGCTCCTACCTTCTACAATGGTAGATAGAAGAAAGTTTCCCACTAAAAGAGGCTTACGTCCTTCTTCCTCTACCAATCCGAGAGGTTGCGGTAATGATTTGAGTGGTTGGATCTCTCATGAAGAGAAACAGAGAGAGTTCATCACATTTTGGTAAGAAAGGAAGTTGATATCCCCCAAGTATGTTGATTTGAACTAGTTTCATATTTATGGGTTTCAGTTTCCTCCATATCTTTCACTAAGGCATCCAATCCATCTTAGAGATGCAAGGTAAATTTTATTCGGATTTGGTCACAGCATTTTATTTCAATATGAAGGTATGCAATGGGATCTACTCCACCAAAGTAAAAGGAGTATATATTATATGGATGACGACATATGGACGATGGTGTCTCATATTTAGTTGCACGAGGATGCAGTGGTGCTATCTCAAGGTATTAAAGGCTTCAATAAGATTTTGTCTTTCCACTCTTTCTAAAGAATCCTAAGGTGCATATCAACATAAAGCAGTTGTTAGTGGACAGTCTCAAGAAGGATGAGAGACTGATCCATTTCTTAATTGTTTGATTGCCATGTCCCCGAGCTTCAAACCATGCACAATGCTTTGAAGCATATCTCATGATTATCTATGAGATAGTCAACAAAATCTTGATCCATTGGCCCATCCTCATTTGTGATACGATGATGAAGGCCAAGAGGTTTCCACAATGCTTTATTGGTATCTAGAATCTATGAATAGAAAAGGGTAGATGTCTCAGGAGAAGCATTTCAGAGTATTCACAATGGAAGTCAAATAGGGACTTCTTCCCTTCCCCAAATGAGCTTCGTCTTACAAGGAAATACCTACATCTATTGTGATGATGTGGGGAACCTATCTGAAGAAGATGAAGACCAGCAGATGGATGACATCCCAAATGAAGCGGGACCTTCTGCTTCAGCTTCTACCAGCTCCGCTCACTCTTTAGAAAGTATCTCTAGGCAGTTGTTCGACATGTCTATTCTTTAGGCTTCAAGGCATGAAGAAGTTTGTGCTCTCCTTAGGGATCTAGATGGTAGGGTCTATGTGTTAGAGGAACTAGTTAATACTATTGTCGATAATGATAGTGGTGATACCTTCTAGATTTCCATGCATTTCATTTACATTTTCTCTTCCTGTCTTATGTTTTTTTTATTAATGAAAAATTTGCATTATTTATTTATGGCTTATATTCAGGGGAGTTTTTATATTAAGGGGACAAATTATTTAATCATACATAGCTCTTTTTAATAATGATAAAAAAAGGAAGAAATTTGTTTATAGGCTTAATTTTATTTATCTCTTGTCTTCTAATCCCTTTTCTTTAAGTTATGTATGAATTACTATGTTTAAAAGCTTAATTTTATTTATCTCTTGTCTACTAATCCCTTTTGTTTAAGTTATATATGAATTATAGATTTGTACAGGTTACAAAAGGCTTTATCACAAAGCAAGTCTCAAGTGCTCAAGTTGCAAGAAGACCTTCATGAAAACTTGTTTTATGTTAAAACTTTTTTAATTTAGTAGTTTTATGTATAGGGTGTTATTTATCCTTGATTATGTGTATTGTATGCTTTAAAATTCGTTTTGGAGTTAGAAAAACTCTCCAATAATCGATTAACACTTAAGATAATTGATTATCAGATAGAGGTTTTAAATGTTTTCTAAAAATTCATTTTGCCTCTGGAATAATCAATGGTCAACTTATGATAATCGATTATCCTTAATCGATTATGACTTAGCATAATTGATTATCATGTATAACTATGAAAATTTTTAAGCATGTTTTTTACCGTTGTGTATACATTAAATCCATAATCGATTACCTCGTTTAAATAATCGATTATCATGTGTTAAATAGCTGACAACAAATTTTTTGGAGGTATCCTTGAGTGAGATCTCTATATATTGGATTTAGACTCTTATTCTAAAATACAAGATATACGAAATCTTATCTGTGTTGCTTGTGTGTTGTGTTAAGTGTGTTATAGGGTTTGTGTAGCCCCTTGTACTTTGGCTTTGTGAACTTGGTGTTGGCATAAAGCGAGAGCTTTCATTAGGAATGTGATTAAGTGTTGTTGTTGTTGTTGAGTGAAGCCTATATCATCCTTTGTGAAGATTCAAAGGAAGTGTTCATCCTTCGTGAAACATTCAGAGAGGTGTTCATCTTCTATGACTTTCAAGGGAAGTGAGTTTCATCTCTTGGGGTAACAAGAGAAGTGTTCTAAACCATAAACTTGTTGTTTTCTTTGTGATTGTAACAATTTGTTGGTTTTGTGATAATGTATCGTTAATTCTCATTTGAGATTAATAATTGGACTTAGAATCCTTATAATATGAACCATTATAAAATCACATATGCAAATTTCTCTCTTCTTTACTCTCTTATTTGTTTAATTAATCGTTAATAAATTTGAATTAAAAGATAAAATTATTAAAGACATAATTTATGATAAGAAAACAATTCACCTCGTCTTGGTTTATTGTTTACGCTAATCATTTTTCTGCACCACTCTAACAACTTACATAAATTGGGCCATCTAATAGAGTTTTCAAAATTAAATATTGTCTCAATAAGTGCTTTTTAATCTATTGTGCAATAATATCTTCTTTCTCTGTAAATTTAGTAAATATTTGGAGTCATTATTACTTGAATTGTCTTATCTATCATAGAATTTAATTTTTTTAATTCTTATGAAAAACATAGCAAAATACACGAAGAGATCATTGAATTATACTCTAAATATTTTTGACATCCTCACACTACATAGTCTAATATGAATTAGTAAGACAATAGTTTTAGCTCAATAGAATCGCTATAAAATTTTTTTTGTAAAAGTTAATTTATAAATCTTTCATTTCTTTATTAATAAGTAATTAGATATTTTGTATTAAATTATTTATTAAGAGGGCTTGCAAATGCTCACAGGGAAATATCTATAAATAAATAACGAACTTTAGAAAAAAAAATTAAAATTAAAATATTTGATTTGATAAAACAATAACTAAAATTGTGAATTTTCTAAATTCAATGGTTATTTTTTTAAGTAAAAAAGAGAATTTAAATTAAGCCAAATAATCAAAAGTATGTCTACCTAAAGACGCAATAAAAAAATATATTAAATGCGAATTGATATACGCAATAAGATAAACTGTTGAATGAATGGTTTTTAACATTGACGCGATAGCACAATGGAATAACAACGCCGACAGTGTGTTTATTTTGTTAAAGTGACAGCAACGTAAAGTAAAAAAGACGACTACAAATATGTATAGCTTCTTTTTCGATTTATATGATCAAAACTTTTGTTTCTTATTTTATATAGTGAAACCACTGAGAATATATGCGTTTTTACGATAATAAAAAATAATAAACTTATTGTTTTTGTTATTATAAAGTTTAGTAAGTTTTGATTTATATTCTTGTATTCTTTAATTCATAAAATTTGAAATTATTCTTTTTAATCTGTATAGAATATATGAATTTATATTTTAAATTCTATAAACTACTATTTTTAAATTTCATATCTTTAATATTTTAAATAATTATTTTTAATTTCTAATGTTTATTTTAAAGTAGATAAATAATATTTATTTTACGAATTTAAAATATACTTCAAATAACATATACTAATATTATATCACAAAACTAATATATATTATTTGGAATTATTATTTAATATTTTTAATTCAATGCATAGGTAATTAATTAATATCATATAATGATGGAAAGATATAATATGTGATTTTCAAAAAAGTAAGAACAAAAAGGAATCTCCATACATTTAAATCAAAAGCTACCTAAAATTCATTTTATAAAAAAAAAATTGAATCTTTATTATTTTACCAAAATTAAAGTAACAAAAAGCGAAAGAAACAGAGCCAAAATGGTAATCTAACTTCTATCATATCAACAGATTCAGATAGAGAAGCTAAAGCCACTATCTCTGTCTTCATCTTGCTTCTTCCTTTTTCTTTTTCTTTTTTTTCTTTTTTTAATTTGTCAACTTTGCACTTCTTTATTTCTAACGGTAGTTTTTTTAAAATTTGGATTTTTTTTTTCATTGTCTAAGACCTTTGGCTTTGTGTGCCCACTTGAGTGAAAAGAAAGAGACTAAAGGTCAAACGACCACAGAGAAGCAATCCCATGAGCACGCATGATAAATTGTTGGATAGAGTATTAATTGGAATTTTCAAATAAAATTATTTCAGTTTAAATTAAACTTAATTTTGTAAAATCAAAAGTATTCAGATTTAAGTTTATAGATATTGATCTAGATTAATAAGTAATTTTTTTTCATAAGAACTTATGCACACACTTTATTTTGGGATATATATATATATATATATATATATATATATATATATATATATATATATATATATATATATATATATATATATATATACCCTTAACACCCAAAATCACTACCTCACTTCCTCTCAAAGTGACTCAAGACTCTACTAGCTTATTCAAAAGAGTGCATACTTTCCTTACCTTTCACTTGATCACCCCTCCAATAGAATACATACATCAACATACCAACCTCAAATATCATCTCAGCCTAACCACATCCACAGTCACAAATTTCCAGCATACGGTTCATACAGCAAATATCAAAAATACAATTTCAACCCAAACAACATAGTCACACAAAGATCAACACATGTATTGTTCATACAACCCATAGAAAAGGATCTAGCTTTCCTTACCTGGGTTTCTCCAAGCACTACTGAAACTGTCCTAGCAGTACCCTTGACAGCACAAAACTCAACCTGCCCCTATCGGAAAGAAGAAAACGTTCGGTAGAAATGAAGCCCTCTACTCCGCGAACGCTTGGGTAGCACCAAAATCGAATTCCTATGATTCAAGGTGATGGAAATCTAGTGAGAAGTCAGAGGAAGAAGAAGAAGCTTTCTAGAGAGGAAAGGAGGCTTAAAGAATGATCAGAGTTTTGGTAAAGTTGATATTTGTTTATACAATTTCTTTTTAAATACCTCTATATTTACATGTTCTTACAACTAACACAACTTTACTGAGATTGCCTCATATTTTATCAATCTCTCGTTCTCATACTATTCATTTGTAACAACACTATTTTTCACACCAATGTCTTTTATGTTTCCCAATTTAACATAATATATTGCATTAAATAAGTTCATAATGATTCTTGTAATTCAACTATTAATACAAACAAAATATGGTTATCATGTCTTTTAGAGCATTGTGGATAAGAAGTTTGTTGGGAACATTTTTATACATACTGTTACTACCGAGGGTAGGCAACCGACCGAGGCTTGTCTTATTACCGAGGGTAGGCAACCGACCGAAGCTTGTCTTATTACCGAGGGTAGGCAACCGACCGCGGCTTGTGTTACTACTGAGGGTAGGCAACCGATCGGGTGTTTCATAACATAGCCGATCGAGCGAGCGCGAGGAAAGTAGACTGCAGACAGCCGTTAAATGCTCATGAATGCATGGTTAATGAGGTAATGGTCATTGTCGAGTATTTAAAGTGAGCATTGAAAGCCATTAAGAGGTAAATTAATGAATAATATTCCTTGAAATTGTATAAATAGAAGTCAAAGGGGAAGGTAAATGTTCTGTTCAATTTTATAATTATAGACTTGCGATAGCCCATTCTGACTTGAGCGTCGGAGTGTTTGCTGCAGGTCAACCCACTTTGTGACCAAGGACGAGCGAGAGGAGAGAAAGGACGAAGGACCGATCGGAGTAGTGGAGTGAGTGTTTCTGGACGGACGTTGCAGGAGTTTCCCCGGTCTCATTCAACAGAAACATTTTGGCGCCCACCGTGGGGCCGAGGGAAGTAGAAGACAACCTTTACGACCATAAGGATGGATCAAGACCTAGCAGCATTTATACAGGAGATGAGGAGGAGAATGAAGGCCATGCAAACGGAGATAGAAACCTTGAGGACTGAGCGTGATGCGGCCAGAGGGGCGCAAGCTAATCGTTCATCTTCTACGCGCGCCCAGTCACCAGTAGTGGAGATGCCGGAAACTGATTCGGATTCAGAGGATGATACGGACCCAATGCCTGAGAGTTATGATCAGGGGGAGGAGCAGAGTGAGGCCGGTTCGCATCGGGCTGCTAACCGTCCGGCTCCGGCTGGTCGGGTTAGAGCATTGCATCCATTCACGGCGACAATCATGGAGGAGCAGATTCCGGACCGAACGTTCCCGACCTTGGAAAAATATGATGGCTCGGGTGATCCGGAGGAGCATTTGAGGTCCTTTGTAGACGCGATGACCATTTACTCACCTAGAGAGAATGTGTGGTGTAGGGTTTTCTCTTTGTCAATAAAAGGAGAAGTCTTAGCTTGGTTCCACTCATTGAGACCTCGAAGCATCAATAGTTTTGCCACTTTGAGGGATATGTTTGAACGACAGTTTTCGGCAGGACGAGCGCGAAATCTGATGTATCTGGAATTGACTAATATAAAACAGGAGAAAGAAGAAAGTCTTAGGGCTTTCATGGACAGGTTCAACAGAACCGCTCAGCAAGTAAGGGGGATAGGCAAGAAGTTTACCATTAGCCCTCTGGCAACCGCGCTGAGGCATTCCCCGTTTGCCGACAATCTGTTCGTAAAGCCTCCGTTAACTCTAGATAAGTTACAGGAGAGGGCCACTCGGTTTATTAGAATAGAAGAGATGAGGGCGGTCCAGAGAAGGCAGCAAGAGCAAGGGACGAGCGCGGGGCAGGAGAAGAAAGAAGGCAAGAAACCGTTCGTCCCAAGCGAACGGCCAAAAGGCCAAAAATTTAGAGATGGCCCGAAGGGAGTTAGGTACGAGCGATACACCCCGCTGAATGCACCGAGAGCAAGGGTGCTTGAAGAGGCCCTAAGTGCAGATTTGTTGAAGGTGAGACCTTCCCGGTCGTCACCAAAGGCAGATGGAACTAAACACTGCACCTATCACTTGAACATAGGGCATAACACCGAGGACTGCACAGTGTTGAAGGATAAGGTGGAGGAATTGATCCGAGCGGGTCATTTACGGAGATTTGTGAAGGAAGAGAGAAAGACAAGAAGCCCATCCAAGAGGACTAGGGTGGAAAGAAGTGATAGAAGAGAGGACTGGCGTCCCGACCGCAGGAGGAGTAGAAGCCGCAGCCATGACCGATCGCTGCGAGGGACAATAAACACCATCTCGGGTGGATTTGCGGGAGGGTCGTCGGCGTCCGCGAGAAAGAGGAACCTGAGGGAGCTGAAGAGCGTCCATAGGGTATATGTGAGGAAGCGACACATGCCGCTAATCACGTTTACAGATGAAGATTTCCATGCTCCCGACCTGGATGAAGATGATCCGATGGTGATAACGGCAATTATTGCCAGATATAGCGTGGGAAAGGTGTTGGTGGATCAGGGCAGTTCTGTTAATATTTTATACTGGAAAACCTTCCAGCAGATGGACATATCTGAGGACCTGATCGCCCCGTATAACGAGCAGATTGTGGGATTTTTGGGAGAGAGAGTAGACACCAGGGGATATGTAGATCTTAGAACATGCTTGGGAACCGAACGGACTAAGGAAGTGAAAACCAGGTTCTTGCTGGTGGATGCTAACACTTCCTATAATGTGTTATTGGGACGACCATGTCTCAACGCATTTGGGGCAATTGTCTACACACCTCACCTCACACTGAAGTTTCCATTGGACAATGGAAACATTTGTGTCGTTCGGTCAGATCAAAGGATCGCGCGAGAATGCTACATGGCAGGGTTGAAGGTTCAACCATCATCGGCGGGTTCGCGCAGTCGGAGTAGGAGGAGACGATCGGAGGTAGCTATGGCAGATTTAGATCCAAGGACGAATACTGACGATCGTATGGAACCGATGGGGGAGACAAAGCCCTTTCGCCTGGGGCTGAAGGAAGAACAAGTTACAACCATCGGGAGTGAGTTGGAGGAGGACCAGGCCAATTTAATTGGCACTTTGTTGAAAGACAACAAAGATTTATTCGCTTGGACTGCAGCTGATATGCCAGGAATTCATCCAAGGGTGATGTCACACAAGTTGGAATTGTTCAAGGAAGCCCGATCGGTAGCTTAGAAGAAGAGAAGAATGAGGGAAGAGAAGTGGTCGACAGTAGCAGTTGAGGTAAAAAAGCTATTGGAGGCTGATTTCATTCGTGAAATTAAGTGCACAACGTGGCTGGCAAACATTGTGATGGTGAAGAAGATGAATGGAAAGTGGAGAATGTGTACCGACTTCACTGATCTGAACAAGGCTTGTCCCAAAGATTCGTATCCACTACCAAGTATTGATGCGTCAGTGGATGGGGCGTCAGGGTTTCAGGTGCTAAGTTTCCTGGATGCCTATTCAGGTTACAATCAGATCCCCATGTTCCCCCCGGACAGCGATAAAACGGCGTTCATCACCGAGCGGGCGAACTATTGCTATGATGTTATGCCGTTCGGGTTGAAGAATGCAGGAGCTACCTACCAACGGTTGATGGATAGGGTGTTTGCTGACCAGATTGGCAGATGCATGGAGGTATATGTAGATGACATGGTGGTGAAAAGTCGTTCGGTAGAAGATCATGTGAGAGACCTGGCAAGTTCGCAAGTATGACATGCGCCTCAATCTGGCCAAGTGTACTTTCGGGGTTTCGGCGGGAAAGTTTCTGGGATTCCTGCTAACAACTAGAGGCATTGAGGCAAACCCTGATAAGTGTCGAACGATACTGGAAATGAGGAGTCCGCGCAAGTTGAAGGAGGTCCAGAGGTTGGTGGGAAGGCTCACCTCGCTATCCCGATTTATCCCTAAGCTAGCCGAGCGGATAAAACCGATCGTAAGAATCATGAAGAGGAGCTCGGGCAATGATTGGGACGACCGGTGTGAGCAAGCCTTTAACGAGGTGAAACACATATTGGTCAGCCCACCGGTCATGGGGCGGCCCGATGAAGGACATCCATTACAGCTATTCTTAGCGGTTTCGGAAGACACGGTCAGCTCGGCATTGGTGCAAGAGCAACCTGAATTCAAACTTATGTACTTTGTCAGCCGTACATTACAGCCGGCGGAGACTAGGTACAAAAGGGTTGAGAAGATTGCTTTGGCTTTAGTAGTGGCGGCAAGGCGCTTGAGGCCATACTTCCAGAGCCATCAAGTAATAGTGCGAATGGACCACCCGATCGCAAAAATCTTGCGTAAGCCCGATCTGGCAGGACGAATAGTAGGATGGTCTATGGAGTTGTCAGAATTTGGACTCCAATTTGAGCTGAGGGGGTCGGTCCGAGGGCAGCATCTGGCTGACTTTGCGGTCGAGTTACAAGAGGAAGAAGGACACCAGGAATGGATCCTTTATGTGGATGGCTCTTCGGAAAAATCTGGTGGAGGAGCAGGCATTGTATTGGAGGGACCGGACGACTTTGTTGTTGAACATGCAATTGTCTTTCGATTCAAAATAAGTAATAATCAAGCTGAGTACGAAGCAGTATTGGCCGGGCTTGAATTGGCTAAAGACTTGGGAGCAACCTCGGTCAAATGCCGAACGGATTCCCAGTTGGTGGTAGGACAGTTGACTGAGAACTTCCAGACCAAAGACGATCAGCTGCTTCGTTATTTCCACAAGGTAAAGGAGTTGGTGAAGCAGTTCCGGACGGTGGAGTTCAAACATGTGCCAGGGAGCAAAATGCGAGGGCGGACATCTTGTCCAAGCTTGCTAACAGCAAAGGGAAAGATCACTTGTCTTCGGTCATAAGGCAAGTTATGATGAACCCATTGGTGGAGTGCCTAGCCGTTCATGAGATCTCCGCTCAACCTGATTGGAGGAAGGATATAAGGGAGATTATACAAAGGCAGGAGAGTGGAATACATGTCCGAGCACCGGAGGCGAAAATGGTCGCTCGGTATCTGTTGCTAGGAGAAGACCTTTATAAAAGGGGATTCTCTTGTCCCTTGTTGAAGTGCCTATCTTCGGAGGAAGCTAAGTATGTGATGAGGGGGCTGCATGAGGGGGCGTGCGGCATGCATACAGGAATGCGAGCACTGCGTGCACGGGTGATACGAGCGGGATATTTCTGGCCGACGGTGTAAAAGGATTGCAAAGAGTTTGTGCAGAGGTGTTTGAAATGTCAAGAACATGGCCGAAATTTCAATCGGCCACCCGAAGAGCTGCACAGCCGGATGTCGCCATGGTCGTTCGCGCAGTGGAGAATGGACATTGTGGGACCCTTTCAAGTAGGACGAGCGCAAAAGAAATTCCTGTTGGTGGCCATTGATTATTTTACCAAGTGGGTGGAAGCGGAGCCACTCGCAACGATTACAACCGCTCGAGTACAAAAGTTTGTATGGACGCTCATATGCAGATATGGGATTCCTAAGGTGGTAGTTACGGACAACGGGCGGCAATTCATTGACAATCATTTGGGAGAGTTCTACAAACGGTTGGGAATTAAACATATGACGAGCTCGGTAGAACACCCTCAAACAAATGGCCAAGTGGAAGCGGCCAACAAGGTCATCATGGACGAGCTGAAGAAAAGACATGGAGAAGCCAAAGGCCTCTGGGTAGATGAGTTACAGGAGGTCCTATGGGGATACCGTTGCACGCCGCACGACACAACTGGTGAAACCCCCTTCAGCCTAACATATGGAGTGGATGCGATGCTACCGGTCGAAGTAGGGGAACCTTCCCTACGAAGGAGGATAAGCTTGCAGGATAACAATGAGGAGATGCGAGTAGAGTTAGATACTCTAGAGGAATGGAGAGAAGTGGTTATGATCCGAGCGGAGGGTACTAAGAGACTGTTGGCAAGACGCTACAACACCAAGGTAAAGCCACGACAATTTGTGGAAGGAGACCTTGTGTGGCGAAAACAGCAGAAGCCTGACGGAACCGATCGGCAGGAAAGCTAGCTGCTAATTGGGAAGGACCCTTTAGGGTGGTTCAAAATTTGCAAAATGGAGCATACCGCTTGGAGCACCCGACGGGAAAGGCTATACCCAATACGTGGAACGCATCTCATTTAAAATTTTATTTCTGCTAAGAGCTTTGTATATACCATTCATTATAAATAATACATTGCTTATTACACAGAATTTTGTTGTGTTGTACACAGAATTTTCGTTGTGTTGACAGCCGAGCGGGTGAGGCAGATTTCTTTCGTGAACTCTCACCTTGGTCTTAGGGCACGCTTCTAGAGAGCTCCTAAGACCTAAACCAAGCGGGTGAGGCAGATTTCTTTCGTGAACTCTCACCTTGGTCTTAGGGCACACTTCTAGAGAGCTCCTAAGACCTAAACCGAGCGGGTGAGGCAGTCTCTTCGTGAGCTCTCACCTTGGTCTTAGGGCACGCTTCTAGAGAGCTCCTAAGACCTAAACCGAGCGGGTGAGGCAGTCTCTTCGTGAGCTCTCACCTTGGTCTTAGGGCACGCTTCTAGAGAGCTCCTATGACCTAAACCGAGCGAGTGAGACAGATTTCTTTCGTGAACTCTCACCTTGGTCTTAGGGCACGCTTCTAGAGAGCTCCTAAGACCTAAACCGAGCGGGTGAGGCAGATTTCTTTCGTGAACTCTCACCTTGGTCTTAGGGCACGCTTCTAGAGAGCTTCTAAGACCTAAACCGAACGGGTGAGGCATATTTCTTTCATGAACTCTCACCTTGGTCTTAGGCCACGCTTCTAGAGAGCTCCTAAGACCTAAACCGAGAGGGTGAGACAGTCTCTTCGTGAGCTCTCACCTTGGTCTTAGGGTACGTTTCTAGAGAGCTCCTAAGACCTAAACCGAGCGGAACTCTTACAAGGCAAAGTAAAGATGAGAAAAGACAAGCATAGAGAAGGCAAAGTAAAGATGCGAAAAATAACTTGGAATTTTATTCATAATGGAAAAAAGTAAAACTGAAGAGTGAAAGCAGTAAAATTCTAAGTCTAAGTTCAGGATGGCCCTAGCGCTTCACCTGTCTCCCCGATTGCTTCAGCAGCAGCGTTGACATTTTGAACGGCAGGGGTAGACGGTGGGGGATCATTGATGGGCACCAGTTGGTTGTCCACGACCATCATGCTCACGTCCAGCCGGGGATCGTTAGTGGGCACTTGGAAGAGAAGATGGCACTGGGCGAGGGCCTTATCAAACCCGAGCAGATGCTCGTTCACTACTTCATCGCCCAGCAATTTGTTTTCTGCCTCCAACTCAGTTACCCGAGCGCGGAGAGAATCCCGCTCGGCGGTCAATGTGGAGTTGGAGGAAGTGGCCTTTTGAAGGTCAAGCTGGACATCGTCTAGTGACCGTTGCATACGCCGCTGGGCAGCTCGGGCTTCAGCCAACAGAGTGCTGGCCTTGTTCTTGTCTTCCTCTTCCATCCGCTCGGTCTCGGCCAAGCGCAGAGTCAGGTCCTGGTTGGCCTCGAAAGTAGCTTCAAACTTCTCCTGGAGAGCTTGAAGTTTAGCCGACGCGGAAGCCCGCTTTTGGGCAGCGTAGGATAAGCACATGGATGACCGAGCAGACAACTCCAAGGCCATGTTGGAGACTTCCTCCTCGGTCATCCCACTGACCAAGGCCTTTTCCTCAGTGAAAAGGTCAAAGTGAAGGTGCTTTGCCACCCAGACATTCGGGTTCAGCTAGGTTTCCTTGACAGCCTTGCGCTTTCCTTTCTTCTTGTGCTCGGCGTCGGGCGGAGGAGCAGTAGATGTTTGTTGAGAGGCGACCTCGACCACGGGAGGAGGGATCGAGGCCTTTTGAACTTGGCGGGAGGTGGCCGATTAAACAGTAGCCGACGGGGCGGGGAAGCGCCCCCGCTCGGTCTCTTAACGTCGCCCCCTCTCTGGGCGAATAGGCGAGCGAAAGTGCTGTTCTTCGAAGGGTCCATCTTTGATAGGTAATCTGCAAAGTGGAAACAAATTCAGATAAGTTCCAAAAAGCTGCTCAACAAAAGACGATCAAAAATAGCTTACCGAACACATTGGACGGAAGGTTCTTGTTGCCAAGAAACCCGATCAGAACACGATACGAGGATTTGGGGGGTAGCTGACAGAGCTGATTGATCAAGTCCAAATCCTCGGTGCTCATCTGTGGTTTCGGCCATGAGAGGACCTTCCGGGGATCTTGGGTCCAATACAGAGAAAATTTGGCCTCCCGAGCGGGGTCGGGGTGACAGAAACTCTGGTATCCAGACTCCGTCGGCACGACTTTAAAAAAGTGATTTTTAAAGTCTTTGTAGGAGCTGTTGTAGAGAGTCAACAGGTGCTTATTTCCAACCGTCCGCAGGGATACCCACGGTTTGGTCGGGTGTGGTTGCACGTGAAAGAAATAGAGAAAAGCCGCGGGAGTCGGCTTAAGCGCCAAGCCAGTGCAGATGGCAGAAAATGCTTGCATAAAGGCCCACTCGTTCAGATGCAGCTGCGTGGGGGCCAAGTTGAGGGTTTTCAACATGCCCATCTGAAAGTCCGTGAAGGGCAGGAGAACCTTCAAGTCTTTGAACATGGTGGCGTAAACATAGAAGAAGTCATAGGGGTAGTCACCCCGACCGTGGCAGACGCGCTCGGTCCTCTAACAAATGGCAAGCTTGAACTGCCTGGCGTCGGCAGCATTCTTGACTAGACAGATACGGGTGATTAGCTCCCGGAAAGCTTGGCGGTTGTAGAAGCTGGAGGGAATCTGTTTAACTTCATTAGGCACCCATTCATAGCCGGGAACAGGTGGCCAAGCTCGGGGCCTCCCGTCCCAAGTGCCGGTGGAATCCACGTGAATGGCAACCTCATCAGGAGCATCACTGTCCACTAAGAGGTCGGAGGAGTTCCCTGAAGGCGATGCCCTAGCTCCAGGACCGGTAACTGCGGCCAAGGAGGTTGACGAACTGTGGTTATCATCATCAGCGTACCCCCTACCCTCGTTGCCGGAGAAATCGGTACCTGAGAAGGAAAACGGAAGGAGCAGAGAAATTCTGAGAAAGAGAAGAGGCTGGCGACGACGAGGAGATTAGAGTCAGAGTAAAAAATTAGGGTGAAACTAAGGATATTTATACTTAGGTTAAAACCGACTCAACAGATAAATCTGAAGCGTCAAATGCCAAGAGATCTGACGGTTCGAAGGGTGTGACGCTTCGATGACGGGAAGATCTGACGGTTCAGGGGGAAAGACGCTTCGTTTTGCACATTTCCCGCCTAAATGTTACGGTCGAGACTTTCCAGTTCCCACCAAAGCACATGGTCAAAAACTTAGTTAAGCAGAGAAGAAAGACCGAGCGGAGGTCACTTCAAAACCCTACGCAAAAGTACTTTTGTTAGGGCTTTGGGGGCTTGTGTTACTACCGAGGGTAGGCAACCGACCGAGGCTTGTCTTATTACCGATGGTAGGCAACTGACCGAGGCTTGTCTTATTACCGAGGGTAGGCAACCGACCGCGGCTTGTGTTACTACCGAGGGTAGGCAACCGATCAGGTGTTTCATAACATAGCCGATCGGGCGAGCACGAGGAAAGTAGACTGCAGACAGCCGTTAAATGCTCATGAATCCATGGTTAATGAGGTAACGGTCATTGTCGTGTATTTAAAGTGAGCATTGAAAGCCATTAAGAGGTAAATTAATGAATAATATTCCCTGAAATTGTATAAATAGAAGTCAAAGGGGAAAGTAAATGTTCTGTTCAATTTTATAATTATAGACTTGCGATAACCCATTCTGACTTGAGCATCGGAGTGTTTGCTGCAGGTCAACCCACTTTGTGACCAAGAACGAGCGAGAGGAGAGAAAGGATGAAGGACCGATCGGAGTAGTAGAATGAGTATTTCTGAACGGATGTTGTAGGAGTTTTCCCGATCTCATTCAGCAGAAACAAATACGATAGGATGTTATTAACACTTAAGTCTTTTATTGGTTTAAATTTAATGAAATTTAGGAAAACAAAGAGAAAGGGAAAGGAGTGTATAAGAATGGTAAAGAAAACAATGGTAAAATATTTCTTGAAGGTGCTGCAAACGAAGAACAAAACGTTATTATCATCTCCCTGTCAAAACAATTAAAGCAGTAAAAAATACGAAGCAACACTGGAGATTCAGACCTCCACGATGAAAATAACCCAAAAGTTCACAATGCTGCAAATTCTCTTCCATTGACTGAACCCCTCAAAACGACGTAGTCGAGTGGGCCAGGGTGTAATGGAGAATGTAAAACTCGGAAAAACAATAATAAATGTCAGAAAAAACAGTAGGTACTCTTGCATATGCAAACCAAAGGCGGCTTCTTTCAAATGACCCTCACTGTTTTTCACAAAGTCAATCTTTCCCACTCCTTCCTCTCTCCTTCTTACTCAAAGTCACAATTCTGTACCTTTCTTTCGCTATAAATTCAGTGATCCCATCAGAAAAGACACTGATTTTCCACACTCGTGGATCGGTTTCACATTAGGAGAAAAATAAAGAAAAAATGGAAGTGGAAATGGTGGTTCCGGTGGACTTCAACTTCGACAGCAACTGCTCAACCCCATTTATCACCGCCCCTTCCAGCCCTCAACGCTTTGCTAGTAACTCCAACTTCTTCTTCAGCGCTCCCACCAGCCCCACGCGTCCTACTCCTTTCTTTTTCCACGACTCTCCCTCTTCCTCTTCCTCTGTCCCCTTTCTCCAGGAACAACAACCCCAACCCAATGCCAACCACAACCACAACCACGATGATTTCGAGTTCAATTCCAGCGGACACCTCGACAGACATTTTCTCTCCGCGGACGAGCTCTTCCTCGCCGGAAAGATCCGTCCCCTCAAGCCGCCGACGCCGACGCCGCCCCTTCGCTCCCCTTCTCCTGTTACGTCTCCCCGCAGGAAGAAGGACTTCGACCGGCTCGCAGAGGCCACAAAAGAAACGCGCAGAGGCAGTAAAGAAGAAGAAAAAGAAGAAGAGAAGAATCACGCGCGAGGGAGGCAAAGAGTTTTGGTGTCTGGTCGGAAAGGAAGTAGTAGATCTTTGTCTCCTTTAAGAATATCCGACATAGTGTGCGACTCCGAAAACATTTCTTCCTTCACAAGCAACTCCAAATCTCCTTTTCTAGCTTCTATTTGTTTCACCAGAAAATGGAAGTTCAGAGATTTTCTCCTCTTTCGAAGTGCTTCAGAGGGAAGAATCACCAACAAGAACCCGCTCAAAAAGTACGTTATTCTCTCCAAAAACGAGGATGTTCGAAACTCCAGCTTTCGGTCCGCCGAGAGCTCCGGTTCGGTCTCCAAACGCCGCGGCCCAGTTTCAGCCCATGAGTTACATTACACGGTGAACCGGGCCGCATCCGAGGAAATGAAGAAGAAAACGTTTTTGCCTTACAAGCAGGGTTTATTGGGCTGCTTGGGCTTTAACCCTGGTATGCATCACATTTCTAAAGCAATGGGGCCTTTCACACGTTCCTAATGAATTCAATTAGATTTTCTTTGCTCCATTTTCTTATTGTTCTCTTCTTGTCCGCAAAAGCACTAAAATTTGTAACAAAATAATTTTACCATTCTCACCAACATGTATCATACCTTACTCACTTCTCTAATTCCTCACTCTTAAATCATTCCAATGCACAAAAATAAAATAAATTTGTTTTTATTATTAAGTTTTAAAAAATTACAAAAAAAGTTATAAACTGAGAATGGTATATAATGGAAGATGGTAAGCGAAAAGAAAGAAGGTAAAGCATGGACATGGAAAGAATAGAAGCATGATATAAGAAAAGGTGGAAGCTTTTGGTGCGATAAGAATGATTAGGGTTGGGAGTGATGGAAACGGTGTCGTACAGTGTAAAGCGTGTGCTTGAAATGGGCACCCACCGTGAAACAAAAGTAGAAGTGAAGGGCCAGATACCGAACTTGAGTGTATGTGTGTCCATTTCAATCATCAACACCTGAAATTGGAATCACAAAGCCTAATTATGTGGCGGGTTTTCGAATAAACACAAAACCTAATGCTACATCTGTTTTCGTTTAATTTTAACGTGATTTATAGTTATTGATTAAATCATCACGAGAATCCATGATAAAAAAAATAAAGAAAATTATGATTTCTTTTAGTAAGGATCATAAATAAACCCATATTTTGATATTAGATATTGGTTGAATTTTTTTTTTATTTTAACGATTTTTTGTTGTTCTATAGATTAGATATAAGTACGATGAATACCTAATTTTCCTAGTTAGATAGGAAAATGTGATTTAAATTAACTCTATTATTAAAATATAATTATTAGATTTATATTTCATTTTTATTTATTTATAATTTTTCATAATGATATGATTTGTTGTTCTATATATTATAATATATAGTGAATATATTTAGTTACAAAGAAAGAGTTAATAAAATTATTCATATTGCAACTTTCTTCTCAGTTTATATTTCACCTCCATATTCTGTAACCTAGTCATTCGAATTTGAGATGTTATCCTATTGATATTTTATTATATTATACTCTAATATTATTTTTATTTCAATTTATATTTGAAATAATTGAATATAAATTTATAAAAAAAATCTATCAGAATAACATTTAATATTTTTTATACAAATTTTGTTTAAAAATAACTTCAAAAATATTTAATAAAAAAATAAATTGTAATAAAAAATATCAATATAATATTTATATAAAAATTAAATTTGGTATGAGTTTGAAAATGAACAAAAATATTTCAACTTAAAAGAAAATTGAATTGAATTAATCAAAATAATTAATACATCAATAAAATTAAATATAAGACATATGACTAAGATAGAATTTTTTTAAATGAAATCAAAATTAAAAAATAATCAATTGACACAACACATTTTGTTTAATATTGTTGGTACATTAATAATGAAAAAGACTAAATTACATCAATTTTTAAAAAAATGAGACTTAAGACTAAAAAAATTAAGAAACTACAATTATTTTAATGAAATTTAAACCTTAATTATATTATTTCTGATTTATTTGAACTAATGAAGGTGATTTTCCTTTTTATTTTCTTTTATTCTTCTTCACTAAATCATTTCCAATCTCTATTTTATTTACATTGTCTTTTTCTAAATGATTAATTTTATGTACCCTGTTTCTCAAAATTCTACTTAGACAAAAATGTTGCTATTGCATAGAGCTAACTGGTATAATCCAGTTCAAGCAAGTAAAAAATAAAATTGAAAAATGCTTGTTCTGAGTATTAAACAGTTGATAAACTTATGATGGCATTGTATTATAGGACCATTCCTCGTCTGAAAAAGCAGAGCACAGGGTGGCCTTAAAATAAATTAAAGTTAGAAAAAGTAGAACACATATGTGCAAAATGCTAATTGGAATTTGGAAATCACCTACCAAGTGTCTGCTCCTAATACATATATAAGATTAGCTTTGATGTTGTTGTACTTTAGAGATTATACAACAAAGTAATGTAAACTATTAATCAACTTTAGTTAGGAATATCATATTTTTTTCACCTAACTTACAATTAAATAAATATTTCAAGCCTATAGATTTAAATATATTTAATGTTCTTATAATCACATTTTTTTTATGCTTAATTCTCGTTTTTTTATGGTTAATTCTCATTTTTTTTTCCAAAAAAAAAGAGAAAACAACAATTATTAGAAGTAAAATATATTTAACCCTATCAGATATATGTCCAATTGTTTAGCTAGGTGAACAAAGAGAGAGAAAAGATGAATGAGACAATTTAATCGTATGAACTACGTTAATATATAACGACGCTAAACTCGAAAAACTAATAGCATGTTGTAATAAGTGATTGAAGCTTATGATAATTTGCTGGTAAAGGTAAAAGGAAAGTACAAATATTCATGCATGCATGTTGATGGGGTTTTGCAGTTTTAAGCGAAAAGAAAAAGAAAAATGTTTGTTAGGAAAAGAATGAAAGAAGAGCAGCGAAGCCATGCATGCATAGTTGTCTTTATGTAAAGGGAAGTTTTGTCCATTGAAGAGGAAACCAAAATGATTATGAAGCTCTACAATTTATTAGCCACTACTCTTTTTCTTCCTTACTTTATTATTTTCCACTTTTAAAACTATAATATAGTGTAATATATAAAGCCATGTTAAGAGAATATTTATGCACATTTTCTTTGTGCATCGTCATAGTCATAATACAATCATAATACCATGGAGAAATGTATCACTTTATAATTAATCTATACTCTAATACCTTTAATATCACATATTGATGGAATATCCCTAACAACAACTCATATACTTTCAACAAGAAGTTAGAGTCATCTTTGTAAAGTGAAACAAAATTTTTTCTCTGGCCATCATGAAAGTTGAAGAGTAATGTATGTTTATTTAGATCATATATTCGACCAAATAGTATAGGTTTCTTTAAGTCATATATTTCGGCCAAGTAGTGTCATACTTCCATTAGAGAGGATTTTCTTTTTGTAGTGGTTACATGACATTCTAGAAATGAAGAGGATTGTGTTTTGTGAGTGGCCACATGTCTTCCCCTTATTGGAGAGGATTTGTGGACACTTGTCCACTCCTTAGAAGGTCTCATTTTTTGCCAATGAATGCAAAGGTAGGAGATCGTGCTTTTAGGGTTTTTAGGAGGCAACATTGCCTATATATAGAGGTATCTCCACCCTTGTAATAATCTTTGATGTTGAGTAAAATTATGTTATCCATTTTTTACCATACTACTCATCTTAAGATCGAGACTAGAGAAACCTATGAGGTCCCTCTAGTAACCTTCCTCTTAGATCAAAGGTGTATAAACTCTCAATATTGAAAGATTTGTTATTGGTTGAACTCATTATGTATGAGGCCATATTGGACTACCTATTAATCTCTATAGTTCTATGTTCGAGATGCATATGTCTCGACATGAGGGGTGTGTTAGAGATCTCACATCGATATATAAAATGAGTTTAACGTATATAAGTGGATACAAATCTCACCATACAAATCGATTTTGTAGTTAAATTAAATTTAAAATTGACTTCTTAAAACAATTTGTTAAATAATTATATATCTATTAATTAGATGTTGATAACCTCTCAAGAATTAAATACAATAATTTACATAAAAATTTCACTAAGATCACACGGTCAAATAAAAAGTGCAAATTACAAATTTAATTTCTTAAACTTTCTAAATAAACTTTAATAATAAGAGACTATTTTAAGAGTAGATAGTATGTATTAGAGTGTCCAATAAAGGAAAATAACAAAATTTTCTTTTTAATTGTTCGTGACTGTAAACTGTATCTATAAATAGTTCTCTTTAACTGAATTGAGATTAACATTTGATAACTATTCATTTAGTTTGTTTTTCTCTTGTTCTTTTAAATTATTTACTTGATTTCTCGTTCTTTTATTGATATGAAATATTTGACAATCGTTTTTACGATTTCGTAAAATTTACCAATTTAAAAACATAAAATATCAAAAAGAAAATTACTCTGTAAACTAAATCTGTAAACTTATTTAGTGGTTAAGTTAAAAGAGATCAAATAAACTTTTCTAATGACATATCTTCTAAACTTAATGTACGAAAATACTAAACCCCAAAAGGTAGAAAAATAAAAATAAAGATTAAAATTAACACTTATAGAAGGGTTTATATTTTACTAATTTTTATATTACACTCCTTCGTGTCTTTTTTTTGAAAGAGTTTGATAGTCTTTTCTATAAAATTGTTTATAGTTTCAATACAATCTTATATCATTACTTTTTATTAAACATTATGTGTATGTTTTTTTAATAATAGACAATTTCAAAAAATTTAAAATTATTAATAATCAGTGTATTTTGTATATCGACAATATCATTTTACATAACAAATAAAATCAACTGAATTAATTAGTATTATTAATATATGTGATTTATATTAAGAACACACCTGAAAAAAGGCCTTACCTGACTGCATTCAAAGAAATATGAGAAAAAAATTAGACAAACTGTAGGTTTATTTAGAAGTGGATAATATTAGATAAACAAACTTGGATAAAATGTATAATAATTTTTAAATTTGAATAAAAGGTCATTAATGTTTTGATATAAGATTTACTTTGAAAATGATGTTTTAATATCTATATTTTTAATTTTATTTTTATATGATATTTTTTGTTAAAATTTAATAATAAGTTAAATAAAGTCATGGTTAATTATAAAAATAATTACTAAGTTACATACGTAATATTTTTAATCAAGATTCAGCATTTATTTCATTCATATAAAAATATATCTTAAGAAAATATAACTGAATATGAATGAAAGTGAAATATTCACTTAGATTAATCCATAGTCCAAATTACTTATATCTGATTAAATTAAATTATCAAAGATAATTTTTGATAATTAGAGTGGATAAATTAGTTTGGATCCAAATCCAAAAGAATAAGAGGCAGTATATTCTTAGTAGCATATACCAAATAAATGCTACTTCATTTTCTTAGCAGAACTTGGAAACCTTCAAACATGAGCTGGAGGCAGAGGCATCACCATCAGCCGAAATCATTGACTTCGTACACATTTGAACTTCCAACAACTCACACAATGTCTTATTTATTTAACCCAAACTATAAAATACTAATATAAAATAAATCTCAAATATCACATATATGTCATGTCAAACAAGTCATTCACACTCATAATTGAGTTTGCAATAATTAAGGATCCTGTTCTACATTTCAATGTGTCATAATGAACTGTTTCCTAATCTTGTATTAATAACTCAACAATAATTTGTGATTTTGGTTCAGGCATACCAGTGATTAATAAACAGCATTCTGATTAATGAACAAAACTCCCTCATAATTTGTCTTTAGACGTGGAAAGCAAAATAGAAAAACACATCACATACACATACATCGATAAAAGAAGGTTTAAAATATGTTTAGAATTTTTAAATGTTGCAAATTTAACATTTAACATAAACTTCTTAACTTCGAGTGATTATAATATACAATTCATTTATATTATTAATGAATAATATTTTGATATACAAATTTAAAATTTGAATAAGATTTTGTTTAAGTATTACGATGAACAAATATTAGCAATATTTGAAAATTATTATATAGCGTAACTTGACATACTCAAGCTTTTATACGTACCAATGATTATTGATTTTTTTTTATTTGAGAAATTAATTCAAACTATTTATCACTTGTAGTGTCTTGTTATAAATTATATTGTTTCAGTATATTTTTTCATTTAAAATTATTTTTTATCTTTGTTTTTCTTTAGTTGTCACGTCTACAGTAACTTTTATTTTTGATTTAGTACTTTTTTTATGTTTATCATTAAATTTCCTCTAAGTTTTTACTTTTAAGTTTTTTTTTTCACCTCTTAAGTCACTTAGTAGAATTGTTTTTATTTTGGTGTTGTATCTTTCTTCACGTTGTTGTCTTATAATTATTTTATCACTGTAGTGAGTGAAATTTGAGTACCATACTTTTTTTTCTTTTCTCTATGAAAAAAATAAGGTAAGAGTCAAACACCAATAAGTCATTTTTTTATTGTTATTTTAACTTGTTTAAGTTGTATTTGATTGATTATTAATATTATCATTTTTTTATTTCCTCTCTCCTGAATCAATAATATATAAAGTAGAATGCAAATTTAACTTGTTACTCTAACTTGTTTAACTTGTATTAGTTTATTTATAATTTAAGGACTATATCAAAGCATGGTAGAATAAAACTCTTATAAAATTGAAAATAACAAAGAGACTTTTGGGAGGACTTAACAAGTTTTATTTGCTTTAGATTTGTTCCTCACATTAAAAGAAGGAATTCATTATAAAACTCTAATGACTTTAACAAACAACAAAGTGATGAATATTTAAAGATTTAAATAATAAGATAGCTAGATTTATAAGTGAACTTAATAGAGATATGTAAGATGTGATAGAGTTGCATCATTATGTATCTTACGAATAATTGGTTCATCAACCTATGAAAGTTGAGAACCAATTCAAAAAAAAGGAAAATTTATAAAATATTCATGGAATCAATTATTGCAACTTGAATTGGAAGAATACGAATAAAAATAAACGACAGAAATTATTCCAAATTCTCTAAAGTGGTCACTCCTCGTAAGAGAATAACATGATTCTCACATACTTTTCTTATTATACACACTAAATATATACATAAGTCCTACTAAGAAATTTTTAGAATCCTACCAGACAATTTAGAATAAAAAAATACATAAGATTAAAACCCATTAAATGCATAATTACACTTAATAAGAATAATATCATAAATTTTTTAAAATATCTCAAGACTCTCGTCAAGTTAATGAATAAATGTTATTTTCATTCCAAACTTGGATATAATTCTTTCAAGATTATTGTTGTTCAACTATTTGGTAAGCATGTTTGCAAGATGTTCTTAAAAAAAACAAATATGATATATATAAATCAAGTTGCTACCAAATTTCTCATCAATAAAATGTTTGTTCACTTTAATACGTGGTTCTACCATGTTTTATGGGATTATTATGCTAATTCCATTTTTTTTGTCATAATATACCTTCATAGTTTCATCTCATTTTTTCTTTAAGTCTTCTCATATAATTTTTAGTCACAATAGCTAACATATCTCTTGAACTATTACTCAAAATTCTGCTTCAACACTAAACCTAGCTATCACATTTTACTTTTTACTCTTCCAAGTTTTCAAAAATAAATTTCAGAAATTTTCTAAAATATCTCAACAATTTCTCAACATTCTAATTCTATAAAATGTTCTAGATATTTAAGGTATGGAGATAAAGGTTTTGAAAGTCTTACCAAAAGAAAAATTTTGGTGTGAAAAGGACAAGAGGAAAGTGAACATTTTAATCCTTCTTTCCATGGAAGATTATCCTTGTAGTTTCTCTCCTATAAGGATAATGAAGTGAAAATAACTTATAAGGGTGATTTATTGATAGTTAGGTAAGTGTTACGACAAATCCAAAAATGCTTTGATGATACGCAAATACATGTTAATGCTTAATTATTGACAAGTTGTGTTATCTCATTATTGACAAAGGAAGATGCCCTAATGTCAGTATAAAAAGTAGTATAGAAAACTTGGTTTATCATTCGTCATGTTAAATCATATAAGTTAAAATGATTAAGTGTGGATGACGGAATCCTTGTCTATAAGCAAGTTCTTATTCACCAATCCATTGGAAAATAAAAGGAAGTTTTGTGTGATGTTGTCACTAGTGCAGAAATGACCTTTAACGTCACCCCTTAGACGTCGGATCAAACAATATCCAATGTAAAAAATTGACCGGTGGCATATTGGTAAATAAGTTGGACTTGTCGACGTCGGTTAATGGGGGGCTCGACTTCTAGACGTTGGTTACACGTGATAACCGATGTCTATACTTTAAACAACGTCAGTTCATACAATTAGACGCCAAAATGGGAGCGCCAAAATGTGAAAAGTCATTTTTTCGCCATTTAGACGTCGGATCCCGCCACACCGACGTCTAAATAGACACTTAAACGTCGGCCCCCTTACATCCGACGCTTAAATGGCCTGACAAGGTAGGTGAAAAGTTATTTTGGACGTCAACTCCCCGTACATCCAACGTCTATATACACGACGAATATTAATTTTTAAATCGAATGGACATCATATTAGTGAGGTCCCCGACGTCTAGTCGAGAATAGAGGTTGGTGCCCCCAGTGCCCGACGTCTTGGTTCCTATTAAATCAGAAATCGCAAACCCGCAGTTACGCACACTTCATCGTCTTCCTCCTCGCCTTTTCTCTCTGCGACATTACATTTCAAGGTGCGTTTTATCTCTTTTGAACCGTTTAAACTTACTTTTACTCCGATTAAATTAGTCTTTGATGGATTATCTTCCATTTGAACCGATTAAAATGAGTTTTCGTTGTGTTTTGGTGTAGTTTTTCTCGTGTCTTTGGGTAGCGTAGTAGCACCTTCTCCCTTTGCTAGTTTCTTCATAAGGAAAGCTTGCGTCTTTTGGATCTCCTATAGCATTTCAACCCAAAATCGAACCTGGGTCCTCTCCTAGTTCTCATGTCACCGTATTCTTTTTCATTGGTGGTTGGAATGGAACTAGGCAAGGACCCAGATTCGGTTTTCGGTTAAAATTCCATAAGAGATCCAAAAGACGCAAGCTTTTCTTATGAGGAAACTAGCAAAGGAAGAAGGTGCTACTACACTACCCAAAGACACGAGCTGCAGTAGACGTCGGTTAATGCCATGTCTGACGTCTATAGTATCCTTAGACGTCAATTTTGGTGTAATCCGACCTCTTTATAGATGTCGGACCTATAGAGTTCGACGTCCCATTAACGTCACTCATAAAGAAGTTAGATCGGGATCTGACATTAAAAGCCCAAAATAACATACGTCTAAATCCCTTTTTACACTAGTGTGTGTCCATGGAAGCTACTCATATTTTGCTTAGTAAACTTTGACATTTTGATAAAAAAAGTTTTAGATGATGATCTAACTAAAAAATTTACTTTTGAACATAAATAGTAAAAGGTTACACTAAAAGATTTATCACCTATATAATGAGAACCATGTAAAAGGAGAGAAAAAAGCAAACAGGAAAAAAATGGAACCTTTTGATCTCTTATAAACAAGTCGAGAAGGAGATGCTTATCCAAAAAGAATTATTTGTAGCTTGTCCTAATAGTTTTAGTTTAATTTCTTCTTTTTTATTATTCAAATTCTCCTCATAGTTGTATAAATGTGGAATTTGTCTTGTAAGGATCTGGTGATGTTTTTCAAAACCCATCTTAATGGTTTCACCTTTAAGGAAGCATAAAACATCAAATAGATTTTATAATTGATTCTTCTTTGCCCAATATAAAAATAATATGAAAGAAAAAAGAGATATAAAATCAAATCGATAACTTTACTAGAAAAGCTAGGGTGCAAGATAACATTCATTCCTATGTTATGCATATTATCCTTGATGAGATGGTAGTTAATCATGTGTACAAATTGTTATGCCATTAAGAACATAATCATTAAATATAAAGATTCCATCCTAATACTTGAGGACTTTCTTGATGAGTTACTTGAATATTTTATATTATCCAAAATTGACATGAAAAACAAATATAATCAAATTACAATAAAAAGTTACAAATGGAAAACCATTTTCAAAACTAAGTTTAGATTATATGAATTGTTAGTCATGCCTTATGACCTAACCAATGATCCTAGTACTTTCATGAGATTAATGAATCATGCTATTAGTCTTTGAAATACAGGAAAACATTAGAAATGGTGGGTAGAGGGAGGGGGGAGGCAATTGTTAAGCCAAAATCGTTTATATGATTGAACTGTCTAAACGTCCACATATATTTTGAAGTTTAACAAACAATAATAAACGACATGAGCATATGACAAAGTGCTATCTTTTGGAAAACAATATAGTTCGAAGATAAGCGTTTTATGGAAAAGCTTTATGAAATCTAAATGTTTTAAGAAAAGCTTTAGTGATAAGAAAAAGGACATATCTTCATGCATGCATATCTACTCTACTCTTTGTAGATTACCTATGTCAAGCACTCATTTGCTCTATCATATACAAGTCAAAAGTGGATGTTAAAGACAAAAAAGACATTAAGAGAATGTTCTCTCTATCAAAAGTTGCATCAAATAGTTCATACAACCTACTTTTGATAAAGTATTGAAAAAGCATGTTTGCTCTAACAAGTTGACTTTAACCTGCAACCGTTACCTATGAAAGGCTAAGAAGATCCGCAGATCAAAACAAGTATTATCTAACGGACCTTTTCTTGAAGCCTATAAATTAAAGATCCTTGAAGACAAAAATAAAAGAATAAGCACACGAATAGGAAAGAAATCCTCTGAGAAGAAAAGTAAGCTCAAAAGAAAGAAAATACTCTCAAGCTTCATAGATCATAAGCTTATAGTTGTAACCAAAGAGAAAACTCTAAGAGTCTATTGGATTGAATTGTACTATAAACACATCCTCTCTGTGAGAGTAATCGTCTAAGGATTTGTAAGCAATCTGATTGATTGGTGTCGCAACCGGGATCGCGACGGGACGACGATCCGAAAAAGAAAACAAGTTTTTGAAAAAGAGATTTGGAGTCGCCACCATAGTTTATTCTGGAAAACTACGGAAAAACCATAAAATGATAAGGCATGGTCCGCGAAACTGAGATTCTTGGTTCGGGAGTCGGTTACGTGTAGGGAAGGTATTAGCACCCTACAACGCCTGCCCTAAGGCAGTACCTTTAACTAAATACGCGAATGTGATGTGGTTTTCAAAATGTTTAACTTTCCCCTAAAATAAAATTCTAAAGAAACAAAATGTATTTTTTAATTTTTGTGGGCCCGACAAGGATTGACCTTGCTCCTACGTATTCTCATCAAGAATGAGAAATCAGGGTTCCGTAGTTCTTTTAGAAAACTGCTTGAAAATTTGTTTGAAAATTGTTTAGAAAATTTGTTTGGAAAATGATTATGGATAAATTTGGATTTTTGGGAAAGTGAACCTGACAAGGACTGGCCTTGCTCCTACGTATCTCCACTTTTGATGGAGAATCAAGGATCACGTAGTTCTGGCCGAAAAATTGTTTGTTGTTTGAAAATGTGGATGTTTTTAGTTTTTTGAAGATTTTATATTTTTTGGTATTTTTATGAATCAAACAGGAAAGGTTTTTAGCACAAGGACGATGCGTGCGATCACACATGTGCTCAATATTTTTATAAAATGGAAAGATGTCTAGCACAAGGACGATGCGAACGATCACACATGTGCTTGACCTTTAAAACATATTTTTTTGATTTTTAATTTATCTTTTAATTTTGCGTAATGAGCACTAGGCTGATGCGTATGATCGCACGAGTACTCATACGGCTTTTTGCTTATTGTTTGCGTAATGAGCACTAGGCTGATGCGTACGATCGCACGAGCACTCACACGGCTTTGTTTGTTTTATTTTATTTTTTGTTTATATTTTTTATGAACAAATCCAACAAAATATAAGATGCAATATACAAGAGTGGAGTTATCACACAAAGGGCTACATACAGAAAAAAAAAACAAATAAAGAAATAAAAATTTAAGAACAAAGCGAGAGAAACAAACCAACAAGAATAGGGGGTGCAGAGATAAAAAACCCGGAGTGCAGAGAGTAGAAGCTCCTTTATCTGTCAGGGGTGTAAAAATGAAAATAGAAGTGCATCCTGAAATGTGTGTTAGGTCCAATTCCTTTTTTTTTATTTTACTGGCAGAAAGGCTTAAGTCCAAATGAAAGAGGTGCGAAACATGAAACCAGGGGTGCAGAAAAACGGCTGAGATTTTTTTTATTTTATTTATGGAAGGGCTTAAGCCCAGACGAAAGGGGGTGTGCGGGTGAGAAACAGGGGGTGCTCAAAGAATTGGCTTGAACACTTCCATCCTCATGGCTTCAGCTTTCCTTTTACACTGACCTTTGCTGAATGTTTCACTGATAAATTTTTCTGCAAAACTTCAAACGCAATGAAACTTTTTTTCATAGAAACTAGATCGAAAAAGTGCTTTCATTTGATATCTCACACTTATATTTTAGACCTCCGGACTAGCTTCAGTATAACTTCGAAATCAGGTTTGGATGTTTCGTTTCTGGTATTGACCTTGTTTACTGTTTGGCTCATATCTTTTTCCACAGAGCTCGAAATGCAATGAAACTTTTTGGGTTGGATTCTAGACTCAAAGGGCTTTCATTTGAATACTCACACATAATTTTTGGACCCCGGGACTAGATGCAGTATGATTTCGAAATCAGGCCTGACTGTTTCGTTTCTGGCACTGACGTTGGTTTACTGTTTGGCTCATATCTTTTTCCACAGAGCTCGAAATGCAATGAAACTTTTTGGGTTGGATTCTAGACTCAAAGGGCTTTCATTTGAATACTCACACATAATTTTTGGAGCCCTGGACTAGATGCAGTATGATTTCGAAATCAGGCTTGACTGTTTCGTTTCTGGCACTGACGTTGGTTTACTGTTTGGCTCATATCTTTTTCCACAGAGCTCGAAATGCAATGAAACTTTTTGGGTTGGATTCTAGACTCAAAGGGATTTCATTTGAATACTCACACATAATTTTTGGACCCCTGGACTAGATGCAGTTCAATTTTGACGAGATGAGTGGGGAAAGGATTTTAGTGTTTGGTCATGATGATGGAAATCAATTTTATGGGTGAAATAGGTTGATATTGGTTTGCTGAAGGGTGTAAGGAATACGGAGAGTGCAGAATAGGAAAGAGATTGAAAGCAATTGGGTTTCATATGAGGAAGAATCCAGATCTATGAATTTTGCTTTGGAGGAATGAAGAGAATGAATGGAGAAAGAAACTTTCCCTCTGGTGACGTGTGTGTATTGGTGATGAGAAATTAGGAATGGAAGAAAAAAAGGTGGCGGCTGGAAGGGTGTTGGTAATAGTGTTGGAGATGAAAATTGAAAGAAGAAAGATGAAGATGATAGGTGTTGGAGGTGTTGGAGATGAAAAACAAGGTGATGGCCGTGAGGTCCCTTTCCTCAGTCGTTTGCACTCCTTAAATTGGCAGGAGATCAAAGTGTCGGTAAACTTCATTGGAGGATTGATGAAAGTGGGAAGTTTGTTAACTGTCTACGTTCAGTGAGGGACCTCCTACAGTGCCAAGGAATCCTTTCAGCCATCCAAGCACAATTCTCTTAATGGAAACAATCAACATGGACCCTCACCAATTGTTTTTTTTTTAAATAGAAAACCAAATCTGTGTCCAAAACGTGGGTGGCTACACTTTTATTATTTTTTTAGAACAAATAAAATAACTAAATAAAAAGAAAGTAAAATTAAAACGTAAATAGAATAAAATGAAAGAAAATAAAATAAAATAAGATAAAATAAATCTACTAGTTAATTCCGACGAAATTGGGTGTTGACAGATGCCCCTCTTTACTTAGATTTTACTAGATAATATGAAAATTTGACATTTTCGTATTATTAGAGTAACAGCTAAGTAAAGAAAAAGACACTAATTTCGTCTGGATTTCAAAATGAGCGAGAAATGAACAGGGAAATCTAAACAAAATGAACAAGGCTAAGAGAAATGGGGCACGTAGACATTGCAGAGGGTGTAACAACGCTATGGATGAAGTGGGTGAGGTGTGGAAACCTCGTGGAGGGTGTCATAACCCTATGCAAGTGAATGAGGTGTAATAACCTCGTGGAGGGTGTCACAACCCTATGGATAAAGTGGATGAGGTGTACAAACCTCGTAGAGGGTGTCGTAACCCTATGGAAGTGAATGAGGTGTCATAACCTCGTGGAGGGTGTCACAACCCTATGGATGAAGTGTATGAGGTGTACAAACCTCGTGGAGGGTGTCGCAACCCTATGGATGAAGGTGATGAGGTGTAGAAACCTCGTGGAGGGTGTCGTAACCTATGGATGAAGTTGATGAGGTGTACAAACCTCGTGGAGGGTGTCATAACCCTATGGATAGGTGAATGAGGTGTCCAAACCTCGTGGAGGGTGTCGTAACCCTATGGATGAATGAATGAGGTGTCCAAACCTCGTGGAGGGTGTCGTAACCCTATGGATGAAGTGAATGAGGTGTCCAAACCTCGTGGAGGGTGTCGTAACCCTATGGAAGTGAATGAGGTGTCATAACCTCGTGGAGGGTGTCGTAACCTTATGGAAGTGAATGAGGTGTCATAACCTCGTGGAGGGTGTCGTAACCCTATGGAAGTGAATGAGGTGTCATAACCTGGTGGAGGGTGTCACAACCCTATGGATGAAGTTGATGAGGTGTAGAAACCTCGTGGAGGGTGTCGTAACCCTATGGAAGTGAATGATTTGAGTTTGATTGCTGGGCTCGACCATTGCCTTGCAGAGGGCCGAGATACCAATAACAGAAAGTAAAATTGGGCTCGACCATTGCCTTGCAGAGGGCCGAGATACCAATAGCAGAAATTAAAAATGGGCTCGACCATTGCCTTGCAGAGGGCCGAGATACCAATAGCATAAATGTAAAATTTTGTGATTGAATTGGAAACTTTGAATTTGTTCAAGTTTTTTTTTTTTTTTTTTTTGAAATTTTGAGATGTTTATTTTTTTATTTTTTGATTTTTTGATTGCTGTTTTTCTTTTTGATTGATTTTTTTTAGACAACAATGAGTGTCCATGTTTATGAAATGAGCAAACAAAGCTTTAAAAATTTTGCATAATGTTGAAATCAATGAACCAGGAGAAGCAAACTTTGATGTGTGTTGATTTTTTTTGTCTTTTTGAAGAAAGAAGATTTGATGTAATTTTGAAATTGGAGGAGAAAGATTTGATGAAAATATGTACGAAATGTTAACTTTTGATCTATGATGGAAGATTATGAAACTATGACACTTTTTGTTTTTTTACTGAGTCAACTTGTTTTCTTTGAAATTATCAAATCTATGAAGATTTAGACTTTCATTTTTTTAACGATGGATGTCAAATTCTAAAAGTCAAATGTTCGAACTTGTGTGTTCAACATTTCTTTTGAAACATCAGTGTGTGCATGCCTGATATCAAAGGTTGGGACAAATGTGTGGAAGGATTTGGAAGGGTTTTGGCAGGTATAGGGATCACAATGTGGGCCTGTCATTCCTCAAACTAGTTGTAAATGCCAATGTGAGATCAGAGATACTCTTCAAGCTGCCCCAGTTTAAGGTCTGGGAGAAACATTTGTATGGACAAATGTATCTATGAAATATCAGGATGTCAAATCCATATATCTCACAAAATTGCCCCTAATTTTGGATACTAATCAGTGAAGGTCAAGGCAGATTGACATCATGCAAGGCCCAAAAGGTTGCCCCCCGTTTCGGGTTCGCAAATGTTAAGATGAATAGAAATCATGGAAGGCCAAAATGGCTGCCCCTGTTTTGAGGGTGGATTTATGAATTTTAGTGTGGACAAATCTGAGAGGCCCAACAAGGGATGCCCTGGTCTTGATACGAACTTTGAATATACAGATGAAACAAATGTGAGACTAACAAAGTTGACCAAATTCTGAATGGGCCGGGCCGAAACATATGAAACTCACATAGTTGCCCTGGTTTTGAAGAACTGGCGAAAAGGTTATGAAAAGCTTACAAAGTTCCCCCAAGTTTAGGAATCAGGGAAGGAGTTTAAATGTGATATGAATGTGTTCAGGAATTTGTGATGGATATGGAAATGATTGGCTTGGAAGGATTGCCCCAATTGGCCTGATTTTCCTTCATATAATCTTGATCAATACGGAGTTCCCTTCTTCCGAGGACATTTATTTTTTATCATTTTTTTTAACTGCATTGTTAGTCATTTTGTCTTGTCTCAAAATTAAGCTTTATGAAAATTTAAGCAACCATCATTCAATCTGTATGGACTTTTATTGAGCTTGTAACGTGGCTTGGGCTAAAGGTATTGAAAGAAAAAGATATAAAGGTCCAAATAAATGTTTGTGGGTCATTTGAAACAAGAGTTACCATCTACACCTTGTATCGGCTATTCGTCAAAAATTGTTTTGACTTTCTTTGCTGATCTGTAAACTTCACTCTTTGTTTGTCATTACTTTGTGATTCTTTCTATTTTTGATCTTTGATTTTGATGAATCATCTTCATTTGATCACTAAGTGTGATATTTATTGTTTGAGTTGACTTCTAATGTGATGGTAACCCTTGTTTAGGTAAAAATATTTGAAAAGAAAGTACTTATTGGCTCAAATTTGGTAACAATGGTTGTATCTTTTTATTTTTCTTTTTGGATGAAGAAAGATGGCCACACATCATTTCAAATTTTGATTGTTTTATTTTCACAAGATTAATTAGGAGACAGGACTAAATGATCTCAACAAGAGTCATTTCTCTTTTTTTTTTAGTCCTAACGAAATCAAGGATCTCCCAAATGAAAGCCAATGGAAGTAATGGAAAATCTGTCCCAGTGTAAAACTTTGCATTTATTATTTGGGCTCAAGAACATGATTTGGGTCAATCTTTTAGTTTAGTGAAGGTTCCAGGATGATGTTTCCAAGCAATGCACACACAAATATTTCTTAAGAATATGTAATTTGATCATTTGACTATAAGAGATTATGACATCCATTACAATTTTTTTGAAATCTCATAAAGTGGATGATTTGCATCGAAAATAATTGACTCAACATTTGATACGATATGCATATTTTTTATTTTTGAGTTTTATGAAGAAGAAATGTAATATGAAGTAAAAGGATGATACTAGCTAAAGATTTTTATTTTTAGAGAAAATTGGGTTTGGTGGCCAATGTGGCAACTGGACTGTGCGGGCCAGTGTGGCAAATGGGCTTAGTGGGCCAGTTGTGGAAACTGGGCTTTGCAGGCCAGTGTGGAAAACTGAGCTTTGCGGGCCAGTGAGGAAACTGGGCTTTTGGGCCAGTGTAGGAACTGGGCTTTCTGGGTCAGTGTAGGATCTGTGCTTTTATGGACCAAAGTAGGAACTGGGCTTTTGGGCCAGTGTAGGAACTGGGCTTTTTGGGGCTTTCATGGGCCGCAAACAGTTCATCTTTAATTCTTAAGTTTTTTTTTTTTTTTTGACAACAAATTTCAAGAAAATCATGCATGATAATTTGGAAGACTGTACTGAAAATATATTGTTAACAATTTGTATATTCCACAATTATGCTGCTTTTTATTTGACAAATATATTACTGAAGGAAAATTATGCAATTCACGGAAAGAAATCTTTTTTGTATTATATTTTTTTTACAGAGAAGGACAATTGGACTCAATGGGCTCTGATCTTTTTTTTACTTTCCGACACGGGAAAATCCAGATCGGATCGGACCTGAGGAGAAGTAACATAGAAGGAAGTTGGACTTACCAGGCACATTGACCCAATGAATCAGATGACCTGAGCCGTGTGAACTTGACACAAGAAGATGACAAAGAAAACATTTTTTCATTTTTCATAGTTTATGGAACAAGCTAAAAGAAATTCATTTTTTTCATTTTTTTTTGTTATGAGAGGATTTCACAAGATTGAACTAAAGAAAATTTTGCAACACTACTAGACTCAATGGGCCCAACACTATTCTTTTTACAACCATGACAAAATCTTCAGACAAGGGTCTGAATTCCTCTATTTTTATTTTTAGCAATTATGAATTTGACAACACAAAACAAACAGAGACAAGCGTTTCCTTCTATTTTTTAGGATTTCAGATGCACTGACTCAAGAGAAACCACATATGCCAACTGGGCCTCATGGGCTCGCAAACTGTTCATCTTTAATTCTTAATTTTTTTTTGACAACAAATTCAGAGAATCACACAAGACAATTTGAAAGATGGTACTAAACAGAAAGCATTCAAAATTATCATTTTGATATTTTTATTTTTTTGAGGTTTTGATTGGCTTTTATTTTGCAGGACTACAAAGAAAAATGGGTCAAGCTTTGACCTGAAGCAAAATCGAACCAAATGCAAGGCAGTCTCAGCTTAACGGGCCGGACGGACCCAAATGTGAGTGCAACATAAGGAATTGAAGATATCTTTATTTTTCTGTTTTAAAGTGAAGTCTGACATTATGTGAAGATTATGAAACATGATGAGGGAAATATTTTTTTATTTTATTTTATTTATTTATTTGAGAAAACAAAACTAAGGAAAACATTACACTGAAAATGGGCCAGATGGGCTCAACGACAACTATTCCTAATATCACACTGAAAAAATTGAAATCTAACTTGAATTCTTTCTTTTTTTTTGACAAATCTCAGGATGATACATTATTCAACAGCAAACATGTGAAAACAAAATATTTTTGACATATTTTCAAAAGAAGTAGACTCGAGAGAAAACCACGAAGGCCATTGGGCCTAATGGGCTCGAGCACTGTTCCTTTTTTTCAATATTTTTTTATTTTTAGATTTATTCAAAATGTAGAAGAAGAAGGAGTAAAATTAAACAAAATGGTGTGATGTGAAATTACAAACATGCCAAAATAATTCTTCACTCAAATTTATATTTCAGAAGAATTGGGTTCAAAGAGGGCTAACATGACAATGAGGCCCAATGAACCTGAAAAATGTCCTTTATCATGCAAATGAAAAACAATTTTGAACAGTTCAAATTTTACATCACTCCATTTATTATTTTTGAAAATTTTCTATTTATCATATTTTTTATATTTTGTTTTATTATTTTTTTGGTGAAATCGGATCATCTAAGAAGTCTTGTATTGGGCCGGATTGACCCAACAAAACTCTACCCGTTTTCAGATTTTCAATTTTTTTAATTAATTTTTTTTTATTTTTGAATTCAGAAAGACCGGGACTGTGACATCAGACGGTGGCAACGACCGAAACTGTGGCCACAGTGGGAAACTTTGGCTACAAATCGAGCGCTCCTCCGCGTCAACCGACATTTCAGTCTGCTCACTCTCTCTCTTGCTCTCCCTTTCTCTCTCTCTATCTTTCTCTCTCTCTTCCTTGAGCGTCCTTTGAGAGCGTCTGAGTTCTGCGAGGATCCTCCGTCCCCGCCTTCGAAGGCGTCTAAGTCCCACGACGAGCTTCTGTAATCTCTTCCTCCCCAGGTAAGTCCTCTGTACTTCTTTCCTTCTTGTTATTTCTTTTCTTACTTCCCTTTAAGCTTTCCGTTCCTTCTTTCCTTTTCTTCCTTCTCTTGACGCTTTTTGTGTTTTTCTTTCCTTTCATGTTTTTTCTGCTCCCTTATGCTTTCCAGTTTTTGCTTCTTTCTTTCCGTTATGTTGTTCAATTTTTCTTTTAAGCTTTTATGTTCTTTTATGCTTTTATGTTTTTTTTTCTGCTTTCTTTTCTTTGTTCTCTTTTTATTAACTTAAAAATAAGAACACACTGTCTTAAACTAAGGGGTATATAGGCTGGAAACCAGACGTTAATCTCCCTTCGTTTGAAGGTATGGCAGAGACAATCGGGTAGAACAACGCCACGTACCCCATAAAAACAGAAAACTTAAAAGAGAATTTTATTTGTATGAACCGGACATGGACAAGATGGACATAGATTTTATTTGTACGAACTGAACATGGACAATATGGACATAGATCCGTTTAGGAACCTTTGCGAGGACCATGAAACAGATCACAAACTGGACAATAAGACTCGAAAGACCCAATACAAAGAACAATATTAGCTTAAAAGAAAAACAATGGAAGAAGACATTAGACTATGAACATAGTATTTTTGTTATTTATGGTTTATTTTGTTTTTTTTTATTTATTATTTATTTAGACAAATTATAGAAGAGAAATGAATGAGAAGGGAATGGAGATGGAGAGACCGACCTGCCCAAAGTGGCGTCCGACAGACGACCAAATCAGGATAATGACCAACATTTACAATTACGGAGTATCTCACCCCAGTCGAGCTCAGATTTTTGAGATCACTACTCGACTCAGGGCATTCGGAGAAGCGGGGGAGTACAATGTCCAGTGCTGGTTTAGCAATCATGGGAATAGAGTAAGACGTTGGCAAGCGGAATTGGACCCCACCGGTACCCTCTTTTCTTTACTACCCCAGTACATGTATGGTAAAACCCTAATTTCATCCTTGTCTTTTTTTAATTTTTTTTTCTCTCTTCCTTCTTTTGACACAATTATTTCTTTTTATTATTATCATTATTTTTTTTTTACCTTACCCTTTTTTTTATTTATTATTTTTTTTTGGAGAAACCGGTTGGGTAATCATGAAGACTCCGAAGCTTCTGGACCTCTTCCCCATTCCCATCATAATCGATGGAGAAACAGAGATTCCTCCGCCTCCACCCGTGACTTTTCGTGCCAGAGCTCCTTCAACGGAGCTCTCCCTTAGACCACCACAACCAGCTCGAGAATTTTTTTTCCATTGAAATTTTTTTTTGTTTTGTTTGTTTTTGTTGGCCGAGTGTGGCCAGAATTTGATTAAGGACTGTAATATGGACACTTAATATTTTTTTTGCTTATCTATTTTCTTTCTTTTTTGTTTTTAATGGAGGTCGAACTTGAACGAATTCCGTAATATGTATTTTTAATGTTTCCTTTATTATTATGTGTTTTTTGTTATATTTTTGTTGTTTGAGATCTAATCCCTTTTTGTGCAGATTGTCATTCTACCGAACTCGAGAGTGTTGGCAAAAGACAATAACCTAAGAGATCTCCAAACGCTTTGTAAATTTTTTTAATTTTTTGTAATTTTTGTTTTTCTGTTTTGGCCACCTGAAGGCCTTTATTTGTAATAATTAGGACACTGCAAAATTGAATGTATTTTTATTATATTTTTTTTCATGTACATGTTCATCAATTCACATATTCTGCAATTTCGAGTCATGGAACTCTTCTCAAAATTTTACGTACATGTTCAAAAATATACACAAATTAATTTACACATATTATGCAATCTGGGTTCATGGAACTCTTCTCAAAATTTTCCTCTACTGTTACTTGGTCCGAAAGAAAAACAATTAATTTATCATTGAATTTGAAACAACATCTGAATAATCATGTATAAAATTGTTCAAGATTTTAAAAATGCTTCAACATTTTTTTTTTTGAGATAAACAGACATGAACACGAATTTGCCCCTAATCTGGAAAAGCTTATGTGCCCAAAGACTAAAAATTGACCAATATGAACTCACATTAGGACATACGCGGAAATATGCCCCTACGAAACACATGTTTAACATGACTTGAATGGAGGTGGAAATGGAAGATTGGGTTGACTCTTAATGACCTTGAAAACGAATGACACTTGTAAACAGGAGACGCATTCGGGCTTAAACACATAGAGGTTGATAACCAATAATGATACATGTTAATGAATGAAGGTTTAAGGTTGGACATGACTTGGTTAGAACACGAGGTTGATGACAAACACACTGTGAACAAGGTTCATACCTAGACACGAGTGATGGGCCAGGCTCGACACGACTTGGGTTAAGACAGACAAGGTTTAAACTCATAATGGATCATGATTTGGGCTTCATACCGGGTTATACAAGGTTGAACTGGTGAACCTAAGAAATGCCCCTTGTATGACGATTTTACTTTTACGAACTAAAATGGGCGATGAGGATCGTGAACAAATGATGATTTTAAACATTTTCATATCATGAAAGCCGGATGAACATTTCAAATTAATGATAAAATTGAATTGAACGATTGGACCAAAAATCTTTATTTTGCTTCAAAAGCATTTTTATTTGAAAATTTATTTTATTTTATTTTTTTTTTTGAATTATTCCATGAACTTTATAACAAGATAAATGCGAAACAAATACATATGAATTAGAACATGTACATTTTTAGTGCTCTAATTTTTTTTACATCTTTTTTATGGTACATTTATTTGCTGTATACAAAGAAAAGATGAAAAAAAAAACGATCTCCCTTTCGTGTCTTAATCAAAGGATGGTACCTAAAGTTCTAAGGCCACATACATGCACTCACCAGGATGGTTTCCTAATTCTTAAATCAAGGCCACTAGAGCTATGGCTCTGTTCACTGTCTCTCCACAACAGTCAGAGTAATCAACTAGATGTGGAGATACAAATGAAGAGAACAGACTCTAGCTGGAGTTCTCACGATAGCCAGATAGGAAGTACATCCCAGAGTGACACCGCTACACAACCTCTCTATTTCTAAGTTGCGCTCAGACCCGGGTATACGGCCTCACTCATGATATGCATAATGTGTAGAGGGAGATTATAATGTAAAACAACAATTGCAAAAATAAACACAAATAAGTAGACATATCAAACATAGATAATGAACAATTAGTTTAAACATAAAGTAAAAGCAACTCACATGCAATTATTTCAAATATTAAACATAGATAAGGAAAAAGGAAATAAAAACACAAAGAAAAACCACATCGAATTCGCTTATCTAATTAAATGGCCTGACTCTCTAGCGATCCCCAGTGGAGTCGCCATCTGTCGCAACCGGGATCGCGACGGGACGACGATCCGAAAAAGAAAACAAGTTTTTGAAAAAAAGATTTGGAGTCGCCACCATAGTTTATTCTGGAAAACTACGGAAAAACCATAAAATGATAAGGCATGGTCCGCGAAACTGAGATTCTTGGTTCGGGAGTCGGTTACGTGTAGGGAAGGTATTAGCACCCTACAACGCCTGCCCTAAGGCAGTACCTTTAACTAAATACGCGAATGTGATGTGGTTTTCAAAATGTTTAACTTTCCCCTAAAATAAAATTCTAAAGAAACAAAATGTATTTTTTAATTTTTGTGGGCCCGACAAGGATTGACCTTGCTCCTACGTATTCTCATTAAGAATGAGAAATCAGGGTTCCGTAGTTCTTTTAGAAAACTGCTTGAAAATTTGTTTGAAAATTGTTTAGAAAATTTGTTTGGAAAATGATTATGGATAAATTTGGATTTTTGGGAAAGTGAACCTGACAAGGACTGGCCTTGCTCCTACGTATCTCCACTTTTGATGGAGAATCAAGGATCACGTAGTTCTGGCCGAAAAATTGTTTGTTGTTTGAAAATGTGGATGTTTTTAGTTTTTTGAAGATTTTATATTTTTTGGTATTTTTATGAGTTTTTTGGGCCCGACAAAGATTGACCTTGCTCCTACGTATTCTCATTAAGAATGAGAAATCAGGGTTCCGTAGTTCTTTTGAAAACTGCTTGAAATTTTGTTTGGAAATCGTTTGAAAGATTTGTTTAAGAAATTGATTATAAATAAATTTGGATTTTTGGGAAAGTGAACCTGACAAGGACTGGCCTTGCTCCTACGTATCTCCACTTTTGATGGAGAATCAAGGATCACGTAGTTCTGGCCAGGCGATATTGTTTGTTGTTTGAAAATGTGGATGTTTTTAGTTTTTTGAAGATTTTATATTTTTTGGTATTTTTATGAATCAAACATGAAAGGTTTTTAGCACAAGGACGATGCGTGCGATCACACATGTGCTCAATATTTTTATAAAATGGAAAGATGTCTAGCACAAGGACGATGCGAACGATCACACATGTGCTTGACCTTTAAAACATATTTTTTTGATTTTTAATTTATCTTTTAATTTTGAGTAATGAGCACTAGGCTGATGCGTATGATCGCACGAGTACTCATACGGCTTTTTGCTTATTGTTTGCGTAATGAGCACTAGGCTGATGCGTACGATCGCACGAGCACTCACACGGCTTTGTTTGTTTTATTTTATTTTTTGTTTATATTTTTTATGAACAAATCCAACAAAATATAAGATGCAATATACAAGAGTGGAGTTATCACACAAAGGGCTACATACAGAAAAAAAAAACAAATAAAGAAATAAAAATTTAAGAACAAAGCGAGAGAAAAAAACCAACAAGAATAGGGGGTGCAGAGATAAAAAACCCGGAGTGCAGAGAGTAGAAGCTCCTTTATCTGTCAGGGGTGTAAAAATGAAAATAGAAGTGCATCCTGAAATGTGTGTTAGGTCCAATTCCTTTTTTTTTATTTTACTGGCAGAAAGGCTTAAGTCCAAATGAAAGAGGTGCGAAACATGAAACCAGGGGTGCAGAAAAACGGCTGAGATTTTTTTTATTTTGTTTATGGAAGGGCTTAAGCCCAGACGAAAGGGGGTGTGCGGGTGAGAAACAGGGGGTGCTCAAAGAATTGGCTTGAACACTTCCATCCTCATGGCTTCAGCTTTCCTTTTACACTGACCTTTGCTGAATGTTTCACTGATAAATTTTTCTGCAAAACTTCAAACGCAATGAAACTTTTTTTCATAGAAACTAGATCGAAAAAGTGCTGTCATTTGATATCTCACACTTATATTTTAGACCTCCGGACTAGCTTCAGTATAACTTCGAAATCAGGTTTGGATGTTTCGTTTCTGGTACTGACCTTGTTTACTGTTTGGCTCATATCTTTTTCCACAGAGCTCGAAATGCAATGAAACTTTTTGGGTTGGATTCTAGACTCAAAGGGCTTTCATTTGAATACTCACACATAATTTTTGGACCCCGGGACTAGATGCAGTATGATTTCGAAATCAGGCCTGACTGTTTCGTTTCTGGCACTGACGTTGGTTTACTGTTTGGCTCATATCTTTTTCCACAGAGCTCGAAATGCAATGAAACTTTTTGGGTTGGATTCTAGACTCAAAGGGCTTTCATTTGAATACTCACACATAATTTTTGGACCCCTGGACTAGATGCAGTATGATTTCGAAATCAGGCTTGACTGTTTCGTTTCTGGCACTGACGTTGGTTTACTGTTTGGCTCATATCTTTTTCCACAGAGCTCGAAATGCAATGAAACTTTTTGGGTTGGATTCTAGACTCAAAGGGCTTTCATTTGAATACTCACACATAATTTTTGGACCCCTGGACTAGATGCAGTTCAATTTTGACGAGATGAGTGGGGAAAGGATTTTAGTGTTTGGTCATGATGATGGAAATCAATTTTATGGGTGAAATAGGTTGATATTGGTTTGCTGAAGGGTGTAAGGAATACGGAGAGTGCAGAATAGGAAAGAGATTGAAAGCAATTGGGTTTCATATGAGGAAGAATCCAGATCTATGAATTTTGCTTTGGAGGAATGAAGAGAATGAATGGAGAAAGAAACTTTCCCTCTGGTGACGTGTGTGTATTGGTGATGAGAAATTAGGAATGGAAGAAAAAAAGGTGGCGGCTGGAAGGGTGTTGGGAATAGTGTTGGAGATGAAAAATGAAAGAAGAAAGATGAAGATGATAGGTGTTGGAGGTGTTGGAGATGAAAAACAAGGTGATGGCCGTGAGGTCCCTTTCCTCAGTCGTTTGCACTCCTTAAATTGGCAGGAGATCAAAGTGTCGGTAAACTTCATTGGAGGATTGATGAAAGTGGGAAGTTTGTTAACTGTCTACGTTCAGTGAGGGACCTCCTACAGTGCCAAGGAATCCTTTCAGCCATCCAAGCACAATTCTCTTAATGGAAACAATCAACATGGACCCTCACCAATTGTTTTTTTTTAAATAGAAAACCAAATCTGTGTCCAAAACGTGGGTGGCTACACTTTTATTATTTTTTTAGAACAAATAAAATAACTAAATAAAAAGAAAGTAAAATTAAAACGTAAATAGAATAAAATGAAAGAAAATAAAATAAAATAAGATAAAATAAATCTACTAGTTAATCCGGACGAAATTGGGTGTTGACAATTGGACATTCTAAAGAGAATACAAACACTTAATGCTTAACTTGGTGGGGTTAAACGGTAGTTAAACGTGTTTGTCTAGTGGAAACTAGGAGTGGGTGAAACTCAATTGTGCTAGGAAGATGTCGGGATTGTCTAGGGATATTAGGATTGTTGAAGAATATTGCACAACCAATAGTGGGTGATACTCGGTTCTATAGTCAAAGTAACGAGGTTATTAGGATTGACTAGGTGATACCAGAAGTGGTGTGAATACTCAATTGTAATCTTGTTAAAGATTATATTGGAACTCTCTAAAAGTTCTTAGTGGAGAACTAGATGTAGCTCGGTGGAGTGAATCAATATAAAATAATTGCGTGTTTTTTACTTCAGTCTTGCTAAACGGTTTTTTTATAAACTCTATAGTTGCTTATTAACTCAACCATTTATGAAAGCTCTTGTCACCAAACGTTATTCATATTAAGAGCTATCTTTCTCAAAGCACTGCAAAAAATTTAACTAGACAATTGAAAAATATTTATGGACTTGCAGATTGAACAAAACTTTATAACTCAAGTGTTTAAGAACTTATATAAACCATTTAATCTTTAACAAGGTTTTTAAACTACCTTTTTTGCAAAAAGTTTCCTAAAACAAAATTCAATCCCCACTTCTCGTGTTTTCCAAGTATTTCAGTTGGTATCAGAGTTAACCTCGTGGGGTTAGATCTTAACAAGACTCGAGGAAATGATTCTAAGACATGGAAAATGAAGGTTACGCCATCTTGGTCAAGTAACATTGAATAATTTATGGTTTTACTAAGTATTGGTCAAGTATTATTCTTAACTATACATACAAAGAGATTGTTTGAACTATAAGGAAAAAATTTTAAAGAAAAGATATGCAAACTAGGCTTTCCTTTTTGAGATAGCTTCACACTATGAAAGTTTTACAAAGGATTCCCTCTCTAGCTAATATATTATAAGCTAGTATAACACTTTATACTTAAATTAAAGTTAGGATCAAATATGAACTTTGTTTTCAAGAATGTATATGGTTCATTTGTTTTTTTTTACGTGAAATGGTTAATCTATTTATAGGTTTTAGAAAGATTATTGTTGTTAGTGTTGTGATAAACTTAAATTTTAGGGATTCATTAAAATCTTATTTTATTAGTTTTGGGTTTAGTAATATTTGGTTTGATTTTGATAAAGATAAAATAAATATAGGTAGTTTTGATTTTCCTTTTATTTAGGAGAGTATTATTTTATTTTATTGATATAAGATATAGATAGATTAAATAGATTTTATTTTAAGTTAGTTGATATTGTTAGTTTTTATTATTTGTACTTGGCCTAAGGTCCTATTTACACCTATTTAATGGTTGTCAAGGTTCAATGAAAAGTAACCCCAGTGAATTAAAGAGTATTATTATTTGGGTCACGTTTCTCCCAACAGTGGTATCAGAGCCAAGTTTTTTCCAACAGTTAGATGGCATGTCGTGTACATTCTTGATTTTTTACTTAGATTGTTATGCCTAAATAAATTTTTCTTAGAGTAATACCTTTCTTGTACTACGATGTCTAAATTCAAACATACATAAAAAAGTTCTTTTACTATTAGGTGTGATATTATGCTCGTATTTACTTCGAAAGACATTATTTAACTTGTTGGCACTAGATGATCTAAAAAGTCTTGCCTTGTATTGTAACACATTCTATTTTTATTCTTTTTTGTCCTTTGATGTGTCTTCTAGTTTTCTGGAAGTAAAAATGATTGATAAATGATCTTGTTGATGATTTGATGACTAATATGTTGGTATGTCATCTTTTGTCTTGGTTAAATGAAATTATTAGTCCATCAAATCTTTATATTATTTATTATGATCATTCAACATACAAGTGTAAAGTTATTTGAGTGTTAGGTGTGACACTATGTCAATATCTACTTTGAAAGACACATGTCAACTTGGTCACACCAAATGGTCTAAAAAGTCATGTTTTGTGTTGTAAAACATCTTACTTTTAAGCTTTGTATCCTTTAATATGTCCTGTGGTTTGCTTGAAGTAAAAATAACTAACTAGATGATCTTGTTTACTCTTTGATGACTAATATGTTGGTATATCATCTTTTGTTTTATTCCTATACTTAGACAAAATTATTAGTCTATCAAAACTTAGTATTGTATATTATGATCATACACTAGAATAAATAAACTTTTGTCAATAATTACTACATGTTTAAGAGTAGGTCATCCAAATCTAACAAAGTAAACAAAACATTCACTAGTTACTCGTATGAAATATGATGTCTCTAGAGTAGCCAATATCTCTTGGTAGATAATGACAATTCTTAAACGTAAATGGAGAATAAATAATACTAATATCATGATTATTTCCCTTACCAATATATAAAATGAAATGGTTTTTTATAATACTTGTTGCACCAATATTACGTACTTTTACTCTAAGATAAAAAAGAGTATTGAGTGTTCACCAACTTTGTGATAGTCATATGCCAAAGTTAGGGTAAGATCTTATCCTCGTGACTAATCAACATCAACTTCTTGCATGATCTATCTATCTACACACATAGCATAACACAACATGGTATGCAAAAAGTCATTAGCACACAATCATGGATTAAATCTCTCAAATAAGGGTTCTAACATATTATGGCATAGTCTCTGTAATAATGTAAAGGACAATCTCATAATTAATGAGTGCATCAATCTCAAAAGGTTGAATATTGAAAATAACATTTTATTTGACTTCATGAGTGAAAGTAATCAATGTACTCCTATGCTTATGAATATTAGTCTATGTGTCCATAATTAATAATCACTTGTTTTTCCTTTTTATTTCTCTTTATGTTCTTACATAAAGGTTGTTCCAACAAATTCATAATAATAAAAAAAGTAAACATAATTATTTCATTTAATTATAATTAACTTCATTTGTGTAAAAATATATATAAGACAATGCTTAATCTTTTACCTTAAGAATAGAGTAATTCAAACGTTCTATTTTTGTCATAAGATAATGTAATTAACAAAAACGAAATATTTACTAAAAACCAAAAGTTGCAACCAATATTTAAAACATTTTATTTTCTTAAAATATAACACTGTAACCACCATCTTTAAATTTGATTTTTGACTAATTTCACATTATTTTCAGCATTAATACAACCTACAATAATGTTTTTTGATACTTTAATTTATCTAAAAAATTCCTATTTATAAAACAGAAAATATATTTTTTGAAATTACATTCCTAATTTATTTAGTTTTCATTTAAATACTTATAAAAATGAAAATTATATTTTAACGATTTGAAAAACAGTAATTTTATGATATAAAGAAAAAACCACTTTATCATAATATATAACAGCATTATAATAAAAATAATAATCTTATTCCAATTATAAATTTTATTCTAAAAAAAGAATAGAAAACTATTGAGTTTAAATTAAAAGTAAAAATTTAAAAATGCTCAGACATTGGTTTGTCTGCACTTAAGTTTTGTTTGGTAATAGTAATGGACTTTAGTTCATGTAAACTTGACGGTGCACGGGGGAGAGAGAAACTCACTTTGGCCCATTAATACGGATTGGGCCTTTTAACTTTTTTTAGGATTTCTTCCTACACCACCAAACATTTCTTCCTACACCACCCCCTTCCACATTTGCCCCTGACAGAAAATTTAACCACGGTAGTTAAAAAAATTTACATCACCTATTTTTTTAAACTTCCAATGACTTCAATCAATGTTGGTTCCCGTATGGATAAAGTTTGTTTAACAATCAAAATTTGCCAACTTTTTGACAACGCGATGTGGCGGATGACAATTGGTCCATTTCAAATGTTACTTTTCTAAAATGAAATGTACGTAGGGTATTTTGGGAAGACAGAGAGAAATTGGTTTTCTCCACTTCGCAATTTCATCTTAGGAAGCAAATATTTATTTTCATTTGCGGTCTCACTTTCTCTCCCTTGCCCATCTCTCTCCACCATTGGTCTCTGTGGTCTAACTCCCTCTTCGTCATCTCTCTCTCCACCATTGGTCTCACCGTGTCTTCCCCAGAATCTCACCGGATTATTGAGAAAAAAATGTCATTTAAGTACTTTCATGTAAGTTAGATGAGCTCCATAAGCATTTCTGGCCATTTTCTGCCATGGTAATCGATTACAGGGGTCTTGTAATCAATTACCAGAGAAAAAAATTGTCATTTGTACAGAAACTTCAACTATACTCCCCAACTGGATGAACAACACTCCCGAACTCTGTTTTTCTGACCTTTGCTGCTTGTTTTGCTCTTAACTTTCTCCACCGAACTCCAAATGAATTTATTCTTGTTTTATTGGAATCTAGATTCAAAGAGTTTTCAAATGACTACAAATTCATAATTTTTAGACCATTGCACTAGGTGCAATTAATTTCCCAAAAACAACATTTTTCTAAGCTTCCTAAATGAGTTTAATTTCAAGTTATTTTTTCATGTTTGTTATTTTAGATGGATGTGTGAGTTTAATGGTCATGAGTGGTGTTTAGTGCACCAATGAAAATGTTACCGTGCACAAATTTTAAAAGGAAATTTCAATAAGTAATAGATCTGTGAACAAGAGGGAAAGATATACGTATAAGATAACGTGTTGTCAACTTTGACATTTGCTTACTATTTTAATCATAATTTTTTCCACAGACCTGCAACTGATGTGATTCTTTTTTTACTAGAAATTAGACTCAAACATCTTTCCAATGACTACTAGTTTTTAAATTTTGGACATCTGAGTAGGTACAGTTAATTCCTCAAAATTAAAGTTTTACAAATTTTTGTCAACTCTTACATTTGTTGGTTGTTTTACTCTAAACTTTCTCCACCGAACTCCAAATGAGTTGATTCTTTTTTTGTTGGAATCTAGACTCAAAGAAATTTCAAATGACTACTAATTTGTATTTTTTGGACATCTGAGTAGGTACAGTTAATTTCTTAAAGTTAACGTTATATATATTCGTCCCAAATCTGACCTTTGTTGGTTGTTTTGCTGATAACTTTCTCCACCGAACTCTAAATGAGTTGATTCTTGTTTTGTTGGAATCTAGACTTAAAGATCTTTCAAATGAATATTAACTCATAATTTTTAGACCAATGTACTAGATGAATATTAACTCATAATTTTTAAGCTTTCTAAATGAGTTTACTTTCAAGTTAGTGTTTTTCATGTTTCTATTTTATTCTATTTTATTTTATTTCTTTATAAACTTGCAACCATCAACCATGACCAACACGAGTCATCCATTGAAAAAAATGGACAAAGACAGCCTTAAGCACAAAAAAATCACCATGGGGAGTCACGTTCTCCCAACTGGGGAGTGACTTGCTAAAACACTCACATGGGGTCTTTGCTCCATAATAGGCTGGACAAAGATGAGTTTTGATGCACTTGCAACCATCAACCATGACCAACAGGAGTTATCCATTGAAAACAATGGACAAAGGTAACCTTAAACACAGAAAAATCACCATGGAGGGTCACGTTCTCCCAAGGGTACCTATTAAGCCACTAGTAATGGGTTGTAGGCACCATGTAATCAATTACTGGAGCATCTCTTAGCTTCAAATGTTGGGACATTTGAACTACCTTGCTGAAACACCCACATTGGGTCTTTGCTCCACAATGAGTTGGGCAAAGTACAGTTTTGATGGAGGTTGGAGAGAAGACCAAAATGAAGAGGGAGAGAGGAATGAAATCTGATTTGAAAATGGAGGGTACAAAGAGGGGTAGTTTCGGAATCTCAAAAAGGTAAATTTGCATCCCTTTTCACCACAGCGACTGCAAAAACAAAATCCACAGTTCACTAAGAAGCTAACACGTGACCGTTGTTAAATTTTTGTCAAATTTTAGTTGTTAACATATCGCGATCCCCACTATATACACCCTACACCCCCACAGAAATGGCTTGCTCTCATTCTCTCTGTTGTTTTTTCTCCATTGTGTATGGTAGTCGTGTGCTTTTGTGCGTGGTGGTGTGGTGGTGCAAGAGCTTGGTCGAAGAGGTTCCTAGTTCAAGAAGGTGGTCCGATGGTCGTCAACGGTGGTGGTGGGTTGCAATAGCTCGTCGTAGGTGCAAATGCTTAAACAGAGACTTGAAACAGATTTCAAAATTCGTAAATGTCTTCAACAAATATTGACAACGAATTTCAAAATTTATTGAAGAGCCGACAAGGCAAGCACATCCCTCTTCAGCAAACGAATCAAGCACCTAACTCAATGGATGTAACAAAAATGAAAACAATTGGGGAAGAGAGAAAAAAAGAAATGAGATTGTGGGCGTGGGTGGGGTGCGACATAGGGATGAATAAAAAGGGAAAGAGGATTTAAGGTTTTAAATAAAAGTATAAAAATAAATAGTAAAAATAAAAAATATTTACTGTATTTTTGAAAAAAAAAATTGGAGAGTAGAGGGAGAATATATGGTGGTGTAGGGAGAAACTTTTGTTTTCAGATGTTAGTACGAAATTATTCGACAGTTCCTTCTTCCACCTCCGTACCTATTTTTTCTGCACCCCACAAAATAAATTTCCTAATCATTTTTCAACTTTGCATAGTACAATCCAAAAATTAAAAATGATTTTCATGTGTATTGTGAAAATCACTTGTCCCTTAAGAAAAGACTTTCGTTAATTTAAATCTAAAAAATGGCAAGTTATTTTTAATTTTTAGATTGTACAATTGAAAAGAAAAGGATAAAATGGAAATTTTCTTTTGTGCGGGACTGCAGAAAGAAACTTATGTTGATGTAAAGAAACTGCCAAATTATTAAAATGCTGTGAAGTTTAGGTAGGTTTCCCTCCCATGCTTTTGTTGGAGGATAATGAACCCTTTTACTTTTTCCTAATTCTCTAACATGTCTTCGGTCTTTCACAAAATTATCCTTAATTCTTTGTTTCTGAATTCCAAGTTGAGTAGGTTGGAATTCATAGTAGAAACTTTGACTTACTCAAGTAATAGTTATATGTATCCCATTAGTTATCGCACTGAAGTTTTAAATTTATAATGAAATTACCTATTTTCTTATTTTACTTTTGTATTTATAAATTTTGAAATAGATTTTTAATTATAATTGACTTAATCACTACCCAAAAGTCTATAAATGTAATTCATCTATAAATATGTTTAATTTGTAATGATTGACCAATTGAGAAACCATCTAGTATATAGAAACTTAGAATTCGAAATGACCTTCCACCAACATTGGTTTAAAAATGTTGACCGTTTACTTAGAAATAACTAGTGAATTAAATAGTCTAAAAAGATTTCCATGTGAAAGAAATATAATAAAAAATATTAAAATGAATTAACTTATCCTTCATAAAGTTTGAAAAATGTTGGAATGAAATGATATTGGTGGTGACTAAAGTTTTGAAAAAAGAAATTTGTTTTATACTTGTTAGGTAATTATTTGATAGGTTTGATCAAAGAGGAGGTTAAAGTGATAGAGAGGGAGAAGAGTGTGTGTGTGTGTGTGTTTGATATAGATAAATAAAAGTAAAGAAAGTAGAAAGGATTGTTGAAGTAGGTGTGTGACAAGGCAGAGGAAAAAAGAAGTTTTGTTTGGTATGAGGTTTTTGTTTGTGTGGGTGAATGAGTGTAATAGGGATAGGGATTGGAATAACTGCCCCCTTTTTATATTATAACTGCCAAGTGTCTGGCAAGACAGCAACCTCATTGTGTGTTTTATGAGAAGCAATGTGTTTTTAGTTTTAGTTTAAATAACTGGTGAGGTTGTGTAGAAGTAGAAAGAATACATGATAGGATAGATTGGTGACGTGCCTGTCGTCTTGTGAATGCGGAGGACTGAACTACTAACCTTATTTTCAATTCCCTTCATTTGCTTTCGTCTCTTACATCCTTTCTTCCTCCTTCAAGTTAAAACTTATTTCCTTTTGATAGTCATAGTCAAATTTGATAGTTCAAATTCTGTAATCAAGGCGATGTTTCTGTAGGCTTCATTCAACATACTCATCAACCAAATACTATCTCCAGTCCTGAGTGTACAACATTAAGGCCAACACGACACATTTTAGTATATACCCTCATTACGCCAACGTACCATATTTAGGACCATAATTAGCTTAATTATAATAAATTATGGATTATTTATATTATTTTGTATTATAAAAACTAAACTACTATAAAAACTGAATTATACTAATTTTTTTTTATTTTCTTAGTTCAATTATTAATTTCTTTTAGTTTAATTATGATATAGTTAATTATAATTTAGTTACTTTTGCCAAGTCTTAACCATAATACAACCAACACCTGTTTCCTAGAAGCGAGTAACTACATACTTGTGAAGTACAAACGATAAGTAACACAAATACCATAGCAAAATATTGAAAACTGAAAAAAAATTGATAGATACGAAACGATTGACTGGGCTACGACTAAGACCACGCCGCTTATGGGAATGTGCATCATGGTGGACATTTTTCACTCTTTCCAAATTGGAATCGCTCAGCAGGAGCAACTTCCTATAATTTTAGTTTCTTAAACAGCTAAAATCTCCTTCAACGCTACAAGGAAAGTAACTCATTCTACACTAACACAACAAAACATAAAATTAAGATTAAAATTTTCGGACTCACAAACGTATGGTTATACAAAAGCATTCATTAATACAGGTGACAGGAAATTATTACCACCATCGAGACAAACCTAATCTAATTCTACAATTCATATATTAATTCTTAGACCAACGATCTGTAGACTATTTTACAGTTTGAGCTTCTTCAAAAAGAATCAGAGTTGCATTTCATTATGAACCTGTACTTTTTTAAATGGGTGTGCTAGCAAGAGCTTCAGATAACAACACAATAATGAGTTCCAGCGCCAACTAGACACAAATCCAAATATGGTCGAGTCGAGCCACACAAGGCTTCCTCTGCTTTAAATTTTATTGAACCTTCGCAAGGCTTCGGCTAGATACACCGTGTAATAGTTTCACAAACCCAAGAAAGCTTAATTTTCCATCAGTGTGGCGTATCCAATCGTGAAGAACAACATGAACAGGGATAGAGGGACCAAGTCCAAGTTCCTAAACAATATTTTGAAGAAATATGATGCGGATTAGGCATATATACTCATGAACTAAAATAGTTGTACATAGACAACTGTAATTTTAAAATGTTTCACCCTATCACTAACAAGAGTCACGTCAGTACATTCTTGACAGATCCAGCAGTAATCAGTAGCAGATAACTGCAGACTTGTTAGATCCATATAAAGTGGCAGATAGAAAGTGTATATGCATTAAATTATGCAAAGTGATGCCGTCAGATGTAGTTACTCAATTTTTTTTGGAAGACCTTTGTTAAATTTGGTTGGAGGGCCATGCATGAATTTTTAAGGTCTTTAGTCTCTTCACCTATTATGGGAAAGGGTGGTGTTTTATGGCCAAGGGCATCTTTATGGTTCAAAGCCTTGCTATACATCTAATTTTTGGGTTCTTTAGTTTCTTATCCTCCATTACTTCCACTTTCTGTTCTTTCCTAATAAATTTTCTGCAACTACCCCCTCCATCTGTTTTAGTTTCCCATGTAACTACCCCTGCCATTAGTTCTTTTCTTTCTTTACTTTCCCTACGGCCTATGGAGGATTCCTTATCCTCCTAAGTTGTACTTTCTGTTCTTCCTAATAAATTTTGTAACTACCCATTCCCCACTCCAAAAAGAAGGGTTACAACCTACATCAATTACAAGCACACACATACATAAATCAGTTATAGTGGAAATAACGGTAAATGCAGCTTCAAGAATAATCGCTAATAGTCTAAGAGTGAAGTGTTCTTTTCTGAACGTACTGAAGCAAGCTCTTCAATGACAATAGCCCTGTTTCCATCTTTATCAAAAAGCTCATAGGCACAGCGAGCATGTTGTTCCCATCGATCAAGAGCTTCAAGTTGATGCACACTCAACGCAGCTGCACAAAATTCTTCAAAATCCATCCTTCTATATTGTAATGAATTCAGCTGTCATAAAAAGAAATATAAAGAACATGTAAGATTGAAACAAATCAAATTAAGAGATATGTCTATATACACAGAACATGATAGTTTTACCGAGGAAAGAAAGTCAGGGATGCGAGACTCTTTCATGGCATCTGTTGCATATTTCATCAAGGCCTGCCCAGAATGTATGAATTAGAAAAGCTTGTGGAATCTAACATAGATAAACTTCATACACATTGTGTGATGACTAACCTTGTTAACATTCTCTAAAGATATGCTGCCATTTTTGCTTGGTTCTAGCAGTGAAAATTGCTCCCTCAGATAATAGAGTTCATCTGCAGTCAGTGTCTTTGACAAGGCCTGTGAAAGAGACAAATATAATTAATTAGTCAATTACTAAAAGAAAACTAAATTGCAAACACGTGTGGTCAGAAGCACGCACCCTTAAGGCAGCCTTGCGTAAGGACGATGATCTCATATATGTCTTCATGAGCTTAAATATTAAAATATCAAGTGGAACTTTTACATTGTTGTAATTTCGTATCCAAGGATGACCTGCAAGCTAAAGATTATTGGTGGAAGCTTGAAAAATATCTTACTAGATATGAATGATGATATAGGTAAAAGAAAAAACTGACTTAGAGCCTGAGCAGCAGATATCCGCTTCCGTGGGTCCTTATTCAGTAAGCGTTTGACAAAATCCTTTGCTTCTGAAGATAAAGATGGCCACGGTGTTTCATCAAAGCTAGGATCAGCTTTCAGAACTGCCCTGAAAATACCAGACTCCGTTCGAGCCCAAAATGGACGACTACCACATAAAAGAATATATGCTATCACGCCTATACTCCACACATCAGCCTCTGTGCTGTAAGATCTATGGAGAACTTCAGGGGCCACATAATATGCACTTCCAACAATATCATTAAGCCTTTCATCTGTAAGACGCAATTCAAGAAACAATATCATTCCCAAGGTCTCATGATGTAAAGGATACTACTATCAACTACCAGGTAAGAACTTGTAAAGGAAGACCTGGTCTGACAAAATCTGATAACCCAAAGTCTATAGCTTTCAACTCAGAACTTTCATCCTTTTTAGTGTACAAAAAATTCTGAAAAGAAAAATACAAGGAGGTTACATAATATTCCAAGTTGAAATTCATATTCAATGAGTCAATCTAACCTTTCAATATATATATATATATATAGAAAAGCAATTTATTTAGGGGATTTTCTTTGCTATTATTTATGGTTTACTTTGTTTCCTAAGCACCAAAATATATATATTAAGTAAGCTAATGTTAGAGCTGGTGCCCAAGTGACTGGTGAACTGTAGCTAGGACTCCTCATGTAGATAAGTTAGAGATCTTCATCAAACATTTACCTGTGAGATAAGAATGAGGGGCTTCTTTGGGGAAGGGTGTAAAATTCAGTTACAAATGGGTAATCCCCCCATGCCCAACTAACCATTTCCATGCCTAGCTAGTGTTTACATGAGTCTGGAAATATAGAAGATTCAGAGGCTTTAACCATATGCTCACCTCTGGCTTAAGGTCTCGGTGCACAACACCCTGAAGATGACAAAATGCAACAACATTTAGAATCTGCACCATTACAGCCTTTGCATCATCTTCTGAGTATTTCCCTCCCCTAAAGAAAAAAATTAACCGTGTAGTTAGTGGCAAGGCGCAATTCCAAATGTCAACTTTCTTATCAGTATAGAATGTAAAGTAAAGCAGGTCTGTTAAATGAAATTACCTTGATAATATCATATCTAAGAGCTCCCCCCCTTCACATAACCTGAATTGTCAATAAGATCCAGCTGGTTACAAAAACAGTATAAAGCAAAAAAGAAAAATCAACGACCAATAGGTATTCTATAAACAAAAATATGATAACCTAATACATAGTGCAGGTGTCACTAAAAAGGTTGTATCATATATTGTTATGATAAGATGTTTTATTTGAGCTAAAAGAAAAGTTATTGTTAAACTTCACTAGGATGGCCCGAGAGCACTACAGCTACAACATAGCTTTGAAGATAAACAGAAACAAACATCCCAAACTTACTCCATTACAATGTACACGTTATCTTGGTCTTCAAACGCATCATAGAACTGTATCAAATTGCTGTGTCCATTCAAAGCTCGCAATATTTTCACCTCCCTTCTCACATCTTCGATAGCAATTGCTGTTGTCATCTGGCAAAAAAAGAGGGTGAAGATGAAAACAATAGTCGTAATTCCTTCTATACAAAAAATCATCGAAAAGGACATAAAACCTCAAGTTTTCTCCAGTAAACGATCCAAACTAGTTGGAACTCAACGACAATCTCAGAACTGCCAAGTGTTCCAAGTGACGCACCAAATGTAAGGCAGAAGGGCATATGATGATTAAGATTAAGATTGAACATAAAAAAAATTAACCTTTGATTTTGGTATGACCTTAACAGCCACTTGTTGACCCTTAAGCTCACCCTTCTTGAACCTAGCAGAACAAGTATACCCAAAATGCCCTCGACCCACTTCTTCACCAACTTCCAACCTACTCGTGAACTCCTTGGAAAACCCAAACCTCTTATCCAAATCCGCCGCAGCTCCACCGCCATCCTCCCCCTCCTCCGCTATCGCAGCTGCCGCCGCCTTCTTTCCCTGCCGCCGCGTCAGCACAGCCCTTATGTGCTTAGCCGGCGAAGGCGGAGGGAACGGCCTCCGGAAGAACCTCCTCGGCGTGGAGGCCGCGCTCCTGCTCCCTCCCGCCGGCGCTGGAGACTTTTTCAGGAAGCGCGCGGGGCTCGGGCTGTAGAACGGGAAGAACGGAGACTGTTTCCCGGCGGCGACGTCATCTTTCCGACGGTGGTTCTCGGCTGCGGCAGGACTAAGTGGGGCTTTTGGGATTTGCGAAGGGTCGGCTTCGGCTTCCGCTTCGCGAAGCGCGTAAGGGTTCGCCTTCTGTGGCTTCGATGTGCAAACTCCCATCACTGAAAGATCACAGAAGCTGAGAGCTAATCAATCATTGGTCACGCCATTGCAGAGAAGCTTCCTCTGGGTCTTGGTGTTTTCTGCGAAAGATTCGAACTTTGCAGAGGGTTTTAAAGAGGGCAGAAGTGGATTTGTTGAGGCAGGGGAAGAAGAAGAAGAGAAGACGACGAAGAAGAAGAATGGTGATTTCACGCGACACGTGGCATGCACGTGAGTATTGGGTTTTGGGTGTTCATTGAATTGGGAAGTAAAGAGAGGAAGCTAAGGAGAGAAGGGAAGGTCTGAAATTGAATTAACGAGGAAGAGGATGATGATGAGAACAGTGATGTGCTTGGGTAAGAAGATGGCAAAGGGGGGTTGTATTCTATTGTTTCTTGCCACAGGTTTGGCTACATATTGTTCCCCCTTTTGACTCATCACCAACACTGCCGTACCAAGAGAAATATACCATTATTATAGCAACAAAGAAAAATCTTATCTTTTAATCAAATTATTTGTTACTGTCACGATGAAAAATCTTTCAATTCCCAATTGACTAAAACAAAACACGTTATCTGTTCATACCACTTGTTATTCGGTTGAAGTAAAGTCCAATTCAAGAGCTAATTTAATATATTCTTGACTTATTAACCACTTTTTTGTAAATAGTTCGGGCATGCTTCTTCCCTCTTTGTTTGGCTTAAACAAGAAATCAGGCCGAATGTGGTATTCCCTTTCCAACTGTGAAGTGAACAACAGCGACGGTTTGAGATCACTTTGTTAGATGTCACACGTAAATAAGCAACACCAAAATCACACGTATCACCTTTTGAAAAACATCTTTTACTCCGAAACCTATAAAGAGAGAAAGAAAAAATGGTGTCAAAAAAGTCTCACTTATGCTCTGTCTGCTCGAGTAACACAGCTTCTGCATACTGATACAAAAATTGAATGCAGTTTGAATTGAAGTATACAATAATAATATTATATAATGTTAAAGGATTTGTTATATTTTATGTGATGAATAGAGTCTGAGATCTGTTTTCTTATCTTGGGACTCAGATACGGATCTGGTACATGGAAGTAAGTTGATTTGGCAGTAGCATATGATTTGTTGTTCACATGCAAACTCTGGATTTAACAATGCACGTAAGACAATTTTATAAATTTCCCTGACCAACACGACTTGGAGGTTCTCACCCATGTGAGGGCCAACTTCAATACAAATTACAGTGAGTGATTAGTAAGCAATCCCTTGCATCCTTTTTCTTTCGTTGTTCTAAATGCAATTACCATGCAAACTTACTTCTTTTTTGCTTTTAGATTTAATTATTTTGAATGTTCGTATTTTGTGCAATTTTTTCAAATAGATATTATTTGATCTTAATTATGTTCTTATTTTTGTAAAATTTACTCAATTAAAATCTTGCTGTTAATTGGACGGGAGGGCGTTAAAATTTACGTATTTATTTGCCGACTATACAATTTTTAATGATGTGGCACAGTTTAAGTGGAATTTATTTTGTTTTAATTTTTAAATAAGTTAATGTGCAGCTACAGCGGTGTGCAGCTACGGCGACAAAAAGCATCCCTGAACCCATGTCAACCAGCTCTCCTACATCGGCGGCAACACCAAGATCCTCGTCATCGACTACGTCATCATGTTTCCCGCTTTCCTTTCCAAGCTCACGGCTCTCTGCGACACCACGCCGCAAGACCTCACCTTCAAGTACCAACTCCCTAGCGAAGACCTCGATGCCCTAATCTTCGTTACTAATGATGATGACCTGGAACACATGATGCACGAGTACGACCATCTCTATCGCCCTTCCAAACCTGCTAAGATAAGACTCTTTTTCTTCACGCTTTCGTCAAACCCTAATTCCTCATTCTCCTCATATCGTGATCGCTTCGTTGATGCTCTTAACTCTGCTCCAATTCCTCTGCAACCTGACGCCATCAAAACCCCTCCTGTTACTCCTTCCAATGTCGATTACCTCTTCGGTCTCGATAAGGTCGTTGCTCCTCCCACTCTCTCTCCTACATTTGCGGCCGTCAATCCAGGAGGAGGTTCCACCTGCTAATCAATTGCAGCCTCCACTCCATTGCTCTACAACCCCCCTTTTGAATCATTCTATCGAATTTCACGATTCTACCACATACTCATTTCGATAAGAAGACCTAGATGGAAATTATCACCAAAACTATTCCAGGGATCCTCCTTTCTCCCCCACAAAAGCGTTTTTTAACACGATTTAATGTCAAAGAATCATATAATTCTTTCGGGCAGTAGATTCCACCTTTTTTCCCTTTTCAAAATCTTAAAGTTTTAAATTTTTCCATCCGAATAATAATGGGCACCAACCTGGTTCTAAGCCAAAGAGAAATATTCTCATTAATGACGTAGTTATCAATAATAAACTACAAATTTTGTCGTTTAATTGGATTCATTGTATCTTAATAATCTCACATTGAATGTTTGAAGCAATATAGTAAAATAACTTTTGCTCAACATTACTTAAGTTGCAAATGAGAATAGTGCATGGACTCACAACCTTAAGTAAAATATGTAAACATTACTTAAGTTGCATTGGAAAATAAGAATAGTGCCTGGACTCACAACCTTAAGTAAAGTATGCAAACCCAAATAATGGTAACTTCACCTCCAACATTAATTAATCATCCTTTGATGGAAATCATGGAGGAAAAAATAAATACAGTGGAAGATATAATGGTTGGTGGAAATAATAATGTTCGGTATCGAGTCTTCAACAAGTATATTCATATTGTTAATGTAAGACCCATGAAATATAGAGATTGTAGGAATAAAATTTTATTAAAACTTGAATATGTTTTCTTTTAAGAGTTTATATGTCTAACAAGGTGTTGTGTGTGTACTTCTTGATTAGAACATAATTGTTATGATATTTTTTTGATGTTATTTTAATAAAAGTGCAACACATGTTGGTTTGTTTATTGGATTGTGATATGTGTGTGTTATTATCAATGTGATATGTTTGCTTGTTGGTAGAAATGGTTGTCTAGGATTGAATGTGAGTGGGTTCAATTCCTAGGAGAAAGTTTAGGGAAAACCTTAGTTTTTTATTTATTATTATACATAGGGACAAAATGGTCTTTTTACCATTATTAATTGGTTCAAAAATTAAATAATGGGGTGTGGGAAGTAAAGGGTCCATGTGACAAATTAGAATTTGACATAAGATGAGGGGTAGTGTGAAAGTGAAGAGAACGAGAGTTTAAGATAGAATTGAATTTAAAAATCAGTGGGAATATTAATAAGAGATATGATAGGGTGGTTTTCAAGATTTGAAAGAGATTTTCTAAAAACATAAAGTTAGGATTTGAAAATAAAATATAGATAAAAGAAGAAAGGGGAGGGGTGGGGCTGCATTTTTAGAAACCTTACGTAAAAGAGAGAAACAAAGATAGGGAGAACATTTTTGAAAGAGGGAAGAAAGGACTGAACATGGGAAAGGGAGGATTCAACTATAGTAATGTGAGAAGTTTAGGATTGCTATGATCCTTGTGGTTAAGGAAAACCTTAAGCATTGGCCTATGAGGAATCTTATTGTTAAGAAGTGGACTTTAAGCCTAATTCAACCCCCCAAAACTTAACACATTCCCTTCACGCTGAGGTATAGACATTTTAAGCGTGATAGTATAAATGGGTGGTCCGATAGCGGCCCAACAATGGGTGGAATAAATATGCCTAAGAAATAAAAAATGTCGCTAGGATAGGCTCTAACCTTGGCACTGATACCATATTAAAAAGTGAGTTTTAAGCCTAACTTAACTCCACAAAACGAGTTTGTAAGGTGAGGTTTGCACCCCACTTATATATCATAATTTGGCCTTATTTGTAGTCGATATGGGACTTCCAACACTTACCTTGTTCTTATTGTTTGTTGTTGTTAGCATAAAGATGAATCTCAGAAGTTTTGATGGTGTCTCAAAATCATGTCTCAAGTGCTCTTGTTGCAAGAAGATCTTCTTAAAGACTTGTTTTTATGTTAAAGCTTTTGTAATTGAGTAGAATCATGAATAGGTTGTGGTTTATCTCTGATTCCATGTATTGTTTGCCTTTAATTTCCTTAAAATTTGTTTCAAATCAGAAAACCTCATTTTCACTCAGGATAATCGATTATCAACTAATGATAATTGAATATATAATGAAATCTTAATATGTGATGTGTGTTTCTTTTTACATTAGCATATTCTATTTGTGTGTTTATGTGTTTGTCTATTGGTGTATGTTTGGTTCTTGTTGCAATGGTTATCTAGTGAATGTGAGTAGAGAGATATAACATGTTTGTGGAACAAGCTCTAGGTAGAGACGACACATATGTGTAGTGCTTTAGTATATATAATTATTCATATTTTTTCATTATTGTTTTAGATAACTAACTTTATACATAGTTTTGAGTTTAATATCTTGTATATAAAATTTAATTCTGATTATGTTTTGAATAACTGTAATGCGACTTTATATTCCTTAACTTGTTAACTATTCTATTTTATTGAATGTGTGATAATTTCTATATAATATTTATATTATTTAAATGAGATGTTACTTATTACATGATAATGTTATATGCCACATCTTAGTATAATATGACAATGTTTTGTATTCAATTTATCTATAAATTTTGACCTAATTTTACCCCAATTTTTTTAAAATAAACAATTTTGTTTTTCTTTAAAATAGGACCAAATTAATAATTAAATTTAATTATACACATATTAAAATAATTTCTATAAATCTATTCATTAAATTACTCCACTTAAATATTAAAATTAATTTTATTTTATAATTTTTTTTTATTTTCAATAAGAAACCTCTATTTTAAACTTATAATTTCTTTTAAATATTAAAACTATAAATACAAAATGATACTTATAATTTTTTAATTTTAATATTTGAAATAATTTCAAGAAAAATATTCTTTGTTAACTTATTTATAAATTTAATGTAATAAATACATGTAAATTTTTTAATTAAAATTAAACATATATAAAATAACATTAATTTTAATATTTAAGTGAAATAATTTGATACATAAATTCTAAAAACTTATTCTAAGATTTATATATAAGTTATAATTAAACTTAAATACAATTGAACAACATTTTTCTATTGCATTTCATAACATTAACATCTATATATTTAATATTTTTCTATTGTATTCCATGACATTAACATCAAAGTTGTCATGCACTTAACCATTACAGACTAAAGAGATAAAAGGAACAAAAACTTATTTAAGCCTTGGTTTTAAGATATCATACGTAAATTTCATGTATATTTTATTTAGAATTCATAAGGAACAAAAATGTACTCCTTTCATTTCAACCCAACACTTAGAACCCAACAAAGTATTTGTATGGTTTCTAACCAATAAATGCGCTACATAACACCTTCAGTGTAAGTTTCCAATAACAACTATCAAAATCACTCAGAACATTGCCTTGTCCATCAGCTATATTAATTAATTGCATCTCAATGGTGAACACCCAATAAAATGTTAAGAGTTTATAGTAATTTGTAAGAGAAGAGGTTGACAAAATTGTTGGCTAAAATTTTCATATGTAACAATATCAATCCTTATCCACTTTATTTCATCTCAGCCCCACTCCCAACACTTGAGTAAAAATGAGTTCATATCTGAACCTTTTACCATATGTATATGCTGCAATCATCTGGTTGTTTTCCTTAGCCTGAAAAGAGAGGATATGGGTTATGAACTGTTCGTTTGAACTTCACGTATCAGCAATTGTCAGAGTAGCTAAAAAACGACATCATTTCAATTCATACAGTCATTAATTTATCTGTGTATCTGTTTAGCTGACAGATTAAAACATACCAGAGTGTTATTGGAACATCTTGCTATATGCCTTTTTCTCTAGGTCACGCCTATCAGCTATCTGCAACAACAAAGCATCGACTATATAATGCTTGTTCAATTTAGATAGAAAAAAAAAAGTGATTTGTTTTAGTAAAATAGTTTAGTGATTATTTCAGTTATTTAAAAAACATAAGCTAATTCACGTTTGTTCATGATCATAAAATAAACTTTTTTAAAAGAAGCAGCTGATTTTATAAGTTATAACTTTGGATTTTGTAATCTTTACGGCTTCTGGTTATTTTGAAAAGTTGAAACAATCACATAAAAAAAGCACTTTGAAAGAAAAGTGATTCTTTAAAGAAAAACAGCTGTGAAAAGTGATTACTCACCTTCTTCCTAGCAGCAGCAAGTTCCTTTTTAATTCCAGCTGAAAATAGAAAGATATCAGTTATGCTAAAGGAAACTTTAGATTACTAAGTAGCAGAACTGCACTATAAAGTTTAGTAAAACTATCCATACAAAATCACATCATTATCATCAGTTCTTTGTAAAATGGACATTATATTCATTGATTTGTTTTTTTTTTCTTTCTCTATACTTTTAACTCTTCTCTTTATCTTCCTAAGAAAATGTGGAACTGTCTCTCCATTTTGCATCAATAGCTTGACTAAAATAAACGAGAAATTGAAATTTAGCATAGCAATTAAAACACAGAAGAGTAGATGACAGAAAGGGCAGAGCAAAAATTGTATGTTCATAACTAACCATCATTTGGCTCCAAGGCCAGTGCCTTCTTAAAGCTTTCAACTGCAGCATCAATGTCATGGAGTGCCATATATGCCTGGTGAATTGGAAGTAACATAGTTATCAGAGTTAAAGGCAGGACGTATTAAATAGCAGTAAAGCATACTGACATAATAAAGGGTTACAAAAGCTCCAAACTTTTGACAGAAAGCACTTCAATTACAATACCAACCTGTCCTTGGCGAAACAAGGCTTTAGCATTGTTGTCTCCCTCACGCATTGCAAATTCTGTATCCAACAATGCTCCTTTAATATCCCCTAATTTTAATTTCGAAGCCTTGAAATAGACAAAACACAAACAATTAGGAGAAAAAGAGAAAATTTAGTTAATATTGGCAACATAATCAAATGAATATAATAGTACAACATATTAACTCCCAACTTACAGAACTGTTTGTAAAAATCTGAGACTTCGTTTTTCTCAATCCTGAACTTATCTCTGCAAAGCCAATATATACAGTAATACATTCTTGTTATCAGAGTAGGTGAAATGAAGTTGTGGCATACAAAACCACAGCAATGCACAACTAAGCTAAAGAAATAGTACATAAAGGCAGCATACCCTCATCAATGCCTTCCTTTTCCCAACAAATATCCAGGTAGCGTAAAGCTTTCCTGTACTTCCTTAGAGCCATTTTGTAGTCTTGTTTCTGCCAGAAAAATGAAAATCATATTATTTTCTTGCTACTAAGAATTACAGGAAAAGGGGGGCAACTACTGCAAAATAAGCACTCCACAACTATAAACTGACAGAAAAATTATTTCATTCATATCTCAGAAAACCAATATAAGCCTTTTCAGGTCAGGGTATGAAATAATATATCAGAATAATAATCTGAGTTTTAATACCCTGTAATACTCATTGCCAAAAGTTTTAATTGAGTCCACAGATTTCATCCACCAGTTAAGTTCATTAGGGCTCTCATCAAGGTCTGCTGGCCAATCAGGATAGGTGTCTCCATCTTTGAAGAAGTTAGATATCCCATCATCTGCACCTTCAGGAATTTCTCCACAATCCACAATTTTAACATCAAGAGTGGGACGGTCATCATCTCCGGTTGCAACATGCTCGATTGATCGGACGACTCCCATTCCTTTAACTACTTTTCCAAATACAACATGCTTACCGTCTAGATGGGAAGTTCGGGTAGTAGTGATGAAAAACTGTGAACCATTTGTGTTGGGACCAGAGTTTGCCATTGATAGCACCCCTTTCCTTTCATGCTTTAACTCAAAATTTTCATCTTCAAACTTAACTCCGTATATAGATTCTCCTCCCGTACCATCTCCAGCAGATATATCTCCTCCTTGAATCATGAAGCCTTTAATAACGCGATGAAAGCAAGATCCCTGAAAATACAACAGAACATAACACAATTTCAGAAATTGACATTTGAACTAATATCAGATTTATCTCTTGTGGAGACAATATCTCATGGAAGAAGCATTATATGTCAAGACTATAACGCAAGACGTTAATTAAGAAAATAATAAGAGGAATTTGTTTGCCATTTTGCTTAATTATAAGCAAGATTTATACTTTAAAATATCTCGCCAATATCTCTCAGGAACCTCAACAAATAAGTTAAGAGATGAGAACTATTTATCATCATACCTTAAATCCCAAATATATTATCACAAAGAACAGTGAACACATGAATATTTTGATTCGTTTGATGCTGAAACCAAAGCCAACAGATTCAGAACTTCCTATCAAAACATAGCACAACAGAGCCAACTGGGCAATATATACTTCAGTAAAATTCTTCCCAATTTATGCTCATTTTACACGATATTCTTGAGCAATGAACTAAGAACAGACACCAGAAGAATAATGAATTCCCTGCTGTAGTATTAATCAAGATGAACAAAAAACAATTTTTATACTTCAAGACCGATATAACACGAATTACTAAAATTTAAACTATTAAATCTTCCAATATCTGTTCATGTGCAGTAATCTTTTTCTTTCCTTTCTGCATCGGTGAGATAAAATTCTACATTAATTATTATATCATTTTAAAAACAAAATCTGGAACACTGGAAGGTTGGCATATCTCCTGGATCATAATGTATTATCAATGGCCAATTACTATACACTAAGTTGACGAATATTTTCAAATACAAATAATTTATGGAATTTCAAAAGCAATTCGCCCCGGGAAAAAACAAAGTTTTAGATTGAAGAAACAGTATCAACCCCAACATTGATACAAGTAAAAGAATCCTTTTGCAGGAAGTAAAAATTGAATGACTATAATAAGGTATGTACAATCAAAGAATCTACTATAATAAGGTAAAAGAATCCTTTTGCAGGACATAACAGTCTTTTCAAAACTCTTCGTCCAAAAGTGATGAAATAAAAAGCACCGTCAAATTCAACCCTTGGAATACTACAAAGTTCAGATCTTAGAGCAGCTAAAATTCTAAAAACATCAAGATACGGCGATGAAAAGGGAGCAACAAGACATCCAACCAATGCTCTAAATCGAAATATCAAGTTTTGAACGCCCCCGTTACACTCTAATGGCAAAAAAGACATATTTATTTCATTCAAATAGCATATAGGATTCACACAGAAGAATTCATGAAGCGGGGCATAAACCATTTGACAAACAAGAGTAAAAAAGCAATCTTTGAGAGATGAAAAGGGAGAATTGAATAGACATAGAAGAAGGGTATATGGATAAAGTGAGAAATGAAAGGTAGAAAGATTTAAAAAAAAAAAAAAAAAAAGACCTTGAAATGAAGGGGCACCCCTGTATTTGGACCAATGCCTTTCTCACCAGTGCAGAGAGCTCTGAAGTTCTCAGCAGTTTTGGGAGTAACAGCATCGTAAAGCTCGACCACTATCCTTCCTTCAAGCTCTTCCCCTATGCCGATGTCCAAAAAGCATCTTCCTCTCCCCATCTCTCTGTCTGCGATGTGATTCACTGTGATGTTGGCTGGGGGATGAAGTAGAATGCTTACAAGACCTTCTAGACTCTTCTCTGAGGTCACTCTTCAAAGTTCAATCCGTAACAAACAGAGTGTGAAAAAGGGGGAAAATTAATTGGAGCAGATAATAATTGAAGAAACAAAAGTTAAAAAAAGAAAAGAAAAAAAAAACATAAGTCTTGGGATGTTAGTTGAGAGGACCCTCACTCACACAACACAACACAACCCTGATGCTTGCTAAGGCTTTTTTAGTTTATGTTTTACTTTGTTTCTCAACTCAACCCCTGGCTTCATCCCTACCAGCTTCAACTTTGAAAAGCCTCAAAATTTATTTTTATTTATTTATATAATAATTATTAATAAATTAATTTAGTTTCGTGTGTGTCTGAAACGAGTGTTGTATGGCAACTAGGTAAGGCGTTTGCATTGTTTTCTCAGATCTTGATTGCCAAATTTGGATATATGTAGGGTCCGTAGATTAAAGGGTAAATTTTAACCAGAATGGATACTCTTTCTCTTTTCTTTCTTTTTGTTCTTTTTAGGAATGAAAGAGAGACACTAATCTATTCAAATATAGAATCTATCTAAGGCGTTAGCCTTTCTTTATTTAACTTATATATCATATAATCATGAGAATTGAATATTTAATCACTTAAAGAAACATGGCCATTTGGAAGAACAGCACATTAATTAGTGTCGCAGCCCTAATAATAAGTCCATTTTGCATAATTATTGTGACGCTTTCTTGTATAGTGCTGTTTATATTACATGTTACTAAATGTTTATAAGTTTATAAATTTAAATTTTATTTCATGATCAAGCTTAATATGTATAGTAATATGTTTTATTGATTATTATATTTAAATTTATTACACTTCATGTTGGTTATTCCTTGTATCTTGGTATGTGAATTTCTTTGTATAGTCATGAATCCTTGCACTAGTTGCTTTTGTTATGCTTGCTAATATGCTGCTTGCAATTGTTGAGAATATAATCTTGCATAAAACTTTGACAGGTCCAAACAAAACAAGTTTTTCAGTATATGATTTTCATATCCAATCTCGACCTTTCTACCATAATGTCTTCAAGTTATTGAAAGGTTTACATTGATTTTAGGATTAGAGAAGATAGAGGTACTGGCAGAGTATGTCACTGTTACATTGTTTAGGTTATGCTTCATCTATATTCATGCATTAAGCTGAGTCATACAAAATATTTCTTCAGCATGTTTAATAACTTTTTTTTTCCTAGTTTTGCTGAATAATATCAATTTAGTCTTTGTTAGCATAAAGTTGAAGATCAAAAATTTAGTAGATTTATGTATAGGATGTGGTTTATAATTGATTCTATGTATTGTTTCTCTTAAGTTACGTTAAAATTTATTTTAAATCAGAAAACCTCATTTTATAGTCAAGATAATTGATTATCAATTTATAATAATTGATTATCAGTAATCAATTACTTGTCATAATTGATTATAATGAATAATTATGAGAATTTTTAAGCTTACATTAAATGCACAATTACTTGAAAACGGATTTTTGGAGGTATATTTGAGTGACATCTCTATAATCAGACTGAGACTCTCACGAAGTACAACATACGAAACAAGTGTATTTCGAAAAATCTTATATACAGTGTGTGGTGATAAGTGTTCTAGGGTTTATTGAACCCTTGTGCTGTGGCTTTAAGAACTTCGTGTGTTGGCATAGAGCGAAAACTTTCACAGTGAGTGTGATTGAGTGTTATTGCTTTTGCTGAGTTAAAAGTCTATCATCCTTCTTGAAGCATTCGGAAGAGGTGTCAATCCTTTGTGAAGATTCAGCGGAGGTGTTCATCCCTTGTGGGTTATAAGGGAAGTGAATTTCATCTCTTGAGGTAACATGAGAGGTGATTTCTAAACTTTTACAAATTATTTCTTTGTGATTGTAATATGTAATTGTTTTGTGAGTAATGAACTGTTTATCTTGCGACTGGATGTAGGATTGGTAAAATCCGAACCAGGATAAAATCATCTATGCAAATTTCTCTCAACCTTACTCTCTTTATTTGTTATTTTTATTTGTCTGATAAGTTTACTTGTCTGGTAAGTTTATTTGTTTGGTAAGTTTATTGAGTAGAAATTAAAAAGCACACGTTCGTATTAAAAATCTTCTTGGTTTATTATTCCATGCTAATCATTCCATTGCAGCCGCTCTAACCGTCTATTATTTTAAAAATATGTGAAATTGGTCCTCACTTAGTAAATTTTGTGTTAACGTTGTCAATTCCGTTGAATATGCGTTAAATAATTTTTGTAATAAAGAAAAAGTGAGAGAGAAAATAATTATGAAAGGGTAACCCTCTTTATTAAATAAAATTCCTCATAAAACGACAGTAGCTTATCTTCTACCATTTTTCTTCTATAAAATTAATTGTCATAACTCTGTTCAATCGGGTAAGCCTATATCTCCAATACTGATCATAACTCTGTTTTTCATTCACGCCTATGGGATCCTTTGTATTCGGGGTTGCATGTGCTATAATATTAAAAACACAATTTTCTATGATCACTTTTCTGATCTGTGACGAAGTTCGAAGTATCAGCATGTATTTGAATTCATGTGGGTACTTTCAGTGTTTTCTCTTTTTCATCTGGGTATGTTCACAGCGGTGTGAGTAGTGGGTACATGTTTATCGGTAGCTTTGGATTTTTTTATTTATTTTTTGATAATTCATTGATGGGTTTCTCTCTATCTAAACGTTTCAGAAAGTTATATATTCTAGGCTGTAATATTGAGATTCAGAGGTAATGGATTTTCTTCTTAAATTCAAGCATTGGATTATAATTCAGTGTTAGTTTGATTTTTTCTCATCGATTTTAATTTTCACATTATCATTTTTAACGGAATCTGTATTTGGATTTGCTAATTTCTGACATGAAAAGGTGGAAGACTGAATGGCTTGAATGCAACTGCAGCGCGATCCTATCCGCAGGCACGCCTTGCATGTCCTCGTGAGCCGCAATATTTTCCATCAGCTTTCCAACGGTGTCCTCTCTATCCGATTCTATACAAACACGATCTTTGGCATTTTCACGCTTGCTGTCAATGTCGTCATCATCCACCGCTGCGATAACAACGAGATATCCAGCATCAGAAGCGAATCGTATTCGATTCTTGGAAGTGTTGAAGGTTGCAGCGGTTGTGCCAGAAAAAAGGGCTACGCATGGGCGGCGGCGGAAGGTTTTCGGCATCGTCGGTAACAATAAAGAGATGAACGCGTCAGTAGTGAAGGATCAAAGTTGTATAGACGTAGAGATGATCTAGAAGAAGTATTGGCCTTTGAAAATAAAATACTGTTGGGATATGTGAATTTGGTAGATGGTTTGGATCTTGTCTTTCACATCACGGATTGTTTCAAACGATTAACTTCAATGGAGAAGAAGATCCCCTGACACACCTAAAAAATAACATTTATTTCAAAGTCCATTACTGTTGTCAGTCATAAAATAACACCTCAAAAATATTTTCTCTCTCACTTTTTGTACTGCAAAAGAAAGAAGAAAAAATAATACTGACAAAGAAAAAAAAATTATTAAATAGAATTAATTTCACACACTTTTAAAATAGAGACTAAATTGATATTTTTTAGTAAAATTATAGAAAAAAAACTATTAAACCTTACTCCATTCCTTTTTTTTTTTGCCTAAAAATAATCATGTTCCTATAATTTCAAATCGTCTAAATAACTCTTATCCACAATTTTATTTTATTTTCCATTTAAATCCATTAGATAAAAGTGTTGAAAATACAATTTGGCTTGGTTATGGTGCACAAAATTTGCTCCCACCCTCAACACAACTCCTACAATCTTTTGATTATTTTACAAGAGAAAAATAAGTGAGATGTGCTCTCATCATTTCTTTACATTTATTACCTAGTTGTATTCCTTTTTTTTCTTTCTAAATTTTATTTTGTTGGGATGTTATCCATAAACACTTTCCATTTAAAGTATTGGACATTTGGAAGAGCCTTCACACTTTTTCAAGAGTTAAACATACTAGTATTTTTCCCGGTGCTTCGCAATAGTATAAGTTGATTTAACCAAAAACATTATGTCATTTGCATTTTTCCAAACCCATGTGTCCTTTTTTTCTCTTTTAAAAGATTTATTTGATATAAGTTGCTCAAGTTTGTGCTCTTTGCCTGCTTCCAAAACTATTCATCTTCTCTTTCATACTACATATGTCATTCCCAACTAGTTTCATTCCATTTTCAAGCTCATATAATGTTTTGTTCTTACAATTTGAGTCTAGGAAAGTTGTGGCTTAGTGGTATATTAGACAAACATTCATCTACAACGCTATCATTTCTAACATCATCATTTCCACACCATGATCGTCTAAATAATCCAATATCTTTAAGATATATTAGATTGGTAGGGAGATCTAAAAATATTTGAGAAGATATTTGCTAGATTAAAAACAGATTTGGCAAATATTATATTTTGATATTTATTAATATTGTTAAATAAGATAATTATTTAACAATATGAAATAAAATATCTTAAGATATAGTTTTCCCAAATTATATTTTATAATAAATATTTATCAATTATCAAAGTAGTTTTAGTAGGAAAAATAGAGAAAACCACAAGATCCAAAATTTGTTGTTTGTTCCCTTTTTTGGCTTAGCCAAATTTCTTCAATTTTTCATGTTATGCTTGGATTGCTTCTTGTGTTCTTGATTGCTTTCTATTCTTAGATTTATCTTTAAGGTGTCATGAAACTTTAACCAATTTATTTTCACACTAGATGCTAGTGAACTAACACACCTCAAAATATCCAAAGAACATTTATGCAACAAAAAAGTTATTTTAACATGTTTTTGTGTGTCATGCTAAATAAATCCAATTATAACAAATATTAATTAAAATATTTTAAAGTACAAAAACGAATTAAGAATCCAATATTAAAGGCTAAATGAAGGCATAAATGTGCACTCATCACACCCTGCACTTATCCTTTTGCTCTCTTAACCAAAACTTAGTAATTTCAAAACTTTATTCTGGATAAACATATCAACATTAAATCAAAGGAAAACAACTTCACTAGAAACTAATCAACTTTCTAAATCAAGTTGTCATGAATCATGTGTCAATACCCAATTTCGTCCGGGTAAATAAGGTTTCACAAAAATAAAAAAAAAAAGAACAAAAGAATAAAAAATATATATTATTTGTTTTACTATTTGCACCCCAAATTAAATTTTGGGTAAAATATGTTTTTCGTCCTTTAAGTATCACACGTTTTTTGTTTTAGTCCCTACTCAAAACTTTGATGGTTTTTAGTCCTTATAGTTTTGAAACTCTGAGTTTTAGTCCTTCAAATTGAACGGTGTTAAGTTTTAGTAGAGGTGGCAAATGGCAACACCGTTTGTCACCTCTACTAAAACTTAACACCGTTCAATTTAAAGGATTAAAACTTAGAGTTTCAAAACTATAAGGACTGAAAACCATCAAAGTTTTGAGTAGGGACTAAAACCAAAAACGTGTGATACCTAAGGGACGAAAAACATATTTAACCCTTAAATTTTTATTCCTTAATTCAATGGCCCAAAATAATCTCACTATTTTTTACTTCCTCACCACCTCTTTCACTTATCACACCCCACATTCCACATCATCTACCTTTTTTATTTACTTTTTCCACCTCATTTCCTTATTAATTTTTATATACCAACTTTTCTAATTATTCCACTTACATTTTTAATTATATCTTCTTCATCAACATTATTTCACCTACTTTCTTCACCCACTTTTTATATTATTTCTTTCATTTATTTTCCACATTAACTTTTACTATTTCCTAATTTTATTTCACCTACTTTGTCCTCCAACTTTTTATATTATTTCTTTCACTTATTTTTCACATTAAATTTTACTATCTACTATATTTTATTTCACCTACTTTCTTCACCCACTTTTTATATTATTTCTTTAACTTAATTTTATTTCACCTAATCTCTCCACCAACTTTTTATATTATTTCTTTTACTTGTTTTTCACTTTAACTTTCTTTATTTTTCACTCATTGTAAAAAAATTATATTTTATTTAATATTCTCTTCATCCTTGACTCTATAAATACTCACATTCTCTTCACTCCAAAAACAGACAATTACACAATATCTATCTTTTTCTCTCACACCAAACCTCTTCATTTTCATCCCAAAACTCTATTTCATTCTTCCTGCCACACACACAACTCTATCCACACCCCCATTCTGTTTGGGCTTAAACCCATTCTTTCTGCAAACAAAAATAAAAGATTGGGCCTGAGCACACTATTTCGGGATGCACCTCTAGTTTCATCTTTACACCCCTGTAAACAACAAGAAAAGGGCCTTGGGCTTGACCAGCAACTACTACGTGGCACCCCTAAACCTCACTGTTGCACTCCTATCGTCCTTTGGGCCTGAGATAAGGAGTTTTCCGACACAGCTGGTTTTTTTTCTATACACCCCTACGTTTATTGAACTTTTATTTGTTTTTTTTTTACTTTCTGCATCTATTTTTATAAGCACACACCACACCTTTATTGTTGTCTTTTTGTTGCACTATTTTTATGTTTGGGTTTGCTTTTATTCTAGGTTTAATGTCTCGGTAGGTCCCTATTTTCGGCGTGAATTTCAAATAGGTCCCTTTTCTTTTCGGCGTCTCAATTGGGTTCTTTTTTGTGTAAAATTGGAGCAATTAGGGGTCTGCCGTCAAATTACACAAACGGCCGTTTAAGTTTGCCTACGTGTTATTAAAAATGATTTTGAATTAATTTTTGTATTAAAAAATGGATTTGTTCTTCAAGGGCAAAAAAGGCAAAATGGGGCAAACCCTTTTCTTCTTTTCTTCTTCGATTGGAAGCGCGGTTCTTCTTTTCTTCTTCGATTGGAAGCGCGGAGGGGAAATCCCTTCCGAATGAAGAACTTACAAGAGGTCACGATGCTATTCGCTATCAGGACCGCCAGCGACGACGCCGGTCACCACCAGGGCTTCTCCCAGCGCCCCGCTTCACTTTGGGCAAAGCACTCCTGCACCAGCATCCACAACCGTCGCGACCCCTCGAGATCTCCAGTCAGGCGACCGTTGCGCGACCACGCTCCGTCAAGCTAGGACAGCCACCGGCGATGACGGTCACCATAGGAGGAAGATTTACCAGCGTCAACGCGACCTTCTCCTTCTTTTCGGCGTCTCAATTGGGTTCTTTTTTGTGTAAAATTGGAGCAATTAGGGGTCTGCCGTCAAATTACACAAACGGCCGTTTAAGTTTGCCTACGTGTTATTAAAAATGATTTTGAATTAATTTTTGTATTAAAAAATGGATTTGTTCTTCAAGGGCAAAAAAGGCAAAATGGGGCAAACCCTTTTCTTCTTTTCTTCTTCGATTGGAAGCGCGGTTCTTCTTTTCTTCTTCGATTGGAAGCGCGGAGGGGAAATCCCTTCCGAATGAAGAACTTACAAGAGGTCACGATGCTATTCGCTATCAGGACCGCCGGCGACGACGCCGGTCACCACCAGGGCTTCTCCCAGCGCCCCGCTTCACTTTGGGAAAAGCACTCCTGCACCAGCGTCCACAACCGTCGCGACCCCTCGAGATCTCCAGTCAGGCGACCGTTGCGCGACCACGCTCCGTCAAGCTAGGACATCCACCGGCGATGACGGTCACCATAGGAGGAAGATTTACCAGCGTCAACGCGACCTTCTCCTTCTTCGCTCTTCTCCGACAAGAATATTAAAAACAAAAGTAGAGACAGCTAGCAGAAACAAAATGCTCAAGTCAAACAAACTCTTCGTATCCACGTACAAACTTAGCACACAGATTCACCTACTGTCACACAGCAGTAGAACACAATCATGAAAGAAGAAACCGAATTGATAATTTGATTATCTGAATATCAAAGACAGATTCTTTCTTCTTGTTTTTAAGATATCATGGAATCAATCCTGAACAGCTGAAACCAACAAAAAAAATCGTCCACCTCTTTTTTCTTTTCCCGCTTGCTCTTCACCTCATGAAAAGGATCTACACAATTAACAAACCTAAGATTAGAAAAATCGCACCCATATCTGATAGCATCTCTAACACGTGGATTAATTCGTTCTGTTGTTTCTCATTTTCCAGCAATGCGCGAGCGAGCAAAGCAATAATCTCGAAACCTTGAACGAAGGTGTTCGCACGTTTCGCTCCAAGTGAAAGAAATATCAAGAACCTCGAAACGAAAAACACAGAGAGATAGAAAGAGAGAGAAAGGAACTTGTGAAAGGACTGTTGCCTTTTTTGCCCTTGAAGAACAAATCCATTTTTTAATACAAAAATTAATTCAAAATCATTTTTAATAACACGTAGGCAAACTTAAACGGCCGTTTGTATAATTTGACGGCAGACCCCTAATTGCTCCAATTTTACACAAAAAAGAACCCAATTGAGACGCCGAAAAGAAAAGGAACCTATTTGAAATTCACGCCGAAAATAGGGACCTACCGAGACATTAAACCTTTATTCTATTAGTTAACATTTGCTGAACCAAAATTATAAAAAATAGAAAGATAAAATTTTAAATTATAGTATATAAAAAAGGATATAAAAAAGGATATAAAAAAGATAAAGTTATAAAAACAAAAATATTGTTCGTGGTGTTTCTTGTATTTTTTTTTCTCATTTTTTGTTAATAACTAAATAAAGTTTTTTCTATTTTCTATTTCATTTGGACACATATACAAATATTATTATTATTCTCGTTTAATAAAACTTACAAAAAAAAATGAAAGATAAAAAAAAAAGTAAAAAATATAAAGTAAAAAGAAATAATAATAAAATATAAAAATTAAATGATGGTAGGAGTGTTTCTGCGATCATACGCATCGGCCTAACACTCAATACTCACAATTTTTCCTGAATAAGTAAATAAGCATTCATGTGATTGTTCACATCGTTTTAATGCTTAATATCTTTCTTTCTCTTATAAAAAAAATACCAAAAATATTTTAAAGGTTAAGTGTATGTGTGATCGCTCGCATCGTCCCTGTGCTAAACACATTTTCTCTTTCTTTTACAAAAACATACAAAAAATATGTTTTAAAGGTTAAGCACACGTGTGATCACTCGCATCGTCGTTGTGCTAAAGACCTTTCATCTTTCTTTTATAAAAAAAATACCAAAAATGAAAAAACCTTCAAAAACTAAAAACACCCATTTTAAACAAGCAATCTTTCAGGCAGAACTACGTGATCATTGATTCTCCATCAAAAGTGGAGATACGTAGGAGCAATGCTAGTCCTTGTCAGGTTCACTTTCCCAAAAATCCAAATTTATCCATAATCATTTTCCAAACAAATTTTCTAAACAATTTCTCAAACAATCTTTCCAGTTTCTAAAAGAACTACGTAACCCTGATTTCTCATTTTGATGAGAATACGTAGGAGCAAGGTCAATCCTTGTCGGACACAAAAAAACTAAAAAATATATTTTGTTTCTTTAGAGTTTTATTTTAAGGGATAGTTAAACATTTTGAAAACCACATCATATTCGCGTTTTTAGTTAAAGGTACTGCCTTAAGGCAGGCGTTGTAGGGTGCTAATACCTTCCCTACACGTAACCGACTCCCGAACTTAGAATCTCATTTTCGTAGACCATGCATTATCATTTTATGGTTTTTCGATAGTTTTCCAAAATAAACTATGGTGGCGACTCCAAATCTTTTTTTCAAATTCATTATCCTTTTTTGGATCGTCGTCCCGTCGCGATTCTGGTTGCGACATCATGAAAATGGGAAAACTCTATTTTAAACACGAGTTATTTTTTTGAATTTACCACGAAATCAAGTATGAGGGAGATCACTTAAGTTAAAATGTATATTCACTCATTAATGCTCTCTTAAGTGTTTAGGCTTGTGTTTATACTCAAAATACTAATTTATGTAAACACTACCATAACTTAGCAAGATTCTAATATTTACAAACTTTTGGAAAACATGCATTCAAAGATCATAAAAACTTTGTAAAGGTTGTAATATGGTCAAGGAAAATGTAGGAAAGCTTTAGGATATAAAGGTTTAAAACGTTTGGATTGAAAAAATTAAGGAGCAAATATTTTGGAAACAAAATATATTATTTTCTCTATGCTTTTTTTGAGAAAGCAATTATCTTTCTTTTTCTACATTTTGTTTTCCACTTTTACTTCTTCCTCTCTTTTTTTTCCTTTCACCCTCTTTTCTTCATGAAACTTTTTTCTTCCTTTTTTCATCATTCCTAACAAGTTTCATTAGCTCCTTCTTTCATCCTATGGTAGCAGGGAAATATATTCTTTCTCTTTTTAAGGTTTTGTAGTGGCTTAAAACAAGAAAAAGAGATTTAAAGTTCAAATGGGCTACTAGTGGATTAATATTAGGGTAGACTTATTTGGCCAAGTAACTAAAAACGAGAAATGTCTCAATCATATTAAATAATGCATATCTACCTAAGTTGTAAAAACAAATAATCAAGCAAAATATTAGAGTATAAAAAAAACATAAGCAAGTCACTTAAAAAAAATAGAAACAATACATGGTGGTCCACCCATCACAATTAAGCTCAAAACTCACAACGCTAAAAACTCTTTCACAAAATATTCAACCAAGTAATTATCAAATTAATTTAATTAATAATTTATAATTATGAATTAATTAAATTAGCTTATAATCAATTTAACAATCCATTCAACATAAAACAAAACTACTATGATAGTTTTATTGACTAAATCAAATCCTAAAATCGAATGTCGATATGTTTTATTTTAAAAGAATAAAATATTTTAAGATGAATTTCTTATTAAACAACTGTCTAAAAGTTTCACAAAGCAGAGAGTTAATACGTTCGTAATTTTCTCAAAAATAAATCACATTTTTTTATGGAAATAAAACAAAAATTGAAAAACAGAAAAAAAAAGTTAATCACTATTAGTCTCTCTTACACTTATTTCAAAAATTTCTTTAATTTTATGAATTACAAATTACGATGTACAACAATAAATTTACGATGTACATAAATTTCCATAAAATATTCTTAGATCCAATTTACGTCAGAAAAATTTCCTAATATAAATTTTTATAACTTGTAGGCTCAATACCTGTTTTTGTCCCTCTTTTTAAGGGAAATGTTCACTTTCGTCCTACCTTTTTCAAAAAGTTCAATTTGGTCCCACGTTGTGAAAAAAGTGTCCAAGTTAATCCTTTTTGGTCACGGCGTTAAATATTTAACGATTCTTGTGCCAGCTAGGAGTGTGGTGTGCAACGTGGCTTTTTACTTGCGTAACGTGGCAGTTACAGCTTTCCATTAACTGAAAACGTGGCAGTGGCAGTGAGATTAAAATTCTGAGCATTAGGGTTTGATTTGGGTATTTCGAAATTGGTCTTTGAGGATTGAGAATGGGTTCCCAAGGGTGTTCTTCGTTTTCGAAAAGCTGGGCCAAAGGATCTTCTCATTCGTCCCATGGTGGTGCTTCTAGGGGAGGTGGGTTAATCCCTACTTGTTACTGCGGTGATATTGCAGTAATGAAAGTGGCCAGAACCACGAAGAATGCTGGGAGAAATTTTTGGGGTTGTCCTCATTACAAGGTTTTAAGTATACCCTTGTCAGTTAATGTTTTCTTTAGTTGATTTGATGCATTTGTTCATAGATTCCCTAACATGGTGAATAACAGGGTGGATCTTCAATTGGGAGCTGCTGTAACTTTTTCAAGTGGTGTTGTGAAGACAACGTGGATGAAAAAGATTGCACAATTCTGAAGAGAATAAGTGAGTTGGAAAATGCAGTGAAGGATTTGCAAAAAATCCAGAAAATGATGAAGTTGTTAGTTATAGCTTTGTGTGTGTTTATTGTGGTTGACCTTGTAATTTTGAAGTTGTGGTTAGGTTGAATGAGTTAGATCGTGAATTTGGGTATTTGGATGTTGTGGTTAGGTTGATTTAGTTAGATCGTGATTTATTTGTTATTAGCTGGCTTAATACCTGTTATGTATTTGGATGCTTGAAAGAAGTACGTTGACAATGGGAAGGTGTTTTGGTTGGTGTAACATCAGTTATGCAATGCAATGTACAAAATGTTCGAATCAGTCCCCCATTTGGTTTAAAAATGTTGAAACAGGTGAACCGAATAATGCATATGACTGAGGACTAATGGCACATATTGACAGTCTCTCCATTTGGTTTAAAGATGTTGAAACATGTCAACCCAATAATGCATATGACTGAGTGTTACGTGCCTGAGTACAAAACTCTTTATTACTGCCACTCTGGGTATCCCAATACACAATATCACAACTTGACGCTCGTCCTTGCTCCGCTCGTCCAGTCCTGTTGCTCCCGCTCGCTGAGGACGCTCGTCCTCACTCCTCGTTGCTTCCACTTGCTCAGGACGCTCGTCCTCGCTCCGCTCGCTGGGGACGCTCGTCCTTGCCCCTCGTTGCCCCGCTCGCTCCGCTTCCAGTCGCTTAGGACGCTCGTCCTCGCCCCTCGTTACCTCCACTAGCTCAGGACGCTTGTCCTCGCTTCGCTCGTTCAGCCCTGTTGCCTCCACTCGCTGAGGACGCTCGTCCTCTACCGTACGGCTCACAAGCACATAATGCATATTAAGATTGAAATAGGTCAACCCAATAATGCATTTTAAGAAGTGACTAATGGCACATATTAGAAATCTAAATACAAGCTTTGACCAAAACATGATGAAAGCACTTTGATTAATGAAATAAACGCAGTTCAGGTTTGTCACCAAAGTACATGATATTCAATACATATATCCTCCAATTCATCTAAAAAGACAATACATGTCTGTTACCAAAATAAGGCCGTACAGTACATGATAAAGATCCAGAACTATCTATCTATCTTTTCTTCTGACTCTGAATTTTGGTGGACGGGATGCTTGGGAAGTTGGTTGTGTTGGCTGGGTTGCTTCTGCTGGCTGGGTTGCTTCTGATGACTGGGTTGTTTGTGTTGGCTGAGTTGCTTCTGGTGGGTGGTTTGCTTCTGCTGGTTGGGGCCGTAAAGGGCAGTTATTCCTGTTGTGCTTTGTCTGACGGCAAATGCTACACTTTTTCCTATGCCCTCCAACACGCATTTGAGTGTCATCCTTAGTTAACTCCCATGCCTCCAACTTGCGTTTTTTCTTCGGCCTCCCAGGCAACTTCCTTATCAGTGGTGGTAGTACATCATTGAAATTTATCGTTTGCCATAGTTGGGGACCATTGAGTGGAAAAATTATGGACGCATACACCTCTTCATATGTGGATCTTCTGAAGCAACTGGGTATAAAATTATCTGGATGAACATTACAGTAGTTCATTGCTGCAATTGCATGACAGCATGGGATGCCACTGATCATCCACTTTCTGCAGCTACACTCTTTAGTGTCCAGATCCACTGTGAACTTGTTCCCAACAGATGAAGTGTGCCTAACCTCAAAAATCTTTCGTGCAGCCCAACTGAAAGAAATAAAACACATCAATGAACGTAAATAAGAAGATGTATATAAACTGTGGTAATAAGATTACCTTGGCAGCCAAAATCTAGACAAATTACATTCTTTCTGAAGCCTGTTCTTTATCTTTGGGCATATTGTGAACTCCATAGATGCCACCTTGCTTCTGTTGGTGGCCCACCTTTTCATGAGATACAATCTGATATCCTCCATCATTGTTATAATTGGTTTTCCTCTTGCATGAATGAGGACACTGTTGAAAGCTTCAGTGATGTTGTTATCAAGGGTATCACACATTGGTTGAGCTGTGAAGCGAGACCTTGACCAAAACCTGTGGTAATAACATTTCTCAAATGGGTTACAATACATCTGTGATAGTAATGTGTATATAATGGCTAATGGGTTACCTTGGGGGAATGGCTATGAGGTATTTATATGCTTCAACATTGACTTCTTTAATTTTCAGCATTTCTCTCTCCCAAGCCTGGGGATATGTGCTGGTTGCAGCACTCCACATCAGATTTTTTAATACCTGCCCACCAAACCTTTTCCTAAAGTTTGCATAGAAGTGCCTTAAACAGTATCTTTGTTCTGCCCGAGGCAAAAGCTCTTGGATAGCTAAGACTAACCCCTGCACAATTAAATTTAGTAATAAAACCATATCGTGTACAAAATCATTAACTAAATTGCAAAAACCATATCCTATACCTTCTGCTGGTCTGACATCCATGTGCACCCTCCACATACTTCACTGCCCCCAAGGTCTTCAATTAACAATTGCAAAAACCATGTCCAGCTGTCTTTGTTCTCCACTTCTACTACTGCATAGGCAAGGGGAAGCATTTGGTCGTTTGGATCCCTACCGACAGCAGTCAGCAGCTCCCCCTTGTAAACACCTTTCAAAAAACATCCGTCTAAACATATAATGGGCCTACAACTTATGAAACTATCTTTACAAGCTTTCAGACAAACATACATTCTTTGAAAAATTGGGTCACCATTATGAGAGTCAACTTTAATTTGCACTGTTGAGCCTGGATTACACCTCAACAGCTCATGTCCATAGTCGTACACCCTTTTATATTGTTCTATGAAATCTCCTTCAACCATTCTTGTGGCAATTAACTTTGCCCTTCTTGCCTTGGATATTGTAACATTTGTATTCCATTTTCTTTGAGCTTTAGTACGAATATCACTCACCTTTAAACTAGGATTCTCAACTAAAGATCTATCTATTTCTTGACTTAACCACTTAGCATTCATCAGTTTAATATTAAGTTGTCTACTACAACTATGAGTATCAATTATCTTCCTCAATTGCCAAATCTTTCGTGATGGCAAATAACCACAATAAGCTAGCCATGGGCACTTACCTTGGCAACCCATGCATGTCACCCTCACCCTACGGTTATCATTTTTCATAAATTTTAGATCCCTCCCAGCATGAACAGCATACCTTCTAATAGCATCCTTAAACTCTTCCCTGTCATTAAAAATAGTGCCCACTTCCCACTTGTAATCTGCCATGGACTTCTGCTTTGCGTATTTTGAAAAAGGACCTACATCTATTGTATCATCATTGTCATCCTCCTCCTCACTTGCACTATTTTCAGGAGTTAAAAGCTTATCAGACTCCCACTCATCATCTGACAAACCCCTCCACTGTTGGGTTTCTTTTTCACTGTCTTCATCATCCACGTATTCATCACCACTCAAATCATCCATTCCTGCTACATCATCACTGTTCACTTCCACTTCTTCTTCACTTTCGACCTCAATTTCAGCCTCACTTACACTCTCAACTTCATCCTCATTCTCAACCTCCACTGCAACCTCATCATCTTCTGCATCCTCATGTTGAACATCCTTATTATACACTGAATCCTCCTTCTCAACCTCCAATGCATCGTCATGCTCAACATCCAACCAATCCTCATTGTCAACATCCAGTAAATCCTGCTTCTGAACCTCCAATCCTTCACTTACATTCTCAACATCCCGTGCATCCTCATTCTCAACCTCCACTGCACCCTCCACTACGTCTTCCATTCCTTCTTCACCACCCTCAACATGTGCTTCTCCTCCTACGCCACTATCCTCACCACTTTCTGCATGACCTTCACATAGCAAAAGAATCTCATTCTCATCATTTTGTAAGATAGTTGCTTCGTCCACCCCATGCACAACATACAGGTTCACTTCCCCCAAATACTTAGCCACATTCAACATGTTCATAGCTCCTTTATCATCATCAACCTTATGTAGAACATGTTGGACACTGTAATATAATTCTTCTACTTCCATGTATCCCATATGGTTAAGTGAACCTAAAACTCCAAAATAACACCATTTATCGAGGTCTACGTCCCAATTAGTTATCTCTCCCCCTATATAATTAAAGGGGACTTCTTTGATCAAGGTCCCACCATGGTGGACCACTACCCGAAACATGTCATCAGACATCCCTACCCGAACCCTGCAAATGCAAACAGGGGACCACTAATCTCAGTTAAAGTAAGACAGTAAGACCTATGGGACCACTATCATGCATCAAAAGAAGACAACTTTCCACACAAAACAATTTCACCTTTCACCCATAGTTAAACCCCCTCAAACGCGACAACAATGAAAACATTTTCGAAAAACCTCTAACCTGATTTGATTTGCGGAATTCGATATCCTCTGCAGATTTCACCTTCAAGATCACCCAAATTTGATTTCCAGGTTCTCCAATATGCTTATCCTCAAAGACCAATTTCGAAATAGGCTCCCAAATCAAACCCTAACGCTCAGAATTTTAATCTCACTGCCACTGCCACGTTCTCAGTTAATGGAAAGCTGTAACTGCCACGTTACGCAAGTAAAAAGCCACGTTGCACACTACACTCCTAGCTGGCACAAGAATCGTTAAATATTTAACGCCATGACCAAAAAGGATTAACTTGGACACTTTTTTCACAACGTGGGACCAAATTGAACTTTTTAAAAAAGGTAGGACAAAAGTGAACATTTCCCTTAAAAAGAGGGACAAAAACAGGTATTAAGCCTAACTTGTATAGACGTCAAATTATTAACAAACAATAAAAGCAATATCCAACGTGAACAAAACTTTTATGGTAGTACCACCTCACAAAAATAAACTCGACCTCTTATTATTCAATAAGAAACTTTGCATATTAAAACATGAAAATATCGAGAATTATAAAGTAATAATAATATAAATATTATTTTATCATCTAAAATTTTAAATTACTCAAATATCAAATAATATAATTAAATCAAATAAAAAATTATTCTAGAACTCTAAAAGAATATATTTTAAAAAATAATGAAAAGAAATTAAAAACTGTGACCAAATTATTTAACTCTCTCTAATCAAAAAAAAAAAATTAGATTGAATTAAGTATAATAAAAGACTACTAAAACCTAAATTGAGATCCTTTTATAGAGTTTCAAACACCAATATATGCCCCTGTTTTAAAATTTTAAAACCTACATTTTTGGCATTAAGAGTAAGCTATTCACATTAACTTTTCAGACTTAATTTAAATTATAAATATGCAGCATAAAAATATGTAGAGACTAATGAAACAAGACCTAGAAAGTACACTTTCTTTGTCTTTTCTGTCTCTCCAAAAGTGATGTTTCATAATTAGTCCACAGCTCACCGTCTGAGAATCCAACGAGGATGGTTCACAAAAGTAGTACTCTAATCAATAACATCTCCATTTTCATCGAAGCACTCAAAAGAGAAATATTTACCAAACACTAAAAATAACAGTGATTATTCAAAGCTCAATGCAAACATCTAAGGACCACCTGAATAACTCATCTTCAAAACAAACAAATCATTCACCTAAGAAATTCAAAGCTTCAACTGCCTCCTTTAATGACCATTCATAATTTCATGTAACTCAAAACAGAACAAAATAAGTCTTTAAAAAACAATCATCATGAGATACCAAATTCACCAACTTCTCATTCACAGCTCACACTTTGGAGAAAAATGCAGATAAACTAAAGAACTTAACTGAAGAAGTTAAGAGAATCAATAGAACATAAATTATATTATCATAGCATAGACAATGCTGATGTCATTTTCTAATTAAAATTAATATTTTACCCAGATAACAACGGTTAAATTATTGATCATCTAGATAAAATGTAAATTTAAATTGAAAAATAACATGTCACTGCCTAAATTGATGGATCCAAGTGCTTTCTTTTTAAGATTTTCAAATATAATATCAACAATAAGCTAAGACTACCTTAAACTAGGAAATAGTAGTGAATTAACTATCACTGTGGGCATGTAAGTTTTGCCTTGGATGTTGTTCTACTTTGATCTCTTGAGGGGCTTGGACAGACGACAAGTCCTGGATGACAGGTTCCGGCGGCAGAGGAGGTGGAAGAGGAGGTGGTGCGATTCTGCCATCGACACAAGAGGAGCATTTGGTCTCAATCCAAGTTTCTACATCAAACTCTCCGTGACCCATGATCCGACGACCCGAACAGAGCCTACCAATCATGCCAGCAATGACACCTAAGACGGTGATGACTGCTAGAACCGCTATGACAGGTCCAACCGACCCGTGATCCAAATGGGTGGTGTATGCTTGCTGGGTTATTTCTATGGATGGTGGCTGTTGAACAAAAGGTGTCGACATGGGAGACAGGAGTTTGAAATAAAAATAAAAAACACAACTTTAACTGAAAAGAGAGAAAAAAATTGAGTCTTTTTGAAGAAATTCAAGTTTCAAATAGTTGAAAATGGGAAGACATTGGTGGGTTTGAGAGGAAAGATGAGAAATATGGGGATTTCCAAAATGGGTGTCGATTTCAACCTAGCATATGTGTTTTGGGTGCCCTTTTTCTCACTTTTGCCCCCAAATTATAGCAAAAGGGCAAGGTTGTATTTGAAAGGGTGGTATTTAGGGTTACTGTGTTGTGTTCATGATAGTGTGGAAAGTCTGTAGGGTTGAGTGTGGAGCAGATTAAACAGAAGAAGGAATTTTTTGGGTGGGAGAGTGGGGGTAACAGCAGGAAAATAAGAGAGAGAGAGAGAGAGAGAGCTGTGGTTTTTTCTATGTGCTTTTCCTGGTACTACAACTAATGACTTGGAGAGAAAGCTTTGGACAAGGGAATCATTTGACTACCGACAAGGGAAGTGTTAGCAAGCAAGATACATTCATGATCAGAGCAAAACTTCAAATGATAAAAATAACTTGGGTAAAATATAATAATAATGATAAGATTTTTATGTTATTATAATTTCTAAAATTACTGTAAGAATGAATAAATTTATCTTCTACATAATATTTTTTACTTAAAGAAATGTATTATTTAAGAATTAGTATATTTAATTTGATTAAAAAATATGCGTTTTCACAACTAAAATATAATTTAAAGGTCTAACATCTCACATTATATAAAAGCATATAATATAGTAAGTTCACATTTAAATAAAAGAGAACACTTAGAATAGATTCTAAATACAGTTTGTTAAGCTTACAGTCATCCTGAATTGAGTCATAATTTAAAACTTAAATATATTAGAGTATTTGAAAAGATAAAAACCACTTAAAGTCCTAATAAAATTAAGCAGCAACATTGTCTTCCTCCAAAGCCTGCTCCAGAGGCACCTCATCCGCCTCTACTCACATCCAAGTGAATGATCATTGCAAAAGAAAAGCATACCCAAGCAAAACACAAACACAAAAACAAGGGTGAGCTAGATATAAAAATCATGTTATAGCAGTCACATGCAACATACAAGTAAAGACAAATACATTACACTACACAAACATGACTTGTTGCACTTAAACTTGACTCGTCCGGACTTAGAATGATTGTCGAGCTATGACGGGTCGTGCACTCGTGGTGGCTTCTACTGCTTTGCAAAGCCATTGCCAATGAGTTTCACCCTACCACACTCACAAGGTTAGTCCGTTATCACTCACCTTGGGCCATACTGGAAGCACCCAAGACTAGGACCTTCTGCTACTACTCACGACATAGTTCAATCCTCTCTACTTGAGAATGATCAACCATTGTAGTTCCAGGATAACCCCCAAGACTGAGCTACCATGCAAATCATTATAAACACTAAGGGCACCACCATGAATCTTCTCCTTGAAGACCATGGAATTACGCTCAATATTATAGGGCACTACTATGTAGCCTCCTTAGAGATTCATGGAATTACGTCCATCAACCATACTTGTTACATTCAACCACCAAACATGTTTCATACCATCACATACTATTAGTTCAATAACATTACTACCATCATGGTATGCATTTCAATCATTCCATACACTTGGTTCACACAAAGCAAGAGCGAAAGAGAAGATTTGACCCAAAGGATTCGCACAGCGCATCCCCACTCACAAGGCGAATTAACTCGCTGGGTGTTGTACCTCATGTCCCTCGCATAGCGCACCCACATAATTCACTATACGAATTAACTCGCAGCGCGCATAAGACCTTCAACCTCTCGCATAGCACACCCAGGTCGTTATGCGAGAGACAAGACAAAGACCAACCCCCCTTAAACTCTCCTTATGCGCCACTTGCCTTTCGAATTAAATGGGTCATGGTTCCAGAGGCGAATCCACAAACATAGAGCAACACCCTCTGGTCATTCGCATAGCGAATGACTCAAACAATGAGCATTCTCTATAGGGTCTCGCTATGTGAGACAGCTTGCATAGCGAGTCTGCATAATCTGCAGAACACGAATTCTGTAGAATTATGCAACTCACACACTTTACCAATTATAGGCGCTTTTATCAAGTTCTAACACTCCTAATTCCTGTATTACACCTAATTAGACTTGTCTAGATGATTATAAGCATTCCTACTACAATTCTAAAGTTATTTAGACTCAATTTCTATCCTAGAACACCAAAATCAACAACTTAGGGACCCAAATCCAATTCTAATACTTCTAACTCGTTTTAGACCATTTTGAGATTCCTAACAAGTCCAAATTGACCTATCTAAGCTACCCAAACAGCCTAAACACACCTACAACCTCCAGTACTCAGAGTCACTACCTCACTTCCTCTCAAAGTGACCTAAGAACTATAGAAGCTCCAAATTTTCTATCCAACCAAGGTTATACAAATTTCACACTTCACTCACTTCTAATTGATCAATTATAACAATTTCAAACCCAGCCAAATCAATTCCAAACATCACAACATAGTTTCATAGATTCACATATGAACATGACAGTACGTACCATTTCATACACTCAAAACCTAAAATATAATCCAAACAGCAGAATATTACAGATTTCAACACCTATATTGTTCATACAACCCATAAAAAAGAAGCTAGCTCCCCTTACCTCAAGTTTTCACAACTCAACCCAAAGACTCGCCTCAACAGTACCTTGAGTTGTGAGAACTTAATAAACCCTACAGAACACTGGTGACAGAAACATTTCTTAGGGCTAAAATATAGTGGAAAAACAAAAGAAAAATGAAAGCGCAAGTCACATGCAACTGCAAAGATTGCATGTGCTAGTTCAAGGACGGAGAAGGGCTTGCATGGAGGGACTTACCAGCTTAAAACTCAAAACTAATTGGATGGTTCCGAAGCTCTCTACATTGCGGACATTTTGACACCACCTACACAGAAATCCAGTGGCTCAAAGAAAAGAAATGGAAGAGAGAAAGAGGAGATGTTGTAGAGAGAAGGTGGAAAAAATCTAAAACTGAATTTGTAGAGAAAGCAGTGTGTTGAGCTAATAGACCAGAATGTTTAAAAGCCTAGTTAAAGCCTGATTTTATTAACTTAAAGCACTCTTTACTCTATTTTCAGGTCTTTACATAAAAAAATATAAAATATAAATAGGATGATAGAGATAATAGTAGAATAAAGAATTTAACAGTATATATTGGTGTAAAATATTTTATACTTTCATTCTGTTTGACCTATTACAGTATAACTTTCAAATTAATTATTATAAAATTCAATAAACTTAGTATAGACACTGAAGTATGATTAGGGATAATGTTTAGTTATTATTACAATTTTTTTGGTGGAATGTGAGAACCTGAATAATTAACACACTAATCCATTCTCTGATCACACCATTAATGCACCGTGCCACGTCAAAATCCACTCACACTCCCACTGCATGCGTCTGCCAAGTGTCACAGTTATAGCACTCTGAGGACGTTAGTGGAAGACAAGTGGTGTGTGGAGAATGGGAGTTAGTTTCTGTGCAGGAAGGAAGTGAAATTTCAGAAAAACTCTTCCCATTCTCTGCATGCAATCACCCTCTTCCTCACGAAACTCTAGCCTTCTTCATCTCTGCCTTCTCTCTAAACTCTTTCATCTTCTCTCTAAGATCACTCACTACCAACATCTCTGCTTCCATTTCAGAAACCGTAGAATCATTCTCGGTGTTATAGGCTTTCATTAGAACCGAACAAGTTAGAATTCTGTGGCTGGTAAGTTCTCTTCTCTTAACGTTCTCTTCTTCTGTTTCTGCAAACCAAATTCTGGTTGCATGAATGAATTATAGGTCTGAACTGTATGTGATTTTGGTATCTTAGATTAAGTGGAAATCGTGGGGTGAATTTCTGGATAGAAAGCCGTAAGAGAAAGAGAGAAAATCTTAAGCAATTGGAAGTGCACTGCTAGACCAGGTAAGGGAAGCTTTAGTAATTTAATTTAATACTGGTTTGATGTTCATGACAGTAATGAAGTGTACTGGATGTTTGAATTATATGAAATATATGAATTTTTGGAGTATGCATGCACGAGTCTGTTGTACTGGTTGTATATGACTGATAAAGTTTTGAACTGTATGTGGATGATGTTATTGTTTGAACTGTATGCAGAGAATGAGATGTATGAGTTGGAAATTGATTGAATTTCTGTATAATTTGGAAAGATGATTTTTTTCTGTATGTTGATGATGATATGTTTGAACTGGAAAATGGAAAACTCTGTATTGATGAGATGACAATATAAATTCTGTAATGTATGAGATTTATGGTGAAGATGAAAATTTAAAGTTTCAAATCGTATGAAAACTGTGAAGTTATCGTGTTTGAAAAATCTGGAAATTCTTATCTTCTCTGATCGATCATGTACGCTCGTTATCGAACGGTCTTATACCGTTCGGTTTCCCTGGAAAAATCACTTAGAATAAGGATTCTTTCATTTGGAAAGGACTCTGATTAAGAACGAGCGTTATTGGTGTCAAGAGTTAGGTATGAGCGTTCGGCTTAGCCTAGCGTGTCCCACGATTGAAAATAAATTGAAGTATAGTTAGGACGCTCGGTTTTGTTTACCAGCGTTCGTCATAAGCAGCGCTTAGTATTATACTGAGCGTTCGTCCAAATGAACTCTCGATCTTAGATTGAGCGTTCGTTCTAGTTAGCGTTCGGTCTGATATCGAACGTTCGTTCAAATGCGCGTTCGTTCTATTTGGTGCTCGGTCATTGACCTGGCGTTCGTCCTAAGCAGTGTTCGGTTTATAACTGAACGCTCGTCTTATTGTTGCTTCGTGAGCGAACGTAACTAGCGTTCGTCCAAATCTTTAATTGACGTTCGGTCATTGACTGGCAGTGTTCCTATCAGAATTTTATCATATTCTGGTTAATTATTTAAATATATTTGAAATGTGTTTGTCCTTCTTATTTAATCTCAAGTCTTTGTACTTAGAATTTTCTTAAGTATTATTCTGATATTTTAGACTCAATCTCCATTAAATTACGAATTTTTCTTAACGTCTGTGAATGGATAAGGGTTCGTTTCTTTTGTTCAGAAACGAGGTTGCAGTGTAATGTAATACATTCATCTTGATCTATTAAGGGATAAGCTTTTGTTTAAATTAAGAGAGTGGAACACAGAATGAAAATTTGTATAAGAGAAATGGTTATTATGTGTGAATGGTAATTGGAATGAATTCTATTGGATTGGAATGTGAATGAGCGTTCCAAGGAGGAACGTCTCCATGATGTGAATATGAGAAGTAGTGTAGTATGACCATGGTAAAGCTGCTGATGGTTGTTCATCCTGATATTCCGTGATTGCTCATCCTCATGTAGAGGAGAGTAGTTCATGCGTGGGAATGGCAGGAGGCCCTAGTCCTACATAGTACTTTGGGCTGATAAGGGTTAACCTCGGGTGGCAGCTGTTGAGGGTATCCCAGTTACTACATCACCCGGGTGCAGGAACGCCTGTAGATACATGGATCATACAGTCCGGACAGTCTTAAATTATGAGAATTTGAATGAGTTACTGTATGCGTGGATATGTGTCTACTGTTGTATGAAATGTATGATTGATTTTCTATGTTAAAATATGTTGATTGTATGAATTAAATTACCTAAGCTTACCCTTGCAATTTCTTTGTGTTGTCTACTGTTTCTGTATGTCCGTCTTGTCAATGCAATGATCATCCATTGTGGATGTGAGCAGATGGTGAGGCACCCCTTGAAACAATGCTGGAAGAAGAAAATTTGGAGGATGCCAACCTTGTGGAAGTGGAAGTTAAAGCTGAGCAGTAGGGGCTCGTTCCTTAGTAGATGTTAGATTTTTCTGTATTGTATTTTGAGCGTTCTGTATATAGTTTTGCAGAATATTTCATCCAGAACTGGTTTTGTAATTTAGATAAATCCTGAACGCTGTACAATACTGTATATTCGGTTTTTATTTTGGAGCAGCTGTTGTGAATATATTAAGACTGAACTGTTTTCTGTAAATGTGATTAGTTCTGATTAATGGTAATTACTATTTATTGGGATGTTACATTTATTGGTATCAGAGCAGTTTTGTTCTTTTAAGGACATGTAGGGTATGAGTACACTATGTTTTCGTTGTGTGCTTATTGTGTGTTGACGAGTTATTATTTTTAACTCTTGAACATAACTAATGTGCGTTTTCTCTGAACTAGAAAACGAATGGCGCCTAGACTTCCTCCCCCACCTCAGCCAAACGAGGCTGACACTTCTAACAACTCCAGAATGTTGGAGACAGTCATTGACAGACTGCAACAACAGAACACAACATTAATTGAACAGAATGCTGCCTTAATGAGGCAAAACCAGGAGGCACTGCAGAGTTTGGAGGCCTCGCGTGTCAGCTCTGAAGCAACTCAGAGGCGGTTGATGGACATGTTGTCCACTACTAGAGGCACACCAGGAGCCTCTTCTTCTAACGCTACACCTCATGCAGAATGGAGTTTGGAAAGCTTCTTGCAACACCATCCTGCCAAGTTCAATGGGAAAGGGCTTCCGGATGAAGCGGATCAGTGGCTTAGAGACATGGAGAGGATCTATGATGCGAAGAGGTGTCAAAATGACAATCGTTTGGCATTTACAGAATACTTATTGACTGGTGAAGCTAGTCACTGGTGGACGAGCATGAAAGCCATCCTGACGGACGCGCAGAATCCCATTGATTGGGAGGTTTTTAAAGCGAAATTCTATGAAGAGTATTTCCCAGACAGTGTACGTTTTGCTAAAGAAGTGGAGTTCCTTCAATTGGTGCAAAGTAGTATGTCCGTCTCGGAATACACCAAAAAATTCAAACATCTGGTTCGTTTTAATACCATGGCAACCAGTGAAGAGTGGCAATGCAGGAAGTTTGAGAATGGGCTGAGGAGCGATTTGAAAGTGTTAATATCTTGCTTGTGTATTAGATCCTTCCCTGCCATGGTTGAGAGAGCAAAAGTACTGGAGAAGAACGTTGCTGAGGCCGAGCAACAGAAGAAGCAGCAACTGAATAGGGGACAGGTTATATCCAGAAACACTACGAACGTAAGAAGGTCCCCATACGTTCGTCCAACTCAATCATCTGGCGGATCACAAGCTTTGGTCACTGTTGGCCAAACTGGACAGCAAAGGAGTTTGACGTGCTATCAGTGTGGAGGACCACATTTGAGATGGGCTTGTCCTCAACTTTCTGGAGGAAAACGTTGCAACAAGTGTGGAAGGAACGGACACTCGGATCAGGAGTGCAATGTGGGAGGACGAGCGGTAATGAGACCGCCAAATGCTGGAAGAGCTCAATAAGGGAGAGGTGGACGTGCACAAGCAACAGGAAGGGTGTATGCTATTACTGGTGCTGAAGCTGCTCGTTCAGGTACACTCATCACCAGCACTTGCTTATTGTTTGGAAAGCCGTGTGGTGTGTTGTATGATTCGGGGGCAACTCATTCCTTCATCTCGAAGGCATGTGTTGAGGAGTTGGGGCTAGTGGAGAGCGAGTTACAGTTCGACTTGGTGGTGTCAACCCCAGTGGCTGGTGGGATTAAGACATCTACAGTTTGTGTGAGATGTCCTATAGAAGTTGAGGGACGTAGATATAAGGTTAATCTCATTTGCCTACCCCTTCAAGACTTAGAAGTAATTTTGGGGATGGATTGGTTAGCTACCAATCGGATCCTCATTGATTGTGGGAAGAAGGAGTTAGTCTTTCCAGATGAAGAAGAAGAAGAACTGTCAATTACTCTTGGACAGTTTAAGGAGGACATCATGGAGGGAGCAAGTTGTTTCCTTATCATGACTTATGAAGGCAACGAGATAGAGCGATCGTCCAATGTGGATAACAGTGGAGGACGAACCGTAGTGGATGAATTCCCGGATGTCTTTCCGGATGAAGTCCCTGGTCTACCTCCCATTCGTGAGGTTGAATTCACGATTGATCTGGTAACTACTGCTGCACCCATCTCGGTTCAACCTTACAGAATGGCACCAGCTGAATTAGTGGAACTCAAGAAACAGATTGAAGAATTGATGGACAAGAGGTTCATCCGTCCAAGTGCTTCACCTTGGGGAGCACCTGTATTATTGGTAAAGAAGAAGGATGGCAGCTCCCGTCTCTGTATTGATTATAGGCAACTTAATAAGCTGACCATCAAGAACAAGTATCCCCTTCCAAGGATTGACGATCTGCTGGATCAGTTGCATGGTGCATGTGTATTTTCTAAAATTGATTTACGTTCGGGCTATCATCAAATCAGAGTGAAAGAGGAGGACATTCAGAAGACTGCATTTCGGTCTCGCTATGGCCATTATGAGTATGTGGTGATGCCCTTTGGAGTGACAAATGCACCTGCAATCTTCATGGATTATATGAACAGAATTTTTAGACCGTACCTGGATAAGTTTGTTGTGGTGTTTATTGATGACATCCTCATATATTCCAAGAGCTTTGAAGAGCATGAAGACCACTTGAGGATTGTCTTGAGCGTGTTGAGGGAGAAAGAGCTGTATGCCAAGCGTTCAAAGTGTGAATTCTGGATGAAGGAGATCCAATTCTTGGGACACGTTGTGTCTGCTGGTGGTATCGCAGTGGATCCAGCCAAGGTGAAAGCAGTGCTGGATTGGGAGAGTCCACGTTCAGTCACGGAGGTTAGAAGCTTTGTGGGACTCGCTGGCTACTATAGGAGGTTCATTGAAGGATTTTCTAAGATAGTAGCCCCTCTGACTTACCTCACCAGGAAGGACCAGCCGTTTGCTTGGACAGACAGATGTGAGGAGAGCTTCCAGGAATTGAAGAGGAAATTAACGAGTGCTCCTGTGTTGGTTATTCCAGATACGGCCAAACCTTTTGAAGTATATTGTGATGCATCGTATCAAGGTTTGGGTTGTGTACTGATGCAGGAAAGAAGGGCAGTGGCGTACGCTTCCAGGCAGTTGAAAATCCATGAGAAGAATTATCCCACACACGACTTGGAGCTAGCAGCAGTCGTGTTTGCATTGAAAATATGGAGGCATTATTTGTATGGCGCAACGTTTCAAGTGTTTAGTGACCACAAGAGTCTCAAGTACCTCTTTGATCAAAAGGAGTTGAATATGAGGCAAAGGAGGTGGCTTGAATTCTTGAAGGATTATGAGTTCGAACTGTTGTATCATCCTGGAAAAGCTAATGTGGTAGCGGATGCCTTAAGTAGGAAGGCGGTAAGGGTCTCGGCAATGATGGTAAAGGAGCTGAACTTGGTGGAAAGTTTTAGAGATCTAAGGTTACAGTTCGACTTGGGAGCCAACGTTATTCAGTGCTGTAACCTTAGAATTTCTAGTGATGTGTTTGATCAGATTAGAATGAAGCAACGTGAGGATGTAGAGCTGGTAAAGATCTTAAGTATACTTGGTTCGGATCAAGCCAAAGAATTTAATACTGGGACGGACGGTATGCTACGTTACCTTAGTAGAACGTGCGTTCCCAACGATGACGAGCTGAAACGGATCATATTGGAGGAAGCACACCATAGTCGTCTTAGCATACACCCCGGTATGACTAAGATGTATCAGGACCTTCGTTTATCATTCTGGTGGCCGGGAATGAAGGGTGACATTGCACGTTTTGTGTCATCTTGCTTAACTTGTCAAAGAGCCAAGGCTGAACACCAAAGACCAGGAGGATTGCTGCAGCCATTGGAAATTCCAGAATGGAAGTGGGACAGCATCTCCATGGATTTCGTGACTCATCTGCCACGTACGGTCCGAAACCATGATTCAATTTGGGTGATTGTGGATAGATTAACTAAGAGCGCTCACTTCCTGGCTATTAATTTGAAGATGTCCATGACAAACTTGGCCAAATTATACGTTAAGGAGATTGTTAGGTTGCATGGAGTTCCTTCAAGCATTATCTCAGACCGAGATACGAGATTCACATCTCGTTTTTGGCAGTCGTTGCAAGGTGAATTGGGAAGCAAACTGCAAATGAGTTCTGCATATCACCCTCAGACGGATGGCCAATCTGAGCGAACCATCCAGACACTCGAAGACTTGTTAAGGACATGTGTTATAGATCATATGGGAGTATGGGATGAAGTTCTGCCGCTTGTTGAATTCACGTATAACAACAGCTTTCAAGCAAGCATAGGAATGACACCGTTTGAAGCTCTTTATGGAAGAAAGTGTAGAACTCCTTTGTGTTGGTTCCAAGAAAGCGAGACTGCTTTAACCGGACCTGAATTAATCCAGCAAACAACCAAGAAGGTGAAACTGATCCAAGAACGATTGAAGACATCTCAAAGCAAGCAGAAATCGTATGCTGATAAGAGAAGAAGACCCTTAGAGTTCGCTGCTGGAGATCATGTTTTTCTAAGGTTGAATCCTATCACTGGAGTGGGAAGAGTCCTTCGTCCAAAGAAGCTTTCACCAAAGTACGTAGGACCTTATCAGATTCTGAAGAAGATTGGATCAGTGGCGTATGAGCTAGCTTTACCACCTCAATTGTCCAACCTCCATCCAGTCTTTCATGTTTCTCAACTCCGAAAGTATATAGCTGATCCATCACACGTATTGGAGTTGGAAGACATCCAACTTCGCCCAGATCGAACACTGGAGATGCAACCTGTTTGTGTGGAAGACAGCCGCACCAGACTCTACAAAGGAAAGGATGTTCGTCTCGTGAAAGTGGTGTGGAATGCCAAGACTGGTGACTCAACATGGGAGGTTGAAGAGACTGTGAGAGAATTGTATCCGCACCTATTCCCTGGTAAGCCTTAGAATTTTCGAGGACGAAAATTTTTGTAGTTAGGGGGAATGTGAGAACCTGAATAATTAACACACTAATCCATTCTCTGATCACACCATTAATGCACCGTGCCACGTCAAAATCCACTCACACTCCCACTGCATGCGTCTGCCAAGTGTCACAGTTATAGCACTCTGAGGACGTTAGTGGAAGACAAGTGGTGTGTGGAGAATGGGAGTTAGTTTCTGTGCAGGAAGGAAGTGAAATTTCAGAAAAACTCTTCCCATTCTCTGCATGCAATCACCCTCTTCCTCACGAAACTCTAGCCTTCTTCATCTCTGCCTTCTCTCTAAACTCTTTCATCTTCTCTCTAAGATCACTCACTACCAACATCTCTGCTTCCATTTCAGAAACCGTAGAATCATTCTCGGTGTTATAGGCTTTCATTAGAACCGAACAAGTTAGAATTCTGTGGCTGGTAAGTTCTCTTCTCTTAACGTTCTCTTCTTCTGTTTCTGCAAACCAAATTCTGGTTGCATGAATGAATTATAGGTCTGAACTGTATGTGATTTTGGTATCTTAGATTAAGTGGAAATCGTGGGGTGAATTTCTGGATAGAAAGCCGTAAGAGAAAGAGAGAAAATCTTAAGCAATTGGAAGTGCACTGCTAGACCAGGTAAGGGAAGCTTTAGTAATTTAATTTAATACTGGTTTGATGTTCATGACAGTAATGAAGTGTACTGGATGTTTGAATTATATGAAATATATGAATTTTTGGAGTATGCATGCACGAGTCTGTTGTACTGGTTGTATATGATTGATAAAGTTTTGAACTGTATGTGGATGATGTTATTGTTTGAACTGTATGCAGAGAATGAGATGTATGAGTTGGAAATTGATTGAATTTCTGTATAATTTGGAAAGATGATTTTTTTCTGTATGTTGATGATGATATGTTTGAACTGGAAAATGGAAAACTCTGTATTGATGAGATGACAATATGAATTCTGTAATGTATGAGATTTATGGTGAAGATGAAAATTTAAAGTTTCAAATCGTATGAAAACTGTGAAGTTATCGTGTTTGAAAAATCTGGAAATTCTTATCTTCTCTGATCGATCATGTACGCTCGTTATCGAACGGTCTTATACCGTTCGGTTTCCCTGGAAAAATCACTTAGAATAAGGATTCTTTCATTTGGAAAGGACTCTGATTAAGAACGAGCGTTATTGGTGTCAAGAGTTAGGTGTGAGCGTTCGGCTTAGCCTAGCGTGTCCCACGATTGAAAATAAATTGAAGTATAGTTAGGACGCTCGGTTTTGTTTACCAGCGTTCGTCATAAGCAGCGCTTAGTATTATACTGAGCGTTCGTCCAAATGAACTCTCGATCTTAGATTGAGCGTTCGTTCTAGTTAGCGTTCGGTCTGATATCGAACGTTCGTTCAAATGCGCGTTCGTTCTATTTGGTGCTCGGTCATTGACCTGGCGTTCGTCCTAAGCAGTGTTCGGTTTATAACTGAACGCTCGTCTTATTGTTGCTTCGTGAGCGAACGTAACTAGCGTTCGTCCAAATCTTTAATTGACGTTCGGTCATTGACTGGCAGTGTTCCTATCAGAATTTTATCATATTCTGGTTAATTATTTAAATATATTTGAAATGTGTTTGTCCTTCTTATTTAATCTCAAGTCTTTGTACTTAGAATTTTCTTAAGTATTATTCTGATATTTTAGACTCAATCTCCATTAAATTACGAATTTTTCTTAACGTCTGTGAATGGATAAGGGTTCGTTTCTTTTGTTCAGAAACGAGGTTGCAGTGTAATGTAATACATTCATCTTGATCTATTAAGGGATAAGCTTTTGTTTAAATTAAGAGAGTGGAACACAGAATGAAAATTTGTATAAGAGAAATGGTTATTATGTGTGAATGGTAATTGGAATGAATTCTATTGGATTGGAATGTGAATGAGCGTTCCAAGGAGGAACGTCTCCATGATGTGAATATGAGAAGTAGTGTAGTATGACCATGGTAAAGCTACTGATGGCTGTTCATCCTGATATTCCGTGATTGCTCATCCTCATGTAGAGGAGAGTAGTTCATGCGTGGGAATGGCAGGAGGCCCTAGTCCTACATAGTACTTTGGGCTGATAAGGGTTAACCTCGGGTGGCAGCTGTTGAGGGTATCCCAGTTACTACATCACCCGGGTGCAGGAACGCCTGTAGATACATGGATCATACAGTCCGGACAGTCTTAAATTATGAGAATTTGAATGAGTTACTGTATGCGTGGATATGTGTCTACTGTTGTATGAAATGTATGATTGATTTTCTATGTTAAAATATGTTGATTGTATGAATTAAATTACCTAAGCTTACCCTTGCAATTTCCTTGTGTTGTCTACTGTTTCTGTATGTCCGTCTTGTCAATGCAATGATCATCCGTTGTGGATGTGAGCAGATGGTGAGGCACCCCTTGAAACAATGCTGGAAGAAGAAAATTTGGAGGATGCCAACCTTGTGGAAGTGGAAGTTAAAGCTGAGCAGTAGGGGCTCGTTCCTTAGTAGATGTTAGATTTTTCTGTATTGTATTTTGAGCGTTCTGTATATAGTTTTGCAGAATATTTCATCCAGAACTGGTTTTGTAATTTAGATAAATCCTGAACGCTGTACAGTACTGTATATTCGGTTTTTATTTTGGAGCAGCTGTTGTGAATATATTAAGACTGAACTGTTTTCTGTAAATGTGATTAGTTCTGATTAATGGTAATTACTATTTATTGGGATGTTACATTGAAGTAAAGTTGAGATGAGCGTGAAATTGAAATAAAGAAAAGATATGGACATGCAATTTAATTATTAATATATTTAATTATTTTATAAATGAATATTAAATTGTTTAATTTAAAATAATAGATACATTGACTAGTTTCATTTTTATTTTTGCTAAATATTTTTTCAAAAAGAATATTAACACGGTTATATGAATATTTTAACTAACACAAACACAAAAAAATATATAGGTTAGTGCAGTTTAATTGTTTGTTTTTTATTTTGTTCATTTTAGTTCAAAATAATAATTTATATCAACAATTGTCCAATTTGATTATTTCTTTCTAAATTGATTTAATCTTAATAAAATTTCAGATTAGTGAAATTTTTTATTCTTGTCACTTTATATTATAATCACTAGTATTAAAATATAGTCTGTGTGGTCACTGGATGCATAGGTGGATATGTTGAATGTTTCTTTTTCTCATATTTACCGGCAATTATATTTTATGTGTTTAATAAATAATAAAAATAGGTTAATTTTTTATATTCTTTTGGAATTCAAAATTTTCTCCTCAATTTAACTTTTTGCAGTGAAACAAAACCTTTTGGGCAGAGTGATGTGTGTTTTAGTGATTTCTTTTTCTAGATTTTTACATGGATGGCTTCTTCCTTAGAAGTTACAGAGTTATATACTCTAAACACTTTCGAGGTTTCTCAAATAGTCAAGTATGATAATTTTGTCACTGTTTGAATCAAAAAATTTTAAGACTGACTTCAGTATTTAAGATATGTTGCTATTTTTATTCTTCCATAATTTTTATATGGAGTTTAGTTTATGATTAACCTTAAATAAATTTTGTTTTGAAGATAGCATACTGTATTTACTACTTTTGCCCAAATGTATTTAGGTATATTGCAATCATTTAATATGATTCTGGTCATTTTTTTCAATATGATATAAATTATCATATGACTTACCAAGAGACTTTAGCTCGCTTAGGATTATCTGGAATATGCTGATTATGGTTTGAATAGTTTTATTGTCCACCATAGAAAATAACTCATATTGTCAAGTCAATAAGCTAAGTTTGTTCCTCTTTACTTCATTTGATCATTCGTAAATGATTACAAGGGTGTCCCACAATTCTTTAGCCCCCTTTAGATATGAATCTTCCTATACTCTTATTCAGATAGATCATACATTAGTGAATTTCGAGCTTTTGAGTTTAAGAGATATCTTGGTTTTCTTTCTTTGGACCATCTGCTTCTAGATAAGGGCTCCCCCTCTTAATCAAGGGGTATATAGTTACCATTCTCAACCACTTCTCACACGTCGATGTGGAAGGACTCAAAGAACGCTATCATTTTTCGTTTTCAATAGTCAAAATTTCCCCCCTTGAATGCAGGAGGACGATGACTAGTGCAACGAAGGGATACGACATCGACTATTTTGGGTTTATGACAACGGTTATAGAACTGAGGTATATTCAGACAAGGTAAAAAGTCGGAACTTTTGGCCTTTGTTCAAAAACTGAAGCGAAAAAGGTTACGATTTTGCTCGTGTTCAAAAAAACCAAAAACAGTAAACCAAGAAACAAAAATTGGGTCTATTGCCTCAATTCTGGTTTCATCCGAGGTCGTAGACCCTTAAAATTCATTAATTAAAGGGCTATGACGTCGGTTGGATCCAGAACAAGACAATAGACCCTTTTTTACCTTAGTGTTTACCAGAACTGTTGTCTAAAGTATTTAAAAAAAATGATCGTTGATGTAAACATTCTATATCACATAAACCCAAAAACACAGAAACAGACCTACACATAAAAACAAGTATCCACAATCCATAAATACAGTCCTCCATATAACTATTTAATGTGATTTTTGGTTTTGATAGTTATGGTTATTATTTTTGAACAAAAAAATTTTGACCACTCTTTTAAACTCCTATTTCAGGAGAAAAAATTCAGAGTCCTTATTTTGGGTGAATATGAAGTTTAAAAATTATTTGGATTTCAAATCTTAAAATTATTCTAACTTTCACTCTCGTTAACAATTTTTACATTATTACATTTGGATGTGGGTTAGAAAAAGATATTTAATATCGTGGTAGCTTGTGTAGCTAGCTAATTCTTCTAGATTTTCCAAAAAATGTTGTTTTTCATTTTTCGGAAATTTATTTTGTTTTTTTGAAACTTTACAAAAATATTTAAAATAGTTACACTTTGAATTTTGAGCTGAAATTTTTTGTGACGGGTTTTCATGATTTTTTGGTCATTCCATCAAATTTTCAGGTCATTTGAAATTCGTTTAGAATACTCTTAGTTTTACCTATACATATGCTTTAATGTGTATGGTGTATGAAGAACAAACACAATCAAACGAAAACATGAAAAACCTAAAACGAAAACTAACCTTGAAGGTGAATCTGGTGCTAAAACAAAACGAAATGAACATCACCAACGCCTGTCCAAAGAGCACCTGTGCACAAAATCAATTGGTTAAAACGAAAGAAAATAATACTTAAGCACTTAATCAACGTAAAATGAAATAAAAAAAATGTAAAAAATGTTGGAGATGATGATCGCGAAAATGGAAGATGAGAGAATGGTGCAACAAAGAAAATGGTTTATGTCTGAAATGTGCAAGAGGCATTGTTCGCAAAATTAAACCCTAGGAACATGTTATTACCTCGATTATTTTATTAACCGAGACAATAAGGACTATATGGCCTCGGTTCTATTAAGAACCGCTGCCTAAAGCCTCTCAAAAAAATATTTTCAGTTATTTTATTTCTCGGTTTGCGATATAACCAACGCATAAACACTTTATGGCCTCGGTTCTCTAAACAATCAAGGTCATAAACCTATTTAGGCTTCGGTTCTTTGTGAATCGAGGCATATATGTTTGCGATAATTGTAAAAATGTCACCACGTCATTTTACGCTTCGGTTGTATCAAAACCGATGTCAAATGCATGAATTAACATCCGTATTTCTTACTAGTGAATGTATAACATATCCTTTATTTTCCATTGGATCTTTCCTCAAGTCCTATCAAGAACTAACCCTTGAGGTTAGCTCTGATACTAATTGAAATACAAGAAAAACTATAGAAGGAGGGGGGGGGGGGGTTGAATAGAGTTTTTAAAAACTTTTTGCAAATATGTATTAAACACTTTAAGTTTTGTAATAACGTTTATGAAAACGTATATAAAGGAAAGCAAATAAGGCAAGCTTATTTTTATACCGGTTCCCTCGACCTAAGTTATGTCTAGTTCTCCCTTAAGTACTCTTAAGGGGTTCTACTAAAATTTTCAAAGATGAATTTAACCACTCTTGGTTTACAATTACCAATATGGAGATACGAGTTTAACCACAATTGGTTCTACTCTAGACTTCCTGACTAGATCATTTAGTTCAACTAAATTAAACAAACAAATGTTTTGATTCTCTTTAGAATTTATAAACACAATAAAATCTTTCAAATTGAGTATGTTTTCAATACAATGAAATTTAAAGACTTGTAAAAAATTTATTTTCACAAAGAATGTGTTAGACGATGTATGCTTAAAAAGAGAGAATAAAAGCATAAGATTCAAATATTGTTATTGCATTCTTCTCTTCATTCAATCTTCTTTATATTGCCTTCTTCGAGAAGGATTTGTTACTCATGAAGTTGACTTCGATGAGAGCATGTAGCCCTTTACGTATGAAGTCCAGTGTTAGGTAGCTTCAAAGCAATAATTCTTTATCCATGGTGGTGAGTACAACTTCCTCAAAGTAAAAAGCATTAATGAAACACTCTAAGAATGTCTTCCTAACTCTTAACGTCCTTATGATCTTGTACAAACTTTTGAATAAAGCTTGGTGTTGTCATGATCTACACAGATAAAGGGAAGCAAAGCACCATAGACAAATGATTACAAATCATACATACATTTAATGTTATAAGCGTTGTATACAGTTTAAGCATGTTACATGTACATTGCGTTTATTGCACAAGTCTATTTTATTGAGTAACATATTGTTTACAAGATATATCATTTAGTAAAACCTTTGTCTTAAACAGTTGAAATGTTAAACGTGTTATCGTCAAACATTGTTTATGAGTTCTATAATATTTTATACAACATAAATGAGTTGTCTACTTGTTCAACATTGTTTTTATCAAACATATTCTTAAGACGAATTGGGCTATAAATGTTATTCCGTTAATTATTCATTTGTTAAACTTCAAAACAAGAGTTGCTAGATGGTCTTGTCTTATTAGACGACCTTGTCTTAAAATTTTAAACAGTATATATTAATAAATGTATGTTGCTTGTAGAAATGTGTTGGTGCACTTGATGAGATGAATATTTTGATAACAAATTCTCTTGAAGATAGGCTTAGATATTGTAATAGAAAGGGTGTGTCTTGACAAATGTGATAACAACTTGTGGTCTAGATTTAAGGTTTATTTATGTGTTATCTAGGTAGAACGGTTCTACAGAATATTCATGAGTATTACGAAATGTTTTACTTCGTTAAAATAAACTTAAGATCCTATCTGGTAATATCTATTAAAAATTGTAGTTATGTTATTATTTACTTCTTTTTCTTTTTCAAGTCGTATAAGGAGGTTATGTGTTTCTACTGAAATGGGACGAGGATAATGTTTGCTGCTTCTACTCGGGAATGCTCCAACTTCCACTATCTTCAACCGGTCGGTCCTCTGTATTTCTGCCTTAATGCCTGGATCTCCCTTTGTAAATCTCAAGATGGGGTGACCTGCAGGAAATACTCTGACGCTCAAATCAGAATTTATCTCCGCAAGTCTATTAAAATCATAAAATTAGAGACTTTACCTTACTAATAAATCATTATTTATAGGGCTAAAGGAATGTAATCCATTAGCTTACCTCTTAATGAGAATCAATGCAAACTTTAACCACTCCACAATGACTGTTACATCATTAATTGTGCGTTTAATGACATTCAAAGGTTGTTTCGAGCAAACGACTGTAGGAGGTTCTCCACGAATATTACTCCAATGACCGACCAGGAACAAGTGACCTCGTTCGTTCTAACATGGTAAGTTCGACCGATCGGTCGGACTTACTCAATGGTAACATTATGCATTTTTTATTCAAAGCAATTCCAAATTGGGATGATATAGTGGATTTATGTGCTAAAGATAGAGCTACTGGTCATGAAGCTAAAACAACTATGGATGTTGATGAAGTCCTTAGTGCATAGATAAATGAAGTCGATTTTGTGGGTTTGGAGGATTTCAATGTTACTATGGATTCAAAGGAACCAAACTCTAACTTAAAAAGGAAAGAAAAGCACAATCTTCAAGTTTTACTAGCACACAATCTCAAAAGAGATTGATTATGAAAAAAGAGATCATAGTTACTTTAATGAAAGATATGGTTGTATTTTAAGCCATTGATACATGTATATGATGAAAAGGTTGATCAAAATGAAATTAAAAAAGATGAGGTGTCTTTAATATCAAATTTTAGTAAGAAACAATAGGATAAAGTTGTTAAATGGTTAATTGACATACCAAAACAATTTGCTATTACGAAAGCCCTTCCAATTGAGTAGAAGGAAGTTATGTTTTAGTATATATTTCTATCACTTAAATCATGGTAAGTAAAGTATATTTTCTTGTGATTGATTAATTTCATGGTATTTGGCTACAGACTTGTATTAGTTGTACAACACTATGATTGATCAATTTTATTGTATTTTCGTAGGTTAAACACATGTTGAAGAGAATTGAAAGAGGGTATTGAAATATTTACTAGTTGGATGATGAAAAATTATAAAACAGGCATTAAATAAGAAAAAAGAGGTTTGAACAAGTTATTTAGTGTTTATTGTTCGTAGTAAAATATTTGACATCTTAACTCTATATCATGATAGAAAAATAATTTACAATGATATCAATTCACTTGTTTATGTTATAATTAGGAGTTAATTATATCACATTAATGATATTATGCTTTTATGTTATATATTAAATTTGTGGTTTTTAAATTAACGATTGTATTGTTGATAAATGAAGTAATCAATAAATAATATTATATTTCCGTAATGTAATCAATCAATATTCATACAAATATTATTACTTATATTTTTTGAAGTTATTTAATATTAATTAATATTATAATGACTAATATGCTTAAAATAAATATTAATTTTGAAGTTATTTTAAGGTAACTAGTATTTTTTAAAATTTTATATATTAAAATAAATATTTTTAAAATGAAATTTTATCTTATAAGAGAAAGTCAATTGCTTTATCCAAACAAGAAATTAAAATGTAAGATATTACAATTACTCTACTCAAACAAATTATTTAGAAAATAAAAAGAATAAAATCTTATAGTATCAAACCTATACAATTTATCAGCATTTGTAACAATCATGTACATTGTTTTGAGTTTCATATTGACTCAAAAAGTCAAAGTTTCATAAATGTGTTCACACCATAAAGATATTTTGTTTTACTAATTAACATTCATCTATAAATAACACAGATGTTATACTGGCCTAAATAAATTCTTGAAATATCAAAGCTTGTATTTACATTTTCCATGATGGCTGTTTCAACCGTCAATATTCTCAGCATAGTTTTCTTCTTTATTTTTGTTTCTCAAGGTGATGATTCCTTTCCTCTATGAGACAATTATTCTAATAAAATTATTATTCATAATTTTTCCTATATCATCATTTCAGGTTATAGCCAATGTTCCTTGAAAGATCTATCGGTAAGTCAATCTACAACAGGAGTTAAAGTGCAAGGAAAACAAGAATGGTCTGTGACTATCGTTAACAAGTGTCCATGCGTTCAAAAGAATGTGCTGTTAAACTGTAAAGGATTTCAATCGCTTGAACGCATAAACCCTTCAATTTTGAAGGTTTCAAAAAATGGATGCATAGTTAACAACGGTGAATCTGTTTACGGAGATGCTGTTAAATTTAAATATGCTTGGGACCACCAATTTCCATTAAATCCCATTTCCTCAGATATTTTTTGCTCTTGAATTTAAACAAAATAGAGTTTTATCTCATTTAGAATAAGTTGTTTTGTAGAGGCATCATAAATTTCAAATAAAATCTCATCCTTTATGTTTTTTTTTTCATGTGTTATGAATCCAAATGTTTGAAATTTTATGTTTAAATGGTATTAAAACCAGGATTTATTGGTGTCTAATTCAGACAAAGATAAGTATATTCTATTATAATAAGACTCTATCATAATTAAGGTCAATAAAAATTTACTAAAGTAAATAGGACAAGTGTGACCTATTTTAAACATGTGATAAATTTCAATTCACATTAATTTAAAAAACTATTAAAAATTCAAATTTGATTTGAAATCACACTGAGTAAAGTAAAAAGGTTAAGTAATATATAAAAATATGTAATCTACAAACATTAATAAATAAAAGAAATTTCTAAAGAGGCTACTTCAACGTAATAATAACTCGCATTGATAGTAGTAATGAGTTTACTTTAATCAATTTCGTTATTAATGGTAACTAAAATGTTAGAGGAAAATATATTAAAAAAAACAAATTATTTTTTGTTATTATCCTTTATTTGACTGCGTTTCCTTTAACAAGAAAATTCATATTGGTAACGAAAATTTAGTTCAAATATTTAATAATCAATTGTTACTTTATTACTTAATTCGTTATTGAATTTTATAGAGTTAAGAAATAGGTTTTTAAGAAAGTATTTTGACTCCAATCACTTTACCTCATAATATATAATTGTATGACGATAATTTCTAAGAAAAGAATGGACAGATTAATTTTATAAAATAATGACAATAATACTATAGAGACGATTATTAGAAATAAATTTATACCGTTAATATAAATAGTTTGAATGAGTGTTATGATATTTTATATAGTTAAGAAATAGTTTTTTCAAGAAGCAATCTCATAATTAATCGGAAATTTAAAGACAATATTTTTTAGTTATAATTATCACACTTATTTTATATAGAAAGATTAAATAACATTTTTTGTTATTTCAAATGTTAAATTGTCTTGAAAATACATATTCAGGATCAAAATGATTGTTTATCTTATATTAAGGAAAATTATTAATTAGCTTCTCGTTTATTTTAAGGATATTCCCTACATTGTCTTGTAGATTTTGCATCCGTTCTTGAGTAAATAAAAATAATTACACCGTTTAGCTAGGTCTACTTCATTTAGTTACATATATATGTGTGCGTTTTAAATATTATAGAACTAGTTATTGTCCAACCTCTGTTTATATATCATAATATACATTGGTTTTACCATAAGCGTACTAATATTTAATAAAATTTATTGTAATTACCTATTTTCGTAATAGGTGTAATTACCTATATTAATAAAGATCATTCTTTTCTTATAAATAAAAATCAAAGCAGTGTTTAAAATCATTAATTAAATACAATAAGCGTAGTGTATTGGAAAGAGAGTCGAACGCATTTAGAACCTTATGGTGTTTATTTTAATTTTTTGGACATTTGACTGACACTTAAAATTAAATATTGTACATAACACCTCAATATTAAAATAATTAAAGTGTGTTTTTGATTGAATTTGTAAGTTCTATATTCTTATATGTTAATATTTAAAACACTAATGTTATTAATTCTCTCCTAAAATCTATAAATGTTTGAGAAACGTTATATTTTAAGAAACGTTACTTGTAAAGCTAATCTCACCTCATATATCTTTCTATATAAATATATTGGATAGTGTAATTCTCTTACATTCTTAAATTATTTTAATTGAAAGGGTGGTGTCATACAAATGTGTTAACGGTCGAGATTTAAGATTTATTTATGGGTTTAAATCCTAGTATTGTTCTCATATTTATTTGTTAGAAAATTTTAAGTAGGTTTTTATTTTTTCAACTGTCTCATTTGAGTTCATATATTTAAAAAAATGTTTCAATTGCGTCCAAATATTTAAAAATTTGAACTAATTAAGTCATGTTCGTTAAGTTTTCACAAACAATGTTAAAATTTGTTGACGTGGTGTACACTCAATCTATTGATGTAAAACTGTTATATTATGTGGAATTTTTTACCTAAATTAATAGTTTTTGACGTGGCACACAATTGAATTAGTAATGTTAGAAATTTTTTAGGATTATAAATTTTTTTAAGTAAATAGGGTTAGAGAAAGGGAGTTAGGGATTTGATCAGTGAACATAATAGACGAACACACGAGAGAAGACGAACACAAGAACCTGACCCAGCCATCAGAATCTTGGTAGCCTCGCGTAGCACCTCCACCTAAACCTGCAAAACAGAAAAATCAAACCAACCTCAATCCATTCCACACTACAACACCCAACACCTGCAGTTATAGTCCGTTAACGCTGCCTTCAAAGGTTCTTCCAGTTCCGCCGATTGGCTTAGCAAAGAGATGTTCGAGATGAGATTGAGAGACCACGACGAAGACAGGGTATGTACATTGTTACCCTTTTTCATCTTTTTTTTTTCATTTTTTTTAAATTCAAGAAGCATCATCTCGGAATTCATCTTTTTCCTTTCCATTCTCTTCTTCATTAACCACTATCAAATGTGCTCGTGACACAAACACAAGTTTTGAAAACACCTTATCTCAAAATTTTAATTTTTTTACTACCTTTTTGTTGTTTCTGTTTCAATAGGTTTTAATTGCCCATGATTTATACTTTGCAGGATAGTGAGCCTGACATCATCGATAGTGTGTGGTCAGTGTGTGTGAATTGGGGATTGGAAGAGAGCCACTAATGGAAGCCTAATACATTGCGGCCGGCTTCGGGACAGAGGTTTAGGGTTTGGATAATCAAATATGGGGTTTGAGTGATGTGAGGGTAGTTGAGGTGGAGGCGCTTTGAAACTGAGAGAGGGTCAGAGTCTGGTTCTTTCAGAAGCTCAGAGGAGAGGTTATGCGCTATTTGGTCTATTTGGGTAACTGACGAGAAATGTCTGGTTATCAATCTCTTTGGAACGTGGAATTCAACATTCCAAAGTGAACTACATTCACCTTATTGTAATCAAGAATGTTGGATACTTCATCATCACTACATTCCCCTAAAACTTCATCATCACTACGATCATCAACATGTGTACCTTTATCATGATTAACCCCATCATAATCATCACCATGAGCCTCCTCAATACCATAAACACCATAATGGAAAGAATCAATCTCACTCATATACCCTACCTCACAGACTGTTGGCGCTCCTACAGCCCAATCTGTAACCTCCCCTAAGATATGTTTGAGTAGTCCCGCAATCCAGCTAAGAAACATGCCTTCTTGCCACACAAGGACAAGGAAGCTACCATCACCCCGCATAAGGCAAGTTTAATACCCGAATAACCAAAACTTGTACGTAGATAAAAAAACAGAATTTACTAGGTACAATGAGTAGACCTATCCTCCACTCTCATGTTTATCAATCACATACTCAAGTACATCCCAACACTCATCCTTAACTCTTAAAAGAAACATACTCAACTCTTAACACAATTTTATTTCTAAGACCCCTATTTTCATGGGTCTTACATTCACCCCTCCTCAGAAGAAATTTCTCCTCGAAAATTGTAGTCATCGGAAAACATGCAAAATGCTAAACTTCATAAACTTTAAGCAAATAATTTTCATGATACAATAACAACAATAATTCCTGAACATATCAAAAGAACATCACAACAACTGCTCAATGTATTTTACATCATATAAAACAAAAAGCACAATCTATTCACAACTATAAATAACACGAAAACTTTACGTATATATTCTCATTATGCAAAAAACAAGTTACAAAAATTCACCATAAAACTAAATCAATTCTACCACAATTTACATATAGATCTCCAAACCATAACATGTCCACTTAACAACCACCTATAATTCATAACACATTGACATGACGTCATGTACAAGTTTAAACACCCAAATGCAGGTTGATCATGCTTACATTATAACATTATACTCATTAAAACAATATTTCAAATAACCACTCGCAACACGAGGCATACTATTATGCTTCAACTTTATAAGATAATCTTCAACTTAAACATTGTACAGTCAAGGCCTACATTCATATTTAGCATGAATCACATATAATGCAAAATGAATCTAGTATTAACTGACCATACTCGAACACACTAACATAATCCTTCATCCAAAGTATATTAATTTAACAGAAAACACACTATTTCAATACCTTGTAGTCATTTACTAATATGCAACAAAGAAACCAATCCAATTGTAATTATTTACAATATAAAGTTCTTTAGAGAAAACAACATGCATTTCAACTATGTACTACTTAAAATGTGTGACGTTCCAAAATATATAGAAAAGACATACATATAATAAAGATGTCATCATGCATAATATAGGAAAGCAGTCAAGAGTAATTATGATTACAATCATCCTTAGAATAGTGTGGAATTGAAAACTATAGTATTAGAGTTTCTCCCTGGAAATTACAGAGAATTTAAAACTTTAAATGCACCAAAGTTCTTCAAAATGATATGAGTTCATGGAAATAAAGCTAGAAAATCTAAGTTGCATCACTGTCGTCCCCATCGAGAATTGTTTTCAAAGTATCCTCCTCGCCATCTGCTCCCACCCAAGTGGATGATCATCGCAAAATGAAACACATACAACATGCATAAACACAAGCAAGTAAGGGTGAGCTAATTATATAAAAAGCATGCATCATGTCAAGCATAGAATCTACAAGAGTTATTCTCAAATCAAAACAGATTAAAACAAGTATCCTAACATGTTGAACACTAGACTTGACTCGTCCGAACTTTAGAATGATAGTCGAGCTATGGCGGGTCATGCACACGTGGTGGCTTGTGATACTTTGGCTCCCCCATCTTGCCACACTCATGAGGTTAGTCTGTTCCGCGCCCTGGAGCATACTGGAAGCCTCCAAGACTAAAACCACTTGCTACTCCTCACCACATGGTTCAATCCTCTCTACGTGAGAAGAAAGGCCATTGGAGCGTCAGGACGACCCCTAAGACTGAGCTCCTACTTTTATTCTAAAACGCCAAGAATCTCACCAAGAGATTCTACACAGATGGAATTTGGTTTACCACTTGGATCGTACTTTCATCACTTTGTAATCATATATTTTTTTGCCCCAATCAACATATATATAATCTCAACAATATACATTACTCACCAATCACAAGTTATAAAAATAACATCTCCACAATTGAATCTAAGTTAATCAATACCAAGAATCAAGCAACTCCAACTAACCCATAACAACTCATAAAATGCATCAATTTATACATATCTACAAGTAATATAATTATTGATTAACACTCACGTTTTTAATATAAGAAACAACTATCCTTACTTTATTATATATATATATATATATATATATATATATATATATATATATATATATTATATTAGCATAATATATATCATACATACTTACTAATTATATATAAAACTATATTATATTAATATTCCTATATTATATTAATACCCATACCTACCATAGCTCCCTTTTTTTTCTTCTAACTCCCTCATCTCCTTTCATTTTATAAAACCTTATATCTTCCTTCCCACGTAACTTTTATGCAAAATTCCATCCCCTGGATAAGCAACCCATGCACACCCAACCTCCCGTTCCTTTCATCCTCATTGCTCACAGACACAACCACTCAAGCTTTCTTTATTTCTCTTCACAGTATCCACAATCTATCACTTCCTTCTCATGAAAGGTCACGTAATATTTCTCACGTAAACACTATACCTATAAATAAATATTCCCCAAAGCTACACTATAACCACATCTACATTCTGATAATCTCACGGAAACTATCACACCCAATCTCTTGAGTTAACCTGATCCAAGAATAAGGTTAGGCCATACAAACTTCTTCTTCCCCTAAAATCAACAACTTAACATTTCTCTCACTACTCACTTGCATTTTTAATTACCTTCTTTCACTGGTGCACACAAACTTATAACCTCTTCCTAATACACTTCACAACATAGACCTTTCACTACCTCCTTTTTTTCTTTTTCTTTTTCCTCTTAGGCTCATCTGAAGCTCTTCCCTTCACCACCAATGCTTAACCAGTAACTCCTACCCCCAAACTGTCAATACTCAATTTCGTCCGGGTAAATAAAATTCATCACAAAAATAAATAAAAAAAAACATAAAAAACCAAAATGAAAAATACTATTTATTTTACTTTTTGCACCCCCAAATTTTCTTTTACACACTTAATCCAATGGCCCAAAATAATCTCTTACTTTTTTACTTCCTCACCACCCCTTTTCTCTTATCACACCCCACTCTCCACATCACCATCCACCTCACCCTCCACATCTCATTCCACATCATCTTCCTTTTTCATTTACTTTTTCCACATCATTTCCATATTAATTTTATATATCAACTTTTCTAATTTTTCCACTTACTTTTTTTTAATTATATCTTCTCCATCAACATTTTTTATTATCCATTTTTCTCCACCTTATTTCTCCACCCACTTTTTATATTATTTCTTTCACTTAATTTCCACATTAACTTTTACTATTCACTATATTTTATTTCACCTAATTTCTCCACCAACTTTTTATATTATTTCTTTCACTTAATTTCCACACCTAATTTCTCCACCAACTTTTTATATTATTTATTTCACTTATTTTCCACATTAACTTTTACTATTCACTATATTTTATTTCACCTAATTTCTCCACCAACTTTTTATATTATTTCTTTCACTTAATTTCCACACCTAATTTCTCTACCAACTTTTTTATATTATTTCTTTCACTTATTTTCCACATTAACTTTTACTATTCACTATATTTTATTTCACCTAATTTCTCCTCCAACTTTTTATATTATTTCTTCCACTTAATTTCCACACCTAATTTCTCCACCAACTTATTATATTATTTCTTCCACTTAATTTCCACACCTAATTTCTCCATCAACCTTTTATATTATTTTTTTCACTTATTTTTCACATTAACTTTTTCTATTCATCTTTTTTTAATTATATTTTATTTCCTCTAAATTTTCCACCAACTTATTATATTATTTTTATTCATCAACTTTCTTCATCCTTAACTCTATAAATACCTGCATTCCCTTCACTTCTCACACACAAAAATTACATAATATTCATCTCTTCTCTCTCAAAATCTCTTCATTCCATCCCAAAACTCTACTTCATTTTTCTCTCACATTTTACTATTTCTTAATCTCTCTATACATAATAAATCCCATACCCCATTTCTACCATAAAGTTATCTTCTTCATCTTCCATCTATCTTTCTCACAACTTATTACAAGTAAGGTTTTATTTCATCACACAAATCTTCAACAAGGTACACATTTTCTCTTCATTCTATTTATATATGCATTTTGATCATTTTTTTTAGTTTATAAATTCATCTTGTTTTCTATCACAATTTTTCTTTATGCTTTTCATATTTCAACTCATCTATCCTTCTTAATAACAAATATAAAACTTTAAAAACATGTAATAATATAAATATCGGTATGAGTACTCGTGCGATCGTACGCATCAGCCTAGTACTCATTACCCAAAATCTAAAATAAACAAAAAAAAAGCCGTGTGAGTGCTCGTGCGATCGTACGCATCAGCCTAGTGCTCATTACGCAAAACAATAAAAAATAAGGAAAAAGCCGTGTGAGTGCTCGTGCGATCGTACGCATCAGCCTAGTGCTCATTACGAAAAACAATAAAAAACAAGAAAAAAGCCGTGTGAGTGCTCGTGCGATCGTACGCATCAGCCTAGTGCTCATTACGCAAAACAAAATCTAAATATTACATCAAAAAAATACCAAAAAATATAAAAACCTTCAAAAACTAAAAACATCCACATTTTCAAACAACAAACAGTCTTGCGAGCCAAAACTACGTGATCCTTGATTCTCCATCAAAAGTGGAGATACGTAGGAGCAAGGCCAGTCCTTGTCAGGTTCATTTTCCCAAAAATCCAAAGTCATTTTCTTAAACAAATTTCTCAAACAAATTTTAAAGCAGTTTTCTAAAAGAACTACGGAACCCTGATTTCTCATTCTTAATGAGAATACGTAGGAGCAAGGTCAATCCTTGTCGGGCCCAAAAAACTAAAAAAGTACATTTTGTTTCTTTAGAATTTTATTTTAGGGGATAGTTAAACATTTTGAAAAGCACATCATATTCACATATTTAGTTAAAGGTACTGCATTAGGGCAGGCGTTGTAGGGTGCTAATACCTTCCCTACACGTAACCGACTCCCGAACTTAGAATCTCAGTTTCGCAGACCATGCTTTATCATTTTATGGTTTTTCCGTAGTTTTCCAGAATAAACTATGGTGGCGACTCCAAATCTCTTTTTCAAAAACGTGTTTTATTTCACGGATCGTCGTCCCGTCGTAATTTCGGTTGCGACACACACCTTTCCCTTTCTCTACTAATAACACCATTCTACCCCTTAAACCCCTCAAGACTTCATCCTCCTTTTCTTCTACTACAACACAACAACCCATTTTTCTTTCTATATTCTCTAACCTAAGACCCTCCCTACTCTCTCTTTCTTAATCCATTTTCACAGAACTTCCTGCTCTCTACAACATCTCCTTATCCACATAAAACATTAACCAATTCTATCATAAAATACATTTTCTCCCTTTTTACCCCTCAGGTTAATACTTCCACTAAACACAACTCAAGTATATATTTTCTCACTAAAATTTGGTCTAACAGTCTCCACACGTGTAACTACTTCAAAGAGTGAATCATTTCAGTCAATCAATACACCCAATAGAACATACAACACGTCACATTATAGTTCATCCAACTCAGTATCCAAACACATTCAATTTAAGTTACAGGAATCCAACTCAAGCATAAGGACATACTTACTTCAAAAATTTATCCATCATACACGTCATACAAATAATATATAGAAACATAATTAGCTCCCCTTACCTTCTTCTTTTGAGTTGCTCAATACAATTCACAGTAGATGCCTTAATAGTACCCTCCACACAGAGCGGAACTTGACAGAACCTACATATCACCAAATTGGTGATAGAACATAGCTCTTAGAGCTCGAATAGACAGAGAATGGAAGGAAAAACGTACAAGGCACGTGAACCCAACAAAGTTGCATGCCCTAGGTTCTAGAGTAGTGAAAGAGAAGAGGAAAAGGAAAGTTACCGGTCGGAGGGAATTGTTCGGTTCAAAATGAAGCTCTTGCCACCACGATCGTTTAGGCACCTTCAAATTAAAATTTAAACGATTCAGTGTTTAGATCTTTTAGAGAGAAGACTGAACAATTATTTAGGAAAAAAAATTTCTGTTTAGAGAAAGAAAGAACTCTAGCAAATGTATCAGACTTCTTAGAAGTCTTTTCTAAGGCCAAGTTGTTCTTGGTCTGATGGGCTTGACTGCCTCACATAAGGCCCAATGACTACTTTATATTTTTCAGGCCCTTACAAAATGCACAAAGAAAAATAATTTATATTACACTCTATACATTTGTAAGGTTGTCCATAACTTTTCGCTAATTTAACGTGTGAGTAAAGACTTACTTATAATTATACAAAAATTAGAATCATTCTAAATGTCAAGCAAAGATCACTTTGAATAAAACTAACAAAAATATAAACAAAAATAATTATTAAATGATTATGTAATAAGACATGTTGTTCACTTGAGCCATCATCTTTAGAAAGTTTGTGGAAAAAAAAGTGCTGATATATTTTATTAGAGTGGATTCTCAGTAGATATAGATTGATGTTTGTTAAGATTTCAATGAAACTAAATTTTTAAAATAATTAAATACATAATTGAAATGATTAGAAATTTTTGAAGTGAAAAAGAATAATTAAAAACAAAAAGAAAAGATTAATTAAATTAAAGAGATACTTTGAGTGAGACCTTTGTGGAATTATGAATTAGGATTTAGGAGGGTTTTAGTAGAGCATATAGCGAAGTTACACGGCGAAGTGAAACGCCTAATGGGATAGTGTCAGAAGCAGAGGTGAGAAAATGGGATCAAAGGCTAAGAAGAATGGTTCAGCAGCAGAGGACATTCTTGAAACCCTCGGAGACTTCACTAGCAAAGAGAACTGGGACAAGTTCTTCACCCTCCGCGCCGATTCCTTCGAGTGGTACGCGGAGTGGCCCTACCTCAGAGACCCTCTCCTCTCCCTCCTCCGTACCCTCACACACCCTCTCCCCCTCCCCCTCCTCGTCCCCGCTTGTGGCAACTCCCGCCTCTCCGAGCACCTCTACGATGCCGGCCACACTGCCATCACGAATGTCGACTTCTCCAAGGTCGTCATCTCCGACATGCTCCGCCGCAACGTCCGCGACCGCCCTCTCATGCGCTGGCGCGTCATGGACATCACCGCCATGCAGGTCTCTCCGCCGCCCGCCCGCTCTTTTGGTTTTCCTGCTCTATTTGACTTTCTTTTTTCTTAACGGTTCTTTTGTTTTGGATGGTGCAGTTTGAGGACGAGAGCTTCATTGCGGTTATTGATAAAGGTGGATTAGATGCTTTGATGGAGCCCGAGCTTGGCCCCAAGTTGGGGAACCAGTACCTATCTGAGGTAGGTTTTTCTCTATTTTGTTTTACCATTATGTGTGTATCTATCGGATCATCTTGTTGCATTCTTATTTTCCTTGCTTATATAGGAGAGATACAAACATGGCCTGAATAATAATTGATTTTGTGGATTGGTTATTGTGTGTTGGTAACTTAGTTTTTTTTTTTTCTCTTAATATTCAGGTGAAGAGAGTTTTAAAGCCTGGGGGCAAGTTTGTGTGCCTCACACTGGCTGAATCTCATGTACTAAGTAAGTTTTCTGAATAATTTTTTGCCATAAAATATTAGTGAAAAAAATGTGATTAGCAGATAATATAATTGAATACTATGTGGTGGTATTTTTTTGACTGGCTTTTAGTGCTTGCTTCAATTGCAGAATTGTTATTTTTCTTTAATAGAACTCTGAAGCTTTGTCTGTCGTTAATTAAATCTGGATAGGGTTTAGTTCTAGTGTTGAGTTTGTTCTTACAGGCACCATTCAATTCATTCTTATCATAGGAAGTATCACTTTCCAAGCATCTTTAACAACATCAACCTGACTGTCCTTTCTGATCTGTTATATTACCCATGATCTGGAAATACCAGATAAAGGACCAAAGGTTGATTTTGTTTGAGTTTTGCTTACTGCATTCTATGACATCCACAGAAAATGGAGTCATAATTTGTAATTTGCTGTTGTGTTAGTTAACCCTTATAAACTGTTTGTCACATAATGCCTCCTATCTCCTGTATGACATGCTAGAAAAGAAACATGCTATCAAAACTAAAGGAGATGTTATCTTAGTTTCTGTTTCAATTGATTGTATCTGTTTTTTTTCCTCTGCATTGCAATGGAATTATTTGCTAATGGTTTTCATGCAATCTTTTTTATTTTTTGACATGCTTGGTTTTGTGTGATTGAAAATATAATTAATTCACAATTTACAGATCTACTTTTCTCAAAGTTCCGACTTGGGTGGAAAATGAGTGTTGATGCCATACCTTTAAAGTCTTCTGGTAAACCTAGCCTTGAAACGTTTATGGTGGTTGCGGAGAAGGAGCTATCTACTGTTGTGCATCAGATTACATCATTGCTTCATAGTTCTTCTCTTAATTGTAATTCAAAACAGGTAGAATATCTGCACTACACTACTACTTTTTGTTGAGTTCTCACAGATGTAAGAGCTTTCTTAAAATATGTATTCATGGATGATTAGTTTTACAGTTGTTATTAGTTGCTAAAGTTTTAAGTTTTATATAGGAAGGAGTAGATAAAGGGCTCTGAATATTGTGATATGGAATTCATTTTACGAAACATACAAAGTACTACTAAGGCAAGTTCAAACCACTGAATAAAAGGATTTGTAATCCTAAACTCATCAGGAAACACAATAAAACTGAAAATATCTCCTAAGATTGCTTCTTAGTTAAAGCTTAGAGGACCAGTTAATCAAGTAATATATGCATGATATTTTAAAAATGCTGTGAAGGTTTTCTAAGATATTTTTTAGATATTCTATTTCTAACTTAACTTTTTATTATTTTCTGTTTTTGTTTTTATTTTTCAAGGTTTCTGGATTTACTGAAGCCCTTCAAAATGAAAACCTAATTCGTGAAAAGTACTCTAATGACTCTGGGTTATTATATTCTGTGGAAGATCTGCAAGAGGATCTGCTAAAGCTTTCTCAAGGTCGGAGATTGCAGATAACTTTGGGTGGACCAGGGTGCTCTACTTTTTCTTATAGGGCTGTAATTCTTGATGCTGAGGAACTGGCTGACCCTTTTACATATCATTGTGGGATTTTCATTGTGCCTAAGGTGTGTTTTTGCAGAGATATCTTTTTACCTTTTTGTTGTTATTATAGTTTTGTTTTTGAATGTGCATGTTTATTATAGAGGTAGGGATGCTGGTTAGTTGGCAGATAGAAGGGTTTCAACTATATCTTAGTTTTTTTTTCTTTCCATTTAATTTTATTTATTTATTATTTGAGTAAGATGTGCGTCAATATGTATCTATAGAGCTGATTCTACAGATGTCAACTCTTCTTTGATATCTATTTGCAGTTTACACCTAGGGATTCCAATTATGAAGTTTTTCTGTTTGAATTTGATGACTGAATGTTAAATCTCAGATTCGTGTACGGGAATGGCTTTTCTATTCTGAAGAAGGACAGTGGATGGTGGTCAGAAGCTCCAAAGCTGCTCGGCTCATAATGGTACCATGCTATTAATAAAGTTACAGTTTGCTGGTATTTTTTAACATGTCACGTTACTTTTGTAATTTAAGCTTCCTAGCTGATCTGTGACTTCAGGTTTTCTTGGATGCCAGCCATTCAGATACCAGCATGGAGGAGATTCAGGTAGAAACATCAAGTTATAGTTCATGGACATGGCATTTAAATATTAACTGTGCTGTTTTTTACTGAATTGTGTTTGTCATCCCTTTCTAGAAGGATTTGTCTCTGTTGGTTACACCGTTGGCACCTGCAGAAAATGACACTGGAGCTCAAATACCGTCTGTATCTTGTACAATTGCACTTTTTGTGTTTTGTCATTTATTTCTAACAATGTTAACATAAATGTTTAGTTTTTTTTCCTTTTTTCTATGGATACCAAAGTATTCAAATGTGTTTTATTATGCATTATAGTTGTTACTATACTGTAAACCATTTTTGACAAGTGTTGTAGTCTTACTTTTTGCATGTTTGGATCAGATTATTCCTGTGGAAGTAATTATTTCGTTTTTGTCGAAATCTCTCCCTAGAAGTTGACTAACAAGCTTTTATTTCTTCAGAATAAGCTGAAACAAACTCACATTGAACACTATGAATTACATTTATTCTCACAAATTCTTGAATACATGACTACAGTTTCATGATGGCAAGTGAGGGGCTCAAGGAACGAAACATCATTCACAAGGTTAGTAACTATAAACATAACATTGTTTCTGTTTTGTTCTTTTGATGAACTTTGTTTTAAATAGTAGTTTATTGTGATAAAAATATCTTCAAGATAAAGGTACCGTTAAGATAAAGTATCTTAAGAATCTTAATATATATATATATATATATATATATATATATATATATATATATATATATATTACATATTTTGTTTCCTTATTTTGGAGAGATTGATTGCTACATATAGAGGAGCTCAATTGTAATTGGTGTCATTGTTATCAACAAAATTATTTTCTTGTTTCCTTGTGTAGTTCAAGTTGGTAAGATAGGGTTTTGATGACTTTGATATTATCTTAAGTAAACTTTAAGCCTAACTTAACTTTATGAAACCGACTTGTAAGATGAGGTTTGTATCTATTTATATACTATTAAGTCTTAACTCTAGTCAATGTAAGATCAACAAATGAAAAGAGGAAGAATCTTCAAATTTCTGTTTGGCTTGAACCATGAGTATGACTAAAATAGGGTATCAAATCTTAAGAAAAGAAAAATTGCCACCATTACAATAAGTATGTTTTTATTGTAACGAGAACTTAGAAAGTGTAAATTAAATCTTACTCAACCTTATAAACCAACTGGTAAGTTGAGGTTTGCACTAATTTATATATTATAATTTGTCATATCTTTAGCAGATGTCATATCTTTAATGCATCCTTCCACATTAAAGAGTAGATATCTCAAGTGTGAGACTAAATACTTAAAGAGAATATACAAGAAAAAGATCTTAAGAGATCTTTACTTAATTCTCTCTACTTGTTCATATATTTTTAAGGATTAATTGCTTACAATAGAAGGTTAGTAAAAGTGGAAAATGTAAACCCTAGGATGCTAGGTTACATATAGATACAACATAAAACAACTTTTTCTTACAAGATGGTATTAACTATTCTAATAGAGGACATGATCTAGAGGGCTTTCACATTGATTCAATCATTGTTCGTAGATTTTGGAGAATTAAGAGAAAGAAACTCTCTTTTTCATATTATTATCTTCACACTAAACACATACTTATACAATAATGAAAAACAGTAATCAACAATAAACAGTAAACTCCTACAGAGCCTATATCTAAAAACATATTACATTTCAACACTCCCCCTCAAGCTGGAGCATATAAGTCATATGCCCCAAGCTTGGAACATATGAATTGAATTCTAGGCCCCCTTAGAGATTTGGTCAACATGTCTCCGAGTTGTTCATTAGAATTGACAAATTCAGTAACCAGTTCCTTTGACAACAACTTCTCTCTAATAAAATGACAGTCAATTTCTATGTGTTTCGTCCTCTCATGAAACACAGGATTGGAGGAAATGTGTAGAGCTGCTTGATTGTCACAGTACAGTTTCATTTGCTCATTTTCACAAAACTTCAATTCTTGAAGAAGTTGTTTAATCCACACAAGTTCACATGTAGTCAGAGCCATAGATCGGTATTCAGCTTCAGCACTAGATCGAGCAACAACGTTTTGTTTCTTACTTTTCCAAGATACAAGGTTCCCACCAAGTAAAACACAATATCCTGTAGTAGATCTTCGATCAATTGGACTACCAGCCCAATCTGCATCACAATATCCTTCGATCCGAGTGTTTCCCTTGTTCTCATACAATAGTCCCTGTCCTGGACTTCCTTTTATGTATCTGAGAATGCGAAGTACTGCATTCCAATGATCAACACGCGCCCTCACGCGCCGCCGCAGCCCGCCAGATCTCGCGCGCGTACTGTTCACGCGCCGCCCTACGCTGGTCGGAATTTCACCGCGCATCTAGGGTTCCGCTCGCCTCACTCTCCTGAGTCTATATCTGACCTTACTTCCCTGTTTCAGTGGGCGATGCAGGGACGGCGACCACCAGGGTTGGGTCGCGCTCACGGAGGCGCACAAAACCCCTAAATTTTCCTGAGAAAATGGGGTACCGGCGGCGGCGGCGACGGCGACGGTTGGTGGTTGATGGCGTCTACAGAAGAGAGCCCCAGTGCTTGGCTCTGATACCATTTTGGAGAATTAAGAGAAAGAAACTCTCTTTTTCATATTATTATCTTCACACTAAACACATACTTATACAATAATGAAAAACAGTAATCAACAATAAACAGTAAACAGTAAACTCCTACAGAGCCTATATCTAAAAACATATTACATTTCAACAGTAGAGAAACAAGATTCTCTTTGTAGGCTTTCATATCATGGTCGTGTTGAGTTGGAGAAATGAATTGATTTGTTTATGGTTTGCCTATCTCTGAGGTTCTACTGTTGCCTCGCATTCAAGGACTATCCCTTCCTTGGAGTTTGAGACACCTTTCCTTAGTATGTCCAAATTTTTTACATTATGAATAATATTCTCCTTGGTTGTCATAGTATGTCTAGAACTTTCTTGTTGTCATGGCAAAGTTTATGTTGGAGATTCCTTCATCATACATGACAACCCTTTGAGTATCTTCTACTTAAGATTATAAACAGCGAAATATATTTTGGAGGGCTTGAGAGATCCCTCTCATAATCTTCCATATATAATGAAAGAATATATGGGAGATTAAGAGACTACACCAGACGCCTAGGTACAAAACTAGGTACGACTATAGGTACAACTAATAGATTGTCGAACATACTACATCCTACTTAGCCTTAATGATGATACATAGATATAATTATTCTAACACTTCTTTCTATTGCAATAGAAAATAATTATCTAACAACTTGAAAGTGACAGACACTCCATGTAGATACTCTAGACAAAGGCCTTGTGGTTACAACCTGTGTCTCTATAGGACTACAAATAACAAACGTTTCCACTAAGGGTCTTCCTCATGGAAGATTAGGTTCTTGTGAGAAAGTTGGGAATGATTGAAAAATTCATTTACCAACTTAAATGGGAGTGTTGTAAATAGGGTTTATTGGGACAAAAATTTCTTCGGGATCTTTGTATTAAGATGAAATATCTTTAGAATCTTCTTATTTATTTTAGCATATTTTGTTTCCTTATTTTTGAGAGATTGATTTTTGCAAATCGAGTCGCTCTGAGTGTCATTAGTGTAATTGTTATCAATAAAATTAGGTTTTTGTTTCTTTGTGTAGTTCAAATTTCTCAGCCTAAGAAGGCTGTGAGATTATCTCTAGCATTCTGCAAGAAAAATCATTCTGTACTTCTTATCAAGCTTCTTTTTATGATGTTCAGCCCTTGGTTTCATTGGTCATTATAGGGAGTTTGGGCTCTACTCGTCTCTTTTCTTAATATGTTTATCTTTTTTTTTTCTGTTTGTCCACCTGCTTTATTGATCTAAGAGTAATTTTACATCTTTGTTTTATAATTTTTGAAATGCAACTTTTATCTAAAAGAAATAAAAAAGAAATGTCCACTGGTCTTTTACTTTTTCGCTTCCTATTTTTTACATGGATGCTCATTCTTGTGATGTCTTGCTTGATTTAAAATGATCCCCATAATCTCTATATCATTTGTGGTTGTGTTTTGTAGGTCACATCTTCATTAACTGGATCAATTATTGTTGAAGATGTAATTTATGAAAATGTTGATAGTGAAGTCAATTGTATTTTTCCTTCTAGAGAGTTGGTCTTTCGTCGTCTCATTTTCGAGAGAGCTGCAAATTTGGTGCAGTCTGAAGCTCTTCTAAAAGATGAACCGCTGCCTACAAAATTGGTTAGTGAGTTGGGGAGGAAGAAAAAGAATGCATCTTCCAAATCCAGAAAAAGTGGATCTCAGAGACACAATGCTGGTAATTAGTTTCCCCTTGACTCTCGTGTATTCAAACTGTTCAATGTTTATTGCTGATGCAACTCCTGCAAGAGTTGCTTTGACATTAGTGACAAGGCCTGAGTTTGTTAATATATAATGCATATTTGTTAGGGAGTGGAGAGTGTATGAGAGGAGGAGAAAGAATTAATTACCTAACTGTTTAGCAGTTAGGTGAGGTGGGAAGTGAGGCTTTGTATAGGTCTTCCTCCAGGGACCACTGTGCTTCATTCCCTGCTCCAATCCATTGCCACACGCACCCACATGCCTGACCTCTTCCCGGAACGTTCGTTTCACACGTCTGTCTCCGTTTGTGTATATTTCATTGTTTCGGCATGACCCACTTACCGGCAGTCTGTCTCCGCTTGTGTATTTTTCATTGTTTCGGCATGACCCACTTGCTGGTGAGCTCTCTGCCTTCTTCCTCACACCCACGCCCCTTTTTAAGCCCATTTCAAGTACTTTTCCCATGGCTTCTGGAAGCTCACACTCAAGTACCTCCTTTGAAGTTACTTTTACCACTGTTCCGCAAATTCTATGTGAAAAATTGATCGGGACGAGCAACTATAGCTCCTGCGCCGCAGTTGTCCAGCTATGGTTTTAGGGTCAAGGCCGTGCTGACCACTTGGGATGCTGTCACACATTATTCAATACATAAAAAAATTGTCCAAGATGAGGATTATTGTATGAAGACAAAGGCAATACTAAGATCACTTGTTACTCAGATGCTGATTCGGCAGGATCACCATCAAATAGAAGATCCACTTCTGGTATTGTGTTCTTATCAAAGGAAATCTTATCTCATGGAAAAGCTAGAAGCAAAATATAGTTGCCAGATTTAGTGCAGAAGCATAAAATCATGCTATGACAGCAGCCACTTGAGAGCATACGTGGCTTAGGCAACTACTACTACAGATAAAAATAGGGGACATCCATGAAACAAAGCTTATTTGTGACAAGGGTTTCTTTGCTTGTTGGGTCAGAGTGGGTGTTGCTTTTTATGTCAGACTTTGCGGTAGGTATTAGGCCTGCAACTTAGATAGGCCACTGTCCAATCCAACAATGTTAATTAAGCATAGATAAGTACAATTTTTTTTTCCGGGAGGGTTTATTTATATTTTATACCATGAAAGATTATAAAGTACTTAAAATATTTAAAACTGTTTAAAAAGTATAAATATTAGTAAATAATTATATTACATAATATGGATAAATCATAAAATGTTAGTGCTTATAATCTTTGTTTCATGCAAAGAGGATTTTGGATGAAAATGATATGTTAAAAATTGTTTAACAACAGTATTAGAGAGCGGATTTTTACAGTTTCAACACTGTTCCTTTTTTAGCTTGCAATATTTGCTTGTGTTTTTCTTGCCACTGTAATTTTTTTCCTGATTTTTCAGGAGCAAGTAACCAGTTGACAGTCTACCATGGCTATGTAGCTAGTTCTTATCATACAGGAATTATTTCTGGATTCATGTTGATATCTTCTTATATGGAAACTGTGGCATCAAGTGGGAAAATGGCAAGTATTTCTGGCTTTTATTTAGGGAAATTGCAATAAAAGAGCTGTGGTTTCAATAAAATATTTCCACTGTTAAACAATTTAATTGTTCAACTGGTTAATGATATGTGCAAAGAGCACTTGATGTTTATTACAGTAACTATTCTCTAATTATTTATATATTTGTTTTTATCAAGAACTTTTTTATGGTGCAATCTCTGCTTTATCTTCATTTTTTAAGGAATTTTATTAGAGTAAACCTGCAGTCCCTAAATTTTAGTATTAATTACTTTAGTCCTAGCTATGTAAAAGGCCATTCTCTTTAAGGGATTTATTTACCTCCTTAAGGTTGAAGTGAGTGTCTTTTATGGGTGGAGAGGTTAGTGTTGAAATAACTGCATAAGTATCAATTTTTTGGTGCATATCTTAAGTAGGTGGGAACACATGATTGATAAAGTTGATGGAATTGGCTATCGTGATGCTGATTGGGCAATTTCACTTGTCTGATATAATATCAAGTTCAGGGAATTTTGTCTTTGTTGGAGTGAAAATTCATGTATGGAAGGATAAATTATCAAGTGATGCACAAACTATTTTCTAGTTACATTAAGTACTGTAGTTTCCAATAATTGGTAATTGTAAATACAAGTCAAATTAACTTGTTTCAAATTCTTTAAAAGATTCATGATCTAAAACATTCTCTTGTTCATTATTGCTGATATATTCAAGTGGCATATCTCAGGTAAAAGCAGTAATAATAGGTCTTGGAGCAGGTTTACTTCCCATGTTTCTTCATGGTTGTGTCCCCTTTTTAGAGATTGAGGTAATATGTTGGAGTTCAGACCACGTCCCTAATGATTAATTCTTCTGATGATTAATATCACATGGTTTGATAACGATTTTTACCTACAGACTGTGGAGTTAGACCCTGTGATTGTTGATATTGCAAAGGACTACTTCAGTTTTATGGAGGATGAACGACTAAAGGTAGTTAAATATGCATTCCTGTATTTCTCTTGACATATTGTGGAACATTAATGTCAAATTAGGACTGGTCAAAGTGAAGGCTGATTGCTAACTTTCCCATCCCTTGTAATCATACAATGTTGACTGTGGCAAGTAATTTTGATTTCATGATTTTTCTTTTCTTTTCTAAAACCAAATGTGCGTGTATGCAAAAATGTGCAACTACAGACTGAACAACTTATATTTTACTTGTGGGGGGTGGGGGACTGTGTCCAGAATACTAAAACACAGTAATTTAAGAATTTTTGAATTTGTCTCATGATAGGAGATCACAATATGACTTATTGAATCTTGTGACTTTGGGGAATCCAGGTGCACATAGCTGATGGGATCCAATTTGTCCAAGAGATTGACAATTCTGGAGTGGCTCAAATTCATGGAAAAAGTAATTACTGTAGTTACACAGAGTCTCCTTTAAATGAAAGTTCTACTGTGTCTCATGCTGGTGTAGAACTTACAAAAGTTGATATCATTATTGTTGATGTGGACTCTTCGGACCCAAGGTGAACTGAATTATGCATTTGGTTATTACATTAAGATATTAAAGAATGTCCAAGAAAAATGGTATTAGGCCGTCATGGGATTTGAAAAAATATCTTCTGTGATTTTAGAGAATCCTATTTATTTATTACATGTTTTGTACAGCTCGGGATTGACATGCCCTGCTCCAGATTTTTTGGATGAGTTTTTTCTTGAGACTGTAAAGGATAAGTTGTCAGAGAATGGTCTCTTCGTCGTCAATTTGGTGTCACGGTCCCAAGCCATTAAGGATATGGCTCTCTCGAAAATGAAAAAGGTAAAAAATAAATGAGTATCATGATATTCAGTTTGGACCGAGTTTTAATGTCTGGATCTTTAATTTGTTTGATTAAAGATTTATTATTAGCATGTTTAACAGCATCTCTATTTTTTCCCTTTGAACTGATTAAATGCAGTTTTTTGGTGCTTTTTTTGGTATTTTTGGACTGAAACTTATGTTGATCACTTGACCCTTTATTCAAACCCTTACTATGTGAATTACCCGGTAAAATTTCAATCATAGTTGATACTGAAATCATATAAGCTTTGTCCTTTTCTTTCTTGAGAGAAGCAATATAAGGAGATCGTGAAGTGGCAGTACGTATAAACATGAAAGTCCCAAGTGGCCATGGAAACATTAACATACTTAGAGGGGTAGGGCATATGTTTTCCTTTGAAGTTTTTCTATCCAATTAATGACAAAATGATGGCAAACACCAAACACTATAAACACACTTTGAAAATTCACTTACTTTGCTCTTGCTAAAACCGTTTCAATTCTTAAAGAAAAGTACTCCAAATTTTGAGGCTTTAATTATTAGTTATTAAAGAGTTTCTCTGTTTGTTTAATTACACAAGTAAATCCTTTAATTATAATCATTCAAAGTATAATATAGGGAAACCTAGTAATGGGTAATATTTAATTATTAGTTATACATATTTCCCTAATTACTAAAATCAAATTATATATTTTACATTTCATCTCAAGTTGGAGTGTATGTCATATGAGCCAAATTTGTTACAAATGTGATCAATCTGAGAGCTCTTTATGGATTCAGTGATCATGTTCGCAAGTTGGTCAATGGAGTTGAGAAAGTTAGTGATGATTTTTCTAGAGGGCATCTTCTCTCTCACAAAGATAATAAATTCTGTGTTTAGTTTGCTCATGGAAGACTAGGTTGGATGCAATGTAAATGGTAGTTTCATTGCCACATATTAGTGGAGTATCTTGTGTATCTCGAAATTTAAGAGATGGAGAGGTTATTTAAGCCATGTAATGTTGCAAGCAGCTGCTGCCATAGCTGGTACTCAACTTCAACACTGGATACAACTACTGTTGTTTTCTTCGTGCTCCTCCTCCAACAAATCTAGTTCCCATCAATGAAAACACAATAACCATAAGTGGACCTCCTATCTAACGGTGATTCTAATCAGCACCAGAATAATAAACACTTTTGGATTTGACTTTATCTGCATATATTAAACCGTGACCTGGTGCATTTATGATGGGTCAAAGGATGTGTATCACAACATTCCAATAACCATCACATGGGACCTTTAGGAATTGGCGAACTATACTACCTGCATTTGTGAATGTGATGTCTGGTCTAGTGACATAAATGTAATTAAGTCTGTCTAATAGGTGATGATATCTTTCAAGGTTTTTCAATTGTGCCCCTTGACCTGAAAGAAGCTTAAAATAGGATCCATAGTACTGTTGTTGTGGCGACAACCGAATATATTAATTATTGGTGATCCAACATTGACTAAATATTTGGTCAAATTGTATTATATAAATAGATGCAAACCTTATCTTACAAGTTTATGAGGTTGAATTAAGCTTAAAGTCTACTTTATAAAATGTTATCAAAGATTATTGTTGTCTATTCTTACAAGGTTGGAAGGACTTATCATGCCATTTGCTATTGGACTCCTTTATTCACAAACTTGAGATGTTCAATCCTTGCTATGAGGGAGTTTGTTGAAGATCTCGTATATAATCAAGTTATAGTATACATATAGTGAGCAAATATCATCTTACCAATTTGATTTTATAAGATTGAGTTAAACTTAAAATTTGTTTTCTATGGTTGTTTCTAACGTTTATGACTTATTTTTTATTGTGGAATTGAATTGTTATCATTTAATATAAATTTACGGGTGCTGAGATAAATTCGGAATTATTCTGAAGAGTTCAAGTGGGTATCAGACCATATTTCCTTTGTGAAATGGCAATACTTGTTATTAACATTAAAACTGTAATCCCAATATAATGATGTCCTGTTGGCCAAGTCTTCAGATAGAGATTCTCAGCTGTTTGAAAGCTTTCATGCTTATATCTTATTAATGGTATCATATGCATAGGTGTAGTTAGTGCCAGGTAAACAGTATGATTCGTCCTATTGAGACCTCTGGGAATGCAAATTGCTTTTTGAATCACTGCAGAGGCTGAATTGCGGCCTGAATTGAACTGAATCATGTGATTCTCGACAGAAGCGGGTCACACCCAAAGTGGGTGGGGTCGTATGACCCAACCTTAACATGCTGAGGTAAGGACAAACTGTGACTAAACCATCAAGTTTTAAAGTGGATAATATTTTAGATACGATGACTGATAGCCTCCTCCTCCAAGCAAGAAATTCCAAACTAGAAGAGAGACTATGGTGATGGTAAAGATGTGGAAGCAAAGGTGGATAAAGGGTGATGGTGGAAGCAAAGGTGGATAAAGGGTAATGATGCTCAGGGTTTTGGTGATTAGGTGATGGTGGGATGGTATTTTTTGGTGCTCTTAGAGAGGTTGGACCAACTCTAAAGGAAGGTGGTTAGAGGAGGCCACATGAAATGCTCTAGCCTTGACTTTAGAGACTAATATGAATGACTCAACAATTTGGCAACATTTTATTACTAATGTCAAAGTGAGAAACAAGGGTGGAAACTCCTCTATTTATAGGCTTATGGTATCTCTAATTTGTAGAAGAAAAACCCTAAAAGCACAAGCTTGGCCTAACTTGAAGACCAAAGTGAAAATCCTCTCTATTAGGAAGAAGACATGTGGTCACTATCTATGGAAAATCCTCTCCAATAAAAGCATGACACATGGCCACACTCACCACAGGTGGAATGTCTAACACTTGCTCACCAAGCTAGGTTAAAACTTTCAACACACACTAAAGACGTCCACTTGGGTCAACATTGGGTGTTGACCTTTGTTGGCCCAAGTTGACCAAAAACCCTACACTACTTGGCCCAAAATACAAGGTCTAAAAAGAAATCATAGACTACTTGACCTAAAATATAGGACCCAAAAGGAAATCCTAGACTACTTGACCCATAATACAAGACCCAAATTATTCCTATTTTACTATATGCTCCATGATGGCCTAAGAGAAAGAGTTTAGATCCATCTTCCACATATGACTTCAATCCTTCTTGAATGTTCTTAGTCATGGCTAGGAGGTATGCCAACAATGACACTCAATTCAAGCAAACAATGTCAGATTTGGTAACTTAATATTGGTGTGCCAAGTAGTGGCCGAGGTCACTCCAACCCATTTAGAATAGCTCTAAAATCCTGTATCATTTAGAAATCTAGGTCAAGGGTTGTTTATGTACCTTCATCCCTTAACCCATGAAGGTGCCTTTTCAGATTGAGATCGTGACGAACCACCTAGTTCTAGAACAATATTTCGGATATGATAGTGCATATAGACATGAGGTTGAAAAACATTGTATGTTTTCATTTTACATTTGTTTCTTTTTGCCTTCTATACATAATTCAATTTACGACTCTAAAATTTTAATTTTTGATTCAACTATCCGATTCTAAGAATTTACTTTTTGATTCACGACTTGAATCCTGGTTTAATTACCTTGATTTGCATTAATGAGATGGACGTACAATATACCTATTAGAATTAATCCTATATTGGGGTAGTAGAATGGCCTCTATGTTGAAGATTACAAATGCTATACACATATTGCTTCTGTACTTACAAGAGCCGAGATGGTCCTACAAGATAATGTCTCCTCTTCTAACTCGGCCAAGACCTTCGCAAATTCTGTTAGTCTGAGATGTGCTCTTATTTGGATGCCCAAGAAGGTGGTATGTCTGTATAAGGCACTCCAACATGCAAGTGATAGGTAGATATGAGTAGTAAATGTGCAATCAATGAAAACTATACCTGAAAATGCCTACCTATTTACGGTTTTAATGGGCTTTTTATAAAGATGGGCCAAGGTTAACCTGATCCGGTCATCCTAATATTTTATTAGTGCTTTCTCGGTTATATAGCTAATATGAGATGGTATCATTCTTGGTAACTGACATCATTTCGGTTTCAAACGACAATTTCTATTTTAAATATTATAAAAAATGTCAGCCTATTTTTTCTTGTATAATATTTCATTTATTTTTTATGCAGAGACATTTTTAGGTCGTTCACCATTTCCCCTGGATGATGTTATGGACTATGTAAATATTTGTTTTGTTAATTATGAAGTATTGATTGTGGAATGATTTTTTCACCATGTCTTGTCAACCGAAATCAAGGTCTTTACTGTGCTTAAAGTGTAGTAATTCTGTAATTTCACTGTTTTTTTTTTTTTATCTTGTCTTTATATAGGTTTTCAGCCACCTCTTCTGTCTCCAGCTTGACGAGGACGTCAATGAGGTTCATTTTGCACTCAAATCGGAGTCCTGTATTGAGGATAACTGTTTCTCTGAAGCTTCTATTAAACTTCATAAATTGTTGGAGTTTAAACACCCAGAGATTGGTCAAAACATTATCAATGCGACAAAAAAGATCAGACGTTTAAAGTGAAAAAACTTGCTTGCTTTCACAAAGCGGAAGTCTTCTCAGCCAAATATTTGTCGTTGATCTGTGTATTGGACTCTCTAGACTGATGTTTAAGTGAGTTTTGATTATATTGTAGCACGGTCACCCTTTATTTCATGTGTGTTTGCTCAACTTTTAAGGGTTAGATAACGTTCCCTAGAGTAGCTCGCTGTGAATACTATTCTCTAGGTAATATATTTTTGGTCTAAATGTTTGGCTAACCATGAAAATTTTCCTGGGAAGACTTTAGAATTCTTTGAAGGTTAATGCTATTTCCTTGTAAGTATTTAATATTTTACATATATGAAATGCATTTTTGTTCTTTTTTTTTTGTAGGAAGATTTAAAATTATTCTTCCAGAAAATAATTGAAGTTTGTCCTCTTGTAACCCCAGGAGGTAAATATCAAGGAAACTGCTTATCAATTGTTGGCAAGTATCCTTAGGTGTTGGGGGTTGCCGTTGGGATGATTTTAAAAATATAATTCAAAAGTTGATAATTTTATCGCAAACATTTATGAAAATACGTAAAATGAGTAATATTTTTTATGCCTTTTGGAAAGTGCTTGTATTGAGAGTCATGTGTACTTTGCAATGATAATCTGAGTTATTGGTTTCAACTACCCTTGATGATGATAAAATAATGCTACTGTTTTATGAGTGTTACTCCTTCTATCACTCCTCCACCTCTTCCATTCCTCTTTTGTTCCTTTTTGTAATTAAAAAATTTAAGTTTCACCAACATAATTCATATGGACGTCTTTTATCCTTTTTTGTGTTTAAAAATTTTAAGTTTCACAAACATAATTCATATGGATGTCTGTTTCATTCTTGAACCGATATCAACATAATAAATATAGGAGTGATTCTACTAACACTTCACTTGTTACTTCTAACTTTTATTTAATTTTCATTTTTGTCCTCGTCAGGCTCTTAGAAGAATCTTTAATCATCACACGGAAAATTCTTACACCCGCAATGCATTTCATTTTCCTCTATCAGCGCACTTCATTTTCTTTTTCACCGCGTTTCACTGCATCACTCTTTGCTTCTCTTATGGCTGAATCACTTCACTACTTCAAATTTTTTATTTACTTTTCTTGCAATTTTTTTCTAATTCTTTATCAATTTATTATTAATGAGTAATTGTTTTGATTATTTATAGGGAGAAGCATTCTTCATCGCAGCAAGTTAAAGAGTATATTTCAGGTTAGAACACTGACGATCTTTAACCACAGTTCGAACACTGATTAAAGATACATCGCATTTTCAATGCTGGTTATGATTTTGTTAGAATAAAATTGTTCCTTTTATGGAAAAACACACACAAAAGTGACATAGGAAAGAAGACAAGGTGCGGTGAGAGAAGAAGGGAAACAGAGCCGCCCCAGAGAGCACTAAGATAGGGAGTGCGGTGGGGAGAAATTGGAATGGATTTTGGGGGTGTAGGGTTCGGCTTTCAATTTTTGAAAAATAATCTCATTAAAAAGACTATTTATATTTTTTGTAAATTGTAAAGTATTCAAGACAATGTAAGAATTCAGAGATATGTAGGGAGAAGTACTCCAAATATCTACTTACGATAAGAGATAAGAGATCCGTTTATGTTAATATCCGTGGACGGAATATTTGTTTAAGAAACTTCTTCAGTAACACTCTCGTTTTCGTTCACAAGACAAGACGTTATTTTCTTCCTTCCTTCAACTTCCACTGTGACACTAACACAACAGTCATCCTCCTCCTCCTCCTCCGGTGACCGGTCACCGCCAGGCAGCAATGGAAAGGGATTCATCTTCTGACGAAGTAGACGAGTTCATCCATCGGAAAAGGATAGGAATGCGCCTACGTCTCCCTCTTCCTTCCACTTCCAACTCCTCACTTCGCGAATCACTTCCAACTTCAACTTCCCTTTTCAGAAGAGATACCTCTTCGCCATTCTCCCTCTCTTCGCAATCCTCCTCTACTACGTCATCCCCGATTCCCACTCGCTCTTCTCCCTCTCCAACGTCAACCTCAATCTCCGCCACCATCAACCCGAGGAATCTCAATTGCGCGCCCTTTACCTCTTGCGCCAACAACAATTAGGGCTTCTTCACGCTCTCAATTCCACTTCCCAAACTCCCACTCTCAAATCCCTTCTATCCAACTAGATTTTCCTCAATTCACAGATTCAGCAGCTTCTTCTCAGTCCCTACACCCGTGCCACCTCTCTCTATTTTCGGAACGCCTCGTGTGGAATAGTGGATCAGAACCTGCGAGAAAGGAGGACCATCTCGGGGCAGATGTCTAACCATCTGATGTGCTTGCAGAAGCACATGTTCTTCGCGGCTCTCCTTAACCGGGTCCTGGTTATTCCCAGCTTCAAGGTGGATTATGAGTACGAGAATATTGGATGTGGAGCACATGAATAAATGCATTAGAGGTAAAGTCAAAGCAGTGATCTTCCTTCCAAGAGTTTTCTAGCATGAGGAAGAAGGGCAAGCACGAGGGTAAATTCTTGTGTTATTTTTCGCTGCCTCAACCATGTTGTCTGGACGAGGAGTATTTGAGGAAGTTGAAATCATTGGGGCTTTCGTCTACGATAGGCCTGCGACTGTGTGGGATGAAGATGCGAGGAAGCCAACCGAAATGGAGGAGAAAACGGAAATAAAAAAATAAGAAAGCTAAGAGGAGGAAAGGAAGAAAACAGTGAAAGGGAGAAATGAAGGTTATGTGAGGGTGTGGGGGTACTGCAGCAATGAAAAAAAAAGGGAATGAGAATGGGATTAAGATTTTAGATTAAAATAGGTAAAAAATAAATATTTATATAAGGTTAGTTTTGAAAATAAGAAAAGTTAGAAAGGTAGAGAGAGTACAGTGTGGCGGTGGTGAGAGTAACACTCCTGTTTTATAAGCTGAGTATGACTTTTAAAATTTTAGAAAAAAAAAGTGTTACTTTTTACCGTGTGCATTCAAAAGAACAAATTTCACTTTTAATTCAAGTAACATTTGTTTATTTGTTGTGGTCTATTGCCCTTAAATTACCTTGTTTGAATATATTATTTTAAAATACCAGGCGGTTTAACGGAGAAAAAACAAATGCGGATTTTACAATTTCAAGATTAAAAATATTACGTTGGATGGATGTTCCAGTGATGTAAAGGTCAATCTTTTGTACTTTTTTATTGCTAGGGAATCCTTCCGTTTCAAAGATGTTGTAGGTTGGACGAGATCTTTTTAAAATATGTAACCATTAAAAACTACCCTACAACGGATTCTTATTTGCTCCCAGATGTTTTAAAGACCAGGAACTATGCACTAAATAATGACATTTATTGAAGTATCATTGTGTCCACACACAATAGAATGAAAGGACCTTTTCAGGTTAGCACCATTATCTAGTTGGTTGACTTATGCATTAGATTCACACCGAACAACATTTTAGGAGCTACTTACAGCCTCTTGAAAGAAACTAACACTCAATAACGATGTGCATCTGGCTTCCACAGACAACGTTTTCTCAACACCCGGACATGAGTCACCTCCGAATACAGTATCTAAGATTTTGATGGAGCAGCTGTTTTTCCCTTGACATTCCTGCAAAATATTAAAAGTGTCAGGAGGGTCTACAACCAAAACCAGGCAACATGCTTACTACTATTATTAGCCTCATTTTTTTTTCCACCTCTCTTCAAGCTTTACAAATCAGCAGCTAATAAGACGTAAAACGCTAATCGTAATACAACTATAGTGGCAGCATTACTTTTCTAAGCCTAGAGATTATCCAGCGATAATAACAATAACTTTTAACTGTAATACTTAAACAAATTATTGGGTTAATACCTAAACAAATTATTGGGTTAAGCATTTTGGAAAATGTCTTGCATCATAGCTTTTACCAAGTCCACAACGCCATAATCTTGTGGAGCATTTGCTTTCTTGCATAAAAACTGTCAACAATTTTACTTTTCAGAGGTGCTAGACAAGGACTAGTGTGAAAAGGTATCCAAAATAGAGTTAGTTTACCTTGGAGACTATTGACATGGAACTAGGAGCGTGGCAGTTTCCCCTAGAAAAGTTCTGACAACTACCTCGGGGGGTACCAAAGCTAGCAAATGTTATGGAGGATATTATATGTCCTTCTTGACAATATAACTGAAGTTCAGGTATCATATTATTAACAGAAACTTCTTCCCCAATGAGATCCGCATTTACCAACTTCTGCAGAGGTGGATGGTTGGATTCTGACACTTGAGCACATATTATGCTGGACAAATGTACCTTTACAGAAATCTCAAACGGATTTCCTCCCGTTTCTTCCAAGATTACGAGTAAATTGTTGGATGCTCTCAACCATGATCGTGGCACATGGTACCTGGAGACCAATAAGTCAGAAGTTAAGGAAAGCACAATACTAGAAATTTCCCGTATTAATGTACTGAAGTAATGCTGTATACTCCTCAAAATCATTCTAATAATTATGACAAACTTAATAAAGGAAGCATTATATTACAAACCAGTATTAATTAAATATCATTGGAACATATTTTCCTCATTTAGTAATTAATTAGTCTTTGTGTACAATGTACATAATCAACATGAGATAAATGATGCCGTGAGCGGCTATTTATAATTCGTAAGTAAAGTCTTGTGGAATGAGATGAAATCATGAAACCAACAGTTTTAGCCACTTCGAGAGTACATACAATATTTGGGTCGGTTTTCCACAATTTGTTGAACACTTGTCAGAATCATATGCTCCACGATAATCACAGACTTGTTTACATCCACTTTTTGGAGAAACCCGAGTCCAGTATCTTCCAATATGGTGACCATTCACCCAAGCCTGACCTTTCCCCATGCTTTTCAAGTCAAGAGCAACTGGATCTAGGCCACCAGGAACATCAAAGTATGCCTGCTCAAAATAAATAGGTGTTATAAAAAAAAAATAGCATTACGAGAGAATGACCAATGGGCTTACTTTGCACCTTCATAATCCCAGTATTCATATCACGATTTTAGATTCACTAATTCTGTAGTAGTGCGTTGGGCATAATAACTACAATAAATAGATTACTAAACAATTTTTTAGAGGCAAACACATATACAATACAATGTAAAATGCACAGGAATCATGAGTCTTCCTAAAATAGATCACACAAATATTGAAAAGGGGAACTATATCAGGTCAAAAAAATTGTTTGAGCATCAGACATGGAAACTTTGTCAGGAAGGCCATGAGCCCCATGTAATATAAGAAAACAAGTCTATCCACAAAATGAGGAAGAAAATACACCATACTCCAGCAGAAACAACAATTCATAGTACCCTACTCTTTCCACTCCCAAATCCTCTAAAATCGATAGAAAAAACAAGTTGAAAATTAATTTGAAAGGTTTAATATTTTTTGGTTAGAATGTCAGCGATAGAAGTCATAAAGTCGTATCTTATTCTTCCTCTGCTTAATTTCTTGGAAAGATTGTCATAAACATACTTTGAAGAAGCTTTCAAAACCTGCTTCTCATCAAATATCCTACATTCACTAACTGGCCTACCCAAACATTTACTCTTGCAAAATTCTGTGCTTCAATTGTCCTGGGCACATATAACATTCATTACAGTTGAAGATTTGACAAACTAGCCTACCCAAACATTTACTCTTGCACACCCTCCTAGCTGTTCTGTTGGTTGCTACTTAAATATGGTGGGAGAAAATCTTTTGGTCGAGAGACAGGTTCAAACCCAAGACCAAGGGTAACATAAATGCAAAGTAACCACTACTCTAAGATGGTTTTCTGCTAAATAGATGACAAAAGTAAGTTTTATCCAATTTCTTTAGTATAAAATTATGTATATGTTATTGTACAGGTTGATGCTGCAAGCCATTGGTGCCATCAGTGACCCACTAACCTAGAACCTTGATCAAGTCAGGGACCCATCTAGCTCTGATAAAATTGTGAAGATGGTATCAGATCTTATATACTAGCTATTAGAATAAAATTTTGGCGTGGTTTACTGCTATTTCTTTTTCTCTCTCAACTAGTGGTTTGTGTCTTTACTTGTTCGGCTAAATACTCAGTGACTGTATATATACAAGTAAAACTTACAAAAAGGAGAACCGAGTTTCTAGTTTTATTTCAACAAAATTCAGTTTCTTATCAAGTTGGAATTCAATTGAAAGGTTCTCTGGATTCTTTCATCGTGTCTAGAGCAGGGTACGAAGACTAGGGCTCAATTCCCTCCTCTTTTTCCCACCATATTTTGGGTTTCCACACGATTCTCCCTCCTCTTCTGTTTGATTATTTTATCCGGTAGTCGGTCGGGCCATGATAGGAAGACTGGTGAGGATATCCTTGACAGCAACGAAAGCTTTCTCGCATTGGTCGTCCCAGTGTTGAGTGATACCCTTTTTCATATTCTTCAGGATATGTCTAATATGTTCTGCCAATTTCAGGATAAAACGTGACAAAGCAATTAGTCGACCAACCAGGCGTTGCATCTCCTTCAAATTAGTTGGGCTTTTCATTCAAGACCGCTCGACATTTATCCGGATTGGCTTCTATTCCCCTGCAAGTTAGCATGAACCCCAGAAACTTTTCGGCTGGTACACCAAAAGTGCATTTTGACGGGTTTAACCGCATGTTGTACCGTCGTACCTGAAGGAAAACTTCTGCCAAATCTTTAAAGTGTTGTTCCACCGACTGACTCCTAATGACCGTGTCGTCCACGTACATCTCCACACATTTTCCAATTTGGTGGTGGAAAATTTTATCCATAAGACGCTGATAGGTGGCGCCTGCATTCTTTAAACCAAACGAGATTACCTCATAACAGTAATTGGCGCGTTCAGTTATGAAAGTTGTTCGCTCTTGATCTGGTAGATACATCGGGATCTGGTTGTATCCTGAATACACGTTAAGGAAACTCAACACTGCGTGTCCGGAGGCCCCATCCACCAATCGATCAATGCTTGGAAGAAGGTAAGAATCTTTAGAACATGCCTTGTTGAGATCCCTAAAATCGACACACATTCTCCACTGTCCGTTCGAGTTTTTAACCATGACTACATTCAATAGCCATGTTGTGTAGGTTACCTCTCTCATGAACCGAGCTTTCAGTAACTTGGTGACCTCCATTTGTATGGCGTCTCGCTTTTCTTCACTGAATCTCCGCTTCTTCTGAGCTTGGGCATGCTTCTTTGAAAATGGATAACCTGTGCATCACTACCTCGGGATGGATTCCCGACATATCGGCGACCACCCAGGCGAATAGGTCGGCATTGGTTCTCAACATTTCTTCCAAATTATGCTCGTCGTTTGGCTCTAGGTTACCTCCAATAGTTGTGGTTTGTGATTCGTCCTTTCCCAGTACGAACGACTTGATGTCGCCTTAAGGTTCGATGCGATCGTTGATGTTGGTTCTGGGGTCAAGGTCGATCGCCGCTATTTCTGCTCCCCTAGTTTTTCTTAGCAGTACATAGGGTGTGACTTTTAGACCAGCAACATAATATTGCCGAGCCGTTCGTTGATCTGCCCTTACTGTGCAAACAATACCTCTTTCTGATGGGAATTTCATAGCTAAGTGAGGAGTAAACATGATGGCTCCGAAAGCATTCAAGCAAGGTCGTCCGAGTAATGCATTGTATGAAGTGTTTGCCTCTACCAGTAAGAACCTTATCCTGAGCTCTTTTGCCTCCTTACCTGTCTCAAGTTGAGTTCTTAAGTCGAGATATCCTTGAGTGTCAACTCTTTGTCCTGCGAACCCTACAATCTGCTCATTGAATGGGGCTATCAAGTCTTCGGATAGATCCATTTTAAGGAATGTGGCCCAGTATAGGATGTTGACCGAACTGTCCTGATCAACTAGTACTTTACTACATCATATCGTGCTATCTCGGCAGTGATGACCATGGGGTCATTCTGATCTGGATCGAGACCGTGGAAATCTACATTGGTAAAAGTAATGTTGGGCATCGATCGCGACTGTCGATCTATCATGTGTACAGTTTTTAAGTTTCTCAAATGTCTCTTACGAGCAGAGGATGATGCTCTTACTCCCGCAAAGCCTCCAGATATGGTGTCAATTCGTCCTCGGACCGACCTTTCTCGCTCTGGTTCTCGAGTGTGACTTCGGGAGCGTCGCCTACGCCGATCGTCTTTTCGAAATGAAAGCTCATGACTTCTACGCGAAGTTCCTCTTCTGGGGGGGCTTATTGCACTGGCTGCTTCCCTTTTCACATATTTTTGGTGGTATCCTGCACAGACAAGTCTTTCTATTTCATCTTTTACTATGGTGCACTCCTTTGTGTCATGACCATGATTTTGGTGAAGACGACAGACTTTACTTCCATCGTCGTTCTTTGTTGAGGATTTCCTTCGAACTGTGAGGAGTTCGGTGTGTAAGGCCTCTTCAAGTACTTTTGCTCTGAGTGCATTAAGAACAGTGTAGTTATCATACTTGGATGTCCAAGCTAACTCCATTCGAGGAGGCCTGTCACCTTTGTCGTCGTTAGATGATCACTTCACCTCCTTCTTATTCTCGTTGTTGGGAACTTCCTGTTGTTGCTTTCTTCTTGAGTTTCGTAGGTCCTCGATACGTATGAATTTAGTGACCGTTTGCTAGAGTTCTTCCATAGATTTTGGTGGCTCAGCATACAGCTGTTCAGCAAAATACCTCGGTCTTAAACATGAGGGCAAATTGCTAATGACGAAGATGTGATTTGCGTCTTTAACTCGTCTTGCAGCCTCGTTGTACCTCTGCATGAACGCTCTCAGGGTTTCATCCTCCTCTTATTTAGTGTTTACCAACTATGTCGGCGTCATCTGTTCAACAAAATACCTCGGTCTTAAACATGACGGCAAATTGCTAATGACGAAGGTGTGATTTGCGTCTTTAACTCGTCTTGCAGCCTCGTTGTACCTCTGCATGAACGCTCTCAGGGTTTCATCCTCCTCTTGTTTAGTGTTTACCAACTATGCCGGCGTCATCTCTTGCCTTTTGTTGGCGGCATACTGTCCTCTGAAGAGAGTTTCCATGGTGGCGAAACAATCTATCGTATTTGGAGGGAGGGTATGGTACCACTCCAATGCTTCGTCTTTCAAAGGCAAGGAGAAAGTTCAGCAAATGACTGGGTCGCTATCCATGTAGAACGTCATCGCATCGATGATGTTTTTGAGGTGGTTATCTGGGTCCGATGAGCCGTTGTATCTTTCTAATGTTGGAGGAGGTTTTTCGGGCATAGCAGTTTGCATGATGTTTTCCGTAAACAGAAGTAGATTGGTGAGCCGAAGGGGTGTGGGTCCCCTTCTTCCCTCCCCGCCAAGTTCGGTGTGAATAGATCGCCCCCCATGACGGCTACCTTCACTATCTCCCTGCCTGTTTAAGGCGGACACCTTAGGCGGAGGTCATTGCGCTCTTAACGTTGCAATTTCCTCTGCTTGTTTGTGCTGAGTCTCCTGCTGCTCCTTTATGGTTTTCGCTTGCGCCGCTATCTGGGCTTCTGGTGTAGTTTTCTTCCATAGTTCTTGTGGTCAACATTGGGGATCTCCAAATCTCGGCCCCACGGTGGGTGCCAAAATGTTTCGGTATGGATGTTTGGGATCGAGATACAAACCTTGTTGGTGTGTCTTTGCTGCTTCTAAATGTCTGGAACGCTTACTTCTCCTTAGCTGATGTCACTTGTTCACCTTTCTAGACGTCATTCACATTCCATCCGCTTCCACAACTTGTCCACTTCAATAGAGGGGGGTACCTGCGAAGATACTCCGACTCTCAAGTCAGACGTGGGTTATGGAGCCTCAACTCTTAAGGAAAGATGTTATCCTCACAATAGAGTATTTTTCAGTATTCAATAGAACGTACCTGATCTTCCCTCTCTTTCCTGTATTTAACCTTAATAAAATCTGTAATAGACTTACCTTAAACAGTTTACCTTAAAATCCGGTTAGTTTCCCGTAATCCACGTCATTCATATCTTTAACCAGATCTTTTAGACTATTTTATTTCTGGTGGACTATCAGTCCAATTACTTAAATGTTGGGCCATGGCCCAACATCGTTTAACTTGACCGAGCGCTAAACCTGGATTGACCTGATTGAGTGAATCCCGTTTGACTTTTAACGTGCGCGAGACATGTTTGATCTGGGTTGACGAGCGCTTCTAAACCAGCGGATAGAGCAATCGTTACTGGATGGCGGATGCTAGTGCTTGTAACTCAATAAATAGAGCGATCGTTATTGGATATGGATGTCAACCGCTCGTCTTAGGTATCTTACTATATGGTTTTCAATCTTATTTATTCTAATTTTCCAATTTTTCTTAGTACAGGTTAAGCCTTGCTTGTTTTGCAGACACATATTTTACAGGGGAGAGACTAAGGTATTAAATCACGACATTAAGTTTGATTCTTCGAAAAATCAGTAAATTATCAAAATACTTAATGGGTTTAATTAAATATAGCTACCCAAGGGTTTGGTTAATTTTATATGTTTCCGTTGTCCGGGGGAGGGAACATATAGGCTACCTTAGGTGAGTTCAACTCCGAAGAGAATCAATAGCTGGGTAAGAAATTAAATTAAAAGGAATCCTGGGTGCGAATCCTGATCCTGGAGATTTTCTTATATTAATTTTATCCCAATTAATTTGCTTATTATTTCAATTCTTGAATTCTTTATTTCAAAATCAACATTGAATTTCAATTAATTTCTTTTCATTTTAAATAATATTAAATTGTGATAATTACAAATTCAAACACGTGGTTCTTATCAATTCAATATTATTACTTAACGACAGTCGTGGACTTGCATTTTCCACTTATCAATTGTGGCTATAGTTGTGAAAAGTGTACCTTCTTGAGTGAGTTGTGCACTAAGTTTTATCATGTACACTAGGTTCTACTCTTTTCTCTTCTATTATCAATCCAAAAATGTCGCTCTCCCATAATTTGGTGTCTCTTCAACATAAAAGAACTGAATGATTGTTAGTCATTATTATGCACGTGATAATAATATCATTTTTGAATTACGTCCAACATTTTGTCTTGTAATATCACAAGACAGTTAAAAGTGCTGTTTGAAGGCTCTCTAGGCGTGGATGGGTCATATCAGTTCCCCAACTCAGTTGCAGCAATGTCGATCTCCTCAACTGTTTTGTACTGTTTCAGTTTGCAATACAAAACTGATTGTATAAAATCTTGTTCAAATTCTAAATATTTTCCATTTGAGGCATTCATATCTAGGTCATTCTAGTCCACATGTGCAAAAACTTGTCATCTTCTATTGTTTACACATCCTTCTTGAGCTTCTTCTATATTATTTAAACTTTGTTGATTATTATTCACGAATTACTTAATTTATCTTTTGAAAGCCAAATGTTAGGCCTTAAATGTTTTTAGGGTTTTGGCTTTCATGCATCTTCAAAAACTTTTCAAATTGACTCAGGTGGTGAGTTTCGTCCATTTACTCAATATCTCAATCAACTGGACATTAATCATAGATTAATTTGCTCTCACACACCATTAGAATGGTGTTGTTCTCACACACCATCAAATGGTGTTGTTGGAAGAAAGCACATACATGAGGTTGAACATGGTTTCACATTCCTTGTTCAATCTATGCTTCCTTACAATTTTATGGATCATGCTTTGATAACTAGTATTTACTTGATTAATACACTTTCAACCTTGTTCAATCAAACAATTACCACTATGCTAAAAATTATAAGTAATTGTCAAAATGTAACTCTTTCTACTTAAGAGCATAACAACTTAAGCAATATGATTCAATTGTAACATGTCCACTAGCCACAAGAGAATTAATACAACCAACAAAAATCTCATCCTTAAATTTTTAAATTCCTAATGAAAACTTCTTCCTCAAAAACTTCACTATCACACTATAACCGTGTAATTGAATAGGAAATTAAAATTCATTGAACTTGAATAGCTTTCAATTCATTGTTACAATTTTATTTGGACAAGAAAATTCAAATTTATTGAAATTTTAATTTTCTTGTTTTAATAGAGTATTTCAATTACAATTAAATACAAAAAATCATTTTAATCAATGACTATACGCCTGTGCATAAATTTATAATCATTGACCATATGCCCTATCTGTCACTCATGAATTTGTCTACCATAGTAAAAATTAGGTAATACAATTATCAGCATAACAGAAATTATCTTAATCATTTTGCATGATTCTTGTTTTTAAAATATTTTGTTAGTATTCTGGCATTCTTAAACTAAGCTTCCTCAAGAGAAATAGAGGGAAGCTAGTATGAAACTTCTAACTTGGTCATAGAGGCGCTAATATCATGCCAAGAACCAACATTGTAAGGGGCTTAAGTCCTCGTGGAGGTTCATGAATGAGTGGATATTTATAACAAAATCAATGTAAATAACTAGTAGGCTCTTTTCCCTTTTTATTTTCTTGGCTTAATACTACTTATGGTCCAAATTTTTTTCAGCTTTGTTCAAAATGGTCTTAATTTTTTTATGTTCAATGTAGTCCTAAATATCGTAATTTGTGTAATTTGTGTTCAATTTAGTCCTGTCGTTTAAATCGTTAACGGTCAAATATCCAGTTGTGCAATTAGTGCACATCACCCTTGACACATCATCATCATCATCTCCTACCTCCATAAACCATAATTTCCCCTACATAGAAACCCTAGCCGCCACTGCCACGCTCATGGCCAACCACCATCTTCGCACCTCCATCATCAGACATTTCAAAACCCTAACCAGATGGTCGCGTCGTTGTTCCAAACGCTCCGACACAAGCATCGTGAAACCGAATTGCGAGTTCCTCGCACCTTTGAGTAACATCGTGAAGCTTCTTCATTCTCCACCAGCCACCACCAACCTGAAAAACAGAAGATCAAAACCCACAGAACCAAAAATTTCCTTCAAACTAGAAGCGCGATGCGCGCTGCAATAGTGAAGAGCCACCAATATCATCATCAACCTTTCGCGAGCAAAATCCAAATCGCTAACACAAACCCAAATCGCAATAGCGCCTCTCCTCAAGCTTCTCCACCGCGCCTTCTTCATTCACCTACAGGATAAAAACCTAGAAGCAAACCAACTATCACGAAGTTCACCATATCTGCCGTAAAGGAGAAACCCTATTCTCGTGTGGCGGCAATCGACCAAGCTTTTTCCCAATCTGCCGATGCAAATCTGAAACCCTAATTTTTGGGTGAAGAAAGGGTTTGCCACATGTGAAGCCCTCATTGGAGTGACCATCCTTAGCCAACTATAGTTCTAGCCACGTTAGCTAATAAGTGTCATGTAATTCACTGATTGGTGATGTGATGTTAACGATTTAAACGACGTTTGCAAAAAAAGACTAAATTGAATATAAATTACGATATTTAAGACTACATTAAACATAAAAAAAAATTAGGACCATTTTAAACAAAGCTAACAAAAATTGGGACCATAAGTGGTATTAAGCCTATTTTCTTTCACTCTACAACAGTTCTCACACAGAAATCACTTCGACAGATCATAATTACCTTGTACCATGTAAATGTGGATGGGATGCCATCAGGGATTAATTCTACCCACCCTGAATTTTCATTCTCTTCACTGTAAAGTTTTAAAAACTCGCCCTGCAGCCCAACCTGGGATAAAATCAAATAAAGTGGAACCAATATTTTCAAATTCCTCATAATATATAGAGTACAATTCCACAAATATAGAATGTAAGTACATAGATGAAAAGTATAGAATAACTAAATGAATTTCGAATAAAGATAATCAAACCAGCACACATCTAGAAGGCAGAACTAGAATGACCAACTCATACAAAATCAAAACTGAGAATTTTGTTTTCCAAAATTATATTATCAGACTTACCATGAGAAGGTTGAAATCCTTAAAGATACAAAAAAGCCTCAAACAGGCAAAACTTTAAAACCTAATCCTACAAGAGCATGTAAGAGAAAATTCATATTCAAAATCCTATTTTTGTACAGGAATATTGTTCAAAATGGGAAATTATGTGGATATAAGAGCTTTTTTAATGTTTATTTTAGCAGGTAGCTTAGATGAGCCTAGATGCTTTGTATAGCTAAGTTCAATGCATCTTAGGAAGTACTGGTATCTTCATTTTTCTCTTGTAAATTGATTTGACGAATTGGTGTTAATTATCTTTGAAATATTCTTGAATATTAATAGGTGCACACAGGTTTATTTACAAAGAGTTCAGCTAGAGTATTCGTAATTAGCTTATGTACATCAAGTAATAGCACTTTGTGTGTAACTAACTGATTGACTCACCCTAGAAAATATTTGAAAGTTGATCATTTAAATCAGAAGGTCAATTGTAGTATCCAAATTCAATAAGAAAGCATCTAGAAACGACAGATAGAGAAAGCATGTGCATTGGGCTTGTGTATTTGCTAAATCTTTCAGAATAAAGCTGTAGTGTACTACTCGTAGACCTAGTAATATTTTCCTCTGAAAAACAGATAATATTTCATATAGTTATTTGGTATCAGTACAGGGTTTAAATATTATATACATACCTGATGGGTCCATAATGATTTTGAAAGATCTATATCTCTATTTTTAAATCCAGTGATCTTTATTGTACCTCTGATCCCTGCTCCATCTTTCTCAATAAATGCACCATAATTCTGCAATATTGTTTCAAATGAGAATATACGTATAGTTAGTAATCTCTATCCCTCAATTGTTTTATAGGAGAATATGCTAAAGAAAAGTCACATAACGATGAACAAGAATATCCTGTTCATATTAATGCGAACACATTAGAGAACATAACTGTTGTAATTAGAGGAAAATCTTCCTAATTACAAAAAATATCTATAAAATCTTCTAGTTTATTTTTCGGCATATTGTTTTCTTATTTTCCTTTCTTAGAAGATTAGATTATTATAAATAGAGATAAGGAAAATATAATAGACATGAATGAAAATAATAAAATTCATTCTCTTTCTCAAGAATAACATAACTAAAACCATATAACGATAGAGGTATCAGATAAAAACTATGTTGGAATGTGCCTTTATTAACAACACCCTGGGCCCGCCTTAATATATGTCTTGTACTTTCATTGTGATAGGTTTGATGGGTGGATATAGTTCCACCTCAACTAGACACAAGGATTTAGTAACGACTGCAATGTTTGGATAGACCTCACTTTAGAAACTGTTTTTGCAAGGTAGAAATAAACCCCAACTATAAATTATAATAAAATGCAATAATTAATAGACAAGTGGATGTAATTAATATTTCCATCATTACGTAGGCATAATATTTGACATTATGCTCTTCAATTCTTCTGTCATTACTAATATACATCTTATCGAAATGAACTAGTTTGATTGATCAAATACAATATCAGTGTATGAATTATGAAAATTAAGCAATCGACATACACCTACACAACCCATTACACTAGGAAAATAGATAAGTTTTGCATTATACAAAAGGATAAATGTCAAAAATATATCAGGAATTTCACCTGCAAACCCACTGTTTGAGTTAACAGTGTTAAATCATTGTATCCTGGGAGAAATTGAAGAGACTGGACCACCTTGATCCAATGACCAACAGCATTACCTTCACTTGGACAAGAAATTAAACTACATGAATATATATATATATATATATCTATATATATATAAACAAAAGAAATAAATATTAAACCTCTAAAGCACAACAATTATGATACAACTGATGCTTTGTTTTGAAAAGATGGGGGGGACCCATTGTCTGAATTTAGGGATAGTGCTTTATAGAGACAATGACACTACTTAGTCCTTAAAAAATTATTATTGTGGTATAACCACAATCTACAAATTTGAAAAAATATATTTTTAGCATATGTTTATAAAGGTATATTTCATATTCTTGGAATACTAACTCACTGGATCTGGTGTTCTCTAAAGAGTGTGTTTATAAAGGTATATTTCATATTTCAGACAAACACTATCTAGATCGTGAGTGTTATTTTTCCCAAGCATCGCTGAACTTCAAAACAAAAATGCACATGCTAAGATTCCTTCCTAGAATCTTTCTGCGAAAGTTGCATAATAAAGTGCATTATCCAGAATAGAACTTCGATTAAAACAGAAGAAATAATACTACAGTTACCTATAAGCTGGCCATTGACAAATACTCGCAGTATATCACGGACACCATCTATTGTAAGTTTTGGACGGACATCATTTTCCTCCCAAAACAAGATGTCACTGTCAGAAACGGATATTCTGCATTATATACACATTAATAAAAAAATAATTAGAAAACCATTGAATCAACGTTTAAAAATGCTTTAAATTTTGATGAATTTTTTGTTTATTTTATTGCAGCTTTATGGAATTCAAATCATGTCTCCATCGATGGAATTCCTTTGGCAGATATACAAACGGAAAACTGTATAGAAGATATCTTCTCCATAATCTGTCATGCTTCTTTTGTTAGAAATAAAATCATTGTTGACACTGTAACATTCTATGACCAAGTAGTTTGTTACTGCCATTGTAATGAAAAAAGCTAAACTTAAGCCAGTAGTGTGTGCCTGTCCATTCTCCATGCTTCAACACTCTGACCTCTCACCTAAAACCTTAAGTTTTCAAGAAAGTTGGTCCTTCAAACCTATAGCTATAGTGAATTCCTCTTTATCTAAAAGAAGACAGATAACACATAAAACATTCATTTTAATAAAAGTAAGGCATAATACACACCGCATGTACCATATAGTGAAAGTAAAACAAGCCAAAAAATATATAATGTGACACATTTGGTATCATTGCAGAGTATTCAGCAGGGAATAATGACCTGGTTGAATACCAAAGATAGTCAGATTGATCCTTTGTCACATTTAAGTGCTCCCATATACCTTCAACAGTGAAACTGCTCTTACTCCAAATATTGAGTGGCTCTTTTGTAGTCATCCAAGACTTTGAGATGTAGTAGATACCATCGTGGTCCCTACTTTGCTGGGCTGGGAAAATATTGGAGACAGTTGGAAAATCAAGTTCTATTAGTTTGACAGAAGTTTGAGCTCTAACCTGTGCAAATTCAAAGAAGAAAATTTCAGAGAACCCGAAAATAATATAACAATCCTATAAGTGTAGTATTGACCATTTTCACAATAAAAATTGCAAAATCAATAGACAACAAGGATTTCACTTTGTCAAAACCATCCAGCACATATGTATTTTAGAAATTTTTTTATTTTGTCCTTGTTGTAATTTTATTCGTTATTACAAGTGTATCTAGCTATTAAAACTAAAATTACGTATTTAAAAAAATCTTGTTGGAATTTTCACATCGATTAGAAATAAGAGCAATTTAATATATATATATATATATATATATGTGTGTGTGTGTGTGTGTGTGTGTGTGTGTGTGTGTGTGGGTGAAAATATCACCTTATAAGTTGGTTTTGTAGGGATAGGTTAGGCTTAAAGTCCACTTCTTAACATGGTATCAGACTCATGGGTTAAAGTCCACCCGCTGTTAGACCACCCATTTGCCTAGTCCCATACATGAGATGTATAATCCTCAGCGTAAGGAGAGTATGTTAGAAGTCTCACATCCACTAAAGATAAGACCAATTTAAAGTATATGTGTAGATGCAAACCTCACTTTACAAGCTCTTTAACTTTTTTTTAATCTAATGGTTCCAACAAGTGTTAACAATTAGATTAAGAAAGTAAAGGGTGAGGATGAATATAACTTTGAAAAGGTTTCTTTTACTAACTTTATCCTTTCTCACATACATATATGCATACATACATATATACATACATATACATATGCATATACATATACATACATATGTATAATGGTGAATATCTCTAAATCATTAAGCAAAAGTAAATCATTAATAAAATAACCTTCACAAATATATAATATAGAGAGGAGAAACAAATTTATATCAAGCCAACACTTTTGCAAACTCAAAATGTTCCCCTGCACAAACTAACCTTGGCAGTATTGAAAACTGTATTTGTGCAATCTGGCAACACACTCACAGACCATGGTGGTATAGTGTATCTTCGACCACGAAATGTCACTGTTGCCTCTCTTTTTTCATCAATGTTAGCAAGAAATGCTGAGCATATGCTTGGAGATTCAAGGGAAGACAAATTCAATCCATTAGGGTGAACATCTGCTTGGTATACATGTGCCTGAAATTGATGAACAAAAGCGACTCAGAAAATAAAATCACCTATATAATTTTACATACAACAAGCAAACCTTAGCAAATGGTGGGATTGGCTACATGTGCTTGTGAAGACATGCGGTAATAAACTAGCTAGAAAAATATACAGAAGCATTGTCCCTAAGTAAAAATACATTCTTTGTGAACGTCTATTGAAGCATAGAAAAATTGAATACAAATATTGGGAATGATAACAGTAATGTAATTTTGGAAATAGTAGGCATAGTTATCAATGAGATTTCTAGAACCACAGACTTGAAGTTCAGAGAAGACGAAGAATCTTATAATTTGATTAAAGAAAACTGATACACTTTACTACTGTATTTATAGAAGACAATAGTTCTGAAAGATAAAATTGCGGGAGGCCCCTAACATAAGTATTAATAATAAAATAATGACATTATACTTCAACACACAGAAAATAGTCTTGTGCTTATTTTCTAATTATATTTACGTATATATAAGATGCATTCATTCTTTATCTATACTAACAGGCTAAAATCCTACTTCTGCCTTTTTGTCCTGCATAACTCCAAAATCTCTCAATACCGAAATACAAGGAATTTGTATGTATTAGTGTAAAGAACAACTGTCAACTTTAAGCAGCTGTCATGTTACTTTGATACGTTAGTAGTCTTCACTTCTGTTGTAATCAAACTTTAAATACAATAAAATTCTGTTACGTTTTATGTTCAATAGATCTTCTTCTTTCTTTTTGTTCCTCTTTTCTGTTACTGTATCCAGAGCTTCAAAGATCCATTAATGGAGTTGTCTCAAAATCTTGTGTTCTTCACCAACACTACTCCTTTGTTTCATCCAAATCCTAAGAAACTAAATCACTCCCATTTTCTTCAATGGAGGCAACAAATTGAACCGGTGATTAAAAAAGCCCATAAACTTCAATGTTTTGTTGTGAAATCCAATATTCAGATAAGATTTCTCACAGAAGACGATCATGCAACAAGAAATGAAAATCTAGAGTACTACAGTTGGAAAAGCAACATCATGTCATTCTATAGTGGCTTCAATCGACTCTTTCTTGGTCAATTTTATCTTGATTAATAGGTTGCGTTCATTCATGTTAAATTCTGGAACAGCTTCATGAATATTTTCAAAAACAAATGCGTGCAAAAGCAAGGGAATATTAGGAGCCAAATTAGGTCCCACAACCCCAGAGAATAGCTAAGGGCTATGGAGATAGCCAGGGATGTAGAGGAGGCCACAACAGATCCCAAACAGGACAGGGGAGGGACCAATAGGGGAACTCAATCTTCTGAAAGATATCAAGGAGGGTTTAGGGCTGTGTCCAGAACAGAAATGTACTGAGGGGCAAAGAGTGGACAGGATACCTCGAGTTACAGAAGCACCACAAGGAAAGAGGGTGCTAACACCACGGTGAGTTCCAAGATAAGAAGTAACTCAGCAGGAGATAATAGAAGCAGGGGAATAAGGAATTTGCCATACCCAGAAGCAGGGGAATAAGGAATTTGCCCCCAAAATATATCTGGAGAAGGGTAGAGGGAAGATGTTTCCACTTTGGTGGTCCTTACAGCCCAGGCCACAAGTGTCCAAGAGAAGAATAGTAGGGTCTTGATCATGGCTGAGGATGAGGAGGAAGATGAAAGGACTTAAGATTAAAACTGTAAAATAATTCTAGAGGGCTTAATTGTGTTAGAATTATTGGTTTATGTGTGAGTGGGTATGAGCTGTGTGTGAGTGTGTATGAGCTGTGTGTGAGTGTGTATGAGCTGTGTGTGAGTTGTGTTAAGTGTGTTCCAACTAGAGAGCACTCTCTTAGTTCTATAAATGTAAGCTTAAGAGTAGAAATGAAATAAGACATTTGAGAAACATTTTTTCTCTCTTTTAGATCTCAAGTTGGTATCAGAGCGGGTTCATCCTGCTCTGGTTTCCGTGTGTCGTCCACCAGCACTGTCACTGCTGGTCGCACCTGTCCGGTGCCGTTACTCGTTGTCTGCGGCTGTCTCGCCACTATCTGCAGCTGTCAACTGCAGTTTCAAGGTCTTCAACTTGGTTATCCGCCATCCAGGTATCTGTCCGCCGTCCGCCGCCGTCAGTCGCCGTCCGCCGCCGTACGCCGCCGTCCGCCGTCACAGTTCCGTCCGGCGACCACTGGATCTGGTTCGCCTCTTCACGCGAAAGCCAACCACACCGGTGGGTTCGCCTGATTCTCCTCCACGCTCCGTCACGCGCCGCCGCTTTGTGCGCTGCGAACAAGCGCGTGCTGCCCACGCGCCGCCGTCTGCTCACCGGAAAGTCTCCGCGCCACCTCCATAGCTGTCGCACTCAGCTCCTCTGTCCGTTCTGACCCTCAAAATCTTACTTTGGTGGGTCTAGAAGCTTCTCTTTAAGAAAACCTTAAGAATCCCTCTAGGGTTTTCGGGTCCTACACGGTTTTTCTGATTCTTTCTTTGAAAAATGGCATCTGGAAGTGCTCTTTCTTTCTCTGGAAGTCCCTCAATCACTTCCGAAAAGCTAAATGGAAAGAATTATATGTCTTGGTCTGCTGCTGTAGAAATGTGGTTCCTTGGTCAAGGACGTTATGACCACCTTGAGCAGGATGGGAGTCAAGTACCTTCTGACAAAGCTGAACAATGGAAACAAGCTGATTTTCAACTGTGTGCCCTATTGTGGCAATCTGTGGAACCCCGACTTTTGATATCTCTTAGAGCCTTCAAGACATGTCACACCTTTTGGAAGAAAGCCCAAAGCATTTATGCTAATGATATTCAACGTCTCTATGATACCGCAAACAAGCTCGCCTGTCTCAAAATGACAGACCATGATATGGTCTCCTTCATGACGGAAGCCCAAGCAGCTGTGGAAGAATTGAGAATGTTCTTGGAATCTTCAGAAGATATTGAAAAGAAGCTTGACCAGTATTATATGGTAATGATTCTCCGTGCTTTGCATCCAGATTTGAATCACATCAGAGATCAACTTCTGACAAGTCATGAAGTCCCTTCCTTGGAAGCCTTGACCACACGTCTTCTTTGTGTTCCTGTGCCTCAGTCTCAGGAAACTCATGAAACAATAGAACCATCTGTCATGGTTGCTACGCGAGGAAGAGGACGTGGAACTAGAGGAGGAGGACGTGGAGGTCGGGGACGTCAATGCTCTTACTGTAACAGGATGGGTCACACCCGAGAAAACTGCTACTCCTTGCATGGCTTTCCTTCAAAAACCGCCAATATCTCTCAGGCTGAAACTTCCACTTCCAACTCCAAGTTTACTGAGGAAGAGTATCAAGAGTATCTGCGCTTAAAGTCTAACAGCTTGGCACAATCATCTCAGTCCTCAAGCACATCCACAGCTTGCATTTCTCAATCCATGGCAGGTCCAAATTCATGGGTAATTGACTCGGGTGCTTCTGATCACATTTCTGGTAATACCTCATTGTTCTCAAATCTTTCTCTCCAAGAAAAACCTCATTTCATTACCCTTGCAAATGGCTCTAAAACCTGTTCAAAGGGAATCGGTCAAGTTTCCCTGTCTCCCTCTCTAACTCTAAAATCCGTTCTTTTTGTTCCTAACTGTCCATTCAATTTAATTTCCCTAAGTCAGTTAACCAAAATATTAAACTGTTCAATAACGTTTGATTCAAAATCTTTTGTTATACAGGAGCGTGGCTCGGGGAGACAGATTGGAGAAGGATATGAAGCTGGAGGTTTATACCATTTTGGATTTCGTCCACGGGTATCTTGTGTTGCCACTCTTTCCCCTAAAGTGTTACATGATCGGTTTGGCCATCCTAACTTGTCAAAATTAAAAAAGATGTGTCCTGAACTTAGTGGTCTTCAAACTTTAGAATGTGAGTCATGTCAACTAGGAAAACATGTTAGATCTGTCTTCCCTAAAAGATCTCAATCAATGTGTACTTCTAGTTTTTCTATTATTCATTCTGATGTCTGGGGACCTAGTCGCGTCTCTTCTTTTGGTTTTCGGTATTTTGTTACCTTTATTGATGAGTATTCTAGATGTACTTGGGTTTATCTGATGAAAGATCGCTCTGAATTGTTACCTATTTTCACATCCTTTTTGAATGAGATCAAGAACCAATTTGGCCAAGTAATTAAAGTCTTAAGAAGTGATAATGCTAAAGAGTATTTCTCATCAACTTTTTCTTCACTTCTTAGCTCCCATGGTATTTTGCATCAGTCCACTTGTCCTCATACACCCCAGCAAAATGGTATAGCCGAAAGAAAAAATAGACACTTGGTTGAAACGGCTCGTACTCTTTTGCTTGGTGCTCACATTCCTATTCATCACTGGGGGGATGCCATCTTAACTGCATGTTTTCTTATTAATAGAATGCCCTCCTCCTCTCTCAATAATAAAGTTCCTTTCTCCGTTCTCTTTCCCAATAACCCTCTCTTTCACACCTCTCCTCGGGTCTTTGGTTGTGTTTGTTTTGTTCATGACATGTCTCCGGGACTTGACAAGCTCTCTGCTCGTGCGATCAAATGTGTCTTTTTGGGTTATTCTCGGCTTCAAAAAGGGTATCGATGTTACTCTCCTGAAACCAAAAAATACTACATGTCTGCTAATGTTACCTTCTTTGAACAGACACCTTTCTTCTCTCCATCTGTTCAAGATGTTCATATCCTCCAACAGGTACTTCCTATTCCAGTAGTTGAGTCTAATATCTCAAATACCTCAGTCAATCCAAGTAATACCCAAGGTCCTCTCGAACCTTCCTCTCCACATACTGATAACCTTCGACACAGTACCCCGATGGATAATCCTCTTCCAGAAAATGGTGGATCTCCTTCTTCAGATTCTTCTTCGTCACCATCTCCTGTCACGCCTCCTGGTGAAGATGATTTTGGTTGGCCCATTGCTCTCAGAAAAGGTAATCGTTCCACTAGAAATCCTCATCCCATTTATAATTTTCTTAGTTATCACAGAGTGTCGCCCTCCTTTTATTCACTTTTATCCTCAGTGTCTCCTGTGGTTATTCCTAGAACTGTGAAAGAAGCACTTGATCATCCTGGATGGCGACACGCCATGATTGAAGAAATGCAGGCTCTTGACCACAGTCATACTTGGGAGCTTGTACCACTTCCCCCAGGCAAAAAGGCTGTTGGTTGTCGATGGGTATATGCAATTAAAGTCGGTCCTAATGGTAACATTGATAGACTCAAAGCTCGACTGGTTGCAAAAGGGTACACTCAGGTTTATGGTCTTGATTATTGTGATACCTTCTCTCCTGTGGCAAAGATGACTACCATTCGATTGTTCTTTGCAATGGCAGCCATTCGTCATTGGCCGCTTCATCAATTGGATATCAAAAATGCCTTTCTCCATGGTGATCTTGAGGAAGAGGTTTATATGGAGCAACCTCCTGGGTTTGTTGCTCAGGGGGAGTCTGGTATGGTTTGTAAATTGAACCGATCTCTATATGGGCTCAAGCAATCACCACGTGCTTGGTTTGGAAAGTTTAGCTCCATTGTTCAAAAATTTGGGCTACGACGCAGTGAAGCAGATCATTCAGTCTTTTATTATCATTCATCTCCAGGAAAATGTGTTTACTTGATAGTATATGTTGATGATATAGTTATTACAGGAAATGATACTGCTGGAATATCTCAATTGAAGGAGTATTTGTGTAGACATTTCCAAACCAAGGATCTTGGGAGCCTCAAATACTTCCTAGGCATTGAAGTAGCTCAGTCAAAAGATGGAGTTGTAATCTCCCAAAGGAAGTATGCTCTGGATATTTTGCAAGAAACAGGCATGATTGATTGTAGACCGGTTGATAGCCCTATGGATCCAAATCAAAAATTGACAACAGAAGAAGGTGAGTTATTCTCCGACCCAGAGAGATATAGGAGGCTAGTTGGGAAACTAATCTATCTTACTATTACAAGGCCGGATCTATCTTTTGCAGTTGGAGTGGTTAGTCAGTTCATGCAAGCTCCATGTGTTGGCCATTGGAATGCTATCATTCGCATTCTAAGGTATGTAAAAAAGGCTCCTGGGCAAGGGCTGTTATATGAAGAAAAAGGAAGCCTTCAGGTATCAGGATATTGTGATGCTGATTGGGCAGGTTCTCCTACTGATAGACGATCTACTACTGGATATTGTGTTTTCCTTGGAGGAAACATTATCTCATGGAAAAGTAAGAAACAAAATGTAGTGGCTCGATCAACAGCTGAAGCTGAATATAGGGCAATAGCTTCATTAACATGTGAACTTATATGGGTAAAGCAGTTCCTTCAAGAACTTAACTTCTGTGATATCCAGAGTATGAAGATGTATTGTGATAACCAAGCTGCTCTTCACATTGCATCAAATCCAGTGTTTCACGAGAGAACCAAACATATAGAAATTGATTGTCATTTTGTTCGGGAAAAGTTATTGTCAAAAGAAATATGTACTGAGTTTGTTAGATCAAATGACCAACTCGCAGATATGTTGACTAAGTCATTAAGGGGACCTCGGATTGAGTTTATTTGTTCCAAGCTTGGCACATACAATTTGTATGCTCCAGCTTGAGGGGGAGTGTTAGAATTATTGGTTTATGTGTGAGTGGGTATGAGCTGTGTGTGAGTGTGTATGAGCTGTGTGTGAGTGTGTATGAGTTGTGTGTGAGTTGTGTTAAGTGTGTTCCAACTAGAGAGCACTCTCTCTAGTTCTATAAATGTAAGCTTAAGAGTAGAAATGAAATAAGACATTTGAGAAACATTTTTTCTCTCTTTTAGATCTCAAGTAATTGATCCCTCTCACAATCTTATATTTATAAGAATAAATTGATACACAAGAACATGATAAATAGGGTAACCCTAGACACAATATAATCATGATAAATAGGATAATCCTAGATACAATATAATCATGATAAATAGGGTAACCCTTGACACACTATAATGATGATAAAATAGGATAAATATCCTAACACTCCCCCTCAAGCTGGAATATACAAATTGTATGTACGCTTGGAACAAATAAACTCAATCCGAGGACCCCTTAATGACTTGGTCAATACATTTGCGAGTTGATCGTTTGACCCAATAAACCCAGTACATATTTCTTTGGTCAACAACTTTTCACGAACAAAATGACAATCAATTTCTATATGTTTAGTTCTCTCGTGAAACACTGGATTTGATGCAATGTGGAGAGCAGCTTGATTGTCGCAATACATCTTCATAGTATGGATGTCACAAAATTTAACCTCTTGAAGGAATTGTTTCACCCATATAAGTTCACATGTTCGTAATGCCATTGCCCTATACTCGGCTTCCGCGGTTGATCGAGCTACTACATTCGGTTTCTTACTTTTCCATGAAATAATGTTTCCTGCCAGAAAAACACAATATCCTGTGGTAGACCGTTTATCAATAGGTGAACCTGCCCAATCTGCATCACAATACCATAGACCTGAATGCTTCCTTTATCTTCATATAACAATCCTTGCCTGAGAGCTTTCTTTACATACCTTAGAATGCGAATGAGAGCATTCCAGTGGTCAACACATGGAGCCTGCATGAACTGACTAACCACTCCAACTGCAAAGGATAGATCTGGCCTTGTAATAGTGAGATAAATCAGTTTTCCAACCAGCCTCCTATACCTCTCTGCATCAGAGAATAATTCACCTTCTTATGTCCTTAATTTCTGGTTTGGGTCCATGGGACTGTCTACCGGTCTACAATCAATCATGTCTGTTTCTTGTAATATATCAAGAGCATACTTCCTTTGGGAGATTACAACTCCATCTTTTGATTGCGCTACTTCAATGCCTAAGAAGGATTTGAGACTTCCAAGATCCTTGGTTTGAAAATGTCTACACAAGTACTCTTTTAGTTGAGATATTCCAACAGCATCATTTCCTGTATTGACAATATCATCAACACATGCTATTAAGTAAACCCATTTCTCGAGAGAAGAATGACAATAAAAAACTGAATGGTCTGCTTCACTGCGTTTTAGCCCAAATTTTTTAACAATGGAGCTAAACTTTCCAAATCAAGCACGTGGGGATTGCTTGAGACCATATAGAAATCGATGCAATTTGCATACCATACCAGACTCCCCCTGAGCAACAAACCCAAGAGGTTGCTCCATATAAACTTCTTCCTCAAGATCACCATGTAGGAAGGCATTCTTGATATCCCATTTGTGGAAGTGGCCAGTGACGAATGGCTGCCATGGCAAAGAAGAGACGCATAGTAGTCATCTTGGCTATAGGAGAGAAAGTGTCACAATAACCAAGACCATAAACCTGAATGTAACCTTTTGCAATAAGTCGAGCTTTGAGCCGATCAATTTCACCATCAAGGCTAACTTTAACTGTACACACTCATCGACAACCAACCGCCTTTTTTTTTGGGGAAAGGGCAACAGCTCCCAAGTATTACTGTGGTCAAGAGCCTGTATTTCTGCAATCATAGCTTGTCGCCATCCAGGATGATCAAGTGCTTCTTTCACATTCTTGGGTATAACAACAGAAGACACTGAGGATAAAAGAGAAAAATAGGAGGGCGACAATTGATGATAGCTTAGAAAATTTTAAATGGAATGAGGGTTTCGAGTGGAACGAGTACCTTTTCTGAGGGCAATACGCCATGCTGAATCATTTGCACCAGGAGGCGTGGGAGGAGGTGACGAGGGAGAAGAATCTGAAGTAGGAGATTCACCATTGTCTTGGGGAGGTGGACTATCCATTGGGGCCCTGTGTGGGATGATCTCAGTATGTGGAGAAACAGGTGTAGAAGGATTGTGATCAAGACTTGGAATGACAGAGACAGTGGAACTATTTGACTCAGCCATTGGAATAGGAAGAACCTACTGGAGCATAGAAACATCCTGAACAGATGGAGAGAAGTAAGGAGTCTGTTCAAAGAATGTGACATTGGCAGACATGTAATACTTCTTAGTTTCAGGAGAGTAACACCGATACCCTTTTTGAAGTTGAGAATAGCCTAAGAAGACACATTTGAGAGCGCGAGCGGAGAGTTTGTCTAGACCTGGAGACGTCATGAACAAATCATACACAGCCAAACACTCGGGGAGATGTATGAAAGAGAGGATCATTAGGAAACAAAATGGAGAAAGGGACTTTATTATCAAGAGAGGAGTAAGGCATCCTATTAATAAGATAACATGCAGTTAAGATAGCATCCCCTAGCGATGAACAGGAATATGGGCACCAAACAAAAGGGTACGAGCAGTTTCAACCAAGTGTCTATTTTTTCGTTCTGCTATACCATTTTGTTGTGGTGTATGAGGACAAGTAGACTGATGTAAGATACCATGGGAACTCAAGATGGCAGAAAAGGAGGATGAGAAATACTCTTGCATTATCACTTAATATTTTGATTACTTGACCAAATTGATTCTTGATTTCATTCAAAAAGGATGTAAAAATAGCCAACAATTCAGAATGATTTTTCATAAGATAAACCCAAGTACATCTTGAATATTCATCAATAAAGGTAACAAAATATCTAAAACCAAAGGAGGAGATATGACTAGGTCCCCATATATCAGAATGGAAGATGGAAAAACTAGAATTACATATTGATTGAGACCTTTTAGGAAAGGAAGATCTAAAATGTTTTCCTTAGTGACATGACTCACATTCTAAGGTTTGGAGACCACTAAGTTCAGGACACATCTTTTTTAATTTGGACAAAAGAGGATGACCAAGTCGATCATGTAGCACTTTAGGATTAGGAGCAGCAACATAGGACACCCTTGGACAAGATCCAAAATGGTATAATCCGCCAGCTTCATATCCTTCTCCAATCTGTCTCCCTGAACACGCTCCTGTATAACAAAAGATTTATGATCAAAGGTTATTGAACAATTTAACATTTTAGTCAACTGGCTTAAGGAAATTAAATTAAAAGAACAATTAGGGACAAAAAGGACAGAGTTGAGATTGGGGGAAGGAGACAAAGAAACATGACTGACTCCTTTGGAAGAAGTTTTAGATCCATTTGCAAAGGTTATGAAATGAGGTTTTTCTCGAAAGGAAATAGATGAGAACAAAGAGGTATTACCAGAAATGTGATCAGAAGCACCTGAGTCAATTACCCATGAATTTTGACCTTCCATAGATATAGAAACGCAGGCTGTTGATGTATTGGGAGATTGAGATGGTTGTGCCAAGCTGTTAGACTTTAACCTTAAATACTCTTGATATTCATCCTCAGAAAACATAGAAGTGGAAGTTTCAGTCTTCGAAGTAGAAGTTTCAGTCTTCGAAATATTGACGGTTTTGGAACCATGTAAGGAGTAGCAATTCTCTTGAGTATGACTCATCCTTTTACAGTATGTGCATTGAGGTTCTTCGACAGCAGATTGGGCTTCAGCCATGAAGGACACCATATCATGGTCTGCCATTTTAAGAGATGCAAGCTTGTTCGTAGTGTCATAGAGACGTTGAATATCGTTGGCATAAATGCTTTGGGCTTTCTTCCAAAAGGAGTGACAAGTTTTGAAAGCCCTCAAAGATACAAGAAGTTTGGGTTCCACTGATTGCCATAACAGGACACACAACTGGAAATCTGCTTGTTTCCACTGATCAGCTCTTTCAGTAGGCACATGGCTTCGAACTCGCTCAAGGTGGTCATAATGTCCTTGGCCAAGGAACCACATTTCAACGGCAGCAGACCATGATAGATATCTTGAAGGTAATTGATGGACTTCCGGAGGAAGAAAGACTACTGCCAAACGCCATTTCTGAAGAAGACGAATGGTACTAGCGAGGAACAAGAAAACCCTAAGGGTTTAGATGAAGGAAAATGTGACAGTGATGGACGAAAGTGGCTGGCAATGGTCAGCGGTGGCTGGCGACGACGGTGGCCGGCGACGGACAACGGTGGCCGGTGGCCGACGACGGGCAGCGGCGGACGGTGGCGGGCGACGAAGAATTGTGGCGCCGGACATATATATATATTACGAGACAGAAACCAGAGCGGGATCAACCCGCTTTGATACCAACTTAAGATTGAAACTGTAAAATAATTCTAGAGGGCTTAATTGATCCCTCTCACAATCTTCTATTTATAAGAATAAATTGATACACAAGTACATGATAAATAGGGTAACCCTACACACAATATAATCATGATAAATAGAGTAATCCTAGACACAATATAATCATGATAAATAGGGTAACCCTTGACACACTATAATGATGATAAAATAGGATAAATATCCTAACAAAAGGGAAGAGGAGAAACAAATGGAACAAAGGCAGATGGAACTCTGTTTTTTCAGCAGGGGGACTAACACAGTCCAATACAACGAAATTGCAAGGGTGGCTGAAAGGGAGACGTGTGTTAATATTGATCGATAACGGAATCAACCAGAATTTCATTTCAACCAATTTGGTGGCTGAGTTGGGTTCAATGGTGGAAGAAACACCTCCCTATAAAGTTTGCTTGGGAGATGGGTTTAAGAAGGTCACGAGTGTATGCTGTCACAATATTCAGTAATGCTAGAAGGTCTAGAGATGAAAGAAAAGTTCTATTTGTTTGAGCTCGGTGGTGTGGATTGATCTTAGGGGTAACCTGGCTGGCATCACTAAGGGAGGTTAAAATCAATTGGAGAAACTTGACTATGAGTTTTGGCCAGGGGAGGAAGAGATTATTTATGATCAGGGGTGACCCAACACTAACCAAGAAAGTTGTAACCACCGAAGCATTGCTAAAGGAAACAGAAATTGAGGCTACCTATCACTATTCCATACTCAATCTAAAAAGTCAAACATTTTGCATACTTATACATGTGCCCAATCAATGTGAGGATTCTCCATCAAAATTGGGACAGGTCCGGACAATATAAAAAAATGGGTTCATTTGTCATCCCAATATACAAGTATTCTAATCTATATTAAAGATATATAATAATACGAAACAAAATCAATATCTAATAATGGGAAACATTTAGCAAGTCGTTTTCCTTTCACATCATATCATATCTATATTTATTATAATCAAATCAAATATTTAACATAATCAACTCATTTATAAAACTCTTCCTAAAGTTGAAGCATATGTATCATAGGAGAGATGCTTGTTACAAATATCATCAACACAAGACCTCTTGAGAGACTTGGTAAACTATGACAAGGCTTTTAAGTATCTTCTGGACATGACTTTCTCTTTTTCAAACTGAAAATAAATCATGAATATGTTTTATCTTTTCAAATAATATCTTTAACAAATCCCGAAAATTCTTGCATCAAAAGACTTTGTAGAGATATAAGCTATTAGTGAGTCACTGTCTACTACTAAAAAATATTGGTAGGTCTCTAAGTGTAGCTACTACCAATAAAATATTAAATGCAGTAAATCATTATGATTTAAACTTCTATGAAATATTTATTTATTTCATGCTAGGCTCGAACCTCCTGCTTTGGACCCAATTTTATATATGTTGGTGAATCGGCAGTAACCAGGGCAGGCTCACAAAGTTTCAATGCAGCATGTAAATCTTTCAAGTGACCCCATTTTGGCTCATGCAACAGACCTAGAAAAACAGGGTTCATCAACTATGTTAATGCTATACGCAATATAATCATTAGCTACCATCTAAAACAGTCTTATTGTTATTCTTCCACATACCATACTCGTCAATTGGGGCATCATAATCATAACTTGTAATTTGCAAGGGGCCCCCTGCAGTGCGGCCAAAATTTGTTCCGCCAAAATACTGTAACATAAAATAGCTTGTCAAGATGTGGGTTACGGATACTCATATCTACGAAGACTATAATATACATCATATATAGATAAACCCTTTATATCAGTATATACTCATCGTAAGTAATTTTGAAATATAATAAGAAAAACAGCTATTAGAAGATATCACCATGTTGATTATTAAGGTTATTTTCATAAAAGTTGTTACCATAAACAAATAAATGGAAGAACAAAACAAAGAACAGGGCATCCTATAGAATGCAATAGCTAAATAAGGCATTTGATACGATATAATGTGTGTAGGATAGAAGGAAATAAATTAAGAATTAGTTGTTAGTTGGTTAGTTGGTTGGGGGGCCTTTATAAGAAGGCAAGGAGGTCTTAAGTCAAGGTCACCTTTTGTTAATTCTTTGGAGGGAAAGTGTTCCCTTGATTGTTTTGGACGTGTACAGTGTATTCTTGATTACCAGAATAATATACAATCTTTTTGTCCAATATTCTGTGTGTGCGCTGAGTGTAAGAGAGATTGATTTCCATACTAAAGCAATCTATCAAATTGGTCGGAGAGATTGATTTCTATACTAAAGAAATTTATCAAATTGGTCTGACCTGCAAGATCAAGAAGTGATGGAAGCATGGAAGGAAGAGTCAATACATTGGAGAGGGGAGCCAACAAACAGAAAAGGGTGATAGTAGAATGGAGAAGAAATATCTAAGAAATAAAAGAAATGCTGCAGAAATCCAAGATTCATAGAAAGGGCTCAGAAAGAAGTGAGAAATTTGTCATGAAAGGAAAGAAAGAGGGAAAAATGGGTAGGGATGTTGTGAAAGACAGTCTGCAAAACATCAAGAAAGCCAAGAAATTCCTGCCTCTAATAAGCATTGAGAAAGGAAAGAAGATCATGTGCTAAATATCCTATTTCTCGTTATGTTTGCACTAACAATCTCTCTGATAAGCACAAAAGTTTTATTGCTGCCATTGATGCCACAGAAATTCCTACCTCAATCCAGGAGGCCATGAAACTTGAACATTAGAATCAAGCCATGAAAGAAGAGATGAATGCATTAGAAAGAAATTCAACTTGAGAGTTTGTTGATAAGCCAAGAGACAAGAAGGCAGTAGGGTGATATTCACAGTAAAACATAAGGTAGATGGGACAATAGAAATATATAAAGCTAGATTGGTGGCAAAAGGATATACCCAAACATATGGGATTGACTATGAGGAGACATTTGCCCCAGTGGCAAAGATGAATACAATTCAAGTTATTCTTGCTTTGGCTGTTCATTTTGGATGGGACTTACACTAGCTGGATGTGAAGAATGCCTTTCTTCATGGAAGTGCTCCTGTAGAGAAGGCCCAATATCAGAGATTGGTAGGAAAATTGGTTTATCTATCACACACAAGACCAGACATTGCTTATGCAGTTAGTGAAGTGAGCCAATTTATGCATGATCCAAGAGAGACACACATGCAAGCAGTTGACAAAATTCTCCAATACTTGAAATCAAGTCCAAGAAAGGGGCTATTATTCAAAAGGGAGCACACATTGACTATGAAGATATATACTAATGCTGACTATGCAGGTTCTATTACTGATAAAAAATCGACTTCTAGGTATTGTGTGTTTCTTAGAGATAGTATAGTAACATGGAGAAGCAAAAATCAAGATAGAGTATCCCGTTCTAGTGCAGAAGCTCAATTTCGAGCTCTTGCTCAAGGAATGTGTGAAGGACTCTGGATGAAAATCATTTTGGATGATCTTAAAGTTGTTAGATATATTATATCTTTAGTTAGTTTGTTATTATTTCTCATTTGTATTTTGGGCTTAGCCCATATTTCTTCTATTATAAATAGAGAACCCTATGTGTGTATTTAACATAAGAGAGATTAATCCAAATATAGTTTTTCACTATATTCAACATGGTATCAGAGCAGGTTGTTTGAGTCTCTTCCTACTCTGTCTTTGTTGTGGCCAGTGGCAGCGCTGGCCACCGGCGGCCTTAAAAATTTCATCTTTTCTTAAATACCTCAATGAGCTGGTTTCTATCTAGTCTCTAAACCCTAGTTGGTGTCCGCAATTGTCTGGTGTCGTTTGCCGCTGTCCGGCGCCGTTTGCCGCTGTCCGGCACTGTTTGCCGCTGTCTAGGCGTCGTTTGCCGCTGTCCAGGCGCCGTTTGCTGCTGTCCAGGCGCCATATGCTTCCAACCACTGTAGGCCCCATCACCTCGTCAGTTAGTGATGGCAGTCCCTGTAGTTTTGTCGCTTCCAGCCACTACAGGCCCCATCAGTCAGTGATGGCAACAACTGTGATATTTCACATTTCCGCCCTTCACACTAAGGGGAGTACGTTTCCAAGACACTACAAGTCACATAAATATGGGTGTAGTCCCTGCAGTTTTGTAGATTTCAGCTACTACTGTTGATCCCGTCACCCATCCATCATTGATGAGGATTTAGTATAGTCCTTGTAGTTTTGTAGCTCTTTGCTTTCAATTGTTGATCCCGTCATTCATCCATCATTGATTGGGAATCAGTCCTTGCAGTTTGTCATTGTCCACTTCTCTCCTTCATCCAGTTTTGAAGTTGAAGTTTTACAAGCTACTGTTAGTCCATCTATGTTTGCCTCACACTCTTGAAGACAAATCATCTAGTTCAACACTGAGTTCATCTATTCCAAGCTTAGTTCATACAATTTGTATGCTCTAGCTTGAGGGGGAGTGTTAGATATATTATATCTTTTAGTTAGTTTGTTATTATTTCTCATTTGTATTTTGGGCTTAGTCCATATTTCTTCTATTATAAATAGAGAACCCTATGTGTGTATTTAACACAAGAGAGATTAATCCAAATATAGTTTTTCACTATATTCAACAAAAGTCAAAGTGGAGAACCCGGTGCAACTACACTGTGACAATAAGTCTGCCAAGAGCATAGACCATAATCCAGTACAGCATGACAGAACCAAACACATTGAGATTGACAGACATTTCATCAAAGATAATCTTGACAGAGGCTTTGTGATTACAACTCATGTTCCTACAGAACTTCAAATAACAAATATTTTTACAAAAGGGTTTCCTCCGAGTAGATTTCAAGATCTTGTAGGCAAGTTGGGAATGATTGATATTCATTTACCAACTTGAGGGGCAGTGTTGTAATTAGAGAAGATATCTTTAGAATCTTCCTAATTAGAGAAAATAGATATATAATCTTCTATTTTATTTTGTTTACTTATTTTTCCTATTTTCTTTTTTATGAAAATTAGATTACTACAAATAGAGGATATGAAAATGTATTTTCATGATTTAGAATAATAAAATCAGTCCTATTTTCAACTTACAAACCTCACTTTATAAGTCGATTTTATGAGTATGAGTTAAGCTTAAAGTTTAGTTCTTAATATGGTATCAGAGTCATGGGTTAGAACATATACCAGTAAAATTCGTTGCTTGTTGGGTCTATTGTTCAACCTGCTGTCGAACCACCCATTAATGTTTAGTTCTATGCTCGAGAAGTATATGCCCCGGTGTGAGGGAGAAGATGCTATATGAAATTCTCAATTTTCGGTATTTCAATTTTCTTTCTTGTTTCTAGGTTTCTGATCTAGTTTCTATAACTATGTCAACAATTTTCCCTAAACCTCCTCAATAACATTGGTAAAACGTCTTCCCAAGAATGGTTCATGTGATTTTATGCCAGAATTAGAAATAACTAATTGTTGCTCCCTCCATACTAATGAAAGTTAACCTAAGCTTAAGGCTAGACCTACTACACCTAAAAGAACTTTTCCCTTGCTAACCATTCAAGGGGTCCCTACAAAAAAAAAAAAAAGTCGTTTCCATCCTCTTTATATGTGAAAGCTACCAATCCTTACAAGTCATAGAGGGTTAATTATACTTGAACTACTTAAAGAAATAAAGAAATGCATTATCACCCATCGTGAGAAGGAATTCACAAGGGAGATCCAATACCAATAACACATGAGTCAAATCCACATAAGGATTGACATCATCTGCAACTAGAACCTTAAGACAATAGGTTTATGAATGGGTCTTCTTTCTTTCATGGTGATTAACTTTATCCTTTTTACTCAGTGTGAGACTAAGACTCAAGCTTAGATTTCTATCAAACTCTCCCACAAGTTTAAGTCCCTTCCACATTGGTACATCTCCCTCAAGAGAAAGCATTTACAACCGTGAGTATCTTACTAGTGACCCTTACTCGTACCGCCATTCAAAGAAAATAGGACACATTCGCCTAAACCTCTATCAGGAGATTTTCAAAAAGGATCATATTGACTCGTTTAAGCTAGCCACCAAATCGAATCATTGCCTTTGATACCACTGTTGGGTCTTAGAGGGGATTCACCTGAGAGATTTAGTACAAATGAAACATGAACCAAGCCCACATAACCTTCTGGGAATGGGTTTATGGGTTTTCTTCTTTATATATGCTCAATTTTCTCATTTCTACTTAATGTGAGACTTAAACTCACTTGAATTCCTAACATCACCTTTATAATAATTTCATTTTTTAAAATAAGAATGTAAAAATATGTTAAAATGAATAGAAAGATTTTAAAAATATTTTCTCCTCGTCAATATGAAGATAACTCCAAGACACAATTAGTATTACAGAAAAACTCCAAGACAACTTCTTGGTAAACTTCATAAGGAACGGCAATTTTTCTGCCAATATGGTAGAAAAAGGAAGAACACACACTTGAGGGACTTTCGAGAGGTCCTCAAAAGAAAAAACATCTACAGAAGGTTTATAACTATCATTTTTCAGTTATTACTTTTATCCCTCCTCTTAATGCCAAACTTGTCTTGACCCAACCTATCACATACCTTTGAGTTAATAAAACCCCGTAACTACCCTACACCTATATTCTCCTCTTTTGTTATGTCTTCTAACATATGCTTTTAAAGTTGTTTGGTAGTTCATTCTCTTGCCTAAAAGTTTCAATTTGATGTTCAAAATATAAATCAAATTTATTAACAAGAAATGGGAAAAAGTAAGATAGAAGCATGGAACATATGTAGCAAAATGTGCCAAAAGAACAACAACATAATAAAAAGCCCTCCAATACAAACATTGGACAAGAATCCTTCATGAGACAACCATCAGGTTAGAACAACAAAGAAGCTATAAACGAATAGTGTATACCATGTAATAATTTTGAAAGCTTCCGCCACGTTGGAAAAATCGTGCAACTGCAAAAGCAAGGTCTTCAACAGGTCTATGAGGTAATTTTTCACCCCACTGTGTATACCTTCAAAATCAGTTGGAGAACCAAAATATTTATAGCCACAGTCAAATACTGAATCAGCTCTCGACATATTGTTTCTTTTACCTTCTATTTGCAATCAAAAGTTCAACAAAGGTTTATGCAAGTACACACACAGAAGCACAAAATGCAAACATAGTGGCTAACCTAAAAGGTCTATAAGCAATTTATGTAATGTTGAGTATAGATTGGTAAAGTTGAATTTATTGTCGTTAAAAGTATAATCAGACATATACCCTTTATTTAGGTCCTTGTTTCAGGTACTCCAATTAGTAAATACTTTCCTATTATTACGACACTTCTCCAAACCACATAATTTACAAAATTAGAGAACAAGCAAGAAGTGCATATAGAAAGTAAAGGAGGTAATGGTCGAATGTAGCCCAGTGAAGTCACCTCCTTAAAACGCTACAGTGGAAAATTGGGAAGTAGCTTGTAGCAAAGAAAGAAGACAAGAGAGTTGATAATTCTGTTTAGAAAATTGAAAGAAAACCATCGGACTGGACAAACTGAGTAAGCATATCAGAGATATAATATAAAGAACTAGAATCTCTCCTACCCCTAGGTGATATAGACATATACAACAAGCATGCATACAGAGTACAGAGAACCATGTAGACAATTTAACATGTTGAGAAGTAAAAACTGAGCCACGAGTTGCTGCCAAAGACCACTGCTTGTTGAGGGCAATAGAACTCCATTTCAGTAAAAGAGCCAATTAATATGGTTGAATATAGGGTTTCAGGAAAGAGAATAGCAGCTTCTATGGCAGCTACCGGTGGCCTTTATTGCACCTTGCTATGTCACAATAGTAGCCCTATTGCTCATATTAAAAGGTAGTCCCTCGAAGGATGTATTTGTTCATACCATCCATCCCAATTCTCTGTCCAAATCGTTGGTTTGTTATGAGAGTTTGGTTTAAATCCATCACAGTAGTATGCATTGCATGTATCAATCTGTGTACAACAATATTGATTTATTAACCACTTGAATTGTTAGTTTTTTGAAACACAGAATATTTTAACTACACTTTCTGTTATTTTTTCAAAATCTATAGGAGAGACCTGCACACATTTTAATTTTAGTAAGTATAGGTAAATGCCAGCAACAGTTATTTTCAATTTTGGAAAGGTATATAATTTACAATATCATATGGAGCATCCTGTTGTCTACACATGACCCATGGGACCCCAGCACCAAGACTTAGAGCCATCTTAGCCGCCCATTTAACATACTCTTTACCTCCTTTGCCATAGGAGCTCTCAATGTTCCCGTATTCATTCTCAATCTGAAATTCCAGTCACATGCTTAGTTAAAGATTGCTTTCTACAAAGGGAAGCATCATATTTAATACTTTCATGAGCTAATTCCAAGATAACAGAATAAAAAATAATCAATAGTTATCTAACACGAAATATTTAAGTCTGTTCATAAGTTTGAGAACTGAGTAATTTAAAAATTGGATACGGTAATCAGAATACATCAATACAGAAAAAGGACCACATAACAAGCATCAACAACTAAAATATCGCATACAATTTCTATATATTGGATACCTGTATTATATAACATCACCTAGATAGACATGGAAAAAATTAGAAGACAAAAATAGGAAAAGTGTTGAATTCAGTTATCAATAATCTAAAAGCAGTTCACTCCTACTAAAAATAAAACCTACCTAGCAGAGAAACTGTTAGGACGTCCTTTCTTGAATTACAAAACTATTGCTTGAAAACAAAAGCTCCTCCCTGTTCTTAGAAAAAATACACTGAAATACCTCTATTTCTCAAGTATCCAACAATACAAAATGCCAAGGTAAACGAGTTTACCCCCAAAAGAGCACTCTCCTTTTATACACCAAACTCCATTTTACACATACTCAATTTTATAATCCCCTACCTGGTTTCACCAGAGCACTGTATAAAAGAATACATTTCCTCAATAATCTATAACAGAAAATAGAAGATTTTCAACTAATAGTAACAAATATAAAAAAACTAATTTGTCAGTTATTTAATGCCTTCAGGTTTATCAAGTATCTGGGATCCAACAGAAACACAAATGCAATGAGTTAAAACAATAATATAGAGACAGTTGTAATTTCATCGCCAATTTTTTCATTAGCAAGACTATGAAAAATAAAATCAAGTGATGTATATAATGACCAAAATCTACATTTTTCCCACCTGCAACAAAATTATAGGACCACCTTGCCAAGAAAACAGCATTTCCTCTCTCATCAGATTCACCATCTTGGAGACAAAGCGCTTCATCTCCTCCTAGGTTTCGAAAATAAGTCTATCAAAATCATGTTACACAATCCTTTCCAATTACATTGACATTTATTCCATGATTTTAGGAGTTCACAAAAATCCCACCCCTAGATTCAAACATTGAGGTGCATTACAGGATATAAAAACGTGTGCACACACTAAGAGGAGTTTGGGCTAACTCCAGAATCGTGGAATATGGGTTTAGAGCTAAACCCTACTTAAATATTCTAGCCCATGTGATATTTGAGTTTTTCCCAATAAAGTACAGATGGTTGTTAAGTCAATCACAGTTCATATCTGAGAATGCTGAAAAAACCGAATAAAAATCACATATGAAAAAAGGAGAACAAGAAACAAAAGACAAAAGTCTGTTTACAAACAAACAGAAAAAGAGACTAATGTCAACCAACAAAGCAGTCCACCTTGAAAGGTTCATTGTTTGTTCGAAATTCAATACCAGGGATATCACGCAACCACACTGGGAAACCCCTGCAAAGACATAGCTCATGAATCAACCAACAAGCTGTCAAATACTTATCTACTTTTAAAGAGAGAAATAAGCTTTGCTGAAGAGAAATACGCAAACAAGAGGTGAGGTGATATACCCAAAAGAGCAAAAAAACCAAAAGGAAAACAACTAAAACACAAGCAAAATCAAAAGAAGCAGGTGAATCTATGAGTGTAGCAGGGACGTAAAATCTGAAATCCCTATGCATATTTTTCCAACTACACACAGGTTTCAATACATAACAGATGGGTAGCATCAAGACAGTGATGATGATGATAAAAAAAAAATCAAGACAGTGGTGATATAAAACAGGCAATATCCAAATAGAGAAAGAGGCAAGATCAGCATTTATTGATCACAAACAAAAACTTATGTTCCCATCAAGTACCAATTATAATACCAGCATTGTACAAGTTTGTGTTTATTTCCTTTGTGTGAAGCAGAAACTATCCTCACTCTGGATTTTCTTTTTTGAGTAATTTAATTTGCACTAAAAATCATGCCTGTAAACATAACTTCACCTTAAAAAGACCTAAAATCATAATTTAAAGCACAACTTCTACATTAAAAAAATATTAAAATTAAGTTTCAAAGCACAATTTCTATATTAAAAAAATACTAAAATCTTGTTTCAAAGCACAAGTTTAGTATTAAAATAAATAAACAAAAACAAAAGGATCAAAGGTCTACTTAAAAGCACAACTTACCAATTTACCTATTTTTTTACAAAAGGTAACCAGATCAGTAATTTCCAAATAAAACTGCACCATTTTAGTGCTTTGCCTCGCATAAAACGTAAATGATTAAATGAAAACTGTTTCTCACTCCAAACCATTACTACAAGGACTTTCAACAAGAAAAGATGAAAAAATTGTAAAGCATGGCATAAAAGTTAATTGAGGATTTTTCCTGTTTAGAAGTGTAATTAATTAACTATCATCATGCAATCTCTTGTTTTTCTATATGGAAACATCAAATTTAAGAAACAAAAAAAAAATGCTAAACGATAATATTTGAAAAAGGCTGAGACCCAAAGTTCCACTCGGCGCACGCATAAGGGCCTATACGGAGAAAGAAATAGAGTCCATGAGCTGCTGCTAACTTCACAAACTTCACAAGATCATATCTCCCTTCAAAATTATACTGCATATGTGCAAGCACATTAAATGAAAAGGGAATTGATATTTTAGTATTAATAAAAAAATATCAAATACATAGTTGAAGATACAAGACAAGGTCACTGCCCGGAAAGCGGGGAGAAATATAATTTTCCACCTGTCCTCTCACTGGCTCATGCCCATTCCAGAAAACATAAGTTTCAATCACATCCGCTCCACCTTCCTTGCTCTTTGCAATCAAGTCAGGCCACATCTAACATCATACCAAATGCACAATAAGACACTTCCATATCCTATTATGGTTAAATGAGACTGATAAAAGAATTGTGATTAATTTGTCGATTTAGTTTCAGAAGAATTTTCAATTTTCTATGCAGACAAATATGAAATTCAAAACACAAGCTCACTTGTGCTGAAAATGCCGAAATGCAAAATTTCGGATGTTCATGATGATCGAATTCTTGTTTTTTTTTTCAAAAGCTCATTCACGATGCTGAGAAAAAAACGGCATTAGTTTCTAAATTGACTTTTGAGAACGATCTAGGTTGATGGAGGCAATGAAACAGTAGCAAAAAATCAAACAGAGCAAACAAGCTCTAACAGAACTCAAATAAACAGAGAGAGAAAGTTAGACAGCAAAGGAGAGAGGAAACTTCAATGATTCAGTTAAGTTGTGGTTTCATCTTACTGTTATATTACAGTTCATCCATGGCGAAGAGTTAAATTAAGATGAGGAATTAAGACCTCGGGAGTGGCGCGAGGATAGTGGATTCCGGCGGAAATGAGGATGCGGCGTTTGCCGTCGAGGATGAGAGCGCGGTGGTCGTAGGTGACATTGAACGGTTTGAAATACTCTTCTGCCTCCGTCACTCTTACTCCATACTCGATTGTTACTAAGCAAACGCAAAAAAATATCACTGCCACTATCATCTCCTTCCTATTGTTTCCTAATCCTCCTCTGGAACAGGAACTCCGCAACATCTTCTTCAACGTTGCTCTTCTCCACCACCGTTGAAAACTAAATAAAATTTGGATTAAACAATGGATTCTTTATTCTAGTAGAATCTATTCAATATGACAATGAAATTTGCCTTGCACTTATCCATTGTTTTCGTCTTGCCATTTATTTTTTCAACAACTATTATTATATATAAAAATATGAGAGAAAAAATTACAGAGGAGTTTGCTTGAAATTTTATTTCTATTTTCAGCTTTTTAATTATAAAACTATCACATGAATTTATTTATTTTTTAATAATAAACCCCAAAGAGGTTAAAATACATCACATACAAATTATTTATCAAAAACCAACCACTTTTTTTCATACCAATTTGTTAACACATTTGTTAAAACAAGAACATACAGAGATCTTCCTATTTTAAAGTTTAATAAATAAATCAAATAAACATTTATAAATAAATTGTCTTTTAAATAACATTTTATAAAAATAGCCTTTTCAATTAAACAAACAGCTTTTAACAAAAGAAAATGTATGCTTAAACAACCTGAAGTTTAAAACTTTATATCTAAACGATATTGAAACCAATAGTTTAAAAGAACAAAATCGTCTAGAAAAAATTTCCTAAACAATATAACTTACGAACAGTTTTATATAATAAACTTTTAACATTTTACATTGTCTAAAGATTATATATTAAACGTTTTGTTTCCTAAACTATGTTTTATATCAACGAGTTGACATGTGTGAAAATGTTTTAAACATGCAATATTTGCCAACATTTAAAACATTTATTGCATGTATGAAAAATTACATTTTTTGCTTATATGTTTTGTTTCTTCTTTTATATGTCAAGTCATGAAAGTATAAGAGTTTACACGTATATAAGATCGATAAAGATGGTAAGAGATAGAAAAACTTTTTGGAAATGTTTCTTAAACCTTCAAACTCTATAGAATTGTACAACCTACTTTTTCCAAAACTATGATAAAGCACAGTAGCTCTGCATCGATATAGATGATTTCATGAAGAGAAAACAAGAAGAATATTTGCATATAAACAAGCTTGTTGTTACACTATTTCACTTTCTCTACATTGTCTAACACTTTCGTTTAAAGAGAAAATCTTTACAAGTGCTTCAAGTTTGCTTTTTATTGAAAACTTATTCTCTCTTTAAGAGTTATCAAATATGTATCTTGTTTGAAAAACTGTTTTGGTTATCTTGTAAATTCAGAATTAAATTAAAACACTTGATGTTTAGCTCAGTTGAGTTAAACAGTGGTCAGTTGACTACTGTTGACACCAAAAGTGTTTAATACTCATTATAAACCAAGAGTGATGAAACTTGTGTAATTTTTTTTAAAGATTAGTAGAATCTCTTAAGAGGTGTTAAGGGAGAAGTGGAAGTAACTCAAGTTGGAACAAACCAGCATAAAAATAAATATGTTATTGTTTTGCTTTATAAATGTTTTTCCAAACGTTTTGTTAAACACGTAAGTGTCTAACAACTATTGTAGAGCATTTAACCCCTGCAAAAGTTATTAAAAAACTTTGTATTACGAAAAAGTTTTAAAACACTATTCAAACTCCTTTTATAGTGTTTTACAGTATTTTCATGTATTTCACTTTTTATAACATAGTTCTCTTTAGGAATATATTCTAAAATTATGATTTTTCTTTCTCATCCCCTTCTTCTTACACTATGGAAAATGTCATAAAGTATGATTAATTAGTTGGGAAAGTTTTTGAATTATATAATTTGTAAATATGTATAGATCAATAAGTTTAGAAGTAAAAGAAAATGTATATGACGTTAAGGGATGACAAAAACATTCGCGTCCACAGTACTTATAGATAAAATCCACAAAAAATAGTTGGTACACATGGATATTTACTACATGTTGGTTGTGGGTAGCAGATTAATATCCGCTTATAAACGGGTGCGGGTATTATCCTATTCGTACCCACAGATATACATTACCAACAAAAAATAAAAATAAAAATTTAATTTATATTTTATTAAGTTAAATTTAATTAAAATTAATATAATTTATATTTTACAAGGTTAAATTTAATTAAAATTAAATTTTAATTTATATTTAATTTAATTTATATTATATTTTATATATTTTCTTATAATTTTTTTCCGGATCAGATAGTATGTAGATACTATCCTAAATCGTTGTCATCCTTAATGACATCTGGATCCAGTAGTTCCCAACACATGTTCTTCTTATGTAATTTGAAATTGTCTTTTTCAATTAAGCAAATTATATTTCTAACGAGGTAAGTTCGAATTTGTAATTGAAAATAATAAGTATGAATACAAATTATGCACAATTTGGAATATATTCCTTTTACTTTTTTGTTGGTTAATTTAAAAAATTTTGTAGTGAAAACAATTATTTTCTTGGGCATTGATGAGACTTGTCTGCAATATGTTATGTAAGTATTTATGGTACAACAATAAACTTCATGGATGGTATTTCAATAATCACATAACTTCAAACTACTTGAGAAAGCAAACATGATCTATAACAGTTACACATTCCTACTACCGACATGTATCTGGCACCAACTAAGGGTGAACGTTACATAAGAGAATGAAGTAATGTGTGCAAAGATAACATAGAACGTACCACGCCCTAACATTACCATGTCCAACAAGTGAGATGTGGAGGACAAGATCCCACATGGAACCAAGATAACCCAATAGAAAAACAGATGAAGATTTATATTAATAAAAGGATTGATATTATTAATAAAAGATAGAAAAAAAAAATAAAGCAAATGGCTTAGACCTCATCATCGCACACGCAAGGGGAAATTGAGAAGAGTTTGAATTGAAACATGCACAAAAAGTCTACATGAGACTCGTAGCATCATACTTGTGAGGCTCACTATCATTTTTATACACTTACAAGATATATAAAGTGTCTTGGTATGCAAACTCTTCGAAAGAAAATAAACTAGGCAATATTCGGTGCTTTTCAATCATCCATATATTACAAAAGAAAAAAAAAACAAGTTATATAAACCAACCCTACATAATCTACATAATGTAGTTTATGTAATAAATTATATGAATAAAAAATCACTTAGTGTATGTTAAGAGTTAATTAATTAAAGTACATTCTAAAATTTTTGTTATTATCATTGCCAACTACTTGTATGTGCTTTTCTTGGGTCATGCATAAATTAGCTGACTATACTAACTGCATAAGAAATATTCGGTCTTGTGTGTAATAGATAAATCAATTTTCCTACCAATCTCTAATATTGGGCCTTCTGTACAAGAGCACTTTCATCACTTTCAATTTTTTTGTTCTGTTTTATAGGAACTGTTGAGGTTCTACATCCCAACTTTTCTATTTGTTTGAGGAGATCAAGTACATATTTCCTTTAGGAGATAAAAATTTCATTCATGGAGTAAGCAACCTTTATTCCAAGAAAATATTTGAGTTTTTTTAGGTCTGTCATTTCAAATTGGGTTGCCAATTTTTCTTGTAACGCCAATTTTTCAATTTCATCATCTCTTGCAATAATCATAGCATCCATATAGATAAGCAATAAAGTGAGTTTACCTGTAAAAGAGTGTTTTATAAATAGAGTATGATCTCCTTGGCTTTGTTTGCATTCCAAGGAAACCACTACTTTGATATATCTTTCAAACCATGCTCTATGAGATTGATTAAGACCATACAATGTTTTCTTTTTGAGGCATACCTTATTTCTTTCATTTTTCACTTCAAAACCTTGGGGAACCTCCATGTACACTTCCTTTTCTAGATTTCCATGAAGAAAGTCATTCTTCACGTCCAACTGGTGTAAGTCTCATCCAAAATGAGCAACCAAAGCAAGAACAACTCGAACTGTATTCATCTTTGCCATTAGGGTAAATGTCTCCTTGTAGTCAATCCTATAAGTTTGGTTATATCCTTTTGCCACAATCTAGCTTTATACCTTTCTTTGTCCCATATGCTTTATGTTTCACTGTGAATATACATCTACACTCTTCTGTCTTCTTATTTCTGCCTTATTGTCTCTTGGCTTATCTACAATCTCCCAAGTTGAATTTCTTTCTAATGCATTCATCTCTTCTTCCATGGCTTGATTCCAATGTTAAGGTTTCATGGCCTCTTGGATTGAGGTAGGAATTTATATGGCATCAATGGTAGCAATAAAGATTTGGTGCTTATTAGAGAGATTGTTAGTGCAAACATATTGAGAAATAAAATATTTAGCACATGATCTTCTTTCCTTTCTCAATGCAATGGGTAAATCCTCAGTAATACTTACCTCCTCACTGATATTTTCAGAGATTCTCACCTCCGAATTAGACAAATTTTCTTGCTCGAGAGTCGAAGTGGTTGTTTTCTTCTTTCATATTTTTTGTCAAAAAAAATGTCTTCTTCCTCTTCTTCCTCACTGTGGACTATGGTAGCTTAATTGCTCAAATCTTGGGCATCCTGCAAAAACAAACATAGTAATGACAAGAAGGAGAGTTAATCCACTTCAAGTGTTTTCTCCTCTTGAAGTGGTGAACAACACAAAATGATTATGTTTCATGAAATATGACATCCATAGCGATAAAGATGCAACAACTCTGAGGATGATAACATTTGTACCTTTTTTTATTAGAACGATACCCAATAGAGACACATTTAAGAGCTTTGGGATTTAATTTACTACGATTAAAATGATAAGAGTGAACAAAAAATAATACATCCAAAGACTTGACTAGGTAGACTTGTTATTAGGGGAGAAGAAGGAACAAAAGACCATAGAAACTCTATAAGACTAATGCCATTTAAGATACGTGACAGTTAACACAGTTTCTTCCTAGTAAATTTTTGAAATAGACATTTGAAAAGAAGAGTTCTAGTTATTTCAAGAAGATGACGATTCTTTCTTTCTACAACCCCATTTTGTTGAGGGGGGTTTATACATGTTAGTTCATGAACAATATCATTATGAGACAAAAAAAAATTGAAAAATTCATCATTCACATATTTAGTACCATTATCAAACATTATTCTTTTGATAGTTTTTCCAAATTGATTTTGGACAAGACGAAAAAAATTAACAAAAATTTGAAAAACTTTTGATTTATTTTTTATAAGGTATGTCCACATGACTGGGTACAATTGTCAACAAAGGTAATGAATTATTTGGCTCCAAACGTTAGAGTGAATTAAATCAAATGGAGAAGTACTCTTTTTATTACTAATAGGATAAAATGCACGATGGTGTTTTGACAACAAACAAATATCACAATTAAAAGACTCAAGAGACACCTTGGTAAACAAATGGGGAAATAATGAATTGATAAGATTGAATGAAGGATGCCTAAGTCTTTGATGATGTAACCATATTTGGGAATTTGCCCACATCTCAGATGTAGCTTGTTAACTCATGATTTTTGTTTTGCTTTGGTCATCAGACTCCAAAAGATACAACCCACTCTGATCCTTAGTAGTTAAAATCGTCTTCCCTGAGGCAAGGTTCTGAAAAACACAATAAGTTGAGAAAAATGTTACTGAACAATTTAAATCCTTTGTAAGTTTGTGCATAAAGATAAGGCTATTAGCTAATTATGGAACATGTAAAACATCCTTTAATACAATAAATAAGTCAAAAATTATATTCCAGAGACGCATATAGGTATACCTTGACCATTCACAACTGTAATAAGTTGTTCTCTATTTTTTTTACCATATGAGTCGAAGGACACACGAAAATGTGTCATATGATCAGTTGCTCTTGAATCAAGGATCCAAATACCTTGAGACACATGATCAATAGTATTGAGACAAATCTTACCTTTCATGGATAGAATAGATGATTCATAGGGCTTACTTATTGATTCAACCATTACTTTCAAGCGCTCGAGTTCTTCCTTATAAGCTTTTATGTCAAGATTTGGTGGTTGTGAAGGACTAGATTGATTGGTGGCTTCCTGTTCTGGGGTAGTATTATTTACCCATCTTTGAGTAGACCCTTTATTGTTTCCATGAGCTCGAGAACATTATTTCTTCCATGGAGTTTGAAGCATGTTTCTTTGGTATGTCCAAATCTTTTACCATATGAACAATAGTCCCTATGAGTACCTTTTTCAAACGACTTTCCTCCAACGTTTGTTCCTTTGTGGACTCCCTTTCTGATTGTCATGGCAAAGTTTGTGTTGGAGATCCCCCATCAAGCATGACAACTCTCTTAATTTTTTCTCCTTTTACCATAAAAAAACTTCTGATAGGGATGGTAATTTTTCTCTTCCTAATATTTCTACCCGGATTCGGTCGTACTCATGATTCAAGCCATGGAGAAATTTTAAGACTCTTCCTCTTTCCATGGTTCAGCAAGTGCGACAACATCTATTTTACACATCTTTATTGTTTGGCTATGATATAATTCAATCCAAAGTCCATTCAGAATTTTGTGATATTCTGATACGGAAAGGGAACTTTGTTTTGTATTAAATATCTTGCTTTCAATGTTATAGCATGCAGCAAAATCTCTTTTTGTAATGAAAAAGTATTTTGTAAATCATTCCATATCTCTTTGGCAGAAGAATGAAACATCTAATTTCGACTTATCTCAGGAATCATGAAATGTCACATCCAAGTCATAACTAGTTGTAACATCCCAAAAATACAGTAATAAACTATATAATAGAATAATCACATTAATAACAATCCAGATCAGTCTTATACTAGAGTCGAGCGTACGCTCATGGCCGAACGGCCTTACAAAAGTGAGTTACAAAATTTGAGAAGTACAAGATAAGAAAATCTGACCAAACGGTTTACAAAACAGAAATACCGAATGATCATACCTAACAAAAGGGAAGGTGATCGAACGACCACCTTACTATAACTAGACTATTGATCGAACGTCCTATTGTTCGGTCTTTACATCAATTTCTTCCAAATTTTCTTTTTCCAGCGCCTCTTCCAACCGCTCGCCTTCTTCTGCTCACATCCACACGGATGATCATTGCAATGACAAGGACGAACGTACAAAACGAAACAACACAAGGAAAAGCACAAGGTAAGCTTATGTAATTTAATTCATGCATAAACATACATTTCAAATAATCCAACACCAAATAAATTTCAACGTACGTAACATACAAAGCCTATCACTAGACTGACTGTCTGGACTGTATGAATCTGTGTAGCTACAGGCGTTCGTGCACCAGGGTGATGTAGTAACTGGGATACACTCAACAGCTGTCACCCGAGGTTAGCCCTATTTATGCAAAGTACCCCTAAGGACTAGGACCTCCTGCCGTTCCCACACATGACCTACCCTCTTCTACATGAGGACGAGTACTCACGGAACATCAGGATGAACTGTCAGCACTAGCATGACCACAGTCATACTTTACCAATTCCAATATTAATCCATGAGTCATTCCTCCCTAGAACACTCGTTCAAATCCACATCATTTCATTCATATCACATTCTCTTCCTATTTCATTCATAATCATTCTCAATTTCATCTTTCATTATCATTTTTCTCAATTCATCTTTCATTACCAATAAGTTGAATTTCATCATCAGTTCTAAGAACATAAAATACCGAACGTTCAGACCTCTTTAGAATGAGGACGAACGACAAGAACGAGATCGATAAATCTCCCGTTCCAGAACAGAATAAGACTGAGAAAGTTACTTTTAGATTTAAGAAATGAACCGAGTACAATAATACAATATGTGATGAACGTTATTTACCATGTGAGTCAGTTGAATGAACTGACTCTCTTGAGTTCAAACCAATACTCAAGGAATAAATTAAGTATGGAGGCCTTAGGCCGGATCCAATGAAAGAAGACTAGTCAAGAGGTTAAGAAACTATATTTAGAATAGTTCATATACATAAATCCAATGCCAGTAAATGACCGAACATGGTAAAGGAAAAATATTACTGAAGTTGGACGAACGCTATTTTACCAAGATTGATTATACCAGAAATGAGTACGAGCGCTTGGTATAAGACCGAGCACTACTTAGTACGAGCGCTTGGTATAAGACCGAGCACTACTAATCTTAAAGTACAAGATTTGATATATTACTTTATCAAGGGATATACGGATACAACTATGCTTGGCCGAACGCTCAAACATAGTATTACCACACGAGGGCGCTCGTCCTACACTAGGATTCTATCCAAATGAAAGAATCCCTTTTTAACTATATTCACATAAAAACCGAACGGTCAATGACCGTTCAGTAACGAACGTACTCTATCATAATAGAAATTTCATATTCAGATTTCATTGATATTTAACTCATTTTTCAATACATCATTTTTGAACCTTATAACTTATCATAAACATCAATTGACATACTTCGTAAAACCTATATCATGTTAATAAATCATACTCCAAACAATTACTCATATTCACATTCATATACTTCAAACATCTCAACCATCATGCATGATATTCATTCATTTCAATAACGGACGTTCATACAGTACAACAACATACAAATTAAATTAAATAAGCTTCCCTTACCTCTGAGCGTGACCGTACGTTCCCAGACGCAGAGATACAATTTCACCACTACAGGTTCTTCTACCGTCAACGCTCAACAATTCAAACTACACCAAGTGACAACCCGACACTGTCAGAACCACTCATTTTAAGAATGGAGATCAACACACGAACCTAGAACTGGGTTTTCATGCTTAGAAAAACGAACGACAGATCGAAGAGAAAGACTTACCAGCCCAGCTTCACAAACCGAACGGTTTATTTAGAAGCTCTTGATGCCGGAAGTGCTTCTACGGTGGCTGAATGGAGATCAGAGAAGGAAAAGGAAGTGTGTTCTTAGAGAGAAGATGAAGAGGATGTAGAGAGAAGGAGGAGAGAATGGGATTTTTCAAAAATCTGAAAAGAGGGTGCATGCAGAGAGTGAAGCAGATTTTTCCGAAAATCCAAGTTTTGCATTACACTTCAAAACGAATGTCCCCCCCCCCTTTAGGCGACACCTGTTTTCCACTAACTGATTTTCGGATCCCCTTCGCTTAACACCTGGCGTCCGTCATCTGAGTGTCAATTTCCCCTCTTGACACGTGAATTCCCACTAAGCGATACGTGTGCGGATTTCTTTTCTGGTTTCTGACTTTTGATTTTATTGGTTCTGACACTAGTGAATCTTCATTGTCCCAAATTGGAAAATGAGTGTTGTTTGATCTTTACCCTCCTCCATCTATGTGATATAGTGTTGAGTGTTTCTTGAGAATCCTTCAAATGTACTAGCTCCATTGTATGAAATTCCAACCATCCAACTAGACACCCACCATATTTAAAAGATCATTAGGATCCAAATGAATAATTTATATTTCAAACGTAAAGTAAAACGCAATCAAGTGTCTCTGATAATCCAAGACGACGACGACGTGTGGGTTACTCTGGAAAAAAGAGCATAACTTAAAACTCAAATATATAAGAGAAATAGTATTAGATGAAACCAAACATAAGAGCAAAACAGTCAACATGCACATCACTAAAATTAGAATGTTAAAGTGAAAAGTTAGTTATGTAAAATGCAATGCAGACTGGATGAAATACATGCTTAGACTGAAGTGTAAAAGAAATATTAAAAAGAGACGTCAATAACAACTACTCTAATCCAGTGTTCAACACAGTGCCAGTGCAACAATAGTGACTGAAAATGAAGTTTAAGAACTTGGAAAACACTGGATTAGAGCTTCTTTAGTAGAAGTAAACAAGCATAAGAGAACACACAAGAGATCAAAGCATAACTAGGAAAGATGAACGAAATCCGAGAGTAACATGGATGAAGAACCAGCAAGCAAGATAAAAACAGTTGTATCGGACAACAAGCACAAACAACAAGCATAGGATTAACTAAATAAATTAAAATAGCACACTAAATGGAAAAGGAAAAAAAAAACAGCAACTAGCTAGAATAAGAACCTGATAGTGGAAACGGTTTCAACGTTAACTTAGTGGAAAATGGCTTTAATGAAGTTGCTCAAGGAAACTGGGTTGAACGTTAAACTTAAAAACAATGATTGAGCTAAACTAAAGAATAAAGAAATTGTACTAATTGCTGAACTCAAGTCAAAGGAATAGTAGATAGACGTTAATGCTATGAATAAAGCTACTAAAGACTAATATTGTGTCATTGTTGAGATGGAAAATAGCATGGAACTAAGAAAAAGCTCAAGGGAATTCCATTGCTTCAGAAAACTTAGAAAAAATAAAATGTATGTAATTCCCCCTTTCCCTTTCCTCTGCTGAGGCATACAAAGACATTTCCAACATGTTTTGAAAAGGCCTGAAAAGAAATCCTAAAAAGCTACCAAAAAGTTGCTTTAGTTTATTGAATGTGTATCTGCTGCTCCTGCTACTTTGTCTCCAAATTTGCAATCTGCATCGGGAGCTTTGTTCAACTTCTTCAAACAGTCAGAGATAAATCAAAACCAGTCGCGGTGATTTCTTCAATTCTTGAAATAGAGATAAATCTCACTGTCTGCCCAGAAAATCAAGCTGCTTTATATGGACATGCGTGTCATTCATGTTAATACAATGCCAACCATAGCAAGAGATAACAAGAGAGTTAGTCCTTCCAGAATCATCCTTTTCAAAAAGACTTTCAAGAAAAAATTATAAAATAAAACAAATAAAATTCCCACAGGTTAAAACTAGTTTATCTCCAAGTTAAAGATAATTTTTTTAATAAATTAAACACAATTTCTATAAATTAAATTAACTTCTGAAATAGTTAATTTATTTTTTCTCTTAAAAATCCTTTATGAAAAAGTTCGTTAAAAAATAACACCACAAAGCTGGCCAATTGTCGGAATTCCCTTGTCGCAACCAAAAATTGTAAAGCCAAAGAAATTTATTAAATCTTCTGGTGGGGCTTTCAGTATGCATAACTGATCTCAAAATAATAACCACGGCCTTCAGGTGGAGCTCTCGCAAACTATATTCTGGTTAGGAATTGGGAGTTAGTATATTTTTATCATTTATTACAAGTTAACAGCATATATGTTTACCTGCATAAGAAACTATGTACATAAAATAACTTGTTACTTTAATATAAAATTAACTTACCTCAACTTTCTAACAAGTTCAAGCTCTTTCGCCTAACTTCTTGAAAAAACTAAGTTCAATGAATTTTCTTCATCAATAAATGCTTGTTATGAAATTTTACCCAAACACGTTTGTCTATACTTTTAAAAATAATGGAAACTTCTACCCCCAAAAAGTACAGGGAAGTTAGGATAATACGACAGAAGACAAAAAGTTATCATTAGGCAACATCTAATGTCAGAACCATTAAATTTTCCATTTTAATGGAAAACGTGTATGCAAGAGGGGAATGAAACTCCGGAAGTGGAAGACAGGTGACTGCAGGAGAGTGGACGTTCGATTTGTTGAGGGAATATATAATCTAAAATTTTAAAAGCTGGTTCCACTTTCTGCATGCAATCTTCTCCTCCAAACCTTATGAACTCGTTTCTCCTCCTTCTCTCTAACTTCTCTCTAAAATTATCATCTTTTCTTCCATTAATTCTCACGTTTTCTTCCATCTGATCATCCATCAGAGTGTAGGTAAGGTTGCTGGTGGCAAAGATCGTCTTTTCAACCGATTGTTTAGTGGTTTGAACTGGTATGTTCTTTTAATTCTAAGAAAATCTAGTTTTTGGGTACATGCAAGTTTAGTTTCTGGTTGCATGTAGTTGTCTTCTTCTTTTCCTTCAAATCTGATCATATTTTCGATCCTTAGGTTGGTTCGTTTCTCTAAACAGTGAATCTGGGCGTTTGAGTGTTGGTCGTGGTGCAAAGTTTGTATTGTGAGCGATCGGTATGTTAAGAGGTAAGGGAAGCTATTAAATTTAATTATGCATGTGATGATTTTGTGTATGTATGGAATGAATTGATTGATGATTTGTATATGAGTGTATGAAATGCATATTTTTGGGTTTTTGGTGGTTCTGTATAAGTCTATAAGGATTCTACAAAAATTATGTAAAATAGCTGGGTGTTCGGTCTCAACCGTTCGGTTATGGTCAGGAAATAAGTTATCAATAGAGTTAGCAGTCTAGCCTTACCAGGGTATAATAGTTCAGTTTATAGGGAGTGATAAATGTATTAAGTTTTGATGGTTATATATATTTATAATCAGTCTTATTGGATTAGGTATTTTAGTTTGTGATAGCTCATATATTATTATTAGTAGACTTCGTAATGGGACTAGGCTTAAAATACATTCGTTTATGATCGGATACCAGTTTAGGTGTATTTCAGCTAAAAGGTATTAACGTCCGGTTTCCTTAAAAGTATTATTTGATGAATAGTTTGTAAGAGTAATTATAAGTGTTTAGTATAAGCTTTAAGCGTTCGGTTTTGTCAGATAGTGAAATAGCGTTCGTTCTTGTTTTGAGAATAATAGAATATCGTTCATTATTACTTTGAGGATAGTGAAATAGCGTTCGTTCTTGTTTTGAGAATAGTAGAATATCGTTCGTTATTACTTTGAGGATAGTGAAATATCATTCGTTCTAGTATTACGGATAGTTAAATATGGTTCGGTCTTATATTAAGTATTTGGTTTAATTAGAGTGTTCTATTCTTAAGTTGTGTTCGGCTCATGTCAAAGTCATATCTATTAAATAAACGTTCGGTTATAGTCATCTGTTGTTTAGATCCTTTCCGTTCGTTGGTAACTAAGGGTGGTGTTATTTGAGCGTTCGATCTTCTTATGTGAAATGTTGTTTGATCTTTCAATGCTGATGTTATGGCTTGGTGCTGGTTGTTTATTGCAGCAATGATCTATTATGTATGAGAAGTATTATTGGTATTCAAGTAAAACTTTATGTTTCAAGTAATGTGGAAGAGAATTCTGGGGAGGAATGTCTCAATATAAGGATAATGTTGTGGTAAAGTATGAATACGGATAGTGAAGTTCACAGAGTTCATCCTGATATTCTAATGATTACCAGTTCTCAAGTAGAGATGGGTAAGTCATTGTGTGAGAATGGCGGGAGGTCCCAGCCCATAGGTTATTGGGTGAGTTATAACGGACTAATCTCGGGTGACAGCTGATGGTTTTCCAGTTACTCCACCACCCGAGTGCACGAACAGTCTCAAGCTACGTATTCATACAATCCGGATGGTCAAGTCAAGTGTCAGTCGTACGAAAATTATGATATTTAAGTTATGTGTGATATCTATGTTGGTTCTTGTATGCTATAGCGTTCAGTCAGTAATGATTTATAGTTTTATTTCATGTACGAATGAATGCTTAATTGAATTATAATAGTTTACCCTTATTTTATGTTTTTATCCATGTTGTCGTTCGGTTTTCTATTGCAATGATCATCCTTGTTGGATGTGAGCAGAAGTGGAAGGGCTTACGTTGGAACATGAGTTGGACGATGAGACTCCTGTTAAATAGGAGATGACCGTTCGGTCATATAGTATAGATAGTTTTGGTGAAACGACCATTCACTATTTTGTTCTGTAAATATATAATCGTTCGGTTATATAATGAACGTTCGATAGTAGTATAGGAAACTCTCGTAAAGTTCAAAAAATTTTATGGTTATTTTTGTAACAACTGTAAATTTGACTTTAATATTTTAGTAATTGTTCTATAGTATTATTAAATGTTGACACCTGTGTATAGTATAGTTGTGTGCTATATTTCTGAGATGTTATACTTAACATGGATAAACATGGTTGCAAGTTAAAAGTCGATACCAATAGTTGATGTTAGTAACTGTAAAATAAAACAATTGTGTCTTGCAGTTAAACAACTAGCAAATGTTGTGAAACTCCAGTAGACGAGACGGGACAGATAGTTATGAATAGGTATTGTTTGCTAATAGTCAGCCCCAATCACTTGACTTGGGTATTGGTATAACAAGGGTGAATGCTGAGATAGTATATTCTGTTAGGGTACGACGAGATGAGCTAATCAATTTAAAAAATATTATACAAAAGTTTCTAGTTAAGTTACCAATGAACTTCATTCATGGCTCCTCACCATAATCTTGCAAAACAAAACTAGAAATCAACACAAGAGAATCCAAATATGAAGAACACCAGTAACTAACGATTACAAAGAGAACATGGCAGTGTACAAGTTAACTATGTATAAAAGTAAGGAAGGAAAAGGACAATTAAATGTAAATCTAAATACACCTCTCAATTTCATTACTCTATGAGAACCCCTTTAATACACATCCGACACTTGCACAAGGGTTAAACAAGGGCAAGATTGCCTTATGGTTAAAATTTGGATACAATACAGGATATGAACTCGGTTAAAGTGTAACAGGAAACAGTAACAAAGGATGAACGAGTCTAGACACATCTGCTGTTTCATTAAGCATTATAAAGGGCTGAATAGCACATTAAAAATCAAAAAGAAAATTAATCCTTGAATGCATGAACATATTATAGGCTTCAAATTATATAAAGTGTGAATAGAAGCATTAAAACATGTATTGGACAACAACCGTTACCTTTACACTCGGCTTCATGGTTCGGTACAGAGAAAAACAAGAAATGAAGAGCATTATTTATATCAATTAGTTACACTAAAATAGTATAAACTACAAGGTATACAATCATACTTAATTGAAGAAAGTACAATGAAAAATGCATTCAACAGTTATGTGCACTTTTTTGACACTTCTTGTGACAGAAATGTTTCCGGATTCCCCAGCATAGAGAGATGCGCAAAATGGCAGAAGGGATACATCATCCATCAACAATGAATTGATCTTCTTGATTATCTCCCTCGACCCTAGTGTCACCATGAACAATTCCATTCACATGATGCAAATTTTGCATCATTTGTGAAAGATAATGGTTGCTGGCACTCGTATGATCAGATAGGCCAGCAGGTTGGGCAGGCCATTGAGAGAATAGACCAAGCAATTGGCTAGTAAGATTTTGTTGCTCATGAAGAAACCGAGTTTGCATCTGGCCCATTTCTGCTCGGTGCTGGCTTAGCATCTCGTCAACCCTCTTCTTCCATTCTAGCCTCCTGCAATTCATTCTTTCCTCCCATTCCCTCTCATGAATCAATTCTTCCTCTCTTCTTTTTCTTTCCATCTCTTCATTTTCCTTCTCCATAGCTTCCCATTCCGCCATTGTCTGCCTCCTAAGCTTGTCCCTTTCCTTGTCCCTCTCCTCCCTCTCTTTTTCCCTCTCCTCCAGTTTCTTCTCCCACTGCTTATCAAGCTCCACTCGCAAGTTCTCCCTCCTCTGCCTCTCACGCTCCCTCTCCACCTCACGCTGCTCAAACCGCGCTTCCATTTCCCTTAACTGCCCCAGTTGGTTACCAAGAATCCGCCACACTTTCCTTTCCATCCCCTTTACCACCTTCCTCTTCTTCAAACTTGACCCATTCACCTCCCCTTCCTCCTCAAACACAAAACCATTCTCCGCCGCATCTTCCCTCTCCCGACCACTCCCATTGTAATTCACCTCCCCTTCCTCTGCCTCATACTCAAACCCCAATCCCATCACCTCATTGTCAACACCATCCATAGCAGCCCCAAAATCCCCATCCCCAGAATGACCCATCTGCCCAAACTCAACCATGTCCATCCCCCCACCACCAGCAAGAAAACCATCCCCATGATCCCCATGGTGATCCCCGTGATCCCCATCCTCGATTGCCATCAACTCATTGCCACCATGACCACCAACAACAAGTGCAACATCCCCAAACACATCCTTGTACCTTAGAAAGTTAGACCAATGAGTAAGCCCCTCCACCCAATCAAACTCACTCCCATCATCACAATCACCTCCTCCGGACCCCGAAAACTCAGGCCTCTTGATCTTCTGCTTCACCAGTAGATACTGGTGCCTCATGTTCTGCACCTTCGTCGAAACGTCCTTCCAACTCCACTGCCAAGGGTACGCCACAGGATCGCGCACGTGGTGCACCGAATTCACGTGACAAGCAATCGGCTTGAACTTCTTCTCGCGAGTCCGCATCTTCGCCAGCGAACCGTCCGCCACCATCTCCCCGTACTTGTCAATTAGGGTTTTCTCCTCGGCCTCGGTCCATTTCTTCCGCCTCGGAGGAATCATCGGGAACCAACAATCACTACGCTAACGCTTGCGCAATCTTCCTCTTCTTCTTCCCCCTCCTCCTCCGTCAGCACCAAAACCTTTTCCGATAGCGAATCTGATTGCATCGAGAACGCCAAGATCGAGCAAGTTGCTTTAATTTTTTTTTTCGCCTTTTCAATCCGCGAATTTAACCTAGTGATCAGTTAATCGAATGTCCTCTACGAAAATCTAAAAAAAAAAATGAAAAAGAAGAAGGATGGAGCTCGCTTACCCTTTTCGGAATTGGAATTACAGGAGCGGCTTGACTTTCCCGGAAAAGTTAATTTTTCTCGAGAAAATATCCAAATAATAACTCACTGGAGAATGAAGTGACCAGAAGCTATATTCCAAAGCTGCTGCAACGAAAGTTTTTCCGGCCAATTTTTTTTTCCAGAATAATAGTAAATTTTAGTAGTATTAATTTATATATATTAATTGGATATCACTTAACAAAGTAGTGGACATGCCGGAGTGGTTATCGGGCATGACTAGAAATCATGTGGGCTCTGCCCGCGCAGGTTCGAATCCTGCTGTTCACGATTTTTGTTTTGATAATGGATCAACTAATCCAACCAAGTTTTTGTTTCTTAAAAGATTAAATCTTCAAATTTAGTTCATAATTATTCAAAACTTTAAATTTAATTCATAACTACTTAGATCTATAATTCTAATTATTCTTTGAAATAAAATATATTATATATTCAAAAATAAAAATTGTAATATAATCAATTGAGTCTAACACCTTTTAAATATTGTCAATATCAATTTAATGAAATGAGCCAAATTAACTTTATTAAAACAATTTAAAATTTAATTGAGTGAAAAATATATTAAAATCAAAGTGAATAATAAATGTAAATATGTAATAAAAATTTACTAATTAAAAATTTATAAATATTTTTACATACATATAATTTATACATCAACTTATCAAAACATACTTAATCTTTTATTCTCGTCTTCATATATTATCTATTATGCAAAATGACTCACTTTATATACATATTAAATAAATAATACTCCTAACAAATATATAACTTAAAATCATTACACAACAATTTATAAAAAAATTATATGCAGTCATAACTCTTTTTTTTTTTTTGTGTGTTTGTTGCTTCTAAAAAGTTTAAATCTTCAAATTTAATTCATAATTATTCAAAACTTTAAATTTAATTCATAGTTACTTATATTTAAATTCTAAGTTAATATTTTATAATAAAATACATTATATTTAAAAATATTAAGTCTAATCTACACAGTGCAATTTTTTCTACATGGTTTCGTTAAACGTATGTCTTGCAACATCTAGATTATTTAGAACATTCCAATAGTTATACAAGTCTCATGCAATCTTTTAAAGTCCATTTTCAAGTTTATTTAACAACTCCAACTTTACAAAAACTTAATTAATAATGTAGTCTATATATTTAGATTTTTATATTCATTTTATTTTCTAACTTTTTTTTACTAATTCTTATTATTTTTTAAAAACTCATTATAATTTTTTAATTTTTTTTAAAAAGATTCAATTTATCTCTTTCGTTGAATTGGAACCAAAATAAATTATAAATGTAAATATGAAAATCAAATTACTTGCATATGTATAGCTATACATCAACTTATCAAAACATACTTATTACTTTGTTCTTATCTTAATAAATTGTTTATTATGTCAAATGACCCATATTACTCAATTTATTTACATATTCAACAAATCATGTTTCTAAAAAAGATATAACTTAAAATCATTACACTACAATTTATAAATTCTATATGTAGTCTTAACTTTTTTTTGTGTTTGTTGCTTCTAAAAGGTTTAAATCTTCAAATTTAATTCATAATTATTCCAAATTTAAAATTTAATACATAATTACTTATATTTATAATTCTAAATTAATATTTTATAATAAAATACATTATATTAAAAAAATATTAAGTCTAATTTACAGAATGCATCAATGCATATATTTCGAGATAAACTTTTGCAATTTTTTCTACAAGGTTATGTTAAATGTATGTCTTGCAACATGTAGATTGTTATCAAGTGATGTTTTAGTTTAATTACATTGCAAGGTTACAATGTTTAGAACATTTCGATATAGTTCCACAGGTCTCTCATACAATCTTTTGAAGTCATCTTAGAGTTTATTTAACAACTTCAACTTTACAAATAAAATAAAATGTAATTAGTAATTTAGTTTATATATTTAGGTTTTATTTTATTTTCTATAATTTTTTTTATTTAATTGAATTCTTATTACTTAAAAAAGATTTATTGTGATTTTCTGATTTTCTTAAAATAATTTATCTCTTTTATTAAATAGGTGTTAACATAGTTTAAAATGTGTCATGTTTATAAGACTCATCTAGTTTGACACATGACACCTTCCAAACGTCAATTTAACCTAATGAATCAAATTGACTCTAATAAAAAAAACATTAAAACACAATTAAATAAAAAATATATAGAAAAAAAAAATAAACCTTAGGCCTAAATATAAAAACGAAATTATTAATTAAGAAATATCATTACAATGTGAGAACCATTAATTTCAGCTGTGAGTGGAAACCAGGTGTAGGTGAAAGGGTTTAGAAAATTCAGAAAGTGGAAGACAGGTGTGTGTAGCTGATTGGCCTATCAGTTTTTTACGGTAGTATATAAGCAAAATTTTCAAACGTTGAGCTACTTTTGCATGCACCTCTTCTCTCCCAACTTTATGAGTTTCTCCTCCTTCTCTCTACAATTCTCCTTCTTCTCTCAAAAAATTCTCACTTTCTCCTTCTTTTGATCATCATTTAGGTTGTGTGTGAAGTGGGTAAGTAAACTCATTCATTTTTTTTAAGTTTCGGTATTTTCTGGAACATGCAAGCACTATGCAGCTTGCATGTGTTCTTCATCTATCTCTCTCTAAACTTGTTTCTGTTTTTAATCCTCTGGTTGGTCTCTTTTCACCGATCGAAATTGTAGTAGGCTACTTTAGAAAGTGGTTGTTGGTTAGTCAAGTGGTGGAAGCTTAGGAAGTGCATAGTTTATTCAAGGTAAGGGAAATTAGTGATTTAATTATATTTTTCTGTGTTTGGAATTCATGTGTGGACGCTTGCATGTATGAATAATGGTGTGTTTGATTGAATTGTATTCAAATTATGTGTTTGGCCTAGACATGTGAACTCAACTGGGGTTTGCCTGTTGTAGAACGTTTGGTCATTTCTGGTTTGGGAATGAGAGCATGTGAAAATATGAGTGGTGAGCAGTGTGTAATAGGTTCAGTGGAATAGGTTTAAAATAACTTAGAAATCAAGTTTGGAAGTTTAGAAATTAAGAAAAATGTCTTGTTTTGGTTTAAGAAGTGTTATTCAGAGTTTTGCTTTGATTGACCATTCGGTCGTGTTATGTACTCAGTCATTTACAAGTGTTCAGTCTATTAGAGGTATTATCTAAGTTTGACCGTTCGGTCTGATCACAATTTTCTGGTATTAAACTAGAGTTCGATTTGAGTTATGAGTGTGCGGTGTAAGTTATTTAGGACTTGAGTAAGTTCCTAGTAGTCAGTTTCTATATCGATCGGTCAATAATAGTGTTCGGTCATTTTCTTCTGTTTTGTCTCTTACGAAGCGTTCTGTTCTCTCGGTTGGGTAGTGGGAAAGTGTTTGGTCTCTAACGTTCACATGCCCTCTTTATTCTATGAATGAAAATATAATTGATGAATGACAGATTATGTTTAATATGAGAATTTTGGACTTATTTATATTGTGGAAGAGAATTCCAAGGCGGAATGTCTCGTGTATGGTTATGGAATTGTAAAGTATGAATATGGATATGCTAAGCTGGCGTTCATCTTGAAATTCTATGAGTATCATTCTCACATAGAGAGAGGTATTTCATTTGTGAGAATAGCATGAGGTCCTACCACCTCAGGGTGTCGGGTAGGTATTATAGGATGGTTATGGAATTGTAAAGTATGAATATGGATATGCTAAGCTGGCGTTCATCTTGAAATTCTATGAGTATCATTCTCACATAGAGAGAGGTATTTCATTTGTGAGAATAGCATGAGGTCCTACCACCTCAGGGTGTCGGGTAGGTATTATAGGATTAACCTTGGGTAGTAGCTTGATTGGCGTCAGCTGTTACACTACCACAAGTGCAAGGACGACTGTAGCTACATATTTATACAATCCGGATGGTCAAGTCATAGTGTTCAGTTTATATATATAATGAATGGTGGTGTTCGATTTGTATGTGACTAAATGTATTATGTGTTGCGTGATGTATCGTTCGTCTTTGTACGTATTGAACTTGCATGAATTGTATATATGTGTTTATAATTAAATTACATTAGCTTACCCTACTTTTTTGTTGTCTTGTTTTGTTTGTCTGATTATCTTTTCTTTTGCAATGATCATCCTGTGGATGTGAGCAGAAAGTGATGAGTATTTGGTGGAACAAGCAGTGGAAGGCAAGGACTGTAACGTCCCGGCAACTCACAGGGACCGTTGACTGCCCCCACAGACCACCACGAGGCTTTCCAGTGTGCTTTGTCCTCACTCGCACACTTTCCGGAAAAACTTCCCAGAAGGTCACCCATCCCAGAATTACTCCAGGCTAAGCACGCTTAACCATGGAGTTCTTATGAGTCAGGCTACCGAAAAGTAAATGCATTTTGGTGATATGAGTAGCCAAATCAATTCCTTTAAGCTATCCTTCAACTGTATAGTCCCATACCTATACAGTCTCCAAATCCCTCTCATTCCGGTGTATGTTCGATTCATCCATGTACCCCTTCCACCCGAAGCTGCCAGGAGCCGCTCCTTGTCTGTGCCCCCTGCACCATGCTTCTTGCACCGGCGTCACTCCCCACCCTCGTCTCCGTGCCCGGGTGTCACAAGGACCCTGTTGCTTAAGTTAAGACCGCTCGGTCATGGGGTGTGTATAGTTTTGGACTTGACCGTCCGGTCAATAGGTTTAGTTTATCTTTTGTAAACTGGTCGGGTTATACAGACTATTGTATCACCACCGTTCGGTTTATGTCTGTATTTTTGTATTAGACTTATGTTGATTTGTAAAGTTTTTAGTTTTATGGTTATTTTGGATAACTCTAATGTTAAATACTTCACTAACCCTTGATGAAATGATCTACCTTATTATTATATGTGATTAATCTATGATATAGTGTTATGCTATATTTTAGGATGTTACACAAAATGTTTTTTATATGTATGAACTAACCTCTTCATCAACTTATGAAAACACACTTATTACTTTATTTTAAATACATCACTATATTTATTCTTGTCTTAATAAATTGTCGTGTGGAATAACTCTTAGATTATAACTCAATTTATTTACATATTTAACAAATAATGTTCTTTTAACAAAGATATAACTTAAAAACATTACACAAAATCCTCAAATACACATCAATTAAAAATAATAATTAAAAAAAGTTATAAATATATGTTTTTAATCTCTAAACTCGGACTCAAAATTACAATTCATTCATATTTCAAACTTTAATACAATTTGGTTCTTAAACTTTAAAAATAATAAGTATGACCCTTTTAACCCAATTGCATAAAACTTTTTTAACGTGTTAGATGACATTTTATATTATCATTTGAGTTGTTTATACCATTTAACTCGTTTAAACTTAAATGTCAATCTAAAATATCATTTAACATGTAAAAAAGAATTATTTTGTTGAGTTAAAATATAATGTTTATTCATTTTTAAAATTTTGAAACCAAAGAATATCAAAATTTGAAATATAAACAAATTTTAATTTTTCGTATAAAACTAAACACAAAAACATATTTAACCCTTAAAAAATTTATCACATATTTTCATGTCATGACTGAGTATAATCTAACAAACTTAATTAAATCTACTAACGCTTTATATTTTATTTTAACTTTCGTATTAATGTGAAATTGAAATAAGAAGTTAAAAGCTTCACAAAAAATAATGCTAAACTAAAATATATGTCGTAGATACTTAAAAATATTATAAAACATTTTATAATATAATAATTGATTATCAGATATTTTCAAAATTATCATCTAATAAAAGAATCTGTTTATTATATTTATTTATTCATATACAAATATAATATCTCACTACTGGAAAAAAAAAACTCCATATTTAACTATGAAATTCAAACTCTCTCCTATATTCTCATACTTATGTTCATTCATAATAACATATGTAAGTGATAAAGTTATTTGGGGAGGTTCTGCTGTGCTGCCAATATGTAACTATTATAATATCATGATCAATCTAGTTGTCGCTTTCAATAACATGAGACAGCTGCCAATGAAAGCTACATCATTAGATGCCCTAAAACCGCCACCAAAGGTGTGGTTGAAAGGTTTGCTTATAAATTACTGGGACTGCATTTAAATTATGCAAGTCTGATCCATCCAATGGTAGGACCAAATGGTTTTGAGGATTACAGTTTGGCCCCTTCATTTTTTTTATTTAAATTACAACTAAATACATTAACTTAAAAATTTATATATTATGATATGTATGTACAGTGTACTCTTATGGTAATAATATTTACGAATTATTATTTTAATCCTAACTCTTTTTATATTGCTTCTACATTAGCTAGTGTATGTTAATGATATTTTATTCACTCAAAATTCTACTCATCTGATTCTAGTCTATAATTAATTCTCACTAAACTGTTATTTTTCAAAACACAGTTAATTCACATGAGCATTAAATGTTCACTACTGTACGATATCTGTCCGAAGATACATAAGCTATCCATGCCGTACTTGGCCCTAATGTTTTGTTTATTATTAATATGGCTTAGCTGAATTCATGTCAATTATCTGGAATTGATATTTAAAAATCTTGATTTAACATGGTAAAAATATGATTAAATAATTTGATTAATTAAAGATTAATTAGGATGATTAGTTATATCAATAAGATTAGCTCCAGTTAAAGGTTTGTAATATAAGTAACATAATATATAAGATAAATCAATTATATATTCTATTTAGGATGGCAAAAAAATCCGCATTCGCGGATTTTTATTACCCGCAACCCGCGGATAGTGGATATTTTAATGCCCGTTTATAAACGGGTCAGGTGCGGATATTATACTATATGTACTCACGAATACCCGCTACTGCAAAAAATAAAAATAAAAATTTAATTTATATTTTATTAAGTTAAATTTAATTAAAATTAACATTAATTTATATTTTACAAGATTAAATTTAATTAAAATTAAATTTATATTTATATTTAATTTAATTAATATTATATTTTATATATTTTTTGTAATTATATTTAAATTTTATTTTAATAATTTATTAAAATATATTTTTTAAAATATTTGCGGGTATTCGCGGATTTTAAAATATCTGCGAATATTTTTTAAGTGGATATCTGTGCGAGTAACGAATCGAATAGCAGATGGATTTTTTTTTGTCCGATCGGATTGCTTCCTAATTCCATCAGAACATTTATTTTCTTCCATCGCATTTGGCTTATTTAAAGGTTGGAGTGTCTTGCAGGCACAATCCCCATTCAAACCGGAGAGGACCGGTTCTATAAAAACAATTACCATTAACACTTCATCAAGTATTATTATTTAAAAGAAACATGAAAAAGTTACATAAAGTGTATGAAAAATCATGTTACATCAAATTAAATATAAAAAATCATACAAGTTAGAAAATGAGTTTGATTGGTTAATTAGCCTAAAAATTAAATCCACCTAGAAAGATATTAAAACGGATTGAACCTTAACAAGAGTATTATTATTAACAATTTCACCTTTCATTTATTGAAATTGTTGTTATTAATTTTATAAAGGGTCATTATAAGTTGATTATAGATTATATATGTGAATTGAAATCGTTAATATTTATTTATTGACAATTTTATTTAGATGAAAAATCATCACAATTTTATTAGTATTGAGACTACATTGAATAAAATAAATAAATAAATAACGAAAGCCTTAAAAATTTTAAAAATAGTTAATGCATGGATTTAAGTATGCACTTGAATAAAATTTACATATTATACTATCTCATAACTATGGTAGACATTATTTCCAAACCTAAAAGATGTACTATAAATATCTCAAGTTGATTTGATTAACTGTTTACAACAAAGCGTAAAATATGCTTTTATAAGCATCATATCATAATAGACACAAATAGTTTAGTCTAATTAATAAGCTAAGTTTGGACATACGTAAGCATTTCATTATATGTACTCAATTATTATAAGTATTTATTTTATGTATGAATAGAATGTTTGTTTTTTTCATTCTAACAAAAGGATTTCCTGAAAACTTATCTACATCAAGAATTTATTGAAAAATGAACTTAAATTTGCTTCATGTCAACAATATATTATTGATAATACTTAATTTTTTCTTTTAAATTAGTTTTTAGGAAATGTTTTAATTTTAAAAAAAAATTTACATAAAGAAACACATTTTATTATTTATATTTAAGAAATTAAGATTGAGATATTATGAATATTTGATATTATATATATATATATATATATATATATATATATATATATATTTATATGAATAAAATAAAATGAAAAGCTCTTTCATATAACACGTCTCCTATGTTTTCAAAACCTAAAATCCCATCAACAACTCCTTTGATTTAAGAGTATGTTAATTTTGCAAGGAATACCAGTTGTGTAGGGTTTTGCATTAAAAGTTATATTACTTAGGCTTGATATAAGTTATATAGTATATGAAAGTGTTATTTGAGGAAGAAATATGCAATTAATATTATATAAATAATATTTAATGTATTTTCAAGTTTAAATGTGGACATATGCAAGATGAAGTAAAAGAACTTCTTAAAATCTCAAAATCTCAAAACGGCTCTAAAGGATTTTGAACAATTTTTTTCTTTCAACCTTTTTCTTAAGAAGTAAAGGTTGTAAAAGATTCTATTGCATTTTTTTCTAAGCAATCAAGGTATTTTTAAACTCTAAGTTTGTGAGTAAAAATATTATGTGTTAAATAATATTTTAAAAGAACGAACTTTTTGTATTTGTCTTAACATATTATCTCCTTTTAATGAACAAAATATGTAATCTTTTTTAAATCACAATTGTTTAATTCGAAATGACTTCATTCTAAAGAATACTCAAGATATCAAGAAGTGATTTAATCCGAAATGATTGTTTTTAAGAAAAATACTTTGGGTTTTTAGCATGGAATAACTAAGGGCCAAAGAACTCAATTTAATTTTTTTTTTATTAGTATGCTTTAATGAAATTTGTTTGTGTTGATGAAGAATTAGACATAATCTTTCATTAACAAATCATGTTTACCTCTTCTTTCATATTATTTGTTACTCATTTGCATCTAACAAAAAGGAGAGTCTTTCATAAACATGTTTTGTGACAATTTATTGACAATGCATATGTCAAGCCAAGAGTTGTGTCTAATGATATACCTTCACATGGTGAATGACGAAAATATTCAAAAAGTTTTAGATATACAATTCAATCCTCCTTATGTAATTTGTTTTTTCTCTTTTTACATACTCAAATTTTTGTGAATTGACCACCAAACTAGAGTGGTTAATCTAAGTTCGAGGGGAGGAACTTTATATGACAGTTGCTATATAGTTAATTATCTATTACTGCCTTATATCAGCTAAGATTGATCTTGCTATAAACATAGATAATTCTAACAGAGTATATACAAATTGAGTTAACAAATTATCTCAATTTTTTTATTATTTTCGACCTTTCTATTAATGTTACATTAGACCTGGCTAGAAAAATAAATCTTTAGAAAATTGACTCTACCCTTTTTAATTGATCTTATATACAAGTACACTCAGCCAAAATGAATATTCAACTTTTTATATTTCATTCATGAGTCAAGACAACATTGAGGTGTGAAGACCATAACAAGACTTTCAAATGGATTTCAAGGATCGTGATCTCATATGAAGATAAATTTTAGAGTATTAGCTATTCACAATTTCACAAAAAAATCATCTGCTCATAGAAATTGCCAAAAGGAAAATCGTAAGAAAAGATTACAGGAAACTAAATTATGATATTAATCTCTAATATTGTCTGCTTCTTGTAACCTTTATCACTTCTTACTTTCTGTTTTGCCTTTCCTGACACTACAAGCTTGTTAAAACCAAGAAATACCACTCATTCTTTGACCTTCTTCTTGAAATTCATACATAGCTTAATCTTCATAGGATTTGAAAACCCTCTGTAGTCTGGAAACATAGATGAAAAACCACTGTTTTCCAGGCTAGAGTTTAAAAACAAGATGGATATCAAGTCGCTGTGCTATTATCCTCATGCTCTGGAGCTGTAAAAACTGGAGTCTGTATGGGTTTATTACCCATATCTTTGGTTTTGTGAAGAAGAAAGGTCCCAGATAAAATTGTAACAAAGCCACAAACCTCAGTAGCAATTTGTGATGCATCTTGTGTGTCCCACTCCTGTAGAAAATCAACAAAGCAGAAAAGCAGTTAATGATTTGCAATCCATTTGCAAACTACCGAATGAAGATATTATTTAAGAGCAATTATACTGCAGATCAGATGAGTCTACAAGACAATACAGCAATTCAGATAATTGACCAATCGTAGATGTTAATCATGCATTGTAGCCTTGACAAAATCTCATCACCCATTATTCTATTCATGTTATTAGTCCTCTAGGGTGTACGGTAATGATTTCTCTAATGATCTCATTGCTCATTATAAATTTGTAAAAACCATACTCAAGCATCTTCTAGGTAATCACTAACATATTCTTATAAATGTTAAATCCATTTAACCTTAGAAGAATTATTATTTGTCGCCATATCTTTTTAATAGAACTTCAATTTTTCTTAGACTGCACTGTATACTCTTGGTCTTTTAAATGCTATTAAAAATCCTATTCTAAACATGATTTCGAAGGGGATAAACCCTGATCTCGATCCATATTCCAGAAATTTTACCACTCTAATTGAAATATACAAATAAAAACCGTCAAGTTATAAGCAAATCATGACAAGGAAAAATGCTATTTTCCCTCAAATAATTCTTACTCCGCGGAAGTTCTGTTTTCTTCGTAGTCTAACTAAAACAAGGTGAAACAAGAATCTTATATCTGAAGTACCTAAATTGGATTTTGTCCTTATCGTGCTATATATCCTTTAGGCATTTTAATATAAAACATAATTCTTACAAAATTTGTAGATTTGTAAGCACAATGGCATCTTTTGATTATGTGGCTGATTCCACCAAGTGAAAGCAGGCTTTTTGTTGTTGATAGTTTTAAATTAATATATGATATGGGTGCTGAATTTTGGAAATGGCTTAATGGTCTGATGCAGATTAATATGTTTGTTCTTCAATTGGTTCTATCCTCCATTTTGCAAAATTATTGGAGTGATCAAGCTAAAGTTGTCTCAGCTGCCACTGTTATACATACTATCTCTGAAATATGGTATAACCGTAATCTAGTGTGTTATGAGAATATCATTTATTCTTATGTTAATATACCCGAATACCATTGCATGGGTTGTATGAACCATTAGGGAATTTATCAAAGCTTTTTCAGTTGATTGTCATCCCAAGAAGGCAACTAATGTAAAGTTAATTAGGAACTTCCTGATTGTGGATGGGTGAAATGTACTAATGATGGGAAAACAGCGATGGATGATTCCTTGAATGCAGCTTGTAGTGGGATTTTTTGTGATTATACAGCTGCAATGATGAGTTGTTTTTCTATTTCTCTAGACGGACACAGACGTTAAACCGGAGCCTTTTGCTATTATGAATGAATGCTATTAAAATTACTCACGGAAAGAAATGGTTAAAATTATGGATTGAGAGTGAGTGATACAACAAGTGCAATCTACGCATTCACCAGTTCTAATATTGTATTCCTTGAAGACTTTTCAATAGATGGTTGAATTGTATGGCCATTATGAAGACGAGGTTTCAAGTATCTCATATATAGAGAGGATAATAGATGTATTGACTTACTTTCGACAGACTATATTTTATTTTTCTTACTAATAATATCTAAGTATGTTGCAGATTATTGATGAAATATAATGTTTCAACATAATTGGGGTTGCAGATAATATACTGATGCTAGTGCATACTTGCTTAATAGAAACAATTAGTAGCATCCCCAAGCACATTTTAAAGAAAAAGTATAAAACAACATAAAATATGTGTAATATGGAACCATAGAAAAAAATTAGTTACCTTGAACATCATTATGCTGGCAAAAATGGTGAATGATGTAAACATGACATAGTAAATTGGTGATACAACTGCGGTGTTAAAAGTGTCCAAAGCCTGAAATATGTCTCCAAAATAAATAAATAAATAGCATTACAATAAATAAGCATATTGTCTTGAACTAGTAACTCATTACACTTATTTCAAGGATTTTAGCATTCTTGATTTTAATTATTAAAGAAAGTGTACAGAGTATGCTGAATGTGCCATGCCATTTCTAAAGTATTGCATGTTGAGTATTATTCGTCTTTAACTAAAGATGGAAGGAAATGAACTAGTTCAATGTCAATTAAGATAAATAAACCACAGAAAACCTTTTGTTATAACTTATAACTTTTCCAAATGCCAAATATTAGATTAAAAGTGCAGACATTTCCATTTAGCAAATGATAGAGTTCTGTACAAAAGCATGGTTAGATATTTTTAACTATTACAAATTACAAACTAATCATCAAGTTCAAATGTTAAAGATCTTCGAAAAAACAAAAATAGTATTTTCAATGCTAGCACTCTAATCACCAATAGAAAGTTTTGAAAAATAATTTTAACTTCAGCATAATTATATCGAGTTGTACTTCGGAACATGTCACCAAAGGAACATGTAGTAACAGATATTAATTAAAGTTTACCTTGTTCAAGTAGTTAATCTGCAAAAGACAACATCCTATGACAATAATTGTAAAGAACCACGTCTGAAAGTAAACGAATTGGTTGTTGCCTTCAAATGTAAGCTTCATAGCTATTGAAACTGCTTTCACACTCATAACCTACCCAACAAGGAACAAAGTTAACTTTACAGAGGTTAGCTATATTATGAGCATTGAAGATATAATGGATACCGTAATTGAGCCTGTGAGAGAGCATATTCCAACATATACAATCAGATGGCTTTGCCCATATCGTGGAACATAATAGAAAATAAGGATGCAAACCACAACCACAACTATGCAGCCGTAGATCAAAAATCCTGTTGATGAATAAAAGAAGTCAATGACAGCTTAATTAATCATACATGAATGCTTGAATCCATTCAATGGTTAAGAATGTTGAAACCAAGCAATCAGGGATAAAAGTTACCAGGTTCTGTAGCAAGTTCCCACACTTCCTTAACAGAGTGAATAACTCTTTCATGGGGAGCATGCAACACAATAGTTGTAGATCCTACCACACAGAGAGCACATCCAAGCACGCCAAATATGTGCAATCTCTCCTTTAGTATAAAGTGAGCTAGTACTGCACTGCATGGTGATATTAGTTTGCAATTATTTCTTAAACGAAAACAGCATCCAAATTCAAATTTGATGGATGATGATGAGCATCCACAGTTGTCTCAAAGGAAGCAAATGCCATCAGAATACCATGTTCCGTACCTGAAAATGATACTCAAAGCTCCCAAAGGAGTTACTAGTAGTGCAGGAGCAAAGGCATAGGCTGCAAAATTGGCTATTTCTCCAACAATCACTACGAAAATTTAAGCATACATAAAGAATTAGTAGATGAATTTTTCATCAGATTAGTAAGAAGTGAGAATATTTGCAGATACGTTATTTCTGGTTATAGAGTACAAAGATGTATATGTATGCACACAAAAAAAACACACACATACACACACATATATGCGTGCGTAAGATTGCACAACATCGATCTCTGCCAAGGCATCTTCTGTAATCATATGAAGTTGAAACTTCAATTCTTGAAACAGTAGTAAACAGGGGCAGTGACACGTATTCAATATTACTTAAGGTATGAATAGATTGGAGAAGCTTATTTCTTTCATAAAGTCTCATGAATATGGAAGCCAACGTAAAACAAAAAATAGATATCCCCCAACTGTATATCATGTAAAGTATGAAACCCCAGTCAGTCCTTCGTCTGACTAAATGTTTCATTAGTTTATGATAAAAACAGGTCCCAATTTTGAACTTTCAAAGCTTCGTCAAATATAAAAACCCGCAAGTCAAGTCCACCTACTTCGCTCGTTGCTTTTATTCTTAACCTGTAATGTACTACCATCAAAAGAAAAAACAAATAAAACATAAAGTCAACAGTCATCAAATTATAGAAGAATGGAAGAAGGAAATAGTCATCATCCTTCCACTGTTTGTATCTTCGTAAGAAGAGAGGGGGGACTAATAATGTCAGACCATCACTTTATGCAATTCTTGGTGGAGTAAAAGGATCGGAATACCTCTACTTTTGCATACTTTGTACTAGAGATAGAAATCGATTAGAAATCAAGATTTTTTGGTAGCCCAAATAAGTAGAAATTATTCTACATCCTTGTACCCTTAACTGTAAAATGGTAATTCCCTGATAGACAAAATAAAGACAACAAATGAACACCTTTCATTTAATTGGAAAACTTTAAAAAGTTCAAGCATCATATTCCTTTGCATTCAAGCTAAAACTTAGTTTTAAACTAAGAAAAATAATTAATATTAAAAGGTGACTTGGCATGGCCACCAAACCTTAAAATCTTGTCCAGAAGCTACATGACACAACTGCACAACTGATTAGTAAAAAGTCCAAAATGGTATATCATATAAAGTAAATCAATGAATACAACAACACATTTAAAAATGAATTAGGTCAAACATGCAACACAATTGGTCACAGCAAGAAATCCTTCATAGATTAAAACAGGTAGGTAGGTAGCTTATGTATGTATTGCAGTTAAAAATGTTACACGGTACATTACTCAAGTAAATTCAGAACTGGGATAGTTTAAAAAACTGAAATTCACTTACTAGAGATCATTCCAAACCACCAACAAGGTTCACGGAGATATGCATGCCCTCCCGAAGCTGGTCAATCAAAAACAAAAATAAGTACAAAATAACTATTGAAAAAATTATAATTCAACCCTTGTCATGCCAAAAAGAAAAGAAAAACCATGAGAGGAATCATGAACCTGCTCTTTTCCCTGTAGCCCCAGCCTTCTTTAGCCCCATTTTTTTTATTATGAAGCTGGAGCCAATGAAAATGCTGGAAGAGACAGCCAGAATAAACCCGGTTACGTTGTCAGAAGATGCCCCCATTTGTCACAACCAGACAAATGATACCAAAAAATATCTTCTATGAAACTAATCGAGGAATTGCAGGGCCAAGATGTCCAATTCGATCCCTTGACCCTATAAGCCATTGAATATGCATACAAAATTAATAATTAAACAAGAAAATTAATTCATGGAATGAAAATAAAGATGCACATAGAGACACCTTAGAAGGATAAGTTATGCACCTTGTTGACACCTCACACACAACTTTTTGGCTAGAAAATCATGATCCAGAATCAAAGAAAAGGGTTCTCCTGAGCATGAAAATTGAAGCCTTAATCGTTGATGTCAAAGGTGACGGAAGAAGAGATCATGGAATTCTGATGGAACAGAGACACAAGAAGCAACACGGCCCTTTGTTGTCACGCATACCTTGCTGAAACAATTACCCCAAATTAAGAGTTTCCGTAATTCACGTTTTCTAACACCTTTTTGCATTATTAATATTTGATACGTATAATAAATATAATACGATAATTACTGTTACAACTTTATACATGTTCTTAACACGTAGTATGATCTAAGTGGTTTTGAAGTTTTGACGTGTAATCCCAAAGTTGGAATGGAGAGAAGAACCACGTGCAAAAGAATTTTTCACACTCAAATCACTAAAAAAAGTTGTAGAATTTAGGAGAATAAAGTGGTAAGTACGAGTGTGATTATTAGAGTGATTGAATATTCTTTATAGAATATTAATTGTATTTATAAGTGAACTTATGCTGTGATATTAAATAATATTATTAAAATAATAATTATTTAAAATAGATAATAATAATGAAATGATTTTTTATCATAAATAATAACCATAATATCAAGTGAGATTAGTTATGATTGCGTGAATATGTGAATATTCTTCATATGTATTTTGGGTCATTTCAAGATGAAGAGGTTTATTGGGTCTCGTTAGGCTGCACTTTTAAGTATATTTATTGGTTTGTATAGGTATATAAGCCTCCCGTCTTGAGAGTTTGATTAGCATATAGTGATCTACAAGTGATTGGTTGTTTGACTGGGTTCTTTGAATGCCTTTTCTAAAGATAGTCTTTGCTTTATGCTGCCGACTTGGCAGCCTTAGTGTTATCGACATAGGCAGACTTTATGTTAGGCTATTGGCTTGGGTAGGCTCTTTTAGGTGTTGTCAGCTTAGGCATTTGCTTGTTGCCGTAGGCATGATTTGTGTCATCGCCTTACATAGGTTTGAGGGCCGCCTATGTGGGTTTTTGTTTGTGTTACTATCTAAGTAACTCGAGTGTTACGTTTATGGACTTTTATTTATGTTATTATCTAGGTTTAATACCTCTTTTGGTCCCTCGAAAGGGGGCCAATGTTCAATGTGCTCCCACCTTTTTTTAGAAGTTCAATGTAGTCCCATCTTTTGTAAAAAGTGTGCAATCAAGTCCTTTTTGGAAACGACGTTAAGTTTTTAACGGAGCAGCTGACAGGATGGACTGAAGTTAGCTACGTGGCTTTGTGTGGGTAATACGTGCCTGTGAGTGGGTGATACGTGACTGTGAGAGGGTAAATCAGAAGTTAGGGTTTGAGTTGCAGAGAAATTAGTAATTTGGGATTTTTCTTCTGAAGGGTGTTCGTCGTGTTTGAAAATTTTTCCCTCAAATGGCAGCGAAGCAATAGGATATGGTGCTTCCAAGGGGAAAACTTTTCCTGGATCGTTGCCTGTATGAATGAAATTATCACCCTTTCTTTTTACCAACATGTCTTGCATAGCTGAAACTTGTACCTGCAACTCACTGGATGTTTGTCCATCATTCATGATCCCTTGGTTAACAAGACTTTAAATAGGCACAGAAACAGGAATCTCTCCAAGATTGCGAGCAGAGTTGTTAGAAGGACCAAGACCGTGTTGTAGTGGATATTGACTACCTTCCCCTTGGTGAATAACCGGTTCATCATAAAACAATGGATGGGTTTCGAAAGCACTAGAGGAGATTGGAAGCATTTGTTGTGAAGATTGAAAAAGCCCCTATATTAAGCTTTTGCAGCCTATTTACATCAAAAGCCCCTATATTAGCACTCTCATTCTCTTTCCCAATATTCACACTACCATTACCACTACTCTTCAAGTTAGAATTAGAATTATTCTTAGCTACAACAAAACCACCATTCTCAATTCTACGCCCTTTCTTCCCATCACCATCCCCGTCACTCTTTTTTTCTGTCCCAGCGTTTTTCCCTTCCCCCTGCCACGTGCCGTTTGGCTGTTTCCTTTGAGGAGCCACCGCGGGGAGGGGATTCGTTTTCTTCAAATTCTCGGCGCGTGCCTCGGCCTCGATCTGCAACTGGCGGAAGATCTCGTCAAAATCTCGGTATTCGGTTTTTTGGGATTGGTATAAGCCAGAGAATTCGCGTTTGACGGCGGCGAGTAGATCGTCGACGTAAAGGAGGTGGAGAAAAGATTCTAAGTTGGAAAAAATAGAAACTAAGATATAGGATTTTTCAGGAAGGGTTTAAAAAAGATTATTTTATTGATATTTTTAGAATCTTTCTATTTCAACACAAACAAGAAGGAATTGGAATCGGACTCTAGGAAAGGAAAAAAAAGAAAAAACAAAGAATCGCCTTTAGAGTAACTTTTCCATATTTGAATTTATATATATATATCTTTTTGATATTATACAGATATTATACAGAATAGAATTACAAAAATTATCAAAAAAATTGAGTTCTTTTTACGAGTTTAATATGTTGATAAATACGCGGAACTAAAAATTCATTTCGAACAATTGAACCTTCTCAAATTGTTTCTTCTTAAGAACTAAAAAGATTTGTGCTAAAATAATAGATGCCAAAAAGAACAAGAGACCTTGAACACGTAATGGATCTTGTAGTACTATTTCCGCATCCCCCTGACCAAATCCACCGACATTAGGATTACTTGTCAATGGCTGATCAAGTTTGATAGATTCACCTTCTGAAACAAGAAGTTCTGGTCCTGGAGGTATAATATCAATCACTTCACGCTCATCCAATGCATCTACTATAGTGATTTCGTATCCCCTTTTTCTTTTCGTATGTACATATGATCAATCGGTCAACCTTGGACTGGATGGTCCAAATGGCCAGCCATGCTACAAACTTGACTAGGCGTTACTCGTAAGACGTTTGCGATCAATAGATCGAACGATCAACCAATGAAGATTACCTGTAACATTGATCAATTTAAGATAAAGTATGATTATTACCCATTAAGTCATAATTAGGTCATCACTAATCCAAAGTCCATTCCAAAATTTATCAATACAAGTAAATAGGTAGATGATGACATTTAATACGCATTAATAGCTCAAATTATGTAATATTTATTGATTTTCACATCAAAATACCTTTTACAAGCAACTTTCTAGTATAACATACAAACAATAAAGACAAACGGTGGTAGAATGAAAACGAGCATTTAAACCTACAACAATCTATACAATAATAAAACAGTTCACCTCAGCTATACAAACATTTTAAATAATATTGAATATATTTTATTTAATAATATAAAATAATATTGGTAAGGATATTTCATTGAACAATTTTTTCATATTTTGTAATGAATATGGAGCCAACCACTTTTTTATTAACATGATGATTTATGAAATTATGGTTATTACAAAAATAATGAAAATTGAAATATTAACCTTTTCTTTAAGTTGGATGGTATAATTTTCTTTATCCTAATGTATATTATTTATTTGTAGCCTGTTCGCTTATATATATGTCAGCCTGTCACCAAGTCGATCTTCTTCGCTCAGACTTAGCCCGAAGCTCCAGTACCAACCAAACCTAGCCGTCACAACGAACAGAAATAGGTACACCTTCTCCCATTTTATCTCTTTTCCCAATTTACCCTCTATCTTCCGTCAAACCCTGACAACCATTTCCACGCCTTTTCTTTTTCTCTTTGTTCAATCTTTCAAATCCTACACATTACCATTATTCATATTTTTATTTTTTACCCTAGGGTTTCCTCGTGTTCGATATTTCGTATTTTTGCAAATTAAAATAAACTTACCGAAAATCCCCCTTCCCCAAAATTAGGTTTTGGTATTATTTATTGGCGATTGGTGTTTAAGGTAGGTTTGATGGGGGATCGGGGTTCGAGCGCCGCGAAACCGATTTGGATGAAGCAAGCGGAGGAGGCGAAGCTGAAGAGCGAGGCGGAGAAGACCGCGGCGGCGAAGGCGGCTTTCGAGGCCACGTTCAAGGGTTTGGAGAAGAATCGGGAGAAGGGTGGTGGTGTCGTTCAATCGGACAGCGAGTCGGAGGAGTACGAGGACCTGGCTCATAAGCCCATTGGGCCCGTCGATCCCTCCAAGTGCACTGCCGCGGGGACCGGGATCGCCGGTGGAACGGCGTGTGCTCCGTCATCGTTTGTGGTGGTTGCTAAGGACGCCGATGAGAGGAAGGTTTCCAATGGTGGTGCGCAAATCAAGGTGAGGGTGACGCCCGGGTTGGGTGTTGGAGGGTCTGAACAAGAAGGAATGGTGAAGGATATGGGTGATGGAACTTACACTGTGACATATGTGGTGCCCAAGCGAGGGAATTATATGGTCAGTGTTGAGTGTAATGGGAGGCCTATCATGGGGAGTCCCTTTCCTGTGTTTTTCAGTGCAGCAGGTACTACTTTCCCTTTTTCAATGTAATGTATATGATGATCTGATGTGGTTCTTTTGAGTTGTTCTAGGTTTGGTTATCAATTCCATTTGAATGGTTTTTATATCATTTGTTGTATTGGTTTGTCTGGTATAATGGGTACTGATAAAACAAACAACAAAAGTCTTATTCCCCCAGTGGAAGTTGGCTACATGGATCACATTATTATAACATTTGATGGTGTTGTGTGAGTAATTCATGTTCAGTATATTAATGGGTCTTACTTTGTCTGGCAAAGGCTTAATGCAACCCTCTTACTTTGCCTTGGCTCGGGACTGTTTATGCGTAGGTGGAGTTTTGGGTAGTAACAGAAAGGAAAGAGAGAAATATTGAACTTGTTGCTAAGCTTCTATTTCATTGTTGAAATTGTGTTATGCTCTGTGTACATTATTGCATTTTGTTTTTTATTTAAACAAAACTTGAAGATAACATTGTTGCTGCACATATGCTTCTTGGTTTAATGATCTTCATTGTGGTAAATTTTCAATGCTTTGACTTTTGTGGTTAGGTAATGGTAGTGGAGGGCTGCTGGGTTTAGCTCCTGCATCTACATTTCCAAACCTGGTTAATCAAACTATGCCCAACATGCCAAATTACTCTGGATCAGTTTCAGGGGCATTCCCTGGATTGTTGGGAATGATTCCAGGGGTTGTTGCTGGAGCTTCTGGGGGTGCTATTTTGCCTGGCATTGGTGCCTCACTTGGGGAAGTTTGTCGTGATTACCTTAATGGGCGTTGTGCAAAAGTAGATTGTAAGTTGAATCACCCACCTCATAATTTGCTAATGACTGCCTTAGCTGCGACAACCTCAATGGGAACACTTAGCCAAGCTCCTATGGCACCTTCTGCTGCTGCAATGGCTGCAGCTCAGGCAATAGTTGCTGCCCAAGCCCTTCAAGCGCATGCAGCTCAGGTGCAAGCTCAGTCTGCAAAAGATTCTTCTGGTAAGCTGTTCACATGCCAATTTTGGTTTTTATTGGTGGTATTTTTTCATTTCACTTGATCAAAGATCTCTCCTTGATTTTTTCATTTCAACTGTGATATTTTATCTCAGTTGTGTTTTACTATTTCCTAGTTTTTTCTTATAATTGTATTTGTTACGACAATCAGGTTCTCCTGAAAAGTCTAGTAAAGATGATGCATTGAAGAAAACCCTTCAAGTTAGCAATCTTAGCCCTCTTCTCACTGTGGAACAGCTAAAGCAACTCTTTGCATTCTGTGGCACTGTAGTTGAATGTACGATCACTGATTCAAAGCATTTTGCTTATATAGAGTACTCAAAGCCTGAAGAGGCAACTGCTGCTCTGGCGTTAAACAATATAGATGTTGGGGGGCGCCCTTTGAATGTTGAAATGGCAAAATCACTTCCACAAAAGCCATCGGTGGTGAATTCTTCACTTGCTTCGTCATCTCTTCCTCTGATGATGCAGCAAGCTGTTGCAATGCAACAGATGCAATTCCAGCAAGCATTGTTGATGCAACAAACCATGACTGCACAGCAGGCTGCTAATCGAGCTGCAACCATGAAATCTGCCACAGAGCTAGCTGCAGCCCGAGCAGCAGAAATAAGTAAGAAATTGAATCCTGATGGACTTGAAAGTGAAGCAAAAGAGGCGAAGCAAAAATCCAGGTTTGTATTCTTCAGTGAATTATTTTGAGGATAACATATGCTTTTGTCTTGATCGTATTTCAAAACTTTTATTTCTTTTAGTTCTTTATTTTTTTATTCAGGGAAGTACTAGTATTTTCTATATATTTGAAGTGTAGGAATCATGAAGTCATTATGTTTGAATTAATGGTGTAAAATTTTGGCAAAACTGAGACAATTGTTTCTGTATGTTATTATGTCCAGGATTATGAAAGATACAGTATTTTTAGAAAACAGTTGCAACAACTTGCAACTGATGTGTCAATTTATTAACTATCCTAACTGAAACCCGGAAAATGGCGCTCATGAAGGACCTCCATGCTGGCAATCATCTGAGCAATCTTAAGATGGTCCTGTGCTTGTCCAATAATATATATCTAGTATTATGTTAGAACACACTTGAAATATCTAAAGTCTATATGAATACATTTTTAGCTACACAATACACGTTTTAGTTAATCATACCTTGATTGAACATAAGGTTTTTGACAAATAAGAGATATTTCTTTTAATGAACGACATCCAGTTATTGAACTAAATAAGAATTTAGTTTCCCTACATCCAATTATTGAACTAAATAAGAATTTTATGAACCACATCCTTTGGAGATTTTGTGAAGGGGGAGATTTTTCATTAGAGAAGTAATGTGCTGTGGATAGAATTTCAACTGAAATACCTTGTTGAGCTTGTGATTTGATTATTGACAAGATACCCTCCTTGGACCAACAAGCTGTCCTGGATATTTGAACCAAATGAAGTTTCTTTATTCCTTGCTGGATATGGTAGGGTTATGTATGTGCATTTAGATGCTAAAAATAAACTAAGTATTGGGTAGAATAATAATTAATTGCGTTTAGAAATATGTTGTTGATGGCCGGACAATTTTCAAGTCTATCATTGTCATTGATAACGGACTCATTTTTATTTTTAATTAAATTGTGATGAAAAGTCTTGTTATTAATATTTTTTAATTTATGCATGTTGTCACATTCTGCTCTTTATAAAGTTTTTTGTCTAATCTAAGATTTAATTTCCTTTGGCAGATCACCGTCTCCCCCTCGTGGAAGATCTCGATCAAAATCAAGATCTCCTATCAATTACCGAAGAAGGAGAAGATCTCGCTCTTATTCACCTGTGCGTCACTCTAGGGATCATCGTTCTCGGTCACCATTGAGGTCACATCATTACTCGAGCTATGAAAGGGAAAGGCGCTATAGAGATATTAGGGAACATAGTGATAGGTACAGAAAACGAGATTTGGATAGATCACTTGATTACCGTTTATCTGCTTCTAGAAGGAACAAAAGTAGGAGTGTTAGTCCTCATACACGGAAATCATCTGTTTCTCCAAAACATCATAGAGACACTTCACCTCATAGAGGAAGGAAACAGTCACGTGCTGATTCAGGCTCTCCAAGCCGTCACAGAGGTAGATCTTCTCCAAAGACTGATGAAAAAAAATTAAGAAACAGAAGGCGCTCAAGGTCAAGATCATCAGACGATAATAGGCTTCACTATAGCAAAAATGAGGAAATCTTGGATGGAAAATCTAAACAAAAAGAGAGAATTCGTTCCAGGTCAGTGTCTGTGGATGAAAAGCCTCACCGAAGGAGCCGGTCATCACCGAGAAAAGTGGATGAAAGTAGATCCAGATACAAAAAACGCTCAAGGTCTAAATCTGTGGATGATAAGCATGACTCCCCCGAGAGATTGGATAAAAACAGATATAGAAGATTGAGGCATAATGATAAAAGGCACTCTAGGTCAAGATCTACAGAAAACAGGGATCAGTCTGATTTTAGGGTGGGTGAAAGCAAAAATGAAAAGTCAAAACATCGTGATTCTAGAAGGGGCAGGTCAAAATCTGTTGAAGGGAAGCATCGCTCTAAAGATAAATCTGGTGAAAATAGAGATAAGAAATCAAAACATCGAGATAGAAGGCGTTCAAGGTCAATATCATTAGAAGGTGAGCTGGAGAAAAGAGGCACTTTATCCCATATTAATTTGGATGAGAGAAATTTTGAACTGAAACAGTCCAGTTCAAAGTTCCCTGAAGGCAAGCATCACTCCAGTGATAAATATGCAAATAGAGATGAAAAATCAGATCATCAAAAGAAAACCCCACCTAAATCAAAATCAAAACAATTTGATGGGAGTGGGTCCTTCCAAGGAAATTTCGAGGATTATGAATCAAAGGGGAAATCACAATCTGATTCTGGATCTGCAGAAGTTAAGCATAATTTGAATGATGGAGAAGATACTACCTGTGAAGAAAACTCAAAACTTTCTGGAGAAGTCAAGGACTCAAGTACCCTTAATGATACTGAGATGCTGACCTCAGTGAATGGTAACTACAAGTTAGAAGGGTCAAATGAAGCTGATGATAACCCAGGTACAGGAAGTCTTGTCAAAAGTTGTTAATTTTGTTCAGTTAGTGTTAAAAATCTGAGAACCCTTTTTGATGCAGGATGGAAATGCGTGGAAGAAGTGGGAAATGTAAAATATTAAGCAAACATAGCTTGGTAATGACTAATGACCTTACATATAGGAAGAGAAGTGATTATACATTTTCATTACCCGTTTTTTAATACTTAGTACGTTCTGTGTTGCAGGAGTATTGGTTCCAAATGATAATCCAAAATTCTACCTCGCTTTCTGATAGTGCTAACAATATAGCTATTAGTACAGATTTCTGTTATTTGCTCTTGAATCAGAAGTATCTAAGGAGTAAGGATAATTGAAGCTCGCTACTTACAAATGCCTATCAGGAAGCAGCATCACCCAACGAAGACTGCTTTTGTTACTTGTCACTATATATCATGACTTTCTATGTTGAAGATTTCCTGAGCAAGATCTTTCCTAGGAATATATGGTTTCATGGGAGGGTTGCAATTCTTAGGATGATGCCTCCACTATTTGATTGGTCCCCAGATTATTCTCTGTTGGCTTATGAACATCTTCGGTTGTTTATTTCTTTTTTTTTTTGCAGGTCTGGTTGGAAAAGATCAGGTGTAGAATCCCACAGCTGTTGGTGTGGTTTAAGGTTTCAAGAAGTTTCCTGTTATAGTCATGATTAACAGTGCATACTGCTTGATTGATGTATGTTGGAATGTTATTTTAAGTATAATATTCTTTTTATTAAAGGTAATTTTTGCTATGTCTGGCTTTGATATTTTTTTTTAAAATTTGATGGTGTCTTAATATTTTTGGTTTCTAGTTCTTCGAAGATAGTTTAGAGGGAGAAACCCTTTTAAACCAGTGTCCGATTATTTGCATCTAAAACTTGTTTGACTAATGATTGCAATGATGTGGTAAATTGAAACTAGTGAATTTTTTTAGTTTGTCTCCTCATCGGTTATGTTTATATTCCATAGCTGGTATGGCCATTTTTGTATTATGATCTTGTTAAGTTGCGAGCATCATTATTTGATGTGGCCAACCATTGGCTCCGTTTTGTTTACTCATGTTTTGTGGTATGGTGGGCATGTTATATCCAAAACAAATGCAGGTTATTCTCATTGAAATCTGTTGGAGCTTTGAGATACAGTTATGCTGGGTTGATTTTTCTCTTGTGTAAATGAAGGTATGCAGCCAGATTCTGATGCTCTATGGTTTAGAGCATACTTGTTTTTCTTCTAGCAAGTTGAGAGCAATATGGGAGGCTTGTTAACTTTGTATTTTATATGAATGCATTTACTCTACGTATTGTTTTTCAATTTTTTTACCATCATCTGGTGGCTTATATTTTCCTACATTTTCCCCATTTTCCTTTTGTTTTCTTTCTTTTTTATTTTCCCCCCAAGAAATCGTCATGGTTAGGTAAAGCTTCTATGTAAAGGTCAACTGAACCTGGATGTTGCTGCAATGAGTTTCACCATGTTGCGTTTGAGAATTGGCTGAGTTACAGTTTTTACTTATGTAAATGCTGAAATGCAAATGATTTCAACAGGTAATTCTCCGTGAAACTATTGGGTGGTTCATTTTGTGTAGCATCTTCAATTTAATTGTCAGTCTTGTCCGTGGTTTACTTAGTTCTTTATGTTGCCCTGTTCACAATGATGTTTTTAATTTTCATTAATTTTACAATTATTTGTAAATTGAGTGGTTTTGGGTGTCATCTTAATGATTGTGTTTATTTTTTTTTTGTGGTTTTGAACTTGCTTGATTTGATTTTGATTTGGTGTCACAACTTAAATTCTGGTTTTAAAAAACATGAGCTTGTTGCTGAGTAGTGGTACAACTTCTGGATTTTTTCTTTTTGAGAAAATATTGTGGAACACATTTATCCAGTTGACTTGGTATGGTTACAGAGACTTATGATTTAAAAAAATTAGAGTTTGTCCTAAGAGGTGCTAAAGAAATTCTGGGTTTTTTCTCCTTTTTTTAGGAGTAGTTTTTTAGTCTCGGTTGATCACAACTAAATTTCCCCCTTGTTTTGTACTCTTTTCTCCGTCCCCTGCCCCGTTTCTCCTTTCCCCCTCTCCTGCCATCCTTTTTTTTTCTTTTTCTGGTTAGGTAAGCATTGGATATGATGATCTTAGAGCTGCTGCAAATTCTCTTCACCAGATGATTGTGTGAAGTATGTTCTTGGAAGTCCTATTGGTGTTTTAGTTTCCTTTCTTTGCACCACCTGGTGTAGTCACACCAATGTTATGGCTTCTCCAGTTAGCTCTTAGGCTTTACCATACAGTGTTTGTTCATAATTCTGCATGGTTTAATAGAATATTTTAACAATTTCAAGGTTGGGCTCGAAATGGGTAGGTACTGATCTAGGTTATTGTCGAATTTTGAATATTTTGATGCGTGGCATATGCAATGGGTAGTGGCTAATTGAGGAAACTGCTGGCACGTTGATGATCCAGGCTCTTGGCGAATATTTTGATCGAATTTTCCCCTCCAAAATAATTCCAAATTTTTTAGATTAAATTAATGTTGATCGCTATATTTCGTGGTTCATGAAGCACAACCCAATTTTAAAATTCGTGAAATTTATACTTTTATTCTGAAGTTGAAAAAGCTTATTAATAGCTATTGTTGTAGAGGAAATCTCTTATCAGAGTACTAGCGTCATTTTCGTTATGCGTGTAAATTTTATGGGAGTACTTGCGTACATTTTCCAAACGATTGTCGCTCTTCTGTGGTAAATTTTATCTTGGCAAACATTTAAACTGAGCTTGTTGAAGTTTTATTTAGATAAGCAACAGGAAGCAAGACTAAAATTTAAATCCCCATAAAATCTCCCGAAAATGTTTCATCAAATCACGAATGATGTTATAACCCATTTGTTGGATTAGGTATTTTTCTCTTTGACCCAGTTTTCAGTTGGTGGGCTGTAACAAATCTTTTCTAATTTTAGGTTATAAAAGCATAAATATTGAGATAATATAAGTTGGTGAGAAGTTATGCATTGCTTTAAGGAATTGTGGAGGTGGAGAAAGTTGAGTGTGTTTGGTGTGGTTGAGGAAGAAAGAGAAAGAGATTTTATTTTTCTTGATGGTTTCGATTCTTTAATTTGTTATTAGATTATTCTTGAATCATTTTATAAGATTTGATGGTGGGGTAAGTTGCAGACGAATGGGGTACAGATGTTGGTGAGATTGGATAAGATGAAAGCTGGCCTATTATAGCAGCCACGTAACAATACCATTCGCAGATAGACATACATCTGCTCTCTCTTTCGTTTTTATCACTTGATTTTATTTGTTAGATTTTAAATTAAAAAGAAAAATTAATTTGGAGTTTTCTTATCAACAATTTAGGTACTGTCAAACGCAAAATGTTATAGGAATAATAGGTAACAAAAATAAAACTATTTTTATATCATTATAAATTTAACCTATGTTTCTTTAAATTTGTTTTTTTAATGTTTATATATATATATATATATATATATACATATTCTAAAATTAATTTTTAATATTATTCTTTTACAACAATGAAGTTTTCTCATTTTTATTATAATATGATATATTGTGAAATATGTACTTATTAAAATGCAGTAATAATTTATCTTGTGTATTGCATAGGCTAAAATATTTGTTAATCTTTAGAAAGTAGGATTTCATTTGTATGATTTTCATAAAAATATTCATGCATCTAATATAATATTTACATAATATTATCATATTTAAAACATACCTTTATCTAGAAATCAAGATCTCAACAATATTTTCTAGTGACTGTCTTGTGAGAGGTATGAAGAGCAAAGATGAGTAAATATGTGTATAAAAACTCCTAGGCTTTTGGTTGATGAAAATGATTAAAAATAAATTGGGTTTGTTTTATTTTAATATTATTTGTTATCCTATTTTCTCTTTTAGGAGTTTGAAAATTTAAAGAAAGTTTCTTTATTTATTATATTTCTTTAAGAAAATTTATTTTATTTAATTTATATTTTTTGCTTTCTTTTTTATCACCCACCATTAATATTTTATTATTATTCTTTCTTTTTATATTAGTTTTTTTTATTAACTTACCTGAACGTATTGACATGAATATATACGAGAAGATATGAACAAAATCCTATTATAATACCTATATTTATACTATAATTTCATATGTTTGTTAATATCTTGTGGGCAGTAGTAGGCTCACAAAACCTTTAAATACTTCCTGTAACAAACAAGGAGTAATCTAACTAAATACTCATTTTATATCTAGTTTAATTCATTAAAAATTTCTACTTACTTGCGTCAAAGTTTAGTTAAGTGGGTTAGTAATTTGAATCATTCATGTATATATAAAATAATTAAATATGTAGATCATTATATTTTATTATCAAATTATTAAAGTAATTTAATTAATTAAATTATGATTAACAATATATATGTCATGAAAAGTTTATTATGTAAAGATCAAAAATAATATTTTAATTTGTTAATATTTTAATTTGTCGTGGGTCAAATTAAAATATCCAAACTTAAGAAAAAAATAACTGACAAAGGTTATATAAAAGAGTCATAATCCTCGTTTATAAACATGTACAAATATTTCTATTTCTTTCTTGTTATTCCATGAAAAGAAAAAAATAAAAAAGAAATTTAAAATACTCTATAGTTGGAAAATCATATACCAGTCAATCCATACGCTTCCATTTACTATTATAAAAGAATTGGAAATTGCTTTAGAAATGAAAAGGTTTATATGCTCATTAATAATATATCTATGTTTGGATGCCTAATCTAACATGATTATGTGTATTTTTATTTGGAAGTTTATGTTTAAGATATTTTTTTACTAACGACATTATGAATTTGGGAGTAATTTGGCTTAAGATATATACTTGTTTTGCAAGTGAAATTTTGGATTTGGAGGTAATTAAAAACTTCTACTGAACCCAATTTTTTCCCCCTCTTTTTAGTTTTTAGTAAAACTTGACGTGTAAATTATACACATTGTTCCCCGTGATATCACAATGGCTTCTCTTTATTTATTATGTATGTAGCGTACAATATATTTATAATACTTATAATTGTATTATGATTTCTAAGTCAATGATTGATGCTTTTTCATTTAATAACAATCCAGTCTCCTCTTAACTAACACCTAAAGATTAATTTATTTTAAGACAATCATTTTTAATAGGACTTTTATTTCCTCTATAAAATGCCTTCCTATGTGTTAAGGGGTCTATTAATGCATTTAATATGTGATAATATTTTAAATAGGATTGGTTTTGAAAAATACATATGCAAAACAAAAATATCAAATAGCAATCTTTGTGCATAAAAACCCCTTCTTTATATATTGAAAAGGATAGAGCTTATGAATTAACTGTATGATCACCAAATAGATAACATAGAGTTCTTCCAAATGATTTAATTTCATTTAATTCTCAACTCACAGGTGTATCCAATAAAAATAAAAATAAACAATTCATATTTGTCCGATTTCTAACAAGATTTCTGTACCAAACAGCGATGATGTTATTATTATCTTATTTATTCAAGTGATTAAGATAATATTAAAAAGTAGGTAAACTATCTGACAATCATATCTAACTTTTTTTTTTTTTAAAAGAACAAGTCTAAATATGAAATACCTACTTTTAAAATTACCAGTGACCATACTGGATTTATCATTCTTATGTTATAATTGGACAAACTTCTTCATCAAATCTTTAAACATAAAACAAATCACCTTAAATTAGTGTTCAATAAAAGCTAATTTGAAAAAACTCAATTATAGTTTTAATAAAAAATATTTATGACGAAGTTTGCTGTGTTCTATTCTCAGCATATCTCGGCCTATCAATAATGCATTTAATTAATTTGAAATATCAAGCACTCGTGATAAAAAAATAAATAAAATCAGAACGAATACAACTAATATGTGATCAGAATTAAAAGTCTACTTCAATAATTTATGTTGTTGTTTTTATGTATGTACTATTAATACTTTTTTTTTCATTCAATTAAAATAAATTTTAAGGTAATTATCACAAATTTCAATTATTAAGGAGATAGATGTAGGAGAGTGGGACTCCCACTTGTGATTATTAACGAGTTATGCTCGAATTTTTTGATTGCGTCAAATAGTGAGGACGTGTATAATTTGAAAGGTCGAAACACTTAAGTGAGACGTGTAATTTAAATAAAATATATAAGTTGTTCTTTTTTTTCTTTTTTCTTTACATTTTATTTTGTTTTCTTTTCCTTTCTTCCTTCTCTCTTATTCCTAATTACATGTAACATCCTAAATTTTTAATAATAGTAACACTATTATAAAAATCATCACATATTTAATAAACTAAAACCGTTAAACAAAATACATACATGAAATGGGTATACTTATCTAAATATAATTATAATAGTATATATATATATATATATATATATATATATATATATATATATATATATATATAAATAAAAGGGAAGTTCAACTAATTTTTTTTACACTTAAAAACTAAAGTGCATTAAGAAGTTTGTCAAAAAAAAGTATATACATATATTTTCATATAGATATATACATAACCAACTAAAGTAAAATCCTAATCTATGTAGTCGATAAAAAATACTAGAAGAAGAGTTAGTTATGCTTCGTCTATAAACGTTAGTCCGTGTAGATAGTTTATTGAACTAACTCAATGTTTTTCAAGAGGTGTCTAGGCAGTACCTATTGAAGATATAACATATTCTTGATGACTAGTTATCAACTTGAGTGTGTTTAAGGATAACTTCTATTATGAAGCAATCATTTAATAGGTAGACAACAACACACACATACACACAATTTTTATACTGGTTTTTCGGTAGAGCTACATCAAGTTCTCCTCTAAGTTAACTTAGAGGGTTCCATTAAATATTCAAAGAAGTACATATGAGTGTTTTAAACCACTCTTGGTGTTCCTAGTCCTATTGAGTAACCATTGTTAGTTTTGACTAGTTAAGTTTTACTTACTCCTGATTCTGTAGTATTATTCACCACTCCTGGTTAAAGCTTTTAGTATCACTTTGATACACCTTCTAATTGAGTTTAACTCACTTATGGTTGTGAAGTACTTTTCACCACTCTTGGTATCCTTGATTCGCAAATAACCTCTAGTTACCCTAGACTAGTTGAGTATTCGTATCACTCCTAGCATCCTCAATCAGCGAATAACCTTCCATTACCCTAAACTGGATGAGTATTCACACCACTCTTGATATCTCAGTCAATGAATAACCTTTCGTTACCCTAAACTGCATGGGTATTCGCACCACTTCTAGTATCCTTAGTCAGCGAATAACATTCAATTACCTTAGACTAGATGAATATTCGCACTACTCCTGATATCCATGATGATTAAATAACCTTTCGTTACCATAAATCAATTAAGTATATCACAATGGCTTGTCTTTTATGTTATTAAGTATTTAGCATACAATATATTATAATACTTATTATTGTATTATGATTTATAAGTCAATGATAGATGTTATTTCATTTAATAACAATCCAATTTTCTCAAAACTAACACCTAAAGAATATTTATGTACGAAAGTGTTATTTATATCTTATTTATTCAAGTGATTAAGAAAATATTAAAAAGTAGGTAAACTAGCTAACAACCACTAACTTCTTTTTCCTTTTAAAAGAACAAGTTCAATATGAAATACCTACTTTTAAAATGACCACTGACCATACTTAGATTTATTATTCTTATGTTATACTTAGACCAGTTTCTTCATCAAACTATTTAAGAAAATAAATAAATCAATTTAAATTAGTTTGTGTTTTTATCCTACCTAATAGACATATTAAAAAACATGATTCAATAAAGTGTTTTAAATCCCTTCATCATGAAGCAACCAAAACTTATGCCAATTTGAGTCATATTTACATATTATTACTAAATCTCGGTAGTTTGGTATGTTAATTATTATTGATCATCTTGTTACCATTTATTATATTGTTATTATATTTCTTAGGTAAGTATTATTCTAATAGGAGCATAGACCCATCATCTAGGTTAATCTAGTATTTCTCAATGAATACTCACTTTATAAACAACTCTCACCCTCTTTTAAAGATTTTAACTCTTTTGCTAACTTGAAAATTGGAGATTCTTTTGCATGTGGATCTCCTTCTCCTCTTAAGAACAAGAAGGTCATTTCTAAACAAAAGGAACAATCAAACAATCTTTAGAATCTCGCCACTTGTCCATAAGTTCATGATATGATTCAAGTAAGAACATTGGTGTCTACCGTAAGGCCTGGTAAAAGGTTTCCTCGGCCTCTTCTTCCCATGATCACCATCACAACTTTTTCACAAGATAGAGTCCAACCCAACAATGACCATGCAACATTAATATAGATATGATCATACAACAACATAAGAAGTAAGCAAAAACACACGTCCTCCAAGCGGGGCACCACAAGCCCTCCAAGCGAGGCACCACAAGCCCTCCAAGCGAGGCACCAAAAGCCTTCAAAGTAAGGCATAAAAAGCAAACAAAGACACAAAAACCCTCCAAGCGAGGCTCTAGGCTACTTAAAAAGTAAAAAGATACTTCACACTAAGCTATACGAGTAGGGGCAAACATCTCTTTTAACCAAGTACAAAGGTTGACATCCCAGTAATTAAGTCTGATGAAAGTCTCGAGTACTCGAGTACAAAACAAACTCGGTCTTACAATGCAGTATATACCCAAGTACAAAAGAACCTCAAACTCATAACGTTCAAAGCACCATTCAACATTTCTAATACAAGAATACATAAACAATACAATTGCTTGCCACCCCAACACAGAAAAATTGGTGTGGAAAAACCTGAGTACATGAATTATATAAAGAAGCTAAAATAAACTACATAACCTTTATACTTTACATGAGGAGTCTACCATATTTTTACACATATTTTATCCTTTGTAATACAAAATCTATAATTTATGTTTTTATAGACATATTGACTTTCTAAATCTATAAATTATTTTTGGGTTAAATATGTTTTTAGTCCCTAAACTATTGGTCGTTTCTGGTTTTCGTCCCTCTTTCAAAATAAGGTACAATTTGATCCTCATTCTTTTCGAAACGTTCGTTTTAGTCCTCAAAACTTTGGTTTTAGTCCTCGTTTTGTTCTAAATGAGGACCCCAAATTTTAACGGTGTTAGTTTTTGAGGACTAAAACGAATGTTTCAAAAATAATGAGGACCAAATTGTACCTTATTTTGAAAGAGGGACGAAAATCAGACCAATAGTTTAGGGACTAAAAACATGTTTAACCCATTATTTTTAAGGTTTTAAGGTTGATTCTATTTAAAACTTAATTATAAACTTAAAATATTTATTATTTTTTTCTTCGATGTTTAAATTTCTTTTAATAGACACAAACAATTCCGAACCCGTAAACATAAGTTTAAAACTAGTTTTTAAATAAAAATGAAATCTATTTTTTATACTTAATTTTATTAAATTACAAAATAATTAAAAATTATAAAAGAATTATAGAAAAAAAATTAATATTTTAAATATAAATTATAAATAGAAAAATAAATCAACTTTTAAAAAAGTTATAATTACAAAATAAATAAAAGAGTAAATTAGTAATGTGAAATGACTAAAAAAAACCAACATTTTGAACATTTGTTAATAATTTGTTTTTATTATACTAGATGGTTGACGATGACTTTAATTTTATGTCAATTTCCCTTTAATGCAAAATTCACATAAAGTTACAAATAATATATAAATGACTTAAAAGTTAATATGATTACGTTTTATAAAGTTGACCCAAATATGTGGTTATAAAATTAACACGGTTACTGTTTTTTTTCAGTCCTGTTTCCTCCAATACTAAAACTTTGACAATAAATAAAAATAAATATTGAAATATAGGTTTAATAGTCTTTTCACTTTATTTTACTAGATTTTTAAGTTTTTCATATTATTTTATTTTTCAATTTAATAAAATCTTTTAGATAAGTTGTACTAGTAGGGACCGGACGTCAGAAAAAATAGACGTCTCACATGGACCAAATGCGTTAACCATTTGCTCATATAAGGGGTTAGACATGCCAAGCCGGACGCCCACATGTCTGTTCATAAATAGTGATTAAAAGCTATTGGGCTGATTTTGGGCCATGATTAATTTTTCACTAATCCCAAGCTCATAGGAAAAACTATAAATACAGATGCAAGATGAGTGGTAGATATGTTGCATTTACTGAGCATTCATTACTATTCCATTGAAAAACACCATAGCTCTCAACTAATTTTGATATCAGAGAATCTTTCGCAGGTCTCCTACCCGTACACGGAAAAGGAAATCGAGAAGCGAAAATAAAGAGACGGACATTCAGAATACGAGCAAAGTAAGACGTGAAGATTTTGGACAACACACGAAACATAAGTGAATATACAATTTTTTTTTATCAAATTTACAACAATAATATTATTATAATGAAACTTGACGTAATATTTATCATCCATATCATATATCGTTTCTATTAAAATGTCAATTTCCATTAATAAAGTATTATTATTTATTGTTTGTATTATATATTATGTCGTAGATAATAAATATAATACAACATTAAAAATTGTTATTCCTAATTATTTTTAGAGCATGAATCCTCCCAATTTAAAAGACTGTGGCGTGTTTATTATTTAGTGATTTTAATCCCATCACGTGGTAGAAGAATGATTATAAATTGAAGAATTTTACAATTTATAAATAGAATTAACAAAGGTCATATTTTTATGGTATTATCTTTTGTTGTCTTGTCTTATCAAAATATGTGACTCTATGTAAAAATCAGGATTTGCCTAAGACCACCCGATTACCTCCCACTAATTTCTCTATAGGCTAAAATGACAGCTAGCTAACCTCAAACCAATCACAAAATCCAAAACCAAAAATAAAAGTAAATAAATAATCAGAACCATATAAAATCGACAAGTCATAACGAGCAACAACACCAAAACACAAGTAAGGGCGAGAGAAAAGCAGATAGAAAGATAATAAAAATAATAATAATAATGCGGTGTAATGGTTTAACCGTACACGGAAGCAACCACCGTGGCTTCTGCGTCCCCACCGTGTCTCCGGTGTTCTTGAGACCCACCCGACCCGTCACCCGTATCGCGTTTCCCAAGGCTAGCCTGAAGAACGAGGGACTAGTGATGGAGTTAAGCTTCTACGAGCTTCTGGGTATACCCGAATCCGGTTCCTTGATGGAGATCAAGAACGCGTACAAGCAACTCGCCCGAAAGTACCACCCGGATGTGTCTCCTCCGGGTCGGGTGGAGGAATACACCAAACGGTTTATTCAGGTGCAGGAAGCCTACGAAACTCTCTCCGATCCTTCCCGAAGAGCCATGTACGATCACGACATGGCTAAAGGTATTAACTTCGCTTTCAACGCCCGCAGACGCCGCAATTACCACGATCAGGTACATCTCGTTGCATCTAGGGTTGCATAAATACTTCTCCCCGATTTCAATTCTGTGACTGCCCAGTTTCTGATTCACATGATTCAATGATCTCTTATGTTTTTGGAATCGGTTTTCCCCCCTGATCCTCATCAAAGATGTTGAAAATAATTAAGATACCTTTAATTAGTGCGCTACTTGTTTGATTGTTTTATTACTTTGTTATTTTTTTTAATTAATAATTTTTTTCATGTCCCAAAAATCTTTTCCTTGGCCGCTAGGTATGTAAACCCTTACCACAAGGATCTTGGACTGTGGCTAAATGATTTTACCTTCAACACACTAACCACTTGTGCCAAAGTCAAGGACTTTATGTTTGGTTGTTCTTATGCTCTTTCTAAATCTTAAATGAAGAGGCTTTGCCCTTACAGTCCGTGTTAACTTGTTTGGTCATGACGTTGTTTTGATTATCTTCTTTTCTGACTTGTGATATATTACATATGGCTTATAATGTTTCTAGAATCTTGTGGATAATTCTTTTGTCAGTTTCTAGTGTATAATTGTTGCATTGAGCACTATCCGTCATTTATATCTAATTTATTTGGGCTATTTTCACAGTGTGTCTGAAGTTATGATTTGATACATGTTAGGATTTCCAGATGGTTTTTTTTTCTACCAATTTGTTTACCCTATCTCAGTCTTGAACAAAGAATTTGACTATACAATTTTAATCTGGAATGAGAATTATTTCATAAATCATCATGTACTTTTGAATTCTGATATTTGATATTTCTGGGTGCTTGTCATAACTTGATATAGACAAATTCTTTCTCTGTTCTGTGCCTTTTTTCAAGTTGAAAATTTTTCAGTTCTAGGCGTCACCTTTCTTCTTTAAAAGGTCTTTTTCATGGTGCTGTTACAGATTATTCTGGCTAAGAACTCATATCAGTCTTTAATATGTTTATTACAAATATGAATTGTGCTCTGCAGCGATCCATAATTTAGATTCTTCAATCTACGAGCACCATGACACACGGCTCCCTATGAAAGTTTCCTGGCATAAATAGATTATTATTATTATTATTATTTTCATTCTGGATTATTCCTTTTTCCATTTTGAGGATGTCGATTTCAATCCCAGCTCATCACTGCAGAATCTGCACTTGTGTGTTGTAGTATATTAAATATATAGTTGCCTCTTCAGCACATGAAATCTGCACTTGATTTGTCTTTGCTGCGAGCTGGTATTGTTGTTTGCAATGTCTATTAACTTTAGCACTGTACCTACTCCCAATAAGACTATTTTCACAATTATGTATGAGGGATTTTGGCAGAGACTTTCTTATAACATTTTCCTGGTATTAAATATGAATTGGTTGTTTCTTCCTATTCTGCCTTTAGTTCATTTTTTCCATTTCTTTATTGTTTTTTAATATGTCAACTTCATTCCTTGCTCACCACAACAAAATCTGAGTAGTCATGCTTTCCCTGTCGAACATGTAATAATTGGCTTTTCAGCACATTAAAAGTCTGTAGAGGTTAACAGTGTCCAAGATATAATTAAAAATATCAACAATAATGAGATGGACTGTGATATTAATTATTTCTTTATTCATGTTTGCCATTTCCTCATGGTGATAAATGAGTAGTAGGACATACAACGGGAATTCGTGAATCATGCATTCTAAAGAGATGGGGACCTTTTAATTAATTGTATTTGGGTGGTGGGGTGTCCAATTCCCAGTGACTTGTTCTCATGTAACTTCTTTTGTTCTTGTATATTTAAATTTGAGAAAAAGGGGGACATGGTAGTTTGGTTAGAACACTAATTTGATTTACTCACTGATTAAAGCTGTTGGTTTTGAAAAGGTGGTGGAGCAAAAAACTGAATGGAAATCTCGGTGGCAATCTCAACTGTCGGAGCTGAAGAGAAGAAGTAGCAGCAAGGAGGGTGGAGGAAATATGTCATGGGCAGCAAGAATGCGCCAGCAGAGGGATGAATTGGCTAATGAATCATGACTAGGATGTAACTAATTGTATATATACATATATATGATAGATGTGTACATCTCCGAACTCTAGATCAAATCAGATATATAATATGAATCATGAGAAAATGGGCCATTGCTGAAACAAAAGTTTGCGTACTCTAGGCCATTTTAATGAACATTTACAAAAATAATTTAGAAGTAAAGTTTTTTGCATTTAGTTTTTTTATTTATTATGAAAGTAAATTAGTAGATAAATTCAGTGATGTTTTTTATTTATTTAATGCAAACCAAAACTTTTTTGTAGTTAATTTTTGGCCCTGAGAAGCTACTTGGGGTGCCTACTTATGTGAAGGTGGGAGGAAGATAAATGTTGTTTCATGAAGATGGTAATTATCTTAGTCTTCTTTGCCAGTAGTGGGATAATGAACTTTGATATTGAATTAAACTCCACAAAATAATACATTTGAAAGCGGCTTTTGCGACAGGAGAAGAGCATTTGTTCCTCCACCGATAGAACCCTATTGATTGAGCGTTTGTTCCTCCAGGAGAAGAGCATTGCGGCGCGTGCAGCCTGGTGTGGCGGTTTTCACCGGAGAAGTTGGTGAGTCTTTTTGTGATTTCTGCGTAATCCTTTTTAGCGATTGGGGAGTTGCGATAGTGTAACAAGTGGTCCAGACAATAGATTATACTAAAGAAATAAGTAATTGTCCAGAAAACGAATTTTCGGAAGTTATATCCAGAAAGAAAATTCTGGAAACATAGTTCCTTATCCCGAAACAAAAATTCAAAATATATTTTCCGCCTCCGGTAACATTTTCCGGAAGTATATTTCCAGATCTTTATTTCCGATCAATACTTAATTACTATAACAAATCAACCCATCACGAAACACAAATCCTGTATCTTAATATTACCTATCACCAGTTGTCACCTGTTCAAATCACTAATACTTGAAAAAGATTTCAAGTATTTTTAAGAGCGTTCAATCATAAACTTATAAGAAAAACACTCCAAATACCTTATAAGTGTCCAATTATACTTGAAAAATTCCAAGTACTTTATTATGATCTGATTATGAATTTGAAAAAAAATGAATATAAATTAAGTGTCTAAAAACATAACGATATAAGTGTCTTGAATATAATTTAACCCTGAGCTAAAGAAACAAATAAAAACATGTAAAACTCGATCAATAGCTAAAAATAACATATTAATTTGTTCATTTAATAACTTGGTTTACCTATAAAAGTTATTAACTTCGAGGGGCTTATGTACAATACCCAACATATATTTTACTTTTTTTGGTAGTTCTTAAAAGAGTCCAACAAACAAAAGATCTAAGTCTGAGATTCATGTAATATCTTAATTTCTAAGGGAGACAGAACATTTATAAGCTATAGGATATTATTATAAGGAGTAGACCAATTTCATATCACTTTTTACTCATATACTCACTCTAAATTTCCTACTATTTAATTCTAAAAGTATATGCATATATACTTTATCCTTTTTGTGGTGATTTGAAGCTCATTATTTGACGAACATCTCCCTCCTTTGAGAGGATCATTAAGTATCTTTATAATGTTTTATGAGTTTTGTGTGTATTGCAAATAGTATTTCTATATGAATGACTTTTTTTTATATCATATGTATAATTAAATTCAAAAAATTTAACAGTCAATTCACCATGAAAATACCACTTATCTTTAAAATTTATTTATATCTTGATTATGAGAAATGTCTTATTCATAGAAATTAAATTAAAATTTAAATAATTTTGTTCTATACTTCACCAATTTTAAAGCATTATAAATGTAAATTTGAAAGCAATTACAAAAAATTAGAGCTGTCAAAATGAGTCACAACCCGCAGGCCAACTTGGTCCACCACGGGTTTGAGCCGGGTTGGGTTTGAAAAAATTGTATTTTTTTTATGCGGGTCAGATTTCAACCCGACTCATGCGGGTTGAATCCGTGGTGGGCCGGGTTGGCCCACCAACCCACCTACCTGATTTTATTGTATTAAAATTTAATTTTAATTTTATAAAACAATATTTATTATTTTGTTTTTTGCTTGAAAAAATTATTTAAGTTTCATATTTTTAAAATTAATTAAACACCTACTAGGAAGTGAAATTTGGGAGTGAAATTTGTTTAGATTTGAATTATAGAAAGTTTGTAATTTTTTTTATTTAAAAAAATTGTAATTAAGTGAGCTAGTGAATTAACCCGTTTACCCACCAACCCGTGGTAGGTCGGGTCGGGTTCCAATTTTTCTGGCTCGCTAATAAATGAGTCGTGTTGGGTTGACTTACTAAGTGACCAATACGTGGTAGGCCGAGCCGGGTCGGGTTGGATGGGCCGTTTTGACAGCTCTACAAAAAATTCTTAGTATTCTAGCTAAACGAAATAAAAATGGATGAATTAAAATATTTGAAAGGAAACATTGAAAAGTTGATCTCAAAAAAGAGGGTTAGCTATATTCTTAAGCGTTAGAAAATATTTATTTTGGATGGTGTGTCACAAATTAGTGTTTTTAAGTTGTGTATTTGTGATCATTTTCATTAGATGAACCGTAGATGTCAACAATTAATGTGTTAGTAGTTTTCTCTCACTACAAAGGTCACGAGTTAATTGTATTGTCAATAATTAATTAGGGTATAATGTTTTCTTTCATTTATTTTTAATTATTAGTTAGTAAGGTTGAAAGAAAGAGGAAAAGTCTAAATTGTAATGATATAATTACATTAATGATATAACAAAAGTGAATAAGAATGATTGACACAGAGACAGACAGAGCTGTTGTAATTAATAATAACAGTCATGTTCACAAATTATAGTATTATTATATAAAGGAAAATGTTTCTTCAACAACGCCATTTTGACAACAATTTGACAATGACACATGTCGTTATGTCATTTGTTGTTTTAAATGAATTTTTAATAAAGTTGAGATTTGTTTTCGAGGGCATTTTTGGAAGAAGGAGATTGTTGAAACCTATTCGTGCCTTCATCTCTTACGAAAGTCTTTCTCTCAATCTCTTACGAAACTGTGGCCTTAATCTCTATCGATTCTCTCTCTCAATCTGTTACGAAACTCTGCTCTCTCTCTCTCTCTCTCTCTCTCTCTCTCTCTCTCTCGGATATCCATTCGAAACTCTGGCTCCACCGAAGTCCCCTTTCTTCGCCGTTGCTCGTTGGTGCTTGGGTTCTCCATTCGAAAGTCTCAGTCCACCATTCGAAACTCTCGCTCCACCACCGAAGTCATCTTTGTTCACCGTTGTTCGTTGGTGCTTGGGTCCACCTATTATCTACAGGAAGTCCTTTGTCTCTGTGCGTCATTGAAGTCGTGTGAGGAAGTCTCACTTGGGGCCACCGTTGGCATCTTTTCTCGAAAGCAGAGGTTTTTTCGCTATCGTCGTTGTGCTTTTGGGTGTTGGGTGCGCTGGTGACTTTCTCTATAGCGTGTTTTTCCTTTTTAATACAAAGGTATTTTGTATTCGCACACTTTGTATTCGCACACTTTGTATTCGCACACTTTCATATAAGCTAGATGAGATCCATCACATTTTTGCCATATATTCAATGACCTAATGTATTCATTGGTGTAGGGAACACATCCATTCACATGGAACTCAGTCACCCATTCACAAAAAATGCAAAAGGTCACAAACAAGAGCAATAACCACCATGGGAAGTAGTGTTTATCTAACTAGGGAGTACAGTTGAAGTTTCTGTACAAATGAACATTTTTTCTCTGATAATCGATTACAAGACCCCTGTAATCGATTACCAGAGGAAAATGGTCATTTGTACAAACACTTCAACTGTACTCCCCAACTAGATGAATACTACTCCCCAGGGTTATTTTTATGTCCTTATGGGTGATTTCTTCTAGTTTTTGCATGGATGTCTCATGTTGGTAATCATTGACGGGAAGCTTAGAAAAACATTGTTTTTGGGAAATTAACTACATCTACTAAAGTGGTCTAAAAATTATGAGTTAGTAATAATTTGAAAGATCTTTGAGTCTACATTCCAACAAAACAAGAATCAACTTATTTGGAGTTCGGTAGAGAAAGTTATGAGAAAAACAACTACCAAAGGTCAGAGGTGGTAGAAATATATAAAAAGTTAACTTAAGGAATAAACTGCACCTACTCAGGTGTCCAAAAATTATAAATTAGTAGTCAATGGAAAGATTTTTGAGTCTACTTTCTAATAAAAAAAGAATCACATCATTTGGAGGTTTGTGGAAAAAATTATGATTAAAATAGTCAGCAAAGGTCAAAGTTGACAGCATGGGTTACGCACCTCACCTCAATTGGAGAAAACCACCTAAATGGACATTTTTATTTTGAAGAAATCAATTATCTAACCTCATTATTGGTGCAGGGAGCTCACCAAATAACATTGAACTCACCACCCATCTCAAAAAAGGAAAAATTCAACAAAAGTAGAGAATGAGGAGCAGTGTTCATCTAGCTGGGGAGTACAGTTGAAGTTTCTGTACAAATTACCCTTTTTCCTCTGGTAATTGATTACAGGGGTCTTATAATCGATTACCAGAGGAAAAAGGGTAATTTGCACAGAAACTTCAACTGTACTCCCCAGCTAGATGAACACTGCTCCCCAAAGTCGTTTTTATGTCCCTATAAGTGATCTTTTCTATTTTTTTTGCATGGATGACTCACCTTGTTCATCATTGATGGTATCAAATGCATCAAAACACAGTTTGGCCCACTCAATTATGGATTAAACACATGTTGCTCATCATTGATGGTGTCAAGTGTATCAAAACACAGTTTCCGCCCATTCAATTGTGGAGGAAAAAACTCCTATAGGTGTTTGAACCAAGGTAGTTCAAGTTCATGACAATTTTTTCACAACTCGTAGAGGAAGAACTTATTAACTTCCGCAATCAATTTGATCGACAACCATCTTCTTAGATACATTTCATTGTATACTGTTATGTATCTTTTCATTTCAAAACTTGTTGTTTCCTGAAATGTCATTACGTTTTTTTATTAATGTATGTGCTTTTTAATATTGTTATAATTTTTCATTACTCAATGCCCTTCATTATTTTGTTTATATTTGTTTAATATTGAAGTATTCCAACTTGAAGTGTTCCATTAATGATCCATCCATAAAACCTTCAAAAGACAGTCATAACGAATCCAAAATATTCTTGGGGAGTGCTTAAACCACGTCTGGGTAGCACTCTTTAACTTTTGGTACAAAAGGAGATTTTTCTACTGGTAAGAGATTACCAGCTCCCTGTAATCGATTACAACAACATCATTCCTGTGTCAATGGTGCAGGAACTCACCTCTCAACCCAGAAACACTTTAACTTGGTCTTCCATCCACATAGGACTGACCTAACTTGAAATTTCTTATTGTGGACACCTTCAACCATGGCCAATAAGGATAGTTAATCCACACAACATTGAAAACACACTCGTAAGGACCCCTGGAGAGTGCTTAAGCCATGTCTGGGTAGCACTCTTCAACTTTCGGTACAAAAGGGGATTTTTCTAAAAACCATCCAAATTGCGTCTTCAAAATGATGGACTTGTGCTCCTCACTCAAAATTTCATTCAAAGTAGCAATACAATTTGTTTTCAATGATGACGAACAAACAACTGCAAAGAAAAAAAAATTAATATTTGTTGGTACAAATAACCAACATAAGTGACAACCCAAAAGCAAGACACACCAAAAAAATGACGAACAGATGCAAGACCAAAATCCACTCCCCAAAATACGAATACCGAGACACGAAAAAGTTCATACCTTGTTCGAAAAACCATTGTCACCGGACAAACCCATTGCACAAAAAAGGTAACAACTTCCACCAAATCGACACCGAACGAGACAAGGGTAATCTCTAACTCAAAGAAAGAAACTCAATGTCCACAAAGACACCGAATGAGACAAATCCACACCGAACGAGACAAGCGTAATCTACAACTCAAAGAAACAAACCCAATGTCCATAGAGATTCAAAGGAAAACAATGGTGATAGGGAAGTAGGAGAAATATGTTCAAAACAAAACGAAACCCTAAAAATGGAGGAGGAAGAACATTGCTATGAAGAGAGAAGTTGAAATGAAATTCAAATCCCTAAAATGGAGAGAGAAGATACTGATAAAGAGAGAAGATAGAGTTCGAAAATGAAGAGGGTAGTTTCAGAATCTAAACTTCAACCCATTCCAAATCAGATTTTAAATTAAAAGAAACATTCAAATTCAACCAATTAAAACTTGACATGCGACGTTATCAAATTTTTGTCATTGGTGTTGTTAGAATATCACTATCCTTGTATAAAATGTTTTGCTTAGGTAAAATTCATACCGTTGTAATTAGGTTATCTTATGTGTATACTTTTCTAAAGTTTATTAGAGTATATGGATTATAATAGACCTGATTAATAGTAGATTGCTGTTCAAATTTGACAACTGCATTTACTTCGTTCCTCGCATGTTCCCTGTCACGGGTCCGAATCAGTATACACAAAAACTAAACAAAATGAAATTAGCAGACAACCTTGGCCACAACTTACTCAAGTGTTTTTTATGACATTTAATGCTAATGAGGTTTGAATTTATGCTATTATACACACTGTTCAATATCTATCATTACATCAATCTTAATAATAACTTACTTAAAATGGGATTTTTCGACTTAATACTACAGATTTATTTTTTTAAATGCAATAGAATCCAGTACTTATAGAATATGTCCTTCAAATAGAAATATATTTAAGATATATATTATTGCCATTGAATAATGTAACAAGTGTATGTCAACCTTATCAAATATTTTTAAATAAAGGTTGATAATACATATTTTTATCCTTTATTAGAGAAGATGATTTGGAGAGAGTGTTTGAATGAATTTGAGGATAAATTTTTTATTTTCTGTTTAAATAAATTTTGAGGTAATTGAAAGTGAATTGAAAGGTAAAATTGATCTGACAAATAAAAAGAATTTATTTAATTGATAGTAATTAAAGATGTTATTAAAATAATATAAAATGATAATTGTTAATGTTATATTTGTAAAAATATTTATAAAGAGTAAAAAATTAACATTAATTATTAAAAATAATTTTAATATTATAAAAAAAATTATTTTAGTAAAATGAATTTATTTTTAAGAAGATACGAATATCATCACATATTAAAATATTTGAATAAAAAATTAATAAAAGGTTATAACTGAAAATATTGCCAAAGTTTTTAAACATGGAAGAGTTTCTTTTATAATTTGAACACAATAAAAACAATAATATAATATAAATAAAAATTTATCCATAGACTTAAAAACCCACCACCACCGTATATATTATGTTAGGAAGTTTCTAGGAAATTTCGTGCACCTTCTTATCTTTCTTTTTCATTTTCAATGAAAGCAAAGGAAACACAACTACTGCATCTTGTCACCTTCTTCACATTTCATAAGCTGATTTAATGGAATCGAAATCTTCTCTGTAGATTTCATATCCATTGTTGAATCTGCTTTCATGCACAACAGTACATCATCTTTTTCCTCTTTTGCATCATACACTCCTTTCTTACTATTTTGTTTCCTGTTATAGTTTAAGATGTTCTTCAACACTCCTTTCAAACACACTCTACATCCTCCAGTCTGCATCCTCCACACTCCACCATCCTCCACCTTCGTCACCGTCATGCCAGGGTCCAATCTCGGAACCATTTTCAACCTCCAACCTCGCACAACCATCATGTAAGGAAACGTGACAATGAGGAACCGAATACGAAGACCTGGGAACCGAATACACCACTCCGTTGCCAAATGAACAAGCTTGGAATCGAATAACATGGCTGGAAATGAATACAGTAGTGATGGGAACCGAATACAACACCCTTCAATATTGCTTTTTTTCACTTCAGCGAAGAAGTCGAAACCACACAATCCTGCAAATTCATCTCTTTCCATCGTTTTCAATCCGCACAAGTGAACATGAATTCACTCGCACTTTCCATCGTCTTCAATCCACGCAAGCGAACATGAATTCACTCGCAAATCCATATTTGCATTTCTTCTTGAACAATCTCATCCGCGGAAGTAAACACGGTGTTAAAAGATGATATTTTGAAGTATACTAGGTTACTTTTATTTAAATATTAGTATATACAATTGTTTTTTCGTTATGAAATTTAGTTTTTGTTTCTTATAAAATAATGTTTGTATGTAATAATACACAAAATTACTTGTCTTTTGCATTCTATAGTAAATACAAACCTGAAGATCCCAGCCCATACTAGAAGAATAGTAAAAATGAAAATCTATACAAAAAATAAATATTAGATGAACCGTAGACGTCAACAATTAATGTGTTAGTAGTTTTCTCTTACTACAAAGGTGAGGAGTTAATTGTATTGTCAATAATTAATTAGTGTGTCATGTTTTATTTTTAATTATTAGTTAGTAAGGCTGAAAGAAAGAGGAAATTGTAATGATATAATATTGCATTAATAATATAACAAAAGTGAATAAGAATGATTGACACAGACAGAGCTGTTGTCAAAACATAGAGCATGCTACATAATTGTAGCTTAATTAATTGAACGAGAAAAGGAAAGAGGTGCGTATAGACGTAATGAAAAATAAGCATACTTAGAGTAGGGGATAAGTGGCATGCATGTTGATGCCGCATAGACCTTCGGGGACGCCGGTGTTCCTCATAATCTTCATGTAACCCTCCTCTCCCCATCCTTCACCCCAAGAATTTCTTATCAACCAGTACTTGCCATTTGCATCCTCATCATACCCAATTGCAGTAACAGCATGGTTAAGTTGAGTTCCACACTCACCACCGAAAACTCCTCCCTTGTAAAACTGAAATGCTTGTCCACTAGCATCAAGGATTACAGAGACGGGTTGCCTGCTCACTGCCTGAAGAAGTTCCTCCTCCCTCTGCTGAGGCACCATTTCGAAACCTCCAATCCTGGCTGCAGGATTCACAGAATGGCAACTCCCAGTTGTTTCCTTGTAAGGGTATTCTGCATCAGTTCCAAGACCCATGCTTTTTATATACCCAAAGGCGTTTTCCAAGGATTCTCCGTGGCATCCGTGATAGCTGGCACAATCCACCAATTGTTGCTCAGACAACGAAATCAAGTTTCCAGTTTTTATTTGGGTAATCCCCTCAACTGTCGCCACAGCTGAAAATGCCCAGCAACTCCCTGCCACCTCAAATCAAAGTCATCATCCAAAGGAATATATATATATATATATATATATATATATATATATATATATATATATATATATAAAATAGGTAGTTAGGGTGGCAAAGCAACAACGTACCACATTGGCCTTGGTACTTAATTTTGTTAACGGCTCCTTTCTTTCTCCAATCCAAGCTTGACGTAACGACAGAGAGACTGCGGTTGATGCTGGAGGAAGGTGGTAGAGTGTGTGGGTTATAAAGAGCTCCTGTGTGAGACGCGAGGAATTCATCGTTAGTTAAATCAGCAAAAAGGTTTAGGCTTAAAGTGTAGCTCTTGTTTTCTTGGCTGTTGTGTTTGCGTATGAAGTCCAAGTTGTCCTTGAATATCTGTTGGCGTCTGTCCTTCTCTGCGCTATCAGCATAAACACGGCCATGCAGGACAGCCCAGTCTTCATGCAGTGCAGCAATGGAAGGTTCAGAGAGTGCCCGGGATGTAGCACGAGATGTGCATGTCCACAAATATATGAACAAGGTAACAACTACAGATTTTGTGTCTAGTGTTGATGCCATTGCAATCAGTCGGTTAGCTAGGAGTGAATGAATGTGTTTAAGTGATTGTGAATGGTTATATTTGTGAAGAAGTGTACAAGTATAAATAGAATACAAGTAGGCACGTTCCAGCGTGCCCGATGGGTTACAACTTGACAGATCATCTCCGGCAATCAAGCCACTTACGCACAGACCAAACCAAACAACATCATGACTTGTTGTGTTACCGTGTTGCTTCGTTTGCTGTTTGCTGTTTGCTGTGTCTGTCATATATCATATGCTTGTCTTCGACTCTTGTGGAGAAATTTAAAACGCAAAGTCATTACAAAATCATTTGTTAGTTTTACGTTAATCTTCCTTTTTAAAATTCTTAAGAAAATCATTTACTTTTTCTATTTAACATTTTATGTTAAAACCCTGCTGTAAAGTGTAAAAACAAGTAAAATAAAATATCAAAACCATACATAGTGGCCACATATAAGATACTTGTGATTTAATTCAAAAAGTCAAAGATAGTCAAAGATATGGAGATGCAGGGGATCGAACCCTGTACCTCTCGCATGCAAAGCGAGCGCTCTACCATTTGAGCTACATCCCCCTCGTATATTGTATTGTCACATTAATTAATAGTTTATACTATTCATTGTATACTGCCATAACAAACAAATTTTGTATTTATTTCTTATGAGTTATTTTATAATTGAATTATATTAGTTTTAACTAGTAAAACAACTTGTTTACTTATAATTTATAATTCTTTATAATCTTTTTTAGAAAATTAAATTTATAGATTTAAAAGTTTGTTTTAATTAATATATGATGATCTAAGGAAATATCTTTTATTTTTAAAATTACTTTCAAGTATGAATTTGAAATTATTTTAGAATTTTTATTTTTTATTCATTGTAGAATGACAAAAAACAAATTATTGATTTTTATCAACAAATTTATTCATGAGACAGTCATAATATTGTATTGAAAATGTATTTTCTGTTGTCATTTTTTATCTCCTAATCCGTTTAATATTTCATTTAGTGATACAAGTTCGATATATGTGACCCATTTTTTTGAGATGAATGTAACCAGTTTAGAGATAAATGAAGACTTTATTATTGATGCAAAGTGACTCTAGAAAGGGGTACAAACATGTTACAATAAATACAAACAATGTAAGGACTAAGGAAGAGAAGAATCCACACAAGAATCTATATTGGTTCACCTTCACTTGAGGTTACTCGAGTCTCTTAAGCCATATGCTTAAGAAATACATTAATAAAAACCTTTTGGCAAGCATAAGTATCAACCACTCTTGGATACAAGAAGTATCAACCTTTCCAAGTATAACGAGTTTGTCCTCTCTAGGAACACAATGAAGATCATAATATTGCTACTGTTGAGACTTTGACAAATGTACCAAATCGTTCATGTAATAAATCAGTAAGACCGAATATCGTTTCCCAAAAGACTTATGTCACCAAACAATCGTATAATTTCTAACTAACTTAGACAAAAAATGATTCCATAATTTGGGTTTTAGTGTAATTAAAGTAAATATAAGACAAGAATGGTAAAAATGAACTTTGGTAACTCAAACACTTAGGAATGGAAAGATTAGAGATGATATGGAATTATATTGTTTGGAGTATGATTCCACCTACTTCACTCTTATGCATGGTCATTCACTTTTTCTTCATTAAAATGCCAATGTCAATCTATAAATTTACTCAAACACAATCCCTTGGTAGAGAGAGCCTAGACTTTCTTATTAGATTTCAATCCCTTGGAAAACCTAGCAATTGTTTCCGCATTAAGATATGATATTAACGACAACCAAAGGTCCTAACTCTATTCCTAGATACAATTTCCAATTGGTGTTTAGTCCAGTTCCAGATTCACACAATATTTCCCAATATTAAGCAAACCCTAAAATCATGTCATGGTTGATTACATCATAACAAGCTTTAAGTAAAGGAAGTAAACACTAACAATGATGCATATAATCATTCAAAACATTGTAGTTTACATAAGAGATTCGTGGTTACATCAATCCCTAACAATAAATGAAACTAGCTCTCCATGAGTGGAGAACTTAAGCCTATAACAATGGTGGAAATGGAAGAAGAAAGATAACCCAAAGAAGAAGAAGGACTATTCCCATAACTCCTAGGTCGCCTCCAAGTGCTCCAACAGAGAGAAATTGCTTTTGGGTTCCCAAAGATCCAAATCCCTTCGTGTTTCAACCCTAAATAGACCAAATTTGCTACATCAACGTCACCACCGCTCAGTTGCACCCCAGCTACAGAATTACAGTGACAGAGCGCTCAGCTGCACCCCAATTGTAGTCCAGTGGCAGCATTCTAGATAGTAGGCGCTTAACGGCATGCCAGCTGCACTACAACAAGCCGAGATGAATGAGGCTCATTTAGATAAAATAAAACGAATGGAGAGGTATGGAATACAACAAGCCGAGATGAATGTGTAAAACAAATGGAAGGTATGATATGCAAGATCAAAACATAATATGGAGAAGATAATTTGGAAGGCAAACTACAATCACAATTTCTCCACATGCTCTACAGAACCCAAGTAGCAATAAAGACAATGCATAATGATAATATATGAGGGAATTTCTGCATCTAATCTCTGTCAGAGCGGCTGCAGCGAAATGTTTAGGGTGGAATAACAAACCAAGAGGGTTTTTAATACGAACGCGTGCCTTTTAATTTCTACTCAATTAAACTTACCAAACAAATAATAATAACAAATAAAGAGAGTAAGGTTGAGAGAAATTTGCACAGATAAATTTATTCTGGTTCAGATTTTACCAATCCTACATCCAGTCGCTTATCTCAAATCAAGATAAATAGTTCACTACTGACAAAACAATTACAAATTACAATCACAAAAATACAATTTGTAAAAGTTTAGAAACCACCTCTTTTGTTACCCTAAGAGATGAAAGTCACTTCCCCTGTAACCCACAAGGGTGAACACCTCCTCTGAATATTCACAAAGGATGAACACCTCCTTCGAATGCTTCACGAAGGATGATAGGCGTTTAACTCAGCAACAACAACACTCAATCACATTCCCTGTGAAAGTTCACGCTCTATGCCAACATGCCAAGTTCTCAAAGCCACAACACAAGGGTTCAACAAACCCTAGAACACTTATCACCGCACACTGCAAATAATATTTTTTAAAATACACTTATTTCGTATATTGTATTTCGTATTTTAGAATGAGAGTCCCAATTTAATTTATAGAGATTTCACTCAAGGATACCTCCAAAGATTCGTTGTCAACTAATTAAAGTGTGATAATCAATTATCCAATTATGATAATTAATTATTTAATGAATGCATAACGGTAAAAAAATCTTACTTAAAAATTCTAATAATTGTTCATTATAATTGATTATGGCAAGTCATAATTGATGACTGATAATCGATTATTATAAATTGATAATCAATTGTCTTGAGTATAAAATGAGGTTTTTTGATTCAAAATTTTTTTAACTAAACCTAAGACAAACAATACATAGAATCAAATATAAACCACATCCTATATATAAATCTACTAAATTATAAAAGCTTTAATATAAAAGCAAGTCTTCATGAAGATCTTCCTGCAATAAGAGCACTTGAGACTTGATTTTGAGACATCATCAAAATTTATGCTCTTTAACTTTATGCTAACAATCTCCCTCTTTTTGATGATGATAAAAAATATTTTAATTTAAAGCTTTTTTTAACCTGTACTGATCTGTAACTCATACATAACTTAAAAGAGGAGGGATTAGTAGACAAAAGATAAATATAATTAAGCCTTTAAACATATTTCTCCCCATTTTTTATCATTATTAAAAAGGCGCTATCTATAATATAAAAAATTTTCTCCCCCTAAATACAAGAACTCCCCTTGAATATAAGTCTAAACAAATAAATAACAATTATCATAATTTTTATTAAAGGGAAACAGGAGGCATAATTCAAAACATAGAAAATACAATAAATTTAGAAATCATAATAAATAAATAAAAACAGGATAAAAAAAATACTCCTCTTTATTGAGTAACTTAAACAGAATTAAATTGCATTTCATTCTTTAAAGAAGAGAGAGAAGTAGTTAAAAAAAAAAATTAACAATTTTTTTTTCAAATGAAAAACTCCCCCTTAATTTGACAAACCATATTTTACCAAGTTTTGATGCACACCCAATAACTTCTTCCTTAATTTTGAAATAACCTGCAAAATAGAAAAAAAATAATATTTTGGTACCCAAAAATACTTATCTGGGTCCTTTAAAGTTAGAGACATGTTATTTTATAATGGAATCCATGCATATATTTCATTTGGAACACCATAATGTTTTATTCTACATTTATTTGATGTATGATCATTTTTCATACAATAAAAACAAGTAACATCATTTGGGTTCCTATAATTTCTATTTTTATAATTATAATCATAATAATTTTGAATATATTTTGGTATATACTTGATTTTATTTTTATAATTATAATCATTATAATTATATTTAGGAACATTTTCAATTTTATTACCATAATCATAATCGTAGTAATTATAATTACATTTAGGAACATTTTTATCAACCGTTTCAACATTTGAATTATTTTTACTACTTTTAGCATGAGTTGTTTCTTATAATTTATTCATATTTATGCAATATATACATTCATCATTACTAGTAAATTTACCTTTTTCATAAAATAAAATTTTATTGTTTAAATTTTTATTTTGTTCAAAAATATTTTCAAAATCTGATTTTAAATTTTTATTTTCTTCAGAAATATTTTTAAAATTTAATTTTAATTTTTCATTTTCTTCAAGAACATTTTCTAAATTTAATTTTAAATCTTTGAAATTCTTTTGCAATTTCTTATGAGCTTTATCTAATTTTTCAAGGTTTAATACCTATTTTGGTCCCTAGTTTTGTAGGGTTTGTTCAAAGTTGTCCTCTTTTTTTTTCAGAAGTTCACTAACATCCTATCTTTTGCAAAAGCGGTTCACGTTAGTCCTTTTTGCTTACGGCGTTAAAAAGGTTAACGGCAGAGTTGCCCAGCTGGCAAAAAGTTGATGATTTGTTCACTTATTATTGACGTGGCACTGACACGTAATTTGAGGTGTACAAATAAAAATAAATGACGTAGAAATATTCAATGTCTTGTACCGGTGCAGCTCGATACGGTGAACCCGTAAACGGTGAAGTTCGCCTCCGCGCTCAACCTTGAATCCATGGTCAATGTCGAAGGCGTTGTTTTGATTCCCGCCGCTCCCATCAAAGGCGTTACGGAGCAGGTTTGTATAGTTATTAGAGTTTGTAAAGTTTGTAAGTTAGGTTGGTTCCTCTCCTATTCAATGCTCTCTGTAGTGGCAGGTGTGCAAACCATGTGAAGAACATAGTAAAAAAAGAAGAAGAAGAAAGAAACGACATTATTCAATTTCCTCTTTCTTCAACCTCAATCACACAATCTGCGCAAAAACCCTAGAATCCCAAATCAGGAAACTCCTAATATGCAAAAACCCAAATTGCAGCATCACTCCACCATGTGAGGAATGTGAATATCCTTTGCCCCATGTCTTCGAACAAACCACGCTGTTGAACTAACCACGATGTTGAACAAACCATGAACTCAATCTCAACACAAATTGAAAGCAGATTGTTGAACCCCAAATCGCTCCAATTCACCAATTGGTTTTATTCTAAAGGCACTTTCACGTCTTTAATCCCTAAATTTCACGCCCTAATTTTAATGCTCTATTTTACATTTTTCACATGATTTTAATCCTAAACGTAATTAACACATCAAATTACGTGTCAGTGCCACGTTAATAATAAGTGAACAAGTCATCAACTTTTTGTCAACTAGGCAACTCTGCCGTTAACCTTTTTAACGCCGTAAGCAAAAAGGAATAACGTGAACCGCTTTTGCAAAAGATAGGATGTTAGTGAACTTCTGAAAAAAAGGAGGACAACTTTGAACAAACCCTACAAAACTAGGGACCAAAATAGGTATTAAACCATTTTTCAAATTCTATTATTAAAACAGCATAAGTTTCATGCAATTCATCTTCACTAAATTGACTATAATTATCAGAATCTCTAGATGTACTTACTTGGCTTCTAGCAGTGTCGTCGTCCGCCATTAAACAGATGTTTGCTTCTTCATCAGAATTGCTCAAGTCAGAAATTGTTTCATTGTCATCGTTCCATGCGATGTAGGCTTTCTTTTTCTTGAAGAATTTCTTTTCTTTTATTTCTTCACTCTTATTTTGATTTGGACAGTCAGCTTTTAAATGCCCCTTTCTCCGCAACCATAGCATCTATATTTTGATTTGGACAATCATCTTTTAAATGCCCCTTCCTTTGTCTTTTGATTTCATGAACCTGTTGAGCCTTTTTATCATGAGTCTCAAATTTTCTTCCTCTGAGTCTTCATCTTCTTATTTTCTTTTGCTCCTTTCTACCTCAAATTTTAAGGCTAGAGTCCTTTTTTTCTTATTCTTTGCTTCTTCTTCATCTAGTCTTTCGACGTCAAGTTCATGCTCTCTCAATTTCCCAAATAATGTCGCCATAGTCATTGTGTTTAGATTTTGTGACTCAGAAATTGCAGTCACTTTTGGTTGTCATGACCTGTCTAAAGATTTCAAAATTTTAATATTAAGCTCATCATTTTCAAAAGACTTACCTAGTCCATGAGATGATTAACAATGTTGGTGAAGTGTTTCTGAACGTCTGAAATTGTTTCTCCTTGCTTCATCCTGAAAATTTTGTATTCTTGGATCAAGGTATTCTTTCTAGCTCTCTTTATATCATCTATACCTTTGTGGGTTACTCTCAGCACTTCCCACTTTTCTTGAGCGATCTTACAAATAGAGATCCTATAAAACTTGTCAACGGTTAAAGTAGATGAAATAATATTCCGAGCTTTTACATTGTTTTGAAACCTTTTCTTTTCTTCAGCAGTCCACTGAACACGGGGCTTTGGTTCCTGCATATTGTCAATAGGAACAGACGGACCAAATGCAATAACTTCCCAAATATCCCAATCAATAGACTCAATAAATATTTGCATTCTAACCTTTCAGAATGCATAATTTTCACTTGTGAATAAAGGTGGTCTATTGATAGAAGCACTCTCTGCAAAAGTTTGATATGATCCTGCCATTTGAATAACTATCAAATCAAGCTCTGATGCCAATTGTCAAAGCGGCTACAGCGGAATGGTTAGCGTGGAATAACAAACCAAGAGGGTTTTTAATACGAGCGTGTGCCTTTTCATTTCTACTCAATTAAACTTACCAAACAAATAATAATAACAAATAAAGAAAGTAAAGTTGGGTGAAATTTGCACAGATAATTTTATCCTGGTTCGGATTTTACCAATCCTACATCCAGTCGCTTATCTCAAATCAAGATAAACAATTCACTACTCACAAAACAATTACAAATTACAATCACAAAGAAACAATTTATAAAATTTTAGAAACCACCTCTCTTGTTACCCCAAGAGATGAAAGTCACTTCCCCTGTAACCCACAAGGGATGAACACCTCCTCTAAATCTTCACAAAGGATGAACGTCTCCTAAAATCCAATTTTTGCAGACCATGTCTTATTTTATGTTTTTTCATAGTTTTTCCAGAATAAATTATGGTGACAACTCCCAAAATCTTTTCTCAAACCCGTTTTGTTTTCAGCTCGCCGTCTCGCCGCGATCCCGGTTGCGACAACGAGAACTTTCACGGGAGTTGTGATTGAGTGTTATTGTTGTTGATGAGTTAAAGTTTGTCATCCTTTATGAAGATTCAAAGGAGGTGCTCATCCTTCGTGAAATATTCGGAGGAGGTGTTCATCCCTTGTGGATTTCAAGGGAAGTGAGTTTCATCTCTTAGGATAAAAAGAGAAGTGTTCTAACCTTAAACTTGTTTATTTTCTTTATGATTGTAACAGTTTGTTGGTTTGTGGTAGTGGATCATTAATTCTCATTTGATATTGACAATTGGACATAGGATCTAAGCGATCTGAACTAGTATAAAAGCACATGTGCAATTTTCTCTCTTCCTTATTCTCTTATTTGTTTTAATTTATCGTTAAGGAATTTAAATCAAAATATAAAATATTTAAAGGTGCGATTTGCGATTAGAAGCCAATTCACCGCTCTTGGTTTGTTGTTCACGCTAATCATTCTGCTGCATCGCTTTGACAATACTTAGTTAGGAGTTAAAAGAATATACTTTGCTTAATAGTGAGAACGCCAATTAATTAAGAATTTACTATAATTAATTTGAAATAAAAAATCTGTAGATAATTGATGATGAATATATTTTGGAAAAGTTGTGGAATTAACATGTTTTACTAGAATTGTTTTGAAGTCTTTTCTTAATTTGTTATTTCATTTATTATTAACAAATTCACATTTATAGATTTTTCATATCAATCTTATTTATTAATTCTAATAGGTTAGATGTTTACTTTTATCTTTTATTATTTGTATTGTGGTTTACTAACCTTTTGTATAAAATTTCATAAAAATCCAGAAAATCAATTCTATATCGTTGGGATACAACTCAGGATTAACTTAACCTATATAGTTTGTTAACTACTAACTTGAAAATATTGAAGTTGTCTTGGTTAAGTAGTGATAACTAAATAATGTTAATGATAGCGTAGGAGTGTTTCTTACTTATTTTCTTAAGAAGATGACTTAAGAAACTGGACGTAGTCTCAAGTAGAGGTGAAGTGCAATATTATCTTCTTAACTCCTTACATTAATTGTATTTATTGTAATAAGTCTGTAAGAAAATAATTTTAAATGTCTACAAGATCTATTCACTCCTCCTTCTAGAGCAACTTTGTTTCTGATAATGTTGAATTTTACCTATATTTCTATTATGAATAAGTAAATAAAATCAACTCTTTCTTAGCTTTCTACCTTCTTTATGCCTCAATTTGTTGTGTTTCTAAGTAGTTAATTTAATTTCATTATTAATCCCCACTTTTTACTATGTTTAGATCATTCACATGAAGTTCTGTGTCAATCCAAAGAATCAAAGAACCATAAAAACAAGAAGAATATTGAACATGACACTTGTAGATGGGGTGCAGTTGAGCCCTATTCATCTCGGCTTGCTATAGTTGGGGTGCAGCTGGCCTGTAACTGAGCGCCTACTCTCTGGAATATGTCGCTAGAGTGCAGCTGGCGTGCCGTTAAGCGCCTACTCTCTAGAACGCTGCCACTGGACTACAATTGGGGTGCAGCTGAGCGCTCTGTCACTGTAATTCTGTAGTTGGGGTGCAACTGAGCGGTGGTGACGCTGATGTAGCAAATTTGGTCTATTTAGGGTTGAAACACGAAGGGATTTGGATCTTTGGGAACCCAAAAGCAATTTCTCTCTGTTGGAGCACTTGGAGGCGACCTAGGAGTTATGGGAATAGTCCTTCTTCTTCTTTGGGTTATCTTTCTTCTTCCATTTCCACCATTGTTATAGGCTTAATTTCTCCACTCATGGAGAGCTAGTTTCATTTATTGTTAGGGATTGATGTAACCACGAATCTCTTATGTAAACTACAATGTTTTGAATGATTATATGCATCATTGTTAGTGTTTACTTCCTTTACTTAAAGCTTGTTATGATGTAATCAACCATGACATGATTTTAGGGTTTGCTTAATATTGGGAAATATTGTGTGAATCTGGAACTGAACTAAACACCAATTGGAAATTGTATCTAGGAATAGAGTTAGGACCTTTGGTTGTCGTTAATATCATATCTTAATGCGGAAACAATTGCTAGGTTTTCCAAGGGATTGAAATCTAATAAGAAAGTCTAGGCTCTCTCTACCAAGGGATTGTGTTTGAGTAAATTTATAGATTGACATTGGCATTTTAATGAAGAAAAAGTGAATGACCATGCATAAGAGTGAAGTAGGTGGAATCATACTCCAAACAATATAATTCCATATCATCTCTAATCTTTCCATTCCTAAGTGTTTGAGTTACCAAAGTTCATTTTTACCATTCTTGTCTTATATTTACTTTAATTACACTAAAACCCAAATTATGGAATCATTTTTTGTCTAAGTTAGTTAGAAATTATACGATTGTTTGGTGACATAAGTCTTTTGGGAAACGATATTCGGTCTTACTGATTTATTACATGAACGATTTGGTACATTTGTCAAAGTCTCAACAGTAGCAATATTATGATCTTCATTGTGTTCCTAGAGAGGACAAACTCGTTATACTTGGAAAGGTTGATACTTCTTGTATCCAAGAGTGGTTGATACTTATGCTTGCCAAAAGGTTTTTATTAATGTATTTCTTAAGCATATGGCTTAAGAGACTCGAGTAACCTCAAGTGAAGGTGAACCAATATAGATTCTTGTGTGGATTCTTCTCTTCCTTAGTCCTTACATTGTTTGTATTTATTGTAACATGTTTGTACCCCTTTCTAGAGTCACTTTGCATCAATAATAAAGTCTTCATTTATCTCTAAACTGGTTACATTCATCTCAAAAAAATGGGTCACATATATCGAACTTGTATCACTAAATGAAATATTAAACGGATTAGGAGATAAAAAATGACAACAGAAAATACATTTTCAATACAATATTATGACTGTCTCATGAATAAATTTGTTGATAAAAATCAATAATTTGTTTTTTGTCATTCTACAATGAATAAAAAATAAAAATTCTAAAATAATTTCAAATTCATACTTGAAAGTAATTTTAAAAATAAAAGATATTTCCTTCGTAGATCATCATATATTAATTAAAACAAACTTTTAAATCTATAAATTTAATTTTCTAAAAAAGATTATAAAGAATTATAAATTATAAGTAAACAAGTTGTTTTACTAGTTAAAACTAATATAATTCAATTATAAAATAACTCATAAGAAATAAATACAAAATTTGTTTGTTATGGCAGTATACAATGAATAGTATAAACTATTAATTAATGTGACAATACAATATACGAGGGGGATGTAGCTCAAATGGTAGAGCGCTCGCTTTGCATGCGAGAGGTACAGGGTTCGATCCCCTGCATCTCCATATCTTTGACTATCTTTGACTTTTTGAATTAAATCACAAGTATCTTATATGTGGCCACTATGTATGGTTTTGATATTTTATTTTACTTGTTTTTACACTTTACAGCAGGGTTTTAACATAAAATGTTAAATAGAAAAAGTAAATGATTTTCTTAAGAATTTTAAAAAGGAAGATTAACGTAAAACTAACAAATGATTTTGTAATGACTTTGCGTTTTAAATTTCTCCACAAGAGTCGAAGACAAGCATATGATATATGACAGACACAGCAAACAGCAAACAGCAAACGAAGCAACACGGTAACACAACAAGTCATGATGTTGTTTGGTTTGGTCTGTGCGTAAGTGGCTTGATTGCCGGAGATGATCTGTCAAGTTGTAACCCATCGGGCACGCTGGAACGTGCCTACTTGTATTCTATTTATACTTGTACACTTCTTCACAAATATAACCATTCACAATCACTTAAACACATTCATTCACTCCTAGCTAACCGACTGATTGCAATGGCATCAACACTAGACACAAAATCTGTAGTTGTTACCTTGTTCATATATTTGTGGACATGCACATCTCGTGCTACATCCCGGGCACTCTCTGAACCTTCCATTGCTGCACTGCATGAAGACTGGGCTGTCCTGCATGGCCGTGTTTATGCTGATAGCGCAGAGAAGGACAGACGCCAACAGATATTCAAGGACAACTTGGACTTCATACGCAAACACAACAGCCAAGAAAACAAGAGCTACACTTTAAGCCTAAACCTTTTTGCTGATTTAACTAACGATGAATTCCTCGCGTCTCACACAGGAGCTCTTTATAACCCACACACTCTACCACCTTCCTCCAGCATCAACCGCAGTCTCTCTGTCGTTACGTCAAGCTTGGATTGGAGAAAGAAAGGAGCCGTTAACAAAATTAAGTACCAAGGCCAATGTGGTACGTTGTTGCTTTGCCACCCTAACTACCTATTTTATTATATATATATATATATATATATATATATATATATATATATATATATATATATATTCCTTTGGATGATGACTTTGATTTGAGGTGGCAGGGAGTTGCTGGGCATTTTCAGCTGTGGCGACAGTTGAGGGGATTACCCAAATAAAAACTGGAAACTTGATTTCGTTGTCTGAGCAACAATTGGTGGATTGTGCCAGCTATCACGGATGCCACGGAGAATCCTTGGAAAACGCCTTTGGGTATATAAAAAGCATGGGTCTTGGAACTGATGCAGAATACCCTTACAAGGAAACAACTGGGAGTTGCCATTCTGTGAATCCTGCAGCCAGGATTGGAGGTTTCGAAATGGTGCCTCAGCAGAGGGAGGAGGAACTTCTTCAGGCAGTGAGCAGGCAACCCGTCTCTGTAATCCTTGATGCTAGTGGACAAGCATTTCAGTTTTACAAGGGAGGAGTTTTCGGTGGTGAGTGTGGAACTCAACTTAACCATGCTGTTACTGCAATTGGGTATGATGAGGATGCAAATGGCAAGTACTGGTTGATAAGAAATTCTTGGGGTGAAGGATGGGGAGAGGAGGGTTACATGAAGATTATGAGGAACACCGGCGTCCCCGAAGGTCTATGCGGCATCAACATGCATGCCACTTATCCCCTACTCTAAGTATGCTTATTTTTCATTACGTCTATACGCACCTCTTTCCTTTTCTCGTTCAATTAATTAAGCTACAATTATGTAGCATGCTCTATGTTTTGACAACAGCTCTGTCTGTGTCAATCATTCTTATTCACTTTTGTTATATTATTAATGCAATATTATATCATTACAATTTCCTCTTTCTTTCAGCCTTACTAACTAATAATTAAAAATAAAACATGACACACTAATTAATTATTGACAATACAATTAACTCCTCACCTTTGTAGTAAGAGAAAACTACTAACACATTAATTGTTGACGTCTACGGTTCATCTAATAAAAATGATCACAAATACACAACTTAAAAACACTATCAAAATTTGTGTTCTTACATGACCGAATGTACTCTCTAATTCATAACTTTTTTACTAAAACATTAATTGATCATCTGAAGTTGCAGATTTTGAGGAAGATTTTATACAAGAGATGAGAAATTTGTGAAATCACACTTCAAAACATTGTTATTTATGTCAAATCCCTATGGATACAACACTTGTTTACTAACACAATATACTTGTTGGTGTATTTCAAGTTGTTGGAAACCAAACAACAATCCCCAGGATCTATAGTTCCATCGTACTTGTGAATGTTAATAATAATTTGTTTCGGAATATGGACCATCTTTATATCTGGGTAAAGGGACACATTCCTACGACTACTTATTATAAATTTTCCTCATTTTTATTGAGGAGTGTCTTCATAAAAATGTTGATTTGTTCATCAATATTTAGTATAGAAGAAGTGGATGCTTGTGTTCAGTTATGCCTCAACATCATGCACTTGTGCATTATGAGAAAGTATTTCTACTTAGTCACATAAAAACGCCAACTATTTTTATCAGATTTGGCTAAGTAGTCTTCGAAATGGGCTAACCTAATTGTTAACGTGTGACCGAATTGTAAATCTACGAAGGAAAAAATTTACTTACAAAAACTCTAATACTCAAATAAACAAGAGACTTTAAGTTAAGTATATATGAAATTTCTATACTTAAAATTGAGCTCTATTTCATATAATATCACATAATATCAATATATACTTAAATAATATTTTTTGTTTATTTTTGAGAAATTAATATTTATATGAATCTCATATTAGTATCTTATACTTATTTAGTCTTTTTGGACTAAAATAATAATTTAATATAGTGCAAATAGGAAAATGTGATAAATAAATTTAGACGCTGATCACAATAGTTGATTTCAATTTGATTACCTTTATTTATATTGTGTATGGTGGTGTCATTGATTTAATCTTCTAACTTTTAGATTTGAGACTTTTACTTTTGACTAGACAGATAAAAAAGGTTTTACAATTTAGTCGGTGTCACTGGACAACTCTGCTCTGCAACGCTTTTTTGGTGTTTTCCTATGTTATGGTGCTATATACTATATATTTCAAGTTTCTTAATAGAAAAAAATGAGTTGACCCAAAGCAAGTGGACTGGTATTAAAGAAAAAAAGAAGGATAACAAAATATTAAGGAATATTTATTTTTTGTATAGATTTTCATTTTTACTATTCTTCTAGTATGGGCTGGGATCTTCAGGTTTGTATTTACTATAGAATGCAAAAGACAAGTAATTTTGTGTATTATTACATACAAACATTATTTTATAAGAAACAAAAACTAAATTTCATAACGAAAAAACAATTGTATATACTAATATTTAAATAAAAGTAACCTAGTATACTTCAAAATATCATCTTTTAACACCGTGTTTACTTCCGCGGATGAGATTGTTCAAGAAGAAATGCAAATATGGATTTGTGAGTGAATTCATGTTCGCTTGCGTGGATTGAAGACGATGGAAAGTGCGAGTGAATTCATGTTCACTTGTGCGGATTGAAGACGATGGAAAGAGATGAATTTGCAGGATTGTGTGGTTTCGACTTCTTCGCTAAAGTGAGAGGATCTGCAATGATTTATGTCAAAATGACATGTTTGCCCTGATGCATTTGCAAAAATACCATCTATATAATAACATAAAATAACAGTTACAGGATTCGTGTATAAAATAAGAGGGATTGGATTCCCAGTAACCATAATCGATTCCTTACATCTTTTTAAAAATATTATTGCTACAAATCAGCACATGTGAGGAGTAACTTTGGTCTCTTTTGAAGGTAAGGAATTTGCTAGGTGAAGACGAAGCATATTTGCGCCTGAAGAGGAAGAACGAAGCCCATCAAGGAAGTTGTATTGGGTTACACAGGAGGAGATTTCGGTTCTGATGAAAGAAGCAATATTGAAGGGTGTTGTATTCGGTTCCCACCACCGCTGTATTCATTTCCAGCCATGTTATTCGATTCCAAGCTTGTTCATTTGGCAACGGAGTGGTGTATTTGGTTCCCAGGTCTTCGTATTTGGTTCCTCATTGTCACGTTTCCTTACATGATGGTTGTGCGAGGTTGGAGGTAGAAAATGGTTCCAAGATTGAACCCTGGCATGACGGTGACGAAGGTGGACGATGGTGGAGAGTGGAAGATGTAGAGTGTGTTTGAAAGGAGTGTTGAAGAACATCTTAAACTATAACAGGAAACAAAATAGTAAGAAAGGAGTGTATGATGCAGAAGAGGAAGAAGATGATGTACTGTTATGCATGAAAGCATATTCAACAATGGATATGAAATCTGCAGAGAAGATTTCGATCCCATTAAATCAGCTTATGAAATGTGAAGAAGGTGACAACATGTAGTCACTAGTACAATAAAAAGAAAAGACATCGGCTGTTTATGTTTATAGGCATCGGTTCTACAACCGAGGCATATCTGGACGAGGTAAAAAGGTTAAGCTTTATGCCTCGGTTATTGACCGAGATAAAACAAGATAGGAATATGCCTCGGTTCTTAGATAACCGAGGCAGTAGCGTGTGTTTTTTTATTTTTTCATACTTTAAACTCGGTTCATTCATTCTCATTCGGTTCATTCATTCTCAATCATTCTGTCATGCCAAACAAACCCAAGATTTCTCCCAATTTCAGCTCAAAAATCTAAAACAAACAAGAAAACCGTAACAGGAATCAAACAGCGTTCCATACTCAATCAGCAACACAGCGTCATCCATGTCCAAAGCCAGAGAAGCAAAATGCGTGTCACACAGCAAAGGGCATACCCAAATTTCTTCCTCTTCGCATATGGTGAAACAAAGCCAGGTTTCTCTGTTCTTCCCCCAACGGCGTGATTAGAGGCCAGTTATCCAGAAGCATCTCCGACCACCACCATCTCCCCCACGAAGCTTGCCAGCATCCACCATCAACCACTTCAAGAGCCACCTCCAAGTCTCCAGATCAGGCTGCTGGGTTCATATCCTCCACCATAGATCTGCCCTCCATGCGCCCAGATCTGCCCCCCCGCTCCTCCATGAGCGCAAATCTGCCCACCGTCACCTCCCTCCGTCACCGCTGCGTCCTCGTCGCACCTCCAATAGAACAGAGAAGAGGAAGGAAGCCTCCCCCTTGCAAACGAAATAAAATAGGAGAAAAGAGAGGAGCGGCGCAACTTCTATCTCGGTTTGCGAAATTTAACCCTAAACACATGTTATTACCTCGGTTATTTTTTTAACCGAGGCAATAAGGGTCTACGGCCTCGATTCTATAAAGAACCGATGCCTAAACGCTCTTAAAAAAATAAAAAATAATTACAAAAATGTCACCGCGCCAGTTTTAGGCATCGGTTCTTTTGAACCGAGGCATATACCTTTGCGCGATAATTACAAAAATTCCACCACACCAGTTTTAGGATCGGTTCTTTTTGAACCGAGGCATATACCTTGCGTGATAATTACAAAAATGCCACAGCACCAGTTTTAGGCATCGGTTCTTTTTGAACCGTGGCATATAGATAATTACAAAAATGTCACTGCACCAGTTTTAGGCATCGGTTCTTTTTTAACCGAGGCATATTTATTTGTGATAACTACAAAAATGCCACCGTACCTTTTTGTGCTTCAGTTACAACTTAACCGATGTCAAATGCGCGAGTTAAAATCTTGTTTTTTTACTGGTGAGTAGTTGTGTTTCCTTTACTTTCATTGAAAATGAAAAAGAAAGATATGAAGGTGCAAGAAAATTCCTAAAAACTTCCTAACATAACATATACGGTGGTGGTGGATTTTTAAGTCTTTGGATAAATTTTTATTTATATTATATTTTTGTTTTTATTGTGTTCAAATTATACAAGAAACTCTCATGTTTAAAACTTTGGAAATATTTTCAATCATAACCTTTTATTAATTTTTTATTCCAATATTTTAATAGGTCATGATATTCGTATCTTCTTAAAAATAAATTCATTTTACTAAAATATTTTTTTTATAATATTACAATTATTTTTAATAATTAATATTAAATTTTTTTATAAATATTTTTACAATTAAATATAACATTAACAATTATTTTATATTATTTTAATAATTAGAGATATTTTGCTAAAAAAAATTTATTTGTCACATCAATCAAATTCTATACTAATTTTCATAAATTTTATCTCTAAATTCACTTTCAAATTACCTCAAAATCTATTCAAACAAACAACAAAATATATATCCTCAAATTTCTTCAAATTCATTCAATCACTCTCCCCAAATCATCTCCTCCAAATACCTTCAAGTGAACTACAAATTATCAACCTTTATTTAAAAATATTTGACAAGGTTCCACATAGACTTATTACATTATTCAATGGCAATACTATATATCTTAAATATATTTCTATTTTGAAGGACATATTCTATAAGTACTGGATTCTATTGCATTTATAAAAGTAAATTTGTAGTCTTAATTACCTCTGAATCCATTTAAACAAAGAACAAAAAATTTATCCTCAAATTCATTCAATCACTCTCCCCAAATCATCTTCTCCAAATATCCTTAAAACTGTGTTCGTTTCACAATATTTACTGTTTAAGCAGATGAAAAAGGAAAGATTTACACGGAATTATTGTGTTCACTTCTGAAGATTTGAGATTGATTGCAAGCAGTGATTTGCGGGATACTCATCTTAGTTATTAGAGAAGATTTGCGGGATTAAAATTTGCTTTCCAATATTATCCTCCTTTAAATAATTTTCAATGCAACTTAAAAATAACAATACTAAAAATAGTAATAATAATAATTATTATTATTATAATAATAATAATAATGGAATTTTAAAAATTAATTTTTATTTTTCTCTCTCTTTATAATAATTTTAACAATTATATATAATATTATTAATTATCATTTTATATTACTTTTACTATTAAGGGTATTTTGGTAATCTTTAATTTGTATCTATTAAATCATTTTTTTTATCTGTCACATCAATCAAATTCTACCCTAATTCTCACAAACTTTTCTTTCAAATCCACTCTCAATTACCTCCAAATCCATTCAAACAAACAACAAAAAATTTATCCTCAAATCCTCACAAATTCATTCACTCACTCTCCCTCAAATCATCTCCTCCAAGTGAACACACCCTAAGTGAACAAAGCATAAGAGATAAAAGGTTTAATGTCTCTGTAGGTCCTTATTTTGGCCCAGAATCTCAATTAAGTCCTCTTTCTTTTTGCCGTCTCAATTGGGTCCCCATTTTTATAAAATGGTAACAATTAAAGGCCTACCGTCAAATTGGACAAACGGTCGTTTAATTGTTTGTTACGTGGCATGGGCAGTGTTTTCAGTAATCACATGTGAAATTAAAAAAGAGTTTTGTATTAAAAAGTATGAGGTTAAATCAGCTTTAGGGAAAGGGCATAGTGGGAAAACTCATTATGATTCCCACTTCAATAATTGGTCTTCCCCTCTCCTTCTCACACACAACCAGAGTTCGATGATCTCGTTCAGAGACTCTAACCGATGGCTCAGCTCACCCACCTGAGCCCGAAGCACCGAGTTCTCAGCCTCAACGCTCAAGAACTGCTGCGTGGTGATGTTGACAGTGGTGAGTATCTGCTGATTCTCCTTTCTCAGCTGAGCCACTTGGGTAACCAGATCGTCCAAGTGCTTCTGCTTCCTCATGCGAGATCGCCGTGCAGATTCGCGATTCGATGTCATTCTCTTCCTCTTTCTCTGATCCATTACCGCTTGCAAGTCCTCCTCAAAACCCGAGTTCTGAAGCAGAGAGGATGAACCCGAACATGTTCCGCTTGAGGAAGCCATTGTATAAGACACAGGACAACACAACACAATATTACAATACAATACAACACAACCCTTCTCAGTTAACACAGTTCGCAGGACCCAGACACTAGACACGAACAGACTCGGAAAATTATTACTTTATGACGACGACGGCGACGATGATGATAATGAAAATAGAAATATAGTAGTAGATATTATAGATTTATATGATATATAATAAGTGATATAGCGAGAAAGAGGTAGAAATCATGAAACGTAGTACAACCAATAAAGGAAGGCAACTGAGAAGGATTGAACTAAATGGGTCTTGAGCCTAATAGTGGAATTGATCATACACCCGGAAAAGAAGAGCTCACTGAGAATTGAATACATGAATCTCAAACATCAACAACAAGATGTTGAACATTTAATTTGCGCTTCTAATATCTACTTCCTGGAGAGGAGAAGGAAAAAAATGAGTCAAAATTCTCCAACCCAATTTCGTAAAGTTTCAAGCTTTGGTGTTGAAAAATAGAAAGGGATGAGATTTGTTATGTGGGGTTTGGGATGATAAACATGGCGAGGTTGAAGAGAAGGTGTTTGATAGAAAGTCAGTGTGAGATGGGAATCATAATGAGTTTTCCCGCTATGCCCTTTCCCTAAAACTATTTAACCTCATACTTTTTAATACAAAACTCTTTTTTAATTTCACCGGTGATTATTGAAAACACTGCCCATGCCACGTAACAAACAATTAAACGGCCGTTTGTTCAATTTGACAGTAGGCTTTTAATTGTTACAATTTTACAAAAATGAAGACCCAATTGAGACGACAAAAAAAAAGAGGACTTAATTGAGATTTTGGGCCAAAATAAGGATCTACATAGACATTAAACCAAGATAAAACATATTATCAACCTTTATTTAACACCCTAAGTGAACAAAACATAAAAGATAAAACATATTATCAACCTTTATTTAAAAGTATTTGACAAGGTTCACGTAGATTTATTACATTATTTAATGGCAATACTATATATCTTAAATATATTTCTATTTGAAGGACATATTCTATAAGTACTGGATTCTATTGCATTTATAAAAGTAAATATGTAGTCTTAAGTCGAAAAATCCCATTTTAAGTAAGTTATTATTAAGATTGATGTAATGATAGATATTGAACAGTGTGTATAATAGCATAAATTCAAACCTCATTAGAATTAAATGTCATAAAAAAACACTTCAGAAAGTTGTGGACAAGGTTGTCTGCTAATTTCATTTTGTTTAGTTTTTGTGTATACTGATTCGGACCCGTGACAGGGAACATGCGAGGAACGAAGTAAATGCAGTTGTCAAATTTGAACAGCAATCTACTATTAATCAGGTCCATTATAATCCATATACTCCAATAAACTTTAGAAAAGTATACACATAATTTAAAGATAAGCTAATTACAACGGTATGAATTTTACGTACGCAAAACATTTTATATAATAATACTATAATTTGTGAACATGACTGTTTTCGTACCCATTTATAAACAGTTATTGTGAATGTATGATTCAATAAATATACTAAGTAGTGGATGTAAGAACGTTCATTTAATATTATTAATATAAAGTAATTAAATAATATTTTAAAAGATATTAATTGATGTAATTATCACATATTAACAAAAATATATTAATAATTTGATTACGTAACAATATCTTTTAATATTATATATTAATAAAATATATGATTAATCAGATAATATATTATATTATTATTATTTTATTAATTTAACCAAGTTATTATATTTCTTAGATATTATTTAAATATTATTAGTTTTTACCATAAATTTTAAGATTTAGAAATCTTAAAAATATATATAATATTTATAAAAAATACTCACTTATTCTTAGTCAGTCTTTTTTCTATTTAAAAGATACAAAGTAAACTCTCTTTATCATGTAGAACTCTTCTCATATATTATTAAACTTCAATTACTCAAAAAGCTAACCAGCTTTTTGTGTGTATGCTACGAAACACTATAACTCATTGAATTATTTAGTTTCGGTAAGTATATTTAAACATGATATTGAGTCTATCTTTGTTGAATTTATTGCATTACTTTATAAACTAGTTGAATTATTTAGATTTAAAGTTGATATTTATTAAATATATCTTATAAAAATTTATTTATTTATTGCGATGAAATTAAAGTCCATTTATTCATCATATCCCTTCACGGTTATTTAACTTCTTTATTTCATGGTGATGCGAACATACAATCCATTGTAAAGAGAGAAAATGAAATCTTAACGATGGAAATGGAACGTAGTTATCTACCGATAAACTTTCACCAAAAACAAGATCTATGCATATGAAATATTTGACCGTAATGTTATGTGCGCCCGTGACATGGGGGCAGAGGCAGTGTGGAAGGGAAAAGAACAATAATGTAGTAACATTGATTTTTCCCATAAAACAAGCTCTTTAGTTTCAAGCACAGGTCACATAGAGCACCATAACGGATCCATCCAAGATCTCCCCAACTCATGTTACCAAAATAATTATTTTTATAATAATAATAATAATAATAATAAGAATCAAAGTTCACAAGCACCACCTCCACCATGTGAACCCACCACAAGGGACAACCTTTTCTTCTTCAGTTTCTCTCTCCTATATAAGCTCACACACAAGTGAACAAGTAAGTACAAGGCTGTTCTTATTTCTCTCTCTTTCTCTCTCTGAGTTTTGGGACCTCAAAACAGTAAGAACAACAACATATGGGTGCTAAAGTCAATATCTTGGTTTTGCTGGTTTTGCTTCTGGTTGTGTCCTTGCACCAAGCAAGAGCAGCAAAGTCTGGTAACTATAATGTGACTCGGCTGAAGGGAAGAAAGGAAATAACTAATAGGTGTAATTTGTTCATTGGAAGTTGGGTGATTGACCCTTCACTTCCTCTCTATGATTCTTCAAGCTGCCCCTTTATAGATGCTGAGTTTGACTGCCAAAAGTATGGGAGACCCGACAAACAGTATCTCAAATACTCTTGGAAGCCTGATTCTTGTGCCTTACCCAGGTACTCTTCTTTAAGCTCTTTCAAATAAATGCATATTTTCCTACATTTACCACTGCTTTCAAACCAGATTCTCCTTTCGCAATTACTACAACTGGTAGATTGGTTTCAACTTACAATAGATTAACTTGGCTCAAAAGAAGTTACCATTATTGCATGGATTCAAGGGCAAATCTTCCATGTTCTGTTTTGCTCGTTAGAAAGGATCAAAAGTTAGTTTTGGAATATGTTTGAAGTCGACAACATTTGAGTCTGTTGGTGTAATTGCAACTTTTGTACTAGGTTCGATGGAGTGGATTTCTTGAAGAGATGGAGGGGTAAGAGGATAATGTTTGTGGGTGACTCGCTGAGTCTAAACATGTGGGAATCATTGTCGTGCATGCTTCACGCGTCGGTGCCCAATGCCACCACCACTTTTGTGAGGAGAGAAGCTTTGTCCACAGTGACCTTCCAGGTTTCCTTTAATATCTTTTTTTTTTCTTTGTTCTCTTTGTCTCTTTTCGCAAATAATACTAAATCCAACATTTTCACGTGTCTTCATTTTTCACCCCTTTCTCTCTTTCTCCATCTTATTCTACTCCCTGTTTATAACACCCGTTTCAGAAAATTAATTTGTCTGTTTTTTGTAAGATTAGGCCATAAAACAAAACTGAGTTTTTTTTCTTTTCTGTTCTCCATTAGGATTCTTCAGAATAAGACTTTGACAGGCTGTGTGAGACGCTTTTGTCAACCCGTGTTGGAGTACAACTTGGAGGCTCTATTGCAATTATTGGCCTTCATTATTCTACACTTTAACTTTAATCAACATCAATCACTTATTATGTCATAATAATTAAAACTCATTCTTGGCATAACATCTCCAACCCCCCCAATGCATAATGTTTGTAAACATTCCATATAGATTGGTAGCAACGTAGAAAATAAGTGAACAAAAAGAAAATAGTAGCAATTTCACCCTTTTTATTTAATATCTTTTTGAGGATTTAATAAAATAATTTTATTCTTAAAAGTACTTACATGACTATTTGTGTATGATTATTTTAGCATATAATAAAGTTATGTAGACAAGTTACTATTTTCCACGTGAATCTTTAAGCATCTAAATCTGTGTATACAATTATTGAATTTGAAATATAATCTGAGCCACTAAAATGGAAGTGTGGTAAGGTAACTAGAGTTGTTGGTGGGTTTGTGCAGGATTATGAAGTAACCATAGAACTTTATCGCACACCATATTTGGTGGACATAGTTCGAGAAGAAGTTGGACGCGTGCTCACACTAGACTCTATACAAGCGGGTAATGCTTGGATTGGCATGGACATGTTAATCTTCAACTCCTGGCATTGGTGGACCCACACAGGAAATTCTCAAGGGTATTATTTCCCTCACCAATCATTTTGAGATTAATATAAAAATCTACAAACTATAAATAAATTTTCAATTCATGGTTGTCCTATGTAACACATTCTTCAAACTTAGCTTATAAATAGATTGATCTTATTATTTCTAATTGATTGTAGTAAAATTTTCAATTCATGGTTGTCCTTTCAGATGGGATTACATTAGAGACGGTCCGAATCTACTAAAGAACATGGAGCGTTTGGAGGCTTTTTATAAAGGAATGAGCACATGGGGTGAATGGGTTGATCAAAACATAGACCCTAGCAAAACAAAAGTTTTCTTTCAAGGCATTTCTCCTACTCATTATCAGTAAGTAACTATTGTTATTAGCCGAAATCCTTATTTTAGCAAATATTAACGAACTGAAATGCATTTGACGATGATGTTTTGAATCAGAGGTGAAGAGTGGAATGAACCGAGGAAGAGCTGTAGTGGAGAACTTGAACCACTTGGAGGGTCAACATATCCTGCTGGTCTACCTCCTGCAGCAAACATAGTGAATAGAGTGTTGAAGAACATGAAGAGTAAAGTTTATCTACTTGACATAACACTTCTCTCACAGCTAAGAAAAGATGCACATCCCTCTTCTTATAGCGGGGACCATGCAGGAAACGATTGCAGTCACTGGTGCTTACCAGGGTTACCTGATACTTGGAATGAACTCCTAAATGGAGCTCTAATCAGCTGAACTTACACTCTAAACTCTTATAATAATACTATTCTACTCAAGGGTTTAATTCAATTGTGACATAGGACTCTTCAAAAGTAGTTATTTGCAAACCGAGTTAGTCAGGAAGATCAATTTGTTACACATGTCCACAAAAGGGGTTACTCAATGTTTGTTGTGACTTGCAATTCAACTTTACTGATAATTCATGCACTCTTTGTATGGAACAACAAAATGATATATAGACTCCTTCAATTCAGCAACACCTATGAGACACTTTATTTTTAATACTATATTTGCTGACTCATTTACTAATGTTAATGGGTAAAAAGAGAAAATAATGGAAACGTTTAGAAAAGAGAAGCAAGTGCTACAGAAAAGATTTACAACAAACAAAAGAGAAAACGAGGACATAGCTAGGCCCACATATCATCGCTAAGCCTAACAAATTTAGGGATTATATTTTGTAAGGGTTGATTAGTTTATATGAAACTGTATTTCTCTGTTCTAAAAGAATATTTCCGTTAGATTAGGGTCAATTGTCGCTACAAGACACTCTTAGTGTGTACAAGGCCTTATTAAAAGGAAAAAGCCAGTATATAAGGGTAGAAAAGAAAGTTTTTTTTTTTTTAGGTAGGTCCCTCCTTCTGTTTTGTAGTGTATTCATTTTGTGCTCTCATTGACCTTCTTGCCCCTAAACCAAAATAAGATATTGAAGAAACCTTACAAGGTATCTTTGAAAAGTTAACCAATTTCCAATCCCAATTTAATGTTGCCATAACCATACAAGATATTCGTTATACTACTTTTCAACCGTCCATTCATGCCCGTCATTCTACTTGGAGATCAAGTAGGAAACCCTACATGATATTTGTCAATATCCTCCTTTTCAATATGACAACCAAACCACCTACACCCCCTCCGCAGCCATTTATCCACCAATCTTCTCACCAAATATCTTTGGCTTTACACACTATAGCAAAATTTACTATAGCAACCACAAATGCTACTATACCACCGTTTAACCAACTTTCACCTCCTCCTTCTCCAAATCTTCATTTTCGCAAAATCTAATTAGCTTTCTTGGATGTTTCAGATCCACTTGATTGGCTTTCTCAAGTAAACCAATATTTCCAGTTTTAAAATATTGCATGGGAAGTGTGACTCAAGATTGTTTCTTTCTATATATGAGAAGGGAAGCTCTGAGTTGCTTTAAGTGAAATATTCGTTGGTAATTACTTATAAAGAAATCTGTCAATAAATTTTATCGATAAATACTATGATTTGGTTCTTCTTCAACCGTATCTCTCTTTTCTCTTTTTTGTTTTACGGTTTCAGTTTGTGCTTTTCTTGTCAACAAAATCAAATTTGCTTATTCTTACCGGTGTTCTATTTCTCCCCCACAACCACACATTTGCAACTTCCTCTCAACCCAACATTTCATCTTTACATCTAACACTTCATCTTTTTTCCAATCAATTTTTAGTTGAGAACCCACCAACACATAACCACTCAAGAACTCACCAACACATAACCACACACACTAGTGATTCTTCGACTATTATAGGTGGAAAGGATCGAGATTCCTTGACCTACCCAAATTAATTCTCGTGTTCATGACTGAAGCGTAGATGCTATGATGTTTGGCGATAGTGACATAGCTTCTAGTCATGGCGACAACACGTTTGGATGAAAGTAAAAAGTTGTAGAAGGTTGAGAGTTGTGGCCATGAGATGAGATCTAATGAGGTTTTGTGGGTTTGTCAATATGGTGTTGTGACCTTGACAAATGGAGATAAAGAGAGGGACATTCGTATTTGTTTTTAAGAAAATAGAGATAGAGATAAGAGTGGACGAAAGATTTGGACAGAAAATTTGTTGTTTTTTTATTGACGAACTTTTTCATCGGTGCTTTATCGAAAAAATTCATCAGTAATGTATCTGTCAATAAAATTCATCGGTAATTAAAATTTTAAAATTCGTAGTAACTCAAATTTACTAACAAATTCATTTTTTTTCGATAAAATTTCGTCAATAATTTCATATATTTTTGTAGTATAAGATAAATGAATGAAAATTAAAAAATATAATAACAATTTACGAAAATACAAAAAAAATTAATTTAAAAAAATTAAGAAATTTTTTTAGAAATATATTAACTTAAAAAATGAGAAAGTGAAAAAATTAAAATTAAAATATTAATTTGAAAAAAAAAATGAAATTATAAAAGGTTTTTCAATTTGACAGAAATATTAAATGTGTTCAAATCTTTGTTTAAATTTAAAATATGAAAAAAAAGGAATGGATTTTAGAAAATAACATAAAAAATATGTTAATAAAAAAAATTAAAAATAAATAATTGTCAAATAAAATACACACACACCGTAAGTGTATAAAGATTAATATTGGAATATACCAGTGTATATTAAATATTTCATATTATACATATAAATTTTAGGAATTATAATTTATTAACAGCTTGATTCAATAAAAAATTTCGTAAAAAATTTCGTTAAATTGATAAGGAGGACATTTTTAATAAGTTAAACCTAGTTTTTATTTATTTAGAATTTCTTTCATTACTTTTTCTTAAATTTTAAAATTAATTTATATATAAATTCATTTGATTTTGTGATTTTTTTTCTTAAGTTTTCAGAAAAAAAATTGAACAAATATATCCTAGATCTGATTTCATATAGTATTATGTAATGTGTATAATATGTAATAAAGATTTTTCATTCCTTGTATACAATTTATTTCTCATTTTATCTTAATAATATTTTAAAATTTTAATGTTTTAAATCTAAAAACTATAACAGTAAAAGAAAAAAGAAAAGTAGTGGAAAAAGCTCATTAACAAAATAAATAATTAAAAAGATAGGAAAAAATAAAATCGACATTCAAATTATTACTTATTAAAGAAAATAAAATTAATCATTGCGTAAATGACAATTTTAGTAGAAAGAAAGATAAAAATTATCAATCAGGTAACTATTACTTCATCGAAATTTTAAAATTATATCCATATCTGTAAATCCGTAATTTCCTTTAATCCAAATTGTAAACTTAGGATAAAAACCATAATTAAAATATTCACTGTTAGAAGTTCAAACAAATTAATATTAAAACAAAATTACACTTAAGGTATCTAAATCATTAGGTCATATTTTCACCATGAATTAACAATCAAACTCAAAATCAAATAATAACTGTATAAAATATAGATTAAGCTGATATTACATTATTGTACTGTAATTATTACAACCAAAAAGTGTACATAAGGCAAATAATAAAAAAGTACGTTCATGCATTCGGAAATAACGAAAGGATAACACGGCCAAATCGACTAAAGAAACACCAACACTCCAACACGCAAGTTTCCTGCAAATAATTTAACATGTCAAGGTTGATGAAGAGTGGCAATGAAATGGGAAATGTTCATAAAACAATCTACAAGTTTGTTTTTTTTCTTTATCTATCTTTGTATGGACAAAATAATTATGTAAGTTAGATTTATTAGTTTTAATTTTTTAAAAACTGAATTTAATAGTTAAGAAAGAGATGCAGTACGTAAAAGGAAGTGAAACTAACCCAAGGTAGCTAAGATAGCAGAAGGCTAGTAGCCAACATACACAGCAGCATTAACAATGTAGCAGTCATCGTTGTTCTCAGCTACTTCTTCAGTTGAGCACACTAGTCCACCATCCACTACGTCAAACTTCATAATTTGCCCACTGAAATTATTTTCAAATACATGCATGTGGTGAATCCAAAAGGGTAAATTCAAACGAAAAACAAGAAAACCTTATTTAAAAGAGGCTGAAATGTCTAGGGTTTCAAAAGGACAACATTAACAAAATGTTTGTACTCACTATGGAAACACAGACTTTATTTTATCCTTATCCAAGTTTTGTTGCAGAGGATGAGGCACCCCCAGTTTGACATGTAGTTTCATGTCATCAGATGTCACACCAGGGATGCAACCTGCACCGAATTTTATTAAACAAAAGATCAAAATTATACTTAAAAAAATTTAAAATAAGTAAATTTATTAAAATAAAAAAGAGGAGTTTTTGGTGATGATTAAAACAAATTATAGCGTAAATTTATAGATATTTATTTTAAACTTTTAGGATTCCAAACAAAAGCTATATAACATTATTCCAACAATTATTTACAAATACTTATTTAACAAACCTCGATCATGATTTATTTAGAATTGACTAGAAGGAAGGAAAATAAATTTTTCTTTCATTTAATTGATAATCATTTAAAAGTTAATATTAACATGGGTAAACAATAAAACCTAACTCAGAAATACCTTTTTGGAATGCTGGAAGTGAATTGGTAGCGATTGCATCTCTACATGCTCTCATTGCAGCAGCTGTTATGTCTTGACTGTCCATCAGTAATATCATTTCAATGTATATAAGGTTTTGAAGACCCAAGAATGTTAGTAAGTATAACATATGTACAGAGGCAAAATAAATGAGACAAATGTTAAGGTCTAGGAATGAAATAATTATTGAAGATCCAGATAACAATTAGATCAGATTATATAATATAATGCTCTCCTTATTATAAATTTGTATTTTAAAAGTTGAACTATATAAAAATTTAATTATTGAGGTGAGATCAAAGGTATTCTGAATTTCAAGTTATTTAAAGTTATTGGATAGTTTATTCTAAAGTTTATATGATTATAATATTTTCTTTACTTGATATTAAAAATAAAAAATATTTTGTATGTATTTAATTCTTAAAAATATTATATTTATTTTATTGTAATTTTTATTTTTTATAAAAATATATTTAATAAATATTTGATTGTATGCAATTAAAATAAAATAAGAAACAAATTTGATATATATTTGATATAAAAAATAGAGAAGAATATAAGTATTTTTTATATAAAGAATAGAGACGAATATACGTTTTTCTATTAAGAATAGAGATGGATATATTCAAATTTGCATAACAATATTCTATTATGTAAAACATAGAAATTAAATTTTCATAGTAATATTTCATTAAAAAAATCATCAATTTCTTTTACTAAACAATTATAGCCTTCTCTTTTTCTTCATAAACTTTATCCCAAGAAAACAAAAGTAAGATATAGAATGAATACCCATGAAGATCATAGCCAACACCCATCTCAACGAACAAAAGCTTCATGTCATGCAATGAGCTTTCTTTTTGTCCACCACCTTCCATTATCACTTGATATATTTCTCCTTCAATGAAGCAAAGAGAGATTATAATGTTGGAAACAGTTTAACTATTTATATATACTTATCAGATTGAAACCTTGTTTCTGAAATTTGTTGTTTATAACTACGTGTATATGCGAAAAGGAGACAGCTCTTGGCATAGCTTGTCGTGTGTGTTTGTATATGTGTCAAATTAACATTGATATGGTGATACGTGTATGATAACCTAAGAATATGGTCAAATGTTTTTCAACACATAAGATGCTACGTAACATAGATGCATGAGCTGGTTAAATTTGTGTAATGAGTATATTTAAAATTAATTATTAATTGATTAACCATGTCATAGAACACATTTTATTTTAATTTATTGTGCTTGTTTAGTTGAATATTTTCATGGGTAGATACTTAACTCGTTTATTTAAACTACGCTGTTTTAGTTTCAGAAATGTATTTTTGTAAAATAATGCCTAATATTTGAACACCTTTTTTAATATTTAACCCTTACAGAGTTCAAGATCAGTCTCTTACCACACATTAGTACAAAAATATTGTATAATAATATTGTACAATGGTGGTGTTTTTTTGCCTTTCATGTCAAATTCAAGACTGATGTCATATCAGGAGACGTTAAATTGACATTAAATTTTAAAAATTCAACATTAATTTACGTTATTTGACGTCAAACATAGATCAATTTGATGTTAATCAATTTTTTTAGTCAATTTTTTTAGTTTTTTTTTGCGATCCTTTGTGATCTTTTTTACAACTCTATGTGAAAAACAAAAAATAACAAATTTAATTCAGTTTTTTGTATTTTATACACCAAGAACTATGAACATGTAGTATAATATCAACAACAATAAACAAACAACAAACAACAAGTTCATCAAAACAACAACAACAAGTTCAACAAAACAACAACAACAAACAAGTTCAACAAATAAGTTCTTCAAAACGAAAACGAAAACTAACGTTCAAAAGTTGAGTTCGTCAGAATAAGTGTTGTCACCAATAAAAGAGAAAGCAGAATGTGCTTATAAAGACAAGAACACGAAAACAATCGATCAAAACAAATGAAAATCATACCTAAAGTAGTTAATCAACATGCATTTATATCAAATAAAAGAAAGATTACATGTGATGGTTGTCAAATTTAGTTCGAGAAAAGTTTGAGTAGCGAAGAGGGTTTCGCGCGCTAAGATAAAGTGAATGAATTTTGAATCTCCTGCTCAAATTTTGATTGAATTCATTAACCTTTTAATGTCTAACTCTAGGACATTTGACGTTTTTTAACCTTTTGACGTCTAATATTAAGGCATTTGACGTCATACGTAAGTACATTTTCACCCTCACACCAAGAATTTTTGCAAAACTTACCCAATAAGACGTCGAACTTCTCAATATTTGACGTCTTATAACAAATTAATGTTGAATTACAGTTCTAAACAACATCTAATAATTCCATTTATTAAAAAAATATTACCAAATCATGTTGATTATTGTTAAACATGTCAAGTTTTATACTAGTGATGTTTAGTTAATAAACTTTTGAATATTAACACTAATAAATAACAAAGTGTGTTAATTAATAGTTTATAATAAATAGGAATTCAGTCCACCTAATTTCTTAATTTATATACTTATAATTTGTCAATATATTGATATAAATCGACAGGATGATAAAAAATATACGGATAAATTTTTCTATCCAGTAAAAGTCCTAAAATATTATATACATTTTTAAAATAAAAATATTTACTATTTTAAAATTTAAATATATTTGTAGATAGTTGTCAGATTTAAATATTACTTAAATTATATTAGTTATAACAAGAAATGAAATGTACATGTACAATTTTAATATTTTTAGACATATTATTGTTATTTTATTTTAGTTAATTTATTATTATTTTTTATTTTTATTTTAGACTTAATTTATATTTTTCTATTGTAAATAAAGAATTTTTTATTTAACATAAATGAGATTAGTTTTATATATAATTTTTTACTATTTAATTAATATAATGTTAATATATATTTAAAAAGAATATTTAATAAATATATATATATATATATATATATATATATATATATATATATATATATATATATTAGTATGATATGCATGTTGTTTTTATTTAGTTATATAAACAATTTTTATAAAATTTGAGAGATAAACTAAAATATAAATATATTATTTAGTATAATCATGAATGTAAATATTTGTATATAAATCAAGTTAAATTTATGTCTCTTTTATTTCTCTTTTCTTCTTTATAGGAATACCTGTATAATAAAGTCGTATATCTATATATATTTTCAAATTTTAAATATATTAAATTAGTACCCTTAAATTATAAGAAGGCATGTGTATAATATCTTTCTACCTAGCTTAGAAGAATTTCGTTCTACTTGTGCCACGTCGTCATAAAGCTAAGCCACGTATATATAAAAATGCAACACGCATAAGTTTATTTTAAAACAATTAAACTTCAAAAATCACTTCACAATTCTCAATGACGTGTTCATCTCTATCTATTTAAAAACAAAATATAGTGTAATGAAACGTTAACGAAAATAAGTTCCAAAACCCAATTATAAAAGGATTTAAAGTTTAAAAAATAACAATTACAAATTGTAAAGTACAAAGCTTCATAAAATCCTCCAAATAATCTCAAAAAAAAAATGTTCAAACTCAGTTTCTTTAACTTTGTATATTACGTTCCATACAATATGACCTATTTAAAAATATTAAAATATAACATTTTTTCAATGTCATGAGTAATTTGAATTGGCTTTTAAAATAAACAAATGTAAAATAGAAATAACTACAATCTATCTTCTTGCAACGTATTACCAAATCAAAGGTTATAAACTTCACTATCAGTTCTTACAACTTTTCATTAATAACAAATTCAAATTTGAGGGAAAACATATTTTATCTAATATAATACTAAGAAAATCAATTCTATTGAAATTCGAAAATTGCCCCTACTTAATTCTGCAACAGATGTCCAATAAAATGTTATAAACATAAAAAAACGCTGAATGCTTAACTTTGGATGATTAATTGCATCTTAAAAAAAAACATTTCTATTTAGTTATTCAATAAAAGTAGTACAGTATAGTGCTCACATGATACCTCTCAATGCCACGTCAAAATATAGAAGAAATGTACAATTTTTCATGTTATTATATAGCCATGAATGGTTCAAATCAAGAGTTGAATATCATGATAAACCGAACGAAGCTCTGCAAAGCCTGAAAGTTAATAACCCACATAAACAGCAGCATTCACAATATAACAATCATCATTCTTGTCACCCATTTCCTCTACAAGCACCCCACTTGAGCATATCAAACCACCATCCACAACTTCAACATTCAAAATTTCTCCACTGCAAATTTAAAAACAAAACAACACAAACTGAGTAAATAAACACAATACATTATCAACTACCCAAAGAAATGAGCGAAAGCATAGGTTAATACATGTTCATTAGGATCTACGAACACCAAAATTATGAAAGCATAGGTCAATACAAGTTCATTAGGATCTACGAACACCAAAATCATGTTTTTGTTCTGGGTTTCAAGCAAAATATATAAACTTTAATACGTAATACAAACAGAGAGATAAGAATAACTTAGGTTTCTGATAGAAATGTGAAGTTTAATATCCAATAAACAGAGTACAGTAAAAGATTGAAATAACAACAGCTAATTTTACAAGAAAAAGATGATATGTGATTTCATATTGATAGTCATGTCATCACTTAAATAGAACAATATAAAAAAGTAACAAAACAAGGCACTGATTTTTCACTGTTCTGGGTACTTACTAGGGAAAAACTGATTTAACTTTCTCCACATCCAAAGATTTCTGGAGGGAATGAGGAACCCCTAGCTTGATATGCAATTTCATCTGGTCAAAACTCACACCAGGAATGGAACCTAAATCAAACTTGTCTCAATTAGAAATCATTAGACAATTTTGAACGCGTAAATTACCCAACCATACATTTTTAAAATCGTAAAAGTTAGAAATAATTGGAGATTTTTGGTCATAGGAAACATCTTATTGTACGATATTTTCCGAAACTATCTAGAATTAGTGGGATGGAAATCAAGTCAAGCTCACTATAAATTTCTCACGAGAAGAATGAATTCTAAGTGCACAATATAACCGTCCAGTTAGCTATGGACCGGAAGATTGTAACGTAAAGTGTAAATATCCACAATTGGGTCGTCATTAGGCTATTGTTAATTAAAGGTCTACTTCAAAATCTATAAATATAAATATGAGATAACGAGTAGATGATCTGCATTTACTACTGTACCATTAATATTTGAACTGCAATGTTAAGCTGACTTTGGTTTCGGAATACCTTCTCTATGTACCTTTTGTACGGCTTAGACAAATGGTTACGAGAAGACTCCGAGTTGAAGACAACTTTTGGTCCCTTGTTGAAGTTGGACCGTTTACAAATAGATCCTATCCTAATGAACTAGTTATAGATAAAAGATCCCTAATACCAACATAATAATGTTAAACTAAATAAGAATATACTATTGAATAAATATAATTTACTTGTAATAAGTGTTTTTAGGATAAAATCTAAAATCTCCATCCACGATACATGGCAATTAATTAGTACCTTACAAACACATAAAGAGGACAGTTTAAAATTACTGAATTACTTGTAATAGATATAATTTACTTATGATAAAATCTAAACTCTCCGTCCAGAACACATGGCAATTAATTAGTACCTTACAAACATATAAAGAGGACAGTTTAAAATTACTGAAATTAGTTTATTACCACAGAACGAAGGGATAGTAAGGAAAACAAGGAAAAAGAGAAAAATGTACTCAGATGCCATAAAACAAGTTATCTTTCTAAATGTCAGTTTGATATACATTCCCTAACTAGCATAGGAGAAATTAAACATTCCATGCATTGATTCCTTTCACTTTCCTGACCATGGAAAAATATCATGTCAGTGATTCTACTATTTCTTCATACTTTACCATACAGGGCAATAAATTACATGTTTAACTAATAGCCACTAGGAAAATAAATATTTGTAAAGACATTTGCAAGCAACATGCTGAAAAACAAAAACATATCATAAGGCCATTTATAATGGGAAAAATGGATATTCAATCTCAAGACAGAAATTTGGCAATTAGAAAGTAGTACAACATCAAATGAAAGGAATGAAGATGACTCGACTAGGATGTGTTGCAACTGTAACAAGACACATAATCATGAAATATAAGATATTCATGATACATCTACTTTATTACTAATAAGAAATGGTTTTACCATAATGAACAAAAGGAAATTATTTCAATTTCATTTTTGTTTGACCCTGTTCAATCTATTCAATAAAACTCTAGAAGAGTAAATAGTCAAATCAGTCCCTAAAAAAGAGAGAATTGATCGTATTAATCCTTGAGCCATGAAAATTTCAAAAGTTTCCCTAAATAGGCATTTAATTGTCATATTAGTTCCTGAATGCTGTAATTAATCAGTCAAATTAGTCTCAACGATTTGTGACAAAAAGAGCTAATAGGTTGAAGAAATGTACATTTAGGGGCCTTAAGCATATTTTCTATCATTCAAGCTCTTATTTTGATTTGCTTCATATTTACTGTATGTACACCAAGAATATCTCCCAACAAAACTATACACTAATTTCTTTCAAGGGACAGCGATCACCAAAGTGAACCTTGCATCTTCCAACAAAGTGATTTTCAATCACGTGACTCTAAATCAAACCATTCAGCAAGAACATGGACTTGCGTCAATTCGCAATAAGATCAAGTTCAGTAGTCAATAATACAGGTGGACAGACTACCATTGAAGCTCCAATTTTCATTTGCTTCAATTTCTAACAAAACAAAAGTTCCTAGCATCAAAAAATCCAACCATTACATTACACTTTAACTAACTACCTTATTCTTTCATAAGAAGCAAGGCACCACCCCCATCGATTAACGTAATCAAATGCTCAATGCATTGGGTAACAAAAAACCCTTATGTTAGACCAAAAAGATAAATTATATTCCCACTCATGTTTCCGATTAACTAACACGGCTAATGTGTCTTACGATAGAATAACTCACAACAATAACACTAAGAAGTTGAACAGTGTAAAACCCAATAAGATTATACACACACACGCACATATACCTCTGCGGAAAGCGGGGATTGAATTAGAAGAAATTGCATCCTTGCACGCTCTCATTGCTGCTACTGTTATGTCCTGTCTGTTGGGTTCATCGCCATGTCAGCAAAAACCAAAGAAAAAAAGACCAAAATACAAAGAAAAAAAAGGAAGAGAATACAACACCCATGTTGGTCGTAGCCGACACCCATCTCCACGAACAAGAGCTTCATTGGAGAGGATGACCCTCTGCTACCTTCACTCCCTTCAACCACTTCCATAGTTCGGGAAATTGCAGAAAGTAAAAACTTTGATGAGCGATGTGAGAAAGAAAGAGTTTTGCGGAAACGTTGAGGAAAAGAGTTTGAGCCCAAATCAGTGATGGGAAACGATGAAAATGGAAGATTTAGAAGTGAATAACAGCATTCGGTCATTTCTTTCACAAACTCAGCGATAAATGGAATCAAATCAATATTGATGACCGATTCGGGCGAATCACTGCTGACCGGATTCCCAAAGTTTACCTTTTTCTTTCTTGTTTAACTCTCTCTGCCAATTAGTTTATTATATATTAAATTATTAAATTACTATTTACAAATTTATACCTAGTCTGATTTAAAGAAGTACTTTTAAAAACGTAATTTACTTGGAAATATTTAGGCTCTAATTTTTGTGAATTTTATTTGAAATGGTTCTAATTTTTTTTACATTAATATAGTTTTAAAAATTATAATTTGTGTTTAATTTAGTCATTTTTTCAATGTTTAAATAGTTAACGACCAAATGTCTAGCTCTATAATCAGTTAATAACATGTCATTTAACTGTTGATGTGGACAACATTTCATCACTATCAAACCTCACCCGATCTGCCGCCATGAAGCCTAAATACGTCACCACTCTCCCTTCATTGCGGAGCGTCGCACGACACTACCTCACCACCATCAACAAGCATCTGTAGAAGGAACCCAAAAACGCGACCCAACAACAACCGCGATAAGTCACTTCTTGTTCGCAGCACAAGCAGCGTCTACCTTGCCACCAATGCCTCAAGTCGCTGCCGCCATCAACACCGCAAGGCCTTAGTGCCGCCACCATCATGCGAACCCTAAAATTGTAGAGTCGCAATCTCCTTCGCGAAACCAGTTCAAAACCTGCACACAGAACTGTAACCACGAGAGAAGCATCAACATCGCGCCTCCAATCATCACGCATCAAAACATCTTCGTCTTCTCCGTTCAATCGCAACCATGTCACGACACCATGTGAAGCTGCAAGGATCACCGTCATCAACCTCTCTACCATCTTGCTAGCCACAACACCACCAAGTTTCTTCACATACCTGTAAATTCATCCCTAATTTGCACCGCAAGGAAGAAGAGAGAAGAGGCACATGAGATCCATTTCCCCAATCTAAAACCCTAATTTTGAGTGGGTAAGGGGCTGACACATGAGAATGCCTCATTGGCCACATTCACCTCACTATGCCTTAAACTGTCCACTCCCGCAATTAAATGACATGTCACATTTGGTCGTTAACTATTTAAACGACGTTTGCAAAAAAGACTAAATTGAACACAAATTACTATCTTTAGGACTACATTCAACGTAAAAAAAAAATATGACCATTTCAAATAAAACTGACAAAAATTGAAACCAAAATTAATATTAAGACAAATATTTATTATCTAATAAAGTTAAGAAGATATTGATTATTACTTTAATTTTTTACATAATTGAAAAGTGCATTACTGTATTTTACAAAATCAGTCACCTTTTTACTTGATTAAAATTTTAGTCTTTAATTTTCTTTTAAACTTTTAGTGTCTTAACTTTCAGTCATCCACAAGTTTAGAGTCAGAATTTTCTTACACACTTTTAATGCTTTAATTCGAAAATATTGTAACTTATTCAATTTTCAGATCATTATTTTGGATACGTAATGATATATCTAATCAAATTGACTAGTTGATCCACAAATTTGTAGATAATTAAACTAAAAATTAAATAAAAATATTTATACTATCATCTAAAATATTAATAATGGAATTTGCATATAGAAATTTTTTTTTCAATTTTATTATTTTAATAATTAATTTTTGAATTCAAATAAAAATTTATTTTTCAATCAATTTAATTAGTATTTAATTTTTATATTTGGGTCAAATATTAATTTTTTTAATATTTTTTTACTCAATTTTGTTGACATTTCCATTATATTATTTTTAACTAAGTGTTATGACTTAGTCATGTTGAAAAGTAGTGACACAATGTTTAAAAGAGACTTGAAGTCAGTTTTCTTTGTCTTATAATATTCATTTTTTTTAATCTACTAACATGTTCTGTGTGCTTCAAGTCCTTGTTATAGTCGTCTTGGTCATGCAATTGTGGCTGATGATGCAAAACCAAAGTAGTTCTTCTCATGGTAATGGTGGTGGTAATATGGCACATGATGTAACCCTCTTTTGAAAATATGGAGATGAAACAATTTTGAGGACAGTCAAAACTTCCAAGAATGTTGGAAATCAATTTTGGGATTGTCACACCTACAAGATTAGATTTATAGAATTTTGGTTGATTATATTTTATTTTTGTAATTATTAGGTAATAATAAATATTGTGTTATGGTTTTTTTCAACCACAGAGTCACAATCTAAGTGGGGTAGATTGTAATTACTTCAAATGGTTCGAGTGGAGAGTTCAATCAATAGTGTAGGGTATTTCTTATGTTTTAAGCATAAACTAGTAGTCAAGAAGGAGTGTAGGGTATTCTTTGAGACTATATCTTGTTGTAGAAGTTGTTGTCCTTGATAATTTGTTTGTGAAGTTTGCTTGTTGGTTAAACCATCATCTTACCTCCAACTTTGATTTTAATTTTGATTTTGATTTGATCTCTAGTTGTTGGAGTTGTTTAGCCTTCTACTATCATTCATGTAGTGTAACTCTTCTTCTCGTGCATATTCAAGAGTAGAACAACGACCATTCTGGTGTTCACCTTCATAGAAATCACATTTCATTAGTTGCCACTCTAAGTTGTGAGTTTTCAGATTGAGCTGCAGTTTTGCCATTTGTTTCTTTAACTTTTCCATTTACTGATAAATAAGTTTGTTCTATGCCAATATGTCATCTTGTGTTCCCAACTCTAGTATTCTTCTCTTGGAAGGTTGATTTCTATCATATTATGCTTGATGATCACTAGTTGTTAATGATTCAAAGATAGTTGTAGTTTCCACAACACTCTTCATCATCATGGTACCTCTTGCTGATGCATCCAACAACATTTTGGTTTGTGGTCTTAATCTACTATAGAACATGTTGAGTTGAGTTATTACATCAAATCCATGGTTGGGACATTTCTTTAGTAAGGCCTTGTATCTTTCCCAAGCTTCACAGAAGTGTTCATTCATACCTTGAGAAAAGGTTGCAATTGTTGCCTTAACACTGATATATTTACATGGAGGAAAAAATCTACACAAAAACTTCATTTCCACATCTATTAAAGCGATGTAACAGAATGATTAGCGTGAACAAATAAATTAAGAAGGGGTGAATTGGTTTCCTTTCACAAATGTGTGCCTTTTATAACTTTTTCTCAATTTTATCTTACTTAGTGAATAAATTAAACAATAATAAAGAGTAAAGGAAGAGAGAAAATTGTACAGATGATTTATACTGATTTAAATCACAAGGATTCTACGTCCAGTTGCTAATCACAAACAAAGATTAACTTTTCACTAGCACAAAACCAATAAATTGTTACATCACACAGAAAAACAAGTTTAAGGGTTTAGAAACACCTCTTTTCTTACCACAAGAGATGAAACTCACTACATCTGAAAACCACAAGGGATGAACACATCCTCTGAATGTTTCACGAAGGATGAACACTTCCTTTGAATCTTCAAAAAGGATGGCAAACTTCACCCAGTAACAACAACAACACTCAATCACACTCCCAGTTAAAGTTTTCGCTCTCGCCAAAACCAAGTTCTCAAAGGCAAAGCATAAGAGTTACAAAAACTCTAGGTCACACTTTACTCAGTTTAAAATAAGCAGTTGTGTGTTAGAATGAGAGACTAAAACATCTTTATAAAGACTTCACTCAAGGACACCTCCAAAAATTCGTTGTTAGTCTTTTCTCGCATGATAATCCATTATCCAATTAAGGCAATCAATTATGCATTTAATGAATGCACAACGGTCAAAACAACAATGACTAGCTAAGATAATCGATCATTGCACGAAGTGGTGTGTGAAGGATTAGAGAGGTGTAGTATCTGATTGGTTATCCTTGTTAGTGATGGATTGTCATGTGGCACTATCTTAGACAATCTGACTTAGGATTGCTAGGAGGGATGAAAATAGGAAAACCAGGGGATGTGGTAGTAAATGCTACTTGTATGGCTCATTGCTAAAAAAAAGGGTGTACTTGTAAAAGTCAAGAGTGTAGGAGAAAAGACTAATTGTTTAGCCTAGTTTAGAAAAAAGGAGTGTATAAATGAACAATCAGGGGTGCACTCAACTCCTTGTGTATTCCTTTCTTGAATAAACTAATTTTTTGTCTTGTTTTGCAACATTGACAATTTAGTTTCTTGCTTTAAATGAATCAATCTTTAACTTTAACTGCATCAACAAACATTAGTCTATCCAAAAATAATTTATGCATCTAAAAATAACTTTTTAAATCCTTTTAATTTCTAAACTCGATAACTTCAATTGATCACAAATCCTCTTTAAATCAATTATTTAAACACAAGAATTGCGTAAAAATTTGAATTTAAATCATAAATGTGGACATAAATATACACTAATGAAATAATTTTCTTAATAAAGCTCAATCAACTAATTGAGAATTGAATGTAATCTATATTATCAGACCAACCAATATAAAAACATCTTGAGTGATTTCTTCCATTCCTTGTGTTATAACATATGCTCTAACTTAATATTGAAGAAATTTTTGAATTTTATGTTTGAAAAAGTCTTATAGTTCTTGTCAAACTTAAAACTATCACGTGAACAAGTACTATAAGTCAAAATTTGCAAAAATTACAACAAATTTGTAAAACACAATTGAACCTCCCATCTTTTTTCCATCATTACCTTACACTATTGTCTTGTAAGGATGAAGTAGATTGTCAATTAAATAGTGTTTAAGGGTAGTTTCTAAAAATATTTCTAAAATATAGCAAATAAATATGGCTTTATGCGCTCAATGTTTTTGGATCTTTGATCAGTAGTTGGTTTCTGTAACTTGTTTCTTACGAATTTTATAAACTATATAGAATATAGAGGTCGAGAATTTTCTTTTTCACCAATTTTAAATATTAGAAATACAGTATATGTTATATTTAAAAAAAAAAATCCCATTCTGGGGATAAATGTACCATTTGATTTCTCGTTTTTACTAAATGTAGAGGTAAAAGTTTCTAAACTTTGATCCTCTGACTTTCTAAGGTATTGTCTTATGTACTATACACATTCTTTAAGATATAAGAGTTGAAAAACTCCTCGATTTCATTTCTACCTATTAAATTGAACAAAGATGTATTGTTATAATGGCTGTATATACTATCGTACATATACAATTGTTTACCTCTTATGGTCAGGTTTTCTCTTCCCAATGATTGCTAATTCGTGGATTATGAGAAATGGTAGAATACACAAATACGAAAAGAAAAACAAAAATAGTCGAGTATGTGATCAAAACTTTTATTTCAAAAAATTTGCTGATATGTTTACCCTTTCTACCAAAATATTATTAATATTACCATAGTAACAATATTAATATTATCAAGTGCCTTTTTCTGAGGTCCACAACCCTTTTGGCCAATAGAAATGACATAAATATCAACAATTTCGCAACAATTAACACCAATGGAAATGACATAAATATGGTACCAAAATTTATTTGCATTAAAAGAAAAATCAGTTAATATGAATGAATACTATGAAAAATGTTGCAAAATACGAAGAAATGTGTTTACTTATTTGCAATATAAGAAAAAGCAGTCAAGTGAATGGAACAAATATTAAACTACAGGATTCGGTTAGATAGCGAATTTTTTAATGATTCGATTCAGCAACACTTTTTATGATCAGAGATTTGCGATTTCCCAGTAATGAATGGATAAATCATGAATTAAGAATGCGTTCCTACTTTAATGATGGCTAAATACTATTTGCCATCATTCTATTCACAAAATACAGAAAAAAGTGAAGAGGAACTAATTCTCTGAAGCTGAGTTTGCTCCAGCATTAGCATGTTGCAGACCTGCAAAAGAATTTCTGTTGCTGGCCGTGGCACTGAATGTGGCATGACCTCGCTTTGTCTCTCAACTCTTGAAATGCTCTCATTGTATCCACATCAAAGCCTCCAGCGAACTGCCACACGTAACAGTTCATTATACCAATTGGCCCTTTAGCTAACAGGCGTCAATTTTGTACCATTGTTGAAAATAAAATTACCTGATGAACTCGGAATGCAAATCTAACTCCTTGGACAATAAGCTCTTCTTCTTCAGGCCCACCACCAACTGTCTCAAGTTCAGCAGAGACTCTCTTCATATACTTCATGGCCAATTTTACAGATGCCAGCTTGATCTGCCACAATTTAACATTGTAGGTTACAATAAATGAAGGGAGCTATTCTTCTCACTTTGTAGTAAGAAAGTTAGTACAGAAATCTACTACGTTGCAATGCTATTCATTCCGGAATGCAAGACGCACATGCAAATGACATTTTATTTATCTGTTTCGTTCTTCAAATAATTATTTAAAACAGATTGCAGGACCCTTCCAAGTTTCTATTGGCAAAGAGAATTTCCCTAAAATGAAGAAGACAAACATGTGGGGATCAGGGGTTTCCATGTGCTAGTGTTAGTGCAGATTAGCGCAAAAAAGTTGAGGTCGACGAAGCCCTATCAGCGAAGATAACGTCTGCATTGACATTTCGCTATCAGCTAGCTACTTTGTCTACATGCTATGTGGTAAACTTACGAAGGATAATTCTTTAAAAGAAAAATTACAGATAATATTGAGGGGTCAATCCAACACAAAAATTTTAGTCACCTAACATTAAATTTTATTAATGGAGGAGCCTATGCAGACAACACATCCACATTTTTATTCAATGAGGACTATGGGCCAACACAACTCTTGCCCATCGTCATGTGCTATCGCTATATACTGACCCATTTGTATTATATTAAACCTACAACTGAAGTTACTATCAAGCATAATGTGGAATTTTTCTAATATAACTTGCACGGAAATTACCTGGCTCACATAACCACTGTCAAGCATCCAATCCACGGGTATTTGGAAGACTTTGTATCTCTTCGTTGCGGATTCTCCCATTCTTGAGATATTGTAAATCCCATGTTCTAATCTGTCATAATCATTTAAAATAAATGACATTAGAGATGTTCACATGAGCATTTAATTCACCTTGAAAAAGTAGAAATACTAATAATTTAAAACAAATCAACACACTTTTCTAAGAGAGTCTGCATCTTTTTAAGAGCTGGACCACACAGCTGCCGAGGATCATCGCGAAAAGACGAAGCCTCAGATACCAACTTCTTCAGGTCACAATACCCAAACGCAGCTTCACGCAAAGCATCAGCCTTCTGCTCTGGCCAATCGAAGTGTTTCAGCACTGCCCTTTCATCCACCTGAAACAACAAACAAAACCAGACAAATCATAAACGATATAAAATATATTTTCTTCCAAGTATCATGGAAGAAGGAACACAACACTAAAAAGTAAAAATACCAAATAGGAGAGTTCGTCGTCAAGCCATTTGACAAAAGGCACTACATCTTCAATATCCGTGAATGCTGCGCTCTCCACTTCTTTGATCAAGTATCTAATAAAGTCTCCTTGAGTTTCTACATCTGTTTTTATCTGCAAAAACAAAAGATATTATTGACCTGAGATCAGACAGTATCAGAACTTTGGTTAAAAGAAAAAACTTTTATTAACAATTAGTAGTTTAACATTACTAAGCGCTCTAATGAAATGGAGTAAATTTTTTTACTTAATTGACAACTAGGGATTAGGGTTTCAGTAATTGGAGAATCGTTTCCTTTTTCTTTGACTAGGAATTCAACAAAATGCCATAATTTTAGAGCATATTTACGACTATGGCCAACCAAATTCGAATCAGATTACTGTCTTATCTACGAAGAAATCCAATTCAAAACAAAGCAATAAAAGCGACTACACATGTCAGCAGACAGTGACACAATAAATGCCAGTGGCAAACCGGTAATTACATCGCCAAATTCACGTGCACTTACAGCCAACAAGTGAGTGGAGCGGTTCTCGATCTCGCCGATCATATCGCGAGCATTCGCCGTCGCCGGTACCTCCGCGGCACCGGCGGACCCCGAGTCCCGCCTCGAATGTGAGTCCCTCCGCATCAACGAGTGGTAAAACTCCACCACCTCCGGCACTCTTCTTACCTTCGCCGGAGCCAACTTCCCCGCCTTCGCCGGAGGAGGCGGCGGAGGTGGCGGAGGGGCTACCTTAGATGTAGGTTTCCTTGGTGGAGGCGGAGGTGGAGGAGGCGCAGCCTTAATCGGTGGAGGAGGCGCAGCCTTAACCGGTGGAGGAGGAGGTGGCGGCGGCGGTGGCAGTGGCTGAATGACTTGTTCGGTTTCGCCTTTGTTGGAGGAACCGCTGGACGGTGATGAAGGAGAAGAAGACGAAGGTCTCGGTGGCGGGTTCGGAACACGAGGCGCGCGTGACCTCACGGAACCGGTGAGAACCGAGTCAGAGCAATCGGCGAGTTCCTCCGAGTTACATCGTGAGTGATGTGGCCTTTCCGTTTCCCCAGCCTCTCTTTTGAAAATCCCGCTTCCGAGATCCGACGCCGTTTTCTTCAAGCTTTTCATGACATTCGACCTCACCGATACCTCCACCAACCTTTGCGAAGCTTCGTTCTCGTGCTCGTGCACGTGACTTTCTAATGTCTCTGCTCTGCTACTGCTACTGCTACATCCACTATACGACATCGTTTTCTTCATCTCCACTATCTCATCTTCCAGCGCCTTTAGTTTCCTCTCGCTCTCTCTCCTCTCTTCTTCCACTCGAACCTTCAGCTCCTGCAACTCCTTCTTCAACTTCTCGTTCTCCACTTCCGTTTCCTCAGCTCTTCTTCTACTCCTTTCGATTTCAGCTTCCCTCGCGCTGATCTCGCTCTCCAGAACGGGAACAATGGCGATGGACTCCTTCAGCAGCTTGTGCTCCAGGAGCTCCGTCTTCAGCAGCGACTCGCTCTCCCGGAGCTCCTCCACTAGACGGAGTAGCTCCGCAACATCCGGCGGTCGCGGCTGCACCTGAGCGGAGGAGCGCGGGAAGTACGCGCCGAAGGAGCGAGAGAACGGGGACTTGTGGGACGAGGACTTCGCTGTAGACGGCGATGGAGGAGGCTGCTTCTTCTGAGGCGGAGGGGTGTGCGTGGCCGGCGCCGGTGACTTCTGGAACCCCATTGCTACCCTTACCTTGCCGGCAACCATGAGTGTGAGATTTAATTATTGATTTTTATTTAGTTTTTAAGATTGGAACTGGGAAGAGTTTTTCTAAGCATGACAAAGACGACGTCGTTGTCTGAGTGTAGATAGACAGAGAAGAGGAGATGGGAATGGGGGTAATGTTGCAGTGTGAGAAGAGAAATCGAGGCACAGTTAACGATGAACGGTCTTCTCTTTTGAGGGAAAATGTAGGTATAAAATATTAAGGATAGTAATTTTAAATTTTGTTAAAGACAATATAGAACAAGTTTGAAAAAAGCCGAGGTTGTCCAAGTGGGATCAGTGTCTAGGACATTTATTTTGGTTGGGTTTGGTCTGAAGGGGGAGTGAGTTGAGTCGGGAACGGTCGTCTAACGGTTGGTTTTGTGATATTTGGTTTGGTATGTTTAATTTTATGTTTTTGTATGACGTTGGTAACGGTTTGATCTTAAAGGAGTTTGAAGTCAGTAAGGTGAGTATCGTGATATTTTGGCGAGTTATCGTGGTTGTTGCGTTTGGTTGTTTGTTTGTTTGCCGTTGGCGTTGTGCAAGTCAGGGTGCATGACGCACCGGCTGGGCTTGGAGATGGTACGGTGAAACTATCCAACATTTTTTTGTTTCAAAAGTTCCTACTATGAAAATGCATTTAATGTTGGGTTTTAAGCCACTTTCAACATTTAAGTAACTTTAAATATGCAGTTAAATAATGTAATTACTCTCATCCTCCCCATAATTGTCGTTTGAATTTATTTTATTTTTAAAACAATTTTAAAAGGTTACTTATTATTTTCTTTCTCTTCGTTTAATGTTTAGGCAATTTTCAATCCATAATAAAATAAGAAATAACTATATAATTTGGACAAAAGTATTATGTCCTCCTGAAATTTAATTGAAAACACACATATAAAAAGAATACAATTTTATTGAAAACAATTGACAATTAAAAGGTAGCATGGTGGTAGTATTTTGAAATTTAGCAAAAAAATATTATTGAAATGCAACGAGCAGTGTTCAAATGCAAATAAGAATTCTCACAAAGTGAACTTCAATGAAATGTAACTTTTATAACAAGTATACAACGAAGCAGTATTGAAATGCAAATATCACCCAAAGAATTCTTACAAAGTCAACTTCAATGAAATGTAACTTTTATAACAACAAAAATATTGATAAGATAGGAGACTATTTTGTGTAAAAAGGGTGAATACGGAGGTCAAGATCTAAGCTATCAAAGAAATTATTATAGTATTTAAAAATTGTGTTGGAGTTTGATTTCACAAATTTTTCCTCTTTTTTTATCATATTTTCCTTCAAGTATATAATTTCAAGTCTTGTGAGTGCTTTTTATGGTAGTTTAGGTCCATTCTGGTATCCGAAGACTAGTATTTTTCTTATTGTCCTAATATCACTTTTCTTAAGTTAGATTGAGTCAAAGCTTGAAGAGGTGTTATGGTGATGATGAAGGTGTAGAAGCTATAGAGAGGGGCAAGGCTCACGGTCTTTGGTGTTATAATGGTGATGGGGTGGTGTTTTGATGTTGCTCTTAGAGAAGTTAGATCAACTCTAAAGGAAGGTAGCTAAAGGAGACTACATGGGGTGTTTTAGCCTTGACTTTAGAGACTAATAAAATGACTCAATATTTTGACAACATTTCATTACTAATCTCAAATTGGGTTTATAAGGGGAAGACGCCTCTCTTTATAGATGAAGGTGTCTTCAAAGTAGACCAAAACCCTAAAATTTTATCGTGTATCAAACCCTAAAAATCTTATCTTGGTGATGGAGAGCTTGACATGTGGCACTCTACCTTGTAGAAAAACTCTTCATTCTAAAGTGTCGTGTTTGTCACTTTAACAAAAGTTTCCCATTAGGAAAATGACGCATGATCACTACCTTTTTGTAAGAAAACTCTCAACTAAGAGCTTGTCATGTGGAAAGTCACTTTAGAAAAAGTTCTCCACTCAGAAAATGACACATTTCCACTACCCTTGTAAGATAACTCTTTACTAAGAGTTTGTCATGTAGCCACCATGTCTCATGTGGGACATGTAAGATCTGAGAAAATAGGGAAAATAGTAAGATAACTCTTTACTAAGACTTTGGGTTTTTGTTTGAAAAATAGTGTTCTTGAGTGTATATTTTTGTTAAAGCATAATTGTTATGTTATTTCTTTATTTTTATATTTTTGCCTAAGGACAAAATGGTCTTTTACCTTTATTTAGTTAGTGTAGAAATTAATTAAGTGGGGGTGTAGAAAGGAAAATCATGCAAATTAAATAATCTGGATATTTAATAAAATGATACTATGTAAATCTTTTAGAAGATTTAGTTATTCTTATTTTAAAAATTAGTTAAATGAAAATATGAGATATAATCTTGGTGGGTTTAAAGATTAAAAGAGATATTTTTATTAGAGAAAATCATTATTAGATAATGTTAGATATTTTAAAAGATTACATGAATTTTAAAAATATTTGGTGGTTGATGATATTTTAAAAATTATTTAAGAGAGAATAAGAGAGGAAATCTTAGTGGTTTTAGAGATAAATTGAGAGATTTTATTAAAACTAAAAAAGATAGAGATAGAATAGAACAAGATAAACAGGAAAAGAGTAAAAAGGGGTCTGAATTTTGTTATCCTAAAATCAAAAAACGAAAATTAGAAAGATAAGGGAGAAAAAAGACATTTTCTAAGAGAAAAGAGGAAGAAAGTTGCAGAAAACCTTAGTGCAAGGGAGGATTTGTGGTGTTTTTGAAGTTAGATAAAAATCTAGTATATGTACTTTGTCGCTATAGGTACATTCACATCTGGTTGTATCTTAAGTACACATCCAATAAGTTTAACAACTTGTAACCTACCGTGTTGTCCACAAGCTGATCAATGTTACGGAGTGGGTATATGTCCTTTAAGTATGTTCTTTTGAGGTCGGTGTAATCAACGCACATGCGCCATTTGTTGTTGGCTTTCTTCACCATGACAATTGTTGAGATTGTTGATAGGGAGTGCACTAGTTTAGCTAAACCTACAATCTCAAAGCTTCTGGTTTTTTATGATGACAACACATAATTAATAACACATGTGTTGTTAAATGTGTTACATGTTCATAGCTTTCATGTTTATGATTATTTGAGAACATGTTTGTGTTGATTCTGTCATTGCTGCAATTCACTGTGTTTTACATGAGATCTTATCTGTGAATGCATGACATATGTTTTATAAAAGGAAAACCACATGCACTTTGGTTGAACTTATAATATGTAGCAAAACAACAGTTTTAAGTCGACTTCATTATGAAGTAAGTCGATTAAAACTCATGGCTTTGCACAAACTTTTTCAAAGTGTGCTATGAGTATTTTTGGAAAGAAAATTTTTCAAAACTGCATTGAAGTGTTACAAAGTCGATTGTATGCGCAAGCTACTCGACTTAGTTAGTTATGTTTTGAAATTTTGTTAATGCTTGTGATGTCTAATGGCTATATTTTATATCTTTGACTAAACATTGATTGTGAGTCAACTGTATTAAATGCGAAATCAATTAAGTTGGTTTGACTGCTACTAACTGTTATAACTGTCTAAGTATAATCGACTCTATTAGTAGCATAGTCGACTTAGGAGCGTCAGTTTTGTAAAAAAACTATATATAGACGGGAATTTGATTTCTGTAGAGACTTTTGTGAATCTAATGTTTTGATTGAATTGTTTCAGATTATTGATCTCTGGTAGAACGTGCTAAAGCTCCAAGAATCCATCAAAAAAGACCGAGGTGTTCATTCTTTGGTGATTGCTTGACGAGCAAGAATCTGTGTGCATTGATGATCAACCTACACTTGAGGTGTCTGATACGTGATCAACTTCTTTTCTCAATCTATTGAAGATTGTGGTTGCCCTGTTGTGACCACAGAAAGAGAACGGCGTTCTGGACTATGAGGATTGTTCCAAGTGATTAAAGACTACAGGAGAGGGGGCATCTTGTTGTTGTTCTTTGTTTGTATATGCCTATATTTTGTTTAGAGGGTCAGAGAGGTGTTTTATATTTTGACGTGGAGGTCGTTATAAAAGTCTTGTTGTAAAAACCTTGACCATTATAGTGCATTTGCTTCTTGGGATTGGAAGGACACTGGATGTAGCTAGTTTGGCCGAACCAATATAAAACCTGTGTTTGAATTCTCTATCCCTGCACTTTTAATTTTCTAAGTCGACTTTAGTTTTCACGTAGTCAACTATTTCCGCTACACTTAAAAAATCTTATTCCTTGCGATTCAAGAAACTTTTGAAAGATCATCCTTTGTGAAAAAGATTTTTAAAAGACTCTGATTTTTGTGTTTCATCAATTCACCCCCCTCTTGGTATTGAAACTAAGTCATTCTACTTCAACAACAATGTTGGCAAGCCATGTGGTGTAGGTGACTTCTTTAATGAAATTGGTTTTAAGGAGCATCATTCCTTCTTTGTTGACAGTGTCCTTGTGCTCTTCTCCGAGCTTTATTTTTCCTTGGGCCATGTGCTTGGCTTGTAGAAGGATGGATAAATGATGGCATAAGAATCCAAGGCCTTGAACCAGGAAAATAAATTTGTGTTATGTTTAAGAACTTCTATTATTTGACCGCAAATTGGCTCTATTATTGTTACATGGGTTGTCATGCTGGTGCTATCAGGCTAGTAAGGGGCATATATGATGTTGTTTTAAGGCTTAGAGCGTAGTAGGTCCTTGCGTTATTTGGATCTGCCATGATAGTGATAATGAATAAGTGGTCCTCGATCAGGAACTTCAATTCCATGTGTGGAGGGGACACAACGAGTTCGAGCTTGTTTATCATTCTTTGTCCAATCAAGATGTGTCCACCTTCACTATGAGGTATCATACTATTACAGTGCGATGGGGTTCTAGCATCCCCAAGGTTATTAATAAATCAATATATCATTTGGTGTGGACCCGTTCTTCGACAACATCGAGTAGAGGTTCTGGGTAGGTCAGATTAAGTTCGTGGGGATGTCTAACTTTTGGAAGGCAAGCCAAAATAGGATATCAGTCAAGTTGCCTTGATTGATAAAAATATTATGCACTTGACAATTGACAATGGTTTTTGTGATGACCATTGTGTCATCTTGATCTAAGTCATCTATTCATAAATCTTCATCTATGAAGGTTACAAGATGCAAGCGTCTTGGTGGGAATTGACTCACTAAGTTAATGCTCTTTTGGTATCTTCTTTGTGTCGCTCAGGAGCTTCCCCCTTTAGGGAAACTTTCGTCAATGGTATGAATGTTTCCCCTCGCCTTTGCAAGGCTAAGTTGTGCCTGAATTATCTAACTTCAAATCATAGGTTGGATGGGAGGCGAAGTGAGTTATTGTACTTGGAGGGGCTTCATGTTGGGTTAGTTTGATTGTCCTTAGTCTTGTGATATAAAGCCTTTTTGTGCCCTCTTCCTTGACCTCTCCCTCTTCAGCCCTTGCTTCAACCATCTTTACCTTGTTAAACAAACTAGGTTAAGGTGCTAGAGTGGATGAACTCTTCGATGATATCCTTCAAGTATCTACATTCTTTCATGGCATGACCTATGCTTTGATGGTAGGTGCCTGAGGTCTTGGGAGTTGGATGAGTTCTATGTTACACGTCTCTCTAAGTATGGTGTCCTTACTAGCATTCAAGGGATACCCTGGTTGTATTGGAACGTAGCTTAGTCTCTAACATTGGTCTTCATGCCTTTCTAGCTCCTTGGGACTTTGGGCTTCTTTGCCCTCTTGGGTGTTTTCTTCTATGGTCATGTACTTTGTGGCTCTCTCTCACAGGTTGTCTATGTTATTTGACCTTTCGATGAAAAGAGAATAAGAGAAAGGCACGGGTTGGAGACCACAGATCAAGGAATGCATAATTACAAATAGAGTCCAGGATATTGGTCATTGCAATGGTGTATCTTTCCATGAAGGGCCTAAGGGTCTCGTTTCCCCCCTACTGTGTGCTTCAAGGCAGCCGATGTGGTAGGTAGAATTTTGCAGTTAGCAAATTGAGCTCAGAACAAGGTACTTAACGCGTTAAAGAAGTCTACTAAATACGGGGGTAGTGTATAATACTAATCCAAGGTCGGTCCTTCCAAGGTGGTAAGAAACATCCAGCAAAAATCTCTTTTCTTCTTAAATATGAATACTAACCTAGATTAGATAAGCCTTCATATGGGTGGTTGAATCAGTTCTTTAGTTGTATTTACATATGTTGATAAGAATCCGCTTTAGGATGTTGGCCTAATCCCCTTTTTAAAAAGATGACAATTCTCGACTTCAAGTGGGCATGAATAGGTGGTCTTATCTCGAAAATCATAAGTCTAAGGGCATATATGAGAAGTATGGCGTCCTTCCGGTAGAGTTTTGTGGGTCTATTGACCCCCTATCCTTGACGTGGGCTATGATGTTTCCACGTGTCATGGTCCCATCTCAAGTAGTGGGATCTGCTCCAATCTCTTTGTATATGTGTTGAGCAGGTTGATTGTAGTCCCCTTGGGGGCTTTATTGAGGTAAAGTGATGTGCTTTGCTCAGGGTTGTGCGGTCTTCCTTGTAGTGTTTTTTGTGTGTTAGGGTCCTACTCCTGCCACGATGATTTCACATGTGAGATTCTTCGCTTGCCGTTGAGTGCCACATATGCACTACTAACTCAAGGGTTTTTTTTGTCAAGGACGAGAATGTGAAGGTGGATCTCTGTTTTCCAGGGTGTTCAACATTTGGTTTAGTGCTTGGGTATCTGCCTGGTGTTAGGTGCACAAGGCTTTGAGCTCGAAGTTGTAACACTTGTGTTATTCTTCATTTTCCTACATTAGTGTTTGTATTTGATTTTGAAGGGTTGTTAACTGGTTGGATTCCAACTTATGTGACAATTGCGCTTGATTTAGGGTGGTAACCATGAAAGAGTGAGTTTGAGGAAAGGTTTTATCGAGCTCATTGTGAAGATGCTTTTCCCTATAAAGACCAACAAAACAACAGGGAAGCCAACAACAAGAAGACAAAACTACATTTCTTAATAACCTTCTATGCAACTACAATTTAATCGACATTGAAGGACCAATGGAAAGGGACACTAATGACCAGAGACATACTAAGCTGGCTAATATTGACAGTAACAACAACAACAACTCTACTGAAGGTGAAGAAAATCGCAATCACAGAAGATCCATCAGAGTTAGAAGGACTCCAAGGTACCTAAATGACTATGTGCATTAGCTTAATCAATCCTTGTGCATGAAAAATAATTTCAAGACCCCTTATCCCATTTCTAACATGATGTCTTATAATTTTTTATCCGAAAAAAACCTAAATTACACTTTGGCCATAACTGCCAATGTAACACCCGTGAAAATGTAAAGATTATAAATAAGGCTTGAATATGTTTTACCAAAATCTGCATGAGTTCAAAAGGTGTGGTGTAGCATGCAAGTATTGAGTAGAACATAAATTTCTATTTATTTATTTATTTTGTGCATATAAGTGTAACACATGTTATCGCATGGTTGTTAAATTTATGAGGTTCTATATTGTAAATATGATGTATTGGCTTGTTTGTATAAATGTGTGTCTAGGATTGAATGATTGTGTTCAAATCCTAAGAAGATAGCTTTATAAGAAAACTTTACTCTTAAGTTATAAAATAATCTAATTTAAAAATAAAATAAGAGCTTATTAAACAAGAAATAAAAAGAAAGAGGTACGTAACAAATTAAGAAAAAAAAGAAAAGAGAGCATAATGAGACAGAGAGATTGAAGAGGAGAAAAATATATTATTGTTTATTTGAGTGGATTTGGAGGTAAGTGAGAGTGAATTTGGAAGTAAAGTTTGTGAGAATTAGTGTAGGATTTGATTGACGTGACAAATTAAAAAAATTTACTTCGAAATCCACTTTCATTTACCTCCAAATTCACTCAAATAAACAACAACAAAATTTACCTTCAAATCCTCTCAAATCCCCTCAATCACTCTCCCCCAAATCCATTCAACTAAACAAAGCCTTAATGCCCAGAAAGTAAATTAAATGAAAGTGGGAAAACATTAAAGAAATTGTAAATTATAGGTTTGTCATTATTTCTTTTAATTAGATTTACAAATAAGTAAGAATTAGCAGTTATGTTAATTAAAATTAGAAATAATCATGAGTTAACATGAATCCTTATTTTGTAAAAGGAAGAAAATGATTTAAATAAATAAGAATGAATGGTTGCACAGTGGGAAGAGAGCCCTGAGTTATCTTTGATTAATTTGGAAAGAGAAATTATAAGAGAGGATACAATGACTAGGGTTTCGCTTATGAAATAAAAGTTTCATAATTCATTCTAAAATCTTAATTGAATACACTAGGATGAAACTGAATTAAATTCTTAATCGGAATATTTTCCCATTGGGTTTCTTTCTTGCGGTCCACTCAATCCTGGGTTTTTCTCTTGTCTCAACCTATGGCAAAAGCCTCGTGGCGGCGAGGACAACGAAGCTATGAAGGTGTGACGTAGGCGGCGTTTTCGCCTTCTTTGGTGGTTGGTGGTGTGTTCGTGAGGCATCTTCTTTTCCTCTCCCTTGTTCAACTTTGCAGAATCTTCTTCTCCCTGTTTTTTTCCGGTTTTGGTTCGCATTGCAAGGAGCGAAGGTTTCTTTCCTCTTCTCTTTCTCGGTTCTGGGTAGGTTTTTGCAGGTGGGACGTGAACTCCTTCCTCTATGATGCATGACTTCGTTTTTCGACGTCTCTCGTATCACGAGGGTCTTAGTTAGAGGTGCCTTCCGATGGCAAGCGCGACAGTTCGCGGCGCAAGGATCTCGTCCGCTAGTGTCTTCGCGACAAGGATTTCGAATGGGGTTTAGGGGTTTTCTGTTCTCACGTGAGGCTCGCAATTTGGGGTTTATTTCTTGTATTTGTTCTATTTGTTTCTTCTCTACAGGATTCGGGGTGGTATGTTTATGAGCCTGTATAGGAAATTTGTAGTGACGATGTGTTGAAGACGTTGTTGATACGATAACGTTGATGGTATAATAGTGATAGGGTTATTGAAGATACTAATGATGGTAAGGAGTGTAAAAATGATTATGTTAGTAGGATAGATGATGGTAAGAGTGTAAAAATGATTATGTTAGTAGGATAGCGTTGTAGATGATTGATTTGTATTAAGTTGTGTTTGTTTCCTATGTGCAAATTTTATTGTCATTGGTTGTGCTATGGTAGTTTACTCATATTTGTTTGTGTTGTGGTTGTGTGTGTGTGTTTTGCGATGATCGTATGGCATTTGGTTATACGGGAGTAGGGGATGTTACAGATGCTCCAGATGCATGATAGAGATGCGAGAGTGGGAAGACGACTTGAGTTATTTAAAGTTTTTGTGCTATAAATTTTAGAAATAATGTAATCGGGTTTGCTTTATTTTGTTTTGATTTTATTAATTTCGGTATTATATAAGTTGATTTTCGCAATGATATTATGTTTTTTCAAAGTTTTAAATTTTTCCTCATAATCGAGACATCCCAAAAATCGGGATGTTACAGCCAACAATGAACCTCACTCTTATGATTAGGCAAAAGACACACATGAGTGGGCAGATGCTATGCAGAAAGAAATCAAGGTCTTACAAGATTATAATACCTGATATCTAACATAACTACCTCCTGGAAAAACTCTCATCCGTTGCAGATGGGTATACAAGACCAAATGTAAAGTTGATGGCACCATAGAAAGATACAAGGCCTAACTAGTAGCTAAAGGCTATATCCAACAAGAAGGAATATATTTTCTGGATATGTTTTCTCCAGTTGCTAAGTTCACTACTGTCAGGTTACTGATTACTCTTGCTGCTTCAAAGAATTGGTTCTTACACCAGCTTGATGTGGATAATGTGTTTCTACATAGGAACCTAAATGAAGAAGTTTACATGGAGCCACCACCCGGACTACATGTCCATGAAAAAGGTCAGGTTTGTAGGTTCACGAAGTTCCTGTATGGACTGAAACAAGCCAGTAGACAATGGTTTGAAAAATTATCCTCCTTTCTTATTTCTGCCAATTATACTCAATCTAAATCTGATCATTCACTCTTTATTAAGAAAACATCTACAAATTTCACAACTCTGATATCGTATTAAGAATGGTACGAAGAAAGAGAAGAGCTTGAGAAACCCTTCATTGTAGAGGAGAAAGAGGTGCACATGGAGGAAACAATCATGGAGGAAGAAACTTCGATGACTATGTAAGAACAACTCAAAACCCTTTTCTCTCCTATGTATTTCAGTAATTCCATTACATTGGTGAATAAAGGAAAACCATATTTATAAGGTTCTCTCGAAGAGAAAAAAGGGGAAAAGTCAAGAACCCTAACTGAAAAATTAAAAACCCTAACTAGCAAAACAATCTAATTGATTAGTGATTGATTACTGTATTTAAATAATAATCTAACTGATTGACTAATTTTAACTGTTTCAATATTGTTTGAGAAAATTATTCAAAATAATTAAGAGATATAATTTTTACTAAATATTTGAGGTTAAATCAATTATTATATATTTTTTATAAAACTATCTAAATTATACCACTTGATTTGATTATATTGCATCCAACTTAATTGGACTTATATAATTATATTATAAATACATGTACTCGTATATCTCAAATACAACAAAGGTATTATAACATGTATTAACAATCATGTTTTAATAGTACAATTAATATACTTTTATTTAATTTAATTGTAATCTATTTTAAAATATAATGATTTAATATCACATTTGGTCTCTATATTTGTTGATTTTGTTTAATGTAAGATTATTTTTTTTGAATATTCAATATGATCCCTAATTTCGTAATTTATGTATATCAAAAAATCAAATTGAACATAAATTACGAAATTATGAAACACATTTAACACTAAAAAAATAGTTTCATACTAAATAAAATTAATGAATATAGAGATAAAAAGTGACATAAAGTCAAATATAATCTAGTCCAAACATGCCATAATTTGTACAACGCATTATTGCTTTTGAGAATAGGATCTGATTGGAATTTATATTTCCAAGAACTAAAATAAATATTTGAGGAATTGACATTGGGTTTTCAAAATCGCGTTAAAATAAGATTTATGAACCTAACTAGTTTTTACTTGTTGATAAAGCGCCTAGTGTTATACCAAATTGTAGTGAACAATAATATCTTGCCATTTCCAAAGAGAAAACAATAAGACAAAGAGTAGAGTTGTTTTCACAACTGAACCTTTTTTGTTTCAACTCGGCAATTGCAGCGCCATTGCCTATGATAATTTTGGTTTTGTTTTTCAACCACCAATACTATTGGTAAGAAGTTGTGTAAGAATTCATCATGTGATGCTTTGGAATTACACTGCCATGTTACATCATTCTCACTGCATGCACGTAGTTGAACACTTGCACCTATCATACACATCAACATCTTTTCTGTCTTCTTGTTATGCCAGCCTTTTGCATATCATATTACAACTACAATGTCTATAATTAATTGTTTATTTTGTTGTAAAGTCATCAACTGTATATTGACTTATGAAAGTAAATTTTTTTAATTGTGCTCTAAAGCTTGTACTAGAACTACAAATCAAGAAAACAGATTAATTTAATAACTTGAGAAAATATGAAGAATAAAAAGAACAAACTAACGCGAAGAATTATGGAATGTGTAGAAAAAGCTAGCATGAAAGGAATGTATCATGGAAGTGGGGCTATTAGAATGTAATCAGCAAGTGGTCCTCATGAAGTCTATTTGTGAACTTATAAAGAGATAGAAGACAGCTTCAATATTGCTATACATTTGTAGATAGCGTGGCCAACGAAGCAAGAGTTAATGTAAGACACACATTAACAAATTAATTAATTTCAATATAGATGTTTGAAGAGAAAAAGAAACACAAAATGTTTCTATTTTGTTAAAGAATTTTTCATATACACAACCAATTGATCTTTTTCTTTTATTTTTTTTTTATTACAACAAGTGACAGTTCAAGGATTTGAAAAACTTAGAACTTTTTAATTTACTAATAAAACAATTTATATTAAAATATACCATAATTTTACTAAAAACAATTTTGAAACATTTAAAGGAAAGGTTTTGCATATCTGTCTTTGAAGGTATGCTATATATAGATGAGTCGAAGTATATAATCACATAGTGTCGTTATGAAGGAAATTATAGTTGTTAAGTTGGTATGAGAGGAAAGGCATTGAAATAGTTAGCAATTGGTAGTGATGGTGATTTGGGGTTAGGGTTGTTACAATTTTGCCTAGCAAGAAGAGGTAGGGGCCATGTCCTCACATGCATTTTAGGATTGAGAATAGAATTTATTGTTATTAGTACGTGAAAGTCATATTCACCATTCACTTATCCAAACCAAAGCATTCACTTATTAATGAGTTTTTCAGAAGAATTTACCCAAAACACACAATAAAACTCAAATATAAATCCAATTTACGTATAACGAAATTAACTTTATTTCTAACTTTAAACTTTAAACTTTAAGACTATATATTTGGGGTCTTCTCTTTTATATATATTTAGGGTTTTTTAATACGTTACTTAACTGTTTTATCTCTATGCAAGATTGAAATTTAAATTTGAATTTTTAATACCACGATATATTTAATTCTCTTATTTAATTCTCTTAACAGACAGCTATTTTTATTTTCTTTTCTAAGTATATAAGTATATAAGGTGCAAATGGGCATCATTTCCCCGAAAACTTTCTGTTTCTGTAAATTAGTTGAGATCGAGATACAAACCTAACGGATTGCGACTGCTCCTTCCAGTGAAGTTGTTATCGTGGTATCTCCTTCCTATGTCAAGCTCTCTGAGGGGAAAATGGACTGGGTACCTGCAAAGGCACTCCGAAACTCAAGTTAGAAAAGGATGTGCTAAACCTTTTCAGTTCATAAAATGAAGAAGAAGATTAATCTTTTCTCTCTTAATCTCTCTTAGGGAAAAATGTCCCTTTTTTCCTTCAGTCTTTTCATATTTATCTTGGTAATGAAACCTTTACCTTAAAATCCGGTTGGTTGAGAATCTGATTTTCTGGAAAGTACAACTGTTTAAGTCGTACTTGATAATGGGTCAGTTAACTTCGTGGTTGGTGGCGTTATAACCGGGCACATCCAACCGCATAGGATAAAATTGACCGAGCGCCCATTGACATCATCATTAGACGCTCGTTGAACAACGATCGCTTATGATAATTGATGTAAAGGGCGGCGACAAGCCATATAGGATAAAATTGACCGAGCGTCTTTGACATCATCTTTATAAATAGACGATCCTTTATAGTCGTCTGTAAACTGGTTATCGTTAGTGATCGTCTGTGTTATCAGTCGATCGGCTTAGGTAATGTTTCGACTGCATCTGGACGGACGCTGTTGAAACATACTTCAATGGACGGACGAACGTTGGCGGACGGACGCTTTCCTTCTCCAGCAGATGCTGATCGGGCGGACGTTCGGTTACGGACGAACGCTGTCGAAGACCGGACGGTCGAACACGAACAGTGCTGGCTGGACGAACGCTTTCTAGCGCTGCTCCTCACTCCAAGTGGGGCGGACGTCCTCTTGCGCTGCATCTCACTCCAAGTCTGGCGGACACTCTCCTTCTCCATGTGCTGCTCCACTCTCCCAGTTGGGGAGGGGCCGGGTACCTGCTAAAGGCACTCCGACGCTCAAGTCAGTAATATGACAGAGCGTTATATAATGCATGCATGTGTTGTGTTCTAAGCCATCTGTCCAGAAATCATACCTGAGACCTTTATTTATACGGATCATAATGGGCTTTTACCTTTTGGGGGCCTGAAAACGGCCCAATAATACCTTAATCTCTATTAAGGACTTTAATGTGTCATTAGCATTTAACAATGTTATCAACTAAGTGCGGATCGTTTGGGAAGGCGTTCAGTCTGTGGATGATTGGACGCTCGGTCCTAATTGGTAGGCGGACGTCCAATCTTGGGCGGACGTCCTATACTTGGGCGGACATCCCATCTTTGGGCGAACGTCCCAACCTTGGGCGAACGGTGCGGACGTCCAGTTCTTGGGCGAGCGTCCAGTCCTTGGACGAACGTCCCATCTTGGGCGAACTGTGCGGACGTCCAGTCCTTGGACGAACGCCCCATCTTTGGACGAACGTCCCATCCTTGGGCGAACGCCCCATCTTTGGGTGAACGTCCAACTCTTGAATGGCTAGACGTTCGTTCTCTTTGACATCATGGGCGTGCGTCCATTTACTGAATGGTTGGGCGCTCGATCTTATGCCGAGCGGACTCTTGCTAGTACATAAGCCCCCCAAGCCCGAGCATATTTTATTGTGCGAAGGGGTTGTGCTTGCCTGGATGGGCGTCATTGGAAGACCGCTGGATCTATGAGAGCACCTATGAGAGCTCGGACAACCGTTCTTTATGAACGCTCGGTCTTGGTGCTTGGCACGGGTGGACGTTCGGTCCTGATTGCTATTTAAGGCGGACGTCCATCTTTGGCGGGGGGACGTTCGGTTTCCTGATTGCCACTTTGGACGAACGTCCCATCCTGAATGGCTGGACGCTCGGCCCCACCGGGCGGACCTGTTAGTACAGGTAATATACCATACGATCGGCTTAGGTAATATACCATACACTTTCTATATTATATTTGGGGGAAAATCATAATGTTAAGACATTCGAATGTAATGTATTTAAATTAATTGCATTTCAAATCATTTTAGTTTATCACATTTTCATTCTTTGGATTAGAGAAAGTATTTCAGTTACTAATAAACAAGTTATTTAAATATTAAACAATTTTTATTAATCCAAAAATATTAATAATAATATTATTGTCTTGTTGATATTAATATTGATTGAAAATAATCTAGACCTATATTACTTATAAAGTAATTGTAACCGATAGTGGTTAATGTTTTTCTTTTCTCACATTAACTTAAAATAATAGAAATTTTAATAATCTTGGTGACATGATGGTTGTTGAAATAACATCTTATACCTCCTCATGTAGGAAAAAAAAAGACAAAATTAAAGGAAAAACTTAAAGAATAATAAAACATTGCAGACAAATAAAAACGTGGTGAGACACCCAGAAAAAACAACCCCTATCATACTTGAAAAATCCAAAAACATTTTCACAGAAATAAACCAAAACATGCGACTGAGTGGAAGGAGGAAAATACACCAAAACCAAGTGAGAGAGCTTATCCCCACAGAACATTTAAGGGTTAATGATAAAAAAAATAGAATAAATGGTAATTTTCCTTTTTTTAAGTAAAAGTTAAAATCAACTTTAACTAATATCGATGAAACAAAATTTAATTATTTAACATTCTTTTGGAAATCAAACCAAATCTTATATGGAATAAAAATAAAAAAATAAAATATTATTTAAAAATAAAAAACTCATTGATCCATAATCTTAAAATTTTAAATAGAAAGTAATAACAATTTTTTTTTATATGATTAAACTCATATTTAATTAATATTTGTATTTCTTCACTGTACTCCTTTTGTATAGACTCAACAAACACTTTCATAACATTAACAGCAAAATACAGAAAGAAAAGAGGTGGTGGAGATGAAAAAAACATGAGATCTGTAGCAGAATGTCTGTCTGAATTAAACATGAGAGGTTCGTGACTTTAGGCGCGTCCCGTGTTTGTTACAAAGGTAACCCACTCCCTATGTCTCATCCCTTCTCCCGTGACTGCACCAACAACCTCTTTCTCCCCAGTACACAGTACTCTTCCTCTGTCTGCTCAAGAAATGTCTATCTTGTTAACAACAATAATCATGATTTTTTTCTTAAAATATTCTGATTTTAATTAGGTTTAATAGCTATTTTTTTCCTAATTCTAATAATAATTTTTATCAATTTCATCTTTTTTCTCTCCGTTGTTCTTACGATTTTTGTCAAATACTATTTTAAGTCATTTCAATTTGATGCTATTTTAAAATGAGTTTATATACTTTTTCCTTAAATTCACAATAATAATGTTGTATTAAACTGGTGCATGACTTAAACAATGATATCCCATCGTTTAAAGTTGATCTATTTATAGGTTTAATCCTTTTTGACATCCCTATTTGTGCAGGATTGTCTCAGATAGGTCCTCGTTTTCTAAAGTGTGTTAAAATGGTCCATAATTTTGAAAATTGAAATCAATTGAGACCTTCCCGTTAAGTTGGCTGGACGGCGTTAAAGAAATTGATGAGTGAGATGCTGAGATGACCAAATGGTACTGATGTGGCACAGTACTGTTGTTGACCTGGCTTAATGGTGAGTTTTTTATATTTAAAAAATTGAAATTTGTAAATCAAAACGCAACGTTTTGATTTTTAACAGAAACAGTGAACGTGTTATTAGAAGGAGGAATCCCTAAATTGAATAAATCCCCAAATTGGTTGACGAGAGCGAGGTCCGTGTTGGAGGTTGTCGAGCTTGTTGCAAGAAGGGAATTTTGGTTCGACGCAGTGGGTGGGTTTAAGAACGTAGTTGTTCGAAGACGATGTCGAAGGAACATTCTTGTTGTTCGTCGACATGCACTGTGTGGCGGAAGGAGAACCGTAATTTGTGTTCACCGATTTGCCACTGTGGACTCAGATGTGCGATGAGAACTGCTAAAACTTTGAAGAATCGTGGCAAGCAATTTTGGGGATGCTCGAAGTATAAGGTATGATTTATTTGACATTTGTATTATGTGGAAGTGTTTTTGAGAATCGATTGTTGTTTATACAGAGTGGTGCTGAAGAGGGTGGTTGCAACTACTTCAAATGGTTCAATGATGTTGTGGAAGAGGAAAGGGGCAAATGCTTGAAGTGTGAAGGAAACAAAGAAAGTTCGGTGCACAGTGAAGAAATGGATAGTAATAGGAAAATTTTAGTTAAGTTTGAGAAATCTTTGTTGGTTGTTCAAAACTGGATGAAGGTGTTGATATTTTTGGTTTTTCTTTTATGTGTAATAAACACAATTTGCGTATCAATGTTGATGAGAATGGGCTGATGGGTTGTAACCGTGTTGTACCTTTCTTCCATTTCAATGAAAGTCAGACTTCTTATTAGTGAAAACTTTATTTTTGTTATGAAATGTGATGAGTAAATACTGTTATTATGTTGAAGTTGTAATGTTTTTATGACTCTAAAAAAATCTGCATATCTGAGGTGTTTTAATGAGTCTCCTATCATACACCTGCGTCATGCATATCTGAGGTGTTTTTATGAGTCTAAAAAAATCTACATTGCTCAGGGTCACTTTTTATGAGTGTATATATTGTTATCATACACCTGCGTCATGCATATCTAAGGTGTTTTTATGAGTCTAAAAAAATCTGCATTGCTCAGGGTCACTTTTTAAACAATTTTGCATCACCCAATAATAAGGCATATATTGTTTTGATGCCCAAATATGTAGATAAACATACGTGTACAATAGAATATAAAAGTGTACAACAAATATAAAACATCAAAATATACACTGATATGCAGAGGTGAAGAAACAGACTGATTTCATTGATAAGCAGAGGTGAAGAAACCAATATAAAACATCAAAATACAGACTGATAAAAGCAGAATGACATTGTCTGATGATTACGAAACTGTTGTCTAATACAAAAAGATCACCAAGCTGCTGTGTAATACAAAAACATTACCAAAGTACTGTGTAATACAAAAAGAGCACCAAGTTGTTGTCTAATACAAACAGACATAAAAAAAACATTAAATTTGTTCATTTATCCCCTTAAACTGCAGCTTCTTCTTGATTTGATGATGGGATGATTGGTTGAGTTGATGGGTTACTTTGTTGTGTTTGTTGAGAGTTGAAATCAATTGTTTGTTTTGCTTTGGTGCAAGAAGTCCTGTTGTGGCCGAGTTCCTTACAAATGCCACATCTTTTCTTTAAACCACCCTTCCTCATTCTTTTGTCATCCTTCACCAACTCCCATTGCTCCAACCTTCGCTTCTTCTTTGGTCTTCCAGGCAAAGTTCTTTTTGGTGGAGGGAGAACATCTTCATATGTGGTAATCTCCCACAGATTGGAACCATTTATTGGATAGACAATTGGAACATATTCATATGTTGACTTCCTAAAGCAACATGGAATGAATTCCTCTGCATCAAGATTTAGGAATTTCATAGCAGCTAAGGAGTGACAACATGGTATGCCACTGATTTCCCACTTCCTGCATGTAGACAAATTTTCATCTAAATTGACTACAAATTTGTCACCAGCTTGGGACACATGGCGAACTTCAAAAATCTTGTTTGCTGACCAGCTGTAAAATCAAAACAAGAAATTCATTATAATCATAAACCACTTACACATTTTAAAAGAAATCATAAGTGAACAAACCTCATTCTTACCACGGTATCCAATATTTAGTTAACTGAGACTCCTTCTTTAGTCTAGTCTTGATTTTTGGACAAATGTTCCCAGAAAGTGATTGACTTTTTGTTCTGTTAGTTGCCCATCTCTTCATCAAGTAAAGGCGGATTTCCTCCATCATGGTTACGATTGGCTTAGACCTTGTATGCACCATTACACTATTGAAAGCCTCTGACATGTTGTTAACCAAAGTATCACACTGAGGCTTGCTGGTAAATCTTGATCTTGACCAGTACCTAGAACATATATATGTTCATCAATGTTACTGTGAATATTTGGCAGATTTTTAACAATAGAAATTTAAATACAAACTTGGGAGGGATTTTTAACAAGTATTTGAAAGCCTCATCGTTAAGCTGTTTAATATTTCTCATTTCTGCTTCCCATGCTTGTGGATGGGTTGCTGTAGCTGCCTTCCACATCAAACGCTTGAGTTGTTTTCCAGGGAATTTCTTTCTAAAATTAGCGCATAAGTGCCTAACACAGAAACGTTGATCAACTCTAGGCACCTCTTCTTGTACAGCTTGTAGTAGTCCCTGTTGAATCAAATTATGACAGTGTTGTTAGAGATATGATTTCAATATCAAAGATAATTAACATAATCGGGGAATAGGTCATGTGCATTACCTTTTGCTGGTCCGACATGAAAGTAAATGATGAACTTACTTCCTCCCCACCGAGATCTTCAACCAGAAGTTGAAGGAACCATTTCCAAGTATCCTTGTTCTCTACTTCCACCACGGCATACGCAAGAGGTAAGATTTGATCATTTGCGTCTCTACCAACAGCAGTTAACATTTCACCACCATATTTTCCTTTCAGAAAAGCACCATCCAACCCAATTATTGGCCTGCAGGACACAAAACTATCCTTGCAGGCCTTTAGACATGTTAAAACCTCATAAAACTGATTCCATCCACATTCTCTTAAACTTTGACTTTTACTATGGATCCTGGATTACGAGCTAAAACCTCATTGGCATAATCATAAATCCTTCTATATTGGTCTTTGAAAGACCCATCAACATGGTTTGAAGCAATGGCCTTTGCCCTATAAGCCATACATCTAGATACACCTACATTTCATTTTCGATTTATCTTCTCACGAATTTCTTTTCCCTTTACTTGGGGATTTTCTCTAACAGTTTTTTCCAACCTTTTACTGAGCCATTTTCAATTAAGTAATCTTAATTTGTGCTCTCTACTACATTTGTGGTCATCAACAATAGTCCTTAATTGCCACGTATGAATGGCTTCCATATAAGCACAATATGCCATCCAGGGGCACTCTCCTTTAGCACCCATACATTTTAGCCTCATTCTCTTCTTATCATTTTTAATATATTTAATATTTCTGCCATTTTCTATTGCATATGTTTTGATGGCATCCACAAAGTCTTCCTTCTTAGCAAAATAAGTTCCCACATCCCATTTATAATCTACCATTGTCTTAGGCATGCAGAAGGTTACAAACTTCCCATAACCCTCCTCTTCATCATCTTCTGCTTCACTTTCTGCTCCACTGTCTAATTCATCAGATTTCCATTCATCATCGGACAAACCTCTATGATGATCACTATTCATTCCATCATCCACATCACTATCATCAGATTGCACATCAACTTGGACATTACCAAACCAATCTGCCACTCTATCTCCTACCTCCTCTTCTAAATCACACTCAACATTAACATCAATCAGACCTTCCATACAGTCGTAATTAACCTCCTCATTGCCATCATCATGACCACTACCGGTCCAGCTTCGAACATCACAACCATCCTCTTCAACCTCACCCACACCAACCTGTGTTTCAATTTCTCCTTCAACAACATCATCATCCTGACCTCTCTCACCTTCATTGACAGCCACCTCAAATTGTCTTTCATTGTGTTGTTCACATTCACCCCCACCAACCTCTGTTTGAATTTGTCCTTCAAGAACATCATCATCCTGAAGTCTTTCTTCTGAAACAACAACACTTTCAGTCATTCCATCACACTGACCTCTCTCACCTTCATTGACACCCACCTCAAATGCTCTTTCACTATGTTGTTCACATTCACCCCCACCAACCTCTGTTTGAATTTCTCCTTCAACAACATCATCAGCCTCAACTCTTTCTTCTGAAACCACAACAGTTTCATTGATTCCATCACACTGGCCTCTCTCACCTTCATTAACAGTCACCTCAAATTGTCTTTCACTATGTTGTTCACATTCACCCCCACCAACCTCTGTTTCAATTTCTCCTTGAACAACATCATCAGCCTCAACTCTTTCTTCTAAAACAGGTTCAACAACCATACCCCCAACTTCCTCTTCACCTTCACCCTTAACCATACCTACAGGTTCAACTTCTACTTCATCTGTATTTTGAGGAATATATTCTAACATATGTATCACCTCAGGTTCAGAGACATTGTGAACAAAAAATAGATGAACCTCACCATTAAGCCTGACTAAGGTAATCATGTGCATGGCTCCTATGTCATCCAACAAAGGTTCTAACCTATTTTCCAAAACAGAACCACCACCAACGCAGTACAACAACTCCTTAAACCCATCATAACCTAGACCTTTTACTACACTGACTACAAGGAAATAGCTCCACATGTCTGGGTCAAAGGAAAAACTTGTACTCTCCCCCTCATACTTAAGTTTTCCTTCATTTATGAACTTTCCACCATGGTGAAAAACAACTTCAAAATTTTCTTCCATTACGTACAACACAACAATTATATTTTAACCTATAAAGTAAGAAAAGACTTTAACAATGGGGGACCACATTGCAACCGACCACAAAAAAAAGCATTAACAATATATACAAACCACAACCCACTGAAAAAGACAAACAAACAACACTTTAATAACGAGGGACCACATTGCAATAAAAAACGAAACAATATACAACATACAACAGTGTAGGACAACCATAAAGGACAAAATCATCACAAAATTCAATCAAAACCACATTTACTAACCTGAACACGTGGTTCACTTCGAACACTTTCGCCACTGCCTTCCACGTGCTTCACTGCCAACACCTTCTTGATTCTACCGAAATACCACCGATAGATCACTTGCAAATCTAGAAACGATACCTATTTAGTCACCAACTACACCAAATAACACTGATATACCCTATTGTCCCCCAAATTGGAACCACAAAAGCCAACCCTCGACAAAACCCTATTCTCCCAATTATCCCAAATTCCCCAACATTGAAATTAAATAAAACCTAATTAAAACGTTCATTGTTTCTGTTAAAAATCAAAACGTTGTGTTTTGATTTACAAATTTCACTTTTTTAAATATAAAAAACTCACCATTAAGCCAGGTCAACAACAATATTGTGCCACGTCAGTACCATTTGGTCATCTCAGCATCCCACTCATCAATTTCTTTAACGCCGTCCAGCCAACTTAACGGGAAGGTCTCAATTGATTTCAATTAAATTAAGGACCATTTTGACACACTTTAGAAAACGAGAACCTATCTGAGACAATCCTGCACAAATAGGGATGTCAAAAAGGATTAAACCTTATTTATATAATCACATATAACATATCAATTTGAGTAAAAAAATTATTTTATTTGAAATTATTAAAAAAAATTATTTTATTTGAAATTATTATGTTATATAATCACATATAACATATCAAAGTATTGAAACAAAAATTATTAAAAAAAATTGTTAAACCCTTTCGTTGATATCTCATATTTATCAAACTATATAATATAAAATGTACTTTTTTTTATAGCAAAAATGATTCAGAAACATCAGTACCAACAAACCAAACCTTAATTAATAGGTTCTGGGATTCAAACCAACAGTAACTTTGTCTATAACTTTGTCTACAAGTCGTCTGTCACGTCAACGTGTATTATTGTTTAATCCTATAATATATAAATTCAAATGATGAATAAATGAAATTAATTTTTTTTTCTTCAGAAGATAACATATAACAAAATAAAACATAGTTTTAGAAAACTTCAATTGACAAAAAATTTAATTGAAATTAATATTACAAAAGGATAAAGATATTTTTACAATATTTTAATATAATTATTTTATGATTAGTCCAAAATTATTTCATAATCAATAATAATAATTATAAATACTAATACTAATCACGACACACAAATAATATTAAAATATTATTAAAAAAATAGTATCAAATTATCATTCTACTCTATCTTTACAGATGGTGTGAAAACAAGAAGATAAATGGTAAAAGTTGGTTCAGTGATAAAAGTTTTACGTCCTTGGACTTGCATGTTAAGAGGCTTTTAGACATTGACTTTTGTTTTTTCTTTTGGGTTTGGGCCTTTCCAATATTAAAAACTTGACTATTTCTTCCTATATACACCTCCATAAGGTGCATAAATGTCAAAAATACAATCTAAATTGTATTGTTATTATTTTTTATTTTGAATGGATATCTATGATACAAAATTTGTCTTTCAAATTATATATTTTGAAATATAATTTATTTTTAATTGTATAATTTAGAATATATTTTTTATTTTGTATCTTGAAATATAAAATTTATATTTCGGATGGTATATTTTAAAATACAAATTTTGCTTTCTAAATTGAACATTTATATTATGGATTGTACATTTCAGATTACAAAAGTATATTTCAAAAGATAATGTACATTTTGGATTGCACAATATTTTGGACTATACATTTCAAAATACAAAATACAAAATATATTCCAAATTATGCATGCAAAATACGAATTAAGAAATGCTTTCTATTTTGGAAATCCAGAATGCATTTTTTTCATTTCATATTTTAACATGTACATTCCAAAAGAAAAATTTTGTGTTCCAAATTCTACGTACAATTTATAATACAAATTTGTATTTCAAAGTAATACAATCCAAAATACAAATATTCTAAATTATATATTTTGCAACTTTCATGATTACACAATCCAAAACTAAAATTATAATCCTAAAGTAAAGAGTGCATTTATAATGTTTAAGTATATGGGTGGACGTTGAAGTTTTCGACAAGCATGAAGAAATGGTCTAAAATATTATGGTGCGAAGACTGAAATTTAATGTTTCATTTTTGCATAATATGTTTGATAGTCTCCTTTTCAAGCTAGGTTAGAATAACACAAGAAGACAAAGTTATAGAAGTGGCACGAAAGCTATGTAGATGATGGTGGTTACTCTCAGTTTAGAGGTTGAAGTGGTGGAATAAAGATAGTTGATTGTGCTCTTAGAGATATTGAACCAATTTGAAATAAATGTAGTTAAAGAGATCTCATGGGTTGCTATAGTCATGACTTGAAGACAAGTTAAGAATTACTCAAAATTTTGACAAAATTTCATTACTAATCTCAAAAGTGGTTTTATAATTGAAATTATTTGCAAATATTTTCAAAAATGATACTAGTGACATTTTTTAAATTATTTTCAATAATTCTAGATCTCGATTCTTTAAAGAACCGAAACATATATCAATACAACCTTCAAAAACTGAAATCTATAACGGTAAAAAAGTTTTCAAAAATAGACTTCATTTTTATTAAAACTAAAATATATTAGACGATTTGAAAAATCTTTTTATTACTAGTGAATTAATTAAAATTGACTAATTTTAGGCCTTTGATATGGTGTTCTCGAGTTACCTTAACATTTGATAAACATATATTCTATTATCTACACTTCTATGTGATTTTTTTTGACCATAACCGTTAAATTAGTACAATATTTTAGTTCAATTAATATAATTGTTAGTTAAACTCATATATATATATATATATATGAAATATTAATTGTAACACATCTATACACTACATAATCTATAAAAGGGTTTGTTAAACCTTCATAATCATTTCCATCCTTGTGGTAAAAAAATCCATTATCAATATATTTGTGAATGTGGATCAAACCTAATTTCTTAAATAAATTAAAAATAGTTGGTTTACAATACGAACAACACGTTTGATTCATTAACTTTCAAATTAAGTCACACTTTATTAAAAGACATACATGAAAAAAACTAACAAGGAGGTTATTATAGCACAAAGAAAGAGCAGCAGAACCCTAATAACATAGTGGTGATAAAGCAACCTATAATCTAGCACGTAACGATGGACTAACATCCTCGTTGTGATCTATAAGCTTCCAAGTACCATCTGATTGCTGAACCATACCCTTGTTCTCGTGCACCCTCCATTCAACAGGAACACGATATTCATTTTTCAATGCATCCAAGTTCTTGTTCAAGAGTGCAATGTCACGATTCACCTCCAAATTGAACCCTCCCTTTTTCCCTTGCGTTCCAGCAACTCCATGCAAATAAGCCTCCAAGTTATGCGCACTCACCCCATTCTTCAAGAACTTGGATTTCTAGTGTCGATCATGAGTTCTTCACCCACAACGGTGAGGCCAATGGGAAGTTTAGGAACTTGATCCTTCTTATTACGGATGCGCAGTGCTCGCAGATGCTTGTACTTGCTGAAGATCTTCCCGAAGAGAGAGTTTCCAACACGAGGAGTCGCGAACAGAAATGCTGTCACGGGACATACTCTTTGTGGTTGCTCTTTCCGTTTGTTCAATCCTTGGCGAATTATGTCCACAGCAGTTAAAGTTGCTAGTGCAGCACCTAAGCTGTGCCCTGTCACACTTATGCTAATTTCTTCATTCTTGTATTTCTCCACAAGTCTTCTAACCTCCTTCAGGACCTGCATAATTCTCATCATCATACATTTTCTTAAAACAGATCATTTAAAGCCAAATAAGTTTGACCCAGTCTTTTTAATAGTTCCTTTTTTCTTTGTATAATATTATTGGTAAGAAGTATCTATCCATATTACTAAAAATTAATTAATTTCCTAGTTGATCATTTTTAATGAAATTTATTTTCTTAATCACTTTCTATGCTGAAGAATTTTAACTAAACTAAGTTGGAAAAATTCTCAGCAGAATCTTTTCTTCATAAACCAATATATCTACAACAAGTTACGGATCAATTATTTTTAATTTCATAGTTAATAATGAGTTAAATATGATTTTAGTCTCTGAACTATCAAGCGATTTTAGTTTTAGTCTCTCTTTCAAACTTTGGTACACTTTGATCTTTATCTTTAAAGAATCTATAATTTTTCATTCTCCAAAATCAACTACGTTAAAATTAGGCTAAGCTGGCTAACGTCTGACCACGTGTGATGACATGTTTCCTTGCTCACGTTTGCCACGTGTGATGACATGTGGTCAGTGATTAATTCAGATGAAGGAAATTAGGGTTCTTACTTAGTTAAATTGAGATTTTTCGACATGAATCAAAATTAGGGTTTGTACTTTTGGTTTTGGTTTACTGTTGTTTTGATTTGGGTGTAAATTTTTTATGTTACAATGTAGGTTTAGCAATGGTTTTTGACGTTTCTCTGCATCACATGGGAAAGTTCATGAAGAATAACGAACTACAATATGTGGGAGGAGAAATACACGTTATAAAAGGAATTGATCCCAACCGGCGATCTTACTTTGAAGCAGTGGGATTTGTTAAAGAATTCAAATATGATGCAGAGTTCAAGCTATGGTGGAAGGGGTCGAAACAAAAGTTGATGAACATTCCTGAACCAATGCTCCTTCACGTGGAACCAATTCTTCCACTCTCAGCTTTCATTTCCCTTCAACAGTGATTTCGAAAGTAAATGAACTTGGTTCCCTTTAGTCCCAACAAAACCCTGTATCACAAATTCATCCCTCTATTCCCAAAAAAGAGAAAAATCAACTTACATGACCAAGTATACCAATGCTCAAGAAGACCAAATCCAACCTTTTGCTCTTCACCCTTCTTTCCAACTTAAATCATGACCTTGTCTTTGCTCTTCATCCTTCAGACCACACTTTTAAGCAAACTTTACCAATTAAGCTAATAAAGCATTGTTCTGACTTTGCATTGAAAAATACCAACGTGGCAAACGTTAGCAATGAAACATTTTTCATCACACGTGGCCAGACGTTAGTCAATTCAGCCTATTTTTAACAACGTTAGTTTTGGAGGACGAAAAATTATAGTTTCCTTAAGAACAATGATCAAAGTGTACCAAAATTTAAAAAAGGGACTAAAACTAAAATCGCTTAATAGTTTAGGAACTAAAAGTATATTTTATCCGGGCTATCAATGAACAGTAAAATAGGAAAAAAATTAATCTGCATTTATATTTATTGTTAACAATAAGATAAATCTATAGATAGATAGATATATAGAACCTGATCTCGAACACTGGTCCTAGTTCTACGCGAACCTGGGTTGTTTGAGGTGTAAAGGGAGTAAAAACCACCATGTACTTCAGCACGATGAGCATCAGGGAATATGAGTGTGGCAGGGTCCGAAGGGAATTGTAAATTTTGAACCCATTTGGAAGCCCGAACTGTTCCCCTCAAAGCAACCACGATATCCCTCCTTCCTAGTGCTGCTTTGCCTTTATCAGTGGCAACAACAACATACCCTATCCAATTTGATTCCACGATCCATTCATCCATCGACAAACAGTTTAAGACAAACTCTGTCAAACCACTCGCTTTGGAAGTTGCATATAGGAACTCAGTCACATCATACTTGAAAGGATTCCCATGTTCCAAACCAACTTTGGAAAAGAAATCCCTCTTGGAATATCGACAGTTTCCAGCGTACTCAGATAACTTTTCTGAGTTGAAAGCATCATATGTAGCTTGAGCAAGTTGTCCATAGTGTAAGATGTAATGGCGAAGGTCAATGTCTAGAGGGTCTAGCAGACCTTGCCAATTATTTCTCCTACTAAGATCTCTCCATTTTCTTCCTATGCTATGGCTATCCATCTACTACTACTTCTTTTTCTTCAATTCAAAATACCTTTTTTTTCCTAACTCCTTTGTATACTCCACATGTAATCACTTCTATAATGAACTTATATGGACTTTAGGTCCTCTTTAAAGAAAGACCTTGTTCGGCTGGTCTTATTTTTTAATCAATTCTTCCTTTTTAAATGATGTCTTGGTCGTTCTATTGTTAGAAATGTGTGGGTTCATACATATACCACTGTGCCAATAGTTTACCACGAGACTTCATCTTTTCTTAAATAATGGTTCATTCATGAAATTGAGTATTTGTTCAAGTTTTCTTTACGCCTAAGATTTAAACAAACACAGTAAAAAAAATAAAAATAAATAAATATTATATATATATATATATATATATATATATATATATATATATATATATATATATATATTATGACTAAGCATCCTTCGGTCAGATCAATATTGATCCTAAGATGATATAGCGTAAAATATAACTGAATATGTCCTAAGTGTTTGCACCTAAACATGACCAACCCGACTACCACTAGGCGGTCTGACTTATTACCTATCGATCTATCAAAATGAATGATTTACCGACTACTTTGTACCATAGTAGAATATGATCAAACACTGATTCAAAAAAGGTAAATAAGCCACTATAAACATAATAAATTATATTATAAATAGCATAATAGTCGAGATATCCTTTCTATGTTCACATTAATTACATATTTAATAGTACTAACGTGAGAGACTGGCTGCAGTCTCCAAGTGTCTTCTACAAGCATAACCCTCGTTCATATCTTTCGAAGGACCAATATTAAGGAGGAGGAAGACGAACACTTTGGATTAAATACAAAATAGAATTTTTAAGTATGTTATTTTAGGTTTTTTAAGTCTGTTTTACGATAGACTTAGATTCGAGACTTAAATTTTAAATTTGTTGTTGACTAACATACTTAAATGTTAATTTTGTTATTATCCAATAGACTTAAACCTTTGTATATTTATAAATAAAAATGAACGAATTAAATTTATTACTTTTTTTAAAATTTTACTTGTTTAATCATGAAACCAAAATATGAAATATAATAAAATTTTCATAATAAAATATATATTTCAAATTGTGCAATTCAAGTACATAATATAAAGTTTTAAAATCAAAATAAACAATCATATGTCTAACTTAAAATTTGTAGTCTAAACAAAGTCTAACTTAATCTTTTAAGTCTAAACATAACTTAATCTTTTAAGTCTAAACATAACCTAAACAAAACTTAAATAACACCTAATCAAAACCTAATATTCACATCGGAGAAAATAACTTCCCATTGCTTGTAAAGTTCATGCAGTAGTTATAAGTGTTTATAACTGATTTGTCTATTGACTTGTAAAAAAAGGGAAAATTAAATGTAATAAATAATAAAATAAAATGAAAAATGTACAATAAAACAAAATTAAGATATTTATTTATATCTTTTTCTTCACAATTATCTTCTTTAGTACTAAGCTCATTCTTATTGTTTCTCTTAATTACTCATTTACCAAAATGTTATGTTTCATCTCTTAAGAAATAAAAGAAAGGAAAATAAAATAAGAACGCATTGCCTGTTATAAGAGAAAAATAATAATGACCATAAAATGGCAAGATTCATCATTTAGATAAACCTCGTTTGCAAAACATGAGATTTTCATGAAGTAAAAAACTATTACAAGAACCAAATTCCTTTAGAAAAAGATAGTTAAACGACTAGCTTGATACAATTGAATGAATTTATATATATTTGGAACAAATCTATCACATTTTGCATAATCTTTGATAGTAAAATCTCTTTTACCCATTTTGTGTTAATTAGGATAAGTATTTGTTAAACATAAAAAAAGAAAGATTGTTAAGACAATATCGCCTAAACCTTGTGCGTTAAGACAAGATCGTCTAAACAAACCTAGTTTTAAAGTTTAATAAAGTCTCTAAATGAAATAACGTTAAATAAAGTGAACTGACCTAAACGCAAAGTGCTAATCACTATATATTAAAATATCCTATATGCTATAAGTTACTTAAAGAGATAGTACCTAAATGATAGTACACGTATAATGCCTAAACAACTATGATCTTCTAACTCTTTATTGCATGTATATTGTACTACTCTTTTTTCTATTGTGTTGTGTCTTTTTTTTTTCTATGTAGATCATATTAGTATAATACCTTTATTCAAAAGCTTACATCATAACCAGAGGAACATTTAGAGAAATGAAAATATTCTATGAATGATTTCTTCATTCTTTCTGCATGTTTTTTTTCGTACACAACACAATTGTCTCAACATAGATTTTGACCTAGTACAAAAGGCTACATCTTTATATGAAAGTCAAAAGCTCTGAGTAACAGATCTTTTTCAAAGAAGTCTGTATAAAGAGGACATGCATTAAGAAGATATCAAGAAGAATTATATGTACACTTGTTTTACGAAAAAAATTAAAACTCTATTCAAATCCTCTTTCTAGAGTTTTCCTATATTACAAAATTTATATATAGGATTAATCTTCTTGTATAAAAAAATATACCTAAGATAATATATTTAAAATAATGATAATATGGGCTAAACCTAAATATAAATAAATATGTAAAAATAAAATAATTAACATATAAAATATGTTATCCTAATTAACACAAAACCTAATATATCTAACAACGTTGATGACCAAATAAAAGATTGTTAGGTAGAAAGGAAAGAGGTCTACCGGATATCAACACAATCTGCCTGGCCTTAATCATAAATCGATTATTTATATCTTAAGTTTGGGTTCACGGTTACTGTTTATTACTCATTGTTATGTTGTTGTTGGAAATGTAGAAATATGTAGCTTCTCTGTGCTTTTATTAGTTTTGCCAACACTTTTCACCATACTTAAGATCCGCTCTCTAATAATTCTATTTAGCTTTAACCATGAACACTTGTGCTGTTAATGATCAGACAATATTTAACTTCCTACTTCACAGTTTCCTATTTAGAACATTTAATTTAAATTCAAGCAATCCGGATCTACTCCTATCTTAGAACGCTACTAACATATGGCGCAATTCAACAATCATTTGGACTGCACATATTTCACTTACACAACTGAACCCAAATCAACAACGCACGCTACATGCTGAAAACAGATTACAATATTTGGGAGTTGTGAATTTTGTAGGAGGCCTAAAAATTATGCAATAATTGAACACATGGAAACACACAGGTGAATTGACCTAATGAAATTAACATACAGAATGCCAAAAAACACTTATGCATACAGATAAAGAAACCGAATACAAAATCATCACGAATACAAAACAATTAACATGAGAAGAGAATGGACATTAGCAAACGTACAGAAAACACGAACAGAGATTCAAGAACACAGGACCCTTTGCCGGTTGAATTTAAGCACATAGGTCAATCCCGAAAGGCTGAACGTACTATACACTACTATGAACCAATACCTGAAAAACTCAAATTCAGATAAGCATAATTTCATCGAAACCTAGCTCGTGTACAGATTGGCATACGAAAAATTAAGGGGGAAATAAGCAATTGGGAAGAATTTGACCGATTAAGCATGAACCCAAGTGTTGAAACAGTGAACGAAGTTTGGGATGGATGACTATGAGCTGGAACGAAAAAGAGAATGGAGAATTGAGATGAAACGAACGAAGACACCACACACTTGAAGATAACGTCAGGATGAATGAAGGAGGAGTGTTGAGTTCAACACTCACAATAAGACCCTGGGTGAGAGTGGCACTCCTTTTTCTCACACAACAATGCAAAAAGTTTCTATTCTCAAAATGCAAAGTTGTCTTTACAAAGAATGCAACCCCTGTTTATATAGTTTAAGGGTAAACTCACCTAAAAGTTAAAACAACTAAAATAAGCAAGCATTAGCACTCTTAATTACAAGCTACTTATCAAAGGAAGCGTAGGTCTTCTAGAAGCATGGGACAAGACGGGCCCGCTGGGTGTTGTGTTGGCAACCGGGCGGGCGAATTGGACGAAAGAAGCCCTTGACTTGGGTTGCACTAGGCCCAGGTCTTTGTCGTTGGGCATTCATGCACCATGCTAAGCCCTTCTCTTGTGTGTTATTCCTTTGTACCTGATCAGGCTCTCATCACTTATATTGGTCGAGTGATACATTTTGAGAATGTTTCTTTTATTCTGCTTTTCTGACTTGTATGTTTGTTGTGTTGTGGTGCCTTGAACACTTCTGTGGTGAAAATTCTGGTGCAATTTTGGTTAAGCAAATTTGGCTGCTGACTGGACTCAATGGCGTTGAGAGAATGTTCTGATTTGGTGCTACACTTGAACTAGTCTGTGTTGAATCGGCTGCAACGAGAAGCAGTGAGAGTAGGGTTGGCAGCTGCAGTAACTGGTCTCGTCCTCAAGCTAGCAGTGTGCAAGCTGGTAGTAACTCCAAGATAAAGGTGTGGCTGTTTGAATCAGTGGAGATTCGAAAAGTGCATCTATCCTTTTCTACTACTCAGGAAGCTAGAATTTGTCCAAGATATATAACACTAAATTGGTTGGTGCCTTTATGGTAAATTGATCGCACATAGTCATTCTTTGGAAGCCACACAGTTAGTTCAACTGGTTGGTTTCATCAAAGGGTATTGCTACACTCAAACAAAGCGGCACAACAATACATCTCTGGTTCTATTAGGTGCTAGTCAATTAGTGCAGTAACCTATTTTTGGAGCACCTGAATTTCTAGCTTGAAGCGATGCAAAGCAGTGCAAAGTGGAAACCTTCAACTGAATTAAATTTTTTTTGCATAGGACATTACAATTGGCCAAATTATGTCCTGCCAAATCGGTTGATTGAGTGCTTTATTGTGAAGGCATCATCAAGCAATTAATACAACTACAATTTTTTTGGTTTATGAGTGGCAGCAACCAACTAACCAATTATAGCAACACATTCATGTTCATTCGGTGTAGTGAATTTAGAGCAAAAAGATGTAAATTGAAATTCATATTCAAGTAAGGGCTCATAGATTGAATTGGAAATAGTAGAAGATTGGTCCATTTCCTAGCTTTTTGCGGTGATTGGCTCTAATAAGCTAGTCGTTCCACAGCTTGTCCATGTAAAAAGGCTGGTCAAATTAAGTAGTCAGTGGTGTCTAAATTAGTGGAATCTTCAAGCTGAAGGTGTTGTTAAAGCCGTGCAAATTGGGAAAAGTGCAGCTGTTACACTTTGATACACCACGGACTCCAAGTAGTCCCATTAGCAACATGCAATCTGGTGATTTATTGTACAGGTGTTGTTCCTAGTATCATTAAATGGTTGAGACACTCTTGCTACCAAGTCCTCATCAACCGATTCCAAACCCTCTGTTCCTGAGTAGTAAATATCAGATTTATACTGTTTAACGTACGGTGTGCAAAAATACTTTTTAATGCTTGATTAAAGATATCTTGTTTATACATATATTCATCTTTATCTCTATCTGTGCTTAATAACATGCATCATGTGACACTTGCATCTGTATATTTTAACACACTAATAGACACAACATTCAAAGTAACTATCTAGTCAACCCCTTAGAATCACTTAGAATTCATAGTAACTCTCTAGTCAACCCCTTTCACACTACTTAGAATCACCCTTTTTGATTGTTTATCAAATAAGGGAGGAGATATATGCATAATCAACATATAACATAGTCACCGTCTAGAAGAGCATGTACTTAAGAGGAGTACACTAGTCAGTATTTAGGAGAATGTATTCAAGGAAAGTACACCAGACGATAGGATAAAATAGGATAGCATAGAATTAAGAAGAGTTTCCATATTCTTAGAGGTTCATGCATAATATTGTACACATTAATGTAAATGTAATATGTTTATGTGTTTACACATCAGTCTTTTATTTATTTTATACTTTGATGTGTTATTATGCTTTGATTACTTTGCTCATATTAGTTTCAACGGTTTAGAACACTAACCCACATGCACAAGACAAAATATTAATAAACTCGCAAGATAATTAAACAACTAAGAACCTTAAATGTTTTATAAATGCACCTCTGTACTAAATTGATAAAAATCATATCGTTTAGATGTGTATTTGTTAAACATAAAAAAGGGGGAGATTGTTAAGACAAAATCGTCTATAAGATTAAAATGTCTAAACGCTCTCATGTTTTGAAGTTTAACAAAACAACATTAAATGAAATAATCATAAAATAGGTTATTAAGTAGAATATCGGAATAGGTGAAACATAGGTGATAAGTTAAATAGTTTGAAAATCTAGTAACCTAAGAAAGTTGTAGAAAAACACTTGGGCTTAACCTAGACGCAACTCTAAACAATTACCTAAAGTTAAAAGCGTCAATGAGAACCTTGCTAAATGCATAATCTATACTCTACCAAACGGTGATTAGTTAAAACTCTCAAATAGATAAAAGTGTCGAGAAAATGTTTTTGGTAAGTCATTTGAAAGTCTTAATTAATATTACAAAAGCTTGTGAAAGACAACTCGCTAAACCCATTAGCCGAAGGAAGCAGAATCTTAAATTGTTTACAATGGACTAAATGATATCATTAGCTAAATCATTCACTTCGTCCAACAATGAAGTCCCATTAATGCTTGACATCTTAGTAAAAGGGCTTAAATGAAAATATAAAAATCACTTTATTGTTTTGAACAAGCATTAAATGTTATTAAATGATCAACGTTCAAAAACAACAAAAATGATAAGATAAAAGACATATTTGTTGCATGCATATCTATTCTACTTTTTGCAAATAGCCTACTACATGCATCCACGTATCCAATGCATATCAGAAGTGGACGTTAAAAACAAAGAAGACATCCACGAAATGTTTTTTCTATTAGAAGTTGTGTCAGAAAAATAGTACAACCTACTTCCATCAAAGTACTAAAAAAGCAAGTCTGCTATGACAAGTTAACTTTAACCAACGACTGCTTCACACGACAAGACTAAGAAGACACAATATTCAAGGCAAAAGCTCAATCTAACGAATATCTTTTGAGAAGTCTAAATAGAAGATGATTCAAAGAAAGAATCAAGAGAATAACTTACGAGAAGAATATCATACAAAGAGAAAAGAAATATCGTTGAGAGAAAAGCACATAACAACTCAAGAATAAAAAGAGAATATCTTAAAAGAAAAAGCTTAAGGCTTACTTCACTTGGGGGAGAGGATTTGAGGGAGAGTGTGTGGATGGATTTGAGGATGAATTAGAGGTTGTTTATTTGGATGGATTTTGAGGTAAATGTAAGTGGATTTGAAGGTAAAGTTTATAAGAATTAGTGTATGATTTGATTGATGTGACAGATAAAAAAATTTGTTTAATTGGTAGAAATTGAAGATTACCAAAATGCCCCTAGTTATTAAAGTAATATAAAATGATAATTGTTAATGTTATATTTAATTGTAAAATTGTTTATAAGGAGAAAAAAAATAAAAAATAATTTTTAAAATGTATTGAAATAATTATTTTTAAAATATAAGAGTAATGATTCTTTGAGATACCTAAATTTTTTACATTCTTTTGACATTATTCTATTTTATTTTTTACTCTCTTCTTTCTTAAAAAAATACAAAAGTTTACATTTTTATGACCATTATATCCTTATGCTCGTGTCAAATAAATGTAAAAGCTTATCATGATATCATTACTCATAAGCTAAATTATCAATTATTTAGTAAATGATAAATTAATTTTAAAAGGTATTTTCATAGATTTATAAGAATTACACTCACAAATTAATATAAAAAAATAATGTTAAAATTAAACTTATCTGGATCAGTGAGTAAAGACATGATTTCTTGACTTTGAGAGCCACGGAGAATATTGGAATCAGATTGGAAAGGTAGAATTGTATCGTCTTGGATTACATCATTACACGCAAAATCATTTCGAAAAGGAAAAGAAAAATTCTCTTCTCAGTCTCCACTTACCTAAATTCCCTGCAACACCATTTGAAGTAGAAAAATTGAGAAAGATAGAGTGAAGAGAAAGAAATGGAGAAAATAGAGCAGTGAATGATGAGTACCAATAAAATAAATATGCACGTGGCATCAATTGGGTCAGGCCCAGTGGTTCTGTTCCTCCACGGCTTCCTGGAACTATGGTACTCGTGGCACCACCAACTTTTGTCGCTCTCCGCCGTGGGTTACCGAGCAATCGCCCCCGACCTCTGCGGCTATGGCGACACCGACGGCCCGCCCTCCGCTTCTTCTTACTCCGCTCTCCACATCGTGGTCTCCACCTCTCTGGGGTCTCTCCACCGACGTAGCTCACCTCCCATTCCTCTCCAGTCTCTCCCTTACCGATAATAAGTTCTCCGACCCCATCCTTCCGCCTCTATCCTCCCTCTCTGCCCTCCGCTTCCTCAACCTCTCCAACAATGGCTTTAACCAAACCTTTCCCCTGGAGTTCTCGCGCCTCCAAAGACTCGAGGTCCTCGACCTCTACAATAACAACATCACCGTCTCACTCCCTCTGGTCGTCGCGTAGATGCTTAACCTCCCTCTGGTCAGTACAAAATTATTCCACATAATCGAATACATACCACTCTAGAATTGTGAGGGAATAGAATACAGGAAAAAATGGAACCGGATACACCATGTTTTTACTCTAGGGAACCGAGTACAAACATAAGGAAGGGAATACAGGTCCCTTTGTATTTGTTTGTATAACAAAACCGAATATAAATGTTATGTAATCGAATATAAATTCTATGTAATTAAATACGTTTCTATTCTTCTTCATCTTCAACTATTCCTCTTCATCTTCTTCATGTTCAAGAACTTTGGAATCAGTTATTTTGACATTAGAATCGAATGTTATTTGAACGTTAATATATTTGGATGTGGTATTATAAGATAACTCAAGGATAAATGTGACTTTTTAAACAAAATCCCTCCAAATCTCAACACATTAGTGGGTGATGAAAAAGTTACTCATCCCACAAATAATCTCAAATCAATCTGCGCATATCTTTTAAAACAAACACGCAAATCAGTTTAAATATTCGCTCGCAAATCTAACTGAACAGTGAAATCCATTCATGTAAACACACCCTAAGTCTAGAAACACTACCAAGCTTCGTTGTAATATAAGCTTACTATTTGTAAGTGGAGAGAAAAGAGAGAAAAACACCTAGCGAGTGTACAAACTGAGTTGTATTGAACATATATCCTCTTTGTGAGAGTAACCGTGTAATGAATTGTAAGCAATCAGATTGATTGCACATTCTGAAGAGAATTCAAACACTTGTTGATTAACTCAAACACGTTAAGGATTGATAGACAATGTATCAGGGGATACCAGGATTTTTTAGGGATACCAAGAGTGAGTGAAACTCAACTAGATAGTGTATCAGGTTGATACCAAGAGTGTCTGGGATACTAAGAGTGGTGAATGATGAAGAATATTGCATAACCAAGAGTGGGTGAAACTCAAATAGGAAACGTATCAAGGGATACTAGGATTGTTTAGGGATACCAAAAGTGGTGAGAATACTCAGTTGTAATCTTGTTGAAGATTATAGCGGATCCCTCTAAGAATAGAGGAGACTAGATATAGCTCAGTTGGAGTGAACTAGTATAATAATATCTGTGCATTTATTAATATATAAGCTTCCTATACTAAACTTGTAGTTTCACTTTCATTACTAATATATAAGCTTCCTATACTAAATGACTTTTATTAAAAAGGAAGTGTTATTCAAACACTGCAGCGAACAGTGTTTAGCTTAAAAGTCATTTAAATGACCCATTTTCTAGAATCTTTCTTATTTATTTGCTTATTTCCCCTATTTTATGTTTTTACAAAGAGATCCCTTCCATTACTTATAAAAAAAAGGCTCTTCTAAACTTGTAAAACGATTGAATATTTTAAGTGTTATACATCATATTTGACCACCTTTGTGACTACTATCTTAATAGTGTAAGCTTTTTATTAGTCTCATCTTGAGCCTGGAGCTCAAGTGGCACCATCAACCTCTTATATTAAGTATGGTAAGCCTTGTGCCCCCTCAAGTGGTGTGCCAACATTACAACCTCATCCCCCTTCTAGTCTTCCATCTTATGTTCCATTTTTCTTCACTTTTTGTATAGTGCTATTTTCATTTGACTTTTCACTTCCATTGTGTTTTTTCTTTTAGTTTCATTTAAATGCACCTTTCTTCTTCTCTAGAATCCTTGAAAGTGCACCTTTACATCTAGATAACCTCTTGGATATCGTAAATTATAGTGAGAACCTTCCATGATTTTTTTTCATGTTTTCATCAATTTCTCACGGTGACACATTGAGTCTAAACCACTACCTCTCTAACAATTCCTCTACTTGCTTCTTCAACTTCACAAACTTGACAAGAACCATTCTATAAGGAGCTATTGACATTGGTCTTGCTCAACGCACTAAATTAATAGTGAATTCCACCTCTTTTCAAGGTGGTAGTCCTAACACCTTCTCCGGAACACATCTATAAACTCTTTCACAATTGGGATCCCTCACGTTTGTCCTTCATTGGCCTATTTTAAACAACTCAAAACCATAAAATATTATGCCCCACTTTTCAACTAACTTCACACTTTAAGCACAACCACTGACTCAAAATCTTAAGAATTTCAAGGAGAAATTTTATGTCTTGGTGATGTTAGTGTATGTTTGACATATGAGGGATCAAAAAAGAGGTATCATGATATACTACCAACCATTCAATTTTTTAAAAGATTAATGGAGCGAAGGAGACAAATGACCGGAGGTATCATGGACTATTGGTCTTAGACATGAAAGATTAATTAACCACGTGAATAGTAGGGTGATAACCCTTGTGTTTATGACTTTTGAAAGTATAAATACTACTACGAGTGTACACCTATAGTGAGACCTAATGTCAAAGCATGTATCCAGATAATTGAGTCTAGAATCTATGTATGCTTTTGTGAGTTTTTAGTACTTTATAAATGGTGATCTAGTATTTGATATGATTAAATAATCTGATGATGTTTTCTTTTGCACTCTATCTTACCTTGTTGTCTTTTGTGTGCTATTTGGTTCTTTTGAGATGATCACTTTATTGGTATAAGCAGAAGAAATAGGTGTTGTAACATCTTAGCAGAGGACCGTTACACTAGATAGTTTCTTCTTGATTTTCTAACGGTTATGTTTAGTTGTTTTAGATATATTTATTATTATGGTTATTTCCTTTTAGATAATTACATTAATATTATATTTATATGTTTGTGATAAATATGTTTTGTTTTATTAAAATTTTATAACACTCTATTTTAGTGTTAAAATTCAAACCTTATAATAATATTAGAAAACAATTTCAAATTAATATATTATTAATAAAATTTTAACATAAATACAATAAATATTTAATATTTAACTTCTAAAATATTATAATTATTTAACTTCAGAACTTATTTTCATGTTAAAAATTTTCTTATATTTTACCCAAACCCAAAGAAAGTAATTTATCATCACAAAAACACTACATAAATGTTCACAAAAAAACACATTAATTATATATGCACGACTATTAATTATATATGCACGACTATACAGTGACACAAATTGAGTTTCATCTCCATAGAATTATTATAATTTTTTTTCTTGAACAATATAATTAAGGATAACAAAAACACAAAGAAAAATAGAAAAAAAAAATACTAGATACAAATTGAAAAAAGAATCAAATATATGAAATAAAGTTTTGCAAAAATTGAATAAATTATAATTTAATTTAACATAAATATTTTACAATTAACTTATACCCTTATAATTTATTTTTTATATTACTTTTTAATATTATAATATTATATTATAGCAATATGGTTTATTTTTCAATATATAACAAATGATAATGTTGTTTACAAAAAAAAAAATAATAAGCACCAAAAATATATTTCTATGTTAGAATTATTCACTATAAGGTTATAGAATTATTCACTATAAGGTTAGAGAGTTATATAAGTAATATAAGAAAGTAATCAGTACTATTGTACTTTTCATTTTTCTTGCACAGTTCAAAAATACACAATTTAAAACTAATATACACTGTACAATTTATTAAATATTTTTTAACTAATAATTTCTTTTATCTATAATTATAAAATGCAATTATTTTTTAAATAATTTTTTAATTCAAATAATTATTTTTAATTCAAATAATTATTTATAATAAAAAACAATTTCCATAATAAAAATTATTTATTTTTATAAAAGTTATTTTACACTTTATTAATATTTTCTATTTTAATAACTAAAAAGTATTTTATAATTAAATAAATTTTTATTATAGTAAAAGAAGTAAAAACATATATATGTTTAATATCGAAATTATTGTTCAAACTTATTAAAATGAATTATATGTAATTATTATTTAATTTCATTGTTTTCTTAAAATAATGTAATTATCTTGATTTAAAAAATATTTATTATCTTAATTAATATATTTTCTTAATATTGAATTAATAATAAAGATTAAAAAATTACTATACAACGTTGTAGAGTAAAAAGAACATATATCTAGAGTATAACTTTTTAAATTATAACTAAAAATTTTATTATAAAAATATGATTATTTGAGTCTTATGACTAGTATTAAAAGAATAAAAAATAAAACAAATAACCAATATCACTAGCCGTGAATAAGGAATAAATATGGAATACAACTAAAGCACAGAAACATAGAATCCAACTCGAGCACAGAAACACAAACAAATACAACCCATAAATCAGAGAACAAGAAGGAAAGAACCCTTTGGTAAACAAGGAGAACCCAGAATCTAACAAGTTTTTCACTTAGACTCTCCTTTATCAATTTCAGTTTTTTTGGCTGTTAACACTTCGAATCGGAGTTTCTTCCTTCTTGATCCATACCCATCATTTCAAAGTGTTTGATTCTCTGTATTTCCTCTCATTCCTCTGATTTTGTTTTCAAATCAATACAAGTTTTTGGGATTTGGATTAGGTTTTATTCGGTGAAGTAGTTTCTCGGTCATGTGGGTATATTTTTTAGGGTTTCATTGGATCGTAACTGGGGCTCTAAACTTCTCGAGTGATTAGGGTTTTCATTGAGACGTGATTGAAAGACAACTGGACTTCACGGGTTGCTTGAAATGGACAGGGACTTTCATCTCCTTGGGAGTTCATATTGCACAGTTCAGCATTTGCATTTGGGGACTCTTTGAGAAACATTTGTATTTTGGGACAGACTACTAAAGATGTTAACAATGTTTTTTTTGAGCATTGTCTATTATTAGTAATTGTGAATGAGTGATCAAGTACAAAGTCATTTGTTCTTCATTTTTGGTGTTTTCTGTTGTCTTTGGTGGTATGGTGGCTCACAAGAGTAGAGTATTGAATTTCAGACCATTTGTTTGGTTTCAAGCAATTGAAGCAAATATTTAGCTGGTTTGGTGGCTTTTAGTGAATGTTTTGTTGAAGGTTCATGGAGGAATTTTAAAACTTGAAATGAATGTGGTGACATGGTGCATGGGCATAGTTGCTGGTTTGTTCCCTTCCTGGAACAGTGTTACTGGATTCTAACAGTCTCACACCTAGAATTTTACATTAGGCTTTTATGCAATGTCGCGCTGTTTTCCATTTCCACCACCAGGATATATAAAGAAGGCTAGAACAGATGGAGTGGATTTGTTAAAAAAGGTAAATATAATTTAACATTCATTAATTAAATTGCATATGCTTTGCTTGAAGAGGAAAGGTCCATCTCAGATAAAGTGACAGACTTCTCCTAATTCATATTGCTGTCATTATTCTAATTCCTATCCTTGACAATTTTATATATTTGTTTATTCTAAGTCGTAAAGCTTTTGTTTGAGGCTAGGAATATTGAGGCTTTGGATTTGTTTTGCTTGATTTGTTGTATAAAACATTGCTGTTATTTGACCCTTTAGGTATTGAAGCAGAAGAAATAGTATTGGTAGAGATTCTTCATATATATTTGTCTTTTGAAGATTCCTCTAATGTACTTTGTAATACTTGCTGATTTTTTGAAACCAACATCGTTGAATATCCTTGATCAATGACCTTGAAAATATTATATTTTCAAATTCATATTGCTGTCATTTTTCTAATTCCTATCCTTGACAATTTTATATATTTGTTTATTCTAAGTCGTAAAGCTTTTGTTTGAGGCTAGGAATATTGAGGCTTTGGATTTGTTTTGCTTGATTTGTTGTATAAAACATTGCTGTTATTTGACCCTTTAGGTATTGAAGCAGAAGAAATAGTATTGGTAGAGATTCTTCATATATATTTGCTTTTGAAGATTCCTCTAATGTACTTTGTAATACTTGCTGATTTTTTGAAACCAACATCTTTGAATATCCTTGATCAATGACCTTGAAAATATTATATTTTCAGACCTTTTATTGTCCTTTTTTTTGTTCCGTGTGATTTTAATTGATCTAATAATCATTCATGAACCCTTTATTGAATGGTGACAGATTATCTGTCATAAGTCTATAACCGAAAATTTTGTTTTGTAATCACATAATATTGGTGAAATTGTGCTACATTTTTTTCCTCAAACATCTAAAAGTGGCCAAATATACTTTGTGGTGAAGCCAAGAGGTTGCTACAATGATGTGATCAAGATTGGAGTGGTATATTGTTCTTGCATATATTCTTTTAGTTACATCAATTTATGTGACCCTTGAGTTCATGCTTTGTTTGCCTTGATTACATTAAAAAATATTTAAATTTAGGGAAAACTATGATTTTCTTGTGAAATCATCTAACTTGTTATGGATGACAGTAACTTCAGCTTGATTTTTATGTTAGAAAGGAATGGTGGTTAATGTTTTTGTCAGTTATCTGCTTTGAATTCTCAATTTGACTGACACTGATCCTGATCAATTTTCTCCCTTATTTTAAATGTTAACATATCATTCTTCTTGTTAGGTGTTGACTTGCAAAATTGTTAGTCTAGTTTTCCTTTTTGATTGGTATGGTGTATGTTTGACCATATCATGAGATGATTGATTATTCAGCTGGTTTATATATTACCATTCAGGATTGTAGTTATTTTCAGTGAAGAAGCTAGTACTTGCAAGTTTCTTCTTCTGTACTCTTTTTTCATTGCTAGTTTCATGAAGTGTTGCTCTAGAAAAACAGTGGGTGCCCATGATTGTGTATGTGAGCCCCCTTCCCCTTGTATGCCATGCTTTTCTTCTGAGAAAATTGGCATCCCGTGAGTTCTGCAGTGACTCTGGGGCTTGCTATGGGCAATGTGCATCTTTGGTCCATGTTTTTACTTCTGTTCCCCTTCCCTCATGCCTTTGTTTTCCTTGCTGGACTGGACTTCCACCTACCCAATGTTATCTGGTTATCTGGTGAGATTATGGCTAGTGGCCATAATTCTCTTTTTATTTGTTTCTTTCTGAGACCCTTTGTTTCTACTTTTTATTGGATTTAGTTGGTAGTAGCGTCTCTCATAGGTAGTTGAGCTTTCCCATAAGCAGGGATTTGAAAATTGAGGTGAAAGAGGAAATAGTAAAGAACAACAATTTTTTCAGGATGATGTTTGAGTATGGAAGCTGAAGCTTTGTAGATCAGCTAGATTTATTGCATTGGATGATTAATTTGAGGGAGTAACTTATGCAGGGAACTTACTTTTCTGGATCAAGACTGTTTACCTTGTACTTTTGATTGGTAGTTGTTTTAGGTATGATTAATCTTATAAGGTATTGTACGATAGGTATGATTCTATATATTGTTATTTTTTCCTGTATTTCCAGGTTTTCACAGTTGCACCTGACAGTTTCAACTGTCATAGCTACACTTAAAGTAGCTACAGGGATCAGTATCATTTGCTTCTAAGTCTTAGTTATTGTGTGGTAGTTACAACTGGCATGTCAATCTGTAATACCTACCCTGGGAACAACAGGATCAGTTGCTGTTGCTCCTAACCCTTTAAGTTATTTCATGATAGGAACTGACTTGAACTACATAATTTGAATTGGATATTGCAACTTATAGTTTAGGTGGAGTTCCATCTGTACACAAGTTTTCGATTTGGTGTACCTCTAGAAAACTGTTTTAGGTTGTTTTTCTTTTAAAATAATCTTTAAAATAATTTTAGATACTGAATAGGGATTTATATTCCTTGAATGAATATGACTTTAGATTATTTGTGCTGTAGACAAGTTAAATTTAGAATAATACTTTTCTTTAGTTACTGCAAATTAACTGAGAATTATTTTCTTAAATCCTTCCATTTGTTATTGAAACCTCAAATGACCTCCCTGCCGTAGACGAAGGTTGTGAAATGATAGACCAAATAGCTTACAGAAGATACAAGACCAGTTCTTGTATTTTCTTTATTCGGAACAATACAGTTCTACCAATATGGGAAGAACCTTAAATTAACAATGGACAATAACCCAGGTCTTCTGAGAGGACCAACTCTCCTAAACTCCCTTTTCCTTCAAAACAACAAAAGACTCCCCTCCAACAACATACCCGTCAACTATATATAATAGTCTTGTTTAGAACCTATTACAACCACCAGTGGTTATAACTATCTTCTATTGTTTATTTCTCCTAGTATATACTTTACCACTAAACCTATTGATACCCCGCCCTTGAAGATTCATCTTGTCTTTAAGGTGAAAGTCTGGAAATTCTGTGTTGATAGCATCTGCAGATTCCCAGCTATTCTCCATCCCAGGAACTTGTTGCCATCTGAGTAAGACTTCCAATTCACTAGCTGCATTTTTGCATGTATCTAGCAACTTTTCTGGAATTGGTTGCCATCTGAGTAAGACTTCTAATTCACTAGCTGCAATTCTGCATTGCTTCTACCTTCTTAGGGTCAGCAGACACCCCTGCACCTAAAATCACATGCCCCAAGTACTCAATGTTACTTTGGCCAAAGCTACACTTCTTTTTGTTGACCTTCAATTGATGATCATTCAGCAATTTTAAAACTTTTGACAAATGCTAAAGATACTCATATAGGGAAGGTCTGTATATCAATATGTAATCCAAAACCACCAACACAAATCTTCTAAGAAAAGGCCTAAGAATCTCATTCATGAGAGATTGGAATGTCGCAAGAGCACTTGTCAGCCCAAAAGGCATGACAAGGAACTCATAGTGCCCTTTGTGAGTTCGAAAAGCCGTTTTCTCAATGTGCCCTTCCTTCTTTCTAATCTAATGGTAACCAAATTTAAGGTCCAGTTTAGAAAATATGGTTGCTCCAGCTAACTCGTCTAATAGCTCCTCAATCATTGGAATTGGAAACTTATTTGGGATAGTCAATTTGTTGAGAGCCCTATAATCCATGCAAAACCTCCACCATCCATCCTTCCTCACCAGGATTCGGACGAATAATTCCAGCCTTTAACTGATCAGTTTCTTATTTTCATTCTTTTGTTGGTGGGAGTATTTGTAAGGCCTCAGATTAGGAATTGAAGCCCCTTCTAACATGTGAATGGCATGATCTTGCTACCCTTTTGGAGGTAGCCCTTCTAAACTTAGAAAAACTCCTTGTAAGAATTTAACAATTGATCCACTCAAAGCAGTACTCCAGCTGTCCCGTCCCTCCTATTGTATCTCCGTTAAGTATTTCCACCAAGTAGCCCTTATCACTTTGTTGCTAGTTGGTAATCAACTTCTTGAAGGAAGTGGCAGTGCTAGACAAGGTAGGATCACTGACCACTTTGACTTGATTTCCATTTCCACCAATAGTAAGTCGTGATTTGCTAAAATCTGCCTTCACCTCACCCAAACTCGCCAACCACTTTAACCCCAAAACCACATAAGCTCTTCCAATTTCAAAGATGAAGAATTCTTCACGAATCTTCAAGCCTTGAATCTCCAACACCAAATCTGAGCATTTCCCTTGAAATTTCAATTTCCTTCCATCCCCCACCTCTTCCATATACTTAGGAGTGTCTACATATGTCAGCCCACATCTTTCCAACAAATCGTTGGAGAGAAAATTATTGGAAGCCCTGCAGTCTATCATCACAATAACTTGTTCCTCACTAATGCATCCCCAAACCTTCCATGATTTCTTGGTGGTCATACCAGCCAAGGTAAACATAGATAGCTCCATTGTTTTCCCATCTCCACCTTAATCTCAATATATGTCTGCCTCTTCTTTTGTAACATCTAAAACATAACCCTTTCTTGATTTTGTCCTACATTTCTTCATCAGTCAACCATCTAAAGGTTGATCCTCTATTTCGCTGCGAACCTTGGTTTCTCCCACTGAATTGTTTATTCTTCGTACATCTTTTCCTTTTTTCGTAGAAGCCATTTGAGAATTTCCCTCTTGCAAAACTCCTAGTCATCCAATTGAATTTGGATGTTGTCACAACCTTATTCTTTACTGAACCCTTTCCTTTGGATAAAACTTTAATTTTATCTTCAACCATTTGGGCTGTCATCATCAGGTCAGCCAAATTTGAGGGTTTATACAGCTTGACTTCAGCGTTGCTCTCTTCCTTTAACCCATTCAAGAATATCCCAATGACATAATATTGATCCATTCCTTTTAACAATCCTGCATATTGATCAAGTTATTCAACATAATCTTCTACATTTCCTGTCTACTTTATATGGCTGGAAACGTTGCACCACTACTATCCTGAAAGATTCTCATGTGGGATATGGATTGCAAGATTCCCACCATTGGAACCAGTTTAAAGCTTTTCCATCCAAAATCGCCATCATTGCTTGCATTCTTTCCACGTCAGATACTTATTGCAAATGGAAATATCTGTCCAATCTATTAGTCCAGCCAAAAGCATCTTCCCCTGCACAGATTGGAATATCTAATTTGCACCACCTTGAACCTTCATTTGCTTTCCCATCTTGATCTTTTTCAACTGTCTTTTGGGCCGAAAAGAATTGCAGACGATATTTTCCACCACTCCCGATAATACACTAATCAAATTCTCCATTCTTTGAAAATGTTCCATTTGCTCATTTTCCACTTTTAGCCTATCCCATCTATCTTGAATCATGCGTTCCAAAATTTCTAATTTGGACTCCATTATGGTGTTAACCATACGCGATCACACAGCTACCACAAGGTCAAGAAGGAAGTTCTAAATACCAATTGTTAAACCAATTAGTTTACAGAAGATACAAGACCAGTTCTTATATTTGCTTTATTAGGAATAATACAGTTCTACCGAATGCGTTCCAAAATTTTGAATTTGAACTCTATTCTGATGTTAACCATATGCCATCACACAGTTATCACAGGGTCAAGAAGGAAGCTCTGAATACCAATTGTTAAACCAATTAGTTTACAGAAGATACAAGACCAGTTCTTATATATGCTTTATTAGGAATAATACAGTTCTACCAATATGGTAAGAACCTTACGATCAACAATGTACAATAACCCAGGTCTTCCGAGAGGACCCAACTCTCCTAAACTCTCTTTTCCTTAAAAACAAAAGACCCCTTCCAACAGCATACCCCTCGACTATATATAATAGTCCTGTTTAGAACCTGTTACAACCACCAGAGGTTGTAACTACCTCCTGCAGTTTATTTCTCCTATTATATACTTTACTGCTAAACCTATCGTGAAAGAAAGGTGAGGAAAATCCAGGTAAGATATTGTGCACAGTTTTTCAAGCTGGTATCTCTGTACATCTTGGGGACATTTATGGATTTTGATATTGAATTCTGGTTTAGGTGTCATTATTTGTACAAACATTTTCCTAAACGCTTCAAATATTTAGAGAATTACAAGTTTTTCTTGCTTTACATAGATCAAACCTACTAGGCTTTGTTCCCATTTTGATTAGAGGCCCTTTGTTGTTGCTAAAGAAATCATTCATGGTAATTGGAGTAAGGAAAATCATGAATTGGTATGCATCTCTACCCACTCAGTTCATGCAATAAAAGGAAGTAGATTTGGATTTTTTTCACACTGAGCCATGCAACCCCTTCCATTTTTGGAGTGAAAAGACTTAGGTTTCACAATTGATTTAGGCTGTGATTCTTTTTCAGAATCGTGATTCAAGCTATTCCAAGTGCAATATGAACAATGCAACACCAATTCGGGAGAACAAACAAGTTTTCCAACAATTGGCATCATGGGGGTTGTGCTGTATCATATCATGTAGTGTGTAATACTTACTGCCATGCTCTTGATTAGAATTTCATATGTTCTATGAGGAAGTCGATGTCTCAATACTATAGTGCTTCAAAAGGTCTAGGTAGCATAAGACAACTAAAAGGCATTTATAACCAATTATAATAAAACTGTTGGATAAATTCTAATTTAGAAAATAAAGAATCCTAGGCAAATTTATGAGAAGAATTAGGAACATGTTCTCTAATAGTTTGTGTAACACTCTCTTCTATTGGTTGATATTTGCTCAAGAGTAGAAAATGAAAAGAGATTTATTAAATAAGATGTGGGACCCACAAAGTCCTGTGATTATGCATAGACTTTGTTCTCATTTGTTAGACTTTGAATATAGGTTGCTTCTCGAGACTTAGAGGATGAACAAGCAGTTATCCTTGATAGCATTTAAGTTTTCTGGTGGTTCATCTATGGGATATAACTAGACATGTATATATTTATTTGCCAGAGTTTCTTATCTACCATTATAATAAGACCTGTCAGCTGCACTTATCTGTTCTTTTTATTTTAATACAAGGCATGGATTACAAGACATCCGTTAAAAGTGTCATAACATATCTTGTAATATGTGCCGAAAGCCAAAAGAGAAATATAATATATATTAGAAGGATCAGCATTTGCATCTAAGAATGAAAGTGCTTCTGTTGGGGGTTTAAGGAATCTAATCATTGAAACTTCTTAATAAGGAAGGCATCACAATGATCTCCTAAAATCTTGAACATTTAGTTGATAGACATTGTGTATTTTATGGACATTGATCTTGTTGTTATTGTCATGGTTTCTTCCTAGGATTTATATGCTTGTCAACAGGCAAGAACCATTTATTTTCTTTTGCATGTTTTGCTTTTGATATATTCTCCTTTCTCTGCTCTTGCATGCAAAGGTTTTGAAAATGTTGTGAAGCCATTGTTGTCATTTCTTTATTTAATTATTGTTTTAATATCTCTTCTCACCATATTACTTGCAGGAGAAGCAGAAAGAGAGAAAACATAAGAAAGATAAGAAGGACAAAGAGAAGAGGGAAAGTAAGGAGAGGAGAGAGAAAGAAGGAAGAGATGGAAAGCATAAGGAAAAGAGGGACAAAAAGGAAAAACGTAGAGAGAAAAAGAAAGATAAGAATAAGGATAAGAACAAAGATAGAGATAAAAGTAAAATCAGTTCTACAGATGACAAAGGTTTTCCAAGACAATCTGAGGGTGTCAATGCTGGTAATATCCATCAAGAGGAAAATAAGCACGATGATAAGAAGGGTATCTTGTTTGAGAACAGACTCACCAAACAGTATTCTGGTAACAATGGGGAGAAGGCAACAGAAAAAAATGCTCTGGCTGCAAACATGGAATCAAAGTTCCTCGTGGAGTTGGACCGGAGGATTAGGAATGATGACGGAGGAGCTACCAATCAATCGGTTGATAACTTTACTAATGCAAACCATAGGAAAAATGAGGCAACTGATAGGTTGGTGGCCAAAGGAGGTGGGACCAGACTTGATGGTAGTGAAAAACCCAAGGATAAAGGCCTTGATGTTAAGAAGATTGATGGAAGAGGAGTACAAGCTGAGGTCCGACCTATTGGAAATTCACCAGCTCAGAATTATGCTGGAAACGTTCATCCTAGAGTTGATGGAATACCCAAACTTCTCGGGAAGTATTTTGAAAAGAATTTGGAAGCAACAGTTGAAGGTAAGGAAAAGGTTAAGGAAAAGAAAGATGAAGCTAGAGAAAAGACAGAAGAGGAAAAGATTAAGGAAAAGAAAGATGAAGGAAAGGAAAAGGTTAAGAAAAAAAAAGATGATAAAAGAAGAGATAAAAGGAAAGATAAAGAGAAGGAGAAGAAAGGGCATGGGAAAAACAAAGATAGGGATAAAGAGAAGAAAAATGAGGAGAAAGACAAGGAGTCTAGTGAACTTAAAACAACAGAGCAAAATAAATTAAAAGAAAGCAACAAAATTGGACTTAAAGATTCAAATTGTTTCTCACAGCTTTCTAGTAACAGCCATGATGATCCTGTTGGTGGGGAAAATTTCAAAAAACGAAAAGACATGGAGTCAAATGGAGTTCCACGTGGTGAGTGTTACTAATGATTAGTCTTATTCGCATTTCTACCCAGTGATCCTGTTGTGTTTAAGATTGTACATAATATTTTTCGGTTGACTCACATGTTATATATACATTTTTTTTAAAATTTCTTACAGTTAATGACAGTTTGCCCAATAAGTTTCCAAAATTGTCTTCCTCTCAACCATTCGCTAAAAATGGAAGGCCATTGGAACCCTGGCAAATTTCCGTACCAAATGCTTCGGATAGACCACAAGTGGCCACGGGTGTTAAGGTAGAAAACAAAGAAGGCATGAAAAATGAGATTTTTGAAACTCAGTCATTTTCAGCTTCTTCAAACAAGACTCGCACTGATATTGTGCCAGTTGATTTTGTAACTGAAGCTTCTGCAAAGCCATCCCATCCAGACTCCAAGTACCTAAGCCAGGTATATTCCGTACCTAAGGTGGATCATTGGTCTGATTTTGATGATCAAGAATGGCTATTTGACAGCAGTGTTTCACCCGAAAGAAAATCTGTGGTGCAATCTTCAGAGGTTGGGGATACACCACAGGTATGGGCCGAAGCTCTGCGCATAGAGTCGGCAGATGTTTTTGCTCTTCCATATGTCATTCCATACTGATTGATTATTTAATTGTCACAATAATTACATGTGCAACCCTCCAATGACTGTCGGAGCAGGAGGAACTGGGGCATGGGCTGAAGATACCAAATTTCTTCATTCATTCTTTTGTTACTTGCATACAGGCAGCAAGTATTGAGTGACTGATTGATTGCTTTGATCTTAAACTGCTTGGATGGTGACTAGAGCCTGACTGATTTGTCTTGATTTTTGACTGATTGGAGGATGAGAAAATCTGTTGCAAGTTGTTTCATGTTCAGTGCATTGCTGCAAACATAGTTGGAAGCGCAGTTCCTATCTTGTGCATCTCAGTAATTTATTTAGCCGACAGTGAGACTTTGTATAGGTTGTGGAGAGAGAGGGGGGATGGGTACAAGGTTGTGCAACTTGTTATTCTATTTGAGCTGAGCTGCTCTTTCTAATCCAGTATCAGAATATTTAAGTGAAACTAGATGTGATCTTTTCAACTCCACCACAATTTTGATTTGTAACATAGAACTCTTATTTACGAAAATATGTATGATAGAGAAGGGAAAAATTTTGCTTTAGCTTTGCAACTATTCTAAACAAAGGACATTGCAACTAGTTATACCATTTTTTTATGTTTTAGTTCTTAGATTTACAGCATTTTCTTTAAAGTGGGGCCGGAGGTTCATAAACAGGGGCAAGTTACAGGGTGACTACATGCATTCAATTATGGAACATGTCGTACATAGATGAGGAGGATCTATTCAGTTGGAGGTATTCACCTTCTTATCCTAATGATTAAACCTCGTCATTGCACGCCAATCTTGATTCAAAAATTCAGCAGCAAAAAGAAGCCATAATCCATGCACGATTAAGTTTGTCATTCTATGTAAAATGCTGGCAATAATTGATTTATCCTTTAAGGTAGTTAAGGGATTATTCCTATTATTTATTCTCTATGTAACATTTTCCACCAATGTCGCCTTACTTGATCTATTTTACCACAATAGTAAAAGAAAAAAATAGGTGAAAAACTAATGGTAGTAAAAACTGTTAAGGCTAACTTAATAAGTTATGTGTTTAGTAAAAGAAGATAGAATTAAATATGCTTATACGATATATTTTTATACAATATATATTTTATTGATGAAATGTATTTTGCAGTTTTCTTTAATATTATTTTTTAATTAATTTTAAATTTTAAATTCTTATAACATTTTATTTCTAAATGAACTATTCTAATTATATTTATTTTACTTTTAGTTGTTATATTATTTTTCTTACCATATATTTAATATTAATCTTATACGACATTATCATTACTCTTATATAATATCCTATAATACTTTCATTCGTTTAAAACAAAGTAAATAACATTTTTAATTAGATATAAGATATTTAAAATAAATTAGAAAGTGTCAAAATCAACTTTAATACTTATATTTCTTCTTTACTATTATTTTAATACAGATCCTTCCTTTCTTCCTTATTTAAATATTAGAGAGTATTTTATAAGTGGTTTTTTTTATTTTTTTTTAAATTCAAAGTTTCCACGTTAGAAAAAAACTTGGTTCTTGAAAACCTTATATTCAACCTCAAACCACTAGTACCATAGAGATACCTCAAAATCCATTTCACAGCATTCCAATGCTCTCTACCTGGATTTGACAGAAATTTATTGACTGTACCAATAACATGTGCAATATCAAGCCTTGTACATACCATTGCATACATCAAACTACCCACCATAGAAGCATAAGAAACTTTGCTCATATCCATCTTCTCAGCTTCATTTGAAGGACTTTGATTAACATTCAACTTAAAATGAGTAACAAAAGGAGTACTTACAACATTAGCATTTTCCATTTGGAATCTTTGCAACACCTTCTGAATGTAGTGCTCCTGTGATAGCCAAAGTTTCTTCTCTTTTCTATCACAAGTGATACTTATACCAAGAATCTTTTTAGCAGCTCCCATGTCTTTTATGACAAATGACTAGCCCAATTGCTTCTTCAACCTGTTAATTTTGGATACATCTTTCCCAACAATAAGCATGTCATCAACATATAACAACAGTATAATGAAATCATTCTCAGAAAATTTCCTGACAAAAACACAATGGTCAGAAGTAGTCTTCTTGTAGCCTTGCTCACACATAACAAACTCAAACTTCTTATACCACTGCCTCAGAGCCTGCTTCAAACCATATAGGCTTTTTCGTAGCCTACATACATAGTCTTCCTTGCCTTCAACAAGAAAACCATCTGGTTGCTTCATGTAAATCTCTTCCTCCAAATCACCATGAAGGAAAGTTGTTTTCACATCCATCTGCTCAACCTCTAAATCTAGAGTAGCAGCTAAACTTAACATAGTTCTTATGGATGTCATCCTCACCACAGGTGAGAAAATCTCATTGAAGTCAACACCCTTTCTTTGTCTGAAGCATTTCACCACTAATCTTGCTTTATATCTGGTAGATGTAGAATTGTTCTCTTGCTTCACCCTGAAAATCCACCTGTTCTCTAAGGCTCTCTTACTTACCCTTAGGTAACTTCACCAAGTCATAAGTGTGATTATCATGCAGAGATTTCATCTCATCCTGCATTGATCCAACCACTTTTGCTTTTCTTCACTTTCAATGGCCTCCTCATAACATTTAGGTTATCTGTCATCAATCAACATCACATACTCATTGGTAGAGTACTTCTTAGAAGGTTGTTTTGGCCTATCAGATCTTCTGGGTTGAGCTTTTGATAACTCAGGTACATCACCAAGACTCTCATCTAGTGACACATCATGTTTTTCATCAACATTATCAATAGGAACATCCAAGTCATCTCCAATCTGTTGATTAGTATCACCATGTTGTTCATCATCGTGAACATCAATATCCAAATCATTAATAGACAACCGAATTGGATCAAAATCAGCCACCTTACCATCTTCCTTAGGTGTAGACTTTTCCACCTTATCAATATCTTCAATGGTTTGATCTTTCATGAATTGCATATCACGACTTCTAACAATTTTCTTTTCAACGGGATCATACAACTTGTAGCCAAATTCATCTTGACCAAAGCCAATGAAGATGCATTGCCTTGTCTTCACATCAAACTTGGATCTTTCATCCTTTGGAACATGAACAAATGTTTTACAACCAAAGACACGCAAATGATCATAAGTAACATTCTTGTCAAACCAAATCTTGTCTGGCACCTCAGAGTTCAAAGCGACTACAGGACTTAGATTAATAACATGCATTGTTGTAAACAATGCCTCACCCCAAAAATGCTTAGGCAATTTTGCTTCAGAAAGCATACACGTAACTCTTTCAATCAATGTCCTGTTCATCCTCTCTGCTAAACCATTCAACTGAGGAGTTTTGGGAGGAGTCTTCTCATGTGCAATATCATACTGTCTACAATAAGTATCAAATGGTCCATAATATTCACCACCATTGTCAGTACGAATGCGCTTCAGCTTCTTGCTTGACTGTCTCTCAACCAAAGCATGAAATTCTTTAAACTTGTCCAACACTTGGTCCTTTCTCTATAAAGCATAAACCCAAAGCTTTCTAGAATAATCATCAATAAAAGTAACAAAGTAAAGTGCACCACTAAAAGACTTTACCTTTAATGGGTTACAAACAACAGAATGCACCAATTCAAGCAACTCTGACTTTCTGGAAGGAGGATGCTTCTTGAAGGATACTCTGGTTTGTTTACCAGCCATGCAGTGAGAACATTTCTCCAACTCTAGACTCTTCAATCCTGAGAGAACATCCTTTTTAACTAAGCAGTTAACTCCTTTTTCACTAATATGGCATTCACACTATCTTTAGAAACAAAAGCTTTTGTCCAGTAAAGCTTAGAGTTTTTCTCCCCTTTAGCCACATTCAAGTTACCTTTGGTAAGCTTCCACTTTCCAGAACCAAAGTGGTTATCAAATCCATCATCATCAAGTACCTGCACATAAATCAAGTTAAAGCGAACATTTGGAGCATGTTTAACTCCTCTAAGCAACAACTGCATCCCCATGTTGGTTTGCAAGTGAACATCACCAACACCAATAACCTTAGACACTCCATCATTACCTATCTTCAATACTCCAAAATCACCAGGTGTATAAGATGTGAAGAACTCCTTCCTAGATGTAACATGCAGTGTAGCACCACTATCAATTGTCCACATGCTCTCATCATATACAAAATTAATAGTGTCATAATCACGAAGACAAATAAGGTCACCACATGTCGTTGTAGTAACACGATCACCATCATCAATATCTTTTTCTCTTTGCTTACCCTTTTTGTCTTTGCTCTCTTTCTTCAACAAAAAACAATTCTTCTTTATATGCCCTGTTTTGTGACAATAATGATACTCCACATTCTTGTACCGAGACTTGGACTTGCTCCTGCTTTTATCTCTACCACTATTTTGTTCTTTTTTCTGGCTTCTCCCCCCATTCTCTATAATAAGCACTTCTGAATGAGATTAAGTACCCTATGTCTTCCTTCTCATCTCCTCATTAAGAGCACCACTCTTTGCCATTTGCAAAGAAATATCATCATTAGGGGTAGCACTTATCATGGAAACCCGAAATGTCTCCCATGAATCCGATAAAGAGTTTAACAGGAATAAACCCAATAGATCATCATCAAATTTTATACCCACTCCTACTAATTGATCATAGTGCCCTTGAAATTCACTCAAGTGATTTGAAACAGGATTTTCTTCCTTGTACTTCAAATCCACAAAATTTTTCAGCAAGTACAATTTATTAGTTCCTGACTTAGGCATACAAGGACTCAAGCTTATCCTATAGGCTTCTCGCATGTGTCTCATTAGCATAAAAATTATAAACATTATCATCAACAAACTGCCTGATAAATCCACATACCTGTTGATGTTCAAAATCTCATTCTTCATCTGACTTGGATTCATGTTTACTGGAAGCAAAAACTAGAAAATGCACATTTTTCACAAATAACAAATTCTTCATCTTGCCTTTCCATAGGTGATAACTTTCTCCATTTAAAGGAATCAATTTTGTATGTGCCTCCATCATTCACGCAAACTAAACCATCCCTTAGCCAAAGAGCTCTTATGGCACTCTGATGGGGAAATGGCCAAAAAATATAACAACTTATCAAACAGTAATAACAGAGTGAAAATTCAATCCCCCTTCTTGCGAGAATCCGTGAGGAGCACCAAACAAATAGAACAAAAATAGAATCCAAAGCACAAAGAGACACCAACAATTTTTAGCGTGGAAAACCCCTCAATGCAAGGGTAAAAACCACAAGTCGTCCATACCAAAGAAAAATCCACTATAATCAATAATAGGGTACAAAAGAGTCTCCAATAACAATATCAAATGATGTGTTCAATAAGCCAATTTATATAAGCACAAATGCTTACAAATGAGAACCAAAAAGATGAAAATTCCACAAAATAGGGCTGCTGGTGCGGGACCTATTTCTCCCAAGCTAGACCTCCGATTAACGATCCGAACGTTCAGAATGAAGAACCATATATCGGGAACCTACTGTCCAAAAATCAGCTCGATCCAACGGTGAACGAGTTCACAACGAATAAAACACCAGTGCAGGTTTAGGGTTATGCGGGAATGACTTTCTCTCTTTCTTTTTCTCTCACTTGGCTTTTGCTCTCTTCAAATGACTCTAATGTGCTCTATTCTCCACATAGGAAGGGAGCCCAATAACCCAACAAGGGTATGATCTTTATATCCTTGAGTAATTAAGCTACATTTCGTAAAAAAGGAAAAGTAAACTTTCAAACACTTAAAATAATGGCTCTCTCTGACCTATATGCTACGTACTTGCCATTGAGTCTGTAAAATAATATTTATTGGTGTAAAATATACTAATCAACTAATTGAAAATGGATGGGAAAATGTAGGTTCAAGGATAAGGAAATAAAAATAGTAAACTCTATTCTAGTTTTCGAAAAGTACATCTATGAATTTTGTTATGTAGTAGAGATAACATAACAAAGAATTGTAGTATATTGTTTTGATCTAAATAAAATCACACGTTATACTTCACCTTGTTATCTAACACCCCAAATTTATGGTATTATTGTTTTACTATAAGACCATTAAAAAAGAATAATTTTTAATGACAATCAATTTTAGATTCTAAAATAATTAGTTATTGTAACGTCTCAGATTATATAGAAATATAATGTAGTACACCCACATTTTAATATAAGAGAACAGTTAGGGTAGACTTGCAAATAAGTTGTTAAGTTTACAGTCATCCAAAATAAGCCATAATTTAAAACTTAAACACAATAGAGTATTTCAAAATGATAAGGAACAACTAAGAGCCCTAACTAGACTAAGCAACAACATCATCTCCCTCCAAAGCCTACTCTAGAGGCACCTCATCCACCTCTGCTCACACCTAAGTGGATGATCATTGCAAAAGAAAAACATACCCAAGCAAAACACAACAGAGAAGTAAAGGTGAGTTACATATACAAAAATCATGTTATAACAATCACACACATTATGCAATTAAATACAGATATACTAGACTACACCAACCTAACTTGTTACACTTTACACTTGACTCGTCCGGACTTAGAATGATTACCGAGCTATGGCGGGTCATGCACTCGTGGTGGCCTCTACTGTTAGCAAAAATCAACTATGAAGTTTTGATGATGAACAGAGTTGCACCAGTCAAGACAAATTAAAGATCTATGTATTTTTATAAAGCTTTTATAATAATCAAAGTTGGTGTAACAGTGCTCACAAATGTATTAGGACTGATTCTTGTAATTTATATTTATATGCTGTTGAGAATCGTCCACAATCTGTTTTAATCGATTAAACCCAGTTTTAATCGATTAAAACCGAGGCTGGCTCTGAAAACCCAAGTGCCCCTGTAATAATCGATTAAAGCTGATAATAATCGATTAGTTAATCGATTAGTCCTGAGAATAATCGATTAACACTAGCCGTTGGGGATTTTAGATTTGAAAAACTAGCCGTTGTACTCATCTTAATCGATTAATACTTGTGTTAATCGATTAAATGTGTTAGATGGCCCGTTTTCGAAGAATAGAAGAGTATTTGGTTGAGCCTATAAGATGGCTCTCTCTTGATCTCAAATAACACTCTTCCCTTGTGCTAAAGAACTCTGAACTCTTTGAGAACTCTGTGAGATTGTTGAAGCTAAGGAAACTCTTGCTGCAAAGTCCTGAAGTGCTACTGCGGTGACAGAGGAATAACTTGTTCATCCTTGGTGTATCCGAGGAAGTGTCTGGAAGACAATCATCCTTCGTGAAGCATTCGAAGGAGGTGGTCATCCTTTGTGAAGATTCAAAGGAAGTGTAAGTTCGTCTCTTGTGGTTTCAAGAGAGGTGGTATTTCTAAACTGTTACAAATTGTTTTTCTGTGTGACTAATATTTGTAACTGTTTTGTGTTAGTGAAAAAGGTTTATCTTGTTTGAGATAAGCGACTGGACGTAGGATCCCAGTGATCTGAACCAGGATAAAATCACTTGTGCAATTTTTCTCTTTCCCTTACTCTACTATTTATATTTAACTATCTGCTTAGTAAGAAAAATTAAGAGAAAAATATCAAAAGGAAAAATAAAAAGTATACAACCAATTCACCCCCCTCTTGGTTTGTTCCACGCTAATAATTCCGTTGCAGCGATTCTAACATCTACTGCTTTGCAAAGTCATTGACAATGGGTTTTACCCTACCACACTCACGAGGTTATTGTTATCACTCACCTTGGGCTATATTGGAAACACCCAAGACTAGGATCTCCTGCTACTACTCACGACATGATTCAATCCTCTCTACTTGAGAATGATTGACCATTGTAGTTTCATGATAACCCCCAAGATTGAGCTACCATGCAAATAATTCTAAACACTAAGGGCACCACCATGAATCTTCTCCTTGAAGATCATGGAATTACGTCCAATAATATAGGGCACCACCATGTAACCTCCCTTTGAGATCCATGGAATTACGTCCAATAACATAAGGCACCACCATGTAACCTCCCTTTGAGATCCATGGAATTACATCCAATAAGATAAGGCACCACCATGTGACCTCCCTTTGAGATCGATGGAATTACGTCCATCAACCATACTGTCACTTTGAAACTTAACTCAAGACATGAACAACCAAATACCATAATATTATCACATTGAATCCAAACATATAACCTCACTGATCATACAATATCTTAGATACTTTTACGCCATTCTAATAATCAAAACTTAGTTCAAGGTTATCATAAAACATGAATAAAAAGAATAAAAACAGGTTCTGGGCAAGTTGCTCAATGCACCAAACTCGCTGTGCGAATAACAAAAACAGTGGGTTTTACTCACTCACATTCGCTCAGCGCACCAAGCCTGTACACTATGCTAAATTGAAAATTCTGGTACACATTATCAGATCCTAAATGATATGGAAGTGCATGCCTAAAGAGAAGTATACTAATGACATTTAAAAGAATGAATGGAAAATAAAAGCGAAAAATAGAAAGGAGGAGGAAACTTATGACTCGTAGACACGTCATTTGAGAGAGGACTCCAAGATAAGTGTCGAAGAAGGATCGCCACTCGCTTTGCGCAAGATAAGGTCTACCTAAAATGGACTAGAGATAGAAAATTATCTCAAGAGGAATGCAAATTTGCAATTCAACTCAAAGAATTCATTCAATTTCGAAGTTAATCCAAAAGGAGACCCTAAGCCTTCTTATATAGCCCTTGGAGTGAGTTTGGAGAGTGAAATTAAGAGATGTGGGACTTCTAGTCTCAAGGCTGGCCAGCAGCTCCTAAGGTGCTTTGAGTCCCACATTGCTTAATTCCCTTCATCTAAAGGGTTTATAAGCCAACTAGTTCTCCTAAAGTTCAAAACAAAGAAGAAAAGCTATGCTACCTTGCACTTCCATCTAAGACGCCTATCTTCCTCTTCTTTTCTTTTAAGACCAAGCCATGACAATCCCACATTGCTTGTGCTTAAAGGAAAAGAAGGGTTTATAAACGTTTATTCTACTAGAACTAATGAAAAGAAATCAAAGAGGCAAGCCTTTGAAACCTATTCTACTCTTTTTGTGTTTTTGTCACTTTGAAACTCTTCATTGTTGCCCCATTTATGATCATATCTAAACCCTCGCATAGCGCCCCAAATTCGCTATTCGAATTAAACTAGCATTTTCCCAGGCAACTACTAGTTGCACAACGACAGGATTCGCAAGACGAATCTCAAGACAGAGAGCAGCACCCTCTAGTCATTCGCACAACGCACCAGATTGCACAGTGAATGACTTAAACAAAGAGCATCCTCTACAGTGCCTCGCTATGCGAGACAATTCGCATAGCGACTCTGCATCATCTATATAACGCAAATTCTGCAGAATTATGCACTCACACACCTCCTTATCATTTCTAGGCCTTTTCTCCAATTTCTAACACCCTTAATTCATGTTTTACACTTAATTAAACTTGTCTAGATGTTCCTAAACCCTCATAATACAATTTTAAGGTGATTACAACTCAACTTTTACTCCTCAACATCAATTATCACCACTTGAGGATCCCAAACCCAATTTTAACACTTTGCACCTATTTTGACCACTTTAGTGACTTAAACAAGTCACAATACACTTGTTGCAACTGCCCAATAGCCCAAATACACTCTGGACATCCAAAGCTCAAAATCACTATCTCACTTCCTTTCAACAGTTTCAAAACACTAATATTTCACTATGCTTATGCCAAAACCAGGTTACAACAACCTTCTACTCGAAATACTTCTAACACGAACCATTTCAGCAGTCAAACGCATCCAATACATTTTATTAACATCACCTCATAGATTCACAGATTCAACACTTCAGCACATACAATACATATCATTCCATCTACTCAAAACTTAACAGGCAAACCAAGCAACAGAAATAATATATAACTCAGTATATACACATACATGCAACTAATTATAAAGAAGTATTTCTAGCTCCCCTTACCTTAGGGTTTCACAGCTAAGCTCACAACTTGATTCAACAATGTCTGACTTGGCAAGAACTCAACCAAACCCTATAAACCACCTAGTGGGTGATAGAACAGCTCTTTAGAGCTAAGTTTTGACAAGAAATTGAAGGAAAATGTTTCTAGTTACATGAAATCAGTAGAATAACATGCCCTAGGTTCCAAAACAAAGGAGGAAAAGGGAGAACTACTTACCGGTCAGAATGAAAGAAGTAATCGGTTCAAAATAAAGCCCTATACGCTGTGGACGCTTGGGCACCACCTAAACGGACATGTACTGAGTCAATGAGTGTGGAGGTTAGAGAGAAGGCAGAGGAAAAGGAAGAATTGAGTTTTTTAAAAAGAGAATTATATAATTATAAATATTTTAAGATTTTTTATAAATAGAAAGTTTTCATAATGGTAAAATGAAAATAAAATAAACATTTTTTATACCAATTAGACCTATAACCGGTATAGAAAATGATGCATTGACTTTTTTGTAATGTTGAAAAAGTTTTTTTTATATCAATTAGTCACTATAACTAATATAGAATATTTAATGTTCTTCTTCTTAGACTTTTTAAACTTTTACTTCACCTCTCATTGTCACTACTCGCAAATCGACTAGTTTCGCCTACCGTCATTGAAGGTTTCGTTGTCACTCTTGTTGTCGTTGATTGTAGTTGTTGAAGGTTTTGTCATCGTTCGTATTCGTCACAGTTTGTTGCTCCCATTACTGGTGACTTATCGTTGGTTGTGTTTTGGTCGTTGTTGGTGGTGCATTCCCTCCTTCCTCTCGCTTTTATTGCTTTTGTCATTGGTCATTGTTGGTGGCGCATTCCAGGTAAGCTTACAAGAAAAAATTGAATTACATACAGACAAAATCCGTATATAAAGCCCAAAATCCGTATATAACACTTGGTTACATATGACTTATATACGGACAAAAATCCGTATATAAAACTGTCGTAGATAAATTATATACGGATATATCCGTATATAATTTATATACAGATTTTACATACGGATATTTTCGTATATAATTACATACGGAAAAATCCGTATGTAAAATCCGTATATAAATTATATACAGAAAATTCCGTATAAAAAATCCGTATGTAACTTATGGTTTTATAAAAAAAAATTAAATGATCTCACATCTACACCCAATAACTAATACTTTCATATACTGATAAAAATCAAATAAAACTGTCAAATTATAAAAAATAATACCAAATATCTCTCAATTTTTATTAAAACATGATGTTTACAACTGGATGGTCTTACCTCATTGTAACTAGATTGTCATAGGATATTATAGAAATTAAGGCAGAGGTATCTGACTATGCAATCACTACTACAAAAAAGTTTAATAAAAGATTTCAAAAAATAAAAATTCAAAAGAAAATATAAAATATTGGTTTTATTATATACAAATTTATTGGTTCTATTATATACAAAAAAAATATATATAAAATATTAAGAAAAATATGAAAAAGAGAAAAGTATCTAAAAGAATGTTCATAACTACTAATACACTAATATTTCAAAACTCTCCACCATGACTTCTTGCTCTTCTAAGTAGTTGTTATTGATTCATTATGCTTCTCTTGCACATCACCATCTGTTGTTGGAAGGAAAGGGCTTGCACCATGAAGAGAACAAACTGAATACGAAAACCCTTTAACTTGTTCAATCATTGCCCCTACTCCCTTCAACTCCCCAAATCTTAAAATTGTACCATCCATATAGAATTAACCTGCAGAAAATAAGTAAGGTCAATCATGTTATGTATCAATTCGAAATGGCACAGAAGCATTAGAGAATTTCAAATAGTTGTTACCAGTTACCAGAAAATACACCATGTTAAGTACTTTTCTAATTATTAAGAAAAAAAAGACAATTAAATCGTAAATATATAACTAGAAAGTAACATGAAGCTGTTGTGACAATGACTATATATATCTTACCAAAATGTAAAAATCTCCTTGCCAGCCCTTATAATGAACCCAAGGGATTCCATAACAGCCATTCAAAGTACTTTCCAATGTAAAAAATATAAAACTGAGAACTACATAAGTATCATTAGATCAATTGAAGCTAAAAGTATACTTTCTTAATAATCATGTTCAAACACAAAAGGAAGATTACTCACATGTAAACTTGCCACTCATAAGGTGACCCTTAATTGCAACCCTTCAACCAGTTCTTTGTTTCTACAAACAAGCAAGGAATTTTTAGTAATTAAATACAAATGCAACACAAAAAGATGACAATCCCAAAATATTAAAATTAATAGTTTATACATATAACTATAAAACAGAAGTTAACATGAATAACCCAAAATATTTTAGGCAAGCATAGACTGAAATGGTAATATTCAACTAATATTTATATTATCCTAGGTTTTCTAGAGCTAAATACTCAAATCAAAATTCTATATTTTCAGTAAATGTTAAGTGCTGAAGGTAAAAGCTTTACCAGCTCCAAAACATAAATAAGCTCCATAGCAGTAGCTTTGAATTGGCGAGACAACATTATGAAATCTGGATCTTGCTCCACTTGTTCCAGCTCTAGATTATAAAAATGGAAGCAACTAGTCTTCAAAGATAATGAATTATATTTTATCAATGGTTGATTCATCATGAAAGAATTGTAAAATTCTTTTTTTCCAGTTTATCATAATGCTAAAATGCCATACTATTAAGCTGAAAACAACAACAAAATTCTTAATTCATTAAACTATGTCAACTATATGGATTACATGATACCATTGGGTACAGTCAAAAAAAAATCCTTAGAGAATTATTCCCCGTGACATCCCTTTTAACAACTTCTTCCAATGTTCTTCATGGTCCTCTACCATCTTCCTCCAAAGAGACAAAATATCAAGCAATGGGTAAACCTTGAAAAGGTTGCTAAAATTTTTGTCACATTCTGCATGCACTCACACTCCTCTCCATCCATCACAGTGCACCTAATTTGGAGGGGACATCCGCAAAGGTAAAAGGAAAAGGTTAATATTAACCAATATAGTCTTTTGAGCATAACAGAGTAACCTTAATTAGTTAACAAGATTTAGCTACTTACCCAACTCCACTATCTGAAGATCCCAAACTTTCTTGCATATGCCACAATAATGCTTTGATTTTGTTAACTGAAAAACAAAGTGATTTTAGAGACTGGAAAAAAATTCTAAACAAGTCCAGAACTTGAATTATGATGTTTTAGTTCCAGAACTAAATACAATCTATCAGAAGAAAATGATATACAAACTCTTTTATGTTCTACATAGGAATTGGCCCCCGACCCTTAAATCCTTTTTCTTCTTTAACATCTTATAAGGAAGGTTCAACCCACAAGCTTCACCAGGCCACTTCTCTTTCTTCTCAAATAAATCCTGCAATGGAATTCAAATCAATGAACCATTGAACTTTGGCAGAATTCGTTATTTATACAGAGTGTAATTACACAATGAAAGCTTACAAAAAAAGCATGCCAAGTCAATTTTGGGACTACAAATGAGAAAAAGCTCACAATGCTAGAGCCAATTTTCAGTGGAAAAATAAGTACTATGAATTTACAGAAAAAGCATGGTAAGTACAAATTTCAATTCTAAGTTTAAAATGTGAGAGTATACCTTTGTTGCTACTTCTACTAGATTACATGAAATTGCAAAGTGGTTTTGAATCAACATTAAAATCATCTTTTTCTAAATAAAATATCCACAAATTCACATATTCTCTTGAGATTGATGACCACAACGGGTACATGTATAGAAAGTAGTTTGTCCTTCATCTGCTGATCTCATCTGAAAATAGAATGATTGAAATAAATAATTCTGGACTATAAATAAGATTCAGATCAAATTTTCAAATATACATTATAAAGTCTAACAATACCTGTCGTGGTGAAGCAGTAGCCTTCAAAACAGAAATTGGGAGAAAGTGATGCAAACCAATCTCTCCCCATTGCATAACTCCATGAACATTCATACAATCATTTCATCAAAAGCCTAGAGTGCATTTAAGCTTTTCTTACGAATTTCATCAAACATATTCGTAGAGTTTGTTTCTCTTCACATTTTAGGTACTGTTATAGGTTGGATTAGTTTACAAATAGTTAATATCCACATTTTATACATTCTCATCACTCTATACATAACATTTGCATTTCAGAATTAGAATAGAAGAAAACAAGAAATAGTCTTGCGTTTGTGACTCATTCAATAATATTCTCAATCACAAAACACAAAAAAATACCTTAAAAGCCCTCTGAATCTTCCCTAAACGCAACATCGGTAATACAAATATCATTGTATGAAGGCCTGAAGGCGCGAGTTAAACTGTAATGAGGCACCTCCGGTGAAGAAACGCAGCGAAATGATGTAAATTGGGAAGAGAACTCGAGACCAAGAGCCGAATCAGTGGAGAACGAAAACAAACCTTGAGAATCCAGGAATACTCCAAAAACGGAGAGGATTCAACGCGAAGAACCCTAAAACCCTAGGTTGACAAAGGAAACCTAAAATGGAGCGATTAATCGGTGTAAATGATGCTAATCGAAGAATCAATCAGTGGAAAGGCTTTTAATCGATAGAAAAGAGGATTTAATCGGTTGAAAATGAAGAAAATGGTGAAAAGAGGTTGGAGCCCTAACGAGAGATGTAGATCGACTAATGAATCGGTAGAACAAATGTTCTATGGTTGCAAAGGCTATGGAAAAGCTAAATATGAAAGAAGAAGAAGATTGTGTGAAGAGAAATGGCTTGCGAATGAGGAGCTCTCGAGTGGAAAGAGGAAGCTTGAGGAAGACGAAATGTGAAAGATGAGAGCAAACCTGAAAGGAAGATAGCGTTCAAGACGAAGGGGAAAAGCCACAAGCACGCACTGATAAAAACGAAGAAAAAGCTCCAAGGAGGGATCAAGAAGTTCACGTCGAATTGAAGGAGAAGCATGAGGAGGAGTAAAGATGGGGAAGAAGCTTAGAGAAGAGAGAAAAGTGAAGAAGGTTAAGGAAAGAGGGTTCGAGGAAAGAGGCTGAAACTTTGATTTTTCTTTTAAATAATGATTTTTCAAAACCGTATATATTATCAGTAGATAAAGCTTGTTTTTAGTTATATACGGATTACAACAACTACATATTGATTTTATCCTTCGAAAATCTTCCCGCCATCATGCACTAAAATTATATACGGGTTTTATATATAGATATTCAGTAGATAAAAATCCGTATATAATTTATTTTTTAAAATTCGTATATAAAATCCGTATGTAATATCTGAATTACATACGGATTATAATCCGTATATAAATATCCGTATATAAATACAATATTTCTTGTAATGAGCTTCATGTTGTTTTTTTTTCCTTACTTATGTCTTTTTCGAATTTTGGGCGATTATGTAATATTGGTGTTTGTAATATTTATTAATGTTAATTATTGTTGAAATATATTTTACTAAACAATTAGTATGGTTTAAGGGGTTGGTTTGGTTTGAGAGTGTGAGTGTCAAAATTAAGGGAGAGACTATAACTTGATAGAATCTAAGGGTGATACCGAGCAAAACTAACATGAGCAAGATAAATCCATTTGGACTACCACATGCAATAAATGACATAACACACAAAATAATGAGAATGATATTAAAAGGGTGGAAAATACTACACAACTATTTAAACTAAACCAAATCATTTTCCCATGTTTTTGAAATTGATAAACGAGTCAAAAACCAATTGATAAAACTAAGCATAGCTTATACATAGTATATAAGTTCCTAAATCAGATTTCAAAATCCGATAATTTTCAAAATTCGGTGAGTTCTTAAATAAAATTTTGAAATTTGATAAGTTTTCTAAATAAGATTTTGAAATCCGATAATGCAAAATATAATAAAAATAAATATAAACTTCATAGGAAATAAATATAAAATTTCAGACTGAACTTAACCAACGGAAACACATGTGGGAAAAATGAATAAAATAAATGAAAAAGATGAAGAAAAACCAACTATACAACGAAGCTGATGAAACTAAGAACAAATATAAAGTAAACCACCGCACTATAGAGACGATAGAAGAAGAAAACACGTGCAAATATGATTTGGAAGTGTATGTATGCTTTCGGTAAATATAAAATGTACAGTGTATTTTAGTAAAAAATAATTATTGCTTACCTAATTTTTTATTCAATATATATTTTTCCAAAAATTATTTTTGTAGTTACATTAAAATTTGGAAGTGTACGAAGAAAACTGAGGTATAGGAAAAAAGTCCCTACTATAGAAATGAAGGTCCAAAAAATAGAGGTACAATTAAACCTATTATTTACACATAGAAAAAGAGTTAACCTATAAACATTTTCTATTTATAATTATATTCTTACAAATCGAAGAAAATATTCTCTTTTTGGGCCTTGCCAACGACCTATGTTGAATGAATTTCCAGGAACATTCAAAACTAACAATTCTTAATGAAGAGACGAGGAGTATTAAGAATTTCAAGAAGAAAACATAATTATGATTTCAGATTTGTTATTATAGTAAAATAGACCGATGAACATTGAATTAAAATTGAAAACTAAAGAAAGTATTGTGATGAAATTGTAAAGAAAGAACTAATGCAAAAAACAACGTGAAACCTGGAAATTATTAAAAGAAGTGCTAAACTAAAATGTAATTGGTGTAAAATGTGAATAAACTAAAAATAATCGGTAGAATTGCATTGAAATTGTAAATTCAACTTTAAAATAGTAAATAACGTGTAAATGAATTGCGGAAATGGAAATCAAGATTGTAAAAGCAATACTGAAATGTAAATTGTTGGAATTAATAGAATCAAAGCTATAAAGTAGAGACATTAGAAAAGAAATGAATGGAAAAACTAAGAAAAGAGACATGAACTGTGATTTCAGAAAACCTAGAGAAGACTAAAAAACTGTAAGAACTAAAAACAACTTTTATAAAAGTAAAGTCTATTTTATTCTATCTTAATGTATTTATTGTATTATCCTATATTTATAATGAGTTAATTATGGGGCTTAAATAAATTAAAGTGGGTAGAAGTTGTGTTAAGGAAAGTACAAAGATATCCCTAATACATTTTCTTCTAAAACTATTGTCTGGCTTTTGTACAAAACTAGACATATTTGCCTAACATATTACGTAAATGGGCAAATTTTGACCAAATATGAAGTCGTGAAGGGCCAAAACGACTTCAAATGAAGAAGTCGTGCCCTCCCTACACCACTTCACACTGTTCATTTGACCAATGGTGAAGTCGTGCTTCTCAAAAACGACTTCTAAGTCCTGTAATCGATTATACAATGTTGAAATCGTGATCCCCCTCCACGACTCTAGTGTAATAGGCAAAAATGATATTGGTAATCGATTACAACAAGCTTGTAATCGCTTACCAGGGTGGTTCTTGCACACTTAAAACACTGGTAATCGATTACCAGTATCATTTTTGCCTACTACACTAAAGTCGTGCAGGGTTGTCACGATTTCAACATTGTGTAACCGATTACAAGATCCAGAAGTCGTTTTTGGGGTGCACGACTTCACTACTGGTCAAATGAACAGTGTGAAGTCGTGCAGGGGGGCACGACTTCGTCATTTGAAGTCGTTTTGGCCTCTCACGACTTCTCCATTTTGGTAATTTGAATTGAGTTTGCCTATTCTCGTAATATATGATCCATTTTTGCCTATTTTGGTAACAAAGCCCTATTATCTGCTATGTCTAACTGTTCTCTCCTGTGTCTTTTTGAAATTAACAACAGTTAGCTCTCGTTTCCGAAATTCACATTCTGATATCCGAGTTAAAGTCTTTCAACAAAAAATCTATTGCAAAAAAGCTACAAAATACAATATTTTCAGGAGAGAAAAATACAACATTTAGACCATATTTAACTCATAAAATTTATTCAAATTACAATTCTCTTATAAAATCAAAGATTAAGAACAAAAATAGTACTTAAGAGATACAATTAGTTTATGAAAATAGGAACAAACTAAAAGTTATTAATATCCTCTTTTAGCTCTATCTTTTTAATTTTCATGTTATTTTCATTTACATTAATATAGAGGGATATTCAAGTAAATTAACCAAGTATTAAAGTTAAACTTAATTAGTTTTATCAAAAGCAAAGTAACATTAACTAATTTCTTGATAAATACAAAATCATGGTTAATACATCAATAATTAGATGATACATCCAAAATTTGCCAAAAAAATTCAAAAACAAACTTCAATCCTCCTTTTCTTGTTTTCACATATATTATTTATTCCATAAAACGTTCGAAAATATCAATTTTCAAACTCAATATCATCGTCACTTCTAATGCTTGAGATACAAACACCATATTATTTATAGTCCTTTGCATAATACTTCAAACACGTTAAAGGACTCACCCCAATGAGCAAAAAAAAGAAAGAAAGTCCATGAATATTTAAAATAGTCATCACCTAAAACCATACTATATTTCTTTAATCCAATACAAAATGTTATTGTTTTGCCACATATATCCATAGAAGTACTCTGTTATATATTTAGGCTTAAATATTGTTAGCAAATGATGAAGATGAAGTTTTGATGATGTCCAAATCAAGTCAAGAGAAATCAAGATTCAAGATGTTATGAAGACTTATATTGTGATGGAAAGCTTTTGTAATACTCTTAGAAATATGTATAGGACTTAGATTAGAAAAAGAAAAGTGTTTTGTAAAATTACTATAGTAAATCATTGCAACAAAACACTATAGTACTATTCACATGAATAGTAACACTATTCACGTGAATAGTGACGGTTAACGGTAAGAGTATCGCACTTAACATGGACGTTGGGGAAACTAGTCGTTGAAGAAACTAGCCGTTTATGACCGTTGGACAAACTAGCCGTTTATGGCCGTTGGACAAACTAGCCGTTTATGGCCGTTGGAGAAACTAGCCGTTAAGTTTGTCTTTTAGTGAATGGAAGAGTCTTTGGATGAGTCTATAAATAGACTCTCATTTTCTCTCAACAAAAACACAGAGACGCAGAAACTCTTCCCTTGTGCTCAAATACTCATAAATTATTGAGACTTGTGTGTTCTTGTTCGGCTTGTGAAACTCTTGTCTGTGGAGCTGGTGAAGTGCTGCTACGGTGACAGAGGAAATAGCCGGTTCATCCTTGGTGTGTCTGAGGAGGTGTTCGGAAGAGGTTCATCCTTCGTGAAGTATTCGAAGGAGGTGTTCATCCTTCGTGAAGTATTCGGAGGAGGTGTTCATCCTTTGTGAAGACTCAAAGGAGGTGTAGTTTCATCTCTTGTGGTATCAAGAGAGGTGTTTTCTAAACTCTTACAAATTGTATCTTTGTGATTGTAGTTTGTAATTGTTTTGTGTTAGTGAAACTGTTTATCTTGTTTTGAGATAAGCGACTGGACGTAGGATTGGTAAGATCCGAACCAGGATAAAATCATCTGTGCAAATTTCTCTCAACCTTACTCTTGCTTTATTTGTCTTTATTAATTGCTAAGTAAGTTTAATTGAGTAGAAATTAAAAGGCACACGTTAGTATTAAAAACCCTCTTGGTTTGTTATCCCACGCTAACCCTTCCGCTGCAGCCGCTCTGACAAATATTAGTTTGATTCTTGTTTTCGTTGAGTTTTTTAAATTTATTTTTATTTTTTTTATTTGGTCATAATATTCGTTAATTTTGTTTAATTTTTTTAACACCATCTAAATAATTAATAGATCGTGTTTTTTTAGTTTCATTTCATTTCTAATTTTTTTAATTTTTCTTTTAAATTTTAAAAGTTTTTAATTTTTATTTTGATTTCAAAAAATTCACATGTCAAAGCAACGTTTTGTTAAGATGAGAGAATATGGCATGGTGAATGTTTTTATATTCCATTTGGTCTCTATATTTTTGTTTATTTTAGTTTTAATTTTTTTAAATGAAGCAATTTTTGTTTTTTTATAACCAAATTTAATTTTTATAAAAATATTATACTGGTATTTTTTTATTAAAATTCATATTTTTATTAAATATTTTTAATTTAGGGTTAGAATTGGTTTAAAATTAGTATGAAAAATTTAAAAGTGGTTACCATTAGTTTAAAATTTAAAAAGTTAAAAATCACATGTGATTGTTAAATTTTCTAAGAAGTCAAAAAGTGGAGAGTAACACCACTACTTTACGTAAAATGGTGGTATTAGTCTTATTCTTAAATTTTTTCATTTAATTTTAAACTAATTATAACTTTAAACAAAAATTATTTAAAAAAATGTGAATTTTTATAAAAATATCAATATAAAATTTATACAAAAATTGAATTTGGTGTCCATTCGGATAGAAATAAAATTATTTTATTTTAAAAAATCAAAATTAAATTGAACAAAAATAACAAAGGAATCAAATTAAATATAAAGTAATAACATCTGTACGTTGATTTTAACTATGTGGTTTAACAAGTAATTTTTTTTTAAATTAAAAAAATAAAAAACACATGCAAGATTGACACTATTAACTTTTAGTTAATTATTTAGAGAATTTAACATAAATAATTAAATAGAAAAAATTAAAACTAAATTAAGAAAAATATTAAAACTAAATTAAGAAAAATATTAAAATGATATTTAAATCTACTATTTGTAACTATAACTATGTTCAGCTTTCAAAGAAAGCTTTTATTAATAACAAACACGAAAATTTATATATTTTAAAAATAAAGTACACATTCTCATTTTATTGTTGTGGTCTCTCTAATTTTTTTCCTACTAGTTTAGTCTAAAATTTTTATTTTTAAAATTTTTTTTGTTAATGTGATTAATCAAACTAATAAAAGAAAGAATAGAAATCTAACTTTAAAATAGTGAAATAGAAAATTTAACAACTAGAAGACGAGGAAGACTCAAAATTTATTTCAAAGAAGAAACCAACAAACGTATATATTTTTTTAATGTAAAAGTAAATGTATATTTCATATACTTTATAATTTATCTTACAAAAACATTTAAGGACCAACTTAGAATTCAATGACGTTATTTGATAATGAATTTGACATTAAATTGTAATGTTTGGCAACCATTTGTTTTAGTTACTAAATCATAATTTTTAATTTTTAGAAATTAAATGTCGACCAATTTAGAACGAAAATGGTAAAAGTTATGAAATAAATGAGAAATGCACTTCCTTGGAAACGTTAAATACACTGGTACATACATGCGGTGTGATTGGAAATATGCTTTTCCTCGTCATTCCAATGTTGCCCTTGTTGTTTGTTTGTTCTGGTCTAAGTGTTTGGGTTTTTTCAATTATTTTTCCTCCTCGCGTGTAACCTCCGAACGCAAAAATAGCACATTAGCCACTAGGAATAGAACGAGCAGAAGAAGGAAGAGAGTGAGAAAAAAATAAAGAAATTATGAATATCACTAACAATCAATAATAATAATAATAATTGATTGATGAGATATAAATATTAGGGACAGCGGAAGACACAGCAGAACCCAAGCATAAGACGCAAATAGAGCAGAGAGAACACAACAGAAGAAAAAAGAATCAGTGGGTAAACAAAAGAGAAACAAAATCCACAAATCTAGAGAACAAAAACCGCCTTTAGCATACCATAGCAATAACACAAACAAAAAGTACTTCCCTCGAATACGTATAGATAGTTTTTTGTATATTGAGATCTTGTTCTCTCTTTCTTCTTTTTACTTGAGTGAAAGAAAGAGAGATCCTTTCCTCCGACAATGGTGCCTTTGTTGCTTACTAGGTAATATTAGGCAACAATTTTCACCTCCTTAATCGCCGTTTCACTTCCTTCGAACCCTTTCGATCAGAGCTTTCTTTTTTCACTTTTTGATCTATATATCCATTAGTGGCTGGGTTTAAAAAGTTTTTTTGATTCTTCTTCTTCTTTTCTTCAATTTGCCGCTTTATGTTTAATAAATAGATGTTTTTGGAATTGGAATTAGGGTTTTCTTTGCTCGTAGATATTTATGCAGTATATGTACTGAACTTCTTTATATTCTTTTAGGGTTTTATCAGATCGCAACTTGCGGTTGTTTTGATCAGAAGGTGTGTCATCGAAAAGAAGACCTTAATTCTGTGGCGTGGGTCTTCGTGAAATGGGCAAGAGCTCTGGTCTTTCGAGGGGTTCATATTCTGGATTTAAAGCTATTTTTGTTGAGCATTTGCCCTTGGAGATTGCTTAAGATGGTCTTTAACATTAATTCTTTGAGCATGGAAGAAGATTGTCTATTATTAACTGGGAATTGTTGATCAAGATTGGAGAACCAGTGCAAAGCCATCTGAGTCTTCATTTTTTATGTTTTCTCTCTTTTTTGACTTTGCTGGGAGACAATTTTGGCTTTGGGATTGACGCGCAGAAGAAGCTGATACTGATAGATTCTTTATTTGCTTATAAAGAACTTAGCGTATCTGATTTCAGTGGTCTTTTACGTTTTTAAAGCAGCCTTTTTGAATTGATATAGTTAGACTGAAACTAGTAACGTAATTGTATACTGATTGGTTGAGTCATTTGCTTACCTGCTGTGCATTCTGGAGATGAACGCAGTGACATGGTGCATGGACAGGAGTATAGTTGCTGGTTCTGGTTTGCTCCCTTTCTGGAATTGGGCAGCTATTGGAAACTAATTCAAGTACTCTGTCTAGAAGAATTTTACGCTAGGCCTATCTGTGCTTTTTTGCAATGTCGCGCTGTTTTCCATTTCCGCCACCAGGATATTTAAAGAAGACTATAACAGATGAAGTAGGCTTGTTGACAAAGGTTAATATACTTTACTACATTCACATTGTACATATAGTGTGACTAATGGACTGGCTTTATAATGTTGTTAAATAAATTTTATTTTTCTTGATGGAGCATTAAAACTTTTCTGTATAACATGTTCAAATGAATTATGCAGTCATTAACTTCTATCTTCTTCTTTTTTCCTTAATAGTGATATAAGTTCAGTTTTTTTGGAGCTTGTTGTAAAAATGGTTGCTATAAACATTTAAGTTGGTCATTTTCGAACTATAAATAAGCCATGGTTGTTAGGATGAGTACAATTGAAGCTGATTGGAGGCTTACATCACTGTCTATGTTTTGGTCTGCAATTAATAATAGGGTTATGCACTCTTTGCTGATGCAAGTTGGTTCATGTGATGTACAAGAGTTTATCTTCATAGATATTTAAATACAGGTTTAATGTTAGGTTTTCTGTATTGTGTTCAAAATTTGAACTTTTTGGAATGTTGTCAAATGTAGTTTAATATACAAGTTCCAAGAGCATTGAGTTGAGAGATTAGGTAATTACTGGTGAAGAGGGAACAATATTATGATTATTAAAAGTGTTAATCACTTAATTTTAGTTCTTGTCATTGCACTGCCTGTTTTTGGCCTTTCATGTTAGAAGTGTTTAGTTGTCATTTATTTCAAGAGGTATCTATAAAATATTTGGTATACCTGTTAAGGTAGATACATAGTAGTGCAATCAGTCTCTCATACATAATATATATGAATATGTTATGGATTTTTTTCTCGTTTCTTGGGAGTATGGGTTCTTCGAAACACCACCTTGTGATTAGTATTGAATAATTTTCATCAGTAATCGAGTTATGACTCCTTTTGTTGAGAATGAGTAAACATCATTAATCATCCACCTAGGCCTAATACATCTCTGGAAAATGTTAAGAACAATTGATTTACCCTTTAAATTTCTTAAGGGATGACTTTCTTTGTGAGACAACATTGGTAGGGGTGTATGGTCCCATATTCTCTTTTTTTAAGCTACATCTAGAAAAAATAAGTTTTCAACAAAAATAAAGTAGTGGAGCCTAGAACAGTCTGACAGAGGGAGTTTCAGTATGGAGGTTGAACTTTTGCTGATCAGCTAGGTTATTTGCATTGGGTGATTCATTGAAGGGGGTATGCTACGCTGTAAATGTATGTGACCAAATCTGTTACCATTTTGTAATAGTTGTTTTAACTATGATTAAACCTTTAAGGTATTGCATGATAGGAACTGACTTGAACTACATAATTTGAATTGGGGTTTCATCTGTGTAGAAGTTTTGGGTTTTGAATACCTGTGGTGAACTGTGTATTTGGATTCTGTTTTTTAATGTCAAAGGATATTTTTAAAACTGATTTTAGACACTGAATGACATTTGTTTCCCTTAAATAAGTATTGGCTTTGGATTATTTATACAGAAACAAGAAAACATCTAGAAATATATTTTTCTTTAGTACTGTGATCAACTGAGAATTATTTGATAATAATTGCTTTACCATTTTGGTTTCCTTCAATTGGGTACATAATTCCTTTCAAAGTTGTATTTATACACAGCAGGACACATTTGTATGGATGTTGAAATAAAAGTTAAACAATCATAATCATTTTCCTTTTCCTAATTGAGTTCTAATATATATACGTATGTGTGTGTGTGTGTGGAATTGAATAATGTGCTAGGTTTTTCTTTTCATATTGATTGTGTTATTGCATACACAAAGGTCATTTCAATTAAGTTTTAAACATTCTGTGTGCTACATTGATTTTGTAAGCATCGTTCTTAGTTTAAATCATTATGTTTGAATATTTTCATCTAGTCTCTTGTAGTAGTAAGCTTGTAATTATTTTCAAATAGATTGTGGATTGTGTATAACGTAAACACCAATGAAAAGGAAGACTCATAATTACAATGATGCAAAAGGTAGGTCTAATACTGTAGGGCAACTGAAGGGAAGAACATAGTAGAAGAAAAGTTTGCTGGTTCATCTGTACATGTATACTGTATTTGCCTGTCATCCTTCATAATAAGATATCAGTTGCTATTCTGATCTCTTTAGTTCGGTATTAGTGATAAAAACAGAACATTCTTCAAATTTGTCAGGGTATAACATATTTGTAATCTGTGCCAAAAGCAAAGAAGAAAGAAAATACAGAACACAATCGCCAGCATTAGCATCTAGCATTGGAAGTGTTTCTCCTTGGTGTAAAAATATAATCTTTGAACTGATTAATTACTTGGCATTAATTATTATTATAGTTTTACTTTTGACTTCGATGGAATTATTTTTTTCCCTCAGTTTGATTATAGTTGGCTGAAAACTTTCCTAATATACAATACACTTTGTAGGTAGATATTGCGTACTGAATGGACTTTGATCTTGTAATTGTTGTAGTTTCTGCCTTTGAGATTTAAGATGGTCTCGAAGACAAGAATAAAGTTTATTTAACTGTTTTATTTGTGATAGTTTCTCTTTCTTCTCTTTGGTTGCTTTTGGGTGTAGATATTGTGAAGCCATTATGATTTTTCCCTTATTTGACAATTGCTAATATTTCTTCCACAATGTTACTTGCAGGAAAAGCAGAAGGAGAGGAAACATAAGAAAGATAAGAAAGACAAAGAGAAGAGGGAAACTAAGGAAAAGAGGGACAGAGAAGGAAGAGATGGAAAGCATAAGGAAAAGAAGGATAAAAAGGAAAAACACAGAGAGAAGAAGAAAGATAAGGACAAGGATAGGAACAAAGACAGAGATAAAAGTAAAATCAGTACTGCAGATGACAAAGGCTTTCCAAGACAAGCTGAGGTCCTCAATGGTAATCTCCATCAAAATACAATTAAGCTAGATGATAAGAAGGACATCATGTTTGAGAACAGACTCACCAAACAGTGTACTGGTAGCAATGGGGAGAAGGCAGGAGAGAAAATTCATTTGGCTGAGGAGAACCAGACTTCAAAGTTCCTCCTGGAGTTGAACCGGAGGATTAGGGACGATAATGGAGGAGCTGACAATCAATTTGTTCATAAATCTACTAATACAAACAATAGTAGAAAAGATGAAGGAACTTTTAAGTTGGTGGCTAAAGCTGGTGGGACCTGTTATGTTGGTAATGAAAAACTTGTGGATAAGGGTCTTGATGTTAAAATGATTGATGGGAGGGAAATTCAACCAGAGGTCCGACCTATTGGAAATACACCTGTTCCAAATCATGCTGGAAATTTTCATCCTAGAGTTGATGGAATACCCAAACATTTGGGAAAGCCTTTTGAAAAGAATTTGGAAGCAACAGTTGAAGGAAACGAAAGGGTTAAGGAAAAGAAAGATGAAGATAAAGAAATGGCCAGGCGAAAGACAAAAGAAGGAAAGGTTAAGGAAAGGAAAGATGAAGGAAATGAAAAGGTTAAGGATAAAAAAGATGATAAAAGAAGAGATAAAAGGAAAGATAAAGAGAAGGAGAAGAAAGGGCATGGGAAGAACAAAGACAGGGATAAAGAGAAGAAAAAGGACGAGAAAGCTAGGGAGCATAACGAACATAAAACAGCAGACCAAAATAAATCAAAAGAAAACAACAATATTGGACTTAACGATTTTGCACAGCTCTCTAGGAACAGCCTTGAGGTCCCTGTTAGAGGGGAAAATCTCAAAAAACGGAAGTACATTGAGTCAAATGGAGTTCCACGTGGTGAGTGTTACTTATGATGAGTCTTATTGTCATTTACTCAGATTCTATAAAGTAATATTTAAAATTTGAATAAGATGTTTCACTTATTGGATTTGGAGTAGTATATTTCTGGCCCAATGAGCTAAAATGAGATATTACGTCCTCGGTAGGTTTTCACTAATGTCATGTTTATATTGATATTTTTTCATTCATTCTTATTGATCAATATTGCACATTATCTGCGGTTGACTGACAAGTTTAATTTTTTTACAGTTGATGACAGTTTTCCCAGTAAGTTTCCAAAACTGTCTTCCTCTCACTCTTTCACTGATAATGGAAGGATGCTGGAACTTTATCAAATTTCCACTCCAGATTCTTCATATAGGCCACGGGAAGACAACTGCGTTAAGGTAGAAAACAAAGAATGCAAGATAAATGGCATCATTGAGGCTAAGCCATTTTCAGCTTCTTCCAAGAAGACTCACACTGCTTTTGTGTCGACTGATTTGTTAACTGAAGCCCATTTAAAGCCACCCCATCCAGATACCATGTACCTAAACCAGGTATATTCAATACCTAAGGTGGATCATTGGACTGATTTTGATGAGGAGTGGTTATTTGGCGGCAATCTTCCTGAAAGAAAATCCATGATAAAATGTTCAGATGTTGGGGATACACCACAGGTATGGGCAGAAGCTCTGCATATAGAGCAGGCAGATGCTTTTGCTCTTCCGTATGTCATTCCCTACTGAATGCCGTGATCATTATATGTGCGCAACGAACAGCTCCTTTGCCACTCTGCAGGAGGAACTGCAGCATGGGCTGGAAAATGATTCCAAATCTCTTGATTGTTACTTGCCCGCCAGCAGCTAGCATTGATTGGCTGCATGCTTTATGCGATGATGCAGCTAGGTCAAAAGTGCAGTTGCTCTCGTGTGCATATTAGTTATTCATTTAGTCAACATTGGGACTTTTTGTACAGGTTGTGGAGAGGGAAGGGATGTGTGCAACTTGTTATACTATTCTTGCTGGGAGATGAGCTGCTCTTTCTAATTTAGAATGAGAAATTTAAGTGAAACTAGATGTGATCTTTTCAAGTCCACCACAATTTTGATTTGTAACATAAAACTCTTATTCACGAGAATAAGAATTTGTATGATAGAGGAGGGATATGGATAGAGAATGGAAACGAAGTAACCGGATTCATTTATTCAGTTTCGTGTAAATTTTACTGGTCATTGAATCACTCTGCCCTAGTCTTTGAACCAATTCATATAATTACAAATTAGATTCTATGGCATGGTCAGCCTTTCTATCTGAAAGATATGATGATTTTAAATAAAATAGAATGGCATTGTATAGTCTAAATAAATCGTATTACAAGAGGCTGTAATTTAATAAGAGAAAGGATATATTGAAAAATGTTAAAGAATATTTAGGTATACTCAACCTATCATGAAAAGGCTTACAATTTTATAAAGGTTAACAAGTGTATATTTGATTTAATAAGTATTGCAGTCCTAAAAAATCTCATAATGCATTTATAATTTTAAGAGATGATGGATGTTTTAAAAGTATGTCTCGTGAAAAGTACATGGTTAAAATCCATTTTTTCTACTGTAATTTTACAAATGTATATAATTTTAGTTAACTATAAAATTTAATTGTGCATTTGCTTGTCTAATTCCTAAAACTAAACAACTTTGATAGTGTTAAAATTGTGAGCATATCAATTAATTTTTCATGTAAGATATTAATAAAAAGATATAACAGGAAGTTTTAACAACAGTTCTGGTAAATAATGCAGTAACAATTCCTATTGATAATTCGATGATACACCGTCGGTAGATCAAATTTACAATTAAATATAGATATCAAATTTCCAATTAAATATATATATATATATATATATATATATATATATATAATTTTATGATAATATAACTTTTTATTTATATAAAGAATGTAACACTCCACTTTGGTGTGTATCATTCATGTTACCCTTTTAGTTAAATATTTATTGAACATTATTCAGTAAATTGTCTAACTAAGAAATATGATGTATGGCCTGATAGCATATAGTCTACTATACTATCTTACAGTTATAAAAAATTCATATGCATATAAAGATATTTATATTCTCTATAATTGGATTTTTACAAAATAATATTAAATATAATTAACATCATAAGATTTTGTTTAGAGGAGTATAAAATTCTAAATACACGTTACACATTTTCCTATAACTAATATAACATTAAGTTTATTGTTGTATATATTCACCTACAATATTATCTGCTCTCATTATATATATATATATACTATCATAGTAGAAACCACAAAAACAAAACATAAAGGATAAGCTAAAAAAAATGGATGAATATATATTATTAGTAAAATCATATATTTCACTAAACATATAGTTCATAACGCACATACACCAATCACTAACATGAATTTTATAGGTGACATCATTGCCAAACTATCAAGGCAAAAGAAAAACATATTATAATATGACATAGTCTTTTTAGAAAAACTTGCTTGTATTTTGCAGCCTTCGCATAACATATATTTATATTAATGTGAGAGATTTAAAGAGAGATGCAATAAAAGGAGATATTATAGGAGATTTCCTCTTTATAAAGAGTGATTGTCGACAATTCTTAATAACTATTTATAGAAAATATAAAATAATCTACTAAAGACATAATAAAATACATTTATACAAATTAACATTTCTCCTTAAATTGTTACTAATAAGTTAACCAATAATAATTTGTTAACAAGGAACTCATGCAACTGTCTAGTTATAACTTTGGTAAATATATCAACTAACTTGAAAATTAGTGGAGATGTGAGGGAGAAAAATGAAATTGTTATTGTATGCTTATCAGATATAATACAACCCACTTCAATATGCTTGTTACATTATGAAACGCGGGATTTGCAGCAATCTGAATAACACTTGTATTATCATCATTACGAGGAGTAGATTTAGGTTGTGAAAAACCAAGTTGCTCCAAAAAACTACTTCACACAACTTCAGCACAAGAATATGACGATGAACGATACTCAACCTTATTAGAAGATTTAGAAACATGATCTTGCTTCTTACATTTTCAAGAAATTAAGGCATCATCAACAAACATACATAAACCTGTAGTATACTTATGAGAATATGGACATCCTGCCTAATCAACATCACTATAAACCACAAGCTATAAAGATGAGCTTTTGGAAAAAAAATAACTCATATGTAGGTGATCCTATAAAATACTGGATAATGCAACAAATATAAGAAAAATGAAGATAATAAGAAGAATACATAAATTGGATGACTTGGTGAACAACATACGAAATGTCAGGTCTACTAGTGGTTAGATAGACAAGGCTTCCTACCAAACACATATAGAAAGTGGGATCTGAGAAAAAATCTCCTTCATTTTTCATGTACTTGGCCTTTACTTCCATAAGAGTATCAATTGAAGTAGTTCCATCTAAACCTGTCAATTTGAGCAAACATTGAATGTATTTCTGTTGGTTTAAAAAAAGGCCATTGGATTGGTGATGTACCTCCAATTCTAAAAAATATGAGTTGTCCAAGATCTTGTAAAATGTTGCATGTAGCTCAATATGCAACTTTATAATTAGCCCATGATTAGTTCTTGTAATGATGTGATCATCCACATAAACCAAAAGGAGAACTATATTGGTGGAAGACTTATGAAAGAAGAGAGAATAATCATATTGACTTTGAGTGAATGAGAACTTAAGTATTGTAGTACGAAACTTCCCAAACCAAGCCCGATGAGCTTGTTTAACCGCATACAAAGAATCTTATAGCTTGCAAACATTAGCAAAAGAAGGAATCATGCCAGAGGAAAGTTTCAAGTAGATTTTCTCTTTGAGATCACAATGAAGAAAAACATTCTTCGCACCATTTGGTGAAATGGCTAAGACTGAGAAGAAACAATAGCAATGATTGTTTTGAATATATAGTCATCTTGGCAACATGAGCAAATGTCTCCTCATAATCAATTCCATACTTTTGTCTATTACCAAAGCTATTTATTGAGCTTTATAGCGATCTAAAGACCCACCAAAGTGAAACATGATAGAGAAAACCCATTTACTTCCAATAGGCTTGATCGTGGAAGGACAACACACAATGTACCAAGTATGATTTTCTTGAAGTGCTTGTAGTTCTTCTTGCATTGCCTTTTTCCAACATTCATTTTCCATAGCCTAAGTATAACTAGAAGGAATAGAAATGTAAGACAAGGTAGTTGATAAAGAGACAAGTGTAAAATAACCATACCAATTATGGGGTTTTGATGATCGAGTGGATTGACAAAGAGGTATAACAAATGTGACAGGATCTAGTGCAAGAGTAGTGATAGGATCAAGTGCTGGAGCAAAATCATGAAAGGTATCAGGAAGGTGATGATGATGTCTTTCATACCAAACAAAGCTTGAACCATTCCATAGTTTGTGAAGAATCTAAAAGTTGTGGCATAAGAGATAAAGATGAAGTTAAACATGTAACATATGATGGAAAGAAATACTAATTTTCAAAGAAAAGCACATTCCTGAAAACTCTAATGCGACGAGATTAAGAATCATAACAAACATAACATTTTTTATTAAGAGCATAGTCTAAATTGGTTAATTAGTTTGTGGCGTTCATGAGCAGGAAGGTGCATAAAATAAACACAACCAAAAGTACAAAGATCTGAGTATGAAGGTGATTTGAACCTCATTATCACATGGACTGATTTAGGATTTTTAAGGTTAGAACCTTGAGGAAAATTTGGAAATATTGGTGAAAAGGTTGATAGTATTTTACAAACGTTCGTAATTTGAGCTATAGAACTTCAATTGGGGTGTTTCCAAAACGAGGTAAAAATTCACATTTCGAACTTCAATTTTGGCTCAAGAAACACTTAATTTGGACACGTAGAAGGAAAGTTATGGCTATAACATAAACCTAGTAAAATGATGAAAGGTGGAGAAAATAATCACCCTTTCCAAGGGAGGCAATATACAAAGGATGGATGGGAAAATCCTTTGATACAACAAAAGGTTCTTAAATCACTCAAGAACTTAGGAAAATCATTTTTACTAAGATAAAAGAGTTAAAAACCTAATATTCTACATAAAAACTTCACTTCTATAATTTGATGAAAATGGTTAAGCTTATTAAAAGCTTTAGCCACCATAATTACAAAAGAGTTAGTGGTTGAGTGTATCTACAATTTATGGTAACCAAAAGCCACCCAAAAACATTCAACTTTACATCCTTTTGGTCTTTCAAAGATTGATGAATAAGTCACATATTGAGCCTTATTACAACTTAAAATAAAACCAAAATAAAGTCCATTAATTGATTAACCAAAAATATAATTTGGTCAGCCAAATTTACAAAGGATTGAGCCATTATTTAAACAAACTAATTACTTAAGAAAAAAAACCAGCAGCAAAGTGGCGTTTTAATTGAGGCTTATGGATGCGTTCAAAGTAGGTTATCAGCAAAGAATATAGTAGATCGTACATGCAACATATGTGTCTTATCTCTTATCATTTTTTTGTTTTAAACGTTGAGCATTTAATGTCATTTAATGCTTGCTCAGAATAACAAAGTGCTTTTCATTTCCTACCGTTGAGGTAGTGTTTAATAATTAAGCTATTCTTATAAAGATACAAAGCTTTGAATAGGAACTTAATCATTGGACGAAGTAATAGTTTAGCTCATGGTATCATTTACACTTATACAAACACTTTTTTGTCATTTTGCCTTTTTTAGAGCAATGCCATTTAACATGTTATGTTTTCCTTGGTGTTTTAAGTTTAGGCTTTTAAAATGTTTTTGTCAAAGATATTTTTTTGACACTTTTTCATTTTCCTGAGAGTTCAACTAAATACTCCTTTGGATATAGTAAGCTTACACGTTTAACTTAAACTCTTTTAGACGCTTTTGACTTAACAGTCATTTAGCATTGCGTCTGGGTGTTTTGATATAGGTGTTTTTATGTTTTCTACAATCCTAAAGCATTTTCTAAGGTTTTTCTATTTTGGGGATCCTTGAGCCTAAGTTTCGTGTTTCATCCTAACGTATTTTCATATTCTTATTTTGTTTAATGTTATTTGGTTAAATTTCAAAACATGAGAGCGTATAGACGTATAGATGATTTTGTCTTAAGAATTTGTAATTTATTCAAGCTATAAAATGGAAAAATCAAATACAGGAGAAATCAAAGAATAATTTAAGTGTATGTTGTAAGACATAGGAATGTGGATGTCATTAATTTAAATAAGAAAATATAAGTTATAGAAGTGAAGTGTGACACAATTGGTTAGAGCTCTTTGTTATGAGTTTGTGGTCATGCGTTCTATTCTTGTTGTGTGAATGTATATTTGACAACATTTGCAATATTCAATTAGAGAATATTTCTTTATATCTAATCAATCATCTTTAATGTTTGATGAGTGCATATTTATGTCATAATTTAGCCTTTAATCTTGGATTCTTAATTGATTTTTGTACTTTTAAAGAATATTTTAATTAAGATTTTTTATAATTGGGTTTATTGAGCATGAGATGCAAAAACATGATAAACATAGTTTTTTAGTTGCATAAATATTGTTTGGATATTTTGAGGTGTGTCAGTGCAACTATAACTAAGTTATGAAGTACACAGAAAAACACTAGAGGGGGAAAGGGGGTTGAATAGTGTTTTGAAAATATTTTTGCAAAGCAACATCTAATGGTTTGTAATAAGAGTATACAAAGGTGAACTATGTTTAAACGTTGGGTGTGTAAGATAAATAAATAAATATTCTTTGAGACGATGTTATAGGAAACCTAACAACAGCTTGGTGCACAAGATTGCTTCTCAACCTTTTTCTTACGTGGAAAAAGAGATATTGCCACATGGAAAATCTTTCTAAAAGACCCATGGGTAGAGTGGTCTCCAAGTTTCTCTTTCTTCTCTTTTGTGACACACCTCTAGGGTTTCTTTGGTTATAAATAAAGGTGTCTTCCCCATGTAAAAATCGCTTTGAGATTAGTAATGAAATGCTTTCAAAATAGTGTCATTCTACTTGTCTCCAAAGTCAAGGCTAGAGCATCCCTTTCAGGTTTTCTCTAGCCACCCTTCCTCTTGAGTTGACTCAACATTTTTGGAGAGCAACCAAAGACTATATCATACCTTCACCATATGCACACCACTTCACCATTTCCATATAGCTTTCGCACCCACCTTGAGCTTATTTTTATGTTTGGTGCAACCTAGCTTGGAGAATTAGCCATTAGGGAAGAGGAAGAAGAAGAAGATAAAGAAAGAAAAAAAATAAAAGGAAGAGGTGGAAGAAGAAGATTATCGAATCACGATGTTTATCTACTGGTTTTACCAACGACTACTATCTATCAGTAATTAGAAACGAATATTTACCAATGAACTTGTGGTTGTCAATAATTACCAAATGATTTTTCGATCAGTCGATAAAATTTATTAATGATCACTTTAATGATGAATTTCAAGCTTGAATTACTAATAAATTTTTGCTATTATTGACTATGCATTAATAATATGTGATTTTCTTGTAGTAATTTGTAAACATGTTTCAAATCCTTATTGTGCAACTAATATAGAGAAAGGAACAATATTTCTTATATTAAGGACAACTTCATGAGTCGTGTTGCAATAAAATGCATTTTATCCATTTAGGAACTAATCCAAAAAATTAGTTCCAATACTAATTATTGAATAATTAACTCTAAAGGAGGGTTAAATAAAGTCATCGACTCTTTCTCATAAATAAAAGACTAGATTGTCCATTGAACAAGCAAAGATTAAGTAATAAAACAAATTTATATTTATTCACTTAAATTTATAGTCTACACCTATTTTTTTTCTCAACAACTTTTTAAGAAGTTGCATTAATCAAACTGAATATAATTAGTACACAAATTATTCCTTATTATTACCAGCGAACAAAGCATTCTTAATTATTTATATCAATCTCTCTTTAAGACTATCGAGCGAAGAAATACAAAGGTTTAAAAATCTTCAACTAAAGTTGGATCACTTAGCTGCTAATGAATGTTAGAAAGTTGAATGGTCGGAGTGACAAAAAAACCTTAAGAATGATGTATACAAGAGAGGTTCTAGTTTCAAGGGTGCTGAAGAGGGAGGTGTAGGAAGTAAGAGTGGTGGTGGCTATGGTTATTTCTTAAAACAAACGTGAAGAATATTTTTGTTTGAAATTTGTAAAGAGGGGGTGTGGGGTGCAAGTAGAAAGTACATCTGGAGAAGCAAGGGGAGAACCAGACTTTCATTTTAAATTTGGTTGATAATATAAGGCATGCCCTGAACTATAAAAACCATAGCAATAAATTTCGAAGCTATATGTAAACAATGAATCTTTAAGACAAATATATTATGATAGCTGAAAAGACATTACGTTAAAAATAAATTATAGGTCCAACCTTATACTTTTCTTAATTGCGCCATATATAAGTCATTGTCTGATTCAAATACATGCCTCTTAAAATAAATGTGTACCTTAGTAGTTGCATAATGGTTGGGTTAGGTTAAATTGTCCATTCAATATGTAGGTTGCTTTTATTTTTAATTTTAAAGTGAAGTTATTGTGCGAAAAAGTTACAAGTTTTATCATAACCAGACTTTGAAAGTTATTTATCATTATAGCGGTTTAATTCACAAGTTTTTATGTATGTACAAGTAAATTTATGAATAATTGGATAATTTAATGAGATGCAAAAGAAGTTATTTGACAGGCAAATTTAACAAATTATATATAACGTTTTAAATATTAAATATATTTTTAGTCTATAAAAATCAGGTTATTCTTGTCTTTCAAATTTAAACTTATTTTTTTTAGTTATTGTAGTTTAAAAATCCAAACATCTTATACTGTCAAAATAAATACTTTAATACAAAAAACAAATATTGAATATTTGATTAGAAGAATACAAAAATTTAATGAGATGAATATCTTGATTCTTAATTCTTTATATTAAATATTGTTAAGTTTAAGATAAAAGATACAACAAACATTCTTAAGTAACAATAAAGGAAACTAATTTCAAAAATATGAAAAAAGAACTGAATGTACCATTAAATTTTAATAAGGGTTAAAATTATAAAGTATGGAAAATTTGAACCTATTTTATATTAGAAAAATTAAGGAGAGATGTTGAGTTTAGGTTCCAATGAATGAGGCCCCATCCTTGGTTAGATGTTAGCACATGGAGTTACTTATCTTCATTTATAGGTGTCAGAAACCACTTGGTTAGCACGTCCAAAGGTGATGCACAACAAAACAGTGCAGATCACAAGACTTCAATGTTCTGTCTCCTACAATGGAAAAAGACCCAAAACTGAATTATAATTATTTTATCCTGTATTTGCAAATTTAAATTTTTTATAAAAAAATAGAAAAAATCATCACTATAATTCACAGTAATGTTTCCAATCTAAAATTCTTCGGATAACATTTAATTATTTAAGTATATTTTATATAAAAATTATTCTATTCATATATATATATATATATATATATATATATATATATATATATATATATATATATATATATATCCGCAGAATAAACCTTTTTGCATGAATTAAAACTAATTCAGCTATTAACGTGTAAAAAATATATTAATTTGTTTTAATTGAATTTAATTATAATTAAATTAATTTTAAATTTTGAAGAAACTATTTTTATTACTTTATTCCCTTAAGGATAGTTATAGAGAATTTTCTGCAGACAAATTTTAAACAAATGAAAAATTGATAATTTTTATTTATTTTTACTTAAAAGTATATACTATTATACTATTATATTATTAAATTGTGTATTTAATCAACTTATTACAAGACTAAGTTGAAAAAATGATTGAAAATAATATAAGAACTTTCCGGTTTTAGCACATCATTCATCTAAAAATAAACCTCCGACCTTCCCATTATAAACTGCACATCCCAATTCCAATGGCATGTGAAGAAGACCCATGAATCTTAATGTTCCTATCTACCGCTTTATCCGCACTTCTCTAGTTATGATAAAAGTTGAAGGCGTTTGATAGGCACAGAAATTCCGTTAACAGTAGATATTTATCATAAACCAACCACTACAGCACATAAATAAAAATCAAAGGCTTTGCTGGAGACTATTTTGCATTCAAGTCCACATTATTTTTCATTAAAATAATCTCAAATTCTCTTTTATGTTTCATAGGCAACTTCAGTTGAAATTTTGTCCTAAATTTTTTTTCCGTGAATAATCTCATTGTTATGTAGTTGAGGTGTCAAAATCATTAAAAACGCACTCAAAAACTCTCTGAACGGACGTCAGGTATCAAGCGAAGGAGATTCAGAAATCAGATAGTGGAATACAGGTGTCAGCAGATGAGCGAACGTTCGTTTTAATTAAAACTAAGTTTTTGGAAAGTTTATGTCACACTCTCTGTCTGAAATTTCTCATTTCTCCTCCTTCTCACTAAAAGCTCTTCCTTCTCTCAAAGAAATCTCACCCTTTCTCTTCTCCGATCTCTCTTCAGGCACCATAGAAGCATTTCCGGCGTCCAGAGCTTCAATTTGAACTGATCGGTTTCGAATTCTGAACTGGTAAGTTCTTCTTGTCCTTAGCTGTTAGTTCTCTGGCACATGCAAACCAAGTTCTGGTTGCATGAGTTCATAGTCTCATTCTGAACCATTTTGGTCTGTTGTTTGATTTTGGTTTGAAGAGTTGTTGAGCGTTGAAGGTAGAAGGAGTTGTAGTCAGGCGAATTGTATTCTGACTCTAGGAACGTATGTTCACGCTTAGAGGTAAGGGAAGTTTATCTAATTTAATTTGTATGTTTCTATGTTGCATGAACGTTCGTTGATTTGATGATTGGAAAGGAAATATGATTTTGTTATGTTCTGATGTATGAAATATATGAAATTTATATGATATGGATTGTATGAAGTATGAAAAGTGACTATGATATGAATGTATGAAATCATGAAGTTATATGTTGAGAAATGAGTTTGAATATAAATGATTCTCGTATGAAATTCCCTATGAAAGTGTACGTTCGACACTGATCGGTCCTTGACCGTTCGGTTTTTCTAGTGAGCTTAGTTGAAATGGGATTCTTTCATTGGGAGAAATCCTAGTTGAGAACGAGCGTCTTCACTTTGAAATACTGTGCATGAGCGTTCGGCCAAACATAATTGGTTCTTGGCGTTCGGTTATAAACTTAAGTGATATATATATATATATATATATATATATATATATATATATATATATATATATATATATATATATATATATATATATATATATATGCAATTGTATATTTTAGTTATTCTTAAACACTACCCCAATAGTATCTTAGTATAATTATCAAGTTTCTTCTCTATAAGTGTAGAAGCATTTGGTCTTACACCAAGCGCTTGTACTGAGTAGTGCTCGGTCTTACACCAAGCGTTCATACTTGTTTCTTTTATAATCTATCTTGATGAAAATAGCGTTCGTCCAACTTCAATAGAGTTTTTCTCTTTACCGTGTTTGGTCATTGACTGACATTCGATTTTCTTGATGCGAAACTCAAATAAGTCAAGTATTCATAAGCGTTCAGTTTCTTCATGTAAATTCTTCTAAGTATTTTTCTTTGAGTGTTTTGAAGTGTTTGTATCCATTGGTTCCGGTCTAGAGCCTTAGTACTGGGCATGGTCTTTTTGGTGTTCGGTCTGAGCTCACAAGAGTCAGTTCATTTAATTGGCTCACTTTGTAATTAACATTTGCTCCATTTGTTTCTTGCTATATCTATTGTGCTCGGTTTCCTTCTCAACCTGATAGTAAACCTCCCGACCTTAGTTCTGTTATGGAACGGGAGACCTCTCGGTCACACTCCAAGTGTTCGGTTGAGTTAAAGGTTAAAGTTTAATGTTCGGTATTTGAAAATCTTAGTGATCTTCGAACGAATGACTTAATTGAGATGATTATTAATGAAAGATGAAGAGAATATGATATGGATGAAATGTGTTGGATTATGGACGAGCGTTCCGGAGAGGAATGACTCATGAATGAATATTGAAATTTGTAAAGTATGAGTGTGGTCATGCTAAGCTGGCGTTTCATCCTGATGTTCCGTGAGTACTCGTCCTCACGTAGAGGAGGGTAGGTCATGTGTGGGAACGTCAGGAGATCCTAGTCCTTATGGTTAATTTGGACAGATAGGACTAACTTCGGGTGGCAGCTGTTGAGGGCATCCCAGTTACTACATCACCCGGGTGCACGAATGCCTGTAGCTACACAGATTTCATACAGTCCGGATAGTTAGTCTAGTATTAAGCTTTGTATGAAACGTATGATGAATTATATTGTTTGGTTGATTATGTGAAATGTATGTTTATACATGAATTAAATTATATAAGCTTACCCTGTGTTTCCTGTCTTGTCTTGTTTTGTACGTCCGTCTTGGTCATTGCAATGATCATCCGTGTGGATGTAAGCAGAAGGAGACGAGCTGCTGGAAAAGGCGTTAGAGGAAGAAAACCTAGTTGAGGTTGAAGTGAAGACTGAACAGTAGGACGTTCGATCCGTAGTTTAGTTTGAACGAAAGGTGATCGTTCGATTACCTTCCTCTTTTGATTTTATTTGACCGTTCGGTATAGGCTTTTGTAAACCGTTCGGTCAGACCTTCTTAACCTGTACAGTTTAAGTTTGTGACTCTTTCTGTAAGGCTGTTCGGCCATAAACGTTCGTTCGATTCTAGTGTAAGACTGATCTGAATTATTATTAAATGTAATTATTCTATTATATAGTTTTAAACTATATTTTTGGAATGTTACATGATGTATGTCCTTCCTTCCCAGCTGTTGTCTCCTTTTAATTACTTTAAACTAATTGAGTGGGTCTCTAAAATAATAAATGCAGAAGAATGAAGTGTATCTAGAGTTGTCAATTATTTATATCATATTTTATGGACTATTATATATAGAGAGTTAATAAATCCATGATTCACGGATTTTACAGCTTTGGATTTTTACTTACTAATAAAATAATTTATACAAAAATTCTCAATAACTGTGGAAGTAACTAGAGATAACAAAATATCCTGAAGTTTTCATGCTCTTATTCAAAGCCTTACCAATTTTTTAATTTCTCTCATGTAAAACTACTTCCAATTTATCAATATAATTCTTCTTTTAACTTTTGTTTCCTGTGTTTAATATGAACCTTTTTACTAATTAACAAAAATGAGGGGAATGTATGAAACATGAAGAATCTTTTAATGATAACAAAACTTATAATGAGACAAGAGAGATAAGTCTAACATAGTAATGTTTGATAGCTAAAGATGACTAGAATATATATTTAGATAAGCATTGGACATAGAAAAGGCTAGTTAGGCTAAAAACCTCATTAGATTAGATGCTCATAAATAATTATTAGACTATACCATGATCTTTACTGTCAATATATATTTATTGGACTGATATTTGTTCAACGAATAAAAGCAAATCATAACAAAAACACAAGTATTTATATTATATTTTGTAGACTATTACTATGTATATAGAGTTAATAAATCCATCAGATGATTCAAGGGTTTCACAATTTACTAATAAAATAATATACAATAATTTTGAATAACTGTCGAAGCAACTATTATAGAAATCAAAAAATATCCTGAAGCTTCATCCTCTGATCCAAAGCCTTCTACTCCTAAATTCTAGGCTTGCTTTGTAACCATTTTTTAGTTTCTCTTATGAAAAACTACTTCCAATTTATCAATAGAATTCTTCTTTCAGCTTTTGTTTCTTGTATGTAGTATCAACCTTTTTACTAATTAACAAAAATGAAGGGAATGTGTAACACTCCAATTTTCAAGGTGTCATGGGTTATTCAAAAACAGTAATTTCAACTTTCTATTATAACACGAAAATGTATTTTTCAAAAACCTCAACATTTAAACATTGTATAATTTATTCGAAGAATATGAGTTTTAAAAGACTTGTCCAATTACATTATTCAAATAATGGAAATAACGAATGAATTAAGATAACTCTAATTATATTGTCTTAAATTTAACAAAAATAGATTTCATTAAAAATCTCAAGTTTGTTCCCCGTTCTCTCTCGAATCTATCATGTCTCAACACCATCTTCAATATCATTTGCTTACGTATAACAAATTATACGATCATCATCGATAATATTATTTACAACACACAACACAAACACGTTTGGAGTAAGCTACCGATAAAATAATCATAATAATAATAAGATTTAAACACAATAAATATATCAACCATAAACCACCTCATACCTGATGGTAATAACAATAATATTCCTAATCCTCTAACATAACAACTTAATCAAAATAAATTACTTAATTCTCACTCTTTGATCTTTAGTCTTTTATCCTTGACCATTGATCTTTGATGTCGTCATTAACATCTCATACATAGACCTTTGTTTATCCACTCATTAGTACCTATACTAACTACTTACTATACTCTACAACTGCATTTTTGATAATTTTGGTAAAAGTTGTTTGTGTGGAGTATTGAAGATGCTCTTCAAAGGATCTTGATGTTAACATCATGCTGTAAGATCTTCTTGAAGGAATGAAGAAATGAATATTACCTACAAGCATAAGTAATAATTTATAATTGATGTGGATCTTAGGAGGATTGTAGGATCTTGATCAACTCAAGGGAACTCTAGAACGCATGGAAGACCCGTGAAGGTTGCAGAAGCAAGAAGAAAGTGGATGATGGTAGGTGTAAATTAACAAATCAAGTTGTATCTATCCAAACAAAATCTTATCAGACGAAGAGTTTATAAACACAACACTTACATTTATCAAACAAAACATACAACAACTGCACTTGCATCTATTTAGACACACAAAGTTATGTCTATTTGACTAAATTAGATACTTGTATATATCAGGTAGATCTAATGCACCAATGTTTTACACTTTGTTATTTAAATACAAAAATAAAAAGTATATAGAAAGTGTAGTTTGTGACACCTGGGCATTGACGAGGGCAGAGAGGTGCAGGAGGCACGAAGTGCAAGGGGCACTGACAAGGAACGGCTCCTAGCAGGCTTCCAGTGGAAAGGACACATGGATGAATCGAACATACATCGGAATGAGAGGGATCTAGAAACTGTATAGGTATGAGACTATACAGTTGAAGGATAGCTTAAAGTGATTGATTTGGTTACTCATATCACCAAATGCATTTGTTTTTCGGTAACCTAACCCATATAAATTTCATGGTTAAGCGTGCTTAGCCTGGAGTAATTTAATATAATATATTTAATATTTAAAGAAAGTTATAATAGAAAATTCAATTAAAAAAATTGAAAGTTAATAAATTTAAATTATCTTAGATTCTAAAAACATTTAAAAAATTAAAATAAGAGTAATTTAAATTTAATGTATTTAAGTATATGAAATATTGAAACACGGAAGACATAACCCATCTAATCCTTTCATACGAGAAAAGAAGTACACAAAAGTTACGTCTTTGCTTTCCATTTCATGAAGGCATATTGAGTTACCAACTTACCAACATCATTAGGCAATCAATGATTCATTTTCACTTCAACTACTTTTGCAGGCACTATTCATGTCTATCAATGGGCTGTTGACACGTGTTTAAGCCACGCAGTCAAGATGTTAAAAGATAAAAATAGATGACCATGAAAGCGATGTCTTTCAGTTGGATACTTTTATCCGTACGTAACCCAAATGACAAAAATGTGTTGAATTGGGGGACTAAGAGAAAATACCTTTTAGGCTCCACAGTCTTGATTTTAATCAAAGAAAGATATTTATTGACAACAAAATTCTTGAATTACTAAGTGTTTCGGATGTGTAGGGCTGTACTGTTCCAAACCTCCACGTCCTCCTGCCAATTTGTCCTGATAGCTGGTCTTCTGCTCTAATCCTCTGTTCTTTTCTCAATCCCGAGGGGTGGAGACCTGCAAAAGATTCTCCGATGCCAAAGTCAGTCTCAGAGCAATGACTTTTCTCAGGGATAGCAATAAATGTGCATTCAATGTAACCTATCTACCACTCACCGTGGACCTGTATTTATAGTTTTCGCTATGGGCTTGGGATTAGTGAAAAGTTAATCACGGCCCAAAACAGCCCAATAGCTTCTAATTTCTACTTACCTTTAAGCCAGGCTACTTTACTTTAAGTCACGTTGATTAGTGTTTTGGCGGGTGTGGGCGTCCGCCCCTACGGACTTTTCCGTACGATGTCCGGCCTAGCTGGCAGTGTCCGCCCATAGGGTATGGGCGTCCGCCTCGCGCGCATGGAGCTCGGATGCTAGCGTCCTATCCGCCCATGTGGTATGGGCGTCCGGCCATATGGGCTCTTCCGTACGGCGTCCGGCTCTTGCGGATACAGGTATTATCGTTCAGGTTGTAGTGAGCTCCGGTATGTCCCTTGGGCGGACAGTCATTGGACAGCCGGACAGTTCTTCCGTACGGCGCCCGGCTCCCCCTGGTACACAAGCCCCCCAAGTCCTAGTGCACGTAGTGCACGTAGGATTTTGAGTACGGCGTGAGTTGGGCCAGGAATCCGCAGTTGGGCTATATCCAGTGGGCTTTTGAATTTGGATTTTAGGCGGGAAAACACGTGGCTCGTTCCCGTTGATGGTAGGCGAAGCGTCGTCAAATCCAGAGCGTTGGTCGTGCTAGATCTGGACGGCTGGGACGCGCCCAACGGTTACTAAATTTTTCCTATAAATAGCGGATTAGACGAGGTCATTTTCACTTATCTTCATTACTCAGGATTTCAAATTCTTTTTCCCTCAGGTAATAAATGGCATCTGCATCCATTGAGTCTGGTTCTGGGTCGTCGGGCGGAATCCGGGAGGGGTTGGCGGGGGGCGACAGCGGCGATTCTCGTAGCTCAGTTTCATCTCATTTTGTGGAGGAGGCGGCTGGGTCTTCTGGGGCGGACCTTGAGGCACCGGTCTTGACGGACGACCGGATCTTCCATGGCGTTCCTTTATTCCTGCTCAAGGGTGGTGTTCGTGTAGTCGGGTCTCCCTTCGAGCCGGACGGTCAAGGGAGGGTGGTATCAGAGTTGGCTCCCCTCGTTCCTAGCCGCTATGCTTCCTGCTATGCTCTCCGCAAGGAGTTAGAATGGAGGGTCCGCCATACCCATATCGTCCGGGATGAGGAAGACTCGAGATTAATCCGTGCCGGGGTGACTTTGTTGAACGAAAGGGTTTTTCATGATGGGCGGTCTACTCCGTTTGATTTCTTCTTCATGTATGTGACCTTCTTCACCCATCTATATATCCGGGTGCCCTTTACAAAGTTTCAGACGACCATTCTTCGGGAAGTCAATGTGGCTCCCACGCAGCTGCATCCCAACTCTTGGGCGGCCGTGCAGGCATTCCTGGCGATGTGTTTAGCCGTGGGTGTCACTCCCACTATCCCGGTCTTCTTTTATTATTTCGAAGTTCGCCCTTCTCCCTCTGGCGGCTGGGTGTCCTTCACATCAGTCCGGGACAGAACCCTATTTCGCCCCTTCTCTGATTCTTTTAAAAATTTCAAGCAACATTACTTCAAAATAATTATTGATAAAGCCGGCCTCCACGAGTTTTCTGATGAGGAAGGGCGGCCGTTGTTCCCATTTTACTGGACGAGGGAGCCTCGACGAATAAAGGCGACTTCTATAGGGGCCTTAACAGCACCCGACCTGGAGGCCGTGCGCACCATTAACGCCCTCCCCCGCCGGATTTCCGCCCGTCATTTGGTCGAATGCCTTAGTCTTGAGGATTGTGGACCAAAGGCGTTTGGTATGATTGTCATTTTGGGCATGTTTATTTTTCGTATACTGACGTTAAATTTTTCTGAATTGGTTTATCTTCTGCAGAACTTATGACGACTCCGGGCCCCCGCAAATCCAGCTTCATTGCCGTCCGGAAGAAGTCCGGGGCCAGCTCGTCGACCGCCCGGCCGACCAGCGTTCCTAATATACCTCGTCCTCCTCCTGCCGGACGAGCTTCCTCGGGCGGACGCCAGCCGACAGTGCGTCTAACCCAGAAGGGAGGAGCCCCCCCTGCCAATAAGACTCGGGGTTCCAGCGTCCAGGTGCCGCCTCCCAACCCTCAAACGGAGGTGGCGGCCACCCAAGCAGATCCGCCATTGGAGGCAGCCACTATCTCTGCCGACCTCTCAGCTCGCAAGAGAAAAGAGTGCGCCGCGGAGGGGCGCAAAGACAAGGAGGGGTCCTCGTCTCGGTCGGCTTCAAAGAAAGCTCGAAAGAGCAAAGACAAGGACCGTGGGAAGGCCCCTGCCATCCCTCTTCCCGGCGGTATCTTTAGCCCGGAATTTAGCATGAGTGACCGGGCCAAGTTCCATATGAGCTCCTCCCAAAGGGGGCTCATTGAGCCTCTCACTGAATTGGAATTGACCAACGCAATGCTGGAGATGTCTACTCGGACATCCGCCCTGGCGTGGTACCTGAAAGAGTTCGCTGATCGCCCCGGGGTGGCGGAGCTGCGTGCCGAGCTCGACAAAGAGAAGAAAAACGCGGCCTCCCTTCAGTCTACTTTGGAAGAGATGGTTCTCAACCAAGAGGAATACGACAAGAAGATCGACCAATTGGAGGCCGATCTTGAGAAGACAAAGAAAGAGGCCGCCGAGAGGCTGGCAGCCGCCCAGAGGGAGCAGGAGCGCATAAAAGAAGAAAATCGCCAGCTGAAGGCGGATGTGGCCCGCTTAAAGGAGGCCGAGGTAGAGCGGGCCAAGGCGAGCGAGGCTCTTACCCAAGACCTTGCTAAGGCTAAGGAGAAGGTTGCCGAATTGGAGTCGACCGTCATGTTTGAACATGAGGAAGGCTTCAATAAAGCCCTTCGCCAAGTAACTCTTTTGGCGGGCATCGGGGTGGACATTGAGAAGGACGTCATTGATGGCGTTTTAGTAGATCTGATGGCGGCTGAAGAGGATGAGCCGGCGGTAGAAGCGGGTGCTGGGGGAGATAGTTAGGTGTTTTATCTTTTATCATTTTTTGATGTGTATGTTTGTGGTCGTCCGTCCAACGTCTCAGATTGTCCAGAGGTTGGCCGGACGGTCCTTTTGTAAATCTGGGCGTTTTTTATCGCCAACGATTAATACACAGCTATTTCTTTTCAATTTCGTATGTTTGGTGAGTTGCACCTTTTCTTTTTTCGGCGGGAATGTTCCCCTTATAAGATTTAATTTGGAATTTCCCCCTGGTCTGGCTTTTGCTCGTACGGTCGGCCATGTTCATTTCGCGGGTCTATTTAGTCATTCGTTGCTTGGCCAAATGAAGTAATCTTCGTAAGAATACTAAGTTATTTAAACGCCTGGTGACTTTTGCTTTTGCTTATGTGGGGCGGACGGTCCCTAGTGGAGAGTTGTTCCCTGAAGAACACTCTAAGTTACTCCTGGGGGAAAACTTTCGCCTATGTTTTGTGGGGCGGACGGTCCCCAGTGGAGAGTTGTTCCCGGAAGAACACTCTAAGTTATTCCCGGAGGAAAACTTTCGCCTTTGTTGGGCGGATGGTCTTCAGTGGAGAGTTGTTCCCGGAAGAACACTCTAAGTTATTCCCGGAGGAAAACTTTCGCCTTTGTTGGGCGGATGGTCTTCAGTGGAGAGTTGTTCCCGGAAGAACACTCTAAGTTAGTCCCGGAGGAAAACTTTCGTCTATGTTTTGTGGGGCGGACGGTCCACAGTGGAGAGTTGTTCCCGGAAGAACACTCTAAGTTATTCCCGGAGGAAAACTTTCGCCTTTGTTGGGCGGATGGTCTTCAGTGGAGAGTTGTTCCCGGAAGAACACTCTAAGTTATTCCCGGAGGAAAACTTTCGTCTATGTTTTGTGGGGCGGACGGTCCACAGTGGAGAGTTGTTCCCGGAAGAACACTCTAAGTTATTCCCGGAGGAAAACTTTCGCCTTTGTTGGGCGGATGGTCTCCAGCGGAAGTTGTTCTTGGCTGGGGACCCTTTTGTTTTTACAGAATGTAATTATTGACGCGAGAATATCCTGTCATTCATTTATATGGAACAACTGTACATGTCGTTAAATATTCAACTTAGCTAAAATAAAATTTCAAGTGTGTGGCGTTCCAAGTGTTAGGGATGGGACATCCGCCCATTTGCTCCAGTCTGTACGCCCCATTTCCTAAGGCCTCCGATACTCGATATGGCCCCTCCCACTTGGCAGCAAGTTTCCCATGAGCCGGGTTTCGTCGAGCATCACCCGTCTTTCGCCACACTAGATCCCCCTCTTGGAAACTTCTTGGCCGGACCTTGGAGTTGTATTTTCTTTCGATCATTCGTTTGCATGCTTCGGCCCTCAGTGCCGCCCGGTCTCGCCGTTCGTCCAGAGAGTCCAACTCGATCCTCAACTCTCGGTCGTTGAGGTTCAAGTCTTCAACTTCCCACCTTAGGGACGGTTCGCCCAGCTCCACCGGCAACATGGCATCAGTACCATAGGTCAGGTTGAAAGGGGTTTCGCCTGTGGTCCCATGAGGCGTGCATCTGTAGGCCCACAGGACCTCGGGTAGTTCATCCACCCATGCTCCCTTCCTTTCTCCCAAACGCCGCTTAAGTTCCGAGACTATGGTCTTGTTCATTGCTTCGGCTTGACCGTTCGTCTGAGGGTGCTCTACAGAGCTGGTGATGTGCCTAATCCCTAGCCCTTTGAAGAATTCGGCGAGTTTTCTGTCAATAAACTGCCGGCCGTTATCTGTGATGATGGATCGAGGGAGGCCGAAGCGACATATCAATTTCCAACAGAACTTCTGGACCTGGGCGACCGTGATGGTTGCCAAAGGCTCGGCCTCTAACCACTTGGTGAAGTAATCCACCGCAACCAAGAGGAACTTCTTCTGTGCCCGCCCTACTAGGAACGGTCCTACGATGTCCATTCCCCATTGGGCAAATGGCCAAGGGGAGGATATCGGATGCAAGACGTGTGGCGGCATGTGAGAGCTGGTTGCGTGTGCTTGGCAACTGATGCATTTCTGGACGAACGCTTTCGTGTCCGCCTCCATGGTAGGCCAGTAGTAGCCTGCTCTCAGTAGCCGGGCTTTCAACGTTCTCCATCCCGTGTGTAAACCGCAAACGCCGTTGTGAAGTTCGTCCATGACATAACGGGCCTCTTCGCTTCCCAAACACTTAAGGAGGGGGGAGGAGAATCCCCTCCGGTATAAGTCATCCCCCACGATAAGGTAACGGGCGACTTTCTTGGCGTCATGGGGGGTAACCGTCCTCCCTTCGTCTTGGCGAGACATGATTTCTCTGACATCCGTCCGCCAATCACTCCCCCCACCGGATACCGCCGAACACTCCACTGAGGGCTGGAGTAACACTTGCCTCACAATGGTAGTTAGTTGTCCCTTTTCTTTTCCGGAACTGAGTTTGGACAGTACGTCGGCCCTAGTGTTCTGTTCCCGTGGTATGTGCTGTATGGCGATTTTGTCGAATTTTTTTACAAGCTCGGTTGCCCTCTGAAAATATGGCAGCAGTCGCTCCTCCCGGACTTGGAAATTGCCGTTCATTTGGCCAACCACTAGCTCTGAGTCCGTGTGGCAAGTAACCCTCCTGGCACCCATATCTTTTGCGAGTTCGAGGCCGGCCACCAAGGCCTCATATTCGGCTTGATTATTGGAGACTTTAAATTTGAATATCAGGGAGTGCTCGAGTAAGAACCCATTGGGGCCTTCTAGGACGATGCCGGCCCCACTGGCTGATCGGCCGGACGCCCCGTCAACGTATAATCTCCATTCGTCTTGGTTGGAGGGAGGTAGTTCGGCTGCAAAATCTGCTAAGTGTTGGCCTTTAATCGACCCTCTGGGTTCATAACGCAGTCCGAACTCCGATAGCTCCACCGCCCAAGCCACCATTCGTCCAGCCAAGTCCGGCTTTCTTAAGATCTTGGAGATGGGAAAGTCGGTCCTGACTATCACCTGATGACTCTGAAAATAGGGGCGGAGTCTTCGGGACGCGTTCAACAAAGCTAACGCCACCTTTTCTACCCTTTGGTAGCGGGTTTCGGCGTCCAGGAGCGTGCGGCTGACGAAGTAAATTAGCCTCGGCTGAGGCTGCTCCTGCATCAATACGGCGCTAATGGCCGTCTCTGATACCCCCAGGAAAATGTGCAGGTCTGCCCCTGCCACCGGGCGGTTCATGACCGGCGGGTTGACGAGGATAGTTTTCACATCTTGGAATGCCCGCTCGCACTCGTCGTCCCACACCGGGCCAGCTCCTTTTTTCATCTTCCGCAAAATTGGTCTCATTCTTTCCGCCAGTTTGGGGATAAATCGTGACAAAGCGGTGAGGCGTCCAATTAGTCTCTGGATTTCTTTGAGTGTAGCGGGACTTTGCATCCGAAGTACCGCTTCGCATTTGTCCGGGTTGGCTTCGATCCCTCGGGATGTCAACATGAAGCCCAAGAATTTCCCGGCCGCTACCCCAAATGTACATTTGACGGGGTTCAGGCGCATACCGAACTTCCGCACCTGGCGGAACACCTCCTCCAGGTCTCTAATGTGTTCTTCCCCGACCGAGGACCGGACTACCATGTCGTCTACATATACGTCCATGCACCGGCCTATCTGCTCCCGAAAGATCCGGTCCATCAGGCGTTGGTACGTCGCCCCCGCGTTCTTCAGGCCGAACGGCATCACTTCATAGCAGAAGTTAGCTTTCTCCGTGATGAAGGCCGTCTTTTCAACGTCCGGCCCGTACATGGGTATTTGGTTATATCCAGAATAAGCGTCTAAGAAGCTTAACACTCGATGTCCAGAAGCCCCGTCTACAAGGGCATCTATGCTGGGTAAGGGGTGGGAGTCCTTTGGACAAGCCTTGTTTAAGTCCGTGTAATCTGTACACATGCGCCACTTCCCACTTGCTTTTTTCACCATTACCACGTTAGCCAACCACGTAGTATATGTGACCTCTCGGACAAACCCAGCCTCCTTCAACTTCCTTACCTCCTCTTGCACAGCCTTTCGTTTTTCGTCGCCCATCCTCCGCTTCTTCTGCGCAACCGGGCGGGCATCCTTAAAAAGCGAAAGCTTGTGGCTCATCACGGCAGGATGGATACCTGGCATGTCGGCCGCCGTCCAGGCGAATAGATCTCTATTGGTCCATAGGAGTGCTCTCAACTCCTTCTCCAGGCTGGGATCCATTTCTCTGGCGATGGCGGTCGTCTGGGTGGGGTCCCTTCCTATTAAAATAGGCTGGGTGTCCCCTATTGGTTCCAGCCGGTCCTCCGTGTTCGTCCTGGGGTCAAGATCCGCCATGGCAACGTCCGAACCGACCGCTCTACGTTTCGATTGCCGGGTATGCAGCTTCAAACCAGCTGCGTAACACTCTCGGGCCGTCTTCTGGTCCGCCCGAACAGTACATATAGTCCTTTTTTCTGACGGATACTTCATTGTGAGGTGGGGTCTGGAAACGATTGCTCCGAACGCATTCAGACATGGTCGTCCGAGCAATACATTGTACGAGGTGTTAGCCTCGACTAGCAAGTATCGAATCCTCTTCTCCTCACTAGATCGGCCGGTTCCCAGCCTTGTCCTTAATTCCACATACCCCTGGTGTCGACCCTTTCTCCTGCAAACCCCACAATCTGGCCATCATAGGGGACGATAAGGTCCTCTGAGATGTCCATTTGCTGGAAAGTTTTCCAGTACAAGATGTTGACCGAGCTCCCCTGGTCGACCAGAACTTTGCTGACTCCGTACCTTGCTATCTCAGCAGTTATGACCATCGGATCATCCTGGTCGGGATCCGGAGCATGAAAATCTTCATCCGAGAATGTGATAGGCGGCATGGTCCGCCGCGGTTTGTCCACCGAATTCACCGATTGGAGGGCTCGTATGTGACGCTTCCGAGCAGAGGAAGATGACCCTCCCCCTGCGAACCCTCCTGAGATCGTGTTGATGTGCCCCCGCAGAGGGCGTTCTCGACTTCGGCTACGGCTTCGGCTTCGACGCCTCTCTGACTGAGGACGTTCGGTCCTTGACGGTCTTGGCATGTCCGAACGATATGTCGGTCGCTGAGTGGGCCGGGCGGCCATTTGCAGAGGGCGCTCCTCGCGGACGTATTGTTTGAGCTTTCCCGCCTGGATAAGCTCTTCGATCTTATCCTTAAAGGCCGCGCATTCCTCCGTGGTGTGGCCCATGTTTTTGTGATAAGCGCAGTGCTTACTTCCATCCGCTCCCTTCGGAGTTGGACACCCTTCCGGCTGGCGGATTAGGTCCGCACTAAGCGCTTCCCTTAGAATCTTCTCCCTGGGTGCGTTCAGGGGAGTGTATTGCTGGAAACGAGGTCCTCTCTTTTGTTCTTTGTGCCTGAGGCCGGTCGGCCTTCCTGCCGAGGCACCAGACTTCCCTCCGTCTGCTCTATCTGCCTTGGCCTCTAGGTTCTCCCTCTTATATGAGAGTTTCATCTCCTCCACCCTTATTTCGTCTGCTGCTCTCTCCCTCAACTCCTCCATCGTCTTGGGTGCTCGCCTGCAGACGCTGTCCTTAAATGGCCCTGGTTTGAGAGCCGGCAGGACGTAGTGTAAGGCGAGCTCGGGCGTCAGGCTTTTTACACGCCGGACGGTCTTCTGGTACCTGTCCATGAATGTCCGCAGTGTCTCATCTTTCCCCTGCTTGAGGGTCATCAACTCGAATACGGTCAGGTCTTGGGCGCTACTGGCCGCGAACTGTTTAACGAACAGCTGTTTTAGACCAGCGAAGTTCTCTATGGAGTTAGGAGGAAGGGTGTTGAACCATTCCAGTGCTTCATCCTCTAATGACAACGAGAATGCTCGGCACCAAATGGCGTCATTGCCCGTCCGGAACGCCATTGCGTTCGAGAACGTTTGGATATGGGACGCAGGGTCAGTTGTCCCGTTGTACATCTTGAATTGCGGAGCCACAAATTGCTCCGAAATTTGGACGTTCATTATATTTTGGGTGAACGGCAGTAACAGGGTGGATGAAGGTTCCGACTTCACTACCATCCGCCCATCCTCGGCGGCGCTCTCCGCATGCACCGATTTGGCCTTGCTTCCTTCCGCATCGGACCCGGTAGGCCTCCAGGTTCTATCACATTCGGTATCCGTGGGCGGGCGCTCTCCCGCCACCGCCTTTCCTTTATCCTTCGCCTGATCTCCTTCGTCTATCCGCCCGACCTCCCGGGCTATCCGGGCCTCACAGTCGGCCTTTACGGCGGCCAGCTCGTCTTCATGACGCTGCTGCATCTCATCCATCTTTTGCTGCAATGCGCGAATCATCTCAACTGGATCGTCCATGCCCATGTTTCTTGTGGTCACCATTGAGTTTTTGAAATCACACGGCCCCACGGTAGGCGCCAAATGTTTCGGATGTGTAGGGCTGTGCTGTTCCAAACCTCCACGTCCTCCTGCCAATTTGTCCTGATAGCTGGTCTTCTGCTCTAATCCTCTGTTCTTTTCTCAATCCCGAGGGGTGGATACCTGCAAAAGATTCTCCGATGCCAAAGTCAGTCTCAGAGCAATGGCTTTTCTCAGGGATAGCAATAAATGTGCATTCAATGTAACCTATCTACCACTCACCGTGGACCTGTATTTATAGTTTTCGCTATGGGCTTGGGATTAGTGAAAAGTTAATCACGGCCCAAAACAGCCCAATAGCTTCTAATTTCTACTTACCTTTAAGCCAGGCTACTTTACTTTAAGTCACGTTGATTAGTGTTTTGGCGGGTGTGGGCGTCCGCCCCTACGGACTTTTCCGTACGATGTCCGGCCTAGCTGGCAGTGTCCGCCCATAGGGTATGGGCGTCCGCCTCGCGCGCATGGAGCTCGAATGCTAGCGTCCTATCCGCCCATGTGGTATGGGCGTCCGGCCATATGGGCTCTTCCGTACGGCGTCCGACTCTTGCGGATACAGGTATTATCGTTCAGGTTGTAGTGGGCTCCGGTATGTCCCTTGGGCGGACAGTCATTGGACAGCCGGACAGTTCTTCCGTACGGCGCTCGGCTCCCCCTGGTACACTAAGGTTGCCTATGTGTTCTTTCACCAATTCTTTTATCACAAAATGGAATATGTTCACCATTCATAATACGTAGTGATATATGAAATTCTTTACTGCATTAATACTTTTTTTTTGTCAAGGTTTACCAACGTTATATGAAAATGGTCAATAAAGGAACGGCATTTAAAGAAGTATGGCAACAACTTCTATATTAAATCAAATAATATAATGATGGTTTGAGAATAATGGTTTTTACAAATTACCGCACGTGCATTTTACATCAATTATTTTGAACTTTTTATGTTAATATTACGTCTAACCACGTAAGTAGATTTATGTTACATGAAAAATATATAATATAAATTTACGTTTTACTTGTAGTAATACAATACAAATTTATGTTAAGCACTATTGTATGCGAGACATGAACACAAACACATTAATTTAAGTCATATATTATCATAACCGATGTAAAAAAGTTATCATCAATAAAAAAAATATAATGATTATGAACATTCATGAGTTTATTTTAATTTAGCATATTGTTATTAAATAATAGATTTTGATAAAATAAAAGAAAAATTAGAAGAGAAAGTCAAACTTAACACTGATTAATTTGAACATGAATAATATTAAGCTCTTAGGGTGTTTAGTTCCTTTAGAATTTGGGTATCTTTGAACTTTTTCAACTCAATCTTCTTTAGCCCAATATATTTGGTTTCTTTGTTCACAACTTTTCTCCAACTTGATCAAAATCTTTATTTGATACATAACACCTCAAATTGAAACAAGTTAAAAAATATTCATTTCATTGTGAATTTTATTATTAGTGGTATAAATGAATCAAAGTGATAACCTTGGTTCAATTTTGATTTTAAATGTTATGAAAGTAAAAAAAAAATAAACTTTTTTATGAGTCTCTAACCCCTATCAAAGATGAAGACATATTGATAGTTTTCTCCTCAAGATATGATGATCCAAAGCATGAAGATGAGACTATGAAAGTGAATGTATGGAAGTAATAGGATTGTAAGGTGGGGATGCTCTTGGTTTGGATGTTAGAAGGGTAGGATTGGTGATGTTCCGTGCTCTTAAGAGAGGGTTGGCCAACTGTCAAGGAAGGTCGCTAGAGGAGACCACATGGGATTCTCTAGTCATGACTTTGGAAACAAGTAAAATGACAAAATAAATTGGCAGCAAAATAATATTAATCTCATCGTTAATTTACATGAGGGAAACATCTCTATTTATGGCCTTAAGGTGTCCCCAAACTTATAAAAGCAAAACCTAAAAATCTCAACTTGGCTAACTTGGAAATCAAAGCAAAAATCCTCTCCATTATGAGAAGGACATGTGGCTACTAACATGGGAGAATCCTCTCCATTTCTATAGTGACACATGGCCAATATCTAAGGGAAATCCTCTCCACTAAGAGCATGGAACATGGCTACTATCTCCTAATCGAGTTTCCTTTGAGTATTACTACTACTTCTAGTATTCAGCAACCCTAGCCGAGATTTCCTTTGAGTATTTGAACCACTCCTGGTACTTAGCAACCTTGCTAAGATTCTTCAACTAAAACTGAATTCAGTTGTAAGTAATTTAATTCTCTTCAAAATTGTAATCAACGATTTCTTACAAGTAGTTCAGACTATATCTCTCACAAAGAGGATTTGATTACAATATAAAGTAGTCTAAATACTCGTAGGTGTTTCTCTCTTTTCTCCTACAATAATAAGCAATACAACAACGAAGTATGAGAGAATTTCTTTTCTCTTGAATGCTTGTAAGATGAATGTTTCATTGTAAGTTTCTCACTTGACTATCCTTTTAAGTTATCCTCTTGATTTTCTTTTCGAAAAACCTTCTACTTAAAGACTTCATTAATATTTTTCGTTACACTAAACTTTTAGCCTTGATACTCGTGTTTTCTCTTTTTTTTCTTCGTACAAGAACCGTTAGGTAAGTCAACTTGTTAGAGCATACATGCTTTTTCAATACTTTGCTTGAAGTAGGTTGTATGTTCCTTTTAGGTATGACTTCAAGAGAAGAACATTCTTTAAATATCTCCTTTGTCTCTAACGTTCACTTTTGATATTTGATTTGTATATATATGGATGTGTGTAGAATAACTTATCTGTAAGGAATAGAATAATTGTTCATGCCACATAACCTATTGAATGTAATAACATGTGGCTGCCACATCTTTAATTTTATTTTTTGAATTAAAATTAACTTTTGATGAGGTAAGGATTGCCCAACCAAGGAATACCACATTATAGTTTCCCTCATTCACCCAAGATTAGGATTTCCATGCTTGCAAAAGAGAATGGTTAAGGGTGGTCCGATGGTGGCTGATGTTTTGTGATTATGTTTTAGATTTAAGGATACATGGTCAGAGGTTTTCGTCTTTGTGTGGGTTCTGATTTGATTTGTAGGTTTGCTCTAATTGTGTGATTTACAATTTTGGTGGCATGTTCGTTTTTCCTTTAGGGTTCATTATTTTTGGTTGTTGTCATGATTTAGGGTTTTCGTTTGTTTATGCTCCGACAAGACTTAAGTGGACGCTCGTGTTCTGGTTGCTCGTGGTGGAGAATGTTTACTAATGGAGGAGGCAAGGTTTGTGTAGAGATCTATTATGTTGCTGGCATCAGTGGAATGTTGTCGTGATTCACCATAGTTAAAAATTTGTGGTGGTTCGTGAAGTAGTCGCTCACGTCAATAGGTGGTGGCTGATGGTGATTCATGGTGTTACGATTTTTAGTGGGGAAAATGATGATATGGCGATCGCGTGTTATTATATGCAGCATGTTATGTAGTACACCGTTAGTCTCGTCATTAAAAGACTAATCTTTTTATTCGTGGAGAACTACATCTGAGATTTTTTTAAAAAGAAAAAGAAAAAAATGGATCATAGTTTTAAAGAGAGACGAAAAAATCATATTTAATCTAAAATTATCAATTAAACTCAATTATTTAATTAAAAAAATGTTTCAGCTATGAAAATGAAACCTAGTAACCGAGTTTTATTTTATAAACAATACATTCTCTTTAAACACATTTCTCTTTTTTCTGTCTATCACATTTTGTAAAATTATAAAATGATAAAATATAAAATTATAAAATTAAGAAACAACACAATCATAAAATTAAAAAATCATAAAATTAAAAAATCATAAAATAATAAAATTAACGAATCATACAATTATAAAAACATAAAATTATAAAATTACAAAATCATATAATTATAAAATTATAAAATTATAAAATCATAAAATTAAAAATCATAAAAATATAAAATTATAAAATTATAAAATTATAAATAAATTGATAGTTTTTTATATCAATTTGTACCATATATTTTATCTAATCTACTAAATTATGCATATGGAAATTGGTAAGTCATGATATATGTGAACATACCTGTTTAAATGATTTTCACTTTAAGTTGATATCATCCTGTAAGATTATTTTTAAATTCCTCTTGCAAATTTCAATGTTAAAATGTTGAAAAGGTTGCAATTTTATAATTTTTATTTGCATTTTTATATTTTACAAGTTAATCTATTTATTATATTTAAAAATATTTTTATTTGTAAGATATAATTTAATTCAACACTTCTATCTCATCAATATTATATCATCAGATTTGACTTAAATTTAAGTTTCTCACTAAATGTATTCGGTTAGGAAGACGAAACAGTTAGTTGTCAAAGAGAATTCTAGCAGATATTATCTTACTTTTTTGATAAATTTTAATTCTTACATTTGTTGTTAATTATTTCTCTTAAAATTTTGAATTATTTATATAGGTTATGTAAAACAAGTAAATGTTTGTTAGGATGTACGTAAAATATATATTTTTTTTAATTTTAGTGCCTCAAAATTTAAAATGATTATTTCCTTTTCATAAAATTCATTTTAAATTATGGAAATAATATTTGTCTTAAAAGATTAATTTCTCTAGTTTTGAGGTTATATGCATTAAAGTGTTATTCTTTAATTTCTTATAAACAAAGTATATTTTATCTATTTTTTTAGTTTTGATTTTTGTTCTTAAGGTTGTTTTTGTAATGATTGTTAATAATTCAATCTTATTCTTTAAATAGAAATTTTTTGAGTTTTTTTATTTCTAATAACATTTTAAAAATGAAAGAGTAAAACTTCACTTGAGTACGTGAGGTATAAACAATGTTTCATCCATATAAACTTAAAACGAGTGAAGTGTATATATAAAATGTCACTCGTATTAGCTTGAAAATTAAATGAATTAATTGACTCTTGTTTGGTTGATTCAAACTTGTGTACTTGTGTGTTTATAATACAAAACTTAAGAGAATAGAACTTCAAAAATGTATATGCTTCAAACATAAGATATAAAAAAATCTCACTCGTATATTCATGAAAAGAGTTAGGAACTTAATGAATTAATTAACATTTATTTAATTAGTTCAGGCATGTTTAAAATAATCTCTTATTTGCTTAATTCAAAAGGTAAAAGAATAATATTTCATATATATACTCTTAAAGCATGTGAAGTATAAATTTAATCTCACTGTACAAATTTGAAACGAGTGAGAGACTTAACAAATTTATTTAGTTATTAATTTTAAAAATTTAACTATGAAAAAACTAATCAACTTATCTTTATTTAATTGTTACCTTTATATTGTCCATTACAATCCCTATTACTTTTTCATATCTTTATATAATTGTTATCTCTATTATTGTTTTTCATGTTTTCCATTTTATTATAGACTTTTTTAGCACTAGTAATATTAAATTTGTTGAGAAACTATTTGAGTTCGACAACCCTAGTTAACTCATTTTAAACAGGGTAGAAACTCTACTATACTTAATTTGATCACACAAAAAACATTGATCACAACTAAAACGCACATTCAATAAATGTTCTTCAAAGTTAGATGAATTCTAGTTTCATTTGCAAAAAGAAAAAATCTTGTATTCAAGATTGAGTAAAATTCTTGGAGAAAAGCTTCAAACTCAACATGCCATAGAATATTATATTTCTAAAATCTTGTCAAGAAATCACTCAAATTCATTAGTTAAAATTACCTAAAGCGATTTCTTTCATTTAAAACTTTTATTCTTTAACAAGCTCCCAACTCACCTAAGAAATCACTCACCGTTCTAATTAAAAGGCTACTAAAAAAATATTTAATTCTCCAACTACTATAAAGTGCAGTCGAATTTTAAAAGATATAAGATTTAAATAGACAAAAGCTAAAAAGAAAAAAGATAGAGATTTAAAAAAAAAAAAAAGTAAGAGAAATATTTAGATACCAATGAGAGAATAAAAGTAGGGAAGTATGGCGTTGGAAATTATATTTTCATTAATTAGATATACCAAACAGTGTATGCGAAAATATAATTTGACAGATTAACACAACAATAGTGGGTGATGAAGAGAGAGAAAATGATGTTAATAGAGTTATTAACAGCGTTTGTAACCGTCTGTTTGTGTACGAGCCAATGGGAGAGAAACGCGCAATAAGTTGCCATTAAAGCTCCAACCAGTCGTTAGATTGGATAGTCCGTGGTCCATGACACCACTCCATCACTCTATTTATGCTCATGGAGACACTCACACAGCAACAACAACAAGAAGCAAAGATCCCTTCTTCTAGTTTATGCCAAAACCAAATTCTCCAAACGAGAGTGCGATGGTCTTAGAGGAGAGCTTAGTGCATGATGTGAGGCTATCATCAGTTGGGCCGGGTCGGGAGACCGGGTCGGATGTGTTCCACAACCCGGGTGGGTTGGACTTGGCCATGAAACTGCACTACCTGAGAGTTGTGTACTTTTTTGATAGTGAGGCTACAGGAGAGCTGACCATAATGAAAATAAAGGATGCGATGTTCACTTGGTTCAACCATTACTTCATCGCCTGTGGAAGGTTCCGGAGATCAGATTCCGGTAGGCCTTTGATAAAGTGCAATGACTGTGGCGCAAGGTTCATCGAAGGCAAGTGCAGCAAAACCCTTGAGGAGTGGCTAGCCATCAAGGACTCCTCTCTCTTCAAGCTCCTTGCCTCTCAACAAGTCATTGGTCCAGAACTCTCTTTTTCTCCTCCTGTGCTCTTGCAGGTCCTTCGTTCTCTTATTTTATATAATTTTCTTATAATCAAAATTTTCACGTTAAATTATCCAAAATTACTCCGAATCAGTAATAATAATAATCACAAATATTAACATTGACCAATCACAAAATAATACTTAAATAATATTAAAATATTGTCAAAATATCATTATCCTATCAATCAATATTCCTGTGATATTTTCTTTCATTCTTAATTTATTAACTATCTCTTTTGAATAATATGTGCTGAATATGTTAAATATTAACTGTTTATTTTTTATTTAACGCTTTTATAAAATAATAAAATGATTAGTGCTTTGGGACAACCTTCCAAAGACTTATTGGACTACCAAGTGATAGAAAAAATTCTTTAAAACCAGAAGACAGGAAACAAATTCTTGCCTTCTTTTAATACTAGGATATTCAACTTATGTTCTTTCTTATCCGATTTTGTTGTTATTCGTGTTTGCATACTTTTGATCATAAATTTGTTTTAAAGTTAAATACTACTTTTCCAATGATGTCAATTATTAACAATTTTGGATTTTAGATTAGGAAAAAAAATTATACGATTCAAGTAAAATCTCGCCTTTACTAATAATTATTTTTTATAACCAGGTTTGATGAATGATATGGTGGAGCATTGTTTTCTGTTACTTTCGCTGTTCGTCTTGTTTAAATGTGTTATTTTCGTTATTATTATTATTATTATTATTATTATTATTATTATTATTATTATTATTATTATGAATGTCCTGGACCTAAACCTTCCTACGTTGTATATAAATGAATCTAGTGCCTTATGAGCATAAAAGTCAAAACTGGTACAAAAAAGTGAGAACATATTTTATGAAATTCTGATAGATCCTTTTTTTCAGACATTTTCAAAAAAAATTTCTTTAAAATAAAAAAATAATCTGAATTTTTGTAATAATTACTGGACTTCGTAAAAAGGTATTAGAAATTTAAAAAACAAATGCAGTGAAAAAGGACACTAATTAATTTTCTATGAAAAATAATAGAACTTTGCTTTTGAAAATGACCCTTGTTTCTTTGGTGATTATGCAGGTAACTAGATTTAAGTGCGGAGGAATTTCATTGGGTCTGAGTTGGGCTCATATATTGGGGGACCCACTTTCAGCTTCAGAATTCATAAACTCATGGGGACGAGTAATGAATAACTTGGGCCTCAAAATGCTTCCCAACATTCCAAGATCCGTCCCAGCACCCGGACAACCCGGACCCCAAAAGGATCCAATTTCAGCAAAACGGATTGACCCGGTGGGTGATCATTGGATCCCAGCCAACAACAAGAAAATGGACACATTCTCCTTCAACATAACAAGCTCACAATTGAACTACTTGCAGGCACAAATCTGGGGTCCAAGTCATCACCAAACCCCTGGTTTTGAATCACTATGTGCCATGATCTGGCGCTGTGTTGCCCGGGTTCGGACAAAATCCGAACCCAAAACCGTAACTGTGTGTCGAAGCGACCCGTATAGGAAGGAGAATGATATTATTGGTAACAACCAAGTGATAAGCAAGATTGAGGCTGGAAGTGAATGTTGTATTGGTGAGACGGATTTGAGTGTTTTGGCAAGAATGCTTGAGGATCTGGGTGTCGATGAGAGGAAGCAAATTGAAGAAGCAATTGAGAGAGACGAAGGTGTGAGTGATTTCTTCGTGTACGGTGCCAATTTGACATTTGTGGACTTGGAAAAGATCAATTTGTATGATTTGCGATTGAATGGACAGACACCAACATTTGTTTACTACAACATTCAAGGGGTTGGAGATGAAGGAGCCATTTTGGTGTATCCGGGGCCACAAGGATCTATCAAAAATGGTGGTGATGGGAAGTTTGTGACCATGATTTTGCCAGAAGATGAAATGGCCAAGCTTAAATCTGAACTCAACATGAATGGGCTTCTGCTTGAGGATAATTAAGCTTTAATGATATTATGTATTTGTTAGAGAATAAAGTTCTTGCTTTTTGTTTATTTGATAGAGTATGTTTGTGAGCAGGAAGATCTTTAGTTTCTGTTGTGTATGGGCTGATTCTTCTTCTTTCTTTGTTGTTATGCTTCTTTTTAGTGAAGAACCCTACTGCTTTGCGCTGAAAATTACTATTTTACATCAATAACCCATTTTAATGTGAAATATGTAATTTAAGTTAACTTTGTTATATATCATAATTATGTCTATAATTATTATCAAAACAAAACCGACAATATCAAGAGAATATTATAAAAACTTTGACACACTTAATAAATATTAGGCTTAAATATTAATTTTGTTACCCCTTTTGTTAAATATTTTAATGTGATTTTAGCTTTTTTTTTAATCAAATTTTAATTTTTGTTCATTTTGTTCCATTTTCACTTTTTCTTAATGTTCATTTTAGCTTTAGTAACAATCCCATTTTCACTTTTTCTTTCATTCATTCATAATGTATACAATCTCATTAGTGTTAAACTTCTCGAGTTTATTATGTTATAATTTTTAAATAGATTTTGAAGTTATAATGAAATAATTGATTTATTGTCTTTTTTTATGTTTTTTTCAACGTTAGTCCAGAGAATATGACAAAGTACATTTTATATTTAACATTCGTTGAGTAAGTTATTGGTTTGCTCGTCTAACGAGTTTGCATAAACCAGATGCATAATTCTACAAGATAGACAATACTCTCAACCCTAATCGAATGTTTTTCTCCTATATATGAGTCAAAACAAGACCAATTTGCTTAAAATGACCCAGTGGGGCTAAAAGTACCACTTTATAGTGCCAATCACAAATATCATAACTTAGAGGAAGAGCCCTTGCTCACAAAGACTCCACACAAGACACAGATCCTCAAATAGTTATAACTACATTAATGATCTTATTATACCCTCATGACTAGAAAAGAGTAGAGAAACACTTAAATCTACTCAAAGACACATGCAAGCAAAACAATAATTGGATCAAGAAAAGGGCAAAAGGAGAACTTACTCTATTGATAAAAATAATCGGGTAAACTTTTAGCTCGTGACACCAAAAGTCTTAGGACGTGCTTAAATATTTAAAACATGAAATATAAAGTTAAAATTTTCGAGAGAATAATTAAAGTTTTTATAACTGAAACTCATTTAAAGGAACTTTATTTGTAACTTTCACTTTTTAATAACAAAATATACTATTCTTAACCGATTTTCTAAGACTTCATAAAAACTAAAGTTTTGTAGAGATTAATTTTAAATAGATAAAAAATTTGAAAACTATTGATTAAGTTTCTATTAAATTTTGACATCATTTGAGTTATCAAAAAATTTAAAACTTTTCAACTTTTTAATTGAATTTTGACAGTTAGATGTTTTTATTAAATATTAGTTTTAAACCTGTGCCATATTTGTCGATTGTTTATCGAAAGAGATTTAGAAAAAAAATATTTTTATGTTTATAATTAACTTTTAGTAAAATCAACTATTTATAAGTTTAAAAAGTTATATATTTATAAAAATATAAAAATACAAAGGATAAAACATGTGGGAAAAAACTCTCTAAAAATATAAAAGACATACATAAATATGTGAACACTAGTAAAAAAACAAGATTTTAACTCGCGCATTTGACATCGGTTAAGTTGTAACCGAAGCAAAAAATGCCGCGGTGTCATTTTTGTAATTATCACAAATGAATATGTCTCGGTTCAAAAAGAACCGATGCCTAAAAGTGGTGCAGTGACATTTTTGTAATTATCGCGCAAGGTATATGTCTCTGTTCAAAAAGAACCGATGCCTAAAACTGGTGCAGTGGCATTTTTGTAATTATCGCGTAAGGTATATGTCTCGGTTCAAAAAGAACCGATGCCTAAAACTGGTGTGGTGGCATTTTTGTAATTATCACGCAAAGGTATATGCTCGGTTCAAAAGGAACCGATGCCTAAAACTGGCGCGGTGGCATTTTTGTAATTATTTTTTATTTTTTTGAGAGCGTTTAGGCATCGGTTCTTTATAGAACCGAGGCCGTAGACCCTTATTGCCTCGGTTAAAAAAATAACCGAGATAATAACATGTGTTTAGGGTTAAATTTCACAAACAAAGATAGAAGTTGCGCCGCTCCTCTCTTTTCTCCTATTTTCTTTCGTTTGCGAGGGGGAGGCTTCCTTCCTCTTCTCTGTTCTGATGGAGGCGCGACGAAGAGATCTTCAATGGCGTGATTGAGGTGCGGCGAAGACGCGACGGGGGCGCAAGGGCGGTCATTCTCATTCTTCTTCTCTTTGTTCTGATTCGCAGCGAAGGAGGAAACTTCCTTCCATCTCCTTTTTCTGATTTTGTTTGGGTTGTTTTATGTTTAATTGATGCTCTGCAGGAGTGGTGGAGTTTGATTCTCTGAAAGTGGTGATGGGAGCGTGTCGTTCTCGTTATTTGTTCTTCGTAGTGGAATCTTTGATGATGGTGGTGTGAGATGGAGTGGTAATGCCTTTTTGTTTCGGTTCAGAACCGAGGCAAAAAGCCTACCCCTTTTTGTCTCGCCTGTATATGCCTCGGTTGCGGAACCGCTACATATAAGCGAAAATAACCGCAGTCGTTTCCCTTTAGTGTACTAGTGGAAGTAGACTTTCTAAAAATACAAATAAGTCTAACGTGTATTATTGAACTTGTCTAATTTGTGTATTGACAAAATTTGTCTAATATGTGTTGTTAGACTTATCTAATTTATATTGCAAGACTTGTCTAATGAGAGAATGAATAGAGTCATCTAATGTGTATTAATATACTAATAAAATATGTATATGAACAAAATTGCGTACCATATATTGTTAAATTTGTCTAATGTGACATATTGGTTTAATATGTATTCTTATATCTAATTAGTATGTGAAATGACCAATCTAATGTTTTTTGTTATATTCATCTAATGGATACATGGACAAACTCGTCTAACGGTGTTGTTAGACTCGTCTAATTTTTTTGTTATATTAATTTAATCAACATATGAACATACTCATCTAATATGTATTGCAAGATTCATCTAATAAGTGAATGAATAAACTTGTCTAAATATATAAATGACTTGTCAAAATTGCTAAATATTTCTAATTAATATATTGATAGACTTGTCTTTTGCTTTACTAATCTAATCAATGTATATCATATAGTTGTCTAATAGTTTCGTTATAATGGATTAATCAATATATGAAATGAATTGACTAATTTTTTTTATTATACCCATTTAATTATTATATGAACAGTCTCATCTAATATGTATTATTAGGCTCATGTAATTTTTGTTTCCCTATAATATTCTAATCAGTGTATGGAAATATTCGTCAATGTATATTGTTAACTCATCTAATCAACATATCAACACACTCGTTTAATATCTATTGCTAGACCTATCTAAATAAAATTATTTGCTTAAATAATAAAAAAAAAGTCTAACGTGTAAAAAGTACTTAAAATTTAGGTTTAATAGGTTCGGAGGTCCCTATATTTGCGGATTCGTTTCAATTAGGTCCTCTAATTTTGAAAGTGATCAATTAGGTCCCTAATTTAGTAAATGTGATTCAATAATAGGATCTCTGTTAAATACAGTTAACTCCGTTAACTTTGTTATGAAGTGGCAAGCTGAGCTGGCATCTATAGGCGAAGCAGTTCCTCGTCAGGAACCTTTCTCTGAATGCGGAGGCCAACCTGACCTCCTTCGCCGTCTCCGCCACCCCCTACGACCACTGCCGCCAATTCCTCTAGGAACTCCGTCGCCCCCTCGTTGCTCCAGTTCCAACCATAATATTTAAACCACAACCTCCGAACCTATTAAACCTTAAATATGCAAGTGCAACCTTGGAAGCCAACTCCAGAAAACTAAAACACAATCTAAACAAAAAAAAAAAGCAAAAAAAAAAAAAGAGGGAAGAAGAATGGGATGAAGCTGGAAATCAAAATCTTGTAGGGCAAAGAGAAGGCATTGACATTTGAAAGATGGAGCAACGAAACCCTTCCCCGTCGTCGTCACCCGTTCGAGTCCTCATTTGCCCTCTGATGGCGTGGTGGTTGTCAGCTTCATCGCGCGACGGCATGACGATTTCGCGCAGCTCCTCGACCGTGTCATCGACTCTAACGTCTTTGCCTCCAGAAATCTCGACGCCCCGCTCCTCGTCGACGATGAGGAGGTGAGGGAGTGGTTCGAGCGGAGAAGAATCATCTACTTTCACGACCATGAGAGAGGGATTTTGTTCCTTCAGTTCTCTTCCACTCGCTGTCCTGCAATTCACACGGCTGCGGACGTTGCGACTCCGGGATTTGATTCTTCCGTCACGGGAAGAGTTAAGGCGTTGTGGTGGGTTTCCAAGAGAAGGGGAGTGCCATGGGAGAGGAGGTCGTGGGGGCCAAATTGGTGAGGGAGGAAGTGAGAGAGAGGGGTGAATTGCGGCGTGTCATCGGAGGTAATCAGGATATTCACGTCGGAGGCAGCGCAGAGTTCCTGGAGAAATTGACGGCAGTGGCCGCAGGGGGCAGTGGAGACGGAGAAGGAGGTCAGGTTGGCCTCCGCATTCAGAGAGAGGTTGCTGATGAGGAACTGCTCCGCCTATAAATGCCAGCCACCTGGATGCCTCAGCTTGCCACTTCATAACAAAGTTAACAGAGTTAACTGCATTTAACGGAGATCCTATTATTGAATCACATTTACCAAATTAGGGACCTAATTGATCACTTTCAAAATTGGAGAAGCCAATTGAAACGAACCCCCAAATATAGGGACATCCGAACCTATTAAACCTAAAATTTAATTAGAATTTAAATACTTTGAAAAAAAAAATATTTACATAATAATTGTTTCGTCTAAAAAAAACCTAAAATTCATTTATTAATAAAATATATGTGTACATACATATCATTTTACATTTTCCAACAAGTATTTTAGTTTACCAAAGTCAATAACTTAGATTATCAACCTAAATCTTATAAACTAGAAATTTATAATCTACTAGCTAACTTATTATCTAATTTTGTCAAACAATTAAATAACCGATGATCTTATCTAATTTTACTTGTTTTCTATTATATTTTAACATATATTTTCTTATATACTCCTTAAAACCATGGTTTTATTATAAGATTATATAGAAAAATAAGATACATTAAAAGTTATTCAAAGAAAGAAACTTAATGTAACAATAGTTTAAACGCTAATAAATAAAAATAATAATTTATAAACATATAAATACAGATTAATTTCAATAAATACTCATTAAAAGCACCTTTAAACAATCCATCACATAAAACCAAAAGTTAAGTTTTGTAATAGTACTATTCGTTATGATTTATTTTTCATTGAAAAAACATAAATAAGTGTTTCTTTATAACTTCTACAATAAGTGGGTTTAAAAGACAAAGTGAGAGACTCAAGGTCATATCGTACTAAGAAATTGGTATGAGAAAGCCCACCAAGAAAAAATCAAGTGCAATATATATAATTGTTTATGCTTATGTAAAAGGTATACATTATGTTTTCCTATGTTATTAATTGCATTTTTACTTTATTCTCATTTCTAGGTATACACGTTCGTATCATCTCTTAGTAAGAAAGTAGATGTGTTATCATCTCTTAGTAAAAAAAGTAGATTTTTATCTTCTGCATCAACTCCGTCAAGGAATTATGCTCTTATAGGATCACAAATTTCAACCATGTGTCCCTATAAAATAAAATAAAATAAATTTTATGGTAGGTGGAGAATGGTGGACAAACTATGAAAGCGTACAAAAAATGAATGCGTATAATTAATTATTTTCCTTGTGGGTCGATATGTCTTTCGAAAACAATTCTAACAAATGCGAGCGACAAACGAAGCTTCTCTTTGCCCATTCATCCACAAACGAGGTTATTCTCGTCATCCTTTCAATCTTTTTGTTGTTTTTGTTTCGTTTAACAATGATACTTCAACAACCGAATTTGACAACATTTTGACACGGGACACGTGTCAAAATGTAAGTGGTGCATGTGGAAATCAATTTTTAAAAAGGATAATGATGTGGAAACAGATTTGGGAACAGGGTTTTAAATTTTGGGGGTTCATTTTCACAATTCAGATTTTGAATCTGAGGCTTGGTTAGAGAGAGAATCGAAGCTTAGAGAGAGAGAGTGAAACCTAGAGAGAGTCCCATTTTCCCTCCACCCAACCACCCACTATCGGAGGGTCGCCGAAGTGCCGACGTTCCTAGAGAGAGTGTTGCTTCCTCCCACCCACCCATTTTCGTTGTCCGCCGGAGTGCCGCTTGAGGAAGTATTGTCCGTTCCGGTGACCGGCGTCGTTCAAAGCTTTGATTGCAACGGCCACCGAAAAGGACGCGTTTTCGCCGTTCCGCAGTCGTATCAGCGTTTGTGCGTCTTCCTCCCACCCAACCATTTTCGTGTCTCTTTCCAGAAGCGTCGCTTTCCGTTGTCAAAATTTGCAGTCCGCCGGAGTGTCGTCGGTAGTTTGTAGCGTCACTTTTGTGTGTCTCATTTCTTGTTGTCCATTTGGCTTTGTAGATTTAGAGTTTATTATGATTTTTTCCCTCTAATCTCTTACTAAAGATTTTATTGTGCAGGCCGAGAGGAAAAAAGAGAGGTACAAGCAGGTACTAATTTGTTCTAAGAACTTAGTAAGCGTTGAACGTTTTTGGTGAAAATGTTTATGATAATAATTTGCATATTGCTGTGAAGGCATCTTTTTTCTCTATTGATACTCTATATGAAGGTTTAAGGTATAATATGCTATTGGTAAATAGTTCTTCTAGATATATTTTTCTTGAAAACATAGTTTTGACAGTATGATGCAGTATAATTGGTTATTAAATTGGTTTAAGTCATGTAATATATTTCTCTGGGAGTTGATGGAGGAAGTTTATCCTACTGCAGTATTTATGGTTTTTTTTAGTTTATGAGTGATTGTTTAATTGATAAATTTTTAGATATTTTCTTTGAGAGTAGACGTATATACAAAATTATGGTGTAGGGTTTTATGGACTGAGTTTAAGTCTATAGTGGGTTGTTCCAGTAGTAAAAGAAATGTAGTGGTATTGGAGTAAATGATGATTTTGTTTTTTTAATTTTTGAAATATGGTACAAATTGAAGAAATAGGAAATGTTTTTTTATTTGGTTGGAGAGGTGCGTACATAACAAAATAGTACCATTAGGTTTTGGTTTCGTTTCTTTTATATGGCTTATATTATATAATATTTCTCATATTATATAGAGAGGTAGTTTAAATATTAGATAAGTTATATCATGTAATATTAGTATAAAGTAATTGTGTTTTAAATATTATATAAGCTATATTATGTAATATTAGTATAAGGTAATTGTGTTTGTAAATTAAGGAAAAACAAAAGTGTGGGTTACATATGATGTAGGAGTTTTGGATGCATTGAACATCATATAAATTTCATTATCAGATAATGGATATTGAAATTTTGTTCAATTGTAAGGAAGAGGACATTGCTTTCAATTTTCTTCTAATATCTGCATGTTATTTTTTAATGCAGGTTCGTAAAAGACCAATGAATAAGAAAGAATTAGCAAAAACTGAGGAAGACATTATAGAAACATATTCCAATTCTATAACCGTGCACGAGACTAAACTAAAGGTGAGTAAAAATCAACATTGATCAATGGTTCCAATGTCCCATGCACTATCAAATGTTGCCAATGTCTTAATTATACTATAAAAAATTAAGTTTCTTTTGCTCAGAAAGAGGCTTTCAAAACCAAAAATTCATTTGAAAACTGAAACAAACAGTTATGTGTGAATTTGGTTCCTATTTCTATGTAAATGCACTCTTATTAGTGATTGTATTAATTAGGATCCATCATGTTTTCCTTGCAGACTTCCACAATACAAGTAGTAGAAATGAAGTTTCTTGCTCAACGAAGGGATCTTCAGGTTTAATTTTCCTATAAATCTAATAATATATAATACTTTATATTTCTAGATAAGCCACACATACTTATAATTTTATGTTATTATTCTTTTATTGGTGTTTTGTTTAAGGGCTAGAAATATGAAATGAAGAAACGCTTATTGTATTTTAAGTTAGAATTAGCGCCACCAATTAAAACTTTAACTTGCCAAAGATCATGTGTGAATTTGACATCGTTATGCATGTTTAGGTGTTTGCAGGATGGGATAAAAAAAAGCTCTTTTCTCTATAACACATGATTATAATATTACTCATCCTGGGACTTGTGTCATGATTCTAATTCTATAGTTTTTTAAACATATATGGGATTTGACCAGAACAAACAATTGGGTTCACACCTCGTGGCTTAGTTGAGTTGCATTTACACCATGTAGGTTGGTAGGTTTAAACTCCAAACTAAGTTGTCAAATATTTTTAATTTTGGCGATACCTAACCCGTCTAGGCTTCATATTTGAAGTGGAATGCGGTATAAGATGGACTTAAAAGAATCTTATTGATTAATTACCAATTGCTAGTTTTAAAATTTCAATTATAAAACAAGAAAATGTTCTCTTTTTATTCTATTTTGGAAAAAATATGTAAACCTAAAATGATTCATCTAAAGTTACTCTAAGGTGAGTATATCAAATCTTTTTTTCTTTAGTGATCTAACCTACCTATTGCAATGACACTTTTTTCTGTGGTTGTTATGAGGAAAAGATACCGGATATTGAAAAGTGCTTAGATGTTGGGAGAAAGCCTAAAATTAAGATAACGTCAAGAGTTTGGGGATATAGTGTTTTGTGGAAGTGAAGATCCTTGTTAAATTACGTCGGTTCAACATTATCACCAAACCTCGAGGTTTAAACATCAGGATGAAATGAAGCAAAGCACAATGTATGATCGAATGAAGGTTGTACCTCGAAGATGGTTCAAGATCAAGAGTCGAGCGAATAGAACTTCATTTACTGTAGATGATAGAAGAAAAGAATGAATAGTTGAATAATTTATAGTGATTTTTAAATGTTAAGAACTTTAGTTGACGATGTTCAAGTAGAATAGGAAATGTAAATGTTTGTTAATATGTTGATGTACAAAGAATTGTTCTTTCCATTAATTTGAATTGAATTTCATTTTATATTTGTTGTTTTTGAAGATCATTTTGTGACTTATGGTGTATGTTTTGTTCATGATAGAGCATCTTTGTTGAAATCAAAGGTGTTTGGACATCATAGTCAATTTTTTAAGTTGAAAAACTTTATGTAGAAGTTAATCTACCATAGTGTGCATAACTCAGTAACGTAAGTCCCCACTTATTTGAACTATGGTCCCACAGGGGTATTGAAAGTATATTTCTTGTTTTGAAGATCATTTTGTGACTTAGGCTGTATGTTTTGATCATGATAGAGCATCCTGGTTGAAATTAAAGGTGTTTGGACATGATAGTCAATTTTTTTAAGTTGGAAAACTTTATGTACAAGTGAGTCTATCCTGGTGTGCAGAACTCATAACGTAAGTCTCAACTTATTTCAACTATGGTCCCATAGGTGTTTTGAAGGTATATTTCTTGTTTTTGAATATCGTTTGAACTATGATTATGACATTTATATCAAACTTCATCCCCAATGAGCCATTTTTTATAGAACTCTTGGTGAAAAAACAACATTGGTACCAAAGGGTAAATAAATGGGGACTTTAGGCAAAAGTTTTGCACAAACAGGTCAACTTTGAAAATGACATTCATTTTTAAGTGTAAACTTTTTTTTAACACTTATTTGACATACAAGTGATGTTCGGACAATGATTATGAAATTTATAGCGAACTTCATTCCCAAGAAACCATTTTTTGCAGAACTCTTGATGAAAAAACTGCATTGGTACCAAAGGGTAAATAAGTGGGGACATAGGGCAAAGTTTTTGCACAAACATGTCAACTTTGAAAATGACATTCATTTTGAAGTGCAAATTTTTTTTTAACACTTATTTGACATATAGGTGATGTTCAGACAATGATTATGTCATTTATATCAAACTTCATCCCTAAGGTTTGTAAAACTCTTGGTGGAAAAACTACATTGGTATCAAAGGGTAAATAAGTAGGGACTTTAGGCAAATGTTTTGCACAGATAGGTTAATTTTGAAAATTACATTCATTTTGAAGTGTGGAATTTTCTTTCATGGAGGTTTTAATTTTATTTATATAATCATCAAACCAAAACTTGAAATACAACAAATTTATTTAAACTTTATTTGTTGACCATAACAAATTTATTCAAGTTTTTTTGAGGTTTGAAACCTCTTTTATTTATAATTATCCACCTATATTCATAATTTCTTTATTTAATGAAATATGTTTTTCATAGTAAAACATAAATAAAATAAACAAAATTATAAAGCACACAAAAATTAATCAAAACTAATTATATTGATGATTTAAAATAAATTACATTCATTGACAATTACAATGTAAATATAAAAATATATTCATTGACAATTTAAAATATAATTTGATTCCAAGAGTATGCCCAACAAGTCATTGTTAGTAGACTTTTGTGCTTCCATTGCTTTCAACCTTTAGTTGATGCTTACGGTGATGAAGACAAACTTCTGTGAGGATCATATTTGGAATGAAGACAAGCTTTTGCAAGACTACGATGACAAAATTCATGCACAATGTTTTTTTAAGGAAGACATTTTTTTGTCGAGACTAATTGCCTTGGTACAATCGGCCTCAGCTTGAAGATAATTGGATAAACAGAGGAAACAAATCAATATTTTGCCTGACACTTTCAAAAAATGGCCAGAAGAAAACACTACCTTCCATGTTCTAGATACGCTTGAGCCTTGTTACTATAGTACGTTGCATTATCACTACAGAGTTTGATAGCTTCTGTGTAAAATCCAATGGCTTTCTGCCACTGCCTATCTTTATAGGCTTGATTTCCCTGACATTAGTAGTAAAACAATATAGAATAAAGGGTTTAGCTAAAAATATATGCAATACTTAGAATTAAACAACACAAATTACCATATTTGATTTAACAAAGAATAAAAAAAATTCTCCTAAATGGACTAAAGTTTAAATTATATAAGTCCACCTCCACTATAAGAATAGATAGTTAAACCTAAAACAAAGGATAATATATGGGACTGCAAAGGTAGAATTATAGCATCCCAAAGCAAAGTTTAAATCTACGTTTGACATTAATGAACTAATGAAAGTCATCATTTAGTTTACATAGTCTTGCAAAAGCTTGTCTCCAACCAAATAAAAAAACATTTCCTATTTCTTCAATTTGTACCATACTTCAAAAATTAAAAAAAAAAATCATCATTTACTCCAATACCACTACATTTCTTTTACTACTGGAACAACCAACTATAGACTTAAACTCAGTCCATAAAACCCTACACCATAATTTTGTATATACGTCTAATCTCAAAGAAAATATCTAAAAATTTATCAATTAAACAATCACTCATAAACTAAAAAAAACCATAAATACTGCAGTAGGATAAACTTCCTCCATCAACTCCCAGAGAAATATATTACATGACTTAAACCAATTTAATAACCAATTATACTGCATCATACTGTCAAAACTATGTTTTCAAGAAAAATATATCTAGAAGAAATATTTACCAATAACATATTATACCTGTAACCTTCATATAGAGTATCAATAGAGAAAAAAGATGCCTTCACAGCAATATGCAAATTATTATCATAAACATTTTCACCAAAAACGTTCAACGCTTAATAAGTTCTTAGAACAAATTAGTACCTGCTTGTACCTCTCTTTTTTCCTCTCGGCCTGCACAATAAAATCTTTAGTAAGAGATTAAAGGGAAAAAATCATAATAAACTCTAAATCTACAAAGCCAAATGGACAACAAGAAATGAGACACACAAAAGTGACGCTATAAACTACCGACGACACTCCGGCGGATTGCAAATTTTGACAACGGAAAGCAACGCTTCTGGAAAGAGACACGAAAATGGTTGGGTGGGAGGAAGACGCACAAACGCTGATACGACTGCGGAACGGCGAAAACGCGTCCTTTTCGGTGGCCGTTGCAATCAAAGCTTTGAACGACGCCGGTCACCGGAACGGACAATACTTCCTCAAGCGGCACTCCAGCGGACAACGAAAATGGGTGGGTGGGAGGAAGCGACACTCTCTCTAGGAACGTCGGCACTCCGGCAACCCTCCGACAGTGGGTGGTTGGGTGGAGGGAAAAGGGGACTCTCTCTAGGTTTCACTCTCTCTCTCTAAGCTTCGATTCTCTGTCTAACCAAGCCTCATATTCAAAATCTAAATTGTGAAAATGAACCCCCAAAATTTAAAACCCTGTTCCCAAATCTGTTTCCACATCATTATCCTTTTTAAAAATTGATTTCCACGTGCACCACTTACATTTTGACACGTGTCCGTGTCAAAATGTTGTCAAATTCGGTTGTTGAAGTATCATTATCCTAAAATTTTCACACAAATGAGTTAGTGTTCTTAATTTCTTCTCTTTTGTTGTCAATTTTTATTATCTTAGTGTTAAAGAATTTACTGAGTTGGAAAGAATTATGGATCAATATATATTTATGAAGAAACATAACATAATGATATAAAGAAAATGTCATCTCGAAAAAAGAGATATAGAATCCAAATGGGCAGTTGCTCCCTCCACCACCACCGAATGCTCCCTTCACCATCTCATATCAATTTTACCCTTCTTTAAAACGAATGTCAACATCTGTTTCATCTTCAACGATGTTGACATCCGTCCGTTTACATATTTTATATTTTAATTTATTTTTTTTATTTAAAAAAAAATAAAAATCTTCAACGGATATGGTGACATCCGTTAACAGATTGCCACATCCGTTTCAATAAAATTTTTAAAACTATTTTGATTATTATTTAAATAATAATATAAAAATTAAATTAATAATAATTATTTTATTAAATAAAATAAAATTAATTCATAAATAATTAAGTAATAATTTTAAATTAATTAAATAATATTTATATATTAATTTAAAATATAATAAAATAAAAAACTAAAAACTTTAAAAAAGAGAAAAACTTCACAGATGTTACCACATCCGTATCTGTTTTAATAAATTTTTAAAAATTATTTTAATTATTATTTAAAATAATAATACATAAATTAAATTATAATAATTATTTTATTAAATAAAATAAAATTAATTTATAAATAATTAAGTAATATTTTTAAAAATATTAAATGATATTTATATATTAATTTAAAAACTTAAAAAAACTAAAAACTTAAAAAAAAAAAAAAACTAACCAATGGACACATATCAAGTGGTAAACAGATGTGGGACATTACTTTAGATCTTAAAAAAACTAAAAATTAAAAAGAAAACTAAACGGATGTGGTACATCCGTTGAAAAATTTTTTCTTCAACGAATGTTGACATCCGTTAAAGAGAAAAGGAGGAGTGTAGGATATTTTAAAATATAAAGGATAATTTTAGAATTTAAAAAGAAGTATAGTGGTACAGAAAGCAATGTGTAGTATTGTAGGAAGTAATCCTCGTCCAAATATTGTTGCAAGACTTGGAGAATGTTTTCGCAAGATGGTCATGTTAGGTCATGATAAAAAAAATTATGTTTCTCGAATGCGAACTTTTAATAGAAATTTGGTAGACACTTTTTCTCGTTTTTAAGGAATTAAAATATGGGTATTGTTGATTTTTTTTTTCTAATTTGAATTCATCCTATTATTTAGTTGGGTTTAGTAGCACTATTTTTCATGCAAAATACAATGTTATTAGAGTGTGGGAAAAGATACAGTATGAGTGTATAGTTAAAAAAAACCCTGTGGTATATAATTGTTTAGGTTTATGTAAAAGGTATACACTGTTTTTACAGGTCATTAATTATATTTTTACTTTATTCGTAGATTTTGGATCTTGTGTGACAAATCAGTAAGGGAATTTGTGCTTTCACATAATCATAAATTTCAACTAAATTTCTGAATACTTCCCATAATCCATTCAATTCAATGTGATACATATGTGTCCCCCTACCTTATGAGATTTCTCCTTCTGCAACATGTAATGGAGTTGAATTAAATATTTTTATTTTATGATTTTTTATATTTTTATTTATTTATTTTATATAAAAATAAATAAAAACATAAAAAAAATAAAATAAAATAACATTAATGGTTAGTGGAGGGTGATGGACAATCTATAAAAAGCGTACAAAAAGTTAAAATAAAATAAAATGTTTGGTAAGTGAAGGATGATAGACAAACAATGAAGCGTACAAAAAATTAAAATAAAATAAAATTTATGGTAGGTGGAGAGTGATGAAAAAACTATGAAAGCGTACCAATTCTAACAAATGCGAGCGACCTTTCGAAACTAAGCTTTGACACCCTTTGTTGAGAATTCAAGTGTGAGTAAGTCCCACATTGGATAGAAATGAGAAACTAGAGCAGTATATAAAGATGAAAGACTCATTAATCAATTGTCTTAAGGTTTTGGATAAAAAGTGATGTCGATCTCTTATATATTTGGCTCCTGGTATCACAGGTGGGTCAACCCGGCCCGTTATGGGTTCGAGCCAGGTTAGGTTTAGAAAAAATGTCATTTTTTGATACGGGCCAATTTTTAACCTAGTCCACCTAGAACCTATTGTGCTTTAATTCCTTAAAGCAAGTTCTAAAATTATCTATTAAATTATTAATTCCTTAATTAATTTAACAGATAACTTTGCATTAATTTCAGATGTTAAGAATGACCAAAAGCACAGAAGTTATTCCTAGCGTAGTTACTTTTAGTTGCTTTTCTTACGTTTATGTTCTAAAAATACGTACAAAAGAACGTTTAAAGATAATTATACTTTCGTATAATTATATACAAGTCAAGAAAAGTACAAGAAGAGTTACATATATTGCACAAGAAAATTACATTAATGTATTTCATACAACCAATTCCAATGAATAGAAAAACTAGCCTCTCCTAGACATCTAAAACATACTCTTTACAACAATTCTTTGCAGAAAATGAAGTCTTGATGCCTTGAAGAGTCTCCTGAGCGTCTCTAGAATTGTTCGTACTTTGTTTTGTCAAAGATCTTTTCTGTCTTTTTGTCATGTCTTTTTAAGCCACTTAACTTCATTAATTCGCTCAGCGCACATGTGTGTATGCATTGTGCAAATTTTCTTAATTGTTGCACTTCAACTGATGTTCTTCGCTCAGCACACAGGTACTGATGCGCTATGTGAATGTCCTCCTTCTAGCAGTGCCAATTTTGGCTTATGCTTAGCAAGAATTGGCTGACAACAGACCAAATAATACAAGCTTTCCTGTACAATGTTTTACATAACATCTACTTCCTATTACAACTTTCACTGAGTAACAACATGAATAATTACTAGATTGTGTTCATTTAAGTGTAAAAACAACTCTTTTTCACACTTATCAGAATGTCATTTACTTAAAAAAAATCATCTTGGAACACTTCTAAATAAGATTATTGTGTGACAAGGTGACAAATATTGATGAAGGATTAACATGCCCATGACTTAATTAGTCGAGACCCATCCACGTAAAACTTATTAGAATACTATAAATAGAACACATATTATAATGTATGTTAAGAAAAAAATGTTTATATGTCTAAACACTCTCATTTTTTAAGTTTAACCAAATAACACTAAACGAAACAAGAATATAAAAATACCATAGGTAGAAACATAAGTATTAGGTTCAAAATCCACAACAACAACAAAGTCTTCAGAAAACACTTAAGATTGTAGAAAACACAAAAATACCTATGTCAAAACACCCAAACGCAATGCTAAATGAGTAGTAAGTCAAAAACGTCTAAGAGATTTACACTAAACGTGAAAGCTATATTGTACTCAAGCGTATTCAGTTGGACTCTCAGAAAACAGAAAAAATGTTAAGACTATATCTTTGACAAAACTCTCTTAAAGCTTAAACCAAAAACATAAAAACTTAACCTGATAAACGATCTTAAAGGAAATATCACAAAAAAAAATGTTTACATCAGTCCAAACAATACCATGAACTAAACATGTTACTTCGTCCAATGATGAAGTTCTTACTCAACGCTTGGTATCTTTAGATAAAAGCTCAATTGATAAACGCTACCTCAACGATAAGAAGAGAAAGAAAGAGAAACGAGAGAAACATCTGTGAGTGTTTAGACTGTATTGAATTGTAAACACATTCTCTCTCGAGAGTAATAGTCTAGACGACTTGTAAGAAATCGTTGATTGCAATTCTGAAGAGAATTAAAACACTTGTTGAACTCAAATGAGTTAAGGAAATTTAGACAACATATCAAAGGATACTAGGATTGTCTAGTATCAGGAGTGGTGCAAATACTTAACTGATCCAAGGTAACAGAAGGTTATTCACTAATCAATGATACCAGGACTGATGCAAATACTCATCCAATCTAGGGTAACGGAAGTTTATTCGCGATTGAGGATACCAGGAGTAGTGCAAATACTCATCCAATTTAGGGTAAGGGAAGGTTATTTATTAATTGAGAATATCAAGAATTGTGAAAATACTCAATTGTAATCTTGTTGAAGATTATAATGGAACCCTTTGTGATAGAGGAGACTGGACGTAACTTAGTTAGAGTGAACCAGTATAAAAATATCTATGAATTTATTATTTATCTTTGCTTAAACGTTTCTCTCATAAAAACCTCTAGTAGCACTTTAGTTTTACAAAAAAAGAATTTTCTCATACTAAACGGTTGTTCTTTAACTAAGGAAGTTCTTACAAACCCTACAGTATATATTTTGAATATCACGTGAACATAAGTTATCGTTTACAATTACTTGAAGTCGAGTGTTTAACAACTGTTTGATAAATCTCATACTCGACGAACGTTCTATATTAGAAGGGTTGCAAAAATTTTTTTCCATTAACACTATTCAATCCTCTCTTCTAGTGTTTTTCAGGTACTTCAATGTATTGTTGAATAATCTTATTACATATATTATGCATGTATTGTGTATTATTGACTTTAGTATCGAAATACTTTTTCAAACATTCCCTTCATTTATATTTGAAAGTAGATGTAGAAAATCTCAATCAAGAAAACAATATCTTGAAATAAAATAAGTAAAGGAAGCATCAATCATATTGAAAATCCTTTTCTTCGTTATACCGTTATACTGAATTGGTTGTATTTTTGAAAATTTCTGACAAAATTTTGGTAAAAAATAAACAACATATTTTAAAAAATCCAATTTTAATGATAGTTAACACAAATCGTCATTGTTTGAGAAATATAATGACAGGTAATACACTAACCATGGTCATATGTCAATCTACAATTTCAAAATTTTGAAATTGAGATGGGCTTATAACGACGTTTAGACATACAACTGTCGTTATAAGTCCTATGTCATTTTTATTTATTTTTATTTACTTCATTTGTTTAACGATAGTGTTCATAAATGGTCGTGGTTTGAAACTTTAGTGACAGTTTCCAAACAATCATTGTTTTTATCAAACTTTTAACGATGACCTATTCAATGACGGTTTGAAAGTCGTAGTAGAAAGGCTCATTTAACTTTGGAAAATGTTTTTTTAACAACTTTTTTTGGCAACTTTTTTACAATCGTTTATGTGGAAGCTTGTGATTGGTCCATTTCAAATATACGAACGAATAAAATAGTGACATATAGTCTATTGTAAAAAAATTGTTAATATATCATGGTCCTTTAACGGTCGTCAATAGCCTTTTCTACAGTAGTGTCTTTTTCATTTGATAGCCACTTCCTATCATCTTTGTTTAAGTCTCTTCTTCCCATTCCTTCGTTCACCATGATTGGGGCTACTATACCTAAATATCCTAGAACCAAAAAGTATGAAAATTTTCTTTGTAAAATGAAGTATTTTGGATTGAATGATATTGTATAGTATAAGGTATAGATAATGTTGTCTTCTTAAAACAACATTACATCCTAAATAAGATTATCATGTTAAGATAGGATAAAAAATGTTAATGATAGATAAACATACTTAAAACTTAAAATCAAGGTTCATTTAAGTAAGTAATATTATAATATTATCAATAGAGAACATAAATTACAACGTGTTATTTAGTAATTTCATTATATTTATCATACATGTCTTACATATAGAAACATTTTTTCATACATTCCGACTTGTTACCTTTATTTGAAATTGGATCTAGAAGATCTCAGTAAACAACATCTCAAAGTAAAATAATTTGTGAAAACACTGGAATCAAGAACATCTCATTCTAATAAATTCATTATGAAAATTTTATTTATAGTTATGGTTAAATATGTTTTTGGTCCCTTAAATTTCATCGAAAATTGGAATTAGTCGCTTTTCAAAACTTTGGCCTAATTTAGTCTCCAAACTTTAGAAATGTGTGAATTTAGTCCTTTTAACTAAATTTTGTTAGGTTTATTTGTTGTTTCAAGTGTGTTTCATGATAGCATTTGAGTTGTTTACACCGTTTGACACATTTTTGCTTCAATGTTCACTGAGAAATGCGTTTGAAACATCAAATAAAGTTAACAAAATTTGGTTAAAATGACTAAATTCACACATTTCTAAAGTTTGGGGACTAAATTAGTCCAAAGTTTTGAAGAGAGACTAATTCCAATTTTTGCTAAAAGTTAAGGGACCAAAAACCCTTATAGTTATAAAGATGGAACCTTTTTTAAATACAAACAATTTATTATAAATAAACATGTATGTTTAAATTTTGACTAAATATAAAAACACCACTTAAAACAAACACCTAAAAATCAAAAGAAGGAAAATATTGCTAACAACAAAACAAGAATAGAAATATTATGTTTTGGATTACATATTTCTCAAAATATATTTCTTGAATAAAGACTTTTTGACACACCTAAATATTTTACATTCATTTGACACTATCCTTACTTTTTATTCTCTTCTTTCTTGAAACAATACAAAAGTTTACACTTTTTTTTATCATTTTATTCCTTAATCCGTGTCAAATGAATGTAAAAGTGTGTCATGATATCATTACTTATTTCTTAAATAGCCAAAATACTAGAGGGCGAAACTTAAAGTTTTACTGATTGGCAATTGTGGAAGGGTGATAATAAGGGATGGGAATTAAGCAAAGATCATTTGCTCTTCGAACAGTAAGGCCAAAGGACTCCGACATGTCGAATGTTTGGTGATTGGTTCCAAATGGCAGCTTCCAAACAAAATGGTAAAGCAAATTGGCCAGTAACAGCAACATGTTAGGCACGGAAAATGCAGCTCCTGGACAAATTCTCCTTCCAGCCCCAAAAGGGATGTATTCAAAGTGCGTGCCACCGAAATCATAAGAACTCTCAAGAAATCTCTCAGGCAGAAATCTCTCTGCTTCATTCCAATACATTGGATCTCTACCAATGGCCCAAGCATTGATAATGACCTTGCTCTTTGCAGGGATTTCATATCCATTGATCACACAAGCCTCAATGTTTTCTCTTGGAACTAACAATGCCTCTGGGGGATGCAGCCTCAGTGTTTCTTTCATCACTGAATTTAAGTATTCACACTCTCCAAGTTCTGCTTCATCCACAAACCCTTTCTCATTGAACACCTTTCTCACCTCGCTCTGTGCCTTCTCCATTACCTCAGGATTTCTCATCAGTTCTGACATTGCCCATACTACAACTGCTGCCGGTGCTGCAGTCCCACCCACAAACATGTCCTGAAATTAATCAACCATTAATAGCTTTAGAAATCAATTATTTTTTCTTCTTCTTTTAATATGTCATTACTCTATTGGACATTTTAAGTAAAGAATAAAAGGTACGAAAATTCAAAACTTTTTGTGATAGAACAGACCATAAAAACTTGAATGTTAAATTCGTAGAATGATAATAGTTTCTTATTAAAATATGAATATTGAGTCTAAAATCTTAATGCAGAACTTTTATTTATTATTTATTTATGTATTTATAAAGAATTAAATATTTTCTTTTTGTTTTATGAAACTAATTCAAGTACACCTGTGACTTGTTTGTTTGGGAAGGAAAAAAACAAAAAGGACATAGACAGAAGTATACCTAATTTAGTTAAGTCTTTTCTCTAAAAGGAAATCAATCCAAAAATGTTTAGGGACCACTCTGACATTTTTGTCTATTGGTAAAAATATTTTTTATTTTCATAAACTCTAATTCTTTATATATGGTTGAGTAAGTCCTTGTGTTATAACACTAAAGAAATTAGTCTTAATTAAAAGTTTATGTAAATAAGTAAAATTAAAGTTAATTAAATAATATTTTTGTGTGAACATTGTGTGTGATTCTAAAACTACAGACATGAATTCGTTTGCATCAAATTTTGAAGATAAATTAAAGTTGATACTTTTTTTTCACTAACTTTTAAATTAATTTTTTAATTAAATCAGTTTGTTAAGTCAAAAATAAGGTGTTTTTATTTTAAAATTTATTTAATTTAACATCGATAGTTTAAGAAAAGAGTTCTTCGAATGTTTCAAAAGAATAAAATACAAAAAAATATATATAAAAAAGAAAAAATTGTGGTGAATGAAGTAGATGAGTGTAAATAAAGAATATAAACGTGATTGAAAATAAGAGTGTAAATGAAGATAAGGAAAAAAGTATAAATAAAATAAATCCATATGGATAAAAGATATGAGTGTGGATGAAAAGACCACACAAATAAAAAAATGAATATATAAATATTTATATAAAAAATTGGAGAGAAAAAGTGTGAATAAAGAATATAAATGTGGTTGAAAAAAAAAGTGTAAATGAAGATAAATGAAGATAAGGAAAAAAGTACAAATGAAAAGAATGTACATGAATAAAAAAGATAAGCATGATTGATTGAAAAGACCACATAAATAAGAAAATGAATATAAAAGTTGGAGAGAAAAAGGGTGAAACACTACATTTATCATCTTAAAATTTAAATTTTTAGATTAAAATTTATACATTACCATACTCATATATTCCAACGTTAATTTGGTTAATCCTAACATAAATAAATATAAATAATATAAGATTAATACAGTCAATTGAATCACTTTACAAATACCTATCATTAAACGACCTATATAATCTAACATTAATACAAAAAATTATTTATAAAAAAAAGTTAAGAGAATTTTATGCATTTTAACACTTTTTTTTTTAAATAATCTTTTGTGCTGTATTAGAGTCACTTAAATAAACTTTATTATACCATCCCACGTTAAGTAACCTTTATTAACATGAGGTTAATAACACTAATACTAAAATAAATATTTATTTATTAAAAGAGGTTAAAAATCATTTTTAACTTTATTTCTAAAACAATTAATCTTATGTGTGATGTTCAAAGTCCGTTAGCTAGTTGAGCATGTTACAATTTAATCTACACTAATATTTGAAAAGTTAATTTTGTGTTTCTTTTATAATGTAAATATCTTACATACAAATCTTTTTGTGTTTCGTATATAAATCATGATTCTTCTCTCATCTTCCTTTTAATTTTAAGAGAAAAATGTTTTCTATTATATGTTTTCGTATTCCAATTTATTAAGATTATTTGAGGTTTTCCTCGAATGATTTGAAATTATTTCATCATGAATATATTCAGCATATGTAGGTCTCATAATTCATTGTTTAGAAATAATATTTTAAGAAGTTGTTACTTCAAATTTTTATACATTAAACTATATCCATGCAGAGTTTTTTTTGGTTCTGTAGAATAAATTTCAGGGTTATCTGATTTATATTTTGATTATATATATATATATACACACACACACACACATATATATATATATATATATATATATATATATATATTATTGTGAATTTTATATTTAGTCTTTGAAAAAAATATTTTTTTATTTCATTTTTATTATTATATTGAATACTTTAAGTGATTTAAAAATGTTTTTAGTTTTATTATTTTCCATGCCAATTTGTAATGAAAAAGAAGAAAAAAAAATGGGTTGGGACCAATTATAAAATTTCTAATTTTGTCAGAGACATAAACATGTGTGTTTGTTTTTCTGAATTATTAAAGAAAATAGCATACTGACCCAGATGACAACTTTAATGTTGTTGTGAGTCAAGGGAATTTCCAGGTCATTTCTTTTTTTGTGTTTTGAGAAGAACGTCAATGAAATCCTCGTGCATCTCCTTCTGGCTGTTGGTATTTTTTTCCATGTGATCCTTCAGCATGTTTTCTAGGATCTTGTCATTCTCTCTCTGCGCTTTTTCAAGTTTAGTTTTGATTCCTGTAAGAAAAGGAAGCACTGTGATTGAAGGGTAGAAATCAGCAATGGAGAAGCCTCCCAACAGCTGCAACATTTGCTCCATGGCTGATATGAACGCTTCTTGGTCTTTGCACTTTTTGCCATTTGATGCTCTGGCAATTATTACATTCATCACCGACTCAATTTCCTTGCTGAGGTTCAAAATTGATCCTTCATTGGCACACACCTTTCTAACTAGATTAGCCACCTCTTCTTCTCTTACGAACCTCAGTGATTGAACATGCTTTGCATGTAGCAACTCTGAAATGCAAATCTTTTTAAGTTGTCTCCAAGTTTTTCCATAAGGAGAAAAGGCTATGTCGCTGCTATCATAAACAAAGAATTTTGAAGCAATAAGATGAGGCCTGTTGGCAAAGATGGCATCATGAGTTTTCAAAACCTCTTTGGCAATATCTGCTGAAGAGACTATTATGTGTGATTTTTGACCAAGTTGCAGGTGCATCAATGGTCCAAATTGGTTAGCCAAGTTTCTCAGAGTTTGATGGGGAAGTGCCCCAACAAATTGGTGAATGTTGCCAAGAAGAGGCAACTTCCATGGTCCAGGTGGCAAGTTTTTGAGGGACTTTTGGGGATTTGAAAGCCTCTGAATGAAGAACAATATGGAGGCAAAGGTGAAGAGGAGAGAGAAGGGAATGAGAAGCTCCATGATGAGAAATGAAAAGTTGTACAAACATGTGCAAATGGTAGAGTTATAAATAGAAAAATATCACTTGACATACCAATTTTTTACATTTGATACTATTTTTTCTTATTTTTTACATGACACCACTTTTTTTTATTTTTTATTATTAACCTCTGATGATATTATTATTCTTATACATAAATGAGGAAAAAAATAGTTTCAGACAATTGCACATGACACTTTTTGTTTATTCTTTCATTATAAAGAAAACATGTAAAAAATGTAGTTTTCTCAACCTACCATTTTCCACTCTCCTAAAAAACATGTCAAAAAAGTTGGGCTTATCCACAGACCATTATCCATATTCACAAGTGACTTACGTGTCTTCTTTTCTATTATTATAAATGATTAATTTAATTTTAATAAAAATAATTAAATTTAAATAAATATGATTTAAAAAGATAAAATAGTAAAATAATTATTTTGATTCAAAAATAATTAAGTTTAAATTAATATCAATTGAAAAGTAAAAATAAAATCTAATTATTTTAATTAAAAAGGACAATTACTTTAAAATAAAATTAGAAGAAAAAAAAGTGTAAAAAATCATACATATTTATCAACAAACACAAAAAGCAGTTTTTTCTATAATTATAAAATAGAAGTTAGATATAATTCTCAAATTCATATAATATCATTATATAATATAAAAATGTCATCGTGATGAAATAATTATTACATAAAATTATACCGACTTGAAACTATAATGATTGTCATCATAATTATAACTGTAAAGAAAGCAGTGTCATCATAATTGTAAAAAAAGTGTACTAAATGAAATTCACGTGTTTTTTAAATGAATGTAACTTTCTCAACCCTTATATCATATAAGTCTAGGAAACGTGGTGCACGATGAAATTGGAAGATTAAATTTTAAATTTTGAATTATGGATTACTACTTAACTACTACATTTTTTTGGAATGAAATATGTAACACCTTGAGTATTAAAAAATATATTATACTCATAAGATAAATGTTCAAAGAATATAAATTTTCTTTACATCATGTTATCTCAGTAACATTTTAACATTTTAAGGATTTTTTTATATTATATCGAATAAGTATTATCATGCTCAAGATCATTTCGGGCAACCTGAAACTATCTCAATCTATAATTTTAAGATCAACACAAATTACTGATTACTTCAAACAATTTTGGATTATGTTTAGATGATCAAGATCTCTTTAGTCGACACCCATACTATGTTGACAATACATTACAAAAGTATAGGTGAATTGTAATTAATTAAGGTTAACAATTAACTCACATTATTAATTACCTCATACAATTTTGGATTATGTTTAGATGATCAAAATCTCTTTAATCGACATCATATTATGTTAGACCAAGACATTACAAAAGTATAGGTGAATTGTAATTAATTAAGGTTAACAAATAAAGTACATTACCAAGGCATTAAGAAAATTAATCAAGGTGATTATCTATGTGGACCAAGCCCAAGTAAAAGCCCATAAACATGGTATAAAAAACATCATTAATGATGTAAGTTAATTACGTTTATTATTACAATATTTATTGCTTGCTGACACATATCCCTAACTTAAGTGTCAAATGTCTTTTAAGAAATACCCTAGCTTAGACTAAGATGACATATAAACCTAGGAGCATCTCGGATTGAAGGTTGAGGAATTGAGAAAGAGCTTCTTGTGGAGTGTTCATGACGTGTTTTCAGTCATGTAAGAACATGCTAATATATGCAACAACATTTAATATATAAAGCATTATAAGAAATATACTTATTATGTCCTTAAAATCTCTAAAGCAATTCAAAAACCAAATGTATACATGAAAGTTTCTCGAAGATATAATAATTTGAAATGCAATGGGAGTATCTTCAAGCATCTATAGATGTATTTAAAATATTAAAAACTTTAGTCGCATCTCTGTAATAGTTTAATTGCTGCCCAACATCCTCTCCTACAACCTCATCTGCCACATATACTATACGATCATAACATATGGTTAAATCACAAACCAACAACCAAAAGAAGGGTAAGCTAATGTAAATAAAATTATTCATAATCAATTAAAATAAACAACATATACTCAATTATTCTAATTAAGCAAAATCAGATGATAACATAAAATTCAACATTTAATGCATCAGACAAACTCATACACCACTAACATTTTAGGTCTACTTCCGGAATGCATATTTATTGAGTAAACTCAGAGATAATGCACCTATCACCTCCCACCCTTGCCTCACAAAGGTTATAGCTATATATCTCAAGGTTGGTCAATCCCTCTTCCATAGAGCATGACAGAGTAAATTTTAATTTTATGTTTATAAGTTTGATCAACCACCAAAATTCAAAATATAGAGCCTCCTTCAACTTTTACAACTAGACATCTTCCTCTATTAGAGTAGGAATCTAGAAGAGATAGGATAATCTCCTCAAATCCCTCTCAATACACTACTTAAAACAGGATCAATGTAATATTTCCTCCTTTGAAATCTCTATATTATCCCCAATCCATACAATCAAATATAACAAAATCCTTAACATATTTTCATAACATACAATTCATATAATACATTTAAATTTTCAATCATCACTTAAACTTAATATAAACATGTCATAGATATGAAAGTTACCTCAGAATCAATCACATTATTTATTTCAGTTGAAATATTAATAATTCGTTATTTATTTTCTATTGTATTCACATAATATTCAATGACAATATTTCCATTAAGTATATCAAAATTGCGAAATATATTTCCATATGTCTAAGACTACCTGTCAAAATTTCAGCTTGATCCAATGGTTAACAAAACGAAAATCACAACTTTCTCGAGATGACATGAAAAAGAAAAACATGTACTTGCCCATTGAGAGTTTAGCTTGCATAGCGAGCAAGCCTCCCCTACCTCTCTTACAAACCCAAATTTGACATTCGATGAATGAGTTGTTGATTCGCTCGTCTAGCAAGTTTGCATAAACCAGATGCAAAATTTTACAAAATAGACAATACTCTTAACCTTAATAGAATGTTTTTCTCCTATATATAAGCCAAAACAAAACCAATTTGCTTAAAATGACTCATTGGAGCTAAAAGTGCCACTTTATAGTACCACTCCCAAAAATCAATACTCTAAGACTAAATTTACAATTTTAAAACCCCAACTTAACCTATTCACATAGTTTTCTAATTCAACCTAATTCACAATTGAAATTACACCAATTCAACAATTAATCCACAAAGTAATAACAACAAGACAATAGAAATCAACATGAAAAAAAGTATGAATTAGCTCCCTTTACCTTAGAGGACAAACCCTTCACAAAGACTCCACACAAGACACAGATCCTCAATCAGTTCTAACTACATTAATGATCTTATACTTTCATGACCAGAAAAAAGTAGAGAAACACCTAGATCTACCCAAAGACACATTTAATTCTTTAACAGAGCACATGCAAGCAAAACAAGAATTGGATCAAGACAAGAGTCAAAAGAAAACTTACTCTATTGACAAAACTAATCAAGTAGACATTTAGCTCTTGACACCAAGAGTCCTAGGATATGCTCAGATATTTAAAACATGAAAGAGAAAGTTAAAATCTTCGAAGGTAGATAGATTTAAGAGGAAAAATTTCTTGAGATGAAGGTTTTTATAAAATGAAGCTCATTTAAAGGAACTTATGTTTATAACTTCGACTTTTTAATAACAAAATATACGAGAGTCATTTATAAAATGATTTTATAAGATTTCACAAAAGACTAAAGTTTTGTAGAGATTAATTTTAGATGGATAAAAAAATGAAAAGTGTATAAATAAATATAAACATTATTATCTTTTTATTATACGAGAAATTATATCCTTTTAAGATTATTATTTTTCTTAATTTTTCTAGAATCATGAAGTTTGAAGTTATCTATTCTTGATATAGATTATATAATTGAGAATTTCAAAGTTAAAAGATGAATAAATTTGTTTAATCAAATTCTTAATCTTTCTTAGATTATTTTTCTCTTCTTCCATTTGATTTCCTTTTATAAAAGAGAGAGACATTGTCACTGTAAATGATAGATGACTATCTTTTGAACATATATGAGAAGAAGTACCAAAAGTTGATGTAAACATTTTTTAGACATATTATATGCATCTATATTCTTTAATGGAGGCTTCTCTTGGTTTTTGGATTAGAAAGTTAATTCTTATCAAAGATTAACATTTTTGTGGTGAATCTTCGCTTGACTTATTAATCAGCTATATTGTGGTGTCCCTATCCATGTCTTATTCCGTATTCTTCTTTGCTTTTTTTTTGTTGTGTCTCTTGAGGATTCAAATTCAGAAGTGATTGTGCTCTTTCCTAGATAGGATCCTATCATCTAGTATCTATAGCAAGGTTCTGGTTTGAATATCCTCTTTCATCTTATTTTCTATCATATTAAAAAATCCTAAAACATCTTGAATGTTTATGTTTTATGCTTTGTTTTGAAATTTTGGTTGGTTCATTGCTCTTAGAATTTTATAAGGAGTAAAACTTTAATATATTACATGAATTTTTTTTTTATTTTTTCATGTTTAAATTGTGCATTTCTACATTTAATTTGTGGAAATTATTTATTTTTTGTTTTTCTGTTAATTATGTTGAGATTGGTATCGTGCAACGGAACGTTTAAAGAACGTGATAAACAGTTGATAACCAAGAGGGAAGGAGTGAAGTGGTTCTTTTAAAATTATGATTTTCTTTCTAGCTCGTTTCATATTATTTGTACCTTCATGAGTGACTTTGAGGACTTCCCACATTTTTTTGCTTAGTGACCTACACTATCTTTGGCTTTTTACCACAAGTGGAAATGCCTTGCTTAACAATGAGGAGCAGGAGAAAGGGAATAGGGTGGCTGGATGGCAATGCGAGTGGCAGGTGCCCTCTGACCTTAGCATTTGCAAAGAAAAAAATTGGAACCATCCATTCCTCAGGTCGCTCAACAGATCCATCTATTTCTAAAAAAAAACCAATTCCTCCATCAATCACTTACTTCCTAACCTCCATCACTTCATCATCACGGCTTGATCATTCTTGACGTCCTCACTTCTAACACGAACCCTCATTTTTTTGCATAAAAGGACAAAGGAAAGCCAGCCACAGGGGGGAGCTCTCAGAGTTTGACAACAGAGAACAGAGCTCCAAGAGATATATCATTATCCTAACAAACCGAAACCCAAGTTTGCTTCAGCTCTTCTAATTCCTCTATTCTCTGTCAACACAGACACCAACCATTATTTTGCATCATTTGCCCTGCAACGATTCATCACTTGCAGCATAGAGAAAGCACAATGTCAGAGAGCTAAGAAGAAAAAAGTGCGTGCAAGAAATTATAAGGAGGAGAAGATATAAGCGCAAGAGGTAAGCTCCCAATCTAAAAAGCTTCATTATTCACATGCTTAAATGTTCGTGTTCTTAGGTTGTAGATTGTTGTCATTTTGCTTGTATTGGGTGATATATATTTTTGGTTTGATTCTATGTCCTCGTCTACCGTATCCATATCTATATCTCCTTCCTGTTGTTGATCAAAAATACCTTGCCATCAGCATTTGTGTTCCTTGACCTTTACTAAGCCTTTTCCCCAACTCCCCTCTAGATACCTTCAGAGAATTTACCCAAATATTTACTAGTAAGTCAACACTAGTGCAAAAGCAGCGTATAATGTCACGCGTTCAACGTCGAACCACTCAATAACCAACCTTAAAAATGACCGATGACATTTTTGTAAATAAATGCAATTATTAAACGTCATTTAGAATTGTAATTCGACGTAAAATGATATAAAACGTCAAATACCCCAGCGTTAGACGTCAGAAGGTTAGTGAATTAAATAAAAATTTGAGCGGGAGATTGAAAATTTATTCATTTATCTTAGTGCGCGAGACTCTCTTCTCTGTTCAAACTTTTCTCGATAGAAGTTTGACGACCATCACATGTAATCTTTCTTTCATTTGATACAAATGCATGTTAATTTATTACTTTATGTATGATTTTCGTTTGTTTTGACTAATTATTTTTGTGTTTTTGTCCTTCATAGACGCATTCTGTTTTCTCTCACACTTGTGACAACACTTTATTCCGATGAATCAAGGTTCATTTTCGTTTTGAAAATATTATTCGTTGAACTTGTTTGTTGTTATTTTTTGTTCAACTTGTTTGTTGTTGTTTGATTGAACTTGTTTGTTGTTTGTCATCGTTGTTTGTTGTTGATATTATATTACACATTCATAGTTTATGTTTTACAAAAAACTAAAAGTTGAATTTTGTTCTTTTTCTGCTTTTGAGGTATTGTAAAAATGTAAAAAAAAATCACAATTAATTAAAAAAATAAAACAAATTGATTATCGTGTTTATTGATAGAATTCAACGCGATATGACATCTTTATCGAGATATGACATCGTTATCGAGATATGACATCGTTATCGAGATATGACATCGTTATCGATATATGACATCGTTATCGAGATATGACATCGTTATCGAATTCTACGTGAAAGATCCAAATTATTCGTGAAAGACTCAAATTATTCTATGTTCGATGTTGTTAGCTGTTTTTTGTAGTAATGCAGCCAAAGTCAAATATTTAAACTCGTCATCTTCTGCCCCGGTCTGATTGACACCGTCTTCTCGGTCCATCACGGTCATACCTGTGCTATGTTCCTCCTTCACCAGTGTCAAGTGAAACCAACAACTAAATGAAGATTCAGTAACGGAAGAACTACACTCTTGAGAGTTTATGCAAATTTTTTTTGGGCACAACAAATAATTTCCCCACCGGAATTGCCAGTAAGGGTTTCGACGGCATCAAGTCCGTGAAACGCTTGGCCATGATTAGGCCTTCTTCGGTTGTCGGCGTGGCCAGAGCAGTGAAATCCGCCACAGTGTTTCAAAGTCTAACGGTGGCGGCGTAGGGGAACATGCACTTGGTGACCAAGCTCTCCTAAGAGGCGATTCACGAAGGAGAGAACTATCTCTCTCGCGCGCGAAGAGGAGAAGGGAAGCTTGGATCTGTGGCCGGCGATGGTCCCGGCGATGAGTGGTGGTGCTCGCGATGCCTTGGGCCGCGACTCGCGGCGGTCGATTTCGGTGGAGGCGGCGAGAGTGGTGAGATCTCAGAGTCAGGGCTTGGCTCACGCGAAGAAGAGGGGCAAGATGGTGGTTCGCCGTGAAGGGCGGTGGCTCTACCGGCATAGGCACTGGCGACGCCGTGGACAACGGATCGCGGTGGCCGGTTGGTTTGAGGCTGGGGCGGAGTGAGTGCGTGAGTGACAGAAGTGAGTGCCTCTAGGGTTTTGCTCAGGAAGAGTCCTGGGTCTCTTGGATGCTGAATGCATAAATGGTAGAAGAAAGTTGTTCCCTCTACCTCCCCAAATACTCCCTCCACCTCCACACTATTTTTTCTATTCTAAAAATACCCTATATTAATTTAATTTTATTTATTCTTTTTAATATCCTAAATTCCCTACACCCCCTCACTTTTTGCAGAAGACACAAGGAAAATCTTGGGAAGCACATGGTCTTTACGCTCCTACACTAGTTCCTACACCATTAAAGGGCAAGGAAAGCCCAAGGTGGAGTATGGGTTCATGAGTTTGTACAAGACGAAAGGTGCATACGTGGCGAGTCTGTACAAGACGAAAGGCTCACATGTGACGAGTCTGTCAGAGTCCGTTTGGAGGAACTAAAGAGACTCATCAATCTGTACAGAGGCGAAGAGTTAAGCATTACCATGACAAGACACAGCCTGGGAGCGACGCTGGCGCTATTGGTGGCCGATGAAATAAGCACGTGTTGAGCCGGAGTTCCATCGGTGGCTATTTTTTGGTTCGATGGGCCGCGCGGGGGAACAAGGCCTTCAGCAATCGTGTGACGACGAAGAACGTGAAAATTTTGCGAATAGTGAATTCGCAGGACATGATTACGCTTGTCCCTGAGATATTCATGGGCGAGGAGCTTGAAGAGAAAATATGGAGAGTGGGAGGGGGAGTGTTGGAGGAGACAACACTGTTGGCTTACTCACACGTGGGAAGTGAGTTGCACATGAAGACGAAGATGTCGTCGTTCCTTAAGCCGGACGCGGACATGACATGTTGCCATGATTTTGAGGCATACTTGCATTTGGTGGATGGGTTACTGGCGTCAAATTGTCTGTTCAGAGCGAATGCAAAGAGAAGCTTGGTGAGGTTGATGCAAGATTAAAGCGACAATGCAAGATCAAAACTGTCATTCAGTGCCCAACTCCCAACCCGGAAACCCTTTATCCTCTTTTCCTCCTACCACTCAAACCCGAGAACAACCCATCCTTCCTCTACTTCTTCTCTCTTGTGTAATCACTACATGTGCTTAACAGATGTCATCATCTGTGTACTTTCAATTTTTAAACGGATCTCAACATCCATGACGAATATCGATATTAGTTTGTCTTTCAACGGATGTCGATATCCGTATCCATTTACGAATCTAACCCATATTTATATCTGATTAAATATTAGTGAAGGACAAAAGAGGAATGGGGAGGTACAGGGAGACATATGTGGTGGTACAGGGAGTAAGACCCATGGTAGAATGACAGGAAGCTGATAGAACCCCTGATGGGTTTCTGAAAAAGGGGCGCTGGGCTTAAGTTCCTGGGCCAGGGTTTTTTTTTCCTTAGAAAAACTATCTCCCGATTCGCACCCCTCGTTTCTCATCCAGCACCCCCATATCTTTTCCTTGGGCTTAAGTCCAATCCGTTTCTGCAAACAAAAGACATGTTTTTGGCTGAAACATTTCCTTTGTACAGCCCATCCATTCTGCTAAGCTTCACACCCTCATTAGCTTTGTTCTATTTCTTCCTAACATTTAGGTTTGCTGGTATTTTATTTGTACTTTGTTATTTTTTTTTCTTATTTTATCTTTGGACATTTATCTAAATATTTACACATTAAAAATATATATAATAATACACGAAAAATACATAAAATTTACAAAATAAAAAACAACAAAAATAACATTTTAAAAGTTGAACACTTGTGTGATCGTCTCTATCGTCTTAGTATTCAATATTTCTCTCTCTCTTTTTTAAAAATAAATGAAACAAGAATGTTTTTAAATTTTAAGCACTCGTGTGACAGCTCACGTCATCCTAATGTTAAATACCTTTCCTCTTTCTTTTAAAAATATATAAAAAAATATCAAAAATATGTTTTAAAGGTTAAACACTCGTGTGACCATTCGTGTCGTCCTTGTGTTAAAAACCTTTTTCTCTTTCTTTTAAAGAAAAATATAAAAATATGTTTTAAAGGTTAAGCACACGTGTGACTGCTCACGTTGTCCTTGTGCTAAAAACTTTTCCTCTTTCCTTCAAAAAATATTAAAAAATCCAAAAAAATATGTTTTAAAGGTCAAGCATACGTGTGACCGCTTGCGTCATCCTTATGCTAAAACCCTTTCCTCTTTCTTTCAAACAAATTCGCAAACAAATCATTCTCAAATAGTTTAAAAAGAACTACGTAACCCTGATTTCGCATTTTGCATGAGAATACGTAAGAGCAAAGTCAATCCTTATTTGTCCCAAAAAACTAAAAAATATATTTTGTTTATTTAGATTGTTGTTTTTTCGGGGATAGTTAAACATTTTGAAAATCACATCACATTCGTGTATCTAATTAAGGGTACAGCCTTCGGGCAGGCGTTGTAGGGTGTTAATACCTTCCCTACGCGTAACTGACTCCCGAATCCAGAATTTGGTTTTCACAGACCATGCCTTATCATTTTATGGTTTTTCCGTAGTTTTCCGGAATAAATTTTGGTGGCGACTCCAAATCTCTTTTTCAAACGTTGTTTTTTTGGATCGTCGTCCCGTCGCGATTCTGGTTGCGACACCTTTGTCAACAGACCTCATAAAGATTTGCATTCTGACTTTCTAGAAAACATAATTATCACCAATAAAAAGTGGTGGCCTGTTGATGGAAGCACCCTCAGCATAGACTTGGTTATGACCAGCCATTTTGGTAAAGTTTGAAAAACTATCAAAGTGAGCTCCAATACCAATTCTTAAGATTGGTATCGTGCAGCAGAACGTTTAAAGAGTGTGATAAACGGTCGAAAACCAAGAGGGGAAGGGTGAATTGCTTCTTTTAAAATTATGATTTTCTTTCGCAAATTTTATCGAATAGTTTGAAAGAAAGAGCTGTAGAGATTAAGAAAACCACACAATAGATTTTATCCTGGTTCAAATCAACAGATTCTACATCCAGTCGTTAATCACTATAAAGAATGATTAACCTTTTTCACTATAAATCAATTTCATATTACAATCAAAATAATGCACAAATTAAGAATAAAATACACCTTCCTTCGACACACGATGAAATAATTATCAACTCAATCAACTTGAAGAGAACCGCTTGCACCTTTAAACACACTAAACACAAGCTTCTCCTTTCACAAGACTAGATTGAACTCACTCTTAAACTTAGAGAACTTCCTCAGAACTATTATGTGCTCTCAAGTAGTTTAAGTGACTTGTTAAAGGTTTAGGAAGAGTGTATATATAGGACAAGGGGCAGAAAATAAAAGAAGGGTTAAATATGTTTTTGACCCTTAACTTTTAGTGAAAATTGGAATTAGTCCCTTTTCAAAACTTTGGACTAATTTAGTCTCCACACTTTAGAAATGTGTTAATTTAGTCCTTTTAACCAAATTTTGTTAACTTTATTTGATGTTTCAAACGCGTTTCTCAGTTAACATTGAAGCAAAAATATGTCAAATGGTATAAATAACTCAAACGCTATCATGAAACGCACTTGAAATATCAAATAAACCTAACAAAATTTAGTTCAAAGGACTAAATTCACACATTTTTAAAGTTTGGGGACTAAATTCGGCCAAAGTTTTGAAGAGGGACTAATTCCAAATTTCATTAAAAGTTAAGGGATCAAAAACATATTTAACCCATAAAAGAACAACTCCCAATTACCAATGATAATTGATTACCATAAGTGATAATCGATTATTTCAGGCCGTTATGGGTTTTTAGAAAATGTGATAATCGATTATCCTTAATCGATTATTGTAACGATAAACCCTTTTTTGTTTTGGCTTGTGATAATCGATTATTCCCTATGATAATCGATTATTCCGTGTGTTAATCGATTATTGCGATAATGATCACTAAGTTATGAAACTTCTATGTTCTTTACAATTGCAAAAATGATTCCTACACAATGAATTCTACAATGTGTGCTTTTAACATTTACAAGTCTTCAAGTGTATCATCATCAAAATCACTTCAAAGCATCAATGCTTCATTGGTAACAAATTGTAGTCCTAATTAACTATTTACCTTGATATTGCATGAGCTTTAGTGTTTGAAGAGCAATCTCCTTAATTTTCTTTGTTTATGTGTTGAACTACAAAATTGAAAAAAAATAGTGGATCCAAGTAAAAAGGAAACAAATATATATTGAAACAAAAGAGAAAGGAAAGAGAAAGTAAGGATCCAAGAGTAAAAAAAAAATTGTAGAGTTCAACACAATTATTATGTTGCACTATTCCTTATGATCGTTAATATACTAAATTATATTATGTCTTCTTTTAGAGTCTTTGCATTGTCTCATTTAACTCTTTATGGTAATCCTACTATTTTCTAATTTTATTGTTTTGCTTAAGACAAGATCGTCTAAAGAAACGAGATTGTCTAGTATTTCCTGTTTTGAAGTTCAACAAACAACATTGAACGAAATAAGTGTTTATCAAAAAATTCGTCTATTAAAAAACGTTTTGCGAAAACAACTTTTTCTAGCATATATCATCTAACAGACAATGTTTAACAAACAATGTCTAACAAAAGGATACGTCTAAGTGTATGCATAACAAAACACTAAAGCTTAAAATTTTATATCTAAACAGTGTTGAACAAATAAACGTTTAAACAAAAGAATCATCTAGGAAAAGCTCGCTAAACGATCTAATAAAACTTACAAACAATTTTATAGAATATGCATTTAACGTATCATATCATCTAAAGATCATATATTAAATGTTTTGTTTCCTAAACAATGTTTCTATTAACGAGCTAACGTGGGCCAAAATATTTTTAACACACAATATGTCTAAACGATTACCTACATTTAAAACATTCATTGCATGTACGAAAAATACCTCTTTGCTTATATGTTTTGTTCTCTTTATTTGTGTTGATCATTGATCGAGGTCATACCCGAATCAAATTAATGTGCAATTAAAGTGCAATATAAACTAGGAAGTGACTCCTAGGTCGTCTCTCAAGGACCAAATATTGGTTCAGTTATTAGATCAAACACTTGGTGGGAGGATTTTGTGGATAGTTTTGTGACTTAAAATCTACCAAACTAAAGCATGAATTCAAACACTAATGGAAAACGGTTGATCACCGACTCAATTACATTGTTCCAATCAAATATTAATAACAATTACTCATTCCTTTAACCTTTATTCCAACACAAGCTAACCAATTAAGCAAAGGCTAACCATGTTTCCATAAAAGCGAATTAAGCAAACGCCTTGCACATATTCAATCAATTATGCACCACACAGTTCATCAACTAAGCGAAGATTAAACACCAATTAGGCAACTAAGAATATACCCAATTGTAGGTGCACAAACAAATTTAATATCAGCCAAGTCAGAGTAGTAAAAACATACTTCTAACCCAAAAATCTCATGGAAACGATCCAATTTTGCTAATGACCAACCAAGCATACTTAAGCTACCATTAGAGTGAGATTAAAATAGAAAAATGAAATGGAATTAGAGCACATAAAACATGACAGTAGTACCAAACAAAATAAGAAACGCAAAGCTAAATTGGAAATGAAAACGCAAATCTGAAATGTAAATGCAAAGCGTAAAAATAAATTGGAAACGTAAATGCAAAGCTTAAAACAAAATTGGAATCTAAAATGGAAGCAAGAAATGAAAATGAAATTCAAATTGCCATTGAAAACGGAATTCATTCAAAACAATAAAAGAAAGACGAAAACAAACCTAAAACCCCCACATTGGGGATGGAAAACGCCCAATGCTAGGAAACCTCAAAAGAAGAAAACATCCCAAAGTTAACCTAAAAACAAAATTAAAAAGAAACGGTGATGTGGAAAACAATAAATGATTTGGCGGCTCTCTTTACGTCCCAATAATAATTCCAAAAAATTGTCCTGCAAATAATGATTTGGAATAATTAGGTCGAAATAATTCAAATTAATTAAAATAAGAATTATTAGTCAAATTAAGTCCAAATATTGAAAATGAGACAACAATTAGAAATTAAACACAATTCACTTATAGAATTCGGTGCAAAAAGCTAAGTGAATAGTACAAGGAACAATTCAAAAAGACATCAAGAGAGTGACACAACAACCGCACACCAAAACAAAAATGCACACAAGAAAACAAATAGATTTACACAATCCTCAATGAATCCTGGAAAGAGAAAAAGAGTAGACAACATCCAATGCATAATGAATAAGAGAAAGCAGAAACTCATGGAAATCATCTAGGCAATTCAAGACATGACAAAATAATCAATCAACTCAAGAAGTGAATCAAAAACAACAAAACCTCACAAATGTACTATCATTGTTTCTCTCAAGTGTCTAGGGTAAAGAATTTCAACTCAATGCACTCAAGAAAGCAAGCAACAAACAGACTTGGCAAACCTCTAATATTAAAACTGAAAACATATGCATGTTCAAATCAAAAGGTCTTTTCATGGTTGTAATGGGGCCAAGGACAAGGTAGGATAACATATGGATGAGAAGTTACAAACCAAAAGAAATAGAGGAGCAATGGAGAACAAGAGAAAACACAATCAAATTACACCCAAAACCACTAATTCAATCCTCTTCTTAACTCCACTACTATTCAAAACTTTTATTTTTTTGATTTTTTTGTATTTTTCTTTCTTTTTTATATTTTTGTTTCTTTTTTATATTTTTCTTTCTTTTATTGTCTACTCTCTTTTCTTTTCTCTCTTTTTTAGAACACAATTGACTGTAGGAGACAAGATACACAACATATTTATAAAACAAGAAAGAAGAGGAACCAAATAGTCAATTCATCAGACTCCCAAGAAGACCACACTTGTTCCCAAAACAATTCCAAAGCTCCAAAATTCCCTAAGGTTGAAGTAATAATGGTTTTCAAAACAATGTAAATGGAAAAACATAGGCTAAAAAGTGGTAATCAAAGGATTAAACACAAGGTAGGCTTATTTGGCTAGAAAGGCTCAAGAACAAAATTGCCTTTATTACTTCCAAACATGCATATCAATTAGGAATTATCAACAAGAGTCAAGTCAAGGCATATGCGTAAGCAATCAAGAGATATATCGCACACAAGAAACACTAGTACAAAAATATCGTATAATGTCATTGTTTTTTGGCCTTTCACGTCAAATTTGAGGTCGACGTCATATCGGGAGACGTTAAATTGATGTCGAATTTAAAAAATTCGACGTTAATCAAATTGACATTGAATTTTGTTAATATTCGACGTTAAGAAATTTGTTTGTTTTTTTTTAATTAATTGCAATCCTTTTTTACAACTTTACAAGACCTGAAAAGTAGAAAAACAACAAATTTTAGTTTTGGTATTTTACAAAGCATGAACTATGAACGTGTAGTATAATATAAACAACAAACAACAAACAAGTTCAATCAAACAACAACAACAACAAACAAGTTCACCCAAATAACAACAACAAACAAGTTGAACAAAAAACAAAAAACAACTTCAACAAATAAGTTATTCAAAACGAAAACGAAAACTAACCTTCAAAAGGTGAGTTCGTCGGAATAAAGTGTTTCCACCAGTGAGAGAGAAAGCAAAATGCGCCTGTGAAGGACAAGAACACGAAAATAATTGGTCAAAAAAAACAAAAATTATACATAAAGTAGTTAATTAACATGCATTTATATCAAATGAAAGAAAGATTACATGTGATGGTCGTCAAACTTCATTCGAGAAAAGTTTGAGAAGAGCATAGAGTCTTGCGCGCTAAGATAAAGTAAATGAATTTTCAATCTCCTGCTCAAATTAAAAAAGGGAAACTTTTGGCTGACAAATAATACGTTCGAGCTCCTACAATATTCGATGTATTATATGTGGTTTAAAAGAAAAAAGAAAAGAAAATAAAAAGGGGTTACTTTTTGGCTTCTTGCTAACAAATAATATGTCAAAAATAAATAATTACCATCATAGAACGTCGAATTGAATCGGGGTTCGACATTCTACAATTGCATTTATTTACAAAAATGTCACTAGTCATTTTTAACGTTGGTTATTCAGTGGTTGGACGTTGAACGCGTGACATTATACGCTATTTTGTCACTGGTGAAAGAACATCAAGTGACTCATATCTCACACAGGGTACTTCTATCACAATCAATTCAACCTCTCAGACATCATAATCATCTTTCCAAGCGTAGAAAAGGCAGGATTTCAAACCATAAAGTAACAATCAAGTGAAGGAAGAGACTACAGTCTAAGCAAAATCCAAAAATCAAGAGAAACATGCAAAACTGTACACATAAAGAAGCTTAAAATAGAACAAAAACAATAAAAATAACAAAAACAACCTAAAACTAGAAAAAACCTAAACAAAGAAAACAAAATTAAACAAGGAAAAAGTTAAACAAAGAAAAATCTACCTCAATAGACCACACTTAAACTACATAGTGTCCTTAATGTGTCACAAACATAATATCAGAGCAATCAGTACAATCAAAAGATCATGGCCAAGTACAAAAAAAGTGGGGAAGGGAGGAGAAGGCAAAAGAAAACTCCCCTGAGTTAGGGTGGAAGATGCCAAACTTGATTTAGGAGAGAAGTGTCTTCCACAACTGGATCAAGAAATGAAGTTTTAAGGAACTGCTTCGTCCGTCAAATCTGATCACGCGGAGAGATGTCTTCCACAACTAGGTCAAGGAAGGAAGTTTTGAGGAACTGCTTCATCTGCCAAATCTGATCGAGTAGGGAAATTTCTTCCACAATTGGATCTAAAAAGGAAAGGGGTTCAACTGATGCATATTGATCTTCAAGCTTTTGTGTATGTTAGCACCGTTGTCGTCAACTGTGGGTGTTTGTTGGTCAAATTCATGTGTACCTCTTGAAATAAGGTTAGTGCATTATGGCTCCAAAGAATTTATATGCAAAGGTACAACACTCAATCCCAATGTATCAGACTAAATAATTGAAATACTTCAGTACATGAATCAAGTTTAGATTTAGAATCAATATCAACAATATTTTCAGATTCATGTTCAGTGCATGGAAAAGAAGCATTTAGATGTAATAGAAAAAAGTGATTCTCATCATGTAGAGAGTGAAAATTAGAAGCATACTCATCAACAACATAATCATCAACAACATACCCATCAACCCCATAATCATCAATAACATACCCATCAACAACATAATCAATCTGAGGTATGTTCACCTCCACTTCGCTGAAGGTTGTTATAGTCTCCTAAACCTGGTTCTTCCATCATTTTGTTTTGAAGATAAAAAACTTTATCAACATCCTCAGGTGCAAGAGCAGACGAAGGTGGGAAAGTAGGTGGCATAATGAGCACATGACTTTGTTTCCAATCTCTTATGTTGATGGCACTAACATCTTCTAGAATCTGAACAATATGAAATGATAATTGCTCTGAATATTGAGATTGTTCCTGAGTGAGCCGAGTGACCATCTACCCCATTTGATTAGTCAAGCTTTTAATTGACTCACTGGTCTCTTGTTGGAACTGAATGTTCTACATGGTCATCTGCCTCAATAGCTCCTCCAATGTAGGCTCAGAAGTCATAGGTTGAGGAGTTATTTAGGCAGGCTCATGAGGTTGTAACTGTTGTTATTGTTGTACTACTGAAGGCATACAAGTATTCTGAAATGGTAGTTCTTGATATTGCTATTGTGAAGCATCATTCCATCTCAAATCAGGGTCATTCATTCATGTAGAATTGTTGTTGTAACCATACATATCAAAATGATGCTGAGCAAGGAAGAATTCATCCAGAAACATTTGCTTAAGATCTTCCCAACAGGTGATGGACCCTGAAGGAAGACAATGCAACCAATCCCTTGCTACTCCCTTTAGTGAATACAAAAACGTCCTTACGAAAATGTGATCATATTGGACATGTGGAGGTTTCATTGTAGAGCAAATGATATGGAACTCCTCCAAATGTTTATGTGGACATTCACCTACAAAACCATGAAACTTAGGCAACAAATGTATCAGTCCAATGTTGAGAATGTAATGAACATCATCCTCATTTGGTGTAACCGTCTCCCAAAGAGCAATTTCACGAGTTGGAGGAAATCAGCAAAATACAAATGAGAAGTAGAATTTGATGTAAATGCAGCAGATTCCATATGCACACAATATGGAACAAAGAAAGAGAATCATAATCAGAGGCACAGATAGAGGAAGCAATATGCATATATCCTAAATATGGAGCTTTAGACATAGAATGCCTATAGCCGAAGGAGAATGTTAAGAATTATCCAACTAATGAACTAATGCTATCTAAATGCACAAACTATCAAGTCCTAGAATGTGTAACTAATCTATGAAAATCCTATCGATATCAGGATTAAAGGATGGTAGTTCCTCAACATTGCCCCTAGTCATACACTACGTCAACTCCTATCAGTAAAAGTCAACACAGTGAAACATAGGAGGTAAACAACAAGTATATGCAAATCAAATCAAAATGGGCTGAAACTTTGTGACAAACACCCAAAAATCATGAAAAATAGCACAAAAAATTTCAAGGAAAAATTCAAAGTGCAAATGTGTCAACCAACATAGGAAAGTGTGAAAAACGGTAAAAATAAAACTTCAAAAATAAAAAATAAATAGAAAAGAGTCTCTTTTTGGATTTAAACGCATGGGCTCATGGCATAGCTACGAATATTGCATTACTACAAATTTCACTAAGGTTTAAAGGTTCTTATTAGGAGATGAGATTGAGCACCACAAACTCCCCTAAGACACCTAACAAGGCTATGACGTACAAAGCAAAAAGGAAGCAATTACAAAGCAAAGAAATACAAACAAATGGTTCTTCCTCCCAAGTGTTTTCTTTCTTTTCTTCTTGGCTACCACTCTAGACTTCAAGCTCCCCTTAGGTCTCCACTACCTAGGATGCTACCTCAACAATATTGGCTCACCACAAAAAGAGAACATACATCACAAAAGAAAACCCAAACCGAGATGATAAAGTTCCAAACAAAAAAAAAGAAGTTCTGAAAATAAGAAAGGCTTTGCAAAAGAAATTTGTGTATGAAAAAAACCAACAAAACCAAGAAGACAAGCAAGAAATTAAATGGTAAGAAAAAAAGGTTAAGCACTCAAAAGAAGTTCTAAAGAAAGGTACTAGAGCACAAAAAAAAATACTAGAATATTGAAAGGGTGTTTCTTGTCTTTAACAATCTTTGAGCAAATGGGCATTAAGGCCACTCTTTTAGCATCATTGGCCAAGACTTAAGTTGTTGGAAAGTGGAATAAAATGCACAAAACAATAACCAAAATGTTCTCAAATAGATTCACTAACAAAACAACGGTAGTGGTCAATGCATACAAATTTTGAGCACTTTTCTAGGCTATCTTTGGTACTCTCTTTTAGGTCTTTGCTTAAAAGCTTTTAGTACTTCTTTTTCCACTATTTTCAACTGCAAAACACGACCACCACACACAAGAAACAAATTATATTTTGGTTTTAAAAGCTCAAAGAACAAGAAACACAAAGTAAAAGAAAACCTACTAGAATCAAAATAGAGTTTGAAACTTCAACAAGACAATATAGAATTTTTTTGGGTTAAATATGTTTTTAGTCTCTGAAGTATTATGCGATTTTCGGTTTCGTCTCTCTTCGAAAGGTTTGTTCATTTTCATCCTCTAGTTATGAAACTCGTATTTTTAGTCCTAAAAATGTAATGGTGTTAAATTTTCTCTAAGGTGGCTAACGGTGTGCCACGTATGATGCCACCTTACTTGCCCACTGTGTGCCACGTTTCATCTTCAAGGCACCAGCTGAACTGAACAATGACAAAAAGAAAACTTATGGATGCTACCTTAAGCTCTCTTCAACACTCTTCCTTTTCTTTCCCTCTCTGAAATCCTAAACATCTCTTCTTCGAGGAAATAAAGAATATCAATAATCTCAGGATAAATCAAAAACAAAAACATACAACGCTCACCATTGTTTAACTATTCGATGCAATCTTCACCGTCCGCAAGGCTTCCACCGCTAACTTCGACGCTGGCGGCGTTCCTCTCTTGCCTCCGCCATCGATTTCTGGTAGTGTCTACAACAACGCCTCGTACTCCGCCAGCATCCTCCAAGCCCATCAGAATTTATGCCTCTCATGTGCGTCGCCAAATCTCTAATTCGAAGATGTGAGAAAAAACTAAGAGTAGTGAGAGAAAATGTGTTAAAAACACATTTAAATGTGAAACAAGTTAACCAATATAAACGGGGAAAAAATAGAAGTAATGAATTTTAGACTTTTTTTCAATTCAAAAGCATATTATGGTTATTTAGAAAGAATGAAGCAGTGAGAGAAATTTTGTTAGTGTTTATTGATTGATTTGAAGTTAGTTATAGGATAATACCAATAGGCTAAAAACTAATCTCAAGCCTATTAATCAGTAATAGATTATTCTAATCTAATGAGCACATATGGAGGGTCAACCAAATATTCTAACATTAATTTAGTATTATTCTAATATAGACATTAATATTATAACAATGATCACTTTTAAAGCAGAATTTCTATATACAAGGTAATAAAATCCACCATACTTATACATATTTTTCCATGCAACCTTACCCGTCACATTTATACATATTATCCCTTTGAAGCCATTCTTTGGCAGTAAACTGGTCCAGACATTCCTCTAGGGAAGCAACTTCTCCATGAATTTCAACTGTCAAATCCATCATATTTTCATACTGATTAGAATTCTTCTCACATTCGGTATAAATCACCTGTTTTTTTTAGCAAAAAACATACAAATGGGGCACACGAGGATTAGGGATTTGGCGACACACATGAGGGGCAAAAATTCTGATGGGCCTAGAGGACGCTGGCGGAGACCGACAACGGGGGCAAGAGAGGGGAGCCACTAGCGTCGAAGTCAGCGGTGGAAGCCATGTGGACGATGAATATTGCATCGAATAGTTAAACTGTGGTGAGTGTTGTATGTTTTTGTTTTTGATTTATCCTAAGATTATTGATATTCTTTATTTCCTCGAAGAAGAGATGTTGTTTATGTTGAAACAATCAGTACCTATTTTGCGCAGTGGAAATATTAAAACACAGTTTGATACAGATTGTTAAAAGCAAAGAGCTTGTTTGGTCACTTTAAAAAATGGTTCCTTTAATTTTCTCTTAAACGTTTTATCAAACTGTTGATGAGAAAAAAATATAAAGAGTGTAGGGAGTAGAAAAATCACCCAAATGATTTTTATCCTGGTTTGAATCAAAAGATTCTACGTCCAGTCGCTAATCACTATGAAGATTGATTAACCTTTTCACTAAAAAATTGTTTTACAATTACAATAGAGTGATTAAAAAATAACAGTAATAAAAACACCTTCCTTTGATGAACGAACCAAAAGGAAACAACTCTGCCAACTTGAAGAGAATCGTTGTTGAGAGGGTTGATAATGCTAAATTTTACCATATTTTAAGCATCATTTTAGTAGCAAAATCAACTCCTTTCTAACTTATAACTTGCTTAGTCCTCTTGTTTTGTCTTGTTTTCTTTATATTTGTGTTTTTGGCTACCTTGATGTACTTTCATCAATAATCCCTTATTTTATAGCTAAAAATGAGCTTGGAAGACTCTCCAACAAACGATAGAACTGGACCAAGAAATTAGCACGAAGAAATGCCATCAGCAGTGCAAGAACGCTCGTCCCAGGAGAGCGGACGCTCGTCCAGAAGGCAGAAGAACGGACGCTCGTCCAAAGTGGAAGCACGAGCGAACGCTCGTCCCAGGACAACGGACGTTCGTCCAGGAAGGAGGACGCTCGTCCAGAAGCGGGCGCTCGTCCAAGAAGCAGACGCTCGTCCAGCCAGGCAGAAGTGGCCGCTCGTCCAGCCAGGCAGAGGACGTTCGTCCAGAAAGCTCGTCCAGAGGAGAGTACGTTCGTCCATGATAGGACGCTCGTCCCAGGCAGAGGACGCTCGTCCAAGCCAGAAGAGGGCGCTCGTCCAGATGCGAGAGGCTCGCGCCCGGGCGCGAAACAGAGAGGGCGTCCGGGCGCGACTTTTCGCCAGTTTTGAATTTTTACGAGAGCTTCGCGCCCGGGCGCGAAACAAAGAGGGCGCCCGGGCGCGACTTTTCGCCAGTTTTGAATTTTTACGAGAGCTTTGCGCTCGGGCGCGACTGACAGAGGGCGCCCGGGCGCGATTTTTACTGATGTGGCAGACAGCTTATTTAACCCTAAAACGCGAAGGGGAAAGGATCTTGGGCGGTCCAGACACGATTTCTCTCAATTGGAGCTCTTGGAGGCGAGCTAGGAGCTGTGGAAACAGTCCTTCTTCATCCTTGGGTCTTCTTCCTTCTCCCATTTCCACCATTGTTGTAAGCTTGAGCTCTCCATTCATGGAGAGCTAGTTTCATTATTGTTGGGGGATTGATGTAGCCACTGAAATCTTATGTAAAATACTATGTTTTGAATGAATTTATGCCTCTTTCATTGATTGTTAGTGTTTAATTCCTTTTCTTAATGCTTGTTGTTAAATTGCTACCCATTACATGATTTTAGAGTTTGCTTGATATTGGAAAATGTTGGGTAAATCTGGACTTGGATTAAACACCTAAAGGAAATAGTATCTAGGGATAGAGCTAGGACTTTTGGTTGTCTTAAGATCTCAATTCTTAATGCAGAAATAATTGTTAGGTTTTCCAAGGAATTGGAGTCTAATAAGGAAGTCTAGGCTCTCTCTACCAAGGAATTGGGTTTGAGTAATTTAGTAGATTGACATTGGCATTTGAATGAAGAGGAAGTGATTTTCTATACATAAGAGTGAAGTAGGTGAAATCATACCCCCAACAATACCATTCCATATCATTTCTAATCTTTCCATTTCCAAGTGTTTGAGTATCTAAGATCACTTTTATTAATTATGTTTCATGTTTACTCTATTTGCACAAAAACACAAATTATGAAGCATTCTTTAGTCTAAGTTAGTTGGAAATTATACGATTGTTTGGTGACACGAGTCTCTTGGGAAACGATACCCGGTCTTACCGGTTTTATTACTTAGAACGATTTGGTACACTTGCCAAAGAGTTAAAAAGTTTTTGGCGCCGCTGCCGGGGACTCAGTGTTAATACTATACTTTTGTGTGTTTCTAACCAACTTAGGCTTTATTCTTATATTCCTTTTACTGTGAATAATTTTTGTTTTCTTTTATTTTTTGGATAACTTGGTGCTCTAGTATTGTTGTCTCTAGTGTATGCAGGGCACAATCCGTACTAGGAGCACAGCATCATCTGAACCTCTCCTTTTAGACCCCGAAGTTGAGAAAACTGCCCGTAGAAACAATAGTAGAAGGAGAAGGCAAAACAGGGCTGCTAGAGAAACTTCTCTCATTCAAGAGATTCCTGAGCAACCATTCATACCTGTTTTTGATCAGGAAGGAGAAGATATGGCCGCCAATCCAAATGGTCTTGGTGATGGCCAAGCTAGACGCACCTTGGAGGACTATTCTACATTCTCAGGGCCTCTTCACTTCAACAGCATTGCTAGGCCAAGAGTTAATGCTGCCAACATGGAGATGAAGCCTGCTCTCATCCATTTGGTGCAGAATAATCAGTTCCATGGCCTTTCTCATGAGAATCCGTACAATCATTTGGCCACCTTCCTAGAGATATGTAATACTGTGAAGATTCAGGATGTTCCTGATGAAGCTATAAGGCTGAGCTTGTTTCCATTCTCGTTGGGAGGAAACGCCAAGGTGTGGTTGAATTCGTTTCCTGAGAATAGCTTCACGGCATGGGAGGACGTGGTTGCTAAGTTCCTCAACAAATACTTCCCGCATTCAAAAGTTAATAAAGGGAAGCAGGAAATCTCATCTTTTCAGCAAGATGGTAGTGAAACTTTGAGCCAAGCATGGGATAGGTTCAAGGGGTTATTAAGAAAGACGCCCACTCATGGGTTTGATGAGCCTACCGTCCTGAATATGTTTTTGGGAGGCCTTAAATCCCAAACCAAATTAATGTTGGATGCCTCAGCTGGAGGAAACATCAGATGGAAGACACCGGAAGAAGCACATGAGCTGATAGAGAATATGGCTTCTAATGACAATGAAGTGCAAAATGAAAGAGCTCCACTCCAACAAAAAGGTGTTTTTCAACTACAATGTCAGGACACCTTGTTAGCTCAAAACAAAATAATGACCCAACAACTCGAAGCTCTCATGAACAAGCTCTCTCAACTTCCTAAAGAGCTCCAGAATGTTTCGCAAGCTCAACATCAAGGTTGTGAGCTATGTGGTGGAGATCATATAAATGGTCAGTGTGCCATGCAAGCCAATTTCCAAGAGGTGAATTATATGGGTAATCAAGACCGCCAAGGTAACTATAACCAAGGATGGAGACCTCACCCAAGCATGGGCCAAGGACAAGTTGGGCCATCAAACATACCACCTCAACAACAATATCAACCACATCCCTCCTTATCTGACAGGACCTCAAAGTTAGAGGACACTCTTCAGCAGTTTATGCAAGTGTCCATCTCCAACCACAAGAGCACTGAAGCTTCCATTAGAAATCTGGAGATACAAGTGGGTCAACTTGCTAAGAAGCTCGAGGAAAAACCTGAAAAGAATTTTGTGGCCAACAATGAAGTTAACCCTAAGGAGGAATGTAATGTCATTACAACAAGAAGTGGAAAAGAGGTTGGGGTTGATTACAAGAAACAACTGCCAAATAAAGAAAACAGAAGAAATGAAGATGAGATTCAAGCACAAAGGGAAATAGATCAAGAGATTGTTGGGAGAGAAGAAGAAAATAAAGGAAAAGAAAAAGAGAAAAAGCAAAAAGAGAAAGAAATAGTGAAACACCTCCCTTACCCAAAAATCCCATCTACTAAAGGGAAGGAGAAACAGTTGGCTCGGTTCAAGCAAATATTCGATCAACTTGAGATCACCATGCCATTGACCGAAGCACTGCAACAAATTCCTGCTTATGCGAAGTACATGAAGCAAATCCTCAGCAAGAAGAAATATTTAGATGAGGAAACAATTGAAGTACAGGGAAATTGCAGTGCCATCATGCAGAAGACTCTTCCTCCAAAATTTAAAGATCCGGGGAGTTTCACCATCCCGTGCACCATTGGAGACCATGATATAGGGAAGGCTCTCGTTGACTTGGGGGCTAGTATCAATCTGATGCCCCTATCTATGCTTAAGAAGATCGGTGGTCTTGAAGTCAAGCCTACAAAAATGATGCTGCAGCTGGCGGACAGATCCATCAAGTATCCGTATGGTGTCGTGGAAGATGTGGTGGTCAAAATAGATAAACTCCAATTCCCGGTGGATTTTGTAGTTATGGACATGGAAGAAGATGCAGAGATACAACTCATACTTGGAAGACCTTTCATGAAGACAGCAAAGGTTGCCATTCATGTGGAAGAAGGAACAGTGAAATTAAAGGACCAAGATGAGGAAGTAACTTTCAACGTCTTTGGGGTTGAGCAGAAAAATCATGAAAAAGAGACTAGTATTGAAGCCACTGATGAAATTTTATCAATCACTAGTCTAACAGAGCAAGCTGCCAAGTTGGTCAAGAGGAGCCTCAGCTGTTTATCCCCAAGAGTAAAGGGAGAGGAAGAAGAAAAGGAAGAAGAACTAGTTCACCAAAATTCTGTGAAAGCAAGCGATGAGCCCAAACATGGCAAACCAGTGAAATTCAAGAATAGGTTATGGGTCATCAAGAACATCAAGATAAATGGAGTACTTGAGATCGAGGCTCCATATTCTAGGAGAGTCAAGTTGGTGACTAGGAAATTACTGAGAGGATGTTTGTGTCATGACAAGAAGAGACACTGCAACATCAAGAATCAAACTTGAGCTTAATGATGTCAAGCTAATGACGTTAAACAAGCGCTTTTGGGAGGCAACCCAATTTTCTTACCCTTTTTACTTGTGTTTGTGTGATTTTTGTGTTATGTGCATTAGTAGCTTATGTTTTGCATGTTTGTGTAGTTTTGCATTCTTGTGATTTTTGAGTTGTGATGTTGTTTTTTGTAGTTTGTATAAGTGTATTAGGTTAGTTTTAGCTTGTTTGGTGTGTGAGTGCATTGAATGAAGGTCTAGAACCAAAAATCACATGGTGAGTGGCCGATTTTGCAGAAATCTGCATTATGCAGAAAACTGATATGGCGCCCAAGCGCCCCCTGCTGAGGGGCGCCCAAGCGCGAGCTACACGAGGGCCATCCTGCACCAACTTAACCGAGTGGCGCCCAAGCGCCCCCTGCTGAGGGGCGCCCAAGCGCGACCTGCACCAGTGGCGTCCAGCACAAAATATTTCTGGTTCTGTCTTTTGTTTTTGTTGATTGATTTTGAGTTTTCTCTTGCTTTGCACTCTTTCACACACTCCTTTTGTTGTGTTTTTAAACCTTTTTGTGTTTGTGTACCTTTGGGAAGCTTAATTTTAAGACTTCCCTCTATGTTCATGTACTTTTGTCTTTGTTTGTTTTGGATTTCTTTGTTTTGTTTCTTTGCTTTCTTTTGCATATTTCTTTTAGTGTGTTTTATGGATCTTTCTATTCAGTTGTTGACTATGGGATACTAATTTTGCTTTGAGCTTTCTTGTTACAGGATAAGATCTTCCTTAGGAATTAAAGAGTTTAAAACCACCAGTGGTCATCCCTTGAGGCATGCAGGAGTTGAGCAACCATATGACTTGAAGATTTTGCTGCTCGTGTAGCATGGCCTGGGGACCAGGCCCCTACTGATGGGGGAGGTGGAGCAGTTACGGAGTATAAGCTACTGTTGGAGGAAGATGTTGCAGATGAAAGTGAAGCTAGTGTCCTACACTGCTGGAGACGCAAAGAGTTCATTTTAAATCGGTTTTTTTAGTTTTAATTTCTTGTTTTATTTGCTTTCAGTATTTGTGTTTTTGATTTCTTTTTGACTTGCCTTGTGGATAGTTCTTGTGCAATTGGTCTGGTGATTTGAGTGAATCATTTGTTATGCTTGAATTGAATGCAAATCTCTTGTGCTTGCTCTTTATCCCTGAGAATTGTTTTGAAAATCTGATTGAGATTATATGGTTGAGCTTGTTGAACACCGATTGTGGTTGCTTGTATCTGTTTAGATAGATGCTTAGTTTTAATTGTGATCAATATTCTTGGCATGATGTTTATCAAATTTTGGAACCCTGTGTAAACCTGTGAGATGTTGTGCCTCAGAGTTTATTGTTGAATGTTATTACTTTGGAATCACAGTGGATTTTGCCTAAGTTTCTCCATTTGAACTGTTACTTGCATGTTACAAATGATCAAGGCCATCTTGTTCTTCCACCTCTTCTACATTTTGAGCCTAAAAGCCAATGCTAAACCTTTGAACCTTAAAGAAAACTTTCTCATTCCCGAAACCTTAAGCGTATTGAAAAATCATTAACCTCCTTACCTTGAGTAGAGATGAACATATATGTTAGAGTGAGGAGAATGGTCTAAGTTTGGGGGAGTTCTTGTCAAAAAGAGAGCATTGAGAAAAACAATAAGTTGAGTTAAAAAGAAAGAAAAAGAAAAAGAAAGGAGAAGAAGAAAAAATCAAAAATGAATTCAATGAAAAGAGTTGGGAAATAAGTTGAGAGTGGTTTATTCAATTTTGGAGCAAAAGAGAGACTATAATACATCATGAATAAATTGTTTGGTCTCTTATCTCAAGGTGCTTTGTTGTCCAGAAAAACCAATTTTTCTTCTTAGCCCAGCCACAATACAAGCTAATAAAAGTCCTTGTGATGTAACTTGCTTGTAATGTGTTTGAAATTGTTGAAACGAAAGGCAAAGTTTATTTGTGTAACATTGTGATATTTGAGAGTTAGACACACATCCTTATACACCATTGTGCTTGAGTGAAACACTTTCCTTGGTGAGGATTGGTTCCATGCACTCATTGAAAACATCTTGCCATGTTTGTTGATCTATCATTTGCATCTATCTTGTGACTTTTAATTTGTGAGCACCATGATTGAAGTTTAGCTTGTTAAGACTATATTGTCTCTTGAATGTGATTTATAAGTTGAGCAAGCATGATTGATTTTGTTTATTTGATTGAAACTATGCTTGACCAGCTAGACCATTGTGATAGAATTGTTTGCTAGGAGAAGTACTTTTGCTTGAGGACAAGCAAAGTTGTAAGTTTGGGGGTATTTGATAATGCTAAATTTTACCATATTTTAAGCATCATTTTAGTAGCAAAATCAACTCCTTTCTAACTTATAACTTGCTTAGTCCTCTTGTTTTGTCTTGTTTTCTTTATATTTGTGTTTTTGGCTACCTTGATGTACTTTCATCAATAATCCCTTATTTTGTAGCTAAAAATGAGCTTGGAAGACTCTCCAACAAACGATAGAACTGGACCAAGAAATTAGCACGAAGAAATGCCATCAGCAGTGCAAGAACGCTCGTCCCAGGAGAGAGAACGCTCGTCCCAGGAGAGCGGACGCTCGTCCAGAAGGCAGAAGAACGGACGCTCGTCCAAAGTGGAAGCACGAGCGAACGCTCGTCCCAGGACAGTGGACGTTCGTCCAGGAAGGAGGACGCTCGTCCAGAAGCGGGCGCTCGTCCAAGAAGTAGACGCTCGTCCAGCCAGGCAGAAGTGGCCGCTCGTCCAGCCAGGCAGAGGACGTTCATCCAGAAAGCTCGTCCAGAGGAGAGGACGTTCGTCCATGATAGGACGCTCGTCCCAGGCAGAGGACGCTCGTCCAAGCCAGAAGAGGGCGCTCGTCCAGATGCGAGAGGCTCGCGCCCGGGCGCGAAACAGACAGGGCGCCCGGGCGCGACTTTTCGCCGGTTTTGAATTTTTACGAGAGATTCGCGCCCGGGCGCGAAACAAAGAGGGCGCCCGGGCGCGACTTTTCGCCAGTTTTGAATTTTTACGAGAGCTTTGCGCTCGGGCGCGACTGACAGAGGGCGCCCGGGCGCGATTTTTACTGATGTGGCAGACAGCTTATTTAACCCTAAAACGCGAAGGGAAAAGGATCTTGGGCGGTCCAGACACGATTTCTCTCAATTGGAGCTCTTGGAGGCGAGCTAGGAGTTGTGGAAACAGTCCTTCTTCATCCTTGGGTCTTCTTCCTTCTCCCATTTCCACCATTGTTGTAAGCTTGAGCTCTCCATTCATGGGGAGCTAGTTTCATTATTGTTGGGGGATTGATGTAGCCACTGAAATCTTATGTAAAATACTATGTTTTGAATGAATTTATGCCTCTTTCATTGATTGTTAGTGTTTAATTCCTTTTCTTAATGCTTGTTGTGAAATTGCTACCCATTACATGATTTTAGGGTTTGCTTGATATTGGAAAATGTTGGGTAAATCTGGACTTGGATTAAACACCTAAAGGAAATAGTATCTAGGGATAGAGCTAGGACTTTTGGTTGTCTTAAGATCTCAATTCTTAATGCAGAAATAATTGTTAGGTTTTCCAAGGAATTGGAGTCTAATAAGGAAGTCTAGGCTCTCTCTACCAAGGAATTGGGTTTGAGTAATTTAGTAGATTGACATTGGCATTTGAATGAAGAGGAAGTGATTTTCTATACATAAGAGTGAAGTAGGTGAAATCATACCCCCAACAATACCATTCCATATCATTTCTAATCTTTCCATTTCCAAGTGTTTGAGTATCTAAGATCACTTTTATTAATTATGTTTCATGTTTACTCTATTTGCACAAAAACACAAATTATGAAGCATTCTTTAGTCTAAGTTAGTTGGAAATTATACGATTGTTTGGTGACACGAGTCTCTTGGGAAACGATACCCGGTCTTACCGGTTTTATTACTTAGAACGATTTGGTACACTTGCCAAAGAGTTAACAGTAATAAAAACACCTTCCTTTGATGAACGAACCAAAAGGAAACAACTCTGCCAACTTGAAGAGAATCGTTGTTGAGAGGGTCGCACCTCCCAACAAAAGTTGTGCATAAAAGAATGCAGTATAAACTAGGAAGTGACTCCTAGGTCGTCTCACAAGGACCAATTTGGGTTCAGTCTCAGATCAACACATAGTGGGGGGTTTTGAAAATCTGGTTTTATGCAGAAAGATTAAATTAAACTGAAATTTAAACACGACTAAATTGGAAATGACAAAGTAAATTCCAAAATAGTAAAACGAAACTAACATAGTGAAAATGAAATTGGAACAATAAGAATTCAAACAAAAATGAAATAGGAACTTGTTTTCCTCGTCCAAAACCGTAGCCTTTCCATATCAATCTCAACCTTACAGTTTTCTAGCCACCAACACCTTACCACTTCTTTTTTTTTTATAAAAAGGAAATAGAGTTTGCTATCATCAGCGTGCCCTTTACTAATGGGAGCCGTGCCACTTCTTCATACTTCCCATTTTGATGCGAAGACCTCTTCCTCTAAAGCAATTGAGTGCTACATGTGTTGCCTCCCTTTCCGTGACACCACACCCTTTCACCTAATCTACTTCTTCATTCTTAACCAAATAAAGAAACACATTCCTACACCTCCTGCTACCACATGTCCCATCATCTAGACTTTATCCTAATCTACTACTCATTCCATTAAAGCCAATTAAATGCTAGCATGTTCCTTCCTATCACCGTGCATCTACTACTACTGAATCAGCACATCTCTTTTTTTTTTTCTAAACGTAACACCCTTTTCTTCCACCTAATCTACCTTTCATCATGCACCGTTGCATACTGCATCTTCCACCTAATCTCCCAAGATTAAATCTCGTTGCTGCTTTACGCGTGCCTCCCTTCTTCCATGAATCAGCGCCTCCTTCAAATGTGTCCAGCCATCACCGTGCAGCTCCCTGCTTCCAGCTCTGCTGCTTCCTTTCTTCCAGCGCAACACGCCCGTGCACACCTCAGGCCGTGACACCTTCATTCCAGCACTGTTCCCGTACGCTCCCTGCTGCCAGCTGCTTCACCATTTGAAATCACCATTCCAGCTCCACTTTCCGTGCACACCAACACCTCATGCTTCCAACCGTGGCACATCCAACTCCATTCTACAAAGAACGTGTCAGCTGCTCTTCTTCCAGCTCCACGTGAATCACCGCTTGCAACTACTCCATGTGCGTGCTCCACTTCTTCTCCACGTCCGTGCACACCATTCCAACCGTGACTCTTCTTCTCTCGTCCCAGCAAAGATCCAGCAGTAGAGTGCGTTCCAAAATTAAAGCATAGCTATGAATCAGCGTTTCTTTCTAATAAAAAAAAAACTGAAATGCATCCCGTGTTGCCCATGGTATTTGGAAGCAAAATTAAAGTTCATGAATCCAGAAAAATGAATGGAAAATTCAAAGTGTCTTTTTATTCATCTCAAAAACGTTCAAAACCAAAACTGAGACTGAGAGAAAAAGTGCCAAAGTGTGTGGCGGCTGGGCACCCCCTTCTAAGCCCGTCTGTCCCTTTTTTTTTTAGGGTAGGGTCCACACAAATAAAACCTAGTGCCAAGTCATTAATTTCTAATTTTGGGTCTAATCTAATTTACCAAAAATTGTCCCAAAATGTAAAAGTTGATACAGAAATTCTAAACTACCGAATTACAATTTAATTAATTCTAAAATGTCTGCGTGGAGAGTCTTGAATTTATTTGGCATTCTTCCTGATGTCCCAAAATATACTTCCGAAATTTTCCTGCACTTCAAAAATGCACTTAATCAGCTCAGAAAACCCAAATTAGCACAATTACAATTTTCCGACCAAATTAAGCAGAATTCGGAAAACAAGGAAATAACAAACAATTAAACACAATTCCCTGGTTTATTTAAGTGCATTAAACTAAATATAATTTAAGAAATAACGACTCATCAATCGCTCCATCCTTTGACACACAAAGCACGAGCTTCTCCTGTTCACAAGACTTGGCAATAGCAATGAACTGGCACTTGAGAACTTCCTCAGATAGCACTGTATTCTCAATTACGCTTAGTTGTCGTCTAAAGTGTTTGGCAAGGTTTATATAGGCTACTGGTCCGAAACTGAAACGACATATTACAACTGTCAGTGATAATCGATTATTATAAGTGATAATCGATTATCTGCAAGACTTGGAACGGTTTGAATTTTTAACACTTCAACCGATCGGTTCGAGTTCTTCACCTTCTGCCGCTCGGTTGGATTTGTCACAACCTCTTGTCGTTCGGTTTTCAAATATGTTTGCCCTAAGCCCTTATCACCTTTTGTCGTTCGGATTGGTTACTTATATCTTTCCAGCGTTCGGTGTTAGCTGCTCGGTCTCAGTCATTCCTCGCTATCGCTCGGTCCGAACTACTTGGTCTTAGTCAAGCCTTAAAACGTTCGGTCATGCCTTGTTTGATCACTGTCATCACATATTTAGTTTGTTGTTGGAAGTCGTTCGGTCATCAACTGTTCGGCCTATATCTGTTAATGACCGTTCAGTATTCAACTGAGTTTGGCCAATGTTCAACTCCGTTCGGTCTTGAATTGCTATTCACTGCCAAGTCTTTAACTAGTACATACCATTCGGTCTTTGACTGATAGTGATCGTTCAGCTGTTGATATGTAGGTACTCTTGGTCTTCAGTTGTGTTCGGCTAGTAGTCAGCCAGTGTTCGTCTTCAATCTTATTTTGACTGTTCGGTTTTCAACTGTTGAGTGACCGTTCGGTCACAGTCATGCCTTCCACTGCTTTGTCTTGGTCATAACTTTACCGCTCGGTCATGAGGTCTACCGTTCAATCTTGATGTCTTCTCTTATGCAAAAATGCTTTTAAACTCTCATACAAGAGAAGTCTTCTTATTCTTTACTTTGTAACATCATCAAAATCATCATCTTCAAGGTAACAATGCTCCTCATTGGTAACAATCTCCTCCTATTTTATGATGATAAAAGATCCCTTGTTTTAAAAGCATTTCTTTCCTGCACATATATCAGACTTACAAAAACAAACATGTTAGAAGTAACCGTACTACTTGAAAACACTTTCTCCCCCTTTTTGATCATAAGCAAAAAGTAAGCATGCTCCCCCCAATAAAATAATGTATGCACGAAATGAGAACGTGAAAAGGATGGATTTATTTGGGGAAAATATTATTACAGCATAAGGAAATATAACCAAATTAGTACACTAATGGAAATCAAGCAAGCAAGCAGCCTAATCTAGAAATCGGGAGTAGGTGGTCTTTCCGAAGGAGGCAGATTGAGGCGATTTTCAATGTTGCCAAGACGAGTGTCAAAATCATCAAACTTCTCAATCACATATTCCTCATGAGTTTACTGCATTTCAATGAGTTCATCAAAACGTGCCTGATGAGCTAAACTCATGTCCTCCAATTGCTTGGACAAATTTGCAAAGTACTCTTCCATTGAGAGAGAGGAGGATGAAGGCATGGTAGAAGGTCCAGCTTCAGATTGAGCAGTAGCTCCTACTGGTTCGGTCATATGGGCATCTATATCATCATATTCATCATCTTGATGATCATCATCCTTGTGAATGATCATGCGCCCACGCGCGACAAAACCCATTTGACGAAACGTTGTTTCTCCAATTTTAGTGCCAATTGCTTGGATGGGTTGGGTGAGCTCACCTTCTATATGAACTCCTTTGTATTCAATAATCCTAGAGCTTAGAAGAGCGTAAGGCAGATGATAGGCATGATACTTTTTGGCCTTTACCATAGTATCAGAGATGAATGCAGGCCAATCAATATGGATATTATTTAAAATCCCATAAAAGAAGAAGGAGATCCTGCTCAGAACATTGAGCATGATTTGTAGCACGGGGGCACAAAAGCCACACTATCAGATAATGAATTAAGCGTTCTTCTACCTTGAAGCCACCCACCAGCAATTGACGACGATGTGTTTGCCGTTGAGGATGTCGCAGGAATGATTGGAAGACTAGCAAACGATTGAAGTCCAGAACCCTAAGGTGAAATTTGAAACCATCATTCCAAATGGTGAATTGTGTCACATTAGTCCATATGTTGTCATTCAAAATAATTGACCCCTTTTACCTTTGTTGTGACGATGTCATCGTGTTATTTTTAAATTGAAGTAGAACACTCTAATGAGATCAGGATATATACAACCTTTTTGTTCTACTAGATGAGTAAGACCTTGAGCTCCAAATAAATTAGGGAATTGGAAGCCATAAAATCGATAGAAATCCAACCTGATAAATTTAATATCCATGAGCCGATGTTCCTGTCAAAAGTTGGCAAAATCAGCATGCTTTTCGGGATCAGACATACAGCCTTCAATGGAAGCAGAACGAGCATCTCGTGAACGAGATGAAGAAGCACTAACAGTCCTCCTACGAGGTCTTCTCACTGGAACAGAGTTTTTGGATGCAAGGAGTGGATGTTTAATCGATTATGAGAGAGTATTTATAGGAAGAATGGAACAACTAGCCGTTTATGGCTATTTTGAAATGTTATAACGACTCTATTTTTTATATTGCACGCGTGATAATCAATTATTGTAAGTGATAATCGATTATCGGTTAAAAAAATATTTTCCAGAAGTTCAAGGACAATCGATTATTGATGGTAATAATCGATTATCTGTCCATAACTACCCAGATGTGAAGAGCCTTTTCTTTTTTTCTTTTTTTTTAGGATAATCGATTGTGCCGCAGAATAATCGATTAATTGCAGACCGACCCCTTTCTCAGACGCTTGGAATAATTGATTATAAACCTTGGATAATTGATTAAATACGTTGGGAGTACGAAAAAAGTGAAAAAGTTAGAAATCCCGAGTTTAAGACATATCTATGACTCCTAACTCTCTTCTAAGTTCATAGAATCTATCTTTAGGCAAGGCTTTTGTGAAAATATCTGCTAATTGATTCAAAGTATCAATATATTCTATAGAAAAATTACCTTTTTGGATATGATCTCTTAAGAAGTGATGTCTTATCTTTATATGCTTAGTTCTAGAGTGCATTATGGGGTTCTTGGTTAGGTTTATAACACTAGTATTGTCATATTTCAGAGGAATGTGATCAAGGAAGATATCAAAATCCTCAAATTGTTGTTTCATCCACAAGATTTGGGCATAACAATTGCCTGCAACTATATATTCAGCTTTAGTGGTAGACAAGGTGACGCATTCATGTTTCTTTGAGTGCCAAGACACTAAAGAACATCCCAGAAAATGACAAGTACCATTGGTACTCTTCCTATATATTTTACAGCCCCCATAATATGCATCAAAATAACCAACTAAGTTATGCAATGCATCAGAAGGATACTAAAGTTCAAAAGAGATACTTCCTTTTAGGTATTTTAAGATTCTCTTAACAGCTGTTAAATGAGATTCCTTAGGATTTGCTTGGTACCTAGCACATACACACACACTTTGCATAATATATGGTCTACTGGCAGTAAGATACAATAGAGATCTGATCATCCCTCTAAACAAAGTTTGATTAATGTCTGCTCCAGATTCATCCTTATCTAAGTAATAAGAAGTTGCCATAGGGGTGTTGGCTTCTTTACAAGTATCCATTCCAAATTTTTTAAGTACTTCTCTACAATATTTGGTTTGGGACACAAAGGTTCCCCCTTCCATTTGCTTTATTTGTAGTCCCAAAAAGAAATTTAGTTCACCCATCATAGACATCTCAAACTCACCTTGCATTATATTTACAAAACCCCCTCACATAAGGAATCATCAGTAGATCCAAATATAATATCATCAACATACACTTGAACAAGCAGAATATGCTTTCCCACTTTCTTAATGAATAAGGTTGAATCAACCTTTCCACTAGAAAAATCTTTTTCAATAAAGAAGGTACTAAGTCTTTCATACCAAGACCTAGGTGCCTGTTTAAGGCCATACAATGCCTTTTTCAGTTTATACACATGATCAGGAAATTTAAATCTTCAAATCCAGGAGGTTGATTAACATATACCTCCTCTTTTATAAAACCATTCAAAAATGCACTTCTTACATCCATTTGATACAATTTAAATTTCATCAATGATGCATAAGCAAGTAAAAGTCTAATTGCTTCTAACCTGGCTACCAGAGCGTAGGTCTCATCATAATCTATACCTTCCTCTTGACAATAGCCCTTTGCAACTAGCCTTGCTTTGTTCTTTGTAATGTTTCCATCTTCATCAAGCTTATTTTTGAACAGCCATTTTGTGCCAATGACTTGATAGTCTTCTTTTCTAGGAATAAGTTCCCAAACGTCATTCCTTACAAATTGGTTTAGCTCTTCTTGCATAGTAATGCACCACTTATCATCTTGAAGAGCTTCTTTTATGTTTTTGGGTTCTAATTGTGACACAAAAGCTACTGTTAGACAAAAATTATTTAAATTACGTCTAGTAGTTACCCCTTTTGAAATGTCTCCAATGATGTTGTCCAGAGGGAGGCCACGTGGTTGTTTATAAATCTTAGGATCCATTTCTTGATTTTGAGTTTGTCTATGATTATTTTCGTTTAAGTAAATCTCTTCAAGAGCTTCCCTTAAGTAATCCTCATCTCCTGCAATAGGTTTATTCGACTCAAGAGGGTTTACCTCAAGGTCCACAATTTCATCAAAGACAACTGTTAATCTCTTTGGCAAGTGCACCAAATCGTTCAAGTAATAAACCGTGGTAAGATCAGGTATCGTTTTCCCAAGAGACTCGTAATACTAGAAAATTATGCGATTAACAACTCATTTAGACTCAAGAACAACTCATCATTTAAGAATATATGCAAAAAGATAAATTCACAAGTAATTACAAGGTTGGACTTTGGTATTGAAGGCACTTGAAAATGGAAAAGACTAGAAATGGTATGAAATGACATTTTTAAGGTTAGTTTTCACCAATGCACTCTTGTGTATAACCAATTTCATCTCGTCTCTATCAATTTACTAAAGTCAATCCACTAAAACACTCTAGCCCTAATCCCTTATGTGAAAGAGCCTAGGTTTTCCTTATCAAACTCCAATCCCTTGGACAATCTAACAAGCAAACCAGCATTAAGAACTAGGATCTAAGACAACATGTGAATCATATCCCATCCCTGGCTCAATGACCCACAAGGACTCTTGTTTCAGTTCAAGATTTCATATCCCATCCCTGACTCAATGAAACCCCAAAATCAAGTCATGAACGTCCCCATTACATGTAAGCTTTAAGATCGGAAACAAGAATACTAGTAATAGATAGAAAAGACATTTATAAAAACGAAACAATCATTCATTACACAAGAATTCATAGGCTACATCTAACTCTAACAAGATGAATCTGGTTCTCCATTTCCATGGAGAACCCTAAAGCTTACAAACATGGAAGATGGAAGAAGAAGGAGACCCAAAGGAAGAGGATGAGATGTTCCCACAAGCTCCTTGCGCCCTCCATGAGCTCCAGACGTGAAATCGTGCCTCCAAAAAACCAAAGACCTTTTTTTCTTTCTGCCTCATGAGTATATATACTTCCCGAATTCTCGCTTAAGCGAGAATAAACTTCTTGGAGAACATAGTCATTCTTGCTTAAGCTAAATTATTCTCGCTTAAGCGAAAATGACTTTTAAATCAATGATTTCCTGGATCACCGAGGCTCTTCAATGTAATTGAGGATCTTCCTAACATCAAAATAGATAAAAAAAAACAAGGATTAGAGTATTATTTACGTAATGTAGCTCAAAATATAGATAAATAATAAAAGAGAGGATTTAAGCAAGTAATAAGCTAAATAAGAGTTGATTTTGCTACTAAAATGATGCTTAGATAATGGTAAGAATTAGCATTATCAACAACATGTATTGATTCCTCAATTATTAAAGTTCTCCTATTAAATACTCTGTATGCTTTGCTAGTTAATGAATAACCTAAAAAGATAGCTTCATCAGATTTAACATCAAATTTTTCTAGATTATCTTTACCGTTATTTAATACAAAGCATTTGCATCCGAAGATTCTTAAATGTGACACATTCAGTTTTCTACCTTTAAACAATTCATAGGGAGTTAACTTAAGAATGGGTCTAATAAGCACCATGTTCAGTACATAACAAGCAGTACTAACTACATTAACCCAAAAATATTTAGGTACATTAGATTCGTTTAAAAGAGTCCTAGCCAATTCTTCTAATGACTTGTTTTTCCTTTCAACAACCCCATTCTGTTGAGGAGTTCTAGGTGCAAAAAAATTATGAGTAATTCCATACTTATCACAAAATTTTTCAAAGGATTCATTTTGAAACTCACTACTGTGATCACTTCTCTAAGTTTTGATTCTCAAATCCTTTTCATTTTGAATACGTTTTGTAAAAGTTTTGATTGCTTTAAAAGCTTCATTTTTCAAGGTCAAAAATAGGGTCCAAGTAAATCTAGTATAATCATCAACAATCACAAGTGCATAATAGTTCCCACCAAAACTTTTAATTCTAGATGGACCAAACAAGTTCATATGCAAAAGTTCTAAAGGTTTTGATGTAGAGATCATGCTTTTGGATGAAAAAGAAGATTTTGTTTGTTTTCCTTTTTGACATGCAGAGCATGATTTGTCTTTCTCAAACTTTAACTTAAGCAATCCAATTACAAGATCTTTGGAAATCAATTTATTTAGATGTTGCATATGAATGCGTGTAGCTCTTTTATGCCATAGAGAAGGATTTTCCTCCTTAACAACCAAACATGTTATACTATGAGTAGATGCACTTTCAATATCAGTCAAATAAATGTTATTATGCCTAACACCTTGCAAAGCAATATCAGAAGAATTCTTAAAGTATATGGTGCATTTGTCACTTTCAAAAGTTACCTTGAGACCTTTGTCGCATAATTGGCTTATGCTTAGGAGATTGTGTTTGAGACCTTCAACGTATAAAACGTCTTTTATTGTCAATGTGTTTCCTCCTCCAATGTCTCCAGTTTCAATGATTCTACCTTTGTTGTTATCCCCATATGTTACAAACCCTTGCTTCTTCTTCTCAAATGAGATGAACCTTTTCTTGTCACCAGTCATATGTCTTGAACAACCACTGTCAAGATACCACAATGACTTCTTTAACATAGTAGGTTCCTGCAAAACAAGTTGAGCAAGAATTTAGGTCCCCAATCTCATTATGGGTCCTTGGGGTCAGTTCATGCAATCAAACATCATTTTATAACTTTAACCCATGCAAATTTCCCATTTGGAACATCAAAATGTTTAACGTTGCATTTGTTTGATGTATGACCATGTTTCATGCAGTAAAAACAACAAACCTCATGTACCTTATTTTTCACAAAAGTTCCCTTTGCAACTCAAACTCTACGAGTTCTTTTCACTTTAGACTTCTTGTTTTGATGCATGTCTTTATTTATCACATTGCTTTTAGTAAAATTTGTTTTAACATGTGAATGAGGCTTGGTTGCCTTTGCAAGTAAGTTCTCAAGTATGTTAATATCAAACATATGACTCTTACAAGATAGACATTCAACAGGTTGTACAGATGCATTAGATTCAGATAATTTAGTTTCAAGATTACTAACTTTGTTTCTCAAAACAACTTCTTCATCTAGCACTTTTCCATACTTCATTTTCAGTTCATTATGCTCCTTTTTTAGTTTTTTTATGTGCAGCATCAAGTTTTTCAAATTCATTCATTAATTCAAAGAATGTTTTTTCTAAATCTAATTCACTAAACTCAAAGCTAGAATCACTTACTTAACTTTCAGTGTCTTCTGAGTTAGCCATTAAGCAAAGATTTGCTTCTTCATCTGAATCACTTGAGCTTGAAGAGCTAGAAGCATTTTCTTCCCAAGCTATGTAAGCTTTCTTCTTCTTTGGAAACTTTCTTTCCTTCTTTTCTTCACTCTTCTTATTCTTAGGACAATCAATCTTCACATGTCCTCTTTCTCCACATCCATAGCACTTGATACTTGATGGAGAACCTTGACTTTCTTTTCTTTCTCCACGATATTTTTCTTTACCTTTTGCTCTCATGAACTTTGAAAATTTCTTTATCATGAGGCTCATGTTTTCCTCATCATTAGAGTCATCGTCCTCATTTCTTTTTGAACTTTTTTCCTTAGAAATTTCAGATTTGAAAGCAAGAGTCTTCTTCCTTCCTTGATCCTCTTCCGTAGTCAATCTATTCAATTCAAGTTCGTGCTCACGAAGCTTTCCAAAGAGAATTGCCATCGACATTTGGGTGAGATTTTGTGACTCTAAGATAGTTGTCACCTTTGGTTGCCAATACTTGTCCAATGATTTAAAATTTTTTACATTTAATTCATCTGTATCAAATGTCTTACCCAACCAAGTTAAGTGGTTCACAATATGAGTGAAGCGCTTTTGAACATCAGAAATAGTTTCTCTAGGTTGCATTCTGAACATCTCATATTCCTGGATGAACGTTTTCTTCCTTGCGCGTTTCACATCATCAGTACCCTCATGTGTGACTCTGAGGACCTCCCACATCTCTTTTGCTGTCTTACAAACTGAAATTCTATAAAATTCATTGGGTACAACAACAGATAAAATAATATTGCGAGCCTTAATATCAAATTAGGCTCTTCTATTTTCCTCAGGAGTCTAATTAAAGTATGGTTTTTCTACTTCTACACCATCAACAGTTCTTTTAGGAATATAAGGACCATTTAGTACAGCTTCCTAAATGCCTCTGTTAACAGACCCCATAAAAATTTCCATTCTGACTTTCCAGAAGGCATAGTTATCACCAGTAAAAAGTGGTGGTTTGTTGATGGAAGCACCCTCGATATATACTTGACTTTGATGACCGACCATTTTCAAAAAAATTGAAAGAATATCAAAGCAAGCTCTGATACCAATTGTTGAAACAATCGATACCTATTTTGCGTAACGGAAATATTAAAACAAAGTTTGATACAAATTGTTAACAACAAAGATCTTGTTTGGTCACTTTAAAAAATGGTTCCTTTAATTTTCTCTTAAACGTTTTATCAAACTGTTGATGAGCAGAAAATATAAAGAGTGCAGGGAGTAGAAAAATCACACAAATGATTTTTATTCTAGTTCGAATCAAAAGATTTTACGTCCATTTGTTAATCACTATGAAGAGTGATTAACCTTTTCACTAAAAAACTGTTTTACAATTACAATAGAGTGATTAAAAAATAATAGTAACAAAAACACCTTCCTTCGACGAACAAACCAGAAGGAAACACCTCTGCCAACTTGAAGAGAATTGCTCCGTCCTTTGTCCGAACTACTTGGTCTTGGTCAAGCCTTAAACTGTTCGGTCATGCCTTGTTTGATCACTGTCATCACATATTCAGTCTGTTTTTGGAAGTCGTTCAGTCATCAACTGTTCGGCCTATATCTGTTAGTGACAATTCGGTATTCAATTGAGTTTGGCCAATGTTCAACTTTGTTCGGTCTTGAACTGTTATTCACTGCCAAGCCTTTAACTAGTACATAATGTTCGGTCTTTGACTAATAGTGACCGTTCGACTATTGACATATAGGTACCGCTCGGTCTTCAGTATTTTCGGCCAATGGTCAGCCATTGTTTGTCTTTAATCTGTTTTTGACCATTCGGTTTTCAACTGCTGAGTGACCATTCGGTCACGGTCATGCCTTCCACTGCTTGGTCTTGGTCATAACTTTACCGCTCGATCATGAGGTATATCGTTCAGCCTTGATGTCTTCTCCTATGCATAAATGCTTTTAGACTCTTATACAAGAGAAGTCTTCTTATTCTTTACTTTGTAACATCATCAAAATCATCATCTTCAAGGTAACAATGCTCCTCATTGGTAACAATTTAGGATTTGGGATAGGGAAAGAAAGGAAGAGTGCTTAAGAGAGCTTAAGGTAGCATCCATAAGTTTTCTTTTTGTCACTGTTCAGTTCAGCTGGTGCTTGAAGATGAAACGTGACATAGTGGGCAAGTAAGGTGGCATCATACATGGCACACCATTAGCCACCTCAGAGAAAATTTAACACCATATATTTTAAGGACTTAAAATACGAGTTTCATAATTACAAGAATGAAAATAAACAAACCTTTCAAAGAAGGACGAAACCCAAAATTGCATGATACTTTAGGGACTAAAAACATATTTAACCCAATTTTTTATGATCTTACCAATGATCTAATGGCAAGTATGAACCCAAACCTATAAATATAAGACAGTAAAAAAGATGTATATGTTGCAGTTTTGAAATCCAAGTTATATATATAATTTTTGGTGATTTTTCAAAGCACAAACTAGAAATAAATGATAATAAAAGGACTACACATGAATCTAGACAATATGGATGGATTAAAAAGTAAAAAAGACTCAACAAAAACTTAAAAGCACACAAACATTAGCCTAAACTACCAAAACAAAACCTATAAATCGTTGATAACAACATTTTTGCATTTCTAACCTTTTTTGACATTTTGATCATAACTTTATTCATAGAACTCTAAATTAACTGATTTTTCTTTTGTTGGAAAGTAAACTAAAAGGGTTTTAATTTGACTATAAATATGTATTTTTTAGACCTTTGAGCTAGATGCAATTTAATTTTGAAAATCATCAACGTCTACTACAGAGTAAAGGAGGTTGATTTGGACCATTCCAAGATAACTACAACTAGATAATAATGGAATAACATGAAAAACACGAAAATAAAAGCAAAGAGAGAGACCAAGTTACGTAGCTCTTGAAGAACTTAAGCTCTTGATACCAAATGATGACAATCTCTTAGCTAGGTTGGGCCAAAACTAGAAGGGAAGCCAAGGAGAGGGTAATGGATTGATGATGTGTCGAATGATGATGGGGAAAAATGGCTAAGTGTCTCCGCCTTGGAGAATTTTATGGTGATGGAGGTGGTGTTTATTGATGCTCTAAGAGAGGTTGAGTCAACTCTTGGAAGAAGGTGGCTAGAGGAGACCACTTGGGTTACTTTAGCCTAGAATGACCTAATAAGAGTAGTGTGGCTCAAACTCCTTTAATCCAAACTCCACCTCCTTCACCTAAACACACCTTTCCTCATTGATCCTCTAAAACGTCTCATAAACCAAACACACTTCTCACTTCCATGTTAAGATAAGATCGTCTAGAGAAACTAAACTGTTTGACAACTCGAGTTTTGAAGTTTAATAAATTATCATTAACGAAATATCGTTTAGTGAAATATAATGTCCAAACAAAGTACATATCAAAATATCTTTACTAAACATATGTAAGATAAATAATAACATGTCAATTATAAAAAGATAAACTTGATAAAATATGTCTAGTGAAACAAGTAGTAAAACACATCTAGTGAAACAACTAGTAAATATTATATATCTTATTAATTATACCACTCTGAAAAAACATAAACTCTATTAATCGTTTATATTACGAATTATGTTTCAACATATAAAAGATTAAATACATGAACATATTAGATTTTGTCTGATGTGCTTTTTTTTATTCTTTGTGTCCAAATATTGACAATACTGTTTATATATTTTTCTAATTATTATAATTTTTAGAATTTTATAATAATAATAATTTTATTATTTTTTATTATCATAAAAAAATAAACATATATACGTATAGATATATTTTTTAATTGAAACTGAAAAAATTTAAAAGTAACCCAACAAATATTAAAACAAATGTTTGTATAAAATTGAAATAAATAATACTATATTTTAAAATATTCTTATTGTTTTGTTAATAATATAAGCTGGTAATTAGGTCATTAACCTTATATGGAACACTTTATAGGAAAATTATTTTCTAATATATATAAAAAAAAGGAAAAACACGTTAGCACTCACAAACATACGTGTTCAAAGCAGTGTCAACCGCCCGCAACGCAAACCAGGTTCAGTCCTATAAATACCCCAACAGGAAACAGATTCTCTTCAGTTTGGGTGCACAGAAACACTTCATTTGGTTTTGTAACTTCACTTCAAACCTTTCTCTTTGAAACCCTAATTCCCAAATCTTTTTCATGGACTTCTCGAAGAAGCGGAAGACCGAAGAGAACGGCGATACTGATTCTCTGTCGTCACCACCCTCCCAAGCATTCCCCACCGCCACCGTCCCCACAACCGCCCCCCTGGCAGCGGAAGACATCCGCAAGATCTTGCGTCCGTTTTCCCAGGAACAGCTCCTCGACCTCCTCCAATCAGCGTCGCTACGCCACTCCGATGTCCTCGACGCCGTGCGCACCGTCGCGGACCGCGACTCTACTCTCCGTAAGCTTTTCGTTCGCGGACTTGCCGGCGAAACCACCAGCGAGACCCTGCGCAGCGTGTTCTCCACGTTCGGCGAACTCGACGAGGCCATCGTGATCTTCGACAAGGCCACGGGACGCTCCAAGGGCTATGGCTTCGTGGTCTTTCGCCACGTGGATGGCGCCATCCTCGCGCTGAAGGACCCAAGCAAGAAGATCGATGGTCGCATGACGGTAACGCAACTCGCCGCAGCTGGTGGACCTGGGGGCTCCGGCGACGTATCAGCGAGGAAGGTTTTCGTCGGGAACGTGCCGTTCGAGATTTCCTCGGACAAACTACTGAGCGAATTCCTCAAGTTTGGAGAGGTCGAGGAAGGGCCTCTAGGGTTTGACAAATCGAGTGGCAAATCGAGGGGCTTCGCTTTTTTCGTTTATAAGACGGAGGAAGGTGCGAGGGCTTCGTTGGTGGAACCTGTTAAGACCATTGATGGGCACCAAGTGATTTGCAAATTGGCTGTGGATAGCAAAAAGACGAAACCCTTTGGAGGGGATCAACATCAGCATCAACACACGCAGCATCAGCAGCAACAACAGCAACATCCGCAGCAACAGATGCAACAACAAGGTCCTATGATGATACCTCAGTATGGTGGATATGGTGGGAATGGCTATGGAATACAGCACTCGGTGCCACCGTATAACAATCCGGTTCAGGTTTCTGGTGGTGGTGGGTATGGCCACGGAATTGGTGGTGGATATGGTAATTCGCAGATGGGTGGACCGGTTTCCGGTGACTACGGAACTAGACTGCCTCCCAATTCTGGTGGGGGATTCGCTGAAGGCTCCCAGTATGGCTACCCTGCTTCTTCCACGCTTCCACCACAGCAGCAAGTGCCTATGCCGAGACCTCCACCCGGAGGAATGTACCAAGGCGTGCCACCCTATTATTGAGGTAATGTTTTTCGTTATGAAAGCATAGTAGACTGCTGATTAGTCCATCCTTCTGTTCATTGGATATATAATTTATAACTGGGTCTGTGTTTTAGCTGAACTTGCATTAGATTGTTGAGAAATGCAAGCACTACACCTTTGAATGCAGTCTTTAATATTGACTTGGAAATTATAAAGAAAAATTTGGTCCTGGAACTTTTTATTATTGAGTTTCATGCTTAATTCTCTACTTTTCAACAGAATGTAAATGATAATAGAGTGGGCTACTAGAACTCCTCTAGGTTTTTCTTAAAAGAAATGGAGTTATGGTTTTTAAAATGCAAATGCAGGTTTTTACTTGTATGTCTGAATGACTCATTTATCTTGCAATGTGTTTCGCAAAATTGATTGCTGGTATGAATTGGGTTTAATTTCTTTTGTACACATCATACTTTTCTTTATGGTCTGTGCATGTTGAAGTTTATTTAATTGTTGATTGTAATTATCATTCGAGTGATGGTTATCTCTTTTGGGCTTTGACAGTTCGTTTTGTTATTAAATGTTAATGATTGGTTTGAGTTTTGGATAGGTGTTTCATTCAGGTTTGTGATGGCTTCTTGGACGCTAATGCTTTAAATGGTTGTGCTGCTTTCGTGCATGCAGACAATGAAATCTTTGGTTTTGGTTACATGGACCTGTAATTTGTTGCTGCTTCACTACCTCTGCATCTATGTGTTATGGTTCCATTTATGATGGGTGTTAGTTGAAGCTTACATGACTTGGCGTAGTACTTGAATGTAGTACTTATGTGGAAATTTTGTAGAATTTTTTATTTATAGTTTTTGCCTAGATTATTTCCTAATTTATTGACTAAATGCTAAGGTGGTTACATTAAATTTTGAAATTGTTCTTTATTGTGGTCTATATTCCTTGCATATATTACTCTGGTTGTCATGGTGACTTTATGTATTCTTTTAATTTCCGATAACTGCAAGTATTTATTTGCGTTGTATGGTGGCATTCGTGATACTTTTGGATAATGTTTGAAATATCCTTCCGTCATGGTTTTGTACTAAATTCAGCATCAAATTTAATGAGTAAATTAGTTGCCTCAAGTCTTTTAGAGGCTTATTTGAATTGTCTTGTTGAGATGCACAGTTGGTTTGCCCTGAAATGGATGGTTGTGAACACCTTTAAAAATTGCACGATGACATATTTGAGTATTTTTTGAAATATCCTTTCTCTTGTTTATTTTACTAAATTCAGCTTCAATTAATGACCAAAAAATTTTTCTCAAGCCTTCATCCACACTGTGTTAAAGATGAGATCTGCTATGGATTTTACCTAAACTTGTAAATTGAAAAATCCCAACTGTGAGATTGACCACCATGTTTGTTGTGAAATCAGAGCTTAAACTTGATGTGGCAATTGCAATGCCGTGCTTTTTCATGTATAAAAGGTAAAAGCCTTTAATTCTAATGTTAAATTTATAATGATTACTTTTAAGCTCCATTCCACCCCCACCTAACCTGCTCTGAAATAAATATTAAAGGTAGAAAAGCGAAAGAATTTAACAAGATTTTTTTCTTGAGTAAACCACTAATTTGATTCTTGAAATATTACATTCTCTCGTGAGTGGTTTTTAAAGTAACACAGACTACTAAAGTAATCCTAGAAGTATTTTAAATCAAAGTAAACCCTTTAAGAAGTATACTTTAGGGATGACTTGAAGTTTTATTACTTTCGGAATTATTTGAGAGAGTTTGAGAATTAATTGGTGATTTACTTGTATTTTATTTGTTTGTATCTATTACGTCAGGTATGCAGCTTTATAATGTTGGCTTAGGTCTTAACTGAACCTCACAATCAATTTGTAGGGAAAATATTGTCCTGGCTTTGAACTCAATTTTAGTCTTATCTTTATCTAATTTGAGCCTAAAATTATCACCCTTGGGACTACAAATTCGGCAATCCTTAAAGAGGTTGCAACTAAAGAGAACTAAGGGTTACTGCAGCTAAGGTAGCTTTCTGGCACATCCCCTCTCATCCAAGGCGATTAGCTTGGAGTGTGGCAATCATTTGGCCCAACTATGGATATAGGATAGACTTCTATACCTTCTTAAGGTTTTAGGTTAGAGCCTAATCAACCCTCGTAAAACTTTTTTATAAGGTGGGGATTGTCGTAGCTCTATGTAAGCCCTATCTCTAGTGGATTTGATACTAAACACCATTCTTGATTAGGTATATTTCATTTTTTTATATTGTGTTAAAAGTAAAGTATGAAATCTTAGAATTTGGACTTAGGACCTAATTTGATCTCACAACCTCATTTAACTACCTTGAAAGGTGAGAATTATCCAAACTCTATTCAAGCTGTATCTCTTCTTGATTTGACACTAAACACCACCTTTGAGGCTGCTGTCATGGAGAAGTTTCAACTAAGATGGGCTCTTGGTGACTGCAGTTTAGATAGATGGCTTTATAGTAGAAGATGAAGAGCATTACAGTGTAATTGCGTTGGTTGTTTGCCTGATTTTTCATTTTGCTGCTGTTGAATAGTGAAGCTTCAATTAGGATCTTGTTACTGCTCTTTCTTAAATCAGTTTACATGTTACTGCTATTTTATTACTTACTTTCTTTGCTAAATCAGGCTACTTGTTAATGCAATTTTGTTACGTAAAATGTTTTGTCTCGTCTTGCAAGTGTTTCTCATGGGAATAATAATTAACTTGCTTTGCTATAGTTTGGTGTTTATTTTATTCATTTTGATCTGTCATGATCATGCTTTTGAGCCAAATAAATTATTGTATGTTTCTTTGGGAATGTTTCTACGATTTCTAATTTTGATTGCTTGTGTATCAAAACTTGTGTATGTCCATATGTGCTGCTCTTTCTAATGATTTTCGAGGTGATCCTCCTGGTCGTTTTCGATTTGAAGTAGTTCGGCCAACACCGCCTTGCTGTTATCCTTCTGAGGTTAGGACTTTTAAATGCCATTTTGGTTTCCAAATGTTCATTGAAGGAGCCTAGCTATTTTCCCATAGGGTTTTAATTACTACACAACGCTGTTGACCAATCAAAAATCACTATTGGTATAATAACTATTAGCATAGTTACTATAAAACCTATCATACATAGTGGCTTGTGATTGGAAAACAGTGTAAAAATTCTTTACATTCTCTTTTGCTTATTTAATCACATTGAAAGTGACAATTACTTTGTAATAATTTTGTAGGGAAACATTCGTCTTAGCATAAGTGTATGGGACATGGTTTAATTTAATATAAGTGCTTTTGATTTATTTTTCGAGGTTACACACGCACGCAACATTCAATTATTAATTCGTGCCCTCTTGTCTGCAATAAATAGACCAGATAATGTTATTAGTTATGTAATCTGTACTGGAGATGAAACAAAATATATTCTTTTCATGCATAATAAATGTAATGTGTCTACATAAAATAATATCCACTTTCTATTTAGACAGTGTATCCAGTTCAATGTTCTATGTTAACATGGAGATAGACCCTACTCGTTCAGTTGTGAAAATCAAATATCAGGAGAATTTTTGCATGGTGCATCTTCTCGTAGAAAGCAAGATCACATTTGATTGTTGTCCGTTGCAATTGTAATAAATCAGTAACGTGATACGATATCAATATCCATGCTCGACAGGTGTTAGAGATCTGTTGAGAAAAATCTGGAGGTTTTTTCTTTTTGCCTTACAATTCATTGTCATGCTAAAAGATTTTATACCATTCCTCTATGGAATAAACCTGGTCAGCGTTTGATGTATGCATGCATATCGATACGAAAGATATAATGCTATTTTGGGTTTTATGTTTTGGTGTATTTTAAAATATTTTAATGAAAGACGGGTTAAGGATGAAAAATTCATTGTTTTGCCACAGGTAAAGTAGTATTAAATAATTACGCTTGGTAGATTGAATCATGATTGGAGATCGGGTTTTAAGAGTGTAAATTATTCGAAGTATTATGCCTGATTATGAGTAAATATGTTTGAAGTTGTTTGTAGTTGCAAATTATCGCATTGTACTGGAATTGACCCCCAATACGTGATTGGTCCTTTACACGTTGAACAACTATGATCTAAATTTTGACCAGATTTTGTTTAAAAGGTTTCTATATAGATGTATAATTATTTGTAGTTGTGAATAAATGTAGTACTAATACAAGTTCATCTCTTATAGCAATGACGTTGAGATAGGCTAATGTTTTTTATATATAGAATGTAAATGGGTTTTAAGTTATTTGTTGAAACGCTAGAAATAAAACTAACATGTGAAGTTATTTGGATACTATATATTATAACAGAAATGTTAAAAGTGAAAATGGAAAGAGACTGATTACTATTTCTTAATCTGTGATAGTTGTGTAGAAATGTCAAATATACAGATGGATGAGTTTTCCACGTAAAATTGCTTTCGCTTAAACTGTACCATCAATGACTGTCTTCACAGGTCAATTAAGTCTTTTAAGAAATTTTAAGATAGAATGAGCCTCAGTTTGGCAAACTTTTGGAGCTTGTGCTGGTAACCAGGGACTTAAGCCCATTAGAAGAATCCTCACCTGCATTAACCCTTTTAGTTATTATTTCCATATTCCTATGCAGACTTTCTCTCACTAAACTCTTCATCGTTCTCCTCCCTTCTTCTGTGTCTCTTTGATTTTTAAGTGTTACATATGCAATTCTTGAAGACTGTGGGCCTAAATGTGGCCCCATTTCTATTTGGCTTTCATCCCTGAACCATCGCAATAATTTCCTTGCTCTTTTCTGAGCCGAAGAACTCCCTAATAAAGCTACTTGAAGAAGTACAGGAACAATCCCTGACTGTACCATTTTACTTCTCTGTGTTGAATTTTTATGAGCCAGAATAATAAGAATATTAGTTGACAACTCTTGGCATTTGGGTTCATCTTCCCAAGATAAGATCTCAATCAAGCATTTTGGCACAATTGAGCTGTTCTCCAATGCTTTCTTTCCCATTAAAGTCACCCCCAAGTTCCCAAGGATGGTAAGTGCTTTCTCTGAAGTTCCTTTCTCTGAGCACAGTTCCAAGAGAATAGGTACAACCCCATTAGAAATCAAAGGCCCTGCATTCTCTAGCACGGTTGAGATGTTGCACATGGCTACCAAACACGACTCTTTTGTATCAAAGCTTGGGCATGACTTTAGAATGTCTATGAGAAATTGGAGAAAGTCTAATGAAGAATGAGGAAATTGGATGTTTCCAAGAGATGATAACGAAGAGAGCAAATCTGCAAACTCTCTTATTGATTCATCTTCAAGGTCAATTTTCTTAGGCAGTTTGCACAACAGTCCTGCTTCCACTATCAAAGCCTTGTTCCTTTAAAAAATGAACAAACGTACAAAATTCCTGAGATCGTATCAACAAAAGAAACTAACTGCAGCTGAATTACGGTTATAGCATTAAGTACATAAACTTCAAAAAACTATCTTTTATGTATTATTTGAAGTTATAACATCAATATTAAAGAAAGTAATACATAATCTATTATAACTTCTTTTCTTACATGTCTCTTTCTGAATATAAAATGAAAACTTACGTATTAATCATAATAACAATACTTTCTACAACGAGAGTTGCCCACCGTGATCTTTAAAAACGGTGATTTTCGGAATCATATTGCTCATTAAGCTTAAAACAGTTTGGGCATTAGTAATCATATTATGTTCCCAGAATTGGCTAAATTCATGAATGACCAGTCAATGTTTAAAGAACTAATTACCTTATTAATCAAGTTTTTTCTTTTTAATCTGATTTCTAATTTTGATTGGCAAGAAATCTTTAAAATCAATAGGAGTGTTTGAATCTTACTTGTGATTTCCATTGGATAGGTGGATCAATGCCTTGAGTGCTACTCGGCGGCGGCTAGCGACGTCGGAAAGCGCCATGGAAACCAACACCCTGACCACCCCAAGCTCAGTCGCCAATTCCCTCACCTTCTCATATTCTTTAGCCAACCTTTCTATCTCCTTTGCTGCCACGTCTTTCTCTTCCCAGCTTCCAAAGTGAAGCTTCTTCACACTTTTTTGTAACAGCCTCACATTCTCACACCCTTCCTTCTCACTTTTCTGCTTCTCCATTTCCTTCCCCTCCTCCTAGATATTCAACCTTCTTTCATGACAAAAACAAATAAAAAGGAGAAACACTGCATGCAGAGGAAAATTGCCTTGCCTTTTGGCCCCGTGCTACAGAAATAATTAATGATTATTAATCAAAACTGAAACTATTTAATGAATCCTTTCAAGTATTCTAAATATTTAATAGCCTGCATTTATTATCTTTAACATATTCGCACCCAGCAATTAATAAAGGAGAAAAATGATATCACGCAAAGAAATGTTTATATTCTGAATAAATAGCATTTCCCATTAAAATGTTATAACTTTTTGTTGTATTTTACCTTCGTAAATTAAAACATTTTTACTAGATGGTGAGATAAGGAAAACGTTTATTCAATAATGCAAATTTTACAATAATTTGACAACGACACGTGTCGATCTGTCATTTGATGTTTTAAATGATTTATTAAAAAAGGTTAATTTTGTTTTCGAGGGCGTTTTTGGAAAGAAAAATGCTGAAACCTGTTGGCGCTTTTCACAAAGTGAAATTCATCCTTATGAATCTCTCTCATCAGTCTTTCGTTCTCCATTTGAAACTCTCGCTCCATCAACAAAGTGCTATTTGTCCACCGTTGTGAAAATCGTTCTTGGGTCCACCGTTCTATCTGGACGAAGTCGTGTGTGTCGGTTTGCCATTGAAGTGCTGGGAGGAAGTCTTGCTTGGGTCCACCGTTGGCGTCATTTGTCGAAAGATTTCGTTTTTTTGATGTCGCTGTTGGTCCTTCATCGATTGGGTGCGGTGGTCACTTTGTTAGCAGCGATTTTCGTCTTTTATCCAAAAGTATTGTTTATTCGCACATTGTAGCATGCTTTGTTCTTGTGGTTTTTTGGTTTGTCAATGGTTTTTTCCTTTCTTTGTACTCTGTATTGTGCAATGGATATGTGGTTACCTATTTTCCCCTTCCAACTTGCAAACTCTTTCTATGAATATTTCACTTTCCATGTCTTTAAAGTTGCTTTTAGGTTCAAGATCTTCACATCCATAGGCTAGCTCATGGACTTTTTATTCAAATAATGTGTCATTAACGGCAAAAATCTAGAGTCTAGTTGTTCCCTTGAGTAGTTCATGACTTAACTTCTCTTCCCTCACTTTAATTTGTAAATATTACATTATCGTTGTCTTCGTATTGTTTCTAAATTTCAAAATGTTCATTTCAGGAGGACTTGGCTGCGTTTAGGAAGTATATATTTGACTCGATCCTAGACAAGGACAACGTCCGAAGATTTCAAACGCTGCAACATTTTGGATTACTATAACATTAGAAATGTGTTCTTGGTTTAGATTCTTATTTTATAGAAAATGAATAAACATTGTATAGAATTATACTATTAATTTTTTTTTACAGAATTGTACATAATTATAGCAAATGAATACAACTAAACTATTCTTGATTAATTATTCTTCATATTCATTTTCTTTGTCAGTGTTTTTGGTTAAGTGAGTTTATTCATTAACTTGTTGGGTCAAAATTGATGTGTCCCTATACTATGAGGAGTTGGACTGAAACAATAAGTTTACTAAATTGGTTGTTGTTGATTTCCTGGAAGTTCTGTTTTTGGAAGACAATTGTTCTCAGTTATGTGCATCTGTAATCGATTACGAGTAGCATGTAACCGCTTACCAGTGAAAAATCACGAATTTGTACCGAAAGTGTAGCGCCACTCCCCTGCTATGGAAGAAGAGCTCCCCATTGAGGGGTTGGAGAAGAGGTGTTACAATAATGGTCATGCACCTCACCTCAATTGGAGAAAACCACCTAAATGGACATTTTTTTTGAAGAAATCAATGATCTAACCTCATTATTGGTGCAATGAGCACACCAAATAACATTGAACTCACTCACCCATCTCAAAAAATGAAAAATTCAACAAAAATAGAGAATGGGGAGTAATGTTCATCTAGTTGGGGAGTACAGCTGAAGTTTTTGTACAAATTACCCTTTTTCCTCTACTAATCGATTACAAGACCCTTGTAATCGATTACAAGACCCTTGTAATCGATTACCAGGGGGAAAAGGGTAATTTGTACAAAAACTTAAACTGTACTCCCCAACTAGATGAACACTACTCCCAACTCTGTTTTTCTAACCTTTGCTACTTGTTTTGTTCTTAAGTTTCTCCACCGAACTCCAAATGACTTTATTCTTGTTTTGTTGGAATCTAAACTCAAAGAGCTTTCAAATAGGTGTCAAGTGCATCAAAAAAATTTACCCCACTCAATTATGGACAAAATAGTTCACATAGGTGTTTAAACCAAGGTAGGTGAAGTCCATATAAGTGTTTGACTTGTGCTAGTAGAATCACATCATACCTTAATTATACTACTATTTTACCTTGAATTATGAACATTTTATAAAGAAATAAAATAAATTACAATAATATAAGAAACATGAGACAATAACGTGAAAGTAAACTCATTTAGGAAGCTCAAAAAAACGTTTTTAGGAAATTAACTGCATCTACTAAAGTGGTCTAAAAATTATGAATTAGTTTGAAATATCTTTGAGTCTAAATTCCAACAAAACAGGAATCAACTTATTTGGAGTTCGGTGGAAAACTTATGAGCAAAACAACCAGCAAAGGTCAGAGGTGGTAGAAATATATAAAATGTTAACTTTAAGGAATTAACTGCACCTACTCAAGTGTTCAAAAATTATAAATTAGTAGTCATTGCAAATATTTTTGAGTCTACTTTCTAATAAAAAAAATAATCACATCATTTGGAGGTCTGTGGAAAAAGTTATGATTAAAATAGTAAGCAAAGGTCAAAGTTGACAACATGGGTTATCTTATACGTATATCTTTCCCTTTTGTTGACATATCTATTATTTATTGAAAATGCCTTTTAAAATTTGTGCATTATAACAACATTAGATGACATATTTCTTAATTAATAAAATGAATTTTTTCCTATGAGACTCCGAGAAGGGGTGTTACAACAATTCTCATGCACCTCACCTTAGTTGGAGAAAACCACCTAAATTGACATTTTTTTTAAAGAAATCAATGAACTCACCTCATTATTGGTGCAGGGAGCACACCCAATAACATTGAACTCACTCACCCATCTCAAAAAATGAAAAATTTAACAAAAATAGAGCATGGAGAGTAGTGTTCATCTAGTTGGAGAGTACAGTTGAAGTTTATGTACAAATTACCCTTTTTCCTCTGGTAATCGATTATAAGACCCATCTAATCGATTACCAGAGGAAAAAGAATCATTTGTACAGAAACTTCAACTGTACTCCCTAGCTAGATGAACTTAACTCTTTAAAGTCGTTTTTGTGTCCCTATAAGTGATTCTTTCTATTTTTTTCATGGATGACTCACGTTGCTCATCATTGATGGTATCAAGTGCATCAAAACACAGTTTGAACCACTCAATTGTGGATGAAACACATGTTGCTCATCATTGATGGTGTCAAGTGTATCAAAACACAATTTCCCCTCACTCAATTGTGGAGGAAAAAACTCCTATCGGTGTTTGAATCAAGGTAGTTCAAGTTCATGACGATTTTTGCACAACTTGTATAGCAAGAACTTATTAACTTCCGCAATCAATTTGATCAACAACCACCTTCTTAGATTACATTTCATTGTATACTGTTATGTACTTTTTCATTTCAAAACTTGTTGTTTCGTGAAATGTCATTACGTTTTTTTTATTAATGTATGTGCTTTTTAATACTGTTATAATTTTTCATTACTCAATACCCTTCATTATTTCTTTTATATTTGTTTAATATTAAATTATTCCAACTTGAAGTGATCCATTAATGATCCATCCACAAAACCTTCAAAAGACAGTCATAACGAATCCAAAATATTTCTAGCGAGTGCTTAAGCCACGTCTGGGTAGCACTCTTCAACTTTCAGTACAAAAGGGGATTTTTCTATTGGTAAGCGATTATCAGCTCCCAATCGATTACAACAACATCAATCCTGTGTCAATGGTGTAGGAACTCACCTCTCAACCTAGAAACACCTTAACTTGGTCTTCCATCCACATAAGACTAACCTAACTTGAAATTTCACTAGTAAAAAATGACGTTTTAAACTCGGACATTATGCCTCGGTTTCTACGGAACCGAAGCCTATCAAAACGCGGTGGCACTCTGGTAATTTTAAAAGCATTATATGCCTCGGTTATTAGATAACCGGTGTCTAAAAAAGATACTGATTCGGTTTCCAGAATGAACCGAGGCCTAATCCTCACATACGAAAGATACGGACTCGGTTGGAAAATAGAACCGGGGCGTATTGGCTTCCACTGGGCCTTAAATCTGAGATTTATCAAAACTTTTCCCCAAAATTCTCCTCCTCTTCCCCTCTTCTCTTCTCTTCTCTTCTCCTGCTGCGACCCCCTCTTCTTCCTTCCTCTTCTCCTACAACGTCGACGACGGTGGACGCGAGGACGCAGCGAGGACGCGCGGCTGCGAAGACGCGGCGGCGGCGAGGACGAGGCTGCGGCGAGGACGTGGTTGCGGCGAGGGGAGGAGCGGGGGATCTTGCGGCGCCACGCTCTTCTCAGCAACCGGTAGCGGAAGACGAAGGATACCGGGCGGAGAGCTGCGGCGGAGTGCCCCGGAAGGGAGATCCGATGCGGAGGCGGAGGCTCAGGGTGGTTAGGGATGAGTTCGACAGATAGATCTTTGTTTTCTTCTTCTTCTTCTTCTTTTCTTTGCTGTTGTTGCTGATGGAAGATTGTTTTGTCTTCATTAAGGGGTGGCGGAGGTGAGGAGACGAAGAGGTCTTTGAGCTTGTGGCGGACGCGGGCCTCGGGGAGGGGTGCGGGATCTTGCGGCGGGGGATGGAATCGGCGTCGGGCGAGGAACATGCGGAGGGTCTTGCGGTGGCGCAGGTGGATTACATGGGTGATTGTTGGACTGCGAGTGGGATCTGAGAGAGGAGAAGGAAATAGATTGATTAGAACTGAGAAAGGAAAACATTGATTTGGGTATGCCCTTTGCTTTGTGCATTTTGCTTCTCTGGTTTTGGACATTGATGATACTGTGTTGCTGATTGAGTATGGACTGATTGATTCCTGTTACAGTTTTCTTCTTTGTTTTAAATTTTTGAGCTGAAATTGGAAGAAATTTTGGGAGCTGAAATTGGAAGAATGAACTGAGAAATGAATGAACTGAGAATGACTGAGAAATGAACCGTGAATGAGAGAATGACTGAGAAATGAATGAACAATCAACCGTGAACGAGAGTCAGTACGAAAAAAAAAAAAAATACACTCTACTGCCTCGGTTATATAAGAACCGAGGCATATTCTTGTCTCATTTTATCCCGGTCTATAACCGAGGCATAAACTTTAATCTTTTTACCTCGCCGGTATATGCCTCGGTTGTAGAACCGGTGCCTAAAAGCAAAAGTAACCGGTGCAGTATCCTCTTAGTGTACTAGTGTTTCTTGTTGTGGACACCTTCAACCATGACCAACAGGGATAATCAATCCACACAACATTGAAAACACACTCGTAAGGACCCCTGGAGAGTTCTTAAGCCATGTCTGGGTTGCACTCTTCAACTTTCGGTACAAAAGGGGATTTTTCTAAAAACCATCCAAATTGCGTCTTTGAAATAATGGACATGCGCTCCTCACTCAAAATTCCATTCAAAGTAGCAATACACTTTGTTTTCAATGATGATGAGCAAACAACTGCAAAAAAAAAAAGATAATATTTGTTGGTACAAATAACCATCAAAAGTCACAACCCAAAAATAATTTCAAAATAGGCCAATACAACGCTGACACGTGGCGTTGTCAAAACGTTGTTAAATTCGCGTTGTCAACATATCGCGATCCATGAGATAATTATTACCTGTATAACCTTTCACGTATTTTATTATTGATTAAAAACTATAAGCTTATAAAATTATTAAATCGTTAGTGAGGTGTATCAAAACTTGCAATTTTTATAACAAATTATAAAATATGTATTTAAAAATTGTATTATGTTAAAATCCTTTTACCTTGAGAAGGTAACGAAGTAGGAGAGGAGACTGAAATAGAAATTACTTAGAAAAAGAACTCAATTATTTATACAATTTGTAAGTGTGAAACAAAAAGAAAACAAAATGCAATCCAAAACCGTTTGAGAGATAAAGATGGTCCACTGAAAATGATCATAAATACGAAAAAGGTTGGATGAACGTTGAACACACAAAATCATATTACCTAATAAGGTGGAAGAGGTCAATTTATTTATATGGAAATGGCAGCACTTCATCATACAACTTTAATTGAATCAATTACTCATTGGCTTGGTGCTATTTAAACAAAATCTTATTTCCTATGACTAAGTAAATTTTAAATCTTGGCTGCTGGTAGATTCCAACATTATTAAAAAAAGGAAGGTTTAATCCTTTCAAACATCCCTATTTTTGTAGGATCGTCTCAAGTAGGTCCTCGTATTGTAAATGTTCTCGATTAGGTTCCTTATTGTGAAAAATAGAATCAATTAAGGCCTCGCCGTTAGTTTCATACTAACACCGTTAAAGGGGGTGACACGTATCAGTTCGTGATTTTTTTGAATTTTTTAATTATATTTTTATTATTTTTATTTTTTATTTTATTTTTTATTTTTTTAAAAGTAAAATTTAAAAATGTCACGTGTCAAACTGATAGTGTGCCACGTGGCAATGGCAGTGTGACATGGCACTGATAGTGCCACGTGTCATTGTCAGGCCACGTGTCATTGCATTAGTCTCAATTTGGTCCCTGTAGTTTTATTATTGTGCAATTTGATCCCTATATTTTTATTTTGTCTCAATTTAGTCTTAATTTTAAAAATTAAACAATTTTTCTCTCCTCAAATTCAAACAAAGTTTAAATTGTATATAAATCTTAACAAATATTTTTATGAAAATTGATATTTTTAATAAATATTTTTAACAATATTAAGTTTAATTATATTTATATTTACTTAATCATATATATGTTAATTATGTTATTTAAATATACCTATAAAGGTTTAATAAAACAGTAACATAACATGTTGGTGTGAATTTTTCAAACGAGTTAGCTCATTGAACAAATTATTAATGTGAACTTTTACTTTTTTTTCAATAAAAAATTGGAGAAAGTTTTCGTGACAACGGTAGTTAAAGGTAGTTTCTTCTTTCATGATTTTCCATGGAAACTTTCACTACAAAAATTCACACCAGCATGTTATGTCACTTTTTTTTAACCCTTATAAATATATTTAAATAACATAATTAACATTCATATGATTAAGTAAATATAAATATAATTAAACTTAATCTTAATCTTGTTAAAAATATTTATTAAAAATATCAATTTTCATAAAAATATTTGTTAAGATTTATATACAATTTAAATTTTGTTTGAATTTGAGGAGGAAAAAAATTGTTTAATTTTTAAAATTAAGACTAAATTGAGACAAAATAAAAATATAGGGATCAAATTGCAACATAATAAAAATACAGGGACCAAATTGAGACTAATGCAATGACACGTGGCCTGACAATGACACGTGGCACTGTCAGTGCCATGTCACACTACCATTGCCACGTGGCACACTATCAGTTTGACACGTGGCATTTTAAAATTTTACTTTTAAAAAAATATAAAATAAAATAAAAAATAAAAATAAAAATAATAAAAATATAATTAAAAAATTCAAAAAAATCACGAACTGACACGTGTCACCCCTTTAACGGTGTTAGTGTGGAAGTAACGGCGAGGACTAAATTGATTCAATTTTTCACAATAAGGGATCTAATCGAGAACATTTACAATACTAGGACTTACTTGAGACGATCCTACAAAAATAGGGATGTTTGAAAGGATTAAACCAAAAAGGAAATTACCCTTTTATAGATTTAGTTCTTATAATTAAAAGTGAATTAATTTAATGTTTATACATATATTTTTAAGGTTTAGTTGTAAATTTGTTCCAGTATTTTTGTAAGTTACTTTGATCACTAACTTTTTTTTAACTTTAATTCCTACATTTTAGACCATTTACGATTTTATCTCTAAATTCTTTTTACAATTTTAGTTCACATATTTTACAAAATCCATAGTTTTTGTCGATTCTTTTCCTCTTAATTTTTAACTACCCCGTAACTCTATTTAACTTTTATTTTAAAAGCTTTTGATTCTGAAACTAAAAATAATTGTTTTTATGTTATCAAATTAATTTTAATTATCGTTAATTATATTTAACTTTATTTTAAAGAACAATTTGTATGCAACTATATAAGAATCGTTCCTTTACATTGTCAAATTAATTTTTTCTTACTTTTTAGAAAATTATGAATTATCTTTGATATAACTGTTGAACATCATCTTTTACAGTTTAATGAATTAAAATATGTTTTAGTTTAGTTTTTAAGTTAAAAAAATAATTAGTCAACGTTAATGGCATGACAACATTGTAAAACTTTAATGTTTAACAAAAACGACTGATAATTAAAAATGAAGAGATTGAAATTGTGTAAAAATATTCATGAACCAAAATTATAGATTTGCATAAGGACATTGTTTCGGTATTCCTTTTAACAAAAGATTTTGGAAGGTGTAGTTAATGAAAACATGTCACGCGTAATAATTTTAAATATTATAATCTGATGTCACATTCATAATCAAACATGTTTATCTCATCTAGTAGTGTACTTTGTTAAAATGTAAACCTAAACTACGTAACTGCTGTAACTGTCAAGATGACAATTATACTACTCTGTATATATACTGGTTTTACGTTAATGAGAAATCATCGTTTCTCCATTCTCTGTATTGCATCTCTACTGCTATTAGCTTTTTCTCTTAAGATATTATACTGCACCAACTCTATCAGTGGTATTCAGAGCTACAGGTTGTTGAACCTGGTGAAAGCGTCGAACAAACAAAGGAATTGTTTGGTGAAGAAGGACTCACGTTGAAAGGTGATGGCAGGAATGATCCGGAGCAGTTTGCCGGTATTCGACGGGAAGAATTACGATGATTGGTGTGTAAAGATGGATGCTATCTTGGGATTTCAAGAAGTTGATGAAATTGTCAAGAAAGGGTTTAAAGAAACTACAAAAGGTGACACGGAAGAAGTCAAGAAGGCTTACAAAGAAAACAAGAGACTGGATTGTAAGGCACGGATGCTTCTGCACCAGTGTATTTCTGCAACGATATTTCAAAAGGTGTCTAAGGCAGTAACAGCCAAAGAAGCCTGGGACATATTACAAGACGGATATGGAAACTCAGGGAGAGTAAAGAAGGTAAAACTTCAATCACTGCAGAGACAATATGAACTCTTGAGCATGGGAGAGTAAGAAACCATCGAAGATTATATCGGCAGAATACAAGTGGTCATTAATGCAATGCGAGCGTGTGATAAAGTAGTAAAAGATAAGAAGATAGTTGAAAAGATATTGAGAACGTTAACGCCTCAGTACGATCATATTGTCGTAGCCATCGAAGAAAGCAAAGATCTGGAGCAAATGAAAGTAGAAGAGCTACAAAACTCTCTTGAAGCACACGAACAACGACTGATAGAAAGAAGAACATCAGAACAGAATGCAACGCAAAACACAAATCAAGCGCTTCAGGCTAGAAGTAATCAAACTTACAAGAACCGTGGAACTGGCAGAGGAAGAGGAAGATCACGTGGTGGACGTGGAGGCCGAAATGGAGGAAGATTCATGAATACTTTTGAACAATCCAAAGATGATAACAACAATGAATACAGAGATGGAAATAAAGCTAGAGGAAAGTTCAGAGGAAGAGGAGGCAGAAAGAGTGTTGACAAACGAAATGCACAATGCTTTACGTGCAGTAAATATGGTCATTACTCATCTGAGTGTTGGCATAATGAAAACAACAAGAAAGAAAAGAGCAATGAAGCAAATCTTGTAAAAGAAGAAGAACTGGAAACAGATTCAGATCACGTTTTGTTGATGAGTATTGGTGCACATGATAGAAACTATGATATGTGGAAAACAGACAAAGGTACAAAGGAGACCGACCAAACAGAGTACGTGTCACTCACTGGGAAAACAAGCCATGCAGAGGAAGAAACTTCGTGGTATTTGGATACGGGCTGCTCCAATCACATGACAGGTAATAGAAAATGGTTACTTGATCTGGACACAAGTGTCAAGAGCACAGTAAGATTTGCAGATAATAGCATAATTAAAGCTGAAGGCACAGGCAAAGTGTTCATCACTCGCAAAGATGGAAGATTTGTATTCATGCACAATGTTCTATATGTACCAGTGATGAAAAGCAATCTCCTCAGTCTCGGCCAACTTCTCGAAAAGGGTTATACCATGAAGATGCAACAGAAACACATTGAGGTATTCGACGAAAGACAGAGGATGGTTCTCAAAGCTCCCCTTGCGCGAAATCGAACATTCAGAGTAAATCTGAATGCAACAGAGATACAATGTTTGACTGCAACAAGTGCCAAGGAAGAAAATGAGTGGTTGTGGCACTTTCGATATGGGCACCTCAATTTTAGAAGCCTATGTCAACTGAAAGATAAAGATCTTGTGAGAGGCATTCCTACATTTGTTATACCAAACAAAGTCTGTGAGGGTTGTGCTACTGGAAAACAAATCAAAAAATCGTTCAAACGTTACGCACCTAAGAGAGCAAAACAGCTGTTGAGTGTGGTACATGCAGATGTATGTGGCCCTTTTGACGTGCCATCTCTAGGAGGTAACAAGTATTTCTTACTCTTTGTAGATGAATTTTCCAGAAAAATTTGGATATACTTGCTAAGAGAAAAGAAAGAAACTTACACACACTTTGTTAAATTTTGTTTCATGGCTGAGAGACAATCGGGTCAGCAAGTTAGAATTCTCAGAACTGATGGTGGAGGCGAGTTCAACTCTGGAGAAATGAACAAGTTTTGCAATGACAAAGGGATTATACATGAGGTTACAACACCTTACACACCTCAGCACAACGGATTAGCTGAAAGAAGAAACCGCATGCTTTTGGATATGACCAGATGTATGATCAAAGGGAAAAATCTACCAAACTACCTATGGGGAGAAGCTGTCTCGACTGCTACCTACCTGCTGAATAGGAGTCCCACCAAAGCACTACCAACATGCACACCAGAAAAGGCTTGGTCAGGGAGGAAACCTGATGTGCAACACCTGAAAGTTTTTGGCTCAGTTTGTTATAAGCACATCCCAGAAGAAAGAAGAAAGAAGCTGGACGACAGAAGTGAAACTCTTATCCTCGTTGGATATCATCCAACTGGAGCATACAGGCTATATGATCTAGTGAAGAAACAAATCGCAATTAGCAGGGATGTGATAGTAGATGAGTCAGCTGCGCCTAGATGGTATGATGCAAAGAATAATCCTATAGAACAATCTAGTGCTGAGGTGACTACCTGGCTCGAGGAGGATAGAACCAAGGAGACCAAACAGCCTGATACTAATGAAGCTGCTGAGGCCAGAAGATCACAGAGAACGCGATTCCCCTCCACGAGACTCGCAGATCATGAACTGTTTAATGACAGTGATATTACAGATACAGGTGATTTAGTTCACTGTTCTTTATTGGCAGGTGCAGAAACACTCACATGGGAACAAGCCATTGAGATTAAACAATGGAGGGAAGCTATGTTGGAAGAATTATCAGCTATTGAGAAAAATAGAACGTGGAAGTTGGTTGAATTGCCTGAACACAAGAGAGCCATAGAGGTAAAATGGGTGTTTAAAACTAAATACAAACCGGATGGAAGTATTGCAAAGTTAAAAGCTAGGTTGGTTGCAAAAGGTTTCTTGCAGAAACCTGGGATATATTTCACTGATGTCTATGCCCCTGTTGCAAGATTAGAGACTGTAAGGCTCATAGTTGCAATAGCCAACTTCAATGGTTGGACCATTCACCAAATGGATGTCAAATCTACATTCCTGAATGGCCCTCTCGAAGAAGAAGTGTACGTAAATCAACCACCTGGCTTTGTCAAAAGGGAACAAGAGCTGAAAGTGTACAGACTAAACAAAGCATTATATGGTCTTCGTCAAGCACCACGGGCTTGGAACAAACACATTGATGCACTGCTTATCAGGTATGGCTTTAAAAAATGTACAGTTGAATATGGAATTTACGTGAAATTTGTTGAGCAGCTAGGTACCCTCGTAGTATGCTTGTACGTAGACGACTTGTTGGTTACTGGAAACTCCACACAGGAGATTGAAGAATTCAAAGCAAAAATGAAGACTGAATTCGAAATGACAGATCTTGGCACCTTAGGCTACTTCCTCGGACTGGAATTCATGCAGACAGGAGATGGAATGTTCATACATCAACGAAAGTATATTTTAGAGACCTTGGAAAGATTTAACTTGAAGAACTGTAACTGCACATCCATCCCCGTCATGGTAAATTTGAAACTCTCTTGTCAACAAGAAGAAACCAAAGTTGATGCAACATTGTTCAAGCAGATAGTAGGAACCCTCCGTTACATATGCAACAGCAGACCAGATATCAGTTTCGGAGTCGGACTCCTCAGCAGATACATGCACGATCCTAGACACTCTCATCTCACTGCTGCCAAGCACATTCTACGTTATTTGAAGGGAACAACAGATTATGGCCTCTATTTTCCCAGGAAAGTTGACTGCACGAATGATATTTTAGAGGCATGGTGTGATGCAGACTGGAGTGGCGATCAAGTGGGTAGAAAGAGCACTTTTGGGTATGTATTTAAACTAATGGGAGCTTCCATATCATGGTGCTCAAAGAAACAGAACGTTGTAGCGCTCTCATCCTGTGAAGCAGAGTACATATCTGCGGCTGAAACTGCTTGCCAGTGTGCATGGTTGGAAGCCATTCTACAAGAGTTGAGGATTGAGCACCGCAAACCAACACGCTTAATGGTAGACAATAAATCTTCTATCAACTTATCCAAGAATCCAATCTCACATGGTAGAAGCAAACACATAGAGACCAAGTTTCATTATCTCAGAGATCAAGCCAGTAAAGGAAAGCTGGAACTGGTATATTGCAGCACTGATGAACAAACAGCAGATATTTTCACTAAAGCCCTGCGTCAGAACAGGTTTGAGAGGCTGAGAGAATGACTTGGAGTTAGATCCTTCAGTAGTTTAGCTTTAAAGGAGAATGTTAAAATGTAAACCTAAACTACGTAACTGCTGTAACTGTCAAGATGACAGTTATACTACTCTGTATATATACTGGTTTTACGTTAATGAGAAATCATCGTTTCTCCATTCTCTGTATTGCATCTCTACTGCTATTAGCTTTTTCTCTCAAGATATTATACTGCACCAACTCTATCATACTTATCCTAATTTTCGTAAAAATTTATTGTCCGCAACCAATTGTTTAACCCAATGTCAATCATCTAGTTATCAAATTAATTTTTAATCATAAATATATTTAGGTTTAATGTCTCGGTAGGTCCCTATTTTTGGCGTGAATCTCAAATAGGTCCTTTTTTTTTCGGCGTCTCAATTGGGTCTTTTTTTGTGTAAAATTGCAGCAATTAAGGGTCTGCCGTCAAATTCAACAAACGGCCGTTTAAATTTGGCCTACGTGGTATGGTGAGTGTATTCATTATCTGACATGGCATTTAAAACGAATTTTGTATTAAAAATTTGGACTGCACAAATGTGAATTCAGATGGGCAAAGTGGTGGGCAAAATCTAAAACTTTAATTGTAGTCCCCTGTCAAGGGTGAGTGCTCCTCAATGCCCAACGGCAAGGCCAAGATGTGGGAGGAAGACCGCCACCAGCAGGGAGGAGGGATGGATGAGTTGCTCGCAGCGTTGGGCTACAAGGTTCGTGCTTCCGACATGGCAGACGTCGCACAGAAGCTTGAGCAGTTGGAGATGGTCATGGGGAGTGCCCAGGAAGATGGAATTTCCCACCTTGCTTCCGACACCATCGTATCCATCTGGACCTGTTCATCGGTTCCCTGGAAGAAGGTTTTGATGCGTTTCACAGAGAATATGACGCCTATCCATTCTTTTCCAAAATCACATTGATTTTCATATAGTTTTGATTTGCCAATTTTCTATATATAAATGTTGATTTTTTTCCTAATTCTGGTCGTATTGCTATCTTCTACCTTTTCTTCCACAATTTCCTCTCAAGATACCCTAGTGTTTTTGATGATGGGTCGTGCTCCAATCAACAACCAGCTCATTTTCAACACTCTCATGTCATTTCCTGTCTAAACCAACCACCTTCACCTTTTCCCCCCAATCATTTTTCTCTCTTCTTCTTCAAAGGGTTAAAACTGTTAGATTCATTTTTCAATGCATCTGAAACTTTGTTGCTCATGTTGTAGCTCTTAGGTAACCAGAGGGAGTTATCAGCATTCATGCCATTTCTGACTTTCAGGTTTTATTTCCCCCAAATCTCTTTTCTCATGGATAATCAATCTTCAATGTATGTGCCATAATTGTTTGTTCATGTGCCTCTGTGATTAGTATTAATAATGATGATGATTTGGTTTCCCTGGAAGAAGGTTTTGCAGAAAGAGGGAGCAGATGAGAGGGCTCTGCACTCTGACGCTAAAATGCGCAGAGGGAGAAACACCGCGCCTAGGGTTTCTCAACGCGCGCAAACAGAGGCTTTGCTTTGCCACTTCTTTTCTTTTATTATATATATATATATATATATATATATATATATATATATATATATATATATATATCTTTGCTTTGCCACGTCAGATAATGAATACACTCACCATACCACGTAGGCCAAATTTAAACGGACGTTTGTTGAATTTGACGGCAGACCCCTAATTGCTGCAATTTTACACAAAAAAGGACCCAATTGAGACGCCGAAAAGAAAAAGGAGCTATTTGAGATTCACGCCCAAAATAGGGACCTACCGAGACATTAAACCATATATTTAACTCTTATTGTAATGTTAAGACAAAATTGTCTAGGATTGTCTAGCAACCTAAGTTTTGAAGTTTAACAATCAACAATAAATGAAATATCATTGGTTAGAAAAAACGGTCCAAGTAGCATCTAGGAAAGAAGTATTTTATAAAGTCTAAAGTTAATAGTTGAATTAATGTTTTCTAGACCAAACTGATTGAATGAATTAGAAAGTCATAAACAACTTCTAAGCACTTGCTTGAGTTAAATGAAAACCTAGGACTTTATATAAGAAGCTACACAAATCAACTAAATGTTAATATAAAGTTTTCTCAAAAAAAGAACATACACAACAACGCTTATAAGAAACCTATATCATCTAGCACATTGTTTATGAGAAGTGTCTGATTATTAAGGAAAGCCTACATGAAAAATTTAGAGATAACATATGTGTACTCATGTAGAGACGAAAATAAGAATATGTCAAGAAGGAACTATTTTCGGAACATGCGAAAAATATTAGGATATGCTCTCAAGTTGAAATATCTCTTAAGAGTCGAAACAACAATGATGCTTAATAAATGAATTACAAAGCAGTGTAAGTGAAATTGTTTTATATTGTCTAATGAAAAATGATCTAAAATACACATCTAAAACAATTTTTCATGAGTCTAATATCTTATTTTGTCTAATGCCAAAAGAGTTGTACATCATCTAATATTTCTTGAGTGATATACTTGAACGATGCATTAACTACTAACAAGACGAATGGCAAGATGTTTTGATCCAGCAGTACAAGTTAACGACTATAAACGATCAAAACATTTAATGCATTTACTGTAAAGTGTTATTTTGCATGTATACCTTGTACTTGTTATTTGTGCATAACATGAATACTCAATGGATTAATCAGAACATCTGCACACGCAAGATAAAGACATTGAAAGAGGCAAAGAACACACTAGAGAAAATCCCGTGAAGACTTTCACTATGACAAAAGATGTACAAGCTACTCTTAAATGAAGACTTTGATAAAACACTATACATTTGTTGAAAAGACAAAAGGTTGCCTGCTCTCCTGAAAATCAACTCAGCATCCAACGGTCATATTTCAAAAAGGCTTATATAAAAAAGATCAAGAGAAAAGAGCTCCTGAAAAATGAGAAAAATATAAAGAAGCAGCTTGAAATATGGAAGAGAGAAAAGGTTAAAAGAGAAAGTAAATGGAGAAAAGGTGACAGCTAGGGTTCTACGGAGAAGACGAAGATGACATGGCAGGGATGTTGATGTGGTTTCCTCTCATTGGTTGATTCAATGTGTAGAGGATCATGGGTATGTGGCAGAACTTGACTAGTTCATCATGATGTGCTAGGATCCTGAACACATGGCATCATCTTGTTGATTCTGATCTTGTGTGTGGTAAGAGGGGCGTAGGAGAAAAGGCTAACTATTTAGCCCACTTGTTGAAAAAGAGGTGTATGTTTGTAAAAACAGGGGTGCCTTGAGCTATTTGAACATTTCTTTCCATAATTTCAGAATTCAAAATCATTTTGCAACTTTGGACCAATTAATTTCACAGTTTAACTTCAGCTACATCAATAACCATTAGTCTATCGAAAAATAATTTATACAACTAAAAATCACTTTTTAAACCCTTTTAATTTCCAAACCTGATAAATCCAATTGTCACAAATCTTATTCAAATTAACCTTTTAAATACAAGAACTGTATAAAAAATTTGATAGTAAACCTAAAATGTGGACATAAATATGCATTCTTCAGGCCATAAGTGAGTTTTTAGTAGATTAGGTTTATTTTAGGTCTTGTATAATGAGCCAAGTAGTTTCTTTTGAGCCTTGTATTTAGGCCTTGGGTTGTAAAGTAGGGTTTTGGGCCTAAAGAAGATTGACCCTAAGGAGACACATGAATCTAAGGTAAAAACCTAGCTTGGAGAGAAAACTTTCTAGAAGCTTATGGACCTTGGTTAGAATAGTCTCCAATTTGCTCTCTTTTGTGAGACACATGTTCTTGCCATGTAGCATGCTTCTAACGAAGAAGATTTCTCCTTAGTAGTGGTCATGTGTCATGCTCATGATTTCTCCTTAGTAGTGACCATATGTCATCCTTCTAAGGGAGATGATTTTACCTTGGTCTCTAAGTTAAAGTATTAGGGTTTTGCTTCTGCAATTTGGAGACACATTTATGATTATCTAAGCTTATATATAGAGGTGTCTACCCCTATGTAAATTCAACTTTGAACTGATTATTGTTTTGTTGCCAAATTTGTGTAATACTACTCAACTTAAGTCACCAAAGCTAGAACACCCTATATAGGTTTCCTCTAGTCATAACTAATCTTTTTGTTTATTTTTTGGATTTTTGGTAATAGTGAATGAAGCGTAATAAAGATGGATGAAGTGGAAAGTAAATTTGGTTGAATTCACACAGGGACACAACGGTCAATGGAAATGCTACAAAACAACATTTAAAGTAATTCGTGTAGGAAAGTAAAGAAACTTACAGAAATCAATGAAAGAGGTGACCCAAATTACGATCATCAACATTAATCTAGCCATTTTTTCTATTTGCAGCATTTCAAAATGTATGATTTGTTTCATAGTTTGTCACCCTTGTAAAAATACAAGATAAACCTATTTGCACTTTTTAACCCTTCCTCAAATGATTACAATATTTGAATTCAAAGTCCAACTTAACCTTAAATAACTATCCTAGAATTGTTGTTGACGGTTTTAAGGTCCAATTACCTTCACCAACCTTTAGGTTAATTGTTGCTTTGATTTGCCTCCTTTTGTTCATTGATTGGTATCTTTTATCTTTTTGTTTCCTCGATCATCTCTTGATGGAAAAAGCAATTGTTGACTCCTCAAGATATGCATGTCTGTCTTATGTCATTTATCTCATAAAGAAGCACTTGATCGGACACCTTTTGTAGAATATAATTCTTTCTAATTTACAACCAAACCAGTGAGACTTAGAAGATGTTGAGCAATATTCAATTAAATTTTGAGGGCAATATCATCCTTTACTAACCTTATTTCTATGCTTCTATACCTTATGAACTCTTGATCTTCACTCTTTATAATGTTTAACTCTCGGTTGATCGACCGTCCTTTAACCATTGATTATCCATAAGTAATTTATTTTATTGACTTTTTGTCTCAGTGACTCTTGAGCTCTTAAAGAATTTATTCTCACTTTTTGTAACCCTTAACAAAACCTAATTTTAAAATCTTTATTTTCATTTTTTATAACCCTTAACAAAACCCAATTTTAGAATTTGAAACACCTTTTTTAAATACATTTTGGATTGTGTAATTCAGAAAGTAATTCTAAATTTGAAAATATATTCCAAATTATACAATCTAAAATGTATTTTAAAATTTATATTTTGAATTGTATTAATTTTGGATTTAAAAATATATTCCAAAATATTCAATTCAAAATATATTTTTTCATTAAGGACAAAATTGTCATTTGGATATATCTATGGGTTATATATATATATATATATATATATATATATATATATATATATATATATATATATATATATATATATATTCAGCTTTCTTTCTCTCAAATAAATCTTCTCAATCACCAGTAATTATTAATGCTACTGCATTATTCTGTGCTGACTTCATCTCTGCCATAGATAACACATCCCCAACTACTCCTCATGCACTCACAGATAACAGTTTCCACACAAGCCTTTTTTGAAATGGATCTCGATATTTTGACAACAAAATTTTGACAACTTTTTGTCAACGTCACGTGTCAGCGTTTGATTGACCAGTTTGAATTATTTTTTTTAATAAAAATCTGACGCTGAAATGGGTTAAGGGTTAACTTTTTTCATGCTTCCAAAAATACCCTTATTTTCTTATCTCTCTAGATTGTGTTTCTGCATTCTGGTTCACCATTCTCTTTCCATTTTCTCATTCTCCTCTTTCTCGGCGTTAAGCAAAACTCTTCGTATTCTTCAACTTTTCCTCCTCTTCGTCGTTCTCTCGTGGCTCCTCATTTCCTTTGGCTCCTCATTTGCTTGGGACGAACCCAAAGTCCACTCACCTCATTTTGGTCCTCCATTTTGTTGGCTCTCATATTCCTCATTGTGCGGAATGACATTCTCCGGTGACCATGGTGATTCAAGTAAGGTAAATGAGTTTATCCATTTTCTTCATTGCATTTTGGGTTTGGCATTGGGTTTTCGTTATTGTGATTAATTTTTTTTGTTTTTCATTTTTGGGATTTGGCCTTTTCTTATTTTGGTCTCTTTGATGCAGTTGTGTGTTCGTCATTCCTTTTCAACAAAGTATGTTTGTAATTTGAAGAGAAGAATAAAAGAAGAAATGTACAAAGTACGCCTCTTGCAGAATCTGACATGAACACTGCCTTTGTAAGCCTGGGAGACATGTACAACAACCAACCTGATGAGTAGAGGTTTGTAAGGGTCGGATCACGAAACCATTAAAAGAGCAAGGCGCTTAGAACCCCATACACAGGAAATAGAGCGAAACACGAGTGATTTTTGTATTAATTATTATGGAAAAGAATACAAAATTGTACATAGATGAACAAATAAGTTTATTGTACCCTTTTTTTTTAATGAAATAAAAGATGAAACTTTACATCAGTTGGTTATTGTTAATGTTAATTGAAGTTTTAATGTTTTTGTTATTGTCATTGTCAAATGTGTTGTTGTTTGGAATGTGAATAAACAAAGTGGCCAATGCGATTGAGTACCATCCATGAATAATGATATCACCAATTTTCATTGCATCTATGGCATGCGTAGCCTATTTTATCTCTTGTAATCGATTACAATGAGCTTGTAAACGATTACACGAACAAAATTGTCGTTTTGTACAAAAACCTGTGTTGTAGAAGCCAGTTGTGGGCACACAAGTAGCCAAAGACATTTTACGTTATTTTTTCATATTTCTTCAGTGGATGAGAGTTGTTTTTAGTGTTTAACTGTGAGTAGAGGAAGGAAATTTAGGTTTGGGCAGTCCATGGTGAAGGAAAGACCCAATGTTGGTGTTAAGACCAAGTTGGTTCTAGTTCTAAAACAAGTACAAGCCATTTTGTGCCTTGTAATCGATTACAAGAGCTTTCTAAACAATTACACAAACAAAAAATATAGTTTTGTACAAAAACTTGTGTTGCAGGAGCCAGTTGTGCGCACATAAGTAGCCAAAGGCAATTTGAGTGAGATAGCATGCTGTCAACTTTGACCTTTGCTGGCTATTTTAATGATAACTTTTCCCACCGACTTCCAAATAATGCAATTCTCTTTTTATTAGAAACTAAACTCAAAAATCTTTCCAATGACTACTAATTTGTAATTTTTGGACATATGAGTTGGTACAGTTTATTCCTTAAAGTTAGCGCTTTATATATTCCTACCAACTCTAACCATTGCTGGTTGTTTTGCTCTTAACTTTCTCCACCGAACTCCAAATGAGTTGATTCTTTTTTTGTTGGAATATAGACTCAAAGAGCTTTCAAATAATTACCCACCCATAATTTTTAGACCATTGTACTAGATGCAGTTAATTTCCCAAAAACAATGTTTTTCTAAGCTTCCTAAATGAGTTTACTTTCAAGTTTTCATTTCATATTTCTTAGTTTACTTACAAATTAGTAGTATTTGGAAAGATTTTTGAGTCTATTTTCTAATAAAAAAGAATCAACTCATTTGGAGTTCGGTGGAGAAAGTTAAAAGCAAAACAACCAGCAAAGGTCAGAGGTGGTAGGAATATATAAAACGTTAACTTTAAGGAATTGAGATGTCTACAAATTACAATTAAGTAGTCATTGGAAATATTTTTGAGTCTATTTTTTAATAAAAAAAGAATCACATCATTTGGAGGTATGTGGGAAAAGTTATAGTTAAAATAGTCAGTAAAGATCAAAGCCCATATATGTTTTTGAACCAAGGTATGTGAACTGCAGGAGGCACATAAGTAGCCAAAGACATTTACTTATTTTTTTCATATTTCTTGAATGGATGAGAGTTCCTTTTCATGTTTAAGTGTGAGTAAAGCCTAAAAACTGGGTTTTGGGCAGTCCTTGGTGGAGGCAAGACCCAATGTTGGTGTCATCACTAAGTTAGCATGTTGTAAACTTTGACCTTTGTTAGCTATTTTAATGATAACTTTTCTCACCGACCTCCAAATGATGTGATTCTTTTTTTATTAGAAACTAGACTCAAAAAGTTTTCCAATGACTACAAATTGTAATTTTTGGACATGTGAGTAGGTAGAGTCTATTCCTTAAAGTTACCGCTTTATATATTTATGCCAACTCTGACCTTTGTTGGTTGTTTTGCTAATAACTTTCTTCACCGAACTCCAAATGAGTTGATTCTTTTTTTGTTGGAATCTAGACTCAAAGACCTTTCAAATTTTTCCTTGGTAATCAAGTTTAGTCCTTTTTTGTCATTGTAATCGATTACAAGAACCATGTAAACGATTACACAAATAAAAATCTGGTTTAGTACAAAAACTTGTGCTGTAGGAGCCAAATGTGGGCACATCAGTAGCCAAAGACATTTTATGTTGTTTTTTCATATTTCTTGAATTGTTGAGAGTTATATTTAATGTTTAACTGTGAGTAGAGCCTGAAAATTGGGTTTTGGGCAGTTCTTGGTGGAGGAAAGACCTAATGTTGGTGTCATGACCAAGTTAACATGTTGTCAACTTTGACCTTTGATAGTTATTTTAATGATAACTTTTTCCCACCGATCTCCAAATGATGTGATTCTTTTTTATTAGAAAGTAGACTCAAAAAGCTTTTCAATGACTACTAATTTATAATTTTTGGACATCTGAGATGGTACAATTTATTTTTTAAAGTTAACGCTTTATATATTTTTGCGAACTCTGACCTTTGCTGGTTGTTTTGCTCATAACTTTCTCCACTGAACTCCAAATGAGTTGATTCTTGTTTTCTTGGAAGCTAGACTCAAAGAAATTTAAAATTTTGCCTTGGTAATCAAATGTAGGCCACTTTGGCCATTGTAATCGATTACAATGAGCTTGTAAACGATTTCACGAACAAAATTGTGGTTTTGTACAAAAACATGTGCTATAGGAGCCAACTGTGGGCACACAAGTAGCCAAAGACATTTTACGTTATTTTTTTATATTTCTTCAGTGGATGAGAGTTGTTTTTAGTGTTTAAGTGTGAGTAGAGGGAGGAAACTGAGGTTTGGACAGTCCATGGTGAAGGAAAGACCCAATGTTGGTGTCAACACCAAGTTGGTTCAAGTGCTGAAACAAGTGCATGCCATTTTGTGCCTTGTAATCGATTACAAGAGCCTTGTAAACAATTACACGAACAAAAATCTAGTTTTGCACAAAAACTTATGCTGGAAGAGCCACTTGTGCGCATGTAAGTAGCCAAAGGCAATTTGAGTGAGATAACATGTTGTTAACTTTGACCTTTGTTGGCTATTTTAATGATAACTTTTCTCACCGACCTTCAAATGATGCGATTCTTTATTTATTAGAAGCTAGACTCAAAAAGCTTTTTAGTGACTACTAATTTGTAATTTTTGTACATCTGAGGTTGTACAATTTATTCCTTAAAGTTAGCACTTTATATATTCCTGCAAACTTTTACCTTTGCTGCTTGTTTTGCTCTTAACTTTCTTCACCGAACTGCAAATGCGTTGATTCTTTTTTTGTTGGAATCTATACTCAAAGAGCTTTCAAATGATTACCAACCCATAATTTTTAGACCATTGTACTGGATGTAGTTAATTTCCCGAAAACAACGTTTTTCTAAGCTTCCTAAATGAGTTTACTTTCAAGTTATTGTTTCATGTTTCTTATTTTAGATGAGAAAATTACAAATTAGTAGTCGCTAGAAATATTTTTGAGTATATTTTCTAATAAAAATGGAATCAACTCATTTGGAGTTCGGTGGAGAAAGTTAAAAGCGAAACAATCAACAAAGGTCAGAGGTGATGAAATTTATAAAAAGTTAACATTAAGGAATTAACTGTACCTACTAAGATGTCCAAAAATTATAAATTGGTAGTCATTGAAAAGCTTTTTGAGTTTATTTTCTAATAAAAAAATAATTACATCATTTGGAGGTTTATGGGAAAAGTTATGATTAAAATAGTCAGCAAGGTCAAAGTCCATATATGTTTTTTGAACCCAGGTAGGTGAAGTTTATTACCATTTGTGCCAAAGTTATGCCTTCGTAATCGATTATAGAGTCCCTTTAATCGATTATTAGGGATTAACTGCTCATTTGTATAAAAATTACGTGACTTGTTTGTTGTAAGAACTTGACTCCCCAAGGTCATTTTTTATGTCTTTTTGGATGATTTTGGGTGTGTTTTTACGAGATTTATTCCATTTTTTTAGATTGATGATTGATTTTATTTATTGATATTGCGAAAAACTCATTTTCTCACTGAACAAAGCCCAAACCTTGGAAAAATGAGATATCTTTTCTCGTTGATGTAAAGTGCGAGAAAGGTATAGGGATGTTGAATGCTACAATTCTGGTAGAGCTACATTGGGAGAGGTCATGGTGATCGGTGAGAACGACGGGCAACCAAGAAACAAGAGAGAAAGCCTTGAGATAGAAAGATTTCAAGTTCATGAGAGGAAAAAGATAAATCCATTTTCTCGTTCCTAAAACACCCTCTGCATAACATTTTATTTTTGAAAATATTATTTGAAATGAACCAATCAAATACTAACACTTAACGTTGTCAAAAAGTTGGCAAAAATGAATTGTTAAAGAAACATTGAAATTTGGTATAATTATTGTCATTTTTGGATAATCCTTCTGAACACTTGAAAAAGGGGCAATATTCCAAAAATAGTATAATTTGCCTGCATAATAAAAGACAAATCCAGCTTTGAACAACTGATAGATATTAATAATACATTTTCTTATAAACTCTATAACACAATTTCTATTATTGGATAAACGCGATTTTCATGATGGTATAACATCTTATTTAATGAATCTCATTTATCACTAATGAGATTGACCCAGTAATAGAAAATATGTTTGACAACATACAGTGAAGTGTGATGCTACTAATGCCACACTTTGTAACACATGAAATAAAGAACATAACACATGAAATTGTTGACATCAACACGAACAAGATCCATGGTTGCATGAGGAAGTGGATGTTTCAATAAAGCACAGTCTTCTCCTCTTGTTAGCATGAGATGTTCTGGGTGAGAACTCAAGTGAGGCAGAAGCCTTTTCCAGTACAGAACACAGGGCCTGATGAACAGTTCTTGCAAGAGCTTGGCATGCTTCAGTATGAATATCAATGTTCCCTTTGCAACATGTGAAGACGAATACATTCTTCATTCTTCCTGCCAAAGTTGAAATTTCTGCCTTCTCTAGATGCAGTGGAAGAGAATCAAGGGTTTGTCTTAGGTCAGATATTATTTCAGGTCGAAAATCACAGCAAATAGTTGCACTGTAAGACATGGATCCATCACATGGTTCAACTTTCACTTCATCAGCATCCATTGGGATTGGAAAACCCTTGCTTGCTTCTACTGCAGTTTTCTTCAATTCCTTCACTTGCTTTATCACTTCAGCCAATAAAGTGGCTTTATCCATCTAAGGAATAACCATTGACCCACAAAATCAAAATCAACAGATTTTAACAAATGTTTTACTAAAGCAAAGAGAGTATGATCAGAAATAAAAAGTACAATAATTTTTCTAGTCAGACAATAAAAAAATAAAAACAGTGCTACTGTTTTTTTATGACTGGGACAGTGACCTCATGGATTAATTACTACCATTATTGTTTTCATTATCACCTCTCGTACCTATCAACATGACTTCAGCTTAAGCCAATTAGAGTGATAAGTGATAACTCAAGTTGATTGATCCTGTGGTGATGGTGGCTTGAATAAGTATGATAACTTCATTACAAATGAAGCCAAATCCAGTAATTATACTAATTATGGTATTTGATTAAACTAAGTGTCTAACTACTCTCTAGTTTTGGTTAACCAATGCTTAAAAAACATATGATAGTTTTCCCTCCATGTCCTTCATCACCATTATCAGTTAGCCAACAAAAAGAATATGTCTGTTCAACAATACAAGACAAAACATGCAAAACACAAACTATCGCTTAATATTTAAATACACTGACTCTGCCATATGACACCCAGAAGAACAGCTGGCACGTCTACGACAACACTTGATAGGAATATCCTATCAATCTGATTGAGAGATGACATTTATGCTCCTTTATTTTTTTTCCTTTGATAAGGACCATCAAATTAAAATACTTGGTCAAAATTGACATTCTACTGTGTTTAATGTTTTATAATTTGATTCGTATGACTTGTTAAAGGAAAAACCCAGAAAAAAGTGGCTTTTATATAAAAATATTTCCAAGAGCAATCCAACTAAACCAGTAACCTTTTAACAAATAAAGTAGTATTAATATCAGAAGCTATATTTGGGCACCTAGCACAAGTAAATGAACAATAATCTACAGCAGTAATACTCACCTAATGACACGGTGCACAGAGAGGAAACATCTGGTTTGCATGTGCATAACTTATAGAATAATAAATGAAGGGTTTTCGGTTTAGAAGTATAGAATATGAAATCCTAAAACAATATATTATAACATGAAGTATAATAAGTGAGGATTCATAATAAATAACTCCACATTACATAATCAACTGATGCATATTGGTAGTTGACTCTAGCAAGGAGCAACTTCCATACACCTAGTTGACCACATAAGGACAACTATGATGCAATCAAAAGCCCTTTATTTAATTACAATAATGTGCTTCAAATCTCAACTTGTGGTGTTTATATACAGCAGACTCTGAGCTTCAAAAATTAACATGGAGCCTGAAAGGGAAACGTGCATTCACAGCCACAAGCATTATGACATAACTGAAAATAAAATTACCATAAGCGAACTTTGTGTGTAAAACTGTCCTAATGTGTCAAAAGTCAGTATTTTGTTTTTGTCAAGTAGCTCATTGATAACTCAAAATATGTTTTCTTACTCTAATTTTTTATTTTCAACTCTCCCCGGTAGAATAGTTTGCATTTCCATCTTCCTTCACCTTAAACTGATTCAACGTAACACGAAGTCTGCATAATGGTTTTTCACCCTGCTTCATCCTTCTATCAAATCTGTTATTCCTTTTTCATATCACCAACAGAATACGTGTTTCATTGAACCTTGTCACTGTTCTTATGAAAGAACTGGCTAGATAGAAAAATTTAGAAATGCTATATGATTAAATCCATTTTTAGCATAAGTAGGGCAATTTTAAAAAAGTCTTACTTAGATTAACTAAGGTTCCCAATATACATGTATAATAACAAATCTCGTCCTAAATTTGAATGCAGTGAAATATTGCCCCACATTTAGCACAAAAAAGTGAGTATTGTATTGTCCCCACAAATTTATATATATGATTACAGTCCTCTCACTTAAAATTTCTGAATCAGTCGCTGTCCAATTATAGAATCAAAGTGAAATCAGGAAACTAAAGAGCCGAAATAATTCAGTGATGTAATAAGGCATGCACAATAAAAGAACAAATTTCCAACAGAAGGAAAAGGAAGGAACAAAAACATACCTTTTCAGTGGATGGTACAAGGCCACGTAGTGTTGCAAGATGACCGTTTATTCTCTCCCTCCTTCTTCTCTCTGCTTCACTGTGATTCTTCAAAGCAGCCAAAGCTTTGGCCTCACAAATCTCATTCTTCCCTACCTTTGCAGCTGAAGAGCACTTCACCAGCTCTCCCTTCTCACTCTCATAAACCAAAGAATGTGACGATGACAAGCCACCCTTCGCAACTTCACCATTGGAAGCTCCAACACTTTGCAAAGTGGGATTGAACAACCCCGAAATATCAGAGCCAGAAGGAGAGCTTTTCTCATAGAAGGAGTGAACCATAATATTAAAGGTTTTAAATTACAGACAAACACAGTCTATGCAGATAGAATTGCAGTGGTTAGGAAAATTACGATCAGGGAAACTCTAAAAAGCTTGATTTTTGGACCAAAACTGTGATCATGAGCCGTTTTTGTTAAAACCCTTTTTAGGGGAGTGGAGGCACAAGAGAAAGAGAAGAAAGAAGTTAACCGGGTGGACGAGTTCGAGGAGCAAACCAGAAAGAAAGCTTTTGGAAGTGGATGGTGCCTTGAGAAGGTGTTACTGTGGTTTGTTTGGTGATGGTGTTGGACATAACTTCCATTAGGCAAGGGAAAAGGGTTGAAAGGGTTAAAGGGGTGGAAGATCAGTGTGAAAACATCCACGTTTTCATCTTGGTGGTGTTGAGCTCAACCATTTCCAAATGAGAAAAGGCCAAAAGGGTGAAGAACTTTGGGAAGTGAGACTTGACTCTGACTTGGATTTCAGTGAGTTTGAGTACTGACAGGAAACAAAGGTTATGCTATGCTTGATGTCTTGAAAGTGCAGAAAGAATTCAGAAGAGGATCACCACTGAACAATGATCTTGATTTTTGAGCTTACTCATATATGCCTTGTTTGAAACAAAACATCCATGTGGTGCGTAATGTTGACTAAATATTTTATATTTATGTTCATTATTTGGTCAATGTGTTATAGCCACCCTCCTCTGCTGACACTGTTACTACTGAATTATTCATTCAGAGTAGTGGAAACCAACCCATTGGATTTAATATTTTTTTATTTCTTTTCTTTTCTTGCTGCTTCGGATTTAGATGCGTGCAAGCTTAAATTTTCCTTCTCAAAGTGTGATTTTATTATAATAATAATAATAATAATAATATTAATAAAATAAATAAATATATAAACTTATTGGATTGCTGATTCAAAATAATTAATTATATTTTCTTTTTGGGTGGCGCGAGCGAGATAAGGTAACATTGTGGTTGGATGCTTGAAGTCGTGTTGCTTCGTCGCAGCTTAGTCATATAGCCATTATTAAAGGGTCTATTATAATATTTTTTTACGCCTATTTTTAATAACGCAATTTCAATAAAAATATAATTTTCATGTCTTTTTTCACACTAAACTATTATAATACTCTGTAGAACGACACTTTATACGACGATAAAATCGTAACTACGTTAATCACTACGTATTATTTTGTGACGCCTTTGATCATTATTGTCTTAATATTATAAACAACATTAATCCTAAACTAAAATAAGGACCAAAAATGGAGCTTTTCATTGGAATAATTTTTTAAACCCAAACCCAACCACCAATTTATTTAGTTTTAACGCGATATGTATAGTTAAATCATAAAATTGAAGAAATATTCAACTATATACAACTAAGATACATTTTATAAACTAGTATAACAAATGTTACACCGTTCATTACATTAAAAAAAGAAACTCACTGTTATATAAAAAATCTCCTCCACCTTGATTATATCCAAAAAGTATGTTAATATAAAAATATGCTTATATAATTATTTAAGAAAGCACGTGAATAACGTGAAATATACGAGAATTAAAAGTGTTGCATAGAAGTAATATATTTTTGTTCTCACATACAATGCATATAGGTTGTTGTAGTGATAGTACAGTTGTTACATACTTCCTTCAATGGTAGTTATTTCAAACTTAAAAAAAAAAAGTAGGAGGGTGAAGAGGACGAAGCAACCCATATATCATCATGCTTAACATTTCCATGGAGATTCCTGTAAGGAATCGTAAATTAAAAAAAAAAAAAAAAAAAAGACAAAACAAAACGGGGAAGGAAGGCAGCAACGAGCGCTGGAGGAAGGCACCAGCTTTGTAGCATTGGCCACTTGGGGACAGCACACGTTGCTTCCATTTTCCCCATTCAAAAACAAAAAGAAAGTATACTAGTGGGGGATAAAAGGAGAAGGGTTCTCTACTGGGAGGGGGAAAAGATCATTGCTGAAAATTTTCGTGAGAGAGGAGAAGTTCTTGCTGCAAAGTGGTGAAAGAAGAGAAGTTCAAAGTGCTGAGTTGCTTGGTGTGCACATCTTGAGAGAAGTAGATTCAAAGAATTCACAAAGGAAGTCTTCAAGAGGTAAGGGGAGCTAGATCTTTTGTTTGATTGATTTTATATGCTTTGTATGATGCAATTATGGGAAGAAGGGGATGAAAATTTGAGGTTGTTCTTGGTTTCTGGGTTTCTGGAAAACTTGCAGAAATTCTGCAGAAACGCCGTTCGTCCAATTTGATTTCAAATTGGACGTTCGTCCAAATTATCGAGCGATTCAAATTGGACGTTCGTTCAAGTTCCTCGACCGATTAGTGGTCGGCAGAAATGGTATGAGCGTTCGGTTAGAATGTTCTAAGGTAACGAGCGTTCGCGGTCGTGTTAGAAATTTTAGACGTTCGTCCCACATTTCGAACGTTCGTCCAGAATGGCAAATTCTGAACGTTCGGTAATATTCTGAACGTTCGTTCAAAGTAGTCAAATCGTGAACGTTCGGTTTTTGTTCTGAACGTTCGTCCTCGTAGCTCGGTTTGCGCGTTCGTCCAAGTGTTCAGCGTTCGTCTTCGGCCTGTTGCTGAGCGTTCGTCCAAAGAAGTGTTCAGCTTAAGCGTTCGTCCAAAGTGTTCCGTTTGAGCGTTCGGTCTTGGTTTCACTGAGCGTTCGGCCTGATGATGTTAAGTGAGTGTTCGACTTTGGCTTCAACACGAGCGTTCGTCCAAATTGCTCATCCACTTGGATGGGAGCAGATGCTACCAAGGAGAGTCCTTTGGATCAAGAGCTAGAGGTTGCTGATGTTGCAGAATAGTCTTTCTAGAAATTTCCTGATTGAACACTTGTAGTGATCAATCCTTTCAACTGTTCAAGTTTAAATTTTTACTCCTTTTATCTGGATGATTGTAATTTCACACTTAAATTACACGTCATACTCTGACTGTTCTCTATATTGAATGATGACGTTTTTATTATGTAATATTTATTATTATATAATCGGGATGTTACAATTCCTACCATACTTTAATAAAAAGGGGAGGAAAAGAGATTAAACAAGTAGGAGAAGAAGGGTTCCGACAAATACATAATCTTATCTTTGATGACTTTTTCTTGTTCATAGTGTAATTAATATTTCGATTAAATTATATGGACATTCCATGATGTTCTTTCTTTGTAAATTTTAATGATGCATGTATCCTTCACTTCCTTTATTATCTATAGATTCAACTTTTTAGCTATGCATTTGATTTGACAATCACAATTTCGTATATTCACACATATACGAATAATAATCATGATTTAGTTCGTCATGATCCCTCTAATATACTAGTGAATTTTCAACTTCCCCTTTTAAGATACAACTTTATGAGCCCTACAAATATGCATGCAACTTAATCATATACTTAAAGAATTAATCTCTTAGAAGTATACTTAACAACAATTAGCAAATTGTTATTGCTTTTAACTTAAGGGCGGGCTCGGAAAATACTCTCTCTCTCTCTCTAATAATAAGATACAGCTTTGATTTTTTTTCCCTATAAGAGAATTATAATTGTCCTTAATATTAATTAGTTTTTACTAAATTGTTTTAGTTTGTAAATATAATTGTTATGAATTGTTTATTCATCTTTCTTGTGAAAATAGGAGATTTTAAAAGTAAATTTTCCTAATTGCATTTTTGTCTCCATATATTAATCATTTAAGAGTAATTTTGAAAAGAGAAAGTATAATTACAAACAAATTTAACACTATTAATTAAATGACTGACTTTTTTTTACACAGTTACTAACTTAAATTAACCATTAATGTGTTTTAATTAGTTCGTTCACCATGTCAAATTTGCACTCTTGACGCATCCGAAAAGTAAAGGATCTTTTTCATTTTATGAGGTAGCAAAATGTCCTTTATTTGAATGAAGAGGTTGGTCCTTAAATGGAAGATGTTTAAATAAATTAATTTTGGAGGTATTTTGACTTCCTTTTATATGTTGTTTTCTGTGCCCTATAAAGTAATATATCAAATGTTGAATTAAGTGGGACGTGTAAGTTGTGTAAAGTAATAATAAAACTTGAGTATTTGAAAGCAACTTCTATTAACTAATAATAAGTTCATTGTAATGTCGGTTGGAAATTGCACCATTTTCTCCACATAAGTTTACTTAACCCTAGTTATATTACAGCAGATATTGATTTGGACACCCCACCTAAATTCCTTCTATTTCACATTCTTATTGGGCTAAAGTGTATCTAACTAACCCATTAGTTGAGTTCAACTAATTAATTCAAAATATCAACTTACCCCACACTCTTTGATCACCTCTAAATAAATGGAAAGTAACCCAACAAAGAAATTTCAAGTCATTGCCCACCTTCAATACAATACATAATCACATATATATTCAAAGCACAAAGATGACAGAGTTATACTAGAAAAAATAAACCCAACATATCCAAAGATCACCATCATGTTCTTGATTCCAATTGGATTCATTTAAGGGTTCCAAACGGTGGTTTTCACATTACCCGTGTCACCATGCCATGACTAGACTAAAAATTTCCTTTGGTTTACCTTCCACTATTTAAAGATTACCAAATTTCTATATTCTGAAAACACTAACCTAAATCGGCTACAACGGCGAACAACTCTTCTTCGTCTTAGTCTTCTCCACAAACTCAAAGAATCCATATCGTGTTCTCGCAAACAACCATGGTCAATAAAGATCTCCTTCTTCGCAACATTGTCTTCTTCATCATAGAAAAAATGCAGACATCATCTGTATCAATCTCTAGACCTGCAAACAGAGAATGAACCACAACATAGAAATCCCCTCTAATCACATCAACGCGAGCTTCTCCATGTAATGGAAGAACCACTTGCTGTTGTAGATAAGGGTTGAAAACCCTGGTTCAAGAAGAGAGAGTGTTTATCGTGCTGCAAGCACCATTCTGCAATGTGTACCCTAATTTGGGTGGGAAGGGGACTGTCACATTGGTTAAGCTTGTCACACAATCCCTAACTAGACAACTGATTCACTTTTTGTTAGGATGGCAATTCTATCATTAGTGATTTTAACGTCGTAAGAAAAAATGACCAATTTAAACCGTTTTTACAAAATATGATACAATTGTGAACATCTGAAAAAGGATAAGACTTCTTTGAACACTTTGACTAAACATAGAGACCAAAATAAGTATTAAGCCTATATTAAATTATATTACATGAGATGCACTAAAATGTCGTCAATCACATAGCAACGATGACAGATAAGAAGGAGAAGGAGCAAACAATATCTTATTTCTTTTCTTACTCTTTTGGTAAACTTCTTTATAATAATGCAAAAAATATTTTGCTAGATTTTTTTAAGAAGATATAACATTAATGAGTTGTGAACAAATTCATACAAAAAAACAAAGATATCACTTTCAACCAAAAGTATTAATATAATAGGTTTTTAAGTTCTTTTACTTACCAATATAAAACTTCCAATTCAACTTAAATTTTTAACTCTTTTTTCAAATGTTAGTTTGTCCACAATGAAATGTCTATCGATCAACTTTCAGAGTTTTCAAACCTACCTTCAATTTTTAAGAGAGCTGGAAAAAGATTCTTATGAGTGTTTAAATTTAGTTGACTCCACTCAAAAGAAGAAATGTTTAGGTTTTGTAATATTCAGCCGAGTTGAAAAGGATTGATGATATAGATGAGATATTATAAGAAATCACGAGAAAATTTGAAGATAAAAATTTTGTATTTTATTTTATAATTTTTAGTTTTAGGCATTTGTTAATTTTTAAAATTGTTTTCTAATTATTTCTAATGAACTTTATGTAAAAAAACTTTCTAATTTTTGCTGAAGTAGTTTAGCCGATTAGAATATACAAACATTCATGAGAATTTCATGCATTGATCATTTGATTCGTTAATTACTTGAGATTCCAGAACACGGGACTTCACTACGTACGTAAGTTGCAGCGCTAGCATATATCAGAATTGGCACATGGATTGCTGATCAAGCTGTGATTCTAATTTGTTTCCGTTTGTTGACAACAAAGTAAATCAGTTCCTTCATTAAGAAGCAACTGACACAGTTCTATTCAGATTTTCAAGTCAACCATTTTATCGAACAGTTTAGCCGCTGATCAATATACGAGTGGCACGCAAGTAGTTCGATTGATTTTCGATGCCTAATAAAAGCACGCACATAACCATTGGGTTGGAGCAAATTAGTGATGCCCTTTTGTGCTAAATTCTGCATGCAGTGCAAAATCATAATGTGGCACACAGTATTATTGCTTGATTTAGTATTGGCTGATGCTTCATTGCAATTATGTAAACTAAGAAAGTTTACAACGCTGATTGAATTATACAATATTTCATTGCAACCAAGTAGCTGGTTGACATTCTGCGGTGATAATTAATGATGCCTAAGAAATTATTAATTTGTGTTTGTATCCAACATATTACACATATTAAAGAATTCGATTCAATAAATTAATTTTTTTATTTTATAACTTTTTAAATCTAAAAATAATATTTATATATCATAACTAATCATAATAATTTAATATCATAATTATTATATATGATTACGAATTATTATGTTATTATTAACTATTTTATTATTATATATTTGAGATAAATATTATTCTAATAATAATATAATATTTTTTTAAAATATATTCATTTAATAACAATTCTTACTTATTACTATATTTATAAAATTTCAAACTTTTATTGATTTAAACGTGGAAAAAAATCATTTGAAGATACCTGTCCATAAATCTACGCAAATTGGTTTATGCATATTTAAAAGCTGCAGAGTTCAATTGGTGGAAAATTTTTTCCGTGGGCCCACTGAGTATTGGGATGAAAAAATTGAGTGCAGTGTGGTGGGAATCGTTGTCGTGCATTTATCTCTCTTTGGTGTCTATCTTGTTCGTTCCTAATTTTTGGTGCATTATTTTACTCAAAATCTTTGCTATTTCGTTTGTTCAGTTTCACTTATTAATTTTTTGTTTGTTTTACCTTTGATTTGACTCATCTACTTTTCTTGATTTTTAATGTGAGAGATATAGTTTTGTAAGATAATTTATCAAAGGATCTGGATTGTTTAAGATTAACTTTTGATATTATGAAATTAGGAATTAAGTATTGTCACCTATGTGAGAGTTTCCTTAAATTTGAGTTTAAGTATTGAAAAATTAAAGCACAAATTAAACAAATTAAGAAAATATTGTACAGTTGGATTTATGGATATAATTAAAGTTCACATTTAATTTCAAATTTTAGAGCTTATATATGGGTAAGATGTGTGTAACATCCCAAAAATACAGTCTAAAACTATATAATAAAATATTCACATTTAATAATATCCAGATCAGTCTTACACTAAAGTAGAGCGTACGGTTATGACCGAATGACCTTACAAAACAATACGAGATAATAAAACTGTACAGAAGTACAATTCTGACCAAACAGTTTACAAAAGAAAATACAGAACGGTTATACTAACCAAAAGGGAAGGTGATCGAACAACCACCTTACTATAAGCTAAACTGCGGACCGAACGCCCTATTGTTCGGTCTTCACTTCAACTTCAACAAGGTTTTCTTCCTCTAGTGCCTCTTCCAGCAGCTCGTCTCCTTCTGCTCACATCCATACGGATGATCATTGCAATGACAAAGACAGACGTACAAAACAAGACAAGACAAGAACACAGGGTAAGCTTATATAATTTAATTCAAGTATAAACATACATTTCTCGCATTCAACACATAAGATATATTTCATCATACGTTTCAAGCAAGGCCTAATACTAGACTGACTGTCCAGACTGTATGAAATCTGTGTAGCTACGACGTTCGTACACCCGAATGATGTAGTAACTGGGATACCCTCAACAGTTGCCACCTGAGGTTAGTCCTATTTGTCCAAAGTAACCCTAAGGACTAGGACCTCCTACCGTTCCCACACATGACCTACCCTCCTCTACGTGAGGACGAGTACTCACGGAACATCAGGATGAACCGTCAATTTAACATGACCACATTCATACTTTACCAAATTCCAATATTCAACCATGAGTTGTTCCTCCCCTGAACGCTCGTCCATAACTCAACACATTTCATCCGTATCATATTCTCTTCATCTTTCATTATCAATCATCTTAATTTCATCTTTGTTCACAGATTTTTAAGGACACCAGATACCGAACGTTCAACCCTCATTTAGAACAAGAACGAACGCTTGGAGCGAGACAGAGAGGTCTCCAGTTCCATAATAGATTAAGACTAAGAGGGTTACTATCAGGTTGAGAAAGAAACCGATTACAACTATATGTCACAAGAACGACTAGAACGAACGTTACTTACAACATGAGTCAGTTAAATGAACTAACTCTCGTGAGCTCAAACCAAACACCTCAAAGAACATGCCAAGTACTAAGGCTCTTGGCCGGAACCAATGAATGTAGACACATCAAGACGTTTAAAGAACCATACTTAGAAGAATTCACATAAAGAAACCTAATGTCAGTCAATGACCGAACACGGTAGAGGAAAAATTCTATTGAAGTTGGACGAACGCTAATTTCATCAAGATAGATCATACGAAAAACGAGTATAAGCGCTTGGTATAAGACCGAGCACTACTCATTACGAGCGCTTGGTGTGAGACCGAACACTACTAAACTTATAATAGAAAACTTGATAACTATAATAAGATATTATTGGAATAGTGTTTAAGAATAACTAAAATATACAAATACATATATTTACAAAATTTAAGTTTATCACAGAATACTCAAATGCAACTACGTTTGGCCGAACGCTCAAGCATAGTATTACCACACTAAGACGCTCGTCCTCAACTAGGATTCTTTCCAAATAAAAGAATCCAATTTTAATCAAGGTTACTAGTATTACCGAATGGTCAATGACCGTTCAATGACGAACGTACATTATCATAGAGAAATTTCATATCCAGAATTCATTTATATTCAAACTCATTTCTCAACATATAACTTCATAATTTCATACATTCATATCATAGCACATTTCATTTTCCTCATACATCAGAACATAATGACCATCATATTTCATATAGTCAAATATCTCAACAATCATGTTTCACTTTAATTTAACAACACAACGAACGTTCATGCAGCACAGTAAACATACAAATTAAATTAAATAAGCTTCCCTTACCTTTTAGCGTGAACGATCGTCCTAGAGACAGAATACGGTTCGCCTGACTAAAATTCTTTCTACCTTCAACGCTCAACAACTCTTCAAACTAAACCAAACAACAAAAAACCAACAATGGCTCAGACAAGATGACAGCATGCAACCAGGACTTGGTTTGCATGTACCAGAGAACAAACGGCTAAGGATAAGAAGGACTTACCAGTTCATAACTCGAAACTGTTCAGTTTAAACGGAAGCTCAAGACGCTGGAAATGCTTCTACGGTGCCTGAACGGTGATCGGAGAAGAGAAATTGTGAGTTTTGGTAAAGAGAAGGGAGAGCTTTTAGTGAGAAGGAGGAGAATTTGAGAATATCAGAGTTTGGAGAAGAAGATGCATGCAGAGAGTGTGACACAACTTTCCAAAAACTCAGTTTTGCTTAAAAATAACGTCCGCTCATCTGCTGACACCTGCATTCCACTATCTGATTTCCGGATCACCCCCGCTTGACACCTGGCGTCCGTTCAGAGGGGTTTGGATGCGTTTTTAATGGTTCTGACAATGTGCTATAAAGTGACAGACATAAATCATTTATTACATTTTTTTCACTGTTAGTTTATATCTCTTTTTTAATTTATCGTTTATGTTTGGTTTAAACCCTCCCTTGGTCCTCAAGTTTGTATGGAAATCTCATTTGGGTCCTCGTGTTTTCATCTGTCTCAATTGGATCATATTTTTTGTAAAAATGAGCACATTGTACCATAACCGTTAAGTGGTGTGAGACGGCGTTAAATTAATGTTGACGTGGTGCACAGAGAATGTGGTGATGTGTGTTGATGACTTACGTGGACTGTTTTGATTAAAAAAATAGTGCTGATGTGGCATAAGTACCCTTTATTCATATTAGGTATATCGTTGTTGCGAGACGAAGCGGAGGACGAACAAGAATTCCAATCTTGAACAAGACGAAGAGAATCCAGCTAATAGTTGACGCGACTAAGGTAAGATATTTCGTTTCGTCTTTGGTTTTCTGTTTGAGCGCATAAGTGTGATTTTGGTTTTACGAACATGTGCGTCTTCGACAATTGGGTTTTTGTCTTGGTCTGTATGAATTTTTATAATGATTTGTGGTCCCCATTTTGCATGTTCAATTGTTACATTGTAGTTTACACATTGTGGTCCCGAATTTTGTTTGTTGAATTGTTTATCAGTTGTAGTGGTCCCCTGTCTATGAGTGTTTCGTTAGTGGGGATGTTACTTTGTTCCCTGTCCCCCTGTCTTTGTCGGTGTGAGTGTTTAGTTAGTGAGTGTTTCCGTAGTGGTAGCACTGTAATATTCGAAATAGTTGTTAACCCCCATAATGTACAGGTTATAAAAGCAAGTTGTTGATATGGATGAGGAACGTATTAAGGTGGTGGTCCACCATTGTGGAAATTTTGTCAGTGATGATAATGGGAAGTTAAAATTTGAAGGAGAGAGAGCAGAATGGTCTTGTGATCCAGACTTGTTGAGCTATTTTGGCATAGTAGCGTCAGTCAAAGAATTAGGTCATATGAACATCAAAGAATTATGGTACGGTTTAGGAGGTCAGTCTGTGCACCCAGATAGGTTAGAATTATTAACTGATGATAGGGGTGCCATGCACATGTTGAACATTGCTAGGTTAAATGATGAAGTTCATCTGTATGTGGTTCATAATATGATGGAACCAGAAATAATAGAAATGATTGATTGGGTTGGTGGTCAAGTTGATGATGAAGGTGATGTTGCAAGACAAGTGGAGGAGGTTGAGGTTGTTCGTGATGGTCAACTTGGAACAGAAATGGTGGAGGGTGAGGGGGATACCCATGAGGGTGATGTTGAGGTCCATATTGAAGTTGAAACAGAAATGGTGGAGGGTGAGGGGGATGCCCAGGACGGTGATGGTCTGGATCATACTGCAGTAGGAAGAAAAATGGTTGAGGGTGAGGATGATGCCCATGAGGGTGAAGGTGATGGGTATGAGGGTGATGGTGAGGATCATAGTGATGTTGGTACAAAAATGGTTGAGGCTGAGGGTGATGCCCATGAGGGTGAAGGTGATGGGTATGAGGGTGAAGGTGAGGATCATAGTGATGCCTATGAGGGTGATGGTGAGGATGTTGACGTCCATGAGGTTGAGGATGATGAGATCCATCATGTAGAGGAAGCTGAGGTACATGATGTAGATGATTTTGAGCTAGAGGATTTAGGAGAGGATGATGATGTAGAAGACAGTGGGGGTGATGCACATCAAGCAGAGATTGAGGACGAAGATGTAGATGTGAGGGAAGGAAGTCTAATTGATGTCAGCGTGCATTGTGACATTAGGACTTCTAAAGGAAATGTGGGAGAACAAGCTTCCAATGCCTTACTTGAGTCTGAACGGTCAACAGATAATGAATTTATTCATGATGTGTGTGGGTTGTCTGACAATGAGTGGTTATCAGAGGAGTTGTTTAGTGGATCAGATAGTGAGGACAATGATGTGAGGACTAAGATAAGGTTTCCCACTTTTAGTATGCCTAAAACTTTGGTGGGTTATAAATGGGAAGTAGGAACCTATTTTACTGAGAAAAATGAATTCACAGATGCCATAAGGACTTATGCACTAAGTAATGGGAGAAGTTTAAAATTTATTAAGAATGACAAGAAAAGGATTTCTGTCAAGTGCTTGGGTGGAAGAGGAAATTGTAAATGGAATGCTTATTGTTCCTTTAGGACTGATGTCAGTGCATGGCAACTGAGAAAAGTGTTTGATGTTCACAACTGTAGTAGAGATTTCAATGTAAAGTTGATGACTTCAAAGTGGTTGAGTCAAAGGATGGAGAAAACTGTGAGAGAAAATCCTACAATGAAGGTCATGGACATTAGGGACAAAGTTACTAGGAAATGGAATGTAGGAATTTCAAGAAATATGGCGTTTAGGGCAAGAGCAATGGCAAGAGATAAGGTTGAAGGATCATTCAAAGATCAATATAGAAGACTTCACGATTATGGTCATGAGCTGCTGAAAACAAATCCAGGAACAACAGTACAAATTAAAGTTGATAACAGTAATGGTGAGGTCATATTCCAAAGATTTTATGCATGCTTGAAGGCATGCAAGGATAGCTTCATTTGTTGTAGACCTATTATTGGCTTGGATGGATGCTTTCTGAAAAGCAAGTATGGAGGGGAGTTACTAACAACAGTGGGAAGAGATGGAAACGACCAAATGTTGCCCATAACATATGCTATTGTTGAGGTAGAAAACAAAGACTCCTGGACTTGGTTCTTGGAGCACCTTATTGAGGACCTTGGTGGGGCAGCTGTATGTGCAGGATGCACATTTATTTCAAACCAACAAAAGGTCAGTCAATGTTCAATATCTTGTACATATAACTGAATATCTTCATTAAACAAATGTTAATTACAATATGTTGAATATGTCAGGGTCTTTTGCCAGCAATCCAAGATCTTCTACCTGGTGTAGAACAAAGATTTTGTGTTAGGCATTTATATTCAAACTTCAGAAAAAAATTTCCTGGAAAAAATTTCCATCGAAGCTCCTAAGACTGCCACTACTGCGTTGCATGGCCGAACCCAAACATTTGCAAGAGGAAGATGAACGAGACATCCTTACCACCACCTCAACAGTGCTTGCCCAAGACGTAAGACAGCAGGTGTGCTTCACCAACACAAAACACGAAAGACGTTCCTCCTCTCCTTCCCCAACACGAAAATATACTTTGGATGAGAGGGGATGCCCTTAAATGTTAGGGCTTCGTAGGCTACGTGGATAAAACACAACAAACACTCAATTTTAGTGCACAATGCCACGTCGGTAAATGAGAAAATCCAGCTCACATCAATTTAACGCCGTCTCACACCACTTAACGGTTATGGTACAATGTGCTCATTTTTACAAAAAATATGATCCAATTGAGACAGATGAAAACACAAGGACCCAAATGAGATTTCCATACAAACTTGAGGACCAAGGGAGGGTTTAAACCTTTATGTTTATTGCTCTTTCTTTTCTTTTCTTTTTTAAATTGGTTTGGTGTTATGAAAAACTAAATTTTTAAAGATTATTTGATGAAATCAAGATTAAACAAATCGAATCGAGTATTGTACCAATTGTTTGATGATTCGAGTTTGATCTTTTATCTACTTTCAATTTTGTTTGTTTGTCATGGCAAATTGTGTTGCTAATTTTAGAAATTAAATTAGAAATTAATTGAATCTTGATGGTTAAATACAAAATAGATTGTAAGCTATTATGATTTAATTCATATATTCAATTTAGTTGATTAATTACTTAAACTTAAATTTGAATCCTTACATAATTATGATAAAAGGATTACTTGGTACTTTATTATGTTGATTGATATGTTTAAAATATTAATTAATATTACTAATATTAGTATTTATTAGATTTAAGTTTGAATTATATCTAAAAAAGTCATCCTTAGTCATTTATCAATATGAGACTAATTATTTTACTTTTAAAAGACTCAATTTATTTAATATAAAAACAAATATATTGATCTATAATTTTACAAAATTTAGATACTATAAAATTAGATAACGGTAAGTAAAACTATTTTTATTTATTTATTAATATAATAAATAGAAACTATTAGAGAGTTGATAAAGTGCTAAAGACTATAAAAAAAAGCATAGGTTCTCTTAGAGGATAAAATATGGTATAAGCGGACCAACCATGTACTAAAATAAATAACGCATAATAGGATATGCTATATTGCAAGAAATGTCTACTATTTTGGTTTGACAATAGATTCGTTAAAAGACAAATAACATAAGGATTTTTTTTAATAAAGAACTAAACTTGTTTTTCCTTTCACCAAATTTCTAAACAAAATGGTGTGAACTTTAGAAGAATTGTATGCTATGATTAAGGAAATGTACATTGTCCAAAAAGAAGATAAAAACATCTAGCTATTGAAATGTTGTGGATAGAAAAAAAAAAAAGCATTTACTATTGTATGAAGTGCATTTATTCCATCAATCATTAACAAGTTCTTCAGATGAGAGAAAGACATTGAAAAGAGCTAAAATTACTCAACAACCTAAAATAATTTTATAACAAGTTTTTGACATCACTTGCGGTTAGCTTTTTGTTTAGTCAATTGTGTTTTATTTACCAATTTTGGTTTAAATTGTTCGTAATTTGTTTATATATTTGTATGTCAATTTGTTGTGTATAGTATAAATTTTATTTATAAATTAACATTTAGGTATTAACTTGTCTCTTCTAGTGTTTCTTTGATTTGTATGTGAGGTAGGGAAAGAGTACACCAAAAGTACTAATCAGGCATAATCATAACAAACGTCGAGCTAAAAGACATTAAACAAGTGTTCATTGGGGAGCAACTCACTATTTTCTAAGTTTCGAACTTTTCTAAGTTTTTTTTATTTAATTTTATTTAAATTTTTTTTTCAGCATCACTCATTGAGATACTATACTCACCCAACGACCAAACACCATTGTTTCAGGACTCATTAAGTCATTATACTTGCCCAACAAATTTTGACACTATGAACACACTCGTTGGGTAAACTAAGCTCGCCCGATGAAATTTTGTATTTGTTTATATGTTTAAAATTTAAATTTTTTAAAAAGGTTTTAGGCGAGAAATCCTATCACTTGTCGAGCGAGTGGTCACGATTCCATTTACTATGTCAAAATTATCAATAGACAACACCCTTTAAAGAATGCTTATTTAATCAAGTACTCTAAAAATCAAAATATGAAACCAAAAGACAACACTTTATGAAATAAGCACTATAAAATTGATTACACATAGATACCACTACATCCTAAAGTATATTTGATTTATATTTTTTTAAAAACAATAATTTTAGATAGACCAATAGAGAACATTTTTATATTTAAGTGTCATGTATTAGGATATATATATATATATATATATATATATATATATATATATATATATATATATATATATATAGATAATGTTTAATTAAAAAAGAATCACCTGTTATTTATTAAAAAATTACTAAAAAAATTTCGGACCCTTTCACGTTCCCTCTTCCTTTTTTCCTTGTTTGTTATGTTACTCATTTGTCTTTTTTCATATGTATTCCTATAAATAAACTCACATGCCCATTGTGACGTCCCAAAATATATAGAAAAGCATATATAATAAAGATATCATCATGCATAATATAAGAAAGCAGTCAAGAGTAATTAAGGATTACAGTCATCCTCAAAGTAACTTTAGAAATTAAGTTTCAACTCCAAAAAGATCTAAACTGTAAACTTAAAGGGAAACAATATTTCATACTACAAACAATAATTCGATAACATCCTAAGGAGACTAGGCAACAACATTGTCCTCAACTTCCAAGGTCGTCTTCAAAAGAACCTCCTCGCCATCTGCTCCCACCCAAGTGGATGATCATCGCAAAAGAAACATACACAAGCAACACAAACAAGCAAGGGTGAGCTAGATATAAAAAGCATGTTATTCGACCTCACACGACTTGTTACTTTATAAACCGACTCGTCTGGACTAGAATGATTATCAAGCTATGGCGGGTTATGCACTCGTGGTGGCCTCTACTGCTTTGCAAAGCCATTGCCAATGGGTTTCACCCTACCACACTCACGAGGTTAGTCCGTTATCACTCACCTTGGGCCATACTAGAAGCACCCAAAACTAGGACCTCCTGCTACTCCTCACCACATGAATCAATCCTCTCTACTTGAGAATGAAAGACCATTGGAGCGTTAGGAAAACCCCCAAGACTGAGCTACCATGCGAATCATTCTAAACATTACTAGGGCACCACCATGTATCCTCTCCTTGAGGATCATGGAATTACGTCCATGAACCATACTATTACACTTACGTCAATCACAACTTTGTTTCATACATACTTCCAAACTATAATTCACACACAATACAACATACCTTAAATCATGTTGCAAAATCAAGCCACCCAAATCAGTTATATAAACATAGATACACCCTGACAGTAAAACAACATCAAACAACTCAAACAGATGAGGAAAAATGTGAAACTCACTGAACCAGGTTGCACAGCGCACCAAGGTGCAAGGCAAGACAACAAAAATTCGCACAACGCACCACCTTTGGTGCGTTGAGCGAATTTTCCTGACGGAGGGAGTGTTTTTCAGCTAAAATTCGCATAGCACACCAAGTCTGTGCGCTATGCTAAACTGAAAATTCTGATACACATTATCAAACCCTAAACCCTTGCATAACGTCCCAAATTCGTTATTCGAATTAATTTGACTAATTTCCCAGGCTAACAACAGTCGCAAAGCAACAACATTCGCTACGCAACTTACCAAACAGAGAGCAACCCTATGTTATAATTCGCATCGCGCACAGAGAGCACCTCGCCAGGGCGACTCGCTGAGCGAAAGACTTCGCTCTACGAATCTGCAAAATCTGCAGAATGAAATTCTGCAGATTTGCACAGCTCAACCACTCCAAACTCATTATATCCATTTTGGTGAACTTTTAACACCCCCAACTCAAAGTATATATTGAATTAAACATGTCTAATTGATTCTAACCCTTCCTAACATCTTTTTAAAGTGATTAAGATCAAGTTTTATCTTTTAAAACAACAATTTCTATACTTAAGGACCCAATTTCGGTTTTACCATTTTTAACATGTTCTAGTCCAGTTTTATGATCCTAACAAGTCACATATGACTTGCCTAAGATGTCCCAACAGCCCAAATGTGCTCAAAACCCCTACTTTCCAAAATCACTACCTCACTTCCTCTCAAAGTGACCCAAGACTCTAGCAGCTTATTCAAAACAGTGCATACTTTCCTTACCTTCCACTTGATCACCCCTCCAACAGAATACATACATCAACATACCAATCTCAAATATCATCTCATCCAAACCACATCCACAATCACAAATTTCCAGCATACAGTTCATACAACAAATATCAAAAATACAATTTCAACCCAAACAACATAGTCACACAGAGATCAACACATTTACACATTTCATAGTAATAAACTTTTAAGAAAACCTAGCTCCTCTTACCTTGAAACGTCTTTGCTCAGCTCAAAGACCCGCAACTATAGTACCCAGCTATAGAATGCGAAACCGATCGGTTCAAGTTGAAGCTCTCGACTTCGGGAACATAGAACCACCACTTAATTGACAATACACCAGTTAAATTTCAAGATTTGGTAGAGAGAAGGCAGAGAAAGTTAGGGCTGAAGTTTTAGAGAGAGGATGTGGCTTTGAGGAAAATGTGCAGAGTTTGGTAGAGTTGAGGAAAAGCCTCCCCCTTCATTTAAATTTTTTTTATATACATCTATATTTACAGGTCCTTACACCCATTGTTCTCTTCATTTGCATCCATTAAGTTCATGCTCAATGACAAACGTAGTTTATTTCTTCTGCAATCATGAACATAAACACATTTTTCGTTTGAAGCCATGCGTGACTATTTGCAATTTGTTTCATTCAAGTGGTAAGTTGAAAGCTGAAACATGATTGACTTAATGTATGATGTATTGTATTTTTGATTTCTTATAATATTGTGAGATCTTTTATTGAGTGGGTTTTTGAGGTGGTTTGTTGTTTGAAAGTTATTTAATAGTACACTTTTGGGATTGAGGCATTATTGATTAAGGGTTTGGGAAATGGAAAAAATAAGGGTTTAGGAGTGGATATGAGATTAACCTTTTTTATACAAATGATGTTTATTCTAAAGTAAACTTAAAAAGAAATTTAAACATTTTGTAATGAATGTGCACACAACATTGAGAGATAGAGAGATTAGAAGAAAAAAAGTGAAAAGTGAAAAGAAACAAAGAGAATCAACACAGAGATAAGAATCTGGATGTGAAATACTTTATAGTTAAAAAAAATTCACCAAATTCTAACCTGCCTTATGAAAAGTAAAATAATATTTTCAATTTACATGACACTGAAGTTGGTAGAGGAGAAATTGACATTTGATTTTGGATATGTTTGTCTGCAAGAACAATTGAAGACGTAAAACTACAATATCAAGAGAAGTTGAAGAAAAAAATAGCTACAATCCACTGAGAAGTCGAAGAAAATAAGGCATTTGTTGAGGCCAATGAAATAATAGGCAAACTCTAGAAAAGGGGCACTACATGAAAAGGTTGTATTACCAATGGAGAATTACCGACGACTTCAGATTAGTCGGGAAATGATGATTACCGATAAAATCATCGACAATCTATCGTTTTCTCGTTTCTGACAAATATTTTTGTCGGTAATTCGTTGATGAAATAAATTACCGACAGATTTTAACTGTCAGTAATGTTTCATATTTTCATTTCGCACTCCCTTATTCCCTCAACCCCTACTTTGATTTCTCAATCTTAGAATCCTTACACTCATCTTCTGTAAGGGCCATAAGCGTTGACTACTAGAATTCGCTTGCCTCCATAATGCTTCAACCGCGACATGTGCTCGTGAACCACCAAAAATCTTATAGTGTATTAAAATCTTCAAACAACCAAACATATAAATCATAAACATAGAAAAATATTAGAAAAAAATATTTAAAATAATAACTTTTATAAAATAAAATTCGATTAATTGAGTTATTTATATTTAAAATTTTTAATTAATAAAATAATGGATTGCCAATTATAAAAATTATTTCTCAAATAATTTTTTATAGAACCTTACAAAAATAACTTATCTCTCAATAATCTTATTTTATCTTCATTTGTTTACTTGACGATTTTATTATTATTATGAAATTTAATTTTATATCGTAATATAATTCATTTGAAATTAAAAATATTTATTTTTTTAAAATTTATCAATTTATTTTAATATGTATATATTTGTTATTAAGAACTAAAATAAACGTAATCCAAACCAAATTAAATTAGAATGAATCAAATTATATTTGGTTCACAATAAAAGTAGTTCAATTGAATAACATTTCCATCAAGATATATATGTCATACCTTTATTTTACAAAAATAAAGAAAAAGAATAAATTAATTAATTAAAAATGACACTTGTTAGAGATATTAATTAAAAAGTTAATTCACATTACATTGATAAGAAAAAAATAACATTTTTATGACAGTTATTTTGAGTGGGCAGTATCATAATTAGGGATGACAAGTGGATAAAATCTGCGACGGATAATTGATATCTATGGATATTTATTATCCACAATCTGCGGATAGCAAATATTTTAATATTCGTTTATAAATGGGTCGAGTGCAGGTATTATACTATCTGTACCCGCGGATACCTATTATCCAAAAAAAAATAAAAGTAAAAATTTAATTTATATTTTATTAAATTAAATTAAATTAAATTAAAACTAAAACATTAATTTAAGATTAAATTTAATTAAAATTAAATTTAAATTTATATTATATTTTATATATTTTTTTAATTTTATTTAAATTATTTTAATAATTTATTAAAATATATCTTTTTTAAATATTTGTAAATATCTGTATACATTCACGAATATTTGTGAATTTTAAAATATTTATAAATATTTTTTAAATAAATATCCGTTTAGGGGGTAAATTTTTTTTGTCAAAGTCAGATTGCGGTAGGACGTGCCCGACCCGACACCTTCACATCCCTAATCACAGTCCAATACAAGCAAGGAAGGATTTTGAGTAGTTGTCATAATTTGAACATTACCTCGCCATCTCTAACTTGTGTGGAATACCCTGCATTCAATTTTCACCTTCATTCCATGCAACTCTTGAGAAACCCAAAACCATGTGTTTCCCAGTTCCACCATCTTCTCAGACTAAAAATCACACCTAATTCCTCTTGCCCTTCCAAACATTTCTCAATTGTTTCCACCACAGACCCAACAACCACCGAACCGACAACACCAACGACATCGACACCTGTTCTGATCGATGCTGGTTCTTCTAACCGTAAACCCGTTAATCTGTGGCCGGGGATGTTTCATTCCCCTGCCATATACGCTCTCTGGGAAGCCAGATCCTCCACTTTGGAAAAATCCAATGGCCCCTCTCTTCCCAAAGCCCCCTCCCGAAGCAGAACCACGATCTTCTACAACTTCTCCTCTGATCACATGCTTCGTGAGCAGTATCGGAACCCCTGGAATCACATCAGGATGGGCAAGCTCGTCGAGGACTTTGATGCTCTCGCTGGCACCGTTGCATTCAAGGTCTTCTTCTTTTTCCAATTATACTTCTGGGTTATGTAATTTGCTGGATTGAAAATCTTGGGTTTTGCTCATTTTGATCGAACAGCTTCAAGTTATGTTTTTTTTTTCTTTTTTGTGCTGTCAATCACTTGTTTCGTCTGACAAAGAAACTCCTGTTAGTTGTTGACATATTTTTAGTTTTGTCAAAGAGAACAATTGAAAAAAGTTTTTTTATGAATTAAAATGAACTTATGCTTGTAAAAGTTGTTTAATATAATACATTTTCCCTAAATTTGTTGTTCGTAAATTAATTTTAACTTACTAAGGATTTTTCTTTTCTTTTATTTAGAAGTGCTTGTAGAAATTTGTCTAAATATAGCTATACTTTTTGGTTGTGCATTGTGCAGAACAAAAATAAATAAAAATTTACTGTAAAGGAAAAGTAAATTATTTTTGTCGCTGTGGAAATATTCATCAGTGGATGTTTTCATTCAGAAGTGTGTTGCTAACAGTACTTGGGGAGATTTTTGTATTTGTTGGTTTTGGTTATTGAAGCTTTTTCCCCCACTTCTGAGCAGCACTGTTCTAATGAAGATGGCACAGCAAGGCCCCTTCTACTGGTCACTGCTTCTGTTGATAAGATGGTTCTAAAGAAGCCAATACATATTTCTGCTGATTTAACCATTGTTGGTGCTGTTACCTGGGTTGGCCGGTCATCCATGGAGATTCAACTGGAATTGATTCAGTCCGCACAAGGTCCTATAGGATGAATACAAGTTTATCCTGCTTTTTGGCCGTTGTTTTATGAAATTATGGTTTATTTTTTTAGTTATAATAGTAAGTGCTCAGAAATAGACAGATAACATGTTACTATATACAGAATAAGAATCTGAGAAACTTGCTTAGGGAATACGTCATAGAGATGAAATAGAACGAAGGGTCTATATGAAGAGAATACAACATCTATTTATTGAGAAAAGGTAGTGAGGGCTATGAGCTTGTAGCTAACTGACAAACTCTAACACAACAATTTACTTTACATCAATTATAAAGTTACAACAACCATTAGCTTTATAGGTTAATACATGTATTGTGTCATGAATTTTGCTCAATTTTCTTTCCATTGTGTTTATGTTTATTTTCATTTAATGCAGCGTGTTTACTGTAAGAAAGCCAATGTAAGAACCACAACCGCTTCATTTGAGTGTTCACAGCTAGTTAATCTGAAACACATCAAAGTTTGGTTATTATTTTTTCCAAATTGGTGGTGCAAACCCTTTGTAGGATGAAGGCTTATTAAATCCCTTATCCCTTATCTATCCTAGTCTGCTGTCTAGCGTGAACATTTACTTGCTGCTGTAAATAACATGAAAACGTTCAGAATGACGGAAGTAAAATTCCAATGATGGAGTAACCAGGGGATGAGCATTTTCATATATATTACTGGATTACTTTTCTTTTCTCTTAATATAGTTCGCTGCACTAGTAGGTTCTTGTATCAAAACAGCAAACAAATATTGATTAAGAGCCCGTTTTTTATGTTCTAGTTTTGTAAGCTCAAATCATATCTTTGCAATGTTTGTCTTTCAATTCCCGTCCAGTTCTGCATAGCATTCGTTATCAGCTTACCTGACACTAAAACTTGGTGACAGGGAATCCCAATATATCGAATTCACCTGCACTTGTAGCCAAGTTTACATTTGTGGCTCGTGACTCTGCCACAGGAAAAGCTGCCCCGATTAACCAGGTCTCACCTGAAAATGAGGAAGAAAGATTGCTCTGGGAGGAAGCAGAAGAAAGGAACAAGTTAAGAAAAAGAAGGAATCAAGAACAGAAACATGGAGAGTGTGAAGACACTTCTAGGCTCAAAGCACTATTGGCTGAAGCACGTATCTTCTGTGACATGCCAGCACTGGCTAACAGAGATAGCATCCTGATGACGGATACTTGCCTACAAAACTCTTTTATCTGCCAGCCACAGCAAAGAAACATCCATGGCCGTATCTTTGGGGGATTCTTGATGAGAAGAGCCTTTGAACTTGCCTTTTCAACTGCTTATGCCTTTGCTGGTGCTGCTCCTCATTTCCTGGAAGTTGATCATGTCGATTTTTTTAAACCAGTAAGTACCCACCAAGGACAATACTATTTCTTCTAAATATACAATGATGTTGTGATCAGTAGTAATCTCTGATCCTTATCATTCAATAATGGAACTCTCCACCCTCTAAGGGAATAGATAATCATGATGATCTCATTTATGTGATCATCACTTTGGTACATGGACTGGGTAGAAAAACATTGGTTAAGGTTATATTCCATAGAAAAGACATTTAAAGAAGACATTCAACTGAAACAAGTTGATGATGCAGGTGGACGTTGGAAATTTTCTTCGTCTCAAATCTTGTGTTCTGTACACGGAACATGACAACTCAGATGAACCTCTTGTGAATGTTGAGGTTGTTGCACATGTGACAAAGCCTGAGCACCGCTCTAGTGAGGTATGCACTATACACATTATATTACAACTTTTCTTCTTATACAAAATTAGTTGTGAAAAGACATCTTGTCTTTTATGATGAGAGAGAGCAAAGAGGTACTAGGACTGTTGTCGGCAAAGCCCTGCTAATCAGTTAACATCAGATTATATATCTATTATCTAATGGAATACAAAAAATGAATGCCTCACTTTGATTTGAAATTTACATGTTCACATCATGCTTTTCTCCAAACAGGTATCTAACAGATTCTACTTCACATTTGGGGTTGATCCTGAGGGTATTAAAAATGGGTTAAGGATTCGACATGTTGTTCCTGCTACAGAAGAGGAAGCACGGAAGGTGCTTGAACGCGTTGATGCTGAGAACTTAACTTTGGTTAAAAAAGATGGCAATCTTCAAGTGGTAAAGGAGCACAAGAGTACACCTAACATAAATACCTTACAGAGTATCTTACCGCGTTTGAGTAAAACCTTGTTGATTGACGTTGAAAAGCTATTAGATTAATACTATTTTTCAAGACAATTTCAATATTGTCACTTAGTATTTAAGAAAGCAGATAGGGTTAACATAATTCTGAGTCGTCTCTCAATGAACACGAAATTGTTTTTGAATATCTGACTCTTATGAATGTTATGCAATGCTTATGAATAAAAGTAATGGTTTAAGAATGTTTAAAGAATAAATAAGAAACTTAAAAACAGTTATGATGAAATAGGCTAATTGCATTGTTTTTCCAAGATAGATTCATCATCGACTATTCATATATAATTGTTTAATTGATTATTATTTAAGTTTTAAATTAATTAAAGTATATTCTTAATTAATTTGAGGGCGATTATGCACTTAACCAAAGTAAATTCTCAATCAAATATAAAACCTTATTAGATTATTCACAATAAATTAAACCAAAGTATATTCCCAATCAAATTCTATTGTATTTAATTATATCTATTCTTAAATCTCCTAACCAAATTAAAAGTTAATCAATCAAAATAAATTCTCAATTGATTATAGTTGAAATTATTACTAATCAATCATAGTAAAAATCATTTAATAATATGAAAGTTCCTAAATTAAATCAAAATAGGTTCTCAGTTAAACCTAGAAACCTTATATTCAAACACATTATGATGCAAAAATTTTTGCTTTTAATTTGATAGAGATGAAAGACATAGAGAGAGAACAACTTAAATTAATAATCAAAATCTCAATCCATAATGGAATTACAGTAGAATAGCCCTAGATGCTACAAGATGAAAGAAAAGTGAAAGGAGTATAAGAGAATGAATGAATGAAATGAAGTCCCCCTGGGTCTCTTTATATAGGACTTGATTGGACTTGGACTCTGAATATTCAGTTGACAAAATCTTTTATCTTATATCTTCCAAATAACTAAAAGATTTAGATAATTATAACATTATTTAGAAGATATTTTCTGTTGATATTTCCAAATTACATTAATTCAACAACTGGATTTTATCTTTTAGTTTTTCTGACTTTTCAAAATTACACAAATGCCCTGAAATTTCTTCTATGTGCACTTTAACCCCTTCTGAATTTTCTAAATAAAATCTGATTTTGAATCTTGAATTGCCATTTTCAACTACACAAATAAACATTAGAACATCCAAAAATAATTTATGCACTAAAACTCACTTTTTAAGTTTCTTTATTTCTCAAACCTATAAATTCCAATAATAAGAAATTCACTTAAAATCAACACAATTATTTCATCAAAAATTTAAATTTTAAAATATAAATATGGATATAATATGCACTCATCATGTCGAAAATCAATCAAATACTATGTTCGTTCTGGAATTTTAAAGGATGTTTTTATTTAAGTTTTGGGCCAATTATGACATTTTTCTACGTGGAACAACTTTTATGGTGCACCGTAATAACTACTGTTTTAGTAATTTCAACATATTACTCTCACTATCAGTTTACATCAAAATTTGGGAAAAACAGCCAAAATTTGCCATTAATTTATTAATACAGATATAGAAATGTAGCCAACCTAGCATAAAGAAAATAATATCCTCGTTATATAATCTAGGCAATAAAACATATACAGAGCTATATATGCAGGAAAACAAAGAGCTGTGATGGCATGAGTCCTTTTTTCAGCGTCATCATCATCATGACAAGCAAGGGATAAAGCTGCTGGGTCTTTAGCTAAGTCGGTGATTTTTGAGTGAAAACGTCACTTCGATGATGATATTTGGATGATAAAATCTAACCGGTCACTGACCAAACATTAGCAAACTACTTCAACCTGTTATAACTTGGTCAGTTTAGTCAGATTCGGAGGAATCGGATGGCTGCTTACCAATAATCTCAGGAAAAAAGGATTGCATTATAGGATTTGCAGGCATTACAGAATGACGCGAACCAACCAAAGTTCTCTCATTCACTTTACCAACTTCCTTGCAAACACCATCTAGAATAGAAAGGAAATCCCTCACAACCATAAAAATTCTAAATGGATGAGCTTCTTCCTTTGCCGAATTTCCATGGAAATACTCAGTTATCTCCTTCACCGAAGAGAAACAATTTTTCTCTTGGGCCTGGATTGTTGAAATCTCTTGCTCTCCCCTTTCCAAGAAACCTTTCATCGCCTCCGAAAACTTTTGGTTAGTTTCTTTCAAAGGAGACTCCTCATTCAATTTCACTACTTGCATAACTTTGTCAATTCCTCTGGCAAGTTTGGCAACATCACTACTGAGCATGTCTGAATCCATATCAGCTGCTTTTTTAACATTGGTGAGCTCCCCGCTAAGTCCCGAAACAATTTGCAGACCAAGCTTTTTCAAGTCAACCTCATCTTGAAGACTGTATTGCTGGACATTGTCAGAGGCATGTTGATGGTTAGAACCAGAAACATGAGAACCCTCGGTTCTGACAATTTCCTGTACAACAAAATGCAACAGAGAAGTCTTTCCATCAGTTCCTTTAATATCAGCTAACTTCAAAAGTGTGTCCAGTTTGAACGCATGAGCATCACCACGATTGGTGCCAACATTCATTCTATTTCCAGTTCTTAACACTGCTTCAAGTATCTTCAAAAACATTCGACTATTCTTTAATTCCTCACAGGCCACCTGTGGAAAAGGATGAATATGAGAAGTTCAGAACAACTGGTGTATTGGTACAAATTAAAGTAAGCAGACTCTAGTTTGTGGCTACCTAATCACTATGGCAAAAGGATTATTTTGGAAATTTCCATCTTTGGCAAACTTTTTTTAAAAAAGTAAACAATAATGCGATTTTTTTAATATATATATATATAACATAATGCATTAATATTGAGAGTAACCAGGGTTATTTTGACAAATTTAGCATCCTAAAAGAAAGACCGTATTTTCCTGAGGTAAGATGATTTGGTGGAAGCTAGTAGTTAGCCAACCACTATTCTTAAAGAAAAAGAAACTTCTCCCTTTTCGTCTGAAGGTATAGCTTACAACCTCTACTCAAACATGACCAAATAATTATAACTTATATTCTCTGCCGTGAAACTTTTGTATCTACAGAATATAGACACATGATTGCCCATCACAGAACCAGTATCGACACCAGATGTCATTCCAAGGAAGTCATGCTGAAGCCAAAAACGATCAAGTTGGTTCATAACATCCCACTTAAGCACACAAAATGACCAAGTTGAAGGAGTGAGGAATAAGTTCAGAATACATATACCTCCAGAGTTTCAAAGGACTTTTTAAGGTATTCTAATTCTGAATCAAAATTAGCAATGTAGAGCATAGCATCCACTCTCTTAAAAGCGAAAGGTATATCAAGAACAACTTTGAGAAATTTCTCAGCTGGGCCAAGCTTGAAGGGCGATTCATCTTGAAATTCCTTCAGCTTAGATTCTTCATCTTTAGTCGGAGCCATCTTTAACAAACTTTCAAGAAGTTCTGTTCCCAACGTATCACAATTTCCTGCAGACAGTAAAATTTTAAGCTTTAATATCTCCCCCAAAAGTAGAAAAGCTTAGGAGAGAAAGAAGAGAAGCAGTGTTGTTCAACAAGGTATAATAATTATACCACATAATTTCTTTCATGAAAATCAGTAAGTAGCTATGACATGGACAGCGCATTGCATAAAAAAAATGTTTGATGTTATGCCAGAAAAAGATTAAAAATATTATAGGAGTTTTGGATATCACCAACCCTTGAATGATAATGAAGTTTGGAACGCTACACAGACACAAACAATAACATAATAGGCATATAACACGTAACATAAGTAATTGTGGCAAAATGACAATAAAGAATAAGCATTGCTGTCTAAACAATTACAAATGGCTCCATCATTCTATATACGCATTAGTTTTATTTAAAAGCAAATGGGATCATCACCTTCTCTGAGGGCATCACAAACTTCATCAATGGTAACATTGAGAGCCCTAAGCAAAATGGCAATGTTCTGAGACTTCTTAGGGTCAAGGACCCTAGTCTCCATGGGCATGGGAGAAGCAGAATGAACTATGTGGCGCCGAGCATTGTCTCTAATCGCAACCCCGACACCCTCCTTGGAATTATTTACCATAAAAAGCGTTTCAATCATATCCTCGTTCAACCTGCACCTCGAATCATTCAGCTCCCAACACAACAAGATTAATCAAAACAATATACAGTCCAATGATATCTTACTGAAAAGAACTGGGTCTCAACTGGTCCCAAACCATGACCCTGTCTGAGCTGGCCTTCACTTTATCCCAATGTAAAGCTTTCAACTTTGGCTTCGGTGTCTCCTCGCTCACTTTCCTAACAGAAACTGGAGCTTCCCAAATTCTAGGCGGCGGAGGTGGCGGCGGTGGTGGAGGAGGTAAATTTCTCGCGGGAGAATTTTGGTCCCTTGAAGAAACATGCCATTCTTCCCTGGGAGAAGAAGATGATGAAGAGAAAGAAGGAGAAGCATGGTTGTGCGGAGGGAGTGATTTAACACTTGCGGGGCTGAAATTAAGAGACGGGGAACGAGAGAAAGAGAGGGAATTGGAACGAGGGTACGAAGGGGTTCGAGAAGTGAAGCTTGTAGAACTGATTTTATTATTCACGTGCGAACTTGAAGCAGCAACGGCTAAAGGAGAAGGAGGACTATGTTGATTGTTCCCACCAGAAGAACTTCTTGGAGAAAAAAACTGTTCATCTTCTTCTTCTTTTTCTGCCTCTTCTTGTTGTTCCACTTTTTCTTTCACATTTTTATCACCGTCATCTTCATTCATCCATGGTTTGAACTTGTGACGTGGCAAAGGTGGGAGTGGGTTCAGTTCCGGCGAGTCGCCGAGTTTTTGATACGGTGGCCGGAAACCGTCGTCATGGGGGCTTGAGCTTGTTTCTAGCGTTGAGTTCACCGAGTTCGCTACCGTGCCGAGGTAGAGCAGCTCCGACGTCGGGGAGGACTTTCCGCGGGGTTTTCTATCGACGCCGTCGGAGGCGGCGGCGTTCGGCGGGAACAGGCGGAGGCTGTCGGATCTCGAGCCTTTATCATCGTCGTCGTCATGGGTGGCGTCGGAGGAGGAAGTCCTGTTAGCGCGGCGGCGGTGGAGGAGAAAGAACGCGGCGGCAGCGAGGAGGGCGAGGGAGAAGAGGGAGAGGGAGACGGCGAGGGCGGCGGCGGAGCGGTGGTGGTGGGAGTAGGGGTGGGGGAGGAGGAGGGAGGAGATGTTAGCGGGGAAAGTAGCAACGACGGTGGGGGAAGGAGGGAATGGAGGGGAATGGTAAGAAGGAAAGAAAGGTTTTTGCGGTGGTGGAGGCGAGAACGATGAAGAAGATGAAAATGGAAACTTGGGTAAATGGTGTTGCTTTTGGGGTTGAGGGGATAAAGCTGGAGGATGTGTTGGAGGGATAGAGATTCTGGGGAAGAGGGGTTGGTGAAGAACACGGCGAGGGTGTGAAGAAGAAGAAGAAGAAGAAGAACAAGAAGAAAGTGTGAGAAACAAAAGAAGAATGTTGAAGAGTGTACACATGGTGATGGTGATGGTGATGGCGATGGCGATGGTGGGAGTGTAAGAGAGTGAGAGAACAATGTTGGTGTTGATGGAGTTAATGAAGTGATGAGATGGTGAAAGACTGGTGGGGAAGAAGAGACTGGTAGGAAAGTTAGTAAGTGGTGAATGTGTTGTGATGTGCTGTGTTAGTTCAGGATCTCATGATTCTCTTTCTTCTGTTGCTGTGTTTGTTTTTACGTTGGAGCAGTAAAAACACATGATGTTGTGTTGGAGATGAGAAGTGTACGTGTACTTGTTATGTGATGAAGGTGTGAGTGTGAAGGTGGAAAATCTGCGTGCGGGATTTCAGCATGGTTTCGTAAAGTACAGTGACCGTGAAGAAGATGATGAATGTGAAGGTAAAAAGGGAATCGTAGCGATACTATTAATCTCTGTCTGAAAAGTTGCGATCTCTTTCTTGTCCTCATGCACTGATGGCGATTTCTTTCTTCTCACTTGACCAACAAAATTTCAGAGCACTCTTTTATTGCATGTCTCGTGTGTCATCACCCAATATAATATTCCTTAAAACTATTTATCGTTATGAAATCATTTATTTTTTAATTATTTCTCTTTATATATAACTTCGAATAAATTTGTTTAGTGTGAATATTTAACCACAATATTTATAAAAGCTATATTAGAATAAATATGTACTTGGATATTTAACTTTTATCCAAAATTAGATTTCGTCTTTTACAATAAAATTTTAAATACTTACACTTTTATTTTTATTCTAATTCTTATAAGGAATAAATTATTGATTATAACTTTTTTCACACTATATTTTTGTATTCATAATATATAAAATAGGTTTAAACCCTCATTTGGTTTTTATATTTGTGTGTCAATCTCAAGTGGATTATCGTATTTTTTTTCGGTCTAAATCGGGTCCATAAACTTATAAAAATGAGTCAATTAACCTCTCCCCGTTAAGTTATCACTAACGTTGTATGTCTGTAATGACGTAATGCACACTTAAAATGCTGATGTGACAGTGTTATATTACGTGGAATTTTTTAGGTGAAGCTAGCCGCCATGGCCAACCACCATGCTCATCTCGTTGGACAATCATTCTCCATCATACGCCACCACCCACAATGAATCACGCCACTGCCTATCACATCAGTCATGTTAGTTGCTATACATCTTCCTTCATTGCTTCGCTTCTGCTTCACTCTCCGCCTTTCGCATTATTCATCAGAGACTGGAGCCAAAGAAGAAAAGATTAATATATGGACGCTGGCGCAGGAAAAGGTTTGGAATGCCCAAAGACTATGGATGGGAAGGCAAGTAACGAGAGTGGGATAGAAAAGGAAATTCCTTCGTGTTGTTTGAAGGCTAAAGCTTCAGCCCCTGAGTTAGAGGCAAAGTGTCATTCCACTATTGTTTCTGGATGGTTTTCGACTTCTCAAACTTTCTCAGGGAAATCTGTAAAACCAAAATATTTCAACAACCCGATGTGGCCAGGAGAAGCCCATTCAATTAAAGTTGAAAAGATCTTGTACAGGGAAAAGTCATATTACCAAGAGGAAAGTATTAGTACTTGATGAAATTGTTCAGTTGATTGAGAAGGATGAATGTGCTTATCAGGAGATGATTGCTCATCTACCCTTCTGTTCGATTCCAACCCAAAACGGTTTTAGTTGTTGGCGGTGGAGTACTCAGGGAGGTATCCCGCCACAACTTATAGAACATATTGATATATGTGAGATAGATCAGATGGTTATTGATGTTTCCAGGAAATTTTTTCCGGATTTAACTGTTGGGAAGAACCCTAAAACCCAACCTCTCCAATCTCTACGAGGTGCCTCCATTCAAACCTGCAACCAAGACAACACAAAAGATCCATAGAAAGCCCTAAATCAAAACCCTAAGTTGCGATCCATATTATCCACCATCCAACAAAAACCCAGATTCAAAATATGCTCTTTCCTTCAAACACACCCCCAACCCTAAATCAACAAAGGGGATGTCGTAAACGATTCATACCGAAAAACAATCTAAATCGAAGCCAGCAACGGAAAGTTTGAAGGTTGCCGGAAAATTGGAGGCACCTGTCGCATCAGAGAGGCATATATAGATAAAGTCTTGAGAGATCAATAAGTAGTGTGAGAGAAAGAGGAACGGGAGAGAGGAGAACACAAACCTGAAAAAGCCCTAACATAAAAGATCCAGAGGACGCCGCGACTGGTGGGGAGCCGCGGCTGGTGGAGCGATTCTAGGAGGGTTTTGGGTTTCCTGTGACAATAGAAAAAATATAAAAATTTAACATATCCACATGGAATTGTTGATTGTAAAACAAATCACCCATTCAATTTAATATAGAATGCCACGTCATATAAAAAAAATAACAGTTCAACACAGTTAGATGCAGTTAGTGATAACTTAACGGAAATGACTTAATTGACTCATTTTTATAAGTTTATGGATCCGATTGAGACTGAAAAAAACACGATGATCTACTTGAGATTGACTCACAAATACGAGGACCAAACGTGGATTTAATTAAACCTATAAAATACTATTGTTAGTCAAGAAAAAAATGTGTTTTCCTTTTTAATTTTAAAAGATTAAATATTTTTTTAATTTTTCAACTTTAATGTGAAATTTGATTTCATCTATTTCAAACTTTTATTTATTTTTATTTCAAACCTTATTAATGAATAAATGTAAGTTTTATGATCGAACGGGACGTTATCATGTATGTATTTGTGTGACGTTAATATAAACGTTTGTCATATTAATAAATCTTTAATATTATTTAGTCATGTAACAAACGACGTTGTCATATATGTATTTGTGTGACATGGACATAAACACAGTAATACCGTTTGTCATATTAATAAATCTTTAATATTGTTTAGTCATGCAAACTACATCTAATCATTAATAAAGTATATGAGAATGTTTCAAAGTTTCAAACAATTATAAAATCTAATTTTACTTAGGGATCAAAATTATACTAACCTAATTATTTTTCAACCAAAACTATTTCAAAATATCATAAAATTTTATAAGACAATAAAAAAAGTTTGAATTGTGTTTTAAAAGTTTTCCCAAATTTTTTAAATATCATCTGAGTTAGTTTATGATTCGTTTCATTTATGAATATTAGATGATATAATATTTTCAGAATTTGAGTTTTGAAGATTATTCTTTTTTTTTTTTAAGTTAGTTTGACAAATCTAATATGGTAAAATAAAGTAAGAAGAGCAACTCACAAATTTTACATTGGTTTTTTTAATAGTGCACATTATCTCTAGTTCTAGGTCAAGCCAATCAAATTCCACTAATCAGACTATCTATATGAAATACAAGTATTCTTTTACCTCTCAGACATTTTGGATTATCCTTGTTAAAGTATTCTTATTAGAAGTTAGATTTAGCTTGACTATTCTTTCAACAAATCATTTCAAACTCAAACCAAATATTTTTTATACATCTTTATCGGAAGAAGATCATGTTTGTTACTGTTCATGAGTTTATAACATTACAACATCTTAATGTAAAAATAAAAAAAGAAAAAACATGTGTTACAATTATTCAGTGTAAATAATTACTTAAAAGATAATTAACGAGTTTATAACAGTTTAACTTAACAATACTTCTTTAAATCTATCAATTTAAAGGGAAAAAAAATACTAAATCTCTTGAAAAGTGCTTGTAATTACACTTTATTACTATTCATGCTGTTTATTTTTAAAGATAAAATAAAGAATTTAAATCATGCATGAGATAAGTTATATACATTTTTATGTGTTATTTAGATGACTTGTGTTTAAATTTTATAGAAAAGCTAAAAGAGTGAAAAATAAAAAGAAAGAACAAATAAAAATGGAGTGAAAATTAATATATATATATATATATATATATATATATATATATATATATATATATATATATATATAATATGTGATTTGATTGATGTGATAAATTAAGTTTTATGTATTTAATTGATGAATTTGTAAAATGTTTATATTATCTTTATTTTAAAAGTAAATTTGAATTTAATTTTGAGAAGTATTTTCATACTTTTTGTAAACTTTAAACCTTAAACAAAATAATAGATCAAAGAAATATATAAAATTGAAAAAAAAATATAAAGGATGAAAATAATAATAAAGAAAATAGGTCGATTCTACTCCTTTAAATTAGAAATCATTATACATTTTTTAAAGATTTATATTATTAATTTATTGTCTAAGATTTCAAACTACTCAATTTAACCACTAGTACAAAAATTACTTTTTATATCAGTTGTTTAAAGTATAATATATCAGTTTTAGACTCGATCCAAAAACTATGGATCTATTAAATTAGATTAATCATAAAACAACCAATTTAATATATGACACTGATGTTAAAAAGAAATCCTCCATTCATCTCCCTCACGCAACATCTTCCCGTCATTAGCCCATCTTCCATTCAATTAGAGAGCAAAAAAAAAAAAGATAAAGCATACACATGAAATCAAGAAAACATTTCTCACAGAATAACAATATGCATTTCCAAACATTTATATAGCACAAATATTTTCTAGAGAATAAAAAATTCTTATAAACCTTCCTACCACTAGAACCATAAACCCTAAGGTTAAGAGAAGAAGAAACTAAAGAGTCGGCTTCCTACCACTAGCGACGACTACTAGAACAAAAGTACCACCTTCCTACTGACGCCAAAGATGACATGTTCGAAGGTGGCAATGATAGCACGAACGTCAATGCAAGCAATATAAGGGCGAGTAGTGGAATCTCATTAACGTTCGAGTGCGACAATGTTTGAAATTAATGTGGGTGAGCTTTAGAGTGCAATGAGATACAAGCAGTGAAGAGAGAAGAAGATGAAGAGAGAAAAAGATGAAGAGAGAAGATGGTGGAGGGTTATACGTTATCTTGAAGAGAGAAGATGAAGACCAATGTGGGAATAAAAAAACAACATTTTATTGTAATATCCTCATTTTGCACTAGTGTGAAGTTGTAAGGGTAACTAGAGGAAGGTCGGCGGGGGGGGGGGTGAATAATGCTTTTAAAAATTATTTTCACAAATTAGCATCAAATAGTTTATAAAGAAGGAGTGCAATAGTTTTAAGATGATTAGACGCTAGGTTGCAATGAGATGGGTAAATGGAAAACATTTGAATAGAAAAACAATATATCGCAAATTTTTATATTAGTTCACTCAACCTAAGCTACGTTTAGTTCTGCCTTAAGAACTCTTAAAAGGTTCACTAATCTTTTCCAAGATTACAAGAGTTTTTCCTCTCTAGGATCTCACAGAGTATTCTCACCACTCTTGGTTACAACGAGTATTAGCACGACTCCTTATTTCCTAGTCAACTTGACTAGAATGAGTTTAGTCTCTTCAGAATCTAACCCTAGACAACTGTCTAGATGTTCAACTCAACCTGAGCTAAACAACCAAATATTTGAGTTCTCTTTAGAACTTACAACAAATCCAAAAATGGATTTTTCACAAGGTACAAATGAATGACTCTCAGCGGAGGATATGTGTACAAATACAATATGATTTGTAATACTTGAAAGTGTTTCTCTCTTTACAAAGATTTCTCTCTCAAAAGATATTAAGCATTAGATGATGCAAGATCACTTTGAGCTTTTCTCTCTTTTCTTATTGCTTTTCTTCTTATGTAATTATGCACTTTCTCATCAACAATTTTCAACATCTTCTCTTCAAGCTTTCTTCTATATATAACTTCTCTTGTAAGATAATCGTTGAACCAACTTCTAAAGAGTTGGTAGCTTTTCAATGTAAAGTTTGACTTTAGTCTACTTTGTAGGGTCTATAGCTTTTTCTCAAAGCCTTAAGCAAAATTTGAACTTATACAATGTGACAGAGCAATTGGCTTCAACGAAACGTTCCTATAATGTTATTCTTCTCTCACAATGTATTTTTCTGGGATGTTGTGATTCTGATAATATCTTTCTTCTTTATTGATCTTCACATATATCAAGAAACAGAGTATACAAGTATCAATTTTTTTTGTACATGCATATTTTTAAATGTTAATAAACATTAAGTAGTGTAACGTGTTCAAGGCACTTTGTCACTTGTCATTTTACTAATAAATGCATCGTTTGTGTATATTTATTAGGTATGATCATAAGAAGCTTTTCTTGGAGACTAAAACGTTTAGTGGTCACTTTTCAAATGATAATGTAAGCACAACTACAAAAACAAAAACTCTCTATGCCCTATAACAAAAAAGTGAAAACCAAATGAAGAAGAGACACTACTACACCACATAAAACTTAATAATCTGAAAAGGGAACCTAATTTCACTATATAAGGGAAACCATAGATAATCACATAATTATTCCACCTAATTGAATAATCGTTAAATCTTAAACACTATTACACCATTAAATCAACTTTCGAACAACAAACAATAATAAAAACTCATTCAATAAAATACATGGCAACATACGTGAACTCAATCACGTTATAGCTTTCATCGGCACCACTCAAATGAAACAAAATGCAAAGGGAAAAGAAGATGTGCACAATTGTAGAAAAAACACAAGTTTTTTGTTGAGAGATATGGTGATGGATTCATATGAATGGATAGGGTTGTCACTAAGAGATTTACATAGTGGTTGTCAAGGAGAAGAAGATGAGAGTATATGGGCGTGAACTTGTTTTAAGTGAATAAAAAATGCAAAATTCTTTTAATTTTTAAAATAATAATAAATGGTGTTTTTCAATTAAACTCTATTTATTGATATTACAATAAAGAAAACTTAAATATAAAAATACTCTCTATTAATTTATCTAAAAATTATTATTTTCTTAAAAACTATAAATCAAATATAGATAGTGCTTTTCTAAGGAAGTCTTGTGTATGTGCACTCATTTTTAAAGCGTTTATTTCATATAACACTGTCTTTTTATTCCATGTTTTGATTTATAGTGCTTAATTAATAAGCATTCTCTAACGACATTGTCTATTCATAATTTTCTAGTAGTGAATCCTTTTTTTTCAACATACCAATAATTCATTTTGTGACATAAGTGATAAATGATGATGGATAAATAATTTCCATAGGTTTTCTAGACCTATTTGATAATACTCTTTAAGGTGATATCTAATATCCCAGTACCTTGTAATTATTTGTCTTTTTGTCACAAATCAAACACCCTTAAACTAATATTTTTCCTAATTACATTAAAGTTATATTCATAACTATGTTAAAAGTCATGACATATAACAAATCCAAATGCATTATCCTTCAAATATTATGAGTTAATCTTTTTTAATAAGAGTATCCTTCATTATTCTCAAATCAAAATGTTATTTTTTCTAATCCAACTAAAAGATATATAAATTTCATGTTGAAATTACAAGCTACAAAATGTTTTGTGACTTTTCTTCCATGAAAACAAAGATCATTTATCCTAAGGATCTTAACTCGTACACAAGTTCCATGCATGTCCCTTTAATTGTAAAAAAATTAATAGTTACTTGTTGTAATGATCCTTCAAATAATGTGTGTATGTCTAGGGATGACAACCGGTCGGGTCGTGCACGGATAGTGCCTACCCGCAATCCGACCCGATAAAAAAAAATCCACCCGCTACCCGACCCACTACCCGCACGAATATCCGCTTAAAAAATATCCGCGGGTATTTTAAAACCCTATTTTAAAATCCGCGGATATCCGCGGATACCTGCAAATATTAAAAAAAAATATTTTAATAAATTATTAAAATAAAATTTAAATAGAATTACAAAACATATATAAAATATAATATAAATTAAATTAAATATAAATTTAAATTCAATTTTAATTAAATTTAATCTTGTAAAATATAAATTAATGTAAATTTTAATTAAATTTAACTTAATAAAATATAAATTAAATTTTTATTTTTATTTTTTGCGGGTAACGGGTATTGTAACATCCCATATCTCTCACACTGTATAATTCATAATTTATATATTGCAACATTACATTTACGGTAATATCCCGTAATCTCACACTTAGAAATTCATAGTTAATATATGTCTATACATGTTTTAAACTCATATTTCAACTATAAACTCATAAATATAACTCGAATTCTTCTAACTTATTCTTCTATCTCTCTCTCTTCATTGGCATTGGATCAGAAGACATTCCTTCATCTGCTCCCGTATAACGAATTATACGATCATCGCACATACCCAAACACAAAACACAAACAAGTAGGGTGAGCTAACATGCAACAAATCATTTATAAAACATGCATAATTACTTTGATATAAACATCATATAATAATTATGTCCAACACCCTCATACCATAATTCCTATTATACACAAATACCATAATATTACTGAATCTCTCCACGAGACTCATACCATACTCATATTCCTCAACTCACATTATACCCCTACAAAATCTCCCCATAATACTTATATCATGTTCAGATGCATAAATTCAATTGCAATAAAATGCAATTAGCACAATTATAATTCATAATTCCATATCTACCACAAAAACATGAATTCATCAGACATTTCCATTCCAACAAGATATATTGCACAATATTTTAACAGTATAAAATCTGTTCAATAGGATTTAAGTTAAAAACTTGTCGAGTAGACTTCCAGGAAAGAGAGGTGCGTCACAATGGACAACTTAAGTACCAAGTCTTTCCTTAGCCAAAGTGTTCCTCAACTAGTTTTTAACAAATTTCTTATTTACAGATTCAAAACAACATCATATAATATTAACACCGAAATTCCACATAGATAGATATACAGTAAGCATTAACAGTGTTCACACAGAATTTCAAGACATGAATAGTAATAAAAACAATACTAAATCATATTATAAAAGCATAGAAAGTTAGCTCCCCTACCTCTATTCCAGACTTAATCTCTTGCTCCGAATTTGTTTCCCCGAAAACTCTTCAGAACCTCTACTCTTCTTGCAACTAAAAATTTCTCTCTAACTATTTCTTTTCTATTTCTCAAGCTCTCACTTGATTCCTCTTCTTTTGGTGCAGAATACCCTTCCCTCCCATGGCTATTTATAGGTAAAAATTTTTTACTATTCATTAATTTTTTAATATTATTTATTATTTTAATATTATTTAAAAAAAATATTTTAATTATCTACTTGATCAAATCTGATCTTAATTCCATCCATGCTAAGGAATCCTAATTTCTTCCATGCTAAGGAATTTTTAATTTTTTTTACTATTCACTATTTACTATTTACTATTCACTTTTTACTATTCACTATTCACTTTTTACTATTCAATTTTCTAAAAAAGTCTTAAATAAGTTATCAAAAATTTGAACCTCTCATTCTAGAATTACTAAAATTTTATATCCAAAATTTACATTTTTCTATCCATTAAAATTATTATTACTAATAAAAATTTACTACTATAAATATTTTTCATGAGTCTTACAAATTAAGCTACCAAAATTTCTTATTAATCTTTCCACATTTTATAAACTTATTATATTTTCCATTCACAAAGAAATTTATTACTACTAGTAATAAAATTATTACTATTAAGGTAAATATTTTTCATGGGTCTTACAGGTATCTGCGGGTACGGATAGTATAATACCCGACCCGACCCGTTTATAAGCGGGTATTAAAATATCCGCTACCCACGGGTTGCGGGTAGTAAATATCCGCGGGTATCAACTATCCGTCGCGGATTTTATCCGCTGATATGCGCGAGCACGGATTTTTTTGCCATCCCTATATATGTCAATTAACATTATAATTTTTTATCATTTACCTTAAAGTATGAGTAAAATTTTGATGTTTTAAGGATATGTGATTTCACATCTCGGTTTGATAGCTGAACTAAAAATCCTCCATCCCACATAATTATCATTCAATACATTATGAAAGTTTTGACTAATTGTTTCTTCTTATTGGTGCAAAAAAGATAACACAATTTTATTTTTTATGTTACGTTCTATTATATGCAAAAATGTAGTCACTTATTGCTCAATGTTGACCTAAATGCATCATTCATCATGTTAGTTGCCCTTAATTGCTCACACAAGTTAACGAATGCCCTTAATCCAATGCAAATATTATTATGACATTATTCAATGTGATTAAGGTATAAGATCAATTCAACCTTACAACTCCTTACAACTCCTTTTCATGAACAAATTCCCTAACATTGGTTGTCATACTACTCAACATAAATAGCATTTATATTCCATCAACTATAAAGAAAAGCATTGTGAGGGTTGCATTCCTATAATGTAAAAGTTCCTTATACAAACAAATATTTAAATTTAATTTAACATTTATGTTAAATAATATTTCTATAATCTAAATATAAAAATTATACATGTTTATAAACTCATAATTACGAATACTAAAAGTTAATTTACATTATGACATACCAACTACCTTTAAATAGCATACAAAAAAAATAATCATTCCTAATTTCAAATTTTATAAAAATATATATTAATTTAACCCTAAATTAAAAAATGATTAATCATTCAACAATAATAATAAAAATACAAAATGATTAAATTATTTGTTTTTCTTATTTTGTAATGGTAACCATTTGAAAATAATTCACATCCTAAACATATATTTTACAAAATTATATAATTTTAGCATGCAACCATGTATAATCCTCATATGTAAACAAGATATAAGAGTTTATTGGATTTGTTAAACAAAGCTTTTTGCTTATAATTTTTTCACTAAACAAAATTTGAGCCTAATCAATCAACAATAAAATGATCACAATAAGAAAGGAAATGTCAAATAGAAGAAACATTTGTTAAACCAACACCACAAAAAATTAGTTTTCATAAACTTGATATTCATTTAAAATACATAACATTTTTTAATAAGAGTACGAGTTTTTATGACGTAGTTTTCTTATAAAAGATAGCATAACCAATTATTATGATCAATATAATCATTGATGGAGAAAGAGGATTTTATGTCAATTTATTATGACAAGTGAAATGCTTTAGTCATAATTTTTCACTAGTATTTTTTCAAAATAAAAGTAAGAGTTATTATGATGTAATTTTGGAGACCTGTCATAATATATTAATAATGACAAAATTTAAGTTAATTTTAAAACGTAAGATATGTCATAATAATTTTTTTTATGGTGGTTAACTTAGCACTTCTTATAATAAATTGGACAAAGGGACAAACTCAAAATATGTTGAAAATATATTATGATTAATGGTAAAACACCTGTAATAGAATCTCTTAATTTCTTATTCCCTTCCTTTCATTTACGCGTTTTCTATAACGCTATTTCTTACTCTCCTCAACTTTTACTATTAATCCATTGTGGAATTAAAAAAAACAATTTATAATTAATTATGATATGAATTCTTTTTAACCACACAGAACCATGAAACATATTATTTGTAAGACCCATAAAAAATATTTATAATAGTAAATTTTAACAGTAGTAATAATTTTTAATGGATAGAAAAATGTAATTTTTGGATATAAAATTTTAGTAATTCTAGAGGGAGAGATTCAAAATTTTGATAACTTATTCAGGATTTTTTTTAAGAAAATTGAATAGTAAAAAGCGAATAGTGAGTAGTAAATAGTGAATAGTGAATAGTAAAAAAGTGAAAAAAAAGAAGAAGAAGAATTTCTTAGCATGGAAGGAATTAAGATCAGATTTGAAGATCTTATTAAGGAATCCATTAAGTAAGTGATGATTAAGAAATTAATATAATAATATAATATTAAAATAATATTAAACAAAAATTAATGAATAATACATTTTTTTACCTATAAATAGCCATGAGAGGAAGGGTATTCTACACCAAGAAAAGAAGAATCAAGTGAGAGCTTGAGAAATAGAGAAGAAAGAGTTAGGGAGAAATTTTTAGTTGCAAGAAGAGTATAGGTTCTGAAGAGTTTTCGGAAAAACAAATTCGGAGTAAGGGATTAAGTCTGGAATAGAGGTAGGGGAGTTAACTTTTCTATGCTTTTATATTATGATTTAGTATTTCTATGCTTTTATATTATGATTTAGTATTGTTTTATTACTATTCATATCTTGAAATTCTGTGTGAATAATGTTAATGCTTACTGTATGTTTATCTATATTGAAATTCGGTGTTGATATTATATGCTGTTGTTTTGAATATGTAAATAAGAAATTTGTTAAAAACTAGTTGAGGAACACTTTGGCTAAGGAAAGACTTGGTACTTAAGTTGTCCATTGTGACGCACCTCTCTTTCCTGGAAGTCTACTCGACAAGTTTTTAACTTAAATCCTATTGAACAAATTATGTACTGTTAATTTATTTTGGGATATATTCAGTTTGTATGATTTCTAAAAAGATTGGATTTTATTGCATTTGAATTATGCATCTGAACATGGTTGTGAACTATAATGATGTGAATTATATGGGAAGTATGCGAATGCATGATATATGTTGGATTCACTGTGATAATATGATAGTATCTGGTTATTCATGTCTTGGGTTAAGTTTCAAAGTGACAGTATGGTTCATATACGTAATTCCATGATCCTCAAGGAGAGGATACATGGTGGTGATTTGGGGGTGTATAGAATGATTACATGGTATCTCAGTTTTGGGGGTCATCCTGAAACTCCAATGGTCTTTCTTCTCATGTAGAGAGGATTGAACTATGTGGTGAGGAGTAGCAGGAGGTCCTAGTCTTGGGTGCTTCCATATGATCCAAGGTGAGTGATAACAGATTAACCTCGTGACTGTGGCCGGGCGGTAGTGCCCAAGTTTTCATAAGGTGGTAGTGCCGGGCGGTAGTGCCCAAGTTTCATAAGGCGGTAGTGTCGGGCGGTAGTGCCCAAGTTTCACAAAGCCACCACGAGTACAAGACCCGCCATAGCTCGGTAATCATTCTAGTCCGGACGAGTCGGGTTATAAAGTAACAAGTTTTGTGATGTCATTTTACCATGTGTATCAAAGTAATGGATGAGTATATATGATGTGATTGCTGTATGATGGTATGAGTATGTCTGACATAATTATTATATGAGGTTTGCATGCATGTTTCATAAATGATTGGTTGCATGTTAGCTCACCCTACTTGTTTGTGTTTTTGTGTTTGGGTATGTGCGATGATCGTATAATTCGTTATACGGGAGCAGATGAAGGAATGTCGTCTGAAACAATGCCAATGAAGAGAGAGATAGAAGAATAAACTAGAAGAATTCAAGTTATATTTATGATTTTGGAGTTGAAATCTGAGTTTAAAACATGTATAGATAAATATAAACTATAAATTTTCAATTGTGAGATTACGAGTTGTGACCTTACATGTAATGTTAAAATATATGAATTATCAAGCGTGAGATTATGGGATGTTACATTAATGGTATCAGAGCAGTTCGTCCTTAGGATGACCTCTGTGTTGTGGGTCTTCCGTGTCTTCTCTGTGAAGAATTGAGTCTAAATGGTGTAATTTACCATTTCCTCCAAATCTAGATAGTAGAGTATTGTGTCTAACTACCATGACTTTTACCATAGATGATTTTCCTTTCTTAATTCTGATGGTTTTAGGAAAGATATTAGAATTAGTTAAAGCCTTGATAGGGAGATATAATACTAGAGTTTAAGTTTCAAAGGATGAGTGAAGATGTTGGTGTTTAGAAGTAATTTTTTTGAAGTTTCTAGAACAAAATTAATAGATGAGATATCTTACGTTTCACAAAAAGGAGTTGAGTTCAAAGGCTAGATTAAGAGAAGCTTTGGATAAGCATGAATGTAGCAAGGTTTGAGAAATCAGTTTGGGTTAGTATATCAGTAACGTTAGAAGTCAGAAGAGAAGGAAGTGTTGATAAGAAACGGAGTGGCATTGTGTGAGATTGGTAACAAGGATTGATGTATCAGTGATGATTGGAATATGAAGAAAGAAAATGGTGGAAGATTTGAAGATAAAGTTTAAAATAAAAAGGGATAGGAATACTGAAGTAGATTAAGAATAAATCAAATATTAGACGAAGAAGAGTAGATGGGAAGTTGTATAAGGCATAAAGAGGATTGAGAGAAAGTTTAATAGGAGGAGAAATTTATAAGTTAAGAGAACACGAGGTCTTTAAAGAAGAATGAAGTATTGGAAGGATTCTAAGCTAAATGGATGATTAAAAGGAGATGGTTAGATTTTTTCAGTAAATGTATTAGAGATAAGATTTGAGAATATGTGATTTTGGTATGAGGAGTAGTGGAGAAAATCCAGGTACGAAAATTTTGGCTTTCGACTTATGCAAATATTTGGTATTTTTATGATAGGATTAAAATGTCATTATTTATGGTTGTAAATTTTATTGATTTTGGAATATTAAAGTTAGTGGAGGTAGTGTAGGTTGAATTGATATTATTATGAACATGGCAAGATAAGGAAGAAGAAGAGTTTGGAAATGGATAAAAAGGAGGGTTGCAATACTAATGTGATTAGGGAATTCAGAATAATTAGGAAGTTGTAGGTTGTGATTGGAGCAATTTCATCAGGTATAGTTATATGGTATTATTCAAACCTCAATGGCGATGCAAAGGATGGGTAAAGATTTATATGTCGCACCTTGATCTCTATCCAGTGATGTGTGTGAGTGAACTTGTTGATACTTACTTTTAGTTCGCATAAGATAAAAAATTTTAGATTTAGTTAACACTAAATAATCTGGGGATATGGTTTTGATCTCGGGAAGCACGTTATAATTGAGGTTGGTTGTGGTTGATTGCCCTGATAATCTCTCTAGATCATTTAACTTATGTGGATGAGTAGGTGCAGTACTGATAAGGAATCTAATTAGTTTTAAATTCGGCCTTATTGAGATTAAAATAAGTGGTTTCAGAATTTATAACATTGTTGATTGAGTGATCTGTTGAGTCTTATCAGAAATACGCAATTGTTAGGTACTGGATTAGAGACAACATTAAGTTTGTGAATTCATATTAGCTTAGGATGTGGGAAGGTATTTTGAGGACAAGGTTTATATTCCTAAGATTTAGAGTTTATAAGTTAATTCTTGAAGAATGTTTTAACTTAGGCTAGAAATGTTTGCTAGGAAAATAATTACATGAAGGTTGAAGTAATTTGGAGTAAGCTTGATTATTCTAGTTTTGTTAAATATTTCAGAAGTGTTTATCAAGGAAAGAAAATAGTGGTTCAACATTTAGTGTGGGTTAAATAAAATATGAGGATCAATATTTTAGGGATATCTGACCAATGCAAGTGAAGGATAGACATTACAGTCTAGGGTATGATCGAAAGGATGGTTTGGTTATGTTCAAATATGTTTTTAGAAGTTTATGGTCTTCAAGAATTGTGAGTTGATTGTTGTAGTTAAGGGTGAAGGCAGTATTACCGAGAATCAGATAAGTTCATCAAGGACGAGTGAAGGAAATGATGCATGATCTTAAGTGTGGAAGGGTTTCTATGGATGTTATAAAGCATACTCAATATAGGTATTACTTTTGGACAAGTTTTTGTTAAATGGGTATAGAAAAGAAAACATAAGGATGAATTATTTAGTAATAGTGTTTTGGACTCCGTGTAATCATCAGAGTAATTATAAATTTTACGGAAAATAGAAGTAGAGGGTAAGGTGGAGCAATCTAGTATAATTTTTGGTAAACATAAGTGGCTTTTGGAGGCGTACGATTTCTAGGAGTAGAAACTGTGTTGAGAAAATATAATGGAAAGTTGTTACGGAAAAAGAATGATTCTTAGAGTTTTACAGGGTCATGGAAGTCTTAAATAAGGATCTATAAGGAGAATCACTTTCTGGTTATAGTAGGAATGAAAAGTTTTCTCGAATCTTGTGATTAATAGTTTATGAGTGATGAGTTCTTTTAAAATATTAATGGATTGTTTTGAGTCTAGTGAGGTAGGTTTAATGATGGTTTTGATGGGGCTAAAAGTGACAAGTAAGAGTGTTATGAAGGTTTATGATTTTAATTTTTTCGTGAGTACATTTCAATTTGAGATGCTAGAAATTTTAGGCACAAAATAAGTAGAGAAATGATTCAGGTTATGAGTGTGAGACTTTTCTAGTTGAATGCGTGCATAGGAGTATAACATTAAAATTTTTGTTGTCGAATTTTCGAATTTTCGGGGACGAAAATTTTTGTTGTTGAGGAGAATGTAAGACCCATGAAAAATATTTATAATAGTAAATTTTAACAGTAGTAATTTTTAATGGATAGAAAAATGTAATTTTTGGATATAAAATTTTAGTAATTCTAGAGGGAGAGGTTCAAAATTTTGATAACTTATTTAGGATTTTTTTTAAGAAAATTGAATAGTAAAAAGTGAATAGTGAATATTAAATAATGAATAGTGAATAATAAACAAGTGAAAAAAAAAGAAGAAGAATAATTTCTTAGCATGGAAGGAATTAGGATCAGATTTGAAGATCTTATTAAGGAATCCATTATGAATCCATTAAGTAAGTGATGATTAAGAAATTAATATAATAATATAATATTAAAATAATATTAAAAAAAAATTAATGAATAGTACATTTTTTTACCTATAAATAGCCATGAGAGGAAGGGTATTCTACACCAAGAAAAGAGGAATCAAGTGAGAGCTTGAGAAATAGAGAAGAAAGAGTTAGGGAGAAATATTTAGTTGCAAGAAGAGTAGAGGTTCTGAAGAGTTTTCGGGAAAACAAATTCGGAGTAAGGGATTAAGTCTGGAACAGAGGTAGGGGAGTTAACTTTTCTATGCTTTTATATTATGATTTAGTATTTCTATGCTTTTATATTATGATTTAGTATTGTTTTATTACTATTCATATCTTGAAATTCTGTGTGAATAATGTTAATGCTTACTGTATGTTTATCTATATTGAAATTCGGTGTTGATATTATATGCTGTTGTTTTGAATATGTAAATAAGAAATTTGTTAAAAACTAGTTGAGGAACACTTTGGCTAAGGAAAGACTTGGTACTTAAGTTGTCCATTGTGACGCACCTCTCTTTCCTGGAAGTCTACTCGACAAGTTTTTAACTTAAATCCTATTGAACAAATTATGTACTGTTAATTTATTTTGGGATATATTCAGTTTGTATGATTTCTAAAAAGATTGGATTTTATTGCATTTGAATTATGCATCTGAACATGGTTGTGAACTATAATGATGTGAATTATATGGGAAGTATGCGAATGCATGATATATGTTGGATTCACTGTGATAATATGATAGTATCTGGTTATTCATGTCTTGGGTTAAGTTTCAAAGTGACAGTATGGTTCATATACGTAATTCCATGATCCTCAAGGAGAGGATACATGGTGGTGATTTGGGGGTGTATAGAATGATTACATGGTAGCTCAGTTTTGGGGGTCATCCTGAAACTCCAATGGTCTTTCTTCTCATGTAGAGAGGATTGAACTATGTGGTGAGGAGTAGCAGGAGGTCCTAGTCTTGGGTGCTTCCATATGATCCAAGGTGAGTGATAACGGATTAACCTCGTGACTGTGGCCGGGCGGTAATGCCCAAGTTTTCATAAGGCGGTAGTGCCGGGCGGTAGTGCCCAAGTTTCATAAGGCGGTAGTGCCGGGCGGTAGTGCCCAAGTTTCACAAAGCCACCACGAGTGCAAGACCCGCCATAGCTCGGTAATCATTCTAGTCCGGACGAGTCGGGTTATAAAGTAACAAGTTTTGTGATGTCATTTTACCATGTGTATCAAAGTAATGGATGAGTATATATGATGTGATTGTTGTATGATGGTATGAGTATGTCTGACATAATTATTATATGAGGTTTGCATGCATGTTTCATAAACTATTGGTTGCATGTTAGCTCACCCTACTTGTTTGTGTTTTATTGTTTGGGTATGTGCGATGATCGTATAATTCGTTATACGGGAGCAGATGAAGGAATGTCATCTGAAACAATGCCAATGAAGAGAGAGATAGAAGAATAAACTAGAAGAATTCAAATTATATTTATGATTTTGGAGTTGAAATCTGAGTTTAAAACATGTATAGATAAATATAAACTATAAATTTTCAATTGTGAGATTACGAGTTGTGACCTTCCATATAATGTTAAAATATATGAATTTAAGCGTGAGATTATGGAATGTTACATTATTAAGTCATAATCAATTAGCATTAATGAAAATCTAAATATGTATAGTTAACGAAACACAATAAAATCACAATCATACATCCATAATTATTTAGGGTCGTTTGCATATTCAATTATATTCAACAACGAAAAGACCACCTAATCAATTATGAGACTTTTGTTTCCAATATAATCAATTATGATAATTCAAGCATAAATTAAAGAATAAAAATAAAGGTTAAAATTAGAATAAAAAATTATATTTCTATTAAGTTTTATTAAACCTCTTAGATAATTTTATTTTTTAACTAGAAACTATTATAAACATTTTTATTAACAAATTAGCTAATTCAACTCACTTCACAACCAAAAACACTTGTAATTTTTTTTAAAAGTAGGTGTTAATAAAATATATTGAGGACATTTTATAGATTCTATTAATTGTAATGTTTCTGGAATTTAAAAAAGAAATCTATCATTTTTTGAAATTCAGGTTTTACTCTTAAATTTAATATAATTTATCGTTTTTTCCCTTGAAGAAAGTAATAAAAAGGTAAATAAGAAAGAACTTTAAAATCTTAGTGTGTTTTTCATAAATAAAATTATAATATATATGTGTGTAATATTATATTACTCATGAATTCTGGCCATTGAAATGTCAGAAAGTTGTAGGTATACGTCTAATGTTAACTTTATTTCACACTTTCACCACTCCTCATCTGAAAAGTTTCGGACTTTTCATTAGTCATCCTGAATAAGCGTTGCTTTGCCCATAGTAGTAATAATGTGACTTGAGAATTCTTTTGAGACACTTTACTTTCTTTTTCTCGATATCTTTTATTCTCTAAAACTTTACAAGTGTTTTGAATTTGGATTAATGAAAAGGAAGGAAATAATGGAAAGATGTCTCTATCATTCTACATTATTTTGGTCGTCTTGGACTCAATATATATTCGATAGATATTAAACGTTTAAAAGATGACTTAAAGTTTATAGACTTAGGAATTGAACTGCTATAGTGCTATATTTAATTTAAATTTTATTAACAAATATTGTTTGATATGTGTTAGTATTTTTATATTTTTTTAATATTTTTTATAGTTGATAATGTCTTCGAGATGAAAAATAATCTGTAACTTTTTATCTATAAATAAAACGTTAACTCCTTTAGTTAAGGGAAGAACTATTTTGGCCTTAGTATATGAAATACATATAAAAGTACTAGAAGTTGGAAGCGGGGTGGGGAATTGAATAACGTTTTTGGAGTTCTTTCGCTATGTCTAATGACTTGTAAAATGGATATATAAAACTATAAGATGTTTAGACCCTAGTTTTTATAAGATGAGTAAGAATACGTTTAGATGATGATTTTTCAAAAAGCTTTATAAAAACTTTAAATGAAAAATAATAAAACACAATTTTTATACCAGTTTACTAAACATAAGTACATTCAGTTCTTTTTTAAGAACTCTTAAGGAGTTTCACTAATCGTTTCCAAGATTATACAAGTTTTACCACTGTACGTTTATAACAAGTATTTTTACCACTCCCGGTTTCCTAGTCAATACGACTAGTCTAAGTATTATAAAGTGTTAAATATGTTTTTAGTCTCTAAACTATCAAGCGAATTTGTTTTTAGTCCCTCTTTCAAAGTAAGGTACATTTTAGTCCTCCTCCTTCAAAAAAACCTTAATTTTTGGTCCTCTTGGGAGTATAAAGTTAACATTTTTTTTAAATAGAAAGACTAAAATGTACCTTACTTTGAAAGATGGACTAAAAACAAATTCGCTTGATAGTTTAGGGACTAAAAACATATTTAACCCTATTATAAATCACTCCTAGTCCCCCTAGGTAATCCTGACTAGTTTGAGTATTATAAAACATTCTTGGTTCCTAGTCAATTCTGACTAATCCGAGTATTATAAACCACTCTTGGTTCCCCTTGTTAATCCTAACTAGTCTGAGTATTATAAACCACTCCTGGTTTCCCTAGTCAATCCTGACTAGTCCGAGTTTACCCACTCTTGATTGTTGAGTATTATGACCACTCCTAATAAACAACAAGTGTTTGATTACAAGAAGAATAACAACTCTCTTTGAGAGAATATTTAATCAAAACAATATATTCTTGAGTTCATGTAATTGTTCTCTTTCTCTCTTTTTGGATGAAAGCATCAGACTTTGTAAGCTTGGAGCAAGGTACTTGATTTCTTATGACTCTCTGTTTTTCTCCTTTCTCTTCTTTAAACATTTGCGTTTAGATGTTATGAGCACAGGGATAAACGTCAAAGTATATATTCAACAAAGGCTTACTTTTTGTTTCTTTTCTTTTCTTCTCTTTTATTCTTTTTTCTTCTCTGAAAGCTTCAGTAGTTATGGATTTAAAGATAAAGTAGTAAGATAGATATGTGATTATAGCTCTTTTCCATTTTCTCTTCACTCTTGTTCATTACTAATCTCCTTCTCTTTTGCAAGAGCATGCTTCTATTAATATCTTCATCATTTATCTTAGGTTGAAGAGCATTAGATGATATAAATATTAAGGTAGATTATAGCTGATATTTTTAAAATCTTTCTTGAATATACTCATTCTTCATTTTTCACTATTTTTCTCTTTCATTTTTTGCCTCTTCTCTCTCATTTTTCACCCTTTCTCTCTTCTACAATAACAACAACACTTCTCTTCAATTGACCTTTTGTTTATATAGGTTTTCTTGATAGATGGCCGTTGGATATTGAGTTGATTTCAAAATAGGCTTTATGGCTTTTTTAGGTAGCTTGATCAGACTCAAGTCTACGTTATAGAGTAAAAAAGCTTTTTCGCGTAAATAACTTGTAGAGTCTTTTTAGGAAAGAAGCTTTAATGAAACATTCTAAGAATGTCTTATTATATCTCAATGTATTTCTGACCTTTATACAAAACTTCTGAGTTAAGCTAGGTGTTGTCATTTCCTACAATATAAAGAGAGTAAAGCATGCAAACACCAAAGCACTTTTCCATACAACAATAAATGTTCTATTTGTTGATGATTGTACAACACATTATATGTTCAAAGTATATTTTCATATGTCAACATCACTAAATTAATGCATTGTTTGTTATCAAGTTGACTTAGATGATGTAGATGACATGCTCTTTCGACGCTTATTATATAAAAAGCTTTACATAATCTCACATTTTTGTTTGAGCAAGGTTAGCGCTTAGATGCTTTATCATTATATGTTACTCATGCTTTTTAGTTCAAACACTATAGAGTATAGGTACTCTGTCAAGAATTCTACATTGTTTAGCGTAGGTCTGAGCTAGTGTATTATTTAATGGGATGAGTGGCAGTTATCCTGATACACTATGTTATTGTGATGTGTGACATATATTTTTCGATAATGTTTAGTGCATAGTCATCACACATGACTTATTTTGTCAGATGCTTGGTAATGCAAGTAGCTTGAAAGTAAATGCATAAGTGTTAAGCGTGTGAATTTCTTTATTGCATCATACATTATTTATTTGATCAAAATTACTCTAGTGTTCATTATGCACATTTTGTCCTAATGATTCAGATAGACGATTTTAATTGTCAAGTATTTATTTTTTGGCATATCCAATTGTTTAGACGCTACTTTCTATAAACAATATTTTGTTAAGTATTGTTTGATAAACTTCAAAACACGGGTTGCTAGACAATCTAGCTTCTCTTAGACGATTTTCTATAAAAAATATCATCTACTTTACTGAGTCAAGAGAGTTATTTGTATTTTTTTTCAGTCAAAGACACTTAGCTTTTGGCTAGAACAATTGGTGCCTATCGTGGGGTTTAGTAAACTTGATCACAACCCCACTCTTAAGCTCACTACCATGAAGAAGAAAATAAACAACTCTAACCACCATGAGGGAGAGGGTAATGACAACACCCTGAGAATGCAGTAAATTTTGTCTCCACAACAGCCACAACAAATCTTTGACTTATACAAGTCATGAGAAGATGGTGTATTTCTCCTTAAACTTTAGTTACAACTCAACAATTAATCTTCATGATCTAAACTTGGCTCGATTGGAGACTCTATCCCTCCACCTTAGGATATATATATACATTATTTTCTTATATTGTTCATTCATTAGATTTAAACCAACTGATTCCAAGTTTAATTTGGAGGTAAGGATGCTTGCTTAAAGCAACATTCCAACTTGATTGTGATTAAGCAATAACTTATCTAAGAAAAACTACAATCTCTACATTTTAGTTCAACTGGGAACATGTTGTAACTTGACTGAGAAAAAAATAGTAATGTCTACTCTGCTAAGAGTACGTCATAACATGATTAAACAAAACTACAAAGATTCAACCTTGTTGGAGGTTGGATGTATCTTGTATACTCAAAACTATAATTTCCAACCTTGTTGGAGGCAAATTGTATCTTGTAATACACAAAACTACATATATTCCAACCTTGTTAGAGGAAGGTTGTATTTTGTATACTCAAAACTACAAATATTCCAACATTGTTAGAAGCAAGTTGTATCATGTATACTGAAAACTACAAATATTCCAACCTTGTTGGAAGTAGGTTGTAGTATACTTAAAACAATGAACTTGGCAAGTTGTAGCTTGTATATGCAAAACAACGAACTTGATAGGTTGTAACCTATATATGCAAATCTACAAACTTGGCAGGTTGTAACTTGTATATGAAAAATTGCAAACTTGGCAGGCTGTAACCTGTATATGCAAAAACTATGAACTCAACAGGTTGTAACCTATATACGCAAAACTACAAACTCGGGATGATAAACCAAGCCATGAGCTTCAATGGAAATCTTATCACTAAAGGCTCAAACAAGATACAATTACTTTATATTACTTTATATCTATTTCTCTTTGAAAAATTACAAATGCTTATATGATAACCAAATCCTGAGCTTGATGGCATATTGTCCAACAAGTCTTCTCTAGTGTCCTCTAATTGTATTTCTTTTATGTTCATTGTATGAATTTTTAGCTTGTGTGAAACATTAATTACTATAAATACCCAACTTCACTATTGTATTTGCACTTTTGAGACAAATGAGAATTGAGTTTCTGAAATCTAGAATCAATTCCTCTTTGAAAGTCAAGGCAAGAGAATCTTAGAGATCCTCCTCTAGCCACCTTCCAAACACACTTCCATTCTCTCGTTTTTCATTTAGTTTCTCTCTCATCCATCAAAGCACCTTTTCTCCCAATCAACATATTCATTTAGCTCGCGTTAGCGCTCCCTCAGCCACATCTTCAAAAACCTTCATTTTCGCTTCGCACAACACCAAACCATGAGTTATCATATATACTCTCCTTTGTAACAACTTAATGGTTCATTTAATAACTTTTGAAACTTTTGGATGTGTTGTATATGTTTCAGTTACACACAAAAAAAGGTTGGGATGATTCAGAGGATTGAAAATATATGTTGGATATGAATATCCATCAATATTAAAGTATCTTCAACCATAAAAAAGAGATGTATTTATGATTCGACTTTTTTATTGTCATTTTGATGAACCAACTTTTTCTACATTAGGCCAAGAGAAAAGAATTGAAAAATAATTATTGGCACTAATGAATTAACATTATCTGATTTTCATCCTGTAAAAAAAGTGAACAAAAATATAAAAGGATAATTCATATAAAAGGATTAACCAGCCATCAATGGGTTTAATGACAAAAAAATATAACTAAATAACATATTTCAATTAATAATGGATTAATCAAACATGACATCTCAGTAGAATAAATATAACGCATTAGTCTCAATTACACTTGAAATATAATACACCTAAAGATAAAAGTCACCGAAGATAAAAGCAAAAACATCCATGGAAGAGATAAAAATCAAAAAAGACATTTGATGATATGAAAATTTCAAATGATTTCTTAGTAATTATTCACTTCTAAAAACAATAATATTATTTCAATAAATTATATCATGAATGAAATAACATAGAATCAAAATGAAGTAGTTGTATATGATGTTTTTACATATAATATGACAATGAATATGATATTACTCTTCATTATCAATATGTTGCTTATTATTTTATTAACATAGAAACAATGCGTCGTAATATGTTTATGTTGACCTTTTCCATTCTCACTTTCACCCCCTCTATTATAAATTATATGTAAATTAGAATAATAAATACTTATTTGTTAATTAATTATTAGTGGATGAAAAGTTTTGTAAGAGCTTGAAAATAATAAGACTATTGAGCCTTATGTTGAGGCAGTCAGCCTATAAGCTAAGGACCCATGACCTTAGGAAGGGGTTTTCTAAAAATAAGAATTCCTTCATTTTGCCAACTTTCTTTCTCTTTCTAAAACCCTTGCCCTAAAATTCTCTTTGTCTTCTCTTTAGATTTTCTCTTCACTGAACCGATCAAATTTTGATTTGAAGGTGTTTCTGTGCTCGCGGTACCAAGGGCTTCAGTTTGAACCTAACATTTTTCCATTTCGACCGGTAAGTGTTTTTTTTCCTTTTCTTCAACCGTTCTTGAACCTAAGCCATGCAACTTGCTAGTTGCCTGTTACTGGTAGGTTTTCCTTTAGTTTCTATGTCCCTTCCAACTCTAAGAAATGTGCTCTGCACCAATTTTTGGTGGCTTATAGGTGCTGTCAAACTCGCCTCTGTGAGGAGGTACTGCTAAAGCGTTCCTAGGAGTGGTACTATTAAGCTTTCTAGATAAGGGGATCTAATTATTTTTGTATGAATTTATTTTATAAAAATATATGCATATGAATGTTGAACTGGTGTGCTCTTGTGAAACTGTTTTATGACTTTTATTGTATTAGGTGTTATAACTGAAACTGTGAAATTGTGCATGTTATGATGTGATGAATTTAATCTGTTTTGAATGAGTTTGTTGGCTGAAATTGATCTTGTTGGAAGGTCTGGAGTAAGGGTTTTGTAATAGCATGTATATGGGTATTAAATAGATATACATGTACTGTTTGAGGTTGCTATGAGAGGAAGTGAAAATATTAAAATTAGGCATTTCAAATTTAGAGCATAAGAGAACATGGTAGATAATTTAAATAAATTAATTATTAATTGTTGAGAGCCTTTCTTTGTTGGTAGGATAAAGCAACCTTAAAAACCCGAGTTGGCACATCCCTGATCATAGAGTAGCCTTGGTCTGGTCCAGTTAGTTGTGACGAGTCATATGTGCTGGCGTCGAAGGTGAGTTTGATGCATTCAGACATCTGGGTCCTCTCCGGTGACCAATTGGGGTAAAGAAAGATCTCTACTAGGATGAAAATAAAATAAAACAAGTTGATTATAGATGCATAAAGTTATCATGTGCTAATTTCTAGTCAATTAAATTTTAGGAAATCAGTCCCTTGTGTGTTTGGAATTTAAAGTAAGGATCCATATATAAATATATATATATATATATATATATATATATATATATATATATATATTTAATATAATATATATTAGTTTAATGGTGCGTTGGTATTTCCAATCAATAACTCCAATATCCATTTTGCACTTTATAATTTACAGGGTGGGCAGTTAGTTATGATTAATTTAGAATCGAGAGTAGCCTTGATTGCAGCAAAACAGGTGCCTGAAAAGAGAGTTTGATATGCTTTTAATATAATATAAATATGTACATTTACAAGAGACTATATGTATCACATATATATATATATATATATATATATATATATATATATATATATATATATAATAAAGTAAGGATAATTGTTTCTTATATTGAAACGTGAATGTAATCGATAATTATATTACTTGTATGTATGTATAAATTGATGTCTTTTATGAGCTGTTATGGGTTAGTTGGAGTTGTTTGGTTCTTGGTATTGATTAACTTAGATTCAATTGTGGAGATGTTATTTGTATAATTTGTGAGTGGTAAGTAATGTATATTGTTGAGATTGTGTATATGTTGATTGTGGCAGAAAGTATATGATTACAAAGTGATGAAAGTATGATCCAAGTTGTAAATCAAGTTCCATCTGTGTAGGATCTCTTGGTGAGATCCTTAGTGTTTTAGAATGAAAGTAGGAGCTCAGTCTTGGGGGTCATTCTGAAACTCCAATGGCTAATCATACTCAAGTAGAGGGATTAATCCATGTGGTGATTAGTCTTGGGGGCTTCCAGTATGCCTCAAGGCCCGAAACATGCTAACCTTGTGAGTGTGGCAGGGTGGGAAACCCAAGTTTCATAAGTCACCACGAGTGTAGGACCCGCCATAGCTCGATTATCATTCTAAAGTCCAGACGAGTCAAGTTTATAAGATAACATGCTAGGATGTATGCCTTAAACTGCTTTGATTTAAGTTAACTCTTGTATGTTATGTGTTTGATAGGATGCATGCTTTTATATAATTAGCTTACCCTTGCTTGTTTGTGTGCTTGTTGTATGTGTTTTCTTTTGCAATGATCATCTACTTGGATGTGAGTAGAGGAAGATGAGGTTTCTTTGGAGATGGAGAGAAATGAAGATGATGCTGCAGCTTAGACTCACTAGGAATTTTTAGTTCTCTTATGTCATTTTGAAGAACCTTGTTATGTTTTAAGTTTCAAATTTTGAACATATTTTGGAATATTCTAATGCTTGAAGTTTTAATTTTTTAGTAAATTTTGAAAAACTGTAATTCTATAATACTTTAAGTATATCTCTTAACTGCTTTCTAATATTATAAATTGGGGATATATATATATATATATATATGGGATGTCACAAGTTTCACATTATTATTTTTCTAAAAATATAATAAAAAAATTGATTAACCTTTTAATAACATTGAAGCTAAATAAAATAAATAGATAAGTAAGTATCAACAGTAAGATATTTAAATTAGCTATGGTTTTAGTCACTTATTTTACCTATTACTTTTTGTATGTTTGATAAACTAATATATATGTTTTAGCTTTTAAGATGCAATTATTATTAATAAACTATGCAATTATAGTATTCCATTAAAATTATTCATTAATTTATATATTTAATAAACTGCACAATTATAGCCTGCCGTTAAAAACTAAAGATATGAAATAAGAGACTTAAATTATATCACTTTATTAAAATAATCAGCCAAAAATAGAATAGAAATAAATGAAACTTTTCTGTGAGAAAAAGCTTTTCTTTAGTTTGACATGATGAAATAAGAGAAGAAGATATTTCAGTTTTTCGATATTTAGTTTCGAAAAAACTACACAATTTTAATAGCATTATAAAGTTTACGAAATAAAATAATTTCATGTGAAGAAAAATAATTATGTAATTCTTTTTGTCATGTTCCTTTGTAATTTACTTATCCCATTGTTTCTTCCAATAATATTCATTCCCTATTTCAGATTGCAAGTTCAATTGAAATATGTAAAATTATGAGATTTTAATATTATCACTCTGCTCACCCTTTAAAATACATTGATATTAATACATTAAAAATTATTAATATATTTAAAACATAAAAATCAGTGCACATAAATATATTTTAGCAATTTATTAGAAAGATATTACCAATAACTCCGTATTGAATAATTCCACATGAATAAACTGTTATAGAAATTTATTTGAATCAAGTTGGTTCTAACTCATTCTAGTGAAAATATATGCCTGTGTTTTTAATTTTTTTATGATAAAAAATAAAATTATAATTATAAAAAATAATTTTTAATTTTTTTTATACATAATTTTTATTTATTTTGTTAGTAATTTTTTATTATTATAAATAGTTATCTTTTAAAAAAATTGGTTAAATTTAAAAACATGATTAAATTTTAAAATTACTTAAAAAATAAAATTCATAAGATAATTATTTTAATTTAAAAAATATTATTAATTAAAAGCAGATATGACAAATGAACAATTAGTAGTGAAGACTGTCTCAATCTGTCCCTTTTTTTCTTCCAGAAGTCGAAATTGAATGTTTTATCCGCTTTATCTTTGATATCTGGTTTTATATTTACAAGTATTTTTCGTATTATCACAGAGCATGCATTTCTTTTTGTCAGTGATTATCTTCTACTGTATTATTAACTTCGATGAAAAAATAGGTTTTAGGTATTACATTTCATTACATTTTTCTTATAAATAAAATTTGGTTTTCAATCATATAAATTCATCAGGTATTATAAAAACTTGTCTGTTTTATTTTCTTTTGATCCTTGATCATTGTTTTAAAACAACTTCAGTTATTTTTTAATAGTTCAACTATTTTTATTTATAGAAAACTTTAATAGATATTTAAAATATTTTTCATCTTATCATATTATTGATTATACTTGTTTTTCTTTATGATATTTATTTAGTAATATATCAAATAGTTTGATCATTTTTATCTCTTTAATATTTGTATTTATTATTTATTTTTATTACATAGAATAGTGTTTTGATAATATTTTATGTAATTATTTTGTTTTCTACTTCATTTTATCATGACAATTGCATACAAATATTTTATTTAATATAATATAATAATTTAATGTTATTATCGTAAATCATTAAAATGTTAAAATTAAAAAAAATGAAAAAATTATATCTAAATTTGAATTATAATTGGTGTAATATTTTTTTCTATGCAATTTCGTTAAATATAATTTTATCGGTATATAAAGAAAGAGATTACTGCATAATTTGAAATATTTTTAACTTTATCAACTTTGTTTTTTATATTAAATATGTGATAATGTTCTGTTTTTTTGTGCAAATTTTATTTGTTTATAAAAAATAATTAATTGATATTGATATTAAAATAATAAAAAAGTATATACTGACAGATGTAGGAGTACAGCTGTTATCCAATAAAAATGATGAAAAGAAATCTTATACCATTGTATATGAAATTTAAATGGAAACGAATTTTTAATTTAGAAATAAATATGTGATAATGAAACTGTTTTATCTACTTTATTGTCATCATATAAGTATACAAAATAAAATTTGAATTTCTTTTATATTTCATATAATAGTAGGGAAATATATCCAAAAAGGTTTTATTCGTTTTAATCGTCATAATTTCATAACAAGTATTTTCACCTAATATTAAAGTAATAAACATTTACTTTATATGGCTTAATACCCTATTTTGTCCCCAGTTTCGTTTAAAAATGTCAAATTAGTCAATCTCTTAAAAAATTACGTTCTCATTTAATAAAATTTACATCAATAAAATCTCTTCCGTTAAATCTGTCAGAGCGCGGCTGCAGCGGAAGGGTTAGCGTGGAATAACAAACCAAGAGGGGTTTTTAATAATAACGTGTGCCTTTTAATTTCTACTCAATTAAACTTACTTAGCAATTAATAAAGACAAATAAAGCAAGAGTAAGGTTGAGAGAAATTTGCACAGATGATTTTATCCTGGTTCGGATCTTACCAATCCTACGTCCAGTCGCTTATCTCAAAACAAGATAAACAGTTTCACTAACACAAAACAATTACAAAATACAATCACAAAGATACAATTTGTAAAAGTTTAGAAACCACCTCTCTTGATACCACAAGAGATGAAACTACACCTCCTTTGAGTCTTCACAAAGGATGAACACCTCCTCCGAATACTTCACGAAGGATGATTCTCTTCCGAACACCTCCTTAGACACACCAAGGATGAACCGGCTATTTCCTCTGTCACCGTAGCAGCACTTCACCAGCTCCACAGACAAGAGTTTCACAAGCCGAACAAGAACACACAAGTCTCAATAATTTCTGAGTATTTGAGCACAAGGGAAGAGTTTCTGTGTCTCTGGATATGTATTTTGAGAGGAAATGAGAGTCTATTTATAGACTCATCCAAAGGGCTCTTCCATTTTTCGTTTTCAGCCTTTCACACTGTGTTAATCGATTAGCTACAGTGGTTAATCGATTAACACCCCAACGGATAGTCCAACGGCTATAAAAACGGCTAGTTTTTCAAACGGTCCCTGTGTTAATCGATTAACACCTTCTGTTAATCGATTAACGTTAATCGATTAACACCCTCTGTTAATCGATTAACACTGCACTGCTGAATTTTTCCATTTTTCTCTGGAACAATCGATTAACAGCCTCTGTTAATCGATTAGCTACAGTACTTGCTACAGTACCGTGCTACAGTAATGCGCTACAGTAATTTGCTACAGTATTTTGCTACAGTACTGTTTACAAAACACTTTTCTTTTTCTAATCTAAGTCCTATACATATTTCTAAGAGTATTACAAAAGCTTTCCATCACAATACAAATCTTCAAATCATTTTGATTCTTGATTGGTCTTGACTTGATTTGGACATCATCAAAACTTCATCTTCATCATTTTGCTAACAATCTCCTCCTTTTTGATGATGATCAAAACCTTCTTGATTTAAAGCTTTTGAAAATAATCTGTATTTAAAATACAACTTTAAGGAAGAAACAATTGTTAGTAAACTTAGAAATAAGTTTAAGATTTAAGACTTTAAATATTTCTCCCCCTTTTTGATCATTATTAAAAAGTGATGAATAATTGCTCCCCCTAAATGTATTAGAAAATATACTCCCCCTTAATAAAAGCATGTATGCATATTAAGGAAAAACAATATATATTTTATTGAATTTTTAAAGAGGTAAGCATGCAAGAAAATATAAAGAGCACATACTAATAAAAACATAGAAACATAAAGCACCCCTTTAGATATGCCTTCAATTTTGTAATGAGAATCCTCTAGGTTGTTTTCACATTTTGTTTAGATCTTCATCTTTGAGGATTGTCATCATTCTTCACTTCATTTGTTGCTTCTTCAAATCTTCATCATTGTCTGCATGTAATTTAAATGACTCAAGAGGTTTTGCCTCAAGGTCTACAATTTCATCAAAGACAACATGCACATATTCTTCTATTTCAAATATTTTCCGTTTGAAAACTATATATGCTTTGTATATAAAATAAATTAAAATAATTCCATCTACCTTGGAATAATAATTAAATATTGTTTTAAAGAAATTCTAAATTTTAAACAATAGGTACCCAACTATTTTGTATGGGTCCTTTGGGTTAATTTAAAAAAAAATTGAAATCATTTTACAACCCAAATATATCTACCACTTGGAACACCATAATGCTTAATTTTACATTTGTTAGATGTATGACCCTTTTTCATACAATAAAAGCATGATACAACATTTGTGTTCCTATAAGTTGTTCCTTTTTCTACCCAAGTTCTACGGGTTCTATAATTGTGTTTAATTCTAGGAACATACTTATTTTTAACAACCTTATTTTCATTATTCTTACTACATTCTCCTAAGGTTGTTTGTTCTTGTAGTTTCTTAAAATTTTCACAAGAAGCACATTCATTACTACTAGTAAATTTACCCTTTTCAAAAATTAAAACTTTATTTTTCAAATCTTTATTTTCTTCAAAAATATTTTCAAAATTTAATTTTAAATTCTTATTTTCTTCAAGAATATTTTCAAAATCTGATTTCAAGTTTTTATTTTCTTCAGAAATATTTTCAAAATTTAATTTTAGATTTTTGAAATCCTTTTTCAATTTCTGATGGGCTTTATCTAATTTTTCAGATTCTACTATTAAAGCAGCATAAATTTCATGCAATTCATTTTCACTAATTTGACTAGAATTATCAGAATCGCTAGATGTACTTACTTGGCTTTCAGCGTCGTCGTTTACCACTAAACAGATGTTTGCTTCTTCATCTGAGTAGCTTGAATCTGAAATGGTCTCATTGTCGTCTTCCCATGCAATGTATGCCTTCTTTTTCTTGAAGAATTTCTTTTCTTTCTTTTCTTCACCCTTCTTTTGATTTGGGCAGTCTGCTTTTAAATGTCCTTTTTCTCCACAACCGTAGCATCGGTAATTTGAGGAAGATACTGGATTATCTTTCTTTTCGTATCTAAATTTTCCTTTACCTTTAGACTTCATGAACTTGTTGAGTCTTTTTATCATGAGTCTCAATTCTTCTTCTTCGTCTGAGTCTTCATCTTCCGATTTACCTTTGCTTCTTTCAACCTCCGACTTTAACGCCAAACTCTTCTTGTTGTTTTTGGCTTTTGATTCTTCTTCATCAAGTCTTCCGAGGTCAAGTTCATGCTCTCTCAACTTTCCAAATAATGCAGCCATGGTCATTGTGTTGAGATTTTGTGACTCAGAAATTGCAGTCACTTTTGGTTGTCAAGACCTGTCTAAAGATTTCAAAATTTTTATATTAAGCTCATCAGTATCGAAAGACTTACCTAGTCCAATAAGATGGTTTACGATGTTGGTGAAGCGTTTCTGAACATCTACTATTGTTTCCCCTTGCTTCATCCTGAACATTTCGTATTCCTGGATTAAGGTATTCTTTCTAGCTCTCTTAACATCATCTGTACCTTCATGGGTTACTTTCAGTACTTCCCACATTTCTTGTGCAGTTTTACAAACAGAAATCCTGTAAAACTCATCAACAGTTAAAGCAGATGAAATAATATTACGAGCTTTTACATCATTACCAAATTTTTTCTTATCTTGAGCAGTCCATTGGTCACGGGGCTTTGGTTCCTGCATATTGTTAGTTGGAATAAAAGGACCAAATGCAACAGCATCCCAAATATCTATATCAATATATTCCATAAATATTTGCATTCTTACCTTCCAGAATGTGTAATTCTCACCAGTGAATAGTGGTGGTCTATTGATTGAAGCACCCTCTGCAAAGGTTTGATGTGATCCTGCCATTTGAATTACTATCAAAGCAAGCTCTGATACCAATTGTCAGAGCGCGGCTGCAGCGGAAGGGTTAGCGTGGAATAACAAACCAAGAGGGGTTTTTAATAATAACGTGTGCCTTTTAATTTCTACTCAATTAAACTTACTTAGCAATTAATAAAGACAAATAAAGCAAGAGTAAGGTTGAGAGAAATTTGCACAGATGATTTTATCCTGGTTCGGATCTTACCAATCCTACGTCCAGTCGCTTATCTCAAAACAAGATAAACAGTTTCACTAACACAAAACAATTACAAAATACAATCACAAAGATACAATTTGTAAAAGTTTAGAAACCACCTCTCTTGATACCACAAGAGATGAAACTACACCTCCTTTGAGTCTTCACAAAGGATGAACACCTCCTCCGAATACTTCACGAAGGATGATTCTCTTCCGAACACCTCCTTAGACACACCAAGGATGAACCGGCTATTTCCTCTGTCACCGTAGCAGCACTTCACCAGCTCCACAGACAAGAGTTTCACAAGCCGAACAAGAACACACAAGTCTCAATAATTTCTGAGTATTTGAGCACAAGGGAAGAGTTTCTGTGTCTCTGGATATGTATTTTGAGAGGAAATGAGAGTCTATTTATAGACTCATCCAAAGGGCTCTTCCATTTTTCGTTTTCAGCCTTTCACACTGTGTTAATCGATTAGCTACAGTGGTTAATCGATTAACACCCCAACGGATAGTCCAACGGCTATAAAAACGGCTAGTTTTTCAAACGGTCCCTGTGTTAATCGATTAACACCTTCTGTTAATCGATTAACGTTAATCGATTAACACCCTCTGTTAATCGATTAACACTGCACTGCTGAATTTTTCCATTTTTCTCTGGAACAATCGATTAACAGCCTCTGTTAATCGATTAGCTACAGTACTTGCTACAGTACCGTGCTACAGTAATGCGCTACAGTAATTTGCTACAGTATTTTGCTACAGTACTGTTTACAAAACACTTTTCTTTTTCTAATCTAAGTCCTATACATATTTCTAAGAGTATTACAAAAGCTTTCCATCACAATACAAATCTTCAAATCATTTTGATTCTTGATTGGTCTTGACTTGATTTGGACATCATCAAAACTTCATCTTCATCATTTTGCTAACAAAATCCGTACAAACGATGTTAATTATTTTTCTCTTTTTTTAATTAACGCCGTTTGTACGAATTTAACAAAAAGGATTTCATTGATACAAATTTTATTAAGTGAAGATGTAATTAACACATTTTTTAATGGATGGACTAATTTGACATTTTTAAACGAAATAGGGATAAATTAGGGTATTAAACACGTTATGTATCTATCTTGTGATAGTTATGATATAACATAATACAAAGTGTATTGTTTATTTTAATATTTAAAATTTATAAAGTGAAATTATATTTTAGTATGTAGGTGTCAACATGACCCTAGGGCTGAGATTAAGGCCCACCTGGCCACACTCTTGAAGTTTGTCACATGTAATGTGGCACGTGAGCCACGTGTGGCACCGAGTCCACACAACTTTGAGCAGAATCAAAATGAATGAGGTTGCCTCCAACACGAAAGAATCCAATTATTAAGACTTCAAACTATTTTATGTTTGCTATCCTCCAATTCCCCTCTCAAGTTATCTGTCATCATTGATGAAAAAAAATTATAAATAGTTTTAGGATTAAAAAATCATGGATATTATATTTTATTCTCCAATTGAAAATTATCATTTTCCACTGATTAATTTTACTAAATATTATTTTTATTCTGCCAAATTAAACTATGTTAAAGACATTTATAATGTAAAAAATTATGATTTACTCATAATTTATAATGTAAATTTAACTAAAGGACATAAGTTTTGAAATTTTACTGAAAATATATTTGTAGTGCTCCATCAGAGAAGGGGTTTCTGTTTGTAGAATTAAAAATTTTACTTTTTAGTCTTTCAGTTTTGACAATTGATATTTTTAATTCTAAAGTTAAATATATTTATGATGTTACCGTTATCTTGTATTTCGAAATGTGATCAAATAGGTCATTGACAACAAGTATACAAATGAAAGTCTTGTTTGTAGCCTCAATTGGTTGTTATTTTTTTGGTGAAATAGTTGATAAAGAGGAAAATTACATAAAGACGAACATTATTATTGGATATCAAAGCGAACTCTAATAATAACATGAATGGTTGTTAATCATCTTTCTTTTTATCTTTTAGAGCAAATTTAATGGAAGGTTATAGTTAAGGGTTAATCACAAGAAGTATAGTGAAGAACAGAAGAAGAGTTAAGGTTATATGTTGATAACTTAAGTTTTTATTCTTTTGGGTCTTAATAAATTATAATTAGTAAAATACGTTATTTTGTATAATGGTGGGTTAAGTAGTTTAGGATTTCCATTTGGATATTGTATTATGGATTAAGTAGTGTAGGGTTTTGGTTAACATGAGTCAACATAAGTTAACTCTCTAAGTTGATCCATAGATGATGTCTTTCATAGTTAATTTTTAGTCATAATCCACCTAGACCATCTTGGGAAGCAAGGTAAGGTTCGTGATTGACTTCTTCCTTTTGGAGAGTAGTGGTCATGCATCCCTCTATTAATATAGAGTTTTTCCTTTAGTAATAGTTGTATCATTCTCCTAATTGAGAGAACTTTTTCATAGCAGTGATCACATGTCCTCTTCTTAATGGAGAATATTTTTTCTTTGTTGTCCAACTTAGCAAAGTTGAGGTTTTTAGGGTTTTGCTTCTACTTTTGTGAGACACCTTTAGGGTTATATGGTTATAAATTGAAGTGCTTACCCCATGTAAAAATCACTTTGAGATTAATATTGAAATGTTGTCAAATATTTGTCTCATTCTACTTGTATATAAAGTCAAAGCTAGAGTATTGAAATCCACAAATGATGAACACCTCCTCTGAATGTTTCAGAAGCATGAGCACCTCCTTTGAATCTTCACAAAGGATGACAGACTTTAACTCAGCAATAACAATAACACTCAATCACAACTCTCATGAAAGTTATCGCTCTATACCAACACCAAGTTCTCAAAGCCATAAGCACAAGGGTTGCACAAATTCTAGAACACACTTATCACAACACACAACAAAACAGATAAGCTTTTCAAAATTCAAGTATTTTGTATGTTAAATGAGAGTATCAATCCAATTTATAGAGATCTCACTCAAGGATACCTCCAAAAAATTTGTTGTCAGCTATTTAACGTGTGATAATCGATTATCCACTTATGATAATCGATTATGCATTTAATGAATGCATAATGGTCAAAAACTTGCTTGAAAATTCACATAATTGCTCATGATAATCGATTATGACAAGTCATAACCGATTACTAATAATCAATTATCATTAGTTAGTAATCAATTATCCTGAGTGTAAAATGAGGTTTTTTTATTCAAAACGACTTACAACACATACTAAGGCAAGAATGCATAGAATCAAAGATAAATCACATCATATACATAAATCTACTAAATTATAAAAGTTTTAACACAAGACAAGTCTTCATGAAGGTCTTCTAGCAAGAAGATCGCTTGAGACTTGATTTTGAGACATCAACAAAGCTTCTAATCTTCATCTTTCTGCTAGCAATAGTCTTCTCAAAATAACAACTTAGCACAACAACATTTCTTTGAAGTCTATATTGACTAACACATTGTTTGTAGGAAGTTTCTATTCAATAAGAAAAGTCTAACATGAAAGCTTTAGAGATAACATACCTAAGAATTTATACTCATGTAGAGACGAAAATTAAAATATGTTATGAAAGAGCTGTCTCAAGAATATGTACAAAAAATAGGATATGTTCTCAACCTCTCAAATTAAAATATCTTTTATTACAAATCGTAATAACATTGAAGCTTAAATTTATTACGTTAAAAAAAGTGTTGTAAGCGAAAGTATCCGATAAAGAATATAATCTAATTGAAAGCACACTAAAATATACATCTAAAACAATTTTTTATAAGAGTCCAATGCCTTATGTCTTATACTGTGAAAAGTGTTAAACATCCTCCAACCCTTATTGAATGATATACTTAAATGATGCATCAATTACTAACAAGATGTATGCCAAAATCTTTTGAACAAGCAATACAAATTAACGACTATAAATGTTCAAAACATTTAATACATGTATTGTAAAAGAATGAAGTTGAGAGCATAGTGAAAAGAATAGAATAAAAGAAAGAGATCATGAATTGAACATTCACTCTATTGCTCACCAAGTTTATACACATTATTTGAAGTTCTTCCATCCTGAGGGAATAAAGAAGAGAAGGAGCATCCAAATCAAAATAAGTTGAATGACCTACTATGTTGTTGCTTAGATCCTACATCGTATATAGGTCTTCAATCAAAGAAAACAACTTCATTAAATAAGAAAAAAAAAGATAAAAAGAGCAAGTATTCATCGTACTACTCTTCACGGATACATTGTCTTATCCTTCTCCAATCAAAGGAACAACCTTACTGGAAGAGAAAAAGAGCAAGGACAAACATTAAGATTGAAGATCAATATTGCTGCTCATTGAGTTTACATCGTCTGATTCTCTTCAACAAAGGAAGCAACTTCCAAGTTACAAGACTACACATCATTATACTTATCCTCTCTAGGAGAGTTAACTTGATTCTGTAACTATACAAGTGTTAGATTGTAATAGTAAACATATAATTTCATTAAGAGTCAAACACCATCAATATTGTTGTATTATTGTAGTAAGATAGATATGTGATGATTGTTCTTTTCTTTACTCTTTCTCATAACGCTTCTATTCTCTTCTACTAAAGCATGCTTTCATTCATTCTTTCATGTTTTCATCATATTTCTTAAGTTGAAGAGCATTAGACAATATATGCACCAAGGTAAGGTAAAGTTAATGTTTGATGATCATTTTTTAACATACTCTCTCTTTTCTTCCTTTTCCACCTGTTATTATCTCTTTTACATTTTCTAAAAAAATCATTCTCTTCAGTTTATTTTCTTTTTATAGGCTTTCTTTGAGAGATGACCATTGGGGACTAAGTTGAAATCTTGATAGCCTTTATAGGATTTTCCAATAGCTTGGTTAGACTTAAGTCTATGTTATAGAGTTCAAAGCTTTTTTCTTATAGCCTTAAGCGAAACTTTGAGCTTGTACGATGTGACAAAGCATATAGCTTCAAGGGAAACATTCCCAGAATGTTTTTCTTCTCTCACAACTTCTTTTTCTTGAGTGGCTTGATTTTGATAATATCTTTATGCTTTATGAATCTCTACATATATATCAAGAAATAAAGAATACAAGTGTCGAATTACTTTTTCATACATGCATTAGATGTTTTGAATGTTGATAAATGTTAGACATTGTAGCGTGTTCAAAACATTTTATCATTTCTCATTTCATTAAGAAATGCATCTTTTGGTAAGACGAATAACATGTATATTCATGAGATGATATCAACATAAGATGCTTTATCAAAGGCTAAAGCATTTAATGGTCATTCATCAAATGAAGTTTTCTTTAGAAAGATTTGCTTGATATAACATTGTATTGAATAATAATTTCTTTTAACCTTAGTGTCATGTAAGAGATAGACTTTTATTTTCATAATACGCTAGGTTTTTTTTGCCCATATAGTTTAATATACTATCTCAATGAGAGAAACTTTCTTCTATATGCTTTTCTTATGATGGTGTTTGTGTAATTTTGCGTCTATGTTTAAGCGACGTTAGTGCTTAGATATACTATATGTTATTTAGTTCAGACGCTATAGAGTATAGATGATCTGCTAGTGAAATTGAGCTAGCAAATTGCTTAGTGGAACGACTCACTAGTACAAAATAGGGATAAGAACACGGGTAATACGCCTTGGTTTTTAGAAAACCGAAGTATATGTAGAAGCGGTGGCATTTTCACAATTTCGACAAATTTATATGTCTCGGTTGTAAAAAAATCGAAGCATAAACACCAAATTAACTCAGTTAAAAATAAAATCGAGACCTGATATTCTGCCACGTCGCACCTAAAACTGGTTAATTTTTTACTACCTCGGTCCTCTAACCCAACCGAGGCATAAACATTTCAATTACCTCGGTCCTCTGACTCGAGGCATAAACCTTTCGAAATGCAAAAAGGGGTATCCTCTACTACTCCGTCACTTGCAACATCCAACATCCAGAGCACGCATCCAAGTTCGCTTTCCCCTTGCTTATCCATTCATGCGAAACCCAGAAGCAACTTAACGTTGGCGGCAAGTGCGGAGAGGCATTGCGAGGTGGCGGCGAGGCATGGTGAGGTGGCGGCGAGGCATGGCGAGGTGGCGGCGAGGCATGGTGAGGTCGTGGCGAGGTCAGAGCAAGGTGGCGGCGAGATCTCTTCTTCCCTTGTTTCTTTTCAGGTTTAGAAGCGATTTGATCTCCGCGGTGTGACGGTCCGTGTTCGTGGAGGTGGGAGGTTGTCCGCGGCGTGACGGTCCCTGTCTGCGGCGTGACGGTCCCTGTCCGCGCGCTTCGATTTAGGGTTTCGATTTGGGGCTTGGCGACACTTTTGGAGGCGCGACTTAGGCTTCGTTGGTGGCGGCCGGCGGCTGGCGGTGGATCTTGCCTTCGTAGGGGATGAACCGAAGGGCAAGGTGATGGAAAACCAAAGGCGCAACGATGGACCGACAAGGGCGAGCTGATGGTGCGGCGATGGTGGCGCGGCGAGGGTTTCGTTTTTGGCAGCGATGGCTTCTGCGTTTTTGGGTTCTCTGTGTTTTGCGTTTTTAGGTTCTCTGCGTTTTGCGTTTTTGGGTTCTCTGCCTTCAGTTTCAAAACTCATCATTCAATTTTATTTTTGTAAATTCGACAGGTTGATCTTTGTTTTCTTCTTCTTCTTCTTCTTCTTCTCTTTGCTGTTGTTGCTGATTGAAGATTGTTTTGTCTTCGTTAAGGGGTGACGAAGGTGAGGAGACGAAGAGGTCTTTGAGCTTGTGGCGGACGCGGGCCTCGGGGAGGGGCGGGGGATCTTGCGGCGGGGGATGGAATCGGCGTCGGGCGAGGAACATGCGGAGGGTCTTGCGGCGACGCAGGTGGATTACAGGGGTGATTGTTGGACTGCGAGTGGGATCTGAGAGAGGAGAGGGAAAGAGATTGATTAGAACTGAGAAAGGAAAGGGAAGGGAAGAAGGCTTTGGACATTGATTTGGGTTTTCTTCTTTGTTTTACAGTTTTCTTCTGAGTATGGACTGATTGATTCCTGTTACAGTTTTCTTCTTTGTTTTAAATTTTTGAGCTGAAATTGGAAGAAATTTTGGGAGAATTCTTGGATTTGGATTTGTTTGGCATGAGAGAATGACTGAGAAATGAATGAATTGAGAAATGAATGAACCGTGAATGCGTGAATGAGAGTCAGTACGAAAAAATAAAAAAAAAATACACTCTACTGCCTCGGTTATCTAAGAACCGAGGCATATTCTTGTCTCATTTTATCCCGGTCTATAACCGAGGCATAAAGTTTAATCTTTTTACCTTGCCGGTACATGCCTCGGTTGTAGAACCGGTGCCTAAAAGCAAAAGTAACCGGTGCAGTATCTTCTTAGTGTACTAGTGACTATTGTTTATCTCGACACACTATGTTCTATATATTTTTCATAGCATTTAAAGCCTTCTTTCTAGACATTACAAATGATTTACTTTGTCAAACGGTTGATGATGCAAGTAGCTTGAATATAAATGCTTAAGCGTTTAATGTATGTATTTGCATAAGACATTATCTTCACGGTCAAAATTACTCTAATATATAATATGTATATTTTGTCATAGTAATTAAATAGATAATTTTATTTGTTAAAAAATTGTCTTTTGGACATATTCAATTGTTTGAACCTTCTTTTTATAAACAATAGTTCATTGAGTATTATTGGATAAACTTCAAAACATGAATTGTTAAACAGTTTACCTTTTCTTAGATAATTTTATCTCAGTAATAATGTAACTTTAATTAATAATAAAATCAATTTTAAGAAACTTAATTAAAAAAAATATAAAACTTTCGAATATATAAATTTAATTAAAAATAGAAAAATTTAAAGTCACTTAAAACTTAATGAAATATTAAATTTATTGATTCAATTGCTATGCAATCACTGTCTTCTCTAAAAGAAGGAGAATATTCTTGGGAGGACCAACGAAGAAGGCCATTTTTCTTGACAAAGTGATAGTGAGAAACATGACGATTGTGTCGTTGAACAAACATGTTATAAAATTTTTTGAAGGTTAAGAGGTTTTGATGAGTGTTGACGAGGTCTTGGGATTCCAAAGACCCTTTACGTAAAATGCTTGGTGGACCTTGCGAGTTACTTTATTGAAAAGAAAGGCAACTTATTTTTACTTTGCTCTTTCGTTTAATCTACTTTTATAATCATGTTAGTTGTTTTTTATTTTCGAAATTAAGTGAGAGTTGGATACTCATGTTAAGTAAAAATGATAAAATAAAATACAATTATTTTATAAATATATTTGTAATACCCATGAAAAATATTTATCTTAATAGTAAAATTTTATTACTAGCAGTAATAAATTTCTTTGTGAATGGAAAATATAATTAATAAGTTTATGTAAAAATAAAATGTGGAAAGCTAAAAAAGAAATTTTGGTAGCTTAAATGGTAGAAAATTGTGGTGATTTCAAGAACATGGGTTCAAACTCTTTTCTACCGAACACTTTGCCTAAGGAAATACTTGTACTTAAGTTGTCCATTGTGACGCACATCTCTTTCCTGGAAGTCTACTCGACAAATTTTTAACTTAAATCTTATTGAACATACTATGTACTGTTAAATTATTGTGCAATATATCTTGTTGGAATGAAAATTTCTAATGAATTCATGTTATTGTGGTGGTTATGGAATTATGAATTTGAGCATGGTATGAGTTGATGAATATGAACATGACATGAGTCTCGTGGAGAGATTTGTAATGATATGATATTAGGGTATATGTTGATGTTGAGGGTCCTGTTGTTGGAGGTTATCCTGATACTCTAATAATCATTCAGTCTCAAGTAGAGAATGATGAATTATGTGGTGAGAGGGGCAGGAGGTCCTGGTCTATGTGCCGGTTTTGGACATAGTGTTGAGTGTAAGATCCTTGAAAATATTTGTAAGTTAAATGCTAAAAAAAAAATGATGAATAGTAAATTGTGAATAGTAAATTGTGAATAGTAAATTGTGAATAGTAAAAAGTGAATAGTTAAAAAAAAAAATTATTTGGAAAGGATAAGTGTTCCACGTAGCTTTGAGATCAGAATTCATCAAATTGCAAATAAAAAAAAATTATTTTTGTAATAGTAAAATGAATAGTTAAAATGAATAGTAAAAAATGAATAGTAAATTTTTTTACTATAAATAGCCAAGGGGGAGGTTGAAAATTTACACCAAAGAACTTAGAAAATTTTTGAGAGAAGAGAGTTGGAAGAATTTCTAATTTCAAAGGGGATATTCTGGAAGTTTTCAGAGAGCGAGGAGATTAAGTCTGTAATAGAGGTAAGGGAAGCCACTCTTATACTTTGCTTTGCTCAAATCCTAAATCTTGAATATGTAGTATTTTGTTGTTGTATGGTCTTGAATTTTGAATGAGAACATTTATTTGTTTCTTTTGTATTTTTGGAAGGACGAGAAGTTGTCTAACCGGCTCTGCCAGATTCAACTTCTTGTTTCCCCACACCTTTTATTTCTTATTTATATTGTATTTTTGGAAGGACGAGAAGTTGTCTAACCGGCTCTGCCAGATTCAACTTCTTGTTTCCCCACACCTTTTATTTCTTATTTATATTGTATTTTTGGAAGGATGAGAAGTAGTCTAACCGGCTCTGCCAGATTCAACTTCTTGTTTCCCCAGAAATTTTATTGTTTTATCTATTTTTTTATTGCATCTTTCTGGAAGGATGAGAAGTTGTCTAACCGGCTCTACCAGATTCAACTTCTTGTTTCCCCTGAATTTTTATATTAATATTATTTTGATGGTAATAGGAGCTAATTATTTTTGTATGTATTTATTTTATAAAATATTTGCATATGAATGTTGAACTGGTGTGCTCTTGTGAAACTATTTCATGACTTTTATTATATTGGGTGTGATAACTGAAACTGTGAAATTGTACATGTTGTGAGGTGATGAATTTAATCTGTTTTGAATGAGTTTGTTAGCTGAAATTGATCTTGTTGGAAGGTCTGAAGTAAAGGTTCTGTAAAAGCTTGTATATGGGTATGAAATAAATGTATAGATATTGTTTGAGGTTGCTGTGAGAGGAAGTGAAAATATTAAAATTTGGCATTTCAAATTTAGAGCATAAGAGAACATGGTAGATAATTTAAATAAATCAATTGTTAATTATTGAGGGCCCTTCTTTGTTGGTAGGATAGAGGAACCTTAAAAACCTGAGTTGGCACATCCCTGATCATAGAGCAGCCCTGGCCTGGTCCAGTCAGTTGTGACTAGTCATATGTGCTGGCGTCGAAGGTGAGTTTGATGCGTTCAGACATCTGGGTCCTCTCCGGTGACCAATTGGGGTAAAGAAAAATCTCTACTAGGATGAAAATAAAATAAAACAAGTTGATTGTAGATGCATAATATTATCATGGTAAAAATATCATATATTTTATTTATCATTACATTGAGCCCAGACTTTAGTATGTAGTTCCTAAGATATGTTGATATATTTTGGTTGATCCATGATCTTTGTTTGGTGAAAATATGTTGAGTTATACTCCTTATGGGCAAAATGAGTTTATAATATGAAGCATGATATCTGGCAATATGTTTAATTTATTGATACCAAAACGGGTTATTATGAATTTATGATTAAAGAATGAACATGATTGAGTTAGGTGGATAAGAGGGTATGAATTGTTGATTTTATGAAATGTTGGAAGGGATATGAGAAATCATTACTTATGAAATGAGGTTTACTACCGGGAGTAGTATGTTCGAATTATACCATGAGAGTTTGGTATGAGCAAAGTAACACCTGAGGTTTATGAAAGCAGGCAGAAAGTGGTCTGACCATAAGGCTTTGACATAAACATATGATTCGTAAGTTTTATAGAAGCAGGCAGAGAGGGGTCTGACCATAAGGCTTCAGAAAGTAGGACATAGTATACAGGTGAGGCTTAAGGAAGCAGGTAGAGAGCGGTCTGACCATAAGGCTTCGTGAGTAAGCATGGTAAAATTGTAAGGTTTATGAAATTGAGGAAGATGATTTTGATAATGATGAATTAATGACATCGGGGTAATGATATTTTAGTAATTGTAGAAATACATGATTGAAATATTTTTATTACAAGTTTAATGATTGATATGATATGGTTGGCTTACCCTTATTTGTTTGTGCTATGATCATATAACTCATGTTATATGTGAATAGATAATGTTGCAGATGCGGTTGAAAAAGCTTAGAGATGAGAGAGATGCGGGAAAAAAAAACTTTCAGGGATATTTTGTAAAAAAAATAAATTTGTATTGGAAAAATTATGTTGTGTAAAACTTATAAGTTGAAATTTGAATTTATGTTAAGTGGTGAAGACTATATTGTTTGAAGTTTGTAAGTTTGGTATTGTACTTTGGGAGAATTGAAATAAAGTTGGATTGAAGATAAGTTAATTTAGTCTCTACTAAAAGTAATACTCTTTAAAATATTAGGGTATTACATTGAGGACTAACCTTGTGGATGGTATGGAGTATTTTGGAAGTGTATTTGTAAGAAGAAGTAGAAGTCATCACAAGTGCATAACCTCCCGTGACCGCTCATCAACGTATCATCCGAATGAGTATCTATTGGGTATTGTGGAATGAGTGTCTATTGAGTATTGTGGGATGAGTGTTTATTAGGTATTGTGGGATGAGTGTTTATTGGATATTGTGGGATGAATGTCTATTAGAGATTGTGGTATGATGGGATGAGTATCTATGGTGCGATTGTTGTATGATGGTATGAGGGTGTCTGACATAATTATTATATGAAGTTTGTTGAGTGTATGAAAGTAATTATGCATGTTTTATAAATGATTTATTGCATGTTAGCTGACCTTACTTGTTTGTGTTTGTGTATGTGCAATGATTGTATAATTCGTTATACGGGAGCATATGAAGGAATATGGTATGATTCAGTGCCAATGAAGAAAAAGATTTGTAGTTGAAATCTGAGTTTAAAATATATATATATATATATATATATATATATATATATATCAACTATGAGATTATAGATGTTACAATATTATCTTCAAATTTTAGACATGCTTTATTATTTGTTTTCATAAGAATAAAAACAACTTTCTTAAATAAAAATAGAGAAATAATAGAGAGAGCACCAGAATTTTACTTCATGACTGTTTTCATTCTCTTTCATTTTGTAACCATATATCACCAGCTAATCAAAACACTCTTCTTTGTTTCACTCGTCCAGGTTTTTTAAATTACTTGTTTTTTTTTCCTAAAAAGAGTAGAAAAAAATTACTTAATTATCTTAATTAAAACTTCTTTAATTCAACTATTTTCCTTCATCCGACTTTCGGATAACGTTGTACACACTGTTCAACATTTGCATTCTTCTGTGTAGAATTATCATGTTTGTAAGGTGAACTTTGTGGGCAGTGCTTAATTTAAATTTTTTAAATATTTTATTATATTTGCGCAAATGGTGACAAATTATAGTAAAAAAAACATTGTCTCGTGACCTGATCCCATTTGTCCCTCAACTGTTTTTGTTTGCAGATGTGATGGCATCACAATTTTGTCTAATAAGGTTAAGATATTACATTAGTATATAATATATAAACAGAAAAAAACTATAAAATTTGATGTATTTTAATTAGTATAATCCCCAAGTAACATAATCTTACTGCTGTGAGAACCTAATAAATAATTATAATGATTTTTTGGTTATAAAAGAAGCCTTTTTTAAAAGAAATAAAAAAATTAAAAATTTTGGACTTTGGCTTCTAAAAGAAAAACAAAACATTTTAGAATAAAATATTGTTATTTCTTGCTCTTCTGATTCTTCTAAAAATCTAACCATTCATCACCTTTTAAAAATTGAGGCGATAGAATCAAGTTCGTGCAACTACCCTTATAATTTGTTTCCGTTAGTGTAATATGTCCATTTCCAAGAACCATTATAATTTTTGACACATGCAAAATTTATGGGTTGCATGTGATTTTTCAATGTTGTAGGTGAATCCTCACCTCATGATGATCATGAAATCATAATTTGATCCTTATTAGGGGTCTTGTTTTATATATAAGTCAAGTTTGAGTTGTGTGGTGGTAATATTAAAGAAAGAACATGAAATATTAGGAGTATTGTTTTATATATAAGTCAAGTTTGAATTGTATGGTGGTACTCAAGAAAGAATGTGTATTGGCTCTTTCTTAAAGTAAGGGAAGTTAATCATTTGAGTTAATTATTCTTGTTTTAAAAAAAAATTGGAAGTAGAGATTGAATTTAAAAGTTGGGATTTTTATGTTATGTGTGGTATTGAATTGTGATATTGTTTATGGTATTTGCATAACTTTAGGATGGTAAGATAATTAAGAGACAAGTTGTAGAAATTGTAGTAAAATAAATAAAAATTGTGCAATTGTAAAAGCATGATAACTTGCATTATTTTTAGCATGGAAAAGTGTGGGGTTTTGGAGTTAAAGCTGAAAGATATATAGATAAAAAAATTATTAATTCCTAGTCAGATGTAAATAGTAAGAGGTTTGGGCCATTAATATTGAAATAATGAAAGAAAATATTTGGTATGTAATATGTATGTTTATGAGTTTCTCTTTACAATGTAGAAGTAACTTATGTTGATGAGTTTTTAATTTTCTTTTTGTTTTGAAATTATATTTGAGAATTTTGTATTTTGGAGTGTATTTGAATATGGGTACGGGTGGATTGATCAATGAGATTGAAAATATAATAATTTTGGATGATCGTGGTGTTAATTAATTTGTGATGTGATTACTCTCTTGGTAAATGGTAGAAATGAGAATTAAACACTAAGGAGAAGGAAATGTTGTGAATGACCTTTATACGGACTTATAATTATGAATTAGCATGATGAATTGAAAAAGAGATGATAAGAGTTAATGTGTCTTGTTATTATGTGTTGTGGTGTTTTATTGCTTAACATGGATTGGCAAAACTTGAATTTAAAGAAGGACATTAAATGATTAAGTTAGAGTTTTGCTTGAAGTAGTAATGTGTGGTTGAGTTCTAATAATTATTTTCAAGGAAAAATATGGTGTCAAAGTATATTGAAGAGGAATTTAGGGATAAGACTATCGTGAATCTAACTCACAGAATAAGACATATAGGAAGCTTCAAATGACAGATGGTATGATATGAAAAACGATGATACTTGGAAAGTTTGAGGAGTAATCATGTTATAACTTGATTTAGGGACACTAGTTGTGACATCCCAAATATCTCACACTTAATAATTCATAATTCCTATATATTAACATTACATTTACAGTAACATCCCGTAATCTCACCCTTTAAAATTTTCTATACATGTTGTAAAAAAAAAGTCCTAATTATAGCTTGAGTTCTTCTACTCCTCCCTTCCTTGGCACTGAGTCAGACGATATTCCTTCATCTGCTCTCGTATAACAAATTATACGATCATCGCACATACCCAAACACAAAACACAAACAAGTAGGGTGAGCTAACATGCAATCAATCATTTATGAAACATGCATATTTACTTTGATGCACTCAAGAAACCTTATATAATAATTATGTCAGACACACTCATACCATCATACAACAATCACATCATAGATACTCATCCATTTTTTTGATACACATGGTAAAATGACATCGCAAGACTTGTTACTTTATAACCCGACTCGTCCGGACTAGAATGATTATCGAGCTATGGTGGGTCTTGCACTCGTGGTGGCTTATGAAACTTGGGCTCCCCCACCCTATCACACTCACGAGGTTAGTCCGTTATCACTCACCTTGGATCATACTGGAAGCACCCAAGACTATGACCTCCTGCTACTCCTCACCACATGGTTCAATCCTCTCTACATGAGAAGAAAGACCATTAGAGTTTCAGGATGACCCCAAAAACTGAGCTACCATGCAATCATTCTACACACCCCCAAATCACCACCATGTATCCTCTCCTTGAGGATCATGGAATTACGTCTATGAACCATACTGTCACTTTGAAACTTAACCCAAGACATGAATAACCAGATACCATCATATTATCAAAGTGAATCCAACATATCTCATACATTCACATACTTCCCACATAAATCACATCATACTATGCTTTCCAAACATTCCACTATTCAAATTACAACTACGCATACAATTTAAGAATATAATTATTCAAGATTTTACTCAATTCAAATAAATTTACTATTTCATAAAAACATTACTCTTCACTCATATCATTAATTAAATATCTGAACCCATCAAACTAATTAACAACATGTTTAGATCATGCAGTAAAATATTTAGTCCAATCCAACGGTTAATAAGGTAGAACTCATAACTTTTGTATAAATGGTCCAAAAATGGAAATTAAGCAATATTTAGATCCCTCAGAAGATACCAAATTAATATCTCTAAATCTGTAACTCCAATTTTAAATCTGAACAGTCAAAGTAATTAACTATGTGTTAGAACTATGTATTAAACTTTCAGGTTGATCCAACGGTTAAATAGATAGATATTGAGGTTTTACCGAGGTAACTTAGGGATAGAATTTTAAGTGGTTTTCGGTTATACTCAAAATGCGGAACGAATTCCTCTAAGCACATACATCTAATTACAAATATGAACGGTGAAGATGACTTAATATGTCTTATGAATTACAGACTAAAGTTTGGTCACAATCTAACGGTAAATGAAATATATATAAAATTTTTACCATGATAACTTAAGAACAGAAATATAGTGTTCATCAGATTTTTCAAACCTTCAAAATTTCTTTCTCAAAATATAGACTTCCAATTACAAATCCGATCGGTCAAAGTATAGTAATATATCCTAAGAATCATATATCAAATTTTCAGGTTAATCTAACGGTCAAATAAGTCAGAATCTATATTTTACTGAGAGGATTCATTAACAGAATTATAGGGGTAATTAATTTACTCAAACATGCAGGATTTATTTCTCCAAGTACAAACTTCTAATTACAAATCCGAACGGTCAAAGTGTATTAATATATCTTAGGAATCATATATCAAAGTTCTAGCTAAATCCAACGGTCAAAACAATTAAAAGGAAGGTTTTACCACAATAATTCGAAAATAAGAAAATTATAATCATGAAAACTAAATTTATACAAGTGAATAGATAACTACCATTACCAAAATTTTAACATGTTCATAACTCATATTCATGATCATAACATGGATAAAAATCATGTATAAGAAGGATTAGCTCCCCTACCTCTATTCCAGACTTCTCTTGCTCCAAATTCGTTTTCCCGAAAAATCCTCTAGAGTCTCTACTCTTCTTGCAACTAAAAATTTCTTCCTAACTCTTTCTTCTCTATTTCTCAAGGTTTCTCACTTCATTATTTCTCTCTTTGTGCAAAATAGTCTCCCTCCTCATGACTATTTATAGTCCAAAAATTTTACTATTCATCATTTTCTTTAATATTATTTATTATTTTAATTTCACCACTTACACAATGGATTCATAATGGATTCCTTAATAATGACTTTAAATATGAATGTTGTCTCCATTATCAATATTTTATTTTATTTTTTTTACAAAAAGGTAGAAAAAAGTTTGAACCCATCACCAAAATTTTCTACCAATTAAGCTACCAAAATTTCTTATTTAAATTTTCACATTTTATAAATTTATTATATTTTCCATTCAAAATATTAAAAAAATTAAAATGTTAATACTATTATATGGACCAATTTCGGAGATATTAAAAATTTATTTAGCCCAATATTTTATTTATTAAAAATTTACATTATTTTGTTTAAAATTACTTTTAAATACACAAATGAGCTACAATAAATAAGTGAAACGTTTACAAACAAAATATTTTTCTTTAAATTGAATAACTAATCAATAATTATACATGTTTGCAGCAAAGTAAATACCCTTAAATCGAAAGTGCTTTAAAATACATAGTTAAAAAAACGTGAATAATTACAAGATTTTTTAACAGAATAATTAGTTAAAAATAATTAGGGAATAATTAACTAAATGTAAGTTGCCTTACTTTTCATTCTTTAGTATGTGAAATATATATTAATTTTATATTTTTATTTATTCACTAAAATAAAAAAAGGTGCATCATATGTGTTATGATAACTCTGACACATATATCTCTTAACATATCTGCATAGTATTCTTATATGCTGTGATGCATGTCTTTTGTCGTTATATGTTATTATTATACATGGCAACACATTTATTCTCTTATAGTCTCTCATATGTTTGACCATTATAGTCACAAGTTATTAGAGTAAATAATCTACTTAATAAGCAAAAATGTTTTTCTTAAAAAATTAACAGGAATCTATGTTTATATCTGCTAAACAATATTTCTCATTTTTATAAAGAAATTTTAGTTAAAAATTAATATATATATATATATATATATATATATATATATATATATATATATATATATAATTAACATTAGTTGTCATAATAAGAAAAGAAAAAATGGTTTAACTAAGAATGAGTTAATACTAATAAGGTTCAAGGTTTAATTTTATGTTTTATCAACCACACTCAAATTTTTATTAAACTAAAATTATTTGTTATAATAAGAAAAGAAGAGATGATTAGTGTAAAATTGAATTTAATATAAAACACGTAAGTTTTAATCTTATGTCTTATTAATGACATCCAAATTTTGATAAAAACAAATCAAGGTAATAATCCACATAATATATAATATACTAGTAATAAATATAACTAGAAGGTAATAAAACCGTTAAATAATGCTAAAAGGCGTTATACAATTCTAAAAGCGCTAAATGATATGGACATGTTAGGCGACAAGCAAACTCTAAACGCAAATAATGTACATTAGTTGAAGTTTACAAGTTTGTAGCACAATACACACGTAACATGAAACATTGCTTATATCTACGAGTTGAAAAAAAAAAAGCTTTTCAACACACTTTGACACATGTACCACTAATAATATGAGAATACTAAACAAAATTATTAGAAAAAATAGAACTACAATAACTATAAAGGAGAACGAACAATAACCAACGTATAAACAAAAGTTTCAAGAATTAAAGATACTAAAACAAGTCAATTTGAATTATATAAGTTTGGTTTCATGTTAGTCCATAAAAAGTGGATTGGATCGGATTAACCAACCAATTCAAAATAGATTAAACTTTTCAATTCGATCTTCTAAATTTTCAGATTGACCTGCTTGTTTTTTTATTATCGAAAATCTAATATTACATGAATGATTGATATTTTTTTTACATGAAAATAAGCTAAAGCTGGATTAAAAAGGGCTTAAAATGTCTATTGTTTAGGTAATTTTAGATTTTGACTAAGTTGTATTAAATCTTGTATAGATCGACGTATTGTATTAATGAAAGTTATTTTGAATTTTGACTAAGTTATATTAAACCTTGCCTAGACCGACGTATTGTGTTAATGAAGTTGAGCTATGTTAATATGAATTGTACGACATGAGTTTTATTTTATTTTCTTAATAAGACTAACTAATCAGACTGGCGACTTGCAGGTTGACCTGTCGAACTTAAGTTAATTTGAATTCTCAGAGTTTAAAAACGTTGTCTTAACCCTGGACTTGTCCCTTTTTGTCATCTATAAAGAACACAACCTACAACTATTGTTTTATCCACGTCTACAAAAGGAATATTTATTGTGTAGAAAAGGCTAAGGATAAAAGTACAAGTGTTTGGCTTTTTGTGTGCATTGTAAGATGGCTTTAAATTCTTAGGATATAGATCATCTACTAGACAACTTAAAAGATATCTTTATTATTATATTGATTTCATTGTATTTAATCTAAGGGTAAAATGGATTCAATATTTATATTTAATCCAAAATAATTTAAGTTAGATTGAAAAAAAATCTAAATATAATAGATTAGTTAAAATAGATTTGAATTATAAATCCAATCTATTTTATTTGTTCTAGATTAAATTTAAATTGGATTTTGAAAAATTCAACCTATGTATGTATACCCTTACATTACTAAAATGAATCCTAAAAATTTCCCAAAAAACAAAGAACTTCAAAATTCCTAAGAAACAAATGATTTAAGTTATTATTCTAATTTATTGTAAACAACCCTTCAATATAAAAAGGACGAGTCACAGAAAAAGGAACTTAAATCAACGCAGGATATCTAGGATTCCTCTAATGACATTTTTAAAGGAAAAGAAAACAGAAAAGTGTAACTTTTCTAACTAACAACAATTATATATATGATTCGAACAAACAGGTACTTGTAAGTCCTAGTGCTGAGTTTAACAAAAGTCTAAGTCATTTTTCTACCAACTATTACAATTTGTTATTTATACGATATTTCTCTCTCATTATTTTATATTAATTATATGTGATAATATCAGGGAATACTGATTTGTATTTGTTTATCCTCAATTTCATTATACAATTCAGTTGCATCATGATCTCTTTCTGTGATTTCATGCCCTTCTGGTTTACTACAGCTCTTTCAACCTTTTGTCCTTGATTTTGGTCTGTTTTCGCGCTTTGGAACCAAAATGCAAACTCAGACGGGTTGAATAAATACTATATCCTGCATCGTTCACACTCACCTATTAGTCAAATTGCAAATGTTGAAAAAAGCATAAGAAATTAAATTTCCCCATGTAGCTGAATGTTTAAGATCACTTTAAATTAAGGACATTTGAATATAAATGTGAAATGCTATGGACATCACACTCACCCTTGGAAGAATTGTTCCTAAGAAATGATATTTGCTTTCGGTTGCAGATAAGATTATAGTCTCTGAAGGGAGTTCAACTTTTGCACACTGCATCAAGATGTTTAGTTAAAATGGTTCTTATATGCCAAACTCACATGAAAATGATTTTCTTATGTAAAATTTAACATTAGAATCGATTTCTATATGACTCGCCAATTTCTTTTTGCTCAGATGCTCGTACACGTCAAGGTTGTTGAATTCAGTTATGTGAAAGAACACATAATCAATTGCTCCGCCACAAATCCTAAGTTTAAACGTTATTAAAATATGCATAAGATTCCCTTAATAGAAAATGAAACTTAAATTAGAAATACGGTAATAACTTCATGTCATAAAATTACTTGAGTGTATAGTTCACAGTCTTTGTGGGTAAGAAGGAGACGATCCTCAGGGTACTCCTCCAATCAGCAGCAAGCCTGCAATTACAAAACAAAAATCAATAGGACTCACAAGGGCTAAAATCAACTTTTGTTTTTATGTTTTGTTTGAGATGATTCATTTTCTTTACATGATCCGTAATGTATATATTAAATGTTCATGACTCTGTATGCGATTGAGACTTAGTGAACATTAATGGTGCAGTCTTTACACCCATTTTCTTAATATGGTATTTGAGTTCTTCTACAATGAAGATACATTTTACAATTTATTAATGCATCTGACTTGAAGTCTTCTTTCAATAAATTGAGTTTAAACATCTTTTTTCCTTAAAATTTCACTAGTGATTATTTTCGCAAGTGAAAACAAGGAGAATTGTAAATCCACTTACGTGACAGGTGATGTTGGTTTCCTCACTGCCTGTTTCACACGGAAAAAACAGGAGAAAACTCAGCTACGTTGTACTGTTTTTTTCATAACTGTTACAGTAAAACAGGAACAGAAGCTTCTTCTGATAAATCTTGAAAATCTGACATGCGTAGAAAAATGAAGTATATCGTACCTTTGCCACATTAAGGGATTCACGATTCGAGTAGATTTTTCCAATCAAACATCCCTGGATGCACACAAAATTTATTCATTGTAAAAACATCTCTATAAAGTATAACCAAGATTACCAAATTTAATATTAAAATGTTTTTATCACTATTTACACTGTCTTTTACTTCCTCAGATATTTAATGGCCATAAATTGTGCACATACAATATATTAGACCAACTCAACAAAATCCAAAATTAATTTATCTGTGTAGTGAAGGACATCACAAACATGTTTCTTCAATGCTAAACTATAAATAATCATTTAACGTATGAAATTTACTGAACAACTGCTGATAGTATAGCAGCTATGTTCAATCAAATATTCACAGACACAACATTTTGAAGATACACATGCTGCATATACTTTACATAGGATAAATTCTTCAAAGGTTAATGAACTATAAGAGAAAATAATATAAAATTAAGATTAAAGTGACATGTGTATGCAGTTAAACTAGTCTATACAAAGAACAAGCATATATATATATATATATATATATATATATATATATATATATATATATATATATATAGTATTGAAGCAGGGTTTTTGAAATGATGATAGTGTTAGTTTACCTGCCATGCACACACGAAGCTATGAAAATCGGTGAGAGATGGTGGAGGAGGGGAAACAAGTCCCTGATTAAATCGATGCTTCATTGCAGGCGTACCTCGTATAGTGATTCCAATCGCTTGGAACTGAAGGGGCTTTGGAAATGGTTGGTGAATGCTGCTGCTACTACTACCACAAGTAAGCATTGGGAAGCTTGGTGATTGAAATTGATTCAGTGAGTTTCCTGCTGTATCAGGGAACATCATATTACCAAATCCAACTGTGGTGTTATTCATTCCACTTGGCTGATTCCATGCATTTGGGTTGCTTTGAGGAAATGAAAAACTGGAATTTGAACAGTTTTCTGATGCAAATGGCACAGTTGGAGTTGCGTCTTTTGTGACACTATGTGATGGAGTATCTGCCACCATTTCTCTCAATTCTCCTTCTTCCATCTCTTTAAGAACTCCTAGTAAAACATCATCTAGAGGATTTGACTCATTATTTGGTTGTAAAAGACCATCGAAAATATCCTCTCCCAGTGGGAAAATATCATCCTCATTGCATAGCTGTTGAAGAAAATCATCAAACATCTCATCTGTTGTTGCTTGTGGTGGAACTACAGGGGATTCATTGTTTGCATTCTCCTGAACGCATCAAGTGCGTGAAAAATACATAAATAATCAACTCATAACAGAAGAAAAACTGTAACAGTTTCAATTCCTTGAAACTTAAAGGTGAATAACGGCTCCAATTAAATTATTGTACCAAATAAACCTTTTTGAACAAGTAACACTTACGTGTCCAGCATTTTGAACACCCTCCCTGGTGTTTTCTCCGATGGTCATGCCAGCCTTGCAGAGAATAGGTCTTCTAAAATCATTAAAACCAGAGAGAAAAGATGAACAACAGAGAAATTTCATAGGCTATAACATCCATAATCTTTAAACATGAAATCAGCATTTATTATTTCTCATTACCTCTTTCTTCTTATCAATCATAACACTTGAAAAACCATTTCCTTCTCTTTATATGTCAATTGGTATTTTTGATTTCTATATATCTTTTCCCATTTCGAAAAAGGAGAAACAGAAATCTAAAACAAAATCCACAAGATTCAAAACTAATGAATCAAAATAGAAAAAAAAAAGAAAAAAAAGATGCAACCAACTGTTTTCCCTGCACCAGTTTTAGCTATATTCATAAATAAATTATTCTCCACTAAAGGGCAACTAAGATGTCTCACCAGTGATCTAAGAAAATGATAAACACAAAGTTGAAGAGAAAGAGAACCTTGATGATTGTTAATGAAAATTATGGCAAATGTAGTTGTTGTATTGCACTACAATTCAGCTTCAGGGTGAATGAATATCCATGCTTCCCTTTTCTATACTAAAAGAATTGTGTGCTTCCCTTAACCTTTATACACATTACTCTTGCTTCGGAGGAAACTTGTGGGAAATATTTCACCATTTTGTTATTAATAATAACCTCATTAATACTCATTCCCGTAAATGACACGAAACTCAAACAAATTTAACAGATATACATCTTTTATACTATATACATATAATATTTTAATAAAAATAATATTATTTTTATTTAAAAATACAGGATAATAAATTTATGACATTTTTTTATTTATACTTTTTCATTTTTATCCACGAGACCGAAGACACATGGCTTGAATATCTAGAAGGGTGCTTTTCCCTTTTCCTGTTCTTCGAGATGTTTTTTGGAAGTGATTCCTTTTGAAAAGTTACTTACTTTACGGATTCGGATGCTTTTCAACCTCAACTTTGTTCAAATATATTTCATCTCGATTTTCTCTCTGCATTCTGGGTGAGTATTGCATAGATGAGATATTGTTAGAAAACAAACACAGAGACCAGAAATTAAAAGGTGAGTATTAATTAAATACAGATGAAACATAATGCAGGTGTGGAGAGAGATTATATCTTTATATGTGACTGATATGAAGTAATAGTACTAATATACTACCTATGTTTATATAAGTTTTTATGTACAGTGTCTTTTTTTTATTATAAATCACAAAAATTAATGATTAATGAATAATAAATCCTCAGCATTAGCATGGATCGTTTTTAATTTTTTTTAGAATAGAAAAATGGAAGTGTATAGAAAATATTAGATATTGAAATGATTAATAAAATAATCTAGATTGGTTTCGAAGAAAAAATAAACAAAACTGTTGAAAGTGTTCATAAATGATAATCATGAGTCTTTTATATAATTTTTATCAATTACTTTTTTTTAAGTTTCAATATTTTAAGTTAGTCTCTAAACAAATTAAAATATTATTTATAATCTCTACACATAATCTTTTAATACATATATCTCTTTAGTCACATTTACTTAATTAAATTACTTTATTATTAACTAATAAAATATAATTGAGTTATCAAAATTAAATTTAAGATGAGCTGAAATAATTAAATTAAGAGGCACAAGCCGACCATGTTACATGAAAATGTCTAATTAAAAGATGAAGAAAAAAGGGTTTCTAAAGAACAACAAATTAGGGTTCATCGTTTTCATTTTCCATCCATTGAGGGACGTTCGACATGACAGAGGAAGCAACACATGCGTACGACGCGGCGACGAAAAGACTTAGAGGCACGAAGGCAAGGACCAACTTCAAGATACCCTCAGTGTTGCCTCTTTCTCCATCTTTGGAAGGTGGTGTTGTGAAGCCGGAAGTTGCCCGCAATAACACCAGGAAGTGTTCATCTGTGGAACAATTGTTCAGTGGTGTACCTCAAGTTCGAAGAAATGGTGGTGGTGAGAATGTGAACGCAGATGTAAATTTGAACTGGGTGTGCGGAACAATAAAATGGTTATTTAGGTTAAATAATTGAATGTTTTTGTTGTACAAATGTTCTGTCTCATTTTTTCGTTTCTCTGTTGTTTTGTGTAATCAATATTTGCTGACGCTGGACAATTATGTTAGAACATCTGGTTGAATGAGAAGAATTTGTTTTTAAAGGAATGAATATTAGGGTTTTTGCAAGTAGTAGCCTCGCGTCATCAAATCTTCAAAAACCTGCAACGAACTTACGTCTCATCTTTCCAAATCCCGAACTCCATGGAACCTGCAACCAAAAAAATCATAAATCCTAAATCCCACATAAATCCCTAATTCTAAATCGCGAAAAACTAAGATACAACTTCATGGCATCCACCATTGCCCAACCCACAAGCCACCGAGTGAAACCTTAATTTCATGATTCCCAATTTCAAACTCGAACACTTTCGTTTTGCTCTTTTTTTAATTTCAGAAACCTTTTCTTCACTTTTAATTACACATTTTCATGTAACATGATCTAGTTTTGCCAAATAATTCAACTATTCGAACTCACACTAACAATTCACCTAAATTTTAATCATGTTAATTCAATTTACCTAAAATTTAATCATGTTAAATCAATTTAACGATAGAAACACAATTACTCTAATTTTTCACTTTTAAAAATTCAATTAAAAATAAGAACAATATAAGAAAATACAAAACTACGAAAATAATTAAACCTAAAATAAACAATACAAATTTCTTTTAAATAACATTTAATTCACTTTTTCCCCAATTCATCTCCACAAATGAACAAAATATTAAGGATAGAAGATGATTTCAAAATATTATCATACATTATCAATTTCCAAAAGTGACGGATAATCAAAGACTACATCATTGATTAGTAGTCGAAGACCGAATGATTAAACAATGATCAAGTACTAATTTGATGAGAACTAATCAAATATCAATAGTTAAAGACTTATTTAGTTACCGATACTCAAATATCGATCTTAATAGATAAAAGTAGTATTGATTTAGCACAGACCATATTCAATCACCACCCTTTAAGATCTTAAAATTTCTACGTTACCGTTATTCATTATTGATGAACAATTTTAAAAACAACTCAAATAAAATCGGCTTCAAATCAACCTACTTAGAAAACATTATTAACTCCACTATAATTCTAGTGGCGAAATATATATATATATATATATATATATATATATATATATATATATATATATATATATATATATAAACTAGATTCTTTAAGCACAAAATTTTAACAAGGGTCATGCATAAAAAAAATTATTTCTTACATGGGATTGCTAACCAGTGCTTGGTATAATTAATAATCATTAATTTTATTATATATATTTAATTTTTTTACGTTTAATTTTATTTTAGTTTTTAGTAATATTAAAATGAAAGACAAATGGTTAAAAGAAAGAGAAATGGTAGTTAATTTTTATTACTATTTAATTATATTTTAATTTTTTTTCGTATATATAAAATAAATTATAAATTATAGTTGTATATATATTTATGGTTATTTTTTGTTCTATAAATAAAGTAAAAATACATTAATAATTATTGAAATCAAAATTTATATAATGTCACATTTAATTATGAATTTTTGTAACAAAAAAAAGTTCAATATATTAAAAAAAAACTAGTTAAATTACCATATACATAAATTTTGTGGCTTACCTTTTTCGCATCCATTTCATTTGAAAATAACTGAATTAAAACTAGTTAAATTGAACTTGATATTTTAATTATTATAATTATAATATTAACGGTTCAATAGTGAAGACCAAATCAAAATTCTCCAATTTTATGGACATTGAAATGTTATTTAAGCTTATACGCTTTTATTTTTACTATATTAATTATATGAAATATGGATAATTTTTAAATGCATTAGTAACTTTGATTTATTAAGAAACCTTGTTAACATTTTTTAATTTTTCCAAAAAAATTATCAGATACTCAAAACAAAAAGTCGCTATATATATATGATGAATCTAAAATTTATTGAAGTTTTTCATTTTGTTTTTGGGGGGATAAATAGAAAGTTGAGTTACTTTTTTCGTCTATGATATTTTTATTTTTCAAGTTAAGCCGTGTCTTTTGTGAGATGACAATAGAAGAAATATCATTGAACAATTTTTAACGAAATTTCATTTTTAATAAATGTTAAAGAAAAGTAAAGGGAAAAGAAAAAGAAAAAAAAAAGAAAAGAAATATGAAGATGACTGGTTAATAAATTCGCGGTATAAAAAGCCGAAGTTAATTATATTTCAATGGTCTATATGCCAGTTGGCATGTTTTTTTTTTCATCTTACTTCTCTCTTTTATGTTATTCATTTAAATTGAAAAAAAAAAAACATTCGGACAATATCTGTTAGAAATGTCATAAATTTTAAAAAATTAGTTGAAAAAACAATAGTCAAGTATTATTTACATACAATTTATATTTTTCGACAATCATTAATGGACAAATTCTTCAATAATAATTATAAAATTGTCGTTAATAATTATCAACATATAACTCTTTCGATAAAACACATGGAAAAGTCATTGCCATCGATGCTTTAAACTCATCCTAATTCAGGGAATTGAGGTTTTTCATAACTAAGGTGTTTAAATAAGTCAAATATTAGTTTTTATAAAATAAATTCATTGGTGTTGATTTATAGTTGAAAATGAAAGTAATTATGTTTATATGATAACGATGGATTCAAATTGATTTGATTTATTTATAATATTGTCTTTAATTATAATTATTTATTTTTTATTTGTTGTTTGTACACTACAAAAATAATGTATTATAGTAGAGGTTTTTTCCGGGCGGATCCAATAACCTCCAGTAATTTTCGACGGTTTTGTAGTAAACCGCCCCTAAGTATTAAAATATTTATCATCAGTCTTCATTTTTTCTTTTTGGGCCATTGCAATCCCTTATTTCTCTGTTGGCGCTTCTCTTCTGTGGAATCCCTAATTTTTCTCACTTTCCACTTCTCTTTTCGTTTTCTCCACTACCGAGCTCCAAAATCCTTTCTTCTCCACTTTTCGGTCTTTATTTTTCTTTCCCTTCTTAGCTTCCCCTAACCCTTCCTCTACCGTCTCTTATGCACGCCAATCATATGAACTCAATCAATGAAACACAAAAAGCGAAACCCTACGTCGCACACGAAACAACCAACAAGGCATGCGAGTGATGTCCACAGCCTGTCGCTGCCAGCCATCTCCGCGCAGCCGCCGACTGTGCCCTCCCTGCCACGGCTTAAGGTTGTACTTGCTGGAGCCGCGAGATTCTCGCCAGTGGAAGGGGAGGCACCACATGAAGGCCAGGAAGTCCCGCAATAAATTGATGAAGAAGAGGACACCGGAGATTCGGAGAATGGCCCCGCCACTGCAGAAGAAGGCGCTCTCTCTCTGACGGTTAATCCCCGGTTGCCGGAAGTTGTCATTCCCTGAAGCTTCTAGACAAAGCCGATGATTATATCTGTGTCTTGGAGATGCAAGTGTGAGCCCTCATCATCAAATTTTTTGCCGATTGGGGGCTAACTTCCTTCCTTACATTCCCTTTTTCATTGCTTGTTTTTGTTTTTTGGGATTGCTCAGTAATTATGTTATGCTATTGTGTAGGTCATCTGATGTACACTAGTTATCTATTGAGAACAACTTATAGGTTTGTATTGTTCTATTATTTGTTTTCTTTTTCGCTATGGCTGGTGAACTATCAATATTGAAATTTTATACAAATTATAACTTACAATTCTAAAATCAGCTTTGCAATCACAATTTGAATCTTTCGGTGTGATTGATGCATGACATGGGCTTTCGGTGGTTTGATTATTTGATTGTTTGGTCATTTGATTGTTTGAACATAAGTTGTTTGTTGATTTGCTTCTACGAAATAATGTTGTCATATATCTGTGAAACATGGTTTGGGAATAAATCCTGTGTGTCAAGTGTTTATTTATTTATTTATTTTTATAAATTTGGGTTACATTAAGAAATTATGTATCATTTCAATTGGATGGTAGTGTGGTCTATTTTATATTTTACATTAAGAAGTTTTTAACAGTCACATGGATGCCCAAATAATAGATGGTGGATGGTTAGTCAATGAAGTACTCCAAGTGGTAAGTTCTTCATCCCATATGTCTGGAAGCTACTACTCTCCAAATGGTATGGAGATTCTTATCCACATACCTCACGATGACTATTTGCAACTTTTTCTCTCTTTTTTTGTTCGAACATTGTTGATTATGGTGGTATATTAAATTCATCATCTTGTTTTTACTGTAACTTTTGTTGATTACCTTTTAAATATGGTTTTCTTGTTCAGTGCATGTTTCTGATGTGAAAATTTTGTCGTCTGCAGTGAATTTGAATTCAATGCAACAGCTATAAATTTGTTTCCAGCTGATATATCTACCAAAGTACGTATCTGAATCTCCAGTGTGTGTGTCTATATATATATATATATATATATTAGATAAGTTTTATTATATATCTCTATAGCACTCCCTGTAATCAAATAACACAGTTGTCTTTTTCCTCTAGTATTTTTGTTTCTCAATCCTTCCATAGTATCTAAGCATGCTTGTTTGTGCCGCTGCTTATATGTTTAAATTGGATGATTAAATTTAGATTCACATGTTTAAAATTTGTTATAAATTACTGAAATTATAAACTGTTGAAATTCAATTAAAAAATATAAAAATTTTAGATAATTATTAAACAGAAAACATTTTCTATAAGTCAATGGCTGTTTTCTTGTGTGCTCTGTTTTAGGTGTGGCAAATTGTGTAATCACAATTAATGAGGTATTTTTTTTTGTTTGCTTTACAGTGTTTCGTTAAGATATGTTAATTTTCATTTCTTCAAAATATTGCAGGATTTAGGTTTAAGTGTTTGATGATTCATCTCACCTATATTAAAGGAGGCCATGGTCAAAATAACACATTAATGGACACGTTATCTCCTCCAGTGTGTAGGTTAGGTTTTGTTTTAAGTTTTAGACTACATAATTAAAGAAAAAGCAAAAAATTTAAATCTAGTTTGTTTATAACAAACCAACATTTGCTCTACTTTTTTTTGTGATGTCACACTCAAACATGATTCATTTTCCATATTATCTTTGTTTCCAATTTTGACATTCTTGCAATCCTTTACATATTACTTTTATATAGCTTAAAACTTGAGAAGGGCTCAACCAGGAAGGCTACATCTGCTATAGGTTGTCAAGAACTCCAATTCTTTGATTTAAAGAGCTGCATCAACCTCCAATTGCAGGTGAAGAGGAAGATAACTGAACTTTTGGAACCTACTAATTGGTAAACAAAGAGAACAACTACTCTGGAAAGAAAAACTTATGCGGAAAGAAAAACTTATGCTGGAATTTACTTGCTATAGGAAGTTCTTTTCACCTAGGATAGTTATCCAACTAGTTTTACAAGTAGCTCCTATGTATAAAATAGAAATTATGTAATAGAGTTAGGGAATTTTTGAGTGTATCAATTTTTGACAGATTAATTGTATTTCTAACGTTTATAGTTTATTTTATATAATAATATGTAATTTGGTTATTTATTCATTTTGATTTATTATTAAAACATTTATTATGATGATTAAATAATTTTAGTGCATTGTTTCTTTTTTAGTAATATAATGAACATTTTAGTCATATTTTTGATATTTTAATTTAGTATTGAATATTTTTCTTTTTAATATATCAATAATTAGTTCTATATACATGTTAATATGTTGACAATTTTAACAATATAGTTTATTTTATATATAGTATTCAGTTTTAGTTCATATTCTTTTATTCTATGGTTAATAAAACTAATTTTATTATAATCTCATTTTATTACCGTCAAAAACTAAAAAAAAAATATGTGCATATTTCCGGCGGTTTTTTCAAAACCCTTGTTAGTTTCGGCGGTTTTTTCAAAACCCCAACTATTTCTGGCGGTTTCAGCAAAAGCCCCGCTAGTTCCGGCGGTTTTTCCAAAACCCCCACTACTTCCGGCGGTTTTTTCAAAACCCCCGCTACTTTCGGCGGTTTTTTCAAAACCCCCGCTACTTTCGGCGGTTTTTCAAAACCCCCGCTACTTCCGGCGGTTTTTCAAAACCCCCGCTACTTCCGGCGGTTTTTCAAAAAACCGTCGGTAATTATTTAGCGACGCAGCTTTTGCCAGCGGTTTTTCTAACCGCGGGTAACGTACTTTCCGGGGGTTAAAACCGCCGGAAACGGAAAAAATAACCCCTGGTAAAAATCTAAATTTTTGTAGTGGTATAATAATTTATTATAGTTCTAGTTGATAAATGAATAAATATTGGTGTAAGTTTAAGTGATGTTTGAGATTTTATATATGTTAAAGATATGACTTAATTATAATATATAAATAGGTGCAAAACACAAGTTATTAGCTAGTTTTATGAGTTAGATATAAACACATTTACAAGAGTATAACATGTTAGAATATATAATTAAAGCTGTCATACAGTATAGGTTTTCTGTTTGTTACGTTAGTTGGCATACTCTCACTCTGTATATATTTACATTACCTCTGTTACATACATAATACAGTTTTACATTTCATTAGTTCTCTCTCTCTAGTTCTTCTTGCACCCTTTCTCTCTGTTTTCCATTAGTGGTATCAAGAGCCTTGGTCGAGAAGGACCTAAGGGGTATTGTGTCTGGGCACAGTGTAACTGGCCAAGCGTGGTTGGAACGTCCAAAGAAAGGAGTTCTTGCAACAGAAAGAAAGGATGATGGCTGATCTTGCTACGATAAACTTTCCAGTTCTTACAGACAAGAACTGGAACAGGTGGAGCACTCAAATGCGAATCGTGTTTCGTGTACAAGGTGTGAGTGGTGTTGTAGAAGGATCAGAGACTGCGAAAGAAGATCAAAAGGAGGAATTCAGAAAACAAGATGACAAGGCATTGCTGATCATTCATCAATGTGTAGATGATGCACATTTTGAGAAGATTCAAAATGCGACTACAGCGAGGGAAGCCTGGAACATCTTGGTGCGCTGCCACTCTGGGGGAGAAAAAGTTAAGAAAGTCAAACTCCAAACGTTGCGAAGGCAGTATGAACACTTGCTGATGGAAGAAGGTGATAAGGTGAGTGAGTTCTTTAACCGTATCTTGACTCTAACTAACCAGATGAAAGGCTATGGTGAAGCCATTATCGATCTAATGATAATTGAAAAAATTATGAGATCGATGCCTGCAACGTTTGATCACATCGTAGTAGCAATTGAAGAATCAAGAGATCTTGAAAAACTCAAGATTGAAGAACTACAAAGTTCTCTGGAGGCATATGAAATGAGGAGACGGGAAAGGAATTCAATCCAAACCAATGAGCTGGCATTGAAGGCTCAGCATGTTAAAGGAGAAGGAAAGAAGAAGCTTAAGAAATGGAAAGGTAAATCTGCTATAAGAGGAAAATGGAAGAATGACAACTGCACGGATGATCAAGAAGAAAAGGATGAGGTGACAGAAAGCAAAGGTGTATTCGAAAAAAATATGAAGAAAAAGGACAAAAGGAATATAGAGTGCTTCAACTGTCACAAGATGGGGCATTTTGCGTATGAATGCTATTCAAACAAAGGTAAGCAGAGCAAGAAAATTGAGAAAAAGGAGGCCTATTTAGCAAAAGATGAAGACTCAGATTCAGAAATGTTAACTCTAATGGTGACCACCTCATCTGAAGGATCTACATCCGTAAGTAAATCTTGGTATCTGGACTCAGGCTGCTCAAATCATATGACATGCAATAAGGAATGACTAGTTAGTTTGGATGAGTCAAAGAGAAGCAGGATTGAATTCGCAGACGACAGCACACTAAGAGTGGAAGGAGTTGGAAATGTTGTTGTCAGGAAGAAAGATGGATCACTGATAATGACCAATTTTACGTCATTATCCAACATCAAATTGATGGAAATTGTCAACTCTTCCTTTACTTCTAGTCTTGTTTAACTCAATTTCTTGTTATTTGTAAGTGATTACATCATAAGTTGTAATTAGCCCATTTGATGGCTAATCCCATTCAAAGAAGCTGGGAGAAGCTACTCACCAAAGAACATTGCCAAAACCCAAGAAAAGAGAGAAGAGTAGCTGAAAAGATGAAGAACCAGGGCTGCTGCAGAGAGTCACGCCGGGCGCCTACTGACCTAGGCGGCGCCGGGCGTGACAATGCTGACCGAGGGCGCGCCTGGCGCCTGTTTGTCGGGCCGCCGGGCGCGACTTTTGCTGATGTGGCAGAAACGGCTTATTTAGTTCTGGAACGCGAAGGGGTTGGCATCTTTGGCATCCCAGACACGATTTCTCTCAATTGGAGCGTCCAGAGGCGAGCTAGGAGCTGTGGGAACAGCCCTTCTTCATCCTTGGGTCCTCCTCCTTCTTCCATTTCCACCATTGTTGTAAGCTCAAGCTCTCCATTCATGGAGAGCTAGTTTCATTCTTGTTGGGGATTGATGTAACCACGGATCTCTTATGTAAATTACAGTTGTTTTGAATGATTATATGCCTCTTTTATTGATTGTTAGTGTTTAATTCCTTTGCTTAAAGCTTGTATGATTGATTCAACCATATCATGATTTTAGGGTTTGCTTGATATTGGGAAATATTGGGTGAATCTAGAATTGGATTAAATACCTAAAGGAAATTGTATCTAAGGATAGAACTAGGACCTTTGGTTGTCTTGAATCTCAATTCTTAAAGCGGATGAACGTGTTAGGTTTTCCAAGGGATTGGAGTTTAAGAAGTAAGTCTAGGCTCTTTCTACCAAGGGATTGGGTTTGAGTAATTTAGTAGATTGACATTGGCATATTAATAAAGAGGAAGTGTTTTTCTATGCATAAGAGTGAAGTAGGTGAAATCATACCCCCAACAATACCATTCCATATCATTTCTAATCTTTCAATTTCTTAAGTGTTTGCATTATCAAAGATCACTTTTATCCTTTATGTTTAATCTTTAATTTAATTGCATGAAAACCCCAAAAACATGGAATGATTCTTTAGTCTAAATTAGTTAGATATTATACGATTGTCTAGGACACGAGTCTCTTGGGAAACGATATCCGGTCTTACCGGTTTTATTACTTGAACGATTTGGTACACTTGCCAAAGTCACAACAAGTTTTTGGCGCCGTTGCCGGGGACCCGTGTTAAACTAGACTTTTGTGTGATTTTTAACCGATTTAGACTTTATCTTTTTGTGTATAAATTGCTATTTTGTTGTAATTATTATTATCTTTATTTTTTGGGGCTGACTTGTGGCACGAGTTTGGTTGTTTTCTAGTGTATGCAGGGAAACATCCGTACAAGGAGGACGGTGTCATCTGAACCACTCCTTGTGGATCCTGAGATCGAGAAAACAGCTCGTAGAAACAATAGTAACACAAGGAGACAACGAGCTCTAAGTCAACAAGCTGCCCCTCAATCCTCATTTCCTTTCAACAATCAAGACATAGAATCTTTTGATTCTTCTTCTGTGAACGGGATGGTTGGCGCAGGACCACCTCCAAGGAGAACCATAGGGGACTCAATAACCTACACAAGCCCGAGGAATTTCTCAAGCATTGTGAGGCCCACTATGAGTGACAAGTTGGCAGAAATGAAGCCTGCTCTACTCCAGCTCATCAGTTCAAACCAATTTTCTGGCCTGGACAATGAAGACCCTCATGCGCATTTGGTCACCTTCTATGAGTTGTGTGGCACTATGGGTGTACAAGGGGAGGATGAAGAAGCATTATACATGAGACTCTTCCCATTCTCGCTGAATGGCAAAGCAAAGGCTTGGCTCCAGTCACAGCCTAATCAAAGTCTTACGAGCTGGGAGGATGTGGAATACAAATTTCTAGCACGCTTCTTTCCACCATCAAAGAGCACAGAGGTGAAAGCTGCCATTGCTATTTTCGTCCAAGGAGTAGATGAACCACTTTGTGAAGCATGGGAAAGATTTAAATCCTTATTGAGAAAGTGTCCCAGCCATGGATTCAGTCTAGAAATGCAAGTGCAAACTTTCTGTAATGGTTTGCAACCTCATACAAAGATGATATTAGACGCATCCTTTGGTGGTTCAGTACTATTCAAGACTGCTGATGAAGCCATTGCTGTGATAGAAAATATGGCTTCCACTGATTTGAGGAGCCAACATGGAAGAATTCCAGCACAGAGGAGAGGAGTGTATGAACTAAGTGCCCAAGATGCTTTACTTGCACAAAATAAGATTCTGGCCCAACAGATGGAACTCCTAACTCAACATATGGCCAAACTACCTCAGCAGTTGCAAGCAATGCAAGCTCAACCTCAACCACATCATCAAGTAATGAGATGTGATTTTTGTGGAGATAGCCACCCCAACGGCCATTGTCAAAGTCCTAGTAGTTCCCAACATGAAGAAGTCAACTATATGGGAAATCAAGGACGACAACACTTCTTCAACAATCATTTCCCTAATTCTTCCAATCAAGGGTGGAGACAAAATCAAGAAGCTTCTAGCAGTAAAAATCCGTATCAACCTGCTCAACATTATCCACCTCAAAATGATCGGACTTCAAAGCTAGAAGACACATTGCAGATGTTTATGCAGCAGTCCATCCAAAACCAGAAAAACACTGATGCATCCATAAAGAACCTGGAAGTGCAAGTTGGTCAATTGGCTAAGCAATTAGCAAACCAACAGGGTGGACATTTTACTGCAAATACTCAAGCCAACCCGAAAGAGGAGTGTAATGTAAAATTCACAAGAAGTGGGAAAGAGGTTGGAAGAAAAGAAGAAGAAGAAGAAGAAAAGCCAGAAGAAGAAGATCAGAAAGAAAATGAAGAAGTAGAAGACATGGTTGGAAGAGAAGAAGAGAATAAAAAGAAAGAAAAAGAGAAAAATCAAAAAGAGAAAGAGATTGTGAAACACCTTCCTTACCCAAAAATCCCATCCACTAAAGGAAAGGAGAAACAATTGGCTCGGTTTAAGCAAATATTTGATCAACTTGAGATTACCATGCCATTGACCGAAGCACTACAACAAATTCCTGCCTACGCAAAGTACATGAAGCAAATCCTCAATAAGAAGAATAAGTATTTAGATGAGGAAACAATTGAAGTGCAAGGGAATTGTAGTGCCATCATGCAGAAAACCCTTCCTCCAAAATTTAAAGATCCAGGGAGTTTCACCATTCCATGCACTATTGGAAACCAGGAGATAGGTAGAGCTCTCGTTGACTTGGGGGCTAGTATCAATCTGATACCCCTATCTATGCTTAAGAAGATTGGTGGTCTTGAAGTCAAGCCTACGAGAATGATGTTGCAACTGGCAGATAGATCCATCAAGTACCCATATGGTGTAGTGGAAGATGTGGTGGTCAAAATAGATAAACTCCAATTCCCGGTGGATTTTGTAGTTATGGACATGGAGGAATCTGCAGATATACCACTCATCCTTGGAAGACCTTTCATGAAGACAGCCAAAGTTGTCATTCATGTGGAAGAAGGAACAGTGAAATTGAAAGACCAAGATGAGGAGGTGACTTTCAACGTCTTTGGGGTTGAGCAGCACAATCATGAAAAAGAGACTAGTCTTGAAGATACAGATGAAATTTTATCAATTACTAGTCTAACAGAGCAAGCTGCCAAGTTGGTCAAGAGGAGCTTCAGCTGTTTATCCCCAAGAGTAAAAGGAGAGGAAGAAGAAAAAGAAGAAGAACTAGTCCACCAAAATTCTGTGATAGCAAGCGATGAGCCCAAACCTGGCAAACCAGTGAAATTCAAGAATAGGTTATGGGTCATCAAGAACATCAAGATAAATGGAGTACTTGAGATCGAGGCTCCATATTCTAGGAGAGTCAAATTGGTGACTAGGAAATTGCTGAGAGGATGTTGGTGTCATGACAAGAAGAAGCACTCCAACATCAAGAATCAAACTTGAGCTAAATGGTGTCAAGCTAATGACGTTAAACAAGCGCTTACTGGGAGGCAACCCAGTTTTCTAACCTTTTCTCTTGTGTGATTTTAATTCTTGAGTGTTGTTTGATTATTTGATTATATATTGTAATGTGTAGTGTGATGTCTTTGTTTTGAACCATGTTTGTGTGAAGAACAACCAAGGTGAATTTTTGGGTTGATTGTTAGATTGTTGAAGGATATAGTGCATTGATGTGAATTAGAGATGTGAAACTGTTTTGGCTATTTTCTGGGCTGTTTTAACATGATTTCAAAGTGCCTTATTTAAGCCAATAGCCAAAAATGTTGCCTAACTTGTGGAAATTTAAAGCGTTGAAATTATGACTTCAATTTGCAACTTGAGTGCTTAAATTCAATTCCTTAGGTTTTGAACAAGTTTGTTTAATGTTAATATGAAATTCTGGAGCATCTCAAGTTATTTGAAGTTCAAATTCACAAAAACCCGTGTTAGGTAGCTTGAAAAAACAGTTTCTGCATAATTCTGCAGAAACTCACGCCCGGCGCCTCAAGCAGTAGACGGCGCCCGGCGCCAGCTCGTCCAGTCTGGCCACACACTTCTCTGATTCTGCATCTGGCTGGGTCACAATCTCACGCCCGGCGCCGCATGATCCATTAGGCGCCGGGCGCGACTTCTGCAGCTATTTTTTCCTGAGTGTACAGTTGAGAGGCCCAATTCAAATAACCTAAACCTAAACCCATCCCCCCCACTCACGCACATTCTCACGCACTCCACTTCACGTTTTCCACTCTCCTCCACTTCAAATCACCTCAATCAACTTCCTTCTCACATATTTCCAGCCCACACACCACATTGCTGCTGCCACCAACGTTTGGACCCCTCTATTCTCTCTTTGCTCACTCTCGGCTTCTCCACCCAAGTATTCTCCCACTGCAAAAATCTCCACACCAAGCTAATCACATTCTCTGCACATCAAGTAGGCTATTCACTCTTTACTATTGTAAATTCCTTCACAATGCTTAGCCTTGGTTGTTCATCATGTACATGGTTTGATTTTGACCTAGGGTAATTTAATTCAATTTAATTAGAGTGTTGTATGATATAGCTGCTGTGTTGTACTAACCTTTATGCTTTCTTTGACCTGTTTGAACACACACACACACGCACAAGTGGCTAGAATGCAGAAACTGGGTTTACCCCAATACTGCATGTCGCGCCCGGCGCCTACTAACTGAGGCGGCGCCCGGCGCGACTTTCCCTGCCCAGATTTGATGTTTGTTGTGGTGTGTCCTACAGCTTGTGTGTATTGGTTCAATGTTAATTGTTATGAATTCTTGACTGAACTGTGATTAAATCTGAGTTTGAGCTATATAAAGTTGAAAACATGTGTTGATTCATGAGAATTTAAGCTTGTACCTAGACTTGTGCTGATTGGTTTATTAAAGGATGCATATTTAAAATGCTTAAGCTTATTTCAATGTCTGGAAACTGAGCTATCAACTGAGAAGCTATAACCACAATCTGCATAACCTGCTGTCACGCCCGGCGCCTACTGACTGAGGCGGCGCCCGGCGTGACTGATCCTGGCAGATTCATTGTTTCTTGCTGTTTTTCTGGTTTGGCTTCAAATTTGCACTGATCAGGGCCCTTCTTTGCTCAATGTTGAATGTATAATTAGTGTGAATATCATTGAATGTATTGGGTACATAAAGATGAAAGTTATTGATGAATTCATTCATGAATCTAATAACATGTAACCTTTTTTATCCTACCTTATTTTGCAGATATGGCTTCTTCATCTGGCTCCAAGAGGACTAAGACCACTGCTGGTCTCAGGGAAAATAGAAGGAAAGAGAAGATATACTCTGATATCTTCTTAACTAAAGACCATAAGAAGCATTTCTCCAATGTCCAGAACAGAAGACTCTTGATGGAGAGGAAAGTGACCCTTCTAGCTCAAGATGTGCCAGACTTCTCCAATGAGATTATGGAGAGGCAATGGAGCCATTTAACCACATACCCAGAACCAGCCAACATAGCCATTGTCCAGGAATTCTATGCAAATGCCAAATCCTTTTCTCCGGACACCGAACCCTTCTGGAGCTATGTGCGTGGTCAGCGAATTTCATTCAATGCTGACACTATAAATGAGTTCCTCCACACGGAATGGGAAGATGATGATGAGATATGTGGCTACGATGAGCTGATGGCGACTGAGCTAGACTATGAGGAGATTGAGCAAGCCTTATGTATTACAGGAGGCACATTTCAAAGAAATCGGCAGCAACAACCTCTTCATGTAAAGAGGATACATCTCAATTCTCTCAGCCGTCTATGGATGCCTCTTGTACATTCCAACATTTCACCGTGCACGCATGTCTCTGATGTCACGGTTAACAGAGCTGTCATCTTATATGCCATTCTAACTGGACGCTCTGTAAACCTGGGGAAGTTAATAGCTAATGAGATACGCAACTGTGCGAATTCAACAAAAGCTCCCCTAGGACATCCATCTCTGATCACCCATCTCTGCAAGCAAGAAGGAGTGGACACTACTACTCCACCATTCGAGCATCCCAGGAAACCGATTGATATGGGGTATTATACCCAATTTTGTTTGGATGCAGATGATGGAGTTGCCAGTCCACCACCCAGATCACCAAGGAGGCATGCCAGACAGCGCCCTATCTCCAGACGTCCTCAGCCACCACCACCAGCACCTACGTCCGATCCTTACCAGATGATGGACATGAGACTTGCACTGATTGAATCCAAATTGGAGGCGGTGAACCGGATCGGCCAGGCCCATGCAGAGATGATGAGGCATGTTTATGCAGCATCCCATCCAGGTTTTATGACATCGGACCAGTACAGCACCTTTGTTGCTTGGCCTGGGGACCAGTCCTTTCCTTCTGGGGGGGTAGACCTCAGGACGGCACTGCTGCTATGGATGAGGATGATGATGACGACGAGGAGGAGGACGATGATGAGGTAGATGAGGAGAACTCAGACTGATTGATGGGCCATCACAGCAGTAGTCGACTTTCTTTATTCTTCTTTTCATTTTTCAGTCTTTATTTTACTTTTAGGAACCTTTTCATAAACATCTTCTATGCATTTGGTTTGACAGTATGAGTTGATGATATGTGAAAATCTGGTTGTTATGTTTTCTTTATGTGATTGAATGTGTGGAAATAGTTGAGTTAATTGAGCATTGATTGTGGATGTTTTCACTGAGTTATGCTAATGCTTAGGGAATCAATTGCAGTCAATATTCATGACATTGTGTTTGGCGAAGTATGGAATCTTGATTAACAGGGTGAGAATTTGTGCCTCAGATTTTTTTTTATGTGCGAATGCTATCATGCTAGATCACAATTGACTTTGCCTGAGTTTCTATGATTTGAATTATCTGCTTGCTTGTTGAATTTGATCAAGGCATTCTTTTCTCACCTTACATACACATTAGCCATTCAACCATATATGTAAAAAGATCTTTCCTCTTTGTACCTTAAGCTTATTGAAAATTCCCTGAACCTTGTACCTTGAGCTGAATAGAACATGCATCTACATTACAGGAGAATAATCCAAGTTTGGGGGGAAACTATGGTGTATTGAGAAAAAGACAAAAATGGAAAAGTAAAAAAAAAGAGAAAAAGAAAAGTACTGAATGAAAAATAGTTGGGTGTAAGTTTGAAATTGGTAATGATCCATGAGGAGCAAAGGAGAACCTTATATACATGAAGTGAATTATGTAATCTCTCAGCTCAAGAACCTTTGATTTCCAGAAAAACCATGACTCTTTATTAGCCTAACCACAATACAAGCCAATCAAAGTCCTTGTGATATCAACTTGCTGGTAATATGTTTTGAATTGATTGAAACGAAAGGCAAAGTTAAATTGTGTGATAATATGATTGTAGAGTGAGCTTTATACACCCATATACACCAGTGCATTAGAGTGAAACACTTTCCGGGTGAGGATTGATTCCATACATCATGTGAAACACTCTGTAATGTTTATTGACTTCTTTTACACCCTCTGCATTGTGATCATAATTGTTGATAGGTGAACAACACTGTTGTGCTTGATTGATGAAAGCTGTATATATCCATTATGTTCTCTCCATTAGATGCAAATACAGAATTTTTACTTCATGAGCTTAAAGGATATCTCAAATTTGAAACCAATGCACTTGAATGATTGTATTTTAGGTAGTTTGCCTTTTGCTTGAGGACAAGCAAGGTTCTAAGTTTGGGGGAGTTGATAATGACCAATTTTACGTCATTATCCAACATCAAATTGATGGAAATTGTCAACTCTTCCTTTACTTCTAGTCTTGTTTAACTCAATTTCTTGTTATTTGTAAGTGATTACATCATAAGTTGTAATTAGCCCATTTGATGGCTAATCCCCATTCAAAGAAGCTGGGAGAAGCTACTCACCAAAGAACATTGCCAAAACCCAAGAAAAGAGAGAAGAGTAGCTGAAAAGATGAAGAACCAGGGCTGCTGCAGAGAGTCACGCCGGGCGCCTACTGACCTAGGCGGCGCCGGGCGTGACAATGCTGACCGAGGGCGCGCCTGGCGCCTGTTTGTCGGGCCGCCGGGCGCGACTTTTGCTGATGTGGCAGAAATGGCTTATTTAGTTCTGGAACGCGAAGGGGTTGGCATCTTTGGCATCCCAGACACGATTTCTCTCAATTGGAGCGTCCATAGGCGAGCTAGGAGCTGTGGGAACAGCCCTTCTTCATCCTTGGGTCCTCCTCCTTCTTCCATTTCCACCATTGTTGTAAGCTCAAGCTCTCCATTCATGGAGAGCTAGTTTCATTCTTGTTGGGGATTGATGTAACCACGGATCTCTTATGTAAATTACAGTTGTTTTGAATGATTATATGCCTCTTTTATTGATTGTTAGTGTTTAATTCCTTTGCTTAAAGCTTGTATGATTGATTCAACCATATCATGATTTTAGGGTTTGCTTGATATTGGGAAATATTGGGTGAATCTAGAATTGGATTAAATACCTAAAGGAAATTGTATCTAGGGATAGAACTAGGACCTTTGGTTGTCTTGAATCTCAATTCTTAAAGCGGATGAACTTGTTAGGTTTTCCAAGGGATTGGAGTTTAAGAAGTAAGTCTAGGCTCTTTCTACCAAGGGATTGGGTTTGAGTAATTTAGTAGATTGACATTGGCATATTAATAAAGAGGAAGTGTTTTTCTATGCATAAGAGTGAAGTAGGTGAAATCATACCCCCAACAATACCATTCCATATCATTTCTAATCTTTCAATTTCTTAAGTGTTTGCATTATCAAAGATCACTTTTATCCTTTATGTTTAATCTTTAATTTAATTGCATGAAAACCCCAAAAACATGGAATGATTCTTTAGTCTAAATTAGTTAGATATTATACGATTGTCTAGGACACGAGTCTCTTGGGAAACGATATCCGGTCTTACCGGTTTTATTACTTGAACGATTTGGTACACTTGCCAAAGTCACAACAATCACATGCGATGATAGAAAACGTGCTATTCGTACCAGCAATGAAATGCAACTTATTGAGTCTCGGTCAGCTAGTAGAGAAAGGATTCACTGTGGTCATGGGAAATCAGGATAGCGTGGAGGTGTTTGACAGTAAAAAGAAACTTGTCTTGAAGAGCAAGATCAACAAAAACCGAACCTTCCAGGTCAGTATGGATACAGTAGGTAGTTGGCGCTGCTTATCCACTGTGAAAGACGATAAAACCTGGAAATGGCACCTAAGGCTTGGCCATTTGAATTTCAAAGATCTGAAAAAGATAAGTGAGAAAGGTTTGGTAGATGGAATATCAGACATCCGATTACCAGAAAGCATGTGTGAATCCTGTGTCGTTGGAAAGCAAACGAGAAGATCATTTCAGTCAAAGATAGAAATGAGATCTAAAGAGTGTCTCGAGGTAGTACACTCTGACAATTGCGGTCCTCTGGAGGTGTCAACCTTGGCTGGAAATAGGTATTTCATTACTTTCATAGATGAATTTAGTATAATGTCTTGGGTGTTTCTAATAAAGCTAAAGAGTGAAGTGTTTGGAATATTCAAGAAGTGGAAAGTCAGAGTTGAAAAAGAAAGTGGAAAAGCTATCAAGGTGTTAAGAACTGACGGTGGAGGCGAGTACACATCTCACGAGTTTGAGCAATTCTGCCAAGAAAATGGAATTAATCACGAGGTAACAGCTCCATATACTCCGCAGCATAATGGCCTGGCTGAGAGGAGAAATCGGACAATTTTGAATATGACCAGATGTCTTCTGAGAGAGAAGAGTGTGCCACGAATTCTCTGGGGCGAAGCTGTGTCAACAGCTGTTCACATTCTGAACAGGTGTCCCACTAAACGTCTTGCAGACAGAGTGCCCATCGAAGCTTGGACAGGTAAGAAACCCTCGGTTAAACACTTCAAAATATTTGGATCTTTGGTTTTTGTTCATGTTGCAGATCAAAGAAGGACGAAGCTGGAAGATAAAGGAAAGGCAATGGTATTCGTAGGATATCATTCAACCGGTGCGTATAAGCTCTATGATCCTGTGAAAGACAAGATGGTGTTGAGTAGAGATGTGGTGTTTCTAGAAGACAAAAATTGGGATTGGAAACAAAGAAAGATAGAAATGAAGAAGATATCGATGATGCATGGGGTAGCAAATGAATCTACACCTGCTGAAACAGATCCTGTAGACGTCACCAACAGTGAAGCAGATCTGGAAAACACCACACAGAGACCAAGGAGACAACCTATGAGACCATCCCGGTTTTCAGACTATGAAATTTACTCTGATACAGGGGTGAGTGATGAAGGGAACTTAATTCATATGGCCTTGTTAGCTGGATCAAAATCAATAACTCTAGAAGACGTATTAAAGCAACCTGTTTGGAAGACAGCGATGATTGAAGAAATGAAATCTATAGAAAAGAACGAGACGTGGAAGCTGGTCGACCTGCCACCTGATAAACACTGCATTGGAGTGAAGTGGGTTTTTAAACGCAAACTCAATCCTGAATGCACCGTGGCAAAGCACAAAGCCAGACTTGTGGCGAGAGGTTTCCTACAACGTCAAGGGGTCGATTTCTCAGAGGTTTTTGCTCCAGTTGCAAGGTTAGAAACAATCCGATTAGTTATAGCTATTGCTTGTGCCAAACATTGGTCACTATTCCAACTTGATGTTAAATCGGCTTTCCTGCATGGACCCTTGGAGGAGGAGGTATACGTTCAACAACCTCCTGGATTCAACGTCAAGGACAGGAAGCAGCAGGTGTACAAGCTTCAGAAGGCTCTCTATGGCTTACGGCAAGCTCCAAGAGCCTGGAACAAGAAGATTGATACCTTCTTCAGCAGTCACGGGTTTGAGCGATGCACTGTGGAACATGGCCTCTACGTGAAGGAGAATTCTGATGGCGCAAAAATGATCATATGCTTGTATGTTGACGATCTACTAATTACCGGGTCAAGCCAAAAGGATATTGATGAGTTCAAGAAAATGATGAAGGTTGAATTCGAGATGACGGATCTCGGGAAACTTAGCTACTTCTTGGGAATGGAGTTCACTCATACAACAACTGGACTGCTGATGCACCAACAGAAATATGCAAAAGAACTACTGGAGAGATATAAGATGATCGACTGCAACGAGACCAAAAGCCCACTGGAGATAAATGAGAAGCTAAAATTAGATGAATCTGAAGAAGGTGTGAATGAAAGTGTCTACAAACAGATAGTGGGATCTCTGCGCTTTCTTTGCAACAGTAGGCCAGATCTTGCGTTTAGTGTTGGTCTGATAAGTCAGTTTATGGGCAATCCGAAGAAGAGTCATATGACTGCTGCCAAACGCGTGCTGAGATATGTTAAAGGAACTGCAAGCTGTGGAATTCTGTTTCCATACGGGGTGAAGAATAATGAGTTGAAGCTTGCTGGATTCAGTGATTCAGACTATGGAGGTGATCAAGTTGAAAGAAAGAGTACTTCAGGGAACATCTTCTTCATGAACAAAGCACCTGTCTCGTGGTGCTCTAAAAAGCAATCTGTGGTTGCTTTATCAAGTTGTGAGGCAGAATACATATCTGGTTGCAATGCTGCGTGCCAAGGCATCTGGCTAAGTGAAGTTTTGAAGGAGTTAAAGATACAGGAAGAGGGACCAGTGGTGTTGAAGATGGACAACACATCAGCAATAAATTTAGCAAAGAATCCAGTGAGCCATGGAAGAAGCAAACATATAGAAATAAAGTTTCATTTTTTAAGAGACATGGTAAACAAAGGAAAAGTTGAAATGGTTTACTGCAAAACAGATTTCAATTTGGCCGATCTCTTCACTAAATCACTTAAGTTTGACAGATTTGAGTTACTTAGGAAAGAGATTGGAGTACTATCCTTGGACAACTTGAATTAAGGAGGTGTGTTAGAATATATAATTAAAGCTGTCATACAGTATAGGTTTTCTGTTTGTTACGTTAGTTGGCATACTCTCACTCTGTATATATTTACATTACCTCTGTTACATACATAATACAGTTTTACATTTCATTAGTTCTCTCTCTCTAGTTCTTCTTGCACCCTTTCTCTCTGTTTTCCATTATAACATAAGTCAATTTATTGAGTGTTTTGTCCAATACACTCGCTCAAGTGTGAGTATTCTCTTAGTCATTTAAGTAAACTTCGTCTAATATTCTTACTCAATGAAATAGATGGGCTCAGATGAAGTTTTTTTTAAGTTGTTAAGTGAGAGTATCACTTGAGTTATTATAGTGAATATTTCATATAAAACTCAATAAAAAGTAGACACGTTTAAGCGAACGTATAATCTAAATCACTCTAGTGGATATTTCATACATTCTCTTTTACACATACATATGAAGATATGATCCGAAATTTACATCCAAATAATAATAACTTACACATGAATGCATACCCTAAAGTTACATTATAAAAGCTAAATAATTTATTTAATGTTTTATTTTAGAACATGTAGATAAACTATCACATTATCGTTGAGTTTTTGGGCGTTACATTTCTAATAAAATTAATGATCATTAATTTTATAAAGACTAAAACTATTTTATTTAATATTTAATATTTAAGATGCTTCATTAATGATCATTAAAATTATATTTAGGTTTTTATTTAATATTTAATATATAGGTGTTTTTTTTATAATTTTAAAGTGCTGTGATAATAAAAAAAAAAGTTTAGTTAGGTCCTTTATAAATTTGCTGTGTTGAGTTGAATTCTTAATAATTTTTTATCTAATTAATATTAAAACAAAATTATATTTTTCTATTAAATCTTTACCATTTAATTTTTTTATTAATCGGTGACCGTATTTTATTATGTCATCTTGTATAGTTGATACTAGAGACGTTATTTTATAATTTTGTAAATTTATAATTTTATAGTTTTATAGTTTTTTAATTTTATAATTTTATAATGAATTGCTTTTGTTATATCGATCGCTTCTTTAAATTTGAAAATATTTTTATAATAAGAAAAATTACCATAATAATGAGAATAATTTGAGAAAATAAAAAATTGACATTTTTATTTATTTAAAGAATTTATATTAATTTTTCATTAAAAAAGTGACAGAAAAATCTTTGAGTGCATATGTACATAGGCAAAAATAAAGAGGTTCTTCAAGATTAAATAACTGATGAAGGATCTAATTAATCTTTTATACTAAAAATTTATTTTTAGCACGCTTTTTATCTTATGCTAATAAATCTAATTATAACTAATATTAATTAAAACATTTTATTAAAGTAAAAAAATCAATTAAGAATATAATATTAAAGATTAAATGAGAACATAAACATGCATTCATTAACATAAACATGCATTCATTAGAGAGTTATTACCAGTACTTGTTTTTCATAAAATCACTTTGTTGTTATTGTAGGATCAGAAGTGATTTAAAATATTTGTTTGTGTAATTCAGTGGAGTTAAATAATATAGTTAGTTGGACTATTTATATATCAGGAGTGGTGAAATTCGTTTAATTAGTTGTACTATGGTAAAATGGAGTGGTAATACTCGTTGTAAACAATTAAACCTATTGTAATCTTTTCAAAGATTAGTGAGATCATTTAAGAATGCTTAAAGGAGAATTATACATAATTCAATTTGGAGTGAACTACTATAAAAACAAGTTTTCTTCCTTGTTATTGTTTTTAAAAGCTTTCTAAACGTTTCTTAAAATCCTTAAGTGTTCAATACTATATGCAAACATCTAACCCCTGAAAATAGCGTCTAACATTATTGCGAAAAAGTTTTAAACTCTATTCAACACAACCACGCCCCCCGTGTCCTTTTTCTAGAGTTTACCCGTGATTTTGTCAGAGCGGCTACAGCAGAATTGTTAGCGTGGAATAACAAACCAAGAGAGTTTTTAGTACAAACGTGTGCCTTTTAATTTCCACTCAATTAAACTTACCAAGCAAATAATAAAGACAAATAAAGAGAGTAAGGTTGAGAGAAATTTGCATAGATGATTTTATCCTGGTTCGGATCTTAGCAATCCTACGTCCATTCGCTTATCTCAAAGCAAGATAAACAGTTCACTACTCACAAAACAATTACAAATTACAATCACAAAGAAACAATTTGTAAAAGTTTAGAAACCACCTCTCTTGATACCACAAAAGATGAACCTGCACCTCTTTCGAGTCTTCACAAAGGATGAACACCTCCTCCAAATACTTCATAAAGGATGAACTTCCTCTTCCGAACACCTCCTTAGACACACCAAGGATGAACCAGTTATTTCCTCTATCACCGTAGCAGCACTTCACCAGCTCCTCAGACACGAGTTTCACAAGCCGAACAAGAACACACAAGTCTCAATGATTTCTGAGTACTAGAGCACAATGGAAGAGTTATTGTTGATGGATAAGGAGAGCCTATTTATAGACTCAACCATATACTCTTCCATTCTTCGTAACTGGCCATTTAACGCTTTTAATCGATTAATACAAGTGTTAATCGATTAAAATGAGTACAACGGCTAGTTTTCAAAAGTCAGAAAACTCCAACGGTCATCTTTAATCGATTATTTTAAGGATTAATCGATTAACTAATCGATTAAAATAGGAAATAATCAATTATTTCCATGCCAGTTGAGTTTTCAGCACCTGCAACGTTTTAATCGATTAATACTTGATTTAATCGATTAAAACCGTGTGTTTTTTATTCTGAACCGCAAATACAAAGTGTGAAAGTACAAGAATCAAAACCTACTACAAATCTAACTTCTAAACCTTAAACTATAATTATTACAAAAACTTTTTATAACAAAAACAAGTCTTTAAAGGATCTTCATGAATCTTGATATATCTTGACTTGATTTGGACATAATCAAAACTTCATCTTCATCATTTTGCTAACAGATTTCACTAAATTCATTATTCGTATAAATATCTTTTGACTAATGTTTTTGCTATGATTACAATAGTAGAAATCACATTTTTTTTCCAACTCATTAACTTGCAAACTTGTTTCACAAAAACCTTTTCATTAATTAATGTTTCTTAGGAGCATAATTGACACACTTGCTTTCAACTTCAATCGATGAATTGGTTTGCTTGAAAATTTTATTTCATTCAAGAATTTTGGTGTAAACCCTTCAACCTTGGTCCCTATCTGATTGGCAAGGTGTTTCCACACTTAAGTATGTAATTTCTTTACTATTTATTAAGGATAAGGTGAAGTTATTCACTTGCTTTACAAATTCATTGTTGAACTTACAATGGTTCCATCATAAAAATAAAATATAAGAGACATCATATTAAGTTCAAATTAAGGATAAAAAAAATTATAGGAGACATCATATTAAGCTTAAATTAAGGATAAAAAAAATTAGACTAATGATATTAAAGGCAATTCAATATTTTTAATTAAAAGATCTTTTGGTATTTCAAGATTCCTTCATCATTTTCATTTAAATCCATATTTCCATCTCCAATTTTGAGATCCAATTAACAAATTTTTTTATATTTATTGCATTTTGATTTATGATGGTATTATTAATTTCACATTCTTTAAAAGTTTGAACACTTTGCACTGTTTCCATAACTCACAATAGTTTATTACTACTAATTTGAAAACATCATATCTAAATCCTGTTTTCACCATGTAAAAGATTTGCCTAAACTCTTCTCCTAAAACAATCACTTTACGACTAAATGGAAATGGTTTTTGCTTGTTTGCATCATCAACATTTTTCATAATGTCCCTCAATCTATCAAATGCTTTAACATATAGTTTATTTCATCATGAGTGTTATTTAAAATATTTTCAAAAACATTTTTGACTAAACTATGTATGTTTGACAATGTCACTTCATTTATTATTGATGCTCATGTATGTTTGTGCATGCTTCATTACACCAGTATATATTATTATGTATTGCTGGACTTTATCAAGCTATAAAGAACACTTATATTACATCATCCTATGACAAAATTTTGAACTTATCTCCCATAAACTTATGCCAATTAATAGTTGATGTTCATATGTTGTATTGTCGAACTTGATCTTTGTCAAGACGACTTTCTAGATGAGTTAAGGTCGATGCTAACTTGGGTCATAGTCAAAGTTACCCTCTGACCGAGTTAAGGTCAATACCAACCTTGATCTTTGCTAGCCTTAGTCATAGCCAAAATCAACCTTCAATTGAGTGAGGGTTGATGTCGAACTTGGTCTTGCCAAGACAGCCTCTGACTGACTGAGTCAAGGTTAATAATAAACTTGGTCTTGCCAAGATGACATTTGGCAGAGCCGACGTCAATGCCAAACTTGGTCTTGCTAATATGGTTGAGTTAAGGTCGATGCCAAACTTGATCTTGCTAAGAAGACCTTTAATTGAACTAAGGTGAATTTTGACTGAATTAAGGTGCATTTTGACTAAGTTAGTTATAAGTTTTTTTATCGTTCTTAATTGTAATATTTATGTACACAATAACTTTATATTTTTTCTTTCAAAACCTTTTTAAAATAATAAATTTATTGCTTTAAAATGTCAGTAAATATATTATCATACTTAACTAAATTCTATAATCTTGATAACATAAGAGGGAAAAGCGAAGTGACAAAAAGAAAAAAAAAATACATTAGATATTATTATAGGGAAAAATTAGAAACCTACCGTACATACACATATATAACTTTAAAAATGTACATATCACTTAATTTAGAAATGATAAAATGATACTCTCCATATTTAAAAGGATTTTCTTTTACACTAAAAATACCACTTCACAACTCATTTTTAGAGGTAATTTAGTTGATAAAAAAAGCGAGGCTTTGTATTTATAAACAAAATAAATATTGAAAGATAAAATAATAAAATATAGAGTGGATATAAAAGTTTGTTGGATGTTAAAATAATAGTGTCTTATTTAAAATGTCACACTTTAGTTCCTAAATGATAGAAAATTAAATTTACAAAATATATAATGTGTTTAATCTCGATATTATACTTTTTCAACTAAAAGTAAAAAGTAAAACATTTATATTAAAATAGCCAAAATTATAAGTCAAACGAAATCAAATATAAAATAATATTAATTTAAATAATTTAAAATAATATTTTTTTTAATAAAAGTTAACAACAAATTTTCATTCAAGATCATTGTTTGATAAAATTAGTGAAATAAAAAAATATTTAAACCAAAAAATTGTCTTTATTTTAAATTTCCTTGTTTAAATCTACTTAAAACCACTTTCAATTTTAATGTGTTGTTTTACTTTCCCTACTCTTCTTCTTTTTGCACCAAATGTCTTTAATTTAAACTTATATTTAAAGTTTTTCATTAATGAACAAGTGTTATTACATTAATGTTTATTTTTGAGATCAAAGACATTGTATAACATTGTAAAACTATAGATAAAGTAATACGTTGTTTTAGTATACATATTTTTATGTCCTATTTCTCTTCCATAACTACTGATATTATTTCTCTTATAATTTTATTAATACTCTTCAAATTATTCACACTTCAATATATTATGACTCAATCATTATTTATTATGTAACCTAGCTAAAACCAATTTTTTTAGTTAACTATAATTATTATTTTTTGTGTTCCTAAAAATATAGAACCACAAAGTACCCTTTTTTTTCACTAGCAAATATAAAAGGCAATACTATTACAACTAAATTATTTTATCGATTTCTAACTACAAGAAAATAAATCTAATTTTAAAGATAAAAAATAATTAATGACTAATTTACATACTCAAAATTATTCGTATAATTAATTTGTAAATTAAAAATCTAAATTGATCTATTAAAATTTTAATTACTAAATAATTAGTATTTAAATAGTTTTTAATTTAAAATTAGAGAGTAATTTAATAATTTTCTTGTAGTATATATATATATATATATATATATATATATATATATATATATATTTGAATTTGAGGAGTTGGTGAGTGAATGATGAAGTGCTTACAATTTGACTGAGCGTTTTTGAGTGATTGGTAAGTAAATGAAGTGCGTGTAATAATTTGACTGTGAACGTTTAGCAATAATAAATATATTTAATTCATAACATGTTTAATGTTTTTGACTAATTATCATTTATTACACTAAACTGATCCGAAGGGCAATATATAATACAATGAGTGAAAAGAAGTCAACCTATTTAATCCGTTACAAAAGAATAGAATAGAATGTGATCAGTTACTTCAACGCTACAACCCTAAAACAGTCAATCATAAATAATTTCTTACATGTGTCATCCATGGCTAAAGGTAACCGAAACCAATTCAAACTAAATTAGTATATCTGTCCAAAACTAACAACACTGCAACTTCATCACAATTTCAACTACTCTTATATAAAAACACAACACTCTCTCTTCTTGATTCTCCTCATTCCTCATCTTCTTCCATTCTCTCTTTTTCTTTTTTTCTTCCATTTTGCAGCTTCCATGGCAGCTAGGAGATGGCTCAGCATTGTGGTCGATGGAAGCACAGCCATGGCTCCTTATTGGCGTAAAATTGTTTCAGATTATCTCGTAAACATTGTCAGGTATTCTCTTTCAAAATTAACTATGCTATCTCAATTAGGTTTTAACTTTACAAATTCTAAATTTTTCTTGCTCTATTTATCATGCACAATGATTTTCTTTCTATAACCATTCTGTGTTATGCTATATACAAATGTTTGTCAACTACTTAATTAGTCACCATATCTCTTTTTTCACTTGTCTTATATATAGATCTGTCTTTATTAGGAAGATTTGATTTTATGGGTCCAAATAACTTTTCATAATGTGGTGAATTGTTTTAGATATGGGAGGAGAAAATTAAAAGGTGAAAAAAATTATTTAAGAGATTATAAGACTACATCATAGATCTTAAGATTTGTTTAAAGCTAGATCTATGAATTTGTGAGTGATTCTTTTTATGGGTTGAGTCTAAAAAAAAGTTCTACTTGTGAGCACACATCCGGCAACTTTTTTTTTTTTAAATATTTTTCAGAAATACGAGTTTTTTGGACTTTTTTTATATTATTATTTAGAACAAAATATTTTGTATGATATGATCTCATATATAACATTTTTTTTAATATTAAAATAACATAACTTAATTTAGTTTTAAATTGTTCTATCTTTGGTTCAGTAAATTGAAACTCTGATTGAATCGGATTTGTACTTAAATTAAATAATATAATCAAAACTTCGAGTGAGTCATAAAAATACAAAACAGAGTTAAAATCTAAAGAATGATAAATTAAAGGAGAACAAAGATAAACAAAGAAAAGGAGCGGGTTGGGACGGAGAATTAGGGGCAAAGTTGAAGGTATTTTGAGAAAAAGTTTCTTTTTTTTCTTTTCTTTTTATAATTTTTAAGTATAAAAGTGTCACTTTTTTTGTTCTGTTTACTTCTACAAACATGAAAACGTATAAAAAAAATTCTGAGAAAGTGATTATATATTCAGAACTATGACATATAAAATTAGAGAATTTATTTTTAAAAACTGAAGAAATTACAATCTCTGCTTAAATATTTGGAAATAATAACTACTCTCTCTTTTTGTAATATGAGAACCACTTAACATTTTGTTTCGAACTCTCTCAAATGATAAACTACGCTATGTATTCAGTTTCAGAAATAGATTTCGCTTGGATTCATAAACTACTCTCTCAAATTATTCTTATCTTTAATTTTCATGAAGAAATTATTTTTTATGAACTTTTTTAATTTTGTTTTTTGCTATTTTATGACTTTATACTACTTTCTTTAAACATAATAGTTTTCTACATAAGAGATACAAGAAGATTATAATATCATAAGCTACAACAAAATTGAACAGGATAACAGAATCATTGTCCATCCTTTTCTTGCTTAAGGATTACCCGACCAAAGTCTTTTTAATCCAAACTTTTTTAGGTTAGCAATTGTACACTGGTATTCTATATATATAATAATAAATAGAATGACCTCGTTTTAATGTGGTAAATCAAGAATAATATCAACAACTGTTAAAAGAGTAGAAATTGACATAATATTTCATGCAGCAAACTCTTAAACTTATGGGAAAACCATGAATAAGACTGAAAACATATTTTATGCATAGTAAATAGTTACTTAATGGCAACTCAAAAGTGATAAATGTTAATAAATAAACCGGTGTCAAGAGTCCCTTTATTTATCGCTGTTCTAAATTCTAAAGCGTATTATTTATAGTAAAATCTATACAAAAATGAAACTTGAAAACCTAATTAAGAAAGTGTGAGCACTATATACACTGTTAGTTTTAAAAATTCACTGTTAGTTTACATTAAGTACACTGTTTTTTTTTACTTAATTTAATTAAGTAACCCTTTGTGAATTGAATGTACTCACTTATTATGCAGGTCCTTCTTTGGCAATTCAAGAGGAGAGGTAATTTACAGTTTTTAAATATTCCATGTTATGATCTTGTAAACTTGCACTTGTTCCAGAAATTAGTTGATTTCAACACAAAAATTTAAGGCTTCTTGTTTCTTTCATACACTTTATATCACTTCCATTACTTCACTATAATTAAAAGATTTCCAATCATAGTATTCCTATGTTAATTAACGCGTTTTTCTATTAAGACAAGAAAATATAGTTGATCACATAATTAAATATCATTATTAGGAAATTGACTGAGATCAGGAAAAGAAGAAAAGTAACCATCTTTCATCAGGAAAGGATATTATAGATATACTTATAGGGTTGCAAGATTCATTTTATCAATGGTGTAGGCTTCACCCAGAACGAAAAATTGCGTAATATGCCATTTAGTTTGCCAGTGTTTGGTGTCTGTCATCAGAAATATGACCTTCAATGGAAAACATATTCTGAATTTTCTCAAAACCAAAGCTGATATATATGGTGTAATAAGGCTAGAGAAGAAGGATTTGAATTTCAGAGGAACAAAGAGCCTGTGTTTTGTATTAGTCTTTAGTAACTGTTATCATGTTATTGATATACCATTAACTATTATTATTATTATTATTTGCCTCACTGGTAAAATTGGAAACATTTTACCATGTACGTACTTTTTATTGTTTACAGGGAGGTTATCCTACTTGTGAGGTTGGATTAATAATGTACAACCCCAATCCAAGCCTAGGTACTTTTTAATGTTCTTGTGTCTGTCTTCTTCTAATGCAAATATATATATATATATATATATATATATATATATATATCAGTTTTTCTCATTATTATTCCTACACCACAATGTCAATCATTAATTCTAGGAAACACATTATATACAGCATGAAATTTTTTAGTAGAGAAATTTGCATGACATACTGTAATATTGTATAATGTATAGGTTTTTCATTTTATAATAAAATGATCATATTATATATAGAGAGAAGAGAAAGAGAAATCCTTAATTTTTGAGTTTTGGTTTTGAACAGGTAGGAACATCCACTATATCAATTGGACAAACAATATGGATCAGTTTTTAGCATTGCTGCCGTTTTTATCTTTCAAAGGACATAATCTAAAACATACCGCAGCAGAAGGTTTAGCAGAAGCTTTAGGGGTATGTAAAAAGCACATATATAGCTGTTGTTAATGAATTTGATGATCTTACATATATATATATATGAACCTTGGACTATGCAGATGTTCCCAAGAGAAAGAATGACAGAAAAAGAATACTTCGAGTGTGAAAGGCATTGTATTCTTGTGGCAACGGGTGAACCTGTTGCTGAGAGAATGTTAGTGCCTTTGCCTAGGGTTCATAATGGAAAATTTATCCATGGACAAATCAGGATTCTTCTTGCCAACTTTTTAGACGTGGCAAGAATGTTTGTCCCGGTACTTTCTTATAACTCCATTCTTAATTTCTTTCATCTATCATCACATTTTACTCGTTACTCATTCTCTATGTTACATGCAGCTCAGGATAAGCCTTTCTGTCATAACTCCAACTCTACATCCACTTTTTGTATCCATTTTCAATGAGGTAAACATTTATATATCACATGCGTAACTTCATTTCACTTTGCTTTCCATACGATATCTATCTTTGTACTGTGACTGTGTTCTCACTACAAAGATGTAATGGCTTGATCTTGTTAAAGTATTGTAGTTTTTTAATACATGAACAAAATTAATCCCATTAAAACTAGTTTTTCAATGGATGATCATTTATCCTACGAAATAAGTATTAGTAGTATTTATTGTTATGTCTTGGTTAGTATATACGTGTTTTTAACCTTTCCTTTTGTAGGGAAATTCTCTGGATAAAAGCACCCCCATCATGGACTATGGAAATGGTCATATTACTGTTTTATTGTCAAATAACTTTAAGGAGGCAAAGAATGTCCATTACAGCAAAGGAAAAGAATCAGTGAAAACCACAACTTCTATTCCCATAAATTTCTCAAACAGTCATCAAGGTTATCTCCTTCGCTCTCTCTATAACGTGTTTGTCATTAGTTTTCATTTGTTTCTTCCCATAATAAATATCCTTCTTTTGTCACCAATTTTCATCTGTTTCTCATAATACACAAGAATCTCCGGAACTATTTAACAACTTCCAGTGTTACCTTCCCCCACTTTCTACTTTTCAACTACTAATAATCTGTATTAAGAATATCTGGAACTCCACTTTTGTATCAACTATGTTGTCATTATTGATGATGGCTTTGTGAAAAACTGATTTACCTATGTTTTTATTATTTTTATTTATCTAATCAACATTATAATTTATAAACTCATATTCCTTATCGTAGTAATAGAGAAAAACGACTACAAACAGATAATAAATTAATTACCTTTAAAATTTCCATGGCTAATACATTTAAATTTATTTCAAACCCAATTAAACTCTATCATATATTTAAATGCTTCTATCCTTCATCATGATTCTTCTATCCTTCATTCCAGCTTTCCAAGTGCAATAATCCTTCTTTACCTTGTTGTTCTTGGACGAAGTTGAAACCGTTGGGAGAAAACTTTAAAGGCTAGAAGGAAGTGTTTAAGATTGGGAGAGGTTGGAAGATTTTGAGAGAAGAGGAAAGGCTTGTATTGAGTGCTTCTAAACTTTTTTGGCTTGCTTTCAAATGATACAATCATCCCCTATTTATACTAATGGCACCTCCTTAACCAATGGTTAGGATCTTGCCACCACAACATTCATCTAAGGGTTATAATTTATCTTCTAGAACTTTCTAAAACATTCCTATAATTCTAAACTTATCTAGAGACATCTTATGGATAAGCATCTCTAGATATTTTTGTGGAACATTCTAGAATCCTTCTAGATAGGATTTTCTAGAATGTTATTTGGGCTTTTACTAATATTGAGCTTTTATCTTTTAGGCCCAACATACAAAATCAATTTATATTCCAACACCCCCTCTTAAACTTGATTTTGTACTCCAAGCAAACTTCTCAACTTCATGAAGACTTCTTTCTTTAGCGGTTTGGTGAAGATATCTGCTACCTGATCATGTGTCTTCACATATTCCATTTGCACATCCTTGTTGCTGATGCATTCTCTAATGTAATGGTAACGGGTGTGGATGTGCTTACTTCGATCATGGAAGACTGGGTTTTTTGCTAATGCTATTGCCGACTTGTTGTCTACGAAAATCTTTGTTGGCTCCACTTGTGGCAAGCTTAACTCCTTCAATAGGTTGCGTAGCCAAACAGCATGGCAAACACATGAAGTTGCAGCTACATACTCTGCTTCACATGTAGACAAAGTGACAATAGGCTGCTTCTTGGACATCCAAGTAAAGGCTGTGTCTCCCATGTAGAACACAAATCCACTTGTGCTCTTTCGGTCATCCATATCTCCACTCCAATCGCTATCACTATATCCAACAAGTTTGTAATTGTTAGAAATGGAGTAATATAGGCCATAGCTTGTCGTACCTTGGATATATCGAAGAATCCTCTTCGCAGACTTGAAGTGAGTAGTTGTTGGAGCTTCCATGTACCGACTCACGACTCCAACGGCATAGAGAATGTCTGGTCTTGTACAAGTTAAATAGCGCAAACTTCCAACAAGACTTTTATAGAGGGTTGGATCCACTTTTTCTCCCTCTTCATCCTTACTCAACTTTATGCCGCATTCCATAGGAGTACCAATTGGATTAGCATCATCCATCTTGAACTTCTTGAGGAGGTCTTTGGCATAACTTTCTTGAGTAATAAAAATTCCTTTGTTTCCTTGTTTTACTTCAATTCCAAGATAATATGCCATAAGCCCCATGTCGGTCATTTCAAATTCCATTGTCATATCCTTCTTGAATTCCTCAAACATGCTTGGATTGTTCCCTGTATAAATCAAGTCATCGACATACAAGCATACAATCAAAATATCTTTACCTTGAGCTTTGATATAGAGTGCATGCTCATATGGACACTTGATGAAATTCGCTGCTTTGAAGTACTTGTCAATCCGAACATTCCAAGCTCTCGGGGCTTGTTTCAACCCATAAAGAGCCTTCTTTAATTTCAAGACTTTATCTTCTTCACCTTTGACTTCATATCCTTGTGGCTGCTCAATGTAGACTTCTTCTTCAAGAACTCCATTTAAGAAGGCGGATTTGACATCCATTTGATGTATCTTCCAATTATTTTGAGCTATTAATGATATAATAAGTCTTACAGTTTCTAGTCGAGCAACTGGAGCAAATACCTCATCATAGTCGATGCCAGCCCTTTGACTGTAGCCCTTCGCCACCAATCTTGCTTTGTATCTCTGAACTTCTCCTTTGAAGTCTTTCTTTGCTATGTAGACCCACTTTACACCAATTGCTTTGTGCCCTTTTGGAAGCGAGGCTAGCTCCCAAGTATCATTCTTCTTTATTGCCTCGATCTCTTCATCCATTGCTTTTCTCCAACTCTTCTTTTCAATTGCTTCTTGGAAGTTCATGGGCTCACAGTCTGCAAATAGACAGAATAAGGTAACATTGTCTAGATTTTCAGTTACCTCATAAATTTCTTGGAGACTTCGGAAACGTGGCATTCTTTCACTTGAGCTTTCATCATCTTGAATGGTTGTATTTGGTGAAGTGGGTGGAGTAGCAGGTGCCTCTTGCGGTTGTTGTTGTTGTTCCACATCCTCTTCTTCAATGCACGGGAAGAAGGTATGATCTTCACAGTTTGTCGACCAATCCCATTCTCCTTCTTCGTCAAACACTACATTTCGGCTGATGATTGTTTTCCTTGAATCAGGATTGTAGAGTTTGTACCCTTTGGAGTTGGCGTCATAACCAATGAAGATGTATTTTTCACTTTTGTCATCAAGCTTACTTCGTTTTTCATCTGGCACATGCACATGGGCTATGCTTCCAAAAACTCTAAGATGAGAAATACCTGGTTTTCTTCCGCTCCATGCTTCTTGTGGTGTTTTTCCACTAACGCTTCTTGTTGGAGAGCGGTTGATTAGATAGACTGCACATGCAACAGCTTCAGCCCAAAACTCCTTTGGAAGTTTCTTGCTTTTAAGCATGCTCCTTGCCATCTCCAGGATAGTTCTATTCTTCCTTTCAGCCACTCCATTTTGTTGAGGGGATCTTGGCACTGTCAATTGTCGTCTGATTCCATTGTCTTCACAATACTTCTGAAACTCTTTTGATGTGAACTCTCCTCCACGATCGGATCTCAAGGCTTTGATCAGAAGGCCACTTTCCTTCTCAACATGGGCTTTAAACTTCTTGAAGTTCTCAAACACTTCTGATTTTTCTTTTAAGAAATATACCCATGTTTTTCTTGAAAAATCATCAATGAAGATAAGGAAATAATTACTCTTACCGAGTGATCTTGGTTTGATTGGTCCGCACACATCTGTGTGTATGAGTTCTAATGGCTTTTGAGCTCTTGAGTCTGACTCATTTGGGAAACTCAACCGAAATTGTTTTCCAAGTAGACATCCTTCACAAACTTCGTTGGGGTGAGTAATATGAGGCAGTCCTCTCACCATTGCTTTCTTGAAGAGCAACTCTAATCCTTTAAAATTAAGATGGCCAAATCGAAGATGCCAAAGCCATGATTGGTCTTTGTAGCACATCTTAAGACATTGTGGGCCATCACTTTGAATGTTGAGCACGAACATTCTATTTCTTGTCATTGGCACCTTTGCAATGAACCTACTTGTATTATCTCTTATAGAAAGGTTATTATTCTTAAGTTGAATATCATAACCTTTCTCTAAGAGTTGTCCTAAGCTCAAGATGTTGCTCTTCATGCTTGGCACATAATATACGTTGGAAATAAATTGATGTTCTCCATTCTTTAGTCGGATGAGGACATTACCTTTTCCTTTCACTGCCACCTTTGATTCATCTCCAAAAGCCACGTTTCCCTTTACTGATTCATCAAGCTCCACAAACATGCTTCTTTTCCCACACATATGGTTACTTGCTCCACTGTCAAGGTACCAATGATTATCCTCGCCTCTATCTTGGCCCTTGTAAGCCAATAGCAAGGTACCATCTTCTTGACACCTTTCTTCAGCATAATTGACTTTCTCTTCGACTTTATTTTTGTTAGGGGCTCTACATTCAGAAGCATAATGTCCAAACTTATCACAATTGTAACACTTGATTCGTGTCTTGTCATACCTTGAATTCGGATTTCCTCTCCCACGACCTCTGTTAGAGCTTTCTCCTCTTTGGTTATTGTTGTTAGGCCTTCGTCCTTGTCCACGTCCATATGCACGCCATCGTCCTTGTTCTTGACTATAACTTCGCCTTGATTGGTTGTGTGTATTTTCTTCTTTTCTTGAATCAACGTGTGCCTTGAGGACTTGCTCCGTGATCTCTTCCTTCTTCTTTTTCTTTTCTTCATAAGCTTGCAACGAACCAAGAAGTTGCTCTATTGACATGGCCTCCAAGTCTTTTGTTTCTTCGGTAATGATGACAATATGTTCGAACTTTGGATCTAATGATCTAAGAATTTTCTCCATAATTCTTACATCATCTAGCTTCTCACCATTTCTTTTTAGGTTATTAGTAACCGTTAAAACTCTTGAAAAGTAATCAGAGACTAGTTCACCTTCCTTCATATGCAAAGCTTCAAACTCTCCTCTCAAAGTTTGAAGACGTACCTTTTTGACTTGATCTGCTCCCTTGTAAGAGATCTTAAGCTTCTCCCATGCTTCCTTGGCTGACTTGACTCCAGAAATCTTCTCAAAAGTATCTTCATCTAATCCTTGATAGATTAGACAGAGAGCTTTCTTGTCTCTCTTCCTTGAGTCTCTCAAGTTATCCTTTTGAGCTTGAGAAAGACTCTCTAGATTCTCTGGCTCAATGTGGCCCTTCTCGACCACCTCCCAGACATCATGTGCACCAAGGAGAGCTATCATCCTTAAGCTCCAATTGTCATAGTTGCTCTTAGTGAGCATTGGGACTTGAAAGGGAACTCCAGTATTTGCCATTTCTATGAAGATCTTATGGCTCTTGATACCACTTTGTTGGGAGAAAACTTTAAAGGCTAGAAGGAAGTGTTTAAGATTGGGATAGGTTGGAAGATTTTGAGAGAAGAGGAAAGGCTTGTATTGAGTGCTTCTAAACTTTTTTGGCTTGCTTTCAAATGATACAATCATCCCCTATTTATACTAATGGCACCTCCTTAACCAATGGTTAGGATCTTGCCACCACAACATTCATCTAAGGGTTATAATTTATCTTCTAGAACTTTCTAAAATATTCCTATAATTCTAAACTTATCTAGAGACATCTTATGGATAAGCATCTCTAGATATTTTTGTGGAACATTCTAGAATCCTTCTAGATAGGATTTTCTAGAATGTTATTTGGGCTTTTACTAATATTGAGCTTTTATCTTTTAGGCCCAACATACAAAATCAATTTATATTCCAACAACCAACACCGCTCCTTGCATTAAAAGTCTGGTTCTTTACTATCCTTGTGACAAACTTGTTTTTTTTTTTTTTCTGTGGCCGACTTGTTCTTCTTTTTAGTCGACTTGTTATTCTTTTTGGCTATTTTTGAGGTTTCTGTCAATAGGTTGAATTTCTTTTAAGAGATTAAACCACGCTCATGTATTGTTGCACTCAATTACATCGATCTCCTCATCTATTTTAAGTCATCACTTTTCATCTTGCATTTCAAGTGCAGTTCTAAGAGCCTTCTCGACTTGTAACTATTCTTGCAATCTTGAAACATTTTATTCAAGTCCCAAGCATCGTTTATGTAAAACCCATTTTCTTCTAAACTTGTTTGTAGAATTGCATTGCCTCTAACCTTCTTTTTAATTTTTGTAGCAAATAACCTTTTTAAGCTTTAACCTTTAAATAGCAAGCTTGACTTCACACATGTGATTGTTTGCATTTGTGTCAAGATAACACACCAAGTTATCTAGGCTCTCTACTCGCTCCACTGACTTTTTTAAGCTATCCGATGCCACATAGACCTATCTAAGCTATTTGCATGCTCTACTAAGCTATGCAAGTTGTCCAAACACCTAACCCAACTATTTGAGTTGTTCACTTGCTTCATCAAGCTACTGGAGCTCCCCACCAAACTCTTGATAAGCTCTGTCGAATTCTCCATGCCCCTTATCAAGCTTTTCGAGCTGTCCAGCCACCATACTGAAATACCTAAACAACTCAGATATCTTGCCAAATTGTTCAATTTCATGTGCTCGGTGCATGAGCTACTCCCATTTTAAGATTGATACCTTGGCTTCCAAGCTTAGTATGAATGGTCCTTAAACTTAGACTGATTTTCAACCTTCCCATCAATAAAGCTGCTTCTTTCTCTTAAACATTCTATGTGAGACCTTACTAATATTGGCAATTTTTCAAATTCAAAATTTTTAGCAAAATGTCTTACTTTACCATAATTAAAGCACTTATCCAAGTAACACACCTTTGTATAATGACCAAATTTACCACTCTTAAAGCACTCAACATATGAGTTACTCGACCGACCTCCTCTCCATTAACTTTGTCTTCTTTCACACCAATTTTGTTGGTTGAATCTTCTTTCTCCTCTTGACTTCTACCATTAGAACCACTTCCTCGACCTTTTTGGTCTTGTCCTCTACATTAAGTGTTTTGGGTTTTCTCATCTTTAATTAACATTTTTGTTTGGAGTAATTGATTAAAGGATCCAACAAGCTCTTTAACCGAGAGCGTTAGCGGGCCTTTCGACTCTTCAATTGTGAAGACCACATTCTTAAAGTCATCAGTCAACAACCTTAAAATTTTGTCCACAACTCGGCTAGCAAGTAACATCTCTCTATATTTGCTGAGCTGGTTCACCACAATTTCTACTGAAGTAATGTACTTAAAATCCTTCTGTCTCTTTGATCTTCATACACTCTAGTTAGCCCTTGAGTGTTTGAAGTTAGACTTGCTTCACTCAGTCGTTCTCCTTATGCGTCTTTTTTAGAATGTCCCACGCTTCTTTTGAAGATTTTGTACTTTCAATCTTTCCAAAGTCAAACTCATCAGTAACTCAATACAATACATACAAGATTGCCTTTTCCTTTGTGCATGTTGCTTTCAACACATTCATGTGGGAATTCAAAAAATTCGTTGTATTTATTGGTTCTTCATGACCATTTTCCACCACCCCCCAATTATTTAGGAATGTAAGAAGAGCCTTCATTTGGAGACTCCAATTATCATACTTGATCACTTTCGTCAGCTGAACAAAAGCATACTATTTGTAAAGTTGATCATAATACTAATCTTCTGAAAGAACTCTCAAACATTCAAGCTTTCTAACATTGATTGATGACAACAAATTTCATTTGAGAAAAACTAATTCCTATGTTGTTGTTGTTATTATTATTAGTACAATCAACAATACAATTTATAGACTATTTTTTATTGTTGTATTCAAAACAAACAAAAAAACGGCTAACACATTAATTACTCATTATATATTCCAATTACTAATACATTAATTACCATAAGACACCAATAGTTAAAACATTAACCACTCATAAAGTCTATTCCAAACCCAAAATTATACACCAAAATTTTCCTTCACATGCATTTTTATACTTTGTGTATCTCTTGCCGTATATTTATTAGTGGAGAATAATACACTAAGAATTTAATATAGGTAAAACTAACTACTGTGATAACATTCTTCCGATATAAGCTAGCAAAAGTTGCATCTGATGTTGTTTAGATTTCTGTTTCCCTTATTAGTTAGTAACTGCTTAGAAAATCTCAGCTATTCTTGCTAAATTTACACCAATTGTTTAAGAAAATTCTTCTGTTGTTCATATTCTATTTCTGTTTAATATTTTCAGGAGACCGATACTCGGCGAGTAGCATGAACATCGGACAGCCAAGCATTCAGGGTTTCCAAAATGTTAGACGTGTAAGTATAAACTTTATTTTTTATTTGTTTAAAGCTTACTTGCTAGAATAACCGTCTTGGAGTTAAACTTGTGTCGTTTTCCATCTATTTTGTGTTCGTTCATTATTTACTTTGTCTGAACATGAAACACTTTCTTGTTCAGGAGTCTGCAAGCAAACTACCCCTGGTTGCACCACAGGTAACAAGTGAGATGCACGCTCCTTCCACTGGCTGTTTCGTGCCTATGGATTCCTATGCAGAACTAATGTCACTGCTAAGTGATGACAACAATGATTATCAACAAGACCAGCCAAGGAAAAAGTCCAAGACATCTGTACCAACTTCTGAAGAAGAGGACTCCTTGGCATACCTTTTTCAACTAGATCAGCCAGTTTCCTTAGATGAGATTCTTGGACAAGGGCAATCACTGTTTTCTAAGACACAAGTGGGAGGAGAATCATCACAGGTTCTGAGGGACATTGTACCACAAAGTGTAACAAGAGGCTCAGCCTCAACTATTCAACTGACCTCAAATTCATCTGAGAGAATGAACATTTCGATTTCACCAGGGATAGTTGCATGCACTTCCTCAGGGTCCTCAAATGGACTAGCTCATGAACTGGGAGGCAACATGGGCGTAGTAAACCCTATGTTCAGTTCAGAATTAAACTGTTTAAATTCTAGTTTGTCATTGCCTCAAAATAACCCAAAATTTTGGCCTGCGGGATCAAATGCACTGTTTCCTCCTCAAACTGCTGCTTCATTTGGTGATTCCACCTTTCTTAATACAATAGAGAACTCAAACATTCAGTTTGAATCATCAAGCTTCCCAATGCTTCAATATGGTTCTGCTAGCGCTGAAAGTTCCAGTTCTGATTTTGGAAATTCACTAACTCAATTTCAATATCCGAACAGCTCAGTAAATCCTTATGATTGTGCTAGTGTTGGTCCTATTGGGAGTTCAATTGTTGGTGATCGTGCTGGTGGCAGTACTCTTGATGGAAACTCGTTCTCTCAATTTCAACCACCAAGTTTCCCTGTGCATCATTATGGTAGTCTTACTGCCGGTGTTGCTTGTGCCAGTGCAAGTACTGATGCTATTGTTGTTACTTCTGCTTCTGCTGCAAATGGTAGTGCTAATCTTTATGGTAGTCGTCAACAATTTACAAAACGCAATCAGTTCGAAATGAGAGGAATCGATCCACTAGGTGTACCTTCTGCAATGGTACCAAACCCTTTGGCTTCTCCTGTGCCAATCATGCCTCAGTGTAATCAGACACAGCTTTTGCCTCGCCAACCATTTCTACCCGATTTTCAAGACTTCATGCCAGCATGGGAGGTAAATTAAGTTCTCTCATTCATTCATAAATGTCCAACATAATATGCTATCAAAATTTCAAAATACACTGTTAACATTATTTGTACTTGTTGCGTTTGTCCTTTATATATTCGAAATTTAGATCACAGATAGAATAAGTACTTGAATGTTAAATTTAATATTATTGGTTTATATATATCTATATTTTTTGTATCTAGGGATATCTGGTTGGAAGTATTCACCCATATTGCGCATTCTTTAATCAAGCAAAGGTTTGATTTATTGAAGACTAAGTCTTTCTTAATTGTTAGATTGTCTAATTTGATAAATATATATATATATATATATACACACACACACAAGAAGGAGCTTATATTTTTATATTTTATTTATTTAAGAAACTGCAATATATTCAGTAGAAAGTACTGAAGTTTTTCCCTCTCTTCCCTGTGAAACAGGCCTGGAGGAAGAAAACATCACCTGTCACGTAAGGGGATCTTCTTATAACCATAACTGTTCGTTGTTATAATTGAAAAACAAAAATTATAAATAAAGAAATACAAAAATTAATTTTTTAAAACATTTGCAGGATTACATATCAGTGGTCGACTACGCTGGAGATCGCCCTCTACTTACCCAAAAAGGCTGTCATGCATACAATGAGGTGATTAATGGCATGATGTTATTGTTTTCATGTTTTTTAGAAAAATTATTAGCATTATCTATTGTAAAGAAATCTTATACATTCTTTTTACATTTAAATTTAGGACTTATGGTGGAATCCTTGATGATGTGTTATTTGAAGTAACTCAATTCGACAACCTTGATCTGTACCACCATCTCACAAGTAACAATTTGGTTAGTCATATACATTCGAATCGATTCCCTCATGTTAGATTTTAACATAAAATGATCTTTCATGTTTGCCACCGACTGAAGGATAAACTCAACTGCATTCAAGGTTCATTTTAACGTTTCATCTCTGTGCAGTGTGCAAAAATTGCTCTCCCTTCTCATACTTTAACATTGTCTACAACTGAAAACAAGCACTGCTACACGGGGTCGATTTTCCCCGGGGTGAGTGTGATGTTATTACTTGAGATTATCATTTGTTTTTCGTGAGTTTCAAGTTGTCTTTTGATCCAACACTTAGATATTTAATGTCACAGGATGCAGTGTTTGTTGAACCACTCTGAAGTATGCTTTTGGCTCTCAAGAAGTAGCAACTTTGCGTAACCAATTTCTGTGACTCTGGGTGGCTTGTTTGTGACTCTAATTATGACTGTGATTTATAAGGTTTTCTTTCAGGAATTTTCTAACTTAGGTACTATGAATTATTTTTTATCTAAATTTGGTTATGTTTTCTTGAATTATAGTTCTATTTTATCGGTTTGGTCGTATACCATCGATTGCAGCGATTTGGCCTGGTATTTTATGGAATTATCTTATGTCAGTGCAAAACAAAATTAAAATTATGACATTTTCGGATGGGAAATGTGTTAGCAAATAAACCTTAATATGAATAATCGTATTAACTTACCTATATACTTCTTTGTGTTTTTTCATGTAAACAAAACATTATAAACTCTATTTTGCATTTTCATCTCAAGCCTTAAATTCTGTTATCAAGAGTAATTATTATCTATTAACCAATATAATAAACTTATGACTCTGTTATTCCTAAGCAAATTAACTACCCATAAAACAACACATTTAAGGTTACTTAACAAAATCTCCGTTAAACTTAAATCATTCATCATTCTTGGTTCTTTCATTAATAGTTGGGTTTTTCACTATTTTTGTACTTGACATGCTCTTCTCTTTGACCCACTTGTTCTTCTCTTTTGTAGATCTGTACTTTAATTTCATTTTGGCTAACTTGTTCTTCACATTCTTAGTAACAATTTTGTTTTTAATTGAGATATGTACTATCTTAGTATTCGACTTGTTCTTACTTGAGTTCATATCAATATAATAATTATTTCCTTTTGAGATATTATACCACACCCACTTCACATCAACAAATTTAGCTCCTTTTGAGATGTGCACTTGCTCCACGAAGCTATATATATGCTATGTGAGCTATCAAGGCACCTACCCAAACTATGTGAGCTATCAAGGCATCTACCCGAACTATGCAAGCTTTCTATATCCTTTACTAGGAAATCAAGCTTTCCTTGTCCTTCTCTAGGCTTAGTTGTTTAGTCTACCTATCCACATTACTTAGTTGTTTTGTCAAGTTCATCGCACTACTTGACTGTTATGTCAAGTTCTCCAATTGCTTGTGTTCGACTCTCGAGCTGCATCCCATCATCAAATACATCACTTCTTCAACTTCTTCTACAAGGTTAATCATCTTTTCCTTTGCATTCTCAAATCGGCAAACTTTTTTGTAAAATGCTTGCCATACCACAACTAAAAGACTAGTTTGAGTAACAGTCTTTTGCATAGTGATCATATTTGTCACACTTGAAGCACCAACGTTTGAGTTGGTTGGCAAACCTTCTCTCCATGGACTTCATCCTCTTCTGTGTCAATTTTGTTGACTGAATCGTTCTTTCTTTTCTTGTCCTTAGCATTTATCACCAGGACCATTTCCTTTACCTCCTCAGTATTGTCTTCTTCCTCGAGTGTTACGAGCCTCTTTCTTCATTTGGAGTAACTTTTCAAGTAGTTTTCAATTCTTCTTTTTTCTCTTCTCGTGTGCCTTTAGGAACCCAACAAACTCTTCGATCGTGAGCGTTGACAAGTCCTTTGACTCCTTAATCACGAACATCATGTTCTCAAAGTCATCGGTCAATGATCTCATTCTCGACAACTTTGGTAGCTAGCGGGTAACATCTCTCCATTTCTACTATGCTAGTTCGCCACGGTTTCAACTTATGTACTCGGCTAGTCTCTCGGTCTCCTTTATTCTCATCCTCTCCAGCTCTCCTCTAAGTGTGTAGCCTCACTTACTTCACTCGGACATCCCCTTAATACTCCTTCTTTAGAATGTCCTAAACATCTTTTGCAAATTTTGCATATTTTACATTATGCAATTTTCTCAAATTAAGACTTGGTACAGGAGGTACAAAGCTTCTTCTCCTTCATGCACACTACTTTTGAATGCATTTATATGGGGCATTTGACCAATTTATAGTGTTTTTTGGTTTTACATGACCATTTTCCATGACTCCAGAATTTTTTTGGAAGTCAAGGAAAGCTTTTATCTTGAAACTCCAGTTATCATAGTTAATCACTTTTGTCAACTTGGGCTACTGTTTGTAAGATAGATTATCTCTCACTTTTTTTTTCTCACTCAAACACTCAATATACCACTTTGTTAACAAATAAACTTTATTTTTCCTTTTCATCTCCAAGTCTTAACTTTGCTATTAACCAATAAAATAAACTCATGACCCTTGGACTCTAAAATTCATAGTACTCCTAACCAAATTAACTACCCATAAAACAATTTTTTTTTCCATTTAAACTCAGTGAGTTATTGTTTATCTTAATTTTTTTATCTTTAAATAATCTAAATATTGAGGATATATTATTAATATATACCTAGGTTTACTGTAAGGCTAACAAATTGATGAAAATAATATATACTTTTGACCTTTAAAATTTTTTCGTGTGGAGAAAATATAATTAAATTGAATTAGTAAGGAAGGAGATGAACTTAAAAGATAAATTTTATTAAATAGTATTAATATATACTTAAGTGGATGAAAATAATATGATTTATTTATGTAGAATTCATTTTATAGTGTTTACACCCACATTTTAAAAATGACCATCTGAGTTATATATAAAAAATTTAGTTCAAAACAATTATTTAAAATTCATGTAGAAATATGATGGTAAAAAGTAGATAAAAATTGTTCAATTATAATTAGAACTAGACATTTAGTTTATTTTTATGAGTTTAGTGTGAGTGTATAGTATATATCGATAATAGTTAAGAAAAATTAAACATTGATACTGCATACAAACATAGTATTTTTAAAATTTAAGCAAAAGAATATGATATGTATTGATTCTAGTAAAATGTATGTATATTTTGTCATTTAACATTAATATTAAAAGAAGTGAGAAAATCTAATCAAAACTATCCTTGAAATACACTCAAATAGAGAGGAGAATTTTTTAAAAGAATAAAACTGACTAACTTTTATATTTGTCATCGTATCAGTACTGACACTTGCAGAAAATAAATATGGAAAACACAAATCACAAGTTTCAACTTAAAATCCAATTTCAATTCTAAATCAATTTCAATACCAAACTGGTAATTAATTCAATTCCAATTCCAATTATAACGCATGTGAATCAATTTTAATTTCAAATCAAATTCAATTCCTAATTAAAGTCAAAGTTCAACCAACCTGCTTATATCAATTTCACTTTCAAATCAAATTCCAATTTCAATATTATGTTTACTTTGCAATAGTATTTTTCCTTTTAAATTAATTAATTAATATTAAAAAATAGAAAAATGGATAGGAATACGGACAAGGGTACAAATATATATATATATATATATATATATATATATAAGAGTGGGATGAAACAAAATTTTATACCCATTACATTTAACAATGATAATTTTCTTTTTTAAGAAGAGTAGAGATAACAAACCTGTCATTGTCTTGTTCCATTGTCATCTCTACAATCTTACTCTATCTAATTTCCATTATTTTTTTACATGTAATTAATAATTAAACAATAAATTTCAAATATTTTTAACTTAATTGGAATTTTGATTCAATATTTTACAAAATCTCCAAGTTTAGTCTCTATTTTTTTTCTGCACTTAGCATAATTCTTTAATTTTCAATTATTTGTAGTTTTGGTCATTAAATTATTCTAATAGAATTTTTCTGTCTTAATTTTTAATTAATAAACATTTTATTAAATTTTCAGTAAATATTGTTAGGGTTTTCGTAATTTATTACATGACACAATGACATTGGAAAAACATCTCTTATATATACTGAAGGACACAAATCATGTGTCTCATAATGTGTCCCACAAATATAAATTAACACCTAGATTTAAACTATTATTTTCCCACTTTTTTAAAAATAAATTATACAATTATCTTGTGTGAAAATATTGTATTAATTAAACTAACGAGAAAGATACATTCTGTGTCTTTATATTTTTGAAGAAAATAAAATTAAATGTAATAATTACTTAATTAGTAATAAATTATTTGTACTACGTTGTGTTTTTAACATTGTGACTAATTAATAGTGTATTATATGTTGAAATGTATGCCTTTTCAATTTTAAACTATGATTAAAAGGAGAATGAGAATATAAAATATATATATACAAATAAAAAGCTTATTTATATATTATTATACATAATACTTTTTCTTAAGTAATATATAAAAAGACTTAGAAAATGATTTTTAAAAATTGTAGTAGTTTTAAAATTGTAACACTCAGTTAATATATTAATAACACTAATGCAATGAAGGGAATTCGCACTCGTTAATTTTAATCATTCGAACAGGTTCCTGAACCGAAGCATATTTAGGCGAGACAAAAAATTGTAGACTTTTTGTTTCGATTATGGACCGAGTTATTTTGTCTGCCTCTACTGCCTCGGGTAGAACTTGAACCGAGGCAGTAGGATTTTTTTTTCTTTACTGTGCTTAGATTTTGATTTCAATTCCATATTCTAATTTCAAATATCCAAAACTGAAAAACCTTAAAAGATGAACAAGACCCCTCTACAATCCGAAGACATAACCAAGCTGTTTCACAAACTCAGATAACAAATTGTTTCACAAACTCATATAACAAACTCAGATAACAAAACTGGAACTCCAAAATTAGATGAATGGCTGAAACCCTAAGTCGCAGAAACAAGAACAAAAATCCCAAATCTGAAAATGAAAAACCTAATTCTCCAATTCTCCATTTCAGAAATCCTAAAATGTCAAATTGAAAAACGATTCCCTCCACTGTCGCTTCCCCGCAACGTGCCACCGCCACCGCCGCGCCTCACCACTATCAGACGCGACCCCACCGCGCCGCGAACGGCCAACGTCCTCGCGCAGTCGTCTCCATCGAAGACTTCACCGCGTCGTGCCTCGCCACTATCATACGCGACTTCGCCGCGCCGCGCCTCACCGCTATCAGACGCGACCTCGTCGCGCCGCGCCTCGCCTCGCCGCTATCAGACGCGTCCTCGCCGCGCCTCGCCTCGCCGCTATCAGACGCGTTCTCGCCGAGCTTCGCCTCGCCGCTATCAGACGCGTCCTCGCCGCGCCTCGCCTCGCCGCTATCAGACGCGTCCTCGCCGCGCCTCGCCGCGTCTCTCCACGTCTTCGCTGGCCACTCACCTCCATCACAACACTCTCTTGTACTGCCTCCTGGTCTGCATTCAAGGGAAGAAGAGAAAGGGAATCTGCATTCAAGAAGAAGAGAAAGGGAAGAAGAGAAAGGGCAGAGGAAGATCTGGACTGCTCCGAAAATAAAGCTGAACCCTTTATTAGGTCACAGGTTCAAGGCCTCTGGACCGCCTATTGTGTCTCGGTTCAAAATATATCCGAGATAATATAACCATACTGTTTCGGTTATTCAGTTTAACCGGTGCCTATTATATCAGAAAATAAAAAAAAATAAAAAATATAATGGCAATTTTGAAAATATATTGAACCTTTATGCCTCGGTTTCTGGCTTAACCGAGGTAGTAGATATCTGGCGTTTCGGTTTTTTTTAAACCGAGGCATATAACTTCCATAAAACTACGAAAATGCCACCGTGCTTTTATACGCTTCGGTTCTAGTAAAATTGAGGCGTATATAGCACGTTAAAATGACTTTTTTTTACTGGTGTAAAGATTTTTTTTATTAACAAATTTGTAGTTGTATATATTTATATAATGAAACACTTGGATTACTTCAATTCATATAAAAAATTATGTAAAATATGTACAATGTTCCCTTTTATAAAGTCACATATATCATGAGTAAGCATATAGATATAAACTTTCTACCTGATAACCATTCAGGATTGATGTTAGCACACTGATCTATTTCAGCCACACCAAACAGAAGTTAAAATCCACATTTGCATAGGGGCATATTTGGAAGAAAAATCTAAGATAATTATATTATAACATTATAAAATATGTTATATCCATATTTCAAAATATAACAATATATGGCATTGGTTATTTTAATTCAATTTAATGAGGACATATTTTAAACTAAAAATTGAACGAAGCAACATATTATAAAATAAAAGATCAAAATTGTAGATAATTAAAAAACAAAAAGAGTAAAATTACGAAAAAATAAATAACTAAAATTACTCGTTTTATTAAGCATAGAAACAAACATTATAATTAAATGAATATTTTTGTAGTCTTTACGCAAAGTATTTGTTTTCATAACTTTTAGGTGAAATACATTTGAACATCCAAACTTTTTTTGAGTAAATTTATCATTTCCAAATTTAAGAAATTAAAAATATTGAAATTTTTTATAATAAAAGAAAACGTTTTGTGAAAGTAAAGGATCCATAAATGTGAGTGAAATAAAGTCATACACGCAATTTAGTTTATGTCAGTTATTTTTGTTATCATGAATTGGGCTTAACTTTTCCACTTTTCTCCGGATTATCTTTCTCCTATATAGTCAAAGTATTTATTATACCTTATAAAATATTGATAATGAAAGTAACACATATACCACACCCACACTTCTCTTAAAATTTATTCCTTCTTTCATCCATTCTGCTATGTTTCTTCTTCTTTAATCTTATAAAATCCTTAACCCTATAATTTACCTTCTTTCTCTTGCACTATACTTTATATCAATATAGCTTAAATTATAAAAAAGTGTTTTTTTAATTATTTTTATTTATTTTTTCATTACACTCATTAGTGACTATATACACCACAGGTAACAATCTCAGATCTTGTTGCTTAAGCCTGAAAATTTTTCATTTAAATTCAGTCCAATTTTTAAGAAAAAATCCACCATTTTTTATCTTTTGTTTTATACTTTTCAGGAGACATATTCTCAGCTAGAAGCATGGACATCAGACACAAAAGGCTTGAGGGTTTCAAAAATGTTAGTCATTTACAGATAGTTTTTTTCGTGTTTTTTATTTTCTGGGCTTTATTTGATAGAATAAAAGTTTTTATAAAGAGGCATGAATTTTTAAAAGAAAGACTTCAATTTATTTTAACTCCTTAATTTCACAAAAAACATTGCTTTTTTTTTAAGACTTTCAAATAAAATCGGTAGAAATTAGTTCTTATAGAAAAATATATAATTATTTTTCGATTTATAAAGAAAATTACTCTGTGTGTGTAAGAATGATAAAGCAGATTAGATTCAATAGATATTGGTAAAAACGAGTCATGAACATTTCACTTTGTTTATAATTATTATATACTTATTTTTTTTTATATTGATCTAAATATATGATAGTATTTGTAATTTAAGATGTTAATACTTATAAATTAAGTTTTAATTATTAATTATAATAAAATATTTTAATATATAAAAATAATAATTTTCTTAGTTTATTGATTTGCTAAAAAACATATTCTCCATTGGTTAGGTTGTGTTTTCTCACTAGTTATGAATACTTTGATTTCTTCTAAGAAATGAGATTATAGTTTGATAGAGCATTGCTTAATTTTTAAGGAGTTAAAAGATAATTGTGTTATTTTGAGAACTATTTGTGTAATTTTTTTAGATTAAAAAATAACTGTGTCAAATTAAAAGAATAAAAATAGATTAAGATAAAATTGTAAAAAAATGGATAGATAATGAATAAATTACGGGATATTGATTAATTATGCTCTAAAAGACTATTTCTTCTCACAAGACCTTTCAAAAAGGCGTCTTATAGTAAAAAACAATGTTTTAAAATATATATTTCTTTTTAATATTTAAAATAATAAAAATAGTAAGTTTAAAAGATGAATTTATAATTTTGTATATGAAAAGAAATAACTCTGATAATATTTTGAAGTATGAATTTATTTATTTTTGTTTTTAACATAGTTTGTGTGAACATGAAACACTTTGTTTTTCAGGAGTCTGCGAGCACAGTTCCCCAGGTTATGCCAGCGGCAAATGAGACGAATGCTCTTTCGCCCAGCAGCAGCTTCTTACCCAAAAATGACTATGAAGATATAATAGCATTTCTAACTGATGACAATGAAAATTCTCAACAAGAACAGGCAAGGAAAAAATCAAAGACATTGGCAACAACATCAGGAGACGAAGACTCTTTGTCATACCTTTTTCAACTAGATCAGCCTGTTTCTTTAGAAGAGATTCTTGGACAAGGCAAAACACTGCCTTCTGAGCCACACTTGGGAGGATCATCATCATCACATTATGTTGCACCACAAACTGTAATCACAAACACAAGGTCAACTATTCAACTCAACCCAAATTCATCTGAGAGAATCAACATTTCAGTTTCAACAGGGATCATAGTTCCTAATGCATCCAACTCTACTTTCTCATTGCCTCAAAACAATCCAAAATTTTGGCCCGCGGGATCCAATGCTTTCTGTGCTCCAGAAACTGGTACTTCATTTGCTGATTCTATCTTCCCTAAAACAAGGTACTCATTCACTCAGTTTGAATCACCAAGCTTCCCAGTGCAGCCTTATGGCTGTGCTGGTGCAAGTGCAAGTGGTCTTGTGGGAAACTATGAAACTCAACTTCAATCACCAAGCTTGGTTCATCCTTATGCTGGTCCTAGTGTTGGTAGTGGTGTTGCTGCCAATAATCTTGATGGAAACTCACTCACTCAATTTCAATCACCAAGGTTAGTCCATCCTTATGCTATAGTCATAGTGTTGGTAGTAGTGCTGGTGCCAATAATGTTGATGGAAACTCACTCCATCAATTTCAATCACCAAGCTTCCCACTGCTTGTGCCAGTGCAAGTCTTGATGCTGCTAACACTAATGTTGCTGATGTTAATGTTAGTTATGTTAATGTTACTACAAATGCTAATGCTAATGTTAATGCTACTGCAAATGCTGATGCTAGTCCTTATGGTAGTCATCAACAATTTTCAAGGGAGCATCGATTGGAGAACAATCCAGCTGCACCTTCTGCTCCTTCTGCAATCGAAGCAAGGCCTCATTATCAGACTCAGCTTCTTTCTCGCCAACCATTTCTAAGGAATTTTAATGACTTCGTGCTGGCATGGGAGGTAACGTACTATTATAATTTCAAAACCTCTATATGCAATTTATTATTTGTTTCAAAATGCCTTCTTAGTTTCCTTAATTGCAGTCCTGTTTGATCTGACTTTAAATTTTTTGAGAAACAAGATATCCGAAGAGACACTCTTAAGATCTTATTTTGATAGCTATTCATCTTATGTTGTGAGAATATCCCCTATACCTTCTTAAAGTACAAGTACCTTTCACTTAACCTTGTTTCAATCAACCTACTTTCTGCGAGTTTCATAACTATAGCATTGCATAGACATAGCATTAACCTACATATATAGTTTACTAAAATATAAATATAATATCTCAAGAGATTTAGATTGTGGTTCTTTCCTATCATAATTGTTTTAATAAAACTTCTTGTGCTAATACTTATACAGTATCAGAGATTTTTGTGTATGCTCAGGAATATTTTAGATTTTGTAGAATTTGGTCCTATATTTTCAATTTATGACTATTAAATTTTTAGATTACGTAGAGAATAGAAAACCAGGTTATATATTCAACTAATTAAATTGGATAATATGTGTTTATATGCTTTGTTGTTGTGTCTAGGGATGTCTGGTTGAAGAAACTTATCCGTATCGCCCATTCTTTAATAAAGCAAAGGTAGGACAATATACTTTATTTATTACACAATAAATCTTTCTTTGTTAGAATGTTTAATTTGTAATAAGAGATATACCAGATGGGGCTTATATTCTTATTTATTTATTTAGCCAACTGGTACGTAGTAATTACGAGAATTGAAAACAAAGTAACTGAACTTTTTTCCTCTTTTCCTTACGTCTCGAACAGGCTTGGAAGAAATCAGTATCACCTATCTCGTAAGTTAATTCTCTTTTGTCTAAACCTAATTGTTCTTATCTGTCAGTGGTGGTGTTAATTAATTACAAACTGAGCATTTTCCAATAAGGGAAGACATGCAAATAGAAAATATTTATTATATATCTAAACAAAAAGTTATTTAAAACATCTCAATTAATTTTATATTATTATTCTATAAATCCGTAAGAGGTATTTATTTGTTTTCACATAATTGTTTAAACTCATAATTGGTAAAATGAAGGCTGACAGAGTGGCCGAGTACGATGAAGGTGGCCGTGTACGTACCCAGAAAAGCTGTCATCAATACGATGAGGTAATTTTATGGCACAATGTTATTCCTGTCTTTCCTTTTCACATTATTAACGTTATCTCTTTTATGGAAATCTTATAATGACGTTTTTTAATAACATTTAAACTTAGGCTTTATGGCGGACCCATTGATTACATTCTCTTTGAAGTTACTGAATTCGGCAATCTTGATCTATACGGTCGTCTCATGACTGAAAAAAAGGCGAGTCATTTATATATCCGAAAATTTCATAATATGAGAAAATCTTTTACTTTCTGCCATTAATTTAGCTTCATTTAAGAATGATTTTAACGTCACTTCTGTGCAGTATGCAAAAATTGTTCTCCCTTCTCATACTTTAATATTATTCACAACTGAAAGCAAGCACTGCTACTTAGGATCAGTTTTCAAAGGGGTGAGTGTGATGTGAATTCTTGTTCATCATCATCATCATAACATTATTCATGATTCATTATTCATTAGTTTCAAGCTGTCTTTTGATCAAACGTTTGCGTTTTTGTCTGTCACAGGATACGATAATTGTTGAACATCTCTGAAGGGTGCATTTGGGTCTGAAGAAGAGATAGAAGTACCAACTTTGCAGAACTAATTTCTATTACCTGGGAGGCTTGTGGCGCTAAGAAACTTTGTTGTTTATGAATATTTGTTTCGACATTATATAACATAGGTTCTTTGGATTATTACAACCTAATACAAACTCTGTTGGCTTAATACCTTCTTTATTTAAATTAATTTTTAGGAAATATTTTAGTTTTAAAAATATCCAGTTTTAAAATTAGTTATTATTTTAGATTTAGAAAATCAAGATAGTTACTATCTTTCATTTTGTTCTTTGTAAATAAATTACATAAATAAAATAAAATAAGAAGTTCTTTCTTACAACATATATCTTATGTCTATCATACATCTCATATCTCTCATACTTTAATAACTTTTAAAAGTTTTAAGCAGTAGTATCATAGCTATTCTTCTTACTACCTATAATGGAAGAAAATTTATCACAAGTCACTTTCACTCTTTGTTTGATGATAAAAGCTATGATTTATGAACAGTAAAAATGAAAACTTATCAAAAGAAACTAGATTTATGAATACAAATCATGGGAGAACACTAGCTCAAATCAAAAGGCACAAAAAAAATTAGAAAGGTAAAGGTAAAGTCATGCTTTCAAGTATTTAAGAAATGATCCCTAAAGTCACCCAACGAAATTTGAGAATATTTGAAAGAAAAACATGAATGAAATGCAAGAAGACTCTAGGCACGAAGGTTTTAAACTTAAGGAAATTTGAAAGGTAAAGAATGAAAGAGTTTGAGACAATTAAGGAATACTCAAATAAATTATTAGAATAACAAGATGAATTGTTTGGAGAAAGAAGTGTCTAGATTCAAGACTTATTGAGAAAATTCTAGGCACGAAGGTTTTAAACTTAAGGAAATTTGAAAGGTAAAGAATGAAAGAGTTTGAGACAATTAAGGAATACTCAAATAAATTATTAGAATAACAAGATGAATTGTTTGGAGAAAGAAGTGTCTAGATTCAAGACTTATTGAGAAAATTCTAGTGACAGTGTCAAAGAGATATGAAACATCTCTTTGATAAAAGTTATACATGTCTTGCAAGCACAAGAGCCACACAGATTAATTAATGAGAGAAGATCATGTAGTTGAAGGTGTTTTACTTTATAATGAAGAATGTTCTAGTTCTTCCGAAACCAAACGTACCATGCAAAGTCGCCTTCTATTCCCATGAACTCTCTACTTCCCGGTACTCATCCTCTAAGCTTCCTTCATCCACCATCGAATGGTGGGATTGTTGCAAAAGATTATTCAATGTTCAATTTAGTACTTAGTAAAAAATTCTAGTCAAATGACCAATTTACCTGTGAAAAACTAGACTCATTTTTGACTAAGTTATCTAACATTGAAATATTCCCAACACGCACAAAGATGCTGGTAGGCAATGCCTTTAGCATTGTTGTTATCAAAGTGGATGGAGTTTTTGGTGTTGGAAACATAGTACCCAATATCCGGTATGTGATATCCGGCTAGGTGATCCATGTATAAATATCCAATAATCGTCTTATTGGTTATAGGCTATCCAACACCGAGTACTCGATAACTTATGTTATTGTCTTAAGTAAATCAATCAAAAGGTTACAATAATAGAATCAAAGGGTCTTCAGTCACATACAATACACCACTTCCTAATCTTTTCATGTTAATGCTCAAACTCTAAATGAAATGAAAATTTATTATGACCAATGACAATAAATTTACAAAACAAAATTGGATTATAGATAATAATTATACAAATTACGACTTATTATCGAAAACTTTTTAAAGACTTTAATAAATTATATATATTTTGAAAGTATGAATTAGAAATGGAGAACAATTTAAACTATTCATTGATTACAATTACTTGTATGATTGAACCTCCGTTGCTACTAGAGCTTTGTCCACTAATAGAGAAAAAATCGCAGCTCTAACTTCCGCAGAACGTAAGCAAATAATTTGAGAAAAAAATAATTTATTAAACAAAAATACATTTCAGTATGTTTCAACTTTAATTAAATCATATATCAAACATACGTTCCAAACTTTTTAAATATAAGATCACGATTTAAGAAAATACGAAATAAAAATTAGGGAAAATCAATTTGACTTTATTAGGACTCTTTACGTTTCAAACGTCACGCGTTTGTGTTTTTCTATCGGTTTGAACTTTCAACCTCGTATCTTACTTTGGTTTTAAATAGAACATCACATTGAGCGTGAGTGTGTATTGACGTTGTTATTTTTTAATTAAAAAATATTTTTTTACCTACTTATTTTGTATCAAATGAATGTATATAAAAACACGTAAAATAACACTTTTTATTACATCAAAATGTTTTACTGTGAAAAAGATAGATTTCAAGTCTAATTCAATTCATAAATCATATGATTTCCAACATTTATATTGCTTCGTATAAATGCATAAATATCATCGAGGAAACACGCAAATAGTACCGATAATATTTTATAATATTCCATCTATACCTTACTGTTTTCATTTTTAATTTATTCGTCCTTTTGTTCTGCTCTTGATTTTCTAACTATTTATCTTGTATTCAATACGGAGAGAGAAAATGAAAGAAAAAAACGTGAAGAAAGTTCCAGTTAAGTTCCAGTTGCTGAGCGTTAAAGTAAGTAACTTTTTAAAATGAACAATTAAGTCTTTGATGTCACTCTTGAAAAATATCCCGAAGAATAAGGGGAAAGCGAAATGCACCCTTCTCGTGTATCTCCAATGCATAAAATAGAATTGCTAAGTTTACATTGTCACAAAAAAGAAACAGAGGATTCACACTATAAAAGGAGTGCAAAATGTTACATTTCCCATAGTTTTCACTACAGTTTCCTCAAGGTTCTCCCTTTCAATGTGTGTTCTTCATCAATCATTTTGTTATCATCATTTTTCTCTAGCTAATAATATAACTTTCGTTGCCCTTTTCTTTAGTATGTATCTTTTGCAGCAAAGATAGATGTCTTTATAAATGTAGTAGCATAAACATTCTTCTGTCAAAACTCATTTAAAGCTTGCATTTCAAATGTATTTTTATCTATTTACGATTTATCATCGGTGTGAAGTTCATGAATTTTGTTATAGATTTCTGTTTCCCCCTTTCAGAAGACCAATCTTCAGCATGGCCATCAGAGAGCAAGCCTTGGAGGGTGTTCAAAATGTACGTATTATTATACTTTGAAAAAAATTTAGGTTTATTTGGTAAACTAATTGGAGTAATTCTTTCAGGAGTCTGTAGGAACCCTATCCCAGGTTATCGAGGAGCAAACAACATGGGATGAGATGTACGATGATTTTCTGGCAGATCTATGCAATGATAATGATATTTTGCCACTAACAGATGAGACTTTCGAAACCCTTTTTCAAATAGATGAGCCGATTCTTTTAGACTATTTTTCTTCGGAAGCCCTGAAAGAAGTGGAAGAAGGAGAATCAAGAGAAGTGGCTATAGATACTCCAGCACATAATGTTTCAAAAGCCACATCTTCAATGATTCAATTGACCCCAAATTCATCTGAGAGAGCTAACATTTCAATTTCACCAGGGATAGTAGTTGTATCTGATACATCCACTCCCACAGGAGAAGGACCTTCAAAAGTGCCAGCACAGGAACTAGGAGGCAACATGGGTGTAGCCAACCCTATTCTCAACTCCAGAAACTGTTCAAATTCAACTCTGTTATTGCCTCAAAACAATCCAAACTTCTGGGTTGCGAAATCAGATTCATGGAATCATCCAAGTGCAAGACTCGGAACAATGGATCCTCCAGGATTTAATGCTTCATTTCGTAATCCCATGTTCCCTAATGTAACAGGAACCTCAATCACTCGATTTCCATCACCAAGATTCCCTGTGCTTCCTTATGGTGGTAGCAGCAGCAATATTCACCAACAACATCCAAGCTCCCTTCCGTTACAAACGAATGGGATGAATGCACCAGGTGCTTCTGCAATGGTTCATCGATTTAACAACCATGGAATTTTCTGTCCTCGCCCACCATCTCTCAGCGATTTTGATACCATGGTTTCTGCATGGAAGGTCATCTAACTTGGCTCATTTTCTCTCATAAAATCATCAATATAATATATGCTATCATAATTTCAAAACTTAATTCGATATATACTTGTTCTTTATATACGCACTAATATAAATATGTCAATTTGTTTCTTACCACATACAAAATGCCTTCCCACATCTTCTTTGATTGAAACCCTATTTGAATGAACTCTTGTAAGAAAACAAAAGTTTGAGATAAACCATAATCCATCTATTCCTTTACGTTTGTCTACGTAACAATATCTATACAGACAATTTAAACATTGTTACATCATGTTAATATATAGTAGTGTTTTCTTTTCAATGTATATTTCTTGATTTATTTTGACTCTTTAGAGTTTATCGTTTTTTGTAATACATATTTACATATATAACCTTGTTCGATGTGCAATGTTAGAGTCATCAGTTAGGAAGAGACATAAGTGAAAATCAATTATATATTTTTGAAAGCAAATATATATATATATATATATATATATATATATATTTATATTTACCGTTTCCGAGAAAAAATATATTTCGTAATAAATATTTGATTAATGAAGTGGGTGATGTTTTCATAAATTTTGCATATTAAATTTATTGACAGTTTAGATGTGAAGAAGCATGTTCGTGATGTGCTTTAAGTTGCAGATGTATTAATTTTGAATTTTATTGTGTTCACCTTATATATTATGTGCAGTAATTATCACCAGCAAATATCTGATTAGGTATAAGACAGAACATATATATGTGGTTCGAAAAAGGAAATACTTTAATATTAAATTTGGTATGTAATGTTATAGCTTATATATAGATGTTCTTACATTAAATATATTTTCTTGTGCATGTAGGGATGTTTGGTTGGAAAAGTTTACTCGTATCGCGAATGCCTTAATGCTGCAAAGGTAAAAGAAATAATTTTATAGGCTTATAAATGTCTAAATTTTTGATGAAATAATATATCAGAAGTGGACTCTGTTCATGTTTTAGTTGAGCAACATTGTAACAATTATGAGAAATTATCTCGTTTTTTATATTTGAAACAGGCAGTGAGGAAACCAACATCTCCTGTCACGTAAGTGGACTCATCTTCCATTCCTATAGTTTCTTAATTGTCTTGTCTTTTTCAAAAAAAGAAAAAATTCTCAAACGTAAGGGAAAACCCTTATAATTTAGATTGGATAACTTGCTTGGGTGATATTTAATTTATAATAAAAATCAAAAAGGTATATATTATTGTTTAAATCGACAATTTATTGGAAGAATTTTTGTTTTCATTTTTCAGGCTTTATGATGATTGGTCGAGTAGGCTTCAGATCGTGCACTTCTTACCCACAAGGATGGTCAACTATACAATGAAGTAATTTTATGGCATATAATGTTATTGCTTTATTTTAATTAACGTTGGTATTTCTGAGAAATCTTACAGGTATTTTAATTACGTTTAAACTTAGGGCATGTGGTGGACCTATTGATTATGTGCTCTTTCACATAACTAAATTCAACAATCTTGACCTGTACGAACATATGAAGAGTGAAAAATTGGTATAGGAATCATTTCTTTCATGTGAATTTTCATAAGAAAATTTGTTTTTTTTTTGTCAGTCCTAGATGAATGGATATATTTGGCTGAATATATATGTAAATGCATTTTATCATGACATTTGAACATTACATCTTTATGCAGTGTGCAAAAATTGATCTGTATTCACAGACGATAATCTTATCTACAACCGAAAGCAAATATCACTTCTTAGGAACAGTTTTTCCAGGGGTAAGTGTGATGTCAAAATAATTTCACCTCAAATTGTCTTTTGATAGAGCTTTTATGTGGGGGAATTAATTTCATGTTCTTTTTCCAATATTTGTAATTTGACTAATCGGTGAGTGACACAGGATACAAGGTTTGTCATACCTTACTGATATGCATTTTGGCTTCCAAAAGTGAAAGAGACCACAAGCCATGAACTGAAGGTTGAAAGAGCTAAGAGAAAGAGACTCATCATCAGATCATGCTGCAACAACAATCTATATCAGAAAACTAATACAATAATTATCAATTCTAGTATATTTGAAATATAGTAAATGAATGTAATTGATTAATAATAAGGAATAAAATAGTGTTTACCCTAATCTCATTTCTAATTTCTTTCGAGTTATTTACCCTAAACAAACTGCTCCTTTCCTTCGTTGTTTGTATATTTATTGATGCTGAAGATGGCATATGAGATGAAAAGTTTCCATGGTGAAAGCATGCTGAAAATGACATACGTATCTCTTTGGTTGTTTATTTATAATGTTATTCTATATTGAATTTCATAAGGCAAACAAACTAAGAATGATACCAAAAAAAGCAAGCAAAATTCTTCTTCCTTCCTTCATTCAACTGTAAAAGTTGGTCTTATAAATATATTGGAAAAGAAGATATACATAGGATACCAGTGCCATCCTTCTAAGAGAAAAATATTCTTATTAACTGACAAAATATCAAAAATAGTACTTCATCTAAATGAACTTGATATCACTCGTCCAGCAATCATGAAATTATGGTGTGGGTTTTTATCGATACGCCATGTTGGACATAAACCTTTCCCCAAGGTTGGTAGAAGATGAGAAACGTTTTCAAGAGTACTAGTATCTTGACCAATGAGTATGCACATAAATTACTTTTCTTTTTAATCTATTCTTTTAATAATAATAAATTTAAAACATAATATATTTGTATAAATAAGTTTAATATTTGTAAGGTCGTTCAGTCTTGGTCTATAACCCCGTTCATTACTCTATCAATCTGGACAACTTGTTAGTCTGATACATCTTGGTAATCCTGTAGCCCAGTCCATTCGAACATCTCGACAAACCCGTCCATCTTATCAGTTTGACAATCTCGATCATCCCGACAAGGCCCCTCACATTCATCCCGACTATCCTGTCAGTCCATCCATCTCGATCAACTCGTCAGCCCGGTCCATCCATGTCAGCCTTTCTATCCCAATCATCACGTCAGCCTAGTTAACCCGTCTAACTCTATCATTCGTCCATCTTAGCCTTGGCCATCACATCAACCTATCCAACATCCATCTTGTCTATCGTGTTCATTGTGGTCATCATGTCATCCTATTCATCCGGTCCATCTTCGTGTTCATCGCGTACATCTTGGTCATCTTGTTTATCACATCCATTCCGATCATCCTGTCAACCAAGTCCATCATAGATAGCCCCGCCTTTCTGGTAGTGTCGTCAACCTTATTCATCCCGACTATCAAGTTAACTTGTCCATCTCATCCAGCATAGTCCATACTATCAGATCGTCCAATTTAGTCCATCTTGCCAATTGGTCCTTCTTGCCCATCCTGGTAGGCCTGACCATTATATCTATAACACTCCAACTATATATGAGAGTCACTAAAATATGTACCTTAAATTTTAAAACTTTTTGCAATACTATCTCTCAGTAGCTAGCATCTTTCATATAATAAATATAAATACAAATTTTTTTAGATGTTTTGGGTGTTGTGATTGATGTTTACATTATAAATATTTTTAATATATTATATAAAGTTGTAGCATCATGAGACTTTTTAATGTTGTGATTGATGTTTATGTTATAAATATTTTTAATATAGGTTTAATACCTATTTTGGTCCCTCGGTTTCTGGGGTGTTTTCAAAGTTGTCCTCCTTTTTTTAAAAGCTCACTCTTGTCCTTTTTGCTTATGATGTTAAAAAAGCTAACGGCAGACTTGACTCCTGTCAAAAAACTTGATGACTTGTACAATTGTTGTTGACATGGCACTGTGAAGTGTTTAGCCCTTGTTTGACCAATAAGATGATGCCACGTGGCAGATCCCTTTCCACCTAAAGTTAGGGTTTCACATTTGCAGAATGGGCAAGGGCTTTCTCTGCATCGTCATGAGAACTAGAGGTTCTATCACAAATTTCCATGGATGCGCGATTAAGGTATTCACAACGACAACGCGATTGTTGCACAAAGGAGAACGCCATGGCACTACGATTCGATCCTCACAATGTAAATGAGTTTCTGGTTCTATTTTGGATGCAAGTTTGATGGTGACACTTTGAGAGGAGAATGGGTTTCATGCATTTGCAAGTTGCGCAAGAATGATGAACTCGCGAAGAAGATGTGATTTAGGGTTTCAACTTCTGGATTTTTGTGTTTGATTTGCAGGTAGTGAAGATTGGTGGAGGGGCTCGCGTTGTGGTTGGCATGGTGATTCTCGTAGAGGACGAAGGTCGTGATGTTGGTTTTTTAAGCGTGATGGAATTTTGCGATGGAGGTTTATCGCGACGACGCTTGTGAGCTTGGGTTCATGGCAACAACGCAATTGGGTTGCTCTGTTATGCGATTTAGGAGTTCAAAAATTGAGAATTTTTCTGGGTTTTGTTGTGTCTGAATCGGGAGGAAGAAGATGGTGTTAATGGTGTCCTCATAGTGGACTGAAAGATGTTTTAGATTTTCAACATCATTTTAACCCTAAATGTAATTAACACTTCAAATGATGTCACAGTGTCACGTCAATAATAACTTAACAGGTCATCAAGTTTTTGTTATGGGAGCAAGTCTGTCGTAAACCTATGAACTTTTGAAAAAAAGGAGGACAACTTTAAACACACCCTACAAACCAAGGGACCAAAATAGATATTAAACGTTTAGTATATTATATAAAGTTGTAGCGTCTTGAACAATTCATATACGGGCAAACTACACATCTCTTTTAACATATTGCCATATTCATCTTTAGATATATGACTCATATGAAGGATCAAAAGATGTTTTCTGGAATATGTTGATTCTTGTAGTTTCCCATCTATGACTTGTTCATCATGCCTGAAAGCATTCAAGCATATTCTACAACTTTTGGATTATCATCAATAAACAAAAATCTATTAATTGAACGAATGATTGACAGCTACGACATCATTAACCAAATTACTCGCCCAAAGTATAGATCTTAAGAAACAATCTCTCTATGAAACTTGATAAATTATTTTTATAAAAGATCATTGGAATTCCGAAAGAACATGAAGAGGTGTTTCAACGCAACATACATTTAACCATTAGCATTCAAAAAGAAAAGAAAATTTCTCCATATAAGGTGTCAATTATCATAAACGATTCATCAGATGCCAAAATATTAGACGAAGATGATAATGATGATGATTTCTCCTTCCTTATAAATAAGTTTAAAATGTACTCAAACATGGTAGGAAAGGTAGACAATACAATACTAGAGAGTCTGAGGAAATATATTAGAAAGTCATTTACTCTCGACATAAAAAGCCTTAACGCTTTGGGTAAAAATGTTCTGAGCGGGACAAAGAAAAAGGGAGTCTCATCCATATGGGAAGACCTTGACATCTATAAATTTGAGGATGAAAAGGAAGAAGAGAGCCATGTTTTGATACTGACAAAAACACAATTCCTAACCAAACTTCAGATCACTTAAACTACATTAAAATTCATTTTCATATCATTAAGTTACTTCCAATACTGCAAGTTAGCATGTTTTAAGTCTATTAGATAATTTTAAAATCATGTGTTAACTTGAGTGTTTAAAATAAAATTTTTGAAACATCAGATGGTCTTTTAAAAGAAAATCTTGAACTCAAACATAAAGGTGTGAGAGGAGAAGAACAAGGATTTGAAACAGAAAGTTGAAACTCAAAACAGAGTTTGAGAAAACTAAAAAATAATCACTTTCAAAAGTCTTGGAAAATGTTCTATTGAGGAAGACAAGAATAAGACAATATACCTAACCAATGAAAACACTTATTTAAGGAAAATTGTATCCCAAACAATTACACGTGAAAAATTATTTGTTCTACTTGTTAGAAAATGCAACAGAACCCTTATTAAAATCAAAATCAAGATTGGATATGAACGAAAGGAGTTAAATCACATTAATCATTGGCATCCAACTCCATATAGGTGCTTAAAAATAAAACAATTTATCTTGCAAACAAAACAATGGTAGCAAGATGATCCAGAGATGGTACCTAATAGTTCATGACCGTGCCAAAACAGAGGAACATTTTATTCATTTCTTCATTTCTTCAATACTTGATGTGTTTCAAAAAGCATTTTATTCATTTCTTCCCTTTACCAACAAGTTTGATTTCATTTGAATTTGGTCCAATGGGTATGAAACATGGTATTTTAGGTTTGTTTCAAATAGCTTCTTTTCTTAGTTACCAGTTATCAAACAAATCTAATTTCATTTTTTCATTCCATTATTCCTTAAAATAAAATGTTTATCCCGATGTTATATGTTATATACATCATGAACACAAGATTTCATGTGTTTTAACGGGATGGAGGACAACAGATGACCATATTTTCTAGTCTAAATAAACTTAAAAATCTAGATTTAAAAATAACCATTTATTTACCAGTTTAGAAAACCAAATCATCATAATATACAGATTTAAAACCTTAACTTGAATAAATTCATAAAATGAAAAACCCTGGAAAATAGCAGTAAAAATAGTTGATCAAAAAAAAAAACATGTAGCGACTTGTTCGAGGCCATAATCAAAACAAAGTGAATCTGATAGGCACGGAGAATCGCAATTCTTTTCGCCAACCTTCAATGCAAGTTTCGTCATTTTTACATAATACACGCACTTGCTCTGCAAATTGGCTTTCTTTTCAACAAAAAACTTACAAAAACATACCATGATAAGCACTCAAACACGTACAGAACGGTCAGAATTAGAATTGAACACAAGAAGCCTTATCCAATTTCAAAGACGGAACAGACGGAGGATACGAGTGTGAGATGTGGTGCCCCGATTTTATAGATAGCTAAATGGAACGGAAAACCCTAATTTCGTTCTAGGCGCCACGATAGTTCTTAAAGGAATGGGGCTTCATTTCAGTTCAAAGTTGCTCGATGGGCTTTAATTAGTTATTCGGGGCAGCTTCCTGCACATCCATAATTTCTTCCTACACCTCTATATACTTAGAAATTATAATTTCATCTTTTTATTTTTAATTTCAGAATATATGCAGGCATTCAGAAATACATAACCAAAAATGAAAAAATTGTATTTCAATTATATATTTTGAAATAGAAAAATTTTAGATTATATACTTTAAAATAAAATTTTTGTATTTTTTATTATACATTCTAAAATACAAAATAAAAATTATATTTTAGATTATATATTTTGAAATACAAAATAAAAAGACTTTAGAATATAAATTTTATTTTTATATTCTAAATTATGTAAATTAGAATGTATATTTTATTTTATATTTTGGATTCTGTAATGGATGAAGTTATGGGTGGAGTTGTCGATAGAGGAAAAAGAAAGTGATGAGTGAGGACCACCTGTGTAGGCAGAGGAAGAAGGGTGCGATAATGGCCGTGGAAGAAAGGGCTTTATTATCGGTGTTTGTAATAATAATAGCAGAAAATAACATTTTTCTCAAATCATTCACTTGCAACTTTATTTTATTACAAAGATCATTTGTTTTGTTTGATCAATACTTCTTAAAAGAATTATAAGTATTTTTAATTTAATCAAAACATTTTATGTCATTCATAAACTTTAGTATCAACTAATTACTTTGAATTTTTTATATTATTGGCAAAATAATTTATTAATCACTTAACTAAATAGCATCTTGATTCCTTTATGATAACAAAAGTTACTCCACAATCACCTCTCACCTAACAATTTTATCACTAAATAATTTATCATGTTGTCTTGATTTAACTTTATAATATACTTGAAGTTCAATAAATTTCTTTAAAAAATAATTTATTTATTATTGAATTTTTGCTATCTCGTATGATCAATTTGATTTTCATCGATACTGAAGTTGGTAAAATTAAATATTATAAATAAGTAAAATTTAAACAAAAACATGTCTACATTAAAAATATCTACACTTTTCGTTTTATTTGTATAGAAAAAAAATTATAAATTATAATCTAAACAAAAATTAAAAAATTTCATAAATTCAAAGTTATTAATAAAAATCATAAAAGAAATGTCCATGTTAATGTTTATAAAAGGAAAATCTAACTCAATAACGCATGACTGTATAAATAGTCACATTACAATCTCTTTTTCAGTCCAAACAAATTTTAATTCGAGGTTAAACACATTCCCCTGTCATATATCATCACACATTAGCAGTCAATGGCCAAAGATTGACTCAATTCACCAAAATATTTAAAGCAACCAATGTTTTAATAGCTAAAACCAACGCCTAACAGATTTGACAGTCCAGAAATTAATTCCTGGCTGGAATGCATGAAATCATCCCCACCACATAATCCTTACCAACATATAGCATATAAGAGCACCGAAATTACATACATTTTTAATTCCAATCTATATTACGTTTAGTCCATGTTGAATCCATTACCAACCCTTTTATAGTCTATTCGGAAGTTTCAACCACAAATGAAACAGACAAAACACTAAAACATCATCAATTCTCATCTATTTAGACAATTTAAATCCCTTATAACATGTTATATTTTGTTTTGAAAGATCTAAGAGAAATGGAACAGAGCAAGGTACACAAACATCATCATGTATATGCTTCTTCATCCAGTTCAGTTGGCGCAACTTGTTAAGTAATTACAACCTTCAACATGTATCATACAATTCAGTCTACAGTTTAAAATATGAAAAACAGATTCCGAGTTGAAGATTGAGTATATCTCTTGCTTTTAAGTTCCTAATACAACCGGTAAACCCTAAGTACTTGGAAAAATGTCTTACCCAATCTACTTCCTATCAATAGAATAATGTAATATAAACTTTGACCATGCAATGGCACCAATCAAACACCGAACAAGGCTCATTTGAGACAATCAGAAAAGTTCAATCAATCCACTACACATGATATCTCAATTATTTCCTACTTTCCATTAGGCCACAATAACAATATTAAACAGATAGCAATTTCAGGTAACCAGATAATTCAATTTATAATTGATACATATCAGCACACCTCCATCCTTTATAGCTACATATGTACTCATAAGCCCAGCGGAACTAGTAACCCAAAAAAAATATCAAACAGAACTAACTACTACAAGGAACACTCTGACAGATACTTTGCATGTAAAAACAATACATAGATGCTTTATCACAACCACAGAATTCAATCAGACCCATAACAGAACAGCATATCAGCCTTATCTACTTAACCATTGTACTAGGCTTACGAGACAACAGCATTATTACTGATGCATCCATATCCTTAAGTCATATATCCTAGGCATCCCTTAAATAATAATTTACTCTCTTCTTTTTAACCTTATCAAAAAGTCAATGCCCAACGGAGTACAAAGGGTATTAGTGCAGTAAAACATTAGCGTCATGTAGATGGAATGGCTTGCATAGTAGTATCTGTAGTTCTGAAATTATTCTATCAGACTTAAATTACACCCTGCCAATCACATTCCATCATGCATGTAGACACCTAATACTACGCAATGAGGTACCGTATAACTAGCACAAATTTCTTCATGTTTCCATACATACATGAACACCAAAATACATACACATGACCGCATAAGAAAACCTGACTCTATCTTGAATAGAGCAAGTATCCTGCATTATGTTTATACCCCAAATTAGTGTATCATGCAATGGTTATTAGGGGGTCATCAAACATGACCAACAATCTCAAAACAATAACGTTCACAACTTAGTTAATTCCAGGTATTTGGCTACAGGGCAGAGATTAGTATTTCCTAGTTACTAGACAGTTTAGCAACTTTCATCCCTAGAACACATCCAAACAGACTACGCCTGCAGAAAGTTACCCAGCTTATAAGCTCTTAAAATAAACCAGTTTTTACATAATAAACATTTCCACTCTTTCTTTACTCCTTTATCTCATTGTATCAGAAAATGCAGTAGAGAGATACAAGTCACTCCAAATTGATGTCACATGTCATAAAGTTCAGATAGTAGGAGTTGAGTAACACCAGATTTAATCAATGTAACTAGTTAAAATGATCAAAGACAAAATGAAAGTATATTAGTGTTTAATGGTATCTAATTTTAAAAGGATGTGTAAATGAGCAAACTACACCTCGTTAGTATACATAGAAGCAATTTTTCTAATTTTTCTCATAAATCAAACGTAGAAAGAAAAAGAGAAAATAAAAAAATAAGAAAAAAGAACCACGATTTTTCAAAACTTAGAGGATTCCTCTAAATCGTTCAATCTCTCGTCCTTTTTCCTCCTTAATTCAGCCTCGTAGTTTCTCAGCCTCTCATTCATTCTCTCCTGCACATACACCATATCAAACAAACGAAAAAGAAAAAATCTTTAAAGAGAAAAGGGAAAAGGGTTTCTGAATAACCTAACGAGCCTCCATTAGGTAGCTTCAGAAAGCCATAAAATTGAAGAGGCTAAAGAAGCAACTGAAAAGAAAGAAGAGAGAGAAGGTATGCTAACCTTGTAGTTAGATTCAACACGGTGCATAACGTAGAATCCGAGGATGCCTCCAAGGATTGTACCGGCCATGATTCGAATGTAACCCCATTTTTGAGAAACAGGCTTCATTTATTGTTGCTTCACTCTTGATTTGTGCAGAGAATGGTTTCAGTTTCAGTGTTTAATGGTATGGGGTTTCTGTTTTGGAAATCTTACACTGGCCCAATTTTCACAATAAACAAGTAATTGGATCTTCAACTTTCCTCTGACCAAAAAAATAAAATCTTTAGTTCTTCCCCTTAACTATTTTCTGAGATATCAGAACAAACCAAAAAATAAATTAGCTTCGTAATATAATAAATCAGAGTTTAATTAAGTTTAACTAGTTTTATCGTAAGTATAGTTCACGTTTAAATACTAAACTGAAAAATAATGCAATTTAGCGTTTTTTTTAAGAGTTTACTCATTTGATAATAATTTACTCAATTTAGATTTATTTCAACAATCCTAATTACAACCAAAACTAAATCAAAAGAGGATATCATATACATTGAATGCTTTATAAATCTCATCCTATTAAACAAAATTAAAATATCAAACTTCATAGGCTAAATATAAAACTCATGAAAAGCAAAGTTTAGATGAGTTCTTTGAACATGAAACTGAATAATCTATGTTGAAACTTTGAAAGTCTACTTTTTTGAATAGGTGGATTCTCTCAGTAGATAGCATCTTGATGATAATAAATATAAATACAAAACTTTTGAGATATTTTGGCTGTTGCGATTAATATATTATATAAAGTTGTAGCATCGTGAGACCTTTTAATGTTGTGATTGATGTTTGTTATAAATATTTTTAATATATTATATAAAGTTGTAGCATCATGAACAAGTCATATATCGGCAAACTACACATCTCTTTTAACATATTGTCATATTCATCGAGTAAGAAATCAACACATGAAGGATCAAAAGATGTTTAGAGGAATATGTTGATTCCTGTAGTTTGCCAATATATGACTTGTTCAACATGACTGAAAGCATTCAAGTCATATTCTACAGCTTTTGGATTATCATCAATAAACTTAAATCTATTAATTGAAAGAATGATTGATAGCTACGATATCATTGACCAGATTACTCCCCCAAAATATAGATCTTAAGAAACAACCTGTATATGAAACTTGATAAATTATTTTTAGAAGAGATCATTGGAATTCCGAAAGTACATGAAGAGGTGTTTCACCGCAACCGCAACACCCATTTAACCATTAGCACTCAAAAACAAAAGAAAACTTCTCCATCCAAGGTGTCAATTATCATGAACGATTCATCAGATGCCAAAATATTAGATGAAGATGATAATGATGATGATTTCTCCTTCCTTACAAATAAGTTTAAAAAGTACTCAAACATGGTAGGAAAGGTAGACAATACAATACTAGAGAGTCTAAGGAAACATATTAGAAAGTCATTTACTCTCGTCATAAAATGCCTTAACGCTTTGGGTAAGAATGTTCTGAGCAGGACAAAGAAAAAGGGAAGTCTCATATCCATATGGGAAGACCTTGACATCTATAGATTTGAGGATGAAAAGGAAGAAGAGGGCCATGGTTTGATACTGACAAAAATACAACGCCTAACCAAACTTCCGATGACTTAGACTACATTAACATTCATTTTATTACTGAAGCATATCATTAAGTTACTTCCAATACTGCAAGTAGCATGTTTTAAGAAGTCTTTTAGAGAATTTTAAAATCATGTCTTAACTTGAGTGTTTAAAATAAAATTTTGAAACATCATATGGTCTTTTAGAAGAAAACCTTGAGCTCAAACATAACGGTGGGAGAGGAGAAGAACAAGGATTTGAAACAAAAAGTTGAAACTCCAAACGAGTTTGAGAAAACTAAGAAATAATCACTTTCAAAAGTCTTGGAAAATGTTTTATTAAGGAAGACAAGAATAAGACAATAGACCTAATCAATTATAACACTTATTTAAGGAAAGTTGTATCCCAAACAATTATACGTGAGAAATTATTCGTTCTACTTGTAAGGAAATACAACAGAACCCTTATTAAAATCAAGATTGGATATGAACGAAAGCTGAGTTAAATCACATGTATCATAACCAAAATAGATTGTTTAATGGCATTCCTAAAAAGGACTATGAAAACACACTAACAACAAGCATTCAACTCCATACAGGTACTTAAAAATAAAACAATTTATCTTGCAAACAAAACAATGTATCAAGATGGATATAGTGATTGTACCTAAACAGTGATAGCTCATGACCCATGACAAAAGAAAGGAATATGTTCAAAAGCCTTAAGAGTAAGAAAAGAGGCAAAGTCATACTCGGTGAAAATCAACAAAATGGAAAATTGAATTTGGTCGAATGGGTATGAATATTTTTGGTCCGTTTCAAATAGCATTTTTTTCATTTCTTCTCTAATTACCAGTTATCAAACAGGTTTGATTTCATTTGAATTTGGTCCAATGGGTATGAAACATGGTATTTTAGGTTTGTTTCAAATAGCTTCTTTAATTTCTTCCCTTATTACCAGTTATCAAACAAATTTGATTTTATTTTCTCAATCCATTAGTCCTTAACTTCTATTTCCTATCATTTCGAATTATAAACGTCTTGCAAAAAGGATATCGAACATTAAAATAAAATAAAATGTGTATCCCCCGATGTTATAGTACTGCATGAACACAAGATTTCATGTGTTTTAACGGAATGGAGGACATAAGATGAATTTAGTCATCTTCCGACACAATCTTGGTATATAAAAACCAGTTTGCTTTATAAATGACCATATTTTCCACTCTAAATAAACTTCAAAATCTAGATTTTAAATAACCATATATTTCACACTTATCACTATTCGATAACCATATATTCAAACTTTATTAAGTTTGAGCACAAGTTTAGAAAACCAAATCATTATAGTATACATATTTAAAACTGGATTGGTTTGATTTGAATTAGAATCATGCTACAAATTGCCATATGATCAAACATATTCCAACAAAATAAATTAATCACCATTAAAGTCAAACATAATACATTTATCTACATAATCTTCTACTATGCAAATCTCTTTCTTAGGTTTGAAGCAAGCTGCATGTTTTAAATCTATAAAATTGGGTTAATAGTGAAGCTTTTAATCCCTCTTAAAAGGATGTGTAAATGAGCAAACTACACATCATTAGTATACATAGAAGCAACTTTTCCAATTTTTCTCATAAATCAAACGTAAAAAGAAAAAGAGAAAATCAAAAAGTAATTGTCGCCGTAACGGAAACGGATAAATTGTACAAAAAATAATAAGAATTATTTTGAAAATAGAGTTTGAGAGTTGCCACTATAGTTTTTATCCTAAAAAACTAAAAAAAAACATAAAAACAAGACATGGTCTACAAAAATCAGGGATCAACTTTGCTCCTTCGTATTCTAAATTCAAAATGAGAAATTCAAAATGAGAAATCAGGAGTACATAGTTCTTTCTAAACTCTTCATTGAAATTCTCTATAGGAATGATTTTGAGAAATGATTTGAATTTTAGTGAAATGAACCTAACAAGAACTAGCCTTGCTTCTACGTATTTTCACTCACAATGAAAAATCAAGGATTACATAGTTCTGACACATATTATTTGTAGGATAATGTTAATGTTTTTAGCTTTTCTGGAGATTTTGAATTTTTGGTATTTTTGATATGATTGAGGAAAAGAAGATATTGAATACTAAGCTGATGCAGACCATCACACGAGTACTCGTATCTAATTTACTTTTATTCTGATGCGATCGTATGAGTAATCGTACCATTATTATTCTTAAATTGAAGGTACACTATTACATGATGCAAACGACCATACAAGTACTCATGCCATTATTATTCTTAAATTGAAGGTATCAAGCACTACACTTGATATACCATTATTATTCTTAAATTGAAGGTATCAAGCACTACACTTGATAAGAGATCGAATACTCATTCCATTATTTAATTTTAAATTGAGGGTATTAAACACTAGATTGATGGGCCTGTGCGGTCCAAGTCCAACTAGGGATCCAAACCTTCAGGGTGTTGTTCCCTCCACCTCCCCGTTTACTCCCTGCACCTCCTCAAAAAAATTTTAATTACAAAAAAACCCATCTCATTTTCACTCTCTAGTGCCGCCACACCCCCACCCCACTTCTTCCAAATCCGTTTGACATACTTCCTAACATCATCCTCTTTAAAAAGGTTGAACAGTTTTCGGATTTTGTCAGGGTGAAAGTATCCCTACGACGAAGGTTTTGCCAGAAACCCAAGCAATATAGGTCGCTAGGATGGATGGTCCAGCCGGCAAAATCACCCACCGCGTGTCTGGTATGTGCCATGGAGCCCTGAAGCAAGCTGGCTAGTGCAAATAGCACGAGAAACACGCTTCTTGCCATAGATGTGTGTTCTTGGAAGTAAATCATCTCTCTTTGTTTCTAGATTATACCTCTATCTATGTTACTCTTATCTCTTTCTTTTCCTCCCATTTTTGTCTTCAACCATTTCTATTTAAAACAAGAAAACAACAAAAGGCTTCACTTGAGATCCGTCTGACTTGAACGAATATCTATATTCGTCAACGGATGTCCATATCCATTGAAGGGAATTTTCCATATCCCTTTTGGATTCGAGTTACATCATAAATAAAAGTGGGCATAGGGCGAAATGAGTTAAGTATCAAGAGTTTGGAATTATTTTCCACCATTATATTTAATCCAGCAGTGTTAGTTGGATTACAAAAAAAAGTTTCAAGCCGCTGATCTTTGCTAAAGTGCAAAACACGAAGTTAAACCTCACAGAAGACCATATCATATCCCAAAATCCTTATCCTCACCCTTTGCTCAAGAATTTGTAAAGACACTTAAAAAACAATAAATAATCAAAATGCAATGATAAAGGTGTTAAATTATTAACACTTTCTCTTCAGTTTTCCTCCTGCGTGCCACGTCTTGTTCCATGGAAGTAACTAGAAGGAAAAAAAATGAAAACAATGGGAGAAAACAGGGAAGAAAACGAAACTATAACACCAAAGGAGAGAAATAAAAATGAAGAAAAGAAGGAATGAGAAAGAGAGAAGTTGTGGGGGTGGATGATAGAAACGAAAATGAGAAAGAAAAGGGAAAAGAGAGAAGTCTGAAGGAGGTGGGGTGTGTTGTGCCGCAAGGGTTTTTAATAAAAAGTATAAAAAATTACGGGTAAAAGTAAAAATATTTTAACCTGAGAACAAAAAAATAAGAGGTTCATGGAGAAGATTGCGGTGGTGTAGGGAGAACCTCTCTCTTACAATTACCAAGTTAAGAACAGATAGGTTCTCTTATAAAGAAGCAGACAAACCCTGGTCGTCATCACTCCCTGCTTCATTGGGAATCCTTATTTGTCACAGTCTCCAGTACATTAAACGGATTTCATTAGTGAACGGATGTTCATATTCGTTTCATAATACTATCAGTTTAAAAATTAAACGTATATTTTTATTCGTTCAAATATTACTAAAGGGTAAAAATGGAATGGGGAGGTGGAGGAAGCATTTTGTAGAGGTAGAGGAAGTAACACCCAAACCTTCATTTTCTCTTCTTCAGAAACCCGCAAACCCTAGGTGAAGGAGAGCAGCCTCCCTTCTCGATGAACCCACGCCGATTGTACCAGGGGTCGCCACCGAAACCCTAAAAGGCGAAAGCCATTCTCTCCATGACGCTCGTCTTCTTCTTTCAGCGAGATGCTCATAGCAACACGGCGTCGTCTCTCCCCTTCGCGATGCATTCACGGTCCAGAGTCGTTCTCGTTCCGTGTTTTCCGCCTGGCCAAAGGCATCACCAGCGACACCGATCGTCGCCGGAGTCCTCGCCAACCACCGCGTCATCTCCTCTCCTTCATATATCCTTTCGTTCGCGAGAGAGAAGTACCGCTATTCTTCATTGATGATTGTTCCTATCTTCCTCTGTTTCTTGGTTTGGCTAACTATATATTTAAATTAAGAGCTTATGATTGAGGGTGGAATGATTAATCCGTTTTGGTGTGGTGTAACAGAGTAATAGGAATAGGAGGATACAGAGGTAACGTGAATTGATGGGTGATGAATGAAATCAATGATAAGGGTGACGAAAGGGAGGTAATATCACAGCCAATAATAATCTCAACGTAATTGTAGAATCTCAAAGCGCATTTCAACTATTAAAAAGAGTCTAAACCATAACTAATGCATATAGTAATTTCATACAAGTTCGTGACATACCTCTTGAAGTTTTCTCTAATTCTCCCCTTCTGTTCCAGACTCCTTCTTTTTGGCTTGTTTTCTGTGTCTTCCTCCTTTCTTCTCACCCTTCCCTCTATCTTGCGTTCAACCCCTCTCCAGATTTCTCTTGGTTTATTTCCCCCGTTTTCTCTCTCTCTTTCTCTCTCCCTCTGTTTCCAAAACTTCTTCCTATTTTTTTTGTTTTCTCTAGCCTCCCCTAGCTGCCCCCAAAAAAAACCCTCTCTGTATGTATTGGACAATGCTTTACATTTTCTAGTTTTCTCGTCCATGTCCATGTGTGCCCCTGAATGATGAATCCCTAACAAAATAAATAAATTAAATTAAACAAAGTATAACAACAATAAATAAAATGAAACAAAATATAATAAAATGAAGCAAAAGGAAAAATTTTAAATGAGATAAAATAAAATAAAATAGAATAATAAAAAAATTAAAATAAAACAAAATAAAATAAAGTAAGATAAAACCAAATCAAATAAAAATTTGAAACAAATAAAATGAAATCAAATAGAGTCATCGAAAAATAAATAAAATAAAATAAAATAAAATGTGTTTCGGTGTAGAGATTTTCCAGTGTGTCTTTGTTGCTCCTGCTGTGATGTGTGCTTTCCTCCAATTGTTGTTGTTCATACTCTCCAAAGGAGGGGGAGGTACTACTCCGACGCTCAAGTGAGATGTGAGTTATGGAGCCTCAGCTCTCAAGAGATTGATTTTCAAGAGATTGATTATGATACTGCTCTGAAGTATTATTTAGAGTCTCTAGAACATAAAGACAACGTACCTGGACTTTGCCCTATCATTGTATTTATAAGCTAAAAAATAAAAATAACCACTTTACCTAAAAATGTGGTTAATTACTTAACCGTCTAAAATATCTAAGATATTTTATTACATAAATATTTTTATTACATAACAGAAGTTATAGACACATCACTAATAAAATAATAACAACACACGTTATTAATAAAATAGTAAAAATAAATAAATATATAAAAATTAAAAGTAAGGATACCAAAACAAATAAATCAATCAATAAATATAGATAAATAAAATATATAAAATGATAAATATTTTGCTTCCATTGCCTTAAAAATTCTTTTAGAACTTGTAAGTGATGAACGATAAAGAAGATAAATAGGAAAATAGAATTTGATGTAATGAAGAGTTTAGATATAGAAAAGGAAGTGGTGCGTTAAAGAGAAAATATTTGGATATTGATAAAGTGGTGGATAGAAATGATGAATGTAGAAAAATTATAAAATATTAGTGAAATAGTTAGATAAAAAAAAATGATTGATGAAGTAATTAGGTAAAAATAATAAAATAATATGGCTAGAGTAGGTTGGGCTTGTCCAAAAATTTTGAAGTTATGAGCATAAAATTTAGGGTATTTTACCTCTACCTCTAAGGATTTCATCTTGCACTTCCAAATTCTATAAATATCCTTGTAATTAATTAATTAGGTCTGTATTAAGTTAATTTGATCAAAATAGTTGACCAATTCAGTGATGCATTAATTAAAACAGCATGGAATATATACTTCCTTCTTCACTTTCATGTCTTCACTTTCTTTCTGTTTGCACCTCCATTTCATTTCTTTTCTTTCTTTTTTTCCGTGGTCTTAAGAGAGATCGAGAGAGATTTTTGCTAACCTTACTAGTGTTAGAGACAATTGGAAGTGGTGGTTCGAGACTGAGTGATGATGATTGACATTCAAGTTGAGAAAGTGTTTTTTTTTAAGATTTTAACGACAACGAAGTATATGGATTTACTCTTAAATTCATAGTAATCAGATATGAAAATCCAATGAATAAGTCGACATTTGATCTGATATTAAAATCTGATTTTCTCCGGATGTGAAAATCTGATAAAGTAAAAAAAATCAAACTTTGAAATTTGATGTTCTCTCTCACATTTTCATATCCAAAATATACTCTTTTTTTTTTTCTCTTACATTTTGACATCTGAGGCATATTTTGCATTTACATATTCAAACAGAGACATACATGTTTTTTAAATTTTATTTATTTTAAACTCGGTCAATAACCGAGACATGTTTGTCTCGTATCCATATCCGATGGAGGCATAATGTGTTTTTTAAGTTTGTTTATTTTGAATGTTTAATTGTATTATATTATTTTAAAATTTAAAAGTTTATTAAATTATTTTAAAATGTTTAATTATATTATTTATAATGTAAAAGTTTTTTTTGTTAAATGTTATATTATACTGTTTTAAAATTTAAAAGTTTATTTATTTTGAACTAAAAAATTTATTAGATTATTTTAAAATGTTTATTTCATTATTTATAATTTTTCATTAAATAATTTCTATGAATATTTTAAATTTATTAAAAATATAAATTTATTTAAAATTCATATGAAAAATGTTTAAAAATTATTCGGTTGTTTTAACTATTATTATTTTGGTGTTTTAATTTTTAAGTTTATTAGATTATTTTTTGATTTTATAATTTAATTATAAATGTTTAATTTATTCTATTAGTTTTTCATTTTGTTAAAATTTTGTTATATAACAAATTATATGACTTTTTTTAAATTATTTAAAAAATATTGTATGTAAAATTGATATCAAAATTCTGAATGATTTTGTAGGTACTTTTATGTATTATTATTTTGGTGTTTATTTTTAAGTTTATTAGATAATTTATAATTGTTTCATTTATTGTATTAGTTTATAATTTTATAATTTAATTATAAATATTGAATTCATGGTATTAATTTTTTATTTTGTTTTTTTATAATAAAAATTTTAAATAAATATTAAATAATTATAAATTAAAAGAGAGCAATGAAGAAGAATGAAATCCAAGACAGTAGTAAGATGAGAGAGAAACCTGAAAATGAAACTAGTTAAGAATTTTTTACCATATTTGTTTTCATTTTTAGCAAATTAAAACAAACTAAAAACGTTTTTAATTAGAGATAAAATAGACATTTTCTTTTTTAATTTTGGAGGTACAAAATGAAATCCGGGTTGGTGAAACTCCTAAAATTTATTAGATTAGATTAGTTGGCCCATTAGAAGGATTGGTAAATATGTAAAAATGGTGCGTGCGAGTTTCAAAATAGTAACAGCAAGGGTGCAATATAAGATAATAATAATAATATATTTTGTTTTTTTTAAAAATGGCATACATAATATTACATTAATTGTGAGAAGTTATAATTATAAACACCACACTCAATAAATTAAATGAATAGAATAATAGATATAAAATAAATGAGTAATGATACATGTGATATGACTCAACTTTCGTTCATATCCAATCTTGATTTTAGTAAGGGTTCTGTTGGAATTTCTAACAAGTAGAACATAATTTTTCATGTATTATTCTAACATAAACAACTCAATCATAATGAATTATTCGATTATTGATCTTCAAACCTCGGTCATCGATCCTTGATCTTTATCTCTTGATATCATCACTAACATCTCACACATAGACCTTTGGTCTATCCACTTATTAGAACCTATGTAACTAACTACTTAATATAACCGTTATAGTAACACCACTATTAAGTTAGCATAACCTATAACATTTTCAATATTATGATCATCATCATAGATATACCACTATCATGATTATCCCAATCATGATTAACATCGTCAGCATCACCAAACCATGAACTCCATTGTTACAAGACTCAGTCACATTCCTGTACCTTACCTCACCCCGCTTGTAGTCACTCATACAGACCCATCTGTAGCTTCCTCTACCCGAGTAATCCTTCTTCTAGCCTTGGACTTGTCCCCATATCACATAAGACAAAACATTTATCCCCCACCAAAGAAGATTCAACACTCGAACACCATTCTTTTTTCTATAATTTTTTGATAAAGAGATAAATATTCTATTTTTAATAACCAATGCTAAAGAGAGTCACTCCCTTTTCAACAACCATTTCCAAAGGGAATTTCCCTCCCTTTTCAACAATCCAATGCCAAAGGGAGCACCTATCTGCATATTATCTTAGGATTTACTAGGTACAACAAGTGGAGTAATCTCTCATGCCTCATGCACGTTAATCACAGACACTATTTTGCATTCCATCTTCAACTCATGCTTCAATCTCAACCATAAGTCAAATATGAACTTAAACACAACCACTAATCTCAATCTTTGATTATCATCACATTCCACAGCTCCTTAAGCTTAGGCCATGTTCATTCTTCATCAAAACGCACTATTTTCAATAAAAATACTCTAGGATAATCGATTACCATAAGTGATAATTAATTATTTCCGAAACATACACATGTATACAAATTACACTGTGATGATCGATTATCATTTAAGATAATCGATTATTAGTGGTTTCACACAACAAATCACCATAATTTATCATGCATTAAGGGATAATCAATTATTCCCACGAATAATCACATTCCTGGACCAAAAAACCTAAGGTCCAACTAGGGATGGCAATTTTACCCGCGGGCACGGGTACCCACAGGTAAAATCCACAGCGGGTAGTAATTATCTGCGGAAATTTACTACCCGCGGGTAACGGGTAGCGGGTATTTTAATACTCGTTTCTAAATGGGTCGGGTACGGGTAGTATACTACCCGTCCCGCGGGTACCCGTTACCTGCAAAAAATTAAAAAATAAATAATTTATATATTTTTAATTAAATTTAATTAAAAATAAAATAAAATTATATTTTATTAGTTTAAATTTAATTAAAATTAAATTTTAATTTACATTTAATTTAATTTAATTTATATTATATATATATATATATATATATGTATTTTTATTTAAATTTTATTTTTAAAATGTATTAAATATATTTTTTTATTTTTTGCGGGTATCTGCGGGTTTAAACTACCCGCGGGTATTTTTGAAATGGGTATCCAGCGGGTAGCGGGTAAGATAGCGGGTACGATTTTATCCGGCGGGTCGGGTTGCAGGTAGACACTACCCATACCCAACCCGACCTGTTGCCATCCCTAGGTCCAATCCTCGTATATGGATTCCAAATAACGTGAAAACATGGCTAAGACATTATACATGCATATATCTCTTGTACATACATATATTCACACTCATATGCACACAATATATCAAAAGAACCATCCAGAACCTCGTAGGAATTGATATCACACAACAAAATGTTTAAAAGCGTGTAAACGAACACAAAACCAAGTGGCGAGGGGTGAATTGGTTCTTTTAAAAACTTTGTTTTCCCTTTTAAAATTTTCTTCAAACAAATTAAAGTAAAGAGACGAAGAGATAAAGAAAATCACACAAATGATTTTTATACTGATTCGAATCAAAAGATTCTATGTCTAGTTGGTAATCACTTTAAAATAGGTAATTAATTTTTCTCTAAAATCAGTTTGATGTTACAAGATGTATAAAGAACTAAACAGAAGAGAAAACATCTTCCTTCGACACACGAGGGAATAAAGAAAAACTTGAACAACTTGGTAGAGAACCACTTTCACCTTAGTCGTACTAAGACAAGCTTCTTCTTCTTCAAGAACTTGATAAAGCAATCACTTAAAAACTAGAGCTTCCTCAAAACCAATTTTGTACTCTATAATAGTTTAGGTAAATTTGTTAAGGTTGTGGAGACTTTTATTTATAGGCCAAGGGTTAGAAAATGAAAATGCAACTCCCAATTGCCAGTTATAATCGATTACCAAAAGTGATAATCAATTATTTTAGGCCGTTATAGGTTTTAAAAAAAATGATAATCTATTATCCTTAGTGATAACTAATTATTGTCGAACCTTGAACAATTGTAACTTTTAGTGATAATTAATTATTATTGAAACGAAGTCTCTTTTTAATTCTACTCACGATAATCTTATTTATGTAATAATCGACTATTGCTTTGAGAAAATTATACTAAAAAATAAGTTACATGATATTTATATGCTTACCATTAAAGATAAGTTCTAATACAAATAATTCTACAACAAGTGCTTTAACAAGTCCTTTAGGTTTTCAAGTGCACGAGAGTGAATAAGTGCTTTAACAAGTGCTTTAACAATTCCTTTAGGTTTTCAAGTGCACGAGAGAGTGAATAAGAGGCTGAGAAACTACAAGGCTGAATTGAAGAAGAAAAAGGACAAGAAATTGAAGGAGTTTGAGGAATCCTTCAAGTTTTGAAAAATTGTGATTCTTTTTGTCAAACACTAAATTTTGTCTGAATAACTAAAATAAAACAAAAAAGTATTTAAAAGAAAACGAAAAAAAAGTAAATAAACACAAATAATAAATAATAACCAGACAATTCTTTCTTTTTCATGATGTTTATTTTGTTTTACTTTGTTGCATTTTGTTATGTAGTAAAGATATTTATGTAATAAAATATCTTAGATATTTTAGACGGTTAAGTAACTAACCACATTTTTAGGTAAGGTGGTTATTTTTATTTTTTAGCTTATAAATACAATGACAGGGCCAAAGTCCAGGTACGTTCTCTTTATGTTCTAGAGACTCTAAATAATACTTCAGAGCAGTATCATAATCAATCTCTTGAGAGCTGAGGCTCCATAACTCACATCTGACTTGAGCGTCGGGGTATCTTTGCAGGTACCTCCCCCTCCTTTGGAGAGTATGAACAACAACAATTGGAGGAAAGCACGCATCTCAGACAGCATGAGCAACAAAGACACACTGGAAAACCTCTACACCGAAACATTTTGGCGCCCACCGTGGGGCCGAGTGTCATCCCATTGATATTGCAAGGAACCAAGATGAGCGCTCGGTCTCGACATTACTACTTCGGATTAACACCATCAACATCAACCAATTTCTGCGGCTTTAGAGATAACTATTCATTTTATTATTTATTTTAGGTTTAATAGGTTCAGAGGTCCCTATATTTGTGGGTTCGTTTCAATTGGGTCCTCCAATTTTGAAAGTGATCAATTTGGTCCCTAATTTAACAAAATTGAGTCAATAATACCATTTCCCTTAAATGCAATGGACGGCATTAACTTTTTAAACATGTGGTATGTTGAAGCATCCTTCAAATAAAACTGTGCAACCTGCAAATAAAAGGATGCCTCAACATGCCACATGTTTAAAAAGTTAACGCCGTCCATTACATTTAACGGAAAGGGTATTATTGACTCAATTTTGTTAAATTAGGGACCAAATTGATCACTTTCAAAATTGGAGGACCCAATTGAAACGAATCCACAAATATAAGGACCTCCGAACCTATTAAACCTTTATTTTATAATCTTTATAAACTATTTGGAATATTATTATCACCTCAACATATAAATGCATCTGTGACTAATGCATACCAGATAAAATGCCAACTGTTTATATTATTATTGAGATTTCTTAGAGTGATGCATTAGAGAAGGCTTCGTTCAACCGTCAGGTTCAAAAAGAATTACTTGAACCCCTAACGAAACAATATAATGTGACGCAAGAGCATTGTTTCATTCATATGCCATAAAAAAGTTCGAAGCTTTTACTTTATTTTACAATTAACGTACATTTTTATCTCATTTCTCATAGTGCAGTACTACCAAGCCTCATCAAGATTGGGGAAATACCGAAAAAGAAAAACACGACTGGTGGGTGAGATCTCTCGCAAGCCCAACGATCACCACTACTATGTTCATTTCTCCACCACTCCTGGGGAGATGGCGTACCCGTCCTCCACAATCAGGGCTCATCAGGAGCAGCACAGCGGTCAATGGGTTTTCTCCGATTGATGAGTTCGCGCTTCCCATAATTAAAATAGGCGTTCAGGCCACCTACAACATCACTAGCGGCTTCTCCATTCCCGCTTCAAGGCTGGCTTTACCCAACACCGACTTCATGCTCGATCAATGCCAAACTCATCGCCGACGCCGACGACGCTTACGGCAACACCATGAATCTCAATCTCGAAAGAACCGTTAAGCGGTTTCATCTCCACCGCCCTTGCCTTCGAGCCCGTTGTGAACAAGTTTTTGAAATCAATATCGCTCACGTTGCGATTTCTTTGGCCCAATATCATGTTACTCAAGATTGAGGGAAGAGAAGAAACACAAGGCAACAACGAACGGTGGGGCCGAGGGCCATCCCGCAGAAGCTACGAGAGGAGCCTCGGCCTCAACGAATCACTTCTTCGGATAAAGCTACTCCAACAAGATGAAGCTGCCGCATCACCGCCAGGATTCCCCTCCCTGAGCCATTAAACGCCAATGTAAACACCGTTGCGAAATCATACCTCTTTGCATATCAGACCCAGCGCAGGGACAGCCTCCAAATCGCGTCCGTCCATCAGCCTCTATCGCCTGCTGTCACAAGGGCACCATTAATTCATTCCTATCGTCTACACGATCGCACAATCCTACAAATAAAAACCCTCAATTCCCAAATTATAACCTAAGCAGTTCGCGAATTCAAAACCCCTGGCCATCCAACTCGCCGTTCGGTTCCGCCTCCACGCCATATGTGGTGCCTTCAAACCAAGACTAGGGTTAGATACTGTACCGTGCGATCCGTACGACACATAGACTGAACGGTCGTCGAAGGTCGTCCATTCAAGACGACCATCAAGAACGAGCCGCACTCTAAGGTTGTCCATCTAGGTCGATCGACAACACTGTGCGTGTATCATGACCGATCGGCATAACCAAGCGGCCACTCACCCAGGATTGACATCCTTGATCGCTCACCCTTCTGAACAGGCCGAACGTCCATTCAGTAGCCACGAGCGTTCCACCACTCGTCCGTCCAACCTCACATATTGTCGGGTCTTCGTCCTCAAATACTCCAGTGTGCGGACAATCGGCTCCACCAGCGTTCGGTCATGCGACCAAAATGATGCTCAGTTATTCGGCCTCCTGACGTTCGGCAGCTTGGCCTTGACCGTTCGGCCTTCCTTATAGACGTTCGGCCTAAAGCGTTCGGCACTTCGCTCATCGTTGATGATTCGGTCTCTAGCGCTCGGCCTCAACCGCTCGACCATGCATCGACACAAGCGCTCCAGCATTCGGCCGTACTCTTGTTCGGCCTCCTGACGTTCGGCACCTCGGCCTCACTGACGAGCGCTCCAGCATTCGGCCGTACTAAAATTGAGGAACACTCCTAGACCTGGTAGATGTTCGCCCTAGAACACCCAGGTGCATTAAATAAAGGGATACACTCCCGCTGGTAGATGTTCGCCCTAGAACACCCAGGTGCATTGAACAAAGGGATACACTCTCGCTGGTAGATGTTCGCCCTAGAACACCCAGACCATCAAACCTAGGGGACCATCCTCTAGCCTAGCTTATGTTCGCCCAAGAACATCAAATTTTCAAACATTTTGCCGTTCGACATCAAAAGTGTTCGTCATTTGGTTTCAACCGCTCGACAATCCATTTCAACGAGCGTTCAAAAACTGCTCGTCAATTCATATGTACGAGCGTTCAAAAACCGCTCATCAATTCATATGTACGAGTGTTCAAACACCGCTCGACAATCCATTTCAACGAGCGTTCAAACACCGCTCGACAATCGATATCAACGAGCGTTCACAAACCGCTCGTCAATTCATGTGTAAGAGCGTTGAACCACCGCTCGACAATCCATGTCAACGAGCGTTCAAATATCGCTCGACAATCCATTTCAACGAGCGTTCAAGAACTGCTCGTCAATCCATGTCAACGAGCGTCCAAACACCGCTCGACAATCCATTTCAACGAGCGTTCAAAAACCGCTAGTCAATTCATATGTACGAGCGTTCAAACACCGCTCGACAAACCATTTCAACGAGCGTTCAAAAACTGCTCGTCAATTCATATGTACGAGCGTTCAAACACCGCTCGACAATCCATTTCAACGAGCGTTCAAACACTGCTCGACAATCGATATCAACGAGCGTTCAGAAACTGCTCGTCAATTCATGTGTATGAGTGTTCAAACACCGCTCGACAATCCATGTCAACGAGCGTTCAAATACCGCTCGACAATCCATTTCAACGAGCATTCAAGAACCGCTCGTCAATCCATGTCAACGAGCGTCCAAACACCGCTCGACAATCCATATCAATGAGCGTTCAAAAACCGCTCGTCAATCCATGTATACGAGCGTTCAGACACCGCTTGACAATCCATGTTTACGAGCGTTCAAGCAGTTGGCCGTTCGGCCTCAAATTTGTTCGACCTTTTGGTTTTAAGCGCTCGACAACCCATGTGTACGAGCGTTCAAGACAGTCGGCCGTTCGATTTCCCTTTGGTTTCAACCGCTCAGCCTCACATGTCACTCGACCCCTCGACAACCTATGTGTCGAACGTTCAAACAGTCCTCACGTTCGGCCTCGCATGCCACTCGGCCTCTACCGCTCGGTCATACGTATCCTCACGTTCAGCTTCACTCGCTCCAGCTTTTTGCCGTTCATCTTCGCCTCTTTTTGGTCCATCAAACTCAACCACTCGGTCATCCTTGTTTTAAAACGTTCAGTCCACACATGAGTAATAACCAGGAACACGCTCTCTAATACAGCGAAGACAGCCTCCCTCAAACTCATAAGTCCTATAGTTACCACGTCCATAAAACAGAACGGTTAACTCGGACTTGGGGGGCATGTTATGTAGTAAAGATATTTATGTAATAAAATATCTTAGATATTTTAGACGGTTAAGTAACTAACCACATTTTTAGGTAAGGTGGTTATTTTTATTTTTTAGCTTATAAATACAATGACAGGGCCAAAGTCCAGGTACGTTCTCTTTATGTTCTAAAGACTCTAAATGATACTTCAGAGCAGTATCATAATCAATCTCTTGAGAGCTGAGGCTCCATAACTCAAATCTGACTTGAGCGTCGGAGTATCTTTGCAGGTACCTCCCCTTCCTTTGGAGAGTATGAACAACAACAATTGGAGGAAAGCACGCATCTCAGACAGCAGGAGCAACAAAGACACACTAGAAAACCTCTACACCGAAACAACTTCATTATTATTTATTTATTATTATTATTTTTATTTTATTAGTGAGATGGTTTATACCTCATATTTATTTATTTATTTTATTTTATTAATGAAGTGTTTATAACTTTTTTTTATTTATTTATTGTTTTTATTTTTTTATTAGTGAGAAGTTTATATCTTCATTTTTATTTATTTATTGTTATTATTATTTTATTAACGATGTGTTAAAATCTCATTTTTTTAATTGTAATTAATATACTTAGATGATTTTGGATATATATATATATATATATATATATATATATATATATATATATATATATATATATATAATCAGACAGGGCGTCACTGAGAAAAGGGTTAAAGGGACCACCGACAAGGTTGGAATTGTTGTCATCCAACTCGTTGGCGAAGGTACGTCCTTTAGAGGTTTCGTCGATGGAGTGGGACTCACACTTAGAGTAAACGATGTCGTCGTTGGAGTGGTCGAACACAACCTCTGTTTACTTCTTGCAGTCGTTGCAGAACGTGTTTAACATGGGAAATGAGAGAGGAAGACGCTCTTGTGCGAGAATAAAAAGAATAGTGCAGTAGGATAAAATATCGAGGGATACTGACTCAGTTATCTACTTAACCGATGTCTAAAGTGTTTGAAAAAATTTTAAAATTGTTTTATGCCTCGATTATGAAACAACCGAGGTAAGACAATTTTTTGTCTCGGTTCCCTTTGAATCGAGACCTATAAGTTCGTTGAAATTATAAAAGTGCCACTGTATTTTCTTATGCTTCAATTTTCTGAAAACCGAAGCGTATTACCCACGTTAATCTCCGTTTTGCACTGTAATATATATTCACTTATAGTTATTTAAAATACAGTAGGCATGTGAATTCTTTTATTGAGTATATATAAATAATGAAAATAGTAAATATTTGTTGTATGTATATTTGTTATTGGAATAGTATGGAGCGTTGTGATGTTATAATATCTATCCATAAAAAAAATTGTTAATGGAGAAATTGAATTTTTATTAGATAAATTGGATTATATTGTATTCTAATTAATCAAAATAAATTAATGAATTATTTTATCTAATCTAATATAATCTCAAAAAATTTATAAGATTTATCGAGTTTAACACCATATTTGTTTCTACAAACCCAAAACAATAATATAAAAAGACGGAAATATCTGAAGTCCACTCCTTCTGCTTTACCATTAATAATTTCTAAACTTACATAGTGAATTTCAAAACGCGACGTGCATAATTGTCAAACACGTGTAAAGAACGAAAATTGATTTGGCAAATTTGGTCAAGAAAATAAAAAGTTTGTCTATTTTTTCACTAAATCACTTTCATTTTGCACTTCCATTGATATTTTGGGTCCAAAAAGTTCATTATTTTAAGTTCATTGTTTTGGGTCCAAAGTTATTCTAGTTAATTATCAACGTAAGCTCATGGAGACATTCAACGAATTAGCCAATTAACCTCTTTATAATCATTGTTGCTTTGAAACAAAGAAGAGATTATTGGAATTTTTAGTTAGGTTCATATAACTTTGGTGCATATGAAAATTACTTAATTACATATTTTACTTAAATACCACAATTTCATAGAATTTATAATTCGACACTTTCTTCATATTTTACAGTCATATTTTTCAATTCTCACATATTTATCATATGTAATACAATGCCTGTATATCCTAATAAAATGACTACGTTTCATCACAATTTTTTTTGCTATATATTAGAAGGTTTAAATTCTAATATCATCCTCATATTTGTTGGAAAATCTCGAATGGATCCTCATTTTTTCAACTATCTCAATTGAATCCATATATTTATAAAATTGAACTAATTAAGCCTTGTCCATTAAGTTTTCACAAACGACGTTAAAATTTGCTGACGTGGAATTTGTTATTTAATTTGTTATTAAGTCTTGTATAAGTGTTATATAACGTCTTATGTTATATTATTTAATTGTTCAGATTACAGATTTCTTTGGATTAGGAGATTTTTAATGAAATAGGGTTAGAGGCGTGTCGCGATCGGAAAGGACCTTCGCCAACGACGACGATGATGGTTGTTGACGGTGAGCTGGTCTTCCCTCAAACTTAACTATTGAAGCCTATGGCCAACAGAACATACAAGACCAATGATCCCTTCCAGTTGCCCACTACGTGTTGTGGCTAACTTACTGGTGGAACACTCAATAATGGTTCCCTGGATCTAGTGTAATTTTTGGGAGTCCACATATCTTTTCTCGTGAAGACAAGGAAATTTTGACTAAGATGCCCGATAGAAAAAGTTATTGAGTAAGTATTCAACATTTAGGTGACTACAAAATTGTGGTTTTTTTTAACGCAGCTCACTTTGGGATGTTGAATTCTAAGTTCCAAAGAGAATGATAACCAAACATTTCTCGTCGGTTACGCAAATAGACCAAATTGTGCATAACCTCTCCTCTGAGCTTTTGAAAGAACCAGACTTTGACCCTATCTCAGTTTCGAAGCACCTCTACCTCAGCTACTCCACATCACTCCAACCCCATATTTTATTCTCCAAACCCTAAACCTTTGTCCCGAAGCTGGCCGTAATGTATTAGGCTTCCATCAGTGGCTCTCTTCCAATCCCTAATTCACACACATTGACCACACACCATTGATGATGTCATGCTCACTATCCTGCAGAATATAAACCAGGGACAATTGAAACCTACTGAAACAGAAACAACAAAAAGGTAGGAAAAAAAATTAAAATTTCGGGAGGTGTTTTGAAAACTTGTGTTTGTGTCCCGAGCACATTTGATGTTGGTTAACGAAGAAGAGAATGGAACAGTAAAAAGATGAATTGCGAGATGATGCTTCTTGAATTAAAAAAATGAAAAAGAAAAGATGAAAAAGGGTAGCAGTGTACAGACCTTGTCTTTGCCGTGGTCTCTCAATCTCATCTTGAGCATCTGTCTGCCAAGCTAATCAATGGAATTGGAAGAAGCATTGAAGGCAGAGTTAACGGACCTGGAACTGCAAGTGTTGGGTGTTGCAGTGTGAAATGGATTGAGGTACTACGCGGTGACTACCAAGGTTTTGATGGCTGGGTCAGATTCCTGTGTTTGTCTTCTCTCTTGTGTTTGTCTATTGTGTTCACTGATCAAATCTAATTCCCTTTCTCTAACCCTATTTACTTAAAAAATTTCTAATCCTAAGAAATTCCTAACATTACTAATTTAATTTTGTGCCACGTCAAAAATTGTTAATTTAGTTAAAAAATTCCACATAATATAATAGTTTTACATCAGCAGATTAAGTGTGCAACACGTCAACAAATTTTAGCGTTGTCTATGAAAACTTAACGAATAAGGCTTAATTGGTTCAAATTTTAAAATATTTGGACCCAATTGAGACAATATTTCAAATATATGAACCAAATTGAGACACTTGAAAAAATTAAGACCCACTTGAGATTTTTCAATAAATATGACCCAATTAACCTCTTTCATAATCATAAGGGATTATTGGAATTTTTAGTTAGGTTCATATACCTTTGCTGCATATAAGAATTACTTAATTACATATTTTACTTAAATATCACAATTTCATAGAATTTATAATTCGACATTTTCTTCATATTTTACAGTCATATTTTTCAATTCTCACATATTTATCACATGCTGAATATGTAATACAATGCTTTTATATCCTAATAAAATGACAACGTTTCATAACAATTTTTTTGCTATATATTAGAAATATAAAACTTATAACCATAATATATTGTAATTAGTAATTTTTAAAATATAAATTATATTTTCTTATTTTTATCTCTGGAGATAAAGTTTCTGAGATATTACAAAAATATTTTTTCACAGCTATTCAAAATTAATATATGAAAAATAAGTTTTTAGCGTTTAAATATACATAATTTTTTGATAAACACTAGTGCAAAAATATCGTATAACGTCACGCGTTCAACGTCCAACTATTAAATAACCAACATTCAAAATAACCAGTGGCATTTTTGAAATATATGCAATTATTAGACGTCATTTAAAATTGTAATTTGACGTCAATTTGTGATATTGTATAAATTTTTTGAAAATGCTTGCCGTGAAGGTGAAAATTTATTTTCGTATGATGTCAAATTCCCTAAAATTAGATGTCAAAAGTATATAAAACGTCGAATGCCCCATCGTTAGATGTTAAAAGGTTAGTGAATTCAATAAAAATTTGAGCAGGAGATTGAAAATTCATTCACTTTATCTTAACGCGCGATACTCTTTTCTCTACTCAAACTTTTCTAGAACTAAGTTTAACGACCATCACATGTAATCTTTCTTTCCTTTGTTACAAATGCAGATATTTACATAAAATATCTTAGACGGTTAAGTAACTAACCACATTTTTAGGTAAGGTGGTTATTTTTATTTGACTTATAAATACAATGTTAGGGCCAAAGTCCAGGTACGTTCTCTTTATGCTCTAGAGACCCTAAATAATATTTCAGAGCAGTATCATAATCACTCTCTTGAGAGCTGAGGCTCCATAACTCACATCTGACTTGATCGTCAGAGTATCTTTGCAGGTACCTCCCCCTCCTTTGGCGAGTATGAACAACAACAATTGGAGAAGAGCAAGCGTCCCAGACAGCCAGGAGCAACAAAGACACACCAGGCAACATGTACACCGAAACATTTTGGCGCCCACCGTGGGGCCGAGTGTCATCTCACAGAAGCCGCAAGGAGCACTCGGCCTTGATGATTCATTTCTTCGGATAAAGCTACTCCATGAAGACGAAGCTGCCGCATCACCGCCAGAAGTCTCTTCCGCGATCCATTGACGCCACCACGAGCACCTCTGCGAAATCGCGCCCGTGAGTACATCAACGAAATCGCACCCCTTTGCGGGTCAGACCCAGCGCAGAGATCGCCTCCAAATCAGGTCCGTCCATCAGCCTTCGTCGCGCCACCAGACAACGCTGTCACACGGGCACCATCAAATCATCCTCCACCGCCGCCTCGACTCAGACAAGCGCCGCCCTCACCAGCGGCAACGCTTGCATCTCCAAATTGCGCTGTCTCCAACACTTCTTCCCAACCTAAATACTCACCGCCAAAAATATCCGCCAAGCCTCCCATGGTCTTCGATCACCTTGGATCACAGCTTCCGTCGACGACAACCTCATGATCGGCCGTTCCGCAGTGTGACTGATTCTAGGGTTTTTTGGGGTAAAAAGGGATTTGACAGAGAGGCGAGAAGAAGACGGTTGTCACCCAGAGACAAACCCTTTCGGCGTCTTGTCAGACCCATTCTCCGCATCTTTCGCAATACTCACCCCATCCACGCGTAGTTCGGTTCTGCCTCCACGTCATCCAACCCAGTTTCTATTCCAGGTCGACCATCAAAGATTCGCCACCCTCCAGGTCGACCATCTAGGCTGACCGACAAGAACGAATGTGTCGAGACCGATCGGCAAATCCTTCCTTATTGTCGTTCGACAATTTCCAGGTCGACCATCTCCTTGCCGTTAGACCATTTCCTGGTCGACACTCAAGAACGAGCCGCACTCCATTGTCGGTTCTTCATCCTTCAACAATCCAACGTTCGTCCACTCGGCTCCACCAGCGTTCGGTCATTCGACCAAACAGATGCTCGGTTATTGAGCCTCCCTGACGTTCGGCAGCTTGGCCTCAACCGTTCAACCATCCGTCTAATCGACGTTCGGCAGCTTGACCTTGACCGTTCGGCCTTTCTTATTGACGTTCGGTCTCCAGCGCTCGGTCATGCATGGTCTCACAACACTCAATCGTTCGGCAATTCGGTCTCACCGCCGTTCGGCAATTTTCAGCATAAAGCATCCAACAGTCGTCCTCAATAACGTTCGTCCTAAAACGTCCCGCATTCAGCCTCGCGTACGTTCTGCCTTTCGGCTTCGAGGACGCTCGACAATCCACGGCTACGAGCGCTCCAACATTCGGCCACTCGACGCCAATGACGTTCGTTCTCTTGGCCTCAACGTTCGGCCATTAGATTTCTCGGACGTTCGGCCTAGAGCGTTCATCACTTCGCGCATCATCAACGTTCGGCCATTAGATTTCTCGGACGTTTGGCCTAGAGCGTTCGTCAATTCGCTCATCATCCACGTTCGGTCTCTAGCGCTCGGCTTCGCGTACCACTCGAATGCTCGACAATCAGTGTGTACGAGCGTCCCAACAGTCGGCCGTTCGGCCTCGCCCTTCGGATTCGAACGCTCGACAATCCCTGTGTACGAACGTCCTTGCTGTCGGTTGTTCGGCCTCGAAGGTGTTCGACCTTTTGTTCAAACGCTCGACAGCCTATGTATACGAGCGTTCAAACAGTCGGCCGTTCGGCATCCCTTCGGTTTCAACCGCTCGGCCTCACGTTCGGTCTCTACCGCTCGACCATTCTTCAACACGAGCGCTCCAGCATTCGGCCATACTCTTGTTCGGCCTCCTGATTGGCACCTCGGTCTCATTAACGTTCGACATCTTGGCTTCAACCGTTCGGCCAATCGCTTCATTAACGTTCGGCAATTTCCGCAGGAAGCATTCGGTCATTCGAATTAACTGACGTTCGGTCACTCGATCTCTTTGACGTTCGGCCTCAAGCGTCCAACATTCGGCCTAATTGACGTTCGGCCGCCAGGTTTACAAATTGACCGAACGGTCTCACCTAGAACACCCAGGTGCATTAAATAAAGGGATACACTCCCGCTGGTAGATGTTCGCCCTAGAACACCCAGATGCATTGAACAAAGGGACACACTTACGCTGGTAGATGTTCGCCCTAGAACACCCAGACCATCAAACCTAGGGGACCATCCTCTAGCCTAGCTTATGTTCGCCCAAGAACATCAAATTTTCACAGATTCTGCCATTCGGCGTCAAAAGCGTTCGCCATTTGGTTTCAACAGCTCGACCATCAATGTCAACGAACGTTCAAAGAGTCGGTCGTTCGGCCTCAAAAGCGTTCGTCATTTGGTTTCAACCGCTCGACAATCCATTTCAACGAGCGTTCAAGAACCGCTCATCAATCCATTTCAACAAGCGTTCACAAACCGCTCGTCAATTCATGTGTACAAGCGTTCAAACACCGCTCGACAATCCATGTCAACGAGCGTTCAAATACCGTTCGACAATCCATTTCAACGAGCGTTCAAGAACCGCTCGTCAATCCATTTCAACGAGCGTTCACAAACCGCTCGTCAATCCATGTTTACGAGCGTTCAAGAAGTTGGCCGTTCGGCCTCAAATTTGTTCGACCTTTTGGCGCTCGACAACCCATGTGTACGAGCGTTCAAAACAGTCGGTCGTTCGACTTCCCTTTGGTTTCAACCACTCAGCCTCACATGCCACTCGGCCGTTCGACAACCTATGTGTCGAACGTTCAAACAGTCCTCACGTTCGGCCTCGCATGCCACTCGGCCTCTACCGCTCGGTAATGCATATCCTCACGTTCGGCCTCAGTCGCTCCAGCTTTTTGCCGTTTCGTCTTCGCCTCTTTTTGGTCCATCAAACTTAACCACTCGGTCATCCTTGTTTTAAAACGTTCAGTCCACACATGAGCAATAACTAGGAACACGCTCTCTAATACAGCGAAGACAGCCTCCCTCAAACTCATAAGTCCTATAGTTACCACGTCCATAAAACAGAACGGTTAACTCGGACTTGGGGGGCATGTTATGTAGTAAGATATTCACATAAAATATCTTAGACGGTTAAGTAACTAACCACATTTTTAGGTAAGGTGGTTATTTTTATTTGACTTATAAATACAATGGCAGGGCCAAAGTCCAGGTACGTTCTCTTTATGCTCTAGAGACCCTAAATAATATTTCAGAGCAGTATCATAATCACTCTCTTGAGAGCTGAGGCTCCATAACTCACATCTGACTTGATCATCGGAGTATCTTTGCAGGTACCTCCCCCTCCTTTGGCGAGTATGAACAACAACAATTGGAGAAGAGCAAGCGTCGCAGACAGCCAGGAGCAACAAAGACACACTAGGCAACATGTACACCGAAACACATGTTAATTAACTACTTTAGGTATGATTTTTATTTGTTTTGACCGATTATTTTCGTGTTCCCTTCCTTCATAGGCGCATTCTGCTTTCTCTCTTATTGGTGACAACACTTTATTCCGACGAACCCACCTTTTGAAGGTTAGTTTTCATTTTCGTTTTGAATAACTAATTTGTTGAACATGTTTGTTGTTGTTTTTTTGTTGAACTTGTTTGTTGTTGTTGTTTGATTGAACTTGTTTATTGTTGTTGATTGATTGAACTTGTTTGTTGTTTGTTATTGTTGTTTGTTGTTGATACTACACATAGACATTCATATTTCGTTCATGTTGTATAAAATACCAAAAACTAAAATTTGTTTTTTTTTCTGTTTTTCAGATTTCGTAGACTTGTAAAAAAGATCACAATTAATTAAAAAAATTAAAACAATTGATTAACGTCGAATATTGACAAAAATCGACGTTAATTTGTTTGACATCGAATTGTTCTCTTTGATGTCAATTTAACGTCTTCCGATATGACATCGACCTCGAATTCGACGTGAAAGGCCAAAAAACACCGACGTTATACAATGTTTTTGTACTAGTAAAAATATAAAATGTTGAAAATTAAATTATTGGTTATATATATATATATATACATATACATATACATATACATATATATATATGTATATATATATATATATATATATATATATATATATATGTATATATATATATATATATATATATTAATTAGTAGTGTAGGGTTTTAATCAATATGAGTCAACATAAGTCAATTTTCTAAGTTGTCCCATAAATGATGCCTTTTGTGATTGACGTTATACAATGTTTTTGTACTAGTAAAAATATAAAATGTTGAAAATTAAATTATAGGTTATATATATATACATATGCATATATATATATATATATATATATATATATATATATATATTAATTAGTAGTGTAGGGTTTTAATCAATATGAGTCAACATAAGTCAATTTTCTATGTTGTCCCATAAATGATGCCTTTTGTGATTGATTTTTAGTTAACATCGACCTAGACCACTGTCGCAAGTTTATACAACCCAATCACACCAACAAGTATACTAGGTAGATGTAAGATATATAAAGTTTTGTATCCAAATGAATTTGGCAGAAAAAGCAAGGTTCTAACTGTCTTGATCCTTATAAAAGAGTAACCGTGAAGGTGATGTTGTTTAAAACAAATTTGTGTTGTGAAGTTATTATAAAATATGTTTAGAAAAATTCTAACTGTATTGATCTTTATAAAAGAGTAACCGTGAAGGTGATGTTGTTTAAAACAAATTTGTGTTGTGAAGTTATTATAAAATATGTTTAGAAAATAGTTTGGATTACTATATGAGTGACTTTTAAATAATTAAATTGTATTCGAGTTTGACTTCACTTTTCTCTCTCTTGTATTTAGATTTATCAATAAATATGGAATTGCAAATGATCAAGTCATGGGAGTTTGGTTAATGTAACTTTAGGTTCATTCCTAACACCTAGAGCTAGAATCACCACCCTTCAGTATGATTCTTTAGTGATTGCTTAAATGAATAACCTACATTAAGATCAAGACTTTATATCCAGCTGCAACCCTATATCTATTCCTAGCATTAGAAACACATAGGAAAACTGATTGGGCCACAACTTGACACTAGTTCCCACTGAATCTCAAGCCAATGAATTAAGACGAGTGATCAGTTCATCCAACGTTAAGAATAAATCAATTCACAAACTTATAATCAAAATCAAACATTCATAAATGAAAGACGGTACCAAATACAAGAGAGTTCAAGTAGTTACATCTCACACTAGTATAAAAACAACATATAATGTCACAAGTTCAACGTCCAACCACTGAATAACCAACGTTAAAATGAGCGGTGAAATTTATGTAAATAAATGCAATTATTAAATATCATTTAGAATTGTAATTTCACGTAAAATAATATAAAGCGTCAAATGGATTTTAAATTCGATGTCAAAAGGTTAGTGAATTCAATAAAAAATTGATTGGGAGATTGAAAATTCATTCACTTTATCTTAGCGCGCGATACCTTCTTCTCTTCTCAAACTTTTCTTGAACGAAGTTGACGAGCATCATATGTAATCTTTCTTTCATTTGATACAAATGCATATTAATTAATTACTTTATGTATGATTTTTGTTTGTTTTAACCGATTATTTTCGTGCTCTTGTCCTTCATAGGCGCATTCTGTTTTCTCTCTTAGTGTGACAAAACTTTATTCCAACGAACCTACCTTTTGAAGGTTAGTTTTCGTTTTTATTTTGAAGAACTTATTTGTTGAACTTGTTTGTTGTTGTTGTTGTTTAGTTGAACTTGTTTGTTGTTGTTGTTGTTTGATTGAACTTGTTTGTTGTTGGTTATTGTTGTTTGTTGTTGATATTGCACTACAAGTTCATAGTTCATGCTTTATAAAATATAAAAAATTTAAATTTATTGTTTTTTCTTTTCAGGTTTCGTAGAATTGTAAAAAAGGATCACAATTAATTAAAAAAAACTAAAAAGATTTTTTAACGTCGAATATTGACAAAATTCGACAATAAGTTTAATGTCAAATTTTTTAAATTCGACGTAAATTTAACGTCTCCTGATATGACGTCGTTTGCGAATTCACCATTAAAAGATAAAAATATTCGACGTCGTATGCGATTTTTGCACTAGTGTCACTCAACACACATTCAACACATTGGAGATTTAGCTCTTCATAAATGATAGGAATAAGTTACAACAAGGAAGAAACTCCATCTTTCTTAATACTGTATTTTCTCTTCTTTCCCTTGCTTCAAAACTCCTTTTTAGCTTCTTTTAAGTTGTTGATAAAACTCTATATTTTCATCTTTTTATTTAGTAAAAATCTTTTTCCGTGCATTAAAACTCCTTTTTAGTCTCATTTAGTTTCCAAATCTTTAGAATTAGGTTACATTTTGGTTACGATATAAACATAGAAGTTTTGTAAAAATGTTGCTAATTTTTTGTTTTAGATACTTAAAATGTCTTTAAATAAATTGTTTTTTTCTCTTTTAGAAAAATCAGAATAAAAATTGAAATTTTCTTAGATAAGTCTCTACTTTACTGGGCAAAAAGAGACTTGATGCTTGAAGATTGATCATGTTTGGAACCAATGTGTAAGTTTGACTTAGGATAGAAGTCTTTGTGTGTGTTGTAGTTATTCAACATGTTAAAATGGTGTTTAATAGGTTAAATGACTTGCACATATAGTTTTGTGAATATCATGTTTAATTGACTCAAATAACCATCAATTAGTTGATTTCACTTGCATAACTAAAATCAATTGATTAAGAATTACTTTCAATTTATTAAACAAGTCAGTTTGCAAGCTATATAGCCTTTCTTTTATGTGAAATGAGCAACACTTATCGAAAGCACAAAATTTGTTTTGAAAACTAGAAAAATTCATACTCTTAGAGGAAGAATGTGTTATTGTTGTTCGTGATTGATCTTGCAAATGTTGAAGATGTGACTGCTCCTTGTTGAAGATGTGTAAAAAGGTTCTTGATTGACTAGGAATAGTCAATCTTGAGGTTTGATCCTTCTAATGTATTCATTCACATGTGTTTATATGTTGTTTCTTGTGTGAGTCTAGGTCTGCAAGAGTGATTCTTATTGTGCTTTGATTGTGTCTTATGTGATTCACGAAACTTGGGTTTTTTGTATAGTTTCTATTACAAGAGTTCAGTTGTAAAGATATTGTAATATCTTGAAATTAGTGGAAAGTCAAGCAAAGGTTGTCTTGACTAACTAGATGTAGCTCCTTTGAAATGAACCAATATAAAATTTTAATGTATTGACTTTAAGTGTTTGCAAATTTAAAGTTCTAATTGTTTGTTCCAAGAAATGCTATAAATTGGATCTTTAATAATAAATTTAGTATAATTGCATAATTAGTTAATAAATTAAGTGTATTTGTTACTTTTGTGATTGATCTTTAGTATCATATAAATCATATATGCTATCTTATTGTTCTGTGAAATATTATAAAATTCATTGTGAGAATTTTTATTAATTATTTTCATATTTTAATAAGTTAAAATTTTTGATTTAGGAATGTAGCAAGTTTTGAATCTCGTGGTCATTAAGATGTAATAAAACCTTTTTTCATAAGTTTTGAACTTAAAAAAAAGGGCCAATTCAAACCCATTCTTGGAATAAATCCTTTTTAGTGATTACAACAAGTTCTAAGGAAGATGAGACTACCAATAAGTTGACTTCATCCTCACTTAAGGGTAGTGATGATAATCAAGCAAATAGTGATAGCAATGTCAATGTCCTATTTCACACATGTCATGAATGAGTAATGTTCCTACCATGCCTAATAGTCCCACATTGTTTAGGAGTCGAGGCTAAAGACAATTTTAATACTCCTTCTCTTTTCACCTTTTGAAAAGCTTTTTAAGGACAAAACTATGATGGAGCATAAACTCCAAAGTGAACAATACCTTGGATAAGGGATGATTGACCCTAATGATGTTACTCGACAGACTTGGGATCAAAACATTGGTTCCCATCATGAGACCGATAACGAGGTTCTAAGACAAACCATCGGTCCCTTTAGCCCTCAATTGGGGATGAAAAATCATTGCTCTTAGACCTCGATTGGGGATATTATATTCCTACCACCCCTAATAGTCCCACATTGCTGAGGCGTTGAGGCTAAAAGCAATTTAAATACTTCTTCCTTTTTCCACCCTTCGAAGCGCCTTTTAAGAACAAAATCGTGACGGAGCACAAAGTCCAAGGTGCATAATACCTCAAATGAGGGGTGATTGACCCTAATGATGTCACTTGATGAACTTGGAATCAAAACATTGACGCACATCGTGGAGCCGATAACGAGGTTTTAAGATGAACTACCAGTCCCTTAAGCCCTCCATTAAGGATAAAAAGTTATCCCCTTAGACCTTGACAGATGGGCTTATGTTTCTATCACGCCCAATAGTCTCACATCGCTTAGGAGTCGAGGTCTACGAAAATTTAAATACTCATTCCTTTTTTAAGGACAAAACCATGACAAAGCATAAACTCCAAAGTGAATAATACCTCAGATGGAGGGTGATTAACCCTAATAATATTACTCAACAGACTTAGGATCGGAACGGAATAAGTAGATCTTAGGATTAAGGTTTACTTTTCTACGTATCATTGGTCATCTGTAAATCCATTTTTTTAAGTGTTTTAAAATGGTAGAAGGTAATGTAGGTGATGACATGATAAGTATAGACCAAGTAAGTACTAAAGATAATGTATGTGATGCTAGAAGATTATCCGTATGATTTCTTCTACATCTACATGTATTTGATCTTAGTAACAAAAAGGCCACAACCCATTAAAACAAAACAATTTTAAAAATTAAATTTTTTATAATATATTATTTTAAGGATGAAAATATACATTAACATTGTAACTTAAATATTAATACTTACAGTTTTGATTATTAGTTATAATAAAGTAATTTAACATATAAATATAATAATTATTTTAATTTATTTGATTAGATGCATTAATTAAGTAATTACAAGCTTACAAAATATTTATATGACTAAATATGTTTTTAATATTAATATATACAAAATTTTAAAAATAAAATATAAAAAAAATGCGTCAACCTGTCCTTTGGCGATATAAGTTAAGATTTCTAGTTTGTTTTTATACAACGAGCCGTCCCGTCCCATCCCCACCTTATATTTGATAGGCCATAACAGGGTGGACCGGTCCGTTTTACCATTTTTAATCTTTGGTTTGCTATGTTCTTTCTTCTCCTTGAATTCTTTCGTAGATCTTTAAGGCTTTGTTCAAATATGAGGTTTTGTGGGAGATGATTTTGGGAAGAGTGATAGTTAAATGAATTTGAGGGTAAATTTTTTGTTATTTGTTTGAATAGATTTGGAGGTAATTGGAAGTGGATTTGGAAGTAAAGTTTGTGAAAATTAGTGTAGGATTTGATTGATGTGAAAGATAAAAAGAATTGTTTAATTGGTAGAAATTAAAAATTATCAAAATACCCTGATTATTAAAGAAATATAAAATGATAAATTTTAATGTTATATTTAATTGTAAAAATATTTATAAAAAATAAAAAAGTAACATTAATTATTATTATTATTTTAATTTTATATTTAATTATTATTTAATAATTTGTTAATGTTATATTTAATTGTAAAAAGTAAATAATTAAAAATAATTATTAAACTCCCAATTTCTTCATATAAATGGTAAATAACATGAGGATTCCTCCCGGTCTGCAATTCAGAATCCAGCACCACCACATCACTTTTGATTTATCTTCATGAACAACTCCCCAAGGCATACTTTTCCCATTCTACATCTAACTCGGTGGTTATGGAGCTGCACCCTCCCACCACCACCACGAAATGCTTTCCTTTTTCTCTCTACTCAAAATTCTCTTCAACAACACTATCCGACTCACTGGAGAAACAAATGAAGACTCTGTCTCGCTCCCCAAGCTCTCGTTATGCAATGTAGAAGAAGAAGAACTAACCGGTGTAGACCGGTCCACCTCTTCCCCAACCGTTTCAGGTTCACACACAATAACACCCACCTCAGATCGAGTTTCTTGCTCGGAAATGGCCTCCATATGCGTCCAACTTTCACACACCAATGCCTGGAACCTAATACAACGAAGCAGAATCAAATACAACACTCAACTTTCTTCTCACTCTATAGCGTAACCGAATACGCACCCCATAACCGAATACATCTTTCTTTTTCTCAACTGATATCATGATATTTACAAAGGGCAAAGATGATATTTGCTTTCAATTCTCTGCAAATCATCTCATATATGCGAGTGATACAAAAAGCATGTATCCCGTAAATCCTCTCAATTCCGTCGTCGCAAACTGACGAAAGTGAACACCACGTTCGCTTCATTTCATCGCTCGCATTCGCCTCTGAACAGTAAAATTTGTTCAAGCAAACACTGCGTAAAGGTATTTGGAAGAAATACATGCAAAGTTGTGAGGATATAGAGTTTAAGATTTTATATTTATCATGAAACTAACACTAGGCTTACTAATTTTATAATTGATAAGAGATTCGATTTTAGTGATTCAATTTCTTCCTCATGGTTTAGAGTTTTTTTTTTAATAGGTATCAATTTGTTCATTTCATTTTGTATAACTTGTTAAAAAGATTGTTTTGTATGTTTCTAAAAATGTATTTAGTTTTGATCCTTGTACTTTTGTTTGTTTTTTCAATTAATTGTTTCATGTTATAACATATAATATAATTACCTTAGAACGTTAATGTAACTTAGATGTGAAAGTTTACAATAATACCTAACTTAAATTTTTTTTAAAAAAATTGATAATTTCCTAGTGTGCTTCATAATACATAATGTAACTTATACACACTAGTGTAGTAAAGGGAAACAACAACGGTTATTTTTTCTTATACACATTGGTTAACAAATTGAGGTATATACAAGCGAGGAGAAAAGGACAAACTTTTTGCCTCGGTTCTGAACCGAGATAAAAAGGGATAGTCTTTCACATCGATTCAAATGCAACCGAAGCGGTAGAGGGTATTTAATATATTTTCCTTTAATTTTTTTTCCTACGAGGTTTATTGCATCGGTTCCTTTGAACCGAGGCAGTACGAGGTATTTTTTTCATCAGACTTTATTTTTTTATTTGCCTTTAAGTAATTTGGATAACAAAGCTTTCATTTCCTACGATATTTGTCATCTTTTGCTTGGAGTAGATGGATCCAATGATACTCTAAGAAGAACTTCAGCTGTAGAGTCATGAATCTGCAGATGGTCTAGCTGGGATATCATGTGTTCCTGTTCATCCTCACTTCATGGAATAAATTCCAAATATTCTAGGCATCACAAACCCTAAGATCAAACACGATTGATGCTGCTACCTACCAAATAATGCAAGTAAAAGTAAGAACATAAAACTAATTGCAGTCAAGAAACAAGAACAAAAAGAATGTACAAAAAAAAAGAACATCAAAGTGAAAGCAAGCTCAAAACTTTAGGAACCTCATCGCCCATGGAACGCAACCTGACCTTGAGATCCTCACAATGCATCAAAACCACAACTTCCACACACACTTCTACATCATCGTAGTCGCTAGTCTCTACCGAGTGCGACACTACACCTTCGCAGCGAAGCTTCTCCTCGAAGAACTGTCTCTTCTCGGTCACAACGCTTTTTCGAACCTCCATCGACACCCTCAAGTTGTCCCGCCCAACTACCGTTAGCCAGTTGTCACCCACTCGAGCAAGGCGAGCTCCTAGAGGAGCTTGGAGAGCCAATCTTGCACCTTATGATGCTTGTCATCGGAGAATTTGTGCTCCTTCGACATCATGTTAAAGAGGGTTTGCATGTGCATGTGAGTTTGAGGTTGAGTTTAACCGGGGCAAGTTGAGGATGGTGGTGATAAGAAGGAATGAGAGAATGAAAGGGTTGGATGAGGTATGAAACCTTGCTTTATCATCACTAATACTTCCTTTGAAGAGTGGTTATTGTTTTACGTTTCTGAATTTTAACTATCGAAGAGGTTATTACCTCGATTAAGTAGAAAATTGAGATAATAAGATCCTACTGCCTTGGTTCTAAAGACAACTAATGCATAAACCTTTCAGAAAAAATTCAAAATAAAATTAAAATTTGAAAATATTTCTAACTATAGGCATCAAGGCATAAAGTCCTATGACATCAGTTCAAATGGAACCGAAGCAGTAGAGACTGATAAAATGGATTTGGAACGTTCAGATTCAGAGGTTGTCAGCTTTTGGCAGGATATACTTCCTCGGTTCTGTATAGAACCAAGGCAATAGGCCTATTTTGAAAAAGTTATTAGGTGAGAAGTTTGATTTGTAGAGGGGAAGCATGGTCTTTTGCCTCGGTTGATCAGAGAATCGAAACAGTATACCTCTTAAACATCGATTCCAATTGAACTGAAACATATAAAAACTACAAAATTATCACCGTGATAGGATTTTTTTTTAAAACCAAAGCGCAAGAAACTGTTTATTTACTAGTTACATTTAAAGTTGATAATTGTTTTAGGTTAGAAAATTCCCTCAACTATTACGTATATGTTGTTACTATTACGTATATGTTGTTTCTTCAAAGTTAATTTCTTGAATATATTCTCCTTTTGTAATCCAATTTTGTATAATATTTCTAATTCACTACAAATTCTCCTTACACTAGTACAAGAAAGGGAAACGACAACGGTTATTTTTGCCTTTCTGCAGTGGTTCTGGAACCGAGGTATATACAGATGAGGTAAAAAGTGGTAGACCTTTTTGCCTCGGTTGTGAACTGAGACCAAAAAATATATATTTTTACCTCGGTTCACGTCCAACCGAGACAGTAGAGAGCGTTTTTTTTTGCCAAACTTTTGGCCTCAGTTATTGGTCAACCGAGGCAATATGTTGCTTTTTTTTTAATGATATTTTGTTACTTTCGGCCAGTCCTGTGAGGCTACAACTTGAACAACAATAACAAGACCAAATATAAGGCATCCAAAAGTACTGTGTTCTTTCCTCCTAACTAAAAGTATATGTAAGATTAAGTGAAAAATGTAAAAAAGAGAGGTGGGCCCTCCTAGAAGGTTTATGGCAAAGCAGGTTCCACTTTTTTACTAAGAACCATAATTATATGCACTTGTCTCGAAGAAAGACAAGAGTTAAAGAAAGTACAAGAGTGGAAAAGGCATGAAGAGGCCTTGTAACAACTGAAAGCTGAAAAGAAGGAAAAAAAAAGAAAAGTATGGCATGACATCAAATCTCGACAGTGTTTCATCTTCCCCCTAAGCGGTGTACTCTAAAACTGAAAGTGAAAGGTCATATTCCTCCGTTCCTCCAAGAAGACTCAATTCCTTCGTTCATCTTCTCTTCTTTTTCATCTTAGCACGCAAAGGCTTTAATCACGCAAAGTGAAAACAACATAAATTTTGGAAGCCTTTCTTTCTTCATGAAGAAAAACCCTGTAAGCGACATCGTTCCAAGCAGTGATAGGAGTATGTGGACCATCCAGTGATAAGAGTCCCCGGCCTCAGGTACTTGTTCCCGGAGCTCCGTGATTGCCTCATTGGCTTAACCCTCCGAGTCTTCTCCTTCCACTACAAGAAAATAGCTAGTTACCCGCGGATCATTATATACGGATTAAATCCGTATGTAATAAACGTATTATATACGGATTTTACATACGGATATTGGGAAATCCATTATATACGGACAAATCCGTATATAATTAAAAAAAATTTTATATACGGAGGATCCGTATGTAATTGGCGTACGTAAGTAAAAATGAAACTGAAAGCTCCAAAATTTCCTACACTCTGAAAAAAACATATCTTCTCCCTCTTCTGTCCTCGAACCTTCAGTCCAGTTCTGCCTCTTCTCCCTCTTGTCGAAGCTGCAGTCCACTTCTTCACTGCACTCTCTTCTCTGCTGTGAGTCCACCTCGCCTGCAGGGAGGCTCTTGTTCAGTGAAACCCGCACTCGACGTCACTGCTCGTAGATTCGGATTTCATTTGTCGAACACGGTGAGTAATCGAAGCTTTGAGGATTATTTTTGTTTTCGTTTTCTGTTTTTGTTCTTTGGAGGTTTGAAATTGCGACTTTGGAAACCCTAGGTTGGTTTCTTCGAAGTGGTAGAGATAAGCTGGAGTTGTAGTTGCGTTTTGGTCCTGGTAAGTTTGAATCGTTTAGATTTGAGGTTTATTTGAGTTATCTTTTCTCTTGGTGTTGTTACATTGTCCTATTTTTGCTCGTTGTTGTTTCGAGGTTTGAAATCGCGAATTTAGAAACCCTAGGTGATGGGGTCTTCGAAGTGGAAGAGATAAGATCGAGCTGCTATTGCCTTCTGCATTTAGTAAGTTTGAATTGCTTATATTTTGGTTTCGTTTTATTGGTTGTTATTGAAAATGGGTCTCGACGAAAAGTAGTCACTGAAAATGGTTTGCTTCATTTTGGGTGCTTTTATTTTGACTTTGATACAGGAGCTGAAGTGGTTGAGAAGTGTGGGGTACCTCATTGGGAAGGCGTAAAGTGTTGTACAGTGAAGCAAAAGAGCTAGGTACTGAAGCAAAGTATGTTTACTCCTGAGTTTTGCTGTGTTGTTTCCCCCTTTTTTATGTTTAAAGTCCTTACTTTACTTCTTATGCAGTTTAGCATTAAATTGTATAAAGTTCATTTGAACTTCCTGGGAGCATTTTAATAGAACAATAGAGGAAGCTGCTGGATCAATCTCAAGATTAGGAGAATTCTGGTGGTGTAGAGAAAAGAAACTAAGAAGAGCCAAAGTAAGTGGCGCTAAACATTATCTTTGATTCTGTGAAATATGGTGTTATGATTATATAATGGGTGAATGATTCTTTCTAATATGATGAATGCAAATTAACATGTACTTTGATTAGAATAAGGTTTTAGTTATGTTTAGCAATATTTGTATGTGACGTTGTGAAATTGGTCCGAAAATAGGGGTTTCAAGCAGAATAGGAAGAGTTTGATAGGTTCTCTAGGAACATTCAATTAATTGATTGATTAAGGTGCAATGTTGTATGATTGCTGGAGAATTTCACCTGATATAGTTTATAATCCAGAAAACCACACCATTAACTGACATTTTGGTTAAGAAATGAATATTTAGTAACCAAGGTAAGTAGTTCAATGCGCTTGGAATTGGTTAAGTGCAGGTTTGTTTAACGTGATAGGAGATATTGCGGTGTTACCTCTGGTTGCAAGTTTAATATATAGGTTTGTTAAGTGCAGGTTTGTTAAGAAATATGACATAACCTCTTTTTTAAATCCAACACCCATATAGGAAATATTAGAAGACCGCTCCAACTGCTCCTCTGATATTCCAAAAGGTATTCTCATAGTAGTGTTAAGAAACTAGAAGGCATGAATATTAAAAACTACTAAAATATATAAACTGACTGGTAAAGAAATGCACAACTAGCTAAAACTTGGAGCACTCAACTTTCATACTGAAGAACCACTTTTCAGAAGGTAACAAGTCTCTAACTTGTGGCTTACGACAGTAGAAATCATAACTTTCTATAGAGATTTCACCCAGTTTACTGTTTCAACTTCCCTCATTTCCCATAGTCACATTGAAACCTATTTCTAGCAAGAGAAAAGGAGAGAACACCTCTGTATAAAAACTCATCCCTCTACATTTTCCCTTTATACTTCCTAAGGAAAGTAAACAAATTAAATAAACATATCAATGTGTGTATATATATATATATATATATATATATATATATATATATATATATATATAGTGAGAGTAAAGATGTTACAAAAGAGGAGTTGAATTGATTTATTGGTTAGGTTTAGAATGAGAAGTAGTGGGAAGGAAAATATTGGTAGAAAAGAGGTAAACAGGAAGTGATATGGATTTGGATTGAAAATGATGAGTTAGGTATAATGGAGATAGTTATTACAGTTAGAGTAGTGTTAAGATAAAGATACGTTGGTGTGTTTAGTTCCCATCTTTATCTTCTTTTTCTCTCATCCCATCTGTAACATCCCGATTATATAATAACGGATATTATATAATAAAGACGTTAACATCCAAATATAGAGAACAGTCGGAGTATGACGTGTAATTAAATGTGAAATTACAGTCATCCAGAAATAAAAGAAACGGGAAATCAAACTTAAACAGTTAAAGATTCGAACACTACACGTGTTCAGATACGAAACTATAAGATGACTACTCCGCAACATCAAAACCTCCAGCTCTTGCTTCAAAGGAAACTCCATGACAACATCTGCTCCCATCCAAGTGGATGATCATCGCCAAAGAAACATACCCAAACAGCACATAACAAAAACAATGCAAGGGTGAGCTAGATATAAAAGCATGTTATACATATAGCATAGGTAATTCATATAATCATACTTAGATTCGTATAAAAGAGCAATTAGAGCATGTTCATTAAACCATAATTCCACTCACTCATACAACATGCAAAAGTCATACAAACATGGTAGACTAACATCACAATACTTGTTACATTATACCCCGACTTGTTACTTTATAGATCGACTCGTCCGGACTAGAATGTATGTAGAGCTGGGGCGGGTTGTGCACTTGTGATGGCCTCTACTGCTTTGCAAAGCCATTGCCGAGGGGTTCCACCCGACCATACACAAGGCTAGTCCGTTACCGCGGAATAGACCTCCAGTGATAGCGTCTACCCTAGGACCTCCCACTACTCCCACCACACGCGTCAATCCTCTCTAAGTGAGAATGAAAGACCGTTGGAGTGTTAGGGATAACCCCCCATATGGAAGCCTCTTACCATTCATTCAATACACTAATTGATCCCACCGAGAGATCTAAATTTCCGATTCAATCCAACCACTTTAAATCACATGATATTCCTTTTGGATCAACAATGCACATCATAAACCACTTATAACCATACACTTTCAACCAATTTGGATAAACATTCATACCCTTTTACAATCTCACACAAATCACACAACATTACTACATCAATAGATGTATCAAACAACTCAAATAGTGCATACACAACATATTTTCTTTGTACCCTTTATAATACTCATCATTAGGTAACTCTAATGGCTTAGGGACTATCACCAACAGCTCCGGAAGGGTCAAAAACCTCCAAAACGACCTAGAGAACGTCCAAAACGGACATCCGGAACCCCAGAAACCATCAAAAACACAGACAAAGTCACTTTTTCCGAACACCTCGCGCCTGGGCGCGAAAAAGGGGCGCCCGGGCGTGACTTTCTGCGAATACCTCGCGCCTGGGCGCGAAAAAGGGGCGCCCGAGCGTGACCTGATGCAGAATTCTGCAGATTTGAGGCCAGAACTTCGTTTTTCCAATTCTAACCATTTTTATTAACTTCTAACACCCTTAATTCATGTTTTATACTAGATTGGACTTATCTAAATGATTATAAACGTTCCTTACTCAATTCTAAAGGGATTCATATTCAAATTCAACCACAAAACACCAATTTTCACAACTTAGATACTCAAAATCCAATTCTACCACTTTGCACCTATTTTGATCAATTTGATGGCTCTAACAAGTCATAATACAGTGGGTGAAACTGTTCCAAAGGCTCAATAACACTCTAGACCCCAAATGCTCAAAATCACTACCTCACTTCCTCTCCAAATGACTAAAAAGCTATGAAATTCCAATTTCCTTCAATTCCAAAGCATACAAGATCACATACATGAATCAACACATCAATTTCAATCCAACCATACATACAACCACAATTTTCCAGCATCCTACTCATGCAACCACTATCAACACACAAAAAAATCCAACTCCCCTTACCTCTTGAAGACTTCCATGTAAAATTTGGGATCCAACTCCTAGCCGTGCAGATCAAGATCCCCTTGCAACTTTCAACAGCTCTCAACTTTTTCTCCCAGCTTTTTCTGCAACACTCCACTCTCACAAGACGCCCATCCCAGATCCATTTCACAGTCCTCCTGAAATTGGTAAAGCTCCCAGGTGATCTTTGGACGGCTGGAAACGGAAGGAAGGAAGGCTCCCTTCCTCCTGCTGCTCCTTCTCTCTCACGGCTCTCTCTCTCACTCTCCAAGCCAAAAACAAACGAAACACACTGCCCCCCATACACTTCCTACGTTTTCTGCTCCCCTTCTCCTAAATGACACCCCCAAAATGAAAACTGAAACACACTCCCTTCACCCAGCCGCCCCCCTTTCTTCTTTCCTTGTATCAATAATGCACCCCTCCCCCAAACAAGCACCCGTGTTTTAGGGAAATGGTGGGTGACCACCGTGTCCCACCTTCCTAAAATTCACGGGTCTTACATTCTCCCCAACAACAAAAATTTTCGTCCTCGAAAATTAAGCTTACCGGAACAATCCTAGGTAGGTTTCTCCCATATTATCCTTACTCGTTGCACTTGAACTGACAAATCCTTTCTGGCTTGCATACTCTCAACCTCAAACACTGACCTTAGGTGATCTTCATGTCCCTCTCAAGTCTTAGAATAGACCAGTATGCCATCTATAAATACTACCACAAACTTGTCCAAGAAGGGTCTAAAAATTCAATTCATATAGTCCATGAAAATGGCTGGAGCATTAGTTACGCCAAACGGCATAACCACATACTCGTAGTGACCATATCTAGACCTGAACGCCGTTTTCTGCACATCATCCGCTTTCACTAAGATTTGATGATAGCCAAACTTCAGATCAATCTTAGAGAATACTGTAGCTCCTTGTAGTTGATCCATCAAATCATCTGTTAACATAACCTTACCTCTAGATTGCCACTATAACTCAAAACCACAACTCAAATAGTCTCCTTCGTCCATTGACCCACTCTTTCCATTCCAAAGCCATTAATACTTTCTCACTTTAAAGTTGACCCTGTAGCTTGCAATCAAAAGCTCACTTATCTTCCCTGCCTGACACATGTTTCTTTCACACCTAAACTCACTTCTGACTCTTGAAGATTACCAAACACCCCCGACTCATGCTCATATAACAACACCAATACTGTTTCAAAGAACTCGTCCCTCACAACCACAAATCCACAATTTTGAAAGTTCTTCATGCATACCTGTTACTGATAATAACATGCTCACCATCATCCGCTGCGCTACTCTGATCCTTATACTTCCTTACTCACCAATTTACTTAAAAGAACACTTCCTTCATGACAACTGTAACCAGCAAAAGATCACCCTCGAAGAACCTGTTTCAGAAGTTCTATATAACCTTACAAAACCTTGAAAACTCTTCCCTTGCATAATAGCCTTGTCATTCCATTTCCTCAACACTGTTTTCTTCTCCACAAAGCGACCATGCCCAAAATCACTCCTGATTGTTAAGACTTATACTAGACTATGCCAACATGTCCTCTATTTCTCTTCTGCGATTCTTCAACCTTGTAGTCCTCCCTATGATTATACTGAGTCCAAAATATTATTGCTCTAACTCAACATCCATTTCCCTCTTGCACTACACGGCTTAAACAGGAATTACCCAAAAATTTCGGACACTGGTGTTGCCTAAGACCTCACTCCAAAGTGAACTCCACTTTTCCAAGTTATAAAATCCCATACTTGTTGTAGAAAACCAACCAAAACCCTTACACCAGAAAGATGTATCTTCTCTTTTTCACATATTCATGCTAACCTCTTTTGATTCTCACACCCCTTTTTCTTCACTTTCTAATTTGATCCACAATTGATATATAACCGGTGACTTTTCTTCTTGAAACACGAAGCTTCTATTAAAGACTATAAAGCACTAGAGAACTAGTTTGAAACAATAAACCTCCCTTGAATCACACCTCAAACTTACGAAAGAACAACGTCATCTCTTCTTCATTTGCAATTTACAGACATCTTGAATTCTCATAACACTTGCTTCCATCTTTCGCTCAACTATACTTGATGCACTACCTTCGTTCTCCTTCCCTGACAAGAAACCACTCCAAATAAACTTCAAACTTGAGCCCTTAGATTAATTCCACAAACGTCACATCACTCATAATTCTTCTTGCACTCATCCCGTCCAGATTAACTTAAAACTTTCTTCTTCAAGAATTGCCCTCTTCAACTCGGAATCGTCAAAATACAAACCCTATCTTTAATCCTCTAAAACCTCAAGAAACCCTTAACCAACACCACTAATCTTCTGAACTTATCTGAACTTACCAACTCACTGCCTTCTGCAATCCATCATTCAACATCCACTTCTCTCTTGATCAAACTCAGCTGAACACTGAACATCACCATAAAACCATACCCAAAGAAAATTAACTTTATCACAACATGCAACTTCATAACTCTAAACATCTCAACCAACCCAAACTTCTCTGATCATTCTCGATACCCTCTTTAGCAACTTATACTACAACCACCCTTTATCATCTATTCTAAAATCTTTCTCCATCCACTGTGCTCTTAATTCTCTGACCTTATACTTTCTTACCAAACTGGCATTCTGGTGTACTCCTTCCTTCAACATTTGAAATCTCTCATCTCAGCCAATGATCCAAACTTTATTCTATACGAACCACAAATCTTGAAACATTCTTCTAAACTTGACTATGCATTTTCCAATTGAGATTCATGTTTAACCATTCCATTTGGTTATTCACTCACAGTCCTATAGTACTCCAATTCTCCTCACACACTTCATGTTCCCTCCACTTGGAGATCCGGCTTCTATTTCACCCTCCTTAAATCCGTTCTATGTTTTTCACACTGCTCCTCAAACCCTTCCTCTTCTACTTCCTATCAAAATACGATTTTCCCGTGGTCCACTTGTTTCTTTGTTAACTTAAGCTTCAAACCATCTATCACTTCTCTTATTCCGATTCAAACCATCACTGATATACTATACCCAACTCATTTCTCAAATCGTGTTATAACCATGCTTATCCAAAGCTTCTCTAAATCTAACCTCTGAACTTCTTGCGAACGTATGATATAAGATTCTTGTGACTTTGTTTTCTTGAAATTTCCTTCACCCATAACATTACTTCCAAACTCTAATATCTTCGCTAGCCCTCCGAAACTTAACTTTTAGCCTTCTAACTTCTATCTTCGAGGCAAGAACTTGTCTCAAAGGCTTAAACCAATTCTAGTAAAAGTATACAACTCAAGTTGTCCTTGAATATGCATTCCTCTACTACTATAGAGCACATAACACCACCACAAAAACAAGAACCAGACAGGAAATTACTACAGGAAACAACACAGAAACTAACTCTTTCTTACCTCAAACCTTCAGAATTAAGAAAGGAAAATCATCTACGATGAAAGTCATGAGTGTGCACCCTCATTACTTCTTATCAAGACATTTTCTGTTCTCAAAACTTCTAGTTAGATACACACCTTATTATATAGACTCGGAGGAAATGGTAGGTCATACCATTTACACTCAATTCTTCACAGAGAAGACATGGCAAACCCACAACGCAAAGGTCATCATAAGGACGAACTGCTCTGATACCATTAATGTAACATCCCGATTATATAATAACGGATATTATATAATAAAGACGTTAACATCCAAATATAGAGAACAGTCGGAGTATGACGTGTAATTAAATGTGAAATTACAGTCATCCAGAAATAAAAGAAACGGGAAATCAAACTTAAACAGTTAAAGATTCGAACACTACACGTGTTCAGATACGAAACTATAAGATGACTACTCCGCAACATCAAAACCTCCAGCTCTTGCTTCAAAGGAAACTCCATGACAACATCTGCTCCCATCCAAGTGGATGATCATCGCCAAAGAAACATACCCAAACAACACATAACAAAAACAATGCAAGGGTGAGCTAGATATAAAAGCATGTTATACATATAGCATAGGTAATTCATATAATCATACTTAGATTCGTATAAAAGAGCAATTAGAGCATGTTCATTAAACCATAATTCCACTCACTCATACAACATGCAAAAGTCATACAAACATGGTAGACTAACATCACAATACTTGTTACATTATACCCCGACTTGTTACTTTATAGATCGACTCGTCCGGACTAGAATGTATGTAGAGCTGGGGCGGGTTGTGCACTTGTGATGGCCTCTACTGCTTTGCAAAGCCATTGCCGAGGGGTTCCACCCGACCATACACAAGGCTAGTCCGTTACCGCGGAATAGACCTCCAGTGATAGCGTCTACCCTAGGACCTCTCACTACTCCCACCACACGCGTCAATCCTCTCTAAGTGAGAATGAAAGACCGTTGGAGTGTTAGGGATAACCCCCCATATGGAAGCCTCTTACCATTCATTCAATACACTAATTGATCCCACCGAGAGATCTAAATTTCCGATTCAATCCAACCACTTTAAATCACATGATATTCCTTTTGGATCAACAATGCACATCATAAACCACTTATAACCATACACTTTCAACCAATTTGGATAAACATTCATACCCTTTTACAATCTCACACAAATCACACAACATTACTACATCAATAGATGTATCAAACAACTCAAATAGTGCATACACAACATATTTTCTTTGTACCCTTTATAATACTCATCATTAGGTAACTCTAATGGCTTAGGGACTATCACCAACAGCTCCGGAAGGGTCAAAAACCTCCAAAACGACCTAGAGAACGTCCAAAACGGACATCCGGAACCCCAGAAACCATCAAAAACACAGACAAAGTCACTTTTTCCGAACACCTCGCGCCTGGGCGCGAAAAAGGGGCGCCCGAGCGTGACCTGATGCAGAATTCTGCAAATTTGAGGCCAGAACTTCGTTTTTCCAATTCTAACCATTTTTATTAACTTCTAACACCCTTAATTCATGTTTTATACTAGATTGGACTTATCTAAATGATTATAAACGTTCCTTACTCAATTCTAAAGGGATTCATATTCAAATTCAACCACAAAACACCAATTTTCACAACTTAGATACTCAAAATCCAATTCTACCACTTTGCACCTATTTTGATCAATTTGATGGCTCTAACAAGTCATAATACAGTGGGTGAAACTGTTCCAAAGGCTCAATAACACTCTAGACCCCAAATGCTCAAAATCACTACCTCACTTCCTCTCCAAATGACTAAAAAGCTATGAAATTCCAATTTCCTTCAATTCCAAAGCATACAAGATCACATACATGAATCAACACATCAATTTCAATCCAACCATACATACAACCATAATTTTCCAGCATCCTACTCATGCAACCACTATCAACACACAAAAAAATCCAACTCCCCTTACCTCTTGAAGACTTCCATGTAAAATTTGGGATCCAACTCCTAGCCGTGCAGATCAAGATCCCCTTGCAACTTTCAACAGCTCTCAACTTTTTCTCCCAGCTTTTTCTGCAACACTCCACTCTCACAAGACGCTCATCCCAGATCCATTTCACAGTCCTCCTGAAATTGGTAAAGCTCCCAGGTGATCTTTGGACGGCTGGAAACGGAAGGAAGGAAGGCTCCCTTCCTCCTGCTGCTCCTTCTCTCTCACGGCTCTCTCTCTCACTCTCCAAGCCAAAAACAAACGAAACACACTGCCCCCCATACACTTCCTACGTTTTCTGCTCCCCTTCTCCTAAATGACACCCCCAAAATGAAAACTGAAACACACTCCCTTCACCCAGCCGCCCCCCTTTCTTCTTTCCTTGTATCAATAATGCACCCCTCCCCCAAACAAGCACCCGTGTTTTAGGGAAATGGTGGGTGACCACCGTGTCCCACCTTCCTAAAATTCACGGGTCTTACACCATCAAACTATAAAAAAAAAATAAATAAAAATTAATACAATGTATTATATGATATCTGAAAGCAAAGAAAAGAGCCTGAGTAATGATTCCTCAAGATAATGCATCCATCTTAAAGTCAAAGAAGTCCTCTGGTTCAAAAGACTATGCAAGATCGTTGGCCCTGACAATTTTTCTTATTGCTGCTCCTGTTGCAGTTTTCTGTGTCTATGTTGCCAGAAAACTAATAAATGATGGGAAGTACATTGTCATTACATTTGGTGTAGAGGGAAAGAATGGGAACAGGTGTTCCTATTGAATGTTGAGCTGGGACCGAATATTGGATATTCATCAGGTTCCATGACTCACCAAATACCATATAATTCTCCATATGCTCTTCTCTGCACTGTGAATAGGCTGTTGTTTCTGAATTAGAAGTTAGAACAACACAACAAAGTTATTATGAGTTGTAAAAAACAACATCCATGCATGTACCACAAGCTATTAATCAAAATAGTTTATATTTGTAAACAAGAGTCGTCCACTATAACTACACTAGATTCCCCCATTTGAAAGGGTGTGTCTCCAGGCCAAGCCATTAGGTTCAGAACATGAAACTTTTAAATCTCCTCAGTTATGACATCTACTATGTCCAACAAGTATCCTCTTTTGATGTAGTATATGAATTGGGCTTAAGCAATGGTGAAGCTAGGTACATGAGAGCTAGGGGTCACATTAGAAATGAGAAAGGTGACCCATATTTGTGATAGTTTTCATGTTTTGCCTTTGGAAGTCTTTGAGGTTGTCCAGACCTCCATATCATAAGGAATTGATATTTGCTGTCAGGGTTTTTTTTCTTATCCTTATTAAGTGAAATTATAATTTTATAAAGTTATATATATACATACGAGTGAGATAGAATAAAGCATGAAGAGTGTTTACTAACCAACAGTGAAAGAAAAAATCTGTCTAATTTTAGAGATAAATTATGAAAGTAAGACAAATGTTGAAATTTAGTATGTTTGGTGGTGAAGGAGGTTAACAATGTGAACTAAGAATGATTTTTCGGATAATACATGAAGATAAAAGTCCTGTAATGTGAACTAAGAATGATTTTTCGGATAATTTGATTAATGTTTGAAATGATTGATCTTTTTATTTATGATTACATCTAGAAGTATTTGTTTTCTACTAGTTTGGATACAAACATAAACTTCTTTCTTACTGTTAGGATGTGTGCACCTGTGGAAGATATTTATTGACATATTTTCTGAAATTCATGTTTGTCCAGCCTCTTCAAACCAAGTTTTAAGTACTAAACTTAGCTGAAGATCTTGGCAGGAGATTGTTAGCTGTATTCGATACTCCTACAGGTATTACTCAATCTTGTATGTCAATGACGGTTGTGTTTTAGTAACTTATCTCTCATAATCATCTTTCTGAATACAGAAAAGGACTGTATTGCATGTTTTTATAATTTAAGATATATTATCTTGTAAGATCTTGTAATATTATGTTCATTTTTCAGTAATAAATTTATGTGTTGTTCTGGTGTTTATAAAAAATGGCAGCTCTTGTTTCTTGATTGCCCCAGACCTTACATTTTAACCTTGATTCTTTTCCCAATTATATTTACAACCCTTTAGAAATTACACAGTTAAAGAGGACCTATCAAATTTCCTATACATACACTGTACTTTCTGCATTGAGTTGTTATAATCTGCTTTGGTCCAGTTTCTGGTGTTTCAAGCTTTGACCAAATCTGTTTTATGAGTCTAAATGTGTTTAAACTGATTGCAAACTCATATTAATCTCAGAAAAGCAAAATGACTGGTTGAATTCCTCACACTCTGATTTCAAAAATCTGCATCAATATTCTTCACTGGTTTGAAGTTGTCCTCACTGTTGTTGGTCAGATTTTGTGGTTTTGAATCTTGGTACAAGTGTGTTTACTATTGTTATACATCTTTCAAGTAGTAGCAACTCTTGTTAATCACTAAAATGCAAAATGCATACCTCAGTTCCCTACTTTCAGTAGCTTGTCTTGTCTTTGTTTCACAATTCTCCAATTCAATTTCTGGTTTGCTTTGGTCAATACTGTTTCTGCTTAGTTTTGTTGTGTATAAAGCTTGAGACAAGTTTCTTTTATGATTTTAAGCATGTCTCAAGGGATAGCAACTTCAATCAATCACAGAATTGAAAAATGAATGGTTGAGTTGATAAAATTCTGGATTTCAAAACTGTCACAGTTTTAAATAAAGTGTTTGCACCGTGCTTGCTGTCTTTGTGTGGTTTTAGGTCACTTTAAATCTTCTAGCTGATATCCTGTAGTTAGATCTAGTGTTTAGGCATTCTTTGAGTCTTTATTTGAACCAGCCAGCTTTGAATGTACTGTTTTATTAAATCTGCAAAAGTTTTCAATGCATTTTTCGGCATTTTAAGCAACTGCTGCTGTCATATGAAGCCACTGGCTGTGTCTATGTATTCTAACCAATTGAGCAAGTCTATGTTGTCATTTGAAAGTTGTGTGCAATGTTCAAATGGTCCTTGAGAAGCCTATATGCACAATTCACCTTTAAACCATCACATTTTGCTGCATTTTAAGCTACAACTGTTGTGAATTATAGAAACTGATTGTTTCAGTGGAGTTTAAACATTTGTGCATGTGTCTTTTACCGTTTGAAAGTTGTAGTTACTGTTCATTTGGTAAATTTGACACCAGTAAGATGTGTTCATTAATCTGTTCTTTTTACTGTTTATTGTGTGATTTGCAGGAGGTAGTGTACGGAGGTGTGATTAGGGAAAAGCCAAGAAGCAAAGAAGATTGTCCACAATTCCTGAAAGGTATGCTTAATGTTATAGTCCTAGCATTTTTGAAGTAATAAGTAGTGTTCTTTGTCTTGACTCTGATTTATGTTAATCATCAGGTCAAAATTTCCCCCAAAGTTGTAGTAAAACAGTGAAATCAAAACTCAAGTAAGTGGTTCTAACCTTTTATTTGGATCTTTTTGCCCAAAATAATGTTGGAGTTGTGATGTTTTCTTGGATTTTAGTCAATGAGTTTGTTTTCTTTAATTTATTTATTTATCTTCTATTCTATTTTATATATTTAGAATTTATAGATATATTTATTAATTTGGTTTCTACTATTGGCTATCATGCCTTCTGCCATATTTCTATTTTGTTTTCTTCTACATTATAAATAATGAGTGGTGCAAGCAGCACCATTGCTTGCTTTGGAATCCTTACTTATTTCTTTGGTTCTTTAGTAAACAATACCCCAAACATTCCTTTTCCAATTTATAAATGTAGAGTAGAAGCCTAGTTCTTGAATAATGTCATATAGGAAACAATGACCTTAAAGTCCAATTTCCCATCTTACAAACTTCCTTTCCCTAACAAACAGTTTAATCTATTTGCAATTGGATCCTCTGTGAAACATGCAAAAGAAGTGAGAGTTTAGGATGCCACTTTTAGCCTCTGAACAGTTAGGTTCTTGTTGCCCTTTTCATCTAAGGTTGAAAGGTTTCAGCTTTCTAATAAAACATCTCCATTAAAAAAAGAACATTTATAAAGAGGAAGATTCTAGATTGAGTATTAAATCACAGTACAAGAAAATAGAAAGTTAAAAGAATAGAATATTCCTTCCATTCAACTTAAAAACAATACTCCAAGAAAGAACTCATTGGCAAACAAATAAAAAAATTAATTACCCTCTTTTCAGTGAAAATATCTACAATTGAAAAAGGAGTATTTGACAACAAAAGCAATAGAGTTGTAGATCATGATAGAACAATGAATACCTTGAGGGACTAACCAGCATGGATCACCATAAGTCGTTTTCCCATCAAAACCACCAATTAGCAAATTCCTTGGATAAACAGGTTAACTTCATAAAATTAGACTTCTGAACAGGAACCAGAATCTTTGATTTCCACGGACACAAAATGAAAATAACAAAGACTCCCTCATGCAACTAACATACATAATCTGTTTTTCTCCCTCAACATTTAGCCAAATCCCCAACCGTATTTTGCAAGTCAGAAATGTATGTGCAAGGATGCCAGAGATCATTAACAAGTTAGCTTTAACAAAATAGATTGACAGACAACAGTTATAATGGTTAATGCCTTGCTAGCTCATTTGTAACGTGTCCATCTCCTCACTCCACTAACACTATTATTCTTTCATGATCTTTTTCCACAGCATTGACACCAAAAAGTTCTACTTTCTTCATTATTTGTATCAACCCATGTACCCCAACTCATTCAAACCTCACTTCCACTCCTCTCATACTTAAAACTCGTTCTTTTCTCTTTAAACAATGGAAGGGAATACTCAATACTCTCTTACCCGCACTCTTGGTCAAAGAGTATAGATAAGTGCCCCACCAATGTAAACTTAATGCAAGAGGCTAAAAACAAGATATCCACAATATACATGGTTTTAAAGTGTATCCATGACACTTTTTCATACACAAACAACACCCCAAAGTATCCAACCATGTGTACTAATTATAACAACATCACTTTTCATAAAGCATGAACATCTATACCCCATGTAATATGGCAAACCTTTTAAACTAACATGACTAAGTACTTACCTAACATTACCTTCCAAGGAGCAGTGATGAAAATTCAATTACTGATTGTTTAGTGTTGAACTTTCTTATTACTTTTCCTTGAAGGAAAACTTGTAATACATAATTAATTTAGCCTTGTATTAAGTAATGGCTAATTTTTCGTTAATTGATATGTATACAGAACATGGATCAAGTTCCACCAAATCGTTCATGGATGTACGATAGGTGTTATAGAGGAAGAGGTGCGTTGAAAGAGTCATTTGTATTGGGTGTTGAAGAGTTTATAATTAAGGCTTGTGAACAAGACCGTTATCAAAGAGATGGGGGCTTCGATGTCCATGTTCAAAGTGCGATTGTACAAAGATTTTGAACGAAAGAGTTGTGAAGGTTCACCTGTATAAAAACGGTTTCAAGCCTAATTATTTCATTTGGGAGGATCACGGGGAAACCATGCAAGAAGCTGATTTAGATAATGATGTCACTTTCAGGGGTGTGGAGACAGAAGGTGAACCAAATGAACAAGTTATGACAATGGAAGACATGGTCCATGATGCTCTCATACAAAGACAACCCTTCCAAGCATCAAATTCTTCTAACATAGAAGAGGCTCCAAATGAAGAAACTCAAAGGTTTTATAACCTTTTGTTGGAGGCAAATACACCTTTGTATGAAGGAGCATCAGACTCCAAATTATCAATGTGTGTGAGGCTTTTAGCTTGCAAGTCCAATTGGAATATTCCTAACCAATGCATAGATTTTTTTGCAAAAATGCTTTTGGATGTAACACCACACAAATGTGGTTTACCAAAAACTTACTACGATGCAAAAAAGATAGTGTCGAAGCTGGGATTAAAATCGCAGAGGATTGATTGTTGTGTGGATGGTTGCATGCTATTCTATGATAATGAATATGGTAAGATGGATGGAGCGTTAGTTGAATGCAAATTTTGTGGGAAGCCAAGGTATCAACAACACAAGACAGGAGCAAGTTCAAAAAAAAAAGTTCCCGTTAAATCCATGTTCTATTTGCCAATAATTCCAAGACTTCAAAGAATGTATGCCTCAAAAGAAACTGCAACAGAAATGACATGGCACCATCACAATAGGTCGTCAAATGGTGTTTTGCGTCATCCGTGTGATGGAGAGGCATGGAGGCACTTTGATAGAGTACATCGTGATTTTCCCATTGAGCCACGCAATGTTTGACTTGGTTTATGCTCCGATGGTTTTAATCCATATGTGCAGGCGTCATCTATACCATATTCGTGTTGGCCAGTAATTGTCACGCCGTACAACCTACCTCCAGAAATGTGCATGTCTAAACCCTACATGTTTTTGACTTGTCTCATTCCGGGGCCATTCAATCCAAAAGTACGCATTGATGTATACCTAGAGCCCTTGATAGATGACTTGAAAAAGTTGTGGAGTGGTGTCATAACATACGATATTTCAAGGCGACAAAACTTTATCATGAGGGCGATGCTAATGTGGACAATTAATGATTTTCCTGCTTATGGTATGCTGTCTGGATGGAGCACCCATGGTAAATTGGCTTGTCCACATTGCATGGAGCATTCAAAGGCTTTTAGATTATATAATGGGCGAAAAAATTCGTGGTTTGACTCCCATCGGAGGTTTTTACCAAATGACCATGCCTTTAGGAGAAATAAGAATGCTTTCAAAAAGGGGGAAGTGGACATGGAAGACGCGCCACCATATTTGACGGGAACAGAAGTTTGGAATAGAGTTCATGGTTATCCTAAAGTAACTGAAAATGGTGCACCAAGAATAGATGGATACGGTGAGTAGCATAATTGGACGAAAAAAAACATCTTTTGGGATCTACCATATTGGAAGGATAATTTGTTAAGGCATAATCTTGATTTCATGCATATTGAGAAGAATTTTTTTGACAACATTTTTAATACTGTGATGAATGTCAGTGGAAAGTCAAAAGACAATGAAAAGGCCCGAATGCATTTAGGCTTGTATTGTAAACGAAAAGACTTGGAGCTCAAAACTCATACAAATGGAAAGATGTACAAGCCAAAAGCTAATTATACACTTTCAGTAGACCAATCAAAACAGGTCTGTCAGTGGTTGAAAGATCTTAGGATGCCTGACGGATATTCTTCTAACTTGTCAAGGTGTGTTGATGTGAATAGGGGAAAGGTCATTGGGATGAAAAGTCATGACTGCCATGTGTTTATGGAATGCTTACTTCCTATAGCGTTTAGTTCTTTACCGACTCATGTTCTCAATCCCATTACAGAAGTAAGTCATTTCTTTAGAGATTTATGTTGTACAACATTGAATGAGGTCGACCTTCGGAAGATGGAAGAAAACATTCCAATCATTATTTGCAAGATGGAGAGAATATTCCCCCCCCTCATTCTTTGAATGTATGGAACATCTCCCTGTACATCTTCCATATGAGGCAAGACTTGGTGGACCGGTCCAATATAGGTGGATGTACCCATTTGAAAGGTGACAATATCTCATTCAACAGTTGAATTTAGATGCAACACATATTGAAACTAACATACCACTTTCTTAAATTGTAGGTTTATGGGATATGCTAAACGTTCAGTTAAGAATAAAGCTAGGGTTGAAGGATCAATAGTGGCATCATATTTGCACAAAGAAACAACTCATTTTTGTTCACACTACGTCCAGAACTTTACGTTAACACCACAAAGCATGAGAAATGAAGTAGACACTGAAGTTGAAAGGACAACATTATCAGTGTTTGACGAAGGTGGTCGTCATTCCGGGAGGGAATCAACTCATTGGCTAAGTGACGAAGAATTGAGATCAGCTCATGTTCATCTCTTGATCAATTGCAATGAAGTTCAACCTTATCTTCAGTAAGGCTCCAAATAAATTGCATTTGTCTATGGATTTTGTTTTCATCATATTAAATTGATATTGACTGAATATTCTCATACCTATGGACAGCTCATTCTTACATACCTATCAACTTTCAGAGTCAAACAGTTCGACACATATACATGCAAATTTCCCATTGTGGTTCAGGGATCAAGTACAACTTATCAAATTCTTCGACATAAATTTGTTATTCACATATTGATTCATTTTTAATTATATTGAATAGGTTCATATATTTTTGTAGGTTCATAACGATCCTTTAAGTGTCAGAAACCAACATCTTAGAGATTTATCACTTGGTCCTTTAAGATGTGTGAAGGAATGGCATACCTACTTTGTCAATGGATATAAATTTCATACCCATGCATGGAGCCAGGGCAAGAAGACTATAAATAGTGGGGTTCATATTAAAGGCCTTACAGAAGGGGGTGAAGATGATTTCTATGGTGTCATTAAGCACATATATGAGCTCGAGTATAATACCTCAACCATTGAAAAGAAGGTTGTATTATTTTATTGTGATTGGTTTGATCCATCAAGAATAGGGACAAGAGTGGATTCAAAGTATGGCACTGTGGATATTCGAATGGATAAAAGATATATCTTGTTTGATCCTTTTATAATTGCACATAATGTAGAACAAGTGTATTATGTACCATATCCTGCATCGCGCACCGACAAACGGGGTTGGTGTGTTGCAATAAAGACCAAACCTAGAGGTCGTATAGACTCTAATGAGGTAGATGCCATTGAGCCATACCAAGTGGAGGAAATGTCACATGTTAATGACATCATTCAAGTTGAAGAAGTTATCCAATTGCAAGATATAGAAGCCAGTCTTGAAGAAGTGGACCCCAACAATGTACAATCAGTTCAACGCTATATGGATGAAGAAACAAGTGAATCGGAAGAAGAATGCAGTGAAGAGGGACAAAGTGAAGATGAGGATGAAGATTCATTTCACAGTTCTAGCAGTGAATAGAGTTACGATGTGTTGGTGTACCCATGGGTGATCATAAACCCATACTTGTAGAGGGGAGAAAGAAGAAGTGATGAATTAATTTATGTAATTTCAATTTCCGTGTTATTTTGATTAGGGGTGGGCAAAGCACACTGTACTACATTGTATTGTAAAATTTTATAGTTAACTATAAACTAGTTTAGGAAAACTGTAAAACTGTAATGTACTTAAAAACATCTCAAAGTAACTGTCTGAACTATTTTTTAGTTCAGTACAATTCAGTTAACTGTTTTATTCATGAAAATCTAATCTCTTTACTGGTTTAAACATCACATGATTTTTACAAATAAATCTTTTATATTTTAATCTTCAAGAATATAAAAGATTGGATTATTCACCTCCTGCTTCCAAACTGTAGATCTATCTATCCATCTTTTTTTGTTGTCTTTTATACTTTTAAAATTAATAATTACTTTGCTTTTATTTGGGTGTTGTTTCCCCTCGCATGATTTTCTGCCTTGGGGCTTCCGCCCTTTCTTTTACCATTTGTCTCAGAATCCAAACAAATTTCTTTGTAATTGCTGCAACTGTTTCATTGTATGATTCCCACACACCACCAGTTTCAACACTCCAATAGAAAACTGGTATTCGGATTTCAACCAAATACCCATTCCCCAGAACCAATTCTAGACAATTCATTATTTTTTATCTTCTTCTTAACCCAATCAGTCTCTGCCAAAATTACCAACACATTAGCTTCTGCATATGATGTCTATCCTTCAACCATACGACATCCCAGTTGGATTTCTTCGCAAAGGCTTGATTAGACTACTAATTAATATTCAAGAATATACATCTATATAAATCTTCTAATCCACTTAAATTTTATCAAGAACAGTATATACGTATTCAAGAACATAAATACTTGGAATGAATGTAATATATAAAACAACCTTTTCAATGAACTTATCCAGTGGAGCTCACTTATTTGTGCACCTCTATCCAGTGGGTGATTTCAAAGGGCTTAAAAGAACTATTTGGTTTTGTAATGTCTTTAGGCCATATTATTTTCTCTTTTTATATTTGTCTTTCTCATCATTATTATGCTGACTAAAATTTTTAGTTTTAAGACATAAAAGTTAGAATAATAAAAAATATATGCTTTGCTTTAAGCTATCTATCAGACACCTAGTGCTTATATAGACCTTTATGTGGTCTTTCACTGAATCAGTAGCAAAATTGCTTTGTGCGTATGTGGGTTAACTCTGTTAGCAAAATGATGAAGATGAAGTTTTGATGATGTCCAAATCAAGTCAAGAGAAATCAAGATTCAAGATGTTATGAAGACTTGTATTGCTATGGAAAGCTTTTGTAATAATTATAGTTTAGTATCTAGGACTTAGATAATTAGTAGTTTTATGTATACATTCAAAAGTGATGTAAAAATAAGCCAAACAGCAAAATCTGTGCAGTGTTAATCGATTAACACAGGGTGTAAATCGATTGTTCCAGAGACGAATGAAGAAGCACAGCAATGCAGTGTTAATCGATTAACAGGGTGTGTTAATCGATTAACAAGGGGTGTTAATCGATTAACACAGGAGCCGTTTGAAAAACTAGCCGTTTTTAGAGCCGTTGGACTATCCGTTGGGGTGTTAATCGATTAACCACTGTAGCTAATCGATTAACACAGTGTGAAAGGCTGAAAACGAAAAATGGAAGAGCCTTTGGATAAGTCTATAAATAGACTCTCATTTCCTCTCAAGTTAAGAAATACAGAGACACAGAAACTCTTCCCTTGTGCTCAAATACTCAGAATTCTTTGAGACTTGTGTGTTCTTGTTCGGCTTGTGAAACTCTTGTCTGTGGAGCTGGTGAAGTGCTGCTACGGTGACAGAGGAAATAGCCGATTCATCCTTGGTGTGTCTGAGGAGGTGTTCGGAAGAGAATCATCCTTCGTGAAGTACTCGGAGGAGGTGTTCATCCTTTGTGAAGACTCAAAGGAGGTGTAGTTTCATCTCTTGTGGTATCAAGAGAGGTGTTTTCTAAACTCTTACAAATTGTATCTTTGTGATTGTAGTTTGTAATTGTTTTGTGATAGTGAAACTGTTTATCTTGTTTTGAGATAAGCGACTGGACGTAGGATTGGTAAGATCCGAACCAGGATAAAATCATCTGTGCAAATTTCTCTCAACCTTACTCTATTTAACTGTTATTATTAATTGCTAAGTAAGTTTAATTGAGTAGAAATTAAAAGGCACACGTTAGTATTAGAAACCCCTCTTGGTTTGTTGTTCCACGCTAACCCATCCGCTGCAGCCGCTCCTGACAATTGGTATCAGAGCTTGCTTTGATAGTCATTCAAATGGCAGGATCACATCAAACCTTTGCAGAGGGTGCTTCTATCAATAGACCACCACTATTCACAGGTGAAAATTACGCATTCTGGAAGGTAAGAATGCAAATATTTATGGAATCTATTGATATAGATATTTGGGATGCTGTTGCATTTGGTCCTTTTGTTCCATCTAACGATATGCAGGAACCAAAGCCCCGTGACCACTGGACTGCTCAAGATAAGAAAAAATTTGGTAATGATGTAAAAGCTCGTAATATTATTTCATCTGCTTTAACTATTGATGAGTTTTACAGGATTTCTGTTTGTAAAACTGCACTAGAAATGTGGGAAGTACTAAGAGTAACCCATGAAGGTACAGATGATGTTAAGAGAGCTAGAAAGAATACCTTAATCCAGGAATACGAGATGTTCAGGATGAAGCAAGGGGAAACAATAGTAGATGTTCAGAAACGCTTCACCAACATCGTAAACCATCTTATTGGACTAGGTAAATCTTTCGATACTGATGAGCTTAACATAAAAATTTTGAAATCTTTAGACAGGTCTTGGCAACCAAAAGTGACTGCAATTTCTGAGTCACAAAATCTCAACACAATGACCATGGCTGCATTATTTGGAAAGTTGAGAGAGCATGAACTTGACCTCGGAAGACTTGATGAAGAAGAATCAAAAGCCAAAAACAACAAGAAGAGTTTGGCGTTAAAGTCGGAGGTTGAACGAAGCAAAGGTAAATCGGAAGATGAAAACTCAGACGAAGAAGAAGAATTGAGACTCATGATAAAAAGGCTCAATAGGTTCATGAAGTCTAAAGGTAAAGGAAAATTTAGATATGAAAAGAAAGATAATCCAGTATCTTCCTCAAATTACCGATGCTACGGTTGCGGAGAAAAGGGACATTTAAAAGCAGACTGCCCAAATCAAAAGAAGGGTGAAGAAAAGAAATTCTTCAAGAAAAAGAAGGCATACATTGCATGGGAAGATGACAATGAGACCATTTCAGATTCAAGCTACTCAGATGAAGAAGCAAACATCTGTTTAGTGGTGAACGACGACGCTGGAAGCCAAGTAAGTACATCTAGCGATTCTGATAATTCTAGTCAAATTAGTGAAAATGAATTGCATGAAATTTATGCTGCTTTAATAGTAGAATCTGAAAAGTTAGATAAAACCCATCAGAAGTTGAAAAAGGATTTCAAAAATTTAAAATCCGATATTGAAAATATTCTTGAAGAAAATAAGAAATTAAAATTAAACTTTGAAAATATTTTTCAAGAAAATAAAGATTTGAAAAATAAAGTTTTAATTTTTGAAAAGGGTAAATTTGCTAGTAGTGATGAATGTGCTTCTTGTGAAAATTTTAAGAAACTACTAGAACAAACAACCTTAGGAGAATGTAGTAAGAATAATGAAAATAAGGTTGTTAAAAATAAGTATGTTCCTAAAATTAAAAATAAACACAATCATAGAACCCGTAGAACTTGGGTAGAAAAAGGAACAACTTATAGGAACACAAATGTTGTATCATGCTTTTATTGTATGAAAAAGGGTCATACATCAAATAAATGTAAAATTAAGCATTATGGTGTTCCAAGTGGTAGATATATTTGGGTTGTAAAATGATTTCAAATTTTCAAACTAACCCAAAAGACCCATACAAAATAGTTGGGTACCTATTGTTTAAAATTTAGAATTTCTTTAATATTTTTATTCTAAATATTTGAAAAGAAGAATTAAGAAATTTTTATTCCAAGGTAGATGGAATTTTTTTTTTTTAAAGCATATATAGTTTTCAAACGGAAAATATTTGAAATAGAAGAATGTGTGCATGTTGTCTTTGATGAAATTGTAGACCTTGAGGCAAAACCTCTTGAGTCATTTAAATTACATGTAGGCAATGATGAAGATTTGTATAAGACAACAAATGAAGTGAAGAATGATGACAATCCTCAAGATGAAGATCTAAACAAAATGTGAAAACAACCTAGAGGATTCTCATTACAAAATTGGAGAGATATCTAAAGGGGTACTTTATATTTCTATGTTTTTATTAGTGTATGCCCTTTATATTTCCTTGTATGCTTGCCTCTTTAAATTCAATAAAATGTATGTTGCTTTTCTTATTATTTCTATGCATACATGCTTTTATTAAGGGGGAGTATATTCTCTAATAAATTTAGGGGGAGCTATACTACATCACTTTTTAATAATGATCAAAAAGGGGGAGAAATATTTAAAGCCTTAAAATTATTTCTAAGTTCACTAAAAATTGTTTCTTCCTTAAGTTGTTTTTTAAATACAGATTATTACCAAAAGCTTTAAATCAAGAAGGTTTTGATCATCATCAAAAAGGGGGAGATTGTTAGCAAAATGATGAAGATGAAGTTTTGATGATGTCCAAATCAAGTCAAGAGAAATCAAGATTCAAGATGTTATGAAGACTTGTATTGCTATGGAAAGCTTTTGTAATAATTATAGTTTAGTATCTAGGACTTAGATAATTAGTAGTTTTATGTATACATTCAAAAGTGATGTAAAAATAAGCCAAACAGCAAAATCTGTGCAGTGTTAATCGATTAACACAGGGTGTAAATCGATTGTTCCAGAGACGAATGAAGAAGCACAGCATTGCAGTGTTAATCGATTAACAGGATGTGTTAATCGATTAACGTTAATCGATTAACAAGGGGTGTTAATCGATTAACACAGGAGCCGTTTGAAAAACTAGCCGTTTTTAGAGCCGTTGGACTATCCGTTGGGGTGTTAATCGATTAACCACTGTAGCGAATCGATTAACACAGTGTGAAAGGCTGAAAACGAAAAATGGAAGAGCCTTTGGATAAGTCTATAAATAGACTCTCATTTCCTCTCAAGTTAAGAAATACAGAGACACAGAAACTCTTCCCTTGTGCTCAAATACTCAGAATTCTTTGAGACTTGTGTGTTCTTGTTCGGCTTGTGAAACTCTTGTCTGTGGAGCTGGTGAAGTGCTGCTACGGTGACAGAGGAAATAGCCGGTTCATCCTTGGTGTGTCTGAGGAGGTGTTCGGAAGAGAATCATCCTTCGTGAAGTACTCGGAGGAGGTGTTCATCCTTTGTGAAGACTCAAAGGAGGTGTAGTTTCATCTCTTGTGGTATCAAGAGAGGTGTTTTCTAAACTCTTACAAATTGTATCTTTGTGATTGTAGTTTGTAATTGTTTTGTGATAGTGAAACTGTTTATCTTGTTTTGAGATAAGCGACTGGACGTAGGATTGGTAAGATCCGAACCAGGATAAAATCATCTGTGCAAATTTCTCTCAACCTTACTCTATTTAACTGTTATTATTAATTGCTAAGTAAGTTTAATTGAGTAGAAATTAAAAGGCACACGTTAGTATTAGAAACCCCTCTTGGTTTGTTGTTCCACGCTAACCCATCCGCTGCAGCCGCTCCTGACAAACTCTACTAATTACGGGTTACAATGTGAATTTTGTGGTTGAGATGAGTTTCTATACATCTCTTAATTATTAATTTTACCAAACTCAACGAAAAGAATACTTTGTTGAGATGAACCTGGTACATGAATTTCTATCGGAACTAACTTTAAAAAAGATACCCTATCTTTTATTCTCAAACATTATGATTATATAGCAAGCTTGTAAGTTGCAGCTGAATGACCCTTTTAAAAACCAAATGATCAAATGATCTCACCAGACTTTTAAGCCAATGATCAATCTTAGAACCAATTAGTGAGACGAACCTGGTGCATGAATTCCTAGGGTATCTAACTTTAAAAAGATTAAGATTTCCTTTAACAGCTGAACATTGTATACCAAACTTGTAAGTTGTGTATGAATGACTCTTTTAAAAACTTGTTTTTCATAATCTATTAATCATAAATTATGATATCCTGTATATAAAAAGGCCTTTCAACGCTTCATATATGTTTAAAACTTTTTATATATTTAAAGAGAGTAAAAATGATAAATTGACGTAATAAAAAAGAAAAAGAAAAAAAAGTATATAATAAGTGCAGATAAAATAAAAGTGCATTCTTTATGATGATTTCTTTTAAGTAATCTTCTGATAAAAGATAATTGTCTCGTAGTCTTATCTGCTTGGTACTCAACATCTCCCAACTTATCCTCAGCTTTCAAATCCTTCAGTGTAAAACATCGCATTCAATTAACCAAATGAATAAACATCTAAGAGTGATCTGATTTGTTAATGAGCATGCAAAATCATTTTTGAACTATTTGAATGAGCCAAAGATAAACATATAACAAAAGGGATGTGGATAATGTATAATATATATGAACCAGAAAACTGCATAATGCTTGCAGATAAAGATGTATACTTGTGTTTGGCTGTGTTTGAGAAGGTCTCGTATGTTTATACATTAGTTGGAACTGAGATCCATGTGATGATTAGTAGAATGTAATTAAGCAAGTGTGATGTTATTTGTAGTTTTTCAGCAGAGAATACTCTTTATATAGATAAGTTTCTGGGACAACAAGTTTCTGTCATTTTTTAGTCTGATCTGTTGAATCAGTGGGAAGGGAAATCTGAGGTATGCAAGGTGATCATTTGGGATGGAGTTTTGATTGTGTAGATTTGTTGGTTGAATAATCAGAAAAATATCAAGCTGATGTGGTACAAATGAATGAGATGATTGGACACATGGAAGAGAACCGTCTCTTTGAGATGTAAAGGCTGTTAGGGAAGAGAACCACGGTGGAAGATGTGAGTTGCAATCATAAGTAAATATCCTTTAAGCCAGGACTCGAATTTGAATATCCAAGGTTTGGAGAAGTACTATATGGCTATTAAGATAGTGGAACTGCCGTCCTTTACTGAGAAGAGCCTGTGGGATGGATGACTAGGGCAGAAACATACTTTGGAGCAGTGCAAAATACTTTAGAAGTGCATATCAAATTGATTATGAAGGGATTAACTATTAGTTGCTTAAATATTTTGAGAGAAACAGATGTTGTCACTTGGTGGAAATTAAGGATTCTAATTGCTATGTTTGGAGGAAGAAGGTTTGAGAATCCATATATGAGGAATTAGCAACCTTGAGATAATTACAACCCATATATGCCACTTACCACCCCAACAGAAACCAACAAATCCCATAGCAGAAGCACCTTTCCTTTTCAAGGCTTCAATAATAGGTTTTGCAATTTCAATACATTTTCCCTGCATATTTAATAGGTAATATCATAATAACACAATTTTGTTTTTTGTTGAAGAATATGGCATCAGATGGTTGTGACCCTCCTATTCCACCTTCAGCAAAATCAGATAAGGAGAAGGGCAAGAAGAAATCTTATATGGTCAAGTTGTTAAACCGTTTCAATAACGTAAATGCTTCAAGTAGTCAGTCATCTACACCTACCTCTACCTCCACTGCTAGATTTGTTCCACCACCATTACAAGTTCCTGGTTTGACACCTATTCCACCATCAATTCCACCTTCGTTGGAAGTTCCTCCTTTCACACCTAGTTCACAACAATTTGCTGCTGATCAATGGAGATCACCCTCCCCCCATGTTGGTTCTAACCCAACAACCCCCACAAATATGCCATCACCATCTCCTATAGGGGATAACCCTCCACGTTCAAGTTCAGCAGCCAATGCCTTTGAAGATGTTTCCAACAATCGTCCAATCATTACACCTATTGGTGGAGGGTAAGAAAACATCAATTTAATGTTCCAAGCATATACTGTATTATTCTAATATTTGACTTTTATTTTGGTATAGGTTTTATCCAACAAAAACAGCATCCAAAGCAATCACAGCCACCATCAAGCAACAGTTTGATGAGCCATGGGTGACATGGGGACAAATACCTCAGACACAAAGAGATGTTTTCTTTGAGCGTTTTAAGGTACACTTGTGTTCATTTACATTATGTACTACAGTTAATTTTAAATGTTAAGGTCCTCAATTATCTTATCCAATATTCATCTTTTTTGTCAACAGAGTAAGGTTTCATGGAGGTCTAACCATGAAGAAAAGGTGAAAAAAAATTTCCACACAAAAGCATCTCATAGATTATCTGAGATGTTTAAAAAAGCTCGAACAGAAGGAAAAAAACCTGATTGGATGGGGGATATTGTTTGGAATGGTCTTTTGGAGAAGTGGAACATGCCACTTTATAGACAAAAATGTGAAACGGCCAAAAAGAACAGGACATCTGACAAGGGTGGTTGTTTGCACACTGGGGATCCATTAGCGTGCATGAGCATGCAATTCGTCTGGTACATATAAATTTATTTTTACATTTCTATACGGATAACCTTTAAAAATATTTGATGTTAACAACTAACATCTTCTTTGCTTGCAGTCACAGGAGCTTGGTCGGTCAGTGCATGTTGATGAAATATTTCAGCAGACACATATTCGAGCATCAACAGGAGAATTTGTCGATGAAAGGTCTAGGCGGACACATGTTAGTTTCTACTAACTTATTCTTTATTAGGTTATATAATTCCTAGGTCTATCTATTTAACGATAATAATGTATTCATTTAACAGGAAGAGTTTGAAGCCAGATTTTCTCAAATAAGATCTGAGACAGCATCCGTTGGGGCTTCAACATGTGCTCCCCTAGACCCTGCAGATGAGGAAAGATTGAGGAACCAATGTTGGTTGGATGTTGCTGGTGGAAGGTACAAGGGACGCGTATACGGCATTGGAAATGTCAGTGCTCAAGATGACTGTGTCGATAGTTACATACAACAGACACAAGCATCTTCTTCTCAGTAACCGATTGCAGAGGACATTATTAACCTCCACACACGAGTATCAACCCATGATGACCAACTTCGACAGATGAACTCTCAATTGCAAGGCTTTATTGGTGTCATGATGCAGTATCTTCCACCTCCTGCAGCCGCAATTGCACAACAATTTCTTCAATCCCAGAATCAGCCACAAGCTAATGTTCAACCACAACAACCACAACAACCACAACAACCAACAGATCAACCACAAGATGATACTGTTTATGGAGATTACTAGTTAGGTTTTTAGAAGTAGGACATGTATGACTCACACTTATTCCCTCAATGACTTTTTTCATGTTATTTGAACTTATTATGATTAACAATTATGTAAACTTTCTTATTATGATTAATGTGAAATGCATGTTTGTAGGTTTTAAAAGACTTAATTTATTTATCAAAATTTGTGAATGGATATAATGTCCAGGTCTTGTGAATTGTCTGTGTGGTATGGGCAGGTCTTGTACATTGTCTCTTTTTGGATGTTGGATGACCAGGTCTGCTATTCAAGTCAAGCTGTATGTAACTTATATACGGAATATCCGTATATAAATTATATACGGATTATCCGTATGTAAATTATATACGGAATATCTGTATATAAGTTATATACGGATAATCCGTATATAAATTATATACGGATATTCCGTATATAAGTTATATACGGATATTCCGTATATAATTTACATACGGATAATCCGTATATAATTTATATACGGATATTCCGTATATAAGTTATATACGGATATTCCGTATATAATTTACATACGGATAATCCGTATATAATTTATATACGGATATTCCGTATATAAGTTACATACGGATTATCCGTATGTAATCTTATCTACGCCCTTTTTATATACGGATTTTTGACCGTATATAATCCGTATATAACACCACTTTTTATACGGATTTTCAATGTTATATACGGATTTCGGCCGTATATAAATGCGATTTTTCTTGTAGTGTTCGGCGACACCTTACCCATTCTCTCGTTCCCCACACTCAACCCAGCCTGAAAAAAAAAGAAAATAAAATTGAAAAATAAAAATCAAGAAGACGAAGAGAGGAAGAGAAAGGTAGGTACATGGTGGTGAGGTCGAAGGTGAAAATAAAAGGCGAAACAAAGAGGGAAAGAAAGGAATGGGGCCGCCAGGGTTTTCGTCGGTAGGGTCCTTGGCTTCCGCTTCTCCCGCCTAGTACTCTTCTTCCTGTTCTCCACTAGCCTTTACACTGTTGAACAGGACGACGGGGTGAGCACTGCGATCCGTGTGGTGGTCCGGCGGCACGAGATTCGAATCGGCGGCACCCGGATCTCGCGGAGGTGATAAAGGCGCAACCGAACCAACTAGCCTCCTCTCTCCACTTCGCTCAGTTTGCAACCCCCAATTCTTTTCTCTCACTTGTTATCGCTCAAATACCCAAAGGTTACAGTGGATGCAGAAACACACAAAACAAAGCTTATATGCCTCGGTTCTTCTAATAACCGAGGCCTAAACACATTTGGACCTCGGTTGCAATGCTACCCGAGGTCGTTTCTCTTCGCCAGAACGCTGAATTTGACTGACTTGGCGTGTTGCAGGCGCGTTTTGCAAATGAGTCAGGCTTTTCTGTTTCGGTTCTGCCATAAACCGAGGTAATATGACCTTTTCATACAAATTTCAGACTGTTTCAGACGAAAAGGATGTAAGTTAGGTGATGTTTAGGCACCGGTTTCCTGTCTAACCGAAGTTGTATCATTTATATTCAGCGGTTCTATATTAACCGAGGCCTATAAGGCTTCCATAATTGCGGATTTGCCACCGCGTTTGGATAAGCACCGGTTTTGTCTATACAAATGTCTATTGTGCGAGTTTAAAGATACATTTTGTACTAGTGTTATCAAATAACTTTTCTAACTTTGACATTTTTCAAAATATGTTTCGAATTTTTTTATAATTACTTTCATCTTACTTTAACATTTGTATTCTACTCACATATTCTATTTTTTTTAAATATTGATATTTTAACTCACAAATTTTTTAAATTTGATATTATCATTTTCTATTTTATATTTTCTTTATGATAACTTATTGAAATATACAAAAAAAATTCTGAATTATTTAAACATTAAAGATATATTCAAATATCATGATAATTATACCTCACTATAATTTATCAAATCAGCCTTAAGAAATATGAAATATATTATTTATTAAAAATATAATAACAAAACTTTCTCAACATATATTTAAGGCAGGTACAGAATCCCATAATATTGATATTCTAGAATTAGCCGGTTGTAAGACAGCCAAAGAAAGAGTGTAATACAATGTAAACACACATTTGAGTGGACTAATCAATTAGTGGGTAGTACGTAGTAATTAAAGTATTGAACTAGCTTAAACTTATTAATTACGTAGGCGTGGGGGTGGGGTATCAGAGTTTAGAAGTAGCGTTGAGGAAGGTGGCGGCTCTTCCAAGGGAAAAGAACTTTCCGGTGGGCAAAAGGTGCGGCGGAAGTAATGCAAGGGTGGCTGCGCAGGCGGCGGCGGCCTCGGCGGTGTGGGTACCCTTCCCCTTGGTCATGGAGGTTTGAGTGAAACCAGGGCAAAAACAGTTCACGCTCAGCCCACTTCCTTCGTAAGAATATCTCTTAGCCAACACCCTCGAATACGCATTCAGAGCCAGCTTCGACACGGCGTACTCCGTCCAGTACGACGGCCACCCTTCCTTCCTCCACCGTCCCTCCCTCACGTCTCTAAGGAACATGTCCACCACTCCCTCTATCTCCTCCTCCATCAACTCCTCGCGCTCTAGCACTGCTCTTATATCTGCGTTTCTCACCTTCTGCTCTTGCAAACAGTTCAACAACGTATTACAAAAATGTATAAACGATTAGCAAATACTAATTTTCATATTACAAACCTTAAAAGAAACATCAGTGAAGGAATCTCAGACCATGATTCCCACACTCCTTCCGAAGGTGTGAAACCAGTGTGAACAAAGACCCATATACATAAAAAGAATAAAAGGGGAAGGAGAAAGAAAAGTATAAAAAAAAGGAGAGATTCTTCCTGTTTCATCATTTGTCTTTTACTTTAAAAGCGCAATAGTTAATATACTACCACGAAATGGTCACGTTTTAACGAATAAAAAGAAAGATAATAATTTGAACTTTAAGAAAAGTGAATTTTTTTGTTCATGGGGAAGTTTATTGAAAGATTTTAAGAGAGGAGGAAAATAAAAAATGGTAGAAAAGAATGAGGTACATTGAGGGAGCCAAGCCTTGAGCTAACGTTGAGAACACGAGTGATGGAAAAAGAAGAGCGACGGAAGAGAGGAAGAAGAGCCTGAATGAGCAACTTGGGACCGTGGAAGTTGGTCTTCATCACACTTTCCGCGTGCTCGACCGAGTTTTCCTCTAGTTCATTGTACGACACCCCCGCATTGTTCACCTGATCACACACACATTCATACTAATGGTTCAGTTTTGGAATGATTGGTGAGATTTAATTTGCTTTGACTCGGAAAAGAGCATGTGATGACATGAGAGAGATAGAATGAGAAAAGTAAAAAAAATAGTAGAACGAGAATGGCACCAGAATGTCCAAGGTGGGTCCGAACTTGGCTTTGAAGGAGGAGGCAAAGGTGGAAACAGAAAGGGGATCAGAGACATCGAGGAGTAGAAAATGAACGTAATCACCAACCCCTTCTTCTCTCAGTGTCTCCACCGCAGCTTCCCCTCTCTGCTTGTTTCTAGCTGTTAGCACCACACTCACTCCAAGTTCCGCTAAACGCTTCACCAATGCAAACCCTATGCCCTTGTTCCCTCCCGTCACCACCGCCACCGTCTCCCTCGTCCACCACCTTCATTCATTCATCACTCACTCATCATAGATACAATCAACATACACAACATGTGCAACACAAATTTATCTCAATCATAACACCTTCAATTCAAACTTTCTTTAAACATGTAAATCATTCCCGAAAACTATGTTCTATCTAAATTTCATCCATAATCTATGAGAAACCCTCAGTTTCTCATTCATGAGGACACAATAAAAGATCTAAGTAAAAAAATAACTCTTTGTTATACATAGACATAAAAATCTTAAAAAATTAGTGTTTGAAACCTTTTGCTAACTTGTTTTGTTACCAATCACCATTTGCAAGCAGATTAGCTTCTGAATTTGTAGAATAAACTAATGACAGGAAAAGAGGGGATCTATAACTGAAATTTAAAGATATTCTTGATTATCAAACACATGCATATGCGTAGATTGATGGCTACCTGGTTAAGAGGAGAGAGGGAGAAGGAAAATAATGCTCAGGTTCCATGTGTGAGAGAGAATATGAAGGAGACCTTCAATTAAGGAAGACAGTGATGAGAGGAATGGAAGGTGAATGGATATATATAGTTATATAACATAGGTTCACACAGTGGCATTCATTATTGGAAATGAAGGAGCAATCAAAGGACGAAACTAGACTTGGCAAGGAACAGAGGCGGTGGGAGCTATAAAATAAGAAGCACGATGCAACCTGCAATATTTTTACTAAATCTGCGTTGCCAAGTCTTGCAGACGTAACTTCATATAATAAAACGCATTAAATGCATTTTATAGTCTCACTTCACCTTGTCAAAATGGCCACCTCACGTATCATCAGGTCATACAATTTATTCATGTTTTTTTTCAAGTCATTCATCCACCAAAGTAAAGATTGATTTCTTCTAAACGGTATTACGATACACTCTTACATTCATTCCATACATAATATAAAGATAAAATAATTATATAAATTATTGTATTTTTTTTTAAAAATATACATAAAAAATAAAAAAGAATAATATCAATATAAATAATTTAGGTATATCAAGAATATTTTTTTAAAGATATATTTTTCTATATATAACCTACACTGAACTCTTGATTATGTTAGACCTCATTCAAAATGCACTTCAAAACCCTTTTTAGATGAAGTCAAATGTCGAGAAGAGAGTTAGAATTTCAGAGAATGGAAGACAGGTGGCGGCAAGGAATTGGACTTTCAGTTTTGGTTGATAGAAGCAAAATTTGAATTTCAAAAGTTTACACAATTATCTGCATGCAACCATTTTTCTCTCTGATTTCCTAACTTCATTTTCTCCTTCTTCTCACTACATCTCCTTCATCTTCGATCTAAAGAAACACTCACTTTCTCTTCTCCGATCACCGTTCAAGCACCGTAAAAGCTTTTCTGGTGTCCAGAGCTTCAGTTTGAACCGAACGATTTCGGGTTCTGAACTTGTAAGTTCTTTTTCTCGTTAGCCATTCGTTATCTGGTACATGCAAACCAAGTTCTAGTTGCACGAGTTCATAGTCTCTTTCTGAACCATTTTTGGTATGCTGTTTGGTTAGTTGAAGAATTGTTGAGCGTGAGGGTAGAAGAAATTGTATTAAGGCAAACCGCGTTCTGTCTTTAGGACGTTCGTTCACGCTCAGAGGTAAGGGAAGCTTATTAATTTAATTTGTATGATTATGTGTGTTGCATGAACGTTCGTTGACTTGACTGAATTAATATATGATGGTTGATATGTTTGGATGGTATGAAGTATGAAAATTGATTATGATATGAATGTATAAAGTTATGAAACCATGTGTTAAGAAATGAGTTGAATATAAATGAATTCTGAAGATGAAATTTTCCTATGATATTGTATGTTAGTCACTGAACGGTCATTGACCGTTCGGTAATGCTAATAAACTTGGTTAGAATTGGATTCCTTCATTTGGGAAGAATCCTAGTTGAGGACGAGCGTCTTCATGTTGTAATACTATGTTTCAGCGTCCGACCAAGGATAGTTGTTTTTGGGTATTCTGTGATAAACTTAAATATATATATATATATATATATATATATATACATGTATTTGTATATTTTAGTTATTCTTAAACACTACTCCAATAGTATCCTATTCTATTTACTAAGCTTTCTAATATATGTTTAATAGTGCTCGGTCTTACACCAAGCGCTCATACTCGTTTCTTTTATAATCTGTCTTGATGAAAATAGCGTTCGTCCAACTTCATTAGAGTTTTCTCTCTACCGTGCTCGGTCATTGACTGGTATTCAGTTTTCTTAATACTAAACTCAAATAAGCTAAGTTCATAAGCGTTCGATTTCTTCATGTGAATTCTTCTAAGTATTATTCTTTGAATGTCTTGAAGTGTCTGTATCCATTGGTTCCAGCCTAGAGTCTTAATACTTGGCATGGTCTTTTCGGTGTTCGGTTGGAGCTCTCAAGAGTCAGTTCATTTAATTGGCTCACTTTATAATTAACGTTTGTTCCATTCGTTTCGTACAATATCTATTGCACTAGATTTCTTTCTCAACCTGATAGTAACCTCTCGGTCTTTATCTGTTTTGGAACTAGAGACCTTCAGTCTCATTCCAAGTGTTCGGTCTCGTTAAAGGTTAAAGTTTAACGTTCGGTATTTGGTACCCTTAGTGATCCTTGTAAAATGGTTTAATGGAGATGATTATTAATGAAGGATGAAGAGAATATGATATGAATGAAATGTGTTGGATTATGGACGAGCGTTTCGGGGAGGAACGACTCATGAATGAATATTGAAATTGGTAAAGTATGAATGTGAGCATGCTAAGCTGGCGGTTCATCCTGATGTTCCGTGAGTACTTGTCCTCACATAGAGGAGGGTAGGTCATGTGTGGGAACGGCAGGAGGTCCTAGTCCTTATGGTTAATTTGGACAGATAGGACTAACCTCGGGTGGCAGCTGTTGAGAGCATCCTAGTTACTACATCACCTGGGTGCACAAACGCCTGTAGCTACACAAATTTTATACAGTCCGGACAGTCAGTCTAGTATTAGGCTTTGTATGAACGTATGATGAAATATATCTTGTGTGTTTGATTGTGTGAAAATGTTTGTTTATACATAAATTAAATTACATAAGCTTACCCTTGTTTCTTGTCTTGTCTGTTTTGTACGTTTGTCTTTGTCATTGCATTGATCATCCGTTATGGATGTGAGCAGAAGGAGACGAGCTGCTGGAAGAGGCGTTGGAAGAAGAAAACCTGGTCGAAGTAGAAGTGAAGACCGAATAGTAAGACGTTCAGTCAGTAGTTTAGTTTATAGTAAGGTGGTCGTTCGATCACCTTCCATTTTGTTTAGTATGACCGTTTGGTATTTTCTTTTATAAACCATTCGATCAGACTTACTTCTTGTACCGTTTAAGTTTATAGTTCTTTCTGTAAGGTCAATCATGAGTGTACGCTCTACTTTAATGTAAGATTGAACTGTATATTATTAAATGTGATTATTTTATTATATAGTTTTAGACTATATTTTTTGATGTTACCGATTACATGCAAAAGCTATAGTTTTTAAATTTTTTGTGATCATAATAATTGTTATTTAAAATAAGTTCATTGATTTTCTTATATGACAACTGTATTTTACACACAAAATATAAAATTATGCTTATGTCCCATAACCGTTCTGAGAGAGCTTTCTCTTTCTAGTATTTATGTTTGTTATAAATAATTTAGAAGTCAAATTCTAAACTTATTTTATTTAAGTAGGAATCTTTGTTTGCTAATAATACCTTTTCTTACAGGATTTTATAATATTTTATGACAGTATTAAATATAATTAAAGTAGAAGATAATAATTATATAACTAACTTTTCCTTAAAAAATGATAACTAACTAACCTGACTAAAATAAGAAAACGAGAAATATTTTCTGACTAAAATAGATTCTTTCGGTTATAATTTATAATATTTATATTTATGCATGTGTATATATATTATTCAAATAGACATGTCTTACCAAATTAATAAAATTCTTACGTTCACATGCACTTATTTACTTATGCACTCGACATAAAAATAACGGAAGATAATGATTATTATTATTAATGATTATTATTATTATTATTATTATTATTATTATTATTATTATTATTAACGTTAAATAGAAGGTGATAATCTTCATAAAAATAGAAGTTGATAATGCTAATAATAGATCGTAAATTAAAATAAAAAAACTCTTCATGTTAACATTCTAAAGATAATCTTATATGTTGTCCTTTCAAGTTTGATTAGTTTGGTAGTTGCCGTGAAAGTATTAAAATTAATTAATTAATTAATTATATATTTGTAAGAAATAATTAAATGCTAATTATATTATTAGTTAAATTATTAATTAAAATGATTTAATTAATTACATTATGTCATGAAGTATTAATTATATAAATATTACATGTAATATTTTATTTTGATGAAACACTAAATTAGAAATATTAATTTTTAGAAAAAAATAACCAAAAAAGTTGTATATCTTTAATATGTTATTTACAATTGTCAATCTAAGTTATATAGAAGATTATTGAGTTAATTATAAGATGGAAAATGGTATGTCGACAACAATTTTTTGCCAACAATTTGACAAACCCAGGTGGCGTCTTTGCATTGGCCAAAATAAAATAAAAGAACATGGGGAGAAGTTATCAGGCCGAGGGCAAAATTGGAAGAAAAGATTAAAACTTTACGAAATTGGTTTCGCGGTTTTTCATCCCTTCCATCTTCTCTCGTTCTCTGTCACTCTTTCGATTCTCCAGTGTGAGTCTTCTTCTTTCAAAGTTTTCACTTTTACGAAGTCGGTCTCCATTCTCTGCCACTCTTTCGACTTTCCTATTTGAGTCTTCTTCTTTCAAAGTTGAGCACTTTTGCGAAATTGCTCTCCGCTCTCCACTCTCTTGAGAATCTCTGCCAGATTTTTTCGACTTTCAAAGATTATTCAGAAACACCTGTATTGTGTTTTCGCATTGTCTGAGTTCTATCATTTCCTCCTATTTGAAGGTTCGCCGGTGGTGATGTTTTGGTATTTTGTACACACTAGCGAGGTGGAAATTGGTTTTCCGCACACTCCGACAAGACATGGATTACTATGTTGCTACTTTACTATTGTAATGTTTTTAATACTCAAGTGCTTTATGGAAATTTAAAGTTCTCATCATGAATGTATACATCAACCTTCTGCGGATTATTGTTGATAAATACGTACTTGAATAAACCAAGTTCTGTAATAGACTTTTGAACAAAAAAATCGACTATAAAACATTACTACTTTTGTGAATACCGGGGTGCCTAAACATGACTTTTCAGTCTCTACTCACACTTAAACACTAAAATCAAGTGAAAACGAGTGCATTTATGCCAAAAAATTAAAAATTTTGACTATGGTCACCTAGTTTACCACAACTGACTCCTCCAGTACAAGTTTTTGTACAAATTGTCGATTTTGTTCGTGTAATCGTTTACCAAGCATCTGTAAACGATTACAAGTGTATTTTTTGGTACAGATGTTTCAAGACTTCATCTCAGTTGTTCATCTCATAAACATTGTTCATTTCCTCAATCACGGGTGCCCAAACATGACTTTCCAGCCAATACTCAGACTTAAACACTAAAATCAAGTGAAAACCAGTTGATTTATGCCAAAAAAGTTAAAAATTTTGACTATGGTCACCTAGGTTACCACAACTGACTCCTCCAGTACAGGTTTCTGTACAAATCCTGGATTTTGTTTGTGTAATCGTTTACCAAGAATCTCTAAACGATTACAAGTGTATTTTTGGGTGCAGAAGTCTTAAGACTTCATCTAAGTTGTTAATCTCACAAACATTGTTCCTTTCATCAATGACGGGGTGCCCAAACATGACTTTCAAGCCTATGCTCAGACTTAGACACTAAAATCAAGTGAAAACCAGTTGATTTATGCCAAAAAAAAAATTATTGACTATGGTCACCTAGGTTACCACAACTGACTCCTCCAGCACAAGTTTCTGTACAAATCGTGGATTTTGTTTGTGTAATCGTTTACCAAGCATCTGTAAACGATTACAAGTGTATTTTTGGTGCAGAAGTTTCACGACTTCATCTAAGTTGTTCATCTCACAAACATTATTCCTTTCCTCAATCACGGGGTGCCCAAACATGACTTTCCAGCCTATACTCAGACTTAAACACTAAAATCAAGTGAAAACCATTTGATTTATGCCAAAAAAATTAAAATTTTTGACTATGGTCACCTAGGTTACCAACTGACTCCTCCAGTGTAAGTTTCCGTATAAAGCCTGGATTTTGTTCCTGTAATCGTTTACCAATGAGTTGTAATCGTTTACAACTGTATTTTTTGGTGCAGAAGTCTCAAGACTTCATCTAAGTTGTTCATCTCACAAACATTGTTCCTTTCCTCAATCACAGGGTGCCCAGACATGACTTTCTAGCCTCTACTCACACTTAAACACTAAAATCAAGTGAAAACCAGTTGATTTATGCCAAAAAATTAAAAAATTTGACTATGATCACCTAGGTTACCACAACTTACTCCTTGAGTACAAGTTTATGTACAAATCCTGGATTTTGTTCGTGTAGTCGTTTACCAAGCATCTGTAAACGATTACAAGTGTATTTTTGGTGCAGAAGTTTCACGACTTCATCTAAGTTGTTCATCTCATAAACATTGTTCATTTCCTCAATCATGGGGTGCCCAAACATGACTTTCCAGCCTCTACTCACACTTAAACACTAAAATCAAGTGAAAACCAGTGGATTTATGCCAAAGAATTAAAAATTTTGACTATGGTCACCTAGGTTACCACAACTGACTCCTCCAGTACAAGTTTTTGTACAAAGGCTGAATTTTGTTCCTGTAATCGTTTACCAATGAGTTGTAATCGATTACAACTGTGTTTTGTGGTGCAGAAGTTCCAGGACTTCACCTAACTTCAACATGTCACAAGCATTATTTCATTCCTCCATCAAATACATCAATACTAATCAAAGTGGCCACTTTATTCATTAACAATTCAAACAAAAGCTCATTTCACAATGACAATAACAAAGGAAATTCAATTAACATTAATAATATGTACAATTTTATATTACTTTCTCTTAACATTGAACAAAATATATTCCAAATTACAAACATTTGTTCATCTATGTACAATTTTGTCTTACTTTCTCTTAATAAATCTATACAAATATCACTCATATTTTATTCTAAGAAATCGAGTGTAAGGAGTCCTAAGCACTCTGCTCTTGTAACACCTTCGTGACCCCTCCTCACATAAGTCTTCATTGGAGGTGGATTGGTGGACATGCCTCCTGGAGAAAAAAAATCCAGTGTTCATGATGGTTCTTTACATAAAACACTCTGTCCACCATCTCCACAATCAGTGACCGGCTCCTCTGTCAAATGCTCGTTTAAAGTAGAAATATACTTTGTTGAAAAGGAGTGACTAACCCTCAACTGCATCAACAACAAACAAAATAACCAAAACATAAAAGCTCTAAAACAAAAACAACAAAAAAATTAATAGGGAAAACCCAAGATCCAAACCAAAAACGCAATGTACAAAATGAAGGAAAAATGCATTTACCTTGCTCGTCGAAGGACCATGGTTACCAGAACTTACCATTTTGCACAATACACTCAACAAAGACGACGACATTGACCAAAACGAAGAGATGTAATGAAAACGTACAAGTGTAACAACAAGGAAGAGCGATAACCACGGGAGACCGAAAACCAAAAGGGAGAGCTAGAACGAAAATGGTGAACAAGAAGGAAGAAAGAGAACGATGATTTCTAATGAATTAGGACAAGGGGTATATTTGGAATTCCAAACTTTCTGAAGCTCTCATCAATTTCAATATCACAATTTCATAAATAAAAGAAAAAAATTGGACCAATGCACAACTGACACATCCTGAAGTTATTAAAAATATGTTAAAATTTTGTTGTTGGAATATCGCTGTGCTTGTAAGATATATTGTTCATTAATAATTTTGAATAGATAATCCAACAATTGGGTATCAAAACATTAGATTTGTAAGTTTTTCTTCTCAATTCACATTACCTCTAACTTGATTTTTCCCGAATTTTATGATCCTACTTGTGAAATCTAGAGTTTTTTCTTTTAATTTTGTTTTGAAAATCCCAATCTCGTTTCCACTCTATCGTGGGTTTGGGTTTCAAACTCATCAAAACCCCAACTTCTTCTCGCGCAATCTCCTTCTGCTTCCCCACGAACTGCAACCTCCATTGATGACCTGCAGTCTCTTTTCCCTAGCGTTGTGATAATGGCGTAATCCAGTGGAGGCTTCTTCCCAGGCGATGGGCGCGACGGTGGAGCTCTTGCAGCGATGACGCACTCGCGGCAAAGGCACGATTTAGTGGTCTCTCTGTCTCGCGATCTGCTGTCGTGGTGGCGCCTTCGTCGCAGTGACTGTCCGGTGATGCTGCAGGGAGAAAGCTGCGGTGCTGGTCGCATCTGTAGGGGTCGTGGCGGTGGCTTGCTTCGAACTCGCAGCAGCGGCGGTGACCAGTGGTGGCACAGACGCGATCTTGTGGCATTTCTGCTGTGTCGCACAGACTAGTTTATGTTTTCCCTGCGTGTATGATGAAGTTTCGATTCCAATTATTAATTGAATTCTGGAATTCTTTTATGTCAGCTCCACGCTGATGATGCATATAAATTCGGTTAGTTTCATAATTAATTGTTCCGCTGTGCTTCAATTCCTTTTAAAATGGTACTGAATGTTTTTAAATTTAATTGAAAGCATGAATTAGGGCAATTGGAAAAACATTGCCACTGTTACGACGGCTATTAATTCTTGAATTGTGCAACTGAATTGTAATTATTACGTTGTATGAGGTGTCTAATTGGAAGCACGAAAAATGTCAATTCCAATTGGAATTGATTTGATTCGAATGATTAGTTGGTATTTGATTTTATCAAATCCAACGTAATGTGATTTTGGAAACATTGTTACCATTCATGTATATATATTAAATATGTTTTTGGTTCGTTAAGTTAGAATTAGTTCTTTTTCAAATTTTTAGTTTAATTTAATCACTAAAATTAACAAAATTTGGTTAAAAAGATTAAATTAACACATTTTTAAAGTTTGGAGACTAAATTAGTCCAAAATTTTGAAGAGAAACTAATTCCAATTTTTACGAAAAGTTAAGAGACCAAAAACGTATTTAAAATATATATATATATATATATATATATATATATATGTTTTGCCATAAGTACTCAAGATTCCTTAATATAATTTTAAATGAGTTATTTAAACTAATAAATTACTAAAGTAACTTTTTTCCGAATAATTTATAAGAAATTTTAAATATTTGTGTTTATGTATATTTATACAAATATTAGTCGAATTAAAGAAAGGTCACTACAAATATTAACCGGTTAATATTTAGTCGAATTACATACACATGGTAAACTTATCATAATTGTAAAAGTTTGCTTGTTAATGATAAATTCAATCAAAGATAGGTTTTTTGTTGGACTTATTTTATTATCAATGTGATGGACAAATTTGTAAGCACCAAAATATGATGTCACAAACTTGTTTCACAATCGGCAAGTATGACCGAATCGTTCAAGTAATAAAACTTGGTAAGACCAAGTATCGTTCTTCCCAAAGGACTCACGGCCTAGTTTAGTTATGTGATTTGTTGATTAGCTAGGACTTACAACGAAATATTCAAAGTTTAATATGCAAAGACAAAAATAAACATGTATGCATGAATTGATCAATGGCAAAGACAAAAGATAAACACTTTCAATGAATTATATAAATGAATATGTTGTTGGGGTTCAATTTCATCTCATCCACTCTCATATATTTTAGGAATTCAACATTCAAATCATCATTGTTAATGTCACTCTCTAATGTACCATTCTAGATGGCTTCTCCCTAATCAAATAGTTCATACAATTCCTAGCATTCCTAATGATTAGTTCATGACTGCAGGAGCTTAAAGGCAACCAATATAATGTTGTCAGTAAAATATTGGGAGAAATTCCCCGGATCTAGACTTCCCCGTACGTGTCCGTATCGACAAAACCAATAATCATGCATTAGAATGAGTTAAACAATGCAAGCATTGAGCAAAGAGGAAAAACCCTAACTAATGATGAAAGAAAGCATATGTCTTAATTCAAAGATGTACTCAACAAATCCATATATGAGAGCTTCAAGAGATTACATTGATTCCCCAACAAACATACAAGGTTTAGTTCACCATCGTCATGGTGAACCTAGATGAATAATAATGAAAGAATGAAAGAATAAACCCAATAAAGGTGAAGAGGTAGCCTGAGCATCCAAGATCCTCCTTCAAAGGGGTGGAAGAGAGAGAGTTTACTTCGTTTCTGCCAAAGATACCTAATTCTAGGACGTGCAAGCCCTTATATACTAATCTAGAGTTACAAAAGATTACAAAAGCCCAAGCCCAAAGAGTGCCGCTCAGCGGTATTTACCGCTCAGCGGTATTTACCGCTCAGCGGTAGTTGCGCGTCCTTTTCTTCCCCTCAGCGGCCATTTTGCCCCTCAGCGTGACTCCCGCAACCTCCTGAGTGCCGCTCAGCGGTAGTTTGCCGCTGAGCGGTGCCTTCGTCTTCTCTTTTTGCACTCTTTCTTGTCTTTTCTAATGTCACTTCTCTCCTTCTTCACTCTTTTCACCAAATTCACCTTAAAACCTGCACAAAAACATTGAAATCAAGCATAAACCTGTCCAGCTCTCTTATTTATGAAAATATAGATAAAATGCATGATTTCAAGCTAGTTTCTAAGTCTAAAGGTTGCTTTTAGTATCAATATTAAGCATGAAAATAACAGTTTTTCAACTGTTATCACAACCCCAAACTTAGAACTTTGCTTGTCCTCAAGCAAACAAAATGTAACTCCATCTCCAACTAATTCACATGATGGTTCACTCATTCAAAATCCTCTTTTCAAGATAAGTAACAACTTCACTCAAACTTATGACCAAGAGTTCAATCAAGATGTGCACATGCTTTAGTGTTCACAAAGTCATTTAAGTTCCAACAAATGCTATTTTTCATGAATGATCAATCAATTAAGCATGGATGTTCATGTGCTCATGGAATATTTCCTCACCAGGTAAAGTGTTTCACTCAACACACAAGTGTATAAGAGGTAAAGTGTTTCACTCATTCACTCCACTATCACAATGTCACATGAATCAACTTTGCCTTTCATTTTACCACAATCAAAAACATTCACAAGCATGCGTCATCACAAGGACTTTTCAATGGCTTATAATGTGGCTGGGCTAACAAGAAAATTGGTTTTTCTGGATCACAAAATCCTTGAGTTAAGAGAATCATAACAACACAATTATTCTTATTCATTCCCAACTTTTGTTTGCCTTTTCATTTGCATTGAGCTTTGCTTCTTTTTCTTTACTTTTCTTTTTCTTTTGCATATTCTTACTTTTTAGCTCTTAGCTCAATGCTTTTCCTTTTTCATGTTTTCCCAATAACCCCAAACTTGAACATTTATCAATACCACACAAGATATTCTACTTAACTCAAGGTAAAGATTTTCAATCAAGGGTTTTTAGTGTATATTCAAGGCTATGGGTTCAAAGGATAGAACACAAAATGTTCTCTTTTAATAGGCTAACTTTTATGAATTTGGCCAATAAAAAAGGGTTTCAACAAACACGGCCTTGATCATATGATGCAAAACAAGCAATTGATTCAATCATAGAAAACCTGGGCAAAGTCATTCAAGCTTCCAAAGTAATAACATTCAACAATAACAACTCTGGAGCTCAAAACCTCACATATAAGCTCATTCACATTTGACATACACATCCTGCTTAATTTCACAATCACAATCATGATATCCTGCATTTATTCACAAAGCTTGTGAATCACCTGTATAAGCATTTTAATGTGCACATCATCTCAACATCAATCAATCAATAAGCATCATCAAGCATTACTTATCACACAATCACAGTTAATAGCAAACCATCATAACAAACCAGGTGTTCAATAGATTACATCAAACCCTAATCTAAAAACAAAAACAAATAAGTTCAGAAAACGTAAACCATAAAAGCATAAACATATGATAGCATTCATCAGTAAATGCTATCTCAGCTCCTCATCAGTCTGAGCTGTCCTCTGTATCTTCCTCCTCCTCTTCATCATCATCTTCATCAAATGCATCCTCATCCTCAGCTTCATCTTCTTCCATGTCTCGAGCTGAAGATTCAGCTCCTCCAGCTCCTCCATGTAATGGTTCTTCTGGCCAAGCTACCACATTATGGAATTCATCCATAGTCCACCTGTGTGCTGGAGGGGTATCATACATCCCCACTATCATCTCAGCCGTGGCCACCTGCCCTCTGTGGATGGACTGCAACTGAGCACCTATAAGAGACATATACATGTCCCTCATCTGGAATGGTTCTGCCTCATGAGTATCAGCAGATGTCCTGCTCTGTGCTGGCCCTCTCTCTCTACGAGCCTGGCGTGGTGGAACTGGCTGAGCTGCCTCCTCACCTCCACAATACTGTCTGTAATAGGCCTCATCTATAGCTTTTCTTGGCCTCTCAAATGGTGGAACAGAAGTGTCCACCCCAGCTAGCTTGCAGAGGTGAGTGATCAAAGAAGGATGGCCCAGTGGTGCTTTGTTATTTGAGGTGTTAGCACACACACTAATCTCATCAGCTATCACCTGCCCAATATTAACATTCAAATTCTTGATAGCACAGTAGATGAATAGTGCCCTGCTGAGAGTGATATCTGACACATGTGAGCATGGCTGAATGTTGGCATGAGAAAATGCCATCCAATACTTTGCAAGAGGAGTCAAATTTGTCCTCCTAATGTTAACCACTGCTCCAGATCTATTTCTTTGAAAGTGTCCCCCAGGTATGCACAACACTCTCTCAACATCCTCAAAGTCAGCACCTTCCTCCATGCTAAGAGCAAACTGACATTGCTCACCAGCCCACACAGTATCCAGGAAGTTATTAATGGAATCAGGATCATACCTGATGGCATGGCCTCTAACATAGCCCAAATAGTTCTCAGCTGGATAGTCACCAATCTTCTTTGCATTGGTGTAGAATTCCTTGACTACAGCTATGTTGGCAGGCGCTGGATAAGTGGCTAGCTTTCCCCAATCATTCCCTAACACTTGCTCTCCAAATTGAGGAGCAAAGTTAGGTATCATTCCAACCTTCCTCTCCATCAAAAGTCTTCTGTCCTGAACCACCCTAAAGTGCTTCTCATGTTTCCTGGATAGGAACCTGCTATTATAGGGTTGCTCTGGTTCCTTTTCTTTCCTCTTGGTTGCCATGGTTTTCAATCTCTTTCCTGAAGAGGATGCCATTCATGCATTCAAATACAAATCCAAAACCACAGAACATGATATTAATCATTAGTAAACACAGAACACAACTCCTTTCGAAGCTAAACCACCGCTGAGGGCCAAAATTTCCCCTCAGCGCCACCAGTGCCACAATCCAATACAAAAAACAGAAAAAACCAAATCTGGCAGAGTGCCGCTCAGCGGTGACCTGCAGATTTTTGCAAATTTCGTTTTGAAACTGTCCTAACTCCACCCAAATGCAATTTTCAGTTTTCCAGTACATAATCAAGCAGTTTAATCGGTTCAAACATCAAATATATCATCAAATCATGCATAAAAATCAAAAGCCCTAAATATTCATGTTTTGATAATCACATTCAAATTCAAGAACCCTAGAATGAACAAAATGCATTTTACTTACTTGGGTGGAGATGCTAGATGATATGAGAATGCTTCCAAACTATAATGCTCTCTTCCAACCCCAAACTTTGATAGCACACTAGTGAAAAAGTGAGTGGAAGAGAAATTTTTCTAAGAGGAAAGAGTAGAAAGATGTAGGAAACCAAAGAGAAGATATGTGGAAGTGTTTGTGCAGAGAAGGGCTTGAAAGAGTGTGAAAACGCGCAGCTTAGGGTTTAAAAATACCCCAATGGGCTCGGGTTCCGCTAAGGGGAACTTAAGCCCATCTGCGATAGTACCGCTCAGCGGTAAATGCCGCTCAGCGGCACTTTCGTGATGTGCCTTTCTCCTTCTTTTCTTGACCTACGTGCCTTCCTAGCATACTCCTCATAGGTTCCCTGCAATTCAATGTTAAAAATGCTTATGCAAACCCTAATTAAAATAAAACAAACAAAAACAATCAATCAACTGGGTTGCCTCCCAGGTAGCGCTTGTTTAACGTCACGAGCCTGACCCAAAATCCACCAACACCCCTCAGTAGGTGTTTCACTTACCAGCACCCATCAGTAGGTGCAAAATCTTCTCACCAACACCCATCAGTAGGTGTTATAAACTTAGTATCCTTCAGTAGATACTTAACCACCTAGCATCCTTCAGTAGATGCTAGATCCAACAAAATAATGTCCAGAATAATGTTCACAGTTTAAAAATTACAAAACCAATATCAAAATTAAAAGTTTGTAAATCCACTGGGTTGCCTCCCAGCAAGCGCTTCTTTAATGTCACTAGCTTGACCCAATAAAGCTCACGTTCCATCTTCTTTATAGTTGATGTTATCTTTCCACCAACTTATCAACTGCTTCCTTAGGACTGTTTTGGATTCTCTAGAATATGGAGACTCTATTTCTATCATCTCCTTCTCTTTAAAACCTTTTATAACCCACAACTTGTTCTTGAGTCTTACAGGTGTGCCAAGTTGGAGTCCTCTTTTCTTCCAATCTCTAGGAACTTCCTCTCCTTTTCCACTTTCCTCTACCTTGGGTACCTGAAAATACAAACAATGGTTATCAGAAACCTTAAGATTTTCATGTTTACCTCTAGTTATGGGTGCATCTCGAAATGCAGCTTTATAACTGGCCTCTTCCTCCTTTGCTTGTATCTCATCTTTAAACACATTCACCACCACTCTCTCCTCTCTGTCCTGGAGCACCACTATACCTTCATTAACATCTATAATAACCCTGGCCGTTTTCATAAACGGTCTTCCCAGTATGAAAGGTATCTTTTCGTTCTCCATCTTCATCACCACAAAGTCTGCCAAAAACTGAAGTTTGCCAACACAAACTATAATGTCTTCTGCAATCCCACATGGCTCCTTTGAAGATCCATCAGCCATTACCAGATTAACCTTTACAGGTTTTATTTTCACATGGCCAATTTGCTCCAATAGAGAGTAAGGCATCAAGTTAACACTTGAGCCTAAGTCAAGGAGAGCTTTCTTTACCTTTTTCTTCCCTATAGTGCAAGGGATAGAAAAACTACCTGGATCTACTGCTTTTGGTGGGAATGATTCTTTCTTAACAGTTACACACTTTTCATCCTCATCATCTCTACGTTTTCTTTTTGTAGAGGTTCCCTCATCAGATTTTGTGTACACTGCTATTTTCTGTAAGATTTGTTCCCAAGGAGCTTCATTATCAACCATTCTGAATAAGTCTGTGAAATCCATTGGTTTCTCTTGATTTGTTAGAAAAGGAAAAGTATCCTTTCTTTCTTCTTCTCTTCTCTCTTCTGTTTCATCTTCTTCTAACTCAATAACTTCTTCATTCACACTTTTGACCACTTTGCATTCTTCTCTAGGGTTAACCTCAGTATTAGCCCCAAAGTTTCTGTGTGGTCTTTCTTCCAATTGCTTAGTGATCTGACCCATCTGAATCTCCAAATTCTTTATAGCAGCTTCAGTGCTCTTTTGAGAAGATTCAGTTTTCTGAATAAATTGCTGAAGAGTTTCTTCCAACCTTGTTGATCTATCATTAAGCATAGATAACTGTTGCCACAAGGTTGGTTGCTGCTGCTGCTTATTATATTAGTTAGCCTGCCCAGTTTGTCCTTGGCCAATACTTGGATGTGGTTTCCAACCCTGATTATAATTGCCTTGACGGTATGGAAACTGATTAGCCATGAAGTTAACATCCTCCACGGCTTCCACAGGAAAAGCACATTGGCCATTGATGTGATCTCCTCCACATAATTCGCACAACTGGGTTTGTACCTGTGCAGCAGATTTTAACTCTTTTGGTAATGAAGCAAGAGTTTTGGTCAGAGTCTCCAGCTGTTGAGTTAGAATTTTATTCTGGGCTAGCAGAGCATCATGGGTTTGTAATTGAAGAACCCCTTTTTGTTGCATAGGGGCGCCTCTTTCATTGTGCAGCTCATTATCACTTGTAGCCATATTTTCAATAATTTCAGTTGCTTCCTCTGGAGTTTTCCATTTGATATTGCCTCCAGCTGAGGCATCCAGCATCATCTTGGTTTGTGAACCAAGCCCTCCAAGGAAAGTTAGGACTACTTCTTGATCCTCAAAGCCATGCGTGGGAGTTTTACGTAATAAGCTTTTGTACCTGTCCCATGCATGTCCCAGTGATTCCTCCATGCCCTGCTTGAATGAAGATATCTCTTGCTTACCTTTAGTTACTTTAGATTGTGGGAAGTATTTGTTTAGAAACTTTGTAACCACTGCTTCCCACTCTGTGAAACTTTCTTCTGGAAAAGAGTTTAACCAAAGCTTAGCATTGCCTCCCAAGGAGAAAGGAAACAAGCTAAGTTTGATAGCTTCGTCTGGCACCCCATTAATCTTGACCGTGTTGCAGATCTCATTAAAGGTAGTAAGGTGCTCATATGGGCTTTCATGTGATAACCCATTAAATTGATTACTCTTCACCAGTTGAATCAGTGCTGGTTTGACCTCCATGTTGGCAGCATTGACTCTAGGTCTAGCTATGTTATTGAAGTGCTGAGGTCCAGCAAGATTAGTGTAATTTGCAAGAGTTCTTCTAACATTATTGCCCTCCATACTTCCTGTACTATGAACAGAACCTTGTGGTGATGATTGCAAGAGAGTTTCAGGAGAAGGGAAAAGTTCTCTAGACGTTCTGATTCTTCTCCTCCTTCTACTCTCTTCTAGACCTTCAAGAAGTGGTTCTGTTGTTTTCTTACTTCTAGTGCGAATTGCTTCCTGCATGCACAAGAAAACAAAACCCTAGAAAAGATTTGTTAGCACAAAAAGATATAAGAGAAGATATATATTCAAAAGATAAAAAGAAAATAAAAGATTCAGAAGATAAGAAGATAAAAGATTTAGAAGATAGAAAGATAAAAGATAAAAAAAATAAAAATAAAATCTAATCCTAAAAACAAAATCTAACCTAAAAGATAAAAAAGATAAAAATAATATAAAATAAAATAAAATCTAACCTAATAAAATCTAATCCTAAAAGATAAAATAAAATCTAAAAAGATAAAATAAAATCTAAACTAACTAAATAAAATAAAATCTAATCTAAAAAGATAAAACAGAAAAAGATAAAAACAGAAAATAAAAACAGAAATTTAAAATTAAAGTCAAAGATAATCAATAATCACACAAATTAACCAGTTAAACCACGAATCCCCGGCAACGGCGCCAAAAACTTGATGGACAAATTTGTAAGCACCAAAATATGATGTCACAAACTTGTTTCACAATCGGCAAGTATGACCGAATCGTTCAAGTAATAAAACTTGGTAAGACCAAGTATCGTTCTTCCCAAAGGACTCACGGCCTAGTTTAGTTATGTGATTTGTTGATTAGCTAGGACTTACAAACGAAATATTCAAAGTTTAATATGCAAAGACAAAAATAAACATGTATGCATGAATTGATCAATGGCAAAGACAAAAGATAAACACTTTCAATGAATTATATAAATGAATATGTTGTTGGGGTTCAATTTCATCTCATCCACTCTCATATATTTTAGGAATTCAACATTCAAATCATCATTGTTAATGCCACTCTCTAATGTACCATTCTAGATGGCTTCTCCCTAATCAAATAGTTCATACAATTCCTAGCATTCCTAATGATTAGTTCATGACTGCAGGAGCTTAAAGGCAACCAATATAATGTTGTCAGTAAAATATTGGGAGAAATTCCCCGGATCTAGACTTCCCCGTACGTGTCCGTATCGACAAAACCAATAATCATGCATTAGAATGAGTTAAACAATGCAAGCATTGAGCAAAGAGGAAAAACCCTAACTAATGATGAAAGAAAGCATATGTCTTAATTCAAAGATGTACTCAACAAATCCATATATGAGAGCTTCAAGAGATTACATTGATTCCCCAACAAACATACAAGGTTTAGTTCACCATCGTCATGGTGAACCTAGATGAATAATAATGAAAGAATGAAAGAATAAACCCAATAAAGGTGAAGAGGTAGCCTGAGCATCCAAGATCCTCCTTCAAAGGGGAGGAAGAGAGAGAGTTTACTTCGTTTCTGCCAAAGATACCTAATTCTAGGACGTGCAAGCCCTTATATACTAATCTAGAGTTACAAAAGATTACAAAAGCCCAAGCCCAAAGAGTGCCGCTCAGCGGTATTTACCGCTCAGCGGTAGTTGCGCGTCCTTTTCTTCCCCTCAGCGGCCATTTTGCCCCTCAGCGTGACTCCCGCAACCTCCTGAGTGCCGCTCAGCGGTAGTTTGCCGCTGAGCGGTGCCTTCGTCTTCTCTTTTTGCACTCTTTCTTGTCTTTTCTAATGTCACTTCTCTCCTTCTTCACTCTTTTCACCAAATTCACCTTAAAACCTGCACAAAAACACTGAAATCAAGCATAAACCTGTCCAGCTCTCTTATTTATGAAAATATAGATAAAATGCATGATTTCAAGCTAGTTTCTAAGTCTAAAGGTTGCTTTTAGTATCAATATTAAGCATGAAAATAACAGTTTTTCAACTGTTATCACAATGTTTAATCAATCTACTGATATATCCTTAACTGTTAATATTATTGTCTAAAGACTCGATATCAATGGTGTATTAGGTATCTTAAGATGAGATACACCAATATTTGAATATATTTATAATTATTATTTTTATGACGTGAGCTTAATTACTTTATTTCTTTTGTTCTAAATTTAGTTATGATTGCTTCAATATCTTGGCTAATCTGAATTCAATTTTGGTCTTTAATGAAACACATTTTAAGGACTGGAAATAAAACATGGAGATAGTTCTTGGTTTCATGGATCTCAACCTTGCATTAAGGATTGAAAACTTATTTCTCTTACAGACTTAAGTATGAAAGGAAAGATAATGGGAAGTGTAATTGCTCAAATTGCATGAGTATGATTATTATTAAGTACAACATTCCAGATGTCTTTAGGGGTGCTCTATATGAAAAATTTACAAATGCTAAAGATTTCATTATTGAGATTGAAAAGTATTTTGTGAAAAACGATAAGAAGGAAACAAGTGTGCTTCTTTAGAGCTTAATTTCCATGAAGTATCAAGGTAAAGGAAACGTGAGAGAGTACATTATGGGAATGTCAAACATTGCTTCGAAACTTAAGGCACTAAAACTTGAGATGTTAGAAGAATTACTCATACACTTAATTTTGATATCTCTTCCTTCATAGTTTGGACAATTTAAGGTATTTTATAATTGTAAGAAGGAGAAATGGTCTCATAATGAGCTCATTTTATATTGTGTACAAGAAAATGAAAGACTGAAGTAAGAAAAAAATGGAAAGTGCTCACTTAGCACAAGGGCAAAAGGAAAAAAATTGAGAATCCCAAGAATGAAGTTGTTAAGGGTCCACCACAACAGAAAGACAAATAAGATTATAACTGTTTATTTTTTAAAAGAGTTGGACACGTAAAGAAAAACTATACAAAATTTCACGCTTGGCATTGTGACTCTCAACATCTCCCACATTTCTTGAACATTTTTACAGGTTGAGATCATGTAAAACTCATCAACAGTTAGAGCAAATGATATAATGTTATGCGAGCCTTTTGCATCATGTTAGGATTTTCTTCTATCTTCATCATTCCACTGTTCTTGCAGTTTGGGTTCCTAAAAATTGTTAATAAATACAGTAGGAACAAAAGAACCATTTGTGACAGTTTCCCAAACCAACAAGTAATTTTTATACTGGTTTGGATCACATTGATCCTACATCTAGTTATTAATCTCAATCGAGATTAATGCTTCACTATCACAAACCAAAAAACTATTATAATCACAAAGAAAAAAAAAACAGGTTGAAGGTTAGAATATCTCTCTTGTTACCACAAGAGATGAAACTCACTTCCCTTGAAACTCACAAGGGATGAACACCTCCTCTGAATGCTTCACGAAGGATGACTACCTCATTTGAATATTCACAAAGGATGAATACCTCCTTTGAATCTTCACAAAGGATGACAAACTTTCAACTCATCAACAACAACAACACTCAATCACACTCCTAGTGAAAGTTTTCGCTCTATGCCAACACGTCAAGTTCTTAAAGTCACGGCACAAGGGTTACACAAACCCTAGAACACTTATCACTGCACACAACAAATAAGAATTTCGAAATACACTTATTTCGTATATTGTATGTTAGAATGAGAGTCTTAATCTAATTTATAGATATCTCACTCAAGGATACCTCCAAAAATTCGTTCTCAACTATTTAGCGTATAATAATCGATTTTCTAGTTATGGTAATTTATTATGCATCAATGAATGCACAATAGTAAAAAACTTGCTTGAAAAATCTCATAATTGCTCGTGATAATTGATTATGGCAATCGATTAGTTATAATCGATTATCATAAGTTGGTAATCGATTATTGATAATCGATTATCATAAGTTGGTAATCGATTATCTTGAATATAAAATGATGTTTTTTTATTCAAAACGTATTTAAACGCAACCTAAGGCAAACAATACATAGAATCAAATATAAACCATACCCTATACATCAATTTACTAAATTACAAAAGCTTTAACATAAAACAAGTCTTCATGAAGATCTTCCTACAACAAGAGCACTTGAGACTTGACTTTGAGACATTATCAAAACTTCTACTCTTCAACTTTATGCTAACAAAACGTGTATATGCATTGCATGTTTATGATGGTGATTCTGAAGTGTTGAAAGGAAAAATAGATGAAGAAAAGGAGATGATGAAGAAAAATAAGACAAAGAAGAACAAGAATATGAGGACGATGAAGAAGACAAAAATAATGATGATGATAATTACGATGATAACAATCACGAGTAACGATGACAATGATGATGACGAGGACGATAAGGATGATTAAATTAAAAGGTCCCTTGTGTTTTGTCGAGCTTTAAAGTGAAAGAAAAATATGTAGTCCATATCAAGTAGAAAGTTGTATGAATAAACTTAGATTCTATCATTATAAATATACATGTTTGCTTAACTTGATTTCAAACTATATACATTACTTAATCTCTGCAATGTTTTGCTTAATTTTATACATTTTTATTATATATTGTATATAGTTCATTGAGTGAAGTTGTAACATGTGAGTTTAATTGTACACTCCTATTATGAGAGTTTTTCTGATTATTCATTGTAACTTAGAGAGCTTAATACTCAATGTAGCTTGGAGAGGTCTATACTTGTGTACCTAGAGAGGTTGAAACTCGTGTAACATAGAGAGGTTGAAACTCGTGTAACCTAGAGAGCGTGATATTGTTGATAGTTAAAGGTTCTAATTAGTGTAATTTCTTAATAATATTTATTAAGAGATTGGATGTAACCTTAGGTGGAGGTGAACCAATATAATTCTCTAGTGTGCATTTTTTCTATCCCTACATTTTTATTTTGAATAGTTAGTTTGCTTGTATTTGTATATTTGTGTGTGTAGCTTTTGAATTTTTTTTAGACTCTATTCACCCCCTTTTCTGAACCATATTACAAAAATAATTGTTTATGTACTTTGATTCACAACCTATATTAAAGATCATAAACAAATTTTATTTATAACGTAATAGATGTTGCAAAGTTCCTTGTGACATATGAGAAAATTAAAGGCTAGAAGAATTTATAGCATATGCATTCCACATTGTTGTAATAGATTAGCTCTGTTAACAAATAATGTATTGATGATAACAAAATAATCACTTTACCAGACGAGTTTACCAGACGAGTAAGTATCTGGTTAAAAGTAAAGTAACGTTAGACGATCAAGAGAGAATTTCTATTAGATATAATAAGGTTCAATCATTGATCAATGTGGTTTGAAGATAAAAATATACAATCTCTATTATTAATTACGTATGTCCATATTTCATATATGTTAACGAAAACAAGATGTCTAATAAATGCAAAGGCCATGTCTTAGCATTAAATGAGTATAAGTTTTAGACAAGTCAAGTTGTTAAGCGAGGACACAAACTATAATCACTAGGTTTTAGCATTAGAAGACCACTCAGTCTATGGGTAACACAAGGTGTTAGATGACCTAAACATCACAAGGTGTTAGATGACCTAAGTAGCATAAGACATTAAACGACTAAAGCTTTAAATGGTTTAAACAACCACTACTGCAACGAAGTCTATCTATGACGATTAGAAAGGGTTTTCTATGTCAATTATGAACCTGACATAGATATAGTCAACATAGAAAGCTTTTACTTTCTATGCCCATTTTAGATTTACCGTAAAAAAAATTACTATTTATACTGGTTCTGATCACGAAACACGAGCAAGAAAGGGGAGTAGAGACCCACTCAATAAATGAAATAGCTGTTAAAGGCTTGGTTTTCTTTTTAGTCTTTTTAGAATTCTTCAAATTGAGTTATGGAAGAGTTTTAATTTTAGAAAGAAAATACAAAAGAAAAATACTTATGTCATTGTTTAATGGATTTGAGGATTTTATTGTTCTATTTTACATCATAGTTTTTGAAATACATAGAATTTTATATTCTCAAGTCGTACGAGGATAAAATTTCCTATACGTATCTAAGAATATCTATATCAATAGTTGTTTATCGAAAAATAGACTTTTATATAATATATATTGTTGTGGGTTACACAAACATCAATAGCATCTGAGTCAACTATCGAGGAGGAGATTTTATGTGGGTTACACAAACACCAATAGCATTTGAGCGATCTATATAAGGGATCGACACCATTCTTTACCAAAAACCTTAAGGCAGTGAGAGTTAATGTGTCTTTCACCTTTATATATTGCTCTACTTTTTCGTTTCTATCCAATGTGTGACTTGGATTCCCAACACACACACACACACACACACACACAACACACACACACACACACACGCACACACACACACAACACACACACACACACACACACACACGCACACACACGCACACACACGCACACACACGCACACACACGCACACACACGCACACACACGCACACACACGAACACACACACACACACACACACACACACACACACACACACACACACACACACACACACACACACACACACACACACACACACACACACACACACACACACACACACACACACACACACACACACACACACACACACACACACACACACACACACACACACACACACACACACACACACACACACACACACACACACACACACACACACACACACACACACACACACACACACACACACACACACACACACACACACACACACACACACACACACACACACACACACACACACACACACACACACACACACACACACACACACACACACACACACACACACACACACACACACACACACACACACACACACACACACACACACACACACACACACACACACACACACACACACACACACACACACACACACACACACACACACACACACACACACACACACACACACACACACACACACACACACACACACACACACACACACACACACACACACACACACACACACACACACACACACACACACACACACACACACACACACACACACACACACACACACACACACACACACACACACACACACACACACACACACACACACACACACACACACACACACACACACACACACACACACACACACACACACACACACACACACACACACACACACACACACACACACACACACACACACACACACACACACACACACACACACACACACACACACACACACACACACACACACACACACACACACACACACACACACACACACACACACACACACACACACACACACACACACACACACACACACACACACACACACACACACACACACACACACACACACACACACATAACACTTTTTCTTTTGCATACTGTAGCATTTTTTTAAAGAACCAAAGATCAAAGCGAACAAGTTTACTAAACGTTATGCAAAATGGGATTTTATCTGTTAGCCTCCTTGGCTCCTTTCAAGAGAAGCTCATTCTCACTTCGGAGCCAAAGAAGCTATCTGTTAAGATTACACGAAGCTCCTGGCTTAGAATGTAGATAAATAATATAAAATCAAAAGGTAGTCAAATTAGGGTTTTTTTTTTCTTGAACTGCAATGTATTTTTTTTAATCTAAAAGAAGTTTCATCCTTTCATGTGATACGAAAAGAAAAATTTTAATAGTCTGGTCACAGCTTAGTAGGTAATCTATGGTGTTCAAGCATGTGATCTACAGACAACAAATTGAAAAAGGAATGTAAATAAAGGCAAGGAAGGGTATACTTTAGAAATTGACACAATATTAGTCAGGTATCAACTGAAGGTTCAAAAGAAAATTGCAAATGTTGGTTTGCCTAAAACACAATTAAAAGAACACCTAAAGGTGATGATGTTTTCTCCAAAATAAGCACTTCTGCAAGCTAGATAAAAAAGTAAATCGTCAGAGATATTATACATCAGTGGCTATTATTAACAATCAATTGTGGATGGAAAACTTTTAAACCTTATACTTTCTGACTAAGTAGAGATTGCACACAAGAGTTCAGACAGCTTTCTTATACAAACTTTGTATATAAAATTAACCATTTCATTATTCTCTACTGCTATAAAACTAAAATCTGTAATAAATACAACAAATAGAAGGAATCAATTTTAACTTAGCACAATGTAAAACTACTATTACCCATACATAAATACATAAAGCTATAACAAACATTTTGTTACCTCAGTTCGTTTTAGCACTCGACTAATGGGATTTTCCATGTTTGCAATAATTTGAAAGTTGTTTGCAAACAAGGGTTGCAAGCTGTCTATCATCTTCATTAATCATAACAAATTATAGAGTCTATAAAAATTTAAATACTCTCAACTATAGGTTAAATGTCAAAATTTAAATACTCTCAACTATAGGTTAAATGTTTGAAATAATCACAAATTAAGGTTTAAGACTGACCTTCTGTCTTTTTTATTAGGGTGTAATGTAAATTCTAAAAAAATATAAAAAATCATAAGATATAAGTATTAAAATGTAATACAAATTCAAAAATATGGTTGATAAGATAGGGAAAAAATAATAAAAAGCATTTTATATAGGTAAAATGTAACATTCCAAAATATATAGTGTAAATTATATTAAGGAGAAGCAACATGCATGATAGTAGTACAATTATCCATCTAAAGCATAAAGTGATATCTTTACAGTCATCCAAAAACAACTATAAATTTAAAACTTTATAACAGACTAAAGTCTACTCAAAACTATACACAATGTTCTACTGAACCAAGACAACTACTCGGCAGCATCCCCTCCATCCAAAGCTTGCCCCAGAGAAACCTCTTCTTCCGCTGTTCACATCCAAAGGATGGTCATCGCAGAAGAAAAACAACATAATCATACAGAACACAAGCATACAACGGGGTAAGCTAGTTTAAAACAGAATTAATCATACATCAAATTAATTAACTTCATACAAGCATATTATTCATTCACATCAATTAAATCCTTCACACATAACACCACACTGACTTTGATTATCCGGACTTAGAATGATTGTCGAGCTATGGCGGGTTATACACTCGTAGTGGCTTCTACTGCTTTGCAAAGCCATTGTTAATGGGTTTCACCCTACCACACTCACGAGGTTAGTCAGTTATCACCTTGGGCCATACTGAAAGCACCCAAGACTAGGACCTCCTGCTACTCCTCACGACATGGATCAATCCTCTTGTTAAACAATTTGGCAAGTGTGCCCATTGTTATTGTAATAATAAAATATCGTCCTCTGAGATTGAAATAGTTGAGTACTAGATTACTAATTCGTATAATTTTGAGCAACCAAAATTCAAGTAAAATAGTGAACATAAACAAATGAAAAAAATTTAATTAAAATAAACAATGTTAGAGAATTGAATTTTTGTACGCTTTCATATAAATTCTTAACTCTTCCCAATTGATGTGCAAATTATAATTATCTAATTGAGTTTATTAAGAGCTTGTTTACCCCTAATCCCTTAGATAGGCAAACATATTCATCAAATTCTAACCCCCAATCCCTTAGGCCAGTTATCAAATTTAATGAAGTTATGAAGAACAATTACCATCTCAATTGCAAACTAATTAGCTATCCCAATTTCCCAATTGTGACAATTTCTAATATGCTCTATTTACAATCGCAAGCAATTCCCAATTTCCCAATAGTGAAACTGCTCATAGAGAAAGACATTCAAAACATAAATAGAACACTGAGATAAATTAAAATTAACGAAACATCAATTGGAAAGGTTCAGAAGTTAAAATCAAAGTACTACATCAATTCTCTAACAAAAAGGAAATTAGTTCTGCATACTGGAAAATAAAAATCACCAAAAACCCAAGGAGAAGAAGAAGAAAACTTGTGCGTTCTGGATCCTCTGCTTGTTCGTGCCTTCCCATCTCCAAAATTCGTGGCATTATATTCCCTCCTAAGTGCGTTGTGCGTTCACCCTCCAAAGAAGTGGAATTGGTCCGTTACTTCTCTCAGTAACTGTCTCTTTTTATTTTTCTGCTGTTTTTTTCTTTAATCTTTAATTCCACGTAATATCAGAGGTGGTTGTTCTGACCGTTTCCACAGTGCATGGAAAAATCCACAATCTGGGTGTGAACTTCTCTGGTTTCCATTCTGCACACCTTAGTTAAATCCACAGGTTGTCGAAAAAAACTGCAACTCAGTTATGATGCTCTCTGGTTTTGAGTTTACATCTCCTGAAGCAAATCCACGGTTGGGTAAAAAACCATAGTTCAGTTGTGATGCTCTCTGGTTTCACCTTGACATCTTAAGCACTTATTCTTTCTGATTTGTGATTTTAACCCTCGCAAAACACCTATTAACAAGAAAAAACACAAAATCCAACTGTATGATCCGAAACAACTATAATGCTTAATAAAATGATTCAATTAATATAATTATGCATGTAAATGGCCTAAACTAAACTACTAATGCAACTACATTTTATTTACCTATCACCTCTCTACTTGAGAATGAAAGACCATTGGAGCGTCAGGAAAACCCCCAAGACCGAGCTTCCATGCAGATCATTCCAAACTTACTTGAATCTCAACTAGAGATTCTACTTTGAATCACAACAAGGGCACCACCATGTCTCCTCTCCTTGAGGATCATGGAATTACGTCCAAACCATACTTGAACTTTATAATTTGAAATACACCATACATCCATAACCACTAATATTACATGATATAACTTCAACTTACTTTATACAACAATCAATGATTCATATAAAACAACATAAGATCACACAAGAACTTGAACTAGAATTGAACTTCTCACACCGTGCACACCTTTGCATAGCGAGGCTATAAGCTTATCCCACAACGACCTAACTCGCCTTGCGAAAACCTTAGACAGAGACTAACTACTCTTGACCTCTCGCATACCGATTAAACTCGCAAGGTGAATAAACTATTAAATGCATCAGACCCCAACCCCTCGTGTAGCGTCCCAACTCGCTATGCGAGAACCTCAAATAGAGACTTGACTTCTTGATCACTCGTAGAGCGATACCCACTCGCTGTTTGAATAAAAAGAACAATGGTTCCAGACCCCAACCAGTCGAATAACGATTCGATTCGCTATGCGGATTGACAACCAGAGAGCAATCCTCTCACTTCACTCGCACAGCGCATCCATTCGTTATGCGAGTCTCTTGGCAGAGAGCACCTCACCAAGGTAACTCGCTATGCGAATTCATTCGCTATGCAACTCAACCCCTCTTTACCAATTCCACTCAACTTTGCCAACTTCTAACACTCCTAAATCCTTGTATATGCTTAATTAGACTTGACTAAATGTTTCTAAACATTCCTAACATCAATCTAAAGTGTTTATGCACCAAATTCCACTCTAACACTTCCAATTCATCAACTTAAAGACTCAAAACCAATTTTACCACTTTGAACCTGTTTTTGACCATTTTGATGACTAAAACCAGTCACATATGCCTTATCTAAACTATCCCAGCAGACCAAAACAGTACTTGACCTCTAATACTCAAATTCACTACCTCACTCCCTCTCAAATGCACTAAAGAAGCTCAAATCACTTCACTCTTTACTAAATCATCACAATGATAGATTTCTTACTGGGATATATATAATTACAGCAGTACACAACATCCAATTCAGTTCATAATCATCATTCAACAGTCTCCACAATTTAACATTTCAAGCACATACACTCACAAGCTGAAATTTCAACCAAACAACACTTTAACTCAGAATTCATCACATACAACACGAATTTATTACTGAAACACAACCTAGCTTCCCTTACCTCAGAGATAAACAGTCCCAAACACATAAACGCTCCAACTGTACCTTGCACTACAAGGAAACTAGACAGAAACCTACAACTCACCAATTGGTGATAGAGAACCACACTCAGAACCTAATTTGAGCTGAAAAATTAAAGAAAGAAACAGCGAGACACATGCAACAGTACTACGTTGCATGATTCAAAATCAAGAACAAGAGAAGAAAAGGGTAAACAACTTACTAGAGGGAATCACAGAATTGATCGGTCAAGATCAACGCTCTCAACGCCAAGATCACCTAGGCACCTCCTGATCGTTGAATAGATAACTTAACAAGGAGAATTTGTAGAGAGAAGTCATAGAACTCTAGAGAATATAGTTCTAGAGAGATGAAGTGTTCTTAGAATAATGAGAAGTGTTTATAAAATTCAATTTATATTATAAGATCCTTTTAAAGTAAATAATCTATCTCATTATTTTAGTACACATATATGCTCTGTAACACTCTATTTATTTTTCAGGTCTTTACATAAAAATCTAGAACGTTCTACATAAGTTATGATGACTAACATTTTCTAGAATAATCTGTGTCTAGAAATACCCATATACTCTACCATTTAATGTAAGACAACATCTAACACATCTAATACAACACAACATGTGCTCTATCATTTGAAACATCTAATACTTCATACATAACTACAAAATATATTTCTTCCAACTACTACTTCCACATTCTACTATCTCCACAACTGTATATATCTTATCAATTATTCTTTTCACAACCTCAAAATACCGTGGTACTAGAACTATGTTCGGTCATTTAGCGAACATAAACAAATTTTTTTAACTAATTTAAGAAAACTTCATTCTACATTACTTCGAAAACATTTTCTTAACCCATGGTCACTACCATTCAAACATGATCAATTCTAGTACCTATTCTCATAGGAGAAAATTATGATTTTTGATGTGTTAAAATGAAGACATTTGTTTGCTTCCAATATTTATAGGACAATAGAAGAGGGATTCACTATTCTAGAAGACATCTTCATCCTTACTATAGCTCTAAGAAGTACTTGAAGGAAAACAAACAAAAGGATTCAAGGGATGTATTTATTCTTTAACAAACCGGATGACACAATCTTTTCGAGAAGGGTTAAATATGTTTTTAGTCCCTAAATTATTGGTCGTTTCTGATTTTCGTCCCTCTTTCAAAATAAGATACAATTTGATCCTCATTCTTTTCGAAACGTTCGTTTTAGTCCTCAAAACTTTGGTTTTAGTCCTCATTTTGTTGACTAAATGAGGACTAAAGTTTTAACGGTGTTAGTTTTCGAGGACTAAAACGAACGTTTCGAAAAGAATGAGGACCAAATTGTACCTTATTTTGAAAGAGGGACAAAAATCAGAAACGACGAATAGTTTAAGGACTAAAACCATATTTAACCCTTTCGAGAATAATAGGTGCAACAAGTTAAAAGCAAGTTTGAAACTCAATACAAGAGGAGATTCAAGGAAGTGATGAGGTTCTCTAAGATGAGAATTTGAATTAATAAGAAGGAATGAATTTGAGACCATTAAAGACTACTATTCTAGAATAAAATAAATATTTAGTCAAATGAGATCCTATGGGGAAAATATTCTTGAAAAAACAAATCATTGAGAAAATTTTAATTTATATTCCCCCAAAATATGATGTAATCGCAACCTTGATTGAATAAACAAAATATTTGGCTACATTGTTAGTAACACAATCAATGGGCTCTCTTGAAGCTTATGAATAAAGATTGAAAAGACATGAAAAAGACTCGATCGAAAATGTCTTTCAATTAAAACTAAAATTACAATCTCAGAATAAAGAATATGAAGGAAATAAAAGTAGAGGAGAAATTTCAGAAAATAAAGAAAATGCTTGAACTTCTCTGTAACCTTCCAAGAAAAATATCTTCCATGTTGCATCTGTAAAAATACAAGTCACTGCGAAAAAGATTGTTGGCTTCATGGAAAACTTCAATGTCAGTATTGTAAGAAATTTAGTCACGTAAAGAAGGATTGTCGTAATAAAATAAGCATCAAACAAACTAGGAACATAATCAGGGGAAACACATATTCTATGCCAATCAAGAATCTCATAATAGAGAATTAAGTTGGTACTTGTATAATGAACGCAACAATCACATGGCAAAAGATCAAACTATTTTCAAGGACATTGATAAATCTGTCAAGGTCAAAGTTCGGTTAGGAAATGACATTAAAAGAGAGTATTTTAAGCTTTTGTTTTGAGGAGGCATCAAATGAAGCTAAATTATATAGCTTGTAATTGAAGTTAAGAGTTCTTTCACTATAATTTTGTACTCATATCACAAAACCTTTGCCATTTTAATGTAATATTTACAGTTTTGCTAAGTGGCTTGGAAAAAGGCCCTTGGTGCAATTCCAAGTCCACAATTAAACATTGTAATAACTTTGAAATCGTGTATTAGTTGTGAAAGTGTCTCAAGGCGCTCCAAGTGTTACTTGCACTTTCAGCTAGATTTGTCTAGCATTAAAAACTTCATTTACATTTCCATTTACCTTCCTTTAATTGCTTGCTTTGTTTTCCTTTTATAAGTATCTGTGATATCTAGGATTGCATTGCATCTTAGATCAAGTTTCCTTTGGTTTAGGAGCATTTTGTCTTAGCATTTGAATTTTTTTTTTTGAAAGATTTTTACCTAGAAGCTTAGGTAAAGACAATATAAAGAAACTTTGGCTAGGAAGGATTTGGTTTCTAAGCTTGTCCATTGTGACTCACCTTTCCTGAGTTACTTGGAACAACTTTACCTTTAGCTTCTTTCTAAAAATATTTCAATAAAAAAAAAAGAAATCTTTGTGAAAATCTTTTCACTCGTAGCTTGTGAAAGTTCTTTGAAAAACTTATGAAAACAATTTACAACTTCACAGCATGAGTATTAATCAACAAATGTGCATGGTAGTGTGAGGCATAGCCAAAAGAGCATGGAATTACTAAACGATGATTTATTATGAAAAGGTCACAACATGATATTTTAGTAAACGTGCTATTAAATTATATTTTAGTAAACACGCTATTATGACAGTAGACACACCATTAAGCAATATTTTGACAAATATGTCATTTTTCTTATTTAGTTTTGTTCTTTGAAACGTTATGATGCTTTGCATTGCGTTATTCAACCCTCCCTCCCCTTCTAGTATTTTCTTGTAATTTCATCATATCCCTTTAATCTCATGAACATTGATATCTTCCTAGGACAAGTTAATATAGAGCACACCATAGGTACCACTTACCAAGGGTTGGATGCTACATATTGAAGGTCGAGGACTACCTGCCAAGAACTAAGAGTTTTCTGTTGAAGCTTAAGAACTACCTACCAAAGGTTATATATGTTGCATGTTGAAGGTTGAGTTATTGTCGAAGATTAAGTGCGACCTACTAACGAACATGTTCCTCTTACCGAAGGATATATGCCACCTGCCAGAACTGGACACCGTCTATTGGTTCCTAATTATCGTTTGCCAAGGGTTGCATGCCTTCTACCATTACCATGTGTCACCTACCAAATAGAATGGTGAACCACCTACTAAGCAGCCTAGCCGAGTATGTATCAACCTACCACATCTAATGGTATACTGCTTACTATGTAACTTAGAAAAATCTTGATAATCATTGTATCATTCAAGGTAAATAGTTCATTGAGCCATTGAGCCATTGAGCCCACACCTAGGCCCATTTAGGTAAAGACCCATAAGTTTAAAATTATGCTATAAATATAACAATAATTCATGTTTGTACGTATTTTTTTACATTATTAACATTTTGACTTTTCGCTAATTTTAAAAGTTGACTTAATTGTTGGAGAATCTTCTACAGGCATGAAGAGAAAGTAGTTGATGATGGGAAGAATGGAGAAGTCTTTGGAGTTAAAGTCTTTTTGTGGATACCTCTTCGACTCTATAAGAATAATTGATGCTCACCGTGGGGCCAATAATGAGGTTCCCAAACAAAACCATTTATCTTTCGAGCCCTCCATTGGGGATGACTTGTCATTCACTTTAGACCTTGACTTGAGGGCTTATGTTCCTACCACACCCAATAGTCTCACATTGCTTAGGAGTTGAGGCCTAAGGTAGTTTACTTACTCTTTTCTTCTTTCACCCTCTAAGATGTCTTTTAAGGACAAAATTGTGACGAAGCTCCACACTCAAAAGCCGAAAATACCTCAAATGCATAGTGATTGACCATAATGATGTCATTTGACGGACTTGGGATTAAAACATTGGCATGCACCGTGAGGTCGATAACGATGTTCTCCGATGAAACGTCGGTCCCTTAAATCTTTTATTGGGGTTGACTAATCATTTTTCTTAGACCTCAACTATAGGTTTCATATTCCTACACATTCAATAGTCTCACATCGCTTAGGAGTTGAGACTAAGACAATTTAAATACTCATTTCTCCTTCCACTCTTTGAGACGCCTTTTAAAGATAAAATTGTGATGAAATTTTACGTTTTAAAGCATACATACATCAAATGTATAGTAATTAATCCTAATAAGTAACTCAACATATTTGAAACTGAAATATTGATAATACCAAACATAAACAATGTAGTCAAGTGTCTTTTAATATATTACTTTTATTTCATAAAGGGGGATTACGTGTAATTGGTGTGTTTTACTTATATCTCGTTTAATATGATGTCCTTCTATATCAAACTTTATTCAAATAATTTTATTTAACCATTCAGTCTGAATATATTTTCTTAGTCAATTTTGATGAGATTATAGTATAGTTGGATAATTTTAGAATTTACTTCTATTTGAATGATTAGAATGATTAATAGTTTCTTTCTTTTGGTCAGGTTGAAACTAAAATAGATAAAAAGTAGTTGGAAAAAAATAATTTAATTTTTTATAAAATTTCAACTAATTTAAACATCTCTTTACAGTTAATTTTTGTTCAGAATTTATTTATTTGGAAATTAAATTCTAAACCGCCACACTGTAAATATTTAATGTTTATGTAAATAAAAGTCACAGGACTACTTAAAAAGAACTAAAAGTTGTGCAATTGGATGAATATTTCTTTCATTTATCCAAATATATGTTCAATTGCATTAAAATTAAAATAAAGTTAAATATTTTTTTATTCTTGTAACATCTCCAAAATATACGACATGCATATATAATAAAGACGTCATTCAGTTATAATATTGGAAAGCAGTTAGAGACATATGGCAGACTATATGAGTTACAGTCATCCAACATAAGATCAGATTTGGTCTCTTAAACATAGAGGATCACTGGAAATTTTCATCAGAATAGTTCTATTAATCAAGATCCTAAACCTACTAAGCTGCAACATCACCGTCCTCCAACGCTTGCTCCACAGACACCTCCTCTTCATTTGCTCACATCCAATTGGATGATCATTGCAAAGGGAAAAACACATACCACAAGCACACAAACAAGCAAGGGTGAGCTAGTTTTACAAACAAGCATATTATATTAGAGTAAACAATTCATCAACTACATACTTTAAGCCAAGCAAGTTAAATCATACCAAGAACATGTTATAAACTAGACTTGACTCGTCCGAACTTAGAATGACTACCAAGCTATGGCGGGTTATGCACTCGTGGTGGCTTATGAAACTTGGGTTTCCCACCCTACCACACTCACGAGGTTAGTCTGTTCTGGGCCTTGAGGCATACTGGAAGCCCCAAGACTAAGACCTCCTGCTACTCCTCACCACATGGTTCAATCCTCTCTACTTGAGAATGAAAGACCATTGGAGCGTCAGGATAACCCCCAAGAGAGCTTCCCTGTAGATCATTCTAAACACTACTACACCACCATGAATCTTCTCCTTGAAGATCATGGAATTAAGTTAATCCACCATACTCTTAACCACATATCCTTCTTCTTTAACCATACATCACATGTTGAATACTCTCATACATTCACATACTTCCCACATAAATCACATCATGTTATGCATTCCAAACAATTGATCCAACCAAAGATATCAAAAGAAGAGACTTGACCCGACAGAAGTCACACAGCGCATCCTATCCGCAAGGCGAGACAGGATCCTCTCGCATAGCGCACCGTAATTTGCATAGCGAATTAAGTTGCAGCATGTATCAGACCCCAAACCTCTCGCATAGCGCACCCAGCGACGAGATTCGCCATGGCGAATCCATAAATAGTGAATATCACCCTCTGTAAATTCGTACAGCGCACCAGCTCGCACAGTGAATTACCAAGACAGTGAGCACCCTCTACAGGGTCTCGCTATGCGAGGCAACTCGCATAGCGACACTGCATAATTTGCAGAACGTGAATTCTACATAATCACCCACTCACACTAATTCTTACCATTTCTAGAACTCTTGGCTAACTTCTTAGACCTCCAATTCGATTATTAAGTGTAAGTATACTTGCCTAGATGATCCAAATCCTCCCCAATACTAATCTAAAGTGATTAAATCCAGTTTTATCTTCTAAAGCATCAATTCATACAACTTATGGACCCAATCTCATTTCAACCATTTGTTAAAGACTTTACCCAGTTTTTCTGACCCCTTACCAATTCATCTAACTTAACCCAACTTCCCAATTGGTCACCGGAGAAGAATCAGATGTTTGAACGCATTAGTCTCACCTTCGACGCCAGCACATATGACTAGTCACAACTGACTGGACCAGGCCAGGACTGCTCTATGATCAGGGATGTGCCAACTCAGGTTTTTAAGATTCTTTTATCCTACCAACACAATACTCTCAACAAGTCCCAAGTTATTTATCTAAGTCTTCCAACTGTCCTATTGTGTTTTAGACTCCAGTTTTCTCATTTCCCTATCTCCCTCCCCTTTACAGTAAGCTAAACAGTACTTGTACTATCCATATTGACTATTTTACCATAATTCTTACCCCAAATCTGAAACGCAGTACAACCAACAACTCATCCAAGTCAAAACATTCAGTACACCATGATTATGCTATTGTTAATCATCCAATAATACAAACCAACATGTTCATCACCAAAAACATAATATAACAGTAAAATAAATCACAAGTTATTCAAACACACACATAATACAGTCCAAACAGTATATGACTAGCTCCCCTTACCTTGAAGTTGAGCAGTATAGCAAACTAGAGTGCCCTAACCGTGCCTTCACAGAGAGAACTCAAACGGTGCCCTACAACCTCCTAAATGGTGAGGAGAACAGCTCTTAGAGCTAGAATTGACAGAGAATCAAAAAGGAGTATCACTAGTTGCACGCCCTAGGTTCAAGAAAAGGGGAAAAATTGACTTACCCGTCCAAATCAGAATTTCAATCGGATGAATGGGAAGTTCTCAACTTCGCAAGTGAAAGCACACCACCTATTTGAAATTCCAACGGTGGAAAATGGTGGAAAGGTAGAGAGAAGTCAGAGCAAGAAGAGAGAAATGGTACTGAACTTTAGAGAGAGAAAGAGGAAAGCAGAATGAAGAATCTGGCTTTTGGGGAAAGACTCTTGCTAAGGTTAAGTTCCCTTAGTCTGAGTCTGGCTACCCCAACTAGGGCCCAATAGCCTCCTTTTATTTAGAGGCCCTTACAATTCTTATTTTAATAAAAATTAGAATTAATTTTTTTAAACTTTAATTCAATTTAATCTTTAACTTTAAAAATATTTAGATTAAGTCTTTTTAACTGATTTTTGTTAGTTTTATTTAATATTTTAACGTATTTTAAGATGACATTTGAATTCTTTTTATCCGATTTCACAAATTTATTTTTTAATATCAATTAAAAAATATGTTTAAAATTTCAAATAAACTAATAAAATTTAGTTAAAATATATATAATTCTAAATATTAAACATTAAATTAGTCCAAGATTAATTTTAATTTTTATTAAAAAAATAAGAAAAAATATATTTAATCTAAGGAACTTTGAATCGATTATATATTTGGTTTGAATTTATCATAAACTGTTTGACTCTAGACTTAATCTTCTACATCCATATTACATCAATCATCAATGATTATTTTCCCACACACTTGATTTCATATTGGACTACTGTTCCGAGCGGGTAAATATTTTCAACTAAAACGCAATTGTAGTAAAAACGAACTGTAAACTTTTGAAATATGTTATTATGAAATAAATTCTAAAATTTTAACAAAATTAAGTTAAAAAAAATTTATAAATTGAACAAATGACCGAAATTTACATTAACCTTGCTAATCAAATATTTAAAAGTCTATAAAACAAAAATTCATGTGTGCATGCATAGAATAATAACGTTGATTAAAAAACACAACAGAGTTTAAGAATCTTGAGGTGGGATATGGTGGCGCATAATCGTTCACATGGACACATATAACGTTTTTCATATATTTATAAAGTTGTATAATCAGCTTCAATTTTCTTTATATTCTAATCATAATGAACCGCGTCACCGTGACGTCATCATAACCACATTCGAGAACGAAAATTAAAGAAATTTATGAATTGTTACAATAAATTAAACAGGGAATGAACCAAATTGACTTAAAAATTACGAGTACGAGAAGTTTCTAGAAATTTGGTGATGAAAGAGCATTTAATTTTTTTGAGTTTATTTTTAAAATAACATTGTTAGAAATGTTATTTTCTAAAGGGTATTTAGTTAGATGTTTTACATGAACCAGAGTTTACTTTCTTTTCGAATAATTTTTATTTACAAATGTCACAGTTTTATTGTATCATTTAATGTTATACAGAATTAAATTATTGATTAAAAGTATAACGTTATCTTTAGAGTTTTAGAGAGTTTTTATAGAATTTTTGTCAACTAAATATATTTAATTATTATAAGAAACTATATTTTTATTATAAAAATTTTCTCTTGCGTACCAAGTGAACTTCTTTCAAAATGTGACTTTAACATTTTAACTTTATAAATATTTTTATAATTTTTATAATTTTTTTTCTAAAGTCGTTTAAATAATTTTATAATTTTAACATGTTTCAAGTGTAGGATCAAGTAACTATAAATACTTTTATAATTTTTTTCTGGAGCCGTTTAAAAATTGTTTTCACTCCACTCGTTTGGAGAGGTATCTTTCAAAAGTTCTTTAATGTTTAAGTTAGCAAACAATCTATAAGAAGATCATAATAATAGTCTTAAATGCATAGTAAATACGATCATTTACCTCTTATCTTTAATTTTTACTAAAAGTTTTTGGAATGGGCTTGTGATTATCAAAAGAGTGATGCTTCCTTCACTACTATTAGCAAAAATTTTAATGGAGTGTTGCTCCCTCCACCACCACAACTTTCTCCCTCCACCTCCCCAATTTTCTTTAATTCCAATTATATCCTCAAATTAAAATTTTTTACTTTTACTGTTTTAATATTTTAATTTATTTAAATATAGTTTTCCTATTTACTCCCTACACCTACCATTCCATCTTCCATTTCCGTTTAACAATGCTTTCTATTTCTCTGCTTGACTAGTTATTGCGCATCTGAACAGTGTCCACGAAAGGATATCCCACATCCGTTTTGGCTCACGGATGCTGTATTTTTTTTTCTTTAATATTTAATTGTTTTTAGAATTATTATAACTGGAATATATATATTTATATATTTCATATATTTTTTGTTAATTTTTTTTAGATTTTCTTTGACTTAGATTATTATTTGAATATTTTATAAATTTTTTTATTTGTAGTTTCTAAATGAATTGACTAAGAATTAGATAAGAAAACTTTTATATATTTAAATTATTTTTATTTCTTGAAATAAATATTATTAATTTAATTGTATTTAATAGGTTTAATCATTTCGAATGTCCCTATTTGTGCGGAATCGTCTCAACTAGGTTCTCGTATTCTTTTTTATCTCACTTAGGTCCCTATTTATGTAAAATTAAATCAATTAGAACCTTGCTGTTAATTTTAATGAACGGCGTTAAAATTGTAGTAAAATAGGATGCTGACTATGCATGTCTGAGACAGGTGGCAGAGTTACGTGGAATTTAATTATTTTAAATTTTAAAAAACTATCATCTTCCTCTTATGAGAAGAACCAAGAATCAGATAACAAGCCAGAAACCCTCAATTTGAGAGGCGAATATCAAATCGTTATCATCAACCTGCAATGGAACAACCAAATCTCAATAACATCAAAAAATGCAATAATCAAAACCCTCAAAATCTCCAACCGAACCCTCGCTGCAAAACGCAGAAGCCCTCACCGCCGATCTACAAGGAAGAAGAATCCCAACCAAATTTCGAATACAGAGGGAACCTAGGATTTACCAAATCGATTTGAAGTGAAAACCCTAATCTCAGTTCGCAAAAATCAGGTATCAGCACAGAAACCTCTACGGAACCCAATCAAAAACAGAAGAAGAGGAGGAGAAGGAAGCTTCCTCCTTGCCGCGAATCAAAATGGAGGGAAGAAGAATAACAACTGTCAACGTGCCTCTGACGCCTTTCCGTCGTGCCTCCGACGCCTTTCCGTCGCTCCTCCGTTGCGTCTTCACGAGATCACCCCTAAGCACGAGCCAAGGATGGTTTTTCCCAAGGTTGGGTGGTCTGCGAGATTAGAGAGAAGAAGAAGCTTGAAGCTTCTAGTGGCTCACATAAAAGAAAAAGAGGACGAACTAGAAAAAAAAAACAGGTTTCTAAAGCTAGCCAAGGCTGAGTTTTCCAGATTCTAAAAATACAAAGTCTGAACCCTTATTTGAGTTCTCTGTGGAAAATTAGAATCAGAAATCCAATTTTAATCTGCAGCATTTTTCGTTATTGGATTCCGCTTATACTGAATGGAGATGTGTGTGCTTACAGAAATTAATTTAGTTTTTTCTGGTTTTTAGGAATACATATACTAGCTATTGAAGAAGTTTGTCGTTCATTAAAATTAACGACGAGGTTCTAATTGATTCAATTTTACATAAATAGAAACCTAAGTGAGATAAAAAAAAATACGAGAACCTAGTTGAGACGATTCAAAACAAATAAGGACATTCGAAATGATTAAACCTATTTAATATTAGTAAATTTGTATTTATATTTAATTTATTTATAATAAATCTTACCCATTACACTTAATTGATAGTTACCTTTAATTTCATTTATAAAAGGAATCGATTATCAATACGAGCCGTTCGGCCCCCTTAATGATGGACCTTGGACCATCCAGCCACTTCCTATCATAACATGCAAATTTTGACATGATGAATTCTTTACTGAATTTCTGTTATATATATATATATATATATATATATATATATATATATATATATATATATATATATATATATATATATATATATATATATATAAACTTCTTAGTAGTGAGTTTCGGGATATTCCTCACAAAAGATAAATAAAATAAATATTAGGGAACATGATGATGAAGAAATTAACCTATGATTTCCAATGTTTTGTGTATATTTAATGTGTCCTTATGAAAAGTGATTTGTAAAAAGCTTGTTAAGTTAATATATTAATTATTGGTAGAAATTGAATGGTCCCCTTCAACCCGTGCCTTCAGTTTATGCGTTGCGTTGTTGGAATCCACGAGGCATAGTGCGTTCGATTAGAAATAAATTAAATATCATATTTTCAGACTTAATTCTTATATTCCTTTTATTATTTTCATTTTTTATCATCTTTCTTTTTCTTTCCTCTCTCAAAGTATATACATCCCAAAGATCAATACCACAGTATGTCCTTTACCTAACTACTACCTTCTACCTATCTAGCTATGATTGTGGTCCACAGATTCCTTGCCAGTGGTGCTCATATATATGTTTATGTAGGAAAAGTAGCTTTTTGAGTTTTGAGCTTTGGGCATGTGACTTGCACTTTTTAAAAACGGAAGTGGCCTTCTGTTTCTAAGGTGTGAAAAAGTAATGTGCATATATGGTTTCCCTGTCAGTATACCAAACATGCCAATGCCTTATATTTTACTGCATCTTCAAGTCCACAGTCACGCCCAACCAAACACAAAGCCACTTCTTCTGTTAGACAAAGATGTATGTATATATTATCCAAGTGTTTAACTAGTTAATTAATATAGAATAAAATAAAATTATTTTTATTTTTATATATTAAATTACTTAACTATAATAAGGGTTAAAATTCATTTGTAGGTATTTAAATTGAAATATTATTTATATTTGTATTTATCAACATTAGAACATAAAACTTCTTTTTTTAATTATATTTTGTGAATATTGATTCGTATTATTCAACTGCTTCTAAACTCTCTAATTGTTCAAAATCATTTAATGTGGAGATGCAATTTTTATTATAGGTAGATGGATTCAGTAGACTATTTAGTCTTTTAGGTCCACTAAGATCTCGACTATATGATGAAATCGTACAAGTGACTTTCATCTCAGTAATGAGAAACATTATTCATCGGTCTTTCTTATTAGTCTAGATTTCACATATATCAGTTATAAATAGAATATTTGCACATTAAATAAGGTCAACATTTGAGTTGTCCTTGAGTGAGAGAGTTTTTTCTTTTAATGGGAGAATGTGGAAAGTGTCACATGTGAGTTTGGTGAATTCTCTTAGAGAATATAGATTGAAGTTTGTGACTACATCTATTGAATTACACTAATTTTTGTGTGTGGATATTTTTCATTCATCCTCGTATTATTTATATTTCGAGTTTTTTTGTTATCATTGTATGTTTATGTGGTAACAAAGAAAATAATTTAGCTCCTACCTCCGTCTATTATGTTATAAACGCTTTTTGGATATTGTCTTTTTAGAACTTAAGCGTTTAACATGCTTTTTCTTTTATAGGTTTTCGATTTTTCTTTTAGACTTTTAGAGGGTTTGGTCAAAGACATTGTCTCGACACCTTTTTATTTTTTGAGAGTTTAACTCATTATCATTGGATATAGTATAACTTACGTCTTTAGCATTAACTCTCTTAGACACTTTGAATTGTGAGTCGTTTAGCGTTGTGTCTTGAAGCTTTTAACCTAGTTGTTTTCCTAAGGCTTTTCCAAAGTGTTTTTCTAATAATCCTTTACATAGAGATGATTTGAAAAGAGAAGCAAGAGAATAGCATAAAGAAAGAAAGAAAGAGCTCAAGCAAACATCATCAAGAAATAAGCTCAATAAAGCACACAAACTCAAAAGAATATCTGAGAAAGAAAAAGCTAAAGAATAGAAACACTTTCAAGCTTTATCAATATATAAGTTTACTGTTGTAAGAAGAGAGAAGAGAGAAAAACACTCAGTGAATCTATTAGATTGATTTGTATTTAACTTATATCCTTTTTGCGAGAGTTATCATCTAAAAACTTGTAATCAATCTTTTGATTGCAAATTCTAAAGTGAATTAAAACATTTTATGCTTAACTTTGAGGAGTTAAACAGTATCTAGACAAATGTGTCTAGTGGAAATTATGAGTGGGTGAAACCCTAAAGTTTAACTTGGTGGAGTTAAACGGTAGCTAAACAACATATCCAGAAGATATTTGGATTGTTTAGTGGAAAGCAGGAATGGATTAAACTCAACTAGACAACATATTAAGAAGATATTTGGATTGTCTAGGGATACCAGTGGTGAAGAATATTGTGCAACCAGGAGTAGGTAAAATTCGATTAGATAAGTGCATTTGGACAACACTGGGAGTGTCTAGGGATACCAAGAGTAGTGAGAATACTCAGTTGTAATCTTGTTGAAGATTATAGTGGAATCTTCTAAGGTTTTAGAGGAGACTAGACGTAGCTTGATGGAGCGAACCAATATAAAAATGACTACATGTTTATTGCTCTATTCTCTTTAAACGCTCATTTTATAAATCCTGCAGTTGCACCTTATTTTAATTTATATTAAAGCTTTTGATACTAAACGACTCTTTATTAAAGAGCAAGCTTTAGCAAAATGTTGTAGTAAATCTTTTTCAACAAGTGAAAAACACTTCCTAAAAAGATTTCTTTGTTTAAACTTATCTTTGAAGTCGAGTGCTTAACAACTTACGTAAAACCATTTAATCCTCGACAAAAGTGTTATATTATATCGTTTGAAAAATAGTTTTCCAATAACACTATTCAACTCATCTTCTAATGTTTTTCCAAGTACTTTAGTTGGAACCTCCATATATAGATACATAAGTTTAAGAAAATCTGAAAACCTTAATAGAAATCCCAAGTCCAAAAGCATAAAAACATAAACTAATTTCTAAAAAAGAAAGACCAAAACCAAAAACAATATAAACATAAACTACTTTTCCTAAGAACTATTCTTTAAATATGCTTCAAGCCATGATCTTCATTCCTTTATGTCCTTTTAATGACAAAAGTTCCTCCTCAAGTTCTTCTTGTATGGAGTTATGGAATAGTCCTTTATCACAAACTACTTTTCCTAAGAACTATTCTTTAAATATGCTTCAAGCCATGATCTTCATTCCTTTATGTCCTTTTAATGACAAAAGTTCCTCCTCAAGTTCTTCTTGTATGGAGTTATGGAATAGTCCTCTATCATATCCTCTTTCTTGAAGCGAAGTTGTCCTTAACTTCATACTTTGTTTTATTTATACTTAACAACATAAAGAAATTGGTTAATAAATTTTACCATTTGGTATTTTTAGAAGTAGTTCCCTCCTTCTTAGATTTCTCCTTATCCTTTCATGAAGTGGATTTTTATTAAGTAGCTCCTTGTGGATGATTTTTGGAGTAACTCCCTCCTTAATTTCTTTTATCATGTCCTTCTTGGAGAAAATCCACCACAAATTCTAGAAGATCCTACACACAAAACACAAACATAAATCAAGAACACAAATCTAAAATAATCCAAAATATAAAGTCCACTAAAATGAGATTTGGATCTTAGAAGAGGCTAATATATTATTACAAAAGAGTTTGAAGGTTTACCTCTAAGGTCAAATACCCACACACAAATCATGAAACAATTTTAAATTAAAGATGCATTGCTCAAAGAAAGTCAAAAAGATATTTATCAAATAAACATTCAAACTATAGTATGACTTTGATTGTCCTTAGGTTGCTTAAAAATGGACAAAGAAGCTAACTCATGTGCATATATTTCCAAACTTGAGTCTTTTCCCATAGATTGGTTAGGAATGGACAAACAACCTAACTCATGTATGGTTATTTCTAACTTTGTGTCCAAACTAATAAAATGGCTTTGACTTTCCAAATTAATTTACAAACAAGCTAAAATGGTAATATCATTCTTTCTTCTCCTCATTATTGGTGCCACTCCTTCTTGATGAACACTTTTTCCCTAGGCAGCAAAACAAAACAAGATGAATTAGTACTTCCTTTTAATGACAAATTAGAATTCTCTTTTCATTCTTTTTTCTTTTTCTCTCTTGTTGTTCTCCTTTATTTCTTTTACTTCCTTTTCTTTCTTTTCTTTCTCTTATGTTTCTTTCTTTACTTCCACTTCTCACTCTTTCTTTTCTCTCTCTCTTCTCTTTCTCTCTTTTCTTTCTCTTCTCTCTCTCTATCTTCTTTCTCTTCTTTTTCTCTTATTTATTTTTCTTCCTTTTCTATACGTGTTTTCTTTTCTTGTACTCTCTTGAGCTTCTACTTTTGTCTTCTTTTCAACAAATCTAACTTTTGCAAAGTTCTTTCTTCATCCTCTTTCAAGTATATAGTGTAGGTCTTAAGGTCTTCTTTGGTCATTGAAGTTGCATTCCAATTAGGACATTGATGAGTTTCATGACCATAGCGTTCATATTTAGTGCATCTTAGAACACTTGTCTCATAGGTTGGCAAATATTTTCTCTCATGCTTGTGCCTTCTTTTAAACTCCCATATTTTTCCATTTATGTGTATTATGATCACACAATCTCTTAGTGCAACTCTCTCAGGACCTTCAATTCCTCTAATCAAATGATCCCAGTGAGGAGTAAGATAAGTTAAACCATATGTTAAACCACTTTCGGAAGGATGCATATGTTGAAACATGTTGTATTTCTCAAAATAATAGAAAATATCGCCACTCTCCTAAGTATTTCACTCAAAAATTCACTCATGTGTCACATTTGTAGACTTTCTTTAAAGTACTCTCTTGTCTTTTTCCACTCAAATTTCCTTTAATGCTTGGCAAAGAACTCCAGTAGCCTAAGCATAGAGTGGCAAATTAATGTGAAAAACATTATGAGATCTAAATCTTGACTCAAGAGGTTAAAGGTAAAACCAAAACTCTAGAAGAAAAATTCAAGGAATTTTAAAAAACATCAAAGCAATAAAGCTATAAAGAAATAGGACTGTCAAAAAGAATTAATTTAAACAACACAAAGACTCTAAGAAATGGGGAATATAATTCAATAGATTAATAATTATAAGCAATAGTGCAACATAATAATTGTGATGAACTCTACATTTTTTTTAACTCTTACTTTCTTTTTTTTCTTTTCTTTCAATATATATTTGTTTCCTTTTGACTTGGATCCACTATTCTTTCTCTTCTTTTCTTTTTAATTTTGCATTCCCAAAACACAAACAAAGAAGACTAAATAGTTTGTTCTCCAAACACCAAAACTCATGCAAGATTGAAGTAAACAGTTAATTGAGACTATAATTAACAGGAAAAAAAAACAACAGATAATTTCCACAAATCAAATGTAGAAATGCACAAATTTAATCGAAGAACATGAAAAAAATTAAAAACTCAACAGAATTAGATAAAACCTTACGGGTTTTACTCCTTACAAAATTCTAAGAACAATGAACCGAACAAAATTTCAAAACAAAGCACAAAACACAAACGTTCAAAATTGTTTTGGATTTTCTTTATATGAGAAAAATTAAGATAGAAAAAGAAATTCAAACGAGAATCTTGCTCTAGATATGAGATGATATAATCTGGATATCAGATTATACGTTTTAGTGTTAGATGATATGATCTTATCCAATAAAGAGTATGATCACTTATGAATTTGAATCCTCAAGAGGCGCAATAAAAATAAATCAGAGAACAACAGGAAATAAAATAAGTAGAAGGAATGCCATAATCTAGTGGATTTATAAGTCAAATCAAAATTTGTCACAAAGATGTTAATCTTTGATTAGAATCAAAGTTTTCTACATCAAGAAATAAGAAAATCTTCTCTCAAAGAAAGTAAATCCATATAATATGACTCAAAAGTGTTTATATAAACTTTTAGTACCTTTATATATAAGGACACATAAGTTTAAGAAAACCTAAAAACCCTAAAGAAAAACTCAAGCCCAAAAACATAAACTAATTTCTAAAAGAAAACCTAAAGCCTAAAAACATAGAAACATAAACTAATTTTCTTAAGAATTATTCTTCAAATATGTTTCAAGTCATGATATCTTCATTCTTTCATGCCCTTTGAATGCCAAAGGCTCCTCCTCAAGTTCTTCTTGTATGGAGTCATATATAGTCCTCTATCAACACGTCTCGACCTTTGTCTCGAAAAAACACATGCCAATCATCACTACGAATCAATTTTTCTTGAATTTTGGTCCAATTCAAATTGATTTGACTTTCAGCTCGAGCTAAGTTTGTTCAGCCTTTAATCTGAACTGACTCCACTCAGTTTTAAGTGCAAATCGACTTACATGAACCTTTAGCTTAAGTCCACTAGAAAAAAAATGGAATTTCAAATTCCTATTTTAAAATATTTGAAATTCTTTTATTTTATTAATTTGAAATACCTTTTACAAAAATTTAAATTTCATTTTCTTTCTAATTACTAAGTTATTCTAGAATGAAAAACTATAAATTCTTGAAATAAATTAATTATCCTTTTAAATTAACTCATTCCAACACAACATACAAGTCTTCTCAAGTGTTTCTTTATAGCAATGTTTTACAGACTGAGAAATGACTCGAGTTAATTTTTTATGAGGGATTTTTCATATTTCACCTTTATAACAATATTTTTGCAGACTGAAATGACTCAAGTTAATTTTATATAATAGAGACAGAAAGAACCACCTACAAAACAAATACAAGATCAAAAACTTAATTGAAAAATAAATCGTTCAAAAATCTAGTTAAATTTATCAAATAATTTATTGACTACAGTAACTTAACTTTTTTTTTACCGGTAAAAATAGACGAGCGAGAGTCCAGAGATGAGATGCACAGAAAGCGATAGATAAACAATTTCCCCAATTATTTTATATAAGCGAAGCTGTCATACATGAAAAAGGGCAAAACAAGTAATTCCTACATCTGAAAGTTTTATCCCAAAGAGAGAAGAGAATAAACTCTTATTCAATCAAGGGTCATTAATATGTGCTGTAAGTGAAATCAATGACCTGTATAAATTTATATAATTTCTTAAGGTAAAAAATGAGAAACATGGACATAGTATGGCATGTAATACAGATACTCGAGGCAAATGTGAAAGAAACATTAACAGGCAAAGTCGATTCATGGCTCAGGTTGCATCTTCTCACATTCTTCCCGAATTGACTGGAAAAGAAGAGTAGACAAATATCTTTCGCCAAAGCTTGGGAAGACAACCTGCAAGCAGTAAATATTTTGCGCAATAGAATTAGAGTAACTTCATACTGAAATTTCAATATCATATGAAGCGTTAAGAGGGAAAAAAGATAAAGTGGCAGAAAACAACTAACGAGAAACGTTTAAACAAACAAAAGAAAAAATGCGGATGTAAGTGATTCTCTTTCTGGCTACGTACCAAAAAACCATCCATCCCTCAATAGGAGAATAAAAATTTAATTTAAATTATATAATTCAGGCCAGTAACCATAAAAGAAAGGAAAGAGAAAAGAAACTTAGCCCACAATAATAGCGGGGGAAAGTACATAATAAACAATGAAAAGCATTTGCAGCCTTTTAAGCCTGAATACTAGGTAGATTCACACTGAGCACACCGTAGAAAAATTAATGTATACCATGAATGCATAAGGATGAGCAAATACGACAAGACAACCATGTATAAGCTAAATGGATAAGAATTACAGTGTCCTACAATGCAAGCAACAGGATACTTATATAATATCGTATACTAGTGAACAGGACTACAATACCACACTTACCCTCAAGAACCAAAATCTAGATCTTATCTCGAAGGTTAGGTTGTTAAGAAAAAACATAATATGATCAGATTGGTAAAATGAGAACTCTATCTGCATGATGCTTTTGTAAATTCAGCAAAGATCCTTCTCTAGATGGAGTAAATTCCTTATACAAACTATGTATAGATTTTGATCTTTTTCGTAGGAAATATGCATACCCCAATAAGTTTTCCTGCATTTTCAGGCCTCTTTCCAACCTTCAATGCAGCTGCGGCAGCAGCTCCAGAAGAAATTCCCACCTGTTCTCCAATTGAAATTAGCATGTAAGAGGCAAAGTATAAAGCAAACGCATATGAGCTTTACATTTATATCAGAATTAAGGTGTGACTAGATAATACACATGTTCTTATGTTCTATACAACAGGGTTTGGTAAGTATCATTCTTGAATATAACTAACGTTTAATACGGTTAGTGTACTAAATAACATGATCTTGTGCATGATTGTTTCAACCAACTCGGGCATGTCTGTTGTGTGTAAGTGCACAGGACATGCACACCAAAACACAATAAGAAACTTAAAATACACAAAGGGTTGAAAAATATGAAGGACTAACCAGCAAGCCTTCCTGGAGTGCTAATTGTTTTGCAGTTTCAACTGATTCATCACTTGATATCTACAAAATTCACAAAAGAGGATATTAATTACAATACAAATCAAGAAAATCATGACATTCAGTATCTATCCAGGTCAGGTCGTTCCCATATCACAGGCAGACAAATTTGACCAATTGAACAGAGCTCTAAATGTGGAAATACTGGTCCTGAATTAATAAGAAGCCAGTGTAAAAAAAAATGTTCGTTATTGACAGTAGAGTAAGCAAATGCTTACAGAGATAAAGCAAGTCTAAAAACCGAATGCCCATGAAAGATAAACTCTCTGTTTCATGGTAACCAATTTTGCATAATTCATTCCTGTCCAGGATGAAAGATAATCTCTATTAACTAATATGTGCCATGTATAGCAGTATAACATGTTCACAACCCAACTGTGAATATCAATAAAGCTTGCCATGAAACAGTCAACAAACCAGGTCCTTTAAAACTTCAGTAACAGATGACAATTAGTATATGTGAATAATTCAACTAAATACTACAAGTATGCATGTGATAAAATCAGAAGGAAACACCTAAGTTACCATCAATGTATCAAACATTATGTTGTGGAATAACTCAAATAAGCCCACTACAGATGCGTCTACCACACAAACAATATATGATACCAGAAACCCGCAAGCATAGTAGGCAGAAGATAAGCCAAAGAACAAGAAAGAATCACAAATGTGGTTCAATTGAAGGGTCAACGAACTTCAATCTCCGTCCACAACATAATTCACTATAATTAGAGTTTACAACTTGTAATTTTTCTCTCGCAGTAAACTCCAGTCAAACTCTCAATCAGGCAAAACTCAAATTTAATCACAGCACAACTGATGATATAAAGTTCCTATTTATACAACAATACCGTTATAACAAATTCTATAACTTACGTGACCTAAACTAATGAGGAAAACATGTGAACAGTATTTCCCACTATTGGACAGGAAAAGGTCCAAATCTTAGTGAATGCTAAGAGACTAGATAGATAGTCTCACCACATATGGTAGAAGTTGCATATCATCTACTCAACAGTCTGGTATAGATGGTATAGTTAGACAGTTCAGGAACCATTAGAAAAGATTTCAGTGAGCCAATCTTCACACATTATTTCCCATTTTGATACAATGACCAAAAATACATCAATAAATATCCCTTAGCCCTTTTTAACAAAGACGGACCTAGATTTGTACAAGGGTAAGTAGGAACTGAAACTTCAAGGAAATAGACATCGGAAAATTAGAAAGTGAGACTAAACATTTCATTACATTTATTAAAAACCAGAATTGTCACCTCTGATCATTGCACGATAAGCAAAGACGATCATCGGAAATACAACAATATTATGACACTGAGTACCTACTAGGCACTAGATGGGGGACATTGAGTTGAGATAGCAACAACATTTTCGTTCAGGTTAACACCAATATTCAAATAATTAGAGTGAAGATGACAACAAGTTCGAGTGACAAGGGTAGTACCCGTTCTCTCTGAAAACTTTTTGCCACGTTACCCATTGGATACTTGCCTCAAAATTGTTTGCAGATTATTTTATACTAAAAGATATCCATGGATGCTTCTTAATTTTGTATTTTTCTTTTTTTGTACATTTTTTATTAAATTATTTAAATCTTAAAAAAATCAAAAAATTATCCTTAAGTAATCCAAATAAATTTGCATCGTACATCATTAATAAAAGTAAAAGTAGACCTTTTAAAAAACAAATTCAAATAAGTTGCACTGCAAGTTATAAAATTAAATAAAATTCATACTTTGAAAACAACTAAATTCTAAAGAAATACCTAAATAAAAATCACTAACAATATGAGTTAAGCTCAAAATACAAATAAAAAATAATAAAAACTAACTAAAGATAAAAGATAAAAAAAAGATAAAGATAATATATCTAAAAGATATAAAGACATTATCGTTAAATCTGGAATTAAATATTACAAAAGTAGATTTTAGAAGCTGATGCAAAATGTAAATTTGGTACACACACACACATATATATATATATATATGTGTGTGTGTACACACACGTAGGCATGCACATTTAGATATATAAATATTAACATATGGCGGGTATCACAAAATAAGAATACTGTGATACCCGTAGCCTCTCTAGTAAGAAGTTGGTAATTAAAAGTATCCATCTTGTTTTACCCGTAGATATTTGTAGGTATAACTCGTCTAGTATTTTCGCAAATGCTTGATAGACAAGAAGTATTTGTTGTGCAAATAATGCATGCATGTTTGTCAGAAGAATTACATGCAACAGAATCAAACACAATGATTCAAATTTCAAAATCCAACGAATTCTGCTTTTGAAGATAATTAGTACTAAATTTTAAAACACTGAGTTTAGGAAACAAAAAAAAACTCATTAGATTATAACATAAATGGTAAAAGACAACTGGAAAGTGTAAGAACAGACCGCTATAACTTCATCAAGCACATCTTGATCCAAATTCCCGGGCACAAAACCAGCTCCGATACCCTGAATTTTGTGAGGTCCTGTAGTTCATAAAACAGAAAAGATACAACTTCTTAAAAAGAAATTAAAATAAAAATATTGGATTTATAATCTGTAGAAACTTTTTTCTGGTTTTGTACCTGGCTTTCCCCCTGAAAGTATGTTGCTTTCCAGAGGCTCTACACCAATAACCTGATACATAATGAAAAAAAGCTTAACAGGACCCAACAACATAGAAAGCTTTCCTACAAGAAATATACTTTGGATGATAAGACATGAGCAGTGAATGGACTGCATAGATTGATATACACATAGAGCTAGTATTTTATGTATGGAAGATTCTTTTTCGTCATTATATTCATTGATAATATTATATTAATTTGGGTTAGGCAATGCCGTTGACAAAGATGTACCTGTATTTTTGGGTTTTGTTGTTTTAAGAATCGACCAACTCCAGAAACAGTTCCGCCAGTTCCAATTCCTGCAACTAAAATATCTATCTTTCCCCTTGTATCTTCCCATATCTCTGGACCAGTTGTCTCAAAATGAACCTGTATAGTTGAATCAAACTTTGTATATCAGATCATTCGGCAGCATATCACACTAAATACGCAAGACATTTCAATCAAGTTGGTTTACTTTTAGAGAACCCTGTAACTAAGTTCAATCTTGTGAGTTTCATGTGTCACGACAAAGTTTTGCTGAAAACCGAGAACAGAAGAATGAATTAAGGAGAAGAATGACCACAGGAAAGGAAAAAGCAGTTCCTTTACAAAAAGAAGCTCCTCTAAAAGACCACAAGAAGAAAAGACAGAGAAGCTAAGAATTAAAAAAAAAATCTCATGCCATCTTTTACCTTGACTAAATACCATCAATCAACAGTAAAAATGATTGTAGGCAGACAACTATTTTCTAAAGCCAAGTGAAAGTGTTTGAAATAAAATTAAGCTTTTTCCAACAATAAGTACATGTGAAAGTAATTTGAAACGGTTTATTGCGAGTAACATTACCAAGGACATCATACCATGGGAGAAAGTAACCCAAGAGTGGGTTTGATGAAGTCCTCATTGCTGCCAGCTCAGTTCTATGGTAATATAATTCATTATGGAAAACAGTTCCTACTATAAATAACACCAACAAGATTGATGAAATCCTCATTGCTGCCCACTCGGGTTCTAAAATTAGGTTCAGTAGAAGAACAGTTCTTACTAGAATCAACAATAATGATTTTTTGCAGCTGCCCAGACCAAGCAACATTTTATCTCCGGATAGTTGTCTGTCTGTGTAACTACACTTGATAAATGGCTACGGAAATTCTAACACATTGTACAGCTGATACATACATAAGGGCGCTGAAGTTGGATTAGGCTCATTGGTATGTTTGGAGAAACTTGGTTATGCTCTCATACTCACAGCTATGAATATTTTCTTTTAATTATATTCATGGGCTTGATAAGAAAACGGAGGACTGAGGTCAAAGTGTGGTGGAAAGGCAACTGGCGGTATATTTTATTATTTGGTGCCTTTAGCTGGAGAAAAATGCATTTATCTTCAAGAAAAATTTTGCTTTTGCATTCCATTAACCTGGACTTTAGACTAAAGCTTTAAATAAGGCTTCCAACCAAAGATAAGTAAAAGACGTATCAATTACCAAATCTATGTACGACTATACATGTTAGGTTCCTGGGTTTGGAACCTAACAAGAAAACACTCAAAAGATAGAAACAGAAATGAAAGAATGAGTTTTGCTATTATTCACCGTAAACGAATCTCTTTACAAGGACTGGGTTTGGGAGCATAACCTCTCTCTAGAGAGCCTAACCTCCCTCCTCAGGATGACAAACCCTGTTAGACTACAATCAAAACAATCGACCCCCACTACAATTGATTATTTGCTATTTATACAACCAATAACATCGCTCTTCCTAACTGCTAAGGCAGTTAGGCATTTAATGTTTTATTCCTTCACTCGTAAACTCTCCATCCCTAACATTACACCCCACTACCGAACAACCTTGTCCTCAAGGTTGGAAACAGGAAACTTGTCCACTCGGGATCTCCTGCTGATACCATTCGGCCGCTCGTTCTGTTATCGCTACCCCTTAACCACTCGGTCTGTTATCGCTACCCATTAACCGCTCGGTCTGTTATCGCAACTGCTCAGTTTATCCTATTGATACCGTTCGGTTGTCCCTCGTTACCGTTCGGCTTGATCAGGAGGCTTGAGTGGTGGCAAATCCTCCTCTTCATCGTCTTCCTCATCTCTGTTAAGAGTACCACTCGCAGGCTCCTTTCTGGACAATGGTGACCGGGAGCGAATGGTCCTCCACATCAAAAACATCGTCCCTCTTCTTTTCTCTTTAGGAACTCAGGATAGGGCAGGTTCCTCACCGTTCGGCCTCTATTGTTGCTCTCGCCCATACTGTTCGGTTGCCCCACCTTACCGTTCAGTTTCATTACACTACTCGTTGCGACTTCTTCTCTTCTCACCGATCATCCGCTTTCTGCCCCGCTCGATCGACTCGGATTTGGGTGATTGATCTCGTTTCTTGTGTCTGCCTCGATCGCTCGTTCCCATGATTGCGAATTCTTGGTCGCATTCCAACTTCTCCCTTTCGTCCTGAGCGCCGCGTCCTCCACGTCTCTCGCGATTCTCATCGCCACCGTCAACTCTTGGGGGTCCTGAATGCGCACCTGTCCCTTGATATCCTCGCGCAACCCGTCAAGGAAATAACCCAACACTTGCTCCTCCGGTATGCCACGGGTTTGCCCTACCAACACCTCAAATTCACGAATGTACTCTTCCATGGTTCCCTCCTGCCGCAACGTCGCCATTCGTTCGAATACGGACCCCCGAAATCCACTCCAAAATAGGCCGATCATGGCTGCCTTAAGGCCCTCCCATGAACGATTGGTGGCCTTTTCCTTCCAGAACTTGAACCAGTAACTTGCGCTGCCCTCCATGCTGATATACGCGAGTTCCACCTTATCTTCCTCCACTACCTTCTGGATATCGAAAAATCATTCTGCCCGATTGATCCAACCGTGAGGTTCCAGCCCTTCGAACGTGGGTAAGTCCACCCTCTTCCTCCAGTTATGTTGCACCCCTTGATGATCGTCGCTCTCTCTTCCTCTAGTCTCCTCATCACGCCTCCCCGGATTATCATTTACGGATGTTTGACTTCCATCCGAGTCTCCGTCATGGTTATTAGTCCGCGCCTCCATCATCCGTATTAATTGTTGCAGTTCCCGTCGTACAGCGGACTCAGCCTTCACCCCTTCCATCGTAATCTCCAACGCCTCCAGTCTTCCCTCTGTTGTTCTCTCCATAAATCGTTCTTACACCCAATTTGGGATCCGGCAATTTCTTGATCCTTCACCCCCACTTCGAAACGGCAGGTCGGACCAATTTTTAGGTTCTTGGGTTTGGAACCTAACAAGAAAACACTCAAAAGATAGAAACAAAAATGAAAGAATGAGTCTCTTTACAAGGACTGGGTTTGGGAGCATAACCTCCCTCTAGAGAGCCTAACCTCCCTCCTCAGGATGACAAACCCTGTTAGACTACAATCAAAACAATCGACCCCCCACTACAATTGATTATTTGCTATTTATACAACCAATAACCCCGCTCTTCCTAACTGCTAAGGCAGTTAGGCATTTAATGTTTTATTCCTTCACTCGTAAACTCTCCATCCCTAACAGTACAACATACAGTTCTAACCCGGACACTGGAGCTAATGGTGCACCCTATATAGAATCCTATTTCCAGGAACACAGAATTCATGGACTTAAACATAGAATAAGCTGTTATAATTTACCTTAGGATTTGAAGGATTATCAAATTGTTGAAGCATGTATGCGTCAGGGGTATTTTTCAAAATTTCTTCAGCCTTTTGAACTGCACCATTCATGCCCTTTGCTGCATCAGTCAAAACAAGCTCAGCACCAAATGCTTTCAAAAGAACTCGTCTTTCTAAACTCATTGAAGCAGGCATTGTCAAAATCAGTTTATATCCTCTTGAAGCTGCTATAAAGGCAAGACCAATTCCAGTGTTCCCACTGGTAGGTTCCACCAATATACTCTGAAATGCACATGAGAAGCAAGTTAACTCAGACAAGAAATGATCAAGCAACATTAAAATTATATAGCCACAGCTAATATGAAAATAAAGTAAATCACACAAAAATTCATCTAGCTCCTATGTAGACCACAATATGAAACATAAGTGTAAAGGAAACAACACTGCCTCATTGCACCGCAAAAGCAAAATGTTTGACTTGACAAAATGTCTAAGTAGTGGTTCTAGAATTGTCAAACCAGTAAATATCCTCACAAAGATGTGTAAAGTGTCATTTTGGTAATAAAAAAAAGGTTATAATGAACGCATTAAACTCATTAAGGCATATAAAGACTCAACATTTGAAAAATTTGCTCATACTAAGTCACATTATAAAAGCATAACATACACCAAAGTATGGTAGTATAATTTCTTGACAAAGGATCTATTTGGAAAAATATCACCATAAAGACTTCTAGAATAGATAAATAAGAAGAAGAAAATGAAGTGAAACTTCTTCATAAATTATAATTAACTTGTGGACAAGTAAAATCATAAATGATTAAAGAACAATGAGAGATCTTCTACAAACTAGCTTATGCATAAACTAATTTTAACTTACGAAAATGATCATTTCATTTTTTTTTTCTTTGTATGTTTCTCCCCTATAAGTTCTTATGGAGAAGTTTGACTTTTCGGTTTGAATATAAAAAAGCCATTGGCAAGGTGCACAGTTTGTTTTATTTATAGTCAACCAGGAAGGTGTAGAACAGTGGTGAAGCACAGGAGTATAGTGATTTCGACATAATACACCATATACGTCAATTAGGTCAGATACTATTTTTAAAAATTTATAGTTACATCCAAAAATTTATTTTTAGCTTCAATTAATGCTTGCTAAGGCATTACATGTGTGACTTTGGAACAATACTGCTAAGATCAATCATATAACAATTTGATACCTAAATAGAAAATGCCAAGCATGGGAAGAATAAGTTTTTAAAGGCCTGCATTAGCCATGGCTGACAAGCAGCTAGAGTTATAGTGAAATCAAATATTATAAGAAGTCACAAACTATGACATCCACATTTTCTTTCTACCATTTATACCTTCCCAGGTGTTATAGCTCCTCTCTGCTCAGCATCATTTATCATGCTAAAACCAATCCTGCAAGATGAAAAATTGGAAGCCTTAAAGAAAAAAGAAATACTAGAGACAGAATAAACCTCCAATATGCAAATTTATGTGGCCAGATAAATTATGCAAGAGCAAAGAAGCACCAGCATCAGTCTCTTGAATTTTGAGTTTATACCTAACGATAACTGAAATTATCATCAAATAGTAGATACATAATCAAGTGTCTTTTACTAGAACCATAAAAGGAGTTAAATGTACATCCATATTGAAATCCAATACATAAGGCTATCCACGTCAACAAATAACAACAAAATTAATATAAAATCAGCACAGAAATCAATAACAAAATTAAACCCGATAATTTTGTCACTTGAAACATGGACTTGTTTGGTTTAAGATACTTAATGATATCCAATACTTATTGAAAGCTTTAAATCAATAGCAACAAAAAGAATAAAATCCAGCAAAGTAATCAATAACAAAATCAAAACCAGCTAATTTTGTCACTTGAAACATTCTAGATTTGTTTGGTTTAAGAAACATTTTCTGTTTTCATATTCTATTTTCATTTTCAGCAACACACTCTTTATAATTGGTTTAACTTCCAAATAATAAATACAATTCTCACATTTTAAAGAGTACGCCAAAAAATCATCTTATTAACATTCCTTGGTCACAAAAAATGCCAAATAATTTCTGCTTTATTTCATGCCGTGAAGAGATATTCACAAAATCATTTTCATTGAGACTACAGACACGATTAGAGATCTCACATGTTTAACAAGCAACTAATAAAATTCAAGTTCTCACCTGTCTTTGACACTACAACACGGCTCCATAATCTCAAGCTTTGCAGCAATATTGGCCACAGAACCCTTCACAATATTGTTGAGGTAAACCATTGGCGTTTTCCCTATGAGCTGTGCCACGTCAACAGAAAAAAGAACCCAACAAATTAAGATTTATCCTTGAAGTTGATTTCACACACAGAAATCAAACGACAAAAGTTCGTTAATAGAATAAAAGTTTCTCCTCGGTAAGCTATGTTGTATAGATTATGTGCCTGTTTAGAGAAACTTCTTCGTAGGCACTTGTAAGAGGGGGGAAAGAAAATAAAATGAAATAATTTTCTCCAAGATAAAAAATTAGTTCATACCTCAGCTAATTTGTTAAAGTTATTGACTGATAGCTTCATAAAAAATCTGGTTTTCATCTCATGGAGCATGTGACTTAGCTCATGCAAAAGCTAATTTAATATTTACTTCTTTTTTTTCTCTTCCAAAAATGCCAACCCTCCAAACAGACCCTACGAGAGATAAAATAGACCTCCAATTCTAATTAAGAACAACGGTAAAAGCATCTAAGCAACTCATCTAAGCAAGTGTATCCCAAAGAAAATGAAAAAAGGTGAAGAAATTTCCAGCAACACATTCAGAGGCTTGAAAATTCAGTTAAACTGACCTGCGTAACATCTTCAGCAATGTTGAGACCCTCAATTTCAGTTTGGGGCTTAACGGAGACAGCTTTGCAGAAAACGGAGGAAGGCGACGAGATCCTCGTGACGAGTGGTCTTGAAGAGCGGCCGTTGCCGGGCCTGAGTGACGTGGCGGTGGAGACGGTGGTGAAAGGGTGGAGAGTGGGAGCAGGCGAAGAACAGGTGAACGAGTTGACGAAGGAAGCAGAAGCCATTGTTGTTGATTGGGGAAATGTCACAATGAAAAGAAGGTTAGGAAGTGGAGAACGACGACGTTTGATGAGCGGAGTCGAAACTGATTTGCCGAACGAAAATGTCAAGTTACTGCAGAATCGCTCGGACTCACTTCACAGTATCCTTTTGTAGTTGCTCCCACGAATGGGCATTGGAAGATGGGTCGCAATTGCAGGGTCCGTTGGCTTGGCAGAAGGGCCAATGATAAGTTTGCAAATATAATAAATCAGACAAATCAACGTTTAACGCAACTACTGTGGTAATTATATCACCTTTGTTCTTCACTGTCACACTGCATATGATTTTAATTATTACTTTACTGGCTAATAAGAATTACATCAGTCTAATACAAATATTTAATAGCTGAAAAATCATATAGTCAGGAGAAAAACTCTGTTAATGATTATCAATCACTCAAGTTTTTCAAACCAATTATACCAAATAAAATGTGTTTCATTTTTTTAATAACTGAAATCACTTTTGATAAATGTAAACAGTAAAAGGATATAAATTTTTACCCCGTATAAAATCAACATTTTAAATATTTTGCAGAAGTAAAATTTTATTTATGTTTAAAAATTAAAATGTAGTGAGCATGCTCGCATAATATTAAATTGTTATATTATTTTCTAATCACAGATAATTACTTATATATTTTTTAACATAATAAAAAGATGAAGAAACCAACAAATATAATTTTCAAGTGTTTTTGAAAATTCTAATAATTATTGTTGGTACATCTTTACCTTTTCATTTTAACGTTGTTTTTTAATTAAAAGAAAAAGTCCAACATTTTTGTCAATAGAAGACAAAAAAAATTGTATTAAAAATGGCTTAAGAATTCAATATTATTGAAAAAGCTAGGAGAAAATAGAAAAACTTAGTAGACTTTTCGCACAGAAAATTTTAAACCATTCATTAAAAAAGCGACATGGAAATTGTGATTTTGTTTTATTTTGACAAAAATTAATTAAAAATAAAGCTTCCCGTCATAAGAGTAATTATTTAAGTGGGGATTAAATGCAAAGTTACTAAACGTTTTAAAAAAATGGAACATTGTTTGAAATAAACATATATTTTATGATAAATAAATATGATTTAATTAATGGTAAGATATTCTCTGCGTAGAACAACACTTCAGAACATTCTTTTAAATTAAGGAATCAAAGAATAAATTATCAAATTAAAACCTAAATTAACATTATACGGAAAAATAAATACCCTGAAATTATATACCTGTTGACTTGTTCCAAAGTCTTGACATATTGGATAGACGCGGGGTTGATGACGTAATAGAGATCACGAAAATTATTTATTTTTTCTATAAAAATGGCAATATTTTGACTTTTAAGAAATAAACGAAAATAACATTTTAGTGATTTTTGGTGATTTTGTATTTGATAAAAATATTTATATTTTATGACTATGTGTATATCTGACCTAAATGTGTTAAGTTCTATAGTTAAATAAATATTCATTACTATCAGTTTATTATATATTTTAATATTCATTATGTTAATCCTATATATCAACAAAGACATAAAAGAAATAAATACACATGTATTTAATAAGTAAAGATGCTCTGACATTTATACTCACTATTATATTCATTATTCTTTCCAAATTTATTACAATGACCAAAATCATCAGCCTATATCTCTATATATCAACAAAATAGATCAATAAACTTAAAATATGGAATTAAACAACAATTTGATTAAAATCCAAATAAATCCAATTAGGTAAATTTCAATTAAAATAATGAGTTTAAACATAAATACATTCCAATAACCTAAGATTAAAGGTGCTAAGTGAGAATAAAATTATATTCATCGTATTTATTATTATATTATCCTCAATTACATCATTTTTAAGAAGAATAAACTTATAGACAATATTATATTCTACATATCCTGAAAACATGTAACCAAACCAAAAGTTTTAGAAAACATGTAACCAAACCAAAAGTTTTAGAATGTGTAATCTTTTCTTAAGATCAATTAACATTACTTTAGTTAAGCAATCCATACTTTTAGGTATTTAATTTGGTAATTTTTCACATATCATAGGGTGTTGTATAAATTTTCATAAGTGGTGTCCTATTTTTTGTAAAAAAAAAAAACATGTTGTAAGAAAAGTGCTTATTTATATAAATTATAAGAAACAATATAAATAATAAGCATAATACTTACCTTAAGAGCGTCAAGTTACTATGTTTTACTCAAATGAATAGGGTATGGATTATTACTTCATTAATAATGTGTTCTTTCACACAATAGTCATTAGTCATCATCATTTTCCAATCTAAATCATTAATTTTTCTATTTAATTGATTTTTGTACTTTTGTTTTGTAAATTAAAAATATGTCAAACACTTGAGTACTTTTTAGCGTACTTAAAATAATCATATACAAAAGTTACAAAATGAATTAACCACTTCAAAATATGTTATGTTTCAAGTTAACAAAATCATATGAATTAAACTAGAGTTTAGTTTCACAAATATCACATTTTTCACTTTATTTGTGATATTCACGTTTTCTAAAATAACATGCAACATACCAATAAAAGTTAATAATATAAGCAAAAGATTTTAATAGACATTAATCAACAACTTCAAAAAGTAATAAAAAAATATGACTTGATCTAAATATTTCTTTTCCACAAACATACTATTTTTTTCATAACAATCTTATTAAACTAAGATGACACTTTAACCCCAATTTTCACAAGAATGCTACACATACTAAATTAACTCTAAGTGAATAAACATATGTAGCATGTCACTTAAAGCAAAGATTCTTTTGAGATGCACGCTTTATAAGAAATTTTCCTTACTTGAAACTAGAGTTGTCTTAAAATTATCAAGACCTCATTCTCCTTAAACTTTGATTGGAGGTTTGTTCTAATACGCAAAAATACATCACAAAGTCAAGTTCAAGAACAATTAAACCTCAACTTGTAATACACTTTTTAAGAACAAAATCATGGTAGAGTTTCAACTTTCAAAGTGAATATGCGATGTTTGATTCTAATAATATTATCTTAATAGAATTGAGATTAAAACATTAATGTCGTCTATAGAAATAGAAAAGTGACTTCAAAGATGAAACATCATTCCCCTTATACCTCAATGAAAGAACTTTTTTATATCTTTAATAATCTCATATCACTTAAAAGTCATGACCAAAGACAATTTAAATATACATTCATCTATTAACCTTCTCAAACATTTTCTAAAGATAAAATTGTAACAAAATTTTGAATTCCGAAATGAATAATATAGTGAATAGGATGGGGTGATTAATCCTAATAACATTATGTCAACAAATTTAAGGTTAGTATAACAAAAACCCAAAATAACAAAATAATTATATATTTAGAAAATAAAATAAGAAAATATATTAAAAATATAAATAATAAATAAATTTCAAACTCTACTTTAGAAAACTTAAATGAAGCTCAATCACATAAATGTCTACGTATAGGATTGGCAGTTCATCTTCAAAGTATAAAACATATCAATATATAAATGTTGAAGAGTGAGCCAGTTAATATGGGACTTTTATCTTTTCATATATAACATATGACTTCACAATAAATATTACATACTATTAGTAAATTTCACTTATCCTTTTAGTTTTCTTTAATTTTCAGCCTTGTGTAAAAGTGTCTTTTTACGATAAATAAGATAACATATTTTATAAATATTAAGTCAAAATTTTACGCATCACATATACATGCAATTTTTAAATTGAAAAACTGAATACACAATTTTAAGTGTTTTTATATACTATTTTCTTATTAAGTTTTCTTTCGATGATTAACTATATTTTTTTTATGCGAGTGAGTTATTAATGTCAAATTTCAGCAAAAAATAAAATTAAAAAATCCAAGTAATATATCTGAGCTTTAAAAATACTAATATCGCATATTTAGAAGAAAAAAATCACATGCAATACAGAGAATCCGACTACTTAAATTATAAACAAATCAAGAAATTGCATAAGAAAAGTTAAAAAGCACCCAAAAAAAAATCAAATCAATGAAAGTGTCCAGGTTCACCCAAATAAATCAAATGAATGGGGACCAGGAAACAAATGTATGGAAACAAAAATATGTGTGGAAGTAAAACAATCGTTTTTTTTCTATATATACAAGACAAAAGTATTTCCTTTTTCCCCAACTAAAAGACAGAATCTATCACAGAACAAGAAAGCGAAACCAGACATTTTTTTTGCTTAATTAATAATACTACTTAGAAACGTCATTAATAATTTTGATTCGTTTTAATGAATAATAAAGGACCAACAATATTATAGGAGTATAGCAATATAGTCTTCATGATTTATACAAATCTGTATAATAATGTATCATATACTAAATATAAAGATTATTTAAAGAGTAGCCATTATAGTATTTTATGAAATAAACTTAAACATTGAAATTTTAATATTGAAATATCAATGATTGTTGTTTGCAATGGCGTTTTGCTAGTGGGACAATAGTGGAATATCGCCCCTGCCAATTTCATAATTTGGATTTTCTGAACTTTTTATGGCAAAAGTTTATGTTCTTTAAGAACAAAAAAAATCATAAGTGATTAATTTTTCTAACATATTAGTACTACAAACATTTTAAAAATATTAGTGACAAAAAATATTAAATATTTTTTAGTTTAGATTTAATTGTATGATTTTTTTTCATTCATATGTTGTTATTTATATTTTTTTCACCATACAATTATAATATATAAAAGCAATTATTCATAATGTTATTTCATTTAAATGTGATTGGTGGGACATGTATTCCAAATAAAAGTATTATAACTTCGGATGTATGTGTTTGAAATTATTACAGCCAAGATATTCAATAGAGTTTCAGACACAAACAAAATTAAAATTAATCAACAAATTTTTAAAAGGTTAAAAATATATGAAAAAGGTTTTATGTGTAACATTCCTTTAAAATAGTTTAAAAATATAAGTATCACAAATCCTATATGATAAAAGAATTGATAAATAAAGAAAATATAAAGTATCATTATAGTTATCCGCACTTAACTATAAATAAAACTTCATTTTCAAAATCACTATACCAAAACTATTTACAAATAATCCTTCAAAACTATCAAACTAAACAAAAAAATATTTAAAAGGAAAATAGGTACAATTAAGAACATCTATGCATCAGGGTCATCATTGCCCAAGTGTTCCAAAGACACCCCATCTTCTACCGCTTTCACCAATCAAGTGACCAAAACCAAAACACACAACAAACAAAATAACATAATAAGGGTAAGCTAATTTCAAAGAATTAAACATAATCTTTACAACTAAACATATCACATATTATTTATCTTGAAACCACATCACACCTTAATCAAATTATACCTATTGACTTAGACCATCTGGATACATGTGTTATTATAGAACTATGGTGGTTTATGCTGGTGAAACAGCTAGCCCACCCCAAGCTACCACACATGGTTAGTCCGTTAACTCAAACCTAAGGTCAGGTAAAACCTCTAGACTAGGACTCATTGCTACTTCAGCTACATGTCTCACCTCTCTATTTGAGAATAGATGACCATAAGAATTTCACCTTAGAAACTCTTGATAAACCATGCTTGTAACCCTCATATGTTCAAACCATACCACTGAATATATAATAGAGCATCACACTAATTATATCCAAAGACAGTAAAAACAGAAAGCAAAACAATAAAAAAAACTTAAGCCTACTCACCGAGCGAGCAGGTTTACTCGCCTAGTGAGAGCCTCTCCAAGGAACTTCTCCAACTTAGCAAGCTGGCTTGCCTAGCCCTTGCAACGCACTGCCAAAACCCTTTAACAACTCGCCTAAGGACTCCCTAACTCGCCCTTCGAGCCAAGAAGTAGTGAGTTTTGCAGGCTAAGCAAACTATCTTGCTCAACCACTAGAACTCACTGATTTCATTCCCAACTACTCGCCCAATGAGTCACCAGTGAGTATACACTCATTCAGCCTAAATTTTTTTAAATGGAAAAACACTTTCCTATGCGCCTAATGAGTCATTTGTTCGTCTAACGACTCTGCATAATTTGTAGAACTTCAAAACTTCCCCAAAAGCACCCTCTCAACCTCACTTGACCTCTCTTAAGTACTTCTACCAATTTCAACACTTCCATTTAATAATCTAAGCTACAACTGACCTATCTAAGCATATATGATTCAACTATAACAAATTCTAAACTCATTTTGTAAGGAAATTCTAACTTAAACCAACTAAAACCTCAACATATGGGCCATAACTCAAATCTACCACTTTTAATACATAAATAAACTATTTAGGGGTTTGACCAAGTCACAAATGACTTAAAAACAAACCTTAAACACTCCATTTTGCCTAAGCCCTCTTGATTTTAAAATTCACTACTCCAAACCCCTAAAAAACACTTAAACAACTTTGTAAACATGCCAAAATGACTACCACTCCATTCTAAAACACATATAAGCTAATTCTCATCCCAAACAAGTTACAAAGGACCAAATTAATTGTCCTAAACAACAACTTCTTACCTTAGACTAGTATTTCAAAAAATCACCTTTGAAACCTCCATTTTAGACCAAAATTAACCTATAATTCTACTTACTCCTTTCCTCTTAACATTTCAACCAAATTTAACACCAATACCAACTGCATTCACAAGGTTACTACAATTTCACACATAATTCACACAAAGAATAAAGCATCATACCATTCATTATCCTTAATCAAATACAATTCACACCCAAACAAGCATTTTAGACATAGTCAATCGTATACAATAACATACATACCAGCAGTCACAATTTCACACATTATAATCCAATTTAAAGATAAACACTAGTTTCCCTTACTTTACACTGAAGATACTAAGCTCTATAAACGTCGAAGTCCTTGTTTCCAACTCAAGGAATCCTAGAAACGCCTGCAAATCGTGAAATTGAAATCAAAGTGAGTCCTTAGGACCATTGACCATCAATAAACAAGAAAAGAGAGGTGAGCAACACATATGACCCTTAAACTAGAGATTTTAAGAACAAAACAGTGAAAGGAAAAAGGAGCATAAACTTACTTGCTCTATAGAAGAAATTGATCGGGTAGAAACGTAGACCTCGTTGTTGTGGTTCTTTGGACACTTCCTGATCGTCAAAGAAATTACTTAAGAGTTAGAAAAGGTAGAGAGAAGGTAGAGAACTCAAGAGAAGAGTTTTTTTAACGAGATGATTTGTGTTTTAAGTAATGAGACGAGTTTAAGAAATTCTATATATATTATTGAATTATTTTAAAACTAAAATACTCGGTCTCATTATTTTAAAACACATATAAACTCTAATACTCAAATTTCTAGGTTCTTACATTATGATTGTGTAAGATTAAGACTTTAAGTAATCGATTAAATTATTCTTTATTAACAATTATTTGCTTTTTAATTCATTAACATAGATGGTAGGATAATGTGTTTTAAATTAGTCTTATAAAATAATCGATTAACTTTGTTTTCTAAAATATATTAAAAACTAAAATAATCAATTAAATCATGTAACAATGGATTAAAATAGAAAACATTTTAACTATTTTTCAAATTTTATTGAGAATAATTAATTAAGATAATCAATTAAATGGATTTGAATTATTTTTTAATTAGAATTTTTAAAAATTTATAAACAATTTTTTTATTCACTCTTTCGTACATCTAATATACTTTTGAAAAACAATTTCACAGCATTCATTTGAAATCTTTCAAAGTTATTTTCCATGGTTAAAATAGTGTTTTCAAGATTGTAAAAAATTGTCAAAGGTTTTGTTATGATGTTGATATTGTGATTAATTTCAACATATTTCCTTTTCTGAGTTCTTAGAATGTTTCCAATGTATATCCTCTCAAGTGTTCAAAAAGTTGATATAGTGAAGTTTACTCTTGGTGTTATTCAAGGATAGAAGATATCTTCTTGGTTGTATTATGTTCTTGTATGGAACTAATTTGTCATACAAGGTATGATATTATTCTTCTATTGCTTGTCAAGATGTACTCTTTTTTCAAGATTGGGATGTCATCACCAAGTCTAATATAATGAACCACGGGGGAGCAGGTACCTGGAAGTACTCTGACACTTAACTTACTCCCACACTTATATGGTAACTTTAGTGATGATAACAAGATTAAGATACCCTTTACTTGAAACTGAGTCACCTTTATATATTTAGCTCTCATTAATTACCTCAAGGGACATTTAAAATCCTTTATAAATAGTAATGAATACTTTGTTGTAACTATCATAACATTAAAGAGACAAATGACTACCTTAAGCTAGCAAGTCGCTTTTTGAGATGCTCTCGTCTCATATATTTGGTCTCCTGTATTAGATTTCTAGCTTGCATACTAGGCTTGATCAGGATAGTCAATATATGCTCAAGATGTATCCAACCTTATATCCCAAACTTACCAAGTCATCCTAGACAAGATGTATCAGACCCATCTTGGCCTGGATGTATTGGACCCTACAAAATACATATTCAAGAGTTGATTTTCTATTGTTTGTTTTGTCTTGTGTATATTTTGCTTGTGGTAAATGCTTGTATAAACATAACAATAATGAATTCCAGTTATTCCAGGTTGAATAGTTGAGTTGTGATGAATGCTTGTATTAACATATAACAATAGTAGATTTCAATTATTTAAGGGTGAATAGTTGAGATTAAATAAGAGGTGATCTAAACTAATATAAATGTCTTTTTGTAATATTTCCTCCTTTTATTAGTTTTTATCAACCTTAGGTCTTTAAATCAATTTCATTTAGTTTTCTAATAAAAAATTCTTTCAAAGAACTTGAAGAAAGGATAAATCTATTCAGGTTTTGAAAATCAATTTATGGGTTTAGTTTAACCTTATTAAAACTCACCACCTCTAACTAAAACTTCACTATTCTGTGATTCATTTATTAAATAACTTTTATATCAAAAACCATTTGTATCTAGTCCACATGAGCTTAACTTTAAAATAAAAAAATTATTTAAATAAAAATATATAATTTTCATTTTAATATTTGAATTTAATATTATATAAACAAATATTATAAAACAACAATACTTTAGATTAATAATTTTAAGGGTGAAATTGTTGATATCGTTGAATTATATCATATTGTGAGTTGATTTTCTCTAGTACCATAAAAAACTTTTACATTATTTGTTTCAAGGATTGTTAAGTGGAAAAAATGGAGGACTTGCTGTATAACAATTTTTTTTTCATTTAGTAAATTTAAGGATTATTTATTATCATTATAATAAGGATAAACAAAATTTTCTTTCCATCATGATAGATTTTCATATGCAAAAATCACCAATAGTTCACAAAGTTTTATATGTATGTAATCAAAATATTTTTTTCATTGATGTATATATACTTCTAAATATTTTTTCATTGACCTATTATACGTTTCTATATTATTAATAATAGTTATAAATAGATATCAATGTCATTTTCGGAAATATTAGAACTTGGAATATGTGTTTGCATAATGAAATAAGAATGTTTCATTCACATCCAATGTCAATGTTGTAGGAAATTAAAGTAACTAGCCACACTATCTATACGTTGCTCATATTTTCAAATGGATTGAACTCTCACTTTGTTAGGCTAGGTCTTACATTGCATGAATTTGCCACAAAAGATTGATATCGTGAGTCAAAAATCTTACAAGGAGTAGAATCAGTTGGATACTCATTTTCCCATCTTCAAATGCCTATTCTTGTGCCACATCATTTCTTTAACAAATATTAAATTATACATATAATTTTGTTAACCTTGGAGGAATAACGTATAACATTATAGAGTACCTTATCTCTACATTAATGAAGTTTACTGTCGAAAAAAATATAATCATTCACAAGCATCTATTTTTGTTTTTTAACCATGCCCAAATTCATAATCAGAACATACACTAGTACAAAATGTGCTTTTAAACTCGCACAATAGATCTCGGTTTATACCAAACCGCTGTCTATTCAGACACGGTGGCAGTTTTGTAATTAACGAGACCTTATAGGCCTCGGTTCAGACTTGACCGATGCCAAAAAGGGTTAGCACTTCGGTTGTAAAAGCAACCGGTGCCTAATGAGTGGTTTCTGACACAATTTCTGACGCGGTTAAGAGAAACCCGAGGTAAAAGGAGTATACTGCACCGGTTGATAAGAAGAACCGAGGCGTATAAGCCTCTACTACCTCGGGCCCAAAAGGACCGAGGCATATAAGCCTCTTATTTCTCCCCAGATTTTCCCCAAACACGCGAAGACCTAGCCCGCAACCCTCGCGCGCCTCGCTTGCCTCCCTCCCCTCCCTCCCCTCACTCTCGCCCTCCCTCGCTCTCAGTCTCACCTCCCTCGATCTGGCCTCCCTCCCCTCGGTCTCGCCTCCCTCGGTCTCGGTCTCGCCTCCCTCGCTCTCGCCTCCCTCCCCTCGCTCCCAGTCTCGCCTCCCTCGATCTGGCCTCCCTCCCCTCGGTCTCGCCTCCCTCCCCTCGGTCTTGCCTCCCTCGGTCTCCCCTCTCTCGGTCTCGCTCCATCGCTCTCTCGGTCTCGCTCTCTCCTGCGAGTGCGTCGCCTCTGGAGGGAAGAGCATGCGGTGGTGGTGCGTCAATGGTGGCAGCGGTGATAGTGGTGGTGGTGGTGGTGCGAATCTGAGATTAGGGTCAGATTGGGGTCAGATTAGGGTTTTGCCTGCAAAAGGTAAATGTGTTAATTTGCTTGTGTTAATTTGCCCGAGGCACCAAAATTAAATTCCTGTGTTAATTTGCCATCATTTTCTAAGCAGGCTAACGTGCTCAGATCTGCAAAAGGGGTGAGGGTTGTGGAGAAAAATGAAGAACTCCATGGTTTTGCTGAATCCAGTTCTCTGTTTTTTATTTGTCTGTCTCCTTGATTCTCTGATTTGTGTAATTTGCAACTGTAAACTCTCTGATTTGTGTAATTTGCAACTGTAAATTCTTCTCTGATTTGTGTAATTTGCAACTGTAAATTTTCTGGGCAAGTTTGTGTGTAATTTGTTAATGAAAATTAACTAGATTATTTGTGTGCATGTTCTCTGTTCTCTGTTCTCTGTTTTCTGGGCAAGTTTGTGTGTAATTTGTTTGAGCATAACGTTTGCTTGTCACTGCCAGAATACTAGGAAAACGAAAAAAAAAAGACCCTACTGCCTCGGTTCAGCCTTCAACCGAGGCAGTAGAGGGAGAGAACAATCTCGGTCCTGTTAACCGAGGCATAAAGTGTATCACCTTTTACCTCGCCTGAATATGCCTCGGTTCATAAACCGGTGTCTATTAGTGAAAATAACCGGTGCCATTTCTTTTATCTGTACTAGTGATATAAAATTAAACATTCTAAAAATTAATAAAAGTCATAATCAGAACATATAAAATTATATAATAAATAATAAAACAATACTAAATTACTTTACATGTTGAAAGTCTTCTCTAATTTACTTAATTCTCTATCTCTTTTTACTCAATTTCACAGCCTCTTCTTCTTTGATTTTTCTCTTTTCATTTTTTTTATACTTTATATAAACTTATACTATTTAAGAAACTTTACCTTTAATTTTAAATATATTCTAAAAGTAAAATTTAGTTTTATTTTCAATATATTATATATTTTTTAATTATTTTTTTTTAAAACTATATATGTTAAAGTTTGGTATATTAATTTTTATAATGAACATCTTTACTTTTTAGCTACTTAAATAACCACAGTTTCTATTTAAATATCTAATATACTGAATTAAATATTAAATATAATAAATTATTAATTTTAATTAAATATATAAAATAACATATTTAGTAACTTAAAAATAGAATCTCACTAAAATATTAATAAACTAAACTTACGAAAATATTAATAAAATTTTACCCTTATTTTTAATATATTTTATTAAACTTTATCTCCAATTTTATATTTCTAAATATAAAATTAATTCTTAATGTGTTTTAAAAGAATTGATCGAATTTGTATATTAACACTAGCGAAAACATTTCTCACATATGTACTTACATTTTTTAATATATTAGAGTATATATAATTTTATGATTTTATACATTTTATGGATAATCAATTAAAATATTAAAAAAATACAATTTAAAAAAATACATATATAAATATATAAAAATAGTATTAAAAAATTATGTGATCATTATTTAAAAATTTATTTACTTATTTTAAAATAAATAAACTTATTCAATTATTTATTATATTAAAAAATATACACAATATTATTTTTTATTAATATTTAATTAAAAATAGAAAGATAATACAATTTAAACATTATATAATTAATAAAATATGTAACTATTATTTTTGAAAAGTTATTCAATCATTTTGAAATAAAGACAAATTATTTTTTGTTAAATAAATAAATCACTTTGTATTTAGTAAAGGATAAAATTATAAGATGAAATAATGTATTATTAAGAGTTAACAATTGAAAGAATATAGTACCATAAAGCCTCAGCAAAGATAATAAGGTAAATATATATTATTGAGACTGTGATAGACAAATCTATATAAATCTTTTAGTCATCCCGTTCAAAATGGATTCGAGAAATACAAACAACATTTAAAAAAAATATATTTATTTTAGATCTTATCATTTGTTTGTAAAAGTAGAAGTCACAAAATAAGGTTAATATACACTAGGTAAGTAAGTAACTATAGTAAAACGAAGGTTATAAACCGTACCAAATATGGGTAGAATGAGCTACATCAATGTTTGCCAAGTATGTCGCAAACGTCTGCATGTCTAGCTGCTTGGACTGTAAACATTGTTGGGATTCCAAGTGTGAGTTTAAGTCCCACATTGGAGAGAAATGAGAAAGTAGAGTGGTTTATAAGTGGGAAGACACATTAACTCATTGCCTTAAGGTTTTGGGTGAAGAGTGGTGTCAACTACTTATAAGGTTGGACTCACATCTCATTGCTCATTGACTTCCCGGTCAAAAAACTTCCCCCTTGATACTCCTAACAAACATCTCTTCCATCCTCCCATTTATGTTTGCAATATTTTCTTCCATGGAGGAGGAGAAGGAGCAGCGTCCATCATATCATCATCTTCCAGCAGCCACATCCCCTTTATGTATGGAGGTATTTCTTGTGGAATGAAGCTCATTTTTCTTAAGGTTGGTTGCCAATCTCACGAGTGGGCAAGGTTTGTGAGACGTTTTTTCCTTCAATACTCACCCCTTTGTACTCACATATGCGAGAGATGAGCAAGGTGTATGGCAGGCTATAGGCAGGATACCTCTTAGCTTTAAGCATATTGTCAAGTTTGAGGTTGGGCCAAACAATAATGATGTTGTTTAGCAGCCAATATATAAAGAGAAAATCTTGTCAGAACATTGAGCATGGTTAGTAGCACAAAGAGCAAGAATCCAAACAATGAGATAATGGATGAGGCGTTCATCCATCTTGAGTCCACTAACCAATAGTTGTTTTCACTCGATGCGTTGTTGCGGGTTCTTTAGGAAGGATCAATAAGCAAGAATGCGGTTGAATCCTTCAACTCTAAGATGTACGTGTTGTCTCGTACAGGAAGGTGAGGAACAACGGTCCATATAACATTGTCAAAAATGATATCTACTCCTTTCACCTTTGCGTAAGCAACTTCATCTCTAAATTTGAAGTATAATAGAATACTCAAACTAAATATGGGTAGAAGGCATCCTTGTGCTCCAAAACGGGTTGCATGCCTATATTGTCTAGAATTTTGGGGAATATGAAGCCATTATTGGTAAACCAATTGATATTGATGAATTTTGGAGCCACCATTGTGCTCTTTCTAGAAATTAATGAATTTTTCGTGTTTCTCTAAATCAGAGACCTGTCCTTTAAGGATTGCGAGTCTTAGAGCCATTGCAGGAGGATGTATACGACTTCTTCACCTAGTAGGTATCTTGCGTCTAGATGGTTCAACCATTTAGGGGAAGCGTGGAAATGCGAAGTTTTAGGAACAATAGGAAGGAATGTAGGAGATCAAAATAACTCATATAGGTTATAGTGTTATTAAATAATCGATTATTATATATATATATATATATATATATATATATATATATATATATATATATACCTACCATGAAGCCTAATGTCTTCTTTATGGGAAAATTAATCGTTTATAGCTGTTGTAATGACTAATTTTGAAGTGGACGTTATACAATAATGCACAACAATCGATTATTATTTATAATGATCGATTATCATATCATAAGTGTGCTTCAGAATTGAAGGATAATCTATTATCCATCTTGGATAATCGATTATTGCCGCAAATATAAGGACATGTGTTGCATGACTACTTTACATAATCAATTATTAGTCGTGATGATCGATTATTTGTGAATGAAAAAGTGGTTTTTAAAGAAGCTTAAGGTAATCGATTATCAACTTAAGATAATTGATTATTGTTGAGACACTTAAAAACAACAATAGCTTAAGATAATCGATTATCAAACTTGGATAATTGATTATTGCGCGTTAATTTTGGAAAACAAGTTTGGAAAATTTTTGGGCGACTAAGAAATATCTAAAACTTCTAAGTCCCTCCTAAGCTCATAAAGTATTTCCTTAGATAAAGCTTTGGTGAAAATTTTAGCTAATTGATGCATAATGTCTATATACTCTATGACATAATCACCTTTTTGGATATGATCCCTAAGGAAGTGATGTCTAATCTCAATATTTTTTGTTCTAGAATGCATTATGACGTTTTTGGTCAGGTTAATAGCACTTGTGTTGTGACATTTCAGTGGAATGTGATTAAGAAAGATATCACAATTTTCAAGTTTCTATTTCCTCTAGAGGATTCGGGCACAACAATTGTCAATAGTAATGTATTCAGCCTCAATAATGGACAAAGCCACAGAATCATGCTTCTTAGAGTGCCATGAGACTAAAGAACATCCAAGAAAATGAAAAGTGCACTAGTATGTTTTCTATCTATCTTACAACCCCCAATAATCAACATTTGAATATCATATTAGGTAAGGAGACACATCATAAGGATACCCTAAACTAAAAGAAGTAGCTCCCTTAAGATATTTTAAAATGCACTTAATTGCTACAAGACGTGACTTCTTAGGACGTGCTTGGTATCTGAAGGAGACACATATACTCTGCATTATATCAGACCTACCAGCATTAAGATATAGAAGAGAACCAATCATACCTTTAAACATGGTTTGATTGACTTCAAGACCTGATTCATCTTTGCCCAAGTAACAAGAGGTAGCCATAGGCGATTTTCCTCCTTTGCTGTATCCATTCCAAATTTTTTAAAAGTATCTTTTTACAATACTTAGTTTGTGAGATAAAAGTACCACCTTCCATCTGTTTAATTTGAAATCTTAGAAAGGATGTCAATAATTTTTCATTGACATCTCAAATTCTCCTTTCATAATGCTTGTAAACCCCTCATACAGAGAATCATTAGTTGATCTAAAACTAAACATAAACAACAATGACCATGACCATAATGCCGACAAAAAAAACGAAAAAAACGAAAAAAAAGGAAAAAAAAAACATAAAACCAAATCACAATATTTACTAAATTAATAATTTTGTTGTTGAAGGATTTTTTGAATTACCATCAATTTATTAGTTAATAAAATTGTTTTTTTGTGAAGGCATTACCATAATTTTTTTTATCTTACTTACCAAAAATTTATGTGTTTCACTTTTCAAAATAGAAAAATTAGTTTTGAGGATAACTTTATTATGCTTAAACTTAATTATTTTGTTTAATGATACATTAATTACAAAATGTACAAGGTTTTTGATTGAAATGAGTTGATACAAAGTAACACTTGATGAACTTTAACTTTCACATAATTATTATATAAGAAAAAGTAAAACAAAAATTTAGAAGTTCACAAAAATAGACCTTAATTTTAAATTATTGCAATATTAATTACTTAATTATGCGTGCTAAATTTTTTTACATGAGATTTTTTTTGAGACTTTTAACTGTGATGGTGTTAAAATTACCAAGCATGATAACTTCGAACTCGCATAAAAATAATCAAACAAAATACAAAAGAATAAAGAAATAACTACTTTTATAAAAAATAGAATAACAAATTAAATCTGAACAACAAGATACACAATTTAGGCTGTTACACACTGAATTAAATTCTAGAAAAGGAAAATGATTTCACTACATAAACATTCTACTAAGATACATGAAAAAAACAAACAATTTCTTTTGTTTCCAATCCATTAATCGTAAAATAAATTAGCTCGCCCGAAGCGAGGCAATACTCATTTCGGTGGTCGTGAACTTGATTTCGTCGAAGCGATTCCGTATATGAGCGGTGGCGCGCCTTCGATTCAATTCCTAACCGATGGAATCACCGGGTAAGCTAAACTGGATCCACCCGTTACAGTAACGTTCGATCAATTTTCATTTCCCAACGAATTCGCGTTCGTTAATTTTCAGGTGCTTTGAGGGACACGTCGGTTATCGTGGTGACGCTGGACTCCGACGAAGTCTACATCATTGTGAGCCTCAGCACCAGAACGGACACTCAGGCAATCTACGTCGATCCAACCACCGGGGCGCTTCTCTACTTTGCCAGGCCAGGGTTCGATCTGTTCAAGTCGCAGGGTGAGGCCTTGGATTTCGTCACCAATGGATCGCGATTTGCTTGCAAGAGCAGGACTCCCGCAAGGGCGATATTAGGATACGCCGCGTTCGGGAACGTGGCGATGCTCCTCGTCGCGACGAGGTTGACCGCCAGCGTTCCCAATATGCCGGGTGGCGGTTGCGTGTACACAGTGGCGGAGAGCCTCTGGATCAGGATTCCGCTGCACAATGCGGTGTCGCTGGGGAAGGGAGAGGCCAAGAACGTGCAAGAGTTGACGGAGCTTGATATTGACGGGAAGCATTACTTCTGCGAGACGAGGGATGTTACGCGCCCTTTCCCAAGCCGCTTCCCGATGAGTCAACCTGATGAGGAGTTTGTTTGGAACGCGTGGTTTTCTACGCCGTTTGTTGATATTGGCTTGCCACGGCATTGCGTCACGCTACTGCAGGTTCTGTGATCTCTTCTGTTTACGTTTGAGCGAATGTAGTATAACTTAATTTTGGAATATCTATTGCTGTTGAACCCTGGGAATTGCAAGAAAGTACGTGAAAGTTGGATACTTCAAATGTGCAATTGAGTGAATCTAGTGTAACTTGCTTGAGATATCAGTTGCTTGTTGAATCTTGGTAATTTCGTGAAAGTAGGATAATCTGAATTCGGGAGTTCAATACAATTAAAGTTACTCAATGTTTTGAATTGTAGTCACGGTTGGTGATTGTTGCGTTCGTAGATATTGTACGAAATTGCAAACAAATCTGCGATTGTCGTTGTGTATCAGTTAATAGACCCCACAAATCTCAATGTTGTGATCAAAATTGTAGTTGCAGACTGTTTTTTGAACCCTGGTTACCTGTGTTATCTTGCTAGCTGAAAGATTTTGTTTGTGCAAAATGGATGCCAATAAAGATGAGTTTGTTAGGAGGTTGATGAATTTTTTTGCATTAACAACTAAGGATGATAATGACTGAATTTGTGGTTTGCTTTCTGAAAGATCGCATTTGTTGCGTTTGGCAACATGGGTAGACGAGATTTTACAAATAGTCTCTTTATGAACGCATAATTGTGGTATACTTGTTTAAATTTTTTAATTCACATCCTTGTATTGTGAGAATGATAATCATGAACTATGGATGTGCCTTTGGCTGTTAGTTTGTTCTTGTTGGCTATTATTAGTTTTCTTTTCTACTTCCATGGTTGTGCAAGCTCTGTCTCAATTAGTGATTATCTTTTATGGCAATGCTGTACCAAAGATAGTACCTGTATAGAGCGATTAAGATGTGAAATTCACATGTGCATTCTTTTGTCTCACTTGGTCTTGATGTGTAGGGGTTTGCAGAATGTAGAAGTTTTGGAAGCTCAGGTCAACTCGAAGGTATTGTGGTTCTCATAGCTCGTCGAAGTAGGCTTCACCCGGGTACTCGATACTTGGCAAGGGGGTTAAATTCATGTTTCAGTACAGGTGAATGTAGATATCATTGCCTGTTTAACTAGCATTTTTCCATTAAAATTAGTTGCTTTATTGACTTCTGGCTGACTTTAAGGAAATAATAATTCATTTTAACTTAAACCTGTTTGATTATGATTTTGATACATCATCTTGTAAAGTATGGTTTCAGTAACATGCGTTAATATCTTTGTTAAATTTCCCAAATAGGGAAAGTTTCACAATCACTTATTTCACCCTCGTTCTTTTTGTAGTGTAAGGTGTGTGTACTGTTCCCATCATTTATTCATCATCTTTTCTGTTTTGCCCTTGATAATCATCATTTTGTGTGCCTTAGTATTACCACTTGCCAAATTTTTATTAGGTTCCATTTTGCAGGAAATGAAGTGGAGTGTGAACAACTAGTATGGGTTCCCAAACGATCTGGTCAAAGTGAACCTTTCAACACATATGTGTGGCGAAGAGGCACTATTCCTATCTGGTGGGGTGCAGAACTGAAAATTACAGCTGCAGAAGCTGAAATTTATGTTTCAGATTGTGATCCTTATAAAGGAAGTGTAGAGTATTATGGAAGACTGGGTAAGAGATACGATGCTCGGAATCTAGATATACGTGCTGGTGAGAAACCGAACAGGAAAGCTTTGGTTCCCATTGTACTGATAAACTTGCTTCGAAATGGTGAAGGGAAGTCAGAGTCCCTTTTGGTTCAACATTTTGAGGAGTCTATTAACTTTATTAGATCATCTGGGAAGCTTCCATACACTCGGGTCCATTTGATAAATTATGACTGGCATGCTAGTACAAAATTAAAAGGTGAACAAATGACAATTGAAGGGTTATGGATACTTCTCAAAGCACCTACTATATCCATAGGTATATCTGAAGGGGATTATTTGCCTTCCCGACAACGAATAAATGATTGCAGAGGCGAAGTTATCTACAATGATGATTTTGAAGGTGCATTCTGCTTAAGAACACATCAAAATGGGATCATACGTTTTAACTGTGCCGATTCTTTGGATAGGACCAATGCTGCTAGTTTTTTTGGCTGCCTCCAAGTATTTACCGAGCAGTGTAGACGGTTAGGAATATCACTTGATAGTGATTTGGCTTTTGGTTATCAGTCAATGAGAAATAATTATGGTGGATATACTGCTCCACTGCCACCTGGGTGGGAGAAGCGATCTGATGCTGTGACAGGAAAAACATATTATATTGATCATAATACCAGAACAACCACATGGATGCATCCATGTCCCGATAAACCATGGAAGAGATTTGATATGACATTTGAGGAGTTCAAGAGATCAACAATTTTATCTCCTGTATCTCAACTTTCTGACCTTTTCTTACTTGCTGGGGATATTCATGCTACTCTTTACACTGGTTCCAAAGCAATGCATAGCCAAATACTTAGCATATTCAGTGAAGAAGCAGGAAAGTTTAAACAGTTTTCAGCTGCACAGAATGTGAAAATCACTCTGCAAAGAAGATATAAGAATGCAGTTGTGGATAGCTCTCGTCAAAAGCAATTAGAAATGTTTCTTGGAATGAGGCTTTTCAAGCATCTTCCATCAATTTCCCTTAAACCTCTACATGTATGTGACTTGCCAACTGTCAAAGTTAACTGAGTGATGCCTTTCTGTTTCTTTTTCATGCATCAAGTTCCTAGCAATTGCAGTTTCATAATTAATTTCATGTTAGTCACTTAATCACATCTCCTTTCACTTTTTGCATCTCTCTGTCGCTAAATTTTCTGTATTCATGTCTGCTTCTGGTTGAGGGATTCCACTTTTAACTGTTGACTTGTAATGCCAGTTAATATGGTATAATTTTTTAATGTTCAAACTTTTAAACCTGTGGTTTTCAGTGGGAACAGGCAAGCAACTATCGATAACTTAATTATTTGATCATTTAGGTACCATCTCGACCTTCTGGTTTTGTTCTCAAACCAATTGCAAACTTGTTTCCTATTTCTGGCGGTGAAGCTAATCTTCTGAGTTTCAAAAGAAAAGGCCTTGTCTGGGTATGCTAAATGTTGTCTACTTTTCATGTATGAATTTTTTCAATTATATATACCTGAAATTTTTATGTATCTCATCTTACCAAAATATGTATACCTTTTCCTTTCACAGATTTGTCCACAGCCTGCAGATGTAGTTGAAATCATTATTTATCTTGGTGAACCTTGCCATGTTTGTCAGCTCCTTCTCACAATATCCCATGGTGCAGATGATTCAACTTATCCATCAACAGTTGATGTAAGGACAGGGCGCCATTTAGATGGGCTTAAACTGGTTTTGGAGGTCTGTATTTTGTTCTCATTGTGTCTAACAACTCATAATGTTCATGTGTACATAATACTACAAAATAGTTGGTCTTAATCATGCTATTTGAATAGGAAGAAGTCTTGCACTTATTTGTGTTGTTGTGTGCAATGTAAAACTTTCTAAAAGGAATAGCTTGAAAGGCATCTTCAATTTTTAATGATTATCTTGACTGTATATTCTTTATGGTTTACATAATGCAATATCTATATCTGCTCAGGTATAAAATAAAATTATTTGAATTTTAGTTAGCAATGGTTTGTCTAGCTATAGGGGCAAGCAACTTCTTACTTTCTTTTATGGAGTTTTATAAATATAGTTCTGACATCTAAACCTGTCTGACATCTATTTGGCAGGGTGCTTCTATACCACAATGTGCAAGTGGGACCAACCTTGTGATACCCTTACCTGGGGCAATTGGTGCAGAAGATGTGGCTATAACTGGGGCAAATTCTCGTCTTCATTCCCAAGATGCATTACCATTCTCCTTACTGTATGATTTTGAGGAACTTGAGGGAGAGTGGGATTTCCTTACTCGTGTAGTTGCGCTAACCTTTTATCCAACTGTTTCTGGAAGAAAACCATTAACACTTGGTGAGGTATGAGTCGTGGCTTGACAAACTATAATAGTCTTTGGCATTTTTATTTAATATTCTATGTGGGTTGCATGACTGCACTACTTTTTCTTGTGATTGAAAACCTATATATTGGTAATACGATGCATAATTTAACTGAATAGGTGAGTTGATAATCAATTAATATAGGTTTAAATTCTTTATGTCACAATTTTACTTTCAAAATCCCATTCTTCTCCTATTCTCTGTATAACATTAGTAAATTTGATGTAGATCCATTTTGAGGGATCTCTGTATTGAGTGAAAGTCCATTAAAGTTTATTGAATCTTTCTGCCAGCCCCGTTTTTAAATAGGGAGTGCTAAAGTATCCTGTGCTTTTAATTCTAGTGTATCCTAGCTAAGTTAATTGTTGTTTGTCAGTATTAATTTAGATTACATGTCAATAATGATGAAAACTTATTCCTTTTCTAAATGGATTTGATTCTGGCATATTTTCATTATTTCCTGTTTTCTCTAAACCAATTTTCATTTTGATGAAACATAAATATTTTTTAAAATGTCAAGGTCTTGAAATTAAATTTGAAAATGTACATCTAGACACGTGCTCAAAAAGCAATGCAACATGATTTTTATTGTTCCTTTACTTATTACTAGATCAGTGGTTGAATGCTTTACTTGCATATGTGCTCTCCCCATGCCTATTAATTCAATTGCCGAGTTAATTCTTTATTGGTCTACTTCTATTTTCAAGGTAGGCATATAAATTTGGGTTACGGGTTACATAAATCTTTAATTGCTGCTATATGATGTGGTTTGTCAATAGATTGAAATCCTTGGAGTTTCTCTTCCTTGGAGTGATGTATTTACCAATGAAGGCCCTGGTACAAGATTAGTTGAGCATGTCAAGAAGTTTCAAGAAGAGATAAATCCCTTTTTATCTGATTCTGATACAAGTCCATTTAACCCATCATCCATTGAAAAAGTATCACCAACTGAGCAAGGAGGCAGTTCTGCTGACCTTTTGCTTGACCTCCTGTCTGGGGATGACCCACTTCCACACCCACTTGCACAACCAGTTACTGCCAATGTTGTCTACCAGGAAAGTGACCCACTTGATTTCTTGGACTTAAGTGTTGAAAATCATGGTGTCAAAAGTGATGGTAAAATCTCAGGAGAAGATGCCCGACATTCAGATAGTAGTGCTGAACAATATTTGAAGTGCCTTAAAACTCTTGCGGGGCCAGGTCTGGTATGTTATAAATTTCTTGATGTTTCTATGAATCATCATAAATTTTCCGATAACATTGTTTTCTATCATCATGATGAATGTTCCATACACTATTGTTGTTGTCAAAGATCATGACATAATATTTGGATTTAAGTTTCATTCATGATTGTTATTTGTTATCAGATTCCTTGCAGTTTCCACTAAGGGATATTGTTATCTTATTTACCAATTTTTACTCTTGTATTTGCATCATAGTACACTCACTTTTATTTGGATTAAAGTTTTGGAGAATTCTGTACTTTAGAATTTGTAGCAGCTTATATTGGTTAATTTAGATATTGTGGAAAAGTAAATTGTGCATTTGGTTGAATTGAATAGTGAGTCAAGGTTTTATTTGAGTAAGTCCCTTAAATTAGTCCTCAAGGTTGCATAGATTGTTTATTTTTTCTTTTTTTTTCTTTACATTTAGTTCCTTGTCATAGTCCTTTTTCACTTTATTTTTCTTGATTGTATTGCCCCAAAAGAGAATTGATTTTTGCAAATTTGGGATTTACGGAAGGTTTTTAAAATCTTTGGGACTAAAATGCCTGAAACCCTCCTTGTCTTTCTCTCTTAAGTAGTTACTTTATAAAGAGAAAAATTGAATACACTGAGATATAGGTTATGCTTATGGTTTTTCTCTCCAGTACTCAGCTATTTCAAGGGAGTTTCATTTTTCATAGGGTAGGGAGAGAGTCTAGGCAGCATTTCATTTCATCTGTTTGAGGATATTTCTATTATGAGTCAGAGTCAGACTTTCTCTATTTCTCCCTAATACAATTTCTTTAGCAAAAAATGTGAAATTCCTAATGAGCCAAGCCAAACCAAGAGATGTTGGAAAACTGGTTAATAGTGATTGATTAATCAGTCACTTAAAATGGATTCAATAATTTCATTCACCACCGTTGGGGTGGCTTAGGGGGGCACTGAATGTAAAGTTATATTATGTATATATCTTAAACGGAAGAAGTAATTGTTCTTTTGGTATCTTCGTTTGAATCTAATTCTTGAAGTATTTTTGCAATGTTTTGTAGCAAAGAAAAATCAACTTCATTGAAGCCATGAAACTTGAAATTGAACGTCTTAAGTTGAATCTTTCTGCTGCTGAAAGGGATAGAGCCTTGCTATCCGTTGGAATGGATCCTGCAACCATTAATCCCAATGCACTTCTTGATGAAGCTTATATGGCAAAATTATCTAAAGTTGCAAACAATCTTGCTCTGCTTGGTGAAACTTCTCTTGAAGATAAAATTGTTTCTGCTATTGGTCTTGGGACTCTTGATGATAATCCAATAGATTTCTGGAACATTATCAGTCTTGAGGAAACCTGTTCTGGTGGCAAGTGTGAAGTGCGTGCCGAAATTAAAAAGGCAGGTCATTCATCTAGCACAATGTCATCTAGTGGTGCTTCAGAAGCTTTATTCTTGTGTTCCCAATGTGAAAGGAAGGTATGTAGAGTTTGCTGTGCAGGGAGGGGGGCACTTTTGCTTGTAGGATATAACACTAGAGGAGAGGTCATGAATTACAATGGTGCTTCAAGCCAAAGTTGCCTAGTTGATTTACCTGTAAATCGTTTACTAGCTCGGGATGGTATAATTTGCAAACGATGTTGCCAGGATATTGTGCTTCAGGCATTGATTTTGGACCATGTGAGGGTTCTGATTAGCTTACGAAGAACAGAACGTGTGGAAAAGGCTGCATGCAATGCCTTGAAGCAAATTATTGGTTTATCTTGGGATTACCTTCTAGAAAAGAATCATGCCTATGATAACAAGCCTAATGGAAAAGCAGTACGTTCATTACTGAATGGATATGAATCCCTTGCTGAATTTCCTTTTGGCAGCTTTCTACACCCGGTATATTTTTTAACTTAATATTTTTTCATTTTTGGCACTGCTTCATGTTGTTTTACTTTTCCATGTGAATTATTGAGCGACATACAGCTGCATCTACCAAAGATGTGTTTAATCAATGATATAAAACTTTCATCAAGAGTTAAATCATGCATGGATGAGATTAATACCAATTATCTAAATGATTTTTATATTTGATTGTTCATCAGTGAATATGTTGTTGTGAAAGGAAGGAAATCATTTGATACAATTGATGGAAGAACTTGAGATATAAGTTTTTGTTCAAATAATCTCAAAATTTAACCATGCAATTGCCAGAATTGTGTATATGAGTTTTTGTATCTGAATTCTTGTGTATGATTACGATGCCTCATTTTGCTAGATCCTGGAGCTGAATTAATGATTTTCAAGTGGTATATCCAAAAAATATAGTAAAAAGACTCTTGTTGTCTAGAAAAGATTTAGAAAACTAGCAAATACCATATATCGTTAATTACATTGGCTGCTTTTTAACAAATATTAAATCATTTTCAGTGGTTTAATCAACTAATTGCATATTAAGTGAAGCATTATGGGGTTAAATTTTGTGTTGCCACCATGCAGGGAAAATAATAGATTTTTCTCTTATTGGGGAGCCAATATGATTCTGGTCTTTCAAATGCAAGTGTAATCCTGCTTTTGCAACAAATCTATATGCGATAACCATTATCCATGAAATTGCAGGTTGAAGCAGCTGCAGATTCTGCTCCATTTTTGTCATTGCTTGCGCCTTTAAATTCTGGTTTGGGGTTATCATATTGGAAAGCTCCATCTCGTACCTCTGCCGTTGAATTTGGAATTGTCCTGGGCAATATTTCTGATGTTAGTGGGGTTCTATTGATTGTCAGCCCATGTGGCTACTCTGCGGCTGATGCTCCTATTGTAAGTATTTGTATGTCATTCCTCTGTGCTTTATTTCCTTTTATTGTTCCTTCAGTTTAAAGTTAAACTCTAGGAATATGTTGGCGCAGGTGCAAATTTGGGCAAGTAACAAAATACACAAGGAAGAAAGATCTTTAATGGGAAAGTGGGATCTGCAATCTATGATTAATTCTTCCTCAGAATTATATGGACCTGAAAAGTCAGGAACGGAGCATAAAGTGCCTAGACATGTGAAGTTTCCCTTCAAGAATTCTGTTCGCTGCCGCATAATTTGGATAAGTTTACGCCTTCAGCGAGTTGGTTCAAGTTCTATGAATATTGGAAATGACTTCAATCTGTTGTCTGTTGATGAGAACCCTTTTGCACAAGAAACTCGACGTGCCTCATTTGGCGGATCTATTGAGAGTGAACCCTGTCTTCATGCCAAGAGGATTTTAGTGGTTGGAAGCTCCGCTAGGAAGGAAGTTGATCTTAAACCACAACAAAGCTCTGACCAGTTGGCCCTGACTGGGTGGTTGGAAAGAGCACCACAGCTAAACAGATTCAAGGTAAAATCTACGCTATTTTGCTTAATCCTTTTGTGATAATCATTTTGCTTTTGAAGTTATCTGTCTCAAAAATATCTATTAACTTCTTTTATTAGGTTCCAATTGAGGCCGAAAGATTGATGGACAATGATCTTGTCCTGGAGCAGTATCTGTCTCCTGTTTCTCCCTTGCTTGCTGGATTTCGTCTAGATGCCTTTAGTGCAATCAAGCCTCGGGTTACCCATTCACCTTTTTCAGATGTACATAGCAAACGTTTTCCTTCCCTTGTGGATGACAGATACATCACTCCAGCCGTATTGCACATTCAAGTATCCGTTCTCCAGGTAGTTACTGAAACATTACTGCTTTTGTCACGTTTCTCTTGCCTAGGTATATATCCATGGAGATTCTCCTTCCATGAATTGCTATGTTTATTAGAGCTCTGATTCTGTGTACCTAATTTTTTGGTCGGGCCATGGTTGTTTGGCACCTACACAATAATGTGCAGAATGAATTTTTAAATAATAAGAAACGGCATCAGGGTTTAATTCACAAAATGTTTTTATTATGTCCACGAAGAAGCACAAGTTGTACTATTTTGAAGTAGTAGAAAAATGGATCGTCCGTTTGTTTCATAGAAAATTTTCCATAAGAGCAATTTTCTTTAATAGAAATGAGAGTGCTAAGGCATCTCTATGTTGTTTGCCACCCCAACTATGTTGGCACCACGAACAATATCAATCATTTGCAGCACCTCAAAATATTATAAAAAGAAAGAACAAAATATAAATACAGTGGGGGAACCAAACCTGATCCATTAATCCCTAAACCTTTTTGAAAGGGTAAATAAAAAATCTCATGAAAACTCAGGACAACTAAAACTAGGAACATTATCCCACCAAGTATAACCTTGAGATCTAGTGCCATAATGACTTTATCCATGCATTGATTACCTTTTCTAAAGATATGCAAACAATGAATGCACGTAGTATTACTATTCACACAACAATTCAACCATCTATTAATGAAGATTCTAAGGAATAATACTAGTATTTGACCGAGTTTGAATAATAAGTTGAGAGTTAGACTCAATCCAAAAATTAATCCAATGACACCTATGATCTCAGCATATAAAGCATTATGAACACTAAGCTATGAAGAGAAATAATCCCCAATGGAAGCATGATGATCTCTAAAAATAATCCCACAACCAAATACACTAAGAGAACCTTTAGCTGTCCCATCAGCATAAGTATGTTACATTTAATCCAATGTGAAGGAAGAGGAAGCCAAAAGTCAGGAACATAGGAACCAACCTTCCTAGGATGTATGTGTACTCCAAAATAATAAGCTTATTCGAATTGGACTTCATACAATCGGTACAACAACTCTTAGCCCAATTGATCACATAATAAGGGTAAAATGTAGAAAGTCTTAGTTTTAATGATATTTTGAAGTCAGTCTTTTTTTATCATGAAATAGCAATTTGAAATCTTAAGCTCTTAGGTGAAGAAATATAAATGATTTTTTTGTTACATTGGCTAAAGGCATAGAATCAGGGGTGGGGTCCATAGACCACCTAGTCTATGCTAAAATTCTATTTTTTGTTTAATTAGAAAGGGGCGAGCCCGATTGATTTAGAGACCTCTGGCTCTCTAAAGACTTGTTATGAACTAACTATTCCATGAACATGAGGTGTCGGATAAAGACATTTTCTTTTATTACATTTTACACCTACTCACCCCACTTTTGAAATATTCCTTTTTATTCATCTTTTATGGGTGAAACAACCGGACTATTTTGATTGATTTCAGGAACCCCATACCGTGGTCACCATTGGTGAGTACCGATTACCAGAGGCACGAGCGGGAACACCAATGTACTTTGATTTCTCTGGCCAGATACAAACTCGCAGAATTTCCTTCAAACTACTTGGAGATATTGCAGCTTTTACTGATGACCCCTCAGAACAAGATGATTCTGGCACTAGAATTTCTCCACTGGCAGTAGGGCTATCTTTGTCTAATAGAATTAAGCTGTATTACTATGCTGATCCATATGACCTTGGCAAATGGGCTAGCCTGGGAGCAGTTTAATTACACGTCAGTACTGGTTATTATATTGATTGACTGTGTAAACATTATGTTGTATTATGTAGATGTAAAGTTTCATCCATTGATGTAATAGTATTATAGGATTATTCTATAGGAACATTATTTGTATAATTTCTGGCCACTTGTGGGTGCTTGGAAAAGGTGGGATTTGGGAGTTTTGGATGAGGTTAGGGGTTTGGAGGTTCGATTTTAGTAGTTATTTAGTTTACCAAAAAGGGTGAATTTCATTTTTGACTTATATTTTAAATGTAATTGTTTCTCTCAGATTTTCTAAATTCTGTACATGTGCACTGGAGCACTGTTTGCAATATTTTACGTTTAAACTGGCAAGCTGATCAGCACTTGATCCTAAAGCAGAATTTCTTCTTATCCACCTGTATTTATGTAGAGCCTTCTCATTCCCTCATTCACGATCATGGATATGGTTATTGATGTTCAACGAGCTTTGTTGATGATGGCTTGCTACCATAAAGGCATACGTTTGGTTTTAATAAACAAAAAAACGTGATTTAAAATAAAGGCGAAGCTGGTGAGGGTCCACGGATGGAACCTTATCCGGAATGAGCCAATGGATTTCCACTATCAGATCACACATTTATTCAAATAACATCCACACTAACGTTAGCGAGTATTTTCCTATTTCGTGTAACGAGATAACCACCAAAACTTAATCAATAAACCACTTGCCTATTCCTGACTGCTTCTGCTTCTGCTTCCTCATTTCAGAATAGGAGCCAATGGCTCATTTACTAACACCACCTCCTACCACTGCTGCAGCAGCTCTCTCCTCGAGAGCCCGCAAGACCCTCCTCTATTCTCAGAAAAATGGCAACTTTCCGACGTCAACAGTGTCCAGCTTTGGTCCCCAATATCAACAATCACAGCCCTCTTCCATCTCTGATCTTCATCAAGTCCCTTCTCATCGTGGCCACTCTCTGCATCGCAGGTATCTCCTTTATAACTGCAACTGCAAAACTGGTAATACTTTATAACTTCTTAACATAGAGAAATATTTTACTTTTACTCATTATTATTATTATTGTAGTCTATTGAAATTAAATGAATAAATCGAATAAGCTACCTAATAAAAGGAAATAAAGAATGGTGCATTGTTATTACAATTACAATATTGCGTGTAGGACATTGATGGGGCTGAGTGGTGCGGTAGTGGTGGGGTTGGGTTTGCTTGATGAGCAAAGGGCAAGTGGTGCAGCAAGGCGTCCACCGCCTCCACCACCGACGGAGAAAAAGGACCCGGGCGTGAGTGGTGTTATGGCTAAAATATTGGCTAGCAAAAGGAGAAAAGAAGCCATGAAAGAAGAAGTTGACAAGCTGAGAGCTAGAGGCAAACCCGTTAATAAAGACGCACCACCACCTCCTCCTCCACCTGAATAGTTTCCACATATTTAACCTTTCTATTGTCATTTTCAAATGGTTCAAGTTGCTTTTGTATTACCATTGTCGTTCGATTGAATAAGACATTTTAGCTTCACAGGTTTAATGGAGTGAAATGACATTCTTTTACAAAGAAATGTATGTTGATGATTCTGTAAGAGCTCATAGGACTGTCATTAATGGTTGCGCTTAGAATGAGCCAAATGATGTTGATGATTACCCCGCACGACTCCTTGAAGACTGATAAGTTCAAACTTTCGTGCTGCTATTATGAGAAAACTACAAAAATCTTCTAATTGGTGTTATAACATGAATCAACCCATAAAATCAAACGCATTACGAACTAGATCAAAGCATCATTCAAATTAATGTGTTAATATTCATCAAGCTAAGATGTCAATCAATCCCTGTTTAATTTCTAACTCACGTTATATTAATATCAGAATGGCTTAAATAGAGTCGTAAAATAACATAAATATAAATGAAATGAGCCGAATTTGTACTTCAGATATTATTTTGGTCGATCTTATATGATTGAGTTTATGCTCTCGAGTTTATATATCGGAGTTTAAATTGTGGAACTTATATGGTCAAGCTTAAGCTGTCGAGTTTATATGATCGAGTTTTTGTACTCTTTACCATTATTCTGTTAGGTTTATGCATTTTTTATGTCATGGACCTTATGTTTTATATATACTCTTCTTTTTTTTTTTTCTTTGAACACAAATATTTTTTACATCAATAATATTTCTTTTTCTTAATTTTAGATTAATTGATCGTTTGGTACCCACTTGAGGGATAATATGTTCGTCCCCAAATGGTTTATATCGATAACATTAACTTATTGTATATGTTAACTTGAGTATTATGTGATGTGGTGACATTTTTTTTTCTAACATGTAACATGTAGAACACTATGATGTGAAAAAAAGGAGTGCTCAGAAAAAAAAATGAAATTGATATAGTGATAAATTAGGGATTGATAGAGCTTTGACTAGAAACGAAATTAAGGATTCGACAACAAAGAGAATAAGAGAAATTGAGATTCAGTTCACAGAGAAGTGAAAGTGAAGAATTAGAATTTCATTGATAGTGAAGTGGGTTTGATTGAAGGTACATTTGTATTGAATGTATGTGATTGTGATAGGAACCCAGAATTGAAAAGAGACAAAAGAGTAGCATTCTTTATTGTATAGAGTGTATAGAACACAAAGAATAGGAGAGTACTCTCTCCTCCAAGGGTTTCCCCTTCACAAAGAGCCAAAGCTCAATCTACAAGATTATCAAAAAGTGTCTACACACAAGAGGTCCCTGCCTTCTTATACAGGCCTCCCCAACCAACTAACCAAACCTCCCAACTAATTCCTAACACATTACCCATTATAACCTATTACATTATATCCTATCATTACACCCTGCTGCAAAACAACCTTGTCCTCAAGGTTGGTATTGTAATGCTTGTTCCTATGTCTCATCTTCATCATAGGAAGGAAACCCACTGGCTACTGCCCTCCACTTTAAGGTATGGAGGCTTGGGTGGTGGTCTATATGAACCCTCTCCTTGACCCGAATTGTTCATCCTAGAAGCTAAAATGGAAAGAACTTGTTGATCTGACCATCCAATTTCTTCATCATCATCATGTTGAAGTAACTGTTTCCTCTGAATGTTGTATTGCAGCCCTGCAAAGACATATCTCTGCCATTGGTCTTCTGCTGTTTTATATGTTTGTGACAACCATATCTTGAATTCTTGGATGAATTTTTCTCCCCTCAAAACAGCGACATCTTCTACTTTATTTCCAGCCATCATAGTCACCATGTTCCCACCATATTCTGCTTTCTTTCCTCTGTCTTCACCCTTCTTCACTGTTTCGACATACACACCACAACCTACTCCACTATCTCCCCTAGAAACAACAACTTTTACCACTTCCTGGGCAGCAGTAAAAATAACAGCTTTTGCTATTTTCTCAGCAGCAGTAAAAACAACTTTTTCAACTTTCTCTACAGAAGTAAAAACATCAGTTTTTGCAACTTTCTCAGCAGTAGTAAAAACAACTTTTACAACTTTCTCAGCAGCAGTCACATCAATGTCTCCATCACATTTTTCGTCATTGCCTTCCTTTCCACATATATTTTCTTCTCTCCTATCCTGCCCTCTAATTGTTGCCAAACCATCAACACTCAAAACAGCAGCTTCCGTTTCACTTTTCTTCTCCCTATTGGTTGAACTTTCTCCTCCATATGAGGGTTTCTTGGCTTTCTTGATGTCTAGCAGACTATCTTGCCCAGCCTCCATACTTATCTTTGCTTCTTTCTTTCCTTTCAAGACATCTTGAAGAAATTCCTCTCTCCTTCCTATTTTTCCTCTTTTAACAGAATCTTGATCTCCATTTACAGACCCTAGACTGCCTTTTAATCCCTTTTCCTGGTTCCACATCCTTCCTTCAAGAATTTGCAAGATTTCTCTAGTTTCCTGTCGCATTTCTTGCATATTTCTTCTCAATTGTTGCATATTACTTCTCCACTCTACCAGGTTCATTTTCAACAATTATGCCCTGCTCTGTTCGCTGGACCTCCTCTCCAAGGTATTGTATCTTCCTTCCATGCTTCCACCTTTCTTGATCACTTCTTGATCCGCAACCTTTGATCCAACTGTCCTTTCCTAAGGGTATCCGGAAGGTCAGACCAATTGATAGGAACCCAAAATTGAAAAGAGACAAAAGAGTAGTATTCTTTATTGTATAGAGTGTATAGAACACAAAGAATAGAAGAGTACTCTCTCCTCCAAGGGTTTTCCCTTCACAAAGAGCCAAAGCTCAATCTACAAGATTATCAAAAAGTGTCTACACACAAGAGCTCCCTGCCTTCTTATACAGGCCCCCCCAACCAACTAACCAAACCTCCCAACTAATTCCTAACACATTACCCATTATAACCTATTACATTATATCCTATCAGATTGTATGTGTCATTTTAGGGTTTTTGACATTGTTGTGCATTTTTGTAATTTTGTGTGTAATGTGGTGGAATGCATATTTGTTTATGTAATAAGTTGACAATTGTTGTCCCTCATTATGTCTGATGGTGTTTTTACTATGATCCCTCATTCGAAATCGGTGTGTGGATTTATTTGTTATATGAAATGTAATATCTTTCATATTCTTTGGTCATTTTCGTGTTTAACAAGGTTATATACACACACACACACATATTAGTTGAGATGTACGAGGCACATATTGAAGTAGTGTTTCACCAAGGTGGAAAATTTGTGGATAATGGGCCACTGAAATACGATGGAGAAAGCTGTATGTTTTCTTGTGACCTAGACAGATGTATTTACTTTGAGATATTCTCCATTCTGATGGAGATGAGTTATGTGAATGTTAAAGAGTTGTGGTATTCACTTAGGTGGAGGTTTTGTGTTGGAAAGAAGGTTGGAATTGTTGTTCGATGACAAAGGTGCATGTCATATGGTGAACATTGCCACACTCAATGGTCAAGTTCACCTGTATGTTGTACACATGGTTTTCGAACCTCACATAATAAATATGTTAGAATATTTTGCTACTGAGGGTGATTGTAATGAGAGTGGTTTAGAGGGAGAGGGTGTACCTGAGATTGGTTTAGAGGAAGAGGGTGTACCTAAGGTTGGTTTGGAGGGAGAGTGTGTACTTGAGGTTGGTTGGGAGGGAGAGGGTGTACCTGAGTTTGGTTTGAAGGGAGAGGGTCTACCTTATGTTGGTTTGGAGGGAGAATGTCTGCTTGATGTTGGTTTAGAGGAAGAGAGTTTGCCTGATGTTGGTTTGGAGGAAGAGGGTCTGTTTGATGTGGGTTTGGAGGGAGAGGGTCTACCTGATGTTGGTTTGGAGCGGGAGGGTGTACCTAAGGTTGGTTTGGAGGGATATAATGTACCTAAAGTTGGTTTGGAGGAAGGAGATGTACTTGATGTTGGTTTTGAGGGAGAGAGTCTACTTGAGGTTGATGTGGAGGGAAATAATGACTGTTAATAAGAATTTAATGGAGAGGGAGACACTCATTGTCAAGAACAAGTTAATGTGGAGGGAGATGGTCATAGTGAGGATGACTTTTATCTTAGTCTTTGTAGTGAGTTCGAACATACATTTTGAGTGAAAATGATTTAATGGATGTTAATATTAATGAGATGAAGTTGAAGATGAATTATGGCAAGGTAATGTCGAAGTTGATATGGGAACTAGGTTATCCATTGGAATGTCATCTTTACATGATAGAGGTTTGTCTAAGACTGAATAAGAATCTAAAAGTTTAAAAGTGTTGAATTTAATGAGTCATCGAATGAAGATAGAGACAATATGGAAACTTTGGGATATTATCTATGCCCAAAACTATGAAAGATTATAAATGGGAGGTTGGCATGTACTTCACTAAAAAGAAGAATTCACTAAAGCAATTAGAACTTATGGTGTTCACAATGGTAGAAAATTGAATGTTTAGAAATGACAAACGAAAAGTGGTTGTTAAATGCTATGGTGCAAAAGGCAAATGTTAATGGTATGCTTATTGTATGTATAAAGCTGCACAAAGTACATGGCAGCTAAGGAAAAATATCAACAATCATAAATGCAGTAGGGAATTTAATGTTTGTCTAATCACTTCAAAGTGGTTAAGTGGCAGGTTAGATAAGACAATAAGAGAAAATCCAAATATTAATCTTAAAGTACCTGAAAACACTAAAAGGAGGCGTTGAATAGTGTTATTGGAAAACTTTTTTGCAACCGATATAATATAGCACCTTCGTCGAGTATGAAAGATTTTACGTAGGATGTTTAATAACTCGACTTTGAAATTAATTTAACCAATGAGTTCTTTTCAAGTGTTATTCAATGGTTGAAAGATATTCGCTCCAACGTTTTAATAAAACTTCATTTTTAATAAAATTCGTTTGATATAGAAAGTTTTGTATAAAGATAAAATTGCAACTGCAAGTTTTATAAGAGAAGCATTGAGAGAAAGAGTAAGACAACAAGTGCATAGTTGTTTTTATACTAGTTCACTTAAACTATGTTACGTCTAGTTTCCTTTGACCTTATAGGGTTCCACTATAATCTTCAACAAGGTTACAACTGAATATTTTCACCACTCCTGATATTCCTAGACACTTTTGGTATCCACTTGATACACCGTCTAGTTGAGTTTCATCCACTCCTGGTTGTGCAGTATTCTTCACTACTTCTAGTATCTCTCGACGCTCTTGGTATCAACCTAATACACCGTCTAGTTAAGTTTCACCCACTTCTGGTTTCCACTAAACAATCCTAGTATCAACTTGATACGCTGCCTAGTAATCCTTAACTCACCTAAGAATCAACAAGTGTTTGAATTCTCTTGAGAATATGCAATCAATCTTATTGCTTACAAGTAAATAAACGATTACCTCGTAGAGAGGATATTGTTCAATACAATTCAATCTACAAACTCGATAATCTCTCTTTTCTCTCTACTTACAATTTGTAAGCTTATATTACAATTAAGCTTGAGAGTATTTGTAGACTTGAGCTTTTTCTTTTCTCAGATATTCTCTTTTGAGTTCTTGAGCTATTTTGTGCTTTTCTCTCGATGTATGTTTTTTTTTCTCTTCTCTTATTATTTTTTTCGTAAGCTATTATTTTCATATGTTATTCTCTTGATTCTTTCTTCAAATCATCTTTTATTTAGAGGCTTCATAAAAGTTATCTGTTAGACTAAGCTTGTGCCTTGAACCTTGTGTCTTCTTAGTCTTATCATATGAAGCAGCCATTGGTTAAAGTCAACTTCTCATAGGAGACTTGCTTTTTCAGTACTGTGACAAAAGTAGGTAATATTATTTATCTAGCACAACTTATGTTAGAGAGAACAATCCATGAATGTCTTCTTTGTTTCTAACGTCCACTTCTAATATGTATCGGATGGAGTAGGTGGATGCATGTAGTAGGTTATATGCACAAAGTATAATAGATATGCATGTAACATATATGTCTTTTCCCTTATCACTTTTGTTGTTTTTGAATGTTGAGCATTTAATGACATTCCATGCTTGTTCAAAACAACAAAGTGTTTTTTACATTTTCTACCATTCGGGTAGCATGTTATCATTTAAGCCTTTTACTAAGACACCAATCATGATTGAAGACTTCATCGTTGGATCAATTGAATGGTTTAACTCATGGTATCGTCTAGTCTACTGTAACCACTTTACGATACTGCTTTCTTCAACAAACGTGTTTTTATAAGTTATCTTCTACAAGTGTTTGGAATATTAAAGGAGACTTTCAAAGGGCTTACCAAAAACATTGTCTCGACACTTTTACATTCTTATCTATTGATAATGGTTGAAAAATCGTTATTTTTATACTTAATTTTGATAATCAATCAACCCTTTTTGACTTAGAAACTTGTTGTAACTCATGTTTTTGCTTTAGTTTTGTGAATAAGATAGTTGAAGGTAACTTTAATGATTTTGTGCTAGATTCCCTTGATTTTGTAGGTTATTGGAATGATTTGAAAGAAGAGTTAAAGTATAAAATGGTTGGAATGCAAAAAAGTCAACCATAAACCAGAAAAGTCAACCAGCAACCAGAAAAGTCAACCAGTCAACCAGAATGCAGAAAAGTCAACCAGAGTGCAGAAATAGTTGCGCTGAGTGGCACTGAGTGGCAGTTTTGAAGTGTCGAAATCACCGCTGAGCGCCAAATTCCGTTGAGCGTTAGTGCCACACTTACCGCTGAACGACAAAAGTGCCGCTGAGCGTCATTTTTATGGGCTTGGATTTGTTTTCTGCCATGGCTTGAGCCTACTTTTCTGTAATTTTTAGAACTCTATATAAGGTTTTAGTCGACCTAGGGTTAGTATCTTTGGTTGGAACGAAGTAGAAACATACTTTTCACCCCTTGGGGGTAGAATTGGAGATGGTGACGGCTATCCTCTTCTCTTTCTCGGGTTTTTCTATCTCTTCCATTCTTTCATTCCATTGTTCATCTAGTTCTTGAATGAAGATGGAGAACTAAACTTTTATTGTTGTTGCAGAGTCAATGTAATCCTTTTGAAACTCTCATGTATTGAATTTGTTCTTCAAGATCTTTTATAAGATACATGCTTTCTTTCATTAATTGTTAGGGTTTTTCCTCTTTGCTCAAAGCATGCATTGTTTAACTCGTTCGATGTCATGATTATTGGTTTTGTCGATATAGACACATACGGGGAAATCTAGATCTAGGGAATCTCTCCCAACAGTAGTATAAACCTAGACATAGGAGTATGATGGTTGGTTGCCTTTAAGCTTCTGTTCACTATAATGCATGATTAATTGTTAGGGAGACAAGACATTGTAAACTAGTGATTATGATTATTCTTTCTTCACCGAGACATCGGGTTTAAGGTAATTTAGAGAGTGACATTAACATTAATAAAAAGAAAGACGAATTCATGAATACATGAGAGTGGATAAGGATGAAATTGATAAACCCCAACAACATATTCATTCATATAATTCAAATCACGTGTTTTGTTTCTTCTTGCCCATTGATCAATACATGCATACATATTTACTTTTCAGTATTTTGCATTTAAACCTACAAAATTTTGGTTCCAAGTCTTAGATAATCAACGAATCACATAACTGTCTAGATCGTGAGTCCTTTGGAAGAACAATACTTGGTCTTACCAGGTTTATTACTTGATACGATTTGGTTACACTTGCCGAGGGTTAACAAGTTTTTAACTCTGTTTTCGAGGATTGAAAATTTGTTCATCATCTATTTGAGAGTTTTAATTAGTTACCATTTGGTTCGGTATAACTTTTGCATTTAACAAGACTCTCATTGACACGTTATCTTTAGGAATTGTTTAGTGTTGCGTCTAGTTTATGCCTATGTGTTTTTCTAAGACTTTCCAAAGTTAATAGGTTTTCAAAGTATTTAACTTATCACTTACCTATGTTTCAACTATTCTAATATTCTAATAATAACATATTCATATTCTCATTTCGTTTAATGTTGTTTTGTTAAACTGCAAAAACATGAGAGCATTTAGACATTTTAGTCTTATAGACAATTTTGTCTTAACAAATCTGACTGACCTTCAAAACAAAATTTGTAGGAAACGGAATACTGGTGTGTCTAGGTCTAAGACCTTTAGGGCAAAAACAATGGCTTACAACAACATTGATGGTTGTTTCCAAGAACAATTTAAAAGAATATATATATATATATATATATATATATATATATATATATATATATATATATATATGTGTGTGTGTGTGTGTGTGTGTGTGTGTGTGTGTGTGTGTGTGTAAATGAGCTTCTGAGGTCGAATCCTAGATCTATAGTGAAAGTGAATGTGGAAAGCAATGAGGAAAACAATTTTAAAGAGATTATATGAGTGTTTGAAGACATGCAAGATAACTTTATATGTTGTAAGCCTATTATTGGTTTAAATGGTTGTTTTTTAAAGGAAAATAAGATGGAGAATTGTTATCAATTGTTGCAAGTGATGGTGATGATCAAATGCTTCCTTTGGCATATGCTGTTATTGAAGTTGAGAATAAGAAAACATGAACTTGGTTTTTAAAGTGGTTGATTGACGATTTTGATGGGGTTGAACTATGTTTAAAATTTACATTTATTTTAGACCAACAAAAGTGAGTTACATATATTTTTTTTAGTTTTCTTATACATTTATTTTCTTAATTTGCCATACCTGAACCATAATGTAGTCAACAACTCCTATAGGGAGTTTTTCCAACATTACAATAACTTTTACCTGGTGTGGATAAAAGGTTTTGTGTTTGTCATATATATGTAAATTTTTGGAAGAAATTTCTTGGGAAAAGTTTGAAATGTCTATTATGGAAGACAACATCATCCACACATAGGGTTGGCAAAAAAATCCGCGCCCGCGAATATCCGCGAATAAAATTCACGACAGATAGTTGCTACCCGCGGACATTTACTACCCGCGGGTTGCGAGTAGCGGGTTTTTTAATACCCACTTATAAATGGGTCGGGTGCGGATATTATAATATCCGTACTAGCGAATATCCGCTACCTGCAAAAAATAAAAATAAAAATTTAATTTATATTTTATTAAGTTAAATTTAATTAAAATTAAAATTAATTTATATTTTATAAGGTTAAATACAATTAAAATTAAATTTTAATTTATATTTAATTTAATATATATTATATTTTATATATTTTATATATTTTTTGTAATTTTATTTAAGATTTATTATAATATTTTATAAAAATATATTTTTTTAAATATTTGCGGGTATCAACGGGTATCCTCGGGTTTTAAAATATCCACGGATATTTTTTAAGTGGGTATCTATGCGGGTAGCGGGTGATTTTTTTTTTGTTGGGTCGGGTTGCGAGTAGGCACTATTACACAACTTATTTTGAAGAGCAATGTTATGTACTCAAATGTATTTTGAATTATCATGAACTGTATTTGCAACACAATTTATGCTTATTACCAAATTATGTGTATTTGCAACACAATTTATGCTTATTACCAAATTATGTGTTTTGAAGATGAATGTTTTTTGGAATTTATAACATGTCTATTTGTTGCACAATTTATCTTTATTAACAGGTTATGTGTATCGAAGATGAATTTTTTTTACTCTAATCTTTTTGAAATTTATAACATCTCTATTTGCTGCACAATTTATGTTTATTAGCAGTGTTTTAAAGATGAATGTTTTTTACTCATAAGTTTTTGGAATTTATAACATGTCTATTTGCTACACAATTGAACTAGTATGTTTTTCTCTACATTGCAATAAACTTCTCATTCATTTAACAACATCAAATTACAAAAACATACACTCAAGTTCTTCATACACTTATTACAACCCACAAACTTCTTACAAACTTTGACCACATTTTATGGGATTTTAAACAACATACTAACAAGGATGATGTTAATCAATCCCAAGAACATATCACTGATATTAATAATTTAACCTATTTTTTACAAAGCATGAGAGATTTCTCTAGATTATAGATATTTCTTCTTTGCCTAACAATTGTGGCATCCCTTTCATCTCTACTATCTTCATTGTATCATTTGAAATGATTGCACCCTTAGGTGTCTTCATTTCCTCTTTGTTCTTCAAAAAAATCCATAAGAACCAACCTTTTAATTAACGTTAAATAGTTATTAACACGAATAAAATATATCCCGAATCAAACCTTCACTACTACAAAAATCACGTACAACGTCGAATATTTTGAGCTTTTAACGGCGAATTCACAAACGACGTCATATCAGGAGACGTTAAATTTTGTCAATATACAACATTAACTTAATGTCGAATTTTGTAAATATACGACATTAATAATTGTTATAATTAATTGTGATCCCTTTTTACAACCCTACAAGACCTTAAAAAACAGAAAAACAACAAATTTTAGTTTTTAGTATTTTATAAAGCAAGAACTATGAACATGTATTGTAGTATCACCAACAAACAACAATAACCAACAACAAACAAATTCAATCAAACAACAACAACAAACAAGTTTAACAAAAAAACAACAAACAAGTTCAACAAATAAGTTCTTCAAAATGAAAACGAAAACTAACCTTCAAAAGGTGGGTTCGTCGGAATAAAGTGTCGTCACTAGTGATAGAGAAAGCAGAATGCGCCTATGAAGGACAAGAGAACAAAAATAATCAGTCAAAACAAACAAATGAAAGAAAGATTATATATGATGGTCGTCAAACTTCGTTCGAGAAAAGTTTGAGAAAAGAATAGGGTCTCACGCACTAAGATATAGTGAATGAATTTTTAATCTCCTGCTCAAATATTTATTGAATTCACTAACCTTTTAACGTCTAACGCTGAGACGTTCGACATTTTATATCCTTTTACGTCGAATTACAATTCTAAACGACGTTTAATAATTGCATTTGTTTACAAAAATGTCACCAGTCATTTTTAACGTTGACTATGTGTTTTTGTACTAGTGCTTGTAGTTAAGGCAATCCCAAAATCTCCCAGTATTCTTAAAAATTCTAGCCACTCCCAATACTACAACCTTTCCACAATGACAAATTGGTAGTCCACCAGATTCCTTAGATGAACTACCATAAGTCAACATGTTATAGTTTTGTGAGCCCTAGGAAAAAGATGAACAATCGTGATTGCGAGACATTGCACCCTTCATGAACCATTACCCGTTCCAGACCAAAGTTCACCAATAAACTCGCACAAATAGAACACCACCCAAGACACAAAAGAAGACAATGGATACAAAAGAACGCAATGCGCAAAGAAGAACTAGGGCAAACCTCGAACTTCAAAATTCACCTTTAAAACAATTTGCACTATATGCATTTATAAATTGTTACACAATGATAACTTGATTAATGGATATTAAACCATTTGAAGACAAAATTGAAACCCTTTTAAAAGTGTGTATAAAATAAACATAATATCCCAAGTTCGTATCTAACTATCCATTAACCTTTAATTGTTTATGATTTTCAATTTCTTCATTTTACTTGAAAAGAAAACGTAATCCTTGTATGCAATTTAATTATATTTTAATTATAAAATTTGAAATAAATCTTATTGTAGTCTTTTACACTAAAAAAATATTTTAATTCATAAAATGTAATCCTTCAAATCAGTACATGTTAACAAAACGGTGATAAAACACTTTGAAATAAACAATATCAATTATTCATATCTTTACAACTTTTACTATTCCGTTTAAATATTACGTTAGAATAAAAGGAAAATGGACGAGAAAAATAAAGAAAATAGAAGGTTAATCGTATTTTAATATAAATTTAATTTTTTATTAAGATTGTTTATTGTTTTTCTGTAATTTTAAGGTTGTAGTCCAAAATGAAAGAAATGAGTGATCTGGCATCACAGATAAATGATAAAGAGAAGGAACAGAACAAGAAAAAGGAGTTGTGTTGCGTGCTTTTGTTTGTATCTAAATCCATCGTTAATCTTCACCCTCGTCAATTTGTTTTCATGAATAGATCGATGTTACATTTAGCGTAGAACGTAGAATTTCAATGGCTCTAAAGTAATTTCATGAAGTTGACCTAAGCCGAGCTGAAAGTGCTGAAGAATGATGCCCAAATGCTCTGTGCCGCCCCTTCAGTTTCATACCGTGAACGGTCTCCGACAACTCGCCGAAACGCGCCGTTTCAAGGTTCCTTAATCATACCATTTCAACATTTTATATTTATCTCTTACCCATACAACACAAATAACATTATCAGATATGTTATCACACCGTTCAGGTATGGTTGTTGGACCAGTTTGGAGTACTCCACGACGGAAAACAACCTTATCCAGCTGCTATTTCGACATGTAACTATAATTATTGTTCCACTCTTTCCTTTTCCTTTCTGCTTCTCGTATCCTGTGTTGTATCTTACCTACTATGAAGCTAGTGTCTCTTTTGTTTTAATTCTTTTAGTAGAAAATATAGCAAAGACGGGTGCTAAGATGGTGATCATAAGCAACTCCTCAAGACGATCATCAACCACCATTGAAAAAGTGAAGGGTCTTGGCTTTGATGCCTCTCTTTTTCTGGGGGCCGTCACTAGTGGAGAACTAACTCACCAGTATTTGCAAAGGTTGTTTCTTGTTTCTTTCCTCTTCATGCGGCAAAACATAAACCAATCATTAAGTGTTTCTTTCATTCCATCATTCTTCTCTTCATAACTCTAATTGCAATCATACTACCAAAATATCTGTTTCATGTATAACATGTGCCTTTGTTATCCATGACTCCATGTTCAATTGTCATTTCCTTCATTCTGTAAATACATTGTCGCTCTGTGTATAATTCATTGTGCTTTTTAAGCAGGAGAGATGATCCTTGGTTTGCGGCATTAGGAAGGTCTTGTATTCATTTCACCTGGAATGGCCGGGGAGCAATCTCTCTTGAGGTGGGTAGGGCAGCTTCAATTCTGATATTCACCACATTCATTTATTCAATTGCTACTTCCTAAAAACTATTGCTTTGTTGTTCTTTGAGTAATTGTTTCTTGGAACCTGGTTTATAGTTGTATCAATTAATCTGCTTAGAAGGGCTCCTTTCTTCTTAAATGATGGAGTTGAGGAAATTGCTAAAGATGAGATTAGCAAGGTCTTTTTCGTTTGTCCATTTGAAAGTCAAATGATTGTTTTCAATTATCAGTAACCTAGAGAAGGTATATGTGTAAATAAAATGGTTAATTTAGACAATGCAAAGATGATTGCAAAGAGTAATATACATCGAGGGATCTAAAATCTTACAGCATATGATCTAGGGCTTAGACTTGCAAGTTGTGGAGAATGTTGAAGAAGCTGAATTTGTTTTGGCTCATGGTACTGAAGCCTTGGGGAATGCTGATGGGAGTGCACGTTCAATGAATCTTGAAGACCTTGAGAAAATCTTGGAGCTTTGTGCTTTCAAAGGAATTCCTATGGTTGTAGCCAATCCAGATTATGTAACTGTTGAAGCAAGAGACTTACGTGTGATGCCTGGTGAATTTGCTTTATCTTGTCCTTTACCCTTTTAACGAAATCTAAAAGTTTAATGCCTAAATAGTAATTCCAAGGTATTCTTTTCATAAAAAGTTGAAGCATGAGTTTTCTTTAGACGACATGTGTATTAATATCATGTTACAACATATTTTTTCTTCTTTCTTGTTTCACCTTACATCAATTTTTCGTGTGCATATTTGAAACTTCTAGGTACACTGGCAGCTAAATATGAAAAGCTTGGGGGTGAAGTAAAATGGATGGGAAAACCTGATGAGGTGATGAAAGATCTATCTCCGTTTAAATACTATTAATTCCACTTTTGATAGTTGTTTTCTTCTTAGTGTATTCCATGCTTTTAGTATCTAGACTGCTCAAATCTTACATACACAATGGTACAAATAAGATTAGGTTTTCTGCTAATGTTAAGTGGTCAATTTATACCCTGAGTTATTTGGTATAATTCAAGTGTCATCTTTCAAAATTATTAAGCAGCGTGTTTAATCCCTCTAGCATTTTCAAGTTAGCTGTATCTTATTCTCACAGTTGTGCACATTTTGAAAGCAATCTCAACAAGCAAAAGTAAATTCACAGTTTTAATTTATCACGTTAAGCACATATAAATGGATTAAATTATCCAAACTGTTTTCCTTGTAAATTCTGCATAATTCTCACCCAGAGCTTGATTTTTTGTTTTCTCATGATTGAATTACATATGTGGTACTAGTTTTTTTGGGAGCAAGTAGGAACATATTTATGTATATAATACATGACTAAGATTTTTGTGGGACATCATCTTCTGCTGCATTGACACATGCATCCTTATTCCATGTTCTTGGCAATATTTGTAACAATTAAGATTTATCAGATAATCTACAAGTCAGCCATGTCAATGGCTGGTACAGATGGCTCTGACTGTATTGCTGTGGGTGATTCATTCCATCATGATATTAAGGGTGCTAATGCTGCGGGAATAGAATCAGTTTTTATCACTGGTGGGATTCACGCTACTGAACTTGGGCTCCATAGTTTTGGAGAAGTTGCAGATTCATCTTCTGTGCAATCACTTGCTTCCAAATATGAAGCTTATCCATCTTATGTGTTGTCAGCTTTCACCTGGTAGAACGTCATCTCAGGGAATCTGAGCCACTACTGTTATAATTTTAGTATGATTTGAATTGTGACAACACTCTTCATGTTACATACATTTTCTCCATCACCCTTGCTTATTATATATGCAGCAGCGGGTTTTTCTTTTTTACAGGACTGAAAAGCAGATATCAACTACAACATTGTGTGCTACATTGGAAACACACTCCTTATACGGATTCAAAAGAACGATATTTTTTTTAATTTGTTTATTTATTTATTTTATTTTGTTCTTCACAGGTATCCGTTTTCCATGTGATCCACCCTGAGACATGACCGAACACTAAATGTGTATTTTCTGGTTGGGGTTAGAAATCTGGCTTGTCACATTATGCAATATATTTTTTTTATACATATGTCGAAATGTTAATTTTAGTTTCTATAAAAAATTTATAACTCTTTAATATTTACATTTTAACAAAATTAAACTTTATTTTCTTTTCTACTAAGGGACTAACTTTACTTTATTTTGATGATTGCAAAAATTAAAAACATAATACTTTTTTATAGGGAACAAACTAAAAGATAACTTATCCTTTTCTAAAAGTAAGGATTTAAGAAATGTTTATACGAAAGATAAAAGTAGTACTTTTTGAAGTTTTATGTGTTAGCACTTCTTATATCGTATGAATTTATAAATTTAACTATTGTGGGAGTACAAATGAAACATCTGACATGTGTCACAATCACAGAATTTTTTAAAAGTTAACAACTAAAATCAAAAGTAAGTTAATTGAAAGAGGAAAGAAAAACACTCATGTGGCTTTATCAAAAACAAACACGTGGCTTCCTCTCGCATGTGGACATCAAATTTTCATTCTTGCAAAGCCTACTTTGAAATGTTTGAGGACAAAGTCGTGCTACAATGACCTATAAAATGGTAACCGAAAACTCTTCACTTTTACATAATTTTTCTTAATGAAAATCTCTTTTTAGTTTATTCTAGTGTGTATGTCTTTAAAATTAGATAAGATGGGGTGTCAACAGGGATTGAACTTGATAATTTATGCATCGAAACATAAATCAATAATTTATGAGTAATAAACATTTCATGAATATATGAATTCGTAATTCTTAGAAAAGCATTAGGTTACTTTTTTATTTTCTTTTCTAATGGGTATGAAGAAAAAATAACATGAATAATTGTATGTGTTTACAAATGAGAATTATAGACTATTTATGTACTTGGTTTCTTTTCTTAAGTGTCAATATTTTAATTTGGTTCATCAACAAATTAAAATATTGCTTATGATTTGTACATAGTAAATTTTTCATGACATATATTCCATTAACTATAATTAATTAATCACACTACTTTAATAAAATGACTAATAAAATATAATGACCCTATTAGTCATATATATATATATATATATATATATATATATATATATATATATATATTCTTATATATATAGATATATTCTTATAAATGTGTTAGACTTTATACGTCCATATTCAAAAGATTATGTCCATTGATCACATCCCATATAGAATAAAAGTAGTTTTCATTGCATCATTCTCAACCAAACCTCATAATGACCACTAATATTGATATAACAAAATGATATGGATTTATCATGAAATGTGTAGTATGAAAATTACGTTAAGGTGACCTGTAAATGTCTATTTTCAACTGATCCTTACTTTATCTTAATGAGATCAATATAATAACCTTAATATGCAGAGTGTAGTTTCTGAATAATAAACCATATATGTATTAAACCAAATATGTCCAAAACACAATGTATGAAAACAAACAAAACACAAACACACAAAAAATAACTAACTCCCATTAAACCAAATATTCCTAAAAAATTAAAACACCCATTTGAGCAACATGTTCATGAAAGACCTTGGGTGTAAGAGCCTCAGTAAGAGGATATGCTATCATGAAGTTTGTCCCTAAGTGTTCTATGTAATTTGTCCAGTGTATATCCTTTCTTTAACAACTAGGAATTTGATGTTAATGTTCTTTGACTTGCTTGAACTCCTATTATTATTAGAATACAATACATCTAATTTGTTTTCATAGTATAACTTGAATGGTCTTTTAATTCCTTTCATAATACGTAGTCTTATGACAAAATTTCTCAACCATATTCTTTGATTTGATACCTCAAAGCATGTTACAAATTGTGTAGCCATAGTGGATGAAGTCGTACGGGTTTGCTTAGTATTACACCAAAAAATCGCGCAACCAACCAGCGTGAAAGTGTAACTTAAAGTGGATCTCAAACTATCTTGACATCCTGCAAAGTATGAATCATAATATTTAGTGATCTCTAATTGGTCTAACCTCTTATATGTGAGCATATAATTCTTTGTTCTTTGTAAATACCTCATAACTCTTTTTGCTGCTTTCCAATTATTTCTTAAATATATGCCTAAACCCCTAACTATGTATGTTATATTCGGACGTGTACACAATTGGACATACATCAAACTCCCTACAATTGATGTATAGTTGATGTATAGGGAATCTTATGCATTTCCTGAATTTCTATATTTCATTTTGAGCATTGGTTGAGACTGAACTTATCTCCCTTAGCAACTAGAGTATCCCCTACTTTACAATCTTGCATGCCAAACCTTTTAAGTACCTCATCGACATATTTCCACTATGATAATCCTATAGTACCTTGAGGTCAATCTTGATGTATCTGAATTCCTAATACAAAGGAGACATCACCAATATCTTTAATTTCACAATTTCTAAATAGAAATCTCTTAGTTTCATGCAACATGTCTATATTGTTGGCAGCAAGCAGTATGTCATCAACATACAAGATTAACAAGATATATTGGATGAAATTTGTGGTACCATTGACGATATGCCTATTTTAGCCCATAAATGGATTTTGTCAGTTTACAAACCATATTCTTTGGTTCTCATGACACAAAGTTTTCTGGCTGCACAATATAAATTGTGATGACATACCCTCTAACCATGGTCAAGCATATTCAAGAAGAGTTGAAGTGATCTATTGTAGGTGGGCTCGGGCTCTATTCATCATGGGCCATTAATGGTTTCTTAGTAGATTAGGTTTATTTTAGGCCTTATATAATAGGCCAAGTAGTCTAGGGTTTCTTTTGGTGAGACACATGTTTTTTCCATGTGGCATTCTCCTAATGGAAATGATTTCTTTTTAGTAGTGGTCATGTGTCATGCTTCTAATGGAGAGGATTTCTCCTTAGTATTGAGCATGTGTCATCCTCTTAATGGAGAGGATTTTACCTTGGTCTCCAAGTTAGAGTATTAGGGTTTTTCTCCTTAGTATTGGGCATGTGTCATCCTCATAATTTAGAGACACATTTAGGGTTACCCAACCTTATAAATAGAGGTGTCTCCCCCTATGTAAATTTACCTTTGAATTAAGTATTATGTTACCAATTTTATGTCATACTACTCAACTTGGTCACAAGGCTAGAGCACCACTTCTAGGTATTCTCTAGTCATCCTTCCTCTTGAGTTGGCTCAACCTCTCTAAAAAGCACCTAAACACCACCACAACCTCTCCTCTTGCTTGAATCATATAACTTAGAGGAGGAGTGATGAATCATTATTTTCTTCACTTCACTTAGTTTATTGTACTAGAATTAATCAGGGAATTGTGCTTAATTGTCCAGTATTTTCCCATTTTTCTGAATTGTGCTTAATTTGATCAGAAATTCTTATTTTAGTTAATTTGAATTATCTGAGACTAATTCTTTACATTATTGAGTGCAGGGAAAATCCTGTAAATATTTTAGGATAGTTGGAAGAATATTCATTTACACAATCTGTTAGAAGAATCTACGCTGCAGTGATTTAATGTGTGTTGATCTCTAATGAAACATTTTTTATGGAATTTGTAGAAGAAAAAAATTTGCTTAGCACATTACACCACACGGCCATTGCAAAGGGGGCCACAATTGTTGAAAAGTCACGTAAGAGGAACTCCAAAATGCAAGTGCTGAATTAGTATTATGAAGGGAGTACACGGCCCTCATCTTTTGCACATCCAAGGAATGAAGAAGGGCCACCAAATAAAAGTTCACAAAGAAGGAAGCCTTTATCCAAAGGTCCAACTCACGGCACATGAAGTCTTCTTTCTCTTTGCAAGTGAATGTGAATGGGAGACAACATATTATGGAGGGGACCACCATGTTGAAAGCAAACGGTTTTGCTTGAAAGAGGCATGCCAACACTTATACGTAAAAAGGATGAGGAAAGTGGAGTTGATGACTTGGCATGCAAAGTGCTGAATTTGTTGAAGTAACATTGCTATCACATGGCCTCTTCAATTCACGTCCAAATAGAAATTTCTAGTGGGAGCCACCACTCATGGTTTGCAAAGTTCACGGCCACATGGAGGAGTGCTAAATGAAGTGATGAATTTTATTCTATTAGTATTAAGGGAAATGGTGCCACGTCCCTTTGAAAAGAATCTGCAGAATTTTCCTCTTCCACTCCACAAGCTCACGGTCTTGAAGAAGGTACACAAGGAAGAAAGCATAAATGTTGGCTGGATGTGTGAAGGAGAAACGTTGGAAGAAGGAAGAAGAGGGGAGCTGCACATGAGTTTTTAGTTTTAAAGGGAAGCCACCTCCTTGATGAAGAAGCTCACGGTCTTCACATCCAGTGGGTCCTTGACCGAAGCAAGTGAAAGAGAAGCAAATATACCAGGCAGCAGAGAAAGATGATCCACGTTCCAGAAGCTTGGAGTGTAGGCACCTAGGTTGGTTGAAAGAAATTTGGCAACATCCGTAGGGGAAGCAAAGTCCACGGACACTACAAAAATGGAGGGCCCCTACCCTATTTCTTTGGCATGGCTAGGTGGTGAAGAAATTCTTGAAGCTACGGAGACAAAACTGAAAAGCTGGCTGGAATTAAGGAGGTCGAGGTCATGCACAGTCAGAGAATTTGGCACTACAAAAGGAGCAACATGTACCAGAGGGAAACCATTAGATTTTGGTAGTAGAATTTAGAGTAGTTTAGGAACCCCTCACGGCCCCTGGAAGAGGCTCTTGCCTCTTCCTCTTTGAAAGCTCTCTGTAATTTATTTTCAACAGTGCCAAAACATAGTTTTCATTTCTGAATGTGTCAGCTTTGCTCGTTTCCTTTTTACCTTGTACTGTCCATAATTTTAATTTAAGTGTTCAATTTGTGATGAATTCCATTTTCAGTTAAATATTTTTATCTGTTAAATTTATCGTTCAGTATTTTCTGCACTGTTAATTTCTATCATTGCGTTTTACCGTTTGTTTTATTTTCAAACGTCTTCTATTTTTACCATCTTTTTCCGTTCAGTTTTTACAGCGTCTAAAATTTATTTCAGTGTTTTTAAATTTTGTTGTCTTATTTATATTCCAGTCAGTTTTAATTTATTTTATTTTCCGCACAATCACAAAAACATCCACAAACCCCCCCCCCCCCCCCACTTCATGTATAAAATCTGAGACTAAACCGACACAAATTGGTCCTTGAGAGACGACCTAGGAGTCACTTCCTAGCTATACTGCATTAATTTCGTGCAATCAACTTTTGTGAGCGGTGCGACCCGTTCATCAAGGAGCCACCATATGTGCACAATATTCCCATCACCATTTGTGAGACTCGGGAAAAATTAAGAATATTTAAAAAATAATATTTGTATGAATGTACCATAGTTTAAATGTGTTGGGTGATTGCATGTAGTATTGTATTAGTGATTGTTAATTTTATAACGTGGAAGAACATATATCCCCTTCACCACTCGAATAATGTTATCTTTTCTACAACTATTTGTCAAAGAGAACACCACTCTATTTTCAACAATGCCAAAGAGAGTCATCCCCTTTTGAACAACCAATGCCAAAGGGAATATCCCTCCCTTTTGAACAACCAATGTCCAAGGGAATCACCACTCTCTTTTCAACAACCAATGCTAAAGAGAGTCATCCCTTTTCAACAATCAATGTCAAAGGAAATATCTCTCCCTTTTCAACAACAAATCTCAAAGGGAGCATTTATCCGGAGATAGAACCAAGATTCACTAGGTACAACAAGTAGACTAATCTCTCATGCCTCATGCTCATTAACCACACACACTCTTGTGCATTCCATCTTTCACTCATGCTCCAATCTCTACCACAAGTCAAACTTGACCTTAAGCACAACCACTAATCTCACTCTTTCAATTATCATCACATTCCACAACTCCTTAAGCTTAGGCCACGTTCATTTTTCATCAAAACACATTTTTTCTAGAAAAAATATTCTAGGATAATCGATTATCATAAGTGATAATTAATTATTTTTGTAACACACACATGTATAGAAATTACACTGTGATAATCGATTATCACTGATGATAATCGGTTATCTTAGTGTTTCCACTCAGGAATTCAGCAATGCATGAAAGAATGAGTGATTATCATCCCTGATAATCGATTATTCCCGAAACCACACCAAACCAACTCACAGATAATTGATTATAACTAATGACAATCAATCATTGTCGAATCGAAACACATCCTAGACATAATTCAAGTGTTCAAACATACATGAAACAACCTTAAATCACGAGGGAAACTTCCCTAAAACATCATGCATGTATTCAAGCATCACATACCCTTGTAAACCTACTCAAACACATACATCACAACATTTAAATCATACACACCCAATCATTATACATGTTATACCCCAACAAACCCAAATATACTGCAAATGATTATCACAACACCCTTACAACATATATTTGTATGAAACCTAAAGTACCTAAAAAGCACTAGAAGGGGTGGTTGAATAGTGTTTATGGAAAATGTTTTTCATAACCCTTCTGATATAGCACGTTATCGAGCCTGTGAAATATTCTTTTGAAAGCTTAGACACTCGACTTGAAATATATATATATATATATATATATATATATATGTGTGTGTGTGTGTGTGTGTGTGTGTGTGTGTGTGTGTGCGCGCGCGCGCGCATTGATAAGATTGAGGTGCTATTCAGAATGTTTCTACTAGTAGTGTTTTGTAAGAACTTCCTTAAAAAGAAATGATCATTTAGATTGGAAGTTCTTGTATTTTTTAATATAAAACTCAACTGCAAGTTTTCCAAGAGAACCATTTAGTAAAGAGAAGAGGAAATAACACAAGAGATTTTATATTGGTTCGCTCCAATTGAGCTACATCCAGTCTCCTCCATAAAGGGGGTCCTTCTATAATCTTCACCTGATTACAAATGAGTATTAACACTACTCCTGGTACTCAACACTCTATCTATATTTCCTTTGAGTATTCACACCACTCGTGTCACTCAACTCCCCACCGAGATTTCCTTTGAGTATTCGCACCACTCCTAGTACTCAAATCTGCCTCGAGATTTCTTTTGAGTGTTTGAACCACTTCTAGTACTAGACTACCGCGCCTAGATTCCTCAACTCCAAAAGAGTTTAGTTGTAAGTATTTTAATTCTCTTCATAATTGTAATCAACGATTGCTTATAAGTAGTTCAGATTAAATCTCTCTACGAGAGGATTTGATTACAATACAATATAGTCTAAACACTCGCAGGTGTTTCTCTCTTATAGTGGTAAGAAATTTGACGCTTAAGCTCGAGAGTATTTGTTTCTCTTTTTCTCTTCTCTTTTCTTTAGCTCAAATGCATTCTTTTCTTTGAGCTCTATTCTCTCTTTTTCTCTTTAGGATGAATATGTCGTTGTAAGCTTTTCTTTGTGCTCTTTAGCTATCCTCTTTTCTACCCTCTTGATTTTCTTCTTGAGAGATCTTCTATTTATAGGCTTCATAAATATTTGTTTGTTAGATTGAGTTTGTAGTCTGTAGCCTTGATACTTGTTTTTCTCTTTCTTCTTTTCGTAGCAGGTGTTGTGTAAGTCAACTTTGTTAGAGCAAATATGCTTTTTTAGTTATTTGCTTGAAGTAGGTTGTACGATCTTTTTAGACTTTGCTTCAAGAGAGGAACATTCCGTGATTATCTCTTTTGTCTCTAACGTGCACATTTTGATATTTGATCTGTGGTATTGTGGATGCGTGTAGAATAGCTTAGCTGCAAAATTAAAGTAAATTGTGCATGCAGCATATATGACTTTTCTTATCACTTTTGTTGTTTTTGAAGGTTGAGCATTTAATGTTATTTAATGCATGCTTAAAACAACAAATTGTTTTTGATTTCCTACAGTTAGGTAGCATTTTACAATTTAATTCTTTAAATTGAAGATAACAAGCATATATGAATACTTCATCAAAAGATAAGGTTTTTCTTTAGCTCATGGTATTGTTTGATCAAGTAAACCCTTTTTTGTCTTTTGTCTCTTTTTAGATAGACAACGTTTAACTTGCTTAGGCTTTTTTATGTGTTTTTAATAATTAAGTCTTTTAATGTTTTTGTCGAAGACATTGTCTCGACCTGTTTTTTTTTCGAGAGAAACCAAATATTTAATCCAAGTATTTTAAGCATTAAGTGTTTAACTCAATCTCTTTTGGATGTTTTTAAACAATATATTGTCTAGTCATGCGTTTGGGTGTTTTAACCTATATGTTTTTCTAATTCTTTGGACCTAAGTGTTTTCTTATGTTTTTATATTTTTGTGATTCAAGTTCTAGTTTTTGTTTGTTTGGGGTTTAGACTCTAAGTTTTTTGTTTTTACCCTAGCTTGTTTACTAGCTATTAATCTATTTTAATGTTATTTGATTAAACCTCAAAACATGAGATTGTTCGTTTGTATAGACAATTATGTCTTTAACAATTTTCCCAAGCATCATAACTTTGTTCTCCCTTAATACCAAACCCTCGGTTGGGATACCCTAACAAACCAACACAAATATTACATAAACCCTATGTCCATGCATACACAAACCCTTATCCCACAATAACCACATATCACTAATGCAAAAACAGCGTAAAACGTCATGCATTCAACGTCCAACTACTGAATAACCAACGTTAAAAATGACCGGTGACATTTTTGTAAATAAATGCAATTATTAGATGTCGTTTAGAATTGTAAAATGTCGAAGCTCTATACAATTCGACGTTCTATGATGGTAATTATTTAAACTAGCGTGCCATTCTTTTTCTTCTTTCTTTTAAACCATCAATAGTACGTCAAATTTTGTAGGGGCTTCAATGTAATATTTGTTAACCAGAAGCCAAAGAGTCGTCATTTTAATTTTTTTTTCTTTTTTCTTTTAAACCACCAATAATACACGAATTCTGAAGGGGCTTTGACGCATTATTTTTCAACCAAAAGCCAAAGAGTTACCCCTTTTTAATTCTTTTTTCTTTTTTCTTTTAAACAACAAATAATACGTCAAATTTTGTATGGGCTTCGACGTATTATTTGTCAGCCAGAAGCCAAAAAGTAACCCCACTTTTAATTCTTTTTTCTTTTTTCTTTTAAACCACATATAGGGGCTTCAACGTATTCTATAGTGAATTCAATAAAAATTTGAGTAGGAGATTGAAAATTCATTCACTTTCTTAATAGCCTATTTTGTCCACAGTTTTGGTATGTCAAATTAGTTCATCCTTTAAAAAGTGCGTCAATTGCGTCCTCACTTGATAAAATTTGCGTCAATGAAATCCCTTCCATTAAATTCGTACAAACGACGTTAAATTTTTCTCTCTCTTCTACTTTTCTGTGTGCAACGCAGGTTTTTGTCAGTGTTTGCAGCATTATTATTGATGCAACTGAAACCTAACTCAATTTAGTACATACATTTGATCCTCAAGCAGCTCCATGTTACACACAACCTCCTGTTGTTCAAGATCAGCAAAGCGCTTCTCCTTTTTTCCATCTGCTGCTTCACATACCCAACATCCCTACATTTCTCCACCTGAAAGGTAAAGTCTTTTCCAGAAAAGGTTCTCCCACTGATGGTCTGGAGATCTGACAACCTAAGCACCAAATGTGAAACATTTCCTTCAGTAACCCCATAGTCCTTCAGCAGGGAATTGCTCCGTGCTAGCTCTCGTCCATCACAAACCAACTTTTGTTTGTTTATCAATGAAGGAAGCCCCTCAACCTTTTTCATTTTGAGTTTCAACGACTCAATGGTATCGTATAGAAGGACACACATCAGAGTCAAGTATCCGGAATGGGAGAGAAATATGAAAATAAACTCATGATCCAATGACAAGTGTAGTGGAGTATGGTATTCATTTGAAGACAATAATAATTCCCTTGGAACAGGGCTAAGGATGATGACACCATCAAAAGACATTTATAATGTTGATTAAGGCAATAAAAACCAGAGGTCGAGGCTTTCACCTAAGCCTGATCCCTAGTTTATACAATTTTTACGATAACACAGCCATAGGATTTACACAATTACAGCTGACTGGGTATGAGATGACATACAAACCACCTACCCAGATGACCAAACAAGCTCAAAGTAAAACTTTAACAACGTATGCACACAACAATGAACAATTTTTCATTAGAAATGATGAAAAATTCTAGACCCAAGCCCTAATTTCCCATCATTTCCTCACCTAAACCTAGAATCAAGGTACCCAGCAAAGAAAAGCTCTAGGATATGGATCCAATTAAAAAAGGACCAGAATCAATTGCTATAAACTCGAGAGAGAGCAAATTCTTACCCTAAGGCATCCGGCACATCATTCTCATTGACTCTCTCAATCTCTGTCATGGTAGAGATGAGAAAAGAAGCATAATAACCCTCGATTTTGCTTCAAAAGAAGTTGAAAAAGAAATTTGCGAAGAATATGAGGTTTAAGAGTGAAAATGTGAGGTAACCTAAATATGGAAAGAGGAAAATTAAAGAAGGGATCAGGTGTGTTACCTGAACGCCAGGGGAATTGAAGTTCATGACGCGGATCTTGGCGAAGACATCACCCAAAATGTGGAGGTCCACGCGGTCGATGATGGAGGCGTCGCGAATCAAGTCGGCAACGTCAGCCTAGAGGAGATTAATGTGATCGACGACGATGGTGGAGATGACCTGGCAGTGACTGTGGGGTTGTTGGACGAAGTCAGGGACGGTGGCTTTGCCGAGGGGGATCTCGCAGTACATGACAGTGAAGCTGGACTGGCCGTATCGGATGCCAACCTTGTTGGAGTTGGTGGCAACAAAGGGGAGGCGAATGGAGAGGAAGAGAGAGGTCTCGGAGGGGGGAGTAGATGTGATGCCCATGTATTGCACCCCACCTGGTCCAAATCGAATTGTGGCTTCTTCAGCTTCACTGCCAGGACTGACAAAAATCTATGTTGCATAAAAAAAATAGAAGAAAGAAAAAACAAATTTAACGTCGGTTGTACATATTTAACGGAAGGGACTTCATTGACGCAAATTTTATCAAGTGACGATGCAATTGACGCTTTTTTTGAAGGATAGATTAATTTGACATACTCAAGCGAAATTGGGGATAAAATAGACTATTAAACCTATATTTTATTTTAATTTATTATACTATTAAACCTATATTTTATTTTAATTTATTATAATAAATTTATCAATAATATATTATTATTATTATCTATAATAATATTTAATTGCATCCAATAATATCTTTAGATATATTTTAATTGACAATATCTTAAAATATCTTTTAAAATATTTAGCAATACCTAATAATGATTTTCTCTAATAATAATATCTCTTCTAATCTTTAAACACATAAAAATTATATCTCATATTTTATTTAACTAATTTTTAAAATAACACCAACTACATCTTCTAACAGATTTACATAATATGTTTTTATTATATTTTATATTATTTAATTTGCATGTTTTTCCTTTCTACACCCTATATTTTTATTTCTTGCACCTAGTTAATAAAAGGTAAAAGATCATTTTGCCCCTAGACAAAAATATAAATAAAATAAAAGAATATAACATAATAATTATGTTTTAACAAAACTCAAGAACACTAATTTCCAAATAAAAACTCAAAGTCTCAAAACTACTTTATTTTTAAGACTCTTATTTTCCTGGATCTTACAGTTTCCCATCTATATATTTAAAGGGAATTTCCTTTACCAATTGAAACATTTGGTTAGACATCCAAAGTCCTATCCTGTAAATGAAAACCAAGACCACTAAAAAATCTTAAAGTAAAACGTATGAGACCAATAAAAACACCCAAAAGTGACAATTTTAACCACAATAACACCCAAATCGATGACGTATTACATTCAACACAATTACACCCAAACCGACAAGGTTTCACAACCAAATAATTATAACATTTTAAGTACAAAACTTATGTCCCACTCAAACAAAAAGTTACATTAAACACAATTAAACTCATTCGACAATAAACCCTAAAATCCTAATACAGCAAACACAACATCAGGTTAAGAAGAGTGAACCCAAATTGAACAACAATGCCATCAATTTCTTTAACCGAAATTCAACCCAAATTGATCCCACATTCGAAACCAAGGTTAATTTCGTTTTATAGAAACAAATTTAACTTAACTTTGTCACATCATTGCCCTTTAACTTGCCACATATTTTAAAAATAAAAATCTCATTCAATATTGACTTATATGAACATTATGTCATGTGATTTAGACCTTGTCAATAAAAAGGAACAAATTGAATAAATTTTACAAAAGTTGGACCACTTTAAATGTCGAAAAAACTTGAGAACCATTCTTCTGTAAAACTATTTATAAAAATACATGTATTTTATTAATTTATTTATAAACATTAATATTGAAAATCATGTAAAATTATTCACTGAAAAATACACGTATTTTTTTAAGGTTTAAACTATTGGATGGTCCTCGTATTTATATGGGAATCTCAAATGGGTCATCGTTTTTTTTTCGGTCTCAATTGGGTCATATTTTTTGTAAAAATGAGCCAATTTTACCCTAATCGTTAAGTGTTCTCAAACGGCGTTAAGTTTAGCTGAGCTGTATTTTATATTTTGATAGTGACATTGTTCATTAAAATTGAATGGCTGATGTGTTTTAAATCACCTTCCACGGCGCCGATGCTTCACCATTACAATTCACAAACATTGATGGGTTCATGTTGCATTTGAAAGTGAGACCAGAAGAGAGAAAGAGAGAGAGAGAGAGAGAGGAATAAGGGAATTATTCATGGATCATCTACAAACATTAAATTAATATGTTACTTTAAAGTTAAAATTATATCAATTTTTCCTTTGGGCCTGGATATAGTTTGGGGCTCCATGTTTGATTTTGTTTATGGTGCTTAATATTATTGACAGGATGATGAGGTGGGTGGTAGGAGGAGGAGTTGCAATACTAAATAGTATTTTGATTCTTTTTCCTCTGATAGTGTTGCTTCTTCTTGTATGCTTTGTGGTGTGAGGTTTCATCCCATCATGTGCTCTCGACATCACTGCCGGTTTTGTGGAGGAATATTTTGCGGTGAGTGCTCTAAAGGGAAGAGCTTGTTGCCATCAAAATTCTGAGCTTGTTGTTATCACTGTCGTGTTTTCCTAAAGAAATATGATTCTTGTTTCATCAACTTCCTATGAATATTTATATTTGAATTGGAATAGTTGTAAACTATAGAAATGTTGTTTGTAAAAATAAAACCTTTAACCAACCTAGAAGTCGAAAGCACTGATCTTTATGAAGAAATCTACCATAAAGAAAATGAAAAGACAAACAGGGGCAGTTTTGAAAGCACTGATCTTTATGACCTTGCTGACATTCAAAATCACACCAAACTAAGCACTGCTTTTGAAAGCCTCGCAAAGGCAAACATGGCAATTTTGAGCACAGACTTGATGTCAGAATAGCAGGTATCCTCTGGCATGGTGACGGTGCTGCCATTGGTGACAAAGGACAAGCAATTGGCCATGGTGTTGACGCTTGAGGGGTTGGTGCGCTTTGTGTTATATCAATGGCACATAGAGCCATGAAACACACCATGAATGATAGTTTTGATACTATTTCTGGAGAGAGAAAAATGAAGAGAGAGTAAGGGAAAAGGAGAAGTGAGAGAATGGAAGATGAGGTGCTCCGTCGGCGGAGGAGAAGAGGAGTTCGACAAACGCGCCCCCAACAACGTCGTTTTTTAGTTTGAGAGGGAGAAAGGGTGTGTGTCTGGGGAGTGAGGGTTTGAGGGTGGGAGTGGGAAGAAAGCAACTTGGGCGGAGAGCGGAAGAGGTGAAAGGTGATCAATGGTTGGAGGGAAGAAGAAGCATCGGCGCCACGTGGATTCGATGATTTAAAACACATCACCCATTCAATTTTAATGAACAATGCCACGTCATCAAAATATAAAATACAACTCAACTAAACTTAACGCCCGTCTGAGAGCACTTAACGATTAAGTTAAATTTGGCTAATTTTTTAAAAAAATGATTCAATTGAGACCGAAAAAAAAAACGATGACCCATTTGAGATTCCCATATAAATACGAGGACCATTCGAGGGTTTAAACCTTTTTTTAATAAGATCCATACATATTTATAATTTTTAATAAATATTAATTAAATATAAAATGTGTGTCAATATAAGTTATTATTATTATTATTTTCATTGTATATATGTTTGATTAACTATTTTGAACCATTATGTTTTATCAAACCCTTATGTTTTGTTCAATTAATTTTGAAATATTTTTTTTATAATTGAATTATTTTTATTTTAAAAGGAAGTTACCAACAAAGTTAACCAGTAAATTAATCTTATATCCAAAACAAACTCTTGTTATTTCATTTATTAGAATTTCATTTTTGAAGTAGTAAACTGCTGCAATATACCCAGCAATGTATTAATTATTTTCTCTATAAAATTACCCAAAGATATCTATTAACTGTTGTAGAATTCATTATTAATAAAAAAGAAACACAATAAAAATAAAATCATTTTAAAATCTCATTAATTAAAAATTGTCATCTAATTACAATATTAACTACATTATTTGAAATTACGATCTTTTTTAGGGTATCATAATGGAAAGTCCTAAATCTAAGTGAATTAGAAAGAAGATTTTAATAAAAAAGATAAATTAGTTTTTTGAGATGTTAAAACAAGAATGAATTTATGCAGTGGAAATATCAGTATGCAGTGTGCCATTAATGTTCTAAAAGGGTGGGGAAAATCATTTATTAACTGCTGTAGAATTATTTAATTAAAGAATTAAAACAAAAAGTCCAATTAGTAAAGTTAATTATGAAATTAAAACCAAGTCCATTTAATAAAAATAAAATCATTTAATTTTTAAACCAAGATGAAACGTTCAATAGTTTTAATAATTTTAACTTTAGAAAATATTAATAATTTTAAATCTAAAAATATTTAATCAATCTAAACTTAGAAATCATTGAATAAATTTTAATTTAAAAACATGTAATAATTTAACTTAATTTGTATATTAAACTTAAATTTAAAATTCATTTAATATTTTAAAGTTTCATAAACATGGTATTTTTAATTAGAAAAACATTTAATTTGTACATTAATAAAACTTATGTACCAAAAGAATGTTACCATGTACAAAGATTTTAATAAAAATTACATGTATATCTTGACAATGAGTGTTTAAAAAATCATTAACTATAGAACATTAATGTACTTTATTGAATACTCCTAATAATTAAAAATTAACATTAATTAATAGCCACATCTTTAGTAAACTTTTTAATCCTTCAAATATTACTCAACTCTTCCCTGAACTATTCAAAATAAGATTATAGTAAAAGATCATTGTTAAATCAACCAATCAAGGAGTTAAAAAAATGCACAGAAAAAGAAGTTATATATATAAATATATATGTGTGTGTGTCCTCCAAAGTAGGAAATAAGATTAAATATTATCAAACAAAATTGTGTGCTAATATAATTTATCAAGAGCAATTAAATCATGAGAAATGAAGTAACTTGCATAAAATTCTTTAAATTCAAATTTCAGTGTTTTCTTAAGCAAGAACAGAAAATATGTTGATAATTAATGTTTAACCTGCCTTGAACAAGATTAATGTAAGAAAATGAATATATAGAAAAGGAAAAATTGAAAAAAAAAAAGAGAGAAAAAAATGAATAAAATAAGAAAAGATTGACAGAAGAAGGAGATGACAGTTTTTACAGAAGTTGGGAGAGAGAGAGAGAGAGAGTACAGATCTGTTTGACCAAAAGCCCTCACACAAATCAGGTTCATTCTGCTTCTTCCTCTTCTTCTAATCCTATTGTTCATAAGACCGATTGCATCACCGCTACCACTGTCATAAACATCATCAACATTTTCCCACATACATATTATAAATATATTCATTCCACCACCAACTCATACTTCATTAACCATCTCTTATCCTCTCTCTTCTCTCTTTCTTTCAATTTTAGACGCAAGATAGTAGAGAACACAGCCAATGGAAGGAGGAGGAGGAGCTGCTCCGCCTGCTGACACCGTTATGTCGGATGCCGCACCGCATCCAGAACCCCAACAGCCCCCTACAGCCATGGGGATCGACAATATTCCGGCCACGCTCAGTCACGGTGGCAGGTTCATCCAATACAACATCTTTGGGAACATATTCGAAGTCACCGCCAAATACAAGCCACCCATCATGCCCATCGGCAAAGGAGCATACGGCATCGTTTGGTATTCACTTACCCTTTTCTTCTTTATTTCTTTGCAAATCGAATCCCACCCCAAGATAGTTTCTTTTTTAATGTTCTTTTTTTCTCTCTATTCTTTTATGTGTTTCTTGAATGTAAGAAAAAGATTGATTCTTTTTTATTTGGTTGGGAATGGACGATGGAAATTTTTGTTTGGTTTTTGTTTTTGTTGTGTGTGAATAGCTCGGCTTTGAACTCGGAGACGAATGAGCATGTTGCCATCAAGAAGATTGCGAATGCGTTTGACAACAAGATTGACGCCAAGAGGACCCTCCGGGAAATCAAGCTGCTTCGTCACATGGATCATGAAAACGTTAGTGAGTAATGATTGAGATTGCTTTATGGTGTTGTTTGTTTGTTTGTTTGCTCGCTTTCTTGATTTAGTCTTGTTGTGTAAGTTTAATCTTTTCTGTTCTGTGGTGTAATTATCTGTTCCACTTTAGATCCTTATTTTTATGCGAAAGATTCAAATTCAATTATACAAAGTGTTTCTTTTCCGTTCTGAAACAATTTTAGTTTGAATTGAGGGAATAATGAATGTTCAATGATGAACAATTTTAGTTTGAATTGAGGGAATAATGAATGTTCAATGATGAGGCGTGTGAACATAGTAGGAGACATTGAGTCCTAAATGCACCTGTTATTTTTATGTGGCATGCATGCATTAAGTTAGTGTCGGTAAACCTATTAATGATGATAATGAGTAGATAATAAGTATCAGTGTTAGTGCCCAGGTGTAGATGGTAATTCATAAAATTTGAAGGGAAACATAAACTTGTGTCCAATGGGAAAACTGATGATAGATGCTTGTTCTTGATTGATACCCTGACAATTTTGTTGATTAGTTTGTCATCTTATCCTTAATCTTGATGCACTTGTTTACCATTTTTGTCCAGCATTAATGCATGCGTTTTTTGTTCTTCTTAAATTGCTTTTGGCATTTGATTTTGATGCTGGCTGAGATATATGTCAGACACGTTACTTATTTTATTGGCTTTGTCCTGATTGAAGTGAACTGACGAACATGCTTATTTTTATTTGCTTCTTGTGGAGTCCCCAGTGAAATGAATTGGGCGAACATGCTTCATACACGTGTTCTGTTGAATTGTTGCATTTACAGCTGGGCTGCCTCTTTTTGTCTTGTTGTAGTTCTGATAACAGAAAATAAGTGCTCATTATTAGGTCATTTAAATGTGCGTACATATCATATTTCTTATACATTGTGGGACAAATAACTTTGTGACGTTATATGTAACAACTTAAGATCAGTAAGAATATTTCTTCTACTATTTCTTATATGGGTTTGCCTATTGTAATTATTTTCTAGGTGGTTGCAATCAGGGATATAGTGCCACCACCTCAAAGGGAGATCTTCAATGATGTTTACATTGCTTATGAATTGATGGACACTGACCTGCACCAAATCATTCGTTCAAATCAAGCGTTATCAGAGGAGCATTGTCAGGTACATCCTTATATACACTTTTACATTTTGCCCATGTTTCTATTAACTATTTGCATACTTTATCACATTGTCATTGGTTATAAATTCTTTGGAAAATCTTTCAAATTTAAATGGTTCGTAATAGAGTACTTCTTCAGTTTCATCTTCCATGTCATGAGGAAATGATTTGATAATTGTCTCATTTTTTGTTTGTTTGTGGAGTTTATTTAAGCTTATCCTTGACACCTGAATAAATTTTTTTCTTTGCACAGTATTTTCTGTATCAAATTCTCCGAGGGTTGAAGTATATACATTCTGCAAATGTTCTGCACAGGGACTTAAAGCCTAGCAACCTTCTCCTGAATGCAAACTGCGACCTAAAAATTTGTGATTTTGGACTGGCTCGAGTTACCTCTGAAACTGATTTTATGACTGAATATGTTGTTACAAGATGGTACCGTGCACCAGAGCTTCTGCTGAACTCTTCTGATTACACAGCAGCAATTGATGTATGGTCTGTTGGTTGTATTTTCATGGAACTGATGGATCGAAAACCTTTGTTTCCTGGCAGAGATCACGTGCATCAGTTGCGTCTACTTATGGAGGTAACATGTTCAACAGTCTTTATTATAAGAAGAACATCAAAAAACTATTGATTCACATTTGTTTTTATGGTTGAAATTATTAATCTTCCAGACGTGGAACTAACACATTATTAAAGCTAATTGTATAAGTTTCATTATATCATGTCCATGCTTGAGTAAAGTCAGACCACTAAACCAAAATGACGAAATTCTTACTGAAATCTACACATGCTTTCTAATGTTAATTTTTTCTATTCTTATGGTCTATATATAGTTCAAATTTGATGCCAGTCTGCATCGAAATCAGTGTATAACAGACATGCTCTTACTTTGCAGTTGATTGGCACCCCTTCAGAAGCTGATTTGGGGTTTCTGAATGAAAATGCTAAGAGATACATTAGGCAATTGCCTCCTTACCACCGTCAATCTTTCCAAGAAAAGTTTCCACATGTCCACCCTGAAGCTATAGATCTTGTTGAGAAAATGTTAACTTTTGACCCTAGGAAAAGGATTACTGGTAAGTTTCAATTTTTCATTGTTTGAGTCTCAGATTCTGAGGTTAAATATTATCAACATGAAATATTTATTTTTTTTGACACCACGAGTACTAGTTAAAATTCTATTTGAATATTTATTATTTGGTTGAGAATTTGAATCTACTTTGCCATAAATGCTTTCTGTTTAGCTTTGGAGATGCCATATAATTATTGGGTTATATACTATAAATCTTTCAGAAATTGTATGTGCATGATTTTATCTGTTTAAACTATTCTATCAATGTGCCACGTTTCTATTACTTTTCTTGCATTTGGCTAAGCTTATTAACTAATGTGGTGTAACTTTTCTTTAGTTGGGTAGGCTTTGTATTCTAGTCTTTGTGTTCTTACAACATAAAATCTGAGTTTGTGATATCTATTCTAAATAAGTAGTAGAAGTTCTGTTGCTTCAGTAATTGTTTTAGAAATGTTCTGTTTTGATATATTTTTTTCTCTTGTAAACTACCCTCTTATTTTACTTTATCTCCTGTTTCCTTGATTTGTATAGATGGTGAAAACATTTTGTAATTATTAAGGAAAATATAAAGCATGTTCACAAAACAAATGCCCCCTGTCACAAAACAAATGCTTTACTTTATACTAGTCTCATAAGCATCACCATGGCATTCAAAATTCAAATATTTATCCTAGTGCTTACGTTCCTTGATTTACCTTGTTTTGCAGTTGAAGATGCACTGGCACACCCGTACTTAACGTCTCTGCATGACATCAGTGATGAACCTGTGTGCATGACTCCTTTTAGCTTTGACTTTGAACAACATGCTTTGACTGAGGAACAGATGAAAGAACTGATATACCGAGAGGCTTTAGCATTTAATCCTGAGTATCAGCAGTAGTGATAGTCATGTTGTCATTGGATTTGGATCGTTTGATGTCTGTGTCCATAGATCAAGGGATGTCTTTGTGTATATATCTATCATCTGAAACCAGATGATATTGGAGTTGAATTGTTTCCCTCAGAGGCATGATTGGTAGACTGGAACAATCATAAGGTGTTTGTATTGGCTTATTTGCTTCATATTATTGTCCCAATTCATTGGCTTGAGCCAACTGATAAATCTTTCTCGGTCTCAAATTTATGATCTTATGGGTTTGAAATTCTTACTTTTTTCCTTGGTAAAGGTTATTTGTGCTGCTACACTTAAAAATTTAATATCACATTTATCTGTCATTAAAAATGTTTAATTAGTGAAGTAAAGAACGGTAGTTTATGGTGGTTCAACTAGTAAAAACTAAAATAGAAGTCAATCGATAAGTCAATAAATGTGTAACTTTGTTCTTTAGATAAACTGGGTGGTTTGTTTTAGTTCAACCAGTAAAGAACTGGCTTTTACTGGTTGATTTTGGTGTAACGGAGATTTCGAGCCTTTGATTTTAACATAGAGATGAGCAGCTTTATTTACAACGCTCGCTTTTCAATGGCATGTGATTAATTACAGTATTTTATACTTATCCAGAAAAAATATATACATTTACTGAGAACACCGTTAGAACAGAAGAAGCTTGAAGGTGCAGAGCGTAAGTTTTGGGGTTAAATCATTAAATCCCCCAAATTGACTTTGTCAAATTCAGTTCCATTCTAACCACTGTTATCTTAAAATGTCATTTATCAGATTTTATTCTCTAATAGAATGGATTAAGAAAAAATCCGTCACAAAAACAATACTATTTTAACATACCGCCATATCATGAAAAAAGGCAGATTTTCTCAACCCATAGAAATTGGTGCCCTCAGGTACACTAGTAAACATTATATGCATTAAATAAGCAATATCTTCAAAAGTAGTCTAGTCTAAACTATTCTTTTATCATTTTCTTAATCAACTTGATTGACTCGGAGTTTTACAGATAAATTTAAATAAAAATAAATATAACGCAAATTAGCACTTATCGTATTGCACATCTTAAAATATAAATTTAAAGCCAATATATCTGTATTTTCATTATTTACTTATATATACTCTGAAAACGTTTTGATAAAAAAAATTAAAACAGTTGATTCTTGTACTAAAAGAAATTGACAGGTTCCTTTACCGGTTTGACAACTTGTTTACCAACTATCATTTTTTTTTTCTAATTTTCAGGATATTTTAAACTTTTAACCAGGTGACAGTTATTATTACAACAGGTATCTTTGTAAAAGTAATAAATAAACGACGAATTTAAAACTGTTATAAAACCATTAAAATAATTTTAAGATGACACATATAAGCACGTCTTGAACGAAAAACTATACACTTATACGATAATAAATCATCGCAAATTAGTGCTGTATTCCCTCCCTTTCCATTGAGTCCACTAATAGTTTCATATGGTTAAACCAGTGAGGTCCGTTAAACATCACGCTATAATTCAACTTATAGTCATCGAAACTCAAAGATCCCCTCCATCTCACACATTGATAGAAGACAATAATCCTTTCTGAAAAAGACAAAATGGCATACAAGATTACAAATCTGCTAAGAAAGAATAAGTTGAACATAAGAGTGAAGCTGCCCACAGTGTACAATTTGCATAAAATAATTTTATGATACATGACCAAGTATTCAGACACTATTAACTCTTAACATTCCCAAAGAATCTTGAAAGACGAACTGGACCATTATCTTCACTATCCGTTCCAGTATCCTTGCTTCTTGACTTGGGCTTCTTTTCCTTCTTTGACCTCTTAGACCTGGACTTGGACCTCCTTGATCCTCTTTCTTCTTCATCACTGCTGGAAGAGTATGAAGATGATGAAGAGGAGCTAGATGCAGAAGATCTTCTTGAATGCTACAATAGTGTAGAGGTAAAGAGGATACATAAAAAAGCTTACATTCATAACAAACGGATACATCAAGTGTCAATCAACATTGTTTGAACAAAGTACTAATTTAAGATACGGGTGTTTTACGCAAATAACAATGCAAGAGAAGCTACATATTAATTGAAACCAACGATTTCAGTCAGCCGAACATTTACACAAGTTAATGTTAATGTCAAGCATAGACATCTATAACATTAAATAATGTGCCTACTCTTTTGTAATATGTGTGAACATTCTTTTACCACTAACTTTATTGATTCAATGATATGTAAGAAACTACTCATGAGTAGTAATAACTGTGATGAAAAATTATAAATGTTCCTACTGTGCAATTACAACATTATAAAAATTATCAAAAAAATATTAATTTCTATAAGTCCTTCTTATGTACACATTTTCTCTAACTTTAACATAAAATTTAGCAACCGCTTTACATTTTCAGACAAGTTACATTAATTAAGTTTTTAATTACAAATATTTTTATTATCTTACAAGAAAATTGACAAACAAGCGGCACATACACACGATGCAACAATGAAACATCAATTTCTTTTAAAAAAAATAATCACAATTTTCATCATAACCTTCAGTCCAGATCTCAAGAAGATAAAATATGTTGATGCAACAATGAAACATCAATTTCTTATACAAAAGAATAATCACAATTTTCATCATAACCTTCAGTCTTGATCTCAAGAAGATAAAATATGTTATAGGGTATATAACAACCAACCCCCTTGATGTTTCAGCCATTCTCAATGTTCATTTTAGTTTATTTTGTAAATCCACTTGAAGCATGCGTTCCATAAAAAATAATATTTTACCCATGAAAGTTGAAAATGACTGAAATATCTGAATATTTTCGTATTTATCCTTTTAAAAAATTTTAAAGAGAAGACTCAGAAGCTTCCAAAATTTTCTAACATTAATGCAAACAACTTGTACCTTCAATATATTTAGTCCAAAAGCATGGTCAATGAAAACTAAAAGCAAAGACAAGACAATCACTAGCTCTTAGTTAAGTTAAAGAGAGAGTTAAGCTATTTCCAATTTGCAAACAAAAACGAAATTCAACAAGTTTTCATTTCATCCATGTTAAACATAAATGTCTTCGGAATTAAAAAGCACCTTTCTCTTTTTGCTGCTGTGCTTCTTGGAAATTTTGTCCCTCTTATCTGCCAATTAGAATATGCAGTCAAAATTAGCAAATTAAAAGCTAAGTACTAGCACAACACAAGATAACTTTACCACACATACCTTTAGAATGTCTAGACTTGCTACTAGAGTGATTTCTTCCTTGGGAAAGCTTACGAGCCCTTTCAGCATCTAGTTGAGCTCTGTACTCTCTCATCATCCTATCTGCATCTGCTTCTAATTCCCCTTTTTTTATTTCCTCTTCCTAGTATATAAAATACAAATAAAGTTCAATAAATAATATCGTGAACAAACACAACCTAAAACACTGTTTATTGACCTAGAATATTGATACATGGAGTATTAAGATAAGCATTGATATTTAGGAAATAACTAGTAAAGTAGGGGAAAGAATGCAAATCCAGAATATATTAGCCACACACTACAAAAAAGCTATAAAATAACCTAACGAGGCAGGTCTTTGGCAAATATTTCCTTGGAATGAGCACGATCATACATTGCTTTCAGGGGACCACGGAGTGACTTAAACAATCATATATTAAGAAAAGCGTGTAAGATAATACCTGATGGCCCCTTAATTAGCTAATGAGAAAGATAAAGTTTCTTAGCTGCCAGACTGCAAGTGTCCTTAATGGCTTGCTTTCAAAGTGGCTATAGTAAAGCTAGCTTACAAGGCTGGCTCTTAGTTATGGTGCGGCCAAATGACAAAAAACTCCCTCTTTTTTAAACATTACCATAACCCTCTCTGTACTGTTTATCATCAAATGACAACGACCTGCCTTCCTCATAAAACACAGACACAACTTGTACGTTTATGATGGCAGTAGAGCCTTGAGAAAAAAAAAGGATAGATAATACACAGACTGGAATCTAATTTCCATATAAAACTTCTAAGCAAAACTACAATTGCCTACAACTAATTTCAACATTTTCTGTTACAGACAAACTCAGATCCAACTAATTTATAGGGGATATCCATAGTCATGTGAAACCAAAATCACAGTGTCATGTGACATTTTTGGGAGGTTAGTAGAATTTGTCAAGTGGTTCATAATAACAAGATTTGTATAATGTACTAATAAACAGTAAAGGGCATGTTTGGACAAGTTTCTTCGGAAGGACTTCCAGGAGAGGAAAAAAATGAAATTAACTTCTCCATAAGCTAAAATTAGCTAATGAACAAGTTAAAAATAAAATTATGGAGAAGTTATACATGAGTGCTTCTAGAAATTAACTTATGCACATAAGCTAATTTTAACTTATAGAGAAGTCAATTTCATTTTTCTTATTTTTCTTTATCTCGAAGTCTTTATGAAGAATCTAGTCCAAATAGACACAAAACAGGCAACATACTCTAAAAAACCAAAAGCGAGTGGTCTGTCATTTGGCCATATATAGAGAAAAATGCACGTCTCATTAACAAGAGAAAATATAACATTCTCACAATTTAGTTAGTTATATTAATGAATCCAAAATAGCAAACAAAATAAAAAAATAAACAATGAATATAGTATATTTTTTTTCTATAAGCCTAAAAAAAATACAACAATGAACTTTAATTTCTTTCTAATGTTTTCAGGTTACACAAATTATAATTTTATGTTAAAAATTAATTCAGTTCCTGAAAGAAAACTTCATAAGATAATCTAAAAATCCTTTTGTCATTGTATTACATATATAGAGAAGGCTTAATTAAATTTTTCTTCCTTGCAGAGAGCGGTCTTTTGGTCATTAAATTTTTTCTTTTTACTTTAGTCCTCGCAAGTTTTTTGGAAATCATTCCCGCCATTAATCTTACTGTCAAAGTTAAAATGTTGACGACATCACCACATACAAGTTACAACATCAATAAAATTGGCAGATTAACGATCCTGACATTGCCAAAAGTGTTGCATCAACATACGATGTCATCAGGAACTCAAATAAAAAAGCAACATATTTATAGGGACCAAAATAAAAGAAGAAATATTTGCAAGGACTAAACAAAAATAAATATTTCCAGGGACTAAAACGTAAAAAATTATTTAAAAGGACTAAGGTAAAAATAACATACTTAATGTAGAAGAAACTAGGTGCAGTTGATTGTTATGAACCATCTTTGATAAGATAAAAAAAATGTAAATTATGTTGATGTTAAAAATGAATAATTTAACCAATTTTCAGAATGAGTGATTGAGACCAGAACAAACAAATACACCTAATTCTAATGAAAGCCTACACATGCAACGTAGTTTTTCAAGTTTTATTTTGTCTTGGGTTTCTCTCAATCCATTGGGTAGAGAATAATCTCTCACGCAATAACATGGCTATCGCCAGGCTACACCTCTTTGTCTTGGCTTGGCCAAGCCTATATGTACTGGATTTTCGGGTTTCCCATTTTGAAACCTCTAATTATCATTATTGGTGTCAATCACTCATTTGAAAATTGGTAAATTATCATTGCAAACATTAACATGATTTACCTTTTTCTAATCTTGTTCAATTGTCATAATTTCTATTATTATAAAAAAAACTGACAAAATTCAACTGGACCTATTTTTTATTCTACTTCAAACATGCTTTATAAACGTTATTTATGATTTTAGTCCTTCTAACATAGCATGGGAGATAATGCAATCAAGGTTAACTTTGAAGGTCAAATTAGTGGCATAGAGGATTTTCATAAACAATTTTTCCTAGGACTAAAGCAATAAAAAAAGGGTTAAGGATCAAAACAAATAATTAAGAATGAGTCGAAAGTTTTTGAGTTCTGTAAATACTTAACACTTTTAAGTCTGTCGCCAATCAAATGTTAAACGATTTGGGGAGCGGGTATTGGATATGTTTGGGGTTTGCTGTCAGTTTACAAATATTAGGGCAATGAAATGTATGTGAATTAAGATTGGCCAACTGGTTAAGTGTTGATGTTTATCTGTGTGGCTAGGTGAAAGAATCATATACAGCGTTCCCCAATGAGGCATTGATTAATTTTTATAAAAGAACTTGAGCACAGTATAACCATTGCGATACAATGAGGAATAAAAACTAATACTCGTACAATGCCAAATGACAAACATGGGCTTTCCAACAAAATGTAATTATATTAGAAAAAAAAACGAAAGAAAATTTATAATCAAAACATGAGAAGGAAAGGGAAAATAAACAAGTTCGTTTAGGAAAATGGGCCAAACTTCAGACACGATTCACAATTGTCTAATATATGAAGTCAGTAGGAGAGCACTTGAATGATGAGATAAACAACCCTCAAATTGAATACAGTGATAGTAATCCATAATTGCTATAAACAAGGATATATTGAAGCAAAATTTAAACCAGAAATGACATGGATTGAAATAATAAAAAAGCTAGAGTATTGAGCTTGGATAAGATTGAGCAGCAAGAAAATTCAATTGATGTTTTTTAAATCAATTCATTCTGATTAAAAAATGCGGAGGAGAGAGAACATTCAAGGTTTTCAGAAGATTACCTTTTGCTTCTTTTTGTACTCTTCCCAGGTAATGGTGTGAGAGGTGTTAAGGCTAGCCAAACGTGCTGCATGCCATTCTGGTGAATGAAATGAACCATCCACCTGCGACTGTCCTCATCAATATCGCTCCAGGGTAAAAGAGAAATATAGAAGTGATCCAACATTCAAGCATTATAAAGCATTTTATCCTGTACCATAATAATACACAAGAAGAACGAAGACCATCATAGGAAGTGTTCCCATCAAATAATGTATATGCCTCAGTTATGAAATTTTCCACCAGATCACATCAACAACAGAAAAAAAAAAGGAAATCCAGAATAGTTATGCAAGATTCTTGGATAAAAGATCCTTGTGCATGAAGTTCCAATTCATTGTTCACTTAGTATTAATGTTTCGAAAACGGACTGTGATCATGATTTCTACCTCAAGGCCAAGGCTTTTAAGTATATTAAGTACAATGCGACCACAACTGTAACCACATGAGCTGTATTTGCTCACAACTTTCTGCAATATTAAGAAATGCAATGACCCCCCTAGTGTGAACGCAGCTTAAAACCTTGAACTAAGTATTGAGAATGTTTACTTCCACTAACAACTAAAATTTGTAGAGAATATATTCAACTAAAAAAGAAGAAAAAAGGTTAAAATTTGTGATTCAAGCAGGGTTTTAAAGTATCAATGCACAAGTTATATTTTCCCAGTAAAGTTAAAGCATCGGACAACTTTTCCAGCCCAATTTATTTCAACAATATTTTGTAAGGAAGCTGGAAATGATCCCAGAAAACGAGTCCAAATGAGTAAATACTAGTCTAAAACAGCAAGTTCTAAACTTCGCGTTGAGGACCGATGCTTTGAAACCATAGAGTTCCCGATTGAAAGAGTCAGAAATGTTCTGAAATTAGTATTCGGGATGAAATCGTATTTGAGATTGCAATATGCTAATTGACGAATACGGTAAATTGCGGGGCAAACAGAGTCCAACAGTGTAAAATCCAGCACAAAGACATTCATAATCATGTGGTGAACTACTATTAGAAATGCTGTAGGGGTTTCGTCAGGAGAGATCCGTGATAAGGAAAGGGTAAAGGCAGAAGAAGATAGGGATTATGTTAGGGTTAGGGTTAGGGTTAGTATGGAAGGGTACAAACCATGCCGTCTTCAATCTCGTCGGGGCCGGCAGAGGCACCGCCCAACCTGGCTCTCTGCATAGCTTTGTAGGCTTGGTTTTTCCCCATTGTTACTCTGCGGATTGAACACAACACAATTCACTATGAGATCATGCAGATTGAAACACCACTCCTCCACAGGAGTTGGACCAGGTTTCTCCAAATTAGGGATTCAATTTCCAAATCTCAAACCTCCTTCGATACCTTCTTTCGTTTCTTTAGATGTTTGGTTGTTTCCTCTTTTATCGTTCTCCTTCTCATTCAGATGCAGCAATTACATGATGGGCCTTAACTTGATGTAAGACCCGATGGGTATCGTTTTATAGGGGCTGGATATACACGTAGATATTTAGACATGGGAAATGGTTTTTTCTTCCTTCTACCCCCATGCTTTTAATTATGCACTTTTCATATTTTTAACATTTCATTTTTTTCCTTTTCTTTCTTTATGATGTTAAAAATAATGAAATATAATTGACGATTATAAATTCCAAAGCTCTTTAAATTTCATATCCTAAATTATGTAAATGGTTTTTGTTTTACATTATTTTGTAATTTTGAAATATTTTTGGCAATACTCTAAATTATGCATTTTAGAGTGCTATTCACCCTCTTTTATGTATTATTTGAAATGTATGATTATTTTTCACTACTTTATAACGATTGTTATATAAGATATTTAATCATGGTTTGAAATGTGTATAATAATACTCTAAATTATGCATTTTAGAGAACTCTTCACCCTCTTATATGTATTATTTGAAATGTATGATCAAAACGTTTTTGATATATTATATAATATATATGATGGAGGCACTTTTTATTAGAAGTTATAGCATGAATCATATAGATAAAATTATTGCTACTTAAATGTGTTCAAAATAATGAAGTATAATATACTTTTTGAAATACTTTTTACTATCAATAATATGTAATGATTATTATATAAGATGAATTATGTTTTAAAATGTATATGATAATGTTCTAAATTATGTATGATGGAGCACTCTTCACCTTCTTTTGTTTTGTTTATTATTTGAAATATATTTAATTCACAAGTTTTTTAATATATCATATAATATGTATGTTTTTTTACACTTTTCATTAGAAGTTATGATTTGAATCAAATAGATAAAATTGTTACTTATATTTTTTGTTATGTTTTTTTGTCTTAAGTGTCTATTTTCTAGATTTTTCTTTATAACAATTGAGTCTTTTATCAAATTATAATACAACATAAGTTTTAAGCTCACATTGAACTTAACAAACATTTTTTAAGTTTATTATTGTGTTGTAAGGGATGCTTAACTTTTTTCTATATCAATATTATCTGGGATACACGCTAAAGATGCTTTGTTTCAACAACCATTCTAACATATACATATATGTCAACTCTAATCTAACTATCTAATGTGTACAATCTTTAGTTTTATTCATTTTGAGTAAAAAAAAATTTGACCTAACACTGATAAGTTCTATCAACTATTGCAATGTTACTTAGAGGATGTTACTTAGAGGAAGTTGACATTTAATATTGCATGGAGTGCATTTAATGTAACTCTACATTCAAGCTTATTAAACCAAAGATAATGAAGCTATTTGAGTTTAAAAGCTTTCAACAATGAAAAAAGGATTTACAACAATTTCTTCTTCCAAGCTCTAGATAAAGTTATCATTCAAAGAAGAAGAAAGAAAAATGATCAATTGTTAAGTGTTAAAATGTTGTCAAAATCTTTCTATAACCTTAAAAAGCATTGTAGAAGAACATCGCTCATGTAGCAAACTAAAAGAAAGTATTTAATTTGTATGTCATTAGACACTAAGAGTGTTTACTTTTGAAGAATATCATTTGAATGATCCCTATGAAAATATCCTTTTACAAATTTTATTTGTTTTAGCTAAGAGTGATTGTTAAACAATACTCTATGTTAGTCGGGATTTGTTGTGGTCCAAACAATATTCTATGGATTAGTCTGGTTAAGGTTCAAACAATCTCGATTTTTAGCCAAGAATGATTATGATCAAAATAATCCTTTAGGTTTTTAAGTCGGAGTGATTAAGTGTTCAAATACTACTTGTCTTTTAGCTGGTAGTGGTTATGTTATAAATAATACTATGTTTATAATTTGTAATAGTAGTTTAAAGAGTTAAACTAAAGTTTGAACTATTAGATGAACTAGCATAAACATCATATAGTAACTTTTTTCATTCTCTTATCATTGTTCGTTGCATATTATTGTTACAATAAGAGATTTACAAACCACCTTGTAAAAAAGATTTTAGACAAATAGTTTGTTAATCTAAAGTAGTCACCTTACCATTTGATATTAGACGATACATTGCAAAACTTTTAAAATGTTTTAAAACATAATTTAATTCTCCTTTCTTGAGTTTTGACTTTTTTTTCACAAGGTTTAACAATTTAATTATCTATTATTATATGTATAATATGCTATTTTGTTATAAAAAATAATGACCTAATAAGATAACTAACTAAAACATAATGTCACTAAGTTTATTTAGATTAAATATGTTTTTAGTCTATAAACTTATACACAAAATTGAAATTCATCCATATTCTAAAAATTGATACACTTTGATCCCTAAACTTAATAAATAAATGAATATAGTCATTTTAATCCATTGATGTCAACTTTTGTTAACGTGTTAAATGATGTTCCAAAATAACATTTGAGTTAGAATGTGTGAAATGGTATAAACAATTCAAACGTCAACCTGAAAAGTTGTTTAACCCAAAAATAATTACTTAGTTAGGTTAAGGACTATATCTATTTATTTTTAAAGTTTGAATATCTATATCAAAGTTTTAAACATAAATTAATGTTAATTTTGTATTAAAGTTTAGAAACTAAAAACATATTTAATTTAGTTTATTTAATAGTTTACTCATAACGAAAATAATGACTTTAACTTAATCTATCAATACTCATATTTATTATTTTAATTAATTTTTTGTTCATTTAGTGACTTAAACATAAAAAAGTATCATTCTTAAAGAGATATTCATTCAGTATTATACTTACTTAAGGTGTGTTTGCTTCAACTAATTTACTGTGTGCAAGGGAACGTGAGTGAGTAATAAAATATTTGTTTTAAGATATTAGAGTGCATTTGCATAGACGAATTTGAGGGAGAATGTGTTATTCCTATCCAAACATGAATGAAGAAATGAGACGAGAAAGCCAACTCATCATTTATGCTTTTACAGTTTTGTCAATATCTTTTTTTTACATAAATCTCTTACTTTTTTTGAAATTTTAAGATGTTTTCACTAATGGATGCATGCAAATTCGTGAAGAAAATAAGAGAAACAAGTGTACAATGAATAGGGAGGTAGATAATAAATACAATAGAGAAACCAATTCAGAAAAATTGTTTGGGCTGCATGCAAAAAAAAAAGAATCAATTCTCTCATACTCTAAGTTTTGAGGTTGAGAGGAATGGGTTCCTCCCAATTGAAACCAATGTGAAATAAAGTATGTTCAATTGCATAAAATGATTTCACATATTATTGTAAAGAAAAATATTTTCCTTATTGATTATTGTTTTATTAAATAATGTTAGAAACTTTCAAAACTTAGTTTCTAAATTGGTGATATTATTTTGAAAATTATTATATTATTTTATGATAATTTATTATTTTTTACTATACGTATTTGACTTTTTATTCCTTTTTTCTTTACATCAGTATCGCATAATTATTTTAACTCATTATATTACTTTTTACACATTTTATTTTATACCTTTCTATAATAATAATAATAATTTTTCAATTTTAATATTTTATTATAAATAAAAAATTCAATTTCATTCTAATATAATTTTCATTACTTAAATTTAAATTTATATCAAATTTTTACACAGATAAATTAACAATTAAAACATTTTTTTTAATTTATCACACCCATCATCTTATTTATTTATAAATTTTTTCTTCAAATCTTTGTATTTATTTTTAAATTCAAGCAACACTATAAATCCTTTTTCCATCCCTTTAAATTCATTCATTTACTCTCCCTCACATTCATTCTCTAATTCAAACACTACCTTATTGCAATCTACAACTTCCACAGCAAAATATAAAAAATATTAACCCTTATAAAATTAAATTTCAATAAAAATACTACGATAACAGGACCAGACTCAAACAAAAATGCTTAAGTGTAAGATTCTTCTAACCCATTAACTTTCAAAAGTCACTTTATAAAAGTTTAAATTAAAAACAAAACTCTAATTTTGTCTATATTTCATTTTTTAAAATAAAGGAATATATTCTTAAGTTCAAACTTCAATTATTTAAAATAATAATTTGGTAGACAATAATAATCGCCCTTTACTTTTTCTAAAAAAAGGAAAAAACCACTAAAAATAACATACATTGAATTCGTAGCAAGTCAAGAAATACAATAAATACCATCACGGTAATGGATTGATATGATGGTTATGCAGAAAGTTGATCCAAGAGCAACAAGTCATATGAAATCTGTTTAATGGTTATATACAACATAACGAAGAAAAAGAACACGAGCTGGTTGTAAACCAACAGCATAGAAGTTGAGGTATAAAGAGATCTCAATTCGAGAAGAAGAGGGTAGGCAAGGATCACATGGACGCGTTGTCCTGACAAACCCAATAGTTCGAAAATGGTAAAAGTGTTTCCCCATAGCCAGCAAACTCTGACCTGCTTCACTTTTCAAGATCCTTAAGTGGAAAAGGAAAAGAGGGGTTAATTAATTCATAGAGAAAGCCGTTTCGGAGTGATAAAAGTTTGACAACAAAACATCTTTCTAATATTTTTAAGCATATAAAAAACATTAACCTAAAACACACAAGTTAAAATATAAAAGGCAGAATTTTTGTTTGCGTGCTTCTCACATTAACATAGCGTATGCAAATATGAATACATGAATATAGTATCAAACCATATTATCCCACCAAAATTACATGTAATCATTTGACAGAATCACACGCAAGAAGATTGCCTGGTAGCCGTAGTGACAATTAATCTGGTTAGTGAGCATATTTCAGTTGGCCAACAATAATAAAGGGAGCATATCTAAGTTATCCTATTGCAAAATGGCAAATAAGCAAGACTCGGTCGCTACACCATCATCAAACTAACTTCTACTATGTAGAAATATATCCAACCACGGAAGAACTAAATTTCTTTATCATCAAAATTGCCATAGAAAAACGTTTTGCTTATGCTTCAACAGATATCACTACCACAAAGAAAAGGGAAACAAAAAATAGCATTTCTAATACTACAGTTGCCCCTAATTGCGTGACTTGCGAACCATGCAAGAACAACTGTTTCACCTTACAGTGACATATAACAGACCAAAAAAAAGGCAAAAAGAGAAAAAAAAAATGACATACTGAATCTTCAACTATTCAACATTTCTCAGAATGGTTTTCCAGGAACATTCACGATGCTTCCTTGGTGCATTTAGAGTAGTACTTCCCTGTCATGAATCCAACTGAACCGAATTTTTGATGACTCCTTGACTCTTGCTTGAGCTCTCTCCTCCAACCTTCTGATTCTTGGTGGCAGCCCACAAACGTAATCCTGAGCCTTCCTTCCCTCGCTTGATAGTCCTGTTAGATCCTCCACCTTCCATCTCCCCACCAGAAATTCAAGTATATCAGCATAGTCCTTGGCAGTATAGACCCCAATGCGTTGGGCTACAGCAGAGTAGTTATCAAACAGGTTGTCGTCAAGGCCATCATACATAAGATGTGCTGGCATGGCAATTTTCTTCCTCATCATGTCTGCAAACGCCATAACAGTTCCATCAGGGTCAACCTCAAACAGCTTTTCCACTATCTTTGTGTATGCAGTCTCATGGCGTTTCTCATCCGAGGCAATCATGCCGCAGATCTGGGCCAACTTTATATCACCATGCTCCTTAGCAAGCCTGGCTGTGTTTCCGTGGGATATGAAGGTTGCCCTCTCTTGAAATGAAGTGTAAATGAAACCAAGGTAGGGACTGTTCTCAGTCCGAGGATCCTATCCATCAATATCAATCAGTCAAGGACAATACTGGAAAAGTGAGAAGTGCAAAATAATGCTGAATGTCATGTACAAAATAATGCTGTATTCATGTACGGTCTGTCTGCATAAACTTCTCCACAAACATCTCTATAGGAAAAATGAAATAAAATGAGCTTCATCATAGCTAAAAATTAGCTTATGCATTAGCTATTTTGTAGAAGCTCTCTCCTATTAGCTTATCTAAAAGATTTTTTTTTTTCTTTTTAACTTATGCATACGGTAATTTTGGTTTATAGAGAAACTTATTCATTTTTTCTACACCTAAAAGTACAAGTAGAAAGATTTATAAGAAATTTCAAGAAAGTTGAATCCAACTCTAATAATCTAGACCTTCATTTTTAGAAGGTAGACCCTAAAATAGGTCAATGGCTTTCATGTGTATATTTTTGCTGACAGAAACACATTAATAACACTCGATGCATTAGGTAATAACATTTATATTTCAGGCCCTTGTTCAACCACGGCCCAAATGTAGTAGCTGTTAAACGGCAAGTACGAGTATGTTTCATTATGAAAACTAAAATCGCTGAAGACCAAGATAGACTACAGAAGATGTATAAGATCTTACCATTCCAGATCCAATCAAGTACTGAATTGTCTTCTCAATTTGTCTCATGTCAACTCGTCCACATAAGTAAAGATACTTATTAAGAAGATCACCGTGTCTATTTTCTTCAGCAGTCCATGCCCTAGTCCAAACTGCCCAGGAAGTAAGGCTAGCGCCTGTTTCATCACGAACTCCATCCAATGTATTTAACATTGTTTGATAAGTAGGAAGGGCTTCCTCTGTGATCATGTCTCCAACCAGAACAACAAAGTAATCATCAGGAAGCTCCTTCGCTCTCTCTCTCAGTTCTCTCACCTGCTCGTCAAATCCATCTGCAGAAGGATCTGGTAAAAAATCCTGTGGTTGCCAACATTTTTCTACAGGTTTAAGGAGAGTCAAGACGTTCTGCTCAGCCCAATCCTCCAACGATTTGAAAATCTCAATCTTCTGGGGAGGCATAGAATGGGTCACTTGAACATGCACTTCTCTCGGAGGCGTGAAAGGCTTCTTAATATTTTCAACCTCTCTACAAAAATTCAAATGACTTTTAGAGAAATAATACAGCAACTTCTCAAATGATCATGCTGGTAAATTTGATCTACAGAGTGAACAGTACCGTTAACAGCAACAACAATCATACAATCCCCACAGATACAGACCTATACCATTTCATGAACACCAATATCCAAAAGAATAAAAATGACTATTTTACATAATGGGCAGTTTGCAAACAAACAGTAAATCAGTTTCAATGCAGCAAGATAGATGTCCATGTCTATGAAACAAACTGGAGACACTAACAGGTCTGGAGTAAGGATGAATGGTGGGGAAATTGTCACTTCAATTAGGAGAAATAGTGTCATTTTTGGAAAATAAAGTAGGACCAGTTGATATCGAGATAAATCTAGTCATATGATCACATCGCTGCAGTAGCAGCACTGGACACCCATTTTTTTTGTATAAAAAGATAATACACCACATGTTAGGTACCCGAGCATACCCAATTAGTATTCATTCCTAGCATGTGCACGGCTCACAATGTTTAGCGATATACACAAACACCTATCAAAGTCACAAATGGACAGTTTCACCAATAGCGCCTACATTCCTGTGTTATTCAAATTTCCATCCAAAAACCCCAAACAACCGAAATTTGAATAACAAAAACAGCCATTAAGAAGTCGGAACTGTTACCACTCTTTTTAATTAATCCACATCAAGATAATCATAACCAGTGAAAAGTTGGCAACAATCATCAAAGTAACATCCGAAATATAGGCAAAAAAGCAGAGACCACAAATGAAATCAAGCAGAAGATAACAACGACGCAGCAAGCATCAAAATCCTTAGTTATAAAGGTACTCAACTCGAAACTGAAGAAAAAAAACACCCAACAATGAAAGAAAACAAAAATTAAGTAATAAGTACTGCCATCACTAAACAATCTCCGACATTGAAAGTAAAACATAAATGTAAATAGGTTGAAAACAAGAACCTTAAACCATAATTGTAAATAGGTTGAAAACAAGAACCTTAAACCATAATTGTAAATAGGTTGAAAACGAGAACCTGAATACGAGAACCGCAATCCCTTACCAACAGAAACAGAAACAGAAAACAACAGAATCAAAATCACAAACCGTCTTTGTGATAGACTGAAACAATCCCTTACCAATCCCCACCAATCCCCCAAAAAAAAAAAACACCGAAAAAACCCAACAGCGTGTATTGTATGAAATTGAACCACTCCACCTCATCCATCAGATTGCAAAAACAAACATGTGGAATAACATTTTGTGTGAAGAATAGTTGATGGAGAAAATAAAAAAGTGAATTCGAAAACAAACAAACTAAAAAAACAAAACAAAGCATTAAGAATAGAGCGTGGTTTTCAAAGTTGTTAGGTTTGGTTTGAGACATTAGAGAGATGAAAAACACAGAAGAAAAAGGAAAGAGTGAAAAATGAAGGAAGTGAAAAAAAAAGGAGAAATGCATGAATTGAGTTAAGAGAAGAAGATCTGAGAGAGATAGAACTGACTTGGAACCAGAGCGGAGGGTGGAAGCCATGCGGAACTTGGGAGATCTGAGACTAGCCATCTGAGGAAGGGCGAAGGTTTGGGTTGGCAGAGGATTCAGTCTGAGAGCCATTCTTGGTTCTTATGTTTCCTGATTGGAAGACGATGAGAGTGAAAGAGATTTCGACAAACGAATTAGAAATTGTATGAGAAGAAAGAATGAAAGAAAGCAAGCCAAGAAGAAGAGTGATGTGAGGCAGCAAAGGAGGAGAGCAGCGAGTGAAAGGGAAAGAAGGGAACCACTTAATGGATGGTTTAGGCGCATCCCTTCAGGGATACCTTCGTCTTTTCCCCTCCCTCCCTAAAACCCTCCTCTTTTTTCCTTCTAATTACTCTATTACCCTTCCCTCTTTTACATTAAATCTAACGAACAACTACTATCAATTTTGTTGCAATAATTTTTGGAATATTAATATACATAAGGTCTGAAGAAATGTTAGATAAGCAACTTGGGTGATGAAGAGAATATTCTTACTAGGTTTTTAGTGAACAGATTTGAACAGGGACGTGAAAGTATAAAAGATTAGTAATATATCTTTAATATATTATTTTTAAGAAAAATTCTGTAAACTTTTATATTGGTTTAATTTTTATTTAATAAACTCCACTCATTTTTTCAGTTTTAAATTAACTTTGAAATAGTTAATAATGTGATATTAATTTTTTTTTATTATAATAGTTTCTTACCTATTAAAGGGGGTGAGAAGTAGTTAATGAGTTGAATCTAAAACTCAAATTTAGGAGAATGTCAATGTTTGATTGGATTGTACTAATATTCTAAATAAGTAGTCTTTAGAAAATCTTAAAACATGAAAAAAAGTAGCGTCTTACCACGTGAATATCGCAATAAAATCTTAAAACATGAAAAAAATTAGTGTTTTCACCATTTTTTTTTATTTTATTTCTTTAATCTTAATTATTTATAGTTTTGGTTGCTTACTATTTTACATAGTTTTTTCAATTTTTAATTGATTTAGTTTTATTGACCTGGTACTAATCACATCCCTTAATATTTGGGTATTTGGTGTGTTCATTTACCATAATATATTTGTTTTATGTCTATTATTTTATATAAAAAATGTTATATAATCAGTGAAAATATTTTCAGAACTTTTATAAAACTATAAAGTTTTGATACTGCTCTTTCTACAAATATTTTATTATTTAATAATACCATACTTGTTTTCCAATAAAGAATTGACATGAGACCTAACAGGACCTCTAAACAGTAAAATAAATTTTATAAAGACAAAAGTTTAAAAATTAAAAAATTAAAAGCTTTAAACATATATTACAAGCATCGAAAATATATTTAAGCACTTATTTAATTGTTAATTAATTACAAACCAAGTTAGCTGAAAATTTTATTTGTTAATAGGTTAAGTACTGCTTTATAATTAACTTTCACACAACCAAAAATAAACATTCTGATTAATAACCTCTTAACCTAAGATTAGGATGATGGTTAATATAACAATTAAAGTGTTTTAAATATTTTATTAAATAACTAAAATAACTTGGTATTTGATTGTATTGCGCCACAATTGCTAAAACTCTTTATTACATGTAAGTTGATTGTACCTGAACTTAGGGGAAAAAAGTCTTACAACATAAATATTCCAACTAGATACATTAAACTTTTCAAATCAATTTCCTTATTTCAATATTTAAATTTCGATACAGAATATAATATAAAATAAATTTATTTTTTATATTTAACTTTTAAGATATGCATCAGAAGAATATTTTCCCTTGCAAGAAAAATATAAACATTATAAAACATGTTTAAGTATTTAAAATATAAATGAATGTTACTTAACTCAATAATACTTAATGTTGATTTTTTAAATGTTGATTTTTTAAAATACCTTAAATATAAACTTAATCTCTAATGAATAATAATTTTTTTAAATGAAGATTAAAAAATGTAACTAACATTTATATTTCACACTATTTTTGAATATGCTAATGATCTTAGTATTTATAAACAAAAAGACAAAAAGATCGATTTTAAAAGACAGATAAGAATAAAGATAAAAAAGAATTTATCATTTTTAAAATAAAAAAGTAAATAATGTTGGAGATTGATTTTGTTATTAGAATAATGTATGAGAAATATGATATGATAATGGAAGTTTAAGTAATTAATGATTGATTGAGTGAGAAGTTAAATCAAGTCTCTTACTTCTAGAACAACGGTCTCTCTCATTCAATGAGATATTAATCAAGTGAGAAATTTTTTCTTTGTGTAAGAGTAAGGTTTTTGTTTCGATGTGCTTGCAACACCCAAAATATACCCGTAAGTATACTAGGTTGTTGTAGTAAACAAGTGTTGTATCCATAGAAATTTAAAGGAAATAATAATATTTTGAGCAGTTTGATATAATATAAAACTATTTTTGTGTAAAAAGTGTGAGTGTGAAGGTTATGAGTGTTATAGAGCCAACTTAGAACTTAATTTAAGCTATTAAAAGAGTGATTTTAGTGTTTGAACCGTGTTGAAGCTTGTCTTCACAAATTCCTCCTCTCTTGTATCAGATCTTCCTCCAAATTTGTAGCTTTAGATGATCAAGTCGTGAGAGTACTCTTTATGTACTTTAGGCCCATCCCGATATCAAAAAATTAATATATTGCCTACTATCCAGTGTGAAACCTGTCAGTGATTGCGTACGACTCACTTGCATTATAAATAAGACTCTATTCCAACTGCACATCTCTGGTCTATTTCATTCAAAAACATACATGAAAATTGTTTAGACCATAACTTAAAGACTAGCTTCCACTCAATCTTAAGTCAGTTAAATAGGATAAGTGATCAATTCATCCAACAATCAAGCATAAACCAATTAACCCCTTTAAATTAAATGAAAACTGCATAGATAAAAGTGTCACCGAATACAAGAAAGTTTGAATCTACTACATCATGCTCCAACATAATGGAGGTTTAGTTCCTCATAAATATTGAAGGAAGTACATGTAAGGAGGAGGAAAACATCTCAAAATCCTCTAAAGATATATCTTTGAATTACAAGGATTATATGTGAGAAGACTCACTAGAGTCTCTCTCTAGAATACCCTAAGAGATCTAACATTGAAGTCCCTTTCTCTCTTCCACCACTTCTTTTGAATCTATCCAGAATGCTCTTACTTATAGACTTTCACAACACGACTTAAGCAGTGGCTCACGACTCCAATGCCGAGGTTTCCTCCATTACTCTGGCTACGAATTGTTGGGCTAGAGTTGCTTATTAGTGAAACACCCTTCTATGGCTCAAGCTTCAACTTATGCAAAAACAAGTAAAATTAGGATAGTTATTACAGGCTTTGTACACAATCGAAACAAGATAAGTGCTAATTAAATATTGAAAATCACTAATATCAACCACTTGTGAAAAAAATTTTGTTTAATCCAAATTGACCAAAGGATTTAGACAAGAAATATTGTTGAACACATACGTTTTAATTGACTAAAGTAATCAAATAATTGATTGAAAAACTAACATAATATTTTATTATTATCACAAAGCGAGTTTTAACAAACACAATCAACCTTTTTATCAAAGATAAATAAAGATACTTTAACATTGACAAATTAATTGATTATACACTCTATAAAAATTAATTTTGTTGTGCAAATTCAACTTATGCAAAGATGAAGAAATTGAAAATTAATAAAAGAAAGGATAATAGAGCACAAGAATTTTTATATTGGTTCACTCATAAGAGCTACATCTAGTTTAACCAAAGGAACCTGAGCTTTCCTTTCCATTATAACAAGAAATTACAATAATTCTTTACACACAATTTCTTGAAATACAAAAAATCATACACTTCTCGAAACACCCTCAAGAGGAACATACCTAATAGCAAAACACCTTCTTGCAAACCTGAAATTACACCAGAAATAAGAAACAACATACAAGACATATAATTGATAAAACTTGGATGATTAGTTGTCCTTAGTCAATCAAAGGATCTTCTTCCAAAATCAATATAGAGACAATCACAACTTTAAACTCCACGAACAATAACTCACATATTGCAGCACCTCTAACTCTCATGAAAAGTGTTTTGTTGATTTCGTCAAAAGATTTTTCAAGGTTGAAAAGTCACCATTAACAAGGATTAAAGATGAGAACATATAGTCTATTTTGATCAACATATTAAATCAGTTGAAAATAGCAATCAATCAATTAATTTTACTTAACTAAGTTAAATCAACTGATTATTAGTTATTTAGGCCGATTTGATACATTGGTCATATACATTAGTCCAAAAACATAAAGATTAGACCTCAACATGTAAGACCTGTGAAAAATATAGTAATTAGAAATAAAATAGACTTTGATATTTTTGGGCTTGGTAATTGGTGTTTTTGTGTGTACATTTTGGTTATAACATAATTGTTATGTACATTGTTCATATACATTAGTCCAAAAACATAAAGATTAGACCTCAACATGTAAGACCTGTGAAAAATATAGTAATTAGAAATAAAATAGATTTTGATATTTTTGGGCTTGGTAATTGGTGTTTTTGTGTGTACATTTTGGTTATAACATAATTGTTATGTTATTTTTTGATTTTATTTTAATAAAGTGCAACACATGCTTTCGTATGTTTGTTGGATTGTGATATGTGTGTGTTATTACCTGATGGCATACCCCTAGCCATGACCTAACACATTCATTAAAAGTTGGATTCATCTATGGAAGATGGGCCTAGACTCTTTCTCTTGAACCATCTTAAGCCATCATGAAGATTTAGTTGAGTAAAAATATAATTTTTGGGCCATGTATTTTGGGCCAAGTAGTATTGGTTTTATTTGGGCTTTGTATTATGGGTCAAGTAATCTAGATTTTTTTTACACTTTGTATTATATGTCTAGTAGTGTAGCGTTTTAATTGGGCCTTGTATTTTGGGGCAAGTACAATAACGTTTTGACCACCTAAGTCAACATTGGGCCTTAAGCACAACATTGACCAAGGTGGACGTCCAAATGGGTGTATTGACCAAGGGGTCAACATTTTTGGCCAAGTTTGGAGACCAAGGGGCTTTTTCGTCCTAGATATGTGGAGCACCCTATTGGAGAGTTTTTGCTCCAAGTTAGTGCCATATGTCACTTAAGGAATTGAGAGCTTTTCCATAGGTAGTGGTCACATGTCATCCTCTCATTTGAGAGGATTTTTTCCACTTGTCTCCCTCCTATTGGAAAGAATTTCTCCTTGCTCTCCAAGCCAACCAAGGTGACTCTTTTAGGTTAAAGTTTATACCCATTATTTAGACACCTTAGTCTATAAATAGAGGTGTTCTCCATCATGTAATTACCTTTGGAAATAGAGTAAAGTTATGTTGCCATTTTGTGCATACAACCTCTTCTAAGGTTACCTTAGGCTAGAACAACTCAAGTGGTCTCCTCTAGCCACCTTCCTTCAAGAGTTGGCCTAACCTATCTTAGAGAACCTTAAACACTTCATCTTTCACCATTCAATACACCAAAACCAGGAACCTTCTACCTTCATTCACCACCATTCCGCAAACCTCCATGAAACTATGAGCTCCTTGGTCTTTTTGGCTTGGTTGCTTTTAGATTTGGCTTGTCTTAGATATAGCATTGCCATCATTTGGTATCAAGAGCCTTGGTTCTTCAAAGAGCTAAGTTTATTGGTCTTGATCCCTGGTTATTTTCGTGTTGTTTATTTCATTTCCTTTACTTGTCTTTTATTTGTTTTTACTTGATCATATTTTGCGTTTTATGGTTTTAGTTTGCTATCTTTTGGAACCATTCTATTTTAACCATTAGGTTTCCATTTTTTGCTTTGTTTATGTGTTTTTAAACTTTTTTTTGGGTCTTTTATTGACATATATTTGGTGCATCTTATTGCTTGAATCATTTTAAGTTTTTAATTCATCCATGTTTGTCTAGAGTGATATGTAGTTCTTTTCTTGTCATTTTTCACTAGTAGTACTTGGAAAAATCATAAAAAAAATATAACTTGAATTTCAAAACTACACCATATACAACCATTTGAGGGTCTTATCTTTGAAGTTTTGGGTTAATACTTGCCATTAGATCATTGGTAAGCTTCCATGAAAGAAGAATTGCAAATAGAGAATACACAATACAACACCATCACAACACAAGCAAACTAACTGAAAAACGAAAACAAATTGGAAACAAAATGTTAAAATGCAAATAGAAAATGAAATTAAATACAACAACCAAACTCAGAAAACGAATTTAAACATAGAAACAAAACTTAGAAAATGAAATGGAATTTGAAAATTGGGAATGAGGAAATTGCGGAATAGAGATAGACGAAATTGCATTGGAAAACCATATGGAAAACGAAAATGAAATTAAAAGACGAAAACAGAATTACTCTGAAAAACAAAATTAGAAAACCTATGGTGTAGCACTGTTCACGTCCCAATAGCTTCTAAAATGAAAATTAGAGAATGAAGGAGTCTAAGGGTGGCTGCTGCCTGGGCACAAGACTCTAGGTTAGCCCTTAAAATGGGCTTTTTCCAAATCTACCCAAAAATGAGCCCAAAATCTAAATCTGATCCAATATTCAAATCTAGTCTAAAAATTAAAAAAATAAAATTACAAATGAAATTAAAAACAATTGTTGATGTGGAAAATAAAAATTGGCGTGACAATATTCTTGTTGTCCCAAAAATATAATTCCAAAATTTGCCCTGAAAATAATAATGGAAATAATTAAACTCAAATAATTCAAATTAATTAAAATATGAATTACTCGTCAAATTAAGCGCAAATATCAAGACTGAGGAAATATTGGTCAAATTAAGCACGCTTTTCTAATTAAATCTAGTACAAGAAGCTAAGTGAATGAGAGAAAATATTGATTCATCAATAGGTTTTGGATGACTCAAGTGATGTGATGTAAGTATTTGAGTTTGTTTACAAGGGGATGTGAGGCTTGAGTGCATGTATGATATGTTAAGTATGTTTTCTAGTGGTGTGGGGATGATGTTTATGTGTTTTGAATACTTGATATTTGTTAAGAATGAGTTTGGGTTCAACATTAATCGATTATCGTAAGTAATAATCAATTATTTGGGCGAGCTTTATGAACACCATCAAATGGATGGTTAAGTTGAAGCCTTGAACAAGATTATAGTTTTAGAACATAAACACAAGCTTGGTGAAGGAAAAAAGCATGGGCTAAAAAGGCTACTAAAGGTGTTTTTGGCGTGTCGATGCTCACTACACATCTTAACTAAGGAAACCTTATTCAACTTGACTTATGGGACAAACACAATTATACTTATTGAGGTAGGAGAGCCCACTCTCAAAAGGCAAATGCAGAACACGACCATGAATGTCGGTCAAATCCAAGGTGAATTAGATAACTTAGCCAAGAGGAGGGAGGTGGCAATTGTACGAGCAGAAGCCTACAATAGGATGGTCACTTACAAGTACAATAGTAAGGTCAAGATAAGAAGCTTTGCTGAAGAAGACCTGGCGTGGAGGAAGACGAATAAAGCTCAAAATAAAGCAACATAGGGAAAGTTCAATGCCAACTAAGAAGGGCCACTTAAAGTCACTAAGAACCTAAAGAATGGGGCATACTGACACTTGAAATGCTTGAAATGCTTCACACCTCAAAGCTTTATTTGAGTTAATGTTGAATGTACTGAATGATGTATTCTTTTCTACCACTAATATTTTCCCCTAAGGAGGTTTTTGGCCAGGGAGGTTTTAATGATGCACCTCTATCACAAAAGTCTTATTTATCTACATGTTTTATTTTCAGAAGCTTAGAGGGTGCGTTCAAATTTGGAACCCCTCCCAATGACACAATTCAATTGGCTAAAGGTGACTTTTAATAAAAAAAAACCTCTCTCGATCTTGTAACAATTGGTTAAGGGCATGTTCACTAGTAAACCCCTCCCAAATGACATCAAAATTTTGGTTAAGGTTGAGCCTCACAAAAGTGAATCAGTACCAAGTCTTACATTAAAATAGACAAGGCATATTTCGATTATGGAACCACTCCATAACAATAAAAATTCATGAAGGAAGTCGAACGACAAGTTAGCAAAATACCTAACAATATACCCATAACAATTAGGGAAAGACAAATTTAGAAAATTAATGTTCGAAAAGAAAGCATTAGTATTGGAAGACAAATAATTATCAATTTTTAAAACTAAAAAGCAAAAGACAACTATGAGTTCTTTTATGTGGTATGCTAGTCAACAACCATTCAATTGAGCACAATCTATTCAAGAGGGACTAGAAGATTGACATCATTAATAAGCATCTCATGGAGAAACATCAATTCCCCATTATAGGAGACTTTACACACATCAAACCTACCCTTGTTGAGTAGGATGTCATAGAAGTATGATGCTTGGTCAAGGTCTGTTGGCCCGTGTTGCCCAATTACTTCTCACTCAGTTGTTGCAAGCTTGCTTGACAAGGTCATATTCTTCTTAGTCAACTTAGTCATCCACTCCTTGTCCTTTTGACGACAAGTGCCAAGCGCTTCTCCTCCTCAATCAATTTGGTTAGTTTGACAGACATATCTTCCTTACCCTTAGAGTACCCAACATGAGCCATTACTGCATCCTTCAAATGGGCGGGTGGAAGTAGAATTACCTTTGAAAGCATAATCTAAATTCTTTTGGGAGTCAGCCAACTCTTTCTCTAAGCGAGTTACGCCCACCAGATCACCTCTAGGTTTAACTCGTTGGCTAAAAAAGGTCGCTCAAACACTCGGCTTGGTAAGAACGTCTAGTGCGTCTACCTCATAAAAGACCCTTGACGAGTTCCTTCTCAATCGAATTAAGGTTGAAGGATACCTTATTACTGACCCTAAACTCAGCCCCAAAGATCCTTCCAGCCAAGGGAGCCAAAGTCTCATCACCTCGATGACTTCGCTTTGGAGAGCGAGTTGAGGAAAACTTCTCGTCGTACCTTATCTTCTTATCCTTTTTCATCTTGCCCTTATCCCACCAATCCGACTTGGAAGAGGGAACTACCTTCAGAGGTGAAACATTAAGGATTAGAGGATCATCCTCCTCTACATGAATGATTGCTTATCCGGACGATTTTAAGACGAGTACGATTCATGTCATGTGAAGTCTACACCTTCCTAGAACCACTAGGCTACATGAGATGCATGTCTAGAATCTTCATAGAGAAGTCTATCTTTTTTTGAATTAGCAGCCGTCATGACATTAAGAACAAAACAAAAAATTTAATGAAGTTAAACATCGGATGGAAAGTGAAGCAAACGAAGGAAATCTACTTACCAAAAAATCATTACACATATTGTAAGAATTATAACAATTGAGGAGCTATTTGGTTGAGAGCTTGCGATGGAGTTGATGGGGCACTTCCAATGTTGGAACCTCCTTAGGTGTCATCAAAGTCATGCGCGACGAGGTCAACTCAGCAGGAGACTGAGTCCAATAGAGGGGGAATATAATTCAATTGTTGGTGTAAAAAAAGTACCATCGATCGACATCCTTTATTGCAACTTAAAAGAAATCAAACTTAAACCTGTTATATGAAGCAAAAAAGAGTTTAAGGACTCACTTATCTGATTCACTTATTAAGGACACCCACTCTTTCTTATCGTGCGTGCAAGTGCAAGTGCAAAAATGATGGAGGAACAAACTAGGCGTTGGGGTCAGATCTAAGACCATGCACAATATCCAAAAGGTTTGTATAGTGGCCCAACCATTCGAGTGAAGTTGGGTCAGTGCAATCTTCAACGCTCATAGCACCCCACCTAGAAGTCATCAAAAGGATTCCCGATGTGTAGGTCGGTGAAGAAGCAAGCGTACACGAAGAAGAAGCCCAACTTTGAACTCCCCGTACCATGACACACATGCTTGTTCCCATTGTGCACCAAAAGGTTCACCGCATAATCCTCTATGTTATCGTTGAACATCCACCCACTCGACCAAATCACGCAGGTCGTCACCTCATAGAAACCCAAGTAACGTATTCGCGAACCTCGTGGGAACCCACCCATAACCTAGAATCATCGACAAATTAATCTCACCCCCTCGCCGACTGCGTCAACCTCAACCTCTATTGTCTCACCTTGGGCAAGCTCTTTAGGAGCCTTGCCCTCATTCTCAACATTTGTATTTACATTTGTAACACTAATATTGATGAACGACACGCTCTGCTCGATTGACTCTTGGATCCAAAACAAAGACCCAAGGGACCATGAGGACGAGGTAACATTATTAGCATACCCCCGACCCTTCCAACCAAAAGGCTTCTCAAACAAAGAAAGACGAACGATTGACATTATTACCTTGAGAAGAAATTATCGGTAGAATAATATAGGCCGACTAGTCAGAATATTAAAAGTAGCATACCAGTCTATAAGTCGATCAATCATGTTAGTCATTGATCTTGAATGTGACCGATCAGTTGACATCTAATGCGATTAATGTAAGATCCTTGAAAATATTTGTAACTCAGATACTAAATTAAAAAAAAAAGTAAATAGTGAATAGTAAATTGTGAATAGTAAAAAAAAAAAATTATTTTTGGAGAGGATAAGTGTTCCACGTAGCTTTGAGATCAGAATTCACCAATTTGCAAATAAAAAATTATTTTTGTAATAGTAAAATGAATAAAAAAATGAATAGTAAAAATGAATAGTAAAAATGAATAGTAAAATTTTTTACTATAAATAGCCAAGGGGGGAGGCTGAAAATTTACACCAAAGAACTTAGAAAATTTTTGAGAGAAGAGAGTTGGAAGAATTTCTAATTTCAAAGGGGATATTCTGGAAGTTTTCAGAGAGCGAGGAGATTAAGTCTGTAATAGAGGTAAGGGAAGCTAACCTTGAGTATCTCCTTTTGTATTATCTTGAGTCTTGAATATGCTATATTTTGCTTTTGTCTGATCTTAAATCTTGATTATGGAGTATTTTGTTTCTGTATGATTTTGAATTTAAATGAGAGTATGCTTTTGTGTTGATATCCAAGTGTGATAGTTGTAAAACGTGATATTGATTATGTTATGCCATTTGTATGTTATTAGTTGTTTATTTTTGTATTTTGGAAGGATTAGAAATTGTCTAACCGGCTCTGCCAGATTCAATTTCTTGTTTCCCTAAACGTTTTATTTCTTTACTTATTTATTTTATTGCACTTTGGAAGGATTAGAAGTTGTCTAACCGGCTCTGCCAGATTCAACTTCTTGTTTCCCCAAACTATTTATTGCTTTACTTATTTATTTTATTGCATTTTTGGAAGGATTAGAAGTTGTCTAACCGGCTCTGCCAGATTCAACTTCTTATTTCCCCATACATGTTATTGTTCTTGTTATTTAATTATATTGTATTTTTGGATGGATTAGAAGTTGTCTAACCGGCTCTGCCAGATTCAACTTCTTGTTTCCCCATGAATTTTTATATTAAGATTATTTTTATGATTGTCAAATATTGTATTCTTCTATGACCATTTATTGTAATGTTTTATTATTGTTAATTGTTTATAATTATCTTGTATGAATTCTATTATGGATGTTTATTGTGATGAATTTATTGAATGAGTTTGTTGGCTGAAATTGATCTTGTTGGGAGGTTTGGAATAAGGGTTCTGTAATAACTTGTATATGGGTATTAAATAGATATACAGATACTGGTTGAGGTTGTTGTGAGAGGAAGTAAAATTAAGCATTTTAAGATTTAGAGCATAAGAAAATAAGGTAGATAAATTAAATAAATAAATTGTTAATTATTGAGGACCTCCCTTTGTTGGTAGGATAGAGGAACCTTAAAAACCTGAGTTGGCACATCCCTGATCATAGAGCAGCCCTGGCCTGGTCCAGTCAGTTGTGACTAGTCATATGTGCTGGCGTCGAAGGTGAGTTTGATGCGTTCAGACATCTGGGTCCTCTCCGGTGACCAATTGGGGTAAAGAAAAATCTATAATAGGATGAAAATAAAATAAAACAAGTTGATTGTAGATGCATAATATTATCATGGTAAAAATTTCATATATATTTTATTTATCATTACATTGAGCCCAGACTTTAATATGTAGTTCTTAAGATATGTTGATATATTTTGGTTGATCCATGATCTTTGTTTGGTGAAAATATGTTGAGTTATACTCGTTATGGGCAAAATGAGTTTATAATATGAAGCATGATATCTGGCAATATGTTTGATTTATTGATACCAAAACGGGTGATTATGAATTCATGATTAAAGAATGAACATGATTGAGTTAGGTGGATAAGAGGGTATGAATTGTTGGTTTTATGAAATGTTGGGGTGGATATGAGAAATCATTACTTATGAAATGATGTTTACTACCGGGAGTAGTTTGTTCGAGTTATACCATGAGAGTTTGGTATGAGCAAAGTAACACTTGAGGTTTATGAAAGCAGGCAGAAAGTGGTCTGACCATAAGGCTTTGACATAAACATATGATTCGTAAGTTTTATAGAAGCAGGCAGAGAGGAGTCTGACCATAAGGCTTCAGAAAGTAAGACATACTATATAAGTGAGGCTTAAGGAAGCAGGCAGAGAGCGGTCTGACCATAAGGCTTCATGAGTAAGCATGGAACACTTGTAAGATTTATGGAAATGAGAAAGATGATTTTGATAATGATGAATTAATGACATCGGAATAATGATATTTTATCAATTGCAGAAATACATGATTATAATATTTTTATTACAAGTTTAATGATTTTATGATATGGTTGGCTTACCCTTATTTGTTTGTGCTATGATCATATAACTCATGTTATATGTGAATAGATAATGTCGCAGATGCGGTTGAAAAAGCTTAGAGATGAGAGAGACGCGGGGAAAAAAATTTCAGGGATATTTTGTAAAAAGAATAAATTTGTATTGGAAAAATTATGTTGTGTAAAACTTATAAGTTGAAATTCGAATTTATGTTAAGTGGTGAAGACTATATTGTTTGAAGTTTGTAAGTTTGGTATTGTACTTTGGGAGAATTGAAATAAAGTTTGATGGTTTATAAAATATATCAAATTAATTTAGTCTCTACTATCAGTAATACCCTTTAAAATATTAGGGTGTTACAATTAATGAGTCTGAAAGCAGCTTAATGCAAATTAGTTAAGTAATTGTATCAGGGTATGAACGTGTCATAATTAGATTAGTGATAATTAGTAGTATAAATAGGAGGTTCAAGTAAGATAGTTTTTGAAATTGATTATTGTATTTAATATTATTGTGTCCAGACAACTACTAACTTAAGTACAAGAGTTGTTCCTAAGAAACACACTTTGTAACGGACAAATCAGAGACAAAATAACTAGAAGCCAAACCATCAAGAAAGTGAGAGTGTTTGACCAATTTTGTAGAAACACTATCCTAAATTATATATTATATAATGTAAAATGGAAAAAAAATCAAATGAATGTATTAAAAATGTGATTCATAACTTTTGTTTTAAACAGCATGTGTGTGGTTAATTTTGTAGAAACTTATATAATGTTAAATGGAGAATATCAATGAATGTATTGAAATTTGTTAATGTGGTTCATATTTTTTTCTTAAAATAGAACCTTTAAATAGAACGTGTGGTTAATTTTGTAAATAATAAGATAGATACTAGATATGTGATAGTTTTGTGAATATATTAATTTCTCTAAGCACTTCAAAGATCATATAAATATATTACAAGATAAAACAAAAACCAAATACGTACATGAAATAAAATATTTTACTACATAACGTTATAAATAAAAAAAAATAAATTATAAGAGATATTTTATTAACAGTTTAAGTACAAAGATACCATGAATTAAATGTTATAAAATTATTAAAGCCATATATTTTAGTTTATGTGCTTATAAGTACAAAGGAAGCAACTAATTTTATAATGAGTTCATCACATCTCTACAATAATTTGAGAATGAAAAGTAGAAGGAAAAGAGAGTAATATCTGAAATGGAAAATGCAGAGTTATAATGGGTCTGTGTAGCTGTGTAGCTACTACAGTGGTAAATGTGTATTTATCAGAATTTGATGAGTGTGTTCCCACTTTAGCAAAAATAGTTGATGTGTAATGGGTGGGAGAGAAAAGGGTGTTTGTCCATAGTCAACCTATGCATTAATTATAACCATTTCGATAAAATCAATGTTCTTCAAACTTCAAATCCATCAATCCTTTCCTACCACCAATGTGCCTACAAACTCTTAGGAACTCTATATTTAGCAATGCCTCAAATGCACCCAAATCACATGCCTCCCCTCCAAAAACAACTTTTACAAAAAATAAAAATTAACTATACCCTATTTAAAAATTAAAAAAAATTAAAAATTGTTAAATTTAGTTTTTGCCTGGACTAATTTTAGTTTATAAAAAAAATTACTGATTTTTATAACGAAATTTCTTCAAATTTTCTTTTATCTATCTACTCATGGGATGAATATTGATTAAGCAATTACTATGGCATGTGGTAATCAATGTTAAAATTATTTATTACGGTGAGAAATATATTTTTTATGATATTTCTTAATGTGTTTCTATATGATTTTTAATTCTTTTAAAAATAGGTTAAGGTTAGCTAGACACAACACAATATAATTGATATTCTTCTTCTACTTTTTTCCGTAAGATTAAATGCAGTGCTTTGTGATTTTTGTAAGAACTAATTCAAGATATTTCATACATATTTATTGTTCCACAATATAATTTTAGTAATTTCATCACATGTAGTTAATTTTTATAGTTGTTATTATAAATTACACAAAGGTCAATATACACTTATATTTTTGCTTATATTTTTTAGAATAATCAATCCATGCACTATCCATGTATATTTTCATTGAAATACTATTTCACAATATTTTACTAATTTTGCTTCATCTTATATATATATATATATATATATATATATATATATATATATATATATATATATATAAATTCGATATCTGTGTAAAATAATTATAACTCAGTTTTAATAGTGTAATGTTGTCCTACTTAAAATAATGATGTGTGACTTATAGAATCTTTATAAAACGTGGTCGGCGTTAATTTTAAGGAAGAAGAAAAAAAAGAAGAAAAAGAGTAATATTAATATATATCAAAGTTAGTTAATAGCGCATGAAAAACATTATGCTGAATTGAAAGCAATGTTTTAATTAGTTTAATTATCTAACAATAACATGTTTCATTGGATAGACTTATTTGCCAAGAGGTTTTTATTGGACGGTTACAGAACTCTTTTCCTCCACATTTATGATCTGAAATAAATCTGTTTGACTTAAAATGCCAATTTAAATTTGCATCCATCTTTATAGTGAAAATCATCTTCAACTTTTTGCTTTGAAAATGAAAGACAGGATATGATAGAGTAATTATTTATATTATTATGACGTATTATTATTTATGGAAATTTAATACGAAAATGTTATTTCGTGTCATTGAAGTATATAAATAAAAAAGGGAATTGAATTTAATAAGATAAAATAATTATATATTTTGAAACTTAGAGCTAAAGTATACTGGTAATAAAAATATTAAAAATGAAAATTTTATTATTATATATAAAAATATAATATTAATTTTATAAAATTTGTTTAATTTTAAGAGAAATTAACTATATAAATCAGCTATAATTATTGTATGATTCTTTTAATATTAATTTATATAATACGTATTATTTAACATATCATCTTAATATTTTTAGTTATCGGGGCACAGAAATTTAAAGTATTTCATTGATTGAAATATTAAAATTAAATAATCATTATCTTTAAAATCTCTATTATAATTTTAAATTTTGTACTTTATATAATATAAAATTATTTACGTAAATTAAGTACAATTTCTTTTTTTGAAAATTTATATTTAAATTTAATAAAAAATTGTAATTTAAGAATAATATATTATCAAGTCAAATGTAAAAGCTAGAAAATAAATAGTCATGATGTTTTTTAACAATGAGACTATATATTTTTAATATTAAATATAAATTTTATAAATAAGATTCATTTTTTAAAACTAAACTCAACCCTAAAATCTATCTCTATCTTCTTTCTAACTCCTCTTCTCAGTTGGTTATTTGTTTGATGATCAGAAAATTCTTAAGGACAAAAAGATCTTCCTATCCAATCTATCAATTTGAAAAAAGAGTAGTTAAATATTTGTTCTTTTCTAGGATTCCACGTTTCTTCTTTACATGTGGCTATTTTTCAGTTACATGCCTCCTCTAAATTTTTTTAAGTTCTCTGTTCATCAATGGTAGTAACTACATGCCTTTATTATGTTTTTATTTCTTGTACGATAAGTATCCTTAAAACTATGAGAGTAACTTTTGGCCTTTTAGAGCGGTTAAGCTTCGAAAAGGTAAGGGAAGCTAATTACCATTTTAATATTATTAATGTTTGATAAACTGTATTGCATGTTTGTTGTAGCCTGAATTTGGATGACATGTAGAAATTATGTTTTAAATGATTTATTAAATGTATTGGCTTCTGTATTGTTTGGTTTATTTGGTTTGAATGGGTAGTTTTGGTATGTTGAATATTAGTTGGTTTATTAATGAATTTGAGAGTCTAAAATTGGCATGTCTGAGCTGATGAACTGTAACAAAACTTTGGTTTGGAATAAATTAGAAGAAGGGTGAGTTTGAGCATAAAATGGGGGTTTTGACTGGTGCAATTCTAAAATCATGATTTTGGGAGCCTACGATCTTGGGACCATTTAGAACTTAGTTTGCCTTTTATTGTACTAAAACTCTAGTGGTGAGCATTTGGTAGATCGTCTCGTAGATTGTCTGGTAAGGAGTCATTTGGCAATGAGCCATCTGGTAAGGAGTCGTCTGGCAAGGAGTCTTGGCAAGGAGTTGCTTGACAAGGAGTCATCTGGTAAGGAGTTGTATGGTGGTAAGCGTCTGGTAGATAGTCTGGTAAGGAGTTGTCTGGTGGTACGAGTTGTCTGGTAATAACTAAGTTACTAGAAATCTCAAATTTGGGGTTCTGAACATCAGTTTTGGGCGTTCTTTAGGTTGTTTTGAGGGGTTTAGACCTTTCTAGAGCTGTTGGTGAGGGTTTCTAAGATGATATATACAGAATTTTCAAATCCTGCAGTAGTATAATCGATTGTGTTATTTATGTAATCTGTTATATTTTTCTTTTTGTTTTAACATATTATCTCAATTGTATAATCGATTATTTAAAGACTTAAGCCTATTATTGCTTCTTTTAAAAATCTTAACAGATTAGGCTCTTTATGTAATGGATTAGACTAAGTTCTTTGTTTAAATCGATTATTAAACTTATATAATCGATCATTTCAACCCTTAACCATATTAGCTATCCATTTGACATCCTTAACAAATTATCTCACTTATATACTAGATTATGGCTTACTCTCTATTTTAATCGGTTATGTACCTTGTATAATCAATTATAACATAGCAGTTTGTCTCTGTTAGCTTTCTAAGTGATCTGACAAAATCTAATAGATTATATAACTGATTTAATCGATTATTTATACCAGAAATGATATTATTCATGTATTTTAAGTTTGATTCATTCAACATTAATGGATTCACATATCTAGCACAAACATGATAAAGATAAAACATTTGTTATGTCATTTTGTTGTGCAATAAACCATTATTAATCATTTAACATTCATCATAAAAAACAAAGGTATAATGAGACTAAGCTCCCCCTATCAACACAATTGTTTTCCATTAAAGAAGATGCGAAGAATCTTAAATGACACGTTGATGGAAGAAAGTGTGATAATCTTCTTTGACACCCAGATGATTCCTCATAATAGAAGAAGATTGATGAAACATTTCCAGAATTTGGTGTAAATCCAAGAAACTTAAAACTTGTATTTGCTACCAATGGTATTAATCCTTATGGGAACTTAAGTAGCAAACATAGTTCATGGCCAGTTTTTTTCATGATTTACAATCTATCTCCTATGTTGTGCATGGAGAGAAAATATATGATGTTGTCTATAATGATATTGGATCAACAAAATAGAAAATGTAAGATAGTAGCCAACAAAATAGAAAGGGTAAAGTCAACCCTTACGCATCTCCCAACAAATGTGGAATTAATTATTAACAAATTAGTTCTTATAAAAACTATACAAAAGGGTTAGTAAAATAAAAATGATAAAGAAGATAAAGATCAACAAAAGATTAAAGAACAAAATAACAAAAGATAGAAAGAAATAAATTTATAAAAATATTTAAAAGATAAACAAAATAGGTTAATTTCACTACTTTTTCAAAATAGGATTTATCATTGGTTATCAAAATATTATTGTTCAATTAATTATTATCTTAGATTTTCAAATTAATCAATGTAAATTCTGAATTAATTTGTTAGTGTTCTCAATATTAACCAAAGTACATTCTTAATTAAATATTACTATGCTTAGTCATGTCTATTCTTTTACCTCTTATATCAAGTAAAAATTTAATTTACCAAAGTACATTCTTGACTAATTCTTCTTAAAAGTTTTTACCACTAATCAAAGTACATTCTCAATTATTGGCAAAAACTTATTCAATTACATGAAAGCTTCGAACTTTAATCAAAGTAAATTCTCAATTAAAATTAAAAACCTTTGGACTCATATGATTTATATGATATGTAGATTTAACATCATGCTAACTCATTACAATGTAAAAATCATTACTTTTACTTTATTAAGAAGAAAAAGACATAAATCAAAATAAATCACAAGAATCAAAAGAACAAATAAATTTATTCATCTAACCTCAAAATCTAGTTAAGAAATTACAACAAAATCAACCCTAGAGGCTTAGTACTTCATGGAATGTGGAAACAACATGAAAATATAAGAAGAGAGGGTGAAGAACATGATAGAAGAAAGAAAGGACGAAATTTGAACCCGCAAAGGATTCCTCATCTAAGTTAACAAATATCACCATTGAAAATTTATTTTCATTGTTCACATAAAAAAACTTGTTATATATAGCATATGGCTTATTTCAATATCATCAAGTGCATTAGGATTGTTAATAGTTCACGATTTCTGGTTCTTATGTATAGAGGAACACCGACAAGGTTCTAATGGCGAAGGGACAAAGTCGATTTGCCTCGTCACCAGCGTTATTCTACGTCGTCTCTCCCTCTCTTCATAATATATTCCCCAACCCCGCGGTAGACACTAATTGTACTTACAAAGCTGCATGTACCCTATGAAGATTATCTTCATGGACTTCCTCAATCTTCTATGCATCAAGTGGATTTATTCCCCCTAATGCTTGTCTCATCTCCTCTATGGATGGATGGTGGTGTGCCTACAAAAGACACTCTAACATCCAAGTTAGTTGGGTGCGTCAAATAGCAATTAATGTTGTAAAAATGAACTTGAATTATTTACTTTGATGGGTGTACTATTTAAAGGACAATTATGGGTTCGTGAGCCCTCACCTATATGGGTTTGGGTGGGCCATGGTCCATTTATCTCATGAGTCAATTTTCTGATTCAGAATGTGTTAAGTTAAAGAATAATATATGTCATTAAAGTATGTGAGGCCAAGTTAGAGCTAGGTAGAAATATGTCGTCATAGGTCCAAGTATCAGACCGACTTGTGGCTGAGTAGCATCAAGCCATATACAGTACAGATCTAAGACAAATATTGTAACTATGCATCCATATCCTTTCTCCCAAATCCTACCATGACTTTACAATGATGTTGAGATTGGTACAATTCAAAAAGATTATGCAAAAAAATTTAATTGTTAGATTAACCAAGATACAACTACATACATTATTATATAATCCAAGAATACTCAAATGTTACTTTCCAATTCCAAAGTATATCAGTAAAAAACCATAATAATACTAAATTGCCTATAGTTCATCATATAATCAAATATATACATCTCTTATATTTACTTTCATTATATCTTCAAATACATTCTAAAATATTCAATATCTATATAAAATTTGACACTAGTGTAGGAAAGACTTTTTATACAGCTTAAAAAAGGCTTTTTATACTAGTTTTCAGAACTGGTATAAAAACAAGTAGTATATAAAGTTTTCACTTTCTATAATGGTTTCAGTTCTAGAATTCGTATAGAAAATGTCACATTTTATATCGGTTAAGCCAATAACCAGTATAGAAAGTATTTCACACATTTTCATCATGCCCTCCATTTTTCTTTTTCTCATTCCCATCACCCACGTCCAAGCACAAGTGTTTGAATCAATAAAATGATTTTGAACATCAATTGCAATTGTTGAAATTCACGCATAACCTAACCTGCACAAAAGGGGAAAATAATTGTTACAAATTTTGAGCTTCTTCCCTTAATATAGAGAATCAAAAATACATTTAGATAACGAACAAGTGTTCATTGATACATCTAACTCCATAAACAAAGAAAAATAATAAATGGAAACTCTTTGTGAATACTAGGAACCTTTGTTGTTGATGTGTCTTTCTTCGTGTGGAACCCATCACTCGCCTAAAGGTTAATGCGCAATGGAATCCCGTCAGCCTATCTAATTGTCGCCTTGTTCTCCTCCACTTGCGATAGTCGCATCAGTGCGCATGTCATGTTCTCCTTTGCAATTGTAGTTGTTGTGCTCAACACTCGAACTAGCAACTTAATTGTATCGACAAAGACGATGGCCTCCTTGTTCTTGTCATATAGCGGCAGATTCAAAATCATGGTAATGTTGTATTCTTAGAGTTGGAGGTCCATCCAGGAAATTAGTGAAACTAAAAGTATTGTGTCGTGTGCAAGAAGAAACAATTAACGATAGAACACTTTGAGAGTCCTCTATTAGTGTGTTTGCAAATAAAAAAAATAAAAAAATATTTTCTATATCGGTAATAACTAGAACGACTATATAAGGTTTTCTTCTTTTATTACAAAAGTGCTATTGCAACCACTTTCTATATCGATTATAACTAGAACTGGTATAAAAATTGTTATCTTATTCAAAATTCTATCACCGTGTCACTTATTATAGCAGATAAATTATAACATATATAAAATGTTGTTATAAAAGTGAGTGTCTTTTGTGAATATGTTTAAATCTATTCTCAAACTTATGCTTCAATATCTTTTTTTTTATCAAAATCCAATAATATCATTTTAATAAAAAAGAACATATATTCTATAAAAATAAAGACTATTCAATATTATTACATCTAATTTAAATTACCTGAAAAAAATAATATTTAAAATATTTAACAAATAAAATATTGTTTTAAAAAATATATTTTTTTTCTCAATTATACACCTTTAAATAGTAATTATCATTATTATCTTACATCTTACTTTTTAACATTTACAAATCTAAATAGAATAATAATTTTTTTTATTAATTTAAAAAAAATACACACACACTAGGTCAGTGGTTAGACGGGTCTCATACTAGTCAGAGAACATGACATGTCTTTTTGTTTCTTTTTCTAAATGTGAGGAACTATAAGAATTTAACTGAAACATGCAACCCATTAATCAGATTTCATTTATGCTTATTATTATGCTTTGGCTTGCACGCTTCAAGAATATGTTGAACATATTCGAATATCGTATGATGTTTTCTTTGATACCATCTTTGCTGATGTTTGTTCTTGAAACCAGAATGTGCATAGGTTGTTTCTTACCATACATTAATACGTCTTCTCTTTTGGATACTTTTTTTCAGTTCAGTTTATACAGAAAACGACACAAACAATTACGTTACCTGAGGCAAAGTAAAACGGCACAAGGTATAATACAACAAAAACATACTCTTCCCCTTTGAACAAGATTTTTAAAAATAAAATTGCATTGAAAATGAAATGAACATTTCTTTTCTTCCACTTGTGTATTAATTTATACCTATTACGTGAAAAAGTAGCTTAAGTAATAGAAGGAATTGTTAGAGAGAGAAATTGATAATTGCTATGAAATACCTTCATAGGTAGTATTGATTGAAAATTTCTCCATAAGGTTTGAGATCAATAAATCGTAATAAAAGTCATATTCGAAACTAATTTCAGTAAACCAAAACATTTTAAGACTTTTCTTATTTATTTCAAACTTATAGATTTTCAATTTAAAAGATATTGTCTTCATTTAAATATGTTTGTAAAAGTCTCTCATTACATATCTCAAGCCTTCACGTAATATTATTATATATATATATATATATATATATATATATATATATATATATATATATGAATACTGGTTCATTTGAAATCAGGTGCTAGGGAAATTTTTTTACTAAAATATATGCTTACATAGATACAAACAATCTAATAATGAATTATTTTTGTAACTTAATTTTCAAATTTCTATAATAATAAAGTGAAAACAAAAGTTAGTTTGATCGATTTAAGAAAATTAAATAAATATAGTAATGAAAGAATTAATAATTATTTAAATGAATTAAGATAAATAAATATTTTATACAAATTTCTAGGCATAAATTAGTTAGAATGTTCATTATTGGTTGTGAAATTTTTATAAGAGAGAAATTATTTAATCAAAACTTAGGAATATGAACACAATTAGCTCTAGAAAAACATAACAAGGATAAAAGTAGATTCGTCCTATGTTTATCAATTGTTGCAATCACGAGAACAAAAATATAAAATAGTTAACAAAAATCATAGTTTTAAAGTTACTAAAGTTTATACAATTTTCTATATTTTGTTAAAAGATCAATAAATACGATTAAGTTATATGTTGCACATTTTTCCATTAGAAAATCTAGAACAAATCATATATTACAGCTTGTGTTAGTTAGTTTGTGCATGTTAGTTAGCGTGTTTGCGAGTGGTGCTAGTGTGTTTTGTGTGTATCTATGTGTATGTGTCTGTATTTGTGTATGTGTCTGTATTTGTGTTTGTGTGTGTTTATTTGTGCATGAATCCTCTAATATTTAGTTTCACATTTTTGAAAAAAATGGAAAATAAAGAATATAAATAACTAAAAATAGAAAATAAGAGAAAATCTAAAATTCTAAAATATTACATATGATTTATGCTTCTTCTTTTTCAAGCCCATGGAAGCCTTATCTAGTCTCTAAAAACTAAAAGCAAATGTGGGGATAAAAATAGACTCTAACTCCACAAGTCCACTAACAAAAAGTTTAAGTTAATATACACAAAAAAGTTAAACCATATGCCTTAACTTCTAAAAGTCAGAAAATAGTAGAGAATTCCAAATTTAGCAAACTATTTGTCTACTTTATAGTCCTAGAAATATAGAATCCAATGCAACTTACCACAAGTAATAACTATGGAAAAAGTCATAGCCAAAATAGGAAGTAAGATCAAATAATCCAAAAATACAAAATTAAAGCAAATATGTACAATTAACCAAGATTATTACTATTAAATTGAAATCGCTTAAAAACTGAAAAGTCCAATCACTATACAATAAAACTATAAGTATGTGAAAATATGTGTCATCAACCTTGTATCAACAAATTTATTTTCAATTTTAATGGGTACAAGGTCATACTTAAACCTCTGTCTCCTCGTAAGATGAATGATGAATAAATAAAAAAGAAAACTAAGAAAGCTCAAGAAAAATTCCTTAAGTTATCTAAGCTGTGTATGTTCATTTTCAAAACAACTCAACAGAGAAGAAAATGATTTAATTAAAAAAAATAAGAAGACAAGAGGATAACAATAAAGGGTGTGAACATAAACTAGAAAACAGGACCATAAAGAGTTAAAAGATGAAGAAAAGAGGAGGGGACAAGGAAGGGGAAAGGTGACATGTGATGACTGCATATTTATGCCCACATTTATGCTTTAAAATTCAAATTTTTTATGAATTCATGTGCTTGAATGGGTGATTTAAAGAGGATTTGTTATGATTGGATATATTGTGTTTGGAAATAAAAGGGACTTAAAAAGTGATTTTAATTGCATAAATTATTCTTGAAAATTCTTACGTTTATTTGTGCAGTTGAAATTATAATTTTTATTGGTCCAAATGACAATTCAAGGCCCAAAATAAGATTCTGTTGCAATTTTGAAGAATGCTGAAGGGGCTAAAGTGTAGATAGAGAAAATGTAGATAGAGAAAATTTCAGGGCATTTGTACAATTTTGAAAAGTTAGAAAAATTAAAAGATAAAATTTAGTGTTGAAATAATTTAATTTGGGAATATCAACAGAAAATATCTTCCAAATAATTATCTAAATCTTTTATTTGGGAATATCAATAGAAAATATCTTCCAAATAATTATCTAAATCTTTTAGTTATTTGGAAGATATAAGATAAGAGATTCTGTCAACTGAATATTCAGAGTCCAAGCCCAATCAAGCCCTATATAAAGAGACCTAGGGGAGGGAGAAAAGGGAACTTCACTTCACTTCATTCATTCTCTCATACTCCTCTCACTTTTCTTTTATCTTGTATTCAACTCCATTCATGGAGAGCTAAGCATCTAGGGCTATTCTGCTGTAATTCCATGATGGATTCTGAGGTTACGTTCAGGTAATGCAATTATTTATTTTGATTATTGATTTAAGTTGTTCTCTGTATGTCTTTCATCTCTCTATCTTGTTAAAAGTAAAGATTTTTGCATCATTATGTGTTTGAATCTACATGCATATTGATTATATGAGTTCTAGGGTTTCTAGGTTTAATTAAGAATCTACTTTGATTTAATTTAGGAACTTTCATATGATTGAATGGTTTTTACTATCAATTGATAATGTACTTTGGTTGGTAGTAATAATTTTAACTATAATTAATTGAGAATTTACTTTGATTGATTAACTTTTAACTTGGTTAGAAGATTTAAGAATAGACATGATTAAACACAATAGAATTTGATTGAGAATGTACTTTGGTTGAATTTATTGTGAATAATCTAGAAAGGTTTTGCATTTGATTGAGAATTTACTTTGGTTAAATGCATAATCGTCCTCAAATTAATTAAGAATGTACTTTAATTAATTTAAAACTAAAACAATAATTAATTGAATAATTATTCGTTAATAACCGATGATGAATCTATCTTGGAAAAGCAGTGGAATTAGCCTATTTAATCATAACTATTTTTAAGTTTCTTATTTATTCTTTAAACATTCTTCAACCAGTACTTTTATTCATAAGCATGGCATAACATTCATAAGAGTCAGATATTCGAAAGCAATTCTGTGTTCGTAGGGAGACGACTCAGGGTTACTTTAGCCCTATCTACTTTCTTGGATACTACTTGGCAATGCTGAAGTTGTCTTGAAAAGTAGCATTAATTTGATAGCTTCAACGACAACGTATCAACATGCCACTTGAGGGATAGACCAACCCAATATGAGTGGTGGTTGTTGCCACTTGAACCAAGGTTCAAAATAAGGCTAAAGAAAAGAAAAACGCTCAAATAAAGAGGACTAACACAACTGAACACAATGTGTTTATTACTTAAAATGACCAACCCCTTTACAAGTGGTTGAGAGATCCCCTTGTATAGGCATAGGTAAGGGAACTTGAGGAAATTACAATGCATTTTCATAGATATTTTATTTTAATTGCTAAAAAGAAATAAAGAAACATCTATTTTTTTTATCCTAATATATTAATAAGACTTTCTTCTTTAATAGGTCTTTTCATATTCCTGGATGAGTTCTCTTAAAAAAACGGGTAAGAAAGAATTTTAAATAGTCTTAAATAATCTTAAATAATCTAAAATAAATATATGATTGTAAAATAAAGTATTGTTTCAATTGTAATTTTTTGACTATTTTTTCTACCTTTAGACATAAGAAACTTATATATGAAAAATATGTGTAAATAGTAATTTTGAATTAGGCCTATTAAGTCCAACAATATATCGGGTGTCAACATTGAAGAACTAAGAACCAACAATCAAATTAAAGTTATTAAATCCTAAGAGTCCAAGAACAATCTCACCCGATGTTAATCATAGGTGAGCAATGAAAAGTCAAGAAGGCATGAGAAGCATGATCCAAATAAGATATAAGATATAGGAAGCATGAAAAAAAATGACAGACATCAAGCAAGCAGGACTCCTATTTGAGATTATTGGTCAAACCTCTTAAATATGCCAGTCATTTTTAATTTTGAAATTCTAATATTCCTTCCATTTAGCTTAAATTTAATTAGGTTAAAATTTCATTTCATCTAGGTTGCATTTTATTTGTAGTTTTCACTACGACAAATAACCTACTCTTCACCTTTTAAAAGGGCTTTATATTGAATTTGAGAGTTTTTATAAAGCATTTATAGGGTTCTTAGAAAAAGAAAAAGTTTTAATTTTCCTTTAGCCTTATATTAGATAAATGGTGTGATGAATCATCAAGACTTATGTTAAAGCTTCTTCAAGTAGCATGAAAACCTTCATCTTTCATAAGTTCTTCCTTTGTACTTTCTCTTTCAATTCCTCTCGTTTTCACTTAATGCATTTTGTTATATTCTCTTCTTGTTTGTTCATTTTCTCTTCTTAAAAGTAAGTTTTCACACTTAAGTAATCTTATGGATTAATCTCGATTTAGTGGCAAACTTCTATGGATTCTTGTTCTATCTTTTAATTTACATTGTTCTTCCTATCTTTTTGTGATAAGATTCTTATACCACTTTTCATGTTTTAAACTTATATAATCTTTTGGGATTAAGCCCACATCTAGTAGTGAACATCTTTACATTTCACATTCTTAGTGTTTTAAATTAAACAAAAGTAAGTTTACTATCTTAAAGCAAACTAAATAAATTTAATTTAAATTATAATACATTAATCCTTATTAACACCTATATCACTAACTTCATCTATAACAAATTTCTGTTAAAAAATATGATTGAACAATTACTTTGATCTCCCTTCCCAAAAGATTAAATCACATTAGGAGATTTGTTTGCCGCCAAAGTCATAAGCTTGCATCGTCTATATATTCATGTTGTTGTCACCATAATGCACGTATATGGTAAACAAAGAAAATGGAATAAGGGTTAATCAACAACTTTGATACTACTAATGAGTTTTTTTCTTTCTCAAGGCGAAATGTATCAATGTAAAAGGAACTCACCCTTGAGGGGAGATTATTGGTAATTCAAGTGGGAGTCTAAGTCTTATATTAGGGAAAAATGACAGAAGTTAAATATCATATAAGAAAGAAGACACATAAACTCATTACCTTAAGGTTTTGGACAAAGCTTTATGTGACTTGTGTAAAGACCTAGAAAATGGCATTTTAGAAGTGGTAGTAGTTTAAAAATAATAAGACTCAATTATTTTAATATTAAATGGCTTTAATATAAATATTTTCGTTATAAACGAGTTTCATTATTTTAAAACACATCATCTCTCTAGAAACCATTTTTCTAGAGTTCTCTAACTTCTCTCTAAGGGTCTTCCTCCCTGCTTGTATAATTGAAGAACCGAGACCGTAGGATTGATCCTTGAGACGAGTTCTTGAATCTAAATCGATCGGTTTCTCCGTTTGAGTAAGTTGAGTTTTCAACCATTTTTCTTGGTCTTTTCTTATATTTGTTGCACGTGGGCCTTGCTCAGCTTCCATGTGTTTATTAAGTCTTTAGTCTGAGTCTTTGTTCATTAAAGATTCTAACAGTATACCATGATCGTGTTTCTATTGTTGATAGGAGAAGATAGAGCTTCCTAAACTTTTAGAGCTATTTTAGGACCTCAAGAGTTTGTTTGTCACCTATCAAGTAAGGGAAGCCAATTACTTTGATTATAACTTATAGGTGTTAAGACAAAATTGTCTATATGTCTAAACACTCTCATGTTTTGAAGTTTAACCAAATAACATTAAATGAAACACGAATATAAAAATACCCTAGGTAGAAACATAAGCATTAGGTTCGAAATCCCTAACAATAGAAAAGTCTTTAGAAAAAAAATTAGGATTATAAAAAACACAAAAACTCCTAGAGGCAATGTTAAACGACTAGTAAGTCAAAAGCGTTTAAGAGAGTTATGCTAAACGTAGAAGTTATATTGTACCCAAGGGTATTTTGTTGGACTCTCAGGAAACAGAAAAAGTGTCAAGACTATGTCTTTGACAAAACACTCTAAAAGCTTAAACCAAAAACATAAAAGAAAATGTAACCTAATAAACGTTCTTAAAGGCAATATCACAAAAAGTGTTTACATCAGTCCAGATGATACCATGAGCTAAAACAGTTACTTCATCCAACGATGAAGTTCTTACTCAATGCATGGTATCTTTAGAGAAAAGCTCAATTGATAAACGCTACCTCAACAATAGAAAATGTTTAACTTTAGTTTGATAATAGGTTAGAGTAATTGCTGGTTTTTGGTCTAAAAGTGGGGTTTTCACAAGTTTGATATTTAGGGTCCTTTTGTGTAAATTAGGACCTAGTTAGCCCTTGAGTTTGCTAAAATTTGGTCTATATTTTGTGAAATCCATTGTTAGTGTTTTTTGGTAGTTGGTTTGATCTAATGAACCGAGTTCTTGACCAATTAAGCAAATTGGTATTTTGATGGCAATCTTCTTAACTAGGTTGGGCCAAAGCTAAAAGAGAAAGTCATGGTTGTGGGTGAAGGGATGATGGATGCGGAAGCTTTGATGGACAAGGGACTTAAACTCATGATTTTGTGGTGTTTATGGATGATGGAGGTGGTGTTTGTGATTCTCTAAGAGAGGATAGGCCTACTCTTAGAGGAAGGTGACTAGAGGAGGCCACTTAGGTTGCTCTATCCTACGGTAACCTAATAAAAGTAGTGTGGCTCAAATTTGGCAGTTTAACTATACTCTATTTCAAAGGCAATTACATAAAGGAGATACACTTGTATTTATAGGCTAAGGTATCTCAAAATGGATAGAAACTTAAACCTAAAAGAGCCACCTTGGTTAGCTTGGAAAGTAAGGAGAAAATCCTCTCCATTATGAGAAGGACAAGTGGCAAAAATCCTCTCTAATGAAGAACATTTTGTGAATATCTCTTTTGTCTTTAATGTCCACTTCTAATATTTTAATTTAAAGCTTATGGATGCATGTAGAGTAGGTTATCTGCAAAGAATAAAGTATATTGTGCATGTGCATATATGTCTTTCTTTTATCACTTTTATTTTTATTTTTGAACATTGAATATTTAACGTCATTTAATTCTTTCTCAGAACAACAAAGTACTTTTTGATTTCCTACCATTGAGGTAGCGTTTGACAATTAAGTTTTTCTTCTAAAGATACCAAGAGTTGAGTAAAGACTTCATCATTGGACGAAGTAATAGTTTAGCTCATGGTATCGTTTTAGACTCGTGTAAACACTTTCTATGACTTTGCATTCTCAGAGCAATAACATTTAGCATTTGTTTGTGTTTTCTTCTGTGTTTAGAGTTTTATTCTTTTAGGATGCTTTTGTCAATGACAATGTCTAACATTGTTTCGTTTTCTCGAGAGTTAAACTAAATACCCTTTGGGTGTGATAAGTTTTACGTGTTTAGCTTCAACTCTCTTAGACGCTTTTGACTTAATAGTCGTCTAGCATTGTTTTTCGATCTTTTGACTTAGGTTTTTTTCTGTTTTCTAAAATCCTAAGTGTTTTCCTAAGGTTTTTTTATGTTAGGGATTTTTGTTCCAAGTCATATATTTCTTCCTATGGTATTTCTAGATTATTGTTTTGTTTAATGTTATTTGTTTAAATTTCAAAACATGAAAGTGTTTAGGCGTATAAACAATTTTGTATTAACAGTCTAATGGTTACTTTTTAGTTCTTTTAGATATATTTATTATTATAGTTATTTTCTTATATACAATTATATTAATACTATATCTTTGAGTGGTGACAAATCTGTTTTGTTTTATCAATTTTATAACTCCTTATTTTATCAATGGTAAACTGCTAAAAATTAAGATGTTACAAGTTGAGCTCTTATTACATTTATATAATCTTTTCCTAATGAATCATTCCCTTGATAGACCCATGGTGGCAAATTGATTGAGTTCAAAACATTGACACTATCTACAAGGCACCCAGACACCCGCGAACTCTAGAGTGAAAGGATGAAAACCAACAAGGTTGGCTTGCATGGCCTCATTCATTGGAGGTTTAGGTATAGCTCTCTTGAATGGGCGATGATCTTAAAACTCTTCACAATGTTGAGTTCATAAAAGCTCCAAGTCTTTATCAATTTTTTTTCATACTCGTTACTACTTGTTGAAGGTTCTCTTTTTTTTTTTGAAAGAATGTTTGTATGTGAGTCTTGATAGCGCTAACGACATAGGATACATCTCTTGGTATGATGACATTGATGTTTCAATCTGACTTTAAGCAAGAACCATATGCAACATGATCGAGAAAGAATTTTACCTAGGTCTCACAATGGACGCAAAATATTCTTACTAAATTTGGATGGAGGGCTTCTAAGGTGAAAGGACTGAGGCTCTCAAGAGCCAAGCTGACTTTAAGCAAGAACCATATGCAACATTGATGTTTCAATCTGACTTTAAGCAGGAATCATATGCAACATGATCGAGAAAGAATTTTACCTAGGTCTCACAATGGACGCAAAATATTCTTACTAAATTTGGATGGGGGGCTTCTAAGGTGAAAGGACTGAGGTTCTCAAGAGCCAAGCTGGTGTAGCCTAGTAGAGAAGTACCAAGTTCATGAGGAACACTGGAAAGAGATCCACCTATAGAAAGTGTTCTGAAGCTCAAGTTAATAAAAATTATAAGATATTGTAAGTGATAGTATAGAGAGTGATGAAAAGAAATAGAGTGAGTACTCCCTTTGATGATATGTCATAATTATTGGCTTTTTGGATCCATGAATAAAGGCTCAAAAGATAATAATGATGATTAGTTATTAAGTATATATATTCTAGCTATTTGGTAACAACGTATCTTCTATAAAATAATCAAACCCAAAACTTTTGGGTATTGCTCTAAATATATCAAAATCCAAATATTTTAGGCTTAGTAGGTAGAGAAATCCATTAGAAAAAGAGCATAAATTTCTTTATGAAGAGCATAAATTTGAGAAATCCATTAGAAAAAGAAAGAGAGAGGGATTTTAACTCTTAAAATTTTAAATATTATAATTGCTGTCTTTAACCTCTATTTTGTTGAACATGTGATTCTTAGTTCAACCAATTTTAATCAATAAACACGGGTAGAGATCAAGATTCCCTACAGTTGAAAAATAAGGTACAGTTTTAAAAACTGTTGTCCCTGCCTCCTCTTGTTACGCAAACCACCTTTGCTATGAACCTTATGATTCAACACTTCACAACCTTTGCTGATATCGAATCTGAATCCTTGTGTCTAGTTAATAGCTTAAGGAGTATCCACTGTGGTCCAGACTTATCACTCATCGTCTTTGATTACAGGGACTTGAACCACTTTGTTCAAATTTTTCCTTAGCCCACGTGATCACTGTTAATGTGCCTCCATATGTATCAGCATCTTTGTCTCTGTTGCTTACCTAATATGATTTGGCTGCATCTATTTCTCCCAAGGGATTCTTTTGGCTTCTACCTATGATGTTCCAACATAATCTTTTCCATTAATATTATTATACTCATTTCAAAAAAACAAATGAAAATCGAAATATATTAATGTCTTTAAATAATCAACGTGCCAGTTTGCACAAAAATGGGCAAACACATCAAGAGTCTAGTTCAGTGAGTTGAAGAAAATGTACGAGTCTGACACATGTTTAGTTCATACATTGATAAAAAGGAGTCTGATATGAGTTATTATATTCATCAGCAGTTAGGAATTTTTGATACAAATAAATTAAAAGAGGTAGATGAAATTCTAGGTCCAAGAAATTGAATGCTAACAAGGAGAGTTTCAAATTATAGTCTTTGTTGCTTGGTTTCAGCTGCACCCAACAAAAGAGAAACTAGAAAAGAAAACTCCAAGTCCAATTAAAGTTACCAAACCATGGTTTCCTATTATGGTTTTATTAGTTTACAACGGGTATACCTGTTATCAAACTATCACCAATACACTCAAATCATAATCATAATGTAACTGATAACACCACCAACATGGACAAAATATAATGGTTAAAAAAGAATAAACCGAAAAAAATCACACAAATCTTGTAAAAGGCTTTCTTCCCACCCTTGCGGGCAAAGATACTGTTGAATCCACACTCACATTTCCTATAGAGTCAAGTGGCTGAAATTTATCTGGCACCCTTTGATCCTTGCTTGAGAACCCTTTAGACCACTTGAAAGACCCTATTCCTTGCGACAATGGGAATGAGAGTCTCCTCTTTGAATCAGTACTTGTTGGAGTTCCACCAAGCCTTTCTCTAGGATTACTACTGGCACGTACTTTGGCCTTGGCAGAGAGGGTTGGAGCCATGTAGTTTGGCACTGAAAATGGTGGGCAGCTTGTGAGACTTTCATCATCCTTCAGTGGCACATCAAAGGGTGAATTCGCTCCCACACCCCTCGGTCTCAGAAATTTAGAGCCAGAGCCTGAACTGTTTGCCTGAGGAGTTCTATAGGGAGGTGTTCGTACCGGTTTTGAAGATGTCACTATGGTTGATTTTGTGGACTTTGGTGTGGGAGTGTCCATGTTATCAAAAGCAAAATGAGGCTGCTGTTGTCTTTGAGTGCTGGATCCGGGTCTTGGACTAGTCTTTTGCTCTGAGTATGGTCTTGGAGGTGTCAGTTGAAAATTCTTCAGCACTTGTCTTTCTTGTGGAGTTGCTGCTGCAGGTGCAGGTGCTTGTCTTTCCAACCAGTTCCACCACCAAGGAAATCCACCTGATCTTGTATCTGCCACTGGGGTGTGTGTTGATTTTGGAGTGGCTTTCCATAGCTGTTTGATCAACAAAGATATAACATACAGAGATTTTGTTATTCCAAATAAAAGACAAAGACAACTATTCAAATGTTTTCTTACTATGTAAGTTTCCAAACATGCGTGCTATTTTTAAAGAATTAAACAATTAATTTGATCCCACCAAAATTGGACAAAGAAAAAATATAGAAGCAAAGCAATGCAGAAAGTTCTTTTTGGTTTGAAGAATTAACACTCCTTTTACTTTCAAAGAAGTCAAAATATCAAAGCATAAATGGAACGTGTAGGTTGTCATTGTGAGTACCTGATGTGAATATGCAAATGCCATTGCTCTTTCTCTTTTGATGATTGCTTCTACCTTCCTCTGCAACCTTGCCTCTACTTCCTCTTTGGTAAGTAAGCTATCATCCCACTCTTCTGCTTCAGACTAAACCCAAAATTCCAAATTATTAAAACCACTTTATTTGATTTACATAAAAATGAAGGCATTTGGAAATACATTCAAGCACACATTTTAAAATAAAAGGTATATACTACATTAGAATCCACCACATTTTTTCAAGTTATAGTGATTAATATCAAACCAAGTCACTAACTTCATAACTTGAGATTGTTTGCTCCTAGGATTAGGAAGTATGCAACAGCTATAATACGCAACCAAGAACTTTGCATTTTTAAAAACGTTACTTGGTTACAAAGGAATTAGGACATAATAGTGTTACCAACCAAATGGCTCAGCTAGTCATTAATCTGAAGGTGTTACGAGGCCTAACAATAGCTGGTAAAGTACATTGCAAGGATTGCAAGGACTTGTCGAATCAAATCCCACTTTCACTTGGGAAAGGGTAAAGGAAAAGAGAGAGAGAGCTACCTACTATTATGCACCCACTGTAAAAGACAAAAAGCAAGCACACAACTTTGCCATTAAGGCAACCCTACAAAGTGAAGGGCATTTGGCCTTTTAATATTGAAGTGCATAAATTGGCAAAAAGTAGCTGACATCTATAATGGGTTGACTAACCATGTTCTTGATCCTGACACTCAAGCCATAGTTATTTCCTGTTACTTAGCAGCTAGCAGTTGAACTTTTTCTTTATCAACACAAGTCACATTTATTTATCAATGTTCTAAAAAATATTGCATGCTCAAGTTAGAAAGGCTTACAGTGAGTTTGCCCAAGATACTTGCTGCATCCTTATCATTCTTGAACTCAGCTTGATATCGTGCCTGGTTTTCCAACATCTGGATCCTTCGAGACTGAATCTGAGATTGAACTCGCACTAAGAGTTGCATGTGTTTCATGGCATTTACTGTCTGTCTCTTCACATTCTGTCCTCTTACTACTCCTTGGAGCCTCACCAGACCCTTTAGTGCTCTAAAACTCCTCCTGGCCTGCATTGCATTAACGTGTCACAAGGTTGATCTTTCTTTCATAATATAATCAAAAACAGTTACAACTATCGGATCAAGAAGGAGCATTCTTCATGCAACTGCTGACTCAAATTTAATACATTAGCCCACTCATTCTCTCAAAGTTAGCACAATAATCAGTCAACTTATGCACATAATTTTCAAGGTTGACAAGAAAGACATGGCAAAATTTGGTTTTCATGTCCTTCTATGTTTCATTTCTGATTGTTGGACAAACTTAAGTGTGAATTTGTACATTTAAATGAAGAATGATTAACTATATTATCCATTTAGTCTTTTGCACTGTCAGAAACCAGAATTTAACACACTTTTTTATTGTTGTCCAAAATTTATCCGGAATTACAAAAGTACAAGTGAGACTAATTAAATAGGGAGCATGATCCATATCATTTTTGAGTCACCATAAATTTCAAATAGTAGTAAGAAATGCATTTGAAAGTGTGCTAGAGTTTCTACTTAATATTTCTCGTTTTTATGATATGAACCTAAAGCAATAGTAGACATTGGGTTCATCATGTACCGTGGAATTTTATGAACTTTTCTTTACGTATTTATGCTTTTCTAGCATAAATAAGAAGCATGCATTACTTACCCTATACAGCATCATCCCAATTACTTAAGGGAGAAAGTATTAAATGCTTTGGAGATACACATTAACAAAAGCCTAACTTCTTGTTATGGTGGAATGCATCAATAACAAGTTTTAATAAAATGTTTTCATGTTATTTGTTACCAGTCTTTCTACTTTAATTCCTAAACATGAACCTAAGGAGACACACATTAAAATGCGAAAATTCTAGTTATGACATTCAGAAGACATGAAAGCTTACCATATAACCTCTGTAAACAGCCTGGATCTTAGTAGCTGAGGCATTCTGGTGCCTCAAAGTTGGTTCAGGTCTGTAGCCAACCTCCTTGTGGTGATGAGAATTCCGGAAAGATGCAGCTTTGGGAGAGGTAACTCGCGGGGAAGAAGCCCTGGGAGAAGTAGCCCTGGGAGAAGTAGCCCTTGGAGAAGGAGCCCTTGGAGAAGGAGGCCTAGGAGAAGGAGGCCTAGGAGAAGGAGCTCTTGGAGGGACATAAGGTGGAGTTTTGGGTCTCTCAGGAGGAGTGGCAGGCCTTAACCCCAGTAGTTGTTGCTCCCTTTCAAAGTCCCCAAAGATTTTCTCAATACTACTTGGCTCTCTGAAGAGGGGGATGAATGAATTGGTCTCTCCATGCTTTAATTTTCCTAAACTTTTCTTCTTTTCTTTTGTGCCTTTGTTATCCGCATCCTGCTGCATTACACAAGACGGTTAGATAAATTGGTAACAACACTTGCTACAAAAACTGACTTGGAATAGATTTTTCCTTCACAATTCAGTGTCACTAACTGCAAAACTATTCACTGTAATTCCAGTCTCAAATGTCTAATCTTTTTGTCGTCTGGTGGGGATGCCAAAAGAAAACCAAATATAGCAACAACCAAGAACAGCATACAAAATTCAATCAGGCATTACACATATGTTACTTACCTTCCCCTTGGAGTGGTGAGTGAAAACCCTTTTGATTGCAGAAAACCAACTCCCCTTCTTTCCCATGTCAGTAGCATTACTGTCTCTTCCTGGAGCAGAAAATGAAGGCAAAAAGATCACGTTCTGTGCATGTTATTGCTATTATAGACTCAATAAATTTTCAGCTAGCTTCAAATATAAAATGAATTCAGAACTTCTAAGATCGTTCAAGTAGGTGCATATAATTCTGTCATAACAAAAAGGAGACATACGAGATAAATATGGACTAGCATATACAAAATTACAAAGAGGTTCATTCATCTATAAATACACATAATTCATTCTGCTGTGACAAAACCATCTAAGGCTATATATAGCAATCTATATATGGCAAGGTAATATCATGTTTTTATTATAATTTTGGTACCTACTATGTTTCTCTTTAGAGAGTACAGCTCACCAGAAGGATCCCCAGCAAGAAAACAGCATCTCTATTTTATTTTCAGACTGTTCGTGGTAAACGGATAATTGAATAAATAAACAGCATATGAAATTAAATAAATAAAAAAAATCATTCACCCAAGAGAATAAGTCCCTTTATGAAGAGGACAGAAGAAGAAGTAAGCGGTATAGGTTTTAATTGGACACTGATATTAAGAAACACACCAATCTAAGGGTACATGACTTCATCATTAAAGGGAGATAGAAAGAGTATGGAGCATATGATGAGGACATGAGTTCATATCACTATAATCTAAAGTGAGAAAAAGAACGAAACTTTCAACTGAAAAATGAAAGCAAACGTATAAAGAAAGCTGAATTGTCAAAATTAAACGCCCAAAAAGAAGAGGAAAGAGAATTCTGTTCTGGGAATCAAGGAAAATTGAGAAGAAAGAAAATCCTACATGATCTGTGAAATGGAAGCTTAGTCAATTCAGAAGAAGAAGAAAGAAAGACCAAGTTGTGAACATGACAGAGAGGAAATGAGTTGTTCTCCTACAGTTTGAAGAAAAACCAGAAAACATAGCCTTCTGACAGACTCGATAGAGGAGATTATGTTAGGAGGATCCCGAGGCCAGGTTAGTTAAATGTCATGTTGATGAAAATTAAGAGGCAAAAAGGAAGAATCATAAGTGAAATAAGTCCATGCCCTTAAGATTTATGAGATAACCATAATAACTAACAGATTTATCACAACCACAAAAGCTAAATCTTGAAAAAACATTAATAAAACAAAACACAAGACACAAGGATCATAGAGAAGATACCTTGTTTTTTGTTGGCAGAGGTTGCTAGAAGAACTCCTAAAAGTGGTGTAACAGACACAGAACAGTGGAAAGAAGAGGGTACCCTCTCTCAACCTCTTTTTTTCTAGCCTCCCTCCCCTTTCCAGCACCACATGATTCTTCCTCCTTGGCTCAAATATCTCTCTCTCCAGAGCTCAGAGTCCAATTCCCGTAGGCTGTGTGAAGTTACTTTTCCTCTAGGCACCTTTCACCTTTTGTGGGATTTATAATTTTCTTTGTTTTGTGGGACTTATAATTATAATTTCTTCTTTTGGTTCCATGATGGATGATGATGAGAGAAGGAGAAAGAAGGGCTGGTTGGCCACTTTCTCACTCAATGTGGACAACTTCAACCAACTTTACTTCAATGGGAAGACTATGTGGACACCTACAAAAGAATTACATGCCACTTATTATAAACGGTTGAGTTTGGTACCATGCTATTTATTTCCTCTTCCTTATTAATTCTATTATAACTTTCATTATTGCAACCTTACCAACATTTTCATCTCCTCTGTTATTTTTAGATCTGACAAATATACTGCATTACATATTAAAAAGCTTGGACTTTTATTTATGGCCCTGTCATGTAGGTGTGCCCTTCCTCAGAACACTCTCATCCACACCACGCTTCCTTTCAGAGACTGAAACACACGCGCTTACTTTTTCAAATAATAATAATACAAGGATATTTCCGTTGAAATGGAAGAAATTGGAAAAAGGGAATTTTTTAGCTTTGCATTGCATCTCAACAAGTACTGAAAGGTTCTATCTTGTCGGATATTATTATTTGAGTGGTTGATTTGTAACATTTTCCATGAAATATGGCAGATTCGTGAATAAGAAAAACACATTTTTTTCTTTAATCTTGCGCTGTAATTTATGTTCTTTTATTTTGTTTCCTGCATGATGATGATGACGACGATGGTATCGTTCAGTGCTGTGGTTAAGAAAAAAAAATTATTGAAATCATTGTTTGAACTGGGATGTGATTCTAAAGAAGTGTGGTTACGTGTTTGTTTTGGCAAACCTTAACTACTTGTGTTTTGTTGAAAATTCTGTAATCTTTTAAGAATTAAAGGCCACGTTAATGTTTTGAAAGTCTTGGTTTGGCTAGAGTCAAAACCAGAGGAGGCAGGTAGATTTTAAAAGGAGAAAGGTCATTTAACTATCAACTGATGCAGGATGGACCACCTTAAAAATATTCTTTGTTTTATGATTGCTTAAGTTTTCTAACAAATATTTGTCGTTCATACCTTCAACTATTTGCCTGGAGGTGGATATATGGGATTAAACCTGTAAAATCTGGACTTCAAAATATGCAGTGAATTTAAACATTTTTCTCTTTTTGTTAAAAATGGAGGTTTAGTTGTATTCGGATCAAAACCTGAAAATTATTGGAGGTGGTAAATAGATGCTGTAGGTGGATGGAGAAAATAAAGTAAAATGAATTTAAAATTGTAAAGTATATATATATATATATATATATATATATATATATATATATATATATATATATATATATATATATATATATTTAAACTCTTTTATAAATTTTGACATTTTTAATTGACTTTTTATTAATTTTTTATTTATTATATGCTTAAATTTTATATTATTAAATTACTCGTTAATTTTTTTTTAAATAGGTTGATGTGAGTGTTATCTCATCCTATCATTTTGTTTTGTGTAAAATAATAGTTATATTTATTTAACAAAAAAAATTCAATGACAAATTTATCGCTCTCTAGGTTAAGAAAAAACTTTTAGAGTAGAACATCTTGTTACTCTCACCATATAAACATTATACTTTATTTGAGTATGAATGGTTATTAAAATGTCAAGATATTTCTTTACTAGAACCAATACACTAAGGAAAGCATAAAATACTAGAAAATTTTCCCAAGAATTTCCTTAAATCATAACAATTATGTATCTACTACACGTTTATATTATGCATATATCACTCGCTTAACAATCATGGACATCAAAAACATTAACCATTAGAATCTTCAAACCAACAAAACCAAAATATATGTTGACCCGAAAGTTGAACATCTAGAGCTACTACAGAAACCATATCACCTTCATCTCCTCCATTCATAAACATATTTTATGATCATTCACCTAACCTAAAACCAAACATAATGGATTAGAGAACCATCAAACAATTAGACACATCAAATGATACATCATATACACCAACCATGGTGCAACAATATCCACAATGTGAGCCACCACTTTCCACTAGAACCCATGAACAAAATCACAACCCCAAATTGTGTGTGCACATCTCGCAAAACCCATCACCTCGACAACGTTTCAATGGCAACCACCACAAGTGTCACCGCAAACCACATGCACCTTCGCTAGACATGTAACAACCATCAACAAGGAATAACACGCATGTTTCATCTTGTGGTAATTGTTTAACTAATCTTGTAAGAGTTTTGGAGAGGTGTGAGGAAACTAACCTTGTTTTGAATTTTGTAAAATGTAATTTTATGGTAGTACAAGGTATTGTTTCTAAGACACGTTGAAATGATGCTACGTTATTCTTTCTATATTTATTTCAAAAACTCAAAAATCTTTAAAAAACTTCTTACCTTCACATTGGCCTCATTACAACCTCTAAAAAGTTTTCATGATCGTTAATTGCATTTTTTTTTCTAAAAGTATGAATAATATAATCTTATTAAATATCATGAATGTTTACTTACATCGGGATTTTGAGTGAAAACATAAGTCAAAACACTTTAGCAAATTTTGGCGAAAAAAATACATTTTAACTTAAGTAATCTCTTTCATATTTGATTTGCTTGTAAATTCAAAAGATTAACTCATATGTGAAAAATAGATTTTTTTAATTTGTATGTGCATGGTAAATTAATTTCTAGAAGATTGATTTGTTTCCAATGATGTTCATTCCTTTAATCCAATTTAGATATGGAATAGAAATAACCTAGAATAAAGTTTTGAAATTACTCAGTTTTGTCCAAGAGTCCAAAAGTATAAGTAAATTAGGGGTGTATGACAAAATTTTTCAGAATTTGTTGATTTTGGCCTTATTCTTGAGGTGTTGGTAACTTAATCAATTTATTTTTACACTTTCAATGAACTTAACTTAACTTCAGTTGTATCAACAAACATTAGATCAACACTAGCCAGCCTAGGCACAAGGTTGACATAGGTCGGCTTGAGAAAAATTTAAGATGGGTCAACATGGGCTCAGGTATGGAATGGATTTGGGTTAAAGGTCAAGAAGGATCAGCCATGTCGTTCAGTATCAAAGTTAGAGACAAGCCGATTTAGACCATTCAAGGTCGAAGTTTGAGATAAGCTGGTTTGTGTTGTTTGAGGCCAAAGGTCGAAATAGGTTAGTCTAGGTCATCCAAAATCAAAGTTGAGATGGACCTACCTGGGATGAAATTCAAGACATGTAAACCCGGGAAAAAGGTCAAGCCTTGTCTGCTGGATCAAAGGCCAAGTTGAGTCGGCTCAGGCTAATGTTTGGGCCAAGTCTGCCTAAGCCGAAGGTCAAATCAAGTCAGTTTAGGTAAAATATGGAACCTAGTCAACATGTGCCCATAGTTGATTTAAGTAAGCCTGAAATTATATTCAGTCTTAGTCGATCTGGCTAAAAGGTCGAAACTATTCATCCTTAGCCGAAAATCAAAACGAGTCACCCAAATTGAAAGTTGATCCAGAACAAACGTCGAGTCTAGGTCTATATTGTGTCACATGATAATAGTAGTGTCACATGGTAGTCTGAGTGAGTGTCACGTGTTAGTGTCATTGCTATATGACAATGTCTTTTATTCAATTTAGTTCTTATATTTGAAATTTTGATTCAATTTAATCTTATATTTTGAGTCAATTAAGTCTAATTTTTTTCAATTTAAAAAAATACCTATTTTAAAATATGTAAAATGTATTTAAATTTTAATATTTTTAATATGACAAGTGTCACTTTAACTTTATATTGTTAATATTTTAAAAAAATTGTAAGTTTAAAATAGAGATTTTTTTATTAAAATTCAAATGTAAAAATATAATTAATTTGTATACATAGGTAGAATGATTTGATATCTAAATTCTGAAAAATTATTTAACATATATATATATATATATATATATATATATATAAAATTATAATTAAAATTAATTATTAACATGGTCTCAGTAGAGAAACAAAATTGTTTCATTTACAAAAATAAACTCAACTGAGTGAAGAAGATTTCGAATACAAAAACTAACATAAAAAAAGACATTGTCACGTCGCAATACTAATACTAACCTATAACATTAGTGAACACTAATATAATTACATAACATGAAAATGACTATAGAATATTTTTTAATTTAAAAATATTAATAAATTGAAAAAAATAAAAAGTTAAAAATACTTCAACCTGTCACATAACATATACAATATTAAGGTCAATCTAAGAAAAAAAGACTTAATGGATATTTTTACAAATACAAAAACTTAATTGAATAAAAGGAATTAAAAGACTTAATTGAATTACCTAAATAAACACAACAAAAAAACAATTAAACCTTTATAAATTTGATAGTAAAACATATTCTTATTTTAACATTAGTTATAAACACTTAATCAATATTACACGAAGTTTGTTTGACATTTTCTCTTACCATCTTAAATATATAAGAATACATGAAACAGTAAATTGTTGAGTCATGCTGGATCACTTGAAGAAAGGAGAAGAAGGAAGGGTAATGTAATGTTTTGGTTTGACCAAGGGTTTATGAACCCAAAAGCACCGTGTGGAAAAATCTTCGCATGGATTTTGTTTCCGCATTAAATAATATTATTATAATAAAGATAATAATTTTTTTATAATATTTTAATATTATTTATGTGTTATTTTGTTATTAATTTAAAATTACTTTATAATTAATAATAATTATAAATATTAACATGAATCAATCACATTGATGTTAAAATATTGTCAATGTCAAAGTATTATTAAAGGATTAATCAACATTTATCAATATTAATATTAAACAATACGGTTATAATCTTTCAACTTAAAAAAAAAATCAGGTTCTTGAACCATTCTTTTGTGACGTGCGTCCCTGATTTCTTTTTTCAATTTTTGTTATTGAATGCCTGAAAATTAGTTTATGTTTGATAGAAATAATAAATAGTTGGAACAGTTTTATTCTTTTAAAAATCATATTAACAAATTATGGAAGATTAGGGATTTCTTTAGTGAGATACCTAATTAATAAATTAATTTTTTTTTACCTACTAAAATATTAAACACAAATATAATAATATATGATTAGATAATAAAAACAATAGGAAACAGTTGTTTCAATAATAAATATGTATATAGTTAAGTTAAAAAAATATTAAGTATTAAGTTGAAAGTTTCAAGCACGAAGACATAAAATTGGAGCCAATTCGCCTATTGCTTTACTTTCACGCTTGACGTTGAACGCGAAAAATGGCCATAAAGTTCAAAAGCAAATATGAAAAATTAAGTAATTCCTTTAATTCAATACTTCTTAATGTATCCTTTATATATTGATTACAATATGTTTACACAATCATGATGTTATGAAAAAATTATATTCAGTTTTATAATATAAAAAAAAAAAACTTGTTGAATTGCCGAATAATTATGTTCTTGTACGTATTGTGTGAACTTGTTTTATTAATTTTAATAGAAAATTTATGTATGGTTTATATATGAATAAATATTAATTTTTTAAATTGAATATGAAAATAGAGATAAGAATATACATATTTATTTTATTTTTATTTTCATACCTATTTATATACAACATTCATAATTTATTTATTAGGAGACATAAATAACTTATATTCATTAGTTTTATTAGTTTTGTTTCATTTCAAAAACTGTTATTTTTCTTTATTACATAATTTTTTGTTTTCTCTTAACTTTTATTTTACTTTTTTAATATTTACAAAGTCCACTTATATTCATACTTCTCTTTTTTAAAACTTTGAATTATATGTAATTTTATTTGTGTAATTTTGTTTGAACGATGCATTATATTCTAAGAAACACAAACTTTAATTTTAATAAATCAAATAGTATTTAAGGCATATCCTTTTTAATAATTTTATTTATTATTTATTTTTTTCACATTAGAGTACTTCACTATAAATTTTAAGTATTTAATTGTATAAATATTTTAAATGTTTGCATGAGCTTTGGATACTTAATAATAACATGTTTACTTTGTTTTGATTCGTATTTTTTATTAATATAACCTGTTTACTTTGTTTTGATTTGAATTATTTTATAAAAACTATATTTAATTAATATTTTAAATAATAAAAAGTAAGTATGAAAGTGAATATGGTACACATGAATATAAGAATTAAACAAAAAATTGATATCATGATTTATATATAAAGAGAGATGGAGATAATCTTTTAGTTTGAGAATGAAAATTATTGTATGACTATATGGTGAGTTATAAACTAGATAGTCAATCATTGCTCAGACTATCCAACGAGTTATTTAAGAGATTGGTTGGTCAAAAAGCAAACTAGTTGGTTATCGATCAAATCAATTAACATTAATACTAATCAACTTAGAGGTAATCTGATTATTCACAATTGAATCATAATTAGACTATTATTAATCAAAAGTCACCCGCTAAAAAATATATCAATACAAGTTTGAGATAAGTAAATATATGCTAGGCTATTGATTTATAAAATCCTAACGTTTAGCTTATCTAACATCGGAGTGTCTTCTAGATACCTTGGACAACATGATCTTGATCTTACATTCTGAAAAAAAAAATCAACTCATACTTATCTTATTATCATCCTAATTATACTTAAAATATTGAAAATAAGTTAATCTTTAATTCACTAAACAGTAGAAAAAAAAACTAAGACATAAAAGAAAAACTATATTCACTAAGTGTAGTGTCTATTTGTGGATCCACCGTTGTCATATATTAGCGGAACGACGAAAAGCGTGAGTTGAATTATTAACCTCACAAATTAATTAGTTTTTTATTTCTAATATCGATAAAAGCTTTTTCGTTGTTGCGAAAGCCTTTAATAATTTTACAAAATGACATCTTAAATGGATGTAAATGTGTATTGAACATTGTTGATTTTTAATTATTTGAAGTTACACACCATGTTTTAAGACAAGAGATTTTTTTGTAAGGTATAAGTGATGTTTTAATACAAAATAAACAATCATATTCAATGTCTCTTTCCCACAAAATAAAACTAAAAAAAATTAAAAGTTAGATTCTTATTATAATTTTGTATTCAGATAATCTATGAGAAAGATATTATACATAGCAATATACTCATGTTCTAACATGTTGATACGAAGATGAATAATTTTTGTTTAGGTAGGGTTGAGATTCCTAACCCAAAACATTCAAAGTTGTTCGCTTCATCCTATAGATTACGTTGTTCTTCTTCTTCTCTTTGTCCTAGCCGCGAGGGTGCCTGTAGAAAGATTAGTAATTATAGTTAATTACCTGCCTTTTCTATATCAGAAAAATATTATAATGAGATTACCATTATGTCTAACTCATTAATTACCAATAAGTGACTTAATTCCTGTTAATTGTCAATCAATGATTATTATTCTCATTAACTATCACTAATGGCTATTATTGCTCAGACTAATTTCTAGATTGGTCGATCATTTTCTCATTGGATGGTCAATCGCTCGGTCCTTTGGCTAACCGGGTGGTCCTACAATACACAAGCTCCCCAAGCTCGAGCATGATATAATGTGCAAAGGGATTTTAGGTAATATGCTTTCGATGCAAATTAATTTTACCTTCGACATGTGTCTTTGTGTTTTGTTGTACGTTTGACCAAGATTTTGAACCTCTTTGACCACTCGTTGCAAGTAAGGTAGAAGTTGAAAAAGTTCATTGACCACTTTTGAATGGTTGGACAGGAGTTGAAAAACATTCCCTGTCAACTAGTTGAAGGTAAGTCAGGAGTTAAAAAGCATTCCCTGTCGGCTAGTTGAAGGTAAGTCAGGAGTTGAAAAACATTTCTTGACCACCTACGAAGGCTCAACAGGAGTTGAAAAACGTTTCCTACCGACCGATTGCTCAAAGTTGGCCAAGTGGTTTGAATGAAGGGTTATGTCATTTGCACTAAAGAATAATAACAAGTTGATTTTGAACAGTAAAAAAAATGTAACTAATAAAATTAAGCTAGTTTAGGTTATAAGGCCAGACGACCGAGCAAGTGAAACCATATTAGGGTGCTCATGAAGATAGGAATCTTCGCTAACTATTGATTCAAGAAACAATAATCGGTCTGCAGATTTTCAACAATATGCAAGTTGCTCCTTATTATCTGATAAATCCAAAGTGGCCAAGTTTGTAGATGTGACATTTCCACATGAGAAATCCTCTAAAGAATTCCCCTCCAACGATAGAAATTCCAGCTTAGATAGTTAGCTGATGCTCTTGGGTATCTCGCCAATAATTTGGTTATAAGATAAGTCCAATGCCCGAAATATTTTTGTTGCACCATGAAGAATTTTGAATGAAGCTCGGAAATTCGTCATTTAACTTGTTATTTGAGATGTTTTAATATCTGTAATCTACACATGCTCCCAAAGACGAAACTTTGCCCTGTAATTTGTTATCCGAGACCTGTAAATTTTCAAGAGAGTTAATATGTAGGACCACCTGATCAGCCAAAGGACCAAGCGACTAATCATCTAGTGAGAAAACGATTGATCAGTTTGGAAATTATTATGAGAAATAATAGCCATTAATGGATAGTTAATGAAAATAATAGCCATTGATTGACAATTAACAGGAATAAAGTAATTTATTGGTAATTAATGAGTCAGACATAAGGTAAGTTCATTATAATATTTGTCTCACGGAAAAGACATGTAATTAACTATAATTAATAATCTTTATTACAAGATTATTACGCAAAGTTACTGACTGGAGCGTCGGAGTATCTTCTGCATTGGCAATCACTGTGGAGTCGAGCGACATCCCCTGTAACCACAAGGAAACTAGACAAGCCATACCTAATTGTAGGTCTTTCCCGCTACGATTGAGTTGTAGGTCTATCACTAGACATGATTATCAAGAACGCCGTCTGGCACGACACCCAATCTCCTGTTCCAAGTCTTTCCCCTTCAGATGTTGATCGTGTCCTTCACTCTCTCTTTCTCACGCTTGACTCTATCTACCCTAAGAAAAAAAATAGTGAAAAAAGAAAGAGAGAGAAAGAAGCAAGGGCGCTATGAAAAGAAAAAGCAAAAAAGAAAATACCATCGTTGAGAAAAAAAAAATAAAAATCTCATGGAAAGATAAATCTTTAACCCACTGTTAGCATTTTGAATTGTTTTGGTAGGGTTGATATTCTTAACCCAAAACTTTCAAAGTTATTCAATCCATCCTTCATGTTACGTTGTTCTCTATCTTTTCTTTGGCTTAGCCGTGAGGGAAAGTGCGTAGAAGACACTCTGACTCTTCAGTTGACGACTTTGCATAATAATCTATTAATAAAGATTAGTAATCAGAATTAATTAACAGTTTTCTCTGTCAGACAAATATTATAATGAGCTTACCATTATGTCTGACTCATTAATTACCAATAAATGATTTTATTCCTGTTAATTGTCAATGATTATTCTCGTTAACTATCTATTAATGACTATTATTGTCGTTTTCTAACTGAAAGATCAGTCCTCCGATCCTTTCCGATCCTTTCACTGACTAACTAGGTGGTCCTACAGTGTAATTTTCAATCTAAGAAAAAATATTATCAATATGGATAAAAGAATTTCAATTATTATTTTTTTATTGATAATATTTTCTACAGAATTATCTATTCGTATCTATATATAGAAAAATGGATCTTTTCGTATCAATTTAGAAGAGTAGATACATTGTTACATATATTTTTTTTTCTTTTAGTACAATTTGTACGAATTTTCATCGACTAAGAAGGATAATTTAGTAAAATTGTTTAACTCATTGAATTATTAACTTTTTACTTTTTTCTAATCCTTCTGGAGAACTTAAATATCGTTATTAATATGTTGTTAATATGAACACAGTTCGGATTCTCTAAAAAAAGTCATTAATTGAACTTAAATACAAAAGGTTAATGAAAGGAGATATTATACATAAAAACGTGTCTAATTAATTCCTAACAAGAATGGACATTAACAACACTAACATATATTTTACATAAATTTATTGATTTTGAAATGAAAAAGATATTTATTTGAAATAAAATTGAAAGGAAAGGTTATTTAAGATAAAAGTAAATCAATATAGGTTTAAATGACTAAATCTTTTGGCAAACAAAACGTAAATGTTTTCCTGTTATAATTTTTTGAATAATTTTATATTAATGTTCTATATATTTTCATATATGAAAAATGTTTCTTATAGTCCTTATTAAACTTCTGTCTGTTCAATTTGACAATAGACTTCTAATTAATATAATTTTATAAAAAAAAAAAAACTCATTTGAGATGTTAAAAAAAATGGACCTATTTAATATTCATGTCAAAAATAAAGACTTACTGAAACATTAATTTTTTTTAATAATTTTGTATTAATGTTCTATATATTTGCATATAAGAAAAATGTTTCTTATAGTCCTTATTAAATTTCAACCCCGTTTTATTTAACTAAATGATTATTTATGAAGATATTAAAAGTATAGTATTGTAATTATCCCTCCCCCGTTTTATGGGAATAAAAAAATATTTTTATATTAAAATCGAATTAGGTAATAAATACTTAAGGAGTTGTATTGAGAGTTAAATACTTATAAATACATTCTTAGTTAAAGGAAGTGTTTATTTAATTTCTTTTAATTTTATAAAAATAATAACAAAAATAATAATATTAACAATTATATATAATTGTTAATATAACTCTTGATTTATAAATACACAAATTTAATTACTGATTTATACATTACTATGATGTGATTCCTTTAATACAAAATAAACTCACACACAATTAAACATTATATTAAAAAATTAATATTTACTTTATACATTAGTAAATATTACTTTATACAATTAAACATTATTAAAAATATACAATACTTTATACATATATATTACTTTTACTGTTAAAAATTTAGCCATCTCTGACTAGTTGTTATAAGAAAATCTCTCTAAGCAGTACAATCACATCACTTATAGACTTTTCAGTTTTCGTTGTCACACGTGTCTAAAAATGGTACAGCCTTTATTTAGACAGCTTTCAAAAAGTATATATAATATCACACAAATTATTTATTATCATAATAATTTTAAACGTTTGAGTGACATATTAATTTTTATTATAAAAATAATTATATATTAATATTAATTGTTTTAATATAAATACATAATAATTATTAAAAATCAAATTCATGATTAGTTATATTAATAATTAATAAAATTTAAATTATTATACTAAAAAAAACTTTAATTTTTTTTTCATATTATACTGAAAACAAAACACAACAATATTTATTTACTAAATTAACTATTTAATTTTTAAAATATTAAATAATATCGTGTACATTTTTTTGTTCATTTAATCAGAAATGCTTTAGCATTAAAAATCTAAGTCTATAAAAGACTATTTTTATGTAATTTAATTTGAATAGTAAATGTTTTCTAAAAACGGAAAGTGTGACATGTTAAAAATTAGAGGGTTGTTTTTCCTGTACTTTCAAATCTTTCATACTATACTTCTAATTTTCAAAAATAATTTCAAAAGTTACATTATTTTTATGTAATTTAATTTGAATAGTAAATGTTTTCTAAAAACTGAAAGTGTGACTTGTTTAAAGTTAGAGGATTGTTTTTCCTGTACTTTTAAACCTTTCATTCTATACTTTTAATTTTAAAAATTATATTTTTTTTTCAACTAAATGTGAAAATTACATTTTTTTTTCAACTAAATGGTTGAAAAAAATATTTAACATATCTTGAAATCTGTTGCATGATTTTTTTTAATAAATTTTAAAATTCATTAAAATTTTAAAAGAAAATTTAATAAATTTTAAAATTTGTTGAGAAAAAAAATCTTTTATTAAAGAAATATTCTTTCAATATTTCAAAATTTATTCAAAATATTTTCAAATGTTTCAACTGAAATCTGTTAAAAGAATTTTCTTTAAAAAATTTCAAAATTCATTAAAGTTTTAGAAAACATTTTAATAGATTTTAAATTTGTTAAAATATAAAAAAGAATGGGATGTAGAAATTTTGAGTTGTACAGAATAATTTTAAAATCTTAAAAAGAATGTAAGAATATATAAGAGCTGAATTAAAAAAAATAAAATTTGATAAATGTTATATAAAAATGTGTTTTAATGAATAAAGTTTGGTTAGAAAAGATGAAAATGCAGTGGGTTGTTGCAGTGAGTACCCCACAGATACAGTATTGAGGTAGCGATAGAAGCTGCTTAGAGATAATGTGGGGTTGCTCAGATGAGTTTAGTTCCCTCGTGTGACTTCAACTTCAACTCTTCAATTACTGTTCCTTCTCACTCTTCAATTAAACCAAATTTCAATTTTCATACTATTCAACTGTTAAACTATTGTTTTTACTCACATCTTTAATCATTATAACCACAACAAATGCATGCAGCAATACCTTTCAAATTTGGAACATGTAATAACGGTCATTTACTCACAAAAAGGTCTTCTTTTGTTGTCAACCACCATTTCACTGTGTAACATGTCATAATGAGAATATAGGTTTCTCCTAAACATTCAAAATACAAATGTAATTGAAAGGGAAATGAAACTTTAACAACAAGTTTTTGAAAATATTTTGACACGAGCTCTGTGAAAAATGTGATTGGTGCATATGGAAAAGAATTTCAAAAATTAGAATAATATGGAAATTGAAATTTGGGAGCGAGATTTCAAGTTTTAGGGGTTAATTTTCAGTCTTTAGATTTTGAATCTGAGACTTTGTTAGAGAGAGAAGCAGAAGCTTGTAAGAGAGCACATCCGAGAGAGACTCCGTCTTCCTCTGACCCAGCCACCCATCCAGGCGTTTCAAGTCTGGAATCGTCCCACCCGCTTCCTTCCTTGTAGCGTAGGTGTGTATTGCTCGCCGGCTCTGGAACTATTGCGAACCTTAGAGAGAGTCTGTCTACCTCCGACCCGGCCACCCGTCTATGCGTTTCGAGTCTCGAATCCTCCCACCCGCTTCGTTGAGTGTAGCGTAGCGGTGCGTTGCTCCCGAGGTGTGATAACAGTTTAAAATATCGTTATCTGCGATGTAATTTTGATACTAAAAGCAACCCTTTTCACTTAGAAACTTGCTTGGACTCATGCTTTTTCATTAAGTTGTGTGAATAAGAGAGTTTAGGTTGAATTTGATGATTTTATGACTAATTCCCTTTGTTTTGATAGAAAATGAGTTAATACAAGAAGCAGAGATGAAGTGCTAAGGATATAGATCTCAGAAAGGCCTAGAAAAGCACTAGAAGAGAGAACCGCACGAAGCTTGGGCGAGCTGCAGGAGGCTTGGGCGTGGAAAAATCAACGTTCGCTGCCTAGGCGCCCTCCTAGGCCGCCCGGGCGACGAACCCCGAAGCTTGGGCGAAACTGAAGGCTTAAGCCCTACATGAGATCGTCCACCGCCCAGGCGGCCTAAATGGGGCGCCCGAGCGTCGTGCATTGCAGATCCAACCCAGTTTTTCTCTATTTTGACTCCTTTGGATCGTGCCCTGTTTCTACTTTTTTCCAACTTTATTTAAAGGACCCAGACGCTCTAGGTTTGGTATCTCTGGCTGTAGCAACACAACAACACATTCTTCTACTCTCTAAAGGCGGATCTGGAGGCAGGAGCTTCCTCTTCTACTCTTTGGGTTTTACTATCTCATGCTTTTCCATTGTTCATATAGTTTCTCCATGTCTATGGGGAACTAAACTCTATTTGTTGTTGGGGAATGATGTAACCTTGTGAACTCTCATGTATTTGAATTGATTCTTAATTTATATGCTTTATTCATTATTTGTTAGGGAACTCATCTGTTTCTAATGCTTGCTCTATTTAACTCATTTAATGCATGATTTATGAATTGCATGAGTGTCGGGAGGTTCCTTACAATTCAGGTTCTTGTTGAATTCTTCCAAGGGTAATATTTCTCAGGATGAGGGTATGAGTACTTGGTCGTCTTAAGCTCTTGATCTTCAGACTTAATTCTTTAGGAACGCTAGGAATTGCACGAACTAGGAATTAAGGCAGGCTTATCGCGCCAAGGGATCGGGTTCTAAGTACTTTAATGAGTGACGTTAACATTAATGCATAAAGAGGAATTCTTATATACATGAGAGGGAACTTGGTGCAATCTAACCCCAATAACATATTCATCTCATATTAAACAACATTCGTTCATCTTTGTGTTACTCTACTATTGATCAATTTGCATTCATATTTAATTTTATGTCTTTGCATTTCAAACCAATGATCTCGTTTATTTTAAGTTAATTAATTGAGTTATCACACAACTGTTTAGTGTCGAGAGTCTTCTAGGATACAATACTTGGTCTTACCATTTTATATTACTTGTACGATTTGGTACACTTGTCAATCCATCAACAGAGTGTCGCCTATGGAACTATTCGCGAACCCTAGACAGAGTCCGTGTACCTCCGACCAACCCACTCATCGACGCGTCTTTCGATTAGGTTGATTTCGTGGATCGTCGCGTTGTGTTGTCCGTCAGAGTTCCATCGTTGCCACTATTTTCTGATCCATTGATCGGTGCGTTTTGGGTTACCACTATTGGAACGGGCTGCCAAAAGGACGCGTTTGGTCGTTCGGTGTCGTTTAAGCTGTCGGTGTCGGTTGTTGAGGTTTGGAGTTCGGCGGAGTGCTGCCGTTAGATTGAAGTGTTGCAATCCTTTCAGTGTTGGTGTGTTTTGTTTATTTAGTATTTTGAGGGTGAATTTTGGGTTACATTTTTTTATGCGTGTTATTGATATATTATTTCTCATTGTTTGGCCTTGGTGTAGTGTGATGGAGGAACTTGGTGAACAGAGTAAAGGTGCTCATACGAGTAACAAGGTATGTAGGTTTGTATTTGATTTCCATATATTTACTGTTTGGATGTATTGAAGTAGTAAGCATGACTTTGTATGCAGTTAGTGTTTAGACACTTCTGCAAGACCAAGTTCATAGGTGATTTGAACAAACGGTTGACTTCTAAACAAAAGGATTACATTGAGAAGACTATTTTTTGTTGGTTGTTATACTTGCCAGATTGTATTAAGATAGGTAGGAATTTGTTATCTGAGTTATGTGGTTGATGGGTAGATAACATTGGTGGGTTTTATTTTGGTGACAAAGTTATTGAGTTTACTGAATTTGATGTATGTTTGTGCTTAGGGTTTCCTGTTGTTGGTGAAGTGATAGATTTAAATAAAGTTGGGCATCATAGTGTTTGTAGGGAGTACTTCCCTGATGGGAAAGTAGATGTGAGCATGGTATATAACTTTTTATTAGAGGAACATGAAAATTTTCCAATAGAACATTTTTGTAGCTTATATATATTGGTAGGGAGTTGGGGTGTGTGGGTAAGTACAATTGGGGCAATTTAGTCTTTCAGTACTTTGTTGAAAGTGTGTCTAGTGCTTCAACAACAATGAAGAATCAAACAAGAAAAAGTCATTTTCATGTTCAAGGATATGCTTAGCTGTTGCAGGTACAAGTTTGTTATGTAATTGTTAATGAAAGACAATTATTTGCTATTGTTTTTCATCATTCTTAATGTGATTGTTGTTGGATTAAAAATTTGCAGGTATGGTTTTGTCACCATTTTGTGACTTCGAAGTCAACGTACAATACTCGGGTAACAAAATTCCCTAGGTTGTTGAACTGGATTGATATAAATATTAGGGAGAAGTTTATCAAAACTGCTTTGGCAAAGGGATCGGTGAGTAGTTGTTGATTAGAGGAATGTGTTGGTACCAAGTAATTTATGTTTCGTGTTTGATGAAATCAAATATCTTAATGAAATTGCAGGTTGTTATTGATGTTGGTGTGTTGAAAGAGGAGCTTTGTTATGGTATGATGAAAGACGCTGTTGAGAAATATGGTGTTCCATTTAACAAGCAAAATAGAGGAGATAAGGAGAAATTAATTTCTGTTGTAGAAGAACAAACACGAGTTATTGCAGACATGCAAAGTAGTATTGATGATATAAGAAAGTTGGTTGAAGCCAAAAATGAAGATAAAGGAGAAGATTTTGTGGAAGAACCATTGTGGGAAAGTGAAGATCGTTGTCAAAGTACACCGGTTCAAATTAGTAGCAAACCCTGATGTTTGAAGGACGTGTTAACAAACTTGATTGATTTTGAAAACATTGTTGATATTACCAAACTTAATATTATGATGTATGGTATCCTGTTAACAAACTTGATTGATTTTGAAAACATTGGAAAAATATGACCAAGGTCATAATTTTCCTTTAGGTGTATGTTATTGTTGATGATAAAGCAAGGTAGTTGAAATGAAGTTTGTATGGACATGATACATAATTATTTGAAATAAAGTTTGTATGTTGAGGATGTTGAATTTGAAGGATGTTTTGTTGATGTTGGACCATGGTTGTTAAAATGAATTGATTGTGGAATTGGTACTTGATTTCGTGATAAAGCATGGTTGTTGAAATTGAATGTCTTTTGACATATTAGTTAATATTAGAAGTTGATTACCTTGATGTAGAACTGAGATTACCGTGTTGAGCATAACTAATAACGTAAGACCCCACTTAATTCAACTATGATCTCATTCGTGTTTTTATAGGTACATTTTTTTAAATTTTTTTAACACAATGTTGGGACTTAGGGTGCTTTTTTTCACCATAATATAGCATCGTTCTTTAAATTGAATATTTGTGGACAAGATGCTGAATATTAGAAGTTGATAACCTTTATGAAAAAGACAGTGTACCGTGGTGTGCATAAGTTATAAGGTAAGTGTCCACTTATATGAACTTTGATCCCAGCCTTGTTTGGAATGTACATTTGTTTTGTTCACAAAACTTAAAAAAGTTGTGTTTTTTTTATCATGAATTACCATCATTGTTCAAATTTAAGGTTTATGGAAATGTTAGTCATTATTACAAGTTCAAAACGTAGACATACAAGTCAGTCTACCCTGGTGTGCATAAGTGATAACATAAGTCCCCACTTATTTGAACTATGATCTCATTGTTGTTTTATAAAGTTACATTTGTGTTTTTTCTTGATTATTTGGTGACTTTGGGTGTATGTTACCATGACGAGAATGCATCTGTGTCTTAATTAAATGTTTTGGGACATGAAACTTATATTTTTGAGGTTGAAAGTTGTTTCAGTACAAAAGTTGGGACCGAAATATGAACCTGATGAGTGGCGTCCTCTCCTCCTATGATGTCTTTATCTTCATGTCCTTTTCCTTGTCAACAAGTTTCAGGGAGAATGGGGTGGGTACCTGTGAAGACACTCCGACGCTCAAGTCAGAACAAAGTGGAATCGTAGAACTCTTTTAGTTCAATAATGGACAATAATCAAATTTTCTCCCAGGAAAAACGTACCTTTTTCCCCCTTCTGCTTTTCATATTTAAAACAATTAAGTAAACCGTTTACCTAAAAATTCAGGCAGTTATAGAAGTTGACCACTTGGAAATTGTAACCGTTAGATCGTGCTTCGTGATTCGTGACATTAAACTGATATTTCTAACCGTTTATTAAGATTTAATATGTTCAATTTGACTAAAATTGATCGGATGTGTTTCCTCTGGTAATTTACTGGATTGTCGTGACATCGCTGGTTAATTGTCGATCGTTTAGTGCATCGACACAAACATGCGATCGCTATAATACGATCGTTTTAACGATTGATGTTCAGAGGGTAAGTCGCGGGTCCGACGTTGGCCTTTTGATGCGCTTGACATACATACGATCGCTACATTACGATCGTAAGATGGCTCGACATTGTGTGCTCTTATTTTTGGCTTTAACGGTCGCCTGGGTTATCAGACGACTATTGATGCATTTTTTATCCTTTAATAGTCGCCCGGGTTACCGATCGACAGTTGGTGAATTCTTGTATCCTATGATACAAAAGTTATATTTGAAATTCAACGAACTCTGGTGTGCAAAAGTTGTAACGTAAGTACCCACTTATTAAAAATAAGGTCCCATTTCTGTATACAACATTTATTTAATATCTTTTAAGAAAACTTTGTGACGTATGGAAAATTTAATTTAACATTTATTTAATATCTTTTAAGAAAACTTTGTGACGTATGGAAAATTTAATTTATGTCTATCATTCTTATTGTGTGTATAATTTGTAAAAAAGGAATTTGTTTTCAATTGATAGAAGCTTACAATGATATTAGTAATAAACCTTTTATTTATTATAAAATTTTAATACGTGTTACATATTAATTATTGTTTTTTAATCTCTATTAGTATTACAAATTAATTTGAAATTGATATTTAAGATTATTATTAGAAATGTTATATTGCAATGGTTTTAATAATTTCTTTGTAAAACATATCAAATGAAGTTAAGTTAAAAATAAGTAAAGTCAAGTATAACAATGGTATGAAGACTTACGTCATTCACACAAAGATATAATAATTAGATTTTCATTCAAACATAAATATTGAAGAACATCAACATAAATTGGGTACTTCAGTCTAAGGTTTTGCACACGAAGGTCAACTATGACAATGACACACATTTTGGAGTGTCTAATTTGTTTCTCATAACTTTTTCCACTTACAAGTAATGTGGAACCAATTTTTAATTTATTTATTAACAAATTCGTGGCCAAGGAACCTTTTTTATTAAAAATCATGGTGTAGGAAAGAAACTGGTACCAAGAGCAAAATAATTGGGTACTTCAGTCTAAGGTTTTGCACACAAAGGTCAACTATAACCATGACACGCATTTTGGAATGCCTAATTTGTTTCTCATAACTTTTTTCCACTTACAAGTGATGTGGAACCAATTTTTACTTTATTTATTAACAAATTTGTGGGCAAAATATCCTTTTTATTAAAACTCATGGTGCAGGAAAGTAAGTAGTTTCAATGGCAAAATAAGTGGGTACTTCAGTCTAAGGTTTTGCACACGAAGGTCAACTATGACCATGACACACATTTTGGAGTGCCTGATTTGTTTGTCATAACTTTATCCACTTACAAGTGATGTGGTACCAATTTTTACTTTATTTATTAAAAAATTTGTGGGTAAAAAACCTTTTTTATTAAAAATCATGGTGCAGGAAAGAAACTGGTACCAAGGGCAAAATAAGTGGGTACTTCAAGCAAACGTTTTTCACAAAAAGGTCAACTAAGACCACCACACACATTTTTGAGTGTCAAATTTGTTTCTCATAATTTTCTCTGCACTTACATCTGATGTGGAACCAATTTTTAATTTATTTATTAACAAATTCGGGGTCAAGGAACCTTTTTTATTAAAAATCATGGTGCAGGAAAGAAAGTGATACCAAGGGCAAAATAAGTGGGTACTTCAGACTAAGGTTTTGCACATGAAGGTCAACTATGACCATGACACACATTTTGGAGTGCCTAATTTGTTTCTCATAATTGTTTCCACTTACAAGTGATGTGGAACCAATTTTTACTTTATTTATTAACAAATTTGTAGGCAAAAACCTTTTTTTATTAAAAATCATGGTGCAAGAAAGAAATTGGTACCAAAGGCTAAATAAGTGGGTACTTCAGGCTAAGGTATTGTATAGGAAGGTGAACTACGACCATGACACACACTTTATTTATTAACAAATTCGTGGCCACTTTACATACAACCCTGTACATCTAATATTTCATTAATAATGACATCCAATTTGACTGGAGACTGCAGTGCAATCATTGTAAACAATCCACATTCTTACCTTCAAATTTCATTAAGAATAAATGTAACAGCTATTTTTCTGTCAACATTTTTAACTTCAAGTATGTTCAATCAACATCAACACATATTGAAAAAGTTCTAAACAACCCAGTTATAACATTGACAAAATCACTATTTCCCAACATTTTACACAATGCCTAAGTCTTGCAACACTTGATTCTTCCGCGCACTGTCCACATCCAAAATCCAATCACAAACGTATTTCTCTCTAACTTGTTGTAGTTCCTCCTACAAAGGCAATAATGAACAACATATGAATAAAATGCACCACTTCTATCAAAGCTCCACAACATGATAATATTTACAACTTACAGTTGTGTAAGTGTGCATTGTGTTGCCTTCGTATTTCTTAATGTCATCCCACAACTCCATAATTTTGAAAACAATTACTCCATAGTCAAATATGCAACAAACAAAGTCCAACAAAACAATATTTATATTTAATATATCAATCAAATAATAAAATATTACATTTACAAAAATTAACATTACAAACTTATAAGGCATTGTGTAAAATGTTGGGAAATAGTGATTTTGTCAATGTTATAACTGGGTTGTTTAGAACTTTTTCAATATGTGTTGATGTTGATTGAACATACTTGAAGTTAAAAATGTTGACAGAAAAATAGTTGTTACATTTATTCTTAATGAAATTTGAAGGTAAGAATGTGAATTATTTACAATGCTTGCACTGTAGTATCCAGTAAAATTGGATGTCATTATTAATGAAATATTATATGTACAAGGTGGTATGTAAAGTGGCCACACACCACTTCTATCAAAGCTCAACAACATGATAATTTTTACAACTTACAGTTGTGTAAGTGTGCATTGTGTTGCCTTCGTATTTCTTAATGTCATCCCACAACTCCATAATTTTGAAAACAATTACTCCATAGTCAAATATACAACGAACAAAGTCCAACAAAATAATATTCATATTTAATATATCAATCAAATAATACAATATTACATTTACAAAAATTAACATTACAAACTTACAAGTTTGGTTGGGTTGGAGTCTGCAAGTGTTCTACCTCCAACGACGGTGTCTTTTCTTCGGAACCATTCAACAAATGTCCAAAAAACAATGCAAGATTTTGTACTTGCAAAATATCATAGTCCCCTTCACTATCCGAACAATTCTACGAATTTATAATTACAAAGTAAACTTTAATTACTACACATACAATAACATTGTCAATCTTTTTTCGTTCTTTTCTTTTGTGCCCAAAAGAGTCCAGTGCAAACATGTGAAGTGATGAAATCTTCACAACGTAGCACCACCAATGATCATCATGGATAATTGGGACAAACAACTACAACAAAAAAAATGTGTCAACAATTGTACAAAAAACCATCAACATAGAATCAAAGTACATTGTATGAAATATGATTGCACTAACAAATTCGGCATTAACAATGTCATCAAATCCAATGATATTGGACTGAAAGTAATTAGAGTACTCATTCAATGTCCAAACTTTGCGATTAATCTTTTTCTTTCTTAAGTCAACTAAAACATGGGTCTGAAAGAAAATCACATAGTTAGCTTTCATTTGTCATGTCAATACAATTTTTACAACATAAAATGACAATTATTTTTACAACCCGCATATAATGGACTAAAACATATCCTTTTCACTATTCTAGTACTCCTTCTTTCAAAGAACATGAACACAGTTGTGGCAAACAAAATCCCCTATAAAACCAACAACTTCTTCATAAAACATATTTCAACCAACATATAAAATATAACAACAATAACCACACGATATTTCATTATTACCATGTTGCCAAGTTGTTTCCTAGGTCCAAAAGAATGACACTCCTAGATGCAAAATGTTTGACTGCAAATTTCAGAAACAACCCTTTCAACAAAATAATCACATATGTCATCATGTCGCATCATCACAATATTCAAAACAATTCTTCAAAAAATAACAATTATAAAATTTATTACCTCCAAGGAAGTTTAAACGAAATAACCAGGCTGTACAAGTATTTTGAATTCACATTCAAAAAATTAATATCCTCATTCTGATGTTGCCGTGCATAAATACCTACAAGAGGTGCAACATCCAAAACATCATCAACGTCCTCCTTCTCTTCCTCCAAACAACCACCCACATAACTATAGCTGACTATTTCTAAACATTTGGCTTATGTGTTTCATCGTCAACATGACCATCATCTCCTTCACCATCATCACCTTCACCACTCAGGTTCAACATCAACACCACATGTACCACCCTCTTCAAACAAATAAGGTTGCTCTCTTTCTTCCTTGCCAACACCTACCATGGCAGCCAAAGTTCTTAACTCTTTCTTCATTTCAGCCATTTTTCGTTGGTTGTCTTCAATTTTCTTCATCACCACTTCTTTCCAAATTATCCCTAACTCATGTCCACCATCTGCTGGTATTGACCCTTCATCCAAATGAAGTGTCGCATGAATGATTGGGTTCTCACGGTCCTCCTCCCGTAGAAACCACTCCCAATATATCTATAAACATCCAAATATAACTAATCATGAAATAACACAAAACACAATTCATGTATTACATATCGAATAAATGTACACAATAATAACAACCAACTTACATCTTTCTTTTGAAACAAGTCTTCTATTTTCTTTGACCTTAACTTAAGCAAAGGCCATTTCATTATTCTCGGGAAGACAATGTGATGTGGACCATCCGCTAAACCCAAACGTTGAACTGCCCAAAGCTAAAAAACATAAATTAACCAAAACAATAATCATATAATAAACAAATTTCATCCACATTAAAATTAAAAAAATATTTAAATTTGTTACCTACAACACTGCAATATTGCCACTCATGCCTACGGAGTCCTTTATGTCACGTTGTCTTATCATCCTTGACGCATTTCCTAAACTATTTACCACAAATGTGTGCACAACTTTTGCCTTGTTATATTAGTACAAATTATCAATGTTATCTAATATTGTAAAAGGCATGTTACTAACTTCCTTTGAATGTCTAGGAAAGTAAAAAACAATAAAACAAACTAAAATATACAAACGACACACACAATCAACATCCATGTCATTATTTTGTATTAACAACTTTATCCTACTTATGACATCTTTTACAATAAATGACTTTGAACAAAATTGTTGACATACAACACCAAAGTTATCATCAACATTGACATCTAAACCACCAACACCCAACCCTAGACCCATGCAAGCATCGCCAACTGTAAATGGTACCATTTGTTGCTTCAAAACAAAACAATCATTGCGCCCAACCCAACGTGTAACCATTTCCTTTAACAGCGGAGTGCATAACTCAATTGGGTTGTTCATATAAAGACACCACTTGAATGGAGTCTCATTGATACGTGTCCTATCGATTTCTTGAAGTATACCATTAATGTCGACTATCGGTTTTGTGTCAATTTCAAAATATAAACCATCAAAAAACTATTTTCAAACAAACAAATCAATTTTCAAAACATTATATCTACTTACATTGTTATAACCTCCTTCTTTTGTGCAATCCATCTACGCCAATCCAACCAAAATACAATCCACGGTGGCAAAAAAAGTCTAACAAAGGACCATGACCTTCCACGGAAGACGGACTGGGTCGGTTGGTACACGTCAATAGCGGTAGCCCAAAACGCGCTGGTCAACGGATCAAACAATATTAGCAATGGTAGAACTCCGGCGGACAACACAACGCGACGCTCCACGGAATCAACCTAGTCGAAAGATGCGTCAATGGGTGGGTGTTAACCCAAAACATGTTAGCCGTTGCTAGGACTCGGGTTCAGCCCCCAAATCCCCGGCAGCGGCGCCAAAAACTTCATGACCCAAAACTTGTTAGCCGTTGCTAGGACTCGGGTTCAGCCCCCAAATCCCCGGCAGCGGCGCCAAAAACTTGTTAAGCCAAAAACTTGTTGGGCTCAATTCGGCAAGTGCACCGAATCGTTCAAGTAATAAACCGGTAAGACCGGGTATCGTTTTCCCAAGAGACTCGTAATACTAGAGAATTGTGCGATTAACAACTCACATAGACTCAATAACATAACATCAATTTACAGAACAAGTGCAGAAACATAACTTCACAAGTAATTACAAGGTTGGACTTTGGTATTGAAGGCACTTGGAAATGGAAAAGACTAGAAATGATATGAAATGACATTGTTAAGGCTAGTTTTCACCAATGCACTCTTGTGAATGACCAATTTCGTCTCCTCTCTATCAATTTACTAAAGTCAATCCACTAAAACACTCTAGCCCTAATTCCTTAGGTGAAAGAGCCTAGGTTTTCCTTATCAAACCCCAATTCCTTGGCAATCTAACAAGCAAAACTCGCATTAAAGAGCAGGGATCTAAGACAACATGTGAATCATCTTCCATTCCTAGAATCAATGACCCACAAGGACTCCTATTTCAGTTCCGGGTTTCATCTTACGTTCCCATAATCCATAAAACCCCAAAATCAAGTCATGAACGTTCCCATTACATGCAAGCTTTAAGATCGGAAACAAGAATACTAGCAATTGATAGAAAAGGCATATATATAATCAAATCATTCAACAATTACACAAGAATTCAAAGGCTACAACTAATCCCAACAAGATGGGTTTGGCTCTCCATTTCCATGGAGAGCCTTTAAGCTTACAAAATGGCCATGGAAGAAGATGAAGAACCTAAGAGGAAGAAGGGAGTGTTCCCACGAACCCTAGCAGCCCTCCAAGCTCTCCTTTGAGTGAAATCGCGCCTCCAAAGAACCAAAGACCCAAACCCCTTCGCGTTTTAGGGTTAAATAAGCTGGATCTGACACATCAGCAAAGTCGCGCCCGGGCGCCCCATTTCTCACGCCCGGGCGCAAGCTTCTCGCAAAAAGTCGCGCCCGGGCGCCCCTTTTTCACGCCCGGGCGCGGGCAGCACACAAAAACTGGCTTCTGTGCAGAAACTGGACCTGGTGCAGCTCGCGCCCGGGCGCCCCTCAGCAGGGGGGGCCCGGGCCTGACTTTTCAGCACTGCATAATTTTCACTTTTTCCGCAGATCTGCTTGCTTCTAGTGGTTGGTTCAGCTCTCTACATTATTGGAGACCCTTCCAAGCATAGTTTTAGCTACAAAATAAGGGATTATTGATGAAAGTACATCAAAGTAGCCAAAAACACAATTATTTAGAAAACAAGACAAAACAAGAGGATTAAGCAAGTTATAAGTTAGAAAGGAGTTGATTTTGCCACTAAAATGATGCTTAAAATATGGTATAATTTAGCATTATCAAAATACCCCCAAAATTACAACTTTGCTTGTCCTCAAGCAAAAGTACTTCTCCTAGCAAACAATTCAATCACAATGGTCTAGCAACTCAAGCATAGTTTCAATCAAATAAACAAAATCAATCGTGCTTGCTCAACTTATAAATCACATTCAAGAGACAATATAGTCTTAGCAAGCTAAACTTCAATCATGGTGCTAACAGTTCAAAATCACATGATAGATGCAATTGATAGATCTACAAACATGGCAAGTTGTTTTCAATGAGTGCATGGAACCAATCCTCACCAAGGAAAGTGTTTCACTCAAGCACAATGGTGTATAAGGATGTGTGTCTAACTCTCAACTATCACAATGTTACACAAATCAACTTTGCCTTTTGTTTCAACAATTTCAAACACATTAACAAACAAGTTACATCACAAGGACTTTTTGAAGCTTGTATTGTGGCTGGGCTAAGAAGAAAAATTGGTTTTTCTGGACAACAAAGTACCTTGAGCCAAGAGATCAAATAATTTGATTCATGATATAGCATAGTATCTCTTTTTCTCCAAATTTGAATAACCCACTTCTCAACCTATTTCCCAACTCTTGGTCATTGAATTCATGTTTTTGTTTTTCTTCCTCTTTCTTCTTTTTCTTTCTTTTTAACTCAACTTATTGTTTTCTCAATGCTCCCCTTTTTACAAGAAGAACTCCCCCAAACTTAAACCATGCTCCTCATCCTAACATATATGTTCATCTCAACTCAAGGTAAGGAGGTTTATGATTTTTCAATATGCTTAAGGTTTCGGGAATGAGAAAGTTTTCTTTTTAAGGTTCAAAGGTTTAGCATTGGCTTTTAGATTCAAAATGTAGAAGAGGTGGAAGAACAAGATGGCCTTGATCATTTGTAACAAGCAAGCAAATAGTTCAAATAGAGAAACTTAGGCAAAATCAACTGTGATTCCAAAGTAATAACATTCATCAATAAACTCTGAGGCAGAACATCTCACAGGTTTACTCAGGGTTCCAAAATTTGATAAACATCATGCCAAGAATATTGATCACAATTAAAACCAAGCATCTATCTAAACAAATACAAGCAACCACAATCTCTGTTCAACAAGATCAACCACATAATCTCAATCAGATTTTCAAAACAATTCTCATGGATAAAGAGCAAGCACAAGAGATTTGCATTCAATTCAAGCATAACAAATGATTCACTCAAATCACCAGACCAATTGCACAAGAACTATCCACAAGGCAAGTCAAAAAGAAATCAAAAACACAAATACTGAAAGCAAATAAAACTTGAAATTAAAACAGAAAAAACCGATCAAAATGGACTCTTTGCATCTTCAGCAGTGTAGGACACTAGCTTCACTTTCATCTGAAACATCTTCCTCCAACAGTAGAGTATACTCCGCAACTGCTCCACCTCCCCCATCAGTAGAGGCCTGGTCCCCAGGCCATGCTACACGAGCAGCAAAATCTTCAAATCATATGGTTGCTCAACTCACGCATGCCTCAAAGGATGACCACTGGTGGTTTTAAACGTGTTTAGTCCTAAGGAAGATCTTATCCTGTAACAAGAAAGCTCAAGGCAAAATTAGTATCCCATAGTCAACAACTGAAGAAAAGAATCCATAAAACAAACTAAAAGAAAAATGCAAAAATAAAGCAAAGAAACAAGACAGTGAAAGGCAAAACAAACAAAGACAAAAGTACATGAACAAAGAGGGAAGTCTTAGAATTAAGCTTCCCAAAGGCACAACAACACAAAAAGGTTTAAAAACACATCAAAAGGAGTGTGTGGAAGAGTGCAAAAGAATGGGAAACTCATCATAAATAAAGAAAAACAAAAGTGCAGAACCAGAATTTTTGGTGCTGGGCGCCCCTGGTGCAGCTCGCGCCCGGGCGCCCCTCAGCAGGGGGGGCTTGGGCGCCACTCAGTCAATTTGGTGCAGGATGGCCCTGGTGCAGCTCGCGCCCGGGCGCCCCTCAGCAGGGGGGGCTTGGGCGCCACATCAGTTTTCTGCATAATGCAGATTTCTGCGAAATTGGCCACTCACCATGTGATTTTTGGTTCTAGACCTTCATTCAATGCACTCACACACCAAAGAAGCTAAAACTAACCTAATACACTTATACAAACCATAAAAACAACATCACAACTCAAAAATCACAACAATGCAAAATTACACAAACATGCAAAACACAAACTACTAATGCACATAACACAAAAAATCACACAAACACTAGTAAAAAGGGTAAGAAAATTGGGTTGCCTCCCAAAAGCGCTTATTTAACGTCATTAGCTTGACGGATTACTCAATGAAGTGCAGATTTAGTTGTTGGTGTGCTCCTTCCACCAACTCTTCTTGAACCACTTTCTAGCCACCAAATCAACTCTCAAAGCTTGAATTCTTCTTTTTAGCCCTTCCACTACCTTGACATCTTTAAATACTCAATCCTCTTGATCAATTTTGGCTTGCTAGGCTTGAGTTCCTTGTCTCTCATCAAAGGGTGGTGGTGACTAGTCTTTCTCTTTTCCTTCTCCCTTTCTTCATCTTTCACTTAGCACTTGGAGCATCTTCAAGGGAGGAAGAATTTGGGGCAGCTTGTGATGCTCAACATAGTTGTCTCCTTGTGTCCTATAATTTCCTTCAAACTCAGGGTCTTCATGATGCTTTTGAGGCTGCAGTCCTCCTTATCTTAACATCTCCCTGCATACACTTAGACACAACTAGGCTAAAGCCACAAATTAGCCCAATTAAAAGTGAAAATATATTTACAACAAAAGAGTTAGTTCTATATACAAAATCAAGTCTACATAAGTTAGAAACCTCACAAAAGTCTAGTATTGACACGAGTCCCCGGCAACGGCGCCAAAAACTTGTTAACCCAAAACTTGTTAGCCGTTGCTAGGACTCGGGTTCAGCCCCCAAATCCCCGGCAGCGGCGCCAAAAACTTGTTAAGCCAAAAACTTGTTGGGCTCAATTCGGCAAGTGCACCGAATCGTTCAAGTAATAAACCGGTAAGACCGGGTATCGTTTTCCCAAGAGACTCGTAATACTAGAGAATTGTGCGATTAACAACTCACATAGACTCAATAACATAACATCAATTTACAGAACAAGTGCAGAAACATAACTTCACAAGTAATTACAAGGTTGGACTTTGGTATTGAAGGCACTTGGAAATGGAAAAGACTAGAAATGATATGAAATGACATTGTTAAGGCTAGTTTTCACCAATGCACTCTTGTGAATGACCAATTTCGTCTCCTCTCTATCAATTTACTAAAGTCAATCCACTAAAACACTCTAGCCCTAATTCCTTAGGTGAAAGAGCCTAGGTTTTCCTTATCAAACCCCAATTCCTTGGCAATCTAACAAGCAAAACTCGCATTAAAGAGCAGGGATCTAAGACAACATGTGAATCATCTTCCATTCCTAGAATCAATGACCCACAAGGACTCCTATTTCAGTTCCGGGTTTCATCTTACGTTCCCATAATCCATAAAACCCCAAAATCAAGTCATGAACGTTCCCATTACATGCAAGCTTTAAGATCGGAAACAAGAATACTAGCAATTGATAGAAAAGGCATATATATAATCAAATCATTCAACAATTACACAAGAATTCAAAGGCTACAACTAATCCCAACAAGATGGGTTTGGCTCTCCATTTCCATGGAGAGCCTTTAAGCTTACAAAATGGCCATGGAAGAAGATGAAGAACCTAAGAGGAAGAAGGGAGTGTTCCCACGAACCCTAGCAGCCCTCCAAGCTCTCCTTTGAGTGAAATCGCGCCTCCAAAGAACCAAAGACCCAAACCCCTTCGCGTTTTAGGGTTAAATAAGCTGGATCTGACACATCAGCAAAGTCGCGCCCGGGCGCCCCATTTCTCACGCCCGGGCGCGAGCTTCTCGCAAAAAGTCGCGCCCGGGCGCCCCTTTTTCACGCCCGGGCGCGGGCAGCACACAAAAACTGGCTTCTGTGCAGAAACTGGACCTGGTGCAGCTCGCGCCCGGGCGCCCCTCAGCAGGGGGGGCCCGGGCCTGACTTTTCAGCACTGCATAATTTTCACTTTTTCCGCAGATCTGCTTGCTTCTAGTGGTTGGTTCAGCTCTCTACATTATTGGAGACCCTTCCAAGCATAGTTTTAGCTACAAAATAAGGGATTATTGATGAAAGTACATCAAAGTAGCCAAAAACACAATTATTTAGAAAACAAGACAAAACAAGAGGATTAAGCAAGTTATAAGTTAGAAAGGAGTTGATTTTGCCACTAAAATGATGCTTAAAATATGGTATAATTTAGCATTATCAGTGGGTGGGTCGGAGGTAGACGGACTTTGTCTAGGGTTTGCGAATAGTTCCAGAGTCGGTGAGCAACGCACCCCTACGCTACAAGGAAGGAAGCGAGTGGGACGATTCCAGACTTGAAACGCCTGGATGGGTGGCTGGGTCAGAGGAAGACGAAGTCTCTCTCGGTTGCGCTCTCTCACAAGCTTCTGCTTCTCTCTCTAACAAAGTCTCAAATTCAAAATCTAAAGACTGAAAATTAACCCCCAAAACCTGAAACCCCCACTCCCAAATTTCAATTTCCATGTCATTCTAATTTCTGAAATTCTTTTCCACGTCTACCAATCACATTTTGACATGTGGCTCGTGTCAAAATGTTTTCAAAACTTGTTAAAGTATCATTTCCCTAAAACAAACTTACTGTACCACCAAAAAAATTGTGGTCAACACAGGAGTGATTTTTTTACTTAGACATAAGGACATGGATTTGTCATTTGTTTGAACATTAACAACCGTCTGAGTGATTTTTAAGGCAAGATCTTCTATTTCAACGATCAGTTTTCTTAAAAGAGTAAGTTAATTTCTTCTCTCTTTTTTTACAATTTAAACCATTTTTGTATGCATGTGACTCTTGCTCAATTGCATCTACCATATGAATCTCTTACTAGATTCTTTAATGATCAATGTTTTCAATGACATACCCTAACCATGATTTGTGATTTCTAAGTATAGATAGAGTTCTTTAATAAGTGGAAACGACTTTAGGTTCTATATAGTGGTCTATGCTTCTATTAGGTAAGGGAATTTTTAGTTACGTTGTTTACCTACATTGAATGTTTGGTTTGGTATGAAATAGTCATTTTGGTATGTTCAGTTGTGATTGTGTTTGTTGTATGCAATTTACTTGTGTTTGATTGAAATTGAGGTTAAATTAGGCAATTGAGGATGTGATCAATTAAGTGAATTAGTGTTCAATTTGACAACTAAAACTGTTTTATAACTTTTCAATGAATTGGGAATACCAATTTGGTCATTGGAACATGTCTTTGATTTCCCCAATTCACAGTGTTGAATTTTCTGGTATCTGATATGTTGTTATGTGTTATTGGGTTGAGTGTCAGAGTTATAGAGAGGTATGAGAACATGATTAGCTTTGTGTCGCTGAGCGCCACAGTGGAGCCACTAAGCGCCAGCGTTGTAGGGGGTCTAAAGCTTATCTTGTGTTAATTCGCTGAGCATTATTTTTGGTGCTGAGTGCTCTCTGTAGCGAAATCAGTGTAGGTTTTTTTCTGATAATATGTTTTGATGATTGAATTGATTTAAGTGAATGCATCTATGTTGAACTGTGAATGATTTATGTTTATGGAATGTGAATATACTTGAATCTTGTTTAATATGCATTGTGAGATGAGATCTCCAGGAGAGATTTTATGTATTGGTGAGTATTTTAGTATATGTTTGACAGAAAGAAATTTTCAAAGAAGGTACATTTTGATATATTACAACCATTTAGCTCATATAAAGAGGAATGGGAAGGGAGTGAAGTATGGGAAAAGATCTTTACCTAGACTTTGGTTTCTAGTGTAGAAGATTAACCTTATGAGTAGTAGGGTGATAACCCCGCGTTTATATCTTTGTAAAGTATAAATACTAGTACGGATGCACACTTTCATTAAAAGTATATCTTAATTCATGTATCCAGATGATTTGAGTATATAGTCTTTTGTTATATGCCTTATGAAAAGTGAAAGTTGAATATCTAATGTGATAGTATAAGTTCTTTTAAAATAGTAGCTTGCCGTTTTTTATTTTGCTTGTTTATGCATATGTATCTTTCTTGCAATGATAATTTATTTTACGGGAACATAGGAGGTAACAAGTAAAATATTTCTTTACTTTAAGAAGGAAATATTAATAAGTAGTTAGACTTTTAAAAGCTCTAATTTGTTTTTGGTAACTTGACCTTTTGAAAGACTTTTTTTTCATCAAGAACTTAGAATTTGAATTTTATATATATATATATATATATATATATATATATATATATATATTTATCTAGTTATTAATTTGAATAGATATATCTTTATATCACTACTATATGTAACATCTCAAAAATATAGCATAAATATTATACTAAAAGAGTCATCACAATAAGGATATGATAAAACAATTATTGACTATCATATAAAGTAAAGTATTACAGTCATCCCAAAATAACTATAACATTTGAACTTTATATACAAACATCCTACACCAAAACTATTTACAAATACTGCTCTGGAGATAACTACTCTACAACATCACCTCTGTCAAGGACTTGCTCCAGGGACACCTCATCTCCTTCTGCCCACACCCACAGGATGATCATAGCAAAGAGAGAACCAAGAAAACATACAACACAAACACAGATAGAAGGGTAAGCTAGAAGAAAACAAACAATGATATATGAATACATATTAAACATTTCTCATAAGATACTTACACAACACATCAATTCAAATTAGACTTTATTTATGACCACCACTTTTTGACTTGACCATTCAGATTAGTATGAATATGTAGCTATGACAGTTCATGCACTTGTTATGGTGAAACAGCTGGCCCACCCCAAGCTACCACACAAGGTTAGTTCATTATCACTCACCTTAGGCCAAGGAAAAACCCATAGGCTAGGACCTCTTGTTATTCTCGCGACATGCCTCATCGCTCTCTACTTGAAAATAAGTGATCATTAGAATGTCATGATGAACTCCAAGACTGAGCTTCCCATATTCATACTTACAAATCTGCAGAATTTTCTCAACCTACCCAAAATTTACCACTTTCAAATATTTTTCCCAATTTCTAATCCTCCTAGATTGTGTTATAAACTTAATTGAACTTAGACAATTGTTTCTAAACCTTACAAACATCATTCTAAAGTGTTTACTAAACAAATTACACTTCAAAATCTACAAAACACCAACTTATAGACCCAAATATCGTTCTACCACTTTTGGCACAGTTTTAAGCAACTTAGGGGCTCTAGCAAGTCCCAAATGACTTAGCTAAACTATTACAACTGACCATTTGAGTGTCCAAGCCCCAAATCAAAATTTCACTACCCCACTTCCTCAAAACTCACCCAAAATCAAATGAAAACTATGCCTACTCATCAATAAACCTTCTTATCACATATTTCAAACATATAATACATTCCACCACAGTCCAAACATCATTCAATTCAGTTCATACACACCATTCAACAATCCATAATCAAAATAGTCAATTTAAACATGAAACGTCTACTCTAAAACCTAAATTCAATTCAAATAACACAATACTCTTAATTCATCTCACATAGAAACTTAATTACAATTAAAGTAAATCTAACTTCCCTTACCTCAATCTCAACAACTCACAATCCTCTAAACGTTCCGTCGATTACTTGCGATATCAGAAACTTCTAGAAAACCTATAATTTATCAATTGATGATTGAAAAACAACCTTAGAATTACAAACAAACTAAGAATCTAGGAAACGGAACACTTAGATTCATGCAAAGCAAAATTGTTTTACAAAATCAAAACCCTAAAGGCTAAGAAAAAGGAGTTTACCACTTACTTGCTCAATTCAACAAATTGATCGGTTAGTTTGGTAGCCCTCGACGCCAAGATCGCTTAGACACTTCCTAATCGTTGAATAGATGATCGAGGAGTGAGAAAGGTTACAAAGAAGTGAGAGAAAGAGAAGAGAACCGTTAGAGAGATAGAATTATTTAGATAATGAGACGAGCTTTAGGAAATTCTATTTATATTATAAGATTATTTTAAATTAAAATTACTCGGACTCATTATTTTAATACACCTATCTACTCTAATACTCTATTTTCTAAGTTCTTACACTATAAATTATCAAAATATTTAATGTTTTGTTTAGTAGTTTATATTATTAAATGAGAGGTTAGAATAAATTTTAAAAAAATTATATTTATAAAAGTAATTTCAATTTATAGATTTAAATAATATATATACATTTTTAATTTTAAATAATGTTTTAATAACTAATATCTCTTTCATCAATAATTTGATTTTAATTATCTTATTTTTGTAAATAATTAAAATAAATTAATTAATAGTGATTAAATATCTGCAAGTTAAGTTAAATATTATAATAATCATATTCCTAAGAAATTAGTAAATATTCATTCAGACTACGAATTTTAATCACAAATATATATATATATATTTTTTATTTTTTTTTTTACAAAATTATTGTATATGTAGAAAAATTAGTAAACACTTTTGATTCTAGAACTAAACACTATTTTTGATTTTGAACCAATAACATAAATATACAAAAAGAAAAGGATGGGAAATAATTTATTACAAAGTTGAGTTTAGCAGAGAAGTAAATCTTCAATAAGATTTAAATTCTTCCATATTTTCTGAAATCACAAAGTTTTAAATGATGATAATAAGGATCAAACTTTTCTAATGAACTTACCATTTTTCTAATAAAATAAAGAAAAAAAGGGAGAATTTAAAACTGACAAAATCTTGGAGGGCTATTAATTATGGTTGGTTTTATTTAAATAGGATATGTTTATTATATCCTCAGACAAATAAGAAATTGGTGTTTATCCTGTAAGAATTTATAAAGTATGTCTTGGTAGGTAACCAATATTTTTCTTCCATCACATCATCATCTTATGTTATTTGTTTTTAATGTTGAGTTGAAGCATAAATGTCTATTCACAAGGTTTCTGTTGTGTCCCATACAAGGTGCACATGATCCTGTTTGAATTTTGTCACACTTTTACTTCAGTTCTTAAACTTAATTTGATCATGTGTTACATAAAAATTAAAATATGTGTATGATTAAAATGATAAAGATAAATTAAATGTTTAACTATAGAGTTGAAAAAATATGCAAATTCATTAAATTTGTTCGTTACTTCATTTCATCCATGTCCTTTTATTCTTCCAGGTGTCCTTGATATTAATTAAGAAATTTAAAAGGATGATAAGGACAAAATTATCTTTTTGTGAGTGCGAGGACCATTATATTTTATATAATATTTTTCATCAATACCAACCCAAATCCAGTATTCATGAGTATTTAAGTTGACTAATTATTTTCACTAACCATAACATTAATAAGATAATAAGATTCGGTTGGTGATCGATTCATCGTATCTCATAAATTACATAAATATTTCAAAGTAAGTTACCAACTACCAACACTTTTCACCTTCTTAATCTGCAACAATAACGATTATAAGTTTAGAGTAAAACGATGAACAAAGATTTTATGAGTTTTTTGAAAATTCAACATCTACATTGTTAGAAAATTTGCATATTAAGAAAGTTAATGGTGTAGAATTTGAAACATTGTGAAGTACCTAAAGAAGCTTAATGTGTGTATTTTCCACTTAACAGGAAAAATATTAGCAAAAAAGGAAGAAGGGGTAGTTGATATTATTAGTGGCAAAACAACCTAACTTGGCCTTTCAGATACAAATTAGATAACCACTATCCTTCTTCTACAAGTTTTATTCAAGAATTGTGTTTTTAGAGTATCTTATAAGCAAATTAAGAAGTCTACATATACTGGCTCAGTTGTTGGTTTCACAAATTAAGATTTGACGTATCATTTCCTTTCATTTTCTTAAAATTCTTTTCTTTCACTTTCAAAAACTTCTCTTGTTAAGCTTTTGATGGAGTGTTCTCAATTTCATGTTAAAATAACTAATACAAACACACACACTTTTTGATTGAGAATATTTTTAATTGAGAATATAATTTTTCTCTAAAATAAATTTATAGTTGAATATATGATGAAAATTAAATTTTATTGGAAGTTTCATATCGACTAGAGATAAGACTAATTTATAACATATAAGTGGATACAAACATCATCTTACAAGTCGATTTTGTAAGGTTGAATTAGATTTAAAATCTACTTCTTAACCAATTTGTGATAGGAAGAATATGAAAATTTTAATGTTAATCTTTGAATTGAAAAAAAAAATTGACCATTCTATATCAAAGAATATTCATAAATTTAATTTTTTTTAAGGTTTAAGATTAGATGTTGTATTAATTAATTCATGATTTAGATTCATATGTATTTGTTAAGTACTCTTAAAAATAGTCATAAGAGCCTAACTATACATAATGATATGATTAAAATAAATTTGGGTGATGTAAAATTAAATGTTGCAAGACAACCCCATTAAGTGAAAAAGTTGAGTGAATGGAATTAAGAAAAAAAAAAAGAAGGGATGGAGAATCAAAATTCATCAAGTGGACTTGGCACTATAGGAATTGGACCAATCAATTAAAATTGTCCAATATGATTTGCCATAACCATTCTACTAAGAGGACTAGGCCCAAGTTTCTTTCTTCTAATCATACTCCTCTTCCTAATAACTTCCATTTGATTTCTTCTTCTAATTTGCATCATTGCCTCTTCCTCAATCACAAACCTTCTCATTAGAACATCATCGGTCAATGATTTTCCCCTGAAGACTCTCCTTCCCTCTGTGCTAAGCCTGGCACTAGGACTTCTTTCATGTGCACTTTGCAATGGCTTTGATCTTGGGTAACTATTGCTTCTTCTGGGTGGTGCTTCAGCTCTCAAAATCTCATTATATGAATACATAGGTGCACAAAGACAAACCCTTGTGAAGGATGTTGCAACCTTCAGGGAGGCACATTTTCTTAGCTTGTTCTTGTTACCACTCGGTGTAGGAACTTGAGGGGATTTTGGCATTGATGGTGTCTTCCATATAGTTGAATTACCTGCGGGAATTTCTGCGGATTTGGAAATACTTTTCCATAGACTAGTCACCTCCATTGCTCTTTGATACCAGGGCTTCCTGCAACTTCAAAAACAAGTGCTTATTATGCCTCAGTTATTCAGATCATGCACCAGCTTCTTCCTTCATGAATCACAACACCCTTAACTACATTCATTTCTCCAAAATAGCATGCACAAGTGGAACACAAATTCAAGTTTTTAGCTCTTTCACAAGCTTAAGAAACCCTTTGGAGGGTCATGTTTAAGCCTCGTAACAGATTTAATCTAAACTCAGAATTTCCAAATTTAGGCTCACTATTGAAAAAGCTAAAAAGAAGGCCAGCCAGAGAATTGACTTTCCTATAGGCATGAATGATGCTGTTTTTGGGTTTGGTTGGTCAAATTCTTAACATCATTAAGGTTGAAAGGCAGAGGTTAAACTTGGTCTACACCACATCTTTTGACTAGTTCAAGGCCTTAGAAGGAATAATGTGAGCATTTTCTCAACAACCAACAAAAAAAAGAAGCAAAAATCGATATTGTTCCGGTACACCCAATTTACAGAAACATTTGTTAGTAAGCAAAGTAGAATATAAAGTATTAAAGTGAGTGAGGATACATAACATACCTTGAGTTTGAATCGTTCTTTGGATCTTGCATGAACAAAGAAAAGTGAAAGTAAGAGAGAGTTGGAGGAAGGGAGCAAAGTATTTTCATTTGTGAAGAGAGTGAAGAAGGAGAAGAAGAAGAAGAGGGTTTTGGTGAAGTTTTTGAGTGTACTAAGATGGGGTTGGCAACGTGCTTCTTTCCTTTTCTCCCATTCTTTATTGTAACACAATCCCTTTCTTTTGCTTTGGCTGCCATGATGGCTTGTGATTCTGAGTGAGAGAGAAAGAGATTTGAAATTTCAAAGCAAAGTAAAAATGTTTCTACTTTTAATGTAATTACCAAGGTGGCCCCTGCCTCTTCAAAAAGGAAACAATACCCTTATTTAATTCATCACTTTCTGGTGCCTTAATCATATTTATCATTGCTACCAAGAGCAGATCACTCACCCAATTAATTGCTCTAAGACATGCTTGGCCTGCCTTTTTCACACTAAAATCATTCTATCTAACTCATCTCATTCTTCATATAATATAATTAACCTCATCATAAGTCCACCAAAATTTATTAACCAAACTCTCATCTAATTCATTTCTTGTTAAGCTTTTATTTCCAAAAGGTTACTATAGTTCCCTGTTTTAAGGTTTTTCACCAACATAACTTTCTTTTTATACATACTAATCATTTTAAATTTGTTTCAATAGTTATTGGTGTAACTTTGTTTCTCCTTTTTAATGTATTTTAATGATTCCAATATAGATTTTCTATTTTGAATTTTTGACTCAATGATTTGAATAAGATGTTATTAAGTTGGAGATGGTATAAAAAGATTTATACAATAAGTGAGTGGATCATGATTAGGCTCTTATATTAATCACTAAATGATGTTGTTCGATAGTGTGAAACTTGCACACGCTTGAGAGATAATTTAATAGAAGAGAATGTGTTACATGGCTTTCACGTATTATATCCCTGGCTGGCATCACTCATTCTTCTAACATGTTGAGATTTAATGCCAGGAATTTTAACATGGATGTCTTTTACATAAACATAAATCTAGTCAACATCATGTTAAGATGTTTTTTTATCCTTCAAATCTCAACTTAACTTACTTTTATTCTTTATTTTTTTTCATGTCAAAAATCTCACTATAACATGTTGCCAAATTTCATGTATATGAAATTTCTTAAAGAATCAACAGAAGTTGCATGAAATCGCACGTATATGCTATTAATTGGTTGCCTGAAATGTATCCTACTCCTATCACTATCACGTTTGTTCCAATTCAAAGTATATATAGAAAAGGAGCTATAATTTCCTTTCATGTGGACATCACCATTTGAAAACGCTCTGTGTCATGCATACACTAAAGGACCCATATAATTCTAATAACCCTGAACTTGTGCTGTGCAATTATTACACAAGCTCCTTCATCTTTTCTGTTTATGATTATAATGGGGACTTTCAAAGAAAGGCTTTATCTTCTTTGCTTGCTCCAAATATACTGTGATATTAATTCTTCCCTCTACAACAATGCCAACCCTTCTAAAATCATACAAATTCATACTTGCACAATTATATTTGGAACATTGAGATTAATTGAGCTTTAACGAAAATTGTTGATTAAAATCAGTTTTTAAAGATGTTAAACTTCTACATACACGATATTCATTAGACTATCTAGATAGATGAGTCTAATTAGATAATATATAGTGTATTTAACTTAATTAGAGGATTTGATAAATCATCCTTGAGTTTTAATGATATGATTAAATTTTATATTTCTTATAGATGTTTATAAGTGTAGGCTAATTAATATTTATGTTAAAAACTAATTAGATTGATTTTATATATATATATATATATATATATATATATATATATATATATAATTGACAATCGATAATTACGTCCAATTTTAAGGATTAAACGAGTATTCTAAAAATAAAAAGGAACTGTCTATTAGACAATTTACTTCAATATAATTTGACCATAAAAAGAACGAGATCATACTACCAAATTTTAGTCATAAAATCGATTCTTTCACATAAATAATATTTTTTTAAATATAATAAAATAGGTTTAAGTATTTAATATATTTAAGTATAAGAGATTATAACAAAAGAATTTTAAGATAATAAATTAATAAACCATTTTGTGTATGTATATATTAGTTTTTTCTCATCAATTTTTTTTATGAGAAATTTAAAGTCTCTCACTTTGTTATAACATTAAGTAGTACTAATTATTACTCTTGGAAATAAGAGAGCCCCTTCTGTTAATACATTATAAGGTAATTTGAAAGCTCTAAATAAAATATGGTTAGAATTATTTTGCCACTTGATGTGTTAGAATATCAATTTGTTGTTAAAGGTGTTGTGGTGCGACGTATTTCTATCCCAAGACTCCAAAAGGCTGCAAAAAAGAGAAAAAGACATTATGATTGGAGATGTTGGTTGGCATCTTGCCAATTTTTGTTCAACCAAGATTGTTAATTAGTCACCATAATGCAAATTAATTAACATGCAACTTCTCATGAAAATGCTTCCATTTGCACCTTAATTATAAGTGCATATGCTGATATTTAGTCTCAAATTTTCTATATCCTCCGTTAAGAATTCCATATCAAGTTAAAAAGCCTTAACCTATATTTGATTAGCCTGTAATCTAAACATTATTATTATTATTATTAATGGAATGACTGGGAGGGGGTCAAAAAGAAGAGGTTTCAGACATCTTTTGCTTTTTGTACATTGTAGACCATGGAAATGATTTTCTTCACTTTGGATTGGAACAAAGACCTTCTAATTTAAAGCACTAAGAGATGCTGCTAATGCGTTATGGCGTCTACACCTTTGCCAACTTTACAGGATTTAAGGTCGACTAATATATATAACGACCACTTTCAATTAAAGATATTATATATATATTATATATATAACACAACCACTTTATATTATATACATATGTATATATATAAACACAGTAAAAGAAAAGAAAAACATGAGCAATTTCCCCTACCTTGTGTCTGAAAGAGTGATGGAAATAGAAATTCTGTAGTATCTTTTTTATTGACTTTCTAGTTTTTATTTGCATTTCAGTGTTCTTTTATTTTTCTCCTTTACTTTCTTATCACCAACATTGCTTTACAAGTTTTGATCTTTTCATTGCTTCTGGTCAAGATTCTTCCAGGAACTATCACAGTAAAGAATCTTCAGGAAGAGATATTCTTCCCAAATTAATAATAAGAAATGCATTTAAGTAATTATAAATATTTACTTTTATGGTTTTTTTTCACATCACTTATAATATTTATCAGTATATCTTTCTTTTTCTATTTTCTCCTTTATCTTGTTTAAGAAGTGCATTTAAGTAGGTATAGATATATATCAATCTTATTTTCTTAATGTCATTGTTCTTTTTCTTATATATATTTTTACTTCTCTCTCTAAAAAATATGTTTAAGTAATGATAAATACATATTAACTCTCTTATCATCTTTTTATCTTATGTTATTCATTCTTGTTTTTTTGTCATATAATTTATCACATTTATCATTTTTTATATATGTGTTCTTTACTTTTTTTTCGTTTCTATTTCTCTCTTCTTTGAAAATGTACTTAGCTATAAATATATAAAATTTTATAGTAATTCATTGTATTTGTATATCATGTTTCTCTTTTTTTCCCATCACGTTATATTATCACTAATTTTATTCTTTTTCTTTTCATCTCTCATTTTCAGTCCAAATCCAACCCAAAATAGGATAAATGTTGATTTTTTTTTTTTTGTTTCCAGTTGTTGATGATTATTGGTCAAAGTGGTTGTGAGTAATAAAAACTGTGACAGATGATAGAAAAGGGCAAAGGTAAGTGGTGTTTGGTTGTAAGGAGGAAAAAACGATAGAAGAAGAAAAAGAAACTAGAGATGTAATAGTATAAGGATGAAGTTTTTAACTAAATTTAAGAGACCATGCCTATGGAAGAATATTATTATAGAAGCCGACATTTGATAATGCAAAACTAAAATCAAATGCATTGGTTGGCAAAGAGAAGATATCATGATGCGTGCATGACATATTCACGTGCAAGCTCTGTTTTCTTTTTTTTTTTTTCATGATCTCTTATTCTCATCTCCCAAACAAACACTCACCCCACGCTCACTTCAGGAATATCTCAAGGACATAATCAAAATCTAAATTTATTTGTTCTTAAAAAAAACTACTAGTTCCTCACAAAAATTACAGGCACATCCATTCAACCATGAAACTCATGAAATAGAAACATATTAATTATATATATATATATATATATATATATATATATATATATATATATATATATGTGTGTGTGTGTGTGTGTGGTTTTATATTTTTAGTTTAATTTGAAATTTATGCAGTTACAGAAGTTAAATACAAAATAATTTTCTTGTAAGTCATTGAAAAATTTTCAAAAAAATAAAGGTTTAATCCTTAAAGACATCCCTATTTGTGTACGAATGTCTCAGATAGGTCCTCGTATTTATTTTTATCTCAATTAGGTCCCTATTTTTGTAAAACTGAGTCAATTGGAACCTTGCCGTTAATTTTAATAGACGGCGTTAAATTTATTAAGTCGTGGCACGCTGACGAAGCAAATTTTAATGACGTGGCACGTGGTCCAGTCTAGTCAGGCAATTTTTTAGGTTTTTTTTTTTTTACTTTTTTGCTTTTGGTTTCTCTCAGCGCTCTGTTCCATTATCTGCTCTTCAATTTCTGATTCTCCCACTCCCACATACCTTTCGTATCATCAGTTTCAACCAAATGTTTTCCCTCTCATAACCCAACGGTTCAGCTTTCACGTCCCCAGGACCCTGGTGGTGCAGACGCAGCACTGTATCTTTCTTTGCTCCACCTCCTTCTTCTCCACCACTTCCTCCTCCCTCCCTCGCGCGCTTCGCTCCAATCACCACACCGAACAGCTTCGGATTCAACTCCGCCGCTTCCTCACCGGAGATCCGCGAGCAATCTCATCTCCGCGAGCGATCTCATCTCCGCCGACTGAGTCCTTACTCATACTTAACTTCAACTGATGGTGGCTGGGTGACAGGATTCAATTGGAGCTGATTAGGTTTTCATCTGGGCGAGTGCTTTTTGGTTGTTTTCACTGCAGCTGTGTTTCAGTGCTTTTGTTGTATTTGGAAGGTTAAAGATGATTCAGAAATTTAATAAAGACACGACAAGGAAAGTAAACGGACAAGGATTAGGTATTTTATTAGAGTACAAAAACTCCAAAAAAAAAAAGCAGATGATGAAGGCAATAGGAAAGAATGCAAAGGGCCGCCAAATACCTATACAAGACAATACATAACAGAGAATGGCAATCACTTCATGAGAAAAACCCAAATGATAAACCAAAAATTAAATCTTATGTGCAAGCAAACATTGGGGGCACAGAAAACCCCATTTGTATACAGTCAAGTGTCATTTCTTCAGATTTGGTTCACCATGGTATTCTACTTTTCCTACTTCTTTTATCACTCTATTCCATTGAACCAGCATCTTGTGCCTCCAGAGTGAAGTTCCTTCCAGGAAAACATTTGGTTGAAACTGATGATACGAAAGGTATGTGGGAGTGGGAGAATCAGAAATTGAAGAGCAGAGAATGGAACAGAGCGCTGAGAGAAACCAAAAGCAAAAAAGTAAAAAAAAAAAACCTAAAAAATTGCCTGACTGGACTGGACCACGTGCCACGTCATTAAAATTTGCTTCGTCAGCGTGCCACGACTTAATAAATTTAACGCCGTCTATTAAAATTAACGGCAAGGTTCCAATTGACTCAGTTTTACAAAAATAGGGACCTAATTGAGATAAAAATAAATACGAGGACCTATCTGAGACATTCGTACACAAATAGGGATGTCTTTAAGGATTAAACCAAAAATAAATGGTTTATCTAGTAAAGTATACAATTGAAATAGTTGACTTAAAATTTACAATCTAAAGAAGATAAGTCGTTACGAGTTGGTACTAACTTTTCAATTGAAGTTGTCACGAGTCTTAATGACACCTTCTTCATAAAATTATGAAAAAAGTGAAGTTGTTATAAGTTATGATAACTTCTTTGTAATATGTTGAATAAAAATTACTAGAGGGTGATGACGTTAAATTTATAGGATATCGTTAAAAGTGGTAACGACTTTTAATTTATAGAATATCTACAATAGTGACGAATTTCAATTAAACCAAAATAATCCTAACTAATGACGAATTTAGTTATTATTTTTACAAAAAGTCATCAAAAACTCATGCCAATTTATTCTTAAAATGCAAATTTACCCTAATAAACTATAAGAAGTAAATTACCAAGTTTTGAAAATTTACCTAAATCATTAAATGTCATTTATTTTTAATTTTTTTAATACAATAGTGAAACTCGAACATGTCAATCAAATGATGTGTTGGTGTCAAAGAAGTATTGGACATATATACAACACTTGTATGATATATATTATTGAATTATCCAATTCAAAAATCTTGTCTCAAATTTAATATATTTCCAAAGTTAATAATAACAAATACAATTATTTTCTAAAAACTCATATTTTAGTGAGAATGTTTTATTTAATCTCCTTATATGTCTTCTAATGAGAAAATTCTTTAAGTTATTTGTCAGAACCATTAAATTCAACAGTAAGTGAAAATCAGGTGTAGGTGTAAGGGCTTAGAAAATTCAGAAAGTGGAATACAGGTGTATGTAGTTGATTGGCCGATTGGTTTTTGACGGTAATATATAAGTAAATTTTTTAAATGTTGAGCCACTTTTGCATGCACCTCTTCTCTCTAAACTTTCTTAGTTTCTCCTCCTTCTCTCTACGATTCTCCTTCTTCTCTCTACAAATTCTCACTTTCTCCTTCTTCTGATCATCATTTAGGTCGTGTCTGAGTTCTTCCTTGGTGGCAAGAGTTTACCTTCCCATCAACCTAACTGATGTGTGAAGTGGGTAAGTAAATTCTCTCGTTCGTTGAAGTTTTTGTATTTTCTGATACATGCAAGTACTGTTCAGCTTGCATGTGTTCTTCATCTATCTCTCTCTAAATTTGTTTATGTCTTTGATCCTCTAGTTGGTCCCTTTTCACCGATCGAAAATTTAGTAGGTTGCTTTAGAAGTGGTTGCTGGTTAGTCAAAGTGGTGGAAGCTTAGAAAGTGCCTAGTTTATTCAAGGTAAGGGAAGCTAGTGATTTAATTATATATTTATGTGTTTGGAATTGATGTGTGAATGCTTGCATGTATGAATAATGGTATGTTTGATTGAATTGTATTCAAATTCTGTGTTTGGTCGAGACATGTGAATTGGGCTGAAGTTTCCTATTGTAGAACGTTCGGTCATTTCTGGTTTGGGAAAGAGAGTATGTGAAAATGTGAGTTGTGAGCAGTGTGTAATAGGTTCAGTGGAATAGGTTTAAAATAACAGAAATCAAATTTGGAAGTTTAGAAATTAAGTGAAATATCTTGTTTTGATTGAAGAGGTGTTATTTATAATTTTGTTGGTCGACCGTTCAGTTGTGTTACGTACTCAGTCATTAACTGGGTTCGGTTTTGTAGAGGTATTTATGACCGTTCGGTCTAATCACAGTGTTCTGATATTAAACTAATGTTCGGTCTGGGTAGAGTATCCAGTACTCAATTTAGTATAAGTGTTCGGTCTAAGTTTTTAAGAGTCAGTTTGAGCTATGAGTGTGCAGTTTGAGCTCTTCGAGTTGGGCTAAGTTCCTAGTAGTTAGTTTCTTTAATGGTCGGTCAATAAAAGTGTTTGGTCATTTCCTTATGTTCTATTTATTCTGAACCGTTAGGTCCTCTCGGTTGGGTAGTGCGAAGGAGTTCGGCTTCCAATGTTCACATGTTCTCTTTATTCTATGAATGGAAATATAACTGATGAATGATAGATTATGTTAAATATGAGAATTGTGACTTTTAAATATTGTGGAAGAGAATTCCAAGGAGGAATGTCTCGTGTATGGGTATTGAATTGTAAAGTATGAATATGGATATGCCAAGCTGGTGTTCATCCTAAAATTATATGAGTATCATTCTCACATAGAGAGAGGTATTTCATTTGTGAGAATAGCAGGAGGTCCTACCACCTCAGGGTACCGAGGTAGGTATTATGGGATTAACCTTGGGTAGTAGCTTGATTGGTGTCAGGTGTTACACTACCACAAGTGCAAGGACGACTCTAGCCACATATTCATACAATCAGAATGGTCAAGTCATAATGTTCTGTTTCTATATATATGTGTGTGTGTGTGTGTGTGTGTGTGTGTGTGTGTGTGTGTGTGGTGTGAATGGTAGTGTTCGGTTTGTATATGATCAATGTTTGCATGATGTACCGTTCGATTTCGTATGGATTGAACTTGTATGAATTGTATACATGTATTTATAATTAAATTACATTAGCTTACCCTACTTTCTTGTTTTGTCTTGTGTTGTTCGTACGATTATCTTTTCTTTTGCAATGATCATCCTGTGAATGTGAGCAGAAGGCGATGAGTGTTTGGTGGAGCAAGCATTGGAAGGCGATGACCCTATTGCTTAAGTTAGGACCATTCGGTCATCAGTTGTATATAGTTTTATTGGACCGTTTGATCAATAGGTTTGACTTATCTTTTGTAAACCTATAGGTTTATATTGTATCACCGTTCGGTTTATGTCTATATTTTTGTATCAGACTTATGTTGTTCTATAAAGTTTTTAGTTTTATGGTTATTTTGAATAATTATATTGTTAAAATTTTTTATTAACTCTTGGTGAACTGATCTATCTTATTATTATATGTGATTAATCTATAATATGGTATTATGCTATATTTTAGGATGTTACATTATTAATTTTATGTTTTATATGAATATCCAACTAAAATGATTTTTCTTTTTCATGAAAGAATAAAATGTCTTAAATCAATTATATTCTCCTTTCACTTTTTAGATGTTATGAACTAAACTTATTTATTCAAGTGACGATATCTTTATATTATTATATTTTACCAATGTTATTTATAAATGATTTTTACACTTGTTAATTTATATAATCATAATTTCTAATATACAAATTTGCGTCTCCATATCTTATACTTTGAAGACTAAACTTATCGAATTGTTTATATTCTTGTCGTTTTTAATGTCCATGTCTCCATATCTTATATATTTGAAGACTACACTTATCCAATTATTCATATTAGTGTCGTCTTTAAGATCCACATCAGTTAATAAAATCCAAATAATATATAAGAGTTCATTTTTACTACACCGATTTTGAATAATTGAATTAAACTTATTAAAGTTCACTTTCATAGGAATAAGTACAATTTTGATTGTTGTACATGACTCCCCCATTCGATCAAATTAAAAAAAGAAAATGTACAAGTAAAAACTAAATTGAATTTTCTTTCATATATATGAGATTTAAAATGTGTTACCGCATCCAAACCCAGTTTGAAAATGGGTGTGAAGTATAAGATCGGAAAATCAGAATTTAACGAGTTCCTTCTCCACCTATTAAGTATAACATTAGTGAACTTACGAGGGAGAGAAAAGGAGATATAAATGGAGAAGTTTAGCTCAGTGATTCTCAGATTCTCCTGAGCATTTCTTGCTCCAACCACCTGAACACGCTTTGCGCTCCCCACGTTTTCTTTTGTTCTTCGGGATGCTCACATCGTTATACACACAGGGCTTCAGGGTTGATTGTTCTTGAGACACTGTATTAATATCTGACATGGGAACAGACACAAGATTCAAATTTTCTTCCCCTTCACCTTTCTCCCAGTTCTGAAGCCTCTCCATCGGAGGCTGACTTCCACTTTTAAAGTTGTGCTCATCAGTTTCAGCGACTTCATGTATCAAGACATTGTCCACCATCTGCGGCCATACATGTCAAAACTTAATGCCTCAAACTTGCAAATTTATGCTTTTAGCAGTGCCATAATCTCACACACCACCTTCAATAGTTACAGATTCATTGGTAAAAAGGAATCAGAACATAATAATACCTCAAAAGAAATGTCAGAAAAAGAAACATTGGTGTACAGATACATGTTGGATGGTTATACTTACTACATGCATCCCCATGCATTACTTTCTTCCATCCGACAAAGTCTCAAGCTTGGTGCAAATTTCATCAACACATGTCCCCTCTTATTGAACATGTCGGCAAATTGGTTGTTCTAGAGCTAGCAATGTAAGTAATAGCAAAGCTTCACACAGCAATTTGGTGTGTGAAGATTTTGTGTCGAGGGGGTGGCACAGCTGCAGGTGGCCGTGAGTCAGACACATAGTGGTTGCCAAAGAAAAGGGCAGCTCCAATCATAGAGTTATGTTAGAGGATAGATGAGGACTGTAAAAAGCTAAAAAGAAAAAACCTCAGATTGAAAAAATGCTTAAGCAAAAATGTTCCAAGGGCACAAAACTACCAGAGAGCAAAAAAAAAATACTTGAAGAGTGCAATGACTGCCAAAGAGCATAATTCTCAGAGGGCATGGTGGTTGGGAAGCGCGTGACAGTTATCAGAGATAAAACATGCTTAGAGGGTGAGGTCTGCTAAAGAGCAAAAATGGTCAAAAGACACAGCAGCTGCCAAAAAGAAAAAATGCTCACAGGATACAACAATTATAAAAGGCAAAAAAATATACTTGGATAGCCTTGACAGCTTTGGAGAGCAAAAAATATTCAGAGTGCAATAGCAGCTAGAGAGAAAAACCTACTCAAAGAGCACAGAAACTGTCAGAAAGTAACAAATGTTCCAAGGAGCATAGCAACTGCCGTAGAGAAAGTAGCAAATGTTCCTTTGAGACACAACAGAGACTCAGGAAAGTGGCAGCTGCCAGAACAGAGGCTCGTAGTGCATGGCAGTTACCACAGAACATGGAGGCCAAAGACCACAGCACTTGCTAGAGGGAAAAAATGCTCAAAGGGTGGAGCGGCAATGAAAGAGAAAAAAAGGCTTAGAGGGTGCAGCAGCTGGCAAATAACAAAAATGCTTGGAAGACATGACAGATGTTGGATGGAGAAAATGCTCAAAGGACCCGACAACTACCGAAGGGTAAAAGTGATCGGAGGATGCAGCAATTGTCAAAGTTGACCATTGAGAAGAGAGAAACCTAAAGACAAATGATTAATTTTGGGTGCTTAGACCACAACGGATGTATTCAATTTTTAAAGAACACCATGGTAATACAATATTCAGTGAGCTTATTTTAAGCTAATAACATCAATATAGAATCAATCCCATTGATCCTAATATGAACATTACTATATCTATGGGATTCTAATATATCTACAAGATTCTAACAGTAACAATGAGGAATAAATCACAGAAAATTGTTTACCAAATCAACAATACAGATCAGTGGACACAAAAAGATGAAAAGAAAGCTTTTTCTATTGAATTTTGTATAAAACACTTTTCTGCCATCACCTGGAAAGGAATTGGCAGAATTATAGGAAGAACTAAAACTGTGTTTGCACAGGTTGAAGAAACTTACAGCTTCGCACGAGTCCCCAGCCAAGGCTGAACGAAAGGTGACATCAGCAGCAGACAATAAGCCAACGGTACTCTCAATTATATCAGGAACCATTGGAACTTCTCCATAACTTGACACAACACTATGCATAACAAAATCTCCAATATCAAAGTCAACTCCGTGCTGAATTGAATTATAAATAACCCCGACAGACGCAGCATCTCCATTCCCTGCAGAGATTGTAGGGCTTTGGGCAGAACTAGTCTGCATATCACCATGAGGAAGAAGACTCAGATTTTCTGATGAAGAAAACTTTGATGCATTTTTCGACATTATTGCATCAACATCACTCTTCAGCTTGTGGACCCTAGCCTGTAGATTGTCTATTACCCAAAGAAGCTGCTCTAATGAAGCATCAGTTTCACTGAAATCCAAGAAAGGTTGAACTTCCCCAGTGCCAAACCTATCCGTTGAATCAGTATGTGGCTCTATGATCACTATACCAAAAGACAGTATAAAAGCATTAGTCGAGAATCAGATGCAAGTCAAAATGTGATTAAGAGGCAAATGATAGGTAGGCTAAATCTTCCAATAATCAAAACAATGAAAGATAATTCTACACACAACCACTGACTGACAAGTTAATGGTGTTGAATAAAACAGTTTTTTTCATTTGTAGCCCTATCTCCTAAGGGAAAAGAATACAATAGATACTAATGACATCACTGATTTAATGGACAGCAGCAAAACATTAGGTCGCTTTAAAAAATAAAATTTCTAACCTGGATTACCAAAATCATCAGCCAAACCACCGTCATGATCAGACTTCTTATTCTCTACAATATAAGTAAAGGAATGAGTCTCACACATCTCTAACCCCTTGTTCACTTGAATGGATTTGGGGAAGAGTGATTGAATGGATTTGAGAGGATTTGAAGGTAAATTTTTGTTGTTGTTTATTTGAGTGGATTTGGAGATAAGTGAGGTGGATTTGGAAGTAAATTTTTTAATTTGTCACATCAATCAACTCCTATAGTAATTCTCACAAACCTTACTTCCAAATCGACCCTCACTTACCTCCAAATCCACTCAAATAAACAACAAAAAATTTAACTTCAAATCCTCTCAAATTCATTCAATCACTCTCTCCCAAATCCATTCAAGTGAACATAGTGTAATGAATGGATGGTGATTGGTAAACAGCATGAAAAGATAAGAAAATTAGGTATCAAGGATAAATGAGTTGTACCAAGATAGGAGAAAATATAATGATGTGATGTATATGATCCAATTTCAGTTGTGTCTTCAACTTTCTTCCTTTTTCTTCTCTTGTTGGCCTTATTTCTTCTATGTTCACCCAAAAATGGCAATGATTTTGAACCAAACTCTTCTATGGAAAATTGATCAGGTGTTGTATGTTTACCCTTGTCATATTCTGCAAGCTCTTTACTATATTTTAATGCTATTGAGTCAATTTCCTTAATTCTTAGTTCTGTCCATTTGCATCGCCATGTTAGAGGTCTTATAAAGTTCCTCCAATGATCGGTCAACCTCCTCTTCCTACAGTTACACAGGAAAAACGTAATGTATCAAACAAAAAAGTCCATGTACATGCTTCACCAAATAACCAGGTAGGGTAGCATACCACATCCCCACTACCAATTCCTAATTAGCTTATGGAAACATGGTTTGATCATTAATGATCCCTAAAAAAGACATTAATGATGACAGACCACACAAACAGTGGTGATAGGTTTTTCAATACCAATCTTCACTAGATGCGAACCATAAATTATATGCCTAAGAGTTATTACTATAACTATATTAGATGAACAATTATCTGGATTTAATTAATAACATAAATTGAAGTGCATTTAATATCTAAGGAGTTCCATGAAGGCAAAGTGGGAAAATAACCTATGCTCTTACTGAAACATCAAACCAACACACAATAAACAATTGAAACCTTTAAATTTCACACTAACATTATTTTAATAATCATTACCAAAGTAGTGCAGAGATATGTTAAGATTTTTACTTGCTAAACACCCACTACCTAATTTGAACCTTGAGTTCATAATATAAATTTTATACGTAACTTTAAATCAATTTTCAATAATTTCAAGTGCTTGGGTTCATTAGATATTGATACCAAGATTATGTGCAAGCAAATGAATATAAAATTTACTGGTTTGGAAGAAAAGTCACCTCATTGGAAATGCAGAACCATCAAAAACATCTGTTAAGCTACCACTGTCACCTAAGAACTCAGACTCCACTTCAGCATCACTCAATCTAGAACCATTTTCCGCATCAGAAGTAGTATCAGCAAACGAACTTGAATAGTCAGTTGCATCAGGGTCCTCAATTTTGTTGGATGCAAAATCACCCTTGTTTGCCCAACTCACTATATCAACTTCTGTGTCCTCCAAAACTTTTGTAGTATTAATTTGTTCATCTAGAAAGGGTTCCACCTTAATGATGGGTTTCTCACAGTGACTCATTTTACTCAAACCCTTATATTGCACCTTCTTTGCAAATTATAAAGTGGATTTTGATTCACTCTTTCTATAATTAAAGAGTAGGAAAGGGTGAGTAGGGACATCAGATTGTCTTTCACAAACTTAGCTCCATTAAAAGTTTTCCTGGTAACCTTCAGAATTGTTCAGGTACATGAGCAAACTCAACAAATAGAAAATCAATTCCTTACATGAACTTTTGAAATTGATACATAGAAAATAACAAAAAAAAAATAATAAATAGAATAGCAGCTTCTACCACACAAAAAAGAATATAAAGTCTAAATTTTCAAAGGACTTTTGCTTAATTAGGAAGTTACAGGGTCCTAGTCCCTCCATAGTTTCCTAAACATATAGCACAGGTTTCCTCCCATAATAATTACTTACAGCCAAGAGCCTCATTCAAAGTTCAGAATCTATGCGAAAAAAACTAAATAGCAGAATAAAGACACAAATGAAAAGTATATAAAACAAATTGCTATCCAATACTATTCCGACACACATTGCGAAAAATCCAAAAACAAAGTCGGTGGTGCCATACCAGGTTTTGATGATATACTATAGTTAAAAAGCCTCCAAGTCAATATAAATTTAACATTTAAAACACGAGATTTAATTGAGATGATAAAGCATGTATAATCTTTTCGGAAAAAAATAGGTTAGTTCCTCTCACTTTTTAAATAGAAAATCCCTTCAAAAAGATCTTCTACTTAAATAACCTCTCACACGCGCGCACAAAATTGTAATTTTCAAATTCCATTTGAAACTTTAAATCCATGTTCGTCCCTCTATAAAAAAAATCAGCAGTTACTTACACAGAAATAACAATAATCACGAATAAAGGAAGGGTAAAACCTGCAAGAGGAGTTACTCACACAGAACAAAACAGAGTAAACCGCAAACTGATCAACCATATAAAAATATTCCAAACTTCGAAGACACAAACAACTCACCATAAATTTCAGTATCACATACCAACATCTAAAACCTCACCACCATTCACTACACACAATTAACTCAATGCGCACCGAAATCGAGAAAACTTAAGCATAGGCAATTGCAACACAAAACAGAGACTCGGAAAAAGTGCAGACATCAACACACAAACACTTTCAGTAGAAGAAGAATAAGAGCACAAGGAGAATAAGAGCACAGTGACGGAAAAAGTAACGAAAGTGTGTAGAAGTGAAGGTGGAATGGAAGTTTTAGAGGTGAAACTGGACGTGCATGTGGTGAGAGAGAGTGTGGAAAGTGAAAGAGAGGTTGAGAGAAAGTACCAAGAGAATGAAGAGAGATTGAAAATGGCTAGTTGGCGGCGGCGTCGTGAAGCGCAACAACAGAAGTGAGTAGTGGCAGCAGCAGTAGTTAACGTTATAAACCTAGGAAGAGTGGAAAGGAAACGGAGGTTGCCGCTGTTTATATATTGGAACATTGGAAGTTGCCGTTCCTTGTCTTCACACGTGTCAGCCACTACCCTAACAATTGCACGCTTTTATTACCACTCTCTTCTTCAAATTTATTTATTTTTTTCTTTTTACTTAATCTTTAACTCTTGGTTGATTAATTTCCTAAATCCTTGTGTTAGGTTTCTTAGGGTTTAAATTATTTTTAGATTTCAATTTACGTTTAAGTGTTTTTCTTATATTTCTTTGATCTGAAAATACGATTTTAAGAGTAAAAAGACTAAAAATAGAATTTAATATGAATATTGACAGTGCAAAATTAAATTATTTTACGTTATTATAGAAAAAAATCAAGTTGCATTCCATGTTAATATTTTATTTTTAAAAAACCGTTTCAAATAAAAATAATAATTGCATTCTCCTTGAAAATAAAGAGGCATTGAAAAAAAAAAGATTAAAAAATGGAATGTTAGAATTTTGAGATGAAGTGTGTTAATATCATTAAATGTCAATTTAATACCATTAAATTTCGTTAGTATTTAATTTGAGTATATTTAATCAAACGTCCATGAAAAGTTGATGTCTATATTAATCATCCGTGTAATAAATAAATTACAATTAAAATATGCTAGTGTGCGTGTCTAAATTATATATTATATATAATAATATAATTAGTCTCTTAAAGTAGAGTATTATGAATTTATAAAATTACTTACGTATTTATAAAATCAATTTCACAAAAACATTTTAAGATAACTAATTCAAAAAATAAATTTCAAAATAGCATTAATATAGTACTAAATGTTATATATATATATATATATATATATATATATATATATAAAGAAGACTTAAGTTTACTACGTCTTGTATTTAATGTAGAATTAAATTCCTTACATTAATATTATTTATAAATAATTTTGATGAGTTAATATTAAATAGTACTAAATGTTATATATATATATATATATATATATATATATATATATATATATATAAAGAAGACTTAAGTTTACTACGTCTTGTATTTAATGTAGAATTAAATTCCTTACATTAATATTATTTATAAATAATTTTGATGAGTTAATATTAAATAGTAACAATTTTTAATATATTGTTTTTATTTATGGATATTGTAAGATTCATGTTTAGTAGGGATGCTTAAAAAATAAAATTTTAAGATACGGTTATTATATAAATTAGAATTTTAATTATTTAGAAATTAATTTTTCAAATTGTATTGTTATTATGAATTTCTTCCCTTTACATATTCTTTTTATTTTATCTCTAAAATGTTGAAATCTCTTTCATCTTTTCTTTTGTACCAAAAGACACAACTTTTAGGTGATAAGATAATCATCTTGATTATATTTTATTTTAATTTACTTTTTTTCTTTAGTTCTTGACTTGTTTTTTTCAAGTAAAATTTACATGTTTTAAATTTTGGATATTTTGAGAAAATCAATTTAGTAAACTATGGTTTGTATTGTGATTGACTATGTGAAACCTAATTTGTTTAGGTGTTGATATACTATTTTTTAGTGTTGATAAAATGAGTTGTCGCATTAGTGTTCAATCCGGCTTAGTTAGAACCCAGCTTACCAGGTTGGTAAGTCAGGTTAGCTCAGCAACCCACCTAATTTAATTTTATTATTTATTATTTTGTATTTCAATATTATTAGTTAGCATTTTTTTCATTATATTGTAGATGATTATAAAGAAGAATATGTTTCACGAGAGAAAAATATTATAAATTTATTTATTCAAGACTCTAATATTATAAATGGACAAGTGATATAAAAATTATCAATATAAAAAACTTATGTGTTTGCCTTTTGTACATGTTTTTGGATTACGCTTGGATTATATGATATTTTTTCTTTTTATTTTGAATTGTCTTTGAAGTTTAACATCATTTTAGTGTGACATCTATTTAGTTTTGAATTAAAAAAATTGTAATTTTTTTATTTTAAAAAAACTTATAATTAAATGAGTTAGTGAGTCAACCCGTTTAACCAACCAGTCCGTGGTGGGTCAGGGCGGGTTCAAATCTTTTCAACTTGCAAATAAGTTAATTGAGTTGGGTTGGCTCACTAAGTGACCAACCCGTGATGAGTCGGGCTGGGTTGAGCCTGGTTATCCGTTTTGACAGCTATACTATCTTTGAAGTTTGTTAAAGAATGTGAAATGGATATTTGGTTTGTACGGTGAATGTTGATATATCACTTTTTCTAATAGGTTAGTAGGTTTATTCTATTTTTCCTCTCATTCCTCTATTTCTTTTTGAATCAAATTTGTGAATGGCTAAAAATTAAAGAAATGGTAATTCACATGAAGTAATACACTTTGATTATCGTATCAAGAACTCCTAGATGAAGATAGAAAAAGATATGAGCAATACGTTGAATTAAATATGCATCAACGGTCAAAAGACAAACCAAAACTATATGTATCAAGACCTAGATGATGAAGACAAAAAGAACAAGAGAGGAATACAAAAGTGTTGAAATATTGTCACATCAATCATGAAGAAAAACAAAGCTAGAACATAAAGACAAATAAGTAAAACTAAAAAACAAGGACGGGAAAGGTGTCATAGACAAAGTTTCATGATACCTTAAAAATAAATCCAAGAATAGAAAATAATTAAAATCATAAGAAGTTAAACAAAGCATTGCATGAAGAAGGTAAGGAAAACATGAAAACAAGTGAAGAAATTTGGCTAAGCCAGGAATAAGGAAGGGGAAACAAAAATTGGATGTTGCAGGTTTCTCTATTTTTTTAAACGGGATTTGATAATTTATAAATGTTTATGATAAAAGGTAATTTGAGGAAAATATGTCTTAATTTATTTGATATTGTTAAATAATTACCTTATTTAACTATATCAATAAATATCAAAAGATAACATTTTCCAAGTATTTTTTTATATAACAAATATTTTCTCAAATATTTTTAGATCTCCACATCAATAAAATATATCTTGAAGATATCATATTATTTAGAAGATAATTGGAGGATATTATATTGTCAAAAAGAAAATTATAATAACAGAAAAACTTGAAACAAAGTCCAGTTCAATTTCTATATAAAAAAACAAGGGAAAGTAGAAAGGGGTTATTTAGCAACTTCGGTTTCGAAGCAGTCATCCACCATATCTCTCCTTCTCTTACTTTTATTTTTATTCATCATGTATTCCACTTCATTCGTTGAGGGATAAAGTTCTAGGGTTGTTTTAGTGTAATTTCATTATGGATTATGATGTTATGTTGAAATAATGTCTTTGTTTTTTTTATTGATTTGGGTTATCTTTCTTCTATGTCTTTTATCTCTCAATCACGTCTAAAGTAATATTTTTTACACTATAGCTAATTAGCGAGGTGTTTTAATCTATATGCATATTGATCATGAGTCTAAAGGTTTTTTGTTTTGATTGATAATGTACTTTGATTGAATTTATGAACTTTCATATGATTGAATGTGTTTTTACTACCAATTGAGAATTACTTTGATTAGTGGTAAAAACTTAAACAATAATCAGTAAAAAATGTATTTTGATTAATTAACTTTTAACTTGGTTAAGAGATAAGAGAATATATATGATTAAACATAATAAGATTCAATTGAGAATGTACTTTAGTTGAATTTATTATGAATAATCTAGAAATGTATTGCTTTTATTTTAGAATCTACTTTGGTTAATAGTAAGAGCGCCATCAAATTAATTAATAATGTACTTTAATTAATTTCAAATAAAAAAACAATAATTAATTGAACAATAATATATGGTTAATCGATGATGAATTTATTTTGGAAAAATAGTGAAATTAGCCTATTTTTATTATAATTGTTTTAGAGTCTCTTATTTGTCTCACACTTATATCAATCTTCAATATTAATTTCATTAGGATAGATTTTTACTTTTATATTTACACTGTGTTTCACTAACTTTTTAAGTAGGATTTCATAAGAATCAATTATTGAAAAAAAAAATCATATTCGTTGAAAAAGACTCAGGACCAACTTAATCATATCTAATTTTTTAAATACTAACTTGACAATACTGAAGTTGCCTTGCTAAATAGTAGTAATTTGATAGCATCAACGCTAGCGTATCACCATGAGATCGAGCTCTTTTATGTGAAGGCTACCTAGCTGAGCTTCTTGATTGTTAATTCAGTCAAGCTTTTCAACCAGGTTGACCATTTAGATGAGCTCCTTGATGGCAACCAAGCTCTTTGACGTGAAGGTCGCTTGATTGAGCTCCTTTATGCTAATCCAATCGAGCTCTTCAACCAGGTTGTTCATTTGGCCAAGGTCCTTAATGGCCATACAGTCAAGTTCTTTAATGTGAAGGTTATCTGATGGAGCTTCTTGACGACTAATCTAGTCGAGCTCTTCAACCATGTAGGCAATTCATTCAAGCTCCTTGATAGGCATGTTGATACAATCGTGTCCAGAAAAGAGTACGATCTTTTCTGAATTTGAATCCTTAAGAGGCTTAACAAAAATAAATCAAAGAAGAATGCAGAATAAGACAAACGAGGACATCACTATCTAGCAAATTGATAAGTTAAGTGAAGATTCACTACAAAGATGTTAATCTTTGATAAGAATAAGAGTTTCAATCCAAGAATCAAGAGAATCCCCCCTAAAAATGCAAATGCATATATTATGACCTGAAAGTGTTTACATTATATTTTAGTACCTCCATATATAGGCACATAAGTTTAAGAAAACCTTGAAGCCTTAAAATAAAGTCCAAAACCCAAAAAAAATAAAAATAATAGAAAAAGAAAATTAAAATGCAAACTTTTTGTATTATCCCAAATCTAAAAATCACTCAAGCATATCAAAGTTGAATTTTTAATAAAGATAAAAATTGAAAATACTAAGTAGCTGAATTTTATTAAGGATAACTCATCCTAGACCACTTCATAGTCTTGAACACATCACGAATAGCTCTCGATTTATCTCCCCTAATTATCTACAATTTAACGTAGTCAAAATCACTTCCATTGACTAAATTAGTTATAGTATCACTTCACCACTAATCATCCACATGTTCATTTAACAAGATTACATCTAAATGCATAATAACATCAATCATCACAATATAACATCTCCATCAGAGTTACAACAAAACCCAAGCACACAACCATAATACTTCGCACAATTTATATAATAAACATCCAACTTCCATTAACCAATTGTTTACTAACTTAAAACCATTGTTCCATAATTAACATGCTCAATAAGATAACAATAGTCCAGTAACATTTAAAGAACAACAAGCAAGTAATGTGTGGCCTATGTGAGCATGTGTTCATTTTCGTTGGTATTGGATAAGTTATGTGCCTTTGGGTTTTATTCTGGTTGTAAAAGATGGATGTCCAAGTATGTAATTAAACCTTTAATTTAAAAAGTTCTGATCTTTGTAATATGTATTTTTGTAAAGCATACAAATTGTTTTTGCTACAGAATTGCTAGATTATCAATGATCACAATTTTATGCTTTAGTACATGACCTTGGGCTGCTATAATGATTTTATGATACAATATAAATTTGTGGGTTATCAATACGCATGTTTGATTATGCAGAACTTGAATTTTGATTGTGATTAGGTTTATGTTAAGGACTTATAATTGGTATGTTTAAGGTATTAGAAGAGTGTTGTTTTTGTTAAGAGTAGATGACTTTAGGTTTGATTGGTGCAGGGTTTTGGGTTTAGCACTGATCATGTTTTTTATGGTTTATCATTGCCATGTTCGAGGGTTAGTGTGAAATAAATATTGATTGTTGTATTTATTGGAAACTTTGGGTACTAATTCATGGAATGGGCATGCTATAGTTGTATGTAGTTTGTTAGATTCATGTTTAAGAAATGAATTATGTAGTAATATCGTAGTCTTGTGCTTTAAGTTTGTAATTGAGTTGTGAGACGATGGATTGTTAGGGGTGTAATTGTTTTATTATACTATGGATCGTCTAAGGGGTCTAATTGAGTGGTTAGACAATGGGTCGTTTGGGGTGTAACTGAGTTGTTAGACGATGGAGTGTATGGGGATATGATTATATGGTTAGATGATGGGTCTTCTTAGGGTGTAATTGAGTTGTTAAATGATGTGGATGGATCGTTTGGGGTGAGGCTAAGTTGTTAGACAATGGGTTGTCTAGGGTGTAACTGAGTTTTTAGACAATATGGATAGGTCCTCTAGGGTGAGGCCAAAATGTTTGTCTTGTGATGGTTGTTAAGAATAGATCATCTATAAGACTAAATTGTCTAAACGCTCTCATGTGTTTTGAAGTTTAACAAAGACTATTAAATGAAATAAGCATATGACAGGTGTTAGAATAACAACATAGGTAAACCATAAGTGATTTATGAAAATGTTGAAACACCCAAATACCTTAGGCAAAGCCTTGAGACTCCACGGATTTTGCATCCCGAGCATAGTATTTGTGTATACTTGGCTCTTGTCTGGCTTCAATGAGAGGTTATAGTGGCTCTAGGTTGATCGACTTCCATGTTTCTAAGTTTGGTGTTTATCACGGCTAGAACGACAAGAGCAGCCTCAAGGCTCATCTCCTTTAGGGTTAGCCAACCTACTGTGATTTGTTTGAGCTCAATGCTGAGGGAGTGATCCCAACTTTTAGGTGAATCCAACTAAGTCAGGTTGTTTTTGGTGTTTGAGTTTAAGCGTTTCTTGTCTTACAGGTTAGGAGAAGTTCAACTAGAGAATCCTCCGTTCTCATGGTCGGTCAGTTGTTATTAGAGCTCTTGCAGGTTGACTTGTTGTTGAGTGCATATGGCCTCAAGATCGACTCCTGGTGCCTACACTACTCATATTGTTACTGTATGAGCATTTGCATCTACTGGTGGAGGGTGGTCATCGGTTGACTTCCATCTCCCGGGAGAGTTGTGCTGATTTTTTGGTGGTGACCATAGGAAGGTGAGACTAGGAAAGCATTTTATCGGGACCCTACGATGGGCACTAATGTTCTTACTTGGATCTTAAGCATGGACTTTTGGACGTTTGATAAGATCCTAACGATGATTTGTTTGTTCCATTTGTATGAAAATTGATTCTTAGCTATTAAGAGGTGAAAGATCCACCTACAAAGATTCTCTTATGCTCAAGTCTCTAAGAGAGTTATAATCTATAAATAGAAGTGATAATAATTATGAAGTGTGTATCCCTCAAGAAATACTAATTGTATTTATAAGATTAGTAATGTGAACCTATACTCTTATTAAAATAATAATAATAATGTAATAAATAGTTACATAATGATAAATAATAACTAATTGAAATATTGTTATAATATATAAACATGGTTTAAATAGATGTACGTTAAGTTATTGCGTTATAAATAGGCTTAAAAGAATTTATTAAACAATGTTATTTAATATGTTTTTGAATCGGATAGGAACAAAGTGTTTTTAGTATAAACAATAGATAACTTTAAAAAAAAAACTTCTTAAATTGTGCAAAAAGCTAAACAACTAATCTAGATTTATGTTAGTTGGTTGAAAGTGTAGATAAAAAAATGTAAGAAAGGTAGAACTCTTTTACCTTATGCAATAATAATATGGTTAAAGGATACGAATTAACTATTTGTTTTAGTAGGTAATGTCACTCTGGACTTAATAATTTTATTCTTTTTAACTTCTGTAACGATAATATAGTTAAAGCATGAATTAACTCATAGTACTATTAGTCTATGAGGCTCAATAATTTTATTCTATAACATGCTATATGAACTTCTATAATATTCCAACATATTTAGAAATAAAGAGTCTAAATTTTCCAGAAGAAATTTCTATTATGCTTTTTAATATCTTTTTGTAATATCTTTATTCTTACTTTTATTACTATCCCTAAATATTTATTTTACATTTTTCTTTTTATCTTTTAATACTTAGTTTTCTTTTGAGGTTGTCAACACATTTTTTTTTACAATATTTCTCGTAATATTCTAATGACGGTTTCTTTTTATTATAATAGTAACTGTTTTTCTCAACTGTGTTAATTATTTTTATCACTGAACACACAAATACCACTGTACTATATTTGTACTGATACCTATACAGTTATTGTAATGTTTATATTATTCTAAAACTTTTTTATTTGAAATATTGAATATATTTGAATACTCATATAATTTAAATATAAAATATATATATATCAAATTATATTATATATATAATTAATTTTTTTAATATATACCAGATTAATCAATTTAGCTAACAGTTTATCCGTTCCATCGTTGACTCATTAGTCTAGGATCTCAATTGATTCAGTAATGGATCGATTTTGATGACATTGCATCCAGTACTATAAGTTTCTTTGGAAGTCTTTTTGAGTTGAAAGAAGAGGAAAAATAATAATAACAAAGAGGGTAAAATACGTGAAATTTTTTATATACGGTCATAAATTATATTTATTAATTTAATAATCGAACTGACTAAAAAAGTAACTTTAAAAATGTACTTTCCCCTTGAATCTAAATTGTAATATTGTTTATTCATCCACGTGAATGTCACACACTTATATGTTCTCATAATTAATTCGGAATATAATTATTTATGTATATTTTAATTTGAGTTAATGAAACATTTGCGAGTATTATATTCAAGATTATAATCGTGATATAAAATTATGATTATGCTAATTTCATGAAATAAAATTAGGAATAATAATCGGCTATCTAAAAGTCTAAATCCCGTATTATTTTATTTTTTTTGTTATCCTTGCCGTTTAGTTCATTCGGGCAAGGAAAAATAGAAGGCAAGAAGACGAGTGCAGTTGTTTGACACTTCGCACTCTCTTTCTTTGGCTTCCAACGGTCCAACTTTGACTCTCTTTGTTCTTTCATCAACTTCCTCCTTCCTCTTCTTCCTATGGCTTGGCAACATTCCCTGAACCCTAGAACAACTCCTTCACCGGTCTGTTTCTGATTCGTCAGTTGCTCTCTCCGTTTACGTTGCCACTTGCGACCATCACTATGAACTGGACCGTTGATCCCGCGCTGTTCGCTTTTCTTTTTCCCTCTCTATGGGAGATCAAAGTCGCCGTCGCCGCCGCTGTCTTCGTCATAATCGCCTATCGCTTCTTCGCCGCCCGAACCGGACACTTCCACGCCGATCCGTCGCTTCCCGACAATTCCGCCACAGTCGATGTCGCCGACGATAAGGACAAGGTTATTTTCGTTGTTTTCTGAGTTCTTCGGTTACTTCCGCGCTTCCAATGCTTCGTTACTATTTATATCGTGTATTTTTTAAATCATGGAAAAATTTCGGAGATTCGTTTTCTTTAATCTTTTCTGGCGATCACTTGTGTTGTGTTCTATAGAATGATCTTGCAGTTTAATTTTGAATTCCTTTTGTTTATTTTTATGGTTTAGCGGAATTGATCGGTTTCTCTGAAGTGGAGCAGTTGTGTGAATTCAATTGTGTTGAGTTCGTTATAATTGTGAATTGTGATCACTAGTTCGTTTGTTGTCTGTCAAGAATGGAAGTACTGGTAATGGCTTGAAATCCTCGTTATAGTTGCTTCACGGAGCAATTTTTAACTGGTTGAAGTTTAGTTTTTCTCTACTACGAGTTCGTTAGCATTGTAAATTGTGATCACCGGTTCGTTTGCAGACGTGGCTTGTCAAAAATGGAAATGCTGTTAGGGTTTATAACTCAGTGGCTCAAATTTTTTGCTAGTTACTTCATGGAGTAATTTTGAATTTGGTTGTCATTCAGTTTTATCTCTGATAGGAGTTCCTTAGGATATGAATTGCTGTCACTAGTTATTTTGAATTTTTGTTAAGAACTTAAATACTGTTTGGGTTTATAACTTAGTGCCTCTAGATTTTCCTGTCAGTTGCTGTGTGGTGTAATTTTTAACTTGTTGACATGCAGTTCTGCACTTATTTTTGTAGATGGAGCAGCCTAAAGTGGATTCTCAATCCAGTTCAGCGTACTTGATCAAGGTATAGGTTTTCTAGCAATATATAGTCTGGACCTCCTTCCCCATGGAATAAGGCAATTTGTCTTGCACTGTATATATGCTGGAATTTATTGATGATATGTGGATTTGTTTTCAAATTCTCTTTGAAGTTAGAACTATTGGCTGCTAAGAATCTTGTTGGTGCAAATTTAAATGGCACATCGGATCCTTATGCTATCATCACATGTGGCAATGAAAAGCGATTCAGGTTTGTTGATCTAGTTATTTCCCTCCTTTATTTGAATTTATCACTCCAAAAATTTGCGGGGAAGAGGAAAATTGTATCTTAAGAGGAGGGGGGAAGGGGAGGGAGGTGTAGGGGGATTTTTTTCCATCTGGAGCCATTGGCTTTTTAGTTTAGAGCTCTCTACTGTAAATCAGCCTTAGTTCTCCTACTTTCTTTTGTAGAGGAATTTAGTTTGTAGCTAATATTATTTGTACTTTGCAAGTTTAGAATTAATCAGGAGGAGTAATACTATGATGCTTGGGAATAAGTGTACAACACCCATATATCTATGTGATTGCATGCATACATATGTAATATGTATTGTTTCATAAAGATTTTTTTACTTTAATGCACGTAGTATCTGAATTGACCATAGAATGACAAGAAAATAAGGAATGTGCGCTGTCAGAGTCTGTTAGAGGTTTTAGAACGGATATGATAATACTTTTCTCATACTCAGCATATCTTCCCAAAAGAAATTTTTTTTTTCTCAACATTGTTTATTGGGCTCTGGTGTGGTGATGCAGTTCCATGGTCCCTGGTTCAAGAAATCCAATGTGGGGTGAGGAGTTCAATTTTTCTGTTGATGAACTTCCTGTCCAGGTATCTGACATTATCTATCACACATGTGTCAAATTGGAGTAATTATCACCTATTCATGATTTTTGTTTTAATTTTAAACTTTTCTTCTAAGAACATGCTCAGTATTCTTTTCTTTCTGTTTGTTTTACCGTGATTTATGTCTTAGAGGACAAATTTTCATGTAATGTAATAATATATATGTTTTGCAGTGGATAATGCTTCTATCTAATTGTTTTGATGTATGAGTAGATTTTATCTCATGGAAAATGCAACCTATTCACTACAATGAAATGAAACTATTTTATTTCCAATGTAATTAATGAAAAAAGATTTGTCAGGAATAATGTATTAGAGAGAAATTTGGGGCAACAACTATGGAGAAGACAGTGGAGTCTCATCTTAGGTGGTTTGGGCATATGTGGTGAAGACCTGTAGAAATCCTAATAAAATAAGGAAAGAGTAGAAAAGATGGAGGAGGATAGTTTGTTAGGATATGAGGAGAGGGGATGGATGTTAATTTTATAGATTAAGCATTAGCTCTTTGTGAAAGGAAATCCTTTATGGAGGGGAAACTCTTGGAGGACAGAGTGCTGTCTTGTTGTTGTTGTTGTTATTGTTTGTAATTAATAATCTTTTACTTATTGGATTCTGGTTTTCTGTTTTCAAATAAATTTAAGGCTTAAATAAGTTTTTAGCTTTTAATTTGTTGTAAATACGATCTTGGTCCAACTTATCTTTAGTCCTTTTAATTAAGGAAAGAAAAAAAAAAACTTCTTCAGTCCTTCTACCCAAACACAGTCTACCTAAATGTCATGAAAATTAATACTTTGAAAGGAAAGTAAATGTGGTATGGTGTTTGATGATAAGAATGCAAGATTTATCATGTCAAAGACTTGTGATCCATCAGCCATGAAGTGAAATGTTTGAATGTAATTGGGAGAGACTAAAACAAGCTTTTTTTCCAATTACTGGTACTAACATGACTAATTTAAATCTGGAGGACCAAAAATAAGCTTACTGCAACTTTGAGAGTTTAGTGTAGAAATGCATTTTCTTTTGTAAACTCAGACAAAGAAAACTGTTGAGAAGAATAATGAAAATAAATATGCCTATGCAAGCGTAACTTTCTGAAGCTAATTATAGTGGTCAAACATAATTTCTTTTGAGCATGTTCTGGGATTGATATCTATATATGAGTGCCAGCATAACTTGCATTATGTTAGACAAGCTTCTTATTTGACAGATTATATCTATTATGTAGGTTTTCGTGAAACTGACTTCTTTCCCTGCTGACGTAGCAGATCAATGTCACAATTTATGATTGGGATATAATTTGGAAAAGTGCTGTTCTTGGTTCAGTGACTGTTCCGGTTGAAAGTGAAGGTCAGACTGGGGCAGTGTGGCATACTTTGGATAGTCCATCAGGGCAGGTAACCTCTTGTCAGAAGAAATTATATTTGGTTTTAAAGGTTTTATTATTTTGGTTCTATTAGGTTTTTATGTCTCAAAAGTATGATTATTAACATGTAACTGCGTGGCAGGTTTGTCTTCATATAAAAACAATAAAACTATCTGGAAATTCTTCCAGGTGAGCCTTTTGGTATTATTTTAAAAAAATGTATGTATTATATAATTAATGTTAGTGCTACATACTTTGGGTGTTATATTATTATTGTTAGAATAGGTAATCTTAAATAGGCTTTATTGAAATGATGCTTTGTTCTATGTGCTGTACCTAGTTTCTTGGTGTGACCTTTCTCATTTTTTTCTCTTCCCTCTCCTTTTAGCTGAACTACAAATGTCATTATAAATATGAGAACATAAGAGAGGGGAATCATTTGTTTTCTATTTGTATTCATCTCAAGTATTTTTATTATTATTATTATTATTGGTAGTTCCTGCTTCATCTATTACTATATTATGATTATTATTATTATCATCATCATCATCATCGTCATTTACTGGTCTCTTTCTTATAGTCATAATTGCTCTTATAGGATAAATGGATATGGAGGAGCCAACCCCCGAAGAAGGATCCCACCCTTGGAAAGACAGGGGCCCACTGTAGTCCATCAAAAGCCAGGGCCTCTTCAGACAATATTTTCTCTTCATCCAGACGAGGTTACTGATGGAATTTGTTCTGGTTAACAATTACTAATATAGAATTTTGCTGATCTGACAAGTGAGGCATATTTTTCAGGTTGTTGATCATAGTTATTCTTGTGCACTTGAGAGGTCATTTTTGTACCATGGTCGTATGTATGTCTCAGCATGGCACATTTGTTTTCACTCCAATGTGTTCTCAAAGCAAATGAAGGTAAGACCGTACTTCTGTTTTGTCAAGTTTTAGTACTGAACACTATTGCATACTATATTGTTTCTTGTTCAAGGTTGTTGATCCATCATTCATGTTGGCTGTGTTAGTTTTATGATTTTCTGATAATGTTTCAAGATTAAAATTTTGAGTTCAGAGTGGTTTAAATTTCATGTGAAGTTCACATTTGTATTATTAGTCACATGGTTTGCCTGGACCTTTATTTTTTTATGCAACAACTGTATTATTAATATATACTACTGTTGGAAAAAAGCTTTCTTATACTTATCGACACTGCCAATCTGTTATTTGCTATTATTCTTTGTTTTTTTTTTTGCATTTTTAGTTTTTTTTTTCTAGTTTTGGTTATAATGTTAATTTCTTTGGAATATTTGACAGGTGCGTATTCCATTTGAAGATATAGATGAGGTATGATCTCAAATTCTTTTTTTCTTCCCTTCCTCACTAAATATTTCAGTGAAATTAAAACTTCCATCTGGTGTAACTATTCTACTTTTTCTTAAGATTCGACGGAGCCAACATGCATTTATTAATCCTGCTATAACAATTATACTTCGCATGGGTGCTGGTGGACATGGTGTCCCTCCTTTGGGAAGCCCTGATGGTTAGTAATTTGTTTGAAACAATTAGTTCTTTATTTACTCGGAAGAAACTGTATTTCTAATTTTTGATTCAATTCAATGCATGTCCTATTTTTTTTTGTAAATATGTCAATCCAATTAACTAAGCTTGTCCATATTTTATACAAATAAATCAATCCAATTAAGCTCAAGGGATTGCATCCACTTGCCACTATGGTTATCACATTCTCTATATGTATCACAACACTTCATTTGTTGCCTGGGGATTTTCCTTTATTGTTGAATGACTTTCATTTTTTCATAATACTGATGTATTGCTGTATTGCTGGATACTGTTTGTAATGTTATTCTGAATTTTTATAGCATTTCTTTTAAAAAATTACTGTTTATGGTTTTCTTTAATGAATAAAAGTGAGCACTGCGTATTATCACCAATGACCTTTGTTAGATAATTGGATTAGGCCTGCATGTTTCTTGTTTATTATTTCAGGTAGGGTCAGATATATGTTCGCATCCTTTTGGAACAGGAATCATGCATTCAGAAATCTCCAGCGCGCTGCGAAGAATTTCCATGAAATGTTGGAAGCTGAGAAGAAGGTTACAGCTCTTACCTAGTCAATTTGGTTTTGTCGGCTTTGAATAAGTTGCATTTTATTGTAAAACCTTTAAGAGATTCAAATATAGGAGTTTGACTCCTCTACTATGATGGGTACTCTTTTGAGGGTATCGTTATTGTTTACTATTCCCTCTGAAGTGCACCCATTACATTGACTAGTTATAAAATCTTTATGCCTTTTAGTTAGGGAACTTGTTATGAAGCTGATACATGCGTTGAGATGGAAAAAACAAGGGACATTTGATGAATTGTGTGTTCCTGATCTATGCAGGAAAGACTCTTATTTATGATGAGTGATAAATACAATGGATAAAGGTTATCCTAATTGACATAATTACATGCAGCGCATATCTCTTATTATCCCTATTTATAAATTTAACTTAATCACCAACACCGCCTCAAGTTTGAATTCTTGCTATGCATGTAACTAATTCAAAGATCTCTCAATGGTTTTTATTGAGGATATTTTCCAATTGATCTTTGATAAACCCAAGGATGATGTCTCTAGATGAGATCTTACCCATGATGATATGTATTTAGTCTTAATTTGCAAATCGAAGTTGATGTGCATATATTTGTTTTCTTTTCCGTTCAAGCAATTAAGTGTTCTTGTTAATTATTATATAGGAAAATGCAGAGTCAGAGCAGCGTGCACATAGCAGTTCTGTAAGAGGCAATAAACTGTTGGATAAGGCTCCTGTAGAAAGCATATCAAAAACTGGAAAACTTCCACATTTTATCAAAGAAGAGGCGTTAGTTGGTATATACAATGTAGGCATTGTTTTCATCTTTTATCTTCATGAGTTTAACTATTAGTTTAATTGTTTACACATAACCGGTGATTCTTCTACAGGATGTTTTTCCCTGCACAGCAGAGCAGTTTTTTAACTTATTGTTGAATGACGGTTCAAATTTTACTAGCAAATATCGTTCAGTACGAAAGGACACTAATCTTGTGGTAAATTTTCTTCAACTGCTATTGTGATTCCTTATGAAAGCTGTGAATTTCTCATGTGGAGTTATAATGGAAATCAAATGTGAAATAATAAAAAGCTTACTTATTCATGTGTCCCCAGCAGACACTAATCTTGGTGTTTTTGTAAAATTTGATGAACTTGTATTGGCTAATGCTGAAAGCATAGCTAGATGCACAATGAAATATTGTTCAGTTAAGATCCTCATTTTAAACGTATTCCCTTTTTGTGTTGGACATTCTCATATGATCTTGTTGTGGTTATGTCAGAGTAGTTTTACCAAGGTTCAGCATGTTCACAGGGAACCCTTGAACGTATGATAAATTTGAAGTTATAATGTCTAGTAATGTGGTTTATAGTGTTTTGGACTCTCCAATTACAAGAGCTAGCTTTCTTTCTAAAATTGATATGCATATACACTTTCTACTCATATAGTCAAAAGAAAATCCTTTGATGTCAATGTTTGTCTCAAAAGCTCAGGTTTAGATTTAACTCTTCCCTTGATTCCTCAATTAGAATATACATTCACAAACGGTGGTCTCACTGCTAGGAGTTCTCATACTGTTGGTTACTCTATCAATCATTTGCAAATGAATTGTAGATCTCTCCTTTTTCCTTAGTAGATATTTCTTTTATTGAATAAAGTACAACTTTATATTTGTTTATTTTCCATGTATTTATCTTTTGATAGCCAAGTGATTTTGGTTGGGTCTTAAGTTGTTGGTTTGCTCAATGGTTATGCTATTTACAGATGGGCCAGTGGCATACAGCAGACGAATATGATGGTCAAGTCCGAGAGATAACCTTCAGATCACTTTGTAACAGTCCTATGTGCCCTCCAGATACAGCCATGACAGAGTGGCAACATCATGTTCTAACACCAGACAAGAAAAACCTGGTTAGGCTGTTGTTTTTATTCATTACATACTATGCAATATCAAAGAGAATATAATGATAAATGATTATGTTTTAATGTTGATAGCTTTTTTTTTTGTGGTCTAGTTAACATCATTTTCTTTTGCAACTCATCTCCTTTCCTTCTTCTACCAGCCTCTGTTCCAAAAGAAGAAGCAATGTGTTCAAAGTAACTAATGAGATGCTTTTGTGACTTCTTTTAGGTGTTTGAGACTGTGCAGGAGGCACATGATGTTCCATTTGGATCCTATTTTGAGGTTGGGAATACTTTGAATATCTTATCTGGATACTCGTCTGTTTTCTGTACATTCTTCTTTCAATATACTTTTGTTTCTGTGATCCGATTTGAATCATTCTATGTCTAAATATATTTTTATTATTCATTAGTTTAATGGAGGAAGATTCACGTATTATATGTGCAGTCAAGAAAGTTATTGCCTGAATACGATGCTCTGTCATTTAAGAGTCTGTCTGCATTGCTCGTAAACCATATTGTACTGATTGTCCTAAATTTAATCCTTAAACTTGATGGTATGAAGAAGGAAGGAACAAGAGAGTGCTAGACACATACTTATCAAGTTCTTTAAAAGTAATTCATTTAATAGAATCCTTATTGCAAAATTGATTTTTACTAACATTGCAAATGTGACACTAGAGTTAATCCATTATCTTACCCTCTGAAGTTCCATTGGTATTGCACATAGCACATTTAGAATATGTGAAGCTGCAACCCACAAACAACTATCGAACAATAATATTCTATCTTTTGTTATGGTGTACGCTCCTGTGTACTTACTACTATGCCTTGTTAAAGAAATGCCAACCAGAAAGGGAAGGATAGTTGGCACTTTTTAATATTGATGTAAAAACACTTACTATCATCAGATGTTCATTTGTGACTTTCCTAGCAAAAGGGAGAAAGAACGAGTTCTAACTTTCAAAACTACCTTTTTATAAAGTCCTAGATGTTAAACTCTGAATTGGAAGGATTAAAGTTTGTAACTAATGTATGAAATATTGAAATATAATATTAACATACCAATAATCGTCCCTCCTTCATGAATCTGTGATGTGTTTGTCTCCCAGTATATTGTTTCTAATGTTATATTATATTTTTATGATAAAAGATGGTTTATGTTTTTGGTCCGTTAGGTACACTGTAAATGGAGCTTGGCGACAATTAATGAAAGCTCGTGTAATCTGGACATTAAAGTGGGTAAGTTGTGGTTGAAACTCCTGAATATTGTCCCATTCACTTCTTATTCCCTATTTAAGTGTGTCATTGATGATGCTGTCTTCTGCTAATCACCAACCACAAAAAAATGCTGACTATAAAAACCCATGATATTATTTGTTGTTTTGGATTATTTCCACGATTTTTTCCCTGCTGAATGATTTGATTTGAAATTATTTTCTCAGCTAAGCTTTATTTACACATAACACCGTGCTAGACAGCATTTCCAGGCACACACCCATACATATTGTCTGTTTGTTATTATTATTATTATTATTATTATTTTCTGTAAGTCGTCTACTATCTGAATAGAGAAATGTCTTCACTTCCACTACTACCACTCTGTTCCTTTGCTCACTCTTGCACTTTTTTCTTTTTTTTTTCCTTTTTGGTGGGTGATCGTGTTTTGAAAGTCCTGATTCTGCTGTACTTGTTCAACCTTTCTGTTCTGTTTTGTTCTGATTTTTTTTCTTGGCTTCATTAATGATCCTTCATGTCCTGTGCAGCCACAGAATCATCCACTTGACTTTTCCTCATAATGTGTTTAATTTAGACTAACTTTTTTAGCACCTACATATTTGGTAACATAAATTGTTTAACTTGCCTCTGGTCTATATAGAATAATATACTGGCCATCCTACTTCCTCACTAGAGCGATTTCGGGTTTGATTGTTCTGTCACTATCTGGCTTTGAGAACCACATTATGATTAGCATGTTAGAATCAGGCGCAAGCTAAAATTCCATTCCAGGACATCAAGAAAGGAAGCCAATAGAAATATTAAAGTAAAAAATAAAACCCGAGTAATTTCCTTCTTTCTTACAGGTGCACATTTCAAGAAATGGTGTGTTATGCAATCCAAAATAAAGTCGGGGGCAGTCAATGAGGTTGGTTGTTGACAGTTATTTCATATCTAGTAATTTCAAGCTGCAGGTATTAACAGCGTTTAATTAAAAATAATTGTTGTTTAACAATGTAGTACAAGAAAGAAGTTGAGGTCATGTTAGATGTTGCTCGATCGTTTATAAAATCAAATACTTCTAATGACGAGAACGATGAGGTCTCTTCGCCCCTTGCACTGACCCCGGGAAGCTGATATTTTTGGGAATCTCAAGATTATGATTTTATTTATCTGTGCAATATTGTAACTTTTTTTTTTTCTTTTTTCATGTAACACGCATAGCCGAATATATCTGTATATGTATATTTTGAATGCAATAGGGTTATTTTTTTTGTGTATCTCCGTTGGAAAATTTTGGAGGGGGATTCTACTGCTTTTTATTTTCCTTATCGAAACGCTTTTTATGGAAAATGAGAATTTCCTCATTTCTTCGAATTACTATAAAGTTTTTTCATCCAAGAAAAATAACTATCTAGCACTCTGTTGATAAAGAATTTTTATAGAGCAGTTATGCGACATGCGTAAACAATGGAGTGAGCAATTGGCTCTTGGCAGTTTCTTCCTGCACCATCGTATTCTTTAAAATTTAACTTTTATTCTTTTTAAAATTTAACTTTTTTCTTTTAATGTGTTTTGAAATACACAATCCAAAAATATTCTATAATATACAACCTGAAATATAAAATTTATATATCAGATTTGTATATTCTGAAATGAAGAAATACTATTCTAAAATATAATTCAGAATATAAATTTGTATTTTGGATTGTATATTTTGGAATTTATATGACGGTGGGGATGAAAGGACAAAGAGAATGTCGATGGAGGAAAAAGAAGAGGAAGAAAGAATGGAAGGAGGGCGCCCAACGAGAGAATTTTGCGTTCAGAGCACTCCAAGTCAGGCTATTGTATCCACAAGTGTCCAACAAAGGTTTCAGGGGCCCAGCGACGATGCTACGATGCCTAACTATAAAACCTAGCGTCCAATAAAGCCCAAATCAGTATCCATGTGTTTGTCTCTGTCAGAATTGGAGCATAGTGATTGGAATAGGAACGAATTATCCTATCTTCTAGAAGGCTTACACTTGTACTTTCTTTATTTAGTGTCTTATAGTTATGAGTTAACTTTGTTTAGTTTGGATTAAGTTTTAGGTCAATTGACCCTACACTATAAGTAAGGGGTTGCCTCTCATTGTGAGATAATTTGTATTTTGAGAATAAAAATCTTTTACACATTCTTATGCAAGAAATAAAGTACAAGTTTATAATAAAATCTTATCTCCGGTGTTCAGATCAAGTGGCTACAGACTTATCATTCATCTTGGCATTATCCTTAAGTGACTTGGCTTCCTTTGTTTTTTCCATCCAATATATGCATGCAACCATCTCTCTTCTTCATTTATCCTCTTCATTCTCCATCCAATCTATACATTCAACTATCTCCTTTCTTCATTTATCCTTTTCGTTCCAGCTCACGTTTTCCCCTATGTTTTGGGTCTTGAAATGACACGAGTTCCTTTTTTCTTTCCATTCTATAATGTCTATTAAATCCCTATTTCATTTATTATAAATCTTCACACCTCTTAAGAATTTTTCTCTTAATTTTCATATTGCTAGCTACATATGAACCAATTACTCATTATTTGGTATCAAAGCCTAGGTTTTGATGTAAATGTGCTTATCTGAATTTGTGAATTTCAGTACCAGTTCATGATTAATGTTTAGTGCATTCAATTTCACCTATATGCTTATTTTTCAACAACAAAATGGTCATGGGTGCTTGAATCTCTATTTGGTGTTTTTAGTTTTAGTTGTTGGTATCCATTACTTGCTCATGTGATTATTCTATTCAGTGAAGCGTAGAAATTCTAGTACATTTGACATTAAATTGAGTTGTCATTCAAACCATTAGTTCATGCAAGCATGTGATACTGTTATGCTTGATTTTAATTTAGTTGTGTAGTGGTTTGTGTAAGATTCGAGAAAATGTAGTGATGTGAACATACTAAGCATTTATTAATAAGAGAGAATATACTTTTAATGTATGCGTCATGTGTCATACTTCCATTGAAGATAATTTGGCTTTAGTAGTAACCACATGACACTTTATGAATGGAGATGATTCTCCTTAGTTAGTGGTCACATGTCCTTCTGTCATTGGAGAGGACTTGTGGACACTTGTCCACTCCTTAAAGAGCCACTTTCTCGGCCTATTGAGCCTTGGAAGAGAAGGCATGCAAAGTTTTGGTTTTTAGGAGACATCCTTAACCTATAAATAAAGGTGCTTCTCTCATGTAATTATATTTGTTTTTTAGTAATGTTATGCTGCTCATTTTGATCCATAATACTCAACTTAGATCACAAGACTAGAGCATCCCATGAGGTCCCATTAGTAGCCTTCCTTTAGAGTTGGCATAACCTCTTTTTGAGCCTTCAAATACCATACCACCACTTAGCCGTGAGCCTTTCTCCCTTTTCCAACCATAGCTTTCGCTTTCTTGGTCCTTGCCCACCATTGTATATACTAATATCACCTAAGGAACCTTCACCACAACATCTCTTCTAGCTTTGGACCAACCTAGCTTGAAGGGGTTGTTATCATCTTGGTACATGATCAGACTCAATCTCATCAAACCATTCTAAAAGGTTCTTCACCATGTGAAAATATTTTGGTAAACAGGGCTCCTTAGTTTGATAACTTCCTTTTACTTGGCCTGTGATGGGCTGGGAATCGTTGTAGTAACGTAACTTCTGCATTCTAACCTCATGGTCTAGTTATAGCCTAACAATGAAGGGCCCATACTCTGCTTGGTTGTTTGACACACTAAAGTTAAAGTGGATAACTTATTCTAGAATGAAATCGTTGGGTCCTTCTAGAATAATGCTAGCACCACTGTTTTTCTTATTAGAAGACCCATTAACACTCAAAAACCACCATGTGAGTTATTTTGCTTTGGTTGGGAGGTTGATGAGGAAATCTGCTAGGAATTGCGACTTCATTGGTCCTCTTTTTTAATATGTAAGTCCAAACTCGGAGAGTTCCACCCTTTAAGTCGTCATGCATTCTGCTAGTTGTGGCTTCTATAACGTTTGCTTATGTTATAATCTATGCGGATACAAATATTGAGATTACAAAAGTAGTGTCTCAACCTTCGAGATGAGAAGACCAAAGCTAGGACCAACTTCTTTGTGGTTTGGTACTGCTCTTCTGTGAGCTGGAGAGTTTGACTTGTGAAGTGTATCAAGTACTGCTTCTTGCCTCATGACGAGGATCAAGTTGATCGTTGAGTGTGATACGAATGGATATAGTGCCCAAAGGTTGGTTTGGCTGAGGACTGTTGAGAACAAGAAGTGCAACAACTTCCCTATTTAGATGTTGGAACATAGTCTCACTCTTCAATCCAAGCGTAGGTTTGAGGCCCCTTTAATAGTTTGAAGAGGGGCCTTGCCTTCTATAATAGGCATGGTAGAAAACATAGAGAAAACATTTTCTTTATAAAAATCTTTGTGATAATCCATTATCACCTTATAGTAATCGATTATCACCTCAAAAAAAGTTTTTTGAATAATTTATGTGTTAATCGATTTTCAGTGACAATTTCGTCAAAACTCTTAAGTTACTTGACCTAATTTTCAAAAATAATAATCTATATATTTTACCTAAACCTAGTTTGAGAAACAACTTTTCATTTACAGGTTTAGTGCTACTGTCAAAGAAACTCCGTGTTTTGTGAAAAGAAGCTTTGTAAGACATAGGGTGGATAGGACGAGAACTTTCACTAAGTTTAATTTTGAGTGATTGAGTGTTGTTTCTATTGCTAGAAAAAAATGATCATCCTTTGTGTGTTTTAAAGGAAGTGTTTTCATTCTTTGTGTGATTCAAGGAATGTGTTGTACATCTCTTGTCTTGAAGAGATGTTTTCTAAACCTTAACTTTATTCTCTGATTGTAAGTGTGATTATTGGTTAATCTCTCTTTAATAAAATAGGAAAGTTTTTAAAAGACATAATTTATTAAAGAAACCAATTTTTCCCCTCTTGATTTTTGTCCAAACACAATTATTCCGTTGTATGATTCTAACACAATCTAGTCTGGGAAAGGATAGACAAATGATGACACAAGAAACAAAGATTAACACTCATCATGATATTGGTCGAATACTTCATTTCCTAGATCCCTCGTTATATTATATTCTTTCATTTATGAAATTTTATCTATTTCATCACATATTTTATTCTAATACTCTATATTTTTAAACTCATTACAAACCAACTCAATAACTTCTAATCTTATAATGGATTACCAATATATAACGTAAAATGAGATTTAATACTTTAGAAAAATTTATATTTCAAATTATATAATATTTAAATGTAAATCACATTTGAATTTGAATTGTTTAATATAAAATGTAAATTTGCAATTTAGATTCAACTCAAAATACATAAAATTAATATTTATTTATTTATTTATTTCAAATTTTGTAATCCAATTTTCTTTTACAAATAGCACAATCTAAAACTATAATTCAAACATCCAAAACAACTTACTCACATCAAATATATATAGTAAAAACCTCTTACCCCCACACACTTAAGCCAACTACGAACAACAAACAATAGGCACTCACTACCACCAAGCCACTAGCTGCCTCCACCGAGACACAAACCAAAACAATCCAACAAACATTGCATTTTTATTAATTTCAGTAAGAGTATAATTGGTATTTAAGAAAATAGAGGGTGCAGGAAGAAAACATTGGGGTGAAGAAAAGAATGGCCCTAACATGATAATTGAAGTATGAGAACCAAGCCTTTTCACCTCCTCCCTTACTGTCACCGGTTCGATTGGAAGAGATGAAGGATTTGATGGGTGGCTATGGCGTTGCCCTCATTATGGTGCTGTCGGTGTTGAGTTTACGTGCGTCATCGGAGCAACTCAGTTCGAGAGAATGCGAGAATCTTGGTTTCACTGGACTTGCCTTGTGCTCTGACTGTAACACTCTCTCCCAGTACGTCAAAGACGAAGGTCAATACATTCCGATCTCTCTCTCTCAATCAATCACTTATTATTCAAATTCAATTTTTCTTTGTTTTATATATTCCAATTTAATTGTTATTATGTTGCTCGGTGAAGCGCGATTAGAGTTGCAGATTGGTTAGTTAGGGTTCTGTCAGAGTTAGCACAAGAATAGTTCTAAGCTTGAAATTCGCTTGCAGAGTTGGTATCGGATTGTCTCAAGTGTTGCACGGAAGACTCCGATGATGCCACTACCAAGGTATGATTCGTTTTGGTTGGACAACGTGATCGCTTGCTTTGTGATCTCGACAATTATTTACTAGTTTTTCTTGTGATTGAAATGAACTTTTAGACCTAAAATAACCTGGTTGCAAATTATATAAATATGCAGCTTACCATTACTACATCAATCTTCTAAAGAAATTTGTGTCTGTTGAGGTTAAGTGAAAGTGAAAAAATTAAGGACCTGTTTGGTGTGAATAAATCCTTTTTTCTGTTTTCATTCTTATTTTTAATGCTTTAGAATGAAGTCACCTTTTACCCACTTTCTTTTCTGTCTCTAAATGTTTTTATGGGAAGTACTGAATATAGCAAAATGATTTTTAACCGATTGTTTGAACATAAGAAACAAAAACATAATACTGAAACTTTTTTGTAATTATTAGTAATTAGGGGGAAATGAAAACTAGAAATATTTTTTTTACAGACATGATCTGACCTGGTGTTTGATTTATTTTGTGTTTGCACTTGTAATTGATAAGTTTTACCGATGATTACCAAAAGGTCAGAATAGTGAAAGCATCTGAACGTTGCGTTTGTCATTTCCTTCACAACATCTAGAAAACTTGTAACAACTTGAGAATAAGGTGGTATTATGTGGAGTTTTTTATGTTTGCAAAAATAAAAACCCTAATGCTTCACGAGCTTGTCTTTTCAGCAGCTCCAATTATTTTGTGATTTCAACACCACAATTTTCCCCCCTCCCCAACACACACAACAAAGAGGTGAAAGGTAGAGATTGTCATTAATTATTTAAACTTTTAGATTACGTACTCTGGAGCTTTGCTGGAGGTCTGCATGAGAAAACTTGTTTTCTACCCTGAAGTTGTTAGCTTTATTGAAGAGGAAAAAGATCAATTTCCATCAGTAAAAGTTCAATACGTTTTTAACTCTCCACCAAAGCTGATTATGCTGGATGATGAGGGTCAACAAAAGGAAACAATCAGGTGAAATTTCACTTATTATCTGCATATTAGTACCATGCTAGCATCTTGTTAACTGTTTATCATTGGTTTTATTTTCTAATTGATAATAGGGCCTTTATTACATTGATGATTTTCTAAAAAATGCTTAGTGTTTGTTATTGAACCAAGTTCTTTCCCAGTACCAAGTCAGCTGCATAGACCAAACAATGTCATAATGTTGTATTGTGAATCTTGTCAATGAAAAAACCATTGATATTTAAATCATTCTTTAATGGTTTTCTCTATAATGTTTCTTTGAACCCCCAATAGCTCCGGCAATAGTATTTCTATCAGAAACACGAAACGACATAATTTTGATTTACATTGTAGAATTTTTACGAATTAAATTTCAGTTAACTATAAATAGGCATTGCATTTGCAACATTTGCTTACAAGGTTTTCTAGGTCTAGGTTAGACAATACTCATTATGCACTTCATGGGTAACACTAAGCTTTTGGAGGTGCGTATATCTTAGTTGTAAGGAATTGATTTCTTCATTTAAATGAAAGAATCTAGTAAATTACTATTTGATTTGTCTACCAAAAGGAATAATTTATTAAACTTTTTGTTGATGCCTATATGGATTCCACTAAAAATGCAGAATTACCAAGAATAGCCACAATGAATTTGAAATATTTCTTGAATGTGATTCAAAAGCTATTATGCAGCCGGAGTCTCTTTACAAAAATGCGACGTTGAAAATTATTTTTGTGTACTCTCTAGGAGTTAAAGCAATCTTTTTGTTGTCTTTTGAATGAAAATGAGATTTAGCTTGTTTTTTATTGTCTTTTATTTTTGTCTGTTACAGGATTGATAATTGGAAGCGTGAGCATATAGTGCAGTTCATGCGAGAGAAGGTGAAGCGTCTGGCTTCTGATTGAGAATCTTTACTCCATTTGTTTGGCATGTCCTTAGAGTTATTCCCATTTACAGAAAAAAAGTGGGGAGTATATACAGTGTGACTTTGAGAACTGCCCTGTTTACAATAACGTTCAAATTTTCATTATTCTGGATTTTCAATACGACGATTTCCTTTTCCGAGATTTTGTGGCACCTGTAAAAATGACATATCACTGGGACAAGACAAACACGTTTCTGTTACAATGCGTGAATAGATAATGTAATTCATTTTTAAAATAGTATATGTATGAACTGTCATGTAACTTTACTCTATTGTTTCAGCCAGCCTCTAATTCATGTTTTTTGGGAAATAGGTGTACACTTTTGAACTAATTGTGGTTTGTTATTTATAGCGTTTGCATGTGGATTGAGAAATTAGAGTAATTTATGTTGGGGTATCATATTTTAGAGATAACGTAAATGATGAATTATTCATCACCTTACCTAATGAAAGATTCTGCAACTGAATAACAATAATCTAGATAGAAGCAAATTTAATATAGATAGGATACTGAAGGGTATACCTTGGGGCTTATTAAGTTTTATTTTATTGTCATTATAAAGTGCAACCCTGGATGTTTGTTGGAGTTTCCCCCATGATGAGGATGCTGATTGATTCGGTTTAAAAGCAATGCCACTTCACTTAGATTTGGTTTAAAAGCATCGCACTTCACTTAAAAAGAACGGTTAAAGGCACGAGTATAGCTGCAGAGGCTAGGACGGAGGGAAATTGTTGGGACTCACTCAAAATAACCAATTCCAAGTTGGTTGATTTTGTGTGCTCCAAAAGTTAGTATATGTAGCAATAGCATGAGAGAGTGAAGGGGAAATGAAAAGTGTAATGTCATTTTCTTTCTTTCTTGGGTGGCTGTCATTCTCGGTATTGCCTTTCTTTGTAAATTCTGTTTCATTAGGTTTGAATATTCCTTGCTTTCAACAAACGGTTTTGGTGGATATACAAGGAAAATTTCTGTAATTACTAGTTCTATGTCCCATTATATTATCTTGTTGCAATTGGTGCTTTCATCATTTCAAAATGGCGGAAAATAAACGTTTCAGGGAACTTTCCGTGAACACATTTAAGATTTTAGAGATGCTAGAAGCGGATAGACAAGAGAATAATACTTGTTTCAAGACTTTGGAAATTGCGGTTGATACCTTGCTGAAGCAGAACATTGGTAATGGAGTGAATTTGCATCGAAATGCAGAGGGAACTAACTCCGGTGGGGGTATGTCATCTCATCCACCTTTTTAGGAGCAAAATGTAAAACTTGATTTTTCTTCGACGAATGTAAAGTTCTCCACTGGATCTTCAAGGCAAAGCATTCTTTTTATTATTACAATACTTCGGATGCTCAACGTCTTATGATTACAACAATTCACATAGAAAAAGGGGTAGTCCCTTGGTTTAAAAGATGACCAATAGATCTCTACTCCATTTCTTGCCTTATATTAGAACAGTGGCCGAAACCCATATAGCTCAATAGTTCTCTGACCATTCTAATTCTTGTACATATCTATTTATGTAAACATTTTTTCTTATGATCCTAGAGTAGATTTTATAACATTGTATTCTTTTTCTTCTGAAATCAATACACAAAATTCATTCTCAAATCATTATTTCAATGCCTTGAATATCCTCTCTTGTTTTTATTTGTTTTATGGTATTAGAGTTCCCTCCTGGAGCTATGTCTGTCGTCCTCCCATGTCTTCAACACCCACCTCCAGTATAAAGAAAGACGATCCTTTTGATTCTAGTTCAAATGATTCATCGCTCAATCCTTCAACTCTTGATTTCTTCCACTCTAGTGATGTGCTTTCCTCTATGTCCATTACTCCTGTTCTTGATGGGACCAATTATCAAACAGAATGGAGATGAATTTACAACATTGATAATCTATGTAGATGACATTGTTTTAATTGGGAACTCTGGTGCTGAAATGGCCAAAATCAAACGTGTTCTTCATTCACATTTTCGAGTTAAGGATTTAAGAGCATTAAAGGAAAGGTCTTCAATTCAAGAGGGATACTTCTACATATTTAGTTGGCTTCGGTGATGCAGATTGGGCGACTTGTGTTGACATGTTCAGATCATTCATATAGGTTATTGCTTCTTCATTAGGAACTCTCTAGTGTATGGAAAACAAAAAAGCAAAATACAATATTTCAATCGTCTTCAAAAGCAGGGTATCATGCTCTTGCTATAAATACATGTGAACTACAGTGTCTCACATATCTTCTCAATGATTTAAAAATATGTTTTTCCATCCTGCAACACTATATTATGACAACCAAAATGCATGGTATATGGCATCAAATCTAGTGTTTCATTATATTTGGAAATTGACTACCATCTGGTTCGAGAAAAGACACAAAAAGATCTAATATAGTTGCTACTAGTTCCATCCTCTTAGCCTGCTGACATGTTCACTAAGACGTTATCACATCGTCTCTTCAAGTCTAATGTATCCAAGTTGGAGTTGATTGATCTTTACACACTCCAGCTTGAGGGAGGCTAACAAAACAGTGATCCAAACTCGTACAACCTAATAATTCTAAGCTCATTCTAATTATTGTAAATATCTCTTTATGTAAACATTTTCTGTTATGGTCCTAGAGTATATTCTAGAATAGTATGAGCTATCATTTGTTAGGCAAAATGTGTATATAACATTGTATTCTTTTACTAAAATTAATATACGAAATTCATTCTTGAATTATTATCTCAATTATAAATGATAATGGATTGTGTTGGATATAGAAAATGTCTATTCTCTATGTGCTCCGCCTAAAAAACTTATATATATATATATATATATATATATATATATATATATAACTTTTAAATAAATTAATTTTAAAGTATAATTTAAATCAAATTACTCACTAAAATATTAATGTAATGCAAATTTGAATGAGTTGTATCAATATATAAATTTCAAAACCTAATTTTTTTTAAAATAATTTCAATTTTATAGACATAAATAAAAAATAGAAGTATATGAAGTCAAATTTTGAAGAATTTTTCAATAATTAATATTCTTTTTTCATTAGTAATTTTATTTTGATCTCTTAATTTAAAAAAAATACTAAATAAAACTCATTAATATTTATTATCCAAGAAAAAATATAAAAAAATAATTATGAGCGAGTTGTGATAGGTCAATGCCATGATACCGTATTCGTCCTATCAGTAAATAAGAAATTACATACTCGTAACCTTTATCCACGAGTATCCATTAAGGATATCACGAATTTTACTCGCAAATATACGTGGATACAAATTTTTTGTCATCCTTAATCTCCTAGTTAGCTTCTCTTTTCTCTTTATTTGTTTTATCGTAGAACTTGAATTTGGTCCACGTACTAGATCATATTTATTCAAATTATCAGAAGTAGGATATGTTCTTGTACTTAATTCACCTCTCTTGCAACTAATGATGTTATAATTGGTTATTATGTTGGTAGACTTAAACCAAAGATCCATCATGATGTAACAACTCAATCTACATTAATTCATTGTGTTTCCTGACCAAGTTATACGGGGAGGAATATCTTCCAAAAAACAAGTCATTTCACAATACTTATGCTTTCTAAAACCAAAACGAAAACACTAGCCTAAACACAAACCAACCTCATCACAATCCCTAAAATTCATCACCCTTCCTCCCTTTCTTACAATCCCATTAGAAATTCCAATTTTTCAAAATTTGGAAATAGGAAAAAAATGTCACTAGCGAAAATGTAGTTTTGGAAGGAGAAATGTTTTTGTTACACTTGTGATGAGAAGTTCATCCCTTCTCATTGGTGTCCAAATAAATAATACTTGTTGTGATAAATGGATGATGAAGATACTTTTCAGCAACAATTAGAGATGGATATTATAAGGGATATGGTAAATCAATATCACCATTTATCATATAATGCATTAAAAGGTTCCTTTGGCTTGAGAACTAAGAAGTTTCAAGGCACAATTAATGGCATGGTGGTTCACATCTTGCTTGATACTGGTAGTTTCAATGACTTTTGTAGCAAAGGATTGCAAACTCTTTGAAATTTCTAGTAGAAACTAGTTCTAATTTTCAAGTCTTGATTATAAATAGTAATTCATTAATTATTGAAGAATTGGTGAAACATCTAGACGTCATGGTCCAAGGTCATTCCTTTAACCCTTTTGTATATCTTTTACCAATTTATGGTGCTAACTTGGTACTCAACACACATGACTTGCTACATTGGGGCCTCATAGTTTATATTATAACAAGCTTACCTTGAAGTCTTACAAAAAAAACAAATCAATTTGTCACTATACACAATGATCAATATCAATTGTATGTTCCTTTTCAATTTAATCAACTTAAAAGTATGCATAACGCCCATGTTATAATTTAGATTTTTAATTTGCAATTCAAGCAACATAAGTCTTGAATTACCTAAGGATGTGGAACCAAAATTAGTCGTGTTACTACATAATTATAGAAATCTTTGATGTGCCTACATATTTACCTCCTTCACAATCTCATAACCATGAAATTCCTTTAATTAAGGATGTAAAACCAATTACGGTTTGGAAATATAGATATCCTCATAGTAAAAAACAACAAATAGAAACTATGGTGCAAGAGATGTTGGCTGCATGCATTATAACACGAAGTACTAGTCCGTTTTCTTCTCCAATTATATTGGAAAGAAATAAAGATGATACATGGAAATTTTGTATAGATTATAGGGCCCTAAATTTTGTCACCGTCAAATATAGCTTTCCAATTACAACAGTTTATGAACACATTGATGAATTATATGGCTTTAATTATTCTTCTAAGATAGATCTAAAATTTGGATACCACCAAATCCTTGTTACTACAAAAGATAGGAATAAAATTGCTTTTAGAACCCACAAAAGACACTATGAATTGCTAGTCATGCCACTTGGGCTTAGTAATGCACCTGACACTTTTCAAAGCCTCGTGAATGATGCTTGTAAGAAATTGCTCATAAAATTTGTCTTGGTTTTCTTTGATTATATCTTAGTATATAGTTGTTCATCAACAAAACATCTCCTATGTAAGACTCGAGAAAATAAAGTCTTAGAAATAAAATTGTGTTAAGAGTTGAGTATGTTTCTTTTAAGAGTTTATATGTCTAATAAGGTGTGGTGTGTGTATATCTTTGTTAAAACATAATTATGTTAATTCTTTGATGTTATTATAATAAAGTGCAACACATGATTGATATGTTGATATTGAGTGATTGGTGTGTGTGACATTATTAATATGATGTGTTGATTTCTTGGTAGGAGTATTGTTTAGGAAGGAATAGATGTGGGTTAATTCTTAGAGAGAATAATTTAAGAGAAACTTAGATTTTAATTGTATTTTGGCCCAAGGGTAAAAAAGGTCTTTCACCTTTATTAATTGGTGTAGAAATTAATATAAGTGGGTGTAGAAAATAAAATAATAAAATAAAATCTAAAAGATAAAAGATTATGTGAATGTTTTTGGAAGAGCTAGTTGTTGATATATTTTAAAAAATAGTTGAGATAAAATATGAGAAAAAATGTGGTTTTATAGATTAAGTGAGAAGATTTTATTTTAATCAAGAAGATAGACATAAAATAGAAGGAGATAAAAAGGAGAAGAGTAAAATGGGTTTGCATATATCTACCCTAATTCTAAAAAAATGAAATTTGGAGAGATAAGGGAGAGAAGAGATGTTTTCTAGGAGAAAAGAGGGAAAACTACAGAAAACTTAATACAAGGGAGAATTTGTGGTGTTTTTGGAATTTAGATAAAACCCTAGTATTGGCCAAGATATGGAAAACTTACCTTTATTTGCTTGTTTATTTAATGTTATATATTTTATATTATCTTGATTTGGTAATCCTTGTTTGATATATGTGCATATATTTTTGATTATGAATATTTGTTGCTATTGTGGGGCAACGATTTATGTATGCATGGAGATAGGTTTTTGGTAATATTTGTGACGGGTTTTCCCTATGAATGTATTATGTATGTTTTGTTGGCTTATCCCAATACAGGGTTTGGTGCTAAGGGAGAACAAAGTTATGATGTTTGGGGGTTTGCTTGCAAATATATGTTGTAAGGGTGAGGTGATAATCATATACAATATATTTAGGTTTTAGTGAAGTATAACAGATCAATGATTGGATTTGGATGATTTAAGTGATGTAATGTATGTATTAGGGTATGTTCACAAGAGTATGTGAGGTTTGAATGCATGCATGATGTATCGGGTATGTTTTCTCATGCTTTAGGGTTGTTGCATGTATGTTTGCAAACTTGAATTTTGTCTAGGATGTGTTTTGATTCGACAATAATCAATTATCACTAGTTATAATTGATTATCTACGTGTTGGTTGTGTGTTTTGTCTTGAGAATAATCGATTATCTGGGATGATAATCGATTATCCTCTCATGTGTGACGAATCTGAGAATTTTTCACTGAGATAATATATTATCTTAAGTGATAATTAATTATCATAGTGTATTTTGTGTAAACATGAACCTTCTCGAGAATAATAGATTATCACTTATGATAATCAATTGCTTGAGTGTATTTTTATTAGAAAAGTACATTTTGATGAAGAATGGACGTGGACCAAGCTTGAGAAGTTGTACAACGTGATGATAATCAGATAATGGGATTAGTGGTTATGTTTAGGGTCAAGTTTGTCTTGTGGTTGAGGTTGGAGCATGAGTGAGTGTTGGGGTGTACCTGAGTATGTGGTTGACGAGCATGAGAGTAGAGGATAAGTCTAGTTGTTGTACTTAGTATATCTTGGTTCTATATGCAGATATATGCTTCCTTTGGCATTAGTTGTTGAAAAGGGAAGGATATTTTCCTTGTCCTTGTGTGGCAGGATTACATGTTCCTTAGCTGGATTGTGGGACTACTCGAGCAAATATGTAGGAAAGGCTACATATGTCTTGTAGGGGAGGTTACAGGTGGGTTGTAGGAGCGGCTAAAGTCAGTGAGGTAGGGCACAAGAGTGAGATAAACTCTTTCCATTAGGGTGTTTATGATACAATGATGCTCATAGTGTGATTCATGATTGGAATAATCATGATGGTGGTGTATTTATGATGATGGTCATGGTGAAGATGCTTTAGGTTATGCTATTTGATAGTGGTTTTAATATAAAGGTTATAGTAAGTAGTTAGCATATGTGCTAATGAGTGGATAAACTAAGGGTCTATGTGTGAGATGTTAGTGATGACATCAAGGGTAAAAGATCATCAAGGATCAAAGTTCGAGGATCAAGTAATTCATTATTATTGAATTCTTTATGTTAAAGGATTAAGAATCCTATTATTATTACTACTACGTATGAGGTGTTTGATTATTGTTGATATAATCAATATGTTTATATCTTGCTTTTATGATTGTTTTGTCGATAGCTTACCTCATACGTGTTTGTGTTTTTGTGTTTGTGAATGATATTATCGACGATGATCGTATAATGTGTTATACGTGAGCAGATGATATTGCAAATATACTATAGGCATGATAGATTCATGAGATGACGATGAAAGATTTAAGTTTCTTTAAAAAGTTCTTTTGTATAGACTTTTGAAACAATGCAATTGTAATTATTTTATTTCCTTAGTCATTCTAATTACTTTTGGTATAATGTAATTGGACAAGACTTTTGGAACTACTATGTTTTGAATAAATTGTGCTTGTTTAAAAGTTAAGGTTTTTGAAAAATACATATCTACGCTATAAGAAAGTTTATAAATATTCGATATTTGTAAACCTGTGGCATCTTAGAATTAGGGGCGTTACATCCTACACCTGGAAGTAATCCTTAAATTGTTTCGAAAGCACTAATTGCATGCAATTTTTTTCTAAATGTTCATATAGGCAACAACAAGTTCAAGGCAAGGTGTAGAAATAGATAAACACAAAGTATAGGAAGTCTTGTAATGACCACGTTAAGTAGTTGTAATGACCACGTTAAGTAGTTGAGAGGTTAAGTAGTTGAGAGGGGTCCTTGGACTAATAAGTTATTTTAGAAAATTTATTAAATCTTATGAACTAAATGTTATCCCTTGACTAACTTTTTTGAAAAGGATAAATTCTTATGGCGAGGATATACCAATGAAGCCTTCTCCATGCTCAAGCATGCTATTGGAACTTTCTAATTTTTTAAAACCATTGAAGGAACAAATGCCTCTAGGGTGGGTATAGGTGTTATTTATAGTTAACAACATCCTATTGCTTATTTTTTCAAAAAGCTTAATCGAATGCATAACCAATCAACCTATACCAATAATCTAAGGGACATAATCTGGTGTATAAAATTTTGTTGGAGTTCACAATGCATTATTGGGTGGACACTCTAGTTTAACCAGAACATTGTAGAGAATTGTATTTTAATTTTACTGGTATGGTATGCAAAAAGACGTCAAAGATTTTTTGAAAATATTTCCACTTGCCACTAGACCAAGCATGATACAACACTACCATATGGATTGCTCAATCCATTATCAATTCCAACTCAAATATGGAAAGATGTGGTCTTCATCATTGGCCTCCCTTCTTTGAATGAATATATTGTCATTATGGTGGTAAGGACCTAGAAAATAGTTTAAGAGTAGTAGTGGTTTTAATGATGACACTCAATTATTTTATTCACAAAATGTTCAACTATAAATAAATTTGACATAATTGAATTTCATTTTATAAAGTTCATCATCTTTGTATAAATTTTTTCTAAAACTCCATCCACCTTCTCTCTAACATTCTAAGCCCTTTTTCATCTATTTGACAATCAGAGAGTACTAGTAATTTTTAGGACGAAGTGGTCCACAATCCTCCCATCAAAATATTAAAATAGAGTAAGTTCATCTTTTTGTCTTTTAAAAAATGTGTTTTGGGATTTCATGTGGTGTTTAAGGATTCAAGATGAATCTTTATTTTTGTTAGAATTATTAGGTTTTGATCATTGATCGAGTTTTCTATGTATAGGTAGTGCAACTTGTGTGAGATAGAGTCTATGTAAAACATTTTCTTAATTAAAAGTATTTATTTAGGTAAGGGAATCTATTTTTGAATTTAAATATACTAGTGTGATATGAGTTGTATGACGATGTATTGTGATAAATTATTGTGTGAAATTTGATTTGAAATAATGTCTCTACAAGACTGAAATATTAAATTAGTGTTTAAGATGTGATCTAAGATTTCTACATTAATTCTCTTATTTCTCTTTACTTTACACAGATAATTCCAAAACACCACTTTCACATCTCTTCTCCTCAAATCCACTTCATTAAAAGCAAAAACACTGCTTCTCTTAAAAGAACGGTCAAAAGGCAAATCTCAAGCTTAAGTTTCTTATTTTGCTTTCTAAAAAGACATTGCGTAACTAGCTTTTTGTATTTTTACTATAAACTAAATATACAGCCGAAATGAACGTAAAGAATACGTCTTCATTGGCCCAAATACCTAACAATGACAAATAACCGAAACCGGAGAATATAATTAACAAAGGACACTTTTGTTTTGTACCTTAATTTAACCTCTTAAATAAAAAATAAACTTCAACTTTATGTCTAATCATACCAAGTATTAAATTCACTAAAAATCTCACCTTAACCTATATTTTATTTCGCTGTACAGCATATTTTACCTATAATAAATCTTTACAATTGAATTGCATGTTCAAAAAGTTTACAATAATATAAAACATCATCTTCTTAGCATAAATTATGTGCAAAGTGATAAATTTAAAACTTAAACTTGGAGAGATATCTCTGTCAACATGATACAAAATTTAGAAGCAAAAAACTATTTTTCTAGTTTAAAAATTTAATTTTTAGCAATAACCAAATAAAATATTAATTAAAATTGAGTTTATAAAATCTTTAATTGAGAATACAAATTATTAAAGTATCTTGAAAGTGAGACAATAAAAAGAAATCCATAAAAAACAAATTAAGATATAATGTGATAATAAAAATAATCTAATCCAACGATTAAATTAATAACATTAATTATATTGAAGTGAAAAATCATGGAGGAAAAGAATTTGGCGTAAGAAATGGATCACATTCATACACGAAAAGACACTCTTTTCTACTCCCTCTTTGTACCTCGATTTCAGTTTCCTGTTCCCACCATCTATTTATTATATTATCTTTGTTTTGACCTTAATCTTTCTTATTATTATTTTCATTGTTTCTAGAACCCAATTCAATGCATACTTGGCTCTTGTTTACACGTTATACACTCTTTCTCTCCTCGTCAATGTTTTGAAGTTTTGACTTCATACTTAAATTATAGAATTAAATTCATATTTTAAATTTATGAAAACCATGGTGTTGTTTTCTACATAACACTTTTTTCCACATTAATTACATATATTTACTGATTTATAATAATACATAATTAAGGATAAGGAATAAAAAGTAAAATAATTGTAAAATGAGAATAAAGAGAAGAGTGGTGATTTCTTGATAGCAATTTTTTTTTCTTTTTTTCTTTTATATTTCCACTGTACAACCATATAAATTAGTATTTTATGATAATATAATAATTGTATAGTAAATGTTTTTAAGAAATGATGGAGTCAAAGATATATTTTTTCTACACAGATATATATTTTTTATGGAAAACGTCAAAATTATATGAAAGATAGTTGAATCCTAGAAAGACAAGGTTTTGCTTTGGAAGTGACACGTGGCGTATGATGATGATAACGTGATATTCGGTTCACCAACTAACCATGCAACAGAGTCAACAGTGGAAGAAGGTTCAGAATCTTCTTATTATTTCTCCCTCTCTGCTGTGATTCATTCTGAAAGCACTTTTCCTTTTTCGTTTTCGCTTTTTCTCACAAGGCAAATTCTGCATATTCTGTATCTTTTTCCCTTTAGTCTTCAAATTCTATAGTTTATTGTTTGCTAGAATTGGAAACTCAATCTGCATGATGAATTAGCTCACCACTTTCAAAGAGACTCATTCCGTTTTCAATTGCCTACCATCATTTTCATGTATCTATTGCCGTGTTTCCTTTCATCTCCAATGTGTTTTTCCATTTCCAAACGTGGTTTTAACTAGTCAAGGTTATAGCTTTTTGTGTCTTCCAAAACACATTTTTGTCAATTGATATTGATGGTGTGAGAAACTGTGATGATTTGTTCGTTTGTGAAGAACCAAAATACTCTTGAGGTTTATAACTTAGCGCATCGAAATTTTCACGTTTGTTGTTTCTTGGAGTAATTTTTAACGTTTTCACATACAGTTCTGCGTATCTTTGTTGATGGAACAGCCTAAAGGGGATTCTGAAACCAGTTCGGGATACCAGATAATGGTATTGTTTTTTCTGGCAATGTTTAGTCTATTATACCTCCTTTCGTCTGGAAAAAATATTAGATAATTGCCGATCATCATAGTCTCAATCAACTAAGTTGGAATTTTTTATTATACCGGAAGTTATTGACGATAACTGAAGTTGCATTTTGTTTTAAAATTCCCTTTTTTAAGGTAGAACTATTCGCTGGTAAGGATCTTGTTGGTACAAAATTAATAGGCAATCCAGATCCTTATGCTGTCATCACGTGTGGCGATGACGAAAACAGATTCAGGTTTGTTCATCCAGATTCCTCCCTTCTTCATTTGAATTTCTCTCCAAAAAATGATGGAGCCAGAGCATATTCTTTTATATTTTCAAGAATTTTCTTGAGTCAGAGCATATTCCCCTTCACCACATCTATGAGCTACCCGTCTCTTAAGGTGTACTCTTTCCAGTAATGTATATGGCTTAAACAAAACATAAACTATTTAATTGAAGTTGTGGATGTAGATGACAGGTTTTTTCTTGTCAAATGTTTCAATCTTTACTAGAAAGACCTCTGTATTAGGACTTTTCTTTTCTTTTCTTTTAAGAAACTGCTACATAGGAAAAGACACTTTCCAATTTTTATTTTTGGGTATAACTGTGTTTCCTATTTGTTTGTGTCATTGTCTTTAAGGCTTAAAGTTCTTTACTGCAATCAACACTTAGTTTTCTTACTTTCTTTGGCAAGGAAATTTAGTTAGTTTCTAGTCTTATATAGGCGAATGACATTGCAAAGATTTTGTACTGTCAGAAATGATAAAAAGGGATATGCTCTGTCTCTCTGTTAGAAGCGCGGCCGCTCACTGAAAATATCCGTTTTCCATACTTAACTTATATTTACTTAGACAAAAAACATTTTGCTCGACATTGCCCATAGGGCCCCCATAAGTTGATATTATGGTGTGCTGTCGCAGTTCCATAATCCGTGGTTCAAGAAATCCAGTGTGGGGGGAGGATTTCAATTTTTATGTTCATGAACTTCCCGTCCAGGTAGCTTATTATCATCTATGTTCTTTTATTTCGAGTAATTACATCAATGTTAGGTTCAGTTCTGTTCTTAGCAGAGTGATACTGATGTTTAAGCTATTCACACCGTCTAGACCAAGATTTCTTTTTCTATAACTTATTTCAAAGGAGATACTTAGTATTCTTGGATTGATATTTACGAAGGAGTATCAGCTTCTCAATTGACCGATTAAATCTGTTCTTAAAGATTTTCGTTAAACTGACTTCTTTCCCCGCTGACGTAGCAGATCAATGTAGCAATTTATGACTGGAAAAGCTATTGTGTAAGTATCCCTCTTGGTTCAGTGACTGTTCCAGTTGAAAGTGAAGGTTCAACTGGTGCATGGTGGCATACTTTGGGAAGTCCATCAGGGCAGGTGGTACCATTGTTATTGTCTTTTAGTTCTAATAGTTTTTTATGTCAGCAAAGTACTATTGTTAATATATAACTGAATGTCAGATTACTTTTCGAATAAAAACACAAGCTTCTGGAAATGGTTCCAGGTGAGGCTTTTGGCTTTATGTTTGTTTTAAAAAATGTGTATTATGTTGGTCCTAGATACTTGGGTGGTGTATTATCATCGTATATTGGTTTATTTCTTAAAGTTATTAGTTGACTTGAGTGACAGGATAAATGGTTATGGAGGAGGTAACCCTCAAACAAGGATGCCACCCGTGGAAACACATGGGCTCACTGTTGTCCATCAAAAGCCTGGGCCTCTTCAAACTATATTTGGTCTTCATCCAAACGAGGTTACTGACAAAAATTTAACTTGTTTGTTTCTTGTTGGCGATTACCCGTGGTTTTTCTTCTGTTAAGATATGCAAAAAAAAAAAGATGACTGTGTACACTGTCCTTTTGTATGATTGTGTTTGCAGATCTGACAAGTGAAGCATATTTTTCAGGTTGTTGATCATGAACATACTTGTGCACTAGATACATTATTCTTGTACCATGGTCGTATGTATATCTCAGCAAGGCACATTTGTTTCTATTCCACTGTATTTAAAATGAAGGTCAGACTATGCTCCTGTTTTTGTAGTGAACACTGTGACTTTGTTGGTTGCGAAGAAAGGACTAGAGAGAAATAAAGAGAAATGGGTGAAAAATTGGTAAAAGGAAATTTTTTAGTTGAAGTGAAACAGAGTACACAGAGCAAACGTGAATGGAAAGTATAAAGGTGTGTGTAAATATGGTTTGAAAGAAAAGAAAAAAAGAGGAACTATAATAATTTTTAATGAATTTGTTTCCGGGTTGTTTTGAATTTTTCATATACTATTTTTGTCAATTTAAAACACCATTATCGATTAAGATTGGTAATGGGACACGAGTGTATAATAAAATCGAATTTTCTAGATAGTGGGAGGCTAATCATAGATGCAGAGAGTAGAATAAAATCAATTTTCTCTCGAAATGGCATCTTGCTAATAATTGAATTACCACTTCATCTTTCCTCGCATTTCTGATCAAATGCACTATGAAAATCTTCAGAGTAGTCCCACCGAAATTTCATCATATCTCTACACAACCAAATACCCATTTTCTTCTCCATTCTTTACTTTTCTTTCTTTTCTAACCCAGCTTATACTCAACCAAACAAAATGTATAGCTTGCGTTGTTTCTTGTGTAAGGTGATCTATCACTGATGTCAGCTGTTTTAATTTTAAGAGATATTGATAAAAATTAGGAGTTGGAGTAATTTAGATTTCATCTTAGGTTTCGGTTTTGCAAAAACAGTTATAGGATTTTGTTTTGCCTGAACTTCATTTACTGAAATTGTTAATTTATATGAATTTAGAAAGAAGAAAAGCCCTTTCTTATGAACACTTAAAATCTGTTTGCTCTGTAGTGTCTTCTTTTTTTATTACTTATCGTATAATTTCTTATGGGTTATTTGGCAGGTGGTTATTCCATTTGAAGATATAGGCAAGGTACAATCTCTATTGCTTTTTCTTCCCCTCTGACCTAAATATTTCAGTCAAATCAAATTTACATGTGCTGCACGTATTTTCCTTTTTCTTAAGATTCAAACGAGTGAACATTTCCTGATCAATCCTGCGATAGCAATTGTTCTTCGCCCGGGAGCTGGTGGACGTGGTGTCCCTCCTTTAAAAAGTCGTGATGATGGTTAGTAATTAGTTAGAAACATGTTCTTATTTATTTTCTAGGAGGAAATTTTAATTACACTTTTTATGATTCAATTTAATACTTATCCAGATTTTTTCATTAAAAGATTCAATCAAATTAAACTTAAGGGATAGCATCAACTTGCTTCCGCTTTTTGTGTGTGGAGCTGTGGTTCTACTTGTTTTCTACATATCAAAGTGACATTTGCAGCACGGATTTTTTTTTTTTTTTCGTTTCTTACTGGCTTTCATGTTTTCATAAACACTGGCATCATACTGTATTGCCGGGTCTCATTTTTATAAAAATATATTAGAGATACTGATCTGGATGTTGTTCTGAAGGTTGGAAATATTTTTTATAGAGATTAAAAATAAGCATTACATTACCACAGATGATGGTGGCCTTTGTCATAATGTTTCAGCTGCCACGTATATGTTTGCATCATTTGGGGACAGGGATCGTGTGCTAAAGGATCTACAGCGTGCACAAAAGAACTTCAATGAAATCTTGGAAGTTGAAAAGGTTAAAAACAGTTGCTTAATCAATTTAGTTTTTGTTCTCTGTATTGTACTTAATTGCTTGGTTATCTTTCTTAGTAGCTAGATGTAATGATAGATTTTAACAACTTCATAGATGGTACATATTTTTTTGACAATATATACTGTTGCCTTTTTTCCCCATCAACTGTTATATTCTGTATTTTACCCTCTGTAATGCTCACCTATCACATTTGGGTAGCCAGAAATATATCTTTATGCAATTATGTATTGTTGGAACATGTTCTGAAAGTGATATATGTGTTGAGAGAGAACATAAGGCATTAGATGAATTGCTTGTTCCTAATAATCATAACGGACAAATCCAACCTATAACTGTCATGCTAATTTACATAATCATTTCCAGCAAATAATATCACTCAAGATCATGCTTTATATCTGATTCTTTTTCTTTCCTTTTTAATTTTTCTTTTAATTTTTACCCTGACATTTCTGGATAAACAGAGAATTTGAAGCGTTTTAGTTTTTGTAACCAATCATCATGTAGGAAAATGCAGTTCCAGAGCTGCGTGCACATAGCAGTTCTGTCAGAGGAAGTAAGATACTGGATAAGGCTCCTGTGGTAAAGCATGCCAAAAACCTGAAAGCTTCAACCTATTATCCAAGGAATGTATGCATCGTTTCTTCCCTTTTTTTTTTTAATGTTTTCTAGTTTAACTATCTGCTTAATTATTAGTGATCCTTCTACAGGAAGTTATTCCTGGGGTAGCTGAGCTGTTTTCTAACTTGTTCATTGATGGTCCAAATTTCACTGGAAAGAATAATTGAGCACGCTAATTTTGTGGTAAGTTTTCTTCAATTACTATTGTCATTCTTGAGAAAAGATTTCCTTTCTTTAAAGGAGTGTCCAAAGCCTTATGAGTCTACATTGATCATGATCATATCTCTAATTGATGTAAAACGCGCTCAATTCATTTTAAATAGAAAATGATATTGAATGTAATAATTTACATTGATCATGTATTGTTTAAATACAAGTAGTAATGTACATTTAAGATCCTATAATTATGGTAATAAAGACAAAAACTTTCCTCAATGGATGCTAGTGAATAATTATAATAATTACTGTAATATTACATCATAAAAGACAATTAATATTATGAATGGCCAAAATCAAGAGTCATAAATGATAAGATAATTGATAGAATATTCAATTGTGTTTAACTTCCCTCTCAAACGGGTGGTGACATGGTTATGCCAAGTTTGTCTCTTAGCAAGTAATCTGGTATAAGTGAGAGGTTTAGTCAAATAGTTTGCAATTTGATCAGTAGTAGGAAATTAGGCCACAATTACTTCGTTTTGTAGGATTTGATCACGTATGAAGTGCACAACTATCTCAATGTGTTTAGACCGTGCGTGCATGACAGGATTAGAAGCAATTGACTTGTCACTTAGGTTATTACACCACAAAATTGGTTATCTGTGCATTTGTAGTTTAAGTTCTGTCAGCAGAGATCTAATCCAAGCTACTTCAAAAGCAAGATCAGCCAAGGTTATGTATTCTGATTTTCTGTTTGATCGTGACACTACCTTTTGTTTTCCTGAAGACTAATAGTTTCTCTAATAAACACACATTGTCCTAGCATGGATTTTCTGTCATCAGTAGTTGCCCAATCTACATTAGAATATCCAATTATGTCAAGATCATTTGAATGTTTTATGTGCAAACATAGGTTCACTGTGGCTTGAAGATATCTACTCTAAGGTGGGGAATGCTTTAGATATCTTATCTGGATATTCAGCCGTTTTTTTTTCTCTTTTAATATGTCTGTGTTCCTGTAAGCTGATTTGAATCACTGCATATCTGTGATTTTTATTATTCATTAGTTTAATAGTCACAGATGATATGTGCAGTCAAAAAACTCCTATTGCTTATGGTTGAATGAATATGATTCATTGTCATTGAAGGAACTGCATTTCTTGTAAAAACATATGTACTCTTGTTATTATAATTTAAAACCTCTCATTAGATAAGCCGCATGGCGATGAATGAACCGTAACTTGATAGTGAAACTTGTTTGATTATCTACAAATAAGTAACTTAATAGTGTTTTTGTACTAATATTGATTGTTTTCTAATAGATAAGATACTATGGCTATGCCTATGACTAATTGCTAATTTATTTTTCTAATAGATTGAATGACTGCATCATGTTCTATTATTGTATGACTTGTCCACATGAGAAACCCCTAATTTCTCAATTATTGTTAACATTTTCAAAATTAGTTTTTCTTTCACCGGCTTAGAATTTCTTTCACAAACAGAAAATACATAACTTGATCTAATCATTATAGAATTTTTAAAATTGTTTCAATTTGACTAAAAATATTGTTAAAATTGTTTTAAGTTTACCGATAATAGTCAAGATTAAGTCCAGCTCATAATAGAACTGAAGTTTATCACTGTCGATGTGTACTGTATAAGATTGTCGTAGTTAGGGACGATAATTTGGATGAATATGATAAATTTTATATCTAAAAGTAATGGATGAAACAAAAAATCCTCCTTGTAATCCTTCGGTTGTATGATATCATTTGTTAAAGCTATGAGATATATTATTGTTTCAGGTTTGAGGTGAGTAATTTCAAACATCCACATAATTTTTCCTTTGATGTTGTCGGATCTTCTAATCCTTGTTTTCGTTCCAATGTATGGTACCTGTCAAAGGTTATCCGATTTTGTACAAAATTCAGAACAATGGTATTAAATGCATAGTAAATGCCAACTACATTTTACCTTTAACCTGTTTTTGGCATGAGCTTAAGATTAGTGAAACCTTAATTTCAGATCAATCTTAGTCAAATACTCCTAATTAACATTTACCTTATTCCTTGCATAAAAAACTTGTTTATTGAAACTTGACCGGACTTTCGGTCTTATCTGTTGGTTTTGCCACATTTCCTTGCTACTTAGTTATTTTTTTGTTTTCCAAAGCCATCCGGCTTGCTTAGTATGGGATATTATGTATGATCGTCTGGTCCATACGGTACAAGTATTTTAAATTTTAATCCATTACTTCTTTCTTGACATCAAAGAGCATAGAAAGATATTCATTGTTAAAACTTTTGATATTATGTATTTATCTCAAAATCATATTGTATTTAATATAGAAAGTATTGATTTTATCTTCTCTCCAATCTTCAAAAATTTTCTCCTAAAAGAAACTTATGAAACAAATTATGTAATATCTTATTATCAGTAATATAGAATATAATTAGATGTAATCAAGATAAATCAAAATATAATTAAGATAAGTAAAATATATAATCAAAATGTTAAATCAAATATATAATCAAAATAAACCGAACATACAACTAAGATAAATTAAACATATAGTCAAAATATCGTTATTCATTTATAAAATATTTATACATATATGAAATAATTATCTGATATTTAACCATTATTTCAATTTCAAGATATAATTTCTTTTATAAAATCCTTTAATTTAGATTTAGTTATCAAGAAATATTTTAAATGTTGTAGCTTATCACTTTCATTAAAACAAAATAAACTATGCATATCATAAATTATAAGAGCAGTAAAACCAATTAATAAGTTAAAGCAAAAAGTTTAGACGAGATTCTATATAGTTTTTTATAGTTTTCTTGAAAATGACCATTGTAACTTAAATTGGTAATTCTGGATTTTGTAAGTTCTCCGTGTAAACTTTAAAGTGTATTTTTATCTTTAACATCTTTAGCCTCTTAAAAAGAAACTTACATCATTTCTATTTGAGAAAACAATTTAAATAATAAATGCAGTTAAATATAATCACACAATTTCATTTGTTTCTTGAAATATATGTTCATGAGACCATTGCTTCATAAAATATTTTAAAGTTCTTCATAACTTAATTTTATCTAGAAAAATTTGTAATCATTAGAACTTACTTATAATTATATTAATATAACAAATTAGACCAGGACCATCATACTGTCTACTAAAGACAAAAACATACATTTTTTGTATAATCCTTAGTTGTCGTCAACTTTCACACACACAAAAAAAAAAACATTCATTAGAAAGTTAAAATTATACTCATATCCCTTAATTAAAATATTTGTTATCTCTAGAATTAGACCATATAGTGAAATTTTAGAAATTGAACCGTTTAAGGTCTCAATACTTGATTGGCTAAAATTACTTAAAAAATAAAAGTCTTTAGTGATTACAATCAATTAAAAGGATGTTTTAATAGGATGAAACAAAATGAACCTCAAATCTTAAAAAACTTGAATAAGTTTAATAAACTAAAATCAAGTTTTATTATGTATTAGTTCCAAATCCATTAAGATTAACACTATAGGTCATTGAAAATTAATTTTAACCCACAACTAATTTAGTTTTTATAAGAAAATTTGTAGCACTTCTTAATTTAATCAAAATCAATTAACATTAAAGCATTTAAACACATTATTACAACTCAAACACTAATCAAGCAATAAGATTAACTCATCAGCTCAATCTTCAACAACAAAACTATATTGCAGGACACATCAATTCTCCTTCAATCGTCTGCTTGAATATTTCAAATTCAACAATTTGCCATGACCCTCTACTCTAATAATTGATATAACTTGATTTTTCTTTAAGGAAACACGTCAATTTTATAATTAAAAATGATTTTTGATGGTTAGATGTATAATTAATACTAAATTAACACTGCCATCAAATTTACTTGTTAAGTATTTATTAAAATTATACAAATTTCAGAGAGAGAAAAAAAACTATTTTTACCTCTTGTAAAATGGAGATGCTTGCAATGCCAGGATATTGAAATTTTTTTAAAGATTTTTTTTTAAATATTGCAATCTGAGTAGGCAAGGCTCACTTTCAAATGCATACACCAACCCAAGAGCTCATGGGAGAGGCTATAGGTCACTTGACTTCAACAAAAGTGAACATCAATTTCAATCTCTTTTTTTTTTTTTTTAATTTTACTTTCGAAAACGACTTTCTCCCAATTTGTATAATTTTCAACAAGAGAAGGAACAAAAATAACATAAAAGTGCACACAAGTCATTATTAATTTACTAAAAATGCCCATCAATCAAGCACAAATGGTCGAACTGTCGGTTCACGACAGTTACAAGGACACTTCTATTGTTACATAATTCAACCTCTAATTATGATCGCACTTTTTTTCTTCAAAATCCAACTTTATGTTAACTTGAACAAATATAAAATTTAATAAAGCTCACTTTCATCAAAGTTTAGCATTCATTCTAAAAACAAATTTCCAATTTAAAAAATTATTTTATATCGGATGGATCTTTCGAATAAATTAAGTTTACGAATCTTCTTTCTTCAAGATTGTCATTCATACTCAATTTAAAATTTAGATTAACTTGGACTCAGATTTAAATTTTCAACCATACTAAATATGCCATTTTGGTTTTTAGTATAATGCATTTAAATATAATAAAGTTTCAATATCAGATAACATTATAAAATTTCTCACTATTAGATTCTATGGCTAAATTAACAAAATTTAACAGTACTTGGTACTATCGTCCCTACGTTATTCGTGCCAAATATCAAGACAGCTAACTATATTGTTTTTTAGCTTACACTAAACAGCATTGATAAACGCAGGTCAAAAAGCAGAAATGAAATATGGAAAAAGATATCTAAATCAGGACAGTGAAACATTGACACTGTTTCTTTCATCAAATCAATAAACGACTTTCATTAAGCTAATCAGTACATGGAATCATTATACAACTAGAAATTTTGAAATATACACTTAATAATCAGCACAAGAAATTAAGGAAGCTTAGCCCCATCACCCATTTAAAATCTTAAAGGTGTGGAACAGCTTCATGACTAGAAAGTTCTTTTAATGCTTTAACTATTTTAGCTATTAGGATTCCATCTAGATGTATGATGACAAATTTTCATGCCACTACACTGCTTTAGCAACTTAGCATAGCAACCTTTAGGCTACAATAAAAGTGAGAAACTTTGTCAATGAAATTGAGACACATCATTCTCCAATTTAGGTGAAGTTGTAGTTTTAATGGGAGCCCAGATATCTGCACCATTGCTCTCAGCAACTCCAATTGTAAATGACACAGGAACAAGGCATAACCCTCTACTCCTCAGGCTGCATGATTCCATACCCTGAAACGGCAAAAACTCAATTATAACCACCAATTGAATTGCTTTCATTAATCAAGGTTCCATTCATGATTTGCAAGAAAGTCATGCTACATAGTACTCTCTTGTTCCAAAATTATTGTATTTTTACTCTGCAGTTCTTTTTAAATTGGTTGATTTTGTCAGTTTTCAATGAAATATTACATTTTTACTCTTGGGTTGCTCTCAAATAAGCACATCAATTCCTGTATTTACATTAAAAAAACTGTCTGAATATATATATATATATATATATATATATATATATATATATATATATATATATGAAACTTAACAGGGGGAGATGTGGCCACTTTATAACATATTATATGAATCGACAATAAGAATGGTAGAGACAAGGGTTCTTGTGGGTATAATAAATGTTTCATGAATTTGATGCTGAACGCCCCCACAAGAAAATGTGTGACCTCATCCGTTTGCTAATCCATGGTGAGAGTGTTCACGTTATGCTTACCTGCATCTTGGCTGCTGATGAAGTTTCAAGATATGGAGCACTGAGCAGCTGCCAAAAAAGGAAGAGAAAAAAATTGCATAAGATCAAGGTCTTGTTAAACATGATTTAGAATCTGTAATGTCTTTTTAGGTCCAAACCAAGTATGTATGTTTGCTATATACGAAACCAATTACTAGAATATTAACAGTGATAATTTCAGCATAATGTAGCAAGAATGGCCAAACCTTAACTTGTTTATGAAGGAATCCTATGTATTCCATTGCCTCCTTTAGAACAGAAGATGTATCTGTCTGCAGTGAGAAGTAGAGACTCTTTAAGCTCAGAGAAACTAAAGAACAATTCATTCAATCCAAAAACATAACATATCATACAACTCAAATAAGCAGTTCTTAGTTTTATTTCATTCAAGAATGAGCTTGACGAGCATCAAATTTATAAGTTGTTATTGCGTCAGGAACCATAGTTGTTGTATACCTTTCCATATGGTGAAACAAGCTGCTGAAGAGCAACAATCCGTTCCCCAATCTTCTCCTTCCTCTCCTATCCACAGAAACATTGGAAATGTTACATGAAAAATCAAAGAAATAAAGAAGAAAGTAAACCTTCAATTTAGAAGAAAATCACATATCCAAATTGAGTATCAAGGAGAGTTCCATGTAACAGGTTGAAATTATGCAGGTTAACATAAGACAGACAGTCCTATTCAAGGTTTGAAATTATGCTATGCATGATAAGAAACACAAATGTAATATGTGGCAATTCATAGATTACAAGCTACGAACAAGAGAGTTTATATAGAGAAGATCAGAAGAGGCACCATTGCATGATTCTAGATGAAAACTTTCAAATAGTAAAGCTTGGATATCTATAAAAATATATAAGTAGATGCTCAAAAGAAAAAAGGAAAATGAAATAGAAGTGTAATTCAGCAGCCAAGAACAACAGAAGGAGAAAAAAAGAAACCTTAGTGCTGATAGATAAATCAGCCTTTTGCCTTTTAGATGCAATAGAAGTATAACTGCTTTGGTCAACAGAGCAGGGACTCCTTTTATGCTCCATCATCTTTCTAACATCTATCCCCTCTTCTCTCTGGTGGCATCAACAATGAAACATCTTGTATAAGAAGGATGAACAAAATGAAAAGAGGAATACAGATTATAAAACAAACTATCAAATCATCAACACGTTCTCTTACTTGAGTATAATAGTTGTCAGTCACACAACTATAGTTCATATTCAACACACACAGTAATTACTACCATATATATTTTAGTTACTTTTATGCTTGAAACATGTTCAACAGAACTTTGGGGAAGCCAAAAGCCACAAATTGAGGAAGTACTGAATACAAATTGGAGTCAATGTGGGTTGGTCCCACTGGTTCCATAGTTACAGTCTTTTGGCCCCTAGTTCAGTATGATTGTCATCCATTTACAGGAGATAAAAAAAGTTGGGGTAATCTATTGAATGAGCAAACAGTTCTTTGAATAAATCTGCCATCAGCACCCTCTCTGAACTGTAATTTCAGCTGCAACATAAGGTTTTCACTGCAATCAGATCACAACTGCAACTCTGGCTGCCCCAGTTGCATTTTTTCACAACTTCAAAAACCACAACAATTTTTTGTCCAAGAACACAATCAGAATTCAAAACCTTGTCCCTTCATGAAAGAAGTTAGAAAAGCATAAAAAATAAAACTGACAGGAAACAAGAACCAAAGTCAAACTAATGCCTTCATTTGATGAAAGCTTATCAAATTTCAAACACTTCTCCAATAAAGAGGAAATATTTTCCCTCCCATATGGCAGTGTTTGCTTCTGCTCTAGGCTCCTGCCATGCATACATGTAAGACAGAACACATATACAGAGAGAGTGCTACGGTTGAAAAGGAAAAAAAAACTTTGTGCAATGAAGAGTCTCGTTTTAAGTAGTGAGACAATAAATGAGAAGAAATGATTTCCATCCATAAATATGTATCCTCAAACTTTGCTTGCAAAAAATAATACTGCTAGTTACAAATTGATTTTTTACATTAATAATACATAATGAACTCATACCAACATGCACTGTTCAGTCAGAACAATGCTGACACTGTAAAACAGGACCATTTATTAAATATATGAGATAAGTTCAAAATACAAACTGGTAACAGCTACACCACAACCGAAAATCAAAACATGGCCCCATAGGCATAGCCATGATGCTACACTAAAAAGAAAAGAACTGCCAACAGAAAATGAACCATCCATGCATATTCAAACCACATAAGCCACAATACAAACCTTCCAAAGGTCATCACTGTCACAAACATTGATCACCGTATTCAATGGTTTGGTTTACAACTTTATTAATGGTTCAAATATCTTAATCCCAGAATAGTCTAGTCAACATTGTGAGCTTACATACCATGCCAAAATTATTGTTAAATTATTGATTTTCTTTTGTTTATTTTAATTGTAATCAATAAAAAATTTCTATCTTTGTGATGTGTCCAGAACCTCAAATGTGGGGGGGCCACCATTTGATTTCTGAAAAAGAGATTGTAAGCACACACATACACACGCATTCACATATACATACACCTTGCATGAACGAATCTAACTTGCGTACAAAATCTTCCCAACCACCTTTGTTTAATGTTAAAGGATATCTTAATTGACAACATGCATAAGGACACAGGAGTGATTAATTAATTTCCGGAAAAAGACAATGGTTAATCCAGAGAGAGAATCACAGGGTTGGTTTTGGAGTTGGGGTTTAATAAATCAAAAATACCAATAAAATATAGGCTCAACCACTCATTTATTACATATGTACTTTCAACAAGAACAATTCTGATCATAATTCTCTCGGAATTGGAGTGCAAGGATTGATGAGGATTAGAGAGGTAGATAAAACACAACAATTTTGATCACAAATTCTACAAGTTTTTCACAGAAAAACTCATTCACTAATAACTTCCATGAAAAGTGAGAGCACGGGATAACACTTGAAAGACAAAAAAGACAAATGGTACTAAATTTAGGTTAAGAACTTACTGAAAACATAGAATCAGCATTGCAGAAAGAGCTGGCTATCATCTATGACCCTTTTAGAGGTAAAAGCAGGAATGGTTGAAACCAAAACCCCTCCCTTAGGCAACTGAAATGGTTAGATGGGTATCTTCCAAAAGTTACAAAGCTTGAAACTTTAAGCAGTGCCTGTGATTAGAATTTCATTGCAATACTATGGTAAGAAAATTCAAAAACTTAGAAAAAGTAGCATGTAGTGTGGGGAACAGAGGCATATATGGGACAATGAAAGAAGTGAAGTACTGATCCTAGAAAGAAGAACTAGTGAAACCTCATAAATGGAGGAAAAGAAAGTGAAGCTGAGAAAAAAAAATACAGAGGCGTGTGTGGCTTGTTGTGGAGAAAGAAGAAGGAGAAGAAGAAGGAGGAACAGGTTAATGTCAAAATGTGATTTTATAAAGCTAGAAAGGAATATAATACAATAATTCCTTACATAAGATTTTTAAATGTATATTGTCATAAATATACTTGACAGCTAATATCCAACCCAGACAAGTTTTGGTTTTATAATTTTCTTTTTCTCTTTAATCTTTCTACATATAATAAATACAATAAACGGATGTTTTTTTAATTGGCTACAATGGATTTTTTTTTTTATTTTAAGAAGAAGAGTCACACTACATATTTTTCAAATCAACATGTCTGTTCATTTCAAAGAAAAAATTATCTGTCTTAAAGAAGAAAAATAAAAAATGTGTTTTGCTTAATTCCTTTTTTTCTAATATGGTTAATCTTATATTTTAAAATGTAACTGTTATCTTTTTGAAGATTTAATAGATTTTTTTAATATAATATTATAAATATTTGTATTGAATTTTGCATCAGTGATTTTATAGATTTTCATTTTTAATAAATTATATATATGTAAATATAAATTATTATTATTATTAATTAGATAATATATGATTATAATTTTAAAAATCAGAAGAGTAAATAAAATGAATAATAATGAACAAATAAATCATTTATTTGGAAATTAAATTCAATTGGTCTACATCAGGAATCCCTACCTTTTCCCAGAAGACAAATATTTGTGACATAACCACCAGTGATCATTTATACATTAAAATAAAAGGCCAGAATTCCATTTTTTTTTCTTTTTTGCTTTCTTAAGAACAAAAAAATACTCAAGTTTCTATATCTGTTAATAAACTATCAAAATTAAAAAATTGATTATAATAAATTTATACTTTTTAAAATTTTCTATTTTATTAATAAATACTGATATCTTTCTTACAAAGTTGATGCAGTTTTTCAGTAATTTTAATAAAGACTGTTTTAGTAAAAAAATAATTAATAAGAAAAAAATTATAATATTATAAAAAATTACATCCACTTATACTAATTTGAGCATTGGAGGAAATATTATTCTTCAAATATGAAATTTGTTAAAGTTAACACTGAAATATTATAATATATTTAAATTTGAGTAAAACTATGAAGAACATTAGCATACATACAAGTAATACTTGGGTACATAACTCTTGAAGTATTATCATAAAGGACAGAATATTCTTTAAATTGACATGTTGTATGTGTTTCTATGTCAAGTTTAGATTATATACACTGAGTTAATTTAACTTCAGATAGCATTATATATTATTTACAAAATATAATGGTTTAATTGCTTCCTTTGTCCCCAGTTTGGTTGAATTGTGTCAAATTCATTCTCATTTTTAAAAAAGTTTCATTGTAAAGTGTCAATTGAATCCAAACATAGAAAAAATTTGTGTCAAAGTAGTCATTTTTCCTATATCTCTGTGTCTTCCTTTCATATGTCACTTCTCTGGAGCTATGAAAAGCCTTAAATTGGATAAGGTAAAATGAATATATGTACTTGATTGTATGAAAGGAAGACACAGAGATATAGGAAAAATGACTACTTTGACACAAATTTTTTCTATGTTTGGATTCAATTGACACTTTTACACCAGGTGAGGACGACAATGAAACTTTTTTAAAAATGAGGATGAATTTGACACAATTCAACCAAACTGGGGACAAAGGAAGCAATTAAACCAAATATAATATTTTAAAAATTATTTAAATTATTATTTGTCTGATAAACAATTATTTTACCACACATATTCTCAAGCATATAAATTTTTTTAAAAAATATATCTTATTATCAAAAGGAAAAGTTTATTTGCCCTAAGGAGGATTAATGTCTGTAATTACATTAATGTCTCAAAAGAGCACACTACCAACCAATGTCGCGTAAAAGAAGAACACACTGTACATAAAAGAACATGTCTGTCCTCTTGAAGAATGAAGAAAATTAAACTACTTGATCTATTTCTTAAATTTAGATCTTTCCTATTTCTCATTCAAGTTAAGATTATAATTTTATTATTTTCAAACTATCATATCTTAAAAATTAATTTAATCAATAAGTGTAGATTTTTTTTAACTTGTGTCTATATTTTTACTTAATACAATCTTATATCAATATAACTGATTTTAAAATATATTCCAGAAATATTCTTTAGACTGTTTTAAATCTTAAAATTCAATTATGAATGAGTTTAAACTAAAGTTTTCACACAAGTACAGACTTTTCTCTTACAAAACTAAAAAAATGGATTAAAAAATAGATTTAAGAGAAGAAAACCGTTATTGTTTGTGTATAAAATTTAACATATAAATTTTTTTTTATTTTAAAAAAGTATACATGCAGAAAATTTATGAAAATAAGTTGTGAGTAATATTTAATTTAAATGTATATATATATTTTTTATTTAAATATAGAAAGTCAACTCCTAACCTAATTTTGTTTGTTTCATGATAAAGTAAATAAGAATTGATGAGTGAGTAGGTATTTGAATTCCGAATCTTAATGATATGTACATCTGTGTGTTGTTAGGGAGACCCTCCATACAAGTTACTATTTCTTGCTTCCTCCTAGAAGTATTACCACCCATTCCACATGTAAAATCCACCTCTCATTTCAAAATAAGGATAACCTAAATTCACTCACTCTTATAGTTAAATGGTTTCATCTTATTTTATGCACTCTTCTACCACTCATGATTTGATGTTGTCTATTATGATAAGTGAATTGTTTAATCTTTATCATAACAATTTAATTTTGTTGAGACAATGATAAATTTTGTTGCCTATTTTGATATATTACTTTATAAATTTTTAAATTTTGATGTTTTAATTTTAAGTATTTTGAGATAATATCATCAAGATACATCTAAATTATCTAAATTATGCTTTTTTTTTCATTTTATGCTAAAAAGTAATAAGAAAAAGACATTTAAATTACTTTTTACCTTAATTTCTAACTCTTTATTCACTTTGAATGGATTTGGAGGATAGTGATTCAGTGGATTTGAGAGGATTTGAAGATAAACTTTTTTGTTGTTTATTTGAGTGAATTTGGAGGTAAATGAGAGTGAATTTGGAAGCAATGTGAGAATTAGTGTAGGATTTGATTGATTTGACAGATTAAAAAAATTTATTTTCACTCAATTCCTTTCCCTCAAATTCATTCAAGTGAACAAATATGTATAATTATAGGACGTAACAGAATAACTTTTTAATTAAAGTATATTTGTTTTCTTTCAACCCTATTAAACATATTTTAAAAACAATATGATTATAATATTAATATTATTTAAATTATAAATGTTTTTAGTTTCTAAATTTAAACATGAAATTAAAATTTATTTTTATTTTTTATTTATTTTAGTTTTAAAAATTTTAAAATGAATTAATATAGTTTTATTTATCCAATTGTATTAAAAAAGTTTACATATTAAATGTATTTTGTTTTACATCATTTTAATATATTTTAATTAAAATATTAATTTAAAACATCATTTAACAAATTAAAAAAATAATATAACTAAATTAAAACAATTATATTTATTTACTTTACAATTTAAAAAAAAGTTTATCACAATTTTAAACAAAGACTAATTCAATTTTACATAAGTTTAGAAGCTAAGAAAATTATTTAACTTATATTATTTTAATAAATTTAAAGTGAAATGTTTGTATTTATTGTACCAACACAATTTAGAAAAAAAAAGTAATTAATCTAATAGTTGAATATATTATATATAATCGGTGTTTGTATAAAATACAGAAAACGTGTCCAATCATCTATTTTATGTGAAGAATCTTATGTTATCTTCAAGTTTTAATGTAATTAAGCAAGCCAGTATACACTAACAAAATCATATTGTATTAATTCTAATAACTAACGTTGACATTTCTGAAATTTTCTAGTAAAAACATATAATATTGTAAACTAATTTTATATTAATTGCTTGGTTTAAAGGGAATAATCACTTCCCCATACACACTATCTTGGTCGTCATTGTTGTAAGAACTAGTTTCTTAAAAGAATTTTGATGGGATGAAGTTGTTATAATTTTTAATTAATAAGAGTTAAAAATATATTTTATTTTTATTATAGTGTTACTACAGTGAACCAATAGACACGAGGGTGTAAGAGAAAATTAAAAAGCATAGTTTGTTTTGGCGGGAAAGATGGAGTGAGATGGGAGAGCAGTTTTTCAACATTGGGTACGCTCTTTCCGACACCTGGTCCCACCAGTTTTTTATTTTCTCCAGAATAAACCTAATCCGTGACCCTACAATCATCACGCGCGCCATGCCCTCCGTGGTCTGCAAGCGCAAGTACACGTGTCATCTCCTAAGTGATTCGCGTGCAAGGTGTTCTCGAACATTGTGAGATGTTATCTAGGACCGTGGGGCCCACTCAACGCCTCTGGTTTCTATGACCGTGCGCCCCAAAAGTCCACCATCAAACCATTTTCGTCATCCTTTGTGGACCCTTTTCTAGTGGGACCCACGCGTTTTTCCTTTAAAAACATCTCAAATAAAATAATAGTTGTCTTTTAATTTTGTCTCAATTTCTTAATTTATCATTATGATTACCAGTGGGTTTAGTTTAACAGACCACTTTTTGTTCAAATAAAATACAGAGTTAAAGATGAGTCTTTTGAGAAAGAGTTACACTTTTTTTTGGCTTCCAAAACCAGAGTTTGAAAAAAATAATACAGATTTGTAACTTTATTTATCATAAAATTATTGGTAGTAGGAGTTTATGTCCTTTTATTGTGAGTGAAGTTTTGAAATAAATCATCTTTACAATCAAAATTTAATTCTAATTAATTAGTTGGTTGAAAATTTAATTACATCAATACATAGATGATTAATTGTAGAAATTTATACTTTTTTGTTATTTATCGTAATAAACAATAAATGAATGAATGAATAAAATAATATTACTATGTACTCTACTTTTCAATTTTCAATTTAATTTCATTTTTTTTTCTGTAAAAGGTGCCCTCAATGACTTAATACTTCTTTCTTTATTGGTTTAAACCCTCCCTTGGTCCTCAAGTTTGTATGAAAATCTCAGTTGGGTCCTCAAGTTTTTTTCTGTCTCAATTGGGTCATATTTTTTGTAAAAATGAACAAATTTTACCCTAACCGTTAAATTGTAACAAACGGCGTTAGTTGGTGCTGACGTGTTGCATAATTAATAAGAAGCTGATGTCAAAATATTTGATTACGTGGAATTTTTATTTAATTTGAGAAATTATGACATGGCACGTGGTGATGTTTTGACTACCTCCCTCCCCCTCTGCTTCCTCCTCCATTATTGCTCCACCGACGCCACCCACCATCTACTACAACATTTGCAGTGGATTCTCCAGAAGGAACAAGATGAAGCGCAAACTTTTTCCTCGATCAGAATACCAGAAGGAACAAGATGAAGCGCAAACTTTTTCTGGACAACACGTGAACCTATATCCAAAAAAACAGAACACCCCTGTTAAATTCCATTACCAAAACATGTTCTTTTTCATCACAGACAAAAACAACTGTCATTCAAACGCATATCATCCACAACTGTGATTTGATTTCAACTTATCAAAACCAAAATTAAAACTTTTTGGAACAAACATCCTCTTAAGATCAGTGACTATCAATATATTTATTATTTATCAATAATATATATTTCATCTAAACAAATGCAAAAGATATACAATAAATTATATAAAACATATAAGTAACTTTCTTTTATTATATTCACTGAAAAAATAATATTTAGAAAAAAGAATGATATATAATATATCAAAGTAAGAATTCAAAATAATAAATATACATGGATTATAATATTATAAACAAATATAATAATAAAAATATAAATTAATAGATCAATAAGTAATCAAAGATAATTAAAATAAAATAAATAAACATAATCGATAGATAAAAAAGATAAATTAAATGAAATAAATAAATACTACTAATGCAGAGATAAAACAAATAAACAAAAGTATTTCATAACTAAATATAAATTAAAAGAAATAATTAAATACGGTCAGTACATAATTAAAAATAAAATAAATAAGATCCGTAAAATTAAAACTAAAATTAAATAAAATAAGTAAACATGTTCAGTTGTAAACGGATATATATTACAAAATAAATAAGAAAAAACTATGTGTAACTGAAGATAAATTAAATAAAAAATAATAATTAAAAATAAGTTAAATAAAATAATATGTAATTCAAAATAAATAAATAAATGAATAATACAAAACACATGAATTTATTAAGATTAATATAAAAAGAGCTTAACATCTTACTCCCTTATTGACAGGACAGCCAATAATACTTTAGCTTATTATTAATATAAATTAACTGATTGACAGGACATCAATCAATTTAAGAAAAAAAGAAAAATAAAATAAAAAACAGATTCTCTAGGTTAAAATTTGATTGAAGCTACAAAACTACTCATTAAAGAAGAAATTAGACTGAAAAATTTATGACTGGAGGCAATGATCTTGTTTCCAATGGTGTGGACACCGAGGGAGAGAACTCAAGGAGCAAGGTGCAGTGCCCTCAGCATCGTGATTTTTTTTAGGGTAAGGAACGCCCACAACAGAGAAAGCAAAAGGAAGGAGATGAATCTTTGCGCAGGATAGAAGACTAAAACGAAGGAGAAGAAGAGAACGATCGCCATGTCATAATCTCTCAAATTAAATAAAAATTCCACGTAGTAAACTATTTTAACATCAGCACATTAATTATGTAACACGTCAGCACCAACTAACGCCGTTTGTTACAATTTAACGGTTAGGGTAAAATTTGTTCATTTTTACAAAAAATATGACCCAATTGAGACAGAAAAAAACTTGAGGACCCAACTGAGATTTTCATACAAACTTGAGAATCAAATAAGGGTTTAAACCTTTTTTATTTTACTTTTTGATTTGTGTGAAATTCTATATCAACTGCTCAGGGAGACGAATTCTTCAACAAATCCAAAACGCGTTTCTTATTAATAATTGTTGTCAGAAGGTGGAAAAGAATAATGAAAAAAAATATAGTCATAATGTTTTCATATTTTATTAGAAGAAAATAAAATGGAGAAAATCCAATGTCTAAAATTAAAAGCTTTTTATTTTTTCTTCAATTCAAAATTTATTTATTTTTCTTTTATTTTAGTTCCACCTACTTAGACATACGTACATAGAACATAAAAAGAATATTTTATAATTTATTGTTAAGGTAATATAATTTATTTACGTTATAATTTAGATTCCTTTTTCAATTTATTTCTCTTTTATAAAAATTGCATTATTAACTCAAAGATTAAACAAAATTTGTTAAAAGTCTTAGATACATATCAAACGAAGAGATGGACTCTAGACATAAGTCCAATAAAAATTTCCTAAGCAATAAATTAAAACAAGACCATTTTAAATTTTAACATGATAATATATATGATAATTTGTAAGAATGTCTATCTTCAAATAAAATTAATCTAAATTTATCAAAGATGATTAGCATAATATACTTAATATATGAGTTTGTATCATTTTGATGTTGTTAAAACGTCTAAGAAATTTTAGTAGTAAAATTAACCGTCCCATTCACATTGAGTTATTGTAAAACCAAATATTTCTTTAAAAGTACTTCCGCTAAGCACAACAGAAAGCATAATGTGAAAGAATTACAAGAACAATTAGAAAAGAAAGTGATTTAACAATACTATCCATGTAATGTTTTCAACAAAATTCTTATAAGAATGCTTTAGAACTCATCTCATTTGAACTTTTCAGAAGAAAACCAAATATTTCTCACTTAAAAGTTTTTCTTTGTAAATGTTTTGTTGTAAATAATGGAAAAGAGAATATATCAACAATGTTAAGCTCGATGAAGCTAAATTCCTTGGTTATTCATCCTATAATAAAGCTTATAGATTTTTAATAAAAAAAACTTTAGTTGTTGAATAATCTATTTATGTTATCTGTAATCAAACATACCATGATACAACACTTCTTAAAAATAAATTTTCTCTTAATCATGATGATGCAGAAAAAATAAATGGAGAAAAAGACTAATTCTATATTATTGAACAAAAACATGATGTAATCATAAGTGAATCAACACTTCCAAAGGAATGGGATCTCCAAGAAATTTGTCCATTGACAACATTGTTATACATATATCTAGGAAAGTTATAACAACATGAAAACATGATGTAAGATGAATTTGAAATGACCATAAGAGAACTCAACTTCTTTCTAAAATTTCAAATTAAGAAACTTAATGATCCAATTTTCATCACACAAAAATAAGTACTAATTCAACTTTTCAAAAAATTCAACATAAACTATTCTAGAGAGGTTGCAACAACAATGACAACCATGTTCTACCTAGATGTAAACGAGAGAGGAAAACCAATTAAGCAAACCATGTATAATGTTATGATTGGATCCTTACTCTATCTTAGTGCAAGACCATATATCATGTCATTTGTATACGATTGTGCTATGTTTCAAGTAAACCCCAAATAATATCCCATTAACTGTAATAAAAAGATTTTAAAATATATAAAAGGAACAATTCATTTTGGTATCTTGAACCCTAAATGTGCATCCCTTAGTCTAACAGGTTCCTCATATTTTTATTTTGGTGATTTTTGAATTGACAAAAAAAGCACAAGTGACATTTGTCATTTGTTAGGAAGTTCTTTAATGTCATGACATTCTAGGAATCAAACCTGTTTATCTTTGTCTCACTAACAAAAAAATAATCATTTACGTCTAACAACAAAGAAACTCTATGTAAAAAAAAGTGTGATGGCATGTTTGTAAATAAGTGAAAACGATTTATGTCAAACTTCTTATTGTCCAACAGAAAATAGATAATTTACGTCGGGCTCTATAGGGTCTAACATAAAATTCATTTTATATATTAGATCCAAGGTTCTCCTCATTTCTCACTAAGCACAAAGCAAGCCAGAAACACTCTTGCAAGTTAGTGTTTGTTCTCTAGTGACAAAGTGATGTTGGATTATGGATTCAATTGTTGTCTTTGCTTCTTAATTACAATTTGCTAGCTAAACTTTAACATTTTTCATTATTAATGTGATTGTTTATTGGGGAACTCAATCATGGATTTACTTCAATGTTCCCTTGTTTTGTTTGTCATGTTTGTCATTGTAAGAATACGTTGTAGTGGTAAAAAAATTGTACTTTTTCACTTGCATGACATTTAAAACCAAAATTGAACTCCGATTCTCACCTTAGTTCATTCCTATCATCACTAAAAAAGTTACAATAAATAGGTATTTGTGAACTTGTTTCAGTTTGGATGTTGTGTATCAAATGAAGGATTTTTTTTTTATAAATTTGAAGAATAGTTAGTGAACAAAAAATTTCAAACTTAGGATAGAGGTACCCTTGAACATGTACAACTTAATCTTCTTCCCGAGTAACCCAATATTTGTCCTAAGTTTGACTTATTTGTTCACTAACTCTTCTCCAACTTTATAAAAATTATTTATTTAATATGTAACATGCTAAACTAAAATAAGCTAGAAGATGTTCATTTTAGTGTAGCTCTTTTCATAGATGGTAAACTTTTCTACATCAAACCTGGTAGTGTGCGACGTAAATTAATGCATTTACATTGAACCCATATAGTATGATGTAAATATATGATGCTTTTTTTATGTGACATACATTTACGTACCTCCGGTAATAATATCGAACCTAAGACTAATGTAAAAAACTTAAAATAACTACCATATTAAAAATCAAAGCATAATTGTTAGGAAGTATTGTGCTTAAAACCTTTAGATGAAGCAATAATTGGAGGATTTTTTATATCTTCCTTAATTACATTCCATTGAAATGTGATAGTACAAGTGTAATAAATCTTACCAAAAATACAATGTTGCAATCTAGAACTAAACATATCGAGGTGAGACATAATTTTTGAGATCATATAACAAAAGGAGATTGCATTATAAAATATGCTAAAACAAATTATTAACTAGCTGGCATTTTCTTTAAACCTTTGTTAAAAGATAAATTCTATGAATTTTTGTTTGTACAAATCTCAATTTTTCACATTTTTCCTATTTTAATTCTTATAATTTATGTAATGTTTTATAGAGTAAATAATCGATGATTATGTAAATAAATTATTATTCCAAAAAGTGATTTTGATGGCAACCTCCCAAGCCATGACCAAGTGTTTACAAGAGGATTGAAGTTATATGTGAAAGGTGGGTCCATGCCCATATATCTTTTGGGCCTATCTTGAAGTACTTGAAAAACACTAGAACGAGGGGTTGAGTAGTGTTAATGAAAAAAATCTTTTCACAATCCTTCTGATATAACACGTAGTCGAGCCCTGAATGTATCTTATGAAAGCTTAGACACTCGACTTAATAAAGGTTGTAAACGATAATTGCTTTTGATGTGTTATTCAGAGTGTTCACTGTAGAATTTTATAAAAACTTCCTTAGTTGAAGAGTAATCATTTAGCTTGGAGAGTTCTTATATTTAGAAATAAAAGCACACCTGCAGGTTTTTATAAGAGAAGCGTTTAGGTAAGAGAAGAAATAAATGCACAGTTATTTTTATACTGGTTCACTCCAACTAAGCTACAACTAGTCTCCTCCGTAGAGAGTTCCACTATAATATTCACAAGATTACAACCGAGTATTCTCACCACTCCTGATCTGAGTATTTGCACCACTTCCAGTACCAAAATTACCACGCCTAGATTTCCCTTGAGTATTCGCATCACTCCTGGCACTAAACTACCGCGCTAGATTTCCTTGAGTATTCGCACCACTCTTGGTACTAGACTACCCTGCCTAGATTTTCTTGAGTATTTGCACCACTCTTGGTACTAGACTATCGTGCCTAGATTTCCTCAACTCAAAAGAGTTCAATTTCAAGTATTTTGATTATCTCCATAATTGCAATCAACGATTGCTTACAAGTCGTTTAGACTATTACTCTCGTAGAGAGAATATGAATACAATACAAAGTAGTCTAAACACTCGCAGATGTTTTTCTCTTTTCTCTTTCTCTCTCTCTTACAATCAGTAAGCAATATGACAATGCAACTTAAGAATATTTCTTTTCTTCTCTTCTCTTTTCTCTTTTTTCTCTTATTTTGCTCAGATGTGATCTTTTTCTTGAGTTATTTATTTTCTTCTCTTCTGATTGCTTCTTAGGATAAATATCTCGTTGTGAGCTTTTCTTTTTCTATTCTCTTTATTATCCTCTTGATTTCTCTTTTGAAATCTCTTCTATTTAAAGGCTCCTTGAATAAATGTTCTTTAGACTGAGTGTTAGCCTTGATTCTTGTGCTTTCTCTTTCTTTGTGCACAACAGTCGTTGGATAAGTCAATTTGTCAGAGCGAACATGATTTTTTAGTACTTTGCTTGAAGTAGGTGGTACATCCTTTTAGGCATGGCTTCAAGTGAAGAACATTCTGTGAATATTTATTTTTGTCTGGAACGTTTACTTTCTAATATTTGATCTGAAACTCTGTGGATGCGTGTAGAATAGTTTATCTACAAAGAGTATATTAACTTGTGCATGCAACAGATAAATCTTTTGTTATAACTTTTGTTGTTTTTGAACGTTGAGCATTTAATGTCATTTAATGTTTGCTCAGAATAGCAAAGTGTTTTTTTATTTCCTATCGTTAAGGTAGCATTTGACAATTAAGCTTTTCTTTTAAAAATACCAAGTGTTGAGTAAAATTTCATCGTTGGACGAAATATTGTTTTAGCTCATGGTATCTTTTAGGCAAGTAAATGATGCTTTTGATTTTTCTCTCTTCTTTAGACAAATAACGTTTAACTTGTTTTCTTTTGTACTTTAGGATTTATACTATTTAATGTGTTTTATCAAAGATATCGTCTTGACATTGTTTTTTTTTCGAGAGCTAAACTGAATACCTTTGAGTATAATAAGCTTTAAGTGTTTAGCTTTAACTCTCTTAGACGCTTTAGGTATAACAACCGTTTAACATAGCGTCTAAGTGTTTTTGACCTATATGTTTTTCTATTTCCTAAGAACCTAAGTGTTTTCCTAAGGTTTTCTATTTTGGGGATTTAGGTTCTAAGTCAGTCGAAAATAAACATTATTGACAACCAAAATCTGTCGGAAATATAAAAAATCTGTCATAATGACTTTTTTCCAATGGATTTTAAACAGACTGAAATATGTCAATAAAAATACAGTTAGTAACATTTACCGATGAAAATTTATATCTGTTGGTAACCGTAGGAAAAACCTGTCGATAATTACCAAAGGAAAAAAATTTCGGTAAACAGCAATCTTTTCAAGTTCATCCAATTCGGCAGCTCGACCAATCAACAATTCAACTACCATTGTCTCAAACTTTCTAGTCCATCCAGGAACACTTATCATACAATTATAAACCAATGCGACAATTGAACCCCGCATTCATCAAGCCACTTGTTCCGTTAGGAACCTCGTCAACCAAGTTAGTCACCGCTGAACGCTTCGCTAGCTGCAACTCGTTATTCTCTGCTTCGATTTTGGCACTCATGCGACATAAGAAAATCTACATCCCAAGTTGTGGCCATGTTTCCCATGCCAGTTCAAGGTCCAACAACACTAGTAAAGCCATTGTTGTGTAGCATTGTTGCCACTAAGGATGACAAAAAATTTGCGCCTGCAGATAAAATCTGCGACATATAGTTGTTACACGCGGATATTTACTACCCATAGGTTACGGGTAGCAGGTATTTTAATACCTAATTATAAACGGGTTGGGTATGAGTATTATACTATCCGTAATTGCGGATATTCGATACCTGCAAAAAATAAAAATAAAAATTTAATTTATATTTTATTAAGTTAAATTTAACTAAAATTAAAATTAATTTATATTTAATAAGGTTAAATTTAATTAAAATTAAAATTTAATATATATTTAATTTAACTTATATTATATTTTATGTATTTTTTGTAATTTTATTTAAATTTTATTTTAATAATTTATAAAAATATATATATTTAAATATTTGTGGGTATTCATAGGTATTCACGGGTATTCGCGGGTTTTAAAATATCTGCGGATATTTTTTAAACATATATCTATGCGGGTAGCGGGCGAGTAGCAGATTGATTTTTTTTTCGGGTCGAGTTGCGAGTAAGCACTATCCGTGCCCGACCCGACCCGTTGTCATCTTTAGCGTCCACCATGTGTGCACTCTACTTTTCCTTTCCTTCCTATTTTCTTCTTCGCTTTTTCTTCTCCATATTGGTACTTATTGTGTGGTAAAACATTGGTTATATTTTGAAAAGGGTAGGGACGTGGAGAATGCATGTGGTGTCTCGATTAACAAGGTAGCTCGATGGTCCTATGGTTTGGGTGTGAAGAGGAGATAAAGATGAATAGGCTTGGCCTCTCATGTATCTAGAAGCTTTGGGTTCAAGTGGTGATGAGTTGCATAATGTGGGAGAATATGAAGAAAGGGTTTTATGTTTAGACACTACATGCAAGATTTGTACAAAAAATTTGTCACTCTTTTTATCAATGAATTATTCCGTCGGTAGTATATATTTCATTTACTAACAGATTTTACTAATGGATATTTTGTCAATAAATGAAATATGTATTATTCGTCGATAACAAATATGTCAGTAATTAAAATTTTAAAATGTAAAATTGTCAATAATTATGGAAATTTTTGTAGTAAATTTTTCTTGATTGTCTCAAAATACATAATAACTAAATAATCAATAATCAATTTTGATAATGAATTAAGATAAAGAACAAATAAATAAGTGTTTAACTGGATTCTAAGAATATTCAATTAACAAGCTTAATAGTCAACTAATTTTCACCATTATTAATAGTCATTTTAAATTAATAAAATTGACTTTTTTTTAACTTTTAACTCACTTACTCCTTATTTTGATCATGTCTAGTTAGATAGAGACGTTCTTGGAAGACCTTTGGAGGTTAGGGTTTCTTGGAAGATCTCCATCCTTTTATTGGTTATTCATCTCTTCCATTGTTCATCTTTAACATTTGCACTTTTAATGATAATGAAGAGTTAAACTCATTTTATTTTATTAGGGTTAAATGTAAATAATTAAACTCTCATGTAATTAGTTATATAATATATATATATATATATATATATATATATATATATATATATATATATATATATATATATATATATATATATATAATTTATATATCCATTCAAATGTTAGTATTTTTGTTTTTATGCTTAATGTTAGTTTTGGCTTAGAACCATAACTTGATATTTGATTCATTAGGTATTAGTAAATCTCTATTGTAATCTAAAATTAGAAGAAAATACCTATTGAAGCTTGCATGAGAATGAAGTTTGACTCATTAGTTATCTTAAACCATTGTTGTGAAAGCAAGTTTGTTTAGGAAATGTTCAATGAATTGACTTTTAATAGGGAAACCTAAACTCATTTTATTAAGGAATTAGGATTTAAGTAACTTTATCGGTTGACTTTAACATTAAATTGGAAAGAAGTTAAGTGATTATATAGAGGTTAGTCAACTTTAACCTTAACAATAATGTACCATATCATTTTTAAGCTTTTTTTTTTTTTGCATTTCAAATGTTTGATAAAACCATAAAATTAGTGTTATTTATTTTTGTATAATTTCAACTCCTTAAACATCAACAAATTTATCAAAATATTTTTTTTTCCTAAATTAGTTATTGATTGCATCAATTGTTATGTATCATACAAGTAATTAGAACGAAAATTACTTGTAACTTGCTAGTGTGAAACTGATATGCTTGCCATTGAACAATTCATGCTAACAGTAATGTGTTCTTAAGTTTTTTCGAAAATGATGAAGAACAATATAACTTATTAAATAACATAATTGAATAAAACAAAGAGTGTATTTCACTAAAAATCACATTTTTAGAAGAATAATAGTTTAAACAACATAAACTCTATAAATTGAACATTTGATTAAAAGGATCGTAATTAGTTTGTAAACAACATTTCATAAACTCTATAAATTGAACATTTTGATTCAATTCTCAAATAAATTTTGTCCAACATTACAAAACATGATCATAAACATATAGAATGATAAAAATTGGAGTGTTCTCACATAGTCTGAAGAGTGCATTCAAGAATGTCAGAGCAATGCAATGAAATGTTTGCATGTTTAGACAAAAATCAAGATGACGGAGTGAATTGATTTCTTATGCTTTAAAATGATTTTTCTTCTCTCTTTTTAAACTTACAATATCAACAACAATAAAGGGTGTAAGGAAAGAGATATTTGCACAAATAATTTTATACTGGTTTCCCAAACAGAGATTAATTATCCATTGTCACAAAATCAATAAAACTATTACAATCACACAAAAAGACAAGTTTAAGGGTTTAGAAAACACATATGTTGTTACCACAAGAGATGAAACTCACTTTCCCTAAAGTCCATAAGGACTGATTACCTCCTTGGAATGTTTCATTAAGGATGAACACTTCTTTTGAATCTTCGCAAAGGATATTAGAAATATTCACAAATTAAGAAACTAAAATTTTACAAAATACATGTTTGTCATCATAATTTGAGATTATAATAAACATCACGTGTTATTAATGCAAACATGTCTTAATCAATTAATCTAATGACATAAAACTTGTTTATGAACTAAAGTCTTACTCAATTAAACTCATATTATCAAATAATAAAATTAGCATATTGTGTTTTTTTTTTCATTCTTGTGAGTAATTTAAGATATATAATCTAATATTTCATCTTAATTAATCATAATTTTAGAAAGTTTACGTGAAATTTTTTTGTAAAATCACATATAATTAGTTACAATTAATATTTATTATGTGATTATAAGTATTAATCAATTAGAGATGTATTTCTAATTCATTAAAATTATATCCAACATTTAAACATTTTAAAAATTATTTACTTCAATATTATTTATAATGTAATCAAAATTAAACAGTAACGTTCATATATAAAACTTTAAATACACAACTTATATAATACGCATAATCTATATTAAACCCAATAATACAAAGAATCGAACCCACACCTTGTTCTAGGAAGACTTGCTACTTAACAAATACATGTTCAAATATTCATTTTACATGCATATGAAGCAAAATATATGATTTTGATCCTTTTAACAAAATAAAGTGTTTTCCGATTCATCTTTAACCTCAAAATGATCAACACACCCATGATTCAAAAAAAATGGTATCGTTGCCACAAGCTATGAAGCATAGACATGGACACAACAATAAATAAATAAATAAATATATATATATATATATATATATATATATATAAATATAATTCTTTTAAGTAAAAATTTAATTAATCTTTTTATATTGTTTATCATTAATTAGATTTTAATTTATCATATGAAAAAGATATTGCAAAAAGTATATTTGATATTTGTTATTTAAAAATAAAATAATAATATATCATTCAAAGAAAAAAAATATATACAATATAACAATAGTTATATTATTTTATAACAAATTATATTTAAATTTAAATTGAAAAAATAAGATAATCAAAATATTATTTAAATTTTTAATTTAAATGAAAAATAATAATTTAGATGAAAAAGTACGTAAATATTTTTAATACTTTGTTTATTTAAAATAAATAAATAAATATTTAAAATGACATTTAAAAGTATAGAATAAAGTGGTTTAATTAAAATAAATTATAAAAAGCATTCAAAACTTCAATTGGCATTTAAGGGTACAAAAGTGTACCTTTAGGGCAGAGCCTCTGCTTTTTTTCATTGTCTGCTTTGTTCTCCTTTATGTTTCTTTCTTCTTTATCTTCCTCCTTATTTTTCAACAACTTTCTTTCCATCACAGAAGATGCTTTCACGTTGTCAGCATTTGTTGACATTTTTCGCTCTTTCTTTTAATCATTCAGTCATCTTTGTTTGTTTTAAGTTGTAGCAGTTCTTTAATTTTTTTTTCTCCATTAAATCTTTAATTTAAGAAATTAAATTTTTTTTATATAAACAGTGATTTTGGATTTTTTAAATAATGTGACATAATAAAGAGGTTAATGACTTAAAATTTGTTTTTTTTTTAAATTGAAAATTAGGGTTTCGATGTTATTTCATGTTATTGTTTGTGGTGATTCAAAAGGAGGAGCGAAGCTCCCGATTTGGGTTTCATTACAAATGTGTGATTGTAAATGTGTGTGAGTTGTACAATTTCATATTTGTGTATTGGAGTTTTCACACGATGTTATGGTGGTTGAAGAGGCAGATATATGTTGGTGATTGAGATTAGGGTTTGGGCGGAGGAGTTTTGGGTCTCGTGGTGGTATATTTTTCTTCTCCAATGAAGGTGCTAGGTGATTTGCAATGAACATGTTGACATTGTAGGTTGTTGGAACGTTGTCGTAGTGCAAATTTGGTGGTGACGCTATGCATTTCGACGGTGGGTTAAACGCTAATTACATGTGGAGGAGATTTGGTATACCATGATGGTTGATGTAGGTCATCATCCATGAAATGTTCTGGTGATGTGTAATGGAGGTGTGTGGTAGGTCAGACTAATGGCTTGATTTGTTTTGTTAGTGAGCTCGTGGCGGTGGAATGTTCAAAACCTTTAACTATGAACTATTTGTCATTATCGGTGATAAGGGAATGCAATAGTCTGTGTTTGCAAATGAAATTCTTCCAAAATAGTTTTTATAGGAAGACGAAGAATGTCAAACAAAAAAAAACCAAGATGAAACCCCAATTTTTTATTTTAAAAAATGAAATTTCATGTCACTAATCTCTTCACTATGTCACTTCATTTAAAAAATCCACAACAATGTGTCTAGTTAAGAGACTGATATGCGACTTTCAACCAAAAGCAGAGACTCCTGGAATGATTAAACTTTTTCTTTCTTTCTCTTGATTGTGATTGTTCTAAATTAAAAAATATATTTTTTCCTTATTTCTATATTTATTTAAATAAATTGGATTCATTTATCCCTACATGTCTTCTTCGATGTGTCCTAGAATGTCAAGGAACAAAGTCGTGTCTTTTTTATTGTGTTCAATAAAGGGTCATGTCTGGCCTAAGTATATGATGCGTGTTTGTACCTAGGATGCACTTTCATCATGGAAATGAAACTTTTGGATTGTGTTAAAGCTTCATAGACCACAAGAAAGCGACAAACTCGCTACCTTGTAATAGTAGCTAGAATAGATTTTTGATGAACGTTTGGCAAGTGTACCAACTCGTTACAAGTAATACAGTGAATAAGTAAAGTATCGTCTCTCAAAGGAATTTGAGTCACGTTATTTAATTAAGCTTGTTTATCAAAATCAATTTACTGATGATAGCATTTGATTTCAAATTTGATAAATTGCATAAAATTAACAAACATAAAAATTTAACATGGTAAAATTGAATAAAAGATCATTGGAATTGGTGCTAGACTAACATTACAGTAACATCTTGCACAATATACTTTCTAAATTCAAGCATTCACATAAATGTATCTTGATTTAATTCCTTAAAGCAAGTTCTAAAATCATCTATTAAATTATTAATTCCTTAATTAATTTAATTGATAACTTTGCATTAAAATCTGATGTTAAGAATGACTAGAAGATCGGAAACTATTCCTAGCATCGTTACTTTTGGTTGCATTTCTTACATTTATGTTCTAAAAATACTTTCCAGTACAAAAGAACGTTTAAATCAACTATACTTTCGTATAATAATAAGCAAGTCAAGAAAAGCACATGAACATAAACATATATTGCACAGGAAAATTACATCAACGCACATCATTTTAAACCACTTTCTGTCTTTCTGTCACAACTTTTAAACCAACATCATTTAATTAATTTGCTCAGCGCACAGGTGTGTATGCGTTGAGTGAATTTCTCAACTGCTACTCTTCAACCGATATCATTCGCTCAGCGCATAGTGTTAGTGCGTTGTGCGAAAAGTCTTCCTTCTAATTGTGTGATTAATGTCTTGGGCTTAGCGAAAATTGGCTAATAGGACTCCAAATAATGTAAAATTTCCTGTACAATGTTTACGCAACTTTCTACTTCCTATTACAACTTTTTAATGAGAAAACACAGGAATAATTATAACTTTGAGTTCATTTATAAGTGTAAAAACAACTCTTTTTCACACTTATCAATTTCAAACTCTTTGAAGCAATTTTGACGGAGTCTCGACAACCCGGTGTGTCAATACTCTGAGACCTTTTGCATGCAAAATAGTAACAACGATATCTCTCCAATATCGACAATGCACAAGGAAAAACACAAATATAAAATCCAAAAGGATAGACATAGACTAAAACAACACAAAAGTATTTAACTCATTCTAATCCCAAATGAAAACTTAAAGTTAAAATAGAAATAAAGACTAACATTCATTAAAGGTTTATGAACCTTTTAATATGTTTTTTTGTTTATAATACTCATTTCCTTAAACTCTAATGATGTAATTAGTATATTATACAAGAGAACTAGTTTAAATATTCAAACCACATACATTACAAAAGTTCTTAGAATTACCAACGAAATTTTATAGATAAAAAAAAGTTGTAGATAAATGTGAACTACTGATGAATTTTACCGATGAATTTATTCTGTCGGTAAAATTTGTCAGTAAATGATTGGTAATACATAATTCATTTATTGACATATTTTTTTTGTCGCTAAAATCTATCGGTAATTAGAAATCTTAAAATTTGTCTATAAAATTCGTCGATAATTTAAAATACTTATTATCAACATATTTACCTGTCAGTAAATTTATCGATAAAAAGAATGAAAAGTTTCATGTCCAAACAGTCTAGACCCAATTTCACATGGAAGGAAGTATTTTTTCTCTCTTCATCTCTAAACATAAAAGAGTTTTTATTAACTACTCCCACGCACAAGCCACCATCATTGGAACCTAGGGCCTCATCATTGTTGCCTCCCGTCGTTGATCAAGTTTACCACGTTGGGGATCATACAGACCACCAACAGCACCACTGTTGACTCAATTTTGGGACTCAATCTTTCAGTGGTTTAATCGCGAGTTACATGATTTGGTTCTCAAAGTCACGCTATCTCCTTGCTAAAAACAGTTCTTGTTAGAAATGATGAGTTTTGTTTCTCAACACCAAGAGGGGGTGAATTGATGTTTTATAAAAATACTCACTTTTCAAGTCTTTTTCGCAAATAGAATGAATCTTTAAACCTTTCTTGAACAACAAGAAAAATGTATGTAATATAGTAGTATGCTTATTCGAATGATGACAATATATAATCAATTAATGTAGAGAGATAGGGAGAAGAAAAATCAAACTCTGAGTTTTATACTGGTTCGACCTCAATGCCTACATCTAGTGTCCTTTCAATCAACCTGAGATTGAAAGCCAATTTGCACTATAAAGATCTGAGTTTTTACAACAAGAGCTTTACAACGACCACACTGTCAAAATGTAAATCACCTCTCTAACTCACTAATCTAATTTAGCCAAATACAATAACCCTACAGCAAGAACAATCCTCTCTTGCAGAAACCCCTTTGAGAACCCTCTCAAATTACAAGAACTCCTCGTTCTTCTTCTTGGCAACACACACAGGGAAACAACAACACACAGATTGCGAAACTTCTCCTGATCACACAGCTAGCACCTCAGTTGTGCAAAAAGATCAGATTCTTCAAATTCGTAAAGCTTGTCTCTAAAGAAATCTTCAAGAATAGTCCACCACGTCAATTTCTTGTTTCTTAGAGTGTTTGATCACCTCTATAAAACCTTTCAACTCAATCTGAATCAGATATGAAAATATTAATCTCAATTGTCTTCCAAAAATCAAAGCAATGTGTCTGTATATAGTTTTAGTCAATTCAGACGCAATTTAATCGATTACTCTTCTAATCTAATCGGTTACATTAAACGCTTGTAACAAATTTATAACCAATTAAGCTCCTTAGTTGAATAACAATTAATGCAATCAATTTCCATTTAATGCTTGGTCAACACATTTAAAAATATGACCGTTGAAATAGTTATGACAAGCATGTAACATTTTTCAAATCAATAACATACTTAATTGAATACAAAATCTATGTAATCGATTAAGCTTCAACACTAAGCATATTTTTGAAAACTTTTCTTTCTAATTCACATCACAGCACACTTGAAAAAGATATGTGCAAACACACGTGTTTTAATCGATTCATCAACTAATATAATTGATTCAAAACAAGTTGTTTTGCCTCAGTTTGAAAACACAAGTTGTCTGATGACTTGAATTGATTTTCACACCACTGTAATTGATTTAGTCATTCAGATATGCTTTTGTGCATGTGATTTCCATAAAATCAAAACATATAGTATGCATACACAGATATAATCACTTTACTAACACAATATGCATCATTCAACACATTATATGTTCAACATATGTGACAATCATAATATGTGCATATTTCACAGTAAGCATAAGCACATACAACATATGACATATAACACAATACATATTCATGTATTTTTATTATCAATGTGTTGTCGTCATCAAAAATCAAAGTCATAGGGATGGGGTTCAACTATCATAGTGCTCCCCCTATCAACAGTTATCCTAGATGAAAAGTGTGCAGATTGAGTTTGCGAGTAGACCAATCTTGTTGTCGCAGTGTTGTGCTTGCTCTGGTGTTGATGGGCTCTATGCAATCAATGGAGGTTTTGTTCTCTCTGATAAGATATATTAGGTCCCTTCTAATGGACGAGACCGAATCGAACGACATGATTTTGAATGTGTTAGCACTATTGAATTCACATGATCTACAATTGTAAGTATTGATGTTGGAGTGCATGTTGGAGACTTTAGAGCATACAATGTCATCCATTTAAACTTGACACTATATATTTTAAGGTTATCCCTACAATTTTTAAGCTCATCCATACCTATTTTAAGCTCAACCCTACCAATTGTATGCTCGACCATGTATTATTGTTATTTTGGTGATTTTTTTTTTGTAGTTAATATAGCACTGTCACAAACATCCTTTTGCGAGCTGCATGACAAGGTTTGTCGTGTAGTTGAAGGTTGGGAAGGACTACAACAGAGAGAGAAGAGAGTTTTTAAACCAGAGATTATGGTGAGAGGTAGAGAAGTTTCTCTTTTTGATGTTGAAGTTTTATGGGGTTATTCGTCGTAATGTGTTTTTTACAGATACGATGAAGAATGAAGTAGTGAAGTAGTGAAGTTGTGTATTACACTCGATAAAGGCGCTTACTTATGGATGAATTCGACAGCTCAACAGGATGAGTTTGTCTAACTCGATAGTCCGAGCTTGGCAGCCTGTACCTGAGTCATGTCATTACTAACATATATCTTCTCTTAGTAATTATTGATGAATATATCATTCGGTAATCATCAAGGAGCAATATTCATCGATAAATCTTACCGACAACACTTATATTGATGAATTTTTGTAGTTTTGGATCGACAATGATAGTTGGTATATCCCTTTTTTTAGTGAAAACATACGTGAAATTTATAAAAACCCTTTTCATCATAGAGTAATTGCTATAATAAATTATTAAAATTTGTATGAAATTACATTATCAAAATTCATACAATAACTCTAAAATTAATTGAAAAAATAAATCATATTTATGAAAATAATTAATTTAATATGAATATTTCATTAAGAACTGCTAACAAAGTTCACTCATTTTCTCATCTGTGTAATCAATAAATCAATGAAAACAAACATTTGCATAAAATATTTACAAGTGAAATGAGAAAAAAAAATAGAAAAGATATAGATTAAAGGAAAAAGTTACTTCAAACAAAATTTTGACAAGTTAAAAATGGTTAAGATGAAATATTTTAGAATATGTTGAGAGTTTAGAGAATATATTTTTTGAGAAATTATAAGTTTTTAAAATAAATAGCTAAAAATCAAAATTTATTTTAAAGCATGGCTTAAAAGTTTAATACTTATTATAATAAAACTATTTCTTTGTAATTCGGGAAAAAAAATTCTGAGTCCTGCTTTGATATCCATCTTATTCAAAATCACTCTTGTTCAATCATTAAAAACAAGTTGCATCACCAATGCTTTTAGTTTTTCATGACGTATTAAAAATTTTATTCTAATTTTGCCCCAAATAAATGATAGGAATGCATAAAATCACGTCTTAAATAAACGAAATAATTTATAATTTAGATTTTCTTGTCAAATATACACATGATAGAAAAAACGTGAAACTAAACAAGTGGTACATCAATTTATCAATTTTCCAACCATAAGCGTTTATCACCTTATAGTTACATGTAACATATTTATAGGGACTAAAAATATTTAGTAAAACTATTTTAATAAGTAATTAACTTATTACTATTTTTAATTAGAAAATCAATAATTTTGAAATAGAGAAAGTATTTGTGAGATGAAGAATATTAAGTCATCACTTTCTGTTTAAGTTACATAATAACATAGAAGCTTTCAAATTACTTAAGAAGGAAACGCTCGTAAAATATATGTACCATTCAATTCAGCAAAATTCAGGAAAAGAAAATGTGATTATAATAACACTAATCTTCATTTTTTTTTAATTTCTTACTCCAAACAATCTTATTCAACAAAGTATAATGAGATATTAAATATAAACACCCTTCTCAACAAAGATTAATTAATTCGTTGCATTTTAAGGCATTAACTCGTCTTGTTAAACCTAAATCTATTCATATGATATGTATATATTTCAAATCGATTATCCATCAAGTGACTAATTGATGTGGGAAGAAAGAGGAAAATGAAAAAAAATAACAAAAAACAAAAGATGAAGAAAAAGTGGGTTTGATAAAATTTTGATTTGATTTTTGATTTGATTATTAGTGGAAGCTTTGGTATAGTTCTTAATATTCTGTAGTTGGTGGTTGGTCCATCACACTAAGGATTATTATAAGGCAACGGGAATTATGGCACCAAACCAGGAATCTTAAACCCAAAATAATACACCAAATTAAAACTTAAATTAATAGAAAACGACATTCATATGATTACGAATATAAAATTCAAATTTCTTACCCTATTCCGTTGAGGTGTGTGTGTGTGATTATGAATATGATTAGAAGTAGAAGGACGTTTACCTACCCACAAACAATAACAACCCTTCAATACCAATAATTTCATAATCTTATTCAAATTATCAAAGTATTATATAATTAAATTGTTGGATCTATAAAATAAAGACATATTGAAGATGTAAAAGTTAACAAGACCGAATCTACTTGAATTCCTACATATGTGATCTCTTAAAAGAGTTGTAACTTTTGAAAAATGATATACTTTGTGTATTTTATTTTTGAAACCACTTGATTTTAGTCAAATGATATCAAAGATAGAATAAGGATAGGAAAAACAACTAGATTCTGTTCTCCATTTTCCTGGTCTTCTGTTCCTTTGCCAAGCAAAAAACACAACACCAACCGACCACCAAATGAAAAGTAAAGTATATATGTCACTATGTAAGACCCAATTATGAGTTCAATGAATCGTTCAATTTACTCATCAACAGACTATTCATTCTCAGAGGTGTCATGATCCAAAAGTGTGTCATATTATGTGTTTCTTCTCTCTTGATCACATTATTTTTATCAGCAAAACTTGAACCAGAGATCTTGGTGAACAAAACTCAGTCTAGTAACAAACCATTTCCAAGATAAATAAATAAATAAAAACTGCATTAAATTTGTCAGGGTCAGTTTAATTTTAAGAAATTTAAATCAAATCTTGTTATCAAAAGTGCAGAGCAGTAACTTTAGACATTTTTATAATGCTAACAGATTATCAATTGAAACTTGATAGTTTCAGTATACAGAAAGCTTATTACACCAAGCAAAACTATAAATTATAAATATTCCTACAGCTACAAATAAGCTAGTGTACAAATCCATGATGATGAGAAACAGTAAATTGGCGCATGAGTTTGATATGCCAAAATATCAAGGGCTGAAAAAGGTGATACTATTACAAATTGCTGCTGTCAACATAAAGGACCTATGGGCTTTTTTGCCCCTCAAAAAGTTGACTCCACTCCTACCCAAATGCTTAATATTCACGTTTTTGTAGTACTGTACCACACTTGAGATATTCCTTTTCCGCAGGAGGAAATAGGTGCAGAAAATTGCTCTGAAATATCACTTCACTTTGTGGTATTTAACCATGGCATGGTCTATATATACAACAGCAAAAGCATGTTGTTTCTTCTTATAATTGCTCAAATTTTGTGACATCCAGTGAAGATAACATCATCTGTTACATGACTTAAACCTGCAAAAGATACAACTTATATGAAGAAATGAACCAAAACTTCAACTCTTTTTTTTCTATCCAGGGGAGCAAGTGAGTGTGTAGAAAATAACCATCTTAGGGCATCCTTTATGGAACTTTCTAACATACACTAATTTTTTTTTTCTGCAGGACATTAAAAGTTATAACTTTGATCTTCTTAAAAAATATACTTAAAGGGAATAGCAAACTAAAATACCTTTAAGAAATAGAAGAGTTTACGTTAGTAAATTATAACTTTGATTTTCTTAAAATACAGCTATTGGTAATGTGGCCACTAAATCGACTAACAGCATAAAATTGGGTGGCCTAAATATATAATTCTCTCAATCATAAAATGAGAATTGTTCTTATTACATACACAATTCATTATGCTCCAATAGCATCAGCTAAAGCCATACCTGTCGTCTTCGGTTTTGTATCGCATACCAGGATCGTGCCATTGCATAGCACGGCAAAAGAACACCAGCAAATTGAAGAAGTGATATCTCAAGCTGCCATCAATCATGCCAATTTGGCATTTAGTACACATCAAATCTAGAAAGAACAGATGATATGAAAAAAAGACTGAAATCATTTAAGTCCAGAGTCTGTAGATTAGGTTTCTAGACCTGAATTTTGATCATGTGACCCAATAAAATGTGGTGGTGCATAATAATAGTAGGTGGCAGTGGAAAATCTAGAAAAAAGAGTTTTTCTTTTTAATTTGCAACCTTCCTGTGCTGACACCACCAAATGACTTTTCAACCAATGTACTAGCCTACCTTGTTGTCATTACCATGTTTGAGCACACATAAATGATAAGGACTCTGGTATTATGAGGTGCCTAAGTCTTACATCAAGTAATATGAGATGCTCAATAGAGTAAGTGTTTAGTTTTCCCACCTTAATTAGTAGCTTTTGAGGTTAGATTTTCCAAGTGCTTGGGAACTTATCAATAACCTAACAGAAACTTCTAAAATACACAAAATTGAGATACTAAGTGGTAAGAATCAAAGAGCTAATCTGTCAGCTTAGCTAATTGATTGGAAAGCATTCAGTTCTTCAGTTTCAGTTACCAAAAGTATATTTCTTTTGATCAATCAAACTTAAATGATATTTGATAATAACTATGATTTACAACTGAACTGGTTATTAAGAAGTTATATGCACAAATATAAAGTTCATCCCCAATAAGTTGGCATGAAGGAATTTCAACAAATAGATACTTTCACTAGTTTATGCCATTTTGAGATTATTACCTAGTTCCATAAAATGTGTCTATTGTGTCAAGTCTGAGCGTGTGCTTACATCCCAAAGCTTATGCATGCTACATCACTGATAGAACTAGATCAGATATAGAATGACAAATCACTCTTTATAGCAGAAAATCCATCTTTGCTTCAATACCAATGTGGTATAGTATCAGAGGTGCAGATATATAGTGGGATTTCTCTCTCTCTCTCTCTCTCTGATTAGCTGGTGTCTGAGGGACTTGCTGGTCTCCCTCCTCCTTTACTCAAATCATAAAAGTGACCACTTTTCTGTTAACTGTCTCATAACCACCATATATCCACAATAACTCGGACTAGTTACTTATTGTTATTAATGGTTATTACTTTTTTCCACCAATAGCCCTAAGGTTCCAGTCCTCAGATTTCACTTCTATTATTCCTAACATAGACCCTCCTAATAAGAGGAATTAAACACACGTTTATTTGCCAAGAAAAGTTATCAGAACATGCTACTTACATTAAAGATTATTGACGTATCTTGTCCAGTTGTGGAGTTCTTTGTGACCATTAAAGCTTGGCGTACAAGCAAAATTATCAACAACTGCACAATATATTATCATCATCTCTCGGAAAGGATGAACCAATACACGTCTTAACATTATACCTGTTTCCTTACCAAGAGAGTGGTAGATCGTAGGCAAGCAATGCTACTGGTTTGTGACATGGCATAATCTTCATACTCAGTTTGCAGCAACTGGTGCTCAGCTGAAGCTAGATCAACATGAATATCAGCATTATTCCCAGATTCTTGCCTGTATATGGAACGATATAAATCTTACTTGAGGCAAAATCAATCATCAATCATAGATATTAAAAGAAGCACTGAAAAAAAGGTGAGCGCCAGAGGGACATAAACAAAACAGCAAAAGCTTTACGCATCTTTAACTAGTTGCCGCTATTGAAGTTTGGAAGGATAAGAGCGAGACAGACCCCACCATTTGGAATAGTGGTAATAACTTCCTATTTTACAGAAAAACAAGGAGGGGCTAGAGGGTAGATAGATAATTGGAGAGGGCCAACATTTGTTGATAATGCCAGAACAAGGAAAGTCTTGTAAATTGGCTTCAAGGAGAACGCTCATCATGCTTGTGATGTGTTAATAACATTACTCATGAACCTGGTACCTGGCGATTGAGATTGAGTTACACACCCAACCACAATACTGAAACAGTTTGAAAACCAAAAGTGAGACACAACAAACATCTCATTGACATGGATGAGATCGGTTAATTGTTAAAATGTCTCAAATGAAAAGCCAATACGATTTTACTAATACAACTCTCTATGATGAATAACTTGGTTATGTAAAAAATACTCAAATTGGAGTTGTCTGAATGATTGAATTGAAATTTGAATTACAACCATAATGAGGTAATCTTGTTAGCCTTGCAATGGACAATACCTAATGTTTAAACCAACTTAATCACTTATCACCTCTTCAGAATTCAAAGCAGCAAATTGATTCTAAATATTTCAAAATGCAGGCATATGGTTCTACATGATCCAAGGGGAAGGTGCAGAAGCTGGCGAGACTTTGAATTTTATATCTAATAATGGGATGAATAATAGAGCAGAATTGTGAATGATCAAAAAATAGATGAGTGTCTTTCTACTAGGAGCATAAGAGAGCATATAGAGAAATTAGATGAAGGACCTTTTGAAAAGTTGAGGCATAAGTTGATATTAACTTTGTGAGCAGTTTGATTTATATTACTTTCTTAAGTCAATTTATTTCTATATATAAATGTTTATTGAAAATCTATCCAATTGCTTCCTAATATGTTTGTTGAGTTGAGATGCAATTTCTAGAAACAACGTTTAAAAATATTAAAATGCATCTAAATTCATCAGTGCAACTTCTTTCATCAGCAACTACAAAGACATTATGTGGGAAATAATTGGCTACATATGGATGATTAATTACACCACACCACTGGCTGAAATTAAAATCCAATTTCTCAAGATATTATTACTATAGATCCCTTTTAATGATTCTCTCCAAAATCCTTCTTGGTCTAACCATCTATTGGAAAGTCAAACTTCATTGAAAATTATTTACCGGATTCTATGTATACATCATGCAAGATCATTGTCCTAGGCATATCTACGACAAAGTAATGAAGAATAAGCAGCCTAGGTGCATTTTAGAGCCAAATGCCAGGCTTAGACAGAAAATCTCAGCTCACACAACTCTCAGACCTTGAGCAAAACCTTTCAGAAGATGGAAATTATAAAGAAGTCATATATAAATCAGTTAGTCCAATACATGTTCAAAATTACCTTATATCAATTGCCATAATTGCATTGCTTCTGACTGGTGGAAGAGAATAATTTGGTGAGAACTCCTAAAAAGTGTGAAAGAGAACTCGTAGCTTCCAATTTTAAATTTAGGCAACTCAAGAAGAAAAAATAGCACGAATGAGATGGGAAAAACTCCAACCTGTTTACAGATTTCACATATTGTATTTCCTTTCTTATTGCACCATCTCTGGATACAATTCCTATGAGCAAACTGCGTGCCAAGAAATGGTGAGCTAACATGTTTATAATCCAACTTGAAGTCAAAACTCAAAACCATGACATTAGTATCCAAAAGGATTCCCAAAACATCACAGAGCTGCCAAACCAGTAAAAGCTAAGCCTCTTCGTTTGTACAAAATGCAACAGAAGTCAACTAAAGTAAAGATTCGTGAGATAAAGCAGCATACCATGAATGAGAATAACTGAAATGTTTTTCAACAACAACAAACACAGATCGTTATCCGCTAAGAAAGGTCAAATACATGGATCACACACATCATTCAACTCAATAAAAGACAAAAGTTTTAGACAAATAGGAGGGTTGTCTTAGGCTTCGGCAGTCAACATCAAACTCACCACCATAACGTACACAGATCCCTCACGACAGAAATGCTTTCCATAAAAACACTAATTCAAGAAGCCATTTCATTGAGACAAGTGAAGACACTGCAAACACATGCTACTTAAAGTGAGTAGTGTGACAAGTAAATACAGGATATCTATACAGGGAGAGAACAGAAGGGTACTACCAGTTCATGCAACATGGCTCTACGAGTTGCTCACTAAAACTAAAGCTTCCAACTTTTAAGAAACGTGACAACCCCATCAACCACTTGATGTGTTATTGATCAAGTTACATTTTTTCCAACATGTAGAGGTAAATGGTTATTTTGGGTACTGGGTTTGAGGAAAGTAAGAGAGAGGAAGTTGATGAAAAACCCACCTTGAGAGTGCCATTACAAGAACAAGGTGCCTCCATGGCTTGGACTTGATCTTCTTCCTGACATATTCTGCACTCAACGACATCTTCATCATCATACTTGTTTGGAGAAGAGCAACACCCTTCTCCAGCATTGTCAGAAACCGGTATCATAAGATCAACTCCATGATCACAGGTTCTCGCATCCAGTGATCCAAAACAGGCCGTGGAGGCTATTATCTGATCGATGCAAACAATGAAGTGGTCCACCATTTTTGAGAGAGAGAGAGAGAGAGAGAGAGAGAGAGAGACAGAAGAGAAAAGGAGAAAGAAAAGAAAAGAGCAGTGCAAGCGAGGGTGGGTTCCAAAAAGGTAACAGTGTTGGCTCACTACTCTCAATGCCTGGTTGAAGAAGTTTATGAAACAAACTGCAACCACTTTTATTCTTCTTTAAACCACCAATAAAGTGGTGCAAGTATATTTCTTCTTCAAATTACTGTGTTTAATTTTTATACTTTCAAATGAAAATTTTATTTTCGGTAGGTTAATTTTTATTAATTACAAGTATTTTAATCAATTGTAACTTAAATATTTTATTTATTTATTGACTAAAAACACGGGCGAAGCCCGCCTGCATATTTTAAATATTTATAAATTATTTAAATTTTAAAAGTAATAATTAAAAGAATAAAAGTAAAAAAATAATATATATATATATAATTATAGATTTAGTTATAGAAAAAATATATTTTAGTTATTGAAATAAAAAAATATTATAAGTAATATTACCTAAATAATTTTTTTTATTATTAGTAATTATTTAAAATTTAAAAAGATTGTTGTAAAATGATAAAAGATTAAATAATTATTTTATTTATAATGAGTAATTATTTGAATTAAAAAAACAAGCTATTAAAATGATAAAACTGAAAAATAATTTTTTATTATGAATAATTATTTAAATTTAAAAAGAAATTATTGAGATAATAAAATTTAAAAAACAAAAAAGTTCAAATTTGTAAGCAAGTCCGATTTAATATAGGTTTTGGTCGGGTTTATCAACTCTTTTAGTAAATGATAGTAATTTTTTTGTTTAGGAGTTTTTAAATCTAACATTTATGGTATTGTATTGATTATAAATGATAGTAATTGTTTTTTTTTTTAAACTTTTAGATTTAACATTTATACAAGGACGTGGAAAAATGTATAATTATTATGAAATGTTTAAACACTAAATTTCATAAGAGGAGTAAATGAAAACATTTTGAACAGAAAAACAATAAACTACAAATTTTTATACTAGTTTATTCTATTTAACTTATGTCTAATTCTCTTTTAAGAATTATTAAAGAGTTCTATTAATTTTTTTCAAGATTACACAAGTTTTGACTTTCTAAGATTTTATTGAGTATTCTCACCACTTTTTGTTACGAGTATTAGCACCACTCACTTATTGAATACAAATTTCTTTTAACTTAGGTGTTATATAATAGATAAATTTTTGTTTTCATAAGAAGCTAGCTTATTTTTCTTATTGAGAGATTTTAATGAGAGATACTTTCTTTCCGCCGTTGTATATGATTTTCTATTTCATTTAAACAGTTTGGTCTAAAAAATATTATTTATTAACGTTATAAAATGTTTCTTCATTAGACACTATGGTTTTAAACAAATTTCTGTATATAGTAATATTTTATTTATTGCTTTTTGTTAAACTTCAAAACCTAGGTTGTAATAGAAGCAAGGCCTAATTTAGTCCAACAGAGCACATGCGAAAGCAAAATAGAAAATAACACAACATAAGAATATATTAGACAATAGTATTGTATATAGGACTTTTTTGTTTTTTTCCTTGTTTTGTTAGGTCGTCTTTTTTTTTTGTGTGATATATATATATATATATATATATATATATATATATATATATATATATATATATTATCTTTTATGAAAGGCAATATAGAACAATGAATTCCTTTTGCATCTTTGTCTCTTTTCTCTCTTTCCTTTGTCTATGTTCTTTTATGGTATCAGAGCTCCTTCATGGAGTTCTACCCTTTTTCTTCTCTTCATCGTGACTGAAACAAATTCCAATAGCACAGGTCACAGTCAAGAATTCAATCTTAATTCTAGTGCCTTTTGTTACCCTAGTCTCATTCCTTCCAGTCCCTTATATATTCATCCCAATGAAGGACCTAGTTTTGTTTCTATTACACTTGTTCTTATAGAAAATAATTACCATTCTTGGTCTCGCTTCTTTAGAATGACTTTGATTTCCAAAAATAAAATGGGTTTTTGGATGGGTTCCATACTTGTTCCTTCTTTTACAGGTATCTCGTACCATTCTTGGGAACGTTGTAATACATTGATCATTCTTGGCTCCTTAACAATTTGTCTTCCTCCATTGCTTAGAGTTTGTTATCTTCTTTGATCACTTCATTGATATTTGGACTGATCTTCGGGAACATTTTTCTCGAGGTGATTTGCTTCATATAACAGAGGTCTAGGAAGAAATCTTTGGCCTTCATTAAGGTTCGAAATCTGTCTTTGACTATTATACTGTCCTCAAGTCTCTTTGGGTTGAACTAGACAATTTTCGCCCCTTTCCTATTTACATTTGTTCCGCCAAGACATATTATCAACAAGATCTTATTATACTCTTCTTAAAGGGTTTGGATGATCGATTCTCAATGGTACACTCCTAAATCTTTCTTATGGATTCTCTTTCTTCCATCAATTGTGCTTTCTCCATGGTTATCCAGCAAGAGCGCCAACATATCCCATCAATGTCATCAACAAGCATTGAGGGAGTCAATCCGTTGATCAATGTCATCGGTTCCTCTTCCCACAACAGGAGTCATGGTGGCGGTCCTTCTCTAAATGGAAGTTTCAAGCAAAACTTAAATAAATATTGTTTCCACTGCAAATGAACTAGCCACACCATTGATGTGTGTTATAGCAAACATGGGTATCCTCCCGATCACCCTCATTATCTCGATAAACCACACTTTAACAGCGACAATGGATGCAATGATGTTGGCTCTTCCTCCTTTGTTAGCAGTGTCGTAAAAAATGCATCCCTTGATTGTTAGAATCGCTGCAACGGAATTATTAGCGTGGAACAAACCAAGAGGGGGGGTGAATTGGTTATATACTTTTATTATGCCTTTTGTTATTTTTCTCTTGATTTTTCTTACTGAGCAGATAATTAAGTATAAATGACAGAGTAAGGGAAAGACAAAAATTGCACAGGTGATTTTATCCTGGTTCAGATCACTCGGATCCTACGTCCAGTCGCTTATCTCAAACAAGATAAACCTTTTTCACTAACACAAAACAGTTACAAATATTAGTCACACAGAAAAACAATTTGTAACAGTTTAGAAATACCACCTCTCTTGAAACCACAAGAGACGAACTTACACTTCCTTTGAATCTTCACAAAGGATGACCACCTCCTTCGAATGCTTCACGAAGGATGATTCTCTTCCAGGCACTTCCTCGGATACACCAAGGATGAACAAGCTATTCCTCTGTCACCGTAGTAGCACTTCAGGACTTTGCAGACAAGAGTTTCCTTAGCTTCAACAATCTCACAGAGTTCTCAAAGAGTTCAGAGTTCTTTTGCACAAGGGAAGAGTGTTTTTTTGAGATCAAGAGTGAGCCATCTTATAGGCTCAGCCAAATACTCTTCCATTCTTTGAAAACGGGCCATCTAACGCATTTAATCGATTAACACAAGTATTAATCGATTAAAATGAGTACAACGGCTAGTTTTTCAAATCTGAAATCCCCAACGGCTAGTGTTAATCGATTATTCCTGAGAATAATCGATTAACTAATCAATTATTATTAGCTTTAATCGATTATTACAGGGGCACTTGGGTTTTCAGAGCCAGCCTCGTTTTAATCGATTAAAACAGCTTGTGGATGATTCTCAACAGCAAATAAATCGAATATAAATTACAAGAATCAGCCCTAATACATTTTTGAGCATTGTTATACCAACTTTGATTATTATAAAAGCTTTATAAAATACATAGATCTTCAATTTGTCTTTATGGATCTTGACTTGTGCAAATCTGTTCATCATCAAAACTTCATCGTTGATTTTTGCTAACATTCTCCCCCTTTTTGATGATGATCAAAAATTCTCCTGAGTTTAAAGCTTTTTAATAATCTGAAACAATCACAACTCATGAAAGGAGAGATTAATAATAAAGAAATAAGGATTTTAAACTATCTTCTCCCCCTTTTTGATTAGAAGAAAAAAAATATGTGCTCCCCCTAAATAAAAAAGAAAGGAACAACAACTTTTTATTAAGGATGCACACAATCATAAAGATAAACAACAAAACAAACAAAGAGGATCTAGAAATCATCACTTTCGTCACTAATAAAGTGCTGCTCTAATCCTGAAATCCTAGTGTCTAGATTCCTGAGATGAGTACATATTTCTTCGTGGCGGGTGTTTTGAATGTTCATCATCTCATTTTGGAGGTGAGCCATCTCAGTCATTTGTCTAGAGAGACTCTTTAGACTATATTCCTCATGCACTTGAGATGGGCCAACAACATGTGTGGGGTCAGGCATGGGGATATCCGCAGCGTCGTCTTCATTGTCTTGCACATCAATGGCATCCTCAGGGTGGATGTAGGAGAGTCCTTGTTTGATAAAACCCATTTGCCTCAGGGAATTATCTCCAACCTTATGACCCGGAAGGACAGTCTCATGATGTTCATTTGTGACATCTACTCCTTTGAACACACAAATTTGGGAAACAAGAAGAGGATATGGAAGAGGTGCAGCATCTAACCTTTTGGCCTTGAACATTATTGTCTGAATCAGGTGAGGCCAATTTAGTGGAATGCTCTGAAGTATACCGTACATAATGATGAGATCAGTCTTAGAGCATTGGGCATGATTTGATCCTCTAGGGCACAAAATCCACACAATAAGGTAGTGCAAGAGGCGTTCTTCCATCTTGAGTCCACCAGCAAGGAAGAGACGAGCATTGTGCTGTCGAGGATTGCGGAGAAATGACTGGTACACCGCTATCTTATTGAATTGAGCAAATTCATTTGGAATAGTTTGAGAATGTTCTAAAACAGGGACTTTTGCTACATTTGTCCAAATGGCATTGTCCAAGACAATGTCCACACCTTTCACCCTTGTTTGGAAAACCCCATCCCGAATCTTTAAATTAAAATAGAAGGTGCGAACAAGATCCGGATAGTACCTTCCACGGAGTTCCATTATGTGTTGAACTCCTTGTTCAATGATGAGATTTCGAAAGGAGAAGTTGTAGGATGTATACCAAGCGAGATCAATGAATTTTTGTTTGATGAGCTTCCTTTCCTTCCAAAATCGTGAGAATGATTGTTGATCTTGTTCATCGGAAAGCCACCCTTCTATGGTAGCATCTCTTCTTTGAACATTATTCTCCGAAACTCCACTTGTTCTTCTTCTCCTTTTTCTTGAAGGTTCAGCCATTGAGATGGATGGAAAACAAAGATGTAGGTGAAAGAAAGGAGAAAGCAAGAGAGATATGCTCAAGATTTGTTCAAGTATTGAAAGTGGGGACCAAGTGGGGTATAAATAGGCTCAAGAATGCATCCCAACGGTCAGATTTTGAGATTTTGCCCGTTAATAGCCGTTGGCAACGGCTAGATTTGATGAAAGCTGCACCATTTTTAAAAAAAATCGTCTGGAGCGCATTTAATCGATTAAATGCAATTTTAATCGATTAAGTAATCGATTAATACTTGGATTAATCGATTAAACCAGTCGTGAATGTGTAGGTAGCGCTTTTAATCGATTTACACGCAGATTAAATACGTTAAGCAACGAAAAATGCAATATTAATTCCAAGAATGCCTATTTTACTATTTCTAATATTCCAAGATCTCTTCTAAGCTCAAAAAATTTATCCTTAGGCAATGCTTTGGTGAAAATGTCCGCTAATTGATGCTTAGAATCTATGAATTCCATTTCACAATCGCCTTTTTGGACATGGTCTCTAATGAAATAATGCCTAATTTCTATATGCTTGGTTCTAGAATGCATGATAGGATTTTTGGTGAGTTTTATAGCACTAGTGTTATCACACTTAAGCGGAATATGATCTAAATGAATATCATAGTCTTCTAATTGTTGTTTCATCCATAAGATTTGTGCACAACAACTACCCTCAGCAATGTATTCAGCTTCAGTGGTTGATAAGGCTACACAGGCTTGTTTCTTAGAGTGCCAAGAGACTAAGGAACTACCTAAAAAGTGACAGGTTCCACTAGTGCTTTTCCTATCTATTTTACAGCCTCCATAATCAGCATTAGAAAATCCTACAAGACTAGGCTCAACGCCTGAAGGATACCATAAACCAAAGGATGTTGTCCCCTCAAGGTATTTAAAAATGCGTTTTACTGCAGTAAAATGAGACTCTCTAGGGCTTGACTGAAACCTAGCACACACACATACACTTTGCATGATATCAGGTCTACTAGCAGTGAGATATAATAGAGAGCCAATCATACCTCTGTATTTGGTCTGGCTTACCTCTTTACCTGTCTCATCTTTGTCTAAGTAGCAGGATGTTCCCATGGGAGTTGATGCTTCTTTAGCATTTTCCATCTCAAACTTTTTAAGGATTTCCCTGCAATACTTGGTTTGAGATATAAAGGTTTCTTCCTCCATTTGTTTGATTTAAAGTCCGAGGAAGAAAGTAAGTTCTCCCATCATTGACATCTCAAATTCTCCCTACATGGACTTAGCAAAATTCTCGCAAAGAGTTGCGTTAGATGAACCAAAAATAATATCATCTACGTATACTTGAACAACTAGAAAATGTTTTCCATTCTTTTTAATAAATAATGTTGAATCAATTTTTCCTCTGTTGAAACCATTTTCTACAAGAAAATTGTTGAGACGTTCATACCAAGATCTAGGTGATTGTTTTAAACCATATAGTGCTTTCTTTAATTTGTATATGTGATTTGGGTTTTTAAAATCCTCAAAACCAGGTGGTTGTTCAACATATACATCTTCTTTGATATAACCGTTTAGAAAAGCACTTTTAACATCCATTTGAAATAATTTAAATTTCATTATAGATGCATAAGCAAGAAGTAGGCGTATTGCCTCTAACCTGGCAACTGGAGCGTATGTCTCATCATAATCTATACCTTCTTCTTGACTATATCCTTTTGCCACAAGCCTAGCTTTATTCTTGGTGATGTTTCCTTCTTCATCCAGTTTGTTTCTGAACACCCACTTTGTTCCAATTACTTGATGAGTGTCTTTTCTGGGAATTAATTCCCACACTTGATTTCTTTCAAACTGGTTGAGTTCTTCTTGCATTGCGATACACCATTTTTCATCTTGAAGGGCTTCTTTAATATTCTTTGGTTCAAACTGTGACATAAAAGCAACATTCATACAATAATTTGCAGTATTACTTCTTGTGTTTACCCCTTGTGTGATATCGCCAATTATGTTGTCCAAAGATAATCCTCTAGGTTGTTGCCATATTTTATTTAAATCTTCCTCTTGAGGATTGTCATGATTCTTCTCTTCATTTGTCTCCTTTGATGAATCTTCACTTGTTCCTGCATCAGATTCTTCTGACTCAAGAGATTTTGCCTTAAGGTCCACAATTTCATCAAAAGTAACATGTATGGATTCCTCTATTGTGAACGTTTTTCTATTAAAAATTCTATATGCTTTGCTTGTTAAAGAATATCCAAGAAAAATTCCTTCATCAGCTTTTGAATCAAATTTTCCCAAATTTAGTTTTCCATTGTTTAAAACATACCATTTGCATCCAAAGATTTTTAAATGGGAAACATTTGGTTTTCTATTTTTGAAAAGTTCGTAAGGAGTACGTTTTAAAATAGGTCGAATTATCATTCTATTTAAAACATAGCAAGCAGTACTCACAGCATCAGCCCAAAATTGTTTAGGAACATTATTTTCATTTAACATAGTACGAGCAAGTTCCTATAATGATCTATTCTTTCTTTCTACGACTCCATTCTGTTGGAGAGTTCTAGGTGAAGAAAAGTTATGAGAAATACCATGTTCTTCACAAAAATTTTCAAATAATTCATTGTGAAATTCACCACAATGGTCACTTCTAATAGCTTTTATTCTTAGATCCTTTTCATTTTGAATTAAAACAACAAACTTTTTAAATTCTTTAAAAGCTTCACTTTTAAGAGTGAGAAACAAGGTCCAAGTGTATCTTGAAAAATCATCAACAATAACCAAAGCATAATAGTTTCCACCAAAACTTTTTATCCTTGAAGGACCAAATAAATCCATATGTAAGAGTTCTAAAGGTTTTAAAGTAGAAACAATATTTTTTGAATGAAAGGAATTTTTAACTTGTTTATCCTTTTGACATGCATCACACAATTTATCTTTTACAAACTTTAATTTTGGTAAGCCAATTACTAGATCTCTAGATATAAGTTTGTTAAGTTGTTGCATATGCATATGAGCAGCACGCCTGTGCCATAACCATGGGTTTTCCTCTTTAACAACTAAACATGAAATATTTTTATTTAATGCATTTTCTAAATCAATTAAATAAATATTATTATGTCTAACTCCTTTTAATGCAATTTCAGAAGAATCAATCTTAAAAATAGTGCAAAAATTCTTCTCAAAGGTTACCTTGAATCCTTTGTCGCACAGTTGACTTATGCTAATTAAGTTATGCCTCAGTCCTTCTACATATAGCATTTCTTTGATCATCAAGGTGTCTTTGCTTCCTATATCCCCTTTTCCAAGAATTCTTCCTTTGTTGTTGTCACCATAGGTAACAAAGCCTTGTTCCTTTTCTTTAAAGTTTGTGAACTTCGTCCTGTCTCCTGTCATGTGTTTTGAGCAACCACTATCGAGACACCACATGACTTTTCTTGATTTCTGTAATACCTGCAAAAGAAAGGAACAAACAAGCTATTTTAGGTACCCAACTTCTTTGTATGGGTCCTTTTGGGTTAGATTCAAATTATTTAGCAACCCAAACATATCTTCCACTAGAAACACCAAAGCGTTTAATTCTGCATTTGTTTGAGGTATGGCCTTTTCTCATGCAGTAAAAGCAGGATACAACATTTGTGTTTTTGTTAATCATTCCTTTTTCTACCCATGCTTTGCGGATTCTATATTTATTTTTAGGAACAAATTTCTTAGTAGCTTTATTTTCAGAGATTTTACTACATTCTCCAGTAGTTGTATTTTCAGAAAAATATTTGAATTTTATGCAAGATTCACATTCATTATTAGCAATATATTTTTCTTTTTCATAATATAAAACTTTACTTTTCAAATTCTTGATTTCTTCTGCTTGATATAAAAATTTATTTTTCAAACTTCTGTTTTCTTCAGACGAATTTGTAAATTCAGTTTTCAAAGCATAATTTATTTTAGAGAGATTTTCAGAAGTAAACTTCAAATTTTCATTTTGTTCAAGAAGGTTGTCAAATTCAGATTTTAAATTTTTAAAATCCTTTTTCAGCTTTTTATGAGAAATATTTAATTTTTCAGATTCAATTAACAATGCAGCATATGTTTCATGCATTCATCTTCATCAATGTGACTATCATTATCAGAATAGTGTGAATTACTTACTTGGCTGACATTATCATCATCTGCCATCAAACAGATGTTTGCTTCTTCATCTGAGTCGCTTGAATCTGAAATGAACTCATTGTCGTCTTCCCATGCAATGTAGGCCTTCTTTTTCTTGAAGAATCTTTTCTCCTTTTTGTCTTCACCCTTCTTTTGATTTGGGCAGTCTGCTTTTAGATGCCCCTTTTCTCCACAGTCGTAGCATCGGTAATTTGAGGAAGATGCTTGATTATCTTTCTTTTCGCATCTAAATCTTCCTTTACCTTTAGACTTCATGAACCTGTTTAATCTTTTGATCACAAGGCTTAAATTTTCCTCTTCGTCTGAGTCTTCATCTTCCGATTTACCTTTGTTTCTTTCAACCTCCGACTTTAATGCCAAACTCTTCTTGTTATTTTTGGCTTTTGCTTCTTCTTCATCAAGTCTTCCAAGATCTAGTTCATGTTCCCTCAATTTTCCAAAGAGTGCCGCCATAGTCATGGTGTTGAGGTTTTGTGACTCCGAGATCGCAGTCACCTTTGGTTGCCACGACCTGTCTAAAGACTTCAAGATTTTAATGTTAAGTTCATCGGTATCAAATGACTTACCCAGTCCAATGAGATGATTGACAATGTTGGTGAAGCGTTTTTGAACGTCTGAAATTGTTTCTCCTTGCTTCATCCGGAACATTTCATATTCTTGGATTAAGGAATTCTTCCTTGCCCTCTTTACATCATCTGTTCCTTCATGCGTCACTCTGAGTACGTCCCACATTTCTTGAGCAGTTTTGCAGACAGAAACCCTGTAGAACTCATCAACAGTCAACGCTGATGCAATGATATTCCGGACTTTTACGTCATTCTAAAATCTTTTCTTTTCTTCAATGATCCATTGACCACGGGGCTTTGGTTCCTGTGTATTGTTAGTAGGAATAGAAGAACCAGACGCAATAACATCCCAAATTTCACAATCAATAGATTCAATAAATATTTGCATTCTTACCTTCCAGAATGCATAGTTCTCACCTGTGAATAGTGGGGGTCTATTGATTGATGCACCCTCTGTAAAGGTTTGATGTGATCCTGCCATTTGAATGACTATCAAAGCAAGCTCTGATGCCAATTGTTAGAATCGCTGCAACGAAATTATTAGCGTGGAACAAACCAAGAGGGGGGGTGAATTGGTTATATACTTTTATTATGCCTTTTGTTATTTTTCTCTTGATTTTTCTTACTGAGCAGATAATTAAATATAAATGACAGAGTAAGGGAAAGAGAAAAATTGCACAGGTGATTTTATCCTGGTTCAGATCACTCGGATCCTACGTCCAGTCGCTTATCTCAAACAAGATAAACCTTTTTCACTAACACAAAACAGTTACAAATATTAGTCACACAGAAAAACAATTTGTAACAGTTTAGAAATACCACCTCTCTTGAAACCACAAGAGACGAACTTACGCTTCCTTTGAATCTTCACAAAGGATGACCACCTCCTTCGAATGCTTCACGAAGGATGATTCTCTTCCAGGCACTTCCTCGGATACACCAAGGATGAAAAGGCTATTCCTTTGTCACCGCAGTAGCACTTCAGGACTTTGAAGACAAGAGTTTCCTTAGCTTCAACAATCTCACAGAGTTCTCAAAGAGTTCAGAGTTCTTTTGCACAAGGGAAGAGTGTTTTTTTTTAGATCAAGAGTGAGCCATCTTATAGGCTCAGCCAAATACTCTTCCATTCTTCGAAAACGGGCCATTTAATGCATTTAATCGATTAACACAAGTATTAATCGATTAAAATGGGTACAACGGTTAGTTTTTCAAATCTGAAATCCCCAACGGCTAGTGTTAATCGATTATTCTCAGGAATAATCGATTAACTAATCGATTATTCTCAGGAATAATCGATTAACTAATCGATTATTCTCAGGAATAATCGATTAACTAATCAATTATTATTAGCTTTAATCGATTATTACAGGGGCACTTGGGTTTTCAGAGCCAGCCTCGTTTTAATCGATTAAAACTGGGTTTAATCGATTAAAACAGCTTGTGGATGATTCTCAACAGCAAATAAATCGAATATAAATTACAAGAATCAGCCCTAATACATTTTTGAGCATTGTTACACCAACTTTGATTATTATAAAAGCTTTATAAAATACATAGATCTTCAATTTGTCTTTATGGATCTTGACTTGTGCAAATTTGTTCATCATCAAAACTTCATCGTTGATTTTTGCTAACATTGATGGCTCACAAGTGACAACGACGACAACCCTACATGAATCAAGGTTTACTCTAACCCAAACTCAAAATCAACAGTAATGGATCTTCTAGAACAACCAAATTCTTCCTTAAATGATGTGGGCTCAAGTGTTAATGTCTAGCCCTCGAGTGCTAATTCTTCTTATATCAAACAAAAGGCCTAATTTCTGATTCTCTTAGTATTTCTTTCCTTTTGTGCACCACCACACACGTTCTTAACTCCAGTAAACACACACCCTCACCATCCCAATCATTGTCGCATGGATCATAAACTCCGATGCAACAGATCACATTGCGTCCTCTTTACATCTTTTTCAAAATTATTCAAAGATAAAACCTATTGATATATATTTACCCAATGGTACCATTGTCAAATCTTGTTTTTTTGGTACGATCCAATTTTCCGTAAAATGAATTCGTAATGTAACATATGTATCAGAATTTAACTTCAATCTTCTTTCTATATCAAAATTAATTTCCTCAAATACTCACTTACACTTTATGATGATTCGTGTCAAATATAGGAAATGGACACGTGTCAAATGATTGGTTTGGCTAAATTGACAAAAGGTCTTTACTATTTATAAGACAAAAGGGAAGGAGAAAACCTTATTTCTTGTGCCAACAATGTTGTTACCCCATCTTTATCCTCAGTCAACCTATGGCATTTTAGGCTTGACCACCTTTCTGAAAAATGTCTCAATGACTTGCATAATAAATATCCCTTTATTCCAAAGCATGTTAATGAAAATTGTCATATTTGTCTTCTTTCAAAACAAAGAAAATTGTCTTATACCTCTAGCAAGAGTAGAGCTTCAAATACGTTTGGTCTAATTCATATGGACATTTGGTGTCCCTTTTCTACCCCTTCTCTTCATGGTCACAAATATTTTTTAACCATTCTTGATTATTACAGTCGATTCACTTGGATTGTTTAATTAAAATCTAAAGCTAAGGTAAAAACACATGTCCAAAATTTCATTGCCTTTGCTGAAAATCGATTTGACACAAAAATCAAATGCATTCTCACGGATAATGGTCCAGAACTTTTTCTTAAAGATTTCTTAGCATCTAAAACTGAACACATCAACACATTCTTAATGTTGCTTGTGCACTTATGTTTCAATCTGAACTTCCTAAACATTTTTGGTCCTATGCGGTTAAATATGTTGTTTATTTAATTAACTGTGTTCCCCTCTTCTGTCATTTAAAACACGTGCCCCTATGAGCTTCTACACAAACAAACACATGCTTTTTTCATGCTTAAAATTTTTGGTTGTTTATGTTACGCTCCAGACATACTCCATGTAAAAATATTGATGCTCATTCTCGTGAGATAGTATTTCTTGATTTTCAAACTAGAACAAAGGGATATGTTATTTTTTATTTGATTTCTAAAACTATCTTTATATCGCGAGATGTTTTCTTTTCTAAATTTCATTTTCCTTCACACCAAATTCAAGTTCAAACATCATTGTTCCTCACATCACTATTTCTGCTCCTTTCATGGATCCATACCTTGAACACTAACAGCCCCACTCAGGCCCAACATTCACACGATCCATTTATTTCTCATGATTCATCTAACTTCTCACCTACTACTCATAGATCTTAATCTAACCCACCTTTAACACAATCCCAAACCACCACACAACAAACCGACACAAGCTAAAATAATTCATCACCTAACCATTTACCATTATCTTCAGATACACAACTTTCAACATCACTTGCACCACCCCTTCGTCGCTCTACTCGCCCCAACAATTCCTCTCCTTTCCTTTGCGATATGCAGTGAAATTCTTTGTCTACAATGCTAAATCCATCATCTTCTAGGTGCCTATATCAAATTCAATCTGTCATTAATTATTGTCGAATTTCTGAATCTCATCGTCATTATTTAATGAATTTCTCTTTTGAAGCAAGAACCCCATAACTATCATGAAGTCGTTTTCCATTCTTGCTGGCTTGAGGCCATGAATGTTGAGATTGATGCCTTGGTCCTGAATAAAACTTGGGATATTGTGGACAAGCCTCCCCATGCCAAACCCATCAGTTGTAAGTGGGTTTACCGAGTTAAACGAAGATCGGATGACTCCATGGAACATTACAAAGCACGTTTAGTTGCCAAGGGTTTTGCAGATATTGAAGGAATCAAATACTTTGAAACTTTTTCTCCTGTTGTGAAAATGAAAACCATTCGTGTTATTCTTACTCTTGCATCCATTAGTCGTTGGCAACTTCGACAATTAGATGTCAGCAACGCGTTCTTTCATGGGGATCTTACTGAAGATGTGTACATGTCCATTCCCCTTAGATTATGCTTTTATGATCCCTCTAAATGTTGCAAATTGAATAAATCTCTATATGGTCTCAAGCAAGCTAGTCGCAAATAGTATGAAAAACTTTATATTTTGCTTCTCTCTTGTGGTTATATTCAAGCCCAAGCTAATCATAGTTTGTTCATTAAAGTTTTTGGTCCTAACATTATTGCTATGGTTATATATGTTGATGATATTGTATTGAATAGAAATTCACCTGTTGAAATGGCTCATATCAAACATTTTCTTCACTCCAATTTTCACATTAAGGATCTTGGGATTTTAAAATATTTTATGGGTTTGGAGGTATCTCATTTAGAAAGAGGGATTTCCTTGTGTCAACACAAATATTGTATTGATTTACTCACAAATGCTGCCATGCTTGGTTGTAAACCTTCCTCTACCCTAATGGATAGGCCTCTTCGCCTTCATCAGGACTCTAGCCTCCTCTTTGCAAATCCATTATCCTATCGACGTTTGGTTGGAAGACTGTTATACCTTACTACTACACATCTAGACATTGTATATGCCACACAACAACTTAGCCAATTCATGGCTCATCCGAGTCAAGCTCACTATCGTGCTGCCATGAAAGTTTTAGCTTATCTCAAAAGTTGTCCAGGTAAAGGTCTTCTTTTCCGCAAAGATTCTCTCCTACAAATATCTCGTTTTAGTTATGCCGATTGGGCCACTTGTATTGATTCTCGACGATCTATCACTGAGTATTGCTTCTTTCTTGGACATTCCTTAATCTTATGGAAGACCAAAAAATAAAGCATTGCCTCTCGCTCTTCTTCTGAGGCCGAGTATCGCACTCTTGCATCAACTACATGTGAACTCGAATGGTTGTCTTACTTACTTAATGATCTTCAAGTCACTTGTTCTAAATTTGCTGTTTTAATTTTTGATAACCAAAGTGCTCTTCACATCGTTGTCAATCCTGTCTTTCATGAACACAAAAAACATGTGGATATTAATTGTCATTTAGTTCGTAAAAAATCTCAAGGGTTAATGCATTTACTACCAGTTTCCTCCTCACATCAACTGGCTGATATATATTTACTAAAGCTCTCCCACCTAGACTCTTTCATTCTAATTTGTCCAAGTTGGCGCTAGTTGATATTTTCCTACCTCTAGCTTGTGCGGGGCTAATAGAAGCAAGGCCCAATTTGGCCCAACAGAGCACATGCGAAAGCAAAACAAAAAATAACACAGCAGAAGAATATACTAGGCAATAATACTATATATAAGACTTTTTTGTTTTTTCCCTTGTTTTGTTCAGTCATCTTTTATGTATATATTACCTTTTATGAAAGGCAATACAAAACAATGAATTCCTTTTGCATCTTTTCCTCGTTTCTCTCTTTTCTTTGTCTTTGTTCTTTTAGGTTGCTTAGATGATACATTCTCTAGACGATTTTGTCTTAACAGAATAACCATGCGGGACATGTATGCAAGAAAAGTATTGAAGGAATGAATATTTTGACTCTTGGTTCATTTATGTCAACTCCATGTAACATCCCAAATTAACATAATAACACTACTATTTAGATCATTTTATGAAAAATAAAAATTAGTACAAAATAGTAAATTTATATATCATGTACTCACAATTATTTAAAATTTGTAAATGAATTTTTAGAAAATAAAAGCATTTATTTTTTATTAACGAAGAGACATTGTCGAATACATGAGCACATAAATGTTTATTAGTGTAGTTTTAGGATTTTTAAATCGCGTGATATGCTTCGGTTTACAAGAAAAACTAATCTTATAAAGACGTGATGACAATTTTGAAAATTTCTCAAACCTATAGGCTTCAGTTGCAAAGAAACCAAAGCCATACATACATTTCTGCTTCAGTCCCCATAACCACGATCGAAAGATGTGCCAAAAATTTTAAAATTTTTCAAAATTTTTGTTATTATTTTAATTATATTATCTGAGCGAGTGGATTTGACATCAGTTATACAATTGTTGAGACAAGATCGTCTAGAAAGAGATTGAATCGTCTATAGCATTTTTGATTTTGAAGTTTAACAAACAACATTAAACGAAGTAGTCTTAAGTAATTAAATATCTAAGAAAAAGGAAAGAACATGGATACATCATGCAAAGAAAAAAGAGAGTAAAATCCAACACTCTAATGATCACAAGAGAAAAAACGTCTAAACATTAAAAAATGAATATCACATAATCATATATGCACTAAACATCTAGATGCACGTTTAGCCTAAAAAGAAATCAGAGAAAAATATTTAAATATTAGAAGCATCTAAACGTTAAGCTAAATCAGAGTAAAAGTCAAGGTTGTGTCTAAAATTACATGAGATTATAAACAACAGAAAAGATGAGCTAAAACGATTTAAAAGCGTCTGATTAGTAGAAGAAGTCTACATACAATGTGCCCAAAAATATTCAATCATAAAGCAATAAGCATAAGAAATATCCAAGTAAATTTTGTGAAGTGCAAGAATCAATCAAATAACACATACCTTACAACAAGTATTGTCTAAAAGAACATAAGCGCAAAAGAATAAATAAATACATCTTTAGTCTAGAAGATAACACTTCACTCTCAAAAAGAGATATAATATAAAACACTAGTAATACAAGAAGACAAGAAGCTTACTAAGACAAAGATCAAGATCGTATAACATTTTTACATGGATCGCATACTAACAAGCAATGAGTGGGATAGATGATTAACAAAACATTGCCTTTGTAAAACCTATATCACTAAATAAAAAGGCTTCTTACGAAAGGTAAGCGTTTTATGACAAAGCTATATCCAAAAGCTATGAGAAAAACCTTAGTAAACACTCTAATACATGAGTAGATGCACTACTAAACTATTTCCTCATACAATGCGTCAATGTACAAAATGAGAGACTTACTAAACACACCCATGCTAATGCTTTGGTAAATAATGTTAGATGAGGACAATGTATAAAATGATATTTTTGGTAAATGTATTAAAAGACACAAACATTGTTCCAATAATATATGTTGAAGTATATCTTACTAAACGTACTCTTGAATCAACCAAATGATTACTAAACAAACAGCTTTCACGAAAAGTCTTGCAAAAGTTAAAAGATACTTTATGCTAAATGGAATTTTCATCCAACAATAAAACTTTCATAAATTGTTTGGTATCTCTACAAGAATATTTAAACGATCAAATCTGTCTAAGCAGTCTAAAGTCATATTTAACCGTCACAAATTTTTTATTTTTAAAATTTTACTTAGTTTTGAAAACAAAATTGAAGTGCATTTGCTCCACGTCTTTATTCATAGATGAGCAAAGTTGGCTCAAATTTCTTAGGTTGAAAAATGATTAATTTTAAAAAATTAAAAATTTAAATTAATAATAATTAAAATTTCAAGCAAACCAAAATGACTTATTTATGACGAAAAGTGGGTTTAAAAATAATTTAGGGAGAAAATAAAGTAGCGCAATGCAAGTGAAGTGAGTTTCGGTTCAGAGAGTTGTTGCAGAATAGCAGCTTCAACACAGTAACAAACAGAAACAGAAGAAGAAGCTTCTGAGTTATCCGTCGATTCGCTGAACATCAATAGCTTCCAATGGCGTCAAATAGCCAATCACCGCCTCTCGAGATATTAGGTATTCATCAACCAACACCAGCTACAACTTCTCTCCGATTCAATGACTTTCTCTCGCTAACTTTTCATCTTCGCATTCTTCACAGTTCGAGGACCCGAACAATTTTCTCTCTGGACGGGGCCACCCTTCGCCGACGGTCAACCCGCCGTCAAGCTCGAAAAAGTTAACTGCATCAATGCCAAGTTCAGCGACGATGGATCCAAGCTCATGATCACCAAATCCAACTCGTTGATTACTGTGTACGATTGCAACACTGCTAAAGAGATTAGGGCTTTTGAAGTTCCCAATGTCGTTGCCGCTACGTTGTCACCCTGTGGAACTTACTTGCAAACCTTTCAGAAACCTTCGGCGCCGCAGGAGAAGAACGTCACGCTGTGGAAAATCGACACTGGTTCTCCTGTTTACCAACAGTCGCAAAAAAACATGACAAAAGGCAATTGGTGTGTACCAAATTTATTCTTCTTTTAGATAAACTTATACTAAATACTTGTAGCAGAAAACAAAGAAGGAAAATTTCAGTGAGTATTTTTATAAGTTAAATGCATAGATAAGAATAAGTTTTTGGAGAAGCTAAATGGCTGGGCTTTTGCCTTTTTCTAATTTCTTTTCATAAAAACTCTTATTTAAACATGACCTATTTCCTTTGGGTAGATGATAACAATTGGGGAATTTTTAATGCTTATGGTTTATTGATAAATGGCTAACATTCTTGCTGTGGCTATGTTTTAACTGATACTATCTCTGTGTGTCTGTCTATTGTTCAGGCCTGCGATTCAGTTTAGTTCTGATGAAGCTACTGCGTGTCGGTTGGCAACTAATGAGGTGCAGTTTTTTGACACTGGGGATTTTTCTAAAGGAGTTACCATTCGGTTAAGAGTTCCGGGGGTTGCTGCTGCTGAGCTTTCTAGTTTACCGGGGTCCCATGTAGCTGCATTTGTTCCAGAATCCAAGGTTTGTATCCCTCCGTAAGGCTTATTATGGAGGCTTAGTTTATATTTCTGTGACCAAATGAATGAGAACTTGGTATTATTGGTCATTTGGCATGTATGTTAGGTTTCTAATATATGATATAATTCTTTATCGCAGTCATGGAAAGGATCTGGTAAGGCTGTTATCCTGTTGTGTATTCATGATGCTCAGTTGACTCAAGTGGTTTGAGATAACTCAAATAACTTATTGAATACTTAACTAATACTTCTATAGAAGTTATAGCATTTCACAAATGGTTCCTTTACTTGTACTTTCTCAGTTCAGTGTCTATTCATTTAATTTGTCGTAATTGGTGCTGGGTGAATGGAAGGACCAAATTGAAACACATGACTACATTCAATAGTTCACTTTATAAAATCAGTAAGTGTAAGGATCCAAATTGAGAAATGGTGTATCTTTCAAAGACTCAGCAATTTACTCGTCAATATAGCATAATAGAATCTTATAGGGTATTTATGGATTATATAGTATAGTGTTGTGTAATTACAATAATTACGATAATTGTAAATCCTTTATTTTATTGCTTTAACTGCTGATATATTTCTATTGAGTAGTTAACTGTTTGTTTCAGTGCTAATAGTGTTACAATGATAGTAATCTTCTTACTGTCAATTTTACTATTGGAGCTTCCTGATCAACTAATGGTACGACTAAATTAAAGTATTATAAATGACAACCTTCAATTTATAAGCTGATTTTATGCAATTGAGTTAGGTTTAAAAACAAACCATAAGATGGCATCAAAGCTCTTCTGATTTGGAATTTGGTTTAACTTAACTTCAAAATTGACATATAAGGTGAAGGTTGTCCTTCACTTGTATAATTTAAGTTAACCATATCAATAGTCGATGTATAATCTCTAACTTAACAATGTAAGAACTCCAACACCAAGTCTCTCCCATTCAAGATTGGACATCTTATTTTGCTGGAGTGTACATTGATTGTACCTTTAATGGGTCACACATAGATGTTCATTCTTGCAAACTTGATACTTAAGATGTCCAATTCTCGGCTTGAGTGGTATACTTAAAATCTTTCATCAACTATTGATATGATTAGACTGAAGTATATAGGTGGAGGAAAACTCATCTTATAAGTCAAATTTAGGGGTTAAGTTAGGCCCAAATCTAAATTATAAAAGCTACTTTGGGTTATCAATACTTTTTCCATTTTTTTATGACAATAAGATAATTACTCCCTGTTAGAATTATTGGTTATTGTGTATGAGTTATGTGTGTATGAGTTGTGTTCAAGTGTGTTCCAACTAAGAGTGAGTTGGAAAGGAGTGTGGTTAGTTACTTTGTTTTCTATAAATGTAAGTGTAGAGGTGTTTAAGACCTCAAGTAATACATATTCTTGGATTCCATTTTAACATGGTATCAGAGTAGGTTCTCTGATATCTTCTGGTGGTCTTTGTTGTCTGCCGGAAGCCCCTAAAAATTTCATAAAATCCATTTTCTCTTCTTCTTAAATCTTCGCACCCAAAATCAAAGAGACCTAAAGTCTCGTGAGAACCCTAGAAAGACACTCCCTTCGTAAAGTCAGCCGTCGCGAGCCGCAACCCAATCGATCGCCCCTCTCCATTGTCGCCAGCCACTGTTCGCCGCCGGCCACCGTCACAGTTTTGACGGGTGACCAGCGGATCTGGACCGTCTCTTCGAGCGACGGTCAACCACGTCAGTTTCGGAAGCTACTTCTCCCTCACGCGCCGCCACGAGCATCAGATCTCTCCGATCTACGCCGACCACCGTCACGGTTTTGACCGGTGACCAGCGGATCTGGACCGTCTCCTCGAGCGACGACCAACCTCGTCGGAGTCAAGACCAAACTCCTCTTCACGTGCCTCTACGCGCTGCCTGTCTTCAGCTAGTCTCGAGTGCGTGTTTGTCACGCGCCGCCTTCTTGTCGGCCACCGTCACAGTTCCGACCGGTGTCTAGTGGATTTGGATCGTCTCTTCAAGCGCGACCTAACCCTGGTGGTCGCCGTCTCTGTCTCGTCCGCATGCGCCGTCACGCGCCTCCTCTCTCTGGTAGATCTCGGATGCGTGTTCATCACGCGCCGCCTTCTCGACGTCGGCTTCAAACCGCGCCGCTGCCGGTCGTCTCGCCGGACCTCCTTCTCTCTGTTCAGACCCTCCAGAGCAGCCATTGCTGCCATCTTCGTCTGTCTTCGTCTCCGCCATTGATGGACCAGCGCCTAGTCCTACCTTTTTCTGCTTTCGTCATCCTCTAGCTTTGCCGTAGGGGGTTTTGCCTCTGTGTTGCTGTTCTTGCCTTTTTCTCACTATATTTGCCGCTTTGTCAATTTCTTAAGATTGCAAATCTTTTTGATCTTCGGACCAGCAACTGTGATACTTCCAATCTCAGTCAACAATTTCACCGTTTCCGCCATGCCGTTCACACTGAGGGGGAGTATCGTTCCAAGACAACACTGCAAAGGAAATGTTAGTCCACCATGGGTGTAGTCCTTGCAGTTTTGTAACTTTTAGCTACTACTGTTGATCCCATCACCCATCCTGCAAACCAAGTATGGCAGTTTAGCATGGGTGTAATCTTTGCAGTTTTGTAGTTTTTACTACTGTTGATCCCATCACCCATCCATCATTGATGGGGATTCAGTCCTTGTAATTTGTCATTGTCCACCGCTGCTCTCCTTCATCCACTTTTGAAGTTGAAGTAAACAAGCTGCCATTAGTTCATTGACATGTGATAACCCATCTCTGTTTGCCTCACACTCTTGAAGACAAATCATCCAGTTCAAAACCAAGTTCAATTATTCCAAGCTTGGTTCATACAATTTGTATGCTCCAGCCTGAGGGGGAGTGTTAGAATTATTGGTTATTGTGTATGAGTTATGTGTGTATGAGTTGTGTTCAAGTGTGTTCCAACTAAGAGTGAGTTGGAAAGGAGTGTGGTTAGTTACTTTGTTTTCTATAAATGTAAGTGTAGAGGTGTTTAAGACCTCAAGTAATACATATTCCTGTATTCCATTTTAACACTCCCAACGTACTTGGTTGTTGTATTGAACAAGAAATCGGTTTGAGTTATTCTGTACCATTGCATCCCTTCAGATGAATTTCATATTCAGATTGTTGTTTCGATTCGTACTCTGTGTTAAGTAATTGCATGTGAATACTTATCCCAACAATTCCAAATATTCATGGCATAACACAATATTCTTCACCAAACTTCACATCCTCGTAGCCTTAAACAAAATGGGGTTGTTGAACACAAACAACTCATTTAAACGTCTTAGGCTATGTGTTTGTTCCTAAGACAACAAGTGAAACCCTTTCTTATTCAAGATGGTAATTGGCCATGGTTGAAGAGATGTGTGTATTTCAGACTGAGTAATGAGATAAGGGACCTTTGTTCCTTTTGCTGTAAGGAAGTTGGTTGTAGGATGCAACTGGAACTATGCGATTAAAGTTGGCCTTGATGGTCAGCTGGATTGATTGCTAAAAGTCATAAACAAGTTCTTGGTTTGAATTATGGATATATGGGGCCACTTTTTCTTTGATAGCTAATGTGACTAATGTTTGATCATTCTTGTTTATTGCGGCTATCTTCAATTGGCCTCTTTACTACCATGGTATGGGAAGTGGTTTGCTCTATGTGATCTCACCGAAAAAGTTTAGATGGAGCAAACTTCTAGATTCATTTCTTAGGTGGTAGTTCTTGAGACTAGTCAGTTAAATTTTTATATCTCTGTATAGTCTATAATTTCACAGGGTTTGAATAAGTTATCCCATGGTGGGGCACGTATTGTCCCAAAGGGGCAATTATCATAGTAGAGGTTTGGTGGGCTAAGACACCATGAAATCATTATGCTTGGGTTGATATGTTCTTAGGTAGAAAAAGTTGGCCATGACTATTCACTATAGCTTTTGGCCTAGGATTAATTGTTTGATTCGAAAAATGGATATCTAGATAACAAATTTTATATAGGCTCAGTTTGTTGAGACACTCCTTTGTATCCTAATACCATACTTTTTGCTAGATCGGGGGGAACCAAATTTAATCCTTGAAAGATACTGAAGAATGGTACAAAAATTGAAATATCTCACGTGTCTTTTGCATTCGGATGTTATAATTCACGTTTTGAAGCATGGTAAAAGAGTTTGAGGAAAAGGTCTAGAATCTGAAGTGAAAGGCCTTACTTGAGTAGTGGGGTACTTAGATACTGATTGTAACCTCTCCTCCTAACAAGAGATCTATTTTTGGGCATTGCATTTTATTGGTGATAACCTGATTTCTTAGAAAAGTTTGAAAAAAATGTTTGAAAAGTAGAATGTTGAGCCATGGCATCTATTTGCAAAACGTATAGAAGTAAAACATTGAGCTGTGGCTATTAAACTTAACCAATTATTTTACTAATGTAGATCTAGGGAGGTTATGCAGATGACACTCATTTGTGATAATCGAGCTACATCACCTCTAATCCAGTCTTTCAAATGGAGACCAGACACATTGTTAGGAATCTGGGTAAGAATCCTAACTTTCTACCTCACTCGCACACTTAAGTAAAACTCACAACAAGAAACGGTAATGAATCGACTATATTCACATCAAAGAATCAAGAATACAACTGGGAAAACAAGGAGTTTAACCTCCTTCACCAGGCCTGAACCGGTCTACAAGTCAAAGTAAAAACTGTCTACCCGTAACTACAAAAGAGGTCCTTTTTATAGACCTTTTCCCGCCCCCTTAACTGCTCAACAGTTAAGTACTCATCTTTATTTCTCTACTATCTTTCTCCTTTCATAAACCCTCCATGTCCTAACATTACTCCCCCCTTGAGGATCAACCTTGTCCCCAAGGTTGAACTCTGGAAAATGCTCTTGCATTGTTATCTTGTCTTCCTAAGTTGCACTATCCGCCCCTCCTACTTGCCATTCAACTAGAACCTGCTCCCGCCTGTCCTCCCCTTGCTGTTGTATCCTTCTATCCAATACCTTGGCTGGCCAGCAAGATGGCCCCTCCATCTTCAAATCCACTGGCCGAAAAAGCCGATAGCTCCATTCGTTGTGGCTCCGCTTTGACCTCCTCCTCTTCATCTTCCACTAATAACACTACCCGTAAACTCCTCTCAGGGCATTGGTGCCCAGGGCTGAAGGCCCCCCCTCCCCCCCCCACATCTAAAACACCTCCCTTCTTCCCTTTGTTTCAGAAATTCTTGGTAGGGAAGGTTTCGCGAGTTCCTTCCTCTACTATCACTTCCCACGAGGCTTCCTCCTCTCGCCGAATTACTCTCGGCCGTGCTGTCTCGTCTCACTGATCCGACGCTCTCGGTTGGGGTCGTTCTTCCCGGATTGCTCCTCGACGGTTCGGTTCTTACCACCACCACTCCTCCTCCTGTCGTTCGCCCCATGAGGGGGAATTTTTGGATGTCGTCCAACCCATCAAACCTAGCCCGTGTAGAACCTCTTCGACGTCTCATGCCAGTTTCATCGCCACCATCAAATTTCGTTGGTCGTGCGGTCTAACCTAGCATCGCAATTCCTCTTGTAGGCCCGCCAGAAAGTATCCCAACAACTGGTCGTTCGAAAACGCCTTCGTTTGTTCGGCCAGTGCTTCAAATTCTCTCACGTATTCTTCCACGGTGTTTGTTTGCTTGATTGCCGCCATCTTCTAAAAAATGCCGCCACGGTAGCGACTCTCGAACCTGATCAACAACGCTTCCTTGAGTCCCTCCCACGATCGGTTGCTCACCTTTTCCTTCCAAAACTTAAACCAATAACCGGCGCTTCCCTCCATGCTAATATGGGCCAGTTCGATCTTCTCCGCCTCCGCCACCTTCTGTATCTCAGAATTTTTCGGCCTTGTTAATCTAGTTCAAAGGATCGGGTCCTTCAAAAGTGGGAAACTCCACCCTTCACCTCCAATTGGGTTGGTTCTCTGAACGCTCCCCATCTCTTTCTCCTTCTGCGTCGTCGCGCCGGCCACCCCCATTATCATTGACTGAACCAGGCTCCCGTCGGAGCTCTCGCCGTTTTGCTTGGTTCGCACACCCATCAACCATAACAATTCTTGGATGTCTTTCCGCATCGCGATCGAATCTCTTCGGTTTGTCGCTGACTCCGCCTTCAATTCGTCTATGGCCATTTCCAAATGTTCCATTCGTCCTTCAACTACGTTCATTCTTCCCTCAATTCGGTTCTCCAGAGCATGTAACTTCCCTTCCATCCTATTCTCCCCCGATTTGGGATCCGGTAGGTCGGACTACTTTGTTAGGAATTTGGGTAAGAATCCTAACTTTCTACCTCACTCGCACACTTCAGTAAAACTCACAACAAGAAACGGTAATGAATCGACTGTATTCACATCAAAGAATCAAGAATATAACTGGGAAAACCAGGAGCTTAACCTCCTTCACCAGGTCTGAACCAGTCTGCAACTCAAAGTAAAAACTGTCTACACATAACTACAAAAGAGGTCCTTTTTATAGACCTTTTCCTGCCCCCTTAACTGCTCAACAGTTAAGTTCTCATCTTTATTTCTCTACTATCTTTCTCCTTTCATAATCCCTCCACGTCCTAAGACACATTGAAATAGCTTGTCATTCCTTATAAAGAATTTATTAGGAGACATTACTGCTAGCTTTGTTAGTTTAGATTACCAATTAACAATTGTTTGCATGAAGTTTTGGATATGACCACATATAACTTACGTATGATATGTAACAAACTTGGTACAAATTATCTATATGCTCTAGGTTGAAGGAAGTTGTTAGAAAGATTGTAAATTGATTAATTATATATTATATGATATTATTTAATATGTAATTACAATAATTATTAAGGTAATAGCTAATCCCTGCATTTATTGCTTTTAATATAAATAATGTTTTCCAAGTGTCACTGTGACATGGATTCCTATGCATCTCTCTCATTTTTCTTCCCCTCAAAATCATTTTTAATATATCAATATTCACCCAAAGAAATTATTTATTATTGCATTTTCCTGGATCGGTAACTTAAGAATGACTGATCTCTATTTATGAAAATATGTGCTCCTACAGACATTTAACTATTGGAAATCTAATCTGATTTTCTTTGCCTATGGAATCTTCAATATTCCTTATGTCCCATTGATAGTCAATATTGATAAAATTAAAAAATAAAAGTAAAGGTTTAGAGTACAGGTTTATATTCCATGTGGCAGGCACCTAGAAATAATGGTTATTTATCACACCCTTTTGATTTGATGCTTATGTTATGAAGTTCTCTATCTTGTAGGGGGTTCCTGCAAGTGTACAGATATATGCTAGCAGAAATGCGTCTCAAAGTCAAGCTGTTGCTCGACGTAGCTTTTTCCGATGTTCAACCACCCAACTTAAATGGAATCATGGCTCAACTGGGCTTCTAGTGGTGGTGCAGTCAGATGTTGACAAAACTAATCAGAGTTACTATGGGGAATCAAAATTATGCTATTTGACAACAGATGGAATACATGAAGGACTTGTGCCTCTCCGTATGTTCTTTCTGCTAGTAAAATAACTGATAATTGGTTATATAATCTCGATAATAAGTGTAACATTCTATTTTATTTTTTTTTAAATTGACAGGGAAAGATGGACCTATTCATGATGCTCAGTGGTCATATTCTGGCTTGGAATTTGCTGTTGTGTATGGATGTATCCTTTTCTCTGTGATATATAGAATATGATGATAAGCAGCATGAACTAAAGTTCCCACAAGTTAATATGTCTGCTGAAGATCAGCTAACATGGAATATTAGTGGCAAGGTTTGATATGTTAAACAAAATAGTACATATGGCAAAGTCATAAGCCCATTTTGGAAACAGACCGTTATTTTTGGATGCTTATACATCTATGCTAGGTAATGCTTTTTAAAAATATACTAGAGATGTCTTTCTATCATTTACTTTTTAAACACCTAATCCGCGTCTCATATATGGATTTTGATAAGATACACCAAACTGGTCAAGATGTTTCCTACTTAGTTTTTTATGCCTCATGATTCATACCATTTTAAGAAGTAAGATGGTGATTATTTTGGATATGTGTTGTATTTATGACTTCTTAATGACTCTCTATGGATCTCTTGAATGTATTTTTCCTTAACCTGATTTAGTCATGCCTGCTAAAGCAACTTTGTTCGACAAGAAGTGCAATCCTCTTCTAGAGCTTGGAACTGGTCCTTACAACACTATTCGTTGGAACCCAAAAGGGAAATGTATCCTTGGCTGGTGAAATGGCATTCTTTGTATTAAGTCAAATAAATGTTAACCACTTATCAGATGGAAGATTTCTTTCTGTTTTAAATTTTTAAACGGTTTTGGTAACAGTTGAAATTTTTAGTGGTTCAATATTCTTATGACAAGGATCTAAAATTGGGTTCCTTGATTGTTAACTTCAAGTTTTATGTTTGGCTGGCTTTGGTAACTTGCCCGGTGATATGGTATGTTCTTACTATTTTGAATCAATTATGCTCTGTTTTAGTTTTTCCTTTCTGTGAAAAAGGTCGGATGCGTGTTTAGCTTATCTATAGGATGTTGAACAACAAATTATGTCTTATAACCACTTCTAGAGAATAAGAATCAAAAGGGTGGGTTTGGGTAAATAACATCAATAACATCTGAATTCCTGGGGACTTGTACCTTATATATGTCCATGAAACATATTGGAATAAGCTAAAATAGAAGTTACAATAACAAACTTACTGAGATGACTTATTTTGATAGATTAACTAAGCTCTTCCAGACATCCCTTAAAAGTGTTATGTTGTCTTCATCCTTAGTGAATCTCAATCTCTGTACTCCATTTTTTTCAATGATTATTGACGTGTGGTTCTTATTTTTAGTGCTCCTCTCTTCAACTTATTTTGAAGAAATATTCATTCTGATTTTGGTGGCTTTGGAAAAAAGTGATTATTTACAAAAATTTGTGGTTCCCACAGATGTACATTGCATTTTTGTATTTAGTTATTAGAACAATAACTGAAATGAAAAATAAATCACAAGTATCTGTTGTAATTCCATATGATTCGTGCTCAAATGCTTACAAGATTGCAAACACATGCTCTGTATATGAACTTCATATGTTTTTCATGCTTATGTGCTAGGTATTCTGGGATTACATAGATAAAAAGCAACTTGGAACCACTAAGGCTGAATGGTCTGTGACTAGTGAATGGTCACCAGATGGGTGCTATTTCATGACAGCTACAACAGCTCCAAGGCTTCAAGTTGACAATGGGTATGTATTATTTGCCATTACAGGACCTTGAATTTCTTAATGCCTAAAAATATGCATTATTTTGTTGTTAATGTAATGATGCCATCATTGGCCCCTTTATTTGTTTCCATTAATTTGATCATATATAGTCAAAGGTTAATTTGGACAACAGTAAAATGCTTACGGGCAATAATCAGATGATTTGTGGGAGAACATTTTACTGATTGTTGCCTGTTTGTTTCCACCTTTTGGTGATCATGATCTTATTCACAAGGATTTTTCTTTTGTTATATTTTATTTTCTTCTTTTTAAGGATCAAGATTTTTCACTACAATGGGTCATTGTACTTCAAGAAGATGTTTGACAAATTGTACCAGGTCAGCCTTTTACTTTTGTTGATTCATTTGTTTTTGGGTTAAATATGTTTCTAGTTATTATATTTTGAGTAAAATTGCATTTAGTGCCTGATGCAAATTATGTACCAATTTCATCCCCATACTTTATGAATGAATGTATACCGTCCTTGGCAGCCAACAATATTAGAATCTTTCTGATGTGGCATACAGCGTTCTACATTGGATTAAAATTAAACGTTAACATGCCTGTGTATGGGTTTTGCCCAGGACAGTGCCCTTAAGGTCACTGATGGTGGCACCCAATTCAAGGAAGATGTTTGGTCCAAGCCCCGTGACAGTGCCGATTGGGAGAAGGCTAGGGTTAATGTCTCTGTTGTTTATGGTGTTATGCCACATGATGCTTATCGTGCTGCCAAGGGTGCCCTTACTGTCAAAAACCCAGTCCTGTGCCATCCTTTGCTGCTGGAATCAGCTTCGTTTATCACCCAAAGAACCCGTTTTCCCTCACTCCTCTCCTATGTTGTGAGGTTGTAGCTAGTCTTACGAATTTGGTTGCTCTGTTATTAAAATTAAGTGCTGTTTTTTGTGGAAGGAGGACTGAGTGTGATTATAGGAAAACAAATTTGGAGCTTGTGGCAATGATGAAGTTGTCGTGGTCTAAGTAGTGATTCATTGCAATTTTGTGTTTGTTGGTGGGATTGGAAGCATGGAAACGTTGCTTGTGAAAGGTTGGTAAGTTTGTTTTTCCGTTTTTGTTCATGAATTGGGGGTTTTGATGGTTTAGGGTTTGATATTATTGTTGGTTTGGGTGGAATGACATTTGAATAATGATAGTAAACTGTTAGGTTATGGTTGTGCAATGAAATCCTAGTGTTGTATATCTTGATCTATGCGGAGGAGTCGTGGATCGAAATCTACAGCATCATCATCTTCACTCACGTTTAGGAAGGACCAAAAGTTTGTAGTTACGGGGAAAGATTGTTGCTTCTCAAAGCCAACACATTGAAGAACAAATAAAGAATGTTCTGGAGATATAGAAACTGGAGAATAAATAAGAAAATTTAATTTAGTATTGAATTTTGTTATAATGGTTAGTGGTTTTTACTCAACAGCAACAGCAGCAAAGCACACCAATATACAAGGGCAACACACAAAGCAGCAAAAGGGGGACCTTTTTCTGTGTGGACTTCCTTCTAGTCTTTTTTCAAATCGACATCAAACCAGCCCTGCAAATATGAGAGGGGCAAACGTGCAATTTCCAACTAAAACATGTCAATATGCCAAACCAGACCCAGACACGTGGAGGTTTAATTTTAATCCACTGCGGAATGTCATTTGCCATATTATAAAGACTCAAACGTCCATGGTGGCTGAGGACGTTTTACATTCATTCATAAAGTGTGGGGATGAAATTGATACATAGTTTGTGTCAAGGACAAATTGCAATTTTATTAAGAAGAATAGAGATTAAAAACATATTTTAACTTTTTATTTTTCTTAGCACCTTTTCATAAATATAACTGAATTGCATGGCAAATATTTGTAGGTTGATTGGAAACCAGAGTCACCCAGTAAGTTTGGTGATATTGCTGAATTAATCAAGTCTCTAAATTTGGTCCAACTTGAAGATAAAAAACCAGCAGGTTCGTCACCACGCGTATAACATTGCATTTTGTTATTATGTGTTGTCTCTTTTGTTGTTTGAAGACCATGACCTACTTGCAGGTCAAGGACCACCAAAGTCAACCCAGACTTCCGTAAAAGCCTCTTCTGCCAATCCCCAAGCGCAAAAGCCTGCTGCGTATCGTCCACCACATGCTAAGAATGCAGCAGCTATTCAGGCACAGGTACACAGTCACACAATCTATGATCTGTCACTGTTTCTATTTTTAATTGTCAATATAAATTTTCAGCAATACTTGAGCATGGTATAAATTTATAGTTGTGAAGTGTTTCGGGTGTTAAGTCAAAATTTTCCAGTATATACATACATGTTTATGCATCTTGCCTTGAACTCTTAGAGCTGATCGGTCTTTAGTAATGCCAAAATTATTTGTATATTTGCAGTTGTTGGGAGAGACTCCTTCAGAGTATGTACCTTTCGTCCACTTCCACTTTATTTTATTTTTAAGTTCATATGATTTATATTCTGTTATGAATGGCTCTTTGTTGACTAATTTAGATCAATGAGCAAGAATGCATTACGAAACAAGAAAAAGAGGGAAAAACAGAAGGAGAAAAAGGCTGCTTCTGATGCCAGTTCTTCGTAATGGAATCAATGTTCTTCCTGACGCATTCTAAATTGCTCTTCTACACTAATGCACTCGCTCACCTGAAAATTTGAGGCTTAAGGTTTTGGTTTGCTAGATTTAATTGGATCACCACCTCTCTGGCAGTGAACTTTGGGAAGTTTTGGTTTGCTCAGATTTTGAGGCGATTGAAGTTGTTTTTGAGGTTTGTGCGTTCTTTAGTTTCTAGTTGGGGTATAAAAGGTGGAAGAAGATAAATCTCTTTCTCTTCTGATAAAAAACTATTTATTGTGAGAGAAGTTAAATTATACGTAGGTCACACATTCTTTTTGTTTCCTGTTGGGACGTAGAAGGTGAAACTTGAAGATAAATATATTTTTCTGCTGATAAAATATGCACTTGTTGTTAGAGAGAGAATTATAAGTAGGGTGAGTACAAATGCCGAGACGAGTGTGAAAGTACTGATGGAATGAGCTAGGGAAACTATTTAAGTTTTTAAATCTTAGTAATCTATCTAACAAAAGTTACAAGCAAGAGTTTCAGGATCGGTTAAAGTATTGAGTGTTTCTTCCTGAATTTTCTCACATTTTTTTCCTGTACTTTCTTACATTTATCTCTGTATTTTTTTCACATTTCTCTTTGCGTTTACACTTTTCAAAAGTAATATTTTTCAACCGATTTTAAGATCTGTGACTTCGGAAAATCTTTTTCTGTTGAAAGATTTTTTTTGAATAAATTTTGAAGTATGTTGAAAAAAAGTAGAGTGTAGGAATTTTTGAAATACAAGATAGTTTTGGAATTTTAAAAGAATGTAGAGATACTTTTGGGATTTTAAAAGAATTTAGAAATGCTGAGAGAAATACTCTAAAGTATTTAATACAAGAGAAGTGGAATTATACCCTAGGGTTCTCTCCCTCAGCACAACCTAAAGATAATTTTAGGTTTGGTTAAGCTTTTCTGGTGTAAATTCTTCAACCGACTTGAATCTTTCTTTGGTATTCCATATATTAAAGGGCAACGTAAAGGTCGAATTTCAGTTTTTGATTGGGAAAAAAGTGCAAAAAAAATCCGAACTATTACGCTAAATTTTGTCTTAGAATAAACATAAGCTCTATAATGATCCATAAAAACAAAATCACATCCACAAACCTTGGAACCTTTATCTGCTTAATTAGAACTGAGCTTGAATTTTATTGTTTCAAGGTTAAGGATGGCGATTTTTAAAGCATTTAAAGAAATGTAAGTATTACTTCTTAAAGGGTACAAATAATTTCAATAAAAAGAAATGTATGGTTTATTACATTCCAAAACATATATTAACTTATCAACCTCAAATAACATACATGAATTAGCAGAAGTGTAATAAATAAATGCTTCTTTTAATAATAAATCTCTTTCTTAAGCATATTTTTCTCGATAATATTACTACATTGTACATTCGTTACTCATGTCATCACGTGTCAAGTAAACTCACTGTATTATTTGTTGATAATGTTATGTGACATTCTTATAACGTAGTTATTGTAGGGAGGTTTAACATGCATAGATATCCATAATAGCAAGATATTGTCTAATATGAGCTAAGTTTTCATGGATAGGGATGAAAAAAAAACTTGTGTCTGCAGGTAACCGCAAATAAAATTCAGGACTTATAGTTGGTACCTACGAGTATTTATTACCTACGAGTTGTTCATAATGGGTATTTTAATACCAGCACATGTAAGTATTATACGGTCCGTGTATCCGCGGGTATCTGTTACTTGTAAAAAATAAAATTAAAATTAATTTATATTTCATCATATTAAATTTAATTAAAATTAAGTTTTAATTTATATTTAATTTAAGATCTAATCATGTCCTTTTTTGCTGGGAATCTCAAATAAGTTTCTTATTCCTTTTTCGTCTCAATTGAGTCTTCATTTTTGTAAATTGCTACAATTAGAGTCTTGCCGTTAATTATAGCAACGCTGTTAGGCTAACATACATGGCATGCCGATGGTGTTTTTTTAAATGACGTGACCCAATTATTATGTGATTCTAACGTGTATATTATCATTTTTAATTAAATATATTGGGGAAAATTGAATTAAATCCATGCTTCTTTCTTCGAATTAGGGATTGCGAAGAGAGAGTTAAACTTCTTTCTTCGAATTAGGGTTCATTTGAAGAAAATTTGGAATCAATTGCAGATGACCTATTCATGTTCGTCTTCCACATGTAATGGGTGACATAAGCAAAACTTTAATCTCGTTTTTCGTGGTGGTGGAAGATCTAGGATTGATGGTGTATCACCCATTTGTCTCTGTGGAGAGAAATCAGTTCTAAGAACTTCGAGAATTGCTAAGAACAAAGGGAAACAATTTTGGGGTTGTCCTAAGTACAAGGTAAAAGAACATGGATGATATGTTGTTTCTATTAGTAGTAAGTCCTTCTAATTGGTGTTTTTTTGTTATAGATTGGAAATTAAGAAGGTGGTTGCAATTTTTTCAAATGATGTTGTGATGATGGTATTGAGGAAAGGGATATGAATCTGAAGTGAGAAGGAAAGGATGAGTCTTTCTTGAACAGAGAAAAAATGGGAGGTGGTACAAAGATGATGAGTGATTTGCAGAAATCAATTAAGGTTGTAGAAAAATAAATAAAGGTGTTGATAGGGGTAGTTTTTTTTGCTTTGTTTGATTAATATAATTGTAATTTCAATATGGATGATAAATACATAATGTGCAATGTTGTAGCAATGTTTTTCATTGTACTTAGGATACACTGGATCTATGTTAGAATGTGTTTTAGTGAATGAAAGTTTGTTGTATTTAATATATGTGCGGACAAAGAAGTGTGATAGGAAATTGTTGGGAAACATGAGACCTGGCCACTATGTGAAACAAGATTAAAAATTGGAAAAGTAAAAAATTTGATGTTACGATGGGGCAAAGCATATTAAACCGGGGCCAACAATTGCACTGAGTATGCTAAGCAATCCAACCATCTTACGATGGGGCCAGGATGATTATTAAAAACCAAAATGCATGAGCGGAAGGAAAGTCACTGAATTTGATTAAAATGCTTTTAATTTGATTAAAATACTTGAAAATGAATCCCAAAATGGGGTTGATACCAACATTGGAAAATTCCATGATAAAGACGAAAGGGGGAACATTGCTTTCATTTTTTAAATTGAGCTAGTCCTACCAATTGACAAACTAACAGTAAAGACCAAAAAATAAGCACGTAGTTCTATTTAATTATCAGCTTGTTATCATCTCCATGTAGTGGCCTCATGATTCTTTCTACTACTACTACCATCTTCACTTCATCAGTGACACCATCTTCACTGGAAAACACTGCAACATAGTCACAAAAGTATTGTAGACAATATCTCATATAAGTATCTTCCATCTAGACTACCATGGTCACTAGAGGAACTCCAACTACAAACATCAACTTCCTCCTCCACAACTCCTTCACATTCATGTACCTCTTGCTCTAAGTCACCTTCACCATCAACTTCACCATCAAAATGAGTTGGAATTTCTAATACACTACCATCTTCTTCACCCTCATGGACCTCTTCCTGTATAAGAGGCTCATCTTCCACTTCACCAACACAATCACCCCTCTCTTATGTTCTAGTATCACCTTTACATTGACCACCAGCTTTACCTACACACTTATTGGACTCATGCAACACAAGTTCCACTTCTTCATCATCATTAATATATTCCAGCATGTGTATGACTTAGGGTTCAGAAACAACATGTACCACAAATACATGAATTTGACCATTAAGCCTAGCTAAGTTAATCATATGTATGGCACCGGTGTCATCAATCAAAGGCTCTAACCCGTCTTCCAACACCGAACCCTCTCCTACAGAGTATCACAAATATTTAAAACCTACATATCCCAAACCTTTGACTACACTAACAACTAGAAAGTAACTCCACATATCTAGGTCAAACGACAAAGTAGAAGTCTCACCTTCATTTTCAGGATCCCTTCATTTACGAACTTTCCTCTATGGTGGAAAATAATTTCAATATCCTTGTCCATTACACACAACACTATATAAATATATCTACACCTATGATGTAAACATATGACGACAAAAAATAAATGTATTAAAACAATAAACATAACGCACTCATTTATAGACTGTAAAACAACTTTAATCATACATGAGGGATATCACATCACAATCAACAACGCAAAGCAAACCATTTCAACCATAGGGGACAAACACTCACTTTCTTTTCGGCAATGAACCCTAATTCGAACGAATACTCACTTTCTTTTCACAACTCCTAATTCGAAGAAAGTCCTAAATTTAACTAAACTTTTCCCTAATTTCTTTAATTAAAGTTATCAATTTAAAAGTCAGAATCACCAAAATGAAATAACTAGCCCATATCATTTAAATAAACATATTCAACATGCCATGTATTCATCACTTTAACGGCTTTGCTCGAATTTAATGATAGAGCTCTAATTGTAGCAATTTTGCAAAAATAAAAACTCAATTGAAACAAAAAAAAGTAAAGGACCTATTTTAGATTCTCAACCAAAAAAGAGACATGATAAATAATTAAACCTTAACAAATTTGTCTCAATTGGCCTGCCCTATTTGTGCCTAACCTGAACCATTAACAAATTGATTCATCATTGTCATTGTTAATCTGATAATTTTGTAACTAGTTGGCCTTGTTTGGTCAAAGTGATCGGCTACAAAGTGATGTTTAAGAGGTCAGGTTGGAGTAGTCTCCTAAGAGTTGACCGGATGAATAGTACACTTATTTTATAAATCTAGTGTTATATCGTGGTAATTGAACTTTTTCATTTATAAATTTTGTAATTAATATAATAAAATAATAGTTAACTTTTCAATATGATTATCTCATTTATAAATTTTTTTACTGAAATTATATAATATTTCACAATAGCTAATGTTTTTCTATAAAAATTGTTCAATGGTAATATTCTAAAACTAAATGATTATTTAATGAAAAAGTAGTAAAAATATTTTAAAATTGTAAAAACCTAGTAGTTGTTTGGCTTTGCTCAAACCAGAACAAAAAACATTGAAAAGTACCTTTCAAAGCTTATATAAAGTGGTAACATTTTGTAAATCCTGGAATGACATACAATCATGCGAACACTAATAGTTGTTAAAATAATATTAAGTTGCATTTGATTTTTCTTGAAGAAAAATGTCAGCGAAAGGAGAAATCAATGGCAGTATTAAAATTGGCAAAATTGCAAAATCTTAATATGTCATATATGTTATCTCCAAAATTTCTCAACTGTTGTAATAAGCAAACAAAATTCTTCAATATATGTAAACGAGTCAAAATTGGATAATTTAGGAAAGATGGTGTGAAGGTGATTGATATCAGCTCTTGAATCTGATGCTTCTACTGACAGCTGCATTAATTCCAGAGGTTTCCCCTCCATAAGGAGCAGTGGGTCTCCTGATACTCTGAACCTGTCCCTTACGATTCTTAACAGCTTTTTGATGCTTCAGCTGCAGAACATTAAGATAACAAGGAAAAAAATAACAAATGTCAAGCAAGAAACACACCAGTTAACCAACAAAATTTTAGGAGTTTGTTCATCTCAATCAAAGTGAGAGTACCTTGTAGTTCTTTCTGGGATTCTTTTTTGCCTTGTTGCGATTGCGAGTTAGTCCCCTGTTCTTCTCCATCTGCAGAAATTGGTGACAAGGAAAAATCTTTAAATATGAAGGAAAAGATGAACAATTCAATTAAAAACCGTAGTAGATAGAGCAAGAACCTGAGAAGAAATTAAGCGTTTTCCTTCTACAGTCTCAAGCTGTGAGGAGACTGAAGTGTTCCTGTAAAAAGCAATCAATCTTTTGTTACAGAATTGAAGACGGTGGCAACAATAAAATTGAAATAGCCAAGGGCATAGCATTAACATATTACAAAAGAGCCAAAATGGTACCAAAATTTCACCTTGAGTAAGCCTCGGCTTTGGCTGCCAGTTTTGCAGCTCGCAGTTGTTCCACTTGTTTGTAAAATTCATTTTCTGAGTCCCCACTTCCATTATCATCATCATCCGCATCCTCAACCTCATCAGGTCCAAGGTCATCACCCATTTGATCATCCCTGTCACTGTCATCATCGTCCTCAGTCTTAATTCCAGCACCAGCCAACACCCGAAGCTCGTGTTTCCTTCGTCTTTCACCAATTTCATCTCTCTTGGGTAAATCATCATCACCAGAAACCACCTTACTCAAAAGAAGAGATCAGTTAGACATTAACCGGTTATATAAACAGTGAAATTGTTGTAGCCTAAACAAGAGTTTTTATTTAGTAATTAGTATAACAAAAGAGTTATTAAAAGTATACCGAAACATCTCTCAATATTAGAGAAGACTTTGGGACTTGTGGTAGTATATATTATCATATATCAAACAGGTTAAGTCAAAACAAAACTCTGATCTTGTTCAGATTGTACATATAACTTTATTTCGCTGCTAATAGATAGAAAATAACATCAAAATGACACTGATTGCCAGAACATTCCTCCACCTCTGGTGGGAGACTATGCTAGCGTATGGCAAGGCACTGAAGGTGAGATTTTTTCACACCAAAGGTCCTGAGGACATAAGGTTAAACCAAAGCATAATTAAGGACCCAAGTTCTTCCACTAATTTTGACCACTGTATCCTTGATCATTATAGAGTGGTTAAGACGACACTTTTTCAAGTGACTTAAAATCTACGACACTATAAAATAGCCAATGAAACAGAAATAAGAATTCATCAGGCAAAACTTTGAAGTTAAGTACCTTGGGTTTCTTCATATTTGCATTGAGGAACTGTGAAACCTTTTTGTAGCTAGAACCATTAATTAATCTTCCTTCCCGGGTGACATCTTCATTATCATCATTAAAATCATCATATGTTTCAAGCTGGCTGTGAAATTTGTACGTGGCTAAGTTCCAACATGTTTGAAACAAGTAATGTAAAGAATAGAAGAATAAAGTCATACCCATTAACTGGCCTTGAACGCTTTACTCCATTAGTAGGCTTTGGAGCAACATACAGACCCTTTTTCTTCAGTTTTTCCTCAAGGGAAGCTCTAACTTTTAGCATCTCCAAACTCTGTGCGCCAATGTGGTCCTTCTGCCATATTAAGGTTGATTTCAGTCAAATTAATAGTTTTTTGAACCAAGAAAAATAAATCAAATAAAAAGGTAATTATTTATTCAATAGAAAGTAGAAACTAAGTAATAGTACAAAACATCTTGTCATGATCCATAATTCACCTGAGGCTTAACTTTTCTTGTTTTCTGTACACCCTCATTTGAGGATCCCAATTTTTGTATATCTTGATTGCTAGGCTGCAGCAACACAGAAAATTGTTGACCGTTGAGAAATTTTTTTAAAGTTATCATTTGGAACAGATAACAATAAAAGCCAAAATTAATAAGTGATGACTACCACTGCTTCTTCTCCTGATTTGGCAGAGACAGGAGGCTGCTCTTGGTTTTTAGTGATAGAATCAATTGCCATTGGTGAATTCTCATTATCTGACTTTAATACTGTTTCTAACCCATTATTTCCTACAAGAATGTCTTCAAGTTCAACTGGAAGTTTTCTGTCAAGTTGTTTTATCTGTTGAGATACACACGTTAGAAAATTTGTAAAATCTAGGAAAACAAACTTCATCTCAAATCTGATATTTGTGACAATTGCATATCAATGAGTAAACGTTAGAAAATCAATTCACTAATCTAGCATGAATTATACCTGTTTTTCCAGTGTAAGTAGGGCTGCCAACATAGGGTGCATGCAATATAATAAATTATCCAATATAAGCTAATATATCTCTAGTAAATTTAGTTCAAACATTGATTATATAATAGAAGAGGACCAATGAAGACATGTCAGTCATATCACATGTCTATGCCCTTTCATATACTACTTCCAGGTTACTGCATTAACTGACAGTATAAAAGAAAGCCAAGGCATGAATAAGTGATCTCTTGGCTCTCCAACGGACAGAAGCTCTTTATATCACTATGTTAACCATAATAATATGGTAAATGATTTTGGAAAGTAGAACCTTACAGTCAAAGCAATTATCTAGTTTGAAAATAATAAGACCTGATCAGATAATTTCTTGATCTCTTCAAGGCGAGCTGTTATGGGATGATCATGGACTGACTGCCCTTCAGATTTGAGGAGAAGGTAGAACGTTATAGCTTGGCAATAGGACAACAAAATAAGCTGCTTCAACTCAAAATAACGTGCTTCTCCTTTCATAACTATTTTCCCCGTTTCAACCTGCACATAAGATAAAAATAATTGTAACGCAATACACTATTCATGCACGGGGAGGTAATTACCATAAGAAAGCAAGGGTATAGACCACATGTTTTACATTAACCCCGTAATACAGGTAAATGAAGAGGCAGATTTAAAAGCATTTGCACTGTAATGATCACAGCAGAAGAACTTCCTCTAACAGAATATCTCAATAGAAAGAAAAAAATAAAGAGAACCCATGGCTAAAAGAAACAAAAACAAAAGAATAAATGACTTAGACGTAATAACAGGAAAGCCTCCCTAGGTATATTGTTGATAGATACAATAAGTTTACTGACTCTTCTATATAGAATAAGTACTTTTATATTTATACAGGTTGTTGAAAATAGAGAAAAATAGGTATAGGAGTAATCTACCTTGTGTAAAAAATACACATAGGTACTGTACTTGTAATAAAGAGAATATGGACTAAGCCTAAATTACAAATATGATAGAAAATAAACAATAACAGATAAACAAAAGATAAAAGATAGATATCTAATATATCTAATATATCTAATATATCTAACACATGGTAAACTCTTTTTACATGGTTTGCAAGTCAAGGATAACAGAAAAAGAAAAGGTAGAAGAGCAAAAACCTTGCTTAAAAATGGGTTAACTTCACATTCAAGTTGTTTGTGTGCCTCATTTAGTTCAGACAACCAACCAACTAATTCTGGAGCAGACCTGGAAGGAGAAGATAGTCACTAGTCAAGAAGAAGCGTAGGAAAATGATAACATTGACATATATATGTTTTAATACAAATACATCTGAATACCTTATACTAATCCATTAATAGTGAATATGGCAGAAATTAAGCTAAGGAAATGCACGAAAAGGTAACATTACAATTTATAACTCAATCAATATGCTGAAAGATAAAGACAGCATCCCAACCTATATAAAACATTCATTTGCTCCTCCTTTGTCAAAGAATTCAATTCATCAACACTGAAAATTATATCCCTATCCAGTGGCTTTATTGCTTCGTTTCCTTTATCTGATGCCTCCTGTACATATATAGAAGTTCACTTGAAGTTTATAATCAAATATCATATACGCCTTTCACCAAATGTTGAATTTCCCTATTTTTTCTTCCTCCATTATGTTTCTCCTCTAGTACTATGAAAATTGACCACAAACAATAAGATAATCAGCAGCACTCACCTTCAAAGTTAATTTCCCATTATCTTTGTCTTCACTTAAATCCACAAGGTCATAGTCTTCCATTGTCAAGGATTTTGCCTTCTCCCTTTGTATTTGTAATGCCAATTCTTCCTCTTCTTTGGGGGCCTCATCATCACTTGATTGAAGCTTAAACCAAAATTTTATGATTACTCAACAGAAACTATAAAATGCATAAGTAAACAAATAAATGTTAGGCTAAAGATCGACTGCCAAGAGAAAATCTATGTATTGATGGTTTAAATATTGCATATGGAAGCATTTTTGTTTAGCTTTTACATGCATTGCTCAAATTCTCACCTCAAAATTACGATTTTCAGCACCATGTGAGAATTTTTTCCCACCTAAAGTAAGTTTATATCCATCCTCATCCTCATCTTCATCACCATCATCAATTGTATCATCACCTCCCCCAAACTTTGAACGTAAGTATTTCCTTTGCCTAATCACTAGGCACAACATACACATTGATTTAGTGAGATTACAAAAACCAACAAAGCCTTATATCACTAGTTGAGGTTAGCTACATGGAACATCCAACATCATTCGGCATAATTAGAACCAAAGCTACAAAAACATAATTACACTTCATTGAAATTACACCATGTAGTGAAATTACACCACTTCAATAGAATTTGCACAAGTAACCAAGGGACTTAACAAGAATTCTTTTCACAAGTCCAAAACTATAAAGACACTCTTAACCAAGAAATTCAACAAACATGAATTCAACAAACATGAATTCACAACATACGAGCACCAAATTGAGTACATATTAGCGCCTTTTATTTTTATAAATTATTTATCAAGTCCAAAATGTTTGCTGATTTTAGCTAATCAATTTAAGACTAAGTGTGTGTTTTGGTGCCTGGTGCAAATCTATCAGATTATAGTTTTGAAATTTAACGCAGTGGAATGTGAAAACTGTTAAGTAAAACCACCAGAACAGGAATCTAAACACACACTAACTAACCATTTTACAAACTGAACATAAGATTTGACAAAGACAGATTGTTAAAATCTGTGGTCTGTAAATCAATATATACTAACAACCAGAAAACTTGTAAATTTGTAATTTTCCAGTTTCTATTTCAAAAACAAGTTACAGATAAATAGGCTTTAAATTATTAGAGGTTAATTGCAAACAGCTGGATAGCTTTTACTTTAACAGAAGGTTGTAACAAAATTTACCATTTATACCAAATCCTTTCAGAAAAGTACACAGAAAAGGCATGCATTGTGATTCTATATCATGGTCCAGCTACAGCAGTTGAGTAGAGATGATATATTTGCATAAAAATGATATATGTACTATGTCTCAACTATTAACCCCATCATCCATCTCTATAACACTTTGAAGATTCAGATATGTAAATTTGTGTGTTTGTGTATGTATGTATACATACACACACATATATACAAATATATGTACGTATGTATATGTCAAACATAAAATATCATACTTTTTGCCAAATGGCCATTCCCATCATCTTCTTCATCGTCATCATCTTCCCCCTCATCATCATCATCATCATCTTCCTCATCGTCGTCATCATCATCATCATCTTCATCATACTCATCAACATCCTTCGACCAATACATGAAAGAACAGAAATGAGACAAAAATATACAATTTGTCACTAAAATCCTGTTTTAATTGTTAAGCAAACAGATAACACATAGAAGTTTAATCTGTCATGTTTCATAGAGTTAAAGAAAAAGTATGTGCAATTTAAAAAAATAAAAATGAGTTTAGGGTAACCAAAACCTTAACATCAAAAATGGGAAGCTCCTCATCTTCATCTGACTCTTCAGTACCATCATTTATGTTAAGGGGGACAATGTCCCTCTGCTTATGAACTTCAAAATCAAAGCATCAGACAAGTGAGTCAGCACAAGGCGGCCAAAATCATAAAAATTAGAATGGAGATTAAAAGTGTAGGTTACAGCAAATGAAACAAAAGAATTATTACTTCTCTGAGAAAAATAAATAAATAAAAATGAACAAATGGAGTTACATGTATCAATCTCATCATCCATGTCGTCACTGGAATAAGAATAAGCATCACGCTTGTGTTGAGAGCTTGTTTTAGAGTTCTTTCCTTCTTTCTTCTGATGACTTCTACCTCCTTTTTTCCCCATACTATTGTGTCGTTCTTCACCACCAACCGGAGAAAACAAAGAATATAGATGAAAATTTCCACCCAGTGAAGTGCAAAGAAAGAAAAGATAAAGAAAATTGTCTAGAATAAGGATCTTCAATTCTTTCGCATATTTGATTCCAAGACTAAAATACATATACGAACAAAGATTAATTCACCATTCTTAATTTCTCTTTTACTGGCAACTAACACAAGAATTTTGTTTTGCTAATTTCAGTCACAGTTATAAATCTTCACAAACCTACTCTCTCAGAAACTAATACGGCCTTAACTTAAAATTCAAATAGAATCATCATTAATAAGATTTAACAAACAAGAAAAATACATTTATATATTCAATTTATTTTTTATTATATCTAATAACATTCAAATTTTTTTAGTGAACGTTAACTCTTTATTTTTGTGAATTACTTTGTATTCTTCTATATCTATTTTAACTATCTTCTATCCATGTTGTCAACAAACTTTATCATCAAAGGCAATGATTTATTTAAAAAATTCTAGAACCACTTGTAAAATAACACAGTTTCCAGAAACTAAATTTTTAACAGGAATATTTAGTGCAAATGGTCATAATGGTACCTTAATCTTGGAGAAGAAAAATAATTGTCCTAAAAACTGTTTCATTCTCACCCTAACCTTTAATATATAAACCATAGTAGTCACATGAAACTCTTAACAAAATCTCAATTTTGTTCTACTTCTAGTAGAATTTTTCTACTGCAGATCAAATTATATAGAATTCAAGCCTTAGATGGTTGAGCTGAGTAGGGCATTGATACCAAAACCCAGAATGGTTTCACATGAACATAGTTATAAGTTCATAGAAATTGAAACAAAGTGCTCTAAACACAATGATGTAAAATTAAAGAAAGGCATAGTTAAAAGTAAATATGGGAGTGCTGGCTACTTATAAAGAACATTCACACATAAAATCAGTGAACAACACCCGACCCAAAAAGCCCATCATGGTGAATCCCAACCTTGTTTAGAATCTATCAAAAACAACAAAGCAAAGGAAAACTCAGGACTTTTCTAGCAATATAGCGGAACAAAGGAGTTTAAGTAACTGCCAAGGAAACTAAACAATATAACTCAAAGTATTTGGCAACAACAGAGCCATAGACTTTAAACCCATTTAGACACAAAAATAAAAAACTCATTAACATAATAGGGCTCTTAGAATAAAGTTTGACTAAAATTAAAAAAAAAAAAGGTGGGGAGGCATACAAATTGAAAGATGTTAGAACAGAGAATGTTTGTTGGAAATAAAAGGTGGAGGTTACCTTGAGAAAGTCACGAGTTAGTGATGCGAGTTCTGAGAGGGCACAGTTCAGAACGCAAATGGTGTTGTAAAGTGCACCAGCAAGGAGAAGGTACTGTGAAGGGGACAACAGCAGCCAAGAGAAAGTGAGGAGAGGGAGAGAGAGAGAGAGAGAGAGAGAGAGAGAGAGAGAGAAAGAATAAGGGTTTAGGCTACATTGGTAGGAGGATGAAAAGAATATAAAAGAAAAAAATTATTTTGGAGCAAATCTGATGTGCATCCTATAAAATTTTAAATATATTAAATATTTTTGTTTTTTTAATGTTTTAAACTTATTTTTGCATGCTCTCTATAAAAAACTAATGTGGATGTGAATATAATACATTTTATTTAAATATATTATTATATAATTATATAATTTTAAAATTATTTTACTTTTGTGCAATATAAATTTATTATATAATTTATAATTTCTATTTGTATATGTTATATAAAATTATCATAAATTTTATAATTTTTTAGGACTAACCTGATCATTTATTTAACTTTTTCATTTATTTTCACAAAATTTTTAAATTATAAAATAAAATTTATAAATTGATGAAATAATAATTAACTAGTATATGTTAAAACTTTAAAACAAATATGGTAAGTAAAACTCACTGTAATTTTCCTCAACTTTTATTGAGTGAATAAATTGTTAACGGGATATTTATATGGAACAAATAAATATTTTAAATCCTTAAACTTTATCTAAAAAGAAGTAAGGTGTTTCTTTCTGCTTCCATCAAATTTTGTCATGCATCCCATTAAACTGATTTTGATTTCCGGAATACACTAAATCAGTTTCGAATTTTTTAGCAAGACATTCATCTCTCCCCAGAAATTTGATGGGGGTGCAGCCCAAAGAAGGAGTGTGCAAAAAACAATAATGGGTCTCTCCTTCAGCCCAACCCAAAATTGATAATTTTGTTCCCTCTTTTAGACACAGCCGAGCTCTTTCATTCTCTTTTCTATTTTTCTGACAGTGGCTCTCCCTTCCTATGCCGTGCCTTACTTCTACTTCAATGCAATAGAACTGAAGTTCTCAAATGGCGTGCTGTTATAAGTACCACTATTTGTTTCTTCACTCTCATTCCCTGTGGAGAAAGCTTCCACTCCTTCCCAACAGCACCACCAGGACTTTCTCTCGCAATCTTCGAACTCCCACTCTGTTTCATTCTTCGGGCGCGCTACACTGGAAGGTAAAGAAATTACTAGTATTTGACGCTGCACTGTACTGTGTCATTGTCGCTTTTGAAATCTCTCTTTTCTCTTTCTCTTTCCCTCACTCTACCTTTCCACATTAGGGCTATTGCAGTGCTTCTACAGATTCGTTAGGAGCTGTTCCTGCAACTTCGTCACCTTTGGTTCCTGACACTGCATTTGGAACCGGTCAAGTCCTGCGGTTAGGTTCAGCTGCCAAAGGGGAACGTGTGAAGAACGCCGATCCTTTAAATAGCAGAGTTATGATCATTGACGGTACTTCGATTATTCACCGGGCATACTACAAACTCTTAGGTTCGTTTCGTTTTCTTTGCTCCTTTTTGTTGGCGCATAATTGCACTGTTCACTTTTCTAGAGTGTGGCGCATAATTGCACTGTTAGACTGTGGCGCATAATTGCACTTCACGGCTTGAAACTAATTATGAAAGAACTCAAGAAGAATCTTTGATGGCATAGTATCATACCATTTATAGTGAATTTTATAATCTAAGTCCAAAAAAGCTAATTTATCAGCACAATGTATACCTTCTATGAGAATATTTAAACTCCATTTGATTACATATTCCCAAACACTTTCTCTAAGAGACTAAGGAACAACTTGAATATCCAATAAATGTCTTACATAACAAAGATGACTAAGTTTCTAACCAAAGCCTCCTGCATCCAGCCACCTGAGAATGTTTTATGATCGAAACAGGCCCCAAAAAATGATGAGAAACTTCAACTATATTCCCCTCTAGTACGTCTAGACCTAGCACAAGCGACATTATCTAGACACCAACAAGCTACACCATGCATGTTCTTACTTTAACTCAACCTATATCTGGAAATTTCCAAAGAACTTGTATGTTAGTTGTTCCTCTCCCCGGTGTAGTTTTGTTGTCAAAAAATTTCAGAACCAATAATCCTTTATATCATTGAGTATATGTTTGTTGGAAGAGTTACTGGTCAAACTTACTAACTCTTTTATATGTTTGCTGGAACAGTTTTATTAGAACACTACTTGGAGACTAGATAAAATCAATAAGCTGAGTTGAATTCAAACAATGCATATCAGAAAAAATCCCCTGCAGCCAAAAGACCAAAGATAAACAGCAGTATCACTCTAAAAAAATAGATGGTGAATTGATTCTTCATTTGTTTTACATAGAGAACACATGGAACACAGAACATCTCCTCTCAACTTCATTTCCTTATCATCTGGCAGCCTCCTGAGCAAAAGCTTCCATAAAATACTTTTACAATAATTATTTAAAGTCATTCAAATAATAATTTGTGATTATTTTAGCAAAAGAAATTACACTGAGACATGGAAATTAAACTCTTTTAAATATGTCATGTGTTTTATAAAACTTGTGCTTTTATGTGTATGTTCTGTTATTGATAAAACTGTTTTGGTTTCCTATTATTTGCTGTGTTTTCGTTTTGTAAATTAATCGGGTTTTTTTTGGAGTAGACTGAGTGTAACCATTGTTGTTAATCTTTTTTATGGTGTGATAGCAAAGTTGCACCATGGTCATCTAACACATGCTGATGGAAATGGAGATTGGGTTTTAACGATATTTACGGCTCTATCGCTTGTAAGTTATCTGCATAGACATATATGTGGATGTTTGACATTTATTTTCTCATTTTAATCAGTAAATTCTTAAGCTTTTATTCTCCTAGCATAAACCTTTTTGTCATTTTGGTGGGAAACTATAAATATATAACAGTGGATACTAATTTTAGTGACCATTTAAAAATATAATGATTAGGGCAGACATTAAGTAATACGTAAGGGTTCAGTTCCAGGTAGTTTGTTATAATATATTCTTGGAATTAAATTTTACAAGACTGTAGACATATATTGAGATTTTTTTCTGTGTTTTTGTTATTTTCGGTGAGAACTTGTAGTTTCTCTTTCATTAATCACTATACATGGAGTAGTGATTATCAAAACTTTGGAATAAATTTTTTTGTTATTGAAGTTGGTGAATCATGAGTCTTTAAACCAAATCATAAAATCTTAACGTCAATAATAGATTGCAATCTGTGAAATAAAGTAATACAGAATTGAGAAAGAAAAATGATAATCATGATAGACTTGTAGGTTTATTCCAAACAAAATACGTTAAATAAAATTTAATATAGTTTGCAGAGCAATTAGAAAAGTAAAGGGTATTGGCTTGAAGTCACTTTGGATAAGCTGATCAGTGTGTTTAGAGTAAAAGATTAAGCTCTTAAGTTAAATTATTAGGTTTTTATATAAATACGATTTTCATCAAAGTATATCTATGAGTATAATCTTATTATAATATCTTACATTTTTATATTATTTTCTCCTGACTGACATTATGGTTTCACTATATAATATGAACACCTTTATAATATAATCATTTGTCTGATTAAATATCCTTTCTGATGTGCTGGCAAGTTCAAACATGCAGACTTGTAAGAGCTATAATTTAACTTTTCTGTGGTATTTTTCACTTTTCCTCTTTATTAGTCTTAGAGACTTAATTTTATTTTATATTGAAGAAGTTTTGTAGTTCACTTTTCTTAATGCCCTATGGAATATTTTATATTATTTTGGAACTGAGCCACCATTTTTTATTTTGGAACTGAGCCACCATTTTTTTTGTTACTTTTAATTTACAATGTAGCATGTATATTATGATTTTAAATGTGGTTGATAAGACACAATATTTTCATCTTGTGCAATTGATATGTGTTGTTTTTAACTTGTAGTCATTATTTGTCATTGTTCTTGCAGATAATTGATGTTCTGGAATTTATCCCCTCTCATGTGGTGGTAAGTTTTGTCCATCTTGTATTTATGTATGTGCTGAAGCATGTATTTCCGAAAATATTTTCATTGTTAGTATCTTTTTCCCTATTATTTCAATCTTATTCTTTCTTCTCATGTTTATAATCAGTTAAACTTATGGCTATTGTTTGGTTTCTTTTACCCGCAGGTAGTGTTTGACCATGATGGTGAGTTATAAAATACAGCCTCTATATTTGCCAGCATGATTTTTTGTTTTCCTCTTTTATATCCTTCGTGCTAGTAGAAATTTAGCTTTTCTTTAACATTGTTATACTTCATTTTGTACTATTTTACTTTTTTTTTTTAAGTATAATGCATGGTATTGATTCTGATAGTCAATTATGAATTATATTTTTGGTGCAGCTCTTTGCTGTGCTCCTTATATTTTGATTGCAATAGTATTGGTTCCCATAACTGAATTTGAATTGCTCTATTTACCATACAAACAATGAAATAGAAGGGCAAATTAGGAAGGCCCAAAATGTGTATGAGAGGAGAAAGTGGAAGCCCATTACTTAGGGTCCACAGACACACGCCCACTGATTCTGTTGCAACAGAATTGCCTACGTGGTTGTGAGGACAGGAGGAGAGAGGTACTAGGGTATATGGGAGAGGGTGGTCTCTGGGAGAGGGTTGGCTGGTTGTTGGGAGAACAAACCAGAACTCTGGGCTGGTCTTGTACGGGAAGAGAGTGTTGCTAAACTTCTCTGTTTGGGAATATTGAAACAATACCCAGAATTTTCTTCTCAAATTCCTTTCACTGTTTTATTGGTCCCCTATCAATATTAAAAATATCGACTGTAATACAATAAGATGCTGGGAGGCAAAACATGGATTGAAATATAGGATATTACAATGGGCATAATGGATGCACCACTAAATAGGAGAGGTGGCTGTGGAGGAAACAGAAGAGTGGACATACACAAAATTCTGGTACTGTTTGTTTGATCTTTAACACAGGAGATCTGTCAAGTTAGGTGTGCATTTTCAAATGGTTCCTCCATAAAAGAATTGGATTCATACTACAAATATCTTATGAAGTTAATGTCTTAATGAGAAGTTTTAAAAAAGATTAAATTCATGCATATCTTTTTACTCTGAATTCCAGACTGGCCTTTAAGGATTCAATTTGTCACAATATTCAGCCTTATAGAGTCCTTTTCAGCATATTGGTTTTCTACTGTCTTTCCTTTTATATGATATTTAATGATTTCCTGTTGGCTAAAGATCGCTGTGCTGCACACCTCACTAAAACATGGAATGTACATTTATTCTGATGCTCTATTTCTGTTGGACTACCTTTGCAGTACATGCTAAAGTATTAGGCATTTGTTTTAAAATTAATAGGAACTTTGTGGTGAAAAGTTAATGGAGTTGAATGGTTTTATGCTATTGTAATATTTGGGTTCATTCTTTTTCGCATCTTATCTTGTAGTAAAGCATTCATATCAGGTTTATCTTAATCATAAAATGAAGAGACAAATATAACTGAAATATAGGTAATTTGATGTCTAATCCTTAGCATTTTAGGTAGCAGCATCCTTTAGTTTCGCTAGAAACTGTAGAGGAAGGAAGATTTTTGTACCTGGAAAGTATAAATAGATAAGTAAAGATTAAATTACTGTTTGCTGCATGAATTCCCCCAAATTATTGCTCTTGTACTCTAGAATGTTGTATATAAATTGAACTTGTCATGATCTGGGAAGATGGTAGCATAGGAAGAATACTATGTTCAGTCAAGTACATATTGCTTCTAGTTCTAGAAGCTGTTGATGTTCTGGTGGTATCTGGGGATCTCTTCTTCCTAGCAGCTAACTTGCATTCTCAGGTTCATTGGCTTGTAAAGCCACTCTCAAATATATTTTTAATAGAGAAAACCTTCTCATTTCAGGACTTCCTTTTGGTCATACTTATAATTCATCAAAAGAAAGTTTTACTGCAAAAGGTATGTTTGTTTTCGAGTTTCAATATTTGCATAAAATTGGCATATGCAAACAATATCAGAATTTGAACCTCATTCTTCTGTGGTTATATATGGGCACAGGTGGAGTGGTATGCCAATCTGTTTTTTTTCATGCATCTTTTATTACATTATTTGACTTACTCAAATAAAGTGTACTTTTACTTTGTTCACTCACCCTTAGTAATACTCCTCTTGCTCCTGGCTCTATGTATATGTACCCTTTGATATTTATATGTCTAGGTTTCATTCAGATAATACCTGTCATCATAAGGTTGGAGGCTATCCAAATAATGATGTCAACTGTTCTGGGGTTTAGTCAAGAAAGTTGCGTGAGACATAGGAAAATATAATGCTTTTCGTTATATTTGTAAACCAAATCACAAATACAATCTATCTTTTTCTCTATAAGATGGGTTGGCTTAATGGATCATGTCCATAGAAAAGAAGAACTCACTTCACTTGCTTACTCAAAAGCCAAGAGAGAAAGCCAAGCATTTTTTTAGTACAAAAAAAAGGAAAAAATTGATATACGTCAGCCTTCACATTAATTAGACTGAAGGAAAGCGTCATGCTTCAAGGTCCTTAGATTAGACCACTGGCTTGTTTAGCCTAAAGGCAGAATCAAAGCCAGAAGGAATTATAGACAAAAGCACTTCTACTGCCCTCAAATTTAGATTGAAGAAATGATAGGTCTGCCTATAACCCTATCAGCTCGAGAGCAAGATAAGGAGGGATGGACTACTTAGACTACTTAATTGATAGAGCCCGACACTATTATTGGATCCAAAAACTCCAATAGGTGGATGGAATGAGCCCCCTAAGCCTAATCCAATTCCACATACCTATATATCACACCAGTGATTTGAGATTGTTCAAAAGACAGATCTGACCCTTTCGCAACTCCTGCATTTAGATTGCTTCTTACTCTTAGTGGTGGTTTACGGTTTTATGCTAACAACTCAGGTACAAATGCTAACCACCTACATTAAATACCTAATCTAACAACTACCTATATTTAATATGTATTCTAATAATCCCCCTCAATCTGAAATATACAAATTGTATGTATTGAGCTTGGAACAAATAAATTCAATTTGAGGTCCCCATAAGGTTTTTTTTAACACATATGGAAGTTGGTCATTGGATCCGACAAACTCTATAAGCTTCCTTAAACAACTTTTCCCGAACAAAGTGGCAGTTAATCTCTCTGTGTTTAGTCCTTGATTGGAAGCACTGTGAAGAGCAGTTTGGTTATCACAATGTATCTTCATTGAATTTTACAAAAGCTTAATTGTTGGAGGAATTGTATTCTCCATATAAGTACACAAGTGATGGATGTCATTGCCTTATACTCAACTTCAACAATTTGTACACCATTTTGTTTCTTGTTCTTCCAAGAGATAATATTTCTTTCAAAGAAGACACAATATGCTGTAGTTGAGTGTCTGTCCATAGGAGAACCAACCCAATCAGCATCACAATATCCAAAGACTTGGGTATTTCTTTTATCTTCATACTTGGAGCCTTTTCGAGATATCTAAGAATATGGATGACAACATTCCAATGATCAATACAAGGATTTTGCATGAATTGAATCATAATTCCTACTGCAAAAGACCAATCTAGTCTAGTAATGGTATGATAAATAAGTTTTCCAACCAATCTTCTATATCTTTTTGGGTCAGAGAAAGCTTCTCTTTGTTCTACCATTAATTTCTAATTTGGTTCCTCAGGATAATCCATTGTTTTACAATCAATCATGCTCGTCTCTTTTAGGATGTCAAGAGCATATTTCCTTTTGACAAATTGCAACTCATTCCTTTGATTCATCTACTTCTATGTCCAAGAAATATTTGAGACTACCAAAATCCTTTGTTTGAAAGTGATTACGTAGGTGTTCCTTTAACTAAGATAATATAGAACATTATTTCTTGTAATCACTATATCTTCAACGTATACCATTAAGTATACATTTTCCAGGGGAGGTGTGACAATAGAAAATAGAATGATTTGCCTCATTGGGTTTCAATTCAAACATTCGAACAATGTGGCTGAATTTTCCAAAAGAAGCATGTGAAGATTTCTTAAGACCATAGAAAGAGCAACGCAATTTACTAACCAGACTAGATTCCCCTTGAGCAACATTCTTAACATCTAATTGGTGAACAAGCCAATGATGAATGACTGGCATGACAAGGAAAAGTCTGATAGTAGTTATTGTTGCCATTAGAGAGAAAGTATCACTATAGTTAACCCATAGACTTGAGTATATCCTTTTGATACCAATCGAGCTTTAAGGCGATCAACTTCATCAATAGGTCCAACTTTTAAGGAATAGATCCAACGACATCTTATTGTTTTCTTTCCAGATGGAAGAGGAACTAACTCCCATGCACAATTTTGTTCAAAGGCCTACATTTCAACGATCATGGCCTGTTCCCATCCAAGATGATCAAATGCCTCTTTCACATATATAGGCATGGTAATAGAAGATACAAAGGAGATAAAAGAACAATAAGGAGACAAACAATGATAACTTAGAAAATTATGAACATGATGAGGGTTTCATGTAGAACGAGTGCCTTTGTGAATGATAATAGGCCAACTAGAATCCTCATTATCAAGAGATGTAGTATGTAAGGAGGATGGTGAATAACAGGATGTTTCATGTGGCTTTGGATTAGTCATTGCAATTTGTTGTTGGTAGGTGATAAAAGCAGGAGGAAATGGTCTAGGTGGATGAGAAGAACTTAGATTATGCGGAGATGTTGGAACAATGTTAGGAGTAGGATACACAAAGGGCTCAACTAAAAGCAAAGGCAAGACTTATTGGACAAAGTTAACATCTTGTGTGGATGAAGAGAAGAAATTAGTTCTTCAAAAAAAGGTGACAGTTGCAGACTTGTAATACCTTTTAGTGTTAGTTGAGTAACATCAATACTCTTTTTGAAAGCAAGAGTATCCTAAAAGGACACATTTGATAGTTCAAGCTGATAGTTTATCCAAATTTGGACACACATCATGTACAAAACACCCATAACCGAAGACCCATAACCGAAGACTTGAGGAGAAATATGAAACATAGGTTTGTTTGGAAACACAATGGAATATGAAACTTTATTCTCCAAAGAAGAAGAGGGAATTCTATTAATAGGATAACACACTAAGAATGGCATCACCCTAGTGATGGACATGAGTATTGACACCAAGCAGTAAGGTACGAGCAGTTTCAACTATGGGTCTATTCTTTCTCTCTGCTATACCATTTTTCTTTAGCATTATCACTCCTTAAGATCTTGATCGCTTGGCCAAATTTTTTATCAATTTCATTAATGAATGACACTATTCAAAAGTTCAGATAAATCTTTCACTAAGTAAACCCAAATATAACAATAATATTCATTGATAAAAGTAACAAAATAGAAAAGGATGAAACTCAACTTGGAGCCAAATATCAGAATGAATTATGAGAAGGATGAATATGTTTTCCTAATCGACATGACTTGCATTCTAAGACTTGAAGTTTGCAAAGTTTCAGAATCATTCTACCAGCTACCAGCTGATATTGGACCATCCATTAATATCAAATTTTCCATATCAATAAAGGTCATGTGTAGAAGTCTTCCTTGACTGTTTTGTCACATCTTTATATTCCTTTCTCAAGCTTCATTTGAGGACCACTATATCTATCTGCTTATAATTGTGGGTTGTAATATTGTGGTTCTGCATTGCCTTGATATTCTACTATGGTAATATTTGTCTCATGTTGATTTGTGGGGCTTCAATTCAAATCATTGGGTAGTTAATATAGGTTTTACTGTGTTTTTAGAATGTCTAATTGATTAATTTACCTTTTTAAGTGAGATTTTTCTTTATTCTTTGACCAATTCTGTAATGCTTTAAAATTTTATTTGTTCTTAATTGCATGTACTCTTTATTTGAAGGTCAGAATTTTCGGCACAATCTATACCCCGCATACAAGAGCAACCGTCCTCCAACTCCTGATACCATTGTTCAGGGACTTCAATACTTAAAAGCATCCATCAAGGCTATGTCCATAAAAGTCATCGAGGTAAGTAGATGAGTTCCTATTGCTTACAGATTAAGGGTGTAATATAATTGATACAAAATTCATTCAATGATAGGTTCCAGGTGTAGAAGCAGATGATGTGATTGGAACATTAGCCTTAAGAAGTGTTGATGCTGGGTACAAGGTGATCTCCGTAATTATTTTTTTATTTCGAACCCTACTCTAATGCACATTTCAGATTTTTGACAAAATAGTGTTCTCTTTGGCCAAATGAAGTACGATTATAGTTCTCTTTAACACTTCTTTTGGAACACAAGAAGGAAAGTTGCATGGTAAGAATGTTGGGAAAGTTAATTTTGAAGGTTGTTAGGAAAAAATGATTTAGCAGATAAAGTGGCAAAAAATGAAGTGAACCACATGTTAGTGACACAGGGAGCAATCTCCTTATCTACCCTAGTGTATCATTTTGATAACTTCAAATTATGATGTGAATCCAACCGGGCTGCTATGCTGAGCTCCATCCTGCCGAGCTCCATGCTACCAAGCTTTTATGTTGTCGGATTGATATGTTGTCAGGTTGATAGGAGATCAAGCTTCTATTCTATCGGGCTTGTGAGAAATAGAGAAGATTGGGAGAAAATATCCCTTGTGTGTTTAGCATACACATAGGGTAGTTTATTTATATTGTAAGATATGGGCCAATGCCCTTAATACAGAATAGACTAAGCCCAAATAACAGAAACACACATCTTAATATCTAACACTCCCCCTCAAGCTGGAGCATATAAATCATATGTTCCAAGCTTGTTACAAAGATAATCAATTCTAGGTCCTCGTAAGGACTTAGTGAATATGTCTGCCAACTGGTTGCTTGAATTAACAAACTCAGTCTTGATATCTCCGGATATGATTTTTTCTTGAATGAAATGGCAATCAACTTCAATGTGTTTGGTTCTCTCATGGAAGACAGGGTTAGAGCTAATATGGAGAGCAGCTTGATTATCACATATAAGTATCATGTGAGTGACATCTCCAAATTTCAATTCACTCAACAATTGTTTAAGCCACACAAGCTCACAAGTAGCTGATGCCATAGCTCTATATTCTGCTTCTACACTGGACCTTGCCACAACACTTTGCTTCTTACTTTTCCAAGATATCAGGTTGCTACCAATAGAGACACAATATCCAGAAGTAGACCTCCTATCAGAAGGGGAACCAGCCCAATCAGCATCTGAATAACAAACAATTTTTGTATCGTTGTTAGGGCCATATAGCAAACCTTTCCCAGGTGATCTTTTAATATACTTCAGTATGCGAACAACTGCATCCCAATGGTCTTCACATGGGGAGTTTAGAAATTGACTCACCACACTAACTGCGAAGGAAATGTCAGGACGCGTAACAGTAAGATAGTTTAATTTACCAACTAGTCTTCTGTACTGTTCAGGATCTGAGAAAGGCTCCCCCTGATTTGGTAGGAGTTTGATGTTAGGGTCCATAGGTGTCTCAACAGATTTACAGTTCATTAACCCTGTTTCCTCCAAGATGTCTAACGCATACTTCCTCTGAGATATGACAATACCATCACTGGATTGTGCTACTCCAATACCCAAAAAGTACTGAAGTTTGCCAAGATCTTTGGTTTGAAAATGATGACAAAGGTGTTGTTTCATCTGAGAGATGCCAAGATAGTCGCTTCTTGTGAGAACAATATCATCGACATACACTATTAAGTAGATACATCCAGCACTCGAGTGGCGATAGAACACTGAATGATCCGCTTCACTGCGAGACATACCAAATTGTTGAACAACACAACTGAATTTACCAAACCAGGCCCGAGGAGACTGTTTTAGGCCATATAAGGATTTGCGAAGACGACATACCAATCCAGATGACTCCCCCTGAGCAACAAAGCCAGGCGGTTGCTCCATATAAATTTCTTCATGCAAATCACCATTGAGGAAAGCATTTTTGACATCAAGTTGGTAAAGAGGCCATTGTCGAAGAGCGGCCATGGCAATGAATAGGCGAACAGAGGTCATCTTTGCCACTGGAGAAAAAGTATCACCATAATCCAAACCAAAAATCTGTGTGTAGCCTTTGGCAACCAGTCGAGCTTTCAGACGATCAATTGTACCATCAGGACCAACCTTGATAGCATACACCCACCTGCAACCAACAACAGACTTTCCAGATGGTAATTGGACAAGCTCCCAAGTTCCACTTTCCTGTAAGGCACTTAATTCATCCATCATAGCTTGACGCCAACCAGGATGAGTTAAGGCATCACCCACAGATTTGGGAATTGACACAGAAGAAATGGATGAGAGACAAGTATAAAATGATGGAGATAATCTGTGGTAATTAAGAACAGTATAATGGGGGGAAGGGTTACGGGTAGAGCGTATACCTTTACGGAGGGCAATAGGCAAGTCAAACTCAGTTGCTGGAGCCGGAGGAGACACATGAGGCGGCACCGGAAGTGAGTCATGAGGGAGACAATTACGACGACTATAAACCTGAAGTGGTGGAGGTGAAGGATGAGCCTGTGGTGAATGAGAGTCTAAAGAAGGAGAAGACAAAAGGGGTGGAGTATCACCAGGAGGATCACAGACAAGAGGAATATCAACAGTAACAGGGAGAGGTACAGAAGAACATGAAGAACTTTGATCGTTGTTCCAATTCTTCAGCAGGAGTGGAAGCAGGAGGTAATATATCATTAAAGTCATGAAGAAGGGCATGAATTTTACCCAAATAATCTGCCATGGGACCAGGATTGCGCGGACCAATAATAGTTAATAGGTCCTGACAAACACCATAAAGACGCTGAGTGTCATTGGTGTATAACAACTTCGCTTGTGCCCATACTTCTGAACATGTTTCATAGGATCGAAACATTTGTTTCAGTGAGGAGTGAATGGTGGACTTTATAACAATGCATAACTGAGCATCAATTTTCATCCAGCGAGAAGTGTCATCTATGGGAGCAATAGTCACATTTTGAGTAAGATGATCTAAGTACCCCAGACTCTTCAACCAAAGTTTGATGTCGGACGCCCATGTTGCATAATTTGTGCCATCTAACTTGTCAATGGACAAGTGTACATTCACATAATTGGTATATATTGAGGGATCAGAAGATGAGCCACCAACAGAGGTGTTTGTAGATGAGGAAGACGCCATAGAGAGGGAGAAACCCTAAAAATTCAAAGTGCTCCGATTGACGCAACGACCACAGATCCAGAAAGAGGGCGAGGAGGCGATCACGGCGGTGCTGATCGGCGGCGGAAAGCTCCGGCGACGCTCCGGCACGCGCGGCGGCAGCGGCGAATCTTGCGGCGGCGCGTGGGTGCTCCGATCGCCGCGATCTTCGTGCGACGGTGGTCGCCCGGCCGAGACGATCCCGATGGTGTGGTCGCCGGTCGATTCTGGAACTCCGGCGACGGCAGCGGCAGCGACGGCAGAGGCGGCGACAACGGCGGCAGTGATAGGTGCCGGAGACTGTGGAGTTGACTGGAACTATTCCTGTGCTCTAGATACCATGTGAGAAATAGAGAAGATTGGGAGAAAATATCCCTTGTGTGTTTAGCATACACATAGGGTAGTTTATTTATATTGTAAGATATGGGCCAATGCCCTTAATACAGAATAGACTAAGTCCAAATAACAGAAACACACATCTTAATATCTAACAGGGCTACTATGATGTCTGCCAGGTTGCTATGTTGTCTGGCTTCTATGATGCCAAGCTTCTATGCCGAGCTTCCATCTGCTGTATGTGTGAGCCGCAAGGCATAATTAGAAGAATGCCATGCACGTGTCCATGATTAGTGGCTAGCTAAGTGATGGGCTGAGTTTGATTGGTTTTGGGTGACTTTTGGTTGCCACAATTTCAGTATAATCAACCATTAAGCTTGGTTAGAAGAAGGTTAAAAATTTTCAGCTGAATAGCTGTGCGATTGAATTTCTTTTCACTAACTTCCTGTGGTTTGACAATTGAAGATTCTTGTTGTCCTCTGTTGCCAATTGCCTCTTCCTGGTAGTAATTATCATTTAGTATAAGTGAAAGTATCATTGATTTTCCGTTCTTGTTTGATATGTATATTTATTGGTCTGCTGATGGTATTGAAGTTATTGATGTTCATTTTAGCCTTGTCGAGGTAATTATATTTGTTTTTGATGAGGCTTGACGGAATTTTTTATTGCTAATCTTCTTGGATGGGCAATAGCACTTTCTTTTAAAGTTATGATGGGGTAATTGTGCTTGAACAAAGTTTTAAATAGCTTGATATTTATGTTTGCATTGTGGAAATGGCTCCAATGACATTGCTAAGTCACCACTACTGATTATTTTATCTTGATGATAGGTACGAGTTGTCTCCCCTGATAAAGACTTTTTTCAGATATTGTCTCCTTCGTTACGGCTCCTTCGAATTGCTCCACGTGGTGATCAGTTAGTATCTGGCTTAATCTCTGTTTTTTTGTGCTTCTAATCATTCAATGCAATAACTGATAGCACTCTTTTTGGACTTTAATACAAAGAGAACCGTCTGATAACCATTCTCTGCTTACCCTTTTATATGTGGAAATTGATATTACCATAGCAAAATTATTGATAACAAATGGATCCATTTTGTACATTTAGAACTCTCTGGTTTTGCACTTTTAAAAGAGTGGCAATGTAAATATTATGTTAACTCATGTTTCCCTTTCTCTTGATATTGCTTTTTGAATACTGCATGGACTTTTTTTTTTGGGTAAACTAATAGTGAAAAATCTATATTAAATGGAATAGTATTTTCATTGCTAATTGTACCTTATTAGGAATGTAATGCCAACCCATGTTGCTCTCTCTCTCAATATTACTTTTTGATTTGAGTATTGCATGAACATAATCATAAACTAATGATGAAAAACCTATATTACATGGAACATAATCGATGTTGAATGCTTAATAACAATTAAATAATATGCTTCATAAATCAAATCAAAACATAGTTGAACAAGGCTAGCACACAGTTTTTTAAAATTTTATAGCCTTGTAATCTGTTTAGCTATTATGGTTGAAATTTACAATGTAGTTTATTATGTTTTACTGTTTCTCTTTTTTCAACAGGATGGTATCATTTGGTGTCGAGGATTTTGCAAATAGATATGGAGGCTTAAAACCATCCCAGTTCGCAGATATGATTGCACTTTCTGGGGATAGATCTGACAATATTCCAGGTTATTTTGTGCTCCTCAATTTGTAAGGTCATTTTTCCAAATCAAGAGGACCAAAATAGATCGGGTGTACGCCTATGAAATCAATATGTATTGATTAGGGCCTGTTAGAATTGGTGTTGTCAGGAGTGTTTCTACTAGTATTGATCTATATTATTAGTATAAAAATGGTATTAGGTCAGTGATTTATTGTCATATCATTGTAAGATAAACTCAAGTGCATCTTGAATATTCATCAATGAAGGTAACAAAATACCTAAAACCAAAAGAGGAGACGGGACTAGGTCTCCTGATATCATAATAGATAATCTAGAAACTAGAATTACACATTGATTGATACTTTTTAGGAAAGGTAGATCTAACATGTTTTTGACATGACTCACATTCTAAGGTCTGGAGACCACTAAGTTCATGACACATTTTTTTTTAATTTGGAGAAATGAGGATGGCAAACTGATCATGCAACATTTTAGGGCTAGGAGCAAGAACATAGGACACCCTTGAACGAGATCCAAAATGGTATAATCCTCCAGCTTCATATCCTTTTCCAATCTATCTCCTTGAATCACGCTCCTGTATAATAAAAGATTTGTGATCGAAAGTTATTGAACAATTTATCATTTTGGTTAACTTGCTTAAGGAAATTAAATTGAAAGAACAATTAGGGATAGAAAGGATAGAGTTCAGATTCAAGGAAGGAGACAGGGAAACATGACCAACTCTTCTTGAGGAAGTTTTAAAGTCATTTGCAAAGGTTATGAAACGAGGTTTTTCTTGAAAGAAAATGGTTGAGATCAAAGAGGTATTACCAAAAATGTGATCAGAAGCACCTTAGTCAGTTACTTACGAATTTTGACCTTCCATGAATTGAGAAATGCAAGATGTTGATGTACTAGAAGGAATCTCATCTCGAGTGGCCATTCTCATTTGTATCCTTAGGATTGGAAACATGATTGTTTGTATTTTTATAGTCGAACTCATGAATCATAATTCCCATGGAATAGGGACAAGTTAAATAAGCTTGTGGAATTTTGACAATTATTTCTAAATGCAGGAGTTAATGGAATTGGAGATGTTCATGCTGTGCAATTACTCAGTCGATTTGGTGAGGTTTTATTAACTTAAATAATCTATATTGTTGCAGATGTAACAGTGCTTTCTTTTAATTGTTTTCCCCTTTCAGTGACGTTCTTGTTCTATCTATAGATTGTTTTAAAAATTATTGAATAACTTTTATATTGGGTATACGTGGTTTACATGTTATAATATAGTAGTCCAAATAATTTAACTTTGAACACACCCACTTGTAACAGATTTTTCTTTGTAGTTTTTTTTTATTTTGTACCTTGTATATTTTTTAATCCATATATGGTTGTAATATATCTCTTCACGTATATGAGCAGGCACATTGGAGAGGTTGTTGGAATCTGTTGATCAAATTAAAGAGGATCGCATTAGAAAGGTTTTCCTGACTGATATTATGCTTCGTGTGCTAGTTTGCTCACATGATTAATAAAATGTTCTCATTGAAAAATTTATGTCTGGTTCAACATGATTAGTGAGGTTTACTGTTGCATTTTACCTTACAAATCTAGTGTTATTCTTCCCCGTCAACACTAATAATATTGGTCTCACATTTGCCATTTTCCTTCTAGGCGTTGATTGAAAATGCTGAGCAGGCCCTCTTAAGCAAGGAACTGGCAAGCATCTCAGTCTCTTGATTTATTTCTGGAGCTTCACCTTTACTTTTTTTTGTAGCATCTATTTGTCCTGTTATCTACAGTTTTTTCTCATGCGTCAGTACCTTAAATTATCACAGGCCTTGTTGCGGTCTGATCTTCCATTGTACATGGTACCATTTGCTGTAGAAGATCTCTCGTTCAATAAACCAGAGGTCTGGGCATCGAAGGCAGTTTAAGTTTCCAATTTGTATCTTTTTAGTTAGTTATTAGCTTGATTTTTCTAGTTCAATTATAGATTTGTTTTAAAGATCATTTATCAGTATCAAGTTTTTGTGCTATAAACTTACCCACGTTGGTCACAAACGGGTTGGTCGTTGCCATTAATGCAATGTGGAGATTGTGATAAGCAGCAGTAAAAAAGCTTATGGTAGTAATTTGATTTTCTTCCGTCCTAGATGGGGGAAACCTTGTGATCAAATCATAGTTTTAGTTATCAATTTAAATACAATATTATATCAGTAGTATAATTTTTTGACTGTTTTTTTTTAACTCAATGAAAATAATCGTGTACAGGACAATGGTAGTAGATTCAACAGCCTATTAACAGCGATCAGTGCTTACGCAGAAGGGTTTTCAGCTGATCCCCTCATCAGGAGAGCAGTTCATTTGTGGAGAAAGTTGGAGTCAAGATGAAATTCAGAGTCGTTAGGTTTTCTTGTACAAAGGGGATTTGTTTTTAGAACATTGCAATACTTGAGCAAGATTACACAACATGAGGGTATTAAAGTGTATACAGAAAGCAGAGTAAGTTCTTGTCACCTATGCATTCCTTCGATCTTATAAGTATTTGTAATTTAGATGTAATTTGGCACGCAAGAATATATTTTTGTTCGAGGTAAAAATGATATAAGTGGGCATTAGGTAGAGCAGGAAGAAGTGTGACAAGTAGTACTTTGCAGAAGGATGCTAATGTAATTTTTTGTTCAGTTAAAATGGAATTAAATTCAGTTTTTCAATTTGGAATATTAAAGTTGTATTCAGATGTAAATTTTATTTATTTAGATAAAAAATAAATGCAGTACGAAAATGTTGAAGTTGTCCCGAGCAATTTTTAGACTTCTGTCGTTACGTCCCGAAACTTTTTTTTTGTAATAAGCACCTAGACGGAAGCATTATTATAATATCTATTTTACTTTGTAAATGTCATTTTAGGTGTTTCGAAAACATCACCTAAAAAGAATTCAAGACCCTCCTATAATTATTTCAGAATCATAATTTTCTCATGAAATCTTCAGCATCTAATGATTAATATAATCAGGATATTCAAAAAAATTCAATTCTAAACGAATTCACTGATCTAGACCGAGAATCCTGAATGAATTATAATCTACTTCATCCAATCATCCCTAAGTTTCATATCAAGAGCATTCATTAATCACAACTTAAGAGTTTCTTGAACACTTATGATGATTCTGGAATACAGTAAGATTGATAGGTCTTTCTGGAGGAATATTAAATTCTTTTTAGAATAATATATTGATTCCATACTCTTTCTGGAAGGATGTTATTAAATTTTGGTATGCCACACTGTAAGTTAAAAAATCACTTAGGACTACTAGGCCATTTCACACTGAGAAATAAAAGATGAGAAGAACTTGGTCATTTCACACTTTTTGAGAAGCGATGAGATTTTTCCTGAGCTGAAAGAAAACATGGATCAGTAGGGGCATTTATTAGGTTAAATTACCAAATATCTCAATACCACCTAACCTAATCTAAATTAATTAGGTCAACTGTTTTTTATAAATTAGATGGAACCCGATTAATTCTACAAGTTGGGTAACATTATTTATGTTCATCACAACAACACTCAATCCAATCAAAATTATTAATAATACTAACAATAATAATAATCATATAACTATTATTTAACTAAATATATTTCAAAATATCATTTAAATACTAAAATATTAAATAATATAATCTGCTTTTAAAAAACATTTTAAAATATCTAGCAAAACATACTTTGAAATTACAAATTTTAATAATAAAAAATCAAAACATATTATCGAATTCAACTCACAAAATTAAGAAATAAACTTGTCCACACCCCCACCCAAATCAACCCTTTGTACACCCTGTGTATTAGTTGTTAATTAGTCTATTCTGTTTACACACGCTTAGATGCACGTTTTATCCGTCTATGGGTCACGCAAAAGAAAGTGTTCCACAATAATAGTGCTATTCTTTTTTGATAAATATAAAACTAAAAAGTTCACATTTCAAGAAAGGATGAAAAAGCAAAATTTGTATACTTAAGTTTGTATACAGTTGTTAATAATCCACAGGCTCTATACCATACTAGCTTCATTAAATCTCAAATCTTGTATGTTTCTCAAAAAACTAGTATCATCATCTTCATACAGATGTAATGCAACTATGCCCTCTTCTTTGATGCCCTCGTGAGAGTTGGTCTCTTCAGTTTGGTATCTGCAGATGTCTCTGATTTTTCTTCAGCAACACTATTTTCAGCATCTGACCCTTCCAACTCAGTGCCTCGAGTTTTAATCAAATAATGAGCCACAGATTTGAAACCCAGCTTTGACACCTTACAAAAATTCAAATTTAGTGGGATTGATCAGTTCCAGCATTCAAATTAAGTGGCAACAAAACAAAGGGTGAAGATTTTTTCTTTGAAGAATGTTGAGGTAAATTCATGCACTCATTTATAATGACCTGAAGTTGGTTTTATCCCATATACCAATCAGATTGAACAGAAAAAACAATAAAGGAATCATATCCTACCAAGTTATATTGATTACATGTATCATATAGTATTGGACTCAGTTATACATAAGATATAAGAATTGTAATGGTTCACTAACGTATCTCAAAATTTAAAGTCATTCTTGGTTCCATCTTATGATACAAACACCTAGCTAACCGAAACACATCAAACTTTACTATTCAAATCATAAATTATCAGATTCTGTCCTAACAAAACTAGTATGTTGTGCAATACTAACCTTACTGTATATGTTGCCAGTAGGCCTCCAACCTTTTCCCCTGCGGCAACGACTGCAGTTGCAAATTCCTCTACAAGGAGGGCAAACCCATTTGTTGTTACGGTTGGCTTCCATCACATTTTCTCCATATCTATAAAATATCAGTAGAAAGGGACTACCATCAAACTTCACAAAATGACAGTCGTTGACACAACAAAAGGCTGAATGGGGAAAATCTGAACCTCAGCTTAAACACTTACCTCATGTACAAGCAATCTCCACAAAATTTCCCTTGGAGTAATTCGCATTTGTTGCAATGAGTATGCTGGCCAAGAGTTTTCTGCCTGCATGTAAACAAAAGACTTATGAAAAACTTTGCCCTGAAACAAGTATCATATGGAATACATTAACTAGTTCTACAAAAAGGAACTAAGTCTGCTCTTCAATCAAAACATATTTTCCCCAGTCAAGGTACAAGACCATTCAAATGGCATACAGGTACTATTTGCAGGAAAAACCAGTGGCTAAATTGCAAAGCCTTCTCATTCCAAGTTTTTCGAGATCAAACATAAAATATGTCAAATATACTAAGCATATTAAAGAAGATTTGCATTCTAAAAATGAAACATCAGAGAAAAAGAAGTTTCAGGAAATGAAATTGGAATCTGAATTATGTTTATTACAAATAGAGCACACAGGTTAAAAGAAATAAACATTTAACTTACAACATAAATAAAGCAGGGAGAAGACACATGAAAGTTCTAAATATTAATACAAGTATAGATGAATCTCCATGTAACAATGTCAGCTTCTAATTTTTGTTGTTGCTGTCAAAATAAAGTGTAATAAATGAAAATAGTACCTACATAGTGAACCATGTGCAATGAATAGTACCTGCATTGATGGCATGTCTCTCCTTTGATTGGATCATATATACGGTTCCCATCCTCATCATATCCATCCACATACAATTCCCAAGCACTCTCACAGTCTCCCAGATGCTCCTCATGCACTTCAGTGTAAACTTCAGGGTTTGTACCTTCTGGTATACAAATCTCTACAACACCGTTTTCCTTAATTGCAGATTCACGATTTCTCTCAGAATAGTTAATTGGTACCAGGTTCATTATTCTGCAAACCCATGAAATTGTCAATTACATTTTAGGTACTTAAGATATTTCTGAAGTATTTTTTGAATCTTTATCTCAACACAAGTAAAAGGTGACAATGAGCATATACATTTAGTCACTTCATGATTAGAAAAAATTTAATTTTAAAAGTGTATCTTAGCATAAAAACACAATCCCTAACATTAAATTATAAAACATCAATATACTTGTTTTTTTTTTTTACATTGACTCTATACTCATCCACGTCTCCTTTGCCTCCAAAATGGAAGTGGGTTTCCAGTTGCAAATAGAAAGGGAAAAGGCAATATCTTTGAGGAGAAAGGAACTAACCCACAAGGAAAGGTTGCTCCTTTTAGCGTTCCATAGAGAGCAAAACAAGTATAAAGAAAGAAATGAAAAGAATACCTGGAGGAGCGTCTCTGGGGCGAATGGTTGGGTTGGACGGCCTTCTTTTTCTTGGGAAGATAGTTTCGTTTTGGGCGTTTGAGTTTGAGAGACAAGTCGAACAAGCCAAGCTTGTGCATTCTCTCCATGTTGTCTTTGATCCTTTGGTCCCTAGCTTGCTCGTAACCTAAAGAATCATCTTCTCTTTTGGACCCTTCTTCACCTTGAGAGTCGCTACCATTAGCATTATCGAGGGAAAGAGAAGAAGGGGGTTCTTCTTCTTCCCTCTTCTTTTTGAGAGTGCCCATTCTCATTCTGGGATGGTCTGAGTTTTTTGGTTTGGGACTTCCTTTGTTTTAGGTTTTAGGAAGGTGAAATGGCGGGAGTCCAAAACCTCGGAAATATTCCAATACTAAATTATCAGTTTGGGATTTTCTTTTAATTAAAAATTAATTGTGTTAGGTGGAAAAGGGTGGAAACCACATTATTTATAGCCTTCCTAGTGTCTTGATTTCAAATTCCTTGGCAAGACATTCGCTTAACACTTGTTGTTCGCTTAACTTCTATTACATACACTAATAGAATTGTTACTCCCCCTGAAGCTGAATGTTTGATAAATAATGTGTGATCCCCTTGGCTCTGTTTGTAGCCTAGACCTGTCATCACTTTGGTAAATCTTCCAAACCATGCTCTTGGAGATTGTTTCAGCCCATATAGAGCCTTTCTTAATTTGCAAACAGTTCCAGCAGCAACCTGTTCCTTGTAACCAGGGGGCAACTCCACATGTATATTTCTTCTTCAAGGTCTCCATGTAAAAATGCATTCTTCACATCAAACTGTTGCAGATCCCAATCATTATTTGCTGCTAGTGATAATAATACTCTGACCGTGTTCATCTTAGCAACCGGGGCAAATGTCTCCAAGTAATCAACTCCATAGGTTTGAGTGAAGCCTTTGGCCACCAACCTTGCCTTGTACCGTTCAATTGTCCCATCCGCCCTATACTTTATTGCATATACCCACTTACATCCCACTGGTTTTTTTCCAGGAGGTAGGGTGACAAGTTCCCAGGTCCTATTCTTGTTTAACGCCTCCATTTCCACATCCATGGCATTTTTCCATTTCCTGTCAGACAATGCTTCAGATACAGAGGAAGGTGTGTGTGTGGAGTTGAGGTTAGTGAGAAAGGTTTTATGGGTAGGTGAGAATTTTTCAAAGGATACGAAATTTGATAGTGGGTAAAGTGGTTGTTGGGTGCAAGTTCTAGTTCCCTTTCTAAGGGCAATGGGTAGATCAAGGGTTTGGTCCACCTGTGCTTCTAGATTTTCATAAACAAACTCATTAGAATTATCAAAATTTATAGGATTTGAAGGTGTTACCTCATGTAGTAATGGTGGGCTGGATTCTTGGACATTGCTAGATTCTAGAATGGCCTTTTCTCTCCTTGAGTATACCTTTCCAAATTTGCCACCACCATCAGGTGTAGATCTCATGGGTTCAGCAGTCCCAGGTTCACCATCAGGTGCAGATCTCACGGGTTCAACAACAATGCTGCCATTTGTCCCAGTTTCAGGCCCAAACGTCATGTTTGGGAACATGAGAGTCTCATCTTCCTCTCTAACATTCTCCCCCTGAAGATGAGGTTGTTTGAAATAGCTCTCTTGTTCATTGAAGGTGACATTTCTGGACACATAGAATCGTTTTGAACCGGGTTGAAAACATTTGTACCCTTTTTGTGTGGTAGAATATCCTAAGAAAACACATTTGACAGCTCTAGGATCCAATTTCCCCCTTTCATTACTATGAACATGTACAAAGGATACACACCCAAATATTCTAGGTTGGAGTTTATTTGTAGGGTCAAGGTGTGGGTAGAATGAGGATAGAACTTTCATGGGACTTTTTGAGTTTAAAACCCTAGTAGGTAGTCTATTGATTAGATAAGTGGCAGTAAGAAGGGCTTCCCCCCAAAATCTTTTAGGAACATGATTTTGAAAAAGTAAAGCTCTAGTTTGATCTAAAAGGTAACCATTTTTCCTTTCTGCAATCCCATTCTGTTGAGGTGTGTTCACACATGAGGACTCATGGATTATCCCTTCCTTTTGGCAAAAAGAGTTTAGTACAAGATTAAAGTAGTCCTTGGCATTATCAGACCTCATTCTTTTGATACTGACTCCAAATTGATTTTTAATCATAGAGACAAACTGGACAAACACAGAGCTAACTTCAGATTTTTGTTTCAATAAAAAAATCAAAGTCACCCGGGTACAATCATCAATGAATGTTAAAAACCATTTAGCACCGAAAATATTAGGAACATAAGCAGGACCCCATACATCAGTATGAACAAGAGAAAATGGGAAAGGACTCATCTTATTGCTCATGGGAAACGGTACACGTTTATGTTTTGCTAACTCACACACCTCACAATGAAGACTCTCCACACTTAAATTTTTAAACAAGGAAGGAAAGAGTACTTTCACAACTCGAAATGACGGATGTCCTAAACGGCAATGATAAAGTTGAACCTTCTCTTTATTGGTCATGGTGGATTTAGAAATGAGACTCTTGGTAGGCAGATTAGGATCCTCCATGTAGTATAGGCCATTCCATTCTCTAGCATGTCCAATCGTCCTCCCCGAGTTCTTGTCCTGCAATATACAAGTGTTGCTATAAAAAACAACATTACATGCAAGATCTTTAGTGAGTTTTTGTATAGAAATTAGGTTGGTGGATAATTTAGGGACATGAAGGACATTTTTTAAGGTTATGGATGGGCTTATTCGGACTTCTCCTTGTCCGGCTGCAGTTATGAGGGTTCCATCTGCTGTGGAAATTTTCTTGTTACTAGGACATGGGGAATATGTGGAGAAGTATTTAGGTAGTGGGGTCATATGGTCAGTGGCTCCAGAGTCTAATATCCAGTAATGTGTAAATGGTGTATCTGAAACATTAAGTCCAAACTGTAATGGAAACTTACCAGAATATGTCAAGGAGCACGTACCTGTAGGCTTCTCCAATTTATCGAGGATGGATCTTACCCGTTCTATCTCTTCATGATTCAACTGGACAGATTATGCACCTTGTCCATTAGCAATGTATGCTTGCCCTCCTCCTTTTTTCTGTGGGCCTCCCTTCCATCCCCATTCTCTGCCTGAGTTTTTCCCATCTTCTCCTTTCGGCCCCCATTCTTTGCTTGAGGTCCTCCCATCTTTCAGCCCCCATTCTCGGCTTGGGGGCTTTCCATGTAATTTCCAACACTTTTCCTTTGTGTGGCGTGGCTTGGTGGTTGAGGTTTCTAGCATCAGCCCTCTTCTGCTTTCTTCACTCCGAATAATGGCTACCACTTCATTTAGCCCTGGGACTTTCTCCTTTCCCAAGATTTGAATTCGGACCTGGTCATATTCAGGATTTAAACCCACCAAAAAGTCATAGACCCTATCTTGTTCAATAAACTCTTTTAGAATTGCCGAGTCTTCTGAACACTTTGCTTTTATAACCCGATAGTGATCCAATTCCATCCATAGGGACTTAAGTTGATTGGCATATTCTGTTACAGATTTACCTCCCTGTTTGGCAGCCACGGTTTTCACCTTTACATCATAAATTTGAGCAGCATCCTTGGCCTTAGAGTAAGTTTGTTCTACTGCCTCCCAGATTTCCCTTGCTGATTTTAGAAACATGCAGGTATCACTGATTTCTGGAAACATTGAATTCCACAGCCACGCCATGATCATGGAGTCTTCTTCATCCCATGACTTGAATTTGGGATCCATCTCATCCGGTGCATTACCAGTCAGGTGACTGATTTTCCCTTTCCCTTTTAGTATGGTCCTAATAATTTGAGACCATTTGAGATAGTTTTTTCCATCTAACCTATGAGCGGAATGAATATTTTGTAGTTCTCCAGCCGTCTGGATTCTGTCCCCAGTTTCCAGGTTCACCACTTCAGCCATGACTAGGTGCACTCACGATAAGCAATGAAGGCTTGACGATGGCACAGCAATAAAGGCTGGTGCAGTTTTAGGTTAAAGGTCAAGCAGCAATAAAGGCTGCGATTTAGAATAAATAACACGGTCAGAGACTCCCAAGAATCGGGAGCTCTGATACCATCTCAAATTTAGGATAGAATTCTTTCTTATATTTTCTTATGAGGTTGTTAACCTCTGTTTGTATACATAAGTCAACAGCATATTTTAGGAAACATGGGCTGCTAATTCTACTAGACAAATCCCTAACATTACGGGATCAATCAAACATAAATAGCCTATTAATGGCAGCACCCAGCAGTTACAGAAATACAGCACATTTAAATAAAAGACTTCCTAAAATACACTGTGCCAATTAATACCACTCCAATCACGGTTTTGACATTATTATCTAATGCCTAATGACAAGACTTAAAATATTTAAGAATTTTATCTTATTAAAGTTTAACTCATCTTTGCCTTAACATTGGAATCCAGGTGTCTGACCCACAAGTAAGTGTAAATGAGATTTCCTTGGTAGAGGATAGAAGGGTGCATTAATGTCCTCACTTTTTAGTCCACAAGCATTTGGTTTGTCTGAACTTCATTTTAAACTCATTTTAGATTCTTTTTTGGTTGTCGATCATTGATCATTTGTTTGCCAGTGTTGTACTTATTATACTTAATCCTTTGTTTCGCAGTGTTGTAGGAACTTAAAACTTCCATTGTCATTTATTGTCAATAATGATTAAATGAAGAAGGTCATGTTGACATATGATATTATTCCAAAAAACCACTTTGCTCCTATTGGACAGTTTGAGCTACTAATGGTTCAATTTCAATCATCTTGGTAAAGTAATCAATAAATAAGATAAAGAACTTGACTTTGTAATAGGCTAAGAATATCCATTACACTGGTCAAGGCTAAGGACACCTGTGTTTAGGAGTAAATTTCTCGTCGCACCAAAAGAAAAGTCCATTGTCCCTCTTAACCTATTGTTCTACTAGTGTGAGTCTCTTTACTTGATTATCGTTGGGATTAATTGGGGGTTTGTGAAGTTGGAAGGGAAGGGAAGGGTGGGCATTGAGCCTTCACTTCTCTTTTAATATCCATGCTTAACCCACTGATAAAGCAATCTCTTAGAACCTCTAGATGTTCAATATTTGTGTGATTTGCTAATGTAATGAATTTCGAGTAGTAATATGAAATAGTACCTTGTTGTTGGAGCTTGAAAAGTGACTCACGTAGTGATCCAAACAATAAGGGTCTGAACTCAATCTCAATGGAGTGTTTCAGTTATGTCCATGATTGGAAGTGCTCGAGCATTGTTGCATCTGAATAGTTGAACCTGACATGTGTATTCCAACAATGGTGATCTGTTGTTCGTTTGGAATTTGATAAAAGGAGAAATATTGATCAACATTAAATATTCAACCAAGTGCATAAGTTGATTGGAAACAGTTGATGATTTGAAATGTGGACGTTATTGTGGGACTTCGCACCATGGTTGCGCTCCTGGTGGGATGAAGAATCGTGATTGGAATTTTGATTCTGCAAAACCAAAGCTATTGGTTGTTGAATTGCATCCATCCTACATTAATTAACCTCATTTATTCTAGCCATTTCAACTCGATGGAATTCTGCATTTCCTTTTATAAGTTGGTAGAGTTTTGTAATCTTAGCTTCCATTGTCTTCATCATTGTACCTTCAACCATGCTCAATGAAAATACCAATGTTAGGTATTAATTTTTAATACTAGAGAATGGTTTGCACCTTTTGGTGGTATTAATAGTGAAATAAGATTCAATACAATAGTAATACTTAAACCGATAAAAGTAGCATAACGTAAATAGCTTCACCAAACAAATACACTTTTCTAAAATAAGAATTAAGTCGTGACAATAACGAGTTTGCAACCACTGCTTCACTCCATTTGCTTGACATCTGAGAAGGAGCATGAAGATTAAAAGGGGTTTTCAAGAAAGAAGAGAAAAAACACTGAGAGAGGAAAATTACCACAATTTTCCTTACAGACAAAGTCACGTAACCAAGTATTTGAGACTGACTCCTCATGTTGCTCTTCCTTGACTCCATGATTCCAAGATCGGTTGCTACCTGTCTTCCTCCTTGTAACTAACTTTGAATTTGTCTCATTGAGCACTAGACCTTCCATGTGAGCATCCTTTCAACATTTGCATTAGTAGCCACCTCAACACTATTTTTCTTTCTTACATATGCATTTATTTTTATGTTGTTCCCTAACATAATTTCAAAATTTTGTTATAGCTTATTCTATTACATTTTTTTCCACTCAATCTCATTTACATAGTACTTATAAACCATATATTACATTCTTCCATTATGTACTTTAATGGTTTTTAATTAACTTAATCTATCATGAGATAACTTCGATATTTTTAAAATAAAAAAGACGCCGGAATACGTTTGTGGGGGTATAGGAAGAATCGGCCCTTAAAATTATTTATGACATAATATGAATGCATGTACTGAAATGCAAAAACTATGGTACGTATAGAGGATTAACAAAGAACCAAATAAAATAAAATCCCAAATATCAACGAATAAAGAATATTCACTAGAGGCCTTTCTGGAGTCTTTAACAATACAAAATCCCCATGACAATGGGTATATATGCCTAGCCACCAAACAATTGTCTCTCTGTACACGCCCTACACCTAAGTTTTATACAGTTGGACATTGATGCAGAACCATATCTTGCAGGTTACATCCCACCAGCAAAGCCATAAAACGTGTTAGTCAATGTCAAAACCATAGCTGGCCACGTCATGTAGAAGAACTCTTTAAGGGTTGGTGAATGCTCAACACAACATTCCGCATCTCAGGGAAGATGGATACAAGTACAAGTTCCAAAATTGCATATGCAAGTTGCTTCACACATATATTAGACTGAACACAAGATGGTAGAATTGTTGTTAGTTTAGCAGAAAACTTTTGAAGAAGACAAAGAAAATCAAGGCAAACGGATGAAAGAGATTTGGAAAAAGTGAATAGAGCAATGGATATTGAGTAGAGATATAACCTGACTAAAGTAGTATACATCCCGGGCACAACGTCTGTACTGCTTATGGCCGATTAAGCTGACCAAAGTTGTTGGAGCTCCATCTGGTAAGAATTGAAATTTACAGGTCAAGAGTCTGGGAATGTAAACTCTCACAATGCTACTGCTATTCTCATTTACATCAACAAAAGATTCTAAAGACTGTATGAAGAACATGGATGTTACATGGATGTACCATAACATTCAAAGACCTTCTTCAATGATTATGTGATTACATATTCACAAAAAATCTCTCAAGAGAATATTAAGGGCCAAAAAAATCCATAAATAAATGTAAAATGAGATGTGCATCTAAGTTAAGTAGAACGAAAAATAAATGCATGCTGTAACTTTGTTCAACAATCTCATCTAGCTCCAAATCACTGTAAACTAGCAATTATACAACTAATTCTTTAACAAATTAGAAGTCTTGTTCCATTTGTGGAATACGTGTAATTATGTGAAGTTTAGCTGACATTCAATCTAAAAACACAAGAAATTTGATCAGAATATACACATTTAGAGGGTGGTATTCATATATTTGTTGGACAACTTTGCTTAATGTTAATTAGTTTTAAAATGAAATCTTAAAAAGTTTTTGTATTCAACTTGTAAAAAGAGTATAATGAAAGAGTCTAATTACCAATAACTAAACATGTGTGACTACACAAATAAACTGAGGTGCCAGTGCAAAATAATCAAAGATAACAGGGTGTTTGTTGCACTAACCTATGAAGAAAAATGAAATAAGCATGAAAGAATACTAATATTACAAAATGATAAGATACGAGTTGTGTGGTTAAAATGAAGAAAGACAATGATGTTTCGTGTGAGCACACAGTACTTACCAAGCAAGAAAAGTTTTATTGTACTGTTATACACCCAACTGTGCTTTATGGTAATAAATGTTAATCTTGAAACGACATCATGATAAAAACGTATGACTAGTATAAACGAGTGTACGTTAACATGGAAGTGTGGTTTTGACAAGATAGTATAAGAGGGACAGTGATGCAGCCCCTATTAGAGAGATGGCAGAAAAAACAATTAAGGTGGTTTTGACAAACGCAAAGAAGACTACTCGAGGCTCATTAAAAGAGATTTCATAGTGAATAATACGTCTTATAATTTGGTTTATAACATGCCAAATGACACTGTGATTCATGTACCAAGTTTAAGCTTAGTGAGATAAAATTATTGTTCAGTATACAGGAAAGGAGATTAAATAATGGAAAACAATTGATTATATAAATATGAATTTCACATCTAGCTTCGATGTGGTTGGTGATAAATTTGTCTTCCTCTTACCAGGAACTCAAAGTAAATGCTGATTAGCTAGTTTTTATTTAGTCAAAATCCATATGAATATCAATGCTGTTGAATGAAATTTCAAAGTAGAATGATATCTAACCAGTAAACAGCAATCCCAAATTAACCAACATATGATTCCACAGGAAATAAAACTAACCAAACAACAGTTTCTTGATGTCACTTGCTCTACGAGCAGCCTCAAGCTGTTGCTCAAAAGAGCCAGACTCAGATTTTGTGATGTTGCTTCCGCCTGATCTGCTTTTTGTTTGAGAAGGGATTTCATCACTGTCACTACTTATCGTCCGAGGAGTCCCTACTCTTAAGAAAAACGTACCACCTGGCCAAAGAACCTGAAAACATGACAATACAAAATGAAACATTTGCACAAGCTAGCGTAAATAATAATTTTTTTTATCCTTTTTTCCTTGACTTCTGGAGATTATTCCATCCAAATTCAAGTGGCAATTGTAAATTCATATAAAGATATTTCGCACAAGAGTATTATTAGAAAAGAATTGTGCCCAAATTAATCTCAACAGCTGGTTCAAGGGGAAAGGATAACCCAAGTCTGTAAGTAACAGGGAAATACTTTTTGTCACATAAATAGTCAATGTGGGACATCTAATCACACACAACCTCGCATTCAAGAATGGTCATATGAAAACGAAGCTGCAAGATACTACCTCACATTATCAATTGGATAGACTTTGTTACCATATCTCAAAATGCAAACTTAAAGGGAGAGGGTTGTGCAATATAAGAAGTACTATGAGCACAAGGTCTCTGCATGCCCAAATTGATCTCAACAGCTGGTTCAAGGGGAAAGGATAACCCAAGTTTATAACTAATAGGGAAATACTTTTTGTCACATAAATAGTCAATGTGAGACATCTAATCACAAACAACCTCACATTCAAGAATGGTCATATGAAAAACGAAGCTGCAAGATAGAACCTCACATCATCAATTGGATAGACTTTGTTACCATATCTCAAAAAGCAAACTTAAAGGATGAGGGTTGTGCAATATAAGGAGTACTATGAGCACAAGGTCTCTGCATGTGCCTTCTCCACACATTAAGCACAACGGCCTCTTCAGTCTCCACTAAAACTTAAGCAAAGGATTAGAGTAGTGGACTTGACAATTACGAAATGAAGAGCCACAAATACTAGGCAAATAGGTTATAGAAGTTTCTTTTACGATGATAAAAGAAAAATAACCATTGAAAGAAAAGAAATATCACAAAAAAGGATCCAAGAAGAATAAAATGTCCATTTATAAGAACAAAACGGCCTACCTATGTAAATAACACCTCAGCTCTGCATGTCTAACAAAACACTACTTGATTAGAAATCATTTACATCCAAGGTACCCTTTGGCCATTGAAAAATAATTGGTTTGCTCTCATAACTTGGATCAATTTGTTTCAACTAGTTTTTGAGCTTTTAGCAATAGCATAGAGAGTAAAAGCTTTTATGATGCACAACTTATGCAGTTCAGTGGTATTTAATAACTGAAAGAATGGTCAGATTTTTAAGGGGAACTTTAAAAATCCAGTTATAAACTAGGCTTATTTGGTTACTGTTAAACAAGGAAATAAGGATAGGGTTTGGAATGTGTTAAAAAGTGGACTTTAAGCCTGAATTAACTCCACAAAACCCAGCTTGTAACATGAGGTTTACACTCACTTATATACTATATATTACCCTTTTTGGAGAATTAAGAGAAAGAAACTCTCTTTCTTCATATTATTATCTTCACACTAAACACATACTTATACAATAATGAAAAACAGTAATCAACAATAAACAGTAAACAGTAGGCTCCTACAGAGCCTATATCTAAAAACATATTACATTTCAACACTCCCCCTCAAGCTGGAGCATATAAGTCATATGCCCCAAGCTTGGAACATATGAATTGAATTCTAGGCCCCCTTAGAGATTTGGTCAACATGTCTCCGAGTTGTTCATTAGAATTGACAAATTCAGTAACCAGTTCCTTTGACAACAACTTCTCTCTAATAAAATGACAGTCAATTTCTATGTGTTTCGTCCTCTCATGAAACACAGGATTGGAGGAAATGTGTAGAGCTGCTTGATTGTCACAGTACAGTTTCATTTGCTCATTTTCACAAAACTTCAATTCTTGAAGAAGTTGTTTAATCCACACAAGTTCACATGTAGTCAGAGCCATAGATCGGTATTCAGCTTCAGCACTAGATCGAGCAACAACGTTTTGTTTCTTACTTTTCCAAGATACAAGGTTCCCACCAAGTAAAACACAATATCCTGTAGTAGATCTTCGATCAATTGGACTACCAGCCCAATCTGCATCACAATATCCTTCGATCCGAGTGTTTCCCTTGTTCTCATACAATAGTCCCTGTCCTGGACTTCCTTTTATGTATCTGAGAATGCGAAGTACTGCATTCCAATGATCAACATGTGGATTTTGCATAAATTGACTCACAACTCCAACTGGATAAGAAAGATCAGGTCTTGTTATGGTAAGATAAATGAGTTTTCCAACTAGTCTTCTATATCTCTCTGGGTCTGAGAAAGGTTCACCCTGATCTGTCATTAACTTTTGATTTGGGTCCATGGGATTGTCAATGGGCTTGCAATTTGTCAGACCTGTTTCCTCTAAAATGTCAAGAGCATATTTCCTTTGTGAAATGATGACACCTTCTTTTGACTGTGCCACTTCAATACCAAGAAAATATTTTAGACGACCCAGATCTTTAGTTTGAAAGTGATTGAACAGATGATTCTTTAACTGATTAATTTTAGTGATGTCATTCCCTGTAATAACAATATCATCAACATACACCATGAGATAAACACATTTGTCAGGAGAATAGTGACCATAAAACACTGAATGATCCGCCTCACAACGTTTCAGTCCAAATTTTTGCACCACCTGACTAAATTTACCAAACCAAGCTCGAGGTGATTGCTTTAAGCCATAAAGGGAACGACGCAACTTACAAACTAATCCAGACTCCCCCTGAGCAACAAATCCAGGAGGTTGCTCCATGTATATCTCCTCTTCCAGATCACCATGAAGGAAGGCATTTTTAATGTCTAACTGATAAAGAGGCCAATGACGAATGGCAGCCATAGCAAGAAAAATACGAACGGTACTGGTTTTAGCCACAGGAGAAAAAGTATCACAATAGTCTTGGCCATAAACTTGAGTATAGCCCTTAGCTACCAGTCGAGCTTTAAGGCGATCAATTTTACCAGTAGGACCAACTTTAACAGTATAAATCCATCTACAACCAACAGGCTTCTTATCAGGAGGAAGAGGGACAAGATCCCAAGTGCCATTGTGTTCAAGTGCCTTCATCTCATCAACCATGGCTTGTCGCCATCCAGAATGAACAAGTGCCTCATGAATATTATTAGGAACCTTAGTCGATGATAATGAGGAAACAAAGGAGAAATATGTAGGAGACAAGTTATGATAACTCACAAAATTATAAATAGGATATGGATTGCGAGTAGAACGAATACCTTTACGAAGGGCAATGGGCCAGTTATCATCTGAATCAGTAGAAGGTGAAGATGATGAAGGATCCATGGTCTGAGGATCTGATGCAGAAGGATCTGAGTCTCGAGGATCGTCAGTGTTAGGAGTTCGAGATTGGGTTCGACGTTGATATGTGATAAGAGGTGGAGGAACAATGATATTTGGATTTTGATTTTGAGGTACAGAATCAGGAATAATTAAAGGATCACATGTTGGTAAAGGAAACATTTGTTGAACAGAGGAACGATCCTCCATAGAGGAAGAAAAAAAAGGTGTATCCTCAAAGAATGTGACATCAGCTGACATATAATATCTCTTTGTGGAGGGAGAATAACATCTATACCCTTTCTGAAGACGAGAGTATCCTAAGAAAACACACTTGATAGCTTTTGCTGAGAGCTTATCAAGACCTGGAGAAACATTATGAACAAAACACATACACCCAAATACACGTGGGGAAACATGGTATAAAGTGTCGTTGGGAAAAATGACAGAGTGAGGAATTTTATTATTAAGAGAGGAAGAAGGCATCCTATTGATAAGAAAACAGGCAGTGAGGACTGCATCGCCCCAATGATGTACAGGAACATTAGTATTCAACATTAAGGAACGTGCAGTTTCAATGAGATGTCTATTCTTTCTTTCTGCAATGCCATTTTGTTGTGGAGTGTGAGGACAGGTTGACTGGTGTAAAATTCCTTGGGAAGATAAGAATGAAGAAAATGCTAGAGAGAAGTATTCCTTAGCATTATCACTTCGAAGAATTTTAATTGTCTTCCCAAATTGGTTCTTAATTTCAATAAAAAAAGGACTTGAATATGGACAAAAGTTCAGATCTCTCTTTCATTAAATAAACCCAAGTACATCGAGAGAATTCATCAATAAAGGTTACAAAATAATTAAAACCAAATGAAGTAACACGACTTGGTCCCCAAATATCTGAATGAATTATTGAAAAAGGAAAATCACACTGTGTCTCAGATCTTTTAGGATAGGAAGATCTAACATGTTTTCCTAATTGACAAGATTCACAATCTAAGACTTGGATGTTTTTGAGACTTGGAGCCATCATCTTCAACTTGAACAAACTTGGATGGCCTAGACGATCATGCAGAAGTTTGGGGGATGAAGTGGTAAAGCAGGAAACTGAGGAATGAGGTTTTAAGAAATAAAGTCCTTGAGACTCATGTCCTTCTCCAATCAGACGACCTGTCCCATGTTCCTGTATAACAAAAGAATTGGCCGTAAAGGTTATGGAACAATTTAAGGTACGAGTCAACTGACTCAAAGAGATTAAATTGTATGGACAATTGGGAACATATAACACAGAATTTAAACTCAGTGAAGGAGATAAGGAAACTGTTCCAATTCCCTGAGATTTCACTTTTGATCCATTGGCAACGGTAATGAGATGAGGAATTCTTGGAGAAGACAATGAAGAAAATGAAGGAATGTTACCAGAGATATGGTCTGAGGCACCTGAGTCCAGAATCCATGGATTATGACCTTCCACAGATTGAGATAAGCTGGCTGTAGGCACACTAGTCATGACAGAGGATTGGCCAGGATTAGACGGTTTTCCAGACTTGTAACGTAAAAATTCTTCATATTCTTCATTTGAAATTCTGGATTCTAGATCACCAGATTTAGACACATGAGCAACTTTGTCTGGATATCCATGTAGAACATAACATTTGTCTCGAGTATGGCCTAGTTTCTTACAGTATGTGCATTGAGGAGGAGGACGTATGCTACGACCACCACGTCCTCGGTTGCTTCTGCCTCCTCCTCTTCCTTGTGGCATTATCATAGCTGATGTTCCAATAACATCGATTGAATTCTCATCTTTCACCAATGGAGGTACTCGAAGAAGTCGAGTAACCAAACCATCCATTGAAGGGATTTGATCACCAGCTAAAACTTGATCACGTACATGATCATAATCGGAGTGTAAGCTTCTCAGAATTAGGACCATGTAAAACTTGTCAAGCTTTTTATTGATCCCTTCTAATGAATCAGCTACAAAGAAGTTCTTTAATTCTTCTACAGCAGCCCGAGCCTTTGCTATATGAGAAACCATGTCATGGTTGACTTGTTTTAGAGAAGCTACTCTTTGGGTTGCATCAAAAAGACGTTGTACATCATTAGCAAAAATATCTTCTGCCCTTTTCCAGAATGATGAACATGTTTTATAGGGTCTCAAGATATCTAAAACCTCTTGCTCCACTGACTGCCATAAAATTGCGCATAACTGAAAATCCAATTTTTGCCATTGAGATTTTTCTTCATCTGGAACCATAGAGATATCTTGTTCTAGATGATCATGGTGTCCTTGACCAAGAAACCATAATTCCACTGCCGAAGACCAAGATAAATAATTTTTCCAGTTGAGTTTTGCAGATGTGATGATAGGAGTTGCAGATAGAGAGGAATTAATTGCAGTAGATGCCATTACAGATCGGAAAATGAACCAGACTTGGAGAGATATTCAACTATTGGGAGAGAGAAAACCCTAGGTATCAATTACACCCACTGAAACAGGGAAGTAAGGTCAGATATAGACTCAGGAGAGTGAGGCGAGCGGAACCGTAGATGCACGGTGAAATTCCGACCAGCGTAGGGCGGCGCGTGAACAGTACGCGCGCGAGATCTGGCGGGCTGCGGCGGCGCGTGACGGCGCGTGAGGGCGATGCAGGGACGGCGACCACCAGGGTTGGGTCGCGCTCACGGAGGCGCACAAAACCCCTAAATTTTCCTGAGAAAATGGGGTACCGGCGGCGGAGGCGACGGCGACGGAGGCGGCGGCGACGGCGACGGCAGCGGAGGCGGCGGCGACAGCTGGTGGTTGATGGCGTCTACAGAAGAGAGCCCCAGTGCTTGGCTCTTGATACCATTTTGGAGAATTAAGAGAAAGAAACTCTCTTTCTTCATATTATTATCTTCACACTAAACACATACTTATACAATAATGAAAAACAGTAATCAACAATAAACAGTAAATAGTAGGCTCCTACAGAGCCTATATCTAAAAACATATTACATTTCAACAACCCTTATCGTTAGTCGATGCGGTACTTCCGACACATCCCTCGTGCCGATGTATATACATCTCGAGTATGAGACTTGATATTAATGGATGGTCCAATAGCGGGTGGAACCATGGTTATCGAACTCGCAACTCGGTCGAGTTTACGAGTTCACTCGGTGCTTTCGAGTTAACTAGTAAGCAAACTCGTTTTTGGTGTGGGATCGGTAGAATCGATGATAGGCTCGTTAAACTCGCTTGAAATCGCAAGTTGGGTTCCGATTTTGTGAGTTTGAGAAGAAATTTTTTTAGGACTCACCAGATTAGGTTTATTGAGCTTTCGTTGAACTGATTCACTCACTGCTTTCATTCTCACTGTTCATCTCCTTTCTCGCGCTCTCTCCGTCAATCTCATCGTTTGATCTCGCCTCTGTCGCATTGTAGTTCATCAGGTTCGCCCTCTATCCTGTCGTCGATCACGCCCTCTGTCATGCCTTCCTTGTCGTCGTTCGATCTTGCCTTCGTTCGCGCCGTTCGTGTCGTCGCCGTCAATCTCGTCGTTGTCGTCGATCTCGCTATTGTTGCCGCAGTCGATCTCGTCGTCGTCGTCGTCTCTGACCGTCAATCTCAACTGTAGAGCTCACGGGTTGCATAAGTGTAAACCCTCTGCCACCTATATTGTTGGTGATGTTTAAATTGATTTCATGTTTTATTACCAAAGCATTTTATAGCACCGCCCATTCATTTTATTTTTCAAAAATAAAATGTTGCACACTGGACTTTTGAACAACCCTTGCTGCTACAATATTTTAAGTTGTTCAACATTTTATTTTTTATGTTTGTAGTGAAAAAGTTTATCTTATTATGTCTGGAAACGCATCAAGCATCAAACTCGGTAGAAGTTAATCCAAGTGCATTTTCAACAATTAAAAGTAGAACTAGAAATATTCTGGGAAAATGATGATGGAGATGATGATGCCATTGTTAGAGGATTAGATATAGAGACTTTAATATTTCAATTTATGTTTTACAACAATAACATTTCTATGAAAAACATTTCTTTAAATTTATATTTTTTTTCATGTAAAGTAAACCCTTACGAGTTTACGATTCGAGTTTACATAAATTCTCGAGTTTGACAACATTGGGTGGAACAATATGACCTATAAACAACAAATCTTGCTAAGATAAACTCTAACCCATGACTCTGATAGTATTGTAAAAACTGAACTTTAAATCTAATTTAATCTCACAAAATTGGCTTGTAAGGTAAGATTTGCACCCATTTATATACTATAAATTGTCCTAACCGTAGTTAGCTGTTATAGGGAAAACTTTTGTAAAGTCTATATATAGTCTTACCAGGGTTGCAGGAATAGGGAGGATTGTAGTTTTGTATACAGGGAATGTCATCTGAGAGGAAGATTGCTTCCTTTGTAAACAATTGTTGAACAAATTAATTGAGGAATATTCAATGTAAAGGGGTTCTATCTACGCTTTCTTGGGACTTCTCTGTTTTCTGATCAAGGCACATAACAAGTTTGGTTTGACGTGCCAGATCAGCATTGCAAGGAATCATTGTGGAAGGTCATTTGAGTGCGTTGGAAAGATGGGCCAATGAACAAGGGAAGGTTGTGGCAGAAATGAAGATTGATCATTCCATTGTTAAGGACATGAAAGCGATCAAAGAACTTCGAGAATTCAAGAAAGGATTGGTGCATGGCAACAAATCTAAAGAAGAGGGAGGAGAGAAGCCTGGATGAAAAGGGTCAAACTACCTACCTTTGAAGAAAGTGATCAACCGCATTGGATAGCACGTGTTGAAAATTTTTTTGAAGTGCAAAATATAATTCAAAAGGAAAATTGTGATTGGTTCTTATCAACATGGAAGGAAAAGCAAATCAATAGTTTAGGTTTTAGCACTAGAAAACAAAAAACCCATCTCGGGAGGATTTCACAACAGCTCGAAGTAGAAGATTTGGAGGTCAAGAGTGAAGTACTATTTTCGAAAACTTAGTAGTCATACACCAAAATGAAAAGGTTGAAGATTTCATCCTGGAGTTCAAATTATTGGTGTCACATGATCCAAAGGACTAGATTAGAGCTATGGAAATTGCTCGAGACGTTGAAGAAGCTATGCAAGAACCATGACAAGTGGTGGATCAAAGTGGGTGGTTGGGTATTGTTAAGAAGTGGACTTTAAGTTTAACTTAACCCCACAAAACCGGCTTATAAAGTGAGGTTGTACCCACTTATATACTATAAATTGTCCTATCTCTAGTTGATGTGAGACTTCCAACACACTCTCCTAATGCTGAGGTATATACATCTAAAGCGTGAGATTAGACATTAATAAGATAGCGACCCGATAGCGGATGGAACAATATGCCCAACAAACAACAAATATTCCAATAGCAGGTGGCACAATAGGCCAAACAAACAAGAAATTTCACTAGGATAGGCTTTAACTCATGACTCTGATACTATGTTAAGAAGTGGACTTAACTCAATCCCACAAAACCGAACCGGCTTGTAAACCGAGGTTTGCACCCACTTATATACTATAAATTGGTTTTATCTCTAGTCAATATGAGACTTCCAATAGGTACTATATGAAAATTCATCCTCACAAACAAGTGTCTATGCCTACAAGGTTACACACGAAGCTATCAACACACTATTATAGCCCATACATGTCCTAAACCGAGGGGGGACAGAGGCTTACCGACTACAATATCCAGATACATCTCGCATACATCTAGTTTTCCATATTTCACAATTAAAATTAGTAGTTGGGAGTCATCAAGTTGAGAAAGAATTTCCACATGAACTTCAAGGGCAAACTTTGGTTTGTTTTCCCCATCAAATTTTGGATAACAGGATTGTACAACATCATGATGAACCAATACAACAAGTGTTGGCATAATGGCAAGAGGGAGGACCAAAGATGTTTCCACGATACATGACTAGTTTCAAGAGTTCAACCTTGAGTACAAGGTCTATTCCAGTCATGGTGGGAAAGCTAGGGAAATAAGGATAGGGTTTGGAATCTATACTATAGAAATGATTTAAGAATAACTGTAGTTAGCTGTTACAAGGCAGAGACTTCTGTAAAGTCTATATATATACATAGTCTTATCCCTTGAAAGGAAGATCGTTCCCTTTATAAATGATTGTTGAACAGATTGATTGAGGAATACTCAGTGTAAAGGGGTTCTATCTATGCTTTCTTGGGACTTCTCTATTTCTTGTCAAAGAGCGAATCAGTTACACTATTCATTAATTGGTATAACATTGACTTCGTGGCTCTGAGGTACTATGGATATGACAAATATTTTGTTCAATTATGGTAATCATTAACAAACAGCAATTAGCCCATTACAACTATATCCGTGAGTTAGATATCCCCCATCCAACAGAGAAATGGTTATTTAATCATGAACAACCAAGCCTAGTTTCACTACTGTTTATTTGTATTAAAAGCTTCATTTTTCTGAGTTGATATACAGTGTCATCTAAAAATGTTTATGAAGTTTAAGCTCAATACTTACATCTTGGACCCATCGAATCCCCTGGGCAACAGTTTCCTCTCTCCGGAGCCAATGTATCTGTCTCACGAGCCAATCGTCAATTGCATCTTCCATCACCAGTTGTAATATCTGTTTTGACATCCAATAGACTTGCCTCCTGCATAATCATATATGGCAATTTAGCAAGTTGCAAACCCTAAATTAAAACAATTTGAAAATGCCATGTTGCATAATATTTTATAATATCAATAAATTTATCTTAAGAGACAAAATTTAAGGCATGCTATGTGTTAGATATTAAGATGTGTGTTTCTGTTATTTGGGCTTAGTCTATTCTGTATTAAGGGCATTGGCCCATATCTTACAATATAAATAAACTACCCTATGTGTATGTTAAACACACAAGGGATATTTTCTCCCAATCTTCTCTATTTCTCATATGGTATCAGAGCCATGGTTAAAATCTATCCTAGCGAGTTCTAAGTGGGCATTCTATTCTTCTATTCCACCTGCTATCGGGCCGTTATCGGACCACCCAATTTCTACTATCACGCACGAGATGTCTATACCTCGGCGTGAAGGGGGTGTGTTGGAAGTCCCACATCGACTAGAGATAAGGCCAAATTAAAATATATAAGTGAGGTGCAAACCTCACCCTACAAGCCGGTTTTGTGGGGTTGAGTTAGGCTTAAACCCACCTTCTAATTTATTGATGACTATTCCAGATGTACTTGGCTGTTTTTAATGAAGAATCGTTCTGAGTTGTTTTCTATTTTCCAATCTTTTTTCAATGAAATAAAAACACAGTTTGGGGTTTCTATTCGACATTTACGTAGTGATAATGGCCGTGAATACCTTTCTCAACAGTTTAAACAGTTTATGGCTTCTCATGGCATTCTTCACCAAACCTCATGTGCTTATACCCCTCAACAAAATGGGGTGGCTGAGCGCAAGAATAGACACCTTATTGAAACAACTCGTACACTTCTGATACATGGTCAAGTACCCTCACGCTTTTGGGGTGATGCAGTTCTCACAGCATGTTATCTTATCAACCGCATGCCATCTTCCGTCCTAGATAACAAAATCCCTCATTCTATCTTATTTCCTCAAGACCCTCTGCATCCATTACCTCTTCGAGTTTTTGGGTCTACATGTTTTGTTCATGATTTTAGTCCTGGTCTTGATAAGTTGTCTCCTAGATCTCACAAATGTGTCTTCTTAGGATTTCCCCGGTCACAAAAGGGCTATAAGTGTTTTTCCCCATCTCTCAATCGTCATTTTATCTCTGCTGATGTCACTTTTGATGAGTCTTCTTTTTACTTTTCACATCTATCTTCTAGTTCTGTACCTCTCCCTGTTACTGTTGATATTCCTCTTGTCTGTGATCCTCCTGGTGATACTCCACCCCTTTTGTCTTCTCCTTCTTTAGACTCTCATTCACCACAGGCTCATCCTTCACCTCCACCACTTCAGGTTTATAGTCGCCGTAATTGCCTACCTCATGACTCACTTCCGGTGCCGCCTCATGTGTCTCCTCCGGCTCCAGCAACTGAGTCTGACTTGCCTATTGCCCTCCGTAAAGGTATACGCTCTACCCGTAACCCTTCCCCCCATTATACTGTTCTTAATTACCACAGATTATCTCCATCATTTTATACTTGTCTCTCATCCATTTCTTCTGTGTCAATTCCCAAATCTGTGGGTGATGCCTTAACTCATCCTGGTTGGCGTCAAGCTATGATAGATGAATTAAGTGCCTTACAGGAAAGTGGAACTTGGGAGCTTGTCCAATTACCATCTGGAAAGTCTGTTGTTGGTTGCAGGTGGGTGTATGCTATCAAGGTTGGTCCTGATGGTACAATTGATCGTCTGAAAGCTCGACTGGTTGCCAAAGGCTACACACAGATTTTTGGTTTGGATTATGGTGATACTTTTTCTCCAGTGGCAAAGATGACCTCTGTTCGCCTATTCATTGCCATGGCCGCTCTTCGACAATGGCCTCTTTACCAACTTGATGTCAAAAATGCTTTTCTCAATGGTGATTTGCATGAAGAAATTTATATGGAGCAACCGCCTGGCTTTGTTGCTCAGGGGGAGTCATCTGGATTGGTATGTCGTCTTCGCAAATCCTTATATGGCCTAAAACAGTCTCCTCGGGCCTGGTTTGGTAAATTCAGTTGTGTTGTTCAACAATTTGGTATGTCTCGCAGTGAAGCGGATCATTCAGTGTTCTATCGCCACTCGAGTGCTGGATGTATCTACTTAATAGTGTATGTCGATGATATTGTTCTCACAGGAAGCGACTATCTTGGCATCTCTCAGATGAAACAACACCTTTGTCATCATTTTCAAACCAAAGATCTTGGCAAACTTCGGTACTTTTTGGGTATTGAAGTAGCACAATCCAGTGATGGTATTGTCATATCTCAGAGGAAGTATGCATTAGACATCTTGGAGGAAACAGGGTTAATGAACTGTAAATCTGTTGAGACACCTATGGACCCTAACATCAAACTCCTACCAAATCAGGGGGAGCCTTTCTCAGATCCTGAACGGTACAGAAGACTAGTTGGTAAATTAAACTATCTTACTGTTACGCGTCCTGACATTTCCTTCGCAGTTAGTGTGGTGAGTCAATTTCTAAACTCCCCATGTGAAGACCATTGGGATGCAGTTGTTCGCATACTGAAGTATATTAAAAGATCACCTGGGAAAGGTTTGCTATATGGCCCTAACAACGATACAAAAATCGTTTGTTATTCAGATGCTGATTGGGCTGGTTCCCCTTCTGATAGGAGGTCTACTTCTGGATATTGTGTCTCTATTGGTGGCAACCTGATATCTTGGAAAAGTAAGAAGCAAAGTGTTGTGGCAAGGTCCAGTGCAGAAGCAGAATATAGAGCTATGGCATCAGCTACTTGCGAGCTTGTGTGGCTTAAACAATTGTTGAGTGAATTGAAATTTGGAGATGTCACTCACATGATACTTATATGTGATAATCAAGCTGCTCTCCATATTAGGTCTAATCCTGTCTTCCATGAGAGAACCAAACACATTGAAGTTGATTGCCATTTCATTCGAGAAAAAATCATATCTGGAGATATCAAGACTGAGTTTGTTAATTCAAGCAACCAGTTGGCAGACATATTCACTAAGTCCTTACGAGGACCTAGAATTGATTATCTTTGTAACAAGCTTGGAACATATGATTTATATGCTCCAGCTTGAGGGGGAGTGTTAGATATTAAGATGTGTGTTTCTGTTATTTGGGCTTAGTCTATTCTGTATTAAGGGCATTGGCCCATATCTTACAATATAAATAAACTACCCTATGTGTATGTTAAACACACAAGGGATATTTTCTCCCAATCTTCTCTATTTCTCATACTATGAATATTGAAACCTGTTGATGGTTACACGGCATGTACAATAAGCTAACATGAGCAGATTAATTAGTAAATTATTCTTTTCAGTCAGGGGGTGTTAAAGAATGAAGGTGGTGAACGGTAACACTAAGATTTCTATCAGTAAATAGAGGAACTGAGACGATTTAGTATCTGTGTAAGTTTGAGAGAACTGTTGTGAGCTAAAACTCTAGAAAGTTTTATAACAAATACAACCTAGGTATCCATCAAAAGTCTTCTTTAACTAACTGGCCCTTAAATATAAAACTTATAATTATCAAGAATCTTTATTTCTTCCACATTTCTTGTACAAGAAGAACCCAAACCATTTGTGGTTTGTGTCTCGTTCTTCTCTCAACCAGTCTCTACTCTTTGGTAGAACCCTAATCTAAAATCTTTCCCTACATCAATTAAATGCATCTAGACTCATTCCCTACCTCAAAATAGAAGGTGGTGGAGCCCTTTGACCTTGAAGCATGGTGTTGGTGTCAAGAATTTTTTGAAGTTCTGAAAGCATCACTTTAAACGATTCCTGCCTATTTATGCATTTAATTTTCAGTTCATTAAGATTGGTACAAGCTCTAATTTCTTTACAACTTCTTGAATTACTTCATAGGGACTTGGACATTATGGGGTACCTTAGTCCCACATTGAGTAGCATGGAATGCTCCAAAGAGTATTTAAGTGCTTATCAATTGGTCTTAGAGCTAATTGTCAACGTCTCAAAAAGTGCTACCTACAAAGGGACTGATGAGAAAGGGCTAGTGAAGTGCCAACTGCCGAGGCATTGGCGCTATAACAGTGTGGGATGACTCAATAGAGTAGTCAAATGTTTGGTTCTCCCCACTAAACAGATAGTTTTTAAGGGAGGGTCAGTTTATCTAGAAACTTATTCAATATAACCACAAAGTCAAGGTTATAATTAAACTCTTAAAAGAATTTTTTGAATTGAGATTTTGACATAATTGCGTGCTTTTCACCTGAAAGTTAACCATGGTGAATTTACCAAAAAGAACTCACAAGTTTTAAAAATATATTTATTAGAATCAAAAGTGGAAGGGCATCATCAAGATTTGATATAAATCAAAACATATAAAGTCAAAACAAATTTCCACCACCAATACAGAAAAAGCATAAGTTGAACAATTATCAGTCACCACTAAGCTATGCTAAATTTTAATAAAGAGAGGGTGCAAGGATCAGACTCTCGTCTACTTTGCCATGAATATTACATATCATATAAAGTAACCTCACTCTAAAATCGTTAGCTGCTAGGTATAATGCAATTCTATGTATAATTTTTGCCTCTAATAACGTGCGAAATAACCTAGTATATGAAGATAACTTGTAATCTAGAAAAACACCTAACATAAACATCAAAAGAAGCTTCTTCAAATTGGTATAGGATTAAATACTTTTGGAAAGTGTTCGGTGTTACAGACATTATTTCTAGCATTTACATGAAAGTTACAGAACAACCAGATAGAGTGGTATACCTTATCCAGCCTCTTTTCTTAAGCTGAAATATGTTGTCCACCAAATCCAAAATAGGGACACTAACATTAGATGGGGTCCACTGCAAAAAAGGAAAATAACAAACTTGTTAATATTCTTAATATCCAAATTTCTCAGTCAATAGCTGAAGTGAAAATTGTAAACCAGAAAGAAAAGCAAACTTGGCTGACTAGACAGACCTCAGGTGGCCCTCCAATTGGATCCTCTGAATTATCATGAATCAGAATGAAATTAGTAGTAGGAACATCATTGCCAACCCTAGCTTCCACCACCATATCATGCTTTCTATCAAAATCCAAGTTGCTGGACTCTTCATCATGGTTGTTTAATGGAGGTGAGTAACCCTTTAAGATCAATGCATTGTCATAATGTGATTCACTATCTTGTGTTACTTCTCTAACAATACTCTCATCGTCAAAATTGTTGTTCTTTTCACCTTCCTCATTATCAGAGCTTAACACACTTTCTGCAGTACCTTGCCTTGGAATGATTTTGTCAATTTCATCTGAATTCAAGGTCAAGTTCCATGTGACAGTAGATGTAGCGGATCCCTCACTCATGAGGGATGATGAACCAACGACTTTTCGCCTCAAACCATCTGAAACCCCTTTAAACTGGCGTACAATATCATCCATTGCATCATCTACATTGACTGTTAAAATAAAATTCAATTCAAATATTGAATTTCGAATCAATACAATGCACAAATAACGTTTAGATTTAAAAAGCCATTTTCAAATTAGGGTTAAGTAACATAGAAAGTGAGTTTGGACCTAACTCAACCTTACAATAGAATAGCTGCCTAGTCCCCTATTCTATCATGCCCAACCAACCCACAACAATGCAAGAAAAGTTTCCAACTCATGGGCTTGAGTCCTCAAATAACCCAGAAAAGGCACACTGGATAGGTACGGCGGGAAGCTTTTCTCCCCCTTGTATTCAATCTTTCCTTTTGGGGATCACTGAACCTACTTCCCTAAGGTTAGTAGTAACTACACCAAGACCCTAATCGATTCAAAAAGAGTACATGTTCACCATCTTTTTTGTAATACACATAGTATGCTTAAAAGTAACAAAGCAAGGGATGTGCAAGGGAAGTATGTGTAATTTATGAAACAAGTAATGTGTAAGTTATTTGCTGCTAACCTCATGAAAAGTCGGTGTAATTAATTATTCCTTCTATTACTTTTTTAATGGTAACCAAACATTCAAAAGTTTAGGACTTCAAAAATTTAAAAAACAAACTTGCCAACAAAAATCCATTAACCTAGAAGATTAACAGTAAGGCCTACTATATATAGAATAGTTACAGCCTGAGCATTTAATGGCATTATGGCATAAAACCAAAATGTTAGAACCAGATACCTGCCAAGGTCTTCATCACTGAAGGAGATTTCCCAAATGAGTAGTTCTTCAGGGGTAAATCAGAACAAAAATAGTTGTTAGATCATAGATTGTCATTGTCAACTTTCACATCCAATAGTGCCAAGCAAAAACTATATAAAGGTCCGTCATAAGAAGTTGTGATAAGAAATACCAAGCAGATACACACCTTTGAGGAAACACTAAAGAAATCCCATACTTCATGTTGTTCAGCAACATTAGCTATTGATAGGAGATCCTGAAGCAAGATTAATTATTAAAAATGTGTAAAAAGGGAAACTTAAGAATATTTCTTGGACTAGGAATAAGATACCTGGAGATATTTATCAAGTTGAATGCAACGTTGATGTACAAAAGCGTCATCTGTGCTTGAGGAAAATATTCTTTTAGGAGGCAAATGCAGTGTGTAATTGGGAATATCTTTAAGGTGCCGATGCAATCGCTCAAAATTTCGGTATCTGAATATCACCAAAACAAAATATGATAAGTCAAAGCACAGATATAAAGAATGGGATAAAACAATTGTGATTGAACAAATTTATTCTCCATGAAGGAGCAGTCTGAATCAATAGTGGAAAGAACGATGAGAAAATAAAATATATTATTTTCAGATTCTTGCATTTAGTTCAATGGGCTTCAACCAAAATAATTACACCTTGTATAATTGAATTGTCTAAATTTCAAAAACCAAACAGAGACAAATTGTTAATAACTGCTATTATAAAAACGAGTATGAAACAAGTATACCTTCTTTTTACAAACCAAGTTTTATTTTGTGCATCAGTCACTGCAATTGAATAAACAGCAAAACATGTGGAGCCAAGTTTCTCAAAATATGCTCCCAACACCTGCAATGTATAAATATCAAAAACAACAATCGAGTACCAACAGAACTAAAAACTCATTCTGATTCATAAAAGGCTACGGACTGACAAAAGAGATTCTATATCTATTAATAATACATTTTAGAATACTATATCTGAAAACTATTATAGCCAAAAGTGCTTACCCGACACCGGAGCTTAGGAACCAACGGCACTTCTTTCCTAACAACCATGTCAGAAGAACTTTTTCCCCAAAATCCTTCACCATGCCTCTCGAATTCGGGGTTATAAAACTCTGGAATTATGGGGCCCCCTTTATTAGTTAGGATTCCCAAGGAAGAAGCACTATTGGACCTTTTCAGTGGACTTTTATAACCATCAGTAGCAAGATTTTTCACAAAAGATAATTCTTTGTCAGGGTTTTGAGAAGATTCCAAAATTTTTGCAGTTGCAACACTTTGTAGGGAATCTGAACCCAAGGCATGCAATGGTGGAAGAGAAGACTTCCCCTCTGCAACATCATATTTTCCACGTTTACTTGCTGATGTTTCCTGAGCCAATTTTCTCTGAGGCAGTGAACTGTCTGTAGAGGGACTCTTGGCAGGAAGATCATGAAAGCCACCTTTGATAATTTTGTTCTCTTTCCTTTTGTAATTCCTTCCCTTTGTCCACATGTTCTCCAGATTCTCAGGCATAAGAATTTCAGTTCTCCTCTGAGTTGCAACCTCCAACATTCGTGCCCAATCAGCAGGCCTGGTCTGTGAAGATTCTTGACAGAGAACGTTACCTTGCAATGATGTCCCTCCTTGATCACTCATTTTAGCCAATACCATATCAGTTCCTTGATTTAATGATGGATGCTTATTAGAGGGTGTAAGATTGTCGGGTCCACTCTCACTGGAAACAGAATGTCCATGATGACCTGCTACATTAGTTGACTGATTACTAACCATACCTTCCGTACCATCATCATTAAGGAGAAGAATAAGAGCTTCAATCAGTTCATTAATATACCTAATTATCAAAAGAAAAATGTTATTATGAATGGGAATTACAAAATTTATAAAGAAATGCAGTTAAAGTGCAACTCCAATTTTTCCAGTCTTGTAGATGACTAACAACACAATATATTATTTAAGATGCAAATGCTCTACAACATTTGTTCATAAAATGTTTTCAATTGTCTCATCTAAACAATATGATTTACCCTTTTAACACTACATATAACAAACAGTGAAAGTAGTCTTATCCTACTAGGTAAGGCCAACTACATAAATCACACAAACCATATTGGCTGGATTAAGAATGAAATTAACCATATTGGCTGGATTAAGAATGAAATTCTCAAGGATATGACTAACTATCAAGAATGAAATTCCAATTTATTTCTTGGTCTCCCTGTACCAGTTCAGTGTTAAAAACATACAATTTACTCTCTTTACTGGTGCCTCCAATACCTTATTTGCACATTTAAGCAATTATTTTTCACTTTTTACTTATCAAGTGCCATATGTTCTTGTATATAATCACTTTGTATCCTATCCCTTCTTATAGAAAGTCCTTAAAGGAAATCATGATAGAAACCTATTCTTATAGGAAGTCATTAAGTCTTGTCTCCGAAAGTTTTCAAGTTATCACATTCTTATTGGCTGTATAGCTTAAATATAAGTCACGTTAATGCCTTTCTTTCCCAAAGTCATCCGCAAAACTTCTCTAGGTACTGGATCATATTTTTTTAAAGTGAATTAAATAAAATCACTTTACAGTTAAACATGCTTGGTATAACATACATAAATATTACAAGGTAAGCAATCAAAGGGCCCTAACACTGTTTGAAATATAATTATCGTTCCATCCTATATTTTACACCTTCCACTTTGAACCTACTTAACCAAGTAAAGTTAAATATGATTTCAACAAAGACTAGGAAAAAAAAAACTATTTTTCTCAAAACCGCACAACTTTAAATCTTGAACAAAGCAACCTTCAAAAGAATTGATACTGTTATGATACACCAAATCTCAGAAAAATTGAATTATTAAATATAAGATAAAATATTCAACAACATACCCAGGGCTTGCCAAATTCATAATAGGTTGCATTACCAAGCAAGTTAATAATTCTCGAGCTATAGAACGAATCACAGGACACTGAGCTTCCCGTTGTCTTAGTACTGTAGCTAAAACTGCAGTCATTAGCTGCTGAAGGACCTGACAAAAAGAGCATTCATTAGATATGATACAAGACATCATTATAAAAGGAAATTATTACAACACAAGAACACTCCACTCACACCTTGTACTCACTCTCAGGAGATATTAGTGCCGGATGTAGCTCCTTAGAATTCAATAGATGGAATTTTAATCTGTCATCCCTCTCCTCAGAAGACAATGTTTTCATAACATCAACACCTATAGCAGCTTGATTTCTTCTGAAAAGTTCTATATGATCACCTATTAAATCAACTAAATCCCTGAAATATAAATGAAAGATAAGACAATTAGTAGTTTTTATAATATTTTCCCTAGCACCAAATACGGGAGATGGAAAACCAGATACCTTGTCAGCAAGTCAACCAGGTTTATATCTTTAACCCTTCCAGATATTTCAGCTAGAACATCCATGATTATTGCCCGAATCTGCTCTGGAAACTCCTTGTCAGGAGTAATTTCTGAGTACCACAAATCAACCACGAAATCCTTCAAAATCTTATCAATGAACTCTCTCATTGCAGCCTCCACAACAGGGGAATCAATTTTTCTCTTCCATTTTGCAGGGGGTGGTAAACTAGTGAGGCGTGAATCCTTCAAAGACAACTGTTTCTTCTCCAAATGAGATAGATAGGTCAGCGGTTTAGGCTGTTGAACCTTCCAACTGAACTCCACCCTTTTAAAAAGAATACGCAGCCCCGCAACAAATATGATCGACATGGGTAGATTCATCCACATTGATTTACTTGTATCTACAACACATAATCACCATACAGAACATAAGCTCAAAGGAAAAAGAAAAGCAGGCCCATTAAATAAGAATCATAGTACACGCTTTCCTCCTTTCCCATTAACAAAGACAAGTTCACAGAAACACTTCAATTGAAATCATAACTAAAAGAACACGACAAGTTACACACTTGCAATCAAAATATAATAAAGAATCACAGTGAGTTCAGATAATCCATATAATTTCAGTTCCACACTCTTAAGCATTACTAATGAACTCAAGCAGCATTAATACAGTCCAAGGAAGCTACTAATTCCAAAAAGTAAATCAAAATTGAGAGTGGAAACATGAAATTCGTTCACTAATTCACTTATTACACACTAATACTATACTAAAGAGAAAACCCTGAAATGAAATCAAAGGAAATCAGAAGAAGAGGAAAACTTACGAGTTAGGAAATAGGAAACAGCGAATATACAGAGGGCCCACCAGAGAGTGCGGAGCTTGGCCTCTTGGATCAGATCATTCACACTCTCCATGCCCCCGACAACACCGATTGGAACAAACAAATCACCCTCTGTGTTTTGCTCTGTTCACACTTCGATTTCAATTTCGATTCCTTCGCGGGTTTCGATAAACAACAAGAACAGCTGGAATTTGATATCCCCTCACCCCACCAACAACTAAACGTTGATAACAGATATAAACTTATATCCTTTACGACTTTATGAGTTGGTCACTCGCGCAAGATCATCGATCGAAGATAGTTATGAAAAAAAAAAGATAAAAGATAACGTGCTTAACATACGGTGAAGATGCTGCGACCAAAATTTCGCAGCCTATCTTTTGGAAATTATAATTTCCTTCTCCCTCTCGCAATAATTCAAGTCCACCCTTAATCTATGTTCTAATAGATTATAAATTTATAATTATTTATATTCATTATCATTATTACTGGTGTACTGTTACATGGTTTTACTTTTTCATAATCTATGTTGTTATTGATTATAAATTATAAATATTTATACTTATTATCATTATTACTGGTATACTGTTACATTGTTTTACTTTTTCATTTTTTTAATAATTACGGTATTTTGTCCTTTTGAATTTCACTAATTAATTACGTACCAATCTCTTTCCAAACCAATTTTATCTCTTTTTTTTCTATCTTTTCTAACGATCGTAATCAAACCAAAATAGTTATGCTCGATCAACAAGGATTTTTATAAATTCCTACTGTATCCGTAAGAGCCGGACGCCGTACGGAAGAGCCCATATGGCCGGACGCCCATACCACATGGGCGGATAAGACGCTAGCATCCGAGCTCCATGCGCGCGAGGCGGACGCCCATACCCTATGGGCGGACACTGCCAGCTAGGCCGGACGCCGTACGGAAAAGTCCGTATGGGCGGACGCCCATACCGCATGGGCGGATAAGGCGCTAGCATCCGAGCTCCATGCGCGCGAGGCGGACGCCCATACCCTATGGGCGGACACTGCCAGCTAGGCCGGACGCCGTACGAAAAGTCCGTATGGGCGGACGCCCATACCGCATGGGCGGACGCCCATACCGCATGGGCGGATAAGGCGCTAGCATCCGAGCTCCAGGTGCACGAGGCGGACGACCATATCACAGGGGCGGACGCCCACACCCGCCAAAACACTAATCAACGTGACTTAAAGTAAAGTAGCCTGGCTTAAAGGTAAGTAGAAATTAGAAGCTATTGGGCTGTTTTGGGCCGTGATTAACTTTTCACTAATCCCAAGCCCATAGCGAAAACTATAAATACAGGTCCACGGTGAGTGGTAGATAGGTTACATTGAATGCACATTTATTGCTATCCCTGAGAAAGGCCATTGCTCTGAAACTGACTTTGGCATCGGAGAATCTTTTGCAGGTCTCCACCCCTCGGGATTGAGAAAAGGATTGAAGATTAGAAAGGAAGATTAGCTACCAGGACAAATTGACAGGAGGAAGTGGAGGTTTGGAACTGCACAGCCCTACACATCCGAAACACCTACTTTAAGCGTTTAAGAGAACAATATTGTATTCGTTGATTCAAACACTGAGTGGTGTTTGTTGTTTGTAACATTGTATATGAAAGCCAATTTTTTTATGTATTTTCCAATGTACTTAATAGGGGTCAAATAAATTTTGTCTCTTTTTAAATTAATGGGATACTTTATATTTTTTTTAGGGTTAAATATGTTTTTAGTCCCTAAACTATTGGCCATTTCTGGTTTTCGTCCCTCTTCCAAAGTAAGGTACACTTTAGTACTCATACTTTTCGAAACTTTGGTTTGAGTCCTCCAAAACTAACACCGTGAAAAATATGCTGATGTGTCTAACGTCTCTGTCCACGTGTAATTGGTTTTTTGCTGACGTGTTAAGTCATCTGGATGGGGATGGAAGTGATTCCTCTTTAATTTGGAATGAAATTGGTACTCAAAATCAGTTACAATTGGTGTTGGTGTTGCTGTTCTTTGTTTGGGTTTGGTTCGTGGTTCATCTGCGCGTGCATCTTCGTGGTTCATTGAGTTTGCTTGGTGAAAGAAAGGGATTTCTTTGTCGTTCGTTGAGGTGGTTCGTTCAGCAAGGTAATTTTTTAGTTTAAGTTGAACTTGTTTTCTCTGTGATTCGTTGAACAAAAAAAGCAATTGTGTGTGTAATGGGCATTCCGCTGTGCATTGTGAGTCTAATGTGGGAAGTTTTCATTTGACCTTGTAGGAAAAATGGTTTTTGATGTGTGTTTGTATCATATGGGGAAGTTCATGAAGAACAAGGGTCTACAATACGTGGGAGGAGAGATACATGTTATTAGGGGAATCGATCCCGACATGTGGTCATACTTTGAAGCAGTGGGATTTGTTAGAGAATTCAAGTACTCTGGAGAGTTCAAACTTTGGTGGAAGGGTTCCAAACAAAAGGAAATGAACAACCTCAGACCACTGACAGATGACAGAGAAGCCATTTTGTTGGCTAACTATGCAGAGGCAAATAAGGAGGAAGTTGAAATCTATGTTCAACATGGCCAACCTAGTCAGGCAGAGGAAATTAGTTTTCTTACATTTGGTGAGGAGGCAGAGGAAGTAAGAGTACAGCAGATGGAGGAAGAGGTTGTTATGGATGAAGAAGATATTGGTGGGGTGGAGGGAAATGTTGAAGTACAAGACCTGGTAGTAGATGACGAAGAGGAAGAGGGGAATGTTGAGGGGGATGAAGAGCAAGATGAAGAAGAAGAGGAAGAGGGGAATGTTGAGGGAGAAATGGTGGAAGAGCAGGAGGAAGAGGGGAATGTTGAGGGGGATGAAGAGCAGGAGGAAGAGGGGAATGTTGAGGGGGATGAAGAGCAAGATGAAGAGGGCAATGTTGATGACAGTGAAGAGGAGAGAATGTTGTTGAGGAGTGAAGACGAAGGGATGGAAAATGTTGATGAAAGTGAAGAGGAGAGAATGGCAAATGGTGATGATTGGTTTGGGATGGACAATGTGTATGTTGAAGAAGAGAGAAGAAATATTAATCCAGTTTTGGATAGGTGGAAGAGAATGAAAAACAAAAATAAAAGTGTTAGGAGCAGATTTGGAGAGAGTGAGGGGACATTTGTCATTAACGAAGATGTTGGAGAACATGAGATAAATGAAGATTATGATACAGAAGAGTTGTCCTCAAATGTAGATAGTGATGAGGATGTGAGGGACAATAGAAGGCACTTTCCAACGTATAAAGCAAAAGATATGAATAAGGGATTCAAATTTAGATTGGGTATGGAGTTTAAGTGTTTGAAGGATTTTAAGAGTGCTTTACAGGAGCATAGCGTTTTGAATGGAAAAGAAGTAAGGTTTGTGAAGAATGATTTGAAGAGGGTAAGGGCAGATTGTAAGAAGGGGTGTGGTTTTGTTATTATGGCTAGCAAGGTAGGAAGCAGGGAAACCTTTAGACTCAAAACTCTAGTTCAGCACAAGTGTGGAAGGGGTTTTGGTGGCAAAAGTGCAAATGTAGAATGGATTGCACAGGTTTTGGTTTCCAGATTTGTCAATGTTGCAGGCATGACAGTGAAACAAATCATAGATGAAATACAAAAGTCATATAGTATTGGAATAACTCATTGGAAGGCTGGAAGAGCTAAGAGAATTGCAATGGATTGTTTAGTGGGTGATGGAGAACGACAATATGGTCGTTTGTATGACTATGTGGCTGAGTTATTAAGAGTCAAGGCTGGGACCTTCAAGATTAAGGTCAATCAACCCGAACCCACCTTGCAACCAAGGTTTGGGTCATTTTACATGTGTTTGGAGGGCTGTAAGCAGGGGTTTTTAGGTAGTTGTAGACCATTCATTGGTGTAGATGGTTGTCACTTGAAGACAAATTATGGAGGTCAGTTGTTAGTTGCAGTAGGAAGAGACCCTAATGACCAGTATTTCCCACTAGCTTTTGCTGTGGTAGAAACAGAATGCAAAGACACATGGATGTGGTTTTTGAGACAGCTGCTTGATGATATTGGAGGAATAGATTGTCAAAGGTGGATCTTTATTTCGGATCAGCAAAAGGTACATTAAAATTTTTAGTTTAGTTAGAAATTTATTTTGATTATGTTATACTTATTAGTGTATTATGGTTGCAGGGATTAATGTCAGTTTTTGATGATATCTTGAATGGAGTGGAACATAGGCTGTGTTTACGCCATTTATACAACAATTACAAGAAAAAATTTGGGGGAGGCTTGCTGATTAGAGACCTTATGATGGGGGCTGCCAAGGCAACATTCTATAAGGAATGGGAGAAAAAAATGGGTGAGTTAAAAAATGTGAATGTTGATGCCTTTAATTGGTTGATGGGTATACCAACTAAAAGTTGGTGTAAGCATGCTTTTAGTGCTTATCCTAGGTGTGATGTGCTGATCAATAACTTGTCAGAATCATTTAATAGTACTATTTTAATGGCAAGGGACAAACCAATAATTTCAATGATGGAATGGATTAGATCATACATAATGAGTAGGTTTGCAAGTCTTAGAGAAAAAATTGACTCATATCCTGGTGATGTTATGCCTAAACCGAGGAAAAGGCTGGATATGGAGGTTGAAAAGAGTGGCAATTGGCTTCCGGTATGGGCAGGGGGTTCACAGTTTGAAGTAACTCATGGCTTTACCATGGACAAATTTGTTGTTGATTTAAGTAATCACACATGTACTTGTTACTTGTGGGATTTGGTAGGAATACCATGTAGACATGCAGTTGCTGCCATTCATTACAAATCAGAAAACCCAGAACATTATGTTCATCCTTACTATAAGAAAGATGCCTATAGAACTTGTTATGCACCAATTATAAGTCCTATCAATGGACAACAACTTTGGCCTACATCTGACTCTCCACAACTACTACCTCCCATTTACAAAAGACCTCCTGGGAGGCCAAAAAAATTAAGAAGAAGAGAAGTTGATGAATATGTGAGCCATGGAAAATTGTCAAAGACCAATACTGCTATAAGATGTAGCACTTGCAATGCATATGGACACAATGTAAGGACATGTAAAAAGAGCCAGAAAAGGAAGGTAAATCTTCTTGGTAATGTTATTTACAAGTTCATTTATTTACAACTATTTGTTATTTAACTATCTTACTCCTTTCGTAGGACAAAAGGGGGGCTTCTACATCAACACCTGGATCTGCATCAACAAGGGCTGGATCTGCATCTGCATCAGAAGCTGGAAGGGGGGCATCTGCATCTGCATCACAAGCTGGAAGGGCTGCATCAATTGCTGGAAGGGCTGCATCAATTGCTGGAAGGGCTGCATCAATTGCTGGAAGGGGGGCATCTGCATCTGCACCACAAGCTGGAAGGAGATCAGCCACAGTTGCAGGGGCTGGGGCTGCATCAGCATCACAAGGTGGAGGATCTGCAACTATGCGTGAAGGGGCAAGAAGAACATCCACAAGATTGGCTGCACAAATTGTAGGGTCTCAAGGAAGTTGTAATTGAAAGATGTAATTTCAGACAAATTGTAGTGGCTGTAGGCTGTCAAGGAAGTTGTAATTAAAGTAGTGGCTGTAGTGGACCACTTTTTTGTCTTGTACTGTCTGTAACCCTTTAAACTATGCTGGGACCACTATTTGAACATCTTCTTTATTAATCAATATGGACCACTATGCTGGGACCACTTATGTTGTAATTCTTTAACCTGCTGTCTGCTAAACTGTGCTTCATTATGGTGCTGCTAAACTGGTTTAAAAATTTGCAGTTTCTGGTATTTTATACAATTTGGTACAAGTTTATGCTTTGAGTCCCTCTGTTGGCTGCTGGAACAACCAACAATTTCGTGCTAGTTTCTGCTTTTAGTCCCTCTTCAAATTTCCCATTCTAATCCACCACTTTTGGTGCTAAAGACCAACTCATACACTGATATTTTCATCTCGAAGCTTTTAGCCTCTGCTGGCAGTTAGTACATGTCAAATTTGGTCAATAAAGTTGCTAAAATCATCACATTAACATTCCAAACTCGTTTCTGCAAAATTGACATTTAAACCCCCAAATTTTAAACACTTTTTCTTATAACTTGCAGAATTTGGTGATTTTAAACACATCTGTTAATATTTCCAAAGTATATAACACAAATGCACATAACACAACCATCAAGGCACAATTGAACTGAACTTCCACAGTTTATTGAATTTAAAACTTCCTTGTACATCCACATCACAACCTATCTAATTACAATTAACCTTCAACACAAACAGAATACAAAACATGGCAGTTAATGCCCATGACAATACAAAAAACACCAACATCATTTTGAAATTTTTTCTCTCTTCCTCTAATTTCTTCTTCAACTTGTCCTTCTTCTTCCTTAGCTCCAACACAACATTTTCAATACACACTTCAACTTCTTCACTCTTCCTTTGTAAGCTTCCTTCCATTTCGAAATCTCCTTCATCAACCCATTCAAAGAAGTTACAGCTTGAATTACTCTGCAAATGAAAATTATAAATCAGCAATGCAATATTCAACACAATAAATAAAGCTTTTATTCTCACTTACTGCCCAATTTCTACATCTATAAAATAGTCTCCCTTTGTTCTTCAATGTAGTTGCCTTCAACAACAACAATCTTTCCCCACAACCACAGTTTTTTGAACCTAAGTGAGATGATCCACAACTTTGGGACATTCCAGAACCTATGCTCCTTGGTGTGCAACCTCCTCTATCACCTTTCATTTCCCTTCAAAAGTGATTAACAAAGAAACTCAAGTTCGAAACCAGTACCCTTCAACAAAACCCTACATCCCCAAATCCATCCATCATTTTAAACCAAAACAAAGACAAATGTGAACTTACGTGCCCAACTCCACCAACGCCCAAGAAGGTGATATCCAAGCTTCAACCTTCTTTCCACTTTGTCTTTGCTCAAATCCTTCAGACAACACTTTGCAATGAAACTAATAAACCAAACTTCACCAACGTTGGATTAACTTTGCATTTTAGCTGTTTAAACACGTGGAAAGAGACGTTAGAACACGTGGAAAGAGACGTTAGACACATCAGCATCTATTTCACGGTGTTAGTTTTGGAGGACTCAAACCAAAGTTTCGAAAAATATGAGTACTAAAGTGTACCTTACTTTGGAAGAGGGACGAAAACCAGAAATGGCCAATAGTTTAGGGACTAAAAACATATTTAACCCTTTTTTTTATTTCGTGTATGTTCTTTATTTCTTTCTCCTCTTTTAAGTTTCTCTATTATTTGTTGGCGAAAGCTAGGATTTACCTTGAGCATATTAATGGTATAGTCTAGGTTTAATACTAAGATAAACAGTTTAATATTATCTTTTTAAATATAATATGAAAAATTATTTAAATGGAAAAAACAATTCATTAATTGAAAAAAGAACAAGAAAACCAAATCACATAAAAATTTATGAGTGATTAGTTATTATCTAAACTGTTGATTTGTATAAATATATCTTTTAATCGGATTTTTTTTAATCAAATTCAATTATTCAGTTTAATTAAAAAAAATAATCCTAAATTGCATATTTTGTTTGTTACTTATTTTATTTTATTTTTAAATGAGCTTATCTGAACTATCAAATTTGATGAAATTATGCATTAGATTTTGGTATAAATTTGTATATATGGTCTTAAAATATTTTTAAATAAAATATGGAAGTTTTTTAGGGATAGATATTGTGTATCTAAATTTACATCTTTAGTCTTCGAAAAAGAAAAACTCTCATTTTGTATACATTATATTAAATATTAAGTAAGTTTTGAATTATTATTTTTCGAGGTGTAGTATATGACATAACTAATAGCTTAATGTTGTTTTAAACCAATTTGAATGTTTTAATATTTTTAAGTTTAATACTTTTTGTCTTTTTATTAGTTAGTTTTCTTTAAAATGGTTTTTCTATTCTTAAGTTGTTCAACGTGATATCTTCTTTTATAAAAATGGTTTAATTTGATTTTTTTCCTGATAAATCATTAACGACACACTGAGTTGTTAGTTTTTTATATATGTGGCAACTTAAAAGAACAATAACGTGGAAATCTAGTAACTGAAAGTGATTTTGTTTGAATAAATTTCCCTCCTCACCGCTGTCATGTCAAAGTCCATAGCCCTCCACTGCATAACTTCATCGTAGTGAACTCCCCCACCTCCTCTGCCCCTCCACGTATTTTGCCTAAGAGATTTCCATCCGCAACCTCAACCACTCACTTCCTTTGCCACCTCCGTGCGACTTCATCTTCCATTACTTGGTCTTTTCCGCCTCCTTCAACTTCAAGGCGTTAGGATGTTATGTTTGTACTCCATTTTTGTTCTAAAAAAATACTATAATATATATGAAGAATTTAAATAGTTAAACAATTTGTACACACTTAAAAAGATAAAGTACTCAAATTAGATAATAAAAAAACTTTTTATTATGGAGGAATTATATATTGTTTAAGAAACTTTGAATAAACTAACTCAGCTCATAATATGACTACTTTGATATGGTAACATAACCAAACCATAATTCAATTTTCACTTTATGATCTTTAAGTGCTCTTTTGGGAAAGCTCGAATTCATTAAGAGATACATATTCTGAAAGCAATTTTTAAAGCTTGTGCAATTGAATATATCCTCCATAAGCAAACCCAAGCAGCAAAGCATGCAAGCTACTATATATCATTGAGAATTAGAAATTCATTGGTCTAGAGTAACTTAAAATGTTGACATACTCAAGGAGAATTAAACTATAAAGTTTCATTGTTTAGTCTCTCCCTATCCTTACAAAAAGAACACCAATATCAGCGTATATGATTATATGATTGTATATTCAAAACCTCAATGTTGCCACCCTCCACGATTATATGATTGTATATTCAAAACCTCAAAAAATCAGCATATCTTTTTAGTAAATGTTTATAAGAAAATGTCTAGTATTTTCATAGCTTCTATCCACTTCTGGTTACAAAAATGTCATCATATTTCCATTTTGTTTTTGTTTTGAAATATTTCTAAAGAAAATAGTGAATATGTCTTGTTTACTGTTTTCACTATTTTCTACACAAATCTATAAAAATAGAAAATGAAGTAAAATCAATGAGATAGTTTTTAAAATAATAGAGGAATAGAAAATAAAACAAAACATTTTTTCAAATGAAGTAGCCTCTTATCATGGTTTATTGAACTCATACTAATAATGCTCAATTGGTTAAAATTACATGCTTCCTAAAACTTTAGATAATATTATGCATAAATACATACTTGCACTAGTTGCACTTCTCGCTCCATAATAAATAAAGTTTTTATTATCTAATTTGGGTTCTTTTTTTAGTGTCAACAAATTGTTTAACTATTTAAATGCTTCAAATATATTGTAGTATTTTTTTAGAACAAAACATCCTAATAAAGAATGGAGTACAAACAAAACATCTTAATGCCTTGAAGTCGAGGGAGGCGACAAAGACCAATTGGTGGAGGATGAAGTTGAGGGGAGGCAGCGAAGGAAGTGAGGGGTTTTGGTTGCGGATGGAAATCTCTTGCCCAGAGTACGTGGAGGAGGTGGCAGAGGAGGTAGGGGAGTTCACAGCGACGATGCGTCGATGATGGAGTTGTCGCGGTGGAGGGCTATGGATTATGGCGTAGTGGCAAAGAGGGAAGTTTGTTCGACCAAAACCCCTTTCAAATACAATATTTCCACATTATTGTTCTTTTAAGTTGTCACGTATATAAAAAATTAACAACTCATTCACCGGTGGTTGACTTGAACATTATGTCGTTAATGATTTAGACACTGTTAAATTGAACCATTTTTATAAAATAAGGGATCACTTTGAACAAATCGAAAATAAAAAGACTGTTTTGAACAAAACTAACTAATAAAAGGACCAAAATAGGTATTAATTATATTTTTATTATTTTATCTTAAATGATTATGTGTACCTATAATCATTAAGATGATGGTTTTTCATAAGTCATAAACTAAGACTAAACATTAACTTAAGTTTCTTTAGAAATAAAATAGTGTTATTCATCATTTTATTCATATAGTCAAGAGCGATCACATTGTTTGTTGATAACTACATCATAAAAACTAATTGTTGTTTTTTTATGTCATATAGCATTCAAGAGTGACATGAATGCTTGTACTTGTACTATGAAGGTAATTGTTACTCTTAAAATGATTGAACATATCCAAAATTATTAATAGGTGGTTAAACATGTTGAGTAATTAGCAAATAAAAAATTACTCAAATAAGAAATAAAATTCATTAGGACAAATACTAAAGTTGACAAAAAACAAACATCAAAACTAATTAAGTTTAAAACCAAATATGACCGAGACACTTTTCCATGGGATCCTACCAATAATGTATTAAGTTCCTTTGAGTGTTAATGGTTAACTCAAGAGTGGTTTTATTTGAAACAACATTTTCTTACAAATGTACCTTTTTATGTCCAATGAGTATTATGATATTAGTCTTGAGTGATTCATTTAAATAACAAGATCATAAATGATTAAGTATTAAAAAATATTAATAGAGCTTTAGAGATATCATATAACACCACAAAAATATATAATTTTCATATATATGAAAATAATATTAAATAATTATTATTCAATCCAAATGAGACTTTGGTACATATATGATAAATTATTTCTTTTAGTCCTTTAAGAGGTGAACATGAACATCATCTCTTTCCTTGACAATTGTTTGAACCCACATTCCCTTTTACAAGGAAGAAAATGATGTATGGAGATAAGACAAGGAAAGATCAAAGAAATCTAATGTGACTTCTACATATTAAAATGTCTGGGATACATATAATCAACCAATTTTGTTCATCATACGACCTTGGAAAGTGCCTCTTAAGGTGACACATATCATATTGAGATGTATTGAAAATAGTTAACTAACCAAGGATAACCTCTTAATGTGACTTGTCATCGTGGTCTACAATGTCTTTCTCAAAAAGAAACAAAGGAATCAATTATTTATATTTTTATCACATGTTCTAAGATAGACTTAATTTAAAAATAGACTTAATTATTTATTTAGTCCCTATATTCAAAGGTTTTTTCCGTTTAATATCCGCTTTTAAAAATCCCTCTATTTGATCCCAACATGGTTAACTTCGTGATAACGTAGCCATGATGTATATTTTTTCTTCTCAGTGCTCTGTTTTCCGCGCAACATCCACCTTTGTCTCTCTTTTATATCTTTAGGAAATATATTTTTTATCTCTCTCTCCCTAGTGAAAACTCACCACCCTCTTCCACAATTCTTTCCTCTCCCCAAGACCTTAGAAACCTGCACCACCTCCCTCTACACCATTTTCTTTCTCTTTCGTTCACCAATGAGACTCGCACATCCCTCTCTAATGCTCACTTAATAACTCCCACGTTTCTCCATCCCATTTCATCATCACTGAACTACTCCTCACTCCCATACTCATGTGAATACTCCCCAACCTTATAACCCATGAAGCGTAACTCTCACCCTCAAGGACTTCCTCACTAACAATCCAACATGCCCACCCTCAGTTTTCTTTCCTAATAATCATAACCCTAGAGTCCTTAGGTTCTTTTACTAACAACCCTTACAGGTTTCCCAAGGTTTTCCATGTCCCAACACATACCCCTAACTCTTCTTGTTGGAGGCAACATGGGATACGAACCTGGCCACTCCCAAACTCATGCTTTAACACACTTTCTCCAGTACCGAAGGAAGACTCTAGCTCTCCCTCTGACTTAGAAAAACACGTTCAACCTTGCTCAAAGGAGTGAGAAGACCGAGACACAAACTTGTTCAACATATATATATATATATATATATATCACTACCACAAAGTACAAAACCAAAACAAAGGTTGGCTTTTTCACTTCTCTCATTTCCTCACTTTAGTTCTTGCTAGAGGTAGGTTAATGTTCCCTCTATATCTCACGCGGCTACTCCCGCCAACCTCTCCAAAGTTTACCCTAAATACAACCTAAAATCCACTCACCCTATACCCCAAAATGGTCTAAAAAAATATCTTCTCATTTACTCTAGATATTTTATGTTAAAACCCACCTAAAGTTTCCGTTCTTATCCTATCCTAACTTCCTAATATAAAACCAGCATTCAAGGGTGTAAAATCTATTTTGAATTGCATTTATGTGGCCATAACGTTATTTAGTTTTGAAACTAAAGAATAAGAAGAGAACCTTCTTTGGAAGAATGCAAGAATCTACTCCAGCCCCTTTTTCATTCCAGGTTTAGCCTTATAACATAAAATACGTTCCTGCATGCTATAGGAACCAACCCAAGTTTTTCATTTAATCCCTTTGACTTTTCAAAACAAAACAAAAATAACCTTCTCTCACTCTGGAGACCAACCCTGCCCATGAAAAAGGAAAGAATGTATTAGTTCACCATTGTTCTTAATTCTTGTATATCTTTATGAAATACTGATGTGGGGATTTGTTGTCAAATGCGTTTTGTCAGTGGTGACGTGGCATCAGAAATAGTTGAGGATTGTTCTTCAGATGTCCTTGAAGTTTCTGAATACAAGATTAAAGGGAGTAGAAGTGGCAGGTTTGGATCGAGGATGGTGAAGAAGCTTGTGCCTAAGAAGTTTCGTGCTCCAGGAAAGAAAAAAAAGGATAAGGGGTGTTGCTTGTGGAAGATGATATGTGGAAGATGATAAGTTACCCGTGCTAGAAATAGAAGAGAGGAAAAGTTGGTCAGGAAAAACAGAGAAGAGAGAAAAAAAATTTACAAATTTGATAATTACGTTATGACGAAGTTAACTCAGTCTATGTCAATTTAACGAAAGTGATATGATTGATACAATTTATATTATTGGATCAAATAAAAACATTTTTAAAAGCGGATATTAACGAAGAGTGTAACACAACCAAATGTAAAATAAAACAATGAAATACATGACAAAATAGGAGTAAAGCAAGATGAATTAAACAATTAATGAAAAACAAGTAAAGAAAAAAACTATAGGAAGGACTTAATTGAAATGGAGAAGAGATACAACGGCTCTTAGAAAACCTTCCAATACTAGCTTGAAGTCATCACTTAAATCAATGAAAGAAGATAAAATCTCAAAAGGTAGAGAACTTTTCTCTCAGCTTCATTATAGTAACAATACTCTCATTCAATAAAAAGTGTTTCAACGATCCTATTTAGAAATGTTATGCACTAGAATTCAAAAAAGTTAGAAAATTCAAATTCAAGTTCCTCTGTGTCACTAGTGCATTAAGAGGATATGACGCCGGTTCCTTTTGGTTATAGGCACCGGTTCTACAACTGAAGTATATACCAACGAGGTAAAAAAGGGTAAGTTTTATACTTCGATTGTGAACTGGGTTAAAAAAGATAGGATTTATGCCTCGGTTGTTGAATAACCGAGGCAGTAACGTGTTAGTTTTCTGATTCTACGGCCTCGGTCAGAACCTAAACCGAGGTAGTAGGATTTTTTTTTCAGTTCAAACTCCAGAACCCCAAACTGAAAAACTGTTAAAAATGAAACAGAAAGCCAGAGATGAAACAGCAAAAACAACAAATTACATACTCAGATGAAACAGCAATATTACATACTCAGATGAAACAACAATATTACAAGACACAATATTCCAACATCAAATGTCAAAATTCTCTCTACAGAAACAACAAAATTGCATACTCAGAAGCAATATTACAACAACAGAAGAAATGAAACAGGAAAAAATTTGCTCCTCCAATCCCCAACCACCGCAGGCCCGCCATCCCTCCACCTCTGCAAACGGCTTCTGTCCCGCATGCCTCTGCAAACGCCTCGTCCTCCTCGACCCCAACAACAACAACAGCCTCACCACTGCTCGCAAACCTCCATCCACTGCCGCCGTCGCCGCCCTTAATCGGTGGAATCGAAGGGAAATGGTGAAAAGGAGAAGAAACCCTAACGGAGGGTTTAGATCTATGAATGTTTCGGTGGAAAATGAAGGATAGAAGAAATGGAGATGATTCTGTGAGTGTAGAAGGCTTACCGTGACAATGAAAGGCTTGCAATGAGGAGATCCCTCTCTCGAGCACCGTGGAACGGCAGCGGCCGACGGCGTGGTTGAACGGCGGCTTGCGTCAAGGGATGAACGCGGCTTGCGACAGGGTTGAACGGTGGCTTGAACGTGCCCTGATGTTGGAGGCGAGAGGGCGAGAGGGCAGAGGGCGAGAGGGCGAGAGGGCGAGAGGCGAGAGGCGAGAGGCGAGAGGCGAGAGGGTAGAGGGCGAGAGGCGAGAGGCGAGAGGCGAGAGGCGAGAGGCGAGAGGCGAGAGGCGAGAGGCGAGAGGCGAGAGGCGAGAGGGCGAGAGGGCGAGAGGGCGAGAGGGCGAGAGGCGAGAGGCGAGAGGCGAGAGGGCAGAGGGCGAGAGGGCAGAGGGCGAGAGGGCAGAGGGCGAGAGGGCGAGAGGGCGAGAGGGCGAGAGGGCGAGAGGGCGAGAGGCGAGAGGCGAGAGGCGAGAGGGCAGAAGGCGAGAGGGCAGAGGGCGAGAGGGCAGAGTGCGAGAGTGAGAGATGGCAGAGGGCGAGAGTAGAGGGTTTACCTATTTTGTGGTAGAGGTGGCAGTGTGTATATGCTTCGATTCTGAGAGAGACCGAAGCAATATACCTATTTCGTAGGGTTTATGCTTCGGTTTTCGGAGTAACCGAAATAGTAGACGTGGTTTTAGACACCGGTTTTGAGAGCAGCGAGGTGATATCACCATTATGCTTCGGGTGATCATGAAACCGAGGCATATAAATTGAACTTATTTTCAATTTTGCCATCGCATTTTATTAGGCACCGGTTTGTTATAAAACGAAGTATAAAGTGCGATTTTAAAAGCAAATATTCTACTAGTGTGTCCTTCTAATTTTATTTTTTTTAACTTTTAGTGGATTTTTCCATGTGCTCATATTTTGCTTGTTTTTAACATTTAACAAGTGTTAAATGTGAAACTTGTTTCCCATGCATATGCCTTTTTTTTGTTCCTTATGATGATGGTTGGATGTGTTGCTTTGTGAGCTGGAAAAAGGTCAAAATGCTTCTTGCTTCCTTTATTTTCTACTATATTAGGGCTGGGCATAATTCATCAAACTGTACTGAAACTACAATTAACTGAATTATATTATACTTAAAAAAACTAAACTTATTTTAACTAAAACTAATTAAACTATTTTACAGTTCAGTTAAAACAAACTGAACTCTACATAATTTAAGTGTAGTTAACTTTGAACCACAGTTTCTCCCTAATTGAGAATTTCACCCCCAAATTGAAAACCCTTGAAACTAGGGTTCGAAAGGATTAGGGCTGTTGTGTGTTTCTTCATGTAGCAGCCATGTTTTTCTCTGTGTGGGATCTTCTTCCAGCTCTCCAATCACCATGCCAATCTTCTCTGCTGCTGGACCGTGAAGGTCTTCTTCAAGGTGTTGGACGTCTTCTTCTTGTTGTTGGACCGTGAAGGTCCTTGGACAGCCATCCATGCATCCACTTCTTCCAGCTGCAATTTACGTGAAGTTTCTTCTCCTCCGTGAACATGCTGGCTGGCTTTTCCAATGAAAAAGATCACTTTCTTGGGTGGATGGATCCCATAGGACGAGACATGACTCCTCTTTGCTCTGTGTTCTTTTCTTCCTTTCAGCATGAGTTCCCATGTGTTTGTCGTTTACAAATTCTTTAATCAACAAAAGTAAGAAAAGGGGGCCATGTGTCCTTGTATTATTTTATTTTCCAGACACTTCAGCAAATGAGCACAAAGTGTAATATAAATTAGTTTACTGAACTATGAGTGGACTAAAAACCAGTGCAGTTCAGTTCATCCGAACTACTTTTAGTTCAGTTTAGTTTAGGAGAACTGTTTTATAGTTAACTATAAATTTTTATAGTATAGTGCAGTGCAGTATACTTTGCCCATCCCTATACTATATATACTTCCTTTGAAAGACATATAGTTTGATCGTTCCAAATATAATGAGACTCAGGCCTTTTGAAACCATATCCTAATATTTTGAGAGGTACAAATTTACATTTTCGTATTTTTTACCAATCTCAAATCAATTATATTTTGATAATATTTATAAACATTCAATTTTATTAAAGTTTAACATATAAATTTACAATAAATTATTTATCATAAAAAGTAAAACGTCTTCAAAGAAATATATGTCTTTTTCTTTACATACTTACATAACTATATTTAGAGGATGAAAATTCATAAAAAAAAAAAAACAATCATGTCTACTAAATAGATTTAAAAAAAAACGAATACTGTTTAAACAATTACAAAAAAAAAGTCAAAGAGAAAAACAATATTTTATAAGAAACAGATAAATATTAACTAAAAGACGAAAAATAGCATGAAGTCGTTAATAAATATCTAAAGCAGTTCTAAAATATCTAGCAGCGACCATAGGAATAATTGGTCGTATTTCTGCAAATCATATCGCGCTGTTCCTATTCGTCTCTCTCCATTTCCATTACAAGACAAACTAAGACCCAACTAAAAAGTGCACCAAACACCACTTTTTCAAAAAAATAAAATAAAAGTGTTAGCATTAATTATTTTATGCTCTTTTTTCATTTTCTGAATTTTTAGTTTAACATTTCATATTTCTTTAGCTCTATATTTTATATTTAATACTCAGCTAATATTATATTGATATATTTTGAAATGAAATATTATTATCCAATTGCTACCCTTTTCCAATTGAATATCACGTCATGAATTTACGTTAAAAAATCTAAACAATTTTTATAAAAAGGATCCCAAATATTATATCACTGCATTATTTTCGTTTGTCTTGTGACGCTGTTATTCTATTTTAAAATTATCATAATTAAGTTAACAATCCAAACATTGTGTTATGTTATTTTCAACTACAAATTTTATTACATACCTAAGACGAAATAGTCTTAAAAAAAAACATATGAATACATTTATTATATTGATTCATAATCGTATCGCATAGTGGTTTTATTTGAATATTTATAAAAACGTATTCTAAATAAATCTATAAATTTTATGTAATTTTCAAGAAAAACCTTTTCAACTAAAATAAATTTGAAAAACTATGAATATACCGAACTTGAAAAAATCTAAAATAAATTCAAATATACGATATGATTAAATTGAATAAATGGATAATGTTAAATAAATAAAATAAAATAAAATATAATATGATTCAAATGATATATTACAACTTACTTAAATTCTTACTTCGTCCCCATATTAAGAGGTGAATTTCGGTTTAGTATCCGGTTCGAAGACATTTGGTCTCTATCTTATGAAAAATATATTAATAACGTCACCTCATGTCTTCATTTCTAAAACCAGGTACTAAACAGAAATTCACCTCTTAAGTTGAGGATGAAATAAGCATTTAAGCCTATTACAACTTTATCAATACCAATTGAATTCAAATTTATATTTTAATATTTATAAATTTATAAATACAAAATTTATTGTTTTTAATATGATATTATTCTATTAAAATTTGTAGTAAATTATACAAAATTATATTTTATTATAATAATTATTATTAAAAATATATATTTAATTTTTTAATTAAATTTTTTATATTTATTTCATTTATTTAAAATAAAAACAACTCTTTTATTAAATTTAATATAAATTTGTAATCCTAAAATTCGAACTAACAATCCAACTAATTCAATAAATTAAATAGTTAACAAATTTTAAAATATTAAATTTGAATTATATTAGATAAATAAGGATAAATATAAATTGACGTCACCTGTATACAAATAATTAACTATTTCACCTTTGTTTCTCCATCTTTGTCTGCTCTTCGTGCTTCAACCTTTCGTTGTCCATCTTCAACGCATCTTCACCTTCATCTAATGATAACAACCAAGGTCCATGATCACCACACACCACTCTCCATTCGTGGTCTATAACAAAGCACTACATCCGTGCCTCCAACCTGCAAAAATTGAACAAACCTTACAACTACATTTACTAACCTGATCTATGTCATGCACCTCCGCTCGTCAATGCACTCAGCACACAAGAACAACACTTCTCAACCAAAAAAATAGCTTAGGAATGATGAAGGACAAACAGAGATGAGATATATTAAGCTGAAATAATACATGATTTGCACTTAAGACACGAACCAAACATACACCAACCAAGCCTCATTTTAATAAATGGTCTGCGGTCTTCAAAGTTGTTTGAAATTTAAACACTGAACACTGTATTGCCAGGAATCTTTCCTCTGTTGGCTGTGAAGGTTGTCAAGGCTTGTGTAGTTGTGACAAACCATAGATAATCGAATATCTGCATTGCTATCCTGCCAAAGCATTATGTAGTTGACATGTGAAAGTGAACAAAATGTACTCCGATAGGCCAAAGTCACCCGACCACACTAACATCGTGATGTACGAAGCAATGACTAAGATTAATGTGCCTTATTATATATTTGCGCTAGAATCGATTATCACATGTAAGAATATGTTATTTTTTCCTCTTATCTATGATATTATCAAATCTATTAAAAACAAAAAGGATATTTTATTCATATTGCAAATCTTCGTATACATGCGAATTACCATATATTCAACTATCCCACAAATTCACTCATAAACGTCCTCACAAATCGATGGAAGCTAACAGAACTTCATCTACAAATCCGTCTTTGCTAGTCACTCACTGGCTACAGTGAAATTCATACAACAGTGAAATTCATACAAGCGAACGCTTAATGTTTTGGATATTTTACTAAAACTAAAAAAAGAAAGATATTAATATTAAAATATAGAACAACATCGTCCTTATCCAAGTGGGGAAACTTTCTATTTAATAATATGCTGTTGGGTCTAGGATCATTATTCAATAGCCTTATCTCAGTTTTTCGCCGTGCTCATTCTCTTCTCCTTTAGTTAAGAAAACACAACACTGTTATACATCGTTAGATTTCTCGAATACGATGAAGACAACGTTGCTTCGTCCATGTTGTACTCCTCTGTTTCTCGACGCCCATAGCAACCGAACCTCTTCAACCGGACACGCTTCCTTTGTTGTTTGTTCTTCATCCAGGAACCAACCCTACATCCCCAAGCTTGAACCTTTTAGCCGAACCAAGTTTGAAAGGGCCGTTAAAGACCCTCCTCTGATCGAAAAATCCGAGAAAGAGCTCTCAGGTTTGTTGCATCCTTTTAAATTTCGCATCTTTTTTATGAATCACAAGATCCCTTTTGGGTTGGGATATCGGTTTAAGTTTTTCTTTACTGATTTATTAACTCCTTTTGATGTTTGTTTCCCCTTTTTCTATAAACAGTGAAATCTCACTATGGTTTTCATTATGCTCTGTTGTTGAATGATTTCTGAATTCATCGTTTGTGATGTGTTTTGAATTTTACAGATTATTGTTTAACTCTTGAAGGTGAGGAATCCTACAGTTGCTGGCAGGCTTATTTTGAGCTGAAAGATCTTGAAGTATGTTCTTATTTCTATACCTTGTGTTATTTATTGATGAACTTTTTGCAGACTTTAATTAATTATAGAAATAAAAAAATTTAGAATTTCCAAGTTTTTAATTTTTAATTCAATTTTCTATTTTCCCGTCTTTTGATTTCTCTTCTCTGTTTCAAACACTGTAAATACTTAAAAAAAAAAAAAACCTTAAAAGGGAAGTTGTATTGTAGACCAGAAAGTGAGAAATAAAAGCACTCTGCCATATCGGAGTAACCAACTAATTCAGGTAGATTTAAAATACTTATTAAATATTTTAAAAAGAAACATGAAATACTTTTGAAAGAACATGAACTGTGAATGAGTGGAGCTTGAATTTAATAAGAAATGTGTTGTTACCCTTAATGATACAGAAAGAGACCCCAAAAAAAGACATAGAGAGGTTGATTCTGGAGACTGGTGGTGTGAAATCCTTAATAGGATGTTTGCATGGGATAACAAGCATGCAGAAAGTGAAGAAAGATGGCATAAAGTCGAGTAAGGATGTGAAATCAGAGGAAGGTGAGAGACAGTGTCCTATACCTGATGGATTGCCAAAATCTGATGATGAACTGAGGGAAGAGGAAGAAGCAAAAATGCCTGATTCACCATACACTAAGCTTTTAAGAACCATGGGAAGGCACCCTGCATGGTATTCTCCTGCACCTGATCATGAAACAGATTGATTCATCAATCATCATTGCCATACATATGTAAATGGACTGCCTTTAATACCTCCATGTGAATGGAATAGATGTTAATATTTTGGTAATTTTTTTTCTGATGTAGTTAACTTTGGATAATGGTATTGTTTTCTCTGAAAATTTGGAGTTTTTTCAATATATTAAATATAGTTTTAATATTGAAAAATTATCAAATTCATACCGGAAATTGAGTTTATTGAAAAACAATTATGGTTAGTTTTTAGAGATATAAGCTGATATTTCAAGCAAATAAATAGCTTTATTCTTTATATTTATTCTTGACATTAAAGATATTTTGTCCTCAATTGAGTTTTTTACTTAACTTTGCATCAATTGCTTATATTCAATGTCTCCTTTTATTTTTGTGTAACTTTTTCTTTGATTTTGTTTTGTGAATGCTTCTTTAGATAAAATTTGAGTTTTTCTCACCCTGGTCATCTCTTAATTCTTTAAGGGTTTATTTAAAGGGTGTGTTTACTCGAACGAGTTTGGGGAAGATGATTTGGGAGAGAGTGAATTGATGGATTTGAAGGATCTTTTGTTATTTATTTGAGTGAATTTAGATATAAGTAAGAGTAAATTTAGAAGTAGAATTTGTAAAAATTAGTATAGGATTAGATTGATATGACAGATATAAAAAATTGTTTAATTTGTAAAAATGAAGATTATCAAAATATCTCTAATTATAAAAGTAGTATAAAATGAAAATTGTTGATGTTATATTTAATTATAAACATATTTATAAAAGAAGAAAGAAATTAGAAATTATTATTAAAAATAATTTATAAAATATAAAAAGAAATTATAATTTAGAAAATTGATTTAATTTTTTTGAAAATAATTTTTTTATTATAATTTCTTTTAAATTTTACAGCATTGAACCTCTACAAAAATTAAATAGTCGAAAAATATTTATTATATTAGAAATTGAAAAGATTATAAATGAACTTCCATGTTCAGACATTGAAACGAAACTGTTACATGCATCTTTTGACAACCTAAACAAAAAGATTTTTTTAAGTCTGAAATATCAAATAAGGTTTAATGAAGCTATTTACAAAACCAACCTGTATTGGTTTAGGTTGTAAATTTTTAATTTGTATAACTTTTATATAGAAAAATAGAAAAGAGAAAATCATAAATCTTCAAAACGCAATTGGTTTGGATATGACCCATGAACTTTTATGGGCAATCCATTTTCCTCCTGTTGCAACTCTCAAAATCGAAACCAAAAGTCACGGGGGCTTCACGTTGCGTATCTCTCTCAACATCGTCGATATCTTCTATCATCGATTTCTGTAAAACGAGATTAAGTCCCCGCTGGTGCAAAGAAACACTGTTTTATCATAACCACCGTCCACTAACGTCCTCTTTCACTTCGTCCCAACGCCATGTAGCAAGATCGAATGCCTCTACCCTTCATTAACACACATCCATGTTCTACACTATTACATCAATTGTGCCTTGCTCATGCGTACCTGCTCATACCCACATCATGTAGAAGAAGTGATTCTTTCCCAAGAGGTCGACCACGAGGTTCCAGGAATAACGAGTGTGGTTGTCGTGGAACCAAATACAACATTGTTGGGAACCGAATACGGGTGGTTCTGCATAATGGGGTATCGAATAAAACTTAATTGTAACTAAATACAAGTTCTATGTAAATCCTTGGCATGCATAGAATCGAATACAGCTGGAATGGAACCGAATACGCCTCCCTCCAATTTCATTTCAAGCACTGTTTTTCATCTTTTTCAGCTTCAAACACGCGTATTCATATTTAACCATTTTATTCTTCATGCCATCAACCTCATCTACCATACATAAGGCTGTTTTTGGTCCTCATCTACAACCCTACAACTCAAACACCAAAACAAAATTGTCCAAAGAACGATACGATCTCAAACAAGCTCAGCTCAGGAAGGTTAGAAATTATATAATACATTGAGGGCAAATAAGACTTTTTATTATAAATCCCTTTGAATCTCTTCACTTTTGCGGATGGTCAAAAAACTCACCATCCCACAAATTCGTTTTCGTCATTTCTTCATTTTCTTCTCAAAGGAACACACAAAATTCTCATTTCATCGGGTTCGAAACATTGTTCATGTGAAACACATAATAAGTGTTTCTTCTTACCTAGATTATTTTTTTATATTTTACGAACCCTTCTTTTTATCACTCTTTTTCTCAACTTCTTTACTTGTTTTGTTGTGGACAATTTCATATTCATTTTTTTTAAATAACTTTACTTTTATATAATAACTAATTTTTTCTCTCAATATCCTATTATAATAACATAAGTGTTATTCAACAAAACTTTAATAATTTCAAAAGGTCCGTCTCAACTTGGGATTAGTTACCGTAAGACTTAAATTTTCTATTAAATGGCAAAATTACTTTTTAAATGACTTTTTCTCTACTTTTTTATTCTAAGATTGAGCAATCTTAGATGTAACATTTATTCTAAAACATTCAATTGAATTTTCCCTAGGTTAATCAATTCATCATAAATTAAATCCCAATAATTAAATCAAGGTGGATAATTTTGTTTTTGGATTCTCACATACCTAAATTAATAGGTAAAATAGCATCATGATCATAAACTAAGTTATAAAGAGCTTTTATAACTTGAAGTAGTGTCTCATGCCAACTTTTGGGTTTGTCTCCTATATGTTTCTTTATCAAACACTTTATTAAAACTTCAATTTGGTCATTTTCTTGTGCATAATAAAGTTCCAATGTCAATAACTTAATATTTCTTGATTCATCATATCAAACAAGATTTTTTCTAGTAAATATTGTTCCTCGAGTTGTAGTTATTGACTCTAGGATTCCAAATCTGTAAATTATATGCTTTTCATTAACATTAAAATTAAATGCGTCTTTTTAATTACATACGGAATAACTTTGACCCAGAAATAGTCTATTACTACTATTATATACCTATGACTTCGAGAAGAACGAGGATAAATTTGTTTTATTAAATAAATTGTCCATGAGTGAACATGGTTTAATTATCACTTTTCGGTACATTTTGTATGTTGGTGTAATATATAACCTTACAATTCAATTCACCAATCACTAATGATACGAAATTCTTTTAACACTTCTTCTAAAATCTCAAATAAGTCCCTTTCTTGTTCAATATCTCAATTGAATCCTTATTTTTGTAAAATTGAAACAAATACTTGCTGTTAAATTGGAAAAACGGTCATTTAAGATTGGGTTACGTGGCATGATCAATATATTGTTTAATCAATCGTGGCATTAAAAAGGAGTTTGAATTGTATTTTGTATTAAAAAATGGATTGTAAAAGGGGAAATCTTCCGTCTTTGGTATGGCTAGAGCCACATGACTCTGAAAGCAAGGTTCCGTTTTCTTCTAAATACCCCAATGAGTGACATAGATCCTATCCAACATACACAATCCATGAAATTCGTCCTCAGTTCCTTTCAATACCAACACTGACCCGAATTCAATCTTCCATGGTTCCACATATCTTCCACCAAGCGAGATACCAACTCACCCTCTTCATCACTCTCAAGCTCATTTTTTACCTGCATCAAAAACCCCAAAGCTACCATTACTATCTCATGCAAACACCATCATCGAACCGAAGTGGGTTGTTCACGGCAACCCTCATAAAGCAAAGGTTATCTCCAGTAGTAGGAAGAGGAGGTGTAGCGGATTGAGGTGGAGAATCGCAGTGGGAGGTGATGGCGTGGTGTGTTGAACATCCGAGTGAAGAGAGCTGTCCGACGACAACTAATGGTGGGAGAGGAGACCAATCCTCATGACTCTAACTAGTTATTGAGGACGACGATGGCGATCCTGGTTTGTGCCAGTGACGTCCCAGGGAGAGACCAGATTTCTCTCTCGCATGCGAAAAGAAGGACAAAGTTTGGGCTGCTCCGTCTGGCGTGGGTGGCGTCGTCGGCGACGCTCTTAGCCAGCGAAAGGAAGGCACGATGGAGGGTAGGAGTTGCTTCATTGGAGGTTGAAGAAAGAGGCGTTTCTCTCTTTTCCTTTTCGTGCATATCCCTTAGGATTTTAGGGTTCGGAAGTAAATCTGATTTTACCTCTTTGCAATCCATTTTTTAATACAAAATATAATTCAAACTCCTTTTTAATGTCATGTTTGATTAAACAATACACTCATGTCACCTACCCAATTTTAAACAACCGTTTTTCCAATTTGACGGCAAGCTTTTAATTATTTCAATTTTATAAAAATAAAAATCAATTGAAAAATCGAATAAGAACAAAACCTATTTAAAATTCTAGATGAAAATAAGAATCTATGGAAATATTAAACTTTTTTTGTAATTATTTCGTAATGTGTTTTTCTTCTTGTTTGAATTTTCTTTCTTTATATAATTATTACATTTGATAGCAGTTAAGAATTTGAATTGTATCTCTTTATCGTAATCTTCTTACTGACTTGGATTAATTCTTTGATTCATCAGAATGTTTAACTTCATTTTTCAATACTTTAATTTTGAATCTATAAGATAATAAACTCAGATTTGTTTTGAATTATGTTCTCTTTAATGTCACAATTCTCCTGTTAAGGAAACTTTGTACAATATCCCGTAACCCTTCCACAACGCTGCAAAAGTTAGGCCTCGGTGACGATGATGAATGAAGACAAGACCTGCAACTTTTATTGTAATCTACAAGTTCAAGTTCAAGGTGCTGAATATTTTTATATAAATATATTTTCAATGACTAAAATAGATCGGATTAAAATGAGGCAGACTGGTTCATTTTGTTACTTCTATGTATTGTACACTATATTATTGATGTATTGGAGTGTTGGACTTTTTTAGGAAATTTAAACATTTGATTACAAATTTTAAAATAAAATATTTAATTGAAAGTTATGAAACTAAATATGTCAGTATTTGAGGTGATATATTTTTACTAAGTCCATAATACTAATCTTTATTCAATAAAAAATTGTTATATTTAATAATTTTATTAAATTTTAACAAAAAACTAGCTAAATCTTTTTATTAAAGCTAATTTCTAATTGATTGACATTTGAAAAAAAATTGGGTATTTCATTCACTGAAATTCATCTAATAAAAATGATTTAGTGCCCCTGAAAGCAAGTTGAGTTTCAGAAACAGTTATAGTTTTTCTCAAAGTAAAACTGATGTTTGAATTTTATTTCAAAGATATTTTATGTTGTACTGTGTTTAACCATGATTAACTTGTAAAACAGTTCATTTGGGTTTCTATTATAGAATTGCTTTTGGTATTCGTGGTATAAACTAGAGTTTACAATAAATAATTCACCTTCAATTCAGAGACGATGCTTACTTCTCCACTTCTACACAATGACTCTGTTTCTCCGTATCAACTTTGTGGGCACCTGGAAACGCAACCGTTGGAAACGGAAAGAAAGATTCCGACTTTTCACGACACAGTTGCAATCTTCGGAGCACCATATCGATTACGTGATCTCCACCAACATTTCCATAGCTAAACGCTTCAAAATGGGAAATCTCGAAGAGGCCCGCCACCTGTTCGATCAAATGCGACAGAGAACAGTTTCTTCCTGGAACACCATGATTTCTGGGTACTCCCAATGGGGGAGGTACCCTGAGGCTTTGAACCTTGTTTCCCTCATGCACCGCTTCCGTGTCACGCTCAATGAGGTTTCTTTCTCTGCGGTGTTGAGCGCGTGTGCGCGGTCGGAGTCCTTGCTTCTTGGAAAGCAGGTTCATTCCCTGCTTTTGAAATCTGGTTATGAGAGGTTTGGCCTTGTGGGGAGTGCTTTGCTGTATTTTTATGTGCAATGCTGTGGTATCAGAGAAGCTGAGGTAGTTTTTGAGGAGCTGCGTGATGGGAACCAAGTGTTGTGGAGTTTGATGCTAGCCGGTTATGTGCAGCGTGACATGATGGATGATGCTACGGACATGTTTGAGAAAATGCCGTCGCGGGATGTTGTGGCTTGGACTACATTGATCTCAGGGTATGCTAAGAGGGAAGGTGGGTGTGAGAGAGCTTTGGATTTGTTTGGGAGTATGAGAAGGAGTTTCGAGGTGGTGCCTAATGAGTTCACTTTGGATTGTGTAGTGAGGGTTTGTGCTAGACTTGGGGTTCTGGGTGTAGGGAGGGTTGTTCATGGGCTATGCATTAAGGGTGGGTTTGATTTTGATAAATCAATTGGTGGTGCGCTTACTGAATTTTATTGTGATTGTGAAGCTATTGATGATGCTAAGAGAGTTTATGAGAGCATGGGGGGAGAAACTTGTTTGAATGTTGGTAACTCACTGATTGGGGGCCTTGTCTCAAAAGGAAGGATGGAAGAAGCTGAATTTGTCTTTAATGATTTGAGAGATACAAATTCTGTTTCATTTAATTTGATGATTAAAGGTTATGCTATGAATGGTCAGTTCGAAAAATCAAAAAGGATTTTTGAGAAAATGAGTCCTAAGACTTTAACATCTATGAATACTATGATTTCTGTGTCTTCCAAAAGTGGTGAACTTGATGAAGCTGTGAAGCTTTTTGAGAAAACTAAAGGGGAAAGAAACTACGTCACATGGAATTCAATGATGTCGGGTTATATCATTAATGGTCGGCACAAGGAGGCATTGAATTTATATGTGGCTATGCGCAGATTATCAGTTGACTACAGTAGATCGACATTCTCTGTCCTATTTCGTGCTTGCTCTTGTCTTTGTTCTTTTCGACAAGGACAGTTACTTCATGCTCACTTAATCAAAACGCCATTCCAAGTAAATGTTTATGTTGGGACTGCTCTTGTAGATTTCTATTCCAAATGTGGTCACTTGGCTGATGCTCGAAGCTCATTCAACAGCATTTTTTCACCCAATGTAGCAGCATGGACAGCTCTTATAAATGGTTATGCATATCACGGGCTGGGATCTGAGGCAGTTTTACTCTTCCGCTCAATGTCACATCAAGGAGTTGTTCCAAATGCAGCTACTTTTGTTGGTGTTCTCTCTGCTTGTAATCATGCCGGTCTAGTCGGCGAAGGTTTGAGAATTTTCCACACAATGCAAAGATGTTATGGGGTAACCCCGACAATAGAACATTTCACATGTGTGGTGGATCTCCTTGGTCGATCAGGCCATGTAAAAGAAGCCGAAGAGTTTATCATAAGAATGCCGATTGAAGCAGATGCGATAATTTGGGGAGCTTTGCTTAATGCTTCATGGTTCTGGAAGGATATGGAAGTAGGGGAGAAAGCTGCTGAGAAGTTGTTCAGTTTGGATCCCAACCCAACTTTTGCTTTTGTTGTTCTCTCCAACATGTATGCCATACTAGGTAGATGGGGACAGAAGACAAAGCTTAGGAAAAGATTGCAGAGTTTGGAATTAAGAAAAGATCCAGGGTGCAGTTGGATAGAATTGAATAACGATATTCATCTCTTCTCTGTAGAAGATAAAACCCATCCTTATTCTGATGTTATTTATGCAACTGTAGATCATATAACATCTACCATTAACTCTATTATACCCTTCCATTTTATTCATAACAGCAATTTTGGGTAACATTTCTGAGGCCACCTACTCTTTATGATCCGATTTTTCTTCAAGATGTGGCCATTGATCGACCTAAATATTTCTGGCCAAACACAAATCCTCCCGAAAAGCTTACTTGTTTGTCCAATATTGGTGCAAGCCCAGTATTGGTTTTGAAGCAATAAATAAACACTCCCTTCACACAATAGTCTGCCTGTTAGATTTGAAGTTGGACAATGGATAGGATAATTTTACCCTTCGAAGGAAGTTAACATCAATGATTTTTTTGAAAACATTTGAAGAGTAACATAAGAACTTGAATGTAAAGCTTTATATCTTATTCTACTGTCTTACCTGTAGAAGAGTCTGTGTAGTAGTGAGAAACGTATTACTGTGTTAACAGCTGAGGTACATTTCTATTATGAGTTTCACTAATGAAATCAAGCATCCATGTTCATAAAAGAATTACTCTCCTAATAATAATGGAATGTCAAAGCACATGGTATTATTTTACTTTCAGAAAAGTATAATAAGGAAAAAAAAAATTAGAGATACAAGTCAGAGCACTTAATAGTAGAAGTAGAACATATCTTTTATTTTCATATTGTATTATTCAAATTGTTTCTCTGTTGCACTTTGTAAAGAGGGTTTTAACATTGTTTTTTGTGTTCATATTGCTAAATTCCGTAATATGATGCGTTGAGATTGTGATTAGAATTCATATTGTGGGATAATTCACGTAAACAAGGTTTTTCTTTTTTAATTCTGAGAAAGAACAAAATAGGTAGGAAAAGGGATCAGAGGGATGACTAGGACTGACAAACACATTGTTTGTTTATTTCTTGGATTTTCCTATCCTAACCCAATCCTTTCTCTTCACACTTCTTCTCGCAACTCTTCTTAATCTCAAACAATGAACCCTGATATTTTCTCTCTCTTCAATTCATATATAATATATTAATAACTGCATAAAATTATTACACATAAACATTGTGTATGAGATGCATTCATCAAAACCATTTCTTAGATTTAAAGAAATTATCCTCATTAAACAAAGTTGTGGTTTTATATGGAATTTTTAATTTAGGAATTTCCCCCCAGACATGAATACCTTCTTTTAATTAATTAATATTCTATTTAATAAATATGGATATCTAATATTGACAATTCTCCAATAAACCTAAAAACAATAGAATAACATGATTTTTTACCATATTTTTAGAAAATATTCTAAACAGTATTGGATAAACCATCTTAAAATTTTATGATTACTCTGTAAACACGATAAAAAATAACATGCAATAATAACTAGATAAAAAATAAACCATCTTAAAATTTTAGGATTGTTTTTTTAAAACTTGGATCTTTTTAATAGAAGATTAACCCTAGAGGCCAACTCTGAGGATAAAATAATTTCCTTTCATTATCTTTTCACATAAAACAAGGACAAGCACACTGTCCGGATTCAATGTATCCGCACTGCAAGAACCTATCACAATCACATGTATATTTACTATCTCCCCATACAAAAAATGTTGAAAATAATCTAAATTAAATAAAATATTCAACATTTAAATTTTAAGTTATATAAATGACGTTAATGTTAATTTTTATATGCAATGTTTATATATGATATAATTCTTAAATTTTTCAAATTATAATTTTTCTTTAAAGATTGAGTCGAATTATAAGTTAAGTTTATATGACTTGTTGATTAAACCAATTAAGCTAAAACCATTTTACAAACGATTCAAACATACTAAACTTAGGGGCATAATTCAATTTAATTCAGACCAACTTAAAAAAGCAAATTTAGTTGAATTTTACTTATGATCAAGTGAATTCTAACCTAACTTCAAAGTGACTGAATTTTTCATTTGTAACAAGTTTTATAGGTTATGACAAAATATTTAATACTTAAAAACTAAAGTTTTGTTTTAACTTGAGATACACCAATTATAAACTCTGCACTCTGCAAAGAACTGAATCATCAGAGCTAACAACAATGGGAGAGGTAGACCCTGCTTTCATCCAAGACCCACAACACAGACCAAAGTTGAATACTATCCAAGCTGAAGACATTCCCGTGATAGATCTCTCCCCAATAACCAACCACTCAGTTTCAGATCCATCTTCCATTGAAGGCTTAGTGAAGGAGATAGGAAGTGCATGCAAGGAATGGGGTTTCTTCCAAGTAACCAACCATGGGGTTCCCTTCACTCTAAGACAAAACATTGAAAAAGGTTCAAGGATGTTCTTTGGTCAGACTCTCCAGGAGAAGAGGAAGGTTAGCAGAAGTGAGTTTACTCCAAGTGGTTACTATGACACAGAACACACCAAAAACGTTAGGGATTGGAAAGAAGTGTTTGATTTTCAAGCCAAAGACCCCACTTTCATTCCTGTCACTTCCGATGAACATGATGATAGAATCACTCACTGGACTAATCAATCCCCTCAGTACCCTCCAAACTTTAGGTAATTCAACTTCACTTTCTATATAAGCTGTCAAATTCTGGTTCAAAAAAATTGCTTTGTTCTTGTAATTCAACTAACTATATATAGATGGAAAATTAGCGAAGGACTTGTGTATAAACGATGTGAATATGTGTGTACATGGATAGGGGTATAATCGAAGAGTACGTCGAAGAGATGGAAAAGTTGTCCTTTAAGTTGATGGAGCTCATTGCTATGAGCTTAGGCCTTGATGCAAAGAGGTTTGAAGAGTTTTTCATGAAAGATCAAACCAGCTTTATTCGTCTCAACCACTATCCTCCATGCCCTTATCCTCACCTAGCTCTTGGTGTTGGTCGACATAAGGACGCTGGAGCATTAACCGTTCTTGCACAGGATGAGGTCGGGGGACTTCAAGTCAAACGCAAAGCAGATCAAGAATGGGTTCGAGTGAAACCTACACCAGATGCATACATAATCAATGTTGGTGATATCATTCAGGTGTTGAAATTTTACCCAAGTTAATACTATTGAGTATTATTGGATCTGCAGAATAGCAGTTTATGAAACATGTATAATCCCTTGATTAGAAGGTGATAGTTATAGTTTGTTGATGCAGGTTTGGAGCAATGACTTGTATGAGAGTGTGGAACACAGAGTGATGGTTAACTCTCAGAAAGAAAGGTTTTCCATTCCCTTCTTCTTCTTCCCTGCACACTACACCGAAGTGAAGCCTTTGGATGAATTGACTGATGAGAAAAACCCTCCAAAATATAGGCCATACAAATGGGGAAAGTTTCTTGTCCGTAGAAAGGGCAGCAATTTCAAGAAACAAAATGTCGAGAACATTCAGATTTATCACTATAAGATAGCTTAAAGGATAAAAAAATATCAGTTTAGCTTATGCGTGGCCCTAGAATGTTTCTGATTTGCTGCACTCTAATCTTATTATGAAGTTAACAGAACTAGTGAATGTATGTATTCTGGAAGCATCAAATAAAAGAAAAGTATTGTAATTGCATGGATCCTTGATTTTTTTACAGTTTCAAGTTTTATATTGTTCAGTAAGTACCGTTTTATAGGTTCCTGTCGATGATGTAAACTATTTGTTCATTGTAAATAAATACAATCATTCAAATAAACAAGATTCCGATAAGTCAGAAAAGGAAAATATAACGTCGATTAACGAGTGAACTCACTCATCTCATCTACACCTCATTATTTTATATTTTTAATTCTTTCCCTGTATAATCTTTTGACTGCTTTAATTAAAAACAAATATCATATCCCTTCCTCATGTGCCTCTCTTCCTGGTTTGATATTCCCAAATCCTACACCCTTTTCTCTTCTTCTTTTGTCGCATTTCATATTCTCAAACCCTGGCTGTGTCGTGGTGTGATGGATGGTTGAAGTGTGGAATCTATTATTATGTTTGCATTTCTGGACTTGTGCATGGTTGGATCTGGGATGGGATCTGAAATCTGGAAGGGGGATTGGGACGAAGTGGGAGGCCTTAACCGCATTTGGAAACGCGGTTAAGTCCTTGTCGGCGTTGGAAGTGCGGTTTCCGCACTTGGAAGTACGGTGGAGAGGTTGCGGCAGTTGTAGATGCGTTTGATGGTTAAGGTTGGAGAGAGAAGTCATTTGACATATGTTATTCTTGAATGAAAAATGAGGTTTTACTTATATGTATGAAATATAAAGTCTGATACCCCGCACTTGGAGAAAAAAAGCAGTTAATGTGTGAGGTTGGAGAAAGAAACAGGGATTGACCCCTCAAAATGATTAAATGAAATATCCAATATAGTTGAGGGAAGCACCACTTCAACTCAAGCTGGGAAGAAGTCTCTTATGGGATTGGCCTTTAAGACAGTAAATATTATATAATGAGTGCAACTGTTGAAGTTTGGTAAGCATAAGATGTCATTAGTCAAGTTTCCTCATATTCCAGTGTTACTGAGATTAAGACTAACCAAACGTTAAACCATTATTACACTTTTTCATATTTTAATTAATGAAGGACAAAAATGTTTACTAGGAGATACAGGAGGATGAGAAAGCATTCTCAATTAAAGTTAGTTTTCCCTCTCCACACGTTATACTGTGGTATGAATAACGTCTTTTAAAAATTTAGTAGAAATATAATATTTGGATTGACAATTTCCGAAGTCCAAAAAAAGATAAAAATATCTCAAACACTATATTTTCTCTTTACTAACAACATTGCTCTCTTCGAGGACAATCCTCGTCCCGCTCTCCCTGACCTTCGTGCCGATGGCCTGGTTGGTGCCGGCCGACTTGGAGGTTTGCTTCATCCGTTCCATTTGAACAGTCTTGTCACCTTCTTCGGTGACCTTCTTCTTGGCGACCCTGGCTGCATTCTCGACTTTCAGAAGTACTCTGATAGTCTCTGTCCGGTCCTCTAAACTCATGTTTCTTGTGCTCACTTGGATCTTAATTATAAGAATCATTCTAATAGACACTAAAATGTTTCGGACATAGAATCAAATAATTCTACAGAAAACACATTCACACTTTATTTCTTTGTGCTCGAATAACTCTATTCACCTTTAGCCTAAGTAATTTCTTATCAATGTTTCAAACGTTTGGGATATTTATTAAAAACATTCTAATGCTTAATTTAATAATTAATCCAGACAGTTATCAAAACAAAATCTTAAATTTACAATAAAATCATCTATTTTTTTATTTTGACTTGTATTTATAATTTTTAAAATAAATTTAAAATTAATAAAATCTTAATCACGATTTAACTCTTTCGTCCATAAGGTTACCTTTGCCCAACTGAGCGAAACTTGTACTGTATTGTTTTGCTCAATTTCACTACTTAACATACGTAACCGGTTTCCCTTAACATATGTAACCGGTTTCCCTTTTTAGTAACTCTTTTCGTCGGATCTTATCTCCATGGCCTCCTCACCATCTAGTACAAAGAGAGTTTTGAAATTATTTATTTTGTGATAAGATGGGTTGAATTTGTGATTAAAACTCATTGTGGGATAATTCAAGTACTCAACGTTTCTTTTTTCTTCTTTTAATTATGAGAAAGCACAAAAGGGGTGGGAGAAGGGATTGGAGAATGACCGGGACTGACAGGGACATTAAGATTACATATAATATTTTCATTTTCACGAAGATTGTTACATGATTTCTTATTTATACTATTTATCTATGCTATTTTTTAATTTCTCTACTGTTTATTTATTTTCTGTATTTAAATTTATGGTAACTATGAAAAATAATTAAAAGTTGAGGGAAAAGTTAGAATTGATAAATCAAAATATTAATTAATGTTTTCATAAACTTTTGAAACAACTTCAATTTTATTAGAATATTGTTATTATTATTACTTCAGTTGTGTTTATATATATATCCGCAATCGGCAAAGAACTCTATCATCAGAGTAACAAGAATAATGGGAGAGGTAGATCCTGGTTTCATCCAAGAGCCGGAACACAGGCCAAAGTTGCATACCCTCCAAGCTGAAAAAATTCCTGTGATAGATCTGTTCCCGATAACCAACCACGAAGTTTCAGATTCATCTTCCATTGAAGGGTTAGTGAAAGAGATAGGAAGTGCTTGCAAGGAATGGGGCTTCTTCCAAGTAATCAACCATGGGGTTCCCATCACTCTAAGACAAAACATTGAGAAATGTTCAAGGATGTTCTTTGGTCAGACTGAGGAGGAGAAGAGGAAGATTAGAAGAGATGAGAACAGTCCGATGGGTTATTATGATACAGAGCACACCAAGAACGTTAGGGACTGGAAAGAAGTGTTTGATTTTCTAGCCAAAGACCCCACTTTGGTTCCTCTCACCATTGATGAACACGATGATCGACTCACTCAATGGACTAATACATCACCTCCATACCCTCCACACTTCAGGTAATTCATCTTCACTTTGTAAAATAGTTTTAGTTTGAAGTTTCAAGAATAAAGAAAACAAAGATGTAAGTTAGTGTATGGTGAATTCGAAAGAAAGATTGAATAAAATGGTAAAACAATAGTAAAGATTGATACCGGGGATGGCTAAGAAACATCTTTTACTGCTACCGATAATCCTTCACGAATATGAGTAATACTTAGGAGTGACAAAATAGGATAAGGTTTAGCGCGGTAGGCCGAAAGCAGGTTGATCTGGATTCTTCTGTCACCTAAAATTGGATTAGATAATAGAGTTCGTTGTACATTTGGGCGGGTTAGCCCGTTGTTATAATTAATAATTGGAGTTTAATTCATAGGTGTTAATAATTTAAATTATAATATTATTATATTTATGTTTTTGAGATAATATAATACAAAGGAGATAATTTTTTAATTATTTTTATTTTAAATTTTAAATTTTAAAATATATAATAAAAAAGAGGGTTAAGACATTAATTAGTCAGTTTGATGATGGAAGACAAGACAAACCAGCAGAGATTAAAGGCTGCAACTCAGTTTAGGATGTAACTCACTTTGTTACTTCAAATACATATTTCTCCTATATACAAATATATCGTTCGGTTACTAAACAACACAATATTATTCGGTATACTGAATAAAAACTTGATCGGTGTCAAACAACATCGTTGAGCAGTAGTATAATTGAACGGTATAAGCAGTAACCGAATGATATGAAGATATGAAGGAGAGAAAAGAGAAGAAAGAAGCCCGAGAACAAAGATTGAGAAAGAAGTAAAATCTTATTCCAAGTACAAAAGTGATACAGGAGAAGAAATATATAGGGAGGAAGAAGAAACAAAATAACAGAAAAAGGGCAGGCCTAGTGCAGACTCAAAAAGAAACCAAGCAACACAAGTTAGTGAGCCTGAATGGTTCATTGAACAATACAGTGTGACCGAACGATTCATTGAACAATACAGTGTGACCGAACGGTTCACTGAAGACCACAATGAAACCAAACGGTTCACATATCAACATAGTGAGACCTCTAAACACCACAACCATTCGGTACTGAACAACACAAGACCATTCGGTATACTGAATATAAACCTGAACGGTGCCAAACAACGCCGCTGATCAGTAGTATAACTGAACGGTATAAGCAGTAACCAGTAACCGAATAATATATCTGTTATCAACATATTCTGATATTTGTTGCTTCTCATACATGTTTTTATTTTAAATTATTAAAACACTTTAGTTTATTAAATATGAAAATGAAAATTATAATAAATTTTACTTTGAAAATAAAAATAATTATACTCAAACCATCCTATTCCATTGTCATCCCTACCACATGGGAGAGAGTTTAGAAATGGTAGAAGTGAAATTGATTTCTTGAAACAACTACGATATTTCATTGTAGTACGTTGCATCCATTCACATACTACAAGTCTCGACATGTTCTTTTCTCCATCGACTTTACATATGCTTGTTATCAATTCCTTTGGTTGATGTAGTGTTTTTCTATGACATTTTATTACATATTTTACTCATACAGATTTGTAGAAAATTTTATAATCATCGTCACATTTCTTTCAACTTTATAGGTGATCTGAAATATAAAATACACTTTGAATACTACTCCGTACTACATATGAAACACACTCTCAACACCTATTTCTATTAAGCAACTTTAACCATAAGTCGTAGTTGATTGAATGTAATTCTCAATGATGCCTATATAAATTTGCCTTCAATTTAATCTCTCACATTAGCAACTTTAATTTATTTGTTACCATTAGTTGTTGGATATAAACTTCATCTTACAAATTAAATTTGTAAAGTTGATTTAGGTTTAAAGTTCACTTACCATAATATCAAAATAATGAGTTAAAGTCTATCATAGCATTTTTGTTTGTTGAGTTTATTATTTCACCCGCTATCAAATTGTTATCAAATCATTCATTAATGTCTAGTCTTACATTTGATATGTATATGTCTCAATGTGAAGAGAGTTTGTTAGAAGTTTCACATCTAATAAAGATATGATCAATTTACAATAAATAAGTAGGTTCATACTATACATTTCAAAGTCGATTTTGTAAGATTGAGTTAAATTTAAATTCTATTTCTTAACATTTTAGGATATAGAGATAATTCTTTGACGACTAGATAAATTCATACTTCTATCTTACAATTGATTATATTAATTTTATAATTTAACTTATATTTTAATTTGATATAATATTTTGTTATTCTTTATAATTGTCAAATGTAAAACTTGGGATGTGAAAATAATTATTTTCTTTAGAATATTAATGGGATCACCGTAACCTAATGATCTTATATAACCAAAATGTATGTGTTAAGTATCTTTATTTGGTCAATTAAGTTTCAACCTAATGTAGGTTAATCTTCTCTTGATTGAATAACAAATTATATACATTATACTTATGACCCAACTTAATGTAAAAGTTATTTAATAGTAGTAGTATTGTTTCGGGTATACAATTGAGGTCAACATTCAATGTCCAAGTAACATTTTAAATGGTTTAAATGTTGTCCTTCGCTCCAAATTTCTTGTATTCGTCATCCAATATCATTCGGAGGACAACTATAGAAGATGGTCTAATGCCAAACTTAGTTCAATGTTTGACAATTAAAATATATTTATAGATTTCATAATGAGTCTTTGATTAGCAACAACCTAATTGTGACCCATTTGATGATAATTAATCTTTACCTTAAGTTAATCAATATTAGAGTTAATCTTCTTATCCACTGATTGTTCAGTCCGCCTCCTAGGTTGTTTGGTGACAAGGGTGGTTTGTGAAGGAGTCTCATTAATAGTTTAACGTCTGGTTTGTGGCAGACCATATGGTACATAGGTCCCCCAAGCCCGTGCCTGTCATTATAGGCGAAAGGGTTTGCAACGGGATGGGGATTCTTTCGTTCAATCTCTTTTGAAGTAGACTCGACCCTAGCTACTCATCTGGTTGGCCTCTAGACTATTCGGTTGAGTGCTTAACGATTTTAAAAATCTTGAAATCTTACTATTGAGGGAAATATGTGTGGCACCTTTGAACGATGCAAACATAAGAGAAAATAATATATATAATTGTTGAGCGCTTGAACGGTTTTACAGTGTTTCCTCGTGTGACAGGGATTTGGAAAAACAAATTGTGTCTTTTACTAGTCACGAGTATACAAAGTTCTTATGTGAACTTGCCCATTGATAACTCCTTGTAATTGTTGTTAGAGAGGTAGAAGTTCACGGATGAACTCTCTTACTTTCTCTTTATTTGCAACAAGAAGTAGGGATTCACGGGTGAACTCCTCCGTCATATTTGGATTGAGTGTAAGGGCTTTATGGATGAACTCGTTCTTCACCAGCTCAACGATGTTGGTAGGGGTTCACAGGTAAACTCCTCCTTCACCAATTTCTCTCTTTCATCTTTAGATCAGCAACAAGGGTTCATAAATGAAATTGTCCTTCACGAGCTCGAAGATGTTGGTAGGGGTTCACAGATGAACTCATCTTTCACCAACCTCTATATTTCATCTTTTGAACCAAGCGGCATGAGTTCACGGATGAACTTGTCATTCACCGACTCAACACTAACCTCTCTCTTTTGTTTGATTTTCACTTGTACAAACTTTCTTGAAAATTCTTGAGAATTCCTCATTGTATTAATGATTGTAAAATTTACAAGGTTAGGTACAATAGTTTAACTAAAATAAAACTTTAAATGTGAGGCATTCTATGTGTTGGAGATGAATTTCTCGTTTGGATGCTCCAATCGATAGGCTCCATTCTTCAAATCTTCAATAACCCTGAATGGTCCTTCTCAGTTTGCTGCAAGCTTCCCATGTGTTGGTCTCTTACACATTTTGTAAGTCTTCCTTCAAACTAAGTCACCCTTAACGAAGCTTCTAGGTCAAACCTTAGTGTTATTATACCTTTGTACAATTACCCTTTTGTAGGTCTCTGCCCACAAGATTGCCGCTTCTCTTATCTTCTTAGAGTGTCAAGCTCCATCCTTAGTTGTTCGTCATTAAGGTTCATGTCTCAATGTTTCTCCTGTGGTGTCGTGCGGTGACTTATCTACCTAGACACCTTTTGCTTCGTCCAAACTTCGCTTCAACTCGACCATAATAATCTTGTTGATTGCTTCAGCTTGATTTTTCGTTTCAAGATGCTCCATGAAACTTGTGACGTGCTTGATGCTAAAGTTTTTGTAAAACTCAGGAAGATTTTGTCAATAAATTTTGGCCATTGTCTATGATGACCGTGTGAGGAAGTCCAAAACGACAAATGATTTTTTACACGAATTTATGCACTTGTTGGGCTGTGATGGTTGCCAGAGCTTTAGCCTGCACTCTTAGCTTCATATATCACACCAAGTTTCCATCCATTTCTTAGATAATCTCTCCATTGTTATGCTTGTATCGAACCATGTTCTCCTCTCCAAAACTAAGCACTTTGAGTTATACTTGTTTTTTTTTTCGTGATCACATCTAAAAGTAACATCTTCGCTTACAATGTATTCCTTATGGCTCTCAGATTAATGATACTTTATCCAAGCCTTTCTTTAGTTCTTCTTTTACTAGTTTTTGCTCTAAAATAAGGGTGGATCTTCCCTTTAGTAGTTTACAAGGGGAGATATTACGTGAACCATTGGAACGTCATTGCAACATCTGTCTCATGTCGTTGATGACAAAGGTCTTTATATAATTCTGTTCTATATATTTCAATAATAATAAAAATATTTTCTTTTGTCTCTATAGATTTTTTCTCTTTCGCTTTTTCTTTTGTATCCTCTTATCCATAATAAGTTCCATAAGCTCAACGTCCTCGACAACAGCTCATGCCTCCACCAAGTTCACCATTGGCTTCTGCATCTGCACCTACCTAGACATGACAGACAAGAAAATGTCATTTCTCCCACTTTTTCAAAACTGCCATTGTGAGTCATTCATACAAATTAAAAAGTAGCTAAAAAAAGAATAAGAAAGCAGTAAAATCACACTTTCTATGTAAGTTATAGCATAACTAGCACAGAATGTGAACATCTCGTGTTGAATCCAAGACCATCATAGAAAATAAAAACTTTATATTTCGGTTGTATTTATCTTAGTTCTAAAATTGGTATAGAAATGTTTTTCTTATAGAAAATCTTATTACAATAACGAGGAATGAGTGATTCTTTATTTCAAACATATACCATCTTTGATGTGGTTAATAGACTATTTAGGTTGTTGCTTAATTCCTCCTCTTCTCAACTCAATTGAATTATTCTTTTCGTTCACTTTAAACTTTTATGTAGAGCTGTCAAGATGAGTAACCCGACTCGACCTGACCCGATCCATCACGGGTTGATCATTTAGTGAGCCAACCCAACTCACTTATTAGTGAGCTGAAAAAATTCGAACCTAACTCAACTCACGGGTTGGTGGGTTAAACAAATTAACTCACTGACTCACTTAACTATAAGTTTTTTTTAAAATAAAAAAATTATAATTTTTTTATTTAAATCTAAGTAAATTTCACTCTAGAATGATGTTAAACTGCAAAGACAATTCAAAATAAAAAAATATATCATACAATTCAAGCGTAATCTAAAAACAAACACAAAAGACGAATAAATAAGTTTTTAATATTGATAATTTTTGTATCATTTGTCCATTTATAATATTAGAGTCTTGAATAGATAAATTTATAATATTTTTTTCTCTTGAGACATCTTTGTTTTTATCTCCATCTACAATATAATAAAAAAATGATAACTAATAATATTGAAACACAAAATAGTAAATAATTAAATTAAATTAGATGGGTTAATGAGTCAACCCGGCTCACCATGAGTTTAACCCGGGTGAGTCGGGTTTTAAGTGAATCAGATTGAAAACTAACCCACATAAAAAAATTACATTTTTTTTAAATCCAACTCAATTCAAATTTGTGAGAAACCGGGTTAGCTCGCGAGTAAAAGTAAGAGATTCCGAGCAAGACATATTTAATGAGTTTAGTACTTTTTTTTTTTTCTTTCTTTCACAGCATAGCACTTCTTTTCCTTTGGACTCCACCAATGTCATTTTCTAGTCAAACTTCATATGACATCCTCTTCTATTATATATTTAATCAAAACAAAAGCTACAATTTTCATTCTGGAGACAATTCAAATTCCTCTTAAAAACTTCTTTTTATTGAAAATACATTATTTCTTTTTCGATAATTGAACTTAAAATGAATATGTATAATACAATAAAAACCGTACTTCAAATGAAGAATTTCGTAAACATAGTAAACTCTCGTGTCTATGTACTCCCAACCTAGTTTGATATTAATAAAATATAATAGTCATATCATTCAATAATTAAATTAGAAATTAAATTAGAGTAGACAACTTTCAAATATTTAATATGTCAATTCAATGTAACAATTATTTCTGGAAGACACCACTAAAATGTCACTAGTGACATCTACTATTCTTGAAAAAGAAAAGTAATTTTTTTTTCAAGAACCAACAAATACACTTGTGATTTCCACCATTCATGAAAACAAAGTATCTACAATTGCTTATTGTAGAAAATATAATGCCCTCCAAGTCCTTCTTATTCCTCTTTCAACTTCTTCCTCTTGATATATATCTATTAGTGTAGAAATGTCTAATATGAAATTATCTTCTTCAATCTCCCATGAATCTTAGAGCAAATAAATGTCTTTACCTTAGTACTCTAGAAATCATAGTTTTCATCTATAAAGTAAGGTACAAAAGAACAAATGAAAGACGATTAATTAACCATAATATAATTTTTAGGAGTAATTTGGAATGTAATGAATTTTTTTCATAGATAATTAGACACTATGTCTATTTTAATAAATTATCCAATATAACCCTTTTTCCATCATTTAGAATTTAATAGAGTACAGTCAACAAAATTGTCGGCTACGAGAGGTGAATTTAATGCCTTATTTATTTTACGATGTGAATACTCCAAGAAAAAAAAAGACAGAAAGTTCTAAAAATAAGAAATAAAAAATTATTAAACATAAAAAATAAGGACGGATTAAAGTAATTATGTCCTTTGTATATACTCAAAATAAATAATTAAAATAAAAAAGTACTAATAAAAATATATATTTTTACTTATTTTTATTTTTTTCATCTAACAATGCTCCTTTTTTCTTATTAATTTCTATCTCTTCCTTAAATATCAACTCAAGGGGAAAATTGAAAATATTGACATGGGAGATGATTTTATAGAAAAGGGTAGCAATGAAATTGATTTATGAATAAAGTCTTATATTTAGGTAAGGGCCTCATCTTTTTTCCTTGTGTGTTTTTTCCAACAATTGACTGTGTGAAAACGAACATGGGCAGGGATATAATAGAAGAGTACGTTGAAGAGATGGAAAAGTTGTCATTTAAGTTAATGGAGCTAATAGCTTTGAGTTTAGGGCTTGAAGCAAAAAGGTTTGAGGAATTTTTTAAGAAAGATCAAACTAGTTTTCTTCGTCTCAACCATTATCCTCCATGCCCTAATCCTCATCTAGCCCTTGGTGTTGGTCGTCATAAAGATCCTGGAGCCTTAACCATTCTTACACAAGACGAGGTTGAAGGACTTGAAGTGAAACACAAAGCACTTGAAGAATGGATAAGAATTAAACCCATCCCAAATGCTTACATTATCAACCTTGGTGATATTGTTCAGGTACTATAGTTTGTTATTAATGTTAATAAAATATTATATAATATGGTAATTTTGTTATTGAAAAATGTATTTTATTATATTTTTTAATAGAGAGTGAGTAAAAATATGAAATTGTTTACGCAGGTTTGGAGTAACGATGCATTTGAGAGTCCAGAGCATAGAGTGGTGGTGAACTCTGAAAAAGAAAGATTTTCTATTCCATTCTTTTTCTTCCCTGCACAAGAAACTGAGGTCAAGCCTTTGGAGGAGCTGATAAATGATCAAAACCCTTCCAAATATAGGTCATACAAATGGGGCAAGTTTCTTGTTCACAGATTCAACACTAATTTCAAGAAACATAAGGTGGGTAACATTCAAATTTATGATTATAAGATAAGATAGCATATTAGCAATAACATTTATCTTATGCATGAAAATTATGAATTGGGTATAATATGTAGCACCGTTGATCCAAAACACTGTTTCTGTTTCTGAAATGAATGGATGTAATCAAATTTGCTGCTAAATGCCCTACCTAGTGTGCTTCATGTATGAAATAATCAAGTACCATTTATCAAGTTTATCTATGTAATGTGGGAATTGCACTTGGACTTTATTTTCAGTTAACGATTTTCACCTTGATTTTATTTTGCTACAATTTTTGTTGATTATGAATTATTCTTTTCTTTCATTATAGGATTAAACATGTTATAGACCTAGTATCCTTTTATGTTTAGATGGAATAATTAATGTGTGTGTTTGGAGGGTCAACTACAACAATTGTCTATTACAACAATTATCTATTAAGTAAGTTTCATTAAAAATTAGTTATATTATACTTAAATGAAATTATTATCAATTTTTCTTTTTAAATATTTAAGTTTAATTAGGTGGAAGACATCTTAGCTCACACATTCCTTTCACCATTTTTCCAATGAGTTTGAAATTTGAATTTTTGAAATAGTAAATATTATAAAAAGGGAGATTTGAATTGTGATTTTTAAAATTTTGTAATTTTTCATTTTATATCTTCTAAAGATGTCAAGTAAGTGAAAGATAGACAACTTAATAAAAGTTTTCACAAGTTTAAAAATCTTTATTCTTATGTTAATTAATTTAATAGTTATAACATGTAATATAACATATTAAGAAAATAAAAAATACTAATTTTTTATATCATCTTATCACACAAATATAATCCCATTCTTTATCAAATAGTCAAGTTTTACTAAACAAAATAATGTTGCAAAATACAATAAAATATTTTTAGACTTTCAATCTTTTATGCTTGACCTCATTACAGTCTATTTGGATCACTGTACAAAAGAATATTTACATTGGACAAAACCGATAAAGAGAGTGAATGAATGATTTCTTAATAAAAGTTTATACCTTTAAAATTTCCCCCCTTTTTAATATCAGAGTAATTACAATAAAATATTTTTCTTTATAATATCAACATATAAATAAAAAGAGTAGTGAAAGAGAAAATTACACAAATTATTTCATACAGTTCAGATTAAAAGACCCAGTTGTTAATCATTCTTAAATGAGAAATTAAATAATCACTAAAATAAATTGAAATTACAAATAGAAGTATCATTTTAAGAGAGAAATCATCTCTCTTAAATATGAGAAACACTCCACACAATGAAGACCTCTTTTGAATTCTATAAAGGATGAACATTTACCTAGCAAGAGTAGCATCATCTTATTACCTAAGATCATACTTATTAAAATTTACACACTACCCACAATAAGTTTCAAAGCATTTCACAGAGAGATTTTCAATTCTAAAAACTTGTTTTTTTTTTCTTTTTCATTTCAACTATCACCAATAATCAAATATTATAAATGATAATAGATATTACTCATAGTTTCTCGAAAAGAATTTCTCTACAATAATCCATTATCATAAGTGACAATCAATTATAATCATATACTTTTAAAAATATTATATTTCTATACTTAAATATTTTAACTAATTTCTAAATATATTACAAAGGCAAAATCATTACAAACAAAATTTATAGCTCTTCCAACTTCTTTTTAAACCTTCGGCCTTGGAATCATCATCAAAATAATATTAATCTTTTTTTTCTCTCAACAATCTCCGTAAATATTTTTGTTTAAATGTTTTTGTAACAAACCTGCAAACACAAATAATCTTTTCTTTGCTTCTTTTAAACATTCAGACTTGGGATCATCATAAAAATAATATCAACTTTTTTTTTTCTCAACAATGTCTCCACTTTTATGATGGTAAATTTTTTTGCTTAAATGTTTTTGTAACAAACATGCAAACACAAATAATCTACCAGAGATGAAAACATTAAGCATTAATAAATTTCTTAAGACATTAGGTTTTAAACTTTTTCTCCCCTTTTTTTTATCATAACCAAATTAAAACAAGTATGCTAAAAAAAATAAAATAGAACTCCTCTTAAAGAAGAAATTTTATATAATACAAAAGATATGAAAATAAGTAATCACCACTCATTGTAAAAGTGGTCCTCAAGCTTGTCTTTGTTGGAATTTAAGAGTATTAGAGACAATTTTCAGATTTATGAAAAGTTACATTTATTCATGAAGAGTTATAACCAATGAAGTGTTACAATTATTCATGAAGAGTTACAATCATTCATGAAAAGTTACAATCAAGAAATGTAACTAATCAGAATCTGGTATCTCTTGGATTTGAAAGATGCCTGATCAACATCTATATAAAGGGATCCTGTGCTCTACTCAAAAAAATTCGGTCATTCTCTTAACACACAAATCAATTCCTGAGAATCATATTCTTGTTTAACGTTAATACTAAGAGTGAGTATCATCGTTGTATTTCTTCTTTGTATCTCAAAAGCGGATTTCGTGGTCCCCTTCACTCTTATAAGGGACGAAATATTGCTTTTAGGAAAGTGTGTATTCACGCCTAGAAGATTATATCAAGTCTACATTGTTGTTCATCTTGTTTCCCTAAATTTTGGAAAATTGTTCCAACAGTCTAAAAGCAATATTTTCTCTAAGATGACAACAATTCGTGAGATGTCTGCAAACTTTCACAAATTAGACAAGTTTGAAGGTGTTGGTTTCCGACGATGGCAAAAGAAGATGCATTTTCTTCTCTCGGCTCTAAACGTGGCATATGTTCTAAGTTCTCCCCAACCCAAAGAAAGCGAAAACGAGACATTAGAGGAACAACGGAAAAGGAACAAATGGGAGAATGATGATTATGTCTGTCGTGGTCACATTCTGAACGGTATGTCTGATCCTTTATTTGACATATATCAATATGTGGATTCTGCAAAAGAACTTTGGGATCAACTTGAAAGCAAATACATTTCTGAAGATGCATCAAGCAAGAAATTCCTGGTTAGTAATTTTAATAATTACAAAATGATTGATGCTAGACCAATAATGGAACAATTTCATGAAATCCAAAGAATCCTAGGAAGTTTCAAGCAACATAGTATTGAAATGGATGAGACATTCATTGTTTCTTCTATAATTGACAAACTACCACCAAATTGGAAAGATGTTAGAAATTCAACAATTATGAATGCTCTCTTGCTTCAACCCCTATGGATCCTAGTTTAAAGATATTACCAAATGGTGGTAAAGCAGTTTCACAACTGGAATATGCAAGGGTAATAGGATGTTTAATGTATGCAATGATAAGTACAAGGCCAGATATTGCTTTTGCAGTGAGCAAATTGAGTAGATATACTAGCAATCCTAGTCTATCACATTGGCAAGCAGTACGTCGAGTACTTAAGTATTTAAAGAAAACTATTAATTATGGATTAACATATAGTAGTTATCCTTCAGTTTTGGAAGGATATTCTGATGCAAGTTGGATTACAAATGCAGAAGATCACTCTTCAACTAGTGGTTGGATTTTCCTCCTTGGGGGAGGTGCAATTTCTTGGTCGTCCAAGAAACAAACTTGCATTACAGATTCCACTATGGCTTCAGAGTTTATAGCTCTAGCCTTGGCAGGAAAGGAAGCCGAATGGTTGAGGAATCTCATGTTTGAAATACCATTGTTACCAAAACCAATATCACCAATAGCAATACATTGTGACAATGCTGCAACATTGGCAAAGGCTTATAGTCAAGTATACAATGGCAAATCAAGACATATTGGTGTGAGACATAGTTATGTCCAAGGACTAATCAAAGATGGAGTTATTACAGTAGATTTCGTACGAACAAAGTTAAATTTGGCTGATGGATTTACTAAGGCATTGGCTAAAGATTCCATTTCCAGAATGACAATTGGAATAGGAATGGAGCCCACAATTAATCACAAGTAAGAGAATCTTAACTTAACGCTTAATATGACATTGAGTCTTAAGTTCAATAAGATTAAATCTCTTATTTGATGATTGAAAGCACAAATAAGTATTTCAAGAGTGCTTTAGATCTGTGATGCTTAGGAGGTTGACTAATTCTTAATTGATTTCTTGAAATTATGTTTTGTCACAGAAACATGTTTACCTAAGAAATCAACCTATGTAAGTGCGAAGTTTGGCCGCTTCAAGAAGTCAAGGGGGCATGACTTTGTTGCACTTATGAATAGATATGGACGCATGGCCCTATTGTGTCAAGTATAACAAGAATATGTAATTTATCTTATATGTAGAGTATCTTCAAGATTTCATTATGCATTATGTTGGTTCAATCGTTTCGACACCAATAAAATTCGAATTCCTGAAATGTGTATTCTACTAAGTGAAAGTTCAAGTCTATGTACACTTTCATTTATGTGTAAGATTGCAATTATTAAATTGATGTTTTGTGTTAAGTAATTATACAATACTCTCAAATGGTGGAGGATTGTTGGAATTTAAGAGTATTAGAGACAATTTTCAGATTTATGAAAAGTTACATTTATTCATGAAGAGTTATAACCAATGAAGTGTTACAATTATTCATGAAGAGTTACAATCATTCATGAAAAGTTACAATCAAGAAATGTAACTAATCAGAATCTGGTATCTCTTGGATTTGAAAGATGCCTGATCAACATCTATATAAAGGGATCCTGTGCTCTACTCAAAAAAATTCGGTCATTCTCTTAACACACAAATCAATTCCTGAGAATCATATTCTTGTTTAACGTTAATACTAAGAGTGAGTATCATCGTTGTATTTCTTCTTTGTATCTCAAAAGCGGATTTCGTGGTCCCCTTCACTCTTATAAGGGACGAAATATTGCTTTTAGGAAAGTGTGTATTCACGCCTAGAAGATTATATCAAGTCTACATTGTTGTTCATCTTGTTTCCCTAAATTTTGGAAAATTGTTCCAACAGTCTAAAAGCAATATTTTCTCTAAGATGACAACAATTCGTGAGATGTCTGCAAACTTTCACAAATTAGACAAGTTTGAAGGTGTTGGTTTCCGACGATGGCAAAAGAAGATGCATTTTCTTCTCTCGGCTCTAAACGTGGCATATGTTCTAAGTTCTCCCCAACCCAAAGAAAGCGAAAACGAGACATTAGAGGAACAACGGAAAAGGAACAAATGGGAGAATGATGATTATGTCTGTCGTGGTCACATTCTGAACGGTATGTCTGATCCTTTATTTGACATATATCAATATGTGGATTCTGCAAAAGAACTTTGGGATCAACTTGAAAGCAAATACATTTCTGAAGATGCATCAAGCAAGAAATTCCTGGTTAGTAATTTTAATAATTACAAAATGATTGATGCTAGACCAATAATGGAACAATTTCATGAAATCCAAAGAATCCTAGGAAGTTTCAAGCAACATAGTATTGAAATGGATGAGACATTCATTGTTTCTTCTATAATTGACAAACTACCACCAAATTGGAAAGATGTTAGAAATTCAACAATTATGAATGCTCTCTTGCTTCAACCCCTATGGATCCTAGTTTAAAGATATTACCAAATGGTGGTAAAGCAGTTTCACAACTGGAATATGCAAGGGTAATAGGATGTTTAATGTATGCAATGATAAGTACAAGGCCAGATATTGCTTTTGCAGTGAGCAAATTGAGTAGATATACTAGCAATCCTAGTCTATCACATTGGCAAGCAGTACGTCGAGTACTTAAGTATTTAAAGAAAACTATTAATTATGGATTAACATATAGTAGTTATCCTTCAGTTTTGGAAGGATATTCTGATGCAAGTTGGATTACAAATGCAGAAGATCACTCTTCAACTAGTGGTTGGATTTTCCTCCTTGGGGGAGGTGCAATTTCTTGGTCGTCCAAGAAACAAACTTGCATTACAGATTCCACTATGGCTTCAGAGTTTATAGCTCTAGCCTTGGCAGGAAAGGAAGCCGAATGGTTGAGGAATCTCATGTTTGAAATACCATTGTTACCAAAACCAATATCACCAATAGCAATACATTGTGACAATGCTGCAACATTGGCAAAGGCTTATAGTCAAGTATACAATGGCAAATCAAGACATATTGGTGTGAGACATAGTTATGTCCAAGGACTAATCAAAGATGGAGTTATTACAGTAGATTTCGTACGAACAAAGTTAAATTTGGCTGATGGATTTACTAAGGCATTGGCTAAAGATTCCATTTCCAGAATGACAATTGGAATAGGAATGGAGCCCACAATTAATCACAAGTAAGAGAATCTTAACTTAACGCTTAATATGACATTGAGTCTTAAGTTCAATAAGATTAAATCTCTTATTTGATGATTGAAAGCACAAATAAGTATTTCAAGAGTGCTTTAGATCTGTGATGCTTAGGAGGTTGACTAATTCTTAATTGATTTCTTGAAATTATGTTTTGTCACAGAAACATGTTTACCTAAGAAATCAACCTATGTAAGTGCGAAGTTTGGCCGCTTCAAGAAGTCAAGGGGGCATGACTTTGTTGCACTTATGAATAGATATGGACGCATGGCCCTATTGTGTCAAGTATAACAAGAATATGTAATTTATCTTATATGTAGAGTATCTTCAAGATTTCATTATGCATTATGTTGGTTCAATCGTTTCGACACCAATAAAATTCGAATTCCTGAAATGTGTATTCTACTAAGTGAAAGTTCAAGTCTATGTACACTTTCATTTATGTGTAAGATTGCAATTATTAAATTGATGTTTTGTGTTAAGTAATTATACAATACTCTCAAATGGTGGAGGATTGTTGGAATTTAAGAGTATTAGAGACAATTTTCAGATTTATGAAAAGTTACATTTATTCATGAAGAGTTATAACCAATGAAGTGTTACAATTATTCATGAAGAGTTACAATCATTCATGAAAAGTTACAATCAAGAAATGTAACTAATCAGAATCTGGTATCTCTTGGATTTGAAAGATGCCTGATCAACATCTATATAAAGGGATCCTGTGCTCTACTCAAAAAAATTCGGTCATTCTCTTAACACACAAATCAATTCCTGAGAATCATATTCTTGTTTAACGTTAATACTAAGAGTGAGTATCATCGTTGTATTTCTTCTTTGTATCTCAAAAGCGGATTTCGTGGTCCCCTTCACTCTTATAAGGGACGAAATATTGCTTTTAGGAAAGTGTGTATTCACGCCTAGAAGATTATATCAAGTCTACATTGTTGTTCATCTTGTTTCCCTAAATTTTGGAAAATTGTTCCAACAGTCTTCCATACGGTAGACTTTATTATCAAGTTTACTAATTAAAGTGCAAACCTCTTGATGCCTAGATTCTTGAAGAGAATATATATTTTTCTAGTGTTTGACTTATATTTGAAATATTAGTTTTTAAAAAACAAGTCGAAAGATGTCAAGAAAAGGTGAGTCAAGAATAAGAAGAGGTTGGTCATAATGAAAATGAAGTCACCAAAGATAATAGAAAAGCCTGTCAAAACAATAGAAAGTCGGTTGGCCATGAATAAAGAACTTGAATCTAATTGAAAGAAGTAAGTCTGATGTGAAATGATGCACATGAAAAATCAAAATCAAAGTACAAGAACGAAGAATGGACAAATTTAAGTTTATAGGTTACTTTTATTAGATAAATTTAAATTATGAAGGGTAACTTTTTGGTGTGAGATTTTATTTTTCAGGGTCACGGATTAGTTGTATCGCATACAGTATTTATTATTTGTTTCGGTTTTTATTTTCAATTTTACTATAGCAGTCCAGCCAGCTATTAGCTATTGTTATTTTTGTTTCTGATTTTATTTCCCAGTCCATGTGCAAGGATATTTAAAGGCCAACAAAGTTTAATGAATTAGAACACAGTTATCTGTGTGTGCAGCGTTATTTTTTACAATTATGTGACTGGACCACACATGCTACCTATGTCATTTGAATATAGATCTGTCCGAACATTGAAAACCAAACACAGCCTTACTAGTATACAAACACAAGACACGTGGTAGCATAAGAGATACTAGTCCAGGTTCAACGCACATAACACAACACATAAAACATTCAGTGTCAGACATCTTTCGATCAAACAAATAAAACATTACAACAACAAGACAAGCAACATGGGAGATGTAGTAGACTTTGCTTTTGTTCAGGCACCAGAACACAGGCCAAAATCCTCAGTGATCGTGGCGGAAGGCATCCCTCTGGTTGATCTGTCTCCCATAAACTACCAAATCGAAGACTCCATCCCAGTTTCTTGTATCCAAGGCTTAGTCAAAGAAATAGGCAGTGCATGCAAGGAGTGGGGTTTCTTTCAGGTGATCAATCATAAGGTGCCTTTAGATAAACGACAGAGGATTGAAGAGGCTGCAAGGAAGTTTTTTGCCCTTGATTTGGAGGAAAAACTGAAGGTGAGAAGGGACGCAGTTAACGTGTTGGGGTACTTTGAAGCAGAACATACCAAGAATGTTAGGGACTGGAAAGAAATCTATGATTTCAATGTTCAGGAACCCACTTTTATACCACCTTTACTTCAACATGATGATGATCAAAGCGTTCAGTTCCAATGGGATAATCGCTGGCCTCACAATCCTCCAGATTTCAAGTAATTCAATACCCAGAGTTTTATTAGGCCATAATATATTTCTGCTATCAAATTTGAGTTTTTAATTTCATATACTGTTAAAAATCTACACCTTCAATTCTCTCTCTATGTTGTATTTGTTTTACAAAGGTGAGGACTAAGTTTGGATTTAAAGTCTCATCATGTACTAACAGAAAAACACTGATCTGATACCAGAGAAGCATGCAAAGAATATGCACAAGAAGTGGAGAAACTTGCTTATAAGTTGATGGAACTTGTTGCCCTGAGCTTAGGCTTAGAGGCAAATAGGTTTCGCAGCTACTTCACACATAACACCAGCAATATCAGACTCAACCATTATCCACCTTGCCCCTACCCTCTTTTGGCTCTTGGCCTTGGACACCACAAGGACACTGGTGTTTTGACTGTGCTTGCTCAAGATGAAGTTGGTGGTCTAGAAGTCAGGAGAAAATCAGATGGAGAGTGGATTCGAGTCAAGCCCATTTTCAATTCCTTCATCATTAATGTTGGTGATATGATCCAGGTATAAAAGTTTTCTCAGATTGGATGCAAATCCATTTTGTCCTTGTGGTAGAATTTCATATTATCTTTCAATTTTCTCTTTAGTTTGATTTTGTCTGTTTGATTTGTCTGTCATTTCATCTTGTATGTTTCAGCCTGATAGCATAGACTATTCTGACTGCGTGTTTAGTTTGATAAGTTCCATGTGAGCTCTCTTTTGTGAATGTAGATTTGGAGCAATGATGCTTATGAGAGTGTGGAGCACAGAGTTGTGGTGAACTCTGAGAAGGATAGGTTTTCAATTCCGTTCTTTCTAAAACCAGCACTGTATACTGATGTGATGCCCTTTGAAGAGTTGCTTGGCGATGAAAACCCTCCTAAATATAGATCACTTAACTGGGGCAAGTTCCGCACGGCAAGAATGCGTAGTAATTTTGCCAAATCCAATGTTGAAAACCTCCAAATTTATCATTTCAAGTTCCCAAGTGACTCAATCGAAGTTCATAATTTGAAGAGTATGTGAACTTGAACTTTATATACATTGTGAATACTTCTAGTAGTTTAACAAATCCATATTTAAGAAACATAATAATAGTATCCATCATATAGAATGCATTCTCAAATATTATCCAAACCACAAGCCCACAGAAATACTAAATTGCTTTGGAAGGTATTGAAAACTACTTGAGTGTCCTTCCTCAATTTTTGTTTTAAATGTGAAATTAAGTTATCATAAATCTATTTTTCTTTATAAAATAATGTTAATTATTAGTATTTTATTAGTGGAAAAGTTGAACTCAACCTCTCCTACTTTTTCTTCCAAATTCTCCAAATGAATCTTATAAATATGAAATATTAGTAAGAAAAAGTGAACATACAATCTTTCATACTCTCAAAGATCTAATTTTAATGATTCAGTGCTATACAAATTCTCCCAAAATAATTTCAATTATTCAAAAATTTCATTTTATTAATTTATTATTGTACTAATTTTGCTAAGGATAATTTCAATTGCTGATAATACATAATCATCTTTATGCTTTACTTAAGTTTTAAAAAATATTTATCACGATAAACTCTCTTTACACCTTTAAATTATATTAATAAAATTTTTCTTATTGAAATAGTTGATATATACGTGAAGGCATGAAAAATAGAGTTTAAAAGGGCAAAAATGTTATTAAGCTAATAGGGTCAGACTTTAAAAAGCCTGTTTAAAACATCCTGATCCATTAGTTTAATCATTTTGTCTCTCTCTAAAACTTAGTTTCAGATTTTCTCTACCTTCTCTCTACCACAACTCTATCTTCTCTCTACCAAATCTCTTCTCTGAACCATTTAATCCCTGATCAGGTGTCGCCAAAACGTCTGCAACGTAGTGGGCTTCGAAACTAACCGATTCATTTCGGGTTCGAAGCTGGTAAGTCCCTCCATGCAACCTCTTCTCCGTTCTTGAATTGGGACATGCATTTTGCTGGTTGCATATGCCTTAAGCTTTCTCCTTTTCCATTTTTCCACTCCATTCTAGCTGTAAGAGCTGTTTCCATCACCATTTTGGTGGGTTGTAGAGTTTTATTGAGTTCTTGCGGTGAAGGAATTGTTGGTGTGTTCCTGCGAGCTATCCAGTCAAGTTACTCTAAGGTAAAGGGAGCTAGAATACGTCTTTAAATTGCTTGCATGAAGTGTATGTATATTAGATTCTGAAGTTGTGTACTATTTGAAGTTGTATTTTGCGTTTTGAGTATGTTGTACTGTATGTGTTGATATGTGAAATCCATGACATTGTGTTAAGCTGTTTGGAATTGATTTGGATGGGTTTGAATTGCTATAATTGACCAATTGGAAGTGATTTAAGTGTGAAATCTGGTATATTTTTGGTTGGATAGAAATTTGGAGTTTTGTGGTTTTTAGGTCACTTTGAGTGTAAGTGAGGTAGTGATTTTGGGCATTTGCGGTCTTAAAAGCGCAACTGGGCTGTTGGGGCAGTCTTAGCCACTGTAATGTAACTTGTTTGAGTCACTAAATTGATCAAACAACTGGGCTTTGCACCTAATTCATGTTTGTATAATAGAGTATATTTGTCTTTACTTGCATGTTTGTGTTTGCTTGGGTATGCTTTCTTTGGGTATGATCATCCACTGGGATTGAACAGAGATGGATGAGGTGCCTCTGGTGTAACACCCCAATTTAAGCGTTACAATTTATGTTCCTTCTTTTAACCAAAGATGGCCAGCATAAATTGCATCAAATTTAAATAATTAATACAAGAAAAACCAAGTTAACAAAATGGTAAAAAAAAATACAAACAATAATCTTTATCTTACATATGAATGCACACCATAATTAATTATTCAAAACCACAACATTCATAAAATTATTTTGATTTTTCTATGGGTCTTACATTCACCCCAACTCCAAAAATTTTCGTCCTCGAAAATTAAGATGTTACCCAAACAAATGAGGGTATTCTTTTATCATATAATCCTCTAGCTCCCATGTCATCTCTTGGGTTTCGTCGTTCCAAAGCACCTTCACCGTACGAATTTCCTTTCCCCGCAACTTCTTTGTTTGAACTTCTAACACTCTTACTGGCATCACTTCGATAGTAAGATCTTCACGCACTTGAATGTCATCTGTTTCCAAAACATGAGTCGGATCAGAGACATACTTCCTCAGCTGCGACACGTGGAACACATTATGCAAGTTCGCCAACTGTGGTGGTAATGCAACCTCATATGCTACTGGTCCAATCCTCCTAAGAATATCGTAAGGACTCATAGACGATATTCTTATATATTCAAGGGATCGTGAAGAACATGCTGAACATTTGAGGATCGTGTTGGAGACTCTTAGGGAGCATCAATTGTTTGGGAAATTATCTAAATGTGAATTTTGGTTGGAGGAAATACAATTTCTTGGCCACGTGATTTCTGCCAAAGGAATTTCTGTAGATCCAACGAAGGTGGCGGCAATGCAAAAGTGGGAACGTCCAAAGACGGTTTCAGAAGTAAGAAGTTTTGTGGGCCTAGCTGGTTACTACAGGAAGTTCGTCGAAGGTTTCTCCAAGATAGTGGGTCCTTTGACGCAATTGACTCGTAAAGAACAACCTTTCTTATGGACCGACAAGTGTGAAACAAGTTTTGAAGAGATGAAGAAACGGTTGACAAGTGCTCCAGTATTAGCAGTTCCTGATACTTCTAAAGCTTTTGAAGTGTTTTGTGATGCTTCATACCATGGGCTCGGTTGTGTATTGATGCAGGAGAAGCGACCAGTAGCTTATGCATCGAGAAAGTTGAAGGTGCATGAAAGGAGTTACTTTGAGGACTTGGTTCGAATTAGCGGCTGTGGTTTTTGCTCTGAGGACTTGGAGGCACTATCTTTACGGATCACGTTTTCAAATCTTTAGTGATCACAAGAGTTTGAAGTATCTCTTCGATCAGAAGGAGTTGAACATGAGGCACAGAAGGTGGATGGAGTACTTAAAGGATTTTGATTTTGAGTTACAGTATCATCCAGGGAAGGCAAATGTTGTAGCCGATGCTTTGAGTAGGAAGCGAATACATATGTCAGCTTTGTTGGTGAAGGAGTTTGAATTAATAGAGAAGTTCAGAGATATAAACTTGGGATTGCAGCTGAGCCAAGATCATCTTTGGTGTTGTCATTTAAAGATCACAAATGATTTCTTGGAAAAGATCAAAGTGGGACAAAAGGAAGACACAAGTCTACAAGATACGGTGGAGTTGTTGGGAACAGATCAAGCTAAAGACTTCAGTTTGGGATTAGATGGTATCAGAGCCTAGCCTCTCCCAGTACGGTGTGGTTCGAGGACGAACCAGAGCGGAAGTTGTGGGCATGTGACACCCGGGCACGGAGACGAGGGCGGGGAGTGACGCCGGTGCAAGAAGCATGGTGTAGGGGGCACAGACAAGGAGCGACTCCTGGCAGCTTCGGGTGGAAGAGGTACATGGATGAATCGAACATACACCGGAATGAGAGGGATTTGGAGACTGTATAGGTATGGGACTATACAGTTGAAGGATAGCTTAAAGGAATTGATTTGACTACTCATATCACCAAAATGCATTTACTTTTCGGTAGCCTGACTCATAAGAACTCCATGGTTAAGCGTGCTTAGCCTGGAGTAATTTTGGGATGGGTGACCTTGTGAGAGTGAGGACAAAGCACACTGGAAAGCCTGGTGGTTGTCTGTGGGGGCAATCAACGGTCTGTGGGGGCAATCAACGGTCCCTGTGAGTTGCCGGGACGTTACATCTGGAGCAGGCTTTGGAGGAAGATGATGTTGTTGCTTAGTCTCCTTAAGATTCTATCAGTTATTCCTTATCTTTTGAAATACTCTATTATGTTTAAGTTTTAAATTAGGACTCAATTTGGGATGATTGTAAGCTTAAAACTTTATTTACAATATACTCTAAGTGTTCTCTTTTATATATATATGTGAACTTACTATGTTATATGATTCTATATAATCTAGGATGTTACAAAATATATATATATATATATATATATATATATATATATATATATATTTAAGAATTAGTTGATATAGTCATGAAATATTTTAGGAAGTATTTTGAAAATGATTTGGAATGATTATTCCACGATGTAAATGGAATTTATTTAATATTGTGCATATCTAAATATCATTCATAAAATTCTCTGTTCAAGAACATTTGTTTTTTGGTTTGGATCCTTTAAGAATCATGTTTTCCATCAAACTATTAATAAGAAGGACCATCTCAAGACATGTATTTGAGGAACATGCTTTAAATAAATCCCAAATCACCATCTTACTCACGATATTTATCAAAGTCCAAATATACAAAAATTCAAAAATTTTAAAAAATTCTAACCTAGAAATGATAATTTAAAAATTAAAATTTCAACAATTTTACCATTAAGAACACATTTTTTTTTCTCTGTTATTTATTTTACTTTACATCCCATACTTGTTATTTTTCACTTCTAGACAAAACTTAGTAATTTTAAAACTTTATTCTGAATCAATATTCATATCAACATTAAACCAAAGGAAAATAACTTCACTAGAAATTAATCAACTTTTTAAATCAAGTTGTCATGAATCATTTCAATGCGAAAACTCTACTTTAAACTCATGAGTTAATCTTTCGAATTTATCAGGAAATCAAGTATCAAAGAGATCACTCAAGTTAAAATGTATATTCACTCACCAATGCTTTCTTAAGTGTTTAGGCTTGTGTTTGCACTTATGTAAATACTACTATAACTTAGCAAGATTATAATATTTACATACTTTTGGAAAACATGCATTCAAAGATGATGAAGACTTTTCAAATGTTGTAATGTGGTCAAGGCAAAGGTAGGAAAAATTTAGGATATAAAGGCTTAAAAAGTTTGGATAGAAAGAATTAAGGAGCAAAGATTTTGGAAAACAAATATATTATTTTCTTTGTTCACTTATTCAGAAAACAATTATCCTTCTTTTTCTACATTTTGTTTCTCACTTTTACTTTTTCTTATCTTTTTATTTTCCTTTCACCCTCTTTTTTCCATGAAACTCTTCTCTTGCTTTTTGCATTTATATTACTTTGTGAGTGAGCACTTTATTCATCACTCATTCCTAACACAATCCATTAGCTCCTTCTTTCATCTTAAGATAAAGGATAATATGGTCTGTTTTTTTTCAAGGTTTTGCAATGACTTAAAACGAGAAAACAAGGTTTAAGGCTCAAAGGGGCTACCAATGGATTAATATCAGGATGATCTTATTTGGCCAAGTAACTAAAAACAAGAAATGTCTCAATCATATATCAAATAGTGCATAACTACCTAAGTTGCAAAACAAAAGAATCCAGCTAAATATTATAGTATAAACAAAACATGAGCAAATTACTCAAGAAAAATAGGAATAACATAGATGGTTCATCCATCACAATTAGGCTCAAAACTCACAAGGCTCAAACTCTTTCACAAAAGATTTAATCAAATAATTCTCAAATTAACTCAATTAATAATGTGTAGTATGAATCAATTAGGCTAGCTTCTAATCAATTCAACAATCCATTCAATATAAAACATGACTATTATTTAGAGATTATAATAGTTCTAGTTACTAAATAAAATCCTAAAATCCAATGTCAATATGTTTTATTGAAAACAATAAAATATTTTTGGATGAATTTCTTATAAGACATACTGTGTAAAAGTTTCACCATGTAGAAAGTTAATACTTTCACAATTTTCTCAAAAAGAAATAATTTTTTTTTACGAAAATAAAACAAAAATTGAAAAATAGAAAACACAAAAAAAGTCCTAAGTAATATTCGTCTCCTCCACACTTATTTCAAAAATTATCTTTTACAGATTTATTTCGAGAAGAAGACAAAAAACTTTTAAAACTTTTGACTCAATTGACCATATGCCAAAAGTTATTTTCTTTAATTTTATGAAATAAAAGTCCTTGTGTACAATTTTATTAATTTTTAATTTTTAATAAAAACAAAATTTTTTTATAATTTTGTTCCACTGCTAAGTCAACAAATATCACCACTAAAAATTTATTTTCATTGTTCACATCAACAAACTTGATGTGTGGAGCATGTGACTTCAACTCAATTTCAATATTATCAGGTGTCTTAAAATGGTTAATAAGATAATCAATAATCCTCATAATCTCATTTTGTGAGCAAAAATCTATACTTGAAGTAGTTGATTCTATTGCTTCATCATTAACAAATTCAACAACACCTTTAGTAAAATTTGTATGTCCGTAGACATATTAACATGATGTGATTTTATAGTTGGTTGTTGTTTTGATCTTTTAGTAATATTAGCTTCCATTATGTCCAACCTCTTATTCAATTCCTCAATCATTTTCTTCAATTCAATATTCTCAACCCATATCTTCAAAAGAATTTCTAACTCGGGATTATTTAGTTGACGTATAGTCAACTTACTTATATAAGGTGCAGTAGTAAATGTAAAAACTTGTTGTTGATAACCATATGAATCATGTGGTTGTTGTGGATAGTAATCATATTCATTTGAAAATTACATTATTGATTATTTTTATATGAAAAGTTATTTTGCATTTTTGAATGAGGTTTTTTAAAAAGAAATAAGTTGAAAGCTTGTTAAGTAGACTTCTAAGAAAGAGATGTGTGTTTCAATGGACAACTTAAATACTTTATTTTTCCTTAGCCAAAGTGTTGCCGAACTAGTTTTACAAAATTCCCAACAAAATTCCCCAAACAAAAATTATGAAAAAAAACCAAATTTACTAAATTAAAATAACTGAAGAAAATAAAATAAAATAAACAATAGAAAAAAAGAGAAAAAGAAAATGTTAGTGATAAACAAAAATAAAATTAAAATAACAAAAATAAAATAAGAACCAAAATGATAAAAATTCTAACCGTGCTCCCCAACAATGATACCAAATTTGATAACACTGTAGTTGACGCGATCAAATTAATACTACTAAACTATAATAACTTTAGTATTGCTAAGATAGTAGCCAACAAAATAGAAAGAGTAAATTCAACCCTATATCGTCTTCTAACAAACACAAAATTACTCCTTAACAAATTAGTTCTTATAAAAATTATACAAAAGTGTTAGTAAAATAATAAAGAAGATAAAGATATAGGAAAGATTAAAGAACGAAGTAACAAAAGATAGAAAGAAAGAAATTTATAAAGAGATTTAAAAAGATAAAAAAACAATGATAAAGAAAATATGATGATTTCACTAATTTTTTAAAATAGGATTCATTATTGCTTATCTAAATATTATTGTTAGATTATTTATTATCTTAGATTTTCAAATTAATCAATGTAAATTCTCAATTAATTTGTTGGAATTCTCACTCTTAACCAAAGTACATTCTCCATTAAAAGCAAGAACTTTCTAGATTAATCATAGTAAATTTAACCAAAATACATTCTTAATTAAATATTATTATGTCTAATCATGTATATTCTTTTACCTCTTATATCAAATAAAAAGATAATTAACCAAAGTACATTCTTGATTAATTCTTCTTGTTAATGTTTTTACCACTAATCAAAGTACATGATCAATTATTGGCAAAAACTCATTCATTCATATGAAAGTTTCTAATTTTAATCAAAGTAAATTCTCAATTAAAACTAAAAACCCTTAGACTCATATGGTTAATATGTTATGTAGATTTAACATCATGCTTACTTGTTATAATGTAAAAATCATTACTTTTACTTGATTAAGAAGCAAAAAACATACATAAAAAGAAATCACAACAAGAATCAGAAGAACAAATAAATTTATTCATCTAACATCAAAATTCAATTAAGAAATTACAGCAAAATCAACCCCATAGACTTAGCATTCCATGGAATGTTGAAATAACATTTAAATAGAAGAATACAGGGTAGAAAACATGACATAATAGAGGATGGACAAAATTTGAACCCTCCAAAGGGTTCCTTAGCTCCCTAATGTGTTTCTTTAAGTCTCTTTATATAAAAATTGGATTAGGCTTTGTTTTAGGCTTTTCTGTTGTTATAATCTTCTTTATGATAATGTAATGTCTTCCATTATCTTCTAAATAATACAATATATTCAAAATATATTTGATTATTATGGAGATCTAAAACTATTTGAAAAGATATATGCTAAATTAAAAAAGATTTGGTAAATATTATCTTTTAATATTTATTAATATAGTTAAATAAGATAATTATTTAAGAATATAAAATAAAATATCTTAAGATATATCCCAAATTATTTTAATTATAACCATTTATCAATTATGAAAACCCTTTTAGTAGAAAAAAATAGAGAAAGTCACAAGATCCAATTTTTGTTGCATCTTCCCTCTTCTTGACTTGGCCAAATTGCTTTCCCTTTTCATGCTATGCTTGGACTAACTTCTTGTAGTCTTGATTATTTGTTATTCTTGGAATTATCTTTAAGGTGTCATGAAACTTTAACCAATGTATTTTTACATCTCAATGAGCTCAACTTAGTTGTAGTTGTACTAACACACCTCAAAATATCCAAAGAACATTTATGCAACTAAAATACTATTTTTAACATGTTTTTTTTATCTCATGCTAAATAAACCCAATTATAACAATTCCTAATTGAAATATTCTATTAATGTGCAAAAATCAATTAAAAATCCAATATTAAAGACTAAATGAGGGTATAAATATGAACTCATAAGGGAGATAACAATTAGTGTAAAATTACAACAACATTATTGTCGTAAGATGGTTAGTGCACATGATTAGACTAATGGCTCTCTAGCTTAACATGTGGAGCCCGTGGCTTAACCTAATATGGTGCAATTTATTGTGGTACCATTTGCAACTCAGTCATAAAAATTAGTTAGTAGCGATTACTTATCTTATTAAGAATCTAGATGTTTCTACTTGTAGTATGCCTGTGGAGTCTAATTCCTTGACTGATATGTCTTTTTTTTGGAAGCTTTCACTCCTATTGTTAATAATTTATAAGGTTTACAACAACTAGATTCATCTCATAGTAGGTCTTAGGTAGTTCCTGATTATTTAACATTTAAGGAATGTTGTTTTGCGGAGAAATTGAATTTAGTTTCTAAATTGGCTTATATGCTTGATGAGAAGAAATTTTTAATACTCAAGAGGATGATGATCCACTTCAAACTACAAGGAAGCCTAACAAGGTTAGGCCAAAGAAAGTTAATATTGAATTCTCGAAAGCAGAATTTCTAGAAAACACTAATTAGTTTTAAAGACCCGTTTTGGAATGTGAGAGGGTTAACTAATGATAAATGTTTTAATATACTAACAAATTTGATTATTGAGCTTTAGTTATCTATTGTTTCCTTTTTTACATCAGTATATAGAGTTCAACCTATGGAATGATTTTTGTGAAGGACATTATGGATTTAGTGTTATCCATCCACATTTTTAATTAGCTTTTTCATAATAGGTATTGTTTTTCTATGTGTGTGATATAATTTTATCATGGATTTGATATGGTTTCCTAATTTTTTTATTTTTTTAATGAAATCTTCATATATAGTAACAATGATACCTAAACTTATTTGAAAATGTAACATTCCAATTTAGTAATATGAAACTACTAAAATGAGCATTACATAGGTAATGATACAACAAACTATAGATTTGCGAAGAATGAAATTCTTCACCAAAAGGACCAAAAGCACAACCTACACTTCAAACTTCTCATCTAACTTCCCGTTTAGCCAACTGAAAAGATTGCATCCCTAAGCTCACACTAATAAGGTGATTGACGAACGGATCGCACCGCCCACAAAAAGTGATTGCACGAAAATAATGCAGTATAGTTTACTAGGATTTGACTCCTAGGTCGTCTCTCAAGGACCAATTTTATTGTGGTTCAGTTTTAGATTTTTTTACACGAAGTGGGGGGGTTTTGATGGTGCTTTTGTGAATGCAATAAAATAAAATTGGAAATTAAACGAAAATACAAAAGCGTTGAAATAATTTCAAAACGGTAAAAAGTGAATGGTAAAAGATATCGAAATAAAATAAACACATGAACAATAAACTTGCAGTAAATTAGAAAATGACAGTGATTTGATCAAAGCTTAAAACATGCAGTTGAAATTGTAAATGAAAGGTAATTCGCAGATGAAAATAAAGTTTTAACAACATCAACTGAAAAATGCACTGAAATTAACATTCAATTGAAACTGGAAAACAGATCCAAAACCCTCCCCAAAGGGGAGGTGGAAAAATGAAAGGTAGAACGTAAATTCTCTCCTAACTCCTACTCCTAAATTCTGATGCCTGAAATTGCTGCTGCTCTACTCATTTTATAGCCACTCCTCTGACACCCCGTGACTTCTTCCTTTCCCGTGACCGTCTCCCTAGCTTCATGATTTCTTTCTTCAATAGCCAAAATCAGCAAAAGGTGGGCCCTTCATTTGTCTTCTTCTTCAATTTCATGTTGGCCGAAAATACCACTTCCAGCCTCCCTTCAATCTCCTTACAGCTGCTTGCTTGGGCCACTTTGCTGATGAAAACCGTGAGCTTTTCTCATGTTTCAACACTCCATACGTTCCTTTTCTTTATCATCGTGCCTTGGCTGGATTTGCTGGTCCTCAAATGAGCGTCCTCTTCATTCCATGAGCTTTATTTCTTCCAGCTTTGCTTTGGACATTACTTGCTGGATGCTTACCAAATTTAATGAGCCGTGTGCAGCTGCTGGAAGGCCACTTGAATCAGCTGGGAACATGAAGTCCAGCTTTGTTGGGATGAGCGTGCTGCAGCCTTGTGCAGGCCGTGAACTTCTCCCTCAAGGATGTGGCTTCCCTTCTTCAATCCTCTCCATTCCACGTTTCTCTCCTTTCACACCAGCTCCTTTCTTCTCTTCCAATGGCTGGACACTCTTTATGCATGCTTCATCTTCTACCAGAGCCGTGTGCTACTGCTTCTCCTTGCTGGATGTACTGCTGGAGCGTGATCTTCCATGAGTGCACTTCTCCAAGATGGACCAGCTGCTGCTCCGAGAAGGTTGCTGGACTGTGAACTTCTGCTGCTGCTTCATACGGTTTCCCTCCATGCGTGATAGCACTTCTTCTTTGCTCCTAGATATCATCCAAGCCGTGGAATGTCACTCCAAGTCTGCTGCTTCTTCACGTGGGGTGTCTCCAATTGGTCATGAATTTTGCAAGCCATCAATTAAGAACCATGAGTGGTGGCCCCCTCTTTTCAATCAAGCTTCACTTATTTAATTGTTGGATGGCAAGTGAAGAATTGTTCCAGCCGTAGAATGTGAGTTGAAATGCCACTGTGTTGCTTATTTTAAGTGCATGTTCCAGCCAAGACAAAAACTGAATGCTTTTCTCCAAATTGGAAACCTCGTAGCAAGAAAGGGTGTGGTGGATCCCACTATTATTCCAACTTAGATGCATTTTTCATGGGCACTAGGCCGTGAGCTTTTGATAGAAATGAAAATGAAAAAGATCACTTTTGATGGTCCCCATGCCGTGACATTTGCTTAAAATTTGGCAACCCACTTTCTCTTTAATGTAAAATTATTTTCCTCATTGAAAACAGTATTATGGATTCCAACCAAAATATATATATATTCTTTAAAAGCTTCTCATGTGATGGCAACCCCATAGTGTTGCTAATTTCCATCCAGCCGTAACACCATTCCTCTCTTTCCTTCCAAATTAAAACTAAAATTCAAAAGTTTCTAATTAATGGCTTCACAAAAGAAATTAGTCCCTGAATTTTACCCAAGAATTTCCCTATAATTAATAATGCAAATATTAAGCTTAGAAAATTCAAATTAATCAAAATAAGAATTTCTAGTCAATTTAAGCACAATTAGTAAAAATAGGAAAATACTGGACATTTAAGCACAATTCCCGGATTAAATTCGGTACAATAAACTAAGTGAAATGTAGAAAATATTGATTCATCAAAATAGACCACACTTAGTCTTTTGCACTCCTGGGCAAAATTAAGACGCAAATCTGGGAATGGTTCTAAGGACTTTCAGGAAGGTGACACAAATGCAGCATACAGAAAACAAAGACTCACAAGAGAAATAAACAGAATTTACACAATTCTCAAGAATTCTGGACAGATAAAAGAAGTAGAAAATATCCGATACAAAATCAAATAAAGCAGATACTTACAGAAATCATCCAAGCAATTCAATACACAGAAAAATAATCAATCAGCTTAAGAGGTGATTCAAAAATAACAAAACCTCACAGATGCACTCACAGTGTTTCTCTCAAGTGTCTAGGGTAAATAATTTCAACTCAATGTACTCAAGAAAACAAACACAAGTAGACTTGGCAAGTTTCTAATTATCAATACTTAAAACATATGCATGTTTAGATCTAAAGGTCTTTACTGGGTTGTAATGGGGCCAAGGACAGGGAAGGATAAATTTGGATAAGTAGCTACAGCTCAGAAGAAATAGAGGAGCACTAGGGAACAAGTGTAAACACAGTGAAATTACGCCTAAACCTCTAATTCAATCCTCTTCTCGACTCCATTATTCACAAAATTGTTATTTTTTTCATTTTTTTTTTCTCATCATTTCATTTTTCATCCTGTCTCTTTTCTTTTTTTCTTTATCACACAACAGGATCATATTTTCTAAAACAAATTAAAATGAGGAACCAACTCGCCAATTTATCAGAATCACCAAGGAGACCACACTTTTTCATAAAACACTTCTATAGCTCCAGACTTTCCTAAGGTTAAGGTAATCATGGTTTTTTCACTTAGGGCCAGTGTATGAGCTTGAACACAAAGAAATGGGGAAAGTATAGGCTCAAAGGGTTTATCAAAGGATAATAACAGGGTAGGCTTATTTGGCTAAAGAGGCTCAAGAAATAAAATGCCTTTATCATTTTCTAAACATGCATATCCATCAAGAATTATCAAAAAGAATCAAGCCAAGGCATATGTGCAAGCAATCAAGATACATATCACACAAGAAAGAAAATTAAGTGGCTCAAATTCTCACATAGGGTATTTTTGTTATACTCAATTCACCATCTCAAACATCATAATAATCTTCCCAAGCAGAGAAAAGCAAGGATTTCAAACCGTAAGTATTACTGAAGTGAAGGAAAAATCTACAACTTAGACATCATCCAGAAATCAAGAGAAAAATGTAAAATTTATTTCACCCAAAACACACTAAAAACAACTTAAAATAGAAAAAATTTAACACTCAAAACAGAAAAAATTTCACACACAAAACAAATAAAATTCAGAATCTCTCCCAATAGACCACACTTAAACTACACATTGTCCTCAATGTGTTCTAAGCATACATCAGCAATCAAAACAGGAAACATATTATGGACAAGTGCAATAAAAGTAAGGAAAAAGGGAGAGAAAGAAAATGCAAACTCCCGCAGGTTATGGTGGAAGCTGCCAATTTTGGACTTTCAGGGAGATGTCTTCAGAATCCAGCAAGGAAGTTTTGAGGACGAACTGCTTCATCCTCCAAATTTGATCAAGCAGTGAAATGTTTTCCACAGCTGGATCTGAGCAGTGATTGTTGATGAGCAGGTTCAGCAGGTGCCTATTGATGTTGAAACTTTCATGAATGCTGGCACCTTTGTCTTCCAACATGGGTGTTTGTTGATCAAATTCATTCGTACCTCCTGCAACATGGTTAGTGCAATATTGTGGTTCCAAAGAGATGTTATGCAGAGGTATAACACCCAATCCCAATTCATCATACTGAGCCTTAGATAAATCCTCATAACATGAATCAATTTCTAAATTGCATGCAATATTAATCATAGATTCAGATTCATGTTCAGTGCATGAAGAATAACCATTCGAATGTGATAGTAAAAAGCGGTTCTCTTCATGCACAGAGGAAAAATTAAAATCAGACTCAGCAAGAATATAGTCATTAGCATACCGATCATCATCACAATCAACATAATAATCAAATTGTGGTATGCTTACCTCCTCTTCCTTGAAGATTTCTAGAGTGTGGGAAGGTGAAGGTGGTCTACCTGGTTCAGGATTACTGCTTACTTCTGCCGGGTCCCCAAAATTTTTATCAGTCTCCTCAGGTGCAAGAGTGGCCATTTGCCTGATCTGATCACTCAGATTCTGCATGGCAGCTTGAGTTTCCATGCTCTCTTGCTTGAACTGCATGTTCCCTTTCTGAAACTGAATGTTCTGCATTGTCATCTGCTCTAGTAACTCCTTTAATGTAGGTTCAGAAATAGAAGGCTGAGGAGTTATTTGAATAGGAGAATCATACTGCTGACTCTCATATTGTGGAACTGGCTCCCAAAGAGAGCTCTCAGAAATTGGATGATGGAACATATTGTTCTCATCATAAAAATCAGCAGATTTAAAATCAAAGTAATATGCAGAATAAGAATCATAATCACAGACATTGGCAGAATACGCATTATTCACAACATTAAAATAGGTAGACATGGAAAAATAAAAAGTAAAAACTAAAAACTAAACATTACGAATCAGATAAAACAAAACACATTTATACATGCTACAAGCACACACAAGACAGAACATCAATAGTAAAAATTTTTAATTAATTTTTTTTAATAACAACTAAATACAGAACATAGCACAATTAAACACATATATACACAATATATATTAACACAGCATAATCGAAAAACACAGCAAAAATCTAAAACAAAAAACCTGGAACTGAAGTGACAACGCCGCCAAAATTTGCTGAAGGTGTCGTTATCGCCTGCAAAAATATACAAGACAAAACACACAAAACAAACATATTAACAGAACAAAACTTTATACAACAAAAATCTAAAACCAAACCGTCATTGGTCCCTGATAACGGTAACTTTTACCATTATCTTTGAACCAATTCTTATACAAAATCTACCCTTTTTAAGCTTGAAACATGTCTAATCCTCCCTTTTTGTCTAAGTTTGTGAATAAGTCTAGCTTAAGCTTTATATTTAAGTTTTCGTCTTTTGTTCCTCAAATTCGTAGGCGATTTGCAAGTTATTGGAGAAGTATTGTATTTACCAAGAACGGGAGCAAGGAAAAGATACAAAAGCAGGATCTGATGGAGCAGGGAAGGAAGTTCACGCCTAAGCGCCTAAGAAGAAGGAGGAAAAATGCCAATTTCTGCGCAAGCCTCGCGCCCGGGCGCGACCAAGAGGGCGCCCGGGCGCGCCCATCTGCGAAAGCTTCGCGCCTGGGCGCGACCAAGAGGGCGCCCGGGCGCGACCATCTGCGCGAGCTCCGCGCCTGGGCGCGAGAAAGAGGGCGCCCGGGCGCGACTTTCTGCGAGGGCTTCGCGCCTGGGCGCGACTGAGGAGTGGCGCCCGGGCGCGACTTTGCTGACCTGGAACCCTAGATCTATTTAAAGCATTCTGTAACTGAGGGTGGCATCTTCTTGGCGGCTGAAGCTTGGAACACCATTTTCGGACCTAAGGGAGCTGGTTTTGGGCAGTGGAAACTCTCCATCCTTCCTCCTTGGATCCCCATTCTTCCATTTTTCTCCATTGTAAGCTCAAGTTCTCCATGACTATGGAGAACTAATCTCAATTTGTTGGGGAATGATGTAGTTACGAAACTTTCATGTAAATGCACTGGTGTTTTAATGAATTTAAGCTTCTTTCATTTGATTGTGAGTGTTTAATTTCCTTCTCTTAAAGCTTGTTGTGACTTGATCAACCATAGCATGATTCTAAGATTTGCTAGATATTGGAAAGTATTGTGTGGATCTTGAACTGGAATTAACACCTATAGGAGATTGTATCTAGGAATGGAGCTTGACCCTTTAGTTGTCATAAACCTCTAATTGTAATGCAGATGAACTTTCTAGGTTACCAAGGAATTGGGACTGCAAAAGTGAGTCTAGGCTTTTTCTACCAAGGAATTGGGTCTAAGTATAATAGGAAGGTTGACAAACGCAATCAATTGATGAAGTAGTTATGTGCATTTGCATGATAGCGTAGTAATTATAATCATTCTCCAACATCTCATCCATATTGTTTCATTATCCATTAACCATTTTCAATCTTTTAGCCTTTAAGAAGTTCATTTTATCACATATTTATGAATGTAAATCTTATTACACTTGAATCATACTAAAATGATGTTATTCTTAGTCTAAGTTAGTTAACTTATATTACGGTTTTAAAGTATTACACGGGTCTCTTGGAAAACGATATCCGGTCTTACCGATTTATTACTTTGAACGATTTGGTACACTTGCCAAAGAGTTAACAAGTTTTTGGCGCCGTTGCCGGGGACTCGGTGTTAGTACTTTACTGTTGTGTAATTCTTAACCAACTTAGGCTTTATTCTTATATTCTTTATACTGTGAATAAATCTGTTTTTATTGATATTAAAGTTAATCTTGTGCTCTAGTATTGTTGTTTTAGTGAATGCAGAGACAAATTCGTACTAGAAGCACACCATCAGTTGAACCTCTTCTATTGGATCCTGAAGTTGAAAAGACAGCAAGAAGAAACAATAGCCGAAGAAGAAGAGAAAACAGGACTTCAAGAGACATTTCTCCCACACCTGTAACCTCTGATCGACCAATTTCTCCTACAGCTGAGCAGGAAATGGGAGATATGGGTGACGATATGAATGACAATGGTGATAGACAAGCAAGGCGCACTTTGGAAGATTACTCTACTTTCGCAGGACCGCTTCACTTTAATAGTATTGCTCGACCACGGGTAAATGCTGTGAACATGGAAATGAAGCCTGCTCTCATCCATCTGGTGCAGAGTAATCAGTTCAATGGCCTATCACACGAGAATCCGTATAATCATCTGGCAACTTTCTTAGAAATTTGCAACACTGTAAAGATCCATCAAGTGCCAGATGAGGCAATAAGGCTCAGCTTATTTCCATTCTCTTTGGGAGGTAATGCGAAGATGTGGCTGAACTCTTTCCCTGAAAATAGCTTTACTACTTGGGAGGATGTTGTAGCAAAATTCCTCAACAAATTCTTTCCACAGTCCAAGGTTAACAAAGGGAAACAGGAGATTTCATCTTTTCAGCAGGATGTCAATGAGACTTTGAGTCAAGCCTGGGACAGATTTAAAGGGCTACTGAGAAAGACACCCACTCATGGGTTTGATGAGCCTACCGTTCTCAACATGTTTTTAGGAGGATTGAGATCCCAAACCAAATTGATGTTGGATGCCTCAGCAGGAGGAAACATCCGTTGGAAGACTCCAGATGAAGCCCATGAACTAATAGAAAACATGGCTGCAAATGACAGTGAATTGCAGAATGAAAGGGCTCAACAAAAAGGCGTGTTTCAACTACAATCTCAGGATGCACTATTAGCCCAAAACAAGATAATGACCCAACAGCTTGAAGCACTCATGAACAAACTCTCTCAATTGCCAAAAGAACTCCAGAATGTTTCACAAGCCCAACATCAAGGGTGTGAATTGTGTGGTGGAGAACATGCTAATGGTCACTGTGCTATGCAGGTCAATACCCAAGAAGACGTGAATTATATGGGTAATCAAAACCGTAACAATCACTATAATCAAGGTTGGAGACCGCACCCAAGCATGGGCCAAGGACAAGCTGGACCCTCAAACAGACCACCACAACAACAATACCAACCACACCCCTCTTTATCAGACAGGACCTCTAAATTGGAGGACACTCTTCAACAATTCATGCAAGTATCCATCTCCAACCACAAAAGCACAGAAGCATCCATAAGGAATTTGGAGATACAAGTTGGCCAACTGGCCAAGAAGCTAGAAGAAAAACATGATAAGAGTTTTGGAGCTAATACTGAAACCAACCCAAAGGAGGAGTGCAAGGCAATCACTACAAGAAGTGGTAAGTTGTTAGTGAGTGGAGAGAAAAAGAACTCAGAAGAGAGTGATGAAAGAAAAGATGAAAATGAGACAAAGAGTGAGAATAGAAAAGAAGAAGAGAATGAGAGAAAAGAAAATGAGAATAGTGTTAGTATAGAGAAAGAAAAAGAAGAAGAGGATGAAAGAAGAAAAAGAAAAGAAAAAGAAGTTGAGAGGCCCCTTCCCTATCCACAAAAATACTCAAGAAAGGATAAAGAAAAGCAGTTTGGACGGTTCATGGATATCTTCAAGCAATTGGAGATAAAAATACCATTCTCAGAAGCACTACAACAAATGCCAGCTTATGCAAAATTCATGAAGGAACTCCTCACTAAAAAGAGGAAATACATTGAGGAAGAAACCATTGAAGTCCAAGGTAACTGCAGTGCCATTATCCAGAAGCTTCTCCCTCCTAAATTCAAGGATCCTGGTAGTTTCACCATTCCCTGCACTATAGGTAAGCTAGCTATTGGAAAAGCATTGATTGATTTGGGTGCAAGCATCAACTTGATGCCTTTCTCTTTATTTGAGAAAATTGGAGAGCTTGAACTCAAACCTACTCGGATGAGCCTACAATTGGCAGACAGATCCATCAAGTATCCACTTGGTGTAGTGGAGGATGTTCTTGTACGAGTAGATAAATTTGTGTTTCCAGTGGATTTCGTTATCATGGAAATGGAGGCGGATGTGGAGGTACCACTTATCCTTGGAAGGCCATTCATGAAGACGGCAAGAGTACTCATTGATGTTGATGATGGTAAGCTCAAGGTGAGGGTGGAAGATGAAGAGGTGAATTTCAATGTTTTTGAAGCAATGTCTCACCCCACCGATGAGGGAGCTTGTTTTCAAGTTGATGTGCTTGATGAAGCCTGCAGAATGGTAGAAAGGGAGATACATGTGTCGTCTCCACTGATAAAAACCCTCATAAATGCACGTGAATCTCTCAATGAAGAAGAAGAGAGATTGATTGAAGAACGTTTAACAGATTTGGATGTGCTGAAGGAGATCCCATCTCATGAGGTGCAGATTGAAGATATGAAGACTGATGTCATAATGAAAGAAAAGAAGCTTGAACTAAAAATTTTACCCTCTCACTTAAAGTACGTTTTTCTAGATGAGGGCAACAACAAGCCTGTGATCATCAGCAGCTCCTTATCATCTGCTGAAGAGAGGCAGTTGATTGAAGTGTTGAAAAGAAACAAAGGAGCCGTAGGATGGTCTATCTCTGATTTAAAGGGGATAAGTCCAACCTATTGCATGCACCGCATTTTTATGGAAGATGATTTTAAACCAGCAACTCAACCTCAAAGAAGGCTAAATCCAGTCATGAAAGAGGAGGTGAGAAAGGAGGTTCTCAAGCTTCTTGAGGCAGGAATCATTTATCCTATCTCTGATTGCACATGGGTAAGTCCTGTGCAAGTGGTCCCGAAGAAGGGTGGCATGACAGTTATATGTAATGAGAAAAATGAGCTTATACCTACACGAACTGTCACTGGTTGGAGAATGTGTATTGACTACCGGAAGTTAAATAAGGCCACAAGAAAAGACCATTTTCCACTCCCCTTTATGGATCAAATGCTGGAGAGATTAGCAGGGCAAGCTTTCTATTGCTTTTTGGACGGTTATTCGGGCTATAATCAAATAGCTGTCGATCCAAAAGATCAAGAAAAGACCGCATTCACGTGCCCCTTCGGTATATTCGCTTATAGAAAGATGCCTTTTGGGCTTTGCAATGCCCCTGCCACTTTTCAAAGATGCATGCAAGCTATATTCTCCGATCTTGTGGAGAAGTGTATAGAAGTCTTCATGGACGACTTCTCAGTGTTTGGAAGCTCATTCGATCTATGTCTGGCCAATTTGGAAACAGTTTTGAAGAGATGCATCCAAACCAACCTCATTCTTAATTGGGAGAAATGTCATTTCATGGTAACAGAAGGGATTGTTTTGGGGCATAAAATTTCATCCAAAGGAATTGAAGTGGACATAGCTAAAGTGGAAGTCATTGAAAAACTTCCACCGCCAACCAATGTAAAAGGAATTCGAAGCTTTCTTGGGCATGCTGGCTTTTATAGAAGATTTATTCAGGATTTTTCCAAGATTGCTAAGCCTTTAAGCAATCTCCTTGTAAAAGATACACCATTTGAACTGAATGAGGAATGCTTGAAGGCATTTGAAACATTGAAAGCCAAGCTAATTTCCGCTCCGGTGATCATATCTCCTAATTGGAACAAAGATTTTGAATTAATGTGTGATGCTAGTGACTATGCCATTGGTGCAGTGCTTGGACAGAGAAGAGAGAAAGTGTTCCACACAATCTACTATGCAAGCAAGGTCTTGAATGGAGCACAACTAAAGTATGCAACCACGGAAAAGGAGTTTCTTGCCATAGTGTATGCATTAGAGAAATTCAGACCCTATCTCATCGGATCAAAGGTGATTATTCACACTGATCATGCTGCTATCAAGTATTTGCTTACCAAGCCTGATTCAAAACCAAGATTGATAAGATGGGTTCTTATGTTGCAAGAATTTGATTTGGAGATCAGGGATAAGAAAGGAAGCGAAAATGTCATTGCTGATCATCTCTCAAGACTTGTCAATGATGAAGTTACAACTAAAGAAAGAGAAATCCGTGAAGAGTTTTATGATGAGAACTTGATGATGGTCCAACAAAGGCCCTGGTTTGCTGACATAGCTAATTTCAAAGCTGCGGGAATCCTTCCAGATGATCTTTCATGGCAGCAAAAGAAGAAATTCTTAAATGATGCTAAGCAGTTTGTTTGGGATGACCCCTATTTATTCAAACTAGGAGCTGACAATATCTTGAGGCGGTGTGTTACTGAAGAGGAATCAGCAGGAATCTTGTGGCATTGCCATAACTCACCCTATGGAGGACACTTCAATGGTGAAAGAACAGCTGCCAAAGTCCTCCAATCTGGATTTTACTGGCCTACTATATTCAAGGATGCTTATGCCCACGCCAAGCGTTGTGATAAATGTCAAAGAGTGGGCACTATCTCAAGAAGGCATGAAATGCCACTACAAAGCATCCTGGAAGTTGAGGTTTTTGATTGCTGGGGTATTGATTTTGTCGGTCCCCTACCTTCATCTTATACTAATGAGTATATTCTGGTTGCAGTAGACTATGTTAGCAAATGGGTGGAAGCAGTAGCATGTCAGAAAAATGATGCAACCACTGTGATTAAATTCTTGAGGAAAAATATATTCTCAAGATTTGGGGTGCCAAGAATTCTTATCAGCGATGGAGGATCACATTTCTGCAACTATCAACTTGAAAAGATACTAAAACACTATGAGGTGAAACATAAAGTTGCTTCCCCATATCATCCTCAAACCAATGGGCAAGCGGAAGTATCAAATAGAGAAATCAAGAGAATTCTTGAGAAAACTGTTTCTTCTTCCAGGAAAGATTGGTCATTAAAGCTGGATGATGCTCTGTGGGCTTACAGGACTGCAATGAAAACACCTGTTGGGATGACTCCCTTTCAACTAGTCTATGGCAAATCTTGTCATTTACCGGTGGAGATGGAGCACAAAGCTTATTGGGCCCTGAAGTTCTTGAACTTTGATTCTACCTTGTCTGCAGAAAAGAGGAAGTTGCAATTACAGGTGTTGGAAGAAATGAGATTGACAGCTTATGATAACTCCAAGAATTACAAAGAGAAGGTTAAGTTGTATCATGACAAAAAGCTCTTAAAGAGAGAGTTTCAACCTGGTCAACAAGTTTTACTCTTCAATTCAAGATTCAAAATTCTTCAAGGCAAGTTGAAATCAAAGTGGTCTGGACCATTCATTATAAAGGAGGTCAAGCCCCATGGGGCTATTGAGTTGGTTAACCCTGCAGCAGATGACCCAACCAGAAGTTGGGTGGTTAATGGACAGAGGCTGAAACCGTACCTAGGCGGTGAGATTCAGCGTCTCACCACAATCACTCACCTCTCAGATCCTTGAGCATCAGTGTGTCAAGCTAATGACGTTAAACAAGTGCTTACTGGGAGGCAACCCAGCTTTCTAACCTTCCTTTAGTGTTATTTTGTTATTTGTGTGTGTTGTTGATTGATTGAATGTGTTTTAGAACTTGTTAAATTTTGTCTGTGAGGAAGTATGTTTGTGTGTTGTGTAGCTTGAGATGTGAATAGTGTGATTGTGTCGTGTCTTGATTTTTAATTCCTTGTTTTGGAGAATGTTGAAAATTTTTGAAATTGAACACCTTCAATTTGATTCTTCAAGTGAATTCTCCTTTTTGGAGATTTAAGCAAATGTGTTTGATAAAAACAAGGTGTTCTGGGGTGCTTTGAGAGCTAGAGAACGCAAAAATCAGAAAATGGTACTGTGAGTTGAGCCACTCTGCAGTCTGCTGAAATTCTGCAGAATTCACGCCCAAGCCCCCCTGCCCAGGCGCGCCCAGGCGCGAGATGCAGCAGCGTGCTGGTCGCGCCCGGGCGCGAGAAAGAGGGCGCCCGGGCGCGACATTTGCAGGCCCAAATCTGTTTGGGTTTAAGTGCACAGTAGGGTCAGTTTTCCCTCATTTTCTAACCCTAATTCCCAGTCGTGTCTCTCTCTCTCTCGTGTGCCTCTCCTCTCACACACCATAGCCACCGTAGCCCTCCATCACTGCCCCCCTTCACCACCACTGCACATGCACCATCACACTCTCCGTTTTCATCTCTCAATCTTAATCTCGAACCCTCTTTTTCCCAACGCAAACCATCCCCTTAAACCCCTCACTCACTAATTCTCCTCACCAAATCAGTTTTATCTGGGCACTCAAGGTCAAGCTATCAACTCACCCAAGAACCCCAATTTAAAAATCAATTTCACTTCTCCAAATCAAGTAGGTTTCACTTTCGTTTGTTTGTTTTGAAAATCTTTTGCTTTTTAGTATTGATTGTTGTTTGAATTAGAGTAAGTTTTTTTCAATTAAACTGTTTGAATGCGTGATTGATCATGGAAAAGTGGAAGCAAGCCACTGCATCAGAGTTCTGCACTCTGAAGAACTCGCGCCCGGGCGCCCCTTGCAGGGTCGCGCCCAAGCGCGACTGGTTCGGCCAATTTTGGCCCATGCATTGATCTTCTGTTGTTTTCTCCCTTTTCTCTGTTTCATCCATGTTTTCACTGCTTTGTTTTAGTCTGTGTGTTTAATTGAATTGCTTGCATGATGATTTGAATTCTGAAAAACCTTAAAAAAATCACAAAAATAGGTAGAGATGAGGGAACAATTCTGCAGAATTTTTCTGCAGAACTCGCGCCTGGGCGCCCCTTGCAGGTCGCGCCCGGGCGCGACTAGTTCATCCAGCATTTGGCAATTTTTGTCTTTTGATTTCCTTGTGATTGTCTGTGATTGAGTGCCCTAAGTGTTTGTGTATGATCTTGAGTCATGAATGCACAGCTTTTGCACAATTGTTACATCTAACTTTGATTTCTCTGTGTCTCCTCCTTACAATCACAATGCTTCCATGTTTGTGCAGAAATGGCCTCTGTTTCAGGATCAAAAAGAATCAAAACCATAGCACCAAAGAAGCAGAAGCAAAAGAAGAACTCAAAACCTCAAACTTTCCTCTCCCAGAGACATAAGAAAAATTTTGAGGAGTCTCAAAATAGACGACTCCTTATGGAAAGAGTCATAGAACAGCTACCTCGGGAGGAACCACAATTCGCCCAAGAGGTGTGGCGTCGACACTGGAGCAATCTTATCTCCTTCCCTGAACCGGCTAATATTGATGTAGTCCGGGAATTCTATGCCAATGCTCGCAGTTATTCAGACGAACCACAGCCGTTCACAAGTTATGTGCGAGGGAGGCCCGTGGCTTTTGATGCAAATACAATCAACTCCTTCTTCAACACTCAGTGGCCAGGGGTCACCTCACATTGCCATTATTCAGACGCACTCCGGACAGATTTTGCAGGGATAGACTACGAGGAGGTTGAAAGAACTTTATGCCTTCCAAGAGGCCACTTTCACAGAAACAGACAGGGACAACCTTTGCACATCAAGCGTTCCTTTCTTACACCTCTCTCTAAATATTGGATGGCATTCATACATGCAAACATATCTCCATGCTCCCATATGTCTGACCTTAATGTGAGTAGAGCACTCCTCCTTTTCTTTATCTTGCAGGGTCAGCCAATCAATGTGGGTAACATTATTGCACATGAGATCAATGACTGTGCCCATACTGCACTGAGCAACACTCCACTAGGGCACCCATCTCTGATCACTCACCTATGTGAGCTTGCTGGGGTTGACACTTCAATGCCTCCATTTGAGAGACCGAGGAAAACCATTGATCGGTCCTATTACTTGCAATACTGCTTAAATGATGAGGAGGGTCAAAACATTCCTGCACCCCAGCCACCCAGACAGCATAGGAGAAATCATCCAGACCCACCTGCACAGCCTGAAGAAGTCGCCCCACCAAATCCCTTCAATATGGATGACCTCAATGCTAAGCTCGAAGCAATCCACAGGATGGGCCTCGCTCACGCAGACATGATGCGTCATGTTTTCGCCTCCTCTCACCCAGGTTTCATGACTTCAGAGGAGTATGCTGCCAGAGTAGCTTGGCCTGGGGACCAGACCTCTACTGATGGGGGAGCTGGAACATCCTCTGGAGCTCAAGCAATGGAAGAGGATCAATCTGAAGAGGAAGATGAGGAGGAGCAATCTGAAGAGGAAGAAGAAGAGGAGGACACTGAGAGTGATTCTTGAGGAGACATATGAGACATAAACAATTACTACTTTCATGCTTTAATTTCCGTAGTTAATTTAATTTCAGCACTCGTAATTTTAGAACTTTTGGTTTAATGTTGAACATGGCTGAATGAACATATTGATGAAAATGTTTCTGAACTTGATTTGATTAAAAATCGCTTATGTTTGCTCTTACTCTGCGAGACTTTGAGAAATTAGGATCAAGTTGTGAAGTTTTGTAGTGTGGTTACGCTCGCCTGAATGAATTTCATGCGCTGTTTTTCTTGTGATTAATATGCATGGCATTGTGTTTGAAACCAAATATGGAACCCTAAGTAACCTAGTGAGATTTTGTGCTCCAGAATTATTGTTGAATGATTTCACTTTAGAAGCACAATTGAGTTTTGCCTGATTTTCCCTGAAGTGGATCATGTACTTGTTCAATACACATGATCAAGGTTGTCTTGTTCTCCCTTTGTTGAACCCAAAGTCTATTGTAACCTTATGTAGCCCATCCATGAACCTTAAAAAGCAATCTGAAAAATTTGTAATCCCTCTACCTTAAGCTCAGATGAGCATTCAAGTGGGGTACAGGAAAATGGTTCAAGTTTGGGGTAATTGAGGTGACATGAGAAAAATGACATTAAGAGCCAAAAAAAAAAAAATAAAAAAAAAATAAAAAAAAAATGAAAAGAAAAAAAAAAAAATAAAAAAAAAAGAAGTAAGATTTGCTTACAAGTGGTGGAAGTACGCGAGACTGTATTACCTTGTGCTAAAATGAATGCTCTCTTAGTATCAGTTTTGCCTAGAAAAACTAAAGCTCCTTCTTAGCCTAACCCTTGTTGAACCTTGAATGTTCTTGTACTTCAATTTTATAGGTAACTGTGTTCATTGTAAGGGAAATGAAAGGCAAAGTTCAATTGTGTGATATTGTGATGATTGAGTGAGAGACACACATCCCCATACACCTGTGAAAGTGAGAGAAACAGTTTCTTTTCAGAGGAAGGGTTCCATGTTAGTTAAGAAAATACTTTTACCATGTGTGTTAGTCCCTCATAGAACATAGCTGATGTTTAATTTTGTAATTTTGTGAGTACCATCAGTAAAAGCTTCACCTCTTGTGACAAAAATCAAGTCAACAATATGAGCAAGCATAATTGAATTTTACTCTTCTTGAGTGATGAAGCATTAAATTTGAGTTGTTTGTTCAAACCAGTTCAATTTTTGTTGTTTTTCTGCTTGAGGACAAGCAAGATTTCAAGTTTGGGGTTGTGATAACGGTAACTTTTACCATTATCTTTGAACCAATTCTTATACAAAATCTACCCTTTTTAAGCTTGAAACATGTCTAATCCTCCCTTTTTGTCTAAGTTTGTGAATAAGTCTAGCTTAAGCTTTATATTTAAGTTTTCGTCTTTTGTTCCTCAAATTCGTAGGCGATTTGCAAGTTATTGGAGAAGTATTGTATTTACCAAGAACGGGAGCAAGGAAAAGATACAAAAGCAGGATCTGATGGAGCAGGGAAGGAAGTTCACGCCTAAGCGCCTAAGAAGAAGGAGGAAAAATGCCAATTTCTGCGCAAGCCTCGCGCCCGGGCGCGACCAAGAGGGCGCCCGGGCGCGCCCATCTGCGAAAGCTTCGCGCCTGGGCGCGACCAAGAGGGCGCCCGGGCGCGACCATCTGCGCGAGCTCCGCGCCTGGGCGCGAGAAAGAGGGCGCCCGGACGCGACTTTCTGCGAGGGCTTCGCGCATGGGCGCGACTGAGGAGGGGCGCCCGGGCGCGACTTTGCTGACCTGGAACCCTAGATCTATTTAAAGCATTCTGTAACTGAGGGTGGCATCTTCTTGGCGGCTGAAGCTTGGAACACCATTTTCGGACCTAAGGGAGCTGGTTTTGGGCAGTGGAAACTCTCCATCCTTCCTCCTTGGATCCCCATTCTTCCATTTTTCTCCATTGTAAGCTCAAGTTCTCCATGACTATGGAGAACTAATCTCAATTTGTTGGGGAATGATGTAGTTACGAAACTTTCATGTAAATGCACTGGTGTTTTAATGAATTTAAGCTTCTTTCATTTGATTGTGAGTGTTTAATTTCCTTCTCTTAAAGCTTGTTGTGACTTGATCAACCATAGCATGATTCTAAGATTTGCTAGATATTGGAAAGTATTGTGTGGATCTTGAACTGGAATTAACACCTATAGGAGATTGTATCTAGGAATGGAGCTTGACCCTTTAGTTGTCATAAACCTCTAATTGTAATGCAGATGAACTTTCTAGGTTACCAAGGAATTGGGACTGCAAAAGTGAGTCTAGGCTTTTTCTACCAAGGAATTGGGTCTAAGTATAATAGGAAGGTTGACAAACGCAATCAATTGATGAAGTAGTTATGTGCATTTGCATGATAGCGTAGTAATTATAATCATTCTCCAACATCTCATCCATATTGTTTCATTATCCATTAACCATTTTCAATCTTTTAGCCTTTAAGAAGTTCATTTTATCACATATTTATGAATGTAAATCTTATTACACTTGAATCATACTAAAATGATGTTATTCTTAGTCTAAGTTAGTTAACTTATATTACGGTTTTAAAGTATTACACGGGTCTCTTGGGAAACGATATCCGGTCTTACCGATTTATTACTTTGAACGATTTGGTACACTTGCCAAAGAGTTAACAGTCCCCGGCAACGGCGCCATTTTTTGGTTCGAGTGTCGCGACCCGTCAAATTTGATTGCAGGAAATTTATGCAGTATAACTAGGATTTGAGTCCTAGGTCGTCTCTCAAGGACCAATTTTGTGTTGGTTCAGTCTCAGATTTTTTTACACGAAGTGGGGGGGTTTTGATGGTGCTTTTGTGAATGCAATAAAATAAAATTGGAAATTAAACGAAAATACAAAAGCGTTGAAATAATTTCAAAACGGTAAAAAGTGAATGGTAAAAGATATCGAAATAAAATAAACACATGAACAATAAACTTGCAGTAAATTAGAAAATGACAGTGATTTGATCAAAGCTTAAAACATGCAGTTGAAATTGTAAATGAAAGGTAATTCGCAGATGAAAATAAAGTTTTAACAACATCAACTGAAAAATGGACTGAAATTAACATTCAATTGAAACTGGAAAACAGATCCAAAACCCTCCCCAAAGGGGAGGTGGAAAAATGAAAGGTAGAACGTAAATTCTCTCCTAACTCCTACTCCTAAATTCTGATGCCTGAAACTGCTGCTGCTCTACTCATTTTATAGCCACTCCTCTGACACCCCGTGACTTCTTCCTTTCCCGTGACCGTCTCCCTAGCTTCATGATTTCTTTCTTCAATAGCCAAAATCAGCAAAAGGTGGGCCCTTCATTTGTCTTCTTCTTCAATTTCATGTTGGCCGAAAATACCACTTCCAGCCTCCCTTTAATCTCCTTACAGCTGCTTGCTTGGGCCACTTTGCTGATGAAAACCGTGAGCTTTTCTCATGTTTCAACACTCCATACGTTCCTTTTCTTTATCATCGTGCCTTGGCTGGATTTGCTGGTCCTCAAATGAGCGTCCTCTTCATTCCATGAGCTTTATTTCTTCCAGCTTTGCTTTGGACATTACTTGCTGGATGCTTACCAAATTTAATGAGCCGTGTGCAGCTGCTGGAAGGCCACTTGAATCAGCTGGGAACATGAAGTCCAGCTTTGTTGGGATGAGCGTGCTGCAGCCTTGTGCAGGCCGTGAACTTCTCCCTCAAGGATGTGGCTTCCCTTCTTCAATCCTCTCCATTCCACGTTTCTCTCCTTTCACACCAGCTCCTTTCTTCTCTTCCAATGGCTGGACACTCTTTATGCATGCTTCATCTTCTACCAGAGCCGTGTGCTACTGCTTCTCCTTGCTGGATGTACTGCTGGAGCGTGATCTTCCATGAGTGCACTTCTCCAAGATGGACTAGCTGCTGCTCCGAGAAGGTTGCTGGACTGTGAACTTCTGCTGCTGCTTCATACGGTTTCCCTCCATGCGTGATAGCACTTCTTCTTTGCTCCTAGATATCATCCAAGCCGTGGAATGTCACTCCAAGTCTGCTGCTTCTTCACGTGGGGTGTCTCCAATTGGTCATGAATTTTGCAAGCCATCAATTAAGAACCATGAGTGGTGGCCCCCTCTTTTCAATCAAGCTTCACTTATTTAATTGTTGGATGGCAAGTGAAGAATTGTTCCAGCCGTAGAATGTGAGTTGAAATGCCACTGTGTTGCTTATTTTAAGTGCATGTTCCAGCCAAGACAAAAACTGAATGCTTTTCTCCAAATTGGAAACCTCGTAGCAAGAAAGGGTGTGGTGGATCCCACTATTATTCCAACTTAGATGCATTTTTCATGGGCACTAGGCCGTGAGCTTTTGATAGAAATGAAAATGAAAAAGATCACTTTTGATGGTCCCCATGCCGTGACATTTGCTTAAAATTTGGCAACCCACTTTCTCTTTAATGTAAAATTATTTTCCTCATTGAAAACAGTATTATGGATTCCAACCAAAATATATATATTCTTTAAAAGCTTCTCATGTGATGACAACCCCATAGTGTTGCTAATTTCCATCCAGCCGTAACACCATTCCTCTCTTTCCTTCCAAATTAAAACTAAAATTCAAAAGTTTCTAATTAATGGCTTCACAAAAGAAATTAGTCCCTGAATTTTACCCAAGAATTTCCCTATAATTAATAATGCAAATATTAAGCTTAGAAAATTCAAATTAATCAAAATAAGAATTTCTAGTCAATTTAAGCACAATTAGTAAAAATAGGAAAATACTGGACATTTAAGCACAATTCCCGGATTAAATTCGGTACAATAAACTAAGTGAAATGTAGAAAATATTGATTCATCAGTGATCATCGCAAAAGAGAAAACAGTACACAGACAGACAAACACAGAAGCAAGGGTGAGCTAGATATACAAAAATCATGTTATAACAATCACATACAACATGGAAGTTTAATTCATAGTTAATGAACCATACAACACCACTTGTTACACTTTACACTTGACTCATCCAGACTTAGAATGATTGCCGAGATATAGCGGGTCTTGCACTCATGGTGGCCTCTACTGCTTTACAAAGCCATTGCCAATGGATTTCACCCTACCACACTCACAAGGTTAGCCCATTATTACTCACCTTGGGCCATACTGAAAGCACCCAAGACTAGGACCTCCTGCTACTACTCACAACATGGTTCAATCCTCTATACTTGAGAATGATTGACCATTGTAGTTTCAGGATAACCCTCAAGACTGACCTTCCATGCAAATCATTCTAAAACACACCAAGGGCACCACCATGTAATCTCCCTTTGAGATCCATGGAATTACGTCCATCAACCATACTGTCACTTTGAAACTTAACTCAAGACATGAACAACCAAGTACCATAATACTATCACATTGAATCCAAACATATAACCTCACTGATCATACATTATCATAAATACTTCTACACCATTTTAATAATCAAAACATAGTTCAAGGTTATCAGAAAACAGGAATAAAAAGAATAAAAACAGGTTCTGGGCAAGTCACTCAGCACACCAAAATCGTTGTGCGAATAACAAAAATAGTGGGTTTTACTCACTCACATTCGCTCAACGCACCAAGCCTGTGCACTTAGCTAAAGTCCATTCACTCAGCGCACCAAGTTTGTGTGTTATGCTAAACTGAAAATTTTGTTACACATTATCCGACCCCAAACCCGCACATAGTGCCTCAAATTCGCTATTCGAATTAAAGTAGCATTTTCTCAAGCAACCACCATTCGCACAACACCTAGATTCGCTATGCGAATCACCAAACAGAGAGCAGGACCCTCCAATCATTCGCTTAGCGCACCTGCTCGCACAGCGAATGACTCAAACAGAGAGCACCCTCGGCAGGGACTCGCTATGCAAGACCATTTACATAGCGAGTCTGCATAATCTGCAGAACGCAAATTCTGTAGAATTATGCACTCAAACACCCCCTTACCATTTCTAGGCCTTATGTTCAATTTCTAACACCTCTAATTCATGTTTTACACCTAATTAAACTTGTTTAAATGTTTCTAAACCTTCCTACTACAATTATAACTTGATTATAACTCATCTTTTTCTCCTCCGCATCAATTTCCATAACTTGAGGAACCCCAACCCAAATCTGATACTTTGCACCTATTTGGACCACTTTGGTGACTCAAACAAGTCACAATACACTGGTTAAGTATGCCCCCAACAACCTAAAAACACTCTAGACCTCAAATGCCCAAAATCATTACCTCACTTCCTCTCAAAATGACCTAAAACCCTACTAGAACACTAAGTTTCTACCTAATCAATGTTACAACAGATTCCTCACCCCAAGCACTTCAACATGATTAATTACAGCAATTAGATATATCCAAAACAATTTACAACCATCACACTCCAATTCCACAGTCATACAGTCCAACACATGTAACTAAATCTTCCCAAACCAAAACACAATACCAACAACATAGCAGTATAAAACTCAGTATATACACATACATACAACTAATTATAAAGAAGTATTCTAGCTCCCCTTACCTTGGAGTTGAACAACCCAGATCACAACACCGCTTCCACAGTATCCTACTCGGCGAAGAACCTAAACAGTGTCTTACAACCACCGAAACGGTGATGGAAACAACTCTTAAAGCTAGGATTGAGTGGAAAATGAAAAAGAGGAAAGCACAAGACAAATGCAACCAGCAAGAAAGCATGTCCTAGTTTAAAAACAACGGAGAAATGCATGTAAGGACTTACCAACCTAGGACCCGAAATGAATCGGTCAGTTGTGAAGCCCTCTACGTTGCGGATGTTTGGGCACCACCTGATTGGAGATCCAATGGCTCAGTGAAGAGAAATGGAAGAGAGAAGACAAAGACTTGGTAGAGAGAAGACAAAGAACTTTGAAGATATGAGTTTTAGAGAGAGATGGAATGATTGAGCTAATGAACCAGAGTGTTCTGAAATATATTTTATACTAAAATAAAAAAAAAAATCTGGTTCTATTAGTCTAATATACTAATTCCCTCTTTTAAAACCCAAATTTTTAGGTTCTTACAAAAAATGTAAAAAAATAATTTAAAATATTAAAAAGACAAATTTAAAGAATAAAACTAATTAAATATTTTATTAAAAAATAAAGATAAAATTTATTTTTAATTATTTATTGTTATTATAATAATAAAAATTCATAATCGAATTAAAAAAAAGTAAATAAATTTTTTAAATCAATTATGTATTAAAAAAACTACTGAAAAAAAACCTACTATTTTAACAGCATAATTAATTAGGTCTGTTTTCTAACTTTTTTTAAATATATCTTTGTAAAACAAAAATTATAAATGGTATTTATGAGCCCCTGAGAAGAAGGTAGGAAATTTTATTATTGTTGAAATCACAAGAGAAAATGAAAGAATTTATTTTTGTTAGGTTTTATTGACACTAAATGGAACGGGGAGAATAATTTCTATAAATGACATCATAGCTCTCATGTCTTTTCCCTTTCACGCGTGAATTGGTACAGAGACGTAAACCAGATTCATTTGATACAATGATTAATACTACCTAAAGAGTTTCATGATCACATGACTTTTTTTTTTTTAAATTTAAATATTGTAAACATAATTAATTGGCCTAATAGGGATTGAAGAGTGCAGTTGTGACATCCCAAAAATACAGTAAAAACCATATAATTAGAAAATCACAGTTAATAATAAAACAATACAGTTTTCCAATTAAAAAAAAAATTATTAAAACCAAGCGAACGCTCAAGGACGAACGTCCTTGAATACAGTCTTACAACAATAAGGAACGAACGCGTAAAGCCGCATGTCCATATCAGAGTTACAAATTTCAATCGAACGTAAAATTTAAAACTTGACCGAACGGTTCACACAGGAAACACCGAACGGTCATACATAATAGAATTAAAGGATTGGCCGAACGTCTCACTGCTCAGTCTTCACTTCAACTTCAACCAGATTCTCTTCGTCCAGAACATCCTCCAAACGCTCGTCTCCCTCTGCTCACATCCACAAGGATGATCATTGCAATGACAGGACGGACGTACAAAACGTGACAACACAAGGAAAACGCAAGGGTAAGCTTATGTAATTTAACTCATGCATCAACATACAAATTCATGAAATTAATTCATCACACATGAACATAATTCAACATACATGCTTATTTCAACGCACTCTTAACATAAAATTTAATACACGACTGACTGTCCGGACTGTATGATTTCCCGTGTAGCTACGACGTTCGCGCACCCGGGTGGTGTAGTAGCTGGCACTCTCATCAGCTTCCACCCGAGGTTAGTCCGTTCCGTCCAAATTACTGTTATGTGACGGTTCCGTCCAAATTACTGTTATGTGACGGGGACCTCCTGCCATTCCCACGCATGACGTACCCCCTCTATGTGAGGACGAGGAGTCACGGAATATCAGGATCGAATCGCCTGCTAAGTCTGGCCACGGTCATACTTTACAAATTCTCATAATCATCCGAGAGTCATTCCTCCCCGGAACGCTCGTTCAATATTCATACTTTCATTTCATTTCATATACTGTACATCATTCACTATTCATCATTCCATAATCAATTTCATCATTCATAGGGAAACCATAAAAAAAAATGAACGTTCTGTCCCCAATAAGACCGAGGACGAACGCTGTGAGCAAGACCAGAAGACGCTCGTTCGAATCAGAGCACGAACGGCAGAATTTCAATGACGTACACTGTTCATTGGACGAACGTTATTTATCTGGAAATTAATGAACGGACGCTCGTTAAGAATCAGAAAACGAACGTGGTAAATCTGAAGTTGGACGTACGCTATTTCAATAAAACCGAACACCATTTAGAGCGAGCGCTCAGTATAATACCGAGCCCCATTTTAGGACGAACGCTCATTTCAATAACCGAGCACCATTAGGACGAGCGTTCAGTATACAACCGAACACTTAAGGACGAACGCTCAAATCAAAACCGAGCACCATTAGGACTAACGCTCTGTGTGAGACCGAGCACCATTATGGACGAACGTTCAATTCGAAGCACTATTTGGACGAACGCTCAATTCAAAACCGAGGGGACGAACGCTCAATTCGGAGCACAATTTGGACGAACGCTCAATTCAAAACCGAGCGCCATTTTGGACGAACACTCAATTCGGAGCACTATTTGGACGAACACTCAATTCGGAGCACTATTTGGACGAACGCTCAATTCAAAACCGAGCGCTGGACGAACGCTGAGTGTGAGACCGAGCACCAATTAGAACGAGCGTTCGGTTTAAGACCGAACACTCCTAAGTACGAACGTCAGGTATGAGACCGAACGTTAATAATCTTACAATAATAGATTTCAAGAAATAATCTAAGGGCTGTTACGACAGTGTTTATGAACGGGAAATATACTATTTCAAATGTATGAATATATGTAAATATGAAAGAATAGAGTTTATCAAAGACTACCAGATATCACAATGCTTGGCCGAACGCTCAAGCAAGGCATTGGAACATGAGGACGTTCGTCCTCAATGAGGGATCCATTCAAAGGAACGAATCCCACTGTGACCATTTTAGATAAGGAAAAACCGAACGGTTAAAGACCGTTCGGCACCAACATTCATTATCATGGAAGACTCTTTTCAATTAATTTACATTCCAGTTTAATCTCAACATGTAATTCTCATAATTTCATACGTCCATATCAATCATCAACTTCCACATTTTCATTCAATCCATATCATGTAAATTCATATATCTCATTTCACCAAAATAACGAACGTTCATGCATTTAAGAAAATCCAATATCATGCCTTATATTCATACAATCAAATAACGAACGTTCACACAGGCATACGTCAAATCAGTTAAATTAAATAAGCTTCCCTTACTTGGAATGACGAACGTTCACAAATGCACAAAAATACTTCTTTTCTACGAAATCTCCTAACGTCAACGCTCGTTAATTCAACAATCCAACTTTGCCAACCGAACGTCTTCTTTGAAAGTCCTTAATGTCGTGCGTCCTTCTATGGTGCCGGAACACAGAACGGAGGAGAATATCGGTGATTCTTAGAGAGAAGGTGCAGAGGAAAAATGAAGAGAGAAGGAGGAGAGACTTGGATTCTTAGGAATGAAAAATGGTGTGCGTGCAGAGGGTGGAGAATATTTCAGAAATTCTCAGATTCGTTTTCCACTCTCGTCCAGCGCACTTCTCCACTCAGCCAACGCACATTCCCACTCAGCCACGCTGGACGCCCGTTCTGCACTCCAGATTCCCAACAGTCCATGCTGGACGTCCATTCAGCGGTCGCCACGTGGTTTCCACTTCCGGTTCCTGACTCAGCTCCACGTGAAACAGCTGGCGCTCGTTAGTGGTTGTCGGGCGCTCCTGTCGTCCAAGTGCGTCGCTGAGGTGGCGCGCTCACCAACTGCCACGTTTTTTTGTTTTTTTTTTTTTTGAAGGCCTGACAGCAGTCCAATAAGATACTTTAAACCTCTTCAATATAGAACAATCTAAACCTACATTAATTTGAACTTGTAAATATAACTAATATTATCTCAAGAATACCAATTTAATAGACGTGATATTTAAAAATATCTTAACTTTCTTATGGAGTGGATAGTCTTTTGCACATCTTTCGATCTCAATAGTAAAGAGAAAAAAAAATATAAATTTAACCCATATACCAAACATAAAATAAAATAAAAAAATAGAAAGGAGGGGTGAGATAAAAAAAATAGAAATTTTGAATGTGTAAGAAAGAGGACGTTTTGAGGAAGGAAAGTTATTCCCTTTTTTACTCATGATTTTTTCCTGTAAATTGATATGAAATTATTTTGATACCTTATAAGTTATAGTGCACTAAAAAATGTTAAATCAATTAAAATAAATAAAATAAGTAAAATAAATAAAAGAAGATAATATGAAATTATAAAAATAAATAATTAAATTAATAAAATTAATAATAATACGAATACAAAAACATTTAAAAACACAATGAATTAAAACTTTAAAATATTATAATGTAAGCTAGTGTCTTATTTTTCTCATTCATTCTCTCACTAAAATAAAAATTGTTCTCTTTCTCATGCTTTCTTATATTTTTCTTTATTTTTCTTTTCATAGCTCATTCACATCTAAAAAGTCAAGGGGTCAGAAAACATTTCTATCCAATCAGATTTTCAAACAGAATAAATTCTTATTTACTCTTAAAATAAGGTTTTATTTTGTTATTTTCTATGTGATTTTGTCATAATTTTGGTGGTGCTTAGTTGAGAAAAGTGATACTTTTAGCTTGGTTTAACATATCTAAATTTGATTATGTTTGAAAATTTTGCTCGAGGTCCATAGATTTTGGGTAAGCTCTAGGTTGAACTAGAATTTTCTTTTGAAATAAAAAATTACAAGAAAGGGAAACTATTTATATAATTTATAGAACTTAAGATTTTCGATGATTGGGAAGTGAAGGTGATATGCTCATAAGATTTCAATTTCTAATCAAGGAGGATGATCTTTTGTATAGAAACTGTTAGGATATTTAAAATTAAATGTTAATTGAGATACAATGAATAAATGATAGTTTTAGAATGTTTTAAATTGAACAATTTCAATGAGGAGTTGATTTAGCTACTGGATTATGGATGTTAAGATGTATAGTTATTAAATTGAATTATGAATATGATTTTGAAGAGTACAATTAGTTTCCTAAAATTTTCTTTTATATTAGTTTGTTAATTTAATGTGAATGAAGTATAAATTGAGTTTGAATAATTAAGATTAAATTGAAATGAGTAAAGGACAATGCTTGAAAAAAAATTATGATTTGGATTAATCATTTGAATTGCTTGTTTAGAAGTATTTTTAAACTACTTTTGGAATTATCCTTAAAATCTAGTTTGATTGTTATTGAGATGATTTTTCTGATATTTTTGCTTATGAACAAAAGAATAGAGACATAAATCTTACTTTTTGTACTAATTTTGCTCAAACAAAAATACCTTACTCTTTGCCCTATATAAGAACAAGGAAATAGTCTAGAATTACTCTTTGTACAAATATTTGTGTGTGGTATATATATGTATATATTTTGAATAATGGAGAACTGAATTTTTAAGAGGAAAAAACAACATACAATACAAATTAAGCTTTTACATTGATCATTCTTTCCTTCGAGTTCGTTCTTTTTTCCTCTAATCTCAATTTTTCTCTTTGTGATATTAATTTGTGTGTTTGACTTTAAAATTAAAATTAGGAATTTATTGAATCTTGATTGATAAATAAACTCAAATTAGATTTCCTCAAGGATAGATACGTTAATTTTAAATCTTAAGAGTTTATCCTTAAGTATTACACAGGTTCAAAATATGCTTATCATAAATCATCTTTATAACTTGTTTCTTCCTTAGAAGGGATTTTCACGCTTACTGTTTTACAAAAATAGTTCAAATGCTAATGTGTAGGTATTTTAAGCATGATGTCTTACTAGTGTTTGTGTAGGCTTCTTCTATTTGATAAAACACTTCTACCTTTTTGAATAGGTTTTGTCTAGGTTTAAATGATATTTCTCAAGATACTTATTCTTGCGTCACTTCTCATCAGATGCTTATTTGTGGGGCTCTAGATAGTGTTTGAATTCATCTCATGATCTGTTCTTATTTTGAGCTAATTTGTCTATACTTGTTTTTCATCTAGGCTTTCTTTGTCTATACTTAATTGGTCTAGGTGAATATTATCTCAAATAATATTCTTTCTTTATAAAGAATATTTCATTAAGTATATTTGTAAAACTTCAAAACTTTGAGTTGCTAGATAGTCTAGTTTTTCTGGATGATCATGTCTCAACAATTCAAATACGATGTATATTAGTTTATGCTTATAAATATGTTCATGACATATGATAATGGATGTTATGTATATTTCTTATAATTATGAATGCCTTGTAAAATGGTAATGGTAATTGTGTATTTAGTTTAAGTATGTGGTAAAAGGAATTTCATGGAGAAAATCCTGATGTTATGCTTAGTATAATGTATTATGGTAGGAGTTTCGAAATATAGGAATGTTTCTGACACTCTAATAACCACCCAATCTCAAGTCGAAAGGGATAATTATGTGGTGAGGAATAGCAGGAGATCCTTAGCCTAGTGTTAATTTGACCATAGGTGTTTGACGGATTAACCTTGTGTGGTAGTTTGAGTGGTATGTTGTTTCACCACACATGCACAGGTCTCCCAAGAATTTAACACTAATACATGTATTTGGATGGTCAAGTCTAGAAATTATTTATATACTTAGGTTTTGCTTGATGTGAGAGTTGATATGCTTATTTATGTATTGTTTAATTGAAATGATAATTGTGATGTTATGTTTTATATTGTATGAATTCTCCTTTGATACTTTAGCTTATACTTTTGTCTTTGTCTGTTTGTGTGTGTTTGTTTTCTTTTTTGCAATGATCACCTTATCCTGTGAGCTTAGGAGGAATGTATCTAGTGAGAAAGTGCTAAGAAGAGATGGAGTTGAGGTATAGAGTAGGAAGTTTAGTTTCAATTTCTTTCTTTTCATAAAGACCCATTACACTGTTGGTTTAGTATAATATCTCATAGTCATGCACGATTTAGGTATCTTTTGCTATTATAAGTCATATATAGATATTTTTAGTAATGTCTTATAATTTTTCTTTGAGTTAGCTACTCTGTAATATTGATGGTGTGATGAATCCAATGGTAATTGGATACTATGAAAAATTGCGATGTTACATGAATTTTTCTATTGATAAAGAAGTTTATTATTGAAAGATTAATGTAAAATTTGTTTATGAAAGAAACATTATGCTAATAAGTTAGTTAATTTAGTTTTTATTTATAAAAAAATATATGTAATTTAATGTTTTATCTTCATGTATTTATTTAATTTTTTTAATAATAGTTATAGTTTGTTTATGTTTCATGAAGTATAATTTTTATTATAAATTTGGTGTGATCCCTCCTACATTATATTTTTTTATTTTTATTTTAATAAATTTTTATATGATGACAAATGATTATGGACTTTAGGGTGTAACCATAAATGAGATGTGATCATAATTGAAATGTCAAAGTTTATATTAATGTTTAACCTGATTTTATTTAAAAAGGATTAATTAAAATATTTTATAAATAGGGTTAAATATATTTTTAGTCCTTAAACTATCAAGCGAAATTGTTTTTAGTCTCTCTTTCAAACTAAGATGTGTTTTGGTCCTTCTCCTTAAGGAAACTTTAATTTTTCGTCCTTCAAAACCAACCGCGTTAAAAAGAAGTTGAGTTGGCTAACAGTGATGTGCCACGTCACTTTTTTTTTCTTTTCTGGGTCATTTTTTGCCTCCCTTATATTCTCCACTCCCCCCCCCATCCCCCGCCATCCACGGCCTCCTCTTCGGCCACGTCGCCCACCTTCCCACCACACCGTCCAACGTTATCATCCCCTCCACCCTCTACCCTCACTCGTCCGTCCTCAGGTGGTTCTCCGCTCGCCACCGATTTGCCATCCACCCCTTCATGCGCAAGTTCTCCATCACCTCCTCCCTCTTGTCTCTCTCAATCCTCTACCTCAATCGATAACTCAAACCCAAACCTGTCAAATTCCCGTAAACAACCTTCTCTCCACCTCTTACCAATTGTTGCTCAATTTTATCAAAATCCTCAATTTTATATGCAATACGCAACACATTAACTAGCTTGGATATGCTCATTTCACTGTATTCTTTTGCATTGACAATTTTGGGTTGAAATGTCATAAGAGATCCAAAAGATGCAAGCTTTTTATGTGGAGAAACTATCCAAGAAAGAACGTGCTACTACGCTACCTCCTCTGGTGCAAGTAAACAAATAAACTTGCTACGAAGAAATTAAATTTGAGCTATGAAAAGAAAATTTGTTTTCAGATAAAAAAAATGAAAGAATAAAGGAAATGTCAATGGAAAATGTACCTCCTGTGTTTTGGCGGTGCTGGTTTTGATTAGAAGCAACATATCTTTGTTAGCCAACAAGGAAGAAGATGAACTGAAACAGTGTGAGCACGACCTATTGAATTTTGTTAGCCAAGGAAGAAGTGAAGTGGTGAAATGGCCTGTTGAATAAAAGACTGAATGCAGGTGAATTGGTAGTATTTCACAAAATTAAATATTATTTTTTATTTCTCTAATGAGGGAAACAGAGAAGATTGTGCTACCTTCCGCGGCCACTATGGTGCTTTCAACCCCACCTCGAGCCTCCCCACACTTGATTGTAGGCTTCGTGACTCCTCGGTGGATGAAGGTGGCGACGAGAGGCTCACCCGGATGAAGCAGGCCGTTAATGACCAGAGGGAGCTCGACGAGTGCGTCAAGGGGTTTAAGGTTGGGAAGTTGAGCAAAATGGTCGGAAAAGATTAACCCAATGTTAGAAAAAAATGATAGTAGCACACTACCGTTAACCACCTCAGCTAATTTTTAACGTTGTTAGTTTTAGAGGACGAAAAATTAAATTTTTTTTAGGAGAAGGAACAAAATATTGCTTAGTTTGAAAAATGACCAAAAATAAATTCGGTTAGTTTAGGGACTAAAAACATATTTAACCCTTATAAATATAAATTGGTATTAAAAAAGTTTTGGATCAATCATTATTAGAAAGTGAAAATTAATTTTGTTTACTATAAAATACCTTTTACGTAAAATATTCCTTTTAGAGCTACATAGGAAAAGTCGTTTCAATCTAGTAAAGGTGGTAAAATATTTAATTTTTTTACGCATAAATTTGTATTTATATTTTACATATAAAAATATAACTTTTATTAAATATTTAGTAACAAGAACAATACAAAGACTATTACATAAATAATTTTTAATATATTTAATATATATATATATATAATCTTAGTTAATGAAAAAGATATTAAATAATATTAAATTATAATTTTTTACATGTGGTAAAAGTATGAACATTTTTCATTAAATAAAGGCATTAAAAAGTTATATTTTACTAAAACTGTAATTTGATGAAAACCTTAGTTGAATGTGTCAATTCAAGTTTTCTTGCTTTTTAAGGTTTTGATGAAAACGGGTTTCCAACTTCCAACCACCATTCTCTCATCATTTACCACAAATTGAATATCCACGTTTCCACCAAATTAAACAGAATGTAGACTTAATGGGCAGAAAATAAAAACAAACGTTTGATGGATCCAATAGATCTAGATAATAATTATAGAAGATAAAATAAAAATCCACCAAATATATACCAACCAAAAACATCTCCTCATGCATTATTATATTCCCATAAAAGTGAAATAAATACATTATGTAAATAAATAGAAATATTTCCATTGATATATATTAATAGAAAAATATTGAGTCGTGTCCCTACTCTTTTTACTGTAATAATTTATTTTAATAAATTAAAAGTAATATTTATGTTTAATTTTAATGTCATGTACTTATTTAAATAAAAATAAATAAATTATTATTATGTGTATGTAATATATAATAATTTTGAAAAATATTTACATAAATTACCGATTTATATGAAAGAATTTGTTATACAATTATTTTATATTATAAATATTTATAATAGTTTTAAAAAATAATTAAATTTAAAAAATGAACATAAAAAAAATACCTACACAATAAAAATTTAATTAAAAATAAAGATGAACATACAAGAAAGAAGAAAACAGAAAGAGATGAAAGAACACAAATTTAATATGGTTCATTCATTCATCAGCTATAAGCAGGAACTGGATTCATATAAAGCAAGAAGTCCAGCAAGTAAACCCAACAAAAACAAGGGCATCGATTTTTCTTACAACAATTCAAGGGTTTGCATCAATCAGAGTTTGATGCACCAGAAAAAAAGATATACAAGTTGAGAAATTTCATAAATAAAATAAAATAAGAGAATTCAACGGAGGTAGCCATAGAAAGGAAGAGGAGTACTTGCGCGATTCAAACTTCCGAGAGGTTCTGCGGTTCTTTGTTGAACTATGACCACCGTTTCTGCCACGCTCATCACGAATTCTATGGCCAATCGAACCATGGTTATGCACAATTCCAGTCTGTGAATCACCATCACTTCGCACTTCTTTCTGATATGTCGTCTTCCCTTTTTATCTCTCCTTTCTCCTTTCTCACTCCAATAGCTTATCACAATTGGTTTGAGTTATCTCCTATCTATGTGCCAGATTATATAATAAGACGACCATGTTTCTGTTTACCATTTCCACTATACCATAACGGACCCACCTCAAAAAAAACCGGTTCCTTCCGGTTAAAATATTATATATATATTATTACTATTTAATTATTTAAAATAATATCTTCCTTTTGGTAGGGTACATCTGTTCCATAAAATAATGACCGCTTTCTTTACATTCTCATGAAATAGAACTTTTTAAATTTAAAAAAAAAAATGAACCAATTTAATCATAGTTTTTCATATTTTATGGTTTCCAATGTAAATTTTATTGGTTATAGGTAGATGATGGATTTGACTCACTTAAAATGAGATCTACTTTAAAACTACAGTGCAGTAACAATCATTAACTATACAACACTTCAAAGTTATGATAAAGTTACACAATTATAATTACTCCTATCTATGTACTTAAAAAATAATTTATTAGATATTTTTTAAAAGACAATTTAAAAATGATTTAAACTCTTTAGTTGTTCTTATTTTGTGAGGTTTTTTCACTTTGATCTCCTTCTTCTTAGAATCTCTAGTCGAGTCCTTATATGTGGTAATTTAAATTAATTGAGTCTCTGCCGTTAAATTTAGTTAACGGGGTTAGGTTTTTGCACAGGTGGGAGGATTACGTGTTATTTTCTTAAAACGTGGCATGTTTAGAGTTTAAACGTGACATTTGGGAAGTTGTTAAATTGAAATAATATGATTTCTGAAATATCGGATTTAGGGTTCTTTAGGGTGAACCTTGTGCGAAGTCTTTAGGGTTTTTTGTTGTTGAAGATTAGCAAGCACGTGAAGTTTCGAAACAGGGAAGTGCGAAAGTTGAAGACGCAACAATGTCGATGGGTCATTCGTGTTCCTCCTCCACTTGCAATGAGTGTGGAAGAAAGCATTTGCGGTCTGTGAGCTCTCGTGGAGATGGAGGGTGGAGAGAAGTCTGTGTTGAGGACTGCGAAAACTAGTAAGAATTGCGACAAATAATTCTAGGGTTGCCCTAGGTATAAGGTTGGAAGTGAAAATGGTGGATGCAACTACTTCAGGTGGTTCACTGATTGGGAAATTGAAGAAAGTGTTAGCTGTGAGGTGTTATAAGCAAATCATGAGAGGTTGCTGAAGAGTTTTGAAAATGAAAGTGATAAGAAGATTGTTGGTGTGCAGAAAGCTGTGATGGGTCTTCAAAGCTGGATGAAATTTTCGGTTGGGGTTGTTAGTGTTCTATGTGTGATGAACATTATTATAATTGCAATGTTGATGGGAAAAGCTTGATAATTTAGGTCTCTTTTGGTATTCGTTGTAGGCTTGACTTGATCATGTTAATGTAGTTCTTTTTAATTTAGAGGTTGCAATGTATTTATCTTTTCTGCTATGAAGATGTATCAGTTTCAGATGTTTAGTGAAATGATAATTTGGAAAAAATGAGTTGAATTGTTGTCTTTGTTTTGGTTTCATTTTGTTGTCAGCAGTTGTCCTATGTATAACATAACATGTGCATAGAACCTGTAAAACAGTTCTCAATAAAGGCTCCATCAACAATTGAGAACACATAACTACAAACATACACAATACAATACTAAAATAATACTGCTATCTTGGGACCTAAATAAACAACTGAAAGAGGAATTCAACTAAGGGCACAATGATGAAAAATAATAAATTTTTAATTTACTTGCAATAAAGAAACTGCCAATGTCGAACTCAACATTTGTATATCAATACGAAAAAGTAGACATCCATTGTTCATACAAGTACCAATATGTAGGATACTTTAGGCTATTACATACTGAAACATTAAAACATTGTTTATAACACTGTAAGATGATAAACATCAAACTTTGCACTATTACATTTGCTACTACTAAAACATATAACATTCTTCAACTCCGAAGTGGTTCTTCTCCATCTGGTTCACCCTCAGGCAATGAACTGAGTTGTTGTCCCTCTTCTTGCACTTGGTTTCTCTTGGGGCAGTTTTTTTTTGTTGTGACCCACTTCCCTACATATGCCACATATCTTCAATAATCCCCCTTTAGACATTCTGGTGCTACTTTTCTTCAACTCCCATTGCTCTAACCTCCTTTTCTTCTTAGGATGACTAGGCATCTGTCTTGTTGATGGAGGCATGACATCTGGACATTGGGTTACCTCCCAGAGGTTGTTTCCATTAATGGGATATATAATAGAGGAATAAATTTCTTCATAGGTTGACTTTTTAAAGAATATAGGTATGTAGTCCTCTACATCTATGTTGAGAAACCTCATTGCTGCCAATGCATATACACAAGGTATTCCATTGATGCTCTATTTCCTGCAGGAGCATGAATATTGATTTATATCCACCACAAACTTTTTTTCCACTTTGGGACAAATGTCTGACTTCAAATAGCCTTTGTGTAGACCAACTGTGAAGATAAGCCAACATTAGTTATATGATACTTGGGATAACATAAACAAAGATATACATATGTCATAATTTTTGGATACCTGGGAATCCAAGACTTTGTTAGTAGTGCCTCCTTTTGTTGTCTACTCAGTATTTTTGGACAAATTAATGACTAAAATGAGGTTACCCTCGACCTATTAGTGGCCCATCTCTTCATCATGTATAGTGTGATTTTCTCCAACATTGTAATAATTGGTTTTGTCCTTGTATTTACCAGTACATTATTAAAGGCTTTTGACATGTTATTAACCAAAGTATCACATTGAGTTGTGCTTGTGAAACTTTATCTGGACCAAAACCTTGAATAGAGATGTATGCCACACAATGAATATGTTAAATAATCAAAAAGTAAAAGTTAAGTAAAACTTATGTAAACTGAGAGTGTCAATAGCTATCAAGTGTCAAAAAGCATCTTGGTTCACCTCTTTGATACTTCTCATCTCGTTCTCCCATTTTTGTGGGTGGGTTGCAATAGCTGCCCTCCACAAAAGCTTTTTCAGATTCTTTCCAGGGAATTTCTTCCTAAAGTTGGCATATAAATGCCTTACACAAAATCTTTGTGAACCTCCAGAAATAACATCTTGTACAACTTGTAACAAACCCTGTGAATAAGTCATTAAAAAAAAAGTTAGATGTTATTTATTTCAATGCATTTCTATAAGATAAACCCTAAAAGAAGTCTATAATTATGATGGAAGTTACCTTTTGTTGATTTAATATGATTGTAAGTGAAGAACACACCTCAGGTCCACCTAGGTCTTCAATCAGTAGCTCCATAAACCATGTCCAAGTCTCCTTGTTCTCAACTTCTACGATTGCATATGCTAGTGGCAACATTTGGTCGTTTGCATCGCGAGCCACAATAGTTAATAGCTCACCACGGTGTCTGCCTTTCAAAGAGGCTGCATCAAGGCCAATTATTGGCCTGCATGAGACAAAACTATCTTTGCATGCCTTTAGGCATGCGCAAAAGCTCTTGAATATTGATTTCCCATCATATGACTCAACTTTCACCTTGATTGTAGACCTAGGGTTTCTTGCCAATAACTCATTAGCATAATCATAAATTCTACTATATTGTTTACTAAAGGACCATGCCACTTCGTCTGATGCATAGGCTTTGGCCCTGTAAGCCATGTTCTTAGATATTGCTATGTTCCATTTCCTAGTAATTGTATCTCTAATATCAAGTCCTTTCACATTAGGATTCTCTCTCAGTGTTTTTTCCAATTTTCTACTAAGTCGTTTTGCATTGAATAGCCGCAACTTGTATTCCCTACTACATGTATGCCTGTCAACCACAATCCTCAGTTGCCATGACTTTACTGCATCCATGAAACCAAAATATGCCCTTCACGGATGTAAGATCCTTGAAAATATTTGTAAGTTAAATGCTAAAAAAAAAATGATGAATAGTAAATTGTGAATAGTAAATTGTGAATAGTAAAAAGTGAATAGTTAAAAAAAAATAATATTTGGAAAGGATAAGTGTTCCACGTAGCTTTGAGATCAGAATTCATCAAATTGCAAATAAAAAAATTATTTTTGTAATAGTAAAATGAATAAAAAAATGAATAGTTAAAATGAATAGTAAAAAATGAATAGTAAATTTTTTTGCTATAAATAGCCAAGGGGGGATGTTGAAAATTTACACCAAAGAACTTAGAAAATTTTTGAGAGAAGAGAGTTGGAAGAATTTCTAATTTCAAAGGGGATATTCTGGAAGTTTTCAGAGAGCGAGGAGATTAAGTCTGTAATAGAGGTAAGGGAAGCCACTCTTATACTTTGCTTTGCTCAAATCCTAAATCTTGAATATGTAGTATTTTGTTGTTGTATGGTCTTGAATTTTGAATGAGAACATTTATTTGTTTCTTTTGTATTTTTGGAAGGACGAGAAGTTGTCTAACCGGCTCTGCCAGATTCAACTTCTTGTTTCCCCACACCTTTTATTTATTAATTATATTGTATTTTTGGAAGGATGAGAAGTAGTCTAACCGGCTCTGCCAGATTCAACTTCTTGTTTCCCCACACCTTTTATTTCTTAATTATATTGTATTTTTGGAAGGATGAGAAGTAGTCTAACCGGCTCTGCCAGATTCAACTTCTTGTTTCCCCACACCTTTTATTTCTTAATTATATTGTATTTTTGGAAGGATGAGAAGTAGTCTAACCGGCTCTGCCAGATTCAACTTCTTGTTTCCCCAAACCTTTTATTTCTTATTTATATTGTATTTTTGGAAGGATGAGAAGTTGTCTAACCGGCTCTGCCAGATTCAACTTCTTGTTTCCCCAGAAATTTTATTGTTTTATCTATTTTTTTTATTGCATCTTTCTGGAAGGATGAGAAGTTGTCTAACCGGCTCTGCCAGATTCAACTTCTTGTTTCCCCTAAATTTTTATATTAATATTATTTTGATGGTAATAGGAGCTAATTATTTTTGTATGTATTTATTTTATAAAATATTTGCATATGAATGTTGAACTGGTGTGCTCTTGTGAAACTATTTCATGACTTTTATTATATTGGGTGTGATAACTGAAACTGTGAAATTGTACATGTTGTGATGTGATGAATTTAATCTGTTTTGAATGAGTTTGTTAGCTGAAATTGATCTTGTTGGAAGGTCTGAAGTAAAGGTTCTGTAAACGCTTGTATATGGGTATGAAATAAATGTATAGATATTGTTTGAGGTTGCTGTGAGAGGAAGTGAAAATATTAAAATTTGGCATTTCAAATTTAGAGCATAAGAGAACATGGTAGATAATTTAAATAAATCAATTGTTAATTATTGAGGGCGCTTCTTTGTTGGTAGGATAGAGGAACCTTAAAAACCTGAGTTGGCACATCCCTGATCATAGAGCAGCCCTGGCCTGGTCCAGTCAGTTGTGACTAGTCATATGTGCTGGCGTCGAAGGTGAGTTTGATGCGTTCAGACATCTGGGTCCTCTCCGGTGACCAATTGGGGTAAAGAAAAATCTCTACTAGGATGAAAATAAAATAAAACAAGTTGATTGTAGATGCATAATATTATCATGGTAAAAATATCGTATATTTTATTTATCATTACATTGAGCCCAGACTTTAGTATGTAGTTCCTAAGATATGTTGATATATTTTGGTTGATCCATGATCTTTGTTTGGTGAAAATATGTTGAGTTATACTCGTTATGGGCAAAATGAGTTTATAATATGAAGCATGATATCTGGCAATATGTTTAATTTATTGATACCAAAACGGGTTATTATGAATTTATGATTAAAGAATGAACATGATTGAGTTAGGTGGATAAGAGGGTATGAATTGTTGATTTTATGAAATGTTGGAATGGATATGAGAAATCATTACTTATGAAATGAGGTTTACTACCGGGAGTAGTATGTTCGAATTATACCATGAGAGTTTGGTATGAGCAAAGTAACACCTGAGGTTTATGAAAGCAGGCAAAAAGTGGTCTGACCATAAGGCTTTGACATAAACATATGATTCGTAAGTTTTATAGAAGCAGGCAGAGAGGGGTCTGACCATAAGGCTTCAGAAAGTAGGACATAGTATACAGGTGAGGCTTAAGGAAGCAGGCAGAGAGCGGTCTGACCATAAGGCTTCGTGAGTAAGCATGGTAAAATTGTAAGGTTTATGAAATTGAGGAAGATGAATTTGATAATGATGAATTAATGACATCGGGGTAATGATATTTTAGTAATTGTAGAAATACATGATTGAAATATTTTTATTACAAGTTTAATGATTGATATGATATGGTTGGCTTACCCTTATTTGTTTGTGCTATGATCATATAACTCATGTTATATGTGAATAGATAATGTTGCAGATGCGGTTGAAAAAGCTTAGAGATGAGAGAGATGCGGGGAAAAACTTTCAGGGATATTTTGTAAAAAGAATAAATTTGTATTGGAAAAATTATGTTGTGTAAAACTTATAAGTTGAAATTTGAATTTATGTTAAGTGGTGAAGACTATATTGTTTGAAGTTTGTAAGTTTGGTATTGTACTTTGAGAGAATTGAAATAAAGTTGGATTGAAGATAAGTTAATTTAGTCTCTACTAAAAGTAATACTCTTTAAAATATTAGGGTATTACAACGGACATTCTCCTTTTGATCCCAAACATTTAACCTTAATTCTTTTTTTATCATTTTTAACAAGTTTCAAAATTTTCCCATTTTCTACTGCATAACTTTTGATGGCATCAAGGATCTCTTCTTTATCCACGAAATATGTTCCCACTTCCCAATTGAAATCAACCATTTTTTTTGGCATAGTAAATGTAGAAAAATGCCCATACCCCTCTTCATCCTCCCTTTCTTCATCACTTATGTCAGGGGAACTTAAGTCCTCAGATTGTCATTCGTCATTGAACCAACTGGAATCATTAATCTCATCTTCTTCCATATCTGACTCAGACCCAACTAAAACAGGTTCAACCTCAACCTCCAAATTACCAGAACTTTCACTTACATCACACTGGACATTTATGTCTACTAACCCATCCTCACTATTCATCTCACCATCATCATCATCATCATCACGTGATGTACTCCAATCACGAACTTCTACTTCTATATCCTTAAAGTCTTGTACTTTTATTTTGTAAGCCTTACCATCTAACCTATCACCCTCACCATCCTGTACTTCTATCCTCCCAGCCTCAACATTAGCTTCCTCAACCTCTATCCTCTCTTCATGCACTTCATCTCTTGTTGTCCTCTCAGCATCACCTTCCTGAACCTCTATCCTCTCACACTCAACTTCAACTTCATTTGCTTTTGTCCTCTCAACCTCAACATCAGCTTCCTCAACCTCTATCCTCTCACCCTCAACTTCAACTTCATCTGCTTCTGTCCTCCCAGCCTCAACATCAGCTTCCTCAACCTCTATCCTCTCTTCCTGTACTTCATCTATTGTTGTCCTCTCAGCATCACCTTCCTCAACCTCTATCCTCTCACCCTCAACTTTATTTGTTTTTGTCATCTCAGCCTGACCAACAAAAAATTTTATCCTCTGACCCGCAACACCTACCCCCTCATCCAATTGTTGCCTCACCCCATCATCTATACCCTCAACAAATTGTGCACCCTCACCACCCTCATTCACTTGGGGTGCAATTTCGTCACCTCCTTCATCAACTTTGTATTCAATCATGTGAATCACATCAGGTTCAGAGACAGTGTGCACAACATATAAATGAATTTGTCCATTTAAGTGAGCTAAAGTGGCCATATGCATGGCACCTACGTCATCACACAATGCTTCTAGCCTATCATCTAATATAAGACCACATCCAACAGAAAACCACAATTCCTTAAAACCATCGTACCCAAGACTTTTGACTACACTCACTACAACAAAATAACTCCATAATCAGGATCAAAATATATTGTCTCACTTTTCCCTTCATACTTCAGGCACCCGTCATTGACGAACTTTTTCCCATGGTGAATAACAACCTCTATATTGTCCATCACACACAACATAATCAAGAATATTCTACACCTACAAATAAGCCTAAAATGACAAAAAAACACCACTTATTAAAGTGATAATGACAGAAAAAACGAACTCTGACTATGGGGGACATGGGGGACCACAACCGCAATATGCAAAAACCACATTTTCAGACAACCCCAACCCCACATTCAAAAAAGCATACCCAGATAACAACAAAAACAACCCAATATTAAATTCATATCTATGTAAAGTACACATACTAACCTTCCAGCAAATTCCACTCGAACCACTTGACGCACACCTACAACGACTTTGCAATTCACATCCAAACTCCAATGAAAAAGCTTCAAAGCCCTAATGAAGTTTGTATCCTCTCCACTAAAGACTTCGCGCAAGCTTGCGATGCACTCTCCTCTCATAATTTTGAATCCCAAATTGAATTTGATTGAACCCTAAATCCCATTTCAGATTTTCCTAATTTTACATTATTATTATTTTACATAATTCCACATATAAAGGCCTAATCCATGTCACGTTTAAACTCTAAACATGCCACGTTTAAAGAAAATAACATGTAATCCTCTCACCTGTGCAAAAACTTAACCTCGTTAACTAAATTTAACTGGAAGAGCTCAATTGATTTAAATTATCACTTATAAGGACTCAATTGGGGATTCTAATAAAAAGGGAATCAAAATGGGATAACCCCATATAAATAGGGACAAGGGTTTAAACCTTTAAAAATTCCTAAAGATAGATATCTCCATTCTCATTTTCTTTTCAAGGCCAAAAGGTTTATTTCCATTGTCCTTATCTGCATAAAAACATTTTATTTCGATTCGATTAATCATAAATATATTCAATCATAATTAGTAAAACTTGATGATTTTTTAAAGATAAACACTGAGTTCAAACTTCTAATACTAATATTTAGGTATAAATGACTAGACAAGTTTATATCTATATTATTACTAATAAATTAATCAAAGCTTTGATGGTAAAAGGTAATAGTAAGTTTTGATCTATATAATGAGTTTGTTATTCTACCACTCCACTTTTACTGTCATATTATCTATATTATGTCTTTAGTTACTCGTCTATTAAATTGTATTTAGTAAATTATTTAACTATACAAAATATAATGCATCGTGTGCCATATTGTTTTAAAATTATAAAAAAATGTGCTACCATATAAAGATATTTATAATGTTCGTTTTACAAAATAGAATTTACAATTTTACCATGGGAATATAAAGTTTTAAATACGTATATACACTTTTTTTTCTAAGACTGAGGCAACATCTAAAATCCATTAAAATTATCCATTTTTAATAAATAGTAGCATTTTTAGTAGTAATAATTTTAAAGGTAAAATATATAATTAATGAGAAAATTATGATAAGAAAAAAATTAAAAATTTATGATAATGGATTATAGTAATTTTAGAAGAAGAAATTTAAAATTTTGAAAATTTTATTTTAGAAGGTTTTATATAAAAAATTAAAAAAAGGTTAAATGATTCCAAAATGACAAAGAAACTTTAGGTGGTGAAGTCAAAATATTATTTTTAATAAAATAGTATTTTTAATAAAATATTATTAAAAAAACTAAATAGTGTTAAATCTTAGCCTATAAATATCAAGCAAGGGGGAAGGCTGAAATTGCACCAAATATTGAGAGATTTTGAGAGAAGAGAGAGTTGGAGGAAATTCTAGTGCAAGAGGGGAAATTCTGGAAGTTTTCGGAGAAAAATTTCTAAGCAGGAGATTAAGTTTGGAATAGAGGTAAGGAGAGCTAATCTTTAGTCTTTTATTTTTGTATTATCTTGAATCTTGAATATGCAATCTTTTGCTTTTGTCTGATCTTAAATCTTGAATATGGAGTCCTTTTGTTTTTGAATGATCTTGAACCTTGAATATGGAATCTTTTGCTTTTATCTGATCTTAAATATTGAATATGGAGTCTTTTGTTTTTGTATGATCTTGAATTTTGAATATGATCATGCTTCTGTGATGAGATCCAAGTCTATTGATGGTTGTAAAACATGATTTTGATTCTGTTCTGCTGTGTTTACGTTATTGTTTCACAGAACATTTAGTTGTTTCTGTTACATCTTTCTAGAAGGATGAGAAGTTATCTAACCGGCTTTGTCAAATTCAACTTCTTGTTTCCCCAGAACTTTTATTGTTTTTATCTATTTTTATTGCATCTTTTTGGAAGGATGAGAAGTTGTCTAACCGGCTCTGCTAGATTCAACTTCTTGTTTCCCTATAATTTTTATTGTTTTATCTATTTTTATTGCATCTAGAATGAGAAATTGTCTAACCGACTATGCCAGATTCAACTTCTTGTTTCCCCAGAATTTTTATTGTTCTTATCTATTTTTATTGCATCTTTCTAGAAGGATAAGAAGATGTGTAACTGGCTATGCCATATTCAACTTCTTGGTTCTCAAAACGTTTATATTAAGATTATTTTTTATGGTAGGATAGAGGAATCTTAAAAATCGGAGTTGTGACTAGTCATATGTACTGGCGTTTATGGTGAGTTTGATTTGTCAAACATTTGATTCTTCTCCGATGACCATTTATAGTAATATTTTATTATTGTTAATTTGTTTTGTGATATATTCATTTTGTATGATTTCTATGATGAATGTATTTTATGATGTTGGATATGAAATTATGCATTGGAATATAATATGAGTCTCGGGGAGTAGAGGTCACCACAAGTGCATGACCACCCGAGACTTCCATCAACATTATATCCGGATAATAGAGTCTAGTATAATAATTGCATCTCACAAGAATTTATGGTGAATGCATTACGTATAATATAATGTTATGCCCCTCTTGGAATTTTGCATGGTAGCTCACTCATACTTATTTATTTGTGCCGGAGGAAACGAAGTCTGAACCTATACAAGTGAAGCAGGAGGTAGTAGAGAAATGAAGAATAGTTTAAGAAGAAAGGAAGAAAAAAAAATTGAGTGATTTTCGTGATGTTGAAAATATAATATATGTTTAGTGTGAACTCTTTTACTCCTTATAATGGATGACTGTAATATTGTACGATGTTTTTATTATTTATGAAATAATTGGTGTGTGAGATGTTTTATTTTTGGGTGTTACACTCTGCATATTCACCTACACTGTCTTCTATTCTAGTACAATACATATTTATAGTAGAAAATCACACCAACACAACATACATGGTAAGCTAACTTAAAAAGAAAGAAACATATAATGTCATAATAACATGTATTTCACCAAACAATCACACAATTACAACACACATGTCAATTACCAAGATGCATTCTACATGAAAACATGATCGATTTTCGAAAGATTAAGCATATTATATCGAATTTTGAAGATTTTGCACTTGTATATATTAAATTGAACTTTAGAAATACATTTTTGATGTCTCGAAAAGTGTAATTTCTAACGTTCAAAACCTTACCGTGCAACTCCAAACACATACTTTTGCTAAGAGAGGTGGGTGTGGCCTAGCGAGGGTGACGTTGAAAAATATGTATTTCTGACGTCAAATAGTCTCCCATTATCATTACATAGACTATCACTAGCGCAAAAAAGACTTTTAGCATCACCCTTTAGACGTTTGACCTCGAATATCCAACGTAAAAAATGATCGATGGCATTTTTCGTAAATAAAACAACTATTTAGACATCGGTTATGGAAGGGCTCGACGTCTAAACACTCATAGACGTCAGCTCCCCCGAATAGACGCCAAAACTAAATGAAAAAGTTAAAAAAAATAATTTTTAATTCTATTTAGACGTCTGTTATGGAGGGAACCGACGTCTAAACCCTAAATCCAGAAATTTAAAAAATCACTTTTTGACTCCATTTAGACGTCTGATCCCGCCACTCCGACTTCTGAAGCACTTTAGACGTCTGTTAATTAGGGAACCGACATCTACACCCTAAATCCAGAAATTTAAAAAGTCACTTTTTGACTCCATTTGGACGTATGATCCCACCACTCCGACTTCTGAAGCACTTTAGATGTCTGTTATGGAGGGAACCGACGTCTAAACCCTAAATCCAGAAATTTAAAAAGTCACTTTTTGACTCCATTTAGACGTCTGATCTCGTCACTCCGACTTCTGAAGCACTTTAGACGTCTGTTATGGAGGGAACCGACGTCTAAACCCTAAATCAAGAAATTTAAAAAGTCACTTTTTGACTCCATTTAGACGTCTGATCCTGCCACTCCGACTTCTAAAGCACTTTAGACGTCTGTTAATTGGGGGAACCGACGTCTAAATTTTGGCTTTATAACAACAGCGTGAACGCGAGACAGCTGTTACGCGCACTCATTGTTCATCATCTTTGTTGCATTTTCTCTCTACGAGTTACACTTTTTAGGTTCGTTTTATCACTTTTGCATCGTTTTAAATTAATTTTACTCTGATTACATCACTCTTTGATGCATTATCTTTCATTTGAACTGATTAAAATGTGTTTTCGTTGGGTTTTGGTGTAGTTATTCTCGTGTCTTTAGGCGGCTTTCTATGGCAACGATTTCTTGCGTTTTGTACTCCTCCAATTCCCTCCACTACGTTTTTATAACCATCCAATAAAAAAAATGTACAATACATTCTCTTCAACTAAAATATAAAGTTATAAACTCGAATCACCATGAGTCAAGAGCAACCTCAGAGACGTCTAACTTATCTGGATCGAACGTCTATATAGACGTCAGACCTATATAAGTTCGATGTTTATACAGACGTCCGACCTATGTAGGTTCGACGTCTATAGAGACGTCTGACCTAAAGGGTCCAACGTCTCATTAACGTCACCCATATAGACGTCGGACAAAGATAAGACGTTAAAAGCTCAAAATAACAGACGTCTAAAGTCCTTTTTGCACTAGTGTATGTTCAGTGTTGTAGGACATCAAAATTTTAGTTTTTCTTACGTCAAAAGACGTCACCCAATATGATATCAGTTTTTTTTCAAACGTTAAATATAAAAAATAACACATGTCAAAACTCATTTTTGTACTAGTCAATTTAACAATACTAGCTTGTATATATCTTAACTTTGCAAAATAATATCTTAACTCATGAGTTTAGTAAATAATTTGAAGAGAATTTATGTATTCTTATAAAAAGACTTAAAAGATTTTTTGGGGTGTTATAGAGTTATGTAATCAAACTACAATTATTTATGCATTTACTTGGTAGAATCAAATATTATTTACATATAATGATTCTGTACAAAGTACAACTCGTAAAATAATCCTTAACAAAAATAATACAACGTAAAAATTAGATTATCTTCCTATACATGAAATTACCTTACATTGCTCTTACATTGCTTTTTAAGGTACCAAAATCTGAAAAGGATCGGTGAGCCAATAATGGTCAATAATCCTTTAAATAGTTTCTATAAAGTCAAACCTAATATTGTAACAATCTCGTAGTAGCTAAAAAACTTCTCGTATCACTAGATTCCACATACAAGCAAGGAGAGCACATCTCTATCCTTTAAACCTCATGCAAATCCACAAGGAGGAGAAAGAGTACAAATCCAAAGAAACAAAAAAACCTACCCAATTAAATAGACACCAATTTATCACTTCCAACAACCAAAATCACTATTCACTATTTAAAAAAAAATACATAAAGCCTATTTGTTTTTCAATCTAGAGGAAAGTGTAAAGGGAACTTTTTCCTCTAGTGTCTCAATAAAAATCTTAAGAAGGTTTTAAATAAATAAAAGAGCATGAAACGTGTAAATTTAGAAGATCGGTATTATAAATATATAGAGAGAGATGGAGAAAAAAAATATATTTAAGTTTATAATTAAATTGTGAATAAAGTTAACATAAAATAATTATTTAAGTTTAAAAAGTCAATATGTATGTAAAGATGCAAAGAGTAAATTTTGTAAAAATACAATATGAAAAAATATAAAGTAATCTATCTAAAAATACAAATGATACATCATGAAAAATATGTAGAGAAGATATTCACTAAAGTACAAAGTATGAACATAATGGTCTAATGTGTATTATTAGACTCGTCTAATAAGTGTATCAACAAATTTATCTAATCTAAAGCTAGACTCATCTAATCAGTATATGAACACACTTATCTAATATTTTTGCTACACTCATATAATGTGTATTGTTAGACTCGTGTAATCAACATATGGAAAGACTTGTTTAATATGTATTGCAAGACACATTTAATCAAAGAATGGATACAACTGTCTACTGTGTATTAATAGATTTGTATAATATGTGCATAAACAAACTCATCTAATGTATATTGCTAGACTCATATAATCAGTGTATGGTCAAACTCATATATGTGTGTTGCAAGACTTGTTTAATTAATGCATCGACATACTTTTCTAATATGTATTGTTAGACTTATCTTATTAATATATGAGCACACTCATATAATGTATACTACTAAACTTGTCTAATCACTATATGTTCTGACCTATCCAATATGTATTGTAAGATTCATCTAAATTATAAGTGGACAAACTTGTCTAATGTGTATTAATATACTTGTCTAATTTGTGTATGAAATTACTTGTCTAATATATTTTACTAAACTCTTATCAGTGTATGGACAAACTTGTCTAATGTTTATTGATAGACTTGTTAAATCAATGTATGGAAAACTCGTCTACAAAATAAATACAGGTAGGAAGGTAACTTTTGAAATAACGAAAAAACTTTTAGAAAAGGGGGTTTGAATAGAGTTTGAAATTTTTTTACAATTAATGCTAGAAGTTGTTTGCAAGGGTTAAACGATTATTGATGAATCGGCAAGTGTACCGAATCGCACAAGTAATATAAAATGGTAAGACCAAATATCGTTTTCCAAGAGACTCATGGCACTAAAGAGTTATGTGATTACTCAACTAATTAAGACCCTAAAGAACATATTTTAAATGATATTATTTTCTAAAATAAAAGTAAAATATATTAAATAACCAAGTAATTACGAATTATATCAAATATCAAGTAACCTATTAAAAATTATATTAAAATAATTAATACTTTAAATACAAATCATGATAAAAAAAGAGTAAAATAATTCTCTAGAGCAAAAAAAGTACAGAAAATGAAAAAATTATCAAAATAACATCATTTATGAATGAAATAAACATGGTAAGAAGAAAGATATATTTCCTAATATCTTCTCTTATTATAATAGATAATACATAATACATTAATCAAACTACTTTATTTATTTTCTCATATTATTTATTTTTGCTCCTTAAAAGTTAAACTCTTTATTTGTATCACTTGAAATTTTATGATATTATATTACCCTTATTTTTTCTTTCGGTTGAAGATATTCCACTTTCTACTAATTTAAGTATTTTTACAAGTTTTATTTTTATGCATTTTCTCACCAAAGTTGGAATATTGTTAAAATCAAGATAAATAATATAGTTTCTTTTGAGCCATATTTGAAAATTAATTTCACAATCACTTATGTTTCGGGAGTGAGAACGAATATGTTATACAGGTATTCATTCTCTTTAATTATGACAAAAACATATATAATTATAATTATAATACTAAATAAATATGTTTTATAATTTTACAGTAAATATTTTTTTCACTTTGTAGGTAATATTTTATTGTAACATCCAAAAAATACAGTCTAAAACTATATAATAGAATGATCAATTAAATAATATTATAGATCAGTTTTACAATAATAGAGAAGTACGCTTGTGGTCGAACGGCCTTACAGAAAGAACTAAAAACTTAAACTATACAAGATAAGCCAGTCTAATAGAACGGTTTACAAAAGTTCATACCGGAGAGTCATACAAAAGTAAAGGGAAAAGGTGATCGAGCGATCACCTTACTATCAGACTATACTACTGACCGAACGGTTCTACCGTTGGATCTTAACTTCTACTAAGTTATCTTCTTCCGGCGCCTCTTCTAGCTGCTCGTCTCCTTCTGCTCACATCCACATGGATGATCATTACAATAGAAATACAGACGAACGTACAAAACAGACAAGACAGGAAACATATGGTAAGCTTATGTAATGTAATTCATGTACAAACATATATTTCACACAATCAAAATCAAACAAGATAATTCATCACTCGTTCATACAAAGTCTAATTAGACTGACTGTCCGAACTGTATGAATTCTATGTAGCTACGACGTTCGTGCACCCGGGTGATGTAGTAACTGTGATACCCTCAACAGTTGTCACCCGAGGTTAGTCCTATTTGTCCAAATTAACCATAAGGACTAGGACCTCCAGCCGTTCCCACACATGACTTACCCTTCTCTACGTGAGAACGAGTAATCACAAAACATCAGGATGAACCGCCAGCTTATCATGCTCACATTCATATTTTACCAAATTTCCAATATTCATTCATGAGCTATTCCTCCTTGGAACGCTCGTTCAAAATCAAATACATTACATATACATCATATTCCATCATCTTCCATTTTCAACTTCAATTTTAACTAAAATCACTTAAGATACCAAATATCGACCGTTCACTCTGAACTCAGAATGAGACTGAACCCTTGGAGCGAGACTGAGAAGTCTGCAGTTCCAGAAATGATTAAGATCGAGAGGGTTACTATCGAGTTGAGAATGGACTAGAGTACAATCATATATCACAGGAACAAACAGAAAGAATGTTATTTACAAGGGGAGCCAATTCAATAAACTGACTCATGAGAGTTCAAACCGAACACCGAAAAACCCAGACCAGGTACAAAGACTCTAGGTCGAACCCAATGGAGACAGACACTTCAAGATGTTCAAAGACTAATACCTCGAATAATCACATGAAGAAACCGAACGCTTATGAATACTTAGCTTATTTGAATTTAACATCAGAAAATCGAATGTCAGTCAAAGACTGAACACCATGATGAGCGAACCCTATTGAGCTTGGACGAACACTCTCATTATGAAGTTAGCTTACGGAAATTAGAACGAGTATCTGGTGTAAGACCAAGTACTAAATAGTACGAGCGCTTGGTGAAAGGTCTAGCTCTACATCGTACGGGCGCTTAGTGAAAAACCTAGCATTAAATAATACGAACGCTTGGTGAAAGACCTACCATTAAATAATACGAGCATTTGGTGAAAGACCTAGCGTAGAATAGTATGAACGCTTGGTGAATATAGGATATCATTTGGCTAATGTTCAAGAATGAACGGACATACTACTACACAAATATACTTAAATTTTATTTTAAAATACCAAGGAAAGGATATCCTTGGTGGAACGCCTATACACAAATTGTACTAGACGAAGACGCTCGTCCTCAACATAAATTCTTTCCAAATGAAATAATCCAGTTCTAAACGAGTCCCCTATAAAAACCGAACGATCAAAGACCATTCAGTAACGAACACACATTATCTTAGGGAAATTTCATACTTAGAAATCATTTATCTCAATTCATTTCTCAACATTTATCTACATAATTTCATACATCCACATCATAGTAAATTCACATACTTCATCCATCAGAACATAGCACAATCATATTTCATTTCAATTCATTAACTCAACAAACGTTCATGTAATACAAGCAACATACAAATTAATTTATATAAGCTTCCTTTACCTCTACACGTATACGAACGTTCAAACGAAGCATAATAAAACTTCCCTCTACCACATAACTAACGTTCGATGATCACGTTGTTAGGGATACTGAACTACAGAGAAAAACCAGGAACACTCAGACTGCTATCACCCACTCAAACGACCAGAACCAAAGAGTTACATGCAAGACGTAACCAAACGTACTAGAGAAAAGGATACTCACCAACTTAGAATCATAAACCAATCGGTTTACACGAAAGCTCTTGACGTCGGGAGTGCTTCAGCGATGCTTGAGTGGTGATCGGAGAAGAGAAATGGTGAGATTTTGTAGAGAGAAGGAAGAGTTCTTTTAGAGAGATGGATGAGAAAATGGAGTTTTAGAATTTGGAAGAGAGATTGCATGCAAAGAGTGATGCGAGTTTTGAAAAACTAAGCTTTGTTACCATCGTCAAGAAAGAACGGTCACTCTGTTGCCAACACTTATTCCTCACTTTCTAAATTCTAGATTTTTTTCGCTTGACATCTGATGTCCGCTCAGAGGGATTTTGGGTGCGTTTTTAATGAGATATGACATTTATCATAAATAATTATTTATTTTTAAAAAATGGTTGAACTTTAAAAAAGAATTGAGTTTAAGAAACGGTTAAATTTTAAAAACAGTGATTTAAAGAATGAAAATGATAAATGATTATTTATTAAAGAATAAAATTGAAAAATAAAACATGTATGAATCGTCTTTATGTATAATATAAATAATTAAATAAGTTTAAAATATTTTTTATATAAAAATATTTAGATATTAAATTTTCGTATATATTTAATATAGAGAGTGATTGATGCAGTTTAACAACTTATACAACGTATGGATACAGTTGGATGATTCCAAGGAGTCAGAGTATCTCAACCGATTAAACGCGATGTAAGTTTTTAAAACAGTAAATGTTAACCTTTTATTATCCTCATCCTAATTTATATTTATATTTATTGATTTATTATTATTGGCGCACCTTAAAAGGTGTGAAAAGTGAAATGGAGGAGTCACGAGGATGATAGGGTTGAAAATAAATGCTGTGGGGTAGTACGGCCATCGTGTTATCGTGTTTATCTTTGAAACTGAAAAATGAAGGGTCGCAAAAATAAGAATTCGAGGAAAGGTAGCTCAAAACGGCCATTCCACTCATCAAGGGTCAAGTGCACCTCAACACGTCATATATGAACCTCTCACTGTTTTCTCGATTTCCAAAAACCACTTTGTCTTACAAGCAATCCTCCCTTCACCTCGTTAATTTCTTCCTGTAACTCCCATTCCACACATTTGTCTTTAATTTATTAAAAACAAATAAAGTTGGTGACGAGGTAGAGGAGACGAGTACGGGAGGAGAGCTTGAAATAAAATGCACTAAAGAGAGGCAAGAAAGAGAAAGCAATATAGGATTTATAAAATAATCTGAAATACGATAAGATAATTAGAAAAAGACGTAGAGCTCTTGCTTCAATTTAATCATTAAATAACTTTTTTTAAGTAAAATATTCTTTTTGAAAAGAGTAGAGTTATAAATAAAAAAAAAAGAAGGTACAGTATATTGGTAAGGTACAGGAGAACCTCTCTTCTCTTACTCGTCTAAGGGTACAAATTTCTTTAAATTTTTTTTCTACAATCAACTCATTTTAAAGAAATTGCTGAAAATGAACTTTATTCAATATTTAATATTTGAAGAATAAAAATATAACGTAAAATAATGTTACTGGTCTAAAAAAATCAATTAATATTCAGCTTGAAAAATCAAAATTTTAATTCTAAAATGTACTTTGGGTATCAGAAATCCACTTAAAATTTAGTCTATAGAAAAGTAGTTTCTAAATTGTGAACTATGCCATCAAATGTTGTAAATTTATTAAGGATTTTTTTTAGGGGCAATCGAATTTTGATAAGATTTTTAGATTTATTTCTAAAATTAAACTAGTAAGAAACTAAATTAAACTAATTATGTAAAAAACTTTGGAAAGAAAAACTTAATTCTAACCAATAATAATATTTTACGTTGTGAAATTGACTTCTTACGGTAATCAACTGTAAAATAGTTAAGATTATCGTTAAATACTTTATTATTAAAATACAATGTTTATAAATAGAACGATTGGTTATTTGAGTTTTATTTTAAAAGATTGTATTTTTCAAGTTTTTTTTCTTTGACTATTTTCTACGTTTTTGAATAATTTGTCAGTTTTTTATATTAGTGTTTGTTATAAAAATCTTACGGTAAAGTACGACAATCCTATTTAGAATTTTTATTTGAAGAAGTTTCTTTTCTTTTCTTTTTTAATTAATTTTTGTATGCTTTGTATGCTCAAATTATTTTTATGTGACTTAGCTAAGTTTAAGATGAATATGTTTGTTTAGGATATCTTTAGATAATTAATGCGGTTTTTTTTTTTTAAGATATTTTTAGATAATTGATGTGTTTTCTTTGTATTAGTGTTGTATGTTGTGAGAGTAGAATCTCTTAGAACTCTTTTAAAGTAAAAAAGTTTAATCGAGTTATGTTTAAAATAGACTTAAATGCTTACTTCGTCCTCATGTTAAGAGGTGAATTTCTGTTTAGTACCCGGTTTTAAAAATAAAGACATTGAGTCCTTATGTTATGAAAAGTATATGAATAAGGTTGAGAAAGAAAGAACAAGTTCAACAAATCATCAAAGAAAAAACTGAACAAAAGAGAGAAAAAGTTGGATAGCAGAAGAGATAAGAGAAACAGTATGGCCACATCAACATGGACTTAACACCGTTGGTGTCAACTTAACGAACATAACCTTATTCATACACTTTTCATAACATAGGGACCCAATGTCTTCATTTTTAAAACCGGATACTAAACAGAAATTCACCTCTTAACATGAGGACAAAGTAAGTGTTACTACCGAGGGCGCGTAGCCGATCGGGAATGTGTAGACAATACCGAGCGGATAGAAACAAGTTTATTATGGGCGAGTAGTCTGAGTCCAAGTCGTCCGTGCGGGTCTCTCAAGTTCAACACGTCCGCTCAGGCAGAATTCTAACGTACGGTCGGATAGACCAATAAAACTAGAAGTGGAGACAACAGTCCAAGGCTCATGAAGGTGTGATTAATGAGGTAACGGTCGTTGTCGATTATTAAAGATGTGCATTGAAAGCCATTAAAAGGAAAATTAAGGGATAAGATTCTCTGAAAACATATAAATAGCAGATAAAGGAGAAGGTAAACTCTCTGTTCTTAAATATTATATAGACTTGCTAAAGCCCATTCTGACTTGAGCGTCGGAGTGTTTGCTGCAGGTCAACCCATTTGTGTTAAAACACAAGCGAAAGGAGAGCGAAAGTCGAAGGATCGATCGGAGGAGAAGGAGTGTTTCCGGACGGAGATAGCAGGAATTTTCCCGGTCCCATTCAGCAGAAACATTTTGGCGCCCACCGTGGGGCCGAAGATCGTTGAAGAACAACCTTTACGACCGTAAGGATGGAGCAAGACCCGACAGCGTTTTTACAGGAGATGAGAAGGAGAATGGAGGCAATGCAGGCGGAAATTGAAACCCTTAGGGCTGAGCGTGATGCGGCCAGAGGGGCGCAAGCTAATCGTCCATCTTCTGCACGCGCCCAGACACCACCAATTATAGAGATACCGGAAACTGAGCCAGACTCAGAAGAGGACACAGATCCCATTCCTGATAGTTATTATCAGGGAGAGGAGCAGAGTGAGGCTGGTTCACAGCGGACCACAAACCGTCCGGCCCCAGTCGGTCGGGCAAGAGCGTTGCATCCGTTCACAACCGCAATCATGGAAGAGCAGATTCCGGAGAGAGCATTTCCAACTCTGGAGAAGTATGATGGGTCAGGTGATCCGGAGGAGCATTTGAGATCCTTTATTGATGCCATGACTATTTACTCGCCCAGGGAGAATGTGTGGTGCAGAGTTTTTTCCTTGTCAATAAAGGGAGAAGCGTTGGCATGGTTCCACTCGTTGAGACCTCAAACCATCAATAGCTTTTCCACTTTAAGAAATATGTTCGAGCAGCAGTTTTCGGCGGGTAGAGCGCGAAATCTGACGTATCTAGAGTTAACCAACATAAAACAGGAGAAAGGAGAGAGTCTCAGGGATTTCATGGACAGGTTCAATAGAATCGCACGGCAAGTAAGGGGAGTAGGCAAGAAGTTTACTATCAGTACTCTGAGTACTACGTTGAGGCCTTCCCCGTTTGCTGATAACTTGTTCGCAGAGCCCCCGCTAACCCTGGACGAATTGCAAGAGAGGGCCGCTCGGTTCATTAGAATAGAAGAAATGAGGTCAGTCCAAAGGCGGCAGTAGGAGCAAAACTCAAGTTCAGGACAGGAGAAGAAAGACGGTAAGAAACCGTTCGTACCAGGTGAGCGGTTAAAAGGCCAGAAGTATAGAGATGGCCCGAAGGGGGCGAGGTACGAAAGGTACACCCCGTTGAACACTCCAAGGGCGAGAGTACTAGAGGAAGCCCTTAATGCAGATTTGATAAGGGGTGAGACCCTCCCGATCGTCACCCAAGGCAGATGGAAGTAAACATTGCACCTATCATCTAAACATAGGGCATAACACCGAGGATTGCACGGTGTTGAAAGATAAGGTGGAAGAATTGATCCAGGCGGGTCATCTGAGGCAGTTTGTTAAAGAGGAAAGGAAGGCGAGAAGTCTACCCAAGAGGGCTAGGGTGGAACGAAATGATGAGAGGGGGTACAGGAGTCCCAATCGTCGGTGGAGTAGAAGCCACAGCCATGACCGATCGCTGCGAGGAACGATAAACACTACTTCGGGTGGTTTTGCAGGTGGGTCATCGGCGTCCGCGAGAAAAAGAAACCTGAGGAAGCTCAAGAGCGTTAATAGAGTAGATGTGAGAAAGCGCTCTATGCCGCCTATTACGTTTACTGATGACGATTTCCATGCTCCCGATCCGGATAAGGACGACTCGATGGTAATAACTGCGGTCATTGCCCGATATAGCGTGGGAAAAGTATTGGTGGACCAGGGCAGCTCTATTAACATTCTGTACTAGAAGACATTCTAGCAGATGGACATATCCGAAGACCTGATAGCCCCATACAACGAGCAGATAGTAGGATTTGCGGGGGAGAGGGTAGATATAAGAGGATATGTGGATCTTAGAACATGCCTGGGAACCGAGCGGACCAAGGAGGTGAAGACCAGGTTTTTGCTGGTGGATGCGAACACCTCTTATAATGTGCTGTTAGGACAACCGTGTTTGAATGCGTTCGGGGCAATTGTTTTCACACCCCATCTCACGCTAAAATTTTCGTTGGACAATGGAACCATTTGCATCGTTCGGTCCGACCAAAGGATTGCTCGAGAATGTTATATGGCAGGGTTGAAGGTTCAGCCATCGTCATCAGATCCACCCAGTCGGTATAGGAGAAGGCGATCGGAGGTAGCCATGGCAGATTTGGATCCAAGGACTAATACGGACGATCGAATAGAACCAATGGGAGAGACGAGGCCCTTCAGCCTGGGGCAGAAGGACGAACATGCTACTACCATCGGAAGTGAGTTGGAAGAGGATCATGCCAAATTGATAAGTGCGGAGTTGAAGAAAAACCAAGATTTATTTGCTTGAACTGCAACCGACATGCCAAGAATACACCCAAGGGTTATGTCGCATAAGTTGGCATTATTAAGAGAGGCTCGATCGGTGGCCCAGAAGAAGCGAAGATTGGGGGAAGAGAAGCGATCGGCAGTGGCAGTCAAGGTGAAGAAATTGTTGGAAGCAGATTTCATCCGTGAAATCAAGTACACAACTTGACTGGCGAACGTTGTAATGGTAAAGAAGATGAGCACACAATGGAGAATGTGTACTGACTTCACAGATCTAAATAAAGTCTGCCCCAAAGATTCAAAACCGCAGGCGCGATATAACTGGCGCCTAGCGCCCTGTCTGGGGCGCCCGGGCGCGAAGCATGCACAGAAAGTTGTGCCCGGGCGCGGGGTACCTTCCATGCTCCTTCAAAACTCTTGCTTTTGTACCTTTTCCTCAGCTCCACCTCTTGGTAGTTGAAACACTTCTCCAAAGCACGCAAATTTCCTGCAAATTCGAGGAATTAGGGATGAAAACTTCTATGTGAAGCCTAAGCTAAACTTATTCACAAACTTAGATAAAAAGAGAGAGGATTAAACATGTTTCAAGCTTCAAAAGAGTCGATTTGGTAAGAAAATTGCATCACAGATAATGGTAAGAATTACCGTTATCAGATGGCAACGGGTCGAGTTGCGGGTAGGCACTATCCATGCCCAACCCGACCCGTTGCCATCCATAATTGAATGCAACATTGTGAGCAGAGAGAATTTTAATCCTTGAGAGTGCAAAGGAACCTCAAAGGAGGAAGTCAAATGTACTGGATATGATAAGAGTTATTGGGAGTGCAAAGCAAGGTGAAGGCTTTCAAATGGGTTAGTGATTGTGGAGGCTTGAAGGCGATGGGAATATTGTGCTCATATGGTGGGTTTTAAGTGGTGAGATTGTGGCTTCTCCTCCATGCTATAGAACTTAAGCAAAGTTGAGAGGCTCAAGTGGTTCTTAGTGTGCTCTTAAGAGAGGTTTAACCAACTCAAGAGGAAGGGTGGCTTGAGGAAACTATTAGGGGTGCACTAGCCTTGGTAACCTAAGTTTAGTAGTATGATACAAATTTGGCAGTATAACAATACTAAATTCAAAGGTTAATTTACATGGGTGGAAACACCTATATTTATAAGCTTAAGTAACCCTAAAGTGAAATAACTAAAAAGCACTAGACGAGGGGTGAGGGGTAGGTGGGTAGGGAGGGGGAGGGACAACTTTATTATTGTCAAGTTAGTAGTTAACAAACTAGATAAGGTTAAAATAAGTCTGAGTCGTTTCCCAATGAATACAAAATTGATTTTCAAATACTTAACTCTTATGAAGACTCTTAAAGGTTAGTAAAATGCAATGCAATAATACTTAATAATAAAAGTGAAAACCCATCCCAATGAAATTAATTATTTTAAAGAATGTTGTGAGTTTAAATGAAGAACAAATAAAAGACTTTAGAACAATCATGATAAAAAAAAGGCTAATTCCACTATTTTCTCAAGATACATTCATCATCCGCTATTCACATATTATTATTCAATTGATTATTGTTTGAGTTTCAAATTAATTAAAGTACATTCTAAATTAATTTAAGGACGATCTTACAATCAACCAAGGTAGATTCTCAATCAAAAGCAAGACTTTCTAGATTATTCACAATAAATTCAACCAAAATACATTCTCAATTAAATCATATTGTGTTTAATCATGACTATTCTTAAAACTCCTAACCAAATTAAAAGTTAATTAATCAAAGTAATTTCTCAAATAATTATTGTTAAAGTTCTTACCAATAATCAAAGTACATTATCAATTGTTAACAAAAACTCATTTAATCATATGAAACCCTTGAACTCATATGATCAATATGCATGTAGATTCAAACATCTTATGATATAAAAACCATTACTTTTAATGTGATTGAGAGATAAAAGACATAAAAAAAAATAACCCAAATCAATAACTAAATAAATAAAGATATTTAATTCAACTTAACCTTAGAATCCATAATAAAACTACACTGGAATATCTAACAGATATTTCACACTTAATCTTGCCCAAAATTCTAATTTAGCCATTATGATTTTATTCAAAATTGCATCAAGACCTAGAAATTTCTCTAATTGCACTTTAGTCGCTTTATTCTTTTCCAAAATTGCTCTTTAGCCCCCTTTTTTGACAGACCATGAATATGTTAACCAAAATTTGATCCTTTTACCAGATTTACTATCCAATTACGGAATGCCACATGGCAACCCCCTCTCCCACCCAAGTTAGGGTTTCTGTAAAGGAATGGAGAAGCTCAAAGTTGCAACGACTCAAGGTAGGGTTTGACCCTTCATTCGTGGTGCAAGGGAGCTCGCGTTTTGGTTGATTCTCTGATCGTAGGTGTGATACGCTAGCTTATGAAGGCCCGGCAAAAAAGAAACTCATTATTTTTGTTTGGTTTGATGCACCGCAATGACTGCTCACGAGATAGTTTTTGAATTGGGATTTTCTACTCATTGAGCCACATCACTTAATATATTTATTAGATCAATTATGTACACATACAAAGATTACAAATTCTAAATCGACTACTAGATTTTGCTCCACGACATCTCTCCCAAATTAACCAAGAGAAAATAGTATGGAAGGAAATGTTCTTACACATGCACAAAGATAGCAAAGTTTTTATGACGACAGAAAGCTGACCACATTAAATTTTTGTAAATGATTTTCATGTTCAGACTGCATAGAGATTCATTTCATGGTTTAAATTTGACATGCATATTTATGAAATTATCGTACAACTAAGTTTAAAAAATTAATGTCGTATAAAAAATCTAAGACTATAATGATCAAAGAGCAATTTTTTCTTGTTTTATTCATTAAATTTGAATGTACGTCAAATTTTATGAATCTAACTTAAGCCATAAATGAAATTTCATAATGTATAGAATTTAATACACCATTAGTTATCTTGTAAAATAATTTCTCTTTGAATTGCTTTCTGACTATGCATAAAGATTATTTACAGGTAGATTGCTACCATACACGTTATTTACAGGATAACCAAAGAATATGACATGAATGGCTAAACTAAACACAACAGAATACAATAACACTCTTCACTATCTATCAAAACTCGAAAGGAATGGAGCTAGGGATGCCCTTGGTGGTGTTAAACGATTCTCTTCAGATCTCGACTTCAGAGGAGAAGCTTGTGGCATGAGCTCGGATAATCGGATCTTTTCCTTGATAATTTTATTCTGGGTAAAGAAAAATGTTCTTTTAAAACTTGACATAGAAGGCTTCGTAAACGAATTACTCTACATAGTGCATTGCATCGTGTGCTTACCTTAAACTTCAAATCTTCATGTTCCATTTCAAGAGTAGTTATCCTATTCTTGAGGTCCTGGAGGGCTTCCTCGGCCATAGAAGGATTGATGTCCGCTGTAGGTCTTGATATTCCAGCAACCTGAAAGTTGAAGCATAAATAAGGTTGGTTAACAAACCACACAGACTTTGTTTTTATTGCATTGGAGAAGTTGCAAGACAAAGTGCGCACAGAGCAAGAACCATAAATCATTGTCCTGACCTTCAGAACATTTGTGGACAGTCTCAGTAATTGCTGAGCTAATTCTACTTTCTCCTCCTCGATCTCCTGTGACATTATTCACTCAAATATTTAAATTTGCGTTGTATTCAGCTACTCGGTGTACAACACATTACTTCTTTTGTAACTGACCTTCAGTTTTATCATCAGACGTTGCTCCTCATCAAAATTTATACTCGTTTTCACGCCAGCAGAAGAGCGAAGACGAGCAAGGTCTTCTTTGACGCGGGAAAGGAAGATCTCTGCCCTTCGTAGTTTTCCGCTGAGTTCTTCGTTCTGTGTCTTTAACTTGTTGTTTTCCTCCTGTTGCAAAATTCCACGATCAGTCTCAAGATTCAATTCAATAAACAGAATTATATTTTAAAGATACCTTGCCAATTAAGACCAATGAAAATTTATATTTTTTTTCTTATTAATATTTTATGAGAAAAGAACAAAATAAAAATATAATCAGTTTATAGACAAAAAATATAAAACAGTATCTAGTTCTGCGAAAATAGGCAAGAAGCAAGAAGACAATATCAGCTTGAACCTTGAGCTAAGTATAATGATGACCTCTTACCTTAATTTTAGCATGATGATGAATACGCTGCTGAAGGTTTTGCTGACCAGACAACTTTTTAATTTCTTCATCCAGTTCTAGTACTTTATTCTTCTTACTTGTATTTTCCATCTGCAGGAAATGAGAGAAACAAGGCTCGTCAGATAGGAACAGGAGAAAAATAAATGAACCGCTCCAAAAATAGAGAAAGAATAAAATTTTAATTTTCTACCTTGAGCATTTCGTTTTCTGTTTTTAGCAACTGGTCTCGCTGACGAAGGTTTTCCAATGCAATTTGTACAGCTACCAATTCCGCTTGTTTTCTATCCATTTCTTGCAGCCATCTGCCACGTAGGGATTCAGATTTATAAGAATTTTGCGTGTACAGAAAAGAACCTCGTGTTCAAATATAAGATTTGATTCTCAAACCCCAATCTTCAAAAAGAGAAAAAGAATGTGCTATTTAATTACCCCTGTCTCTCCTCAATGAATTCATTCAGCTGCTTCTTAAGTTTAACGACCTCCTGTTCCAGAAATAAACAACAATTCAGTTTAACTAAGCTACACCTTAATAATAGCGCAATCTAGTCGAAAGATTAGACTACCTTGTCTTGAGGGTCTAGAGTAAGAAATTTAACTTTCTCTGTAATATCCTCCGCTTGCTCATTGTCGAAGAGTGACTGCATTAAGGAAATTAAATTAAACATGGGAGTCAATGGGTCAATATAAAACTAAATATTCTCTTGTGAAAAAAGTTCTGCTTCTATGTGGGTACGGAAAATGAAATAGTTTTAGACATTGAGAGAAATCGCTAAAGTTAGATGAGCTTACCACACAAGTGGTCATATCCAACTTTACTCCAAGTAAGTCTCGAATTACATCATGGGTCATGCTCTCGGCAGATGCTAATTTGGCATTCAGTGCAAATATCTAGACAAGGAAAAGTAAAGACAAATTTGAAGTGCATTAATAAAAGCAAAACAAACTACTATAGAATATGCAGTTGAAGAGAAAAGTCAACCTCTTTCTGTCGACATGCTGCCTGGGCTTCTAGTTCTTCAATGCGCAGTCTTGCAGCAGACAGCTCTTCAACCTTCTCATATTTTACCTGTTGAGCCAAGCCTAACCCAATGCATTTGAAAGGAGAACTAGAACCTCGAGACTTGGTGGCATTTTTCTCAGACTTATTTGACAATGCATTGCAGGAATTAGCACTGGAAGAATGAATGGAAAGACCCTCCGGTTTGACTTGCTCAGCCATGGCTTCCAATGCTTTGAACTGATTTAAAATAACAACATACTTAGTAAAATAGAACTTATAAATAAAAGTAAGAATGCAAGATTGATCTCGGTGTGCATAACTGGAGCTGCTAAGCATAAATTACAACTTAGAACTAATAACATCCAAGATTATTTTATTCAGTACGATTACTAACTTTCTGCTTATACTCCTTGGCCTGTGCTTCGGCATGCAAATTTAGCTCAGAAATATGAGCTTTCATCTGTTGAATCTGTAAAATATAGCCAAGAAAAAAACAATTGAATTTTCATGTAGAAACGTCTATCCAAGAGACATGAGTGAGTAGTCACGTAGTAAATAACCTACCTCTACATCCTTTCCTGCTAACTCCCTCTTAAGAAACTGTATGTGATTTAGGGCTTCATTGAGGCCTTTCTCTTTTTCATCCAAAAATCTACAAGAATTGAAATAGAAACAGTAAAATATTTTATACTAACAGATCTATAGAGTACCACGGTAAATTTGTATTGGCATAAAGAAGCCTTTTATGCGCAAAATAGAGAAATAGATGGAGATAAGTGGCCTAAACCTTCTCATGTCACCATCAACATTTTTGACATTTTGCATCATATCTTTTAATGCATGTAGCTCCAACTCTAGATCTTCTCTTTGCAGCCGCTGTCGTTCTGCTTCTTCTTTAATGATGTCAGCCTGAACAAAATAATTAAAAAATCACTTTGTTAAATATCAGCAGCTTCTTGTCAAAAGAAGTGTGATACCTATGAAGGTAAGACAAGCTTCCTGTAAAATATCTCCAGAAAAAGTTACAACTCACTTTGTTTTCTAGTACATTTATAGTACTTTCCAGCTCTTCAACTGATCTCTCTAGAAGTTTCACCTCTTCTTCTTTGTCTTCTGCATATATTCTTCTTGTTTCTGCCACCTGTAATCAATGTAAGAAAATTCAGACAGGAATAAGAAAGAAACAGCCATTCAGCTAGTTTTCTATTCTTTTCTTTTGACTTAGTTTATTCCCAATGCAGAAGCAAATAAATAAAACTCCTTTAAGATATAATACTCCATAACAAAGTTCTTCATGTTAAAAAATGGATTACTCAATAATAATGTCATGAAAGGAAAAGATGCTGCATTATTAATAGATTATGCATAAACCATTACCTTTTGAGTTTCTTGAGCAATTGCTTCATTAGCTTCAGCCTGTGCTTCAGCTTTTTCAAGCCTAACTTTTAGGCAAATTACTTGACCCTGAAGCTGATCCCTCTCAATAGTGAGTTCATCCAGATCACTACTCAGGCTTTTAATTGAACAATCCATTTGGCTTATAACACTGTTCATTTCTAAAATTTCGTCCTCTAAGCTCTCTGTTATCTTCATTCTTTCTCTCAGCTCATTGTCAGACAGTTTTCTTGCTGCCAAGGCCTCTTCAATATTATTTCTAAGTTCTTGATTGTCACTGACTTGCAACTGTAGAGCCTCACGTTCTTTTGAGAAATCCAACTCAAGAGCTGCAATCATATTTGATTTGTCCTGCAACTGAGCTTCAAGCAATTGACAGTTCGCGACAGCCACCGCAAGTTCACCAGATTTAACAGCAAGATCTGCTTCTAATGCCTCCATTGTGACCAGAAACTTTTGAATTTCATCTTTTTGGTCTTTACTGTTAGATGCAGATTCCTGTAGTAAGCTCAGATCATACAATAGTCCTTTTATTACATCATCCTTTCTGGATAACTCAACTTGCAATAAGCTCTGCATTCTTGTTAGCTCTGAATCCTTTAGGGTCAGCTCATTCTCAAGCATGAAAGATGAATTTTCCAACATACAGTTCACTTTCTTTAACTCTGTGTTTTGATGTTCAAGTAAAGAAATCTGTTGGAAAGAAAATTCAGAAGTAACATCCTTCTCTATGACATCAGCGATTACTTTGTCATAATCAGCTTCTAGATCAAGAATCTTATTGAGCAGTCTTTTCCTTGTCTCCTTAACATCAGCAAGTTCACCCTTCAATGCATTATTAGAACAAGTAACATCCTTTAGGGAGTCAATATTTTGCTCAAGGACCTTGTTTACTTCACCCATTTCTGTAATCCTTAAGACATTCTGGTTCAGTTCCGCTAATAGGTCTTTCCTTTCCACTTTTGTGTGCCGAACTTCTCTTTCTAAAAGGGAAACTTCAACTTCCTTATCCATCAAAACCTGTTCTGCTAGCGAAGTTTCTACTTGGGACAAGATTACTTCTTTCTTCAGTTGCTCGACTAATATACAATGCTTGACAAAATACTCCTCCATATTAGCTATATTACATGACATATATTTTAGTTCAGAAGCATAGATAAGCGACTCAAAGTCTTTGGCATACCAATCTGTCATAAACAAATCAGCTTGAGAATCAATGGCTTCAGCTTTCTGTTTCAGTAGTGCCTCTTGATCTAAAAGGGATGTAACAATATCTATATTACTTACATCCAATTCCCTCATCAGCTTAGCAAGTTGGGATCCCATTTCATTAGACCTTTGCAGCATCATCTCCTCCTGAAGCTGAAGGTCTGATATGTTTTTAGCAAAAGTGTTCAGCTTGTTGGTGATATCTACAGCTTCAACTTCTTTCTTAGTTATGCGATCAAAACTGTTCTTGATATCAGCCAGAAGTTTCCCTTTCAATATTCTGCACATATCAAGCTCTTGCTTTGTCCTATAATTATGTTCTTTCAAATCACTTATGGCAGAGTTTGATTGACACAAGCCATGTGAAAGCAAACCATTTTCTGCATGCATCCCTGTTACTGTTTCCAGGAGAATACCCATGTGACATAGATGTAGCACAGACATAGCACAATCTTTAAAAACTATCTCAGACCATATCTTCTCAAGCCATGGCTGTATCAAATTAGTGGAATATAGACATTGAGATTTTAAGCATTCTAAATCACAAGCCAAAGACATGAAATTTTCGGTCGTCATCAATTGGACTTCTTTAATGACATCATCCAACTTAACAGTTAGATCCCTTGTTTCTACAAGACTTGATTCAACAAGGTCCTCTATCTCCCGATCCTTCAAATCAACAACAGTTTGTAAGCTTTCAATATTGCTGACTAATATACCATTTTCATTGAGTAAAGTCATTTCTCTGTCTTTCAGTATCTCAATATCAATCTTCATTGATTCATTAGCTATTACCAATCCATTGATCATAATATCTGCTTCTTTCATCGTATCTTGTGCTTCTTCAAATTTAGCAAGAATACAAGATGCCTCCTGAGATTTCTGTGCTTGAACGATCTTTGCTTCCCCAACTTCAAGTTCAAGTAACTACAAAGAGAAAAGCAATATGCATAAAGCTTCTGAATGTTAACTTATCAGAGAACAACCAAGGCTAACTGAACCCCAAAATCAAGCTCAAGGGAGACCGACACATTAGAAGTTTATAGTGATATTCCAAGCAAATGCAGGATATATTAACACCAACAAGTGTCTATCAGCATGATCGGGGATTGGGGAAGCTCAAGACAACAACAAAAACAAATAAAGCAAACACAATTTTCATATTTGAAAGGGAAAGAAAACAGCAATAATAGTTCAATAGTGGTCACTCACTAATGGATTACCTCTTTCTTTTGGTACCAATGGGAGCTGGCTTCTTTCAGGGGCTTCTCCAGGTTCCTAAGTTTTTGACTGAGTACTTCAATCTTGACTTTGGATTTCTCTTCAAAGTGGTTCATAGCTTCTTGCAGGAAAAGTATCTGTTTTTTGAGGCACTCTATGCTTTGCTGGCTCTTCATTTCACACATTGACATCTCCTTTTTCTCTGCATGCAATCTGGCCATCTCATATTGCACTTCTTTTAAGCTTTCAAGAGCACATTCTATTTCTTTTCTCAAAAGTGAAATGGTTACATCTCTTTCATGCACATCATTAGAAACTCTTCTTGATTTTGAGTCATTCATATAATATCCACATTTGTCCAAATTAAAGGGTAAGTCAGCCTGGTCAACTATAGGTTCTTCAACAGAATGGGGATCTGAATCACTGGTTATATGTGTTTCCGAACAGATCTGCAGCAATGCCATAATAACAAATACTGAATAAAAGTCATTCACATATCACTGACATAAATGAAATATAAGTGACATTGCCAAAAGTAAATCTATCAGAAAGCAGCATTAGTTTACCCTTGGTTCACCAATATCATCACAGTTTGATGTGCAAGCTTCCAATGATTTCCGGTTATCAAGACTGCCTGAAAGATCTGCAAAAGAGCTCATGCATGACCTGAGTGAAGAGACACCATCTTGTAATATCACTAGCTGCTCCTTTGTCTTTGAAATGTCATTATTTTCAATATCTCCAAGCTTTTGTTCCAAAGCACAAGAATGCTCATGCTCCTCAGACAGCTTCTGCCATAATTCATTACATCTTTCCTGTAACTCCGTTATCTGCATTCCTGCTTCAACAATTGAAGTGGATTGTTCCATTACAAGGGCATCCATCCTCTGATTAGTCTCTGCTAATTCACTAAGCTGAATATCCTTATGCTTTAGATCATTGAGGTAATCAAGATTCACTTCTGACAATCTATTCACAACCACAAAAGCAGCAGTTGCACAGTTTGACACTTTGCTGATATGTTCTCGAGCCAAAGCACGAAAGTTCTTTTGCTCCTCTGACAGCTTCTGCCATAATTCATTACACCTTTCCTTTAACTTTGTTACTTGTCTTTCTGCTTGTGCAAGCGAAGCAGATTGGTCATTGAGAAGAGCATCCTTCGTTTGATTAGCTTCTGCGAATTCACTGAGTTGAATACCCTTATGCTTTAGATCATCCAGGTAACCGAGATTCACTTCCGACAATCTATTCACAACCACAAAAGCTGCTGTTGCGCAGTTTGATGTTTTTCTGCTATGATCTTGAGCCATTAACAACTCCTCCTTCAGCTTTGCCACAATAGATGTTTTTTCACTCAGTTGAGAGGTCAATAGGAGAATTTCTTTTTCTTTTTCAGCACACTCCTTCTGATGGGATTCTGTAATCACTAACGTTGCACTTCTTAAGGACTTCAACATACACTCCATATCACTTCTTTTATTGCTTGCATCTTCCAAACATCTTCTAAGTTCATCAATTAATAATTCCTTCTCAGAGATTTTTCTAACCACAATGCCAACTTGTTCAGAAATCCAGATCCGTTTCTGTGGAAATGAATTGCTTATGTCACCAAGTTGGTCAGAGGCATCAACAAGTGCCTCACATCCATCAAAAAGAATTTCTTCAATCTCAGAGGTTAATAGTTCCCATTCTTCAGCCAGTGAAATGAGTTCTATATCTTTCTGGCCAATCTCTTCCTTTAAAATTTGATTATCATTAGTAGTTGTATGCAAGTTTTTGTACACCTCCTTCAATTCAGTTTCCAGATTCAGCATACTCTCTTTCATTTCCTTTTCCTTCAAATGACTGTCATTTACTTGATGCTGGAGCAGGGCAAGTTCTTCTTGCATACAGACAATCACCTCAGCTGTTTCAGCCTCAGCTTGCCGACGGATTTCATCCATCTCCTCTTCATTGGATATCTGGAATGCACGATCACTTTGGTATGACATGTTCAGTTGCTTGGCTTTTTCAAGAGAATCATGCATCCTTCTAAGTCTTACCTGTAAGGGAGACTTATTTTCAAACTCCGGATGATCTGAAGGAAAATTATCTCTAAACTCTTTAGACATAAGTTGATTCTTCAGGGTCATGATTTCACGCTCTTGTTTCCCCATAAGCTCCAGATAATGGCGGTTCTCGTTCCTTATCTCTTCTATCTCTTTGATAGATAATATTTGCTGCGATTCTAGAGCTTCAATAACAGATTTTTCCTCTTTCAGCTCATTATTTGCATCCTCTAATTGTTTGCTTGTCTGCTTAAGACTGTCTTTTGTCATAAAAAGGTCCTGATTTAAGTACGTTGTTTGCTCCTCCAATATGCCACGGAAAGTCCTCTCTTCCTTCAGAATTACCTTCATTATATCTAATTCCAGCTGCAAATTTAAAACATCTTCTGTGTGATTTAACATTTGAGTTTCATGCTTCACCCCCATCGGTGGAACTGCCTGAGTATCACAAAATGGTCCTTTTGTAGAAACCTGTAAAACAATAATGATAAAAAGATACTTCATTTTTATATGACGCAAATTTCATACATAGAAAGGGGTAGTAAAGGACAATAATTTTTGTAGAAGGAAAGACCGTACAAAAACAGCATTCACATTTTCCTACTGATTTGTACAATGTATGGTAAAGACAAAAATGAATATATGTTAAATCAGAATAACAAAACTACCTTTGTAGCAGCAGTTGGGCTGCTTAACATTGATTGAAGAGAGTCTATTTCCCTGTATAAACATGCAATGCAAAAACATTAGCATTTTTACAGCAACGAAATTTGGAACTCCTATTTGTCTGCATACAACCAAATGAACTTCAACAATAGCACAAAAATTATACCTACTGAGTTTTGCATTCTCCTCTAAGCAATAATTTAAATTACGCCTGCATTCCTGTAACTCATCAAGGGTGTTTCTTAGCTGCAAGCCATTAAAAGAAGTGGTCTCACATAATTATTCTGTTGGAAAGAAAAGTTTATATTATGCTATGAAGGAATAAAACCTCTTGATCAAAAGAACTGTTCTCTTTCTTGCAGCACTGAGCTTCCTGCACCAGCGGTAAAAATAAATTGTTAGATATACATTGCATTTTACAGGAAGGATTAATAGTTATTGATGATCACTATTGTAATGATGACTGTATGTCATACCATACTAGTACAAATAATGACATTGGTCTGGTTTAGAAACACAATTTCAGCAAACATTGCTCTAACATGCAAAAAGGAATGAAATGTTCAATAGATGAAAATCATAAACTGTTTCAGGTAATTGTAGACTGACCTGAGGTTGAGTGTCGTGAATTGAACTACGCTGAATGGAGTTTCTTCCATGATATTGAAGCAACTACAGAGCAAAGGTTTTTCAATCGTAAAATCTTAAAAACAAGGAATCTAGAATGGAAATTATTTATGTATTAAATTCTAGAAGCACAAATACTTGTTCCCTCAGAGAAGACACTTCGGCTAAAAGAATATCTCTCTCCCCTTCTTCATAAAACTCTTGATATCTGTACAAGTAGTTGTAAGGAGCTGCTAAAAGGAGAGAATATTTCATAATGACAGTCTTGGTTAGAAAAGATACATTACCTTCTAAGTTGGTCTAGAAGCCTGATATTCTCTACAGCAAACCGAGTAACTTCAGGATTTCGATCAAGTTTGCCCTGAAGTATCTGATTTTCCTCAGAAAGCCTTTTATTCTCTTCCCGCAAAAACGTGTCTGTAGGAATGGAACCATCTAGTCGGGATTCTAGTCTACGAATTTTGTCTTCACGAAACCTAAGCATCATTTTGCAACTCCTAGTGTCCTCTTCTCTTTGACGAACCTGAGTGACAGCAGATTCATAGATAAAGACTGAAGACAGTTGAAATATTAACTCCAATAGAAAAAAGACCTCATAAGAGAATTACCAAATGGTTTAATTGTTCAATTTCAGCTTCAAGTTGCTTGATAGAAATTTCTGCCATCCGTTCTCTTCTCAAAGAACCAGCAAGAGTTGTCTCCAATGATTTTAACTGAGCCACAAATGATTTTGAACATATAAATATATGAAGGTGTGGGGAAAAAACTATATTGTACGGAGATGCTAAGCTAACAACTGTATAACTTTGGAAGACTAGTTTTGGATGTTTCTTAGCCATAGGTAGGTAATGCATAAGCATTCCATCATGAGGGATAGATGCAGGACCTGATATAGAGGATATTTCCATAGCTAAAACTTACGAAAAATCCTAAGGCATAGCCTTTCCATTCCACTAAGGTTCACTCTCCCACAAAATCTAACAGCATAGTCATAACTTTTCATTTTACTTGGGGCAATAATCTCTTAGAAAAGAAATTATTAATTATAAAGAAGTCCTTAATTCCTTAAATCTTGAAGGAACAAGCCATAAAAATAATAGAAATATTGGTTCAATCTTTAAACTTAAATTGTCATCCCACTGGTTATCATTAACATAGGAAAGCTGGTATACCTGTTTGTGGGACATTCTGATGCCCTTGGATTCATAATCAGACATAGTTTCTTCACATTGGTCAACCAAGTCAGTTTCATTTTCTAGAAAACAGTCTTCTAGTTCTAGTGATTGTTTTATATCTCTGACAGAAGCCAAAGAAAATGACAAAGACCTGGAGACATTCTGATGCCGTTTGAGGGTAGAAAGCTCCTCCTGCTCCAAAATTTTACCTTTTAAGTTAAAGTATCAACTCACTCAAAGCTAATACTATCAGAAATAACTGATACCACCTTCAAAAGCCGGATTTGATGCTGTAAAGCTATTACATCCCCAGTAGAATCTTCATTCACCACAGCCTACAATAAAAAGATACAGAATGAAAAGGGGTGATAGGTTGATGAGATTCATTCCTTCAATTCAGACGAATTTAGATATGCCCTCACATTATTTTGTATAAGTTTTGCTCTCTGAGCAAATTTAAGTGTATTCAACGTTTCTGTGGCACAACTGCAAAAGTGAAATGGGTAAGCCCCATCAAGCTTCTACGGCAAGTTGTAAATTTAGATAAAGAAAATATAGTTCCAAATAAAATGAACAGACCAGATAGAAGGGCTGACATTGGCAATGATCATTGTTTTCGAGTTTCCACCAAGAGAGTCCTGCATTTTATGCCAAATAGTGATGAATAAAGAAGAACCCTGAGACTAATAATGATTTAACGGAAACCAGCTCATAAATCAACCTGAAGAAGAAACGTTAGTCTGGAGTCTCTATAAGGGATATGCCTCTGCTTCCCATTTGCCACATCCACTAATATCATAATAACATGACTGCAAGAATGATTAAAGAATACTAGTTACTTAATGAGAAAGAACAAATATGACAATTTGAAATACTTATGTGGCAAGATCATAATACCCCAAGGTAGATAATGATTTATTGATATTAGCCGCTTCTTTCAAACGCTCACCCTCAGCACCAGAAGTCTTCTGTCTGTTATATATAATAATGATAACTCTGTTAGTATACATGCACTTATATCATCCAATTCCCAAGATACAATTGGTCCAATCAACACCATAAGTTAAGGCATACCTTTCTGAACCAGCTAGATCAACCAGGTTTAACCTTGCAAAACGATAATTAGCTGTAGAATCCTTTTCCCATGTGCTCTCAATTACACACGTAAAAACACTATGGGACCTACTGCTCTCTCTATTCATATTTGTTGCTGCAACTTTTCTATTTGCAGAACCCTACATGTCAGAAATGACAACTTAATGGACGAAAGTGCATTCAGAGTAAATATGTATTTGATTTAAATAACAAAGATAGGGAGGGAGTTGTTTGGGGATTCCTTAAAATGAACAAGATGGTCCCATAGATGTACCTGAATTAGAAGCCTTATAATGTCACTCACACTTTGAACCTCGAACTCAGATAAATTTTCAACATAAACACCCTTCTTGACATCTTCACGCAGCTATTAAGAAAAAAAAGGAGCATTGAGAAATAATAAAAAATGCTTTGACAGTCATCTCATGAGTGAAAAAACTACACCTACCAGCAAATTAGTAGAGGAGGGATCAAGTAGATCGGTAATTTGTTCGTTGTAAATCTCCAAGAAAGAACACTTGCAATTGTATTTTAAGTTCTCATCTCTTCCGCTTTCCTCTTCCTGGAAATTTGATTCAGAGAACAAATGTAAAACATAAAAAAACAGAGATATTGATTAATTGATCAACATTGACTACAGAAATTGGACTCTTATATATAAAAAGCTGAATTAGCTATGAAAGATTAATGAATTTACAGCTTGGATCCTGGCAAACAAAAACTCAAATATGCGTGGTGTCATTCCACGATGGGGACTAGGCTTCACATCTAGATCCTCAATTTCACCGAGCATTGTATATGTTTTCCCACTTCCTGTCTGCAAAATTAAAAGAGTCGTCCATCACCTTACAGTTAAAAGATGTCACTTTACTGTCCATTTCTAACTATCTTGCACTAAAACACAGAAATACAATCTCCCAACGGATGACAGAATTTACAACTTAGTTTTTGATAAATGATCCCTGTACTGCACAGAGAGCTAAATTTCTTCATAAAAACGCTTTAAAATGTTAGTTGTGTTAGGCTTTTTATGATTCCTAATTCATAGAAACGTACATATTCTTATTGACAAAAATCCAAAGGCAGTGACGAACTGAAGCTCCTGATTATGATATATGAAAACTTGGGAGTTAACTGTCACTGTTTGATAATGGGAAAACTAAGGAGCGAGCCAACCAAATTCGTTTTCTAATTTAAAATCATAAGATTATCCGATTAGCAATAGATTGGAACATGTGCATAAAAATCTGTTATGCTGTGAAAAAATCCTTTAATTTTTCTTTGCTTTATTAGGACAAGCAATGTTCAGAAAAGATAATGACAAATGCTTTATTAACAGAAAAAAAAAATAGATAATGACAAATGTTGAGCCTTAAATCCATGTTTATAAGAGGAGGGGTAGAAAGAAAGAAGAGGGGCTGAGAACAATGGGCTAAGCATGGAAATGCAAACACAGATTTGGTGATAAGCATAACAGATGTACATGGCAATAGGTCATCGGAGTGTGGGAAAGACAGTGAAGGACGTGTTTGTATTATAGGGTAGGGGATAGAGTAGAAGAAGCGGGAACGGGAAATCGGTGAGGAATTGGTTAGGTATGCCTTGGGGACAGAATGGTAGAAAACGAGTTATCTTGTTTGCAAAGTTGCTATTTTCTGTTTTTTGCTCGTTTCTTTTTCTAAGCTCATCCATTTCAGTGCATACACTACCAGTTTCTATAATTGTGGCTAAGTTAAGGATGTTACCTGTCCGTAAGCAAACATACAACTATTATACCCTGAGAGGCAGTTCTCTACCATTGGAAGACCAGCCAATCTGAAAATCATTTCCTACACAGCCAGAAACCAGAGACACAATTAAAAACTCCTTCCCAACAAGAAATTAGCACCTCAAAAAAGTCATTTCAATGAAACCACACCTGGTCTATGGTTTCACACGCAACATGGTCAAAGGTGAACCGGTTTTCCTGGTGCCCAATCCAACTAATGCTCTGAGAGCTTTCTTGCTTCAGGCATCTGTTATACCCTTGTGTACATCGCTCCATGCTATTGAGAGGACGAACACGAATAATAACCTGTACATAACGAAAATTCAAACCACAAATCACAAAAAAAAAAAAAGAAAAAAACACCAGAATTAAACAAACCCACTCATCGAAATAAATCAGCTGAATTGGAGAGATATCCGGATCACTCACCTGTACATTGTGGTTAATCCAAAACGAAGAATCTTCCTTGAGATCAAAGTGAGGCACTTCGACCGTGTTAACAACCGTGGGAGCCATGCAAGCCGAACTGGGAACCCCTTTGTACAATGCAGCATAGTTCCCCAAACGAGCACTGAAGCCACCTCCATCAGCCTTGCTCCGAACACTTGAGCTTGGGGGCTTAGTCACACTCTTAGTCGGAGTGCTCTGCGTGGAATTGCTCTCGGAACAAGCCGCGACACTCGAAGAAGCTCTCCCCACAGTGCGAGGCACGCGAGGAGTCACATTCCCAACAACATATCCTCTCTTATCATCACCAAACGAGGAAACGGCGTCGTTCTTGTGATTCCAGCCGAACCGGTGTTTCCATAGCATGCTTCCTCCCCCGTGCTTATCTGGCGTGCGAAGCTCGGCTCCTCCGCGACCTTTGTTGTTGGCCTTCGAAGGAGTCCTCTCAATCTTGCTCACGCAATGCGCATCGGGTTCCTGAATTGTGTTCAATGGAGGTCTTGAACCATCCCCGTGCCTCTGAACCGTGGTGGATGAATCCAAAGGATCCACATTCTCGGGTTCTTCGTGTTTTCCAGGGTTTCGGCGTGGGAGTTTGAAATCCCTCAGCATTCTATGGCATAATAAAAAATGAAAAATCAAGCATGACGTCAAAAATAATTTATTTAAAGAAAAGAAAGCGTGTTCAAAATCGTGAAAGGAATTGGAAATTTGCAGGACCTGACGGAAGAGTTGCAGAACAAGATTCCGAAGCGAAAAATTTGAGCAGTGCTGAAATTGCTTCGGTTCTTGTTAGGTTGCTTCAATCTTAGTTCGGCGTGGTGTTGCTCGGGATTTCAGATTGAACTGCAAGGTTGAAGTTCAACATAGATCCAAGTCAATCATTTGCAGACACGCACTCTCTCTCTTTCTCTCACTCACTCACTAACTCAAGCTATTGTTGCTGTGAGGTTTCGACTGATTTGAAAATCCCACTTGAAATCGATGTAAGGAGAAGGGTCTTTGGAGTGAACGGTTGAGATTGGATCCAGAATTCAAAAATGTGTAAAAGTTAAGGCATTCGCGGTTTGGGGATTTGAAATACGAGGGCTTTTTGGTCATTTAAGTGGGTTCTTAATTACAAGGAAATTCAAAAATTTAACGGCTACATGCTTCTTCATGAGAGAGGTGACATGTATTGGGCCAATGGTTCATTGTCATATAATCGAAACTCTAAACAATTATGAACTATTTGTAAAGATTTATAAATGTACATTAAATTAAGTGTCTCACATTCACTTAATTTTGTTATATAAATTTAAATACTAATGTGATTAAAAGTAAATGTACTATAGGATACCTAATCCTCCAATGGTCGACCAGTAACCCGAGCGATTCGCAACGACATCCGACCAGGTGTTGTCGACGACTTGATGCTCGACAACCATATAGGTGTGTACTATAGGATACCTAATCCTCCAACGGTCGACCAATAACCAGAGCGATTAGTAACGACATCCGACCAGGCGTTGTCGACCACTTGGTGCTCGACAACCATATAAGTGATGTCGCGACATGAGGCATTCGCGCGACGAGTCGTCCACTTATGTTGACACGCAGGATGATCGACATACAAAACGTGGTACCGCGATCTAGCGGTTACAGATAAGCGGTTACGCATGTTGGTTAGCCAGTACCGTGAATCACGGAAGTAATTGACTCAGTATCAGCACACGATCTAGCAGTTACAACTTCTAAACAGTCAACTTCAGTAACTGACCGGATTTTCAGGTAAACGGTTTATTACACTATTTTAAATATACAATGCATACCAGGAAAAAAGGTACGTTTTTCCCCTATAGAAAATTAAGAGAGATTTGATTGATCTAATCGAACCCTTATTGACTTGAGCGTCGGAGTGCCTTTGCAGGTACCCAGCCCACCTTAGTTCAGAGAAGCAGAGAAGAAAGAGAGAAACAGTACAGAGAGGATAGCAGAGAAGAGAAGCAATCCAGAGTTGTTAGGTTCGAATCTTGGTCTCCACACCCCTACTGAAACAGTAAATATTCATCAATGTATTTTTCTAATTTTTATAAGAAAAGTATTATATATTTATTATATAATTTTATTGTTAACATATGATTGTAACATATTTATTATATAAAATTTCAAAACATTTATAAAATATGATGTTGATTAAAATTTAATTTTTGAAAAATAAAATATTGGATAATTTGTAACCAACAAAGAGGAATTTAGACACTAATTTTAAAATTTTAATTTGACTTAAATATTTTATAAGTTATTAAAATATATTAATTACATAATAATTATTTTAACTTTTACACACAAAAATGATTTAGTAAAATATTGTTAATAGATTAAGCCTTTTTTATATTTTTAGCGATTACTTCATTAACTTCAACTTTCTCAAGCCTAATTTTTAGGCAAATAACTTGATCATGAATTTGATCTTTCTTAGAAGTGAGTTCATCTAAATCATTGCACAAACTTTTAATTGAACCATTCATTTGACTTATAACATTTTTCATTGATGCTCTCTTGATGGATCTCTCATCTTTTTTCTTCTTCTTCCATTGATGCAAAACAAACTTAAAAGTCTTTTTTTTTTTCTTTCAATCTCCTAGCCTTAACTTAAGTTTATGCTCCCTTGATGGATCTTCATTTAGTTCTCAAGATGGATTTCATCATACACTCCCTTTTAAAAAATGATTTGTCCTCAAATAAAAAATATATTTGAGGAAACACAACTTTAGTTAAATGATCTCCTCCTAAATAAAAATGTACCTACAAAAAATAGTAAATAGGAGTATTATTAAAAAAAAATAGACCTAAACAAAAAACACAAAGAAAAAATGTCTTTTATTTTTTGGAAAAGTTTAATGAAAAAAGATTGTTGACCTTTATTTCAAGAAGTTGTTGTAATGATAAAAGCATATACAAAAGAAGAAAGAAATAAGGTCTTTTATTTTTTAAAATATTTTCTTTAGGAATTTTTTTTTTCCACATAATCTAAAACTTTTTCTTCACTAGATGAAGAATGAGAGTTATCTACGCTTCTAGTGTGTTGATCTTTTAAAAGTAATGTTCCTTTGGAAGGACATTCAAAAGAAATGTTTCCTCTCTCAAAACACTCGAAGCATTGAACATCTCTTGTTCTATCTTCTTTAGATTTTTTTTTAAAGTAATAAGACCAAATTTACAAAAATCTTTTTGTTCACCTTGAGTTATTTGTAACTTGTTACGCAACAAAAACTCAAAGATATTTTTCAAATGTTATGGAGGAGTTAAAATTAAAGGGGAGTGAAAGTGGAGGTAAAAGCATCTCAAAAGTAAAGGTTTGAATCAAGAAATGAGAAACATTAATAAAATGATAAGAATTCAAAGATTGGAAAACTCCCTTTAAAACTCTTGACTCAGTTATGATTGGAAGAGTAGGAGATGCATTGAGTAACATTTTTTCTTTGAGTAAGATTTCTTCCTTCTCCTTTTATCTTCTATTAATCTCTTCTGTGTCTTTCTCCTTCCTTTCTCTTCTTTCTCTCTCTTTTTTCTCTCCTCCCTTTCCTTTATAGCTTCCTCCTTACTCTTAGGAGTTCCTCTTCTCTAGCTTTTGAAGCTTCTTTCTCTTTTTCTTTCCTAGCTAGCTGTCTCTGCACCTTTTTCTTTCTTTCAATATTTATTCTTTCATTATCCCTCAGGAGATTCTAAACTTTTCCTTTATGAAAGAACTTCATTTCAGTTCTACTATTTTCTCTATCTCTCACCATGAGTTCTTTCTTTTCATGTTTGAGCTCTTGATTTTTCTTTAGAAAATGTGGAACAAATTTTCTTCTCATGCATGCTCTTAGATCATTCCAAACTCTAATTGGTGATTTGATACCATTTTTAACATCATTTTGCCTTTGATGCCACCAATCATATGCATGTCTCACAAATTTAGAAGAACACAACCAAACTATATGAAACTTACTACACTTAATAATGAATGGAGGAAGTTTTTCAACCTTTTCTTCCCAAGCTAAGTATGACATCAGATCAACTTCTCTAACAAAATGTGGAATTTCATTCTCAACTCTTAAATGCAATTCATCCTCACTATACTCATAATACAAACGATCATGATCCTAAAAACGATCGTGCAAACTAGAATGGTAGAAGTTTTCATTGTCGTGACTATTATGAAGCTCATTTCTATTAGGAGAGGTGGATGTTTCTCTTATGTACCTTCTTTTCCTATGTAAGGTTTTCTCTTTTTGGTCCATTACAAATTTAGTAAACATACTCTCTAGCTTACTTATTTTTTGTGAAAGTTCATTCCTAAGATGTAAGTCCTCTAAGTTATCTTTTATTACCATGAACACTTGAATAATGAGCATGTTTACTCATGTTATGAAGTTCAAAAAAGTTCACAAAGGTTTTCAAAACACTTCACAACTATGAATGAAAAGAGGCTAAAGAATGAAAGCAAAAAAAGCACAATTTGAAAGGTAAACTCAAATGGAGTAAGATGACACAATACTTCAAAGAAATCTAAGAATGATAAGCAAAAAATTAAGGCTATCAATTAGGTAAGTACTCAAAAGGAATCCCTAAGGAAAAGTGATATAATAGACTATTAAAACCAAAATAAAGCTAAGAATACAAGTCCAAACAGATTAGTCAATTTAAATCACTTGCTCGAAAATGCAAACTACACTAGAATTCAAGTCCAAAAACTGAGTTCTTAATGTTGTTGTGTCATTTTCTTTTGATAATTTTTTTTCACTTCTTTTGTCCCTTTTATTTTCTTCTTTTACTTTGTTTTATATAGAGGGATCTTCTATTTTTGTCAATATAATTTCAAAAACAAAAAAAAAACATCATATTTCTTACACAACTACTCATACTCAAATTCAAGGCTAAATCAAGTAATGTATATAGGAAATCCTAAGGAATCAGATGATTTTTTTGACAACTAGAAATGGAAACTTAACACTGAGAACTTGTTTAGGAACTAAAAAAAGTATGAATACACTAAAAAAAATCCAAATTCAACCTAGAAACATCAAAATCCGAAAACCAACGCACACTCTAGAACAACTACTAACCTTTGTTGAGTGTTTTATCCATAACTTTCTCCACATAATTTCAAATGAGATGATTCTTTTTTTGTCGGAAACTAGACTCAAAGAGATTTCCATTTACTACTGTAAGTACATATCATTTGGACCTCTATTATGGTTGCAATTAAATTACAAAAATTGACATGCAGACAACACTTGAAACTAAATTTCGAAAAATGGGTAGGCTTGACGTTTTCAATGTTTTCAATTTTTCTTTCAAGTTCAATAAAAATGTGATGACATATATGGATATACAAGACTTAGGATAAAATAATAAGATCATATAATCAAAGAAAATGACTCAAAACATGACCCAAACCCATGACACATACCTAGAACTCTACACATGTTCAAACAAAAAATGGAAATTCTAAACACACAACATAGTGATGGAAATGATGAAACAACAAGAAAATGACAAGAACAAAAATGAGTAAGAACTTAAGACACTTATCTCTTAGACTTCCAAAATAGTGACCAAAGCTTTAGATACCAAATGATGGAGATTTCTTTGAAGATGTTCCTTCAACATAAGATCATCTCTATGATGAGTTGATGAAGCTTCTCCAAAGAGATGGACTCCATGCGATTAATGAAAGTAGCAAAAGCAAATAAAGATGAAGAGATGAAGATGTTGGCATTGAGTAGTCTTGTAGATGTCCTTCTAGGAGGTAAGGGTAACCATGAAGGAGAAGGTATGATAGGTCTAGAAGAAGACATTTCATAAGGTGAGAACTAAGGAAGAGTAGTCTTGCAATTTTAGCAAAGTAACTTTACATTCAACTAAGTTCTAAAAATTACAAGAGGGTTGTCTCTCCTTTTATAGGTGAAGGAGATAATGATGAAGAGGAGCTCTCGTTCATTTCAAGAAAGCTCCAATCTATATGGAGGAAAGGGAAAGGTACAATGTTTAAGAGCAGACACTTCAGATCTGGTTCTAAGATCAACATAAAAGACAAACGACTAGAAGATACAATTGTTTGTTTCGAATGCAACAAACTTGTACATTTCATATCCGAATATCCCGAGATTGAAAAGATGAAAAAGAATTTAGTCGGACCTAAATATGAAAAGAAAAAGATGTTGATGAACACCATGGAAGACCTGAACACATCTGGCGAGGACGAAGATGTCAAAGTGTGCTTGGTAGCAGGGAATGTTGAGAGTACATCAGACGATTATGATGATGAGGTAAATTTTTCTGATTACACTCAGTTCAAAATGCATATTATGAACTTCTATCATATTCATCCAAACTGTCTAGTACATATAAGGATTTATGTTATCAACGAATAGAACTCCTCACACAGAAATAATCTAAAAGAGAAAGTAACTACATCTAGAGATAATGTGAAGACACTACAAAAAAATGTTAGGATAGAGTTGAGTGTCTCAGAATAGGATAAAGAAGAAACTAGGCAACAAAATAAGAAGCTTATAGAAGATATAATAGTAGCCAAGAACATAAATTACTTAGAATCCCTTATACATAAAAATGATACCCTTACTAAAACACTAAGGAAAACACTTGAAAGAAATACTAGACTAAATCGTTTATTAAGAGAAAGTAAGCATTCATACTCCTGATTACTCTCATAAGAGGTTTAGATTCTTAATTTGTTAGTGTTGATCGTTTCATTACAAAACTTCATATAATATTACGTTCAATATTTTTTATCATTAAAACACTTTAAAAAGATTAGACTCTTTGGGTCTTGATAATATCTACGTCGTATATTTCATGTTAATTTCATGTTAAGTAATTTGACAATAAAATTTGAAATAAAAATCTTTTAGACAAAATATATATTAAAAATTTATAAAGAATATATTTATTTATGTATTTTTAGGTATAAAAGTAAAGTTTTAGTCTCGGTAAATGTTAGATTTATCCCTTTTAATAACTAATGATATGTTAATATTTGATTTTTGAATAATATCTATATATTTTATGAAAATCATAAAATTACTAGTGTAGCAAAAATCAAAAACCATATATTCCTAATCTTTCAGTATGTGTGACCGTTCTCATTTCACATGTTCCCACTTTATATATATATATATATACATGTATATGTATACATATATATGTATACATACATATGTATACATACATATACATATGTATGTATACATACATATGTATATGTATGTATACATACATATGTATATGTATGTATACATACATATGTATACATATGTATATGTCATGAAAAGGGGAAGGAAACTCTATAAACAGACAACAAAATGTAGACGCAATTATGTGTTTCTCATTTAGAATTTCAGTTTTATTTTGGTAATTTACAAAATAAATGTTCGCTCAACATAAATTATAAACTTACACTTAAGTTTTAATTAAAGAATGCTATTAAAAGCACTGAAAGAACCTCATCCAAAAGATAAAGAAGACCAATTCACACTTTATATAAAAATAACCCAAGTATAAAAAACATCAAGTAATGAGGTAAGATCAGTATAACTTAAAAACAAGCAGGATGGATTTCTCCCAGCACAAGGAAAATTCCATAACACAATCCTTCATGGTAGAAAGTGAAGTATATTTGTAAATATTTCACAAAGCAATGAAGAACCTTTAGACATAACACTGTATTGACTCTCAAAATCAGCTGAATGGCCTTCCACCAACTTACATGGCATACACTATTTCTCCACTGCTATCTAAGTCAAGATCAGGATCTGTATCCATGTCCTCATCAATATCCAAGCTACCAGTAAGATCATGGTTGGGAGACTGAGATCCAGCTGCAGGAATTGTAGCCTCTCTGATTATCTGCATGATTTCTTCAATGCTTTGCATTGGTTGATCAGGCTCCTCAAACTGGTTGTTGCTATTCCCATCCATCAGATCACTTGGAAGGTTCTTCAAAAACCACTCGTGGTTTCTAATTTCAGGAATACTTATTCTCTGTTGTACAAACAATTTTAGTTTCTATGTTAAATGTCAATGTCATCATCCTTCAAACCAATAAAAGGAGATCGTCCTATTAAAAACTGCTATCAATGATAAGTTTGTTGGCTATCATAATAATTAGCTTGAAACGCATTCGTAATGATTTCTATTCGATTCATTGTTTAATGATGATAATACATGAAGATTAAACAAATGTAACGACAAAAACACTTACTTTTGCAGGATCAGCAACAAAAATCCTTGATATCAGATGACGGCACTCGGGAGATATATGAACATAGTCTGGAATTGAGTACTGAACATTCAAAATCCTCTGCAACAAACATGCATCAGTTTAGGAAAAGTAATTTCATAAAAGTACACCACGTTGACTGAAAAAAAAATGCAGTTAGCTACATGTATTGTCTTGCGGAAATTTTTAGGTTCCTCGGGATCCTCAAATGGATATGCTCCCACCAACATGACATATAAGGTCACCCCACAAGACCACACATCTGCAATCTGTCTCAAAATTGAGTCTCAACATTAGTATGAAGTAAACAATTAAAAAGCTTGTCAGAATGCAGTGGTGGTTTATCAACATCAGGGCTTCAAATGTTTTAATGTATACCAAGCTAGTGTTATCACAAATCTTTTATTCTACCCATAAATAAAAGGTATTTATGGACATTAAAATTTTCTATTAAAACTCAACCTAAATCAATAGCATCTTCATGGGAAATTTTGAAAGTGTCACAAGTTAACTAAATCCCAAGTGATAGAAGTTACAACATACCTTGCCATCATATTCCTTCTTAAGCAAAACTTCTGGAGCGATATATGCAGGGGTTCCCACTGTAGATTTTGGTTGAGAATGTAGCACTGAAGACTGAAGAAGTAGGACAATCAAGATGCATTGGTAGTGCAAATTTATCCATTATCAACAAATGTCAGATAAAAAAAGAATGCTTGATCTTGGACTTGAAGAAACCTACAAATTCATTAACTTTCTAAACAATGCCCAGTTGAAATTTTAGCGCCACAGCCTTCAATGCAGATACTACAAATGAAAAAGCATCGTAGAGAATGAAACTACATATACCTTTGAATAGCCAAAATCACAAATCTTCAAACGAGGAGCTGGACTACCATCCAACAATGTGTTTTCTAACTTCAAGTCTCGATGGCATACTTGCTTCAATAAAGAAGACCAGAAAATATAGAAATAAAAGTCAGCTATCTCATGATACCTTTTTCTGAGCTACACATAACTAGTAAAAGAAAAGAGTGTATGTTCAAGTACCATTGCATGACAATAGCTAACCCCTGATATAAGTTGTTGGAAGAAGAAGCGTGCCTGCAGCACACAATTACAGAGATTAAAGGCATATGCAGTAGCATTACACAAATGAATGAATGCAACAGATGAGAACCTCATCCTCACTGAATCGCCCTGCATTGCATATTCGCTCAAATAGCTCTCCTCCAGAAGCATATTCCATTACAATTGCCAAATGTGTTGGTGTCAATATAACCTAAACTCACATAAGCAAAGGACCAATTACAATACTTCTAACATACGAACAAATAGCATGAGACATTAGGAGTTTACACACCTCCTTGAACCTCACAATATTAGGATGCCTCAGAGATCTGTGATTTATAATTTCTCTCTGTACATTTTCATCTATCTGTTAAGAATCAGCATGACTCTGCCGTCAGGTCTACCAAACCAATTTTACCAACAAGGCCATCATCCAAATTTTTACATTGACGAGATCATAACAAGCAAAAGTTACGCTTAATTCAACTTGCGTTAGTAGTAACCAAAAGAAGTAACGACAACATGAATTCTATGAAAGAAACTGAAGAGAGAAGCTCAGTTAACCAAATCAAGTGATCCTTCAAATGAGAATCTTTAGTTAATCAAAACACTTAAAGCATAAATCCTACGAAAAAATCAGTTCCAAACTTCCACCCCCACATACAGCACAAACATCATTGATATGCACGTTTTTTATTTTTGGTTTCCCCATGTATTATATATCTTCCGGAAGGCTTCCGATTGAGATACAATCAAACATTATAACTAGACACCTCGTTCAACAGAGGTTGTTGGTTACGAGAGACTAGCTTTTGTTGGTTAGTTGGTTGATTGATTTGCGCTATAAGTAGCAGAAGAAGGATAGAGAACGTAGATGACAAACCTTTTCACCTCTCTCAATATACTTAACAGCAACAAGTTCCTCGGTGAGCTTGTCCCTCATGAGCCTTGCTACACCGAAGTTGCCAGAACCAATGTCACGCAGGAGTTCGTAGCGATCACTGTCATGCATGATCGGCATATCCATTCCTGGCCCAACAGCCATAGCAGACAGATCTATTTGGTTTAAAAAAAGAAGTTTTATTGAAGCACAGCACCCCCAACAAGAAGCTAAACTCTCACATTATTAGCATTCCGAAAGATAAAGCAAAAGCAGAAAGGTGACACCGAAGCCCCGGCTGAGGAGGAAGAAATGCGTGGGCTTTGACGTGGTTGGGTGTGGGCCACAGGATTTAGAGCTGGTGGGTGAAGAAAGAGACCAGAAATGGTTCCACCCCGTGAAAGCTTCACCAACCCAAATGAGCATTTGGGATTTTCAGAAGTTGGATATGTACACCATGCATAGTATAGTAGTAGAAGCAGTACAATTTGATTGATTCCAGCTGCAAATTGGCGGTGACACACTCGTGAACTGTCTCTCTCTAGATGCTTCTGTGTTATATGCTGTCTTTCTGTTCGGTGCTCTTAAGATTTTACTTCTTTTATATGTTACTACTGCAAACTTTACGTTTTCTTTCGTTTCCAACCGGAACAAATAGACCTAGTACAAAGAGAGTCGAAGAATGAAAAACATAAATATAAATGAGAAATAAAATAAGAAATAAGTTATTTTCCTATTTTGTATGCAAACATAAACAACAGATTTTATTTATTTCTTAAAACATTTCTTCGCACTTTGTTTTTCTCTTTTAGTATTTCATTTTCCCTCATTTTCATTCGTTCCCGTCCTCTATTCTCTTATTTTCCACGAACTAAACAAAGTGTAAGGGATCAATCGGATTTAAGTCGTAAAATATAATTTCGCATTGTCAAATTCTTGAAGAAAACCATAAGATTTTTCCTTAAAAAATATGGTTTAAACGTTAGACGATATTAAAATAAAAAATTAAAATAATGTATTAAAACACGAAAACAATTCTAGATTTTTTATGAATGTGAAGTTTTGAAAGTGATTTATTAAAACTTGTACACATTTTAATATTCACATGGCTTTTTATAATTATAAGAATTGTAATTAAATAACTCATAGCTTTTTTATCTTGTAAAGAAGGCTTTTACAGTTCTTTATTTTTTTTGTAATGATTAGTTATTTGCATTTGAATTATTTGGTATCGTAACTAAAGGCAGAAATGGCCTCCTTATTTAGCTATTTTATTTATTTTCAATGTTGATCTATTACGAAAAAAAACTGCTAACAATAACTAAAAAATTTCACAACATTAACCACTACTGTTGTCAAAAAAGGTTTTGATGAAAGTCAGAACTATTGTAATAATTTTATATGTTACGATAATTCTTGAATTGCCGTTGTTAAATCTGTAAAATATAACAATAATGGTCGTGATATTTAGTAGCAATTTATATTTTCTTAAGCGTTTATAGGTACACTCAATTACTACAAGAAAACATCAAAAAGCGTTCCAATAAAACCCTCGGTCTGACCCAACTACCAATGCTTATGCGACGATTTAGTATGTGGAACGGACACTTCTTTAAACTGGGGTAGTAAATTTATTATAATGAGAGGTGTCTGACTGTGAAATTCAAGCTTCATCATCATGTCTATTTTCTTTTTATGAGAAAATATTAATAGTAGTTAGGGCTAAGACCTCCCTGAAATTTTATTTTTAAAAAAAAAATTGCTGTTTGTGTGTGCTAAACCCTCAATAAAATTTTATTTTTTAAAAATATTGTTCTTAAGAGGGCTAAGCCCTTTAAAGTTTTATATATTTTTAAAATATTGTGTGGATTAAATCCTCACTGATATTAATTTTTAAAAATATCAAAGGGTTTCTCCCTACACCACCACATTCTTTTTTCCGTACTTCCTTATTTTCAATTTATCCTCGTTAGCAAATTAAAGATGATGGTTAAAAAAATGTACTTCTCACCAATATTCAATTACCTTATTTAAACGGTTTCCACAGTATAAAATGCATCCCCACACACTCATGGAAATCACATTCGTCACCTTTTTCCTTCACTTCACTATGCTATGTTGTTGTGTTTCTTGTCATGGTGGTTCTTTGTGGTGGTGGTGTGTTTGTTTGGAGGTTGGAGAGTTTCCTAGAAGAGTTTGGTGGTCAAAAAGGTGGTCTTGTGCTAGTGGTACATGGTGCAAGAAGGTGTTTCGGTGGTGGTGGCGACGCAGCAGGAGGAGGAGATCGTCTTAGGTGCGAAAGCAAGATGGAGAACTCTTCAACGGATATGAAGATATGTCAACGAGAGGTGCGGAAGCTAAGTCATTGTTCCTTTCCAATGGTTTTAATCTATAGAGCACCTCTCTTACTAACACCCCATCATCTACATATGTAACACCAAGTAACTCCGTTTGTTATGTTTCATTATCCTTTTTAGACTTTGTTTTCCATCAACGAGTCGATGCATAATAAAACACTACGAACAAGCTTTCTTTTCAAATATGGGAGTTGTTGTATTTCATTCATATGCACATCCTTTTGTTCCTGTAAAATGACATCACAAACAGTAGAGAAAAATCAGTAACAAATACATTTTTCATGCTTTGTTTCTGTAGTTATTTTTCTTTTTCTTCATTTTTTTCTTCTTTCTTTTTTTCTCATTCTTTATTCACTCTTCTTTTCTTCCTTTTATATTCTTTCTTTTTCTATTTTCTCCTTCAACCTATGTTGATCCTTATTGACTTGTCCTGATGTCACAAATTTCAGCTTAATTTTATGTTCCTCATGCCTCAAGAAAAGTGAGCGTTCATCAAGTTTAAATGTTTTAAAAAGAAGCCATGATCATCCTAAAAGAAGATGACAAGAGTCCATAAGAGCATATCACTCATTGTCCAATAGTGAATTTTATCCACGCTTCTATTTGGTAAGTGGAGCTCCTCCACCAATCTTTGGCTCACAACATTGTTGACACTTCCATAATTGTTTGCAACTAAACATGAGTGACATTCGATTAAACACCTTGTATAGAAATTTTCCATCGTCATGCTAAACCCAAAGTCGAATCTCTGATACTAAATGATTTGAACCCCATTTTCACAAGGAATATTTTAGAATATTTTTAAGGTTAGAACCTTGTAGAAAATTTGAAAAATTAGAAAGAAAGTTGACAGTATTTTGGAAACATCGATAACTCGAGCTATAGAACACTACTTGGGGTGATTCCAAAATAAGGTGAAAGTCCACGTTTTGAACTTTAATTTAGGCTCAAGAATCACTTAGTTTGGACATGTGGAATGTAAGATCCTTGAAAATATTTGTAAGTCAGATACTAAATTAAAAAAAAAAAAAGTAAATAGTGAATAGTAAATTGTGAATAGTAAAAAGTGAATAGTAAAAAAAATTATTTTTGGAAAGGATAAGTGTTCCACGTAGCTTTGAGATCAGAATTCACCAATTTGCAAATAAAAAATTATTTTTGTAATAGTAAAATGAATAAAAAAAATGAATAGTAAAAAATGAATAGTAAAAATGAATAGTAAAATTTTTTACTATAAATAGCCAAGGGGGGAGGCTGAAAATTTACACCAAAGAACTTAGAAAATTTTTGAGAGAAGAGAGTTGGAAGAATTTCTAATTTCAAAGGGGATATTCTGGAAGTTTTCAGAGAGCGAGGAGATTAAGTCTGTAATAGAGGTAAGGGAAGCTAACCTTGAGTATCTCCTTTTGTATTATCTTGAGTCTTGAATATGCTATATTTTGCTTTTGTCTGATCTTAAATCTTGATTATGGAGTATTTTGTTTCTGTATGATTTTGAATTTAAATGAGAGTATGCTTTTGTGTTGATATCCAAGTGTGATAGTTGTAAAACGTGATATTGATTATGTTATGCCATTTGTATGTTATTAGTTGTTTATTTTTGTATTTTGGAAGGATTAGAAATTGTCTAACCGGCTCTGCCAGATTCAATTTCTTGTTTCCCCAAACGTTTTATTTCTTTACTTATTTATTTTATTGCATTTTGGAAGGATTAGAAGTTGTCTAACCGGCTCTGCCAGATTCAACTTCTTGTTTCCCCAAACTATTTATTGCTTTACTTATTTATTTTATTTCATTTTTGGAAGGATTAGAAGTTGTCTAACCGGCTCTGCCAGATTCAACTTCTTATTTCCTCATACATGTTATTGTTATTGTTATTTAATTATATTGTATTTTTGGATGGATTAGAAGTTGTCTAACCGGCTCTGCCAGATTCAACTTCTTGTTTCCCCATGAATTTTTATATTAAGATTATTTTTATGATTGTCAAATATTGTATTCTTCTATGACCATTTATTGTAATGTTTTATTATTGTTAATTGTTTATAATTATCTTGTATGAATTCTATTATGGATGTTTATTGTGATGAATTTATTGAATGAGTTTGTTGGCTGAAATTGATCTTGTTGGGAGGTTTGGAATAAGGGTTCTGTAATAACTTGTATATGGGTATTAAATAGATATACAGATACTGGTTGAGGTTGTTGTAAGAGGAAGTAAAATTAAGCATTTTAAGATTTAGAGCATAAGAAAATAAGGTAGATAAATTAAATAAATAAATTGTTAATTATTGAGGACCTCCCTTTGTTGGTAGGATAGAGGAACCTTAAAAAACCTGAGTTGGCACATCCCTGATCATAGAGCAGCCCTGGCCTGGTCCAGTCAGTTGTGACTAGTCATATGTGCTGGCGTCGAAGGTGAGTTTGATGCGTTCAGACATCTGGGTCCTCTCCGGTGACCAATTGGGGTAAAGAAAAATCTATAATAGGATGAAAATAAAATAAAACAAGTTGATTGTAGATGCATAATATTATCATGGTAAAAATTTCATATATATTTTATTTATCATTACATTGAGCCCAGACTTTAATATGTAGTTCTTAAGATATGTTGATATATTTTGGTTGATCCATGATCTTTGTTTGGTGAAAATATGTTGAGTTATACTCGTTATGGGCAAAATGAGTTTATAATATGAAGCATGATATCTGGCAATATGTTTGATTTATTGATACCAAAACGGGTGATTATGAATTCATGATTAAAGAATGAACATGATTGAGTTAGGTGGATAAGAGGGTATGAATTGTTAGTTTTATGAAATGTTGGGGTGGATATGAGAAATCATTACTTATGAAATGATGTTTACTACCGGGAGTAGTTTGTTCGAGTTATACCATGAGAGTTTGGTATGAGCAAAGTAACACTTGAGGTTTATGAAAGCAGGCAGAAAGTGGTCTGACCATAAGGCTTTGACATAAACATATGATTCGTAAGTTTTATAGAAGCAGGCAGAGAGGGGTCTGACCATAAGGCTTCAGAAAGTAAGACATAGTATATAAGTGAGGCTTAAGGAAGCAGGCAGAGAGCGGTCTGACCATAAGGCTTCATGAGTAAGCATGGAACACTTGTAAGATTTATGGAAATGAGAAAGATGATTTTGATAATGATGAATTAATGACATCGGAATAATGATATTTTATCAATTGCAGAAATACATGATTATAATATTTTTATTACAAGTTTAATGATTTTATGATATGGTTGGCTTACCCTTATTTGTTTGTGCTATGATCATATAACTCATGTTATATGTGAATAGATAATGTCGCAGATGCGGTTGAAAAAGCTTAGAGATGAGAGAGACGCGGGGAAAAACTTTTAGGGATATTTTGTAAAAAGAATAAATTTGTATTGAAAAAATTATGTTGTGTAAAACTTATAAGTTGAAATTCGAATTTATGTTAAGTGGTGAAGACTATATTGTTTGAAGTTTGTAAGTTTGGTATTGTACTTTGGGAGAATTGAAATAAAGTTTGATGGTTTATAAAATATATCAAATTAATTTAGTCTCTACTATCAGTAATACCCTTTAAAATATTAGGGTGTTACATGGAACAAATTTATGATTACGAGATAAAATTGGACAAAATTGAGTTTATAAACATCGAATTAAGAAAGAAAACGAGGTGCAATGAAAAATGGAAGGATATAATCATTATTTCAAAGGGACGGAACACAAAAAGGATGGCAAAGTCCTTTGATATAGCCAAGGGTTCTTGAATCCTCCAAGAACTTAGGAGAATCACTCTCATTAACCCCATTTTCACTTGTTTTTTTTTATGATGAAATGGTTAAGCCTATTAAAAGCTTTAGCCATCAGAATTGCAAAAGAGATAACGACTTATTTTAACTATAATATGTGGTAACCAAAAGTCACCAAAAACATTTAGTTTTACATCATTTTGGTCTTCCAAAGGTTAATGACTAAGTGGCCAATTAGGCATTTATTACAACTTGAAATAAAACCAAAATAAAGCTCATTAATTAATTAATCCAAAGCATAATCTGGTAAGCTAATTTTACAAAGGATTGTGCAATTATTTAAACAAACTAATTACTTAAAAGCTACAACAAAGTGGCATGTCACCATTTGGTTCGATTCACATCCCTTTGGGTTGTCACAAAACATTGTCGAAGTTCCCAACCACCATGGGTGGATGTATGATCATTGTTACATGGTAGAAGGGGTTTGAAGGAAACTTTTGTCTAGAGAGTTGAAGAGTTTGTTCGGACAACAAGACAATATAAATGTTACACTCTTGATGGAGGGATTAGATATTCATGCATCCAGTGCGAATGTACTAAAATTTGGAAAGGTGAAGTGGTAAAAGTTCACCTATACCAAAAAGGATTCATGCAAAATGACAAGATTTGGATATTTCATGGTGAAGAAGTTCCCTCTACCTCGACTGCACGTGAATATTGACAGCCCTCAGGTTCGAACACTTTTGTACATATTTCTAAGATAGATCAATTTATGTATATGCAAAAGATGGTAAATAATGCTCTACTCGACATGTTAAAGAACAACAAGCCGCCGATAGTCGTTTATAAAAGTCTCTAATGAAGTCACTTAAAGGTTTTATAATTTATTGGCAGAGACAAATGAGTCTTTATTTAAAGGGTCAACAAAGTCAAAATTGTCAATGTGTGTAAGCCTTATGGCTTGCAAAATCTGGTCATGACATTCTTACTCCCAGAAGCATAGATTTATCTTCCACAACCTTAATCTAGCCCAACATTATCCCATTAACAACCCTCTCCAGTCGAGCCCACTTTAGTTTGGTCACCTCCATAGTAGTAGCAACAACATAATGAAGAAGAAGAAAATAATTCGAATGACTATGTTGATTATTAGGACTTTATTAGCTTATAAACATTTACTTTAAAACTTCTATATTTTATTAATGACACTATATATAGACATGTTTTAGTGAATAATGTTATGGATTTGATTATCAATGCATTATCTCCTTGGTTTCATTAGGTGGTTTCATCTTCAGATTTGATTGTGATGGTGTAGGAAATATTGTTCACTGCACTCAAACATGTTATTGTATTTACTAATGGACTATACGGACATATAAATATGTCGGTAATGCACTGTATTCGCTCAAGTATTTACTAACGGATATTGACTACCGATAATTATCAATGACCAATATTTATTGGTAAATGTTTCCGACAATACTATTACCAAAGGAATTTTGCTATTACTGAACTATGGGTAATTCCAATTTTTTTTTGTAATGTATAATGATGACAAGAAAACCAAGAGCAAAACCAATCCCTTGAACTCACTCAATTAACTTATCACGTTTGAAAAAAATATGATCAATTGTAAAATTGTTTGTATAATCTAACTCACATTTCATTGATAAAAAAAGATAAATCTAACAAAGTTCATTTTTACTTATGAATTCATCAAAGTGAAAGGATAATATTTCATATTACAATATAGCAAAACATCACTACTATTGAATACCTCACTTCTTTAGTAATAATAATTGAAGATCAATAAATTGTTAAAACAAAACAAGTAAAAGAAGGTTAAAAAAATTAAAAAGAAAAAAGAAAATGAATAGCTAATTTCGAAATTCGATAGAATTGCTAACGAGATATTGAAATCTAGGGAAATAAATATCAAATTTCAAAATCTAGTAAGTTTTTGGATCGAATTTTAAAATCTGGTTAGTTTCGATATCCAGTAAGTTTTTAAATTGAATTTCGAAATTCGATAAATTTCATAAATAAGATTTTGAAATCTAGTACATCCAAAATATAATAAAATTCAATATAAATTTTAAAGAAAATAAATATAAAATAAAGAAGATGAAAAAAAACCAACTTAATGAAACTACTAGAATGAAGAATAAATACAAAGCACACTACAAAACCAAAGGACATCAGAGACGAAAGAAGAAGAAAATGCGTGAATATGACTTAGGATACATGTCTTTAATAGATATAAAGGGCTAATTACTGCTTACCTAATTTCTTTTTTATTTTTTTATTTTTTTTTAAGTTATTTCTATTATCATATGAAACTTGAAGATGCAGTAAGAAAACTTGGGGTGTAGGAAGAAAGCCCCATCGTGTTTTGTAATACATAGGTCCAAGTTGTTGATTCGGTCATCCAATGTTTAGGCCCAAATTGGTAATGTTAGAGTGTAGAATATATTGTCATCTTAAAGTTTGGGAACATATTTGTTTGAATGCAATATGCAAATACGATCAGAACTTCATTTTCATCCGTTTTCCTCTTTTTTTGAAGTCTGTTTTTCTTTCTTGAAATTTATGAATGAAGTTTCATAAGCCCAGGAAAATGAGGGAAAAAGTTGTTTTTTCTTTTCTTTTTTGGCGTAAACGATGTTAATGAAGCGTGAAGCATGAGAATATGAACTTTTCATATTAAAGTTAGGATCTTAAAGATTATATATATATATATAATCATAATTATTATAAAGGTATTTAATATCGGTCACAGATTTTATCTTCCAAAATACAATTTTTTGTATTTCCTAGTTGAACATTCAAATAAATTGCTAATCCACTAAAAAGATTTAAAAAATAAAAATACTCTTTTTATGCTTGAAAAATATAGAAATTTCCGGTAAGAAGTAGTTTAGACAAACTTATATTCTCTTTCTTGTTCTGGATAAGCGATGGGTTTAAGAGAATACATTCTAACATTCAAATCAGAATTGCTTCTTGATCGAACGGTTACGAAATCTTGTTTTATAATATGATCGTTCGATCCATTCGATTTTACATCCAGTTATACCTGACCGGTAGGGTCTAAATATAGTAACAGTTATATATATTCTAACTATAAAATTTTCATTTTTTATATTTATAACATTTTTTAAAAAAAAATTGTATAATATCTGGTCACAAAAACATATCTACTCATACAATATGCAATATATATACAGAAAAAAACTCGTTAATAATTTGAACATATTCTAGAAATCACATATAGACGAGAAAAAAAATATGTTGAATATTTTGAACCACATACGACCACACAATATCACATACATGCAAGATTTTTAAAATAACTCAAGAAGAGGTAAAAAAATGAACTTTCTCTTATGAATATTATATGATCAATAAAATATGTATAATTGAATATCGTAAATCTAAAAGGAATATAAATATAAAGTAACTGTTTTCTAAATGTCTTTATAAAATAAAATTTAAATAATTGTTTTTTTTTCTATTTATAAACTTTAATATATAATAATAATGAAATAATCAAACTTTATTTATGAAATATTAGTTCTACTCTTATATGTCTTTACAAAATAAGTGATATATTTTTAATAAAAAAATTACTTTTAATATTGCATTAGAGGAAAGAAAAATGAGAAAATTGACGAGGAATATAGACAGTGGTCCCACGTTAGGCTGCGGTGAAAGCACCGCCGTTACATATGCGGCGAACCGAATCCTTTTTCTCTTCTTCTCTCATCATTTGCCACCGTCACGCCACTCTCCTCCAATTGCACCCATGTTTGTTTCCTTCTACTTTTTTCTTTTCTTTCAATACGTCTTGTTACCCAAATTTACCACAAACACTTTCTTGCTCTTCTCAATATTTCCCATAAGTTGAATCAAATATGCAGAAATAATTTTACAGAATAATATAAAAAAAATTACGAAATTAATATAACCATCTCATCTCATTTATGACAAATTTTGTTCTTTTTTATATTTATCTTCTTTTCTTTACATTCCAACGTGATTGTGGATAGCTTTAGTAGAGAAAAGGGTCAATTAAAGATCCTCTTGTTTTCTTTTATGTCTCGTGCTTCATGGCTGTAGCCAAATGGGTCTTTTTGAGTTTGCTTTCCGCTGCAGGGAATAACTTTTTGTCATTTTTTATTTTCTTAAACATTTATTTTGCATATTATTAATTTTCCTCCACAAGTAATGCTTTCAAAACTCAAACCTTTAATATCTTTAGTTTATTTCATGTAATGCATGCACCTCTTTTTTTTTCTGGAGTGCACTAAGAGAGGTTACAATGATTCACATGTTAAACTCCTTAACTACGATAAATTGTTTTACATTAGTTTTGTGATGTCGCAGTTTGAATCTTTTTAGTGGTCTTTTGTGGCTAATGGATCTATGAATATCCCGAAGTTTCAAGTTTCTATTGAGAATTTTGACAAGACATGACTTTAGAAGGAAAATTTTCTCTTTTCAATTTTTCTGTAACTATTGCACACGAAAAGAAAAAGTTAACCTATAAAAAATATTCTTTTTTTTTCTTCAATAAAGAAAAAACAATACCGAAATAAATTAAAAAATTGAATAAAAAAAACTAGAAAGTGATATATATACAATCAATTAGTGTGTGTGTCTTAAAAAGCTTTTTCGGATGGGTAAATTATAATGGTTGAATTTGTCCGAAAGCAACGAAAATAAAAATGTGAGTCTGAAATACTCTTCTAATGGAAGCTATAATGCAAATTTTTGAACTGGAAAGTGACCCTTTTGGTCTCTGAGTGCACAATCACGTTGTGAGAATAGCAAGACTTATCATGATACTGTTGGTTATGCGCATGAAGCAAACAGATCAAGCGTAAAACTCATTCCTCATAATTATCCTCTCCAGTCAAAGTTGCTCACCTACAAAATATAAACATATACACACGTATTTTTCACTCACAAAACTCTAAGATTAACACATACGGATGAAATTGCTCAATTCTTTTCTATTTATTACTCTTTACATGAATAGAATAACCTATAGAAGAGGCATAAAAGAATGTGTGGGAAGTTGTATGTAGGCTTAGAAAAGTTTGGATGTTAGAAAAGGGGAAAGAGGAATAGAAGAGGTAATGATGAATCATGATGTATTGTGTGTGAGAGAGATGAGAAAAGTGGATTTGTTGCAAGGTCGAAGCAAGAGAAACAATAATAATGTCACAAACAAAAGAATCCCTGAAAGAAGACAAGGACACCAAACTCTAAAAGCCAAAACCAGCCTCAGAAAGTAGTGAAAAACTGTTAGATGTACCATGAGTCATTATTTTAAAAGATTCCATCACAAAGGGGCAAAAAATCAAGGCCGTTGTTATTATTATCACATGGATTGGGGACAAAAAATAGATGCCTTCATGAGGAGGGAGGAGAGGGAAAGACCGACACAAATGCAATTAACCCATGAATATGAGCTTCTCATCACGTGAAAGATGCTCTTATTTTGGTAGTTGGACAGGGAATTTATCTAAAAACTCTCATGAAAAATATATTTTTAACAATTTTTTTAATAACGGTTTATGATAGTATGTGATTATCCTTTAATAAAATAGTGACATAATTTATAAAAAAAAGTTATTAAAATATCATATTTCTTTGTCTAGAACTCTTGTATAAGGTATCTTATGTTCTCTCGACCCAATCAGAACAAACTTTCCCTTCTCTAACTTTCTTCAATCCGAAACCAACTTGCCCTCTTCACTGAACCTAGAATCAGGAATCTCTCAAACTTACGGTGTTAGAGGATCATTATTAAACTAGACAAAAAACAACGTACAACTTATATTATATCGGTTGTTTACAAAATATTTTGATCTAAAACTGATTATATTTTTAGTAAAAAAGTGATCTTTAAATTTAATTTAATTTTATAAAATAAAATTTACAGTTATTTATATGTTATTATAAATTAATTTTATTTTTAATTCATGTGAAACTTTTCTAAAGTTTTTATAAAAATTAACCAATTTTAGCTAATAAAAGTATGTTACCGATATACCATTTCTTGGATTCCTATTTTAAGGAGTATCTGCTTGACAACAGATTATGTTTTGGTTTGGGCATCAAACTTTGGAGGATTGGTTGGCAACTAGCTAACCTTCCACCTTCCACAAACCACTGGGTCAAGTAACCTCTCACCCACCACACCACCTTGTCTTTGTCACCAACAATCAAAATTCCATATTTCCCACTTCTGTCCACACTTCAATTAACCTAATCAAATATTTTGTTCTGAGTTGAAATTTGAAAGATCCTTGTATGGTAAATCATCAAGTTTTCAATTCCTTGCTATCATTACTTCCATTGGAAGAAGGATTCCCTTTGACTGCTTTTGGGAATAACATAACATAATAATAACCCAGCAATACAACAAAGCTACGGCAACAATAGAATTACCATTATGCTCTTCACTATTCTTGGAAATTTTAATATCTCACGTCCTTTCCTCTCATTATTTTATTTCGGAATTCATTACTCTTTAACTTATTTTATGGCTACAAATAAATAAAGCAGACCTTGTGCACTTCTCAGAAATGGAAGGTCACTTATTACACTAAACTCTTTCGGCTGAAAATTAGCACACTTTTTTATTTTGTTCTCACCTTTTTTTTCACAAAAAAGTACATTCAACTCAATAGTATCATATTTGGTCCTACCTTGAGCATATAGTCTGTTAATTAAATGTGATACATTGATTGATCAATTAGTATCATATAAGCCAACCTTTCGCATTAAAAAAAGTAATTTATTGTTGATCTTATTCCAGGTAAATTTGTTAAAAATAAAAATAAAGTAACGTGTGAAAATAAACTTTAATCTTTAGTTTAATATATTTTGTGAAAAAAAAAAAAGGTTTTAAATATTTAAAAATTGGCGTGTTTGTACATTTGAATTCTTTCATTGTAAGATCTCCGACAGTGATGCGGGGAACCGGAGGGAACCATTCAAACTGCATGGTTAAGATAAGAATAAGATATTATTATCAAATTCAATCAACATTATTATATTAAGCCATTAACACTGATTATAATAATGATAATAAAAGTGTAAATCTTAAACGAAATGGCAAGAGAAAAAAAAAAGATTTTGTAAAAGAAGAGAGATTCTAAATTCTGTTGAAGATAACTGGAATCTAACGGTTGTAAAAGGTTATCCTTTTCAATAATAAAAAAGTAATAGAGAAAGAAAAACAGAAACAAAAAAGGAAAAAAGGCATCTTTCTCTTCTGTGCAATGTTCCAGACGTAATCTGACGCAATATCGAAAGCGGGTCCATTGCACAATTGGATTCCTTATCTCTAGAACCGTGTTGAGATTGGCCAAACCAAACACGCCCTAGCGCGTGCTCCGGACGTGCCATATGATTTTGTTATAGAGGTATCTGGCCAGCCTGGGAGATATAGATTAGGATTCCACAACACCACCATCTTTCTAAAACTTCCATTTCTCTGCAAAAAGAAAATAGTTTAATATGCAAACGTTTCCCATAATTTGTACGAATTGTACACGCTGAAAAGGAAATTAGTTCAAAACCCTAGGCCCATCTAACTTCTGTAAGATTCTTTTTCCCAAATTAAACACTCTTTTGTCTTCTCAAAATTCTAAATATTCCCATTTCATAGAATAGGTAGATACAAATCTTATTGCTATTAAAACTTCTGTATCTTTTTAACCCTTTTCATTAGTTACTTTAAATCACCACAACTTCTGTTTTCATCTTAGAATCTAAAACTTCAAACTACACCCATTGTTTGACTTGGTAAAACTCAATTCAATCTTTTAAATTTTAATTTTTTAATAAAAGAATTATTATAACCGTAAAATAGTATCATTAGGGTCAATTTGAAGTGGGACCTAGTTTCATCATAATAAACGTTTTGAAATGTTAGAAAATAAAATATACTAAAATTATTTTTTATCTTGATTCTTAAATAATGAGAGAGTACTCAATGAAACATAGAGATTTTGGTTCTTCACAAATTTAATATGAAAAAAAAAATAGTGGGCAATTTGATTTTTAAGTATAAGCCAAATGCTTATATTTCTTTTTCTTTTGTGGTGGCATCTATATCATCGTGAAGGTACAAAATTGTCCATTGCAACTTACCAAAGTCATCAATCAATGGCAGACTAATTTCTGAAAATATCTTGGTGGATTGATCATGAGATGACTTCTTGTTTGAAAATCAAAACTAGGGTTTAAGGAATGGAAGTAGATAAGAATCAAATCTATGGAATAAAACTTTATGGAATGCCATAATCTCTCATGTGTAAGTAGAATAAATAAAAAACTTTTTGCTTTAGAGGTCTATGGTCTCTTGTAGTTTGATTTGAGAGATTCTAGTGTTTTTGCTTTATACTTTTAATGAGTATATCACTTGTATAAATTATTATTATTATTTTACTTTTACAATAGTTTTTAACATTAAGATTGAAATGGAAGATATTAAATAGTATATAACATGTTGTTTTCCTACGTAAAAAACACTCCAAGGTTATATAATTTTGTGATTGAATAGAGAGAAATTAGGCTATTTTGGGACCACTAAAGGATTAGACACCTTGTCACCATTTATCTTTATTCTCAGCGTGAAAGATTCTCCAATATCGTTTTAAAGATTATTCTTTATGACTCCACGTTTTTATTTTTCAAATTTGGTTCCAAAATAGTTACCTAAATATTATTTGTTGTTGACTGGATGACAATTAACTTAGACCAGAGTATAATCGCTAAGCAAACTGCTAAATAAGTTGCATAATTAGAAGTCAATTCGATGATTAATTGACGAAAAGATATATTAAAAAATTATTAAATAGTAATTAATTTTAGAGAAAAAAAAAACATAATTAATTACTATAGTAACAAATTTAAATAATAATTTACAAACTAATAAATATTACTATTTAAAATTGATAAAAATTATAATTAATTTGTGAATTAAAATCATTAACACAAAAATAACTTATTGTATCAATGAATGATAACATTTTTATAATTAAATGGTCGATATTTATGTCTGACTTATAAGCGTTAAACATAAAAAAAAAAGGTTTTACTTCTTATACTTATAGATTAAACATAAATATTTTTAAGAAGAACTTACGATTTTCTTATCACTTTCTCTCTTGCATGAAGCTTCCTCGTGATAATGACATCATTTTGTGAGTTAAGATTTTCATAGATGATCAAAACTTACATTTTTAGCTATTCTCGTATGTGATTCACCGGAACACATATTTCTCTATGAATATTTTTTGTATTGAGGTTAGTTTGTTATCCTTGTTGCTTTCTTGATGTGTGTGATTGTTGTTGGAGAACTTAATCATTGCTATGCATAATGTCCTCTTTATTTGTCTTGAACGAAGGTGAATTTTATGATTTTTTTTGTTTATATTAGATATTTGATTAATTTTAGATTTATTGATAAAAAAGATGAAGAAAAAGAAAAAAGTAGTAAAAGAAGAAGAAAGAGAAGAAGAACATGAAGAACGAGAAAAAAGAAATGAGAAGAAGAAGAAAACACAAATTTGATCAAATAAATTTATTTATGTTATTAATGCAACATACTTAAATTTATTTCTATTTATTAAGTCAACCATAAATTTACGTTTTTTATAATTAAATATAACCTACAGCCGATGTAAAATAACATAAAACTGATTTATTTTATTAGTGAATTTAAATTGATATTTAACGTTAACAAGTAATTAAAATTTAAATTAATCTATAATTTTTTATTAAAGATTAATTTAGACACTAATTATTTTGTAGTCAAAATCTTAATATCTAATAATATAGAACAATTTAAATTCTAAATTACACAACACTTATAATTTTTTATTTATAATAAAATTTATTTTAGATATAATTTAAAAATTAATATTTAAATTAATAGTTTTTATCTCTAAAACTAGTTATTATTTAATAATTTTATTTAAGTAATAATTGCTTCAGTTGAAAAAAAAATATAATGATCTCCCTTTTCAGTAAATAGATATTCACTATTTAAGTATGTTAAACAACACCACACTTTTTTCTATTAGCACGTGATGACTTCTTAAAATGTAAATTAAAATGAAATTTTAATATGTAAATGAATAAAGTGTTTATAAGTGTAAATTCTACATTATAGTTACTGCTTAAATATCGATTATATATATCAATGATAACATAAACAAATGAACTCAAATAAAAAAATATTAAATGCATAATCGATACTTAAACAATAAACTTAGTATTTGAATCAAGATAATGACATCACATGCTGGAAAATTCTTCTATAACCTTTCCTATGTCAAATTAAATATCCTTCAACTAAAATAGACTATATTGAATTTGAAGAAAGAGGAACAATTGAAATATTTGTGCTCAAGAGGAAGTTTTGCTTAAATAAATTATATTAAAAATAATTCATATCTTTATATATATATATATATATATAACACATATGTATAGGTTGTACTTTAAAGGGATTTTAATTTTTATTCACTTCTTAATTAAAAATTTTCAAAAATTTCAAATTCACACATACATGACTTGTTATTTAAGTAAATAATAGTTCACGAATTTTTATCCAAATATCTAATTCTAATCGAATTACATATTTTATCTCTCGTATTTTCTTAATCTTCACCTTTATGAAATATATTTTTGTTAAAATTAAGCGCATACTAGAAAAAAAAAATCTGAAGCACTTTGGTTGTTACCTTTACTAGCATTTGAAATGCTTCATGGAAGTGAGTTGGATAAAAGTGACACAGAAAATCTATGATATTATCTTGATAAATTTTAATTGTAAAGTCATATTTATTTTTTAAATATTACATCATATGTTAAAATAAAATAAAGTCAAATCATTCTTTACACCCTTTATTTTCATTTGAAGTCTCGATTTGTTTTTCTTTTTAAGTTTTTCTCTAATAATCCCCCTTTTATTTTTGTCGTTTGTGTTTATTTTTTATCACAAAAACTTGTGACATTATTTTTGTTACTAGAGTGGTAAAATACTATTCAACTAGCACGAAATTATTTTAATTTAATAAGTGATATTAAGTTTGAATCCTAAAAGTGGAATTATATTTAATATTAAAAGGAAAAGTTTCATTAGATGTAATAATTGTTATTACACGAAATGGTCCTATCATGCTCAACGAAGAGTACTTGTACTTTAAAATCATCATCAAAGCTAATAAGTTATGTAATAAAAAAGTAATGAAATTAGTTTTTATTTTATTAAATGTTGAGCTTATTAAACTACGATTCAACTATTGTCAAATAAAATAACCTCTTTCTTATAGCTATCATATATCATTCTGACATTGCTTTAATCATTAAAAAAAATCTTTAAATATAATTAATTTTATGAAAAAAATAATTTATTAGGTAATTTAAATATCAATTTATAAACTAAAAATTATTAATAATTAAAATAATTGTTAAATTAATTACTATAACGAATTGGTTTCTAAAATTGATTTAGAAATCAATTTAAAAACTACTTTAGTTATAAATTAATTAATATATAAATTTATCATTATAATGATTAATTGTTTTTCTTATTAAAATTAATTATTATTTAAATAAAAATAATAATTTTACCTTAATTTAAATATATTTTATTATTTGTCCTCTCTTCCTTTAGTTTATATAAAGGGCTTTCTCATGCATAAAACTAGTACAATGAAATATATTAGTTTTGTACATACTTTGAAATAATAACAAAAATAAACATTATTGAATTTTAAATTAATTAAGCATACTCTATTCAATTAAAAGATAAAAATTCTCAACTAACCATTGAGCATCTGCTGGTCAACTACGTTTACTTTGAAAAAGCATCAATTGCTACGTGGAAATATTTGAATCCATGGCTTACTAAATTTTACTTACTATTCAGCATCTTCCATGTATTTACATTATATGGATACATAAAAGCTTGTGAAAAACTCGTATAGATTTACTTTTAAGTAATTTGGAGAGATTACATAAATAATATTGTAATTAATATATAGAGTATGAAAATTGAAAGAAAAAGAAAGTACACGTGTTGGAATCTCCATGAACATATGTTCCACCTTTGGTAGCCTTCTCCTTCCTAAAGCAGATTATTCTTGACTTATATTAAAACCAAGATGCAATTGATGGTTCTTTATTTGTTTTGACAAAAGATACAAAATATTTTAGAATATCATATTAAAATAAGTTATCATCATTTGACTGGACCAAACTATTCTTACTGATTCGCTGTAATGCATGATGATATATTAAATATTGAAAAAGAAAATAGGTGAATCTTATTCTTGAAATAAATAAGCATTATGACACTTGTTGTTTGATGACTGAGAAAAAGAATCTAAATCATGAATTGAAAAGTACATAAAGAGTGTTAGGGAGAGAATTTTTAATTTTTATATTTAAAAATATTTTTTCTATTTTCTTTGATTAACAAAAAATCATATTTTTCTTTAATTAAAAAATACAACATATTTAATTAAGAAATACTTATTTAATTGCAAAAGAAAATAGAGAAAAATGCACTTGAAATACAAAATGATAAATTAAATAATTACTGCAAAAGTTAAATAAATACGGTTTGACACTGAATTTTATACCTTTTTCGAGCACCTCTTTGTCGTAAATAATTGAGAAATTTGCATTTTAAATTTGCTGCAAAGTTATTTCTTTTATATTTTACGAACTTTCGTTCTTTATATTAATCAATTATAACAAACGTTTTATCTCTGTAAGTCAAAATATAATGTCCAAAAAATGGATCCGAAATCTAAATATGGTTTTAAAATACACCAAAAACGAAATAAAAAATTAAAATAAAGTATAATGCTGACGTAAAAAGTAAAAATGACGTGAAAGCTCTCTATGTCTTAAAATATGATTTTAAAGTTTGTCATAAGAATGAAAATAATTAATTAAAATCATCAAAATTTATTAAAATATAAATTATTGACCAAATTTAAGCATAAATAGTAAAACTGAAAAAACATTGGACATTTAAGTATAATTTTCTAATTAAATCCGGTACAAGAAGCTAAGTGAAGAAGTAAAAATATTGATTCATCACTTTGTCATGACGATCATTCGTTACTCGTCACTTCATCAATTAGATATCAAGAATGTTTTTCTATATGGTGATCTTGAGGAAGAAGTTTATATGGAGCAACATCTTGCATTTGTTGCTTAGAGGGAGTCTGAGTATAAGACAATGTCTTCACTAACATGTCAACTTATATGGGTGAAATAATTCCTTCAAGAACTTAACTTCTATGGCATCCATACTACAAAATTGTATTGCGATAATTAAGTTGTTCTCCACATTGCATCAAATCCAGTGTTTCACTAGAGGACTAAACTTATAAAAATTGATTGTCATTTTGTTTGTGAAAAGTTGTTAAGTAAAGAATTTTGTACTGAGTTTGTTGGGTCAAACGATCAACTCGCCATTTATCATGGTTATATTGTCTTTAGGATTACCTTATTTATCATGGTTATATTATATTGTGTCTAAGATTATCCTATTTATAATGTACTATTGTATCAATTTATCTTATAAATAAAATATTACGAGAGAGATCAATCATGTCTTCTATAATTATTTTACAATTTAATAAAATAACCACATTATTAAATATTGTTATTTTCATCATTGACATTTTTAACTATCGAAATTTAAATATTATATTATTTATACTTATTCACCTATTTTTATAATTTTTGTAATAAAGTGAAATATTAAAAGAAATATATGAATTTATTAAAGTATAACAAAAATTTAATGAATGACATAGTAATGCATGTATATTTTTTAATCTATAAATAAATATTGTGTAACTAAGTTACACCATAAACTTAATCTTTTATAGAATGGAATGGGATGGAACATAATCCTCACCCTTAGAATCCATGGCCTTAACGAAGCTTTAAAGTAATCTTAAATTTTAACATCTATCGAGTTACATTAAAAAAAAGAAAGAAAATATAAACAATATAATTTATAATAATTAGTATGTAACCTTAATTTTATACAATTAAATAGAGTTCTAAATTTTTATTGGCTACCTATTAAATTTATAAATAAATTTTAGTTATATTATTCTTAATTCAGATTAATAATAACAAAACAACGAATTATTATTTAATTAGGTTTAAATAGGGTCTCTCTCAACATAATATTAAATATTAAATTTTTATTAAAAAAATTTAAAATTAAATTATTGTTATTATTATTTTAAGATTATTATTTAAAGAGAAGAGAAAAGTTAAAAAATAATAGAAGAATAAGATTATTAGTTTGGCGAAATAAAAGCCAATGGGTTTATAGAGATATTGGATTAAATACGCGAGGACACGAAAGTGACTTTTAAAACCTTCGTCGTTGCTCTTCTCTAATTCTTCCTCTTTCTCTTTATTTCTTATTTCCGCAGAATCTTCGTGTTCTGAAATTTGCCTACATCCACTTTCCTTATTTTCTCTTTATCATTCGGAATCTCACTCTCTTCCTTTCTCATTCCTATTTATTTCTTCATCCCTTTCCTTTACCCTCTCCTCGCTCACTGTTTCTTCATTTTTTTTTTCTCCTGCAAGCAAAATCTGAATCTGAAGAGAAAACACGATCCAATGGGTTCGGTTCTGCCAGAACTGAGCTTGGATTTAAGACCCTCTTTTGTCCCCAAAACCATCACCGATTTTCTCCGTCACCTTTCTTCCGCCACCGACAGACTCGCCACTCTTCACGATTTCCTGTCTCGCTTGGAAGACGAGCTCCGCAAGATCCACGCCTTCAAGCGCGAGCTTCCTCTCTCCATGCTCCTCTTAAACGACGGTTAGTTTACTTCCGTTTCTATTTTCTTTGTTTCTCTCTCTTCTTTCTCCTAATTCACACTTTCATTTCCTTTCTGCCACAGCAATTTCACTCCTCAAAACGGAATCGCAGAAATGCCGGCTGCGTGATTCTTCACCGGTGTTGGAGGAGTTCATCCCTTTGAAGAAAGAACGTGATCGGAATGAAGGAAATAACTATAATGATAATGACATGGATAACGAATGCAGAGATAAGAAGAATTGGTTGAGTTCGGTGCAGCTTTGGAATAACAGTACTACTAATAACTATGCATCTGATGGGAAACATCAACAACTGCATACATTAGAAAATAAGGTTTAATAACTAGAACACCTCGCCGTTAGTTATGTTGTAATGTTTGTATTTCTAGTGTTGTTTTTCCAATCACAATTTGACTGGCAATCACCTAATTATGCTTGGATAGAAACGTGATTTACCATTCTGAGATTTTTGACATAAAAATGGAAAGAAAGCAATAGGTGGATGCACGGAGATTTTTGTTTCTGATTATCCTTGTTCAAGGAAACAGGAATTAATGCTAAAGAGTGTTTCTTTTGTTGGTGATGACAGAAAATTGAGGAAGGGCAATCTGTTGGTGAGGATCCTTTTCAGTCGTGCAGCAATAGAAATGGGGGAAGAAGGGCTTTTATGCCTTTCTCCAGGTACTCTTCTTCTTCATCTTCTGTGCCGGTGGCAACGGCGGGACTGGCTGCTGCAACCAAAGAAGAGAAGGAAGAGAGTGTTATGAATAGGCTTTCCCTTCAGACCCCTTCTGTGAAAGAGGGGTGTGGTTCAAGGGGATCCAGAAGCAGTTCCAGTAGGGCTGTTTCTTCTTCTCCTCCTACGGTGCACCCCAGTTTGAGGGCATCATCGCTTCAGCAGACTGCGAGAAAACAGAGGAGATGCTGGTCCCCTGAATTGCACAGACGATTTGTTAATGCTTTGCAGAAACTAGGAGGTTCTCAAGGTAAGAAGTTGATTTTTTATTTGTTTGTTGTTTATTCAAATGGTATGAAATTGAGTTTTGATCTATGTATATTTCACTTTCTTAATCTAGAAATGTCATGTTACTTTATATTTCTGATACTGGTTTTCATAATAAAAGACTCAATTTTTAATCAATTCAGATACAATAGGTCAGTCGAAAAGTCCAAGAATTGATGCTGGAATTTGTTAAAATTATAGATGTTGGTTGAAGTTAGGTAGTGTTTGTTCTGTTAGTTCACGTGTAAAGTTGTTACTTAAAGTTAGATCAGGAGATACCATAGGAGTTTACAAATGTCGTCTTATCTGCAATCAGTAGGTTCATTAGGTCAAAACTAAATTATTCATCTCAGAAAACACGGATTTGAAAGGACATGCTATACTGAACCTTGTTTTGTTCATTTGTTATGTCAATTGCAGCGGCAACACCAAAGCAAATTAGAGAGCTGATGCAGGTTGATGGCCTGACTAACGATGAGGTGAAAAGTCACTTACAAGTGAGTTTTTAGCATTCTTTTGGTCCCTTTAATTGGGGAAAAGTTTCAAGCAAAGATTTTAATGTGTCATGGAGTTTGGATCAGGATTGATGATTGGTTACGTATGATTGCAGAAATACCGACTTCATACGCGGAGAGTTCCAGCAGGAAGTGGTAATCAATCAGTTGTTGTTCTTGGAGGTTTGTGGATGTCTCAAGATCAGTACAACGACTCCTCAAAAGTTAGCAGTTCAGGGTCAGGTTCTCCTCAAAGTCCCCTTCATTTGACTACAGGGTCTCGAGGAGGAACGTCCCCAACTGAGGGTGACAGCATGGAAGATGATGAAGATGCAAGATCCGAGAGTTATAGTTGGAAAAGTCATATGCAAAAACCTGGAAAAGTTGATGTATAGGATACTATTCTCCACCATGAATTTTGCAGATAAAAGTATACATGGGAGGAGTTTTACGACTACATAAGAATAATACATGATACATATAAAAGAGGGTCAACGAAAAGAGGCTGTTGGAGTTTCTGAAGGTTTAGCTTGTCTTCTATACTGAGTGAGTTTTGATATGGGACTCCCAATTAAAATATCCTTTCTCTTCACTTTGAGAAGCTGGTCATTTTTTTCCATACATTAAAATTCTTTCATTTCCTTCTTTTGTCACGAGAATTCTCCGATATTTAGATGGGTTTCTACATGTTTGGCTGGGACATTGGCTTCTCAACTCACTCAACTGTTTCTTATACTTTTATTTGCACAAATGTTTCTCTTCACAAACTAAGATATATTTTCACAATCATTCATTTTCTCCTCGTACATTCTTTTCTCTCACATCAGCGAGTTCTGTGCAGAAAACTGGACCATAATTGTCTCTGGCTGTGACTGGAGTGTGTCAAATCAATACAGCTCCTCCCAAAAACCAAATTGTATTTATCGCTGTATTAGGTTTGAGAAACTGCGACTGAAGGATCTGTTTTTTCAATAATCTTATTTCAAAGTTTAAAATATTTTATTTTTCTTAAAATTATTTTTAAAGCTTTTGAGAAAGAACTGCAGTACTAAGGTGGAATTATTACTTCATTTAATATTTCCATATTCTTATTACATTGTTTACAAGAAAATATTTTCTTAAAGATTTTTATGAAAAAAAATTCATGAATAATTTAAATTTTTTCGAAAAGTAGTACTTACTCAATTACAACTAATTACTAAATAAAATTACTTTTTGAACAACAATATTTACCTACTTTTAAATTTGAAAAAAGTATAATTTTTTATTAACTTGTAAGAAAATAAAGTATTAACGTTTGATTCTAATTCTTAAAATTTAAATAAAACACTCCTCTTAAAATTTAAATAAAAACACTCTTAAAATTTAAATAAAGCACTCAATGTTATGTTTAGCCTCATTTGATAGTTTGTTTATTTATGTAGTGGTGGTTTCTGATGACTTTATTTTCGTCAAACATACTAAAGTGTTTTAATTCTGGCAGACAATAAATAACTTTTTCCTAATGGTAAAAAATGGAAGGTTTTTTCCTCTCAAATATAATTTCTTCCACCCAACTAAATCTTAGAATCAAACTTAACATATATCATTATAAAATGTCAAATAATTCAAATCAAACCAGCAAACGCTAATGTAAATTATCTAGTTAATGGTAAAATAACAAAAATATCAAACTAAGTCTATGTAAAGTATTAAAAATGAAGAACTAACCACATTTTGAGATGAATTCGTATAAAATCTTTGAAGATATGAATTCCTTCGATGTATATATGAAAAAAAAAAAGTTCTTTTCCAATGTATGGATAAGTTGTTATTAATTTTTTTTTAATTTTTTTAATTGTTTTAATTAATTTTTCTTTTCTGTTGTCGATTTCTTTTAACATGATTTTTCTTAACATAACTAATTTTGCTCATAATATGATGATTGATTATTCGACTAGTTTTCACGTTCCTAAGTGGTCAAATTTGTTTCTGTTTTAGGTTTGGCATATCAAACCTACCCAATGTACCAAACAAATATCAAACCTAATGAATGATGGAGTAATACGTGTCAAATTCTAGTAACTGTTTAACACATTCGTTCATTATTGGATTAGCTATGATAAATATTGAGCCGTTCAATTTGCATCTCCCTAAGTCATCTTATCTTGTAAAATTATTTCATGTCATTATGTCCAAGATACTCTATCCAACGTCAATAATGATGGATTGTTCTTATATTTAATTCAATAACAACTTCAATAATTTAAACCAGTTTCATAAATAGTGTCTCCAAATTCTTCCTAATAATAATAATAGTTAATATTTCTCATTAATAAAAACTGTTGGTTAAAGAAGTACATTAATTTTTAAATTGTGTTTGATTGCAATCACTATTTTAATTAGTCAAAGGCTTGAAGTTGAAACCTCATTTTGTCCTTTTACCTAACCCTAGTATCCACATGGGTGAAAATAAAAACGTCAGCTACTAATGTTTATCAATTATGAAGGATATAGGTTCATGCATGACAAAAGAGTCACTTTCAGAAATAAAATTATAGTGGAGAATCTTGCTAACAAAATAATGAAGGAGCCCACAGTGATATTCATTCATAATTATGGTTGAGCATTGGGTGTTTGGTGAAATGCGCGAGTGAAAATGATAGAATCTCCTTCGTGATCTTTACAGCTTCTAAACCAGGTTCAGCTTATCCAACCAACTACACCATAATTTAAAATATATCTGCTTCGTTTCAAAACAACAAATGTAAAGATTTTTATCTAACTAGATCACAACGAATATGAATCACACAACGTCATTATCTTGTCCTTTTGTTTTATTTTTCCGTGTTAACAAAAATATCTACCTCATTTAAAATTTTGATTCTAAAAAAAATGAAATTATTTATTAATTTTTCCCTGCCTGTTCACATACCTAAAAAGTTTAAAAGTTATGCAGTATGATGGTCTTAGTTGTGCTTCTAATTAATGACATTGTTATTTTATCCCAAATGACCTTAATTATATTTTATAATATGTTTCGGTTGAATTGGTCGTTCGAGGGTCGATCGTCCTTTTTTGTTATGTTCTCTTTTGATCTTTAATTTTTTTTGAGAATGCAATCCATTTTGATAAGTTCTTGACCTGCAGAAGACATTCCGATGTTCAAGTCAGATATGTTTCATAAAGAGATATATATTTTATTAGGATAGAAAATGATATATTTACCTGGGCCTTAACCCTATATTTATAAGGCTTATCGCAATCAAGCTCCTTAATTCATATTTGATATGACAATAATACTTGCTAATATACCTGCTAATTGTCCTTTAATACCCTATTCTTGTGCATATGACATGTCAATCACTCATAAATAGCGTATATTCGCATTTAATATGGCCATTAAACGTATTAATTGGTCATTACTGATATTTACCTTTCTTGATTAGTTTGTCTAACAGGCGCTCGGTTGCTAGGTATAATACATTAAGCCTCCCAAACCCCGAGCAGCTATTTTGCAAGTGCGAAGGGGTTTAAATGCGCTGGACGAATTTAAAGTGGCGAGAAAGAGTGATTACCCTTTTGAATCACCGGCGGTGTGTTGTGGTTTGAGACCGAATGGCCGAATACTTGTGACCGCTTGGTTTAGGACCAGGAGCTCTCGGAGAACGTTCCCTGGGTTTTGTTGACGAGGGTGAGAGTTCACGAACACTCTTCACCGCTCGGTTTAGGACCAGGAGCTCTCGGAGAGCGTTCCCTGAGTTTTGTGGACGAGGTTGAGAGTTCATGAACACTCTTCATCGCTCGGTTTAGGACCAAGAGCTCTTGGAGAGCATTCCCTGGATTTTGTGGATGAGGGTGAGAGTTCACGAACACTCTTCACCGCTCGGTTTAGGACCAGGAGCTCTTTCCTTGGGTTTTTTTCTATCGCCCCGCAACCTGTGATTGAATGGAAATTGTCTGGCTTTATTCATACCAAAAGTGTAGACACGTAAGTCTTGTCAAGGTTGAACGTAAGACTGAACCTTCCTGGGTAGGATATTTTTACTCACAAAAATATGAGTTAAACAAATATATTATAGTTTATAAATTATAATAAAAAGTGGGACCTGTCAAGGTTGAACGTAGACGGACTGAATGTTCCAGTGCAAGATATTTTTATTCACAAAAATATGAGTTAAACAAATATATTATAATTTTTAAATTATAATGAAGAGCGGAACCTTCCAAGGTTGAAAGCATGTAGGACTGAACTTCCTGAAAGTTCTCAAAACAAAAGACATGCCTTTAAAAATTATTACAGAATATTTTACTCTTGTTGCAAAACCTGGTATTGATTTGAAGTAGCGATGTCGAGACCGAGCGCACGTCTGGTTCCTCGTGGAATCGTGGGGATGCCGCTGGCGTCAAAATGTTTTGATTGAATTGGTCCGAGGGTCGGTCGTCCTTCCTTGCTGTGCTCTCTTTTGATCTTCAATCCTCTCCGAGAATGCAATCTACTTTGATGAGTTGTTAACCTATAAAAGACACTTTAACGCTTAAGTAAGATAGACTTATGACAATTAAACTCATTAATTTATATTTGATATAATAATAAATTAATAATATTTACTAATATACGTGCTATTTTATTGATTAGTTTGTTTGGTCGATTCTAAGAAATAGTACATAATAATTTTGTATTTAATTTTTTCCTTTGATTTGATTGTACACATTTTAATATACCCATCTTATGTCACTTCTGCTTTTTTATGTCACAAAGTACAATAAATATATCTTTGAACTTTTATGCATTTTGTGATTATATATTTTGCATTTTTAAAAACCTAACTTGCATTGTGTTAAATCCCAGTTTTTATTTTATTTTATAATATTACTGATTCCAAATATTTAATCTCTAAAACATGTGATATAAAATGATCAACTTTTACCCTAAAGTTATTTTAGTTTCCATTATTTCCAACCAAAGTTATTATTATATATCCCATATGCCTTACACCTGTACACGTGAAAAGTTTCAATTTCTCTCTCCAAAACTCAAATTTAAAGTCATCTAATTAGATTTCAGAAAATCTTAACGATATTCTCTTATAGACAGTGATGAATTAATAAAGTGTAAACAAAAGATGCAGATGATGAGTAGGGTTAGTATATTTCATTAATATGAAGAATGGCCAATCACATGGAAGATAATATATAAATATATATATGTATACATATAGATGGGCATAATATATATATATATATATATATATATATATATATATATATATATATATGGACGAATATATCTGGTGTGGTGTGGTCCTACCAGAGAAAAAGCTTTGTCGAGAAAGATTCTGTGGAAGGAGACGCAAGTGGTGATAATATGAATGGCATGAATGTGTAAGAAACAAGGTAATGGCACCAAGAGTCCACACGTCCAGATGCGTTGGGCGAAAAGGCCAACCACCACCCACCAATACACAATAAATTTTATATACATATTTTGACCTAATTTCCCTTGGTTTGCTCCACAAAAACTACGTGGAATTTGCTTGCTTCTGTTGTTTCCATCCCTCTCTGCAATTTCCTCAGAATCTTGTGAATGTGACGGAACATGAACAGGAGACAAATTTGTTCATAATTCAAAATGTTAACTCTCACTCTGACTTCTTTTTAAAATCTTGTTCAGATTGTATTCCTTCTAACTACAGGTTTTTAGGTTTTCATGACCATATCTATTCAATATTTTAAAATCTTGCTAACTTAAATATTAAACTTGTGTAATATATTTTATTAAAGGTTAGATTTAATTTTTGGCTTAATTTAATTTCATCTTTTGCCCTCCGATTTCAAAACATCCACACCCTTTTGTCTCCGAGGATTTTCTTCTACATTTCAACCTTAAACTTAAACAATTTCCTGAATTTCTGTCCAAGGTTAGTTCATCGTCAATTGATAATTTAACAATACCGAGCATTACCTTAGCATTCTAATGTTGACATGCAGAAGTAATCTAGTGGTTGACAGGACACTTACACCTTTTGTTTTTAAAAGATTATAACAACTTTAGCTCTTCCCTTTTTAAGTTTTGTTTTAGAAGAAATCACCGTCATTCCATTATCATTATGATTATCATTAATAATAATAATAATAATAATAATAATAATAATAATAATAATAATAATAATAATAATATTATTATTATTATTATTATTGTTGTTGTTGTTGTTGTTCTTGTTGTTTAAGAACATGAAAATAGAATTAAAAGAGCATAGAAGTGTGTTACGTTAATGGAACCAGACTTTTGATGGTAAAACACACCAATAATATAAATAGAGTTTTTAAAAAATCCTGGTTCATTAGCTTAAGCATTTTGTCTCTCTCTAGAAACCAGTTCTTCAGATTTCCTCTGCCTTCTCTCTTCCATTCCTCTTCTCTCTAGACTTCATTCCTTCTCAACCCATCTGTGCAACAATCAGGTTGTACCTGATTAATTCCGGTGTCAAGGGCTTGCTGGTACACCTATCAGTTTGCTGTATTTGTACAGGTAAGCAATCCCTCCTGTTTCTTGTAATTTTCGTGCTTTCTAACACATGCAAGTATTGTTCCTCTTGCATGTGTTCACCAACTTCCATCTAGTGCTGATTTCTATTTTTGGTGGGATTCCTTTTCACCCATCTGATGTTGTAGGCTGTTCTAGGATCTTTTGGCTATCAAAAGTGTGGAGAAACTGTTCAGTCAAGTTATTCTAAGGTAAGGAGAGCTAGGTCTTTCTTAAATTGATTTTTATGAAATGTGTAGATGTGCTGAACTCTATGTGACCATGTTGTTTGGTTAAATTTATGTTTTAAGGAGATTTCCTGTATGAATAGAACTGCATGCTGGAAATTATGACTGTGTTTTTGGTTGGGCTGAGATGGATATCTGAAATTTGCTACGTTTAATCTATGGGTTCTGTTAAATGAGAGTTCAGATGGAAGGTAAGGGAATTATACACTGTGTTGAGTGAATTAATAGGCTTTTAGGTCATTTTGAGAGGAAGTGAGGTAGTGATTTTGGGCATTTGAAGTCTAGAGTGTTTTTGGGATATTGGGGCATCCTTAACCAGTGTATTGTGACTTGTTTGAATCACCAAAGTGGTCCAAATAGGTGCAAGGTAGTAGAATTGTATTTGGGTCCCTAAGAGTTGGAAATTAGTGTCTTAGAGTTAAATTTTGAGTCTTAATCACTTTAGTATTGTAGTAGGAAGTTTTAGGAACATCTAGACAAGTTTAATCAGGAGTAAAACATGAATTACAAGTGTTAGAAATTGGAGAAAAGGGCTAGAAATGGTAAGGGTATGTGTGAGCGCATAAGTCTGCATAATTTGCGTTCTATAGATGATGCAGACTCGTTATGCGAATGGTCTCGCATAGCGAGTCCCTGCAGAGGGTGCTTTCTGTTTGAGTCATTCGTTGTGCGAGCTAGTGCGCTGTGCGAATGACTGGAGGGTGCTGCTCTCTGTCTGGTGATTCGCATAGCGAATCTGGATGCTATGCGACTGGAGGTGACCTGTAGCCACTGCCAGTTAAATTTGAAAGGCGAATTGGGCGCATAACAAGGGGTTTTAGGGGGTTGGTCTCTGTCTGGTACCTTTGTGAGTTAATTCGCCATGCGAGTAGTGTGCGCTGTTTGAAAAGCTCTCAGTCTCGCTGTGCGAAGGGGTGCGCTATGCGAGACGTCCAGAGTTTTATTCTCTATCTTTTCTTTTGTATTGTTTCATATAGAGTTGAAAGTTGTATAGTTTGTGAAGCATGTGTTAGAGCATATATTATTGTATGATGGGATTCAAACATGATGTATGTTGTTAAAGTGAAATGGTATGAATATAAGAGTTATGAATGATGTTTAAAGTGGAAAATGTAGTTATTGGACGTAATTCCATGATCTTCAAGGAGAGGATCCATGGTGGTGTCCTTAGTATGTTTAGAATGATTTGCATGGAAGCTCAGTCTTGGGGGTTATCCTGAAGCTCCAATGGTTTTTCATTCTCAATTAGAGAGGATTGATTCATGTGGTGAGGAGTAACATGAGTTCCTAGTCTTGGGTGTTTCCAGTATGACCCAAGGTGAGTGATAACGGACTAACATCTAAGTGTGGTAGGGTGAAACCCATTGACAATGGCTTTGCAAAGCAGTAGAAGTCACCACGAGTGCACAACCCGCCATAACTCGACAATCATTCTAAGTCCGGACGAGTCAAGTTTAAAGTGTAACAAGTTGTGTTATGTGATCCGATAGCTTTGAATTAAACTTGCATGTTGTGTGTGATTGCTATAACATGATTTTTGTATGTCTAGCTCACCCTTATGCTTGTGGTTGTCTTTTGTTTGTGTTATGTTTTCTGTTGCAATGATCATTCATTTGGATGTGAGCAGAGGTAAATGAGGTGCCTCTAGAGCAGGCTCTGGAGGGAGATAACGCCGCTGCTTTAGTCTAGTTAGGATTCCTAGTCGTTCTGTTTATTTTGAAATACTCTGATGTGTTTAAAGTTTTAAATTATAGCCATTTTGGGATGATGGTGACCTTAATATTTTATGTACATTCTTTTTTTAACTATTCTCTTATATTAAAAATGTAGACTACTATATTATATATTTCTTTATAATCTGGGACGTTACAATTATTATTATTTTTGTTATTACTGTTTTTATTGTTATCACTAGTAAAAAATTTGGATTTTGACGCCCATTATAAGCCTCGGTTATACGAAAACCGAAGCGTACAACGTTATATACATCGGTCCTTAATCAAACCGTTTTGGAACACAGCTACTGCCTCGGTTCCGACACAACCGTGGCCTATACAACCCTGCTGTTCAGCTGAAAAGGACTGGTGTGTCAGACAACATGCTACTGCCTCGGTTCACTGCCAAACCGAGGCCTATACGCCTGATAATGCTCAGTCTGATAAGACTGGAAAGTGACTGAAAAGTCTGACCACGAGCTACTGCCTCGGTTCGCTCAGAACCCGAAGCCTAAAAGGCATGCTACTGCCTCGATTCTCCCAGAAACCGATGCCTAAACGCCACCCTATTGCTTCAGTCAGCTAGAAACCGGTGCCTAAACCACATGCTACTGCCTTGGTTCTCCCAGAAACCGATGCCTAAACGCCACCCTATTGCTTCGATCAGCATGAAACCGGTGCCTAAACCACCTGCAACTACCTATCCAATGCTGCTACGCGCCAGTTGAACTGCTCATACCTCTAGGGCCTCGGTTAGCCAGAGAACCGAGGTTGATTCTTCAGCCTATTGCTTCGGTTGTGTCGCAACCGGAATCGCGACGGGACGACCATCCGAAAAATAAAACAAGTTTTTGAAAAAGAGATTTGGAGTCGCCACCATAGTTTATTATGGAAAACTACGGAAAAACCATAAAATGATAAGGCATGGTCTGCGAAACTGAGATTCTTGGTTCGGGAGTCGGTTACGTGTAGGGAAGGTATTAGCACCCTACAACGCCTGCCCTAAGGCAGTACCTTTAACTAAATATGTGAATATGATGTGGTTTTCAAAATGTTTAACTTTCCCCTAAAAATAAAATTCTAAAGAAACAAAATATTTTTAGTTTTTTAGGCCCGACAAGGATTGACCTTGCTCCTACGTATTCTCATTAAGAATGAGAAATCAGGGTTCCGTAGTTCTTTTAGAAAACTGCTTGAAAATTTGTTTGAAAATTGTTTGAGAAATTGATTATGGATAAATTTGGATTTTTGGGAAAGTGAACCTGACAAGGACTGACCTTGCTCCTACGTATCTCCACTTTTGATGGAGAATCAAGGATCACGTATTTCTGGCTAGGAAGATTGTTTATTGTTTGAAAATGTTGATGTTTTTGGTTTTTGAAGATTTTATATTTTTTGTATAATATTTAAATTTTTGCGTAATGAGCACTAGGCTGATGCGTACGATCGCACGAGCACTCACACGGCTTTTTCAATGTTTTTTTATTGTTTTTGCGTAATGAGCACTAGGCTGATGCGTACGATCGCACGAGCACTCCCACGACTTTTTTTTGTTTATTTTATATTTTGGGTAATGAGTACTAGGCTGATGCATACGATCGCACGAGTACTCACACCGATATTTATATCATTACATGTTTTTTAAAGTTTTATATATATATATTTTTTATATATTTTTTATTAAGAAGAGAGTGAAGTTGAAATATCTATGACATAAAAATATCAAAAAGCATAGGATAAAATTGTGGTAGAAAATAGGATAAATTTATAAACTAAAAAAAATGATCAAAATGAATATAAATAGAATGAAAAGAAAATGTGTACCTTGTTGAAGATTTGAAAGATGAAGCAAGACTTTGCTTGTAATAAGTTGTGAGAAGAGGTAGATTGATGGTGAAGAAGATGAATTTATAGTAGAAATGTGGTATGAGATTTACTATGTATAGAGGGATTAGAAAATAGTAAAATGTGAGAGAAAAATGAAGTAGAGTTTTGGGATGGAATGAAGAGATTTTGAGAGAGAAGAGATGGATATTATGTAAATTGTGTGTGTGTGAAGTGAAGGGAATGTAGGTATTTATAGAGTTAAGGATGAAGAAAGTTGATGAATAAAAATAATATAATAAGTTGGTGGAAAATTTAGAGGAAATAAAATATAATTAAAAAAAGATGAATAGAAAAATTTAATGTGAAAAATAAGTGAAAGAAATAATATAAAAAGTTGATGGAGAAATTAGGTGTGGAAATTAAGTGGAAGAAATAATATAATAAGTTGGTGGAGAAATTAGGTGTGGAAATTAAGTGGAAGAAATAATATAAAAAGTTGGTGGAGAAATTAGGTGAAATAAAATATAGGGAATAGTAAAAGTTAATGTGGAAAATAAGTGAAAGAAATAATATAAAAAGTTGGTGGAGAAATTAGGTGTGGAAATTAAGTGAAAGAAATAATATAAAAAGTTGGTGGAGAAATTAGGTGAAATAAAATATAGTGAATAGTAAAAGTTAATGTGGAAAATAAGTGAAAGAAATAATATAAAAAGTGGGTGGAAAAATAAGGTGGAGAAAAATGGATAATAAAAAATGTTGATGGAGAAGATATAATTAAAAATGTAAGTGGAATAATTAGAAAAGTTGATATATAAAATTAAAATGGAAATGATGTGGAAAAAGTAAATGAAAAAGGTAGATGATGTGGAATGAGATGTGGAGGGTGAGGTGGATGGTGATGTGGAGAGTGGAGTGTGATAAGAGAAAAGGGGTGGTGAGGAAGTAAAAAAGTAAGAGATTATTTTGGGCCATTGAATTAAGTGTTTAAAAGAAAATTTGGGGGTGCAAAAAGTAAAATAAATAGTATTTTTCATTTTGGTTTTTTATGTTTTTATTTATTTATTTTTGTGATGAATTTTATTTACCCGGACGAAATTGGGTATTGACAGGTTGAAAAACACCCGGTGCCTAAATCTTAGCTTATTGCTTCGGTTGGCCTACAAACTGAGGCCAAAACTGCCTGCAACGTGCCTGTTCAACTGCTGGAACTCGTAGGGCCTCGGTTAATCGCTGAACTGAGGTCGATTCTTCACATGTTCTACACCGATGATGCTTTTAACCGAGGCAATATGGTGATATGACTTCGGTTGTATGAGTAACCGAGGTCGTATCTCAATTTCATATTTTCGAATCGCGACAGACAACTTCTTCTTCTTCCTCGTACCTTTGTTTTTTCTTCACTTCCCTCCTCACCGCAGAACCTCCATTGCTCCCCTTGACTCGCCTCCCTTCGCCTTGGTGCCTCGCCGGTGTACCTCCGCCACTACTGCTGCCAGTGCTCGCGCATTCAGGCCTCGTTGTTGGCTGCGCCTCCGCCCTTCACCTACGCGTCACCGTTGGCCTGCCAGTGTTTCCTCCGCCACTGCTGCTGTCATTGGTACGTCGTCGGTCTCCGCCACTGCTTCTGCCAGTGCTCTCGCCTGCCGGTGCTTCCTCCGCCACTGCTGCCTCCGCCGGTACTGCCTCCAACGCTGTTTCATTCTTCCTGTCTACATTGAGGTTAGTTGATTGTATTTTTGCTGATAATAATTGTTGTTTCTTGCTGATAATAATTGTTGTTTCTGGAAGAGAATCAAATTGTATGTATTGGTTGAGTTGATTTTTTTAATTTTGTTGGATCAAGCATATATTGTCCTTAATTAACATCACATTTGTCATAATTGATGGCACCAGATTAAGAACTAGCATAGGCATCACTAATAAGATTCACAAACTAACGACAATTTATCTGCTATACAAATACAAAGAAAACTGCATTTTTCAAATTAACAGTAAGAATAATGAGAGGAAGCAGATGAGAAGGTAGTCCACTGTCAGTTTAAACCAAGTCATAGAAGAAAACAAAACCGTGTATGCAATAACAGCATCAATTTGTAATGCGACTATAACAACTTAGAAACCAATGCAAATTCACAAGTATTTTTTCCTTACGATAGCTAATCATTGTTGGAAGTGACAGACTAACCATGCAATAGTTAATTCCCCCCTCCACAAGAAAAAAGCAGTTCAAAGTTTAACATACTTGAAACATAAGCTATATTGCAGTTCACAGCTTTAAGAAAAGACAGCCTTCCTTCTAAAATCATCTAATTATTTTGGAACAGACGGATATACAAATTCTAGATCTAGATTGCTGTCAATTCATTTCTCAAGCTCAAGCCAAAGAAGCACAAAACAATTGTGAAATTAGTAAACAAACTGACTTTCCTTTCTAAATGTAAAGACATGAAACTTCAATCACACGGGGAAAAGCTAGAAATGTAAATAATAACAATGTCAAGGCTGATAGCACAACTCATTCCAACTGTATAGGCACACAAAATCGACATTGGAACTTTCCCATTCGCACACAGAACAATATCTTCATTGTCCCCTCTGTTTTTAAATAGATGTCAAGACATACACACTGTTTTATATTACACAAACCTAGGTTACAAAAAGTAATGCAAGACAACGGAGAACCAAAACATAAAGAAAAAAATGAACCTACTGAGAATGAAAGAAGCATTGACAAAATGGGAACTGCAACTTACCATTCTTTTAATGAGAATCTAGTACAGAAAGAATTCAGGTTAAGACTTGATGTATTCGATGGATAAGTGTAGTACAGGTCATTTTATATAATTTGAATTTGAATACTCCATACTAAAATAATTGCGTAATTTATTTATGACTTTAATTTTTACAATGTTAGTGTAAATACAATCCATTCAAAATCAATTTAGAAATATATTTCTTAAAAAAGTTTGTAAAAATTCAATATTTTTAATTATATATAAAATTAAATGGCAGATAACATATGCATATGTTTATACTAACATATAAATTGGACATCAATTTTTATAAAATCAAATGTTTATTTTATACTGTTTTTTAAGGATTGGTAGTTTAATTTATTTAAGGATAATTTTTTTTTCAATTTAATATATATATTATGGTATTATAAAAGGCATTTTACTCAACTTACTTATTTATATGAAATCATTACATTTACTTATTTTATTAAAAATTAGTATAAATAGTAGATGAAAATTAAAGTGTTATAACACATCTAATTAGACAAATAAATAATTTAATATTCATACTATCAAAACGTTATTGATAAATAAGTGTTTAAAAAGATGAAATTGTTAACTTACAAACTTAATAATAATAAATCATTATTAATAAAAAATGGTAAGAATATAATAAAAGATTATTATAAGTAGGTTACAAATCAATTCGCTTTTAATTTAGTTTGAACTTGTTTAATAGACAAGTTGTCTAACCTATACCTATATATTAGAAAATCAATCCATTCCATTCTAATATAAAACTTTTCTACATATCTTTCATCAAATAAAACTAAACAATACAACATAATATGTAACAACACCATTCGCTTAAAATATCGTAAGTTTAGTTTAGAATAAATAACAAGAAAGAAATTAAAAAAAAAAAGACTTGTTGGGTTTTAGATGGAAGGAAGGGAGATACGTTAATTTAAACAATATTCAAATAAGGTTTGAGAAACATGTTGTAAACAAGTGAAATAAACTCAAATATCTAAACCCTAAAGTTAATTGAAATGACATTATTTACTCTTGGTTGAATATATTGTTTGGTTGAATATATTACATGTTGCATATGTAATTATTTGTTTGCTTGAATATATATTGTTGTTGTGAATTAGCCTTAGTTTCCCGTTTGAGATTCAATACAAAAATTATTTACTATCTCCAGATTTTTTGAACAAACATACTTTTTACAAATGAAAATAGAGGAGATGGTAATAATAATTTACAGTATTGAATCTTGAATTGTCCGGTTGGACAGTTTAAGAAGAGTAATAACTTTTTCATAGTTTATTATAACATATCAATTTTAATATACATTTCTTAAATTTCACGAAAATTTGTCGGTGTGTTTTGTATTGATCTTCGGGTGCATATTTGATTGTGATTTATAATCACTTTCATTTCGTGTAACCTGAAGACCAATGCGAAATGCTGACAAAATTTCGTGAAATATGAGATATGTTGTTTAAAATTGATATGTTTAATAAACTAAAAAAAGTGAATCTTCTTGAATGGGATAGGGTCACACCTCGAATACAAACACGATCAAAGTGATCATTCAAGATGATTGAAATTGTGTAAACAATTTCAGTAAAGATGAGTACGGATAGAGGGTGGATTAATTTACCACGCATCAGCACTGAGTACGAGAGAGGGGTAGAAGAATTTATAGAGTTTGCGCGACGTAATGCGAGTACAAGTGATGATAATGAAGTGAAGTTCAGATGTCCATGTGTGAACTGTTTGAATGGGAGGAAGTTGAACGCAAGTGATATTAGGGAACATCTTATCTGTGATGGTTTCATACGAAGTTATACAACATGGATATGGCATGGCGAATTAACAGACTTTCCAACTGTCTCTCAAACTGAAAATGTTTATGATTCCACAATGGATATGGAAGATCAAGCAGAAGAAAACAACTTAGAGAACATGATCCGCGATGTTGGTGCAGAAGCTTTTGCCCAATCACATGTGTATGAAACGATGTCCACTGATGCAGAGACTCCTTTGTATGCGGGTTCACCTAAGTTCACACGGTTGTCAGCGGTGTTAAGGCTCATGAATTTAAAGGCGAGCAATGGATGGAGTGATAAGAGTTTTACAGAATTGTTGTCGTTGTTGAATGAAATGCTGCCAGATGGAAATACGTTACCCAATCGTAATTATGATGCAAAAAAAATTCTTTGTCCGATGGGTATGGAATATAAACGGATACATGCATGTCCGAATGATTGCATATTATATAGGAATGAGAATGAAGTTTTGATAAAGTGTCCAAAGTGTGGGTTATCATGATACAAATCAAAAAACAACGGTGAAGATGGTGGTCACACAGAAAAGAATGGTTCTGCTTTGAAAGTAGTTTGGTACCTTCCACTAGTTGCCAGACTTAAGCGTTTGTTCGCGAATCCCAAAGACGCTAAAAACCTAAGATGGCATGCAGATGAGAGAACAACTGATGGGCTGCTTCGTCATCCAGCTGATTCAAAGCAATGGAAAATTATTGATCAAGAATTCCCCCAATTTGGTGAAGAATGTAGAAATCTTAGGTTTGGCTTAGCTACTGATGGAATGAATCCATTTGGTAATTTAAGTACCAATCACAGTTGTTGGCCCGTTATACTGATAATTTACAACTTATCTCCTAGATTGTGCATGAAAAGAAAGTACATGATGTTGTCAATGTTGATATCTGGTCCAAAGCAGCCTGGAAATGACATCGATGTTTATCTAAGGCCACTAGTTGAAGACTTGAAGTTGTTGTGGGTTGATGGGGTTGAAATATTTGATGCCTTTGCTTCAGAAACTTTCATGATGCATGCCATGTTATTTTGCACCATTAATGACTTCCCAGCTTACGGTAATTTGTCGGGGTACAGTGTGAAGGGTCATAAAGCATGTCCTATATGTGAAGAAAACACTGCAGCTCAACAATTAAAACACGGAAGGAAGACAATGTATATGCGTCATCGGCGATTTTTACAATCTAATCATCCATATCGAAGGTTAAAGAAAGCATTCAATGGAGAACAAGAGAAAGACAATGCACCCATTCCACTTACTGGACTTGAAGTTGCTGAGAAAGTTAATAAAGTACATCATATATTTGGGAAAACGTCGAAGAAGTCTTTTGTAACGACCCCTTGGAAGAAGAAATCAATATTCTTTGATCTTCCATATTGGTCAAAGTTAGATGTTAGACATTGCATAGATGTCATGCATGTTGAGAAAAATGTCTGTGATAGCTTGATTGGTACACTACTAAACATCCAGGGAAAAACAAAAGATGGAGTGAATGCGCGTTTGGATTTGGTTGACATGAAGATCCGAGAAGAGTTGGCACCAAGAGAGATTGGTAAACGTACTTATTTGCCCCCTGCATGTTACACAATGTCCAAACAAGAGAAGATAAGTTTTTGTCTTTGTTTAAAGAGTATCAAGGTACCACAAGGATACTCTTCAAATTTCAAGAGCTTAGTGTCAATGCAGGACTTAAAGCTTGTTGGACTGAAGTCTCATGATTGCCACGTCTTAATGCAACAGTTGTTACCAGTGGCAATTCGTGGAATTTTGCCCAAAAAAGTTAGGCTGACCATAACTCGATTGTGCTCATTTTTCTCGTCAATTTGTAGTAAAGTCATCGATCCTACAAAGTTAGATGAACTTCAAAGCGAAATTATCATCTTGTGTCAACTAGAAATGTTTTTCCCTCCATCCTTTTTTGACATCATGGTGCATTTACTTGTTCATTTGGTCAGAGAAATAAAGTTGTGTGGACCAGTATACTTAAGATGGATGTATCCTATTGAGCGTTATATGAAGATTTTGAAAGGTTACGTCAAAAATCAATATCGTCCAGAAGGTTCGATGATTGAAAGATATATTGCTGAAGAAAGTATTGAGTTTTGCTCTGAGTATATGACTAAAGCAAATCCGATAGGAGTCCCTCGGACATCATGGTTGAGTAGATATTCTACAAGTAAAAGCAACCGAGGTGTGAATGTGGTGACGAACAGTCGTGAAGAATTGATGCAAGCACATTTGTACATATTAAACAACACAGATGAAGTGATCCCATTTTTGGAAGCACACAAAGCCGTTGTAAGGGACAACTATCCACGACAATCAGAGAAATGGCAGTTGATGGAGCATAACAGAACATTCTTGTCCTGGTTCAAATCTGAAGTTTCAAAAGAATCACGGTCCTCTGAGACTTTGTTGTGGTTAGCAAATGACTTGAAGTTTGATGTTGTATGTTGTACAGGCTACAAAATTAATAATTGCACATTCTATACAAAGACTTTGGATGATAAAAGCACATTACAAAATAGTGGCGTCAGTCTAGAAGCTGAGTCACTACAGTTTTCAACATCCAAAGATCAAAATCCTATAGTTGGATCCATGAGATACTATGGTAGAATTGAAGAGATATTTGAAGTTGATTACACTAAGTTTTCCGTTGCACTCTTCAAATGTAAGTGGGTAGACAATAAGAGTGGTGTCAAAATAGATGAATCTGGTATGACACTTGTTGATTTTCGAAAGGTTGGTTATAGAGACGAACCGTTCATTATGGCATATCAAGCAAGTCAGGTTTTTTATGTCAAAGATCCTGCGTCTGACCATTGGTATGTTGCTCTCCAAGGAAAAAGGCAAATTGAAGATAAAGAAGAGAATATAAGTAATCTTCATATCGTTGACAGCCATCCATTTAAAACGATAATAAATTTGGATGACGACCCTCTAATTGATGACATACAAGCAATACGAGAAGATCACAATGAGGGAATATATATATGACCAATCCATATGATTATGTATGAATTTCATGTTTGTGTAAATATTTATGGCAATTGTTAAATAATATGTTATTTTATAAGTGCTTTATTTATATATCATCTTATTTATTGTGACAGATATATGGCTGAGTCACCTCATTCGTCAGGCGATGAAGTCCCCACCACTTCTAGACGGACGAGAGGAGCAACGAGGTTACGACAGCTTATACTTAGAAGAAATGCAGGTGAGAGGACACCTATCATTATTGACGTGGTCACTGGAGTTGCATCTGGCCCAAATGCAGATGTATTTAGGTCTTACCTTGGAGTATTGGCACGTGATCGTATCTCTATACTTACTCCATCCTTTGACCATGTTTCTGAGGCTGATCGGAATCTCATCTGGCAAGATCTATTGGTAAGTTAAGCAATATTGCTCCATCTTCTATATTCATTATATTGATAAATCTGTATTGATATAAGGTTATTACTTTCTTTGTTGCAGATAACATTTGATATGCCAAACATCGAGAGCTTAAGGAATAAGTGTTTATCTGCAATTGCAGAAAGATTTCGAGGGTTTAAGACAAAATTGACGTCTAGATATATATTTGGACCAAAACGTAATGAAAATCCATGTTCCAAATATTCAGCAATTGACGAAGCAACATGGCGTCAGTTTGTAGAGCTTCGTTCATCCGAGGCGTGGCAGGTAAGTATAGTAAAATCATTCAATTCATCATTCATAGTTCTATATTATGACAATTGTTTCATATTGTCACAGGAGAAAAGGTCAAAAGCACAGGGAATAAGCGCTCAGAATAAAAATCCACACATACTGTCTCGTGGTGGATATAGGAAGCTTGAAGAAAAAATAATGAAGCAGAAGTCAGATAGCAGACTTCCACTTTTTGAGGGTTGTGACCCTCCTCCTCCTCCTTCACCACCATCTTGGCACGAGAAGTGGAAGTTAGCCCGTATAAGACCATCGGGCTCCTACACTTCCGAGTCTGCCAGAGAAATATCTGAAAGAATTGTAAGATGTCATTCCTTATATTTTTACATTAATTTTGTTATATATATTACATAGATTTTTCTAATGTAATATATTCTTGCCACAGCTATTGGACGACCTGAGCACCCAGGACGAATGCGTGGTGCTGGGACTGGCATAGGCATACGACAGTTTTTTGGGTCTTCCTCGCGTCCATATTCATACGAAAAGATGAAGGAGGAAATAAGAAAAGAGATGACGCAGGAGATCACAAAGAAGGTTCGAGCAGAGTTGTATGATGAAGTTGCTGAAATGGTTGCGCGCCAGTTCCAGCAGCATTATGAGGATTATGGCAATCGTCCTCCGCCATCTCCTGTAGCGGAACATGTTGTGCCCCCTACAGGTAAACTTATTTATTTTTGGTAACTAATTTACTTTTTGCATAACCTAACATTTAATTTGACAGGTAGAAGCGGTAAAGGAAGTTGTTCAGCTTCCGGTGCCCCAGGGGACGTCATGGATGAAACTCGTCCATGTCAGTTATTTATTCTTTCTGATACTGGGACCGTGCTAGTGGCTCGTGGTACAGTTTATGAGACAGCCACTTTAGTGCATGGTGTACAACTTTCAGAAGATGAGGTCAAGGTCACGGTGGATGAAGTTGTCATAGCGGATGCCGTTCTTCCTGTGCCTACAGATGACTTCTTCACTGTGGAAGAAGCATTTAAGTCCTTTGTCGCCTGGCCTAGACATTTGGTTGGTGATGTATTTAATCCCCCGGTAAACACTTGTACTATATACTTCTCAATTTTAATATTTACTTCTAATTGACGTTATAACATAACCATTTTTGCATTTAACAGCAGATAGGTAAAGAGGGAAGTCCTCCACCGAAGAAGACTCATTTATCTGAGGATGACCCTCTTGGTGCGTTAGACGAGCTCGCTAAAATAATTTCAAATGTGCCGATGAATGTACACTGGGATTCTACTACATTTGGAAGAGAAACTCAGATCCCATTGTACTTGCATCATCAAGATGTCAGAGCGGCTGCAGCGGAATGGTTAGCGTGGAAACAAACCAAGAGGGGGGGTGAATTGGTTATATTCAAATATTATCCCTTTTTAATATTTTTCTCTTAATTTCTTACTAAGCAGATAATTTAACGTAAATAACAGAGTAAGGGAAAGAGAAAAATTACACAGGTATTTTATCCTGGTTCAGATCACTAGGATCCTACGTCCAGTCGCTTATCTCAAATAAGATAAACCTTTTTCACTATCACAAAACTATTACAAATATTAGTCACACAGAAAAAACAATTTGTAACAGTTTAGAAGTTACCACCTCTCTTGAAACCACAAGAGATGAACTTACACCTCCTTTGAATCTTCACAAAGGATGATCACCTCCTTCGAATGCTTCACGAAGGATGATTCTCTTCCAGACACTTCCTCAGACACACCAAGGATGATCAAGCTATTCCTCTGTCACCGCAGTACCACTTCAGGACTTTGCAGACAAGAGTTTCCTTAGCTTCAGCAATTTCACAGAGTTCTCACAAGAGTTCAGAGTACTTGAGCACAAGGGAAGAGTTTGATTTGAGAGAAAATGAGAGTCTATTTATAGACTCATCCAAAGGCTCCTCCATTTTCGCTTTTAGACTTTCTGACTGTGTTAATCGATTAGCTACAGTGGTTAATCGATTAACAACCCAACGGATACTTCAACGTCTCTAAAAACGGCTAGTTTTTCAAACGTTCACTATGTTAATCGATTAACACCCTCTGTTAATCGATTAACGTTAATTGATTAACACCCTCTGTTAATCGATTAACACTGAAATGCTGTGCTTCGCCATTCGTCTCTGGAACAATCGATTAACACCCTCTGTTAATCGATTAACGTTAATCGATTAACACCTTCTGTTAATCGATTAACACTGCACAGAATTTTGCTGTTGGTTTATTTTTACATCACTTTTGAATGTATACATAGAACTACTAACTATATAAGTTCTAGATACTAAACCATAATTATTACAAAAGCTTTCCATAGCAATACAAGTCATCAAAGATCTTTCTTCATGTGTCTTGGTTGTTCTTGACTTGAATTGGACATCATCAAAACTTCATCTTCATCATTTTGCTAACAATCTCCCCCTTTTTGATGATGATCAAAACCTTCTTGATTTAAAGCTTTTGGGTAATAATCTGTATTTGAAAAACAACTTAAGGAAGAAACAATTGTTAGTGAACTTAGAAATAATTTTAAGACTTTAAATATTTCTCCCCCTTTTTGATCATTATTAAAAAGTGATGTATAATAGCTCCCCCTAAATTTATTACAAATTATACTCCCCCTTAATAAAAGCATGTATGCATAGTAGTAATAAGAAAAACAACAAACATTTTATTTGAATTTGAAAGAGGCAAGCATGCAAGGAAATATCAAGAGCACACTCTAAGAAAAACACATAAAGTGCCTAAGACTCATCATCACTATCTGGAACATATAATTTGGCTAGTTTGTCATCTATTTCCTGGAGTTGAGTGTTAATCTCATCATAGCGAAGAGTGTGATATGCCATCATATCGTCCATTCTTGTTTGTTGCATTGTGGCCATGGCTTCAATTTGTCTAGAAATACTTTCTAGACTATATTCTTGTGGAGGATTTGATGGTCCTACAACATTGGTTGGTTGAGGCATAGGGATATCTTCCTCCTCTGCAGCTGAGGCATCATCTTCTTGTGCAATATCTTCATCAGCGCGGACAAACAAATTTCCTTGTCTTATAAATCCCATTTGATGCAAAGCAGACTCTTCAATTTGATGGGTAGGTAAGACAGTGAGATGTTTTTCTCCGGTGACATCCACCCCTTTATAGATACATATCAATGAAACAAGGAGAGGATATGGGAGATGACCTTTGTCATACCTCTTGGCACGGACCATAGTATCTGAGATGAGACTTGCCCAATTGATGTTGATATTTTGAGTGATGGCGGACATAATCATCAAATCAGTTTCAAAACATTGAGTAAGGTTTGTACCTCTTGGACAAAGCATCCAAACAATGAGATAATGAAGGACCCTTTCCTCCATTCTTAGATTTCCCACTAGAAGATATCGCCTATTTGGTAGAGGTTGTTGAGGATTCCTCATAAAGGAGCGATATGCCAAAATTTTGTTAAACTCACCAAAATCATTTGGCACATGCATGGCATTTTCTAAAGGAGGAATATGAGCAACATTTAACCAAATATCGTGATCTAGAATAATATCTACTCCTTTGATGCGAGTGTGAACAATACCGTTTTGGGATTTCAGATTATAGTAAAATACGCGTACCAAATCGGGGTAATAGCGCCCTTGAAGTTGCAGTAGATATTGGACGCCTTGAGCCATCAATTGTTGAGAGAATTGAAATTGATGTACCGCAAACCAATTAAGATCCACAAATTTTTGGCGAAGAATTTTGCGTTCTTTCCACCATTGCAAGTATTCGTCGTGCCTTCCTTCATCGGAGATCCAACCGTGAATATTTGGACCGCGAGCGGGAGGAGTACTTTCAGAGCCATAGCTTCTTCTTCTTCTTCTTCTGGATGGTTCAGCCATGGAGTGAAAATATTGTGGACAGCAAGAACAAAATGTGATTTGGAGTGAAAGATGAGGTAAATATGAGTTTTAGAGGAATGGGAAAGTGAATGGGTGAAAAGGAGGGATGATATGGGTTTATATAGGCTGGAATTAGCTCCCTCAACGTCCAAATTCCATAAAAGAGCCGTTTTTAACCGTTTATAGCCGTTACAACGGCTAAAAAATTTAAAATTTTTCAGGCTGTACGTATGTTAATCGATTAACAGGGTGTGTTAATCGATTAACGTTAATCGATTAACAGGGTGTGTTAATCGATTAACAGACGCTGATTTCCGAAAATCAGCAAAAATGACCTATTTTCACTTTTTAAAGGATTTTTAATATTCCTAAATCTCTTCTAAGCTCATAGAACCTATCCTTAGGCAATGCTTTGGTGAAAATATCTGCTAATTGGTGTTGAATATCAATATATTCTATCTCACAATCTCCTTTTTGCACATGATCTCTAAGAAAGTGATGCCTAATCTCAATGTGCTTGGTTCTAGAGTGCATTATGGGATTCTTTGTAAGATTTATTGCACTTGTATTATCACACTTAAGTGGAATATGATCTAAATGAATGTCATAATCCTCTAATTGCTGTTTCATCCATAAAATTTGCGCACAACAATTTCCAGCAGCAATATATTCAGCCTCAGTTGTTGATAAGGCTACACAGGCTTGTTTCTTAGAGTGCCAAGAAACTAAGGAACTACCTAGAAGATGACATGTTCCACTAGTGCTTTTTCTATCTATCTTACAACCTCCATAATCTGCGTCTGAAAAACCTACAAGACTAGGTTCCGTTCCAGATGGATACCATAAACCAAAGGATGCAGTTCCCTTAAGATATTTCAATATTCTTTTAACTGCAGTAAGGTGAGATTCTCTAGGACTAGATTGATACCTAGCACACACACAAACACTTTGCACAATATCTGGTCTACTAGCAGTGAGATATAGCAAAGAACCTATCATACATCTATATTTAGTTTGATTTACCTCTTTACCTGACTCATCTTTGTCAAGATAGCAAGAGGTTCCCATAGGTGTAGACGCTTCCTTTGCTTTGTCCATTTCAAACTTCTTAAGAATTTCTCTACAATACTTGGTTTGAGAAATGAACGTACCTTCTTTCATTTGCTTAATTTGAAGACCAAGGAAGAATGTTAATTCTTCCATCATAGACATTTCAAATTCACCCTGCATAGTCTTAGCAAAATCCTCACAAAGAGATTTATTAGTTGATCCAAAAATAATATCATCAACATATACTTGAATAATCAAAATATGTTTTCCGACTCTTTTAATAAACAAAGTGGAATCAACTTTCCCCCTATTGAAATCATTTTCTAAAAGAAAATTGCTAAGTCTTTCATACCAAGATCTAGGTGCTTGTTTTAAACCATAAAGTGCTTTCTTTAACTTATAGATGTGATTTGGAAATTTAAAATCTTCAAAACCAGGTGGTTGTTCAACATACACATCTTCTTTTATAAAACCATTTAGAAATGCACTTTTAACATCCATTTGAAATAATTTAAATTTCATTATAGATGCATAAGCAAGAAGTAGGCGTATTGCCTCTAACCTGGCAACTGGAGCATATGTCTCATCATAATCTATACCTTCTTCTTGACTATATCCTTGAGCCACAAGCCTAGCTTTATTTTTGGTGATATTTCCATCTTCATCCAGTTTGTTTCTGAATACCCATTTTGTTCCAATTACTTGATGAGTATCTTCTCTAGGAATCAATTCCCAAACTTGATTTCTTTCAAACTGGTTGAGTTCTTCTTGCATTGCTATACACCATTGTTCATCTTGAAGAGCTTCCTTAATGTTCTTAGGTTCTATCTGCGACATAAAAGCTACATTCATACAAAAATTAACTAGATTTCTTCTAGTGTTTACCCCTTTTGTTATGTCGCCAATGATGTTGTCCAATGATAATCCTCTAGGTTGTTGCCATATTTTGTTTAGATCTTCATCATCTTGAGGATTATTCATTTTCTCTTCATTTGTTGTCTTTTGCAAGTCTTCATTTTCATCTGCATCTGATTCTGACTCAAGAGGTTTTGCCTCAAGGTCCACAATTTCATCAAAGACAACATGCACAGATTCTTCTATTTCAAATGTTTTTCGATTAAAAACTCTATAAGCTTTGCTAGTTAGAGAATATCCTAGAAAAATAGCTTCATCGACTTTGGAATCAAATTTTCCTAAATTTTGTTTTCCATTATTTAAGACAAAACATTTGCATCCAAAAATTCTTAAATGTGAAACATTTGGTTTTCTACCTTTAAAAAGTTCATAAGGAGTACATTTCAAAATAGGCCTAATAAGCATTCTATTCAATACATAACATGCAGTACTCACAGCATCAGCCCAAAATTGTTTAGGAACACTATATTCATTTAACATAGTTCTAGCAAGTTCCTCTAAGGATCTATTCTTTCTTTCTACAACTCCATTTTGTTGAGGAGTTCTAGGTGCAGAAAAATTATGAGAAATGCCATATTCTTCACAAAAATTTTCAAAAGATTCATTTTGAAATTCACCTCCATGGTCACTTCTAATAGCCTTTATTTTCAAGTCCTTTTCATTTTGAACTAAATTTGCAAACTTTTTAAATTCTTTGAAAGCTTCACTTTTAAGAGTAAGAAAGAAAGTCCAAGTATATCTTGAATAATCATCTACAATAACTAAAGCATAATAATTTCCTCCAAAACGTTTTATCCTAGAGGGACCAAATAAATCCATGTGCAAAAGTTCTAAGGGTTTTAAACTGGAGACAACATTTTTTGAATGAAAAGATGATTTCACTTGTTTTCCCTTTTGACATGCATCACACAATTTATCTTTCACATATTTTAGTTTTGGTAGACCAATTACTAAATCTTTAGAAATGAGTTTATTCAATTGTTGCATATGAATATGTGCAGCCCTTTTATGCCATAACCATGGATTTTCTTCTTTTACAACTAAACATGAAATATTCCTATTTGATGCATTTTCTAAATCAATCAAATAAATATTGTTATGTCTAATTCCTTTCAAAGCAATTTCAGAAGAATCATTTTTATAAATGGTGCAAGAATTTTGTTCAAAGGTTACCTTGAATCCTTTATCGCATAGTTGGCTAATGCTAATTAAGTTGTGCTTTAATCCTTCCACATATAGCACGTCTTTGATCATCAAGGTATCTTCACTTCCAATATCTCCTATTCCAAGGATTTTTCCTTTGTTGTTGTCACCATAGGTGACAAAGCCTCGTTCCTTTTTCTGGAAGCTTGTAAATTTCTTCTTATCTCCGGTCATGTGTTTTGAACATCCACTATCAAGACACCACATATACTTCCTTGGTTTTAATAATTCCTACAACATAAAGAGAACAAGCTATTTAGGTACCCAACTATTTTGTATGGGTCCTTTGGGTTAGATTAAAAAGATTAAAATCATTTTACAACCCAAGCATATCTACCACTTGGAACACCATAATGCTTAATTTTACATTTATTAGATGTATGACCCTTTTTCATACAATAAAAGCATGATGCAGTATTTGTGTTCCTATAAGTTGTTCCTTTTTCTACCCAAGTTCTATGGGTTCTATAATTATGCTTATTTTTAATTCTAGGAACATACTTATTCTTAACAACCTTATTTTCAATGATTTTACTACATTCTCCTAAGGTTGTTTCATCTAGTAGTTTCTTATAATTAATACAGGATGCACATTCATTACTACTAGAAAATTTGCCTTTTTCATAATATAAAACTTTACCTTTTAAATTTCTAATTTCTTCTGCTTGATATAAAAATTTATTTTTCAAACTTCTGTTTTCTTCAGATAAATTTGTAAATTCAGTTTTCAAATTATCATTTAATTTAGAAAAACTTTCAGAAGTAAGCTTCAAATCTTCATTTTCTTTAAGAAGGCTATTAAGTTCAGATTTCAAATTTTTAAAGTCCTTTTTCAACTTTTTATGAGCAACATCTAATTTTTCAGATTCAATTAATAATGCAGTATACATTTCATTTTCATCAATATGACTATCATCATCAGAATAGTTTGAACTACTTACTTGGCTGTCATTATCGTCATCTGCCATCAAACAGATGTTTGCTTCTTCATCTGAGTCGCTTGAATCTGTAATTGTTTCATTGTCGTCTTCCCAAGCAATGTATGCCTTCTTTTTCTTGAAAAATTTCTTTTCTTTCTTTTCTTCACCCTTCTTTTGATTTAGACAGTCTGCTTTCAAATGTCCTTTTTCTCCGCAACCATAACATCTATAGTTTGAGGAAGATCCTTGATTTTCTCTCTTTTCATTTCTGAATCTTCCTTTCCCTTTTGATTTCATGAACCTGTTGAACCTCTTGATTAACAAACTCAAGTTTTCATCTTCATTTGAGTCTTCATCTTCCATCTTGTTTTTGCTCTTTTCTACCTCAGATTTGAATGCTAGAGTCTTTTTCTTCGTTTTTGCTTCTTCTTCATCTAATCTTCCAAGGTCTAGTTCATGCTCTCTCAACTTTCCAAATAATGCCGCCATGGTCATTGTGTTGAGATTTTGTGACTCAGAAATTGCAGTCACTTTTGGTTGCCAAGCCCTGTCTAAAGATTTCAAAATTTTTATATTAAGTTCGTCAGTATCGAAAGACTTACCTAGTCCAATAAGATGATTTACGATGTTGGTGAAGCGTTTCTGAACATCTACTATTGTTTCTCCTTGCTTCATCCTGAACATCTCATATTCCTGGATCAAGGTATTCTTTCTAGCTCTCTTAACATCATCTGTACCTTCATGGGTTACTCGAAGTATTTCCCACATTTCTTGTGCAGTTTTACAAACAGATATCGTGTAAACCTCATCAACAGTTAAAGCAGATGAAATAATATTGCGAGCTTTTACATCATTACCAAATTTTTTCTTGTCTTCAGCAGTCCATTGGTCATGGGGCTTTGGTTCCTGCATATTGTTAGTTGGAACAAAAGGACCAGATGCAACTGCATCCCAAATATCTATATCAATAGACTCCATAAATATTTGCATTCTTACCTTCCAAAATGCGTAATTCTCACCAGTGAACAGTGGTGGTCTATTGATAGAAGCACCCTCTGCAAAGGTTTGATGTGATCCTGCCATTTGAATTACTATCAAAGCAAGCTCTGATACCAATTGTCAGAGCGGCTGCAGCGGAATGGTTAGCGTGGAAACAAACCAAGAGGGGGGGTGAATTGGTTATATTCAAATATTATCCCTTTTTAATATTTTTCTCTTAATTTCTTACTAAGCAGATAATTTAACGTAAATAACAGAGTAAGGGAAAGAGAAAAATTACACAGGTATTTTATCCTGGTTCAGATCACTAGGATCCTACGTCCAGTCGCTTATCTCAAATAAGATAAACCTTTTTCACTATCACAAAACTATTACAAATATTAGTCACACAGAAAAAACAATTTGTAACAGTTTAGAAGTTACCACCTCTCTTGAAACCACAAGAGATGAACTTACACCTCCTTTGAATCTTCACAAAGGATGATCACCTCCTTCGAATGCTTCACGAAGGATGATTCTCTTCCAGACACTTCCTCAGACACACCAAGGATGATCAAGCTATTCCTCTGTCACCGCAGTACCACTTCAGGACTTTGCAGACAAGAGTTTCCTTAGCTTCAGCAATTTCACAGAGTTCTCACAAGAGTTCAGAGTACTTGAGCACAAGGGAAGAGTTTGATTTGAGAGAAAATGAGAGTCTATTTATAGACTCATCCAAAGGCTCCTCCATTTTCGCTTTTAGACTTTCTGACTGTGTTAATCGATTAGCTACAGTGGTTAATCGATTAACAACCCAACGGATACTTCAACGTCTCTAAAAACGGCTAGTTTTTCAAACGTTCACTATGTTAATCGATTAACACCCTCTGTTAATCGATTAACACTGAAATGCTGTGCTTCGCCATTCGTCTCTGGAACAATCGATTAACACCCTCTGTTAATCGATTAACGTTAATCGATTAACACCTTCTGTTAATCGATTAACACTGCACAGAATTTTGCTGTTGGTTTATTTTTACATCACTTTTGAATGTATACATAGAACTACTAACTATATAAGTTCTAGATACTAAACCATAATTATTACAAAAGCTTTCCATAGCAATACAAGTCATCAAAGATCTTTCTTCATGTGTCTTGGTTGTTCTTGACTTGAATTGGACATCATCAAAACTTCATCTTCATCATTTTGCTAACACAAGATGTTAGGGAGCTTGCGTCGGGTAGAGAAGAAATTAATATTACACTCATTCAGCTGTGGATGATGTAAGTTTATGAAAACGTTTTTATACAATTCTATTTTATCAACTTACTTATATCATATTATTTCTTCATTTTAGGTATATGTCTGATGTTAGTAACAAGAAGGGGTTCAACGATGTATATGGGTTCATTGACCCCTCTATGACTCATGAAAGAAATAAATTTGATGATATCCAGACATACATCAGCACCTGTTTTGGAATGGGGAAGGAGATATATTTTCTCCCTTATATACATGGGTAAGTGAAGTTTGTTAACTTCAACACATTCATTTATTAATTTTGGTATATGATTCATAAGTTAATACCAATTTCAGGTGTCATTGGCAGCTACTTGTGATCTCCATACCGGAGAACACTGCTGTCTGGTTTTGTTCATTGCAGAAGTCTCCTCCCAGCTCTCTTAGACATGTAGTAGATTGGTAAGTGTCAACACTCAATTTCGTCCGGGTTGATTAAAATTTATTTTCATCATAAAAAAAAAAATAATAATAAAAAAAAATAATAAAATAAAATAATAAAAAATAAAAAAATAAAAAAAATAATAATAATAAAAATAAAAATAATAATGAAACGAGAAAAATGGAGCTGCGTTCGTCCTCCACCGTTCGTCCCCTGAATTGCATAACCGTTCGTCCTTTGTTTATTCGACCGTTCGGTCATGGTGTTTAGTGAGCGTTCGGCCTTCATCGTTAGGTCTTCATTTGAGCGTCCGGCCTGGCCGAGCGTCCAAAGGACGTTCGTGATCTTTTTCAAAGAGCGTTCGTTGTTCGACCGTTCGGTTTTTTTGTTTAATTTAGGACGTTCGTCCTCGGTGTAAACCGCCCGTTCCTTGCGTTGTTCGAGCGTTCGACCATTCGGCTCTTTAGGACGTTCGGTCTTGTTTACTGGACGTTCGGACTCATTGTGTTCGGCCTGGTACAACGTTCGGCAATTGGAGTATTGCGACGCTCGTCCAAATAGTAAAACAATTTCTAGCGTTCGGTCTTTTGGATTTGTGATTATGGGCGTCCGTCTTTAATTTGGTTTTGAATTAACAAATTGTGAGCGCTCGGTTTTTTAGGTCTAGCTTATGAGCGTTCGGTATCCTCAGGCTTTCATCGTGAACGTTCGGTTTTATTTTGGGATTGAGTTTTGAGCGTTCGGTCTGTATGGGAGTCTCTGTGAGCGTTCGTTTTGAACGTTCGGTTTTGAGTTTTGAGCGTTCGGTCATTTCGTGAGGGGTCGTTTCGTTTATCCTCCGAGAGCGTTCGTCTGGAGGCGCTCGTTAGTTGATCCCATTTTGACGAGCGTTCCAGAGTGGTGCTGACGAGCGTCCAAGAGTAGTGCTGACGAGCGTCCAAAAGTAGTGGCGGCTTACAGTATGGGTTTCTCTGACGCTTTCACTTTCTGGTTTGTCTGCCACGGGTGGCCATCTGGAGCTGCAAAGTGTTCTTTTACGCCATTCAAGAGAAGAAACATTCTTGGGAAGACATTCAAGGGAACATTCTGGGGGAACACGAGGAAACCCATTATCTTGGGCTTTTCTTCATTGGAAGGAGGACCTGGGACCACTCTCATGGATAACCATGTTGGAGCTCAACAGAGAGCAGGGGGGAGAGGGCCATTTTTGGGGAGGCGATCATCATTAACTCTGGGGGACACACACGGAAAAGAGGCTCTCCTCATCGGCCCTGGATCCACTCTGGTTAGCATCTTCATTGTGGTAGCTTGCAGGCAGTTACGAAGCAAAGGAAAGCTAGAACGCGAAAGGTAAGTCTTCACTCTTAGATTGCTCATATGCTTTGAGTGTTCGGGATATTGATGGCTGTAGTCTGCTTGTGTTGGGTTGCTATCTGCTTCCATTTGATTTGATAAACCTGGGCATGGTTTGTTTGCTACTATCTGAACTAAATATGTAATTATTGAGGGATCCTATTTCTGTTATTTCTGGCTTGCTTCTGTACCCTCTTTCATCCGTTCCCAACAACCCAAAACCACGCCTCACGGCCTTCAACAATTAGAGAGCAGTACTTCCTCTACAGAACCCAAACTTGCAAATTGATATCTCTCAGCACAACCCCATTATCTTTTTCATCTTCATCTTTACACCTCATGACCGCGGCCAGGGACACTGACTCCAGCCCTCTGAAACCATCCAGACCATTTTTCCTCCATCTCCTCAACCTAAGCTAAATCCTCTCTTCTGTTCCAAACCCATTGTGTTTTCCAGTCTCAGAAAGAACCGAACCCCTCTGCTCCTCACATACACAAATTGATTCCTCTTTCACTGGAACAGAGAAACACCTTCTTCATCATTTTCCATTCTCCCCCATCTTGTACCTGAAAAACAGAAAAGAACTCACTTGGTTCCTAACCCCAACCATGCTTCCCCTCACATAATTTCATTCCAGCACTCAAAACAGAAAATGGATATCAGAGGGGTATGGGAATAATCGTCGGTTGCAAGTTCTAAGTTCAAATAAAGGGGGAGTAACTGTCGGAGTTCGGTTGGCGGCAGTGTTGTGTGAAAAATATAGGGGAAGGGGATTTCCCCATTGTCGGCGAAGACGAGAAAGAGGGACGAGAGAGAAGACGCCGGGGAAGAAGCGAGCTCCGACGAGCAGCAACGGTGAAGTTGGGCCGCCCGCGAAAAGATCCCCAGTCGCGGCCATCTGGATCATGGCTATAATGACGGTGGGGGTGGATCCGGAGAGAGCACGCGAGAAAGGGAAAGAGCCCCAGTGACAGCCGGCGACCAGTTTGACAAACGCGACGCAGGGGCAGATCGGCGGTGGCTGGGTCGCGATGGCTGCGGCCCGACGGTTCGACAGCGACGCGCAGTGGTGCGGGCGAACCGGCCACGGGCTGATGGTGACCCACAGTGGCCGGTCCAGCGGAGGTGGCAGCGTGTGGAGATGACGCTCCTCGTCGATTGGCTGGGGGAAGAAAGATCTGACCGTGTTTGTGTGAGATGGAAGAATGAAGAGAAGGGGAATGAACCCTAATGTGCTGAAGGGATTTTGGGCTAAAAAAATAATAATAATAAAACTAAAAACCAAACTTTATTCGCACCCCCACTTCCCATTCACACCCACTTTTGTTCTGCACCCCTTTTTCGCATTTGGGCACCCCTACTATTTGTTTTGTTTTTATCATTTCTATTGTTGTTTGTTTTTATTATTTTTTTTTATTTTGTTTTATTTATTATTTCTAAATATCTATTTGTTTTAAAAATAAAATATATATATATATATATATATATATATATATATAAATTACAAAAAATATGTTTTAAAGGTTAAACACACGTGTGATCGTTCGCATCGTCCTTGTGCTGAAACCTTTTTTTTTCTCTTTCTTGTATAAAATTACCAAAAATACGTCTTAAAGGTTAAGCACACGTGTGATCGCTCGCATCGTCCTTGTGCTGAAACCTTTTTCTCTTTCTTAAATAAAATTACAAAAAAATACATTTTGAAGGTTAAGCACACGTGTGATCGCTCGCATCGTCCTTGTGCCGAAACCTTTTTCTCTTTCTTAAATAAAATTACAAAAAAATACGTTTTGAAGGTTAAGCACACGTGTGATCGCTCGCATCGTCCTTGTGCCGAAACCTTTTTCTCTTTCTTAAATAAAATTACAAAAAAATACGTTTTGAAGGTTAAGCACACGTGTGATCGCTCGCATCGTCCTTGTGCCGAAACCTTTTTCTCTTTCTTAAATAAAATTACAAAAAATACGTTTTGAAGGTTAAGCACACGTGTGATCGCTTGCATCGTCCTTGTGCCGAAACCTTTTCCTCTTTCTTAAATAAAACTACAAAAAGTGCGTTTTAAAGGTTAAGCACACGTGTGATCGCCCGCATCGTCCTTGTGCTAAAAACGTTTTTTTCTTAAATATAAAAATTACAAAAAATACGTTTTAAAGGTTAAGCACACGTGTGATCGCTCGCATCATCCTTGTGCTAAGAACCTTTGATCTTCCTTAAATAAAAATACCAAAAACATATAAAATCTTCAAAAACCAAAAACATCAACAATTTCAACCAACAAACCATATTGCCTTGCCAGAACTACGTGATCCTTGATTCTCCATCAAAAGTGGAGATACGTAGGAGCAAGGCCAGTCCTTGTCAGGTTCATTTCCCAAAAATCCAAATTACCCATAACAAGTTTCCAATCAATTTCCAAACAATTTCTTCAAACAGTTTTCAAAAAGAACTACGTAACCCTGATTTCTCATTTTTTGAATGAGAATACGTAGGACCAAGGTCAACCCTTGTCGGGCCCAAAAAACTAAAAATATATTTTGTTTATTTAGAAATTTATTTTAGGGGATAGTTAAACATTTTGAAACCACATCACATTCGCGCATTTAGTTAAAGGTACTGCCTTCGGGCAGGCGCCGTAGGGTGCTAATACCTTCCCTACGCGTAACCGACTCCCGAACCCAGAATCTGGTTTTCATGGACCGTGTCTTATTATTTTATGGTTTTTCCGTAGTTTCCCAGAATAAACTATGGTGGCGACTCCAAATCTCTTTTCTCAAAATCATTTATCTATTTTCCATGGATCGTCGTCCCGTCGTGATTCCGGTTGCGACAGATGGCGACTCCACTGGGGACACTTAGAGAGTCGAGCCATTTAATTAAATGCGCGAATTCGATGTGGTTTTGCTTATGTGTTTTTCTTTCCCTTTTCTCTATTTGTGCTTGATATTTGGAATAACTGCAATAACTGTTGGATATTGAACCCTAGGGTAGACAATATGTTTATACCTGCCTGGGAGGTTTTCTGGTTGTTTTGCAGGTGAGGGTTTGGGTGTGCATAATTTCCTCCCTTCACACACACACTTTCAGCATATCATGAGTGGGGCCCTATACCCGGGTCTGAGCGTAGCTTAAAATTAGAGGAGTTGTGTAGCGGTGTCACTCTGGGATGTACTTCCTGTTTGGCTATCGTGGGAACTCCAGCTAGAGTCTGTTCTCTTCATATGTGTTTCCACACCTAGTTGATTACTCGACTGTTGTGGAGATGCTATGAAGGGGGCCATAGCTCTAGTGACCTTTGACCTTTAGGTTCAGGAAATCATCCTTGTGAGATTGCATATATTTGACCTTGAACTCCAAGCAGTGAACCTTTGGTAGGGCACGATGGGAGGAATATGTATTTCTGTAACCCTCACGCTGTTCATTTTTTTTATGATATTGCATTTCATACCATGCATGTGCTTTGTTTCGTCATGTTGTTTTATTATCATGCATCATATTCATACATCATTTAGTAACATGTTAAAAGGAAATCACAGGTACCTACTTGACTTCATACGAGATGGATGTTAACACAAGATCTGATGCTACACAGCACACCGACTCTTCCGATTTAAGAAAGAAGTATAGTCTAAGGACCCATGTTGGAAACTTGACCGGGCTGATAAACTTGGGCAAAAGGCTGAAGACTATAAAAAGAGAAACCTTTCAGAGAAGATATGGAAATTTGTTGAATTTAATGGAGGTTGAAGTACAAATACCCGCTATCACAGCCTTGGCACAATATTACGATTCTCCGCTTCGATGTTTCACATTTCAAGACTTTCAGTTGGCACCAACCATAGAGGAGTTCGAGCATATCCTGGGTTTGCCACTGGAGGGCACCACTCCCTATCAACATTTAGAGCATCATTCCTCTATACCCACCATTGCTACCATCATGAAATTACATCCCAAGGAGCTTGAAGATAGGATGATGATGAGGAATCAAGTGCATGGGTTATCACAGGGATATTTAGAGCAGTATTTACATCACCTGGCTGATAAAGAGGATTGGGAAACTTTCATGGATGTATTAGCCCTCACCATATATGGCATTGTCTTGTTTCCCAAAATAGAAGAATTCGTGGATTACACCGCGATAGATGTCTTCGTGGCGAGTAAAACCAGATCAGAGAATCCTGTAACAGCAGTTCTTGCAGATGTTTATGGGACCTTGAGTTTTTGCCATGAGAGAAGGGGAAAGAAGATTCTTTGTTGTTTACCGGCGTTGTATACATGGATGGCAGCGCGTGTGTTTAAAGAGATGGTCGACGTTAAGAGTCTATCGGAGACTTTGTCACATCAAGGGCTTAAAGGTAAAGGAGGAAATGATTGGGCCCGATTCCTTGCTGGTTTGAGCGAAAGAAGTATAAAATGGCGCCTGCCTTGGCTTGGAAATAAATTGGCTATCCAGCATTGTGGTAGTTTTCCTAATGTGCCTCTCGTAGGTGCCCGGTACTGTATCAATTACAACCCCCTTGTGGTGCAAAGACAATTTGGGCATCCCATGAAAGGGGCACCTTCATCAGATTACCTTGCTACCCTATTCATTTATTACGAAGACGGGCATTTCATTGAACTGTTAAGAAAGGTTAAAAGCGCCTGGGAAAATGTTGTTCGAGCAGAGAAGGACTTGAGGGATGGAGTAGTGGATAGCAGGGTTAGTTATCACACCTGGATTCTGGAGAGAGTGAAAATAGTCAAGTTGCCTTTCAAGCCAATCAAGGATCAATCAGCTAGTGAAGGACCATCCCAAGCTCCAGAAAGTGAAGAGGTGCTACAATTAAGAGCTGAGATGGAGAAATTGAAAATAAGGAATGCTAGGTTGGAAAACGAATTACAAAGGGCGCGTAATGATCTTGTGGATATGAAAAATGATAATGAAGAAAAGTCGCGGGCCTATGAAAACCTTGTCAAAAGCCAGAAGGCTGAGAGAGATTACACATTTCGAGTGAAACAAGATCTAGCGGCTGCAAGTAAGGAATTATCCATGAGGGTAAATGAGAAGAAGGTGGCTTTAGAAGAGGGAAAGGAGTGGAAGCACCTCTACGAAGAAGCCAAAACAGATAAACGAGAAGCCCTGAAGAGATTAAGAGAAGCGCAGATTCAGATAGAAAAAGCGGGGCATGAGATGAAAGAGATGGTCATGTCGTTTGAGGCGGATATGAATAGGGAGCGTTGGAAGCTAACGGAAGCAGAAAAAGAACATCGAACTCTGATAAGACAAATGGAGGAATATATCGAAGAGCAGGAAGAGCGATGGAGGTCGATAGAATTTGAAGAAAGGCATCAGGCCTTGATAAAGCAAATGGAAGAGCACATCACAGAGCAAGAAATGGATGTGAAGCACTGGAAGGAAAGATTCTCTCAGTTGGCTGCTTTGGCAAACGGGGCAATTGAAGACATCCCCAGGATGGTGTCGAATGCTGAAGCTAGTACTCATTTTTGTAACTCACCAGCGGAAATAGAATTGTTTATTAATCATTGTAAATGGTTGGTGGGAGAGATGAAAGCTTTCATTGCCCGGGCGCGGGATTGATGTACATCGGAATTATGTTTTGTTCCTTAGACGATGTAATGGATCAAATTTTCTTGAAATGAAAGATAGGGGATGTTTGTGTGGTATCGGCTTGTGTTAATTTTCCATCAGTATTGTCATCGTTATCCTGTGGTTTCCACTTATCATTAGCATGCATCATGTTTTCTTTCTGCATTTTTCATCCTTATCTAATTTAATTTTAATAAAAAATAAGAGCAGTACAAGTGAGAGAACAACGGCAAGTTTTCCAAGACATCCGTACAGGACCAGAGCTAACTCAAAGGTCATGGAGAATTGGGAGCAGTCACACGAATCTATTAAGGCCGATGTCAGCCAGTTGAAGGATCAAATGGCCCAGATTTTGGCGGCTCTCGAGGCCCTGAAGACTACGGGAGGGGCGACGTCTGCGCAAGTTGAGGGAAGTGCTCAATATTACCCTCCGATGTTTAATGCTGGGAGCCAGTCTGTTTCGTTCCCAATGTATGGATTACCTCCAGGTTACACCCCACCTGTGGGAGAATACACAGAAGGGGAGCAGACTTCATTCTCTTTCCCTACCACTGCTAACCTACCGCCCATCAGTACTCAGGGGCCTGTTGTAATGTCTGCACCTATGGTAAATGAAGGGATGCATGCAAGCATGACTGATGGAATACGAGTAACCCCGGTGCCACCCGTGATTACCGGAGAGGGCTTTTCTACAGGGGCTGCGCCGTATACTTTGTTCCAGGGGGTAACTAGTAATGTTGATGGGGCAAAGGATAAACTGGAGAGCCTAGAGGCAAGATTGAGGGCTGTGGAGGGATACGAGAGTTATGGATTCGGGGACGTTTCTAGATTGAGCTTGGTTCCTGGCGTCAAAATTCCACATAAGTTCAAGGCGCCAGATTTTGAGAAGTATAAGGGAAATACATGCCCAAAGAGCCATCTGACCATGTTTTGCAGAAAGATGGCTGCATATGCTTATGATGAGCAGCTGCTCATCCATGTTTTTCAAGATAGTTTGGCTGGAGTGGCGTTAAACTGGTATACCCATTTGGAGCCTACTCGAATTCGTTGTTGGGCGGACTTGGCTGATGCTTTTGTGAAGCAGTATATATACAATACACATGTTGCGCCAGATCGTCTACAGCTGCAGAACATGTCGAAGAAAGACAACGAAAGTTTTAAGGAGTATGCTCAGCGGTGGAGAGAATTGGCTGCACAAGTTGAGCCACCTTTGTATGATAAAGAAATGGTGGCAATGTTTGTAAATACGCTCCAACCACCATTTTATGAACATATGGTGGGAAATGTATCTTCAAATTTTGCCGATATCATTGTGATAGGCGAGCGGATAGAGATCGGGTTGAAAAATGGGAAGATTGCATATGGCTCGTCGGTGGTTGCAAACTCCAAAAAACCCAATTTTAACTCAGGAAAAAGAAAAGAAGGAGATGTGCATGCAACATCTACAACTCCCGTGTGGAGAGGTCAGGCTCCCCCTCATAACTATCGACCATACTGGGGTCAACATCCACATGCAGCTAACGTGTCATTTGGTCATCAAATTAGGCCTCAACAACAACCAGGGTACTATCAACCACCACACATCCCGACGAATAATTGGAGGGGAGGGGCAAATGTAGGTTCCAATGTGAGTGCGGGTCCAAATACTTATCCAAGAAGGAACCAAGAAAGAAATTATGTTAACTTTACCCCAATTCCTACAACTTACACGGAATTATTGCCTCATCTTATCAAACAAGGTCTGGTTGTCGTTTGTCCCCTGAGACCTTTGCAGCCTCCGTACCCGAGAGGCTATGATGCGGAGGCAAAGTGTAGTTATCATGGAGGGGCCGCTGGTCATTCCACTGAGAGGTGTCTTGCTTTCAAGCATAAAGTGCAGACTCTAATTGATTCTGGGTGGTTAAAGTTCCAAGAGGATAAGCCTAGTATCGAGGCCAATCCTTTATCTGGGCATGGAAGTGTTTCGACGAATGCAGTCGAAGTGAAAGAACATGAGCTGGTGAGAAACGTGAAAGAAGTCAGGAGCTCTAGGAGGTTTATTTTGGAGGCATTGCTGAAAGTGGGTATCTTGAAGGGTGATTATGATGAAGGTATGGCATGCGCGTTCCACCCAAATGCGGAGCACTCTATTGCGGAGTGTGTGGAGTTTGAAGAAATTTTGCAAGACCTGCTAGATCGTGGTCTGATGCAAGTATGTTACAAGAATGAGGAGGGAAAGGTATTTGCACAGACTGGTGATGAATCCGGTATGATTTTACCAGAACCATTAGTGATTCGTTTCACTAAGACTACTTCTATCCCACCAACTCAAGGAAGATCGCCTGTTGTTATCCGTGTACCAACTCCTTTTCCTTACAAAAACGAAAAAGCCGTTCCATGGAGATATGGGACGCATACGTCAAGCGAAGAACAAAGCATTGACCCTGCCGTCAAAAACATATCAGGGATAGGTGGAATGACTAGGAGTGGTCGAATTTTCACATCCCCAGAGTTGGCACGAGAAAGAGTTAATGATAAAGAAACAACGATGGCCGTGAAAGCAAAAGAATTCTTAAAGGGGAAGGGTGCACAGACAGAGGAGATCCCCGACAAGGAAGAGAAGAGAGAAGTTTCTGAAGAGGAGGCTTGTGAATTTTTAAAATTCATACAACAAAGTGAGTATAAGGTGGTGGAGCAGTTAAACCGTATGCCTGCTCGTATATCCTTGTTAGACTTGCTCATGCATTCGGCATCACACAGAAAGTTGCTAATGAAGATACTCAGTGAGGCTCACGTGGAGCAAGGTATTTCGTTGAATAAATTCGAAGGTATTGTTGGCAATATTGTTGCTAATAATTATCTCACTTTTACGGATGAAGAGATACCAGCTGAGGGAAGAGGGCATAACAAGGCTCTTCACGTCTCTGTGAAATGCCTGGATCATGTTATTGCGCGTGTTTTAGTGGATAATGGGTCCTCTTTGAATGTAATGCCGAAAGCAACCCTGGAAAAGCTACCTTGCGAAGGAATGCATATGAGACCTAGTTCAATGATTGTGAGGGCGTTTGATGGTAGTAAACGAGAAGTGATGGGAGAGGTGGAATTACCAATACAAGTTGGCCCGAGTGTCTTTCAAATAACATTCCAAGTTATGGATATTCTGCCAGCTTATAGTTGTCTACTGGGGCGCCCATGGATCCATTCGGCTGGAGTTGTACCTTCTACACTACACCAGAAGTTGAAGTATGTGATGGGAGATAAGCTGGTGATAGTATCAGGAGAAGAGGATCTTCTTGTGAGTGGGCCATCATCCACACGCTACATCGAGGCGGCTGAAGAAGCTCTCGAGGCAGCCTTCCAATCATTGGAGATCGTGGGAAATACTTGTGTGGAACCGTTTCCAATAAATCCTCGTCTATCATGTGCTTCTATTATGATGGCTAAGATTATGCTAAAAAAGGGCTATGTATATGGGGAAGGTTTGGGCAAATATCGGCAGGGGCGAGCATTCCCTCTGGAAATAGTTGAAAACAAGAACAGATATGGCTTGGGGTACAAACCTACCAAGGAAGATAGGAAAAGGATGATTGAAGAAAGAAAAGAGCGCAGTCTGGCCCGTGCAGAAAGACGAGGGCCCAGAGAGAGCAAAATTCACATTGTTGACATCAAAGAAAGCTTCCGCAGTGCTGGATGGATCAACACTGACCAGATAGCAGCTGTGGAGGATGAAGAAAGGCCTCAAAGTTTGAACTTCATGTGGGCTTGTTCCCCTGATACTCAACTCAACAATTGGGAAACACTGGATTTACCTGTGATGCTTAATGTGAACAAAATGTAATAGTTTTAATTAAGCTTATAGTCTCGATTGGGGCTTTAGAACCAAAGTTTTGTGGATTAATTCTTTTTACTTTTCACTCAGCGTGACAATAAAGTTGCATTTCATCATCATTTGGCATTTTTCTTTGTTTATCTTATTTATTTATACGTTTTCATAAATTTAAATGATGCAGATGTGACAATGATTGTTTTGAAAATAACGATATCAATGTTCCTAATTTTGAGCACCCTATCAATAATACGGAAGATGATTTCGAAGATGATATGGAACCCTCTCCAGAATTGTTGAGATTAGTGGAACAAGAATCTAAGGAGATAAAACCCCATCAGGAGGAGATTGAAATACTTAACTTGGGAGAGAAGGATGAGATAAGGGAAGTGAAAATTGGTACTAGTATGGAAGCAGAAGTGAGGGAAAGATTGCGTGTCCTGTTGAAAGAGTTTAAAGATGTATTCGCGTGGTCTTACAATGACATGCCGGGTCTAGACCCCGATATTGTGCAGCATACGCTCCCCCTCAAGCCGGAATGCCCTCCAATCAAACAAAAACTGAGAAGAATGAAGCCGGAAATGTCCCTAAAAATTAAAGAAGAGGTCCAAAAGCAATTTGACGCAGGATTTTTGGCTGTGGCAAGATACCCACAATGGGTAGCAAATGTTGTACCAGTGCCTAAGAAAGATGGGAAAGTCCGAATGTGTGTTGACTATCGTGATTTGAATCGTGCAAGTCCGAAAGATAACTTCCCATTACCACACATCGATACTCTGGTGGATAATACAGCCAAATTTTCGTTATTTTCGTTCATGGACGGATTCTCGGGATATAATCAAATTAAAATGGCACCGGAAGATATGGAAAAAACGACCTTTATCACGTTATGGGGGACATTCTGTTATAAGGTGATGTCTTTCGGACTCAAGAATGCTGGAGCAACGTACCAAAGGGCAATGGTGACACTCTTTCATGATATGATGCATAAGGAAATTGAAGTCTATGTGGATGACATGATTGCAAAGTCGGAATCAGAAGAGGAGCATATTTTCAATCTAAGGAAATTATTTGAGAGACTGAGAAAGTACAAACTCAGGTTAAATCCTGCCAAATGCACGTTTGGAGTAAAGTCTGGAAAATTGTTGGGCTTTATTGTCAGTCAAAGAGGGATAGAAGTTGATCCTGACAAAGTAAGAGCGATAACGAAAATGTCTGCGCCCATAACAGAAAAGGAGGTTCGAGGTTTTCTGGGGAGGCTGAACTACATTGCTAGGTTCATCTCCCAATTAACTGCTACCTGTGAACCAATGTTCAAGTTGCTACGGAAAAATCAGGCGGTAGTCTGGAATGAAGATTGTCAAATTGCTTTTGAAAAGATCAAACAATACCTGCAGGACCCTCCTGTATTGCGTCCACCTAGGCCAGGAAGACCGCTCATTTTGTACTTGACCGTATTGGACAATTCAATGGGTTGTGTATTGGGTCAGCATGATGAAGACGGGAAAAGAGAACATGCCATATATTACTTGAGCAAGAGATTCACAGATTGCGAACAACGATATTCGTCGTTAGAGCGAACTTGTTGTGCACTGGCGTGGGCTACTCATCGTTTAAGGCAATACATGTTGAGTCACTCTACTTGGCTGATATCTAAAATGGATCCTATCAAGTACATTTTCGAAAAGCCCACTCTCACTGGAAGGATAGCTCGATGGCAGATGCTACTATCGGAGTACGACATTGTATATGTTACTCAGAAATCTATCAAGGGTAGCGCTTTAGCAGAATTTTTAGCCCATCAACCCATTAATGACTATCAGCCAATGCAACCTGAGTTTCCTGATGAAGATATCATGGCTTTATTTGCTAAGAACAGAGAGGATGAAAATGAAAAAGCCTGGACGGTATTATTCGATGGGGCATCGAATGTAATGGGGCATGGAATAGGGGCAGTGCTTATCTCTCCTAAGAATCAATACATTCCAATGACGGCAAGGTTATGTTTTAATTGCACGAATAATATCGCAGAATATGAAGCCTGTGCAATGGGTATTCGAGCAGCAATAGAGTCTAAAGCAAAAATTCTGGAGGTATACGGAGATTCAGCTTTGGTCATCCATCAATTGAAGGGAGAATGGGAGACTAGGGATACTAAATTAATTCCATACCAAGCTTACATCAGGGGATTAATTGAGTATTTCGATTCCATCACGTTTAATCATATACCGCGAGAAGATAATCAATTAGCAGACGCGTTGGCTACCTTGTCGTCGATGTTTGAAGTTGATCAAGATGCAGAATTGCCAATGATTGAAATGAAGAGTCATACTGAGCCAGCATATTGTCATTTCATCGAAGAGGAAGTAGATGGTAAACCTTGGTACTTTGATATCAAGCAGTATCTTAAGACTCGAGAATATCCAGAGAAGGCATCCGAAAACGATAAAAGGGCGTTAAGAAGGTTGGTTGGCAGCTTCATTTTGAGTGGGGATATTTTATATAAGAGGAATCATGACATGGTTCTCCTTAGATGCGTAGATGCAAAAGAAGCCGAGTTGATACTAAAAGAAGTACACGAGGGTACATTTGGCACGCACATGAACGGGCACTCAATGGCTAGGAAGATACTGAGAGCAGGGTATTTTTGGTTGACTATGGAAAATGATTGCTGTACACATGTGAGAAAGTGTGAGAAATGCCAGGTGTACGCAAATAATATCAATATGCCACCCACGACCTTGAATGTGTTGTCTGCGCCATGGCCCTTTTCGATGTGGGGAATAGATGTCATCGGAGCTATAGAGCCAAAGGCGTCAAATGGACACCGTTTCATATTAGTCGCAATCGATTACTTCACCAAGTGGGTTGAGGCTGCTTCTTATGCTAATGTAACTAGAAAGGTGGTGACCAAGTTCATAAAAAAGGAGTTGATTTGCAGATACGGGCTCCCTAACAGGATCATCACCGATAATGCCACTAACTTGAACAACCAGATGATGACAGAGTTATGTGAGGAGTTCAAAATTCATCATCTTAATTCTTCTCCTTATCGTCCAAAGATGAATGGGGCAGTAGAGGCTGCTAACAAGAATATCAAGAAGATTGTGCAGAAGATGGTGGTCACATATAAGGATTGGCATGAAATGCTTCCTTTTGCTTTACATGGTTATCGCACTTCGGTACGAACATCGACTGGGGCAACGCCTTTCTCGCTGGTATATGGAATGGAGGCAGTACTTCCGTTTGAAGTGGAAATTCCGTCCTTACGAGTTTTAATGGAAACCCAATTAGAAGAGGCTGAGTGGGTTCAAGCTCGTTTCGACCAGCTCAATCTCATCGATGAAAAAAGATTAACAGCAGTATGCCATGGACAATTGTACCAAAGAAGAATGAAGAAGGCATTTGACAAAAAGGTACACCCAAGAGAATTTCATGAAGGTGAGTTAGTGTTGAAGAAGATCCTACCTATACAAAAGGATCATAGAGGCAAATGGACTCCAAATTATGAAGGGCCATTTGTAGTGAAGAAAGCATTTTCTGGTGGGGCACTAATTCTCACAAGAATGGACGGAGAGGAGTTACCATTGCCAGTTAATTCTGATGCAGTAAAAAAGTTTTACGCATGATGATTCCGTGATAGTGGTTGCCATTAAAGGGGATGTTGATATTATTGTTAAAGATTATTGTACTCTGTGTTTTTTTTTTAATAAATGAAGTTCACGCGAATTCATTCATATTTTGGTCGTCTGCATTCCATCTGGAATATTGCATGTCACGCTGAGCTGTTAAGTAGTCAAAGGAAAATGAAAATGAAAATGAGTAAGCGCATGTTGATAAAAGCATCACGGGTATATCAGGTTGGTGAGCTCGGTCCTGGAGGATGTCGAAAAAGGAAAAACAAAAAAGAAGAGAGGTCACATGCTGAGTTTGTTGTTAATAAAGTTGTCAAGGACACAGTATTTTCGAAAAATTTTGAAAAAATACCGTTGGTGAGTCCTTTCCTGATTCAAGGTTTTAGGTGTAACCGGTGTTCGTTTCTTGATAAAGCATCTGCATTCATATTACTTGAACCCTAATTTTTTTCGTTTCCCGTAAGAAGAAGGATTTCGCCGTACGCTTAATATTGGGGCAGTTTTCATCATGTTACATATCACCGATAATCCGTTGATTAGGGAGATATAAAAAAAAAAAAAAAAAAGGAGAAAACAAAGGAAAAATGAAGTTGATGTGTCAGGCACTACATAGTTTCGTTTCAGGTTTAAATTCAAGAGAAAGTCAGACAAACAAGATTCGGAATGACGTCTGGCCATTTTTCATTATCCAATCGTCAAAAGCAGTTCATTCAATTGCACCCCTTTTGAGCCAAAATTCGTAATTGTTTTTATCACCCTATACAAGAATCATCAGCATGTCGACGTCAATTTGAAAGGGTACATCATAAGCATCCAAAGTTGAAAAAAAAAAAAATGAATGAAAAGGAAAGTATCATAAAAGGACTACAACAGGGGCAACGAAAAGAATGATCCAAAGGGAAAGAAAGAAAAAGCAACGATAAGCATGCTTGAAATTCAAATCCCTAAAGACAGTTGACGGGACACCTTGCAAACGATTCTTGTCTAAAGACTTTAACCGTCAGACAATTATTTGGGCCTTTATTATCCTTTCTTGCAAAACCCTTTGTCCTCTAGCCACGGTACAAGCCCATAAAAGTCCACGCTGACTGAAGACTGTTGGTCCTAATCTTTCTCACGAATTTAATTTTGAAACAAAATGATGTGGTGAACGACACAATTCAGTGTTATTTTCAAAAAAAAAAAAAAAAAAAAAAAGGAAGTCTCCCTGTCAATCGAAGATCACCCAATTTGGGGGGAATCCCTCATACCCAAAATCTTTTCGCTTTTCCAGTGTGTAAAATTAGTGCAGCATGGGAGCACAACATGTTAATATCACTTTTACCCAAATGAGGGGCACACATACGTTAATATTTGCTCACAGAAAATCATTACGCATTTGCTTTTCATAACCATTCTTCCACATTCTACAAGGTTCAAGTTAATTTGGATTGCAAAAAGCGATAAAAAGAATTTTAACTCAGGGTTACACTTTCTTCCTGCTCATTAAAGGGTTCTATACCTATCAACGTTGTTTTTAAGGAATGCGTTTTGAACGTACATCGTGTTTGATGACAATATTAACAATGGATTCCAAGCATGGAAATTAAATAAAAAAAAATGATGATGAAAAGCGAGAGTAAAAGAAAAGACCAAAATGAAGGTCTCATGTGTCCATGCATCCATGCATCATCATGACATAACATCATCTTAGAAGAAGCGAGGAGAATTGTTTGCAAAATCTTCATGTTTTACTCGGCATTTATCAACTTTTCAAAGTTACAAATCATGGTTTTAGTTTTCTGTTATTGACCCTCTGCATGGCAATGGTCGGATTTAAATTTCTGTTCTGTGAGTTTGGCCCTCTGCGAGGCAATGGTCAAATCCAGGTTTTAATTTTCTGTTATTGACCCTCTGCATGGCAATGGTCGGATTTAATTTTCTGTTCTGTGAGTTTGGCCCTCTGCGAGGCAATGGTCAAATCCAGGTTTTATTTTCTGTTATCGACCCTCTGCATGGCAATGGTCGGATTTAAATTTCTGTTCTGTGAGTTTGGCCCTCTGCGAGGCAATGGTCAAATCCAGGTTTTAATTTTCTGTTATCGACCCTCTGCATGGCAATGGTCGGATTTAAATTTCTGTTCTGTGAGTTTGGCCCTCTGCGAGGCAATGGTCAAATCCAGGTTTTAATTTTCTGTTATCGACCCTCTGCATGGCAATGGTCGGATTTAAATTTCTGTTCTGTGAGTTTGGCCCTCTGCGAGGCAATGGTCAAATCCAGGTTTTAATTTTCTGTTATCGACCCTCTGCATGGCAATGGTCGGATTTAATTTTCTGTTCTGTGAGTTTGGCCCTCTGCGAGGCAATGGTCAAATCCAGGTTTTATTTTCTGTCATCGGCCCTCTGCATGGCAATGGTCGGATTTAATTTTCTGTTCTGTGAGTTTGGCCCTCTGCGAGGCAATGGTCGAATCCAGGTTTTAATTTTTTGTTATCGACCCTCTGCGTGGCAATGGTCAAACCCTGCAATCAAACTCATCACTTCATTCACTTCCATGGGGTTGGTACACTCTCCGCGAGGTTATTACACCTCACTGCTCTCAGCTCTATTCATTCGTTTTATTCCCTGCTTGTTTCTTGTTTATCTTGAAACCCGAACGAAATTAGTATTTTTATCTTTACTTATCCTTTACTTTGATAATATGAAAACTTTGTTTGTCATATGATCTAGTAAAATCTAAGTAAAGAGGGGCAGCTGTCAACACTCAATTTCGTCCGGGTTGATTAAAATTTATTTTCATCATAAAAAAAAAATAATAATAAAAAAAAAATAATAAAATAAAATAATAAAAAATAAAAAAATAAAAAAAATAATAATAATAAAAATAAAAATAATAATGAAACGAGAAAAATGGAGCTGCGTTCGTCCTCCACCGTTCGTCCCCTGAATTGCATAACCGTTCGTCCTTTGTTTATTCGACCGTTCGGTCATGGTGTTTAGTGAGCGTTCGGCCTTCATCGTTAGGTCTTCATTTGAGCGTCCGGCCTGGCCGAGCGTCCAAAGGACGTTCGTGATCTTTTTCAAAGAGCGTTCGTTGTTCGACCGTTCGGTTTTTTTGTTTAATTTAGGACGTTCGTCCTCGGTGTAAACCGCCCGTTCCTTGCGTTGTTCGAGCGTTCGACCATTCGGCTCTTTAGGACGTTCGGTCTTGTTTACTGGACGTTCGGACTCATTGTGTTCGGCCTGGTACAACGTTCGGCAATTGGAGTATTGCGACGCTCGTCCAAATAGTAAAACAATTTCTAGCGTTCGGTCTTTTGGATTTGTGATTATGGGCGTCCGTCTTTAATTTGGTTTTGAATTAACAAATTGTGAGCGCTCGGTTTTTTAGGTCTAGCTTATGAGCGTTCGGTATCCTCAGGCTTTCATCGTGAACGTTCGGTTTTATTTTGGGATTGAGTTTTGAGCGTTCGGTCTGTATGGGAGTCTCTGTGAGCGTTCGTTTTGAACGTTCGGTTTTGAGTTTTGAGCGTTCGGTCATTTCGTGAGGGGTCGTTTCGTTTATCCTCCGAGAGCGTTCGTCTGGAGGCGCTCGTTAGTTGATCCCATTTTGACGAGCGTTCCAGAGTGGTGCTGACGAGCGTCCAAGAGTAGTGCTGACGAGCGTCCAAAAGTAGTGGCGGCTTACAGTATGGGTTTCTCTGACGCTTTCACTTTCTGGTTTGTCTGCCACGGGTGGCCATCTGGAGCTGCAAAGTGTTCTTTTACGCCATTCAAGAGAAGAAACATTCTTGGGAAGACATTCAAGGGAACATTCTGGGGGAACACGAGGAAACCCATTATCTTGGGCTTTTCTTCATTGGAAGGAGGACCTGGGACCACTCTCATGGATAACCATGTTGGAGCTCAACAGAGAGCAGGGGGGAGAGGGCCATTTTTGGGGAGGCGATCATCATTAACTCTGGGGGACACACACGGAAAAGAGGCTCTCCTCATCGGCCCTGGATCCACTCTGGTTAGCATCTTCATTGTGGTAGCTTGCAGGCAGTTACGAAGCAAAGGAAAGCTAGAACGCGAAAGGTAAGTCTTCACTCTTAGATTGCTCATATGCTTTGAGTGTTCGGGATATTGATGGCTGTAGTCTGCTTGTGTTGGGTTGCTATCTGCTTCCATTTGATTTGATAAACCTGGGCATGGTTTGTTTGCTACTATCTGAACTAAATATGTAATTATTGAGGGATCCTATTTCTGTTATTTCTGGCTTGCTTCTGTACCCTCTTTCATCCGTTCCCAACAACCCAAAACCACGCCTCACGGCCTTCAACAATTAGAGAGCAGTACTTCCTCTACAGAACCCAAACTTGCAAATTGATATCTCTCAGCACAACCCCATTATCTTTTTCATCTTCATCTTTACACCTCATGACCGCGGCCAGGGACACTGACTCCAGCCCTCTGAAACCATCCAGACCATTTTTCCTCCATCTCCTCAACCTAAGCTAAATCCTCTCTTCTGTTCCAAACCCATTGTGTTTTCCAGTCTCAGAAAGAACCGAACCCCTCTGCTCCTCACATACACAAATTGATTCCTCTTTCACTGGAACAGAGAAACACCTTCTTCATCATTTTCCATTCTCCCCCATCTTGTACCTGAAAAACAGAAAAGAACTCACTTGGTTCCTAACCCCAACCATGCTTCCCCTCACATAATTTCATTCCAGCACTCAAAACAGAAAATGGATATCAGAGGGGTATGGGAATAATCGTCGGTTGCAAGTTCTAAGTTCAAATAAAGGGGGAGTAACTGTCGGAGTTCGGTTGGCGGCAGTGTTGTGTGAAAAATATAGGGGAAGGGGATTTCCCCATTGTCGGCGAAGACGAGAAAGAGGGACGAGAGAGAAGACGCCGGGGAAGAAGCGAGCTCCGACGAGCAGCAACGGTGAAGTTGGGCCGCCCGCGAAAAGATCCCCAGTCGCGGCCATCTGGATCATGGCTATAATGACGGTGGGGGTGGATCCGGAGAGAGCACGCGAGAAAGGGAAAGAGCCCCAGTGACAGCCGGCGACCAGTTTGACAAACGCGACGCAGGGGCAGATCGGCGGTGGCTGGGTCGCGATGGCTGCGGCCCGACGGTTCGACAGCGACGCGCAGTGGTGCGGGCGAACCGGCCACGGGCTGATGGTGACCCACAGTGGCCGGTCCAGCGGAGGTGGCAGCGTGTGGAGATGACGCTCCTCGTCGATTGGCTGGGGGAAGAAAGATCTGACCGTGTTTGTGTGAGATGGAAGAATGAAGAGAAGGGGAATGAACCCTAATGTGCTGAAGGGATTTTGGGCTAAAAAAATAATAATAATAAAACTAAAAACCAAACTTTATTCGCACCCCCACTTCCCATTCACACCCACTTTTGTTCTGCACCCCTTTTTCGCATTTGGGCACCCCTACTATTTGTTTTGTTTTTATCATTTCTATTGTTGTTTGTTTTTATTATTTTTTTTTATTTTGTTTTATTTATTATTTCTAAATATCTATTTGTTTTAAAAATAAAATATATATATATATATATATATATATATATATAAATTACAAAAAATATGTTTTAAAGGTTAAACACACGTGTGATCGTTCGCATCGTCCTTGTGCTGAAACCTTTTTTTTTCTCTTTCTTGTATAAAATTACCAAAAATACGTCTTAAAGGTTAAGCACACGTGTGATCGCTCGCATCGTCCTTGTGCTGAAACCTTTTTCTCTTTCTTAAATAAAATTACAAAAAAATACATTTTGAAGGTTAAGCACACGTGTGATCGCTCGCATCGTCCTTGTGCCGAAACCTTTTTCTCTTTCTTAAATAAAATTACAAAAAAATACGTTTTGAAGGTTAAGCACACGTGTGATCGCTCGCATCGTCCTTGTGCCGAAACCTTTTTCTCTTTCTTAAATAAAATTACAAAAAAATACGTTTTGAAGGTTAAGCACACGTGTGATCGCTCGCATCGTCCTTGTGCCGAAACCTTTTTCTCTTTCTTAAATAAAATTACAAAAAATACGTTTTGAAGGTTAAGCACACGTGTGATCGCTTGCATCGTCCTTGTGCCGAAACCTTTTCCTCTTTCTTAAATAAAACTACAAAAAGTGCGTTTTAAAGGTTAAGCACACGTGTGATCGCCCGCATCGTCCTTGTGCTAAAAACTTTTTTTTCTTAAATATAAAAATTACAAAAAATACGTTTTAAAGGTTAAGCACACGTGTGATCGCTCGCATCATCCTTGTGCTAAGAACCTTTTATCTTCCTTAAATAAAAATACCAAAAACATATAAAATCTTCAAAAACCAAAAACATCAACAATTTCAACCAACAAACCATATTGCCTTGCCAGAACTACGTGATCCTTGATTCTCCATCAAAAGTGGAGATACGTAGGAGCAAGGCCAGTCCTTGTCAGGTTCATTTCCCAAAAATCCAAATTATCCATAACAAGTTTCCAATCAATTTCCAAACAATTTCTTCAAACAGTTTTCAAAAAGAACTACGTAACCTTGATTTCTCATTTTTTGAATGAGAATACGTAGGACCAAGGTCAACCCTTGTCGGGCCCAAAAAACTAAAAATATATTTTGTTTATTTAGAAATTTATTTTAGGGGATAGTTAAACATTTTGAAACCACATCACATTCGCGCATTTAGTTAAAGGTACTGCCTTCGGGCAGGCGCCGTAGGGTGCTAATACCTTCCCTACGCGTAACCGACTCCCGAACCCAGAATCTGGTTTTCATGGACCGTGTCTTATTATTTTATGGTTTTTCCGTAGTTTCCCAGAATAAACTATGGTGGCGACTCCAAATCTCTTTTCTCAAAATCATTTATCTATTTTCCATGGATCGTCGTCCCGTCGCGATTCCGGTTGCGACAGTAAGAATCTCAATGTTTCTACTTTTTTTATATATAAATGTATGCTAAAGGAATTGCTTTTAATAGTTTCCTTGCAACACATATGATGTTATCTGGGAGATCTACTGCTACAGCTAAAAAGCTTGCATGGGTTGCCCTTAAGGTTTGGTATTTTAGTCCATACTCATTTACATTTGGTTCCATTCAATTGATGTTACTTAACATTTTATAATTATGATGATATATTGTAGTGTAATATACAAACGGGGTCATATGAATGTGGTTACTACGTCATGTTTTGGATGATGACCATTATTCGTGCACATTACACCAGTGGATGGGAAACGGTATTATTTAGGTTTCAATTTTATTTTCCCTATAGTTTAGATTTCAAATACACTAAGTTAAATAATTGTATTTTATGCAGAAATTCAATAGGACTGCTCCAATTCCGGAGAAGTCACTTCAACTTGTGAGGAAAGCACTGGCTAAATATGTAATTCATTTATATAATAGTATATACTAGATATTAAGATATACTAAGTTCTAAGTTTATGTTTCTAAGTTGTTTGATGTTTTTCTACATTATTATTAGTTTAACATTGTACATTCAGTTTTATTTATGCTTCAAACTTGATTTAGGATTATAATTTGATTGATTTATGCTTATAAGAAGTTGATTTATGATTCAATTGAATGTATTTATGTTTTATTATAATTTTCATTCAAAATATACGTTTCTGGATTATTCTCGACTGTTCTGGCTGTAAATATATATGCAGGTCTGTTTCTGTTGTTGGGAATGTCGCAGAAACAGACCTCATTTAAAAAAAAAAACAGCGATATATGCCTCGGTTATAACCACAACCGAGGCCGAAAGTACTGCGTAAAAAAAAAGACCTCTACTGCCTCGGTTCAGAGTACACCCGAGGCAGTAGAGTGGAATGATCTCGGTTATGACCACAACAGAGGCCGAAAGTACTGCGTAAAAAGAAAAAGACCTCTACTGCCTCGGTTCAGATTACAACCGAGGCAGTAGGGTGTAATAAAAAAAAAACCTCTACTGCCTCGGTTCAGACTACGACCGAAGCAGTAGGTGGAACATACGGCCTCGGTTGTAGATGAACCGATGTCAAATCGCCTCTCTTTATGCCTCGGTTCAAACCGAGGCCAAAAGTAGTACACTTTTTGCCTCGTCTACATATGCCTCTGTTCGAGAACCGGTGCCTATAATGAAAAACAACCGCTGTCTTTTCTCCTGCTTGTACTAGTGTATTATTATTATTTTTTTTTTTGTTGTTGATATTATGCTTATTATTATTATTCTAATTATTATTTTTGTTGTTATTACTATTCTTATTCTTATTATTCTAATTATTATTATTATTCTTCTTATTATTGTTGTTGTTATTCTTCTTCTTATTATTATTGATATTATTAATACTATTATTATTATTATTATTATTATTATTATTATTATTATTATTATTATTATTATTGTTATTGTTGTTACTATTATTATTGTTGTTATTATTATTATTATTGTTATTATTATCATTATCATTACTAGTATTATTATTATTGTTATTATTGTTAACATTTCATTTTAATAGCATAATACCACTAAAATAAGAATTACAAAGAAGATAACACACTAATGAAAACTACAAGTTTTTGAAGAAGAAGATTCTACACTTGGAGAATAAAAACCTATCTATATATGCTTCTATTTCACCCTCATCATCAATGAAATAAATGGAAAGATGTCCCTCTCTAAGCTCACATCATTTAAGGTGATCATTGCAAAAGAGAAAACACATCGACAAAGACAAAAAAAAGGGTAAACTAATAAAAAGAAACCAACAAGACATATTAATATTGCATCATAAACACAGGATAAAACAACCATCCTAATCATGCCTTAGACCTAATCTTGACCATCTAGATATAGTATGAATGTCGAACTATGGTGGTTCATGCACTTGTAGTGATGAAATAGCTGGCCCATCCCAAGCTACCACACAAGGTTAGTATGTTAAACAACGCCTTTGGCCAAGGTAAAACTCCTAGGCTAGACTTTTTGCTACTCTCACCACATGTCTCACCCCTCTCTACTTGAGAATGGATGACCATTAGAGTGTCAAGATAAACCACAAGTACTTAGCTCCATACATTCATACTAAATACACTTGAAACCACCAATAAGAATTTCCTCCTCAGAACTCTCTTTTCCACACTTTTTTATCCATATATATAACCTCAAGTAAACACGGTAAGAAAAAAAAATGAAACCATTACATATCCATTAATGCACAAGAACAAATTCAATGGATACTACCATTCAAGCACCAAAGTACCAAAAACAACTCAAAACCCAACAATAATAGGAGAACATAGAATAGAAACCAACACTACGCACAAGGCATTCAACACCATTTATAACGCTGTCGTTGACACAATCAAATTAATATTACTAAACTATAACAACTTCAGTCTTGCTAAGATAATAGCCAACAAAATAGAAAAGGTAAATTCAACCTTAGTTGTCTCCCAACAAACACAAAATTGATTCTTAAATAATTAGTTCTTATAAAAACTATACAAAAATGTTAGTAAAATAATAAAGAATATAAAACTAAAAAAAATATTAAAGAACAAAGTAACAAAAGATAGAAAGAAAGAAATGTATAAAGGGAGAACATGAGAGAAGAGAGAGGACGAAATTTGAACCCCCAAAGGGGTTTTTAGCTCCTCTAATATATTTCCTTAAGTCTCTTTAGAAATTGGATTGGGCTTTGTTTCAGACTTTTTTATTGTTGTAATTTTCTTTATGATAATGCAATTTCTTTCAATTATCTTATAAATAATCCAATATGTACAAACACCAAAATATCCAAAAAACATTTATGCAACTAAAAAGCTATTTTTAACATGTTTTTATATTTCATGCTAAGTAAATCCAATTATAACAAATCTTAATTATAATATTTTATTAAAGTACAAAAACCAATTAAGAATCCAATATTAAAGGCTAAATGAGTGAAAAAAATATGCATTCATCACACCCCCACACGTATCCTTTTGCATTCTTGGGCAAAACTTAGTAATTTCAAAATTTTATTTTGAATCAATATTTCATATCAACAATAAACCAAAGAAAAATAATTTCACTGGAAACTAATCAACTTTCTAAATCAAGTTGCCATGAATCATGCAGATGGGAAAACTCTATTTTAGACACATGAGTTAATCTTTTGAATTTACCAAGAAATCAAATATGAAAGAGATCACTCAAGTTAAAATGTATATTCACTCACCAATGTTCTCTTAAGTGTTTAGGCTTTTGTTTGTACTGAAAATACTCATGTATGTAAACACTACCATAACTTAGCAAGATTCTAATATTCAGATACTTTTGAAAAACATGCATTCAAAGATCACAAGGACATTTTAAAGGTTACAACGTGGCCACGACAAAGATAGGAAAAGTTTAGGATACAAAGGCTTAAAAAATTCGAAAAAAAGGAGTTACGGAGCAAAGATTTTCGAAAATAAATATATTATTTTCTTAGTTCACTTTTTGAGAAAACAAGTATTCTTCTTTTTCTACATTTTGTTTCCCACTTTTCTTCCTTTTGCCATTTTTATTATTTTGACACACTTTATTCATCCCTCATTCCTAACATAATCCATTAGCTCTTTCTTTCATATTAAGATAAGGAATAATGTTTTTTTTTTCTTTTCAAGGTTTTGCAATGAGATTTAAGAAAAAGATGTTAAAGGATTAAATGGGCTATCAATGAATTAATATTAGGGTGGACTTATTTGGCTAAGTAGCTAAAAACAAGAAATGCCTCAATCCTATCAAATAGTGTATATCTACCTAAGTTGCAAAACAAAAGAATCAAGTTAAATATTAGAATATAAACAAAATATGAGTAAGTCACTCAAGAAAAATAGGAATGGTACATAGTGGTCCATCCATCACAATTAGGCTAAAAACTCTTTCACAAAAGATTCAACCAAGTAATTCTCAAATTAACTCAATTAATAATTTACAATTATGAATTAATTAGGCTAGCTTCTAATGAATTCAACATAAAACATGACTACTATTTCAAAATTATGATAGTTTCAATTACTAAATAAAATCCTAAAATCCTAAAAAAGAAATCACAATTTTCTTAGGGAAATAAAACAAAAATTGGAAAAAAGAAAACAAAAAAAAAATCTTAATTACTATTCATCTCCCCTACACTTATTTCAAAAATTATCTTTTATAGACTTATTTTTGTGGAGGAGACAAAAAATTTTTGAAATTTTTGGCTCAATCTGGCCATACGTAAAAATTTATTTTCTTTAGTTTTGTGAAATACAAGTTATTTTGTACAATTTTATTAAGGTTTGATGTCTCAATAGGTCCCTATTTTCATCCAGAATTTCAAATAGATCCCTTTCTTTTTCGGCATCACAATTGAATCCTTATTTTTGTAAAATTGAATCAAATAGGCCATTTTCGTCAAATTGAAATGACGCCGTTAAGACATTTCACTGCAGTGGAGGTTTAATGGCGTCATTTCAATTTGACGGAAAGGTCCTATTTGATTCAATTTTACAAAAATAAAGACTCAATTGAGATGTCGAAAAAGAAAGGGACCTATTTAAAATTCTGGGTGAAAATAGGGGCCTATTGAGACATTAAACCATTTTATTAATTTTAAACTTTTATTTTTAATAAAAATAAGTATTTTTAAAATTTTAATATTTTTTTTCTATTTATGTTAAAAATAGAAAATAAACGTGTATGCAATTTAAGTTTTTTTTATCAACAATTATATCAAATGAATTTAAATTTAACTTGTTTTCCTGCTTCAGTAACCTTTCTTTATGTTCCACAACCAAGTCAACAAACATCACTATTAAAAATTAATTTTCATTGTTTACATCAACAAACTTGATGTGTGGAGCATGTGGCTTCAACTCAATTACAACATCAAGTAATCCTCATCATCTCATCTTGTGAGAAAAAGCCTACACTTGAAGTAGTTGACTCTATTGCTTCATTATTAACAAGTTCAACAACAACTTTAGTAAAATTTATATGTCCATAAATAGACATATCAGTGTGATGTGATTCTATAGTTGGCTTGATTTGATCTTTGAATCTTGATGTTCACATCAGATGTCCCATTCTACAAGCTTTGATCCATGCTCTCTCTCTCATTTTCTTGAATTCAATATTCTTCTCAACCATTATCTTAAAAAAAAAAAAATTCTAACTCGGCCTCCCTAGATTTTCCATTCATTAGTTGACTTAAATCATCAAACATTTTTTCTGATCTAATAGCCAACTTTAGAAGTACATCTTTTATGTCGTGATGAAGTGCTCTAAACTCTATAAACAATATTTTTCCATCGTTGATAAGCTCACAACCTTTCATCTATAACTTCTAGTTTCTCTTTCACTCCATCCATTAATAACCCAACTTCCCTATAGGGTAGTTCATATGGTTGTTGCCCATATTTCAAAAAAGATAATGTACGACATAGATAATTTATTTGACGTATAGGCAACTTACTTATATCAGGTGTAGCAATAGGTGTGACAACTTGTTGCTGATAACCATATGAATCATATGATTGTTGATGATAGTAATCATATTTCATTTGAAAAAACATTATTGATTATTATCATATGAAAAATTATTTTTCATTTTTCAAAGAGGTTTTCTGAAAAGAAATAAGTTCAAAACTTGTTGAGTAGACTTCCAAAAAAAAGAAGTGTGTCTCAATGGACAACTTAAGTACCTTATCTTTCTTTAGCTAAAGTGTTCTTCAACTAGTTTTACAAATTTCTCAACAAAATTGCTCAAACAAAAATTATGAGAAAAAAAAACAAATTTACTAAATTAAAATAAGTAAAGAAAATAAAATAAAATAAACAATAGAAAAAAAAAGAAAAAAAGAAAATGTTAGTGATAAATAAAAATAAAATTAAAATAACAAAAATAAAATAAGAACCAAAATGATAAAATTATAACCGTGTTCCCCGAAACTGGTGCCAAATTTGATAATGTTGTCGTTGACGTGATTAAATTAATACTAATAATAAAATATAACAACTTCAGTATTACTAAGATAATAGCCAACAAAAAATAGAAAGGGCAAATTCAACACAGATTCGTCTTCCAACGAATACATAATTGATTCTTAACAAATTAGTTCTTATAAAAATTATAAAAAAAAGTTAGTAAAATAATAAAGAATATAAAATATAAAGAAAAAAATTAAAGAATAAAGTAACAAATGATAGAAAGAAAGAAATTTATAAAGAGATTTAAAAAGATAAAAAAAATAATAAAGAAAATAGGTTGATTTCACTACTTTTTCAAATAAAATTCATCATTGATTATCTAAAGATTATTGTTCAATTAATTATTGTGTTAGATTTTCAAATAAATCAATGTAAATTCGCAATTAATTTGTTGGTATTCTCACTGTTAACCAAAGTACATTATCAATTAAAAGTAAGAATTTGTAGATTAATCATAGTAAACTTAACTAAAGTACATTCTCAATTAAATATTACTATTCTAATCATGTATATTATTTTATATCAAGTAAAAAGTTAATCAATGAAATTATATTCTTGATTAATTCTAGTTACCTCTAATCAAAGTACATTATCAATTATAGGAGAAAACTCATTCAATCACATGAAAGTTTCTAACTTTAACCAAAGTAATTAAAATAAAAACCCTTGGACTCATATGATTGATATGTTATGTAGATTTAACACCGTGTTAACTTGATATAAAGTAATAATAATTACTTTTACTTGATTAAGAAGCAAAAGATATAGATAAAAATAAATCACAACAAGAATAAAAAAGAACAAACAAATTTATTCATCTAACTTCATAATCCAATTAAGAAATTATAGTACAATCAATTAACCAAAGAGGCTTAGCACTTCATGGAATGTAGAAATAAGATAAAATATAAGAAGAGGGGGTGGAGAATATGAGAGAAGAGAGATGATGAAATTTGAACCCCCAAAGGGTTCCTTAGCTCCCTTAATATGTTTCCCTAACTCTCTTTATATAGAAATTGGAATGGTTTTTTTTTTCAAGCTTTTATGTTGTTGTAATATTCTTTATGATAATGTAATCTCCTCCAATTATCGTCTAAGTAATCTATTATCTTCAAGATATATTTTATTTTTGTAGAGATATAAAAATATTTGAGAAGATATTTGCTAGATTAAAATAGATTTTACAAATATTATCTTTTGATATTTATTGATATAGTTAAATAAGGTAATTATTTAACAATATCAAATAGAATATCTTAATATATATTTTCCCAAATATATCTTTTATCATGAAAATGTATCAATTATCAAAGGTCTTTTTGTATAAAAAACAGAGAAAACTGCAAGATCGAATTTTTGTTGCATGTTCCCTCTTCTTGGGTTAGTCAAACTTCTTTACTTTTTCATGTTATGTTTGGATTGACTTTTTGTGGTTTTGATTAATTTCTATTCTTGGATTTATCTTTAAAGTGTCATAAAACTTTAATCAATTTATTTATATACCTCAATGAGTTCAACTTAACTGCAGCTACACACCTCAAAAATATAAAAAAAATATATTTATGCAATTAAAAAGCTATTTTTAACATGTTTTATATCTCATGCTAAATAAACCCAATTATAAAAAATCCTAATTAAAGTATTTATTAAAGTACAAAAACTAATTAAGAATCTAATATTAAAGGCTAAATCAGCCATCCTCACTGGAGAAGTGGCGTTCAGTGCTACTTTCCTAACGCTCATCCCTAACACTACTGGAAGAGTGGCGCTTAGTGCTACTATCTTGACGTTCATCTCCATCACCACTGGAAAAAGTGGCGCTCAGCCCCATACCAGAAAATCAGCAACTCGAAAAGTAACTTTGGTTGACCCCAATACCTATCCAAATGATCAAAATGACATCCTAGATGTAAGACCCGAGAAAAAATAAAATATCTAGAAAGGTGGTTTAGATGTGAATTATGTTTATTAAAATAAGAAATAATATGTTAAATAGAAGTGAAATGTAGCACAATTAGTTATAGTTCATTGTTATGGGTTGATGTCATGTGTTTGATTCTTGCTATTTGCATAATATTTTTTTTTATTATTTGTGTTATGTGCAAGGGAGATATTTATAATAATTGTTGTGATTATCTGTTAAAGTATAAACATGTTATTGTGTTTGTTTAACTTTTAAGTATTTCTCTTAGGTCTTATCATAAAAAACATAGGAAGAATATACCTTTATTTTTGTAAGTATATTTTCAAGAATGATAAATGTTGTTGGATGTGAGATTTTAGAAATTTTAATAATTAAAAAAAATATAGAAATGTCGTTAATACTAATATTGATATTACATATTTTATAGATACATTTCATAATTAGTGAATGTAATTTTTATTTGACTTATTTTCATTTTTTACTTCATTATCTTTTCTTAGTATTAAATTTAATTTATTAGTAATAATTGCTTTGATTTTGTATTTTTAAAGCTCATATGACCTTTAAGTCATAAAGTTTTTGTAGACATAAATTTTTACTAATTCTAGATTGAGCTTTAAAGTAGACAAATGAATAGCTAGATACGAAATATTTCACTTTTTACAATTCTTATAAGTTGAGAAATATTTCTTAAAATTATAAAGAGAAGCCTACAAATATTTAGAAATATTGTTTTAGCTTAGACGATTTTTAATTAGTCTCTTAATTTCTTTAGTTGCAAAATTGCAATTTAGGCTCAAAGCCTGTTTGAAGTCTAGTTAGGCCCAAAACAATATTCAAAAATCAATCGTACAATTTTCAAGATTTTTGTTTTTCTCCTTTTCTATATATTTTCTTTCTTTATATTATTCTATTGTTCTTTACTTTAGTTATTCTCTAATAAATAAATAAACATTTGAGATCAAGTCACATAATCAACGTCAAATAACAAGAATTAAGTTTTATTATTATTTTTCGTCAATTTGAATTTGTTTTTCCTTCCTTAATTTCGATCTTGATATTTGTACTATCAAATTATATTTTTTGAAATTAGAATTCAAAGTAAAAAACAATTTAATCTTAATTTAATGATTAAATACAAATTAGATTAAATAATATTAAGATTTAATTTGTATAATTTTTGTAATCGATTAATTAAATCACTTAATTGTTCAAGAAAAGTATAATTTTCGTTTTGTTTAATTATTTGAATTGGTAGATATATATGTTTTAATCTTTAACATCTAATCTTCTTTTTAAACTTACATTTTGTGTTTTTGAATTGAAATCTCCCAATTTTTATTTTTACCGAAAGCCGTAAATAATAAATATAATTTAATGTGTTATCGACCGACAAACAGTAGAAATCACATATTCAACTCACTATCAATGAACGGTAACAACCAATGTAAAAGAATTAAAAAAATCGAAAAAGAAAGAAAGAAAATGTTGGAGGGTAATATTAACGAATATATAGGTGAAGTAACCCTTCTTGTATTTAACAGATTTAGTGTTTTTTTTTCTAATGTTCTCATTATTGATTTAATATTTAAAAAATATTATTTGTAAATTCATGAGTGCTTATTTTTCATTTATGATGTGAATTTTATATTTACGGTCGAATTATTTGTAGTTATATAGGTTGAGTTTTTATTAATTTAAACTATTTGTATAACCCACCATGATATTAAATTCTATGAATACAAGATTGGGCTTAAGGTTTGAAGAACAGACCCATTACAAATTAAAATTGGTCATTGCTTCCTGCACTCTTAAATTTTCTTGCTGCACCCTCAGTATTTCAAATATCCTGTATTTTGTCACCAATTCTTCTTTTGAGGATCCTTGACGAGGTAGTCATTGTAAAGATATGAAGGAGATGCGCCACTGGTACAGGGAAAGATGAACAAACAGTTAAATTGTCATTTCACTGCACCTAACAAGTACAACAAGAAAACATGGGGTACAGGAAGCCCTAATCTTATGATTGAATAAAATGGGCCTCCTTTTCTACCTAATAGTTTGGCAGTTTCTTCCTGCACCTATCAAATTTGTCCTTCTATCTTATTATTCTGAATTTTATGTTTTTGGAAGATACTAACAATTCCTTTTCCGGATAAAATTTTTCCGAATTAATTTAGTATGTTTTGGAAAATAAAACCCCGAATAATGGGAAGCAGATAAACATTTAATAGTTTTGACAAACATACTCCTACCGTTTGATCCTCTTAACTTAATACAAACTTGTTTTCATAACGCACTTGATGAAAATGCACAATAAAAACAGTTTATGCTTTACCTCTCCCCCAAAATTTAACACAATATACACCTAAAAAACCTGTTCTGTAATATTTTTATGAAAATAAGAAAACATTTTTTGTTGCTTGATTAATTTTGTAAGTGATCTTACCAAGATTTTGAGCATGAACTTATAAATAGGTAGCAAGATTCTAAGGATAGTTTTGAAAGCTTCCGTTGTCCCAAAATGGCCTCCTAATTGTTGAGAGGTAAGAAATCTACTTACAAAAATCTCTTTGATGCTCAATTTAATAAAAGAGTTAAAATATTTGTGAATATCATGTCTATAAATGTTTATGGGAATGAGTATTCATTGGAGAATATTAGTTGTATATATATGATCACATAGGTCATGGGCCTAAGTTTCTATTGGAATAATACTTACATAAGGAGTATGATAAAAACATAATAAATAATAATAGAATGATAAATAATAACCAACACATCAAATTGATGAGATTTAGATATAATATGTTAATATAACACAATTGAGCATAGGTTTGGACTGATAAAGAAGCTTAAAGGACCTTATTGGGTCATGCTCTTTAATATGCCCATTAAGCAGGGAAGGAAAATAGAGTCCTTCTATCATGGGAGTTTGGTTTAGTGTATGTGATCATGTCAAACCTTTAGTTGGCTTGAGTTTACTTGTATAATTTGTAGATGGATTAGGCATTCAACCATGTTTACAAGTGGATTGGTCATTCGATTGTGTTCATAATATGGTTTGAACCATTCAATCGTGTTTTGCAGGTGGATTAATTAGTCATTTGAACAAACTCTTTAATAGATTGATAATTTGATTAAGCTCTTTAATAGATTGACCTCGGGACTTGATCATTCGACCAAACTCTTAAATATATAGGTCCTTCAGCCAAACTTTATACCATGATCACTAAAATACTTCCAAAAGCATATTAATAATTTATTATATAACAAATTATTTTTAATATCTTTTTCAGTGACATTAATCATATTTAATACAAACATTCCACTCAATTCTTACTCGAATTCACTCATTTTCTCTAACATTATCCCATACTAAAGAGTCTCACTTTTTATTCAGTTTTCCTCCTTTCTTTTCATTCTCATCCCTATCTCAATCCAAACATAGCATTATAAAAAAACTAAGAAAAAAAGATAACTTTCTTCACACACACACACACACACATATATATATATATATATATATATATATATATATATATATATATATAAAAGAACTCAATACAATATTAACTTCTACAATGTATAAAGTAATTTTAATCAAAAACTAATTTTAATTTATAAAGAAATCAGTCTTTTTTTTTCTCTCTAAGAAAGTTTTATGGAAAACTCGTCAAAACACACTCGTATTTCTCTACTTCTAGTTAATTCAGTAAAATATTCAGTATAGAAATAAAATTATTTTGCTAGCAAAACAAGTATAATAAGATTTCTGCACATTACGAGACATGTCTAATTTAATAGTTTCTTCCACCTCTAACATAATTTATGAAAATTAGAACTCGATTAACTAGATGATTTTTTATTATACGAAAAATGTACAATGACAAACAAAGAGCAGGACTAAGATAATCTCTCAATGAGTCAATGTCTCACTTTGGCTATACCTTGAGTGTCTCATTGAATGAGTAAAAGATTTTCTGAGCAAATAAGTTTAAGTGAATGAAAAACTTAGAGTTGTTTGACAAATTTCTTAATGGTTAGACAAGAAAACACAACATAAAATTAGGTCTAATAAGATTTTTTAAATGAGGTTGAGTAGAATTAGATCCATGCCATTAATTTAGTGAGTATCAGGTTAGTTAAGGTCACTTTATACCATATATATATATATATATATATATATATATATATATATATATATATATATATATATATATATATTTAATTATAATTATTTTATTTTGTATGTGAACAATATGTATTAATATGGTCATTTATAAAAAAATATGTCATAAGTTAGTGTATGTATTTAAATATGGATTTCGATGTTATCCTAACTTTACTAAACACTTAACTTCGTAAAGATTGATGTTTAGGTGGTAAAAGTTGAAAGAATTTCTGTAATATGAAGAGACATTATGTAATATACTCTTACATATGACATGGGAATTAATGCTCTCATATGTAACATACTTTTTGTCTCTATATATTAGTAAAGGTCATGATCACGGGTGCAAGACATCATAAGAATAAAACACATTTACAGGTCTTCCAAAAATAATCTAGAGTACATGATTGAGTTATGAATGTTCTATGATGCATAAAAAAATTGTTATTGTTATTCCCATGAATGCTCTATAATATATGATGCGTTAAAAATTTCACAATGCTTTATAATATACTATGCATAAAAGAAATTTACTAGCTTAGAATGTTTCTTTGTCGGTTGTGATTTCTCTTTTGTTATATTTTTTTTTTGTTTGTTGTGATTTCTGATTTGTTATGATCGCTTACGTTAGCATAAGATAGAGCAGGTGATAATTTTCATATAAACATCCTAATACCAAATAAAGTCTTAAAATTCTTTCAAAAATTGTTTACTTTTAAGTTATGTATTTCTTTAAGTGGTGCTTTTTTATGAACACGAGGTTATTTTTTTCAATTAATTTCAGTTCGTGCTACATTATTTTCAATCACATATTGCTCTTATAAATAAATGTTTCATTAATTTTTTTTTTAGCTTTTTAATATCTCATAAAAAATTCAACATAAACCCAAATTCATTATTTCTTAATATATATTAAAAGAATTAAAGTAATTTATGTAAATATCTTCTACTTCATTTAAACAAATTATTTCAACACTATCAATTATTCAAATTTATTTTATTAGAGTTGTAAAAACGGGTAACCAGCCCGACCCGACTCACCACGGGTTGGTCACTTAGTGAGTCAACACAACCCAGCTCATTTATTAGCGAGTCAAAAAAATTCAAACCCGACCCAACCCACCACGGATTGGTGGGTTAAACGGATTGACTCATTGACTCCCTTAATTAACTTTTTTTTCACCCTCTTCTTCTCATATGGTTATAACATGTTACTTTAATTGATCAAATTGAAACAGTAATAATTGGACCAATTGATATAAAAGAAAATGAAACAAAAGAAAAATATTGTTATATATATTATACGCTATCAAGCATAAAATTTTGCCAATTTAGTTTAATGAGACATACATAACCGTTTGACAAAGAAAACACATATAACCGTTAATAAAAATATATAGCACAAGATAAAACTGTCATGCTTGTAGATAGGTCTAGAAACAAGATAAAACAAATGATATATTCCTGAATTATTCAATCTATAATATTATCCATCTATTAAATTGGAGTCCTGAATGGATAAATTCACACTATTATACTCTCTTGAAGCATCTTCTTCTTTATCTCCATCTATAATAGTATCCAATCTATAATCTTAGGATTTTATTTGCAGAGTAGAACTTTTGGAAAGACACCCACTCTAAAAGCTCTATTACTAAGTAAATGTTGTGCATTTTGAATAATTAATTTAATTAATTTGATTTTAATAAAAAATAGGATTTGAATAATTAATTTAATTAAAAAAAATAGATGGATTGGAGCCAATCCAACTCACCACATATTCATCCCGTGTGAGCTGGATCAAAATTGGCTAACATAAAAATTTTGCATTTTTTTTCAATCCAACCCGACTCAAACCTGTGATGAGCCAGATTAGCTCACGAATTTCAACCTATTTTGAAGACACTTTTATACCCATCATCAATAAAATGCTACCAAAGGCATATTAATGATTAATAATTTATTATATAACAATTATTTTTAATATCTTTTTCAGTTACATCAATCACGTTTAATACAAACTTTCCACTCAATTCTTATTCAAATTCACACATTTTCTCTCAGAGTCCAAACAGCCTAACTTTATATTCTGTTTCCCTCCTTTCCCTTTCCATCGCAATCTTAATCCAAACAAAACATTATGAAAAGAAATAACTTTCTTCACAAATTATATATATATATATATATATATATATATATATATATATATATAAAGGAACTTATATTTAACTTCTACAATGCATAAGCTAATTTTAATCATAAAGTAATTTTAATGTATAAAGAGATCAGTCTTGTTTTTTCTTTTTACTTTTCTCTCTAAGAAAGTTCTATGAAGAAACTCATCCAAACATACTCGTATTCCTCTACTACGAGCTAATTCAGTAAAATATTCAGTACAGAATATGAAATTATTCTGCTAGCAAAACAAGTATAATAACATTTTTGCACATTGCTAGACATGTCTAATTTACAAGTTTCTTCCACGCTCTAGCAAGAGACGTTTTATTCCCTTAAAAATATATTATGCACATCTACTTACATGCTCTAACTATATATACATGAGTACAATTTTATCTCATTAAATGCAAATACAATTACCTAATGAGTAGTTACCATAGCCAAGCATCAACCAGTTTGAACCATCAGAAGCTCTCCTTTCTGATACAACAGGCATGTGTTCATTTCTAAGCCCACCATTTTCTCGTAAGTGCCAAGGAATTAAATGTAGAATCATTTCAACCACAACAGTTCCACAGCCAGACACAACAATAGCCAAGCATTGCATCCAAATCTATCATATCTTCCTGTATTGTCAAGGGAAATTGCTGATGTTTCAAACAAGTTTATCACAAAGTATTTCCTCAGGTCAGATATTAGAACAATTTCATAATCTGGACCGACCAATGCGCTTGGTGCTTCTGAAAAGTGAATGCCTAGGAGCTGAAGAACATTTCACATCCCAACCCTCAACATTCTTAGGAACGCAAACATCGAAAAGAAATTGACCAAGGACACTGTGAGCACTGATGCTTGGGAAACTAGGCAGACAAACAGGCTTTTCTTTCTGTTCATCATATGGAGTCCCACATTCTCTATCACTGTAATGCCCTGCTGAACTAGGCAAAAAAAAGTGGTCAGTTGGTCCAACTGCAACTCTTCTAAGGCTTTTATTTGAATTGATCGCCACCTTCTGCAGGTCACAGATTAACTCTGATATCTCATCCTGTGTACCATCCATACCAGTTCTTTCTCTTTCTAGCATCACTTTCTGTGAATATATTGTAAGAGCCTTCTCTAATAAATTATTCACAGCTATTCTATATTGAATTGGATGGTGTTTGTAATGACCTGAAACAAATTAATAATAATAATAATAATGAAATGTTTAGGTTAAACTGTTTCAAGTTAGTCACAATGTAGTTTGAAAATCAGTCTCAGACGAACCAAGGTGAGAGGAGCTGCTGAAATTTACAAGGTTGACATCACCATTGAGGTTGCGTAGTCGTTGGGTAAAATCACAGATATTTTGGTATCGCAAAAGGTCATCATTCTCAGAACATAAAAGGAGAAATGGAGCTCCAAAATTCTAAAGAAAAAAAAAATGAAATCAGGTTTCGAATAAGAAAACTAAAAGGATTCCAGGTGGTCAATATAGAACTTACAACAGAAGAATATAAAGCCTGCCAATGCTCAGCAGCTTGGGATTCAAATCTAGTTAGGTACAATGCATCCAATCCGGAGGTAACAGATTTTGCTACCCAAGAAACAAGTTTTGATGGTCCAGGCACCTTTGCAATGGAGGGGTGTAATGCAAAGCGGAAGCCAAAATCACTGGTAACATCTATTGGACCAGAATCATAAATTTGTCCAGAGAGGCAGTTCCTAAGTAGTTGGTAGTTAGGCTACAACAAATAAATCAATAAATCAATAATCAATAATTTCAAGCACAAAACCATCTACAAAAAGTGCATTACCAAGTTGAGCGCAGTTTCACATCTTCCATCAATGAGCTGCATTTATACAGAAAGCTATTACAATGCACATCTCAACTTAAAACGGATACAACTTTAAATTATAATATTCTCCATGTCAAACATATTGGATGCCTAAAATTACCTGAAACACTTTATACAGACAGGCTTTGGACCCCGCAGAAAAAGAAGCAAATACAACAGGACATGACCTAGTTCGAAGCTCCTGCATAATACAAATTAATTATTACACTGAGCATCTACACTACAACACAATGCAAAGGTAGCATGGCATTAAAGAGAGATTTTGAAATTTCCATAAGAGCATTAATATAAATCTGAGCATGCTATCCAAATTCAAAAACTAACCTTAATTAGTTCATCAAGAGCACAAAATGCCAATGGCATGGCACTTTCATCATGAAAACTGCATGATAGGAAATATAAGATATAAAAATTCCGTCAGAACCACCAACCAATAAATTAAAGAGTATAAATCAAATAAGGTGGTCGTCTGTGACCAACAAAATGCATATACAAAATAGTAGGCTTCAGCAGATATTTAGGTGGTTACAACTTGAGCATGGAACTTAAGCTTTTGACAGAAGGATTTAAACCCTGTTTAAATAAACTTTTCCATAAGTACTTAACTTAGAAGAAGAAAATAAATAGGTAAAATGAATTGCGCGTCTTCTATTAGGTAAAATCAATTTATGCACTTTTTAACTTCATATTCTTTTCTCTTATATGCTTATAGAAAAGTTCATCCAAACAGGGTCTTAGGGTAATACAACACCAAGCCACATACAAATCCATTTAATATATTGTCACTGGATTTTGAAATCGTGTTAACAGGAAGTAGAACTTCCCTTGTCCTTTTCCAATGCTTAAAAACTATCAGAATTTAGAACTTTGTCACAGAACACTTCGACCAGAATTAAAGGTTCCCAACACATGTAAGATGTAGAGAACATATTTGCCCATAAGTTTCCAACATTTCCCAATGCATCAAGAAGGAAGCACAAACCTTCCTAATGACATGCAGGTAAGTCCTCAGGTGCCTGACACGATCCAACATTAAATTATGGTATGAATTAAGTGAGTAAACCGTAACTAAACCACTCCTGCCTGACACGATCCAACATTAAATTATGGTATGAATTAAGTGAGTAAACCGTAACTAAACCACTCCTGCCTGACACGATCCAACATTAAATTATGGTATGAATTAAGTGAGTAAACCGTAACTAAACCACTCCAACCCACCCATATTCTTAAATTCACAATTCTGTGTAAGCTAGCCAGTAGCCATATATTTCCTCCCACCAGTACTGGGAGTAACTTTTTTATTCCAACTTACTAAAACATGGTCCCCTCTGGGATCTGATTAAAGTTGACAAAGCATGCCATATAGTTTCCAACAACCATATGTAAACTCCATTAATATTTTCAATCTTACTTCTTCACCAGTTGGAGACAAATAACTAATGGAAGATGCAAACCCAAGCGAAAGTGACATTAAACAGCATTCTGCTACTTTCACGGGTAAAGCATTTTCCAAGCCAAACTTCTTCAATTATAGTTCCATAGGGTTAGGCAAACGTGACATGCAACATACAAAACTGTCTTCTCTCTCAATATGGCGCATGCCTGTTTTCCTCCTAGCCGAAAAATGAGCAAAAAAAAAAAAAAAAAACAACTAGTCTGTCCCAAATGCAATTAAGTGGCACCAGGATTAAGAAATATGGTTAGAAAGCTCTGATTTTTACAGCAATTCATCCTCGTCTAAAACCTAGTCCTCCAATTTTATTAAATTGCTGATCCACTAATTTCATCTGGTTGATCAAAGCAGTTCTCAAGCAACAAACAAAATGGAGAGAAAATATAATGATCTAGAAGCTACAAATGAATGAAATAACGACGTTGAAAAACAATAAAGAAAGGAAATTGCAAAAACAGAAAAACTTACGCTGAGAGATAATTGGCAGAACAAACGAGGGAATTCCACCCGAAAGAAGAACACAGATCGACGAATTCTCGTAAAATGGTCTGTGGAACAGAAACCCAAGAGAAGATTACCACGATTCCTCTGAAACCAGTTTCCTCTTTTCTTCCCCAGTAGATGTTACCGCCTCTGACGGCGAAACCACCACCACCACCACCCTCAGCTCCACGCATAGCTCGGAGATGACCCAGTAAACGGACCGAGTAAATTTGAGTTCTGAAATTCGAAAGTTGGCAGCTTTGAAGGCGGCAACAGTGAAGGGTGAAGGATGGTGGTTTTTGTTGAGTGCTGGTTCGATTAGTTACGGGTGGGTGATGGTGTACGATGGCGGATATGGTGGTAGTTGTTTGTTGTGGGTAAAATTGGAAGGACGAATTCACGGTCATGAATGGTTCAATTCGGTCTTGGTTGTTTTATTCACTAAGAAATGCCAAATCTATGAGAGGCCCACATCAGGATGAATAGAGATTTGCTTTTCGCGTCACCATTTTAACAAACACCCATGGTGTTCTTACGTAGAGTTTTACCTTTCTGGCGTGTCAAGTTGAAACATTACCTCTTCTTGTAATTTTCTTGTACTTGTATAATAAACATTTAAAAACAACACAAATGCTGCTTGTTTATGTAGACAAATAAAGATTGTAGAGGGATAGAATTATTTCTTAAAGAATAGAAAAAACTGTGTATATTTTTATCTTTGTGTTTCGCACTAAAAAGAAACCATGCAATCTTCCTTTACATTATTACAATAAATTAATAAAAACTAATAATATTAAAATGTTAAATTATAACAATAGAGAGAATTTATGAAAATTAAGCTAATTTAATTTAAAATATTAACTTTTTTATTTGATGTAACTCATTTTACGAATTATTTAAGTAAATAGAAGAAATTTGTTTTATGGATTATATTTTTATATTATACTTATATATTTTTCTATTTACCCTAATTTCAATTAGATATTTCGATAGAAGGATTTTTAAATAATTTTCTCATCATCATGGAATTTGAAATTGTGTATCTCTCTTAGCTTAATCCATTAAGGTAAAACTATAATATATTAAAGTGTTCATTAAACTTTTATCTCGAATCATACTTCAACTCTCTCAAAGTCGCTCTTCTTCAAAATTCGTCCATCAAACTCTTGTAATGGTTTCATCCTCTCAACGTAAACGTGTTAAAACTATTGACCGAAAATCTCGGGCGTCGAATCTGGAAGGATGGATTAGGGAAGAAGAAGCTCAAACAAACTTTATTAATCATTCGAGGCTGAGGAAAGTTATCCCTCATAAGTATGCTAATCTTAATTTCGTTAGAAGAGAAGGATTCGTGTTTGAAGAATGACTGGAACGACAGAGCTTGAAGACGTTTGTAGAAATGGCGGATCCATGATATGTAGACCTAGTGAAAGTCTTTTATTCAAATATGAAAATCAGTGATGGAGCACTTTGTTCCAGGGTAAAAGACGTCAACATCAAACTAATTGATGATGTCTGGTCTTCTATTGCTGGTTTTCTCCTTGGGGGTGAAAAATGTCAATTGGGGATTGAAGGTATGCACAAGTTCTGTGTACTAGAACTGCCTAAGGAATCTTGACGAGCCTAGAGATTATTCTCTCTACAAAACAGGTGGAATGAAGAGAGACGATCATCTTTGTGCTTTTGTCATTACTTGGATTCTTCTGCCAAGGGGCAACAATCATGCACAAGTGACCATAGAGGATGTGCGTTTAATCCATGCTCTTAAAGAAAATATACAAATTGATTGGGCAACAACTGTATCAAACAATATGCTCTACGTGACTCGGCTGGATTCTGTAAGCCTACCCTATGTTGTTTTCATCTCAAAGGTGCTTCTTCACTTTCATGTTAATTGTATTGAAGAGTCATGTGAAACATACAACAAGAGGAACATCATTGATAAAATTGCCTTACATCATATGAATCTTCGACATGGACCAGATGGATGGATATTCAAAGATGAAAATCTGGATAGAGAAGAGGCTCTTGCTGGATCATCTACTGCCAACTTCAGACCTAAATCAAAATTTGAGAAATTTATGGTCAGACAAATGCATTCTCTCAATACTCTCTGCAGATCTCAATTTGACAAGCTCAACAAGGACATAGCTGTTATACAAAAGAAGCTTGGCATCCAGAGTTTGGATGATGATGATGATGATGATGAGATTGAAGAAGTTGAGACAAGTGATGATGAGGAAGAGAGTATTCTTGATGAAAACAATGATGATATACTGCTTAGGGATATGATATAGTGAACTTAGTTAGATTAGTCTTGGTTATGTTAATTCTGGGGTGAATGTAATCTTGGCCATAAGGCCTCTCTGCTTTGAACACTTATACTTTGTTTTGTTTGAATTTTATCTGAGTTAATGGTATTTTGTTTTGTGATTTCATATCTTGTGCTTATTGTTTGAATGCAATCTGAATGATTGTTTGAAATCCAATTGTAGAAAAAGTAAGGCCACTTATCTTAATCAAGAAGGGGTTGAATTGGTTTTCCCTTTAAAAAATTTGTTCTTTAAAAACTTTTCAAAATCTTGGAAGTTTTCTTGAAATGCAATCAAACAAGAATATGAACAATGTAAAAGAGAAGGGATAAAAAGATCAACACAAAAATTTATACTGGTTTGACCAAGCCTACATTCAGTCTTATTTCAACAACCTGATTTGAAGGGAACCACTATATTGATAGAGTTTTACAAGTAAGAAATACAGAGAACTACCCTGTCAAATGTACTCTCCTTTCCCAACTCAATATCACCTATAGCACAAGACTTGAACACTTTAAAATCTCACCCCATAAAGTTATCTCCACTCTTTTTCACCTTAGAGCAATCATAACTCTAAGAACTATAACTCATAAAGTCCTCTTTATGGGTCTCAGCAACAGGGAAACACAATCAATCAGATTGTAGATGAACATTGATCACAACAGAATACACCAGATGTGCATATTTGATTAGCAATGTTAAAGCACTTCAATCTTGCAAGAATCTTTATGGATTTCCTTCAAAAAGCAATCTTGATTCTCCAAGAAAATCAGGACACTCCTATAATTAAATCTCAACAACCAGTTATGAAAGTTTAAGATCATCAATTCTTATTGAGGCAATGAGTCTATTTATATATTTTTCAACTCTGACGCAATTTAATCGATTAAGCATTTTAGGTAATCTGTTAAGTTTTTCCTTCTACTTTAACAGTTTCACATCTTCATAAGATTTAACAGATTAAAATATGCATGTAATCGATTATATAAAACATACAAGCCACAATATTCAAAATATGACCGTTATTGACAATTATGGCTTTTTAAGAAAATGGTTTTCACTTATTTTAACCGATTATGAAAATAATGTAATCGGTTAAGTTCCATATACATAAGCAAATTTGAAAATTTTTTCCATTTCAAACACTTCAATGCACTCAACAAATATACACTGGCATAGCAACATGTTTTAATCAGTTATATAATTAATGTAATCGGTTAAAACATAGTTGTTTTGCCTCTGATAAGCATATACTGATATATGATGAAATTTAACATATTATGCAAACAGTGTAATCGATTATTTCATGCATATATGCAATGTGCAATGTGTTTCAACCAATGATTCATTTACAATCAATGAATGCATATTTTAAACAGTTCAAACACACACACAGTAAAGATTAATGGGTTGTTTTGCCATTTGTTGTGCAAGAAACTATAAAACATTTCTTTTGTCATCATAAAAAACTCATATGTGAGATATGAGTTCAATTGTACATAGCTCCCCCTATCAACTGTGTGTTTTTGTTCTCCTTCTTCTTCCTCTTTCAATCTTCCAAGTTTCAACTCATGTTCTCTTAATTTTCCAAAGAGAGTAGCCATGTTAATTGTAGTCAAGTCTCTTGATTCAAATATGATAGTGACCTTTGGCTGCCAGGTTCTATTCAAGCTCTTCAAGATCTTCATATTTATCTCCTCTTTGTTAAATGTCTTTCCAAGGGCAAGAAGTTGGTTTACAATGTGAGTGAACCTTTTTTTCACATCATAAATTGTTTCATCACTTTTCATTATGAACATTTCATATTCTTGAATGAGAGAATTCTCTATTGCTCTCTTGACTTCATCAATGCCTTCATGAGTAACCTAAAAGTATCCCACATTTCTTTAGCAGTTGCACACATAGAAATTCTATAAAATACATCAAATGGTAGGTGTAGAAAAAAATGTTCTTGGCTCTGACATCACAATGAGCTCTTATGTTTTCATCAACATTCCACTCAGAAAAATCTTTAATCTTTGTCTTACCATTCTCAAACTTTGTTGGTTCAAAGGGCCCATTGATAACAACATCCCATACTCCTTTGTCAATAGATTCCAAGAAGATTTCCGTTTTGATCTTTCAAAAGAGATAATTCTCACCTGCAAATAGTGGTGGTCCATTTGTAGATGCATCTTCTCCAAATGTTTGAGATATATTAGCCATCAAGATCAATTTAATCAATTAAGCTTTGAACACAATCGATTAAAATTCAAATAACTTTCAAATTCCTAACTCTGGTGCCAATTGTAAGAAAAGAAATGCCTTATATCTCAAGCCAAGAGGGGGAGGGGTGAATTGGACTAACCCTTTTAAATGATCTTTTCAAAATCTTTATGAGTTCTTTGCTTTCTTGAAATCAATAAACAAAAAGTAATAAATCAACAAGAGAGAAATAGTAGATAAAGATCAACACAAACAATCTATACTGGTTCGGCTAACATTTAATCATCCTTCGACAACCTTATTTGAAGGGAATCCACTATAATTGATTAAGTATACAGAAATACTTAGACAACCATCTCAATGCACTCCTTTTAGCACTCAAAATCAATATAGCAACCGAAGAGATGAACAACCTCAATCTCTCACAATACAAGAGCTATCACAACCCTTAACCTCTGGCAAACTCGCACAAGTACAACATCACATATTTTTTATGAAGAACCTGATCTCTAAGAAACACTCCTCTAGTGTAGATTGAATCAGAACCTCTTTAGCACAAAGTCTTTAATCAATCTTGATGGGTAATCAACCAAAATAGTGTAAATTCTCCATGAATGCTTCTTGAAAGCACCTGTAATCACAACTCAATGAGAATGTTAGCATTTGAAAATGATAACGTTATTGAATTAGGTTTAAAGTCACACACACACACACACACGTACACACACACACACACACACACACACACACACACATATATATATATATATAATTTTCAAATCCTGTCACAATATAATCGATTAGGATATTTATGTAATCTTTTAAGCTTTTGTTTATGTTTTAACAGATTGTCCTATGCATGTAATCGATTATCTAATACACTTAAGCCTATTCTTGATTCAATTGACAATTATATAACATATTAGGCTATGTATGAAAAGGATTAGACTATGTTATCTTGTTTTGATTGATTAGGAAACTTATGTAATCGATTATTCCAACACTTAAGCAAATTGTCTATCAAATTAGCATCCTTAACAGATTCTTCCACTTATGTAACAAATTATGGCTTGCTTTATGTTTTAATCGGTTATATACCTTGTATAATCGATTACTACAGAGCAGTTTGCCCCTTTTACGCTTACTAAGTAATATGGTTAAGTCTAACAGATTATATACCATGTTTAATCGATTATTTCAACGAGAAATGAGATTATCAATCTGTTTTAAGCATGATTCATGCAACATTAACAGATTCATGCAACATTAACAGATTCACATATCAAGAACAAACATGATCAATATAAAACATTTCTTATGCCATTTGTTGTGCAAGAAACCATTAAACCATTTTATTGATCATCATCAAAGACAAAGATATAAGGAGGTTAAAACTCCCCCTATAAAATAATTTTAAATCATTCATTGCATTTCAATTTTGATATCAACATTGTAGTTATACATTAGCCATTATATTGCAATATAAACTCGTTTCTTATGAGTTTTTCTATTGTTGAAGAAGAGTGTGTGGTTGTAGCAGCATTCGTCACGGTATTGTTATTGTCAAAGGTTTGTGTTTGTTGTATCTTCGTCGAGGGAGAGTTTGTGGTTGTCTAGAAGTCTTAAACCGTTAGCTGCCTCACGGACCATCGAGGTAAGTGCAAAGTCCTTCTTTGTTTGTATATGAATATGTTTATGTATCAATGTTTAAGGAATTGGATATGCATAATATCATTTGAGTCCTTCTATTTAAGTCCTTAAGGTCTACGTTTCTATTTAACTACTGCACCTAAGCTTTTAGATATTGGGGTGTAGATGGAAACTGAGCAATATCAATTCATAGATATTGGGCTAGTAGATAGAAATGGAGCTTCACATTTTAGTGGAGTGACCCGATGAGCGCAAGCGAGCGACTCGACAACCTGCACATTTTAGTGCAACTTCACAACAAATTTTAGCCCATTGGCTAGCGTATGTGTCACCAAGTAGGGTTTCCAAACGTATGACAAACAATAGTAGGAGACTACAACGTTTAATGTTCTTTAGGAATGGTGAATGGTGTGACCCTCCTAAGGATGTTGTTGACTTGGCTAAGAAGGATCTTGAAGTCAAGAAGATGGTTGTAGAGATAGATTTAAATGTGCAAGGTGTATCTCACGACACACATTACAATACCAAGAAGCAAGAAAATGGAAAAGTCTTTCTCGTATATGTCTAACGACATAAAACTACATTTAAAACTTCAAATCAATGGAGTGGATCAATCCAGATTGAGTGAGTGTAGTGGGGCAGTACTTTGAATATGTTGTAGAAGTTGAAGATATCATTAACAAATGAAGTACCTGAAAAACACTTGAAGGGGGGGGAGGGTTGAATAATGGCAACGGAAAACTTTTTGCAACCCGATATAACACGTTATCAAGCTTTTGAATTCTTCTTTTAAATAATTGTAGGCTCGACTTAATAGGATTTTGCAATAAAGGCTTTTAGCGTGCTATTCAGAATATATATACTACAACGTTTTGTTAAGAACTTCCTTTATGAAATAAATCGTTTATCTTGGAAGATTCTTGTGTTTGGAAATAAAGCACAACTACAGGTTTTCACAAGAGGATCGTTTAGGTAAGAGAAAAAAAATAAGTGAACAAGAGATAAAATAAGTGAACAAGAGATTTTATACTGGTTCGCTTCAATTGAGTTACATCCAATATCTTCCGTAGAGGGTTCAACTATAATCTTCACTCGATTACAAATGAGTATTAGCACCAATCCTGGTACTCAGCACCCTACCGAGATTTCCTTTGAGTATTCATACCACTCTTGGTACTTAGAAACCTTGCCAAGATTCCTCAAATCAAAATAAGTTCAGTTGTGAGTGTTTTAGTTCTCTTCATAATTGCAATCAATGATTGATTACAAGTAGTTCAAACTATATCTCTTGTTGAGAGAATTTGATTACAAAACAAAGAAATCTAAACATTCGTAGGTGTTTCTTTCTTTTCTCTTACAATAGTAAGCAATATAATAATGAAGCTTGAGAGGATTTATTTTCTCTTTTTTTATTCTCTTCTCTTTTCTCTTCTTCAGCTCAAATGTATTCCTTGTCTTGAGCTCTTTGCTTTCTTCTTTTTTGAATGCTTGTAGGATGAATGTTTTGTTGTAAGCTTCTTACTTGACTATCCTCTTAAGCCATCCTCTTGATTTTCTTTTCGAAATCTCTTTTATTTAAAGGCTTCATGAATATTTGTCTATTAGACTTGTGCTTTTAGCCTTGATACTTGTGCTTTCTCTTCTTTGTATAATAATCATTAGGTAAGTCAACTTGTTAAAGCAGACATTCTTTTTCAGTACTTTGCTTGAAGTAGATTGTACGTTCCTTTTTGGTATGGCTTCAAGAGAAGACCATTACGTTATCTCTAACGTCCACTTTTTATATTTGATTTGTAGCTCTGTGGATGCATGTAGAATAACTTAGCTACAAATAGTAGAGTAAATTGTGCATGCAACAAATATGTCTTTTCTTATCACTTTTGTTGTTTTTGAACATGTAACATCTAATGTCATTTAATGCTTACTCATAACAACAAAGTATTTTTTTGATTTTCTATCGTTAGGTAGCTTTTTGCAATTAAGCTCTTTTCTAAAGATATCAAGTATGGTATAGAAACTTCATTATTGGACGAAACATTGTTTAAGCTTATGGTATTGTTTAGTCAAGTAAACACTTCTTTTGGTTTTGTCTCTTTTTAGATAGATAGTGTTTAGCTTGTTAAAGCATTCTTTTTATATCTTTATAATTCAAGTCTTTTAAAGTGTTTTGTTAGAGACATTGTTTCAACTATTTTTCTTCTGAGAGTTATGTTGACTACCTTTCTTAGGTATGATGAGCATTAAGTGTTTTACTTCAACTCTCTTAGATGCTTTAGGCACAATAGTGTTTAACTATGCATCTAGCCTAGATGTTTTTCTATCACCTAAAATTCTAAGTGTTTTCCTAAGTTTCTCTATGTTGTGGATTCTAGTCCTAAGTCTTTGTGTATATTTTCTATGTTTGAGGATTTTTGTTTTAGGTTTTTCACCCCAAGTTGTTTTCAGCTTATTATCCCGTTTTAATGTTATTTGGTTAAACTCAATACATGAGATTGTTTGGGCATATAGACGATTTTTATCTTAACAAAGCGTTGAATAAGAACTTCATCGTTTGACGAAGTGAAGGGTTTAGCTCATGGTATTGTCTAGTTCATTGTAAACAGTTTTGAGATTTTGCTTTCTTCAGCTAGAGCATTTAGTAAGTTTGCTTTCCACATGTTTTTGAAATATTACTTGAGACTCTTAAGGCTTTACTAAAACATTGTCTCGACACTTTCATATGCTTATATGTTTGAGAGTTTAGCTAATTATTGTTTGGTATGGTATAGTTTTTGCGATTAGCATGACTCTCATAAACGCTTTGATTTTGGGAATCGTTTGGTGTTGCGTCTCGTTTAATCCTAAATGTTTTTCTAAGACTTTTCTTATATTACTAGATGATCAGGGATTTTGAGCCTAACATTTATGTTTATGCTATCTTTATATTTTAGTTATAGTATCTTTAAATTCGCATTTCATTTAATCTTATTTTATTAAACTTTAAAACATATAAAAATATTTAGACATATAAATTTTATAAATGTCTGGCTAATATAATATTCTTTTCAAACAATCTAACTTCTAGTTTGTACTTTTTCCCCTCTCAGTTTTAAAGGTTTTCATAACATAAATGTTTTATTAAATGAAGTTTTCTTAAACTAGATAACTTCAAAAAGAAATATTTGGGAATAAGAAGAGATAATAACAATAACTCTTATTGGATTACATTTTTATTTTATCCGTATAATATGTTTTTAAATATAAGGAGACACAAAAGTTTACCTATTTTTTCTTATAGCATACTCTGATATTTAACATTGAACAAGTAATTACTATCAAATTAACAGCTCTTCAATAATAAAGAAAACGAAGTTTTTTTTCGCTCTTTTTTCTTATTTTTAATTTGAAAGAATTATTAGAAAGAGACACCTTGGTTAATTGTAATTGATTATCATGAGAATAATTAAAGCTTAAAGATTCCAAATGTTAATGGTAGATTAAGTCTCCATGAAAACTATTTTGAAACGGAATCATAATTTGCTTTTAAGATGCAACAGTTGAAATTCAATAAAACTTTACCCTAAAGTTTATTTATGACAATATATTCACCACGATATTTACCTTTTCATGCCATGTATGATATATTTGTCATCTCAATGCAATGATATAGTAAAACAATTTATTAAGAAATATTTTCTATGATGAAATTTCAAATATATATTATAAATTTTTTGTATAATATTTGAAAACAAGTACAAAAAATCACGAAAGTACCGTAACAAGAGACTTGTTAGTTATCAAATACTTTCAGTTTTACACGCTGCACGAATATAGTTTATATTTTACATTTTAAGTTGTGATATAAAAATATTTGTGTCTATTGATAAATTTTTAAATATAGATTGCTAGATAGGAATATAAATAAAAATGAATAAAACAAAAGAAAAAAAACAAGTCCTTAAGAAAATGTAGTATCGAAATAAAAATGAAATGGATAAAATTTAAAATAATTTATTCAATTTCAAGAATAATTTCTATATTCAAATAAATTGAGAGAATGCTAATGATAAATAATTTAGAGAACGAAAAATATATTTTAAAAATCTTACGTCTCATTAACTTGAAATGATTGAATTTTTTTTACATGTTTAAACTTAAGATATTTCTTTAAAAACTTTTGTTATTGAATCTCATATAATTTACGCATTTTATTAAAAATCTACAATCATTGTACTCCTGTTTTTGCACAGTGAATGATTTTTCTAAGAATAATGTTTCTATAGATACATGATAAAAAAAAGAAAAAAACAGTTATGCTGCCAGTTAAAAATTAATTTAAGTATAAAGTTAAATTAAAATTTAAAAAATACATAACTAAAAAGTAACCACTTTATAGAGAAGAATTAGTTGCTTTGAAAAACTAAATAACTTTACCTTCTAACATAGTAACTTTAGTTCAAGTAAAAGTTAATTTCATTTATTTATTTATTAGATATTTATAAAATCAATAATTGAAATATACCTTAAAATATTTTTCTCTATGTAAAAGAGTGAAAAGAGTTTTATCTACTTTAATTAAAAAGGAGAGAAAGAAAAGGCTAAAACAAAAATTGTATTCTGTAAAGGTGTACTCTATGCAAAGAAGGAAACGTTTTACATGGAGTGTTGTGAGAATGTCAACGTCAGGTCGGACACAAATAATGTTTATCTACAATCTGATTTGTTAAATAAAATTATATCCGATCTAGTATTCATCGAATACTCACCCGTTTAAAAAATACTCACAGATATTTTAAATCCGTAAATACCCACGCATATTTATAAAAAAATATTTAATATATATTTAAAATAAAATTTAAATAAAATTATAAAAAAAATAATATAATATAATATAAATTAAAATTTAATTTTAATTAAATTTAACTTAATAAAATATAATTTTATTTTATTTTTAATTAATTTAATTAAAAAGTATAAAATTTTTTTTTAAATTTTCGCAGATACACATATTAAAATATTCGTTATAATAAATATGTGTAAATAATTACTATTCACAGCAGATTTTATCCACACGTACCTACTATGTTACCGGTAAAATTGTTATCCTGGGTGTTGTAAATAAGCACAGGAACAGGTTAAAAAGTTTTTCGCGTTGATATTTGGCTAACTAGAAAAAGACTAAAAAAAAAGCTTTATTTCAATAATTTTGTGTGATTTTTTTAGCAAGTAGAGATGGATATATTTTAGAAATGATTGTTTTTATTTTTTAATTTGAAAAGAATTCCTTTTGAAGGAATTTAGCGAGTATATTCCTATAAAAATCCAAAATTGAACATATGTTTTATCTATCTTGATTTAATATTTAAAGGTAAAGTTAATTTAGAAGAGTTTTTGGGCGTAACCGAACAGCCTAAAGGGTAGCGATCATCCTAACGATGTCGTTTAGCGGCTAGTGTAGCGAGGGAAGGACGAAGGGAGGGAGACAAGAGGGGCCACCTGTTGATCAATAAATTAAATCTGAACCGTCCATGGATGGAATCACTACGCTCAGTAAATATTCCTCTGTGATCATCCTCTTTTTAAGCTCCCTCCACCTCCCTCTATACGACTAGCCCATCTGAAAATAGAAACAACCTCACACATAGAGAGAGGATCAATAAAAGAAGAACAACATCAACAAAAAAAATATGAGTGAGTGTAAACGATGCACTCTCACAATTGTGCCTATGGAAGAAGCATCTTCAAGTGAACCCACCATTTCCAAGAAACGGAAGACCGCGGCTACTGCTAATTCTGCTTCCTTCCAGTTACGCTCTTCCGACACGCACCACTGGTTTCCCGACACTATCGTGTCGCCGGAAGCTTCCGTCAATTCCACCGGCACCGTGGTTTCTGGTGAACCTTGCTCTGATCGATCGTGCTGTAGCTCCAGCCACGTTAAGGAGCTCCAGACCGCGCCGTTAGATCTGCAGGTTTTGGGTCTTCAAATTCTGACTTACTATGAATTGTGCACTTTCATAGTTTTCCGATTTGCGTCCAAATATTTTTGGATGCCAAACAGTCCTTGTAGTTTTTTCTTTCTTGCTCTAATTACTGTCTTTAATTATAATTAACCTATTTAATTTTTTTTACATGTATTTATTGATATTCGCTGGTTAATGCAGACCAAGGGTTTCAAAACGGTACATTCAACCAACCACAATTTCAAATCGTCCAGGTTTTAGTTCATTCTACCTTCTTTTTCATACATTCGCTAGCAATTTTCTAACCAAGCGTTGCCACTAAAACAATGCATCATTTATTTATTCGTTATTGGCTGTCTGTTCAGCTTGTTGAGTGAGTTTTCTGGAGACTCGGAAGAATCGACGATGTTTCCGGCGAAGTCTTCGGCGGAGGTGACCGAGAAACGAAAAGTCAAGGAGCCGCCTAAGGCGGAGATCGAAGAGTTTTTCGCAATGGCTGAAAAGTACGAGCAGAAGCGATTCGTAGAGAAGTAAGTAGTGGTATACTAAATCTGTTGATGGCTACAACTAACTTTCCCTTTTCTTTTTTTCTTGCGCGACACAGGATACGGAATGTGGTCGTGCTTACAGTGTAGAGGAGCCATAATCGAACCCTAACTAACTAATAACTTTTCCTTGTATGCAGGTACAACTTTGATATTGTTAGAGATACGCCGTTGGAGGGTCGCTACCAGTGGGTTCGTTTACATTGAATGCTTTGAATGAGAGGAGAGAGAGAGAGAGAGAGAGAGAGAGAGTTATTTTAATTTTAGAGAGAGATTAATTGAGGTAGACGGTTAAGGGGAGAAGAGAGAGTGACTTTATTATCGAGCTGGCTATTAGACACTGGTGACTGGTGATTGGGGAGGTAGATAACCTGACACAAGGTAAAACGAAAACGAGCGTGCGACTTCTGGTTGCTCCGGAGAGACGGCGATAGTGCTGGTAGTGGTGGGTTAGTTTTTGTATAGCTAACTGCTTTCTCTTTTTTCTAACAAGAAGCTGGTTTTTCTGCTACTCCGCACTCAAATAGAAGTAGTACAAGCGTAGAACCTTCCTGTGAGACGATGAAGAAAAGAAAAAAATCAATTTGGGTTCTGTGGGAAATATACCACTAGAAAACAAAAATTCCCGCATTGAATGGGTGATCTAGAATTTGGTATTGTAATTGAGACTGTCTCTTTCAGTGTTTCCAGTACAATAAGGAATTCATCTAATTCTTACGGCTGTTTTTATTATTCATTATTAGAAGAATTAATGGATAGAACATTAATCGTTACTTGGTAATTTTCTGTGAAAAAGTATTTTTTCTTCGACCTTCCCGTTAGCCTGCATGTTTCCTCTTCAGCTTTCCGTAGCTTCAATTACCTTTTTTATATTTTCCACTTTTTTTTCTTTTAGGTCATTTGGAATATCCTCTCCATCCCAAGCTATGATGATTCCCCTATTTTTTGTGGGGACCACGTGTGCCTGGTTCCTAAGAAATGACTGCAAAGACTAATTAAAGTCTTCTACATCTCATATGCGGCTTTATGATTGAATTTCAAGGTATATGCTTTGCATTACCAAAATACACAAAATTAACAACCACTTACAATGACCACCGAACTTACAACCTACCCTTTTAATAAACAAAAGGGAGTAATGACTCTACAAATCCATGCACCTACCCTACATGTCTAAATTTATGGATTTGCTCGGTTAACAATGGAAACCATGTTCTCCTTTTCCCATATTTTTTGTTAGAATCATTTTTTTAAATGAATAGATACCCATGTAAGTGAATCTGGTCCATTTGTGAATGCTATTGTCTTTTTGGTGATGATCTTCAATTATTGAAGTTGCTAAATATGTATATTGATGATTAAAAGAGATAAAAAGCAGCGAGGAGGTATTACATGGGTTTAATTGAAAGTGAAGGGCTATCGGTTCACATGAAAATGTTGGTGATTATGTACCAATGAAGCAAAATTGGCAAGTGGTGCTTCACTACATATTGATTACACAACGTATCTCATAGTAAGCGCTATATAATGGTGTGAGGAAATAGATAGGCAAAAAGTAAAGTAGCTTTTAAACTTAATTTTGAATGTTTCCTTTTCTCTTTTACTTGTTGCTTAACGGTTGTTGAGTAAAGGATACATAGAAGTGACATAATATTCGTTACGAAGGAGTGATGACAGAATGAATTGTAGAAACGAAAAGAAAGAGGGTCCATAGGTGCCGTGTACAATGTAATGATTACACACGTGTCAAAAACGGCAGCAGCAGCAGCAGCACCCTTATCCATGTCATCATGGATCCAAATGTGCACTTTCCAGCCTTCCAGAGTCCATTTTCCTTTTTCTATATGATGAACCAAAAATCGATATAAGATAAATGATGGAAGTAGAAGACTTGGACGTGATGTGGTGCATTAATATCGCCAGGTTTAATTTGCTTCGGATCTGCTGCCATTTTCAAACAGAGTGCACACCACGCAAAAACAGATATGCAGGATTTTTAACGTGCCATGTTAAATTTCGCAAAATCAGATATGAAGGACTTTAATCAAATTTATTATTATTTGTCAGCTCAGGTACTGTATATTTAATTTACTACCATCAAAACATTACATATTTAATATTTGTTTCTAGTATTTTACGTCCACTATTATCAAATATTGTTTAGAGAACTCTTACTTAAATGTAATTAGGTGTAAAAATAAAATACTCGTAATTATGTAAATAACAAAATTACTCATTTTCACACGTTTGAATTGTGTAATTGTATATTTACTACTCCTACTTGGTTTTAGTGAAAATATTGTCTCACTAATTTATTTACGCTTTTATTCTTATTAATTATACACATTCATTGGTATTATTTTACCAATGTGTTACGGGATGTTTTTTATGCGATTTAATTTTTATGTTCATTTAAATAAAAGGTATATAATGTATAATTGTTTGTCTATCTATCCATACATACATTTATATATATACTTGATGCTTTAAATACCGTAAATTATATAATGTAATTATTTATTCGAAAGTAAAATTATATATACAAAAAAGCAAAGACGAAATTACCATAAATTCCGCGAGACGTTATGGATTTCAAAATGTTTTTATCTTTCTTTTATATTAGTTTTTTTTTAACAATATGACACTGTTATCTTCTTGAAGATATTGAGAAGAAGCCTTTGTCGAGAGAAAGAAACAAGAAATAAAGAGAATGTGAAGGATGCATAAGAAAAGAAAATGCGAGGCACATAAGATCTCAGCAGCGCAGATGGTGGGGAGGAATGAATGTTGCTTATTAATGGAAGCTAGACAAATATTATTGGTTTCTGATTTTCATGTAGCTAGTGTTTAGTGATTTTTTAAAAAGAATTACAGAATAGTAAATAAAAAATTAATATATTTTGTCCAGGTTTAATTATTTACTTTACTAATTTGACTTTAATTTTAATTTCATCTCCTACTATTTTAATTGTTTACATCTAACTTATTTATTAAATTAACATCAAATATTAAGCGTTGACAAATTTATATAGGTACGACCAATTCTAGAAATTAAGCAATCTTTAACAAAAATTCGTTTAATATAATTTCTCAATTTCTATTTTATTTTTGAAACGACTACAAAATTATTATAAACAAATAATAAAATAATTAAACATTTTACTATGGCTATACAAAATAAAAAATTCATTTAATACATATTTAACATTAATAATGTCATTGATAACTATTTTTTTACTTTCTTGAGAAATTATATAATGCCAAAGCGAGAAAGAGAAACAAAATAGGTTGTCCCTTCTCCTATGAAATCATTAAAGTAGGATTGAAAGGTTTAATACATCTTTTGATCCCTCGAAAGGGGCCAAATGTTCAATTGTGTCTTATGTTTTTTAAGAAGTTCAATGTGGTCCCAACTTGTGTAAAAAATGTGCAATTAAATCCTTTTTGGTCACGGCGTTAAATATTTAACGATGAAACTGCTCCTCTGGACTAAACTTGATGAGCTGTTCATTTTTTCTCTTACATGGCATGGTGACAGGTCAATTTTGAATTTTAAAAAAAAAATGCTTGACACATCATCTTCTTCTTCCACCTCCACCAATCTTGAATTTAGGGTTTCTTCTCTCCACTCCTTTGTCCACCACGACACTCAGAGTCATGTGTCGCCGTCTCCTTCTCCCTTCCATTCTCCTTCTCCTCCCCACAAAACCCACCAACTTTCCAAGCACGCCTCTCCCTCCCACTCCGATTTCGCCGGCTCCCACCTCCATTTCCACTCCAACTTCGATGATCTCTCTCCAAAATCTTATTTCCCTGGTTATTCCATAGCAAGATCATATTAAATGATAAAGATTAGTGTTTCGTGTTTAATGGAATGGAGATAAAGCATTTTCTTTCATGGAATTGATTAAACTTGGGATTGTAGTTGGTAAATGAATCTTATCTGATATGTTAACTCTATTTTGTTTCTGTTCTTTTTTCGATTTTGTTTCACCGGTCTTTATCCCCGTTAAAGACCTTGCCAACTACAACGATATCTCCATTGAGGCGTAGCTCTGAGAACGTAGATCCTGATGCTGTATCAATTTGTTGCCCGCAATGTATGCAGAACTGCGAGCGAGAATAGCACAAATGTTGAAAGAAACTGAGAAATCAGATATTGAACTCAAATCAGAGGCAAGAAGAAAATCAGGTATTGTTTGTGGGTCTTGACAAAATTGGCAAGAAGAAAATCCTCACTACAAATGGTTTGCTAGAGGACCTCAGGTACCTCTCTAAGGATGTGAGAGAAGAAACCCTAAATTCAGGATTGGTGGAGGTGGAAGAAGATGATGTGTCAAGCAATTTTTTTTTAAATTCAAAATTGACTCGTCACCATGCCACATAAGAGAAAAAATGAACAGCTCATCAAGTTTAATCCAGAGGAGCAGTTTCATCGTTAAATATTTAACGTCGTGACCAAAAAGGATTTAATTGCACATTTTTTACACAAGTTGAGACCACATTGATCTTCTTAAAGAACGTAGGACACAATTGAACATTTGCCCCCTTTCGAGGGACCAAAAGAGGTATTAAACCAGGATTGAAACTAGAAGGTCTTTGTTTCAGCCATGAAACTTGCTTCTTCAGCTCCTCGGTCATCTCATTTGAAGAAGATGATGATGACAATTGATGTACCTTCTGCGGTTTAGACTAAATACCTTTTGGTTTAACAACTTATTTAATTGCTTGCTTCGATTCCATGATTATGGGCGGAGAAGATAGTTTGGGGGATTTGGGCTTCCTAGGGTTCTGTGAGGAAGTGGAGAGTGGATATTTTCTTTTCTTACGAGGAGATGGAAGCTTGGGTGTTTTGGATTTGGAGTTCTTCTTGGCGGTAGACATGAGAGCATCGAAGGTGGATGATGGCTTGGACATGGCATAGAGAGGGGCGAAGAAAGAGACAAAGGGAAAGTGATAAGGAAAGAAAGCCTGACAATTATAGAGAGAAATAGAAGGAAAGATAAAAAGAAGATCAAAAATGCAATGCGAGCATGAATAATTAAAACCTCTATTTACAAATGAAAATAACATTAAGAAACTATTTTCTATAAGTATAAGCAGTAGAATTTTTTTTATTTATTATAGAAATGTCACTGAGTCTAGTTTTTTATACCAATTGTAATTAAAATCAGTATAGAAAGTTTTTTTATTTACTACAAAAATGTCAATTTATCCATTTTCTATATTGATTATAACTAGAACCACTTTAGAAAGTTTCTCTTTTATTACAAAAATACTATTACGTCCACTTTACATACTTGTTATAATTATAATCGATATAAAAAGTCTTATCATATTTACAATTATGTCATTGCACCACTTTTTATACCTGATGGATTATAACTAGTATAAATTGTTGCTACAAAATTATCTTTTTTACTAGTGTGATTAAAATCTTAAATATTTTATAGATTTGACACCAATGATCGTATTCAAGAGCTTCCTTGACGTTCTTAGGTTCTAACTATGAAACAAAAGTCATAGTCATGCAATAATTTGCTAAGTTTCTACAAGTACTTACCCTTTTGAGACTTCTCCAATAACATTGTCTAGTGATAATAATCCTTGGGGTTGTTGTCATGTCTTAGCTAAATCTTCAGGTTGAGGATTATTTGTCTCGTCAACTATTGTCTCCTACAAGTCTTCTTCTTCACCTGCATCTGATTCATTTGACTCGAGAGGTTTTTTCTCAAGGTCCACAATTTCATCAAAGAAAGCTTGTATAAATGCTTCATTTTCAAAAGTTCTCCGATTAAAAAATCTATATGCTTTACTTGTTAGAGAATAACCAAGAAATATAGCTTCATCGAATTTTTAATCAAATTTTCCCCAACTTTGTTTTCCATTATTTCAAACAAAACATTTGCATCCAAAAATTCTTAAATGAGAAACATTTGGCTTTCTTCCTTTAAATAATTCATAAGAAGTACATTTTAAAATCGGTTTAAAACATAACATGCAGTACTCACAACGTCAGCCCAAAAATATTTTGGAATATTCGATTCATTCAACAAAGTTCTTGAAAGTTCTTCCAAAGATCTATTCTTTCTTTCTACAACCCCATTTTGTTGTGGAGTTCTATGTGCAGAAAAATTATGAAAAATTCCAAGTTCTTCAAAAAATTTTTCAAATGGTTCATTTTGAAATTTCCCTCAATGATCGCTGCGAATAGATTTAATTTTTTAAATATTTTTCATTTTGAACCTGTTTCGCAAACCTTTTGAAAACTTTGAAAGTTTCACTTTTTAGAGTAATGAAGAATGTTCATGTATATCTTGAATAGTCATCAACAATAATGAAAGTATAATAATTTTCCCCAAAACTTTTTATCCTTGAAGGACCAAATAAATCCATGTGCAAGAGTTCTAAGGCTTTTCCACTCGAAACAATATTTTTCAAATTAAAAGATGATTTAACTTGTTTACCCTTTTGACATACAACACATAGTTTGTCTTTTAAAAAGTTGAGTTTTGGTAGATCAATTATTAAGTCTTTAGATATGAATCTATTCAATTATTGCATATGAATATGAGCAACTCTCTTATACCACAACCATGGATTTTCTTCATTTACTATTAAACATGAAATATTTGTGTTTGAAACATTTCCTAAATCGATTAAATAAATATTTGCATGCCTAATACCTTTTAAAGAAATTTTAGAAGAATATTTTCATGGATATAGCCTAATAAACATTTAATTCAACTTAACCTCAAAATCCATAATGGAATTACAATGGAATAACCCTAGAAGCTTAACCCTCAATGAATGGAATGAAATGGTAGAACAAAATGAAAGGAATAATGGATGTGTGCTTCCTAGTGGAGGAGTCTAAGTGAATGAATGATTGATTTATGCTTCCTCTAAGTCTCTTTATATAGGAATTGTTTGGGTTTGGATTCTAAATATTCTATTGGTAAAATCTTTTATCTTGGACTACAATATTTTCTAAATATTCAATAGATTTAATCAGTTTTAAAATATTTGGTAGATATTTCTGTTTACATTATCTTGTAAAATATTTAACAAATTATTATCAATTTTCATTTTCCCAAAACTGCATTTCATCCCTTCCTAGTCCTCCAAAATTGTAGAAAGATCTAGCAAATCTTTAATATTTGCACTTTGGTCCCTGATTTGACTAGATTTACCAAGTGTAGAAACCTTTGACCATGACTACTTTGACCATATTGGGACTTCCAATGAGGGATGATGAACGGGTCGCACCGCTCACAAAAGTTGAGTGCACGAAAATAATGCAGTATAATTACTAGGATTTGACTCCTAGGTCGTCTCTCAAGGACCAATTTTGGTGGTTCAATCTTAGATTAGTCACGAAGTGGGGGGGGGGGGGGGTTGTGATTGTTTTTCGTTGAGGTAAAATAAATTAAAACTGGAATTTAAACAAAACAGAATTAAAAATACTAAAATACATTTAAAAGACAATAAAAATTGAACAGTGAAAGACGGTAAAAACGGAACAGTAAATATGCAGAAATGGTAAAAACATTGTAATTAAAATTTACCAAAAGCATCAGTAAAAATAAACGGTAAAAACAACGTCTGAAAATGAGATGAACAGTAAAATACATTGACAGAATTTTAACGTTTCAGAAAACATTAAATTACAAAATAAAAGAGACGATAAAAATAAAAGCACTTGACTAAAATAAAATTCTTCAAAGATTTAATACTTGAAATAAAATTACTGAATAAAAATCAAACCGATCAAATTGCTCCAATTGCTGAGACAAATTACATGCTTTCAGAAATAAAACACTACATTATTTTACTGTTTAAAATGGAAAACAGAGAGGAAGAGGCGAGAGCCTCTTCTCAGCTATCCTAAACTACTCCTAAAACTCTAATGTCATTTCTTCTCTGCCTGCTACTCCTTTATAGCCAATCTTGCTGGATGTGAATTGTTGTTTCTTTCCTACGTGATGAGCTTTCAAGGAGTGTGCCCCTCTTTTGTTCAAGTGTGTTTTGCTATTTTGAAAAATGAATTTTACATGGGGCCTTGTATATAGAAAAACCGTGTGCTGCACTTGCAAGATGATAAAATGCACGTGAACTTTGGATGATTGGTGGTCCCTTGTGTTTATTTCTTCAAAGGCAAGAAGGCAATTGAAATTTGCAGCCACTCTACTTGCTAAATTTTTCAATGAGCCAAGGCCGTGAACTTTGAAGAGTGTGGTCCCATTCATTTTGCTTCTCTTAACATTATTCCCTTCAATAATTTTGGAGTTCCTCCCACATGTACGTAGGCTTTCAAAATGGTGGCCCCAACTTTCCATTTTAAATGCTTGCCAAAGAATAAGCTAATTTTGCAAATGGCCTTTCCTTTTGTGTATATTGCCGTGTGCACTTCATCATGAAATTCCAATGTATTGGCTTGACAAGATGAATGGCTGTGAATGCTGAAGACTTATGGCAGCCACTTTCTTCAAAAGCCAGTGAGTTGCAACCTGGTTTCCAAACAAACCAATATTGCTTCTTGAAATGAGCTATAAAATGTGTCAATATGAGTGTTGAATCCTTGAGTGTTGGGAGGTCTTAGCACCATTCAATTATCAATTCCTAACCACCACAAGTATGAAACAACAAGCAAACAATGCAAACAAATTAGAAGCCACTTAAACAGTATGAACTTGACTGACACAGGGGAGTAAAACAATTACTGTGAACAACACATAACGAATTTGAACAAAGTAAAAACTATACATGAAAATAGACATCCATACGAAACTATGAAAAAAAACCGCATGCAAAACGGATAAGAATTAAACTCAAACGAAGACACACAAGTTGACACAACATTCACGTAGTACTAGGCTGACATAGGAGAGTAAACAAATTACTGGGAACAGTACAGAACGCATTTGAACAAAGTAAAAGTTATACATGAAACTAGACATCTAGACGAAACTATGAAAAAAAATTGAATGGAAAACGGATACGAATTGAATTCGAACGAGGACAAACAAGTTGACACAAAATTCACACAGCAACCAGCGAAAATTGAAGTGGCTGAAATGCATTTGGCTCAATTGTCATTTCTCATTTAGCCTTCAAATGTCCCAAAAAGATATCCAAAATTTTCCCATAATTAATAATGCAAAATAATAAGCTCAGATAATTCAAATTAGTTAAAATAAGAATTTCTGATCGAATTAAGCACAATTAGGAAAAATAGGAAAATAACGGACGATTAAGCACAATTCCCTGATTAATTCTAGTACAATAAACTAAGTGAAGTGAAGAAAATATTGACTCATCAAAATAGACCACACTTAGTCTTTTGCACTCCTGGGCAAAATCAAGACGCAAATCAGGGAATACGACATCAAAGGACTGACATAGATGCAACATACAGAAAATAAAAACTCGCAAGAAAATAAACAAAATTTACAAAGTTCTCAAGAATTCTAGAGAGATAAGAGAAGTAGAAATTATCCAACACAAATCAAATAAAGCAGATACTTATAGAAATCTTCCAAGCAATTCAATACACGGAAAAAATAATCAATCAGCTTAAGAGGTGATTTAAAAATAACATAACCTCACAGATGCACTACAGTGTTTCTCTCAAGTGTCTAGGGTAAACATTTCAACTCAATGCACTCAAGAAAACAAACACAATCAGATTTGGCAAGCTTCTAATTATCAATACTTAAAACATATGCATGTTCAGATCAAAAGGTCTTTACTGGGTTGTAATGGGGCCAAGGACAGGGGAGGATAAATTTGGATAAGTAGCTATAGCTCAGAAGAAATAGAGGTGCACTAGGGAAAAAAATGTAAACACAGTGAAATCTCACCCAAACCTCTAATTCAATCCTCTTCTCGACTCCATTATTCACAAAATTATTTTTCAATTTTTCTCTTTTTCTCATCATTTTTTTTTCATCCTGTCTCTTTTCTTTTTTTTTTTCCTTTATCACACAACAGGATATAATTCATATTTTCAAAACATGATGAGGAACCAACTAGCCAATTCATCAGAATTCCCAAGGAGACCACACTTATTCACAAAATACTTCTATAGCTCCAGACTTTCCTAAGGTTAAGGTAATAATTTGTTTTTCACTTAGGATCAGTGTATGAGCTTCAACACAAAGAAATATATACAGTATAGGCTCAAAGGGGTTATCAAAGGATAATAACAAGGTAGGCTTATTTGGCTAAAGAGGCTCAAGAACAAAAATGCCTTTATCACGTCTGAACATGCATATCAATCAAGTATATCAAAAAGAATCAAGCCAAGGCATATGTGCAAGCAATCAAGAGACATATCACACACAAGAAAGAAAATTAAGTGGCTCAAATCTCACTCAGGGTGTTTGTCACAATCAAATCAACCTCTCAAACGTATAATTATCTTTCCAAGCAAAGAAAAGCAAGGATTACAATCTATAAGTAGAAAGTAAGTGAAGGAAAAATCTACAACTTAGACATCATCCAGAAATCAAGAGAAAAATGTAAAATTTATTGCACACAAAACTGGATAAAAATAACTTAAAAGAGAAAAAATTTAACACTCAAAAACAAAAAATTTAACACACAAAATACAATCTAACAGAAAAATCAGAAAAATCAGAATTTCTTCCCAGTAGACCACACTTAAATCACACAATGTCCTCAGTGTGTTACAATCATCAGATGATCAACTTCAGAGCAGTCAAATAATATAGACAAGTGCAATAAAATGTTAGGAAATGGGAAGAAATTTTCAGTAACATCCATCAGTAGATGTTTTCAGTGACATCCATTAGTAGATGTCTAAATCACGTAGCACCCATCAGTAGATGCTAATTAATTTTTATTATATTTTTTTATTTTTTTTTATTTTTTTTTTATTTTTATTTTTATTTTTATTTTTTTTTTCTGAAAAAGGAGACCGGTACTGTGACAACAGTCTCGGTGGCAAAGACCGGAACTGTTGCTACAGTGGAAAGCAATCTGGCTATAAATGAGGCACTCCTCCGCGTCCAGCGCCATTTCTGATCCCTCACTCTCTCTCTGCTCTCTTCTCTGCTCTCTTCTCTCTCTACTCTCTTCTCTCTCTGCTCTCTCTGCTCTCTCTGCTCTCTCTCGAGCATCTGGATCTGCGAGGAAGCCTCTCCACCCCGCGTCTGCTGAAGGTCTGAGTGAGATCCGCGAAGAGCCTCTGCAAGCCTACTTCCCCAGGTAAGTCCTTCTTCTCTAAGGATCTCCCTTTCTTTCTTCTCTGCTTTCCTCTTGCCTGCTTTCCTGTATTTTTCTTCTCTGCTTTCCTCTTGCCTGCTCATCTTTATTATTATTATTTTTTTTCTTTTCTGCAATACTTGTCCTCTCCCCCTGCCCGATCTATCTTCTCCTTTTCAATTTTTTTTTTTGAAACTGAAAACACTTAAACACAAAAAACACAACTGTCTAAAAACTTAAGGGGTATATCGGCTGGAAACCAGACGTTAATCTCCCTTCGATTGAAGGTATTGCAGAGACAATCGGGTAGAACAACGCCACGTACCCCACTTAAAACTAAATAAACACATAAACATAATATACAAGAACAATATGGACAAGAACAACCGGACAACTGGACGTAGATCCGTTTAGGACCCTTTTGCAAGGACCGTGAAACAGATCTGAGACCAGACACTGAAACATCAAAGACAGACAGGACAAAATAAATCTAAAATGAAACAAGAACAAACAATTAAAGAAAATACTGAACTAAGAATCTAATATATTTTTATGCTTTTTTTTTATGTTTTGCTTTTCTTTTTTTTTATGTTTTTGTTCTTTTTATTTTTATATTTTTTTTTATTAAGTTTTAGAATATTTCAAGAGGAATGATGACGAGTGAGATGGAATCAGAGAGATACACTAGTCAGCGATGGCGTCCTACAGATGATCAGATCAATATGATGACCAAAATCTACAACTATGGGGTCACACACCCAAGCCGAGCGCAAGTCGTCGAGATCGCGTCTCGACTAAGGACCTTCGCAGATGCCACCGAATATAACGTGCACTGCTGGTTTAACAACCATGGCAATCGGGTCAGGCGCTGGCAAGCGGAGATAGACCCCACTGGCACTCTCTTTTCACAACTGCCGCTGTATATGTATGGTAAGACCCTGATCACACCTCAATTTTTATTGATTTTTTTTTCTTTCCTCTTCAATTATTAACACAAGTTTTATTTTATTTTATTTTATTTTTTTTTTGTTTGAAAGAAAACAACTGGGTGATAATGAGGGCACCGAGGCTGCTGAATCTGTTTCCCGTTCCGATCATCATTGACGATGATAGAGATGAGAGACAAATCCCTCCACCCATGCTTCTCACATTCCGAACCAGAGCTCCCTCAACGGAGCTCTCCCTTAGACCACCACAACCAGCTCGAGAATTCTTCCAGTTTTGATGTTTTATGTTTTTTTTTTTATGTTTTTGTTGGCCGAGTGTGGCCAGAATATTAATGAGGACTGTAATATGAACAACTAAATTTTTTTTTTTATGTTTTTAATTTTTTATATGTTGTTTTTTTATGGTCTGTAATATTTAACGATCACTAAAGATCGACCCCCCGAACATCTTTTATTTATATATATCTACTGCAATTTCAATTCCAGATCTGTTCAATTTCCATTCACCAATACTGTAATTTTTGTTATTATGAATGAAATCTTTTCTTAGTCTAAACAAAATTTTTAATCAATTAACCGTATAAAAACAACTAAGAAATTATATTTACAGTGAAGGAAAATAAGGAAAAAAATGAGATCTGAAGTGAAAATTTTTATTGGTATGAAATAATAAGATACTGAGGGTCGAAATAAAATCAAGGAATATGCAAAACAATTTTTTTTTTTGAATTTTTGAAATTTTGTTTTTTATAAGGATAACAATGTGAAAACTAAGAGAAAAAAAAAATAATTATACATATCAGAATACAGATTTGGCACGCTTTAAAAAAAAAAAATTTATCACAAACTTTTTATGTTTTTTCTTTTTATTATTTATTTATTTATTTTTTTTTTAAAGATAACAATTACGAAAACTAAGAAGAAAAGGAAAAACAAACTTAAAAGAAAAACAAAATGCAGAATCTCCCCCAGACCACACTTAAACTACAATGTCCTAAACATGTTCTAAGCATAAGATCATCAGTTAAAACACTAAACAGATAAAGGACAAATGCAATAAAAGTAGGAAAACGGGGAAGAAAGAAAAAGAAAACTCCCCTGGTCAGGGTGGCAGTTGCCAATTTTGGACTTGTAGGGAGATGTTCCCTTCTTCAGGATCCAGCATGAAAGTGTTGAGGACGAACTGCTTCATCCTCCAAATCTGGTCAAGTAGGGAAATATCTTCCACCACCGGATCTAAGCAGCAATTATTGTTACTGAGCGGATTCAGCAGGTGCCTGTTGATCTTCAAACTATCAGTGTCAGCACCTTTGTTTTCCACTGTGGCTGTATGTTGATCAAATTTATACGTACCTCCTGCAACATGGTTAGTGCAATGTGGCACTGCAGAAATTTCATGCAGGGGTATAACACCCAATCCTAGTGTAATAGGCTGAACCTCAGATAAATCGTCATAACATGAATCGGTTTCAAATGTAGAAATAATATCTCTAACAGGCTCAGATTCATGTTCAGAGGGAGAATTAAAAACATGCTCAGCTACAATATGATTACAAGCATACCTATCATCAGCATAATCTTTAATAACACAATCAACAGAATAATCAATTTGCGGTATGCTTACCTCCACTTCCTTGAAGATTGGTAAAGTAGTGGAGGGTGAAAGTGGTCTACCTTGTTCAGAATTACTGCTCGTATCTGCCTGTTCCTCAAAATCTTCATCAGTCTCCTGAGGTGCAATAGTGGCCATCTGCCCGATCTGATCAGTCAGATTCTGAATTGCAGCTTGAGTTTCCTGCTGAAACTCTATGCTATTTTTCTTGAACTGCATGTTCCCTTTCTATAACTGAATGTTCTGCATTGTCATCTGCTCTAATAACTCCTTTAATGTAGGTTCAGAAGTAGAAGGCTGAGGAGTTATTTGAATAGGAGAATCATACTGCTGACTCTCATATTGTGGAACTGGCTCCCAAAGAGAGCTCTCAGAAATTGGATGATGGAACATATTGTTCTCATCATAAAAATCAGCAGATTTAAAATCAAAGTAATATGCAGAATAAGAATCATAATCACAGACATTGGCAGAATAAGCATTATTCACAACATTAAAATAGGTAGACATGGAAAAATAAAAAGTAAAAACTAAAAACTAAAAATTACGAAATAGATAAAACACAACACATTTATACATCCAATACGTACACAAGACAGAACAATTTTTTTTTATTTAACAGACAAAATACATACGACACGCATACAGAAAATACAACATCACATCACGACACAAAATTAAACACAACACAATTAAACATGCTACATGCACAAACAAGACAGAACAATTTTTTTTTTATTTAACAACTAAATACATAACATAGCACAATAAAAATATAAAAGACAAAACATAGATTACAACAACAAAAACAGTAAAAATCTAAAACAAGAACCTGGACTGAAGTGACAATGCCGCCAAAATTTGCTGAAGGTGTCGTTGTCGCCTACAAAAATACAAAACACAAAACACACAAAATACACATATTAACAGAACAAATATTAACAGAACAAAAATCTAAAACTAAACCGTCATTGGTCCCCGGCAACGGCGCCATTTTGATGAACGGGTCGCACCGCTCACAAAAGTTGAGTGCACGAAAATAATGCAGTATAATTACTAGGATTTGACTCCTAGGTCGTCTCTCAAGGACCAATTTTGGTGGTTCAATCTTAGATTAGTCACGAAGTGGGGGGGGTGTGATTGTTTTTCGTTGAGGTAAAATAAATTAAAACTGGAATTTAAACAAAACAGAATTAAAAATACTAAAATACATTTAAAAGACAATAAAAATTGAACAGTGAAAGACGGTAAAAACGGAACAGTAAATATGCAGAAATGGTAAAAACATTGTAATTAAAATTTACCAAAAGCATCAGTAAAAATAAACGGTAAAAACAACGTCTGAAAATGAGATGAACAGTAAAATACATTGACAGAATTTTAACGTTTCAGAAAACATTAAATTACAAAATAAAAGAGACGATAAAAATAAAAGCACTTGACTAAAATAAAATTCTTCAAAGATTTAATACTTGAAATAAAATTACTGAATAAAAATCAAACCGATCAAATTGCTCCAATTGCTGAGACAAATTACATGCTTTCAGAAATAAAACACTACATTATTTTACTGTTTAAAATGGAAAACAGAGAGGAAGAGGCGAGAGCCTCTTCTCAGCTATCCTAAACTACTCCTAAAACTCTAATGTCATTTCTTCTATGCCTGCTACTCCTTTATAGCCAATCTTGCTGGATGTGAATTGTTGTTTCTTTCCTACGTGATGAGCTTTCAAGGAGTGTGCCCCTCTTTTGTTCAAGTGTGTTTTGCTATTTTGAAAAATGAATTTTACATGGGGCCTTGTATATAGAAAAACCGTGTGCTGCACTTGCAAGATGATAAAATGCACGTGAACTTTGGATGATTGGTGGTCCCTTGTGTTTATTTCTTCAAAGGCAAGAAGGCAATTGAAATTTGCAGCCACTCTACTTGCTAAATTTTTCAATGAGCCAAGGCCGTGAACTTTGAAGAGTGTGGTCCCATTCATTTTGCTTCTCTTAACATTATTCCCTTCAATAATTTTGGAGTTCCTCCCACATGTACGTAGGCTTTCAAAATGGTGGCCCCAACTTTCCATTTTAAATGCTTGCCAAAGAATAAGCTAATTTTGCAAATGGCCTTTCCTTTTGTGTATATTGCCGTGTGCACTTCATCATGAAATTCCAATGTATTGGCTTGACAAGATGAATGGCTGTGAATGCTGAAGACTTATGGCAGCCACTTTCTTCAAAAGCCAGTGAGTTGCAACCTGGTTTCCAAACAAACCAATATTGCTTCTTGAAATGAGCTATAAAATGTGTCAATATGAGTGTTGAATCCTTGAGTGTTGGGAGGTCTTAGCACCGTTCAATTATCAATTCCTAACCACCACAAGTATGAAACAACAAGCAAACAATGCAAACAAATTAGAAGCCACTTAAACAGTATGAACTTGACTGACACAGGGGAGTAAAACAATTACTGTGAACAACACATAACGAATTTGAACAAAGTAAAAACTATACATGAAAATAGACATCCATACGAAACTATGAAAAAAAACCGCATGCAAAACGGATAAGAATTAAACTCAAACGAAGACACACAAGTTGACACAACATTCACGTAGTACTAGGCTGACATAGGAGAGTAAACAAATTACTGGGAACAGTACAGAACGCATTTGAACAAAGTAAAAGTTATACATGAAACTAGACATCTAGACGAAACTATGAAAAAAAATTGAATGGAAAACGGATACGAATTGAATTCGAACGAGGACAAACAAGTTGACACAAAATTCACACAGCAACCAGCGAAAATTGAAGTGGCTGAAATGCATTGGGCTCAATTGTCATTTCTCATTTAGCCTTCAAATGTCCCAAAAAGATATCCAAAATTTTCCCATAATTAATAATGCAAAATAATAAGCTCAGATAATTCAAATTAGTTAAAATAAGAATTTCTGATCGAATTAAGCACAATTAGGAAAAATAGGAAAATAACGGACGATTAAGCACAATTCCCTGATTAATTCTAGTACAATAAACTAAGTGAAGTGAAGAAAATATTGACTCATCAAAATAGACCACACTTAGTCTTTTGCACTCCTGGGCAAAATCAAGACGCAAATCAGGGAATACGACATCAAAGGACTGACATAGATGCAACATACAGAAAATAAAAACTCGCAAGAAAATAAACAAAATTTACAAAGTTCTCAAGAATTCTAGAGAGATAAGAGAAGTAGAAATTATCCAACACAAATCAAATAAAGCAGATACTTATAGAAATCTTCCAAGCAATTCAATACACGGAAAAAATAATCAATCAGCTTAAGAGGTGATTTAAAAATAACATAACCTCACAGATGCACTACAGTGTTTCTCTCAAGTGTCTAGGGTAAACATTTCAACTCAATGCACTCAAGAAAACAAACACAATCAGATTTGGCAAGCTTCTAATTATCAATACTTAAAACATATGCATGTTCAGATCAAAAGGTCTTTACTGGGTTGTAATGGGGCCAAGGACAGGGGAGGATAAATTTGGATAAGTAGCTATAGCTCAGAAGAAATAGAGGTGCACTAGGGAAAAAAATGTAAACACAGTGAAATCTCACCCAAACCTCTAATTCAATCCTCTTCTCGACTCCATTATTCACAAAATTATTTTTCAATTTTTCTCTTTTTCTCATCATTTTTTTTTCATCCTGTCTCTTTTCTTTTTTTTTTTCCTTTATCACACAACAGGATATAATTCATATTTTCAAAACATGATGAGGAACCAACTAGCCAATTCATCAGAATTCCCAAGGAGACCACACTTATTCACAAAATACTTCTATAGCTCCAGACTTTCCTAAGGTTAAGGTAATAATTTGTTTTTCACTTAGGATCAGTGTATGAGCTTCAACACAAAGAAATATATACAGTATAGGCTCAAAGGGGTTATCAAAGGATAATAACAAGGTAGGCTTATTTGGCTAAAGAGGCTCAAGAACAAAAATGCCTTTATCACGTCTGAACATGCATATCAATCAAGTATATCAAAAAGAATCAAGCCAAGGCATATGTGCAAGCAATCAAGAGACATATCACACACAAGAAAGAAAATTAAGTGGCTCAAATCTCACTCAGGGTGTTTGTCACAATCAAATCAACCTCTCAAACGTATAATTATCTTTCCAAGCAAAGAAAAGCAAGGATTACAATCTATAAGTAGAAAGTAAGTGAAGGAAAAATCTACAACTTAGACATCATCCAGAAATCAAGAGAAAAATGTAAAATTTATTGCACACAAAACTGGATAAAAATAACTTAAAAGAGAAAAAATTTAACACTCAAAAACAAAAAATTTAACACACAAAATACAATCTAACAGAAAAATCAGAAAAATCAGAATTTCTTCCCAGTAGACCACACTTAAATCACACAATGTCCTCAGTGTGTTACAATCATCAGATGATCAACTTCAGAGCAGTCAAATAATATAGACAAGTGCAATAAAATGTTAGGAAATGGGAAGAAATTTTCAGTAACATCCATCAGTAGATGTTTTCAGTGACATCCATTAGTAGATGTCTAAATCACGTAGCACCCATCAGTAGATGCTAATTAATTTTTATTATATTTTTTTATTTTTTTTTATTTTTTTTTTATTTTTATTTTTATTTTTATTTTTTTTTTCTGAAAAAGGAGACCGGTACTGTGACAACAGTCTCGGTGGCAAAGACCGGAACTGTTGCTACAGTGGAAAGCAATCTGGCTATAAATGAGGCACTCCTCCGCGTCCAGCGCCATTTCTGATCCCTCACTCTCTCTCTGCTCTCTTCTCTGCTCTCTTCTCTCTCTACTCTCTTCTCTCTCTGCTCTCTCTGCTCTCTCTGCTCTCTCTCGAGCATCTGGATCTGCGAGGAAGCCTCTCCACCCCGCGTCTGCTGAAGGTCTGAGTGAGATCCGCGAAGAGCCTCTGCAAGCCTACTTCCCCAGGTAAGTCCTTCTTCTCTAAGGATCTCCCTTTCTTTCTTCTCTGCTTTCCTCTTGCCTGCTTTCCTGTATTTTTCTTCTCTGCTTTCCTCTTGCCTGCTCATCTTTATTATTATTATTTTTTTTCTTTTCTGCAATACTTGTCCTCTCCCCCTGCCCGATCTATCTTCTCCTTTTCAATTTTTTTTTTTTTGAAACTGAAAACACTTAAACACAAAAAACACAACTGTCTAAAAACTTAAGGGGTATATCGGCTGGAAACCAGACGTTAATCTCCCTTCGATTGAAGGTATTGCAGAGACAATCGGGTAGAACAACGCCACGTACCCCACTTAAAACTAAATAAACACATAAACATAATATACAAGAACAATATGGACAAGAACAACCGGACAACTGGACGTAGATCCGTTTAGGACCCTTTTGCAAGGACCGTGAAACAGATCTGAGACCAGACACTGAAACATCAAAGACAGACAGGACAAAATAAATCTAAAATGAAACAAGAACAAACAATTAAAGAAAATACTGAACTAAGAATCTAATATATTTTTATGCTTTTTTTTTATGTTTTGCTTTTCTTTTTTTTTATGTTTTTGTTCTTTTTATTTTTATATTTTTTTTTATTAAGTTTTAGAATATTTCAAGAGGAATGATGACGAGTGAGATGGAATCAGAGAGATACACTAGTCAGCGATGGCGTCCTACAGATGATCAGATCAATATGATGACCAAAATCTACAACTATGGGGTCACACACCCAAGCCGAGCGCAAGTCGTCGAGATCGCGTCTCGACTAAGGACCTTCGCAGATGCCACCGAATATAACGTGCACTGCTGGTTTAACAACCATGGCAATCGGGTCAGGCGCTGGCAAGCGGAGATAGACCCCACTGGCACTCTCTTTTCACAACTGCCGCTGTATATGTATGGTAAGACCCTGATCACACCTCAATTTTTATTGATTTTTTTTTCTTTCCTCTTCAATTATTAACACAAGTTTTATTTTATTTTATTTTATTTTTTTTTTGTTTGAAAGAAAACAACTGGGTGATAATGAGGGCACCGAGGCTGCTGAATCTGTTTCCCGTTCCGATCATCATTGACGATGATAGAGATGAGAGACAAATCCCTCCACCCATGCTTCTCACATTCCGAACCAGAGCTCCCTCAACGGAGCTCTCCCTTAGACCACCACAACCAGCTCGAGAATTCTTCCAGTTTTGATGTTTTATGTTTTTTTTTTATGTTTTTGTTGGCCGAGTGTGGCCAGAATATTAATGAGGACTGTAATATGAACAACTAAATTTTTTTTTTTATGTTTTTAATTTTTTATATGTTGTTTTTTTATGGTCTGTAATATTTAACGATCACTAAAGATCGACCCCCCGAACATCTTTTATTTATATATATCTACTGCAATTTCAATTCCAGATCTGTTCAATTTCCATTCACCAATACTGTAATTTTTGTTATTATGAATGAAATCTTTTCTTAGTCTAAACAAAATTTTTAATCAATTAACCGTATAAAAACAACTAAGAAATTATATTTACAGTGAAGGAAAATAAGGAAAAAAATGAGATCTGAAGTGAAAATTTTTATTGGTATGAAATAATAAGATACTGAGGGTCGAAATAAAATCAAGGAATATGCAAAACAATTTTTTTTTTTGAATTTTTGAAATTTTGTTTTTTATAAGGATAACAATGTGAAAACTAAGAGAAAAAAAAAATAATTATACATATCAGAATACAGATTTGGCACGCTTTAAAAAAAAAAAAATTTATCACAAACTTTTTATGTTTTTTCTTTTTATTATTTATTTATTTATTTTTTTTTTAAAGATAACAATTACGAAAACTAAGAAGAAAAGGAAAAACAAACTTAAAAGAAAAACAAAATGCAGAATCTCCCCCAGACCACACTTAAACTACAATGTCCTAAACATGTTCTAAGCATAAGATCATCAGTTAAAACACTAAACAGATAAAGGACAAATGCAATAAAAGTAGGAAAACGGGGAAGAAAGAAAAAGAAAACTCCCCTGGTCAGGGTGGCAGTTGCCAATTTTGGACTTGTAGGGAGATGTTCCCTTCTTCAGGATCCAGCATGAAAGTGTTGAGGACGAACTGCTTCATCCTCCAAATCTGGTCAAGTAGGGAAATATCTTCCACCACCGGATCTAAGCAGCAATTATTGTTACTGAGCGGATTCAGCAGGTGCCTGTTGATCTTCAAACTATCAGTGTCAGCACCTTTGTTTTCCACTGTGGCTGTATGTTGATCAAATTTATACGTACCTCCTGCAACATGGTTAGTGCAATGTGGCACTGCAGAAATTTCATGCAGGGGTATAACACCCAATCCTAGTGTAATAGGCTGAACCTCAGATAAATCGTCATAACATGAATCGGTTTCAAATGTAGAAATAATATCTCTAACAGGCTCAGATTCATGTTCAGAGGGAGAATTAAAAACATGCTCAGCTACAATATGATTACAAGCATACCTATCATCAGCATAATCTTTAATAACACAATCAACAGAATAATCAATTTGCGGTATGCTTACCTCCACTTCCTTGAAGATTGGTAAAGTAGTGGAGGGTGAAAGTGGTCTACCTTGTTCAGAATTACTGCTCGTATCTGCCTGTTCCTCAAAATCTTCATCAGTCTCCTGAGGTGCAATAGTGGCCATCTGCCCGATCTGATCAGTCAGATTCTGAATTGCAGCTTGAGTTTCCTGCTGAAACTCTATGCTATTTTTCTTGAACTGCATGTTCCCTTTCTATAACTGAATGTTCTGCATTGTCATCTGCTCTAATAACTCCTTTAATGTAGGTTCAGAAGTAGAAGGCTGAGGAGTTATTTGAATAGGAGAATCATACTGCTGACTCTCATATTGTGGAACTGGCTCCCAAAGAGAGCTCTCAGAAATTGGATGATGGAACATATTGTTCTCATCATAAAAATCAGCAGATTTAAAATCAAAGTAATATGCAGAATAAGAATCATAATCACAGACATTGGCAGAATAAGCATTATTCACAACATTAAAATAGGTAGACATGGAAAAATAAAAAGTAAAAACTAAAAACTAAAAATTACGAAATAGATAAAACACAACACATTTATACATCCAATACGTACACAAGACAGAACAATTTTTTTTTATTTAACAGACAAAATACATACGACACGCATACAGAAAATACAACATCACATCACGACACAAAATTAAACACAACACAATTAAACATGCTACATGCACAAACAAGACAGAACAATTTTTTTTTTTTATTTAACAACTAAATACATAACATAGCACAATAAAAATATAAAAGACAAAACATAGATTACAACAACAAAAACAGTAAAAATCTAAAACAAGAACCTGGACTGAAGTGACAATGCCGCCAAAATTTGCTGAAGGTGTCGTTGTCGCCTACAAAAATACAAAACACAAAACACACAAAATACACATATTAACAGAACAAATATTAACAGAACAAAAATCTAAAACTAAACCGTCATTGGTCCCCGGCAACGGCGCCATTTTGATGAACGGGTCGCACCGCTCACAAAAGTTGAGTGCACGAAAATAATGCAGTATAATTACTAGGATTTGACTCCTAGGTCGTCTCTCAAGGACCAATTTTGGTGGTTCAATCTTAGATTAGTCACGAAGTGGGGGGGGTGTGATTGTTTTTCGTTGAGGTAAAATAAATTAAAACTGGAATTTAAACAAAACAGAATTAAAAATACTAAAATACATTTAAAAGACAATAAAAATTGAACAGTGAAAGACGGTAAAAACGGAACAGTAAATATGCAGAAATGGTAAAAACATTGTAATTAAAATTTACCAAAAGCATCAGTAAAAATAAACGGTAAAAACAACGTCTGAAAATGAGATGAACAGTAAAATACATTGACAGAATTTTAACGTTTCAGAAAACATTAAATTACAAAATAAAAGAGACGATAAAAATAAAAGCACTTGACTAAAATAAAATTCTTCAAAGATTTAATACTTGAAATAAAATTACTGAATAAAAATCAAACCGATCAAATTGCTCCAATTGCTGAGACAAATTACATGCTTTCAGAAATAAAACACTACATTATTTTACTGTTTAAAATGGAAAACAGAGAGGAAGAGGCGAGAGCCTCTTCTCAGCTATCCTAAACTACTCCTAAAACTCTAATGTCATTTCTTCTATGCCTGCTACTCCTTTATAGCCAATCTTGCTGGATGTGAATTGTTGTTTCTTTCCTACGTGATGAGCTTTCAAGGAGTGTGCCCCTCTTTTGTTCAAGTGTGTTTTGCTATTTTGAAAAATGAATTTTACATGGGGCCTTGTATATAGAAAAACCGTGTGCTGCACTTGCAAGATGATAAAATGCACGTGAACTTTGGATGATTGGTGGTCCCTTGTGTTTATTTCTTCAAAGGCAAGAAGGCAATTGAAATTTGCAGCCACTCTACTTGCTAAATTTTTCAATGAGCCAAGGCCGTGAACTTTGAAGAGTGTGGTCCCATTCATTTTGCTTCTCTTAACATTATTCCCTTCAATAATTTTGGAGTTCCTCCCACATGTACGTAGGCTTTCAAAATGGTGGCCCCAACTTTCCATTTTAAATGCTTGCCAAAGAATAAGCTAATTTTGCAAATGGCCTTTCCTTTTGTGTATATTGCCGTGTGCACTTCATCATGAAATTCCAATGTATTGGCTTGACAAGATGAATGGCTGTGAATGCTGAAGACTTATGGCAGCCACTTTCTTCAAAAGCCAGTGAGTTGCAACCTGGTTTCCAAACAAACCAATATTGCTTCTTGAAATGAGCTATAAAATGTGTCAATATGAGTGTTGAATCCTTGAGTGTTGGGAGGTCTTAGCACCGTTCAATTATCAATTCCTAACCACCACAAGTATGAAACAACAAGCAAACAATGCAAACAAATTAGAAGCCACTTAAACAGTATGAACTTGACTGACACAGGGGAGTAAAACAATTACTGTGAACAACACATAACGAATTTGAACAAAGTAAAAACTATACATGAAAATAGACATCCATACGAAACTATGAAAAAAAACCGCATGCAAAACGGATAAGAATTAAACTCAAACGAAGACACACAAGTTGACACAACATTCACGTAGTACTAGGCTGACATAGGAGAGTAAACAAATTACTGGGAACAGTACAGAACGCATTTGAACAAAGTAAAAGTTATACATGAAACTAGACATCTAGACGAAACTATGAAAAAAAATTGAATGGAAAACGGATACGAATTGAATTCGAACGAGGACAAACAAGTTGACACAAAATTCACACAGCAACCAGCGAAAATTGAAGTGGCTGAAATGCATTGGGCTCAATTGTCATTTCTCATTTAGCCTTCAAATGTCCCAAAAAGATATCCAAAATTTTCCCATAATTAATAATGCAAAATAATAAGCTCAGATAATTCAAATTAGTTAAAATAAGAATTTCTGATCGAATTAAGCACAATTAGGAAAAATAGGAAAATAACGGACGATTAAGCACAATTCCCTGATTAATTCTAGTACAATAAACTAAGTGAAGTGAAGAAAATATTGACTCATCAAGGGACTATTACGTGACATTCCCATTCCCCACCTAAAAATTAGGGTTTCGATGGAGATTGGAAAGGTATGGTCACGGTGGCTTCAAACTCGTTATGGATGGAGGTTTTAAGTGTCGTGATTAAGAGTGTGCTTCTAGCTGAAGAAGATAAGGTGGCCTTCGTGTTCGCTAGCCATGGTCGTTTAGGGTTGGTGGTTCTGTGATTTTTGAAGTTTCACTTTGCAGGTTCTCGCGAAGATGGAGGCATGATTTGAGGGTTTTCTATTGGTTTCTTGTTTGGGATTAGTTCATGTTAGGGATTTGAGTGATGGCACAAGGAAATGGTCGCAATTAAGGCTCACAATGGCTCTCGTAGGTTCATGTTAGATTTGTGCATGATGTTGAACGAAGATGAAGGAACATTGCGATTCGTGTTGTTGGGTTTTGTGGTTTTTGTTGGTTGCAATGGAAATAGGTTGAGGAAGACGTTGGTTTTCGAGATGTTCACAATGGTGAGGGAGGCTCTATGATTAGGGATCATGGTGTTTTTGGGATGAGGTTTAGGGTAGTTTCTAAACAGGAGAAGATGAACATCGGTGGAAGAGCTCGTGATGAATATTTGGGTTTTAGACATGTTCGCGATTTTGTGTTGGTGATGCGGGACGAAGATGATGGTTTGTGGTTGGAGGTGCGGTTGCATGAAGTTGATGGCGAGGGAGGTTGAGGGGCAATGACGACGAGATTCACGGTGGTTTGCGTGGTGGTCAGAAACATGGAGGCTGATATGATGCTATAACGAAACAAGGAAGGACAAAGGGCATTAGGGTTTCTAGTGGGAGAGGGTGACGATGTGACAGATTGATGATGTGGCAGAGATGATTATGTGGCTTGTTCTAGTTGGACAAATCTTTAGAGTTAGGATTGCCATATGGCATGATTTGGTTAAGTCTGATTTATTAGTGGTAGGGGGTGAACTTAGACAAAGTAGGGGGTACAAGAGTAAGAGCTAACTGTTTGGCTCATTTCAAAAAGAGGGGTGTAGTGTTAAAAATATAGGGGTGTAGGAGTAAAATCTGATGGTGTGGCCCATATTCTGAAAAAAGGGGTGTATGTTTGTAAAAGTAGGGGTGCCTTTAGTTCTTTTGTAAATTCCTTTTCAGAATAAACTAATTCAGACTTTACTTTACATCTTGGACCACTTATTTTCATGTTTTGAATCAATCAAACTTTAATTTCAACTGCATCAACAAATATTAGATTATCCAAAATAATTTATCCAATTAAAAATCACATTTAAAGCCTTTTTCACTCCCAAAGCCCCGATAAATCCAAACATAATAAATCTTATTCAAATCAACCATTTAAACACAATTATTCCACAAAAAATTGAAATTAAACCTAAAATGTGGGCATAAAAATATATTCATCACCATGTTATTCGAAAAGTTGAGAGAGCATGAACTCGAGCTAAATAAATTGAGTGTTGAGGAAGACCGGGGAAAAAAGAAAACCTTGGCGTTCAAAGCTGAAATTTCAAAAGGAAAAAGTCCAAAGAATGATGAGGAATATGAGGATGAAAACATGAGCCTCATCACTAAAAGATTCGCAAAGTTCATGAAGTCTAAAGACAACGGTAAGTTTTGAAGTGAGAAAAAAGAGAATCAAACTTCATCATTCAACTACAAGTGTTATGGATGTGGTGAAAGGAGACAATAAAAGCTGAATGTCCTAACAACAAAAGGGGTGAGGAAAATAAAGAAAGGAAATCCCACAAAAAGAAGAAGGTGTACATCGCTTGAGATGACAATGACTCAAGAAGATCATCTATATCAAGTGACTCTGATGAGAAAGCCGACTTGTGTTTAATGAAAAACAATAAGGACACTACAAGCTAAGTAAACATTTATAGCGTTGATAATGTTGAAGTTGATTTATAAAAGGCATTTTTAGAATTACTTGATTAATATGAAAAATTAGATATTATACATGAAAAATTAAATATTTTAAAGAATTGCAACTAAAGTATGAAAAAGCCTTAAAGGAAGCTATTTTGAAAAATAAAATTTCCAATTTGGAAATGAAAGAGACCATCGTTATTGAACCTCCTACTGAGTGTCTTTCTTATAAAAGTCACATGTTTCATATTGATATTTTAGAAAATCTAGTCAAGGAAGCTAAAACAATTCATCTATTGAAAACATGTAGCAGATAAAAGGATTTCTAAAATCAAAAATATGTTCGAAAGGAAAAACCTAATGAAAAGAACTCAGAGTTTGGATTGAAAAGGTATTGTTTCAAATACCAAACTGTTTGGTGTTTCTTATTTTACTGCATGAAACAGGAACATACCTCTAACAAGTACAATATAAAGCACAATGGTGTTCCTTGTAGAAAATATGTTTGGTTCAAGTCAAAATAATTTTCTCATCTTACTAACCCTAAGGAAGTGAGAAAAGATTCACAAAGTTCATAAAACATGAGCCTCATCATTAAAAGATTCACAAAGTTCATGAAGTCCAAGGGCAAGGGTAAGTTTTGAAGTGAGAAAAAGGAGAATCAAACTTCATCATTCAACTACAAGTGTTATGGTTATAGTGAAAGGGGACACGTAAAAGCTAAATGTCCTAACAACAAGAGGGTGAGCAAAAGAAAGAAAAGAAATCTCACAAAAAGAAGAAGGCGTACATGGCTTGGGATGACAACGACTCAAGCTCATCTAGTTCAAGCGACTCTAATGAGGAAGGCAACTTGTGCTTAATGGCAAACAATAAGGACACTATAAGCTAAGTAAGCATTTCTAGGGTTGATAATGGTGAAGTTGATTTACAAAAGACATTTTTAGAATTACTTGATAAATATGAAAAATTAGATGTTGCACATGAAAAATTAAATATTTTAAAGAATTGCAACTCAAGTATGAAAAAGCCTTATATTAGGAAGCTATTTTGAAATATAAAATTTCCAATTTGGAAATGAAAGATACGTTATTGAACCTCTTAGTGAATGTTTTCTGGTAAAAGTCACATGTTTGACATTGATATTTCAGAAAATCTAATCAAAAAGACTAAAAAACTTCATGTATTGAAAAACATATAATAGATAAAAAGATTTCTAAAAACAAAAATACGTCCAAAAGGAAAAACCTAATTAAAAGAACTCGGAGTTTGGATTGGAAGGGTATTGTTTTAAATACTAAATTGCTTTGTATTTTTTGTTTTAGTGAATGAAACAGGGACATATCTCTAACAAATAGCACAATGGTGTTCCTTGGATCAAGTCATAAAATAATTTTCTCATCTTACTAACTCCAAGGATTGGTCTTATTTAGAATAAACATGACATCTCGAACATAAACTACTATTTTTCATACATCTTGAATATATGAACCACCCACATGTGAGATTTAGTTGAATTTATTTTGAGCCTAGCTAAGTCCCCTGGGGCATGCTACTTTCTACCTTTCTTATTACTTTCTTCTTTTCTTTTCCCCACTCCCATTTAGAACTGCCATATTTGCACACACCGAGAAGTTATAGGACCATGCATGTCTTCGACTATTAGCTTTTATCCAATATTAAACTTTAAGTGGGGACTGCACAACACTTGGGATTCTATGTTCAAATTCAAAATCGTAGATATTCATTTCACCACTATTATGTACGTAACATGGAATGGACCACTTACTGTGGCTCTACTATTAGAAATTGGAAAAGACCGTTACTGAATACTGATTGAATCACGATTACTCACACCAACTTTTGCAGTTTCCTCACGCCTCCTTATTAATTGCATTGGATGATAATTTGGATAAGTTTTAGGTTACTCACAAGGTTTCAAAACAGCTTTAATCTCAACAAGTAGCGTAATCTCATATTTTGTAACAGCTTTATTAATACCAGAAAGTACATACACCATCAAACCAAAAAACTCATTCATGGTGGTAAATAAGGGTGAAAACTCATTCATGGTGGTAAATAAGGTTAGGTCACCCGTTACTTCTTGCTGTGCAATAAAGTTCATAAATATCAAGACAAACTATACTCTTTTTCTCACTGAATAATATTTGCCTTTTTTTTAGAAAGTGGAATGTGTAGACTAAAAAAAATAAATCTATTTTATATATATCATTCATATTCATATACAAGTTATATATGTATTATCAAGATTGATAGCATTGATTAAATCATGTTGGAAGATTACCTTTTCTGGGGATAAAAGTTGTCCGACTATATTAGCGATTACTTGATGATCATAGTTAGAGAAAAATACGAAAAGAAAACAATTAAGGAAATGACTAAATATGCAAACTTATGTATAAACAACAGTTAAGTGATAAAAAGCTAGAATAAAGGATGGAGCATTATTGGTGAAAAGAAAATTAAGTGTGGTTTTATAGTGAAAGAACAGAGACAGATGGGAAAAAGAAAAGCAAGGACAAAGTGCTCTGCTAATGATTAAATTGTAAGCTTGTTGTTTAGAGAGGGTAGATGCAGTATGTTGGATATAGTGGGAACACTAGATTTACCCTCCTTCCGGTGAAAGGGAATTAAGATGGGTGGATGGCTTTTATGTTATAGGAAAGAGTTGAACTAAAAAAAAATATATGATACATAAATTTTTATATCTATTTAATATTTTTAAATATATATATATATATATATATATATATATATATATATATATATATATATATAAATTTACTTCTTTATAATATTTTTTAGTTTATATTGTATGTAAAATGAATGTAAAAGTTTGTGATTTTATTATTACTCTTGAATCTAACACCATAGTAAACGTTAACTGCTATTTATTACAACCGTACCATATTTGGTTTGTTATGAGCAAGGAGATACCACCAGAGGGTATCAATTTGGACTTTATTTGTGCAGTTATCAATCATTATTTCCATGGAACAACACAAGCCAACAGAGGAGTGCAATGATGTTTCAAAACTAAGGTGGTGTGGTATTATACAGGATTTGAAGACTAATGAGGAGAGTTGGGACTTTTTTCTTTTGTACTTGCATTGCATTGCATGAATGAGTCCATTCTAAAGTAGTTGAAGGTGAGTAAAAGGACCAACGACACAAAATGAGCAAACCCACAAACCACGCTGGTGGCTGCCTGCCAACATACTTCTAATGTTTAGGAAAAGGGCAAAAGAAGTGTCAAAAGAAATGTTTTGAAGACTGGAATAAAATATTTGCACTGAATGTTTTTTTAGTATATTGAAGGTGGGAGCATTTGAATAAGAAAAAAATTCTGGCATCGTCCTAAATAAAAGTTATCCAAAAAGGATGCATCGAGAAAGAAAATAAATAACAGCAAATCAGTATTGAAGTTATTTAAATCTGCTCTATCCATATGTATTTGAATGTTCTGTGAGGAATATTTATGACATTACCTATTCATATAAATAGAATACAAGTCACTAAAAGGTATTTCGTACACGCCTATGATGACTGAACGATCTGCGCAACACTTACATATATTGGTGAGTTACTCTTCTGCAGTTAAATTTTCTACTCTTCTGCCGTTAAATTTTCTCCTTGTTCGATGCAAAGATGGTAGCAGTACGATAAGTCAGTTCACCTATGGTAACCACTTATTCTTAAATTTGAATCTTCCCCATTTAATTTTAACTGCCTTCTGCACTCTTTCGGTTCTAACAGTTATAAACAAAAAAAAAAAAACCTTAGAATGGTTAGGAATCCCCCAACCTTGTCGGAAAGACAGTATTGCCAAATTCTTTGGAACACGAAAATCTAACACGGGATGCGATTGGGTTGGAGAGCAGATATTTATTTGGAGTGAAAATCAACCAAAATGTACAGAAGACAATAAAATTTGGTATTTGTTGAAAAGTTCAAGTTTAAAACATAATTTTCCAAAAATTATTATTTATTAAATTTATCGTATTATAATTATTATTGGACCGCTATCAAATATATTAATTATTTATATTTTAACACAAGTATAATGAAAATAATACGAGATAATGATAACTTACATAAATAATTATAAATTTCAATGTCCAAACCAATTTTATAAATTAAATTAGATTTGAAATTAACTTTTTAATGTTATTAAATTTTAAAACAATATAATTCTATAAACATCTTACGAGAGTTATTTATCAATTATTTTAACAAAATATATTCTTAGCCAAAGCACCTCATGGCAACTCATACTAGCCAAATATAAAAGGGAATCAAGGTTTATTAGCATTTCTAGTGGAATTAGGAGTGGAAAAAAAAATGAATTGCATTATTAAAAACTGCATGCAACAAAAAAATTAGTTTGTCTAAATTTAATTATATTTAAAATTAGATTAGACAAACTTAGAATTATTTTTTGTTCTATCAAATTGTATTGCATTGAACTTCACTAAACTACATTAAAATTAAATATTAGCTGAAATCAACTACTATGTACCTTATATGTTTCCAAACTGCACTAATTTTGAACTAAACTATGTTAGAAATGCGCAGCGGAAAGTTTACTGGACAATAACCAAGAGGGGAGTGAATTGATTTTAAGTTAAAAATTGTAGAAAACACGCAGCAAAATGATTAGACTGAGGACAAAAATCAAGAGGGAGCAAATTGGTTCCACTTAAAATCTGCTTCTCTTTAACATATTTTTTCTTTTAATTTTTTTTAATAAATCTGAAAAATTAATTTGAATAAAAGCAAATAAATAAAAAGGAGAGAAGGGAAAAGAAAAATTACACGGGTAATTTTTATACTAGTTCGAATTAAAAGACCTTATGTTCAGTTGATAATCTCTCCAAAAGAGGGATTAACATTTCTACTTATGTTTCTAAACTGCAATAATTTTGAACTAAACTATGTTAGAAATGCGCAGCGGAATGTTTACTGGACAATAACCAAGAGGGGAGTAAATTGGTTTTAAGTTAAAAATTGTAGAAAACATGCAGCAGAGTGATTAGATTGAGGACAAAAACCAAGAGGGAGCAAATTGGTTCCACTTAAAATCTACTTCTCTTTAGCATATTTTTTCTTTTAAAAATTTCTTTAATAAATCTAAAAAATTAATTTGAATAAAAGCAAATAAACAAAGGAAAGAAGGGAAAAGAAAAATTACACAGGTAATTTTTATACTGGTTCGAATTAAAAGACCTTATGTTCAGTTGATAATCTCTCCAAAAGAGGGATTAACATTTCTACTAAAATAAGTAACAATTTACAATAGAGAAATAAATATTAAAATTAGAAACCACCTCTCTTAACATATAAGAGATGAAAGACACCTCCTTTTGACGCAAAAAAAAAATGAACAACTTGACTCTGCTTTGTAGGTATACTCCACTACTTAAATACACTAAGAAAAAGCACTTCCACCGACAAGCACCAAGTTTACAAGCTTCCTTTTCACAAACAGAAAGTTTCCTTAGGCATACAACTCTAATACTCTTGATGAAAATTGTTTTTAAGTTGTGTTCAAGTTAATTATTTATATACTATTGTATTTGAAAATTAGGTTAGAAAACTAAGAGTCAAGTTCACAACTACCACTGATCAATTATTCCAGAGACTTCCATGAAAAATTAAACTTTTTATGAGTGCTTTGCTACTTAGGTTTTACCTATTTGCTCTTAAACTACTATGTACCTTAATATGTTTCTAAACTACACTAATTTTGAACTAAACTATGTTAGTAATGCGCAGCGGAATGTTTACTGGATAATAACCAAGAGGGGAGTAAATTGGTTTTAAGTTAAAAATTGTAGAAAACACGCAGCAGAATGATTAGACTGAGGACAAAAACCAAGAGGGAGCAAATTGGTTCCACTTAAAATTTGCTTCTCTTTAACATATTTTTTCTTTTAAAATTAGTTTGTCTAAGCTTAATTATATTTTTTGTTCTATCTAACTGTATTGCATTGAACTTCACTAAACTACATTAAAATGTAATATTAACTGAAATCAACTACTATGTACCTTAATATGTTTCCAAACTGCACTAATTTTGAACTAAACTATGTTAGAAATGTGCAGCAGAATGTTTACTGGACAATAACCAAGAGGGGAGGGAATTGGTTTTAAATTAAAAATTGTAGAAAACACGCAGCAAAATGATTAGACCGAGGACAAAAACCAAGAGGGAGCAAATTGGTTCCACTTAAAATTTGCTTCTCTTTAACATATTTTTTCTTTTAAAAATTTCTTTAATAAATCTAAAAAATTAATTTGAATAAAAGCAAATAAACAAAGGAGAGAAGGGAAAAGAAAAATTACACAGGTAATGTTTATACTGATTCGAATCAAAAAACCTTATGTTCAGTTGATAATCTCTCCAAAAGAGGGATTAACATTTCTACTAAAATAAGTAACAATTTACAATAGAGAAATAAATATTGAAATTAGAAACCACCTCTGTTAACATATAAGAGATGAAAGGCACCTCCTTTTGACACAAAAAAAGATGAACAACTTGACTCTGCTTTGTAGGTATACTTTACTACTTAAATACACTAAGAAAAAGCACACAAAGTTTACAAGCTTCCTTTTCACAAACAAAAAGTTTCCTTAGGCATACAACTCTAATACTCTTAATGAAAAATTGATTTTAAGTTGTTTTGAAGTTAATTATTTATATACTAGTGTATTTGAAAATTAGGTTAGAAAACTAAGAGTCAAGTTCACAACTACCACTGATCGATTATTCTAGAGACTTTCATGAAAAATTAAACTTTTTATGAGTGCTTTGCTACTTAGGTTCTACCTATTTGCTCTTAAACTACTAAATTAATTACAATACACATATTACAAGTCTTGAACAACTAATTATCGAGTCTTTAAAGTATTTCTTGAAATCAAGCACTTATTTAATTCTTCAGACACTTCTCCATGAAATATCATCATTAAAATCCTTTATTGAAGCAAGATGTCCATCTTCTTCTCTTTGTTAACAAAAAATACCTTCTTTAAAAGAAAAAACTTTCCTTTTTATAAAGTAACTTCACAGAACAGAAAAATCACATCAAATAATAGAAAGTAAATAAAAGTATAAGGGAGAGAAGCTTGTACAAGTGATTTTTATTATGGTTCTAATCAAAAGATCATACATCCAATTGTTAATCTCGCTAAAGAAGGATTAATTTTGTTTACAAAATTCAACGAATTGGAAAATTTCTTTTGTCGCCTAAAGAGCCAACAAAATTCAAGCAATCCCCCTAATGTTGTATAGGGTACTAACTCGGGTATCAATTTATGGAGTCGATACTTATTAAGCTAGATTGTGTATTGCTAATCTTTGTTAACTACTAAAACAATAGGGGAATTAAAATGAAAATAAAATGAAGGAAATCTATTTGATAATGCATGCTCCTATCTAATTGGATGTATGAAAATGGAGAATGATGCAAGGAATGAAAAAGAATTGTCTAATTCACTACAAGAAAAATGGCAATTATATACGGATTATTATATATGGATTTTTATCCGTATATAATAGGGATTCTATATATGAATGTTATATACGGATTTGTGGAATAGCCATACATACGGAAAAATCCGTATATAATGGGGTAAAAATGTTATATACGGATTATCTGTATATAATATCGGTGGGTAAAATTGGCGCGTGTTAGCTGGATCTTTTCCAAGAATAGGTCCGTATGTAAGACCGTATGTAAGTTGAAAAAATATTTACCCGCTGATTTTTTATATGGATATGGAGATAATTAATAAATAAAAAATAAAACTAAATAATATAGAACCTGATTAAGACTCTTGTATCACTTTCCTCCCTTCCTCCCTCGAGCCAAGTTTCTCCCCTTCTCGAGCCCTAGCTATTCGTCCTTCTCCACTCCTACCTATGCCTTCTTCTCATCATTAATAGTCCTTACTCACTACAACCTTCTCCCTCGTTGAGCCTTGTTCTCCTCATGGAGCCTTCTTCTCTATGCTACTGCTCCTACTTGAACCTCTCTCAAACCCTAACTTGAAGTCTCCTCTGTCGAACGCAGTGAAAGGCTTTTCTATCGAACACACTAAAGGGCTTGGAAGCGTTTTCCTTAAATGTGGTTGTGCGTCGTTGCCGAAACAATCTCGTTCAGCAAACACTGTAGGACGACCTCTGTGGTTAGTTGAAACCTTCATCTGGTAAGTAATCCAAATTTCCTTCATTTTCGTAGTATCTATAATGTTACATTGACCAATTATTGTTCTTGTTTCTTTGGAGGTTGGAAATCCCGATTTGTGAAACCCTAGGTTGGTTTGTTCCCGTTGGAAGAGATAAGGTGGAGCTCCAATTGCCTTCTGCACCTGGTAGGTATTAATTCATATTAATTCGTTAGACTTGGGTTTGTGTTTATTAGATATGATTGAAAATGGGTATTGTCTTCTCTTGATGACCATCTATTTTAGTACAATTGTTTGTTGTATGTCTCGGTTGTTAGTGGAAATGATGTGGTTTAGTACATGTTTTATAATCTGTTATATTGTGTTAGTACCACGTCTTGACCCAAGATCTTCCATTGAGTTATATTGTGTGCGCTCAGATGAATCAGTTTGACCATTAAGACCTGTTGGCATTATATGAGGGTCTTTAGGCATAGGAAGCAGGTCAGATATTGGCATATTGGAAATTATGGTTGATCCTGGCATAGACATTCCCTTAGCAAGACCACCTTCAGGTACCAAGGTTATACAATCATCTCCTAAAGATGTTTGAGGCAAAAAGAAACAAACATTCATGAATTTGATGTAGTAGCAAAAAGAAACATCACATAACCTCCTTTTTAAATCCAACACCCATATAGGAAATATTAGAAGACCGCTCCAACTGCTCCTCTGATATTGTTTAGGAGTCATTTCATTTAAGTATTAAAAGTTCAATTCTCCAATGTCGACCCATAGTGAAGAAATAATTGAGTGTAGAGGTTCAATCCATAAGTGTTGACTGTATTGTCAAAATATTAGGAAAAGATTTTAACATCTTTCACCACTTGACCATATCATACCACACTATCCTTCTATGGTAAAGCCTCCTGTCCTATTAAACTTTAGTCAATATATTTCCCCTAAAATGTAGCATAAGAAGAATGTAAGTGTCAATTATAAGAAACTAAAATTTTAGCGCTTTGTTGTTTTGTTAACCATGAAAACTTATACAAAAATATGACTGAAATAAGTACTTTTAATATGCAATGTACTTCCAAAAGGTATTCTCAGAGTAGTGTTAAGAAACTAGAATGCATGAATAATAAACACTACTAAAGAAATGCACAACTAGCTAAAACTTGGGGCACTCAACTTTCATACCGAAGAACCACTTTTCACAAGGTAACAACTCTCTAACTTCTGGTTTATGACAGTAGAAATCATAACTTTTTATAGAGATTTCACCTAGTTTACTATTTCAACTTCCCTCAATGCCCATAGTCACATTGAAACCTATTTCTACGAAGACAAAACCGAGAGAGCACCTCTGTATAAAAACTCATCCCTCTGCATTTTCCCTTTTTACTTCCTAAAGAAAGTAAAAAAAAAATTAAATAAACATATCAATGTAGGTGGCTTTGTATCTTTGTGGCTGGTTAAGTGTATGTGGCTGGTTAAGTGGCTGGTTAAATTCAACTACTTCCCTCATTATCTGTTCTTGGATTCTCGCTTGTATTGATCCTAAAAGGGTTAATAATCTGCATTCTCTTTGTACCTCCTAAGAAAAGCTAGGATCACTTAAAAGGACAATAGTTTTTTAATTTTAGAGGATGAAAATGGATAAAAAAAGAGTTTATAAAATACATAAGTTTGCAACAATTTCTTTTGTTTGGTTGTCTTTTTTGTATGAAATTCTATATTTTGTTATTATAATAGAAAGATTAGGTAAAATGAATTACTGTATTGTTTTGAGTACGGGTGTTTGATAGAGACTTTCGTACATAAAATGAATTTTGCACAAGTGTACAAGGACATAATATTGTCACATTATGTCTGAGATTAGATTTGACAGTATTTTAACATTATCAATCATATTTCTTGCTATTTCTTTTTGTTGTTACCCCTCTCTGTTTCTTTCATGTATCTAACCCAAATTCCATATCAAAATGGTAATAAAGAAAGCTAAATCCGACTTAGACCTCTAATACCAAACCACATGAAAAAGAAAAATCATCTACTTTAACAACTTCTGCTTTTATTTATGAAAGAAATTAGAATAACTATGAATATCATTATGTATAAGTTAATTGTAGTTAAAATTGATGTGTATATGATGGTAGCCAAGACTGACTTTGTTGTCTGTAAATGTTTCTTCTGTTTTAGTGCATAATTTGTGATGTTGAAATGTAGACAGTTTAGTATTATTTTAGCAAAATAAGAAAATCCAATGTGATATTTTTTGAATAAGATGTGATGTTATCTGTTTTGCAGTTGCACTTTTGAGGTTGGTACTTCCAATCCAGTATACAACAAGCTTCTTTTGACAATTAGCCAAAGCCTAGTAAGTTGTCAAGAGAAAAGGTGAAATATTGAATTGACATTTTAACTTATACATAATGCATACATATGTGATTCATAGAGTTTATTTACATTCAAGCATATAACATGAATATACTTTAAGACTCTGTAAAGTTAGGAATTTAAGGTGCTAAAATAAATTATATTTATTACAATGCATTTTTGGTTTTGTATAATTGATATACTTTTGAGATGGTTGATGAATCATTATTTTCTACTATTCACTTAGCTTTTTGTACCGAATCATATTAGTGAATTGTGTTTAATTCTCAATAATTGTCTCGTTTTCACTATTTGGGTTTAATTTGACCAATAATTCTTATTTTAATTAATTTGAACTATTTGAGCTTAATTATTCCTATTATTATTTTCAGGACAATTTTGAAATTTTATTTTGGGACTTAAAAAGATGCCACATCATTTATATCGTAATTTTTCTTATTTTATTTTATTGTAATTTGCATTTGAATTCCATTTCAATGTAATTTGGGACAAATTAGAAAATAGGCCAAAATTGGAAGCGCATAGTTGGAATATGGGTTTATAAGAAGAAAAAACTAGATTGGGAAAGGATCCATTTCCTTTCACTTGCTGGACGTTACTGAAATGTAGAAAGGGGGCAACTTTCATCTTCTCCCCATTTTTGGGGACGTTCCAAGGGCCTTGTAGCTGGATGTTTAGGTTCTGTATAGTAATATATTTATTGAATAAAATATCTTAGATATTTTAAGCGGTTAAGATATTTATGAGTAACTAACCAGATGTTTAGGTAAGGTTATTTATATTTGGCTTATAAATACAATGACAGGACAAAAGTCCAGGTATGTTCCCTCTACGTTCTAGAGACTCTAGATAATATTCTAGGGTGATATTATAATCACTTTCTTGAGAGCTGAGGCTCCATAACTCACATCTGACTTGAGCGTTGGAGTATCTTCACAGGTACCTCCCCCTCCTTTGGCGAAAGTAGACGAGCGGTACGAGCTGAAGGAGCATGAACGACAACAATTGAAGAAAAGCGAGCGTCCCAGACATTTAAAAGCATCAAAGACACACCAGAAAACATCTACACCAAAACAGGTTCTAATTTTGTTTTCCTCTTCTTTGCTGTAATGAATTCATCTACAATTTCACTTCAAATCACAGTTTGATTTCATTTTCTGCTGTTGAAATTCCAGATCTGTTTTACTATTTTTGTTATGCTGTGATTTATATTTTGCTGCTGTAATTTAATTTTTGCTGTAATTGAATTTCTGTATTTTGTTTTTCTACAATTTAATTTTTGTTGTTGTTCATTATTTCATTTTCAATTATTCACTGTAATTTCGTTTCTTGTATTCTGCTGCAGTAATCCTGATTATGTTTCTATATTTTTCAATTTACTGTTTTCTGTTTTACTGTTTTCTATTTTTCTATATTTTGTTTTTACTGTTTTTGTATTACTGCAATTTTTGTTTATGAAATTCTGTATTTTCTGTATTGCTGTTATTATGTACTGCTGTAATTTCATTTTGTGTATTTACTATTTTGTGTATTTACTATTTTTTGTATTTTTGTTTTTTGTATTTTCATTTTCTGTACTGCAGTTTTCTGTTCCAGATTTGTTTTTATTTTTTAATGTTGTTGAAATTTTGTTTTGCCTGTAGCAATTTCGTTTTTACTATTTTAATTTTGTTATTACTGTTTTAATTTTGTTTTTACTGTTTTAATTTCGTTTTCATGCATTATAATATGTTTTGTTGCATCTAATTTCATTTAATGGAAGTTTAAAGGAAACTAGGAAGATTACAATAGTTGCTTGAGATTTATTCACTGTTAATTGGTATTTTACTATTTTACTGTTCTTGTCTTGTATCATGTTTAATTTTATTTGAGCTTGCAATTAGGTACACCCTTAGTTGCCTAATTGTATTTAATCTCCTCTTAGTTGATTAGCGTCACAGATGCTTAATCTGTGCTAGTGTTAAATGGATTGAATGTGTGCACTGCGTTTGTTTAAGTCGCTTTTATGAAAACTAAATTGATCCTCCCTTAGTTGATTAATTTGTGTTGGATTAGGGGTGAGAGTAGTGTATAACTATTGTTAATATGGGATTGGAAACATTATAATTGAACTAGTGACCAACCGTTTTTAATCAACGTTTTATTTGTTAATTTGTAATTCAAAAACATTCACAACCCCCACTAAGTGTTCGACCTAATGACTAAAACTTAGGAGTCACTTTCTAGTCTATACTTATTTAATGTCCAATAAAAATGCAGTATAGACTAGAAAGTGACTCCTAGGTCGTCTCTCAAGGACCAAATGTGGTTCAGTCAATAGGTCGAACACTTAGTAGGGGGTAGTGAATGTTTTTGAATTACAAATTAACAACAGAGATGAAAATAAAACGTTGATTAAAAACGATTGGTCACTAGTTCAATTACAATGTTTCCAATCCTAGATTAACAACAGTTATACACTACTCTCACCCCTAATCCAACATAAATTAATCAACTAAGGGAAGATCAATTTTAGTTTTCATAAAAGCGAATTAAGCAAACATAGTGCACGCATTCAATCAATTTAATGCTACCACAGATTAAGCATATGGGACTCTAATCAACTAAGAGGAGATTAAATACAATTAGACAACTAAGGGTGTACCTAATTGCAAGCTCAAATAAGATTAAACATGATACAAGGCAAGAACAGTAAAATACCAATTGATAGTGCATAAATCTCAAGGAACCATTGTAATCTTCTTAGTTTCCAACCAAAAGAGATTTAAACTTCCATTAAATGAAATTAGATGCAGCAAAACATATTATAATGCATGAAAATGAAATTAAAACAGTAAAAATAAAACTAAAATAGTAAAAAAGAAATTAAAACAGTAAAAACGAAACTGCTACAGTCAAAACGAAATTTCAGCAACATAAAACAGTAAAAACAAATCTGAAACAAAAAACAAAAATACAGAAAACAAAAATACAAGAAATAGTAAATACAAAAAATAAAATTAAAGCAATACATATTAATAGCAATACAGAAAATACAAAATTTCACAAACACAAATTGTAGTAATACAAAAACAGTAAAACTATAATACAGAAAAACAAAAAGTAGTAAAATAGAAAACAGTAAATTGCAAAATATAGAAACAGAATCAGGATTACTGCAGCAAAATACAGAAAGCGAGTTTATAATTAATAATTTAAAATGAAATAATCAACAGCAGCAAAAATTAAATTGTAGAAAAACAAAATACAGAAATTAAATTATAGCAAAAATTCAATTACATCAGCAGAATTTAAATCACAACAGAACAAAAACAGTAAAACACATCTGGAATTTCAGCAACAGAAAATGAAATCAAACTGTGAATTGAAGTGAAATTGTAGATGAATTCATTATAGCAAAGAAGAGAAAAACAAAATTATTAGAACCTAAACATCCCACTACAAGGCCCTTGAATGTCCCAAACATAGGGAGAAGAAGAAAGTTGCCCCCTTTCTACATTTCAGCAACGTCCAGCAAGTGAAAGGAAGGGGATCCTTTCCCAATCTAATTTTTGCTTCTTATAAACCCATATTCCAACTTTGCCCTTCCAATTTTGGCCTATTTTCTAATTTGTTTGGTTCAATCTGTGAATCCAATATATATCTTTCCTTGAGCCACCGTCATGCACTTCACATACTTACCTTTGACAATATCTGTGGTCACTCTTGATTCATTAAGTAACTGCAAATGGTTAAAAAGATAAAACAAAAACAGTCCCAATTTTTGTCTGCTGGCTATATACATGCAAAGTTTTGAAGCATGGAAACTACCTCAATCATGGAAACTATTTTCTATTATCTTTTTATATCAATGTAAACCTAACCTATTAATTGTAATAACAGAGAAAAGTTTCATGGAGGAGTGAGCATGAGGAAAAGGTAAAAAAAAAATTCACCAAAGCATCTCATAGATTATCAGAGATGTTTAGAAAAGCTCGAACATAAGGGAAAAAGCCTAATTGGATGGGGGACAGTGTTTGGAATAGTCTTTTGGAGAAATGGAACATGCAACTTTATAGACAGAAGTGTGAAACGACCAAGAAGAACAGGACATCTGACAAGGGTGGTTGTTTGCACACTTAAGGATCCATTAGCGTGCATGAGCACGCTATTCGTCTAGTATGATGACATCTACATTTATTTTTTAATTTCTAGTCATAAACTTAAAAAAATTTGTTAACAACTTACATTTTGTTTACTTGCAGTCACAGGAGCTTGGTCGGTCAGTGCATGTCGATGAAATATTTCAGCAAACACATATTCGTCAATCAACAGGACAATTTGTCGATGAAAGGTCTAGGCGGATGATGAGTCAATATTTTCTTCACTTCACTTAGTTTATTGTACTAGAATTAATCAGGGAATTGTGCTTAATCGTCCGTTATTTTCCTATTTTTCCTAATTGTGCTTAATTCGATCAGAAATTCTTATTTTAACTAATTTGAATTATCTGAGCTTATTATTTTGCATTATTAATTATGGAAAATTTTGGATATCTTTTTGGGACATTTGAAGGCTAAATGAGAAATGACAAATGAGCCCAATGTATTTCAGCCACTTCAATTTTCGCTGGTTGCTGTGTGAATTTTGTGTCAACTTGTTTGTCCTCGTTCGAATTCAATTCGTATCCGTTTTCCATTCAATTTTTTTTTCATAGTTTCGTCTAGATGTCTAGTTTCATGTATAACTTTTACTTTGTTCAAATTCGTTCTGTACTGTTCCCAGTAATTTGTTTACTCTCCTATGTCAGCCTAGTACTACGTGAATGTTGTGTCAACTTGTGTGTCTTCGTTTGAGTTTAATTCTTATCCGTTTTGCATGCGGTTTTTTTTTCATAGTTTCGTATGGATGTCTATTTTCATGTATAGTTTTTACTTTGTTCAAATTCGTTTTGTGCTGTTCCCAGTATTTATTTTACTGTCCTATGTCAGTCTAGTGATTACTATTTGAGTGACTTCTAATTTGTTTGCATTGTTTGCTTGTTGTTTCATACTTGTGGTGGTTAGGAATTGATAATTGAACGGTGCTAAGACCTCCCAAATGCAATGCTGAATTCTATTTGGATTGTTGTAGAAGCAAGAATGTCTCAGCAGCAGGTTACACGGCCAACTAAATTTGGCAACTATCCATCACATGATTTAAATTGAAAGAAGGGGCCACCACTCATGGTTTGGCAAACTCACGGCCACAACAAGCCACCAGGAAATTTAATTGATTGAATAAAGAGAAGAAACAAAAGATGAAGGGGACACCTTGCAAGTCATCTACGGCAAATTCATCTGGCTAAACAAATTTAACACCACATACATTTTGCAATAAAAGAGGGACCACTTTGTAGAAAACACACGGCCCTCTTCTTATTTTCTTTGAAGGAAATTATACAACACATGGGGCCACCACTTGTGTCTAAGTTCACATAATTTTTGACATTATGAAGGAAAGTGGTGTCTTTGCCGAGAATTAATCTTTGGAAGTCCAAGTTATTTTGAGCTGGAACGTTGCTGCCAATTTAAGTGGGAAATGACTCATTACACTTTTAAAGAAGCTCACATTCCATGTCTTACAACCACTCAAGGCTTTCATGAAAATAAGAAAAGAGAACGGTGACTAGGAGCTGCTGCTGGTTCCACCAGAAAAATGTTGGATGTGTAAAAGCTGGAAGCTTGGAGGTGCACGGTGACATGGTTGGCTTAAAGAAAAGAGAGGTGTAATCACGGATGAAGAAGAAGCTCACGGAGAAGCTCTCAAGGTCACACACTTCACGACAACTTGGAGCAGCCACCAAGAGGGAAGTCTTCATCCTGCAGCGTGAATGAAGTTGGCAGTAAAAGCAGCAGCGTTTGATACCAGTCCAGCAGCTGTGGATGCAGAGTGAGTGTGGAAGAGGAGAGCACACGGTGGCATCAAGGAGATGCAGTGCCCACACAGTCACGTCCCTCTGGAGCAGCAGTAGCTTACATCTGCAGAAGAGTCTTCACGGACCAACAGCTCACGGTGCCAGCTAGAAACATGAGGAGAAAGGAGCTTGTGGGCACGGAAAGCACAAGCTGGTGAAATTCTTTGGCGTGCATGTCTGCAAGATGTAGAAGATGACAAGAGTGGTTGGAAAAATGGAGGGACCCTTGCCTTTCTTTCTCTTTCACGTCCAAGCTCAAAGATTGGCTGCCAAAATTTAAATTCCTTGTGCTAGTTAGAGACAAAAACGAATTTCTGAATTTCTGAAATGAAGGAGCACACGTGAGTTGTCTAAATTTGTGGCAATAAAAGGAGAGCATTAGCAGAAGAAGACTCACAGCCTGGAGGCCTGGAAGGGGCTCTCACATTCTTCTCCTCCAGGAGGCTCTCGGGTTTCTATTTTCCCAAACAGTGCACAATTGTAATTTTATTTTTGAAGCATGTAGTTCAGTAAAAGACGGTCACAGTGTAGCATTTTGTTCGGTTTGAAATTTTATCTTCACTGTTCAGTAGTTTTATTTCAAGAAAATTTTAATTTCAGTCACGTATTTTTATTTTTATTATCTCTTTTATTTTACCGTTTATTGTTTTGTGCATCGTTAAATTTTACCGTTTCTGAATATTTATTGTTCCATTTCTACCGTTTGGTTTTACTGCTTTGAAATTTATTTGAAATTCTCTTTGGTTTAAATTCGAATTTTAATTTTATTTACCGTACAACATATTCACAAACCCCCCCTTTCGTGTTAGCTCTGAGACTGAACCAACAATATTGGTCCTTGAGAGACGACCTAGGAGTCACTTCCTAGTTATACTGCATAAATTTTTGCACATCAAATTTGTATGACCGCGACAGTCGTATCAGCGGACACATGTTAGTTTCTACTAACTCTATTATATTCTTTCTTATTTTAAATCTTAGCTAGGTCTATCTATTTAACGATAATCATTTATTTTCATTTAACAGGAACAATTCCAAGCAAGATTTTCTGAAATAAGATTTGAGACCGCATCTGTTGGTGCTTCAGCATGTACTCCCCTAGACCCTTCAGAGGAGGAAAGATTGATGAACCAATGTTGGTTGGAGGTTGTGGGTGGAAGTTACAAGGGACGTGTATATGGCATTGGAAACGTCAGTGCTCAAGATGACTGTGTCGTAGTTACATACAACACACACAGGCATCTTCTTCTCAGCAACCGATTGTAGAGGACATTTTTAACCTCCAGACACGAGTATCAACCCATGATGACCAACTTCGACAGATGACCTCTCAATTGCAAGGCTTTATTGGCGTCATGATGTCGTACCTTTTGCCTCCTGCAGTCGCAATTGCACAACAATTTCTTCAATCCCAAAATAAGCCATAAACTAATGTTCAACCACAACAACAACAACAAGCAATAGATCAACCAGAAGATGGAAATCTTTATCAAGATTACTAGTTATGCTTTTAGAAGTAGGGCATCTATGACTCAAACTTATTCCCTCAAGAACTTATTTGATGTTATTTGAACTATTTGAACTTATTCTAATTAACAATTATGTAAATTTCCCTATTATGATTAATGTTAAATGCTTGTCTGTGGGTTTTAAGACTTGATTTATATGTGAAATGTTTGAATGGATGGGCAGGTCTTGTGAATTGGTTGAGGTTTTTTATGTGATTTGTCTGTTTGGATATGGGTAGGTCTGTGTTATTCACGTGAATGAAAAAAAATTGTATATAAGCTATATACGGATATATCCGTATATAACTTATAGACGAATATATCTGTATATAACTTATATACGGATATATCCGTATATAAGTTATATACGGATAATTCGTATATAAGTTATATACATATAATCCGTATATAACTTATATACGGATAACCCGTATATAAATTGTATACGAATATATCCATATATAATCTTATCTACACCCCAATTATATACGAATTTTTGCCATATGTAATTCGTATATAACACCACTTTATCTACGAATTTTGAAGGTTATATATGGATTTCGACCGTATATAATTGTGATTTATCTTGTAGTGATTCTAGAAGACAAATGCAATAAAAAGGATGTTTAGTTGAATGCCTAAATGAATGCAACCTATTAGGCTATATAAAACACACACTGCTTTTATCACTAAAGAGAGAGATTATTTATGGTTTAGGAAACAGATTATGCAAGGGTGGAAAATATTGGGGAATGTATCCTAATGAATGAATCAATAGTTTAGTCAAACAGTATCTGACTTGGAATACAATCATGACTCTTTAAATTTATGAAATACAATTGATGCATGTAACTTAACCTGGAGCAATGCAATATGGAAAAATATTAACCTAGATTGATGTTTAGACCACCATGCAAGTAGACTAAACCAAAACCTGATTTCAGGTCATTTAAATTAAAGGATGTAAGTAAATCACTATGCTAATACAAGGTAAGCTACTAAACTAAGAACAATGTAAAATTGAAAATAAAAAGGAAAAGTATATGTACATAAGATCACTTAATCACATGGAAACCAAGAAATTAAAGAACTAGTTATTGTTTCAAAAATATAAACATGGCAATTCCCATTGACTTGTTTAAACATTGAAAATGAGCTACCTAGGCTTCATTCAAAACTGAAAATCATAATGGATCATGCAAAGCAAAGGGAAAACTGAAAACTAGAATAGATTCTAACCAAATAGCCTAGAAAAAATACCTACAACTACTTGGTATTAAAATAAATTCACAAGACTCAAAGATGCCAAGAAACACGGCTTACTATACTAAAATTTGTAGAGAAACCAATTAAAAAAAAATACAAGTAGAATTCTAAGATACAAAGCAAATCCAAAACTGAAGCTGAACTTATTTGGTAATTTAAAGCCCAAGTTGTCCCAAGAAGACTTCTTGATTGAATTCAAGCCTACTTTGGGGTCCTATAGCATTTGTTTTAGACATAAATGTTGAATGTTAAATTCATTCAAGGAGAATTCTATTAAAAGAAGAATGTGGGTACGAGATTGGTTGATTTCAATCTTGTACAAGTTATTATATATTGGGAGCACTTTTATGGGTAGTGTTAATGGAAAAATTCTTTTTGTAACCCTTCTTATTAGCACATAGTCAAGCTCTGAATGTATCTTATAAAATCTTAGACGCTTGACCTAATATAAGTTGTAAACGATAGTTACTTTTGGCATATTATTTAGAATGTACACTCTAGAGTTTTATAAGAATTTTCTTAGTTGAAGAGTAATCAATTAGCTTGGAGAGTTCTTTTATTTGGAAATAAAACAAAGATGCAGCTTTTTATAAGAAAAAATCTTTAGGTAAGAGAAGAGATAAATGCACAATTATTTTTACACTGGTTCACTCCAACTAAGCTATGTCCAATCTCTTCCACAGAGGGTTCTACTATAATCTTCACAAGATTACAAATGAGTATTCTCACCACTCTTTGAGTATTCACACCATTCGTTGTACTAGACTACAATGTCTAGATTTCCCTTAATTATTCGCACCACTCCTGCTACTAGACTGCCGCGCCTAGATTTCCCTTGAGTATTCACACCACTCTTGGTACTAGACTACTGCGCCTAGATTTACTTTGAGTATTTGCACTATTCCTAGTACTAGATACCGTGCCTAGATTTCCTTTGAGTATTCATACCACTCCTAGTACTATACTATAGCGCCTAAATTTCCTCAACTCAAATGAGTTCAGTTGCAAGTATTTTAATTCTCTCCAGAACTGCAATCAACAATTGCTTACAAGTGTTTTAGACTATTACTCTCGCATAGAGGATATGAATACAATACAAAGTTGTCTAAACACTTTCACATATTCCTTTCTTTTCTCTTTCTCTCTCTTACAATCAATAAGCAATATAACAATGAAGCTTGAGAGCATTCCTTTCACTAGTATAAAAACAACGTATAACATCACGCGTTTAACGTTTAACCACTCAATAACTAAGGTTAAAAATGACCGGTGTCATTTTTGTAAATAAATGCAATTATTAAAAATCGCTTAGAATTGTAATTCGACGTAAAAGGATATAAAACATTGAATGCCTCAACGTTAGACGACAAAAGGTTTGTGAATTCAATAAAAATTTGAGCAGGAGATTGAAACTTCATTCACTCTATTTTAGCGCGCGAGACCCTCTTCTCTTCTCAAACTTTTCTCGAACGAAGTTTGACGACCATCAAATGTAATCTTTCTTTCATTTGATACAAATACATTTTATTTATGACTTTCGTTTGTTTTGACCGATTATTTTCGTGCTTTTGTTCTTCATACGCGCATTTTGCTTTCTCTGTCACCGGTGACGACACTTTATTCCGACAAACCCACCTTTTGAAAGTTAGTTTTCATTTTCGTTCTGAAAAACTTATTTGTTGAACTTGTTTTTGTTTTTTTGTTGTTGTTTGGTTGAACTTGTTTGTTGTTGTTGTTGTTTGATTGAACATGTTTGTTGTTGGTTATTGCTGTTTGTTGTTGATACTACGTTCATAGTTCTTGTTTTATAAAATACCAAAAATTGAAATTTGTTGTTTTTCTGCTTTTGAGATCTTATAGAGTTGTAAAAAAGGATCACAATTAATTAAAAAAAAAAATTATTAACGTCATATATTAACAAAATTCGACGTTAAGTTAATGTCGTATATTTACAAAATTCGACGTTAATTTGACGTCGAATTTAATGTCTCCTAATATGACATCGTTCGCAAATTAGTCGTTAAAAGTCAAAAATATTCGATGTTGTACGCGACTTTTGTACTAGTGTTTTTTGCTCTTCTATTTTCTCTTCCTCTCTTTTTATGCTCAGATTTGATCTTTTTCTTGAGCTTTCTTTTGTATGCTTCTCAAGATAGATATCTCGTGAGCTTTTCTTTTTGTATTCTCTTGGCTATCCTCTTGATTTCTCTTTTGAAATTTATTCTATTTAAAGGCTCCTTGAATAAATGTAACATCACCTTAATTCTTGTGTTTTCTCTTTCTTTGTGTACAACAGTTTTGGATAAGTCAAATTTTCAGAACATGCATGCTTTTTCAGTACTTTGCGTGAAGTAGGTAGTACATCCTTTTAGGTATGGCTTCAAGTGAAGAACATTTTGTGAATATATCTTGTCTCTAATGTCCACTTTTTGATAATTGATTTGAAGCTTTATGAATGCATGTAGAATAGCTTATCTACAAATAGTAGAGTAAATTGTGCATGCAGTAGAGAGGTTTTTTCTTATCACTTTTTTTTTTTAACATTGAACATTTAATGTCACTTAATGCTTGCTTAGAACAACAAAGTGTTTTTCAATTTCCTACATTAAGGTGGCATTTGAAAATTAAGGTTTTCTTTTAAAGATAGATACCAAGTGTTGAGTAAAACTCCATCTTTGGATGAAGTATTGTTTTTGCTCATGGTATTGTTTAGGCAAGTAAACACTTCTTTTGAGCTTTGTCTTTTCTTTAGACAGATAATGTTTAGCTTGTTTATGTTTTCTTTTATATTTTATCTTTTAGTCTTTAGGTGTATTTTGTCGAAGACATTGTCTTGACATTGTTTTGTTTTTTAGAGCTAAACCGAATAATTTTGGGTATGATTAATTTTAAGCGTTTAGCTTTAACTCTCTTAGACGCTTTTGGCATAACAACGATTTCTAGGTGTTTTTGACCTAGATGTTTTTCTATTTCCTAAGAACTTAAGTGTTTTTCTAAAGTTTTCTATGTTGGGGATTAGATTCTAAGTCTTGTGTAGATTCTCTATGTTGGGAATTTAGGTTCTAAGTCCTTGTATTTTCATCCTAAATATTTTTTAGATTTGGTTAAATTTCAAAACATGAGAGCGTTAAGACACATTAACGATTTTGTCTTAACAACTCATAAGTTAGCTCTCCTTAGCTTCACTCCAAGCTAGCATTCTTCCTCCTCTTTTGGTTCACCCATGGGTTTATCCTCCTCCCTTGTTAACTTCCAATGTTTTCTTCTCCAGCCCTCACTCACAGCTTTCTTTCTTTCTGTTTATTTTTGTTGTCTCTCATCCCTCCCCCGTTTCTTGCCTCTTTTATATCTTAAACCCTAAACATTCCCTCCATTTTTTTTTCTTTGGAGTAGAAACCTGTCTATCTCTTACTCCTTATCATTTATGTTTCTCGAATATTAACCTCCATTGTTTCTATTGTGCCCCAATACCTCAGGCCCACACGTAAGTTTTTCTCCAAAAGCATAACCCCTTTACTTTTCTTTCCCCGAAAACATAGCACTAGGAGGCCAACAATGCTCTTTTTTTCATTCAATTAGAAAGACCCATTTTTCTCTCTCAATTTTAAACCATTATTCACGTGAAAACCCCCTCCTTTATGCATTACATTTTTATTCAACCCACCATGGGTCCAGCCCTACATCCATCCAATTAGAAAAACTCTTTCACATTGTGGGCCCCACGGTCCAATATTAAAATAACCCCATTTTGCATGCCAACAATTTACGTACATTTGTTATCGCTTTCTATAACCCTTAGTCATGATGGAGTTACATATATTAATGATTATTGTGATAATGGAGCATCAGGGAAATACTATTGGTAGTAATGATATTAGGAGGTGTAGTTAGCATAGGTGCTACTGAAAGGATAGATTGTTGGTTTAGTTGTGTAATGACACAGAATCGAGGATGCAGTATCGAAGTTCAAGAAGTGACAATATATCAAACTCTATCTCTAATATTTCCTCCCTTATAATAATATATTTTAAAAACTAAATCTATCTAAATCTCTATCTCTCTTTTATCTCACGTTCATTATCCACCTTTTTATTTTATTTTATTTAATTCACACCTTTTTACTTCCTACACCCCCTTATTTAATTTTTACACCAATTAAATAAAGGTAAAAAATAATTTTGTCTCTAAGAAAAATACAAATAAAACAAAGGTTTCCCTTAACTCCTTTTCTCCTAGAATTGAACTCACACTCGTTCAATCCTAAAACATATTTCCGTTAACAAGTCAACACATTGATAATATCACGTACACACAAATCACTCAATTATCAACATATCAATCATGTGTTTCACTTTATTAATAATAACATGAACTAAGCAAACATATCAATGATAACTCTAGAAATCATCTAAACATTAAACACAAATTACCAAAAAATAATACTCAAGTCTTAAAACCCCTCTTATTCCTTAATTACTACATTTTTCATGAGTCTTACACTATACGCCATTTGCGAAAACTTTAAATACATTATTCACCTCCTCTAGTGTTTTTCTGTGTTTTCACACAAATTTTAATTATTTTCAAGAACATGAAATAAAAATTTTATTTTTTACTATTTCGAGATGATATCAGAAGTCGTTTTTACTTAATTTAATTAATTACACGTGATATCTTGAAAGAGATGTTAGACTTAGTTGGTTGGATATCGAAAAGTTTGGTGGTTAGGGAGTGACTTTTATGTTATACAAGGTGTTTTTTTCAATACAAATTATTTCTTAAATTGGAAAAAATGTTTAAATTAAGTGTTGTTATATTTTTAATGAAAAGTAATAGTTGTGTAAATAAATTGACGGTCAATAATTTAGAAAAAAAAATAACTTATAAATGATATTCTTCTATGCCTCATAGAATTTCTTTTAATTTTTTCCAAATCACTTATGCTTATAAATGCTCTTTTAGGTTCTTCTTCTATTTTTTTTTTCTATATAGATTTGATTTGATTCTCATATTTTCTATTAATAAATTTATCCATGTAAAATTGCCTAAGATGATTTTATATAAAAAGAATCAAATAACCTAATTAAATAAAATAAAAATATTATATTAATGTGTATCAATCTATTCACTTATCGACTTAATACCTCTATTCAATAACAAACAAAATAAAATCGGTATCAATAGAACTACTTAAGTTAATTAATTTTGATTAATAATTTTATTTCAAAACTATTTGCATAATTATATTTAATAATATTGTTTTCAATCATCAAGAATAATTTATATCATCAATAATTGAATTAATAAGTTGTTTTCATATAAAATGATAATGAAAGTTTCATTTATGGGTTAAATATGTTTTTTCCCTTAACTTTAAGTAAAAATTGAAAATAATTTCTCTTCAAAACTTTGGTCCAATTTAGTTCTTCAACTTTATAAATATGTGGATTTAGTTTTTCTAACTATTGTTAGGTTTATTTGAGATGTCAAACACGTTTTATGATTACAATTGAGTTGTTTACACTGTTTAACACATTTCCACCTTCATGTTAAATAAGAAAGGTATTTGAAACATCATATAAACTTAATAAATTTTTTAAAAAAAACTAAATTCATATTATAAAGATGAAAACTAAATTAATTCAAAATTTCAACAATTTCAATTTTCACTTAAAGTTAATAAACTTAAAACATATTTAATCTTTTCATTAATAAATTATAAATCAAAAAATTACAAAATAAGAATAAACGTGTTTGAAAATAAAAATAGGAGCAAGAAATGTTGCAATCTATTAATTTATTTAGTATATAAATAACCAGAGGTAAGATTCTTTTATTAAATATTTTTCATGTAAGTAGGAGCAGAGTTTTTAATTAAGCATCTGAATCGATGAACAATACGAAATCCATGACATAAAACAAAACGGAAAAGCGACAAATTCTTAACTGCGAGTAAAGCAAGGATGCCTGCAAATTCAGAACTGCAAACCTTAATTAACTGTTGTTAATGAAGGAAGCAATTCGTTGGAGCAAGGAGACAGCGCTGTCACAATCTGGATCGAACAAATGAAAGACGTGACCTTCTCCTTTTGCCTCCATCACCTCAGCAACACCTTGCCACTCAATCTTCTCCAGCAACTCCTTGTAATACCAACCCCTATCCTTCAGCAAATCAGTCTCAGCAACACAAATCAGCACTCTTTTCGAGGCCAGCTTCCCCAGATTCGGATCCTTAGCCGGGTTCAACAACGGGTCGTCGGATCCTGTCGAGGCAGGGCAAGTGAAACTCCACAAATTATCCACCATGGGAACTTGGTCGAGCTTTTGGACCTCAGAACCGATTCGCTCCACGCCCCAAAAGTAAGGATGAACCAGCACAATCCCTTGGAGGTTGATACCCGGAAGGCCGTGGATTCCGACGCGTAGAGCCATGTGGTGTGCGATGTTTGCTCCCGCACTGTCCCCAGCGAAGAACACATTCCCGAAATCAGCGTTGCGATTGAGGCACTCCACAGGGCCGTTTCCGTTACAATGGGAGGCCACCCATTGGAGCGAAGACCAGGAATCTTGGTGAGCGATGGGAACGGGGTGTTCAGGGGCTCTTCTGTAGTGAACGGAGACGGCAACGATGTGGGCCTTGGAAACAAGTGAATTGAGGAATTTATGGTAAGGTGGAGAGTATGGTGTTTCTATGCAGAACCCCCCACCGTGGAAGTAGACGAGGAGGGGGAGCTTTTGGCTTTGATCGCTTAGTTTGGGAGTGAAGATCCTGGCTGATACGTCGTCGTCTTTTGAGATTACGAAGTCATCGGACAGGACATTTGTTGCGGAATCGATGCCCGGCGGAACGACGTCGCAGCCTGAAATTCTCTCGGCGCGACCGTCTTTGTAGATTTTTAGAAAGGGTGTTAAATCGAGGGCTACTTCGCTGCTGGAATCCATGGCAGAAAGAAGGCGATACTGAAGATCTGAGTTGGGCTGGAGAAGAAGGGTAGGTATAATATAACAGCGGATTGAATATATGAGTACCGAATAGCGTCCACATAAAGTCTTAACTCATTCACTCCCTCAACTAATCTCTATAGACCAACCAGGTATAATGTACAAGTCAATTCTCAATTAACTAATAAATTGTTAATTAAGGTCTTTTAATAATTTATAATAAATAATATATTATAATTTCCTATACCATAATGATAAATTTATTAATCATTTATTTTATTCCGTCTTTAATTTATTTATTGAAAGTGTAAAATTCTATAAATACTTGATAATATTAGAATTTTATTTATGAAAAAGTATACCCTGGAGAAGTTGTATTGGTAGAAACATTTGACACTAGTGAGGTTATGACAAGCTTTAAACTTGATTCATTTCTATAGAGACAATATTTTATGTAATGTCTTTATTGGTTAACAGGTGTTTAATTAGTTATAAGGGATACTATTTACTTTATATGCGATAATGAAGTTTCCTAACGAGGACAAAGTTATCTATGCTAATAATTGAATTGTGTATTAAATTTTAGTTTTAATAGTCAATTTTGTCTTTAATCTTGTTGACAAATCTCAATTTAGTCCCTCGTTTTAAAAGTGTTTAAAATGGATCTTCACTTTTAAAATTTTGAGTCAAATTAGTTCCTTCCATTAAATATAAACAAACAGCGTTACGGGTTTGATGATTTAGCATAAAACAATGCTAAAATATTATTTTAAAAATATATTTGTGCTGACGTGTTAGTGAAATTAGAAGTTGACTGTGAAAGAGTAAAGATTGACGTGGAAAGTATTGTGCTTCCCAGGGGCTTGCGGTTGAGAAACCATCCTTCTAAGCCAGTTTGAGCTCATCTTCAATGGCACCGCTTCGTACTGGTCCACCGGAAACTAGAGCAATGGGACATTCGTCAACATCCCAGAGATGACCATCCCTTACCTTTAAGCCTTTCACTTTGTCGCGTCATTCTCCCTCATCACAAATGAATATGATTACTATTTGTTATAGAAGTTCAATCATTTTTTGTCTTGTGTAGCCTGACTTCTGGAAAGAACCTACAGATGCTGTCAAGAGAGCTTACAGTAAAACTGATTCTAATATTTTAGAGATGTCAGGTGAATTAGGTAGAGGAGGTTCAACTGCAGTTACAGCCAATATTGGGGATTCCAGGGTTGTCTTATGCAAGAAGGGTGTGGCCAAACAATTATCAGTGGATCATGAGCCAAACACGAAGCATGAAGATGTAAAAAATAGAGGTCGAGAATATAAATGTTATCTATAAATCATTAAACAAGTAACATAATAAGAAAAAGAAAAAAAATGTTATCTAACAGAGTTACCACTACTCTGTAGATTTGATTTCCATAACCTCAAATATTCAATTGAAGAGGAAAATGTTCTTCTCTTAATTCTACACGGAATGCAAATCCAGACCAATACATAATATAATAAATCTTGAAACAGAAAAAAAAAGAGATAGGATAGAGTAAAAATGTTGAGTTGAGTGGAAGAAGGAGAAGAGTGACGGTGATGTTTTGAATCTCGATCAGAGTTATAGTGATTGCGAGGCAGCAACGAAGGTGATGTCGTCGGTGATTCTGATCAGTATCGACGGTGATGTTATCGGAGGCTGAAGTAAAGCGGAGGAATTAGGGCTCAGGACGAGTTACAATTTGTGTTTGCAATTCGAAGAGGAGAAACATGTGATTTGCTCCGCAGGACGGCGGCGTTGTCGCCGACAGCGTTTACTCAAAATCGGAACCTAATGGTAGCGATAGTTGCGTCATCAAGTGCGCACAGAGGGAGGAACATTGTAGTGGCTAGCGGTGTCTCTGGCAACGATCGGTGCCGCTGGCGACAGTTTTGATATTTGAAATTTGTTATATGAGTTATTGATTTGGTTTTGAATTAAAGAATAAGGGATTTTGAATCAATTGAGCGAATTGGTGTTCAATCTAACATCAAAACCTATTTTAGAACTATCCATTGAGTCAGAAATAACAATTTGGTCATATGAATATGTCCCTAGTTCCTCAATTCGTAAAAATAAAGTTGTTGGTTTCTGGTGTAGCGTTGAGTGACTTTGGTATGGCGTTGAACGACACTTTTGGGTGTTGAGCGCTGCTAAGAACAGTGAGCCACATGTTTTTGGGCACTAAGCGGTATTTTAAGGCGCTGAGCGATAATTTTCCCAGGAAGTCTGGACCTTTTTTCCGTATAATTCGCTAGGTGAGAGGTCTGATTTGCTAGGTGAGGGTTTGAGCGATAGGCGCTCACTATTTTGTAGTAGTGTTTTTTTTCTACGTTTTTCTAATTCTTGATTTGTCATGGATTGATGTAAATTGATTTGGTACATGTTTATTTTGTAGTTGGAATGGATAATAGTACTCATGTATAAGTGATTTTCAAATGAAATGGAAAGTGTGAATTAAGTATGTTGTGAAAGGGATTCCTGAGGGAAATCCTTATTGTTGTTTTGTAGTGTGATGTATTGAAGTAGGGACTCCAAGATTGAGGGATGATTCTGACGGTCTTAATACCTATCCAATTGCAAGTAGAGAAGGGTAGAGTATGTTGTGGAAAGTAGCAGGACTAGTTAACCTTGGTGTGTGGTAGTTTGATGGAGTGGTAGTTTGATGTGGGTGAGTTGTTTCACCACACACAAGGTCGGTCCCCCATGAGTTTGACACTGATACATGTATTTGGATGATCAAAGTTTAGAGTTTATATGTTTATTTTGTATTGTTTGATTTGAAAATTTATTGATATCCGGGTGGAGTTTTTTTTCACTTTAGCTTACCCTTCTTTCTTTCTTTGTGTGTGTTGTTTTCTCTTTGACAAAGATAATCTTAATGGTGTAAATAGAGTAGGATGTCTCTAGTGAGCATATGCTAATTAGTGGTAGAGTTGAGGCTTAGAATCAGATGTTTTGTAGTTTTTTTTATAAATTATAATACACTTTTGGTTTAATATATAGTATATCTTCTTGTAGTGTAGGATCGTGTATATAATTTGCTATTATATATTATATTTGGATAATTGTAATAGTAATTTATATGTTTTCTTTGAGTTAAATTTTTTATTATTAAAAATATGTAATGGATTTTATAATAGTTGAACATTATGAAAAATTAGGATGTTAGACAAAAACTCTCTATTATTAATAAAAAAAAAATTACAGTTGATTTGTAATTAAGAGTCTAAATTGATCTTTTTATCAAAGTTTTTTAACTAACTATTATTACTGTCTATTATTAATTAAAAACTAGTTTAGAATATAATTATAATAAGCTAAATCTTTGATACTAATGTTAAAGACAAGTTTAGACTTGAATTCACAAACCTATTATAAAATTTTATTAATAATAGAGATTTTTTAGATATCAATATCTTTTTAGTTTATAAAATAATATTTAAGTTAATCAATGTAATAACTAATTATTTTTGGTTGCTAAATTAATTGTTATTTAATGATTTTCTTATAATCGTTAGCTAGTTTTATAATCACTGAACAAGATATAATACAACTTGAAAAGTATATTTTGTTGGGTAGATTTTTTATAAGGTTTTAATGAGATATATTCTTGAAATAAAATACAACTCTTTAGAAATATCTTCAAGTCCCACATCAAATTCATACTATCCAAACTATTCGAACACTACATCATCCAAATCATTCCAGGGAAACAATTAAAATATTTAGAGTTATTATATGCAATTAAGTTATTACAAACCATTAAAAACTTATGAACTTATCCATTACGAGGTTCAAATATTCATTAATCCGTTGTCAGTTAAAATCCTCTTATTTACTTATAGCCAATAATATCATGATCTCTCATAAGATTATAACAAATTTATTGATTTTTATTTTATTTTATTATAAATACATGACAATAGCACGAAAAATATTCACTCATATTCAATATTCTAGTACACTTTTTATTCACCTATGCAAAAGTCTTCCTCACTTTAAGTTGTCAAACCACCAACTTCATCCTATATTTCTCTCTAGCTCTCTCCTACTTGATTAAGGTTAAAATTAAAAATAAAAGAATCAGTCCACACGTGTTGTGAACCAAAACGACGGTGGATTTGAACCAGAAAAGATTTGGATTCACATGCAGAAACAAGTTCACACAGACCCCACTCACCAAAAGTCGTCCATGGCTGGTGAAACCATTTAGAATTTGTGGTTTTTGTGGATTTTTAGGTCGTTAAAATTGATATGACGCGTTGATTTCATTTTAAGGTGAATTATTTAAGAAATTGTAATTTGTTCATCTGTAAGAAATTGTAATTTAAGAAATTGTGAATTATTTAAAATTGATATGACGCGTTGATTTCATTTTAATTATTTCTAGAAACTATTCTAAACTGATAAATTTTCTGAAATTCATCACATTTTCAATGATGCTATTTATGCAAAGAGGGAATGGTGCCATTTAAAAAAAATTAATAAAATCTATTATATCAAACATAACTTTTTTCATGATTAAAAAAAGTTTTACTCATTTTTATGAAACGCGACATTTCTTAATACAAAATAATTTTTTTAATAAATATTTATTCATTCATAATAAAATTGAAGTTTATCTCACTCTAATAATATCTAATTAAATTATGAGAGTAAAGTTTTTTAAATGTTTCTTCTTTGTCAAGTGATGCTCTTTAGGAGAAGAGGGAATAATGCTATCATATAAAACACAACAGTCTGAGTCACAACAATATATAAAACAGGACCATCTAAATCCCTTTTGTCATATGACGACCTAAAATTGACGAGAAATAAGGTAGTTCCAAACACTTTCTTCAATAATACGTAACAAGAATGACAGCAATGATATAGAATTAATTCAATAAATAAAAAGATAAGTTCGACGAGAAGTTTGAGAGACAATGATGTTGCTGCCTTATTTTCAACGTTGAAAAGTCAAACAAATAAATTTTGAATGTTTTTAAACAGGGATATTAATGTTTTTACAAAATAAAAAGTTTCTCGTTAAGATGGAAATGTTGAATTTCCAACACGGCACTGAATACAGGTTCCCACGTTTCTCTCTCACCTCTTGTCCTTATGTATGAAACCGTATCATAACCATCAACACTAGAAACTCATTCTTTCTTTTTCATTCATATAATTCACATAATAACATTATTGGTTCACATTTCCAAAAAAAAGCATTTTGCACTTTGACCTAGGCTCTATTCAATATAATATACACCATAAAATCACAAGTCTAGAACGAGGGAAGAGGGGAGGGGGTGATTTGAGTTTAAAACTTTTTGTAATTAAGTTTTAGATGTTGTTTGCAGGGGTTAAATGGTATGCACATAAAGTTGAACACTTAAAAAAATTTATAAAACATTCAGAAAAACGGTTAAACAAATAACAAGGAAGAAGACTTGTTTTTGTACTGGTTCACTAGATCTAAGTTATACCTAATTCTCCTTTAAACACCGTTAAATGTTCCCTTAATCTTTGAAAAAATTACAACAAGTTTAACCACTCTTAGTTTACAATGAGTATAACCACTCTTGGTATCATTTAATCCAACTAATTATTGTTTAACTTCCCTGAGTTAAATAAACGAGTATCTTAAATTACTCTTGATTTTACAAAAATAGCAAAGTGTTTTTCTTTAAAGAAGTAAAAATATTAACTCTTTTAGAGAGGATATTTGAGCAATACAAAATTTATCTGAAAAAAATTCTTACAAAGATTTTTCTTTTACAAAGAGCTTAGACGAAGAAGATGAAAGAGAGTTTTGACAGTGTAAGAGTATAACAATAAAGTTAATGTTAGTTCTTGTCTTCTCTTCATAAGGTCTTTCATCAATTGGAGATAATCTGGGTGCAATGGCAGCTAGCATGACAAGTACTTTTCTCATACGCTTGTTTTCGTATTCATTTTCTTATAGCAAGGTCAGAGCCATGTTAAGATTAAATTCTTCATGAATACCACCTTTCACTTCCCACGGATGAACTGTAGTGAACTTGGACAAATGAGTAAAGAGCTTGATGTGATCCACATAGACCTCTTGATCATCGATGTCGCGCTCGACTCAAATTGATGTTTCAAATTAAATGCAGTAATTGGGGAATGACTCCTGGGTCGTCTTTCAATGAATAACTTTGGTTCAATCAAATGATCAAACACTTAGTAAGGAGGTTTTTTGAACAGATTGTGCGAACTAAATTAACTCACTAAAACACGAATTAAACAATGATTAAAAATAGTTGGTCATTAGTTCAATTGCAATGCTTCATATCCTTGATTAACAACAAATTACATGCTCCTTTCACCCCTAATCCAACACAAATTAACCAACTAAGCGAAGGTTAATCTGGTCTTCAAGAATCTGAAGTAAGCAAACACAATGAATATGTCTAATCAATTATGCACACATAGATTAATCAACTAAGCGGAAATTAAACACGAATTAAGCAATTAAGCGTGTACCTAATTGCAAGCACATAACAGATTAAGCATTATGCAAGGTATGAGAAGCAAAATCACAATGACAGCTCAAAAATCTCAAGGAAAACAATGTAATTTCCTAGTGTCCAACCACACAAATTCAGCCTTCCATAAAAACAACTTCAACACAATGAAAATGAATTACAACCATAACAACATAGGCAAGAACGAAATTGAAACTGAATTTGGAATGCGAAAATGAAACTAAAAGTGAAGCATTACTGGAAAAAGAAATTAACACAACAAATGAATTACATACAAGAAACGAAAACGAAATTAGAATGCAAAGTGAAATTGGAAATAGAACTTGAAACGAAATTGTAATGTAAAAATGAAAATGGAAATGAAATGTAGAATCAAAGAAACGAAATGAACCCAGAAAGCGAAATTGCTATCAAACTTGAAAATCGGAATGGAAATGAAAGTGCACAAGAAACAAGGAGAGAAAAACGAAAATGCAGAACCAAAATTAAATTACTGAAATTGAAGGTGTTGGAGAACGTAAATGAAACCTAAGATAAAAGCTTTGTTTTTTGTCCAAGAAGCTGAAGAAAACGAAAATACAATGAATGAGAGTTCCTAAGGCGTGGTTACTGCATGAGCACTAAACCTTAGGCTAGCCAAGTCAACCCCAAAATTGGCCCAATATTCAATTCTGACCCAAAATTAAAAGAAATACAATTACAAACGAAATTAAAAACAAATGTTGATGTGGAAAATAATAAATGATGTGACAACCCTCTTCATGTCCCAATTATATTTCCAAAATTTGACCTGAAAATAATAATGGGAATAATTAAGCTCAGATAATTAAAATTAATTAAAATATGAATTATTGGTCAAATTAAGCCTATATAGCAAAGTTGAGAAAATAATGGAAAGTTAAACACAATTCACTAATTAAATTTGGTGCAGAAAGCTAAGTGAATATGACAAAATAATGATTCGTCACCTCTACAGGTATTGAGTCACGATGTCCAACTAGTGATAGTTCAATTTCCATTCTTATTTTTTCATCCTTCGAGGATTTTTGCCGACGAGTAGATTGTGACTCATACCAGATAAATGTCATAGCCCCCGTGGATATGTGATATGGTGATGAATGTTTAAGGTTTGGATATATTTCTCTTGTCATAGAAGGTGCAAGAAGAGAAACTATGGAGTTTGGTGGAAGGTTCAAATATTCGGGTAATGGTACTTGGTGATGTGATGATTGATAAGGAATGGTCTCATAGGGTATATCAATGGTGTGTTTGAATATTGATTCGAAGATGGGTAGATTTCTGTGGCTGTCAAGTGAGGGATGAACTTCATAATCTTTGTTGTGAGGAATGTTTAAGAGTGGATAGTTGAAGGGTTGACATAGTGTAGGTTGGAAATTTGGAGGATAGAACGATGATATGTTTAAGGTGAGCTTTGGGGTTGAGTTAGGTGCTAAGGGAGATTCAGGTGTGACTTGTTCATGAGAAGTTTGAATTGTCATAGATTTATCTACACTAGATTGAAATTGAGGTACTATAGAGATTGATGGTTTAGGGTTACCTTGGTCTGTAGATTGCTCTACGATGACCATATTTGTTTCTTCAGTAATTTGAGATCCTTCCATGATTGACTTCTTAGGTACGGATCCATAAGAGGGTTGAGCGAAGCTTTCAAAGGGAATGGTTTGAAAAGGGGTGTTGGATAATGTTAATGGAAAAAAATTTTTTGCAACATTTCTAATACAACACTTTCGTCAAATACAGGATATTTCAAGAAGTTGTTAAAGCTCGACCTTGTAATTGGTTTTAAATAATAATTTCTTTTCGAGTGTTATTCAAAATATCTAATGTAGGGTTTGTAAGGACTTCCTTTTAATGAACAATTGTTTAGTATTAGAAGCTCTTATATTCAAAACTAAAATGCAACTGCAGGTTTTATAAGCGAAGAGTTGAGAGAAAAGTAAACAATAAATGCACAAATATTTCTATATCGGTTCGCTCCAACTAAACTATGTCCAATCTCCTTTATCCATAAAGGGTTCCACTATAATCTTCAACAATATTACAATTGAGTATTCTCACTGCTCCTAGTAGCCCCCGATACGCTACCTAATTGAGTTTCACTCACTCCTAGTTATGCAGTATTCTTAAACAAAATTATTCTTACTCTACTAGAAGCTTCATGATGGCTCAAGATCGCCCAAGAGAGAGAATCTAGTCCCATCTTCCATATATGACTCCAACTCCTCTTGAACTTCCTTGGCCATTGCTAGGGGGTATGCCATCAATTGGTCTGTTTCATTGACTCAAATGAGATTGAAGAGGATATCACCTACCAAGTTGACCAACATTTCATAGACCCATATAATTATTGAAGTTGAATGTGTATATGCATTTCATGACTATGATGGTGATGTCGAGGAATTAGAAGGAGAAATACAAAGACAAGAAGAAGAATATGATGATGAAGATTAAGAACAAAAACAAGAACACGATGATGATGAGGACGCAGAAGAAGAATAAGACAATGATGATGACAATCACTCAATTAAGAGATCTATTATGCTTTATCAAACTTTAATTTCAAAAACATATGATGTAGTGTATACCATGTTCAAAGTTGTATGCATAAACTTTACATTCACTTTATTTTGTACTAAATATGATATCCATCTTATGTTTCTACCAACTGTATTTCAAAATATAACCCTGGTTTAATCCTCTGCATTGTTTCACTTCACTTTTAACCATTTCAATGAAGTAATGACAAGAAAAGGTCCATCATGTCCTGATAAAGGCAAGGAGATAACAAAACCTAATTAAGAAGAGGTAATGACAGACACACTATATATTGAGGGTTCCTACAACACTACTATCCATTGTTGCCCTCACTCCATCGAATGTCGGACCATCACATGCAACACACCCTCCTAAGCTACCCACAACAGACCTTTTAGTTCATCATGTAGTTGATATGTCACCTTCTACATTCATCAGGACACCTTTGGACTCTACTTTTATACCTCCCTCATTATTCATACCATCTTCAAATATTCCTACATCATCTGGTAATCCTAATTCACCTGGTGATGGTTTTGACGCCCCTTTCCATGTGGACCCATGATTGAATCTTATGGTCGAGAGTAATACCTAATAATCTTTGTAACTAATTTTTATGACATGACTTGTTTATGTTTTCCTTAATTCAAATTACTTTCATTTATTTATATGTAGGTTTCTTCCATCCATAGTTGCTTCTCAGGCAATCACAAGGTCAATTAAGCAAAAAAAAATTAAGTCTTGGCCTACATGGAAAACAATACTTGCAGAAGACAAAGACCCATTATGACAACGATTTAAGGTGAAAGTGCATCAAAATAATTATCATTTCCTATTTATGTAAGTTAAATAAAATGCAAAACATAGTACATCAATTCTAGTGTTTGTATGATTTATTATCACAGATGAATGTGCAGTTGAGCCTTAAACATGAAAGTCAAATTCATAGAAATTTTTACACCAAAGCATCTCATAGGCTATTAGAGATGTTTAGAGATATGTATGCAATGCATGAGAACACCCTTACTGGATTGGAGAGAAGATTTGGAACTCTTTACTAGCACATTGAAATTCGCCAAATTATCGTAATAAATGTGTTACTGCATGAGGAATAGAGCTTCAAAAAAGAGTGGGACCTTACATACAAGTTAATGAATCAACGTTCATGAACATGCTATTAGCATGGTAAACCTTCATTCCTTTAGTATCCATTACCTATAACTTATGTTTTCTAAATTTTATGTACATATATAACTCTATATTTTGTTACAAGCTTAAGAACTAGGGTAAGTTGTCCATGATGATGAGGTTTTCCAACAAACTCATCTTCGGAAGGGATCTGGTCAGTTCGTTGATGAAAGGCGATGAATCACTATTTTATACTATTCACTTAGCTTTTGACACCGAATTGTATTAGTGAATTGTATTTAATTCTCTATTATTGTTTCATTTTAACTATTTGGGCTTAATTTTACTAATAATTCTCATTTTAATTAATTTGAATTATTTGGGTCTAATTATTTCAATTATTATTTACAGGACAATTTTGGAATCATATTTTTGGACAATAAGACTCTAGCCACGTCAACATTATAGTTCAATTTTGTTTTGAATTCGTTTATAATGTAATTGGGTCAAACTTTATGACTTTGGACCCATTTTTGGTCAAATTTAGGAGAAGCCCATATGGAGGGAATTTTTGTCTTTTAGGGTTATTAAACCCTTGAATCGGATTTTAGAAACTCTCTTCTTCTCCATTTTAAGTTTTTGCAGCCTCCCCTAGGGGTTTTAGGTTCTTTCTTTCCCTTCCCTTTTTATGTATTGAATCTTGTCTTTAATTCCAATTTCATTTTCGTTTTGTACTCTTGCTTCAATTTACGTTTTATATTATTGCATTTCGTTTACCATTGCATTTCGTTTTTCCCCTTTCTATTCCAGTTTGTGTTTTGTTCAATTCCATTTTCAACTCCGTTTACATGTCCAGTTTCATTTGCAATTTAATTTTGTTTTGTTGTTTGCATTTCATCTTGATGGTAGCTTGAATCTGTGTGAGTTGGTAATTGGGGATATTGCATTTCTTACTTGAGATTTATGGATTGTAAATTTTAATCTGTTGTCTTACCTTGCATTGTATTAAGTTTGTTCTGTGTTTGCAATTAAGTATACGCTTAGTTGCCTAATTGGTGTTAGTCTTCGCTTAGTTGATTAATCTATGTGGTGTAGAATCAATTGAATATGTGTGTTTCATTTGCTTAGTTTGCAATTTGAAGATTGGATTAACCTTTGCTTAGTTGGTTAATTCGTGTTGGATTAGGTGTAAGATGAGCTTTTGATTTGTTATTAATCAAGGATAGGAAGCATTATAATTGATCCAAATGCCAACCTGTTGTTAAATCTATGTTTAAATTGTGTGTTAATTAGTTCATTTCATTTCGCAAAACAACCTTTAAAATCCCTCACCATGTATTCGACCTATTGTCTGAACCACATTTGGTCTTTGAGAGACGACCTAGGAGTCACTTCCTAGTATTATACTGCACTTAATTACATATTAATTTAATTCGGATACGACCTCGATCAAAAGGTCTTGGAGGATACATTTAAGCAAACACTTTTAATATTAATTGTTTTAGACTTTAAACTTATGCTACTATATCATTTACTAACACTGTATATCAGTCCAGCCCACACCAATCTAGTGACTTTCACAACAATAGAATGATGAACAAGAACAAGACCATGAAGATGATGACTATTTAGGCTCACCATGTCAAAAAAAGACTTTTTATATCGGTTAAAAATGACTTTTTATATCTATTTTCGAGTAGCTATAGGAGCATGATGTATATCGGTTAAAAATGACTTTTTATATCAATTTTATATCATTGGAAAATTTTTGAAAAAAGACATCACCATATTTGTTACTATTTTCAATAAAATCATACATAACCCTTACAATAGAATCCAATGTTTCAGATAAAAAATATTGTCGATAAAAGAAAACTTTTACCCTTTGTTTACTTGAATGGATTTGGGGGAGAGTGATTGAGTGGATTTGAGAGGATTTGAAAATAAATTTGTTGTTTATTTGAGTGAATTTGGAGGTAAGTGAAAGTAAATTTGGAAGCACTGTTTGTGAGAATTAGTGTAGGATTTGATTGATGTGACAAATTAAAAAAATTTACTTCCAAATCTACTCTCATTTACCTCCAAATTTACTCAAAAAAACAACAAAAAAGTTTATCTTCAAATCCTCTCAAATTCACTCAGTCACTCTTCCCCAAATCCATTCAAATGAACAAAGCCTTAAATATATAAATTATGACATTTAACATCACTGTAGATGTATGAGACCGAGATAATAACGTAACTATTCTTCTAAAATGCAACATATGGAATGCCAATTTTAATAGAACATTTGCCAATGATTCGTCCACAAAATTGCACGGCATTAAGCTCCTTGTGAACCTCTCTTTGTCATATGCATCAACCTTCACTATCATAACAAAATCATCAACACCCATTTATATTACTTCTTCTTATATTCAATCTTCAAATTGTACTCTCTCTGCATATGTTTTTTAACTAGTTATTAAAATTGTCCGTCTTCAAATTATATCATATTCCCAGAGCTCAAAATAAATAAGATAAAAACATGATATCGTTACTGTTGGTCATGTTCATGCTTAACAAGACAAACTAAGGTTTACAACGATAGTGATTTTAACTAACTGGTGCAACGTATTTAGGCTCATGCCCCAAGAATACTATGTTGAAATAAAAATTTGTAACCCAAGTTTGAAATTCAGAACATAAAGCACAATATTTCATAGTCCACCCAATTTATCAAACAGGTTGCTTAAGTCACATGTTAAATGCAATCCCTAAAGCATTCTTTGTGATTGCGGGTCCTCACGTGTGACTCATGAAGATTTCTACCAAATATAGGACACCCTAAAAGTGCACAGACAGATGCAACAACATGAATTCTACTTAATGCACAATTCATCACAAGACTAGTATTAAGTGTAAACTATAAACAACACCCACAAAGCAGAGAAAATATAACATACACAACTAAAAGAGAGAAACTTTTAGTGATGTAAGATTATTGAAGAAAACTAAAATATTTTTTTCATGGAATAAAACATGCTCAGGTGAAAATATCAAGCTGAACATCCTAGACCATAAATTTCAAGCCACAAGGAAAAGAAAAGACTAGTAGATACAACTCACTGAACAAAATCCTAAAAGCACAAATTTATACCATTATTTGCATTTTAATGAGACAATCTTTTCTTGAAAGGAAAATTCATTTTTCTCAAAATATGCATTGTACACTGTAAAGTAAACATCCTGACCTTTATAAATGGAACAAGGGGAAGTTGAATAACAACCAGGATTGGCAATTAGACGTGCATTCTTTATTTCCTCCCTTAAAACCTCTGTCAATCCATATACAACTTCTTTTTGGATAGAAATTACTGATTAATTCAGGCATTAAAACCAAATTACAAAACGAGAAAGAGGTTTCAACCTAAGACTCAATCTTCTCATATATTATATAGATGAACACTTGAAAAGAAATAAATGTTGACAGGTCAAATTCATAATCCACGTCATAAAAGTCTGCATCCTTCAAATCTGGCAAGTCTTGGATGGGTTAAGATCAAATAATTTAATTTACTTGACAATACATCAACATCCATATTTCAAATGACACCTAGAGGATTGTTCAAGAAAATGATGATTATAAATAACAACAACATCCATGATCCTCATAAAAAAGGTATGTTAATCTCACTTAGAAGAAGTAAAACAGATACCTCACGACAATACCTCTATAAAAAAATAACAAAAAATTAACAAAAATATCTCTTTAAAGTACATAATATCATTCTTGAAACCAACCATACCCGAGTGCTCAGATGTGGGAATATAGAAGAGATTGGTTGCCCCGCTTTCCTATCGGGAGTCATCAGTGCAATCCCAAATTATGGATGATTTGCCATGAGCCACAAAATCTAACCAAAAACTCTTCACAATCTCACAAAAAAATAACACCAGATCATAAAAGAATCTCACAATCTCGAACTCGACATTGTCGTCCAGGGGGTTGTCGATGATAAGGATGTCACACTAAACGATGCAAGAAAAAAAAAAGGAGAATAAGAACACTGCTACCTAGGGTTTTAGTTCAATAGCCTGAACAAAATAAATTTGAAAATACGAAATAGACATCTTTCTAGCTATACCGCTATAAAAAATGTATTTTGTAATGGTGATTTATGTTTATGAACATATACTTGTTCTATACTTATGATGATGATTACATCTGCAGCCAATACTTGAACACGTGATATCTCAACCCATCAAAGAGCTCTCACCACTGAATTACATTACAATTTTCATTAAAACTTACTTAAATTTTATTACAATATCACTTCTAACTTTTACATTTTTCTTAGGTCTTATACCAAATTATAGTTGGTAACACTTAACCCTGGATAAGAGTCACTCGTCCATCATGAAACAACACTGACATGCAACGCGCATTGTACTTATTCTTTGGTAAACAAACGTTGACTTTTGGCGAGCAGTTATCAATGTTTAGTAGGCAATTATAACCTCTACTGAGTAGTGCTCAGCTTTTGACAAATCACTATTAACCTTCACTAAATAGTTTCCGATCTTCAACAGTATGCTATTAACCTTCACTAGGTAGTGTTCAACCCTCAAGAGTTCGCTAACTTTCACTGGATAATATTCACTCAACAATCAACATATAATGTGTTATAATGTGTTATGCAACCGATTGTCCTAAGAAGACATCATTGTTTGCAAAGCCAAAGGATAAGCTACATACTATATCGTGTGACACTTGGGTTTGATTTTCAGTTATAAAAACATATTTAATAACTTGCATTTTGCAGCATGTCCATATACCTTAAGTGTAAATAAGTGACGAGAATATCATGTGTTTCCAACCTCGCACTGTAATGTTTAAAGTAGTAAAAACTATAAATAGTTAAATTAAAAGATCCGAATCACAAATAATTCAAAATTAAGAATCTAATGCTTAACAACACAATAGCCGACTCGTATAAATTTCTTTTCAAACCGTCAATTTTTATTTTTATTTTTTGTTTTCTAATTTTCTACAATATTATTGCAAGTAAGCATGAAAAATTATCTGCTAATAAAGTTAACTATTAACTACTATGGTTGATAAAAGAAACAAATCGACTGAGCAGGGAGACAGCGTTGTCAGAATCTGGACTGAACAAATGAAACACGTGGTTTTCTCCTTTTGCCTCCATAACCTCTGCAACACCCTGCCACCCACACTTCTCTACCGACTCCTTGTAATACCAACCCCGATCCCTCATCAAATCATTCTCAGCAACAAAGATCATCACTCTCCTGCAAGCTAGCTTTGCCAGATTCGGATCCGTAGCCGGGTTGATCAACGGGTCGTCGGATCCTGTCGAGGTGGGACAAATAAAACGCCACAAATTATCCACCGCTGCAAGATGTTCAGGCTTTTGGCTCTCACTTCCGATTCGCTCCACGCCCCAAAAGTAGGGATGCACCAAAACAATCCCCTCAACGTTAACACCCGGAAGCCCGTGGATCCCCGCCCGAATACACATATTGTGTGCGATGTTTGCTCCCGCACTGTCCCCACCGTAGAAAACCTTCCCGAAATCAACGTGGCGATTGAGGCACTCCTCAGGGCCGTTTCCGTCGAAATGGGACGCCACCCACTTGAGCGAGGTCCATGAATCTTCATAGGCAATGGGAAGGGGGTGCTCTGGTGCTCTTCTGTAATGAACAGATACAGCAAAGATGTGGGCCTTGGAAACAAGTGAGTTGAGGAATTTATGGTAAGGAGGAGAGTATGGTGTTTCTATGCAGAACCCCCCACCATGGAAGTAGACTAGGAGAGGAAGCTTTTGGGTTTGATCACTGACGTTCGGAATAAATATCCTGGCCGATACGTCGTCGTCTTTCGAGATTACGATGTCTTTGGATTCCACGTTTGTTTCGGTATCGAAACCCGGCGGGGCGACGTCGCAGCCGGCAAGTCTCTGGACGCTACCGTCTTTGTAGATTTTGAGAAAGGGTGAGAAATCGAAGGCTACTTCGGTAGAACTGGAATCCATGGCCGAAGGCGATGGAGAAGAAAGTTGTTAGTTTGTGTGATGTGGGAGAGGGATTGTTATAATGTGCATGCAGAAGCATTGGTTGGCGTGGAGATGGTCAACTTTCTAGGGCTATTATGTAGGTAAGGTAAGGTTAAAAGTCATTCTAGTTCCTCAAGTTATACTTTTTAATATCTTCGCATCTCATAGTAAAACTTCAATACTGACAGATGGATGATTAAGTAATATCATATGAAGCGGAACCAGAACCACTAAATTATTTATATTTATTTTTCTTTTTTATCTCTTATAACTTTCAGTTGTATTTATGTTAATAATATGTAAATTGGAATTTAAAGAAAATTGAGCATTTAATGGTCAAGAAGAGCTTAAACTTGATTTTCTTAAAAAGGAAAAATAATTTATTCAAAGTTTACTACTTATTTATTTACAAAATGTACAAACTGAGAGTATATTTTGAGAAAATGAGTTTATTATATATATTTAAGATCATTACTGAAGATACAAGTTTATTTTTTCTTTTCTTTACATTTGTTTTGTTGGTACAGCACGATTATCCAATACCTGTTATTTTGGTATCATGTTTCATAAGTTAGTTAACAAATGGTCAGTTACAATTATTTTATTTAGTTTTTTACATTTCTTCAAGTCATCAGAAAACTAGGGAGTTGGTGTCCTGTACACAATTTATACTATCCAGCTATAAGTGAATATGTTTGTACTCAACTAAAAGTTATCCTCTTCATATCAAGAAACAAATCGGTCTGTTCATACTCAACTACAAGTTGACCTTCTTCTTACCTAATCAAAAGCCAATATCTTTCATATCTAGTCATAAGCCTCGTACTCGACTACAAGTTAACCTCTTCCTACTTAATCAAAAGCCAACATCTTTGTCAATACTCAATTTCGTCCGGATTAACCAATATATTTATTTTATTTTATTTTCATCATGAGTGTGAAATAGAAATACAAAAAAGTAAAAAATAAAAATAAAAATAAAAATAAAAAATAAATAAATAAAAAGACCGTTCGTCCTCTTCCTTTCGGACCGTTCGTTCTCGTCCTTATGTGACCGTTCGTCCACTGCATTGCTCGACCGTTCGTATTCACCCTTTCGCTGATCGTTCGTCTTCTATCCTAAGCAGACCGTTCGTCCTCTACCATGCGTATCAATGACGCTCGCCCGCATGTGCTCAACCGTTCGGTCATTCAGTTTGATAGGACGTTCGTTAATTCTCAGCCTCAACCGATCGCTCATCCCCAATTGTTCACCATTTCGGTCTCAATGACGTTCGGCTCCTTCCCCTGCACGGCCGTTCGGTCTTTTCCTTTATTCTCAATCGTTCAGCTTTCCAGCTTATGGCCGTTCGACCTCACCTCAACCGTTCGGTCATCATCAAGCTTTCCACACACTACCGTTCGGTCATACTTGTGACACCCGGGCACGGAGACGAGGGCGGGGAGTGACGCCGGTGCAAGAAGCATGGTGCAGGGGGCACAGACAAGGAGCGGCTCCTGGCAGCTTCGGGTGGAAGGGGTACATGGATGAATCGAACCTACACCGGAATGAGAGGGATCTGGAGACTGTGTAGGTATGGGACTATACGGTTGAAGGATAGCTTAAAGGAATTGATTTGACTACTCATATCACCAAAATGCATTTACTTTTCGGTAGCCTGACTCATAAGAACTCCATGGTTAAGCGTGCTTAGCATGGAGCAATTCTAGGATGGGTGACTGATACGACTGTCGCGGTCATACAAATTTGATGTGCACAGAAATTAATGCAGTATATTTTCTAGGAAGTGACTCCTAGGTCGTCTCTCAAGGACCAAATATGGGTTAAGTCTTAGATCTAACACGAAGTGGTGGGGTTTTGTGAATGGTTTTGTACGGAAAACTAAAATAGCAGTGCAGAAAATGAAAATGCAGTAAATATTGAAATTACAGTAAATAATAGAAAACCAAAGACAGTAAATTTAGAGAATGGTAAAAACGAAATTTAACTTTTTAACATAACCAGAAAATGTAAATCAACAAGTGCGGTGAAAATAAAAATTGAAAAACAACTGAATAACGTTTGAGAATGTAAATTGAAAACATAATTCTGACAAATTTAAAATGCTCAACTGAATTTTATGGCAGAACAGAATTGGAATTAAAATGCAAAATTGAGATTGTAATTGACAAACTGCAGTAAATGGAACATGCAAATGAAATCAAACACAAAACCTCCCCAAGAGGGGAGGAGAAAATCAAAGCATTGCTTCCTAAATTCCTACTCCTCAAACTCTAATCTAAATTCTCCTACTGAAATCTCCTAAATTCTACTTCCTTTGCTTCTCTGCATGCTGATGGATTTATATCTAAAATCCTGAACCTACTCCCGTGAGCATCTTTTCTTTGTCTTCCCGTGAGCAAATAGGATGAGGGCCCCTCCATTATGTCATCTTCTAGCCGTGATGTGTAGCTTCTTTTCTCAATTCTTCTACTTCCATCAGGACGTGCTGGATTGGACTGTAATATGCAGCGTGAAGAATGGAACCATAAGCTGTGAGCTGCACTTGGATGTAAGTTTGCGCCCCATGCTCTCAAGCTGCTGGATGCTTCTCAAGAAACCGTGTGAGCTTCAATCCCTCAACGTGGTGGCTGCTGCTACTATGGAAGACCGAGAACTTCCTCCTCTCTTGAAAACATGGACGGACGTTGCTGGACTCCTTTGGTGTGTGACCAAGAGCTTTCCCAAGGTGTGTGCTGGACGCTTCTTCTCCTCTTTTCAAGCTTGCTGGATGCTTGGAGGCTGCCTTTGGATGGTGCCTTGCTGTTGAAACACTGCACCTGTGAGTGTTGTTTCTTCTCCAACGTGTTGCTTCTTGTCTCTAGCAAGGTGAACCTTCAATTTGGATGAAAGAAATAAGTGGATGAAGTGATGGATGCTGCAGTTGCTGAACCAAAAACCGTGAGCTCCTTTTCATTTTGCAATTCCCAAGTTTGCTGTGACAGGATGTGCATCGTTCCAGCTCCAAAATAATTCATGTGGTGATGTAAATTGCTTTCAATTCTGATAGCAAAATAAACATCACGTGCAAATACTTCTCTTATGCCAAAAAGAATTTTCCATGGGCCCATGACAAGGTGGTATGGCCGTGAACATCATTTAGGTGACCCTTGCATTTTGGATCCATGAACATTAGCTTTCAAAGTGGTAGCCCCCTCTTTGATTCTATATAAAACAAAAAAATGTGAGAATTCAACGTGGTCCCTTATTTCCATTCACTTTGTGATTTGTTTAAAGGAAAGATGCCTTCTCCTTAGGTGGTTACAGCTGCTCCATTTTTCTTTTGGTGGGCCATGTGTATATACTAAGTTATTTAAGAGAAGAAAGAACAAAGCCATTTCATGGTGATGTTGAAAAACGTGAACTCCTTTTGCTTCAACGTGGTCCCATGCCATTTACAAAGTTGATTCCTTATATGGTTTTCAAACCACTTCCACGTGAACTAAGTCACCAAATAGGCCACCAATAAAAAAATAACTTAGCATAACAATTTAGAATGAAATATGCTTCTCCAAAAGAAAATATTTTGTTGGACCGTGATTTCTTTTTAAGCCAGCAACATGTATCTCTCCAAAGCTTAAAACATAATAGATGCAAATTTCTTTTTGTCTCAAATATTATCCAATAATTGTTTCTGTAATCAATAATGAAAATAATAAGCTCAGATAATTCAAATTAATTAAAATAAGAATTTCTGACCAGATTAAGCTCAATCAGTAAAAACGGGAAAATACTGGACAATTAAACATAATTTCCTGATTAATTTTAATACAGTAAACTAAGTGAAGTGAGAAAAATAATGATTCATCAAAATAGACCACACTTAGTCTTTTGCACTCCTGGGCAAAATTAAGACGCAAATCAGGGAATGGTTCAAAGGACTTTCAGGGAAACGACACAAACTCAGCAGACAGAAAAATAAAAACTCGCAAGAAAATAAAAAGAATTTACAGAATTCTCAAGAAGTCTGGACAAAGAAAAGAAGTAGAAATTATCCAACACAAATCAAATAAAGCAGATACTTACAGAAATCATCCAAGCAATTCAAAGCAGGGTAAAATAATCAATCAGCTCAAGAGGTGATTCAAAAATGTCAAAACCTCACAGATGCACTATAGTGTTTCTCTCAAGTGTCTAGGGTAAACATTTCAACTCAATGCACTCAAGAAAGCAAACAAAAATTGACTTGGCAAGCTTCTAATATCAACACTCAAAACATATGCACGTTTAGATCAAAAGGTCTTTACTGGGTTGTAATGGGGCCAAGGACAGGGGAGGATAAATATGGATAAGTAGCTATAGCTCAGAAGAAATAGAGGAGCACTGGGGAAAAAATGTAAACACAGTGAAATCTCACCCAAACCTCTAATTCAATCCTCTTCTCGACTCCATTATTCACAAAATTATTTTTCAATTTTCTCTTTTTCTCATCATTTTTTTCATCCTGTCTCTTTTCTTTTCTCTCTTTATCACACAACAGGATATAATTTATATTTTCAAAACATGATGAGGAACCAACTAGCCAATTTATCAGAATTCCCAAGGAGACCACACTTATTCTCAAAATACTTCTATAGCTCCAGACTTTCCTAAGGTTAAGGTAATCATTTGTTTTTCACTTAGGATCAGTGTATGAGCTTCAACACAAAGAAATATATACAGTATAGGCTCAAAGGAGTTATCAAAGGATAATAACAAGGGAGGATTATTTGGCTAAAGAGGCTCAAGAATAAAATTGCCTTTATCACTTCTGAACATGCATATCAATCAAGGATATCTAAAAGAATCAAGCCAAGGCATATGTGCAAGCAATCAAGAGACATATCACACAAGAAAGAACATAAATTGGCTCAAATCTCACACAGGGTATTCGTCACAATCAAATCAACCTCTTAAACGTTATAATTATCTTCCAAGCAAAGAAAAGCAAGGATTTCAAACCATAAGTATTAATGAAGTGAAGGAAAAATCTACAACTTAGACAAACTCCAGAAATCAAGAGAAAAATGTAAAATTTATTGCACACAAAACACACTAAAAACCACTTAAAACAGAAAAAAATTTAACACTCAAAACAAAAAATTTAACACACAAAATACAATCTAACAGAAAAATCAGAATTTCTTCCCAGTAGACCACACTTAAATCACACAATGTCCTCAGTATGTTACAATCATCAGATTAACAATTTCAGAGCAGCAAATAATATAGACAAGTGCAATAAAAAGTTAAGAAAAATGGGAAGAAATTTTCAATAACATCCATCAGTAGATGTTATCAGTGACATCCATCAGCAGATGTCTAAAACACATAGCACCTATCAGTAGATGCTAATTAATTTTTTTATTTATTTATTTATTTATTTATTTATTTATTTTTTATTTTTTTAAAAAATAGTGATGACCTGTACTGTGACAACAGTTTCGGTGGGAATGACCGAAACTGTTGCTACAGTGGAAAGCAATTTGGCTATAAATGGCCCGCTCCTCCGCGTCCAGCGCCATTTCCTGACTTCCACTCTCTCTGCTCTTCTCTTCTCTCTCTACCCTCTCTTCTCTCGAGCGTCTGGATCTCTGCAGGGAGCCTCTGCCACCGTGCCAACTGAAGAGTCTGAGATCCGCGAGGAGCTTCTCTACCAGCTCTACTTCTCCAGGTAAGTCCTCTGCACCTTCCTTCTTTCCTTCTTTCTTATCTTTCTGCTTGCTTTTTCTGCTTTTATTTATGATTTTCGTTCCTTCATTTAAGCTTACTCTGTTTTGCTCTCCCTTTCCCTTTTCCTGCTTTCCAGATCTTTCATTTTTTTTTTCTTTTTCTGCTTTCTTTTCCTGCTTTCATTTAAGCCTTCAGTTCCTTCTTTATTTTCAGCTCTTATTTGCTTTCTTCTTCACCTGCTAAACACTTAAAACACATAAAACACAATTGTCTTAAAACTTAAGGGGTATATCGGCTGGAAACCAGACGTTAATCTCCCTTCGATTGAAGGTATGGCAGAGACAATCGGGTAGAACAACGCCACGTACCCCACTTAAAAATAAATAAAACACAGAAACATAATATACAAGAACAATATGGACAAGAACAACCGGACAACTGGACGTAGATCCGTTTAGGACCCTTTTGCAAGGACCGTGAAACAGATCTGAGACCAGACACTGAAACATCAAATACAGACTGGACAAAATAAATCTAAAAGGAAACAAGAACAAATAAAGAAAACAGAGAACTAATCTAATTTTTTTTTTATTTTTTTTTTATGCTTTTGTTCTTTTTATTTTTATATATATATTTTTTTTTATTAAGTTTTAGAATATTTCAAGAGGAATGATGACGAGTGAGATGGAATCAGAGAGATACACTAGTCAGCGATGGCGTCCTACAGATGATCAGATCAATATGATGACCAAAATCTACAACTATGGGGTCACACACCCAAGCCGAGCGCAAGTCGTCGAGATCGCGTCTCGACTAAGGACCTTCGCAGATGCCACCGAATATAACGTGCACTGCTGGTTTAACAACCATGGCAATCGGGTCAGGCGCTGGCAAGCGGAGATAGACCCCACAGGCACTCTCTTTTCACAACTGCCGCTGTATATGTACGGTAAGAACTCTCATCATACCTCCATTGAAATTTTTTCACTTCCTCTTCTATTATTAACACATGTTTTTTATTTTTTTATTTTTTTATTTTTTATTTTTTGTTTGAAAGAAAACAACTGGGTGATAATGTGGGCACCGAGGCTGCTGAATTTGTTTCCAGTTCCGATCATTATCGATGACGACAGAAATGAACGAGAAATTCCTCCACCAAAGCCTCCGCTCGTGACTTTTCGAACCAGAGCTCCCTCAACGGAGCTCTCCCTTAGACCACCACAACCAGCTCGAGAATTCTTCCAGTTTTAATGTTTTATGTTTTTTTTATTATTTTTTTTTGTTTTTGTTGGCCGAGAGTGACCAGAATTAAGGACTGTAATATGAACACTTATGTTTTTTTTTTTTTTTTTTTTTTTTTTTTATGGTCTGTAATATTTAACGATCACTAAAGATCGACCCCCCGAACATCTTTTATTTATATATATCTACTGCAATTTCAATTTCAGATCTGTTCAATTTCCATTCACCAATACTGTAATTTTTGTTATTATGAATGAAATCTTTTCTTAGTCTAAACAAAATTTTTAATCAATTAACCGTATAAAAACAACTAAGAAATTATATTTACAGTGAAGGAAAATAAGGAAAATAAATGAGATCTGAAGTGAAAATTTTTATTGGTATGAAATAATAAGATACTGAGGGTCGAAATAAAATCAAGGAATATGCAAAACAATTTTTTTTTTTTTTTTTTTTGAATTTTTGAAAATTTTGTTTTTTTTATAAGGATAACAATGTGAAAACTAAGAAAAAAAAATAATTATACATATCAGAATACAGATTTGGCACGCTTTTAAACAAAAAAAAAAATTATCACAAAATATTTTTTTTTTTTAATTCATGCTCACAATTTTTAAAAATGAAATAAACACAACCATGAAAACACACCAGAAAAGCTAAATAATATGTACATAATGAGGAAAAAGAGTGCTCCCTGGTCATGGTGGCAGTTGCTAATTCTGGACAATCAGTGAGATATCTTCGACCTCAGGATCCGGCGAAGATGTCTTCAGGAGCAGCTCGCCCAGTACTGCCCTCTCACTTGAATCAGGACAAATCCCAGTAGCCACGCCACTTCTCCGAGCAAGTTGTTGAATCAATAAAATCAGGAGCCTTCTGTCCACCAGCAGTTGTTGAGTCTGTGACACTGGAGTAATAAGAGAAAAAGCAGTATACTTTCCTTCATCTATCATTATTTCCTCTATGTCAGTACCTGTATTCTCATTTACTTTTGTAACCTGGTCATCAAACTCATAATCAATAGCATTTGTTATGAATTTAGAATCTGTTTGTAACACATAATCAATTTCAATACAAATCGGGCAAGAACCAGATTCACAATCACATTCACAATTCTCAGAAAACTGAGTCAGATCAATGTTTTGTTCTAACTCTATCATGTTATGCGACTGCAAAATTCCTGTCTCAAAATCAATATTGACATATGCATCATCAAAAAAATCCACATTCAGTGCAAAGCTATTATCAATGGAAAATTTATCACTGTAATCATGTTCATTCAACACAACATTTATACCAATGGTTTCAGAGACTAATACTGAATCAAAAACTTTAGAATTGTCAATCAAGTCTGTATCAGTTTCAATCCTAAAACCTGTAGAATCATTGTGCAACAAATCACAAGCAATTGAATGTATAGGCAGATCTGGTAAAGAGCTTGTAATCTCAGTTTCAGAATAAACATGTTTTTGTTCAGAATAAATTTTCTCATGAATTTCCAATTCATCAACTGCACATTCAAGTTGAGGTACATTTACCTCCACGGGGGAAGATAAGAATGGTCTACCTGTCTCAACAGTGTTACTCATACCTGTCTGGTCCTTAAAATAATCATCAACAGTCTCAGGTGCAAGAGTGGGATCATAGAAAGGTAGGAAAGTGGGTGTAGTAGTAAACTCATAGCTTTGCTCCCCATCTTCTATGTTGATGCCACTATCATCTTGAAAGTGTTGAGTGGCCATCTGCCCGATCTGATCAGTCAGCTTCTGAATGGCAGCTTGAGTTTCCATGCTCTCTTGCTTGAACTGCATGTTCCCTTTCTGAAACTGAATGTTCTGCATGGTCATCTGCTCCAATAACTCCTTCAATGTAGGTTCAGAAGTTGAAGGCTGAGAAGCTACTTGGGCAGGAGCATCATACTGCTGACTCTGATATTGCTGAACTGGTGGAACCGGCTCCCAAAGGGAGCTCTCAGGAATTTGAGGATGATCCATATTTTTCTCAGTATTAAAATCAACACAAGAATCAGAGTAATATGCAGAAAGAGAATCATAATTACAGGCACTTGTAGAATAAGCACTATTCACAAAATTAAAATAGGTAGACATGGAAAATAAAAATAAAAACTAAAAACTAAAAATTACGAAACAGATAAACTAAACACATTTATACATGCTACAAGCACACACAAGACAGAACATCAATAGTAAAAAAAAAATAATAATTTTTTTTTTAAATATAGCAACTAAATACAGAACACAGCACAATAAAATATAAAAGACAAAACATATATTAACACAACATAATCGAAAAACACAGCAAAAATCTAAAACCAAACCTCCATTGATTGGTCCCCGGCAACGGCGCCATTTTGATACGACTGTCGCGGTCATACAAATTTGATGTGCACAGAAATTAATGCAGTATATTTTCTAGGAAGTGACTCCTAGGTCGTCTCTCAAGGACCAAATATGGGTTAAGTCTTAGATCTAACACGAAGTGGGGGGGGTTTTGTGAATGGTTTTGTACGGAAAACTAAAATAGCAGTGCAGAAAATGAAAATGCAGTAAATATTGAAATTACAGTAAATAATAGAAAACCAAAGACAGTAAATTTAGAGAATGGTAAAAACGAAATTTAACTTTTTAACATAACCAGAAAATGTAAATCAACAAGTGCGGTGAAAATAAAAATTGAAAAACAACTGAATAACGTTTGAGAATGTAAATTGAAAACATAATTCTGACAAATTTAAAATGCTCAACTGAATTTTATGGCAGAACAGAATTGGAATTAAAATGCAAAATTGAGATTGTAATTGACAAACTGCAGTAAATGGAACATGCAAATGAAATCAAACACAAAACCTCCCCAAGAGGGGAGGAGAAAATCAAAGCATTGCTTCCTAAATTCCTACTCCTCAAACTCTAATCTAAATTCTCCTACTGAAATCTCCTAAATTCTACTTCCTTTGCTTCTCTGCATGCTGATGGATTTATATCTAAAATCCTGAACCTACTCCCGTGAGCATCTTTTCTTTGTCTTCCCGTGAGCAAATAGGATGAGGGCCCCTCCATTATGTCATCTTCTAGCCGTGATGTGTAGCTTCTTTTCTCAATTCTTCTACTTCCATCAGGACGTGCTGGATTGGACTGTAATATGCAGCGTGAAGAATGGAACCATAAGCTGTGAGCTGCACTTGGATGTAAGTTTGCGCCCCATGCTCTCAAGCTGCTGGATGCTTCTCAAGAAACCGTGTGAGCTTCAATCCCTCAACGTGGTGGCTGCTGCTACTATGGAAGACCGAGAACTTCCTCCTCTCTTGAAAACATGGATGGACGTTGCTGGACTCCTTTGGTGTGTGACCAAGAGCTTTCCCAAGGTGTGTGCTGGACGCTTCTTCTCCTCTTTTCAAGCTTGCTGGATGCTTGGAGGCTGCCTTTGGATGGTGCCTTGCTGTTGGAACACTGCACCTGTGAGTGTTGTTTCTTCTCCAACGTGTTGCTTCTTGTCTCTAGCAAGGTGAACCTTCAATTTGGATGAAAGAAATAAGTGGATGAAGTGATGGATGTTGCAGTTGCTGAACCAAAAACCGTGAGCTCCTTTTCATTTTGCAATTCCCAAGTTTGCTGTGACAGGATGTGCATCGTTCCAGCTCCAAAATAATTCATGTGGTGATGTAAATTGCTTTCAATTCTGATAGCAAAATAAACATCACGTGCAAATACTTCTCTTATGCCAAAAAGAATTTTCCATGGGCCCATGACAAGGTGGTATGGCCGTGAACTTCATTTAGGTGACCCTTGCATTTTGGATCCATGAACATTAGCTTTCAAAGTGGTAGCCCCCTCTTTGATTCTATATAAAACAAAAAAATGTGAGAATTCAACGTGGTCCCTTATTTCCATTCACTTTGTGATTTGTTTAAAGGAAAGATGCCTTCTCCTTAGGTGGTTACAGCTGCTCCATTTTTCTTTTGGTGGGCCGTGTGTATATACTAAGTTATTTAAGAGAAGAAAGAACAAAGCCATTTCATGGTGATGTTGAAAAACGTGAACTCCTTTTGCTTCAACGTGGTCCCATGCCATTTACAAAGTTGATTCCTTATATGGTTTTCAAACCACTTCCACGTGAACTAAGTCACCAAATAGGCCACCAATAAAAAATAACTTAGCATAACAATTTAGAATGAAATATGCTTCTCCAAAAGAAAATATTTTGTTGGACCGTGATTTCTTTTTAAGCCAGCAACATGTATCTCTCCAAAGCTTAAAACATAATAGATGCAAATTTCTTTTTGTCTCAAATATTATCCAATAATTGTTTCTGTAATCAATAATGAAAATAATAAGCTCAGATAATTCAAATTAATTAAAATAAGAATTTCTGACCAGATTAAGCTCAATCAGTAAAAACGGGAAAATACTGGACAATTAAACATAATTTCCTGATTAATTTTAATACAGTAAACTAAGTGAAGTGAGAAAAATAATGATTCATCAGTGACCTTCTGGGAAGTTTTCCCAGAAAGTGTGCGAGTGAGGACAAAGCACACTGGAAAGCCTCGTGGTGGTCTGTGGGGCCAGTCAACGGTCCCTGTGAGTTGCCGGGACGTTACAATACTCAAGCGTTTCAATATATAACCGTCATCCTCAAGTGTTCCACTATTCAAGTGTTCGACCGATCGGCCTCGCATGTTCGGTCTACATAATGTTGGTCTTCTGCGTACGTACTAATGGTGCTTTATTTTGATTAGCGTTTGGTTTAGTGAACGTTCGGTCATTTTATGTGTTAGTGAGCGTTCAGTCATGTGTTAGTAAGCGTTCAGTTATATTGTTTGGTCTTCCTTTGAGCGCTCGGTCTCAATGACGTTTGTCTTCAGCGTTCGTACTGGTGCTTAATTTTGTCCAGCGTTTGGCCCAGCAGCAAACAACATTCGTCAAAGAGAGGGGTGAGGCGTTTGTTTTAATCACTCCCGTCTTCTGCCGCTCGTCCAATTCACTTCCCCTTTCTACGGCTCGTCCAGATGGTATTTCGTTTTGAAAACGGTCGTTCGTCATATGGTGCTGGATGGCGTTCGTCCAATTTGAGTTTTCGGACGTTCGGTGCTGGCATGTTTTAAAGGGGCCCTACCTTTAATTATTCCCACGATCTTTGTCTCCCACTTCACCAACCCTGTCTACAAAATTATTCCAACAGTCCCCACAATCTTCCACTAATTATTCCCCACCAATTATTCACACAATCTTCCACCAACCTAATCATTTCTGCATCCTCCAATCACAGCTACCGACACTCTCACCTCTTACTGTGCTGAAGCCTACATAATTCACACGAGAGAAAGGGGGAAGACACCCACGGCTACTGGGAATACCTCTACCTTCAACCATAATCCATCTCTTCAATCCTACGCCCACCGCTACTAGTCACTGCCCATCCTCCATATTCACACACAACCAACCTCATCACCTTCATCTCCAACACGCCTCACGGCCATCTTTCTTCACCCTTATACCATTTCATGGCAGCACCTTAATCTTTATCCATTTCCTCCATTTTCATCATCCAACTTCAAATTAAAATTCAAAATCTTCAACTTTCACAGCGCACACGGTGGCTCCCTCTATCACACACAAACCTACCATTCCCAACAACCCAAACACAGAAACAGATACCAGATGAAGGAGAATAGGAGAGCCCATCGGTGGAGGTCTCCAAGGCTGACAGTGCCGCGGTTGGAAACGGTTCAGTAACGCAGAGGCTGGTTTTGGCTGGAAACAGTGACGCCGTTGCCACCGGTGGTTTCGGGTGTACCTGCTGTTGCTGGCGATTTCAAAGCTGGTGGAAGGCAGTGGCACGGTGGCCGTTTCTGGCTGGAGCGACGGCGAACCTGCGGTAGGGGAAAGAGAGCTTGAGTCTCTGGAGCACCGAGTGTTGAGAATAAAGGAGGAGATGCTGAACCCCTAAGTATTCCTGGATAAAAATTGGGGCCGAACCTAAAAAAATAATAAACAAAAAACGTTTTATGCACCCCTGGTTTCATGTTTTGCACCTCTTCTATTTGGGCTTAAGTCCATTATGTTTCTACAAACAAACAAAAAAATATAAAAGAAATAGAACTGGGTCTGACAAGCAAATGTTCAGTGGCACCCCCAAATTTCATCCTTACACCCGTGGAAGATCCAAAGTTTGGAGAAGAGGATTTTGGCCCGAACAAAAGAGTTTCATTTATTCTCTGCACCCCTGGTTTTTGTCTCTGCACTCTTATTCTTATTGGTCTTTCTCTCGCTTTATTTTTAAGTTTTTTATTTCATTTACTGTATATAGCCCTTTGTGTTATAACTCCACTCTTGTATATTGTATCTTATATTTTGTCAGATTTGTTCAGAAATATAAAAAATTTAAAATAAAAAGACAAAAAATAAGGAAAAAAATTTAAAAATTACAAAAATATATTTTAAAGGGTTAAGCACATGTGTGATCGCACGCATCGTCCTTGTGCTAGAAACTTTCGTTTTCTTTCATAAAAATAAATAACAAAAATCAAAAAAATATGTTTTAAAGGTCAAGCACATGATCGTTCGCATCGTCCTTGTGCTAGACACCTTTCTTTTTTATAAAAATATCAAAAATATTAAGCACATGTGTGATCGCACGCATCGTCCTTGTGCTGAAAACATTTTGTCTTTTTTAAAAATACCAAAAAAAAATACAAAATCTTCCAAAACCCAAAAACATCAATAGTTTCAATCAACAAACAGTCTTTCTAGCCAGAACTACGTGATCCTTGATTCTCCATCAAAAGTGGAGATACGTAGGAGCAAGGCCAGTTCTTGTCAGGTTCACCTTCCCAAAAATCCAAAATCATTTTACAAACAAAATTATCAATCAATTTTCAAACAAATTTTCAAGCAGGTTTCTAAAATAACTACGGAACCCTGATTTCTCATTCTTAATGAGAATACGTAGGAGCAAGGTCAATCCTTGTCGGGCCAAAAAAAAACTAAAAAATATATTTTGTTTATTTATAGTTTTATTTTAAGGGATAGTTAAACATTTTGAAAACCACATCATATTCGCGTATTTAGTTAAAGGTACTGTCTTTGGACAGGCGTTGTAAGGTGCTAATACCTTCCCTACACGTAACCGACTCCCGAACCAAGAATCTCATTTTCGCAGACCATGCTTTATCATTTTATGGTTTTTCCGTAGTTTTCCAGAATAAACTATGGTGGCGACTCCAAATCTCTCTTTTTCAAAGCGCGTTTTATTTTTCGGATCGTCGTCCCGTCGCAATCCCGGTTGCGACAATCTTCATATCTAGTCATAAGCCGACCTCTTCCTATCTGGACAGAAGTCAAAAATTTTCCTATCCAACCACAAACCAACCTTTTCGTACTCGGTCACAAATCGACCTCTTCCTATTCTGTCACAAGTTAGCCTGTTACTATTCGAAATTAAATTTGTTTGTCATACTCTACTAGTGTGATATTTTTTAACTTAACATAATTTGCATCAAAAGATAAAATGGACCCCTAGATCTATCCTTAACCTGTATAGGTGAGAACTCACAAACGTCGTAATTATCCTATAAATAGTAAAATCATAATAAATAATTTACATTCATATTTATAATATTACGTTTGCACCAAACTAACTTGGACATAAAGTGACTTTTTCAGGCACACCACCGTCCATCCTATGGAGCACAAGTACCTAGAGGAGCAAGGAAAAATTCTTGACGCATGGAAGATTGAGGAAGTCTGTAGAGTTCAACTTCTCAGGGTATACACAGCTCCATGAGTACACTAGTGCAAGTCACTGACATTTAAAAAAAAAGTTCACTTTATTCTAATTTCTTTCATGTCTCTTCCTTCTAACGAGGATGAATAGTTAAATATCTACATATAAAGTAATAAAATTAAAATAATATTGATAAGTATTTAATCAAATTTTTATTACCTTATTCAATAAGGTTTGTACATATAATTGTGTGCATTTATTTCATGACATGATCTCACACTTATAATTCTCCCATTGACGTAGATATTAAAATTTAAATACAAATATATATTAAACTTAATCATATTAAAAGTTGCTCATTCTCATGTTTTATGTGAAAAATGACGTGATACATTTTCAAAAAATGGAAGGAATATCTTTATTTAAATTATTACTTAAAAAATGAGATTGACATGTGTAACATCCCAAAATTATACAGTCATCAACTATATAATAGAATATTCATATATATTAATATATCAAATCAGTCTTACATTAAAGAAATAACGTACGCTCTTGGCCGAAAGGCCTTACAGAAATTATACACAAATGAGGAGCGTTCACTGAAACAACAAGAACGAACGACTTACAAAATTAAATACCGAACGTTCTAATACTTATCATAAAGCGAAAAGGGCGTCCGTTCTAATACAGCCCACTATCCTAACTAATCCAACCTATAACCGAACATTCTATTGTTCGGCCTTCACTTCTATCTCCACCAGATTCTCTTCAGCCAGGATTCCTTCCTCAAGCGTTTCTTCCAGCGATGCATCACCCTCTGCTCACATCCACACGGATGATCATTGCAAGGACAAGACGGACGTACAGATACAGACAACACAATGGAAAACGAAGGGTAAGCTTATTGAATTTAATTCAAGTAAAACATACATCACATAACATATCAAACACATCAAGTGATTCACAACATATACTTCAATTCATTCATTAACTCAATCAATTTCCCGATACTAGACTGACCGTCCGGACTGTATGAATTCTGTGTAGCTACGACGTTCATGCACCCACGTGAAATAGCTGGAATTCTCATCAGCTGCCACCTGAGGTTAGTCCGTTCTGTCCAAGTTACAGTTATGGACTAGGACCTCCTGCCATTCCCACACATGACATACTCCTCTCTACTTGAGAACGAGCACTCACGGAATATCAGAATGAATCGCCAGCTAAGCTTACCACATTCATACTTTACAAATCTCAACCTTCATCCAAGAGTCGTTCCTCCCTGGAACGCTCGTTCAAAATCAATAACCATAATTTCATTTCTTATACCGTTCGCACATTATAATCTTTCCTCTTAATATTGTTTTCATCTTCCGTTCAATTTCCATACAAGGACGAGCGTTCAACCCTCTTAAAAATGAGGACGAACGTTAACACGATATAGAGGAATCCTCGTTTCTGAACAGAAAGAAACGAACACCTTTCCGATGACGAACGTTATGACTACCCGAATCAGTTAAATGAACTGATTCTAGAAAAATTTGAATAACACTTAGAATAATTTAAGTACAATAACTCTAGGTCGAATCAAATGGATAGATACACCACAAGTTGTTTAGATGATTAAACCGAGCACGATTCAATTCAAGAGACAAACCGCCAGTCAATGACCGAACGCGGTAATAGGTATTTAATGAAGTTTTGGACGAACGCTACTGAAGTCTTGGACGAACGCTCTGAAAGTTTTGGACGAACGCTATTTCTACTCATTGGTAATTACGGAAAGAACGAGCGTTCGGTATAAGACCGAGCGCCACTTAAGCGTACGCTTTTGGGTCGAGACCCTTCGCTGATTCAAAATTATAGAAAGAGGGATTTATATAAGACGAGATGGTAAAGTTATGTTTTTAACAAAATGACCAAGTATCCGAATGTATATTTTCAGGCTTCTCAATTTCTCACACAACACTCAGGATATCTACGTTTGGCCGAACGCTCAAACGTAAGACTAATATAAGAGGGCGTTCGTCCTCAACTAGAATTCTTTCCAAATGAAAGAATTCCATTTCAAATGAATTTGGCAACAACATCGAACGGTCAAAGACCGTTCGATGACGAACGTTCAATATCATAAGAAAATTCATAATCAAAGTTTCATTTACATTACACATTTCTCAGCATATACTTTCAAATATTCATCTTATCATATATCTCATATTTCAGTTTAATTATACCATAGTACATTTCATCATTTTCATGCATCCACTCATTATCATATTCATATACCAAAAATCAAATATCATAAATACTACTTCATACAATTCACAGGATGTGCATACAGTTCAATGCAAACATAGGAATAAATTTAATAAGCTTCCCTTACCTATAGAAGTGTGCGTACGTTCTTCAGACTCAAACTCAGTTTTTTTCAGAATTAAAATCTCTTCTACCCACAACGCTAAATCAAACTCTTCAACTAAAATTTACAGAAAACCAAGATTGGTTCAGATAAGGTGCTTGCATGTTGATAAGGACGAACAGTTAAGAACGTGAAACTTACCCGTTTCAGAATCCAGAACCGTTCGGTTTAAAACGAAGCTTATGACTCCGGGACTGCTTCCACGGTGCCTGAACGTTGATCGGCGTAGAGAATGGTAAGTTGCAGAAGAGAGAAGGAGAAGGGTTCTAGAGAGAAGGAGGAGAAAATGGAAGTTTGATTTCCGAGGAAGAAGAAAGGTGCACGCAGGGAATGGGAAGGAGTGTTTCAGAAAAATCAATTCCCTTCCTAATGTCAAACGGACGTTCTCTCACACGCTGACACCTGACTTCCATTATTAATTTCAGAACATTCCAATTTGACACATGGCAGACGTGCGTCAGAGGATGTGAGTGCGTTTTAATGGCACTGCACGTGTGGTGTGGTTGCATTTATGGAAGCTAGCAGGTGACTCAGCAGTGTATTAATGAGACGTGACAATCTCCCTAACTACAAAAATTTTCGTCCTCGAAAATTAAGTCTTACCAGGAAATAGATGATGGTATAAGTCCTTCATAGCATCCTCTACTTCCCATGTAGCGTCGCCCGTCTTCTCGTCCCACACCATTTTCACTAACCGAACGTTCTTTCCTTTGTATAACTTGGTGCGGACGTCTTCAATACGAACTGGCTTCATCTCTAGCGTTCGGTCTTGACGAAGCCGAACGTCCTCTAGCTCCAATATGTGCGAGGGATCTGCTACGTATTTTCGGAGTTGAGAAACGTGAAATACCGGATAAAGGTTGGACAATTGTGGAGGTAAGGATAGCTCGTACGCTACTGGTCCGATCTTCCTTAGGATTTGATAAGGCCCAACGAACTTGGGAGATAGCTTCTTTGATCGCATAGCTCTGCCTACTCCTGTGGTTGGATTCAGTCTAAGGAATACGTGATCGCCAGCTTTGAACTCTAATGGTCTTCTTCTCTTGTCTGCGTATGACTTCTGTCTGCTTCTAGACGTCTTCTGCCTCTCTTGAATTAACTTCACCTTTTCAGTCGTTTGTTGAATGAGCTCTGGTCCAGTCAATACGTTCTCTCCTTCTTGAAACCAGCAAAGTGGCGTGCGGCACTTACGTCCGTAAAGAGCTTCGAAGGGAGCCATTCCAATACTAGACTGGAAGCTGTTGTTGTAGGTGAACTCCACTAACGGCAAGACTTCATCCCAAACGCCCATGTGATCTAGCACACACGTCCTCAATAAGTCTTCGAGCGTCTGGATTGTTCTCTCAGATTGACCGTCCGTTTGAGGATGGTACGCTGAACTCATTTGAAGTTTGCTGCCCAGTTCACTTTGCAAAGACTGCCAAAATCGAGAGGTGAATCTCGTGTCTCGGTCAGAGATGATACTGGACGGCACTCCATGTAGGCGAACGATCTCCTTAATGTAGAGCTTTGCTAAGTTAGTCATAGACATCTTCAGGTTGACCGCTAGGAAGTGAGCACTCTTCGTCAGCCGATCCACTATCACCCAAATGGAATCGTGATTCTTGACCGTGCGAGGTAAGTGAGTCACAAAGTCCATTGAAATGCTGTCCCACTTCCATTCGGGAATTTCCAGAGGTTGCAGTAGGCCGCCCGGTCTTTGATACTCAGCTTTGGCACGTTGGCAAGTTAAGCATGATGCCACAAAACGTGCGACATCACTCTTCATTCCTGGCCACCAGAACGACTGCTTGAGATCTTGATACATCTTAGTCATGCCAGGATGCATGCTAAGACGGCTGTGATGTCCTTCTTCCAGTATGATTCTCTTCAGATCTTCATCATTTGGAACGCACGTCCTACCCATATATCTTAATAGGTCGTCCGTCCCAGCGTTGAATTCCTTTGCTTGATCTGTGCCGAGCGCGCCTCTTATCTTCACCAATTCTTCATCTTCTAACTGCTTCATTCTGATACGGTCAAATACGTTACTGGATATCCTAAGGTTACAGCATTTGATGCTGTCCGGTTCTAAGTTGAACTGTAACCTTAGGTCTCTAAAACTCTCCACCAAGCTTAACTCTCGCACCATCATGGACGAGACATGTACCACCTTTCTGCTCAACGCATCTGCCACAACGTTCGCTTTGCCAGGATGATAAAGTAACTCGAAGTCATAGTCCTTTAAGAACTCAAGCCACCTCCTTTGTCTCATGTTTAACTCCTTCTGATCGAAGAGGTACTTGTGATCACTGAAGACTTGGAAAGTTGATCCATACAAGTAGTGCCTCCAAATCTTCAGAGCAAAGACGACCGCTACCAACTCCAGGTCGTGCGTTGGGTAATTCTTCTCATGTATTTTCAATTGACGAGAAGCGTACGCCACTGCTCGTCTCTCTTGCATAAGAACGCATCCCAAACCTTGATGAGATGCATCACAGTAGACTTCAAACGGTTTGGTCGTGTCCGGAATTACTAAAACTGGAGCGCTCGTCAACTTCTGCTTCAGTTCTTGGACGCTAGATTCACACCGATCGGTCCAAGTGAACGGGTGATCTTTCCTGGTCAGTTGCGTCAACGGTGCGACTATCTTAGAAAATCCTTTGATAAAGCGCCTATAGTAGCCCGCGAGCCCCACGAAACTCCTAACTTCAGTAACCGAATGTGGACTCTCCCAATCCAAAACTGCTCATACTTTGGCAGGGTCTACTGAAATTCCACCAGCGGATACTACATGACCCAAGAACTGCACTTCTTTCATCCAAAATTCGCACTTGGACAACTTAGCGTACAACTCTTTTTCTCTCAAAACTCCAAGTACCAGTCTTAAATGCTCTTCATGTTCTTCACAACTCTTGGAGTAAATAAGGATGTCGTCAATGAACACTACCACAAACTGATCCAAATACGGCCTGAAAATTCTGTTCATATAATCCATGAAAACTGCTGGAGCGTTCGTCACATCGAACGACATCACCACTGATGAGTGCATATTTATGCCCATATTTATGCTTTAAAATTCAAATTTTTGATGGGATAATTGTGCTTAAATGGTTTATTTAAGTGAATTTGTGATGATTGGAATTGTTGGGTTTGGGAAATAAAGAAACGTAAAAAGTGAATTTTAGCACATAAATTATTATTGGATGTTCTAATGTTTATTTGTGCAGCTGAGAATATAAGTTTTATTGGTCCAAATGGCAATTCAAGGACCAAAATCAGATTTTATGTGGAAAATTCAGAAGGGGCTAAAGTGAAAATAGAGGAAATTTCAGCGTATTTGTGCAATTTTGGAAAGTCAGAACATCTAAAAGATAAAATTCAGTTATTGAATTTAATTTGGGAATATCAACAGAAAATATCTTCCAAATAATTTTATCATTATCTAAATCTTTTAGTTATTTGGAAGATATAAGATATAAGATAATTGAGTTAATATCTATCAAATATTCTTTAAAATTGATTTAATCTAATGAATATTTGAAAGATATAATATATCAACAGAAAATATCTTATCAACAAACTATTCAAAGTCCAAGCCCAATCAAGCCTATATAAAGAGACCCAAAGGAGGCAGAAAGGGGGGGACTTCACTTCATTCATTCTCTCATACTCCTCTCACTTTTCTTTCATCTTGTATTCAACTCCATTCATGGAGAGCTAAGCATCTAGGGTTATTCTGCTATAATTCCAAGACGGATTCTGAGGTTATGTTCAGTTAATGCAATTGTTTACTTTGATTATTGAATTAAGTTGTTCTCTCTATGTCTTTCATCTCTCTATCTTGTTAAAAGCAAAGATTTTTGCATCATAATATGTTTGAATCTATATGCATATTGATTATATGAGTTTTAGGGTTTCTAGGTTTAAATTGAGAATCTACTTTGATTTAATATAGGAACTTTCATATGATTAAATGGTTTTTACTATCAATTGAGAATGTACTTTGGTTGGTAGTAATAATTTCAACTATAATCAATTGAGAATTTACTTTGATTGATTAACTTTTAATTTGGTTAAGAGATTTAAGAATAGGCATGATTAAACACAATAAAATTTGATTGAGAATGTACTTTGGTTGAATTTATTGTGAATAATCTAGAAAGGTTTTGCATTTGATTGAGAATTTACTTTGGTCAAATGCATGATCGCCCTCAAATTAATTAAGAATGTACTTTAATTAATTTGAAACTTAAATAATAATCAATTGAACAATTATCTATGAATAATCGATGACGAATCTATCTTGGAAAAGCAGTGGAATTAACCTATTTAATCATAACTATTTTTAAGTTTATTATTTGCTCTTTAAACATTCTTCAAACATCATTTTTATTCATAAGCATTGCATAGCATAAGAGTCAGATATTCAGAAGCAATTCCGTGTTCGTTGGGAGACGACTCAGGGTTACTTTAGCCCTATCTACCTTCTTGAATACTACTTAGCAAACTGATGTTGCCTTGAAAAGTAGTATTAATTTGATAGCTTCGACGACAGCTTATCAAATTTGGCGCCGTTGCCGGGGAATACGGTTAGTATTTTGAATATTTAATTCTTATTTTTATTTTTATTTTTATTTTTATCTTTAGTTTTTTTTTACGCACATACATTTAATTAAAATTGAGTTATTTTGTAGCCTTTAGTCATTCTTGTTTTAGGAAAAATCTTTGTTCTTGTTTTTATTAAGAATTTCTTTTGAGAAATACTTGAGGCTAGTTTGAATACACTCTGGCTAGGAAAGACTTGGTACTTAAGTTGTCCATTGTGACGCACCTCTCTTTCCTGGGAGTGGATCCAACAAGTCTCTCTTATCTCTTATTTGAAATCTTTCTTTAAAGCAAGAACAAAAGAAAAAGAGAAGTCAAGAGAAACAACATCAAGTAGATTACGTAGTGCATGACCAGAGCTAACCCGGGAGAATTTTATCAAATTAACCCGGAAGTCGAAAGGAATTTGCGTAAGCTGCGAAGAAGATTGAAATTTGGGTGTTCTACTGAGGGAACACTTCCTACATCCGAAGTCATATCACCTTCATTATCTCCCATCACAAACATACCATCTAATCCTTTGTCTGATCCTAACCCAAACAATATGGCACAAAGAACCATCAGACAGTTAGCCACCTCCCACAATACAGCTATCCGAAGTAACATTGAATATCCTAATGAGGAGTGGAAGCTGAGACCTGACCTGTTAAATGCCTTACCAAAGTTCAATGGGTTATCAAGGGAGAATCCACACAAGCACTTGAGACAATTTCACATGTTGTGTGAAAACTTTAGATCTCCCAGGATCACAATAGAGAGCCTTAAAATGAGAGCTTTTCCTTTTACTCTTCGAGGCGCAGCTCAAGATTGGTGGTATTATCTCTCTGCACGAATTACAAATTGGGAAACTATTGAAAGACTCTTTCTTGAGAAGTATTTTCCTGCATCTAGATTATCAGCTATCCGCAGAGAAATTCAAGATATAAGACAGAGAGATAGAGAGAATCTTAGTGAATATTGGGAAAGATTCAAGAAACTATGTTCTTCATGCCCTCAACTCCAAATGGAAGATTTTATTCTAAGCTTTTATGAAGGCTTAAGTCCTACTGATAGGTCATGGGCAGATGCTGCAAGCGGAGGATCTTTCTTAGACAGGTCACCAGAAGATGGTATAGATCTAATAGAACGAAAGGCAGTAGACAATCAACAGTATGACACAAGAGAAAATTCAGTGACTTTGTTGAAGGGAGTGCATGCAATTGATAATGGTGCAGTTGATGGAAAGAGGATAGATGAAAGATTGAATAAGCTAGAAAGCAAACTCGACGAGATTGCAAGTTTGTTTAAAACCTCAACTCCACAAATTGCTAAGAAGTGTGGAATTTGCATTTCAACTAACCATTACACTAATGAATGTCCTAGCTTGGTGGAAACTACTGTGGGAAACTCATCTCAAGCTTTTGGTGCAAACATGATTGGAGGAAATAGACCATACCAGAATTATCATGATTCGTCCTCCAATAGGTATCAGCAGAACAGACAACCTTATGTTCCACCTCAACAAAGGCAGCAATCTCAGCCTGAAATGTCAATGCAAGATTTCATGAAAACAATAGTTGAGCAAAATTCAGAAATAAAGAAATAAATTGTAGAGTTGACTCAGAGGGTGGAAAAATTAGAGGCTAAGGAGTCAAATAAACTACCTGCACAAACAATAATCAACCCGCAAAATGTAAGTGCTATTACTTTGAGAACGGGTAAGCAAGTAGAAGGCCCTGAAGGAGTCCAAGAGGATGAAGATAAGGAGAAAGAAGGAGCGCAAATTGATGACAATGGAGGACCAAGTGAACCATCACCTGAGACTAACACTGATAAATCCAGGTTAGTATCCTCTAACTCTTCTTCTAAAAATTCTTCTTCATCTTATTCTCCACCTCCTCCGTATCCAAATCGATTGAAACCGAAAAACAAAAAACTGGAGGAATTAGACCAATAGATCTTAAATACTTTCAAAAAGGTGGAGATCAACATTCCCTTGCTAGATGCTGTTAAGCAAATCCCTAAATACGCCAAGTTTTTGAAAGAAATTTGCACAAATAGAAGGCGTTTTAGGGATAATGAGGTTGTGAATTTGGGAAGAAATGTGTCAAGCTTGATTAAGAGGCATATTGAAATACCACGAAAATGCAAGGATCCAGGTATGTTTTCTGTTCCATGTGTTATTGGAAATTCAAAGTTTGACAATGCCATGCTAGATTTAGGGGCTTCCATAAATGTAATGCCTTTATCAGTGTTTACTTCTCTATCTTTGGGACCTCTTAAGACTACTGGTGTGGTCATTCAACTGGCCAACCGTAGCACAGTTAACCCTGCAGGTGTGCTTGAGGACGTCCTTGTTCGAGTAGACAAGTTAATTTTTCCTGCAGATTTCTATATCTTGGACATGAAGGATGATGAAGGAATCAGTTCAACAACTATTATCTTGGGAAGACCTTTCATGATGACAGCACGAACCAAGATAGATGTGCATGCACGATCATTGACAATGGAGATAGGAGACGAGAAGGTGCGGTTCAACGTGTTGGAAGCTGGGAAGCACCAGATTAAAGATCATTCTTTGTTTTGTATTGATTTATCAAGTGATGTTGTAAACAGTTTTTCTTTTTCAAATATGTCATCCCTAATTTTGGACGAAAAAGGAAACTGTAAAGCAGGTGATATTGAGGACGCGGTATTAATAGATGATACCTCAGTGGTGTCCGAGTGTGATATTGAGGTGGCTGAGATGACCTTAGGCAGTAAAATTTTGCCATTTGTGGTGCAGCCACCAATTTTGGAGTTGACACCTTTACCATCCCATTTAAAATATGCTTATCTTGAGAAGGATGGGAAACTCCTTGTTATTATATCTGCATTGCTTACTAATGAGCAGGAAAAACAGCTATTACAGGTTATCAAAGACCACAAGAGAGCAATAGGCTGGAGTTTAGCAGATATTCCTGGTATGAGCCCTTCTTTTTGCATGCATAGAATACTTTTGGAGGAGGATGCTAAACCAGTGAGACAACCTCAAGGAAGACTGAATCCTTGATGAGAGGGTCGCACCTCCCAACAAAAGTTGTGCATAAAAGAATGCAGTACAGACTAGGAAGTGACTCCTAGGTCGTCTCTCAAGGACCAATTTGGGTTCAGTTTCAGATCTAAACACGTAGGGGGGGGTTTGGGAAAAGTTTGTGAATGCAATTAAACTAAATCTAAACTTTGAAATCAAACACAACCTAATATGACTAAAAACATTAAAATGAAAATTGCTTAGAACAAATTAAACATGCAACAAACCGAAAGGTATCAAACTGACAATTCCATAAACGCAAATAGGCGCCAACTCATACGCACATAATTAAGATAAAAAAAAATTTGTGGAAGTTGGTATTTGGAATGCACCAAAAGTCAATCACGCTTCAGTTGGGATGTATGCTAAGAAAAAGGGGATCCACTTCCGTGCACCCATCTACTTCAAAGCAATTAAATGAAAATTCTCTTTCTCAAGCTTACCACCGTACCACTACTAATCCCAATAATCAAAGCTTTCCAGCCGTAACACCCCTGCACCCACTTCTCCAACCAATTAATTTATCTTCTTCTTCCAACATTAACCAGCGTACGTATACCTACCCCCGTCCAATCACCTCTTCTTTCTCAAGATTTTAGTGAGCAGCTCAACAAATGAAATCAGCCCCCTACTTTAACTTCACGTCTCCCAATCCTCCAAGCATAAAGCTTCTTCAGCAAAAATAAAATTGGCAGTGTGCATCCAAAACGTAACAGCGCACACCTCCACCTAATCTACTTCATTTGTCATTCAATTTCTCCATGCTTCTTGAATCTCCTTAAATCTGCACTTCTCTGCTTCCAGCTCATTCCAGCTCAACACGCCTCTTCAATTAAAGTTTCTCCTCCTTATTCCAACTCCACGTAGGCGTGCTTCACTTCCAGCCCCTTCCATCCAATCTCAATCACAGCTCCCTTTTAAAATGAAAAATGAAACTCCTCCCAAATGAAAACATTCCAGCCGCACTGCAATACTCCTCCCAAGTAAGATGTGTTCAACTTGCTTCTCTCTAGCTCCACCACATTACCGCTTTAGCTTGCTGCTTCCAGAACCTTCTACACCGTGCACCAACACCTCATGCTTCCAGCTCCACCTTTGCTTCCAACACGATGGCAGCGCTTGAAGATTTGCACCATTCAACACCGCTTCATTCTATGCACACCACTATTTCACCTACTCTACTCCTTCAATATTAAATCAATAAAACAATCTCTCTTCTTCAGTACTCTCCCTGCATTCCAGCTCCTTCCACCAACCAAACCGCGTTTCTCTTCTCCAGCCAAAAAAAAACGATTCTTAGAATTTACCAATCTTCACCGTCTTCCCTCCCTGCAAAAGATTCCATCTAACAATCACTTTAGGCCTCTCATCCAAAGCAATATGCAACAGTGCAAGTAACCGAATCGAAGTTGCGAGTTCCAGTGGAAGAAGAGATGTGAGCGTTAGAGTTTTCGGTGACAAAGTCGTGATTCTTCGCCGGAAGAGTACCCTTTTTCCTTGCCATTCTTCATAATGAAAATCAAATAAACATTCTTATGAATCAAGGGCTTGCAAAAAGGAAATGGAAAAATTCAAAGTGTGCTTTTCATTCATGCTCCAAAACGTCAAAAACCGAGAGAAAACGGAACTAAAAACAATAGTCCCCCCCCCCCCCCCCAAAAAAACTAAGAGCCGAAAAAAAAGCGTTTTTCTACAGTGGCGGCTAACCTCCTTTCTAAGGGCCGTGTGTCCCTTTTTTAGGGTAGGGTCCACACATACAAAAACCCTAGGTTGCCAAGTCATTAATTTCTAATTTTGAGTCTAATCTATTTTACCAAAAATTGACCCAAAATGTAAAAGTTGATACAGAAATTCTAAACTACTGAATTACAATTTAATTAATTCTAAAATGTCTGCGCGGAGAGTCTTGAATTTATTTGGCATTCTTCCTAATGTCCCAAAATGTATTTCCGAAATTTTCCTGCACTTCAAAAAAAATGCACTTAATCAGTTCAGAAAATCTGAATTAGCACAATTACCAATTTCCGACCAAATTAAGCAGAATTCGGAAAACGGGGAAATATCAAACAATTAAACACAATTCCCTGGTTTATTTAAGTGCAATAAACTAAATATAATTCAAGAAATAACGAATCATCAAAATAGACCACACTTAGTCTTTTGCACTCCTGGGCAAAACCAAGACGAAAACCAGGGAACTACTCAAACATCAGGAAGTTGACACAGACTCAACAGATAGACAACAAAGACTCCAAAACAGAAACACAGTTGCACAGTTCTCACGAAATCTGGATAGTAAAAGGTATAGGCAGAATCCAACACAGAGTCAACAAAAGCAGATACTCAAAGAATCATCCAAACAATTCAGTACAAGGAAAGCAGTCAATCAGTTCAAGAGATGAATCAACAGCAACAGAGCCTCACAGATGCACACAATCAGTGTTTCTCTCAAGTGTTTAAGGTAAATCAATGTCACTCAATGCACTCAAGAAAGCAATCACAAACAGACTTGGCAAGCCTCTAATATCAACACTCAAACACATATGCATGTTCAAATCAAAAGGTCTTTTCATGGTTGTAATGGGGCCAAGGACAAGGGAGGATATATCTGGATATGAAGCTACAAACCATAAGGAACAGAGGAGCAATGGGGAACAAGTGTAAACACATTCAAACACACACACAACCTCTAATTCCATCCTCTTCTTGACTCCATTATTCACAATTATTCACATTTTTTTTTATTTTTTTTTATTTTTCTGCTCTTCCTTTTTTGTTCCATCCTGTCTCTTTTCTTTTCTCTCTTTTCAAAACAAAACTGTAAAAGACAAGATACACATATATTTACCTAAACAAAACAAGAAGAGGAACCAACTAGCCAACTCATCAGAAACCCCCAAGAGACCACACTTGTTCCCAAAACACTTCCAAAGCTCCAAAATTCCCTAAGGTTAAGGTAATCATGGTTTTTTTCACTTAGGGCTAGTGTATGAGCATTCGAAATAAAGAAATGGGGGAAAGTATAGGCTCAAAAGGGTTTTCAAAGGATTAGAACAAGGTAAGCTTATTTGGCTAGAGAGGCTCAAGAACAAAACTGCCTTTATCACTTCCAAACATGCATATCAATCAAGAATTGTCAACAAGAGTCGAGCCAAGGCATATGTGCAAGCAATCAAGAGACATATCACACACAAGAAAGAACATAAAGTGGCTCAAATCTCACACAGGGCATTTGTGTCACAAGCAATTCAACTCTCAAACATCATGATCATCTTCCAAGCAAAGAAAAGCAAGGAATCCAACATCTCAGAGTATCAATGAAGTGAAGGAAAACTGACAACCTAACCACAATTCAGAATTTACGAAAAGCATGCAAAACTGTACACAAGACACAACAAACTACATAAAAACCGAAACATGAAAAACGAAACAATCTCCCCTAATAGACCACACTTAAACGACACAATGTTCTCAGTGTGTCACAATCAGTAGATCAAACAATCAGAACAATCATCAGATATCGACAAAGTGCAATAAAAGTGAGGAGGGGAGGAGAAAAGAAACTCCCTGAGTCAGATGGGAGGATAGGTGGGGTGGACCAAAGACGTCTCCTCCACCACTACATCCACTAAAGAAGGGTTGCTGAGGAAAGGCTTCAGTCTATGCCCGTTCACCTTGAAGCTTTTAGCTGTAGATGGACCTTGGATCTCTACTGCACCATAAGGGTAAACATTAGTCACAACAAAAGGTCCAGTTCATTTTGATCTCAACTTACCACCCATGAGGCCGAGTCTAGAGTTATACAACAAAACCTGTTGGCCAACCTCGAAGTCCTTTCTAACAATAGAACTATCATGGAACTTCTTTGTCCTTTCCTTGTAGAACTTCGAGTTCTCATATGCCTCCAATCGGATCTCATCCAATCCATTCAGTTGCAACTTTCTTTCCTCTCCAGCTTGGTCCATGGAGAAGTTGCAAATCTTCATAGCCCAATATGCCCGATGCTCAATCTCGACCAGTAGGTGACATGCTTTTCCGAATACAACCCGGTAGGGAGACATCCCTATCGGTGCTTTGTAAGCTGTCCTGTGAGCCCAAAGAGCATCGTCCAACCTATTGCTCCAATCTTTCCTGTTGGGCTGGACAATCTTCTCCAAAATCCTCTTAATCTCCCTATTGGAGATCTCAGCCTACCCATTTGTTTGGGGGTGGTAAGGTGTAGAAACTCTGTGCGTCACCCCATATTTCTTGAGCAAAGCTTGCATGGATCTGTTGCAAAAATGGGTTCCCTGATCACTAACAATTGCTCTAGGCACTCCAAACCTGCAAAAGAGGTGAGATCTAACAAAATCTACAACAACCCGAGCATCATTAGTCCTGGCTCTAGCTTCCACCCATTTTGAAACATAATCCACAGCAAGGAAAATATAACAGAAACCAAAAGAAACAAGAAAAGGACCCATGAAATCTATACCCCATACATCAAACACCTCGCAAACAACATAGGTTGTTGAGGCATCTCTTGTCTCTGTGAAATTGATCCTCCTGCTCTCTGACAAGGCTCACAAGTGCTGTAGATCTTCTCCGCATCTTTGAAGATGGAAGGCCAATAAAAACCACAGTCCAGCACCCTACGAGCTGTTCTCTGTATCCCCAGATGACCACCAGGTGAGGAGGCATGACAAAACTGCAGGACCGAGTCAATCTCATGGTCCGGAATGCATCTCCTAGTAACCTGGTCACTGCACAACTTCCACAGATATGGGTCATCCCAAACATAATACTTAGCATCACTCTTAATTTTAGCAATCTGAGCATGTGATGCTAAGGGAGGAAAAACAGAAGCAACCAAATAATTTACAATGTGTGCAAACCAAGGAGTGGGGGGAGAGTAAGAAATCATCAACAAACTCTCGTCAGGAAAGGTATCCTGTATGGGCAACACATCAGCTTCATTCTCAGCTTTTTCAATCTGGCTTAGGTGGTCTGCAACCAAATTTCGTGCTCCACTCCGGTCTTCAATTTGCAAGTCAAACTCTTGGAGCAGTAGCATCCACCTGATCAATCTAGGCTTTGACTCCGCCTTTTTCAACAGAAACTTTAGAGCTGCATGGTCAGTATACACAATAACAGGTGATCCAAGCAAATATGACCTAAACTTATCAAGGGCAAAAACAATTGCCAACAACTCTTTTTCAGTGGTGGTATAATTTGCCTGGGCAACATCCAAAGTGCGTGAAGCATAGTAGATCACTCTCGGCAGCTTGTCAATTTTCTGTGTCAAGACAACCCCTAATGCATAATTAGACGCATCACACATGAGTTCAAATGGGGCTGTCCAATCTGGTGCCTGAATGATAGGGGCGGTGGTCAAAGCCTCCTTCAGGCAGTCAAATGCCTGCTTGCATCTGTCATCAAAAGAGAAGTCAATATCTTTCTGCAGCAGTCTGGACAAGGGAAGCGCCTTCTTGCTGAAATCTTTAATGAAGCGCCTGTAGAAACCTGCATGTCCAAGAAAAGATCGCACCTCTCGCACGCAAGAGGGGTAAGGCAACTGCGAAATCACAGATATCTTAGCAGGGTCTACCTCTATTCCCTTTTCAGAAATGATATGCCCTAGAACCAAACCTTGTCCAACCATGAAGTGACATTTCTCAAAATTGAGAACAAGGTTTGTTTCTATGCACCTATTCAAAACTTTTTCCAGACTGTCTAAACATGCATCAAAGGAGGATCCATACACAGTAAAATCATCCATAAACACCTCTGTGTAATTCTCAAGAAAGTCGCTAAAAATGCTAAGCATGCACCGCTGGAAGGTACCAGGGGCGTTGCATAGACCAAAGGGCATCCTCTTATAGGCAAAAGTGCCAAAGGGGCAGGTGAATGTGGTTTTTTCTTGATCCTCAGGAGCAATATTTATTTGGAAGTAACCAGAAAAACCATCAAGAAAACAATAATGAGATTTACCTGCCAGGCGCTCCAGCATCTGATCAATGAATGGCAGGGGGAAATGATCTTTCCTGGTTGCTTGGTTAAGCCTCCTATAGTCAATGCAGACTCTCCAACTGTTCTGCACTCTAGTTGGGATAAGCTCATTCCTCTCATTCTTCACCACAGTGAGGCCAGTTTTCTTGGGCACAACATGGATGGGGCTAACCCACTGACTGTCTGAAATAGGGTAGATGATCCCAGCTTGCAAAAGCTTGGTCACCTCCTTCTTGATTACGTCCATGATCACGGGGTTTTGCCTTCTTTGTGGCTGTCTCACTGGCCTTGCCCCATCTTCCAAAAGAATTCTATGCATGCATGTGGATGGGCTAATACCAGGTATGTCAGCCAAACTCCAACCAATGGCCTTCTTGTGCTTCCTCAGCACACCAAGCAACTTCTCCTCTTGAACAGAATCAAGGGAGGTGGAAATGATTGTAACGTCCCGGCAACTCGCAGGGACCGTTGACTGCCCCCACAGACCACCACGAGGCTTTCCAGTGTGCTTTGTCCTCACTCGCACACTTTCTAGGAAAACTTCCCAGAAGGTCACCCATCCCAGAATTGCTCCATGCTAAGCACGCTTAACCATGGAGTTCTTATGAGTCAGGCTACCGAAAAGTAAATGCATTTTGGTGATATGAGTAGCCAAATCAATTCCTTTAAGCTATCTTTCAACTGTATAGTCCCATACCTACACAGTCTCCAGATCCCTCTCATTCCGGTGTATGTTCGATTCATCCATGTACCCCTTCCACCCGAAGCTGCCAGGAGCCGCTCCTTGTCTGTGCCCCCTGCACCATGCTTCTTGCACCGGCGTCACTCCCCGCCCTTGTCTCCGTGCCCGGATGTCACATGCCCACCAGCTTCCGCATGGTTCGTCCTCGAACCACACCGTACTGGGAGAGGCTAGGCTCTGATACCATCTGTAACGTCCCGGCAACTCGCAGGGACCGTTGACTGCCCCCACAGACCACCATGAGGCTTTCCAGTGTGCTTTGTCCTCACTCGCACACTTTCTGGGAAAACTTCCCAGAAGGTCACCCATCCCAGAATTGCTCCATGCTAAGCACGCTTAACCATGGAGTTCTTATGTGTCAGGCTACCGAAAAGTAAATGCATTTTGGTGATATGAGTAGCCAAATCAATTCCTTTAAGCTATCTTTCAACTGTATAGTCCCATACCTACACAGTCTCCAGATCCCTCTCATTCCGATGTATGTTCGATTCATCCATGTACCCCTTCCACCCGAAGCTACCAGGAGCCGCTCCTTGTCTGTGCCCCCTGCACCATGCTTCTTGCACCGGCGTCACTCCCCGCCCTCGTCTCCGTGCCCGGATGTCACAATGATCACCGGTTTCTTCTCATCATCCTCCAAGTACACGTACTTGAGGTTATCTGGGAGCTGTTTCAACTCAAGAGTAGGTGCCTGCAAGTCAGATTCATTTGTACTTCCTACAAAGTGGTTAGTGCATTCTGACTCCAAAGAATTCACAGGTAAAGGCGGAACACCTATCTCATCACGCTCCAAATCCATATCCATGACAATTACATTATCAACATCATCCACATCAAAAACATCATCAACATCATGGATATCAAAATTCTCTTCAAAATCAACCTCATTCTCAAATTCAGATTCAATGCATGTATGTAGAGAAGATAGAAAAGAATGCTCTTTCTTATGCAAAGAATCAAAATCATCAACAACATATCTATCAATAATGTCATCCAATGCATCGATCCTAAACAGAGAATGGTCCTCAGCTGGAAATTTCATTGCATCAAGGATATTAAAATGAACAACAATATCAGCAAATTCCATAGACAAAGTTCCAGCATACACATCAATCTTAGTTCGGGCAGTTTTCAAGAATGGCCTGCCTAAGATAATGGGAGCGGATCCATGAGAGAATCCCTCCTCCATTTCTAAAACATAGAAGTCAGCAGGAAAAATCAATTCACCAACCCTAACCAAGACATCCTCTATGAAACCTGCTGGGTGGGTAACACTCCTATTGGCCAACTGAATGACCACACCCGTGGTTTGCAAAGGACCAAGAGACAAAGATGCATATATAGACAAAGGCATGACATTAACAGAAGCACCCAAATCAAGCATGGCATTTTCAAATTTATTGTATCCAATCACACAAGGAATGCAAAATATACCTGGGTCCTTGTACTTTTCAGGGATGTGCGGGACCGACTTACCAATAAGCGCAGATACATTCCTTCCCATGCTAATCCTCTCATTTCCCTTCATCTTCCTCTTGTGTGTACACAGATCCTTCAAGAATTTGGCATACTTCGGTATCTGCTTGATGGCATCAAGTAGAGGTATGTTCACCTCTACCTTCCTGAAGGTCTCCAGAATTTCCTTATCTACATCTTCCATCTTTTTGCTAGGAAGTGCCCGTGAAGGGAATGGTAGAGGGATAGGTCGGTCAACTAATGGAGACGGTGCGGCAGCGGTGGTGGTGGGAGAGGGAGAAGATCCACTTGAAGAAGAACCACCGGCTGGAGAAGAAGATTCACCCACCTCAAATGCCTTGCTCGGACCGTCATGGTTGTTCTTTCTAGGACAAGTAGCAGGCATGGGTGTAGGTGTAGAAGCGGGCTCTGAAGGCACAAAAATCTGCTTCCCTGATCTAAGGGTTATGGCACTCACATTCCTTGGGTTCTGCACAGTCTGGGATGGTAACTTATCCGAATTCTGAGACTGCGCTTGGTTTATCTGAGTAGCCATCTGACCCATCTGGTTAGTGAGACTTTGTATGGAAGCTCTAGTCTCCTGCTGAAATTGCATGTTATCTTTCTGAAACTGCAGGTTTTGCATAGTCATCTGTCTCACTAACTCTTCCAATGAAGGTTCAGACGAAGTGGAAGGGTGGGCAGCTGGTTGGGCAGGTGCCTCTTGCTGTTGTTGTTGTTGTTGCCTCTGGTGTTGTTGCATAGGTGGAGGCACATATCTGTTAGGTGCTCCAGCATTCTGGAAAGGTGGTGCCTGCTGTTGATGTTGTGGCGCATTGTTTCATCTCAGATTGGGGTGATTCCTCCACCCTGGGTTGTACCTGTTGCTGGATAAGTCATGATTTTGCTGTTGTTGCTGCCTATTGTTGTAGATGTTCGTAGCATAAGCCTGAGGCGCATCAGAGGCAGAAGATTGCTGCAAAGAAGGACAAGCATCTGTATAGTGGTCATTGGAAGGACAAATAGCACATAGCCGTGCAACAGATGCAGATGGAGCTGCAGATCTCTGGTTGGTAGTCAACTGTGTCACCAACTTCGTAAGAGAGTCAATCTTTCCTTCCAACTTGCTTTCAACAGCTGATAAAGACTGGGCAACAACATCATGTACGCCCCTCACCACAATGGTATCATTCCTGGTGCTAAACTGCTGGGAGTTGGAGGCCATCTTCTCAATCAATTGCCTGGCCTCAGCAGGTGTGGTGTCTCCAATAGCTCCACCACTGGCAGCATCAATCATACCACGGTCCATGTTGTTCAAACCCTCATAGAAATACTGGACAAGGAGATGCTCAGGTATCTGATGGTGGGGACAACTAGCACAAAGTGTCTTGAATCTCTCCCAATACTCATATAAGTTCTCTCCACCAAGCTGCCTAATCCCAGTTATGTCTTTTCTGATAGCTGTGGTCCGGGCTGCTGGAAAAAATTTATCTAAGAACAGCCTCTTCAGATCATCCCAGCTAGTGACGGATCTAGGTGCCAAACCATACAACCAATCCTTAGCAACATTTTCCAATGAATGAGGGAATGCCTTCAAGAAGATGTGCTCTTCAGGAACATCATGTGGTTTCATACTAGAACAGACAATGTGGAATTCCTTCAAATGCTTATGAGGACTCTGATGAATCATTATTTTCTTCACTTCACTTAGCTTATTGTGCTAGATATAATCGGGGAATTGTGCCTAATTGTCCAGTATTTTCCTATTTTTCTAAATTGTGCTTAATTTGATCAGAAATTCTTATTTTAATTAATTTGAATTATCTGAGACTAATATTTTGCATTATAAATTGTAGGGAAAACTCTGAAAATGTTCTAGGACATTTTGAAGAAAATTTTTGTTTGCACACTGTGAAAATTACTTGGAAGGAGCTACACTATTTTTGATGATTGGATAAAATGTGCATGGGACAATGGCATTCATTTGTTTTTCTTGAATTCAAAAATGGAGGAGACAAAAACACACGGCTGCACCCCTTTCATAGAATGAATGAGAATATAAAAAAAAAATTTGATATAGGTGCTCGGCATTCAGGGAAAACAAACCAAAAAGGAATTTGGTCTTTTTTTTTTTTAAAATTTGCAATTGGAAAAGAGCAAAAGTCCAAACCAAACTGTTGACAAGGAAGTATGTATTGGACATTTATTAAAAGAAAGAAAGATGCACATGGGACCCTCGTATGTTTAGCAAATCAGACAACAAATTGGAAGAGAGTGGAGAGCACCACACCATACGGGTTTTTCACTTTTCTATGAAAAGTGGGAGACAAAGCACTCATACTGCAGCTCCACATGGCAATAATGTGAAAAGGATGAGATTGAGAAGCATTATTAGGTATGGCACAATACTTCAATCTTCGGTCTTTGAGTGCTAAACACACATGAGAAAAGAGGTGAGCTCTTGAACAACAACTCTTTGATGGGAATTGGATAAGGATGGAAGTTCACATCATGACAAAACTAGCAATTACATTTCAATTCTTTCTTGGAGACAACATAAAACATAATGAAGGGACCACCAATACACCTAACATTTCACGGTTTTCTCTTAGATGCACTACCGAAATTAATTATTTCTTTGTGTTGATGAGCTTCAAGTGAAGACAAGGTGCAACCAGGAGAAACCATCCTCTTGAGCTCACGGCTGCCAACACAATCAAGTCCAGCAGTAGTGTGCATCAGCTGGTCCATCTTGGAGTAGTGCAGTTCATGGAAGATCACGGTACACATCCAACAAACAAACTCTCCACAGCAGCAGCACGTAGGTAGCGTTCCAGAGCTGGAAGAGTGATAACCAAAGTCCAGCATGAAGGATTGTCAACAAGAAATGAAGAACCACACACATGTAAATGCACTGTCCACCAGCCACACAACAACACCGTCCAAGAAAATCCAGAGCAGTAGAAGCTCACGTCGCAGGGAGCAGCAGCCACCGAGAGGCGCTGGTTTCATTTGATTGAGATGTGGTGATTCATAGTAAAGAGAATGGCACATGCGGTGATGGACAACGAGAAGTGCAGGAGCTGTAGGGTGTATCTCGGCCTTGGAGGAGAATGAAGCGTTGTTGAGCTGGAACAGTAGTGTGCACGTGAATGAGAACCTGCAAGGTGGAGCTGGAAGAGAAACGGAGCAGTGACCGAGAGGGAGAATGGTGTGCACGCATACGTTGAGCTGGAGAAAGGAAAGAGAGCTGCAGGGCAGCGTTCCAGCAGCACCACGGTTGGAGGAAGGGGCTTCACACAGCAGTTCCAGATGAGTTGGAAGATGCGGCCTATAGAATCCAGTAACTTCACTGCATTCCAGTAACCAACCAGACAAGGAAATTGAAGGAGCTGCAGCTGCCATGAGTTGAAGAGGAAATTCAAGGCAAACACTTAGGCAGTCCAGCACGTTGGCAGCAACACATAGGAGAGTCCACCGAATGGAAGAAGAATACAAGAAGTGAAGGGTCCTACCCTATTTCTTTGGCATGAATAAAAGTGGGAAGGAATTCACGGACTGCCATTTGAAGACAAAACACAACAGAAAACCTTGCTGAAAATAAGTGAAGTCACGGGAGGAAGTTGAAGTTCAGATTTTGGTTATAAAAGAGCAATGGCAGCAGAGAAGGAGTGATTAGATTTTAGGATTGCATTAGAGTAGTGTAGAAGTCACGGCCGTGGAAGAGGCTCTCGCCTCTTCCTGTTTCCTTTCCTTTTCCAGTTCTATTTTCCCAAACAGTGCACAATTGTAATTTTATTTTTTGAAGAAGCAGTAGAAGTGTGTCACCTTTGCTCGTGTTATTTTTAGTTGTACTGTTGATTTTAATTTAAGTGTTGAATCCTTTATAAATTCCATTTTCAGTTAAATATTTTTATCTGTTAAATTTACCGTTCAGTATTTTCTACGTCGCTATATTTTGTCATTTTACTGTTCATCGTATTTCCAAACGTTGTTTTTACGATTTATTTTCTGTCAATGTATTTTCACTGATGTTTTTATTTCTGCGTTTAATTTTACCGTTTCTGAATTTTACTGTTCCGTTTTTACCGTCTTTTTCCGTTTGGTTTTTACCGTGGTTAAATTTTATTTCAGTGTTTTAAATTTAGTAGTGTTTAATTTCCAGTGCAGTTTTAATTTATTTTACCAAATCAAAACAATCACAAACCCCCCCACTTCGTGTTAAATCTAAGACCGAACCACAAATATTGGTCCTTGAGAGACGACCTAGGAGTCAAATCCTAGTTATACTGCATTAATTTCTGCACATCAAATTTGTATGACCGCGACAGTCGTATCAAATTTTGGCGCCGTTGCCGGGGACCAATCAATGGAGGTTTGGTTTTAGATTATTGTTGTGTAAATTTTTGTTCTGTTAATATGTGTGTTTTGTCTTGTATATTTTTGTAGGCGACAACGACACCTTCAGCAAATTTTGGCGGCGTTGTCACTTCAGTCCAGGTTCTTGTTTTAGATTTTTACTGTTTTTGTTTTATTATGTGGTTGTAATATATGTTTTGTCTTTTATATTTTTATTGTGTTGTGTTTTGTATTATGTCTGTTAATTAAAAAAAAAATATTAAAAAAAAAAAATAAAATAATTTTGTTCTGTCATTTATGTGCGTGTAACATGTATAAATGTGTTGTGATTTATCTGTTTCGTAATTTTTAGTATTTAGTTTTTATTTGTTTTTATTTTTCCATGTCTACCTATTCTGGTTATGTGAATTCTGCTTATTCTGCCAATGTCTGTGATTATGAATCTTATTCTGCATCTTACTCTAATTGTAATTCTGCTGAATTCTATAATGAGAATTATAATGATCCTGAGTGGAATGATCTTAACAACGAATGGTACGATACCCCACAAGATCATTATCTAGAACCACCATTCGAGAGTCCTTTCATGCCTCCACCAGTCCAGCAATATCAGAGTCAGCAGTATAATGCTTCTGCCCAAACAACTCTTCAGCCTTCAACTTCTGAACCTACATTGAAGGAGTTACTGGAGCAGATGACCATGCAGAACGTTCAGTTACAGAAAGGGAACATGCAGTTCAAGCAAGAGAGCATGGAAACTCAATCTGCCATTCAGAATCTGACTGATCAGATCAGGCAGATGGCCACTCTTGCACCTGAGGAGACTGATGAATATTTTGAGGACCAAGCAGGTACAAGCAGCTATTTTGAACCAGGTAGACCGCTTTCATTTTCCACCAACATACCTCAATTTGATGATTATGCTGTTGAGAGGTATGTTGATAATTATATTGTTGCTGAGCATGATTTTAATTTTCCCTCTATGCATGACGAGAATAATTTTGTGTTATCAGATCTGAATATTTGTTCTCCATGCACTGAACATGAATCTGAACCTGTTATAGATATTGTTTCTACATTTCAAACTGATTCATGTTATGAGGTTGTATCTAAGGCTCAGTATGATGAATTGGGATTGGGTGTTATACCCCTGCATGAAATTTCTGGAGTGCCAAATTGCACTAACCATGCTGCAGGAGGTACGTATGAACTTGATGAGCAGACACCTACAATTGAAGACAGAGATGCGAGCACCCAGAACGATTTCAACAGGCACCTGTTGAATCTATTCATCAACAATAATTGTTTAGATCCGGTGGTGGAAGATATTTCCCTACTTGATCAGATTTGGAGGATGAAGCAGTTCGTCCTCAACACTTTCATGTTGGATCCTGAAGAAGGGAACATCTCCCTACAAGTCCAAAATTGGCAACTGCCACCATGACCAGGGAAGTTTTCTTTTTCTTTCTTCCCGTTTTCATATTTTTAGTGCACTTGTCCTTTATCTGTTTAGTGTTTTAATTGATGATCTTATGCTTAGAAAACATTTAGGACAGTGTAGTTTAAGTGTGGTCTCGGGAAGTTTCTGATTTTTGTTTTTCTTTTAAGTTTGTTTTTTTTTCTTTTCTTCTTAGTTTTCGAATTGTTATCTTTAAAAAAAAAAAAAAAAATATAAAAAATAAAAAAACAAAAAAAATATTTTGTGATAAAATATTTTGTTTTAAGCGTGCCAAATCTTTATTCCGATATGTATATTTATTTCTTAGTTTTCTAGTTGTTATCCTTTAAAAAAAAAAAAAAAAAAAAAAAAAAATTTTGAATATTCCTTGATTTTATTTCGACCCTCAGTTTCTTACCAATAATCCAATAAAAATTTCACTTCAGATCTCATTTTTTTTCCTTATTTTTCTTCACTGTAAAATAATTTCTTAGTTGTTTCATACAGATCTTTGATTGAAAATTTTGTTTAGACTAAGAAATATTTCATTCATCAATGCAAAAATTACAGTAATGGAGAAATAGAGATTTAACAGATCTGAAAATGAAATTGCAGTAGATATATATGAAAATAAGGTTGTTCAGGGGTCGATCATGTCTGATCGTTAATATTACACACCATAATAAATAAAAACAAAAACAACATAAAAAAAAATTTAAAAACATAAAAAAAAACATAAGTGTTCATATTACAGTCCTCATTAATATTCTGGCCACACTCGGCCAATAAAAACATATAAAAAAAAAAAAAAAAAAACAAACATAAAAATTTAAAACTGAAAGAACTCTCGAGCTGGTTGTGGTGGTCTAAGGGAGAGCTCCGTTGAGGGAGCTCTGGTTCGGAATGCGAGCGGAGGCTTTGGTGGAGGAATTTCTCGTTCATTTCTGTCGTCATCGATGATGATCGGAACGGGAAACAGATTCAGCAGCCTCGGTGCCCTCATTATCACCCAGTTTTTTTCTTTCAAACAAAAAAATAAAAAAATAAAAAAAATAAATAACTTGTGTTAATTATAGAAGAGGAAGTGAAAAAATTTCAATGGAGGTATGATGAGAGTTCTTACCGTACATGTATAGCGGCAGTTGTGAAAAGAGAGTGCCTGTGGGGTCTATCTCCGCTTGCCAGTGCTTGACCCGATTGCCGTGGTTGTTGAACCAGCAGTGTACGTTGTATTCAGTGGCTTCGCCGAAAGCCCTTAGTCGAGACGCGATCTCGACGACTTGCGCTCGGCTTGGGTGTGTGACCCCATAGTTGAATATTTTGGTCATCATCTGGATTTGATCGTCGGTAGGACGCCACCGTTGACTGGTATATCTCTCTGATTCCGTTTCACTCATCCTTCCTCTCGTAATATACGAATACATAAATAAAACATAAAAACATAAAAAAGAAAAAAATAAACATAAAAAAAAAAAAATAATAAAGAGAACTAAAAAAAAAAAAAAAAAAAAGAAGCATAAAAAATTTTTAGATTAGTTCTGTGTTTTGTTTATTTGTTCTTGTTTTCCGTTAAATTTATTTTGTCCTGTCTGTCTTTGATTGTTTTTGTGTCTGGTCTCAGATCTGTTTCACGGTCCTTGCAAAGGGTCCTAAACGGATCTACGTCCAGTGTCCTTGTCCATATTGTTCTTGTATATTCAGTTTCTGTGTTTTAGTTTTAAGTGGGGTACGTGGCGTTGTTCTACCCGATTGTCTCTGCAATACCTTCAATCGAAGGGAGATTAACGTCTGGTTTCCAGCCTATATACCCCTTAAGTTTTTAGACAATTGTGTTTTATGTGTTTTAAGTGTTTAGCAGGTGAAAAATATAGCGAATAAGAGCTGAAAATAAAGAAGGAACTGAAAGCAGGAAAAAGAAAAAAAAATGATAGATCTGAAAGCTGTAAAAGGAGAAGAACTGAAAAGCAAAGAAAAGAGCAGAAAGCTTAAACAGCAGAAAAAGGGAAAGAAAGGCAGATCCAGGAGCAGAGGACTTACCTGGAGTAGTAGGCTGGCAGAGAAGCTCCTCGGGGTTCTCACACTCTTCAGATGGCACCGGGGCAGAGGCTCCGTAGAGATTCCAGACGCTCAGGTTGAGAGAGAGAGGAGAGCAGAGAGCGAGAAGAGAGATGAGAGTTGTAGAGAGAGTTGAGAGAGAAGAGAGGAGTAGAGGCAGGCTGAGGGATCAGAAATGTCACTCGAGGCTGAGGAAGTGCCCTTTTATAGCCAGATAGCTCTGCCACTGTAGCAACAGTTCCGGTCTTTGCCACCGAGACTGTTGTCACAGTACCGGTATCCTTTTTCAGAAAAAAAAAAATTAATAATAAAATAAAATAAACTAAAAAATAAAAAATAAAAAAAAAAATAAAAAAAAATAAAAAATAAAAAAATGATAACATCTACTGATGGATGTTGCTGAAAAATTTCTTCCCATTTTTCCTAACTTTTTATTGCACTTGTCTATATTTTTTGACTGCTCTGAAATTGATCATCTGATGATTGTAACACACTGAGGACATTGTGTGATTTAAGTGTGGTCTACTGGGGAGAAATTCTGATTTTTCTATTAGATTGTATTTTGTGTGTTAAATTTTTTGTTTTTGAGTGTTAAATTTTTTCTGTTTTAAGTGGTTTTTAGTGTGTTTTGTGTGCAATAAATTTTACATTTTTTCTCTTGATTTCTGGATGATGTTTAAGTTGTAGATTTTTCCTTCACTTACTTAATACTTATGGTTTGAAATCCTTGCTTTTCTCTGCTTGGAAGATGATTATAATGTTTAAGAGGTTGATTTGATTGTGACGAACACCCTGTGTGAGATTTGAGCCACTTTGTTTTTCTTTCTTGTGTGTGACATGTATCTTGATTGCTTGCACATATGCCTTGGCTTGATTCTTTTTGATATATTTGATTTATATGCATGTTTAGAAAATGATAAAGGCATTTTTGTTCTTGAGCCTCTTTAGCCAAATAAGCCTACCTTGTTATTATCCTTTGATAACCCCTTTGAGCCTATACTGTATATATTTCTTTATGTTGAAGCTCATATACTGATCCTAAGTGAAAAACGATGATTACCTTAACCTCAGGAAAGTCTGGAGCTAGAGAATTGTTTTGTGAATAAGTGTGGTCTCCTTGGGGATTCTGATAAATTGGCTAGTTGGTTCCTCATCATGTTTTAAAAAAATGATTTATATCCTGTTGTGTGATAAAGAAAAAAAAAAGAGAGAGACAGGATGAGAAAAAATGAAAAATTGATGAGAAAAAGAAAGAAAATTGAAAAAAAAAAAAAAAAAAAAAACATTTTGAGAACAATGGAGTCGAGAAGTGGATTGAATTAGAGGTTTGGGTAAGATTTGACTGTATTTCCATTTATTCCCCATTGCTCCTCTATTTCTTTTGAGCTGTAGCTACTTATCTATATTTTATCCTCCCATGTCCTTGGCCCCATTACAACCCTGAAAGACCTTTTGATCTGAACATGCATATGTTTTAAGTATTGATAATTAGAAGCTTGCCAAGTCTGATTGTGTTTGTTTTCTTGAGTACATCGAGTTGAAATTATTTACCCTAGACACTTGAGAGAAACACTGTGAGTGCATCTGTGAGGTTTTGTTATTTTCAAATCACCTCTTGAGCTGATGGATTATTTTTCCATGTATTGAATTGCTTGGATGATTTCTGTAAGTATCTGCTTTATTTGATTTGTGTTGGATAATTTCTACTTCTCTTAACTGTCCAGAATTCTTGAGAACTGTGTAAATTTAGTTTATTTTTCTTGCGAGCTTTTATTTTTCTGTTTGCTGAGTTTTGTGTCACCGCCTTTGAAGTCCTTTGACCTATTCCCTGATTTGCGTCTTAATTTTGCCCAGGAGTGCAAAAGACTAAGTGTGGTCTATTTTGATGAATCATTATTTTCTTCACTTCACTTAGCTTATTGTGCTAGATATAATCGGGGAATTGTGCCTAATTGTCCAGTATTTTCCTATTTTTCTAAATTGTGCTTAATTTGATCAGAAATTCTTATTTTAATTAATTTGAATTATCTGAGACTAATATTTTGCATTATAAATTGTAGGGAAAACTCTGAAAATGTTCTAGGACATTTTGAAGAAAATTTTTGTTTGCACACTGTGAAAATTACTTGGAAGGAGCTACACTATTTTTGATGATTGGATAAAATGTGCATGGGACAATGGCATTCATTTGTTTTTCTTGAATTCAAAAATGGAGGAGACAAAAACACACGGCTGCACCCCTTTCATAGAATGAATGAGAATATAAAAAAAAAAATTGATATAGGTGCTCGGCATTCAGGGAAAACAAACCAAAAAGGAATTTGGTCTTTTTTTTTTAAAAATTTGCAATTGGAAAAGAGCAAAAGTCCAAACCAAACTGTTGACAAGGAAGTATGTATTGGACATTTATTAAAAGAAAGAAAGATGCACATGGGACCCTCGTATGTTTAGCAAATCAGACAACAAATTGGAAGAGAGTGGAGAGCACCACACCATACGGGTTTTTCACTTTTCTATGAAAAGTGGGAGACAAAGCACTCATACTGCAGCTCCACATGGCAATAATGTGAAAAGGATGAGATTGAGAAGCATTATTAGGTATGGCACAATACTTCAATCTTCGGTCTTTGAGTGCTAAACACACATGAGAAAAGAGGTGAGCTCTTGAACAACAACTCTTTGATGGGAATTGGATAAGGATGGAAGTTCACATCATGACAAAACTAGCAATTACATTTCAATTCTTTCTTGGAGACAACATAAAACATAATGAAGGGACCACCAATACACCTAACATTTCACGGTTTTCTCTTAGATGCACTACCGAAATTAATTATTTCTTTGTGTTGATGAGCTTCAAGTGAAGACAAGGTGCAACCAGGAGAAACCATCCTCTTGAGCTCACGGCTGCCAACACAATCAAGTCCAGCAGTAGTGTGCATCAGCTGGTCCATCTTGGAGTAGTGCAGTTCATGGAAGATCACGGTACACATCCAACAAACAAACTCTCCACAGCAGCAGCACGTAGGTAGCGTTCCAGAGCTGGAAGAGTGATAACCAAAGTCCAGCATGAAGGATTGTCAACAAGAAATGAAGAACCACACACATGTAAATGCACTGTCCACCAGCCACACAACAACACCGTCCAAGAAAATCCAGAGCAGTAGAAGCTCACGTCGCAGGGAGCAGCAGCCACCGAGAGGCGCTGGTTTCATTTGATTGAGATGTGGTGATTCATAGTAAAGAGAATGGCACATGCGGTGATGGACAACGAGAAGTGCAGGAGCTGTAGGGTGTATCTCGGCCTTGGAGGAGAATGAAGCGTTGTTGAGCTGGAACAGTAGTGTGCACGTGAATGAGAACCTGCAAGGTGGAGCTGGAAGAGAAACGGAGCAGTGACCGAGAGGGAGAATGGTGTGCACGCATACGTTGAGCTGGAGAAAGGAAAGAGAGCTGCAGGGCAGCGTTCCAGCAGCACCACGGTTGGAGGAAGGGGCTTCACACAGCAGTTCCAGATGAGTTGGAAGATGCGGCCTATAGAATCCAGTAACTTCACTGCATTCCAGTAACCAACCAGACAAGGAAATTGAAGGAGCTGCAGCTGCCATGAGTTGAAGAGGAAATTCAAGGCAAACACTTAGGCAGTCCAGCACGTTGGCAGCAACACATAGGAGAGTCCACCGAATGGAAGAAGAATACAAGAAGTGAAGGGTCCTACCCTATTTCTTTGGCATGAATAAAAGTGGGAAGGAATTCACGGACTGCCATTTGAAGACAAAACACAACAGAAAACCTTGCTGAAAATAAGTGAAGTCACGGGAGGAAGTTGAAGTTCAGATTTTGGTTATAAAAGAGCAATGGCAGCAGAGAAGGAGTGATTAGATTTTAGGATTGCATTAGAGTAGTGTAGAAGTCACGGCCGTGGAAGAGGCTCTCGCCTCTTCCTGTTTCCTTTCCTTTTCCAGTTCTATTTTCCCAAACAGTGCACAATTGTAATTTTATTTTTTGAAGAAGCAGTAGAAGTGTGTCACCTTTGCTCGTGTTATTTTTAGTTGTACTGTTGATTTTAATTTAAGTGTTGAATCCTTTATAAATTCCATTTTCAGTTAAATATTTTTATCTGTTAAATTTACCGTTCAGTATTTTCTACGTCGCTATATTTTGTCATTTTACTGTTCATCGTATTTCCAAACGTTGTTTTTACGATTTATTTTCTGTCAATGTATTTTCACTGATGTTTTTATTTCTGCGTTTAATTTTACCGTTTCTGAATTTTACTGTTCCGTTTTTACCGTCTTTTTCCGTTTGGTTTTTACCGTGGTTAAATTTTATTTCAGTGTTTTAAATTTAGTAGTGTTTAATTTCCAGTGCAGTTTTAATTTATTTTACCAAATCAAAACAATCACAAACCCCCCCACTTCGTGTTAAATCTAAGACCGAACCACAAATATTGGTCCTTGAGAGACGACCTAGGAGTCAAATCCTAGTTATACTGCATTAATTTCTGCACATCAAATTTGTATGACCGCGACAGTCGTATCAGACTCTCACCTGCAAGACCATGAAACTTGGGCAACAAATGGATCAGTCCAGTCTTGAGAATAAATGGAATGTCCTCATCAGGATATTGGATGCACAAGCTTTCGATATCGAAATCAGGTGCAGCCATCTCCCTAAAAGTCCTCTCGCGAGGTGGAGGTTGTGCCATATTGTTCTCAGTGTGAAAAACAACAGAATGAGAATCAGAATCACGTGCAGATGCAACAGATGCAGTAGATGCAGTATGCACAAAGTACTCAGCAGTGGGATGCACAGTATCCAATGGAACAGACTCAAAAACAGACTCTAAAGATAAATTCCTAGAATGCCTAGCTAACTTATGAAAAGTTCTATCAATCTCAGGATCAAAGGGTGGTATAGGCCCAGGATTTCCCCTAGTCATGCACTAAGTCACAACACCCTAAAATCATGAAACGATATCACAAAAATTTTGAACACACAAAACAACCTAAACAAACAAATCACACACACTCAAACATACAAGACAAAACACAACACACAAACAACACATTATCAACACAAAAGACCTAAAACTGAACCGTTGGTCCCCGGCAGCGGCGCCATTTTGATGAGAGGGTCGCACCTCCCAACAAACGTTGTGCATAAAAGAATGCAGTACAGACTAGGAAGTGACTCCTAGGTCGTCTCTCAAGGACCAATTTGGGTTCAGTTTCAGATCTAAACACGTAGGGGGGGTTTGGGAAAAGTTTGTGAATGCAATTAAACTAAATCTAAACTTTAAACTCAAACACAACCTAATATGACTAAAAACATTAAAATGAAAATTGCTTAGAACAAATTAAACATGCAACAAACCGAAAGGTATCAAACTGACAATTCCATAAACGCAAATAGGCGCCAACTCATACGCACATAATTAAGAAAATAAAAAATAAAAATTTGCGGAAGTTGGTATTTGGAATGCACCAAAAGTCAATCACGCTTCAATTGGGATGTATGCTAAGAAAAAGGGGATCCACTTCCGTGCACCCATCTACTTCAAAGCAATTAAATTAAATTTCTCTTTCTCAAGCTTACCACCGTACCACTACTAATCCCAATAATCAAAGCTTTCCAGCCGTAACACCCCTGCACCCACTTCTCCAACCAATTAATTTATCCTCTTCTTCCAACATTAACCAGCGTACGTATACCTACCCCCGTCCAATCACCTCTTCTTTCTCAAGATTTTAGTGAGCAGCTCAACAAATGAAATCAGCCCCCTACTTTAATTAACTTCACGTCTCCCAATCCTCCAAGCATAAAGCTTCTTCAGCAAAAATAAAATTGGCCGTGTGCATCCAAAACGTAACAGCGCACACCTCCACCTAATCTACTTCATTTGTCATTCAATTTCTCCATGCTTCTTGAATCTCCTTAAATCTGCACTTCTCTGCTTCCAGCTCATTCCAGCTCAACACGCCTCTTCAGTTAAAGTTTCTCCTCCTTATTCCAACTCCACGTAGGCGTGCTTCACTTCCAGCCCCTTCCATCCAATCTCAATCACAGCTCCCTTTTAAAATGAAAAATGAAACTCCTCCCAAATGAAAACGTTACAGCCGCACTGCAGTACTCCTCCCAAGTAAGATGTGTTCAACTTGCTTCTCTCTAGCTCCACCACATTACCGCTTTAGCTTGCTGCTTCCAGAACCTTCTACACCGTGCACCAACACCTCATGCTTCCAGCTCCACCTTTGCTTCCAACACGATGGCAGCGCTTGAAGATTTGCACCATTCAACACCGCTTCATTCTATGCACACCACTATTTCACCTACTCTACTCCTTCAATATTAAATCAATAAAACAATCTCTCTTCTTCAGTACTCTCCCTGCATTCCAGCTCCTTCCACCAACCAAACCGCGTTTCTCTTCTCCAGCCAAAAAAAAACGATTCTTAGAATTTACCAATCTTCACCGTCTTCCCTCCCTGCAAAAGATTCCATCTAACAATCACTTTAGGCCTCTCATCCAAAGCAATATGCAACAGTGCAAGTAACCGAATCGAAGTTGCGAGTTCCAGTGGAAGAAGAGATGTGAGCGTTAGAGTTTTCGGTGACAAAGTCGTGATTCTTCGCCGGAAGAGTACCCTTTTTCCTTGCCATTCTTCATAATGAAAATCAAATAAACATTCTTATGAATCCAGGGCTTGCAAAAAGGAAATGGAAAAATTCAAAGTGTGCTTTTCATTCATGCTCCAAAACGTCCAAAACCGAGAGAAAACGGAACTAAAAACAGTAGTCCCCCCCCAAAAACTAAGAGCCGAAAAAAAAGCGTTTTTCTACAGTGGCGGCTGACCTCCTTTCTAAGGGCCGTGTGTCCCTTTTTTAGGGTAGGGTCCACACATACAAAAACCCTAGGTTGCCAAGTCATTAATTTCTAATTTTGAGTCTAATCTATTTTACCAAAAATTGACCCAAAATGTAAAAGTTGATACAGAAATTCTAAACTACTGAATTACAATTTAATTAATTCTAAAATGTCTGCGCGGAGAGTCTTGAATTTATTTGGCATTCTTCCTAATGTCCCAAAATGTATTTCCGAAATTTTCCTGCACTTCAAAAAAAATGCACTTAATCAGTTCAGAAAATCTGAATTAGCACAATTACAAATTTCCGACCAAATTAAGAAGAATTCGGAAAACGGGGAAATATCAAACAATTAAACACAATTCCCTGGTTTATTTAAGTGCAATAAACTAAATATAATTCAAGAAATAACGACTCATCAATCCTCGACTGATGGGGGTTGTAAAGAAAAAGGACACCAAGTTGCTACAAACAGGTCTTATACATTCAAATTCTGACAGCACTTGGGTAGCCCCTATACATGTGGTTCCCGAGAAATATGGAATCACAATGGTCATGAACGAGAAGGACAAGTTGACTCTTATTCAAGACAGAAGTGGGTCAAATAATGTAGTAGTTGACCATCTTAGTAGGATTGAAAAGGGAAAAGATAACATTCCTATCCAGGATGACTTTTCCAATGAAGTCCTACTAGCATTCCTTCCACCATGAAGGAGGTAAGTTCCCTCATACTTTTTCTTTGCATTTTATATATAAGGCATACATTGAGGACAATGCATAGTTTAAGTGTGGGGGTGTGGGGAAACAATTAATTTTGTTCCCTATTTTGTTTGTCTATTTTGTTTGTTTTTAATAAATATTTGCATTGGATTTGAGAGTTTGAATCAGTAACTGGAATGATCATGAATTCAAGAGAGAAAAAAATGAGTCATGTTGATATGAGTGGATTACTTCTATGATTTGCTGATTGAGTTGACTAGAGAATTTCCTGATTAAATATTTTGTGAAAGAAAATTGAAACCATGTGAGTTTTGGGCTTAATGTTAAGGATGGACCACCATGTACCATACCTATTTTTTTTGTGTGATTTACCCATGTTTTTGTTAGCAAAATGATGAAGATGAAGTTTTGATGATGTCCAAATCAAGTCAAGAGAAATCAAGATTCAAGATGTTATGAAGACTTGTATTGCTATGGAAAGGTTTTGTAATAATTATAGTTTAGTATCTAGGACTTAGATAATTAGTAGTTTTATGTATACATTCAAAAGTGATGTAAAAATAAGCCAAACAGCAAAATCTGTGCAGTGTTAATCGATTAACACAGGGTGTAAATCAATTGTTCCAGAGACGAATGAAGAAGCACAGCATTGCAGTGTTAATCGATTAACAGGGTGTGTTAATCGATTAACGTTAATCGATTAACAAGGGGTGTTAATCGATTAACACAGGAGCCGTTTGAAAAACTAGCCGTTTTTAGAGCCGTTGGACTATCCGTTGGGGTGTTAATCGATTAACCACTGTAGCTAATCGATTAACACAGTGTGAAAGGCTGAAAACGAAAAATGGAAGAGCCTTTGGATGAGTCTATAAATAGACTCTCATTTCCTCTCAAGTTAAGAAATCCAGAGACACAGAAACTCTTCCCTTGTGCTCAAATACTCAGAAATTCTTGAGACTTGTGTGTTCTTGTTCGGCTTGTGAAACTCTTGTCTGTGGAGCTGGTGAAGTGCTGCTACGGTGACAGAGGAAATAGCCGGTTCATCCTTGGTGTGTCTGAGGAGGTGTTCGGAAGAGAATCATCCTTCGTGAAGTACTCGGAGGAGGTGTTCATCCTTTGTGAAGACTCAAAGGAGGTGTAGTTTCATCTCTTGTGGTATCAAGAGAGGTGTTTTCTAAACTCTTACAAATTGTATCTTTGTGATTGTAGTTTGTAATTGTTTTGTGATAGTGAAACTGTTTATCTTGTTTTGAGATAAGCGACTCGACGTAGGATTGGTAAGATCCGAACCAGGATAAAATCATCTGTGCAAATTTCTCTCAACCTTACTCTATTTAACTGTTATTATTAATTGCTAAGTAAGTTTAATTGAGTAGAAATTAAAAGGCACACGTTAGTATTAGAAACCCCTCTTGGTTTGTTGTTCCACGCTAACCCATCCGCTGCAGCCGCTCTGACAGTTTTGTTGATACTCTAATAGTTAGCTTGATTCTGTGTTGTGCAACTGATTTGAATATGCATGATTTGATATGATTGAGGCATTTCTTGTTTTAGCTACTTGGCCAAATAAACTTGTCCTAACATTAATCCATTGGAACCCTTTTTGAGCCTTAAGCCTATTTTTCTTGTTTCCAGTCATTGTCAAATGAGAAAAGAAGAAAAATCATATGTTCCTTACCTTAGGAAAGAAGAAGGAGTAATGGATTCTGTTAGAAGTAAAGTGATGAATAAGTGTGTGGGTGAGTACCTCACCCACAAAATAATAAAAAGGGAAAAAAGGAAGATAAAAAGTTGAAAAGAAAAAAAATGAGCTAAAAAACAATCTTCCTTGAAAGAAGCAAGAAACAAAGTCATTTTTGAAATCAAATATCATTACTCTTTCTATATCAAGTTCAAAAACTCCGAAATTCCAAGAAAATTCCCTGCCTCTGCCTTGGCCTCAATAAAACCTTAAAAAGTCCTCATGATCAATAACTGCATGTTTTCGGAAGTGTGTGAATGTTAGAGTCTTGCTAAATATCAAGGGTGTCTACTTACATGGGTATTTTGAGTGTAAACACAAGCCAAAAACACTTGAGAGAATTGGAGAGAAATAGATACATGTTGACTTGAGTGTTGTCTTTCATATTTGATTTTCTTGGGAATTCAAAAAGGTTAACTCATGTGTGAAGAATAAAGTGATTCCATTTGCATGTCCATGACAAAGTAATGCCTAAATGATTGATCTATGTCTAGTGCTACTCATTCTTTTGATCCAAATGCAAATATGAAATAAAATGACTCAGAACAAAGTTTTGGAATTAATCAATTTTGCCCAGGAGTGCAAAAGGATAAGTGTGAGGGTGTGATGAGTGCATATTTATGCCCATATTTATGCTTTAAAATTCAAATTTTTGATGGGATAATTGTGCTTAAATGGTTTATTTAAGTGAATTTGTGATGATTGAAATTGTTGGGTTTGGGAAATAAAGAAACGTAAAAAGTGAATTTTAGCACATAAATTATTATTGGATGTTCTAATGTTTATTTGTGCAGCTGAGAATATAAGTTTTATTGATCCAAATGGCAATTCAAGGCCCAAAATCAGATTTTATGTGGAAAATTCAGAAGGGGCTAAAGTGCAAATAGAGGAAATTTCAGCGTATTTGTGCAATTTTGGAAAGTCAGAAAATCTAAAAGATAAAATTCAGTTGTTGAATTTAACTTGGGAATATCAACAGAAAATATCTTCCAAATAATTTTATCATTATCTAAATCTTTTAGTTATTTGGAAGATATAAGATATAAGATAATTGAGTTAATATCTATCAAATATTCTTTAAAACTGATTTAATCTAATGAATATTTGAAAGATATAATATATCAACAGAAAATATCTTATCAACAAACTATTCAAAGTCCAAGCCCAATCAAGCCTATATAAAGAGACCCAAAGGAGGCAGAAAGGGGGGGACTTCACTTCATTCATTCTCTCATACTCCTCTCACTTTTCTTTCATCTTGTATTCAACTCCATTCATGGAGAGCTAAGCATCTAGGGTTATTCTGCTGTAATTCCAAGACGAATTCTGAGGTTATGTTCAGTTAATGCAATTGTTTACTTTGATTATTGAATTAAGTTGTTCTCTCTATGTCTTTCATCTCTCTATCTTGTTAAAAGCAAAGATTTTTGCATCATAATATGTTTGAATCTATATGCATATTGATTATATGAGTTTTAGGGTTTGTAGGTTTAAATTGAGAATCTACTTTGATTTAATTTAGGAACTTTCATATGATTAAATGGTTTTTACTATCAATTGAGAATGTACTTTGGTTGGTAGTAATAATTTCAACTATAATCAATTGAGAATTTACTTTGATTGATTAACTTTTAATTTGGTTAAGAGATTTAAGAATAGACATGATTAAACACAATAAAATTTGATTGAGAATGTACTTTGGTTGAATTTATTGTGAATAATCTAGAAAGATTTTGCAATTGATTGAGAATTTACTTTGGTCAAATGCATGATCGCCCTCAAATTAATTAAGAATGTACTTTAATTAATTTGAAACTTAAATAATAATCAATTGAACAATTATCTATGAATAACCGATGACGAATCTATCTTGGAAAAGCAGTGGAATTAACCTATTTAATCATAACTATTTTTAAGTTTATTATTTGTTCTTTAAACATTCTTCAAACATCATTTTTATTCATAAGCATTGCATAGCATAAGAGTCAGATATTCAGAAGCAATTCCGTGTTCGTTGGGAGACGACTCAGGGTTACTTTAGCCCTATCTACCTTCTTGAATACTACTTGGCAATACTGATGTTGCCTTGAAAAGTAGTATTAATTTGATAGCTTCGACGACAACTTATCAAATTTGGCGCCGTTGTCGGGGAATACGGTTAGTATTTTGAATATTTAATTCTTATTTTTATTTTTCTTTTTATCTTTAGTTTTTTTTTTACGCACATACATTTAATTTAAATTGAGTTATTTTGTAGCCTTTAGTCATTCTTGTTTTAGGAAAAATCTTTGTTCTTGTTTTTATTAAGAATTTCTTTTGAGAAATACTTGAGGCTAGTTTGAATACACTCTGGCTAGGAAAGACTTGGTACTTAAGTTGTCCATTGTGACGCACCTCTCTTTCCTGGGAGTGGATCCAACAAGTCTCTCTTATCTCTTATTTGAAATCTTTCTTTAAAGCAAGAACAAAAGAAAAAGAGAAGTCAAGAGAAACAACTTCAAGTAGATTACGTAGTGCATGACCAGAGCTAACCCGGGAGAATTTTATCAAATTAACCCGGAAGTCGAAAGGAATTTGCATAAGCTGCGGAGAAGATTGAAATTTGGGTGTTCTACTGAGGGAACACTTCCTACATCCGAAGTCATATCACCTTCATTATCTCCCATCACAAACATACCATCTAATCCTTTGTCTGATCCTAACCCAAACAATATGGCACAAAGAACCATCAGACAGTTAGCCACCTCCCACAATACAGCTATCCGAAGTAACATTGAATATCCTAATGAGGAGTGGGAGCTGAGACCTGACCTGTTAAATGCCTTACCAAAGTTCAATGGGTTATCAAGGGAGAATCCACACAAGCACTTGAGACAATTTCACATGTTGTGTGAAAACTTTAGATCTCCCAGGATCACAATAGAGAGCCTTAAAATGAGAGCTTTTCCTTTTACTCTTCGAGGCGCAGCTCAAGATTGGTGGTATTATCTCTCTGCACGAATTACAAATTGGGAAACTATTGAAAGACTCTTTCTTGAGAAGTATTTTCCTGCATCTAGATTATCAGCTATCCGCAGAGAAATTCAAGATATAAGACAGAGAGATAGAGAGAATCTTAGTGAATATTGGGAAAGATTCAAGAAACTATGTTCTTCATGCCCTCAACTCCAAATGGAAGATTTTATTCTAAGCTTTTATGAAGGCTTAAGTCCTACTGATAGGTCATGGGCAGATGCTGCAAGCGGAGGATCTTTCTTAGACAGGTCACCAGAAGATGGTATAGATCTAATAGAACGAAAGGCAGTAGACAATCAACAGTATGGCACAAGAGAAAATTCAGTGACTTTGTTGAAGGGAGTGCATGAAATTGATAATGGTGCAGTTGATGGAAAGAGGATAGATGAAAGATTGAATAAGCTAGAAAGCAAACTCGACGAGATTGCAAGTTTGTTTAAAACCTCAACTCCACAAATTGCTAAGAAGTGTGGAATTTGCATTTCAACTAACCATTACACTGATGAATGTCCTAGCTTGGTGGAAACTACTGTGGGAAACTCATCTCAAGCTTTTGGTGCAAACATGATTGGAGGAAATAGACCATACCAGAATTATCATGATTCGTCCTCCAATAGGTATCAGCAGAACAGACAACCTTATGTTCCACCTCAACAAAGGTAGCAATCTCAACCTGAAATGTCAATGCAAGATTTCATGAAAACAATAGTTGAGCAAAATTCAGAAATAAAGAAATCAATTGTAGAGTTGACTCAGAGGGTGGAAAAATTAGAGGCTAAGGAGTCAAATAAACTACCTGCACAAACAATAATCAACCCGCAAAATGTAAGTGCTATTACTTTGAGAACGGGTAAGCAAGTAGAAGGCCCTGAAGGAGCCCAAGAGGATGAAGATAAGGAGAAAGAAGGAGCGCAAATTGATGACAATGGAGGACCAAGTGAACCATCACTTAAGACTACCACTGATAAATCCAGGTTAGTATCCTCTAACTCTTCTTCTAAAAATTCTTCTTCATCTTATTCTCAACCTCCTCCGTATCCAAATCGATTGAAACCGAAAAACAAAAAGCTGGAGGAATTAGACCAAGAGATCTTAAATACTTTCAAAAAGGTGGAGATCAACATTCCCTTGCTAGATGTTGTTAAGCAAATCCCTAAATACGCCAAGTTTTTGAAAGAAATTTGCACAAATAGAAGGCGTTTTAGGGATAATGAGGTTGTGAATTTGGGAAGAAATGTGTCAAGCTTGATTAAGAAGCATATTGAAATACCACGAAAATGGAAGGATTCAGGTATGTTTTCTGTTCCATGTGTTATTGGAAATTCAAAGTTTGACAATGCCATGCTAGATTTAGGGGCTTCCATAAATGTAATGCCTTTATCAGTGTTTACTTCTCTATCTTTGGGACCTCTTAAGACTACTGGTGTGGTCATTCAACTGGCCAACCGTAGCACAGTTAACCCTGCAGGTGTGCTTGAGGACGTCCTTGTTCGAGTAGACAAGTTAATTTTTCCTGCAGATTTCTATATCTTGGACATGAAGGATGATGAAGGAATCAGTTCAACAACTATTATCTTGGGAAGACCTTTCATGATGACAGCACAAACCAAGATAGATGTGCATGCAGGATCATTGACAATGGAGATAGGAGACGAGAAGGCGCGGTTCAACGTGTTGGAAGCTGGGAAGCACCAGATTAAAGATCATTCTTTGTTTTGTATTGATTTATCAAGTGATGTTGTAAACAGTTTTTCTTTTTCAAATATGTCATCCCTAATTTTGGACGAAAAAGGAAACTGTAAAGCAGGTGATATTGAGGACGCGGTATTAATAGATGATACCTCAGTGGCATCCCAGTGTGATATTGAGGTGGCTGAGATGACCTTAGGCAGTAAAATTTTGCCATTTGTGGTGCAGCCACCAATTTTGGAGTTGAAACCTTTACCATCCCATTTAAAATATGCTTATCTTGAGAAGGATGGGAAACTCCTTGTTATTATATCTGCATTGCTTACTAATGAGCAGGAAAAACAGCTATTACAGGTTATCAAAGACCACAAGAGAGCAATAGGCTGGAGTTTAGCAGATATTCCTGGTATGAGCCCTTCTTTTTGCATGCATAGAATACTTTTGGAGGAGGATGCTAAACCAGTGAGACAACCTCAAGGAAGACTGAATCCTCAACTGATGGGGGTTGTAAAGAAAAAGGACACCAAGTTGCTACAAACAGGTCTTATACATTCAAATTCTGACAGCACTTGGGTAGGCCCTATACATGTGGTTCCCGAGAAATATGGAATCACAATGGTCAAGAACGAGAAGGACAAGTTGACTCTTATTCAAGATAGAAGTGGGTCAAATAATGTAGTAGTTGACCATCTTAGTAGGATTGAAAAGGGAAAAGATAATATTCCTATCCAGGATGACTTTTCCAATGAAGTCCTACTAGCATTCCTTCCACCATGAAGGAGGTAAGTTCCCTCATACTTTTTCTTTGCATTTTATATATAAGGCATACATTGAGGACAATGCATAATTTAAGTGTGGGGGTGTGGGAAAAAGAAAAGGTATGAAGGAGTCTTTCAATGACTGTCTCCAACAACCTAGCGTTGTTGGGCGCGTCAGGTTCATTAGGCTGTGGTGGAGGAGGGAGTCTAGGTGCCATTGGTTCTCTGAGACACAGAGATAACGAACGTTAGTTATGTTCAAAGAGTAAAAATAACTCATTAAACACAAATTAAGCACACAGCAAAAACACAGTGCACTCATAACCTACAGTGTCCTTAAAAGAACAAAACTGCTCTGATACCAATAATGTAACATCCCAAAATTATACAGTCATCAACTATATAATAGAATATTCACATATATTAATATATCAAATCAGTCTTACAGTAAAGAAATAACGTACGCTCTTGGCCGAAAGGCCTTACAGAAATTATACACAAATGAGGAGCGTTCACTGAAACAACAAGAACGAATGACTTACAAAATTAAATACCGAACGTTCTAATACTTATCATAAAGCGAAAAGGGCGTCCGTTCTAATACAGCCCACTATCCTAACTAATCCAACCTATAACCGAACATTCTATTGTTCGGCCTTCACTTCTATCTCCACCAGATTCTCTTCAGCCAGGATTCCTTCCTCAAGCGTTTCTTCCAGCGATGCATCACCCTCTGCTCACATCCACACGGATGATCATTGCAAGGACAAGACGGACGTACAGATACAGACAACACAATGGAAAACAAGGGTAAGCTTATTGAATTTAATTCAAGTAAAACATACATCACATAACATATCAAACACATCAGGTGATTCACAACATATACTTCAATTCATTCATTAACTCAATCAATTTCCTGATACTAGACTGACTGTCTGGACTGTATGAATTCTGTGTAGCTACGACGTTCGTGCACCCAGGTGAAATAGCTGGAATTCTCATCAGTTGCCACCTGAGGTTAGTCCGTTCTGTCCAAGTTACAGTTATGGACTAGGACCTCCTGCCATTCCCACACATGACATACTCCTCTCTACTTGAGAACGAGCACTCACGGAATATCAGGATGAACCGCCAGCTAAGCTTACCACATTCATACTTTACAAATCTCAACCTTCATCCAAGAGTCGTTCCTCCCTGGAACGCTCGTTCAAAATCAATAACCATAATTTCATTTCTTATACCGTTCGCACATTATAATCTTTCCTCTTAATATTGTTTTCATCTTCCGTTCAATTTCCATACAAGGACGAGCGTTCAGCCCTCTTAAAAATGAGGACGAACGTTAACACGATATAGAGGAATCCTCATTTCTGAACAGAAAGAAACGAACACCTTTCCGATGAAGAACGTTATGACTACCCGAATCAGTTAAATGAACTGATTCTAGAAAAATTTGAATAATACTTAGAATAATTTAAGTACAATAACTCTAGGTCGAATCAAATGGATAGATACACCACAAGTTGTTTAGATGATTAAACCGAGCACGATTCAATTTAAGAGACAAACCGCCAGTCAATGACCGAACGCGGTAATAGGTATTTAATGAAGTTTTGGACGAACGCTACTGAAGTCTTGGACGAACGCTCTGAAAGTTTTGGACGAACACTTCTAAATCGTGGACAAACGTTATTTCTACTCATTGGTAATTACGGAAAGAACGAGCGTTCGGTATAAGACCGAGCGCCACTTAAGACGTACGCTTTTGGGTCGAGACCCTTCGCTGATTCAAAATTATAGAAATAGGGATTTATATAAGACGAGATGGTAAAGTTATGTTTTTAACAAAATGACTAGGTATCCGAATGTATATTTTCAGGCTTCTCAATTTCTCACACAACACTCAGGATATCTACGTTTGGCCGAACGCTCAAACGTAAGACTAATATAAGAGGGCGTTCGTACTCAACTAGAATTCTTTCCAAATGAAAGAATTCCATTTCAAATGAATTTGGCAACAACACCGAACGGTCAAAGACCGTTCGATGACGAACGTTCAATATCATAAGAAAATTCATAATCAAAGTTTCATTTACATTACACATTTCTCAGCATATACTTTCAAATATTCATCTTATCATATATCTCATATTTCAGTTTAATCATACCATAGTACATTTCATCATTTTCATGCATCCACTCATTATCATATTCATATACCAAAAATCAAATATCATAAATCATACTTCATACAATTCACAGGACGTGCATACAGTTCAATGCAAACATAGGAATTAAATTTAATAAGCTTCCCTTACCTATAGAAGTGTGTGTACGTTCTTCAGACTCAAACTCAGTTTTTTTCAGAATTAAAATCTCTTCTACCCACAACGCTCAATCAAACTCTTCAACTAAAATTTACAGAAAACCAAGATTGGTTCAGATAAGGTGCTTGCATGTTGATAAGGACGAAAAGTTAAGCACGTGAAACTTACCCATTTCAGAATCCAGAACCGTTCGGTTTAAAACGAAGCTTATGACTTCGGGACTGCTTCCACGGTGCCTGAACGTTGATCGGAGTAGAGAATGGTAAGTTGCAGAAGAGAGAAGGAGAAGGGTTCTAGAGAGAAGGAGGAGAAAATGGAAGTTTGATTTCTGAGGAAGAAGAAAGGTGCACGCAGGGAATGGGAAGGAGTGTTTCAGAAAAATCAATTCCCTTCCTAATGTCAAACGGACGTTCTCTCACACGCTGACACCTGGCTTCCACTATTGATTTCAGAACATTCCAATTTGACACATGGCATACGTGCGTCAGAGGATGTGAGTACGTTTTAATGGCACTGCACGTGTGGCGTGGTTGCATTTATGGAAGCTAGCAGGTGACTCAACAGTGTATTAATGAGACGTGACAACATGCAACACATTAAACAAAGTAAAATGAACTAAAATTTTATATATTTATTAAAAGAAATTGACGGAGATCGAATTGAAATGTTTTTAAATATAATATTTAAAAACAAATTTATATTTTAATAAACTGTTAAAAGTAAAAAAATTGAACTGAATTTATTTTAAATTAAAAATATTCTCCGACTTGTTTATTCGTTTATAGTATATAACTACTATTTATTTAGATATCTTATTGTCCTTGTTGCTATGTTGCTAATGAAATTACTACACTTTAATGGAAAGAAAGAGACCTATCCTTCGTAGTGTGGTCACATTGAGAATTTATATGATAGTGTGGTCACTAAGGTAGACATCTTGGCAAGAAAGGCCCACTTTGGGGTCATTTGATTTATAAACTAAATCACGTACCTATTGAGTTTACACAATCCAATTAATTAATCAGATTCAAGGAACAACTTTGAATCAACCTCTCAGGGTTGAAAAGAAATATATAATCAAATTAAGGTTTCAAATACTAGAATTTAAAGCAGAGAAAATAATTCAAATATTTGAAAAAACCTAAAAAAGAACACAAAGTTGATAACGCCAATGCTGAAAAATAACAACACATGAACACAAACAAGATTGCGAAAATCTAAAAGAAAGCAAGATATGGTAATTTTAAATTGTAGAAATATAGTAAACGATAAAACTAAAACTGGAAAGAAATGCAAAAACACAATTGATACATAAGAATGTGGTTTTGTAAGTGTTTCGACAGGATTTAGAACCCTAATCCAAAACATTTAAAGTTGTCTGTTCCGACGTCCAGTTGTGTTGTCTTCTCTCTTCTCCTTGTCCAAGCCGTGGGGGAGGGTGCCTGCAAAAGACACTTCGACGCCCAAGTCAGTGATTTGCGTAATAATCTTGTAATTAAGATTTAGTTATCAGAGTTCTAAGTTTCAGTTCGAGTTCAAGTTACCTCTCTTCTTTCCCAGACAAATATTTATAAATTATAAGGAGCTTACTGTTATGTCTGACTCTTAATCACCAATGAATGACAATATTAATTGTCAATAAATGACAATTATTTTCATTAACTCTCCGACAGTTAATACTATTGATTACCTTAACGGCTGATTTAACCGATCGGTTTATTGACCTGAGAGGTACCATCGGTTGGGCTGATTTTACCGATCGGTTCATTGACCTGAGAGGTATCACCGGTCAGCCGACTCTTCTGCACCTTTACCGTTCGGTCGGCTATGAGCCCGTAGTAACATAAGCCCCCCAAACCCTAGCAAAATTTTTTATATTGCGTTGGGTTTGTAAAGTTATATCAATCGGTAGAGGATTTTACCTGAGTTTCAATTCATACTAGCATGCCTTCTTTATCGTTCGAGTGGGTTTTGTGCTAAGAGTTCCTTTGAAGTGTTCCCAGACCCAGGTGAGAGTTCTCGCAAGAGCTTGCTTTGCCACTTGATTTAGGTCTTAGGAGCTCTCTAGAAGCGTGCCCTAAGACCAAGGTGAGAGTTCACGAAAGAAATCTGTCTCACCCGCTCGGTTTAGGTCTTAGGAGCTCTCTAGAAGCGTGCCCTAAGATCAAGGTGAGAGTTTACGAAAGAAATCTGCCTCACCCGCTCGGTTTAGGTCTTAGGAGCTCTCTAGAAGCGTGCCCTAAGACCAAGGTGAGAGTTCACGAAAGAAATTTGCCTCACTCGCTCGGTTTAGGTCTTAGGAGCTCTCTAGAAGCGTGTACTAAGACAAAGGTGAGAGTTCACGAAAGAAATCTGCCTCACCTGCTCGATTTAGGTCTTAGGAGCACTCTAGAAGCGTGCCCTAAGACCAAGGTGAGAGCTCACGAAGAGACTGCCTCACCGAGTTGAAAAATGTTCCTGTCGATCGTTGATCAACTTTGGCTAAGTGGTTTATATACAGAGTCCTGTTATCTGCACCCAAGAAAAACAATAATAGAATTTCAAACGGTCAAAATGTGTAGCTGAATTTAGTTTGAGTTGCGGCCAGATGTGACCGCTCGGTCAAAATGTTGAGGCCGGACGTGACCGCTCGGGCAAAATGTTGGGGCCGGGCGTGACCGCTCGGTCAAAATGTTGAGGCCGGACGAACGAGCAAGTAAGACCGTTCAGTCAAAATGTTGAGGCCGGATGTGACCGCTAGGTCGAAATGTTGAGGCGAGACGAACGAGCAAGTGAGACCGTTTGGTCAAAATGTTGAGGCCGGATGTGACCGCTCGGTCAAAATGTTGAGGCGAGACGAACGAGCAAGTGAGACCGTTCGGTCAAAATGTTGTGGCCGGTCTCACGAGCAAGTAAGATCATTCGGCCTTGATGTACCTGCTTTAGTCTTATGACCTGCAAGATAATAAAAATATAATTTATAAAAACATCCATTTCTCCCCCAAAAATCGAAACCCTAGCTCAAATAGTCGTCCGACGTTTCTTGGGTATAGTTTGAAGCTAAGGGTTGCTTGCTTCTCTCTATCTATGCATTTTGCTTCTCCACTTATTTTAGTTGTTGCACATCACAGTAATTTCTGAGACAAGCAAAGGAAGCAGTAGAAGAACATAACATATTTTTAGAAAATAAGCAATAAGTACTCATTTTTTCTGAAATCAATCTGAGTAAATAAGAATATTGGCTCAACTCGCCTCTTGACGCTGCCTGCAACAATTATATAAGCCCGCGGCGGCGCTGCACTCGCCAGTCGACAAGACCAATATCTGGACGTTCGGCCCATTGAGGTCATTACCCACTGTCAGCAGCTGCGCCGCAAGCCCCTTCTTCACCACCGCGAGCCCTTGCACGTTCGTCCGCATCCGATGCAGCTCGACACTTACCACGGCCACAGCGGGAACCTCTGCACCCACCTCCAACAACCTCACGTGGATCTCGCACAAATGTGGTCCTCGAGATTGACGAAGGTGGCGTCAGAAGCAATTTCTGAAATGGTCTTCAAAATTTCCCCAAACCGGATGAGCTAAGGGAGGTGTTCTTCACTTTCACAATTAAACCCAGTAAAGTCAATCAAAAATCAATGACAATAAAAAGGGGAAATGTTAACGAATATGGAAGGCAGTGATGCACGCTCATCGTTGAGGAGGTCGGGCCGCTCGGCACGGCGGATGACGGGAGATTCAACCGAACGGCGTGACAGATGACGCAAAGGTAGTGGATACCTTGGGGTCCTTGGCGCGACGCTCGATTTGGTGTACATAGATGTCGTTCGGCCAGGCGATGATTATGGAGAGGCCATCATCAGTGATGAGCGGGTTAGTGGAGGGACCGGAATGAGCAACCAGCCGTTGATGCAGAGGCCACCGAGGTCCGTGAGGCAGTCTTCGAACCGAACGGGAAGGGTGAGGTAGCCCTCGAACCGAACGGAAAGATGCGGTAGCCCTCGAACCGAACGGGAAGGTGAGGTAGCCCTGGAACCGAACAGGAAAATGAGGTAGCCCTTGAACCGAATGGGAAAGGTGCGGTAGCCCTCGAACCGAACGGGAAAGTGAGGTAGCCCTCGAACCGAACGGGCAGGGTTCGAGAACCGCGTTAACCACTCATAGTACCGTGCCCACTCCACCACTCACACGAAAACGGCGTCGTCGGTGACACGGGCCTTGGGGAAAACTGACTTCACGCCGACGGCGGCGTAGCGCTGGAGAAATTGCGGAGGACATCGTCGTCTTGAAAGCCCCGTTATGGCCCTCGTCGAAGTTGAGGGCGTAACTCATTGGATCATACTGGTACCTGGGTATGCGTCTGGAGGCGCGGTTGCGGTTGAACCTGCGAATGAAGGTCTTTCACCTAGGGCCGGCCAAGATCTCGGCCCAGTCGCGAAGCTTCTCGAACGCCCTGAGGTCGCGCGACCACCATCCGTCACCGGATGAAGGTGAATTTTTTTTGGAGTGGGACCAGGAGATGGATCAGACGCGCTCCCACCATGAGGAACGGCGTCGTGGCCCCCAACAGCAGGAAAGCAATAGCAAGGCGCAGCCGGAGTTGGATCTGTCTTGGGCTTAGGCCGTCGGGGTGGAAATGGATTGAGATTCAAACTCGATGGTCACGTCAGCAACTGATGAGATTTGGGTTATTGTCCTCGAACCGAACGGGGAAGTGCGAGAACCTTATACCTTAATAATCATTAGTTAAACCAAAATGGCTTTGAAACATGATGCAGTTTATCATATACTAAGATAAAGAATATAGACAAAAAGTGAATCGGAAAGCGAATCTTGTTTCCCTTAGATAAAAAATGAATGTTTTGCTTTTGTTCAAAATAAAGATGTCTCTGGCCCATTATTCTGAGTAACTCTGAACTAAATCATTATGATGCAGTGTCAGGCCTCAAAAAAAAAACGTGGCAGCCTGAGAGCACGCCACCTCAGCGACGCACATGGGCGACAACTAACGGACGCCAACCGTGCACGTGAAACTTAGTCAAAAGCGTAGTGGGAACGTGCGTTGGCAGAAGGGACATCCGTCATGGGCAGTCTGAACCGGTAGTGGAAACTGGTAGTGGAATACACGTGTCCGCCTGGGAGTGGTCGACCGTTCAGCATGGGCAGTCAGAAATCAGAGGTGCATAACGTGCGTTCGGCGTGGCTGTCAGAAGCGTTAGTGGAAGTGCGCTGGCAGTGTACGGACGTGCGCTGGCGAGGTGGAAAACAGATCTGAGATTCTGATAAATCCTCCACCCTCCACACGCTCCACCATTTTCATTTCTGAAAATTCAACTCTCTCCTCCTTCTCTCTTCATTTTTCTCTGTACCTTCTCTCTAAGAAACCACCCATTTCATCTCCCCCATTCAGTATTCGGACACCGTTGAAGGACGCTCGGCTCCAAGGACTTTCAGAGAAGACGCTCGGTTGGTGAAGCTAGACTTTGGATTAGCGAGCGTTGGCAGTAGGAGAATCCGTGGTTGAAGAGTTGTGTCTCTACGTCTGTGAACGTTCGTTCATTTCCAAGTAAGGGAAGCTTATTTAATTTAACTAATGTATTTAGCCGTATGAAAATAATGCATGATGAATGATATGAGTGAATGGTATGAACGTTCGTTATTTGATGGTATGAGTATAATGCATGATATTTGATTTACTGAACCGCATGAACGTTCGTTTTCTTGGTGAAATGAGATATGTGAATTTACATGAGATGGTCTGTATGAAATGTGGAAGTTGATGATTGATATGAACGTATGAAACTAAGAGATTTTGCATAATGAAGAATGAACTGGAAATGTAAATGAATATTGAATAAGAACTTCCCCTATGATTTTTACGTTCGTACTGAACAGTCTTTGACCGTTCGGTCTCCCTATTTAACAGTCAAGAAATGGGATTCGTTCATTTGGAATGATCCCTGGTCGAGGACGAGCGTCCTCATGTTAAAATGCTTCGTTTGAGCGTTCGGTCAAGTACTGTGTTTGGTATTCTTTGATAAAATTCCCTTCTGTTGTATGCATATATATAATAGTGTATTTTACCGTTCGTAAACACTTCTCCGAAAGCAAAGTCTATTATTTTAAGGCTACTAGCGTTCGGTCTCACACTGAACGTTCGTCTTGGTGCTCGGTTTTGAACTGAGCGTTCGTCCAAATAGTGCTCGGTTTTGATCTGAGCGTTCGCTCTAGTTGGTGCTCGGTCTCAAACTGAGCGTTCGTCCTAATAGTGCTCGGTTCTGAACTTAGCGTTCGTCCTTTTGTGTGATCGGTTTTAATGTGAGCGTTCGTTCAAATTGGGGTTCGGTATTATACCGAACGTTCGTTCAAAAGGGTGTTCGGTCCTATACCGAACGCTTGTTCTAAACAGGGGCTCGGTCATAGATTGAGCGCTCAATCAAAATGGTGCTCGGTCAGATACTGAGCGTTCGTACTCTGATTTTTAACGAGTGTCCTTTTAGTCTAGTCAGCATGGTTTGTCCTCGTTTTCTTGGTGAGGGCAGGACGTTCGGTTTTTTTTTATGGTCAACCTTATAAATAATGAAAATGATTATAGAATGATGAATAATAAATGGTGGACATTATATGAGATGGAAAGAAAGTTGTGATGTTGAATGAGCGTTCCGGGTTGGGACGACTCTTGATTGAGAATTTGAGAATTTGTAAATGTATGACTGTGGGAAGTTAATGCTGGCTGTTCGATCCTGATGTTCCGTGAGTGCTCGTCCTCAAGTAGAGGGCGCACATCATGCGTGGGAATGGCAGGAGGTCGTCATCCTTAGAGGTACATTGGACGAACGTACTAACCTCAGGTGGCAGCTGATGAGAATGCCAGTTACCACACCACCCGGGTGCATGAACGCCTGTAACTATGCAGAATTCATACAGTCCGGACGGTCAGTCGTGTGTTGAGTATTATGTTATGCGTGCGTTGAAATGTACATGTATGATGAACTGTTTATGTGAATTTGTATGTTGATGCATGGGTTAAATTACATAAGCTTACCCTGCGTTTTTCCTTGTGTTGTCTCGTTTTGTACGTCTGTCCTGTCATTGCAATGATCATTCGTGTGGATGTGAGCAGAGGGAGACGAGCGTTTGGAAGAGGCATTGAACGAAGAGAATCTGGTTGAAGTTGAAGTGAAGACCGAGCAGTGAGACGCTCGGCCAATCCTTTAATTCTATTATGTATGACCGTTCGGTGTTTTCCTGTGTGAACCGTTCAGTCAGGTTTTAAATTTTACGTTCGGTTGTAATTCATGACTATTGTATGGACGTGCGGTTTTGCGCGTTCGCTATTTATTATTGTAAGCTTGTACTCAAGGACGTTCGTCCTTGAGCGTTCGTTTTGTTCGTTTTATTTTTAGTTGGAAAATTGTACTGTTTTAGTATTAACTGTGATTTTCTAATTATATGGTTTTTTGCTATATTTTTGGGATGTCACATTAGTGGTATCAGAGCAGTTTTGTTCTTTTAAGGACATTGTAGGTTGTGAGTACGCCATGCTTGTTTTGCTGTGTGCTCAACGTTCCTTATTGAGTATTTTAGACTCCTTGAACTTAATTAATGATCGTTTTCTCTGTTTCTCAGAGAACAAATGGCACCAAGACTTCCTCCTCCTCCACCACGGACCAATGAACATGATGTGCCCAACAACACCAGGTTGTTGGAATCAGTGATCGAAAGGCTACAAGAGCAGAACGCTGTTTTGATGCAGCAAAATGCAGCTGCCTTACAGAGTTTGGAGGCCGCTCGCGCAAATTCTGAAGCGACCCAGAGACAGTTGATGGAGATCATTGCGACCACTAGGGGTACGCCTGGGGCGTCTGCTTCAAACGCTAATCCTTAGACCGAGTGGAGTTTGGAAAATTTCTTGCAGCATCGTCCGGCCAAGTTTGATGGGAAGTGCCTTCCTGACGAGGCAGACCAGTGGCTACGTGACATGGAACGGATTTACGACGCCAAGGGATGTCCGGACGACCGTAGGTTGGCTTTCACTGAGTATCTGCTGACTGGAGAGGCCAGTCATTGGTGGTCAAGTGCAAAGATGTTACTGACAGACGCTCATAGTCCCATTTCCTGGGAAGTCTTCAGGGCTAAGTTTTATGAAGAGTATTTCCCGGACAGCGTTCGTTTCGCCAAGGAAGTGGAGTTTCTGCAATTGGTGCAAGGTGGTATGTCCGTTTCTGAGTATACCATCAAGTTCAAGCATCTGGTTTGTTTTAATACTATGGCTACCAGTGAGGAATGGCAGTGTCGGAAGTTTGAGAACGGACTGAGCAGTAATCTGAAAGTGCTGTTATCCAGCCTATGCATTAGGTCTTTTCCTGCAATGGTTGAGACGGCCAAGGTATTAGAAAAGAATGTGGCCGAAGCAGAGCAACACAAGAAGCAACAAGCAGCTAGAGGGCCGGTCATATCCAGACCAAATCTGAACCAAAATAGGGTGTCATACGCTCGTCCAGCACAGCCACCGAATTTAAGTGGGTCTCAAGCTTTGGTTGTTGCCGGACAGTCTGGACAACAAGGAGCGGTCAGATGTTTTCAGTGTGGAGGACCACACTACCGATCTTCGTGTCCTCAGTTGTTGGGGGTAAAGATCTGCATTCGATGTGGGAAGAACGGACATCTAGAGCGCGAGTGTATTATGGGCGGACGAGCGGCAATGAGGCCGCCAAATGCTGGGAGGATGCAACAAGGAAGGGGTGGACGAGCACAAGCTGTTGGTCGAGTCTATGCAATAACAGGCGCTGAAGCTGGCAGTTCAGGTACGCTCGTCACCGGTACTTGCTTATTACATGGAATGCCTGTTTGTGTGTTGTATGATTCGGGGGCAACACACTCCTTCATTTCGAAGGCGTGCGTTGAGAAATTGGGATTAGTCGAACGCGAGATGCAGTTCGACTTAGTGGTGTCAACCCCAGCGGCTGGTGATGTTAGGACGTCCACTATGTGCATTAGATGCCCTATAGTGGTTGAAGGGCGTAGTTATAAGGTGAACCTCATCTGTCTACCCTTAAAAGATTTAGAAGTGATCTTAGGAATGGATTGGTTGGCTACCAATCACATCCTTATTGACTGTGGTGCAAAGGAATTGGTATTTCCGGATGAACGTGAAGTGGAGCTATCTGTGACGCTCGGTCAACTAAGAGAAGACATCGTGGATGGCGCTAGTTGCTTTCTGATCATGACGCATTCGGACGAACAGTTTGAGGGATCAAGTCATGAATGATCGTCCGGTAATTTGAATGGAGGACAATCCGTCGTGGATGAATTCCCGGACGTATTTCCGGATGAAGTGCCAGGATTACCTCCTCCACGCGAAGTAGAATTTACGATCGACTTAGTGCCGACTGCTGGACCCATCTCTATTGCGCCATATCGAATGTCGCCAGCAGAGTTAGCTGAACTCAAAGAACAGATTGAAGAGTTGATGGATAAGAAGTTTATCAGGCCAAGCGTATCACCTTGGGGAGCGCCTGTACTCTTAGTGAAAAAGAAGGATGACAGCTCTCGTCTTTGTATTGACTACAGGCAGTTAAACAAGTTCACTATCAAGAACAAGTATCCGTTACCTAGGATTGACGACCTACTGGATCAGTTACATGGTGCGACCGTATTTTCCAAGATTGATTTGCGATCGGGATATCATCAAATTCGGGTGAAGGAAGAAGACATCCAGAAGACTGCTTTCAGGTCTCATTACGGACACTACGATTATGTAGTAATGCCGTTTGGTGTGACCAACGCACCAACAGTTTTCATGGACTACATGAATCGTATCTTCAGGCCGTACCTAGACAAATTCGTGGTTGTCTTCATTGATGACATTCTTGTCTACTCTAAGAGCTATGACGAGCACGAGGATCACTTGAGGATCGTTCTAGGCATACTAAGAGAAAAGGAGTTGTACACCAAGTTCTCAAAATGTGAATTTTGGATGAAGGAAGTGCAATTCTTGGGGCACGTGGTTTCAGCTGGAGGAATCTCAGTGGATCCGGCCAAAGTAAGAGCGGTACTGGAATGGAGAAGTCCACGTTCGGTTACTGAAGTTCGCAGTTTTGTAGGACTCACGGGTTACTACAGACGGTTCATTGAAGGATTTTCCAAGATAGTAGCTCCGCTGACTCAGTTGACTAGAAAGGATCAACCGTTCGCTTGGACCGATCGGTGTGAAGCGAGTTTCCAAGCATTGGAGGAGAAGTTAACGAGCGCCCCAGTATTAGTCATTCCTGACACGTCCAAACTGTTCGAAGTATATTGTGACGCTTCTCATCAGGGTTTGGGTTGTGTGCTCATGCAAGAGAGGCGGGCAGTAGCGTACGCTTCTCGACAATTGAAGGTTCACGAGAAGAACTATCCGATGCACGACCTGGAATTAGCAGTGGTCGTCTTTGCTTTGAAGATTTGGAGACACTACTTGTATGGATCAACTTTCCAAGTGTTCAGTGATCATAAGAGTCTCAAGTACCTCTTTGATCAAAAGGAATTAAATATGAGACAGAGACGTTGGCTAGAGTTCTTGAAGGACTATGACTTTGAACTACTCTATCATCCAGGAAAAGCAAACGTTGTAGCGGACGCTTTAAGCAGAAAGGTAGTTCACGTCTCGTCCATGATGGTCCGAGAATTGAGTTTGGTAGAAAGTTTTAGAGATCTAAGGTTACAGTTCGACCTAGAAAGGAACGGTATCAGATGTTGTAACCTTAAGATATCTAGTGTCCTTATTGACCAAATCAGAGTGAAGCAGCGAGAGGATGAAGAGCTGGTGAAGATCTTGAACGCACTCGGTACAGATCAAACCAAGGAATTCAACACTGGAACGGACGGTCTCTTACGCTACATGGGTAGGACGTGCGTTCCAAATGATGGTGAACTGAAAAGAATTATTCTTGAGGAAGGTCATCACAGTCGTCTTAGCATACACCCTGGTATGACTAAGATGTATCAAGACCTCAGGAAGTCGTTCTGGTGGCCGGGAATGAAGAGTGACGTCGCACGTTTTGTGGCATCATGTTTAACGTGTCAACGAGCCAAGGCTGAACATCAGAGACCGGGCGGTCTGCTTCAGCAATTAGAGATTCCGGAATGGAAGTGGGACGGCATTGCAATGGACTTTGTAACTCACTTACCCCGAACGGTCAGGAATCATGATTCCATATGGGTAATAGTGGATCGTCTGACAAAGAGTGCTCACTTCCTAGCGGTCAACCTGAAGATGTCAATGACAAACCTTGCTAAGCTTTACATCAAGGAAATCGTTCATCTACATGGAGTTCCGTCTAGCATTGTTTCAGACCGAGACACAAGGTTTACCTCTCGATTTTGGCAGTCGTTACAAAGCGAGCTCGGTAGCAAACTCCATATGAGTTCGGCTTATCATCCTCAGACGGACGGTCAGTCCGAGAGAACCATTCAGACGCTCGAAGACTTACTTAGGACGTGCGTCCTAGATCACATGGGAGTCTGGGATGAAGTCTTACCGTTGGTGGAGTTCACTTACAACAACAGCTTCCAAGCCAGCATAGGAATGGCTCCCTTTGAAGCTCAGTATGGCAGGAAATGTCGAACGCCCTTGTGTTGGTTTCAAGAAGGAGAAAAGGTCTTAACTGGACCAGAGCTCATTCAGCAGACAACTCAGAAGGTGAAATTGATCCAAGAAAGGCTGAAGGCATCTCGGAGCAGACAGAAGTCATATGCTGACAAAAGAAGAAGGCCATTGGAGTTCGATGTTGGAGATCACGTCTTCCTTAGACTGCATCCGACTACTGGAGTGGGGAGAGCCATTCGACCCAAGAAGTTGTCTCCCAAGTTCATCGTACCTTATCAGATCTTGAGGAAGATCAGACCAGTCGCATACGAGTTATCCTTGTCGCCTCAATTATCCAACTTGCATCCAGTCTTCCACGTTTCTCAACTCCGGAAGTACGTAGCCGATCCTTCTCACATACTGGAGTTGGAAGACATTCGTCTTCGTCAAGACCGTACGCTGGAAATGCAACCCGTTAGAGTTGAAGATAGCCGTACCAAGTACTACAAGAATAAAGCTGTTAGATTGGTGAAAGTCGTCTGGGATGAAAAGACGGGCGACTCTACATGGGAAGTGGAAGAGGTCATGAAGGATTTGTATCCCCATCTGTTTGAGGGTACATCTTAAATTTTCGAGGACGAAAACTTTTGTAGTTAGGGGGAATGTCAGGCCTCAGAAAAAAAAAAAACGTGGCAGCCTGAGAGCACGCCACCTCAGCGACGCACATGGGGAACAACTAACGGACGCCAACCGTGCACGTGAAACTTAGTCAAAAGCGTAGTGGGAACGTGCGTTGGCAGAAGGGACATCCGTCATGGGCAGTCTGAACCGGTAGTGGAAACTGGTAGTGGAATACACGTGTCCGCCTGGGAGTGGTCGACCATTCAGCATGGGCAGTCAGAAATCAGAGGTGCATAACGTGCGTTCGGCGTGGCTGTCAGAAGCGTTAGTGGAAGTGCGCTGGCAGTGTACGGACGTGCGCTGGCAGTGTACGGACGTGCGCTGGCGAGGTGGAAAACAGATCTGAGATTCTGATAAATCCTCCACCCTCCACACGCTCCACCATTTTCATTTCTGAAAATTCAACTCTCTCCTCCTTCTCTCTTCATTTTTCTCTGTACCTTCTCTCTAAGAAACCACCCATTTCATCTCCCCCATTCAGTATTCGGACACCGTTGAAGGACGCTCGGCTCCAAGGACTTTCAGAGAAGACGCTCGGTTGGTGAAGCTAGACTTTGGATTAGCGAGCGTTGGCAGTAGGAGAATCCGTGGTTGAAGAGTTGTGTCTCTACGTCTGTGAACGTTCGTTCATTTCCAAGTAAGGGAAGCTTATTTAATTTAACTAATGTATGTTGTGTGAACGTTCGTTATTTAGCCGTATGAAAATAATGCATGATGAATGATATGAGTGAATGGTATGAACGTTCGTTATTTGATGGTATGAGTATAATGCATGATATTTGATTTACTGAACCGCATGAACGTTCGTTTTCTTGGTGAAATGAGATATGTGAATTTACATGAGATGGTCTGTATGAAATGTGGAAGTTGATGATTGATATGAACGTATGAAACTAAGAGATTTTGCATAATGAAGAATGAACTGGAAATGTAAATGAATATTGAATAAGAACTTCCCCTATGATTTTTACGTTCGTACTGAACAGTCTTTGACCGTTCGGTCTCCCTATTTAACAGTCAAGAAATGGGATTCGTTCATTTGGAATGATCCCTGGTCGAGGACGAGCGTCCTCATGTTAAAATGCTTCGTTTGAGCGTTCGGTCAAGTACTGTGTTTGGTATTCTTTGATAAAATTCCCTTATGTTGTATGCATATATATAATAGTGTATTTTACCGTTCGTAAACACTTCTCCGAAAGCAAAGTCTATTATTTTAAGGCTACTAGCGTTCGGTCTCACACTGAACGTTCGTCCTGGTGCTCGGTTTTGAACTGAGCGTTCGTCCAAATAGTGCTCGGTTTTGAATTGAGCGTTCGTCCAAAATGGCGCTCGGTTTTGAACTGAGCGTTCGTCCAAATGGTGCTCGGTTTTGATCTGAGCGTTCGCTCTAGTTGGTGCTCGGTCTCAAACTGAGCGTTCGTCCTAATAGTGCTCGGTTCTGAACTTAGCGTTCGTCCTTTTGTGTGATCGGTTTTAATGTGAGCGTTCGTTCAAATTGGGGTTCGGTATTATACCGAACGTTCGTTCAAAAGGGTGTTCGGTCCTATACTGAACGCTCGTTCTAAACAGGGGCTCGGTCATAGATTGAGCGCTCGATCAAAATGGTGCTCGGTCAGATACTGAGCGTTCGTACTCTGATTTTTAACGAGTGTCCTTTTAGTCTAGTCAGCATGGTTCGTCCTCGTTTTCTTGGTGAGGGCAGGACGTTCGGTTTTTTTTATGGTCAACCTTATAAATAATGAAAATGATTATAGAATGATGAATAATAAATGGTGGACATTATATGAGATGGAAAGAAAGTTGTGATGTTGAATGAGCGTTCCGGGTTGGGAAGTTAATGCTGGCTGTGGGAAGTTAATGCTGGCTGTTCGATCCTGAAGTTCTGTGAGTGCTCGTCCTCAAATAGAGGGCGCACATCATGCGTGGGAACGGCAGGAGGTCGTCGTCCTTAGAGGTACTTTGGACGAACGTACTAACCTCGGGTGGCAGCTGATGAGAATGCCAGTTACCACACCACCCGGGTGCATGAACGCCTGTAACTATGCAGAATTCATACAGTCCGGACGGTCAGTCGTGTGTTGAGTATTCTGTTATACGTGCGTTGAAATGTACATGTATGATGAACTGTTTATGTGAATTTGTATGCATGAGTTAAATTACATAAGCTTACCCTGCGTTTTTCCTTGTGTTGTCTCGTTTTGTACGTCCGTCCTGTCATTGCAATGATCATCCGTGTAGATGTGAGCAGAGGGAGACGAGCGTTTGGAAGAGGCATTGAACGAAGAGAATCTGGTTGAAGTTGAAGTGAAGACCGAGCAGTGAGACGCTCGGCCAATACTTTAATTCTATTATGTATGACCGTTCGGTGTTTTCCTGTGTGAACCGTTCGGTCAGGTTTTAAATTTTACGTTCGGTTGTAATCCGTGACTATTGTATGGACGTGCGGTTTTGCGCATTCGCTATTTATTATTGTAAGCTTGTACTCAAGGACGTTCGTCCTTGAGCGTTCGTTTTGTTCGTTTTATTTTTAGTTGGAAAACTGTACTGTTTTATTATTAACTGTGATTTTCTAATTATATGGTTTTTTGCTGTATTTTTGGGATGTCACATGCAGCATCCAAAATACAATTTAATAAATGAATGAAAACACCATAATAAGGTAAGAAACTTATAAAATGATGAAGGAATCATGCGACGCTGTTATATGCAGCATAACATTTTGAATCAAGTTTTACTGAAAATAAAGTTACCACACCATCCTTTAATATATTACGCACACATGGAATATTAAAGATAATGAGAGAAAGAAGGGTTGAAGAAATATGATTTGGTGGCGAAGCGACTTCGCCTTGATCTCATATGGGAAAACTCAATCGGTGGTAGTTTTTGCTTTATTGAAAAATTTTGGTTTTGATGAGGCTTGCGATGTTGAGTCCGAGCGTTAGTCCTGGCTCCTTGTGGTTTCACGGGATGTTGCTTGGCCCCACGGTGGACGCCAAAATGTTTCGGCAGGATTTAGAACCCTAATCCAAAACATTCAAAGTTGTCTGCTCCGACGTCTAGTTGTGCTGTCTTCTCTCTTCTCCTTGTCCAAGCCGTGGGGGAGGGTGTCTGCAAAAGACACTCCGACGCCCAAGTCAGTGACTTTGCGTAATAATCTTGTAATCAAGATTTAGTTATCAGAGTTCTAAGTTTCAGTTCGAGTTCAAGTTACCTGTCTTCTTTACCAGAAAAATATTTATAAATTATAAGGAGTTTACCGTTATGTCTGACTCTTAATCATCAATGAATGACAATATTAATTGTCAATAAATGACAATTATTTTCATTAACTCCCCGACAGTTAATACTATTGATTACCTTAACGACTGATTTAACCGATCGGTTTATTGACCTGAGAGGTACCATCGGTTGGGCTGATTTTACCGATTGGTTCATTGACCTGAGAGGTATCATCGGTCGGCCGACTCTTCTGCACCTTTATCGTTCGGTCGGCTATGAGCCCATAGTAACAGTAAGAATCACACAATTATAATGCACGAGAAAAGAATAAAACTAACATGAAAACTTCAACCCAGATAAAAATAAAACTTTGCAAGAAAATCTTAAATAATCAAAAAATGAATCAAGAGACAAATTGAAAGAATGTAAAATTAGAACACAAATTGGAAAATGAATCATTAAATTGTATTAATTTTTTGAAATTGAAAAGGTACAAAGTATTGTTTACACTAAAATCCTCTCAGTGGCTTTGCACTCTCGTAGTCCCAACAACTCAAATGTCCTCCTCCGATGGCTTTGCACTCAATGGTGGTTCCTCACACCGCTGTGCGTATGAAACTCTTTACCCAAATGTTCACTCTCTTAATATATATATATATATAGGGGTTTGCTAACGCGCGTACGCCTGTTTTTCAGTTGGTACATTTTAGCAATGTATACCGGGTTTTAGTAGACAAAAATATCCTTATATATAATGAATTCTAAGTTTTAAGGTTAAGGGTATTTTAATAATTTTCATTCTCAAAACTAAAAAAAAAACAAGAAACCCCCCAAACCCTTAGTCACCACCTCTCTCATTCCTTTCAACCCTTTCTCTTTCATCTTTCTCACTCCAATCTTTTCTTTGTCATCCCTACTGTAACCCCAATTGAAAAAAATCTGATACACTTGTCGTTAAACAATCTTACAAAAAAATGATTTTATAATGAGTTTTCATCTTATAATTTTTGTCTTATCTAATTTTATCCAATTTTCACAAGCATAAAGGAATTGGTAATTGACCTAGAAAAAATCAGAAATATTCGCTGTTAAACAATTTCTTACAAAAAATGATTTTATAATGAGTTTTTATTTTATAATTTTTGTCTTATCTAATTTTATCTAATTTTCACAAGCATGATGACATCAAAGGAATTGGTAATTGGCCTGAAAAAAATCAGAAACACTCGTTGTTAAACAATTTCTTACAAAAAATGACTTTATAATGAGTTTTCATTTTATAATTTTTGTTGTATATAATTTGATCTAATTTTTACAAGCATAATGACATCGGAAAGAGTTGGTAATTGGCCTGAAGGGTTTTTTTAGGGATGATGATTCAACATATGCATATGATGAAATTAGAGAGGTTAGTGAAGATGGTGAAATTGAAGAGATCTTGAATGAACCTTTGCCTGAAGGTGAATATGTCAATGACTCAACTTTTTACAAAGGCAAATTGGTTAAAGGCAAGTGTTTTTTATTTTTTCAATTGAGGTTACAGTAGAAATGACAGAGAAAAAGTTGGAGTGAAAGAGATGAAAGAGAAATGATTGAGAGGAATGAGAGAGGTGAGTAAGGGTTTAGGGGGTTTCTTTTTTTTTTTAAGTTTTGAGAATGAAAATTATTAAAATACCCTTAACCTTAAAACTTAGAATCCATATATATAAGGGTATTTTTGTCTACTAAAATCCGGTACACATTGCTAAAATGTACCAACTGAAAAACAGGCGTACGCCCGTTAACAAACCCCATATCTATATATATATATATATATATATATATATATATATATATATATATATATGTATACATATATATTTATATATATATAAATATATAAATATATATATATATACATATACATATACATATCTATATATATATATGTATACATATACATATATACATATCTATATATATATATATATATATATATATATATATATATATGCTTACTCTACTAAATAGAAAATTAAGACAAGAATAAAAGAGAATCGAGAGCCAAGAGGAGAAAAAGAAGAAAACAAAAACAAAAAAGTCTTCCAAACAGAAGAATCCCCTCAATTTTTTTTATCGATACAGAAAACCTATGAAGGAAAAAAAAACTCGAACCTATGCATCTTGAGGTTCAATACAACAATATATAGAGAGGGAAATGGGCAACAAAACCAATACATTGGAGCAAATACTGAATGGCAACATGCATAAGTGAAGGAAAGAGAGAAAACTTCATTGTATGCAAATTGGAGAAGACAAAGGTATGAAGACGACAGCGGGAAGCCACAACATGGAGATGAGGCCATGTGGTCGATGTAATGTGGAGAGGTCAACAAGTAAAGGGAAGAAAAATATTATCACAAGAGAAAGGGTATCATGAGATACTTTTACATTTATTTGACACATGATATAAGGATAAAATGGTTATAAAAGTGTAAAGTTTTGTATTTTTTCAAAAAAGAAGAAGGATAAAAATAAGTAAGAATAGTGTCAAATGAACCTAAAAAAATTAGGTGTGTCAAAAAATCATTTTTCTTATTGTAAAAGGGAGAAAGGAAGGTAAACTGAGAAACAGAATTCGCGAAAAGAAGATGAGTAAGATAAAAACACGAAAATAATTTAAAGAAATTAGGGATTAAAAACTTTTAAGAGAGACCATTATCATATGTTTTGAAATTTATCACGAAAATCCTATTACGACAAATATTGAATTACCACGTCACTTATGACATTTGTTCTAATTATTCATTGAGGGCATTGGAGGGAAGAGTTTCATTCATTACAACATTCACTTAACTGAAAATGTTTGGATTAACATGGTTAATTGTCAAGTAAAATTGACTTTGGCTTTAAGTCCAATGTGTATATTTTAGCTTATCTCCTTAGCTATGCATTATCAATATTTTATTTTGGATAATGAACATGGTTAATAAGCTATTTTCCTTTTCCTTTGTTGTTACGTCAAAGTGTAGAGTTTTCCTATTTTTTTTCAAAAATAATTATTTGACATGGTTAAATAAATATATATTCATTTGACACGCCGTGGGATCCAATAATTGTCAGTGTCATTAAGGATATATTGGTCATTTCAGTTTGTGGGCTGCTGCTGAGGTGGTTTGTGAAAGACTAAATGAAACGTTGTGTTTCAGTTGGTGCGTTAGGATCTTGTGTGTGATTTGAAATTTTGAAAGGTCGAACATTTCATTTAGGAAGAGGCAATTTTTTTCATGCTAGGGTTAGGGTTGAGAGAGAACGAGAGAGAAAAAAAAAGGAGACTCCATTGCTGCACCGGAGGCTGGACGTGATCGGAAAAGTTTGTACCAGTGAAGTTGAAGTCGAAGGCAAAGTTCGTACCAGACGTGATCGATGTGGAGCGCGGAAGGTTTGTCCCCTTTCTAATTTCTCCCCTTTGTACCGTTTAAAGAATATAAAGTATGAGCTTCTTCTTCCTTTCTTCTTTTCTTATAATTTGTCTATCTTTCTTTTTATTTTTGGTTTATTTTCGAAAACCCTAGACCAAAGGAGGAAATGTCGTGAGAGATAAAATTCTTGATTGGGTAAACTTGTAGAATTATTTACTCTCCTTTGTGTTTTTGGACTTGCTTTGTTTGCTCCCTCTATGTTCCTTCATTCTTTTCTGTTTGATGATATTTTTTTTGCTTTAGAAAAAGGGAAATATTCTCATGAGAGTTGAACATCAGTTTAAGGTGTCCTGAGTTTTTCATAGATTTGCTTCTGGCACCATCTTATTTTTAATTTATGTAATGTATATGTTATTTACCAACATCCTGCATCCTTTGTTTTTTACTCAGTAATAAATTTGCTTTGGAATCCATCACATATATTTTAAAAAATATTAAGTCGACCGTGTCATACGAGTGTAAGTGACACGTATGTGTCAGCAATGGAGTTCTCGTTTTTTTTGCTCTCTCGTTCTCTCTCAACCCTAATCCTAGCATGAAAAAAATTGTCTCTTCCTAAATAAAATGCTCGACCTTTCAAAATTGTCTCGTTTCATTTAGTCTTTCACAAATCACCTCAGCAGCAGCAGCTCACAGACTCAAATAATTATTGGGTCCCAGCGTGTTAAATGAACGTAGATTTCTTTAACGTGTCAAAGAATTGTAATGAGAAATAAGGAAATACATGGTTGCGCTTCTGATATGTCTCCCTGCTCTTGTTGACAATTTGTGCAGAGTAGAGTGATCAAACTTTATAGCTGGTTATGGATATCTTTACCGTCGCACAAACACCTCTACCGCACAGCCACCGCCGCCACAAGGGCACTGTCGGGATGAGCCTGCCTCTAAATACAACGTGACACACGCCAAAAGCACTCGCCGCCGCAGAAACACCAGGCGAAAAGCAAACACCAGGGATCTCCTTCTGAAAAGAATGCGCCACAAGCCACAAACCCTTGCCTCTGTCCCGTGTCACTGCCGCACATGCGTCGCCGTGTCACACCCACCCCGACGCCGTTGTCACACGCTGCAGCAAAACCACTGTGGGAAACTGAAATGGATGCTTAAGTCCGAAACAGTTGTTGTAACACTCTCTTTTACGTTTCCAGATCTCGATTACCAGTTCAAATATGTCTCTCCTCATAGGAGTTTTTCTTATTTATTTACAACTAACTTCCTTTTTCTCTCACTAGTTAGACAATTACTCAGTTTCGTCTTGCAACATTAAAGTAGGGAGTGGTGCAGATAGAGATTAGTAACGCAACATGTTACTCCATACTCGTCCCCTTACCCACACTTGGGGTGATTAGTAAGGACTCAATTTTCCCCGGCAAAAAAATCACTGATTCATTTTCACTTAAAAGTCATAATTTTTTGGCCACCATGTGAGTCGACCACTGCTATATTAAATATGCGTTAAATAGACACCTCATTACAGTATACCCACTTCTTCCCGCAAATAATGGTACAATGAAAAAAAGACAACGAAATGTTAATACATATTTTTTTCACCAACATTTTAATATTATACATTTATAACAAATAATAATAATAAATTAGTAAAAAAATTATGTGTCAAAATGTTATGAAAAAAATCTATGTCAATTTTTTTATTTTTAAAAATGCATTGTCTAGCATATAACGAGAGATAAGAGTACTTCATTTTGTTTTCTCTCAGTTTTCTTGAGAAATTGTATGAATATTTCCGAGAATATGAACGCAAAAGGCAATTACTGGATAGAAACGACAAAGAAAACTGGCAAATATTGAAAGACAGTCACATGTCTGTATTCACTTATGGATAGAAACGACAAAGAAAACGAGGAAATATTGAAAGACAGTTACATGCCTGTATTCACTTGAATTCAGACAAAAACACGGAGCAAGAGAATCGGAAACAAAATTCTGAGCTTTCAATTCACAGGAAAATTCTCTTCCTGCTATGCTATGGCTAGCTGGAGAAGAAGACAGAGAAATCCACAGGGCACGAGCTTCCAAAAGGTAGACGGCATAATAAAAGCAATAACAACAAAAGAGTAGTATGAGAAAGTGGGTGATCATAATCTAACCAATGAATCAGCGGCTCGAGGGGGTTTGCTTCAAGAATGCGACAAACTGTTTAACGAGATCCAAGGAATTTTGCTTAGAGGGCTGAAGAAGATGAAACACGTGGTCTTCTCCGGGGAACTCCACCTTCTCCACCTCACCCTTCCACCCGCTTTTCTTCAGCGCCTCGTAATAGCTTATCCCTCTGTCCCTCAGAAAATCTTTCTCTGACACGAAGATCAGCAACCTCGGACACGCCAGATCCGATAGTTTCGGATCCAGCGGGGCGTGGATCATCATGTTGCTCGGTCCTTCGTAGGTAGGGTACAGATACTCTACCAGCTCATCCTTTTTATCGTTCCCGAAGAATGGGTGGAGAAGCACCATCCCCTGGAGGTTCAATCCCGCGAACCCCTCAACACTGCCTCGCATCGCCACGTTGTGCGCGATGTTACCGCCGGCGCTGTCACCGGCTATGAACACGTTTTTTGGATCGCCGTGGGCGTTGAGCCAGGGCTCCGGGCCGGAACCGGCAGCGTGGGAGGCGACCCACAGGAAGGCCTCCCAGGTGTCGTTATAGCCGGCGGGAAGCGGGTGCTCCGGGGCGAGGCGGTAGTGAACGGAGGCCACGATAACGCTGGCGCCCGCACAGACTGTGTTAAGGTGGTTGTGGTAGGCGGGGTTGAAGGGGGTGCAGACGCAGAAGGCACCGCCGTGGATGTAGACGAGAATAGGGAGTTTCTCGGAGGAGGAGGAAGCGTTGGAAGGGAGGTAGAGGCGGACGGCGACGTTGGTTTGGGGGTTTATGGTGACGTCTTTGGATTCAACGGCGGTGGTGGGGTCTGTTCCGGCAGGAGTGGTTTCGGTGCCGAGGAGACGCTCGACGCTGCCGTCTTTGTAGGCGCGGAAGAGGTGAGGAAACTCGCGGACAACCTCGCCGGGCTTGATGCTTGGTTCCATTGCAGTGATGAGAAAAGATGTAAGAAAGATGGAACGAGAAAAAGTGTGAAAAAGATGGAGAATATGTGAGAGTTTGGTAGCAATGAATAAAAGAGAAAGGGTTGGCAGAAACAACTGAAACTGTTGATGGTTAGAAACAATGCCATAAAGAACGGTTTAACTGCTTTCTAAAATTTACACAATTTATAAGAAAAAAATATTTTGAAACATATTTTTAAAAAACATATGACACTTTTTTTTTTTACTTACTGTACTTACGTATAATAATTTTAACAAAAAAAATTAAAATATGCATTATATTAAAATAAAAAAATTATACTTTTATAAACATAAATTTTTTAGATTTATTTAACATTATTTCTTTTAATTTTATATTTTAAAAATATATATATAAATTTAGTTTTTATGATTATTTTATTCTTATATTATGTATTAAATGAAAGTAAAAATATGTTATCATATCATTATTTATTAAAATAATATAAAATAATGTATTCACGTGTCATTGTACAATACATAATTTTTCCTCCTTTACGTGGTCCGGCGCACATTCATTATTCAACGTTGTTTCAACCGTTTCGTCTGTTTAGGAAATTATCATGGAAAACACGAAAAAGAAAAGGTTATGACTTTCCCTTCTAAATACCAAAGAAAAGTTACGAAAGTTTATACATAATTATGTTTCTAAATATTATATTATATTTATATACTATAAATGTAGATTAATAGATTGAATTTTTTAATAAAATTAATGTTACTAATAACTTTATTTTAGAAATAAATATTTAATATTATAAATAAATAAAATTAACAAATTTCAATGTTAATATCAAGTAAAATAATTTATTCTAGTGTATTTCTATTTTAAAATATAATTATTTTATATATTAAAAAATTTTAAAACATTTTTATTTTGATTTAAAATTTATGTTAATTTTAATTTAATTTAAAAACGGAATTTAATACTAAATTAATTTTAAAAATTTACTTTATAAATTAATTTTTAAACATATCAATATACTATAAATTTATTCTATTACATCTATTAAATCAACTACAAACAGCTTCACTAGCTCATTATGCAAAGGTGGGTAATTAGTTTTTAATTAAATTTTTTCAGAAGTTCCTTGAGTTACTTTGATTTCCTTTTGCAAAATAAGCTTATTTAATTTTTTTTTTACCTAAATAAGTATAGTTTTGCATTAGTAAACAGGTCTAGTTTGAAAATTAAAGTGAGAATGGGTTTATTTGGGTATTATTTAAAAAAAGGTTTATTTTGAAAAAATAATAATAATCATCTGGTGTATGCACATATGGCACTGTCTATTATCTATTTAATGTGAAGATCCAAGAAGAATCTCAATTCTTCTGTTTTAAACTCATTTTACATTAGTTTAGAGAAATCTTCAAACAAGTGTTCATTCGGAACACAAAATATAATATTGTATTCATAAATATAATAATCAAATAAAACGGATCGCCTTTGTCAAATAATGCTTATTTTTGTTCTTTTAAAATATATTTTTTTTGTTAAAAAGGTGTAAGATCCGAAAAAATTTAGAGCTGGCAAATAAAACTTGAATATACTTTATTAGAATCGATGTGTTGTGTAATTCAGTTGGTTTTATGTTAAACCTTTGTTTGATTTTATTTATATTTTGCTTAAGGACAAGAATTTTCTTTCCATTTTTTTGTAATTGAGGTGCAGATATTATAAGATGTAGGAAGTAAAAACAAGTACTTTAAATAATAAAAGTTAAAATAGAACGTAGAATATAGCAGATATATTTTAAAAAACTGGTTGAGATGATATAGGTTTATGAAATTATAAATAAAAAGAGAGGAAGCTAAAAAAGAGGAACTAGAGAGGAGAAAATAACTTTTAGATAAGATAGCATAAGCATGAGAGTTTGTGATTGACTAATCTGGTATCAATAAAGCCCTATAATTAGCTAAGGTATGAGAAGCTCACATTTGCTTTATTGTAGAATGAATGAGGATATATTCTTGATTATCTTCATGAGTACGAGAAGCTAATATGATGTGTGATTATATATGTGATTGACATATGTTTGATTATATATATGTAATTATTAGTATAATTTTAAATACTTTGGTTCGTCATTATGATTTTAAAAATTTAAATTTCACTTGTAATCGAGGTGTTATATTTGGTATCAAAACCAAGTTTTCGAAAATCATTTGGAGCCTTGGGAAATGAGCTCGTCTAGTTTTTGTTATGTATCTTTATGGTTGTGTTAGGTATGATTATACCGTGGTGTTATGCTTGACTGTTTATTGTTTGTTATTTGAAATTGTTTTGTTTCTATGTAGTATGAATTGAAATTGTATTGATGAACTCCTTGAATTTGTTTTATGTCAATGATACTACTATATTTTGGTTATTGCTCTAGTAATGTTATAAGGTATCTGGGGTTCTGAAGAAGACATTAATGTCAATTAGACTATCTTGTTATTGAGTTGGAGTGTTAATCATTTTGTGTGGGATTAAACCTGTGATATTGTCTTGTGTTTTCTTTGGTATGAGTGCTCAATATTTCATGGTGAATGAATATGATATACTTTAGTGTTTTGTAATTCTTCTATGTAATGCCAATTAATTTATAATACACTCTTAAGTCTCCACAATTTCGATCAATTTTAAAAGTTGCCTTGTGTTTGTCTGCAGTGCAACTATAATAATTGTTATGATGTCTTAATGTATAATTGTTTTAATTTCTATAGTGTGGTATTGTTAATGATTCTTATTTTTTTTTTATGATGAAGGTTAATTTTGTTGTTGTTCAATCAAAGTGTTATTATTATTATTCAATCAAAGTGTTAGTGCAATGGGGTTTAGTTTTGTAATATTATTATTGAGTAGTTTTACAAAAAAAATTATAGGACATTGATAATTGTTGTTTAATGTCTTTAATTGATGTTACGAAAAAATGAAACACTATTATATTTTAGAAATTAATGCCGGAGTATTTTCTACCTTAAATTGGAATTTAATAATTACTATTTTAGAAAAAATTTCAATGCACATATTTTCTTATTGGTTTTTATAATATATAGGTCTTTGGAAATTTTTTAAAATGTAAAGCAGGTATAAATGCATATAATTTACCACTTTAAATTTGATACAATAAATAGATATATATATATATATATATATATATATATATATATATATATATATTAGGATAGAGTTGAATATACATGTTATAATAAATATATTTTTATAAAAGATTGGTAAATTGAGGTTTTAGTTTCTCTTTATTAAAGTGATGGTTAGAGAATTTAGTATTATTATAATACTAAAGGAATATAAACGATAGAATATTTTTACTTTGATTTGTGATTGATTGTTTTATTATTTTATTTTTTGTAATTGTGTTTTTTATGTGAGTTATTAAATGTAAGTGAAAATGTTTTTTATAAGTAAAGTTTTAGGATTTATTTACGTTATTTAATTGTGTATCATAAGTGGTTATAACATAAGATATATAAATGAACATTGTTACAAAGTGTTATATTAATAATTAAATGTTATATTATTGAGATAAACCTTTATGTGATGAATAGTTATTAAAAGTTGAATATATCACCTACTTTATTTTATAATAAGGGGTAGTATACGTGGTTTGAGAAAATTATATTATATGTCATATTAAATAATATAATTTTTATTTTAAAAGTATACAATAATTTATGGTTATTAAATATGGGTGTAGTAAAAGTAATTTATTATGTCATAGTGACGCGATAATCAAATATGCTACATTAAGTTTTGGGAAGTTATAAATGTTTGCATGGTGTAAGTTGCTTCATAAGTGCAGTTTTTGTGGACGAAAATTCTTTTGAGGTGGAGTGAATGTAAGTCCCGAGAAAATGTAAACTTATAAATAAGAATTGAGTATGTTTTATTAGAATCTGCATGAGTTCACAAAGTGTTGTGTAGTTTAGTTGGTATGCAAGTCTTGAATAGAACAGTGCAAGTCTTGAATAGAACATAAAGTTTATATTATTTATTTATTTTGTTGATATAAGTGTAACACATGTTATTGTATGATTTTTAAATTTGTGATGTCTTATATTTTTAATGTAATGTGTTGACTTGTTGGTAGAGACGTTGTCTAGGATTGAATAGAGGTGTGTTCAAATCCTAGGGAGAAAGGTTTATGTGAAACCTTTATTTGATTTTAAGTTAAACCCCTTCGGAAGTACCTATTTATGTGGGGTTCTCCCAGTTAGATCCTCGTCTTATAGGTTTCGCCAATTTGGTCATTTATATTGAAAAATTGACTCAATTGGGCTCTGCCATTAAATTGGCTTAACGGAGTTAAGTTTTTTATGAGCTGGGACGTTGACGTGGCCAGTTTTTGCCACATCACTCCTGCCATGTCAATGTCATCTTCCCAAACAGTAGAAACCCTAATTTCCCTCAAGAGTGAAACCCTAGCCACCGCGAGCAAACCCTAGTGTCGCCGCTGCGAAGCCTTCAGTCTCGCCGTCACCACCTTGTTATTCCGCAACCATGAAGCCATCGTGAGAATGGTAGTAGCGCCTTCGCTGCACCGCCACCATCAACGCCACCTTCTTCGTGCATCCACCATCTCGTCGTGCCTCAATGTCGCCGATGCGTAGAAACCCATCATTCGCCACCACCTTCAACAAATAGAGAGAACCCATATTCATGGTCGTGATTTGCGCCATCCTTGGACCGCCACATTGCCTTCATCTCCTTCCACTATTGTTTCCTATTCGCGAGCGGCACTGCGACACTACTTCATCTCCATGAATGCAGAACCCTAAATCGCGTTAAACCCTAGTCGTGCAAAACCCAAAATCGCGAACTCCTTGCGTCGCCGCAGGACCACACCGTGAGAGCTCCAGCACCTTCGTTTCTTCTTCCTCGAGCAATTGCGAGAAGCAGCACATCCTTCATCTCTGCAAGTCTCCTTCTTCACAAATTCATCAACCTACAAACCTAGAGAAATCACAAAACACAGAAACAGAAACCCATTGCGAGTTCATCTCTCTCGCACAAACAAAAACATGAGAAAACCCACAATCTTGAAGGAGAGGCCCTAGGAGACAATGGACTCCACTCCAATCTCGAACTCTATGAATCTGTGATTTGTTGTGTCTTTAATCTCGAACCTAATTTGATTTTAATAAACCCTAATTTGGTGATGAACCCTGATCATCAATCGCTAAAGTTGAAGATGATGAAGGGAGGTTGAAGATGATGAACCCTAATTTGGGTTTCAAATATCAGAAACTTTATTTTTTTTATTTTTTAATTATATATTCCACCTAACCTGCTTGAATGTGCCACATATAAAAAACTTATCATATCAACGTGCCAGGTAATAAAAAACTTAACCTCGTTAAGCCAATTCCCAATTGAGTCAATTTTTCATTTTTAAGGACTAAATTGACGAAACCAATAAGACAGAGATCTAACTGGAAAAAACCCACATAAATAGAGGCTTTCGAAGGGGTTTAACCTTGATTTTATTTATATTTTTGCTTAAGGGCAATAATGTCTTTTCAATTTTTATAATTGAGGTGCATAAATTTTAAATAAGGGTGTAGAAAATAAAGACAAGTACTTTAAATAATAGAATTGTTGCTATATTAGACAAAGTTTAGATTTTCTTTTTGTTTTGATTTTTTTTTTCTAATGTTGACATATGACAAAAGTTTCCTTCAAATGACTTATACATACGTATACACACATGCGCGCGCGCGCACACACACACACACACACACACACACACACACACACACACACACACACACACACACACACACACACACACACACACACACACACACACACACACACATATATATATATATATATATATATATATATATATATTTAACCATAACAAGGCACACAAGGAACATGGAAACTTAAAAGAATTCTTCATAAGACAATGGGTAATGAAAATCAATACTGGAAATGAACAATTCATGCAATACCAACAAGTAAAGTCAACAACAGGTAAGAACAAAACGAAACACAAATTCTGAATTCACAATGAAAACAATCTTAATGTGGAAACCTATTTAGGGAACTAAATGAATATTCATTCAAGAAGTATCAACTTAAGTTAAGGATAAGAAAGGGACGTAGAAAAATGACTTTTAAAAGCTCTTTCTATTTTTTCTCTGAGCTTTAAAAGGATTCTAACTACTAAATACTTGTTTATTCTTGTTTTTTTAGGATGTAATAAAGTTAGGAACCATTGACCAGTCAACCAGAACTTTAGAGCAACCTTGGAACATTTTCAAGTTGGCGAACCTTACTCATCAAAACAACATTCCTTGTCCAGTCACGCTTAGAGGCCATCAAAGGGGTGCCAGCACCAACGAAGCTGTCTGATACACGTTTCTGGTTGATTTTTCCATGTGACCCAAGCATGTAACTCGTGTTTCATTACAACTAGACTTTCTAGCACAACTCCTTTTGAATTTTGGACGGAATGTAGTTCAGATTAGGAGCTTTCCTTCACCTATAAATATGAGCCCAACCATTGTATTACTTTACTTTTGAGTTTAGTGATATGTTGTAGAAATCAATCCAGCCTCTTTCTCTTAAGTCATTCTCTAAATTTCGAATTCAGCTACTCTCCTCTTGCTTCCTTCCTTAGTTGGAAGACTTTTTGCGCTTAAAGGCTCCAAACACCACCATTGCCTTCATTCACACCTTCATCAAACACTTTCATGTCACTGGATTCCATAACACCAAACTTTTCATCCGCTGCTTCTCTGATCATTGGAGATTCTTCTCAATTGAAGCCTGAAGCTACCTCCATCATCTTAAGGCTGACATCATAAAGAAAGTGCAAGAAAAGCAAGTAAAAATATAATCAACTCAAGAATATTACAAAACAATATAGCTATGACTAAAAGAATTCACAACATGCAACTTCAGATCAAGAGTAAGTGTCGTGTTTGTCACCTATTACACATACTAAATTGTTTTACAAACTCTTATTTTATAGGAGAAAATTCAAAAGGGAAAAATAGAGAAAAGGGAAAAGAACCTAAATGAACTCAAAGCTTTGTGAATCGTCACTTCTTTGAAGTTCATCTATACGATCACAAACTGCCTCATGCTTCCTCAACCCTCCGATCTTCTCGTCTCTCTGTTGATTCAAGCTCTAGTCACGTGAGCCCTCTGGTTCAATCACGCTATGGATTTCCTCTTCATCTTTCTCGCTCTCGAAATGAAACCCTAGCATAATGGGTATTTCTTTTGCCAAATGAGCATTTGAATCTAAGACCCCCTAAGGCAGCATTAGCCTCTCACACAAAACACATAATTTCACTAAATGACTTCAATCCATGTTGAGTGGCTCAATATGCATCTGTTGACCTTTCAACCCAATTGACCAAGGACTAACTTGCAAAATGAGAGAAATTGAAGAGGGGTTAAATTACGAAAAGGAAAAAAAAATAAAGCCTATATAAGCAAAAATCTAAAAAAATATATTTTCATTTTGGAATTTTTCATAATAGACTAAAGAACTGTTTATTTAAAAACATTATTTATCATCTAAAAACACAAAATTAACACTAATTTTACAAACTCTAAAACTAAAGCACAAACTCTAAACTATCCTAATTGTAAAAATATTAGAAACTAAAATTGTCTTCTAAAAATAAAAATAGGAAAAATTGAGGACTTATTTGATTTCCCTTTCTAAGTTAGCCAAATTCAGTTTGACAACCAAATTGGTTTTTCAACCATCACCATTTCTTCACTTTTTAATGTTTTTCCTACCTTCTTCATGCAATATTTGACTTATTTTATGATTTTGATTATTTGTTATTCTTGCCTTTATCATTAAGGTGTCATGAATTTTTAATCAATTAATTTCCACATATTTATGAACTTTAGTTGGAATTGCACACATCAAAATATCCAATGTACATTTATGCAACTAAAAAATTAATTTTAACATATTTTTTATCATAAGCTCAATAAACTTAATTATAAAACAAATTCTAATAATAATATAATAAATAAAAAAAATCAATTAAGGTTTCTAAATCCTTCTCCATTTGTATTCATTTGTGTATATCCTTCTCTTTTTTTCAAATATAGATTTTATGGACTATTTTTAATTGTATTTGGCTCACATGACATTCAACCACCTCCTACAATCTTCTTATTCATGATTATTCAAGATGAAGTTGCCTTTATTGTAAACGACTCTTGTAAAAGTCACATTACTTTTACTTAATACTTTTAGATATAAAAGCAAACTAGCCGTGAATTGAAACATAGCCTGAACTAAAAATAATAAAAAAAGTTGCGACTTTTTTTCGAATTTAGAAATATGAGTATTTAGTAATTTATTAAACTATTTGCTCTTTTAATAAAATTGAAATGAAAATTATAGCAATTTGGTGAAGAAACCAAAACTAAAAATAACATTGATTAATGTTTATTTTCGATTTTTAAGTATGTTTGATGAGTCAATCTTAGTCTTTTTCTTGTATGTTCTTGTTACAAATATCATCTTTAAGATTGTGGAATGTTTGTAAAAAAGACTTCAACTATATTCAATTGTCGTTATTTACATAATAACTATTGTCGCAACCGGGATCGCGACGGGACGACGACCCGAAAAATAAAAAAAAAGTTTTGAAAAAGAGAGATTTTGGAGTCGCCACCATAGTTTATTCTGGGAAACTACGGAAAAACCATAAAATGATAAGGCATGGTCCGCGAAACCGAGATTCTTGGTTCGGGAGTCGGTTACGTGTAGGGAAGGTATTAGCACCCTACAACGCCTGCCCTAAGGCAGTACCTTTAACTAAATACGCGAATATGATGTGGTTTTCAAAATGTTTAACTTTCCCCTAAAATAAAATTCTAAAGAAACAAAATGTATTTTTTAGTTTTTGTGGGCCCGACAAGGATTGACCTTGCTCCTACGTATTCTCATTAAGAATGAGAAATCAGGGTTCCGTAGTTCTTTTAGAAAACTGCTTTAAAATTTGTTTGAGAAATTTGTTTGGAAAATGATTATGGATAAATTTGAATTTTTGGGAAAGTGAACCTGACAAGGACTAGCCTTGCTCCTACGTATCTCCACTTTTGATGGAGAATCAAGGATCACGTATTTCTGGCTGAGAAATTGTTTGTTGTTTGAAAATGTGGATGTTTTTGGTTTTTGAAGATTTTATATTTTTTTTGGTATTTTTTGTATAATATTTAAATTTTTGCGTAATGAGCCCTAGGCTGATGCGTACGATCGCACGAGCACTCACACGGCTTTTTCAATGTTTTTTATTGTTTTTGCGTAATGAGCACTAGGCTGATGCGTACGATCGCACGAGCACTCACACGGCTTTTTTTTGTTTATTTTATATTTTGGGTAATGAGTACTAGGCTGATGCGTACGATCGCACGAGTACTCACACCGATATTTATATCATTACATGTTTTTTAAAGTTTTATATATATTTTTTTATATATTTTTTATTAAGAAGAGAGTGAAGTTGAAATATCTATGACATAAAAATATCAAAAAGCATAGGATAAAATTGTGGTAGAAAATAGGATAAATTTATAAACTAAAAAAATGATCAAAATGCATATAAATAGAATGAAAAGAAAATGTGTACCTTGTTGAAGATTTGAAAGATGAAATAAAACCTTACTTGTAATAAGTCGTGAGAAAGATAGATAGAAGATGAAGAAGATAGCTTTATAGTAGAAATGTGGTATGGGATTTACTATGTATAGAGGGATTAGGAAATAGTAAAATGTGAGAGAAAAATGAAGTAGAGTTTTGGGATGGAATGAAGAGATTTTGAGAGAGAAGAGATGGATATTATGTAAATTGTGTGTGTGTGAAATGAAGGGAATGTAGGTATTTATAGAGTTAAGGATGAAGAAAGTTGATGAATAAAATAATATAATAAGTTGGTGGAAAATTTAGATGAAATAAAATATAATTAAAAAAAGATGAATAGAAAAAGTTAATGTGGAAAATAAGTGAAAGAAATAATATAAAAAGTTGGTGGAGAAAGTAGGTGAAATAAAATATAGTAAATAGTAAAAGTTAATGTGGAAAATAAGTGAAAGAAATAATATAAAAAGTTGGTGGAAAATTTAGATGAAATAAAATATAATAAAAAAGATGAATAGAAAAAGTTAATGTGGAAAATAAGTGAAAGAAATAATATAAAAAGTTGGTGGAGAAATTAGGTGTGGAAATTAAGTGAAAGAAATAATATTAAAAGTTGGTGGAGAAATTAGGTGTGGAAATTAAGTGAAGAAATAATATTAAAAGTTGGTGGAGAAATTAGGTAAAATAAAATATAGTGAATAGTAAAAGTTAATGTGGAAAATAAGTGAAAGAAATAATATAAAAAGTTGGTGGAGAAATTATGTGTGGAAATTAAGTGAAAGAAATAATATAAAAAGTTGGTGGAGAAATTAGGTGAAATAAAATATAGTGAATAGTAAAAGTTAGTGTGGAAAATAAGTGAAAGAAATAATATAAAAAGTGGGTGGAAAAATAAGGTGGAGAAAAATGGATAATAAAAGATGTTGATGGAGAAGATATAATTAAAAATGTAAGTGGAATAATTAGAAAAGTTGATATATAAAATTAAAATGGAAATGATGTGGAAAAAGTAAATGAAAAAGGTAGATGATGTGGAGGGTGATGTGGATGGTGATGTGGAGAGTGGGGTGTGATAAGAGAAAAGGGGTGGTGAGGAAGTAAAAAAAAGTAAGATTATTTTGGGCCATTTGATTAAGTATTTAAAAGAAAATTTGGGGGTGCAAAAAGTAAAATAAATAGTGTTTTTCATTTTGGTGTTTTATGTTTTTTTTTATTATTTTGTGATGAATTTTATTTACCCGGACGAAATTGGGTATTGACAGCTGCCCCTCTTTACTTAGATTTTACTAGATAATATGACAAACAACGTTTGTATATTATCAGAGTAAAAGATAAGTAAAGATAGAAATACTAATTTCGTCTGGGTTTCAAAGAGAAAGGGGGAGAATAACAATCGATTCAAGTACATAAGATGAATAGAATCACGATGCAACAAAAAGGGTTCGACCATTGCCTAGCGGATGATCGAGATACCAATGGCAGAAAGTAAAATTGGGCTCGACCATTTCCTTGCAGAGGGCCGAGATACCAATGACAGAATGTAAAATTGGGCTCGACCATTGCCTTGCAGAGGGCCGAGATACCAATGGCAGAAAGTAAAATTGGGCTCGACCATTGCCTTGCAGAGGGCCGAGATACCAATAGCAGAAAGTAAAATTGGGCTCGACCATTGCCTTGCAGAGGGCCGAGATTCCAATGGCAGAAAGTAAAATTGGGCTCGACCATTGCCTTGCAGAGGGCCGAGATACCAATGGCAGAAAGTAAAATTGGGCTCGACCATTGCCTTGCAGAGGGCCGAGATACCAACGACAGAAAGTAAAATTGGGCTCGACCATTGCCTTGCAGAGGGCCGAGATACCAATAGCAGAAAATAAAATTGGGCTCGACCATTGCCTTGTAGAGGGCCGAGATACCAACGACAGAAAGTAAAATTAGGCTCGACCATTGCCTTGCAGAGGGCCGAGATACCAATGACAGAAAGTAAAATTAGGCTCGACCATTGCCTTGCAGAGGGTCGAGATACCAATAGCAGAAAGTAAAATTGGGCTCGACCATTGCCTTGCAGAGGGCCGAGATACCAATAGCAGAAAATAAAATTGGGCTCGACCATTGCCTTGCAGAGGGTCGAGATACCAATAGCAGAAAGTAAAATTGGGCTCGACCATTGCCTTGCAGAGGGCCGAGATACCAATAGCATAAAATAAAATTGGGCTCGACCATTGCCTTGCAGAGGGCCGAGATACCAATAGCAGAAAGTAAAATTGGGCTCGACCATTATCTTACAGAGGGCCGAGATACCAATGACAGAAAGTAAAATTGTTTGATTGTTTTGAATTTGAAATTTGGATTTTGTTGAAATTTTCAGATGTTGAAATTTTTTATTTTTGATTGATTTTTTTTTAGATAGAACTGAGTGTCCATTTTTATTTTTTTTGAAATGTGAAGCATGGTTGATGTAAATTTGGAAATTGCAGGAGAAAGCTTTGATGCATGATGATTTTTTTTTTGTCTTTTTGAAGGAAGAAGATTTGATGAAAATATGTAATTTTGAAATTGGAGGAGAAAACTTTGATGCATTTTGATTTTTTTTGTCTTTTTTGAAAGAAGAAGATTTGATAAATATTCATGAAAATAAATTCAAAGTTTATGGAAATATGTACATAATGTTGACTTGTGATTTTTTTTGTTTTTGTTTTACTGGAAGATTATGAAAGTATGACACTTTTTTTTATTGAGTCAATTTGTTTTCTTTGAAATCATCAAAATTTATGACAATTTAGACTTTCACTTTCTTTTTACAATGGATGTCCAAATTCTAAAGTCAAATGTTCAAAATGAAGCTTGTGCTGGACATTTTCTGATGAAATATTAGTGCGTACATGCTTGATATCAAGGGTTGGGACAAATATGTGGAAGGATTTGGAGAGTACCGGGTTGGCTACTTGGTCCTCTTACTCCTCAAACTAGTTGTGAGATCAGAGATACTCTTCAAGCTGCCCCAGTTTGAGGTCTGGGAGAAACATTTGTATGGACAAATGTATCTATGAATTATCAGGGTGTCAAATCCATATATCTCACAAAATTGCCCCTAGTTTTGGATACTAATCAGTGAAGGTCAAGGCAGATTGACATCATGCAAGGCCCAAAAAGTTGCCCCCCCGTTTCGGGTTCGCAAATGTTAAGATGAATAGAAATCATGGAAGGCCAAACTGGCTGCCCCTGTTTTAAGGGTGACTTTATAAATTCTGGGACCAATTAGAGTCATACAAAATTGAGATAACTGCCCCGGTTTCAATAGGATGGATAAATCAAGCTCATGAGAGGCCCACAAAGGTTGCCCAGCTGGGTGAATGGATTGATGAGCGTCCGGATGAATGAGGCCCAACAGGGCTGCCCCTCGTCTGAGGACGGGTTTGGAAAGGATTGAACAAAAGAATGCCCTTAAATGACCTTTCTTTTTAGCCAGTTAGCAAGAAAATCCCCTCTTCCTAAGACATTTTGTTTCTTTATTTTTATTTTCTCTTTTTTTACAACTATATTGCAAGTCATTTCAACTTATCACACAAATAATCTTTATGAAAATTAAAGAAATCATCATTCAATCAGTGTGGGCTTTTATTTGGCTTGTAATGATGTTGTGGGCTGAAGGGTATTCAAACAACGGATAAGGCCCAAACAAATGTTTTCAGGTTATTATTTTTTTTGAAACAAGAGTTACCATTTTGGTCCTGAATTTGCTATTTGTCAACCTCCTCAATGCTTTTCTCTTCTTAAGATCACCACTCAGTGTTTCTTCTTTCTATTTGCTCTTCTTGATGAACTTTCTTTCTTTGATCACTAAGTGTCTTTTGTTCGCATCCTGAGTCGACTTCTATTGTAATGGTAATTCTTACTTGGGTAAATTTGAAAAAAGAATAATTTCTTGGCTCAAATGGGAATCAATGGATATATTTTTTTTTTCTTTTTGGATGAAGGAAAATGGCCACACATCATCTTGAACTCTGGTCACTTTATTTTCGAAAGATTAACTCTATGACAAATCAATTGACTTCAGCACGAGTTGTTTTTCCTTTTATTTTCCTTTTGAAACTCTTTTTTTTATTTTTTTTTTTTGAAGGATTCAGGGACCACCTAACTGAAAAAATTATGGACAGGCACATTTGCCCTAAAATATAATTTTGTTCATCTTGGGCAATGATCGAGGTCAATCCTTTTGTACAATGAAGGCCAGAGGATGGATGTTTTCAAACAAAAGCTCAAATAAGGCTAACAGGTAGATGTTTACAAACAAAGGTTCAATTAAGGCTGAGTATGAGGGGTGGATGTTCACAAACAAAGGCTCAATGAAGACTGACGGGTAGATGTTTACAAATAAAGATTCAATGAAGGCTGATGATGGATATTACTATGGAATGAGTATGCATACACTGAGGTTCAAATGGCAAATGTGACCCAATTATCTGACCCAACAAAGAATGACATCCATTTTCTTTTTATTCTTAGAATAACATAAACTTGATGACTTACCTCGAAAACAATTGACTCAATTATCTTTTTGAATTTTTCAAATTTGTGTTCTCTTTTTTTTTTTTATGTAATGATGAAACTAACTGAAATAAATCTTTTTGAATTTTCAAAATTGTGCATCATTCTTTTATAAGAAATCATGCAAATCATTCAAACATATTTTTTTATTTTTTCACTTGGGCTATCCTTTTTTTTTGAATGGAAATATGCATCATGAAACGAAACCGATGCACTTATTGAAAGAAATATTTTTGTATTTTTCACACTTATATTCCTCTTTATTTAATGAATGAAAAATATGCTAATGAGGGAAGATTATGCAATTCACTGAAAGAAATCTTTTGTATTTTCAAACTTATGCTGCATTTTATTTTATGAATGAAAAATGTGTTAATGAGGAAAAATTATGCAGTTTATTGAAGGAAATATTTTTGTATAATTTTTTAATAGAGAACGAGAAATGGACTTAATGAGCTTAGAATTGGACTTTTCTTTTTGACACGGGAAAAATCCAAATCGGATTGGATCTGAAGAGAATTGACATAGAAGGAAGTTGGACTTACCAGGCATATTGACCCAATAAATCAGATGACCTGAGCCGTGAAAGCTTGACATAAAGAAAATATTTTTTCATTTTTTATATTTTATCGTACAAGCTAAAAGAAATTCATATATTTTTTTCATTTTTCGTTATGAAAGGATTTCACAAGATTGAACTAAAGAAAATTTTGCAACACTACTAGACTCAATGGGCCCAACACTATTCTTTTTACAACCATGACAAAATCTTCAGACAAGGGTCTGAATTCCTCTATTTTTATTTTTTGCACAAATACTTGTTCACACAAATGGAAAGGGAAATTATGAATTGAAAACACAAAATAAACATGTATTTTTTATTTTTTTTTATTTTTTAGAAATTCAGATGCACTGGTTCAAGAGAAACCACATATGACAACGGGGCCTAATGGGCTCAAAAATTGTTCATCTTTCATTCTCAGATTTTTTTTTGGAAGATAACAACAATTTTATTTGTATGAATTCAAATATGATATTCGTAACAATGATCCCCAAAATACGTACAATTTAAAAAATCCTTTTATGATTTTTCATGCCCCAAAAATATAATTTTTCGTTTTTTTTAGTGAAATCAGACTCAAGAAAAAAAAAATAAACGTCAATTGGGTCTAACGAGCCCAAGAACTGTTCTCAAAGCTTAAAAAAATATTTTCAGTTCTTTTTTTTTAAAGAATTTTTATTTTTAATGAGTTAAATTTTTAATTTTTTTTTTTAAAATTAAGAAAAGTAAATATATATACCTGTGCGAAAAATTAACTACTTCGAAGAGGAAAATATTGCACGTTCAAAGCAAAAGTTTTTTTGAAAGATAACAATATTTCACATTTTATTTGTATGAAAAATGATGTCCAGAAATTCGAAACAATGATCTATATTGCCCCAAAATATGTACACTTTATTAATTAACTTTTTTTTTAAAGATTTTTCAGGCCCTAAAAATATTTTAAGAAATTCTAATTTTTTCTTTTTTTTTTGAATGATTCCAAGAACATTAATTTTATCTTTTATTTTCATATTTTTCTCTTTTTTTTTATTTAAAAGAAACATGACAAATTTTTTGTAAAATAGGAAATGACAGACAAACTGAAACAAAATAGTCTCCCTTTTGTGCCGTATCAGAGGTTGAATAACTTAAAGTTCTAAGGCCAAAGATATGCACTCACAAGGATAGCTCCCTAATGCTTAAATCAAAGCCACCAGAGCTATGGCTCTTTTCACTGTCTCTCCACAACAGTCAGAGTAATCAACTAGATGCGGAGACACAAATGAAGAGAACAGACTCTAGCTGGGGTTCTCACGATAGCCAAACAGGAAGTACATCCCAGAGTGACACCGCTACACAACCCCTCTAATTCTAAGTTACGCTCAGACCCGGGTATAGGGCCCCACTCATGATATGCATAAAGTGTGTGAAGGGAGATTATAATGCAAAACAACACTTGCAACATAAACACAAATAAGTAGATATATCAGACATAGATAAGGAACAATTATTTCAAAGATAAAGAACAACTAAAAAAACTCACATGCGACTATTTCAAATATCAATCATAGATAAGGAAAAGGGAAAAAAACACAAAGAAAAACCACATCGAAATCGCATATCTAATTAAATGGCCTGACTCTCTAGATTCCCCAGTGGAGTCGCCATCTGTCGCAACCGGGATCGCGACGGGACGACGACCCGAAAAATAAAAAAAAAGTTTTGAAAAAGAGAGATTTTGGAGTCGCCACCATAGTTTATTCTGGGAAACTACGGAAAAACCATAAAATGATAAGGCATGGTCCGCGAAACCGAGATTCTTGGTTCGGGAGTCGGTTACGTGTAGGGAAAGTATTAGCACCCTACAACGCCTGCCCTAAGGCAGTACCTTTAACTAAATACGCGAATATGATGTGGTTTTCAAAATGTTTAACTTTCCCCTAAAATAAAATTCTAAAGAAACAAAATGTATTTTTTAGTTTTTGTGGGCCCGACAAGGATTGACCTTGCTCCTACGTATTCTCATTAAGAATGAGAAATCAAGGTTCCGTAGTTCTTTTAGAAAACTGCTTTAAAATTTGTTTGAGAAATTTGTTTGGAAAATGATTATGGATAAATTTGAATTTTTGGGAAAGTGAACCTGACAAGGACTAGCCTTGCTCCTACGTATCTCCACTTTTGATGGAGAATCAAGGATCACGTATTTCTGGCTGAGAAATTGTTTGTTGTTTGAAAATGTGGATGTTTTTGATTTTTGAAGATTTTATATTTTTTTTGGTATTTTTTGTATAATATTTAAATTTTTGCGTAATGAGCACTAGGCTGATGCGTACGATCGCATGAGCACTCACACGGCTTTTTCAATGTTTTTTATTGTTTTTGCGTAATGAGCACTAGGCTGATGCGTACGATCGCACGAGCACTCACACGACTTTTTTATGTTTATTTTATATTTTGGGTAATGAGTACTAGGCTGATGCGTACGATCGCACGAGTACTCACACCGATATTTATATCATTACATGTTTTTTAAAGTTTTATATATATTTTTTTATATATTGTTTATTAAGAAGAGAGTGAAGTTGAAATATCTATGACATAAAAATATCAAAAAGCATAGGATAAAATTGTGGTAGAAAATAGGATAAATTTATAAACTAAAAAAATGATCAAAATGCATATAAATAGAATGAAAAGAAAATGTGTACCTTGTTGAAGATTTGAAAGATGAAATAAAACCTTACTTGTAATAAGTCGTGAGAAAGATAGATAGAAGATGAAGAAGATAGCTTTATAGTAGAAATGTGGTATGGGATTTACTATGTATAGAGGGATTAGGAAATAGTAAAATGTGAGAGAAAAATGAAGTAGAGTTTTGGGATGGAATGAAGAGATTTTGAGAGAGAAGAGATGGATATTATGTAAATTGTGTGTGTGTGAAATGAAGGGAATGTATGTATTTATAGAGTTAAGGATGAAGAAAGTTGATGAATAAAATAATATAATAAGTTGGTGGAAAATTTAGATGAAATAAAATATAATTAAAAAAAGATGAATAGAAAAAGTTAATGTGGAAAATAAGTGAAAGAAATAATATAAAAAGTTGGTGGAGAAAGTAGGTGAAATAAAATATAGTAAATAGTAAAAGTTAATGTGGAAAATAAGTGAAAGAAATAATATAAAAAGTTGGTGGAAAATTTAGATGAAATAAAATATAATAAAAAAGATGAATAGAAAAAGTTAATGTGGAAAATAAGTGAAAGAAATAATATAAAAAGTTGGTGGAGAAATTAGGTGTGGAAATTAAGTGAAAGAAATAATATTAAAAGTTGGTGGAGAAATTAGGTGTGGAAATTAAGTGAAAGAAATAATATTAAAAGTTGGTGGAGAAATTAGATAAAATAAAATATAGTGAATAGTAAAAGTTAATGTGGAAAATAAGTGAAAGAAATAATATAAAAAGTTGGTGGAGAAATTATGTGTGGAAATTAAGTGAAAGAAATAATATAAAAAGTTGGTGGAGAAATTAGGTGAAATAAAATATAGTGAATAGTAAAAGTTAGTGTGGAAAATAAGTGAAAGAAATAATATAAAAAGTGGGTGGAAAAATAAGGTGGAGAAAAATGGATAATAAAAGATGTTGATGGAGAAGATATAATTAAAAATGTAAGTGGAATAATTAGAAAAGTTGATATATAAAATTAAAATGGAAATGATGTGGAAAAAGTAAATGAAAAAGGTAGATGATGTGGAGGGTGATGTGGATGGTGATGTGGAGAGTGGGGTGTGATAAGAGAAAAGGGGTGGTGAGGAAGTAAAAAAAAGTAAGATTATTTTGGGACATTTGATTAAGTATTTAAAAGAAAATTTGGGGGTGCAAAAAGTAAAATAAATAGTGTTTTTCATTTTGGTGTTTTATGTTTTTTTATTATTATTTTGTGATGAATTTTATTTACCCGGACGAAATTGGGTATTGACAACTATTATCAACTATTTTTGTTTTGACACCACTGTTTTTATTTTGACATCCTTATAAATATGAAAGTAGTAATAAATGAATTGTAATGAGAGTAAACAATTATGAAGTGTTAACAAATCACAATGCTTTATAAAAGTTTTTGTGTTCAATCATAACGCTTACTTAATATCTTTATACCTTTTATAAATTCTAACAAAAAAAATTATGAGATGTTAGTAAGAGATATCTCATTAACATTAAAAGAATTATTTATATTTAAAGTTTCATTGATTATATTTTAGAATTATTGATTTTTTAGTATATTTTTATTTTATAATTTATTATTAAAATTTTAATGATTGATAAATAATTACATTTGTTATAAAACGAATTTACTAGGATTTTATATTATCTAATTATGATTTAACTTAAAAATATTCCTTAACTTTTTGTTAATAAAACAAATTTATAGCCACTTTATATGAAATCGAAATTAACATCTTGAATATGAAATAAAACAAGAAATATTCTTTCATTTTATTATCACTCTTCCTCTTTTTTTCCTTTCATTTTTTCTTAATAGTAAAAAAAGGAATACCATTCTTTCTCTTTTTATTTCATAATTTGAAAACATTATCTTATTAATTATCAAAGTAAAAGATATTTCAAAAACTAGAATTTATTAAAATTGATAAGATACATTTATATTCATTCATATATTTTAAACAGATTTTATTATTAATGTAAAATAATATATCTAATAAATAATAAATTTCCTTAAAATAAATTATAACTACAACTCTAATAATAATATATTAAAAAATAAATTTTAAATCTAATTCAAATTTATAAAATTAATTATAAATTCTAAATTCTAAACTGATTTTATATTACCGACGTGAAACTCTTAAAAGATATAAATTATTATTCCTAAAGACATGAAACAAATGTCAATCGTTATAAAGTTCGAACATGTTTATTATTGACCCTCACGTAATTGAAATGTTTAAGACTGTACCAGACACGTCGGTGTGAAATGTTTAAAATTGTCAACTTTGTGAATTTAATTTCTCATAATTTTGTTTTGGTACAGACATGTGGTGGATCTCATGGATTGCAAACGAAGTCAGATGATGTCGTTTAAGGGGCGATGGATCGCACTCATGATGTCGTTTTTCTTTGGTCGTACTCAACCGTCCTCACTCCTAACGATACTCGGAGCACTTCCGAACACAAAGAAAGAGTTGGGCATAGTGCAAGATTACCGAAAATATATGTGTAGTATATATCCGAAATCCAAGATTAGAAGCCTAGAAATAATTACTTCATTTTTCATGAGATCCAAAAAATAATTCAAAAAGAGAAGGGATAAAAAAGAAGAACAAATAATAAAAAGGAAAAAAGAAAGAAAAAGCTCAGTGTCTCGCACGCACCTCATCTCATCGAGGAACCCCTTTTGCTTTTCCTCCAATTTTTTGGCCTGTGTGGTTGCTGGTTAGCAATGAGAGCTGAAACAAAAGCTTTAGAATAAAAACCGAAGAAAGAAATTCAGAAAGGTACCCGAAAAATGCCTTTTCATCTGCATTCTTTTTGAGCTCGTCAACAATGGCCGATGATCTCTCTTCCTTCGCTAAGGTAAGTGTAATTTTTCACCTTTCAGCGTGCCATGTTGTCCTATTCCTCAAATCTCCCAAAATTTGAAGTAAAAGATTTCATTTTTTATTTTGTTTTTACATGGGGTGGCACGTGAAATTGTCCGATCTGGTTCCTTAAAGTAACCCCTACGAATATGTTTTTTTAAGGTCATGGTTATTAGGCGTTTGATTGGGTAGTTTCCTTAAGATGTAAATTCTGTGGGGTTTCAATCTATTTCAGGTGCGGGATTAACCATGCTTATGCCTTTATGGTATATGTTTTGATACAAATAAATCGATTTAGTTGTGGTTCTTGGTTACAGGATGTTTTGCTTGTGAAGAGTTGGAAGAGTTCTACGTTTGTGTGGAGGCTAGTGGTGTTGACCCTTGCCATGGTCAGTGGCGTGTATATATGTTCAATTTGTCTGAAGCAGATAGGCACTGGCACTAAGGTTCGTTTTCTAGAGATCAAGGTTGAACAAAAGCCGTGCGCAGAACCTAACATTGAACCTTGGGAGATTCCTTATGTGCACTACCCTAAACCCAAAACTTACAGCAGGTGGAATTATTAATATATTGCTTAAATCTAAGGTTTTGTTGCAAAATATGTCTGAATTTTACTGATATTTCTTGCTTGGTATTTCTGTGTTAGGGCGGAATGCGCTTGCCACCCTGTGCGCTATTTTGCTATTCTCTCGATGCAGAGATCTGGGAGTGGATGGTTTGAGACGTTTTTAAACAGTCATGATAACATAAGCTCAAATGGGGAAATATTTTCGGTTAAGGTGAGAAGGAGCAACATGTCAACAATAACAGAGACGCTGGATACAATTTATAATCTAGACTGGTTAAGTAGTGCTTCAAAAAATGAGTGCACCACTGCTGTTGGCTTGAAGTGGATGCTGAATCAGGTAAAGGTTGTTTTATTTGTGGATGACCTTTTATTTTAAGAAATACTTGTCTTGTTTGAAGCACTTTTTGTATCTTTTGGCAACAGTCAATCATTTTTCTCTGTTTTTTTTCATCTGAATAACTGATATACGCATAGTTAAGTTTGAGTTAATGTACAATCTGATCCTTTAAGGTTACAACTTGCGTTGCTTGAATGAGTCCCAGAATATCCACTTCTACATATAGGTCTTCAAAAGTGTCAACTTCTTACAACTTTACCCTATCAAGTAGTTAACTTTGCTAACAAAGTTTGTTACCAAAGGACTAGTTTGTACACACACCCACACACATGTATCTATGAAAATATTTACAAATCAAAGAAGCTCAAGTTGCCATTTTCAAAATTATATGTAACTCCAGTTTGTTGTTAGTTCTTAAGATGCTTTTACAAATTTTCATTAAATCTATGATTGCCAAGCTAGACTGATGATTTCCCCTTGTTCCTCTAAGACTGACCACTGCATTTGGAGTGATTTAGCTAAACTAGTGTACAATATGCAGGTTTATTGTGTAAAAGTAATGATCATTCTGTTTGGGCCCAATTTAAAGTCACTCTCGCAATTAAAAGAGAAACACGCTCTGTTGAACTGAAAATATAACAGTAATGGAAGAAACAACTAAATGGTGAGGATAACTAAGAAATGAAATAAGTTTACTAGAAGATAATGACTGCTACTCCTAGGGCTGGGCAAAAATATCTTAACTATACTAAATTATAGTTAACTGTATTATTTTATACTAAAAAAAACTAATCTATTTTAACCAAAACCTCATTATACTATTATCTGGTTCAGGTTAAAAAAAATGAACTCATAGTATTTTCAGTGCAGTTTGTGCAGTTAACTGAAAACTACTGTTTCATAATATCTATTTCATACTCATTCCGGAACACAACTTTCTCTTCCAACAATATTTGGTATATTATTTCACATTTCAGAAGCTTCTCTCTGTACCCTTTAACTACCCCATGCTGTTACCTTCCAAGTTTAATCTCCTCTCACTTCTTTTACTTTTATTGTTGAAGCCCTTGTGGTTTCATGGTGGCCTTGTTTTCTAACTCAATCTATCTATTTATCTCTGTTTCAGATATTCCTTTTTCTCTGTTAAAAAAAACCTATTTCTCTCTTCTGTGCTTGCAAGATTTTTCCTTTGATTTTCTTATTGTTTACGTCTTAGCTTACCTTCATCAGGGTTCTTGTGCTTTTCTAGGTGTTTGTCGTTTGGTTTTCAGCTAAAAAGTTTAGTTTTTTGTCAACTAGGTACATGCGGATTTGTGTTTTTTTTCTTTCTAATTATTGCTCTGTTTTGGGATGTTTTCCTCGTCCTTGTCGATAATGTGGGATGGGAAAAAAAAACAGTTGCTTTGGAGCTGGTTAATTTATTTTTTTGCTTTTTGCTGTGACTTACTATGAATTGCTTGTGGATGGATTGATTTGTTCTGACATGGTTGGAATTGATGAGTTATTAAGTTTAGTTATTAGTTAACTGATATAAGTTCAGTTTTTCAAAACTGAACTCTTAAACAATACAGTTAGATATTATATCAAGTAGTTCAGTTTTTTTAGTTTATTAAAAATATAGTTTAGTATAGTTTAATTAATTATACCCAGTCCTAGCTACTCCTTGCCCAACCAAAAGGCTGGACCATAAATCTGAGTATTTTTCTGAATTCCCCCTTCAATTCACGATCCTCCTCTTTTCATGACCTCTTCCACCTTTTCTTGCTACTGGGTCACGTTCCTCAATCACTCAGCGTAACTGTCTGTCCCTTAATATCTTCCATGTGCTCTTCTTTAACTTCTCCTACCTTCCATATATTAGGGCCATGGCTTAGCTGCTGCTCTGTTTGACCCTTACACTCTATCATAGTGTCAAGCTCCATAGTCTAATGAAAAATGGAATTGGAAATTTTAATTTAGAGAATGCTATCTCTTAATGATGGTAAAAAGGCTCAAGGGATGTGGGATACTTTCTCTTACATTTAGGGAGTGTCAGGTATTGAGGATTTTGCCTGGTGAAATATGCTTTCAGATATGATTAATGATTTTGTTCTTGTTACCATCTATGCATGAGATTCAAGACGTGGGAGGGCTAATTATGTTTTGACTTCCCCGCGTTGTATTTTTGCCTCAATTTTCAGAAAGGAAACTTGTCAAAATTGATATGAAGAATAATACAAAGATCTGGAATGCAATTCATTATTCTTTTGAACTAGTAGTTGAATGATGTATCTGTTGACTGATTTGGAATTTAGAGGGATGTAATGCTTTTTCATGAGGTCTAAACTGTTTACGAGAGATGTAGGCACATGTTCCCAGTTTTTCTAAAGGGTCACAGAATTATGATACTTGGGAGACTTAGAATTAACTCTCTTTCTCTTACACGCAAGCACCAACGCAAACTATGTTGTAGACTATGCAAGCATGACCTTTTTATTTTGTGTTCTTTACAATTTGACATTCTTATAATTGTTCTTTTCAAGCTGTAGCTGTTGTAAAGCTTCAACGTAGTTTGTCTAGCTGAGCTTTTCAGTAATATTTAATTTTTGTTATTTGCGATGTTTTTTACTCCTTCCTAGATGTTTTGTGTATGTTAAGAAATGTTTATATAACATATGCTGATGGAGGTTCAATGAAGAACGGTGTTCTTTTTTATGTTTGAATAGTTTTGCATATGATAGATGGTTCTTGGAGTTTCTTTGAATGTTAGTTAATAGAATGCTCGAGTGTATAAGCCAAGTCTACAATACAACCTCATTAGATTTAGAAGAAAGTATAATAATAAAACCTGGTTGAGAATGAACTACGACTTGTCTCTTGTGTAATTGCTTTTATTATGTTCCTAAAAATATAGAAGTCGCTAACTGCATGTCGATTTTCAAATAAGCTCAAATATTTGAAAAGATAGTTTAAGTATTACCATGTTTCTTACTACAGGCTGGTGGACACAATTTCTGATGCTACAACAATCTCTATTGATAATATTTCTCAACATTTTTACTGAACTATTGTATATAAGTTGCCCATTCTTTGGCAAGAACACTTGATGATGCTAAATTAAATTTTTATGAGTGAGGCTAATTCATTTGATTCCCTATATTTGAATTTCCTTTCTTGCAACTGTTAGGAACATTTTGGTACCTAAAAGGAGCCAATGCCTTCTAAACAAAAAACAACCTAGAAACAAGCCTATCAAAAGCAACGCCAGTAATATAGTACTTCTTTCTTTCCATGCCTTCTAACAGACTTTTGTTATATACATTATTGTCTTAGGACCTGTTTGTATAAACTTCTCAATAAAGACTTAGGAGAGAGAAATAAGTAAAATGAACCTTTTTTTTATAAGTTAAAACTAACATATGCATAAGCTAATTTTTTTTAGAGAAGTTATATTATAAAATTTTTACAAATTAATTTTTGCAGAAACTATTTTTGGCTTATGGAGAAGCTAAATATCTGTTGTTTCCACTTTTTTTCTTCTAAACAGGCCCTTAGTCTTGTGAGATTTGAGGATATCATAATATCTGTTACTTAATGCAGGGATTGATGCAGCATCACGAACAAATTGCTGAGTACTTCAGAATACATGGTGTTTCGCTCATATTTCTTTTCAGAAGGAATCTTTTGCGCCGGATGGTTTCTGTACTTGCAAATGAATATGATAAGAACGCTAAGCTATTAAACGGGACTCACAAATCTCATGTTCATTCACCCAAGGAGGTCTCTACATTTTTCTTTGTGCATGTGTTTCTGTTTGAGTTTGAATGTTCGTGGTTGAACATTTGCATCAATGCTTCTATTTGATTCAAGATGTTCAAGTCAGTCAATGTATTAAAGAAATAGTTACAAATTATTCATGTTCCTGGGTTCTGATTACATTTTCAGGCAGAATTGCTTGCAAAATACAAGCCTATAATCAATTCAACATTGCTGATTGCACAACTTAGACAAGTGAATGAAACCACCACCAAAGCCTTGGAGTATTTCAAGAGCACCAGGCATATTATCCTGTACTATGAAGATGTGGTAAAAAACCGCACCGTAAGTCACAACCTGCTGCATGATGCCTGCAACAAGTTCTTTATATGTTTGTAAAAGGGGTCTTGACATTTGAATTGTCTCTCTTGTTTCCAGAAACTAAGGGATGTTCAGGATTTTCTAAAGGTTCCTCAAATGGATTTGAAGAGCCGTCAGGTGAAGATACATAAAGGGTCCTTATCTAGCCAAATTGGAAACTGGAACGATGTAACTAAGGTACTAACAGGAACACCATTCGAGAGTTTCATTCGTGAAGATTATCGCAGGTAAAGTGGTGGGTATGTACATACCACGTTTTGCCTTTTCCTTTTCCTGTTCTCTGGTATTCCCACGCTGTTAACATTCCTCTGATCCTTTGTTCACAAGTTGGTTCAAGAGCCAACAGGAGAACAACCACCCTGTTGAAATTTTGGCCATGGCCCTCATTTTTGTATTGTTGTTTTTGTCTTCCTATTTAATTCATTCTTTGTACTGTTGCAACACCATGCACTTTGTATCGATGCATCAAGGGAATTCGCAATTTCAACTTGAAATGTGTTCTTGAGACCTGCGTGTTCCCTTTGATTGACGGACATGTGCATTTAAAACATGAGTTGAAAAAAGTGAGTCCCCCTCGAATATCGTACAAATTGTCAAAGCACAAATGTGCTTTAAAGTAATTGAAGAGCATGCACTTAAAGTTTAAACCAAGTTGTTGTTCAACGTTATATCACTGTTCTTATAGTTTGTTAGGCTGATGATAGTAGCATGATGTTTTGCTGCCAACAGCTGGACCAGGAATAATTTTGGTGGGCACACTCTACCACATGTTTATTACACGCAATTGTTAACTAAACCGAATTTCAAACACCTTCTCGCTAATCATAGATTTATGTGTGTGAATCTAACAAATCGTGCTATTATATACTCTTAATCGCATATTTTGCATATATTGATGGTCAAATAATCATAATAATAGAATAATAATCGTGTTGTGGTTGATATTTGTGTCCTATTTCGAAATTACATTGTTGTAATGGGAGTTGGTCAAAGTTGCGGGCGAAGGGGGTGCACCTACTAAAAGTCTAAAATTTGATTTGAGAAGTACGAAGTTGACTGGGAATTTGTGACACGTTGGCTTCAATGCCTCATACATAGGTTTTGACCTGGTCACGTTCTTAAACAACATGCGATGCAAGTATGCAAATCCAACGTTCCAAGCCACCACCCAACCCAACGTAACAACTGTTTTTTAAAAGAACAATCATTGCACCAAGATTTTAAACCATGCCCATCCTTCTATTAAAAGATGCAAATTGAATCCGCAAATCATAGATATTTTTTTAAAGTTATTGGTGAAGGCAAGTGGTATTTGTCCCTCCTCATGCATCAATAAAAATTAATGCCATTTTAGGATATTTATATTCAGCTATTGATCTTTTTTTTATATTAAATTACCAACTTCTACTGTTTTTATATCCATTTTTTTTTATTATTTTAACATTTGACAAGGGGATTAACATCTATATATGGGTATGTGTTTTGTTAATATAAATATTTTCCAATTGGTAGGGTTTATAATTTAAATTTAAATCTAATCTGTAACTATATATATTAATTTAAGTATTTTATAATGTCCACTAAACAATTATCACAAAAGTAAATAATCTTATTAGATACGGCAACTTATAATTGAATGGTGATAAAATACTTTTATAGACGACTGCATTCTAATGAAATTATTGTAATACTTACTTTAAGAGTTTATGTTTCGCATAAAAAATCTCCCGAGATATGATTTTTAAGTCATTATTGTAAGAACTAAACAATTTTACCATATATGATAGAGTGTATTTGTGAGTTGTTTTAAGAGAGTGTACTAATTTATAAACTTGTAATTTCTTTTTTCAGATCATAGCTGAAAGCTTATAAGCTTTTGAGAAGCTTACAAATTACTTCATTGATACACCCATAATATATGATAGGGTTAAAAACATTTAATAACTGTATTCTACTTAGTTTTTTAATTAAAATTCATGATTAATAATATTGTAATAGACACCGATATATAAAATATATATAAAAGTCAATCCTAATTTAAAATTCTTTTCTAGAGCTTAGTGTTTACTTCTTTGCGATTGATCTGTTAAAATAAATAAATATTCAACTTCGTAAAAGTACTTTTTTTCATCACGTTTTGACCTTACCCTAGAGGAAATCGCGTTCGGACTTCAATAGTGGTGTGAGGTAAAAGAAAACAAAAGATATAATTACAAAATAGAAGTCTAAATATCTGTTATACGACAGACTAATTAGTTGGTAATTTATTATAACTTATCTATTTAACTAAACATTAGTTGGAATTAAACCAAAAAATACGTTATGATACATCCGTTTACATTATTAGAGATAATCCACTTCCTCCGTGGTTGACGACGTTGAGATCAACCACTTCTCCAAATGAATTATCTTTTTTTTTTTTTTTTTTAAGAAAAGAGAAGGGATATAAATGAATAATTTCTGAAAGAAAAATGAATAATAATTTTTTTCCCGGCATCCTTTACTTTTATTAAAAAACAACTGTGTTGAAAAAGAAACCGACTTGACAGTCTTAAATGTATACACGCACATGGGGTGATAAGGTGGAACAATTAATTAAAAATTCAATTTAAGCTAGGAAATTACATAATTAGATAGTTAATTTGTTACTTGAATAAATAAATAGGATTTAGAGGCTTAGGTAATTCATTAAGAGCTTATTTAAAGAATAAAGAATTTGAAAACATTTTTATTGCATCTCCGCAGGTCAAATTTTTCAAAAAATAATATAAAATGAAATAGTGAGTGCAATGGAAGGGTTTGAGGCAAGTGGGAGAGAAAGAGGGTTAAGAAGGAGAGCCGTTGATGAAGAGGAGTGGGACCCAGAACAGGAGAGAAAATCACGGACGGCTAAAGAGGGTGCATTTGCGAAGCTGGAAGCGGGTTTGGGTTTTACGGTTTTACCCTGAGTGAGTGAGATTCGATCCGAACCGAACCGATTTGTGTTGTTATGTCGACCCACACTTGGGTTGCAGTGGTGGCGTTAAGTGTGTGTGTGGGTGTGGTGTTCCTTTATAAAAGAGCAACCCTACAAATTTCGCCCTTCTCTTTCTCTTTCTCTTTCTCTCTTTGTCGCCTGGTCTTGGCATCTCCGCACCCGCTTGGACCAGGTCGTATCGTTCTCTTCTCTTCTCGAGCGAGGTGGGAAGAAAAAGAGAGCAAGGGAAAGGAACTTAACATAGGTAGGTGGTAGCAGGTAGTGATGGCTCAACCCAGCAGCAACGGCGATCTGAGTCAGCAGCAGGGGCAGCAGCAGGGGCAGCAGCAGCAGTGGCCGCAGCCGCATCAGTACCAGCACCAATGGATGACCATGCAGTATCCGGCCACCGCAATGGCCATGATGCAGCAGCAGATGATGATGTACCCCCAGCATTATATGCCCTATGTCCACCCTCATTACCCCCCGCCGCCGCCTCCTCCCTCCCACCACCACCATCACAAACAGCCCGCCGCATCTCCCGCCGCCTCCTCCGACGAGATCAGGACCATCTGGCTCGGCGACCTCCACCATTGGATGGACGAAAACTACCTCCACAACTGCTTTGCTCACACCGGCGAGGTACCGTTCAATTCATTCACTTCTTTTTTTCGATAACGTGATTCGTTCACCTTCAGTTATTTGATTCTGGTACGTGTGAGTAAGTTTGATTTGTTGCTGGAAGTTACTTCAGAAACTTCCAATTGTTCTTTTGATTATTGAATCATTCTCAAACTTCTTTCTATGCAGGTTGTTTTAGTTGCCTGCGTTGCGAGTTTTACTTTGAGTTTCTTGATCTTGTTTTTTTGTTTGTGATTCCGGTTGTTTGTTAGGGAATTATTGTATGAGATGATCTATTCTTCAGTTTCAATCCTTGGGATTGCGAATCCATGGGAGTTGTACTGTTGGAAGCCTAAGTGGTCCCCTAACTGAGGGTTTTGCTCTGTTGACCTAAGTTTTCGTCGAATAAATACATTCAAGATCTCTTAATTCTAACTGGAAAAAGTGGCTCGTAAAACTTGTACTTTTTAGTGTTTTTTAAGTCTTTTTCTCCTAAATATCCGCATCTTGAAGATCCCTAGTTGACAATCAGCCATTGCAATTTATTTGTGAAGTGTGAATCTTTTTTCCTGTGAGCTACCCAGTCAGTGTCAACATGGGTGTAAGTTAGTGCTTTGCGTTGCAAGACTCTTTTTGATTATGTTGCCATATGTGCAGGTTGTGTCGGCCAAGGTCATTCGGAATAAGCAAACTGGTCAGTCTGAGGGATATGGATTCGTTGAGTTCTATTCACGTGCGACGGCTGAAAAAGTCTTGCAGAACTATAACGGCACCATGATGCCAAACACAGATCAGGCATTTCGTCTGAATTGGGCCACATTCAGTGCTGGGGATAGGCGATCTTCTGATGCTACTTCTGATCTCTCAATATTTGTGGGGGACTTGGCCATTGATGTTACTGATGCTATGCTGCAAGAGACTTTTGCGAGCAGATTTTCGTCTATTAAGGGAGCAAAAGTTGTCATTGATTCTAATACTGGTCGCTCAAAAGGTTATGGTTTTGTTAGGTTTGGGGATGAAAATGAGAGAACGAGGGCAATGACTGAAATGAATGGTGTTTATTGTTCTAGTAGACCCATGAGAATAGGTGTTGCAACTCCCAAGAAAACTTATGGCTATCAACAACAATATTCTTCTCAAGGTTTGTTATTTAATTCTTATTCTGCATGCTTGTGACACAGTTTTAATCTGCAGTAAATTACATTAATGACAGTTGATTTGTTTTGAGAATTTAACCTTCAGTAATTGTTTGAAAAACATTACACCCTGTTGTCGTGGAATGGAAGTTTTTGTAATTTCACAAAACCTCAGGGTGATAAGTGTAATTCAATCTTTATTTTATCATGATATTTTATTGTTCAGTTAGTAATTCATTCAGTGTCACTTTCTTTTCTTCACCATATACCTTCATCAACTTGGCAATAAAAATCTGGGGTTGCATTGACTCTGTTTAAATTGCACTTGGGTTGTGTGAATCTAAAACGAATCGCATCTTGCACACCTATATTTTGATTGTTTGGCAGCAGGGAGCAGGTTGCCTTACTGTCCAAAGGCAATTTCATTGCACTGGCCATCGGTCAATGCCTTGCTGTCCAAAGTTCATTGCATTGCACCAGGTCGTAGGTCATTTTTTCAGATAAAAATTGCAAAAGAATTGCCCACTAGAGAGGGTAAATCATATGGCACCGCAGATATAACCCCTTATTCCATTCAATCTGCATTTGCTGCTAGAAGGTCAAGAAGGGAAATGACCAAAACCTTAAGTTAAACGGCAGACATTATTTTTTATTTTAGGAACTTTTATGTTTTAGGTCCAAGAAAAAACACCATCCAATCTGATTTTGTTTTTCTTCAGTTTAGGCCATAAGTTATCTACTGGACTGCCTAATCTCTTTTAATAAACATGTAAAGTAAAAAAAATTAAAATTTAGATTCATTATAATGAAGTTTTATTTTTGAATTTAAACAAAGTTATTTTCTAGTGATGATATTCTGGAAAATAAAGTTAAAACTATTTTGAAACTTATGTTAAATTGCTTTTGGAATTATGTTTTATTATTGGTCATGAGTTTACTGTACATGATACGATTCAATTCTTTTGTTCGGAAAATGGGTTTTCCCATTATCAATTTGTATCTCAATTCAACTACTATTTTGTTTTATATTGTCAGAAGGAAAACCCCAAATTTAATTTCCTTATTCAATTTTAGAAGTTAGGTCTTTTTTCTCCAGCCTATGCATTCTTGAGGTTTCATCATCTTTGGTTATTATTTGTTTTGTACACTTCCTTCCTTAAGTGGTTAATAATTGTAAATTGACATTTATGAAGAATAAGTTGCAAGGAATGTGCTTAATTGTATGAGTAATCATATCTTGTGTATGTACTTTTGTTCTACCACCAGTAATCATAACTTCTAACAGTTTTAGCTGACAGTTGCATGCTCCAAATTTGTTTATTCTTTGGTTCTCTGTTTATATTTCCCTTACCCATTTCATTTTATATATTAGCTAATTCTAAATTACAAGTCTGTTGTTTCTCTCACACTTCAATTTATCTTTTAATTTCCATGTGTAGATATATTTTCACAATTTAGAAACTTGAATCCATATTCAAGCATTAATATTCATTGTTCATTGTTTTAAAATGTATATATTGCCAAGGCTTGCTGTTTATGTTTATAAAACCAGAAGAAGGTTCTCACTGGAATGAAGTATATCATGTATGGCGCTTCTGATTAGAAACTTCAAACTCTGATATTTTGTCTTTAACTAGCTGTGGTATTGGCTGGTGGACACTCGGCAAATGGTGCTGTGGCCCAAGGTTCCCAATCTGAAGGAGATTCGAACAACACTACCGTGAGTCTGATTTTGCAATTTTTTTGTACATGTTAATCACCTTGCTTTGTTCATATCTTAGTAACTGGTCTCTGTTGTAGATATTTGTTGGTGGGCTTGATTCTGATATCAGTGATGAGGATCTCAGACAACCATTTTTGCAATTTGGTGAGGTTGTCTCTGTGAAAATTCCATTGGGAAAAGGGTGTGGATTTGTTCAATTTGCAGACAGGTACTTTATTCTTGATGTATCTCTTGACATGATGACATAGATTATAACTTCCATGTTAGTGAACCCCTTCCCCTCCAGGGAAGTGGGTCACGTGAAATGGGAAGTGGCTTGTGTATTCTTGTAATGGGTAAGAAATCCTCGAATATGCTAGCTTCTAATGCTTTTGAAGTCATCTAAGGATATATCTAATCAAATTTTATGTGGCCAAGTGCATATAATGTTTGATTCTGACTGCTCTTGCCAGCATAATTAGCGCTGTGTTATCTTTTGCCTTAGGGCATCTCCAAAATGAGTTTATTGTGTTGTTTAACCCTTAGAAGCATAGCTTAACAATTTCTTAACTATAAATAACTCAGATTATTAAATAAACAATGGAAGTTATAATCTATGTCATCATGTACGTAAAGGTGACACAGAGGATGTTCTTGGTGAGTTAACTATGCTTTATGCTGGGTCTGTAACAGAAAGAATGCTGAGGATGCAATTCAGGCATTGAATGGGACAGTAATTGGGAAGCAGACAGTGCGCCTTTCTTGGGGCCGCAGTCCAGGAAATAAGCATGTAAGTTTGTGTCCATTGTTTCACTTAATCGTTTAATATACTTTACCTGTGGCTATACAATGGGAAAATTGGTTTAGTGGCACTCTTTTTAGCATCATACTTTTCAATTCTATATTTGGATTGAGGGCCCCAAAATGAATTCTCGAATTATTCAAGCGAGAAATACTATTTCTAACATTCAACTTATTGAAATCCATCTCTAATTTAATTCCTTGGGCTCACAGTGGAGAAGTGATTCCAATGGAGGCCATTATGGTGGTCAGGGTTATGGAGGTCATGGATTTGCTGTGAGAAAGAATCAGGATCTAGCCATGCAACCTGCTGCTGCTGCAATTCAAGGGGCTTCCTAACGGGGTTAGCTCAATTGTGTGCTGAAGTAGGATGGATTTTATTGATCGCCATTAAACTGTAGTATTATTTTTAAATTTGTAGCTGGGTTATACGGTATGCGAGGTTCTTAATTAAGATTGTATTAAAAAGTCTGAAATTTTGGATTGACTCGGGTATTTTTGTTTTTTAAATCCTTAAAAACATATTGGTAGCAGACAGCTAAGATTATTTTAAATACTTCACAGTAAAACTGTTATTGCTTGCAAAATCAACGTGCAGAGACTGAATCTGGAACAGGTTATTTGCGAGTTTCTCGCTGACTCTAATAATGCGAATTATGAAATTATTTATACCATGATTTGAAATGAAAGACAATAAATTTAAAAATTGTTGTTCCATAACATTTGTGTATATATACAGCCCTGGACTGGAAAAAAATGGTAATACCTTTCCACTCAATTAAAGTGGTGGAATTCTTTTGAGGGAAGTTCGGTCTTCTATTCCGTATGATGTTAGACTAACATTGGCCATTGTAGAAGATGACCAGGAAAAGACTAAACACCCCCAAGTTGGGTGGAAGCAAAGGGATCGCTTACACCAGGTTCTTCAGCACAAACAACGGTGTGAATGCTCCATTTACTGTTGCTTAAATTTCGAATGGGCATGGATATTGTGTTTGGTACCAATATACCATCAGTGTCAAGAATTTTTGCGGTGTTGAAGTTTTAAATTTGGCTAGAACTAGAATGGGAATAGAGCAAAGATCTTTAAACAGAAGAAAGTGTACGAAACCTGAAGCCGAAGTATTCGTTCAACTATGAAATCAAATCCACAAATGTTGAGCGTAGAGAACCGAAGAAAAATGGCGATTGGGAACATGATTGCAGTAGCAAGATGGTCTTGAATCTAGATTGCGATTAAAACTAGTGGATGAGTACAAGTTTGATCGCGAGAAAAGCAGTGTCATCAATGTGTTATCTATTATCGGCCATGGCAATGGAAATTGGTGTCGGATTTGCTGGCAACTGACAGCAAGATGGTGGTGACTCGGTTTTTGTGTGGCGATCCATAGTGATCATCATGGAATGGCGTTTACAAAAGTTGCGATTCACAGGTAGAACTGAGCAACTTCTTTCATCTTCATACATTTCTCCCTGCATTTTCTAGGTCAAGTAAAAAGATATTTTTGTGCTTATCTTTTTCCATCTTCTTCCTCCACCTTAACATCTTCTTCATCTATCTTCATTGGTGTCCCTTCTCCCATCTTTATCGGCGTTCCTTCTTTTTCCATCTCCACTTTCATCATTTCCACTTCCATCAACGTTCCTTCTTCCTCTACTTCCATCGACACGCTCTTCTTCCTCCACCTGCATTGGTGCCTCCCGCTCATCACCTTCTTTCTCCACTGGTCTCTGCCCTCACTCTTCACCTTCTTTCTCAAAAAGCCATTCTGGATTGTATAATGCATTTTTTATTCTGGATTGTGTAATTCATAATGCATTTTCTATTTTGCATTATGGAATATGCAATTTGATGTCTTCGGAAATTATGCATTACATAATGTCTTCAAATTGTGTATTTTGACACTCAATTGAAAAAAGAGTAAAAGTATAATTTTTAAGTGTTTGGAGGTGTAGGAAGAAATCATGGAGATGTAGGAATTAAGTCCTAGGTCTATTTGATTTAATTTTAAACTAAGGAAAAACTTTTTTTTTTTTCTAAATGAGTCTACAACTTTGTACTTGTTTGTTATTGTCATTGTTATCATTGGTCGTTGTTTTTTATTTCCTTATTTCAGGCTATTCTTGTATGAAATCAAATTGTCATGTCAGATCTAGTATGTCTATGTCTTCATTGTTGTTCGACAAGTCTTTGTGCAATCATCAAAATGTCTTTGTTCCAATATTTAAGTAAGTTAATATGGTCTAGGTAGTCTAATTTAGTAAGAATAGATTTGAATACCTTTTACACGAGAATTAATTGTTTTTATATACCTGTCATTTATTAATTTTGTTATACTATTTTATGAAGGTTTTTATCCTCTAATAAATCCTAATAAGTGTCTTATTGTAAAGGCGAATAGGGTCATAATCATGTTTGTCAAGGTTGACCTAATTTTAACAAGGTTCAACCAGCATCCATTCATATCTACTAAAATGGTGACCGTGGTGAACTTGTTACAACACTTGTGTGATCTTGGTCGAGATGATCTTAATATTGTATAGTATAATATATAATACTTAAATAGTCTTGGATAAGATATCTAAGTGTTGCTTCTTCACTTCAATTTCTTTTTATGCCTTTTTCTTTTCTTTTTTCCTATTTTCTTCTACTTTATTAGTCTTGTTCTTAATTTTTTTTTCTTTGTTTTCTATTCATTTTTATTTTTTGTAATTTTTTGTTATATTTTTCTAATTTTTATTAGTTATTTAAAAAAATGATTTTTTTTCTTTTTTATTTCTCTTTACATTTTTTATTTGTATATATTTTTTTGTTGTATTTTTCTTTATTCTTTTCTATTTCTTTTGTTCTTTTTTCTTTTTTTGTTATATTTCTCTTTTGTTGTTATTTCTTTTTTACTTGTTATATTTCTTTTTTATTTATTTTTTTGTTTATAATTTTTATTATTATTTTCTATTCTTTCATTCTTTTCTTTCTTTGCAATATCTGCTTGCGTTTATTAACAATGGAAACAACTGAACAAGTCAATTAACGATCATCTGACACAAATGATCTATGTTGAAAATATTGTCATCCTTTGAATGAATCAAATTTAAACACTACAAACATTTTGTAATTAATATGGACAATTATATTAGGAGGGCCAAAGAACATCTAATAGTAAAGGAATAATGTTGCACCTTGTTCCAAAGCTCCAAAAAATGTTAAGAAGAAATTTCTAAAATGTTTAAGGAGAAGGTAGTGTTGGGTATCGGTCATACAACACAAGCACACACAACTTAAATAGAGAAGAGAAAATACTGACAATAGGCAAAAATGAAAATTTTATACTAGTGGAAGAAATTTACAGCACCTTTCTCTTTCAATACAAAACTTCTCTAAATTATGAGAATACAAGAAAGGAGAGAACAAAGGAGAGAATGAGATATATAACAAAGGGGACAAGGGATTTCTTTTATAGCCACCAAGTCATACCCCTTTACAAGTTTCCACCAATGTGGGACTTCATTCCTCACAATCTCCCACTTGAAGATTTTGATGAAACTAATCAAATCTTCACACCATCTTTGCCTTCGTGTTGCTTGTTCTTCTGATAAACTTCAGTAGAATCGAATTAACGTAAATATGTCAATAACCTTTGACATCTAATTCTAATTCTCCGAAACGCAATGCAATACCTAATCAATATTTTACTGCTCTCCACCTAAACCTACCACGAACATACTAACCACTCCCACTGCTTGTGCAATGTCTGGTCTTGTACGCATCATAAAAATTATAAGACTGTCCACCACCGATGCATACGGTACTCGAGACTTTTCCATCCTCTCCACTTCACTGTTAGGACTCATACTTGAGGATAATTGATAGGAGATGGGGTAAAACTGGCTTGCACTCTCGCATGTTGAAGCTCTGGCAAGACTTTCAGTAAGTTTTACTTTTGAGAAAGCCAAATCTTCCTATCTTTATCTATCTCGGTGAACTTGCATCCTTAAAATCTTGTTTGTCGGTTCTAAGTCGTTCATATCAAACTCCCTAGCCAAAATTGTGCCTTCAGTTCTTGGATTAGAGCTTTGTTGGGGCCTATCACCAACATGTCATCCACATATAACAACAAAATGATAAAATCACTTTCATTAAACCTATTGTAATAAGTACAATGGTCTGAACTTAGTCTGTTGTATCCGAGGCTAATGATGAAGGAATCAAATCTCTTATACCAACACTTTGGCGCCTGCTTTAGACCGTATAGAGATTTGTTCAACCTGCAAACCAAGTTTTGTTGCTCTTCAAAGCCTTCTGGTTGGAGCATCATTTCATTCTTGCTTAACAATAACCTTGTGAGCGGTGGAACTCACAGGCAATACCCCTTCACATTGTTAGCATAGCCTAAGCACTTCATTCTTTCCCAGTTTCAAGCCCTACTCGTGCTTTGATTTTCTTGAACTAGTAATAACAACACATTTGACTTCCTCTTGATGTAATACACCCACAAACTCCTGGAATAAACTTTGCTCCTCCTAGGAATAACTCTGGTGATTCCCTTACATAAGAATGAACCAAGTCTTCTTGTGTTTTCTTTTCTGGTAGTCAAACTTGCAAACTTTGATCTATGTTGTTGGCTTATCACACAGTGCTCGCATAAAGGTAAAACAACCTTCTTAAGCCCGAGTACAGATTATGTTCCGCCTTGCAAACTTTACTTTGACATATGTCCAAGTATGATGTCACGTCAACACCGTTTCTTCTTGACTTGTCAATGCAACCATTGCATTAGCTTTCTACAACGTATCTCCCACAAACACATGTCATGATCTTCTGAGCTTTTATGACTTACCAGATCTCCCCTCTTTCTCACAAGAATATTCTTGTGTGGAGAGACTTCACCACATATAATTTTATGAGGGGATCCCAAATCTCTCTTGCAATTTCTTTCCACTTCTGCTCCGTCATTTTTGCGGGTTTTCCTTCAATTACAGCTATGCAATTGTCCTTTCTCAAAATTGTCTTTATCTTCAATTTTCACAACGAGAAATTATTCCCGTTGAACCTCTCTATCTTGTATTTTGTTGTCATAATTTCTAAAATATCGGCTTATGCACTTCTCACTATGAATAATATTGTCTATTGGAACAACACAAGTAAACCGTGAAGTAACACACCAAGAAATTCCCAGGAAAGAGAGGTGGGTCACAAATGGACACTCTTAAGTACTAAATTTTTCCTAGCCAGAACTTTCCCAGACAGTACTTTCACACTACCAAACGTTTCCAGTAATAACTCTTTTCTGATGTGGAAGATCGGATTAAACCGCAACCACAGTGCATACTCAGAATTTTACTAACACTATTCTAATGACAATAGCAACGAAATACAAACCTATAGCTCTGATACTACTGTTGGGTATTATTCATACAGCATAAGCATACACAAGTTAAATAGAGAAGAGAAAATACTGACAATAGGCAAAAATGAAAATTTTATACTAGTGGAAGAAATTTACAGCACCTCTCTCTTTCAATACAAAACTTCTCTAAATTATGAGAATACAAGAAAGGAGAGAACAAAGGAGAGAATGAGATATATAACAAAGGGGGCAAGGGGTTTCTTTTATAGCCACCAAGTCATACCCCTTTACAAGTTCCCACCAATGTAGGACTTCATTCCTCACAGGTAATTGCTTTAATAAATTATGTTGATAATGTACGGAGCTTTGGTGATATTAATAAGATGAAGATGAAGTTGAATTTTGAACCAATAGTAGTGCCAAAAGGGAGAATGATGGAAAAAAGAGATCAATAAATATATTTTGTAAGAATCTTTCTCTTACTTTAGAAAAGAGAAAAACGTAAAAACAAAGAAAAATTAATATCACAAGGGCATGTGACACAAATTCAAAGGTTTTAGTTCATGAATATATTATTCATTTCTAGTATCAAGTAGGCTTGCCATTCAATCTTGTTAAATTGAAGAGCTTTCAAAACATGATTGATGCTATTGGAGCTTACGGTCCACATTAACCAATTCCTATGTACCATTAAACTAAAGTTTCACTTCTTAACAAAGATATGGACTACATTAAAGGGTTGCTTAAAGATCACAAAGTGCAATGGACCAAACATGGTTGCTCTATCATGTTAGATTCATGGATTGATTGAAGCAAAGATGTTTAACTAATTTTTTGGTGAACTCTCTTAAATGGACAATTTTTGTGAAGTCCCTTTATGGCTTATAATGTATGAAAACTGGTGAAGAACTATTTAAGATGCTTGATAACCTTATGGAGGAAATAAGAAAAGAAGATGTTATAGCTATATCTTCTACAACTATTTTATTTTGTAAAAGGGTTTTCTCCTTTTCTTTATTAGAGGTGGTCAACTCTTCCTTAAGATTACTAACATTTTATTATAGCAACTCCACATCATTTTTGGATGATGTTACTTTTTCTTTTAAATCATTATTTTCTACTAAAAGTTTCTTACTTTGTTTTCACAGAAACCTATGTGTGTTAGATAGTTTAGATGAATATGAAATCAATTCATAATAGGCATAAATAACTGAGTGTAAGTCAGAAAAATTTACCTCGTCATCAAGGTCATCTAATGTGCTCTTAGCATTTCCTACCATGAGGCATACTTTTGCGTCTTCACCTTCACCGGACGTGTCTAAGTCCTCCCAAGTGCTCATCAGTAATTTCTTCTTTTCGTATATGGGATTATGTGACATTTTCTTCTTTCTTTTGAGCTCGAGACACTCAGATCTAAAGTGTCTAGGTTTGTAGCACTCGTAGCAGACAATTGAGTCCTCTAGTCATCAGTCTTTTGATTTGTTCTTTGAGCTAAACCCGATTTGTCTGCCCTTGAACATTGTGGCTCTTTTTCTCCTCCACATAGACTGAAGCTTTCTTGATATGAATGAAAGCTTCCCTTCTTCGTTTTCGTCCATGGAGTCTTGTTCACCATCAAACTCATTGGAGGATTCATTTGTTTTTAGAGCTTTGGTTTTAAGCGCAACACTCTTCTCCTTCTCGATTGAGCCATCTTGTAGGAATTCGAGCTTATGTACTTTTAAGATAGAGACCAATATACTTAGCTCTTGAAGAACCTAAACACTTGATACTAACTAATGACAATCCTCTGGCTAGGCTGAGCCAAAACTAGATTGAAGGTTGGGGTGGTTATAAAAATATGGTGGAAAAGAGACTAAGGCTCTTGGTCATGAGTTGTTTTATGGTGATAGAGGTGGTATTTAATGATGCTCTAAGAGAGGTTGGGTCAACTCTTGAGAAAAATAGCTAGAGGAGGCCACTAAAGTTGTTCTAGCCTAGAGTGACCTAATAAGAGTAGTAAGACACAAAAATAATAGCATGATTGTCTTTAAATCAAAGCTAATTACATGAAGAAGAGACACATCTATTTATAAGCTAAGATGTTTCAAAATAGATAGAAACTTTAACCTAAAAGAGCCACCTTGGCTAGCTTGGAGAGTAAGGAGAAATTCTCTTATTTAGAAGAGGGGGACATGTGATCACTACCTATGGAGAATCCTCCTAATTCCTAGAGTGACATTTGGTCATTAACTAAGAGGAAAATCTCTCCAAAGGAAGGGTGACACATGGCATGGACAACCCACCCCTCCTTGTCCACCAAGTTAGATGAAACTTTGAGCCCTTGGTCAACAAGCCCAAAATCACATCCAACTTTGGTCAACATTGGGCATTGACCCTTTGTTGAGTTGAGTGGTCAATACCCTATTCTACTTGGCCCAAAATACAAGACCCAAAATAAATCCTACATTATTAGACCCATAATACAAAGCCTAAATAAATCCTAGACCACTTGGCCCACAATACAAGGTCCAAAATTATTCTTACTCTATTAGAAGCTTCATGATGGTCGAAAATTTCCCAAGAGAGAGAGTTTAGGCCTATCTTCCACAGATAACTCCAATTCTTTTTTATTGTGCTTGGCCATAACTTGGGGGTACACCATCAAAAAAGCTCTTAGAGAAAAGGAAATAAGGGAAGAGGAAGATAGAAGAGAAGAAAAAGAGAGAAGAAAAGAGAAAGAGAGAAGAGAAAAGGAAGAAAAGGAAGAGCTTGAAGAAGAGAAAAAAGAGGGAGAAAATTCCTAACAAGAAGGAAGGTACTATTGCAGGCAATTTCTACTCTCACATTTACAATGAAACCAAGACTTTTAAGTGGAGTTCAACTTTTCTCCAATAATCATTAAGTTTTCAAATTTTAACTTCTATTTTGAAAATGTTGTCATTCCATCCTTTAAAGTAAATTTTTGTTCAACATGTAGCAACTCAAAACTTGAATTATCGTTACCTGTGGTTACAACTAGTTTAAGACAAAAAATCAAAATTTTTATGAAGGCTTCTTAATTCTATCAAAAGTAAAAATCCAAATGTGAGGAAACCTTCTTTCAAAATATCTTTCTATATGTCTTATTGATTAAAACAAAACTAATTAAAGATATATTTGATGCTTATTACAAATTAATATTTGATATAGGAGGATATAATGTGAGTTCAACGAAAATAAAGTCATTTCAATATTACATGCTCCCAAGAATGTGAGGAGCTTCTCCTACAACAAATCAAGACATCATCGTAAAGGCGTTAAGACCAAATTCTTTTCAAGAAGAGGGAACGATGGAATAGGGACTAGCAAGCCTTCCAGATTGGATTCGAGGCCAACAGGTTACTCCCCTCGCTCAACGAGCCATCTGCCTTCCAATGCTACTTTCATGTGCTGACAGCCTCTTCCACGTGTCTTGCCACTTGAGAATTGATGTTCATTGTATAGTAGAATAGTTAAGCTTGCATGAAGCATGAGTTAGTACAAATACCTAACTTCACCGTTGCAAATACACTTTTGAAATTTATGAGAATTGTGATTCTGTAAGGAGCACTCCAAAAACCCAATTCCTCCTTGAAAGTAAAAGCTAGAGAATCCAAGGATCCTCCTGTAGCAAGCTTTCATTTCTTGTTGACCACCTTTTCGTTCCTTCATTCTGATTTTCCGTTTCTTCTGTACACCACCAAAACATTATTTCTCCATTCCTTCATTTGTTTTCTCCAATTATCATTTTCACCACCGATCCATATCTTCTCCTCCCTGTATACAAATTCCTTTCCGCGTTTTCATTTCACGAATGTAGAGTCATAGCCCTATCTCCAACCTTCTTGAGCTCCCTAAACTGATTCCACCATCCAACACCGTTTCCATAACCGAAAACCCCTCAATCCTAGGATTTATAACTCGTTCTTCTGCCTTGTAAACACCGGAGAAGACTCTAGAGCCTTCAAGCCAGCTTTGTGACTAGTGATTACTAAAAACATCTTCGTGTCTAGATTACACACTCCATTTCGTTGTGTCTAGTCACTGAAATATGTCTCAGGAAGCTTCAATTCCAGTTTGGTTTAAATGCTTTCAATTCGTTCAATGTAGATTTTGAAGATTGAAGGTTTTCCTTCAATACTTTTGCAAATGGGATTAAAAAATGTGTTTCCTTGGGAAATAAAAAAAAGCGGGCAAAAATTTCTCTTGGCAAGTATGTATGTGTTGGCTCCCACTTCAATGTAGGTGTGAGAACAACAATATGAAAACAAAGTTATACAGGAATCAGAAGTGGGAAGTGATGGCTTGTGATAGACAAAAATTGAAAGGTTCAATAACTAAAAAAAAATTGTGTGGGAATTCGTAAACTGAAACCGCGCAGCAACCGAGAGTGATGACTTGAAGAATACTTTTTCACTAATTATTTATAAATATAAATAATAACACAAATATACTTCAAATTTATATAAACAATTGCGTAAATATTCAACTTTAAATTGATTCGTTAAAACATCATTTCAACCATTAATTTGGAAAGTTCAAAACGAATAGATAATAAATTTTAATTAACCTTAGAGAAAATACTGTCAGACAAGGAGTGGAGAATTTGACACCTAAGTCTCTTATTCAATCTCAAAAACGTTTTAGTGTACAATAATAATAAGCACTTATTTCTGACATTAAAAGCAATAAACCCCCTCTCACTAAATTGAAAACTAAGAAAGCAGAAATTTTGGATCTTTGTGGCCAGGGACGACCATGCCATATAACAATATACATCTTGAATTATTACTAAAGTGGTAAAATCTAAAAAAATTGGAACTACCCATGTAGCCCACATAATAGGGTCTTCTAAAACACTTTTGCTGCCCATGAATTCTGTGGTGAAGAAATACAGAGAAGTCTCCTAAAGTTGACTATATAGCAAAGGGAAAAACTTGAGAAATACCCATCAGTCTTGAGATGAGACGACTAGAGCAGAAGAACTAATTGGCTTTCCACGTCCCATGGTGAATCCTCTTGTCCCATCTGGCATTCTTGGGCCCTTGGTATTGGGCTTAGTATGAGCATCACACAGAGCAGTGCTGCTTGATTGAAAAGGTGGAGCAAGCAGGCCACGACCTTGAGTGCGTCCTCTTCCCTTTCCACGTCCTCTAGCCCATCCTTTCTTAGATCCTACCGAGTTTTCATCAACCTTCCAATTTACCAAAGACAACACTCATCATCTTGCTTTAAAACAAACCAAATTCTCAATGCAGCCATTTTCTAATGGATGAATTTATACACAGTTTTTTATGTAAATCTTTATTATGCAGGTGACCAGAGTAAAATTTTAATTCTAATTGAAGAAGACCAAAAGTACTTGAATTATATTTAAGTTACGTTGAAAAGGGCATGTCTTCAGAATTAATATATGGAAGACATCTATCGAAATGTGGGATGCATGAAAATGAAAGAAGCTTGTGCTTTTCCTAAGAAAGGGGTCAGTGATTCTTCCATTTAATCTGTTTTGCACAATTTACTTTCATGCATATATGAATAGCAAGAAAGTGGTAGGTTTATATCGTATATGACATGTAAGATATAGTTGACTGGAAGACTTGAAAGAAATGACTACATATACATGTATTGTTACTTACATTTGTATCAAACAATTCAGCATTGTTTGAGTGAGAAGGATCTTCAGCACTTTCAGAATTTAGAATCTCGTCATCTTCTAGATATCCATCAAATTCAGACTTTCTACTCTTCAGAACAGATTTGGGCTGCAAAAGTTAGATGAAAAAAATCCAGTAAAAAGAAACTTACGAAGTTCAATAGACACAGTAGATACAAAAGGGATTACTATCAGGTAGAGAAGTACACACCGAGCACCTTAGGAGCAGCCTTACTCGCATCCCTTTCCTCCAATTCCTTTCATCATTTAACTTCTCAACCTAATCAAGTGAAAAAGGAAAAAGGGTGTAATGATTGAGTCATGTGCATCTCGAAAGCTAAAAGTTCTAGGAGAATTTACTCACAGCTTTGTCAGCTATATCTGATGTGTCATACTCCACAAGTGCATGAAGCTTGATTGAGAGGCACAAGTAACGTGAGTGAGAAATTCTCGTATGTAACATTTGAATTCGTAAGATAACAACATAGACATATGGTATGACATCGTTTCTGTACCTTGTTACTAACGAAGAAATCAGACTTTGGGCGAGAAGTATTAGCCTCCTGAGGATGGCATATTCTAATCGTTTTCACGCTGTTCATAGACCAGCCATCAATTAGAACGTTTTCATAATGTAAGAAAATTCAAGAATGTGAAGTTGGATTTGGATGGAAGAAATTCACCTTCCAACTGTACTAAAAATTTTTTGAAGATTCTGATGGGAATGATCGTCAGGTAAATTCTCTGCAACAACAGTGCGAGACTGCAAGAGAAAAGAAACAAAAAATGCGCTATGCAACAATGACAAGAAACTTTAACACTAACCATGCGGAGAAAGAAAACCAAAAATGGATACAATTTCTTTACCTGCAAGTCTTCTTTTTCCTTATCAGTGAAAGGATGTTTGCGTTTAACCTTCTTGCCATCAGCGCTCAAAACCTTCAAAAGTCGTATTATCAAAGAGAAAACCAAACTAATTGACAAACAAGAATGCCCCATTCAATCCAAAATACTTACAAGTTTTGAAGATGAACGGATAGCTTGAGTAAGCATATGAATGTTATTAACGAGGGATTTAACCTTTTTAGTAGACGCAATCACGGTTATTGGAACTGTCAGAAAACCAAGGTCCATCAGTGAGATAAGGTCATTCCAATCCCAAACGGGAGGAGGGAGGAAGAAAACAGAAGAGAATACTACAATCCTCACCATATCCTTCAGGATCTTTATTCATCTGTTTCTGGAAAGATTCATTTGCTAGCAAACTCATGTCACTGAACTGATATTCCACCTATTACACACACATTTTTTTAAACAACGAAACAATTACGTATCACAACAAAAAAATTAGTACAACAACCTTCATAATCAATTTTATCGTCAAAGAATCCAACTAAATGAATCCCTTTATCCGATAAACAGACATCAATTCAATCAAAATATATTGCTTGAATATCATGATCGAAAAAAATAATCAAAATCACAATTTCGCAACGTAAAGTATCCACATCTTCTAAACGGCATTCGTTATTTGATCTTTTTTACAATGACAACAATAAAACATGAACGTAACAAGAATGACCTTACTGAATAAATGTAAAATGAAAAGGAAGGAATTGAAGATGATTTAATAATGTAGAAGGAAAAAAAGAATTTTGATTAGACGGGAGACCTGTTTGACGATCTTTTGCTGAAGATCGGGGGTGAGGATATTCTTGGAGGAATTGGGAAGCGCAACACTGGCGGTGGGGATCAAACAAGAAGGATCCTGGTCCCCAACTAAGAACCAATCAGAATCACCACAGCCACCGAGAATCTGGAAACAAGGATAGAAATAACCCGAAATCGGCATCTGGGATTGCGATCTTGGCACGAATTCGGGCGCTTGGGCATTGAATTTGAAGCTGGAGTTGCCAGTTTCTTGGGTGTCTTTTTCTGAGTTGTCATGGATCTTCTGTTCAGGTTGCACCTGCGCCATTCCTCTCAATTATGTTTTTTGTTTTTCCTTCTCCCTCCCTCTGTGTGATGTTGTGGCATATGAGATTGTGAAACCGAGTGTTCTATTGTATTCCCTTATGCTATAACTGTTTTTTGTCTTTGTTTCGATATTCAATCCCCTTTTTTCGCGCTCAAAGACGGTACCTCTTTCTTCTCACACTACTCCCCTTTTGACTAAATCTTTTAAGGTTATCATTTCCCCAGATAGGTCCCTACCCCCTAAATTTACATTTCACTATTTTCATTTCTTTTTTCTTTGAAAATTCAATTCTTTCTTTTTTATTTATATAACTTCCTATATTCTCATTCGAAGTAGTTTCTATGTCTCTTTACTTCCTTTCTGTTACATAATAAAATTATTTGATAATAAAAATTAAAAATTTAATTTATAATTTAACTTCATTATTTATAATTATAATAATCATAAATCAAAATCAATACTCAACTTTAGTATAATGGAAAATATCTATCATTATCTTAAAACAGGGAATTTCAGATTCAGGAATTCCAAATTCAAAAGTTAATCTCTATTCTCAGATAAATCTAAATATTTTTTGTGAATAAAAAAAGAGACGTGAGGTGATGATATCGTACTTTAGAGAACTATGAGCCGTCAAGTTCAAAATAATACTTAGATTAACCCATATTTATATCAGTTCAAAAAATAACTTTCTTTATATTACTTCAATATAATTAACAAAAACGTATGTGTATGCTAACCTATAACAAAGAAAAAATTGAAAATTTTAAAAACAAACGAAATTTTTCTAAAAAAGAAAATAAATAACAAAATAACTTATTATAATTCATTATAATAAAATTATAATAAAATAAGACGTTGTAAAATTAATATAGTATTATTATATCTTTAATATTAATATAGTATATTTTTATATTCCAATTTTAACTACTTACAACAACATAAGAGGTTGTAAAATTGATAAACAATTATCTCAAATTATAAACATATGATATTAATACAGTTATTAAAATATATTTAAACTAACTAAACATATTTAAAGACACATTAGAAAGAGTTTTTTTTTATGTAAAGGAACAACAACGATAATCATTTTACATAAGTAGATAATTTTTTAAAAAATTATGAAAAGTCGTGGAGATCCAAACAATTTCAAATAATTTACTTCAACTTGCGTAAAACATGGAAAATCTTATAGAGAAAAGATAAGAATAGTATTTCTTGTTAGTTGAATCGTTACCTTGATAAACTTTTCTAAATAGTTTCAATAAAAGCTAAGAGGTTGGAAATTCTACTAAGACTACCTACCATAAATGTTGGAATATGCATATTTTCTAGCGTATAATTTGACAAAGTTAAATAATTTAAGAAACTTGATAATATTTTATTGAATCAATAATACAAATTTTTTAAGCAAGATTAGTATTTTACACTTATATTTAAGGAGTTGAATTATTGTATTTTTTATATTTCTTTTAATTTAATTGAGTTTCTATTTAAAAAAAAAAGACTCAATTAAATATTTATTATTTTAAGAAAAACGTAATATAATATTTTATGTTAAATTAAAATCATGTGTTAAAACCAAAATTATCTGAAAATAAAATATGATCAAGATTTTAACAAATAACACTCGTCAATTTAACAAATTAATTACATTAACTATTTTTACAAAAATAGATATTCAAAATTGAGATAAAAATGAATATAAAGATCAAAACGAATTAACGATGATAAAACCAAATACTAAATAAATCTTTTTATTTTTTATTTTCAATCGGTAAAATTTATCTGAAACCACTAATTTTGATGAGTTCCTCTCCCTTGATTTAAAAAGTGAGATCCACCAATTGTAATAATATTCTAATGAAGCTCACCCATTACAAAGAGTATAATAAAGAAAGTGATAAAAAAAAGTGTTCATAGCATTATTCTTCCTACTTCCTTTAATTAAAGTCCAAGCTCGAAATAATTTTAAGATATGGTACATGTTCTTTAAACGAGTTACGATTTTGAGTTTCATTACGTGACACTGCTTCTCATCATATCAGTAGGAACATGGAATTTAGCCCAACAACCGTGTAAAAATATCATGCATCTGTAAGTTTAATGCTAACATTCATGATCCTATACAGTGGTGGAGAGCATATCACCCACATTTTAAAGACTCCTCTAAGAGTAAGAAAGCCTCAAAAGTGCACAAGTGTGTTGTTCCCTCTTGAATTAAAGAGGATTATGTTCAGAACTTTAATTTAAGGTATATTAAATACGTAGAATGATCCATAAACTCTTGTATAGACTTATTCGTTACTAAATCTCCCTTATGTCTCCCCTAAAAAAACCTCACAGATTTATTACTTGATGTTAAACATCTATAGCATATGATTGAGAAACACACAACTATAGTAAGCTACACTGCACCATGTTACCCAAAAGCAAATACATTAATTTATCTATCTCTGGCATGCTGCCTTTCAATGATACATTAACAAGAAAATCAATTGTTTCCGTGGTGCCTCTGTATGTGGATTCAAACCAAGACATGACATATGTATGTCCTATGTTTGACTCCAAACCAATGTAAACCACATACATTGCATTACTCTCTCTTAGATTTGGAGAGAGCTCTCTTCCTCTGTGCAAGCATGTATTTATACAGGTGAGGACTACCTGCATATATTTAATGCCAAATCGATCACTTCAAATACAGTCAGCGAAATAAATATTACCCTATTGTTATATCATTATCAGTGAAAAGATGTTTTGTTCATGCCTGGGACGTAGATTCCAATTGCAGCAATTGCGGCATAAAAGTAATCAAATGATGAGTTCCATTTGTTTGGCATCCTTATGCAATACTTCTCAGAAGCCTGAAAATACTTGTCAGATTAACTCAAAACTCCAACTTACTGAGAAACTATCAAATATTTTCACCATATTATATCATAAGTAACAGACTATTCTCCTCCATTTCCATTTTACCATTATTGTAATGCTACGAAATTACAGATGTCTAGGTTTCCAAATATTAACCAAACAATGCTTTCAACTTCATCTATTCCATTCTTTTAGAAGATTTGTTCTTCGTTAAATGATTTATGAACATGTTTCTGATCAACGAAGATAACACATATCTTGCATTTTAGATCTAATGATTCTAAAGTGGACATTTGGCAACCAAATTATTTACCTTGATGAACGGTAAGGCGATGTATATTAGACCAACCTCACTGCTTATGCCTGTTATATACAAAACCAGGAAGCTGCTGTATCTGCAAAGAAATAATTTGTAATTGATGTAAGAGAAAAAATTGTTTTGCCTAGTGCTATACTCCATGACCAAGGCTTAGCAATCAAACTTCGTACCTAAGCCACAAAAGCCATGATGGAGTAAATCCAAAAGTCTCTTTGACACCAAAGAAAGAATACCGAATGATCTACAATTGCAACAACAAAGAAGATAAATTTATCTTCATTGATACTTCTGTTACCTTTGTAATCAATGACTTCATTACAGAAACGAACAGAGGAATCGAATTACAGAAGAAAATAGGTCACCAAGCCAAAAAAAATTGCTGTCACCCCAGTCAACGCTTCAAATTTCATACCATTAGGTTCTTCCAAGTTTTAGCCATCAAATGTAAGCATTAGCATTTTTATGCCAGACATGCTCAAGTAACAGTAGAAACAGTAGTTTTTTGCTTCTATAATTTTACTCCCAAAGTTCAATAAGGTGAGACCACCAACAGCTCCATTTCAGTCAGAGAGTGAGACACATATATGCATTCACAAACGTTAAAAAATATCCAGGATACTCAGTTCAATATCTATCCTCTTAATGCACTTGTTATATCTTAACCATAGTTATCAATCTTGGATTCACGTGTAGCGGCCATCTCTGAAAACGCTATAGTAAATTAAGAACACAGTAATAAATATGATGGTGAAATTAATAGGGAAAAAACACAAAAAAGAAAAGAAAAGAAAAAGAAAGTAGAAAATGAAATGGAAAGTCTAAAGAAAATGACAAGCAGAAAACTGAAAAGAAAAATAAAAATAGTCACGTAAATTTTAAGGTACTGAAGTCAGAACAGAGGTGGCATTTATTTATTTGAAGTAATGTCATCTTCATGCAGGAAGTGCTCTATAACTTATAACCATTCTGTAGAAGTATGTTATGGCTAGCTAACATCAAACAAGAAGAAGAAAAATCCAAACAAATAATTTGAACATCACATGAAAGAACAATCACAAACACTTGCCTCTGCGATGGACCAGCTGATCAGTAGGGAGGTAACAAGCACATGAGACCGAGTCTGGGGATAAAAGATGGGGCAACTTTTCACAAGAAGAATATGACTGAATGCTGAACAAACAAATTAAATGCGTTCAACAAAAAATAAAATAATCCAATTTTTTCTTCACCTCAGGAAAACTCCATAAAATGCCCCAAGTCAGGAACAGCCTTGAACTTATCTGTGGCAACGTCGATGTTATGGGAGATCTCACCAGTCCTTCACAAGGGAAAATAACACAGAATTTCATAAACAAACTAACTACTTCAATTTTCATTTTCATCAAACATAACCCCACACATTGAGAACAGATTACTCACCAACTAAACCATGAAGAATCTAGCTCACCATTCAACAGAAAGTCCACCAAATAAAAAGTTAGAAAAAATTTGAGATAAGATAATTCCAACAATAAACTTGAACAAATTGCTTGAAAAAATCAAAAGGGTGTGTCCATAGTTCAGAAAAATCAAAACCCTTTTAGAACAATTACCTCTAACACAGCAGCTGTTTGTGCAAAAAGCAGAGGCTTTTCCGCTGCATCGTAAACATGCTCATGACCCGATTCGTTCAACGTCTTGAGAACAAAATACAGAACTTGACACCTGAACAAATTAAGAGAGAGAGATATTTGAGAAAGGGCAAGAGATGAATGAATCATAATGTTATAAACAGAAAGGGTAAGTGTACCATCCAAACAAAACCGTCCAATTGTAAAGGGAGAGATAGAGGCGCCTTAGAAGAGAGAAAAACCCAGCCATGAAGAGAGATCTAGGACTAGACGAACAAACAAGAGTGCAAAATTCAGAGATCGAAGAGGAATATTTTAAGGATGTATTAGGTAATTACCGAGGAGGAGATTTAACGTGGGACGAGGTGTGTCTGGTTACACATTTTAAAACGGTTCAGTTGGGAAGCTCAACTCCTCAACTACTTTCGTATCGTAATAACATGCCAGTGGGACCGAGAACAGTTGTGTGTTGGAAGATGTAAGTACAAAATATGAATAGATCTATAGTTCGAATCATATACTGTGATTTATGTAATTTTCTCCAATGCCTCTAAAATAAATAAAATTAGAAGAACGAAGTAATTCATATAAACATAATCCTAGTTAACTTTTTGAATATACAAGTAGTCAATCATAATATATATTCTAGATCTCCAACTCCATTATACAACAAACTCTTTTCTAATATAAATTGCAGCTAATATCTTTAGTATTGGTATGGAGTTTCTCCCCCTTAGTATCCATTTTTTTTTATATTGTTGATTTTAATTTCTAGATGCTTATGTAACAAACATCAGTATTGAGAAAAAAAAGGTAAACAAAGAATGAAATACAAATAAATAAATGCCATATACAATCCAAAGAATGGTCAAGTAACTACATGATCTTTTTGTCGGAAATACAAGACTGACGACACATGCAAAGAATGATCATGATGACCTTTTTTGCTGAAAATACAAGACTGGACACATTCCTACTCTTCTAACAAATTTAGCTCCTTGAATGGTGATCTAGTACAAGAGTTGGCTTCAAGTTTCTTCATCCTCGTGGGAGACTGAATAAACATATTCTCCTTTACATGGAAACCACCATCTGTTTTCAAATCTATTACTGGACAACCATTCTCAAAAGACTGCACCATGCTTCTCAACCTGTCCATTAATAGAGTGTCTTCAGCAGAGAACGCACTGATTTTGTCACTGAATCCCTGAATGAAAGCTAACAAGCTTTCCCTTTCTGATGATAGTCCCGTAGCATTTTCAAGCAACTTTCCATTCTCTATCTTGAGTTTCTGAAGCAAAGCATCATTCAACTCCATTACTTTGGCTTGTTTTGCACGCAATTCTACTTCAGTAACCAATGCAAGTTGCTCTGATCGGGTCCAGTTTTCCTCCTGCAATTTCAGTTTCTGCTGTATAGCACGAATGTCATCCTCAAGTTGCACTACCATCAACTTCTTCTCTTCAATTTCAAGAGCAGCTAGAATCTGAGACGCTGTAATCTTGTCACAAGCTTCCTGGACAAGATTAATTTCAGCCTGTTTCTCAGAAAGCTGTAAAGAAAAGGTGGTCAACGAGTCAGTGAACTGCTGCTCCAGTGAAGTCACTTGCTGCATAAGTTCATCCATTCTCTTGTCTTTTCCTTTCATAAGCTGGACAACATTATTTTTCTCATCCTCAAAGGTTCTTTCTATTGTGCCTTTCTCAATCAAAGTTTTTTCAAATTCTTTCTGGAGCTCTTCTAGAATCTTGTCCTTTTCCGCTATCATCTGGAGATATCTGACATTATCAGATTCAATGGACTCTCCTGATTCTCCCCTCGCTCTTAGTTCATGTTCCAATAGCTCAACTTGTTGGTGCTGATAATTTAGGCTCCTCTCTTTCTCTTCTAACATATAAAACAAGCTGTCTTTCTCTTGCTTGAGGCTTTCGCCAAAGTCTACTTGTACAAGAAGTGATGCTTCCAGTTCTCTACGCACCACATGATTTTCTTCTAGTTCATTCTTCAAGCGCTCAACAATTGACTTCCATATTTGCAATTCAAATTCCACTTCATTTCTTTCACATATTGTCTCATCCAATTCAAGGATTACACTGTCTAAAGCATCATGAATTTCTTTAAGCTGTTCTTTAAAGTTACATTCCATATGCAAAACCTTCTCTTTGAGAATCAGCTGACTCATAGTTGATTCCTCCAGCTCATTTTGCAGTAGTTCATTGTTGAATGCATTACACTCACCCTCTCTAAAACATGCTGCTATCTCACGTTCTTCATTTAGGCTTTTCTGGGCATTCATCAAAGCAGCGTCTTTCATCTCCAACTGTTTCATCAGTTGAAAAATCTCCTCTTCTCTCGCTTTGTTGATGAGGTCCATCTCATCCTTATCACTAACATGCTTCAAATGAGCCTCAGAAATTCCCTGTTTCAACACTAACAGCGTCACAGACATCTCCTCATTCAATAACTTCATCTCAATGGATAAAGAATGAGACCTTTCTAGTTCCATCTGGAGGCCTTCAACTGCTTCAATTTTAGTTTCCAACTCAGATTGACATGTATTTAGGTCTGCTGTCAACTGTTTTAGCTTTAAGTTCCACTCAGCTTCTTTAGCCTTTAAAGAAGAGGAACACTCTCTATGAGTTTGTTCCAAACTTCTGAGCCTGGACCGCAACTTTGAATGCGAATATGAAGCTCCTGCCTCTTGAATTTGAGCTTCCTGGAGTTCTTTCAGAGACATTCGCAGCTCTTGATTTTCTTGCTCTAGCTTATCAATTCTGTATTTTGACTCTTTATTATACGCCTCTTTTGTTTTTAGCAAATATCTCAAATCTGCAATATCTTCGTCACGGTCAGTGTTTAAGCAATCTAGCTGTAACCTAGAACCCAGGTACTTATTACTAGCATCGTCAAGCTCCACCTTAAGATTAGAAACTTCGACTTCCAGCCGCTTTTTCTGGCTTTCTACATGAGCAAGAGCTTGGTGGCAAGAGTGTATCTGGTGTTGTAAATCCTCTGATATTCTGGTCTGAGAGTCTAACCTTGTCTGAAGTGAAGAAATCTCATCTATCAATGTAGATTGTTCCATCTCCCACTCCTTCTTGCAAGACTTAAACTGCTGTCGAAGTCTATCATGTGCTTCTTCTAGATGCTTAAACTGTTCTTTCTTCCATTTTAATTGATCTTCCACCTTCCTGCTTTCCTCCTCTAATTTCTGGAGCATGTCATCTCTTTCTCTTAGTTCTTTGGATACTCTGTTTTTTTTCTCTGATTCCAAAGACTTGTCCTTTGAAACCAAAAGACAACCTTTCAGTCTTTCAATATCTTGTTTGCACATATAAATCTGTTGTTCCTGGTTCTGTGTCTTCTCATTTTCTTCCTCTAAGGCCAACAGCAACCCTCTTTTTTCTTCATCCAACTTTTTCAACTTGTCATCACAATCCGCTCGAAGTTTATCATTTGTAGCACTGAGATGTTTGATTATTGTCTCCTTTCTATTCAAATTCCCTTTGAGATCTTCACATTCTAGCTTTGCCTCAGAGATTTCATCTTCCTGTTGAAGCAGTTTTTGGTCCAGCTTCTCAGCTTTGAACTTTGCTTCCTGTATCTGTTTGATCTGTGCATTATGGGATTTCTTCAAGTTCTCAAGTAAATCTGTCTTAGCTCTAAGTTCTGCCTTTAGTTCCTCTATTTCTGCTTTTGCGTCATCGAGCTCTTCGTAAACCTTGCCCATTTCTTTTCACATTTAAGACATTCAAGACAAACCTGGTCGGCAAGCACTGTTCATATCAAATCAAGTGTTCTTGTTCCCACCAAAACCACGAAAAGAAAAGAGGTATTGATTAAAGTAAAAACGCAAACTTGACATTTCATTTAAATTGTAGATGTTTAAATTAACTTACTTTAAAAAAAATGCGTTTTAACAAAAGAATTCGCCGAATGAACTTAAAAAAGAACTATATCTAGATAAAGTTTCCTAAAATTGCATTTAGGAGTATTCCTAGGATAACTATGGATCATGATCAAAATCATATTTGGAACAATATCTAACTTCAGGTCTCTAAGAGACACTCCTCTTTGTAAAAGCATTTCCCAAACAATCAGAAATTTAAAAAAGTAACATTATTCAAGCATTAACTGAGAGACATTGCACTACTTACACAAAGGCTAAATGGTTCAATTTACCATATAAAAGGAGTAAAATGCCAGAAAATTATTGACATACAAACTTCAGTACATTTCATAAAATCAAACCTCGTACCCCGCTAACCTTAGCAAATAATCTGATTTAGTACATTTTTTTAAATGAAAAGTTACTTGCAATCACTGGTTTCGGGCAAAGGAGTTCAAAATCATAAAGAAAATTCTCAGGATTTCCCAATCTTTAAGTGGAACAGTTTCAAGATGAATGGTACGTAACCCAGAAACTGACCTGGCTTGATTGAGGTGTAGAAGAAAGTGCAGCGTTGGAGTGAAGATGGTGAAATGGAAATGGAGAGAAAGAGAGACACCAATAGCAAGTTACCGTTATTGTGCACTAACTGCTTTTCGTGTGAGATAAAAACCAAACCAGAAAGGAATTGGAGAGAGATCTTTCGTTTTCGAAATGAAAAAACTAGCCGTTGAAACTGAAAGTTAGTAGATTAAAAATTGAAAATTTGTTTCCGCCATGTTAATTTTGTTTGGAGTAAAACTTGGTTTCTGTAGATGGGCTTTCGACCCATTAGTTACGTCAAATAAAGGGGACTGTTATTCACACCCTTTTTACTATTCACAGTTCCTTCAATTTAATGTTTTATTTATTTATTTATTTATTTGAATACTCTTTTAAGAAACTAGTCTGATTTTTGGTCCATTTTTATGGTTTTTTGGTATACAGTAATTAGTTTGACTTACATACACTAACCTAAATTCTCATATTTAAAATTACGATTTTAGTTTTATAATGCAATTTTTATTTTACATAAATTAGTTTGCGTAGATCAGTGAAAAATGTATGTAGTTTTTAAAAGGAGTTCTAAGAGAAATAAATAAGAGGGAGTTGCTCCCTCCACCCCCACCTGCTTCTTCCTCCACCTCCCCAATTTTATATAATTCCAATTATATCCTAACCCAATTTTATATAATTCCAATTATGTCCTAAAGTTAAAATTTTTTACTTTTTTTATTTTAATATTTTAATTAATTTAAATTTACCTTTTCCTAACCCTACCAACCTTTCAATCTCACTTCTCAGTTTCCACTTCCGTAACTCTCCCTCACTTCCGTAAGCTCTCTAACTTCTCATTTTCGTCTTCAACTTCTCCATTTTTTTCCATTTCTTTCTCCATTTGTTTCTCAATTTCTTCTTTGTTTTTCGTTTTTGCAGAATATCGTTTGGTGTGGAGCAACACTGGTGCGGAGGAAACAGCGTGTGCGGAGGAAACGAGCAGATCTGCGTCCCAGGTTGGTCTTTCACCGTGCTTTGTGGATGTTACTGTGCAGGAAAGGCTGAAACGGATGTGGGACATCCGTTTGCCTTCGACGGATGTCGACTTCCGTCGACGGATGTGGGAGATCCGTTGAAGGCCAATCGGATATCCCACATCCGTTTCGGTCTGCTGAATTTTTTTTACTTTTTTAATTATTTTGAAATTATTATAACTTGAAATATATATTTATATATTAGATATATTTATTGTTAAATGTTTTTAAATTTTCTTTTGACTTAGATTATTATTTGAATATTTTATAAATTTTTTTATTTGTAGTTTGTAAATAAATTGATTAAGAATTAGATACGAAAATTTTTATATATTTAAATTATTTTTATTTCTTAAAATAAATATTATCAATTTAATTTATTTAATATTAGTAAATTTGTATTTGTATTTATTCTATTTATAATAAATTTGTATTTGTAATAATAATTAATTTAATAATAATTAAATGGAAATGTATTTAAATATATTATTTTAATTAATTAGCTAATTGTTTCTTTTATTTAATTTTTGTTGTAAGTTAATAAATTAATTATTATTAGTTTAATTTATTTTGATTTGAATTGCATTTTTTATAGTTTATTAATGATATTTGAAACAATAATTTATTTGAATTTTTGAAATTAAATAAACAAATTATTGTTAGAAATGGCAAGAACACGTGGTGCATCTTTTAATTCTCGAGGTGAGAGTTCTCGAGGAGAGAGTTCTCGAGGAGAGAGTTCGTCGCAGGGCGAAGCTCGGAGAAGACCTACCGTTTCTGGTCGTAGAAGTCGGGCAGCTCCTATCCAGCATGACCCCATAGCTGAGGAGCGAGCCGTTGAGGAACAAACATATGAGGCGTATGAGACTCATGGAGAGGAGCATGCAGATGTTCATGACATACAAGAGGATGTCGCTGGATTTCCTGGAGGTCCACACGATCATTCATTGCTGACGCACTATGTTCAGCATGTAGCTTATGCTATTTCCCAAGGCCGGGTGAGTGCAAAAATAAAATTTATTTTATTATTTTTTTAATAGAAAATTTATTAAATATTGATGTGTAGGATCGAGGGGACACACTGAAGTTGATCTCCCACGGAAAAAAAGTAAATAAGTTAGGACCATGCCACGAGGGAATTCAAGACATTGTCTTGAATTCCAGTTTGATGCCTCTTACAGGGATTTGTTATGATTACGTTGATAAGGGGTTACTCCTCGGATTCATAGAGAGGTGGCATTTTGAGACCAGTAGTTTCCATCTTCCTATAGGGGAGATGTCGATTACTCTTGATGACGTCTCGACATTACTTCACCTGCCCGTGATGGGACAAATATGTGATTTGGAGGAGTTGGAGTTTGAGAAGGCTCGTACAGCCCTTGTGCAACTGCTCGGCGTTGATGGTGGCACAGCAGGTGCTGAGATGGAGGACGCACGTGGTCCGAAAGTCAGACTCAGCTGGCTTAGAGAGATATATGTTCAGAGGTGTGAGTCGCAGCATTGGGACTATGCTGCTAGAGCATATTTGTTGCATCTAGTAGGATGTACGATTTTTGCAAATAAGAGTGCCAGTTCTATACGCGTGTCTTACTTATTGTTATTTAGAGACGTACACGCGTGTGGCAGATATGCCTGGGGTGTTGTTGCACTCGCCTATTTGTACGAGCAGCTCAGGGATGCGAGTCTCGCGTCCACGAAGCAGATGGCTGGATATTTGACTCTATTTCAGGTACAGTTATAACTTTGACATTTATTTCATGTATTTATTTCCATGTTCGAACATGGATGTAATTTAATTGAATGATTGTTTTTTTAGAGTTGGATATACGAACATTTCCCTGGCTTGGGGAGGAGGCGGTTGGTGACTTCTTACGATGATACCACACCACGTGCCATGAGGTGGCAGAGCCCTAGACAGAGTTCCACTCTCGCAGAGATTCGGTCACAGTTGGATGCGCTGACATACAGTGGAGTTGTATGGCATCCGTATGAGGGGCATCGAGGCATTCGGCCATTCTTCGGCATCTGTATGTATTCTGGATGGATTCGGATTGGTGACACCCTTTGGCGTCATTTGCCTGAGCGTGTGCTGAGGCAATTTGGGTTTCAACAAGACATTCCACGATCACCGACTACGGTTCCAGATGCAGATGTAGTGGCCATTGATCATATGTGGTTGCACTTCAGAGCTCACGTTGTGAGTAATGTCAGACATGCAGCATCCCCTTCTGACTGTGTTGATGGGTACATTCAGTGGTTCAGAAGGGTTTCGCATCCTTATATTATTGTTGCTGCAGATGACGCGCGACCGGCTCTTGCACCTAGACAACGCCCCGATGTTCCACGGGAGGCACGACCCCATCGTAGATCGTCTCCACCTTCACCATCTGGCGCCGTGGTATATTATTTTTCATTGCTTATATTATTAAATTTTGATCACCTTGTTTATTTAATTGTTTGATATAATTATAATGCAGGCTAGATTTAGACGAATGGCGAGAATGTTACAGTCCTTGATATCGTGTCGTCATGTCACCGAGGGTACTGTTGCACATCAGGTGTCAGTGGACCTGCTTCAGATTGCTAATGAAGGCATCGACGAATATTCCACGCCTAGGAGAGAGCAGAGACATGTGCGTGGTAGACGGTCGACATCTAATTGATAGGACTTTATATTTCCTTTATCTGATTATGTATTACAGGACTTTATATTATCTTTGTATTTGTAATAGACATTTATAATTTCTTATTATTTCAATGTTTTCATTTTGAGTTACATGTTCTTTTATATTGGTTATATAGATGATCAAATATTTATATGTTTAAGTGAAAAAAAAAAGACCTTAATTAACAACAAGTAATATAAATATGATCATATATAAATAAATACTACATAAATATCACGAATAATAAAAATATAATTATCATGAATACTGACAATAAGTACTTAAATAATAAAATATAATAGTGTATTTCTACATATCTTCATACATAATATAAATATCATGAATCACCTAAGTCAACATAAGATGTTGTTATGTCCATCACCTGTTCAAATGCGTGCATCCTACTAGTATAAATAGATGACCCCGCTCGTGCCTCAGGATAACAGTGGGTTGAGGACATGATATTCACCGTGGGCAACGGACAACCTTCTTGTAGCTTAACCTACATTATACAAATAACAAAATATAATTGAGTGATAAGTAATTTTAAAATAAATTCATAACAAAATGCACTTACCTGCACAAAATGACATCCATGAACATGTCCTATACAAATTAAGCGATGTTGAGTGATATCAGAAGGTGGTGTGGAACGTAGTGGAAAGATAGTATAATTTTGAGAGTATGACAAACACACTAAGATAACGTTATATCGGTTAGCAATTGCATAACCAATGTCTGGTAATGTCATCCACTTGCTCGTGTTAGCCTGTTATGCATAAAAGTTGTTAGAAAAAACCCTTTGTGCAATAAAGAAACTACATAAAACGGGAAACACTTACCGCGGACAGTGACTGCACCAACAAAGAGGACCTCAGTTCTTCTAGTCTATCATAGCCTCCTACTAGGCTTGCATATTCATCACGCCATGCACTCAGTTCTTTGTACAACTCATTCCTCACAACGGGCCATGAATCTTCTCCGAGTCCCAACAACGCAGCAATGCATCTATACCCACAGTGACCATCAGCCACAACATCAACAACGTCCACAATGAAGGGGTGAGTAGTAGAATGAAACTGGTCTATCATTGGAACTCTCCTTTTCTTCATTGCTTTTGGCTTTGATTGTAATTTACTTCTCACAGATGAAGATTCTATGGTTGAATGAAAGGCGTCCACATACTCAAAATATGATGGATCCCGCGTAGTAGACCTTTCACTTCGTTTAACTTTACTTTTTTGTGCACCCTTTGTCTTGACTTTATGTAATGGAGGGACCATTGATGTCAATGTAGGACAAACAATTTCAAGTAACTTCTGCTTGATGGTGACTTTACCGCCAATGTCAACCTCATTGAATCGTTCTTCTACTTGTTTCAACTCATCTTTAATGGATAACTGAGGCTTAGTTTCATTTAATTCAACATTTGAGAAATGCAATCTTCGCCACATTATATGAAATTCACCTATAGGGATCATCCTAGGATCATATCGTGCTAATTCACATGCACATGGGACACCAAATGTACGTCTCAATACGCATCCACACTCTGAGGAGTCCAATCCTATCTGCTGCACTATTTTCAATTCCTTAGCAATGAGATCCAATGCATATCGAGACACACGCCCAATAAGTTCTCTATATATGTAGCCTTTAAAATAGTCACTCCTGAGCAACAAACTACTTTCAAATGACGCCTTAATCTTGTTGTGTTGTAAGATAATGACGTTATGAATACTATCCCAACAAGAACACAAATCACCCATACTATTGCCCAGAACTTTCTTCAGGCTCCAATGAGCAGATTCAGCCCTGAAACAAAAAAAAAAGTTCAACAAGTACAAATAAATATTTATCTACAAAACAAATAAATAAAATAACATTACAACATACCTATTTGTGGTTGTGTTCCCTAAATGCATTACTTTGTTCGTCCAGAACTTTACAAAGTATGTGCTGTACGGAATAATCCAATTCTGATTAACATATTCAAAGAACAAAGGCCATGATCTGCTTGCGTATTCAAAACCATTCACATGCTCAGCAAACAAGCTTTCATCAGTGTAAGATCCTTGAAAATATTTGTAGGTTAAAATACTAGATAAAAAAAATGAATAGTAAATTGTGAATAGTAAAAAGTGAATAGTAAAAAGTGAATAGTAAAAAAAAAATATTTTTGGAAAGGATAAGTGTTCCACGTAGCTTTGAGATCAGAATTTATCAAATTGCAAATAAAAAATTATTTTTGTAATAGTAAAATGAATAAAAAAATGAATAGTTAAAATGAATAGTAAAAATGAATAGTAAATTTTTTTGCTATAAATAGCCAAGGGGGGAGGCTGAAAATTTACACCAAAGAACTTAGAAAATTTTTGAGAGAAGAGAGTTGGAAGAATTTCAAATTTTGCAAAGGGGATATTCTGGAAGTTTTCAGAGGGCGAGGGGATTAAGTCTGTAATAGAGGTAAGGGAAGCTAACCTTGAGTATCTCCTTTTGTATTATCTTAAGCCTTGAATATGCTATATTTTGCTTTTGTCTGATCTTAAATCTTGATTATGGAGTATTTTGTTTCTGTATGATTTTGAATTTAAATGAGAGTATGCTTTTGTGTTGATATCCGAGTGTGATAGTTGTAAAACGTGATATTGATTATGTTATGTCATTTGTACGTTATTAGTTGTTTATTTTTGTATTTTGGAAGGATTAGAAATTGTCTAACCGGCTCTGCCAGATTCAATTTCTTGTTTCCCCAAACATTCTATTGTTTTCCTTATTTATTTTTATTGTATTTTGGAAGGATTAGAAATTGTCTAACCGGCTCTGCCAGATTCAATTTCTTGTTTCCCCAAACTTTCTATTGCTTCAGTTATTTATTTTATTGCACTTTTGGAAGGATTAGAAGTTGTCTAACCGGCTCTGCCAGATTCAGCTTCTTGTTTCCCCAAACTATTTATTGCTTTACTTATTTATTTTATTGCATTTTTGGAAGGATTAGAAGTTGTCTAACCGGCTCTGCCAGATTCAACTTCTTATTTCCCCAGACATGTGTTGCTCTTGTTACTTAATTATATTGTATTTTTGGATGGATTAGAAGTTGTCTAACCGGCTCTGCCAGATTCAACTTGTTTCCCATGAATTTTTATATTAAGATTATTCTTATGATTGTCAAATATTGTATTCTTCTATGACCATTTATAGTAATATCTTATTATGGTTAATTGTTTATAATTATCTTGTATGAATTCTATCATGAATGAGTTTCTTGGCTGAAATTGATCTTGTTGGAAGGTCTGGAGTAAGGATTCTGTAATAACTTGGAAATGAGTATTAAATAGATATAGTGATACTATTTGAGGTTGTTGTAAGAGGAAGTAAAAATATTAAAATTAGGCATTTTAGATTTAGAGCATAAGAGAACAAGGTAGATAATTTAAATAAATAAATTGTTAATTATTGAAGGCCTCCCTTTGTTGGTAGGATAGAGGAACCTTAAAAACCTGAGTTGGCACATCCCTGATCATAGAGCAGCCCTGGCCTGGTCCAGTCAGTTGTGACTAGTCATATGTGTTGGCGTCGAAGGTGAGTTTGATGCGTTCAGACATCTGGGTCCTCTCCGGTGACCAATTGGGGTAAAGAAAGATCTCTAATAGGATGAAATTAAAATAAAATAAGTTAATTGGAGATGTATAAAGTTATCATGGTAAAAAAAAAAAAAAAAAACTTCATATATATTTTATTTATCGTTACATTGAGCTCAGACTTTAATACGTAGTGGCTAAGATATGATGAAATGTTTTGTTGATCTATGAATCTTTGATTGGTGAAAATATGTTGAGTTATACTCGTTATGGTCAAAAATGAGTTTATAATATGAAGTATGATAGCTGGCGATATGTTTAATTTATTGACACCAAAATAAGTTATTGTCAAATTATGATTAGAGAATGAACATGATTGAGTTATGTGGAGAAAAGGTTATGAATTGTTGATTTGATGAAATGTTGGAGTGGATAAGAGAGTATGAAATATTGATGTGATGAAATGTTGGAGTGGATATAAGAAATTATTGCTTATGAAATGATGTTTCCTACAGGAAGTAAAATGTTCGGTTATACCATGAGAGCTTGGTATGAGCAAAGTAACACCTGAGGTTAATGAAAGCAGGCAGCAAGTGGTCTGACCATAAGGCTTTGACATAAATATGTGGTTTATAAGTTTTATAGAAGCAGGCAGAGAGCGGTCTGACCATAAGGCTTCAGAGATTAAGACATAGTATACAGGTGAGGCTTAAGGAAGCAGGCAGAGAGCGGTCTGACCATAAGGCTTCGTGAGTAAGCATAGTATAAATTGTAAGGTTTATGAAATTGAGGAAGATGATTTTGATAATGATGAATTAATGACATCGGGGTAATGATATTTGAGTAATTGTAGAAATAAATGATTGAACTATTCTTATTATAAGTTTAATGATTGATTTGATATGGTTGGCTTACCCTTATTTGTTTGTGCTATGATCATATAACTCATGTTATATGTGATTAGATAATGTTGCAGATGTGGTTGATAAAGCTTAGAGATGAGAGAGATGCGGGGAAAACCTTTCAGGGATTTTTGTAAAAAGAATAAATTTGTATTGGGAAGATTATGTTGTGTAAAATTTAAAAGTTGAAATGTCAACGGTGAAGACTATATTGTTTAAAGTTTGTAAGTTTGGTATTGTACTTTGGAGTAATTGAAATAAAGTTTGATTGTTTATATGAGGTATCAAATTAATTTAGTCTCTACTATCAGTAATACCCTTTAAAATGTTTGGGTGTTACAATCAGCACAATCCATCACATTTTCCCATGCATCCATCAACACTTCCCAAACCTCAGTAGAATGAACTAACATTTTGCATTTAGCTTTAACATTTTTAAGGATGTGGAACCGACATAACATCTGATATGACTCAGGGAATACACTTGATATGGCATTCATCAAAGCCAAGTCTCGGTCAGTCACAATAACTTTAGGACCACCCTCAGATGTTAAAAATAAACCTTTCAACTTTTCCAAAGCCCATGTGAAATTACTCTGCCTTTCAGTAGACAAGAAAGCAAATGCTGCTGAGAAGGTTAACCCTGTAGACGTCATACCCACAATCTCAAGCAACGGAAGTCTATATCTATTTGTTTTATATGTGGAATCCATCATAAATACAACATTAAATGAGTTTAACAATTTCACCGCATCAGGATGTGTCCAAAACAAGTCAGTAACAACCTTTGAATCATCAGCACACCTACTCCAGTGAATGTACTTATCCCGATCCAACAACATCATAAGTTGTTGTAGTTCAGTTCTGGACCCTCTTAATGATCGTTTATACGCATGCCTTGCGTTGTAGATTTGTTTAATCGTTGTGACATTTCGATCATTATTTTGTTTGAGTGTTAATAAAATATTGGCAGGTGTAACTTTACTCTTTGTCATATCAACCAGTAATGACTTCTCACTCGTATTTAACCTGCCAGCATAAGGGTGACCCACTAAAGTTTCAGCCAACTCATGGTTGTGATGTCCACACATCACCTTCAACACCCATCCGGCCCCATCTGAACATGGTTTACCCTTTAATCTAAACGGACATTCACATTTACGAGTGCCGTATACACTAGCCACTGCATCAGCTTTGTATTTCCTATATTTTCCCCCTCTTTCACATCCAAGTATGACATACGTTTTTCTTCCCCGTACACCAGTAGCTATGTCAGATCTTACTATTACCACAACAAATCATAAATCAAAAGCCATCCCTCTTACCCATTGAATTAAGTGCTCCCGTGAATGAAATATTTCATTTGTTGTAAATCTATTTGTTAAATCTCTCTCTACAACTTTGCTAATTGATGAAGACAAATCAGATTTCAAACTACAACCAATCTGAGAGTCCATATGAAGATATTCATTCATTTTTAATAATAATCACCTACAAAATTATAATGACCCTTATTAACATAATTAATAATTAATCAAACAAATATAAAAATATTAATATAATTAAATTATATATTTGATATAAATAGAGTAATAAATAATTTTTTTATATAATTATCAAATTATTAAAGAATTAAAGATACAAAAATCATCTATAACAAATTCATATTTTAACAAAATTATTACGTTTAAAAACTAACCATATATAACATTTAAAATTATAAATTTAAATATAAGTTACTGTAAATAAAATAAACAAATAAAATAAAAACAAAACTAACCATATATAATATTTAAAATTATAAATTTAAATATAACTTACTGTAAATAAAATAAACAAATAAAATAAATTTTAAATATAAGTTAAAAAAACAAATAAAACCGAAACCGAAACGTAAAAGGAACCTGGATGGATGACATCCTTCAACGGATGTCAACATCCGTTGAAGGCAAAACGGATGTCGACATCCGTTTTGCCTTCAACGGATGTTGACATCCGTTGAAGGATGTCATCCGTCCAGGTTCCTTTTACGTTTCGGTTTCGGTTTTATTTTACTGGTCATGCAAAGATTATATGCTTGATATTAAAAAGATTATTGGAAGTATGGAAAAGGTTTAGGGTTTGGGATTATAGGAAGGATTATGACTACGTACCTGGAGAGGAACCACAATAAGGACACTACACCATAAACGCACTGCACCACGTACTGCACCGAGAACAAGAGGAAGATTGCTTGATAATTCTTTTCACGATCACCAAACTTTGCAGAAAAATATTTTACTCATACAAGGAACTACGTAGGTTATTAGTGAAATATGTTATAAATGAATAAAATTAAAAAATAATAATTTTTAAAATAAAATGTTACTGAGGGGCAAAATAGTAAAAGAAACGTAGAGGAAGGGGCAAAAAGGTAAAGGGGAGGTGGAGGGAGAAGCATGTGGGGGTGGAGGGAGCAACTCCCTAAATAAGATAGGTCAGAGAAAGAAGTGAAGGGCGAGTGTCCAGTTATAAAAACAAAAATATAACTCTAAATAATTTTAATTGATTAAATTTAACCAGCTAATTATGAATTATTATTAAGATAATTATATATAAAAAAGTTACTATAATTGTTGTAAATAATCAAACTTGTAATAACTGTTTCTGTTTTCTAAACTGCCATCGAGGACAGCTTATAAACCTTATTGCTGATGAGAAAATTACCTCTTGTTTTCTCTCCTTAATCTTTTCGTATGTATATATGTTGTGTTGGCATTATGTGTGTGTAGTGTGGTGCCTTGGCCTAACAATAATAAGCAAACCATTAGTTGCTGTGAAAATTTGATTGTGCATCTAATATAGGTTGTATAATAATATTATAATCAAAATCAATTACATAAGTAATCATATATTTTAAATTAATAACTGATTGGAATTTTTTTAAAATTAACCTTTAAACTTAATTTTTCTTAATACCAAACAATTATTAATACATAAAATCCATTTAAGTGAGAGTGCACTTTAGTCCTTTTAACTATTCATTTCAAAATTTCCTTTCATACCAGTGACAGTTATAATATTTGAACTCATATTCCCGATTACTTTAACAAGGAAGGGTTTTTCATCTTATTATGAGGAGGGCTGGTGCTTGCTCTAGTTCTTGAGGAAGGTTTTGTAAATAAAGAGATAAATATTTATTCTCCATTGCAAACTAAATAATGATAATATTTTTTTCTCTACAACTTAACCTCTCATACAGTGTTATTCGTTGTCAATTCTTCTATACTGTGTGATATCCATTTATACTCTTGTTCAGTATATGTTAATGAGGCAACTTCGCTGAATAAATGGATCACCCAACTGCAAGATATGATGCAACTTTCAATAATGAGTACAAAAAAAATATACGATACACAATACACACCTCAAGATGTTGCAAAACCTCAAAAAGTACAAGGACTACTACCATGCTTGAAACAAAATTTGAAAAGAAAAAATTAAATATTCTTTTATCTAATTTTTTCTACCCTTATTTCTTCTGTTTGAAACTACGACCCATCCATCATCTACTTCGCCTGAAACATTCGTCCGGGGCTCATTAACTGAATTATTGTTTGAATATCTGAGAATCTCTGTATTGCTTGAAGAGTTACCATCCACAATCATGGTTTCATCATCACCATCTTCCTCACTATCATCTTCACCATCATTTACAATCTAAAACATAAAAAAAGGTCTAACATTATTACTGCGTTCAAATTCAACGAAAGTGGAAGTTCATGTACAGCCAGGAAACAATTGTCTTATCTTCCTCTTGGCTATATAAGGAGAAATATGTACAAATCAAGTAAAAACATGCTCTGTAAACATATGTAACAAATTGAAAATACCATAATCTAGTCCCAGTCCACCTTGGGAGATCAATAAAAAAGCTCTTCACATTTATTTAGGAGGAGCTTAAAAAAGAGGTTAGGAACTGGTTATAAGGTGGGAAGAAAATTGTGGGATTAAAAGAAAATCACAATTTTCACAAGATTTAACACTTCAAAATATTTCAAATATAGACTAATATAATAATTACTCATGACATATTTCCGTTCTTTGAATACTTCCCATTATTCAAACTTCTAAGTCATTAGGCAAGAAAAAAAAGGAATGAAACAAAAATACAAGAACTACCTATATAAATACAAAAAATTAGGGGCTGCTCCAGTAACTATAGCAAGGTTTTCAAGACTTGAAACTGAAAGGTAGTTAGATAGGTAAGAATAGATGCACTAGATGATATTTTGCATTGAGGCACACAACAGTTATGACTTGATGTTTGTGAATAATACCCACATATAGAAATTGAAATACCCAAAATAAACCATCATAGAACCCTGTAATTATGATATTAAAAAAATAATAAAATTTGATTATGCATATGCTGTGTCTAATGTACCTGTGTTGTGTGAGGACGATGCTCGACATTGGCTTTCCTGAGATTTTCGAAAGAACTAAAATTTCCATCCAAGAATTCTTCATGCATAACCATTAATTTTTCAGCCACCTATGTAATCATAAAAAACATAAGAACAAGTGGTTAACAGAACAAACAAATTAAAAAAAAAATGTATACCTCTTCAACGCTGCCATCTTCGACCTCCACATTGAGAGAAAGCATACCTTGATCCAGTATGTCTTCTAAGTCATCAATGTAAAGTGGCTCTGGAACACATCAACCGGCACAATATAAAAAACAAAAATGAAAACAGACTTTTCGATCCACACAATTGAATTGTCCTATGTTGCGTCAATTGATATACCTTTGGATTGAGTGAACCACGAGAGAACATCGGCGACAAGTTGATCAGCTTTGACGCGGGACTCACGGCCACCCCATTCGTTCTCGACAGCAGCTCGAAGAGCCGACCAACGAAAAAGGAGTAATCCAATTCCTTCATTGAAAACTCCTATAGACTGCCCCTGTAGCCGTCGAGCACCCTCCATATTTCACGACAACACAACAAACCCTATGTTTTGTGTCTTCGAGAAGCGACGTAAATGGCTCGTTGGAGAAGGTAGTTAGGGTTTTACCTTAGTTCCCATTTTTCTTTTATGCTCATGAAACTATATAGAGTCATATATTTTTTGTAGAGAACTGATACCAGTCTTGGGCCAGCACAGTGGCCCATTCCTCCTCTTCCAAACTATTATAATTTTTAATATTATTAATCACTAATGTTCTACGTTTGTCCCAATTGAATTTAAATAAAGGGAATTAAAAAGCTTGATACCTCTTAATATATCAAATAGTGATTTCGACATTTATGTAGAAATTAAATTATTTTCTAATTCATGCACACATTCGTTAATATTTTTAAGTAATTCAATAATAAATCATTATAAAAGAAAGAAAATTTGGAGTAAATGTTTTTTTATAATTTAAAATTATTTTTATTGATAAATTTTAAATTAATTAATTAACAAAAAAAATTAAAAAGATGATAAAATATTAATAATTAATAGTTAAAATTTTTTAATTAAAAATAATAAGATATGAAGATAAGATAAATAGAAGATAAACATTAATCCTATACAATATATAATCATCATAATGGATCAAAAATATATTGTTACGGTGAAAATGGTAGTAATTACAAAGGGAAAACTTCCATCTAATGATCGGTTAATATGACATATAATAATCTCATTTGGAAAACTACAAAGGAAAACCTTCTATCTTTAAAATCTACATCACCATTAAATGAATTGAAAGCATTCATCTTCTCAAGAAAAAATGTTTGTACTTCTTTTACTAAACAACTTCACAAGTTTTAAACATACTACCACCATCCTTTTATAATATTGAATTATCAGCCATCACAAACTTACTAACTCTGTTTGAAAATTTCTCATTAAACAATTTAATTTTGATTAGACTTTACTATGAATTTGATAGGACTTTACTTGTTAGCTTTATTGGGTAAACGTGACTAAGACTCAGTCTTTTTATTAAATGCTCTAACATTGGTAGATGCTTTAATAATCTCATATCTCAATGAATGTTACTTTACCACTTTACTAGATAAATGTGCCAAAAACATTTTTGTTTTTAGTACGTTTGAATCTAACATCAATTGGGAGATGTTCCAATGGCTCAGTCTCTCAATGAATGCTCTCACATGCACTTTGTGACAAAGACAATATTTAACATCTTTATTGTTTTTATTTTGTTTGTGTTATAAAATATATTCTTTATTAGAGAATTCATAATAAAAAAATTGAAAATGTATAAGTGAATAGAAATTTTTTTTATTGAATGGAAACAATTACACATTATAGAGTTGTCATAATTGAAAATGAAATTATACAATACTGGTGGTCTAAATCTTATACTATCTTTTGAAGAGGGAATAAGGTTTGGGTTTATGGAAGAGGATGATGGAATTGGGTTTAGAAGAGAATAATATTATGTTTGTTCGAGAGTATGTGAGATTTTTTGTAAGAAAGATAAGTGGATATTGACCAATATCTTACCTATGAAGGAAAAAAAAATAGCATAAATATGAAAAGTGAATTTAAGTATTCTTACCATTACATAATAATTTTGTAGGTGTATAGAAGAAAATTGTACAATAAAGTTTGTGATTTTTACTAGAAAATTTGTACTTTGCAATTTTTGTTATAAACATTATATGAATATGTTTAAAATTTTTGTTAGAAAAATTATATAAAAAGATATTCAAATTTTACTAGAAAAATTGTATGGAAGATTTGTAGATTTTGGTAGAAAAATGGTACAAATATTTGGTATTTTGTAAAAAAAAAAAATTTATTAAGTATTGGTAAATATTGAACTTAAAATATGAAACCACCTTAAATTTATGACACTTTGTTATTTATGAGTGTGATTCTGTTTAAAGTGAAAAGAGTGCATAATAATGATCATTGTGTTGATTGATGCGATTATGAATGTGATGATGTAGATTAGTCCATTGGGTGGTTGGAGCCTTGGCTCTCACTTTATGAGCAATGATAACTGTAATGGCTTTGCAGTGTTGATTCCTAATTATACAGCTAGCTCCAAGGAGGTGGGTCTCAAAGAAAACCCTTTTGAGTGTCATCAATAACATATACAAAGAATTTTCTTTTCCAGGTGAGCTTTTAGCACATGCTCTTTCAACGGTATAATTATGATTTATTTTTTATTTTATGGGTTGATTGACTTCTTTACATGTTAGTAATGAGGACAAACACTTTTGCTTAAAAGTGATTTATTTACGTGTGATGTATCATGTGGATTATGTTAAGCATTGATCTTTCTGGTTTTAGGCTTTCTTGTTGATCATTTTTCTAAGACAATGTGTCATACTCATCCTTTTCTTGGGTCTGAGTAATTTGTTTTCCCTTCATGTTACAGTGGTGCTTCGAATCTATTTAAGGATGAGATGAATGCAGAGGTACTAGATAAATAGAAAAAGAAAAGTCTTGTGCATGGAAATTCCATGTTTTGTGAATGATAATTCAATGCAAATAAAATTCATATCAATGGAAATTGATTATATTTAGTAACTTCGTATATGTGTGAAACACAAAATTTAGTGTAGTTGAGTTTATCAATCTAATTTAAGTTAAACACAATAAATTAGACATGAATTTACAAGGTATTTAGGAAGTATATTTTGAGATAAAATGAAAATCTGATGACTTTAGTGGGATCTTTAACTAACTATTTTAAAAATCGGTAAGAATATATATGATATGTATTTCATATTTATTTATACTTTATTACGTGATTTAGTAATGATTTATTTTCTTATTTATGAATATTAATAATAGTATTCAATTGATTTATAGGATAATTGGAACGAGATAATATGAAAATTATTCCATTCAAAATTTTGGTATTGATTATAAAGGTTTTTAATCGGAACATTCAATATTGTGTAGTTTTTCATAGTGAGAATGAATTTTATAATAATTCTATAAGATTCTTTAGTTAGTAATTTGCAGGTTTTATGAATGAGTTGTTATTAGATTTTAAATGTTTATAGATTTAATTTCTATTGTTAGTTTGGTGTATAATTTTTTTTTAATTATTTAATTGAGTTGATTTTTCTGTGTTATATTTTTATTTAATTATCTTTAATTTAAATATAAGAACTTAAATTTTTAACTTTTGTTGCGATTGTGTGATTTTGAAAATCTAGACAATTTATAGAATTCAATTTAAACAACTAGTTTTTTTTTCCTGTTTTTTCTAGATAAAAGTAATGCATAGGTTAGATTTTGTTTTTTTTACAGGGTCAAGTGGAAATGTGAAAGGATAAACATTAACACACCATCAAATGAATTTAGTGTGAAACAAGGTGGAGTAGAGCTTGATGAAACAGTGGATCTACTAGACAATGCTCCTAAGATTCATGAGATAATAGGCAACAACGATAACCAATGTGAAACATTAAAAGGGTGGTAGGCGAGCCATAGGATGAGTGTGATGCCAAGTAAGAGGAGGAAAACGATTAGGCAAATGTAGTGTTCATGTTTGGGTTTGAAGCGTAAAAGTGTAGCATTGGATATAGAAAATCACTTTACCGGTTGAGAACATGACTAGTAAAAAATTAAACTTATTATACCGATGGAAGTGTTAACTGGTATAGAATGTCAAACTTTTTATACTGATTAGTTAATGAACCAGTATAAAAGTAGACATTTTATACCAATTGTGGAACAGGTATAAAAAGTCATATTTTTTATATTCTTTGATTTTATACTAGTTCTAAAACAAGTATAATTTTTTTTAACCTATATAAAAAGATTTTTTTGTTGGTTTATGAATCACAGATCAAAAATTAATAAGCAACAAACCCTTACAAAATATAGTAGTTCCCAATTGTCTTTAGAATAGAAAACGGAACCTTAGGTTCCTTCTTGATTTTCTCTCCTGATGGGGATAGGGAGAGTGTAATAGGAATAATGAGTGTGCTCACAGATGGAGATCATGACTCTTTTATGTAACCTCTGTCGATTACTTTACCAAAGTTTCAATAATTTCAATTTGACTTCTTTTAACAAATTAAAATTATTGTTGGTCTCTATACAATATATCTTTCATGACATATATGCCCTTAGTCATATTTATTTAATTAGATCACTTCATAAAGTTGGTTAATAAAATATAACGGCTCTAACACATTTATTGATTTGTTTTATATATATATATATATATATATATATATATATATATATATATATATATATATATATATATATATATCCATGTAAATCTGCATGTAAAACCAAATTAGTTTTCATTGCACCAATCACAATCAAACCTGACAATAATCACTAATGTTGACATAACTTGATGGAGATTGCTTTGAGGATGCTCCTTTAACATAAGATGATATTCTAAGTGGGTTGATGAAGCTTCTTCAAAGGGTGGACTCCATATGAACAATGATAATAGTGGAAGCAAATAGAGATGAAGAGATGAAGATGTTGGTGTTGTGTGGTCTTGGTAAATGTACTTCTAGGAGGTGAGGCCAACCATGAAAAAAAAGGTATGAAGAGCTCTAGAAGAAGACATTTCATAAGGTGAGTATTAAGGAAGAGAAGACTTGCAAATTTAGCAAAGTAACATTAAATTCAACAAAGTTCTAAATTTTACATAATGATTGTCTCTCCTTTTGTAAGTGGAGGAGTAGGCTAAAGTTCAATGAACTAAAAAAGACCTAGAACCTTCTTATGGCAAGGGGAAGGAATGAAGTCTTCCCCTTAAGTATCATCCAAGTTCAATGTTTAGGAGCCTCCCTTGATGTGGACATGTTCCAAAGGCTTCCAATGACCCATTTTCGACACATATTCACCTACATCAAGTCTATGATATGCTAGTTTACTCCAAAAGCTACTAAGCTTTTAAAACAAAACTAAAACTTGTTAATAATTCTTTTGTGAGAAGAATAATATATGTCATAGGAGTGTAACATTAATTACATTAATTTTTATTTTATTTATGTTAAGTTTTATGAATAAAATAAATTCTTTCTTACCTTTTATCTTGCTTAGTTCTTCATTTTGTCTCGTGTTTTGTATTTGATACGTTTTAGTTATTTTGTCCTATTTTACCTTTAATTTCTTTTGAGTATTTGAAATAAGTGAATAGGAAACAATTATGGTCGGAGATAACAAACTAGACCTCAAAAAGCATGATTGCACAACTAAATAATGATCTTAAGGAGAATAGTGTGTTGAGCACCAGTAGCCTCTAGAGAGCCATTATTGGGTAGTGAAAATTGGCGTTGGACGATACCTAATATTGTAGAATTAGCGGTGCTGATTTGATAAAGATCCCCCTAGTGTCCAACAGGTCTGAGATGATTGGACGATGACGCAACTGACATGTCAACATAAGATATTTATTCATGCTTCTAGCGAGGGTTTAGGCAAATTCCTCATTTTCTCCACTTGGCTTCACTAGGGTGCTTGGGAGAGAGACCTTTGGAGGCTCTCCCTTCTCCTTCATGGATCTCTATCTCCATCCATGGTTATTTTTTTCTCTTTGTGGGTTAAAAAAAAGATGGGTTACGAAGTGAAGATGGAGATGTGAATGAGAGACGCAATTGGAGCGTGGAACAACTGCTAAGAACCTTGGAAGAGTGTTTGCATATTCTTTTTTGTTTCCATTTCTTCCTTATCTCTTCATTTGTAAATCTTAAGTTCTCCATCAGGGTGATTTAAACCTGTTGTTGAGATTATATGTAATAAACTCATTTTTTGTGTACTTTGTGATGTTAATATATATGTATTTCTATTTCTATGTTTGTATTTGATTTCTATGTGTTTAATGAATGTGGTGACTTGATCACGCATAACTTTATAATTGGTTCTTAAGAATTTGGCAAATGTCGTTTGAACCTAAAATGAAAATTGAGTACCTAAATGAAACTTGCATATAAGGATATAATTTGATTCATTAATAATCTTAAATCTAATATATTGGACTTTGACAAGTTATCATAGACTTAAAGTCACTGGGAATAGAATTTGAGTAAACTTGTGACTTGATTTTAACATGAATTTGAAATTGAGATGATTATGAATGCATGAGAATGAAGTTAATGAAATATAATCTTAAAAAAAAGTTATAACTTATTACATTACAAAAGATACATTTACCATATGTTGACTAATATACTAACAAATACTCTAATTTATAAAAAAATATAAGATTATTTAAAATAAGAATAGTGTAGATAAAATCTGTAGTAAAAAAAAAAAGTAAGATTTAAAAAATAAAAGTTATAATTTAGAACAAGAGATAAGAAAGTTATATCATAATCTATCATTTACGTTTTTAATAAGAACAAGAGATAAGAATTTTATTTATTTAAATAGTTTTAAAGAACATGTTTTAAATTATATTATGCGTTTGAAATATTTTATTTTGATTTTAAATATAAAAGATAAAAATAAAAATAAAAGTAATAGAATTTTACAATTGAGTTACCAAGCTGTCCTTTCGACAGGCTAAACAAAATACATCTATATCAATCTAAATTCCAAGGTAATTCAAAACTTTATTTTAAAACATGGGATAAACAAACTATAGTCATAATTTTCAAATAAATTAGATAATTTGTTTCGTGTAATTGAGTCCTCAAGCAATATAAATTAAGGATCAACTTCAGGATTAAACACTATCTTTGATCGAACAAATCAAACCTATTAATTTCATGTACACTTGAAAGGGCTTGTCTCATTCAATCTACTTTTTTTTTTCTTTATACATGATTTATATTTTTTATTCTTTCATAAATTAAATATATTTTTTGCATGATAAAATAATGAAAAGTAAAATTTAGAAACTACGATTATAGAAAAGCTAGGAAAAAGAAATGGTAGGTGTGGCTTCGTTGTATGAACATGAGAGTGAGACGTGGGAACAGGTGATTGGCTATGCTTTTTGAAAAAAAAAGGAGGGTTGGAACATTAAGTTCGGCCTAAGTTTTCTGCCATCCATGATCCCATAATTAGAACTTATTAGTTCCACGTTCTCTCTTTTCTCTCACAACATAAAATCTGTTTCTCATTTCTGAATCAAACTTTTTTTTCATTTTTTTTTCTCTTCTCTTGGTCTTCTCATGAAATTTATATCTTCTCCCTCTCTAGGCTCATAGAGAGAGTAGAAAGGGATAGACATAAAAAGTTTGCATGTTTTCTATTCTCATTTTTTTCATCCCAACATCAACAACTATAAGTGGGAAGGGATAATAGGAATAGAAAGAAGAAACAACCAACATGTTGCAGAGAGCTGCAAGCAGCGCGTATTCATGGTGGTGGGCTAGCCACATCAGAACAAAGCAATCAAAATGGATGGAGCAAAACCTCCACGGTCAGATTTTTTTCTTATTATCTTCCTTCTATTCAAATCAAAAATCAATTGCTTTTAATCTTTTCAATTCATAATATAATTTAATTGCTGGGTTTGATCTTAATTCCACATTATTTGCTAGTTTGTGCCACATGGTTTGATTCCTTGAGCATGGAAATTTTGTGGCAAATTCATATGAGAGAGATTGAAATGGCTTGCTTTGTTTTCACTTGTCATGAATGAATGAACATGTAAGATTTGGATGTTAGTTAATTGTTGATTTCAACATTCAAATTATGTTTTGTTCACGCGCACATATATAAGTCTGCAAAATCAGAAGATTCAACTGATAATATGACCAATGTAGCAGCCATTGTAATTTGAGAACTTGCTGATGGATGTGTTTTAGCATGTTATATTTAAATTTTCTTTCCATAATTCGCAACATGCAAGGGATTAAATGCCGTTGTGTGATCAACAAATCTCACTTATATAAGTTATAGTTCTAGGAGAAGTTTATTGTATTTTTTCTTGAGTGTTTTTCTGTTTAGAAGGCTTATAGAGAAATTTATACATCCTATTTGCTTTTGAAAATAAAAATTATAAGAAAACTGCAGATATGGAGGAAAAGGTGCACGCTGTGTTGAAGCTCCTAGAGGAAGAGGGAGATTCCTTTGCGAAGAGAGCAGAAATGTATTACAAAAGGAGACCGGAACTGATAAGCTTTGTGGAAGAATCATTCAGGGCATACCGTTCTTTAGCAGATAGGTATGATCACATTTCAACAGAGTTGCAAAATGCCAACAACACCATTGCTTCTGTGTGCCCAGATCAAGTCCCATATATGGATGAGGACGATGAGGATTCACCCAGACCAAAAACTCCGAGAAAAATGGGAGAAGGGTACAAACCAAATGTTCCAAATGTTCCAAAGGTTCCAAAGCCTCCACTTAGAGATTTAAAAACTGTCATAACAGCAGCCACGAAGAAACTCAATACAAAGAAGGCAGCCACCGCAGCTGCAGCTCCAAAAGTTCCAAAATCTGGATTGAGCAGAAAGGCGGCACTTCAAGAGATGGACAAGCTGCAGAAGGAGATTCTGTCGTTACAAACTGTGAAAGAGTTTGTGAAGAGTACTTATGACAATGCCATTGCCAAGTACTGGGATACTGAGAACCAGATCAAGGCATTACAAGAGAAAGTGTCCAGTTTGCAAGATGAACTTGGCGAAGGTATTGCTATTGATGACGAGGAAGCCCGGTGTTTGATGGCGGCAGCAGCACTTAAGGCATGCCAAGACACATTGTCAAACTTGGAAGTGAAACAGTCTATATCACTTAATGAGGCCAAAGTTGAGTCTAAAAGGGTAAAGGAAGTGAGGGATAAGTTAAGTTCTCTGATGAACGAATGCAATTACGATCAAACCACTTCCAAAGGGCCAAGGCCCAGAAGAGATGTAAAAGAAATAGTAGGAACAACGGGCTTTGATGAAGAGGTGGAAAAATTGAATCAGCAGAAACAGGAGATGCAGGTATTGCAGGAGAAAATAAAAGAGCATTTTGAGGCTGGATCTTATTCAACTCTTACCGTGCAAGATATGGCAGAAAAGATTGATTCACTTGTTAACAAAGTTGTCAGCTTAGAAACAGCAGTTTCTTCCCAGACAGCTCTCGTAAGAAGGTTAAAAGTAGAAACAGATGAACTTAATTCCGTAGTTCGAACTCTAGAAAGTGATAAGGAAAGTTTGATCAATGATAAAGCTAAATTGAACGAGCAACTAAGTGACATGAATGAGAAGTTGCGTGGGGTACAAGATCTAAACCAAATTGTTGCAGACCAGAATAGCAACCTCCGAACCCATTTCACTGAGGCACATTGTAATCTTGATCAAATCTCGGAGAAAGTCCAAAAGGTGAAACCAGATGTGGTCAGTGAAATATCGCTACCCGAAAGGAATTCATCAAGTGAAGCTGAATCTGAGCATGGTCTAAAAGGACAAGATGCATTGAATCAAGATAGTGAGTTGTTGAATGATGAAAAGTCAAACAAGGCAAATAAGGCCACTGCTGTGGTAGATCATACTGCAACTTCAGATAAGAATGAAGTGGTAAAAGACAATGTAATTCATACTGTAAATTCAGATAAGGAGCTCAAAGTTGCTGAAGTGGCAGAAGACAGTGTAATTCATACTGTAAATTCAGACAAGGAACTCAAGGTTGGTGAAGTGGTAAAAGACAGTTTAATTCACACTGTAAATTCAGATAAGGAGCTCAAGGATGCTGCAGCGGAAAAAGACAGTGTAATTCACCCTGTAAATACAGAAGAGGAGCTCAAGGTTACTGAAGTGGTAAAAGACAGTGTAATTCCAGATGACAATCCTAAGGTCACAAGTTCACATGAAAATGATGTTAAGGTCACCAATTCACTAGAAATGAAAGATGAAAAACCAGTGGAAGACAAATCACAAAGAGAGTTGAAAGAAAGAGAGAAGTCCTCAGATTCTAGCCACAGTGATATTACAAAATCAACAGATGCTTTGAAAACTACTTCTGAAGATCAGGTCATCCAGGGTCATTCCCAGGAGCAAGGAATGTCAAAAGAAGATGAACCTGATTGGCAGGAAGTATTGAATGGAATGCGGGATAGGGAAAAAGCTTTGCTGTCAGAATATACTAACGCGCTCCAAAATTACGATGAGATGAAGATGAGACTGGCAGAAATAGAGAAGAAAAATCAAGATGCCCTCTTTGAGTCATCTTTGCAGTTGAAAGAACTGAAGACTGCAAATGCCTTGAAAGACGAAGAAATTAGACTCCTACGTCAGAAACTAGGTGTTCTACAGAAAGGCTTGGAGGGAAAGGGGGATTTGGTAGAGTTAACTTCAGTGCAGCCTGTAATAGAGAAAAATGACATTGAGGAATATTTGAAATCTGCAGAACCTGATACTACGACATCGGCCATTGAAGAGAAGTTCCGGGCGAGCATTGACGATATTCTAGGGGAGAACATAAATTTCTGGATAAATTTCAGTACTTCTTTTACCGTGATTCCGAGATTTGAGACCACTATAAAAGATTTGCTGAAGGAGGTAACAAGAATTGAGGACAAATGGAAATCATCAGAAGGAAGTAGTAGTGCAAAATATTCTTTGAAAACAGATGCAAAACCGATTTATAAACACCTTGCAGAGATTCTAAATGAACTAGCAGCGTGGTTGGAAAACAGTGCTCTGTTGAAGGAAGAACTTCAATGTAGATTCTCGTCTCTGTGTGAAATCCAAGAAGAGATAACGGCGGCACTGAAAGCAAGTGCTGAAGATGACGACTTCAAGTTCACCAGCTATCAAGCAGCCAAGTTCCAAGGTGAGGTTTTGAACATGAAACAAGAGAACAACAGAGTTGCTGATGAACTTCAAGCAGGTCTAGATATAGTAACAACTCTCCAACTTGATGGTGAGAAGGCTCTTGCAAAGATGAATGAGAAATTTGGACTCTCTAGTTCTAAGAAAACCCAGAGAACTACAGATTCAAACTCAGTTCCTCTGAGGTCATTTATCTTTGGTGTCAAACCAAAGAAACAAAAACAATCAATCTTCTCCTGCATGACCCCTGGAATGAATAGGAAATACCGTGCTCATAAAGGATAAAGCCATATGTAAATATTTGTATCACATGTCTTCAACTCCTATTATCTTCGACAAAATTCCTATATTGGTTTCGTTAGATAGAGTGTATTGAGATTGGAAATTGTCTTTTTTACTTAAAAGGAAGCAATCAATATTGTGCTTGTCTATAAATAGGCAGAAAGGTTATCAAGTGTAGACTCCAGTTTGTCCTTTGTATTTTGTGCCCTTTTCATCATATATGTATTAATCACTCCTTATACTTCGTTAGAAATATTGTGTTCCAAGTACCAAATTTTCTATGAATAAATCTTGTAAAGGAAGCTAAAGGCTTTTAGTGTGAAGTAAGATTCTCATAACTTTTTTATTGATATCACACAAGGACTTCTGTTAATTCTTTTCAGGAAAAATAGAATAAAAATAAGTATACTGCATCAGATAAATATGAAAAAAGTTACAGCTACAGTTGCATAACGATGAATAATCAAATTCGATTGGTTCCCTCAGAAAGCGCGGTGACACCTTCCCTTTTTGCTAAAAGAACCTTCACTTCACTAACGGTGATTTGCAGATGTATAATTAAGCTGAAAAAAACTACCACACAAATGATAGAGCTGAAAAAGTCGCATCAAAACTGGAAGCATCTGCAATGATATCAATGGGACATTGTGATTTATATCAATGAGACATAAAAGGAATAAATTGAAATTTAATCAAACCTATTTATAAGAATACGGGGAAAAGAAAGATAAAATAAATAAAACTTATATGCTATAATTTGAGTTACAAAGTGACTTTCATATAACTTAATTTTATAAAGGATAAGGATTTTCTTCACTTATTTACCGGGGTTGTTCAAGTAGGATTTAGATTCCCATTGAGATCTAATAAAATAGATGGATTAAATATTCAAATCCATCTTAACTATCATTTTCATTTATATAAATATATTTGTTCAATCCAATTTAAATTGGATTTAATATAAATTAATATATTTTGTCAATTACATTAGATGTAACATGGAATCGACCTTATGTGAGACCGACCAAACCTTATTTGACATGATTCCGAAATGATATACCAGCCGTGGGTTCAACTTGACTTGGATTAACTTGGTCCAACCTATCTTCATTCCACTTGAGTCTAATTCAACCTAGATCGACCAGACTTTGCTCAATCAAGACTCGGACTAACTTGACTTGAATGAGATGTGGTCAACTTCATTCGGTCTTTACCTGAGTCAACTCGACTCCACCTAAACTCAAGCTCATTCAAATCAACTTAGGCCCAAGCCCATTTGGCTCTCTACCTAGTGCAAGATAATAAAATGTCTAATCTCTTAGCTTTTACTAAGACTAACCTATCTTAAGTAGTCTTTTACTAGTACAAAAATACCGTACAACGTCAAATATTTTTGGCCTTTCACGTTGAATTCGAGATTGACGTTATATCAGGAGACATTAAATTGACGTCGAACATAGAACAAATCGACGTTAATCAAATTAACTTCGAATTTTGTCAATATTCAATGTTAATCAATTTTTTTTGTTTTTTTTAATTAACTGTGATCCTCTCTTACAACTCTACCAGACTTGAAACGCAGAAAAACAACAAATTTCAGTTTTTTATATTTAATAAAACATGAACTGTGAACGTGTAGTGTAGTATCAACAACAAACAATAACAAACAAGTTCAATCAAACAACTACAACAAACAGGTTCAACCAAACAAAAGCAACAAACAAGTTTAACAAATAAGTTCTTCAAAACGAAAAACGAAAATTAACATTCAAATTGATGTCGAATTACAAATCTAAACGACGTTTAATAATTGTATTTATTTACAAAAATGTCACTAGTCATTTTTAACGTTAGTTATTTAGTGGTTGGACGTTGAACGCGTGACGTTATACGTTATTTTTGCAATAGTGTTTGTAACACTTAAGTTGAATAGTGTGAAAACATTGTTAATGTATTTTCTCTTCATGTTTAAACATGTTTCACATAACTTAGTTAATTATGATAATTAGGTAGTACAAATAAGAACTAATACAACACTTTTGACAACTAATTGAAGATTGTTAGCTTCAATTGATAATGTTGTAAAAAGATGAGTTTTTGCAAGAATTATGAGGAAAAAAAAGGAAACTTTGCATTGTAATAAGTGATAATGAATACTAACATATATAAACTAGGATTTATTAATACTTCAATTCAATAATGTTATTTTCTAGACTTCGTTTATTTCTTGTTTTTTCTTTTGTCTATCTTCTACAAATCTTTCCTGACTTCTTTTTTATTATAGTATTTTTTACAATTTTTGGACAGCTTTGATAAAAATTAAGTTTTTCGTTTCGTTAACCGTTGGATCAAAACACATAGTTCTTTAGTTTGATCTGTGGGATCGCCGATTGAAGGTCTATAGTTAGAGATATATGCCACGGACAGTTGTGCGTTAAGTTAGAGGGGTTGAGCATTGTCTAAATGGTTTAATCTATGCAATGTTTTTTTATGTGATTGTAATATATGTGGATGATTGAATAAGATAAAATTGGGTAATCTATGATTATTACATTAGAAGTGTAGGTCTTAGGAAGAAGTGATGGGCTATGAAAGGCTCTAGGTGTAAGCTTGGGCTGACTATATAGATTTCACCTTGTAAAATATCCAGGAGAGTGGTGGAGAATGTTTGACTCAGCAAAACTCTATGAGCTTGGACTTCCACAAAATACCCAGAGAAGAGTAGTTCAAAGTAGACTTTGTCCCCATACTCTAGGGGAGTAGGAAGGAAAAGTTAGTTTGACTTTAGAGATGAACTAGTTTGGGTGGTAAGCTACATGTGAGGATTTTGATGTTGTTGATATCTAACACTGAGACGACATGGGAAGATGTAATTTTTGTTGTAAGATAACCAAGTTTGTGAATGAATATAAGATATAATGTTGGTTGTAATATATTGGATGAGATAGTATCTTATTTGTTTCCATTTTATTGAAAGTTAATGTTTTGATTATGATTAGCTCACCCTTGCGTGTTTGCATATGTGACTACGATCGTATTTTATACGAGAACATGTATTAATGCAGGTCTAGAGTAACGAGGAGTACTGGATCTTATAGTGGAAAGAGAGTGTTTTTCGTATTTCCTAATAAATTGAACTGTGTTTGAAACTTTTTATATTTATTATTAAAAATTATTATGGATATTTGAAGTTGGAATTTATTTTGAAGGATTGAATAAATATATTTATTTCCATTAAGTGTTATATACGCTTTAACTGTTATAAAAGTTGTGAATTAAAAGTTTTTTAAATTCATTAATTTTACGAAGGAATTTAGTAGCATATTATGGAGTGTTACATTTTAGATGGTTTTGGAGTTGATTTGTTTTATTTGCTCCACAATATATATGAATCAAGTTATTTTTAAAAATAGTTTAAGAGATTTCAATTTACTCTAAAGACAAAATAAAGAGTTAATCACGTAATTATAATTTCTCTACATCACAATATAAACAAATTTTCATTGTATATCTTGTTCCATCAGCAATGCAGATTCTTCAGCGGAGTTCATGTCAACAACTCAGCTCGCATGCGAGGAATGTTAAAAATTAAGTACGAGTGAAGCACAAGTTAGAAGCAAACGTTTTGTAAACAATAATAATTTTTTTCATGCTGTAATACGTTTTTAATGTAAAATTAAAAGATAAGATTATTTCAAGTGTCCATGCCATTCATGTTTATCATGTGAAAACACAGTTGTAATCTTTATGGAAGACAATCCTAAGCCAAACGAAATCATTTCGGGTGTTAAAATTTTCTTTCCGATATTCAACATAACCGTGTATCTATAATTCATTCAAAACTATTAGACAAGCTAGAAGCGTCTTGAATCAGTTAATTCATGTACTCCATAGTTATCCCAATCATAACTTGTTATTCAAAACCAAATCTAATGAAATCTAAACACAAACTCGAATAATATGAGCACTGTGCTGTCAAGTATACGTTCTTTTTCTTATTTAGGGACACTTTTCAAGTACTCAATTCTCTTGTAGCTATCAATTATCTACATAACACTTGATGCTCTCAGAAATTCCAATTCTATATTACTAACATATACGAACAGTCGATGCTCTTAATTTTTTCAACCCTCGAACCAACACTGAGGTTCTTTCAATTATTCAATAACATTCCTCAATCATTCAATAACATCCCTCGATTATTCAAATAACACCTCTGAAGCTATATCGGCTCCCCTTCCACGGGCTATGTACAGGCCAACGTGATGCATCAACTCCTGCAGCATAGAAACAAGAATAAATTCATAAATAAGCATTGAAAAAAAATACACCCATCTTATCAGAAATGTCTATTTGAATTTTTTTAATTTATCATGTAAGATCAGCATGACAATTGCTTGCAATTTGACAAGACACAAACCATGTTATTGCTCGCACAAGTTATTCTGGAAAAAGTACCAGAGCTCATAACTAGAGGTTATTGCAAAGTGTTAATTGTCATATATTAACAGAGAACGGATACATTTTTCCCAGCATAAGTCGGCATTCCTAGATATAATATATTTACGTCCTTATTGTCAGATGAGTTTCCATCGAGATTCTGTTCATTATTCTACTTCCAGGCTATTGAGATTATGTTTATCATCTCTGCAATACAAGTCAGCTCTGAAAAATAATTTCAGTGCAAGGTCGACACTAATCATAGCCAGCACTAGAAAGAATAGCTGAATTGTCTTCTGACTGAGTGCAGATGTTTAGGTAATTAAGATATAAATATAGGGCAAATAAACATTAAAAAAAATGAAGTATTCCAGCAAAAGCCAACTTCAATTTGACCAAATACCTGTGGATGAGATATGAAAGCCTTGTTAGTTTTGGCAACATGTAATGGCAAATCATAAGTAGCACAAGCTTGGGAAGACACTATCACATTTTCCAGAGGAGAGAGGAAACCACGGTTTCTTGCAGACAAGACAGAAGAAACAAAATCCAGCACGCATATATCAGTGCATATCCCAGCAACCAAAATCTGCAACAAGAAAAACCCAGATCCTTAGAACCTCAACAAAAATCTCATGAACTAATGAAAATAATATCCAAAATATGTCAACCTATGGCAAGAAGAAGTCTAGACAATTTTCATATATAGGAAAAAAAATGTTTTATTTTAACAAAGCAACAGTGTAAGAGATTTTAATATGCTGATTTAGAGCAAAGTTTAATCCTTTCAAATTTCCATTTGAGTTTTGGCCCCAGCTATAAATTTTGTGGTTTTAGTCCCTATAGTTTTATCTATTTAGCTATGATCCGTATCAGTAAGTAATAATTTGTATATTTTCATAATGTGAGTTTTAATCCTATAATTTTCTTTCTGTATATTAAAAGTAAATTGTCCAGATATTTTATTAAGAATCGGTCGAGTATTTTAACTTAGTAAGATATTGGTTACTTATACACAACTAGAAAGTAAAAACTACAACACCATAACCAACCCTAACATCGAAACAGGTCTTAGACCACCTGTTTCAAAAGTGAAGAGTCTCTTGTGCAACATTAGTTACTCCAATAACTGAGCACTTTTCTGCTTAAAATTTATACAGTAACAGATACTCGATTTCAAAGGAAAGGCTTACTTGTTTTATCTCATTATTTTTCACCCAATCAATGAAGACATTTGAACCATCTTTCTCAGTTGACCCAAGGAATCCATCAATGCAGTCTTTTTGCCTGAGTGTTGCATTGGGGTCGTTTTCCAACCACAGGAGATCTATAAATTCAGAGGAAACCAAACCAAAAAGCTAATAAGCACATATCCACTCAACAACCCAATATTGATAACGAACTCAAACCACATTACAGGTGAAAACTAAATAAGGTAGCGTGTATCACACTAACAGGACAAGACAGAAAGTTCTCCTTGTTCCTTTCTGTTTGTTTCAACCGATAAACCATGTCACCTTTTAAACATTCCATTCCAACACGTCTGTACCAAAAACTAGGTACAACTACAACAACAATCTGATATAAAGAGTCATACATGACTTTTAAAGCAAATACCATATAAGTAAACTTTCCCACTACAATTGCACGATAGTACAAAAGAAGTACTCGAAGTAGATTTTAAATAAATTCTAAAGGAAATTACCAGGAACGAGTTTTTCTTCGTTTGATCCTATAATACAGTGTGGTGGATAAGGGGGTTCGGGTTGGTCGGGTTGATGGCAATCAAGGAAAGCAAAAATCGGCCACTTTCTCTCAGAGAACGCTTTGGAAAGCCTCACAGATTCCTCCACCATATGAGAAATTCGCTCATCCGGTTGTTTCGGCGCCTTCGCAACACCAAAAGTGGCAAAACCGAAATTGCGCCACACAATAATATTATAAACAAAACGAAAAAATGTAATAATAATTAATTACATAGCAAGTAAGTACATGAAAAAATGCCGACGAAAGAGACAAAGGAGAATCCCTGTTCATTGAATGGTTTTACCAAGTTATTATAAGAAACAAAAAAAAAGAAGTATATATATATTTACCAAATTGCCAGCGCCAACGGTGCAGAAGCCATTGACAACATCGACGAGTACGAGGCCGGTTTTGATGTTTGGCGACAACGTGAAAGGTTGTTGGTTGACGGGGATCTCCTCTCTCAGGAGCTCCACAGTGTTGGAAGAAACCATGTTTCTGAAACCGTGTTTCTGAAACCGTGTTGTTTGAGCCAAGATTCTTACGGCGTTTGAGGGATGAATTCAGACCTTGACCAAACCACATTATTATAACTTATAAGGTTTGAATCTTAATTACATATTAATTATTAAATATAATAAAGGGGCCTCATCATTTTCTCGTGGGACTAGTGAACGAGGAGAGGACCAATTTGTTGGATGCCACTGCGTAAACTATTAGTTATCTTTTAATATTGAAAGAAACAAAATATTGCTTTATTCACCTCTCTTAAATAGTTATCCCGTGATAAAATAATGAGTATTAATAAATTTAGTTTAATACTGATATATTTTATAAACATTTTATATTAGTATATTTTATTAATGTCAAATGGGTAATTTAAATAATTTTTAATATGCAAAATATTTATTAAATAACATTACTTAAAAGAAACCGGTGCATAGATATCCTAGTAATGGATACCTCTAATTGGAACCACTAGTAGATGAAGCGGGAATGTGCTTTGTATCTCTTATGGTATGATGTTACTGACACCAGTATTATTTACAAAAATAAATTTACTTAAATTGGAGGACTATGTTGGATAGGAGTGGTAGAACGGACCAATCTGGTCTGCTTAAATCCTACTTAATTTTAATATTTTAATATGTAAAAAACAAATTAGGCTGATTTAATGGATTAATTTTTATAACTATGATTTGTTAAATTATTAGATTTTATGTTAAAATTTTCACATCAACTAGATAAATTAATTTAAAATATATAAATTAGTATAAATTAATTTAAAATATATAAATTAGTATAAATTTTATCCGCCCTATAAAATTGAATTATATTTAAAATTTACTTATTAACTGAACCACGGGACTCCCTTTTGCCACCCATGGTGGATATTGTATAGTTGCAAAACTCTCTCCTTCTCCGGTTTCTATTTCAAAGCATGTCGCAATTCAGTTGGCACATCAAAGAATAGTTCATGTACACATCAAATTTCACAAATCAATAGTTATTCGTACGTTAATTTTTATTTTAAAAGCATTTTAATAGGATTGACAAGGTTAATTAAATGATGCAACCACATTTTGTTTTTATTTTTAAATAAAAGGAATACAAAACAACTAATGGTTAAATATTAAAAATTTATGAACAAATTGTTGGTTTAACTAGTGCTAAGCTGATCTTTCATTAAGATTAGTTCATACATCATGAACAAAAAAGCTTAACTTGTTTATATATTCGTTAATCAATTACTTATTAAGAGTTAATTTTTATATTATATCAGTATAAAGATTATTTTGCTGTTAGCTAATTCAAAATATTAACTAATTATTTATACAAGATAATAATCACATCGATACACAATATATAATAATAGTATAATTTGTTTTTACAAATTTTTCTTTAAACTATTTTTATATTTTCTATATGATCATTCTTCATCCATCTTTTAAAGTATGAAATTCAAAATATGTAATCGAATAAGATGTTTAAACTTTTCTACATATTTAGATATAGACATCTCTTCTTATATTAAAGTAAAATTTCACCTCTTTATAGTAAACTTTACACTATCAGACAAAAATTATGTAAATAACTTCTTTTTAAATATTTCTTAAGTGATAGTTGTTGTAAAATTGCTGACAAAATCACGAACAAAATTTCCTGAGGCGTGTAGAGTCACTGTCCTTAAGGACTTATCCGCGGTGTATTGCACAAGTCCCCCAGGATACAACAGGAACTTCCTAGAATATATCTGAGGATCTCAGAACTAGCAAGAAAATCTATAAGTATATACCCAGGATAGTTTTAGGAAAGAAAATGAGAGAATGGGAGAAGAGAATTTTATGATGATGAATTTTCCATGAATCTGGAAATGAGCAAATGGCTCATTTATAGGTGGAAAAAATCAAACCGTTGCATTAGAAAATGAACGTTGCAGTACGGTTGGCCAAAGACGTTGCTTCTCAACGTATACTTCAACGTTGCAAAGGTTAACGTTGCTAATCAAACGTTGCAACAACGTAAACTTTCTTTTGCAATATAATAATATTTTTATAACAATCCCCCACTTATTGCAAAAGGAAAGTTAAAAGAAAATGTCTTTGTTCCAAACAGTTCTGTCTCAAAAGTGATTTCTCTTTTTGCAGGTAATCCTTTTTCAAAAGAAAGATATGTCATCTTTGTGTAAACTTGAAAAATGGTTGTATAAAGCAATAGCGCAAATCTTTGTTCTGATGAATAATCAAAGATTGAAAGTAAGATAAGAGTATTTATATCCTGGGTCTTATAAGATGTAATGCATCAGAGCTGGTATAGCAAGCTATATGAACCAGTCTTAGATCGAGAAACTTAACACACAATGTAATTGGTATAGCAAGCTATATGAACCAAAGACACTTGACGTGTGTTAGAGGTTTATCAATCACAATACATCCCCACAATTCTTGCTGTTACCGCTGTGTTGCGCTAATTAGGCCATGCGCGTGCCCGGTATTCATGAGTGCTCTAGAGATCATGCCAAGATCTCATGCAAGCAGCCCCACTTGACACTCATATAGGTGATTTCATCAAGTGTATGCTGCAAATCATACACCACCCATAAGGGATATGAAAATCATTAAAACTTTGTTTAAGACAAAATTCTATCACCGTATAGAATTTTAATGACAAAGTTTAACCTCTCATTAATGCAGTCTCTAGCACTATCACACACACCATAGGAAGGGACATAATTGATTAGAATCAATTTAGTGCTATCAGAACTAACAAGTGACTTGTTTTTACCCATATGAACCTTATTCATGGGATCTCCAATCACAAAGGTTGGGTTACCATCACTTGTTTGTTTGTCAGTGGCTTAAGTCCCATTCCCCTCGATGTTTCTAAGATCATATTTCTTCCCAAGGGTTTTGTCAGAGGATCTGCTAGATTCCTTTCTGACTTCACATAGTCAATGGAAATAGTTCCACTCTTTAGCAGCTGCTTCACCAAATTGTGTCTCAATTGGATATGTCTATTCTTTCCATTGTAATTCTTGTTTTTAGTTATAGCTATTGCCGATTGGCAATCACAGTGTATTGACACTGATGGGGTTGGTTTCATTCCTAGTGGAATGTTTGCTAAGAAGTTTTTCAACCACTCAGCCTCACTACCAGCCATCTCAAGAGCGACAAACTCAGATTCCATTGTTGATCTTGCAATAATAGTTTGTCTGGCTGATCTCCATGTAATCGCACCACCCCCAAGTGTGAATACATAACCACTAGTGAATTTTGTCTCATCTGAATTAGAGATCCAATTAGCATCACTATACCCTTCTAGTACAGCGGGAAATCCACTATATTCAATGGCATAATCCATTGAACCTCTTAAGTATCTCATAAGCCTAGAAAGTGCATCCCAATGTTCTTGATTTGGACATTGAGTGTACCTACTCAGTCTACCTACTGCATAAGCAATATCAGGTCTAGAAAAGCTCATCAAGTGTAGTAAGCTCCCAATTATCTGGGCATACTGAGGCTGAGATAATGATTCTCCTCTATTTTTCATTAATTTAGAGTTAGCATCATAAGGGGTACTCACTGGTTTTAAGTCATAAAATCTGAACTTCTTAAGTAGTTTCTCAATGTATTGTTCTTGGGATAGTAGTATACTATCTCCCTTCCGTATGATTTTAACACCTAAAATTACATTGGCTTCACCCATGTCTTTCATTTCAAAGTTCGATCCTAGAAATAATTTAGTTCTAGTAACAATCTCATTGCATGTACCAAAAATTAACATGTCATCCACATACAAACATATAATGACGCAATCACCATTTTCAAATTTAGAGTACACACATTTATCAGCATCATTAGGTGAAAAACCATCACATAGCAATACATTATCTAGTTTTTCATGCCACTGTTTTGGTGCTTGTTTCAATCCATACAAAGATTTTAAAATTTATTCTCTTGACCGGGTACTACACACCCTTCAGGTTGAGTCATATAAATTTCCTCCTCTAAATCACCATTCAAAAAGGCAGTTTTGACATCCATTTGGTGTATCACTAGCTTATGGATGGCTGCTAAAGCTAACAAAACTCGAATAGAGGAAATCCTAGTTTCAGGGGCAAAAGTATCAAAGTAATCTATGTTGGGTTTTTGAGTAAAACCTTTTGCTACTAATCTTGCCTTATACTTCTCTATGGATCCATCAGGATGATACTTTTTCTTAAAGATCCACTTACAACCAATGGGTTTTGCTCCTTTAGGCAAATCTACTAAAGTCCAAGTATTGTTTTTCTGAATTGATTCAATTTCAGTCTTAATGGCCTTATCCCACTGTTTTGCATCAGGAGCACTAATGGCTTCTACAAAGTTACATGGATCATTGTCAACAAGATAAGTATAAAAGTCATCTCCAAAGGAAGTTTCCTTTCTCTGCCTTTTGCTTCTTCTCAAATCCTCATTTAAGGTATTACTATTATCATTATCATCAACAGGTTGAGACATCTCACTCACCTTTAAGGGAAATACATGTTCAAAAAATTCAGCATTTTTCGTCTCCATTATAGAATTTCTTTCAAGTATATCACTTTTAAGAACTAGAAACCTATAGGCAGCACTATGTTCAGCATAACCTAAGAACATGCAATCAGAGGTTTTTGAGCCTATTTTCCTTTTCTTAGGATCAGGTAACATCACCTTAGCTAGGCACCCCCACACTCTTAAATATTTAAGGTTAGGTTGGTAACCTTTCCACAACTCATAAGGAGTTTTACCGGTTTTCTTATGAGGTATTCTATTTTGTAAAAAACATGCAGTAAGCAAGGCTTCTCCCCAAAGGTTATCAGGTGCACCAGAACTAATAAGCATAGCATTCATCATTTCCTTAAGGGTTCTATTTTTTCTCTCAGCTACTCCATTAGACTCAGGTGAATATGGTGGAGTTACCTCATGGATAATACCTTCTTTAACACAAAAATCATTAAAAAGCACATACTCACCACCTCTATCTGATCTAATCCTTTTAATTTTCTTATTCAACTGATTTTCTACTTCTGCTTTGTAGGTTAAAAACACATCAAAGGCTTCATCTTTGTGTTTGATTAAGTATACTTTGGTGTATCTAGAATAATCATCTATAAAGGTCACAAAATAATTTTTACCTCCTCTAGACATGGTTTGTTTCATATCAGCTAGATCAGTATGAATTAACCCTAATAGCTCAGTTTGACGTTCTACAGAGAAACATGTTTTTTTTGTTATTTTAGATTCTACACATATATCACATTTACTACTCTGTTTATCATGCATATTAATCAATCCTAATTGTTTTAATTTCATAACATAGGAAGAATTCAGATGTCCTAATCTAGCATGCCATATATCATACGAGTCAACAATATAAGCAGAAGAAGATGATTCATTAATATTAAGAATGAAGAGTCCTTGATCACAATATCCCTTCCCCACGAAAACATTATTTTTTGTCATAATGATCTTGTCAGACTCAAAAGTCACTTTAACCCCCACTTTTACCAGTAGTGATACAGAGATTAAATTAACTCTGATTGATGGCACATGTAGCACGTCACTCAAGGCCAGAGTCTTTCCAGATGTGAGTTTGAGAAGAACTTTTCCTTTTCCCAGAACAGGAGTGGTCCTGGAATCACCGAGGTAGACGTGTTCTTCTCCATCCCCTACACTAGTGTAAGAGGTAAAAGCACTTCTGTTTGCACAGATATGCCTGGTAGCACCAGAGTCTACCACCCACTTGCTCACATTGGTCATCAGATTTACTTGAGAAACGACCGCAGCAATAATGTCATCTCCTTCTACTATATTAGCCTTAGGAGGATTGTCGTTTCTTACTTTGCGCCTGCACTGTGGTGCATGATGGCCTGGCTTCCCACATACGAAGCAATTTCCTTTCTTTTTAAAGTTGGGTTTAGATTCATGGGGACGAGATTTAAGAAAATTATTTTTCTTTTTGTGATCAGGTTTGTATTCGTACCTTTTTGGAGCAGGTTTTCCTTCTACTATATTTGCTTTCGCAGATAAAGCTTTGGCCCTTGTAGTAGCAGACTCCTTTCTGTTGGTATCTTCAATTATTATGTGTGTAATGAGTTCTGGTAGAGACATTTGCTTGTGCCTGTGTTTCAACTGTTGTTTGTAATCTGTCCAGGATGGCGGCAATTTCTCGATCAGAAGTTCTGAAACAAATTCATCCGGTAGTAGAATGTTTTCTGCTTTGATGTCTTCGAGCAACTTGTGGTATTCGTTGATTTGAGTTTTTATGTCCTTGTCTTCAATCATTTCCCAACGGTAGTAATTTCCTATGACGAATCTTTGTCTGACGACATCTTCGGCAGTGTATTTGAGAATCAACGAGTCCCAAATGTCCTTTGCTTCCTTGTAGGAACAGTACACATCGAACAAATCATTAGAAAGTGCACTAAGCAGAGTGTGTCGGCATACCTTGTTTGCATAAGTCCACTCTTCGACTAGTTTTAAGTTTGAAAGAATAGTGGAGTCGGGCTTCGGAGATGAAAGAGCAACAACAACTCCATACATGTCTAAAAGTGTGGAAACGCGTTCTTGCCAACGTCGGAAATTCTGTCCAGAGAAAATCTCGATTTTTGACACGTCCGGAAGAGATTTTGCGAAGACCGTCTGGGTTCCGGAAACAATATTCTGAGTCTCCGGGATTGAGTTGTTGTTGTCAGCGATAAGTCCTTAAGATTGTTGTAAAATTGCTGACAAAATCACGAACAAAATTTCCTGAGGCGTGTAGAGTCACTGTCCTTAAGGACTTATCCGCGGTGTATTGCACAAGTCCCCCAGGATACAACAGGAACTTCCCAGAATATATCTGAGGATCTCAGAACTAGCAAGAAAATCTATAAGTATATACCCAGGATAGTTTTAGGAAAGAAAATGAGAGAATGGGAGAAGAGAATTTTATGATGATGAATTTTCCATGAATCTGGAAATGAGCAAATGGCTCATTTATAGGTGGAAAAAATCAAACCGTTGCATTAGAAAATGAACGTTGCAGTACGGTTGGCCAAAGACGTTTGTCGCAACCGGAATCGCGACGGGACGACGATCCGAAAAATAAAACGGGTTTTGAAAAGAGATTTTGGAGTCGCCACCATAGTTTATTCTGGAAAACTACGAAAAAACCATAAAATGATAAGGCATGGTCAAATAGAACCAGATTCTTGGTTCGGGAGTCGGTTACGTGTAGGGAAGGTATTAGCACCCTACAACGCCTGCCCTAGGGCAGTACCTTTAACTAAATGTGCGAATATGGATGTGGTTTTCAAAATGTTTAACTTTCCCTTAAAATAAGACTCTAAAGAAACAAACAATATTTTTTAGTTTTTTGGGCCCGACAAGGATTGACCTTGCTCCTACGTATTCTCATGTGAGAAATCAGGGTTACGTAGTTCTTTTAGAAAACTGCTTGAAAATTTGTTTGAAAAATTTGCTTGAGAAAATGACTTTGGATTTTTGGGAAAGTGAACCTGACAAGGACTGGCCTTGCTCCTACGTATCTCCACTTTTGATGGAGAATCAAGGATCACGTAGTTCTGGCTAGGCGATATTGTTTGTAGTTTTGAAAAGTAGATGTTTTTAGTTTTTGAAGATTTTTTATGTTTTTGGTATTTTCATTTAGGAGAATGAAAAGGTTTTTAGCACAAGGACGATGCGTGCGATCACACATGTGCCTAAACCTTTAAAACATATTTTGGCGTTTTCTGAAGAAAGAGAAAAGGTTTTCAGCACAAGGACGATGCGTGCGATCACACATGTGCCTAAACCTTTAAAACATATTTTTCTTGCATTTTTTTTTTTGTCAAATTTATTATTATTATTATCTTGATTACTTATTTTTTATGATTTTATTTAAGAGATAATAATTTAAAAGAAAAGATTAAGAACATGAAATCAATTTTTATTTTTTTACAATTTTTAATAAAAAATATTCACAGAATAAAGATACGATAAGCTTAAGAACATAATGTTAAAAGGAAAATTATTTTTGGAGTTTTATGATTTTATTGGAGAAACTAATATTGTAAAAACTTAAGAAAACCAATTTTTATGATTTTTACAAATTTTATTTAAAAGATATTCATAAAAGAGACATCAACACTTTAAAGAATATTTTTATGATTTTTATTGATTTTTAAATTATTACCGAACTAATAAAATGAGCTAAAGAGGAGGTGAAAAGAGTGTCTCTTATCTGGGCCCAATTATAAGGGGTGCACATGGAAGATTGGGGCGCATCTCGCAATAGTGGTCCGGGTCAAACATTTTCTTTTTGTTTGCAAAAATAGGATGGGCTGAAGCTCAACAAAATGGGGAGTGTGAATGGAATTAGCGTGATGGCAGACAGAGAGAAAGTAACCGAATAGGTAGGCCCAAGGTTTTGTTCCAAGCAGCAACATTAGGGGTTCTACTACTTTTCTCAGTGAAGCTCTTCCACCTCCACTATACCGCGACGGAGGGACTCCAAGGAGGCATCGGTCTCCTCTCATGTGCGCTCACGGAGCAACCACGGCAACGGCCACCGCACCGAGAGCTAGGGCGTCGTCGTAGCCACTGATCACCGTCGAGGTCGCTGCAGGCCATTGCGCCAATCTCTTCTTCCTCTTTTCTTCCGCCCGCGAGAGAAAGACCCTCACCTCTCCACGCCGCGCCAACGCCGTCATCGACGAGATCACCCACCGCGAGCCATGAGTCCAGGTCGCGGTCACGCGGCTGAGATCACGGAGAGGAGTAGTGCGGGTCTGAGGAAGCTGCCGCGAGAGTGGCGGGGATGGAGGCGATTCGGGATGGTCGACGAAGGGACAAAGGTGGGTGGCTGGTGTTAGGGAAACTTCACGGTGATGTTGGGTTGCAGTTCGGAGCTGGGTGAAGGCAGTGACGGAGATTGACGGTGGTGTAGTGAGGAGGATACGAGCTCGCGGTGAAGAGTGTTACTGTTACATTGGTTGCTGAAATGCTACAGGGTGGTTGATGAACGAACTCTAGTGAAGGAGATGAATGGGAAACTGGTTGAAGATTGGATGGTTACGGTCGAAGAGTAGCTGAGGGATCTCCAGTGAGTAGTGTGTGATAGGTGGGAAGATACAGGTTATGGGTGAGATGATCAATGGAGGGCAAAGGGAGTTTGTCAGTATGAGTACGAGGGAGGATGATGAAGGTGATCTTCCCCACTAGCCGTGGGTGTATTTGATGGATGAAGATTGGTCAGAAGTTGGAGTTCGGCCGTGAGGTGTGGATGAAGAAGCAAAGGGAGTCAGTACCCCCCAGGTGTTGGAGATGATGGAGAAGAAGTTGAATATGTTGGCCGAATGGTAACAATGAAGATGGTGGGCTGGGGTGGTGAATATGGGAGCTTGGCCATACGCGTTAGTAGTGGAAGGCATGTACAAGTACTCCAGATGGTTGGGTGCAGTGATTATTCGGTATCAGACATACGCAAACATTCACAACAGGCATCCATTTAACAGTAACGCATGCAAATTTAACTCATGCAAATTTAGCATCAACTGAGACATGTTCAAGTTCAAATATCCAAACTCAGTAAATCAAAAAGTGGAAGGCATTACTTACCTCTTGAAGCTTGGTTCACTCTTTGCTATCCTCGTGCGTCCGATCTCCTCTTCCTCTCTTTGGTTGGCTCTCTTTTTAACAAGGTGTTCCTTCCCCAGTTTCAGTCCTGGGCTAGTCTCCCCGTCTGCTTCTCCTTGGTGAGAATGGAGTTTAGGGTTCGGCCATGGTATATGAATAAAGATGATGGTTGACGGGAGATGTGGTGGAAGTAGCAAGTGAGTTGGGAAGAAGAAAAAATGATTTGGATGGTTACGGGTCGGTTATTGGAGGTGAATGAAGAATGGTTAGTGGTGAGGGGTGGAGAGTAGTGTGTTCGAGATGGATATGGTGGTGATGATCTTGGCTGTGTGCAAAATGGAGGATGAAAGAATCAGGATGATGGTGTAGTTATGAGGTGTTTGAGGGTGGCTTTCACAATGGGTGAATTTGCATAAGTGTGGATGCTGGAGGTTCCAGGTTGAAGGTGAGTGAGTACGAAGGTTCCTCCTCAGAGTAGAGAAAATCCCTGCTAATGAAGGGCTGCCTCTGGTGGAGGACAATAGCAAGTGGAAGTGCCCGCAGAAACGAATCTCCTCCTATTTTTTAAATGCCAGCAAGCAAACCATACTGTCAGTGGAGATCTTGGTGGGAAGTGGGGATAGTGGAAGCTGTTATGGTAGGGAATCATAGTGAAAGTTTGGAAATGGAATGGTGGAAGTTGTTACGGTGGGGAATAGTGGGAAACAGTAGTGGAAGATTGTTGGCAGTCATGAGTGGAGGGTTAGTGAAGTGGGGGAAGGTAGATGGTGAGAGGAGCACTGAAGTTTATGGTCGGAGCACTCACGGTAACGACTGAAGCACTGAAAATTAAATGCAAATGACCCCACCACTCTCCATCCAAAGTCAAGATGCTGGACTTGGGTTGTTTCTGGACGAGCTACTGCTGTTTCTTTCCTTGCTCTCGGTGACTGCCATGTGATTTGTTGATGCTGGACCGTGGGCTGCCCCGAAGAGGTCGTGACTTCTTTACTCAATGTGCTACTTCCTTCCATCTGAGACACCTTCCAAGCTGTTGGACCAAGCTTCACCAAGCTTCTCTCGGACTGTGCAGGTTGCTGGTTTGATGTATCATGATGAAGCATTTATTTTTCTTTGTGGGACATGAGCTTCCTTTAACTGGACATGCAGCTGCTTCTCTGGTGTTACAATTTTAAAAAAACAAAACCTTCCATGAATTAAGTGGTGGTCCCTTTGGTAGAAGCCGTGTGGTTTTTAGTGGTGTTGATCAGTTTTCTTCCATCAAAGCTTAGTACCCTTTCACGTGTTACTTCTTATTCATGTCGGGCTCCACACTACTGGACTAGCTGGATGCTTCATCTTACACACTTCAATCAAGGTGGCAGCTCATCAACTTAGGCCGAGACACTTCCCCTGGAAGTGCTGGACCATGGAACACCTTCCTCTTGGTAGATGCATGAAGTGCAACCCTTTGCTGGATTTTCCTGAATGTACATGCCTTGTGCATGCAGCTTTAGAATGGTATAGGTCATGACATGCTACTGCAAGGCCGTGATCAATGCTTCCTATTCCAACAAAGCCTTATGCTTCTGCGTGAATGAATTACCACGCACACCAACCAATAATTTCCCTGGACGAGTGGTAGAACGAATTGGGCGAGCGGCAGAGGATGGAGAACAAACAGGACGAGCAGTCGATGAACCAGGAGTGATCAGGACGAACGTCTCACCACACTCTTTGCCGAACGCTATTTGTTTCCGGATCGAACGTTCAAACCGAGCGTTCAAGTGAAGACCGAACGCTCATTAAGCCATATAAACCGAACGCTCAAAATCAATCATACATCAATAACGAGCGCCCAAAACCGAACGCTAATCATCAGCCATACATCAAGACCGAACGTTCAAACGAGAATAAATAAACTCAAAACCGAATGTTCACTACTATGACCGAACGTCCGAAACCGAACGCTGAAGACAAATATCATGGAGACCGAGCGTTCAATTTGAAGACCGAACGCTTATTACACAAAATAACCGAATGTTTAAATAAACAAACTAACCGAACGTTTAATAAACACAATGACCGAACGGTAAACATGAAAGGTTGAACAGTTGAGGGCGAGGACGAACGTCCAAAATGAACAAATGGCCGAACGGTCGAATAGTAAACGTTTGAGGATGACCGAACGGTTGAAGATGAGGACGAACGTCCTAAAAGAACCTAAATGCCGAACGGTCAAACAGTGCAAAAGGTTGGAACCGAACGTTCGCAGTGGAGCAGGACGAACGCTTTTTTTATTATTTTATTTATATTTTATTTTATTTTATTTTATTTTATTTTTTTTTATTTTATTTTATTATTATTATTATTTTTTTTTATTTTTATTATTTATTTTTTTTTTATTATTTATTTATTTTTTAATCATTTTTTTTTGTTTTATTATTTTATGATGAAAATAAATTTATTAATCAACCCGGACGAAATTGAGTGTTGACAGCTGCCCCTCTTTACTTAGATTTTACTAGATCATATGATAAACGATGTTTTCATATTATCAAAGTAAAAGATAAGTAAAGATAGAAATACTAATTTCGTCTGGGTTCCAAGATAAATAAGAAACAAACAGAGAGTAAAACAAACAAACAAAACTGAGAAATGAAGTGTGCCAACCTCGTGGAGGGTGTACCAATGCTACAAATGCAGTGAGTGAGGAACAATTTTTTTTTTTTTTTTTTTTTTGTGCATAAATAAAAGGAACAAGATTAAATGAATGAGAAATTTGAATTTGATTCTCGACCATTGTCATGCAGAGGGTCGTTTGAAAAATTAAAATTTGGACCGACCATTGCCATGCAGAGGGTCGTTTGAAAAAAAATAAAATTTGAACCTGACCATTGCCATGCAGAGGGTCGTTTGAAAATTTGGACTGACCATTGCCATGCAGAGGGTCGTTTGGAAAAATTGGACTGACCATTGCCATGCAGAGGGTCATCTGGAAAATTTGGACTGACCATTGCCATGCAGAGGGTAGTTTGAAAAACTTGGATTGACCATTGCCATGCAGAGGGTCATTTGAAAAAATTTGGATTGACCATTGCCATGCAGAGGGTCATCTGGAAAATTTTGATTGACCATTGCCATGCAGAGGGTCGTTTGAAAAACTAAAGTCTGAACCTGACCATTGCCATGCAGAGGGTCGAGAGGCTAGTGACAGAAAGTAAAATTGGGCACGACCATTGTCTTACAGAGGGCCGAGACACCAGTGGCAGAAAGTAAAATTGGGCTCGACCATTGTCTTACAGAGGGCCGAGACACCAGTGGCAGAAAGTAAAATTGGGCTCGACCATTGTCTTACAGAGGGCCGAGATACCAATGACAGAAAGTAAAATTGGGCTCGACCATTGTCTTACAGAGGGCCGAGATACCAATGACAGAAAGAAAAATTGGGCTCGACCATTGTCTTACAGAGGGCCGAGATACCAATGGCAGAAAGTAAAATTGGGCTCGACCATTGTCTTACAGAGGGCCGAGATACCAATGACAGAAAGTAAAATTGGGCTCGACCATTGTCTTACAGAGGGCCGAGATACCAATGACAGAAAGAAAAATTGGGCTCGACCATTGTCTTACAGAGGGCCGAGATACCAATAGCAGAAATTATTTAAAATCGACCATTGCCATGCAGAGGGTCATTTGACAATCTGGACTTGACCATTGCCTTGCAGAGGGCCAAGATCGCAGAGGAAAATTAAATTTGACCATTGCCATGCAGAGGGTCGTTTGACAGTCTGGACTTGACCATTGCCTTGCAGAGGGCCAAGATCGCAGAGGAAAATTAAATTTGACCATTGCCATGCAGAGGGTCGTTTGACAGTCTGGACTTGACCATTGCCTTGCAGAGGGCCAAGACACCAATGACAGAAAGTAAACTTGGTGGATAGTTTTGAAAATTGAAATTTTTGAATTTGTTGAAATTTTGAGAAAATTTTTGATTTTGATTTTGATTTTTTTTTTTTTTTAAATTTTGAAACTAAGAAATAAGTGTTGCATTTTTGTACAAGTATATGGATTTTGAAATCTCAATGTGCAAGAGAAACATGGTTGATGTAAATTTTGAAATTTAGAGAAGAAAACTTTGATGCATATTGATTTTTGTCCTTTTGAAGGAGGAGAATTGATGAATATACATGGAAACCAATTCATGATGTTGACTTTGATGATTTTTTTGAAAATTTTGAAATTAATAAACAAAGGGTTGCAGTTTTGTATAAGGATTTGAAATCTTAATATATGAGAGAAATATGGTTGGTGTAGATTTTGGAATTTAAGGAGAAAACTTTGATGCATGTTGATTTTTTTTCTTTTTTTTTTTTTTTTTGAAGGAAGAAGATTTGATGAACATTCATGAAAATGTGTACATGATGTTGGCTCTTGATCCGTGATGAGTAGGGGGACAAAGTGGTGCAAGTAATGAGTGAGACTGCTGAAAAAAAGCTCTGGTAATCGTTTACAGTACCCCTGTAAATGATTACCCGAGAGAAATTGGGAATTTGTACAGAATGTCCAACACAGGTACCCAGTCAGGTGAACACAGGTCACCATTGGACAAAAAACTGACTTTTAAGCACTTTTGCACCTGTCTGAGGTTTGTGCAGGTGTTCCAATGGTAGGAGAGGATGGATGGTGATGTGATGTGAGGCCAAGGAGTGTGGGGTGACCCCTCATGAGTTGGAGGAGCAAGCAGTGCAAGGAAAGAGTGAGAGTGTTCAAAAAGGTCTCTGGTAATCGTTTACAGAACCCCTGTAATCGATTACCCGAGAGAAATTTCAAATTTGTACCGAAAGTCCAACACAGGTACCCAGTTAGATGAACACAGGTCACCATTGGACAAAAAACTGACTCTTAGGCTAATCTGCACCTGTTTGAGGCTTGTGCAGGTGTTCCAATGGTGGGAGAGGATGGATGGTGATGTGATGTGAGGCCAAGGAGTGTGGGGTGACCCCTCATGAGTTGGAGGAGCAAGCAGTGCAAGGAAAGAGTGAGAGTGTTCAAAAAGGTCTCTGGTAATCGTTTACAGAACCCCTGTAATCGATTACCCGAGAGAAATTTCAAATTTGTACCGAAAGTCCAACACAGGTACCCAGTTAGATGAACACAGGTCACCATTGGACAAAAACTGACTTTTAAGCACTTTTGCACCTGTCTGAGGTTTGTGCAGGTGTTCCAATGGTGGGGGAGGATGGATGGTGATGTGATGTGAGGCCAAGGAGTGTGGGGTGACCCCTCATGAGTTGGAGGAGCAAGCAGTGCAAGGAAAGAGTGAGAGTGTTCAAAAAGGTCTCTGGTAATCGTTTACAGAACCCCTGTAATCGATTACCCGAGAGAAATTTCAAATTTGTACCGAAAGTCCAACACAGGTACCCAGTTAGATGAACACAGGTCACCATTGGACAAAAAACTGACTTTTAAGCACTTTTGCACCGGTCTGAGGTTTGTGCAGGTGTTCCAATGGTGGGGGAGGATGGATGGTGATGTGATGTGAGGCCAAGGAGTGTGGGGTGACCCCTCATGAGTTGGAGGAGCAAGCAGTGCAAGGAAAGAGTGAGAGTGTTCAAAAAGGTCTCTGGTAATCGTTTACAGAACCCCTGTAATCGATTACCCGAGAGAAATTTCAAATTTGTACCGAAAGTCCAACACAGGTACCCAGTTAGATGAACACAGGTCACCATTGGACAAAAAACTGACTTTTAAGCACTTTTGCACCGGTCTGAGGTTTGTGCAGGTGTTCCAATGGTGGGGGAGGATGAATGGTGATGTGATGTGAGGCCAAGGAGTGTGGGGTGACCCCTCATGAGTTGGAGGAGCAACCTGTGCAATGAATGAGTGAAAGTGTTCAAAAAGGGCTCTGGTAATCGATTACAGCACCCCGGTAATCGATTACCCGAGAGAAATTGCAAATTTGTACAGAAAGTCCAACGCAGGTACCCAGTTAGATGAACACAGGTCACCATTGGACAAAAAACTGACTTTTAAACACTTTTGCACCTGTCTGAGGTTTGTGCAGGTGTTCCAATGGTGGGAGAGGATGGATGGTGATGTGATGTGAGGCCAAGGAGGGTGGGGAGACCCCTCATGAGTTGGTGGAGCAACCTGTGCAAGGAAAGAGTGAGAGTGTTCAAAAAGGGCTCTGGTAATCGATTACAGCACCCCTGTAATCGATTACCCGAGAGAAATTGCAAATTTGTACAGAAAGTCCAACGCAGGTACCCAGTCAGATGAACACAGGTCACCATTGGACAAAAAACTGACTTTTAAGCACTTTCTTTTTTCGAGTCAATTTGTTTTCTTCGGAATCATCAAATTTATGAAGATTTAGACTTTCATTTTATTTTTACGATGGATATCCAAATTCTAAAGTCAAATGTTCAAAATGAAGCTTGTGCTGGACATTTTCTGATGAAATACCTATGTATACATGCTTGATGTCAGGGGTTGGAACAAATATGTGAAAGGATTTGGGGAGTACCGGGCTGGCTACTTGGGCCTCTTACTCCTTAAAACAAATACAAATGCCAATGTGAAGTCAGGAGTTGCCCCAGTTTGGAGGCATGGTAAAAAGATAAGTATGGACAAATGTATCTATGAATTGTGAGGGTGTGACATTCACATAACTCTTGCAAAAATTGCCCCTGGTTTTGGGTATGAGTCACTTAAGTGAGGTTCAAAAAGAAGTTGCCCCTCATTTCGGGTTTACGAATGATGGACTCAGAGCCCCAAAGTGTCTGCCCCTATCTTGAGGGTGGATTTATGAATCTTAGTGTGGACAAATTTGAGAGGCCCAACAAGAGATGCCCTGGTCTTGATACGAACTTTGCATATACAGATGAAACAAATGTGAGACTAACAAAGTTGACTATATTTTGGAAGGGCCAAAACACATGGAATAAAGTTGCCCAAAAGTTACCCCCTAGTTTGTGAATCGGGGGAAGAGTTTGAATGGGATTTGAATGTGTTCATGAATTTGTGATGGATATGGAAAGGATTGGCTTGAAAAGATTGCCCCAAATTGGTTTGATTTTCCTTCAAAATTTTGATCAATAGGGAGTTCCTTTCATCCGAGGACATTTATTTTTCATCAAATTTTTTTTTACTGCATTGTTAGTCATTTTTGTCTTATCTCAAAATTAAGCTTCATGAAAAATTAAGCAACCATTATTCAATCCGTGTGGACTTTTATTGGGCTTGTAATGTGGCTTGGGCTAAGGGGTATTGAAGGAAAGGATATAAAGGCCCAAATAAATGTTTTGTGGGTAATTTGAAACAAGAGTTACCATCTGCACCTTGTATCAACTATTTGTCAAATCTGTTTTGACTATTTTGTCCTTTCTCAAATTTCATTCTTTGCTTGCTATCACTTTGTGGTTCTTTGTATTTTTGCTTCACTTTTGAGGAATTATCTTCATTTGATCACTAAGTGTGTTCTTCTTGCAATTTGAGTCGACTTCTACTGTGATGGTAACTCTTGTTTGGGTAAAATTTTGAAAAGAAATTTCTTATTGGCTCAAATTTGGTATCAAAGGGTATATTTTATTTTATTTATTTATTTTTTTTTTTTTGGGATGAAGAAAAATGGCCACACATCACTTCAAATTTTGGTTGCTTTATTTTCAAAAGATTAATTAGGAGATAAGACTAAATGATCTCAACACGAGTCATTTTTCATCCTCTTTTTTTTTTGTCACAACGGATTCCAGGATCTCCCAAATGAAAGCCAGTGGAGGTAGCGGAAAATTGGCCCCAGGGTAACACTTGGAGTTTATTACTTGGGCTCAAGAACATGATTGGGTCAATCTCTTGGTATATCGAGGGCTGAAGGATGATGCTTTCAAGCAATGCACACATAGATATCTCTTAAGAACATGTGATTTGAACATTTGACCATAGGAGATTATGACATCCATTACATTTTTTGAAATCTCATAAAATGGATGATTTGCATCGAAAACAATTGACCCAACTTTTGCGTATTATTATTTTTTATGTGTGAAGAAAAGTGATATGAAATTAAAATGATGATATCAGTTGAAAAATAGAGATTTTTATATAGAGAAAATTAGGTCTGGTGGCCAGTATGAAAACTGGGCTTGGGGGCCAGTGTGAGAACTGGGCTTAGAGGGCCAGTGTGAGCTGGGCTTAGGGGGCCAGTGTGAGCTGGGCTTAGGGGGCCAGTGTGAAAACTGGGCTTGGGGGCCAGTGTGAGCTGGGCTTAGGGGCCAGTGTGAGAACTGGGCTTAGAGGGCCAGCGTAGGAATTGGGCTTTTGAGAGCTATTGTGGAAATTGAGATTTTTCGGCCATTGTGGAATTTGGACCTTGCGAGCCAGCATGAAAACTGGGCTTTGCAAGCCATTATGAAAAGAACTTTCTGGGCTAATGTGCAAAATGAGCTTGGGAACCAGTGCAGAAACTCGGTTTGGTGAGCAATGCAAAAATTGATATGAGAAAACTTGATTTTAGAAAAATGTTTGAAAAATAAAAATGTTTTTTTTTTATTTTATTTTATTTTATTTTTTATTTATTTACACAATGTGAAAAATATTAAGCATATTAGAAAAATGTTTTTGTGTTTTTTATCTTTTAGAAATAGAAATTAATGAGAAATATGCATGTAATGGGCCGAGTTGGGCCAAAACGTTTGAAAACCTGAGGAGAAGTAACAAAAGGAAGTTGGACTTACCAGGCACATTGACCCAATGGATCAGATGACCTGAGCCGTATGAACTTGACAGAAGAAGATGACCAAGAAAACATTTTTTCATTTTTTATAGTTTATGGAACAAGCTAAAAGAAATTCATTTTTTTTTAGAGGATTTCACAATATTGGACCAAAGAAAATTTTGCAACACTACCATACTCAATGGGCCCAATACTATTCTTTTTGCAACCATGACATAAACTTCAGACAAAGGTCTGAATTCCTCTATTTTTATCTTTTGCACAAATACTTGTTCACACAAATGGGAAGGAAAAATATGAATTGAAAACACAAAATCTACATAAACATGTATTTTTTATTTTTTTCCAGAAATTCAGATGGACCGGTTCAAGAGAAACCACATACGACAAAAGGGCCTAATGGGCTCAAAAACTGTTCATCTTTCATTCTCAGATTTTTTTTGCAAATTCAAGAAAAATCACACAGGACAATTTGAACAAAAGTACAAAACATCATTCAACAGCAAAAATGTGAAAACAAAACATTTTTGACATATTTTCAGAAGAAGTATACTCGAGAGAAAACCACGAAGGCCATTGGACCTAATGGGCTCGAGCACTGTTCCCTTTCATTTTCAGATATATTTTTTTTATTTTTTTTATTATTATTTTATTATTTTTTTTTTTTAACTACAAATTCAAAGAAAATCACACAAGACAATTTGAACAAATGTATTAAACATCATTCAACAGCAAAAATGTGAAAACAAAATATTTTTGATATTTTTTCAAAAGAAGTAGACTCGAGAGAAAACCCACGAAGGCCATTGGGCCTAATGGGCTCGAGCACTGTTCCCTTTCATTTTCAGATTTTTTTTTTTTTTTTTTTTTTTATTTTAACTACAAATTCAAAGAAAATCACACAGGACAATTTGAACAAATGTACTAAACATCATTCAACAGCAAAAATGTGAAAACAAAATATTTTTGATATTTTTTCAAAAGAAGTAGACTCGAGAGAAAAACCACGAAGGCCATTGGGCCTAATGGGCTCGAGCACTGTTCGCTTCTCTTTTTTTTTTTAGATTTATTCAAAAATGCAGAAGAAGAAGGAATAAAATCAAACAAAATGGTGTGATGTGAAATTACAAACATGCCAAAATAATTTTTCACTCAAATTTACATTTCAGAAAGAATTGGGTTCAAAGAAAGCTAACATGACAACGAGGCCCAATGAACCTGAAAAATATCCTTTATCATGCAAATGAAAAGCAATTTTGAACACTTCAAATTTTACATCACTCCACTTATTATTTTTTTGAAAATTTCAATTTATCATATTTTTATATTTTTTTATTTTTTTTTTTTAGAGAAATCGGATCATCTAATAAGTCTCCTGAATTGGGCCGGATCGACCCAACACAATCCTACCCGTTTTCAGATTTTCAAATTTTTATATATATTTTGAAATCAGAAAGATCAGACCGACACCAGACGGTTGCAGTGACCGTAACTGTGGACACAGCGGATTTGCTTGGCTATAAGTCGAGAGCTCCTCCGCGTTGGGCGACATTTCTCGATCTGCCCCTCTCTCTCTTGCTCTCCCTTCTCTCTAACTCTCCCTTTTCTCTCTTCTCTCTCTTCCCTGAGCGTCCTTCGAGAGCGTCTGAGATCTGCAAGGCTCCTCCGTCCCAGCGTGCCTCTGAAGGCCTCCGAGTGCTGCGACGAGCTTCTGCAAGCCTTTCTGCTTCCGGGTAAGTCCTCGAACCTCTAGATCTTCCTTTTCCTCTTTGGTGTTTTTCTTTCCTCCTTCCCTTTCCTCTTTCCTTTATGATTTCCCTGCCTTCCTTTGCTTTCCGTTTGTTGCTCTTTCTGCTTTCATGCTTTTTTTCTTTTCTGCAAGCTCTTCATTTCCTTCTGCTTTTTTCGCTTTGTCTGCTTTTATTTCCCTCTCGCCTTTCTCTGCATTTCTTTCTGAGCCCTCTTTCTTCCTCTTTCTTTTTTTTTTCTCTTAAAAACTTAAAACACTCTAAAAACACAACTGTCTTAACAAAGATAAGGGGTATATAGGCTGGAAACCAGACGCTAATCTCCCTTCGTTTGAAGGTATGACAGAGACAATCGGGTAGAACAACGCCACGTACCCCATAAAAACAGAAAACTTAAAAAGAGAACGAACCGGACACGGACAAAATGGACATAGATCTTATTTGTATGGACCAGACATGGACAATATGGACATAGATCCGTTTAGGAACCTTTGCGAGGACCATGAAACAGATCACAAACTGGACAATAAGACTCGAAAGACCCAATACAAAGAACAAAATTAGCTTAAAAGAAACACAATGGAAGAAGACATTAGACCATGAACATAATATTTTTGTTATTTATGGTTTGTTTTGTTGTTTGTTTCTTTTTTTTTATTTATTATTTATTTAGACAAATTAGGGAAATGGATGAGAAGGAAATGGAAATGGAGAGACCGACCTGCCCAAAGTGGCGTCCGACAGAAGATCAAATCAGGATAATGACCAACATTTACAATTACGGAGTCACTCACCCAAGTCGAGCTCAGATTTTTGAGATCACTAATCGAATCAGGGCATTCGGAGAAGCGGGGGAGTACAACGTCCAGTGCTGGTTTAGCAATCATGGGAATAGAGTAAGACGCTGGCAAGCAGAAATGGATCCCACCGGCACCCTTTTTTCTCTACTACCTCTGTATATGTATGGTAAAAATCCTAAATTCATCCTTGACTTTTCAATTTTCTCCCTCTCTTCCTTCTCTTTTGGCACAATTATTTATTTATTTATTTCTTTATATATTTTTTTTTTGGAGAACCCGGTTGGGTAATCATGAAGGCTCCAAAGCTTCTGGACCTCTTCCCCGTTCCCATCATAATCGATGGAGAAACAGAGATTCCTCTGCCAGCGCCTCCTGCATTCCGCGGATTCCATATCAGACCTCCCTCGACGGAGCTCTCTCTTAGACCACCACAACCAGCTCGAGAGTTTTTCAACCATTGAAATGTTTTTTTTTTTTTTGTTTTATTTTCATGGTCTGTAACTTAACGATCACCCGTGATCGAACCACGAACACTGCTTATTTGCCTTATTTGCCTTTTTTTTTTTTTGCTGCTTCTTTTTTTTTTATTGTGACTTTGCACCCTTTCTGTTATATCTGCTTTTTTCCTTTTTTATGCATTTTTATTTTTATTTATCAAGTGTTAAGATCGTATGAGTGTATTCAAATGATATCCTTGTTCAAAATCAACTCTCCGACCTTACTGTAAATCTTGCCCGAATGATGAAATAAAATTAGATTTTTATGTTTTTTCTTTGATTTCAGTCTAAATAAAATTTTTAAATTAAACAAAAAGATGGAAAACTGGGTTCAAAAGAAAATAAAATACTTACAAAGAAAATACGGAAAAATGACTTCTTATGAAATGAAATCCAAAGCGAACGTTATGAGCATGAAAAACAAAATTTTGAAATCACTATGCATATGAGACAATGCAGAAATGGGAAGAGAGGAACAATGAACTTGTAAACAAAATTGAAATTTTGATGACCCCTCTCTTTTTTTTTGAATTGTATTATTTTATATTTTTATTTTTATTTGTTTTCTTCCACGACATCCTTGAGGAGCGAGTTTGTGCTCAATGGAATATACCCGTGATGCTTTAATCATTGTCGTTTCCTTTATTTTACTTTTAAAACTTAGTATGATATGAATCGTGATGAGAAGCAAAAAATGAAAGAATTAAATAATGAATGAAATCGTAGGGTATTTATTGAAAGAAATAATACAGAATATAACAGAATTTTTACAAAATAACGTTAATATCCCTTAGTAGCATCTCCTATCGCGGAATCATCATGCGTAAAACTTTTTTACCACATCCGAATTAACTGGCAAAGGTAACTCCTCTCCGTCCATCTTTGTGAGGATTAGTGCCCCTCCAGAGAAAGCCTTCTTTACTACAAATGGCCCTTCATAATTTGGGGTCCATTTGCCTCTGAAATCCCTTTGTATGGGCAATATCTTCTTTAACACCAGTTCACCTTCGTGAAATTCCCTTGGGTGTACTTTTTTATCGAAAGCCTTTTTCATTCTTCTTTGATACAATTGCCCGTGGCACGCCGCTGTCAGTCTCTTCTCTTCAATGAGATTGAGCTGGTCAAATCGAGCCTGAACCCACTCAGCTTCCTCCAATTGGGTTTCCAATAAAATTCGTAGAGATGGGATTTCCACCTCAAATGGAAGCACTGCTTCCATTCCATATACCAGTGAGAAAGGTGTTGCACCAGTTGACGTTCGTACTGATGTACGATATCCATGTAAAGCAAAGGGAAGCATTTCGTGCCAATCTTTATAGGTGACAACCATCTTTTGCACAATTTTTTTGATATTCTTGTTAGCAGCCTCTACTGCCCCATTCATTTTTGGACGGTAAGGAGAAGAATTAAGATGATGAATTTTGAACTCCTCACATAATTCCGCCATCATCCGGTTATTTAGGTTGGTGGCATTATCAGTGATGATCTTGTTAGGCAGCCCGTATCTGCAGATCAACTCCTTTTTTATGAATCTGGTCACCACTTTTCTAGTCACGTTGGCATAAGAAACGGCTTCAACCCACTTGGTGAAATAATCGATTGCGACCAGTATGAAGCGGTGTCCATTTGACGCTTTTGGCTCTATAGCTCCAATAACATCTATCCCCCATATTGAAAATGGCCATGGTGCGGACAACACATTCAAAGTTGTGGGCGATACATTGATATTGTCTGCATGCATCTGACATTTCTCACACCTCCTCACGTGTGTACAACAATCATTTTCCATGGTTAACCAAAAGTAACCAGCTCTCAAGATTTTCCTAGCCATTGAGTGTCCATTCATGTGGGTGCCGAATGTACCTTCGTGCACTTCTTTCAATATCAATTCGGCTTCTTTTGTATCTACACATCTGAGGAGAATCATGTCATGATTTCTCTTGTATAAAATGTCCCCACTTAAAATAAAACTACCAGCCAACCTTCGTAACGACCTTTTATCATTTTCAGATGCTTTTTCGGGATATTCTCGGGTCTTAAGATAGCGCTTGATATCAAAGTACCAAGGTTTACCATCCATCTCCTCCTTGATGAACTGGCAATATGCTGGCTCTGCATGGCTCTTCATTTCAATCACTGGTAATTCTGTATTTGGGTCAACCTCAAACATGGATGACAAAGTAGCCAACGCGTCTGCTAATTGGTTATCTTCCCGTGGTATATGGTTAAATGTGATGATGTCGAAACACTCCATTAACCCCTTGATGTGAGTTTGATAAGGAATTAATTTTGCGTCCCTTGTTTCCCACTCTCCCTTCAACTGGTTGATGACTAAAGCTGAATCTCCATATACGTCGAGAATTTTTACTTTGGATTCTATTGCCGCCCGAATACCCATAGCGCATGCCTCATATTCTGCAATGTTATTGGTGCAATTAAAACACAGCCTTGATGTCATTGGCATGTACTGCTTATCTGGAGAGATAAGAACTGCTCCAATGCCATGCCCCATTACATTCGAGGCTCCATCGAATAATAATATCCATGTTTTTTCGTCTTGGTTTTTTCTGCTTTCTTCGAATAGAGCCGTGATATCTTCATCAGGAAACTCAGGTTGCATTGGCTGATAATCGCTGATGGGTTGATGAGCCAGGTATTCTGCTAACGCACTACCTTTAACGGATTTCTGAGTGACGTATACGATGTCATATTCTGACAATAACACCTGCCACCGAGCTATCCTTCCAGTGAGAGCGGGCTTTTCAAAAATATACTTGATGGGGTCCATCTTAGATATTAACCAAGTAGTGTGACTTAACATATACTGTCTCAAGCGATGAGCAGCCCATGCCAACGCGCAACAAGTTCGCTCTAATGATGAATATCGTTGTTCACAGTCTGTGAATTTCTTGCTCAAGTAATATATTGCATGCTCTCTTTTTCCAGCTTCATCATGTTGACCCAATACACAACCCATTGACCTCTCCAATACAGTTAAGTACAAAATGAGTGGTCTTCCTGGCTCGGGTGGACGCAATACAGGTGGGTCTTGCAGGTATTGTTTGATTTTTTCAAAAGCGGCTTGACAATCCTCGTTCCAAACCATAACCTGATTTTTTCGTAGCAACTTGAACATTGGTTCGCAGGTAGCAGTTAATTGGGAGATGAATCTAGCAATGTAGTTCAATCTACCTAGAAAACCGCGAACCTCCTTCTCCGTGCTAGGCGTAGGCATTTCTGATATCGCTCGCACTTTGTCAGGATCCACTTCTATCCCTTTTTGGCTAACCACGAAGCCCAACAACTTCCCGGATTTTACTCCAAATGTGCATTTGGCAGGGTTTAACCTGAGTTTATACTTTCTCAATCTCTCAAATAATTTCTTCAAGTTGAGGACGTGTTCTTCTTCCGATTCAGACTTTGCAATCATGTCATCCACATAAACCTCAATCTCCTTGTGCATCATATCATGGAAAAGTGCCACCATTGCCCTTTGATATGTTGCCCCAGCATTCTTGAGTCCGAAAGACATCACCTTATAACAAAATGTGCCCCATAATGTAATAAAAGTCGTCTTTTCCATATCTTCTGGCGCCATCTTAATCTGATTATACCCCGAGAAACCATCCATGAACGAAAATAACGAGTACTTGGCTGTATTGTCAACTAAAGTGTCGATGTGTGGTAATGGAAAGTTATCCTTCGGACTTGCACGATTCAAATCACGATAGTCGACGCACATTCGAACCTTCCCATCTTTCTTAGGTACTGGTACAATATTTGCCACCCATTGTGGGTATTTTGCCACAGCCAGAAACCCTGCGTCAAATTGCTTTTGGACCTCTCCTTTAATTTTTAAGGACATTTCCGACTTCATTCTTCTTAGTTTTTGCTTGACTGGAGGGCATTCTGGCTTGAGTGGGAGCCTATGCTGCACAATATCGGTATCCAGTCCGGGCATGTCATTGTAAGACCATGCGAACACATCTTTGAACTCCTTCAATAGGGCACGCAATCTTTCTCTCACTCCCGTTTTCATACTAGTACCGATTTTTACTTCTTTTATCTCATCCTTCTCTCCCAAGTTGAGTATTTCGATCTCCTCCTGATGGGGTTTTATCTCTTTAGACTCTTGTTCCACTAATCTTAAAAGTTCTGGAGAGGGTTCCAGATCATCTTCCGGATCATCTTCCGTATTAATGACAGGATGCTCCCGCTTAGGGATATTGACATTATTATTTTCAAAACATTCATTGTCATATCTGCATTATTTAAGTTTGCAAAAAAGAATAAATAAACAGGAAGAACGCTGAAAAAGGCTAAATGATGATAGAAATGAGAATGAACACGATTCAATTATCACACCGAAAATAAAACGTCAACCCGTAAATCATGAATTCTAAAGCTCCGGGTAAAGCAATTACATTTCATTTGATTTAAACATCACGGGTAAATCCAAAGTCTTCCAATTGTTGAGCTGTGCCTCTGGGGAGCAAACCCACACGAAGTTTGAGTTTCCCAGTCTAGCTTCCACTTCCACGACCGCTACATGGCTAGTGTGCACCCATCCAACACTACGAAAACTCTCTTTGATACCACAAATGTGGATTTTTCTCGCCTTTGGTTCCCGTTTCCCCATTCGAGCCAGATTGCGCTCCTTCCTTTCCTCAACCAACCTCTTCTTATCGTCCTTGCTGGGCTTGTACCCCAGGCCATATCTGTTTTTGTTCCCAATCACCTCCAATGGGAATGTACGCCCTTGTCCATACTTGCCTAAACCATTCCCATACTTATACCCTTCTTTGAGCATGACCTTGGCCATCATGATAGAGGTGCATGATAAATTTGGGTTCATAGGAAATGGCTCAACATAGGTGTTTCCCACAATTTCTAATGATTGAAAAGCTGTTTCCAGAGCTTCCTCGGCTGCTTCTATGTAACGGGTGGAGGATGGGCCACTCACAAGGAGATCCTCTTCTCCAGAAACTATGACCAGCTTATCTTCCATGATATATTTCAATTTTTGGTGCAATGTGGAGGGCACAACCCCCGCTGAATGGATCCATGGGCGGCCTAACAGACAGCTATAGGCTGGGAGGATATCCATGACCTGGAAAGTTATTTGAAAAACACATGGGCCAATTTGGACCGGCAATTCTATTTCTCCCATAACTTCTCTTTTGCTACCGTCAAATGCTCTCACAATCATAAAGCTTGGCTTCATGTGTATTCCGTCACAAGGTAGCTTATCTAATGTCGTTTTGGGCATGACATTTAGGGAGGAGCCGTTGTCTACCAATACGCGTGCTATGACGTAATCCAGGCATTTCACGGAAACATGGAGAGCCTTGTTATGCCCCCTCCCCTCCTCAGGTATTTCCTCATCGGTAAAGGTGAGATAATTATTAGCAGTGATGTTGCTGGCAATGCCCTCGAAACTTTCCAGGGAAATACCTTGTTCTACATGGGCGTCACTCAGTACCTTCATCAACAATTTTCTATGGGAGACCGAGTGCATGAGTAACTCTAACAGGGAGATCCGAGCAGGCGTACGATTCAATTGTTCCACCACTTTGTACTCACTTTGTTGTATGAATTTCAAAAATTCGCAAGCCTCTTCCTCAGAGATTTCTTTCTTGTTCGCCTTGTCAGGGGTTTCCTCTACCTGCGCGCCCTTTCCTTTTGAACGCTCCTTAGTATTTGCGTCCATCGGCGTTTCGTTATTGCCAGTTCCTCTTTTCGTCAAGTTTGGTGGCGAGAAGATTCGACCACTCATTGTCATTCCGCCGATGCCTGATATATTTTCAACAACTGGATTCTGGCTAGAGAAATAGCTTTCAACGCACTGTCCTTCGTCGACTACATGTGTCCCATACCTCCAAGGGACAGCTTTCTCGCTTTTGTAAGGAAAAGGAACAGGTGTATGGATGACAACGGGCGATCTTCCTTGAATTACTGGTGTAGGGGTGGTTCTAGTGAAACGGATTATCAACGGCTCTGGCAAAGTTACATCTGGCTCCATACTAGTTTGTGCAAACACCTCCTCATCCTTGTCTTCATAGCATACTTGCATCAAATTCCTATCAAGCAGATCTTGTAGAAACTTTTCGAATTCAACGCATTCCTCGATAGAGTGTTCCATGCATGGATGGAGTCCACATGCTCTTCCCAAATCATAAGCCCCGTTTAAAAATCCCGACTTTAATAATTCTTTGAAAATAAACCTTCTGGAACTTCGGATCTTACTTGCATCCCTTATCAGTTCATGCTTCTTAACTTCAATGGCATTTGTCGAGGCATTACCATGTCCGGATAACGGATTAGTATCAATGCTAGGTTTATCTTCTTGAAATTTCAACCACCCAGCGTTAATCAGGGCCTGCACTTTATGTTTGAAAGCCATACACCTTTCAGTTGAGTGACCCACGCCTTCCCCATGATAACTACACTTGGCATCTGCATCATAACCCCTAGGGTATGGAGGCTGTAGGGGTATCATCGGACATATAGCAACCAGACCCCTTTTGACGAGGTGAGGTAATAATTCAGTGTAAGTCATGGGGATGGGGGTAAAGTGGACAAAGTTTCTTTCCTGGGTTCTTCCCGGATAACCACCTTGACCTGCGTTTGGATTTGGATTTGCACTTGGCCCAGTTCTCCAAGCATTACTCGTGACGGGTGGTGATTGGTAGAATCCTTGTTGTTGTTGAGGCCTGATTGGATGAGCAAAAGCCGCATTGGCTGAATATGGAGGTTGGCCTAGGTATGGTCTATAATTGTGCATAGGAGCCTGACCTCTCCATACAGGCATTGCCAATGTTGCATGCACATCTCCTTCTTTTTTCTTTCCTGGATTGAAAGAAGGCTTCTTTTTAGAGTTATCCATCGTAGATGGACCGCCTGCAATCTTCCCGCTCTTCACCCCAATCTCTATCCTCTCGCCAATTATGACGACGTCAGCGAAATTGGCGGACACATTCCCCACCATATATTCATAAAATGGTGGCTGAAGCGTATTTACAAACATTGCCACCATTTCTTTTTCAAACAAAGGCGGCTCCACTTGTGTGGCCAATTCTCTCCAACGTTGGGCATATTCCTTGAAGGTTTCATTGTCTTTCTTTCCCATATTCTGTAATTGCAGACGGTCCGGTGCTACATGCGTGTTGTATATATACCGTTTTACAAAGGCGTCGGCTAGATCTGCCCAACAATGGATTTGAGAGGGATCTAAGTGGGTATACCAGTTTAATGCTACCCCAACCAGACTGTCTTGGAAAACATGGATGAGTAACTGGTCGTCATATGCGTACGCAGCCATTTTTCTGCAATACATGGCCAGATGGATTTTAGGGCATGTATTACCCCTGTACTTCTCGAATTCTGGCGCCTTAAACTTATACGGTATTTTTACTCCAGGAACCAAACTTAGTCTTGCAACATTTCCAAACCCATAGTTTTTCATCCCCTCAATAGCCCTCATTTTTTCCTCCAAAATCTCCAGTCTGTTTTTAGCACCGTTAATGATGTCGGTTCCTGCACGCGCCGCGGTTTGTGATGCGGCTCTTGCTGAAGAATCGTGGTTAACAATCATATGCGGTATTGTAGTCACTCGTGTTCCTTCAACTGTGATTGCTTCATTCATTTGAGTACTTACCAAGGGAGCTGACACAGAGGTAGGTCCATGAGTGGTGAGTGGCGGGATATCGATAGTTGTGGGGATGGGAAATGACACATGCCCCCCTTCCAAATATTCTCCTACTGGAGGAGTATATCCCTGGGGTAACCCATACAACGGAAAAGGAATCGATTGGCTCGTAGCATTGAATAACGGGGGATAAAAATGGGTATTTCCGCCAACCAGTGTAGATGAAGACTCTCCAGTAGCCTTCAGGGATTCAAGGGCAACCAAGATTTGGCCAACTTGGTCTTTCAACTGGCTCATTTCAGCTTTGATGGATTCTTGTGACTCTTCCCAGCTTTCCATGATCCTTGAATTGGCTCGAGTCCTGTAGGGATGTCGTGGAAAGTTGGCCGTTTTTTTTTTTACTGTTTTATTATTAACTTAAGTTAGATGAAAATGTGCCAAGCAAAAAGGAAAGAAAGAAGAAAAGGAAAAAATGCGATGCATGCTAGTGATAGGTTGAAATCATAAGATCACGACAACGTTAATGATGGAAATTGATACAAGTTGATACCATACAACACATCTCTCGTCTTTCATATAGAGAAAATCTAACAAGACACGAGTCACTTTCTAGCTTGAGCAATGAAGGCTTTCATTTCGCCTACTAGCCATTTACAATGGTTAATAAAAAGCATTATTTCGTGAGGCGGATTACAAAAGTGGGTCATGGCTTCGGCGTCCAACACCATCTTGGGGATGTCTTCAATCGCTCCGTTGGCCAACATAGCCAATTGGGCAAAACTTCCCTTCCAATGCTTCACAACCTCTTCTTGTACTACGATGTGGTCTTTCATTTGTTTTAACAAGGCATGATGCCCCTCTTCAAACTCCCTTGACCTCCACCGTTCCTCTTGCTCCTTAATGTACTCCTCCATTTGTTTTATCATGATGCGATGCCCTTTTTCTACCTCTGCTAGCTTCCAACGCTCTTGGTTCATATCTGTCTCAAAAGACAAGGCCATTTCCTTCATGTTGTGTCCCGCCTTTTCTACTTGAACCTGTGCTTCTCTTAGTCTCTTCAGAGCCTCTCGCTTATCTCTTTTAACCTCTTCGTAGAGGAGCCTCCATTGTTTTCCCTCTTCTAATGCTGCGTTCTTCTCCTTCACTCTCATGGCCAGCTCTTTGTTTGCGGCTGCGAGGTTTTGTTTCAATCGGAATGTATAATCTCTTTCGGTTTTCTGATTTCTGACAAATTCTTCATAAGCCAGTGTTTTTTCTTCTTTGTCATTCCTCATATCAACAAAATCGTTGCGCACAGTTTGTAATTCCTCTTCCATCCTAGCGTTTTTCTCCCTTAGTTTCTCCATTTCTATCTTCAACTGCTTCACCTCTTCGCTCTCTGGTTCTTGGGATCGCTCTTCATTAGCTGGCTGATCACAGATAGGCTTGAAAGGCAGTTTGACTTCCTTTACCCTTTCCCGGATCCAGGTGTGATAACTAACCCTGTCGTCCATCACTCCCAGCCTTAAATCCTTTTCCGCTCGCACAATGCTTTCCCAAGCACTTCTTGCTTTCCTCAGCATTTCAGTGCAATGCCCATCTTCATAGTAGATGAAAAATGTTGTGAGATAGTCCGGTGAAGGTGCCCCTTTCATGGGATGCCCGAATTGTCTTTGAACCAACAGAGGGTTGTAATTGATGCCATACCGGGCCCCTATGAGAGGTACATTGGGAAAACGGCCACAATGTTGGATAGGCTGTCTGAGCTCAAACCAAGGAAGACGCCATCTTATTTTTCCTCCATTTAAACTAGCAAAGAAATGAGCCCACTCACTTCCTCTTTTGTTCGTAAGCCCCTGGCATGATGGTTCTTCCGACGGACGCTTGATATTGACCGCACCTTTAAAGAAACGTGCAGTCATCCAAACATACAGTGCCGACACACAACAAAGGATTTTCTTCCCCTTTCTTTCGTGACAGAAACTCATGGTCCCATAAACCTCAGCAAGGACTGCCGTTACAGGATTCTCCGATCTTATTTTTCTTGCCACGAATACATCTATTGCGGTATAATCCACAAAGTCTTCTATTCTGGGGAATAAAACAATGCCGTATATGGTAAGAGCTAACACATCCATAAAAGTCTCCCACTCTTCCTTATCAGCCAGATGCTGCAGGTACTGCTCCAGATATCCCTGTGTCAGCCCACGCTCCTGATGCCTCGTTACCCACCTATCTTCAAGTTCCTGGGGCTGTAATTTCATTAGGGCAGCAATAGTCGAGATAGAAGAGTGATGCTCTAAGTGTTGATACGGCGTGGTACCCTCCAGTGGTAAACCAAGGATATGCTCAAACTCTTCTATAGTCGGTGCTAACTGAAAGTCTTGGAAGGTGAAGCATCTTAGCGGGGAGTCATAATACTGCGCTAAGGCTGTAATAGCAGGCAACTGTACCTCCACTTCCATTAGGCTTAACAGGTTTCCATATTTTTTCTTGAAAGTTTCTCTTTTTATGGTCGTTAGTTGTTTCCCTAAGCTTATCAGTCCTGTCAGATTACCCCCATGAATCCTTAGGCGAGGTTTCTTTCTTAACATGACAGAATCGGTATGTTGTATGGCATCAGATCTTGTATCAACTTCCATCTTGTAAAAGACAAAGTAAACACTTGTGATTTCCCCTAAAACCAGCATGTCACCAAATGACGTATGAACACGATGCATGATAAAATAATGAAGTGAAACATGACCAACAACACAAATGCATGCGTAACATGAAATGCAAAGTCAATACTTTCGAAAAGAACAAACAGGAGGCGGGTAACAGTACACATTTCTCCCTTCGTGCCCTATCAAATGTTGAAGTACCAAAGTTCTAAGGCAAAATATATGCACTCACAAGGATAGCTTCCTAATGCTTAAATTAAGGCCACCAGAGCTATGGCTCTTTTCACTGTTTCTCCACAACAGTCAGAGTAATCAACTAGATGTGGAGACACAAATGAAAAGAACAGACTCTGGATGGGGTTCTCACGATAGCCAAACAGGAAGTATGTCCCAAATGACACCGCTACACAACCCCTCTATTTCTAAGTTGCGCTCAGACCCGGGTATAGGGCCCCACTCATGATATGAATATTGTGTGTGTGTGAAGGGAGAATGCAATGGTATATCCCAAACCCTCACCTGCAAAACAAGCAGAAAAATCCCAGGCAGATACAAACATGTTTTCTACCCTAGGGTTCAATATAATCAAAACAAACACACATACAATTATGACAAATATCAAATAAAAGATAAAGAAAAAAGGAGAAGAAAAACACAAAGAAAAACCACATTGAATTCGCACATCTAATTAAATGGCCTGACTCTCTGGCAGTCCCCAGTGGAGTCGCCATCTGTCGCAACCGGAATCGCGACGGGACGACGATCCGAAAAATAAAACGGGTTTTGAAAAGAGATTTTGGAGTCGCCACCATAGTTTATTCTGGAAAACTACGAAAAAACCATAAAATGATAAGGCATGGTCAAATAGAACCAGATTCTTGGTTCGGGAGTCGGTTACGTGTAGGGAAGGTATTAGCACCCTACAACGCCTGCCCTAGGGCAGTACCTTTAACTAAATGTGCGAATATGGATGTGGTTTTCAAAATGTTTAACTTTCCCTTAAAATAAGACTCTAAAGAAACAAACAATATTTTTTATTTTTTTGGGCCCGACAAGGATTGACCTTGCTCCTACGTATTCTCATGTGAGAAATCAGGGTTACGTAGTTCTTTTAGAAAACTGCTTGAAAATTTGTTTGAAAAATTTGCTTGAGAAAATGACTTTGGATTTTTGGGAAAGTGAACCTGACAAGGACTGGCCTTGCTCCTACGTATCTCCACTTTTGATGGAGAATCAAGGATCACGTAGTTCTGGCTAGGCGATATTGTTTGTAGTTTTGAAAAGTAGATGTTTTTAGTTTTTGAAGATTTTTTATGTTTTTGGTATTTTCATTTAGGAGAATGAAAAGGTTTTTAGCACAAGGACGATGCGTGCGATCACACATGTGCCTAAACCTTTAAAACATATTTTGGCGTTTTCTGAAGAAAGAGAAAAGGTTTTCAGCACAAGGACGATGCGTGCGATCACACATGTGCCTAAACCTTTAAAACATATTTTTCTTGCATTTTTTTTTTTTTTTTGTCAAATTTATTATTATTATTATCTTGATTACTTATTTTTTATGATTTTATTTAAGAGATAATAATTTAAAAGAAAAGATTAAGAACATGAAATCAATTTTTATTTTTTTACAATTTTTAATTAAAAATATTCACAGAATAAAGATACGATAAGCTTAAGAACATAATGTTAAAAGGAAAATTATTTTTGGAGTTTTATGATTTTATTGGAGAAACTAATATTGTAAAAACTTAAGAAAACCAATTTTTATGATTTTTACAAATTTTATTTAAAAGATATTCATAAAAGAGACATCAACACTTTAAAGAATATTTTTATGATTTTTATTGATTTTTAAATTATTACCGAACTAATAAAATGAGCTAAAGAGGAGGTGAAAAGAGTGTCTCTTATCTGGGCCCAATTATAAGGGGTGCACATGGAAGATTGGGGCGCATCTCGCAATAGTGGTCCGGGTCAAACATTTTCTTTTTGTTTGCAAAAATAGGATGGGCTGAAGCTCAACAAAATGGGGAGTGTGAATGGAATTAGCGTGATGGCAGACAGAGAGAAAGTAACCGAATAGGTAGGCCCAAGGTTTTGTTCCAAGCAGCAACATTAGGGGTTCTACTACTTTTCTCAGTGAAGCTCTTCCACCTCCACTATACCGCGACGGAGGGACTCCAAGGAGGCATCGGTCTCCTCTCATGTGCGCTCACGGAGCAACCACGGCAACGGCCACCGCACCGAGAGCTAGGGCGTCGTCGTAGCCACTGATCACCGTCGAGGTCGCTGCAGGCCATTGCGCCAATCTCTTCTTCCTCTTTTCTTCCGCCCGCGAGAGAAAGACCCTCACCTCTCCACGCCGCGCCAACGCCGTCATCGACGAGATCACCCACCGCGAGCCATGAGTCCAGGTCGCGGTCACGCGGCTGAGATCACGGAGAGGAGTAGTGCGGGTCTGAGGAAGCTGCCGCGAGAGTGGCGGGGATGGAGGCGATTCGGGATGGTCGACGAAGGGACAAAGGTGGGTGGCTGGTGTTAGGGAAACTTCACGGTGATGTTGGGTTGCAGTTCGGAGCTGGGTGAAGGCAGTGACGGAGATTGACGGTGGTGTAGTGAGGAGGATACGAGCTCGCGGTGAAGAGTGTTACTGTTACATTGGTTGCTGAAATGCTACAGGGTGGTTGATGAACGAACTCTAGTGAAGGAGATGAATGGGAAACTGGTTGAAGATTGGATGGTTACGGTCGAAGAGTAGCTGAGGGATCTCCAGTGAGTAGTGTGTGATAGGTGGGAAGATACAGGTTATGGGTGAGATGATCAATGGAGGGCAAAGGGAGTTTGTCAGTATGAGTACGAGGGAGGATGATGAAGGTGATCTTCCCCACTAGCCGTGGGTGTATTTGATGGATGAAGATTGGTCAGAAGTTGGAGTTCGGCCGTGAGGTGTGGATGAAGAAGCAAAGGGAGTCAGTACCCCCCAGGTGTTGGAGATGATGGAGAAGAAGTTGAATATGTTGGTCGAATGGTAACAATGAAGATGGTGGGCTGGGGTGGTGAATATGGGAGCTTGGCCATACGCGTTAGTAGTGGAAGGCATGTACAAGTACTCCAGATGGTTGGGTGCAGTGATTATTCGGTATCAGACATACGCAAACATTCACAACAGGCATCCATTTAACAGTAACGCATGCAAATTTAACTCATGCAAATTTAGCATCAACTGAGACATGTTCAAGTTCAAATATCCAAACTCAGTAAATCAAAAAGTGGAAGGCATTACTTACCTCTTGAAGCTTGGTTCACTCTTTGCTATCCTCGTGCGTCCGATCTCCTCTTCCTCTCTTTGGTTGGCTCTCTTTTTAACAAGGTGTTCCTTCCCCAGTTTCAGTCCTGGGCTAGTCTCCCCGTCTGCTTCTCCTTGGTGAGAATGGAGTTTAGGGTTCGGCCATGGTATATGAATAAAGATGATGGTTGACGGGAGATGTGGTGGAAGTAGCAAGTGAGTTGGGAAGAAGAAAAAATGATTTGGATGGTTACGGGTCGGTTATTGGAGGTGAATGAAGAATGGTTAGTGGTGAGGGGTGGAGAGTAGTGTGTTCGAGATGGATATGGTGGTGATGATCTTGGCTGTGTGCAAAATGGAGGATGAAAGAATCAGGATGATGGTGTAGTTATGAGGTGTTTGAGGGTGGCTTTCACAATGGGTGAATTTGCATAAGTGTGGATGCTGGAGGTTCCAGGTTGAAGGTGAGTGAGTACGAAGGTTCCTCCTCAGAGTAGAGAAAATCCCTGCTAATGAAGGGCTGCCTCTGGTGGAGGACAATAGCAAGTGGAAGTGCCCGCAGAAACGAATCTCCTCCTATTTTTTAAATGCCAGCAAGCAAACCATACTGTCAGTGGAGATCTTGGTGGGAAGTGGGGATAGTGGAAGCTGTTATGGTAGGGAATCATAGTGAAAGTTTGGAAATGGAATGGTGGAAGTTGTTACGGTGGGGAATAGTGGGAAACAGTAGTGGAAGATTGTTGGCAGTCATGAGTGGAGGGTTAGTGAAGTGGGGGAAGGTAGATGGTGAGAGGAGCACTGAAGTTTATGGTCGGAGCACTCACGGTAACGACTGAAGCACTGAAAATTAAATGCAAATGACCCCACCACTCTCCATCCAAAGTCAAGATGCTGGACTTGGGTTGTTTCTGGACGAGCTACTGCTGTTTCTTTCCTTGCTCTCGGTGACTGCCATGTGATTTGTTGATGCTGGACCGTGGGCTGCCCCGAAGAGGCCGTGACTTCTTTACTCAATGTGCTACTTCCTTCCATCTGAGACACCTTCCAAGCTGTTGGACCAAGCTTCACCAAGCTTCTCTCGGACTGTGCAGGTTGCTGGTTTGATGTATCATGATGAAGCATTTATTTTTCTTTGTGGGACATGAGCTTCCTTTAACTGGACATGCAGCTGCTTCTCTGGTGTTACAATTTTAAAAAAACAAAACCTTCCATGAATTAAGTGGTGGTCCCTTTGGTAGAAGCCGTGTGGTTTTTAGTGGTGTTGATCAGTTTTCTTCCATCAAAGCTTAGTACCCTTTCACGTGTTACTTCTTATTCATGTCGGGCTCCACACTACTGGACTAGCTGGATGCTTCATCTTACACACTTCAATCAAGGTGGCAGCTCATCAACTTAGGCCGAGACACTTCCCCTGGAAGTGCTGGACCATGGAACACCTTCCTCTTGGTAGATGCATGAAGTGCAACCCTTTGCTGGATTTTCCTGAATGTACATGCCTTGTGCATGCAGCTTTAGAATGGTATAGGTCATGACATGCTACTGCAAGGCCGTGATCAATGCTTCCTATTCCAACAAAGCCTTATGCTTCTGCGTGAATGAATTACCACGCACACCAACCAATAATTTCCCTGGACGAGTGGTAGAACGAATTGGGCGAGCGGCAGAGGATGGAGAACAAACAGGACGAGCAGTCGATGAACCAGGAGTGATCAGGACGAACGTCTCACCACACTCTTTGCCGAACGCTATTTGTTTCCGGATCGAACGTTCAAACCGAGCGTTCAAGTGAAGACCGAACGCTCATTAAGCCATATAAACCGAACGCTCAAAATCAATCATACATCAATAACGAGCGCCCAAAACCGAACGCTAATCATCAGCCATACATCAAGACCGAACGTTCAAACGAGAATAAATAAACTCAAAACCGAATGTTCACTACTATGACCGAACGTCCGAAACCGAACGCTGAAGACAAATATCATGGAGACCGAGCGTTCAATTTGAAGACCGAACGCTTATTACACAAAATAACCGAATGTTTAAATAAACAAACTAACCGAACGTTTAATAAACACAATGACCGAACGGTAAACATGAAAGGTTGAACAGTTGAGGGCGAGGACGAACGTCCAAAATGAACAAATGGCCGAACGGTCGAATAGTAAACGTTTGAGGATGACTGAACGGTTGAAGATGAGGACGAACGTCCTAAAAGAACCTAAATGCCGAACGGTCAAACAGTGCAAAAGGTTGGAACCGAACGTTCGCAGTGGAGCAGGACGAACGCTTTTTTTATTATTTTATTTATATTTTATTTTATTTTATTTTTTTTTTTTTTTATTTTATTATTATTATTATTTTTTTTTATTTTTATTATTTATTTTTTTTTTATTATTTATTTATTTTTTAATCATTTTTTTTTTGTTTTATTATTTTATGATGAAAATAAATTTATTAATCAACCCGGACGAAATTGAGTGTTGACAACGTTGCTTCTCAACGTATACTTCAACGTTGCAAAGGTTAACGTTGCTAATCAAACGTTGCAACAACGTAAACTTTCTTTTGCAATATAATAATATTTTTATAACAATAGTCTCCCCACTTTTCTTCAGTAAGCAGGTATTCCGAAAAAGTCAACCTATTGTTTGTTGGACACATCTTAACATAAAAAATTCCTTCAATTTCTCTCATCCATTGGTTTACTTCATTTGCTGCTCACATAGATAAAAATCATCAATTTAACTCAAAGAAACTGAAATCATAACTAAGAGTACACAATAGAAACTTAATACACTCATAACCTACAAGTTTTTAAGGAAGAAATTGGCTTTGATATCAAATTGTAACATCCCAATAATTATAGTTTAACAATAATATAAAATTATTGTTGGGTCTGTCAAGGAGGAGGTTCATAGGAAAGATACAAACACCAACGAGATATGAGTCCAACCATATGAGGGATTGACATCACTCTCTTCCCAAAACCTTAAGGCAATGTGTTAATGGGTCTTTCACCTTTATATAGTGTTTTACTTTCTCATTTATATCCAATGTGGGACTTGGATTCACACTTGGAATCCCAATAAATCTTCCCCTCAAGGGTGAGTCCCTTCCACATTGGTACACTCCCCCTCCAACGGAAGCATTCCCAACCAACTACAACCACGAGTAGCTCTTCGTATCGTCGTTCATCTTAACGGGACTCGCTTACCTGGAACCCTTCGCTAGGAAGACTTTCGATATAGGGACCACTATACTCATCTAAGTCGGTCACTAAGACAAAATATCGGCTCTGATACCACTGTTAGGTCTATCAAGGAGGAGGTTCACTAGGGAGATACAAACACCAACGAAATATAAGGCCAACCATATAAGGGATTGACATCACTTTCTTCCCAAAACCTTAAGGAAATAGGTCTTTCATGTTTATATAGTGCTCCACTTTCTCATTTCTATCAAATGTGAGACTTAGACTCACACTTAGATTCCCAACAATTATCACATATTCAATAAATATTATCAATTAAGCTAAAAGGAAACATATAAAATAAGATTACAAATATCCAAAATATAACCATAATTCAAACTTTATATACAAGATATTATATTTCTAAGATTATCTAATCATAAACTAAAGTTTCTTGAAAACAACCAAAATTAAAAAATATACTACTGTAGCTATCTATACATTAGTATCCTTAACACTTAGCACCTACTCAATTGAAATAACTTCCTGTATTCATACCAATCAAGAGATTTTTTCAAGAAGAAATATTTAAACAAACAAACAAAAATATAAGCAACTAGGTAAGTTAAGTTTAAAAGAATCAAACACATCATTCAATCAAATAAAAAATATAACAATTTCAACATCAAGCCCATCAAAAACCAAGTACAATTTATCTATATATATCTAAACTAGCATACAACACTTCCTCTTTACCACTTTCAATTTTGCAATAGTTTTGTACCTAATTAAACTTCAAAACAACAGCTTTAAAATTCAAACAAATACCAATTTCACAATCATACATAGTAATATTCATCAATAGACAACATTCATTCATCAATATAAAAACATCATTTAACAATAATATCAATTCATAACGTATTCAACCAAACATTAATCTCATAATCTATTAAACATACATTCATACTCCTTAACACCAAATTAAAAAAGTTATTAGCTTCCCTTACTTGATTGAAAAGTATACACAACTCTAAAAAGCCAATTATCTGCTAAAAAAACTCTATCTATACTTATAGGCAGTAGAATTTTAATCAAAGTAAACCATTAAAGACTACTTATTAACTAGAAACAAGAACTCTAAAAATAGGTATGCAACAGAAAATCTACAATATTTCCAAATTCAAAAAATATGTCTACAATATATATTTCAAAATATATTAAAAATATATATTCTAAAATATATATATATATAAATTGAAATATAAAAATACATTTATTTATGGGAAGAACCCTCGCCCAATCGTAGTTCATCGAAGTCATCAAACTCAGAATCAACCACCAACACTTGTTCGCCTTCGCCACTCTCTTCAACACCATTTCTTTTATTCCCAAATAATAAATAATTTAATTTTAGGGTTTTTAATTTTAATTCTGATTACAGGTGTGGAGAGAGTTCAGCTCTGAGAAATCAGCTCAACAATTGGACATTTCAGTTTCTTCGATCTCGGCCAATCCGACCTCACTTAGTAGGTTATATGATTTGGAGTTTTTAATATAACTTTAATAAAGACTAAAAATAGAATATTAGGTTTTATGGGTGCAGGAAGAGAAAAAGGTGGTACATAAAGAAAGAAAAAGCTTTTGTTGTATATTTGTTTTTATAATTTTAAGTATTTTCAACAAGGGTGTTCCTCCCTCCGTCACCACTCCTTCTTTTTCACCTTCCCAATTTTTTTTAATTTCAATTTTATCCTTAGGTTAAAATTTTTTACTTTTATTATATTTTAATTTATTTGAAACATATTTCTCCACTTTATTCTCCATAGCTGCACCCCAATCTCTCTTTCCATTTACGTTTCACTTTTCCTGTCTGGAATTGAATTTAAACGATAAAATTAAGCCTTTCTAAGCCTTTACCATAGTATTCCAATTTTGAACTTTGAATTTATTCATGTCGACACTAATCTAGTTTTTAATTTACAAATAATTTAGAAGACAACAGTGAGTGACAGTCTTTATCATCATCATTTTGTCCAATGTCTGTTATTATGTTTCAATGTCTACTAGTCATGTCCAGTGAGTCCATATATGAATAGTTTCACTTGGATTCTTGTAGGTTATTGGAGCTGTAGGGTTTATGAACCATCGACTAGAAATTCCAGAAGATGTTGATCCACAGTGGGCTTCTATAATTGAGAGTTGCTGGCACAGGTGTTCATCTTTTCTACTATGTCATACACTTTTTAATTTCCTCCCAGTAGTCCTGAATTTTCATGGCAAAATTATTGTCACAATCAGATGCTATTGCACTATTTGAGAAATGGAGATCATTTAGTTGTAGAGAGTCATGCTAAATATTATGTTTAAGTACTACATAACATCCTATTTCTCTCATATTCCTCTTATTTTTCTTTATTGGCATTTCTGAGACTTCCCTGCCCAATATCTACATAATAGTTACAGGCTGAAAGTCTGTGGCCATGAATTCTGAAAAACATTTTACTCATTACACTTGTTAGAGTTTTCATGTTAGACATTAGTGATTACAGTTATGCCGACCAACATTCAAGCAACTGGTAGAAAGGCTTAGAGAACTGCAGAGACATGGAATTGTTAAGCTAATAAAAACAAAACCTAAAAAAAGAGTAAACTTTAAACGGATGTGGACATCCGTACATCAATTTAAGATAAAACGGATGTCAACGGATGTCAACATCCGTTTTACCTTAAACGGATATTGACATCCGTTGAAGGATGCTCACATCCGTTTAAAATTTACATTTTTTTAGGGTTTGTTTTAGGGTTTATTACACACTCTTCACTACACTTTTACCCATTTCACCTTCAAGCACCACCACACCATCAAGACCGACCTCTGGCATCATCACTGGATCAATTTCTTCTAGTACCACCAACCTTTGCAACCTCCCACTAAGCACACCACTTATTGAAACTCCACCACACTCTCAATGCACATTGAAACAATGAGAGGAGAAGACGAAAAGAGGAAGAAGAATTTGTGTTTGCCGCTGCATGAATTCATGTAGGAAGAAGAGCTTGTATGCTTGCCACAAAAGTGGATAGAAGTTTAAAAATTTTAACCGTAAAAATAAAATTTTACTGAAGAATAAAACAGAAATGGAGAGGTGGAGGGAACAAGGAGTGGTGGTGTAGGAAGCAACACCCTTTTAATAATGACTCATTTGTTTGTATTCTATATTAATATTAGTCTTTGTATAAATTAAAATAATTTAAGTTACTAATAAAGTCTAACAGTTTTACGTCAGTCAAACTTAAAAATAGAATAGATCCAAACTTAAAAAATAACCTATAATAAATAAATAGAGTAAATTTAGATTAAGTAATATTGTGATATAAGCCTATTGTAGTTAAACATTTTTTTTATCTATACATAAAAAGTGAATTATTTTGATGAAAGTTATACCTTGTAACTGTTAGTATTTTTTTTTTTTAATTTCCTTCTTCATTTGAGAAATGGGAATGATTGACCATAGACATTTTCTTTTATGATTCGACCTCACTTTTTGGTGTGTAAAGAAGAATCGTTACCGTTTGAAGACTTAACAAGGTGGAGAAAATCATGAAAAGTTTATTACATTTGTGATATCTTATCGTACTTAATACTTGTCTTAATTGTCATCATAATTTTTTTTTCCTTTGCATTGGACAATTTTACCAAAACTGACTTTAGAAACTGGAGGCAAATTTGAAAATTAATATTAATAAAAAACTGATTAATAATTTTTATTTTATTTTTTAAATTAAACGTGAAAAATCATAATGTGTATATTATAATGCTAATTAGCACCTGAAGTAGCACTAATGTAATACAAAAACTCATAAATTCCAAGTATTCTTAATAATTTTTACTTTTATACATTTAACCTTCTTAGTTTAGGGTTATTTAACTAAGATAATAATACAATTTAAATATTTTAAATCAACTTATTTATAGTTTTAATTTTTCTATAATAAAAAAACAACATTTATTATATCCCCATAATTAAAGAGATTTGTGAGTAGGTAATATTAAAATAAGTTCTAATTAGAATTGATATAAATGTAACACATTATACATATATCACAACAACTGATGTGGCATTCTACATATATTTATTAAGATATAAATAATAAATCATTCCATTTCAATTAATACTAAAAGCTCAATCGCATTTAATAAATCCTAAAATCAATATACAACAACTAATCATATTTAATACATGGAAAATGTTTTTCCTACTTTTAACGAATTTCGTTAATTATTGACGTGATAAACAACTTTTCATATGAAAATTGTTACACTATAAATACTAAATATTGTTTTTCTATAATGAAAAGTTAAAAAGTATATATAATTTAATTTAACAAGTTTAGACGATATTATTATCTGATCTTAATAACCCTAGATATATAAGGAGGTTAAATCTACGACAATAAAGACTTGGAATAGAAATAGGTTTTGTATTCCCGACCTTAAACGCCAAGTAATAATACACATTTAGTATTATTTGAAATAATTAAGTGTTAAAGCAAATTATGCCGACGAATAATTGCGTATTTGTTTCATTATCATCCTTACAGGAAGAACAACTGACATGAAAAAAAAAGAAAAACTTACACTTGGTTCCATCGTGATGAAACTAAAAACATATAAAGAGCTAAAATTTCACATGTGTTTGGCTGATGCCTAAAGTTGTGGTACAGTCTTAAGAAACTTCATAATATTCTATTTTTGGGTTGGGTGAGGGCTTTACAGAGAGATTGAGAGAGACAACCTTATCTCAAAAAAAGTCTAAATGTGGTTATAAACGGGCAAGTAACCCTCTTGAAACAGGGCAGTTGAATCATTTTTCATCATTCAATGATTCAAATCTATGAAACTAAAAGATTAATGTAATCCAATTGAGTGTGACACTGAACTTGGCTTCCACAGTTCCAAACTCTCTTTTCAAAAACATCAATGGATTGGGACCTACTAATTAAATTCTATGTTTTCCACCGCATAATCATCATTGTAATAATGTGGCAAAGCAGTTGAATTACTCCACTTCAAGCCGGTCTCCTTCAAATAAATACTGCGGAGAATAAGAATAAGAAACTTCAATTTGAAGCAAAAGTGATTCACATGGAGCTGTGGTACCGGTTTCCACCAAAAAGCAGTGAAAACTGAAGATGTTTATTATTATTTCCTTAACGAATACTAAGAGAAAAAAAGTACAAATATATTAATGAAGGTTGAACTTGCAGGAGTGTTATGTTATGCTGCTATATTACCCTTTCGTTTGAAAATTTAGCTTTAAACTTGGGTGGCTAGGTCCTTTGTCAACATCAAGAGGCCATGCCAGAGAGACGTTTATGTAATTAAGGTCACACACTCACATTCACGCTTTCCTTTGATAGCAACTTGCTAGCTGCAATGAGTTGAAGTTAAGATAAGATATGTCTCGGAGTCAATCGGTTCAATGTCCTTCCTTCAACACTAACCGTTAATCACTACACCAAAGCACGTTGTTTTGATGCTTTTCTTTCATTGTCTTTTCTTCACATACTGTTCCTTTGCTTCTACTCTCTCACTCTCCGGAATTTGGTTCTTTGCTGTGATGTGAAGCCTATGGTTTGTTCCTTCATCTTTGTTCTCTGTGCTATATTGGGTTGAATTGAGCTGGTTTGAATTGTGTGTGCCCATCTTTTTAAAGAGAACGGTTCAATGGAAACTGGGTCGAGCTCGGAGTTCTTGGATAGGAGCAAGGCTATGGGGGGTGGAACTGGCAAGAAACATGATGTTGGTGCTGCCAAAGTTGAGCCCTTTGTGCCAAAGAGTGATCACAATCCTAAAGAGTTGAGGTCGTGGGCTAAGAGAATTGGGTTTGTGTCTGATTATTCAGGGGAAGCTGGGACTAGTGCCAGTGAAAAGTTTGATAGTGTTGGGTTTGATGTGAAAAGTTTTGATGATCAGAGAGAAGGAGGGTCGTCTCCCAAGATAGAGATTGATCCGGTGCTGGGATTGGCGAGGCCTAATAGGGACAATGAGATTGAACCGGTTTTGAGGTCAAAGGATGAGTGGAATGGGGCAATGTGGAGTCAAAACCAGAAGAGGAAGAACAGGGATGAGCCTGCTTTGGCTTTGGCTGGTCATGGTGATAAGAAAGCTGGGTTAAGAGGGAATGGTGATGCAAACGGAGTGGTGAATACGAATAGGGATAGTACTAGCCATGGAGTTTCTGCAGTTGCTCCTCTTCCAGAACAGAAGAAGGAAGAAGGAGTAGCTGAAGATGTTAAGGTGAATCTTTTTCCAGACAGGGAGGAACCTGCTGATAGAGGTTGGCAGAGATCATCTGGATTGAAGTACGGAATCACAGAAAATCCGGGTCTCGGTTAGTTTCAATTCTATTTTCTGATTTGCTAAAAAGTTTATTACTTCTTTTGATTTACCTATCTTTAACTGCAGTACCTCTCATCTATTACGGCCTGCAGCACTACCTATCGTTGGTTGGCTCGTTAGTATTAATCCCGTTAATCATGGTGCCAACCATGGGTGGAACAGATGTAAGAAATGCCTTTATGTAATGACCCTAGGAAAAGCTGATATCATACTTTTCCATATTCATATGTATTCACTTACATCATTGATGGCAGAGGGATACTGCAAATGTAATTTCTACAATGCTGTTTCTTTCTGGCGTCACAACGATACTGCATTCCTACTTTGGCACCAGACTACCTTTAGTTCAAGGAAGCTCCTTCGTGTATTTAGCACCAGCGTTGGTTATCATAAATGCTGAAGAATTTCGAAATCTAACACAGCATGTAAGTTCACTAATTGATAGAAAATGTCAATTTATTGACTATAATAAGCCCTTTCCGGCTTGTAAAATTATAAGAAGTAATCTTAATCCTGGTAAACTAAACTATGTGTATTACTACCTGCGAAACAAAGTGGTAGAGCTTGTTAACTTACATGATACCCATGTTCAAGCTATTACCTATTTTGAAGCACCAGAAATAGTCTTTCCTTTTTTCTTCTTTCTGTTTTTGATGGATCTATCAGAATCCTGTGTTATATTCCCAGCTTCCGTATTAATGTCTGCTAATAACTGCAGAAATTTAGGCACATAATGAGGGAGCTCCAAGGAGCCATAATTGTTGGTTCAGTATTCCAATGTATCCTGGGACTTAGTGGTTTAATGTCTCTTCTTCTCAGGTAACAAGTTGCATGTGATCGATCATGTGACCACGAGGGCTAGATTAATTTCGTCTATTCATTTTTATTTAGCTTATTTTGTTAGTTTACTAAGCTGTTAAGTAATTAATTTAAACATGTCATCCATAACATAATACTAATAGATAAACAGATGCATAATATCCTGTTTTAAATACTTCTCGTTGAATTGTCTTGATTCAAACTTTGAAGCCTTTCTTTTGATCTTTATATGGAAACTATACAGTTGCAGTTGCTCCGATTAAAATATTCATATCTTTAGCTTTTGTGACAATGCTACATACTTTTCAACTGGATAGAATAGTGACATGACCAATGCACTCTGCTTCTCTTCTTCAGAAATCTATTTACATAATACACTCTTCGGTAAAGCACAGAATACTGAAGCCTCATTTTTGGTTATTTAAGTTGTACTCAGTCTATCCTTACATTGCTAGTAAATCACAGTTTTGTGTAAAGTGATTGCCAAGGCCAACCAGTGATTATATACTATAGTTTAGGCATCTAGAAAAGAATTATGAACAGAATAAGCCTACACGATTATAGGGGGCATTTGGTAGAGATTCTAGAGAGCGTTTCTGACCATACAAAAGTGTCTTAACGATCCACTTGTATGCTCAATTTAATCGTTTCAATGAACTTCATGGACAAACCTATCTAAATGATCTCTTTGCATTCAGCAAGCATCGCAGTCAAAGTAATGAATAAACTTTCCTGTAATAAGCTTTTATTAAATAATTGTTAAATTAAGTTGTTTATCCAAATGCGTCCTTAAATCACATGTGATCTGAATTTATATTGGTGAATGAACTGATTGCAAAAGCTATCAACACTTCTAATTGTTATAGGATCGTCAACCCAATTGTGGTGGCTCCAACTGTTGCTGCTGTTGGTTTAGCATTCTTCAGCTATGGCTTTCCGCAAGCTGGAACTTGCATGGAAATTAGCATTCCGCAGATAGCACTAGTTCTAATATTCACACTGGTGAGTATTTCAGGAAGCAATGATATCGAATAATCTGGTGTATGAAAAGTCTTTGTAATGGCTGCAAAGTTCTTTACATATTGAAAAAACTTTCTGTGTTTGTCTCAAATAAACAATCCACGAACTTTGTTTCTCAAACTCATCGTTGTTTCCTCTATTTCTTATTTGAAGCATCTTCGAGGAATATCTATCTTTGGACATCATTCATTTCGAATTTATGCGGTAAGTATATATCTTGAATTAATATGTTCCTTATTTGATCTTTTTGTTTTTCTTTAGGCATGGCATACACTAATTCTCGTGCTGTTATCTTGCATGTTGAAAATCATAAAAAAAAAAAGTAATATTATAATTAACTGGTTTCATTGTCTTGTCATCCTTTCAAAACTCAGTCTCATACCACACATTGTGAGGATAGAAAAGATAATCATAAACCCACTTGCTGAATAATTAATTTAGCTTAATGAATGACTTGAATTCAATTCAAGATCACACCAAGTTTATTCTGATATGTATCAGACCATATTAGATCCATACAGGTTAGACTGATTCTTGAAGTACATAATCCTCCTATCTCGACCCCACTAGGCGAAAGAAAAAAAAACATGAATCACATAGGTCTGACTATACCTAAGAATATATAAAATATATATATATATATATATATATATATATATATATGAAAGGTGTGTGGTATTTTCTGCCGGCTCTGGATCATGTTTTAGGATTGTTATTTATTAAGAGCTAATACTATTGTTTAGGAAGTTACTCTCCCTTTAGTTCTTTAGTGAGTTAAGTTTCTTCTACCAACAATTGGCATCTATAATACGACAAAAATGGAGGTAAAGCTAGACACAAATGATCTTTCGGAAGTAGTTGAGGAGACTGCTAAGTTTTTCCTCTAGCAACCAATCCGATCTCATATTAAAAATCATAAGGAAAGGAAAGCAATAAAGTCAAAGGCAATATCTCGTTTTGTTTGTGGTTGTGTCATAAGATATTTTCATACGAATCATCATGACTGTCAAATCAAGATTTGAAATCTGAAATTTTCTCAAGAATCAATGTGAAGGAGATGAGGGAATGCAAGCTTTGAATCTTGTTAAGGAATTTGAGAAGTAGAAAATGAGATTATAGTATGAAACAGTTGAGGAGTATATGCTAGAAAACTTCTTGACATTACTAACAAGATAAAATTGCTTGATTCTAAATTTTCTGATTCAAGAGTAGTTCAGAAACTATTGGTAACTTTCCTTGAAAATGAGCTTACTTCATGGGAAAATTCCAAGGATTTGTCAAGCATCACCTTGGCAGAAATGCTTTGCCGGCGTAGGAGCATAAAGAAGTTTTGGACAATTTCTAGAATTTTACCGGACAATTTCTGGAATCCTATTGAACAATTTTATAAATAAAAAAATAAAATATACAGAATTAAAATGTAATAAATGTATGATTATAATTAATAAAAATAATATCTCGGAAGTTTCCTAATGATAGTAAAGTTGGTACATGATTCAAGCTTTAAGGTTTGAAAATGGGAATACACTTGTAATCATTTCACCATGTTTTTTAAGGAAGTAGGCTTTAAGTATCGATTAAAAGTTCCTTACACCCCTCAATGAAGTTGGTGAAAGAAAGAATCAAGATGATAATGAAAATGGACTTATGTATGCTTCATAAGAAAGGGTTACTAAAGGAATATTTGGCGGAGGCTGCAAACACTTCTTTTATATATTGATTTCCCACCAAAGCAATAGATAGGAAGATGCAATGTAGCAGTTTTAAAACCTCCAATATATTATGAAGCAATGGAGGAAGACCTTGCCATGATTGATAAGAATCAAAAACTTGGGAACTCATTGAAAGGCCAAAAAACAGAAAAGTTATTGGTGTGAAATGGGTGTTTAAAATAAAGATGAATGTTGATGGTTAAATCCACAAGCACAGGGCAAGGTTTGTAGTAAAAGGGATGCTCCGATTATCATCAGGATGTTATTAGCTATTATACACGAAAGGGATAGAAAATCTACCAATTTGATGTCAAGTCAGCTTTCTTATATGAATTTTTGGAGGAAGAAATCTTTGTTGGGCAAGCTGAAAGATTCCTTGTTAAAAGACATTAAGATATAAAGTCTATCTACTGAAGAAGGCTTCGTATGGGTTGAAAAGGCCCCTGAATTACAGCGAAGTTGATGGATGCTTGTCAAACTAGACTTCGCTAACAGTCTTAGTGAATCCACTGTATATAAGGTAATCATGGTAATTTTATTTGATTTCTTTGTATATTGATTATCTCCTGGTTACTGACAGCAATGTTGAACTTATTCAACGGTTCAAGGATGATATGATGCAAACTTTGAGATGACAGAAATGTCCTTCCTTATAATTAGTATGGAGGTTAAGCAAAATGAAGCCTCCTATGTGTCAAAAGGAGAAGTTATGCAAGGATGATGACTTAGAACAAGTGGAAGATGTACTTTACAGAATGCAACAAGACCAGATATCTTGTTTGCAACAAATGTACTTTTCACGGTTCATTATTTGTGCAAAAAAATCTCATTTGAAAGCGGCAACGAGAGTGTTGAGGTATGTAAAGGTAAATTATGGAAAAGATTTCATCACAAGATGCCAAGTTGCAAGGTTATTTTGACAGAAATCGAGCAAGATCTTCGAGTGACACAAAAAGCACCTCATGCAAGGACGGGTGTTGAATGTGTGTATCAGTAGTTGAGCGGTAGAATCATCTGCTGGACGTTTGACCATGTTTTTAGGCTTGGTTTCGTTTTTCTGATATTTATTAGCAGTTATGTTAATTTCTTTGGAAAGTTACTGTTTTTAAAAGTATCCTTCTGTTAAAAATCTTTGAATTCCTCTCCCTTCAACTTGAGTGAGTTACGTTTCTTCTACCAACCAACATATCCTAACCAATTGTGTTTACAAACTTCCAAATATCTGCAGGTTCCCTTGAGTGTTACATTAACATGGATATATGCGTCGTTTCTAACAGCTGGGGGAGCATATAACTACAACGGATGCAATCCCAAAATCCCAAGTTCAAACATTCTGACTGATGCATGCAGAAAGCATGCTTATACCATGAAACATTGCAGGACTGATGCATCCAATGCGTTGTTAACTTCTGCATGGCTCCGAATTCCTTACCCTTTGCAATGGGGTTTCCCGATTTTCCATTTTAGGACTTGCATAATCATGGCCGTAGTATCTCTGGTTGCTTCTGTGGATTCAGTAAGTAAATTATTTAAATGCTTGTAAATACAAAATATTAGCTGAATGGTACTATGAATCCCACGATTATAAAACTAATGTAATATCCTGAATATGATCAGAAACTAAAATTGTGAGTAAGTGAATGACAAGTTGGTTTTGCAGGTTGGAACTTATCATTCTGCATCTCTGCGAGTCAATTTGAGGCCTCCAACTCCAGGAGTGGTGAGTCGAGGAATTGCATTGGAGGGTTTGTGTAGTATATTGGCTGGTCTTTGGGGTTCGGGAACTGGCTCGACCACCTTGACAGAAAATATTCACACAATTGACACAACAAAAGTGGCAAGTCGGAGGGTGGTGGAACTTGGAGCAGCTTTCATGATTCTCTTTTCCTTTATGGGTAAAGCAACAAAACATAATGACATAAACCATAATTTGATGTGAAAACTACTAAACACCCTTTTCATTTTAACACTAGGGTCCAATCTATGCCTTTTAAATTTGCAGGAAAAGTGGGTGCTCTACTTGCTTCCATTCCTCAGGCCTTGGCTGCTTCTGTACTGTGTTTCATCTGGGCACTTATAGCAGCTTTGGGGCTTTCAACCTTACAGTCTGGTCAATGTGCCAGCTTCAGGAACATGACAATAGTTGGTGTTTCATTGTTCCTTGGTCTATCAATCCCTTCATATTTCCAACAATACAAGCCTCAAACCAGTCTCATACTGCCACCTTACCTCGTACCTTACGGGGCTGCATCTAGTGGACCATTCCATTCTGGCATTCAACAAGTAAGCACCATCACCCTTTGCCAAATTAAGTAGCATGACAAGGAACTCATTCCCTCTCTCTCATTTTTAATAATGTTTCAGCTTGATTTTGCAATCAATGGTCTTATGTCCTTAAACATGGTGGTTACACTGTTGGTGGCATTCATACTGGACAACACTGTCCCAGGAAGTCAACAAGAACGAGGGGTGTATATATGGTCACGACCTGAAGATTTTGCAACTCATCCTTCTCTGCTATCCACATATTCTTTGCCAAGGAAAATTGCTAGGTGTTTCCGTTGGGCCAAATGTTTGGGAGTCTGAATATTACTTTGTGTCTGAGTTCTTCTATTCCTGGAGCTTAGAAGATATTGAAGCTCATGAACAATGTATTAACAAATATAATATATATATATATATATATATATATATATATATATATATATATGTACTTTGGGTTTTTTTTTTTTACAGCAGGGCAAATAGGAAATAGTTTAGCACTGATTATGCTTGTGAATTATAGTTAGTTTACACAGGTCAATCTGTGATCTGAAAACAAAACAAAACACAAGTTATTGTACTTGTACATTTATATTTTTTTTAATCAATTAATGGTTCAATTTTTGCAGTTTCAGTTGATATTTGGGGTCGCAGTGAATCACTGCAATTGAAAATAATGCAACATTTTCCATATTACACCATCAGACTAGTAAAGATAGTCTAATTAACAAATATAAATATAAGGTATGTTTTTTTTTTTAACTTCCAGAGATGTAATATGTAAAGTTTTCCGATCATTCAATTTGAAATCTTCTCTTTTAATATTTTTTTATAGTGGAGGTGCAGAAAACAATATGAAGGTGCAAGAAGAAAACGTTTTAGTTAGTTTTCCATTGGACTCAGTTTATGGACATGCACCGCTTTGATAAGCCCATAACATCTCTTGCAACATCCCATGGTCACCTTCTTAACGTACTTCCAACATTTTAACTTGCCCTTCTCTCTTATACTTCATCTTTTTCTTCTTAGACCAGTCTTGCAGCTCTTTATCTTCTACTTCCTACATCGATCTCCTACCTCTCTCCTATGCTCTTCATCTTCTTTTTGCTGTATGCTGTATATATTTATTAAAAGAATACATTTCACATTGTGTAATTTATAGTTTTTTTTTATTTTATATTTTAGATTGCACAATCTAAAATACATTATGTAACACAAATTTGTATTCTAGAATGTATATTCCAGAATAAAAACTTTTACCATGAATTATACATTCTAAAAAGTCTCCAAATTAAACAAATCGAACTTAAAAATGAAAATTCTAAATTAGAAAATAAATTTAGAATTTTAAAATTTATAGGGTGCCCTTGAAACCAGAGAGGTGCAAAAAGAAGCTGCCCATCCCATGTCTATCATTGGAGTGTTGGTTCCTACACCACCATTGCACTTCTCCAGAGTGTTTAAAATCAAGTAAAAAATGAACCTGACAGATTAAAGCATTGTGTCCCTCAATGAAAAGTATAATACAAGCCCGGGTGCACTTTAGATTTACGAGTCCATGAATTAATTAAGGTTAACTTTTAGGGTTAATTTCAACCTAGTAAAGAAAAATAAAAAATTAAACATAGAACCAGAAGGCACAACGAAAGTCGGATATCCGTTAGGCCTTTAACGAATGTTCACATCCGTCGATATTTGTTGAAGGTCTAACGTATATTTGACTTTCGTTATGGTCTTCAATAACTCCCAAAAAACTCAAACAGTGATATATACAGTGCACAATAACAGCAGCAACAACATAACATAGCGAACGCAACACACCATATAACACAACAAATATCAAATACATCAAAGAATGTATCATGTATCATGCATAAGAAAACAACTAGTAACCTGTTGGAGACCCACGAATACACTATTAGCAACGTCACGAACCACCACCACTACGAACCACCACCGTCATGAACCACGCACTAGCAACGCACAAAAGAAAGAAAGAAGAAACAAAAATTATAAATGTTGTGTTAACGGAAGTAGAAATTAAAAAAAAAAAGTAAAAGAGAGAAGTAGGAGCTTACGACTGAGTAAGTAAAAATGAGAGGGAATTGGGATTCGGGTTTTAAGAAATAAAAAGTAAAATAAGTAAAGGTAAAAGTAAAAAGAATAAAATTAAAATTTAAAAAAGGTTTAATGTCTCAATAGGTCCTTATTTTCGTCCCAAATTTGAAATAGGTCCCTGTTATATTTGAAGTCTTAATTAGATCCTTATTTTTGTTAATTTGATGCAAATAAATCCTTTCCGTCAATTTCACAAAATGGCGTTAAGGAGTGCGTGACGTGGCGTGTGTGAATGCAATTTTTTAATACTCAGAAATTTTGAATGAAGTAAATATAGTATAATCCATGCTGAAATTAATTAAACAGAGTGCAAATTTGGAAAAACTTAATGTTTTTTTTGCTGAAACATCTCTGGAAGGGAGAAATCAAAATCAAGTTGGAGATTTTTCTATTCTAGGGCTCGTGTCGTCTCAGAGTTGGGAAAGAGTGGATGTTGTTCGAGTGGATGCCCGAGGGAGAATCAAATGCAGAATTCACGTTCAACATGTTCTTTGACTTCCAATGGCTGGCGGAATGGAGAGGCGAAGGTCGTTTTTCGTGGTGCGTCACCCCTTTGTCTGTGTGGTGAGAACAGCTGGAACGACTAAGAACAGAGGGAAACAATTTTGGGGGTGCCCTAAGTATAAGGTAACCGAAACGTGGATGAGTTGTTTGTTTTACTTCAAAGTCGTATTCATTGGGTTTTAATTTTTTTTTACAAAACGGGCATGAAAACGGTGGTTGCAATTTCTTCAAATGGTGCTATGATGATGGTAATTGAAGATGTTATACGAATCTGAAGTGGGAAGGAAAGCATGAGTGTTTGTCTAAGACAGAAGAAATGGGTGGGGTAGCGAATATGGTGATTGATTTGAAAAATTCTGTTAAGGTTGTGGAAAAATGGATGAAGTTGTTGATAGGGGCTGTTTGTTGTTGTTGTGTGGTTAATATTATTGTAATTTCAATATGGATGACAAATCCATAATGTATTCTGCATTTTCTTTGTCATAGGATGCAGTAGGTGATGAAAATGGGATGAACAATGTATTGAACTACCAAAATTAATGAAATCATGTTCTATTTTCATTTTTCTTGTTATTGCAATACCAACCTAGAACCAGTGAGAAAGGGGGAAGAAGATAAATGGTAGAGAGAAGAGATTGGACCGAGACATATAAGTGGACAAAATTAACTTGGAACGTTCGGTTATTGCCTCGGTTCATAGCAGAAGCGAAACCGAACGGTCTTAGTGCCTCTGTCCCAAACGACCGAGGCATATTAGTAGAATAAATTAACTTCGAACGTTCGGTTACTGCCTCGGTTCATAGCAGAACCAAAACCGAACGGTCTTATTGCCTCTGTCCCAGACGACCGAGGCATATTAGTGGACAAAATTAACTTCGAACGTTCGGTTACTGCCTCGGTTCATAGAAGAAGCGAAACCGAACGGTCTTATTGCCTCTGTCCCAGACGACCGAGGCATATTAGTGGACAAAATTAACTTCGAACGTTCGGTTACTGCCTCGGTTCATAGCAGAAGTGAAACCGAACGGTCTTATTGCCTCTGTCCCAGACGACCGAGGCATATTAGTGGACAAACTTAACTTCGAACGTTCGGTTACTGCCTCGGTTCATAGCAGAAGTGAAACCGAACGTTAGTGTCAGAGAGGCTGTTCAGTCTCTTTAGTCACAGTAGCAGCAGAGGTCGTTCAATTTGTTTAGTGTGTACGTTAGTGGCAAAGAGGTCGTTCGGTCTGTTCAATTTGTACGTTAGTGGCAGGGATGACAGGACGAAAGGCCTCGGTTCTGCAAACAACCGATGACGTTTGGTTTGTACAGTCTGTACAAGACTAAATGCTTCGGTTAGGCACTCAAGTCGAGGTCGTTTGGTCTCTTAAACAGGACTAAATGCCTCAGTTAGGCGTTCACCGAGACCGTTCGGTAAACTACTGCTTCGGTCACTCAAAAAACTGAGGTCGTTCGGTCTTTAGGTATCGGTTTGTTTATAACTGAGATCGTTCGATTTATACGCATCGGTTTTTCTGGTGCGAGTTAAAATACGCTCTTTTTACTAGTGCATAAAACTTAAGTGTATCAGTATCTGGAATATGCAGAAGTCACAACAGCAAGCTTAATAGCATAAGTCACAGCAAGAAGCTTAATATGCAGAATTCAAAATATGTAATAATATATTCATAAGTGTAGTATTACATTAAAAGAGTACATTAAAACACTACATCCAAAAGCTTCTACGGTGCAGCTACTTGGTCATTGATAATTGGGATGATGGCATTACAGGTTGTGATGAAGGAGTAGCTTTGGGGCAACGACTCCTGTTATGCCCAAGCTCCCTACATAGGTCGCATCTCTTACGCAAACCAGCCTTCGTCATTCGAGATTCATCTTTTTTGATCTCCCACTGTTCCATTCTTCTTTTCCTTTTAGGTCTTCCAAGCATAACTTTTTTGTAAGGAGGCATAACATCCGGATATGGTTGTATCTCCCACATGTTGTTGTCATTGATGGGAAATACGATTGATGCATATGTTTCTTCATAGGTGGACTTCATAAAGCAAGTTGGAATGAATTGTTGTCCATCAATATTCAGAAACTTCATTGCGGCTAAGGAGTGACAACATGGGATTCCCGTGATGTGGGAGACGTGTCTAACTTCATTGTCGTCTATGTTCACAACATATTTGTCTCCAATGTGGGAGACGTGTCTAACTTCAAACAATTTATTTCCTGACCAGCTGTGAACAAATTTTAACAATAATAAACAAAGTTTACATACAACTTTAAAAAGTACAATACAATTCAGAAATAGAGAATATAGTTTACCTAGGAATCCAGTTCTTGGTTGATTGGGATTCCTTTTCAAATTTGTTCAGGATTTTTGGACAAATTGGTCCTCTAAAGGACTGTATCTTAGTCCTGTTTGTTGCCCATCTTTGCATGATGTACACCTTGATTTCTTCCAGCATTGTAACGATTGGTTTAGTCCGGGTATGAAGCAATACACTGTTAAATGCCTCACTCATATTGTTCACCAATGTGTCACATTTTGGTCTTGGATTGAATCTGGACTTTGACCAGTACCTACAGCATAAAATATAGACTTTTACAGTGGCTATATATGCAGCAGTAAGTTATAGTTGTAATAAAAAAGTTATAGTTCAAGAATAAACCTTGGAGGGATGGCCATCAAATGCTTGAATGCGTCTTCATTGACATCTTTAATGTTTCTCATTTCCCTCTCCCAATTTTGTGGATAAGTGGTAGTAGCTGCCCTCCACATCAGTTGTTTTAGATTTTTACCAAGAAATTTCTTCCTAAAGGTTGAATATAAGTGTCTCATGCAGAACCTCTGATCAACACCGAGGAGTAGCTCTTGTATTGCTGGTAGTAGACCCTGTGGGCAACATTAAATATGATTAAATATAAGTAATGTATTAATGTAAGAAAGAACCAACAGTAAATATCATTGTTACCTTTTGTTGGTCTGAAACAAATGTTATTGCTGAAGATACTTCTTCACCACCAAGATCATCAATCAAAAGATTCAAAAACCATAACCATGAATCTTTGTTTTCCCCTTCTACCACCGCATATACAATGGGTAACATTTGATCATTTCCATCTCTCCCAACAGCCGTTAACAACTCACCCCCATATTTCCCTTTCAAAAAGGCCTCATCTAGTCCAATTATTGGCCTACAAGAAAGAAAATTGTCTTTGCATGCCTTCAGACAACAATAAAATCTTTTGAAAATTATCTTTTCATCATTATTCTCAACAACCACTTTAATTGTAGATCCGGGATTTCTTCCCAACAACTCATGTGCATAATCATATATCCTCTTATATTGTTCTTTAAAGGACCCATCAATGTGCTCAAAAGCAATAGCTTTTGCTCTATAAGCCATACCCCTAGATATACCTATGTTCCACTTCCTTTGAACTTTTTCCTGAATATCTCCACCCTTCATTTTGGGATTTTCCCTTATTGTTTTCTCCAACTTTGAGCTCAACCACTTCGCATCAAGCAACTTGAGATTGAACTCCCTACTACATGTGTGAATGTCATTTATAGTTCTTAGTTGCCATGATTTCTCAGCCTCCATATAAGCACAATATATGGTCCAGGGGCATTCTCCTTTTGCACCAAAGCACTTCATCCTCAATCTATTTTTGTCATTTTTGACAAACTTTATATTCCTACCATTTTCCAACGCATACCCTTTTAAAGCATTTACAATATCTTGCTTTTTTTGTAAAAAAAGTCCCTACTTCCCATGTAAAGTCCACCATACTTTTTGGCATACAAAAAGTACTAAACCTCCCATAACCTTCAATGTCATTAACCTCATCATCACTATCTGTTGCAGTAAGTAATTCCTCAGATTTCCACTCCTCATCTGACAAACCTCTCTCATCATGATCATCACTTTCAACACTCACATCATCACTGTCTTGAAGACTTTCTACTTCTACTTCCACTTCCACATTACCATCTATATCACCATCTACATCACATTGAACACTGACATCCACAAGTCCCTCTAAGCACTCATTATTTTCACGTTCATCACGTTCATTAGTAGATGTACTCCAACTGGAAACATGACCTTGGTCCTCCACAACTCCTTCAACACAATTAACATCTTCTTCAACCTCATGGAAATGTTCTACGCACCATGACCTTCAACCTGTACTTCAACAGCATCACCATGTTCTTCACCCTATTTCACCTCTTCAAAGTCACCCTCAACTTGACCCTCAACTTCACCATCAACTTCATCGTCTTCTTGTACTTCACCATCATCATGAACTTGTCCTTCATCATTAGTAACATATTCAACCATATTTATCACTTCAGGCTCCGAAACAACATGTATAACGTATAAATGAACCTCGCCATTAAGCCTACCTAAGTTAGCCATATGCATGGCACCAGTGTCATCCCTCAATTCTTCCAACCTATTTTCCAAAACTGAACCCCCTCCTACACAGTACCATAATTCTTTAAAGTTATCATATCCAAAACTTTTCACTACACTAACAACCACAAAATAACTCCAGACATCAGGGTCAAAGGACAAAGTTGTTGTCTCTATTTCATACTTCAAGGTACCATCGGTAATGAACTTCCCCCCATGGTGGAAAACACAGTCAAAAACGTCGCCCATTATACGCACAACACAGTATCAATATATCTACACGCACAACACAGTATGACAAAAAAAAATAATATATTAAAACGCACTCACAAAGACTCATATAACTTTAAACATACATGGGGGACCACCAAAACGCAATGAAGAACGCAGACCAAACCATAGGGGACCACAATCGAATATTATACTTTCCCAACTATAAAAAGCAAGACAATAAACCACAAAAACTTACCTTGCTTCAGATTAACCTCCACTCCAGTCAACACCTGCTTCAGCGTCGCGCTTCCAAGGACACAAGGTCCCACACTTCACCTCGTGCTTCAACCTTTTCCACACGCACATGCACCGGTAATTCACCCACCAACACTCGCGCATCCACTCCAACAATAACGTCTTTCTGATTCCTATCCCACTCGCGCATCCACTCCAACAACATCCACTCTTTCCCAACTCTGACACGACACGAGCCCTAGAATAGAAAAATCCCCAAGTTCATTTTGATTTTTCTAAATTTGCCCTCTGTTTAATTAATTTCAGCATGGATTATACTATATTTACTTTATTCAAAATTTCTGAGTATTAAAAAATTTCATTCACACACGCCACGTCACACACTCCTTAACGCTGTTTTCTGAAATTGACGGAAAGGATTTATTTACATCAAATTAACAAAAATAAGGATCTAATTAAGATTTCAAATATAACAAGGACCTATTTCATATTTGAGACGAAAATAGGAACCTATTGATACATTAAACCTTTAAAAAAAATTAAAGAGGTATAGAGAGAAGACGAGGTGGTGGAGGGAGCAAAACTCTCCTAGCTCACCAATTCCTTATACGGTACAGAGCACCCATTAAACCCAAACCACTAATTTCTTTGTCCACCCCCTTCTGTTTCCTCAGTCAAAAAAATGCTTTCAGGAAAACCTTTCAGGACATGCCAAAAACCTTACAATCTACGACGATATTTTATGGAAAGGATGTTGTTTCTGCATCTATAAACTTATTTAATTTCGGCTTTTAACCTTATTTGAAAGTTACTTCCGGAAAGTGTAATCCGGAAATAGAAAATATATTTCGAAATTTTGTTTCAGGTTTCTGGGAATTTTTTCCTTCAAAATCTTTTATTCGGAAAATTTTTCCCCTTTCTGAATTATTTTCTAGACAACATTTTTCTCCTTTCTGAATTCATTTTCCGGTGAATGTTTTTTCCTTTCCGGAATCGATTTTTCGGTCAGTCATATATCCCTTCTGGAATCCATTATCCGTTTCCAAATGCTTCAAATAAAACTGCCAAGAACAAAAAGATAATTAAATAAAATGATAGATAGAATGCAGAAAGAATATAATAGGGTGCATGAAGCGATTCCCTATGGAAAAAACAAGACAGAAATAATAAAATAATGGGACTGGGCTGAGCAACATTTTTAAAGCCCAATGCATGTATTCCATAGTGCTTTTTACCCTACCTCATGTGAGTCGCGGGTGATTTGAGTTATGTATTTTCACAACTCTATTAAAAGATCATTTACCACATTATATAATGGTCAAACCAAGGAGGACTATATTGATGTTTTTTATTTTTCCACCTCTATTTTTTTTTATAAAATGACTAGTTTAATTCTTTGATTTTAGGTTTAAATATTAATTTGTTCTTTGTTTTTAAATTTATTTAATTTATTTTTAATATTTTTTTAATTCGGTCTCAATTTTTATCAATTTCGTTTAATTTGGTCTTTTTTCTTAGCATCTTTTAAATAATTATTAGACTGTGAAACGTAAGTTCGTGACTTTCTTGATATTTTTTAAAATAAATCAAAATTTTAATTATTTTTTAATTCAAAAAAAATATCACGTATCAAAGTTAGTATTGTGTCACGTGTTAGGGTGAATCTTACATTTAACTTGGTTCCTATATTTGTTATTTTTCTCCAATTTGGTCTTAATTTTTTTTAAAATACAAAAAGAAAATTAAAAGTTTTTTGATATATTTTAAAACTAATTCTAAAAAAGATACATCAAAGACTCATTGTAGAAACGAGAGACATTGCTCATTATTTATTTTTAGTGTTTAGAATGTATAGGAGTAATTAAGTCTCTTATTCAATATATAGGAGTTAGACCTGATGTATCTTCAATTTTTATGATTTTTACTATTCAATATATTTTTTTCATCACTTGTATTCTATTCTCCATATTAACTGTATGGATTGCATATATGTGAGTATCTAATTATTGGACATAATGTCGAAACCTAGAATATAATAAAACAATTAATTGATTAAGCATCTAGACATAAAGTTCATAATTAATCATTCATAGCATCATAATATTAAACTTAATGTGAACTTATAATAAAAATGGTTTAGAATCTTAAAATTTTTATTATTAAAGTTTAGACTTGTCACTAAAATATGAGAACTTGTTACATTTGATGTAAATGTTAGATAAAGAATTAGAATTATATTACCCTAGTGTTTTTCATTTGATGTATAGAATTAACCTTAGTAAAGCTTTTACCACATAGTAATTTCATAAAATTTATTAGTTTTTCAAGTTTAAGATTTATTTCATACACACCAACAATTTTCATTTTTTTAAAATTCTTAGTCTTTAGTGAATAAACATAATTTTTCTTAACAACATGAATGTTTGTGGAAAATAATATATAGATTTATATTTACTTTATATTTATACAATTTGATACATTTACCAATATTATAACAAATGTATTAATAATTATGTAGTGTGGTACATTCTCAAATCTAATACCCTTTTTAATTTGGTAATTTTTGATTTTAAAAAGGCAAGTCATGATATGTTTTAATATGTCAAGTTTTGTGGCTTAAGTTTTTCCCAGTGGAGACTCTTTTAGGAGTGAAGAAGGAGCATATGCAATAGACAATAAATCAAATTGAAGTTATCCTTTTCTGTATAAGTAAATAAATGAGTGACCTTTAAAGGTTAATAGGTATATATTATGTTAGATGCATAGTAAATATGAGATGAAGCATTAAAAAAATTTAAAAAGAATCTTAAATGCAGTGACCTTTAAATCATTAAATTATGAAAGAGAGTGTTGTAGAGTAATTTAAAGGTTGATATGTATAGATTATGTTAGATGCATAGATATGATAAAATGGATATGGTCCAGTGGTCTCCGCCGTCAGTTCACAAAATTTGGTTGGCCACAAAATTTGATAGGCCTGGTTGAAATTATTAATCTAGTAATGCGTTTCGACCTGTTAAAATGGTGACCAGAGGCTGACGGGTGTGGACTGATTTACTATAGCCTTTTTTTTTTAAATCAAAATTCAAAATAAAAGATAATTTAAAAATTTGATCTTTATGTATTATATTATTTGAAATTATATTGTTTGAAATTATTAGAATATATAAACTTTGAATGTGCAACGTGAAAGTGAGTGAAAGATAAGGCAACACGAGGTAGAGCTAACCAATAGAATGGGTTAGAAGAAATAGAAAAGTATTATTTAGCAGACTCGTGCGTTAGCACACGAGCTGTGTCAGTCAGTTTAGCTAACGAGAAGCCACGTCTCATGTGATGAAGATTGAGTATGAAAGTTTGATGGAATGGGACCCTATGCCACCAACGTAAATCATACTGCATTTATATGCAAACATATTCAAAAGTCAAATTAAGGAAAAATCTACTTAGGTTGCTTTGTTTTGTTACACCGCCGATCCAACAAATACCATACTGTTACGTGTTTTTAAATCTCTTCGTCTCTATTCTACGTGTGAACTTCCAATGCTATCATCTCTCATGCAGGACTCACTCTATTCACGTTTTCATTAAAATAATACTTATATTTCATGCTACCTACCAACTCAACCCTAGATCATAATAGAATACAAAATTCAAGTTTACACACCAAAAACAATTTCAATTCTATTTCCAAAACTATATCAAAGTTTTTCATTCCACAGCTACGTCTCTTTATATTACTTTCTGTAATATATTTTATAACTCCTAAAAAATAATGTAATAATGCTTAATATCCTCAATTTAAAACTTATAGTTTTATTTCACTGCTAAAGTGTAATAAAAACTTTAGTAATAGCGCACTGATGATATATTTTTATTTATAATTCAACTACAAATTGTTATAGCTTTTGGACTGATTATTTAAAAATTACATAATCATTAATTGAATTTTTTAATAACTTTTTAAAAATTAAACTTTTTGTTAATAATTTTTCAAAAACTAAATTATAATAAACATAACATGAGAGGACTTAATTGAAATTAAATTATTTACTCATTTTTCTATATATTCTTTTACAAATTAAGTATTTATGAACAAAATTGTAAATAAAAACCTTAAGCATTTTTGTGCAACAACTTTATATTATTTCACACACACAAAACAACTTTTCTTCTCCTCTTTTATTTTTTCAATTTTATTTTCTTAAATACTATTTTTAAAATTTATGAAAAAAATTCTCAATTTTAATAATTACGTTTTTATTATTATTAAATAATTATTCACTCTTTTGTCATTTTAGAAACTACTTTTTCAAATATAGAAGTATTTTATTAATAAGAAGTTAGTGTTTTAAAATTTATTATGACGGGTGAGAACTTACTTCTAACGCATAATGTTTTTATACTTTTAATAAAAGGTTGGTGATTTGATAGTGCATTATAATGTTGGTATCTGAATAATTATAATATACATGAGAAGTTTATAGTTTTTAATTTAAGAATACAATTAAATATAAAATAGGAATACAAGGAACAAATTTCATTGTTTTAAATTAAAAATTTAATATTTTATGTATTTTAATTTCAAAAGGTAAATTAAATTTGAAATTTAAAATTGAAAAATTTATAATTTTCAGTTTTAATTTAAAAATATATTATAAAATAAAAAATTATTAAGTTCGTAGGTTACAAAGAAAAATAACATTAATAATTATTATCATTGTAATATAATTATTTCATCAGTTTTAATTTAACATAATGTATTAATATAATGTATAACTATTAAATATTAATATTAATTGTTTTAAGTTTTTAATATTATATAATATTACGAATATATTTAAATATTTATGTAACTTAGTTTTCTTAAATTTTTATTTTAAGTACTCAAAAATAAAATTGTAACTTATACAAAATATTGAATTATTGTTAAGTTGGTAGTATTTTCTATTATTTATAGAGTGTAAACAACTTAATCATACACCCCAATTTATTGTCAATTGATTTGGTTTGCGTTAAATAACAATCAAAACTAAACCATTTTAAAATAAAGGGTTATATTTAACTTAATAATGTGAATTTTAAAATAAATCATTGCAACTAAAAGTTAATTTTGCTTTTTTATTTATCAGATTCAAATTAAAAACTATGTTAATTTATTTTTAAAAGTTTAATCCATAATTAATTTTTGCATTAATTATTTTTAGACTAAAATAATATTTGTTAAAAATAAAGAGGTTATATTGACAAACACTTAAAAAAGGATAAAAGTATTAATAACAAAAATAATTTAGAAATATTCTGTGTGTACATTCCAGAAGTTATTACTTTTTGGGACCAAGAGTTATAACTTTCTGACCTAAAAAATTATCACTCTTTAGTCTAACAAGCCAGAAACATCAAAGATTACGTTTCTCCATACAATGTATCAAGAGCTAATGGCCTTAGTCTAGTCATTAACAAATGCTATAATTAGATTAATAACCTCATGTTAACTAACATAAGGAGGGTTATCAAGTGGTTGAGCACAAAATAAGTATACAATTATGGGGTTTTATTAGGAAAGTGAGTTAATTTTTGTTTTTAATATTATGTTTTTTTTATCTTTTTAAAAAGTAATATTTAAAGAGTTAATTTTTGTCATATTTGCATGATATACTTAAAGTTGGTGACTTCTTCTAGAGTTAAGTTGTGTTAGAGATTAAAAATTCATCTGAAAATAAGTTACACTAAAATTGTCCTAATGTGCGACAAGGTCTTTGAAAATAATTTCAACTTTAGATACGATAAACTTATTTAAAAATAATTTCAATTAAAGTCATTATTGGGTGAATATTATTGTTAAAAAAAAAACTAAGTTGAATTGAAGTTGTGAATTGGTACACGATTTTAAAATTTTTATACGACTTTATTATTTTTAACTTGCGCTGTGTAACTTTTTCAAAATAATTTAGAATTATAATTATTAGATAACCTAGTAAAAATTTCCCATGTTTCTAAAAGAAAATAACAAAAAAACATGGCCACATCTAAGTTCTAATTTGATACTCAAATTTGTAATATAAATAAATCAAAGTTATAATGGACTATAACAGTTTCAATTCGACTTATTTATAACCAAAATCGTGAAACTCAAAGTTAATTTCAATTATTATAGAAGTTGTCATGTTATAACGATTTCTTCTTAATGTAAATTATATTGAAATCATCAGACACCGGTAGACTTCAACATTACAGATATCACGTTACAACTCACTGCTTTGATTAATTTAATTTATGGTTAATTTGATTAAGTGTACTTATGTTAATAATTCATTTTACACAAAATCGTCATTTATTCAGAAAATTTAATCACGGACATGATGGCTTTTCTAGAACGAAATCGTCTTCCATAACCTTCAGGTCATTTTTAATAAAGTTAAATCTTATATGAAATTTAATGACTTGAACGTAATATCATGTACATATACACTTCGGAGAGACAGTGAAGTTTGAGAGCACGAATAAACGTAACAAAACTAGAGGTATAAGAAAAGCATACAAAATCCAAATATTAAAGAAATATTCACCTTTGATGGATATATATATTGATCTTATATGTCTTTATCTCCGTAGAAAAATTACAATTGAATTGACAGAACTATAAATAAAAATTTTATGATTTTTTTTCATCATAATAACAAGTTGATACTTTCTTTTTAAGAGACCAAGTTGATAATTAAACCTTAAACTTTTTATTTGTTTACTGATATTATGGTAACCCATTCATCTAAATAGAATAATTTCTGAAAGAGTGTAAACAAAGAGTCGCATCTGCATGCAAGACATGTGTGCGACTAAAACGAATTGTTTTTCCCTATTTAATAATTATTTTTTGTACAAAAAGTGAGGTTATTTTGGTAATATACTACGGAACCCTGCCAAATTCTTCAATTTTTTTTGCAGCCCGCATCTTTGGTAACCTTCTTTCTTTTCAGACAATTTTCTTCTGTTAAGAACAATAATACTAATAATAAAAAGAAAATAAGAGAAAAAAAAAAGAAAGAGTTGTCCACAAGATTTTTCAAAATGAAACTGAAGTTTTATGTGGAAAGTAATATTGAATCTCTCTCTTTTGACAGCCGAGACCGCTAAACCCACCCCTTATAAGCCAACACCTTGCTCTTTCCACTCAACTCATCTTCCCTTCGAAGCTTGTTTTCTCTCTCTTTATTAAAAACTCTTTTTTGATTCAAGAAACTGTTCTTGCATGCATTCTTCGCCAATTTCATTCTAACCCATCACCCACCCTAGCACCTTCTTTTATTTTCTTTCCTTTCATCTATTTATGAGAGACAGTACTATCAGCATGGTGGGGCTGGAATAGCTGTCTATCGCTCTCACACACACACAAAGATACACAGTGCAACGCCTTCGGCTGTGACTGGAGAGAGGTGATTTCAGTTTCGGGGTTCCGCTTCTTTCTTTGTTTTTTTGTTCGGTCATTTGTTTGTTTGTTTCGGCAGAAAACTCGTTTCTGAAACTGTCCTTGTTTTGCTGATCTGGTCGAAGCGTAGCGACACACAAAATCCATGGCCGGTGCCACAAATTGGCTTACGTTTTCGTTGACTCCCGTGGAAATGCTCAGATCCCCGGACTCTTCCTCTCACTGCATGCTCGATAACTTTTATGCCACCAATGGTAACGCCACTTCTCTAAATCACTCTTCTTTATGCGTTTACTCTTTTGGAATGGAAGGGTTCTTCACAACCCAACTCACTCGCCCACGTCAACCCCTTCCTATTTATCCTGCACGATCTCCAATTTCCTTTCTCACTTCGTAATTCACAATATTTTTAACATTCAGGGTAGCAAGCTTGTTCTTCCTTGTGTACACAATATATACACATGCTTATGATTATTATATTTTTTTACTGGGATTTATTTTTTGCAGGGTGGACAAATTCCAAGGAATTAATGGATTCTGAGAGTGAAAACCAGCCACTGCTGGTGCCGAAAGCGGAAGATTTTTTTGAGAACCAAACTGAGACGCAGCAAGACGATTCTTCGCTGACCCAAATTTATGACCATGGCTCTGCCTCTGTTTACTTCGGCGACCACCAAGATCTGAACGCGATTCCAGGGTTTCAAGCATTCTCGGGTACCAACTCGAGCCCTGAGTTGGATGACTCGGCCTCAGACAAGACCACTCTGGTTGCACCAGCTGAGTTAGGTGCCCACTCAGGAGACTCTAGCAAAGGAGCTTTGTCTTTATGTGATACCGTTGCACATGACAAAGCCATCACTGCGGTGGAGCTTGCTACTCCTAAGAAGGTTTCTCATACTATTGGCCAGAGAACTTCCATATACAGAGGGGTCACAAGGTAGGAAAACACCACACCACCATCAACCCTTCAATTTTTTTTTTTATGGTGAATATGTTCAGTGTTATTTTTATAAACATTATTATGATTATTCTATCATTGCTAAGCTCCTTTTGTGTCTTAAATTAATGAACCAGTCTGGCTTGTTGAGGGTTCAGTTGTCATTTATTGAAATTTGGTCAAGGGCGTGATGAAATCGGCATGTTTTGAAGCTCCTTTTGTATTACTGTTATTAATTTGTATTTTTGGGAATGTTCACTGCAGACACCGATGGACGGGTAGATATGAAGCGCATCTATGGGATAACAGCTGTAGACGAGAGGGTCAGGCCAGGAAGGGGCGTCAAGGTTCTTCTCTCTCTATTATCTCTTCATTTCGATTGTTTTCAACTTTTTTTTTTTGTTAAATGTATTTATTATCAACTTTGAAAATATGAGCAACACAAAATGAAATAAATAGGGAAACTTACTGTAGTGCAGAAAAAGAGGTTGCATGCATTTGAAAGTGCAGTTAAATTAATGTTTATTATGTGTACTCATGTACTAAGTATTTCTTACTTGCGTCTTTTTCAAATTTTCAAAATAGAATGAAAATTTCTATTTCATTTTTGGTAATTTTTTTTCCTGTACAAGTTTTCTGTTCTAAAAATAAAGCATGAGATTACTCTGATGCGATGTGCCGCCGTTTTGTCACTGTGCGTGGGTGGGGTCTGCAATATCTCTCAGTTGATTTGATCCAATGTGCCGCCATTTTTCATGGTTAATCTCTCTCTCCTGTTCGGGACCTGTTTGCGGGAATGCCTCTGCTTTCGTATTTTGTTTAAAATCTGATTTTGGTAAATTGAAATGTATGTTGAAACTTAAAATTCGTTTTTTTACGTTAAAATTGGTACAATACATTTAGACTTAAAAATAAATAGAGCATTGTTTGTGTTCCGTAGTGGAAGTTTGGAAGGGGCGCGTCCAAATGTGAGAGACCCTCTCTCATTCTGAGTTTGGCTTTAACTTTTGCTTTTGCTTTCAATTCGCCAGGAAAGCTGGGTTTGACCACAACATCATTTCTTGCTCACTGTATTGAAATTTGCACTTACATGAATGTGGAGGGAGTCCCATGTTTGGCTGAAAGGTTTTTTACAGTGTCTGGGCCCGCAAATAATAATGTCGTCTAGATTCTGAAACAAATTCACGGGATTTATCAGATCCTTGGATGTTTTTGCAGTCATATATTACATGTATAACTGCTAATATCTTATAATAACAATAATCGCTTTTGCAAGAGAAGGGAAATTAAAGGCATTTTGTCTCCTCTTTAGAATAGGCAATTTGACATTTTCTTTTGGCCTGGTTTTATTTGGCTCTAGTGGATTATTAAGCTTTTGTGGAGTCAAAATTTTGAAAATTCACATCAATCGGTTCTTCTAACTTTTTGCTACTATTAAACCTTGATGGGGTCCTTCAGTGTCTGTCTGCTATTAGAAAAGACGGGCATCGCAGATGGATGGCACATCGTGTATTATCTTTTGGCTAGAATGGGAACCAAAGAAAAGGGAGAAAAAGAGGGTAAAAATATTAAAGTAACTTGCGTGCAGGCGCCATTGCATGCATTTCATCACTTTTCCTTTGGTCGTTTACATTTTTGCTAAGAAAAGTAGTTTTTTACCTGATTATTTTGACCGATCCATAAGGTTAAATTTGATTTTTCATGGCTTTTTCATTGCTGTTTCTTTGCATGGAATGTGGCATTGCGCACTTCATCACTGTGTCGCACGTCCTTTGACTGTTTCTACAGTGTACTTGGGTAAGAAATGTTTATCTTTGGTCATTTCCCAACTTATTTTAAACTTAATACTTTATATTAGATGATAAATTGTTGTGTTTGTATGTATTATTAGGTGGATATGACAAGGAGGAAAAGGCTGCTATAGCGTATGATTTAGCAGCTATCAAGTACTGGGGACCAACAGCAACCACCAACTTTCCTGTAATAGTCACTTCTAATAATATTCTGTTCAGGTCTCCATTGGTTGTGTGCATGAAATCGTACGTATATATAGTTGAGTTGAAAGTATTGAAACGGGGTTATAGAGTGAGGTAAATTCTGCAGAGTGAATGATTTTAGTTCACACTTCAAGTTCGTGTATTATGCTTCACTCGATACTAGTTAAAATCAAACTTGGTCAACCCCCTGGTATCAGAGAAACATGCATTAGGTAGTATACGAAAAGTGGAGGCTAATGATCTGCGTAAATGAAGGGTCTCAGCATAGTTGAACTGGTCAACAATAAGTAGAATCTTGCAGGAACCTCAGCGCAACGATTTAGCATGGATATTATTATCAAACACTTAGTTTTTCTATTATATGTCTCAAATACAGAACTTTATAGATTTATATTGGTGACACTTGAAATGTAGAAATAGGAACCGTATTGGATCTTTAGCGCTTAACATGTTTTTTTATCGTCCAATGTCTTAGATTTCCAATTATACAAAGGAATTGGAGGAGATGAAACATTCAGGAAAGCAAGAATTCATTGCATCACTGCGAAGGTTAGCGCACACTTCCCAGTCAAACGTATTTAGCACAATATTTCTATCCAGGAACTAAAATTGTACCGGTTTCCTTGCAGGAAAAGTAGTGGGTTTTCAAGGGGAGCTTCCGTATACAGGGGGGTTACGAGGTTTGTGCATTAAAATCAAAACTTATGACACTATTGACGTACTTACTACCTTGTTATTATATTCCCTTTTTCTCTTATGCTTTAACTTTTTTGAACTTTCAGGCATCATCAACAGGGTAGATGGCAAGCAAGAATCGGCCGAGTTGCGGGAAACAAGGATCTATATCTGGGAACATTTGGCAAGTTTATACCCTATCTTGTTTCAACACTGTGATTATGGTTAAATATCATGTTTCACAAATGACATCTGGGGTGTATGGTATCATGAATTCACTGTGTTTTTCACTCTTCTACTGTGTTTCCAAACTCACGGATCGTATAGTTTGAGCCCGTGACATAATATTATGTTAAAAAATTAAGTCCTCAAAGTCTTCATTTTTAGTAGTAGAGAGTAATGCTAACAATGTTGAACACTGGTTTACTGGCCTGACTCGAAAGTTGAAACAACTTTTGTTACTTTCGTGTTCTGTAATGTTCGTTTTTCTTGTTCTGGCAGTTGAATAGTTTTTGTTGCATTGTTGCAGCGACTGAAGAGGAAGCAGCTGAGGCATATGATATTGCAGCCATAAAGTTCAGAGGTGCAAGCGCTGTAACAAATTTTGAGATGAGCAGATATGATGTGGAGAATATATTGAATAGCTCTCTTCCAGTAGGTGGGGTAGCAAAACGATTGAAGCTTTCGTCCTCCCCAGAATCGGAGAAGAAAGCTATTGTTACTAATGAACAACAACCTGAGGGCACAAACGAGAGTAGCACCATCAATTTCTCTGCCATTCAGCCAGTTGCATCTTATGATTCTGCGAACGCGTACCCACAAAACCTTTTCCACCAGTTTCATCATTCCAACAGTGGAAGTAGTAGCTCAGTACAAGAGTCTGATGCAATTGTGACCAATGCAACTGCACTGACCATCCTTCCACCACCACCTGCTGTTCCTGGGTTCTTTTTATGGCCTCCTCAGTCCTTTTGAGTTGCTGAAATGATGAACTACCTTCCAAAGATGGTCCTTTTGCTGAGAAGAATGAAAAATTACCAAATCCACTCTAGGGAGTGGATTGTGTAAGCAGCGTCTCTCAACTCAAAGATGAGGAATATTGAGTTTGGGCATTTTCAAGCTTTCAACAAAGCTTTCTAATTGCTTGATAACTTGCAGCAGCATAATAAATACTTTATTTTTTCTTCTATCAACTTCATTCAGATTTTCTGCATTTCTTGTACGAACTAAATACTCCTGCAACTGTGAAGTTTGTGGAGCGTTATTATATTTCCAACTATTCTGCTTATTGATTGTTTTTGGTATTTTTCGTAAAATCTATATTTCGTGTATGCTTCAAAAAGGTTTTTAAAGATATTTTTGAGTAAAATGGTTTTTTTTCCCATTAATTTAGTTTGTCTTCTTGAAATTGCCTTTCTAATTTCAAATGTATTTTTTCATATTGATTTAGGCAGTGTATATAAATGAAAGAAAAAAGAGGTTTTGAATAAAGTTTGGAGGACTACAACTGCTATGGAGAAGTTAAAATATAATTTTAAGGTTGATATACATCATTATTAACATTATTACTACTATTATTACTATAAAATTTTGATTACATCAAAATTATAATTATGAAAATATTAAAAAAAATAAATAATAGAGTGTACACAATTATATTTTATTTATATAATTATGTTTTATATTACAAAAAACATATAATATATTTAAAAGTATAATGAATATCATGAAATATTTAAATTATTGTTATTCAAATTAATATTCTAATAAATAATATAATTGAAAGTTATGTGTCATAGCAATTCTAAAAGTAATATTAAATAAAAATACTGCGATATATCATCATTCAAATTAATATTAATAATATTGTATAAAACTTTATTTTAATTTGCAATTAAACTTTTAGGATTACTCTATCATGTTTAGCACTTGATATATCTTAAGAGTGAATCCTGCATTTTCTTTAATATTTGCTTGACAATTCATCGATAACTTGTGTGCTGATAAAAAGGAAATAATGACTTTTGTGTTATTTTACGTGAATTTCACGAAAAAGAAAAAAGAACATAACAAATTAAACATGTGTGCATTCTTTTCTACCTATAGGACTACCACCTATTAATTCTATTCTTATATTTAATATATATATATATATATATATATATATATATATATATATATATATATATATATATATATATATTTCATTGTAAAAAATGTATGTTGAAAATTTACCATGAACTAAAAATCAGGTCAATTTATAATATATAAATATGATATAAATTTTACTTTACAAGTCGATTATGTGAAGTTGAGTTAAACTTAAAAATACACTTATAATAATACTTGTTATAAGTTTAAAGACACTGTAAAGCCTTCGTAGTATTATAAGTTCAAGTGTAATTGAGTTTTTTTATTACTTAAGTATACTTTTTTTTTAGTTATTGAAATTTTGAATTTGTATTTATATTTTTCTTTTCAAAATGAAAGGGAATTCAATCAAATTTAATTTTTTTTATTAAATTGTACTTTTGATTTCTTTTAAGTTTTTATCAACAATTTTAATCTTCGTGATATTCATAATTTTTGTTAACTTTTTAATTTGTACGCGTTTATATATTTTATTTCATATTTTAGTTACTTACTGGTCAGATTAGGTTTAGATCTCAGTTAGAAAATATAATGTAATAAGAAAATCAAAATTACAAATCAAGACTTATAGGACTCGAATTATAAAGGACATGAATTATGGTTAAAAGTGTGAAATTATTTGTGTACAGTAATGTGAATAAAGTTGTACTTTTTGATACGGTATGAAAATGTCTTGATCTTAATGGAAATATGTAGAGCAGTTTTCCTCCAACTCCAAATTTTCATCCCACACCTCTGAGGCCAAAAATGTTCCATGGATATTCGAAAACCGGTTAAAACATTTAAATTTTTTATTTTTATTATTTTTTATTTTAATATTCGTCAAAAGATTCTATTTTTAATTTTTCTTTAGTTTATTTTTTTATTTAATAATCATAATAACAATAACAATACATATTAAAAAGTTACAAAATAAAAAATTTAACAAAAAATATATTAAATTTTAAAAAAAATAGAAATAGATATGTTAACCATACGGTTAACATTAATAATTAAAACTGAATATGTTAATCGTATTTCCAAATACGGTTAACATATTTTTTTTAAGTTTTTTAATTTAATTTTATAATATTTTTCATTTAGTTATTTTAATAAATAATATTTTATAAATTATAATATTAATATATATTTAATTATATAAAAAGTATTAAATTAATTAAATATATATTATATTAAAAAACAATTTTTGTTTATGAAATTTAAATAAATAATTTTTTTAATTTAAAATATTAAAATTTTAATATTTTTTATTATTATTATTATTATTATTATTATTAGTATTAATAAATAAAAACAAAAAAAGAAAAATCAAAGTAAATTTTTTAATGAACATTCGAACAATGGTTAATTCAATTTTTTAACCGACGGTAAGATATTTTTGACACAGGATAAAAAATGGAAAGTATAAGAGGAACTGCACAATATGTAAAGTGATTAAATATAGGTACAATATAATTGATATATCTTTTCAAATCAATGATGGACGCTTATTAATTTTATTCTCATTTTAAATTATTAAAAGATATTAATTTCTAATTCACATTAAAGAAAATAAAGTAAAGTATATTTTTGTACAAAATTATTTATATATAATTGTTTATAAGTTCATAAAATAATTGGAAGAAGACAGAAGCTTTATATTCCCTGTCGAAAACAGACAGGACTATATCACTTAAATTCAAATATAAAGATATATATATATATATATATATATATATATATATATATATATATATATATATATATATATATATATATATATATATATATATATTGAAATATACACTAAGCTATGAAAAGACTTTCCCAAGGTCTTAAATAAACAGAGTAAGTTTACATCTTACATTTTTACTTAAAAGTAACAAGTTAACATAAGCAATTTATTTGTTTTTATTATCTCTTCCACAACGCGGAAGAATATAAAAACGAATAAGAAAAACGTTGAATAGGAAAATTTTGTCGAGGTGAGATGTATAATTTGTCATAAGTTTCTAAAGTATCTTTCTCCAGCAATTTTACATTTTTAAAATTTTATATTTGATTTTTTAAATATTATAATTTAAAAAATTATTTTATATATATATATATATATATATATATATATATATATTTGTATAAAAGCTGACATGATCACGAATAATATTTCTTGAGGCGTGTAGATTCATTATCCTTAAGGACTTATCCGGTGTATTGCACAAGTCCCCCGGATACAATAGTAACTTCCCAGAATATCTCTCAGGATCTCAGAAGTAGCAAGAATCTATGTAAAAAGAGTATAAAATAAAACCGAGAATAATTTTGCAATAATCTAACATTATTAGAACAATCCTCCATTTATTGCAAAAGAAAAAATATAAGAAACTTTTATTTTGGGTCTCAAAAGGATGTAATGCAGTATAGCAAGCTATATGAACCAGTCTTAGATTTAGACACTTAACACACAATGTAGTTGATATAGCAACCTATATGAACCAAAGACACTTGATGTGTGTTAGAGGTTTCTCAATCACAATACACCCCTACAATCCTTGTTGTTATTGCTGTGTTGCACTTAATAGGCCATGCGCGTACCCGGTATTCATGAGTGCTCTAGAGATCGTGCCAAGATCTCATGCAAGTGGCCCCACTCGACACTCATATAGGTGATTTCATCAAGTGTATGCTGCAAATCATACACCACCCATAAGGGATATGAAAATCATTAAATCTTTTTTTAAGATAAAATTCTATCACCATATAGAATTTTAATGACAAAGTTTAGCTTCTCAATAATGCAGTCTCTAGCACTTTCACACACACCATAGGAATGAACATAATTGATTAAAATCAATTTAGTGCTATGAGAACTAACAAATGACTTGTTTTTACCCATATGAACCTTATTCATGGGATCTTCAATCACAAAGGTTGGGTTACTATCACTTGTTTGTTTGCAAGTGGCTTAAGTCTCATTCCCCTCGATGTTTCTAATATTATTTGTCTTCTTAGGGGTTTTTGTCAGAGGATCTGCTAGATTATGTTCTGACTTCACATAATCAATGGAAATAGTTCCACTCTTTAGCAGCTGTTTCACAAAATTGTGTCTCAATTGAATATGTCTATTCTTTCCATTGTAATTTTTGTTTTTAGCTATAGCTATTGTCGATTGGCAATCATAGTGTATTGACACCAATCGGTTGGTTTCATTCCTAGTGGAATGTTTGCTAAGAAGTTTTTCAACCACTCAGCCCTAATATCAACCATCTCAAGAGCGACAAACTCAGATTCCTTTGTTGATCTTGCAATAATTGTTTGTCTGGCTGATATCCATGTAATCGCACCGCCCCCAAGTGTGAATATATAACAACTAGTAGATTTTTTCTCATCTGAATCAGAGATCCAGTTAGCATCACTATACCCTTCTAGTACAGCGGGAAATCCACTATATTTAATGGCATAATCCATTGATCCTCTTAAGTATCTCGTAAGCCTAGAAAGGGCATCCCAATGTTCTTGATTTGGACATTGAGTGTACCTACTCAGTCTACCTATTGCATAAGCAATATCAAGTCTAGAAAAAACTCATCAAGTGCAGTAAGCTCCCAATTATCTGGGCATACTGAGATTGAGATAATGATTCTCCTATGTTTTTCATTAATTTAGAATTAGCATCATAAGGGGTACTCACTAGTTTGAGGTCATAAAACCTAAATTTCTTAAGAAGTTTCTCAATATATTATTCTTGGGATAGTAATATATTATCTCCCTTCCTTGTGATTCTAATATCTAACATCACATTGGCTTCACCTATGTTTGGTAACTCATTTTCTTCATTCTCGTGCAATAGGTATTGGTCAAGAAGTAGGTTCAGAACTCAAGCAATGTGTGATACTCTGGATAACAACATCAGTGAAGGATTCAACAGTGTTCTTGTGCAGTCCAGGGGAAAACCCATAATAACCATGCTGGAGGATATTAGACTGTATTTGATGAAAAGATGGGCCACCAACAGAACGAAGGTGGCAGGTATGGATTTCAATGTCTGTCCAAAGATCAAAAAGAGACTTATGAAGGAATGTAACTTGTCAAGATATTGGATCCCAAGGTAATATTGTTCTTATGCCTTATTTATGTTCATATCCAGTTATTGTTATGGCTTATTTATGTTCATATCCAATTGTTGATGTGCCTTTTTGATGTTCATTTATTCAGCTGGTCTGCAAGAAGGATATTTGAGGTTAGACATGTTTCAATCATTGGGAACAAGTTCACAGTGGACCTGGACAATGAAGAATGCAGCTGCAGGAAGTGGATGATCAGTGGCATCCCATGTTGTCATGCAGTTGCATCAATGAACTATTCAAATGTAGATCCAGAAAGTTTTATACCAATTTGTTTCAGGAAATCCACATATGAAGAAGCATATGCGTCCATCATCTATCCTGTGAATGGCCACCTCTTATGGGAAAAAAACTACTTGTCCTGATGTACTGCCACTACCTACGAGGAACATGCCTGGGAGACCCAAGAAAAAAAGAAGAATGGAGCCATGGGAGCTAACAAAAGATGGGACCAAGATGAGTGTTGGTGGGCAGCGAAAGAGATGTAGTATTTGCCGTGAACTGGGGCACAACAAAAAAATGTGCCCTTTACGTCCAGCCATCATCCAACCAACAGAATCAACACAGGCACAAAGTTCACAACCCATTGCACCTTCACAGCCATCAAGTCCCCAATCTCCTCAACCACCACAACCAAGTCAAGATTCCATCCGAGATTTAAGTGAGCCAATACAAAGGCAGAAGTTATAGAGTCGTGCAGCGGAATAAAATACTTAGAAAGCGTGTTACGGTCACAAATCAAGTTTAATGGTCCGTTTTAGAAAAACAATTTTCTTAGAGAAAATTTATCAAACAGTTGATGTACGTACAATAAAATGAGTGTAGGGAATAAGAAGATCAACACAGAATTTTTATCCTGGTTCGAATCAAAAGATTCTACGTCCAGTCGTTAATCACTATAAATAGTGATTAACCTTTTTCACTAAAAATGGTTTCACAGATTACAACAAATAGTGAATAAAGCAGATAAATAAACCTTCCTTCGACGAACGAACCGGAAGAAGAACACTCTGCCAACTCGAAGAGAACCGCTCCGACTATCGACAAACGAAACGCGAGCTTCTCCTATTCACGAGACCAGGCAGAGCACCTTGCTAACTCGAAGAGAGCTTGCTCCGACTATCGACACACGACACACGAGCCTCTCCTGTTCACGAGACCAAGCAAGGGAACTTGAACTATAGCTTCTGAGAACTTCCTCTGACAAACAGTATTCTGCAAGAGCTTCTGTTCAACAACGTTTTCTTCTGATTTCTCCAAATCAAAATATATAGCCAAGTACACTGAATGCCAAAGGACAGCTCCCAACTGCCATGAATAATCGATTATTGTAAGTGATAATCGATTATTCAAGTCCGTTACAGGGTTTTCAAAATGTGATAATCGATTATATGAAGAGATAATCGATTATTCCTGTATGACTCTGTGATAATCGATTATTGCCATTCCATAATCGATTATTGCAGTTAAAAATGCAAGTTTACAAGGTTTACAAGAATTTCCTACTACATTTAATTTCTACAAATTGCTTTTAACTAATTCTAATATCTTCTTCAACTAAAACTTCTTGTAGCATCATCAAAACAAATTTCTTCAAGATTTACCAATACTCCTTATTGGTAACAGTCCCCAATCTCCTCAACCACCACAACCAAGTCAAGATTCCATCCGAGATTTAAGTGAGCCAATACAAAGGCAGAAGTTAAACATTAGAAGAAAAGATCCATAGATTTAGTTGAAAATTTGGATGTATTAATATGTACTCTTCTTAACAACTTTAATTGTGGATGTATTAAGCACTTTCATTGTCTGTGTTGAATTCTTATCAAACACTTTCATTCTGTATGTTGAATTCTTATTAAGCACTTTAATTAAATATCTTATTATAGTTGCACTGATATTATGTTGTGATATTTGGAAGTAGTGATATTATGTCATTATATATGTTTTTTGCCAGGTATCCTTAATATGTATTATAGTAATATAGTAAGGGACCAATTTGAACAATTTTTAAAGGAAAAAGGGACCATCGTGAACAAATTTAAAAGCAAAGGGGGACCACAATTAACATTTTTAAATCAAAGGGGGGACTAAAACGAACTTCATTACACGAACTCAGATTGTTCACTCATATTACAACAACTGATATTCCATGATGCTAAACAGCTGAGCCATTACATGAACAAAACATAAAATCACATTGCACACCTAAGATCAAGCTAAACACAACCACAATGTCATAATGTTCAACACAATAACAGCAAACACAACTCCAAGTAAGAACTTTATCCTTCTCTGCAACTCTTTGACATTATTTTCCAGATCAAATATCCTGTTGCTTTGTCTCACAATTGTACCATCTCTATCATCAGCATTGTCCTCAGAACACCACTTGAAAAAATTACATGACATTCCACTTGATATCCCACCCTATTATTCACCAAGAACACAAAAATGTTAAAACAAATAAAATCCAAAACACATGGAAGTAGACAGTACGCTATTCAAAACACCTTGTAATGGCGACATCCCCAAAATTTCCTCCCAGCATTCCTTGAAGTTCTAGCAACTTTCATTATAGCAATATCACCACAGTGGCAAATAGGGGTTATCCCAACTCCCCTGGAAACAGCACCGTGTGAGGATTGCGAAAATCCTTTGGAGGTTGCCTTCGAACAGGAAGAACAACTCTGTGATGAATTCATCCCTAACCCTAAACCTCTGCTTTTAAATTTCAGAACCCTAACTTTGCTTTTAAATTTCAGAACCCTAACTTTGCTTTTCAATTTGAGTAAAACAGCCATGAATCCTCTGCTCTCAGGATGAATCACCAAATCACAGTGCCACGTCAACAAAAAATGTATACCTCATCAGTTTTCTGCCAGCTGGACAGCTGTGCCGTTAGTCTTTTTAACGCCATAACCAAAAAGGACTAACTTGCACCGTTTTTGCGAAAAGTGGGATCTTAGTGAACTTTTGAAAAAAAGTAGGACCAATTTGAACAGACCCTACAAAAAGTGGGACCAAAATAAGAATTAAACCTTATAAAAAATATTTAATGAATATAACCATAATTTAGAAACAGAAGCATAAATGATCATTCACTCCTTCTATTGAAAAAATCAGATACAGAAAAAAGCAAAAAGAGTCATTTATCCGTAAAAAGTCCTAATCGACGTAAACCATCACGAGCCTCCTCCGAATGAGGATGAACCTGAAGAACCTTCTGGAACGCATCCTTAGCCTCTTCTTTCATTCCCTTCCATTCGTAACACTTTCCGAGCAAGCACATCACCTCCCACTCACTCCCTTTCCTTCCATCCACTTCCACGGCCTCCACCAAATCCTCAATCGCCGACTCAACCCGCCGCCGCCGGTTCACGCCCACTTTCATCTCCGCCCTCCTCATCAGCGCGTTAGCTCGCTCGTCGGCGGAGAGGGACTTGGCTGCCGGCGAGGATAGGGCGGCATCGAGAGACTTGATGGCGGCGGCGCGGTGGCCCATGAGTTCGAGGGCTTGTCCTCGGAGGATGTGGGCCCACGGGTCTCTGGGCCAGATGGAGAGGGCTTTATCGATTTCCATGAGAGCGCTCTTGGCGTGTTGGGCTCGGTGCGAGGTAGATCTGGCCCGAGCCAGGTGGCGCGATGCTTGGGTTAAGTGGCGGTTCGGTTCGGGTGGGCGGTTCTTGCTGCGGGTTCGAATTCTGGTTTGGGTTGTTTGGCTACGAATAGTGTGCATGATGAAGAACAAAGAAAGCGTTATGATTAAAATGCCCAACTGCAACATGGCTGCTGTCACCATGGCTAACAAGATTTGCGTCTCGCCTTGTAAGAACGGAGTTGTGTGTATTAAGAAGAATAATCCGGTTCTTAATAAATTAAAAATATTTGTAGATTCTTTTCTAATATTTATATAAACAACATAGAGTGAAAATATTAATATTTTAGAACAGAGAGATATTTAACTTTTTTGCTTTAATAAATATTTGAATATAAAATGTAATAGTGAATTATCTTTTCTTGCGTGTTTTACTCCGTGATAAGAAACAGAGTTTCAACCTGCGTGTGGAGAAAATTACTTTTGCACATCTTTCTCATCAATTGAAAAAAACAATTTAATTTACACTTTCGAATATGCTATTCCAATCTTAGGATTATATTGTGTTCTAATTGTGTGTCTTTTGATTTTGACTGATCGATATTATACTCTTTGCTTACATTTAAAGCTATAATTTCGTTTACGTTCTTCATCTTTTTTATTAACTCAAGCCTTTCTATCATATTAAAAAGTGCACTAGAACATCTTTATCATTCTTTCTATTAAGGAAATCAATCATTAATTGTCTCATTTTTTTTTAATGAATATCATTCTCGAATTTTTCTTATATTTTTGAACTTTTATCTATATTTCTTCCTATAAATTTAACCTCGCATGTATTGGATGGATGTCATAAGAAATTTCTAACATTAGACACTTAAAGTGAATCAACATTTTTAAGTAACGTTTAAGATCCTAATCAGTTCATGAAGTTTTAAGTACGTAATTTTCAAGTGAATTTTTCTTAATCAAATTTTATTGTTTCTTTTTTTTATAATTTAATTGTTCTTGTCCGATAATTTAATGTACAATATTTCACATATGAATATGTTCTCAAATATTAAGATACTTATAAAAAATAATTTATGACTATCACGCAATGCAGTTTGTTAATGTTTTAACAGGATATCAAATATTTTATAAATTTCGTCCGGGTAAATAAAATTCATCACAAAAAATAAAAAAAAAAAAACATAAAAACACCAAAATGAAAAACACTATTTATTTTACTTTTTGCACTCCCAAATTTTCTTTTAAATACTTAATCCAATGGCCCAAAATAATCTCACTTTTTTACTTCCTCACCACTCTTTTTCTCTTATCACACCCCACTCTCCACATCATCCACATCACCCTCCACATCTCATTCCACATCATCTACCTTTTTCATTTACTTTTTCCACATCATTTCCATATTAATTTTATATATAAACTTTTCTAATTTTTCCACTTACATTTTTTAATTATATCTTCTCCACCAACTTTTTATATTATTTCTTTCACTTAATTTCCACACCTAATTCCTCCACCAACTTTTTATATTATTTATTTCACTTAATTTCCACACCTAATTTCTCCACCAACTTTTTATATTATTTCTTTCACTTAATTTCCACACCTAATTTCTCCACCAACTTTTTATATTATTTCTTTCACTTAATTTCCACACCTAATTTCTCCACCAACTTTTTATATTATTTCTTTCATTTATTTTCCACATTAACTTTTACTATTTACTATATTTTATTTCACCTACTTTCTCCACCAACATTTTATATTATTTCTTTCACTTATTTTCCACATTAACTTTTTCTATTCATCTTTTTTTAATTATATTTTATTTCATCTAAATTTTCCACCAACTTATTATATTATTTTTATTTATCAACTTTCTTCATCCTTAACTCTATAAATACCCACATTTTCTTCACACACACAATTACATAATATCCATCTCTTCTCTCTCAAAATCTCTTCATTCCATCCCAAAACTCTACTTCATTTTTCTCTCACATTTTACTATTTCTTAATCTCTCTATACATAATAAATCCCATACCCCATTTCTACCATAAAGTTATCTTCTTCATCTTCCATCTATCTTTCTCACAACTTATTACAAGTAAGGTTTTATTTCATCACACAAATCTTCAACAAGGTACACATTTTCTCTTCATTCTATTTATATATGCATTTTGATCATTTTTTTAGTTTATAAATTCATCTTGTTTTCTATCACAATTTTTCTTTATGCTTTTCATATTTCAACTCATCTATCCTTCTTAATAACAAATATAAAACTTTAAAAACATGTAATAATATAAATATCGGTATGAGTACTCGTGCGATCGTACGCATCAGCCTAGTACTCATTACCCAAAATCTAAAATAAACAAAAAAAGCCGTGTGAGTGCTCGTGCGATCGTACGCATCAGCCTAGTGCTCATTACGCAAAACAATAAAAAATAAGGAAAAAGCCGTGTGAGTGCTCGTGCGATCGTACGCATCAGCCTAGTGCTCATTACGCAAAACAATAAAAAACAAGAAAAAAGCCGTGTGAGTGCTCGTGCGATCGTACGCATCAGCCTAGTGCTCATTACGCAAAAAAAATCTAAATATTACATCAAAAAATACCAAAAAATATAAAAATCTTCAAAAAACTAAAAACATCCACATTTTCAAACAACAAACAATTTCACCAGCCAGAACTACGTGATCCTTGATTCTCTATCAAAAGTGGAGATACGTAGGAGCAAGGCCAGTCCTTGTCAGGTTCACTCTCCCAAAAATCCAAACTTTTCCAAGATCATTTCCAAACAATTCTCAAACAAATTTTCAAGCAATCTCCAAAAAGAACTACGGAACCCTGATTTCTCATTCTGAATGAGAATACGTAGGAGCAAGGTCAATCTTTGTCGGGCCCACAAAAACTAAAAAATACATTTTGTTTCTTTAGAATTTTATTTTAGGGGAAAGTTAAACATTTTGAAAACCACATCATATTCGCGTATTTAATTAAAGGTACTGCCTTAGGGCAGGCGTTGTAGGGTGCTAATACCTTCCCTACACGTAACCGACTCCCGAACCAAGAATCTCAGTTTCGCAGACCATGCCTTATCATTTTATGGTTTTTCTGTAGTTTTCCAGAATAAACTATGGTGGCGACTCCAAATCTCTTTTTCAAAACATTTTTATTTTTCCACGGATCGTCGTCCCGTCGCGATTCCGGTTGCGACACATAGTGATATGGAAACTATAAATTTTATTAGTCATTTTATATTTAATTTCTTATCATAAAAGTTTGTAAAGATATGATGTACTTTAAGATACAAAATATTTACATCACTTCTCTCATATAAAACACTATTCTCTTAGTCTATTTTATGGTTCTATTTTTCAGTGGAGTTTATACACATGTGTGCATATCAATCCTAATTAATTAGGATATCAAATTTGTTTAAAAGGAAAGATGTTATTATATGAGCAAGGATTGGGATCATATTTACTACTTTGAGATTTCGCGCATTAGTGTTTTGTCTAAAGTTAGTGATACATTATTAACATTTAAATTGTTTGTATTTGGTAAGTATTAGATATATAATACCTTTGTCTCTCCCTTCTCAAAACACTCAAAATAGTCAGATAACGTATTTTTTTCAGAAGATCTTTTCTTATTTTGTGATACAAGTCTCACATGATCAATTCATTATTTTTTTTATAAAAATTAGATTTGAGATTTGGTTTAATAAAAAATAAATAAAATATCAAATTCCTTTTATTTAAACTAGTAATATTGAAGATTTTCAATTAGAGGGAAATGAATATGATTTAAAAGGTATAACTAATTAATATTAAGGGTACAATATTGACTCAAGATAATAATATCCTAAAAATTATGATTATATTATAACTTAACTCATTTGATATATTATTTGTATATCTCTAAATATCTGCAAGCTACTTGTTAAAGCTTGGATTATTACATAATTTTAAGCAATTTAAATTAATTTTTTTCATTAACTCGAATCCTAAACATATGTAAGCTACTCGTTGAGCTTAGATCCCCAGACGTATACAAGTTACTGGTTAAAGTTTTATATTTGCAAGTTACCTAAATGATAAAATCCATTAAAGTTCAAATCAAAGTCATTTGATGTCTATTTAAAACACATTAAACCCAAAAGTTAATTAACATATTTCATTAATGAGATCAAAGTAATGTGAGTTGAACCCGTGTGGAAATTGTTTTAAAATAAATATCACTTAATTGGATCAATGTAATCCTCTAAAACCATTTTTGAAATACAATTAATTATCTATAAAACTTGTTCATCCAATATTTTGTTCTATTTATATCTCATTTATAGATTTCGAGTTTGGAAGACTTATGTATATATGACTCTAAGATAATTAAAATATATCTAACAAATTATTTATCTATTATCCAAATAATTTGGACACACACATAAAATAATAGATATTAGTTATAACTCAATGAAGATATCTTTTACTGATACTCAATAATCAACTTTTTCTCATACTTACTTTTATTATCTTTTTACTCATTCTTCAAGAATCCTAAAAACTTATAAATACATATGCATCTTAGAGGGAGTATTCACTCCGTTCCTTTTCAATACTTATATAATCATATAAATACTCTCTAAATTCTTCTTAACTTAATGATAGATTTTTTTGTTGGGGTGAATTTCCCTTTTGTTTCTCTTAAAAACTTAAAAGGTTTCTCATTATGAGGAAACACATTGACTCTCAAGAATTTCACACCTCACATTGAATACACTCCACCCAAATCCAATATTAAGAACATTTTGTTTTGATACATCTAATAATTCTACATCGCTTAAGAGTTGAAGTCAATAACAAGTTAAATACACTTTTCTCTTTTAACCCTTCCAGATACATTTTAAGGATAAAATCGTGTCGGAGCTTCAAGCTCCAAAGTAGACAAGACCTCAAATGCATTGATTGATCATATTGATATTATTTCAACAAACTTAAAGTATAAACATTATTGCTATCTATAGGGATGAAAATGAGGTTCCAAAGTAGCACGCTCATTCCACAAGAGAATAGAAAAATGGTTCCAAAGATGAACCCTTAGCCTTCATTTGGACAAGAGAATAGAAAAATGGTTCTAAAGATGAACCCTTAGCTCTCATTTGGAGGGCATGAAAAGCAGTTCCAAAGATGAACCTCATTTCCTTTATACCTCAACTAGAAGCTTGTTCTAATATATCGCTTAGGAATAGATACATCTTTCTCTTCAACCATTTAATACACTTTTTATGGATAAAATTGTGATGGAGCTCCAAACTCAAAAGTCAATAATATCTCACATGCGATGATCGATCCAAACAATATTATCTCAACTGACTTGAGATCAGAACACATTATATGTTAATGATATAATATTTGAGTGTATGCTTACTTTTTCTTTGTGACATTTTTTCTTTCATACAATAATCAAAAGAGTCCAAAAAATAATATGAAAGACAAAATCCTGAGTGGTAGAAAATTGATTGCGTCCAATTAAGAAAAGTATCAAATTTCTTGTTTTTACACAACAGTTTCCAAAATTTTAGCTAAATAATAATCCAAACAACTCGATCAACCAATAGATGATTGACCTAAGACCAAAATGACTTTTTTATATATCTGTTACATGTCATACTAAGGTGCTCTTAACAGACCATATACCTTGGACAGATCGAAAAAACATCTAGATATGTCCAATCATACTTAGTTAATATATCTGTTACAGACACATTTCTTATGTACTATGATGAGAATCCTCTTATGACAATACACATCTCTAATCCTAAAGCTGAATTGGGCAAAAAATATTAATAACTTCTTTTAGGATTTTTACTGAAATTACTTTACCATTATAATGATCATGTTTGGATAAATTACATTACAATTATAACGGTAATGTTTAGATGGAAGATAGAAAATGATACCGAATGGATCATAACAACCAAAGTGAGATGGAATGAAACTGTTGTTGTTTTGTTGAATATTTTATAATGAAAAGAACAAACATTTAATTCCATTGTTTGAAAACAAAATTACATAACATAATGAGTTATACTTTTTTAAATTCTTTATGTTTTCCTTAAGTACTATTATAAAAAAAAATTTGTTTTTAAACTAAATTATAAAGTATTTATTCTTTATACTTTAGGAAAGTCATGCAAAATATCTTTCCTTACAAGGATTATGTGGAATGTTTTTCATGTACCAGTCGAAGTTTCACGATGAACTATAATATAATTTTCAGATGTTTTTTTTGAATGAAGTTTTATGTTACTTTTGATAAAGTATATAGACAAAATACTTTGTTTAGCACGAAACATAATTTTTATAATAGTATAAAGACAAAAAAATGTTTAAACTTTATTTTAAATATATTATCTTTAAGATAATTATTATGAATTTTTTTTAAAACAAATTACAATCTAAAAGCTTGGGTCCATGTAGTAGCACCCAAATTTAGAAGATTGGGGTTTAAGTAATCAGATGAGAGATAAATTATTGTTGCAGGTATTTAAATTATTTTGTATTGTGATGCCTTTCTTAAATTTGAGATCTCTTCCTTTGAATTTTGATAAAATTGCATTCTCAGAAAATAAAAATGAGAGAAGTGATTGACAAAAAGAGTGTTGTTTGTTGGTGAAGTGAGCAAAAAGAATGGGAGAAATGGAAAAGGAAGGTTGTGAGAATGAGGGTGAGTTTGGTATGAAATTGTTTGAAAGGCACTACTAATAATCACTACAGAATCAAAAAGGTACAGACGCTCTCTGACGGATGATTTGCTCATTAGATTGTTTTGTTTAAAAATAGTTAGTTGTAGAGAGGCCCTTAGTCCTTAGTTGTAAGTCAACCACATACAAGTTCATGCCAATTTACAACCTAAGATATTTTCCCATGCCTCAACAAGGACCCGAGCTTCTGGCATTGTCATCTTCACCACACGCGTGCACCCTAATACACACTAATACACACTGCTATACAAGTATTATTCCACAAGCTTCAACAGACACAATGGTAAAACATGCACACAGCTCCCATAAATGCATCACTCCATGAGTAATTGCCTGTGGCGATTGAGGTCGTTCAAATAGTTAGAGCAGGTGTAATCTTCCAGGTCACATGCATCTATCAAGAGTGATCTTGGAGTAGGTGTGTTGTGATTGAGTTCTACTGGCACTTCTTCTCCTTTCAGTAGCTGCACAACCTGATATATATATATATATATTACCGAAGAGACAAGTCTCATTAAGTATCCCCCAAAAATCAATGAGGCATGTCATTCTATAACTTGCAATCAGTGACACGATATGAATGAGGAAGAGTTCTCATTTGTTTACCAGATCCATGTATGGCCGCTTTGAGGACATGTGATGGATGCACAAGGAAGCCGTTTCCATGCAACACTTCATTTCGGCCAGATCATAATTAGCTCCCAATCTGGGGTCTACCAATTCTTGGACCAGCTTTGCATCCAGAAGTGGTTTGGCCTGATCAAAGCACAACTTGGTCAGTCTCTGTCTTTCTAAAGTTATTAGCATATGCAACATATACTTTTGTAATCCGGTCTTCCCTAATCATGAATCTTAGTTGAAAGTAATGCAGAAGATTGGAGAGAAGGTGAAGGAGCCAAGGATTTGAGTAGAGCTAGCTTATCAGGACTTACCCAGATCACAAGACTTTCCCTGCTATTGGAATCAACTGCTCGACGCCCTGTTATAAGCTCGAGTAACAAAACCCCAAATGCAAAAACATCAGTCTTCTCATCAACTATTCCATGCATAAAGTACTCCGGAGCTAAATACCTGTAGCCATTGATCATGCAGCTTCTCAGTAAATGGAGTTGCAATGAGAAGAAAATATGCAAATTAAAACAAAGGCTGCAATGCGTACCCAAATGTGCCTTCTATTGGGAAGACAACATGGTGAGCCCATTTATCTGGGAGCCACTTTGCCAATCCAAAGTCTGATATCTGCAGTTTATCACAAGAAATTTTTTACCTTTCCACAAAACAAAGATCAAGTACACAATAGTACATTGTAGACTGACACAAAGTACCTCAGCTTCATTATTGCCGTTGAGTAATATATTTGAGGCTTTGATGTCTCTGTGAATGATTCTTCTCGGGCAATCATGGTGGAGATACTGTAATCCTTTTGCAACCGCAACAGCTACTTTAAACCTTACAGTCCATTCCAGACATTGAGGTCCTGAAATATTACGTGTCATTTTTATTAGCCATGTAACCTTAACACTATTCATCATATAGAGAGTCTGTCTATGCTTGAAAATAGAAGAGATGAAATGAGAAGTGGGAGATAGAGGCATAGAGCTGCACCAAAGAGCAGAGAGGCAAGGCTGCCATGTGGGGCCAATTGTAGAACAAAATAGAGACCTTGGTCGATCCCAAACCCTATCAAGCGTGTTGCATTTGGGTGGTTAATGTGAGCAATGATTCCAAGCTCTGACAAGAAATCACCAACTGTATCCTCGATGTCCTTTTCATTCCTCATTAGCCTCTTAACTGCTACAACTCGACCATCAGGTAAGCATCCTTTGTAGACTTCAGCATGACCACCTTTTCCGATCATGTTCTCTGCGTAAACCCAAATATAAACATGCGCATACAGTATCCAATATCCAAAAACGTGTAAAAATCTGTGAAATAATGATGATATGTAAGCGAAAACGTACCAAGTACTTATTTATATTACATATCTAACGCTCAATTAAACCAAATTTTTTTCAAGCATTTCTTAACCAACTCTATGAAGACGCAGCCGAAAATACCATAAATTAAGTTTGGCATCAAATAACCTTTAAAGTGTGAAGAAAGAACGTGCATAAATTGAAAAGTGAAAACGAAAAGGGATGCATAATTTGGCGTTGATTCATACCAGGGTTGAAATCGTCTGTTGCAGCGACGAGGTCAGCGTAATTGAAGTTTCTCCAAGAAGGCTTGGTGGCAATGCCGTCAATGTCAATACAAGAATCCAAATCATCGTCGTCATTGGCAGGTCGAATACGGGCCAACTTGTTCCTCAGGCTCCGGCGCGAGATCTCGTAACTCGCCCCAAGCAGAGGAATAGTCGAGAATCTTCTAACGGACTTGAACCTCAACACGTCGATCATCGTCTTCCATTGCTGGTTCTGCGGGTCTCTCAGGCACCGATTTGAGACCACTCCTGGCGATCCAAGCCCATTGTAGTTGCTGCTCCCCGTGCTGTCCGAATCCGTCCCCGAAACGGGAACCCCAAATACATCCCTCGGCGACGCCAATACGTCGTCGTCGCATGCAACCTCTTTCTTCGGGTTCCCCATTATCGACGGTAACTCCAGTTTCCGCGTCCATTTCTTTTCTTTGGTTTCTTTTCCCTTTTTCTCTACTTTCTCCATCTAAATAATAATAACAACAGCAATAAAACAAAAAAAGAAAACAAACCTCTACCTCGTACGGACAGTTGCACGGTCTTGTTTTCTTCGAGGAAAGGTTTGCAGTTATTTCTATGTTCTTGTTATCGGAATGTAATCGCCATATGGAGTATTTTGTTGAAGAGGAAGTTGACAGGGTGAAGGAATTAAGGTTAGGGTTGTCAAGGAGGCATGGTTGGTTGTGTTAGTTTCCCCCTGGAAGGGTTTACTGGAAAGATTCGAAGTGGATGAAGGTGATCACGCCCTCACCAGAAAAAAAAAAGAAAAAGGGTGGAGAATTTCAACGCTGAAAATTTCTTACCTCATTTTTCCTTCTGATGAGGGCGTGGAGTGGTGGATTGGAGCAGCGGGGATAAGAGAGAAGAAGGTGGTGTAATTCAAAATTGGTATATCTTTGAGCGGTGGTTATTCTTGGAAGGAGGAGGAGGAGACCGTACCAGCTCATCAGGATGTTTCGAATCTTTACTATATTTATGCACTTATGTCATTCTACGTTTCTTTTTATGTTTTTGTTTTTCCACACATAACGCACCAAAGCCATGTAACAATATGCACGTAGCCTCATCATCATTTTCACTTACCTTAAGCTTTCATTTTACGCTCTGAAAGTATTCGACTGAAAAAAGAAAAATCTTAAAACTATCATTATTTTTATCACCTTATTACATAAATTTGTCAAGTTTGGAGACTAAGATAATAATTACTAGTTGGTTTATTTAACATTTATTTTATGAATCTTAATCAACGTGAACATGAGATGATATATTTATATTATAGTAATATCAACATGAAATTTTAATCATACTCAGGAACAGTAAAATATAGCACGAAATATGGTGAAATAGTATCATAAGTTACAGGTAGGAAAATAGAAAAGTAATTTATTTATGGAAAACATTTTTTTGACTATAGTTGCCAACTTTTTGACAACATGTGCTGCTTTTTTTATTGGTTAGTTTGTAATATTTTAGTAAGATAATGCATTTTGTTATGGAGGGTATTTTTAGAAAGGTATTTGAGACTTTTTTTTTTCTTCATTTCACCGTTTCATTTGAGACTTTCTCTCTCTCTACCATTTTCATTTTTGTTTTTTTCGTTTTTCTTCACCATTTTCACTTTCTTTGGAGCATTGCTTTCATTCTCGCGGGTTTTCCTATCTATTGAAAGAAATTTCGTCTTTATGTGTTCCTGTTTTTAGGTTGGTAGCATTTTCCTATTCTTTGTCTCTCCCCACCATTTTCACTTTGTCTGGAGCATTGCTTTCACTCTCACGGGTCTTCCCCTCAATCGAAAATCATGATTATAAATGTTGGGTAATATGTACTGATAATATATTATATCAATAAAATTTCAATTTTGATTTAGTATCATACCTTCTCTACTAGTATTGTTCGACCATATATATAGGTGCTCTACTCAAACTTAAACACTAAAAAAAAGCCTCATCCATTCAAAAAATATGAAAAAATTACGTAAAATATCTTTGGCTACTTATGTGCCCACAATTGGCTCTTACAGAAGTTTTTGTACAAAACCAGATTTTTGTTTGTGTAATCGTTTACAGGGTCCTTGTAATCGATTACAAAGGCCAAAAAGGCCTACACTTGATAATCAAGACATAATTTGATAGGTCTTTGAGTATAGATTCCAACAAAACAAGAATCAACTCATTTGAAGTTCGGTGAAGAAAATTATGAGCAAAACAACCAGCAAAGGTCAGAGGTGGCAGGAGTGTATAAAACGTTAACTTTAAGGAATTAACTGCACCTACTCATATGTCGAAAAATCACAAATTAGTAGTCATTGGAAAGAGTTTTAAGTCTATTTTCTAATAAAAAAGAATCACATCATTTAGAGGTTTTTGGAAAAAGTTATGATTAAAATAGTCAGCAAAGGTCAAAGTTATCCGCATGTTATCTCACTCAAATTTCCTTTGGAGAGTGACGTTCTGACAACAGCTGGGTTCAGAACTTAGCTAACATGATCATCACACCAACATTGGGTCTTTTGTCCAACATGGGTTGCCCAAACCTAAGTTTTCAGTCTCTACTCACACTTAAATACTAAAAAGAAGTCTCATCCATTAAAGAGATATGAAAAAATTAAGAAAAATGTCTTTGGTTACTTATGTGCCCACAGCTAGCTCATGTAGCACAAATTTTTGTACAAAACCAGATTTTTGTTTGTGTAATCGTTTACAGGGTGCTTGTAATCGATTATAATGGCCAAAAGGGCCTACACTTGATTACCAATGCATAATTTGAAAGGTCTTTAAGTCTAGATTCCAACAAAGTAAGAATCAACTCATTTGAAGTTCAGTGAAAAAAGTTATGAGCAAAATAACTAGCAAATGTCAGAGGTGACATAAATGTATAAAACGTTAGCTTTGAGGAATAAACTACATCTACTCAGATGTCCAAAATTCACAAATTAGTAGTCATTGAAAAGAGTTGTGAGTCTACTTTTCTAATAAAAAAAGAATCACATCATTTGAAGGTCTGTGGAAAAAGTTATGATTAAAATAGTCAGCAAATGTCAAAGTTGACAACATGTTATCTCACTCAAATTGCCTTTAGGAAGTGACGTTGTCACAGCTGGGTGATGAGTGCATATTTATGCCCATATTTATGCTTTAAAATTCAAATTTTTGATGGGATAATTGTGCTTAAATGGTTTATTTAAGTGAATTTGTGATGATTGGAATTGTTGGGTTTGGGAAATAAAGAAACGTAAAAAGTGAATTTTAGCACATAAATTATTATTGGATGTTCTAATGTTTATTTGTGCAGCTGAGAATATAAGTTTTATTGGTCCAAATGGCAATTCAAGGCCCAAAATCAGATTTTATGTGGAAAATTCAGAAGGGACTAAAGTGCAAATAGAGGAAATTTTAGCGTATTTGTGCAATTTTGGAAAGTCAGAAAATCTAAAAGATAAAATTCAGTTGTTGAATTTAATTTGGGAATATCAACAGAAAATATCTTCCAAATAATTTTATCATTATCTAAATCTTTTAGTTATTTGGAAGATATAAGATATAAGATAATTGAGTTAATATCTATCAAATATTCTTTAAAACTGATTTAATCTAATGAATATTTGAAAGATATAATATATCAACAGAAAATATCTTATCAACAAACTATTCAAGGTCCAAGCCCAATCAAGCCTATATAAAGAGACCCAAGGGAGGCAGAAAGGGGGGGACTTCACTTCATTCATTCTCTTATACTCCTCTCATTTTTCTTTCATCTTGTATTCAACTCCATTCATGGAGAGCTAAGCATCTAGGGCTATTCTGCTGTAATTCCAAGACAGATTCTGAGGTTATGTTCAGTTAATGCAATTGTTTACTTTGATTATTGATTTAAGTTGTTCTCTCTATGTCTTTCATCTCTCTATCTTGTTAAAAGCAAAGATTTTTGCATCATAATATGTTTGAATCTATATGCATATTGATTATATGAGTTTTAGGGTTTCTAGGTTTAAATTGAGAATACTTTGATTTAATTTAGGAACTTTCATATGATTAAATGGTTTTTACTATCAATTGAGAATGTACTTTGGTTGGTAGTAATAATTTCAACTATAATCAATTGAGAATTTACTTTGATTGATTAACTTTTAATTTGGTTAAGAGATTTAAGAATAGACATGATTAAACACAATAAAATTTGATTGAGAATGTACTTTGGTTGAATTTATTGTGAATAATCTAGAAAGGTTTTGCATTTGATTGAGAATTTACTTTGGTTAAATGCATGATCGCCCTCAAATTAATTAAGAATGTACTTTAATTAATTTGAAACTTAAATAATAATCAATTGAACAATTATCTATGAATAACCGATGACGAATCTATCTTGGAAAAGCAGTGGAATTAACTTATTTAATCATAACTATTTTTAAGTCTATTATTTGTTCTTTAAACATTCTTCAAACATCATTTTTATTCATAAGCATTGCATAGCATAAGAGTCAGATATTCAGAAGCAATTCCGTGTTCGTTGGGAGACGACTCAGGGTTACTTTAGCCCTATCTACCTTTTTGAATATTACTTGGCAATACTGATGTTGCCTTGAAAAGTAGTATTAATTTGATAGCTTCGACGACAGCTTATCACTGGGTTCAAGACTTAGCTACCATGATCATCACACCAACATTGAATCTTTTGCTTCACCATAGGTTGCCTAAACCTTAGTTTTCAGGCTCTACTCATACTTAAACACTAAAAAGAAGTCTCATCCATTAAAGAGATATGAAAAAAATTAAGAAAAATGTCTTTGGTTACTTATGTGCCCACAGTTGGCTCCTGCTGAACAAGTTTTTGTGCAAAAGATTTTTTTTCGTGTAATTGTTTACAGGGTGCTTGTAATCGATTACAAGTGACAGAATACCCTGTAAATGCTTGAATTCAACTAAAATTTTGTCAATTCATCATTATTAATGAATACTCAATCACATTGGACATTTTGTTTTTAACATTCCAAACAACAACTGACTTGACAATGCCAATAGGGAAAGGAATAACACTTCAAATAACATTTACAATAATAAATGCAAATCTAGATCCATCTTCATTAACGTTAAAAAAAACGTTACAATACATTATTTTGTTCATCTATATACAATGATCTCTTACTTTTTATATTAATTAAATACACAAATCAATCATGTTTCGTCCTATTTCCACTGTACGGAGTCGTAAAGGCTCTACTTTTGTACCGCTTTTGTGATCCAACCCTCACAAACCTCTCTGAAGTGGGTTGGTTGGTGTAAATGTCTCCCGGGCTTACAAAGGGAGTGTTCATGTGGGATTCTTGACGAGCCCTAATGTGTTCACCATCATCTTTATTCCTCTATTTATTTTTCTCTTCAGCCAACTCTGCCTCCAAAGCAATAAAAACACAATTAAACAAAACCTCAAAACCAAGAAATAAAACCCCATTTTAACAAAACACAAAACCAAAACCGAAAACCTAAAACGAAAACCTAAAGCCAAACCCATAATGCATTTAAGAAAATGGAAAAACCCATTTACCTTGCTCGAACCACCAATGTCACTGGAGGATGCCATTGCGCATAATATCGTCAACGAGAACTTTTAATCCGTCCCACAAAATTGAGGATGTTGAACAAAGCTTGGAGAGAGGATGAAAATGGAAAGAGAATGAAAATGAAGAGAGAAAACGCAAAATGAAAAATATGAGATTATGGAGAAAGATGACGAAGGTCCAAAGATAATTTTGGAATCAACAACTTCTGAACCCTATGCTCCTTCCACATCACATTTTTGCATTAAATTCTTTTTCAAACGAAACAATCTTGTGCACACGTAAAGTTGACAAAGAAGAGTTGTTAATAAAATTATTTGTGTTTGAGTTGTTCCAAATTTAATAGAATTTTTTTTTAAGTTTGTTCTCATTGCAATATTTTGCCACGTAAGATTACCAAGCATATTTGAAAGTCCATTTGTGTATTTACGATCAATTAAATGAATTATTTGAGCAAGGTAAATGTTGACTGAAAACTCCAAAGGCAAATACTGCATGAAAATTACAATATATAGAAAAAAATATTATAATATTTTCAAAAATATATATTCTAAAGAAAAAAAATAAAATAAATGCATCTCAAGTTATCCAAAGAGATGATATTTGTTTTCAATTTCTTCAACAAAATATATGAAATTCAATTAATCAGTATTAAATTTAGCGTGGAATGTAGAAAGTAAGAAGATGAGCCAAGGACATTTCTTTAGATCCTTCTAATAATGACGACGTATGAGTATCGAACTAAAGTTTACTTATAAAAGACTATTTGTTATTAAAGTTAGTACAAATAATAATAGGAGAAACGATAATATTTTCTTTTGTAAAATCATATATTTGTAGGTCTTTGTGTCTCCATAGACAAAAGTAAGTAACAAAATATCTTTTTTCGTAACTTGGTTGCGTTTTGTGTGATCCATATGTTGTAAACTAATTAAATAAAAGTTTTCATTTCTAACCGATTTAACTGTCATCTAGACAGTATATTGTCTTGTTTTCTCTGTATAAATTGTTATAATATATTATTATTATATTGCAAAATATGAAAACGTTGTTGCAACGTTAATATTTGGCAACGTTTATTCTTTCATAATTGCCAATGAAAAGTTTTAATAGCAACGTTCAAAAAATTTAATTGGTGCAACGTTAATATTTTAATGTTTTTAATTCCTTTTATTTTCTTGATTCTTTCCAGCTCTATAAATAGGGAGTTCCTCCTCCATTCCAAGACACACCAAAATTCACTCTCTCTCATTTTCTCTTTTCTGAATTTCTTTCTTCAGCTCTTTCTCTCTTCTAAAATTATTCTGGGTTATTCTTGTACTCTGTTAAAGAGTTACTTGCTAGTTCTGAATCCTCAGACATTCTGAGAAGTTCCTATTGTATCCTGGGGGACTTGCGCAACACTCCGCGGATAAGTCCTTAAGGACAGTGACTCTACACGCCTCAGGAAATACTATTTTTGTCAGCTTTTCCAACAATCTTAAGGACTTATGGCTGACATCAACAACATGCCTTCAGAGAGCCAAACCATTGCTTCCGGAACCTAGACGGTCTTCGCAAAATCTCTTCCGGACGTGTCAAAGATCGAGATTTTCTCTGGACAGAACTTCCGACGCTGGCAAAAACGCGTTTCCACCCTTTTAGACATGTATGGAGTTGTTGCTGCTCTTTCATCTCCGAAGTCCGACTCCACTTTTCCTTCAAACTCAAAACTAGTTGAAGAGTGGACTTACGCGAACAAGGTATGCCGACACACTTTGCTTAGTGCACTTTCTAATGATTTGTTCGACGTGTACTGTTCCTACAAGGAAGCAAAGGATATTTGGGACTCGTTGATTCTCAAATACACTGCCGGAGATGTCGTCAGACAAAGATTCGTCATAGGAAATTACTATCGTTGGGAAATGATTGAAGACAAGGACATAAAAACTCAAATCAATGAATACCACAAGTTGCTCGAAGACATCAAAGCAGACAACATTCTACTACCGGATGAATTTGTTTCAGAACTTCTGATCGAGAAATTGCCGCCATCCTGGACAGATAACAAACAACAGTTGAAACACAGGCACAAGCAAATGTCTCTACCAGAACTCATTACACACATAATAATTGAAGATACCAACAGGAAGGAGTCTGCTACTATAAGGGCCAAAGCTTTATCTGCGAAAGCAAATATGGTAGAAGTAAAACCTGCTCCAAAAAGGTACGAATACAAACCTGATCACAAAAAGAAAAATAATTTTCTTAAATCTCGTCCTCATGAATCTAAACCCACCTTTAAAAAGAAAGGAAATTGCTTCGTATGTGGGAAGCCAGGCCATCATGCACCACAGTGCAGGCATAAAGCGAGAAACGACAATCCTCCTAGGGCCAATATAGCCGAAGGAGATGACATTATTGCTGCGGTCGTTTCTCAAGTGAATCTGATGACCAATGTGAGCAAGTGGGTAGTAGACTCTGGTGCTACTAGGCATATCTATGCGAACAGAAGTGCTTTTACCTCTTACACTAGTGTAGGGGATGGAGAAGAACACGTCTACCTCGGTGATTCCAGGACCACTCCTGTTCTGGGAAAAGGAAAAGTTCTTCTCAAACTCTCATCTGGAAAGACTCTGGCCTTGAGTGATGTGCTACATGTGCCATCAATCAGAGTTAATTTAATCTTTGTAGCACTATTGGGAAAGGTGGGGGTTAAAGTGTCATTTGAGTCTGACAAGATCATCATGACAAAAAATAATGTGTTCGTGGGGAAGGGATATTGTGATCAAGGACTCTTCATTCTAAATGTTTCTGAAAATATTAATGAATCAAGTTCTTCTGCTTATATTGTTGACTCGTATGATATATAGCATGCTAGATTATGACATGTGAATTCCTCGTATGTTTTGAAATTACAACTACTAGGATTGATTAATATGCATGATAAACAGAGTAGAAAATGTGATATATGTGTAGAATCTAAATTAACAAAGAAAACATGTTTTTCTGTAGAACGTCAAACTGAGCTATTATGGTTAATTCATACTGATCTAGCTGATATGAAACAAACCATGTCTAGAGGAGGTAAAAATTATTTTGTGACCTTTATAGATGATTATTCTAGATATACCAAAGTTTACTTAATCAAACATAAAGATGAAGCCTTTGATGTATTTTTAACCTATAAGGCAGAAGTAGAAAATCAGTTGAATAAGAAAATTAAAAGGATTAGATCAGATAGAGGGGGTGAGTATGTGCTTTTTAATGACTATTGTGTTAAAGAAGGAATTATCCATGAAGTGACCCCACCATATTCACCTGAGTCTAATGGAGTAGCTGAGAGGAAAAATAGAACCCTTAAGGAAATGATGAATGCTATGCTTATTAGTTCTGGTGCACCTGATAACCTTTGGGGAGAAGCCTTGCTTACTGCATGTTTTTTACAAAATAGAATACCCCATAAGAAAACCGGTAAAACTCCTTATGAGTTGTGGAAAGGTTACAAGCCTAACCTTAAATATTTAAGGGTGTGGGGGTGCTTAGCTAAGGTGATGTTACCTGATCCTAAGAAAAGGAAAATAGGATCTAAAACCTCTGATTGTATGTTCTTAGGTTATGTTGAACATAGTGCTGCCTATAGGTTTCTAGTTGTTAAAAGTAACATACTTGAGAGAAATTCTATAATGGAAACGAAAAATGTTGAATTTTTTGAACATGTGTTTCCCTTAAAGGTTAGTGAGATGTCTCAACCTGTTGATGATAATGATAATAGTAATACCATAAATGAGGAGTTGAGAAGAAGCAAAAGGCAGAGAAAGGAAACTTCCTTTGGAGATGACTTTTATACTTATCTTGTTGATAATGATCCAATAAGCTTTATAGAAGCTACTAGTGCTCCTGATGCAAAACAGTGGGATAAGGCCATTAGGACTGAAATTGAATCAATTCAGAAAAACAATACTTGGACTTTAGTAGATTTGCCTAAAGGAGCAAAAACCATTGGTTGTAAGTGGATCTTTAAGAAAAAGTATCACCCTGATGGATCCATAGAAAAATATAAGGCAAGATTAGTAGCAAAAGGTTTTACTCAAAAACCCAACATAGATTACTTTGATACTTTTGCTCCAGTGACTAGGATTTCCTCTATTCGAGTGTTGTTAGCCTTAGCAGCTATCCATAAACTAGTGATACATCAGATGGATGTTAAAACAGCCTTTTTGAATGGTGATTTAGAGGAGGAAATTTATATGACTCAACCTGAAGGGTTTGTTGTACCTGGTCAAGAGGATAAAGTATGCAAACTCTTAAAATCCTTATATGGGTTGAAACAAGCACCAAAACAATGGCATGAAAAACTTGATGATGTGTTGCTTTGTGATGGATTTTCACCTAATGATGCTGATAAATGTGTGTACTCTAAGTTTGAAAATGGTGATTGTGTCATTATATGCTTGTATGTGGATGACATGTTAATCTTTGGTACATGCGATGAGATTGTCACTAGAACTAAATTGTTTCTAGGATCAAAATTTGAAATGAAAGACATGGGTGAAGCCAATGTGATTTTAGGTATTAGAATCATAAGGAAGGGAGATAGTATATTACTATCTCAAGAACAATACATTGAGAAACTTCTTAAGAAATTTGGATTTTATGACTTAAAACCAGTAAGTACTCCTTATGATGCTAACTCTAAATTAATGAAAAATAGAGGAGAATCATTATCTCAGCCTCAGTATGCCCAGATAATTGGGAGCTTACTGCACTTGATGAGCTTTTCTAGACCTGATATTGCTTATACAGTAGGTAGACTAAGTAGGTACACTCAATGTCCAAATCAGGAACATTGGGATGCACTTGCTAGGCTTATGAGATACTTAAGAGGTTCAATGGATTATGCCATTGAATATAGTGGATTTCCCGCTGTACTAGAAGGGTACACTGATGCTAACTGGATCTCTGATTCATATGAGACAAAATCCACTAGTGGTTATGTATTCACACTTGGGGGTGGTACGATTACATGGAGATCAGCCAGACAAACAATTATTGTAAGATCAACAATGGAATCTGAGTTTGTCGCTCTTGAGATGGCTGGTAGTGAGGCTGAGTGGTTGAAAACCTTCTTAGCAAACATTCCACTAGGAATGAAACCAACCCCATCTGTGTCAATACACTGTGATTGCCAATCGGCAATAGCTATAGCTAAAAACAAAAATTACAATGGAAAGAATAGACATATTCAATTGAGACACAATTTGGTGAAGCAGCTGCTAAAGAGTGGAACTATTTCCATTGATTATGTGAAGTCAGAACAGAATCTAGCAGATCCTCTGACAAAACCCATGGGAAGACAAATGATATTAGAAACATCGAGGGGAATGGGACTTAAGCCGCTTGCAAACAAACAAGTGATGGTAACCCAACCTTTGTGATTTGAGATCCCATGAATAAGGTTCATATGGGTAAAAACAAGTCACTTGTTAGTTCTGATAGCACTAAATTGATTTTAATCAATTATGTCCATTCCTATGGTGTGTGTGAAAGTGCTAGAGACTGCATTATTGAGAGGTTAAACTTTGTCATTAAAATTCTATACGGTGATAGAATTTTGTCTTAAACAAAGTTTTAATGATTTTCATATCCCTTATGGGTGGTGTATGATTTGCAGCATACACTTTATGAAATCACCTATATGAGTGTCAAGTGGGGCCGCTTGCATGAGATCTTGGCATGATCTCTAGAGCACTCATGAATACCGGGCAAGCGCATGGCCTAGTAAGCGCAACACAGCGATAACAGCAAGGATTGTGGGGGTGTATTGTGATTGATAAACCTCTAACACACATCAAATGTCTTTGGTTCATATAGCTTGCTATACCAACTACATTGTGTGTTAAGTTTCTAAATCTAAGACTGGTTCATATAGCTTGCTATACCAGCTCTGATGCATTACATCCTATGAGACCCAGAATAAAAGTTTCTTATTTCTTTTAGTGTTTGAACTATTTGAGTCTAAGACTATTTCTTTCAACTCTATTTTGCAATATGTGGGGGATTGTTATAATATATTATTATTATATTGCAAAATATGAAAACGTTGTTGCAACGTTAATATTTGGCAACGTTTATTCTTTCATAATTGCCAATGAAAAGTTTTAATAGCAACGTCCAAAAAATTTAATTGGTGCAACGTTAACATTTTAATGTTTTTAATTCCTTTTATTTTCTTGATTCTTTCCAGCTCTATAAATAGGGAGCTCCTCCTCCATTCTAAGACACACCAAAATTCACTCTCTCTCATTTTTTCTTTTCTGAATTTCTTTCTTCAACTCTTTCTCTCTTCTAAAATTATTCTGGGTTATTCTTGTACTCTGTTAAAGAGTTACTTGCTAGTTCTGAGATCCTCAGACATTCTGAGAAGTTCCTGTTGTATCCTGGGGGACTTGCGCAACACTCCGCGGATAAGTCCTTAAGGACAGTGACTCTACACGCCTCAGAAAATACTATTTTTGTCAGCTTTTCCAACATAAATTTCTTGAGTGCGGATGTGGTGTTTTTTGTTCTAGTTCTTGTTTAAAAAATCCTCTTGCACACATGCTAAATATTATACTGTAAAAACTGCAGTGGTTTTTGATGGAATGAACGCGGTTCTTTAAATAGCTACAAAATATAAAAGGAAACAGTTCTTCCTGCATTCTGTACCTCTAAAAATTCTAATTTTGCACTTTTCGTTAATAACTATTGGCATTTGAACGTGGGTTAACATTATACCAGCGTTCAAACGATTGAGATATTTTTTTAATTTCTTTTCATTTACTTTTTTATTTTTTATTTAATAATAATAATAATAATAAATTACAAAAATAAAATTCAATATTTTTAAATTAAAAAACAAAATTAAAAAATATTAAATTTAAAAATTTATTTGTTTTAATTCAATAATAAAAAAATATTTTTTTATTTAATAAATATTTAATTAAATTAATATTTTTTATCTAATTAAATATATATTAATATTTTAATTATAAAATATTATTTATTAAACAAAAGTAAATAAAACTTATTAAAAAATTAAAAACAAAAAAAACTTAAAAAAATATCTCAAATATGGTTAACATATTTAATTTGAATTATTTATATGTTAACTTGTATATCTAATTACGATTAACATAGTTTTCATATAATTATATATATATATATATATATATATATATATATTAATTTATAAAATATTATTTATTATAAATAAATAAAATATATTATAAAATTAAAATAAAAAAATTGAAAAAATATATAGGTTAAATATGTTTTTAGTTCCTCAACAATTTTAGATTTAATGTCTTTTTCAAGCTTTGATACACTTTGATCTTTGTCCTTAAGGAAATTATAAATTTTTCGTTCTCCAAAATCAATGCTGTTAAAAATAGGTTGAGCTGGCTAATGGTGTACCATGATGTAAACTTAGAAATTTGTCCACAACCACCACACCTCCTCTTCTTTTTATCCTCCGTAAACAATGACGCATTCTTCCTCCCTCCGCCACCAAACGTCTTCTCTCTTCCTCTCATAGGAAAAAGTGTCGCTACGCTAGTGTCCCTAACACACAAACTGCAGACCCGCAAACTCAAGGTTCTGTAATTGTCGCAACTCATTTTTCTTCACTCTTCTTCTTCCTCACAAACTCTTTCTTTTACCATCTTTTCCCCTTCTTCCAAGCTCCAAACCCTAATTTGCAACTTTAACAGTGTTTTTCGATAACACACTAACATTGGATTACAACTAGAACACAGTAACAAAATATAAGAAAATTGATGGTAAACTATGTGAAATTTTTTTTTATCATACTAGGTGGAAAATACAAGAACCACTTTTAAGAACGCAATAAAAATGCATTCCTAAATCAATGGTAGGAGACATGAAAAATATATCAGACTAGGTTTTGTTGGATCATCCAACAGACTAGAATTCCTGAGACTAGGTGAATATCAGTAAGTATTGATGTCTGATATATTATTAAGTATTGAAATCTTATATTTTGTAAATGCCATGTAAGCTATTTTAATAAACTTGAGTTTAATCTATTTTAATGTATACAAATTGATAACCTTTTGGCAAGTATACTTAATCATTACAAGTAATACAATGAATAAGTAAAATATCGTTTTCTCAAGGAAATTTGAGTCGCTTTATTCTTTCAAGATTATTTATCAAAATCAATTACTGATGATAACAATTGATTTCAACTTTGAAAAATAGCATCAAATTAACAATGAAAAAAAAATATAACTGGAATTGGTCTTAGACTAACATTACAATAATATCCTGAACATCATACATTCTCTATTCAAGCATTCACATAAGCGTATCTTGATTTAATTCCTTAAAGCAAGTTCTAAAATTATCTATTAAATTATTAATTCCTTAATTAATTTAACAGATAACTTTGCATTAATTTCAGATGTTGAGAATGGCCAAAAACACATAAATTATTCCTAGCGTAGTTACTTTTAGTTGTTTTTCTTACGTTTCTGTTCTAAAAATACTTCCCAGTACTAAAGGATGTTTAAATAAAATTATACTTCCATATAATCATAAGCAAGTCAAGAAAAGCATAAGAACACAAACATATATTGCACAGGAAAATTACATTAATGTAGAGTCATACAACCAATTCCAATGAACAAAAAAACTAGTCTTTCCTAGACATCTAGAACATACTCTTTACAGCAATTACTTGCAGAAAGCGAAGTCTTGATGCCTTGAAGTGTCTCCTAATCGTCTCCTGAAGTTCTCCAGTATTTTTCGTGCTCTATTTGTCTTAGAAGATAGTTTTTGTCTTTCTGTCACGTCTTTTAAGCCAACATCATTTAATTAATTCGCTCAGCGCACAGGTGTGTATGTGCTGCGTGAATTTCTTAACGGTTGCTCTTCAACTGATGACATTCGCTCAGCGCATAGTACTGGTGCGCTATGAGAATGACTACCTTCTGATACTGCGAATTATGGCTTGCATTTAGCGAATTATGACTGATAGTCTGTAAACTTTCCTGTACAATAATTCCAAAACTTTATACTTCCTATTACAACTTTTCAATGATTAACCACATGAATAATTACAAGATTGAACTCATTTATAAATGTAAAACAACACTTTTTCACACTTATCAAATATATTTGTATGGTGAAGATTTGAACAGTTGAAATTACAACTAGAGATAACCCAATTCCATCATCATCTTTCACTTCGAAATTTTAAAACTTCATGATTAACAATGATAGACTTTAAAAACTTGCGATGAAGTTTAGTCATGGGTTTAACTCAAATATAAAACTAATCGGCAATTCTATCTTCATTTTTGTGTGATTTATTTGATGTTGATAAGAAAATATATAGTTGAGGATGATGTATGAAGATTTTGGATGGATGAGGAGAGCTTCTAGAGTGGTTGATAGGAAATTGGTTGAGGATGGACTAAGCCAAACTATATTGACACTTGCTTTAGTGTAGCTACAGGCTGTGTTACTAAATTGGTTTGTGTACCGTAGGATACCTGAATTCACCAACGGTCGACCGGTAACCCAGGCGACCGTTAAAACTAACTATAAGGGTACGCAATGCCGAACTCTCTTACGATCGTAGTGTCACGATCGTATATATGTCGAACACATCGTGACGCCAATCGTTAAGTGTCAACACCCAATTTCGTCCGGATTGACCAATAATTTAATTTTATTTTTATCATGTGTAAAATATATATATATATATATATATATATATATATATAATAAAAAAATAAAAAAATAAATAATAAAAATAATATAAAAAAGAAGAAAAAAAGTTCGGCCTTTCATTGTAGCTATACGGCGTTCGTCCTCTACCGAGCGCCGTTCGGCCACTCAGCCTCACGGACGTTCGGTCTCAAGCGTTCAAGCATTCGACCGTTCAGCTAGCAGGTTTACCGTTCGCTCTGTAATAATTGTCAACCTGATATCTATTATTAATTGTTAGCGTTCGATCTTGATCATGTCAGGATTCAGTCTGAAGCGTTCGATCATGTTATGTGTTAGTGAACGTTCGGTTTTGATGATGCTTTGTTAGTGAACGTTCGGTCCTGTTGAAGTTTATTCTTAGTTGAACGTTCGGCCTTGATGATGTATTGAACGTTCGGCCTTGATGATGTATTTCTGTTCGTGGGGAGCGTTCGTCATAGGAGCTGTTCGGTTTGAGGCGTTCGTCCAAACAGTGTAGAATGTTTTAAAATGGTCGTTCGTCTCAGTTGAACGTTCATCCATAATTCCCACCAGTTGTTTCCCACAATGCTCCAATAAGAGCTGTCGATAGACAATCCACCAATCAAAGTTGCCGACGTTCCTCATCCCCCAATCAAAGCTGCCGACAATGGCACCCTTCTGCCAATTTAAGGAGGCCATCATCTTCACTGAAAAGGGGGGGGGGGTGACTACAGCCGAGGGGCACTGGCTCCCTCTGATCCTCTCACCCATGATCATCTCCAAGACCCCGGGAACACCCGTGATGAACTCATCGCTTCCCTTTTCGTTTTCACCTCACGACCAACTTCATCATCTTCTTCCTCATTACCTCACCCAACATCTTCATCCTGACCACGACCTAACCTCAAACTTCCATTCTTCATCACCCAATCTTCAATCTTCATCCATTCCCAACAACCCAAATATACCCACGGCTACTAGAGGACCATCATCATTCACACAGCCAACATGATCACCATCATCTAGAATACACTTTCAACACCTTATACTCGACCACTACCAACACCTCACGGCCACCACCTATCCTCACCCAGTCATCATCTTCATCCATACTCACCCAGTCATCATCTTCATCCATACTCACCCAGTCATCATCTTTATCCATACTCACCCACTGTCATAGCCACCCTCGAGCACCTACTACCATAACCATCCTCACGCACGGCCAACATTCATCATCCTCCCTCACACGCACACTGACAAGCTCCCTTTTGCGCTCCTCTGATCATCTCACCAATAACCCGTATCTACCCACCTATCACACACTACTCACTGGCTCCCTCTGATCCTCTCACCCGTGGTCTTCACACCATCTTCAACATCTTAACCGCGCGACTTTTACCTCTAACACTTTATCCTCAGCACCAAACACCTTTGCCTTTCACCTCCTCCACCTTCCAATGGCTCTCTGGCCTCCTCGAGCCCCTCCTCAACTGCCATGATGCCCTCGACCCTAACCGTCGTCTTACGCCGCTATCCCCGGACCACCTCGACCCTCACTGTCATCTTCTCCTTGCCTCCATAGCAACCGTGCGCCATCGGGAGTTTGAACAAGCACCTGAAACCCAGTAAAAACCCATAAACCAGATTTGAGTGCCATCCGAGACTCTGCCTCAGCCTTTTCCCGTCGCCCATGATCCAAATCTGAACCACCATCATCTTCTCTGTATCTCATTCCCTCCACCATCAGCCACCCCGAATCATCACCATCATGACCGCGAGGTCCCGGTTACCTACAGGGGTAACAATCGTCCTCCAGCATCAAAGCTCTCGCTGACGTCCGCCCATCACTTCTCCATCGCGAGCTATGGCTGCCGAGTCCAGGAAGAAAGGGGTTCGCCCCTTTGTCTGACTCATAAGAAAGGAGACTCTGAATGAAGAAGCTTGGGCTTTGAGCCCGTTTTGGTTCAAAACAAAGTAACAAAAAAAAAGAATTAAAAATAATAATAATAATAAATTGACCCTTACAGTCAAATACTATGACACTCCCAAATTTCATTCTCACACCTGGACATATACAAGTTGAAGAAAAATAATGATGTTGACCAAACTAAGGAGCCTCAAGTTCGTTCTACACGTCGTTGGGTTTGTTTCTCTTGCGTTTATTTTTTTTTGTTATGCTTTTGTTCCTTTATTTTTATTTGTTTGGTTATTAACTTTTAATGTAACCCCTTTGTGTGATAGCCTCCACCCCTTGTTTTATTGGTATTTATTGGATTTGCTTGTTTTGTTTTACATAAAAAAAATAAAAGATATAAATAAGGAAAAAGCCGTATGAGTGCTCGTGCGATCGTACGCATCGACCTAGTGCTCATTACGCAAGCTAATAAAAAATAAGAAAAAAGTCGTGTGAGTGCTCGTGCGATCGTACGCATCAGCCTAGTGCTCATTACGCAAGAAAAAAATCTAAATATTACATCAAAAAATACCAAAAAATATAAAATCTTCAAAAACCAAAAACATCAACACTTTCAAGCCAACAAACAATCTTTCTGGCCAGAACTACATGATCCTTGATTCTCCATCAAAAGTGGAGATACGTAGGAGCAAGGCTAGTCCTTGTCAGGTTCACTCTCCCAAAAATCCAAATTTATCCATAATCAAAATTCTCAAACAATTCCTTATACAAACTTTTCAAACAATTTCCAAAGAGAACTACGTAACCCTGATTTCTCATTCTGAATGAGAATACGTAGGAACGAGGTCAATCCTTGTCGGGCCCAAAAAACTAAAAAATACATTTTGTTTCTTTAGAATTTTATTTTAGGGGAAAGTTAAACATTTTAAAAATCACATCATATTCGCGTATTTAGTTAAAGGTACTATTGCCTTAGGGCAGGCGTTGTAGGGTGCTAATACCTTCCCTACATGTAACCGACTCCCGAACCAAGAATCTCAGTTTCGCAGACCATGCCTTATCATTTTATGGTTTTTCCGTAGTTTTCCAGAATAAACTATGGTGGCGACTCCAAATCTCTTTTTCAAAACTGTTTTCTTTTCCGATCGTCGGCCCGTCGCGATTCCGGTTGCGACATTAAGACGATCACATAATGACATTTACATGTTGATGTCGACACATTGGTGATCAACAACCAAACTGTGATGTCGCGACATATTGCGCTCGCACGACAACTCGCATGTTTGTGTCGATACACAAGACGATCGACATATAATGAGCGATGTCTAAATTAGCGGTTTTAACGCAAACAATTTAGCGGTTAGGAGTAAACAGTTACGAATATCAGTCAATGCCACGAATCACGGGAGTAACTGACCCAGTATCAAACACGATCTAACAGTTATAACTTCCAAGTAGTCAACTTCGGTAACTGACCGGATTTTCAGGTAAACGGTTTATTTTACTGTTTTAAATATGAAAAGCAGAGAGCAAAAAACGGTACGTTTTTCCCTTAAGAGAAAATTAAGAAAGAAATTATTATTCTTCTTCATCACTTCGAATTGAAAGGATTCGATACATCCCTTTTCTGACTTGAGCGTCGGAGTGCCTTTGCAGGTACCCAGTGTGACACCTGGGCACTGAGACGAGGGCGGGGAGTGACGCCGGTGCAAGAAGCATGGTGCAGGAGGCACAGACAAGGAGCAACTCCTGGCAGCTTCGAGTGGAAGGGGTACATGGATGAATCGAACATACACCGGAATGAGAGGGATCTGGAGACAGTTGAAGGATATCTTAAAGGGATTGATTTGGCTACTCATATCACCAAAATGCATTTGCTTTTCGGTAGCCTGACTCATAAGAACTCCATGGTTAAGCGTGCTTAGCCTGATGGTGATATGTGGGGGCAGTCGACTCTGGGAAAGTTTTGTATTCAAAATGAACATTGAAAGGTCGGAGACTTTTCTAACAAATATTTCATAGCACTTTATAAAATATGTAAGAAAATTCATTTGTTTCGAAAAAGCTTCATGAAATTTTAAAAAAATCTAAATGATTAACATTGAATTATTTGACCAAAAATGGGTTTTAGACGAAAGAAGAATTTCAGAAGTCTACCCAACGAGGGAGTGTCTGTGGCACATTACTAGTCCAAGACAGGCATTAAAAGTTATGAATTAAATTAACATTTTCAATACTATGAAAATTTAGGAACAATATGAAACTTTTTGCAAAAGCCAAAGATTAAAGAGAGTTACTAATATGTTTCCTATGACAACTTTTTGTCAGGTTTTTTAGTGATAAGTACACAGTAGCAGAAGGCGCTTATATAGGAGTGGCAACACCAGGAGAATATAGATCATGGCAAAGAGAATGCAAGGTTTAAGCAAACGATGGATGCATATGCTTCTTTAATAACCTAAAATTTGAGTTCTGTTTTCTTTTTCTGAGTCAAATTATCAAACACTTTGAATGCCTTCCTGTTTGCTCAGCGATACCAACTTTGGAGCAAAGCAAACGAGAAAGGATACTTCTCAATCGAGAATATATGTAGTGGGGATTACAATCTCTACGCATGGGTTCCAGGTTTCATTGGAGAGTATTGAAGTAATGTTCTCCTCATGATAACACCAGGTTCTGTTCTCTGTTAAGTGCATATTGAATCAATATAATAAAGTATTAAACAATCATACCAAAAACTCATTTTCATCATCTAAATGCAAAATCAAAAGATCAATCTTTCGTTTCTTTCATTTTTCATTGTGTTTAAGCTTAGGAGGAGAATTCCTTCCTACTCCTATTGATGGGTTGTTGGGTTTTTTGAACCTTCCAACACACGGTTTCTTTTGAAACTTCCAAATATACTTATTGAAAGCTAAAAATCTGAGGAATAATCAAAATTCGAGAATGCCAACCCATCAATGTTTGCGAGGAAGAAAGAGAACGAGGAAGAACGAGTTGTGACAGTTGCAGAACCTTGAGTTTGCACGTCTGCGGGTCCGTGGGTTAGGGATGTCGGTGTAACGACACTTTTTTCGGTGGAAGAAGCCGAGAAGAGGAGGTGGGGTGGTTGTGGAGAGAGGAAGAATTTCTAAGTTTAATGTGACACATTGTTAGTCAGCCTAATTTTTAACTGCGTTTGTTTTGAAGGATAAAAATGTATAATTTTTTTAAATATAAGGATCAAAGTGTACTAAAATTTGAAAGATAGACTAAATCTAAAGTGTATCAAAGTTTGAAAAATGAACTAAATCTAAAATTGCTTGAAAGTTAGAGGGACAAAAAATATATTTAATAAAAAATGTATTAACTTTGAAAATAGTTAACATATTCAATTTAAATTATGAATTATGTTAACTGTAATATATATTTTTATTTTGTTTTAAATTTGATTATATGTTTTATTTATTTTTGTATAATAAATAAGGTTTTTATAGTTTTTAAATTTTATATATTTTAATATTGTAATTATTATAATTACTTATATTATTATTAATAATATTATTATAAATATTATTATCATTATTAATTATTATTATTATTAATTAAAAACAAAAAAAAAAGTAAACTAAAAAAGTTCTTAACCCGTGTTCAAACGTCGATGGGGTATTTATGGTATTTTCAAAGGTGTAGGATGAATATTGAGAGGTAGAAGGAGAACTGCTCATATAAAAGTTACCTAGGAAATAAAAACGAACCACTAACAAAGAAAAATTGACCAATACAATAACCAAAATACCGAATACTAATTGAACACAATAGTGAGCATATTCATCAAAATAAAAACTGAACCTAACAGAAACAGTGAAAAACAAAACTGCAAAACAAAACAGAAAATAAATACGTAAACCTAATGGAAAATAAATCCTAAATTTTAAGTTTATTCTAAAAAAATTTCTCCATAAATTTAAATTTTTCCTTTTTCGCAAGTTTACTCCTTTCATGAAGAGTTGGATTTTTCATTTTCTTAATGTTGGTCGTGATGTGTTTTACCTTAAAAGAATTCTCTAATACTTTGACTAACTTGTAATTGACATTTTCTCATTTGTTCTTTGTTTTGGTAGTCTTCTCAATAACCTTGTTCCGCCATAGTTTATGACAACTTCCACAGCACCATTTCCAAAATTCATTTTGTCAGTGGCTACTTCACTCTAATGGTGATTCTTCATGCTGAAATTTTTCACTTTTTCTTGAAGCATCCAATTTAGCTTCTCTATACACTGTATCTTCTCATCCTTTTCTTTAATTTTCTTTTCTACGTCCGCCACCCTCACCATCATGACCTCCAACATCTTTGTCGATCTTTGTATGATCTCTAAAATTTCTACCGAGCTCTTTATGGCCACTGCTGAGCTCTCTAGGTATAAAACCGGGCTCTCCTACGGGTTCTTCTCCTTTTTAGCCCTTCACCAAGCTTTCCACCATGGTTTTCGAGCTCTTCACTTAGTTTGTTGAGCTCTTTGATAGCTCGACATTAACTAGCTCGGTTGTCACATGCTCAAGCTCAAGGAACTCGGCCTCCCGCTACTCAGCTTCAAAGAACTCAACATTAGTTGGCCTCGCACCAACCAACTTGGCACACCCTAGAAACAACTTGGCATAACTCGACCTAAGATAGCTCGACCAAAACTCTCCACAGCTCGGCGACACGTCGTTAGAGCTCATTGTGATCAACAATATCCCATCTCCTTGTTGTCTTCTTTGTAAGAAGATTTTTCTACTCTTTTACAGCTTGACATAATTTAGCAATGTGACCGAACTTACTACAGTTGTAGCACATGCTTGATTTGCACTCGTTTGCATAGTGACTGTGCTTGCCACACTTAAAACACTTCCTTCTTGACTGATCCTCTCATCCTCAAAATTACCCTAGCCTTGTCCACCTCGTCCTCAGCGTTCTCATCCTCTACCTTAAGGATCGTAGCTTTGAGTATTCTGAGTTTCGTTTGAGTCAAACTATGCTTGTAGTGCTTGGTCGAGAGGTTCAACCTGTTCATTCCAGTTCCATCTTGTTTGTTCGTGGGCTTCTAATGACCCAACAACTTCATCCACTATGAGAACTCCCAAGTCTTTCTATTCTTCAATAGTGCACACGATATTTTTGAAATCTTTTGTGAGCTCAAGATTTTTCCCACAAACTGACTAAGTGACATTTGTTCTCCATTCCTATCGAGTTGGTTGGCCACCTTCTCCACTCGAGTTTTGTACTTGGTTACATGCTCTTTAGGCCTCATCTTTAGCTCTTCAAACTCCCCTCTAAGAGTTTGTATTTGAACTTGTCTGACGTAGTTGTCACCTTTATACGCAACCTTCAATATCACCCAGGCCTTCTTTGTTGATGTGGCATTTACAATTTTTTTGAATCCTGACTTAGCTACTGCATTGTAAAGAAAAGATAATGCTAATTGATGAATTCATATTTATGCCCTCATTTAGCCTTTAATATTGCCTTCTTAATTGTTTTTTTTTACTTTAGTAGAATATTTTAATTAGGATTTGATATAAAATGGTTTATTTAGCATGAGATACAAAAACATGTTAAAAATAGCTTTTTAGTTGCATATGTGACACCCGGGCACGGAGACGAGGGCGGGGAGTGACGCCGGTGCAAGAAGCATGGTGCAGGGGGCACAGACAAGGAGCGGCTCCTGGCAGCTTCGGGTGGAAGGGGTACATGGATGAATCGAACATACACCGGAATGAGAGGGATCTGGAGACTGTATAGGTATGGGACTATACGGTTGAAGGATAGCTTAAAGGAATTGATTTGGCTACTCATATCACCAAAATGCATTTACTTTTCGGTAGCCTGACTCATAAGAACTCCATGGTTAAGCGTGCTTAGCCTGGAGTAATTCTGGGATGGGTGACCTTCTGGGAAGTTTTCCCGGAAAGTGTGCGAGTGAGGATAAAGCACACTGGAAAGCCTGGTGGTGGTCTGTGGGGGCAGTCAACGGTCCCTGTGAGTTGCTGGGATGTTAGAGATGGTATCAGAGCCTAGCCTCTCCCAGTACGGTGTGGTTCGAGGACGAACCAGAGCGGAAGCTGGTGGGCATGTGACACCCGGGCACGGAGACGAGGGCGGGGAGTGACGCCGGTGCAAGAAGCATGGTGCAGGGGGCACAGACAAGGAGCGGCTCCTGGAAGCTTCGGGTGGAAGGGGTACATGGATGAATCGAACATACACCGGAATGAGAGGGATCTGGAGACTGTATAGGTATGGGACTATACGGTTGAAGGATAGCTTAAAGGAATTGATTTGGCTACTCATATCACCAAAATGCATTTACTTTTCGGTAGCCTGACTCATAAGAACTCCATGGTTAAGCGTTTTCCCGGAAAGTGTGCGAGTGAGGACAAAGCACACTGGAAAGCCTGGTGGTGGTCTGTGGTGGCACTCAACGGTCCCTGTGAGTTGCTGGGATGTTACAGCATAAATGTTCTTTGGATATTTTGAGGTATGTTAGTGCAGTTGCAGCTAAGTTTAACTCATTGAGGTGTGAAAATAAATTTGTTAAAATTTCATAACACCTTAAAGATAAATTCAAGAATAGAAAATAATCAAGATCGCGAGGAATCTATCAAAGTATAACATGAAAAAGTGAAGAAATTTAGCAAAGCTAAGAAGAGGGAAGATGCAACAAAAATTGGATCTTGCAGTTTGCTCTATTTTTTTCTACTAAAAGGGCTTTGGTAATTGATAAATGTTTATGATTAAAATAATTTGGGAAAAGTATATCTTAAGATATTTTATTTGATATTGTTAAATAATTACCTTATTTAATTATATCATTAATATCAAAAGATAATATTTACCAAATCTTTTTTAATCTGGCATATATCTTCTCAAATATGTTTAGATCTCCACCACAATCAAGTATATTTTGAATATATTAGATTATTTAGAAGATAATTGGTGGAGATTACATTATCATAAAGAAGACTACAACAACAGAAAAGCCTGAAACAAAGAGCCCAATCCAATTTCTATATAAAGAGACTTAAGGAAGAACATTAGGAGCTTAGGAAACCCTTTGGGGGGTTCAAATTTCGTCCACGCTCTCTTCTCTTATGTTCTTCACCCTCTCTTCTTCTATTTTCATGTTATTTCAACATTCCATGGAGTGTTAAGCCTTTTGGGTTGATTCTACTATAGTTTCTTAATTGAATTATGAGGTTTGATGAGTAAATTTGTTTGTTCTTTTTATTTTTGTTGTGATTTATTTCTATCTTTATCTTTTGCTTCTTAATAAGGTAAAAGTAATTATTTTTACAATATCAAGCAAATTTGTTTTTCTCCTTAAGCGAATTTGTTTTTAGTCCATATTTCAAACTAAGCTACATTTTGATCCTTCTCCTTAAGGAAACCATAATTTTTCGTCCTCCAAAACTAACGGCGTTAAAAATAAGCTGAGGTGGCTAACAGTGGTGTGACACATCGTTTTTTTTTCTGACACCAGTTAATCTTTCTCAGCTCCTCTCCCTCCCTCACCCTCTGACTCTACCATAGCCACCTCTGGCACCACCTCGAACATCTCCGATGTCACCATCAACCGTGAAACCCCCATGTGCAACCACCCTCCACCACACTCACCTCCATAGCCAATGTAAAACCTCCATCTCCACTGCCCAGAAAACCCCCAAATCGCGTATCAGTTCATCTCCTCCCACCACCATAGAGACCGAAAGAGAAAGATCAAATTATAGCTTAGTTTGAAAGAGAGACTAAAAATAAATTTGTTTGATAATTTAGGAACTAAAAACAAATTTGCTTAATAGTTTAGGAATTAAAAACATATTTAACCGTGTATTTAATTTAATGTGGGTGGTTGGAAAAAATTATTTAATATAGAAGGTATAGGAAACTTGAAGATTCAGCTCGAACTCCTTAACGTGGATAAAAAATTACCCTTAAAAGATTTATGATTTAAAAATTAAAAGACACAGAAATATTTAAGCACTTAAATTTTCTAACTTGAAATATTGTTAATTTTAGATTAGATTAGTTTGTATTTATTCCCTTATTTTAAAAAATATTATTAAAATATTCTCCATCAATCACAAGACAAACACCAAAAAATTTAACAACAAAATATAAAAATTATTCAAAAAAAAAACAACGTCAACGTTAAGAACGTGTACATCAACATTAATTTGACACGGATAAAGTGCATAACAAAAAACATCAACATCACCGTTAAAAAGTGTTTGTACATCACATTCATTTCAACCGATAAAGTGTATAATAATGATTAATAGTACATAGACATTTATATTTATTTAACACATATTATAACAGCAAAATAATTATAAAAAATAAACTTGTATATATTAAAAAAAAATTATAATATCAAACACATATAAAAAATATATGTATGTCAAAAGTGTGATTTTTCGTATTACAATTTCTCATCATTTAACATGATCTTTGTCTTAATCTTGCAATCAAAACAATATTACATATTTCACTATGAATGCATAAGTGGTAAAAAGAATTAAAAATGAATTAGTAATAACAAAGTATAGGAATTAACTCGACCAATCACGCGTCAAATTAAAATTAGTCCATTTCCATGCTACCTTCCCAATCTGTATAACTAAGTTGCATTTTTCCGTCATACCGTTTCCCTTGAACCTATCTTAACCAATATGGTCATGCTAATATTAAGATTCAATTAATTAATTAATTAATTACATTGAAATTCAAATATAAAAATATAAAGTTATGAAAATACTGTAAATTAATATAAATTTAAAAAGTAAAACAAAGTTGATATTCTTTTTTGGGGCCCTACGTACAGTGTTTCCCTCGCCTAGCCTGTGGGAAAAAAACAAGAGCTTTTTGGTGGTGTCATGAAGCTGTCTTTCGGGCCACCACGTGAAAATAATGTAATGTGAGAAGAACTTGTTGGTGAGAAAAGCTTCTTCTGGGAAGGCAGACAGTGCTGATAAATGTTCTTAGATGTACAAATAAGCATAATTCTAATAACACAGAATTTAAAAATAAATCATTTGGGGAGGATGAGGAAAGAATTACCATAATCAAACAAGGTGCCCAAGTGAGATTGATCAATCCACTACAAAAACTAATATTCTCGTCCATATCATTGCAAATTGAAATTTTTAACTTTTCTTTTCAGATTATTTTCCATTACAAACGACAGGTAAAACCTTAGCATAAAAATAAGACATAAGAACAATGATAGTAGGGATTAACATTTAGAGAGGCTTTTAAGGTTGTGTATGAGATTATCGATATACCTATCCTGTCGCTCTCCATTGACAAACAAATCCTTCATCTCTTTTATTCTTTCTCTGTAGATCTTTCCCTCTTCTTCAACCACAACCAGTTTCAATGAGTCAGCTACCGAGTCACTCGAGAACGATCCATCTCGTTCATCTCTGGGCACAGAGTATCCCATCTTCTTCTCCTCCAACACCCTCGCATTTATCCCTTGGTCTGCCAAGAACGTTAATAGAACCAACGGTTTCTCGTTCTGAACAGCCTCCACCACAGATGTCCAACCGGAGTGAGTCAAGAACCCACCAACGGCCACGTGTTCCAATATCTTCAACTGCGGTGCCCAACTGCTGCACACAACTCCACGTCCCTTAATTCGTTCCTCGAACCCTTCCGGCAACCTCAGCACATCTGGGTCATACGGACCACGCTGAACCCTCAGCAACCACAAAAACGGAAGCTTCGATTTCTCCAAACCTAAAGCTATCTCCGTCACTTCATCTTGCGTCGGTTTCGCTTCGCTCCCGAACGCCACGTACACAACGCTCCCACGCGCCTGCTTGTCCAACCAGCCCTTCATCCACCTCCACGTGTCGTTGTCCTCGCTGCCAACAGGCGCCGTGCTGGGTAGCTGCCCCACCGGGAGAACTGGCTTCTGGTAAATGCTCTCCAGCAGATGAAACCACTCCGATTCGAACTCAGTGCATCCTCGAATAAAAACGATATCGCAGTTCTGAATACTGGCACCGAACCGGTACGTGTCGGCGACGCCGGAGTTGTTTTGGGAGGAGAGGCTGTCCACGATTCGCATGATCTCGTAGTAACGGAAGGCCACGGTGGTCGGGAAAGGGACCCACGGAGGAGCAACGATGTAGTCTTCAGGTTTTTGGCGGTATGAACTGTCGTGGCCCATGAGAACGGAAGGGGGTCCTAAGAAGCCGAGGAAGGGTGGAGTGCAAATGCTGTAAAAGGCCTTCCTTATGCCAAGTTTGGAAGCTACAGAAGCTGCCCAGAAGGGAGCGAAGTCGTAGAAGAGCCAATCGGCTTTGGAAGATTCGAGAAAATGGGTGAAGGGTTCTTCCAAAGCATCGTAGGCTTTCTTCAGGTATTGAACGACGTCGTAGGGGACGTCGGTGGTGGCCTCTGCATTTTCTGGAAGGTTTGGGACTTTGGGAAAAGGAAGCTTGACGAAGTCGATGAGTGTGGCCAAGTTTTGCGAGACTTTGGGGAGACGCTCTATGTTTCGAGGAGTGGATACGAAGCTCACACGGTGACCCTTTCCAGCAATGAGCTTGGCTAGCTCGAGGTTCGGGATCATGTGTCCAAAGGCTAGCCATGGAAGCATTACTATGTGGAGAACCTTTTCCTTATCATTGGCCATTTTTTCAGAGCAGGCTGCATATGCTAGTTTTTCCTTTTTCTCACAATGCGAGATATGTTAATATTTCTCAGGTTTTATTTTTCGTGGACTCTGACGACCAAACTGGAAATTACACTTCAACCGAAACAGTAAAAAGAAAATTTATAGCATTTCTCTGTTAATGATAGAAGATATTTAATGACTGAAAAGATAAAACAAAACAGACAAATCCATGTTGCTCAAAACTTATTTACTATCAATTTTTAAAAGTTTGAGATTAGTAAATTAGGAAACACTAGGCAAATAAAAGTAGTCGTTATCCACAAGGACCATTTTAACATTTTTCATTTGCCATAAATAGTCATATTTAGCATAAATTATGTTTTATTATTTTAATGAAGTAGTGCATGTATTTTTTATTATTTATTGTAAGTTTGGAGGTAACCCTAACTTTTTATTCTCTCTATCGAAACCATTTTATTGTAAGTAAAATTTTTGTTTTGTACTTTTTTTATAAAAATTGTGCATGATAAACAACAATTTTTGTCATTTTTGTAATTGTTTATTTTAAAAAAATTATAATAAATTATATAGAATAAAATAGGGTATGCTAAATACACCGTGCATGATAAACAAATATGAGTTTTCCAAAACGAAATGGTTATTCATCAGTACAATTTATTCGATTTTCTAATAAATCTCAAATTTGTTTGAGTGTTGGTCTGATGATTAGACCACTAGTACAATTTTTGCCTTTAAACTCGTACATTATATCTCATTTTATACACAACTGCTGCGTATCAAAAAGCGGTGGCAGATTTGAAATTAAGTTCAACTTATATGTCTCGGTTGCAACACAAACCGGTGCCTAAAACCACCTACCGAAGACACTACTACCTCGGTTCCTTCAAAAACCGAGGCATAAAGCCTCTGCACCTCTGAACACACTGCACACGCCAACTGACAACTTTATGAAAAAGCTATACGGCTTCGGTTTCTCTCAGAACCGAAGCATAAAGCCTTTGCCACGTTTGCACCGTACCACTTTCTGAAGCACTACTGTCCAAGAGTTACAACCTCGGTTGCATTAGGACCGGTGTCATTGCGCTTTTCGGCTTCGGGTGCTCGTCTGACCGAGGCAGATAGTGGTCTACTGCTTCGGTTGTTATTAGAACCGAGGTAGTATTGTTTTTTAAGTTGAACAGTTTCAGCTGCAGTTTCATTTTTCTCGCGCTGCATGTTCGTTCTGCTTCTTCTTTCTTTGTGCTCCATTGAAGAATATATTCCCTGCTTCGTCTCTGCTTCAGTGTGCCGCCACCACTGTTTTTCGTTGCCACCGCGAGTCGTCGCCGCCTTGAGTCGTCGCCGCCTTGAGTCGTCGCCGCCGCGAGTCGTCGCCTCCGCCAGTCGTCGCCCCCGCGATTCGTCGCTGCTTTGCTGCCTACGCTTTTGGTGCTGCCTTGGTTGCTGCCGTCGTAGCCGTTGCTGCTCGCGCCCTCACTGTGCATCACGGTAAGTTTTTCAAATGTCTTTAATATTAATTTGAGTTGCTCTGTTGATTGAAATTATTCGAGTTCCTGGTATCTGCGTTTTCCTGCTATTTGCGTTTTGTTTTATGCGTTTTGTTTTATTAATTTGAGTTGCTCTGTTGATTGAAACTATTCCAGTCCCTGCGTATGCATGCGTTTTGTTTTATGATTTGTTATAGAATTTCTACTTATTCAAAGAAACAAACTTGGTATGAGAACTTTCGGATTAGATAAGCCTCACCGTCGAGATTTGGAGTTAGCACAATGACCTTCAATACAAATTTAGAACCAATTTTCAAACGGCACAATGCGTTTTGTTTCAATACTATTAATAATTGATGAACAAATAAATAAATAACGGCTAATTAAAGCTTTGAATATAAATTAATACAATTAATAATAGATAAACAGATAAATTAATAACGGCTAATTAAAGCTTTAAATATAAATTAATGGCTAATCAAAAGGAAAAGCTAGCCTTATATCAAATAAGACTAACATATTTAATTCATTATGTTTAATTAAATTTATGAAATTATAATCGTCTTCTAGAACTAAGTAGAAGTGGAACTATGTGCTACAATTTGAAACGTAGTGGAAGGTTAGGGTTCTGAATAGTTTGATTATTCTCAAGTGAAATCCTGAAAATATTATTAGTTTGTGGCATAAAATATAAGGTCGGCCACACCACAGAGATATAATATACATTCGAGATATATAGTACAATTTTTATGTAACTAAGGTGATATATATACACAACAACTTTAGTACTTTTCTTCTCAATTATATATACACAACAGCTTTAAATATATTACATGTTGCATATGCAATTATTAATTTGGTAGAATATATTACATGTTGCTAATGTAATTATTAATTTGCTTGAATATATTGCTGTTGTTGAATATTAGCCTTAGTTTCTCGTTTGAGATTCAATACAAAAATTATTTACTATCTCCATATTTTTTGAACAAACGTACTTTTTACAAATTCAAATAGAGGAGATGGTAATAATAATTTACAAGTATTGAATCTTGAATTGTCCGGTTGGACAGTTTAAGAAGAGTAATAACTTTTTCATAGTTTATCATAACATATCAATTTTAATATACATGTCTTAAATTTCACGAAAATTTGTCGTTGTGTTTTGTATTGATCTTCGGGTGCATATTTGATTGTGACTTATAATCACTTTCATTTCGTGTAACCTGAAGACCAATGCAAAATGCTGGCAAAATTTCGAGAAATTTAAGATATTTTGTTTAAAATTGATATGTTTAATAAACTAAAAAAAGTGAATCTTCTTGAATGGGATAGGGTCACACCTTGAATACAAACACGATCAAAGTGATCATTCAAGATTATTGAAATTGTGTAAACAATTTCAGTAAACATGCGTACGGATAGAGGGTGGATTAATTTACCATGCATCAGCACTGAGTACGAGAGAGGGGTAGAAGAATTTATAGAGTTTGCGCAACGTAATGCGAGTACAAGTGGTGATGATGAAGTCAAGTTCAGATGTCCCTGTGTCAACTGTTTGAATGGGAGGAAGTTGAACGCAACTGATATTAGGGAACATCTTATCTGTAATGGTTTCATACGAAGTTATACAACATGGATATGGCACGGCGAATTAACAGACTTTCCAACTATCTCTCCAACTGAAAATGTTTATGATTCCACAACGGATATGGAAGATCAAGCCGAAGAAGACAACTTAGAGGACATGATCCGCGATGTTGGCGTAGAAGCTTTTGCCCAAGCGCATGTGTATGAAACGATGTCCACTGATGCGGAGACTCCTTTGTATGCGGGTTCAACTAAGTTCACACGGTTGTCAGCGGTATTAAGGCTAATGAATTTAAAGGCGAGCAATGGATGGAGTGATAAGAGTTTTACAGAATTGTTGTCGTTGTTGAATGAAATGCTGCCAGATGGAAATACGTTACCCAATCGTAATTATGATGCCAAAAAAATTCTTTGTCCGATGGATATGGAATATAAACGGATACATGCATGTCCGAATGATTGCATATTATATAGGAATGAGAATGAAGTTTTGATAAAGTGTCCAAAATGTGGGTTATCACGATACAAGTCAAAAAACGGTGAAGAAGGTGGCATCACAGAAAAGAATGGTTCTGCTTTGAAAGTAGTTTGGTACCTTCCACTAGTTGCCAGACTTAAGCGTTTGTTTGCGAATCCAAAAGACGCTAAAAACCTAAGATGGCATGTAAATGAGAGAACAACTGATGGGATGCTTCGTCATCCGGCTGATTCAAAGCAATGGAAAATTATTGATCAAGAATTCCCCCAATTTGGTGAAGAATGTAGAAATCTTAGGTTTGGCTTAGCTACTGATGGAATGAATCCATTTGGTAATTTAAGTACCAATCACAGTTGTTGGCCCGTTATACTGATAATTTACAACTTATCTCCTGGATTGTGCATGAAAAGAAAGTACATGATGTTGTCAATGTTGATATCTGGTCCAAAGCAGCCTGGAAATGACATCGATGTTTATCTAAGGCCACTAGTTGAAGACTTGAAGTTGTTGTGGGTTGATGGGGTTGAAATATTTGATGCCTTTGCTTCAGAAACTTTCATGATGCATGCCATGTTATTTTGCACCATTAATGACTTCCCAGCTTATGGTAATTTGTCGGGGTACAGTGTGAAGGGTCATAAAGCATGTCATATATGTGAAGAAAACACTGCAGCTCAACAATTAAAACACGGAAGGAAGACAGTGTATATGCGTCATCGGCGATTTTTACAATCTAATCATCCATATCGAAGGTTAAAGAAAGCATTCAATGGAGAACAAGAGAAAGACAATGCACCCATTCCACTTACTGGACTTGAAGTTGCTGAGAAAGTTAATAAAGTACATCATATATTTGGGAAAACGTCGAAGAAGTCTTCTGTAGCGACCCCTTGGAAGAAGAAATCAATATTCTTTGATCTTCCATATTGGTCAAAGTTAGATGTTAGACATTGCATAGATGTCATGCATGTTGAGAAAAATGTTTGTGATAGCTTGATTGGTACACTACTAGACATCCAGGGAAAACAAAAGATGAAGTGAATGCGTGTTTGGATTTGGTTGACATGAAGATCCGAGAAGAGTTGGCACCAAGAGAGATTGGTAAACGTAGTTATTTGCCCCCTGCATGTTACACAATGTCCAAACAGGAGAAGATAAGTTTTTGTCTTTGTTTAAAGAGTATCAAGGTACCACAAGGATACTCTTCAAATATCAAGAGCTTAGTGTCAATGCAGGACTTAAAGCTTATTGGACTGAAGTCTCACGATTGTCACGTCTTAATGCAACAGTTGTTACCAGTGGCAATTCGTGAAATTTTGCCCAAAAAAGTTAGGTTGACCATAACTCGATTGTGCTCATTTTTCTCGTCAATTTGTAGTAAAGTCATCGATCCTACAAAGTTAGATGAACTTCAAAGTGAAATTATCATCATCTTGTGTCAACTAGAAATGTTTTTCCCTCCATCCTTTTTTGACATCATGGTGCATTTACTTGTTCATTTGGTCAGAGAAATAAAGTTGTGTGGACCAGTATACTTAAGATGGATGTACCCTATTGAGCGTTATATGAAGATTTTGAAAGGGTACGTCAAAAATCAATATCGTCCAGAAGGTTCGATGATTGAAAGATATATTGCTGAAGAAAGTATTGAGTTTTTCTCTGAGTATATGACTAAAGCAAATCCGATAGGAGTCCCTCGGACATCATGGTTGAGTAGATATTCTACAAGTAAAAGCATCCGAGGTGTGAATATGGTGACGAAAAGTCGTGAAGAATTGATGCAAGCACATCTATACATATTAAACAACACAGATGAAGTGATCCCATTTTTGGAAGCTCACAAAGCCGTTGTAAGGGACAAGTATCCACGACAATCAGAGAAATGGCAGTTGATGGAGCATAACAAAACATTCTTGTCCTGGTTCAAATCTGAAGTTTCGAAAGAATCACGGTCCTCTGAGACTTTGTTCTGGTTAGCAAATGGCTTGAAGTTTGATGTTGTATGTTGTACAGGATACGAAATTAATAATTGCACATTCTATACGAAAACTTTGGATGATGAAAGCACAATACAAAATAGTGGTGTCAGTCTAGAAGCTGAGTCGCTACATCCAAAGATCAAAATCCTATAGTTGGTTCCATGAGATACTATGGTAGAATTGAAGAGATATTTGAAGTTGATTACACTAAGTTTTCTGTTGCACTCTTCAAATGTAAGTGGGTAGACAATAAGAGTGGTGTCAAAATAGATGAATCTGGTATGACACTTGTTGATTTTCGAAAGGTTGGTTATAGAGACGAACCGTTCATCATGGCATATCAAGCAAGTCAGGTTTTTTATGTCAAAGATCCTGCATCTGACCATTGGTATGTTGCTCTCCAAGGACAAAGGCAAATTGAAGATAAAGAAGAGAATCTAAGTAATATTCATATCGCTGACAACCATCCATTTAAAACGACAATAAATTTGGATGACGACCCTCTAATCGATGATATACAAGCTATACGAGAAGATCACAATGAGGGAATATATATATGACCAATCCATATGATTATGTATGAATTTCATGTTTGTGTAAATATTTATGGCTTTTGTTAAATAATATATGTTATTTTATAAGTGTTTTATTTATATTTCATCTTATTTATTGTGACAGATATATGGCTGAGTCACCTCATTCGTCAGGCGATGAAGTCCCCACTAATACTTAGAAGAAATGCAGGTGAGAGGACACCTGTCATTATTGACGTGGTCACTGGAGTTGCATCTGGCCCAAATGCAGATGTATTTAGGTCTTACCTTGGGGTATTAGCACGTGATCGTATCTCTATACTTACTCCATCCTTTGACCATGTTTCTGAGGCTGATCGAAATCTCATCTGGCAAGATCTATTGGTAAGTTAAGCAATATTGCTCCAAATTTTATATTCATTATATTGATAAATCTGTATTGTGATAAGGAATAGGTGTTTATCTGCAATTGCAGAAAGATTTCGAGGGTTTAAGACAAAATTGACGTCTAGATATATATTTGGACCAAAAAGTGATGAAAATCCATGTTCCAAATATTCAGCAATTGATGAAGAAACATGAAGTGTAGTAAAATCATTCAATTCGTCCTTCATAATTCTCTACCATGACAATCGTTTAATTTTGTAACAGGAAAAAAGGTCAAAAGCACAGGGAATAAGCGCTCAAAATAAAAATCCACACCTACTGTCTCGTGGTGGATATAGGAAGCTTGAAGAGAAAATAATGAAGAGAAAATAATGAAGCAGAAGTCAGATAGTAGACTTCCACTTTCTGAGGGTGGTGACCCTCTTCCTTCTCCTTCACCACCATCTCGGCACGACAAGTGGAAGTTAGCCCGTATGAGAGCATCGGGCTCCTACACTTCCGAGTCTGCCAGAGAAATATCTGAACGAATTGAAAGATGTCATTTCTTATTATATTACATTAATTTTGTTATATATCTTACATAGCTATTTCAAATGACTTTGAACTTTTGTTATGTGACAGGACTCATTGGTTGAGCAGAGCTCCCAAGGTCAATTCACACAAGAAGGTCGTCAAGATATTCTTGCCACAGCCATTGGACGACTTGAGCATCCAGGACGGGTGCGTGCTGCTGGGACTGGCATAGGCATACGACAGTTTTTTGGGTCTTCCTCGCGTCCATATTCATATGAAAAGATGAAGGAGGAAATAAGAAAAGAGATGACGCAGGGACCATGCTAGTGGCTCGTGGTACAATTTATGAGACAGCCACTATAGTGCATGGTGTACAGCTTGCAGAAGATGAGGTCAAGGTCACGGTAGATGAAGTTGTCATAGCGGATGTCGTTCTTCCTGTGCCTACTAATGAGTTCTTCACTGTGGAAGAAGCATTTACATCCTTTGTTGCCTGGCCTAGACATTTGGTTGGTCATGTATCTAATCCCCCGGTAAACACTCGTACTATATACTTCTCAATTTTAATATTTACTTCTAATTGACGTTATAACAACCATTTTTGCATTTAACAGCAGATAGGTCAAGAGGGAAGTCCTAGACCGAAGATGACTCATTTATCTGAGGATGACCCTCTTGGTGCGTTAGACGAGCTTGCTAAACTCATTTCAGATGTGCCGATGAATGTACATTGGGATTCTACTACATTTGGAAGAGAAGCTCAGATCCCATTGTACTTGCATCATCAAGATGTTAGGGAGCTTGCGTCGGGGAGAGACGAAATTAATATTACACTCATTCAGCTGTGGATGATGTAAGTTTATGAAAACTTTTATATATAATTCTATTTTATCAACTTACTTATATCATATTATTTCTTCATTTTAGGTATCTGTTTGATGTTAGTAACAAGAAGGGGTTCAACTATGTATATAGGTTCATTGACCCCTCTGTGACTCATGAAAGAAATAAATTTGATGATATCCAGACATACATCACCAGCTGCTTTGCAATGGGGAAGGAGATATATTTTCTCCCTTATATACATGGGTAAGTGAAGTTTGTTAACTTCAACACATTCATTTATTAATTTTGGTATATCATTCATAAGGTATTACCAATTTCAGGTGTCATTGGCAGCTACTTGTGATCTCCATACCGGAGAACACGACTGTCTGGTTTTGTTCATTGCATAAGTCTCCTCCCAGCCCTCTTAGACATGTAGTAGATTGGTAAGAATCTCAATGTGTGGTCCTTTTTTTTATATAAATGTATGCTAAAGGAATTTTTTTTAATAGTTCCCTTGCAACACATATGATGTTATCTGGGAGATCTACTGCTACAACTAAAAAGCTTGCATGGGTTTCCCTTAAGGTTTGGTATTTTTAGTCCATACTTTGTTACATTTGGTTCCATTCAAATGATTTTACTTAACATTTTGTAATTATGATGTTGTATATTGTAGTGTAATAGACAAATGGGGTCATATGAATGTGGTTACTACGTTATGTTTTAGATGATGACCATCATTCGTGCACATTACACCAGTGGATGGAAAACTGTAATATTTAGGTTTGAATTTTATGTTCTCTATATTTGGATTTCATATACACTGATTGAACTCATTGTGCTTTATGCAGAGATTTAATAGGACTGCTCCAATTCCAGAGAAATCAGTCAAACTTGTGAGGAAAACACTTGCTAAATACGTAATTCATTTATATAATAGTATGTAGTAGATATTAGGATATACTAAGTTCTAAGTTTATGTTTATAAGTTGTTTTATGCTTTTCTACATTACCATAAATTCAACATGTACATTGCATTGATTTATGCTTGAAACTTGATTTATGATTACATTGGATTGATTTATGATTCTAAGAATTTGATTTATGATTCCATTCAATATATTTATGTTTTAATATAAATTTCATTTAAAATATACGTTTCTGCAACATTATGGACTGTTCTGGTTATAAAACTATATGCAGGTCTGTTTTTGTGGTTGGGAATGTTGCAGAAACAAACACCATTTAAAAAAAACGTACTTATATGCCTTGGTTCTGGTCAAAACCGATGTCGAAAGACCACTTACGGCCTCGGTTATGGTCAAACCCGAAGCAAAATGTGTCGCGGAGGAGAAAAAAAAATAAATGCATCTACTGCCTCGGTTATAGCACGAACCGAGGCAGTAGAGTGAGACTTTATGCCTCGGTTGTAGAGAACCGAGGCAAAATGTGCTACGATAAAAATAAATTAGAAAAACCTAAAACTTTACTGCTTCGGTTAGACCAGAACCGAGGCAGTAGGGTTGGACTTTAGGCCTCGGTTGACAACCGAGACCAAAAGTATTAGACTTTTTACCTCGCCTGAATATGCCTCGGTTCAAAAACCGCTGCCTATAGACAAAAATAACCGCTGTTGTTTCCCCTGATTGTACTAGTGGACTAATATACTATTGTAGGTTACATTAATTGAATTATGACGAAGGTAAGGAGAATCAAGTCGTAATTGAATAATTCAATTGCTAGCAAAATAAATGTTCAGAAAAAAAAAATTCGAAACCATGAAATGATGTGAAGGTCATACAGGAAGGACACAATATGAAATTATGTGAAGGTCATGTAGCAATGACACAAAGCATGTAGAAATAACTTAAAGGTCTGGAAATGGGTTGAAGAGTATATATGAATGGTCTAGAGGTCATATCATAAACGACTAGAAAGCCTTACAGGAAAAACAATTATTGTTAAAAAAAAAATAAACCAACTCCAAAACTCATTATTTTTAAAACTTTTCTCTTGATTTTTTAAAAAAATAGACAGTAATAGAATCTTTTAAGAGATCAAATTATCCCAATGAAGACATCATATATCATATATGAGAGTGGATTTCATGAAAAAAAAAAGAGTATGTTTAATCAATATCTAAATAATATATAATCTATTGAGATTCGTATCATTGAGAAACCTTTAATAGTAAAAATGAAAACTTTTTTAACGCGCTATATATGCCTCGGTTTTATTGAAATCGAAGCGTATAAAAGCGCAGTGGCATTTCCGTAAATATTGAGTGGTTATATACCTCGGTTATATAAGAACTGATGCCTATAGATGTTACTGTCTCGGGTAGAAGGTCAACCGAGACATATATATGAATTTTAAATTAGGCACCAGTTTGTTATGTAATTGATGCAGTTAAAGGGTTTAGGCACCGATTTTTCATATAACTGAGGTAGTAGCCCTTAGGTTAAAATCTAAAAGCGAAAAGCAAAGTTATTGTTCTTCTTTCTCTCTCGCGATTTCTCTCATCTTTGCCTCCCTCCCCCTCGAAATTTCTCCTCTACACCAAACACCAGCATCAGGCCGCCACCATCACCAGCCATTAGGGTCTCCGCAAGCACTGCCGTTCAACCACACCATCGGCCACCACGCGCAAACCCGCAAGCCGCCACCACAACGCCTTTGTTCTCGTCCAAACTCCATGGACACCGCGACTACCATCATCTTCTTCGTCATGAGCACATCCATGGCCGTCAACCGGAGAACGCAATCGCAACCATTCCAAGTCGCGCGCAGCCATCACCTTCGTCCTCCTCACGCACACACTTGCAAAGAGGAAAACTCAAACAGATCCAGAAACAGAACCCTAGGTGCGAATTTCATGTACCCATCTTCTCCACCGTTGCGCTAGCCACTGCGTTTCAACCTTCTTCCATCACCATCATCGGACCTGCAACTCTGCGACAGAAACCCTTAATCGCGCCACTGTCACCAGAACGGCGCAACCATCTCCCTCGCGTTGCTTTCGGAGGCACGATTTCTGAATTGGATCCCTACGTGATGGTTATATGGTGTTAAATCTAGTTTCTGCAGGTTTGATTGTGGTTGTAGGTGGAGGCAAGCAGCGATGCGATTCTGATTTAGGGCTTTCGTTCAGTGTTCGCACATGGATGCTCACATCGCCCTCTTCAATCTCTCCCTACCCTCCGACTATGCCAGCGCCATGGTCCTCCCGTCTCCAATCTCTACTGCTCCAGGTCATCTCCGATCAAAAGAAGATCTTCTGGGACGTCTGCGTCAAGGCCTCCTGCGACACCGACGACGCCACCCACTTCCCTCTGCTACCCTTTCTCCTCATCATGTTCTCCCCCAGCGAGATGGGCACCCCCTGTCAATAGCTTGAATGTGAATAACGTTTTGGTTCCAGAGGATGACATTCATGGAAGATACCCAATCTGAAGGCTCCTAGAAGGAATCAGAATTTGGAAGAATTGATACTGCCTCGGTTTAAAGAGAACCGAGTCGAATCCTAGATATTTCTTCGGTTAAAGAGAACCGAGGCGAATCCTCCTGACTTTTTGTCTCACGTGCATATGTCTCGGTTCTCAAACCGATGTCTATGGTCGAAAATAACCGATGCCTATTCCTTTAACTGCACTAGTGTATGAATTACAATGTTTTATTATCATTATAAAAGTGCTAAGTTGTTAATAAACTATTTTTAGAATGGAAAAATATTGTTTGTGTTCAATTTAAATTAATATATAAAACTTAATATTACAAATGTCAAAAGATATAATCTCTTTTTAATTAGTAAAACTTGTGATTTGTTGATCACAAAGTCAATCCCTGTCTTAACCAAAATTAACTGCTTTTAAAATAATATTTTTTATAGGTTAATTGAGTTTGGTTATACTTAAAAAAAAATACTCAAAGATAGTCAAAAAATACTTGAAGAGTTATTTAGAAATAATTATAATATGAAATAATACTCAAAATTTTTTTCTAAAAGTAACTAATTTTCAAAGAATATTTCGCGAGGTTAACTAGGTGTGGTTATGATTTGAAATAATACTATGAGGAATAGCTATGATTCGTGAGAATGCACATTTGTTCTTTACAAAAATAGTTATCCTAGTAAAACTTGGCTAATTAGACTAGAATTAGATGTAGTTTAAGTTATTAAACAAACTATTATAAAAGTATTAAGTAATCTTTTATTCCCTAATATATTACATTGTGTGCTATTTTATTGGTGTTGACTAAAGAAGGAAAGCATCTATTAAAAATAATTTCAAAAGTTTTACCTTTTCTTGTGAGGTATCACATTGTGTAAAATACATTCAATAAGTAGAGTTTCTCCTAAAAGGTTATCAAGTACATTTGAACTAATTATAGTTCATATTTTCTTAATAATACCTTATGTAACATAATAGTCATTAAAGAATACATATTCACCATCTTTTTACTACCTTTAGACATGTTTTGTTTTAAATTAACTAGATAAGTATGAATTAACCATAACAGTTTAGTTTTACATTCTACAAAGTAACAAGTTTTCTTAGTTATTTTAGATTATACACATATATCACATTTACTACTTTGTTTATCATGCATATTAATTAATCTTAGTTGTTAAAATTTTATAATATACGAAGAATTTATATGTCCTAATATAGCATGAAATACATAATATGAATCAACAATATAAGCAAAAGAACAAGATTCATTAATAGTTTCATAAATGTTAAGTATAAAGAGACCTTGATCACAATATTTCTTTCTCAAGAACATGTTATTCTTTGTCATAACAATCTTGATATATTCAAATAACACTTTAATCCCAACTTTGACAAGGCTACAAAGATTAGATTAACCCTGATTAATTACACATGTAACATATCACTTAAGATCAGAGTTTTCCCATGTTTAGAACAACTTTTCCTTTCTTCAAAACATGAGTTGTCTTAGAATCACCATGATACACATGTTCTTCTCTATCCCCACACTAATGTAGGAGGTAAAAACACTTTTGTTTACACAGGTGTCTGGTAACATTAAAGTTTAACATTTATTTGCTCACATTGATCACAAAACTTATTTCACAAAAATGACTATAATAATTATATATTTTCTTTTAGTTATATTTGCCTTAAAATTAACTTTACTCTTGTCATCAAGTTTTTTCTCGTGCCTTTTCGAAGTTTTAGTTGATAATGTCTTAGCCCTTATAGCAGTACTGAATGGTATCTTCAACTTTCAAAATATTCAGGAAATGTTCTGCAAATATTGCTTGCATTCTAGAAACATTGTTTGACTTCTCTGGTGTAGATTTGGTGTTGGTGTTCATACCATAAGTTTGTAAGTCCTTAAGATTATTGTACAAAAGCTGACAAAGAACAAGAACAAAGTAGACTTTCTAAGGCATGTATATTCACTTCTTTTAAGGATCTGTAATGTGTTGTGTATGTCCTCTAGGATACAACAATAATTTCTTATATTTTTTAAGGATCTTAGAACTAGCAACAAACTCTTAAAAGAATAAATAACCTAGAATAAAAAATAAAGAAAAGATCAAAGAATAAATGAAAGTGAGAAAAATATATGATTGTTGTGTTTTCTAGAAGTGAGAATGAGCACCTATTTATAAGTGATTAAAAACAAACGAAAGGAGCCTAACAACGGATTGTGAAAATACAAATATAATTTTGCCGTTAAAGCCTGTATGATAGTGCATAAAAAAGAAACTCATGAAACTTAAAGTAGGGACAACAAATTTGATACAGAGCATCGCGTGATGTAGTATGCATCCAAAACGTGTTCTATTGCAATAGAAAATACCTTTTTACAATATATATATATATATATATATATATATATATATATATATATATATATATATATATATATATATATATATATTATGTGTGTGTATATATATATATATATATATATATATGTGTGTATATATATATATATATATATATGTATATATATATATGTATATATATATATATGTATATTGTTTTTTTCAATAATTTCTACCCACTTAAATACTTGAATCCTAATAGATTGAGAATGCATGTGTTTTACTAACTACAATTTTTGGAAGAGGTGAAGTATTTATTTTGTTTTTAGAGTTCAAATGCATTCTGTTTGAATTTATTTTTAAAATGTCACCCAAATCAAAATAAAAATAAAGTTAAAATATGATTTGATTTTGTTTAATTTTAAGTAACATAACATCCTAACGCAGCAACATCAATGCTTTGTGGTTTATTTTGAATGGATTTTATTGTTACTATAAAATTGTAAAAAATCTTTTTAAAATTTGTTAAACTTTGGCAATCAGTCATATAAACCTAAAATATATATACACACCATTGACTAATGAATTGTGTTTCGGTGTACATTTTTTTTGTATCTCTTTCTGTGTGTCTCTGTTGCTCCTGGCTGTCTGGGATGCTTGTATTTCTTCAATTGTTGTCCTTCATACTCGCCAAAGGAGGGGGAGGTACCTGCAAAGATACTCCGACGCTTAAGTCAGATATGAGTTATGGAGCTGAAGCTCTGAAGAGAGTAATTGGATACTGCTCTGAAATATTATTTAGGATCTCTAGAGCATAAAGAGAACGTACCTGGACTTTGGTCCTGTCACTGTATTTATAAGTAAAATAAAAGTAACCACCTTACCTAAAAATGTGGTGAGTGGCTTTGACAAATATCTTAACTGTCTAAAATATCTAAGATATTTATGTTATTACATAAATATCCTTACTACATAACATGCCCCCAAGTCCGAGTTAACCGTTCCATTTTATGAACGTGGTAACTATAGGACTTATGAGTTTGAGGGAGGCTGTCTTCGCTGTAATTAGAGAGCGTGTGCAAGTGAGGAATTTGATGGACCAAAAGGAGGCATAGACGAACGGCAAAAAGCTGGAGCAAGTGAGGCCGAACATGAGGATATGTATGGTCGAGCGGTAGAAACCGAAGGGAGGTCGGACGACTGTTTGAACGTTTGTACACAGAGATTGTCGAGGGATTGAAACCAATAGGCGAGGCCGAACGGCCGACTGTTTGAACGCTCGACACAGAGATTGTCGAGGGGTTGAAACCAATAGGCGAGGCCGAACGGCCGACTGTTTGAACGCTCGACACAGAGATTGTCGAGGGGTTGAAACCAATAGGCGAGGCCGAACGGCCGACTGTTTTGAACGCTCGACACAGTGAGTGTCGAGCGGTTGAAGCCAAAAGGCGAGGCCGAACGGCCGACTGTTTGGACGCTCGACACAGTGAGTGTCGAGCGGTTGAAGCCAAAAGGCGAGGCCGAACGGCCGTCTGTTTGAACGCTCGACACAGTGAGTGTCGAGCGGTTGAAGCCAAAAGGCGAGGCCGAACGGCCGACTGTTTGAACACTCGACACAGTGATTGTCGAGGGGTTGAAATCGAAAGGTCGAACACCTTTGAGGCCGAACGGCCGAATGCTTGAATGCTCGTACATGGATTGTCGAGCAGTTGATGTTCTGGGTGTTCTTGGGCGAACAACTACCAGAGGGAGTGTATCCTGTAGAACGCTCGTGTACATGGGTTGTCGAGCGGTTGATGTTCTGGGCGTTCTTGGGCGAACACCTTTGAGGCCGAACGGCCGAATGCTTGAATGCTCGTACATGGATTGTCGAGCGGTTGATGTTCTGGGTGTTCTTGGGCGAACACCTTTGAGGCCGAACGGCCGAATGCTTGAATACTCGTACATGGATTGGGCGAACAACTACCAGAGGAAGTGTGTCCCTTTGTTCAATGTACCTGGGTGTTCTAGGGCGAACATCTACCAGCGGGAGTGCTTCAGGATGAGCGGCTCTCAGGTGTCCGCTTTTACGTACAAGATATGTTTATCTGCACTGTAAGAAATAATATTAAGCATATAGGTGAGATCGTTTGGTCAAGTTGCAAACCTGGTGGCCAAACATCCATTAGGCCGAATGCTGGACGCTTGAGGCCGAGCGTCTAAGAGATGGAATGACCCAATGCTTCCTGCGGAAATGGCCGAACGTTAATGAAGTGAGTGGCCGAACGGTTGCAGCCAAGAAGCCGAACGCGGGAGCGCTCGTACTGAAGAATGATCGAGCGGTAGAGACCGAACGTGAGGACGAGCGGTTGAAATCAATGGGATGCCGAGCGGCCCATTGTTTGAATGCTCGTCCACATTGATTGTCGAGCGTTCGAATCCAATGGTCGAGGCCGAACGGCCGATTGCTTGAACGCTCGTTCACAATGATTGTCGAGCGTTCGAATCCGAAGGTTGATGACGAACGGCTGCCGTTTGAACGCTCGTCCACGTTGAGTGTCGAGCGTTCGAATCCAAAGGGCGAGGACGAACGCCGAGCTTGTTGGACGCTCGTACACACTGATGGTCGAGCGTTCAGTAATGAGCGAAGTGACGAACGCTCTAGGCCGAACGTAGATGGTCCTGGGAAGTGATGAACGCTCTATGGCGAACGTTATTGAAATGACTGGCCATATGTTTGAGGCCATGGATGGCCGAACGTTGGTGACGGAGCGAATGAACGCTGATGACCGAGTGGGGAGGCCATGGATGGCCGAACGTTGGGGATTGAGTGGACGAACGTCGGGGATGGTTTGAACGTTCGTCCCATTGCTTGCCGAACGGCCTAAACCAAGTGGAGTGTCGAGCAGTGTTTGAACGTTCGTTGACATCGGTTTGAGAAGCGCTCGTTGAAGTGGATGGACGAGCGCTCGTAGAAATAGATGGACGAGCGCTCGTTGAAATGAATGGACGAGCGCTCGTTGAAACGGATGGACGAGCGCGCGTTGAAATTGATGGGCGAGCGCTCGTTGAAATGGATTGACGAACGCTCGTCCACATTTTGATTGTCGAGCGTTCGTCTACGAAGGCGAGGCCGAGCGGTATATTGTTTGAACGCTCGTCCAAATTGATTGTCGAGCGCTCGAATCCAATGGTCGAGGCCAAACGGCCGACTTCTTGAACGCTCGTTCACAGTGTTTGTTGGACGTGGGAGGACGAACGTCTTTTGTTTGAACGCTCGTCCACATTAAGTGTCGAGCGCTAGAATCCGAATGGCGAGGACGAACGGTCCGAGGCGAACGGCTGATGGCTTGAACGCTCGTCCATAGGCAATGTCGAGCGTTCAAGTACTAGTGCGAGGAAGAACGGTCTTTTGTTTGAACGCTCGTCCATATTGAGAGTCGAGCGTTACGATCCGAAAGGTGAGGACGAATGTTATTTATTCGAGTGGGCGAACGATGAGGACCCGAGCTGACGAACGTTGGCGACCGAGTGGGCGAACGTTGAGGACTGAGTGGACGAACGTCGAGGATGGTTTGAAACGTTCGTCCTGTTGCTTGTCGAGCGGTTTTCTGAACACTCGTTGATATGGACTTGACGAGCGCTCGTCGAAATGGATGGACGAGCGCTCGTTGAAATGGATGGACGAGCGCTCTCTGAAATGGATGGGCGAGCGCTCGTTGAAATGGATGGACGAGCGCTCGTTGAAATGGATTGACGAGCGCTCGTTGAAATTAATTGACGAGCGCTCGTTGACATGGGTTGACGAGCACTCGTGTTGAAGTATGGTCGAGAGGTAGAGACCAAGACGCCGAACGTCATTCAGGACAAATGTGCGAGCATCAGATGTAGTGGAATGAGCGAACGCTTGCGGATTCGAGTGGACGAACGTTACTGAGGCGTTCGCTCGAATGGTCGATGCCAAGGATGGTCGAACGTTTAGGATCCACTGGACGAACGTTGTTTAGGAGGGTGGCCGAACATGAGTGAGGCGGAATGGTTGATCGCCAGGGATGAATGTTGAGGCCACTCGGTCTTGTCGTCGACCAAAGTGGACGACCTTGGTGGTGGCTCATTCTTGATGGTCGCGTTGGACATTGTCGAACGGCCAAGAGGCAGGTTTTGTCGATCGGTCATGGTCGACCTAGGCGGATGACTTTGGAAATTGTCGAACGACAATAAGGAAGGTCGTGTTGATCGATCATGATCGACACTCGGTCTTGTCTGTCGACAAAGGAGGACGCCCTTGATGGCGGTTTATTCTTGATGGTCGACCAGGAAATGGTCGAACGGCAATGAAGAAGTTTATGTCGAGCGGTTATGATCAACACTCTGTCTTGTCGGCTGACCCAGGTGGACAGCTTGGAGGGTGGCGCGTCTTTGATGGTCGACCTTTAAACAGTCGAACGACAAGGAGATGGTCGACCTTGGAGTGACGTTGAGTCCATGCGTCGGACTTATCGGACGGTTCAGAAAAAGTGGGGCTCAAGCCAAATTTATTTGCTGCGTTCACAATGGGTGACGGTGGATTTTGGCAACGCTGGCCGAGGCCCTACAGAGGTGAGATTGGATGAAACCTTCCATGACAGAGAAGGAACCATCTGCTCCGAGATTCATTCGGGAACCCTAAATTGTTGATGAGATATGGGAATTCGAAATCTGAACGTCGTGGAGGCAGAAACAAAACAGCACGTGGATGCCGTGGGTGCTGCGGAAGACGCAGAAGATGGGTCGGACAATGCGGCGGATTTGGAGGCGCCGAAAGGGCTTGTCTCTGATTCGGGATTTTAGGGTTTCGATTCGCAATTTTGAATTCATGAAGATGGCGAGGGCCGCGACGCAGTGATTTGAAAAAGCGGCGGCGCCATTGAGCTTTGGGTTTAGGGTTCCTGCTGTTCTCCGATTTTGGGGATTGGGGTTTGTGAAAATTTGGGAAATTAGGGATTTCTGGTGTGCCCCTGTTTGTAGAAGGAGAATACACAGGGGTTCCCTGGAGAAGATGGTTGCACGTTTTTGGATTGCATGCGAAGGAAGATTGACGATGGTGATGTGCTATGAAGATGCGCGATGGAGAACTCGTGTCTGAGGGTTCCATGGCTGCACGATTTGGAGTTCTGTTGCATTGAGAAAATGGTTGTCCCTAATCACGATTTGGGTGCAGATTGCCATGAAGAAGGCACGATTTCACGACGGCGTTGTTCGAAGATTGAACTAGGATGTGCGAATCGAGTTTTCAGAGGTTGGGTTTGAGTTTTGTGTCCTGGATTATTGCGTTTCAGTGGTTCAGGTGGAGATGGATGGTGGTTTGATAATGGTTTCCTAGTTTCTGGGTTTTTGCAGTTTTGGTTTTGTGGCTTTGATCTTTGTTGTAGCGACGATGAAGGCGGCAGCCCTTTCACGACATTGTTGTATCTTCCAAATGGAAGGAAAGACTGGGATGACGACGTCGAGATTCAAAGAGGCAGTGGAAGAAGTTTTCTCTCATTTGTCCACCATCGTTGAGGGAGGTGAATGATGAATTTAAGCATGTTTTTGCACTGGATCCGACCCACAAAGGGGAGTGATTTCGTTGATGTCTACTGACATCAATGGCTCACGGGGGAAGAAGGAGAGAAACCCGATGGAGGCGTCATTTGATCTGGTAGTGACAGTGATGTCAATGGCTCGCGGAGGGGAATCTTGGTGGCGATGCGGCGATTTGATGGAGTAGCTCTATTCGAAGGAGTGATTCATTAAGGCCGAGGCTCCTCTTGTGGTTTCTTTGGGTTGGCCCTCGGCCCCACGGTGGGCGCCAAAATGTTTCGGTGTACATTTTCTTGTGTATCTCTTCCTGTGTGTCTCTGTTGCTCCTGGCTGTCTGGGATGTTTGTATTTCTTCAATTGTTGTCCTTCATACTCGCCAAAGGAGGGGGAGGTACCTGCAAAGATACTCCGACGCTCAAGTCAGATATGAGTTATGGAGCTGAAGCTCTGAAGAGAGTAATTGGATACTACTCTGAAATATTATTTAGGATCTCTAGAGCATAAAGAGAACGTACCTGGACTTTGGTCCTGTCACTGTATTTATAAGTAAAATAAAAGTAACCACCTTACCTAAAAATGTGGTGAGTGGCTTTGACAAATATCTTAACTGTCTAAAATATCTAAGATATTTATGTTATTAGATAAATATCCTTACTGCATAACAAATTGTAATGGTAAAATAATATTGTAAATATTCAAGAAACATAAATAAAGAACATTAACTACTGATTATTCACTTGTTGAATGATATCTTTAATTAATAACGATATTAGTGACAGGAAGTTTGTGCCGCTAAGTAGAAAACCATACTGATTCAATAATTTATCACTACATTACCGACTTGAATATTAATTAATTTGATTAGTAGCAGCGGAATTTTATCTGTCTCTATTGAGATTTGGGATTAATCTAAACAATAAATTGTCCATGGCTAAATTAGCCCAGCATTTAAGTTGACAAAAATTTAGCAACTGAATAGAAATTGAAATATTGGTCATTAGTTTCCAACCGAATATATCTTAATGACTTATAATAAATTAAATCGTAAAACAATATTTTTTTTTCAAATTTAAATATACGTAAATATAAATACAATTAAATCCTAAAATAAATTATATAATATATTTATAATAAAATACATAATTTTATAATTACAAATTACAACATAACTTTTTACCATATTTTAATAAATATAAACATCTTTTAAATACAATAAAATTAAGCCATAAGCAATATTCAAAAGACATATATGTACAAATTTATTAATTGCTAATTAATTTTCAATATATGATATTATATTTAATATAATAAATAATTTAATTTGTTTTTTTATTCTTTTTATTAAAAATAAACCGTTATGTTAAAAAGTTCTATTTTTTGTATTTAAAATGAAATTTTGATTGCCTTATAGATTATTTCAATTTTGAAAATTTAGTCATCCAGTCACAACTGTATATTTTGTCATTTTATTATCACTATTTACTGGTAATCAAATTTGATGTGACAACGCCTATGAAACCCTACCCTACGCCAGAGAAGCCAAAATTTCAGAGGTATCAAGGACCACTCAAACGCATCGTTTATTAATTAGGGTCACAAAACGCACGCTCCAACCTTGTCTCTCTGGTTCGTGGTCCATTTAAAATGATTGGGTCAGGCTGACCATCACTTATGCTTTGTTCGTTTAAGGGTGTATGGAGAAGATGATTTGAGAGATTAATTCAATGAATTTAAGGATAAATTTTGTTGTTGTTTGTTTGAGTGGATTTGGAGGTAAATGATAATAGATTTGGAAGTAAAGTTTATCAGAAGTAGTGTAGGATTAGATTGATGTGATAGATATAAAAAAATTGTTTAATGGGTAGAAATTAAAGATTACCAAAATGTTCCTAGTTATTAAAGTAATATAAAATGATAATTATTAATGTTATATTTAATTGTAAAAAAGTTTATAAAAGTAAAAAATTAAAATGAATTTTAATATTTAATGTTATACCAATTATTCAGTATCATTTTCTCATAAACCACAAGTATCATTCTACAAAAGGAAATTCAAGACAAAAACCAGTTTCTATCATTTTTCAAAGCCTTCCATTCATCCTCCCAATTTCTTTTTGGTTTGCAAACCTTAACCCAACCATCGTAACCTTGATAGCCACATGTAGCTCCTCCACAAAGGACCACCAAGAACTCATCTTCGAGCCATCAACAACCATCACGCTTCCATCTTTCACCATTTCTTCGCAAACCTACAAGTAAAAGTCAACTTCTTCCGTTGAAACCCAAGGTTGAAATAGCCTCTCTGCTAAAGCTTCATTCTGCTCCAGACCTTCAAAGTCATTCCCGCAACTGAAACAGTACCGAGTCACCACCGTGTCACTGGCTTGCTCGTTCCTCACTACTGTCACATTCGTCGGCCATCACCAGTCATGGACGACGCTGCCACCGCAGAACCTGCAACACGCCATCGCTCGACCAATCGCCTTTGAGGATGCGAGTTACTGCAAAGTCACCTTCGTCGTAGTCGCCGTCGCGACGCTTGTCGCCAAACCCTCACACCATCACTACTCTCTCGCCCTTTAATCGAACGTCGCCGCCGCTCCAGAGCCGTCATCTTCCTCGCGTCCCTCATCTTCTTCAACATCCGCCCATCACTTCCTGTTGCTTCATGTCGTTTTCCACCTTCGTTGACTGCTTGAAGGAGTATGGGATGGAGCTGCATCCTCCAGCATCACGGATCATGGGATGGAGCATGGTATTATGAAATGTTTTAAGGACAAAAAAGGTTTTTTCCATTAATTCACTACAAATCTTCTCAGTTATGCGAGTGATAGAAAAACCTCCATCACATAAATTTGCTCATTTCCCTCCTCACAAATCACTAAAAACGAAAAACGAATACTGCTTTCAGTGAATTTTCTCGCTCGCAAACCCGTACGAAGAGTTAAATCTGTTCATACGAACATAGAATGTATTCGTACGAAGATATTTTATTGTTGAAGCAAAGTAACAAATACATATTTTTCATTTTAATCGCATTTGGATTGAGGGAATTGGGGTGACCCAAAAGTCATGATTCACGGGGATTCAAGGGATAAATGTTAGTTTTGTCCTGAATAATTCTAATAATTTCAAAAAGTCACTGACATCATAAATCGTTGTAATAAATTTCTCATGTATTTGATTATATAAAACATGATTCCAGTTTATTAATAATATGAATGAAATGATAATAACTATAAATAAAATTATAATAATAATAATATTAATATTAAATAAGTAAAAATAATGAATGGGAAAGTACATGGATTACTTAAATACAAAAAAATTATTTTTATTTTATTTTTATCTACTTATAACATTTTTTAATAATAAAAAATTATATATAAATATAATTTTATATTATTTTTACCATTAAGAATATTTTTGTAGTTTTTAATTTTTATTAATTAAAATATTTTTTATTTATCATATCGATCAAATCATATACAAATACAAATTTTTTATTTATCATATCGATCAAATCATACACAAACACAAAAAACCAACACACAATTTACTTTCAAATCTCCACAAGTCCATTAATTCACTCTCCCTCAAATCCACTTCCTCAAGTGAACACACCCTTAAGAATGAATTTACTTTTACAATTCAATTTGTTGAGTTTTTAGGTTAATAAGTTGATTTTTGTTTTTTTTTTCTATCACCAAAAATGTAATTTTATATGAAAAATGGATAGGTTGAAAAGGGTTATGTTGGGCTATCGAGCGGGATGTCAAGAAGCTAGACGAGTTACTAGGCTGCTAGGCGGGTTGTTGGACTGATGTCAAATTATTAGGGTATTAGGTTGACGTTGGGCTGTTGGGTTGTGAGACTGCATTTGAATAATTTATTAGTCATTTTAATATAACATCATTGTCTACATTTGAATTTTCCAGAATATATCAAAATATGTTGACACATTAAATTTTTTTTGTTCACACAATCATTTGATCAGTATAATACTAAAAAATTAACATAGAAATAGTGGACATGTGGAGATGAGCACAAAATTAGAATTCCTTAGATGAGATGAGGGAGAATATTGACAAAAGTTATGAACATGCTCCAATTTTTAAAAGTAAATGTGAAGTGTTCTCGCGGGTCATGAACAAAGCGAATTCCATTTAGATTTTAATGATGTTAGATTGGCAGAATTACGTACTAAACTAGACGGGACGAGTTGAAATGAGCTCACAAGTTAAAAACATTATCCTAACTCACCTTTTTGGCTGGACTGACCTGCCAAGCTCTGTAACATCCCAAATTTAGTAATATAAAACTACTAAATTGAACATTACATTTATAATGATAAAACAAGAATTACAGATTTGGTGAATAAAAAAAAAACTTTCACCTGAAGAACAAAATAACTACTTATACTCTAAACTTCATTCCCCACTACTCTCCACGACATAATCACCCATCTCTACATGAAATGGGGTTATTGAGAGTGTTAGGATCATTCCCCAATCCAGGAGCCCCTACATCAATACATAACACCACATAACCAACTTAGGATATTCCTCTTTGCAATTCCTTTCTCACATGATACTTGAACAACATCATCACATCACATCCATAATCATTTTTATAAATTTATTTTCATACCACATTTGCATACTATCACTACTCATATAATCTCATGAATACTTATACATCACTCACAATGAATCAGAACATAACTCAATTCAAATCAAAGACAAAGAAAGAAAACGTGAACTAAAACTTGGACCAGTCGCTGAGCGAATCCACTCGCTGAGCGAAAGTCCTCAAACAAAAAACTCATTCTACAACCACTCGTTGAGCGAATCCACTTGCTGAGCGAAAGTCCTCAAACAAAAAACCCATTCTACAACCACTCGCTAAGCGAATCCACTCGCTGAGCGAAAGTCCTCAAACAGAAAACTCATTCTACAACCACTCGTTGAGCGAATCCACTTGTTGAGTGAAAGTCCTCTAACAGAAAACTCATTCTACAACCACTCGCTGAGCGAATCCACTTACTAAACGAAAGTCTTCAAACAGAAAACTCATTCTACAACCACTCGCTGAGCGAATCCACTCATTGAGCGAGTCTGCATAATTTGCAGCATCTATTATGCAAAATTACACAACCTATACCAAACTTACCAACTCCAACTATTTTTCCCAACTTCTAACTCTCCTAGATTGTTTTCTATACTTAATTAAGCTTAACTAAGTGTGTTTAAACCCTTCTAACATCAATCTAAACAAGTAGCTACAAGATCTCACTCAAAAACTCACAAAGGCTCAACTTAGAGACTGAAATTGAATTCTACCACTTGTGGTACAATTTCGAGTAACTTAGGACCTCTAACAAATCCCAAATGACTTACCAAAACTCTCCAAACTAACCATTTGAGCATATAACCTCTAACTCAAGTTTTCACTGGTTCACTTCCTCAGTTTGAGTTCTAAAACAAGTTGAACTCTACACAGTTACCACCACTCACTCCTAACTGAAATTTCTACCAAACAAAGTGTTGAACATGACTCAAACCAATCCATAAGCAACCCAAACTTCATCAAATCAATTCACTAACCATTCCTCATCATTTCACTACCATAAACCTCCATTTTAGTCCAATTAACTTACAACCAAGACTAACCCTTTTTCTTCCAACAATTCAATCAACATAATTCACTTTATCAACATCAAATTCAACATCACCAACATGCATATCACATATCCAACATAATTATGTACCATTTATCATTACCCAAAGCATCAAACATAAAAATTGATTTTTATACCTACACTCATAACAAAATTTTACTTCAATAATTCAGTATTCATACATTCTTTAACATGCACAATTAACATGATTTAAAGAAAACTTTAGCTTCCCTTACCTCTATACCAACTGTCAAACTCTAAAAACGCTATGTCGATTACTTGAACTGCAAGGAATACTTAGACGAACCTACGAAACACCAAATTGAAAACGAACAGAGTTCTTGAAACTCTAGATGAATCAAGAACATGTAGGAGATGCATGATTACACATGCAACAGAACAACATTACTCTAAAACAAATTTAAGAACGAAAGGGGAAAAAAGAGTCAAACTTACTTGCTCTATTGAAGAAACTGATCGGATAGAAACGCATACCTTGTTGTTGTGGTCGATTAGGTACCTCCTGATCGTCAAATAGATGACTTTAGAGTTAAAACTCTTAGAGAGAAGGTACAGAAGGTAGAGAACTTTAGAAGAGTGATTTTTAGAGAGAATGAACGTTTTAAAATAATGAAACTTGTTTATAACAAACTTATTTATAATAAAATTGTTTAATAATAATTTAATCGAGTCTTACTATTTTTAGACTACCATCACTTCTAAAAAAACCATTTATGGAGTTTTACAAGCTCAACCCGTTTTACGAGTCCTAACAATAATATTATTTACCTATACGATTTTCTTACACATTTTTTTGCTTTTAATTTTACTAAATATAAATTACAGGGACAAAAATATTGAATATAAATTACTTTTTCTTAACAGTAGTAGAATCATTTGAATTCTTTCTAAATCATGGACTGCAATTCACATAATTAATGTGAAATAGCTTGGTTTGTATAAAAATTAGTGTCTCTTTTATATAAGAATACATTTTATATTTGTGTACTCGCACCTTTATTTCAAACTTTTATCAAAGCAAGTCTTCCGCATTCCTGCAAAACAACTATATATTTGCTTTTAAAATTTTAGGTTAAATTAATTTTGTTAACAATTTTGGTTAAAAAAATTCAAATAAGTTTTTTTATATATATAATTGTTATATTAATATTTTGAATATTTTTTTATTATATATTTGTTAATTATTTTTAAACTAGTTTCAATAATATTATCAATTCCGTTTAAAAGGTTACTTTTAGTTTTATAAAAATATGGGTTAATTATTTTTAAACTAGTTTTAAGTACTTACTTTTTACAAAAATTTAAATTTAAAACAAAAAATAATTCAAAAATATATTTTTGTTATATAATTAAAAGAATAAAAATATACAATAAAAATAATAACAAAAATCTATTTTTAATTATTATTAAAGTAATTTAATATGTAATTATTTTAACTTATTTAATTAATATGTAAATATTACATTAACCTACCTACACTACTAAATTTTAATCAAGTTTCTACCATTTACTAACACTTAAAATAAAATAAGCTCACTTGGTTTTAATGTCTTCAATGTCTGGAGCTTCCATTGGAGATCAATAATTAAAAATTTACAAAATAAAATAATGAAGTTAAAAAAATATTGTAATGAACAATTAGATAAGTATTTAGTTAGTTTTTTAATACCTTATTCCTTGAATAAGTAATGTTTCTACAAATAATGGTGTGCGTGTGTTTCATTACCTACCCACACTCATAGAAGAACATGGTATTTTGTTTCAAACTCTTTTTAATTTTCTTTCTAATGTATTATCAATACTGAATAGCTAAATGATAACTTGTATTATAATCTATATGTCAGTGAACATAGAGATTATCAACCTAATCTTAAATATCTAAGAGTACGAGGTGCTTAACTAAGTTAATGTTAACCAATCTTAAGAAAAAGAAAATAAGTTTCAAAACCTCTCATAATCTAGCATCAAAATTCTAGTATTATTTATATTATTATAATAGTTATTTTGAAAAAATAAAAATAAAAATAATTAAAATAAAACTAGTAATAATGAAAAAAATAATAAAAAGAAAAAGAAAAATAATAATATATAATCTGATTTAATATATTTTAAATATATTAATTTGTATTAAAATATTAATTTAAATTAAATAATTCTTAAATTTTGAAATAAAAAGCATAATTTTAAAAAATTGTTATTGGATTTTGAAATCTGTTCACATAATTAAAATTTAAAAAAAATTATTCAAAATTTAATAATTATTTAATTTAATTTAAAATTCTAATGTTATTTGATATATTTTCATATTTTAATAATTATTAAAATATAATTTAGATTGTTATGATAATTATATTAGAAGAATAAAAATAATAAATATTTTAATAAATCCGATAGTTTGATTGAATTTTGAAATCTGATAGTTTTTTATATTAAATTTTAAAATTTACTAAAAATTCAGTCACATTTAAAAATTTGATGGAGATGCAATAGGATTTCAAAATTAGTTAAGTATTTTTCTCATGAAATATAATAAATATTTTAAGAAAAACTGAAAATACAGATCGAAAGCTTTATAGGTGTAGGATGAAACATTATAAATTTAAAGTTGATTTCAACGGTTGGCTAGGATTTTGGTCCACTCTATTTAATTGGATTGTTGTAGTGATATTATCACTATATCCACTATTATTATGGTTTTTTGGTAAATATTTTACAATTTATATATGTGACAGTATTATTACTGATGTTACAATGGGTCCAATTTTCTTTATTGGACAATGAACAGAGACATTCAAGGCGGGGTCCGTAATTTTGGATTATGCATGTGAAAGGAACAGAACAGCAGACACTATCATTTCTCATAAATTTTACACCTGCTTGTTTTGTCCAACACGAGATGAATGATAATGAAAATAATATAACATGTTTTGTCCAAAAAACACATGACAAATATTTTTCTAAACATCACGCGGTTCGAGAATTATTTTTTATTTTATTTCTTGGAAGAGAAAAAAGTAAACAAAAATTAAATATATCCAAGCTCAATTCAACTATGATGTTGATCGACTTAAATACTCTTTTGTTTTCTATATTTTTCGACTTTATGACATTTATTTTTTTAATGTTCAAATGTAATCCAATTTTGATAACTTATATTTAATTTGGTAATTTGTTTTCATATAGTTTAAATTGTTAGCAATATTTGAATTAATTGTTTGTTTTTTTGTTTACGTGACCTGTTCAGCACAGCGTGAGTTAGAATTTGACCAATAGCAAGTTGTCACGTGGCTTCTACTAATGATACAAATTTGATCAAAGCGATGTTGTCACATCGTCTTCAACCTCGCATCTGAATTTCATCTTCCCCAACATCCATCAACTCAAAACCTTAAGACTGTCATACATCAAAACGGTGCAACACTAGAACCACAGCCATGCACAATCATTTTTGTCTATCACACCATCCATGAACCTGCAACCTAAATTGTGTCTCCTCTACTGCAATCCACGAATCACCTCGCCCCACAAGCATTTGAAGAAACCATCTTGAGTTCATGTCTCCACGTTGTGCCAGAACTACCACACACATAAAAGGGATGAACCAACAAACCACAAATCTCTATCGTGAGCCACCATGCACTTGCACTTCGAAACACCACGTGAAACCCTAATCGTGATTTCATCACCAATGCAAAGATTTGAAATCATATAACCAAAACCCTAAACAAAACGAGCCACCACGAGCCTTATCACCTCACCACAAATTACAACTAAAACCACATCAAGAGACCACCTCATAACAACCACAGGAACTCTAGGGTTTCTTGCCACTAGATCTAACCTCCACCGTGAATCTTGCCAACATTCAACCTCCATTGTAGTACTTGAAAGAGAAAAAAACAAGAGTATAAAACATAATTCTAACAAGGATGTAGGCATAGTCGTGGCTTTTGTGCATGAATGATTCATGATGGATTGAATCTGTGCGTAGAAATCAATGGTTTGAAAGGATTAAGGGTTTTGATTTAGGTCTTGGTCGTGGTGTTAATGGGAACACGACTCAAGTGACGAACCAGGTGGCTGAAAGCATGAAGATGTTGTGGTGGTTATAGTGAAAAGACATGAAGGTTGTGTAAGTGGTTGGAAGCATGGTGATTAACGGTGGTGGCTAAAGTTTCTAATGTTTTAGGAGGTTGAAGATAATTATGTAACAACATAAAATTGGTCAGATTTGTGTATGGTAGATAAATACCACGTGATAGCTTTCTATTGACCAGATTTTAACTTACATTATATTAGACGAGTCATGTGAGCAAAAATCGAACAATTCATTCAAATACTTTTAATTTATACAATTTCTCGGTAACAATTTAGACGGCATCATAAAAATAATCAAATTGAACATAAATTATCAAAATTATGATTACATTAAACATAAAAAAATAAATCTCATAAAGAAAATAAAAAAAATAGAAAAAATATTTAAACTGTGTTGATTGTATCAAATTTAACTTACCGAAATGCAACCTAACATGCCTCTAACCCATATCCAAATGAGCTACTTGAGTTGGATCCGATTCAATCTTGTCTATGCTTTTATTGCTATTTTTATCATGTGAACTTTTTTTATCTAGACATTTGGTCTTGTAGAATTCTTTTTCCCAATTGGGCATAACAAAATCTTGTAAATTCTGTCAAATTGACTTCTTTACCTGATAAGTAGTTTATTTGCTTATTATCAACATTGTGGAATTGTATGTTTACGTATACATCATATAGTTCATTTTTCACTTTTTAATCAAGATTCACAACTAGTAGACATTTACAAAATATTCCATTTTCCAAACTCATTGATGAACAAATGCTAAACCCTTTACCAATAACAATAATATAATTGTTAAAGAAAAACCCCTGTAATTAGTCAAGGAAGCCTTTACTTATTATTTAATCTTAATTAAAAATTAATAATATTTTTCAAGACCTTACTAGTCTTATTACATTTAGACACAATCAAATCAATAATAATTAAAGAATGGATTATGTAGGAAATAAAAAATTAAAGGTTACCATCCTAAGTCAAGGTTTTCTTTAAGATGAACTACCAACTATAATAAGGGATTTTGATCCAAAATAGATGCTCTGATTTAAGGGTTTTCCCTTGATTGAAAGCAATCCGGAAAATGTAGATAGATGAACACCTAAATAGTAAATAAAATTGAATGGTGGGTAGACCAAGAAAAAAAATACGAAAGCTAAAATAGTAAAAGAAAAAAAAAGTAATGGGATGTAAAAAGTATAGAGAGAGTCACCATGTCATAATATTACCTAATCCGGAGAGACCGTACATTCATTGCGAGAACAACAATTATACGTAGAAAATAATATTTTCACACTTTTAAAAAAGCTACATCTATTTTAATTATATAATATTATATATTATAATTTAAAGTAAAAAATAAAATAAATAAATTTAAAATATTAGTTTTTAAAATTATTAAATAGACAATCTTTTATTTAATGAACTTCAAAATATCAACCCTCGTCATATATTTACACCCGTGAGTCAATCTTCTGTTTGTAGTGAAGAAAAAGTGGGACAGAAATTGAATTTTGAAATTTGAAATTAAAAAAAAAGTTGAGTATGAAAATTCAGGTAGTGCAGAGGATGGTACATGTTCATCTTCTTCTTATTTTTTTTTTCTCATTTCCTTCGACTGCACCTACTTATTGCAAGGACAATAATGGTATCTATTTACACCCGTGACTCAATCTTTCTCTGTAGTCAAGAAAACTCAGACAGAAATTGAATTTTCATAGAAAAAATTTGAACAATTAAAAAAATAACTTGTGTAAAATAAACTTTTTTTCTTAAATGTGAACTGATAAGTTATATATTATATTTTTTTATACAACTTATGTTAAAAATGATTTTATAATTAATTATGAGTATTAGGGGTTAAATATATTTGTAATTTTTAAATATGAAGGTAAAATTATAATTTGTTTTAAACTTTACTTTACTATATTTTGGTTCTTAAATTTTAAAAATAAACGAATATAATTTTTAATTCAACAATACTAATTTTTTTACCTGTTACACAATATTCTAAATCAAAATTTGAACTAAAATATGTTAAATATAACATTACAAAATATAGCATAATATTATATCATAGATTAATCACATATAAAAATAAAATAGATCAGTTCAACCAGAGTTAATAAAGTATTTAACATTACAATTATCCAAAATAACCATAAAACTTAAAAACTTTACAAAGTAACATAAGTTTAATCAAATTTAAAGTCATAAACCAAACGATGATACAATACCCTATATAAACCGATCAGTTTACAAAAGAAAGGTTAAGCCTATTGAACGAACGGTTCATTCTAAAATTATACACAACTGATGACCGAGCGGTCATAACTTAAGCGACAGGATCTTCGCCTTCCAACACTTGCTCCACCGAACACTCATCACCTTCTGCTCACATCAACAGGATGGTCATTGTAAGGGAAAATAAAATCGAACGGACAAGACAAGACAGAACAAGAAAATAGGGTAAGCTATTGTAATTTAATTATAAACACATATATGCATTTCATGCAAGTTCAATCCATATGAAATCGAACGGTACATCATACAACAATGAATACAATTCATCACTTACAACCAAAACATCATAATTCATATAAATATATATAGACCGAACATTATGACTTGACCATCCGGATTTTATGAATATGTAGCTACAATCGTCCTTGCATTTGTGGTAGTGTAACAGCTGACACCAATCAAGCTACTACCCAAGGTTAACCCCATAATACCTACCTCGGCACCATGAGGTGGTAGGACCTCCTGCTATTCTCACAAATGATATACCTCACTCTATGTGAGAATGATACTCATAGAATTTCACGATGAACGCCAGCTTAGCATATCCATATTCATACTTTACAAATCAATAACCATACACGAGACATTTCGCCTTGGAATTCTCTTCCACAGTATTCAAAAGTTCAACCTTCTCATTTTTACCACAATCTATCATTCATTATTTATATTTCCATTCACAGAATAAAGAGAACATGTGAACGTTGGAGACCGAACACCTTCACAGTTACCTAACCGAGAGAACCGAACGGTTCATAACAGACAAAATAGAAGAAACTAACCAAACGCTATTATTGATCGACCACCATAGAAACCATATTAAACAACACAATCATTGTTGTAAAAAGCTGACAAAAATATTTCCTGAGGCGTGTAGAGTCACTGTCCTTAAGGACTTATTCGCGGTGTGAGGATCTCAGAACTAGCAAGGAACTCTAAACAGAGTATAAGAATAACCCAGAATATTTTTAGAAGAGAGAAAGAGCTAAAGAATGAAATTCAGAAAAGAGAAAAATGAGAAAGACTAAATTTTTTGGTGTGTTTTGGAATAGGGGAAGAACTCTCTATTTATAGAGCTAGGGAGGAATCAATTAAATAAAAGAAATTAAAAATCATAAAGATTTTTAACGTTGGAATTAATTCACATTGAATATTTCAACGTTGGCATGTTTAATAAAAATATTTTCATTTTCTAATAGAATACTAACGTTGCAATACAACGTTCTGAAATTCAAAATCACAATTAATGCTTTTAACTTATGCAATAATATAATATTATAACAATCATAACTTACACTAAAAACTCTTAAAAACTTATACCGAATATTATACTAGATCGAGTACTTAGAGATTTTTGTATACTCTATCCAGACCGAACACTAGTTTAATATTCTAACACTTAATAATATGCTAGATTCCGTTCTGACTTCACATAATCAATGGAAATAGTTCCACTCTTTAGCAGCTACTTCATCAAATTGTGTCTCAATTGAATATATCTATTCTTTCTATTGTAATTTTTGTTTTTAGTTATAGCTATTTCCGATTGGCAATCACAGTGTATTGACACAAATGGGGTTGGTTTTATTCCTAGTGGAATGTTTGCTAAGAAATTTTTCAACCACTCAGTCTCACTACCAGCCATCTCAAGAGCGACAAACTCATATTCCATTGTTGATCTTGCAATAATTGTTTGTCTGGTTGATCTCCATGTAATCGTACCACCCCCAAGTGTGAATACATAAACACTAGTGGATTTTGTCTCATCTGAATTAGAGATCCAGTTAGCATCACTGTACCCTTCTAGTACAGCGGGAAATCCATTATATTCAATGGCATAATCCATTGAACCTCTTAAGTATCTCATATGCCTAGCAAGTGCATCCCAATGTTCCTGATTTGGGCATTGAGTGTACCTACTTAGTCTACCTACTGCATAACCAATATCAAGTCTAGAAAAACTCATCAAGTGCAGTAAGCTCCCAATTATCTGGGCATACTGAGGCTGAGATAATGATTCTCCTCTATTTTTCATTAATTTAGAGTTAGCATCATAAGGGGTACTCACTGGTTTTAAGTCATAAAATCCAAACTTCTTAAGAAGTTTCTCAATGTATTGTTCTTGAGATAGTAATATATTATCTCATTTCCTTATGATTCTAATACCTAAAATCACATTGGCTTCACCCATATCTTTCATTTCAAATTTTGATCCTAGAAACAATTTAGTTCTAGCGACAATCTCATCGCATGTACCAAAGATTAACATGTCATCCACATACAAGCATATAATGACACAATCACCATTTTCAAACTTAGAGTACACACATTTATCAGCATCATTAGGTGAAAATCCATCACAAAGCAACACATCATCAAGTTTTTCATGCCATTGTTTTGGGGCTTGTTTCAACCCATATAAGGATTTTAAGAGTTTGCATACTTTATCCTCTTGACCAGGTACAACACACCCTTTAGGTTGAATCATATAAATTTCCTCCTCTATATCACCATTCAAAAAGGTTGTTTTAACATCCATCTAATGTATCACTAGTTTATGGATAACTGCTAAGGCTAACAACACTCGAATAGAGGAAATCCTAGTCACTGGAGCAAAAGTATTAAAGTAATCTATGTTGGGTTTTTGAGTAAAACCTTTTGCTACTAATCTTGCCTTATATTTTTCTATGGATCCATCAGGGTGATACTTTTTCTTAAAGATGCACTTACAACCAATGGGTTTTGCTCCTTTAGGCAAATATACTAAAGTCCAAGTATTGTTTTTCTGAATTGATTTAATTTCAGTCCTAATGGCCTTATCCCACTGTTTTGCATCAGGAGCACTAGTAGCTTCTATAAAGCTTATTGGATCATTATCAACAAGATAAGTATAAAAGTCATCTCCAAAGGAAGTTTCCTTTCTTTGACTTTTGCTCCTTCTCAAATCATCATTTATGGTATTACTATTATCATTATCATCAACAAGTTGAGACATCTCACTAACCTTTAAAGGAAACACGTGTTCAAAAAATTCAGCATTTTTCATCTCCATTATAGAATTTCTCTCAAGTATGTTACTTTAACAACTAGAAACCTATAGGCAGCACTATGTTCAGCATAACCTAAGAACATACAATCAGAGGTTTTAGATCCTATTTTCCTTTTCTTAGGATCAGATAACATCACCTTAGTTAAACACCACACACCCTTAAATATTTAAGGTTAGGTTGGTAACCTTTCCACAACTCACTATTTTGTAAAAAACATGCAGTAAGCAAGGCTTCTCCTCAAAGGTTATCAATAGCACCAGAACTAACAAGCATAGCATTCATCATTTCCTTAAGGGTTCTATTTTTCCTCTCAGCTACTCCATTAGACTTAGGTGAATATGGTGGGGTCACTTCATGGATAATTCCTTCTTTAACACAATAGTCATTAAAAAGCACATACCCACCACCTCTATCTGATCTAATCCTTTTAATTTTCTTACTCAACTGATTTTCTACTTCTGCCTTATAGGTTAAAAATACATCAAAGGCTTCATCTTTATGTTTGATTAAGTAAACTTTGGTATATCTAGAATAATCATCTATAAAGGTCACAAAATAATTTTTACCTCCTCTAGACATGGTTTATTTCATATCAGCTAAATCAGTATGAATTAACCCTAATAGCTCAGTTTGGCATTCTACAGAAAAAACATGTTTTCTTTGTTAATTTATATTCTACACATATATCACATTTTCTACTCTGTTTATCATGCGTATTAATCAGTCCTAGTCGTTGTAATTTCAAAACATACGAGGAATTCACATGTCCTAATCTAGCATGCCATATATCATACGAGTCAATAATATAAGCAGAAAAACTTGATTTATTAATATTTTAAGAAACATTTAGAATGAAGAGTCCTTGATCACAATATCCCTTCCCGACGAACACATTATTTTTTGTCATGATAATCTTGTCAGACTCAAATGACACTTTAACCCCCACCTTTCCCAATAGTTCTACAGAGATTAAATTAACTCTGATTGATGGCACATGTAGCACATCACTCAAGGCCAGAGTCTTTCCAGATGTGAGTTTGAGAAGAACTTTTCCTTTTCCCAGAATAGGAGTGATCCTGAATCACTGAGGTAGACGTGTTCTTCTCCATCCCCTACACTAGTGTAAGAGGTAAAAGCACTTCTGTTTGCACATATATGCCTAGTATCACCAGAGTCTACTACCCACTTGCTCACATTGGTCATCAAATTCACTTGAGAAACGACCGCAGCAATAATGTCCTCCTTCGGCTATATTGACCCTAGGAGGATTGTCGTTTCTCGCTCTACGCTTGCATTGTGGTGCATGATGGCCTAGCTTCCCACATACGAAGCAATTTCCTTTCTTTTTAAAAGTGGGTTTAGATTCATGGGGACGAGATTTAAGAAAATTATTTTTCTTTTTGTGATCAGGTTTGTATTCGTACCTTCTACCATATTTGCTTTCACAGATAAAGTTTTGGCCCTTGTAGTAGCAGACTCCTTCCTGTTGGTATCTTCAATTGTTATGTGTGTAATGAGTTTTGGTAGAGACATTTGCTTGTGCCTGTGTTTCAACTATTGTTTGTAATCTGTCTAGGATGGCGGCAATTTCTCGATCAGAAGTTCTGAAACAAATTCATCCGGTAGTAGAATGTTTTCTGCTTTGATGTCTTCGAGCAAATTGTGGTATTCATTGATTTGAGTTTTTATGTCCTTGTCTTCAATCATTTCCCAACGATAGTAATTTCCTATGACGAATCTTTGTCTGACGACATCTTCGGCAGTGTATTTGAGAATCAACGAGTCTCAAATGTCCTTTGCTTCCTTGTATGAACAATACACATCGAACAAATCATTAGAAAGTGCACTAAGCAAAGTGTGTCGGCATACCTTGTTCGCGTAAGTCCACTCTTCAACTAGTTTTGAGTTTGAAGGAATAGTGGAGTCGGGCTTCGGAGATGAAAGAGCAATAACAACTCCATACATGTCTAAAAGGGTGGAAACGCGTTCTTGCCAGCGTCGGAAGTTTTGTCTAGAGAAAATCTCGATCTTTGACACGTCCGAAAGAGATTTTGCGAAGACCGTCTGGGTTCCGGTAGCAATGGTTTGGCTATCTGAAGGCATGTTGTGGATGTCATCCATAAGTCCTTAAGATTGTTGTAAAAAGCTGACAAAAATATTTCCTGAGGCGTGTAGAGTCACTGTCCTTAAGGACTTATCTGCGGTGTATTGTGCAAGTCCCCCAGAATACAACAGGAACTTCTCAGAATGTCTGAGGATCTCAGAACTAGCAAGGAACTCTAAACAGAGTATAAGAATAACCCAGAATATTTTTAGAAGAGAGAAAGAGCTAAAGAATGAAATTCAGAAAAGAGAAGAATGAGAAAAACTAAATTTTTTGGTGTGTTTTGGAACAGGGGAAGAACTCTCTATTTATAGAGCTAGGGAGGAATCAATTAAATAAAAGAAATTAAAAATCATAAAGATTTTTAACGTTGGAATTAATTCACATTGAATATTTCAACGTTGGCATGTTTAATAAAAATATTTTTGTTTTCCAATAGAATACTAACGTTGCAATACAACGTTCTGAAATTCAAAATCACAATTAATGCTTTTAACTTATGCAATAATATAATATTATAACAATCATAACTTACACTGAAAACTCTTGAAAACTTATACCGAATATTATACTAGATAGAGTACTAAGAGATTTTTGTATACTCTATCCAGACCGAACACTAGTTTAATATTCTAACACTGCGATTAGACCGAACGGTCATAAATAGATAATACTGCTAATAGACCGAACCCAGCTAATGACTGAGTACGTAACACAACCGAACGGTTAACAAAATAAATCCTTGAATAACACTTCTTAAAACAAAACAATATATTTTTCTTAATTTATAACCCTCCAAACGTGATTTCTAAGTTATTTTAAATCTATTCCACTGAACCTATTACACATTGATCACCACTCACATTTTCACACACTCTGTTCTCTCACCCAGACTGACCGAACGTTCTACAATAGGAACTCCAATCTAGTTCACAAGTCTCGGCCAAACACATAATTTGAATACAATTCAATCAAATATACCATCATTCATACATGCAAACGTTCACACATCAACTTCAAACACAGAAAAATATAATTAAATCATTAACTTCGCTTACCTTGAATAAACAAGACACTTCCTAAGCTTCCACAACTTTAACTAACCAGCAACCTACTACAATTCCGATCAGTGAAAAAGGACCAATCAGAGGATTAAAACAGAAACAGGTTCAGAAAAAGATAGATGAAGAACACATGCAAGCTTAACAATGCTTGCATGTTCCAGAAATACTGAAACTTAAAAAGAACGAATGAGTTTACTTACCTACTTCACACAACAACTAGATTGATGGAAAGAACTTCTTGCCACCGAGAAAGAACTCACACACAGCCTAGGTGATGATAAGAAGAAGGATAAAGTGACGATTTTTAGAGAGGAGAAGGAGGATTGTAGAGAGAAGAAGGAGAAATTCTAGAGAGAAGAGGTTCATGCAAAAGTGGCTCAACGTTTAAAAATTTTACTTATATACTACCGTCAAAAATCGATCGGTCAACTAGATACACACACCTATCTTCCACTTTCAAAATTTTTTAAACCCTCACACTAACATATGAATTCCACTAAAAGCTGAATTTAATGATTCTAACATTAAACAACATAAATAATTTAAATACTAATTTGATACATCTACAAAATTTAACATAATTAGAATTTAGAATAAAAAAACAATATTTATTTATTATTTAAAATTTGAGAAGTAAATTATATTAAAGTTTACCATAAAAACATATTTTAAAAACATATTTTAATATCACATATATAACTAAAAATATATTTAATCATATAATTAATTATAACCTTACACACGTTAACCATCAACCTTTACTATTACTATTTAGACTTAATTAATAATTTAATTTTCAAAATTAAATTTTTTATTATTACATTTGTTTTTCACTTATTTGAGTTCTTCTCAAGAAAAACTTAATATAATATCTTATGTTAAATTAACATTATTTAAATTGTTATGTGTCAAAATAAGAATCATTTTTCATTTTAAAACTCTTAGTATTGATATGTAATATAGAAAATGATTTAGATTTTGACATAGATCCAAATTTTGATATGGAACACTTTTAAACAACATTAACATTAATATAACAAAAAAATCATATTGAATTTTTTTTTGAGAAAAATAAAATTCAATGAAATAGAAAAATATAAAAAAAATATATAAACACAAAAAGCAAGTTACTAAGTAAACATAGTATTTTACTTAACTTATAAAGTTAATATTGAAATTTAAGTTAATATTGAAATTTGAAAGGAAGTTGTCTAAATGGTTTATTTTTGCCATTTTAGTATAATTTCATTATAAAATAACAAAAATAGTAAAATACTGTAATTTAAAAAGAAAATATATATCGAGTTTGAGCAAGTAGTGCCATTTCCACAACTTCAAAACAAATGTATCATGAAACAATTTTATTGTGGAAGAACTTAAGTAATGCCAAGTCATCAGTACTTCTTTTACTGCTTCAAACAACTTTAATCAAGCTTAATCACAAATTTTATAAACAAAAAGAAATATCGTTACATGTTAACACAATTTCAATTTTGAAATAAAATAAATTTACCATGTCATCTTAAACTATGATAACTTCAATTTTTTTAAATAAATCATCATAACTTAAAACAACTTCAACTAATCTACAATAAAATCGATTAACATAACATAACTTCTTATTTTCTTATCTTGAAGTCATGTCAAGTCAACACAACTTCTTGTCTATACTTAAAACTTATATACCATTTCTGTAATTTCATGAAATTACACCAAAATAATTTTAAAAAAAATTCTTAATGGTCGTGTTTTCACACCAATGCACCCTCTTCTTCCTCCGGTGCCTGGACACATGCATGATGGTGCCAAAGAATTTTTCCCTACGTTACAAAAATTCTATTTTAGTTCTAAATCTAAAATGTTAATTTTTTGCCCATTGATGTAAAAAATAAAATCATCTACATCTATAGTAAAATTATACATGTATTCATCCATAAATACATCTCATTTGTTAAATTTCAATAAAATTATTCTTTAAAATAAAAATTCAAATAATTTTTTTTTACTTTAAGTGAAAATAAAACTATATTTTAACGAATTAATAGGAAAAGAGGTAAACTTTTAAAATTTTAATTAAAGTGTTAAAAAATAAAAAATATAAATAAATTTAATCTTTTCAAAATTCATTTGTTTTTGCACCCAAACACATTTCATATCTAATTATTGCATGAAGTAAAAGAGTCTGAGAAAAAATAACCACATTAAGTTATCTTTTTCTAGTTGGGATTTGTAGTATAATTTCCTCCCAGAGGTGATCAAGTAGAATGGTTTAACAGACTGGCATGACACTTCATTAACTTCCATTGCATACAGATATAACCAAGCAGTTTATATTTTCCTTAGGTAACAACTACGACCAAGAAGATCCCTTATATTCTCTCATCTCTGCAAAACACAACAATCCCTCATCTACTGATTGCTGCCAGAAGTACAGTTCTGTAATAACTAATTTTTTGGTGAAGCCCCCATAAAAATTGGTCAAAATATTTCTGAAAGTGGAAAAGTATCATAGCCATAAGGAAGAAAGGCAAGCAGGGAACTCCTTCCCCAGTTCAGCAAGGAAAAAAAAATTCAGTGGTTGATTCCCTACCTCAAGTATGCATGTCAAATTTATGATCGTAAGCATCAAATCCGAAACAAAACCAGAATTCAACCTTTCACAAGTACAGTTTTTTTTCCATCAGCTTTTCCTAAGACAGGTTAAAAGATTGACTAACAGGGGCACGGACGAGCAGTCTGTAGCAATATAAGTCACCAATGATCTAGCGGAACATGTGGAGCAATTATAATCAAATGAACATCTACTGCAAGCATGTTGACAGAAAGAAGATATATATACATTTAAATATTTTAACGTGTACAGATTAGAAGGATCATTGAAGTACCCATTGCTCTTCAGAGAAGAATATTTACAAACCATGACAAAACTTGTCACTGTGGCAGTAAAAAATATTACCTTTCAGTGGGTTGATGGGCAATCAATAATTTTACCATGCATTGTTTCTACTTTCTTCCAACATAGGATCCCAACTTAGACAAATCTGGAATCCAGAATGACAACTCAGATGATCCAGTAGCAAACATTAGACTTCCAGGAGCCCACTTTATTACAGGAGGTCCGGTATCAGAAGTTGCACTCCTCCAACTTGCAACCTAGACATGGCAAAAAGAATTAACATTGGAATTAAAAAGTTCAAATTTCACACACAAATTGCCAGGCTTCAAAATAATGTATTCTGTTATTTCTATACAATAAAACAGACTCAGAAAGTGAAATGGACAAATACTAAAGAATTATTAACAATTATAACCGACTCCTATCCCATTAAAAGTTATGACTTAATGTGTACTGTAGGCACAAATGAAGGAAAAAGGAGACAGTTATTGAAAAGAGATTAGTTGTCTGGTGAGATCTAATGTCAACTAAAAAGAAAGAATAAGTCCTGTAAAAACTGCTTTTTTATGTATTCTGATATGTAGCAGTAGATTCGCCTAGTTTGAAACTATATTTCAATATTCTCTAGTACTCTTTTTTGCAATCTATATATTATATACTATATCTGACAATATACTCACGCAAGCATAGTCATTTAGAGGTATATTATGACAAAAATTATTATCCAAACAAAAATATGTACAGAAAATAGCTATATTATGACAAAGAAAGGATATAGCTTATCATACTTCTTTGCCACTTCGAACACTCCATGCATAGATGCTTCCATCCCCAGAACCTGTCAAAGAATCGAAGTTAAGCATAACAAACCAGCACAGGCAGTAAGAAGCAACCAACAGGATCACATAAATAGGAAAAAAAAATTGAAAATACAAGACAGAAAAACCGCACCATGATGCATGCATTTTAAAATAATCATAACCAATCCAAATCTTTCTTCCAAAAAGCTATTTTAGGAAGAAAAAACAGTGTAATAAAGATCTAAATGTCCAAATAATAAGTATACCAAATGAATAACGATCACAAGTACTTGGAATGATCTGAAAATGCTTACCAGATATTACAAACATTCCCTCGGGGCTGAAAGAAGCTTCTAATGTGGAGTTGCATGAGACAGGCGTGACATTATATGTGGATAACTATGTAAATGTAATGAGAGAAAAAATCACACACAACCTTTCAATTCAAAGCACAATAAATTAAGTGAAACAAGGAAAGATACTGACAAGTGTGCCGCGAAATGAGTCAAGCACGTGAATATGCCCATCTGCTGTTGTTAAAAGAATGAGACTCCCATCATTACTAAATTTCACAACATTTGCATCAGAAGTATCTCCACCAACGGAAAATATCTCAAAGGGACCCTGTAGCAGGTGAAATTCACCATATTAGATTATAACTGTATGTCACAATTAACAGATAACAAAAGCCAAGCTTTATACATATTCGTATTCTTATTTTGAATTTGCAAACCTTTTCATACTTGCGAGCATCAAACATTCTTACAAATCCTCCAAAGGCAACTGCAAAGACAAGTCCTTGATCGTCATATGATATAGCAGGTCTTCCTTTTACACGTAACAGTCCCTATTTATTTTTAATGTAAGAAGCCCCTATAAAAGTTATATGACGTATAATAAACAAAAGGACATAAAATAAGCAAGTAACTGCATGCACATGACACTACCTGGCATTTTTCAGCCCTTTGATCCCATAGTAAAACAGTTCGATCTAGAGAACCAGATATAAAGCAGTCCTTCCGAGAGCACAAGCTTAGCGACACCACCCTGGCAAAAAGCTGATATTCTTTTAGAACAATCAAATGTAATGAACGTGTATTGTATTATATGATATAAGATTTAAATGTATATATTACAAAATGACAGATACCAAACCTGTCATGGTGACCTTTGAAATATCGCAAATACTTGTTATCATGCAACGATAGAAGCCGCAAAGATTCTGGATTTATGGAAAATTTTTAGTGAGTATAAAAAATTTACTGCCGATGCCAAGTTCATTGAAGATGAAAGCAAGAGACACACCATCCCAACCATTTTTTGAAGAGTATATGACTGTTGTAGGATGAGATGTGAAGCAAACGAGATCAACCCCATACTTTTTGCTATTAATTGTCTTCAAACAACTGATGGCAAATATGTTGATGCACACATGTAGATTAGTTACAAAAACGGAAGGATGACAAGAAATTTCAAAGAATCAAATAACATGATTAAATTTGCTACATAGTACATGTTAACCATTTAGCTGTAAATGATGGAACAATTTGTAGTTGTCAAATTACATCTGTGTCATTTATAAATGTTAATAAACCCAATCTATTGAAAGTATTTGTCACATCAAATCAAATAATGATGCAATCTTCTTAAATCATACTAGAGATGTAAATCGATATGAGAATGCAACAATGTCAATAAACTTCAGGATAAAAAGATTGTATCTAATCATTCATTCAATTGTCTATATAATTAGAGCTACAGATAAAATGGGGCTTACGTTCCACTGGTAACCTCATACAGTCGAATGGATTCATCATCACTAGCAGTCACTAGATAACTGGATGCCCTGTGAAAGTCCAAGGAACTAATTCTACCATTCTGAAAAACATATGCACACAAAAATTAAGGAAAAGAGTACAATGAAAAACAAATTTGAGGTTGCCAAATCCCAAAACATTAGAAACACTGCCCTGATCTAAAATAAGAACAGAAAACGTAATTGTAGAATTGCTTACATAGTCTTTGAAGGCCATTCCTACTTCCATACTCTGAAGAATTTCTTCGCTGAGCTCCAAAGACACCTTCTCTTCTCTCTCAGTTTGTGTCCCTACGAACACTCAATGCGTAAGAAAATCAAGGGAAAAGGAAAATAGAGCAGAGAAAAAATATAACATCAAAACCCAATAACAATTTTGAAATACCTCCCATCGTTTTGCTAAATTTTGCCTTAGTTGAAGAAGACTGAGGGGAATAAGATTGTGACTGTGCCCGTTCAAAAATTGGAAGAAACCTTACTCCAGCACCTACACAGTGTTTGCATTGCATATGAAATAATAGGGAGAACAGAAAACAACATGGAAAGACATAAGACTGTGAGCAAGGTAGGCTAGCATGTAGAAAATCAGACGAGTTTACGTTCCCACACCCTTGAAACCTAATTAATTCTAAACCTAGGTAATTCATAAGTAGAATTATTTTCTAGTAGGTTCGTGAGAACTGGAAGAAACTCGCCATAAGACCAAATTCTTTTTTATAAACTTGCATATTTTTTGTCATTAACTAAAATAAATTCCTTCAAGAACTTCTTTTTTTCATAGTATCTGTATACTTTATGTTTTTTCTTTGAAGATTATTTTCCATCAATATACCAAATTTCAATGGTTTATTATTAGAGGTACTAACTCGATAGGATGCTACGAAGCTTAGGAAGAATATACACATATGATACATAGATGTGTTAAGAGTTAAATCTCTTGATTGGTTTAAATCGTAAACTAATATTATGAGAATCTTGAAGAAAAACAAATCAATCACTAGAAAAACATGTGATTAAAAATAAGTAAAGAACTATTAATTTATTTAAAAAACAATTAAGATGTATATAATAGAATTGAAGTATTCTACCCAATAAAATCAAGATGGAGTACACATGAACGAAATAATGAAAAGTAAACTACATAATTATGAATAAAATTGAAATAGATGACAAATGATGGAATAACTTCCAAAATGGTTAAATAAGTAAAATCCTTGTTTTGGACCCCATAAACACTTACACACTTCTATATTCCAATTTTTTTATTTTTTCTAGTATGTAAATAAATTGCGAAAATAGTCCAAGTAATAAAAGCCCAAGTTTCCTTTGGATCCCAATTCCAATATGATCCCCATGCCTCATTAGCCCATACTGCTCCTCATATATTATCTATTGTTAAAAAGATCCCAATGATACATACATACATACATACATACATACATACATATATATATATATATATATATATATATATATATATATACACACTTCATTTTCTTCTACAAAAAGGTGGAAATTTTATAATTCCATACACATAGTTTAACTCTTAAATCGTTGTCACAAACACATGGGAAAAAGTTGTATTGAAAGTTTGAAAGCTGTAAGATTTCAAACTTCACAAATAAGAGATACTTTATTTGAATTAGCTGAAGCTAGTAATGATCCTAAAATAAAAAGTGAAATTGATTGTTTAGTAACTTATGAGATAGAAAACTTTGAATTTTTGTTAGGCTTGAATATTTGGCATAACATTTTATTAGCAGCTAACTCAGTTAGCAAGAATTTACAATCAAAAGGTATGTGCATTGATGAAACTATTGTACAGCTAAAAGGTCTTCTTTCATTTTTTGAAAAGTATAGAGAAATTATAGGATTGGAAAATGATAAACCAATCGACATTGTTAATTTAAAAAGAATAGATTTTTTCCAAATGCATATATAGCTTATAGAATAATATTAACAATTAAAATATCATTTGTTCCAGTCAAAAGGAGATTTTCAAAGCTGAAGATAATAAAAACTTATTTAAGATCAGCGATGTCTCAACAAAGATTAAACGAATTTGCTACATATAACATCTCCACTAGGCAGAGTGATGACATATTAGCAAGAAAAGAAACTTTATATTTTCAGGAATTTTTCGCCTTCCACAAAGTTTATTCCCAAAATGATATCATCAATACAAAGTTCCAAACTACAAAAATTAGCATATCAACATTCTTTTACCATCCAATACACACAAAAAAAAGATGGAAAGAGTGCACACAAAATCGTATAGGTGAAACTATGGAAGTAGTTCCTGACTCTGCTATGTGTGATATGAGTGTTTTTGTGGACCTAACTATATAGGTGATATAATAGCTAAGCCAGCTGTTGTAAACACTTAGTATTGCAGGTTCTTTGTCAGCATTTGTTGTAACTAACTTACTGAAGTCAATTATGCTAAGCTTCTTCCACTTAGCTAGATCTATAGTGCGGTCTGCATGGCTTTACGTCTGTATAAAAACTAAAATATGTACTTCAAACAGGTAATGCAAGTAAACATTTTCACTTTATACAAATTCTATTCTCTTCTCTTTCTCAGTTCTATATTATTGTCTTCAAGGTACCTTTCTCTTTTTGTATTTTCTGATAATGATGCTTTAAATATTTTTATTGATTTGTTTTCTCTCGAGTTCTTCATACCATTTTATGACTTCTTCATTTCGACTTGTTGCAGAGGAGGGGAAATCTAAATGCTCTAGGGTGAATCTTGATGAGATCTCAAATACCTACGTTAGAGGTGTACACGTTGGTCCTTACAATTCACTTATTTTTTTCTTCAGCCATCACGAGTCCCAAATTTTAATTGGATTTGGTTGTTTCCCTATAGCAGTAAATGTGAGCTTTTTTACTTTTTACTTTATTCTTATCTATGAAAGTATTTTTGCTTTTTATACGATAATTATTTTCATACTGATATAAAATCGAGTTAACATCAGGATGCATATGTTTCTTTATTAGGATTCATTTAAGTTTAGTTACTTAACAGTATCTTTATTGAAGTGGTACAGGCATGAACTTCTTGAAAATTCTGGCATTCTGTACCAACCCTGTAAGTTTAAAACTATTGTTAAAAGTATACACACCTTATTGCATGAATAACACTTTCTCTAAAACAGAACCAAGCATGAATAACGGGACATAGAAATAGGCAGAAAAGGCACTTTCTCTTACTGAACTGAAACATTGAAACAGGCAGAGAAACCCATTGCCATAAACAAACTCTGCACATTGTATAACACAAATTGTATACCGATTCACCATGTCTTACTCAGACAACAAAATAAAACGTAAACCCTAAATTATAGACAGAAAATGAAAAGTAATAAAATCAATTTAAAAAAAATTAACCAAAACAAGAGGAAAACCCTAAATTGCATAGCTCAGTGTGAAAGATACTAACCTGTATTCACTATTCAAGAACTTAACCTCTGGTGTTGAGAGGAAGATGAACAGATGTGAGACGGTGGTGTTGAGAGGGAGGAGACGCACAAAAGTGAGTCGGTATGGTGATGTTGGGAGGTAGAGCACAGAAGTGAGGCGGTGCAGTAGTGTTGAGAAGTGGTACCTCCTTATTTGCATTTAGGCAACAATTTTATTTATATATATTTATATATATATATATATATATATATATATATATATATATATATGAGTTTGTTAATTTTATAATAAGTTTTTATTTTATATTTATATTTTTTAGTTGATACATTTTATGAAATTAGATAAGACAAAAATTATAAAATGAAAATTTATTATAAAATTATTTTTTATAAAACTGTTTAACGAGAAGTGTTTTTGATTTTTTCAATTGGAGTTTTAGTTTTGAGAAGGAAAATTATTAAAATATTCTTAAATTTAAAACTTAAAATTCATGATATATAAAGATATTTTTGTCTACTAAAACTCATAATACATTGCTAAAATGTACCAACTGAAAAATAAGCCTTGCGCACTACTTAAAATATTTTTATCTCCAAAAACTCAATAGAAAACCTCATATATATATATATATATATATATATATATATATATATATATATATATATATATATATATATATAAACTTCCGTAACTATTGGAAATCATGCAATACAAATTCATCTTTTATAACGGATGCATATTCACATAAAAGCTCACAATCAATTTTATTGTGATTTGATGTTCATGTTTATGAATACTAAACAACAATTATTTTATTACTTAATATACAATTCTTATGAGGAGAAAATTATAAACTCTCATGTGTAAATTTTACAAGCATAAAAATATAATTCACATCATGACATAAAATTAACAAAGTCTCTAATTTTCAATGTTGTTGTTGAAATTAAAGATTTTAATTTTTTATACAAATTTTTAGTATAAAGTATAACCTAGGTTAAGTCACAGTGACACATAAAATTGTATTCAATTTTTAATATTCATATATTAAAAAGAAAAATTAAATTGAAATAATGATTGAAACAAAATTTAAATTATAATACTAATTGACACAAAATTACAATGTAATCGCGATCAAAAACAAATTAAGAGAAGAGGAGAGGTTAATTCATATTAAAAACTAAATAATTCTTATTGTCAAATTTCTCTAAAAAATTCATATCCAAATTTAAATATTTAACGGATTTAATTAATTGAGTAACAATTATACGAATTAAATCAAAATATTATTCAATTTAATTTGAACATAGATATCAAATTAGGATTCAATCAATTCTTAATTTTGTAAGACCCTAGATAATTAACGCTGCAAAATATATGTCAAATCTCAATTAATGCACCCACGTCATTACTCAGAATCATTAAAAACGCACTCACATTCTCTGCCGCACGTCTGCCATGTGTCGAGTTGGAACCTTCTGAAATCAGTAGTGGAAGACAGGTGTCCGTGTATAAGAGAACGTCCGTTTGACTTGGGAAGAAAACCAATTTTCTGAAAAACCTTCTTCCCACTCTCTGCATGCACGAACGCCACCTGTCACGTTAGAAGTTTCTGAAGTCAGTAGTGGGGGTGCAGGTGTCAGCAGAGGAGACGTTCGTTCGTGTAGACGTGGATTGAACAAAACTGAGTTTTGAAAATCTCTCCCACTCACCTGCACGCACTCTTCTTCTTCCTCAGAATCTAACCTCTCATCTTCTCAACCTTCTCTCTAGAAACCTTCACCTTCTCTCTACTGTAACTCACACTCTTCTTCTCCGTTCAACATTCAGAACCGTAGGAACGTTCCCTACGCCGTGAGCTACATTCTGGACCGAACAGCTCCAGAGTCTGGAACCGGTAAGCCCCCACTCTAGACGTTCGTTTCTGGATTTCCTGCAAACCCAGATTCAGTTGCATGCAAGGGTATAAGCTGATTTCTTCTGCATTTCTTTTGGTTAGATTTAGTTGAAGAACTTAAGTGACCATTGAGGGTAGAAAAACGGTAGTTAGACGAAGCCAAAAATCTTGCGTTTAGGACAAGTTGCGTAGGAAATCCGGGTAAGGGAAGCTTATTAATTTAATTTATACTTGTATGTGGTAAGAAAGCATGATATGGACTGATTGTATGATATACATATGTATATGGGCTGATTGAGTATGCATGAACGAGCACTGTTGTACTGAATGAATATGATTTCTGTTGGTTGAACTGCATGTTGATTTTGATACGTATGGATTGAAAGATGGATGATTGTTGTATAGTTTGATTTATTAATATGATGAATTCTATAAAGTATGTGAATTAATGATGGATATGAAATTATAAAGTATGAAATGTATGAGAAATATTGAGTTAAGATAGATGAAAAATCTGAATGTAAATTACTCCCTATGATAAATTACGCTCGTCATCGTACGGTCTTATATCGTTCGGTTCCCTAGTAAATGACTTATAAATAGGAATTCTTTCATTTGGAAATGATTCTGTTCGAGAACGAGCGTCTTCAATTTAAATACTATGTTTGAGCATTCGGCTCAGCATAGTGATGTCGTATACCTTAATTTAAATAATATTAAATTACACCGTTATACTTTAAAATAAGTAACGCTCGATCTTATACCAAGCGTTCGTCCTAAATAGCGCTCGGTCTTATACCAAGCGTTCGTCCTAAATAGCGCTCGGTCTTATACCAAGCGTTCGTCCTAATCAGTGCTCAGTCATCTACCTAGCGTTCGTCCTAATGTAGTGTTCGGACTTATACCGAACGCTCGTCTTTACCTTTGATTTCTTAACGGACGTAAATAGCGTTCGTCCAAATACTTAGTAAATGTATATTATCGCGTTCGGTCATTGACTGGCAGTCGACTCCTTTAAACGAATGATTCACAGTGTAGTCAATTACTCGTCTTGTTGTATCTTCATCCAATTGGATTCGGCTTAACATCTTGGTACTTAGAATATTCTGAATATTGGTTGTATCACTCTAGAGTCATTTCATTCAACTGATTTGAGTAGCAGTGACGTTCGTCAAATAATCATGTGTCGTTTTATTTTGATTGGCGACGAGTTCTTCTCGATCTCGCTGTTCACGTTCGTCCTCATCCTTCAGAGGGTTGAACGTTCGTTATTTTGGGTATTTGAAACGAAGGATGAAAATGATAATAAAGTATGAAGATTTAAAAGGTGAACACTATATGGAACGATTATACGATATTGGATTTTGGACGAGCGTTCCAGGGAGGAACGACTCATATATATTGATTGTGGAATTTGGTAAAGTATGACTGTGGTTATGCTAATGCTGGCTTGGTCCATCTTGATATTCCGTGATACTCATCTTCACGTAGAGGAGAGTAGTTCATGTGTGGAAATGGCAGGAGGTTATATTCCTTAGGGGTACTTTGGATAGAGCTAACCTCGAGTGACAACTGTTGAGTGTATCCCAGTTACTACATCACTCGGGTGCAAGGACGCCTGTAGCTACACAGATTCATATAGTCCGGACGGTTTGTCTAGTATATGTATATTTTCTATGATAAGTTACATGTTGTGTGTGAATTGAAATGTTAAATGTATATGTTGATGTATGAATTAAATTATATAAGCTTACCCTTTCGTTTTCATTGTGTTGTCTATTGTCTATGTACGTTCGTCCTGTCTTGCAATGATCATCCGTGTGGATGTGAGTAGAAGGCGAGGCCACTCTGGAAGACGTCATTGAAGAAGAAAATCTGGTCGAGGTGGAAGTCAAAACCGAGCCTTAGAACGCTCGTTTATGTTAGGAGTGTAAATGTTAGTTTTCATTTTGATGTTCGATTAAATATTTTGTAAAACCGTTCGTTCTAGACTTTCTCTGTTTCCGCTTCGTGCACGTTATTTCTGTATTAAAGCCGTTCGGCTTTTGAACTTCCTTTTATTAATGTAAAGACTACATTATTTTACTGTTAAATGTAATTAATTCTAATCTATGGTAATTACTGTATTTTCGGATGTTACAAATTTCATTTCTAAAATTAAAAACACAAATTATAACTATAAAGTAAAATTCCAAAATTAGAGAGAAAATAAGTTGAAACATTAAATAACTGGTGCAAAACTCAATTCAAATTTTGTTATCTTTAATTATGTGAATTTATTCTTAAGAATTAGTTCTCCGTTGATAAAGAAAGGAGAAAATGTTAATGAAAGAAGATGAGTCAATTTCATAAATTGAGAGAAATAAAAAGAAAAAGAGGCCATTTATGAAACTAAAAACTAAAAAAATATTTTTTGGTCAGTAAAAATTTAGGCTAAATATATTCTACTAAGTCTAAAGTAAACATGGAGCAAAAGTAAACCTAAATGCCTACTCTAACTAAATTCATAAATCCTAAATTGTTTTTAAACTAATGCAATTAAAATCAGTCAAAAATAAAATCTATATAAAAAATGATGCTCAAAACATCGAGCAAAAGTCGCGTTAGCTAAAAATACAAAATTAAAACAAATCTAAATTGAACCCAATTTATTGCTGCTAAAATGAAATGAGTTAACAACTTAAAATAAATCATATGAAATGTGTATTAAGAGTAAAAACAGTAATGTAGCAAAAATAATTAATATTATAAAAATATCAAATGACAAAAAAATTAACAAACGTTTATTAAGAGTAATTTTTCTAGTATCATATTTTATTATATTATAATAATTAATAAATACTAGTTTAATTTTTACATAATAAAATATAAATAATAAATAATTGATTAATAAAACAGTTTTATGAGAGAACAAAATAAATATAAATAAACAATTATTTTAAAATAAAATAAGTAGATAAAAAGATAAAAAATTATATACACATATAAAACAAAAAAATATAAATAAAAAATTTAAAAAATAAATATAAAATTAAAATAATATTCATGACAAAATATATATAAATAAATAAATAATAAAATAATTTTCATACACATATAATAATAAAAGAAATATAAATAAAATAGAAAATAATAATATCAAATAATAAAAAAGTTAATTTGTAAGACACTTATGAATAAAATAAAATAAATATTAAAATAAATTTCAATTAAAAGGAACATGTATTGTTATACTATTCAGTTTAAAAACTAGTACAATTCAGTTTAAGATTAGTATAATTCAGTTTAAAATTAGTATAGTTAGTAGTTCAGTTTAGTTTATATTGTAGTTTAATACAATTTAGTATAGTTTAGTTCAGTCCAGTTTGATAAAACAAAATTTGAACTGTTTTACAGCTCAGTTCAGTTTATACAAATTAGTTTTTAGTTCAATACAGATTTTAGTAGTACAGTTGAGTTTTATTTGTCCACCCCTATGATAGTGATAATCATGTCTCTAACCTTACATAGGTCAAGTGATGTAATCCTTAAAAGGATGAGAGGATTGTGATAAACTTAAAAAGATGTTGCAAAAGAGAAACTCCATTGAAGAACATTAAAAGGTTGTAGAAGCATGTGTTCCATTCATTTTCAATGTTCGGGTATAAGAACAAACTTAGTGTTCTAGTGTCCAAACATAGGAGTAAAATTGACGATCCAGTAATCTTAAGTACAAGATCAACTTGGTATTCTTGTGCCGAGTGTAACACCCTAATATTTTAAAGGGTATTACTCATAGTAGAGACTAAATTAATTTGATATATTTTATAAACCATCAAACTTTATTTCAATTCTCCCAAAGTACAATACCAAACTTACAAACTTCAAACAATATAGTCTTCACCACTTAACATAAATTCGAATTTCAACTTATAAGTTTTACACAACATAATTTTTCCAATACAAATTTATTCTTTTTACAAAATATCCCTGAAAGTTTTTCCCCGCGTCTCTCTCATCTCTAAGCTTTTTCAACCGCATCTGCGACATTATCTATTCACATATAACATGAGTTATATGATCATAGCACAAACAAATAAGAGTAAGCCAACCATATCATAAAATCATTAAACTTGTAATAAAAATATTATAATCATGTATTTCTGCAATTGATAAAATATCATTATTCCGATGTCATTAATTCATCATTATCAAAATCATCTTTCTCATTTCCATAAATCTTACAAGTGTTCCATGCTTACTCATGAAGCCTTATGGTCAGACCGCTCTCTGCCTGCTTCCTTAAGCCTCACTTATATACTATGTCTTACTTTCTGAAGCCTTATGGTCAGACCCCTCTCTGCCTGCTTCTATAAAACTTACGAATCATATGTTTATGTCAAAGCCTTATGGTCAGACCACTTTCTGCCTGCTTTCATAAACCTCAAGTGTTACTTTGCTCATACCAAACTCTCATGGTATAACTCGAACAAACTACTCCCGGTAGTAAACATCATTTCATAAGTAATGATTTCTCATATCCACCCCAACATTTCATAAAACCAACAATTCATACCCTCTTATCCACCTAACTCAATCATGTTCATTCTTTAATCATGAATTCATAATCACCCGTTTTGGTATCAATAAATCAAACATATTGCCAGATATCATGCTTCATATTATAAAGTCATTTTGCCCATAACGAGTATAACTCAACATATTTTCACCAAACAAAGATCATGGATCAGCCAAAATATATCAACATATCTTAAGAACTACATATTAAAGTCTGGGCTCAATGTAATGATAAATAAAAATATATATGAAATTTTTACCATGATAATATTATGCATCTACAATCAACTTGTTTTATTTTATTTTCATCCTATTATAGATTTTTTTTTACCCCAATTGGTCATCGGAGAGGACCCAGATGTCTGAACGCATCAAACTCACCTTCGACGCCAGCACATATGACTAGTCACAACTGACTGGACCAGGCCAGGGCTGCTCTATGATCAGGGATGTGCCAACTCAGGTTTTTAAGGTTCCTCTATCCTACCAACAAAGGGAGGTCCTCAATAATTAACAATTTATTTATTTAATTTATCTACCTTATTTTCTTATGCTCTAAATCTTAAAATGCTTAATTTTACTTCCTCTCACAACAACCTCAACCAGTATCTGTATATCTATTTAATACCCATATACAAGTTATTACAGAACCCTTATTCCAAACCTCCCAACAAGATCAATTTCAGCCAACAAACTCATTCAATAAATTCATCACAATAAACATCCATAATAGAATTCATACAAGATAATTATAAACAATTAACAATAATAAAACATTACAATAAATGGTCATAGAAGAATACAATATTTGACAATCATAAAAATAATCTTAATATAAAAATTCATGGGGAAACAAGAAGTTGAATCTGGCAAAGCCGGTTAGACAACTTCTAATCCATCCAAAAATACAATATAATTAAATAACAAGAACAATAACATGTATGGGGAAATAAGAAGTTGAATCTGGCAGAGCCGGTTAGACAACTTCTAATCCTTCCAAAAATGCAATAAAATAAATAAGTAAAGCAATAAATAGTTTGGGGAAACAAGAAGTTGAATCTGGCAGAGCCGGTTAGACAACTTCTAATCCTTCCAAAATGCAATAAAATAAATAAGTAAAGAAATAAAACGTTTGGGGAAACAAGAAATTGAATATGGCAGAGCCGGTTAGACAATTTCTAATCCTTCCAAAATACAAAAATAAACAACTAATAACATACAAATGGCATAACATAATCAATATCACGTTTTACAACTATCACACTTGGATATCAACACAAAAGCATACTCTCATTTAAATTCAAAATCATACAGAAACAAAATACTCCATAATCAAGATTTAAGATCAGACAAAGGCAAAATATAGCATATTCAAGACTCAAGATAATACAAAAGGAGATACTTAAGGTTAGCTTCCCTTACCTCTATTACAGACTTAATCTCCTCGCTCTCTGAAAACTTCCAGAATATCCCCTTTGAAATTAGAAATTCTTCCAACTCTCTTCTCTCAAAAATTTTCTAAGTTCTTTGGTGTAAATTTTCAGCCTTCCCCCTTGGCTATTTATAGTAAAAAATTTTACTATTCATTTTTACTATTCATTTTTACTATTCATTTTTTTATTCATTTTACTATTACAAAAATAATTTTTTATTTGCAAATTGGTGAATTCTGATCTCAAAGCTACGTGGAACACTTATCCTTTCCAAAAATAATTTTTTTTTACTAATTACTTTTTACTATTCACAATTTACTATTCACTATTTACTTTTTTTTTAATTTGGTATCTGACTTACAAATATTTTCAAGGATCTTACACCGAGTACAAAAGTACTATAGTAAAAAACCATAAAAGGTGGCAACAACAAAAGACCAAGAGGTCGCAATGATAAAAGACCAGGAGGTTCCAATAAAAAAGAGCACAAAGGTGGCAATGAGAAATGACCATAAAGGTGGCATCCAAGTTACTTAAGCAGCACCAAAAGCCTCCAAGCATGGCACTATAAGCCCTCCAAGCGAGACATTAAAAGTCTTCCACACGAGGCACTAAATCCCTTTAAACAAGGCACCATAAGTCCTCAAGGCGAGACACCAAGGTACTTCACCAGGTAACTTTCATAAAAAAGAATTACAGACGAGCCACTGTGCTACTTCGCTAAGAAAACTGAGTTACTTCATCAAGTAACCAATTAAAAGCCCTTCAAGTAAGGCAAGACATCAAGTCATTCAAACAAAATAAAAGAAAAAACACTAAGCTTTTCTAGTAAAAGTGAACAATTCATTAGACAATGTATAAGATAAGCTCGGTGTCCCAGTACCTAGACTAGGGAGACTTATGTTCCTACCTAGACCAATAGACATACTAAAAAGCATTTTCCAACAAATCCTATTAAGCATCTTCAGTAGAACAGTCCAAACCTATGTCTATTAGAACAATATTTACATATCATAACTAATCTCAACAATTTGGTATTATGGTTATTATTCTTGATGAGGTATTATTATGTTATTATTAAATATACTTTGTTATTATATACTTGAGGTAAATATTATTTCAATGATAACATAGGTCCACGACCTATATGAATCCTATAAATACAATTAGTATTTTTCAAGAAATACACACTTAATACACATTTTCTTACTAATTTAAACGTCGAAGAATCTTTGGTAAGTGTACCTCTCTCTAGGGGTGGGCAAATAGAACTGAACTGCACTGTACTACTAAAATCTGTACTGAACTAAAAACTAATTTGTATAAATTGAACTAAGCTGTAAAACAGTTCAGACAAACTGAACTAAACTGTCTTTTATTTTATCAAACTGGACTGAACTGAACTATACTAAGTTGTACTAAACTACAATATAAACTAAACTGAACTACTAATTATACTAATTTTAAACTGAATTATACTAATTTTAAACAAAATTGTACTAGTTTTTAAACTGAATTGTACTAGTTTTTAAACTGAATAGTATAACAATACATGTTCTCTTTGATTAAAATTTATTTTAATATTTATTTTATTTTATTCATAAGTGTCTTACAACTTAATTTTTTAATTATTTGATATTATTATTTTCTATTTTATTTATATTTCTTTTATTATTATATGTGTATGGAAATTATTTTATTATTTATTTTATTTTTTATTTTTTATTTATATTTTTTTGTTTTATATGTGTATATAATTTATTTTATCTTTTTATCTACTTATTTTATTTTAACATAACTTTTATTTATATTTATTTTATTCCTTCGTAAAATTGTTTTATTAATCAATTATTTATTATTTATATTTTATTATGTAAAAATTAAACTAATATTTATTAATTATTATAATATAATAAAAGATGATACTAGAAAAATTACTCTTAATAAACATTTGCTAATTTTGTTGTCATTTGATATTTCTATAATATTAATTATTTTTGCTACATTACTATTTTTTTATGATATTTCATTATATATTCATTTAATAAAATTTAACGTTAAAAAATATGTTTTAGTTTTATATGTAAAATACAATCATTTAAAAATAATAATATTGATATTTATTTTAAAGTAAGTTGATTTTTAAAATAAATAGTTATTTTAGTGTGTGCGCTTACACACATTTTAATATCATTAAAAGTTTTTTTAACTTATTTTTACATATTTAATAATATGTTAAAGAATATAATATATTTAAAGTATTATTTTTTTATATAGTCTTTTTTTATGATTTATATTACTTAATCATTTAATAAAATTAAATTTAAAAAAATATATTTTACTTTTATTACTTAAAATAATATTATTTAAAAAGTAATATATGTTTACTAATGAAAAAAATATAAAAATTTGTGATAAAAAAATGTTATCTTAAAAAATTCATTATTAATTTTTTACTTTAACGGTTTCTTTTATTAATATTTTATTATTAAATAAGGTTTTCTTAATAAGATGGAGCAATTGAATGGGAACTAGAGAAGAGAAAAGAGTAGATACAGTTTTCACAGTTAACTGAACCGAAACTGTTATAAATTCAGTTTTTAAAAACTAAACCATAAATTAGTATACTGAACTTTTAGTAAAAGTGGATCAGTTTTTTTAAGTATAATATATTATAATTAATATAGTACACTACAGATCAATTATTTTTGCCCAGCCCTATCTCTCTCCACTGAAAAGCAAAAAACCTCATGCTAACCATCAAAATTCAAGCCACAACTAAAATTAAGCCACGACTAAAATTTAGCCTCTTATCCACGCTCAAAGTTCCTAATAAGATCAAATAGTACTTCAAAAGCAATTTTAAATAACTAAATTAATAAATTAGAAATTCTAATTAAAAGTAAATAACAAATTTGTTATTATTTTTCTGGACACATTGTAAATTTTGTCTCATGATTATCTCTCTCACGAAGCTCTCTAGCATATGGAGATAAGTTTCTTCCTGGAATTTCATATATTTATTTGCATTTCTGTATAAAAAAATTTCCTATTTTATTAGTTTCACATTGTATAACTTAATACTAAAAAATAACTTCTAAATATTTATTTTCTAGAAAAAATGGTTTTAGAGTACACCATTCGAAAGTAAAAGATGACTTATAAATTATAAAATCCAAAAGTAAAATATAACTTCCAAAATTTGAGAGAATTAAGAAAAAAAAAAAGCTTCTATATTATATAATCTTAAAGTCATTTGGGTTTTGGATTGAACCATCCATACATTATCTGGCATGCACAATTCATATATCATTTATTTTCTAGATTTTATAATCTGGAAATTATTTTTAACTTTTGGGATTACACAATCTATAAATCTTTTTTAATTTTTAAATTGTACAATTCAAGTATTTTTTTTATATTTACATTGCACAATCAAAATGAAATATTTTTATATGGGTGCAAAAAGAAATTAGTGCAGGTAGAAGCTGGTCTGCAGTACTCAGATTGAAAAGATGTTTTTTTTTTCTTTATTGTAGAGTAAACATATATATTGGATCAAAAATCTCAAATTAGTTGGTGTATCTAAAGGTTTTCTTATATTTGTCATGATTTGACGTGAAAACATAACCATATACACACATCAAGCTAGTAGAACAAACATATACTTAGATTATTATCAAAGAACTGATATTGCATGCAGCTGGTTGAAGAGGTTACCAAGACAAAATATATATTGTTTTCTTTATACATAAATTTCATTTACTCTAGAAGTGTGTTCCATTATGATTGGTACATTATCATTAATTTAATAAAATATTGTTTAATATTTGATGTCATTTTCTCATTTATTTCATTTCAATCTTTAATTGGACTTAGTCCAAGAGTTGATTTCTTCAATTTATTTTAATCTGCATTGAATATTGTAAAGCTACTTCTATAAAAGTCCATTCAAAGAATTTGCTTTTAAATCTGAAAAGAATGGTGTGGTCAATGTTACTATTTCTAGGGGCAAGGGTTTGTCTATGTGAAAATAAAACGGTCTGGTGCATCTCATTAGAAGTTTTGAAAATTCTGATCTGTGTCTAAAATGTGATGCGAACATGTGAATACTATATTATATATCTGGTATTTTTGCGTCTTTTGTAGCCTGATAAGTTTTGATTTGGAATGAATCATAGCTTTCGAAGGATATATGGAACATATTTCTGTTTAAATATATTGTCTGCTTTTGAATGGACTTAGTCAAATTCATGGAATTAGAGATTGAAAAAGGTTTTTAATTATAATTGTATTTTTATTTTCGATTTAAAAATTAAATTTTATTTTTGGTTTATATATAAGTATTTAATTTCTATTTAGTTTTTTTAAGTCTGATTAATTTTAATATAATATCTGGGTTTTAAATTCTATAATTTTTTTAAATTTTTAATTAGTTTATTTAAAAACATTTAATAAGCTAAAAGAATCTACAGAATATACGAGTTAAAATGATAGGAAATGTATAATATATATTTTAAAGAGTAAAAAAAAAGATGAACATAAAAAAAGATTTTATAAGAATGAAAAGTTGAGTAAACTATTTCTAAAGATAAAAATGAAATATGACCTTTATTTTATGGATTAAAAATACATTTAAAATTATATATACATATTTTATTTAAGGATATTGAAGCATTAGCAATATAATTATTTTGAGGGATATTATTTGTGTAGTGAATTTTACAAAATTGAAAAGATATACAGTGTAATAGAGTGATAAACACACTATATTAATGCGTAAACGATTAAATAAGTTGTTGCATGAATAATACAAAAGTTCAATTAATAAAAAGAATTAAACACTGAATAAATAACAAATTATCGTTCATATATCACTTTTAACAAACAAACAACAAATTATAGGTATCAACAATTGAAAATTGAGTATTTTACAATCGTCACAACAATTGTATACATCATGTTCTAATTTTTACTTTTGAATGATAACTTCCCTAACGAGGATTATGTTGATTCCTTTTGTCAAATAGAAACACTGTGACCCAAACCTTAACTTCTCTTTATCTTAGAATCCCAGAAAACATCATCTCATATACATAATATAGTTACAAAATCCTCAAAATCCAAACGGTCTTCCCATGAAAACTCTTTAGAAGTAATAAAATTAGAGTTCCCTGTTAACAAATTTGAACAATTAGAATTTTTCTTTTCTTCGTGAGTTTTTGTTCTTTATTTCAAAAATAAAACAAAAAAAAAGTATTCTTAAAAGATTATATAAAGAAAACAGTGACAAGTTAGACAAAATTGATATATGTTTTGTATTAATAAATGTACTTATCCAACACATCAAATTATAAAAAATTAATCTCCAAGTTGAGATGAAATTGATGGGTACCAATCAGATCCTCTTAATCATTTGATTAAGTTAAACATGTTAATAATCATATTTAATAGAATTGAATCATAATTAGGTTGATTTTAATTAAAAATTCGTGAAAAAAAAATCAATAAATACAAGTCAAAGGTATAATTATTGAAACTTTCGCAATGCATTTATTGCCACATTAATTGTTAAATCATTCAAATATCGAACTAATTTAAGCATTTGAGTATCTTTAGCATGTACAACCGATTTGGAGAAAATAAACAACAATGAAAAGAGTTTAGGAGTGAAAAAGACAACTTGATAAAAATACTCAACCTCATACACCTGAAACATTTTGATGTCCACCATGGGACCGAGCGGAATCTTTAAACCTACATGTTGACCATAAGGAATATGATGAGCAACCAAGGACAAAAGGAGACCGTCAACAATCAAATAGACTCGTGGAGATTATGAGATGAATGCAACGGGCAATATGTAGAGGAAGTATGAGGAGGAAATAAGGATGCTAAGAGCCGAGAGTGAGATTATTCAGCAAAAGAAGGAACAAAGGTCATATGTTGTCCACCCCAACCCTTCAGGTCTAGTTAAGCAACCTCGAGATGAGTTAGAATGAACAATCCAAGCTAGTATCTTCGTTGCAAGGAAGGATCATCGAGATTCCATCGCAACCATTAAGACGATCAATCTATTGTCATTCGTCGTAGGAATCAGAGAAGCCCCTCTTCCTAATAACTAGACGATGCAAATATTTGACAAGTACGATTGGTCTATGGACCCCTACGAGCACATCCAAATCTTTATGAACTAGATGGCGTTGTACACCATGAGTAACGCCATATGGTATCTGGTTTTCTCTACCTCGTTGAAGAGAGAAGCCCTAGCCTAATTTTCTACATTGTCGGCCAACTTTATTGACTACTTTGTAACCATTTATGCAAAGTTTGGGGCCTAGTTTGCAATGATCCAATCGCCTTAACTAACGTTTATCGTTCTCGTCAACATCAGACAAGACAAGGACGAATCTCTTTGGGCTTTCATAGAGAGGATGATAAGAAAATGGTGCACAAGAAACCATCCAAGGGGAAGGAGAGACCAAAAGACCCCTGCTTTAGCAACTACAACCCTCCCAATGTTCCATGGACCAAGATATTGGAAGAGACCCTCAATGCCGATATGTTGTTGGGGTCAAGGAAGAAACTGACCCCCTAACATCGATGGTAATACGATTCCCTATACCATTGAAACCTCGGCCTCCCTACCAAGGAGAGCTTAATGTTAAGGGAAAAAATCAAGGAGCTGGTAAAGGTCAACCACCTAAAATAGTTTGTCAAGAAGAACCAAGTGCAAAGGAGCCCGCCTAGCTGAGAACATAAAACTAAGTGGAGGAGAGAATCTTCCTAACCTAGGAGTAGGAGTAGAAGCTGCAACAGGGACTATCCATTAAGAGGTTATATCAACACGATCTCAGGAGGATTCGTAGGAGGAGGATAACATTGACATGTAATAGGCACATTAGAGATCTCAAGTTGGTGCATTCAATGGAGCGAAGAATCAGGAGCACGTCAGCCATCACCTTCACCGATGAGGACTTCAAGGCGCTAGACTCTGATCAAGATGATGTGATGGTTATCTCCATCAAGTTGGCTGACTATGGGATTGGGAAGGTCCTAATTGATCAAGGAACCTTAGTTAATATTTTTTATTGGAAAACATTCATAAAGATGAATATTTCTGAAGACTTGATTGTATTTTTTTAACGGGAAAATTTTTTATTTATTTGACAAACGAGTGGACATGCGTGAGTACCTAGAAATTACAGACCAGGATCGAATCAAGGAAGGATGACCACGAGGTCAAAGTACACTGCCTGTTGGTTAAAGGTAACATGTAGGGATGCCAAAATAATTCGCGCCCGCGGATATGTACAGAAAAAATTTGCGACGGATAATTGGTATCCATGAATATTTATTATATGAGGATTAAGGATAACGGTTATTTTAATACCCGCTTCTAAACTTGATCGGGTGCGAATATTACACTATCTGACCCGTAAATACTTGTTACCCGCTAAATAATTGAAATTATGTTTTTATCCTTAGGTTTAAATTATTTTTATTCTTTTGCCTCTTTGCCTTTTCCTCCATCTGTGCAACAACCTTTTTACTTATCCATTGACTTTATTTGGATATTTGTTTTAAATATTATATGTCTATTTTTTGCAATTTAATTTTAGATTTCATTTAAAAACTTATAAAATAATTTTTTTTAAATATTCAAGGGTTGAAAACGGGTATCCAACGGGTATCTGCGAGTTGAAAAAAATCGGCGAATTCTTTTATGCAGATATCTAGCGGGTAGCAGGTCAGATAACAAGTACAGTTTTATCCGGCGGGTCGGGTTGTGGGTAGGCACTATCCATGTTTGACCCGACCCATTGTCATCCATAGTAACATGTCTTACAACATATTATAGGTCGATCGTGCTTGAATGCATTCGACACAATCTTATCCACCCCAGACCTGGCCATGAAGTTCCATTCATATAAGGGAGGAATTTGCATCGGATAAGCTAACCAATTGATCAGCCGAGAATGCTACATTGAAGGCCAGAAGATCAGAGGTGGAAATGGCCAACCTAGATCCCTCGACCAACACAGATGGTCAGATAGAGTCTCAAAGGGAAATAACGAACCTCAAGATAGGTCAATAGGACAACCAAGTTACCAAGTTCGGTAGCGACTTGAGCCGTGAGTAGGAGCAGAAGTTGGTGAAGGTGCTCCTTAAGAACAAAGACATGTTCGTAGACATACACTCAACAATAATGTCGCACAAGCTGACTATCTTCAAGGAGGCAAGGTCAATCACCTAGAAGAAGTGTACGCTTGAGGAAGAAAGGCGAAAGGCGACAAAGGCCAAGGTGAAGAAGCGGGGAAGTTCTTAGGCTTCATGCTCACCGCTTGGTGCATAGAAGAAAATTCAGTTAAGTACACCGCATTCCTTAGCTTCACTAATGTGTTTCCCTTAATCTCTTTATATAGGAATTAAATTAGGCTTTGTTTTGAGTTTTTCTGTTATTATAACCTCCTTTCTGATAATTTAATCTACTCTAATTATCTTTTAAATAATCAAATATCTTCAAGATATATTCTATTGTTTAGAGATATAAAAATATTTGAGAATATCTTTTCTAGATTAATTTTTTTTTTACAAATATTATCTTTTGATATTCACTAAAATAGTTAAATAAGGTAATTATTTAACAATATCAAATAAAATATCTTAATACATATTTTCCTTAAATTATCTTTTATCATAAACATTTATCAATTATCAAAGCCCTTTTTATAGAAAAATAAAGAAAGCTGCAAGATCCATTTTTTGTTACTTGTTCCATCTTCTTAGCTTAGCTAAATTTCTTCACTTTTTCATATCATGCTTGGATTGACTTTTTGTGGTCTTGATTATTTGTTATTCTTGAATTTATCTTTAAGGTGTCATTAAACTATAACCAATTTATTTACATATCTTAATGAGCTCAACTTAGCTGTAGTTGCACTAACACACTTCAAAATATCCAAAGAACATTTACGTAACTAAAAAACTATTTTTAACATGTTTTTGTATCTCATACTAAATAAACCCAATTATGAAAAATTCTAATTAAAATATTCTATTAAAGTACAAAAACCAATTAAGAATCCAATATTAAAGGCTAAATGAGGACATAAATATGCATTCATCAATCATCCCCATCAAAGAATAAGTTGGACCCTTATTGGTAACTACAATCTTGAAAAATCCATCCTTGAAGCCTTTGTAGGAGGTTGCATACAGCTGAAAAAGGTTTCGATCATTCTCTCTAATTAACGAAACCAATCCTTTGCAAGCGTTTAGATGGGTACGGTAGTGGTGGAGGAACAAAGCGGGAGTTAGGTTGATACCCAATGCCTTTCATAAGATGCGAAATGCCTGCATAGTACATAAGCATTCGAGTGGAGATGAGTGTGAGCAATGTTCAATTCCTATAAGACTCCATCTTGAAAATCATTAAACGGAATGTGAATGCACAACCTAGTGAAGGAACAAGTAGATAAAGGAGAAGTCCAACTATGAAGTACCTTTATCGTGGCACACCCGATCATTCCCTCGATAGATGGAAAGCCACACAGAGTCGTCCACCACATTGTCCTTCTAAATGTAGGACTAATAGGCAAGCTCAACTAGATTGTTGCCCCACCTAAAGTGGGTGCCATATTCACGCACTTTATGTGTCGGCCACGCATACATGAGGACTTTAGGCAAGTTTTGATGTCCTCTTCTAATGAATTCTCCACTTGGATTTCTCTACCAGTGTTGATGTTCACCCCTATGCAACCTCTCCTTGCGAACCTTGTTCCCTGATCGGTCCTTCTTCTTTAGCTGAACCTTTCTTAACAAGTTAAATTAGTGTTGTAACACTATTTACAAAATGTTGAACCCCTCTCTGATGACCCTCGATCACTTGATGACAACCCGAGTGATGATGAATACGTCATTGGTATACCTTTTGTCCTTCCAACCAGAGGAGTCTCCTAAAGAAATGTTGATGGTAAACATTTTATAAGCTTGAACAAAAAGAATTAATTGTTGAGGAGTGCAAAGATGAGTAAAATTGTGAAAATGACGAAACCACTTAACTCCCATTTATAGAAATTCTCGGAACAATCAACATGATAAAAAATATTTGTCTTGTACAATTTTTTTTTCTACTTTATAGTTTTACTAACTACTTTTTTAAATTTGAATAATATATTTTTTCAATTTTTATTTTTAGTAATTACTTTTTTTAATTCAAATATTTGATTATAATTGTTAAAATTTATTTTATAATTTAATAAAATTTTACTATAATAAACAAAAAATGACTAATATGCAACTGTTTATAATATATTATGTGCTAATACTTTAATTTTGGTCATATATATTTGGATACTTTTGATATTATGTTAATTTTTATCAGTGAAATATTTAATCTATAAAACAATGATACTCTTATGATAACAATAATTTATTAGATTGACAACCTTAATACATATTATTTTACTTTGGATTCATACAATACTCCATTCTCATATGTATCATGTTTTTAAAAGTTATTATACACCTTTCAATACAGATATAAATGTTATATCATATCTATTATTTTCAAAATACATATATATCATATCTATTATTTTCAAAACAAATGTATTAACGTATTGTATTCTATACACATAGCATGCGTGTGTCTGTATACTTTGAGGTTGGATTTTATATATATTAACATAACTAATTAATATTGATACATTACAATGCCTTGATTGATTCTCGAGCTGCAAGAATAAATTAAACTCATTATTTCTCATACTATTTCTTCGGCCCGACCTGAGAATCCTAAACGACAATTCTAGAGTAACTATTTACAGCTTCCTGTAAACCGCACTGCCGACGGAACTGAATGCATCTTTCAGGTTCCAGTTTAAGATCCTCATTCCATTTCGCGTTTCTATTTGAACAGAAGAACTTCTTTTGGCCTTTGAAGAAGAGACAGGACTGTGGCCGCAATATGCTTTGATGAAAGCCCTGCTTCTTCAACCTGATCCTGGGGTGACCCATGATCAATGTACCTGTCAGGAAGCATCATTGCTCTCCACTGCAGGTAAAACCAAATTGGGTTGTTGTTAGAAATGCACAAAATAGGGACGTATCTGAAAATGAAAATCATATAGAGAGCGACTTCTCCATGGAGGAAGGTTTACCTTTACAGGTCCATCGAGAATACCAGATAAGCTCAAGAATTGTGAAACATGTGATCCAAAACCACCGATAGAACCCTCTTCCACCGTGATCAGTATTTCATGCTCTTTAGCCAGTAGCCTGATGAGATCGGTATCCAAAGGTTTGCAAAACCTAGCATCAGCGATTGTCACATTAACGCCTACTTCTTTAAGCAATTCCGAGGCATGCCTGCATTGTTGGACTACTGAACCATATCCCAAGATAGCAACTCTGCTGCCTTCCATCAGAATTCTGCCTTTTCCTATCTACATGAACAAAACAATTTCAGTTCAGTGGCCAGACTTTTGAGTTACCATTTTGTTTAGGATATACATATATATCAGTCTCTGACCCTCACCTCAAGTGGGGTTCCTTTGTTGTTGAGTGGCAAAGTGGCTCCAATTCCATTTCCCCTTGGAAATCTGAAGCAGCTTGGTCTGTCATCTATAGTTGCTGCTGTTGCAACCATGTGCATCAGTTCAGCTTCATCTGAAGGAGCCATGACCACCATGTTGGGCAGGCAAGCCATGTAGGCGATATCAAAAGCTCCACAATGCGTTGGTCCATCTGCTCCAACCAAACCAGCTCTATCCATGGCAAATCGAACAGGTAGCTTTTGAAGATCAACATCATGGACTACCTAGATAGACGTAATAAATCACCACAGTGATGATGTTTTCTTATCGCAGTTAATAACTCAAATAAATTAGATAGATAAGGAATCAGTGACCATATTGGCTTACCTGATCATATCCACGTTGCAGGAATGACGAATAAATGGCACAAAAGGGCTTGAGGCCTTCAGCAGCTAACCCAGCAGCAAATGTAACAGCATGTTGTTCAGCTATCCCCACATCGAAACAGCGGTCGGGAAACCTTTTGTGGAAATAATTTAGGCCTGTACCACCACCCATTGCTGCGTGAATGGCCACTACCTTGTCGTCTATTTCAGCCTCCTGTATCAAAGACTCAGCAAAGTACTGTGTGTATGAAAGTGTTGAGGATTTTGCCTTAAACTGCTTCCCTGTTTTTGGATCAAACTTTACAACCCCTGAAAATATGAGAAAGGATAAGTGTGTGTTTCGATTCCAATATTAGTTTTAAATCACGCAAATTATTAGCTACCTTAGTAAATAAGTACTCACTTCACTTGGTTTCAAGTTGAGAGATTAATTGTAAGTTCAAAATTGATTGAGTTATATTAACAGTGGGTAACTTTTGCATTAGGTCTAAGAATTGATTTCACAATTTCAAGTTTCTCATATTGCTTTATTAAGAAATATCCCTTTCTCACCGTGCATTCTATCAGCTGCTTTTTCTGCTGGGGGGTATCCCTTCCCTTTTTCTGTCACAATATGGATCAAAACTGGACCTGGAGCAGGCATTGATTTGACCTTTTCAAAGATGGTGACCAGATCTTCAATGTTATGACCATCCACAGGACCTATGTAGTATAAGCCAAGTTCTTCAAATAATGTAGATCCAGAACCGCTGATCATGCCTCTTGCATACTCATCCACTTTGGCTGCAACCTGGTGTGTTTGTCCTCCAATTTGTTTGGTGATGCTCTTCAGGAAAAAAATTGGAGTCAAATAAACACCACAATTTGTCATGATCACTGAGATCATGACGTTGACTGCGAATATGATAAGTTTAAGAGGCTTACTTTTGCAGCTTCTCTGAGTTTGCGGAATTCTGTACTCGCTTGAATTTTGCTCAAAGCACTGCTGAGGGCACCGACAGGACTTGCGGGGCCATCAAGTGTGGCCGTTGGTAAAGAGACTTGCTTGTTGTCATTAAGTACTACTATCATGTTAGAATCAAGGAACCCAGCATTGTTCAGGGCCTCATAAGCTTGGCCTGCTGTCAATGCCCCATCCCCTATCACTGATATGATGCTGTTCTTCTTCCCCAGTAGATCACGTGCAACAGCCATGCCTAATAAATATTCAGAATTGTTGCTCAATCGGTGAAATAAGTGCTTCTGCACATATGAATATGTATTGATCTTAAAATATAAGAATCTCACCAAGACCAGCAGATATGCTTGTAGAACTGTGTCCTACCCCAAAAGCATCATGAGTACTCTCATCCCTTTTAGGAAAACCTGCTAGCCCCGAAGTCTTCCTAATGGTGTGCATCCTGGACCTTCTACCTGTAAGAATCTTATGCGGGTATGCCTGCAATTTGATTACCTTTTAGAATCTCACATAGCACACGCACCAAACATGGTATAATGATGGAAAATTGTATTGTACAGAAGAGAATAAAAAATATATAGAACTCTAATTTTGTCACGAGCAATGAATTTTCTCTAAATGAAAATTATATTTCTTTTGTTGCTATTTAACTTGTGTTAGAAAAGAAGAACAAATGAATAAGACGAAAGATTACCTGATGACCAACATCCCATATAATTTTGTCTTCAGGGGTGTCGAAAACATGATGCAAAGCCACTGCTAACTCCACCACTCCCAAGCTTGAACTAAGATGCCCACCAGTGTTTGACACACTGTGCACAATATCTGCCCTCAGCTCTGCTGCAAGTTGCTCTAGATCCTGACAAATACATTCAACACTTTTCATAAACAAACCAACAAAACTCACAGAAAACAAACACTCTTGTGTGAGCCACGGACAAGAAATATGCTGTGGCATGTCCTTTAGGCCTTAAAATGATTCCTAATTTTAAACCTGAGTGGACAGATTCTTCATGTGAATTGGGTGGTTAACTGTGTCCAACAATGGTGTTTGAGGTTTCTCTCCCGAGTAATTGATCTTCCACCCATCTTTCTCTTTCCTGATAACAGTCTTCTCGACTTCACCCGAGTCACTTGCTGAAACTCTCACGAAGAACTGACAAACAAAATAACACATCATCCATCTTTGCACCGTCAGTGAAAAAATAATGGTGAATTTGTTGTTAACAAAAGGAAGGAGTGATTCCTTAAGGAATCAAAACCCGAACACGAAATGAAGGAAAAAGAAAAGCACTATATGATGTTGACAGAGGTGGTGTTTAGTGTGGTTAACTTGGTAGAGCAGAAAGAGCACTGGAAAGTGTTGTTAGAGAGATGCAGAGTTGTACGTATGATTCATTCACCAACCTTTTTTCTGGTATCATAGTATGGAGTTGGAGCTTTGGGTTTGTGGGTTTGGGAGAAAGAATGGTTTGGCTTAACAAAGGTACCACCACAGAAGGCCATGGCTGCTGAGAGCAGATAGAGAAAGAGGTGATAATTATGAAGCAAAGCTTCCTTCGCGTTGGTATTGCATTTAAACTGAATTCTGGAACTACCCTTTATAGGGAGCTAAGTGCATTAACAAACAAAACCAAGCCTCAACAATTAATTTTATTTGGAAAATAAAACTCACACCCCTAAAAAAAATTGACAATGATACTTTAATAACATTTTTTTACAATATTTTAGTTTGATCTACATGTCATTTTATGATCACAGAATAACACGTAGATGATGTTAAAATATTGTCAAAGTATTATTATTCTTAAAAAAAAATACATCCAATTATTTCTTTGTTTATTTGGTCTACTGCACTCTGTGTTTGAAATCTAAAACATATTAGAATTCCTGCCTTAAAATAATTGAAAAATTAATAAGAAAACTGAAATAAGAAGTTTTAAAATTATTCTTAGAAAAAAGTCAATCTGAACATAAGGTAAGGTCTGCAGAAATGACCGGATCAAGCAGCCGAAGTTATATTTTGTAATCCATTTTCTATTTTTAAAATCTAATCATGTTGGTCTTCTGCTGAAGATGTTGAATAAGTTGTAAACGTTGAATATTGTTACTACCATAGTAGATCAACAAATATTTTTTATTAAGACAAAGGTAGATACTCAGTGTGTTTTTGCTATAGTTTTAAAAAAAAAGTAAAAGAAAGAAAAGAAGTTAAAATAAAACATTTGTAGGATGATTGTTATAAGAAAAATTGATATTATCCACATTAAAATTTGTTGATAAATGTTGATAATTACACAAATGAACATAATATTAATATATGCTAATAAATATTCTAATATTTTTAATAAAAATATATTACCCAAATGAATACAATGCTAAGAATTTAAAATAATATACCATTTATAAATTCTCAAAACCTAAAATTACACGAATGTATAAAATCTAACATGTTATTTGAGTTTAGGAAAAATGGGTTTTTCAGATAAATCTTTTTACTAATTTTGTAGTATAATAGTAAAAAAGAGTTGCTAGTATTCATATATTAGTAAAAAATGTTTGTATGTTTTTTTAGATATTAAATAAATATATTGTTAGATGATATAGAAAAAATGTAAGAAGCAAATGATCTAAAAATACAAAAGTCAAATGATAAAAAAAATATAAAGAGTAGAAGATTTGAAATTGGAAATGTTAGTCCATGTAAAGATGAAACAAAAGTTTCATTATTGGATATGGAAACACGAATAAATATACTCTTTTACTTCAAATATAAAGATGAGATAATGAAATTTATATCTGTTCTTAGTTGTCATCCTATTATTAAAGTATTAATTAATTTTTATTAAAATTAAATTTTTATATTAATTGCAATATTAAAAGTATTTACTGATATATTTATTATGGAAAGAATAATAGATAGTAAAATCATAAATAAAAAATATATATATTTATTATATAAAACTGTAATACATATAAAACCTCTTAAAGGCACGCTGGCACCACTAGGCCAAGGATAATTTAGGAAAACACAGTAACAGAAAAAAAGAAGAGAGCATGCGCCATAATAACAAAAATGATCATTTTAATATCTATATCTATACATAAGTCGTTTTGTTTCTGTACATAGTTTCTTATTAATTTTACTTTTTAATTAATCGTTATTTTAAACTAAAATAATTATGTTTTTGTTTTTATCATGTAAAAATTCGTCAATCTAAATTTAGTTAGGTTTAATATCTTTTTTGGTTCCTCGAAAGGGGACAAATGTTTAATTGCGTCCTACGTTTTTTAAAAAGTTCAATATGGTCCTAACTTGTGAAAAAAGAGTGCAATTAAATCCTTTTTGGTAACAACTTTAATTTTTTAACGGGCCAGGGTGTACTGAAGTTTGTAACGTGTGTGGGGAAGGTTAATACGTGGCTGTGTGAGGTTACCACGTGGCTATGTGAGGGTAAACGTGTGTAACCTAGTGGTGGCGCACATGCAGCGGAGGCAAAATCCTCCCTGGGTTGCCGTTCTCAAATGCGGAGAAGAGGGAAACGGATTGCCCCCTTTTGCGAACAAAGAAGAGAAAGAGATGGGAGAGCTTGGCGATTTGCGCAGCAACTCGCGACGGCCGTTGTCGACGTCGGTAGCGGCGGCGAGGACGTAAGATGGGAGAAGCTCTCACGCGCGGAGATGGGCGAGGAGGAAAAGGGGATCTGAGGCTGTGGCCAACGGCAGTGGTTCCGGTGCCCGTGGCGCTTGAGGTCGCCGTCGACGCCGAGACCGGTAGGGGTGGTGGCGCGGTGGCTGGTTTGAAGAAGCAGTGGCGTGGTGGCCGTCTAGGCGGAGGTGAGCGCCTCTGGTTTTCCTCGCACAGAGAATGGGAGAACCCCTAAGGATTTCCTGAGCTGCAGAAGAACGAAAAGGTCTTGGGCCTGTTTCTGACCCAGCTTTCAAAAAAAAAGAAAGAAAAAAAAAACATTGCAATGTAAGAACACTGTTGCCTCACACAGCCACGTGGTAACCTCATATGTGCAAGTGGTAACCTTCTCCAGACACGTTGCAAACTTCAGTACACCCTGTTAGCTGGCCCGTTAAAAAATTAACGCCGTTACCAAAAAGATTTAATTGCACTCTTTTTTCACAAGTTGGAACCACATTGAACTTTTTAAAAAACGTAGGACGCAATTGAACATTTGTCCCCTTTCGAGGGACCAAAAGAGGTATTAAACCATTTAATTATTATATAAATCAAAATAATTATGTTACCATTTTCCCTTTTTAATAATTAATTTTTTAAATTCAAAAAGTTATTTATAATAAAAAAATATATAATAATTTTTTTTACTTATTTTTAATAAAAATCATTTTACAATTTAATAAATTTTTGCTAAAACATTGTTGGCTTGCCCAACGATAATGCTTAAGGACTGTGTTTGTGTGAACACTTATATCAATGTCATCATTATGCATAGTGCAGACTAAATATACACTGTTGTATGAATTAAATACGTTCTACTACGTTGAATTTCAATTACTCAACCGTCTAAAGTTTTGGAATTACAATACACAGAAATTAAATTTGAAAAAATAAACTAAGAAAATTTTGAAAATTATAAAAGAAGATAAATTAAGAACAATTAAATACTTATGTTAGTACTAAATGTTTTACTTTAAATAAATGAAAATTAAAGCATAAAATTTTATATTTGAGGTAGAGTTATTGTTAATGGGTTTCACCCTACCACATACAAGGTTAAACCGTTAAAGCCTTTGACTAAGGTAAAACTTATACACTAAGATCTCATATCCCTATCAACATATATATTATCATTCTCTACTTAAGAGATTAGATGATTATTAGAGAGTCAGAATAACTCCCAGTATAATTATAACTTAACACATATACTACTTTAACAACCACCAATCCTCCTTGGATTAGTACCAATCATTCACATATCATTATAAACCAACCATTATTTTAACATCCACATAATCACACACATTAAACATATAATAAGAGATATATGCAAATTTAGTTAAAATATTTTCACTAAGCCACAAGATCTTCTCGCTCAGCGAGTAGTGTCAGACAACATACTCGCTCTGCCATCAGATCTACTCACTTACTAGGTGATACTTGACAGTACATTCATTCAGCCACCAGATATGCTCGCTCAGCAAGTAGTGTCTAACAACACACCCATCCAATGACCAACACTAGTGCAGCGAGGGGCTTTTACCGCGGTTATTTTTCACTATACGTCGCGGTTTACGAACCGCGGCATATTCAGCCGCGGTAGTAAGTCAGAGACTTTAGGCCGCGGTTATGACCGCAGTATATAGGTTGCGGAATATGCCGCGGTTGTCCAAAGAACCGCTGCCTAAATCCTTTTTTTAAAAAAAAAAATTTGTCCACTATATGCCGCGGTTCGGGTTACAACCGCGGCATATTCTCCTGTAGTTTTTTAAAATTGCAGGTCTGTTTTTGTGATATCCACTACCACAAAAACAGACCTGCATATAGTAGTGTCTTGAATCTCTGCAAAAGACAATTCATATTAGTCAGTGTATATGAATTCAACATTTGGGAAAAAATCAAAATTTGTTAAAGTTATCAAAATTTGTTAAAGTTACCACTAATGAAAAAATCATGTTAAGAATGCAAAAGGGCATAAATATCTGAAACAGGGGCGGCGAAAAAGCTTGGTGCAACAAAGGGGAATGGCAGCGGAGAGGAATGACAGGCGTTTCAAACGATTTTGATCGGCTAAAACTGTTTTTTATCGTCAAAAATGGGAAATGACCGAACAATTTTGAGTTTAAACGGTGAAGAAACGAGGAAACTGAGATGGGTGGTCGGCGGGAGAAGAAAACTCGAAGTTGTTGAGCGTCTGCGCGAACAAGACGATACTGTTCCAAAGTTTTATTTTTTAACTCTGACTGGGGAATCTACCGCGGTTCACTACTTAACCGCGGTATAAGATGGCATTTTTGAAATTATTTTTAAACTATATGCCGCGGTTCGGCGGCAACCGCGGTATAAGATGGCATTTTTGAAATTATTTTTAAACTATATGCCGCGGTTCGGCGGCAACCGCGGTATAAGATGGAATTTTTGAAATTATTTTTAAACTATATGCCGCGGTTCGGCGGCAACCGCGGTATAAGATGACATTTTTGAAATTATTTTTAAACTATATGCCGCGGTTCGGAGGGCAACCACGGTATATTCCTCTAAATATTTCAAATTCATTTTAAATTTATTTCAGGTAGGAGAATAGGTTGCGGTTACTCTGAGAACCGCGGCATATACCCCTGTAACTTCTGAAATTCTCTGATTCAGTCAGCCCCTGCAATAAATTGGCAGGGGTATATGCCGCGGTTTTCCAGAGAACCGCGGCATATATGCTGTTATTTAATTTTTTTTTCAGACGTGGCGTCAAAGGGGATGGTTGACTGGCGTATATGTCGCGGTTCCCCTCTGAACCGCGGCATATTCCTTCGATTTATTTACAAAACTGCCACCGCGCACCATTATGCTGCGGTTTCTAGTGAACCGTGGCATAATGTGCGCTGTAAAAACCCAATTTTTTACTAGTGCAAATAGCTTGTTTAACAAGAATACCATTAGAACTTACATATTTAAATTCTCCCAAAAGTTGCCCAACGAGTATATTTTTTCCTAGCAACAGTCAAGTTAGTGAACTCTCTAACTTTGGTATCGCCCAATGATATTTTTCTCACCAACGACTACCAAGTTAGTAGCTTTCTAACTTTGACTTTGTTTAGCGAGTATATGTTTACCTAACAAGTTTGCATAACTATGAACTTTATGTATGTCATTTTAGCCCTGAGTCTAACACTAGCCTCAAACTTCAAATTAAAAACCATCAAATTATACACAATTCACCTCAAATACAATCTCAACCATATACCATATCAACATTTCAACGTACAATCACTAAAGACAATTCAAAAGTCCTAACTCAACTGAACATGTTATAATTCTTTAGGCAACTTAGTTTCATAAACCAACTATCATACAAGCCTACAATAAGCGATTATAAGTTGTTATCTGTTAAAATCAATGTAATTAGCTCCGTTTACTTGGTAGATGATCAAACCGCTTCAGAACCCTTAAAACACCTTCAGATGCACAATAAGCTCTATCTGCCCCTATGAACAACAAAAATACGATCAGGACACACCATTAAAACCACTGATTTGTAGATACTCTTAAAGATGATTCAGACCCACATGCAAATTAGAACAATATACATGAATAAAAAACACACAAACTAAGGAAAAAGAATAGAAACTAACATACTTTATTGCAAAAATTAAACAAACAAAATTGAAGATCTTGCCTCAAGGATTATTCTGACGATTTCCAATATTCAAACTAACGAAGAGATGGTTAAAAAATCTAAAAAAAATAATGAAACTCATTTATAAAAGTTTTATTTATACTTTAAATTTTTATTATTAAAATAATTGAAATTCATAATTCTAGACTCTTCCATGTTATATGTAACTAAAATTTATAGTACATAAATATTTTTAAATATCTAAATTGCGTTATAATTAAAATTAATAATGAATTTAGATTTATGATAAAGTATTACATTATAATACATTATTATATTTAACTATTACAAATTTAATCTAAAAATTAATAGAAACATGATATTGATTAAAAAAAGCTCGTAAAAATGTTTCCATTAACAAATATAATGCTCAAAAGTACTATAATTTTTAATTTATACTAGCGGAAACAAAAATGTTATTACACCTGTATGCATTTTTTAAGTTTTAAGATAGAGAGGTGAAAAATAACAACAACAAAATGATCTTAATATTAAAGTAAAAACTATGATTAAGGAAAAAAAAAGAGAGAGAAGAAATGTATGGAAGTTTTATTAAAAAAAAAATAAAATTGTCATTATTAAAAATAAGATATAGTGTAGAAAATGAAAAATAAAAATATGGTACGATGTGAATACTTTGACAGTATATATAAACGAATTTACACGTTGTTGGTATCTATTATATGAAACTGTAATAAAAACAAAAAGAAACACTATCAACAAAAGAAGTTCCAGGGTGCATAAAAGATGTATTAACAGTAATGGCAAAAGGTTCCACTTTAATTTTGCACAAAAAAAAGCAAATTATTACTCATGTGCCAAAGAGATAAACATGGTTATTAAGGTAAATTAACATTTTCAAAAAACAAAAAAAAAATCAATGTTTTCCACACAGCAAAAGAGGATGAGCAGTTAGGTATTAAGGTAAACTAAAATGTGAAAAGACCAAAAAACCAAAGTTTTATATTCAGTTGTCAACAAAACAGGAGTGGGTATAAAAGTAATCTCGCTAATATTTTTTTTTCTTAATTTCGATAATTAAAGTGATGTGAAAATTATTTAAGTGACATGCTTTCATTTTTCAAACATAAGCTTTTGATAATTTATTTTAGATTTTTTAACAAAAATTATTATGATTTTTATTTTAGGACATTGGTTAAAATTTTACTCATCAAATACGAGGTTCTCGTTTTGTTTTCTGGGAGAGGATCAAAAAACTTCTAACACCTTCGTAATTTTTTGTTGGGTTAAATATGTTTTTCGTCCTTGAAGTATAACTGATTTTTGGTTTTAGTCCCTACTCAAAACTTTGATGGCATTTAGTCCTCATTGTATTGAAACATGTAATATTAATCCTTAAAAATGGACGGCGTCAAGTTTTTGTTGATCTGGCAAACGGTGAGGCCAGGTCCTCTGCCAGCTTCTGTCTTAAGTATCTGCCACGTTGCATTTTTAATCAATGGAATGAGATTAAGTGATTGGCACGTGTATGGGTGATTGAAATCAGATTATGAATTAGAGCTCTTCTTCATCATTGGGGGCAAAGTTCGAAGCTTCTTCACCATCTCAGTTGGGTTCTTCTTCGTAATCTCAGTTGAAGGTTGGAGTTTGTCTTGTTGAGGAGGTAAGATGATACGTATTGTTTTGGTGTTCTGAGTGTGAATATAAGTATTGGGGATTTAGGGTTTGGGTGTTCTGATGAAGGGAAAACCCCTGTTCCAGCGCAACCCTTTTTGTTAACAGCGCCAGATCTAGCTTGCAAACCGGGTCGTGACCCTGATCCGAAATGCGAAACCTGCTGATTCTGGGGCTTCGCTTGAAGAGGACGACGCCATACAGAATGAGGCAAGGCGCATATGCAGTTCATGGCTTCATAATCATACCTAATATCACGCAAATCACGTACTTTGTTATGAACTTGTGGCTGCTGCTGCTGGGTCACCCAAGCAACCTTCTCTTGCCTTCCCCAAACTGAAAAGCAGCATAAGTTTACCCGAAAAAAAAAACAACCAAACAAAACAAAAGGATCCATCACGGTGATGCAAACAACACCTCTTCTCCAAACAAAACAAAAGGACAGTCATGGTTCACGAAAAACGCTCGATTTCAATCACCCACACACGTGTCAATCACTTAATCTCATTCCATTAATTAAAAATGCAACGTGGCAGATACTTAAGACAAAAGCTAGCACAGGACCTGGTCTCGCCGTTTGCCAGATCAACAAAAACTTAACGCCGTCCATTTTTAAGGACTAATATTACATGTTTCAATACAATGAGAACTAAATGCCATCAAAGTTTTGAGTAAGGACTAAAATCAAAAATCAGTTATACTTCAAGGACGAAAAACATATTTAACCATTTTTTGTTCGAAGTCGTCCAAAATCTTATGCTTTTATCTTCATCTTCACAGGTTCGATACGTTAATAAATTAGGTTATCTTTTTTCTCTATTTTTAATCTTCATAAATGTTTGGAGTGAATTTTCATCATGTTATTGATTTGACTATTACATGTTCCATGATTAAATATTAATTCTTAACATATTATAATTTATTTTGGAATAAAAGTTTTTTTTTATTCTGAATAATAACTAAGGTTAAATTAATGTTTAATTTTTTTAATTGGTTTTGCCAATAGAGAAAAATTATGTTCTCAATAATTTATCTTAGAGTATTTGATAATGTTTTACTAGATCTTTAGAATTAAGTCATTCAATTTTTTTATAGTTATTACTTAATTCGTAAGTAATTATCAGAAGTAAAAGGAGTTAACTCAAACTATAATAGATTTATTTATTTGAGAGTAATAATAATTGTTGTTGAATTTGTTAATGACATGTTTAGATTGAATTTACTGACCGACTGATTTTGGATGAGAGAATGGGTTAAAGGATGCGTTAACCTCTCCAACCTGACCGCCCTCAAACTCTTCTTCTTTGGTGAGTTTCCAGCAACATGTCCTCTTTGGCCTATGTATCATCATCTTCAACTCCTCAGTCAAATCCACCATCTCACTCCCAATCTTAAATCATGCATTCACATTTATTTACACTCACATTTTCATTTCATTTGCATTTTGTAGCTTCTCAGTGTCGTTATTGCTCTTCTTGCGATGGTGAATCTGGGAACGGTTGTTTCAGATTTGCACGTGGTCAAGCCAGATCCAAACACTGTGCAATGAAGGTTTCTTCCAATCGAGACCCTAAGAGAGAGTTAGGAAGAGACAAAAAGCGAAGAAGAAAGTTACAGAGGAGTGAAATTGGAGGATTGAGGGATCTGAGAATCTGAGAAAGACAAAGATTAGAGGAATTGTTTAACGTTTTCCATTGCCAACAAAAAGCACTGAGGTTTCAGTTCTCATTATGACAGTTCATTCATCATCCATTTCAGCCTAAACCACCGCTTTAGATGTGCTCCATTTTAGCGCCCTGAACCATAATCATCCTTCTGCATCGCTCCATCTTTCACCTCGGCAAAACACGAACTTGTCTTTGGTGTCGAAAACTTGTTGAAGAAGGCGTGCAAGACAAGAAGAGGATTTTGAGGGCGGTAAGGTTGGAAAGGTTCATGTCTGCCCATATCAGCCTGCCATGTCTCCATATCAATCTACTAAATCGTCACCTACGTACTAAACAACGTTAATGTTGATATAATATACAAGGAACTACATTTGCTTCTTTTAACAAATATTGGGAACACATTGAGAAAAAAATATTATGAAAAAACATTAAATAATTTATATAAATATTGAAATTAAAACTGCTATGAAGCGTAAAATGAATTTTCCTTTTAGGTCACCAAAGCCCTCCTAAATTTTAAAATTTAAATCTTAAATTCTAAATTCTAAAATCACTTTTAGTTACATTCATTCTAAATGTAATGTAATTAAAACTAATTCACAACCTATACTAATTAGTGCAATGAAACTGAACCATGTTCAAATTCAGCATAACTACTTGGGTCTAAATTACTCAATCATAATAGTATAATCCTAATGACTGGTTTGATTAACTACATATCGGTCAACCACAATCCACATATGAAGAACATTGGTAAAATTGACTTATTTTAAAACCATAATTAAAGTATCTTTTGTTATAAATACAAGAAGACGACATCTGAGCAATTATCAACTTGTGAAAGATTAAGGATTGAAGCGTGAAAGGACAACTCACTAGTGTAAAAAAAGTTTTTAACATCACCATTTTGATGTCAGAGTGATATCCAAGGTAAACAAGTGTGGATATATTTTTGTAAATAATTTGTTAAATTTGACTTTGGCCAACTTAGCTCTAAGTCAAGTTGTTGTTTAACGTCTGTCATATGTTGAGTATCTGTCATGTGTTGAGTCTCTGACATCAAGTTGTTTTAGAAACATAATCAGAAATAGCACGAGCCTTATTTTCTTTTCATTATTCTCTTCCTACAAGCTTCCATCAAGGTCACCCAACAACTATGACGACGAGGAGGAGGTCTAGTGTAGTTTTTGTTTGATTTTCATTCACATTAATGTTATTTTGTTGTCCTATAACATTTTTCTTGTTCTCACCAATTCATTTTTGTGTAGCATTTCCAAATGCATTATGAACTGTGTTCTTAAGGCTTCAAGGTCACCCAACAATGATGGATTTAAGGTTGACATTTTCTCATTTTCTTTCATGTTTTAGGGTTTTGTATAGTGTTCATATATAAGATATTTCTTACGTCTTTAAATATTTAGTGGTGAAAATTTGAAAAGGTCATATAACTTTTGTTATGAATATCGTATGGAGATGATCTTAAAATAAAAATGGTTGGAAATGAGTAACAAACACCATGACAATTCTCAAAGGGGATTAGGTTTCTTAAATATAAAAAAATCATAGTTTAAGGTATGTATTTTCTTTTCACATTAATTTTCACCAAAAATTTTATACTTTTTTGTTTTATTTGAGATATTCATAGTACTTAGAAAATTCTGAAATTTTGTATGATTGATTTTTCATAAATTCAATAAAAATAATATTGATAAAATAAAAAAAACAAACAATTAACGCCCTGATTCAAAAACAACATACATGAATTTAACGTCACCAACTATAATATCAAAGTTTTAGAAGAGGTCAAAATTTTAAAATAATTAGTTACTATCGATAAAAATATTTGTAGAATATCGTTGGTCCTACAAGTGTAACGTAAGCAAAACTTGTGGTAGCCACAAGCAAGAGACACGGCATGAGTGGACATTATATATTGCTCATGTGATAGTTTACTTTGTTCAACAATGGTGTTACTGGTTTTTCTCCTGACTAATTTCCACCCATCACATGGCCTACTTGCTGAAACTCTCACCCAGATCTCTCACAAACACGACTAAACGCCATCCATTATTGCACCATCCACTGCACAACAAATTGCACTCTTTGTTCTTTTTCAACCAGAAGTTACAAGATTGTTCCCTTAAGAAATCTAAACAAAGGAACACAAAGAAAACGAGAAACTTGTTAAATGGCAAGATCACAAAGGGCAATCGAAACTATTTAAAATTTGTATTCGCGATTCATTTAACAAGCATGGAACGAGCTTTTGGAATGTGGCATTGGAAGAAAGCTATCGGTTTCCAAAATTTTATATCTGAAAGGTTTTTGACAGAGATCACTGAGACTATCTCATATTGTGGGGAATATGAAACGAGTAAATAGAAAATGAAAATTACAGTTATTTAAATTGAGGAGAAAAATATAAAATAAAAATAAATAAGTAGATAGATTATAATTGATTTATCTAATCTAATGAAATAAAATTTCTATTAATATTTAAAAAATATTTTTTAAAATATTTTTTCATAAATATATTGTAAAAAATATATAAATTAGAGTTAAATAATTTTCAAATTCAAATAAAAATTAGAATAACATTTAATTAATTTTGTGTAGAAAGTTTAAAATCAATATTTTTTTGTATTTATTTTATCTTATTGCGTATCTGTTTTATTAATTGTACTTGCACTTTTCCCAACAAACACATTGTGGATTATGAATAAAACGGGCTTTCATAAAAGTAGTTGTGTTCGTTTAAAATGTGTCTGAAATGTATGAGAGAATCTCTATATTCACTTCTTCAAAAAGATGACAGTAGTGTCAGATCCAAGGAGTCAAGGTATGCAGGCAGAGATCCTTTTCTTCCTCTTTTTACCAAAATCATAAAATTTTAGGTTAAATTTATCATAGTGGATGGATTTTTTTTAAAAAGATATTATTTAGATGCATAAGTCCTATTTCAAAACAAGATTTTTAAAAAAAAAGTAGTAACTTAATATATAAATTTTTATATGTAAATATTGTTGACACGCATAATTTCTCTTTTTTATTATCTGTAAGTTTAATTTATATATGCACGACTCTCTTTTTTTTATCCAAAGAACGAATGATTTGTTTTCTTTTTTAACTTGTTAATACAATATGTAAAAGTTGTATTTTCTGAAACGATTTTCATGTATTTATTTAAAATATAAAGTATAGGTTTTATGATTTTAATGGTTTGTTAGAAAATTTTTACTCAAACTTCTAGCACCTTAGATGTAATTATGTACTTAGCTTATTTGAGATTAGACCTGCAAGATAGGAGATAAAAATGTAAGGACGCAGAAAATTTGTGTAAGATAGGGGTGATAAATTGGGTTTAGGGTTTAAACCAACCTAACTTTACTACACAAAAAGGGTTAGGATGTGTTTTGTCACTTAAGAAGGGATTAACTTTTACAACATTGTTTGTTGAGTTATAGGGTTCGTAGACTAGTATGCTGGTTTTTGTTTTTTTTTTTTCTATCATCGAAAATGTAATTTCACGTAAAAAAGGAACATGTCAAAAATGGATTTATGTCAGACTGTCGAGTAAGTTGTTGTCGGGTTGTATTTGAATAATTTATCAGTCATTTTAATATATCAAAATATGTTCACATAAACGTCCATATCTGGATTTAAATTTATCAAAACATCAAGTAAAGTGAAGTGTTACCACAGGTTATAAACGCATTTCAATTTTTTAAAAGATGACGTGAGTCGCATACGAGATGAGTTCCATTTAGGTTTTTATCAATAAAAAATAAGTTAATTATTCAAATTTCATTTCATAAAAACTATCATCTTTTTATAAAAATATATTCCTTTTAGCATATTTTATTTCTCTATAAATTTCTGAAGAATTTATTCATCATTTCTTAAACAAAGTTTACCATAGAAATCCTGATGAAGAACAAAACAAATTTTTATGATCATAATTTCTCTTAAAGTGAGTTTCTCTTTGGCTCACTTCTTGGGTTGATTTTGGAAAGGTTTACACACATGAAAGGTAGAAGTTACGTGGTCTTTTTAAAAGAAAGATGAATCTTTGTTAGTTTAGATCATAAATATATAGGTTCAAATATTTTATTAGAGTCTTTTAGGTATAGCTTTAACTTTTATCGTAGTAGAGTTGGAAACTTAAACTTAAGCTTGAGAAAATGAGCTTTAACAAGTATAGGAAGTTAACTAGATAGTACTTTATAGTCGATGGTCTAGATGTGAAGGTGACGTAGTTATAATATTTTATTTTATGTAGGAACTGTGTGTTGTTTGAATATATTCAAATTGCTTGAATCTTCATTTGAATATTTGGTGATAAGTTGTGTATTTTAACATTGAAAAGTTAAAATATTTCAATTGAGTTAAATTGGTTCAAGTTGGAGTTATTTTGGAAAAAAAATTATATGATGCGCATAAAAATGAAGAAAAATCACAATTTGAACTATTAGACTCATGTCATATTATGTAGGTTTTCTAAATTATGTGGAATTTCTAGGTGAGAAAAACTCTTACTAGGAGAAAGACTAGAGAGTTTTGGTCACTTGGCGAGCTAACTTTCATTAGAAAAATTCAATTAATTGAAAATCTAAGAGCTTTGGTTACTGAATGAGTCAATTCTTGTTGAGAAGTTAATTGAAAACTTGAGAGCTTTGGTTATTAGTTGAGTAAATCTCATCTAACCAGTTGTTTAAAAAAAATCTCTAAATGGTTGGGTGACTATTTTGATTCTTGGGTGAGCATAACATTTGCTTAACAACTAAAACTCAATAGGCGTGCTAACACCTTTGGTTGGACAAATTGAAACATGTACTTAATTTGCTAGGCAAACATTGGGGGAGCCAAAGTGTTTCTTGAACTTTGAAAAGTTAAGCTTTCAAGTCTTTCTAAATGTTATTTTTTTTATTTCCAATGTATTATTAATATATTGTGTTTGAATATTATTAGATTATGGATAATTAATTGTAATTTGTTAACATTAAAACTGAGTTGAATGTATATATGAATGAAATATATAATGGTATGATTGAAATATGACATATGGTGTGTGAAGAGAATAATTATTTATAGAGACAAAATACCATGTTGAGATGTTTAGAGTATATATTGAACATGGAATTCTCAAGGAGATGATCTAGACTATTGATATTGGACTCATATAAAGGAAAATATTAGGTGGCAAGTCGAAGGAGGTTCCTTTGACCTAGTCTGCGATGTGAAAAGAATTGTGTTTGGTGTCACCTAGGTCACCAATTTATTATGCTCACATTGACTTAAATATGAAAAAGAAAAAGAGGTATAGGTAGGCAACCAATGCATCCTCTACAAGTTTGTATAAAGAGGTTAACTTTTAGAAAATGTTTTATTCCATATACTGGGGTTTCCTCTATTATTAGTTAAGTACCCATTGAGGTTTCTTATGTTGTTATCTATCTTGTTCATGAAGAGAATATTTTTCTGTTGATTTAATGGAAGATCCAAGAGAATTTGTGATTTACCCATTAATTATAATTATTGAGGTTTTCTTGCATTAAAAAGTTTTAGTGTCATTTGATTCCTCTCTTATTTGTTTTTTTACATTTTATTGTTTTACATATTATTTCTAAAGGAAATAATTGGTCTGCTTTTGCTTTTGCTTTTGCTTGTTATTTTATATTTTTATGATCTTTCTAACAACTCATATAAAAGCTCTAGTTAGGAGCTTTGATTTGTGGTTTGAAGATGGAAGATAATGATAATGTTGGAACCATGATTAAATTGGATTCTACAAATTATTCAATATGAATATTTTGAATCAAATATTTGTTATTTTGCAAAGAATTTTATGATTCTATTGAGGAACAAGGTGTTAATTAAACTAACATATAAATATATTGGAGATTAGAATAAGATAATTAGGTAGACTATTGAAGTGATTAGGTGATGGATAAATCAATATGCTTATCATCATGTAGCAAGTGAGACTCTAGCTTACAACTTATGGAAGAGATTAAGCGAGTTGTTTGAGTCTATAAATTCCTTGAACATGACATTCCTTATTGGAAACTAGTAAACTTGAAATACAAAAATGATTCTTCAGTGGTTGTAAACCATAATAGTTTTCAAAATATGGTGAATCAGTTGATCACTTTGGAGATTGTGTTAAATGATGATTTATTAACATTGTTGTTGATTTTCTCATTACCAAAAAACTAAGAGACATTAGTGGTGTCTCATAGTAACTTTGCTCTTAATGGAAAACTGACTTTTGGCATGGTCAAGTATAGCCTCTTAAGTGAAGAAACTAGGAGGAAGGATTGTTATAAGGTTATTTTATTCAAAATGAAACTTTAGCCACGAAGTCAATAGGAAAAAATATGTATAGAAATTCTAAAACATTTAATGATCATTCTCAAAGATTTAATTATCGTAGCAAATTAAGAGAGAAGTCAAGGGCAAAGAAAGACATCACATATTTTCATTGTAATAAATCAGGACACATGATTGAAGGGTTCAAGATCCTCAAGCGAAAGAGATCAAGGGATAGAGGAAACATAACAACAACAACAATAATAAAAAAAAAAAGAAGAAGATAAAGATAAATTCATTACTACAATTATGTTTGATGGTGAAGTTGTCATTGTTTATGAAAATGAATATGTTAATCTCACTAGCTAAAAGTATAAATGGGTTAGTGACTTTATTGCCTTATTTCATGTTACACCACATCATGATTATTTCACATATTATATCGTTGTATGTTTTGTACATGTGAAGACGGGAAACCAAGGGACAAGCAAGGTTGTTAGCATTGCAGAAATTTGGTTGGAGACTAATGCCAATTGCAAGTTACATTTGAAGAACGTAAGACACATCCCTAATATTTGCCTCAGTCTAATCTCTATACACGTACTTGATGAAGATGATTATCATAATTCCTTTGTTGATGGAAAATGAAAGTTCACTAAATAAAAATGGTAGTAACAAAAGGAAAGAAGCAAAATACTATTTATTGGACATCAATAAAGTTGTCTACGCCTCAAGTGAATGCAATTGAGGATTGTTCCATAGAAATGTGGCATAAATGACTTGGTCACTTAAGTGAGAAAGGCCTTGTTATACTTTCAAGATAGGGGTTGTTTTTTGTTAAAGGTACATTTCTTGAAACTTATTATGATTTTCTTGTTGGTAAGCAACATGAAATTTCTTTTCATACTTATCTCCCACGTAGAAGACCATATGTCTTGGATTTAACTCATACTAATGTTTTCACTATGGATGCTAAATTAATTAGTGGTTGTTTATTTTTACACTTTTATTGATGGTCGTTCTATAAATGTTTGAGCTTTTGTTTTGAAATTCAAACACTAGGTACTTGATGTGTTCAAGCATTTACATGAAAGTGTTGAAAGAGAAACAAACAAATCATTAAAATGTGTTGGAGTAGATAATGGTGGTGAAAACAAGAATCCTTTTGAGAATTATTGATAAGAGCATGGCATCAAACTTAAGAAGACTATTCCAAAGAAACCTTAGGACAATGGGGTTATAGAGAGAATGAACCACATAATTAATGATAGAATTTATATGCACACTCTCTTATGCAAATTTGTGTAAATCTTTTTAGGGTGTGACATAGAGAACTGCAGTGGACCTGATTAACCTTTTTCCTTTTATATTGTGCATGTTAGTCTTCTTTCACTTACATGTGTCTTTTTAATCATCTATATGAGTCTTTGTTGATATGTGATCATAATGATATGTCTTTATCATTCTTGTAATGTTTCTATGGGTAAATATTGGAGAAAGCTTCACTGGTTAGGGTATTGTAAGCTCGAAGGAATTTGAGATTCCTTAGAGCAAGTTCATTTGTCTCTCAGCTAAAGGAAACTAATTGCACTATTTTTAACTCAAATTTTGAAAATTTTAATTGTACGGTGAATTGACTGATTGATTTATATGTGTGATGAGTGTGATATGTTGAAATGTGAAAATGTTGTATGATTTATGTTTCAGATTAAATGGTTAAGTTAATAAAGATTGTGTAATATGACCTTCCATGTTTAAAACAGTTTTGAATTATGAGAAAGAAGTATCGAATTTATCAATTAAATAGGTATAAGTTCCTTCAAAAGCACAAAACACAAGTGTTGATATGAGTGGCGCCAAGGTGATATTGAGCACTCAATTTTGCGAATGGTTTGGCATTAAATGACGCCAGGGTGTCGCTATTCTTGTATTGTAGGTTTGGAGCATTTTAACTCTAGGGCGTTGAGCGCGACTTGTTGCGAGAATAATGACTTTGAACGTCACCTTTTGCGGGAAGTCTAACATGGGTGCCACCTCTAAGCTTTAGTTGTATGTTTGCTATCTTCTTCTTCTTGGGTTTTTTGAAATGAATATGGGATGGAACTAATGTTTGTTTATTGTAATATTTATTAGCCTTTATAGCAATGATTATGGTTACAGACAAGTATGATGATGGTGTTGAGAGAATTTCAAGGAAAAATTCTCTCTGTTGATGAATTTTTAGTGTATGCATTGACATTAAGGATTTAATAAGGAGATATCATGATCTTCTACCAACCATTCAATTCATATAGAGAAGAATGGTGGGGGAAGAGAATGATATAAAAGGTCTTAACCACTGGATTATTTTGGTCTTAGGTGCGAAGGAGATAACTAATCTTGTAAATAGTAGAATGATAACTCTTATGTTTATGACTTTGGAGAGTAATACTACTACAAGTACAAGTAGAACTTAATGTCAAAGATATGTATTTGATAATTGAGTCTAGTATGAGTCTTTACATGTGATATAGTTATTTTTGCAAATGAGTTATTATGATAATATCATTATGTTTGTTTTATAGAAAAAATATTTCTCACTTTAGGTTACATATTGTTTCTTTTGTTGTTTTATTTGTTTTTTTTTATGATAATCACTAAGCGAAGGAGAGATAGATGTTAAAACATATATGATGAAGAATGATAATACTCCAGAATATTTTTTCTATTTGTCTAATAGTTTTACTCAATTGATTTAGATATATTTTTAGTGTATATATTATAAGTTTTGTTTAATCATTCGCGTCTTGTTTTATCATTCACATATTGTTTTATTATTCATTTTATTATTTGTAAGCTCATAAAATTGCCATAATATTCTTAGTATGACTTACTTATCTAGATATTCATTTTAAATTTTGATTTATATCAATAAATTTTACGTTAAATAAGTCACTGGGGTAAATAAAACGTACCTCATAACTTTTATTTACGGACGGTTATTTTTTTCATTTTATTTTGTAGGTCTACCAAAGAGGAAACAACTTCTGGATGTTTGTGCGATATCATCTGGGCAAACACATCTGATGGATCAAAAATTGTTCTCTATCTTTATATACCTATAAACATAAATCATTAAAAATTAAATAAAGTTTGAAGTAACTTAATTGATCTATATAATAGAGGAAGAGATTTATAAAGTTCACACGTATTTCTTTTCTTTTATTTTTTTATGATTAATTATGTGTGACTCTTCTAGTATGAAACAAACACACACACACACACATATATATATATATATATATATATATATATATATATATATATATATATATATATATATATATTAACATGTAGAAATTTATAAAATGGCACACGTAATTTCTCACAAGTAAAAGCTAGAGTGGAGTATATTAGCATTTAGAAAAAGAGAAAGATTTTCAAACTTCAACTTTTTTTAAAATATGTGAAAAGTGTAAGGACCGCATATTCTTTTAGAAAAGAAAATGTGGTGGAGGTGGGCCTCATGTGGGCAGCTGAGCATGTGAAGTGGTGGAGGCGTCCTTTGATGATTGGTATGGTAGGGAAGGGCTTCACGGGGGAACATGATTTGCAAATGGTTTGAGAGAAACATTCTCGCTGCTACAGAGCAAAAAAACTCACGGCTGCCACATTTGCTTGGAATTCTTCAAGAAAGAAGATCAAATGGAGAAGAGGGGCCGTGACATCTCGGCATGGCGGCACTGGCATTGAGGGAGGAGAAGCTACCGAGAGAGAGCACCACGGAGAAGAACTTCACGGTCCCAAGACCAGTAGTTGGCGGCAGAGTGGTGTCCAGCTTATAACACCAACAACGTCCTCTCATCCAGAAGCAACAGCGCTTGGGTGTAGTCCAGCAGCCATGAGCAAAGGGGGCTGGAATGGAACGCGAAGAAGGCAGCTGATCCACGTCCAGTAAAGCAGCTCGGTCACAGCACTTGGAGGAGACGGTCCAGCAACTTGGTTGCAGCCAAGAGAAACCTGGAAGCTAACGCTGAGATGGAAGAAGTGAAACGTTGAGCTGGAAAGATGAAGAGCACACCGAGAGGGAGAGTGAACAACAGCCACCACTTGCCACTTATTTTGGAGAATGATGGGGATGTGTTGAAGCAGCTCCAGCAGAGTGCAGAGAGGGTCACGGATGAAGGCAGCAGAAAGCATGTCCAGCAAGCAGAGAACTGGGACGTTTGGGACCAGCTGCAACGTGATTGCACGGTGAAGCAAGGAAGATGAAGTGGTGTCATGATAGAAGCTTGACAAATGAAGCTACGGTGGTGATGAATGGAAGAAGATGGCACGCTGATTCTGGACTGGAGCTGCACCTAGCCGAGAAGGGAAGCACCGTGATAAGAATGGAGGGCCCTCCCTCCATGTACAATGTGGTGATTAATTAATTGAATGAAGTCACTAGAGACAAAACTGTATTGAAGCTGAGTACATTTTATTAAAATATTGGAGCATGGAATGCGGGAAAAGAATCATGACCCACACACACATTCTCGTTCCAGTGGGCAACAAAGAAGGAGCGTTGATTGAAGAAAGTGTGTTGAAGATAAATGAAAGAGAGGTCACGGGAAGTAATTAGGAAGTCACGGGAGTTGTTTTTTTTTTTGGAAGTGGGGAGCAAAGAACGTTCGTGACTTCCCTCTTGTGTTTGGCACCATGCAAGCTTGGAAGATAAAAGGAGTTGAGGGGGTTATGCACCGGGAAAGTTTCTGCACTGGAGGGGAAAGAATCCTTGCTTCCTTACTGCCATTTTTGTAAGAGAAGGAGAAGTTCAAAGCTTGGTGGAATTGTTTGGAGCTCCAAGTTTTGGAGGAGTTAGACTCAAAGAATTCACAAAGGAAGTCTTCAAGAGGTAAGGGGAGCTAGATATTTTGTGTGATTAATTGTATGTGCTTTGTATGATGCAAATCTGGGTAAAAATCTGGGAAGAAAGGGTTGAATTTGATGTTTCTGGAAATCTGCAATTCTGCAGAAATTCTGCAGAACCGTTCGTCCAATTTGGTTTCAAATTGGACGTTCGTCCTAAAATGGCTTAGCCAATTTTTGAACGTTCGGTTATTTGTTGAACGTTCGTCCAAATAGATAAATTTGTGAAAGTTCGTTATTTTTCTGAACGTTCGTCTAATTCTAGTGAAATTAGACGTTCGTCCACCGGAGTGAGTGTTCGGTTATGAACGAACGTCCGCGTATGTTCGTTTTTGAGGTATGAGCGTTCGTCCACAAAAGCTTGCCGTGCGTTCGTCCAAGCTTCGTTGTTGCGCGTTCGTCCAAGCTTCATTGTGGCGCGTTCGTCCAAGCGGCCTGTTGTTGAGCGGTCGTCCTAAGTGAGCGTTCGGCCTGTTCTTGAGCGTTCGGCCAGATTCCCATAACGTCCGTCCATTCGGTTAAAATAGCGTTCAGCCTAAATATCAAAATCAATGTTCGTCCAGTTTGATTAAAAGAGCGTTCGTCCGTTCTTAAATTGCCGTTCGTCCAAATTGGTTAAAAAGCGTTCGTCCGTCCGAAAATGAGCGTTCGTCCGTCCGAAAGTGAGCGTTCGTCCAATTTGGTCTGGCCCTCGGGAAATGACGTTCGTCCAATTTTTGGCAGGTGTTCGGAAAAACGACGTTCGTCCTGGGACGTTCGTTCAAAACTGTTAGGTGCTTGGAAAGTACGTTCCAATAGTGTTTTGTATAAGTTGGATTTTTTTTAGTATTATTTTCTCTTGAATTGATTTTTGTGTATTAATGTGTGGAATATATGTGGTGATGTGATCTGTGAGAAAATATGAGAATGTATGAAATATAATAAATTATTGTGATTATCTGATGTAAATGTTGAAATTTGAGAATTTTATGGAATATATGTGATTATATGAGCTATGAGAAATATGAGAATGCATGAAATATGATAAATTACTGTGATTATATGATGGGAATGATGAATGTGAGTATGATTCGGAAATCTCAGGGAGAGATGGATGAAAGAGGTTATGTGAAATATTGTAGTTGTGTCTGTATAATTGTAGGGGCTTTGAAATGGTTGTCTATCCCTAAACTCAAAGCATTGTTCACACTCAAGTAGAGAAGAACAATGTGAGTGGTGAGAGTAGAGGAAGGTCCTCGTCTATGGTCTTTGAATTTAGACATAGGCAGCTTGGGGGATTTATGTTGCTAGTGTTGGAGAAAGACCAGCAGAACTAGCAGGTGTAGAGACGATCAATAGTCCGATAATTATACAAAATCCGGATGAGTCGTGTGAGTATGTAGATTGTGGTTTAATAAGCATGCATAAATATTTTCTGTATTTAAATCTATGTATGATGACGTGAATTAACTATACTAGGAGATAACATGCTTTTTATATCTAGCTCACCCTTGCATTATTTGTGTTGTGTGCCAATTTGGATATATGTCTTTGGCGATGATCATCCACTTGGATGGGAGCAGATGCTGTCGAGGAGAGTCAATTGGAGCAAGAGTTGGAGAATGCTGATGTTGCAGAGTAGTCTTCTTAGAAGTTTCCTGATTGATCACTTATAGTGATCAATCCTTTCTAGCTGTTCAAGGTTTAAATTTTCACTCATTTAATTTGGATGATTGTAATTTAATAATTAAATTACACGTCGTATTCTGACTGTTCTCTATATTGGAATGATGACATCTTTATTATGTAATATTTGTTATTATATAATTGGGATGTTACAAAAAGATGGTATCAACTACTTATGATGAAATTGTATCTTGCTTATTAGTATTACTTTTTGTTATTATTATTATTATTATTATTATTATTATTATTATTATTATTATTATTATTATTATTATTATTATTATTATTATTATTATTATTATCACATCTTGCAATAAATTCAATAAGACGGTTGCAATAACTTTTGTAACATTTGATTTTATTATTTTATAACAGTTCGTTGTCATCAAAACAATTAATAATGATAGTAGATTATTAAATAATACATACATATCCAAGGGACACAATACTTTTTAAACACAATATTTATCATTTTCTTTTATTTATTTGTTTTAATATATCATACTAACAACAAGATGATGCTAGCATTTGTTTTCGTAAATCTTTATTACGCTGTCTTATAGTTTTTATAAATAAACATACATTATTATTTTTTATTTTATATTATTTTATTTATTATATGAATAAAGTAATCAAACTCTTCATTATAATTGTTTGTTGTATCATAACATTAAAATATTAATAAAATAATTTATATACAAATAAAGATTTTCAATCTATATTAATATATAGATAATATTAGAAATATGGTACTTAGTTTTGTAGAATTTTCTATTATTCCAATGATAAAAATCAATAATAGTATTCGAACGCGTGTGACACGGGGTCTGAAATTTTATTTCAGTGTTCACATATAAACAATTATAAAATTAATAATAATTTCTCGAATTTATAGCAAAACAAGTACAGTTACCAACATGCTCAAAACATGGGTGGCCTTCTCTTCTGACGTAAGCGCACTATCTAACCACGTGTGAGTATATATATATTCTATTTTTCATATTTTATAAAAAAAAATTACATTCCTCCCTTTTTCTCTAAATAAAATGTAATATGATATTATTTTGGTATATATATACACAATTTTATGATCATTAGTAAATATTTTTTAATTTTGATAATTATCATTATTTTTTACTTTATTAATTTCTATTTTAATTAGCTAAAGAAGAATGTGGAGATGTATACATTCCATTAGTATATGTAAAAATGATACACTTCCAATAATGGATAATAATTTTAATTAATTATGGCAACTGATTATTTTATTGTTGTATGACAACTGTTTATTTTGTTATTGGGATGGAAATGCATGTGTGTTTCCATTAGCTGTAAATCTAACAATAATAATAATAATAATAATAAATATTTAGGAAAACCATGCCATGTTATAAAATATATGGAAGCAAGGATTGAAACTTTGAATTAGTTGTTTAAGAAATACAAGACAATAACATTAGTTTATTTTAGTATCTACCGTAAAGATTAATCTAATTTTCATTTTATGAAAAGTATTCGATATCATTTATTATTTTTAATAGCATTTCTATCTTTCATTATTTTTATGTTTAAATTTATAAGGTTTCATATGACATGGTAATGGTGTTTTTTTAATCACATAATGTAAATAATATGATTAATAAGTGATTGTGACGTGTAAATTCATATTTTTAATTAAAAAAATTGGAAAAATAATTAAACCCAGTTTGTTTGTAATTGAGAAAATAAATTAGAGAAAAGTGAGTGTCTCTTTGAATTAGGATTCCTAACGAAAAGAAAGTGAATGTATGTTCGAATTAGGAATGAATAAGAAACAATGAAAATTAGGGTTTACAACAGTTTAAAATTTAGTGCGTATCTTTTTATTTCATTTAAATATTATATATAACGAACTCAAATGAAAATGTAATTGTCCCTGAACTCTAGAGTCCCGATGTCAATGGGTATCCCATGCTTATTAAGGCTGGTGCATTAAAGTTTTTTACTATGTTCTGTAATCAAATATCCAAATCCGTGGCTATGTGGAAAACTAGTGTCCCAATTTACATACTTTTTTCTTGATTTGGTGATAATGGAAATTAGTGCTCTAATTTTGCATACTCTTTTCTTTGATTTGGTAATAATATCTGCAGAAGAATGCAAATATTTAATTCCCCCTATAGACATGTCTATTTTCTCATCGCCTTTGCTCACTTTCTTTCTAAAGCCAAACCACATATCACAAAAATTATTAAAACCCTAAAATCGTTTAATTTGAAATTCATATAAACACTAATTAATTTTCCAAAATGAATCACAACTTCACTTACCGATTCCTAATTATTTTTTCCAATGAACCTTAATTTGAAGAAAGAAGTCTGACTTTCTTTCTTAATTCCCTAATTCGAAGAAAGTCATGAGCTTAATTAACTTTTTTAACATTTTCTTTAACTAAAAATAATAGTATACAGGTCAAAATCATTAAAACAAAACAAAATAACTTACCCACCTCATTTAAAAGAACATATTATGTATGTCACCTTGTTTAATTATGTTTGACTAAATTTAACAACATAGTTTTAATTCTAACAATTTTGAAAAAATTAAGATTTAATTGAGACGAAAAATAAGTAGGAGATTTATTTGAAATTTTGAAAAAAAATAACCTAAGGAATGATTAAACTAATTTATAAATTTGTATCAATCTTTCCAGTTTAATTATAAATTATTTTATAATTAAATATTATATATTAAATTTATGAAATGAAAATAAAATTATAACAATTATATAAGAGACTAAAGGTTTGATCTTTGAGATATATTGAGAATTATTTTTTTTCTTTTTATGTATTCTTTTGTCTGTTATGGACATATTATTTATGATTGAAGATAACAAATAAATTTGTTCTCATGTGCATTGTTCAAATATATTCCTATTTTGATAGAGAATTTTTGTACTGGGTGAGAATGTTAATTAGTAATACATAATGTTTTCAATTGAGTATGAGAAAGAAGATGAGTATCTACTAATATGCTCGATCCCCATTTCATAACCCTCTTAATATTTATCTCATTCCAAATTCCGTTTTTATTTAAATTACTAAAATACTCATAATTAATTAGATAATTATATATATATATATATATATATATATATATATATATATATATATATATATATATAATTTTTCGACTTTGGTTTTATTGTTATTTTTTTCTTTTATTATCAAACATTTTATCTCTTTTTACTAATTGTTGTACTTACCATGAAATCAATTACATTTTCAATATATTTTCTTTTTTGTTATAATTTTTATGAAATTATGTTTAAATAATATAAGTAAATTAAATATTTTTTATGTCTCATATTTGAATATTTTTATTCCTTTTTAATATATTTATTTATTGTTTATTTTTCTTGCATGAGAATAGCTTTCAATTTAAGTGTTCACCAGGGTATAAAAATATTTATCTTTTTTATTCTCTTATTCTTAATTTTTGTTTTATTTGAAGAATTTTTTTGTTTTGACAAATCAATTTTCACTATTTTTGAACAGTTTAACTAATTTCATATGTGAAAAGTTTTCTTACACTAGTGCAAAAAAGACCTTTTAATGTCACCACATTTAGACGTTTGATCCTCGAATATCCAACGTAAAAAATGACCGGTGACATTTTTCGTAAATAAAACAACTATTTAGACGTCGGTTATGGAAGGGTTTGACGTCTAAATACTCATATACGTCGGCTCCCCCAAATAGACGTCAAAACTAAACGAAAAAGTTAAAAAAAATAATTTTTTATTCTAGACGTCTGTTATGGAGGGAACCGACTTCTGAAGCACTTTAGACGTCTGTTAATTGGGGGAACCGACGTCTAAACCCTAAACCCAAAAATTTAAAAGGTCACTTTTTAACTCCATTTAGACATCTGATCTCGCCACTCCGACTTCTGAAGCACTTTAGATGTCTATTAATTGGGGAACCGACATCTAAACCCTAAACCCAGAAATTTAAAAAGTCACTTTTTAACTCCATTTAGACGTCTGATCCCGCCACTCCAACTTCTGAAGCACTTTAGACGTCTGTTAATTGGGGAACCGACGTTTAAACCCTAAATCCTAAAATTTAAAAAGTCACTTTTTGACTCCGTTTAGACGTCTGATCCCGCCACTCCGACTTCTGAAGCACTTTAGACGTCTATTAATTGGGGGAACCGACGTCTAAATTTTGGCATTAAAACACCGTGAACGCGAGACAGCTGTTACGCGCACTCATTGTTCATCATCTTCGTCGTGTTTTCTCTTTACGGGTTACGCTTTTCAGGTTCATTTTCTCACTTTTGTACCGTTTTAAATTAATTTTACTCCGATTACATCACTTTTTGATGCATTATCTTTCATTTGAACCGATTAAAATGCGTTTTCGTTGGGTTTTGGTGCAGTTATTCTTGTATCTTTAGGCGGTGTTCTATGGCAGCGATTTCTTGCGTTTTGTACTCCTCCAATTCCCTCCACTATGTTTTTAAAACCATCCAATAAAAGAAATGTACAATACATTCTCTTCAACTAAAATATAAAGTTGTAAACTCGAATCTCTGTGAGTCAGGAGCAACCTCAGAGACGTCTAACCTGTATGGATCGAACGTCTATATAGACGTCGGACCTATATAGGTCAGACATTTATAGAGACGTCTGACCTTAAAGGGTCTGACGTCTCATTAACGTCACCCATATAGACGTCGGATAGAGATCAGACGTTAAAAGCCCAAAATAACAGACGTCTAAAGTCTTTTTTGCACTAGTGTTAGATCTCTAAAGTATATTTTTATCTTATCATATCTTTAATTTTATATTTGTTTTCCTTTGTGTGATTTCATGATATATCAAATTGTTTTTAACACACATCTAATTATTTTTACTTATTTTTAATATTTTATTTGTTGCTTACTTTTATCATGTAGAATAATGTTTTTATATTTTTATATGATTATTTTTATTTTCTAAATCATTATGATAAGTGTAATTCTATCACTAGGATTGTATCACAAAATTCATTTACTAAAGAATTATAATTTGAGTATATTTTATGGAATTAACATGTGTGTCGTTCAAGGCATAAAGGACATGATGACTTGACATTATCCTCACCTTGTTCTGACTTATCATCGACATTCTGCTTAGGGTTCCAAATTCAATCTTAACAACTAAACAATATGGTTACACCTTGTTGCGTTGCGGGACTTAATCCAAGCCCGAAAAAGGTTTTTTACTTTGCATCAAATTAAACCACATACTTCAGTGTTTGTGCGACCCCTATCAATTCCTTTGAGTTTCATTATTGCAAACATATTCTCCAAGGGGGATACTACAACATTGTGTGGGATATGTTATAATTTTTATTAAGGTATATAAAAAAGTATTTCATTAGAATTTAAAAAATGGGAGTAAAGAGACATTTAAAATATTTTAAATTTGAATATATATTTTCTAGTTGTAATATTTTAAAAAAATTTTAAAATTTTATCAATTTTGTTTCATTAATGTTTGTAAATTTAATAAATATTTTTATTTCATGAAATTTTATTTGGTACTCTAGTTTGAAATGTATACTATTATAATTTATTATAAGTTATTTGATATTGAAGAAACAAGAATATCTTCTTTTAATATTGAATATTTAATAATATTATGTTTTATTTGTAATAATATTTTGTAAATTTTATAAAAATTAAGTAATTGATAATAAAATAGGATGAAAACATGTCTTGATACGGGCACGATATATGGGTATACCAGTTATCCATTACCTAGTAAAAATTTTATACCTGTTAAACTTAGATTGTGTTTGTGTATGGGTATAAGATAATAACATTAGAATATTTTAGTATCTAATGTAAAGATAATTCTAATTTTCTTTTTCTTAGACAAAATATTTGACATCATTTATTATTTCTAATAGCATTTATATTTTCCATAATTTTTAAGTTTAAATTTATAAATAACGATATTTATAAAATTTTATTAATTTTCCTTTAACGAAGATGTTTGATTATAAATTATTTTATAATTAAATATTATATATTAAATTTATGAAATACAAACTAAATTATAAGAATTGTATAAGGGGCTAAAGGTTTAATCTTTGAAATATATTTGAGAATTATTTTTTTTTTGTTATTCTTTTATGTAATATTTTTTGTCCTTATGGACAAAATTGTAAGTAGGAATGACACATAAACTCGTCCAGGTAGATATTGTTTGTTTTGATAAGGAATCTAATTATAATATATATATATATATATATATATATATATATATATATATATATATATATATTATTCTTAGTCTTTAGTTTTATAACTTTTTTTTTTCTTTTATTAACAAACTTTTTGGTTGGTTTTACCATGAAGTCAATCACATTTTTTTAATAAGATATTTTTTATCTTATTAGAAATTTTATGTCGTTATATTAAAATGATTTTTGTAAATTAAATATTTGTTATGTTTCATATTTAAATATTTTTATTATTTTTATTTATTGTTTATTTTTTTACATGAGGATATTTAACTTTCAATTTTAGTTTTAAATAGTATAAACCCGCAATTTATTAGGTACTATAAAAAAAATTTAACTCATTTATTCTCTTATTCTTAATTTTTGTTTTATTTGAACAATTTCTTTTGTTTTATTAAAACAATTTTCATTATCTTTAAAAAATTTGACTAATTTCATCTAATGATATATCAAATTTAACACATTTAATTATTTTTATTTATTTTTAATATTTTTACTTGTTGCTTATTTTTATAATGTAGAATATTATTTTGATATTTTTTATATAATTATTTTTATTTTTTAACTCATTATCATAAGTCTAAGACCCTAGAACTTCAACAATTTATCAAGTTGTAAAAAGTTCAAGTTATAATGTAAAATAGAATGCTGTCAAAGTTTGACATGTCTTACTATTTTAATTAGGGTTAAATATGTTTTTAGTCCCTGAACTATCAAGCGATTTTGGTTTTAGTCCCTACTCAAAACATTGATGGCATTTAGTCCTTGTAGTATTAAAACATGTAAAAATAGTCCTTAAAAATGGACGGCGTTAACTTTTGGTTGATCTGGCAAACGGCAATGCCACGTCCTCCGCCAGCTTCCCTCCACGTTGCTTATATCGTGAAAACCCTATGTTCATCTTCCTCCGAGAGAAATGCCTAACCTAATAAATCCTCCGAGAGGCGGCAACTAGGTGCGGCAGCATAAAACCATACGCAGCGGCAACATAAGTCTACCATAAGTCAGCGCAAGCATCTTGGGGTTTGATTACAGTTCAACGGCTGACAATCTTGAGAACGAGCAAGTTGAATACTCTGTTCAAGGTGCATTTCCATTTTCAAATGTTTGTCTGTTCAAGTACAATATTACATTAGTGCATTTATCTTCCTTTAAATAATTTGTAGGATATTTTATGTCATTTTTACTGCAGCGGATGGGACGGTCTTTAAGCCAAAGATGATGGTGAAAGTTAATCAAGAGCTTTTGCAATTATCAAAGAGTGGATTTACAAATGAAGAGGGGAAACAGATTTATGATTTCTTTCTAGCATTGGCAGCCTGCAATACCATTGTGCCTCTTGTTGTTGACACATCTGACCCTCTGGTCAAGCTGATAGATTACCAAGGGGAATCACCGGATGAGCAGGCATTGACTTATGCTGCCGTTGCGTATGGTTTTATGCTGCCGCACCCAGTTGCCGCCTCTCGGAGGATTTATTAGGTTAGGCATTTCTCTCGGAGGAAGATGAACATAGGGTTTTCACGATATAAGCAACGTGGCAGATAGAGAACAGGGAAGCTGGTGGAGGACGTGGCATTGCCGTTTGCCAGATCAACCAAAAGTTAACGCCGTCCATTTTTAAGGACTATTTTTACATGTTTTAATACTACAAGGACTAAATGCCATCAATGTTTTGAGTAGGGACTAAAACCAAAATCGCTTGATAGTTCAGGGACTAAAAACATATTTAACCCTTTTAATTATAACTTTTTGTAGAAAATATCAATTGAGTTGATTCTTCTTTTATTAGATAGTAGACTCAAAGAGGTTCGATTTGAGTCTCATACGCGTATTTTTGACTTCGGGAAGGGGCTCAACCGGACTGTCAAAGTTGCGACAATTGTGCTGTTGGGGGACTTGCGCCAGCGCGAGCGTTGTCAGTTTTCAGGTTTCTTATCTGAAATAAGTGGGGATTGCGTGGAAAGTTGGAGAATATGCTATAGACCTATAATGGTTGGTCCCTTGGGCCAGAGAGAAGCATGGGCATACCTCCTTTCCAATTATTAGTGCTTCTTAGTGGATTAAGGGGCCATGATATCTCTTGGGCAAATCTTTAAGTGTGGGAGAAGGAGAAATGGGTTCTGCACTTGTGGGAGTGAAGTCCTTGCTGCAAAATCCGTGTGAGAAGTGAAGTTGAGAGTTTCTGAAGTTGCAAGGAGGCTAAGGTGCTGCAAGTCTTGTGAAGATTGATTCAAGGTCTACAAAGGAAGTCTTCAAGAGGTAAAGGGAGCTAGATCCTTTTCTATGGGTTGTATGAAATACATATGTTGATCTCTGTATGAACTGTATGCTAGAAATTTGTGTCTGTGGATGTGGTTGGGCTGAGATGATATTTGAGATTGGTATGTTGATGTATGTATTCTGTTGGAGGGGTGATCAAGTGGAAGGTAAAGAAAGTATACACTGTTTTGAATAAGCTAGTAGAGTCTTGGGTCACTTTGAGAGGAAGTGAGGTAGTGATTTTGGGAAGTAGGGATTTTGAGCACATTTGGGTTGTTGAGATATCTTAGGTAAGTCATTTGTGACTTGTTAGAGTCATCAAACTGATCAAAACAGGTGCAAAATGGTTGTTGTCAACTGGTTTGGGGCTGGACACCCTCTGGTTCACGTCCGGCGCCCTCCAGGAGCGCCCAGGCGCGAAGTTCTCACAAAAAGTCGCGCCTAGTGCAACTACTGGGGCGCTCGGGCGCGAGGTGTTCGCAGAAAGTGGCTTTGTCTTTGTTTTTTATAGTTTTTGGGGTTCCGGATGTCCATTTTGGACGTTTCTTAAGTCGTTTTGGAGGTTTTGAACTCTTTTGAAACTGTTGGTGATGATTTCAAAGCCATTTTCTTTGTCTAAGTATGAGTTACGGGGTTTTGTGTTGTTTATTGGTTCTCTTGGGACTGTTATTGTCTAGTAATGTGTATTGGATTGATTAATGTTGTTTGCTTAACAAATTGTCATGTATATGGAATATTTGGAATGCATAATATGATGTGATATATGTGGGAAATATGTGAATGTATGCGATATGTTAGATTCATTATGATAAAATGATGGTATCTGATTATTCATGTCTTGGGTTAAGTTTCAAAGTGACAGTATGATTCATAGACGTAATTCCATGATCCTCAAGGAGAGGATACATGATGGTGCCTCATGTTGTGATCCATAGTGAATTCTCTTGTTGAGATTCAAGTATGTGTAGAATGATTGTATGACAGCTCAGTCTTGGGGGTGTTCCTGAAACTACAATGATCAATCATTCTCAAATAGAGAAGGATGAATTATGTGGTGAGAGGGATCTCTTGGTCTATGTGCCGGTTTTGGACATAGTGAGGGGACTAACCTTGTGGATGGTACGGAAGGTAGGATGTCCTGGTCTATGTGCCAGTTTTGGACATAGTGAGGGGACTAACCTTGTGAATGATATGGAGGGCCAGATGTCCTGGTCTATGTGTCGGTTTTGGACATAGTGAGGGGACTAAAAATGATATCACAAGTGGGGAACCTCCCGTTGAATTGCTCATCAACATATCATCGGGGATAAGTGTATATTGGGTATTGTGGAATGAGTGTCTATTGAGTATTGTGGATGGAGTGTATATCGAGTGTATCAAAGTAATGGATGAATATCTATGATGTGATTGTTGTATGATGGTATGAGTATGTCTGACATAATTATTATATGAGGTTTGTTGAGTGCATCAAAGTAATTATGCATGTTTTTATAAATGATTGGTTGCATGTTAGCTCACCCTTGCTTCTGTGTTTGTGTTGCTTGGGTATGTTTCTTTGGCGATGATCATCCACTTGGATGGGAGCAGATGTTGTCGAGGAGGTTTCCTTGGAGAAAGGGTTGGAAGATGCTGATGCTTGAGTATAGTCTTTTCAGGATTTCTAATTTAAGTTGGTGTTGTCTTGAAATACTTTAAACTGTTTAAGTTTTAATTTTTATCATTTATGTGGATAACTGTAATGTCAACTACGAAACTATTATTCTACTCTGAGTGTTCTCTTTATTGGAATGATGACGTTTTTATTATATAAGTTGTTATATAATTGGGGATGTTACAATAAATAATTATATCACTAAGATTGTATAACAAAATTTTGTTTATTATAGTATATAATTTAATGTCATTACAATAAATCTTCTTTATCACCATCCAACATATCTTTCACATATATTGAAGTTTAAAAGTAAAATATTTATGTTAAATTCCAATTATTATTAGTTTAACTTTTGTTTTTTTTATGTATTATAACTTTTATTAGCGCGTAAAAGAATTTTTTTTATTAGAATTTAAAGAATGAGAATAAAAAGACATGTAAAATATTTTAAATTTCAATATATGTTTTTTTATTATAATCTTTTAAAAATATTTTTAAATTTGATCAAATTTGTATTATTAATGTTTTAAAATTGAATAAATGTTTTGGTTCTCATAATTTTTTATTTGGTATTTTAATTTGAAATGTATATAATTATAATTTCTTATGACATAGAAAAATGAGAATACGTTCTTTTGAAATTATAATATTGTTTTTTTTGTAATAATTATTGATAATTTTATAAATATTGATTAATTGATATTAAAAGAGTAAGAAAGCAAACATGCATATACATGGTATACCCGTTACCTGATATGAATGAGAATGTAACAAAAATTTTATACTTGTTAGATTGGGATGAAAGTGATTTTTTTCTTTCAAGACAAGTATGGATAGCGAAATTTGTCCCCATTGTACTCTCATTGTCATCTCTATTTGTAAGGCCTTGATATATTAAGTGTATACATTCTAATATTTTGTAATAGAAATATTAGAAAAATAAAATTAAACGTCGAGCACATTAAAAACTTAGTGCAATTCATCGTCTCCACATGACAATTGTAAGGCACAACTTGAAAGCACATGATTTTGGCCTCTAATAATTTTTTGTACTTTGTACAACATTATTAATAAATCTTCTTTTATTTTTCAAAAATTACTACTATAGCACGCTTAAGGACACCAATGTTTGTTATAAATTAATATAAATTTGATGACATGCGACATTAAGGATGAAATTTGGAATATTTAAATATTTAAAAAAATATAAATTTAAGTATTATAAAAAGCGAATATTATAAGAGTTTGATTGTGGGTTAAGTGATAAACTAATTGATGCGAGAAAAAAGGAAATTAGATTTCTATATATTAGAATAACTCTCACGAGGAGGGCATGTAAACTCGCAAAAGAGAAATAGAAAGTTTGATAACAAGTGTTTCAAGCTTAAATATCCATCTCAGATAAGCAAGAATAGAAGGTATAATCAAATTTTCTATGTCTAAGATTTAATTTAATGAAGCATATATTTAATATATGTGTACGACGTACGATAGTTGGTTTTAAAATTAAATAGAGTATGCTACTTTGTATCTTAATCTGGATGCGATAATAATGTTTTAAGCAAGTACTGTGTTTGAAAAGAGGAGATTAGACTTACTATAAAAAAAATAATGAAAATGACAAGAGAGGGTGGAAGCTAATAAGTAGAAGATGCCAATAGTAACCACTCCCTTCTCTCACATTTTCTTCGTTAGATAATTGATAAAATTACATCTCAATTTTCCATTTTGTTAAAGGGTTAATATTCTCTTTTAATTATCCATTTATTGGCTAATGTATCTCTTTTAATATGCCAATAGTACTTTTGCATAAGGCACAAAAGTCTTAATGTATCTTTGATTCAACCAATTAACATATAAATAATTTGTTTATTCTTGATGTTATACTTTTTTTTTGGTGATTCTTAACCTTTTCTAAGTTAAGGTATTTGTAGCTGCTCCATCAAATATGATGTAGGCATAGTCAGACATGAAAATAAAAGACAACCATAATCATAACAAAATGATATAGAAAATAACTAAAAGTAAAAGAGAGATATTTAAGATTAGTGACACTATTAATATACTAATATTTGTTTACTAATTTGATTTTACTCTATTCATATTGAATTTTAGTGATCATATTAGATTACTTGAACAATCATATTTTACACGTGGAACATAAAAAATTCTTGTATAGACTTAACTGAGATAAATATATTCAAAATAAAGTTAAAAAAAGAGTAAGAAAAAAAGCACACATAATGATGATGAATATTTTAAAAACAGTTAAAAGTAAGAAATTATGCAAACTTAATCTAATACATGAATCATATACATTCATACAGGAAAACAAAGAACACATGGATCTGCAAAATCCTATAAGATCTATTGGATTTTCAGTACTGTTTTGTATTTCTGTTGGTTGTTAGTTGCACTTATTTTCTTACAAGACTACTTTCTAACCAAATAATTGTGACCTTTGCCAAGAAGTTGATCCACCTCTGTTTTTATTGAATAAGATTTCGTATCTAATCTATTACAGATAATATATATATTTTAGTATTATGGACTTGACTACGCCTTATTATATTTGATGTCATTGATGACTGAATTATTTGTGGACATTATAGTTACCTTCTGCCTTGTTACTTGCACATACTGATTTACATGAAAATTGTGTGTATTTTTTCTAATCATGTGTAAGTCATAGCTCGAAAAAATATTTTAACTTCATGGTTTTGACAAATCCTATTTTGGATGATGTTATTGACTGTAACATTATTTAGTAAATATCTTGCGTGAATTGATTTCATAATGATAAGAAAGACTAGAAGGTGGCGTTCATCTGGGGTATGACCTCACCCTTCATTATCAGAAATATTGACCGCCAAATCCATTTACTTCATCACTAACGTAATAAAAATACTGTTTAGCCAAGGCAAAATGGAGTACTAAAATTATGCTTATAGGAAAATCATGATCTTTATGACTTAAGTGGGGTGTTAATTACATACAACTAATTAATATAGATACATTACAATGCCTTGCAAGAATAAATTAATCTCGTTATTCATTCATGATTCTTCGGCCTGACCTGAGAATCCAAAACAACAGTTCTAGTGTAGTTATTTACAGCTTCCTATAAACCGCAATGCCAACAGAACTGAATGCATCTTTCAGGTCCCAGGTCAAGATCCTCATTCCATTTCGCGTTTCTATTTAAACAGAAGAGCTTCTTTTGGCCTTTCAAGAAGTGACATCACTGTGGCCGCAATGTGCTTTGATGAAAGCCCTGCTTCTTCAACCTGATCCTGGGGTGACCCATGATCAATGTATCTGTCAGGAAGCATCATTGCTCTCCACTGCAGGTAAAACCAAATTGGTTTATTGTTAGAAATGCACAAAATAGGGACGTATCTGAAAATGAAAATCATATAGAGAGCGACTTCTCCATTGAGGAAGGTTTACCTTTAGAGGTCCATCTAGAATACCAGATAAGCTCAAGAATTGAGAAACATGTGATCCAAAACCACCGATAGAACCCTCTTCCACCGTGATCAGTATTTCATGCTCTTTAGCCAGTAGCCTGATGAGATCAATATCCAAAGGTTTGCAAAACCTAGCATCAGCAACTGTCACACTAACGCCTACTTCTTTAAGCAATTCCGAGGCATGTCTGCATTGTTGAACCACAGAACCATATCCCAATATAGCAACTCTGCTGCCTTCCATCAGAATTCTGCCTTTTCCGATCTACACGACCAAAAAATTTTCAATTCGGTGGCTTAACTATTGAGATAAGATTCAGTTTAGGAAATACATGTTAGTATCTGATTCTCACCTCAAGTGGGGTTCCTTTGTTGTTGAGTGGCAAAGTGGCTCCAATTCCATTTCCCCTTGGAAATCTGAAGCAGCTTGGTCTGTCATCTATAGTTGCTGCTGTTGCAACCATGTGCATCAGTTCAGCTTCATCAGAAGGAGCCATGACCACCATGTTGGGCAGGCAAGCCATGTAAGTGATATCAAATGCTCCACAATGGGTTGGTCCATCTGCTCCAACCAAACCAGCTCTATCCATGGCAAATCGGACAGGTAGCTTTTGAAGATCAACGTCATGGACTACCTGGATACACAAAATAAATCACAGTGATAAGATTTTTTTTATCGAAGTTATTAACTTAAAAATAAACTTGGATCAAGAAGAAATCAATAATAAGATAGTTTGGACTATTTCTCATTGAACCATATTGGCTCACCTGATCATATCCTCGTTGTAGGAATGATGAGTAAATGGCACAAAAGGGCTTGAGGCCTTCAGCAGCTAACCCAGCAGCAAATGTAACAGCATGCTGCTCAGCTATCCCCACATCGAAACAGCGATCGGGAAATCTTTTGTGGAAATAATTTAGGCCTGTACCACCACCCATTGCTGCGTGAATGGCCACTATCTTGTTGTCTATTTCAGCCTCCTTTATCAAAGACTCGGCAAAGTACTGTGTGTATGAAAGCGTTGAGGATTTTGCCTTAAACTGCTTCCCTGTTTTTGGATCAAACTTCACAACCCCTGAAAATATGAGAATGTATAAGTGTCTGTTTGGATTCAAATAAGTTTTAAATAGCGCAAAATATTAACTACCTATGTAATTAGGTTGAGAAATTAATTGTGAGTACACAATTGATTGAGTTATATTAACAGTGGGTAACTTTTGGCAATATATCTAAGAATTGATTTTACTATTTCGAGTTTCTCATAATGATTTATGAAGAAATATCCCTTTCTCACCGTGCATTTTATCAGCTGCTTTTTCTGCTGGGGGGTATCCCTTCCCTTTCTCTGTGACAATATGAATCAAAACTGGACCTGGAGCAGGCATTGATTTGACTTTTTCAAAGATGGTGACCAGATCTTCAATGTTATGGCCATCCACAGGACCTATGTAGTATAAGCCTAGTTCTTCAAATAATGTAGATCCAGAACCGCTGATCATGCCTCTTGCATACTCATCCACTTTGGCTGCAACCTGGTGTGTTTGTCCTCCAATTTGTTTCGTGATACTCTTCAGGAATAAAATTGGAGTCAAATAAAGGCCACAGCTTATTTAAAGTTTGACATGATCACTGAGATCATGACGCTCACTACGAATATGACAAGTTTAAGAGGCTTACTTTTGCAGCTTCTCTGAGTTTACGGAATTCTGTACTCGCTTGAATTTTGCTCAAAGCACTGCTGAGTGCTCCGACAGGACTTGCAGGTCCATCAAGTGTGGCAGTTGGTAAAGAGACTTGCTTGTTGTCATTAAGTATTACTATCATGTTAGAATCAAGGAACCCTGCATTGTTCATGGCCTCGTAAGCTTGGCCTGCTGTCAATGCCCCGTCTCCTATCACTGATATGATGCTGTTCTTCTTCCCCAGCAGATCACGTGCAACAGCCATGCCTAATAAATATTCAGAATTGTTGCTCAAATGTGAGATAAATGTTTCTGCACATATATTTGACGAAAATACATTCATCTTAAAATATAAGAATCTTACCAAGACCAGCAGATATGCTTGTAGAACTGTGTCCTACCCCAAAAGCATCATGAACGCTCTCATCCCTTTTAGGAAAACCTGCCAGCCCCGAAGTCTTCCTAATGGTGTGCATTCTGGACCTTCTACCCGTAAGAATCTTGTGTGGGTATGCCTGCAATTCGGTTACATTTTAGACTCTCTTACACGCATCACACATGATAAAATGATGAAAATTGTGCAGAAGAGAAAAAAAATTACAGAATTCTAGTTTTGTCATGAGCAATGAATTTTCTCTAAAAGAAGATTATATTTCTTTTGTTGTTATTTAACTTGTATTAGAAAAGAAGAAGAAATAAACAAGACGAAAGATTACCTGATGACCAACATCCCATATAATTTTGTCTTCAGGGGTGTCGAAAACATGATGCAAAGCCACTGCTAACTCCACCACTCCCAAGCTTGAACTAAGATGCCCACCAGTGTTTGACACACTGTGTACAATATCTGCCCTCAGCTCTGCTGCAAGTTGCTCTAGATCCTGACAAATACATTCAATACTTTTAACAAACAATCTAACAAAACTCACAGAAAACAAAAAACTGTGGTGTCAGCCACGGACAAGAAATATGCTGTGGCATGGCCTTTAGTTCTTAACAAATGATTCCAAATTTTAAACCTGAGTGGACAGATTCTTCATGTGAATTGGGTGGTTGATTGTGTCCAACAGTGGTGTTTGAGGTTTCTCTCCTGAGTAATTGATCTTCCATCCGTCTTTCTCTTTCCTGATAATAGTCTTCTCGACGTCACCCGAGTCATTTGCCGAAACTCTCACGCAGAACTGACAAACACAATAACACATGAGCCATCTTTGCAGTGGAAAAATAATGTTGAATTTGCTGTTAACAAAAGGAACACGAAAAAAGGAAAAGAAAAGCACAGTGTGATGTTGAGAGAGATGGTGTTTAGTGTGGTTAGCTTGTTAGATCAGAAAGGGTAATGGAAAGTGTTGTTAGAGAGATGTAGAATTGTACGTATGATTGATTCACCAACCTTTTTTCTGGTATCATAGTATGGAGTTGGAGCTTTGGGTTTGTGGGTTGGGGAGAAGCAATAGTTTGGCTTAAGCAAGGTACCACTACAGAAGGCCATGGCTGTTGAGAATAGTGAGAGAGAGAGAGAGAGAGAGATGGAAGAAGGAAGAAAATTGAGAGCAGATTCTGAAGCAAAGCTTTCTTCGCGTTGCATTAAACAGAATTGTTGAAGTAGCCTTTATAGGGACAAAAATGCAGAAGCAAACAAAACCGAGCCTCGTCAATTCATTTCATTTTATTGTTTATTGGGTCTACTTATTCTCCATTTACACATTTCTTTATTTTTGCTTTGCTGTTTCTTTTTATTTTATTATAATTCATCGTAAACAATACGGGAGAAATATAAATGTGTCATAAATTTAGAAAGAATTACGTATTCGATTTTCATTCATATCATTTCTTAAAACATCAATTAATCGACTGAAATATTTTAACAAAACCCTTTTAGAAAATTAATAATCGATTGTTTATCAATTTATTATTTATTTATTATCATATTTAAAATTTTAAAAATAATAAATATATTGTATTAAAATATTATTAAAAAATTTATATTAATGGACATTGTCTCTTTTAATAAAAGAGACAAAATAGATATAGAAAAAGATACGGTAGAATATATTTGAAAGGAAAGTATTAAATTAAAAAATAAATATATTTATGGTCTCTGAATATACAAAAGTATTGTATTTTATTATAAAAAAGAAAAGTATATAAAAAGATAATAAAAAAGTTACAATAAAACATTAGAATGATCGTTTAGTTCTGTGACGATAATTTAATCAGAGCAATAAAGATACAAATTTTAAGCCGCCAACAAAAACGTTGAAGAAAAGTTATACATTTTCCACTCCAATAGTTATAAATTATAAAAGATTAAATATCTTTTTATTCTTTATAAATGGGACGATGTTTACTTTTAGCCCTTAAAAAATAATTATTTATCATTTCCACAATATTTTCAAATAAAAATTACTTGTTAAATTAATCAAGATTCAACAAATAGTTGTATTTGCAGTAAAATAAAAAAATAATGATACTTTTAATAAAAAATATTAACCTCTTTGATTCATGATTTAAATTTGAAAGTCAATATAATAAAATTGAATCTGATTTATATATTATAAGCTTCCCTCACACATTTCTATTATTTTTAAAATTTGAATAAAGAAAAGATTAGTAAACAATGAACTAAACCTTTTACCATTAACATTCTTTGCGGTTTTTAGTTTATAAAATGATTTTTATTTCAATAAATATTTTTACCCAGTAATTTCTTGAAAATAAATTTTTAAATTATAATTAAATAAAATAAAATACTATTAAATGTAAACATCATTATTTAATAAAAAAATAAAAAATACATTAAATATACACCAAAACAAGATGCCAAATTTAATTAATGTACTACTAAAAAACTTTGTACTAAAAATAAAAAAGGTATAAACTTATAACATGAAAAGAAAGCAAAAACATATCAAACATCACATAATTTTTATTCTCTTTTTTTTTGGTCAAATAATTTGTATAAATTCCAATACAAATAAAGAACAAAATAAATATCTTGTTATTACACTATATATTATACGTGGCATATCTATAAAGTGGTTCTTTATTTGTACCTGTTACCTAATCTTTTATTAGGATTTAAATCGAGCCTCCATGTAACAATGAAAATGTTTACCTTGAAAAATTGGAATCAACCAAAACATCCTACTACTAAAATTATTATAATTTAATTAGGGATTTTGGGATCAAATTTTAGGTACATAACTTCAGTTAAATATTTAGAAAAAAAAAATCTCCCTAATATAATTGATTATAAAAAGGTGATATCTAACATAACTGATTATAAATTAAAGTTAAGTAAGAGTTATTAAAATTTATGAAAAATAAATTATATGGCATTATTGGTACAAGTAATATTATTTTTAAAATAATTCTAAATGAGATAAATTATTATAGAAAATAATTGATGGAGTCAATTGTTATAACAAGTATGACATTATATTAGTTTATATGTGATATTGTAATATCCACAAAATTATGATAAATAACTCATTTCAATAATCATATATGTTTGCTTATTAGAAATAACAAAACAAAATAAAATAAAATTGTATTTTCAAAATTAATTTGAGCTAGTGGAGAGGACTAAAAGACCAATAAATTGATTAAATAACCTAGTTGAAATAAACTGGAAAATTGGTTTAAAAGAATTGGTCAAAGGGTTGAAAAATATTAGCTGTTAAAAAGAGTCAAAATCTAACAAAAAATATTTATAATAGATGAACAAAAATTTTAATATAAGATGGCGATAATGTTATTAAATTTAAAACCTAGAATTATTTATTGATTTTAGCTCTTATTAATATAAAGTTATAATACTGTTTTTATATTTAAATACTGTGACAGCATTATTAAAATGAGTTAATCCTAGATTGAACGAGAATAAAATGATTAAGTGTTGGATGAGATAAAGAAGAAGAAATTGAAAAGAGAGCATGATAAGAATTTTCCATTTGTAAGGCATAGCGAAATTTAAGGGGAGGTTCCGTCCAAATTAGACCGGAAGAAGGAGGAGCGTCTGAAGTCAATAACTCGCAAATGCAACGATTCCGGCGCGGCAACAAATGGTTTGCAGATTTGACTGTGACGTTGCGTTGCATTGCAGCACATCATTATAGTAATTAGGAGCACCCAGTCTTTATTATTTTTATTTCATAAAAAAAAAAACAAAATTAAGTCTTCTTTGGCACATCATATTCAATTCATTGACCATTCCCACCCATTTTTTATGCTTCAACCTATATTCCATGACGGCTTTTTTTTTTCTTCATTCATTGGACCGGAACACGGACCGGTTTATTGATTAAACCGATCCCTTTGTTTAAAATTATAGTCTTTTAATCATGGTCATATATATCATGTTTTTATTTCCACGATGAACGATTCAAAATTTAAACTCATAATTTTTTTTATATATAAAGACATTAAGACCTAACTTATTTATACGTGAGAAACCAAAAGAAAAGATTTATTTTCAGCCCCCAAATAAAATTAATTGACCAAAATGATATCTCAAGGTAAAATCAACAACCTTAGAAACATATCTATATCATATTTTTCAACCAAATTTTCGATTTCAATTTAGTCATACCAATCAAATCAATAGATAATATTTCTTACAACACAAGCACTAATCACAAAATTCCTACCCTCAAATTATTCAATCACAATATTACTAGAGAAGTAAGTAACTAGTTTTCCTTCTCTCAATAAAAATCCTAATTCAAGTTTTTTGTTCCAAATATTCTATAAGAGGCTCTATGTACACAAAGTAAACTCATGGATTATCTGAACATACCTCAATACATAAACAAATCTTAAGTCACATGCAACCACACAAATATCACAAGGAAGAAAAAGATAAACTTACTTTTATTAGAAATATGATCAAGTAGATTTTGTATGCTGTAAGCAATTATTTCTGTGGTAGTATTTGATCTTAAAAAATGAAAGATGGAGATAAAGAAAAAAAATTAAAGAGAGAGTAACTTTTATAAAATAAAACTCGCTAAACTAATTTTTCTATTTATAGTTTAAGCTTTTAATAATAAAATAATCGAGTGTGATTTATAAAAATTATTCTGCTCTTTAACTATTTTTTTAGGTCTTTGCAATTAAAATTATAAGGAATGAAACAATTATAAATAAGTTTTATACTTCTATCCTTTATTTATTTATAAATTTTATCTTTCTAAAATTTCATTATTTTTTTAATTTTGAAATTTGACATTATTTTTTTAATGAATATCGTGATGAAGGTGATAAATAATGGATCATGATAAATCAACCACAATATTCATCTAAATAAATTTTATTGTCATACCACTGGTTTAGTCTATACTCTTCTTTTCTTAGGGTTCAATGAAGAGATATAAGTTTTTTGATATCAGGTATAAATATAAAAGTATGAATATAATTATTTGAAATTCAAAATATGGTTATAGAAGTAAGAAGATGGAGGAAATCATTCGTACTTTGCATATTCATTGATAAGGAATATATACAAATTTAAAACTATAATTTAGGCTGCCGTTATAACTGACAAGCGAGGCTAACCTTTAGGCAACTAATGCTACAAAATATACTCAAAATAATAACAAATTATTTTATAAAAGATCAAATCTAACACACCCCCGCAGTTGAAGCGGGAGGTTTACAAACGCTGAGACTGTCCCGAAAATCATCAAAGAGTATGTGTGAAAGGCCTTTGGTGAAGATATCAGCAATTTGATAGCGGGACGGAACATGAAGGACACGGACTTCGCCACGGGCAACTTTTTCACATACAAAGTGAATGTCCATTTCAATGTGTTTTGTGAGTTGATGCTGAATTGGATTACCTGATAGATAAATGGCACTCATATTGTCACAATACACCATTGTAGCTTTGTGAATTGGGTAATGAAGCTCAAGAAGGAGGTTTCGAATCCAACAAGATTCACAAACAACATTAACTACTCCTCGGTATTCAGCCTCAACACTAGAGCGGGATAATGTAGGTTGTCGTGTGGACGACCATGAAATCAAATTATCACTGAAGAAAACACAATATCCAAAGATAGATTGTCTAGTACCCGTACATCCACCCCAATCGGCATCTATGTAGGAGAGGAGGTTGCCAATGGTGGATTTATACAGATGCAGGCCAAAATCAATAAACGTAAAATACGCTTGAGAGCACTCATGTGATTTTCCTTGGGATCATGCATATGAAGACATACTTGTTGCACCGCATAAGAAATGTCAGGCCTTGTAAGAGTAAGATATTGTAATGCACCTGCAAGACGTCTATACTTAGTAGGATCCTCATAGGGAATGTCATTAGAGGCACCAAGTTGGGGCTTTGTATCAACCGGTGTGGGACAAGTTTTACAACTAGTCATCCCTGCTCTTTCAAGAATTTCTTCCGCATATTTTTTTTTGCGAGAGAAACATACCGGTTGCATTACGGGTAACTGCAATCCCTAAAAAATAGCTCAGTGGACCAAGGTCCTTCATAGCGAACTCTACACTTAATAATGACATAATTGACTTTCTAAGAGAGTCAGAGGAGGCTATTAGGATAATATCATCAACATACAACATAATATATGCAATGTCAGATTCTTTATGATATATGAAAAGTGAGTGATCAAATTTACTATGATTGAAACCGATTGTGGCCACATGATCTGCAAAACGCTTGTACCAAGCACAAGGGGCTTGCTTTAGGCCATAGAGTGATTTCTTTAACAAACAAACATAATGAGGATGAGATGAATCTTTAAAACCCATGGGTTGATGCATATAAATTGTTTCAATGAGAGTACCATGTAAAAAAACATTTTTGACGTCCAACTGATGAATGGGCCATGACTTTGATAAAGCAATGCTCAAAACTGTGCGAATGGTCGTCGACTTCACTACTGGGCTAAATGTTTCATCACAATCTACTCCTTTCTTTTGTGACCTACCATCACCTACAAGACGGGCTTTATGCCTCTCAAAAGAACCATCAGAGTTGTGTTTATGTCGAAAAATCCACATAGACCGAATTACATTCACATCAAGAGGTCAGGGTACCAACTCCCATGTCTTATTCTTAATTAGAAGATTATATTCATCAGTCATGGCCTTTTTCCAATTTGAGTCATGAAGAGCAACCACCAGATTTTTAGGTAAAGGGGAAATATAGGTGGTGGTGGAAGTACTCAAATTATGGGCATACTTGGGGTTTAGTTTAACTATGCCATGTTGACTATGAGTGGTCATTTGGTGAGGCCTGGGATTGGGTACTGGGGGCTAATGGGTAGTGGTAAGAGAAGAGAGAGGAGTATTTGGTGAGGCTAAGATTTGAATGGTGGGAGTGGGTGGGGTTGGTTGAGGAGAAGGTGGTCGAGAGTCTTGGCCTGGATGTGTTGTGGGGTTTGTAATAGGGAGAGTGGGCCATAGGTGATGAGTTAAATGTGGAGATGTGTCTTCACTTAAAGGGTTATACACACTTGGGGATGGATCATGTATTTTTGAGAAAGGAAATTATGTCTCATCAAAAATTACATGATGGGAAATAATAATTTTTCCACTCGAAAGATCATAGCACTTTAACCTCTATGATGTGATGGGTAGCCAAGAAATGCACATGGGGTGGACCTTGCTTGCAACTTATGAATTGTAGTGGCTGGAAAGAGTGGGTAGCATAGACAACCAAAAACATGAAGATGGGAATAAATGAGATCTTTCCGATAGAGGACTTGCGTTGGGGAACAATATCCGAGAACTTTGGTAGAAAGAATGTTTAGAAGATAAGTGGCCATTTGAAGAGCATAGTGCCAAAAGGAAGGTGGCATGGATGAGTGTGCTAATAAGGTCCGCACAATGTTATTAATTGATTTAATTTGCCTTTCAGGTTTGCCATTTTGAGGAGAGGTGTGAGGACAGGAGAATCGAAATTGCATTCCACTTTGTTGGCATAATTTTTTAAATTGACTATTAGCAAATTCCTTTCCATTATCACATTGGAAATTCTTGATGTCTCTTTCAAATTGTATTTTAATTAGAGTTGTGAACGATTGAAAGAGGGAAAAAACTTGTGATTTTTTAGAAATGGGAAAAGTCCACAAGGATTTGCTAAAGTCATCAAGAAACAATACATAATATCGATGGCCATAAGAGCTAGATATAGGTGATGTCCAAATATCACTATGAATAATATCAAATGACAATTTAGTGAACGAACAAGACACATTAAATGGAAATTTCACATGTTTACCAAGAGGACAAGAAGTGCAAAAATCAATACTGCTTTTATTACAATTGATAAAATTCTGACGACAAAGAGAGCTGAGAATAGTAGGTCCTGGGTGGCCTAAGCGATTGTGCCACAAATTAGGAGACAAGGCAGTTAAGGCTGAAGGAAATGTTGGGGAAAATATGGCCTGATTTTTGGAAGGAATGGGGTAGAGATCTTCGAAGCTGTTACACCTCATTAGATGGTTCCCCGTCTGCAAGTCCTTCATAGAAAATCCAAAGGGATCAAACTCAACAGAAACCAAATTGTCACTTGTAAATTTACGAACATATATTAGGTTTTTAATGAGTTTTAGGGCATGCAACACATTGTTTAAGTTTAAAGGAGGGTGGGGTGGGGATAATGTAGTGCTTCCATGACTATGAATAGGAATCAAATGACCATTACCAACAACAATATTATGATCTTTGCTCGAATAAAAATAAGATGAGAGTGTGTACCTTGGTCCGCCGTCATGTGAGAGGTAGCACCAGTGTCCATATACCAGTTCTCATCTGGTTGAGATAGTGAAAGGCTATGTATGGCTGCATTAATATCTGTAGGTGTGTAACCAGCATTGGATGGTGCTACTGATGCATTATATGCTTGTTGTGGTGGTCTTAATCCAAGAATACCAACTTGGCGTGGAGGTCTAGACTGCCATGAGGCTACTGGATAAGGACAAGGAGGTTGGGCTCACCCTGCCCAAGGATTAAAGAAGGGATGCTGGTACGGTGGGTAGGTTTGGTATTGCTGCTGTTGTGGTGCATCGCCCCTTCTAGCGCCTGTAGCCTAGGCACCACCGCGTCCGCCTTTGCCACCACGGTTGTTGTTGCCTCTACCTCGGTTGTTTTTCTTGCCTCGATTGGTATTATTATGAGCCTGTGATGAAGTGATGTTGTTGTTATGGTGTTGCGGTTGTGAAGAGAAGCCTTCATCCACGGTTAAGAGGGCAGTGGAACCAGATTCACGGGTTGCTCGCTCCTTAATCGTGGTCTCTTCCAACTTCAAACAAGAACATGTTGTAGTAAAACTGGGCAATTCATCCTTCTATTGCATAATCGTGACAAAACCAGCATAGGCTTCGGTTAAGCCAGCGAGCAAGCGGAGCACAAGACATTAATCTGAAACAGGAGCCCCGACATTAGATAATTGGTCAGCAAGAGATTTGAGGTGGTTGCAATAGGCGGAGGTGGAGGAGAAATCAGTCAAGCACGTGTTTGTGAACTGAGTTTCAAGATACACCGCCCTAGAGTTTTTGTTATCTTGGAATAAATCAGCTACATGCTGCCAGGCTCTTTTAGCCGAATCATTAGCCACGAGGATCGATGTGAGAATATCAGGAGATATAGTCGCATAAATCCATTGAAGTACAACAGCATCAAGATGGTTCCATTGTGGGAGATCAACGACCTTGGTTGTTTGATATGTTGTTATGGTTGCAGCATCCGTAGGGGGATGATATGTTCGAGCACTGAATGAACTTTAGGTTGAACCTTAAATAAGGTTGCCCATAAGTGATATTGGCCGGTTTCCATGTCCAAGGTGATTGGAATAAGATGCTTCACGTTGGTGACAGTTAGGGCAAAGTAATATTTGGAATTTTCGGTCATTGATAGGCAACAATGGGAAGAAGGAAGGGGAAAAAGAAATTGCTTAGAAGAAGAGAAAGAAGAGTGACGACTAGGTGTTTTAGAATTTGAGGAAGGTAACCTAATCTGATACCATGGAGGAAATCATCCGTACTTTGCATATTTATTGATAAGGAATATATACAAATTTCAAGCTATAATTGAGGCTAACCTTTAGGCAACTAATGCTACAAAATATACTCAAAATAATAACAAATTATTTTATAAAATATCATATCTAACAGAAGATCATATGATATTAGGTGGTGAATTCGTAATTTGAAGTAAGAATAAATGTAATATACTATAAAAAATTGATTTCTTATTGTCAAAATTTGTATGTAGCACCAAAAATTCGTATATAACATATGTATTACCTACGGATCAAGATTTGTATGTAATAATTCGTATGTAAAAGACAATTTTCTTGTAGTGATATATTTGTAAAAATTGAAGTGATGTACTTTTCATTTGTGAAATTCACATTAAATTGATATCATTTAAATGATGGACTACCGCTCACGTGATTACAGGTGTTAAATTAATCTATGTCTTATGAGTCAATTCTAACCCATCCTTAAAAAAGTCTTCTTTTAGGAGATTTTCTTAAGTAGAGGCCAAACAAAAGTCTTAACTCTTTCAGGTGGATTATAGTCACTATTAAGATAAGTTTGGTCCTGCTGAAAGACTTTAACTAGCTTTTAAAAACAATATCATTTATATACACATAAAATTATATATTTTATTAGATAGTTTAATATATTATAATTTTTAATATTTTTATGTCATATTTATTATTATATTATTAAATAAAATACATAATATATAATTTATGACTAACTATAATTTATTTATTAATTTACAATAACGTAATCTGTGTTATAAACTATATATACATAAGAGTTAATAAACCGCAATAGAAGGGGATCTCATGTTTTAGTTTTGAAACTACTTTTTGTCTTTCAAAATATATGTACATAGGTGTGCGTTGATATTGTTTTATTTTGTGTATAAGAGTTTTTTTTATTAGAATGCAATTTCTTTCATGGTGTAGTTTTATTTTAGTGTGATAACGATGTGACATTACATTTTACAAAACCAAATCCATAAAAAATCGTCCCACTTTTTCGTACGAGATAATCGTAATTTTATATTATAAAAGTATATCATAAAATAATCATATAAAGAGCTGCCAGGACTCAACTTGGTTTTTGGATATATTATTTGTAGGAAGGTTCTGGTAAGATGGTAAAATATTGTTTACAAATTTCACATATTTGTTTTTCCTACTATTTTAAAAAAAATTACTAATAAAGTTATTTTACGAGTATATAAAATCGTGTTTATTTTTTATTTTATTCAATATAAGAGTATCAAACTCATTTACACGTCTTTATTTAAATTTTGTCATGCACAGGAGTAATTAATTCTTCCAATACTCCGAACTTTGTTAGCGCGCACTTAAATTCTAATGGAAGATTATTTTTATTAGCCCTCTCTGAAAGTTGAAAATTCACCCCAAGAAAATTATATTTTATTTATATAAGCAATCATAGGAAAAGTAATAACTAGTGACGGGTAAACTTTAGTTTGTATTTGGGCATGAAATTTCATAATTTTTATGTCACGTGGAATTTGAATTAATTTTATTTTAAACTATTTAATTTTCAAATGTTTTTTAACATTTGTATGTAAATTTATTGGTAATTAAATTTTATAAAATTTATTAGTAAAATTATCATCGATTTTTTCATCAAATTTGATGAGGAGTGTGTTATAAATTAAACGAAGATGGGTAAGAAGAAGATTTAATGAAGAAGAAGAGAAAAAGAAAGATAAAGAGGAACATGAAAAGGAGGAGAAGATGATGAGAAGGAGGAGGAACCAAAGGTGGTGGATGCATGCAACAATCACAATGACAATAATGGACCATGGTACCTATAGACCACAATAGAGGTGGAAGAAGAAGAATAAAAAGAAGAAAAAAAGGAAAAAAGAAGAAAAAAAGATGAGAGGAGGAAGAATACCATGTCGTGATATTTATTGACGAAATTTCCTTTCAAATAATTACCAAAAAATAATTATCGATGAATTTAGATCATTAATAATTATTGACAAATTTTTTTATCATTGATAATTACTAACAAATTTCTTAATATATTAGTAAAATTTATTGACAAACATTTTATTAATGAATTTCGATCGTCAATAAATTATTTATAATTTATTTTATTAATGAATTTTTGGTATTTACAGACAAATTTTGTCTTTTAATAAATCTTATTTTTCATGTAGTCTTATTTCTTGTGTAGTGAAATTTATTGGTTTCATTGATAATTTAAATCTATGAATGTATTAAGCGATGAGAAGGATATTCGTGCATTAATTACACTTTTATATATTAGAATCCATGAACTACTTTGAGATACCAAAATTAAGTGGATTCTAATACTATTTAGGTTTAATCATTTCGGAGGTTCCTATTTGTGCATAATCATCAAATAGGTTATCATATTTTATTTGATCTCAATTAGGTCCATTTTTTTGAAAATTTGACTCAATTTGAACCTTGTAGTTAATTGGACTGGACGACGTTAAAATTTTTGTGTCTTGGATTGCTGACTGCGAAAATTATTAATGACGTGGCATAGTGTGGTCATCTTAGGTGGATAATTAAAGTAGATATGAAAAAAAATGGGAAATCCCTAAATTAGAACATCAAAGACTTCCTTAGTTTGTTCAAGAGAAAAATTATGAAGAGGAACATCATGCTCAAACTGCCCAGGAACATCATGCTCAAATTGTTGCTGAAGACTGAAATCAATCTTTAGAGCAGAAACTGAATGAGGCGGAGTGAATATAGGAGCCAAGCTTTCATTGTCACGACCAGGAAACCTTATACCCATTGATTTCAGACTTTAAAAACAACAAAAAAAAACTTCTAATATAACCAAAAATGTTTCACCAGTTAATTAATTCATAGGCTCTAGTCTTAAACTGCATGAATTCAACTAAAAGTGAAGACAAAAACAAAGAGAGAACCTTCGATCATCATCAAGGCTCTGTTCCGCAATGCGATTAAGGGAAAGGAACGAAACATCGGATCATGTTGCAGCTCGAATTCTGCCATATAGGATTCCAATATGGTTAGAATTATGTTTTTGCGACTTTGGGAATTAGGGTTTTTTTTGGAGGTTTTGGAATCTGTTCATGCAATTTTGGATTTTTTGAGTTTTTTTCTTTTTGCAATTAGGGTTGGTTCTTGTTTCTCATGGTGTGATTTGGGGTTTAGGGATCTGAATGAGGTTTCTCTTTCGAACGGTTCTTGTTTAGGGTAACACTCACAATATCCACAATCGTCTCACTCGTTACGATGATATTCAATCTCTCTCAGTCTCCTACCCCACCCGCAATTTCAACACCATTGCCGATTGCTACAGCCATGACAATCACACTGGATCCGGAGACACTACTGCTGGGGACATAATACTTTCCACAACTCTTCACGCCAAGCCCTGAAATTCCCAAAGTTACCTACATTATTCGAAATGGGGTTTAGGGATTTGGTTCTTGTTTTGAGTCCAGTTCTAGCAATGTTGGGATGTGAATGGTATCACAGTGGTTGCGATGACAAAAACTAGAACTGTCAAAACGGGCCACCCAGCCCGACCCGACCTGACCCGGCCCACCACGGGTTGGTCACTTAGTGAGCCAACCCAACCCGGCTCATTTATTAGCGAGCCAAAAAAATTCGAACCCGGCTCGACCCACCACGGGTTGGTGGGTAAACGGGTTGTCTTACTGGCTCACTGTCTCACATAATTATAATTTTTTTAAAATAAAAAGTGATAACATTTGAAAAACTGTTATTTTCATGCTTAAAATTGATACTAAAAGCAACCTTTATACTTAGAAATTAGCTTAAAATCATGCTTTTATTCATATTTTCAGAAATAAGAGAGCTGGACAGGTTTATGCTTGATTTCAGTGTTTTTGTGCAGGTTTTAAGGTGAATTTAGTGAAAGAAGTGAAGAAGGAGAGAGATGAAATCAGAAAAGACACCAAAAAGTGCAAAAGGAGAAGCCGCAACTGCCGCTCAGCGGCACTCAGGAGTTCACGGGAGATCCGCTGAGGGGCAACATGGCCGCTGAGGGGAAGAAACCAACTCACGCACTTACCGCTGAGCGACACTTTACCGCTGAGCGGCACACTTATGGGCTTGGGCCTAGATTTTCTGTAATTTTAGAATAGTATATAAGCTTTAGGACGTCCTAGGGTTTGTATCTTTGGTAGAAACGAAGCAAACACTCTCTCTCCCACTCCTTTGAAGGAGGATCTTGGATGCTCAGGATACCTCTTCACCTTTCTAGGGTTTTATCCTTCATTGTTTCATTATTGTTCATCTAGGTTCACCATGAATATGGTGAACTAAACCTTGTATGTTTGTTGGGGAATCAATGTAATCTTTTGAAGCTCTCATATATGAAATTTGTGCTTACATCTTAATCTAAGACCTATGCTTTCTTTCATCATTAGTTAGGATTTTTCCTCTTTGCTCAATGCTTGCTTTGTTTAACTCATTCAATGCATGATTATTGGTTTTGCCGATACGGGAACGTACGGGGAAGTCTAGATCCGGGGAATTACTTCCAATAGTATACTGGTTGTCGTTAAGCTCCTGTGCTAAAAGAACTAATTATTAGGAATGTTAGGAATTGTATGAACTCGTAATTAGGGATAGGCCTTCTAGTCAAGGTAATTTAGAGAGTGGCATTAACAATGATGAATTGAATGTTGAATTCCTAAAATATATGAGAGTGGATAAGATGAAATTGACCCCCAACAACATATTCATCCATATATTTCATTGAAAGTGCTTGTATTTTGTTTTGCCATTGATCAACCTCATGCATACATGTTTATTTTTGTCTTTTGCATAGTAAAATCCAATTATTTTGTTCTTAAGTCTTAGCTAATCAACGAATCACATAACTAAACTAGGCCGTGAGTCCTTTGGGAGAACGATACTTGGTCTTACCGAGTTTATTACTTGAAACGATTCGGTCATACTTGTCGATTGTTCAACAAGTTTGTGACATCATATTTTGGTGATCATAAATTTGTCATCGAAATTACAAATTTTCTATAATATAAATCTAAACAAATTTCACTCCCAAATTTGACTCCTAACATGGGTGTTTAATTAATTTTGAAAATAAGGAACTTAAATAATTTTTTCAAGCAAAAACAAAATAATAAATATTTTTTTTATAAAATTAAAATTAAATTTTAATAAAATAAAATTAGGTAAGTGGGTTGGGACCAATCCGGCCCACCACGGGTTCAACCCGCATGAGCCGAGTTCAACCCGCATGAGCCAACCCGCATAAAAAGAATACAATTTTTTCTAACCCAACCCGGCTCAAACCCGTGGTGGGCCAGGTTGGCTCGCGGGTTGTGATCCATTTTGACAGCTCTAGCAAAAACAACCTATTTTACGTAGTGGTTAGCAATAGAGTGGAAGAATGACGTCATCTCCAAGAAATGAATTTAACTTATTTAAATATTAAAATAAATAAATTTCACCTAATGCAAACTCAGTGTGCCACATGACAAATAATCACACAGTCAGCATGTCACGACATAGTAAATTTAACATTGTCCACTAAAATTGACGACAAGATTCTAACTGATTTAATTTTACAGGAACAAAAATCTAATTAAGATTAAATTAAATACGAAAACCTATTTAAGACGATTCTTCCCGACCTTGAGAATAATTAAACCTACTATTTATATGATTCTATCATTATGTTATTAAAGATAAAATAAAAAATTCTTAAAATAACCAGACATAACTTGTTGTAATTATTTGGATTGACAACGTGTAGTGATGTCAATGATTCTTTCATATATGAAATTATATATTACTATAGTATGATTGTTGAAATTAGTTAATTCTGTCATATGTTAGAAAACTATGCAATTATATTTAATACAAAAATACACAAAGTGACACAAATACTATAAACCACATTAGAAATAATGATTATTTATTTCTAATTTTATTGAATGTTTATATGTATACATATTTTATGGTTGATATTTTTATATAAATAATGCACTATGATAATTATGATGGAGACTTTTTCTATTTTATCTTAGTTATCTTAATATAATATTTACGCTGGTTGAATTGAGATGGTTCTTCACCCATTTTTCAGTCAGTTTTTCTCTGCTCGTGTTTTCATCTCAAAATTCTAAATGCATTTTTCATATCATTTCCATCTCAAAAAGTCCCATTCTTTTTCGTCAATATTCCCGCTTTAATTAAAATATAATCTAATGTGAAGATACATATATAAAAATTCAATAGGTTATCTTATCTCTTACTTTAACAACAGTAACTTCAACATGCATATCCAATACGTTTAAAAAAAAAGTATTTTTGTTAGTCAAGCGACAAAGTTTCATATTGAAGATTCATACCTAGAAAATTGAAAAGATGTTTTTGATGATGAAGAAATTAAATTTATAGTGCTATAATGTTCTTATTTTAAAGTGTGATATGCTTGTGGAGAAAGATTTCAACTAAGATTAAAAAATATGAACTATATTTGTTTCAACAAAACATTTAAATGCTTTTAGAAATGTTTTTAAAAAATCTTTACATTCATTTTAATTTATTACCACGTGTGTGATGACCAATTATTTTAAATAAAATAATTAATTATTATTAGTTATAGAAGATTAAGGTTGGATTAGTACAAAAAAAATTAAAAAATTGCTTTTATTGATAATTGATTCAGCATGATGATAATTGATTCTAAACCCATATTTCTTGCTAAAAACTCAAGATCAAGGCTTATATTGGTGTAATTGCTTGCCTTCTCTTTGATTCAAAGTCTCTTAGAAATTCTAACTGTATTATGTTTTCTTTTTAAATTCTCTTTAGGTATGCTTAAAAAATTGTAGGTGTGGTCACATATTTCACACGTGTTTTATAGTTGTTTCAACGTGGAAATAATCATTCTAAAAGATTATTGATATTAAATGTAGAATCAATTTGATTTGAATGAGTTCAAAGTTAATATTATATAATTTTCCCATCTTCTTAGTTTATCTTTAAATATTTTTTTATCATTATCTTGTCTCCAAATTCAATTGTTTAAAGATTTTTTCTCTCAAAATAGTTCATAACCCGTTTTTCTTAAAAATATAACAAGTTTTATTTCTAATATTTCTCTCTAGTTTTTTATGCTAAATAATAGTATCGGTTATCACACAAATTTATACGACTAATTCGTGGGCGTTCTAAGCCTTTCTAGATGTGTGTTCACTCTTAAAGAAAACAATTCCATTTGAAAAATATGATAATGATCCTCAATAATTATCACTCTTATCTTTTGTCAGTCCACGTGAATTCCAACTCATGAGCAACGATTATTAAATCTTTTTAAATTAACTTGAATTAAAAAAAAAACATAGACATATGAAATAATAGATGAAAGAGAAATATTTGATAAAAGAAATGAAAATACAGCATGATGTTTGTCTCCTACAAGGAGCATCAACAAATCGGCACTTACGTTCAGATTCCTTATGAACTTTAGAAACGCTTTTTCTTTTGTCTTTTACTTTTTAAGAATTGATAATTAAATTGTTGGAGCAACTTTTCTCTTAATAATGGATTTTATATTCGAAACACATCCATGGATGGCCCTTCTTGGCGCTTTATGATGCAGTCACTACAATGAGTATACTTGTTCAATTATACTAACATCTTTTTTTCATTTCTTTTTCAATTTACTATTTTTTATCGGTATTAGTGTCGTTATGTATAGAACCATAAGATGATATAGGTGTTCGTTAAGAAAACTACTGTAGTAGGTTTTGAATAGCTGAAAACATAGATTGAAAACATAGATTTAGTCATCAGCCAAACTGAAAAATCCATGTCCTAAAGAAATTTACCATAAGTTACAAGTTTACAATTAGATTTCTTTATTGTGATTTAGAGTAAAGAGGATATTATGTATGCATTTAAATATGTTATGATGTGTGATTAAATATAATTTTACTAACATTTAGATGGATAATACTGGAGAAAACAAATTATGATATTGTACGTGGGTAGCTATTATGTGGAATATATGAAAACAAAGAGTTACATAATCTTTAAGAATGAAAGGCCATATCTTGAGGAGATTTTTGTGAAAGCCAAACTAAAGACATGGGCATGGATTGTAGAAAAAATAATTAAAAGTAAACTTTTTATATTTCAGATGATTTATTGATAAAGTGGAAAGCTTAAAATTCATCACGCTCATATAGTTAAAAGTAAAGTTAATGGAAAATATGTATAATAATTGGGAGTACATACTTTTGTTATTCTGTTAATAAAAGTTCATAACAAAAAATATTGATATTATCGACGACTAAAATTTATTGATAATATTTAAAATTTGTTGATAATTCAAAATTATCAATGATATTTGATTATAAAAAATTTTTCGATAAAATATTTATCAATAAATTTTATTAACAAAACAAGAATTTTGTTTGTAAATACCAAACGAAAAAATTCATCGATAAAACTTGTTGGTAAATCGACAAAAACTTTTGTCGATAAATATTGCAATCTGGTTAATCTTTTTCCTTCTCTCTCTTCTTTCTTTCATTTTTCCATTTTTTCTTCCAATACCTCATCCACTCCTCCTCTTGTTTTGTCGTCACCACTTCCATCACCCTTCATCATCGTCCCATTGTTGGCTCCTCATTATCCTCCTCTTCCTTCTCCTTCTCTCACTTTTCCTTCTCTTCACCTCATTCTCTCACTTTTTCTCTAAGTATTGTGAGCCATGAGGATTATGGTTATCTTTGTGTCGATATGGGCATGTTTTTTTCGACATTTGATTATTTTTGAGAGTATGCAAAGGTTGCATTGAATAGGATTAAAATTCATCCTAATATTATATATTATAAATGATAGGTTTGGTTATACTTACACTAACTTATCATTTTGTTTGTGGTTGTGGCTACGATGATCTATGTTATACACGAGCAAAGTATGATGCAAGTGGTGGAGAAAATAGAAATGAGGTCACAAAGCTCTTAGAATGTTAAAGTAGAATATTTGTATATGTATATATTATTATATTTGATAGTACTTCCTATGGATATAATAATTATTTTCTTTTGAAAATTATTTGAATCAAACTCTCGGAGGACTATAAATATATTAAGTATATGCATAATTTCATGGTATTACATGTTATTAATCATGTGATAAAAAAATTGGCAGTGTGATATTTTCTAATTTGGTTCGTTACAATTTTTGTATCAGTGAAGTTATTTCTTAGGATAATCTGGGGCTTATGGGTTTGTGTGCTTCTATAGCGTGTAAATAAATGTTTGAGTCTAGTTATACTGATTTGATTAGTGAAAAAATTGTATTAAGAGAGAAATAATCTTGATGGAATGACGAGGGTGCATACTCATGACTAAATATAAGATTATTTGCTTTCTAAAGTTTTGATCGTTTTTACATGAGTGGTTTGATGATAATCTCATTATTTATAATATGTGACATGTTTTCGATGGTTGTTTCCCTATTGTACTTAATTTGATTGTGAACATATGTTTGATTTGATTGTAAGAGGTTTCTTTCCCCTGAATGTTTTAGTTGTAGATTTTGGAGTTGACTTTAGGGTTGATGGTTTTACATCAACAATTGTTTCGATGTAACATTATATATACTTATTTGTTTTATCGTTGTTGAAGGTCACACATTTCAAATGGAATTGAGAGGTTGATCCTTGGAGGATATATCATTTTCGACATGTATTGACATTTTGTTAATTGTTGTATTTTTAACTAGTGAGGAAAGATTAATATGCTTAAACCAAAAATAATTGAAGGGAATAAATAACATGATAAAAGTAAAGGTAAGTAATCTCAAACAGAGGTTTATTGTAAGGGTTAAATAAGTAGTATGTTAGCAATGTAGAAGTTATACTAGTGTCTCAATAGAAAATGTCAAGATTGCATTCTAAGAAAGAAGTGAAGTTTTCTTTAGATTCGGTATTTGGAACAAGACTAGAATTAGTGACACTTTATGGGGTAAATTCATATGATAATTAGTTGGTAACACTAGTATAGAGAATGAATATGACAGCGATTGTTTTCAATAATCGATAACAGTTCTACGAGTGATGCATATTAAGACGAGGTAAAAAATGGAAGGTTTTTTGTCTCGGTTATGAACCAAAGAAAAAAGGTCCACATTTTGCTTTGATTATAAAAAACTAAAGCACTAAACCAATAAAAAAATTGGGTCTATGGCAACGATTATGAGAAGAACAATTGTCGTAAACCTTTTTTCTGCTTCGGTTCACAAACAACCAAGGCAATAGACTATATATGGTTTAATATAATTATTTAATTTTAAGGGTCTATGGCAACAATTATGAGAAGAACTATTGTCATAGACTATTTTCTGTTTCAGTTATAGAAATAACCAAAGCCAAAAGATTTTTTGAAAGAAATATTTTTATATTGAATCTCAAACTAAAATATATTTTCATATTGAACCAAGCTTGCCTTTTCCAGTAGTTAATAGTAGCACAGTCCAAAAATGAAGAAGTACATGGGAAGTACGTTTTGTTCATCTCCTGCTCGCATGTTATTATCCAACACCACGTAGCTCCCAAAACTTGCACTGACCATAACATTTCAAAATATAAAAGAAATCATTAAGCTTTAGCTTCATTGTAGAGGAAAAATATTAAACAACATAGGAATGATCTAAAAATGACCATAATCAAAGATAGGGTGTAGTTTAGATGAGCCACCGTAGAATTTTTCACTGCCGAAATCACGAACCAGACCACTATTTTGCAATTGCGTACATTAATCGAAGCATAATATGCGATTTAATATGTCAAATCTGTAATGTTGTGCAAACACAAAAAAACAATGACAATTGTGTTCACCACAATGATATAAATAAACGAAGTAGGCACAGTAATGAGCAACGAACGCAGCACGACAACGGCAATGATGTGCGATGTAGTGATGGTAGTCGAGCAGTGAAGATGGCCTTTAAGTTTAGAGACGAAGTGAGTCGAGTAATGGACGACGACACTCGTTCGCGGAGATAGGAAGAAGAGAAGTGTGAAATGGTAACCTGAGTTTCTTTTGCAAATAGAACCCTATACGAGATGTATGGCAGTAATTATTCGTAAAAGTGCTGTAGAAAGTAGATACAAACGATTGTTCAAATAATCGAGACCATATGTCCTTCCTAGAAAAAAAAACCAAGTAGCGATTTTGAAATTTTGATTACTGTAAAACCCTTGATAATAGTTACATTTAAGTTGATAAATACTTTTTTAGAGTACTGTAAAATACGTATAATGCTACAATAAAATAGTATAATGTTATAGTAAAACACGTATGATGCTATAATAATACGTATGAGGCTACAGTAACCTACCCTCATGAAAAGTGTGTTGCTATAGTAAATGTAGTACAACTACAATATTGCAAATGTTGTTGAGGCTATGTAATTGACGTGAGATAGGTGATATGTAAAGGGGATATACAATTAACCTTTTGGCCTCATTATTTAGGAAGCCGCTGCAGAAAGTAGATACGACACCAATTGTTCAAATAACCAAGGCTTTCTAAAATAGTGGAAATTTTAAAATTTTGATCAACCTTTTGGCCTCAATTAGTTAGGGAATCGCTGCAAAAAGTAGATACGAAATAGTTGTTCAAATAACATATGCCATATGTCCTATTCAAAAGAAAAAAATAATAAGATTTTTGAAAACTTTTGAAAATTTTGGCACACCTTTCAAGTTATGTTCTTCATTAACAAATGCCAAAAGTGCTATATGCTTCAGTTATTTTATAACCAAGACCAATAAGTTCGCAAAATTTTCAAAAATGTAACCAATAAGTTCGCAAAATTTTCAAAAATATCATCGCGTTGTTATATGCTTTGGTTTCTTCAAAGTCGATGCATATTACACGAGTTAATACACCAAATCTACACTAGTGTAAAGAAGAAAGATAGGGAATCTAGATGATGTGTAAATTGCTAGCATATAAATGAGATTGTTTAGAAATGATAGTTGTTTACCAAGTTGCATGGAGAATTAATGTTTTTTGAAAATATATATAAGGTTTGGGCATCCACAATTTAAGTGAATAATGTAAAGGAGTAGAAGGTAACCTATAGATAAATATAACTATAAAAGTATCTAGATATTTTCAGTAGTGATGAGCGATTTAGACATATTCATGGATGGGAATAAGGTCCTTTGTATCTTGTTAAAAAAGTTTATCATAGTTTATAAAAGGGACATGCTTATGTAAATGGTAGAAATCTTGACGGAAAAATAATGAGTAGGAGATTTCACTAGTGAGAATGTAAATCTTGGAGCATATCATATAAACATAAGAAATCTAGTGAATTTAGTCATATAAAGGTAATGCTTCAATGGAATGTCCTAACACTAATTAGGAGAATAATGATTATTGAATTTAGATGGCTATTATAAAATGTGGAATTTCCCAATATAGTAGTGACGTTAATATAACTAAATTGCAGTGCATGAGCATTTTACTAGATGAATGGAATTTTATAGAGTTGAAGTAGAGAATGACTCGTTCATCGATATTGGATGTTTTTTGCCAACAACAACATTTTAAGTATAATATATTACATCATAGGTTGAGACAAGTGTAAATAAAACATTAAAATTCAATAGATTATGTATGATAGAAATTGTTGGTTCATGGGAAAGATTGCTCTACTAGCGGTATAGAAATGATGGTAATAGTGTTGTTTGGAAGATCTGAAAGCATTGTCTTGGTGGTAGTCAATTTCACATGTTTAGTGATCTTAAAAATCTCTTTGGTGGTAATAGTGTTGTTTGGAAGATCTGAAAGCATTGTCTTGGTGGTAGTCAATTTCACATGTTTAGTGGTCTTAAAAATCTCTTACAATTGTTTAATTATAAATTAGAATTCAAAGAGAAAGGTTACCTTACTGATTGTTGAAAGTCACAATCGACTAGAGATAAGGCCAATTCATACTTTATAAGTGGGTGCAAACCTTACCCTACAAGCCGGTTTTTTGGGGTTGAGTTAGGCTTAAAGTCCACTTCTAACATGGTATCAGAGTCAAGGTTAGAGCTTATTCTAGCAATATTTGTTGTTTGCTGAACATATTGTTCCATCCGCTTCGGACCATCCATTAAAAATGTCTAATCTCACGCTCGATATGTATATACCTCGGCGTGAGGGAGTATGTTGGAAGTCTCACATTGACTATAGAAAAGGTCAATTCATATTTTATAAGTGGGTGCAAACCTTACTCTACAAGTCGATTTTGTGGGATTGAGTTAGGCTTAAAGTCCACTTCTAACACTGATGACATAAAAATGATGGTAGAAGTGTTGTTTTGAAGACCTAAAGGCCTTATATTGATGGTGCTATTTGCACAAGTTTAATATTGTGAAAGTTTTAAAGGATTGTAAATTTAAGTATTCATGACATTTAGAAAAGGTGAATGTTGTTAATGATGCATGAAGTGAGAATGCAACTCAAGTGTTAAAAGGAACAATCAAGAACTTAAGTTAATAGAGTGTCAAATACTTAATCGACTAAGAATTTCTTGATGAGAAAGCAAATAGAACTCTGGGTTCAGGGTGATTAACTATCAAAAAGTAAAAAGATAGAATAAATGGTTTGGTATAGAATTTATAAAGACGACTTTTTTTTATTTATCAAACATGATTAAGTATATATTATTACCTAAAGAGATTCTTTGGATAATTCAAGAGGATGTTTAATGTGTATTTGTCTATCTAACTTGATATAAGGGTTTTGCTTATTTATAAAGTGTAAGTTGGTCTTCTCTTTAATTAATATTCACTTTTCTCATTCTAAAGCATGTGCAGGGCAGCGGGTTGTACGATATATTTAATAAACTTAACAAACTTTATTATGAAACTTTATTATCCATAAATCTAATTTTTCTTCCTAAAATTAATTGACTTGTAAAGTGAGCATTACTCATCTATAAATTATAATTTGATTTTTAAATAATGTTTGACAACAATAATAAGGATAAAAGCACATACTATAGGAAAACAAATTATTTCAATAAAAAAATTAATCTCAGAGAAAAAAAAATGTAAATGTGATTATATAAAAAAAAATTATTTTGTAAAAATAAAAAAATAATATACATACGAATGAATTACAGAACAAAAATCTGAATCAAGTCCATCAAAGTTATAGTTACTGAAAATTTTATTTCTAAATTAGTTAGTATTCTCGAAGTTTGAATTATTATTACATAATATTAACCTGTAACTTTTTAAAATAAATTATTGGAAAGACAGGGGTATGTGCTTCTATACATCCACTTTTCTTTATGATAATATATATATATATATATATATATATATATATATATATATATATATATATTACAGCAATTATTATAAAATAATTATAAGATATTTTTTTATTAATTTTTATAATATATTATAATAACAAAGTATATATAATAACTATTATTTTGTAGGTAGCTTTTCTATATATAATAAAATGAATTATATTGTGAGACCCTAGAAAATCAGCACTGCAAATTCCTATCACATCACCATTAATACACGTCACATCACTGCCCAGGGAAATTAAAAACCCACTTTGCACCGCATGCAAGTCTGCCATGTGTCATTTTAGAACCTTAGGAAATCTGTAGTGGGAAACAGGTGGCAGTAAGTGAGTGTGTGACCGTTTGACGTGGGGGGAGAAAATGATTTCTCTGAAAACACTTCCTCTCACTCTCTGCATTCACCTTCTTCCTCCCGAAAACTCCACCCTTCATCTTCTCCAATTTTTCTCTAGAACTCCCAACTTCTCTCTACTGTAAATCTCACGCCTCGTCTCCGATCAACTTGCAGCACCGTAGGAACGTTCGCCCAGCCGTGAGCTTCATTTTGGACCGAACCAATCCCGATTCTGAAAACGGTAAGTCTCCCAACTTAGGCGTTCGTTTCTGGATATTCCTGCGAACCCAGAATCAGTTGCATGCAAGGGTAGGAGTTGATATTTTCTACATTTCTTTGGTTAGATTTACTGGAAGAAACTTAAGTGACCATTGAGTATAGAAGAGCCGTAGTTGAACGAGTTAAAGTCATACCCTTAGGGCGTACACTGTTATCCAGGTAAGAGAAGCTTATTAAATTTAATTCGTATGTTTGGCTTGTACTGTATGAATATTACGTGTGTCGCATGAAGTATGAACTGTGTTATCTGATTTTTTTTGTATATGATCATCAATATGAGGTGTATATTGGTTGAGTATGCATGATCGAACGTTGCTGTACTGCATGAACATGATATATGTTGGTTGAAATGTATGATATGGGTGATACGTGTGAATATGAATTATACATGCTTAGAAGCAGTGAACATAAGTGAAACTTGAATATCAACTTCCCTATGATAACGTATGTCCGACATTAAACGGTTCTCGACCGTTTGATGTTCCAGTAAACTTCTTTGAATTGGAATACTTTCATTTGGGAAGGATTCTGGTCGAGCATGAGCTATGTAGGTCTTTTACTTAGAGCTCATAATGAGCAGTGTCGATATTACACATAGTGATCGTATTGGGCAGTGCTCGGTCTTACACCAAGCGCTCTTACTCTTTTCTGGAAAAGTCCTTGATAATGCAGATCACCCATCTGTGTCGACCGACAGTGTCGAGTACCTTTGTTAATACAGATCATCAATCTGTGTCGACCGACAGTGTCGAGTACCTTTGTTAATACAGATCATCCATCTGTGTCGACCAACAGTGTCGAGTACCTTTGTTAATATAGATCACCCATCTGTGTCGACCGACAGTGTCGAGTACCTTTGTTAATACAGATCATCCATCTGTGTCGACCAACAGTGTCGAGTACCTTTGTTAATATAGATCATCCATCTGTGTCGACCGACAGTGTTGAGTACCTTTGTTAATATAGATCATCCATCTGTGTCGAGCACCCTTTTTGATGTAGGTCGTCCAACAGGGTCGACCGACCGTGTCGAACCATCTTGTAAAATAGGTCGTCCATTTATCTTGAAGCCGGTATTACTTTATTTTGGAACGGGGCAAGTTCTTCAGTCTCGTTCCTCACATTCATTCTCGTTATAAAGAGGTCGTGATTTTTATGTACTTTGACAGAAAGACAAAAATGAAAATAAAAGTGAAAGATTATAAATGATGAACATTGTGGGAGGTGAATTATAGTTGTGAATTTTGGACGAGCGTTCCAGGGAGGAACGACTCATGGTTGAATATGGAATTTTGTAAAGTATGACTGTGGGCATGCTAATGCTGGCTTGGTCCATCCTGATATTCCGTGATACTCATCTTCATGTAGAGGAGAGTAGTTCATGTGTGGGAATGGCAGGAGGTCCTTAGTCCATAAGTTAACATGGGCGACGTAAGAAACGGACTAACCTCGAGTGGCAGCTATCGAGTGTAATACAGTTACTACACCACTCGGGTGCAAGGACGCCTGTAGCTACACAGATTCATACAGTCCGGATGGTCAGTCTAGTATCAGGGAATTGATTTGAGTTAAGGGAATTGGTTTAATTATATGTTGTGAAATGTTGGATATGTTTGATGTATTATGTAATGAATGATTTTCCTTGAATTAAATTCAATAAGCTTACCCTGTGTTCTCTTCTTTGCGTTGTCGATCGTCTCTGTACATCCGTCCTGTCTATGCAATGATCATCCGTGTGGATGTGAGCAGATGGTGAGGCGTTGCTTGAGGAAAAACTGGAAGAAGAAAATTTGGAGGAAGCAACCCGTGTAGATGTGGAAGTGAAAGTCGAACAGTAGAAGTTCGGTTAGCTGTTTAGATTAGATGTTTCATTGTACTGATTTTTGGATCGACCTTTATATTATTTGGTCGATCGGTATGTATCGGTGCTTTGTAACCGTTGGTTGGATACATTCACGTCGAGCGTGTTTCTTATTTAACTTCTTGTAGGCCGTGCAGCCTAAGCTCTTGCTGTCGTTAATTTAAGACTGATTTGTTTATCATTAAATGTAATTAATTCTACTATATGGTGTTACTGTATTTTGGGATGTTACATATATTTACTAGAAAAAAATAATAACAAAATAAATCCACTAAAATGTTATAAATATTATAAAAATCATTTTTATTAATTATATATATCAAAACTTTTATATAGGTATAATAATTTGTATCGATATTGTCTAACTTTACAAATGGAAAACGACTAAATGACACAACATGGACCATATGGACAAGTCCATGATTTATTGGATAAAAAATGCTAAAAGGAAACAAGTATTAAGCTTCTACTCTAATTTGTCTTCTAAGTTAAACTATATTACTCTTTTAAAAAAGGTTACCTATAAATTACTAACTTATGTCAATCATACAAAGTTAATTATTTATAAACCCTTGTCTCTTCTGATTGAAAAAACGAACATACTTATTATATATTAATATACTTTGTAGATAACAATAGTATTTTCTCAATTAGGTTACGTATAGATACACTTTCAACACTAAAAGAATAACATAGAATTAAAATGAGATAATCTTATTTTTGTAAATTAAAGTTAGCTTACGCACTTTAACTTTTATTCAACACTCTAACCTAATTTTTTAAAAGTTAACTTGTTTGAATTAACTTTTAACTATTAAAAAAAGAGTATTTATTTGACTTTTTCCTTTTTCATAAATACTTAAGATGTTTCTCCAAATAAAATCTTAATGAAATTTGAAACATATAGTTACTTAACAAGTACAGTTTGACAATTTGGTTTCATAATAGTACCTATGAAAAATAATCCAAGGAATATGGTGGAGTTGAATGCTCCTTCAGAACGTAAAGACAACACCTGTCGCTATCATTTTGGAAGTTTAGCATATATGAAGAATGCAAAGTTTATATGATTAAAATTTTTTACTAAGATATTTCCAACTTTCTGCATCGGTTGATAAAAGAAATAAATATATAAATTTAAGTGCTCCTAACATCAAATTAATAACTTACATACACAAAAATTCATCCTTAATTATAAGATACCATCCATATGAATGTCACATTATTTATATTCCTTGTAACTTGCAATCAATTTAGATATGATGTTGTTGTGAGAGCTGATAGGTGTAAACTTTACTTTTGTGGATTGAATCTGAATCTGTTTGGTTGTGTGGATTGAATTATGTTTCTGCAATGATTTGTTGTGAAATGTGTGTTTGAAGTTTGAATTTGAATTTTGAATTTTGTCCATGATCACTGGCATGATTGTGAGATTGTTATTGCAAAATCTGAGTTTTAGAACTTGTGTTATGATTATATATGATTTGTTCTTGAATCTGATTGATTGTGACCCAGAAGTTGAATATCTGAGTGTACTGAGAAAGCTTTGAGAGCAAGTGAGAAGTTGTTATTGCTATGAATTTGGTTTTTGCATAATTCTTATTAATATAGATGCATTCTGGTTTAGAAATGAGAAAGGCAGTTGTTGTTGTTGAAATTAACTACTTGGCCAGATGACTATCCATATGTGAATATTCATCATTTGTTATCCTGTTTGAGCCTTATATATATTTTTGTGTACCCTCAGCATATTACAGAACAATCTACCTTATCCAACACTCTAGAAGAAGAGAACAAGAAACATAATTGTCAAGAGATAGGTAGAAATTAAGTTTGGGGGAAATCATAATCAGTTGAATCTTAAACTGATAAAAAAAAATGTATTGTATCATGTAAATATGATAAAGTATCAAAGTTAGAGAAAAATTCAAAAAAAAAAAGTGTTATGTGATGAATGAAGAGGTAGTTGATGAATAAAATTTCAATGTTATTATGTTCTTGTTCTCCTCTTCTTTAGTGTTGTTTTGTTTCCCTGTAAAACCATGTTTCTTCTAGCCAAGCCAAGATTATAACCTGAGAAAGTCCTTTTGATGTAAATCAGAATGTGTGAATTGTTTATGAGATGACTTGCAAAAGTTGATGAAGTAGTTTATGACACTCTGAGCGTGAATTAAATTGTAAACACTTGCAGGTTGAGATAAACACAGATTAAGCATTGTGGTTTTATTTTTATTTTTTTTGGTTGTCTTATCATTTTGGATTCAAGAACTTGTCAATATAGGAGTTATAACATTTGATCTGAATCTTTGGAGGTATAGGTACAATCTTTACTCTTGTGACAGATATTATGTGATGGAATATTAACTGCTTTGTTGGGTTCGTTTTTCTATTGTTTTTGTTTATTTTCATGAGGACATGAAAATATATAAGTTTGGGGGAGTTTGATAGGTGTAAACTTTACTTGTTTTTGTTGCTTAAATTGTTGTGCTTTTGAGTAAATTTTAGTGTTAATTCTCATGAAAAATATATAATTGTTGATATAAGTATAATTTTGACTGTTTAAATGTTTTTGATGTTTTTGTTGTTTATTTTGATGAAAAATAAGGATTGGATACCATCAAAGACTTGGACCACACTCATGGGTGCAGTTTTGCCGAGAGTTTCATGCCCGGGCGTGAGAAAAAAGGGCGCCGGGCGCGAATTTACCAAGAGGTTCGCGCCCGGGCGTGAGATAAAATGGGCGCCGGGCGCGACTTAGAGGGATGCGCGGACGCTCGTCGAAGATTAAGCGGACGCTCGTCACATAGCGAGCGCGACGCTCGTGCAGGGCGCTCGTCCGGATTCTCCTCCACAAAATAGGACGCTCGTCTAGCAGAGGAAGCAGAGGACGCTCGTCTAGTAGAGGGCGCTCGTCCACGATCGTCAAGCAAAACGCTCGCCCAGCTGGCAGAGGACGTTCGTCTAGCGTTGCAGAGGACGCTCGTCCAGACGCTTGTTGTCCAGCAGAAGACGCTCGTCCACATTCGTCCAGCAGAGAAGCACGTTCGTCCAGAAAGTGGACGCTCGTCCCAAAATTGGACGCTCGTCCCGAAATTGGACGCTCGTCGAGAAAGAACCCGTGACTCAATTATTGAAGCTTCTCTTTTAAAACCAGATCCAGAATTCACGGGAAGCGGATTTGGACGGAGAGGAGACCAGGGGAGACGTTGCAGCAGCTACTCCAAGGGCTTCCATGGTGGAAAATCACCAATTTCCACCATCCAATCCATCATTTCTCTTTTCTATGATGTATATGTGTAGCTAAAACTCCATTTCACTGGGGTTGAGAGTAAATTTCTGAACTTCTATGTAATTTTTCTATTAATGCATGAACTTGTTTGAATTATGTGTTCTATCCTTATTATTCATGCTTTTGATGGGAATTTGAGCTATTTGAACGGTTAAATCATTGGGAAATGTATGAGACCGCGGACCTAAGATAGAACTGCTAAAGGATTTCAGTCCTAGACATAGGTTGGAATTTTTAGTCATCTGTGACATTGTGTTTAAGGCAAATCTGATAATTGAATTAGCTAAGGGATTAGCAATTTGGTTTGAGTGATTAAGAACTGTCTCTGAGGGATCAGGACTGCATGCGCCTAGGATGTCGATGCTTAATTTTGAGGAATTGTGTTAGTAGAAAATTACCGGAGTGATGAACTTGAATTTCAACCCCAGTGAATTTTAATTCGACTGTTTTTACCACTTTAATTTCATCTGTATGCAAATCTTACTTTTGTTGTAAAAATACGTTTATTAATCGCTAAATTGGTAAACTTTAGCAATCTGTGAATCAAAACAAATCTCTTGGGAAAACAATTTCCGGACTTACCGGTTTATTACTTGAACGATCCGGTGCGCTTGCCGAGGTCTCAACAAGAGCGACTGTAGCGGAATGATTAGTGTGGAATAACAAATCAAGAGGGTTTTTAATATGTGTGCCTTTTAATCTCTACTAAATTAAACTTACCAAGCAAATAATAAAGACAAATAAAAAGAGTAAAGTTGAGAGAAATTTGCACAGATGATTTTATCCTAGTTCGGATCTTACCAATCCTATGTCCAGTCACTTATCTCAATACAAGATAAACAGTTCACTACTCACAAAACAATTACAAAGTACAATCACAAATAAATAATTTGTAAAAGTTTAGAAACAACTTCTCTTGATACCACAAGAAATGAACATGCACCTCCTTTGAGTCTTCACAAAGGATGAAACACTTCCTCTGAATACTTCACGAAGGATGAGTTTCCTCTTCCAAACACCTCCTCAGACACACCAAGGATAAACCGGCTATTTCCTCTGTCACTGCAGCAACACTTCACCAGCTCCACAGACACAAGTTTCACAAGCCGAACACGAAGACAAAAATCTCAATTATTTCTGAGTACTAAAGCACAAGGGAAGAGTTGATGTTGAAGGAAAATGAAAGTCTATTTATAAACTTAAGCAAATACTCTTCCGTTCTTCGTTTCTAGCCATTTATTTCTTTTAAGAAGTATCTGTGATATATTTGTGGAGGTATAAAGTTAGTTGAACGAGTCTTTTAAAGAGGAATAATATGAATATAGATATATGATGAGATCAAAACTATAAATATAACTTCTTAACTAATAAATATAAAATACATTTGATATTGTGAATAATGTTGCAAAAACTTCTTATAATATTTATTTATTGATTTGAATAAAATGTATATCTTGTTTTGTTAAGTATCTTACTTTATAAATTTGTTTATTAAATTAGGCTACATGTTTAATAAATCAACATCAACCATAAAAACATTTTTATTTATTAGTATTGTATACAACCGTAATTAATTTATTTTTTCTATTTGCTAGCTTCTATTCCTCCGTCTAGAAAATAGAAGACATCATTCATAACTAAATGAAAGGACTACTAATGATTTTCTTTTCTGTCTTTATATCTCTAGTAACAATTTTCACCAATCATGTATTGCGTTGTATCACTTTTAGTAAGAAAAATTAAGCACGTGGTTAATTTCATAAACTTGCTGTAGCTTTTTTTATAGGCTTGGGAATATACTAAAAAACTGAATTGAAATTATTTATTGAATGTTAAATATTTTAAATTATTTTAGTTTTTTTTCTCAAAGAAATGAAAGGAATAAGTAAATCATAAACTAGATGTTGATGTAACATATAGTAGTAACTAGGAAGAGACAAGAGTTGGGATGCTGTTTTGCGCAGTTCTGAAAAGTAGAATCTGAATTGGTTAATTGATGAAAACTAAAGAAGAGAACAGAAAGTTCCCAGACCCTATACGTACAATATATTAAATAGGTATAATTTTGGCCTTATTGTTTGAGTATTCTGCATGAAGATTAAACCCAATTCTAACGTTAGATTTTTGTACAAATTGTTTCAGATTGATAGCTTTTGGCTTTATTTTAATTGTAAAGAATAGATAGCAATCATAGCACGTCAAGCATGATGTCACATTACTATTGTTATTACTTGTTTAGTTATCAGTCTATTAAGTGTTATATCATTCATCTAACGTTAATCGTTTAACTAGTCGTCTAATATTGTATTGTTTAACAGGTCATCTACCATCGTCTCACATTTGTAGAAAACTTCTATATATATTAATATATTTATATTTTTCATGAGTTAATTGTTTTTAAAATCGATTTACAAAAATTATGTATGTAGGAGTATAAAAACAAAGTTCATTTAAGAATCTTCTACTGGTGACAGCATTAGATTCTCCTACCTGTAGTGTACTTCTCTTACACTGTTGTCTCATTCTATGTATCATGTTTCTAACAGAAACAACTATACAAACACAAAATGCAAGATAACTATATATATAATGGGAGAATAAACTTAAACCACATTTTTCATACCACACTTCAACTATGTACAAATTTATTTATCATTATACATTTTTCTATGATAACATGATCTACTTCCTAAGTATTTATATGTTGAATTAAATTTTAGAGATTATGCATTTGTCTTATATTCTGAATAATAGATTTTGGAAAAATAACTCAAACTCTATTCGGTCTCAAAAATTAAGTCTTGTTTATGACCTACCAAATACAGTTTCATACCGGAGACTGCATGACCTACCAAACGTATGAAAAGATAAATTTCTATATCATTTGCAAGACATGATTTTTCTTCCATACCACTTTTTGATAACATAGAAACTTTCATTGACTTTCACATTCTAATTATCTTCTTTTACGTGAGTCCAACAATTAATAAAGTTTAAAAATCTCTTTTAGAATCCTTATTCAATACACATATTATCATATAATATAATGTTGAAAACACTATATAAATCATAAGAATAACATTTCACTAACAATATATTATAATCTTAGTCTTAAATTTTCTCATTTCCACACATATAAACAAAATAATAAACTGTTTAAGGTTTCACTAGAATTAGGACATAAGGTTCTAATATATATATATATATTAGATTAGAACCTTATGTCCTAATTCTAGTCAAACCTTAAACAGTTTATTATTTTATTATGCATGAGATAAGTTTTATCTTTTCATATATATTTAAATCAATATAAATAAAATAAATATTTTTTTAATTTTAGTATATTTTATGTATTTGGCATCTCTATATTTTTGTACACCTAATTTTAACACCCCAAAATACTTTTTAATTGTTTACGTGATATTTTGGACCTATTTGAAAGAGCTCATCATACTTTTAGAATAAAAAGATATGAAAAAAGAAAAAAAAAATCAATTTTCCTAGAGTTATAAATAGCTTATAAATAAATTTTAAAAAATATTTACATCAGAAACATTTTAAGTTAGTTTATGCATAAACTAAAATTTTATCTTACAGACACATTAATTCATTTTTTCCTTCTCCCGTAAATTCTTTTGGAAAATTCTACATATACTTATAGAGAATTTATAATTGGAGTTGTAATTTTACTTGAATAGTTCTATTATTTTCTCAACAAGTATTACAAATCTTATACTCATAAATTATGGTAGAAAAAAGTGTTATACATTTGTTTGTTTCATACTATTAATTGGTGTATCGGTTTTTATTAAAATATGGATTGGATATAGAAGTAATATTCTTTTATTATACAAATTTCATTAAGTTTCTATTAACGTATACTGTAAAAATAAGTTTAATTATACAAGAAAAACTTAAATTAAGTTGTAGAATGCGGATTATGTGAGAGGCAAGAATGTGAATTCACACTCTCTCGCAACAAAATGGCAGACGTACACTTATGGCCCTTTCCCACACTGATCTCTAACAAAATATATGTACATAGTAAAAATGACATAAATTATTAGAATAATTTTAAAACAATATTTAAAAAATATTAAATTGAAATACATAATAACACGTGTTTTCTGCTATTACTTTTATTTTTCTTAATTGATTTTTTATTATAATTTTATTCTGTATTATAATAGAATAAATAGGACTTTGGAATATTGCAGCAGTCAAAGTCTCTTCATGTTAATGACAATTGTTTCTTCTATCCTTATCTTGAGGATTGATTTTTTGTTAATTTATATTTTAAGATTTTGAATTAAAAATAAGTGTCAAATCTGTAATTCAAGTTTATTAACAATTTATCGAAATTAAATATTTGTAATTATATATTGACTCCCACTTGTATGAATTTAAAGGTGGAATAATATTTTTTAAAAAATCTTTGGCCGAAATCGTTTCACGAGTCTTCTAATTTGACTTAGCACCATACATTCAATGGTTTCGTTGCATGCTGTATATTATAAAACGTTTACATTCAAACTATAGTAATGCACTCACAAAAAGAAAAGAAAAAAAATTAATATGGAACCTAGTCTATAATTTCATTAGGTTATTCAATGTTGTGTCCATGGAATTTGGTGGCTTGGTTTTTCAATATTCTCTCTGAATCATGGTAGAGTGGTCAATGGCTGAACGAGACCTTCTACTTCAAAAGAGTCTGCCATACATATATAGCAAAATTATTGACACGTATTACTAACCTATTTAACCCATCAATTAATAATAATAAAAATACAGATGCAGTGATTGGAGTGAAAAGACCGTCATCAAATCTACATTTAAATAAAACTATTATTTGACATGCTCTTTCTTTCTTGAAATAAATTAAAAGAGTTGAAAAAAAACGTGTATAGTTATCTTATGTATAGTTATTTTATGAGATATATTTTAATTTGTTAAAAATTTAGTAAATGTGTTAAAATGGGTAATCCGGCTCGATCTGGTTTCGGCCACCATCAGTTGGTCATTTAATGAGTCAACCTAACTCGGTTCACTTTTTAGCGAGCTGAAAAAATTCAAACCCGACTCGACCCACCATGGGTTGGTGGGTTAAATGGGTTGATTCACTGGCTCATTTAATTATAAGTTTTTTTTTAAATAAAAAAGTTAATTCAAATCTAAATAAATGGGATTGACTAACATGTTACAAACTGTACCGTAGGATACTTGAGTCTACTAAACGGTCGACAAATAACCCAACCGACCATTCACTGGGCCTTCTTACGTTCATATCATTTAGAGTTTGATGTCGACCACTTGGTGATCGACAACTAAACATTGATGTCGTGATGTACCGTAAGATACATAACCCAACCGACCATTCACTGGGCTTTCTTACGTTCGTATCATTTAGAGTTTGATGTCGACCACTTGGTGATCGACAACTAAACAGTGACGTCGTGACAAAATGCTCGCACGACAATTCGCATGGTTGCATCAGTACATAAAACGCTCGACGTATAATGAGCGATATCTTAAACTTAAACAGTATAGCGGTTAGAAGTTACCAATTACAAATATCGATCAATGCCATAAATCAAAAAAGTTTTAAAGACAAGCTTATTAATGTTTAAGATAATATGTTCTTGCGCTTTAGCCTCCTATTGCCGACTGCAGCAGCAGCCTTATTAAGTTGATAATTTAATAAACAAAAAGTAAACTATATGTTGGTCCAATTTATAGATGATTAGACCACAAAGCATTGAAGCATCCATTAAATATATCTTAAAGGCATGTTCTTTCTTTGACAAGACTTGTTGCATGAATATGTATATCTACGTTTAGTCACAACGGTTTTATAATATTCTATTAAATGAACTCTTTCTACCTTCATCTTCAACCTTATTCAATATTTTACGTTTAGTCCACAAGTTTTTTATAATATTACTGTAAATAAAATATATATTCTACTTTGACCTTCAAACATTAGCAATTGACAGATAGATCATATAATATATTTTGGTTTTGACTGTTAGTTCAATTCAATTATGTACAGGAAGCATAGACATTGTAATCACTTTTCAAACTTGCCAATTGGATATGCGTGACCTTAGAATATGTGCCAGGGAGGTGAATTTATAGGGAGAGAAATGTTTTTTTTTTCATATTTTTAACATTTTTATATTGCTGAAAGGATTGCATATCAGTTGAAATTTATGCAATAAGAAACTTAATTAGAAAATAATAGCATATGAATTGGATATGATCGATACCTAAAAGAATGGACTCACTCTTCAGACAACTTTTATCATGTTCATGGCGTTTTTTTGGTTTAAACACTTAGTTTCCCTATAGATAAGTTGTGTTTTGAATTAGTTCATAGTTATAAAAAATTGTGTCAGAAATAAAACTATTAATCTATGTAGTGAGTACAACTGTTATTTTGGGTCAAGTCTTCATAAATTTATTTTTATATTATTTTAAAAACTCTTTTATTAAATGAAATATTTTATATATATAAATTTATTTTTATTTTTTATTTTATTTTAAGACTTTATTTATACCCATCAATCAATCTAAATCGATCGAGAGATTCGTAATAATATAAATGTTCATGTAGATAATTTAATAGTAGTATATATTGATTGAGTTATTTGATTTTCATTTCCATAAATTTAATTTCAGCAATGATTTACACAATACAAGTATCTATTGACCAACTCTGGCTCCAATTTCTATGTTGATAAGTTTAATAATAATAATTGACTAAGTTATTTAAAATGGGATACTACAATGTTGGCTCAGATTTTTAAAGACAGTGACCAAGATGAATGATTTAAAGATAAGGACAAGATGGACTTTAGGAAAAAGATAAAGACTGAAATGTATTTAAATTTAACTTAGCATAGGATTGAGAAAAAACTTATGAATTGCATATATCATATTAATAAGAAAACTTTACAATTTATATACACAGTAATTATAGTCGTCATAGTATACAACATTAAAAACAATATATAATTCATTTTCTAATAGCATACACTAGATAACTATTGATTTTTATGGATGATATATCAAAATTTCAAATATAATATGAAAAAAAAAGAAGGTAAAAAAGTATTATAATAAATAGTTAATTTGATAGTTATTAGTTGTATTTTTTATTAAAAAGTTACATGTGAAATCATAATAATTTTATTGAATATTTGTAGATGTAAGTTATATGATGGTAAACTAAATTTATTGTGCACATTTATTTGAATTTTGTGTTAAAGGGTGTGTTGCTATTAAAAATATTTATTATTGTATTGTGTGATTTAAAATAAAATTTTGTTTTAAAATTTAATAATAATGCATTGATATTGGTGTAAAATAAAAAATTGTAATTCATATTATTTTTAAGATAATTACTATAAAGTCAATAAAGATTCGATGCATTATAAATCTAATTATTGTTCCTGACATGACGATATTTTCTAACTAGAATAGCATTTTCTTCTATGATCGAGACCCTTTAGTATGACTAGAAATTTCAATATATAATATCTTTGAATTAAAATAAAAGTAAAAAATATTTTTTTATCAAGGAAAAAAAGTTTAGTTAAATTTATTGAAGGTATTTCGTATTTTCTAAATTATTCTCATAATATTTATTGTAAATAATGCTAAACTTTAAACATAAGTATGTTTTTAAAGAAATAAAATTAAATCTTAATAAAATAATAAATTTTGTCTTATAAAGACGCATGATTTTAAAGACGCATGATTTTTTAAATATTCAAATACATGAATGCATAGATTTAGTGGTAACCAATAAAGGTTCTTTACCTATCAAGTAATAAAAAAAATTATGTTTAATTATAAGTTACAATGTTATGAACAATATTCCTACAAATTAGTCAAAACTTTCATTATCAATTGATAGCACCGGTTTCTTCTTTATTTTGTAAATGTTTAGTGACCAAGTAAAATAAGTGAGAAGGTTTTCAACACTTTATTTTAGACATAGTTATTTAATTATAATAAAATAAATGTTTTAAATTGTGTTTTTATATATATATTTTTAATTTCTTTAAAATTAAAATGATCTTTTTATCTTTAGTATTATCTAATATTTATTAACATAATGTATTCAAGAAAATGTTGGATACAATAAGATTAGTAAAAGAATTGCACACAACTAACGTAAAGATAATAAATATAAACCATTAATTCTTAGCAAATTAATATGTTAATAAAATCTAGTGCAAGACAAAAGTGACTTCATTGTACTAATTTCGGACGATAAAGAATATAAGACTTGTTCTTTTAGGATTAAATACCCTACATTTTTTTAAAAGCAGTATATCATATCACATTCTGATCTGGTAAAACTACTACATAGATGATGAGTGCATATTTATGCCCATATTTATGCTTTAAAATTCAAATTTTTGATGGGATAATTGTGCTTAAATGGTTTATTTAAGTGAATTTGTGATGATTGGAATTGTTGGGTTTGGGAAATAAAGAAACGTAAAAAGTGAATTTTAGCACATAAATTATTATTGGATTTTCTAATGTTTATTTGTGCAGCTGAGAATATAAGTTTTATTGGTCCAAATGGCAATTCAAGGCCCAAAATCAGATTTTATGTGGAAAATTCAGAAGGGGCTAAAGTGCAAATAGAGAAAATTTCAGCGTATTTGTACAATTTTGGAAAGTCAGAAAATCTAAAAGATAAAATTCAGTTGTTGAATTTAATTTGGGAATATCAACAGAAAATATCTTCCAAATAATTTTATCATTATCTAAATCTGTTAGTTATTTGGAAGATATAAGATATAAGATAATTGAGTTAATATCTATCAAATATTCTTTAAAACTGATTTAATCTAATGAATATTTGAAAGATATAATATATCAACAGAAAATATCTTATCAACAAACTATTCAAAGTCCAAGCCCAATCAAGTCTATATAAAGAGACCCAAGGGAGGCAGAAAGAGTGGGACTTCACTTCATTCATTCTCTCATACTCCTCTCACTTTTCTTTCATCTTGTATTCAACTCCATTCATGGAGAGCTAAGCATCTAGGGTTATTCTGCTGTAATTCCAAGACGGATTCTGAGGTTATGTTCAGTTAATGCAATTGTTTACTTTGATTATTGATTTAAGTTGTTCTCTCTATGTCTTTCATCTCTCTATCTTGTTAAAAGCAAAGATTTTTGCATCATAATATGTTTGAATCTATATGCATATTGATTATATGAGTTTTAGGGTTTCTAGGTTTAAATTGAGAATCTACTTTGATTTAATTTAGGAACTTTCATATGATTAAATGGTTTTTACTATCAATTGAGAATGTACTTTGGTTGGTAGTAATAATTTCAACTATAATCAATTGAGAATTTACTTTGATTGATTAACTTTTAATTTGGTTAGGAGATTTAAGAATAGACAGGATTAAACACAATAGAATTTGATTGAGAATGTACTTTGATTGAATTTATTGTGAATAATCTAGAAAGGTTTTGCATTTGATTGAGAATTTACTTTGGTTAAATGCATGATCGCCCTCAAATTAATTGAGAATGTACTTTAATTAATTTGAAACTTAAACAATAATCAATTGAACAATTATCCGTGAATAACCGATGACGAATCTATCTTGGAAAAGCAGTGGAATTAGCCTATTTAATCATAACTATTTTTAAGTTTATTATTTGTTCTTTAAACATTCTTAAACCATTACTTTTATTCATAAGCATTGCATTCATAAGAATCATATATTCGAAAGCAATTCCGTGTTCGTTGGGAGACGACTCAGGGTTACTTTAACCCTATCTACTTTATTGAATACTACTTGGCAATACTGAAGTTGCCTTGAAAAGTAGTATTAATTTGATAGCTTCAACGACAGCTTATCAAATTTGGCGCCGTTGTCGGGGAATACGGTTAGTATTTTGAATATTTAATTCTTATTTTTATTTTTATTTTTATTTTTATCTTTAGTTTTTTTTTTACGCACATACATTTAATTTAAATTGAGTTATTTTGTAGCCTTTAGTCATTCTTGTTTTAGAAAAAATCTTTGTTCTTGTTTTTATTAAGAATTTCTTTTGATAAATACTTGAGGCTAGTTTGAATACACTCTGGCTAGGAAAGACTTGGTACTTAAGTTGTCCATTGTGACGCACCTCTCTTTCCTGGGAGTGGATCCAACAAGTCTCTCTTATCTCTTATTTGAAATCTTTCTCTAAAGCAAGAACAAAAGAAAAAGAGAAGTCAAGAGAAACAATTTCAAACAGATTACGTAGTGCATGACCAGAGCTAACCCGGGAGAATTTTATCAAATTAACCCGGAAGTCGAAAGGAATTTGCGTAAGCTGCGGAGAAGATTGAAATTTGGGTGTTCTACTGAGGGAACACTTCCTACATCTGAAGTCATTCCACCTTCATCATCTCCAATCACAAACATATCATCCAATCCTAACCCAAACAATATGGCACAAAGAACCATCAGACAGTTAGCCACCTCCCACAATACAGCTATCCGAAGTAACATTGAATATCCTAATGAGAAGTGGGAGCTGAGACCTGACCTGTTAAATGCCTTACCAAAGTTCAATGGGTTATCAAGGGAGAATCCACACAAGCTCTTGAGACAATTTCACATGTTGTGTGAAAACTTTAGATCTCCCAGGATCACAATAGAGAGTCTTAAAATGAGAGCTTTTCCTTTTACTCTTCAAGGCGCAGCTCAAGATTGGTGGTATTATCTCTCTGCACGAATTACAAATTGGGAAACTATTGAAAGACTCTTTCTTGAGAAGTATTTTCCTGCATCTAGATTATCAGCTATCCGCAGAGAAATTCAAGATATAAGACAGAGAGATAGAGAGAATCTTAGTGAATATTGGGAAAGATTCAAGAAACTATGTTCTTCATGCCCTCAACTCCAAATGGAAGATTTTATTCTAAGCTTTTATGAAGGCTTAAGTCCTACTGATAGGTCATGGGCAGATGCTGCAAGCGGAGGATCTTTCTTAGACAGGTCACCAGAAGATGGTATAGATCTAATAGAACGAAAGGCAGTAGACAATCAACAGTATGGCACAAGAGAAAATTCAGTGACTTTGTTGAAGGGAGTGCATGAAATTGATAATGGTGCAATTAATGGAAAGAGGATAGATGAAAGATTGAATAAGCTAGAAAGCAAACTTGACGAGATTGCAAGTTTGTTTAAAACCTCAACTCCACAAATTGCTAAGAAGTGTGGAATTTGCATTTCAACTAACCATTACACTGATGAATGTCCTAGCTTGGTGGAAACTACTGTGGGAAACTCATCTCAAGCTTTTGGTGCAAACATGATTGGAGGAAATAGACCATACCAGAATTATCATGATTTGTCCTCCAATAGGTATCAGCAGAACAGACAACCTTATGTTCCACCTCAACAAAGGCAGCAATCTCAGCCTGAAATGTCAATGCAAGATTTCATGAAAACAATAGTTGAGCAAAATTCAAAAATAAAGAAATCAATTGTAGAGTTGACTCAGAGGGTGGAAAAATTAGAGGCTAAGGAGTCAAATAAACTACTTGCACAAACAATAATCAACCCGCAAAATGTAAGTGCTATTACTTTGAGAACGGGTAAGCAAGTAGAAGGCCCTGAAGGAGCCCAAGAGGATGAAGATAAGGAGAAAGAAGGAGCGCAAATTGATGACAATGGAGGACCAAGTGAACCATCACCTGAGACTACCACTGATAAATCCAGGTTAGTATCCTCTAACTCTTCTTCTAAAAATTCTTCTTCATCTTATTCTCCACCTCCTCCGTATCCAAATCGATTGAAACCGAAAAATAAAAAAATGGAGGAATTAGACCAAGAGATCTTAAATACTTTCAAAAAGGTGGAGATCAACATTCCCTTGCTAGATGTTGTTAAGCAAATCCCTAAATACGCCAAGTTTTTGAAAGAAATTTGCACAAATAGAAGGCATTTTAGGGATAATGAGGTTGTGAATTTGGGAAGAAATGTGTCAAGCTTGATTAAGAAGCATATTGAAATACCACGAAAATGCAAGGATCCAGGTATGTTTTCTGTTCCATGTGTTATTGGAAATTCAAAGTTTGACAATGCCATGCTAGATTTAGGGGCTTCCATAAATGTAATGCCTTTATCAGTGTTTACTTCTCTATCTTTGGGACCTCTTAAGACTACTGGTGTGGTCATTCAACTGGCCAACCGTAGCACAGTTAACCCTACAGGTGTGCTTGAGGACGTCCTTGTTCAAGTAGACAAGTTAATTTTTCCTGCAGATTTCTATATCTTGGACATGAAGGATGATGAAGGAATCAGTCCAACAACTATTATCTTGGGAAGACCTTTCATGATGACAACACGAACCAAGATAGATGTGCATGCAGGATCATTGACAATGGAGATAGGAGACGAGAAGGTGCAATTCAACGTGTTGGAAGCTGGGAAGCACCAGATTAAAGATCATTCTTTGTTTTGTATTGATTTATCAAGTGATGTTGTAAACAGTTTTTCTTTTTCAAATATGTCATCCCTAATTTTGGACGAAAAAGGAAACTGTAAAGCAGGTGATATTGAGGACGCGGTATTAATAGATGATACCTCAGTGGCGTCCGAGTGTGATGTTGAGGTGGCTGAGATGACCTTAGGCAGTAAAATTTTGCCATCTGTGGTGCAACCACCAATTTTGGAGTTGAAACCTTTACCATCCCATTTAAAATATGCTTATCTTGAGAAGGATGGGAAACTCCCTGTTATTATATCTGCATTGCTTACTGATGAGCAGGAAAAACAACTATTACAGGTTATCAGAGACCACAAGAGAGAAATAGGCTGGAGTTTAGCAGATATTCCTGGTATTAGCCCTTCTTTTTGCATGCATAGAATACTTTTGGAGGAGGATGCTAAACCAGTGAGACAACCTCAAGGAAGACTGAATCCTCAACTGATGGGGGTTGTAAAGAAAAAGGACACCAAGTTGCTACAAACAGGTCTTATACATTCAAATTCTGACAGCACTTGGGTAGGCCCTATACATGTGGTTCCCGAGAAATATGGAATCACAATGGTCAAGAACGAGAAGGACAAGTTGACTCTTAGTCAAGACAGAAGTGGGTCAAATAATGTAGTAGTTGACCATCTTAGTAGGATTGGAAAGGGAAAAGATAACATTCCTATCCAGGATGACTTTTCCAATGAAGTCCTACTAGCATTCCTTCCACCATGAAGGAGGTAAGTTCCCTCATACTTTTTCTTTGCATTTTATATATAAGGCATACATTGAGGACAATGCATAGTTTAAGTGTGGGGGTGTGGGGAAACAATTAATTTTGTTCCCTATTTTGTTTGCCTATTTTGTTTGTTTTTAATAAATATTTGCATTGGATTTCAGAGTTTGAATCGGTAACTGGAATGATCATGAATTCAAGAGAGAAAAAAATGAGTCATGTTGATATGAGTAGATTACTTCTATGATTTACTGATTGAGTTGACTAGAGAATTTCTTGATTAAATATTTTGTGAAAGAAAATTGAAACCATGTGAGTTTTGGGCTTAATATTAAGGATGGACCACCATGTACCATACCTATTTTTTTTTTGTGTGATTTGCCCATGTTTTGTTGATACTCTAATAGTTAGCTTGATTCTGTGTTGTGCAACTGATTTGAATATGCATGATTTGATATGATTGAGGCATTTCTTGTTTTAGCTACTTGGCCAAATAAACTTGTCCTAACATTAATCCATTGGAACCCTCTTTGAGCCTTAAGCCTATTTTTCTTGTTTCCAGTCATTGTCAAATGTGAAAAGAAGAAAAATCATATGTTCCTTACCTTAGGAAAGAAGAAGGAGTAATGGATTCTGTTAGAAGTAAAGTGATGAATAAGTGTGTGGGTGAGTACCTCACCCACAAAATAATAAAAAGGGAAAAAAGGAAGATAAAAAGTTAAAAAGAAAAAAAAAAGGAGCTAAAAAAAAAATCTTCCTTAAAAGAGCAAGAAATAAAGTCGTTTTTGAAATCAAGTATCATTACTCTTTCTATATCAATTTCAAAAACTCCGAAATTCCAAGAAAATTCCCTGCCTTTGCCTTGGCCTCAATAAAACCTTAAAAAGTCCTCATGATCAATAATTGCATGTTTTCTGAAGTGTGTGAATGTTAGAGTCTTGCTAAATATCAAGGGTGTCTACTTACATTGGTATTTTGAGTGTAAACACAAGCCAAAAACACTTGAGAGAATTGGAGAGAAATAGATACATGTTGACTTGAGTGTTGTCTTTCATATTTGATTTTCTTGGGAATTCAAAAAGGTTAACTCATGTGTGAAGAATAAAGTGATTCCATTTGCATGTCCATGACAAAGTAATGCCTAAATGATTGATCTATGTCTAGTGCTACTCATTCTTTTGATCCAAATGCAAATATGAAATAAAATTACTCAGAACAAAGTTTTGGAATTAATCAATTTTGCCCAGGAGTGCAAAAGGATAAGTGTGGGGGTGTGATGAGTGCATATTTATGCCCATATTTATGCTTTAAAATTCAAATTTTTGATGGGATAATTGTGCTTAAATGGTTTATTTAAGTGAATTTGTGATGATTGGAATTGTTGGGTTTGGGAAATAAAGAAACGTAAAAAGTGAATTTTAGCACATAAATTATTATTGGATGTTCTAATGTTTATTTGTGCAGCTGAGAATATAAGTTTTATTGGTCCAAATGGCAATTCAAGGCCCAAAATCAGATTTTATGTGGAAAATTCAGAAGGGGCTAAAGTGCAAATAGAGGAAATTTCAGCGTATTTGTGCAATTTTGGAAAGTCAGAAAATCTAAAAGATAAAATTCAGTTGTTGAATTTAATTTGGGAATATCAACAGAAAATATCTTCCAAATAATTTTATCATTATCTAAATCTGTTAGTTATTTGGAAGATATAAGATATAAGATAATTGAGTTAATATCTATCAAATATTCTTTAAAACTGATTTAATCTAATGAATATTTGAAAGATATAATATATCAACAGAAAATATCTTATCAACAAACTATTCAAAGTCCAAGCCCAATCAAGCCTATATAAAGAGACCCAAGGGAGGCAGAAAGAGGGGGACTTCACTTCATTCATTCTCTCATACTCCTCTCACTTTTCTTTCATCTTGTATTCAACTCCATTCATGGAGAGCTAAGCATCTAGGGTTATTCTACTGTATTTCCAAGACGGATTCTGAGGTTATGTTCAGTTAATGCAATTGTTTACTTTGATTATTGATTTAAGTTGTTCTCTCTATGTCTTTCATCTCTCTATCTTGTTAAAAGCAAAGATTTTTGCATCATAATATGTTTGAATCTATATGCATATTGATTATATGAGTTTTAAGGTTTCTAGGTTTAAATTGAGAATCTACTTTGATTTAATTTAGGAACTTTCATATGATTAAATGGTTTTTACTATCAATTGAGAATGTACTTTGGTTGGTAGTAATAATTTCAACTATAATCAATTGAGAATTTACTTTGATTGATTAACTTTTAATTTGGTTAGGAGATTTAAGAATAGACAGGATTAAACACAATAGAATTTGATTGAGAATGTACTTTGATTGAATTTATTGTGAATAATCTAGAAAGGTTTTGCATTTGATTGAGAATTTACTTTGGTTAAATGCATGATCGCCCTCAAATTAATTGAGAATGTACTTTAATTAATTTGAAACTTAAACAATAATCAATTGAACAATTATCCGTGAATAACCGATGACGAATCTATCTTGGAAAAGCAGTGGAATTAGCCTATTTAATCATAACTATTTTTAAGTTTATTATTTGTTCTTTAAACATTCTTAAACCATTACTTTTATTCATAAGCATTGCATTCATAAGAATCATATATTCGAAAGCAATTCCGTGTTCGTTGGGAGACGACTCAGGGTTACTTTAACCCTATCTACTTTATTGAATACTACTTGGCAATACTGAAGTTGCCTTGAAAAGTAGTATTAATTTGATAGCTTCAACGACAGCTTATCAATAGACATGTTATATATTCTATATGTATTGTAGATAGATATAACTTTTTCATAGATATATTATATATAACATTTTATAAGATAATATGGTTTTTGCCAATTATATTTTTAATTTAATTAATTTAGAGAGAAAAAATAGTTCTAATAACAGATATAGAAAACAATGAATATTAAAAAACTAAAGATAATAATAGATAACTCAGTTAAAATTATATTAAAATGAAAAATTAAACAATTTCTTTAATTTAGGTAAGAGAATTAAACGACTACTATAAAACAATAGAGGGAGAGTATATAACTTAATTATACCTTTAGTTATTCAAGTTTCACAAGTATGGAAGACAAAAAAAAATTAAATTAAATAACATCCATATATGTTTTGGTCAAAAGAAACAATTTGCATTATTAGAAAGATGCACAGTTTTCTTAAAAGAAAAAACTTCAACGAAGAAAACGGTCAAATTGCAATACCATATTTTAATTCTTCATAGATTTTTAAAATTAATGAGAATGAAATGACAACTTATTTCTCCTTCACGAAACACATCCGAAGAAGTTATTTTATAATTTCTATTTCAAACATTTCAACATAATTTTTTGTAACATAATATTATATCTTAAAATAAATTATTAAAAAAACGATCATTCTTGGTTGTCAAACCTTTTTGTATTACTAAAACTGAGAACTGACCTAATTTTGAATACAACTTGAGAGTAAAAGAGTAACTCAATGGACAAAGAAAACTTACCAAATAATATTTGTCCAAGTTCATCTTAGTTATTAACTTCCATATGTCAGAAACACCTTCAAAATTTATTCATTGTTATGATAAAAAAAATAATTAAAACAAAATACGAGGAACTTCATCAAACTTATAATAAAAAATTATACTTAACTAAAACATAAACAAACTATACTATGCAAAAAAATCATAAAAAAAAAAGTATACAAAGATGAAACTAAACTTATATAATGCAAAAAAAAAAATCATAAAAAATACAAAGATAAAACACTAAACTTATATAATTATCTATAAATAAAAGTCAAATCAATTAACTTATTAATATAATAAATTTTTCATCAAAAATATGAAATTTTGAGTTATATATATTTACAAAAATACAAATATCAAGTCATCTCCTTCTAAGATTCTATAAAATCACTCATTAATTCAAGAAATCATGAAAAATTAAAGTAAAACCATTTTTTAACCAAAGTGTCCAAAAATTCTTCCTTCAAGTGTGCTGCATAAATGGTCATCATAAATTTAGAATAAATAGAAGTCTGTACCCCTAAAAAAAGTGAAAAGCTAAGTACTTAATCATCTCGACTTCCTTTAAAAATATCATCACATGTAATTAAATAAGAATAATCTCTAATTGTATCATAAATATTCATCTAAAGTCAATTAGCATATGAAACTTGTCATATTACATCCATGAACGTAATTATTCTACTCTCCCTAATTTGAATATTGAAAAATTTTATCACCAAAAAATCAAGGGTTAAATATGTTTTTAGTCCCTAAACTATTGGTCGTTTCTGGTTTTCGTCCCTCTTTTAAAGTAAGGTACAATTTGGTTCTCATTCTTTTCGAAACGTTCGTTTTAGTCCTCGAAAACTAAACACTGTTTAAAAATTTGGTCCTCATTTAGCAAAAATTGAGGACTAAAACCAAAATTCCGAGGACTAAAACGAACGTTTCGAAAAGAATGAGGACCAAATTGTACCTTACTTTGAAAGAGGGACGAAAACCAGAAACGGTCAATAGTTTAGGGACTAAAAACATATTTAACCCAAAAATCAAAAACATCATTCACTCATGTTTCTTAAATTTATTCCCAACAACTCTTTAATTTGAAAAACAACATAGGAAAAAACAATTGAAACTTGAAGTCTATTATGATTATTTCTCATCTTCAAATCAATTATAGATAATCACAATAATGTCAACTACTTTAATCACTTTAATCAAAGTGTTACAAATGAAACTTCATAAATTGAATGATCAAATACAAAGAGGAAAAGTACAAATCTTGAAAAACTTCCTTCATCCATTCTTATATTTGCATAATAATATAACAGTGAAAGAATAAAAGAGAGAAAAAATAATACTATTTTCACACAAAGAACACGTGAAACATAAAATCACACTCTTTTTTAACCTTTGAATCAATAGTTAAACGACTATACAACTGTTTTTAAAAAAAAAACTAAAATCTTAATTAATTAGTGCAGAATATCCCATCAAATCAAATTTCTCAATCCATACATTTCATACAAGAAGAATAATAATTTTTAATAACTTTTTAATTAAAAAGTTATTAAAAATTATTATTCTATAATCCAATTAACATTATCTATAATCCAATTAAGTACGTAATCTTCCTCATTAACCATTAAAAAAATCACACAAATAAATAAAAAAATAAGAAAAATAACATAAATATGTGAATATTTGTTATTTTCAAATTATTATGGAAAGGGTTTTGCTCATACTATATTATTATTTAAATTAAAATTTTATACAACTAGTTTCAAGTTAAGGGCCAATATCAGAATATGGATTGCAAGGCTGTTGCCAAAAAGACTCGTACACTCTTTGTTAAACCATTCTGTTGTTAACATTCAGAACTGACCTTATATGAATATAACTCAGCCAAAAAAGTAAGTCATGAGCAAAGAAAACTGCCCAAATAGTTAATATGAATATTTTGTCATCCTCACATTATTATAGGAAGTATGTTTGCTCATAGTATTATGATGGATACAAGTGCTATTTAACCTAAACTGCAGATGGTGCTTTTCAAAATCCAGTGGCTCATAATTAGTTTATAATTGCACATTAAAAAGGTAAAAAATCAAAGTCATGATGATTCAGAGTGCCATAAAAATTGTGGACTATGTATAATCATATAAAATAATAATACTTTAATACATTTTTACATTTGACAACGGTATAAAAATAAAATAATTATAAAAGAATATTTTTTATACTTTTTAAAAAAAATATAATATCAAATAGATATAAAATATTTATATGTATCAAAATATTATTTTTCAATCACATATAAAAAAAAAGAGAAAGGAAAATTGACTAAATAAATCATATGTAAAGCATCTTTACAAGATCATTGTTTCTTGTTGTGAGGACCACCAAATCTAATATTTCACTATTGCAAATATGCTAAGGAAATTCTTTCAACCTATCTACAATAAGGGGCTTAAGTATTGAGGCCCACGATGCCAAAATGATATTTTTGGTTTATACAACATTCTTGTGTTTTGAGGGCACATAAAAAGAAGCCTAAGGTTCATACAGATATTTCAAGATTTTATTCTTGTCCAATCCAACATCATAAAAAAGATTGATTCAGAAGGAATTTCAGAAAAAAAGAAAAAAACTTTTATCGTTTGGGAAATTTCTATAGCATTTGTGCTGGGGCAATAGACACATTATTCCTCCTTACATCATCAGATATTGGAATATGAAAAAATGAATTTTATGAAAGGTTAGATATTGTTCAAAAATAAAACAAATATTTTCTATTTTAAAATTATTATAAAAATTGTGTTTAGTCTATAAACTAAATTATAAAATATTTTGTCCTAGTATTTTATGAGAGTCTTATAAAACATTATTCTTAACAAACAGTATATGAAAAATATATTTTGGTTTAATGTGAAATCTTGTTTGTCACATAAATATATTTCACATATCATTGCTTGAGAAGAATGTCTACATTTATTTTCATAAAATATAAGAATTAAATATTTTATAATTTAATTTAGGAACCAAACGTTTTGTAACAGTTTATGGACGGAAAAACATGATCTAATGATTTGTTTTTAAACTTTTTTTATGCAGATAATATGAAATCATTGATTTTGATTGTGATTTTTACACCATTAACTAATATGCTGTTGTTTCTTGCACCCTCACAATAGAAAAGATTCAGACACCTTTTATCAGTGCATCATACCATCATTGTTACCATCGCTTCTACCGTTACTGTTGTTGCAGAGAAAGGAAGAGAGAAAATGCTAAAAATAAGAAAACAAATACAGAAAAAACTCGTTCTGAACAACTCTTTTTAGAATGTATTCCATGTACCAAACACATTTCATGTAGTGGTATTCTGAAAAATTTATTCTAAAAAATATTATATGCATTCCGAAAAGTTTGTTACAGTAGTCCTATTTTGGAAAATCTGTTCCAAAATATATTTTATATGTTTTGAAAAAAATTTATTTAGAAAATTCTGTAAAGCTTGTTTCAAAAAGTTTCCAGAATGTATATTTCAGAAGTCACTTTCGAGAATATAAAATTGTCATTTTGAAAATTTGGCGGTGTTAAAAAACATTGAGAGTGCAGGAAGTAAAAGCCTAACTAATATGTTTAACATGCACAGTAAAGAGCCCATATTACATATCAGATTTGTAATACTAGGTCAAATGTAACAATACATACTATTTATTTACCTTAAACACAATACAAAACAAAATTTCAAAATGAAATAAAACTAAAAAGTGAAATTAAGAGATACCAACATAAAAATTCCCTTTTATACAGAAGACATGCATATATTTCAAATACTAAAAAATGAAAACATTTTATTTTAAAAGATAATTTTTTTTTCTTTTTGAAAAAATAGGTTTCAACTTTATTCTTTGGATAAAATATCTATTTCCACCTTTGAAAAATAGAAACCTAGTTATTGAAAATATTTAATGATAACTATTGATGATAACGGCAAAAGTTTTCTCATAATAAATTTTACACGTATTTTAATATTAGATTATATCCTTTTTTTTCTTGAATAAAACACCCGTTCACACTCTTACAAACACTCATATATATATATATATATATATATATATATATATATATATATATATTTTTTTTTCTTAAAAAATATAAACAAAAAAATATGATTTTATAATAAAGAAGTATAAAAAAGAAGAAATAATTTTATAAATTTTAAAATAATGTGTAAAATCAATTAAAAGTATTTTAGTAAATAAAAATAGAAACAGGTATAAAAGCCCTAGTCAATGTTCATGATTTAAAACTTACATATATCAATTTGATTATTATGCGAAATTCTTTATTTATATAAGGACGAATTCAGATAATATTCATGTTTGTAATACTATTATCAGTGATACCTTTTAAGATTTCTAAAATGAAATATATTTATTAGGGAAAAACAGAATAGAAACAGTTCTTTCAAATACTAAGAATTAAAAACAGAAAACTTGAAGAGATCAAATTCAATAAGAGCTCATTTCATAACTTAAATGACATTTAAGTTCTAATTTTAAGAAGGGATGAAAAAAAAAGGAGAAAATTTGCAATCAGCATAAGACGATGAAGCTTATGATGAACTTAAATGAGACCATAAATACAAAATCATCGATTCTTTGGTTGTAGCATGTACAAGAAAATTCCACCTGCAACTGAGACATTGAGCGACTCGTATTCTCCGGCCATAGCAATGCTCACAAGTTCACAAGCCTGCAGGGATTTTTCTGAAAGGCCACTTCCTTCACTTCCTAAAACCAAACACAATGGTCTATCTGATAAGGAATCACACAAGGTTTGAGAGAGAGAGCACACTGGCTTTAGCAACTCTCCAAGCTCTGGGTGCCCAGCCAGCAACTTCATTTCAAATTCTTCTTTGAGAGACTCCACGTGATTCCAGCTGCCAGAAATAACAGGGATCTGAAAGGAGGCACCTCGGCTAGCCCGAAGAGCTTTCTCATTGAATGGATCACAGCAGCCGGGAAGAAGGAAAACTCCATCCTGTCACATGCAAACATGTCAAGTTTGAATTAAAATTACAAAAGGAATTTTAGTTATAATATTCAAATATGAAACAAACTATGTTGAAATAATTAGAAAGATTTTAAAATGGAGATCCTACAAAATTTTTTATCCTAATTATTGGAGGTCTCCCGTTAACTAAAAATAAGATAAGGCGAGTTTACAATACCTAAGTGAGAACAAATTTCACTTTACAAGCTAATTTTATAAGATTCAATTAAACTTAAAATCCAACTTTTAACATGGTATCAGAGTTAAGTTAGAGTCTATCCTAGCAGAATTTGATGTTTGTTAAATCTATTTTTTATCCACTATCGAATTATTAATGTCTAGTCACATGCACAAAATGTATATGTATAAGCATGAGAAAGGTGTGTTAGAAGTCTCAAATCGACTATAAATAAAGCGAGTTTATATTATATAAGTGAGTACAAAATTTATCTTATAAGTCGGTTTTGTAAGGTTGAATTAGGTTTAAAATCTATTTCTTAACACTATAAACAACAATTTACAGTAGATCTATTATGTTTTTCATCTTTTCTTAGTGTTTTTGCATCTGGTGTTTGCTGTATGTTGTTTGTTTGAGTCTAGTAATTCTGTTGACTTATTAAGAGTTATTAGTTATTTTGCTTCTTTATACTATTAAATATGTATATTTATGCATTCTAGAAAGGATTTTATTATCTTTGTCAATCTCTTTATCCTCGAGTTATGATCTTGTACCCACTATTCTTTTATTAATCCTTGAGTTTGACAACAATGGGAGGAAGTTCCTATTGAGGAGAGAATTAAGTTGTAAATTGATTCCATATGTCTCTCAATGCAAACAAACGAATGTGCCGATTAAAAGAATTATGAATAAGCGTAACATTCTAAAAAGTTGTTTGAAATGTAAGACATCAATTAAAATAAGTAAAACCTTATCAGGAACTCTTAGACGAGAAGATCCCATTCCCTGAAACTAGTTAAAGTTTAATGTAGCAATCATGTACCATGTCCATAAAACAGGGTTAGAAAATCACGCACAGAGGATCAATAGAATGATATGAAAACAATGCTCCATGAACCTATGCCCAGGGGAGGAAGATAATTCCTTACCCATCTGAAGGCCACAGCTGATCTGAGCAATGTACCAAGGTTGCCAGGATCCTGCAGAAAACAATTCTCAAATATCACTAATGCACACGAAGTTTTTGAAACCAACAGGATTCTCTCAATGTTTACACTTTGAAACATTCAAATAAAATAACACATGACAAACAGATTATTCAAGCCCTTATTGTAATTGAAGTCCATGAATGTTCTACTTTCCTGTATCCTATATGCAGAATGAGGGGAGCAATGGCTATGGAGAACTGGAAATGATTCTGAGCTTCTTTTGAGGAACATGAACTTGAAATATTAATTTTATTATTTTCTCTCTCAAAATTTAGAATGTAGACTAGAGCTATGTTTCATATTCTACCCAGAACACGATCATTGATAAAGATTGTACAACATCAACAATTAAACTTTTTATGAAAGCTTGGTAATTCAATTTATGTTTGTGATGTTTCCAATAAGTATATAGGGTCCTACATTAATCAGAAGTGCAAAAAGTAACTACATAGAATAAGTGGCAATATTGACAAAAATAGGTCAAACCAGGAACAGTGGTGCCACCATCAACAAGAAAGATGATCAAGTGAACATTCAGAGACTCAAAATGGTAAAGTCAAGAAGTGACATTATGTATCACCTGAATCCCATCAAGGACTAATATCCGATGAACAGATGGAAACCATTTCTGGTAGTTCTTTTGATCATCATCAACATTGAAAAAACTGGCAGGAATTTTCATAAGAGCAATTGCATCTAGAGAGTCAGTAGTTTGCAGCCCTGAAAGCTTTCTCATCACTGTGGAGGTCACACGCACAATAGAAGCAGTGGATTTATCCAACCCATCAGGAATCTCAGCTTTGTCAGGAAGAATTAAACAATCCATTGAAACACTTTCATCTTGTAATGACTCTTGAAACCTGCAGATTTCTCTGCAAACAACAATTATATATCATTCACCCATGTAGTTTTATTCCATAATTTTAGTCATACATATCATCCATACTTTAATTGTAGAGAAAATATCCATATAAAATAAGTCCATGCTAACTGGCTTAAGAACTAAAAGGGATGAATCAAGCCATATTCTGCCTGAAATTGTAGTTTTGTACATATTGAAGTGATATCCTAAAATGTAGACAAGAAAACAAAGAATAAGGTTCAGGTAATTTATTTCAGTACATTACTTAATGAATAATACTTTGAGGATTTGAGCTCAACCGCATAGGTTTCCACTATTCATATAATTTAAAACTGTTTAAGCTTAGTTAGGACAATGTAATTTGAAGTTTAGTACCCGTTGTCAGATGAATAATTAGTGAAAGCACAATAACAGGAACGTGTCTTGGCTAATGAAATAGCTTATGACTTCTATAAGTTTTTTTTACTTTATTTCCACAAGTTTCTATGTAAAGTTTTTCACAGCATGCTCTGTAGCTTGTGTTTATTAATGACCAAATTAACATTATATGAGATAACATGTTCCGCAAGTTGCACAGTATTTCAACAAAAACTCACTAATTAAATTTTTTGAAAGATTGAAATTTTGAAGGCGATGTAGCTTAAAAACCGTATGCAACTAACAAAGACTTAGCAAAATTGCAAAAGGGTCACTGCCAAAGTACCTCAACCCACCAAAAGGAAAAGCAGAAAAAGAGCATTCAAAGAAAAGCAGAGGAAAAACAGAGACCTGATAGGGGTAGCACCGACAACGAGAGCAGAAGCGTGAGCACGGCGATAGGAAGACGAGTTGCGAAGCTTAACGCAGTGCTTCACAAATGGGTTAGAAGCACTAGTTATGAGCTTGGGTTTGTCGTCGTGAGAGGTTCCTTCTTCTTCTTGTTGCTGCTGTTGGGGCGGTGGAGTGACCGAAAGGCTTGGCTTAAAACACCATATTTTATGTATTTGAGGATATAAAATGGAAGCACATTGCATTTCGGTTTCTGCCTTTTTCCACTGCTGCAGATGGCTATGCTTAGTTATGTTATGCTCCTTGCTAAAGCTTTGAAAATCTTGGGGATAAATTATAACCATTTTATTGCCCAAATGCTATCCATTGAGTTTAGCCCTAACACCAAATTAGATACTTTGTAGGACATGTACCCACAAAATTGACTTAAATATCAAGAATTGGACCGAGGTTGGTAAATCAAATCACTCAAAAATGCAAAATTCTGGATACAGACTCTAAACTACTGAATATGAAAGTTCTCAGTAAAATGCATAGATTTTAATTTGGTTATTAAATAATGAAAAATATTCTTTCATACACTTAAATCTTTTAATCCTTACTTACTTTTTCTTCTTTTTTTTCTTAAAAAAATACAAAATTTTATAATAAATATAAAAATTTGTTATGGTATCTTTTCTCTTAAATAATTCATCACTTATTAATATTCTTATATTATCAAGACTAAAAGAGATTATCTTGGAATGAATAATAGAATTTAAAAATTAAAAGATTTAGATTATATATGCATTTAGAGGTCCCAGAACTGTTAACAACTGAAATCAAATCGCAATAATTATTCTTGTTAACATATTCCTTCATTTATGTATGTTTTCTTTTACTTAAACATAAATATCGCTAAATCATAAAAGTTATTGAAAAACTATATATAATTTGTACAGAATTTCTGAAAAAGATAATTAAATTTCAGTGAAATTTTCTAGTCTCGAGAAATAGGACATTCTTGATTATCACTTCTAGTCTCTCACTTCTAATATACTTACCAAAAGAGAATTTAGCATAAAGCTACACAAAAATATGAAACAAAAAAAAAAATCATCCCATTTAACAATATTGGATTCAAAGAAGCATGCGGACTCAGGGCCGTGCTAATCCATACATGGCCGAATAAGAAGAACATTGTACTGTTCCATATGAACTTCTAATATTTTATCGATTAAATATATTTTTATTCTTTGAAATATAATGTTATTTTAGATTTCGTCCATTTTCAAAAAGATTTGTTTATTTTCGTTCTCTTAATTAAAAAACTCGTATTTTTAATCCTTAAAAAACAATGGCGTTAGATTTTTTATGAGGTGACTAACGGTAAGTCAGGTGAAATGCTAACTTTCCTGATGTGTATGTGTCACATTTTTCTTTTTTTTTCTCTTTTACTACTCTTCAACGAAGCATCGTCCACCGCCTTCGACACCCTCTTAAAGTCTCCACTATCGTCTACAGCCACCACCACATCGACGTCCACTACTGTCTTAAAGTCTTTGGACACCTTCACCATTTTTCTCTTTCTTGCTATCAGACTTGCTGCCTCCTTTTCTCCCAAAATTAGGGTTTCTGAAACAAGGGAGGTGTTGCAGTCGTGAAGGCACGTGAGTTCTACTTGTCATTTTGCCATTTCACAGATGTTGTAGGTTATCCAAATTCGTGGTGTAGATTGGAGAACCTGAATTGGGTTTTTCTTATTTGCTTTGTCGTGGTAGCACGAAGATGCAATTTGGGCAAGGAGGCCGCACTTAGAGGAACTCGCGTCTTAGGGTTCTGACGCGCATGAAAGAGAATTGAGGCCTTGGTGGAAGATGATTTTCTGGGTTGATTATGTTTCCTTGCAGGTGTTGTCGAGAATGAAAGCATGTGTGATGATGAAGAGGTTGGGGTTGTGAGGTTCTTCGTGATTCTAGGTTGGTGATGAAGGCACGACGTGATTTTGGGTTTTTCTGGGCAATGGAGATGGACTATGTTGGTTTTCTAGGTTTGCATGTGAATGACGATGGTGGAGGCATGAAGGTTGTGCAGTGGCTTTCTAGTTATTGATGGTGAAGAAGAATTTCTCTACTGCGTTTGGGTTGCAGGTGAACTATGCGAGGAGGTGATGGTTGCTCGAGGTGATGGCGGCACTGAAGCGCTTCTACGTTGTTAGAAATATTATATCTTTTACCTTTCAGTTAGTTTGTTATTATTTATTATTTGTATGTTGGGTTTAGCCCATATTTTTTCTATTATAAATAGAGAACCCTATGTGTGTTTAACACAAGGAAGATTAATCCCATATATAATTTTCACTATATTTAACATGGTCGTCGGCAGCCCCTAAAAATTTCATAAGATTCATTTTCTCTTCTTCTTAAATCTCAGCACCCAGAATCATAAAGACAAGTCTCCTGGGAACCACTGCCTCCTCTGAATCAGTCGTCGCTCAATCGATCGTTGCTCTCAGCTGCCACCGACCATACGCTGCCGGCTACCGTCACAGTTCTGACCGGTGACCAGTGGATCTGGACCGTCTCTTCAAGCGCGACCTAACCCTGGCAGTCGCCGTCTTTGTCTCGTCTGCATGCGCTGTCACGGGCCTCCACTCTCTGGTAGATCTCGGACCTCCCTCTCTCTGTTCAGACCTTCCATAGCAGCCATTGCTGCCATCGACGTCTGTCTTCTTCTCGCCGCATGCTTCTGCATCTTCAGACCTCCTTCTTCTTTCTGCGTTTTTTTTGCTTCATCTCCGCCATTGATGCACCAGCGTCTAGTCCTGTCTTTTCCGCTTTCGTCATCCTCCAGCTTTGCCGTAGAGGGTTTCGCCTCTGTGTTGATGTTCTTGCCTTGTTCTTCCTTTCTTATTGTATCTGCCGCACAGATTTGCTGCGTTTATTGCCTCTTTCTTCGTTGCTCTCCTTCATCCACTTTTGAAGTTGAAGTGTTTATTGCCTCATTCTCCGCTGCTCTCCTTCATCCACTTTTGAAGTTGAAGTGTTTATTGCCTCCTTCTCCGCTGCTCTCCTTCATCCACTTTTGAAGTTGAAGTGTTTATTGCCTCCTTCTTCGTTGCTCTCCTTCATCCACTTTTGAAGTTGAAGTGTTTATTGCCTCCTTCTCCGCTGCTCTCCTTCATCCACTTTTGAAGTTGAAGTGTTTATTGTCTCCTTCTCCGCTGCTCTCCTTCATCCACTTTTGAAGTTGAAGTGTTTATTGCCTCCTTCTCCGTTGCACTCCTTCATCCACTTTTGAAGTTGAAGTGTTTATTGCCTCCTTCTTCGCTGCTATCCTTCATCCACTTTTGAAGTTGAAGTGTTTATTGCCTCCTTCTCCGCTGCTCTCCTTCATCCACTTTTGAAGTTGAAGTGTTTATTGCCTCCTTCTACGTTGCTCTCCTTCATCCCCTTTTGAAGTTGAAGTTTCACAAGTTGCTATTTGTTCATTGACATGTGATAACCCATCTTTGTTTGCTTCACACTCTTGAAGACAAATCATCTAGTTCAAAACCAAGTTCAATTATTTCAAGTTTGGTTCATACAATTTATATGCTCCAACTTGAGGGAGGGTGTTAGAAATATTATATCTTTTATCTTTATCTTTTATCTTTCAGTTAGTTTGTTATTATTTATTATTTGTATGTTGGGCTTAGCCCATATTTTTCTATTATAAATAGAGAACCTTATGTGTGTTTAACACAAGGGAGATTAATCCCATATATAATTTTCACTATATTTAACATACGTCACGGCAGAGGGGTGGTTGTTCGCTAATGGTTGCATATCTGGATGAGGGTGTTTCATGGTGGCTGCGGACAGCGGTGGAGACTTTAAGACGGTGTCGGAGGTGGTGGAAGATGCTCCATTGAGAAAAAAAAAAGAGAAACATGGCACACACTTGTCAGGGAAACTGACATCCACGTGACTCACCGTTAGCCACCTCACAAAATATCTAACACCGTTACTTTTAAAGGAATAAAAATATGAGTTTCCTAACTCATGATGAAAATGAACAAACCTTTCGAAAGAGGGACAAAACTCAAAATAGCATGATAGTTTAGGAACTAAAAACATATTTAACCATAATTTTATTATGTACCTTAAATTTTCAAAAATAATTTTATATATTTTTTTAATCAAATTTCAAAATCTGATGATGAAAATTTTCTTCATCAAATTTCAAAATTTAATGAAATTTTTTTCATATTTTTTATTAAATTTTTAAATACGATAAGTAGAATTTCTCCATCAAATTCAAAAATTTGATAATTTTTTTATCAGATTTCAAAATTTAATAAAAATATTTTTATCAGATTTTGAAATTCTATAAAAAAAATTCTTCTAATGAATCTTGGAAAATTCTTTATCAAATTTAGTGATGAAGAAAAAATCCTTTATCAAATTTCAAAATTTAATGAAGTAAAAAAAATAGAATGTAGGATTTTTTAAATTAGTGAGGACAATTTTATAATTTAAAAGAAAATTAGAAATGCAAGATAAAATGATTGAAATTGCAAGATGAAACAACCATTTGTTTTATTATCTATGGAGGCTCTGTCTAGTACTGTCCCAATGCAGGCTAATGTTTTCCTAGTTTTCTCTTTTACCCTAAAATCCACATGCTCCGGTGCTCAACAAGATGAGGGCTAAAAAGATTGGTAATGGTATTACTATTTCAGAAGGAATTTTATAAGAAAAAAAGAGTAATATAACATGTTTTTACATCTTATATCCTCTTAGATGATGGCAAAGCTTGGCTGGGCAATTCATCCATTGAAATTATAGGATTTAGAGTTGTTTTGTAGAAATATATAGCTTCTCAGAAGAGGGAGCCAAAGCATCATCAAGCTGACTATTGCTTTCGTTTTTATCATGTGATGCTGCAGGGATATACATTCTCTCCGTAGTTGGAATATCAGACCTTTGAGATGATGAAGGTATGTATAATCTCTCAGATGAGATGCTGCTAGCATGAATGCCCCATCAGAGTTTGAATGCACAGTAGCATCCATCCTACAAGACAAGGGACTGGTGTTATCTCTCCCTTGTCATATTTGAGACATGTTATCAGTTTTATGTGACATGGGCAAGTACATGCCCTCGGGTTTCAAAGCTGCAACAGTATCAGTCCAATTGGGGGTAAATAAGTTTCCATTCATCTGAGATTCAGAAACATGACTCCTCTCAGAAGTTGGTTGAACAATTTCACTCCTTTATGATGTTTCTAGTGAAATTTCATTCCACTGAGATGTTTCAGAAACATACATCCTCTCTGATGCCTGTGGTGTGCGACAGACACTCCTTGGCTAGTTAAGTCCCTTTGCAATGCCGATGATAATGCTAGTGACATAACACTCTTAGATGTTGAAGGAAGCACTAGGGAAACATCCCGGCTTGTGTGATCCTTCTCGGTTGATGTAGATGCAGCCGACATGGTTGTGTTTGGTATATCTGCATCAGTGATGGCCACTTGTACTTCATAGGTTGGTGAATCACTTTCAGATTCCATTGCCATGGCTTGTGCTAAAATAGTGCTTACATATAGAATAAATAATGCTTACCAATCCAGCCTTAACCTCAGTCTGAAACCTCCTAGCAGCTATACTAGATGTGGTTATTATAGAAGCTCCATTTCCATATAGAGTGCACCAAAACCATTTAAGCAAGAAATTGTGCAGCACAACAATACAAAAAGTACGTACAAATGCAAAAGTACAGATTGCAGATTCAAAATAATAATTATAAATAGTCTACCATTTGAAATTCTTAAAGGTGAAAAAAGCAGCAATGAAGTCCAGAACTCTTTCAAATATCTTTGGTGTAATTTTGAAATTGGGTTAGTTGAAACACTTTCAATCCTTGGAATAGCTAACTAACAGAACCGAGTGTCTTGTGCCACCGGATGAACCAATATTTTATATAATCTGTAAAGTGAAATTGTATCATAAAATGCTTCTTTTCCTTTTACTATGTTGACAAAACTCATGTTTTTGGTTAAGTGTGCAATAGAAAAGCTCTAGAAGAATAAGAACGAAAATGACAATCAAAGAAGACTTTCTGAAATGTTTTAAGCACATACTTCAGAGCACCACCGTGTTAGATTTTAGCTTTGACGTGTTGAGCACTGCACAGTTTTTATGAGTACCACAATAAAACCCCAATTTTCCGAAGAGATGATTTCTTATGTTCAATCCAACGCCTTCCAATTCCCTACACAAAAACTGGGAACGAAAAACTATTTGATATTCAGCTTTTTTTTAACAATAATATTCTATTAGGTGATACTAGATTATCACCTTCAACTTTTTTTCATGGTGAAAAAAGCTGACAAAATCACCAACAAAAATCTCCTGAGCTTGCCGAGCTCCTCCTTGGCTATCCAAGCTTGCCGAGCTCATCCTCAACTGTCTTGAGGAGGAGCTCAACAAACTCAACCAACATTAGGAGAAGCTCGACAAGTTTGGGTAGTGATGGAAGAGCTTGGCAAAAGTGTTCTGCAAGCTCGGCCAAAGAAAGATATTCGCAATACCTTTAATTTGTACACCCTCTTATTCAATTTCAATACCTCTTTATGTTTTCGATGAAAAGAAGAACCCATATTGTGTTTTGAATAAGTTGCCCCTTCTATGGAAGAATGAAAAATAGAGTGGTAGTAGATGAAGGGTTGATCCTCATGGATGAAGTTGATATGGTAAGTGATGCAGCGAAACATTATCAATTACTCGAGTAGTTGTTTATATACTCCTACCTACGAATGATAGGAGCACAACCAGGTATTTGCTTGTTTATCAATCTTAAATATTTAAGATTATGGAGGTGTAGGTTTGACTCAATTACTTGGAGGAAAAAAATTTAAATTCTTTTTTTAGTGAATCTAACCCATGTTCAAAGGATAAGGAAATAACTATATGTGATGACTTTTCACCTAATGATATTGATAGTATTCTAAATCTGAAAATAGAAAATATGTCATTGTATATTTATATGTGAGTGACATGCCAATTCTTGTAATTAGAGGAAAATATTTCTAATTAGAGAAAATATTTGTGGAATCTTCCTAATAAGAGAAAATATATGTAGAATCTTCTAATTTATTTTTCAATATATTGTTTTCTTATTTTCCTTTTTTGGAAGAATAGATTGCTACAAATAAGGGTAAGGAGAATGTAATAGACATGAATGATAATAATAAAATTCATTCTCTTCTCATGTCTAATGATTGATATATCCAACGAGATAGTCTCTAGAACTAAGGTTTCTAGAATCTTATTTTGAAATATAAGTTGTTTATAGATGAAGTCAATGTGATTTTAGAAGTTAGAATTATAAGGAACAAAGATAGTATATTACTATTCCAAAACAATAAATGAGAAACTTCTTAGGAAGTCTAGAAATTATGACTTCAAATGCATGAATATCCCTTATGATACTAATTCTAAATTAGTGAAAAATAGAGGATAATCTATTTCTCAACCTCATAATACCCAGATAATCGGGAGCTTACTGCATTTGATGAGCTTTTATGGATCTGATATTACTTATGCAGTAGGTAAACTGAGAAGATACACTTAATATTCTAATTAGAAATATTGAGATGCGCTTGCAAAACTTATGAGATACTTAATAGGTTCAATAGATTATGCCATTAAATATAGTAGATTTCCCCTTGTATTAGAAATGTATAGAGATGCTAACTGGATCTTTGATTCAATCAAGACAAAATCCACTAATGGTTATGTCTTCACACTTAGGGATGGTGCGATTACATAAAAATCAGCCAAACAAACAATTATTGCAAGATCAATAATGGAATATGAGTTTATTGCTCTCGAAATAGCTAATAGTGAGGTTCAATTGTTGAAAAACTTCCTAGCAAACATTCAACTAGGAATGAAACCAACCCCATCAATGTCAATACATTATGATTGCCAATCAACAATAACTATAGCTAAAAACAAGAATTACAATGGAAAGAATAATTTCCATTGATTATGTGAAGTCAGAACAGAGTTTAGCAGATCCTCTAACAAAACCCCTAAGAAGAAATATGATTTTAGAAACATTGAGGAAAATGGGACTTAAGCCACTTGTAAACAAACAAGTGATAGTAACCCAACCTTTGTGATTGGAGATCCCATGAATAAGATTCATATGGTAAACACAAGCAATTTGTTAGTTCTAATAGTACTAAATTGATTTTAATCAATTATATTCATTCCTATGGTGTGTGTTTGAAAGTATTGGAGACTGTATTATTGAGGTTAAACTTTGTAATTAAAATTCTATGTGGTGTAAGAATTTTAGTTTCACTACAAGAAATTGAATTATTACCGAAGGGTTTTTATGGACGGCCTCTTGGCCTTCGGTAAAAGTGTGTTACCGACGGTCAGATAAATGATTACCGAAGGCCATGGTGAAATAGCATAACAGACAGCAAAGAAGAGTTTAGCGAGGGGGTGGTGGCCTTCGGTAAGAGGCTCGATTGGGGCTAAAAAAAGAAATTGTTTGCATCCCTTTAAAGCATTGTGTCGCGCAACTGCCATGCCTATAGTTAGGGTTTCTGCCTCCTTACACCTTTTTCGCCATTTTTGTCTGATTAAACCTCCTCTCACCGTTTAATCTTCACTTCCCACCGATTAAACACTATTTCTCACTGATTAATCGGTACATTTAAGGTTTCCTCCACCAATTAGGGATTTTCCCTTGGCGCCTTGGGTTTTCTGTTTCTCTACTTCTTTCCCCTGCGAATCAACCTTAAGGATGCCTCGAGGAGTCCAAATCGCTCAAGTTCCGTCTTCTCCTCGGAGCGCCATGCTATTTCAGAGCCTAGGTTAAGGTGCATCTTCAGGAGATAAGTCTTTCGAGTCTTTGTTTTTGGTTTTGTGTTTCTGTTTATGTCATCTTCATTTGGTTTTGTTCTTTATTCGTTTGTACTGTCTTATGGTTTAATCCTCTGTTTTGTGCATTGTCTTGAGTGTTATGGTTAATGTTGCTCATGAACTGTTTGATTAAAGGTTTGAATGAGATTCAATCTGTTTGTTTGTTCTTGAATCTGCATTTCTGTGTTAGGTCTCCAATATTTACCAAGGTTGTTTCTGATTTTTCATGGCAAACACAAAGAATATGCTTCGCTTTATCATCATTTTCCAATATTTACCAAGGTTGTTTCTGATTTTTCCACTTTCATCCCAAATTGTAAAAGCTACGGGAGTTGTGACAGAAACAGCATGGGCAGGGGCTATTTACAACTTGGTTCTGTACATGTTGGCTAGCCATGTGAGTATATTGAAACTTGCATTTCCTTGATTGTCGCTCAAGCAAATTCACCTTACCACTCCCACTGTATATGTGCCAGCCTTTTCCTTTTTATTCTTTACAATTTTCTTAACATTTTTGTTGAGGAAAATCTAGTTTTTACATTTACAAGATTATGACATCAATAAAGAAAATTTAGCATACTTTACTAATATTCATTTTGTTTTGGTTGAAGATTTTAGGAGCTAGCTGGTACCTTCTATCAATTGAAAGACAAGAAGCCTGCTGGAGGAGTGTCTGTGATATGGAGCAATCTTGCCAATAATGCCGCAACATAGGACCACAATTTGCTTTATATCATCCAAAATCATTGTTAATTACTTGGAGGGTATATGACCAGTTTGTGCTTCATACATTTTGCTCAGAATTCTCATCTGTTTCATTCTTAGAACTCTGTTGATAGAAATCTTCAATCCCAGTTCATGGTTCTAGATTGAGTTTATAATTTTTTTTTCAGGTCTTCGGTAATTACCGAGGGCTTTTGGCCTTCGGTAATTACCGAGGGCTTTTGGCCTTCGGTAATTACCGAGGGCTTTTGCCCTTCGGTAATTACCGAGGGCCAAAAGCCCTCGGTAAATGTTAGCGACAAGAGATTTACCGAGGGCACTTTGGCCGTCGATAAGCCTTCGGTAATTGCCTTTTACCGACGGCTTTTGGCTGTTTCCGAGGGCTTCTGGCCTTCGGTAATGCCCTTTTTTTTTGTAGTGTTTAAACAAATTTTTTAATGATTTTCATATTTTACCGATGATGTATGATGTGCAACATATACTTGATGAAATCACCTATATAAGTGTTAAGTGGAATCGCTTGCATGAGATTTTGGCATGATCTTTAAAGCACTCATGAATATTGGGCATGCACATGGCTTAGCTTGTGCAACACAACACACAAGTCCTTAAAATATTTGTAAAAAACTAACAAAATCACGAACAAAAACTTACTATGTTGGTTGAGCTTGTGTTGGCTGAGCTCATTAGCTGAGGTCATGTTGGCTGAGCTCATTAGCTGAGGTCGTGTTGGCTGAGCTTATGTTAGCTAAGCTTGTTTCTTGGCCGAGCTTGGTTGTTGGTCGAGATCGTTGCAACAGAGTTGTTGGACAATCTCTCCTGTACAAGACTCGGATAGCTGCATCCGCATGTCATGGTTTGTTTAACTCCTCTTGAAACCCTCATGCATCTATAAATAAGGGTGTTGTGCTTCCTCCAAAACCACATAACACACTTTCTCAAACTCTCCCTCTCATTTCTCTTTGTTCTTTCTTTTTTTATTGTTTTGTATCATGGGTTTATATTTACTCTTGTAAAGAGTTTCTTTTTCTATTTCTGATATCTTTAAAATTTTCAAGTTTCAGTTGTACCTTGAGATATTTGCAGATACACTATGAATAAATCCTTAAGGACAGTGATTATTCACATATTAGGAAATCCATTTAAATTGTGTTCTTATCAAATTCTCCAACAAATTATACGCAAAACTTTCGAGACATACAATGGTTTCAAATTTACAGGGTTGAAGAATGCTAGCAACGCACTCCTTCTGACATACTTTTTACTATTGGTTAAAAATTTATTAATAACCACAAAATAATGTGTAAGAAGTGAGTCCCCTATAATTTTGTGGTCTAATAAATTTCACCAAACATTTAAGAGCCTACACAAATGAGTACTTACTAGCATTTCTCACTTAATAATTCCAAATTATTCTCAGGTAACAAAGAACTAACGAACTTGCTTAAAGTTCCATCAATCAGTGTGCAGAACAATGTAGTAAATACTCAATACCATTTTTGACTGAAACTGTAGCATCTTGGCAAGAAGACTCCGGATACTTACGAAAAATTCAAATACTTGCCCTCCACACCAAAAGCAAAAACGAAAGAAGAACATATTCTCTCTGAGACACACAGGGCAATGATGATTAATGTTAACCCAATACTCCTCGGAGTTGAAAGACCACCATTAACAGTATGTGATAGCCAAAAAAGATTGAAATGTCTTACCTGATCATCAAAAAGACCAACTCGAACGTTCCACCCTTAGATTGTTCCTCAAAGTCCCAACACAAGAGCTATGCCTAGGAAGAGAGTCAGAGACAAAGAAGAAATAAAAAATAAAAATGAAGCACCCATTAATCAGAACAAAATGTTTAACGGGAAATCAATCATCAAATCCCAGAAACAGATAAACAGAGCTCCAAGTAAGTTCCTTCCTTAACACATATCAAAGAGGTATAATAATCACTTAAGAGTTAAATAATTCAATCCGATACAAAAATGTTACTAATCATTTCTGTGACACGACAAGCGGCATACCTTTGAGTGAGGAACTTGGTTAGTTTGACTGACGAGAAAATGTGTGTACGGAAAGAAATTGAGGGAAAATTTTTAAGGTGTTAAGCATAATGGATCGGGACGTGCACTAGTTTTGATGATCAACAACCTAACAACCACTTGGTCTCTGTCTCTCACTCTTTGGTTAAGGTTGTCTTTCCCGAAGCACGACGCGCGTGAGTGGGAGTGACTTCGCGCTATTATTGAAAATATTGCTGCTAAGTGACATCGTTTTTAAGTGGTTCCGATACACGCGATTGAAGCGCGTGTAGTGATGGTTAAGAACAGAAGTAGTGGCAGCGTTTGTATTGGGTTTAATGTTTGGATGAGTTTTCCCTTTTATCAAACAAAGAAGACGACAATTGGTACTGATCAACATTGTTGGGTGTCCTTACTATGAATTTAAGTTCAGCAGCAAGAATCTTACAGTGTGTTTGTTGTTCAGTATCATCCAATCTATTTAAAATATGATGCAAATATGGAAGCTGAACAGAGAAAATAGAAATACTAAAAATGGAGGACTATAATAATCTAAATTAATAAATGAAAAAAAAAATTATTATATATATATATATATATATATATATATATATATATATATATATATATATATATATATATACACACACACACAGAGAGAGAGAGACTTACGACTAATTTGAAGTCCTTGAACAAATAATCTATCATTAGATAAACTTAAAACTTAACCTAATTACCTAAAACAAATCATATAAGATAAAACTTCCAACCATAATAAAATCAATCATTACTTTAAAAAATCAAAATTCAAGTTGACGAAAGTCTAATAATTTTACGATTTCTCTTTGATTTTTAACTTTATAAACTTAAAACTTGGTGTCAAAAACATTTTAGTAACAATTTTACATATTATTACCATTGTGTCCATTGTCCGAAATAAATACATTAGGATTTGGACGAAATACATGATCTCTTGCTTATCTTCAATACAGTAAAGAGTTATACAATTTGAACTTGACATGAAAAAATATTAGACAACTCTACGATGTCACGAATAACATAATATATGGAAGAATAAATGATCATTACATAGTATGTGATGTTGGTAAAGAAAATTATGAAGGGCTCATTTATATAAGAATTTGAAGTCCAATTTAAAGGACCTAGGATGCAATAACTTTACGTGATTGTTACATTTATATTATGATCACATGAAAATCATACATTGTTACTAATAGTTTTCTTACTTTGTTATGTATGACAGGAAAAAAAGGGCATAAGCCCAACAAAGACAGAGACTTAATGATGTCCCCCACCTACTGTCACGAGATGTGTATGCATTATTGGAAAAACATATTAGAAATTCTAAAGTGGAGGCCACATGGCTGGAGTCTCTAGATCCACCTCCTCAATACGAGATGTGGAAGGTCACTCGAACTAGGTTTGATGGGCAAATGAGTTCATAACCAACTCAACTCATAATTGAAAAAATTAGAAGTGCAAACCCTAAACCCAAAATCAAATTTCATTATGAATATGTTTATGATTAAACTTAAATGTGTTTGCAAGATTCCTTAGTGGAGCAAGCCACTTATGGTGTGTTTGTTCCATATGGCCACAACAATATACTACTTACTGTTGTCATTGGAATACTTGAGCACCTAGGTCAGGTACGTGACACTTCTGATCGAGGGGACTTCAAAATTACTCAAATTCACCAAAGTGGAATGTTGAATCTTTTAGTTAAGATGCCATAAGGAAAACAAAGATGTAGTTTGAAGAAAAGTTAGAACAAAAAATGTTTTAAATAATGTCATTTCTCTAGTATAAATTGGAAGAAAAACTCATGTCCATACTTAGGAAGAAGTAATCTTGTCCTAATTGACATCGAGTTAGCACAAAAGGCATTTGTTCGATTGTAGATCATGTTAAACAATTAATTCAATGAGTTATATTTTGATGGAAATTCACCGCATTTGGTAGTAATAGGATAAATATTGGAAGGCAGGTCAATAATATATAGTGTTCCTCTGTAGTCACTCTAGAACCTATGTGATTGATGAGGTTAGAGATCTTAACGCTTGATTGCCTCTGCCAACTTCAGAGGTTCAATTTGAAGAAGAGACCTTAAATACATTTGTGGCTTGGCCTAAAAGACTACTTATGGTATATGTTGAAAAAACAATAAGTAGTACACACTCTTCTTTGAATAATAGTTTTTTTTATAATTTATAAATTGATAAACTAAATTATTGCATATATTTATTCTAGTTCCCCATTGTCAAAAGAAGGTGTGATTATTGATGAAGATGACAACATGACAAAAGCAATGGATGATCCTCTTTCAAACCTTGTCAACATATTGCCTAAGTTGAATAGAAATCATATAAAGATATAATTATACTTTAGAGAATTTCAAATCGAATCTCATGTCCCATTTTACATTTATGTTTTTTATTTGTTGAAGGTGTATGGTGGAGACAAGATGTTAAACATTTTTATCATCCAACTTTGATGCATGTAGGTAGTAATATGTCTTCTATATTTACTATATTAAAATTATTCTGTTTAATGTAGAATTCATTGTCTTAGGTGTATGGATATAAAATTGTGGAGTTAAGCCGATTAATGATGTATGGAATTTTTTAGCCCAAAAGCATTCAAAGATTTGGCACCACAGAGACTCAAATCATAGAATATATGACGTCATGAATGACCTTCTCACTAAGGCATGTTTACTTGGCTTCGTACATTGAAGCGTTATGATAATTACTTAACTAACCATTTCTTCTTCATTGTAGATCCCATTGACAATTAATAGTCCTCATTCCTAAAGAGTCGTTAATTGTATGGTTTTGTTCTATTCATAAGAAACCCAACGACAAACTAAAGGCCTTACTATAAGGGTAATGTTACAACTTTCATAACATCTAATTAGTATATGAAAATTATGAATATCAGTCTTCAATTTAATAAGGGTTGTGGTTGCAACAATTCAATTATTAAATAGGAACATACAAAGACAAATTCAATTTATGTATCCTAAGGATATCACTCCTTAAATTATTTATTTTGTTTAGAAGTCATATGATATTAATTTTCCATCCATTATTTTAATGTAATAGGTAGAGTAATTCCTTTGAATGTAAGTATTGCATCATGCATTGGATCAAAAGTATCATTAGGGCATGAGTCATTGAATAATTGTTTTAGATCTTTGAGAATTTCTCACCCATATCAAAGGAGGACATGACCCAAATAAGACAAGAGTAGGCAAACTATCTCTTCAAGCATGTATAAGATTAAATTTTAATTACTTTTATCTTTTAAGTTAGACTACCTTTCTATTTATTATAGAACAAGGCAATATAACTATCATTTTCTAGAAAAACCTTCAATGTTTGCTTTGTTGTTTAGAAGATTATGGAAAATATCTCCTTCTCATAAGCTTTATTATGAGTATTGTTGGAAATGTGATGTCTTATATCTCAAGCCAAGAGGGGGTGAATTGGATTTTTCTTTCAAAAATTGTTCTTTGAAAAAGCTTTGCAAAATCTTTAAGTGTTCTTGAAATCAATAACACAAGATATATGAATCAAGAATAAAAGAGAAAGGAGAGAAAGATCAACACAAAGATTTATATTGGTTTGGCCAAGCTTACCTCCAGTTCTCCTTCAACAACCATAGTTGAAGGGATTCCACTATAATGATAGAGTATACAAGCAAGAGTACAGAGATGTCCCCTCTCAATGCACTCTTCTTTCCCACTCAATGTCACTTACATTACAAGATGTGAACACCTCACAATCTTATAAACTCATAAAGCAACTCAACTTTTTGTACACCTTGAGAGCAATCCCAACTCTCAATGCAGAACACTATGGTTCTCCTGTTGGCCAACAACAACAGGAACACAATCCTCTTGATAGCAATGTAGACACTAATCTTCAAAGAATACACCAAAAGTGTAGATATGATCAACAATGTATCAGCTCAGCTTTCTTGCAAGAATCTTTATGAATAACCCAAATTAGATCTTTGATTCTTCAAGACTTTCTTATACACTCCTGCAATCAATACTCAATAAACAAGTTAGTTATGAAAGTGAATGTTCACAAAATTGTATTGAAACAGTGCACAAGACATCTATTTATAGGATTTTCAAATCCTGACGCAATTTAATCGATTATGCAATTAATGTAATCGGTTATGCTCTTCCTTCTACTTTAACAGTTTTACATTTATTTCAGGTTTAACAGATTAAACAACACATGCAATCGATTATGTAAATCATACAAACCAACAACCAATTAATATGACCATTATAGGCAATTATGGCTTTTAATGAAAATGATTTTCACAAGATAAACAATTTAACCGATTAGAGAACTTATGTAATCGGTTAAGTTCCACACTTAAGCAAATTTTCAAATCATTTTCCATTACAAACATATAAATGCACTCAACAAACACATGTTGGCATAACAACGTGTTCTTTAGATATGTGTTTTGTGTCGTTCGTTTCATTTCATCATCAAACCCACCTTCAAAGTTAGTTTTATTTTAGGTTTTTGATGAACTTTCATTTCGTTTTGTTTGGTTGTTTGTTCTTCATAGACTATATATATCAAAACATAGGGTAAAACTGAGAGTATGCTCAAACAAACTTGAAATGAACTGAAAATTTGTTGGATGCACCCAAAAATCATGAAAACTCCTCACAAAAAAAATTTAGCTCAAAATTCAAAGTCTAACTATTTTAAATATTTTGGCAAAGTTCGAAAAAAAAACAAAATAAATTGACAAAAAATAGAAAATGGCCTTTTTTGGAAAATGTAGAAGGACTAGCTGGCTACGCAAGCTACCACAATACCGGGAAATTTTTTCAACCTTAAATCGATATATAATAATGCCAAAACTGTCAACTAGAACAAAAGTTAGGATCGCTTAAAGATTTGTAATTGAAATAATTTTTAAACTTCAGATTGACCCAAAATAAGGGCTCCTGATATTTTTTTCCCCTAAAATAGGAGTTCCAAAGAGTGGTAAAAAAGTTCAATAAAAATAATAACCATAACTATCGAAACCAAAAATCATAATTAAATAGTTATACACATTATTGTCTTTCTACGTTGTGGATACTCATTTTTATATACAAGTCTATTTTTGTGACATGCTACTTATGTGATATGGAATGTTTATTGAAACCGAACGATTATTGTTTTTAAAAAGGGACTTTAGACAACAATTGTGGTAAAAATTGAGGTAGAAAAGAGTCTATTGTCTCGGTTCTATATCCAACTAAGGTCATAGACCCTTTAATTAATGTGTTAAATATATTTTTAGTCACTAAGTATTATGTTATTTTGGGTTTCGTCCCTCTTTCAAAATTTTGTTCATTTCCATCCTCTTTCTTAAGAAACTCAAATTTTTAGTCCTAAAAAAGTAATGACTTAAATTTTGTCTAAGATGGCTAATGGTGTGTGCGTCTAATGCCAGCTTCCATCTTAAGTGTCTTGCCACAACATTAAATTTTTTTCTAAAATCAGAATAGGTGTTTATTGAAAGATCAGGGTTCTTTCCTTATCTTCAATTTGGGTTCTTTCCATGTGTTGCTTCTCTTGCGAGAACACCACTTTTTACATCGATTCCAGCTACCTGGCTGGAGTCCTCAACGACACCTTCACATTGGAGCAACAAATATCAATTAAACCACCACGACTTCACTGCCTTGTTGTGCTGCCTCTACTTCTAAGTCGTGAGAATCGTGCAAGTCCAACGGGTCATGTCTTTGTTTGTAATGGCGAGAGCACTTACATTGACAGTTGTCTTTGTTTGTAATGAAGATCCAGTGTGAAAATACCTTCTAAATGTTACAATCCTAAAGTTTTTTTTAATTGATTCCAGAAGTAGGTTTCAGACTACACATTTCAAAATACATTGTGTATTTCAGAATATGCAATTGAGGAGTTATTTTTCGATCTGAAAATACGTTCTAGAATACATACTCTAGAATATATTTTTTAATGCATATTTTGAAACATTTTTTTGAATCCGAAATTACTAAACAATCTAAAATTCATTAAAAAGAAAGAGTGTAGGCATAACTTTGAACTTTTTATTATGATTTTAATATGAGATAATTTAGGGATTATTGATTTTATAATTGTGCAAGGAAGAAAAAAATAAAGGTGCAAGAAGAAACAACCTTTCAGTTCTTGGATGGACATTACACAACAATGGCCAAGGAAATCAAAAAAGGTGAGAGAATGAAAATTTGAAAGGAATTGCGTGTCCTCAAGAACATGTAGGTTTAATAAAGAAATAACGATGATCTATTTTACATATTCTCATACAAATTGAGGGAGTAGTAAATGAAACTATGAAGTAAACCACAATCACATAATGAAGCTTTTAACCAAGGAAATTTGTTGAGTTACAATAAGCAAACTCATTTTAATACAGCCATCCATTCTAAAACTATTTTACAAAATTAACCATTGTATCACTAGCTCAACTTTACTTTAAAGAATAACATCTCTATTCTGTGATTGTTTCCAACATATGCTTATAAACGAACTTCTTTTAGGTTCTCAGCGGAACTATGATTTGTGTTGTCCAAAGTAGAGGCATTTCCCTTTTGTTTGGCAAGCCTTTTTGTCATCCTACGGTGCTTCACTTTCCCTGATTTACCACCACAATCCGCCACACCACCTAAATCAATGTGTGTTGCATAAAAGTTAGAGAAAACATACATAACGCGATCAATAACACAACAGGACCTTGATAAAAGGTAGTGAGAATGTTCTTGGAACCTTCTTCAAAAACATTTGATCAAACAAGTGGAGCATCACGTGTAACCTGAGTGGAAGTCAGAGGCAACAATGGTCCAATACGTTTTCCACGATGAACGACTTCTTCCTTCATTTTCTTTCATTGGGCCCTGCTGAGCTTCTCTGTCTCCGTGTCATGCTCTTTTTCAACGCTAGTCGAGGAATTGTTGTCACAATGATCCAAAGCACCTACATTTCAAGATCACAAATTGAAGATAAGGAAAGAACCCTAATCTTTCAAGAAACACCTATTCTGATTTCAAAAAAAAAGTTTAACGCCATGGCAAGACACTTAAGATGGAAGCTGGCATAAGAAGTGGCACACTGTTAGCCATCTAAGACAAAATTTAATGTTGTTGCTTTTTAAGGATTAAAAATTTGAGTTTCCTAAGGAAGAGGTTGAAAATGAACAAACCTTTAGAAGAAGGATGAAACCCAAAATAGCATGATACTTGAGGGACTAAAAACATATTCAACCCTTAATTGATTAATTTCAAGGGTCTACGACATCAGTTGGAACCCGAACCGAGGCAATAGACCCCTTAAATTGATTAATTTTAAGGGTTTATGATAGCAGTTCCTTAAATAACTGAGACAATAAACCTTTTTTTTTTCTTTACTACTTCGATTTTTTTGAATCGGGGTAAAATCATGACATTTTGTGATTTGCTTTGATTCTTTGTATATTTACACTAGATATTAAACTTAAGAGTCCTAATAAGAGTTTAATTGTAATTTAACAGAAAATATATTACATCAGAAATCCATGAAATTTGAAAACAAATTACACTTAAGTGTAACAATCCTACTTAACATGGATCCATAGATATAAAGTTATTTAATGGCACATTCGCTGCAAGGTTGGTACACATAAATCATTATAAAAACAATAGATATTTAGTATAAAAAAATGTACACTATTAAGCAAAAAAAAACCAACATTAATTAAATATTAATAAAATATTTGTGTTGCATGCACATGCGACTCTAAAATCATAATTTAATCATAATTGCTAATTGATTAGCATTGACTTTTGAAGATCGATTCTAAGTTGCATAGACTTTGTTAACATACTCATCATTAATTTTTAAATTAAAATTTTAATTAAAGCAGTGTACAGTCAGTTGATTCAACTTTAATGCATTTTAATTTTAAAATTGTATTTTAATATTAGATTAATTTATGTTAGGTCAACCGATACCAATAACAATAACTTTAAAAAAATCTCGTACAATATCGTTATATATGTTCAACAAATATAAAAAAAATAGTAGAAAAAATACAATAGATTAAGAAGATAAATATGGATAGGAAATGAGTATAAATGAAGGATATGAGGAGAAGAATATAGATGAAGGAAGAAAAAAAGTATAGATGAAGGAGATGTGTGTGAATAAAACAATTGAGTGTGGATGAAAGAGATAAATATGAGTGAAGATGAAGAGTGTAAATACTAAAGAAGAAATTTGTGAGTAAAAAATATTGTCATCATAAAATCTAGTAGTTTAGATTAAAAATAATATAAAATTCATATTCACTGTCATTAATGTACACAAATTCATAATAATATATATATATATATATATATATATATATATATATATATATATATATATATATATATTAACGTTCGCTTAACGTACATTAACTTCAATAAATATAAATATTAAAAATAAAAAAGATGATATGACCTTGAAGAGTCTCTAGAATTTTCTTTGCAATTTTATTTTTTAATTAAATATATGAATTTGATAAAAAATGAGATTTCTTTTTGAAATAATATTTTGGGGTTTTGAGTTATATGAACTCAATTTTGTTCTAGAGAAGTTTGAATTGATTAACTCCATGACTTATCTTTCACTTTCTCGTCTTTTTTGAATGTGACATCAATACCATTTTTCAAATTGAATATAAGAATTATTTCCTCTTGATTTTCCCATTAGATGGTATTAAAGAGATTAGTACTAAAAATGTCCATTAACTCAGTATGAATCACAAATTATTTATTGATAAGTTTGTTTCACGAATAGAAAGGAAATTCAAAGAGAATTTAGTGGAGAAAAAAATGCAAAAAAAAAAAAAGAAGAACAAGGTATACAGATAAAGAAAAAATATTTGATGAATATTGAAAAATACATGAAATTTTGATGAAAGAAGAAGACAGATATAAAGAAAGAGAAATAAATTAATGAAAAAGAGTTAAGAGAGAAATAATTAAAGAAAATGAGAAATTTGAGAGGAGTTATGAGATAATGAAAGAAAAAGAGTTGAAAAAGAAATTAAAGAAAAGTAGTTAAAAGAGAAAGAAATTGAAGAGATGATATGGTCTTTATCACTCTGATACCTCTCAAGCAAATTCATCAACTTTCTAAAGTTAAGGAAGGAAGACAGGTATAGACAAAAATAAAATTGGTATAACTTAAAGCATCTACCAAAGCATTTCAAAAGTAACATACGTAATTTGCATCATAATATATTTCATGCAAACAATAATATGTATAACATTGACTTTAAGTTATGGAAAGAAGACTGGTATAAACAAGAATAAATTTGGTGTTTATAGGTTAGGCTACAGAAACAAAAAGTATCGTGTTACTTTAAGAGAATGTCATAGAATAATTATAGTACAAATCATAAGTGAAGTATTGTTAGGCGATTTCGGCAAGCGTACCGAATCGTTCAAGTAATAAACCGGTAAGACCAGGTATCGTTTTCCCAAGAGACTCGTAATACTAGAGAATTGTGCGATTAACAACTCATATAGACTCAAGAACATAACATCAATTTACAAAAGATAAATTCACAAATAATTACAAGGTTGGACTTTGGTATTAAAGGCACTTGGAAATGGAAAAGACTAGAAATGGTATGAAATGACATTGTTAAGGTTAGTTTTCACCAATGCACTCTTGTGTATAACCAATTTCATCTCCTCTCTAACAATTTACTAAATTCAATCCACTAAAACACTCTAGCCCTAATCCCTTAGGTGAAAGAGCCTAGGTTTTCCTTATCAAACTCCAATCCCTTGGACAATCTAACAAGCAAACCCGCATTAAAGAGCTAGGATCTTAAGACAACATGTGAATCATCTTCCATCCCTAGAATCAATGACCACAAGGACTCTTGTTTCAGTTCAAGGTTTCATCTTACGTCCCCATAATCCATAAAACCCCAAAATCAAGTCATGAACATCCCCATTACATGCAAGCTTTAAGATCGGAAACAAGAATACTAGCAATTGATAGAAAAGGCATATATATATATATATATATATATATATATATATATATATATATATATATATATTCAAATCATTCAACAATTACACAAGATTCAAAGGCTACAACTAACCCCAACAAGATGAGTTTGGCTCTCCATTTCCATGGAGAGCCTTTAAGCTTACAAAATGGCCATGGAAGAAGATGAAGAACCCAAGAGGAAGAAGGGAGTGTTCCCACGAGCCCTAGCAGCTCTCCAAGCTCTCCTCTGAGTGAAATCGCGCCTCCAAAGAACCAAAGACCCTTTCCCCTTCGCGTTTTAGGGTTAAATAAGCTCGTCTGACACATCAGCAAAAGTCACGCCCAGCGCCCCCTCAGTCGCGCCCGGGGGTGAGACTCTCTGGAAAAGCCGCGCCCGGGCGTGAAACTCTCTGGAAAATCGCGCCCGGCGCCCCTCTATCGCGCCCGGGCGCGGACCATTCTGAAAAACAGTGTCGAGACGAGCGTCCACTTAGCGCTTCTCTGGACGAGCGTCCTCTTAGCTCGCTGACGAGCGTCCACTGATCTCTGGACGAGTGTCCACTTCTAGCTGGCCGAGGACGAGCGTCCTCTTCTTCCTGGCCGAGCGTCCACTGAGTGTCCTCTGGACGAGCGTCCTCTTCTGCTCGCTGAGCGAGCGTCCTCTCTTGCGACCACAGGGCGAGCGTCCTCTTCTAACTGGACGAGCGTCCTCTCTTGTGTCCACAGGTGAGTGTTCTCTTCTCGCTGGACGAGCGTCCTCTTCTGCCTGGCTTGGACGAGCGTCCTCTCCTGCCTGGCTTGGCCGAGCGTCCTCTCCTGGCCGAGCGTCCTCTCGTGCGTCCTCTTTGCGACGAGCGTACGTGCGCTTAACAACGAGCGTCCACTGCTGGGCGACGAGCGTCCACTGCTTGGCGACGAGCGTTTCTGCATGTGCTCACTTTTGTTCATCTCTATACATTGGTGGAGACTCTTCCAAGCTCATTTTTAGCTACAAAAAAAGGGATTATTGATGAAAGTACATCAAAGTAGTCCAAAACACAATTATTTAGAAAACAAGATAAAAGAAGAGGATTAAACAAGTTATAAGTTAAAAAGGAGTTGATTTTGCTACTAAAATAATGCTTAAATAATGGTAAAATTTAGCATTATCACGTATGCAATTTATTCCATGAAAAGCTTTCAAAATCAAAAATTAGATTTGATAAAATTTACTTTATAAAGTTTATGGGAAGAAGAGATATTTAGACTTTATATGTTATAAAGTTACATTACTTTGAAGAAAACAACACAATCTGAATATAAAGTTCATATAATCAAATTAAACAACTATATAACATTTAAATGGTGACATATGTGATCGGCTCAATCATATATTTTAGGCTTAATACCTTATTTTGTCCCCAGTTTCGTTCGAAAATGTCAAATTATTCCATCCTTTAAAAAATGCGTCAATTACGTCCTCACTTAATAAAATTTGCATCAATGAAATCCCTTCCGTTAAATTCGTATAAACGACGTTAATTATTCAAGTAGAAGAGAGAGAAAAATAATTAACGCCATTTGTACGGATTTAACGGAAGGGATTTCATTGATGCAAATTTTATTAATTGAGGACGTAATTGACGCATTTTTTAAATGATGGACTAATTTGACATTTTCAAACGAAATTGAGGACAAAATAGGGTATTAAGCCTATATTTTATAACAAAAGGTATGTTCACTAGTGCAGTCAAGGGAAACGATAACAATTATTTTTGTCTATAGGCAGCAGTTCTGCAACTGAAGTATATACAAACGAGACAAAAAGGTGTAGGCTTTTACCTCGGTTCCTACTGAACCGAGACAATATGTCAGACTCTACTGCCTCGGTTGGGACTTGAACTGAGGTAGTAGAGTGTTTTTTATTTGATTTTTTTTACGTTCGGTTTCGTCAGCTTTTCTGCCTCTCGCGAGAGTGATCGGTTGTGACCTACGCTCACCATCTAGGTTGCTTCGAATGTGGAAACCACCACAGCCATACCGAACCGCAAAAGAAAATACACGAGCAAGAGCATGAGATAAAAACCCCAACTCGAAACGAAAACCCTAAATCCTTAAATCGCAAAATCATATAACAGGAATAGAAATTCCAAAATCAAAGAACAATTAAAACCCTAATTTCAAATCTCAAGATGCGCCTAAGTTGTCAAAGTTGCCTCCCTTCTTGCATAAACGAACCAACACCGAGAAGCGAAATGAACTTTTCCCTCCATGCGAAACACGAACTAGAGTTGGAGAAGAGGGAAAGGAGGTTTGTGTCTCCCTTACTACGAGGCGAAACAAAACGAGAAGAAAAGAAAAAGATGAAGACAGGTGCTTCCCCCTTCTTGTGAAGCCACAATAGAGGAGTGAAGAAGAGAACAAATCATTGCGAGAAGAGAACCCCAAGGGCGAGAAAGAGCAGCAGTGTAAAACCTAAACAAAGGCATTCTGTCTAAAAGTGTCTCTCTTCTCGAAATTTAAACCTAAACGCATGTTATTACCTCGGTCCATAGGCAAACTGAATCATAAAACATGTACGACATCGACTAAGAGGGAACCGAGGTGTCGCAACCGGAATCGCGACGGGACGACGACCCAAAAAAAACCCGGGGTTTTGAAAAAAGAGAATTTTGGAGTCGCCACCATAGTTTATTCTGGAAAACTATGGAAAAACCATAAAATGATAAGGCATGGTCTGCGAAAATGAGATTCTAAGTTCGGGAGTCGGTTACGTGTAGGGAAGGTATTAGCACCCTACAACGCCTGCCCTAGGGCAGTACCTCTAACTAAATATGCGAATGTGATGTGGTTTTCAAAATGTTTAACTACCCCCTAAAATAAGGTTCTAAAGAAACAAAATATATTTTTTAGTTTTTTGGGCCCGACAAGGATTGACCTTGCTCCTACGTATTCTCATTAAGAATGAGAAATCAGGGTTTCATAGTTCTTTTAGAAAACTGCTTGAAAATTTGTTTGAAAATTGTTTGAGAAATTTGTTTGAGAAATTGACTTTGGATTTTTGGGAAAGTGAACCTGACAAGGTCTAGCGTTGCTCCTACGTATCTCCACTTTTGATGGAGAATCAATGATCACGTAGTTCTGGCCAGAAAGATTGTTTGTTTGCTTGAAAGTGTTGTTGTTTTTGGTTTTTGAAGATTTTATGTTTTTTTGGTATTTTTATATAATAAACAGAAAAGGTTTTTCACACAAGGACGATGCGTGCGATCACACATGTGCTTAACCTTTAAAATATTTTTGGTATTTTTATAAAATATTTAGATTTTTGCGTAATGAGCACTAGGCTGATGCGTACGATCGCACGAGTACTCACACGGCTTTTTCTTATTGTTTGCGTAATGAGCACTAGGCTGATGCGTACGATCGCACGAGCACTCACACGGCTTTGTTTTGTTTATTTTTTATATATATTTTTTATTTGTTTATGTAAAACAAAACAAAAAAAAATCCAATAGATACAAAGAAAACAAAGGAGTGGTGGGGGCTATCATACAAATGGGTTACATAATAAAAGTTAATAACCAAACAAATAAAAATAAAGAAACAAAACATGATAATAAAAAAAATAAAATAAAATAAAAAAAATAAAAATAGACGCAAGAGAAACAAACCCAACGAAGTGCAGAATAAACTTGAGGCTCCTTAGTTTGGGTCAAAATCATTTTTCTTCAATTTTGTATCTGTCCAGGTGTGAGGATGGAATTTGGGGTGCCGCTGGGGAATGTTGGCCCAATACCGAGGCCCATTTCTTTTTTCTCTTTTATTACTCTTTGTTTTTTTTTGTTTGCAGAGGCTTAAGCCCCAAATTAAAGTGGGTGTGAAATGGAATTGCACCTTAACAGACAGAAAGGAGACAGTAGACGCTAGGCCCAAAGCCTTTTTTTTTTTGTTCAGAAACCCATTAGAGGTTCAAATGAATCTTTTCATTTTTGCCATTAACGTTCAAAAATCAGGGTCCCTTTCTTCTTCCACTTGAATCCAGACAGAATGGAGCTCCTCCTCCGTGAAGTAGGAATCCTAGAGAGGCATCAGTCTCCTCTCGGACGCGTCGCCGCCTCCGCTTACACGGTCGCGATTTGGAGAAACAGAGATACGCATCAGATGGTTGTTCGGTGGTTTCCGAGAAAGGGCTGAGGCACGGAGAAGATGATGGTGGTTCAGATTAGGATCAAGGGCGACGGGGAAGAGGCTGAGGCAGAGCCTCGGATGGCAGAAAAGAGGTGTTTTGGGTGGAGAGGTTCTCGCGGAGTCGACGGAGGTGGAGTCGAGGCGACCTAGGGATAACGGCGGAAGCAAGGTGGAAGTGTTGGTCCAGTGGCAGACTGTCGGAGTTGACGATGAATGGTGGTGATCGAAGTGGACCTAGCAGTAGCTGTTGATGGTGAGGTCTTGAAAATGAAGAAGGTAAGGGATGAAGACGATGGATGTTTGAGGCAATGGCCCACGGTCAAAAGATGGATGATGATATTGGCTGTGTGTAAGGATGAAGATGATCAGAGAGGTGAAAAAATGAGGATAGATGGGGTTCGAAGAGGAGGATCCAGATAGTCGTGGGATAAGGGGTTAAGATGAAGATGATGGGCTGTTGGAGGTGATCACGGGTGAAATGGAAGTGTAGTTGGGATGGTTACGGGTGAGGGGCTCAAGAATTTCTTTCTCTTCTGTGAGGTCTGCACCCATTAAATTGGCAGAAGGAGGTAAGTATCAGCAGCTTTCATTGGAGCTCGTCTGTCGGCAGCTTTGATTGGAGGATTGTGGGAATTGATGGAAGAATTTGGTAGGCAGACAGATAATTGGAGGGTTGGTGAAGTGGGAAACATTAGTGGAAGTTTGTTAAATGGGAATCTTTAGTGGAAGATCGTGGGAATCATTACTGGGGCCCTAAACAAGGGGAGCGACCAAGGCGAGAGGGGAGAGTGATAAGGACGAGTAGTAGATGAAGGGAGCGTCTTCAGACCTCTTTAAAACACAGCCAACCATTTTGAAACCTATAATATACTGTTTGGGCGAACGCTCAATCAAGACCGAACGTTCACTAAGAATAAACATCATGACCGAACGTTCACTAAGAATAAACATGATCGAAGGTTCACTAACAAATAATATGACCGAACGCGAACAGATATCACGTTGACGAGCGGTAAACCTGCGAGGCTGAATGGTCGAACATCCAAACACATGGGTCCAAGGATGACCGAACGGTAAGAACGAACGGCCGAACGTCACTTGAGATAAGGAGAATAAGAATGCACGGCAAAGGACGAACGATCGCGCAGGTTAGAGGACGAACGGTTGAATGCACAGTAGAGGAAGAACGGTCACGCAGGATAGAGGACGAACGTTTGCGAGGGGAGAAACCGAACGCGCACGGTGCAGGACGAACGCTTATGGTCAGGGATGGCCGAACGGTAGAAGACGAACGATCGAAAGGTGGAATGCTAGATGGTAAAGATTGCCGAACGTGACTGAAGAGATCGAATGTCCGAACGATCGAGTGGTGGAATGCTTATGAATGACCGAACGGTTGAAGCTGAGAGTTGACGAACGTCAGTGAGACGAGATGGTCGAACGGTTGAGAACGAACGGCCGAACTCAGGAACGCTCTAAGCTAAAAATGTCGAATGTCAATGAGACCGAATGGCTGATCAGTTGAGGACGAGCGACCGAACGTCATTGAGGTCGAATGGTAGTGGTTGAGTGACCGAACGGTGGTATAGATATGGATAAGAGAAGCGCACGGTAGATGACCGCTGGATCTGAACGAGAGGACCAGAACCGAACGTGAGGGAATTGCTGGAACCGAACAGTCTTCGATATTGGTCAATAAAAACGAACGATTGAGCATGGGGAAGGAGCCGAACGTCAAAAGGATATGGAGATGAGAAGCGCATGGTAGAGGACAAACGGTCTGGCAGTGTAGAGGACGAACAGTCTCGCAGTATACAAGACGGACGGTCGTATATATACAATGAAAGGCCAAACGTTTTTTTCCTTTCTCTTTATTTTTTCTTTTTTTTCTTTTATTCTTGATGAAAAGAAATCTATTAGTCAATCTGGACGAAATTGGGTGTTGACACGAGGCAATAGAGGTTACAAAAAAGGATTTTGGAACGTTCGATTTCAGAGGATGTGTGCATGTGGTAGGACATACTACCTCGGTCCATGGGCAAACCGAAGCATAAAGAGCCTACAACATCGGCTAAGAGGGAACCAAAGCAATAGAGTTTACCAAAATGGATTTTGGAACGTTCGAACTGCCTCGGTTCTGAGCAACAACATAGGTAGTATACCTGTTCGGCATCGGTTCTCAATGAACCGAGGCAATAGAAGTTACCAAAATGGATTTTGGAATGTTCGGTTTCAGAGGATGTATGCTTGTGGCAAGACAGAATAAATTAGAACATTTGGTTCAGAGGATGTCAGATTCTGGCAAGAGATACTGCCTCGATTCTGAACAGCAAACGAGGCAGTATAACCGTTCAACATCAGTTCTAATTGAACCAAAGCATATAATGTCACCGTAACTACGAAAATGTTATCACGTTATTATACACTTCGATTTTTGTGACACTGAAGTGTATACAGGGCGTTAATTTTTACTAGTGGTTATGTAAAGTGATGTCCTAAAGTTTATGAAGAAACATAACTAAATAAAAAAATAAAATTGGTTTTCATTCATTAGGTCACATAAATGCATAATTGTGTTATTTTTAGATAATACATTTTAAAAGCAACACAAGTAACTATGACACCTTTTGAGCAAATAATAATTTGTGTAACTTCAACCTTTTGAAGTTAAGGAAGGAAAACCATTAGATACAAAAATAATTTTCATCTAACACAAAGATTGTATTCAAAAATACCACATGTAATATGTCTTACAATACCTTTCCGGCAAAAAAAAAAATTGTACATTAACTTTTTTAAATTATAAAAGCAAGACAAATAAAAATAAGAATAAATTATGAGTGAGTATATCTCATTCATTTGATTATATGTTTTAAAAATAAAAATAAGTTAGGTAACATTTATTTTCTAAAGTTTACGAAAAGAAGACATAATTAGTGTTTGTTTATCACAAATTTTCATTACTTTTGAAGTAATAACACACTTATATATAGTTCATATATTCAAACAAAACAACATCAAAATATTTCAAGAGGGACATATGTGATTTGTTTAATGATTCAAACAAAAAGTAAGTTGTGTAACATTTATTTCCTAAAGTTTATGGTGAAAACATAGATAAATGAAAATAATTAGTTTGTTCTTCATATATTAGATATCACTTAATGCATAATTCTTTTAGTTAAAAATAATATATATAACTTGTTTCATGATTTCTTTCAGCTCAACAATAATTTGTGTAGAAACAATAATAAATTTAGTGTTGATATTAGATTACATAAATGAAAAAAAAAAAGTTATTTTGAGACAAGTGTAGAACAATTATACCAGATTTCAATAATGACGTTTATCATTCATGAGTTTCTGTACGAGTAATGGTGTTTAAGATTAAAGACATGGTTAAATAAATAATTTAATTAATAAATATTAACGTATAAGTATGCTGTTCAGTAATTAAAAAAAAGGAGATTATTTTTTTCCATATAAATTATGAAGTAAGTATATAATATCTTAGAAAAAAATGTTAATATATAAATAAAAATAAGTTATGTGCAAACCTTAATTATTTTAATAAGATAACTATAGACCATTTATAATTTATTGCAAAGATCATGTTAAACAAATTGGTCTAAATTTTTTTATTGACCATTTTTTATACTTTATTAAAAATGGACTTTAGACAACGGTTGTGTGGTAAAAATTGAGATAAAAAATTGTTTGTTGTCTTGATTATGGATTCAAATAAGGTCATAGACCCTTTAATTAATTAATTTCAAGGGTCTACGACATCAGTTGGACATAGAATCGAGACAATAGATCCCTTAAATTGATTAATTTTAAGGGTTTTTAGTATAATTTCTTAAAGAATCGAGACAATAAACCTATTTGGTTGTTGGTTTCCTGCTTTGGTCTTTTGAACTGGGACAAAATCATGACCTTTTTTGCTTTTCTTTGATTAATTGTATATTTACACTGGATATTAAACTTAAGAGTCCTAATAAAAGTTTAATTGTAATTTAAACAGAAAAAAAGTAAAATATATTATGTCAGAAACGCATGAAATCTAAAACAAAGTACACTTAGGTGTAACAACCATGTTTAATATAGATCCATAGATATAGAGTTATCCAATAGAACATTTGCTACAAGATTGGTACACATAAATCATTATAAAAAAATAGATATTTAGTGTTGAAAAATTGACTCTAACATGCAACAGAACAACGTTAACTAATTATTAATATAATATTTGTGTTATATGCATATACGACTCTAAAATCATAATATAATCAGAATTGTTAATTTATTAACATTGAAGATCTATAATAAGTTAACATATTCAACATTAATTTTTAAATTAATTTTTTAATTAAAGCAGTGTATCAGTTAAATCGATTTTAATGCATTTTAATTTTAAAATATATTTTTAATATTAGATTAATTTGTGTGAGGTTAACCGATGCGAATAATAATAACTTAAAAAAATCTCGTATAATACCTTTATATATGTTCAACAAATATAAAAAGTAGAAAAAAAAATACAATAGATGAAGGAGATAAATATGGATGGGGAAATAAGTATAAATGAAGGATTTGAGGAGAGGAATATAGATGAAGGAAGAAAAAAAATATAGATGAAGGAGATGTATGTGAATAAAACAATTGAGTGTGGATGAAAGAGATAAATATGAGTGAATATGAGTGTAGATAAGAAAGAATAAATTTGTGTGTAAAAAATAGTGTCATCTTTAAAAATCTAGTAGTTTAGATTAAAAATAATATATAATTCATATTCATTATCATAAATACAAATTTATAATATATATATATATATATATATATATATATATATATATAAACATTGGTTGGTTTAACTTACGTTAACTTAAATATTAAAAATAAATAAGATGATATGATTTTGAAAAGTTTCTTAAATTATCTTTGTAATTTTATCTTTTAATTAAATAAATGAATCTGATACAAAATAAGATTTTTTTTGTAATAATATTTTGGGGTTTTGAATTATAAGAACTCAATTTTGTTCTTATTAGAATAGTAGTCTGAATTATTAATCCCATGACTTATTTTTCACATTTTCGTCTTTTTTCCGTGTGATGTCAATACCATTTTTTAAACTGAATATAAAAATGATTTCCTCTTAATTTTCTCATTAGATGGTATTACATGTACTAGTACTAAAAATGTCCTTTAACTCAATACAAATCACAAATTATTTGTTGATAAGTTTGTTTCATAAATGGAAAGAAAATTCAAAAAGAATTTAGTGGAGAAAAAAATGAAAAAAAAAAAGAAGAACAAGGTATAGAGATAAAGAAAAAATATTTGATGAATATTGAAAAATACATTAAATTTTGATGAAAGGAGATGGAGAAAAAGAAAGAGAAATAGATTAATGAAAAAGAGTTGATAGAAAAATAATTAAAGAAAATGAAAAATTTGAGAGGAGTTGTGAGAGAATGAAAAAAAAAAGGAGTTGAGAAAAAAATGAAAGAAAAGGAGTTAAAAGAGAAAGAAATTGAAGAGATGATATGGTCTTGATCACTCTGATACCTCTCAAGAAAATTCATCATCAACTTTCTAAAGTTAAGGAAGGAAGAACAGTAGAGACAAAAAGCATTTCAAAAGTAACATACGTAATTTGGTCCATAATACATTTCATGCAAACAATAATCTGTATAACATGGACTTTCTGAAGTTATGGAAAGAAGACAGGTATAAACAAGAATAAATTTGGTGTTTATAGGTTAGGCTACATAAATAAAAAGTATTGTGTTACTTTAAAAGAATGTCGTAGAATAATTATAGAACAAATCATGAGTGACGTGTGTCATTTATTCCATATAAAATGCTTTCAAAATCAAAAATTATATTTGATAACTTTTACTTTACAAAGTTTATGGGAAGAAGACATATTTAGACTTTATGTGTTATAAAGTTACATTACTTTGAAGAAAAAACACAATCTGAATATAAATTTCATATAATCATATTAAACAATATATAATATTTAAATGGTGACATGTGATCCGCGCAATCATATATTTTCAACGAAAGGTATGTTATGTAATGTGACTTTCCTAAAGTTTATGATAGAAACATATATTAGATATCACTTAATGCATAATTCTTTTAGTTAAAAATAATATATATATATATATATATATATATATATATATATATATATATATATATAACTTGTTTCATGATTTCTTTCAGGTAAACAATAATTTATCTAGAAACAATAATAAATTTAGTGTTGATATTATATTACATAAATGAAAAAAAAAAAGTTATTTTTAGATAAGTGTAGAACAATTATACCAGATTTGAATAATGACGTTTATCATTCGTTAGTTTCAGTACGAGTCATGGTGTTTAAGATTAAAGACATGGTTAAATAAATAATTTAATTAATAAATATTAACGTATAAGTATGCTGTCCAATAATTAAAAGAAGGAGATTATTTTTTTCCATATAAATTATGAAGTAAGTATACAATATATTAGAAAAAACTGTTTATGTATAAATAAAAAAAAGTTATGTGGAAATTCTTAATTATTTTAATAAAATAGCTATAGACCATTTATCCTCTCAAACAACATCATCCTTTCAAACAAAAGAAATATCAAGTTTGGATTTATTGATTCTTGTTTTAGGAAGTTAAAAGTATTATGAATGGATTTACTGATTAGGTTTGAGTATTTGTATATCTAAAATCTTTGGAATCAATGGTCGTTGTCATATAGTGGTTCATCTTCACCTTCTCCTTCTTATTTAAAATTACAAACTCAAGTATATACATATTTTACCAATATTTACTTATTTTATTGCTTTTAGAATAACTTGACAAAAAATGTTCTTACTTTTTAAATAATTTTTTTCATTTCAAGTATCTTCATTGACATCACAAGTCAATGAAATGAAGACAATCATGACCTTTATATTGCAAAATTATCATGGTCAATTGTCTCCACATATTAATATTTTTCAACTATCATCAGTAATAATTCTTAAATTTATCTAATAATTTCTTTTTAATATATTATCGACTAATTATTATTTTTATTATAAGTATATGATCATAGAAGTGTACTAAATGATGAAGAAAATGAAAAACAACAAGATTAATTATTATTATTCAAACATGTTTATTTTTCTTTTTAGAACTTAACATATGTTTTTTCTTAAGTTTGACAAATTATTTGTATTCTTAATGTTCACAGTTATTTTATATAATAATAATAATTATTTTGGTTTCATATTATTATGATTTATTATTAACATGCTAATCAAATTAATCAAATAATTTAAATTATAAAAAATTAAATTATTTGCATTACCAACGGTTTTTGAAACCGAAATAAGTAAACTTAGAAATTGCCGACATTTTTGGGCAACCCACACAAGTCTTGACGATTTTTGGTAACTCCAACAACTACTGATGATTTACAGGAACACTCACAAGTAACAACAGTTTCTATAAAAACTCCTACAACTAGCCACGATTTCAAAAACTCTTGTAAGTGGTGATGTTTTTTACAAAACCGCGCAAGTAACGGCTTTCAGAAAAAAACTGTCAAAAATTATTGACCAATGGTGATTTTCCTAACGGTTTTGCCAATGGCGGAAAATATATTTACCTTGAGTTAAAATCACAGATAATGCAAAAATAAATCCCTGATAAAATCACATATTTTTTTAATGATTTACAAATTGTTTGTCGTATATTTACACTAGATATTATGTTAGAATTGCTGCAGCGAAATTATTAGCGTGGTAACAAACCAAGAGGGGGGGTGAATTGGTTATATTCTTTTATTATGCCTTTTTAATATTTTTCTCTTAATTCTTTCTTACTAAGCAGATACTTAAATGTAAATAACAGAGTAAGGGAAAGAGAAAAGTTGCACAGGTAATTTTATCCTGGTTCAGATCACTCGGATCCTACGTCCAGTCGCTTATCTCAAACAAGATAAACCTTTTCCACTATCACAAAACAATTACAAATATTAGTCACACAGAAAAACAATTTGTAACAGTTTAGAAATTACCACCTCTCTTGAAACCACAAGAGATGAACTTACACCTCCTTTGAATCTTCACAAAGGATGACCACCTCCTTCAAATGCTTCACGAAGGATGATTCTCTTCCAGACACTTCCTCAGACACACCAAGGATGAACAAGCTATTCCTCTGTCACCGCAGTACTACCTCAGGACTTTGCAGACAAGAGTTTCCTTAGCTTCAGCAATTTCAAAGAGTTCTCAAAGAGTTCAGAGTTCTTTAGCACAAGGGAAGAGTTGTTTTAGAGATAAAGAGTGAGCCAATTTATAGACTCAGCCAAATACTCTTCCATTCTTCGAAAACGGGCCATCTAACGCATTTAATCGATTAAAACAAGTATTAATCGATTAAAATGAGTACAACGACTAGTTTTTCAAATCTGAAATCCCCAACGGTCAGCTTTAATCGATTAAAATGTATTTTAATCGATTAGCTTAATAGATTAAAACAGGTTTTAATCTATTAAAACAGAAAAGGTTGAGTTTTCAGCTTTTACTCGTTTTAATCGATTAATACTTGTTTTAATCGATTAAAACAGTGCAATTTTGACTCTGGACATTAATTATATAATATAAAATTACATGGAATCAAAACCACTAAAAATCTAAGTCCTAGACACTAAACTACAATTATTACAAAAGCTTTCCATAGCAATACAAGTCTTCATAACATCTTGAATCTTGATTTCTCTTGACTTGATTTGGACATCATCAAAACTTCATCTTCATCATTTTGCTAACATTCTCCCCCTTTTTGATGATGATCAAAAACTCCTTTGATTTAAAGCTTTTAGTAATAATCTGGATAAAACACAACTTATGGAAGAAAAAGTGCATAAGTGAATAAGCACAAATAGCACAAATAGGCAAATAAGCTTTAAACATTTTCTCCCCCTTTTTGATCATAATTAAAAAGTTGTGTTTGATGTTCTCCTCCTAAGATAATACTCCCCCTTAATAAAAGCAAGTATGTATATGAGCTAAAAATATTTTAAATTTAAAGATTCATTCAAACATGCACAAAAGGATATATAAAGCAAATATTTTTAGGATAAAGAACTTATAAAACATTCTTTAATCATATATTGAACTATATAAGATAGGAATTTTTTTTAAAAAAAAAATGCAATCCTAGGATATTTCTAAAAAATTCCTAGATCTCTTCTAATGTTTACCCCTGTAGATATGCCTCCAACTTCGTAATGATAATCCTTTAGGTTGTTTCCACATTTTGTTTAGATCTTCATCTTGAGGATTGTCATCATTATTTGCTTCATTTGTTGTCTTCTACAAATCTTCATCATTGCCTGCATGTAATTCAACTGACTCAAGAGGTTTTGCCTCAAGGTCTACAATTTCATCAAAGACAACATGCACACATAAAAATTTTTCCGATTGCTGCAGCGGAATTGTTAGCGTGGAATAACAAACCAAGAGGGTTTTTAATACGAACGTGTGCCTTTTAATTTCTACTCAATTAAACTTACCAAGCAAATAATAAAGACAAATAAAGAGAGTAAGGTTGAGAGAAATTTGCACAGATGATTTTATCCTGGTTCGGATCTTACCAATCCTACGTCCAGTCGCTTATCTCAAACAAGATAAACCTTTTTCACTAACACAAAACAATTACAAATTACAATCACAAAGAAACACAATTTGTAAAAGTTTAGAAACCACCTCTATTGATACCACAAGAGATGAACCTACACCTCCTTTGAGTCTTCACAAAGGATGAACACCTCCTCCGAATACTTCACGAAGGATGATTCTCTTCCGAACACCTCCTTAGACACACCAAGGATGAACCGGCTATTTCCTTTGTCACCGTAGCAGCACTTCACCAGCTCCACAGACAAGAGTTTCACAAGCCGAATAAGAGCACACAAGTCTCAATGATTTATGAGTACTAGAGCACAAGGGAAGAGTTGTTTTAGAGATAAAGAGTGAGCCAATTTATAGACTCAGCCAAATACTCTTCCATTCTTCGAAAACGGGCCATCTAACGCATTTAATCGATTAAAACAAGTATTAATCGATTAAAATGAGTACAACGGCTAGTTTTTCAAATCTGAAATCCCCAACGGTCAGCTTTAATCGATTAAAATGTATTTTAATCGATTAGCTAATAGATTAAAACAGGTTTTAATCTATTAAAACAGAAAAGGTTGAGTTTTCAGCTTTTACTCGTTTTAATCGATTAATACTTGTTTTAATCTATTAAAACAGTGCGATTTTGACTCTGGACATTAATTATATAATATAAAATTACATGGAATCAAAACCACTAAAAATCTAAGTCCTAGACACTAAACTACAATTATTACAAAAGCTTTCCATAGCAATACAAGTCTTCATAACATCTTGAATCTTGATTTCTCTTGACTTGATTTGGACATCATCAAAACTTCATCTTCATCATTTTGCTAACATTCTCCCCCTTTTTGATGATGATCAAAAACTCCTTTGATTTAAAGCTTTTAGTAATAATCTGGATAAAACACAACTTATGGAAGAAAAAGTGCATAAGTGAATAAGCACAAATAGGCAAATAAGCTTTAAACATTTTCTCCCCCTTTTTGATCATAATTAAAAAGTTGTGTTTGATGTTCTCCTCCTAAGATAATACTCCCCCTTAATAAAAGCAAGTATGCATATGAGCTAAAAATATTTTAAATTTAAAGATTCATTCAAACATGCACAAAAGGATATATAAAGCAAATATTTTTAGGATAAAGAACTTATAAAACATTGTTTAATCATATATTGAACTATATAAGATAGGAATTTTTTTTTAAAAAAAATGCAATCCTAAGATATTTCTAAAAAATTCCTAGATCTCTTCTAATGTTTACCCCTGTAGATATGCCTCCAACTTCGTAATGATAATCCTTTAGGTTGTTTCCACATTTTGTTTAGATCTTCATCTTGAGGATTGTCATCATTATTTGCTTCATTTGTTGTCTTCTACAAATCTTCATCATTGCCTGCATGTAATTCAACTGACTCAAGAGGTTTTGCCTCAAGGTCTACAATTTCATCAAAGACAACATGCACACATAAAAATTTTTCCGATTGAAAACTATATATGCTTTGTATATTAGAAGATATCAAAAAAATAGTTCCATCGGCCTTGGAATAAAATTTTCTTGAATTTTGTTTTAAAGAAATTTTAAATATTAAACAATAGGTACCCAACTATTTGTATGGGTCCTTTGAGTTAGAAAAAATCATTTTACAACCCAAACATATCTACCACTTGGAACACCATAATGCTTAAGTTTACATTTATTTGAAGTATGACCCTTTTTCATACAATAAAAGCATGATACAAAGTTTGTGTTCCTATAAGTTGTTCCTTTTTCTACCCATGTTCTACGGGTTCTATTATTATGTTTATTTTTAATTTTAGGAACATACTTATTTTTAACAACCTTATTTTCATTATTTTTACTACATTCTCCTAAGGTTGTGTGTTCTAGTAGTTTCTTAAAATTTTCACAAGAAGCACATTCATCACTACTAGTAAATTTACCCTTTTCAAAAAATAAAACTTTATTTTTCAAATATTTATTTTCTTCAAAAATATTTTCAAAATTTAATTTTAAATTTTTATTTTCTTCATGAATATTTTCAAAGTCTGATTTCAAATTTTTATTTTCTTCAGAAATATTTTCAAAATTTATTTTTAAATTTTTGAAATCCTTTTTCAATTTCTTATGAGCTCTATCTAATTTTTCAGATTCTACTATTAAAGCAGCATAAGTTTCATGCAATTCATCTTCACTAATTTGACTATAATTATCAGAATCGCTAGATGTACTTACTTGACTTCCAGCGTCGTCGTTCACCACTAAACAGATGTTTGCTTCTTCATCAGATTCGCTCAAATCGGAAATTGTTTCGTTGTCATCGTCCCATGCGATGTAGGCTTTCTTTTTCTTGAAGTTTTTCTTTTCCTTTAATTCTTCACTTTTCTTTTGATTTGGGCAGTCCGCTTTTAAGTGCCCCTTTTCTCCGCAACCATAACATTTATACTGTGAGGAAGATCCTTGATTTTCTTTCTTTTCGAATTTTAATCTTCCTTTGTCTTTTGATTTCATGAACCTGTTGAGCCTTTTTATCATGAGTCTCAAATTTTCTTCATCTTCTGAATCTTCATCTTCCCTTTTGCTCTTGCTCCTTTCTACCTCAGATTTCAAGGCTAGACTCTTTTTCTTGGTTTTTGCTTTTGCTTCTTCTTCATCTAGTCTTCCAAGGTCAAGTTCATGTTCCCTCAACTTTCCAAAAAGTGCCGCCATAGTCATGGTGTTGAGATTTTGTGACTCCGAGATTGCAGTCATCTTTGGTTGCCACGACCTGTCTAAAGACTTCAAGATTTTAATGTTAAGTTCATCAGTATCAAATGACTTACCCAGTCCAATGAGATGATTGACAATGTTGGTGAAGCGTTTTTGAACATCTGAAATTGTTTCTCCTTGCTTCATCCGGAACATTTCATACTCTTGAATTAGGGAGTTCTTCCTTGCCCTCTTTACGTCATCTGTTCCTTCATGTGTCACTCTGAGTACGTCCCACATTTCTTGAGCAGTTTTGCAGACAGAAACCCTGTAGAACTCATCAACAGTCAATGCTGATGCAATGATATTCCGAGCTTTTACGTCATTCTGAAATCTTTTCTTTTCTTCAATGGTCCATTGACCACGAGGCTTTGGTTCCTGTATATTGTTAGTAGGAACAAAAGAACCAGACGCAATAACATCCCAAATTTCACAATCAATAGATTCAATAAATATTTGCATTCTTACCTTCCAGAATGCATAGTTCTCACCTGTGAATAGTGGGAGTCTATGGATTGATGCACCCTCTACAAAGGTTTGATGTGATCCTGCCATTTGAATGACTATCAAAGCAAGCTTTGATACCAATTGTTAGAATTGCTGCAGCGGAATTGTTAGCGTGGAATAACAAACCAAGAGGGTTTTTAATACGAACGTGTGCCTTTTAATTTCTACTCAATTAAACTTACCAAGCAAATAATAAAGACAAATAAAGAGAGTAAGGTTGAGAGAAATTTGCACAGATGATTTTATCCTGGTTCGGATCTTACCAATCCTACGTCCAGTCGCTTATCTCAAACAAGATAAACCTTTTTCACTAACACAAAACAATTACAAATTACAATCACAAAGAAACACAATTTGTAAAAGTTTAGAAACCACCTCTCTTGATACCACAAGAGATGAACCTACACCTCCTTTGAGTCTTCACAAAGGATGAACTCCTCCTCCGAATACTTCACGAAGGATGATTCTCTTCCGAACACCTCCTTAGACACACCAAGGAGGAACCGACTATTTCCTTTGTCACCGTAGCAGCACTTCACCAGCTCCACAGACAAGAGTTTCACAAGCCGAATAAGAGCACACAAGTCTCAATGATTTATGAGTACTAGAGAACAAGGGAAGAGTTGTTTTAGAGATAAAGAGTGAGCCAATTTATAGACTCAGCCAAATACTCTTCCATTCTTCGAAAACGGGCCATCTAACGCATTTAATCGATTAAAACAAGTATTAATCGATTAAAATGAGTACAACAGCTAGTTTTTCAAATCTGAAATCCCCAACGGTCAGCTTTAATCGATTAAAATGTATTTTAATCGATTAGCTAATAGATTAAAACAGGTTTTAATCTATTAAAACAGAAAAGGTTGAGTTTTCAACTTTTACTCGTTTTAATCGATTAATACTTGTTTTAATCGATTAAAACAGTGCGATTTTGACTCTGGACATTAATTATATAATATAAAATTACATGGAATCAAAACCACTAAAAATCTAAGTCCTAGACACTAAACTACAATTATTACAAAAGCTTTCCATAGCAATACAAGTCTTCATAACATCTTGAATCTTGATTTCTCTTGACTTGATTTGGACATCATCAAAACTTCATCTTCATCATTTTGCTAACATATTAAACTTAGGAGTCCTAATAAAAGTTTGGGTTAAATATGTTTTTGATCCCTTAACTTTTAGTGAAATTTGGAATTAGTCCATCTTCAAAACTTTAGCCTAATTTAGTCCTCAAACTTTAAAAATGTGTGAATTTAGTTCTTTGGACTAAATTTTGTTAGGTTTATTTGATGTTTCAAGTGCGTTTCATGATAACATTTGAGTTGTTTATACCATTTGACACATTTTTGCTTCAATGTTAACTGAGAAATGTGTTTGAAACATCAAATAAAGTTAACAAAATTTGGTTAAAAGGACTAAATTCACACATTTCTAAAGTTTGGGGACTAAATTAGTCCAAAGTTTTGAAGAAAGACTAATTCCAATTTTTACTAAAAGTTAAGGGATAAAAACATATTTAACCCTAAAAGTTTAATTGTAATTTAAACATAAAAAAAGTAAAATATATTACATCAGAAATGCATGCATGAAATATGAAACAAAGTACACTTAAGTGTAACAATCATGTCTAACATGGATCCATTGATATAAAGTTATCCAATAGCACAAGGTTGGTACACATAAATCATTATAAAAAAGATAGATATTTAGTGTGGAAAAAATTGACACAACTAAGAAATAAAATCAACATTTAGTAATTATTAATATAATATTTGTGTTACATGCACATGTGAGTCTAAAATCATAATTTAATCATAATGGCTAATTTATTAGCATTGATTTCTGAATATCGATTCTAAGTTGCATAGACTTAGTTAACATATTCATCATTAATTTTTAAATTAAATTTTTAATTAAAGCCATTTATCATTAGTTGAATCTATTTGAATGCATTTTAATTTTAAAATCTAATTTTAATATTAGATTAATTTGTGTCGAGTTAACAGATACTAATAACAATAACTTTAAAAAAAAATACAATACTTTTATATATGTTCAACAAATATAAAAAATTAAAAAAAAATACAATATGGAGATAAATATGGATGGACAAATGAGTACAAATGAAGAATATGAGGAGATGAAGGAGACAAGAAAAAAATATAGAAAAAAGAGATGTGTGTGAATAAAACTATTGATCGTGGATGAAAGAAATAAATGAGTGAAGTTGAAGAGTGTAGATACGAAAAAAGAAATTTGTGAGTAAAAACAATTGTCATCTTGAAATCTAATAGTTTAGATTAAAATTAATATATAATTCGTATTCATTGTCATGAACGTATACAAATTCTAATATATATATATATATATATATATATATATATATATATATATATATATATATATATATATATATATATATATATATATTAACGTTCATTTAGCGTAATTAACTTAAATAAATATAAATATTAAAAATAAATAAGAGTAACAACCATGTTTAACATGATTTATAGATATAGAGTTATCCAATAACACAAGATTGGTACACATAAATCATTATAAAAAAATAGATATTTAGTGTAGAAACAATTGACACAACTAAAAAAAACACCAACGTTAAATAATTATTAATATAATATTTGTGTTACATGTACACACGACTCTAAAATCATAATTTAATCATAATTGCTAATTTATTAGCATTTATTTCTAAAGATCGGTTCTAAGTTGCATAGACTTAATTAACATATTCATCATTAATTTTTAAATTAAATTTTAATTGAATTCGTGTACCGTTAATTGAATCGATTTTAATGCATTTTATTTTTAAAATCTAATTTTAATATTTGATTAATTTGTGTCGAGTTAACTGATACTAATAACAATAACTTAAAAAAAATCTCGTACAATACTTTTATATATGTTTAACAAATATAAAAAATTAAAAAAAATACAATAGATGAAGGAGACAAATATGAATGGCAAATGAGTACAAATGAAGGATATAACAAGATGAAGGAGACATGAAAAAAAAATATAAATGAAGAAAATGTGTCTAAATGAAAATTTTGAGTGTGGATAAAAAAAATAAATATGAGCGAAGACAAAGAATGTGGATAGGAAAAAAGAAATTTGTGAGTAAAAAAATTGTCATCTTAAAAATCTAATAGTTTAGATTAAAAATAATATATAATTCATATTCTTTGTCGTACAAATTCATAATATATATATAAACGTGTGTTTAACATACATTAACTTAAATAAATATAAATATTAAAAATAAAAAGGATGATACGATCTTGAATAATTTCTTGAATTTTTTTTTATAATTTTATCTTTTAAATAAATATATGAATTCGATATAAAATGAGATTTCTTTTTGGAATAATTTTTTGGGGTTTTGAGTTACAAGAATTCAATTTTGTTCTTATTAGACTAGTCTAAATTGATTAACAGCATGACTTATCTTTCACATTTTCATCTTTCTTGAGTGTGACGTCAATATTACTTCTCAAACTGAATATAGAAATGATCTCTTCTTAGTTTTCTCATTAGATGATATTCCAGGTACTATAATACTAAAAATGTTCGTTAACTTAATACAAATAACAACACAAATTATTTGTTGATAAGTTTATCTCACAAATGAAAAGAAAATTCAAAGAGAATTTAGTGGAGAAAAAAATAAAAAAAAAAGAAGGAGAAGAACAAAGGTATAGAAATACAAAAAATGTTTGATGAAAATTGAAAAATACATCAAATTTTGATGAAAGAAGATGGAGAAAAAGAAAGAGAAATAAATTAAGGAAAATGAGTTGAGAAAGAAATAATTAAAGAAAATAAGAAATTTGAGAGGAGTTGTGAGAGAATGAAAAAAAAATGAGTTGAGAAAGAAATTAAAGAAAAGGAGTTAAAAGAGAAAGAAATTGAAGAGATGATATGGTCTTGATCACTCTGATACCTCTCAAGGAAATTCATCATCAACTTTCTAAGATAAGGAAAGAAGACAAGTATAGACAAAAATAAAATTGGTATAACTTAAAGCATCTACTAAAGCATTTCAAAAGTAACATTCTTAATTTGCTCCATAATACTTTCATGCAAACAATAATCTGTATAACATCGACTTTTTGAAGTTATGGATAGAAGACAGGTATAGACAAGAAAAAAATTGGTGTTTATAGATTATAGGCTACATAAATAAAAAGTATTGTGTTGCTTTAAGAGAATGTCATAGAATAATTATAGTACAAATAATGAGTGGTGTATGCCATTTATTCAATGAAAAGATTTCAAAATCAAAAATTAGATTTGATAAAATTTACTTTATAAAGTTTATGGGAAGAAGACATATTTAGACTTTGTATGTTATAAAGTTACGTTACTCTGAAGAAAACAACACGATCTGAATATAAAATTCATATAATAATCAAATTAAACAACTATATAATATTTAAATGGTGACATATGTGATCCGCTCAATCATATATTTTCTAACAAAAGGTATTTTATGTAACGAGACTTCCTAAAGTTTATGATAGAAACATAGCTAAGTAGAAACATAAAATTGGTTTTCATACATTAGGTCACATAAATGCATAGTTGTGTTATTTTGAGATAACAACACAAAAAAACTGTTCTACATTTTAAAAGCAACACAAGTAAACGCTCTATGACACCAGCAAATAATAATTTGTGTAACTTCAACCTTCGAAGTTAAGGAAGGAAAACCATTAGATACAAAATAATTTTCATGTAACACAAAGATTGTATTTCAAAATAACATATGTAATTTGTCCTACAATACCTTTCCGGCAAAATAAAATAAAATTGTACATTAACTTTTTTAAATTATTAAAACAAGACAAGTAAAAGTAAGAATAAATTTACTGTTGACATGTTAAGCTACATATAAATGAAAATATATATTTTGTTTATAAGAGAATAATGAAGAACAAATTATTAGTGACTATCTCATTCATTTGATTATCTGTTTTCAAAATAAAAGTAAGTTAGGTAACATTTATGTTCTAAAGTTTACGAAAAGAAGACATGATTAGTGTTTGTTCATCACAAATTTTCATTACTTTGAAGTAATAACACACTTAGTATATAGTTCATATATTCAAACAAAATAAAACTAAAATATTTCAAGAGTGACATATGATTTGTTTAATGATTCAAACAAAAAGAAAGTTGTGTAACATTTATTTCCTAAAGTTTATGGCGAAAACATAGATAAATGAAAATAAGTTTGTTCTTCATATATTAGATATCACTTAATGCATAATTGTTTTAGTTAAAAATAATATATATATAACTTGTTTCATGATTTCTTTCACGTAAACAATAATTTGTGTAGAAAGAATAATAAATTTAGTGTTCATATTAGATTACATAAATGAAAAAAAAAAGTTATTTTCAGATAATAGTGTAGAACAATTATACGAGATTTCAAGAATGACGTTCATCATTCATGAGTTTCATACGAGTAATGGTGTTTAAGATTAAAGACATGGTTAAATAAATAATTTAATTAATAAATATTAACGTATAAGTATGCTGTCCAATAATTAAAAAAAGGAGATTATTTTTTTCCATACAAATTATCTTATCTAAATATAAATAAAAATAAGTTATGTGCAAATCCTTAATTATTTTAATAAGATAACTATAGACCATTTATAATTTATTGCAAAGCTCATGTTAAACAAATAGGTCTGAATTCTCTTATTGATATTTTTGTACTTTATTAAAAGATATGATTACTGAAGAAAAAAAAGAAAGAAAAACACAAACCAGCTATTTTCTTAGAAAGAGTGTTTTGTAAATTAAACTCAAGGTTCATGTGACCGTAAATCAAACTCAAGTTTCGTGGTTGATGGACTATATAATTAGAAGGGTTATATCACAGTAGAAGGAGAAGAGAGAGAGAGAAGTGAATGAAAAATGGAAAGAAGCAGGTGGAGAACTGGTCACCAAATGAAATGATGAAGTTGGCGAGATGGTGGAAATTGTCTTGTCGGGTTTCAGTCCCCTTGCTCCAAAATTCAGATCCAGTGGAAGAAGACAAATCCGTGACAGAGACGAAAGCTTTGTTCTCCTTCTTATATTGTGGATGGTGAACGAAAGATAAACAGATATATAGATGGGGTTCTTATCTAAGGAAAGAACAAGAGTGAGATATTTTAGCTGGTTGAGGATGCATGATGATGATGTTTTGCATACTGGGGCAAGTTTTATCCGTATGTTGATGCTTGTCCTTGATCTTCAACGCATATCTGTAGGCATAGCTTCAACTATGCTTATGTAGAATCTTAATGAAAAACAAGATGAAGTAGAAGAATATAAAATGATTAAGGAAACAAGAATACTGGCAGTGTTTGTTTGTGGTCATACATATGATTGCTTGCAGTTGGGTAGTGGGGGAACTATCAAGTGATCAAAGATGGTGGGGCCAAAGTTTCGGTGTAGGAATCATGAGAAGTTGAGAACAGAGAGTTTATCAGGGATGTAGATAAATGCGTATGTCATGAGTTTCTTGCAGTTTTGTAAGTTGTAAAATGACAGTTTGAGCCACCAGCAGAGTTCAACAAAAAGAAGAGTTTCTATCTGCAACTGTCACGTTAATCACGCGCCTTCATGTCAATGTTTTATAGTTTATCTTTCTTGCCGTGTTCCATGAGTCACTGAATCTTCATATATGGAAACAAACACTTACAGAAGTAATGTATACTTGTGTGGCCACTCCTTCTAAGTTCTTCACACATTCACGCGCAAATATTTATGAGACCTGTTAGTTATATACAACAAATTGAATCATGTTTTCACAAAAGACAATAAATTATTATAAAACGAAATATCTGATAAATGATTAATGTGACAGGTAAAAGGGAAAACATTATAAGAAAATACTAGATGTATGATGTGTATATTCATTCTAATATATTATTTGTTACAGCAAATATTTATTAATAGGGAAAAGGGGGTTTTAATCAGAAAGGAAGTGTACGGAGAATTAACAAATTATAAAAGTAGGAAAAAGAAAAAGTCACAGAGGGAATATATTTGTTCTGATGGAGGCAAAGGGGTTGCAACCAAAGTGACCTTTCCTACTGAATCATGAGGAAAGGGAATGTTGCTATTATATATATATATATATATATATATATATATATATTAACTTGTCTAACCATGATGATTGATTAATGCTACTCGTGTTAGTTGACTTTTTATTTATTTTAAAATTGGTAAAATGAGGACACAATCTACAAATCATGACGTTAAGAACATACAAAGAATATATCAATAGAGACTAGCCCAAAAGATTAATCAGAAAAGATGGAAGTTAATCTCTGACCGTGTTTAGAACGGAAAGGAAAGACTCATTTTCTTTATATGTGGAAACATAAATGTATTACATAACTTTGTGAGACAATTTTAACTAAATAAGGTTATAAAACAGTTTGGAAAGTGTTTTATTTGCATGGTGGCACAACATATACGAGATTATATGATATATGAAGGGATAAAAAAACAACGTCAATCTAGTCTTTTAAGCATTAGTGGGGTCTGTTTTTTCCGCTCAAATAGTGAAAGTAAGAAATAAAGATGAGACCGGAAGCAAGGAAAAGCAATTCTTCAATTCCTACTTTGATTTGCTTTCTCTTTTCCATTCTATGACATGATGCAGAATTGCAATGAGAGTTGATGCTCAGTGGCATTTGGCACGGATTTGAGGGCTCACTCTCCAAAAATCATAAAGCTAATAAACAAAAAAAAAAAAAAAACCTAAGCTTTAGATGCCACATTTTTCTCTCTCTAGCTCATTCAAACGTTGACAGTGTTTCATTAAACATACTTTCAAACAACCCTTTTTCAGACACCAAATCACACCACACTGTAACTAATTATTGCAAAAGAACCGAGTAACATAGAAATATAGAGGAAAATTAATGTATGTGTATATTAGAGAGAGAGAGTGCAGGCTACAAACAGGGCCTTGATATTGCAGACTAATTTACTATCGCAAAGGCTATATGCCAGTCACTGCCACAATGTTGTGTTTTGTTGTGTATTTTGCATTGATCAGTAACTGAAGGAACCTGAGACTCAGCTCTCTGATAATGGCCACAGTGGTTATGAGTTGGTTCTTTTTTATTAACCAAATACGTGAAAAAACAGAAAATCAAAGGTAGTATCATAGCATTAAAGTTCCCCGATATTAATCAACAACAGTCCAAAAACCCTTCACGTATCCCACAAAAAATATCGAGGGAAACGGTAATCTTATCACCGACCTCCTGAGAAAAATGCTATGTAAAGACAAAACTACAGTTCATCAAATTGATCAATACCACCAGACTTCAATTTAATTCCTCTAGAAACAATTAATTTTTTTGTGAGCACATTCTCGATTATCAAGAAACAAATTATAATGACAGCTCAATTTCTAGCTCTTCTGTCGAAGGTGTACTTGAAGTGTATGTAATAAGCAAGAGAATCGGCCATTGCTTGATAAATGTAGAGACTGTCACGATGAGTATAAATCGGCAAAATTAACGAGCGAGACATATCTAATATTCAATATATTGAGTAAAAACTGAGACATTTATATTGAACAACAACTATTTCAATTGATATGAGTATATATGAACACATAGTTATGTTCTTACAGTTCTTAAATTTAACTATCCTTTCTGTTACATATATGATATATGATATGATATGATATGATGATTTGAAGGAAACATAAAGAAAACTACCTAATTAAGAAATTAAAACATGCAACTAAGGGATTTTAGACAATTGTAGATTTGTCCTATCTACTAATCATAGCTTCTTCCTTCTCCTTTCAAGATTGAAAAAAGGCAGGTCTACCTCCAACTCTAAGTCCTCCTTAGTCAAATCTAGGGCAAAGCGGTGTATGGTTGCTGCTGCAAATCTCCCCAGGCAAGGGAACCAGTCCAGCTGTTGTTGTTGTTTGCATCGTTGCTAATGTGGTTGACATTGGCACCACCATTGCTTGTTGAAGGAGACACTGAGGGAAAGGAATTCCCAAAGAACCATTCAGTGGATGCTGCAGTAACTGTCTCCCCACTTGGACCACCATTTATGGAACTGCCAGCTGGGAAGTTCTCTGGCTTCGAAATCGCAAGGTTCTGAAACGAAACCGGTTGTAGCAGCTTCTGATTCCCAAACCCATTCAGGGCAGCGCTGCTCTCACCTTTCTGGCTGTCCCCACCGAACATCATTGTCGCCATGCGCTGCTGCTGAAGCTTCAGGTGCAAGTCCTGGTTGATGTTGCTCAGCGACTCAATTGAAGAAGCAAGGTTGCTGTGAACGTTCATGGCTTCCATGGTCTGAAGGGTTTGCATTGCACTGTTCAATGGATCAGAGAGTGAGGCCCTTTCTGACCTACGTAGAGCCCAGAGGTCAGGGTTGGGCGGAACGAGACCCAAGAGAGGGTTTGAGACAGCAGCAGGGGGGTCAAGCTGGAAGGCAGACAAAGCAGAAAGAGAACTGGAGGAAGATGATGGAACGTCCCCAAAAGAAGAGAACTGGTTGAACACCCCAGTGGGGGGCATTGGGAGGTGGTGTTGAGTGTTGAAAGTAGTGAGCCTGGAGGGAAAGGGTATCCCTCCGAGGTTGAAGTCAACGGAAGGAGGAACTGAGAGACCATGAAAATTGAAGTCTTTAGGGTCACAAGAGAGTCTGGAGGAGGAGGAAGAGGAAGCGGAGGAAGAAGGTTTCACCTTTTTGTTCTTCCTGCAACCCCCTCCTATCGGGACGTTGCGCAAGGCACCCCCGTTGGTCCAGTACCTCCTGCAGGTCTTGCAGAAGTGCCTGGGCTGTGTGAGGCTGTAGTTGTTGTAGTAGCAGAACTTGGTGTTTGGTGAGTCACATCTCGGGCACTTCACACCTTGTTCCGGTGGCGGCCTCGTCGTTTTGCGGCCCTCAGTGAGCTCATGGTCTTTCGGTGTTGGTGGCATGCCTTCTGGTGGTACCATTGAAGGAAGAGAGAGAAAAAAGAAGGATAGGTATGCAGGTATATATGTATATATATATATATATGTAGAGAGAGAGAAAGAGAGAGAGAGAGAGAGAGAGAGAGAGAGAGAGAGAGAGAGAAAGAGAGAGCTGTGGGGGGTGGGAAAGGTTAGATGAGCTTGAGTTTTAATTGAATGATTTCATGCAGGGTGGAAGAAGAAGAGGGGCTTGAATGTTGATGGGGGCTTGTGATCCTCATCAAAGAGAGTGATTGAGAATTGGTATGTGAGTGAATGAGGTGGGTGAAGTGGGCTTTTAAAGGTATCAGGAAATGGAGAAAGGCATAGGTTTAGACAAATGTATATGCAAGGGAGGAGACAGATCTCACTGGAAAGAGGATATCGTGTATATTGAAGAGAGAGAAACAGACAAGATTTAGAGAGAGAAGGTAAACGAGAGAAACGTAGGCAGATGATGCAAACTGCTTTGGCAGTGTAAAATTAGATCCACCACTTCTATAAACAAAAATTAGCCACAATTTTAGCTGCTCTTCATTTTAATCATATTGGAATTTGTTCAATAATCTCAACATAATACCTACTTCCTCCCACAGTTTTTATATTACCACTTTTTTCTTTCTTTTCCATACCACTCATTTTCTTTCACTACTCTCATTCTCTTTTTCTGCTCTTTTAATGGGAAAATTTGCTGTAAAACTATCACTTAACAAACACTAATAATTGTGGTCAACTAAACATTCAAGTCACAAGTAAAACCACAACCTCATAAGCTTAATCAAAATGTGTTAGCACCTGTTTTAAGAGCCACAACATTAATTAGGATGTAAGAAAAAATCATTTTACTAATTGAGATTATAACAATACACTTATATCGTGATTTCCAAAGTAATCCTTTAATAAAATATAACATTTATTGATTCTTTTAATCACCATATTAAAGACTTCAATTAACGACACAATTTAATAAATACTTGGAAAAAAAAATTATTCCAGAGCTACCATTTAATAAATACTTGGAAAAAACTATTCCTTTTAATCATTTTTATACGTCAAAGAAATTAAGTCCTATTTCTCAAGGCAACATTCTTTTATGGCTAATGATAAATAGTGTATTCACTTATGATCTGAACACATTTCTATGTTAGTGTAAATATGTTGGTATGAATTGTAATTTTTTTATTTTCATAATGACTAATATATAATTTGAACTTGTCATATGATTTTTCTTTTCAATGTAAAAAAACTTTAGATCAAAATTAAACTATTCAAAAGTGGAATAAAATGAAATAAAAAACGCGTGTTTAGATGGCAGGTAAAAAAAAGCTGTCTGTATAACCCAATCTAATACAACATAATTTCTTTTGTCTTTTTAATAATTATAATTAATGTGTAACTAAATCTAATACAACATGTTTTTACATCTGTTTTTGTATGAATTATAACGTAAAAAAACAATCAAAACATGCGTTTTTTAAAAGAAAACAAATACATTATAAGTGATTCCAAGTTCCAAATTATTAAACATATCTTGTTGTATAATTAGTAACTGCAGATTTCTTTCTCAGGACTCAAGTAAAGAAAAAGGAAAAAGAAAAAAACATTTTCATCTCACTCCAAGACATATGTCTAACAACAAACTTTTTGGTCGTCATAGGTGTCCTTACTTTCTCATTTAAGTTACTTATACCTTGATTTTGAACCTTTTTGTTTGAATATAATTGGCAAATTTTGAGCCACATATACTTTTGTGGACCAAAAATATCATTCTTAATCACTTTAAATACTTTTCAAAATTAATTTATCCACCTTAATTATCTCTAATTAAAACTTAAAAGTACAAGCAACTCAACCTGTAGCAATACATAGGAATAAATTTGAGGCATAAACTGTTAAATTTAAGGAATCAAGCTAAATCTTTGGTAAATAGTCTCAAAACCAATAGTTTATGTTTTTAAGTCTCAGATTTTCTGTTTATTTTTAATTTTCTATTCATTATATTTATTATTTTTGTATTTTTTTTTTTTACAAAGAGTGCATACACTTCCTTGTAGTGAGATAATTTTCTTTTAATTTTTACCATATTTAATGCATTTATTTATCTAGGTCGTATATTTGTTCTTTTCTAAATAAATTACTACATGATTCATCTTATTTATTACTTTCTTTGTTTTTCTTTTTCTTCAATCATGTCATTGGTATTTCTCATATTTGGTAAACTTAATAGCGTGTGAAATTAATTTCTTTTGAAAAAAAACTAGAGTGATGGTAATTTATGTTTAATAATACATAGATAAAACATAACCAATTTTCCTATGTTCTCTTTTATAATAAAATTCATAATTATAAAAGAACTACGCACTACACACTTGTGATACATTTTTTAGTTCATTTACATGTTCATAAAATAATCTATTTTGAAAGAGATGCACATACAAGCATTTTTTGAAAAATTAATTTGATTTGCAAGATGGTGCATGAGCTTGCATAGCATAGCAATGTGTAATTTACTATATTGTTAATACAATAATATAAAGAAATTAAAAATGGTTTAATTAAGAAATGATTAATTACAAATAGAAATTTGAAGTTTGAAGTGAACAGGATTATAGGGTAGGAAAGAAGTGAAGGAGTAAAAGGAGCACAACAGTGGGCGCTCTGCACACTGCCAGCAGCTTGTCTATTTCTTTCCTTGAAACGTCCCTTTAGAAGTAAAGATTACTTTTTAACTTATTTTGAAGAGTCCAGAAAAAGCTTACACGTGTTATATTTCATACGCTGCTTCATTTCACGGATAGTTAACTCTTTGATTAATTCTTGTAATTGGTGGTCTCATTTGGGTTGCAGTACGTGCTTAGTCACAACTTCAATCCTTTTCTTTCTCACTCAATTCAACACCAATTAAACAAAGTTTTATAAAGTTGTCTTCTGAAAATAAAGTTTGACTGTGAAAATGAAAGAAAGAAGGTGAAAAGTGAATTTCTTTGGAGTAAAAACAAGAGAGAAAGAAATGAGAGGAAAATTTGTAATAGATTTAACTGTGTTAATAATTTTAGTTGTATATTAATCGTAGTTAGAAAATAATTTAATGTAAAATGTAAATTTTATAAGTTATTTTATAAGATATTAAATTTAAATTATTTATTATATCATTATTTTAAAATAAATATTTTATTATATTTATTTAAATATAATTAATTGTTTTCAAATATATAACTTACACACATTTGATTATATATTTTGTGAGAATTAATTACATTGTAACATGCAACTTTTGGTTTTGTCTTTCTTGGCTGTAAAGAAGAAAATGTTTTGAAAAAAAAGTATTATTAATTTCTGTGTAGATTTGTTTGAAATATGAGCTTGTCATGTTTTTCTTCTTTTCAGAGTTGGATACAATATTATATCACTAAATGTTACGTTTGTATGATACTGGCCAAAAACAGAAATGGAGTTGTCAAAGTTTGCTTAGATTATCTGATTTGTATGGATTTGGATAGCCAGATATGAAAGATTAATATATTTTAGGTATTTAAGTAAGGGAAAATAATAAAGGTGAAAATCACGTCAATCTATGTTAAATTATTGGAATAATTTTTCTTTTGAACTGTGTTTTTTTTTTTCCTTCTAAATAACTAGATCTTAATTTTAAATAATTTATCATCAATTTAAACTATTACTTAATTTATTGAAAATAATCACCAACATTTTATTTTAACTTAATTTATACAAAACATAATCTAGTATGATTAGATGAATCTTATATATTATACAATAATTAAAGGTAATAGACATTAGACGAGTCTAATTATGCACTGATTATACCAATATAGAAATAAAATGTTAAATAAATTATTTCATACATTGATTACAATAGGTAATTTTGTTCCTATATTAATTAAACAAGTTTTACAATACATATTAGATGAGTTTATCTATATACTTATTAGACGAGTATAGCAATTACATTATATAAGTTTGTTTATACAGGTATTATAAAAGTCTATTAATACACATTAAACAACTTATTTTACAATACACATCAAAAAAGTTTATCCATACACATTATATGAGTATAGTAATACACATTAGATGAACGTGTCCCTGATTAGATGAATCTAGCACTAAATATTAAATGAATTTGTTAATACATTAATTAGACAAGTTTAACAATATGCATTACATTTATATATTCATATACTAATTTATATTTATAACGAATATACTTTACATATTTTTGTATATTTTATCATTTGTATATTTAAAAAATTTACTCTACACTCATTCACATGCTATATCATTTGTAGTTTTACAAAACCAAACTTCACATTTTATATATATATATATATATATATATATATATATATATATATATATATATATATTAACTATCTAATCTTATAAATAAATTTTCACATGACTCTATCTAAAATTTATAAAGTTAAGTATAAATTTAAAAGTATTGCTATTTTATTCCTCAACTTCTAAATATCTTTTAATATAACATATATTTACTAATATAAAAATTACACACAAATAAATATCAAATTTAATAACTGAGTTAGCTAACTTTAGCTATGAAATTCGTAATGAATTTGATTTTTTTCTTTCAAAATTTGAAAATCAGTTTAATTTTTTAAATATTTGAAAAATACTTTAAATTATTAAGTATTTAATTTGAGAAACTAAAGTAATTTAAAAAATATATTTTAAATGACTAAAAACTAAATTAAAGAAACTAAAATGATTATTTTTTAAAAAAATTTAAGAAACGTAGAAGTTTTTATTGTCAAATTTAAGAAAATAAAATAATTCTCAAATTTAAAAACTAAAAGTAAATTTGCTCTAAGTATTAAGTACCAAATTATACTTTAACTATAAACATTATTTTAAATATATTTTCCTTTTGAACTAATTTTAAAAATTGTATTTTATTTTTAAATTAGATTATGTATATTTTATTCTTGTAAAATATTTTCTATATAAGGAAGAAAAATTGATAGTAAAATATAATATAAGTTTTAAGTATTGAATTTTAAAGATAGTTAAAATAATTTGAATAAAATAGAAGGAACATAAATTTAATTTAGAATTGAAGCATAATTTATAAAAGTAATTAAAAAGTATTAAGAAAAGAGAAAAGAAAAAGATTTGAAAGTGAAGAGGGTGGTTGATGTTTACGTTGTATATATGAGTCTGACATAATGGAAGGAAGTACAAATGTGAAGGGTGGTCTTTAACGGTTGTGATGAACCATTAATCTGTCTGTCTTGTTGTAGCTTAGTTGATAGAACACAGTACCTTTCTGGGAACCAGGGAGGGACAACCATACCATACATACATCCATGTCATAAGAGAAAGAAAAATAAAGATATTTACTTTCAGATCGCCATGCATGCATCAGTGATTCACCTGCCATGTTACATAGTTTCAGTTGCACAATTCTTTAGGACACCTCTGTCACCTACCTATCTCCAAAAGGATCTTATCAGTACATATCATTAAATTAAATGCCTCAATAATATATCAGGGCATGGTGCCACATTTTCTTTTGCAACAACTTTTAAAGAAACAAATCTAATCATTTTTTTTTAATTTTAAATTTGATTACGTACAACTGTATATAATAAGTTATTTTTATTAATCAATTAGCTAGGTTTTCATATCTTTTAGGTTTAATAATTCAGAAAGTCTTTATTTTTTTACAGTTCATTTTCTTTTTAGGCATCTTAATTGGATTTTATTTTTTGTAAAAATTACAACAATTCGGTCCTTGCTGTTAAATTAAGTCCAATGGCGTCAATCTCTGGTTGACGTAGCACGCTGAGCTAAGTTTTTAATTAACGTGGCTGAATGATGTGTATTTGGGTAGTTTTAAAATTAAAAAATTGGTAAAACTCCCCATCAAGATTCACTTGTTGAATATTCCTAATCGTGGAGACCTCCGCCCTGAACTCCTTCTCCCCACTCCATGGCCTCTCCAACCTCTTCACAGCCACAACCGAAGCATCACTCAACTCCCCCTAAAACATAGTCCCAAACCCTCCGTGCCCGATCCTCTTTGAAAAATAAGCTTGAATCTGAATACCATGAATGTACTATGAATTGAGTTTGAGAAATCCCAGAAATAGGAACAATCATCCTCCATGGAAGACGAAAGAGAGAAACAGAAGAAGCACTTAACAATGGTGGAAAGGCTTTCAAAGCACCCCCAAAGTCGTTCAACAAAGCCTAAATCTTCAACAGAATCTACCTCCTCCGTCCTCTCACACTTCTCCCAACTGAAAACCTCCATAGAGTTCCAACTCCAACAATCCCAATCTCTTTCCTCCGATCCACCAAACCTCAAACTCCATTTCTAGAGCATCTCCGATCCACATGCTGCTTATGCTTCAGCAGATTCTTTCCCCACCATGAGTCTCGACGCTTTGAAGAACATCAATCGCACTGGTTATGTTGTAATCCAAGTCAAAAACAGACACAGGCACAACCCTAACAAAATCTGGTGCAACCGTTTCGAATCCAAATACTCACAATCAATGTTCTTCGCGGTCCAAACAGACACAAGCACAACCCTAACCAGTTACTCAAACCTAAAGCTCTTCGCGATCAATTTCAAATCGAGGCTGGAGCTACCTTGCTATCAAAATCGTTGTGGATGTGGATGAATTGGACGGTGAGGAAATTCTCGAATGGAACAGGTATCCAGAGGGAGGGAGCGAGGAAGACATTGTAGGCGCTCCAGATGAGGGAGGCGAGGTCGACGGCGCAGACCTTGCTTGATTTGGGACGGCCGTGGACAGCGACGAGGAGGTGAAACTCGTCGCAAGGGATGACGCCGTCATCAGAGATTGCAGGGTCGTAGTCAACCGGACCGACGCGGAGGTCGATCCAGAAGTAGCGATCTCTGGAAGTGAAGAAGGTGTCAGAGCATTGGTGAAAGCGGGGGAGGATTCTCAGGGGGAGTAGGTGTAGGCGTAGGTTTGGGATCCATGGAGTTGAAGAAGTTGGTGGTGTGTTAGAAGAGATGAGTGATGTGTTATTTTGTTTTTAAAAGAATATAAATAGACACGGTGCCCCTACTAATGTAGCCACGTTAATTAAAAACTCAGTTCAGCGTGCCACGTCAACCATAGATTGATGCTGTTGGGCTTAATTTAACGGCAGAGGGCGAATTGTTGCAATTTTTACAAAAATAGAATTCAATTGAGAGATGTCGAGAAAGAAAAGGAACAAATTGAAATTCTGTCTTAAAATAGGAACTTCTTGAATAATTAAACCTATCTTTTACTTTAAAGCTAGGTTAAAAAAGAAAAAAAAAACACTAAATCATGTTGATTTATATTAGAGATTTTAGTTTTAGGTCTTAATTACTGTCATAACAATAAAATGTTTTTTCTTATTATGTAAAAGTCTTAAAATAATATAACCTGACGTGATCTATACAATGTAGTATAAATCGAAAATACCAAAAAACAAAACCAGAAAAAAAAACACATTTTTATCCTAATACAAAATCAACAAATAGATTTAAAACAATAACAAACGAAGAGAAATAAAAACATAATAAGGACACACATACATCATAATATTCAAGGAATAAAATCTCTCCAAACCCTCAAAAGAAGAATTATAAAATAGAAAGCAAAGAGATAGTGGAATCAATAAATAAGAAGTAACGAAAGAAAAAAATAAATCAAAACTGATTATAAGATAATAAAGATAATTAATCATTATCTTTTTCCAAAAAAAAATTATAATTTCTTGAAAAAAAGTTCAACTCTTAAATATCATTTTTAATACAAAAAATTAACAGACACCGATACAAATTTAATAGAGATATATTAGCACTATAAATTTTTTTGGTGACTTTTTCCTTTAAACATAATTTTATAACTAATTTAATAGAGGTATATTAATACTGAAAAAAAATTGAGACAATTTTTTCTTAAACATAATTTTATAATTAATTTAATAAGAAAATTTTACGATTTATTTTAAATCTTTCTTTTTGAAGACTTAAAAGAAATGTTTTACCTGTTTCTTTATTGAGACAACCATGACTAAATATTTGTAATAGATATAAAAATATATTCATAATAATAAATAATATGATACATTCAACAACTTTTGTTAAAATAAACCACGGTATCAAGAAATAAATTTAAACTCAATTTAATTTCTAAAATTTTACTTGTAAAAAATTTCATTCAAATACATAACATAATTTGATTTTCTTTTTAATCTATTTATAACGTGTAACCATTTATCTTATTCCAAACTTAGAATAAATAATGAAACATATTTATTAACATCTATACTAATAAAATTGGACATCTTTTCCCACATATTTCTCAGTTTCTTGTTTTCTCTCTTTTGTGCATTTGTTTCTAATTTATTTTCGGTTTATTTGAACCATACTCACAGAATTCTTTTTCACGAAAAATAGTCAAAAAATTATTTTAGTTGCATCATCAATTACAAATAGTTACAATCATTACGGTTAAATATAGTTTAATTATAGTTTAGATCACACAGGTTAATAATTTTTTTTAATAATTTTTTTACAATAGAGTATATCACTATTTTATTGATTCGTTGAAAAGAACAAATTACGAACTATTAAAAAGTTATTTTCCTATAATTTAATAGTATAATATTTTTTTTATAAAATTTTAAGTTTTGTTCTTTTAGTAATCTCGACATTTTTTATAGGCGAAATTTTTTATCTTTTTGAAACTTTGTTTTTAGTCACATATAAAACTTCAACATATACATATGTTTACAAGTCTAAATCCTTTGAACCGATTATGAGACTAATACCAAAGTTTTATCACCCTTAAAATTCTTGAATGTATAAATACTTTAAAATATAAATATACTTTTATAATTACTCACATTATTACATATTAATATTTTTTTTCGCACTCATAAATGCACTTAAATGTTAATTTGCGTAAAACTTCACCCTCTTCAAGTATGGACTCAACGCGATCACGCATACGTAAGAATGGTTTCTCACGAAACATTTATGCCACACATATGTTAGAATTGTATAAATGAAATAAGTAGTTATTATAAAAGAACAAAAACATTTAATTATAGGAATAAATTAAGTGAAGTATATTTGAATATAGGTTTTATTGATTTTTGTTCCCTTTCAATTGAAGATGGTTTTCGCGTACATTCAAAATATGATAGTTGAGTGCCAGGTACAAACAATGAAGAGATTACCGTGTGGACCACACAGACAAACAAGCAATACGATATTTTGACACGTAAAACTATTTTATACTCATTCAATACTATTTTCTAATATTCTTTCCTTTTATTTTTTTATAAATACAAAAATATTTTTTATAGCTATTTCACCACTGTAATATATTGTTAAATAAATATAATATGAGTTAAAGTAAGAAATAATAATAATAATAATAATAATAATAATAATAATAATAAGGAGAGTAGTGTGAAGTTGAGTTGAGAAGAAGCATGAAATGGAAGCACCGACCATAGGTTGTGGGTTTGAAGAAACGTGCAGCGCTGTAGAAAACAGCTATATAGCCAGGTCCAGCCGAGAGAGAGAGAGGAACACGTGAGAGGGGTGGTTGGATTCCCGTGAGAGCAAACCAAAAAACCATGCCCATACCATACAGAGATTACATAGGAACAAGGTTAACGTTACATTATTTCACGAGCCACACTTTTCATCATCTACTTCTTCAACATATTCATGACATGTCAACTCAACCGGGTTTTAATCCTCCGTTACCACAATAAACTCGGATAAACAAAGTACAACGTTCTAGAAGCATATATACTTATATTGCAAATAAAAGACTGTTTAATGAATGAATTTTGAAAGGGTCCACTTATGTTTCCAGAAATAATAGACACGCGTTTCAATCACAAATAAAGGGTCAGGATGCAAGAATATTCCTATAAATCCTAAATCCCAGGTTTTGGTATGAATTGTCATGCCTTTCATTCACTGACTTGGGTACTCTCCGGAGTGACAATCTCGCAAAAACAACATCTCATACGTTCATCAATTTCACACCTCATTTTGTTTATTCATTGAGGTTGAGGTTTTCAAAACTAGGATAAACCATATATAGCCTGATTGTAAAAACAGAGCAACTATATTATATATAGTAACATAACGAACTAAATATAGAATCAAAATTTTATGAGGTTTCATATTTTGTGTGTACTACTTCATTGCAGTAGATAAGCATTTAATATTCAGAAAAAAAAAGTATGGCATTTAATCCAACATACTATAAGCTTATTTCATCAAAGTGTCGCGTAAAACTTGTTATTTTTACAAAAATGTTATGAAGTTTTGTTTTTTTTTTGTTTTTACTTGTGCACTATAGTAGTAAGCATTTAATTAAATAATTGGCATCAGAACTAAACCTATATATTTTATTATCTAACAGAACAATCGTTGAAGAAAAGATGGTTACAAATGATATAAATTATGCTGTGATGAAGGTCAATTGTTCTCACAGAGGTTAGATGAACTAAGTCACAATTAAATAGTAGATAGTAGTATTTAGGTTGTTATGTTCTTAAGTAAAAAATGTTATGTCTTAAAATATCAATTATAATTTTTGATTTAGTGGTAAGAGCTTTATCCAACATTTTTTATGTAATATATTATCTACTCTTTTGTTAAGAAGTATCTATCTATAATTTCTAACAAGGGATAATAAGCTATATCTTGAAGAAAAAAAACATTCTAACGTCCAACTTAGATAGATATTAGTAAGGTGTAATAAATGAATAATGCATACTTTAAAATAAGTACATATCTATGATATTCTAATAAACTCTTACCTTCATGAGTTGTTATCAAGTGTTCCATACATCCATAACTTGTGATTAAAGGTATAATTATATAGTTAGTTCTTTGAATCATGCTCAAGGTTTAATAAAAATAAAGTGTCATTTGAAAAGAAAAATTATCTTTCCTTGGATCAAGAGGTTAGTTTAGTTATATCCATACACTAGCACTTAGGTTTAAAGCATAATAATAATGAATATTCTTCTAAAAATAAAGTTGTCCTTTGGTTGACGCCGCTTCAACTATATACACTCACTCCTTAGGTGCAACAATGAATGAAGAGTGTTTTAGAAAGAAAGTTTTACTTCTTCAATTAAGGTCACCTTGACTATATTAATACACTAGCGTCAAGCTTAGGAGTAACAAACAAAAAGCCTCTTGTGCTATGCCTCACATACTTCAAGGATTTAAATATGATCAGTGTGTTATTCCCCATTTTCAAACAATTATTTATTGATTGTCTTATTTTAGGCCAATAACTCATAACTTCAACCAATTTATTTTTGACTAAACCACAATAAACAAATAAGCATAAAGATCAAATATCAATGGAAAAGAGTGATATAACATTTTATACAAATATGATAAAAATATATAAGAGGATTTGGTGATTGCATCTAACTTAACTTAACAAATGAGGACTTAGCTACTCATGAAGTTGAATAGCATGAAATCTAAACAAAAACATGAAGATATCAAGGTGGAAGTCATTGAGGGAGAGTCTCCATTAGATGGGTACCATAACCTTAATTTCTTTGTGTTCGTTCCTTCTTTTTGTGCCTTTCTTATAGATGAAAATAGTGCAGATGGGGATGAGTTTCATTATCCTATCCCCATCCCAAAATAAAACTTTATCCCTATCCTTGTTTCCATGCTCAACAGTTATAAAGTGGTAAGTATCATGAAAGGTTGTTGTGTAGACACTTAAAGTAATATTATGATTTGATGTTATTAAAATATGGAATGTGATTGACAACCGTTATAAAATTGGTTATAGTCCCCATTTGTGGAATATGTAACATTATGTACTACATTAGGAGTTTTGTTTTCTCTTTAGGAAAGATGATAAAGTAGTGCCTAAGATCATCTACATTTGGAAGATCACATACCGACGGTTAATCTCATCATCCACACGATTCTCAATGGCAAACTCAGGTACACTTTTGCATTTTTTTAATCATGAATTAGATTGTGGGCTCATTAAAGATTAATATATGATTATGTTATGAATTTAGGATCTCTATAGGTAAAAAGCATGAGGTTAGGCATAATTATTATTTCTTAGAAATTTTCTTCTATTGGTATCAAGGCAACCCATACTCTATTCACATGTGATTTTGAAAATTTTAAAATTTGGGTTTCTTACGCATATCAATGTTATATGAATATGCATAAAGCGTTGTTTAAAATTGGTGGTTTCCAAATTCATAATGAATCTCATTTTGAATTTTTATTATTATTTTTTTTTTTTGGATTTGGTACATAAAAGTTCAAATTTTGGTAGTTTAGCATTTTAAATGAGCTTATTGAATCAAGCATTCGCCAAAGTGATCTCTCTTAAGTATTTTGTTCACTAGAAATGTTAAATGTTTGTGTTTATGTTTATCCATGAGAGTATGATTGGCCCAAAGGAAAATTTCTGCTTGGTCGAATTGCATACATACTTGTGATGGTAAAGATGTGATAATTGTGAGGTTTTGAGTGTCAATAAAAAATCAATCTAAAAAATTTTTGTTGTTAAGCACGTTTTATTGTCAATGTTTGATCATTAAAACAAGATACCACTAGCAAGTAATATTGTTGTCCAAAGACTTGATATTGATGGTGAACTAGGTATCTTGAGATAGGTTATGCCATTATTTGAACATGATGATTGAATTTTTTTTAATGATGTGAGCACAATTACATTATTCATTTTGTTCTTGATTCAGTTACTGTTGTTTCAATATCAACTAATATGAATTTGGTTTTAGTTTTTAATGAAACAATTTTTAAGGACTAGGAAAGGAACATGAAAATTGTTCTCGACTCTTACGTTAAGGAATAAGAAACTCACTTCTCTTACGAACTCTATTACCTCTAAGTAGAAAAGAGATTATGAGAAATGAGAACGATCAAAATGAATAAGTCTCATAATCATTAAGCATGAGATTCTTGAAGTTTTTATAGGGGTGTCGCAACCGGAATCGCGACGGGACGACGATCCAAAAAGAAACGGGTTTAGAAAAGAGATTTTGGAGTCGCCACCATAGTTTATTTTGGAAAACTACGGAAAAACCATAAAATGATAAGACACAGTCCGCGAAAAACCACACTAGTGCAGCGAGGGGCTTTTACCGCGGTTGATTTTCACTATACGTCGCGGTTCTTGAACCGCGGCATATTCAGCCGCGGTAGTAAGTCAGACACTTTATGCCGCAGTTCTAACCGCGGTATATAGGCTGCGGAATATGCCGCGGTTGTCTAGGGAACCGCTGCCTAAATTCGTTTTTTTTAAAAAAAAAAATTAAAAAAAAAATTAAGAAATGCACTATATGCCGCGGTTCAACCGCGGCATATAGGCCGACGAGTATGCCGCGGTTAGTGTCAAAACCGCGGCCATATGTCTCGTTTTTAAAAAAAAAACGAAGCACTATATGCCGCGGTTGTGATTAGAACCGCGGCATATTCCCCTTATATGCCGCGGTTGTGGTTAGAACCGCGGCATATTCCCCTGCAGTTTTTTAAAATTGCAGGTCTGTTTTTGTGATATCCACTACCACAAAAACAGACCTGCATATAAAAACATTTACAGAAATTCAATTTCAACATAACAAACACATGTTCAAATGTATTTCAACATCAAATAAAGTAGAGAGTCTAAGAAAATTCTATCTAATCAAATGCATTGTTTAAATCTAAATCTAAGAGCTATTGTATAATCTAACTATATACTTCGCAGCAGCGTTCCTAATGAATAGTAGTGACTTCTCAGGAACTGGTGTAGTAGTCTTAAATCTCTGCAAAAGACAATTCATTTTAATTAGTGTATATGAATTCAACATTTGTTAAAAAATCAAAATTTGTTAAAGTTAAATATTACCGTTTCCCAGCTTCTTGTGATGTGAGAACGAACAATATGGGTCATCCAATACATTACATAGTATCCACACTCATATGACCCATTTTGTCTGTTACACTACAATATATCATCACAGTTGATAATAGTTAGTGAATAACATTTGTTATAAAACAATTATAACAAAGTATGACTTTAGCATATGTCAAACCTTGAGAGAAATCCAAGCAATCTTTCTACTCTTAACAATTGATCTCCCGTCCATCATCATACTTGCTGGAATAGAACTGTATATAAAAAAATGTTTTAGCATTCAGTTATATAACAAAGAAAGTCCAAACATTGAGGTTCTTACCAATCAATTGCTTGTCTGAGTTGTGTGGGAGGAGGCCTGTGCAATGAGCAGAACCACAAAGCATAGTTGTCTTGCACAGACATAACAAGAAGTTGCCAATGGCGCCTGAAATTCATAATAACGTAACTATTAAATATTAAAATCACATATGGAACATTATTATGTTAACAAAGTTCACTTACCCGGATATATAAGGCAAAAAGTAGATTTTCTTGCCCCTTCGAAAACTGCTTATCAGACTCATGTTGATATGATCAAAATCATTTGATTCATGAATGTCTTGGGGATCAATGAATCCATAATCATCAGAACGCCCCAACTTATTAGTGACCCCAGACATATACCTGAAATCAAAAATTAACTTTGATATAAGGATACTTGATATATAAATCAATTTTATATATAAATAATTGGTCATAGACTTACATCGTCCATAGTTGAATAATTGAAATATTCAACTCTTGTGTTCCCGACGCAAGCTCACGGACATCTTGGCTATTAAGGTATATTGGGACCTCAGAGCCATGCCCAAATACATTAGCATCATACTCAACCTCCAAAGGCTTATCATCAAGGATGTCAGCAAGTAGATGCAATGAAGAAAGAGGGTCATCCTCAGATAGAGGAATCTTCTGTTGTTCCTGCGTCTGTTGTTACATGAAAAGATAAGATAAGTTTTGACATCAAAAACCTTTAAAATTGAGAAGTGTAAAGAAGAATTTCATACCGAGGGGTCAGAAACTGGTTTAACCAAAAATTTAGGCCAAGTGATAAACGACTTATATGCTTGTTCCACAGTGAAAATCTCTTCCGTGGACAGTGGAACCGAGGCATCTGGCATGATCATTTCATCCACTGAGACCTTCACCTCATCCTCTAATAGTTGCATACCATGACATACAGTCGCTGACCTAAACTCTGTTCCACGAGCTACCAGCACCATCTCATCTTCTTCTAAAATGTATAGCAGACATGGACTACCATCGTCCATGTCATCCTCTGGGATTGCTGATGCGGAACAACTTCCTTTGCCGCTTCTCCCTGTCAGAGTAAATGTTAGATTATACAAGAGATAGAAATAATTGCACATAAATGTTTATTAAGTTTACCTGTGGGAGGGGGAGGGACCACATGTTCCTCTATAGGAGACAGCATCGGGCGCATGCTCTGAAACTGCTCCTGGTAGAGCATCTGGAATTCAGCCCTCACCTCGGCCCTGATCTCCTGCATAAGGTCTTGTCGGACCTTTTTTGTGATCTCTTCTGTCATCCTTTGTGTATCGCTGTACGAATATGAAGGCTGATGAGAAGAGCTCCCAAAATAATCCGTAATTCCTACTCCAGGACCTGCAGCACGTACACGTCCAGGGTGCTCAGGTCGTCCAATTGCAGCAGCAAGAATATCCTGGCGACCCTCTGGAGTGAATTGGCCTTGGGAGCTCTGCTCCACCAAGGCGTCCTGTAACATTACAAAACACCATTATCAGTTAAATAGTTTAATGTAGTATGTATAATGACAATATTTATTATTTTAGGAACAGTGATAACTTACAATTTTTTCAGAAATCTCTCGTGCTGTGTCGGAAGAGTAGGTGCCCTTTGGTCGCATACGGGCCAACTTCCATTTCTCATGTCTAGACGGTGGAGAAGGAGGCTGAGGAGGGCTACCACTCTGAGATGGTGGTATACCATCTGCCTTTTGCTTGAGGATTTTCTCTTCAAGCTTCCTATACCCACCACGAGATAATAGGTGGGGGTTTTTGTTCTTAGCACTTGTTCCTTGTGCTTTGCTTCTAATTGCCTGTCACATACACATTAATTAATCAGTTCATATGATATATATTTGTTAATGAGGAATTGAATAATATGAACTACACTAACCTGCCATTCCTCTGACATCCGACTCTCTTTAAAAAGCCGCCAAGTCTCCTCATCAATGGACTTATATGAACTGCATGGACTTTTATGTTTAAGGTGTCCAAAGATGTACCTTGATGTCAACTTGTTTTAAAGTTTCTGAAATTTTCCGCAACAGTTGACAAACACTTATTTCTAAGTGTTGGGACATTTGGAATGTCAAATGTCATCTGAAAAAAACATAATAAAGTTGTATTAGTACAAAATTATCAATATAAACAAATTTTAATTCAAATGCTATTAACTAACTTACCAATATATCTTGCCAAATAATGTTCCGATCACCCTCGGACACATGATCAAAAGATGGAATGAGAATGCTAATCCTATCACGTGCCACTACTCCAAGGTATGATCGGAAGTCATCTGCATGGGGGCCAGTTGCCACACCCGTGGTGACATTCACATTCACCGGAGTTCTTTCACCACTATTTTTCCTGATTAATAATTGTTTCATCCTAGTGGGTCCTCTAGTGGATCTGGTTGGGGGAGCCTCATCCCCTGAAGAATGTGGATGATCAGCCATATATCTGTCAAAATAAATAACAACATTAAATTTTCTTTCAAGACTTATGTAATATCATATAAATTAACAAAACATGTAATAGTACAGAAATTGAAAATTCATACATAAAGATATGGATTCATCATATGTATATTCCCTCATCATGATCTGACCGAATTGCATGTACATCATCGTCAACTACAGATTGGTCATCCAAATTTGTTGTAGTTTGAAATGAATGGTTGTCAGCAATATCAATATTAATCAGATTGTCTTCGTTAACTTCAATTTGTTTTTTGCCTTGAAGAGCAACATACCAATGGTCAGACGCAGGATCTTTGACATAAAAAACTTGAGATGGTTGATGTACCATGATAAACGGTTCGTCTCGATAACCCACCTTGCGAAAATCAACCAGTGTCATACCCGAGTCATCTACTTTCACACCACTCTTATTGTCAAACCACTTACACTTGAACAATGGAACAGAAAACTTGGTGTAATCAACCTCCCATATCTCTTCTATTATACCATAATATCTCATTGATCCAAGTACAGGAGATTGATCTTTTGATGTGGAAAATTGAAGTGACTCAGCTTCTAAACTGACTCCACTATTTTGTACTGTGCTTTTATCATCCAAAGTCTTCGTATAGAATGTGCAATTATTGACTTCATAACCTGTACAACACACGACATCAAACTTCAAACCATTTGCAAGCCACAATAAAGTTTCAGAAGAATGTGGCTCTTTGTCAATTTCAGATTTGAACCAAGACATAAATGTTTTGTTATGCTCCATCAATTGCCATTTCTCTGATTGTCTTGGATTTTTATTCTTAACAATGGCTTTGTGTGCCTCCAAAAAAGGGATCACCTCATCTGTGTTGTTCAATATATAAAGATGCGCTTGCAACAATTCTTCGCGATCTTTTGTCACCACATTGACACCTCGGATGCTTTTACTTGTAGAAAATTTATTCAACCATGCTGTGCGAGGAACTCCTATTGGATTCGTTGATGTCATGTAATCTGAACAAAACTCGATACTTTCTTCAGCAATATACCTTTCAATCATCGAACCTTCAGGACGATATGGATTTTTAACGTACCCTTTCAAAATCTTCATATAACGCTCAATAGGATACATCCATCTTAAGTATACCGGTCCGCACAACTTGATTTCTCTAACCAAATGAACAAGTAAATGTACCATGATGTCAAAAAAAGATGGAGGGAAAAACATCTCTAGTTGACACAAGATGATAACAATCTCGCCTTGAAGTTCATCTAACTTTGTAGGATCGATGGCTTTACTACATATTGACGAGAAAAATGAACACAACCTGTTTATGGTGTGCCTAACATTTTTGGGCAAAATTCCACGAATAGCCACCGGTAACAACTGTTGCATTAAGACGTGACAATCGTGAGACTTCATGCCAACAAGCTTTAAGTCCTGCATTGACACTAAACTCTTCATATTTGAAGAGTATCCTTGTGGTACTTTGATACTCTTTAAACATACACAAAAACTTATCTTCTCTTGTCTAGACATTGTGTAACATGCAGGGGGCAAATAAGTACGTTTACCAATCTCCTTGGGTGCCAACTCTTCTCGGATATTCATGTCAACCAAATCCAAACGAGCATTCACTCCATCTTTTGTCTTTCCCTGAATGTTGAGTAATGTACCAATCAAGCTATCACACACATTCTTTTCCACATGCATCACATCTATGCAATGTCGAACATCTAACTTTGACCAATATGGAAGATCAAAGAATATTGATTTCTTCTTCCAAGGGGTCGTTACAGATGACTTCTTCGATGTTTTCCCAAATACATGATGTATTTTATTCACTTTTTGAAGAACTTCAAGGCCAGTAAGTGGATTTGGTGCTTCGTCCCTCTCTTGATCTCCATTGAATGCTTTTTTTAACCTTCGATATGGATGATTACGTTTTAGAAATCTCCGATGACGCAGATACACCGTCTTTCTTCCATGTTTCAATTGATGAGCTGCAGTGTTTTCTTCACATATAGGACACACTTTATGACCCTTGACACTGTATCCTGACAAATTACCATAAGCAGGAAAGTCATTAATGGTGCAAAATAACATTGCACGCATCATAAAAGTCTCTGAAGCGAATGCATCAAATATTTCAACCCCGTCAACCCACAAAACCTTCAAGTCTTCAACTAGTGGGCTTAGATAAACATCTATGTCATTTCCAGGCTGCTTTGGACCAAATATCATCATAGACAACATCATGTACTTCCTCTTCATGCACAATGCAGGAGATAAGTTGTAAATTATCAATATAACTGGCCAACAACTGTGATTGGTACTCAGATTACCAAATGGGTTCATTCCATCAGTGGCTAAACCAAGCCTAAGATTTCTACACTCTTTACCAAATTCGGGGAATTGTCGATCAATATTTTTCCATTGCTTTGAATCAGCTGGATGACGAAGCAGCCCGTCAATTTTTCTCTCATCTGCATGCCATCTAAGATTTTTAGCATCTTTGGGATTCGCAAACAAACGCTTAAGTCTGGGCACTATTGGAAGATACCAAACTACTTTCAAAGCAGATCCATTTTTTTCTATCTGACCATTATCTTCACTATTGTTTTTTGACTTGTATCGTGATAAGCCACATTTTGGACACTTTGTCAAAAATTCAAACTCTTTCCTATACAAAATGCAGTCATTGGGACAAGCATGTAACCTTTTATACTCCATACCCATTGGACAAAGAATTTTCTTCGCATCATAATTACGAGTGGGCAGTGTATTTCCATCTGGCAACATTTCATTCAACAAGGTCAACAGTTCTGTAAAACTCTTATCAGTCCATCCATTGCTCGCCTTCAAATTCATGAGCCTTAACACCGCTGACAAACGTGTGAACTTAGTTGAACCGACATACAAAGGTGTTTCCGCATCAGTCGACATCGTCTCATACACATGAGCTTTGGCAAAATTTTCTGCTCCAACATCGCGGATCATGTCCTCCAATTTGTCTTCATCCGGTCGATCTTCTTCCATGGTGGAATCAGTAACATTTACACTTTGAGAGTCAGTGGGAAAATGCATTTCTTCGCCGTGCCATATCCATGTTGTATAGCATCTTAGAAAACCATCACATATAAGATGTTCTCTAATTTGAGTTGCGTTCAACTTTCTCCCATTCAAACAGTTCACACAAGGACATCTAAACTTCACTTCATCATCACTTCTCCCCTCATTACGTTGTGCAAATTGTATAAATTCCTCTACACCTCTCTCGTACTCAGCACTAATACGTGGTAAATTAATCCAATTTCGATCCATATTCCTAAATATTACATAAAAAGATAAGCTACTAAAAATCAAACTTGCAATTTCATACATATCATTGAAACTTAGTGAATAATATTTTAAGGTTTATAAATAATATAAGAACTACAACACACATTACCAAAACTATAGCAAATATCATACCATACATTACCAAAACTAGCAATTTCAGGCATTACCAAAATTTTAGCAAAAACTATACCATACATTACCGCCACTAATTTCATAAAATTCTAAAACTATAGCAATTGTTATTGTAAAAACTAATGAAGAAATCATGTTAAGAGCGCAAAAGAGCATAAATACCTGGAACAGGGGCGGTAAAAAAGCTTGGTGCAAGAAAACTGAAATGGCAGAGGAGAGGGAATGACACGTTTCAAACCATTTTGATCGGCTAAAACTGATTTTTATCGTCAAAAATGAATAATGACCGAACAATTTGAAGTTTAAACGGTGAAAAACCTGAAATCGGAGATGTTTGGTGGTTCGGAGGTTGAAAGAACGCTCAAAACAGAGAGCTCGACGAAGAAGACAATACTGTTCCAACGTTTCGTTTTTTACTTCTGACTGGGGAATCTACCGCGGTTCACAACTTAACCGCGGTATATAAGGGGTATATGCCGCGGTTACGCGTGTAACCGCGGCATATACTGATTAAAAAAATAATCCTAAATGGCATTTTTGAAATTATTTTCAAACTATATGTCGCGGTTCAGCGGGAAACCGCGGCATATACCTCGAAATATTTCAAATTAATTTCAGATAGGGGTATATGCCGCGGTTCTCTGGACAACCGCGGCATATACCCCTGTAACGTGCTGAAAACAACTGTCTCCCCAACTGCCTTTTCAGTAAATGATAGGGGTATATGCCGCGGTTCTGTGGGCAACCGCGGCATATACCCCTGTAACTTCTGATATTCTCTGACTGGCAGAGAAGATGAGAAGTTACAGGGGTATATGCCGCGGTTGCCCACAGAACCGCGGCATATACCCCTCTAACTTTTGAAATGCTCTGACCCAGTCAGACCCTGCAATAAATTGTCAGGGGTATATGCCGCGGTTGTCCAGAGAACCGCGGCATATAGGTTGTTATTTAATTTTTTATTCCCACGTGGCGTCAAACGGGCTGGTTGACTTGGGCATATGCCGCGGTTCTACGCTGAACCGCGGCATATGATTGACATTTATTTACAATACTGCCACCGCGCACCATTATGCTGCGGTTTCCTTTGAACCGTGGCATAATGTGCGTTGTAAAAACCCAAATTTTTACTAGTGCCAGATTCTGGGTTCGGGAGTCGGTTACGTGTGGGGAAGGTATTAGCACCCTACAACGCCTACCCTAAGGTAGTACCTTTAACTAAATGCGCGAATTTGATATGGTTTTCAAAATGTTTAACTATCTAAAATAAAATTCTAAATAAACAAAATATATATTTTTTAGTTTTTTGGGCCCGACAAGGATTGACCTTGCTCCTACGTATTCTCATTCAGAATGAGAAATCAGGGTTACGTAGTTCTTTAGAAACTGTTTGAGAAATTCGTTTGGAAATTGTTTGAAAATTTGTTAAGAAAAACGATTATTGATAAATTTGGATTTTTAGGGAAGTGAACCTGACAAGGGCAAGCCTTGCTCCTACGTATCTCCACTCTTGATGGAGAATCAAGGATCACGTAGTTCTGGCTTGAAAGACTGTTTGTTGTTTAAAAAAACCAGATGTTTTTAATTTTTGAAGATTTTATGTTTTTAATATTTTCAAGAAAAAGAAGGTAATGAGTACTAGGCCGACGCGGACGGTCGCACGAGTACTCATACCTTTAGAATGATATTTAAATATTTTTAATTATTTTTTTTTAAAAGAGAAATAACGATTTTAAGCACTAGGACGATGCGAACGATCACACGAGCACTCATACCGTTATCTACTTATTTAGGAAGACTTGAGAGTATTGAGTACTAGGCTGATGCGGATGATCGCACGAGCACTCATACCCTCGTTTAATATTACGTAAATAAGAGAGAAAGGTATTGAACACTAGGACGATGCGGGCGATCACACGAGTGTTCAACATTTAAAACGTATTTTGGAAATTTTATTTAAGAAAAGAAGAAAATGTTTTTTAGCACAAGGACGACGCGAGCGGTCACACGTGTGCTTAACCTTCAAAACGTATTTTTTGTAAATTTATTTAAGGAAGAAGAAAAGGTTTTTAGCACAAGGACGACGCGAGCGGTCACACGTGCGCTTAAACCTTTAAAACGTATTTTTTGTAAATTTATTTAAGGAAGAAGAAAAGGTTTTTAGCACAAGGACGACGCGAGCGGTCACACGTGCGCTTAAACCTTTAAATATTTTTGTAATAATTTTTATAAGAAAGAAGAAAAGGTTTTCTAGCACAAGGACGACGCGAGCGGTCACACGTGCGCTTAAACCTTTAAATATTTTTGTAATAATTTTTATAAGAAAGAAGAAAAGGTTTTCTAGCACAAGGACGACGCGGGCGGTCACACGTGTGCTTAACCTTTAAAATATTTTTGTAATAATTTTTATAAGAAAGAAGAAAAAGTTTTCTAGCACAAGGACGACGCGGGCGGTCACACGTGTGCTTAACCTTTAAAATATTTTTGTAATAATTTTTATAAGAAAGAAGAAAAAGTTTTCTAGCACAAAGACGACGCGGGCGGTCACACGTGTGCTTAACCTTTAAAATATTTTTTTGTTATTATTATTATTATTTATTATTATTTTTTATTATCGTCTTTTCCGTATTTAAAGTGCAGCAAATAAACCAAAATAAAAAAAATAAAAGACAAAATCTAGGAGTGGGGTTATCATACAAGGGGTTACACACAGTAAAAACTAATAACCAAACAAATACTAATAAAAATAAAGAAACAAAAGCATTAAAATGAAGCAAGAGAAACAGCCCAACAAAACTAGGGGTGTAGAGATCAAAAACCAGAGGTGCGGAGTAAAGTTGAGGCTCCTCTGATTTGGGTCAAAGTCCTTTTTCTCCAACTTTGAATCTGCCAAGGTGTAAAGATGAAAATGGAGGTGTATCCAGAAATGTGTGTCCAGGTCCAATTCGTTTTTACTTGCAGAAACAAAATGGGTTTCAGCCCATATGGCAGGGGGGTGCGAATGGAGCTGCACGTGTGGCAGGAAGAGATGGGAAGCAAACCGCACCAGGCCCAAGGCCTCTTAACCCTAATCAGAAACCCATTAGGGGTTCCTCCAACTTCATCTCATTTGTGTAGGCAGCCCTGAGACCCAGGGTCTTCTCCTCTGAAGGAAAGAAAACAGAGACGCTCATCTCTACCACCCACGGCCATGACTCAACCTCCCCACAAACCGGCCACCGCTAGCCGCGGTTCGCGGCGTCGTCAACGACGACAGACGCCACCGGAGCCATCGCCGGCCACAACACCACGTTCCTCTCCTTCTTCTTCTCTTCGCGCGTGAGAGAAAAGCGCTCCCATTCATCGTCGACCACCGCTTCCACCGAAACCAGCCACTGCGCCACCGAAACCAGCCACCGCGCCACCACCTCTTCCAGTCTTGGCGTCGGCGGCAACCCCAAGCGCCACCGGAACCGTCTCCAACCGCGGCGCCTCTCTCTAGTCCCTCTTTCTCGTCTTCGCCGGCAATGGGGAAATCCCCTTCCCCTTCATTTTTCTCACGGCACTGCCATTAATCTAACTCCAACAGTTGCCCTCCTTCTTCTGAAATTAGAACTTGCTCTCAACAATTGCTCCCATATCCTCTGATATCCATTTTCTGTTTTGGGTGCTGGGATGAAACAAAAGCATAAAAAGGAACCGAGTGAGTTCTTCTCTGTTTTTCAGGTACAAGATGGGGGAAGAATGGAAAATGATGAAGAAGGTGTTTCTCTGTTCTAGTGAAAGAGGAATCAATTTGTGTGTGTGAGAAAAAATGAAGATGGCCTTGCGTGTTTTTTTATTTTGAAAGATGAAGTTGAAGTTGGATGGGAGAATAAGGTTATGTTGAGTGAATGGAGGAATAAAAAGTTTGTGCGTGTGTCCGTGATGGTGAATGGGAGTTGTAGCAGGGGATGGAGATGATGACAAGTATTGGAGATGATCACGGGTATTAAGTGTTGGAGATGAAAATGAAAGATGAAGGGGATGAAGATGGTGATGTTGGCTGTGAGGGAATATGGATGAATGATAATGGGTGTATATGAGTTGCCAGCATTGATAGAAAATGGAGGAGGATTGAGTGTTGTGTGATGCGGAGATGAATCTATGGAGTGAATGGGATAGGAGTATGTGTGGTGAATCCTGGTTTGGTGAGGAATTATATGAAGGGTGATAATGAAGTCTTGTGTGTCAAGAACGGAGGTGTAGCAAGTTATGGAGGCCTCGGATGAAAAGGATGGGTGTTGGAGGCAATGGAGTTGGGAGTGAAAAAAGGAAAAGTGGTTAGGGTGGTTACGGTGTGTGTGTGGAGCAGAGGGATGGTGGAGAGCAAAAGGAACATGTCCTGCTTCTTTTTTTCCGTTTTTTTTTAAAAAATACTGAAAATCAAATGAAATAATAATAAAAAAGAAAAACGAAATAAAACACGAAATAAAATAATAATAAAAGCAACGAAATAAAATAATAATAAAAACAGAATTAAAATCATAAAAAAAACATAAAATAAAATAAGATACAATGAAAAAGAAAAACCTATATTATTTAGCTAACCGGACGAAATTGGGTGTTGACAAGGGGTATTAGCTTTGAGGAGATAATAAGTGCCAAAGATTTCCTTGCTGAAATTGAAAGACGATAAAGCATAAACAAATGCTCTTCTCCAAAGCTTGATTTTCATGAAGTATTAGAGCAAATTAAATGTGAGGGAATACATTATGGGAATGTACAATATTTCTTTAAAACTTAAGGCTTTAAAACTTAAGGCACTAAAACTTGAAATGTCGAAAGACTCGCTCATATATTAAATATTGATTTCTCTTCCTTCACAACTTTGTTCTTATAAGTCTTAAAAGGAGACACAGTCTCTTAATGAACTCGTTTCATATTATGTGCAAGAAGAGGAAAGGATGAAGTAAGAAAAGACAGAAAGTGCTCATTTTGTGAGCATTTTTAAAAACAAGGGCAAGAGAAAGAAGATCGAGGATCACAAGAATGAAGGTGTTAAGAGTCCAACACAAAAGAAACAAAAAATCAAGTTGACAATTATTTCTTTTGCAATAAGAGAAGACGTGTAAAGAAGAAATGTATTGTTGATAGGGGGAGCTTTGTCTCTTTATATCTTTGTTTTTTATGATGAATGATTAAAAGATTAATAATGGTTTCTTGAACAACAAAATGACATAACAATTTTTTATATCTTTAACATGTGTGTGTTAGATGATTGAATCCATTAATGTTGAATGATTCAAATTCAAAACAAATAAAAATCTCATTTATGGTATAAATAATCGATTAAATAAGCTATATAATCTGTTAGATTTAGCTAGATCACTTAGAAAGCTAACAGGGGCAAACTGCTATGTTATAACCTGTTAAGGATGGAAAATGGATGACTAATATGATTAAGTGTTAATATAATCGATTACATAAGTTTAATAATCGATTAAAAAAAGATATTGTAGTCCACTACATAAATAGGTTAATCTGTTAAGACTTTTACATGAAGCAAAAATAGGCTTAAATGTTTAAATAATCGATTACACATATAAGATAATATGTTAAAACAGAAAGGAAAGCATAACAGATTACATAAATAACATAATCGATTATACTACAATAGGATTTGAAAATCCTATATATGTGTGACTTGAGATATGTTTCCATAACATGAATATTTTCAAATACTGACAAATCTTCTAAGTTTGTGTACAAGTGTTCTCAAAGACACATTCTTAGAGGAATCAAGGTTTTCTTGGTGATAAAAAACAACAAGGATTCATTCAAGACAAATTGGACTATATTGGATTTGATTAAATCTGCACTTTGAAAAGTGTGTTAAAGATTATGTTCTTCAAAATTTATGTACTGTATACCTGTGTAAGTACAACCAGGTTTAAGAGCTGGGATTGCTCTTGGTATTTGTAAGAGATTGAGTATGTTCATCTCTTGTGTTGCTATTTTGATTTTGAGTGGTGAGAAGAGTGCTTTGAGAGGGTTGTCTCTGTATTCTTGTATACTTAATCATTATAGTGGATTCCCTTCAACTAAGGTTGTTGAAGGAGGACTAGATGTAGGTTTGTGATAGCTGAACCAATATAGATTGTTTGTGTGTTGATCTTTCTCTCTTTCTCTTTATCTTTGTTGATTCATAATTTTTTGTTTATTGGTTTCAAGAAGCCAATAACTCAAAGATTTCAAAAAGACTTTTAAAAAGGGTTAATCTAATTCACCCGCTATCTTGGCTTGAGATATAAGACATTTCTTTTCTTACAATTGGCACTAAAGTTGGGAATTTGAAAGTTATTCGAATTTTAATCGATTGTATTCACAACTTAATCGATTAAATTGATCCTGATGATCATTGTATCTCAAATCTTTGGAGAAGGTGTATCTACAAATAGACCACCACTATTTTCAAGTGAGAATTATCCCTTTTGGAAGATTAGAATGAAAATCTTCTTGGAATTGGTAGACAAAGGAGTAAGTGATGTCGTGATAAATGGTCCCTTTGAATAAATCAAAGTTGAGAATGGAAAAACCAAGGTTAAAGATTTTTCTGAATGGAATGTTGATGAAGATAAAAGAGCTCGTTATGATGTTAAAGCTAAAAACATTATTTCTTCTGCACTTACTATTGATGAGTTTTATAGAATCTCCATGTGTACAATGGCTAAGGTGACTCATGAAGGAACAGATGAAGTCAACAGAGCAAGGAATAATTCTTTAATCCAAGAATACGAAATGTTTAGGATGAATATTGGTGAGACAATATATGATATGCAAAAGAGGTTCACCCATATTGTAAACCACCTTCTTGCTTTTGGGAAAACATCTGATAAAGAAGAGATAAATATCAAGATTTTAAAGAGTTTGAATAGAAGTTGGCAGCCAAAGGTCACTACAATACTTGAATCAAGAGATTTGACTACAATGAACATGGCCACCCTATTTGGAAAATTGAGAGAATACGAGCTTGAATTTGGGAGATTGAAAGAAGAGGAAGAAGGAGAGCAAAAGCATACAATTGCTCTCAAGACAACAAGCAAAACAGGCTCAAGAAGACATGTTGAAGAAGATGATTCTGAAACCTAAAAATCTAATCTTGAAGTAATGAATTTTATGGTAAAAAAGTTCTCTAAATTCATGAAGTTCAAAAATAATTCTGATTTTGTAGGGAATGCAAGGATCAATAGAAGGAAAGGAAAAGTTGTTGCTGCTCCAACATGCTATGAATGTGGTAAAATTGGACACATCAAGCATGACTGTCTAGTAACAAAAATGAAGTAAAAGCTAGAAGATAAAAGCAGTCAAGACAACATGAATCACAGGAAGAAAAAGGCATACATAGCCTGAGAAGATAGTGTTTCATGTTTCCCATCAACCGATTTAGAAGAGAGTTTTGAAGAGGAAACAAATATGTGTTTGATGGCGGGTTTGTTCTGAAAGCAGTGCTAATAGTTTTGAAGATGAATCCATTGAAGACAAGTATTATCAATTACTTGATGTCTTTGAAGAATTACATGGTGAAGTTATGAAAATGCAATACCAACTATATAGGCTTAAAAGTGAGAAGAGGTGCTTACATGATAGAATAGAAAATCTACACAAAGAGAATGAAAGCCTAAAATCTGAATTGGAAAGTTAGAAGAATTCATCTAGACAAACCATAAAAGAGAGTAAGGTGAAAGTTCAAGAGTGTACAAATTGCCTAACACAGTTAAAGAGAATCAAATACCTAATGAACACATTATCAAAATTCACTTTAGGTAGCTCTAACCTTAAAGCCTTGTTAGGATCATAAAGGAGTGTACTTAATAAGTAAAGTATATGCTATATAAGCAAAAGCAGTAAAATAAATGCTAAAAAATTCATTGATATTAGCAAACTATCATCTATAGCTTGCTTTTGCTGTAAAAATATTAGTCATTTGTCAAAGACATGTTATTATAAAAATGTTGGAGTTCTTAAGAGTAAATTTTAATTCAATAATTTCATCAATCGAGGAAAAAAAAACATGTATGAATTAGACATAAGATAAAAAGAACTACAAATTAAACTAATATCAACAAAATAACAAGTGAAAAAAAAATTAAGATGAGAAGGAAATAAGGAAGTAAATACAATTAGTACCTAGGCCCAAACAAATAAAATTATTGCTTTAGGCCACAAAAATAGTTTCAATTTTTTTAATATTGAGTGTTTTAAATTACCATATAAAAGACTTCAATTTTATTAATACTAATTGTTTTAGGTCTTCTAAAAAAAGTCTTATTTTTAAATTTATTTTAAGTTTTGAATAGTGTGTGAATAAAAATCGTAAGAACAATTAAAAATAATAATAATTGAAAAAGACTTGAGATAATAGACTACATTTCTTAAATTTAAGAATTCATTTTAATACAAGTGATATGGAGAATTGCCACTTGAATTTTAAGATATCAAGATACGTTCTAAAGAAAGAAAAAAACTCTAAAAAAGATAATACGCTAAAATAACTTTTGAATTTCTATAAACTTGCTTCCCAAACATTTCAAGTCTAACAGAAGGAAATTTCAAATATTAGAATTCAAATTCAAATGTCCTAAATCTATATCAATCCTTACAATTAGCAACGTGTCTTCCATGCCTTGGTCCATTCTTGGTTACAGATGTCATCCTTCCTTCTCTCCCTTTTCTGGAAATTTTTCCGACACTCCATGATTTTTCCCTGCAATTTTATATATTTTTTTAACAAATACAAATAAAATTCAAAATGACAAAAGAATAAAAGAAATATTAAAATTTACAAAGTATGAGCTAAGAAATAAAAAGTAAAGAAGCTTTTTATAATAAGAATATCTTTTCATGATTTTTATCACTCTTAAAATTATCATCGTTATGTATTTTTTCTTATTTTCTTTTCCATTTATGTATTCATTATGATGTGAAAGATACCACAACGGGATCCAAAAATTGTCTGTAATTTTTTTATTGGATTACAATATAGGCCCATTGGCGGAAGTTTTAATGTAACTGCGTTCTGTACCCCCATAAGTTATTCCTATACCTACATAAATTTTAAAATCCACTCTGCCCGTCGTTTATTAAATGGCAATAAAGGTCTTTTTAAGAACCGGTTTCTACCTTTGGGTTCTTTCTTCTTCACGAATGCTACCTGCATGGTCTTTATTCTTCACAAAATTGTTGAGAGCAATTTTTTGGCATATCAATGAGCTGAAATGAATACATTACAGTATGAAACTTGAAGGTGGGTAGTTGGTTTCAAACATTATAGGGTTTCTAGTTTGGAGTTTTTTTCTAAGTGCAAGTTAAAAGTCTTTCAGATTATGTAATTTGCAGGAAAAAAAGTATTTTCTTCGAATCATGTAATTCATAACAGTAGTATTTTGGTATGCATATAATTCAAAACAAGAATGTGTCATTTTGTAATTGCATTTTGAATTTTATAATTTGAAATATAGTTTTGAAGTTCTGAAATATGTAATTTGGAAGTAGAAATTGTTATTGGTGGTAATGTTTATTGTTTTTTATATAAATGAAATTCAAATTTTGGAGTAAAATATAATATGAAATTGATATTTTGTCTCATGTTGATGAAATTGCTATATTGTAAAACTTGAAGTAAGATGAATTGGTTTAAATGATTAGGTCGTGAAAAAAGTGAAAATATAAAAGATACAAAAAGAAGTTACATGTCATTATAACTAGGATGAGAAAAAGTGATTGTTCATTAAAATTTGCAAGTTAAACCTAGTACGCAACAGAGGATGGTAGATTATGAAGGTAAAATACAAAAAAGATCATAATCTGCAACTATGGTCTTCATAAGGCATGTACTTGATCTTATCACGGGTCAAACCATCAAGTTGCACCCCAACTATGTCAATAGTGCTAATATAACAATCATATATTTAATCATATACTGCCTACCATGAGAATAATCTTCCTTGTAACTAAGATTCAAATCCCTATGACTCATACCTAGAAAATGCTTGTATATCTAAAGCTTGTTATAATTTTGAAACAATATCATTTAAAAATTATGATAAAAAATAAATTTCACAAATCATTAATTCATTTATAGAAGCATGGTATGACTAGCTAATTGTTTCATTTAAGCATGGTATGACTAGCTAATTGTTTCATTTAAGCATGGTATGACTAGCTAATTGTTTCATTTAAGCATGGTATGACTAACTAATTGTTTCATTTAGACAAAATTCCTGTTGACAAGCCAATAATACATACATGTCAATTCAACAACTTCTAAAGTTTTACATATCTCATCAACAAATCGTTCAAGCAACCAAAGTACGACATATTAATTAATGTCACACTTTTTTCATATACGATGGATAAAAAACTTCTTATCAGCTTATAAAGCAAACAAAGTCTAACATGTGCACCACATGTGCAGGGGCATTACCTATGTCCACACTCAACAACTCAACACACAATATTGTAGTTTTTTTTACATCAATGTGATGTACGTGCAAAACTGTCCTAGGTAAGGGTGTGAAGTAGTGTGGAAACATCATCGAGGGTGATGGTCATCTCACCAGTAAAAGGGTGGAAATTGTTGATCCTTATGTGCCATTATTCGATGAAAGTAAGTATCAATCACTTGTCATTTGTCTTATAAATAATGTTGTAGATCAACAATAACCAATAATTAAGACTAGAGATTTAAACCATTGATGTGGGAACACAAATCTATTTATCTTACAAGCATGAGAGACAAACTTCAATTTCCTATGATCATTAAAAAAACATATGAGTATAGTTGCCAACTTGACTCATGGCTTATGGGTTAGTCCTAACCCACCCTTGAAAATTGAGGGAGCTAAAAATTACTATCAATCTCAAAGCCTTCCTTCAAGTGGGTTAAAGTCAGGACTATGGTGAGTTTTGCCCACTACAAGATTTTAATTAACTCTTAAAAAAATAATACTTTAATCTTGGGTCATATATCGAGCAAGGTCGTCTTAGACCGAAGGTCAGGAAGGGCCAACCTATGCCAAAGGTCAAGAAAAATAGTTTTTTACATAAATTTGAGATGGGTTCTCTCAGACTGAAGGTCGAGAATGATCAACTCGAACGCAAGGCTAGGACGAACTACTCATGGCCAAAGGTCAAGAAAATTGGGCTTAGGAACAAGCACAATATGGGCCAACCTGGGCCGAAGATCTAGATGAACTAATCCAAAATGAATGTCCAATAGATGAACTAATCCAAAATGAATGTCCAAATGAATTAATGCAGGTTGAATGTCAATATGTGACATCCCAATCCAATGATCAAGACGAGTTGGCCAAAAATAAAGGTTGAGTGAGCAGGAACATATATTTTTGTTTATTGATTTCAAGATTTAAAAATTTGAAAAAGATTTTAAAATCCAATTCACCCACCTCTCTTTACTTTTCTAATAGATTCATTATGATTTTACTTCATTTGATAGTGGTAAGGAGAGAAATTATTTGAGGTTAGCCATACCTCTATGATTGGTGAGAAGTTTTTTATCATAATAGATAAATTGGAATGTAGCCGCAAGAAATAGACTATAACAGGAATATCGTTTTGTCAATCAGTCACTACAATGAGATTTTTGAATATGAATGGAGAAGACTACATCCCACATTAATTTAGGAGGTCAACCAATGAAAAAACATACATTTTAATGATATACCTTACCAACGATCTTTAAGTTTAGAAAATAACTTCTATCCTTAATGTTTTGCCTCTAACTAAAAAGGTCTTTCTTGAAAGGTCGAAAAAGAAAAAAAAAACTTGGGAGTTAAAAAAGATAAAACATAACTAAGACAAGTTGGTAAATTTAAAGTATAATTCTTTAATAAATATGCCTTCTTTTATTAGACATTTCTATTTCTATGAATAACTCTATATTATCTTAATATAAATTTTATTGAGTGTGAGTTTTGATTCAACCCTCTGTATATTTTTTGTATTATAATTTATTATATTTTAATAAATATTCATAGAAAGCATATGATTAGTGAATTAACCCGTGCCAATATATTTGAAATGTCATATCTCATAGTGATATTTAAAAAAAAATTGGAATGCCCTAAAATACGTTTTACCTATTAAATAAATTAAAAATGTATATAAACATGGATTGGATGAATTGAAAATGGATGTAAAAGAACGGGATCAACAAGCACTATTTTATCTTAGGCATAATTGACTTTGCACCAGCATAGAATAGTGTTTTTCCATCCTTCTTACAACTATTTTTAGTGTTAAAAATTGCAAATTTTTAAGTAATTTCAATTTAAATTTTCTTACATCACACTCATTTATGTAAATGCAAAAAATTAAACCAGAGTAAAATTTTATTATTTGATAAAAATAGGATAATAATATAATAATATATCATTATATTCTAGGATAAAATAATGTCAATCTATATTAATATTATTTGTATATTAGTGGAATTAAAGTATTAAATATTACTTATAAAAGAACACTTATATAATTTTTAATAATTGTTTTTAATAGAATAATTTATGATAAAAATAAAAATAAAATATTGATTTTTCTTGTTTTATAAAAATGTATTTATTTATATTAAAAATAAATTAAAGACATTTTCTTAATTCATTATATTATTCAATTAATTTACTTATTTCTATCAATCAATTAAATCAACTAAAAAAATTTTATTCGTCACGTTTTACTTTTCACTCTCTTTTCTTCTATCCAACCCTGTATCTTTTTCTTTCTTTCATCTTCTTTTTCACTCTCACTTAAATTCAAACAAAATATTAAAAGTTACTGCTACTATAAAATAAATATAAAAAGAAAAACAAAACAGTGATTTTGAAATAAACGAGAGTGAAAGAAATAAAACCCTTAAATTTGGGTCGGGCCACGAGAATAATGAGTTTCGTAACCCAACCCAAGGACATAAAAATATATAATAATACTATTTGTTTAATAATTTAATAAGTATTATTGCTCTTATAATTTTAATATATGATAAAATAATTATAGTTATTATTATTTTTATATGATATTTATTGTTCTTATCTTATAAATAAAAAATATTGATTAAAAGAGTGTCTTATGTCAAGAGTTGGATAAACAAATTAAATTACTCACTCTGTTAAAAGAAAAGTTACTGTACACACTTTCTTTTACAATTTTAGCTGATTTGAGTTGAAAAAGAAACAAATTATTTGCAAACTTATTTCAAATAGAAATTAATTAAAGAGGAACGAATAAAAAAAAGACAAAACATAATAATTTATTAAGATATTCAACGTGTGAATTTTCATCACAGTAAGGCACATACACTCTTGTATAATTTGTAATGCAGGCTTACGAAGAAATTTTCTTTCAATTCTTTCGAGAATGACTGAGATGATAACTATCAATCACATAACATTGATACAGAAGAGACGTTTAGTAATCACCGACAAATGCCAACTTCATCAAATTAAGAACAGAAACAAAAAGAACATTGCTTATTAAAGCAATAACTCCAACTGCATTAATTCTCTGCGACATGGATGAGTAAAATATCAGGAACTTGATTTGAGTGTGTTGCCAATGTCAATAACAAATCGATATTTTACATCTGCTTTGACGAGACGCTCCATTGCTTTGTTCACATAATCAATAGGAATAATCTCAATATCAGGCTTTATATCGTGTTTGACAGCAAAATCCATCATTTCTTGTGTCTCCTTTATTCCTCCAATGCTACTGCCAGTTACACCCTTTCTCGCTGCATATAAAACAAGTATATCAGATTTACATGATAGAAAGTTCCTTCAATTGAGTACTAAAATAGTTCTAATGATTTTCCAAGCGCGTGCATACATACCTAGTAAAGGAAAGATGGGTAGCTCCAAAGGCTTATCAGGTACACCAACTATGACAAGTTTCCCATGACTCTTCAACAAATCCAACAGAGGGAGCAGAGGATGGACTGCAGAAACTGTGTCTATTATACCATCCAAGGTACCCTTTACAGCCTAAATCGAAAAATGAGCATTAGAAGTTGAGCAATAAACTATTCCTCACTGATACCCAAACTAAACAATATTTAAAAGGTTGGAAAAGAGAAAGTACCTGCATCTGATCTTCCTCACGACTTACCACAAACGAGTCAGCTCCGAGATGCTCGATGGCTTCTTTCCTTTTGTTTGGAGATGTGCTGATTACAGTGACCTTAGCGCCAAAAGCTTTGGCAAACTTGACAGCCATGTGACCAACCCCACCAAGACCAACCACACCCACATGCGTGTCTGGCTTGTCAAGTCCAAAATATATGAGAGGGCTATACACTGTGATCCCAGCACATAAGAGAGGTGCAGCAGCCTCAAGAGGTAGACCGTCAGGAATGCTGATCACAAAGTGTTCGTCTACAACCACCAGATCAGAGTAGCCTCCTTGTGTGATGCTTCCATCAACATACTTCGCTCCGTATGTCAGAATCATTTTCGGACAGTAGTTCTCGAGATTCTCATCACAGCTTTTACATGATCTGCAGGATAGAACCATGCACCCCACACCCACCTTGTCACCCACCTTCAACTTTTCCACCTTGCTTCCTACCTCTATCACTTCACCTGCAATCTCGTGCCTGCCTTATGATGCTCGTATTACAATACTATCTAATTAACACTTATTAACCTGTATCACTTATCATTCCTAAACTTTATTGACAACAAAAAGTTTGTTTGTAATTATCTAAAAAAATTAATTTTGATCGTGATGATCACGATTTAATTTTATTCTTTTTCTTATTCTCTTTTCTTTTTTTCTTTCCTCCTCCTTCTTTTCTACCTTTTCTTTCTCCTCTTTTTCTTTTTTGTTCTCATCTTTTTTTTTCCCTTACTATTCTTTCTCCTCTGTTTTCTCTAACTCCTTCTTTGTTGTTGGTCACCGTCACTTTCGTCGTTGTTGTGGCTGTTTTTTTTTCATCACCTCTTGTTCCTTCTTCTCATTTATTTTGAATTAATTTATAATAACTACTTATCAAAATTTGTTGAAAAATTGGTGTCCATTAAACAGACACATTTATCGAAAAAATTATCAACCAATTTTAAAAAATACAATTATCAATGAATTTATAAATAAATTTTTAAAAATTCAAATTATTAGCAAATTTTAAAAAAATATTTTCAATAAATTTTATAACAATATAATCAAAATTCAAAAGTGAATTCAATCCTATTTTGGTAACAGATTTTACTAATAAATTTGATTACTAATAAAAATTATAATTTGTTGATAAATTTTATCAATAAATATAATACTAATATTCTCATAATATAAGAAAAAAAATTTCATCAAAATTTAATACTATGATATATATATATATATATATATATATATATATATATATATATATATATATATATATATATATATATGATTAGAAAGAAGGTTGTTTGTTCTAGGACCATCGAATGAGTTTCGAAGTTTGAGTTGTAGCTTAGCCATTCTGTTTGGTTTGAAATGGTCGATTTGAATAAATTTACGGAAGTGTTTGTTGTTTGATAAATAAAGTAAAGAGAATATTTAATGTTTGAAGGTGGTTGAAATATACTGGAAAAAGAGGAGGAAGCATACCCGGGTACGAGTGGATAAAAGGATGGACCCCATTCACTCTTTGCATTATGGAGGTCGGTGTGGCATATACCACAGTATAATACTTTGATTGCTACATCTTTCTCCCCTGTTTCCCTGTTCCATTAGAAAACAGAACATTAAAAACATTAAACATTTTCCAAGTTCAGGAATTGAAGAGGTTTGAAACGAGTACCTTCTGGTGAAATCGAAGGGGGAAAGAAACCCAGACGTGTCTCTTGCTGCCCATCCGATGGCCTTCCTTGTATGCTCCAGTCCTGGTGTTACAGCCATTTCAAGATGTTGTACCCAATTTTGGAGGAACCAAAGATCATGGTTGTAACATTTAAAGCACCCAAAGATCAGAGATATGTGACTCACAGTGCTTCACCTATTCAATCATTAACTACCAACAACGTGCCCACTCTCCTTTCCTTTTCAAGGTCATTTTTTAAATGTTTCATGGAAACCCTAAGAAAAAAGGTTATCATCGAATAGGTGTCGTTTTCCTTTTCTTTTAATATATATATATATATATATATATATGATAACTACTCGTGGCGGATTTTATTTGCAGATACCTGTATTTATGAATTTTTTTGCCATCTCTAGTTATGACTTAATTTGAAAACAATTTTTAAATAATAACATATTTAATTAATTACATAAACAGTGTAATCGATTAAGCTACACACTTAAACAAATTTTGAAAACTTTTTTACTTCAAAACTCATCACAACACATATCAAAAGGATGTTTGCAAATATAGGAGTTTTAATCGATTTTATACTTAATGTAATTGGTTAAAATTTGTTTTTTTGTCACAGTTTAAAACATAAGCTACAAGATGAACTTAATTGATTTACAAATCACTGTAATCAATTATTTCATACAGAGTTGCTTTGTGTTTGTGGTTTTATCACACAAAACATTTAGTAAACATACAGTAGATATAAGCACAATTTTGATCATAGAAGTATGCAGACCAAACAACATATTATTATATGTATTAATCATCAAGAAATATTTTCACAATAACATATGTATCAACTCATAAAGAAACATTTATGTGTTATCATGAAAACATATATGTGTTGTTACAATCAATGTGTTATCATCATAAAGAAAAAACACATCAGGGAATGAGTTTAACACTCATATTGGTCCCCCTATCAAAATAAATGATATGAACTAATCCTTATATGTTAGAGGAAGAGAGGACAAAAACACAAGGCATAAGTACTCAAAATAAAAACTCATACTTATTATGTCGTAATAGGTGTAGAAAGCTTGAAGAGAAGATCATAAGGGAAAAGTAAGAATTTAGGCCTCCACCTCTTTAGGGTGATTTCCTACAACTTCTTTCACCATCATCTCGTCATGAGAAGTGGAAGTTAGTCAACCTATGATCATCAGGCTCTTACACTTCTAATACTGCAAAGAATTGTAAGATCTCACTTTCCTTTAAATAATAATATTATTTTATACAAATTAGATGTTATTTTAAATAATAATATTGTTTTGTTATGTTACAAAACTCCTTGGTTAAGTAAAGCTCTCAAGATAATTAAACTCTAAAAGGTTGTCTAAATATTCTTGCTACTATAAATGGACGGCCTGAGCACCTTGGATGTGTGTGTTGTTGGATCAGTAGTTGGCATTCGACATTATATTAGAGGCTCCTCTCATCAGACTTTATACTCTAGTTTTATAGACAATTTGATAATTATGGAATCCGTCTACAAGTATCTCCTCCACCAAAACATTTTGTGTTTCCCACATGTAAAATCAATAATCATTTTGTGCTAAGTTATGAATTGAATAATTGTTCTTTAATAATATAACATTCACATTTCCTTTGATAGGTAGAAGTAGAAAGGGTAGTTGTTTAACTTCAGTTGTACCAGGGGATGACATGGACAACACTCGTCCATGTCAACTATATCTTATGGATGATATAGGGAGGACATTAGTGGTTTGTGGAACAATATTTTAGGCAACCACAGTTCTTCATGATATAAAGCTATCGAACAATGAGGTTAAGATCACGGTAGAAGAAATTCTCATGCCATATGTTTTATTTTTTGTGCCAACAAAAGAGATATTTATTATGGCACAAACATTTCAATATTTTCTTTCCTACCCTAGAACCCTAGATATTTGGTTGGTTCTATTTCTTACCCCTAGTATGGAGTCCGAAACCCACTATATACTTCTCAATTTTTAAGTTTACATGTTATTTATGTTCAAACTTAAATACTTTTCCATGTAACAACAAACGCTTCGAGAGGAAAGTCCTAAACACAAGAAGATGTATATGGATTCATAGACCCCCAACTCACTCATGAAGCAATAAACTTGATGACATCTAAACATATGTTACCAACTGCTTTGGACTAGGGAAACCAATATATTTTGTTCCTTATATTGTTGCATAACTGTAGTTTTTTCACTTGTAAACTCCATATGTGATTTTAAGTGTAATAATTAAGTTATTATCAATTCAGGAGTCATTGGTAGTTACTTGTGGTTTCCCTATCAAACAACATTATTGTGTGGTTTTTCTCTTTGAACAAGTCTTTTCCCAACCATCTTAGATAATTAATAGATTGGTAAAAACCTCAATGTTATGAACTTTCTTTGTTATATAAGTATATCCTAAAACATTCTATTTTTTATAGTTCAATTGTAGCACATATGATGTTGTCAAGGAAATAAACTACAAGGCTAAAAAGCTTGTGTGGTTAACTTTTGGTGTTTTTTCTTATACATTTATAATTGTTTTATTGACCGATCTTTCTCAATTATTTATAATTATGATGATATATATAGTGTAATAAACAAAACATCTCATATGAGTATGGTTATTATGTAATGCATCCAATGACAACCATAATTCATTCCCATATTACAAGTACTTAGCAAACTGTAATAATTGCATTGAATTAAATATTTTTCTCCATTGTCTTTTCATACAGTAATTGAAATCATTGTCTTTTGTATAAAATTTCAAAAGTTCTACACCAATTTTTATTAAGTTCATTCATTACTTAAGAAAAGCTTCTATATGGAATAGAAGTGTATAATAGTATGTAATTTTTAGGATATCAGTATAACTATCTAGATTTTAGCTTATAATTATGTTTCTATTTAGAAATCATATTTTGTTGTTGTTTTTGTTTCTGTGCTAGATTTTATATTCATGTTATATATGTAGGATGAAACATAAATAAGAAAACTATTTAAAAAAATACCAACATTAAGATTCGGATATAGTCAAAACCAAAGAAGAAATGGGTACTTGGCTTTGGTTCAGTCCATAATCGAAGTTAATTATCATTTCAGAAAAAAAAATATTATAAAAAAACAACTTTCAACCTTAATTATTACTAAAACTGAAACAAAAAATTATATGACATTGATTTTTGTTTGAATCGAGACTAAATATCCTTAAAATTAAATAATAAATTTAAATCAAATAAGAGATGACCTCGATTATTATTAGGACTAAAATCAAAAAAATATACAATCTCAATTCTAAATCAAGATTAAGGATATTTAAAATTAAATAATAATTTTAAATCAAATAATATATGCCTTTGATTATTCACAAAAACTAAGACAAAAACCCAAATTTTTATTATTTATTAATTTTGGTTTAGTGCTTCAGTTTTTTTTATAATTGAAGAATGCTTCAATTTATAACTTAGACATAAAATCATTTTTTTATTTCATCTTAATATATTTCGATTATAAAATTGATACTCATTCTTGAAAACAAATTATATCGTATTTTTTCTTCGTACTAACGAATCATATTATAAATCTTATAAACTTAACCTAAATAGAATAAAAAATTTATCCCTTAAGAAACTTAAAAAAATACACATGTTTATGAGATTTTTCATAAAAATATAAGATGAAACAAAATCAATTATTTTGGAATCAAATTTCTCCAACACAACTTTTTATAATATATTTATTTTGATAAATCCGAAAAAATATTACGTCCATTTGGTGAAAAATAATAATTACATCAGTTTGTTTGAAAAAAACAAGATGTTTGAATTGAAGAATAAATTCAAGTACGTGAAAAAGAAAGGTAATAAAAAAATGAAAAATAGTTTTATATACAGATATTTTAAGAGTTATTGATGTATAATAATTGTTTAATAAGAATATTGTTTATATAACCAATCTTTTAAATTATATAAATACGTGTTTATAAGATCATAGCAAAATATCTGTAAATATCTATATGATTATAATGGTGTTCGGTTAAGCATACTTTACATGTTATCTACTCCACATATATACATATATAATAAAGGGGAAAGTAGGTACCAGAACAGGAAAGAAAATAAAGTAAAACGTGTCTATTGTTTGTATTAGGAAAAAAGTATAAAAAGTTTGTATCTAAGAAGATTTATATGATAAAATAAAAAATATATAATAAATTATTTTTATATTAAAAGTTGAATATAACTAAATATAAACATATATTTAAATATCTAAAAATAACTAAATATAATAAATCATGAATTCAATGCAGTAGCTTTATCTATTGATATTTACTCGTCCACAATAAAAATAACTAAGTACAAAAAAATAAAATAATAATATTTAATAATTTTTACTTTATATTTAACTTCGCAGCAATTTTATTCTAATAATATAATATATAAAAAGTATCTTATGATTTTTAAATATTCATAATTTTATATTATCATAATTAGTTCTGTAGCAATCATATTAAAAATAATTTATTGAAACATACAAAATACTACAGTTCATCCTCGAAATTTTCAAGTTTTATCAGAATTGTAATGTGACAGTGTAGATAATAATTTTGTCAGCGAGGTGGACCACAATAGAATGCGATTGCCCATGAAATTAATTATTATTTTGTGTGGTGCATGTATTTTCACTCTGTTTCTCTTTGTTCAACTTTCCAAATCAGTTTATTTAATTGAAGATGATCGAACCCGGTCCCGTGATAGCAATTACCAATAACATTATAATTAGAAAACAAAAATTAATAATCTGTATAATATTAAAAGAAAAAACTCAGTTAAGGCTGAGAATAATTTTCACTTATTCACATTAATATTTCAAAAAGTTATTCATATAAAAAAATAATATGTTTGGTTTTTAATTTAATCAAAGTAGATTGATTATATATCTTTGACCTTTATTATTTGTTTTTTCTAAGGTGATTTCTAAAGTTTAATTATGATTGATAATTTTCATAAATAATACTATTAAATTTTTTTTTCATAATGACTTACGGGGTTGCGGATGAAATACTATTTATAAATGTTATCGTAAACAGATGTACGAATAAAATTATGTTTGTTTTTACATATTTGAAATTGAGAGAGAGCAATGGCAGGATTCAACGATTTTTGAATTTTTCCTTAACTACGGTGATTTGAGGGTATTTTGTATGAAAATATTTTTTTAATTTTAATATTGCTTTATTATGTGTAGAGGTTGTTGGTATTGTGTGGTTGTTTGGTGCTCGATTGTTAGTTCTATGGTCAGATCCTACTTGTTTTGTGCTTAGTTCTTGGTTATTTTGTGTTGTGTTGAATTCAAGGTTAGTGTGTGCTTAGTTGGAGTTTTTGTTTTAGGTTGTTGGTTGTTTTATTCTCAATCCGTGGTTTTGTGTTTGCTTCATTAGTGTAGAAGTCTTCAAAAAGGTAATATTTATTATATGCATTATTAATTATTATATGTATTATTTACTTGATAATTATATGGTTAGTGAACTATGTATTATTTGAATGAAATTGTGTTGTTAATTGTACATATTTATGAAATTGTGATATTGAGTATATGCATTATTGTTTAAAAAAAATTATTTTAAGAAATGATTTTTTTTTTCAGAAGAATAAAGCAAAAATTATGTTTTCATTGTCAATGAATATAACTTCATCTTTATTTGTATGTAATATTTTTTATATTTGCTTAAGGTAATATATATGGAAGAAGTATTAGATTTGTCATATTTGGACGGTAAAGATATAATTGATAATGTTGTCAGTGTAGACTTCAATATAGTAACACACTTACATCAACAATTGCAAATGCGCACAACACTAGCCGCAATAACAATGTTATGCATTGTTGCACATGTGTTGAATATATTAAATATGTATTTGAGCGCAACAAATAGTGTTAGGAAATTTGTACCAAACAAAGACCGTTGTAGAAAGCAATTGATGTTTTATCTTATGCATACCAATTAATATCGTGACATTATTCAGATGGGACTAGAAGCATTTATTAACCTATGCCAGCACCTAAGAGCATCTAGATTAGTCAAGGATGCAATATGGTCGATAATGGAGAAACAAGTTGTTAAATTTTTTCACATAATTAGGTATAATGTGAAGAATTGAAGTGTTGCATTTTTCTTCCATCAATCTAGGTCAATTGTTAGCAAATACTTGCACAATGTCTTGGATGCAATTTTAAGTTTAGAGTCTGAATTTTTAATTCAGCCCTTAGGATCAGGGTTTCATTCAAATTTGGTAAATAATAGTCAATTTTACTTATACTTTAAAGTAAAAGTCTTTTTATAATATGAAAACACAATAATGTTGTCCACATTTATTAATAATTGTCATTTCTATGAAATATGATTGTTCAAGGACCATAGATGGAACTCATGTACGAGTTAGAGTCCAAAAATCAGATGCTCCTAGGTTTCGAGGAAGAAAGGACTGGTCAACTCTCGGCGTATGATTTTGATATGAAATTCACATATGTTTTAGTCATTTGGGAAAGGACAACATTTGATTCAAGAATTTTAAAAGATGCACTTGTACGAGATGATTTGTTAGTTATACCTAAAGGATGTGAGTTTTATAACTCTCTAATTTTGCATCTTGTCTAGAAGTCCTTGTTAGTGTATTTTTATTTTTAATTGTCTAAAATTAGGTTAGTTTTAGGAATTTTCTTTAAATCTTTAGATTTGTAAATTTTTAGTTAAAAATAGGTTTTTAGGTGTGATTTTTAATTTTTGTTAATAATTAGAAAATTTATAATTTTTTAGAAAATCTTTAACAAAAAAATTTTCCTTTTTAATTGTTAGACTTGGTTTTTCTTGATTTCTTTTTCTCTTTTTGTTGTAAAATAAGCCCTTATAAATTGGGCTGAAGAGGTAAAAGTGGGCTGAAAACGACTGATTCAAACTGCACTTATCAAAACACTGCAATGCTGAAAATGTAATTGGGCTGAAACGTCATTGCTAATTGGGTCGTTGCATTATGCTGATTTTAAAAGATGCATTGGACATTGGATGCTACAAGTGAAACTGGGCCAAAGTGCACTTTGGGCTTTAGTGCAACGACGCTGTTTTGAGAAATGGCAGCAGTTGCAGGGGGTCTTGGTTCGCACAACTAACTTGAGACAAACAATCTGCACGCACATTCATTTTGGAAGAGAGAAAAGGTACCTTGAGCTAGGGCAAAGAGCAAAATGAAAGAACGACAGAGGAAAGCACTCAATGCCTCAAAGCAGCTGCCCGAAGAAGATGACCAACACGAAAAGGGAGCTGACCAAAGCTTACTGACACGTGACAGAAGCGAACGAGAGATGTCCGATTGAGAAGTACAAAGTGTCGCAAGCAAGTTTCTTTTCCCCTTTTATTTTCTCTTTTCTTCTCTTCTCCGGCTTTATAAAAGGGCATGTACATAGATACTTTGATTAAACACTTCTACACAGACACTTTACACACTTTCAGTTTATAGTTTTACATTTTGTAGATTAGGGTTTTTTTTCGCTTTCATAGAAGTAGAGTTCTTGGCTCCTGGATTTCGTCGATAGGTTTGTGAGAGTGACAAACCGTGAGTGGTTTGGTGAGTCTGGTAGTGTGTAACTTTTCTTTTCATGTTAATAAAGTTCAGTTCTGTATTTTTGTTCTTTATGTCTGTTTTAGATTCTAAGTTTTACTTTTGATATTTTGTTGATGATTCTGTTTTTGAATTGTAATTAGCTTAGGAAGATGTGTGTTTCTTTTTGTTCTTTCGTAATGAATTAGGTTTTAGAATTGAGTAATGATTTCTACTTTTCTGTTTTGATATTTCCAATTGTAATTGATCATAGTAGTGCTTGTAAATGAGGTCCTGTTTCTGTCATAGGTAGTTTAAATTTCTATTTTTTTATTTTCTTTTCCTTACATTTTATTTTCTTCCTTTCTTTTTAAACAGATTTCTTTTCTTATTTCTTTTCTATTAAAATTTCTTTTGCAATCAATTTCTTTCTCCCACCTTGTCTTTTGGTTAGTAGTTAATAAATAGTAACAAGAATTAATTCTATAAGCTTAATTCTAGTCGAGTCCTTGGATTGATACCTAGGTTGTCCCTATACTTCATTAGTGGAGAAAGTTAGTTTGTTCTGATTTTAGGCAACAAAAACCGGTTTAACCGTGTTAATTTAGTTTTTATTTGTAGGTTGTCAGTCATTGATTAATTGTATATGTACAATATTGTAGGAAAGTATCATCTTAGGGATGTTGGATTTATGGTGAAAAGAATAGTAATGACTTTATATAGAGGTGTAAGATATCACATTAAAGAGTTCACACGAATAAGGCCACAAAATCCACATAAACTATTTAATCATTGTCATTCATCCTTGAGAAATGTCATTGAAAGGACATTCGGTGTTTCGAAAAAATATTCCCTATTATCTCTAGTTGAAGTGAACCTCATTATGCTTTGGATACAATCACAAACATTGTGTTAGCCTTTTGCATCATTCAAAACTTCTTACGTAGCGTGGATAATGATGAGTCATTAATTGATGATGTTGACCATGAATTGATGGAACACAAGGATGAAATGATGATTGCTTAAGTTCGTGAAAATGACTATAGGGTTGATTGTAATATTAGAGGTGATTACGAATGTGGTGAGATTATGAAAACTTTTAGGTATTTTACTTAATTGTATTCTTTGACTATGTTATGTGTAATGATAAAGTATGGTTTCTATGAAATGCTTTAATGTAATATCATCAGTTTTATTTTAATTAGGTTTGACATGAACAGGGGAAAGAATGTTACGACGAAGTCATCAATTGAGACTAGAGAGTTTACGAAATGGATTGAGGAAATGGACAAATGACTTTTGAATGCAATGATAAAAGAAGCTTGAATGGGAAACATGATTGACAATAGTTGGACTACCCAAGCGTATAATAATATCGTCAATAATACTCATCAATTAGAGTCTGTGGGTGTAACAAAAAATAACATAAAGAATAGACAAAAATTTTTGAATGAGAAATGATGTGAGGTTCATGATTTGTTTGCTCACTTATGGGTTTGCATGGAGTGCAATTTCCAAATGATTTAAAGAAGAGGATGAAGTTTGAGCTCACCTGATCAAGGTAAATAAGACATTTCTTAATCTTCTGTTTAATTTGTATACTTAACAAATTGACTTTTTATAATGTAGGCGTGGCTTGTATTTCAGGCTAAGCCTATTGTAGCTAAATGGAGGGTTACTAACCTTAGACACTATGATATATTGGACGAGCTTTGGGCATCTGATCGAGCTACAGGTAGTGGAGTGTGAATAGCTCGTCAAGCATGCCATCAACACCAAGAAGCACATTTAGATGTTGATCTTAACGATCAAATGCAGTAAATACTTGAACAACCTATGTTTCAAGGGTATAATGACCTGACTCCACCTTCTCTATCACATATAGATAAGTATAGTCTAGGGCCAACTCAATATGTGTCATCTGTCCCATCCGGAGGAACATCAACATCATGTGGTTCAAAATACGAAGCCTTTGTGCTAGATGTCATGGACTCACAGTTTGAAAAGTTGATTGCAAAGCTAGACGACTTCATGGATGTTATGATATCCAGTAACTCTCACTTTGAGAAAATATCATTCATAGCAGAGTGCCAAGAGGTTGCCATTGAGAAGCGTAATGATATTCTTAGTTAGTAAGTAGGGATGATGTGTCTCAATGCAACATTACAATACACCGAAGTGACATGTGGGAAATGTTAGCTGACATAAATATATAGGAGGATACTCTTATGAAGCAATTTTATGATTTCTTGTGCACAAATCCCGTTTACACCGAAAGGTTAATATGCATGCTAAGCCATTGTCAATGGAATAAGTTACTTAACATGATGATTGGTAGTAGTTGAGCCCATGTATGCAACAAAAAGTTATGTTTTCTTTATTCTACCATGAAACATTGTTATGATGTACTATGTTATTTTAGACTATGTTATTTATGTTTGCATTTTAAATATGGCAAGTTCATGTTTTCTTATTATTTTTTTCTCCTCTTATATCATTGTTGTTCTTCTTTCATTGATTTTTAAGTCAATCTTCAATTGTATCATCATCATCATAAAGAAGTCGTAAAAGTCAAAAGGAGAAAATATTCGACCACTGAAAAAAACACTTCTACACCCAAGAAGTCATACGTCGAAGATGTTTTATAGCAACAACATTTCTTTAGCGATTATCATTAGATGGAACATTATGCAAATAGATTTTATATAAGAAGAATTGTGGAACAAAAAATTATGAATTTCGATTCCTTCGCCACATCTAATCTTTATTTTAATCATCATTTACTATTTCAAGGGATGACTGGCTTTTTTTATTGGATTGTCCATTCTATGCAAATATAATAAAAGTGTTCTATTCAAATATAATAATTCCTACCAATAAATACCTACCAAGTGTAGTGAACAGGAAAAAAATTAAACTAAGACCAAATTATTGGTTTAATATTGCTCATGTCAAGTACCAAGGTCCAAAATTGTCTTTTGCATATTTACCAGAAGACCTACCCTACGACTGTGACATGACATTGGCTTCTATGGTGAGACCGAACATGCAGGGTCAACGTGTCAAAATTGTTGGTTGTCTTAACATAAATGGCAAACTTCTTTATTATGTGGTAGTGCATATATTGACTCCACGTAGTGGTAATTTTTCAAAATTGTTGCAAGAAGATACTTTGGTGTTGAACAATAAGATATCCATTAATTGGCTTCATCATACCATGCAACATATGGTTAAATGCAAGGCCAATGACATGCCTCTCCTATATGGTATACTGATCACCCAAATTATACAATACTTTGGATTTAGACAATATTTTTACACAAATTCTTTGAAGAACAACCAAAAGAACAAAGTCCAAGACATAATGAGCCTATTGTAGAAACGTAATAGTCTAGTGGTCATTTTCAACATCCCCTCTACTTAAATTTTGAAAGGCTAAGTCAAATGTGGGAGGGGTTGCATGACTTGCAAAATAAAATGCAAGGGATGCAAGATATGTAAGGACATGTTCAGCAAATTGAAGATAATTTATCCAACTTAACTTTAGATATAAATTGATACATAGAAGAAGTGAATTTCAATGTGAACTTAATTCTCCACAATTTAAAGGATTAACATGTTTATACTCGCATAATTGTATCATCATCCTCTTTGCTTCATTATATTTCATCATCTTTAATTATATTTTATCATATATTACTTCTTAAGGATTTTTATTGTTATTTTAACTTATTGAACTTCAAATCAAATGGATTTTAGAATAACTGACAAATTGTAGGAAACAAATGTTCAAAGAAGAAGAATGTCTATCATTGTTGACCGACAACTCAGAACTATTGAATATTGAGATTTCATCCTTACTAACAAAAACAACCTATTTGTTGGAGCTCATTCATCTCAACATACGGGACAACGAATTTTTGACTTATTAACTACAATGAACATTGAAAATTATAACTTACTCAAACAATGCTTCGATTTTCTCTCTTCACAGTCATCCCAAACACAATGTATAATGGGGATTCTAACTTAATATTGTTTGAATAGGTTGCTTACTACATAAATGAAAGATGTTCATTATGAATTATCATAAATCATATTATATCTTATGAAGTGGGTACCTTTAATATCCTATGTCATATTTTAAGTTGACTTTGTTAATTGTTTAATCATAGATATTTAATATAAATGAAAAATCCCTAATAATTGAGTGTTTTCCGTAACTATAATAATAGTAATAAAAAAGACATCTAAATTTAGTATAAAAACATTAAATAATACCACATGTGACTAAATTATATACTAAAAAGAATATCTAAACAAAAAATTTCAATGTCATTCCAAAAAATATTGTATTATTTATTAATTTATTTTTAATTGTTGTATTTCAAATAATTTTTACAAAACATATGTTACTCATAAATATAATTTTATATTACTGTTACCATTGTCATTAAGAGAAATTTGGTAATCTTTATTTTTTATTTATTTTTTTAATCTATCACATCAGTGAAATTTTTCACAAACTTTACTTTCATATTCATCTTCTCTCACAAACTTTACTTCAAATTCATCATCATTCATCATCTATCACTTTCAGATATGTTAAGATAACATCATCTATGACTTTCAGATCTATTAAGATAACCAAATACTTTACTCTTAAATTCATCAATTTACTATCTCTTAAATCCATCTTTACATGTGAACATCACCTCAATGACAAAATAAACAAAATTTTTTTAATGTACTCATTGAAAATTCAGCGTATGATAAAATTTGTACCTATAATTTGCAATGTTGACTAGAAAAGACTCATGATTTCAATTTTTTTAGCGCATGAAATGAAGAAAAAAATGTTTTAGAAAAGACATAAATTAAAATAATTAATTGAAATTACGGGGGATAAATTTTAATTTATTTAATAAAAAAAATACGAATTTTTTAAAAATTAATTAGTCATGTAATATCCTATTCTTAGAGTTACATTTTTACTAATAAGTTCACTGTAGACAAAATTCTATAAGTTAAATATGTTTAGATTATTTTGGATGAAGTTTTTCAAAATAAATGTATAACCATTCGTATTGTTTAGAGAGAATATATATATATATATATATATATATATATATATATATATATATATATATATATATATATATATATATATATATATGGGTTTGCTAACGCGTACGCCTGTTTTTCAGTTGGTACATTTTAGCAATGTGTACCGGATTTTTAGTAGACAAAAATACCCTTATATATATGGATTCTAAGTTTTAAGGTTAAAGGTATTTTAATAATTTCATTATCAAAACTAAAAAAAAAAAAAGAAACCCCCAAACCCTTACTCACCTCTCTCATTCCTCTCAACCCTTTCTCTTTCATCTTTCTCACTCCAATCTTTTCTCTGTCATCTGTAACCCAATTGAAAAAATCAGAAACACTTGCTGTTAAACAATCTTACAAAAAAATTGATTTTATAATGAGTTTTCATCTTATAATTTTTGTCTTATCTAATTTTATCCAATTTTCACAAGGATAAAGGAATTCGTAATTGACCTGGAAAAAATCAATAATACTCGCTGTTAAACAATTTCTTACAAAAAATGACTTTATAATGAGTTTTCATTTTATAATTTTTGTTGTATATAATTTTATCTAATTTTCACAAGCATAATACATCCGAAAGAATTGGTAATTGGCCTGGAGGGTTTTTTTTTTAAGATGATGATTCAACATATGCAGATGATGAAATTAGAGAGGTTAGTGAAGATGATGAAATTGAAGAGATCTTGAATGAACCTTTACCTGAAGGTGAATATGTCAATGACTCAACTCTTTACAAAGGCAAATTGTTTAAAGACAAATGTTTTTGATTTTTTCAATTGGGGCTACAGTAGAAATAACAGAGAAAAGGTTGGAGTGAGAAAGATAAAAGAGAAAGGGTTGAGAGGAATGAGAGAGGTGAGTAAAGGTTTGGGTTTTTTTTTTATTTAGTTTTGTGAATAAAAATTATTAAAATACCCTTAACCTTAAAACTTAGAATCCATATATATATAAGAGTATTTTTGTCTACTAAAATCCGGTACACATTACTAAAATGTACCAACTGAAGGCGTGCGTTAGCAAACCCCATATATATATATATATATATATATATATATATATATATATATATATATATTATATATATTGTTAGTTTAATCTAACAATTTATTGATAGTTTAATTTTTATTTTACGTGGGATTTCATTCAAGTATACTATAAGTAGATAAAAATATATATTGCACTAGAATTTAGATAAAAGAAGTAAAAGGACATTTAAAATATTTTTTAGAATTGAATATATATATTTTTAATTTAAAAAATAATAATTTTATCAACTTTGTTTCATTAGTGTTTGTAAATTTAATGCATGTTTTGGTTGTGGTGAAATTTTATTTCGTATTTTAAATTAAAATATACACGATTATAATTTCTTTCTAAATAATTGATATTGAAGAAACTAAAATAAGTTTTTTTATATTAAATATTTGATCATATCATTTTTTTTGTCATGATTTTTATTTATTTATTTTGTAAAAATTAATTAATTGGTATTGAAACACTAAGAAGGTATGGACACGAGTATGAGTATACCTAGTACTTGGTAGAATGATAATTTGACAAACATTTTATCATTGTTGGCTATAAGTATAGAGATGAAGATGAAATTTTTCTTTGGAGACGAGTACGAGAAAATGAAACTAGTTCTCACTTTGTTTTCATTCATATTCTCACCTATTAATATTATCTTTTTTCTTCATATTCTCACCTATATTATCTTTTATTCTCGTGTAACACACAATCATAATAGATGAAAATCATAACCATATAACAAGGTAAGCTAACACCTTTAAAAGAAATTAAAACAAAAACACTTAAATTCTTAAAGCAATTTACATCTACACATAACATTCGATAATACTCAACATCAATCATCAACTATTTATAATTACTAAGGATTGTAGATCTTAATTTGTTTAGGAAATTGATTAGGTATGATTGTACATCATTCCATGATTTTTTGTCTTGATGTCTAGAAAGGGACATGCATGATTGATTATAGATAAGGTAATAATCTTATGAACCCAAATAAAAAAATTAATGATAAAGGTACATTTATCTCTTTTCGAGAAAAATATAAACTTGATTTATTTTTTGTAATTAGTATTATTAAATTTACACATGCTCTTAGATCAGCTTGAACTATGGATGACAAAAATACATGAGTATCTGTGGATAAATTTTGCATCGGATAATTAATACCCACGAAGATTTATTAAATGTGGTTACCAGATATTTATTATTACACATGGGTAGCGGGTGTTTTAATATCCATTTATAAACAGGTCAAGTGCGAATATCATACTATCTATACCTACATGTATCCATTACCTACAAAAAATTAAAATAAAATTTAATTTATATTTTTATTAAGTTAAATTCAACTAAAATTAAAATTAATTTATATTTTATTTGGCTAAATTTAAAGAAAAAAATTAAATTTTAATTTTAATTTTAATCTAATTTATATTATACATTATATTTTGTTTTACAATTTTATTTAGATTTTATTTTAAAATTTAATAAAATATATTTTTTTAAATATTCACGAATATTTATAAATACCTGTAAAATTTAAAATATCCACAAATATTTTTAAATGAGTATTCAATTAATAGAATAACATATGAATTTATTTTGCTACAGATCAAATTATAGATACTATCTGTAACCAACTTGAGTTATTATTATCCTTAATTTATTACCCATGTCTTATGATACCTATAAAATATTTTAAGACAAAGTAAATTCTATTCCAAAGACAAACACGTGAATTTCTTAGTAATACGATGTTGATAGAACAAAATGTGTTATTAAGAGACACTATGTAACTAGGTGTGGGCAATGTGTGGGCAAATGGAATTAATAAGAATTGTAGTGAACTAAAAACTAATTTGTCTAAACTGAGTTCAGATAAACTGAACTGAATTATTTTTTGTTTTATTAAATTGAACTGAACTATACTAAATTATACTAAATTATAATATAAACTTAACTGAATTACTAACTATACTAATTTTAAACTGAATTGTACTAATTTTAACATTGCACTAGTTTTAAACCAAATTTTTAAGTTTAAATTAATTTCATAATATAATTTGAAATAAAATTTATTTTTATTATAGTGGTTTAAAATATGAATAAAAAATAAAATATAAGTTTAAAATTTCACAATATTATTATTATTATTTTATTTGTTTATATTTTTTATTTGATTATTTATTATTTTACTTTTCTTATAACTAGTATTAAAAATGATAAAATAATCTAAAATATTCTTAAAATATAATAAGATTTATAATAAGTAAATATTTGATAATATTATAATAGGAGGTATGATCTTAAAGATTTAAATAAGTAAATATTTATATATTATTTCTTAACAACACAATACATAAAGTTTCTAAAAAAAACAAATTGTAATTTTATTATTACTCAAATTTAAGTGATAGTTTGTAACATCCCAAAATATAGTAATACCATAATTCAGAATTAATTACAATTAACAGTGAACAGTAAACAGTCTTAATATTAACAGGAAACCAAGGTTCAAAGCCTAACGGCTGGTGTACAAAATAACAAACGTATCAAATTGCAGGGAAATAAAACAGCACGAACGGTTTTACAAAATGATAACCGAACGTCCAAAAATGAACTAATATTTACAATACTAATCTAACGAGCACTCTAAGGCTCGGTCTTCACTTCCACTTCCACCAGATTTGCATCCTCCAAATTTTCTTCTTCCAGTATGACTTCAAGGGATGCATCAACATCTGCTCACATCCACAACGGATGATCATTGCATTTTGACAAGACGAAAACACATGGACAGTAGACAACACAATGGAAAACGCAAGGGTAAGCTTATATTGTTTAATTAATACAACATACATACAGTTCATAATTCAATTCACACGTACATCAAGTAACTTAATCATATAATTTAACATAGAAATATATATATATAAGACAGACCGTCCGGACTGTATGAACCATGTAGTTACAGGCGTCCTTGCACCCAAGTGGTGTAGTAGCCGGGATATACCTAATCAGCTTCCACTTGAGGTTAATCCTTCGCCCCTGCTAAGTGAGAGATACGAAAGACCTCCTGCCATTCCCACACATGACTACCCCCTTCTACGTGAAGATGAGTATCACGGAATATCAGGATGGACCAAGCCATCAGTAACTTATCCATGTTCATACTTTACCAATTTTAATATTCAATCATATAAGAGACGTTCCTCCCTGGAACGCTCATCCAATATCCATAATCATAGATTCAATCCATATAGTGTTCACACTGTAATTCAATATGATGTAACATCAATTTCATCTTTAACTGTAAGAGAATAACAGAACGAACGTACAGTCCACTGAACACTCAGGACGAACGTCCAAATAACTTCACTGGATACTCAGGAAATACTTAGAACGAACGTAATTTCTGTTGATTCTGTTAAATGAACTGACTCGACTTGAAGTGTACTGGTACTTAGAAAATAATCATGATAGAAACTTGAACCAGATTTAATGTACAAAGGAGGGTCAAGAACACTTAGAATTATTTTTCAAGAGATTTACATATGAATCCAATTCCAGGAATGGAACGAACGCAAAGAAAATGAATATTTAAATACTTTGAACGAACGCTATTTTATCAATTGAATATTCACTTAGTACAAACGCGAGGTATGAGACCTAGCGAGATTCAGAACGGACGCTCGTGATAAAACCGAGAGCTTATTGAGAACGGACGCTCGACATAAGGCCGAACGCTACAAATGACGAACGCTCGACATAAGGCCGAACGCTTATGAAAAACGAACGCTCGACATAAGGACGAGCGCTATCAAAGACGAACGTTCAACATAAGGCCGAACGCTAATTAGGACGAACGCTTCGGTATAAGACCGAGCGTTACTTATTCATAAAGTTTTAAATATTTAAATACTGCTGAGCTAGACGAACGCTCAGACATTCAATTTGGGACGCTCGTTCATGAGCAGAATTCCTTCCAAATGAAAGAATTCCAATCTAAGTTACTTTACTAAAATGCCAAACGGTTTAAGACCGTACAGGGACGAACGTCATTTATCAGTGGGGAAGAATGAAATTTCAGATTTCGCAACCTTAGCAGAATTTTCCAGATTTCCAATTTATAACTTTATAACTTTCATTCCAGATTTAATTCACCTTAAACATCATCTTCATACAGATTTCAACAATTGAATCATTCCAAATATACAATCACTATACTCCATTCATACATGATCAGATCAGCATGCATTTAATCGAAATCAACAACACATATATAATACATACAAGCAGTGTTTGTTCATGTCAGATTAAACCAACATCAGAAATCATATCAGATATCAGTAACCGTTCATAACAGCTCAAACATCAGACTTTACATACAGGCAACTCAGATTATAAAATCAAGCAGTATGAATTAAACATATAAGCTTCCCTTACCCGGATTGAAATTCAAGCTTGTCCTAGATGTAAAGATGGCTTTGTCCAAATACGCTTTTCTTATGTTCTTGCCTCTTCCAAAATAAAATCTAACCACAGATTACAGAACACTCAGAATACATGCTTACATGCATGAAAAACTCTATTTTTTCAGAAACCTAAGGACGAACTACAGTAAGGAGACTTACCAGGTTGGATTAAAATTCTGTTCGGTCCAAAATGAAGATCACAGCGGTACGAATACTCCTACGGTGCTGAAATCGTGATTGGAGAAGAGATATGAGTTTTACAGTAACGAGAAGTTCACTGGTTTTAGAGAGAAGTTGGAGAATATGAAAGGGTGAGTTCAGAGGTTGAAGATGAGTGCGTGCAAGTGAGAGAGAATTTCGAAAATCCTGGTTTTGTTAAAATAACGTTTGATTGAACAAGCGTGTCCGGGGCTGCCACCTGCACACCAAACTCTGATTTGGAAGCCTCTTCCGCAACACGTGGCGTGCTTGCATGCAAAGATTGGTGTGTTTTTAATGTTTGCAGAGAATGATTGTGGCTCAGCTTTCTGTGCACGGCAGAGGAGAAAATCAGAGTTGGGAGTGGGTTTTTAATTACCCGTAGCAGTGACGTGGAGTGTGTATTAGTGATGATGTGTCAGAGAATGATTAATACTAATTATTCAGGGTTTCACATAGTTTTAGCATAATGATTTTATTTTTACAAAGACCATAATTGGATAATTGGAGTGACAAACTTAAAATAAAAACAAAAACCTAGAAAAACAAAATCAAGTTAATTAAAAGAAACCACAAAAAACGTTATAGAAAAAAAAGGAGGACCAATAAGTCTCACCAATGATCTTACATTAATTATGAAAATAAATATTTTAATTCATGTTTTTTAATAAATAGGTTGAATGTTCTGATACCATTTTTTTACACAAAAAATAAATAAAATATTTTTTAAAACTATATGTAGATTTAATCTTTATTTTATAAATCTTTTAATATAATATATATTAATAAATTAGAGATTAAATGTTAATATTTAAAAACAAAAACTAAAATAAGTTTATTGATATAAGAAAATAGACTTTATCTACATAAATAAAAAATTGAAATTATCCTCTTTTATTGAATGAAATCCAAAAACATAAACATTTTAACTGGTGATGGATAAGTTTAAAAGTGTGAGAGTCGAGACATTATTATATCGTTGCATTGAATAAAATCCAAACATAAACATTTTAACTGGTGATGGAAAAGTTTAAAGATGTAAGAGTCGAGAGAGCATACATACAACATTAAGATTTGAGAGTACAACTCTGCCACCCACCTCTTAAAAGTACAGTTTAGTTTTATTAGTTAACTGAACCCCAAATTTCATAAATTCAATTTTTTAAAACTGAATATATTTAACTTTTAGTAGGGTATAATATAGTATAATTAATTATATAAATTAGTTATTTTTATCCAATCCTATATTAAACAATATAATATATATTTCTTAAAATATATTACTTTTCTAAAAAGTGTAAAATAAAATAATAATTAAAAATATATATAAAAGTATAACATTTATTATAAGTAAATTTCTATGGATAAAATAATCTCTTCAAAATATATTATAATAACCAAGTTTTTCGTTACTTTCAAATGAATGTTTCACAAGAGAACTAAAATTGGTAATTTTTCATTTGAAAAAAGTTGTCTAAGAATATCTACACTGAATTTGTAAGATCCAATAGGCAACTTGAATTTGTATTAACAAAATCTTTAATTGAATCTCAAATCAAATTTAATTCTTTCATTACAAAGTCTCCGGCCCAAGAATAAGTGCTAGAAATATTAAATATAGACATTAAGTAGTCTAACTAGAAAACTGCTCATTGTCGTATATCTAAAACTCTAATGATGTCTTATGATATCTGAGCTTTCAATTTATTGTATCAAAGCTTTTTATTAGTTCGAACATCATCAAATCAATAAAATAAATTTCTGCACCCGAGGTAGAAAGTAGCTATGCAACCAAGTTAAAATCATAAAAGTAAGATAATGAGAATACTCTAATGTTAATCGCTCTTGTATAATTTTTAATGCACGCTTATGATAGTTTTATTGCCGGTTTATACAAATTTTAGTAAAACAAAAATTCTCCTAATTTCTTCCCATAGAAGTATAAAATAATAAAATAAAAGGTAATTATTAATCCCATAATACTAGTAAAGAGATGCTTATTAATCACATAATATTAAAGATAGCAACTACATCAATCCATCGACCGCCTAAATCCAAAAGCACACAGTAAAACATCCAATCAAACTACACATGCACTCGACAACATAGACATATTTCTTATTAAAAGCAAGAACCATATCCTCTTACATAATTCTCCTCTGCAACATGGATTATGAAATTTAAGAGCTGGGCTTCAGTGTCTTCCCAATGTCAATAACAAATCGATATTTGACATCTGCTTTGAGGAGACGCTCCATTGCCGTGTTTACATAATCTACAGGAATAATCTCGATGTCAGGCTGTATATCGTATTTGGCAGCATAATTGATCATCTCTTGAGTCTCCTTTATTCCTCCAATGCAACTGCCAGCTACACTCTTTCTTGCTGCAAATCAAACACAATATTTATCATAATAATTGTACGTCTTTAAGAAAAATAAAATATACTTTTTCATGAACTTATATACAGGTTAATTTTCCGTCTAATTTCTATTATATAAGTGTAATAATTTTTCATGTACATGCATACCTAGTATAGGAAAGATTGGAAGCTCCAAAGGATGATCGGGCAGACCAACAATGACAAGTTTCCCACCAGTCTTCAACAAATCAATCAGAGGGACCAGAGAGTGAACTGCAGACACTGTGTCTATTATACCATCCAGGGTGCCCTTTGCAGCCTGAACAGAAAAAATGGCCATTAGAAGTTACATAATAACTTTTGCTTTTCCTCACAGGCACACAAAGTAAACCATATTAAAAAACTAGAAAAAATACAAAGCAGATTTCACAGCATATATCGTAAAATAATTGTAGAAAGGTTCAGAAAGGGAAAATTTAAGTACCTCCAACTCCTCTTGATTACGACTGACCAAAAATGTGTCAGCTCCAAGATGCTCAATAGCTTCCTTCTTTTTGTTTGGAGATGTGCTGATTACAGTGACCTTAGCTCCAAAAGCTTTGGCAAACTTAACAGCCATATGACCAAGGCCACCAAGACCAACCACACCCACATGCAGGCCTGGTTTGCCAATTCCAAAATATAGGAGAGGGCTATACACTGTGATCCCAGCACATAAGAGAGGTGCAGCAGCCTCAAGGGGTAGACCTTCAGGAATTCTGATCACAAAGTGTTCATCTACAACCACCAGATCAGAGTAGCCTCCTTGTGTGATGCTCCCATCAATATCCTTCCCTCCATACGTCAGAACCATTTTTGAACAGTAATTCTCAAGATTTTCATCGCAGCTCTTGCACGACCTGCAGGAATTAACCATGCACCCCACACCCACCCTATCTCCCACTTTGTACTTCTCTACCTTGCTTCCAACCTCTACCACTTCACCTGTAATCTCGTGCCTACATTTTGGTGCTTAAATTAGAATATACTATTCTATCATTAATTAACACTAATAACTTGTCCTTCATAAACAATATCATATTTTATTGGAAAGGTAGCTAATAATTTATTAAACAAATTGTCTACATCACATTAAAGTGTTTTTCTAAAGTAAATTTGTTCCATCATATGGTTACCTCACCCAGTGAAACATATACAGTAAGTAAACCGGTCTAAAGTTTTGCTCTCTTTATTTTCCAACTTACTGTTTAGCAGATCTACAACTTCATCTATACGGCAGATCTTATTGCTTGCATATTTTGCAATATATATATATATATATATATATATATATATATATGTTTAGTTTATTTCAAATGTTTATCATGCAGGGACAACAAAAATTATTGCTTCTTCTGGGGGGACCATCCAATGAAGTCATATTTTGTGTGTGCACACTCCAAATTTGAGTTGAAGCTTAGCCATTTTCTCTCATATTTTGAAAATCATACTACAAATTAAGTATATCAATAAAATTTTCAGAATGTTTCAGAAATCAAACGTAGAAGTTAAGAAAACATCTTGTGTTTGAAAGATAGGATGAAAGAGAGTAGGAAGCTTACCCGGGTACCAGTGGATAAAAGGACTGACCCCATTCACTCTTAATATTGTGGAGGTCAGTGTGGCATATACCACAGAATAACACTTTGATTGCCACATCTTTCTCTCCTGTCTCCCTGCACCATTAGAAAAAAGAACATCAGAAACGTAAACTACTTCCAAAGTTGAAGAATTGAAGAGCTTGAAATGAATACCTTCTGGTAAAGTCGAAGGGGGAGAGAACCCCAGATTTGTCTCTAGCAGCCCATCCAAAAGCCTTCCTAGAATGCTCCAGTCCTGGTGTTGCAGCCATCTGAATGTGTTGGACTCAAGAATTGTGAAGAATGTGAAGCAGCATGGGTGTAATTAAAGGCACCAACACCCACAGATATGTGGTTCATAGTGCTTCACGTAGGCAATTATGTAATTATGAGGCCCACGTGAGTGGGGACAGTACTGCTTTCTTTTCTTTTCACGCTTTTTCTTTTCTGTTTTTACTGTATTTACACACGTAGCAATGTATAAAAAAAAAAAAGCACAAATAATCAAATTCATTATGAAATATGTGTACGGTTGAGATTGTGAAGATTATACACGTTGGTATTAATCCACCGTGTGAACAACAGAACAAATATGATTGATTTTAAAGTAAATGTCTCTAATGGATCATTGATAAAATATTTTAGTAGAAGCGAGATTGTTCTAAGGTGTCTTAGGAGAAACAACCTTCTTTAGTGGAAGCGAGATTGTTCTATTAAATTATTCTCCAATAAATATATTAAAGAATTGATTTTTGGTTCGAGAAGGTTTAATCAATAATATTATAAAGTATTTAAATAATGTTCACCAATATATTTATATTTGTTAGAACAATTATTACATTTTTATATAATATATTGTTATGTTTGATTATATTTTATAAATTTCTTAATATCATATATCAACCAACAATATTTAATTGATTTATATTATCTTTATTATATTAATTATGATATAATGATAAATTTCTATTATTATTGATATTTTAAATTTTATAATTAATTTGTTGAGTCTAAAAGTTTTATAAATTCATATCATATGGAATAATATATTTTTTCATATTTGTCTATATATTCATATACATTTATATGGATTTAAATTTATTTATTGACTTAATTTTCTTAAATCTTTACTTGTGTTTTAGTCTTGGAATATTTATTAGGAGTTATTAAGTTATTTAGATTTTGTTACCTGTTTAAATTTTGCTTCGAATTTTGATAAGAAGATTTAATGTCTACTTTTGATGAAATTTTAGAGACCCTTCAAAGTTTTTATACTTTATTATCATTTTTTTTATAAAATGGTATATTATCTATAAAATTATATAATACATATATTTTCTTTATCTATAATTCCTTACCCACCAAGATAGAGGTCTATATCCCTACCAATTAAGGTAGAAGTATAAGTTCCTACTAATCAAGGTAGAAATACCTAAGGTTCTTTATTAAAGGATCATATATATGTTATTAATACTGGGATTTATATCATTCTTAAAGGTAAATTTAGGTACACTTTCATATTCTATTTTATCATGAGATATGAGTTCACTAAGGATAAAATATAAATTTTAGATTTATTTGATAATATTGTCCAAAAATCACTTCCTAGACATGTTTCATGATGAATATTTTATCACAAGAATCTTTCCAATACCTTTTATCATTAACGTGCTAAGACTAATTTCCTAAAATGATTAAATTTACTTATTTTATGCTTGACCATGAATCAATGATAGAATTGTATCGATCACTCTTCTTTATTCTTCCAAGATTTTGAGAAATGTTATAATGACACTTTGTATCTTTTATACATCAATATTTTATTATGATATAATTTGTTTATTGAAAATTTGTAAATAATAATGTCATAACATTTTTTTTTTCTTTTGCTTTGATATCTCATGCCTCAAGCTACAAGTTTCAATGGTGGTCACACTAAAAAGAATCGTTGCACTCCCTAATAATTGACAAAAGAAACAAATTTATGACTCACATATGAAGCAGTTGTCATGATCTTTGTTGAGTGGTAACATTATTTTCTACCTACTTTTATGAATAAAATCAACTTATCCATAGTTTTTATCTTGTTTAATCATCAAGTTTATCTTATTTTTGCATTGTTTTGTATTTTAGTTGTTTTATGCTCGTTTACTTATAATATCTATTTTAAGCGTTCGAAATAAGTAAATAGGAAGTAATTATGGTGGAGAAAAACAAGCTAAAACTCAAGAAAGCATGATTGAACAAGAAAGAATAATTTTTAGATAAATACCCACGTCAAGGGCATTAAAATCTCACACATCGATGCAAACATGAAGAAAGGTACCATGGGTCGCCCCCAAACGATAAAAAAAACACCATTGGGTGCTACACTGATTGGCTGCGTGAGTTGGCTTCTCATTGGGGAAAATATGACTTGCTTGGCGAGTTATAAGTTAAAGGGCATCAATTTTTAGACCTCGCTGAGCGACAATGAAGCTATTAGGGAATTTGTCATACTTTATACACGAAGGTGAGTATTTAATCATGTTTTCGCGAGGGTTTTGGAGATTCTTTCACACGAATAGAATCACCTAGGGTGCCTTGGAGAGAGTCTTTGAGGTTGTTTATGTATGGAGGTTTGACACACACACATATACACATATATCTCCACACTGGTAAGATATTGTCCGCTTTGGACCAAGCCCTCACGGATTTGCTTGTAGTACCACTCCAAAAGGCCTCTTATCAATGGAGGTATCTTATGTGTATATAAACTCATGTCCATCTCTTATTTTATCCGATGTAGGACTTTATTTGTACCCAACATCCTCCCCTAAAATAAAGGACTATGGTTCTCCATCTCCACCTCCCCTACAACAGAAGTCTTTTTCTTCTCCTCGAGTACACCATGGTCAACACTGAGCCTCTCCTTGCCCTCTTTCACGATACATAGTCACAACATTGAGCATCTCTTACTCTCCACCTCTCATGATACATTCGGCCACCTGCTAGGCTTCACTTTCACTTTATCATAGAGGGACATACTCAACTGAGCTCGGTCACTAGACCTGAACCATGGGCTCTAATATCATTTTGTAGGGAGGTAAAACACATACACATACACATAGATCTCCACACTGGTAAGATATTATCCACTTTGAACCAAGCTCTCACGAATTTGCTTTTAGTACCACTCCAAAAGACCTCTTATCAATGGAGGTATCTTATGTGTATATAAATCCATGTCCATCTCTTATTTTATCTGATGTGAGACTTTGTTTGTACCCAACAGTTTGGAGTATTGGGAAGCTCTTCCTCTCCTCCCCGGGTTTCCTCCTTCATCGATGGTGGTTCTCCCCCTTTTGGAGTTAAAGAGAAAGATGGGCTACAGATTGGAGGTGGAAATGTGAAGGAGAGGCATGAATGAAGCTTGGAACATCTGCTAGGTGTATCGGGAAAGGGCCTTTATCTTTTTTATTGGTTTCAATTTTTTCTCTATTTCTTCAATTTGTAAACCCTAGGTTCTCCATCATGAATTTGTTTTTTTGTTTCTTGAGATTAGATGCAAAACATTGAGTTCTTGTGTAAAATTATGTTGTTGATATATGCATGCTTTTCTAAGCTTAATGTTTGGTGTGGATTATTCTCATTCTTGATTTGTGATGTGTCGCAACCAGAATCGCGACGGGACGACGACCCGAAAAAAAAAATGCAGGGTTTTTGAAAAAAGAGATTTGGGGTTTTGAAAAAGAGAGAGTTGGAGTCGTCACCATAGTTTATTCTGGAAAACTACGGAAAAACCATAAAATGATAAAGCATGGTCTGCGAAAATGAGATTCTAAGTTCGGAAGTCGGTTACGTGTAGGGAAGGTATTAGCACCCTACAACGCCTGCCCTAAGGCAGTACCTTTAACTAAATATGCGAATATGATGTGGTTTTCAAAATGTTTAACTATCCCCTAAAATAAGATTCTAAAGAAACAACATGTATTTTTTAGTTTTTTGAGCCCGACAAGGATTGACCTTGCTCCTACGTATTCTCATTAAGAATGAGAAATCAGGGTTCCGTAGTTCTTTTAGAAACTGTTTGAAAATATTGTTTGAGAAATACTTTAGAAATTTGTTTGAGAAAATGACTTTGGATTTTTGGGAAAATGAACCTGACAAGGACTGGCCTTGCTCCTACGTATCTCCACTTTTGATGGAGAATCAAGGATCACGTAGTTCTAGAAATCGTTTAGAAAATTATTTGAGAATTTGAGAATTTTGATAAATTTGGATTTTTGGGAGAGTGAACCTGACAAGGACTGGCCTTGCTCCTACGTATCTCCACTTTTGATGGAGAATCAAGGATCACGTAGTTCTGGCTGAGAAATTGTTTGTTGTTTGAAAATGTGGATGTTTTTAGTTTTTTTTGAAGATTTTTATATTTTTTGGTATTTTTTGATGTAATATTTAGATTTTTTTTGCGTAATGAGCATTAGGCTGATGCGTACGATCGCACGAGCACTCACACGGCTTTTTTCTTGTTTTTATTGTTTTGCGTAAATAATATAAAAAGTTGGTGGAGAAATTAGGTGTGGAAATTAAGTGAAAGAAATAATATAAAAAGTTGGTGGAGAAAGTAGGTGAAATAAAATATAGTAAATAGTAAAAGTTAATGTGGAAAATAAGTGAAAGAAATAATATAAAAAGTGAGTGGAGAAATAAGGTGGAGAAAAATGGATAATAAAAAATGTTGATGGAGAAGATATAATTAAAAAAAGTAAGTGGAAAAATTAGAAAAGTTGATATATAAAATTAATATGGAAATGATGTGGAAAAAGTAAATGAAAAAGGTAGATGATGTGGAATGAGATGTGGAGGGTGAGGTGGATGGTGATGTGGAGAATGGGGTGTGATAAGAAAAGATGGGTGGTGAGGAAGTAAAAAAGTGAGATTATTTTGGGCCATTGGATTAAGTGTTTAAAAGAAAATTTGGGGGTGCAAAAAGTAAAATAAATAGTATTTTTCATTTTGGTTTTTTATGTTTTTTTTTATTTATTTTTGTGATGAATTTTATTTACCCGGACGAAATTGGGTATTGACATGATGCTTGAGGTGTTGGGAAATACATTTAGAGTATAGACTTGAAATTGAATGCCTAATGGATTCTTGTACCCAGGATGCTTGTATTAGGAATAGAACTTGTATCTTTAGACTCTAGACTTGAAATTGAATGTCTATAGCATGATTTCACTTGTTGAGGATTCAAGTGATTGAAACTTGATAAGTGATCATAGGTTCAAAGGCTCTAGGAATAGGATTTGAGTATGTTGGTTAGTTAATTTTGACTTGAATATGGAATTGAGATGTTTGTAAATGCATGAGAATGAAATGGAAGAAATCTAATCTTGACAATTGTAAATAATCTATGTTAAATTTCTTGTTGCACAATAATTGTTTGATAAAAATACAAAAAAGATTTTTCATTGTATTTTTGTTGTCTAAGTGAGTTATTGAGTGCAAGAGTTGTCAAGTGTTGCACAAATCCCTTAGGAGATGACGATATTTATCACTTACTATGTGCGATTGGTGCACTTCTCATGTAATTGGTTTTCTACTAACATTGAGTTCGAAAAATTCTCATGAAAAAGACTAGCCTTTGATGAAGCTCACAACAATGATTTTAAATTACAAGTTGGTCTCAACAATAATGACCACAAAATCTTAAACGCCTATGAATGATGATAGATAGATAAGTAATTAACCTTATGCACGAGGTACGAGAATGAACTCGGGTGAAAAATGATGAAGTATGAGTGATATTCTCTAGCGGAGTAATGATGTCATTAAGGATTTCTATGAGAAAATTTGTAAAAAGAGTTTGAGAAAAACTATGGCTAGGAAGGACAAGGTTCTTAGTTTATCCATTGTGACTCACCTCTCTTTTTTTGGAGTCTACATAGTAAACTTTAAAAAATATTTCCTTAAAGAAATTTTTATGCATGTTTAGAAAATAGTGACATTGTTCAAACATTTGGATTGAAGCATACCGAAAGAGATTGTCTAATTTTTTATATCATCACCCTTTTAAAAATGTATTCATTATAATGCATGTTAATAATAGGAAATGATGTTATAATATCTCGATTAAAGAGAGACTTGTGTAAATATTTTAAAATTTCAAGAACCTCAAACACATGTTAGATATTGATTGAAGTTGCTCAATCAAAAGAAAATGTAGCTTGATTAAAAGAAGATGATTTAATTTAAAAATAAAATTTGTTAGATATAAAAAAGAAAAGACATGTATAGTTAACTATAAGGTTAAATATGTTTTTAGTCCCTAAACTATCAAGCAAATTTGTTTTTAGTCACTCTTTCAAAGTAAGGTACATTTTAGTCCTCCTCCTTAAGGAAACCTTAATTTTTGGTCCTCCAAAACTAACACCATTAATAACTAGCTGAGCTGGCTAACGTCTTGCCACGTGTGTTCACTGTTTTCCTTTCTAACTCTTGGCACGTGTGATGACACGGATCCACCCTCTACATCATGACCCGCCCTACCTCCATCATCTACCTCCTCGACGTCTCCTGCTACCGTCCCCCAAATCACTTCACCGTCCACTTCCAAAAGTTCATCAATCACTTCATCCTTATTGGCGACTTCCTCCCATCCTCCCTCGATTTCCAGTGCAAGATTCTCCTCCGCTCTGGCCTCGGCAAGGAAACCTACCACCAGGGAAGAGGCCGAGCAGGTCATGTTCGGCGCCCTTGACAACCTCTTCGTCAACACTCGCGCTAAACCCAAGGACATCGGAATCCTCATCCTCAACCCCACGCCCTCCTTTTCCGCCATGATCGTCAACAAGTACAAGCTTCGTGGCAATGTCAAAAGCTTCAACCTTGGCGGCATGGGCTGCAGCGCCGACGTCATCACCATCGATCTCGCCAAAGACATGCTTGAGGTTCATCACCATTTCCCCCCAATTTTCATTTTTTTACAAGGTTTGATGTTATTAATTTTGTGAATTGCTTGAAATTCTATGATCGTGTTTGGCGGTGACAAGGACAAGGACGAGGACGATGTGGACCGTCTGAACCAGAGGAGTGGAATCGGCGAGGGAGGTTTCTCCCTAGGAGAGTTCGAGCCAGAGGTTGTTTTTGGTGCCGGGCTTGACGCCCCACTAGACGAAGGACTCGGAGGAGAGGCGGGGTTTGAGCTAGTCGGAGAGGGATTGGGGAGATGTAAAGTTGTGGCGGCGCAGGGGTAGGGGTTTTGAGGGCAATGGCTGTGGTGGTATTTTTGGAAGGTGTTGTAATGAGGGACATGGCGGGGAATTTGAGGAAGCAACGCGAGAAGGGGCAACGGGTGGAAGCGATTTTGGGCTTAGAGGAGGAGACGAGGAAGCAGACAAATAGAACCGTGAGGAGGAGATCCGAAAGGTAGGGGAGGGTCGTCGATGGCTGAGGGACGGTGGGAACATCTCAAGCGCGGCGGGGGGTCGGGGGATTGGGGGGGGGTGGGTCGTTGCACCGTGTAGGGGTTGAGGTTCATGGTGGGGGAATGGGGTTGGGTTGGTGGAAGGGGAAAAAATCTGGCAGGAGTGATGTCAGAAAAAAAAAATTATGTGACACTACACCGTCGGCCAGCTCAACTAGTTTTTAACGGTGTTAGTTTTTAAAACCAAAAATTAAAATTTTTTTAAAGAAGATGACTAAAATGTACGGAACTAAAAACAAATTCATTTGATAGTTTAGAGATTAAAAACATATTTAAATTTAATTATATATCATTGAAAATATTGTAAACTCAAATGAAAAGATAATGAAAAAGGGAAATGTTTCTCTTTTAGGATAAAATGCTGGTTTTTCTTTTGCAATTTTAGTATATACCTTAAAAAAAAACTTCAAGGCAAAATTTGTTATATTAAGATAAAAGAAAACATCAAAATTTCTTAATGATGTGATGTTGACTAGACAAAATCTATTATTGATAAACTCCTTATAACAACATATTCTGTTTTTCTTAAAAATATTTTATGAAAAAGTATAAACCAAATAATTAAAAACAAATATACGATTATAACATTTGTTATTAGTGAATTTGTAATAGATAAAATAATTTCTTCAAAAACTTAATTTTGGGAAAATTAAGCCAATAAAATATATTATAATAAATAAACTGTTTTCCATTACTTTCAATTGAATGTTTCAAAAGAGAATTAAAATTGGTAATCAACACATCCAATACGCAACTTAAATTTGTAATAACAAAATATTTAATTGAATATCAAATCAAATATATTATAATAAATAAACTGTTTTCCATTACTTGAATGTTTGAAAAGAGAACTAAACTTGGTAATCATCACATCCAATACGCAACTTGAATTTGTAATAACAAAATATTTAATTGAATCTCACATCAAATTTATTTCTTTTTCAGTGTCTTATATATTATAATAAATAAACTGTTTTCAGTTACTTTCAATTGAATGTTTCAAAAGAGAACTAAAATTGGTAATCATCACATCCAATACGCAACTTGAATTTGTAATAACAAATTATTAAATTGAATCTCAAATTACAAAGTCTCCGGACAAGAAAAAGTGCTAGAAGGATATTAAATACAGACATTAAGCAGTTTTACTAAAAAAACTGCTCATTGTTATACCTACCCTATTCGTAAATATGTCTAATGATCTCTGATCTTGTTTCTATTTATCGTACCACAGATCTTTATTAATATGAATATCAAAACATAAAAAATATATGATTCAAAGTCACTTAAGCATATTATCTCTATTATTGATATCAAGTTCATTAAAACGTTTATAAAAAATTTAGTAAAAGAAAATTTGTCCTCATTTTTTCTTAGCAGTATAAAAAAGATAAATATTAAGCCATAATTTTAGTAAAGAGATGCTTACTAATGACATAATATTAAAGATAGCAACTACATCCACATCCAAGCCATTCACTATGCCTCCTAAAACAGACAGTAAAACATCCAATCAAACTACACATCCACTCGACAACACGGACAAATTCCTTATTTAAAGTAATAAACATATCTTCCTCTGCATCATAGATTATGAAAATTTAAGAGCTGGGCTTCAGTGTGTTCCCAATGTCAATAACAAATCGATATTTGACATCTGCTTTGACGAGACGCTGCATTGCCGTGTTTACATAATCAACAGGAATAATCTCAATGTCAGGCTGTATATCGTGTTTGGCACAATAATTAATCATCTCTTGAGTCTCCTTTATTCCTCCAATGTTACTGGCAGCAACACTCTTTCTCGCTGCAAACCAAACACAATAGTACGTCTTTAAGAAAAATAAAATATATTTTTTCATGAACTATATTTACAAGTTAATTTTACATCTAATTTATACTTGCGTAAAGGTTCTTTATACAAGTGTAATCATTTTTCATGTGCATGCATACCTAGTAAAGGAAAGATGGGTAGCTCCAAAGGCTTATCAGGTAGACCAACAATGACATGTTTCCCACCAGTCTTCAACAAATCAACCAGAGGGACCAGAGAGTGAACTGCAGACACTGTGTCTATTATACCATCCAGGGTGCCCTTTGCAGCCTGAACAGAAAAAATGGCATTTAGAAGTTAAACAATAACTTTTCCTCACAGACACAAACTAAACCATATTAAAAAAACTTAAAATAATAAAAAGCAGATTTTTCAACAAACTACTTTCATAAAATAATTGTAGAAAGGTTCAGAAAGGGAAAGTTAAAGTACCTCCAACTCCTCTTGATTACGACTGACCAAAAATGAATCAGCTCCAAGATGCTCAATAGCTTCCTTCTTTTTGTTTGGAGATGTGCTGATTACAGTGACCTTAGCTCCAAAAGCTTTGGCAAACTTAACAGCCATATGACCAAGGCCACCAAGACCAACCACTCCCACATGCAGGCCTGGTTTGTCAATTCCAAAATATCGGAGAGGGCTATAAACTGTGATCCCAGCACATAAGAGAGGACCAGCAGCCTCAAGAGGTAGGTTATCAGGAATGTTGATCACAAAGTGTTCATCTACAACCACCAGATCAGAGTAGCCTCCTTGTGTGATGCTCCCATCAAGATCCTTCGCTCCATAAGTCTGAATCGTTTTTGAACAGTAATTCTCAAGATCCTCATCGCAGCTTTTGCACGACCTACAGGAATTAACCATGCACCCCACACCCACCCTATCTCCCACCTTGTGCTTCTGTACCTTGCTTCCAACCTCTATCACTTCACCGGCAATCTCGTGCCTACGTTTTGGAGCTTAAATTAGAATTCAATCTATCATTAACACTAATAACTAGTCAATGATAAACAACAAATAACATCTTTTATTGAAAAGGTAGCTAACTATTTATCAAATAACTAGTCTGCTTGAAAGGTGTTTGTTTTCCAACTTACCGTTTAGCATATCTACGGCTTCGTCTAAACAGCAGATCTATTGTCTTAGGCGTTTTATATTTATATAACTTACTTTGCATGGTTATCTTGCAGTGACTTCAAAAAACTCTTGTTTCTTCTTTCTGTGTGTGCACCCTCAAAATTTGAGTTAAAGCTTAGTCATTTTATTTCATATTTTGAAAATCGCACTAGAAATTGATTATATGAACAAATTTCCAGAACTGTTTCTCGTTTCAGAAATCAAAGGTAAAAATTAAGACAGCATCTAATGTTTAAAACATATACGTGAAAAAGAGTAAGAGGCTTACCCGGGTATCAGTGGATAAGTGGACTCACCCCACTCACTCCTAATAACGTGGAGGTCAGTGTGGCATATACCACAGAATAACACTTTGATTGCCACATCTTTCTCTCCTGTCTCCCTGCACCATTAGAAAACAGAACATCAGAAGCGTGAACTACTTCTAAAGTTAAGGAATTGAAGAGCTTGAAATGAATACCTTCTGGTAAAGTCGAAGGGGGAGAGAACCCCAGATTTGTCTCTAGCAGCCCATCCAAAAGCCTTCCTAGAATGTTCTAGTTCTTGTGTTGCAGCCATCTGAATGTGTTGGACTCAAGAATTGTGAACAAGCTGTAGCAGCCGGTGCGTAATTAAAGGCATCAGCGCTCAGAGATATGTGGTTCATAGTCTTCTCTCGTACGCAATTGTTATTTATGAGGCCACGTGGTGGGGACACTGCTTTCTATTCTTTTCATGCTTTCTCTTTTTTTTATTAGGCACGTATCATATAAAGAAATACACATACATTTTTTACCTTTCTGTGGTATTATCTTTTTTTTTTCTTTCTCAAAAAATATAAAAGTCTATATTTTTATAATCATTTTATTATGTATCAAATGGATATAAAAATATGTTTTATATTGTGTTATTCCTCTGAAAAGAAATGCACTATATCAAATTCATTATGAAGTATGTGTACGGTGGAGATTGTGAAGATTATACACGTTGGTATCAATCAAGCGGTATACATGGTTATAAAATATCTTATTTTTTGGTATTTGGTCGCATTGAACATAATATTCAACCTAGTTGAACTTCAGTGTCAAGTACCTTATCTAACTGAGAATCCAATTAGAAGAGTCTGGAACTCAACAACTATTGGTGTTTTTCTTACACGTGTCTACTGATGGAGACATTGGATCTGGACATTATAATTTTATTTTTAAAAACATTCAATTCTACATATAGATCATTTTTTAAATTAAAAATATTTATTAAATTTACAATAAAATATCCTTAAATAAAAACTCTGGAGCTTTCCCGTATCTGTGGTTACCCACATTAATAAAAACTCTGGATCATTTTACATTGAAGTTTAAATATGATTGGATATAAATATTTAAATATCTAAAGAAGGTATCATAAATTTAAAAATAGTTTTGGTGTTAGAAAAATAATACATATTGGTGGATACTGTTTCTGTTTCTGAGGACAAGACCACAAGCAACAAGTGATTAATACTTTGCTCGGATACGAAGATATGAATATGAAATTGTATCGTGTAATAAATTAAAAAAATTTATTTTCAAATTCACGCTCTTTTAAAATAAAAGCTAAAAAATAAAAATAAAATTAAATAAATTATTGGAAATGAGGAAAAACAAAATATATAAAAACAATTATAATAAATTTGATTGATAATGCGATAAAAACAATTATCTATATATTAAGATATGTATAAAAAATATATTTTTTAAATAATTTATCGTAAATTTTAAAAATATAAACTAAAAAAGTTAATAAAAGAAAATTTCATTTTGAAATAAAAAATACTAAAGTATCAAAACTCAAATTAACTAATATTATTGTATTAAGTAATTTAATATTTTAATTTGTTTATTTAAATATAAAGATATTAAAAATAATTCATTTTATTAAAATATAATCAATTATTTTCAATTTCTTCCCATAAGTATTCTATCACATTAAAGAACGTTTATATTTAGAAATGATTTTAGTCTTTTTCAAATTTATAATATTTATGTCTTCATTTTTTTCTAACTTTATATGGGAAAATAAATATATGTTCTACTAAAAAGAAGAAAAATCACATAAGTTTGTCAAATTTTAAGAATGATTTAAATAATATGACATGCTTTAAAAAATTACATATAATATCATAGATTATTTTTAATTTAGCAAAAATAATATAATCGATTATGTAACACATAATCAATTATTATCGATTACAAAATTGGTAATAATTGAGAAATCTTGTTTCTTCGTAAATTTTCACAGTTATACGAAAAAGATAATTACAAAAGTTTTACATCATTTTCCACCTTTTAATATTTTTTCTTCATTGGATTTCTATTTTTTCTCTTCGTTTATTTGTTTAAGCTTTTCTTTATAAGTCAGTCCTTTGAAAGAAGTAAATATAATAATATTTTATTATAATAGTTAATGATTTTTAATATAATGCATTATTATTATTATTTTAACACTTTGTTAATATTAATATTTATATTATAATGAAATAATAAATTAAATATATTAAATTAATTTCAAATTTACTATTTATGTTAATTAATTAATTTTAATAAATTTTAATTTTAAAATATAACTTTTTATCTATTAAAATTTTATAATAACTTTTCATTTAAAAAATTAAACTTTATTTGAATTCTATATTTTAAATAATTTTTCAATTTTAAATTATTTTCAAAATATTAATTTAAAAATTATTTTCTAAATATATTATAAAACATATTCTATTACATTAATTAAATTAGTTGCAATCTTTTCTATATTTCTCATTTTTATTGTCTTTTTCTTAATATGAATTATTTTTTTCTCATTCTTCCATCTTGTTAATGAAAATAAGTACATTACACATTTGTCATTGTTAAGACAATGCTTGGATTGGAATGAAAATTTAAAAAAGAATGATTATTATATTTTCAAAAAGATTATATTGTTTAAGAAATCTGAATTGATGAATGAAAGAATTTGAAGAGGAAGTTTATGAAAATTTCTTATTAGTACGATAGATTAAAAACTGTTTTAATAGGTAAAGTTAAATAATTAATATTTTATTTTTACAAATATATAATATAAAATTAAATATAAATAATAAAAACTATGTTAGGATAAAATTAAAATTATTATTTAAAATTACATAAATAATACTATTATAATCATAAATATTATTATTGATATATATATATAATAAAAAAAATTATATATACTAGAAAAAAAATCAATTCTATAAATTACAAAAATATTATTATTATAATTATAATAATTATTGTTAAAAATAGTTTGTATTATTAAAAAATTGAAAAGAAAAAATACTTTTAAAATAACACTATAATCTTAAAAGATTTTATCTGGATGTCAAGTCATGGTATAAGCATTAGTTTATCCTAGACCCAAAGCCTATATTCGTCTGAAAAAAATATATTTGATAATTTTATAATTTGTTAAAGATTTTGTTGCATACGTCTCTGTACTCTTTTTTTGTCGCTTAATCTTGTGTTTTCTTCTATAGTCAGTCTTTTTTAAGGTTATTTTTATTTTTATTATTGTTTATCTTTCTTTTCATTTCTCATTTATCTCTTCATTTCATTCTTGTTTTTATCTTCTTCTCTTAATATTATTTTTATTCTAGTTTTGGTGTTGTTGTTGCACTTTTGGTGATTATATCCTGTGATCACTCTATCAACATAAGACTAAATGGTCATAAAGTTAATCATTCTATAAACATGACCTTAATAACTATCTTAAGATTGAACTGTAGGTCGAATGGTCACCCTTCAAGATAAGTATACTTAATTCTGATTAACTTACAGCAAAACTTGATTTGTACCAATTGGTTCACAATTTGGCTGTCAATAATCCAAAGTCCATTTTGAAATCTATAAATACATGTTTGAGGTAAAGTGGTAGGTAACTGCATTTATTATGCATTAATTATTAAAATTGTCCTATTTTTACTAACTTTGGCATTAGAGTACCTTTTATAAGTATCCTCTTGATTCGACCGAATGAAATTGAAGGATGAACAATGTCAAATACATACGTCCAAACATCCAAGACTTAGTGAACAGATAACCTCGACCCTATAACCAAAATGTCCACCATGATGCCCGAGGAATCAGAAGACAACCCAATGATGACCACCAAGAACATGAGTACAATTGTGCCAGGAAAATCAAGCAACTAGCAGGATCCTTTGAAGCTTATCAAAGAGATGCAATGCTAGATGTAGGAGATGCAAAGGAGGCACGAAGAAGAGTTAGCGACACTGAGAGTCAAGAATGCGATCACTCGCTAGGAAAAAAGGGCCAAACATTTCATGTCGGGTGATCCTGGACCGTCGAACTTGAACAAGCAAGTGGAGGGACCAAACAAGACAGTCCAGGAGGAAGCATAGCAGCAAGCAATGGAGCTCCTTTGGTACAAATGGTCCATACGGTCGACCTGCTACCATTTACCCAAGCTATCATGGAGACGCCCATGCCCGAGCGATGGACGCCTCCAACATTCGAGAAGTACGATGGGTCAACTGACTCGAACGAGCATTTTAAGATGTTCTTCAAGTGACCCCGTGTGGTGTAGAGCCATCTCTTTATCTTTGAAAGGATTGCGTTGGCGTGGTTCAACTCCCTACCACCGAACTCCGTGGATAGTTTCACCGCCCACACCTTATTTGTTTGGTTGTACTAGGGATGACAATGGGTCAGATCGGGCACGGATAATGCATACCCGCAACTTAACTCACAAAACAAAAATCCAACTCACAACCTGTCCGTTACCCGCGCCGGTACCCGCTTAAAAAATACTCGTGGATACCCTTAAAATTTTTTAAAAATATATTTTAAATATTTTTAAAATAAAATTTAAATAAAATTACAAAATATATAATATAATATAAATTAAAATAAATATAAATTAAAATTTAATTTTCATTAAATTTATCCTAACCCCCAATTTGTAAGAACAAAACTATAAGTATAGAACTCCAAGATCAGAATCGTAGAGAAAACCCAAAAGCACTACAAGACTAAGAATTCCAAAAATTCCCAAACCAAAAAAGAAGATAAACTCCAAACTTGCTACAAGGTCAAGAAAAACCCCAATCCCAAAAACCTTAACCCTAAATTGTGAGAAATAGATGATTTTCCCACTGTGCTAGAATAAAGATAGAGAAGAAGCTTGAAGCTTCTGGGTTTGCTCGCGAGAAATGTAATAGAGAAGAGATTGGGTAAAAAACTCTTAATAAAGTTTATGAGAGAAACCAACAATTGGGCAATTGAAATTTTTAATTAGGGTTACGTTGTTTTTAATTGTAAAGCTTTCCCACTATTTTTTAAGAGTAATAAAACGTAAATTTAATTTTAAAATATATAAATTAAATTATTATTATTATTTTTTATGGGTAACGGGTACCCGCAGGTCAGATAGTATAATACTCACACCCGACCTATTTAGAAGTGGGTATTAAAATACACATTACCTTTTACCCATAGGTAATAAATATCCGTACATAGTAACTACCCGTTAAAATTTTTATTCGTGGGTATCTAGGACGCAGAATTTTTTTGTCTATCCCTAAGTTGTACACAGCTAGTCAGACCCAAAATCTGACAGCTCATGCTTTGGTCAGCATAAAACAGGAGAAGGATTAGTGCTTACGAGCTTTCATGGACAGGTATAACAAAATTGCACAACAAATCAAGGATTTGAGCCAAGAATTGGCCTTATAACATATTATGACGACTTTGAGAGTTGGACTGTTCGCCAATTATCTTTGGATGAAGCCAGTAAAAACTATGAAAGAATTGATGAAGCGACAACAAAGTTTATGCGAGTGGAGGACATATGAGAATACCGCAAGAAACAACAACAGGACATCGTGGGCTCAAGTGGCAAGAAGAAGGAAGGGAAGAAGTAGGTCGTTGGCGATGATAAAGGGAACAACTCCCGACCGAAGGATCTTTCTCAGAGGCCAAATTTCCCGCAATACACGCCTTTGAATGCACCAAGGGTAAGGATTTTGCAAGAGGCATTGAGTGTAGACTTTCTCCCATTCGTGAAGAAGATAAACTCTACCATAAGAATTATTGACAAGAAGAAACACTATGGCTACCACCGAAACTTGGGCATAACACAGAGAAGGGCTCAACCCTCTATGATAAGATCGATGAGTTTATTCAAGTGGATCATCTCCAAAGATACATGACTGTCCATTCAAAGAGGAGCCCTCCACTTAGACTCCTTAGACGAAGACACGAGAACGACCAACGTTATTACCTTAAAATGAGAGAGAGATGTGGATGCTCGATTCTTTAAATAAGATTGAGAGTAATGGTGAAAATGGCGTTGAGCCCCACCAGTATTTATAACACGAAATAGGGGTCTAATGGACCAACCTCAACTATTGGATAAAACAAGATCTAACGATCCTTATTGCACGACTCTTCATTTTCAGTTATGCACGAATACCAACACGCTAGGTGTCCCCATCCTAGTGGTTGTAACAACTTCTCAACTACTACACCACCTTGAATCACGGTCAATGGTTACAACCATTCAGCCAATTGGTAACGAAAAGACCAAAGCACTCCTCAATGCGCCCAAAACAACCTCCATCTTATTAAACCCCTTTTCATCATGATATGCTTGGGTTTGGAGGGCATGTGTACCATATGATTACCCAATCAACATAGGATAGGATAATCATATGACCAACCACTCTACAAACATGACCTTAGTGATTACCAGAGACCAAATTGTTGAAATATGTAGGTCAAACGGTCACCATTCAAGATAAGTATACCTAATTTTGATTAACTTATGGTAAAACACGATTAGTACCAATTAGGCCATCAATAATTCGAAGTCCAATCCGAAATTTATAAATACAAGTTTGAGATAACTATGTAGATGATTACATATTTATTATGCATTAACTACTTAAATTGCTAGATCTTTACTTACATTTGCATTGAAGTAGTTTCTTCAAGTAATCTCCCAATTCGACTGAACGAAATTGAAGGACGAACGATGACTAGGTTGGACATCCAGACATGCTAGACTTAGTGATATATAACATTGATCTCATAACTGAAACAATGACCATTGACATCTTTTTTGTGTTGGGACGACGCATTATTGTAGTTATGTTTGGGATGCTACAACATTGTTATTATCTTGATTATTGGTTCATGTTTGAATTGTTGATCTTAGTCTTTCTCACTCTTATTCTCGTTGTTGTTTGATTAAAACTTATTACCTTTATTTTATTTTTATTTTTAATATTTTTTTTTGTTACCAAAGCTGATTTCTGAAATATAGGTCTCAGTTAAGTAAAACCTAATTTTTTTGTTTTACATTATTTATATATACTTTGATTTTAAAAATAAAATATAATAACAAAAAAACCGTGCTGAAACCTGTACTACTAGTTACATTAGATAGATACTAGCATATATCTAATATTTTCGTAACAAAACGTACTAAAGTGTATTATACTATAATTGGTAAAAATTAAATTACCAAAAGAAGTATATTTCCTTTGAATAGTAAGCTAATCACTTGGGAATGTATGAAATTAATTTTTCTCCACTTAATTATTGATTTCACAAAGTAAACTTGCCTATTCTAATTATATATTATAAATGAATAACTGACACAAAAATTATCAATATTATAAACTTATTTATTTACTTTATTGAGTTTGTTTTTAGATTGCATTTGAGTTATATGTTACTTTTTTATTTTTGAATTGTCTTTGGAATTTAAGATTAATTTAGAGTGAAATTTATTCAAATTTCAATTAAAAAATTGTAACTATTTTTTTAAAAACTTGTAATTATAAATAAGTCAATGAGTCAACCCGTTTAACTCACAAACCTGTGGTGAGTCGAACCAGATTCGAAATTTTTTGGCTCGCTAATAAATGAGTCGTGTTGGATTAGTCACTATTGTGCACTTGAATGAATTTGGAGGAGAGTGATTGAGTGGATTTGAAGATTAATTTTTTTTTTGTTTATTTGAATGAATTTGGAGGTAAGTGATAATGAATTTGGAAGCAACCTTTGTGATAATTAGTGTAGGATTTGATTGATGATTAAAAAAATTTACTTCCAAATCTACTCTCACCTACCTCCAAATCCACTCAAATAAACAACAAGAAAATTTATTTTTAAATCCTCTTAAATTCCCAAATCCATTCAAGTGAACAAAGCCTAGTGACCAATCAATGGTGGATTGGACCAGATGACCCTTTTTAACCTATCTAGTTTTCATGCAACTCCTTTGAATACAAGAATAAAAATATATAATTTAATTTATTATATATGATTTCAATAAAAGATAGTTATAACTTACACATAATTAATTATAAATTAATAGCATATTTAATTACATATGAAACTAAAACTTACGTTAATTAATTTAATTTAGATTATATTCACAGTTGATTGAATTACAATGTAATCAATCAACTAAATCTTTTAAAATATATAAGAAACTCATTAACTAAACATACCAATATACATATTTATGATTGAAATTTTGGGATATTACATCAATATATTTTTTATAAATATAATGAACTAAAGAAGTATGTGACCTGAATGAAAACCTGAGATATAATTTTGGAGGCATCATAGTCTTAAATTGTAATAAAGATTAGCTTCTTCTTTTTCATCTGATTATTTTGCAAATTAAACTATGATAGCATATGTTATATGTAGGATAATAATGATTCAGGTAGGATAATACTTATTTGTTATCTAATGGTAAAAGAAAATTCATCCATGTTTTATTATTCCTTAAATATTCATTTAAAAGTATTTATGGATGTTTTAAAATTTGTAATTACTAGTGTATATTGTAACATCCCGATTATATAATAACAAATATTATATAATAAAGACGTCATCATTCAAATATAGAGAACAGTCAGAATACGACGTGTAATTTAAGTACGAAATTACAGTCATCCAAAATAAAAGAAACGGAAATTCAAACTTAAACATTTTATAGATTCGAACACTACACGTGTTCAGATAGGAAATCCTAAGAAGACTACTCCGCAGCCTCAGTATTCTCCAGCTCTTGCTCCAAAGGACTCTCCTCGACGACATCTGCTCCCATCCAAGTGGATGATCATCGCCAAAGAAATATATCCAAATTGGCACACAACACAAACAATGCAAGGGTGAGCTAGATATAAAATCATGTTATCATACATAGATTTATATACAGAAATATTTAGGCATGCTTATTAAACCACAATCCACATATTCACACGACTCATATTTACACTCGCATAGTTCAGCTGGCACTCCCCAACACTATGCAAGGTAAATTCCCAACACACGACTCATCCGGATTTGTATAACTGTCGAACTATTGGTCGTCTTTGCACTTGCATAGTTCAGCTGGTCTTTCTCCAACACTAGCAAGGTAAATCCCCCAATCTGTCTATGTCTAAATTCAAAGACTATAGACGAGGACCTCCCTCTACTCTCACCACTCACATTATTCTTCTCTATTTGAGTATGAACAATGCTTTGAGTTTAGGGATAGACATACCATTTCAAAGCTCCTACAATTATACAGAACAACCACGATACTCTACATAACCACTTTCATCCATCTCTCCCCAAGATGTCTGAATCATACTCAAACCCACATTTACATTTACAATCAAATCATCACAGTAATTTATCATATTTCACATTCATTCACATACTTTCACCCATATCACTTCTCAATATATATATATTTATTCCAAATATTAATACACATAATTCAACTCAAAAGAAAAATAAAATTTAGACAATAAAATTTGTAGAATACTATTTGGAAGGTCACTATTCACTCAACCCATTCTGGAACGAACGTTACTGGACGAACGTTGTTTTCCAAGCATTTAAGCCGAACATTGGACGAACGCTAAGGGACGAACGCTCAACAACAGGCCACACACTGGACGAACGCTCAACAACCGAAACGCTTCTCTGGACGAACGCTGCGGACGAACGCTCAACAACCGAAAGACTTCTCTGGACGAACGCTGCTGGACGAACGCTCAACAACCGAAACACTTCTCTGGACGAACGCTTCGGACGAACGCTCAACAACCGAAAGACTTCTCTGGACGAACGCTGCTGGACGAACTCTCAGCGTATTTCTGGCGAGCAACTTGGACGAACGTTCTAATTTGGCCGATTGTGCGAACGCTCAGAACAAAACCGAACGTTCAAAATTTGGCTTATTTGGACGAACGTTCAGAAAATAACGAACGTTTATAAATTTGGCTAATTTGGACGAACGTTCCGAAAAATAACGAACGTTCAAAAATTTGGCTAATTTGGACGAGCGTCTAATTTGGCTCATCAAATTGGACGAACGCGCAGAATTATGCAGAAACGCAAACAGTTTTCCAGAAAACGCAGAAACCCATTTTCACTCCCAAAATTCTCAGATTTGCACCAAACACAGTATAATTCAACAATCAAAACGCAAAATATCTAGCTCCCCTTACCTCTTGAAGACTTCCTTTGTGAATTCTTTGAGTCTATCTCCTCCAAAACTTGCAGCTCCAAGCAATTCCACCAAGCTTTGAACTTCTCCTTCTTTTACAAAAATGGCAGCAAGGTAGCAAGGATTCTTCCTCCTCCAATGCATAAACCCTCCCAGTGCAGAGCCCCTCTTCTCCTTTTATTCTCCTACGCACAGTGGTTGTTGAATGGTGCCAAATTGAGCGCAAAACACGGAGAGTAAAATCTGGTGCTGCTTTTCCTAATTTTCCCAATACAACAAAACTTGCAGCTAGTGCTTGGCCCCCACCCCTTTTTAAAATAATAAAATAATAAAAAGAAAACAGGGCCTTTACATATATCGCTGATATTTTAAAAAAATATATTTTATAAATTTTTAAAATAAAATAAAATATAAATTAAATTAAATATAAATATAAATTTAATTTTAATTTTAATTAAATTTAACTTAATAAAATATAAATTAATTTTAATTTTAATTAAATTTAATTTAATAAAATATAAATTAAATTTTTATTTTAATTTTTTTATAATTAATAAATATATATTGATATGAATAATATGGTACTCTACCCTATAGGTAAATATTAAAATATTCACTATTTTTTATCCATAAATAATGAATCTCTACGAGTAATAGTTATAAATTTTATCTATGAATACACAGTTATTTTTGTCATTTTTAACTATGTGATCTAATATCTATTCTTTGCATTTACTTTGTAAATTATCAGTTACAATCTGTAATTGTCAAAGACTTTCAGGGGATCCTATGCCCGATAATCTCCATCCAAGGAAATGGAAGAAATATCTAAAAAATTATTACATGAAAGGAACTTTAAATAGAGAAAATGACATCACAAATTGGCTGAATAGCAGGGACAGTTATCAAACAAAAGAGAAACTCACAATTATCATCAACCAGAAAAATTATACAACATAAGATTTCCTTCTTTTGTCTGACACATCGTTTCACAGTTCAAAGATTCAACAACACCCACTAAAAGCAATGCAGAGCCACACATTCAGATATTTTTTCCGCCACTAATATTGCTTTAATAAAAAAATTTCAAATTAACTCATTGCAAATTTATTTTTCAGAATAGCATTTAGGGGTCAGAATTTCACTTTTCGAAAATCGAATTTTCAGTCTATTTTTTTATCATTAGTTATGAAAGTTTCTTAGAATTCAATTTTTTCAGGATTTGATATATTTCTTTTTTTTTTTCATTTGTCTTTGATGGATCTTGATTAAAATATTTCACTATGGGAGGTCAAAATTCGATCCTTAAGGAGTCAAATTCCAACTTTTTGTGTGACGTTTGATATTGTTGAATCCACACCAAAATTAAACTAAATATGCGAAAAACATGGAAATTTGGTTTTCAAGAAAAAATAAATATTCTGATGTGCTACAGTATTCCATGTTATTATAAAAAATAAACTACAAATGAATCCTTAACATTTACAAAAATTTATAAATATCATAAGAACAACAAATACATATAATTAAATAACTATAAGTATATAACTGTTAAAAGAAAAAGCGATTAATTCAATTTATAATATATTTCTTGTGTAAAATATTAATAGATAATTCAATAAAAACTTGATAAATATATTCAACAAATACAAATTTTATCAGATAAACTCTAACTCAAGTTAAAAAATTAAACTTAATTTAATTTTAAAAAACGTGTTTATAAGTATTAAGATAGTCTAAATTAACCTTATCTTTTCGGTCAATAACTTTTATTTGGTTTATAATTATAATTTTTATATTTCAATTTAAAAACTTAATATAAAAAATTATAATTAAATAAATTCAGCTGTTAATAAAATTTGCAAATACAATAATTTCATATGCTTTTGAAAAAGAAACAATTAAAAATAATAAATTAATTGCTTTTTCATGGAATATAAGATTTTGAAAACTCAAAGAGTTTGAATTTCCTCCTTTTCAAACTATAAGGAGGTAGGACCAAACAAGAAAGTTGATTCCGCAAATGAAAAACAAGAAAGTTTTGATCGTTATAAGGATGGGAGGAAGAAATCCAATAAAAGCATTATCATATGCAGGGAAATGCATGAGAGACAAATAATTTCAATAGAAAAATATAAGATTTTGTCCAATCAAAATATTTCTATTTCATTTATTGAAAACAAGTGCAATAATTTACATTTGATTGACCGATGAACAATTTATTTAAAATAATGTTAGTGAGGTGAAAATTCTCCATAAAAAGTGTTAATATGGTGACATTAATTTGTTTAATTCATTATTATAATAGTATATTCAATTTATTAATATTTTTATATAAAATTGTACATAAATAAAATCGATGTATAATACCAATTATTTTAGACAGATTATGATTCATCTCTTACGTATTATCTTATCATTAAATTATTTTAAATTATCTTTTATTTTGATAATTTCAAATTTTATCTTATAAGTTGATGTAATAAAATTTATTAGTTTATTATCATAAAAGTATGTAAATTTATTTTAAGAAAACTTTTTTTTATCAGAATTACAATTATATCTTTTTTAACTTAAGGCAATTTTAGATTTTATTTTGTTCCTAAACAATGTCGGTCTATATTTTTAACAATCTAATCTCTCAAACTTTTATTAACAATACTTATAAACACTTTTTATATATTCACAATAAAAACATAAGTTTCATCTTTACATATTCAAAATGTTAATAAAACTATTTTTTATAATGTCCTTAGTGTGTTCATCACGAAAATAAAATCAATAATTTCTAATAAGTTCCATAATATATTTATAAGAAAAACTAATATATACAAGACATATTGATCTAGTTTGGTTAAACTCAAAACAAAATGATAACACAGTTTGGTTAAACTTGAAATAAGTGCTTTAAAAATAATCATATATTTAAGAGTAGATTATATTTTCACATTGAAATAAGTAAAAAAAATATACAGATTTTAAAATGAACAGATTATACAAACACATAAAGAAAAGCCAAAATATGCTGATTATATTAAAACCACCTTTGTTAAGTAAGCTTATACAGACTCATATAATAAATACGCACATGCTATACTAGGTCCCTACTCTAGTCGAATGGGGTGCTTTACAGCAATACCTTTTTGGTCTAGGGTTCAAGAAAAGACAGTTTGTGTGTGTTAATAAATCAATGATTGAATTGAGCTTAACTAGATCTTCGGCTCCATTAAGTCCTTCTATGCTTCTGGTCTTTCAAAACGGATGTAGTCATACATAATGCCTTGAAAAGGACTCATACCTTTTGTTTGTCTAAGATAGATGGTGTTGCTTCCTTCCACCAACACACTGCTTCCTACTTCAATACTATAAGGCCAATACAATCCATGGATGCCATGTCTTGCTATTGCATTATCCTGACCTATTAATCCCGTAGAAAAATGTGGAGGACGAGCCACAGGGTTGTTGAACCTAACCTATTAACACATGACATAATGTTCGTGAAATTATAGCTCATACCAAACCCAACAACTACATATAATTTATAAACACACTCATATCTCAACTTACCATCAAGTTAGAACGTGTAGCTGAGGCCAAGGCAAGTCGCAGTGTGTAGATGCCTCTCATAACAAATGGGAGATGAAATTTAATCTCCCATACTGTTGGATGATATGAGTTGTTTCCGATGTTCCTGCATTTGGATTTTAAATTATAAATCAAATCTCAACAATAATAGCTATATATAGTTATTAGATCAATAAAATTAATGATATTAATCACCTGGGAACTTGAGCATAAAACCAATCTTTACTATAATCACTCGCGCCAACAGTGTAAGTGAGGTCCTCATTTGGATATAACTCGTTGTAACGCTTCCATAATCCATATTGTCTAAACCTGTTAGTGGGAAAATTAACGTAAGAGAAACTGAAAATGGGATGCAGGCGAAAAGCTTAAGCAGTTGCTGATTGAGTTTTGAACTAACTTGTGCAATGGTTTTTCTATGTATAATCGGTTTATGAGGTTAGGATAAGGATTTGGAACGTGGAACTCTGCAGCAGAGCGATCTGGGATGCCAATTTCCCATAAGGTTGGTCCATTTCTTGGAGGATTGTATATGAGTGAACCCAATTGGATGATACATCCTATAATACACAGTGCAAACATGTTAGTGACAATAATCTGTCACACAATAATCGTAGATGAAATTCGTGGAAAATTACGTACCTGGTGTTATGGTTATGGTAGTGTTATATTTATAGTCTCCAAAAACTCCAGGAATCCATGCATATAAATTGTAGTCCCCTGGTACAATATTTGCTATAGAGAAGTGGCCAAGTTTAGCAGCTTGAGTCCAGAATTGGTAACCCTGAAAGAAATGGTAAAGTAAAAGGAACACATTTTTTAGTGTTTCATTGGCTAGTTTTTATTTTCTATTCCGTGATTGGAACGTAATGGAAACTATAAATGAATACCTTGCTTTGTCTCTGCCATGATCCCACGTCTCCTGGAAGTGCCAAACCAATGTGGGCATTTTCGCCATATAAAAATGTGCCTCCTTTAACGTGTCTGGTGGTAAAGGCAAGCAACATTAATATTTCGTATCAGAAAAATATTATAAGATGAAATATTATTTGATGAACATGTATGTACCTGTCTTGGACGAGTAATTGTCCTTCCACTCTTCCCCTTTTATTTGTAGGGACAAAATCCTCTGATTTAGGGAAATCATAAGGCCATCTATTGATTTCCTTTGATAGCTACGTGAATGAAAAAAAAGTCATCAATCACATTAAAGTCTGATATAAGAACATTTTTAATGTGGTATTGAAGGTTGTTAGTTGTGGTACCTGTTGTACAGCATCACTCCAGAGGACTTGTTCTGAATGATGAACCCTTGAAACTGAGTTAAGATAAGCAAAAACGGGACCATATACTTTCTTGAAGGGTTCTCCTTCGTGTAATGTCATGGTTACTTCCTTCCCAGAGTAGTGAGTGGTATGGAGTATCTAGACATAAATAAAATCATCAAATTATATATGAAGCTATTATTATGACGAAGATGATGATGAGAAGTTCTGAACTTACATTAAGAGTGACAGGGCCAACATGAGAAGTAAGGCCTTGCCTAATTGGGCCACCACTACGAAACTCATTACTTGGTGTGATCATCCAAAAGCCCACTGACTTATTGTTCTTGAAGTCCAAGTTAATCCACCCATGAACTTTGTTGTCTTTGTTCTCACAAGAGTATTGATATTTGTCATCAACCTGATCATAGCCCAATCCCACAACAAAATAATCACACACAATATCACCTTTAAAAAGTTAATTTTTCTATAAAATATATGAAAAGATTTTCTGAAAAAAGTAGAGAGGAGTACCTCTCCTTGAAGCTGAGGGTTACTAGGATTGGTGATTAGAGCAGCTTCATCATAATCAAGGCGTTGCCCTGTAGATCTATCTTCTGCTGTTGGCATGACTCGCTGCCTATCATCTGCTATAGCCATGTAGTGGAACCTGTGCAGGTCACATTTTACTATTGGTCACTGTTTTGGACATTTTAAGATTATGATTACAAACAACACTCATAAAAATATATGTTCGTGGCACTGCTTTTCAACTTACCTATCTTTCTGCAGCTTGAAAACAATCCTAATGTGATCAATCTCCGTTGCAGGAAAATCTTCAGGATGCTCAAATATACCATATATGTATAATCCTGAACTACCTCTTCGTAAAATATATCTGCAAAATTCGACCATTTCATAAATTGTTGGTCATGTGTTAAATTACTTTTTAAAATAAACATGTAGTTGAGCATGACCTAAAAAAAACTACCTTTTGTCTATGTTTAAGGGAGGACTTGAGTTGTCCTTGTTCCACGTTCTGGAAAACGAAAGTTCTACTTCATTCTTGTTAGTCTCTATAACTGAAAATCTACTCCCTTCAATTCTGCGGATCCAACATATATGCTTAAATTTCATGATTCATTATGTTATCATCAAATCTACGATGACATCATGAACCCATACATTTATAATCTTTTTTTTTTCATAGATATGAATATGGAAAAAGATAGGGATACTTTTATAACATTTTTTTATAACCTTTTAACATTATCTACGTGTTATATGATTGGTTTAAAATTACTCCGCAGTCAATAATAATAATAATTATAAATACTAACATGGACAATCACGAAATATAGATAGTGTTAAAATATTATAAAAAAATATTATTAAAGTATTGTTATTCGTGGAAAAAGATTTACCCCCAAAGTTTTGAAGTGGCTCCAGGTGAATTCCAGACAATGTCAAAATACCTGCAAAGACGAGGACTTTAATATTATCTGTGAGTTAAATAATTGCTTTGTTTGGTTTTTGAAAAGCTAAACTTTTTAATTTGTTTGAAAAAGGATGGGCTAAAAAAGGAGTTATTGAATATAAGTTAAAGACGACATAGGTATATACGTACCCTCTGTTGTTGAAGTTATTGCGACCTTCAAGCACATTTTTTATTCCATTATATGATATTCCAAGGATAGTGCCCTCCGGATTTGAGAAAGTTACACGAATGATGCCATTTTGCACTGTGATCTGAGGGCATAAGATAAATTAATGAAAGTTGCCTCATTTGGTTACAGGTCATGTTAAAATTGGATATTTAATACCTGCTTGTTTTCTATATGCAATTTGACTTCAGGATTATTAAATGCTACGTCAGAACCTTTGAACTCACTTAAACTCCTGCAATTGGAAATATAACGTTGAGTGAACAATAAGTTATGATTGTTTTGTATGTGTAAGGTTATTTCAAAAAATAATCAATTGCATAATTGATAACGATATATTAAAATTATACAAAATAAAAGTAATTATAATTATTTACAACTTATATTTTATATTATTTGGATTCCAAAAAGTGTCATAGTAAGAATCAACAAATCATGTATTAAAGGTATTGTCTTTTGTCCGTCTCAATTTTGTCAAAAAAAAATATATTATTAAGATGAAGAAATATTTAAACTATTTCAAACGTCTACTCCTAAACAACGTGAGAATATGGGATGTAATGAAAAGAAATAAATATATATAAATAAAATTTTATATATTATTAATATAAAATTATATATAAATTTTTGTTTAAGATATGAAAAAAATCTTATTGAAGAAGAGATGGTAAATTTTTATTGAAAAACATGTTAATAATTATTGTTTAAAATTGAATGTACACGAGGAAAGACAAAGAAACATAGAGATTATTGGGTTAAGAAAAAAGATTACAGTAAGAGAAAAACCTTGAGGCACAGCGAATGAGTAAGAAGCAGAAGTGTATTATTCCCCCTAATAGGAGAAAACCAGTTTTCTTTGTGAAAACCATAATTTTTATCTTGATATCTGGATGTTCAAGCAAACCTTTCAATTCAACCTAGTCGTAAGATGCTCCAATTTGTTAAAGAAAGAACTATGTAAAAAGTTGGACTAGCGTTGGAAATATATACTGTAGTAGAGATAAGTTAAGATTTTATTTCCCACTAAATATATTTATTATATAAATTTGAAGATAATAATTAATTAAACAGTTATCTTTCTCAATGTATTTTCATCAATAATAACTCGGTAATTTATTAAAAATTATAATCTTGTAGAAATAAGATAATAAAACAGATAAATTCAAATTGTATTGCATTTAGGCCCGAATATTGGTTGAGTCAGATTCGAATCTAATATAAGTAATTCAATATAATAGAAACTTAATATTTTATTATTTATATTAGATTATTTAATTTATCGGATTAGACTAACCGTTCGGAATTAAATTGATTGGATTATTCAGATTATAGGTGATCAATTTAATTTTTTTTATAAATAAAATAAATGTATCTCCAAAAAAAAATCACTTATGATATTAGTAATTTCTTTATAATAGACTATAATTTTATCTGGCTTATTATTAAATTTAACAAATTATATCATATCAAAATCAAAATTTAAAATGTACTTCCAAATTTATGAACATTAAAATATCTTACAACATTATAACCAGTATCCAAATCTGGCTATCATTATTTTATTTTATATAATATTATCTCTTCATCACACCCTTGGCCAAACTTTGCTTTGGTTTTTTAAGATTTAACAAATTTGCGTTTTATTTGTTGATGAGTAGTTAGTTGCATTCAACAGGATACAAATAATTAACTATACCTTTGGTAATTTTCAAACTTAAGATATTATTGGATAGTTAGTTAAAATACTAGTAGTGATGTGATCAACGTAGAAATAACTAATAACACCAACTGTGTCGAATTTACAAATACCATTAAACTAACTTGTCATTCTTATTATAATTAATTAATTTATTTTAATTGCCTACTTAATATATGAATGTATTAATTTGATTTCTCTATTTTTGGTATTTGTTTTATGTATTGAAAAATTTTCCAATATATATTTAATAAGATATTGAAAATGTGATTCATTTTAAATAATTTTTTATCTTTATATATATATATATATATATATATAATTTTGGATATATAATTTCTTTTAATAAATATTTTGAAATTGAATTCAATTTTTTACAGAAATATCTTCGTACTATATCTATATATCTATATATAAATATATCTATATATCTATATATCTATATCTATATCTATATATATATATATATATATATATATATATATATATATATATATATATATATATATATATGGGATATCCAAAAGAAAATAACGTTGATATTTTTAAAAATATATTCTTTTTTTAATAGAATAATAATATTAATATAATATAATTTAAAATTATTTACTTATAAGATACTTATTTATTATTTATCATTTATTTTTTTATTGTGATGGATATTTATTCTTTTAGTCAATAAATTAGGTTAATTGATAAATTTATAAGTATATTTTTGGATTGATAATTCTAGTTGATTATTTTTGAGCCAATTACGTTTTAATCAATTATTATGGTTGATCATATTGATCGAACCCAAATTGATTAGCAAACCGATCAATATACCATAAGGCTAATTATTTAAACCTACATGTAGATCGACTAATTATAGAATAAAGGTCAAATTAACACTTAACTAATGATAATTATGAATGAATCAATTAATGTTGATTAAGATATGATTGGGTTGTGATCAGACTAGCAAAAAGGTAAAATCTCATAACAACTACTATAATAAATGTATAAGATATGACTGTTCACACATGCATGACTGAATTTAATATCCTTGTGATTGGTCACCTAGTGACTTAAGCATCGAAATACCTACAAACATCCAAGCGGTTTTGGACAAACTAGAAACCTTGAAGACTAAATGGACAAGAGTTAGGAGCGGTTCATGACAAGCTATTTGGGAGTTGAGAACACTTGTCTAGCCTTGTAGAAATATTTTAACGCCCACTGTGGGACTAATTGACCACTTGTCTACTACCACAGTCACCGCAAGGAACATAATGAGAAATGTTGTGGTAAAAGAGGTAATTGATTTCTATCTCTATGGTTGGGCACTCGCCCCGGCTAGTTGGCCTCATTCGCTCGGCTCGGCCAGTCAACCTCAACCAGTTGGCTTGTTCAACTCGTCGGCCTCGACCAACTGGCTTCAACCTCTCGGCCTCAATTACTATCGATTTTTCAATATCGAAAAATCGGCTTGGGTAGTCAACCTCAACCAGTCAACCTGTTCAGCCACTCGGCTTCAGCCAATTGGCCTCAATTAGTTGGCCTCTTCAACCTTTTGACCTCAACCATTCGGTCTCAACCATTCAATATTATTCATTTGGCTTTAACCATTCGACTGGGCCATTCAATCTTAACCTCTCAAACTCGATTTCTCTATTGACTTTCTAGTCTTAATATTTCGATTGGGCCATTTAGTCTCAACCATTTAGTTTTAACCGTTCATCTCGACCATTCTGCCTGAACCATTTAGCTTGGCGATTTGACTTCAGCCATTCAAACTCAACCTCTCGGCCTTAATTTTTGTTGACTTTTAATTTTAATCTTGATAGCTCGGCTTGACCAGTAGGCCTAAACCAGTTGTCTTGTTTAACCACTTCGCCTCGGCTAGTTTAGCCACTTCATCATGTTCAGCCATTTGGCCTCAACCATTCGGTCTTAACCTTTCGGCTCAATCATTTGGTCTCAACCATTCGACCTCGATTTCTCTATCAAATTTTCAATCTTGACATTTTGGTTCGGCCATTTAACTTCAATCATTCAGCTCAACCATTCTGCCTTAACCTATGGGCATCGATTTCTCTTTTTGACTTTTCAGTCTTGACATTTGGTTTTGGCCATTTGGCTTCAACCATTTGGCTTGTCCCTTTGGCCTCAACCATTCGGCTCGACCCTTTGGCCTCAACCAATCGACCATTCGACTCCAATCATTCGACCTCAACCTCTTGACCTTGATTTTTTTTGTTGAATTTTACTCTCTACATTTCGATTTGGCCATTCAGCGTCAACCATTTGATTTCAAGCGCGCGTTGCCACGAAAAATGCAATGAAGATGCCGACTCATGAGGCTATAACAAATCATGATGAGTTTGACTGGCTGCAAGATGATGTCGTTAGTAAGAAGAAGGAGACAACGAAGCAAGTAGAAGAAATGACGAAGGAACGCTATATGTTGTGATCGAAGATTATGAATTTGACCCACATGCTCGTCACTGACATGAGGAAGATCTCGACAAATGAAAAACATGAAAATATAGATATAAAGGGGAACTCAGTTATTCAAAAGTTGGTCATGGTCATGAAGAAGTCAGCTTAAGAAGACAACTAATGTAAAAAAGAAAAGAAGAAGTTAGCCACTAAGAAAGAGAAGAACCCAATTATTAATGAAAGAAACAAACTTGGTGTGGGATTATGCATATCAGGATATAGGAATGAAGAGTAAAAAGTCTGTTGAAGTTTATGAAGGAGTTTTGTGAGATAAACATTGAATGGATCCCACACAATTGGACATGTTTTGTAACTTGCATGACTTTGGTACATGGTTTAAAGTGATGGAGTGATGTTGATAAGTTGTGTTGTGATGGCTTTCCAGAGATAGGGGTGATGGCTTGATAGAGATAAGAGAAGTTTTTTATTATAAATCACCAAGTGAAGAAAGCAAACATGCACCACTGAGAACCACATATGTGAAATAGAGAGCTACAAAGTGTGTAGAGTGAAAGGAGAAAAATAAGAGGAAAAAGGGGGGATGCCATCGAGAAATAGTAAGAGATAAGGGTTAGTGTTATGTGCAGAACTGCACACCAAGTGTAAGATCCTTGAAAATATTTGTAAGGTAAAATACTAGATAAAAAAAATGAATAGTAAATTGTGAATAGTAAAAAATGAATAGTAAAAAGTGAATAGTAAAAAAAAAAAAATATTTTTGGAAAGGATAAGTGTTCCACGTAGCTTTGAGATCAGAATTTATCAAATTGCAAATAAAAAAAAATTATTTTTGTAATAGTAAAATGAATAAAAAAATGAATAGTAAAAATGAATAGTAAATTTTTTTGCTATAAATAGCCAATGGGGGGAGGCTGAAAATTTACACCAAAGAACTTAGAAAATTTTTGAGAGAAGAGAGTTGGAAGAAAATTCAAATTTTGCAAAGGGGATATTCTGGAAGTTTTCAGAGGGCGAGGGGATTAAGTCTGTAATAGAGGTAAGGGAAGCTAACCTTGAGTATCTCCTTTTGTATTATCTTAAGCCTTGAATATGCTATATGTTGCTTTTGTATGATCTTAAATCTTGATTATGGAGTATTTTGTTTTTGTATGATTTTGAATTTAAATGAGAGTATGCTTTTGTGTTGATATCCGAGTGTGATAGTTGTAAAACGTGATATTGATTATGTTATGTCATTTGTATGTTATTAGTTGTTTATTTTTGTATTTTGGAAGGATTAGAAATTGTCTAACCGGCTCTGCCAGATTCAATTTCTTGTTTCCCCAAACATTCTATTGTTTTCCTTATTTATTTTTATTGTATTTTGGAAGGATTAGAAATTGTCTAACCGGCTCTGCCAGATTCAATTTCTTGTTTCCCCAAACATTTTATTGTTTTCCTTATTTATTTTTATTGTATTTTGGAAGGATTAGAAATTGTCTAACCGGCTCTGCCAGATTCAATTTCTTGTTTCCCCAAACTTTCTATTGCTTCAGTTATTTATTTTATTGCACTTTTGGAAGGATTAGAAATTGTCTAATCGGCTCTGCCAGATTCAATTTCTTGTTTCCCCAAACTTTCTATTGCTTCAGTTATTTATTTTATTGCACTTTTGGAAGGATTAGAAATTGTCTAACCGGCTCTGCCAGATTCAATTTCTTGTTTCCCCAAACTATTTATTGCTTTACTTATTTATTTTATTGCATTTTTGGAAGGATTAGAAGTTGTCTAACCGGCTCTGCCAGATTCAACTTCTTATTTCCCCATACATGTTATTGTTCTTGTTATTTAATTATATTGTATTTTTGGATGGATTAAAAGTTGTCTAACCGGCTCTGCCGGCTCTGCCAGATTCAACTTCTTGTTTCCCCATGAATTTTTATATTAAGATTATTTTTATAATTGTCAAATATTGTATTCTTCTATGACCATTTATTGTAATGTTTTATTATTGTTAATTGTTTATAATTATCTTGTATGAATTCTATTATGGATGTTTATTGTGATGAATTTATTGAATGAGTTTGTTGGCTGAAATTGATCTTGTTGGGAGGTTTGGAATAAGGGTTCTGTAATAACTTGTATATGGGTATTAAATAGATATACAGATACTGGTTGAGGTTGTTGTGAGAAGAAGTAAAATTAAGCATTTTAAGATTTAGAGCATAAGAAAATAAGGTAGATAAATTAAATAAATAAATTGTTAATTATTGAGGACCTCCCTTTGTTGGTAGGATAGAGGAACCTTAAAAACCTGAGTTGGCACATCCCTGATCATAGAGCAGCCCTGGCCTGGTCCAGTCAGTTGTGACTAGTCATATGTGCTGGCGTCGAAGGTGAGTTTGATGCGTTCAGACATCTGGGTCCTCTCCGGTGACCAATTGGGGTAAAGAAAAATCTATAATAGGATGAAAATAAAATAAAACAAGTTGATTGTAGATGCATAATATTATCATGGTAAAAATTTCATATATATTTTATTTATCATTACATTGAGCCCAGACTTTAATATGTAGTTCTTAAGATATATTGATATATTTTGGTTGATCCATGATCTTTGTTTGGTGAAAATATGTTGAGTTATACTCGTTATGGGCAAAATGAGTTTATAATATGAAGCATGATATCTGGCAATATGTTTGATTTATTGATACCAAAACGGGTGATTATGAATTCATGATTAAAGAATGAACATGATTGAGTTAGGTGGATAAGAGGGTATGAATTGTTGGTTTTATGAAATGTTGGGGTGGATATGAGAAATCATTACTTATGAAATGATGTTTACTACCGGGAGTAGTTTGTTCGAGTTATACCATGAGAGTTTGGTATGAGCAAAGTAACACTTGAGGTTTATGAAAGCAGGCAGAAAGTGGTCTGACCATAAGGCTTTGACATAAACATATGATTCGTAAGTTTTATAGAAGCAGGCAGAGAGGGGTCTGACCATAAGGCTTCAGAAAGTAAGATATAGTATATAAGTGAGGCTTAAGGAAGCAGGCAGAGAGCGGTCTGACCATAAGGCTTCATGAGTAAGCATGGAATACTTGTAAGATTTATGGAAATGAGAAAGATGATTTTGATAATGATGAATTAATGACATCGGAATAATGATATTTTATCAATTGCAGAAATACATGATTATAATATTTTTATTACAAGTTTAATGATTTTATGATATGGTTGGCTTACCCTTATTTGTTTGTGCTATGATCATATAACTCATGTTATATGTGATTAGATAATGTTGCAGATGTGGTTGATAAAGCTTAGAGATGAGAGAGATGCGGGGAAAACCTTTCAGGGATTTTTGTAAAAAGAATAAATTTGTATTGGGAAGATTATGTTGTGTAAAATTTAAAAGTTGAAATGTCAACGGTGAAGACTATATTGTTTAAAGTTTGTAAGTTTGGTATTGTACTTTGGAGTAATTGAAATAAAGTTTGATTGTTTATATGAGGTATCAAATTAATTTAGTCTCTACTATCAGTAATACCCTTTAAAATTGTTTGGGTGTTACATTATGGTATCAGAGCAATGGTTTTCGAAAGTATTTTGGGACTATGGGGAGTGAAATTATTATTCTTAGTAAAACTATTAATTGTTATGATGAAAATGACTATTGGAGGAAATTGATATCATATGCTAAATTGTATTGTTATCTTTTTGAAGAAATCATTTAAACTCGACAAAGATGCAGCAACAACAAGTTGATCAAGTACCTCAAAATCATTCTAGCTTGAATGACTTCTTAAGGCATGATCCAACTAAATTTAATGGGGAGGCTACTCCTGATGAGGCTGACTCTTGGCTAAGGCAGAACGAGAAGATTTTTCGGGTAATAACTTGCTCAGAAGAACAAAAATTAACTTATGCATCATTTCTTTTGGTGGGGGAGGCTGAATATTGGTGGGAAAGTATGCAACAGTTGATGACGGTTCGTGGTGAGGCTGTGAATTGGGAGAACTTTAAGATAAGGTTCTTGGAAAAATATTTTCCAAACAGTGCAAAATTTGCAAGGGAGGCGGAGTTTCTGACCTTACAACAAAGGAGGTTATCAGTACAAGAGTACGTAGTAAAATTTAATTATCTCTCGAGGTTTTATACTCAGAATATCACAGAAGAATGGAGATGTCGAAAATTCGAGGGAGGACTAAGGCATGAACTGAAGAAGGTACTTATGCCATTGGAAATACAAGAGTTTCCAGCATTGTTAGAGAAAGCCAGAATGATAGAATTATTGGAGTTTGATCCAAGTAGAGTTTCCAGACTTGCCAAGGGAGAATCTTCAATGAAATTCAACAAAAAACCTTATGAAAAACCACAATTATCATATCGAGGAACAGTGAAGTGTTTTGAGTGTGGAGGGGCACATTTCAGACGTGACTGCCCTAAACTTATTGGGGAAAAAGTTGAAGGGAAGAGATGTTTCATCTGCAATGATCCGGGACACTTTGCTAATGTTTGTCCAAAGAAAAAGAAGGTGGGAGAACCACAACAACAAGATTCTGCTGAAGTAAAGCCCCGGGCAACAGGAAGAGTATTCGCAATGTCTGCAGAAGAGGCTACTAAGCCAGGTACATTAATTTTACACACCTGTATGTTGTTAGGAGAATGCGTATATGTTTTGTTTGACTCTGGAGCCACACACTCCTTTATATCCCTAGCATGTTTAGAAAGACTCGGATTACCGATGCTTGATCTAGGGTGTGAATTAGTAGTTTCTACACCAGCATCGGGACCAGTTACGACCAGTTCAGTCTGTGTCGGATGCCCGATCCAAATTGCAGGACGCAAGTTCAAAGTGAACTTGATCTGCTTACCCCTTCAAAATCTAGACATTATTTTGGGAATGGATTGGTTGACTGCCAATCACGTTCTTATTGATTGTGGGAAACAAAAGATAGAGTTTCTAAATTTGAACGATTTAGAACTAAGCTCAACTCGAGTAGTTGCGAAGGATATCAAAGATGGAGCTACCTGCTATGTGGTGTTAGCTCAGGAGAAAAGAGAGAATACTGAAGAACAAATCATCGGAATACCTGTGGTAGAAGAATATGTTGATGTTTTTCCAGAACAAGTACCAGGTTTACCACCTAGTCGAGAGATCGATTTCACAATAGATCTAATGCCCGGAGCTGGCCCAGTTTCTATGGCTCCATACAGAATGGCTCCTGCCGAACTAGTAGAGTTGAAAAAGCAAATCGAAGATCTGCTGGAGAAGAAGTTTATCCGTCCAAGTGTGTCTCCATGGGGAGCTCCTGTATTGCTGGTGAAGAAGAAGGATGGAAGTTCAAGGTTGTGCGTGGATTATCGACAGCTGAACAAGGTTACAATAAAGAACAAATATCCTTTGCCAAGAATCGATGATCTATTAGATCAGTTGAGAGGAGCAGAGGTGTTTTCAAAAATTGATCTCAGATCTGGGTACCATCAGATTCTGGTCAAGACGGAAGATGTGCAAAAGACGGCTTTCAGATCTCGCTACGGACACTTTGAGTACGTGGTAATGCCGTTTGGCGTGACGAATGCTCCAGCGATTTTTATGGACTACATGAACAGAATATTTCGGTCATGTTTAGATAAGTTCGTGGTAGTATTTATAGACGATATTCTTATCTATTCAGAGAATAAGGAAAAGCATGCAGAACACTTGAGGGTGGCGTTGGAAATTTTAAGAAAACATCAACTATATGGGAAATTGTCAAAGTGTGAGTTCTGGATAGAGAAAGTACAATTTTTGGGTCATGTGATTTCTGCTCAAGGAATCTCAGTGGATCCAGCAAAGGTGGAAGCTGTGCTAAAGTGAGAGCGGCCGAAAACTGTAACTGAAGTACGAAGTTTTGTAGGATTAGCCGGTTATTACCGACGTTTTGTTGAAGGGTTTTCCAAGATTGTAGGTCCTCTAACTCAGTTAACTCGTAAAGATCAACCATTTCTGTGGACTGACAAGTGCGAAGCCAGTTTTGAGGATATGAAGCAACGACTAACGTCAGCACCAGTATTAATCATTCCAGACTCTAGCAAATCTTTTGAGGTGTACTGCGATGCGTCATATCAAGGATTGGGGTGCGTCCTAATGCAAGGAAGGAGACCTGTAGCTTATGCATCTAGGCAGCTAAAGGCGCATGAGAAGAACTACCCAACGCATGACATAGAACTTGCAGCAGTAGTATTTGCATTAAAGACATGGAGACACTACCTCTATGGGGCAAGTTTCCAAGTTTTTAGTGACCATAAGAGTCTAAAGTATTTGTTCGATCAAAAGGAGCTGAACATGCGACAAAGAAGATGGATGGAATATATGAAGGACTATGATTTTGAACTTTTATATCACCCAGGAAAAGCCAATGTGGTGGCAGATGCATTGAGTAGGAGACAAGCTCAAATAACAACAATGATGGTGAAGGAGTTAGAACTGTTAGAAAAGTTACGTGATATGAACTTGGGGTTGCGGTTAACCCCAGATCATATATGGTGTGGTCATTTAGTAATCACTAGTGACTTCTTAGAACAAGTGAAGGTTGAGCAGTCGATGGATCAAGAGTTGCAGCAAAAGATCAGGTTGTTGGACACCGATCAAGCTAAGGACTTCGTTCTAAGTAAAGATGGCATCCTTCGATTTAAGAACAGAGTGTGTATACCTGCAAAGAGTGAATTAAAACATTTAATTTTAGACGAAGGCCATAAAAGTCGTCTTAGCATACATCCAGGTATGACTAAGATGTATAAGGACCTGAAAGAGTCATTTTGGTGGAATGGAATGAAGAGGGATGTGGCCGAGTTTGTAGCAGCCTGCTTGGTGTGTCAGAAGGCAAAAGTGGAGCATCAAAAACCGGGAGGGATGTTACGACAGTTAGACATTCCTCAATGGAAGTGGGACAGTATCTCGATGGACTTTGTAACACATTTACCAAAATCATCAAAAGGTCACGATTCTATCTGGGTTATCGTTGATAGACTAACCAAGAGCGCTCACTTTTTGCCCATTAATCAACGTATGTCTCTAGAAAAGCTGACGGAGTTATACATCAGGGAAGTAGTGAGGTTGCATGGAATACCTACAAGCATTGTGTCAGACAGAGATCCGAGGTTTACTTCAAGGTTTTGGCAGACGCTACAGAAGGCTCTGGGAACGCAGTTGAGGATGAGTTCGGCTTATCACCCTCAGACTGATGGTCAAACAGAAAGGACTATTCAGTCTTTGGAGGATTTGCTAAGAACTTGTGTATTAGATCATCTTGGAAGTTGGAATGAGATACTACCATTAGTAGAATTTACTTACAACAACAGTTATCATTCCAGTATTGGTATGCCACCATATGAATCTTTATATGGAAGAAGATGTAGAACTCCGTTGTGTTGGTTTCAAGATGGGGAAGCACTAACAGTGGGACCCGAGCTATTACAGCGAACCACAGAAAAAAATAAAATTAATCCAAGATCGGATGAAAGCAACTCAAAGTAGACAAAAGTCATATGCCGACAAAAGAAGAAGACCATTAGAATTTGAAGAAGGAGATCATGTATTCTTACGAGTAACACCAACTACAGGAGTCGGGAGAGCTATCAAGATGAGGAAACTGACACCAAAATTTCTCGGACCGTATCAAATTCTCAAAAAGATTGGGCCAGTGGCTTATGAGGTAGCATTACCACCTGGATTGGCAAAATTGCATAACGTTTTTCATGTATCCCAACTGAGGAAGTATATTCCAGATCCAAAGCATGTGTTAGAAGTTGATGAAATTCAGGTCAAGGAAAATTTAACAATGGAAGTTGGACCAGTGCGTATACTAGATGTTCAAATAAAAAAGCTAAGAGGGAAAGATATTCGCACAGTAAAAGTACTTTGGAATGAAGACACACAGGACATGACTTGGGAATTGGAAGAATTTATGATAAAGGAATATCCATATCTCTTTTGTAAGTAATATTTTGTTAGATAGTCTTTATTTAAATAAATAATTTTCGAGGGCGAAAATAATTGTTGTTGGGGAGATTGTAAGATCCTTGAAAATATTTGTAAGGTAAAATACTAGATAAAAAAAAATGAATAGTAAATTGTGAATAGTAAAAAGTGAATAGTAAAAAAAAAAAATATTTTTGGAAAGGATAAGTGTTCCACGTAGCTTTGAGATCAGAATTTATCAAATTGCAAATAAAAAAAAATTATTTTTGTAATAGTAAAATGAATAAAAAAATGAATAGTAAAAATGAATAGTAAATTTTTTTGCTATAAATAGCCAAGGGGGGAGGCTGAAAATTTACACCAAAGAACTTAGAAAATTTTTGAGAGAAGAGAGTTGGAAGAAAATTCAAATTTTGCAAAGGGGATATTCTGGAAGTTTTCAGAGGGCGAGGGGATTAAGTCTGTAATAGAGGTAAGGGAAGCTAACCTTGAGTATCTCCTTTTGTATTATCTTAAGCCTTGAATATGCTATATGTTGCTTTTGTATGATCTTAAATCTTGATTATGGAGTATTTTGTTTTTGTATGATTTTGAATTTAAATGAGAGTATGCTTTTGTGTTGATATCCGAGTGTGATAGTTGTAAAACGTGATATTGATTATGTTATGTCATTTGTATGTTATTAGTTGTTTATTTTTGTATTTTGGAAGGATTAGAAATTGTCTAACCGGCTCTGCCAGATTCAATTTCTTGTTTCCCCAAACATTCTATTGTTTTCCTTATTTATTTTTATTGTATTTTGGAAGGATTAGAAATTGTCTAACCGGCTCTGCCAGATTCAATTTCTTGTTTCCCCAAACATTTTATTGTTTTCCTTATTTATTTTTATTGTATTTTGGAAGGATTAGAAATTGTCTAACCGGCTCTGCCAGATTCAATTTCTTGTTTCCCCAAACTTTCTATTGCTTCAGTTATTTATTTTATTGCACTTTTGGAAGGATTAGAAATTGTCTAATCGGCTCTGCCAGATTCAATTTCTTGTTTCCCCAAACTTTCTATTGCTTCAGTTATTTATTTTATTGCACTTTTGGAAGGATTAGAAATTGTCTAACCGGCTCTGCCAGATTCAATTTCTTGTTTCCCCAAACTATTTATTGCTTTACTTATTTATTTTATTGCATTTTTGGAAGGATTAGAAGTTGTCTAACCGGCTCTGCCAGATTCAACTTCTTATTTCCCCATACATGTTATTGTTCTTGTTATTTAATTATATTGTATTTTTGGATGGATTAAAAGTTGTCTAACCGGCTCTGCCGGCTCTGCCAGATTCAACTTCTTGTTTCCCCATGAATTTTTATATTAAGATTATTTTTATAATTGTCAAATATTGTATTCTTCTATGACCATTTATTGTAATGTTTTATTATTGTTAATTGTTTATAATTATCTTGTATGAATTCTATTATGGATGTTTATTGTGATGAATTTATTGAATGAGTTTGTTGGCTGAAATTGATCTTGTTGGGAGGTTTGGAATAAGGGTTCTGTAATAACTTGTATATGGGTATTAAATAGATATACAGATACTGGTTGAGGTTGTTGTGAGAAGAAGTAAAATTAAGCATTTTAAGATTTAGAGCATAAGAAAATAAGGTAGATAAATTAAATAAATAAATTGTTAATTATTGAGGACCTCCCTTTGTTGGTAGGATAGAGGAACCTTAAAAACCTGAGTTGGCACATCCCTGATCATAGAGCAGCCCTGGCCTGGTCCAGTCAGTTGTGACTAGTCATATGTGCTGGCGTCGAAGGTGAGTTTGATGCGTTCAGACATCTGGGTCCTCTCCGGTGACCAATTGGGGTAAAGAAAAATCTATAATAGGATGAAAATAAAATAAAACAAGTTGATTGTAGATGCATAATATTATCATGGTAAAAATTTCATATATATTTTATTTATCATTACATTGAGCCCAGACTTTAATATGTAGTTCTTAAGATATATTGATATATTTTGGTTGATCCATGATCTTTGTTTGGTGAAAATATGTTGAGTTATACTCGTTATGGGCAAAATGAGTTTATAATATGAAGCATGATATCTGGCAATATGTTTGATTTATTGATACCAAAACGGGTGATTATGAATTCATGATTAAAGAATGAACATGATTGAGTTAGGTGGATAAGAGGGTATGAATTGTTGGTTTTATGAAATGTTGGGGTGGATATGAGAAATCATTACTTATGAAATGATGTTTACTACCGGGAGTAGTTTGTTCGAGTTATACCATGAGAGTTTGGTATGAGCAAAGTAACACTTGAGGTTTATGAAAGCAGGCAGAAAGTGGTCTGACCATAAGGCTTTGACATAAACATATGATTCGTAAGTTTTATAGAAGCAGGCAGAGAGGGGTCTGACCATAAGGCTTCAGAAAGTAAGATATAGTATATAAGTGAGGCTTAAGGAAGCAGGCAGAGAGCGGTCTGACCATAAGGCTTCATGAGTAAGCATGGAATACTTGTAAGATTTATGGAAATGAGAAAGATGATTTTGATAATGATGAATTAATGACATCGGAATAATGATATTTTATCAATTGCAGAAATACATGATTATAATATTTTTATTACAAGTTTAATGATTTTATGATATGGTTGGCTTACCCTTATTTGTTTGTGCTATGATCATATAACTCATGTTATATGTGATTAGATAATGTTGCAGATGTGGTTGATAAAGCTTAGAGATGAGAGAGATGCGGGGAAAACCTTTCAGGGATTTTTGTAAAAAGAATAAATTTGTATTGGGAAGATTATGTTGTGTAAAATTTAAAAGTTGAAATGTCAACGGTGAAGACTATATTGTTTAAAGTTTGTAAGTTTGGTATTGTACTTTGGAGTAATTGAAATAAAGTTTGATTGTTTATATGAGGTATCAAATTAATTTAGTCTCTACTATCAGTAATACCCTTTAAAATTGTTTGGGTGTTACATTATGGTATCAGAGCAATGGTTTTCGAAAGTATTTTGGGACTATGGGGAGTGAAATTATTATTCTTAGTAAAACTATTAATTGTTATGATGAAAATGACTATTGGAGGAAATTGATATCATATGCTAAATTGTATTGTTATCTTTTTGAAGAAATCATTTAAACTCGACAAAGATGCAGCAACAACAAGTTGATCAAGTACCTCAAAATCATTCTAGCTTGAATGACTTCTTAAGGCATGATCCAACTAAATTTAATGGGGAGGCTACTCCTGATGAGGCTGACTCTTGGCTAAGGCAGAACGAGAAGATTTTTCGGGTAATAACTTGCTCAGAAGAACAAAAATTAACTTATGCATCATTTCTTTTGGTGGGGGAGGCTGAATATTGGTGGGAAAGTATGCAACAGTTGATGACGGTTCGTGGTGAGGCTGTGAATTGGGAGAACTTTAAGATAAGGTTCTTGGAAAAATATTTTCCAAACAGTGCAAAATTTGCAAGGGAGGCGGAGTTTCTGACCTTACAACAAAGGAGGTTATCAGTACAAGAGTACGTAGTAAAATTTAATTATCTCTCGAGGTTTTATACTCAGAATATCACAGAAGAATGGAGATGTCGAAAATTCGAGGGAGGACTAAGGCATGAACTGAAGAAGGTACTTATGCCATTGGAAATACAAGAGTTTCCAGCATTGTTAGAGAAAGCCAGAATGATAGAATTATTGGAGTTTGATCCAAGTAGAGTTTCCAGACTTGCCAAGGGAGAATCTTCAATGAAATTCAACAAAAAACCTTATGAAAAACCACAATTATCATATCGAGGAACAGTGAAGTGTTTTGAGTGTGGAGGGGCACATTTCAGACGTGACTGCCCTAAACTTATTGGGGAAAAAGTTGAAGGGAAGAGATGTTTCATCTGCAATGATCCGGGACACTTTGCTAATGTTTGTCCAAAGAAAAAGAAGGTGGGAGAACCACAACAACAAGATTCTGCTGAAGTAAAGCCCCGGGCAACAGGAAGAGTATTCGCAATGTCTGCAGAAGAGGCTACTAAGCCAGGTACATTAATTTTACACACCTGTATGTTGTTAGGAGAATGCGTATATGTTTTGTTTGACTCTGGAGCCACACACTCCTTTATATCCCTAGCATGTTTAGAAAGACTCGGATTACCGATGCTTGATCTAGGGTGTGAATTAGTAGTTTCTACACCAGCATCGGGACCAGTTACGACCAGTTCAGTCTGTGTCGGATGCCCGATCCAAATTGCAGGACGCAAGTTCAAAGTGAACTTGATCTGCTTACCCCTTCAAAATCTAGACATTATTTTGGGAATGGATTGGTTGACTGCCAATCACGTTCTTATTGATTGTGGGAAACAAAAGATAGAGTTTCTAAATTTGAACGATTTAGAACTAAGCTCAACTCGAGTAGTTGCGAAGGATATCAAAGATGGAGCTACCTGCTATGTGGTGTTAGCTCAGGAGAAAAGAGAGAATACTGAAGAACAAATCATCGGAATACCTGTGGTAGAAGAATATGTTGATGTTTTTCCAGAACAAGTACCAGGTTTACCACCTAGTCGAGAGATCGATTTCACAATAGATCTAATGCCCGGAGCTGGCCCAGTTTCTATGGCTCCATACAGAATGGCTCCTGCCGAACTAGTAGAGTTGAAAAAGCAAATCGAAGATCTGCTGGAGAAGAAGTTTATCCGTCCAAGTGTGTCTCCATGGGGAGCTCCTGTATTGCTGGTGAAGAAGAAGGATGGAAGTTCAAGGTTGTGCGTGGATTATCGACAGCTGAACAAGGTTACAATAAAGAACAAATATCCTTTGCCAAGAATCGATGATCTATTAGATCAGTTGAGAGGAGCAGAGGTGTTTTCAAAAATTGATCTCAGATCTGGGTACCATCAGATTCTGGTCAAGACGGAAGATGTGCAAAAGACGGCTTTCAGATCTCGCTACGGACACTTTGAGTACGTGGTAATGCCGTTTGGCGTGACGAATGCTCCAGCGATTTTTATGGACTACATGAACAGAATATTTCGGTCATGTTTAGATAAGTTCGTGGTAGTATTTATAGACGATATTCTTATCTATTCAGAGAATAAGGAAAAGCATGCAGAACACTTGAGGGTGGCGTTGGAAATTTTAAGAAAACATCAACTATATGGGAAATTGTCAAAGTGTGAGTTCTGGATAGAGAAAGTACAATTTTTGGGTCATGTGATTTCTGCTCAAGGAATCTCAGTGGATCCAGCAAAGGTGGAAGCTGTGCTAAAGTGGGAGCGGCCGAAAACTGTAACTGAAGTACGAAGTTTTGTAGGATTAGCCGGTTATTACCGACGTTTTGTTGAAGGGTTTTCCAAGATTGTAGGTCCTCTAACTCAGTTAACTCGTAAAGATCAACCATTTCTGTGGACTGACAAGTGCGAAGCCAGTTTTGAGGATATGAAGCAACGACTAACGTCAGCACCAGTATTAATCATTCCAGACTCTAGCAAATCTTTTGAGGTGTACTGCGATGCGTCATATCAAGGATTGGGGTGCGTCCTAATGCAAGGAAGGAGACCTGTAGCTTATGCATCTAGGCAGCTAAAGGCGCATGAGAAGAACTACCCAACGCATGACATAGAACTTGCAGCAGTAGTATTTGCATTAAAGACATGGAGACACTACCTCTATGGGGCAAGTTTCCAAGTTTTTAGTGACCATAAGAGTCTAAAGTATTTGTTCGATCAAAAGGAGCTGAACATGCGACAAAGAAGATGGATGGAATATATGAAGGACTATGATTTTGAACTTTTATATCACCCAGGAAAAGCCAATGTGGTGGCAGATGCATTGAGTAGGAGACAAGCTCAAATAACAACAATGATGGTGAAGGAGTTAGAACTGTTAGAAAAGTTACGTGATATGAACTTGGGGTTGCGGTTAACCCCAGATCATATATGGTGTGGTCATTTAGTAATCACTAGTGACTTCTTAGAACAAGTGAAGGTTGAGCAGTCGATGGATCAAGAGTTGCAGCAAAAGATCAGGTTGTTAGACACCGATCAAGCTAAGGACTTCGTTCTAAGTAAAGATGGCATCCTTCGATTTAAGAACAGAGTGTGTATACCTGCAAAGAGTGAATTAAAACATTTAATTTTAGACGAAGGCCATAAAAGTCGTCTTAGCATACATCCAGGTATGACTAAGATGTATAAGGACCTGAAAGAGTCATTTTGGTGGAATGGAATGAAGAGGGATGTGGCCGAGTTTGTAGCAGCCTGCTTGGTGTGTCAGAAGGCAAAAGTGGAGCATCAAAAACCGGGAGGGATGTTACGACAGTTAGACATTCCTCAATGGAAGTGGGACAGTATCTCGATGGACTTTGTAACACATTTACCAAAATCATCAAAAGGTCACGATTCTATCTGGGTTATCGTTGATAGACTAACCAAGAGCGCTCACTTTTTGCCCATTAATCAACGTATGTCTCTAGAAAAGCTGACGGAGTTATACATCAGGGAAGTAGTGAGGTTGCATGGAATACCTACAAGCATTGTGTCAGACAGAGATCCGAGGTTTACTTCAAGGTTTTGGCAGACGCTACAGAAGGCTCTGGGAACGCAGTTGAGGATGAGTTCGGCTTATCACCCTCAGACTGATGGTCAAACAGAAAGGACTATTCAGTCTTTGGAGGATTTGCTAAGAACTTGTGTATTAGATCATCTTGGAAGTTGGAATGAGATACTACCATTAGTAGAATTTACTTACAACAACAGTTATCATTCCAGTATTGGTATGCCACCATATGAATCTTTATATGGAAGAAGATGTAGAACTCCGTTGTGTTGGTTTCAAGATGGGGAAGCACTAACAGTGGGACCCGAGCTATTACAGCGAACCACAGAAAAAAATAAAATTAATCCAAGATCGGATGAAAGCAACTCAAAGTAGACAAAAGTCATATGCCGACAAAAGAAGAAGACCATTAGAATTTGAAGAAGGAGATCATGTATTCTTACGAGTAACACCAACTACAGGAGTCGGGAGAGCTATCAAGATGAGGAAACTGACACCAAAATTTCTCGGACCGTATCAAATTCTCAAAAAGATTGGGCCAGTGGCTTATGAGGTAGCATTACCACCTGGATTGGCAAAATTGCATAACGTTTTTCATGTATCCCAACTGAGGAAGTATATTCCAGATCCAAAGCATGTGTTAGAAGTTGATGAAATTCAGGTCAAGGAAAATTTAACAATGGAAGTTGGACCAGTGCGTATACTAGATGTTCAAATAAAAAAGCTAAGAGGGAAAGATATTCGCACAGTAAAAGTACTTTGGAATGAAGACACACAGGACATGACTTGGGAATTGGAAGAATTTATGATAAAGGAATATCCATATCTCTTTTGTAAGTAATATTTTGTTAGATAGTCTTTATTTAAATAAATAATTTTCGAGGGCGAAAATAATTGTTGTTGGGGAGATTGTAAGATCCTTGAAAATATTTGTAAGGTAAAATACTAGATAAAAAAAAATGAATAGTAAATTGTGAATAGTAAAAAGTGAATAGTAAAAAAAAAAAATATTTTTGGAAAGGATAAGTGTTCCACGTAGCTTTGAGATCAGAATTTATCAAATTGCAAATAAAAAAAAATTATTTTTGTAATAGTAAAATGAATAAAAAAATGAATAGTAAAAATGAATAGTAAATTTTTTTGCTATAAATAGCCAAGGGGGGGAGGCTGAAAATTTACACCAAAGAACTTAGAAAATTTTTGAGAGAAGAGAGTTGGAAGAAAATTCAAATTTTGCAAAGGGGATATTCTGGAAGTTTTCAGAGGGCGAGGGGATTAAGTCTGTAATAGAGGTAAGGGAAGCTAACCTTGAGTATCTCCTTTTGTATTATCTTAAGCCTTGAATATGCTATATGTTGCTTTTGTATGATCTTAAATCTTGATTATGGAGTATTTTGTTTTTGTATGATTTTGAATTTAAATGAGAGTATGCTTTTGTGTTGATATCCGAGTGTGATAGTTGTAAAACGTGATATTGATTATGTTATGTCATTTGTATGTTATTAGTTGTTTATTTTTGTATTTTGGAAGGATTAGAAATTGTCTAACCGGCTCTGCCAGATTCAATTTCTTGTTTCCCCAAACATTCTATTGTTTTCCTTATTTATTTTTATTGTATTTTGGAAGGATTAGAAATTGTCTAACCGGCTCTGCCAGATTCAATTTCTTGTTTCCCCAAACATTTTATTGTTTTCCTTATTTATTTTTATTGTATTTTGGAAGGATTAGAAATTGTCTAACCGGCTCTGCCAGATTCAATTTCTTGTTTCCCCAAACTTTCTATTGCTTCAGTTATTTATTTTATTGCACTTTTGGAAGGATTAGAAATTGTCTAATCGGCTCTGCCAGATTCAATTTCTTGTTTCCCCAAACTTTCTATTGCTTCAGTTATTTATTTTATTGCACTTTTGGAAGGATTAGAAATTGTCTAACCGGCTCTGCCAGATTCAATTTCTTGTTTCCCCAAACTATTTATTGCTTTACTTATTTATTTTATTGCATTTTTGGAAGGATTAGAAGTTGTCTAACCGGCTCTGCCAGATTCAACTTCTTATTTCCCCATACATGTTATTGTTCTTGTTATTTAATTATATTGTATTTTTGGATGGATTAAAAGTTGTCTAACCGGCTCTGCCGGCTCTGCCAGATTCAACTTCTTGTTTCCCCATGAATTTTTATATTAAGATTATTTTTATAATTGTCAAATATTGTATTCTTCTATGACCATTTATTGTAATGTTTTATTATTGTTAATTGTTTATAATTATCTTGTATGAATTCTATTATGGATGTTTATTGTGATGAATTTATTGAATGAGTTTGTTGGCTGAAATTGATCTTGTTGGGAGGTTTGGAATAAGGGTTCTGTAATAACTTGTATATGGGTATTAAATAGATATACAGATACTGGTTGAGGTTGTTGTGAGAAGAAGTAAAATTAAGCATTTTAAGATTTAGAGCATAAGAAAATAAGGTAGATAAATTAAATAAATAAATTGTTAATTATTGAGGACCTCCCTTTGTTGGTAGGATAGAGGAACCTTAAAAACCTGAGTTGGCACATCCCTGATCATAGAGCAGCCCTGGCCTGGTCCAGTCAGTTGTGACTAGTCATATGTGCTGGCGTCGAAGGTGAGTTTGATGCGTTCAGACATCTGGGTCCTCTCCGGTGACCAATTGGGGTAAAGAAAAATCTATAATAGGATGAAAATAAAATAAAACAAGTTGATTGTAGATGCATAATATTATCATGGTAAAAATTTCATATATATTTTATTTATCATTACATTGAGCCCAGACTTTAATATGTAGTTCTTAAGATATATTGATATATTTTGGTTGATCCATGATCTTTGTTTGGTGAAAATATGTTGAGTTATACTCGTTATGGGCAAAATGAGTTTATAATATGAAGCATGATATCTGGCAATATGTTTGATTTATTGATACCAAAACGGGTGATTATGAATTCATGATTAAAGAATGAACATGATTGAGTTAGGTGGATAAGAGGGTATGAATTGTTGGTTTTATGAAATGTTGGGGTGGATATGAGAAATCATTACTTATGAAATGATGTTTACTACCGGGAGTAGTTTGTTCGAGTTATACCATGAGAGTTTGGTATGAGCAAAGTAACACTTGAGGTTTATGAAAGCAGGCAGAAAGTGGTCTGACCATAAGGCTTTGACATAAACATATGATTCGTAAGTTTTATAGAAGCAGGCAGAGAGGGGTCTGACCATAAGGCTTCAGAAAGTAAGATATAGTATATAAGTGAGGCTTAAGGAAGCAGGCAGAGAGCGGTCTGACCATAAGGCTTCATGAGTAAGCATGGAATACTTGTAAGATTTATGGAAATGAGAAAGATGATTTTGATAATGATGAATTAATGACATCGGAATAATGATATTTTATCAATTGCAGAAATACATGATTATAATATTTTTATTACAAGTTTAATGATTTTATGATATGGTTGGCTTACCCTTATTTGTTTGTGCTATGATCATATAACTCATGTTATATGTGATTAGATAATGTTGCAGATGTGGTTGATAAAGCTTAGAGATGAGAGAGATGCGGGGAAAACCTTTCAGGGATTTTTGTAAAAAGAATAAATTTGTATTGGGAAGATTATGTTGTGTAAAATTTAAAAGTTGAAATGTCAACGGTGAAGACTATATTGTTTAAAGTTTGTAAGTTTGGTATTGTACTTTGGAGTAATTGAAATAAAGTTTGATTGTTTATATGAGGTATCAAATTAATTTAGTCTCTACTATCAGTAATACCCTTTAAAATTGTTTGGGTGTTACACCAAGAGTGTTGTTTTTGAGCTTTAGAGAGTGTTGTGAGAAAAGGAGTGAAGAGTTTTATGTGTGTATCTTGTATTTTCAAGTTTTTCAATAAGAAATACTTTTTGTAAATTCCAACAAACGCATGTTCCACCCGGAAAACTTGTCTCCTCTGTACAAAAGCCCAAGAAGACGCCGTGGACTTGGGGGCAACAACATGCTTTGCATCAAACCATCGTGAGAGGGGCCTTCGCCTACCACCGGCAATGGTGCCACGAAGCATTTCCCCATAGTTGAGTAACTGAGGATGTTGGCTACGGAGCGCCACCCCTTATTTCTTCTCAACACTCAGCAAGTTCTCCTTTATCAACTTAAACCTAATCAGTTGATTCCAAAACAAGGGAACCTTGACATATGAGTACTAAGATTTAAAAAGAATTGAGCCCGATAGTGGTACAAGAAGAAGAATAGGGTTGTCATTAAAGCTAGCAACCAAGCCATGATTAGATAATGTCGTCGATCATGTTGAGGAAGTGTGGTTGTATCAGTGTGATCATAGAGGGATTGGTAGGAGAAGATGCATAGTCCTAGATATGTTGAAGATTTAAACCTCGTAAGGTAGCGAGAACTTGTTCTTGCCATATTATCTTCATCAAGCTTTAACATGATTGGAGTGTTGAAGGTGTAAGGAAAAGAAGAGAGCAATGTAGATACAAGTGTTGGTAGATTCGGGGAAGTCATCTTGCCAAAAATTGGCTTTAGATAACATGTAAGAGAAGGAAGAAGAGATAGAAAAGGTAAAGGAAAATTATATTCAGAGAGTGTTCCTCCATTGAAGAAAAATTTCTTCAACAAATTTTAAAATCCGTTAAAAGAATTTTTCTTCAACAGATTTTGAAATTCATTAAAGAAAAAAAGAGAGAAATGTAGATTTTTTTTAAAAAATATAGGAACACTTTTATGCCTCGGTTCGGAACCGAAGCAAAAAGACTATCCCTTTTTGTTTCGGCTGAATATGTCTCAGTTCAGGAATCGTTGTCTATGGACGAAAAAAACTGTTGTCATTTTTTCTAACTGCACTAGTAGAAGGTACAATGAGTAACACATATCCAGAAAATGAAAGACCCACACACACTGTGTATAAGAATACTTACATAGAAAAGCTGCATATGGCATGCATCATATGCACGATACGTTTTACGTAATACCTTGTTCGAGATATACGTCTATAATTATATTCCTTTGGCCCAAGAAATAAGTCTAATTAATGTGTCTATTTTTTTTTCAACTCTATGAACGTAATTCTTCTCTGTATTTATATTTCTCATACTCAAAAGAGGATACAAAGCTTATCATAATTATATACTTATCAAGACAATATTCAAATAATCAGCGTGCAATTTCCAAATTATAAATTTACAAAATTCTATGCTAATGCAAACATGTTATCATCATTCAAACCTCCCCATTATTGAAAGGAACAAATATATCTTTTAGTTAGAGCTATTAAAACAGGTCACCCAGTCTCACCCGGCTCGGTTTATCACGGGTTGATCACTTAGTGAATCAATCCAATCCTGCTCATTTATTAGTGAGCAAGAAAAATTCGAACTGGACCCGACCCACCACGGGTTGGTGGGTAAACGTGTTGGCTCACTGGCTTACTTAATTACAATTTTTTTTAAAATAAAAAAAAATTACAAACTTTCTATAATTTAAATTTAAACAAATTTCATTTCCAAATTTTACTCCCAACATGGGTGTTTAATTAATTTTGAAAATAAGGAACTTAAATAATTTTTTCAAGTAAAAGCAAAATAATAAATATTTTTTTATAAAATTAAAATTAAATTTTAATAAAATAAAAATAGGTAGGTGGATTGGTGGGCCAACCTGACCCACCACGAGTTCAACCCGCATGAACTGGGTTGAAATCTAACCCGCATAAAAAATACAATTTTTTCAAACCCAACCCGGATCAAAGCTGTGAGGAACCGTATTGACTCTATTTTGACAACTCTACTTTTAAATATGGCAATCATAAAATCTCGTTGTAAAATCACTTAGACATAAATTTATTTAAATTCAAAATTAAAATTATGAATTTCAACATAGATTAGAAAAAGTGGTTATATAATATTGGAAACAAAAACATCTAATTAAGAGGTTTTAGTAGCTTAGATTTACACTGTATGATTATTATTTTTGTTAAAATGTTCTATACATTTTTTTACGATTTTATCCAAAATATTAAGCTATTAATCTTTTCATTTCTATTTAATCTACTTTTAATTCAAAACCCGCACTTAAATAAAATTGCACTGATTTATATGTTCATATTGTACCCATTAAAGAAATAATGAAAAATGCACAAACGAACTTTTAGAAGTTTTAGCTGGTCTGTCAACCTAAAACCATCGTTTGCTTATATCAGACGATACATTGCAAAAAAACAAAATTCAACCCTCTTTTCTTGTGTGTTTAGTATAGAGAAAAATAACATTAATATACCATTAAAGGTAGTTTTTTATAACCTTTATTATTTTTCTGTATAAATTGAAAATCCTTAATTGTTTTCTGTAAAATTAATTGTATATATTAAAGTTAAATTATCAATTAATTAAAATATGCGACAATTACTAAAGATAAAATATATTGAATTACCTTCTCCGTTAATAGAGTTAAAACAAAAGTAAAAGAACAAAAAGACTGTTGTTCTTTTCTTGTCCTTATTGTACTAAAAACAAAGTACATCAATTATAATTATATTAAACCGATAATTCAACTTTTAAAGTATAATAATAATACAAGATTTATTAATATCAATTTTATTGCTTGTTAATTGATATTTCATTATTATTTAGGTATAACCAAAAAGGTATAGTGAATTATATGTATTTAATTGAGAAATCTTCTTGTTTTATCCTAGGAGGTTTATCATCTTTAATTTTACTTTTGGTTTTATACTTCTAGGGGTATGTGGTGGAGGAGTCCTCAGATCCAAAAGTGGCTGTAAAGATGAAAGACAACCAAATGGCTAAATTCTATGTACAGTGCTATTTTCACCCTGTGGTGAACGACAGTCGGACAAAATCATTTCCCTGTCGATGGAGGTCCTTCTAAACGGATATAATCATACATTACTCCTTGATAAGCATTCTTGGCTCTTGCCTGCTTCAAATAGATCGTGTTCTTTCCTTTCACAATTCGACTACTTTTTACACCGATGCTGAATAGCCTATGCAAACCATGCACACCATGCCTAGCTATCGCACTATCTGCTCCGATTTTCCCAGTTCCAAAGTCTGGGTTTTTTGCTCCAGCGTCATTGAATCGAATCTGATATTATCATCATCATCATCCACGAAACACATCTCATTAAAAATCATTAACTCATTCTCTTTCCATATGTCAAATTTCAAACCATGTACCTGCAGGTTAGCATCACTGGTACATGCCAATGCCAGTTGCAATGTGTAGTTTCCTTTTTCTACTTCATTTGGATGATCAAATACAATCTGCCATGTCGTTGGCTGGAATGTCTTGTTTCCTGCGTTTCTGCATACATTGCAATTTAGATTCAAAACCCAACAAAGATTGTCAATTAATAAATTTAGGATCTAGGTTCGTTAAATATGATGTAAAATCATCAAGTTTCATGTATCTAATAATTTTGTGCTAGGAAGTGTGTTTAAAAGAGTGTGTTACCTTGAAACGTGAGCGAAAAACCAATCCTTGTCATACTTGCTTTTACCAACAGTGAAAACAAGATCATCATTTGGATATAAATCAGTGTAACGATCCCACAACCCATATTGCCTAAACCTGTAAAAAGTGGAGACCCCAATACATTAATGAATAAAAGGGTGAAAAATTTGAAGACTGGGAAACAGAAGAAGAACTGTTAATTAATGATATAATGGGTTTTGGTTTACTTGTCATTGGGCTTTTTGTTGTATAATTTATTCATGAGCGTAGGGTAAGGGTCTGGTATATAGAATTCTGCAGCCGTGCGATCTGGGAACCCAATTTCCCACAAGGTTGGTCCACTTCTTGGTGGAACAAACACAAGTGAATCCAATGTGATGACTCCTCCTAGAGGTTCAAACAAGTAATTGTTCAGTTGGGTGATTCATAACTAATTTTGCCCTGAAGCCACAAGAAAATTGGGGAAGAAAATTCTACCCTTTTTGATGGTGATTGTAACATTATATCTGTAATCACCAATAAAGCCAGGAACCCATGCATACAAATTATAGTCACCGGGCACAATATTATTTATCAGGAAAAAACCCTTTGTATCAGCTTGAGTCCAGAACTGATAGCCCTGTCAATAGCATCAAATTCAAAACATTTTGAGTGCCTTACCAAGATAAAATAAGTTTCGGTGACAACAATTCCAAATATACCTTGCTTTCTTTTTGCCATGACCCTGTTTCTCCAGGTAAAGCTAGACCAACGTAAGCATTGTCAGCATACACAACTTTACCTCCTCTGTAGTAACTGGTGAAGCAAGGAAATAAAAAGAACATCAGTCTCTCTTTTATAGGTAGTAAGAAATCAAAGAAATAAAAAGTGGGCACAAAGCATTGGCATTATTTACCTATCTTTCACTAGTAATCTTCCCAAAACTATTCCCCTTTGACTGGGTGGAACAAAATCCACCGATTTAGGAAATTCGTACGGCCAACTTCTGACTTCTTTGGCTTGCTGATTGGTATGCGTGATGACAGAAGAGCTTTAGTAACCTTTGATAAATAAGCAGAGTTGGGTGTGTTAGGGGTAAGTGTTACCTGCTGCACAGCGTCTGACCAGAGGGATAGTGTACCATCCTCGCCTGAAGCAGAGTTAACGTAGACGAACACAGGGCCGAAAACTTTTTTGTAAGTCTCCCCTTCTTTAAAGGACATGGTTGACTCCTTGCCAGCATAGTGAGTGCTCACAAACATCTACACAAAAAACAAATTGGTTTTACATTTTCATCTAATTACAAACATGCATAACGTAACAGGTAAAGTTCTTTGAATATTTGATACTGCCAGCCATGTGTTTATACTATGAACAACTTGGATCGAAATTGATGCTATGCTTGTTTTGACTGATTAAGACAGGAATTACTGGGGGCATACCGAGAGGGTAATGGGGCCAACATGTGAAGTAAGGTCTTGCTTGATGGGGCCAGCATTGCGGAACTCGTTGCTTGGGGTTATCATCCAGAAACCCACGGGTGCATCGGCATCAACACTCACCCATCCATGAACAGTGCTATCCTTGTTTTCACTTGAGTACTGGTATTTGTCATCCACCTGAACCCAACACAAAAACCATCGTTTCTTTAATTCACGGGCATTTTGAACTTTGACCGACAAAGGAAAAAACACCCAAACAAACATTGCCATATAAGACAACCATACAAATACGTGCCACATAATACCTCTCCTCTAAATTCTGGATTGGCTGGTTTCGTTAACAGAACTGCTTCGGGGTATGCCAATTCTTGACCAGTTTCTCTATCTTTCTTCGTTGGCATGTTTCTTTGCCTTTCATCCGATATTGCCATATAGTTGAATCTGCACCAACCATTTTTTTTTTACATCACTGAATCAACTGTTGACTTTTATTATAGTTAGTATCATAATGAAAAGTAAACGATTGCCTCTTTTTATTCACTAAAAAACATCTTCACTTTTTAAATATATTTTTATCTTACTAGTATAAAGAATCATACAAGGATTAAATTAGAATGAATCCAAAGAACTAAGTGAAACTAAAGTATATATATATATATTTGTTATTACTTGGATTGGAGTTTGAAAACGATCCTAATTTGGTCAATCTCCACCGCAGGCCATCCTTCAGGACGATCAAATATTGCATATGCATAAAATCCGGAATCACCACTTCGCAAAATGTATCTGCGAATAAAAGTTTGTTTGGTTTAACGTTAATTAGCTTATAAACATAGTATAGCTGTCATTATCGTCCATGTATGTTCTGTTCTAAAACTATGACTACTATAAATTATCATCCACCTTATGTCAATGTTCATAGGGACACTCGAGCCTTTCATGGACGAATTCCATGTTCTTAAAAATGAGAGCTCAACGATATTGTCGTCATTTGCTATAACCGTAAAATTTGTCCCGAAGATTCTGCAACATGATTCCAATTATGAATCAGTCACGTGTATCACTTCAGATTGTTACTACTACTAGCTTGTCATTAAGTGTACCAATAATTTAACACATGATAATAATGAAGACGACAAAATATTATACCTCTCAAAAGTACTATTCTTTGATGGTGGCATATTCCAAACGACATCAAGGTACCTGGAAACAAATATGAACACGTATTATTCGGTCAGTTTAAGAATTAAACCATATATTAGTCCCTATGACTATGCCAAACTTGATAATTTAAAATTTATCGTTCAAAAATTTCGTGTGAAGTAGGTAAATACCCTCTATCTTGTTCTTCGTTATCGTCTTCGAGTATATTGTCAATTCCTTTGTATGACATTCCAAGGATGTAACCCTTAGGTCTTGAAAAATTGATGGAAACAATGCCATTGTCAACCACCACCTGAAAAAGTGAAAGTCAAAGACAATTGTCGGAGTCAAAAACGATGCACTCGTTTCGGACCAAACGAGAAAATCTAATTAACCTGTGAGGGAATCAAATTAATTCTTGCAATCACCTGTTGACTGTTCTTTGTATTCAGAATGACCCCAGACTTAGAAGTTGTCTGTTGAGTGGGGGGGCTTTGCCTCATAGTTTTTCTGGAGTTGAAAGGCATGCATGGAAAAAAAAATCTTTATGAAGTGAAGAGAAACCATTGCTATGAACTAATAGGGAAATATTAAAAGAAGAAGGTATTTGAAAACTATGTACAAATATATTAATGTGTGTGAGATTCACGTCACGTATCAATTTAGTTAAATTCCTTAATATTTATTCGTATGCTTTGAACAGAATACAAGACAGAATATTTCATTATTACTGTGGAGACCATTGTTATCAAAGTCATGTGAAATTAAAGTCAGACGGTTCAGGGATGATGACGTGGGTGCAAGAATCAATTCCTTTCATTACCACCACAGTAGTGGCTAACTTTTCGTTACCACAAACCATAAAGTAATGCAGCCATCTCAGGGAAAAAAGTTAACATAAAAATGACAAATAGATTTAACTTAAAACCTTACTGAGGACATAGAATTCTAAAAAGTTGCATGTGATAAGAAACGCGACACAAAAGACAAAGAAACCGTGACTCTTTCTGCTTATGAAACTCTCTCTCTCCGCATTTATTTAGTTTAACTAGTAATGTTGTTTTTTTAACAATAAAAAAAAATGAGTTAAATTAGTGATGCAATGAAAAATAAAAAATGTTGACAATATATTTAAAAAGTTGGAGCAGAAAAAATCGTTATTGTGAGAAAAAAAGAGAGTAAATACATAGAATTATAGGAGTGTGATGTTGAATATGGGTACCCTTTTTCAAAGAAAGAATGAAAACAACATGAAACTTAGAATGTTTTCCTTAAATACTTTGGTCTCAAGCTTCTTTTATCTCTCTTGCTTTCCTTTTTGTTCTCTCTGACACACACGTTAAGATGGTAGGAGATAAAATGCAGAATTGCTATACACCAAAATGAGGAGCAAAAGAAGAGTAGATTAGAACCTTGTCGTCTTCTCGCAACAGGCACCGAGTAAGAAAAACAAGCGTAGGGTCATTCCAAACCAGAAAAGCAAGAAAACCTTTTGGCTCTTCCCCTTCATCTCTCAATAAGGTGAACCTGCAAGAACACATATTACCTTCATTTCTAAACAACTTCATGCAAGACCGCGTATGAACAAATTTTAAAACAAAAATGCCAAAACGAAGTCGTACATTGCTCTGTTAAAATTGCAGAAAACTATGGTCTCATCATTCCATGCATGTGAATGAAAGGAATTTTCAGCCACAAGAGAATTTTGAAAGAAATGGGAGCACGAACCTTACAGAATCAGAAATGTATTTCGTAGTGAAATACAAAATGACGGGAGATGAGGGCGGCCAGCAGAACAATATCCCGAGCGTCTTTTACCTTCGGAACACTTGTCTAATCCTCAATCCCCGTTCCGTTTCTAATGTTCTCCCTGGAGGCTGAAAAAAGGTGCTATCATTTTCGTAATGACAAGCGAATGGCCTTATATATACATCTCAAAATCAATGCCCAACTCTAGCTTCTCTTTTATGTTAAAAATAAAATCCTTTTTATTTTTAATGCTAAAATGGGGTTGGTAAACCCCAGCCCCTCAGTTTCCACAATTTCACGTTAAGGAAGTCCTCCCTTTGGGGGCATAACAGTCTTTCAAAAACCTACCATAAGGGCAAATTATTGAAAGAAAGTGTCACATGAGATCCTTGAAATAGCAATCAAGTATGACAACATTTACCTTCCTTATCTCTGTATCTTATCTATATTATGCTGAATAAGAATAAGTAATGATATTTTGATGTCTTAACAAAACTATACAATCAGTTGATATCTATATTTTTTTCTCTTTCCTTTTATAGTTATAAAAATTTATTTGTTCTAATGATTATATTTTCCTTAAAAAGCAAGTTGTCCAATAGTTGGTAAGAGGTAAAAACATCTCTTTTTTTTTCTCACAAAAAGAATCTCAGAAGAAATGAAATCATGTTCCAAGTAACAAAAACATTGACAATTAATGACTAGCCAAAATTGACCAAATATGTTCACTTATTGTAAATAAAATATGTTTCGGTTAAGTTGTTTGTGCCGTTATACCAAAATGTTGAAAAAAACAGAGACGTGATTGATATTAGACATGCCCCGAAGAACATTTACTCTGATGATAATTGTTGTGGTAAATTGGGGGTGTTTGGTGTGTACCTAATCCATAATGATAGAAAGATTAAAGGCCTAACTTGCATGTATTTCTTCTGAGGTGTACATGATGAATGGTATAGTCTAATATTAGGAATTGTTTTTGAAGAGTTGAAAAGAGAGAGGCTTCAAAGTCTTAGAAAATATATGAGAAAAATCGTTATTGGAACCCCTTCCAAACAAAGTTGGTAACCAAATACACCTTGAAGTGATGGTGCCCTTTTACATGTGTGAATGGCACCCACTATTCCCTGTTGGGCACGGTTTACCAACAAAAGTTCATCCCGTGATGCCTTTTTCTTCATGCCAGTACTGTTCAATTCTGAACTATTTTTCTTGTTTGCGGGGATACCTAGGACTAGGAGCTTCTATAAATAAAATATACATCATCTCAAAATATTTCATGCTTTTCAACTGATAGAATCAACTCTATCATCCTAAACTCCATTCAAAAGATTAATATTTGAAAATACCGGTTGATATATGCTCATGAATTGAAAGTGGGCTGATGTCATTAGTATTTGAAGTTTTAGTATAGATTGATGAATAAAATTGGTAGTTGAAATTTTAGTATTTAAATGAGGAATATATTATAGTGATAAACAGAGTTGGAATGGAGTAATTAATATGAGCAAACATAGTTGAGAGATATGATTTGTATTGAAGGAGAACATTGAACCAACCACAAGAGAAATATAATAAGGGGGGCAGAGGGAGCTTTTTGGTGTGCTCTAGAATGCTGAGCCACTTAGCGGTTAGCACACGACATGAAACTTTTGTCTGTTTTTTTCTCTTTTAAGAAATTGGCCAATAGATTTGTCCTTGGGGGATTAAAGGTTCAGTTTTTGGACTAGGCATGAAGCCATACACTATAATAGAAAAAGTGCAGAAATATGAATGAAAGTGTCACCATTAGCTGAAAAACTTTATCATTTCTTTCTTTGCATATCATATTTGGAAAATGTTTCTTTAACAATTTGAAAACAATTTCACAACGACACGTGTTGCACTATTATTGGTTGTTTTTATTAAATTTTATTTAAAGATTCATTTTGTCTTGGAGGGCGTTTTTGGAATAATCTTCAGAAATATTTTGACACTTTTCAATTTCTGAAACTCTGACCCTGGAAAACTCTCTCTCCCCATTTCCAAAACTCTCTCTTCCCCTTCGTCGAGAGATCCTTCAAAACTCTCTCTCCGTCATTGCTTCCCCTTTTCAAAACTTTCTCTTCCCCTTCATCGAGAGATCCTTCAAAACTCTCTCTCCGCCATTGAAGTTCCTTCCTGCGAAACTCTCTCTTCCCCTTTTCAAAACTCTTTCTTCCCCTTCGTCGAGAGATCCTTCAAAACTCTCTCTCCGCCATTGAAGTTCCTTCCTGCAAAACTCTCTCTTCCCCTTTGTCGAGAGATCCTTCAAAAATCTTTCTCCGCCATTGAAGTTCCTTCCTTTGAACTCTCTCTCCGCCATTGAAGTGGTTTTTCGTCCACCGTTGTTCGTTCGTCGCTTGGGTCCACCGTTGTCTTTGGAGGAAGTTGTCTCTCTCTCTGTGCCATTGAAGTGCTTTTTGTGCGTCATTTCTCCAAAGCTTTGTCATGTTTTTTCCTTGGAAGAGGGAGTTCCCTCATCATTTAATTGAGTTCTTTATTCCAATTTTTCATATGGATGAGTGAGTTTCATGGTCATGTGCAGTGTTTATTGCACCGATGGACACATTAGGTCATTGAATTGTTGAAAGAAAAGGTCGTTTATGTACTTTCATATAAGCTAGATGAGATCCATCACATTTTTGCCATATATTCAATGGCCTAATGTGTTCATTGGTGCAGGGAACACATCCATTCACATGGAACTCAGTCACCCATTCAAAGGAAATGTTAAAAGTCACAAACAAGAGCAAGAACCACCATGGGAAGTAGTGTTCATCTAGCTAGGGAGTACATTGAAGTTTATGTATAAAAGACCCTTTTTCCTCTGGTAATCGATTACAAGACCCCTGTAATCGATTACCAGAGGAAAAAGGGTCATTTGTACAGAAACTTCAATTGTATTCCCCAAATAAATGAACACTGCTCCCCAGGGTTAATTTTTATGTCCTTATGGGTGTTTTTTTTCCAGTTTTTGCATGAATGTCTCATGTTGTTGATCATTGATGGTGTCAACTGCATCAAAACACAATTTACCCCACTCAATTGTGGACAAAGTAGTTCATATAGGTGTTTAAACCAAGGTAGGTGAAGTCCATATAAGTGCTTGGCTTGTGCTAGTAGAATCACATCACACCTTAATTATACTACTATTTTACCTTGAATTATGGAAATTTTATAAATAAATAAAATAAATTAGAATAATATAAGAAACATGAGACAATAACTTGAAAGTAAACTCGTTTAGGAAGCTTAGAAAAACGTTGTTTTTGGAAAATTAACTGCATCTACTAAAGTGGTCTAAAAATTATGAGTTAGTTATCATTTGAAATATCTTTGAGTCTACTTTCCAACAAAACAAGAATCAACTCATTTGGAGTTCGATGGAGAAAGTTATGAGCAAAACAACCAGCAAGGGTCAGAGGTGGTAGAAATATATAAAACGTTAACTTTAAGGAATTAACTACACCTACTCAGATGTCCAAAAATTATAAATTAGTAGTCATTAGAAAGATTTTTGAGTCTATTTTCTAATAAAAAAAGAATCACAACATTTGGAGGTCTGTGAAAAAAGTTATGATTAAAATAGTCAACAAAAGTCAAAGTTGATAACATGGGTTATGCACCTCACCTCAATTGGAGAAAACCACCTAATTGGACATTTTTTTTAAGAAATCAATGACCTAACCTCATTATTGGTGCAAGGAGCACACCCAATAACATTGAACTCACTCACCCATCTCAAAAAATGAAAAATTCAACAAAAATAGAGAATGAGGAGTATTGTTCATCTACTTGGGGAGTACAGTTGAAGTTTCTGTATAAATTACCCTTTTTCCTCTAGTAATCGATTACATGGGTCTTGTAATCAATTACCAAAGGAAAAAGGGTAATTTGTATAGAAACTTCAACTGTACTCTCCAACTAGATGAACACTACTTCCCAACTCTGTTTTTCTGACCTTTGCTAGTTGTTTTGTTCTTAACTTTCTCCACCGAACTCCAAATGACTTGATTCTTGTTTTGTTGAAATCTAGACTCAAAGAGGTTTCAAATAGGTGTCAAGTGAATCAAAACAATTTACCCCACTCAATTGTGGACAAAATAGTTCATATAGGTGTTTAAACCAAGGTAGCTGACGTCCATATAAGTGTTTGGCTTGTGCTAGTAGAATCTCATCACACCTTAATTATACTACTATCTTACCTTGAATTATGGAAATTTTATAAAGAAATAAAATAAATTAGAATTATATAAGAAACATGAGACAATAACTTGAAAGTAAACTCGTTTGGGAAGCTTAGAAAAACATTATATTTGGGAAATTAACTGCATCTACTAAAGTGGTCTAAAAATTATGAGTTAGTTATCATTTGAAATATCTTTGAGTCTACTTTCTAACAAAACAAGAATCAACTCATTTGGAGTTTGGTGGAGAAAGTTATGAGCAAAACAACAAGCAAAGGTCAGTGGTGGTAGAAATATATAAAACGTTAACTTTAAGGAATTAACTGCACCTACTCAGATGTCCAAAAATTATAAATTATTAGTCATTGGAAAGATTTTTGAGTTTATTTTCTAATAAAAAAGAATCATATCATTTGGAGGTCTGTGGAAAAAGTTATGATTAAAATAGTCAGCAAAGGTCAAAGTTGACAACATGGGTTATGCACCTCACCTCAATTGGAGAAAACCACCTAAATGGACATTTTTTTTTTTGAAGAAATCAATGACCTAACCTCATTATTGGTGTAGGGAGCACACCCAATAACATTGAACTCACTCACCCATCTCAAAAAATGAAAAATTCAACGAAAATAGAGAATGGGGAGTAGTGTTCATCTACCTGGGGAGTACAGTTGAAGTTTCTGTACAAATTACCCTTTTTCCTCTGCTGTAATCGATTACCAGAGGAAAATGGGTAATTTGTACAGAAACTTCAACTGTACTCCCCAGCTAGATGAACTTGACTCCCCAAAGTCGTTTTGGTGTCCCTTTAAGTGATCTTTTCTATTTTTTTTTTGCATGGATGACTCACGTTGGTCATCATTGATGGTATCAAGTGCATCAAAACACAGTTTGGCCCACTCAATTGTGGATGAAACACGTGTTGCTCATCATTGATGGTGTCAAGTGTATCGAAACACAGTTTCTGCCCACTCAATTGTGGAGGAAAAAACTCCTATAGGTGTTTGAACCAAGGTAGTTCAAGTTCATGACAATTTTTGCACAACTCGTAGAGGAAGAATTTATTAACTTCCGCAATCAATTTGATCAACAACCATCTTCTTAGATTACATTTCATTGTATACTGTTATGTATCTTTTTATTTCAAAACTTGTTGTTTTGTGAAATGTCATTACGTTTTTTTATTAATGTATGTGCTTTTTAATATTGTTATAATTTTTCATTACTCAATACCCTTCATTATTTCTTTTATATTTGTTTAATATTGAAGTATTACAACTTGAAGTGTTCCATTAATGATCCATTCACAAAACCTTCAAAAGACATTCATAACGAATCCAAAATATTCCTGGGGAGTGCTTAAGTCACGTTTGGGTAGCACTTTTCAACTTTCGGTACAAAAGGAGATTTTTCTACTGGTAAGCGATTACCAGCTACATGTAATCGATTACAACAACATCAGTCCTGTGTCAATGGTGCAGGAACTCACCTCTCAACCTAGAAACACCTTAACTTGGTCTTCCATCCACATAGGACTGACCTAACTTGAAATTTCTTGTTGTGGACACCTTCAACCATGGCCAACAGGGATAATCAATCCACACAACATTGAAAACACACTTGTAAGGGCCCCTGGAGAGTGCTTAAGCCATGTCTGGGTGGGTAGTACTCTTCAACTTTCGGTACAAAAGGGGATTTTTCTAAAAATCATCCAAATTGCGTCTTCGAAATAATGGACTTGTGCTCCTCACTCAAAATTCCATTCAAAATAGCAATACACTTTGTTTTCAATGAATGACGAAAAAACAACTGCAAAAAAAAAAATTAATATTTGTTGGTACAAATAACTAACAAAAGTCACAACCCAAAAGCAAAAACCAGCAAAATTACTAACAAAGGCCAAAAGCAAAAACACAACCCCAAAATACGAATACGGAAAGGGAAAAAGTTCATACCTTGTTAGAAGAACCCATGTCAGCGGACGAACCCATTGCCCAAAAAAAACTCAAAACTTCGACAAAATCGACACTGAACGAGACACTTTCAACAGACCAACCACAGAGATCGCTGAACGTATCGTTGAAATCATAAACTCGAGAGAAAGAGAGATTTCGAGGCCAGCAACGACAAAACTTCCACATCTAGAGAGATTGCTCAACGACCACTTCAAAGCCTTCACCAAATGAAGAGAGAGAAGTTCAAATGAAAACTGAAAACCTAAAATGGAGAGAGGAGAGAGTGTTTCGGAAGAAGGAGAAAATGCTGAAAGGAAGGAGGGTAGTTTTGGAATAAGCAAATGTTCAACCCTGATCCATTTTTCAAATTAGTATTTTTTTAAAAATAATAATTTTAAAATGGGCCAATACAATGTTTGACACGTGACGTTGTTTGTTAAATCTGCGTGGTTAATATATCGCGATCCATCATATTTTATTATCTGCTCTATTCAAGACATCTCATGTAAACAAATATTTGCGGTGAAAACTTTTGAATAAATTAGAATTGAAAAGTAAAGCATGTATATTATTTAGTGTATTCTATTTCAATATATAAAATTATAATATCAATGATTAATGCCTTTAAATAAAAACGAAGGACTAATTTTTTTTCCTATCGACATTTTCGTAATATTTGTAGTTAAGAAACAGTCTTCAAATTTTCCTAAAAATAAATTTTCAAATTCAAATATTATATGTTGAATTTAAATATTTAGGGTAGAAATGCTATTAGGCCTAGGTAATTACTCTTTTTTCTTTAGATGTATGTAAAGAGTAATAAACGTTAATATGAAATTACAACTTTATAACATAGATAAATAAACTCTGGAAGTGTTCAAATTTACATCACCGTTAAAATTGCTTCTTAAAACGAAAAGAAAGTATATTCATTATTAGTTGCAATAAGTAATTGAAAAGTAAAGCAAATTTATAATTCTAAAGTTTCAACAACATTATAAGAAAACACATAATAATACGTGAATAATAACAAAAATTTGTTAATAATTCAAATTTAATTATGAATTATTAATGATCACAAATATTTTGGTAAAGTGATCGTCAATAAACGTGAAATTTGTTTATAATTATTAAGTGCTACAAATTTGTTGATAAATGTTCATTATATATTTATTAGTAAATACAAATAAATTATAATATATATTGACAAAATATGTTATTGAGTCTTTTTTTTTTTCTCTCTCTTTATTCTTTTTTTCTTCATTTTCTTCCTTTCTTCCTTTTCTTCTCCTGGTAGGAATGTTATACCCTCATCTCTTCTAGCTCCACCTCCTTTTGTAACTCTGACAATCTCACCTATGTATCATCACCGATCTACCTAATCCCGCATCACATCATTGTTGCACTTCCTGTCACTCACATGAGAGTCTTTACCTCCTCTTTCTTTTTCTTCTCCTCCTCCGTCTCCACCACCTTCACCTCTTCCTTTTTTTTTTTTTCTTCTTTTGTTGTTCTTCTATTCTTCTTCTCATCCATTTCTTCTTAATACGCAAAAAAAAGTCATCCGACCAAGCGAAAAATTTACTATCCAATTTGTCAACAGAAAAATATTATCAATAATTGTAATTATAAATTACTGACAAAAATATTTGTAGATAACACAAATTGTAATTTATTGACAGATCTTGCCAATATATTTTAATGCAACAATTGTAGTTATAAGTTAACAACAAATTTACTGTCAATTGTAATTATAAGTTATCGACAAATCTTTCTATTGAATTTTATTGCCAAATTTATTATGGACTAAAATATTCATTATCTGATTAATTTATTACCATTTGTAATTATTTATTAGTAATTACAAAACATTTATTTGTGAAAAACACTATCCAAAAAGATAAATAATTAAAGTTAGTCCTCAAAATTCTTTGGAAGCATGATAAATCTGATGATCTGGGTCTGGTACAACGACTTCGTGAATTTTTTAGTTATTGTGTTTTCATAAAATTCCACTGTCACGTTTTGAAGTTTTAGAGTATATTTTCTTGTGGCCAGAAATATGAGATTAATCAAGGTCAAATTATTGACCATAAAAAGCCAGCCAGTTTAGACAATAAACTATTTGGTCTTTCCTGATTCGTAATAATTAGCTGCTTGTATTACGGTAATCTATTGATATTTCAAAGAAACTCAGAATAAATTGTATGAAAGAAAGAAGAGGACAACTTTTATAGAGAAGGATTGAAATAGAGTTGATTAATTGTATGAAAAGAATCTGTTTAGCAAATTTAAGTAGAAAATAAAGTAATCTAAACGCATTCAATAATTAATATAAGAAATATGTAAACAAGTTTTGCAAAAAAAAATATATTTTAAATATAAGAGATAGGCTGGATTAGTTTATTGATATAGTATTATAATCAGATATGTATTGAATTTTAAAAATAATAGTGGATGAATCATTTATCATCGAAAATAAAATTAAAATGGATGAAGTATAAATAAATCGATTTGCTGCCCATAGTCACAAGTAGCCTAAATAAATGTGATTATAAGAAAAGCGAAAATGAAATGAAAGGGAGAAAGATCCTTAAAGACGCAAGCAACTAAGATTTTAAAAATAATATGTAGCCGAAGTCAAGAATGATCATATGTTGAAGGAATAAATGATGAATATACGTTGAATTGTTGAAAGTTGGTTTAGACTAAGAACGACTTCTCCCATTTTCTTAGATAAATAACTAAGACAAAAACAGAGTCATGGTCTCTATTTAGCAATTCTCTTAAACAACCATTACAATCACAAAACTGAGATTTTGTGGAAATAGTAGAATGGGAGGACAAAAATTAGGTTGAAAATAATCTCGGATTGACAAAACTGGAAAATGAAGAGAGAGAGTTACAATATAAATTAGAAGAAGAGAAGAGAGAAAAAGAAAAAAAAAGATAAATTAATTAGATATGTTTATATTTTATTATTTAAAAAATTGAAATTAGTTATTATTATTATTAAATATTCCAATGGGACAACTTGGCTTAAGTTTTATAATTAACATATATTCCAATGAACTCATTTGATATTTTTAAATATTATTATTCTTTTCATATTAAAACATAAAATTAATTTTAACAAATATTAAATATATAACTATGATAAAATTTTGTACATTTTCAATTTTAGAAAAAGATTTGAATTATAAGTTGTCACAACCTGCATCCTTCTCTTTTTAGTAAAAATAATGTGATATTCGATTAATTCATTATTCCTTTTTAATTATTATTTAAAATTAATTTTTTTGAATATAATTTTACTGCTTTTAGTTCAAATGAAAAAAGAATAACAACTTGCCTCTGCATCTTTAAAAATTGTCATTAAAAGAATATGAAATTTGAATATTCTATTTCTAGTAAATTATTATTTTTATTAATAAATTTTAGGGTTAAATATGTTTTTAGTCCACCATTTCTGGTTTTCGTCCCTCTTTCAAAGTAAGGTACACTTTGATCCTCATTCTTTTCGAAACTTTGGTTTTAGTCCTCGAAAACTAACATCGTTAAAAATGTGCTGACGTGGCTAACGGGAGACTGACACAATTTTTTTTTTGTCAGAGTTTATCAGCTTTTCTCCAGTGTCACCTCTCTCTCTCTTCAACATCTCTTTCTCTCTCATTCCTCCAAACCCATTCCAATTCTTACTCTCATGGGTTGTTACCTCTCCGTCATTCCTTGTGCCCTCTTCTACTTTCTTCAACTCTGAGGGGGTGCTGCCCCGGTTACCGATACTTCGGTGCGACGAAGAAGCTTCCCAGCGTCAAGGAGCTGAGAGATACAAAGAAATAATCAAGTCTGGAAGTGTGAGTGGACTTCCGTTTATTTCTTGTCCTTGTGTTCCACTTTCCTGAACTGTGGAATTGGTGTTTGTGTTGTTGGTAAGATACTGCTAAATACTTGTACATTTTGACACAGGTAAAACCCAGACTTGGAGTTCTGAGATTGATGGATGAGGCCAAAGATGCAGTAAGATAAAGATAACGCTATATGTTTTCTAGCATTGTACTGATCTATTGTTTTTCATTACCTGAAGTATTACTTTATTTACTTGTGATGGGATTTTTGTTCTATCTGATTGTTGTTCTAACTAATGTTATGTTGGTTAGAGAGATGTTAGCTTTCAAGTCTGTCATGTTTTGCCCAATTTCTGTTGCAGGAGAAAAAGCTAGCTGTTTGTTCTGCAGCAACTAAAAGTTCAGTTATTCTGTGTCTTGAAAACCTTATAGGACTTGTAAGCCCTTTTTCTTTATACTCTCACTATTGGTAGTAAAAATTTATTTATTAATTTGCATTCAACCAAGTTATTATCTCTGTTGTAGGAGCGCTTTCAAGGCCTTGATTGCTTCCTTGCTGGTATACTTTCTTTAATTGATCATATAAACATTTCTGACTATTATTTCCTGATCAAGAATAATGAAACAAAACTTATACCATGCTGCAGCGCCAGCTGAGGCTTCAAAACTCAATTAATTTGCATCTAAATTCATTTTTCATCCTATAAGAAAATTGGATAACCCTTTTTCTCATAAAGTTAGTCCTAATATGTATGTGCAAAAAAAGGTTTCCTAGTCGACAACATCCACTTTGCTTATCATCTTTTTATCCTTGACGCCGGGAAGCTTCTTCGCCGTGCCGAAGTATCGGTAACCGGGGCTGCACCCCCTCAGAGTTGAAGAAAGTAGAAGAGGGCACAAGGAATGACGGAGAGGTAACAACCCATGAGAGTGAGAATTGGAATGGGTTTGGAGGAATGAGAGAGAAAGAGACGTTGAAGAGAGAGAGGTGACACTGGAGAAAAGCTGATAAACTCTGACAAAAAAAAATTGTGTCAGTCTCCCGTTAGCCACGTCAGCACATTTTTAACGGTGTTAGTTTTCAATGACTAAAACCAAAGTTTCGAAAAGAATGAGGATCAAAATGTACCTTACTTTGAAAGAGGGACGAAAACCAGAAACGGTCAATAGTTTAGGAACTAAAAACATATTTAACCCTAAATTTTAATTAAAAATTAAAATATATCGTTACTATTTAAAAAAGGTTAATACATGAACTTCAAATTTATGTATTCCTTTCGCTGTACACTTAAAAATGTTAATTAAAAATTACCTTTTTAATAAAATTTTATCCTAAATAGTATTTTTTTTAGGGAAGATACTTTTTATAATATTTGTTATTAATAACATTCTAATTAGTTCAATTTTTTTTTTACATTCAATTTTATAAAATTGACTTGGATACAATATCTAAAATTATTTTTGGGAAGTAATATTTATAGGTTTGTATAACCTTTAGTGAGATTAATTTGATATATAAAAATTTAAAGATACATACATTTTTATTTTCTGTTTTATGCATAAATAGAATTTTTTTATTAAATTTAAAAAAAAATTTATTAAAAATAAAAATTTAATAAATTAATAAAATTGTACACAATTATTTGTATTTTATAAAATTAAAGAAAATAAATTTTGACATCACATTGAGCCAAAAGTTTCAAAAGTTTTCTGTTTCTTTCCTAAAATAAATTTATAAAAGATAATTTTTGAAATAAGTGTGAAAAAGACAAATATTAATTAGGATTTTTTTTCTGTTTTTCAATTATTATTTTATTTCCCGAGAAAAATGTGATTTCATTTTGAGAAAATTGTGAAAGTATTAACTTTTCATTTGGTGAAACTTTTAAACAGTATGTCTCATAGTAAATTCACCTAAAAATGTTTTATTTACATTGAATTTTAGGATCTGAGTAACCACTAAAACAATCATAATCTTGAAATAGTAGTCATGCTTTATGTTGAATGAATTGTTAAATTGATTAGAAGCTAGCCTAATTAATTCATAACTATAAATCATTAATTGAGTTAATTAGATAATTACTTGGTTGAATATTTTGTGAAAGAGTTTTTAGTCTTTGTCTAATTATGATGAATGAATCACCGCTTGCTATTCATAATTTTCTTGAATGACTTGCTCATATTGTGTGTATACTCTAATATTTTGTTTGATTATTTTGTTTTGCAACTTAGGTAGATATGCACTATTTGATATAATGGAGACATTTATTGTTTTTAGCTACTTGGCCAAATAAATACACCTTAATATTAATTCATTGATAACTCCTTTGAGCCTTTAACTTCTTTTTCTTAAAATTCATTACAAAACCTTGAAAAGAAAAAAATAATATTATCCCTTATCTTAGGATGAAAGAAGGAGCTAATGAGTTGTGTTAGAAATGAGTGATGATTAAAGTGTATGGGTGAGTACCTCACCCAAAAATAATAAAAATGGAAAAATAAAGAAAAAAGTTTCATAGAAAAAACACGGTGAAAGAAACAAAAGATAAGAAAATAGGGTAGGAAAATAAATGTACAAAAAGAAGGATAATTGTTTTTGCAAAAAGAGAACAAAGAAAATAATATATTTGTTTTCCAAAATATTTTCTTCTTAATTCTTTATTTCCAATTTTTTGTTAAGCCTCTATATCCTAAATTTTTCCTACTTATTGCCTTGGTCACATTACAACCTTTGAAAATTTCTCATGATCTTTGAATGCATGTTTTTCAAAAATATGTGAATATTAGAATTTTTCTAAGTTTTGATAGTGTTTACATACATGACTATTTTGAGTGCAAACACAAGCCTAAACACTTAAGAGAGCATTGGTGAAAGAACATACAATATAACTTGAGCAAAAGATTAACTCATGTGTTTAAAATAGAGTTTTTCCATTCGCATGATTTATGTCAATTTGATTAGTTTCTAGTAAAGTTCTTTTCTTTTGATTTAATATTGATATGAATATTGATTCGAAATAAAGTTTTGTCCAGAGTGCAAAATGATAAGTGTAGGGGTGTGATGAATGCATATATATGCCCTCGTTTAGTCTTTAATATTGGATTCTTAATTGATTTATGAGGTTAGATGAATAAATTTATTTGTTATTTTGATTCTTATTGTGATTTATTTTTATTTATGTCTTTTGCTTCTTAATCAATTAAAAGTAAGGATTTTTATATTATAGCAAGTAGACATGGGGTTAAATATATATAACATATCATTCATGTGAGTCTAAAGGTTTTTAATTTTAATTTAGAAACATTCATGCGATTGAATGAGAATGTAATATTTATATTTAGAATGTAATAGTTTTTTACTTGATAAAAGCGATAAAAGAATATACATGATTAAACATAGTAATATTTAATTGAGAATGTACTTAAATTTTACTCTGATTAATCTACAAAGTTCTTACTTTTAGTTGAGAATGTACTTTGGTTAAAATAAGACGCGAACAAATTAATTAAGAATTTACATTGATTAATTTGAAAATCTAAGATAATAATTAATTGAACAATAATATTTAGATAACAAATAATGACTCCTATTTCGGAAAAGCAGTGAAATCAATCTATTTTTTTTATCATTGTTTTTTATCTTTTAAAATATTTTTATAAATTTATTTCTTTCGTTATTTTGTTTTTTAATCTTTTATAACTATGTTATTTCTCACTTGTCCTGTAATGTTCATATTCTAAGCTTTTATAACCTAAAAATGTTATTGAGTACACTACAAGAAAATAATTAAATAATAACTAATTTTAATGATAAAAAATAATTAGTTACTATAGTTACCTATACCAATTTATAAATTAAAAATTATTGATAATTAAAATAACTTTTAAATTGATGATTATAATGAATTGGTCATTAATATTAGTTAGGTTCACAAATAAATTAGTCTAAAAACTAGTCTATAAATTGAATAAGTTATTTATATTTTATTATAGAGGTATTACTACTCTTTTATAAGAAAATATTACAACAATTTTTTTTTTGACAACTTTTAAAATATTTTATAAATGATTTATCATCATATATTTTTTAGTTTTTTAATATTTTTTAAATTCTGAAATTATATATAGTTAGTTATACAATACAAAAAATAAAAACAAAAACAGAAAAATAATATTAAATATAATTTATACTATTACTTATTTAAAAAAACTGTCTAAGATGTTAACATTTATATGGAAGGTTGTTAAAGAATGGAAAAGGTTTGTAACCTATAATGATGAAATTTGGGGCCAAGTTGTAAATGAAGAAAGACTAGTCTTTTATGACAACTAAAATATTGTCTCCATGAGAGTAAATTATGGTGAAGCGTGTTAGTCTCATAGAATGCAAGTTGTTTTTTGCTGAAGAAAATTGGGTCTATATTAGAGGTAAGGGTAATGTACACCTGGAATTTGTACATTCATAGAGTCCACCCTAACACAGTTAATATATAATTGCTATTAATTTTCTCTTATAAGAGAAGTTAAGAGTAGAGGGACCAAATTCCTACATTAGCATCTTTAATTATCTTCAAAGTTGTAAGTGAAAGGAAACATTTCTATTGGTTCCAAAATCCATTCTTATAATGTTTCTTCTTTGGAAGACTCAACCACTGCAAGATGCTATCTAATTGGGAGCAGAATTTTTCAAACTGCAGCCAGTAACCAAAACAAATTACAAGAGTCCATTGGGCAAAAGTGGGAACTACAGAGACTTTGGTTACTATTATTTTGATATCCAACTAATTTTTAAGCAGATTTTACATCTATTATTTTATCCTTGATTTTTTTTTACAAGTACAAAAATTAACATTTTTAAAGACTAAACTACCGCAATTGATATATCTAGTGTAAGAAAACAATAGACTTTATAAGAATGGACAAGTTGTGAAAAAGGCTTTGGAGCATTCTTTGTTGTTACTTTGCATCAAAGTACTATATCAAAAAATTATATGGAGTGAGAAAGTAAACTATTTTCAAGCAAGAAAACAAATAGTAAATTGATATGGAAAGATGGTGGCAGTTGAACAGCACAAATGGCTCAAACCAAAATGTCAGAATTGTTTGGGAAACTGACAAATTCGTTATGCTTCTATGGGAAATAAAATATTGCAAGATGAGCGCTACGTGACATGTGGCACTAATCTGCAATCCAAATGAGAAACATTGGAAAAAAAGATAGGAATTTGCAACAAAGTCCAAATGGAATATTGTCGGGTATGCAAATGAAAATATCAAAATCTTGTTTTTATACATTAACAAAAATAACTTTTTGTTAAGTGGCAAGACAAAATATTGCAGAGATATACATTTTCATGTGATTAACAATAATAAAAGCTGTTTATTTTACAAAAATAATCTTTTAATAGCAATCAAATTAATTATGATAAATCGACAAGCTGTTATAAGTAAAATTATATTTAGTCCATTTAACTAAAATATCATGTTTAACTTATGGATGAAAAAGCGTGATTAAAATCTTATGATTAAGATCTCATATTTTATATTAAAAAACAGTACGATAAAAGTTAACATTATTACAAAAGTTACACAAGGAAACAAATTTCTATGGCGTTGAGTGTTACAATAAACATTTAAAACGAAGAAAACATATCTTCATCAAAAAGTTACTTTTCGAAAAGTGGAGTGAACTTATCAAGAAGAAGAGTGAGAATAGGAACTTCCATACAGATTAAGTGCTTCATTTAAGGCCCAAAAGATTGGTGCTAAGTCCCATAAAACAGACCGAGTCCATTGTGAGGCATAAGAAGAAGAACAATAATAATTCTTTAACACACAATTTTTATATTCATTTTACCTATCATTACTTCCAATCGCTACTTTAAGAAGAAGAGTATTCCAAAGTTGCATATGACCCGATGACAATAAACGAAAAAGTCAACCACATTTTTCAAATTAGATGGGTTGACTCGGTTTTGCGCATGGCAATGATATAGATGGTTTGAAATTTTCATAACACAACTAAATGAAACAGGTTATGCCATTGCACAATTCAAATACAACCAAAAAGTCAAATAGTTTTATTGCTACAAGGGAGACTTTCGGGAGCCAGTAGAAATTGAGGAGTACGGGGAGGAATCTTTGGTTGTGGTTGTGACGGCAGATGAAGAGTAGGAGAATTGAGTAATCTCCATGGGAGGTGCAAAGTACATTGGCACTGGCAACTTGGATGGAAGACTTGGCAAAGGGGCTTCAAAGTTAAGCACACTTATCACTTGCCTAATGGAGGGCCTCATTGTATGATCAGGGTGACAGCACCACAACCCTACAATCATCAAACATTCCATTTGCTGTTCTTCGAATTCCCGATTCAGTTTCTCATCAGCTGCTTCTAGAACTTTCCCTTTTCCATAGAGGTTCCACACCCACTCCACAAGCCTAACTTTACCAGCCTCTTCTTTCACCTCCACTGGTTTTCTACCACATGTGATCTCAAGTGCCACAACACCAAAGCTGTACACATCAGATTCCTTGCTTGATTTCCCTGTTGTCACACACTCTGGGGCTAGGTACCCCATGGTTCCAGCCAAAACAGTCGTTTGTGAACCCAGTTCGTGGTCTACCAGCCTTGCAAGACCAAAGTCACCAAGCTTTGCATTGAAATTTCCATCCAACATTACGTTGCTTGACTTGATATCTCTATGGACCACACACTGTTCCCACTCTTCATGAAGATAAAGAAGTGCAGATGCCAAACCTATGGCCACCTTGTATCTCACCACCCACGAAAGCATCACTCTATTTCCAAATAGATGAGAATCAAGGCTTCCGTTTGGCATGAATTCATATACAAGAAGGAGCTCACCTTGTTCATGGCACCACCCTATGAGTTGAACCAGGTTTCTGTGTCTCAGACGGCTGATGACTGTCACTTCTGATATGTACTCCTTTTTCCCTTGCTTTGACCCTTTCGAAACCCTCTTCACTGCCACTTCAAGGTTGGAATTCTCGATCAAACCTTTGTAAACTCCTCCAAACCCTCCTTGTCCTAGCTTCCCTTCTTCAGCGAAGTTGTTCGTTGCGTTGCTTAGTTCCCGGTAGGTGAACCTCTTTGGACCAGTTCCTCTCTCAAACTCATCATCTATGGCATCAACACCAATTTCCTCCTCGTTTCCACCCCTTAGTCTATTTCTCCTTCTCCAAAAGGTAAACCATATTAGACCTGCAGCACAAGCTAAACAACCCAAACCAACACTTACACCAACCACTAAGCCAACCTTTACCTTTTTCCCACCAACCTCATCCAAGGTTGAACTGAATGACCAAAGCAAAATGTTGTGTATCTCAACCGATATTCCCGTTGCTGCAGAAAAGCCTACTCTAACAAACTCTGGCAACACGTCCCTCAAATCAATAACGTAAGAAAGACTGGAACTGCCATTGAAGGTTGGATTTTTAGCATAGGTAAGGAAGACAGATAGAGTTTTGGATGTGGAGTTGTACCATACCCAAGCATTAGCAACAGACCCATTCTTAATGTTGCTCTTCCAAGTGACGTTTGCAACTGATTGAATGGAATTAACATTGATCCCTACGTGGTCTGAGCTCGGATCCCATTCATTCTTGAAACTGTCGAACTCAACTGCCACCATCTGATTTTTCTTCGTGTCGAATGCGGAATCCGGGCTGAACAGGCCAAGGAACCCACCAGCAGAATTGTTGGGAATGGAAGAATCAAAGGGTGCAAGGAAGAAGGCTAAGCCATCACCAATAAATGACTCGTTCACAGCTCTCATGATAAAAGAGAAATGGGTTTTGAAATCGGCGAGATTGTTTGTTTTTTTATCCCATATCCTCACTGGTTGTTCATACGAGGCTCGACCAACGCTACCTGTGATGGGGCCATCGAGTTGGTTCTTCGTGAGCTGAAGAACACCGTTTGAGGGAAAAGCATCACCCATGAAATTTATTTGGTTGTTCAAGTTTGACTGCTGGAAGCTGGAAAAGTTGAAGGAAACTGACTCTACAGTGTTATGGAACAAAGTGAAGAAGAAGATAATACATATGAAGAAAGATGTTTGTTTCTGGGTTTGATTAGAGCATGAAGAAGAGGAGAAGAAAGCCATGGTAGAGAGGGATAGAAGATTTTGATGGTGTTGATGTGAACAAAGAATATAGCAACTATATGCATCCACTTTCAAAGTTTGCCGACTAAATTGATGGAATAATGATGATAACAAAACATGTTTTGAACTGTTCCTAAGTAGGTATTTGGTGAATTAAAAATATGTTGCTTTCACGAATTAATTACTAATACATGAGCATACATACTCTTAATCGTTCTAAACTTCTCCATTGTCCTGGCCCTAGACAACAACGTTCAGCGATGCGAAATTTCACTCCTTTGTCTTTTTCCGTGTCTAGGGATAACCTACCATCGTTTTATGTATAAAATCAAAATCATAATACTAAATCAAAGCATTTTAGGAATTATTTTTAATAACAAGAGTTTTTTCTTTTTAAGTAGCTTCCCTCCATGAATTTTTATAATATATTTTCCCTACACTTTCTATAATTGAATTTTAAAATATTTAAAAATAGCTATGATTACAAATAATCTTTTGTTATAATATAAAACATAATATAAATTTCTAAACATAATATAATTTGTATGCTTAGGTTTCTTATTACAATATATTTTAATTAAAATGTATATTTTATATATTTAAAAGTATTTATTTTTAAAATTTAAATTATATAAGAAAACATTAATATTATTGCTAATAGCAGCAATAATATTACAGAATTAAAGTGACAATTAACGAGTAAACAAAAATCAAAAGGTTTTTTTTTTTATCAATTTATTATTAAATATATTGGTTCGCTAAGCCAAACATATAAAGAGTAAACTAAATGATTGAGGGTATCTTTATCAAATGATCAATGAAATAATATATAGAGATGGAGGTTATACATTCGGTGAAAATTGCTTAGTTAAAATTGAAGGTGACATGTTGAAACGGACATGGAAAGTTCAAATGTGTCTTATTGTAAACTACGCCAAACGAATTTTCATAAATAATATTATATAATACACATCAATGTTTTTATTAGTGATTGTATAATTGTTTAGTATAAAATATTATATATATAGTCAATTATTAGGTAGATGGTCAGTTATTTAGTTTAGTGAAATCCTTTCCACTGAGATTGAATGGTGGAAGTGTCAAGTTTGAACATATTAATTCCAAAATCATCCTGGTTAACACCTTGTAGTGATTAATCATATTTGAGCTTTAATTAGGTCGATCTAATAAATAAAAGTTTGAGATAACGTAGTAGGTTACACATTAATTATGTAATTATTGTCCTTGTTATCTGAATTGAACTGACTATGACACACGAGAACATTTGACAAGAATCCACCAGTGCGGAAAGGGCTTTAGAGATCCGTTATTTTGGCTTTTTGACGCCCGATCTTCGCCCGACGTCTTTGTGGGTGACGTTACTAAGACGTCGGGGGGTCGTCCGATGTGTCAGGCCAACGCCTATGAAGACATCCAATGTACACCCTCGGACGTTCGTATAGACGTCCACTTGTGCTCATCTGACGTCCCTATAGACGTTCGTCTTCTCCCTCCCCCGACGTCTACACAGACGTCCGTGGTGTACCCCCGACGACCACCAACCTGAATTGTTTTGTGATAGGGCTGGGGTTGGACGTCCGTTTGTGCACTGCTAGACTTCTATAGACGTCCGACAATGCATTAACGGACATCTACTGGGCGTAATTTTTTAAAAAATTATTTTATTTTTGCAATAAAACCACACCTGAAAAGCAGAAAATTGTCCCAGAACAATTTTGCAATAATATAAATATGTGTTTCATATAAACAAAGTTCTACTTAATGTAAACTATAATCCACAACCAAAACTATCAAGATAAAACTTAAACTAAAATCAAGCAATGTTCAACAACAAATAAAACTATTCCTAACTCCATCTTTGCAGAAGATAAGCGGTCCACTCCTGCCTTATCTGTTTAATTGTGTCCTCTGGAATAGGCGATGTACTCTTGAAGCGCTGCAAAATTGAAGAAAGATTCATTATGGTTTCATATATGTTTGAAGATGAATTTGATTTGTAATGTATTCAAGGTATACATCATTACCTCATTCCAGTCATCTATAATGACAACTCGAATGATGGTCTTAATCCAACCCATCACATAGAAGCCACATTCCCATGAATCTAGCTGCTGGTTACACTAAAATGACAAACTAAACAGGTAAGAATTTAGATCATTCAATAACATAGAAAATGAATTAGAACTATAAATGACTTACAACCTTTGGATACATAATTTGAACCAGCTGACCACAAGATTTATCAATAACTCTGTACAGATTGAAAACACAAAGTATAATTAATATGACTATATTTATCATAAAAGTTGAAGGTGAACATCAAATTCAAAGTCATTTTTGGAGAAACACTTACCCTGGAAGCATGGTTCTCAAGTCAGTTTTCATCCTCCTGTGGAACGAACAAAACCATATAATTTTACATTGTTTGGGAATGATGACCATCAGCTGCCAGTGCGACTTATCACGAAGGACAAATAGTTATTTAAGTAATTAAGGAAACTATAATAATGAACTGACCACATATAACAACACCTACCCCTCAATGTATGGCAAGAGGCATACGTCTCTTTTTGACTCATCCATCCATGTTTGCAAATAATGTTGTTTGTTTTGAAGTGTGTTACCAGACGATTGAATGGTCTGAGGTTCAACAAATCTGTACATGGAAGACCGACCTTGGTCTACAACAATTGTGTCCATGTACCTAAAACAACAAAGTTAAGTTGTTAGAAACTATAACAATGTAAATAAAAGTAATATGAAAGACCAAATTGACTATCTTACATGAACCACAGCTGAATGATGGAAATATTCAACATCCTGTCTCCCCCAATCACCTCCAATGCATCAGAGAATGTGATATAAACTGGCACATGTGGGAGAAGACCAAATACTCTCAAATCCTAGTATAGTTCTAATGATGCTTTCTTCTATCTGGGTAATTTTGTCATTAGCTTTGATAGGGGATCATCCACCGCTTCAGCCATCTCATCATCTTCATGTATGACTGTATCATGAATTGGCTGCTTTTGAGAACGTGTGAACTGAAGATAAGAATTTACGTCAAAGAGTTATCAATAATTATTTGAAGAATAAACATAGAAATACTAAGGAAAAAGACATTATACCTGTGGAGTAGCGATGTGGGACATGATTAATGCTCTAGGCCAAGCAATAAATGATCCTATGGCCTCCCCCACAAAGTTAATTTCTGGAGTGGGTACAGGTACCTGAGCCTGGGGATCCCGAACCTCGTCAATGGTCACACGCACGTGCTGGGGTAATATGGAAACACCATGAATAATCTGCCCTCCCTCAAGCACTTGTCCGACAACCACAATGCGTGGGGGGTCCTCATCAACCAACAACTCATATTGACCGCTATACTGAGTGGGGTCTACAGCAGAGCATGATTCTCTAGTGCTGACACGAGGTAGTGTGGGAGTTTCATCGGCCCCCATGTTGCCTTGCGTCATGGAATGCAACTTTTCTTCAAGCGCTCTTTGTATTTCTTTTTGTTCTTGTAGCTGCTCCATTGATCTCATGCTTTGGTTGAGTCTTTCCTCCCACTGAAGATAAATCTGCCTTAGTGTCTCTTAACTCATTGATGGGGCGATTTTCTGTGTAGGGCCAAAGTAGTCACGAAGACCAATCACCCCAGGAACTCCACGTACACGTCCTGGGTACTCGGGCCTTCCAATGGCCGTTGTTAGAATGTCGTCCCTACCTTGGCTAGCAAATGTGCCCTGAGTCTGTTGCTCAACCAACTCATCCTGCACATAGAGAAAACAAGTTACTTAGAAGACATGCTATTATTATATACACAATCACAGAACTGTTTATAATTTGAACTTACAATTCTCTGTGAGATCAAGGCAATTGAGGAAGATGTCATGTTCCCATCAAATTTAGTCCGAGCAGCCTTCCACAGCTCGTACCTAGCAGGTGGAGGTGCTAGGTTCGGCGACTCAAGTCCCAAGGCATCTGCTCTAGACTTTCTTAGTTTCTTCTCCAGTTTTGCATATCCACCTCGTGATAACAAGTGGGGTGCATCGTTTAACCTTTGTCTTTCTTGGGCGGCTAACCTTTTACCCTGTGAAACCATATATATAAATAAGTGTAAAATCATAAAAACTCAATGAAAGACGATGTTAAGAAACATACCTTCCATTCCTCAGACTCTCTAGATGCACCAAACTGCATCCAATCCTCCTCTGTGAATGTATATTGGTGACAGGGATTTTCATGTTGCCTGTCTCCAAAAACATATAGTCGTGTCAGCCTTGTCTTGAAATCCCTCTATCTTATCACTATATGCGATAACATTTTCTTTCTAACTTGTAATGTGTTTGGAATATCAAAATGTTGCTGTTTAAAACAAAAAAACTTGTTATTCCAAAAGAAAGCATAAAAGAGAAGTATATCACAAATTGCATGAAGTATAAACATACCTGAATATCTTGCCATAAGAGGTTATTGTCGACCTCTGGGACGTCATCCCAACATGCATGAAGATAGAGACATGACTTTTTGCTAACTTACCTAGATAACTCCTAAACCTATCAGCATTTGGCCCTGATGGATAACCTGATCTGGGGTCGATGTCAACATGTCTCCTATGACCATCCACGCGTCTGGATGTCACATCTGCCACTCGGGTGACGCCTCGTCCACGTCTGCTCTTTCCCGATCCTGAGTCTGAGGCCGACATACCTGAAAAATTAATCAAGGTTAGTAATAATTCAATTATGATGAACATACATATAAAGTCAATAAAAAACAAAATATCAACCTATTAATTAATTGTTTTTTCCCAAATGCCTTCGTTGTGATCACTACGAATTGCCTGCATGACATCGGCAAAGTCATCAACTGGGTCTTTAGTGGGCCTAGATGCAATAGATGTTGTCTCAAGTATTTCAAGAGAATCGTCATCATCATGTCCATGCATGTTTTTTCCTTCTAAAACCACCAACCATTTTTTATTCTCTGGATCATTTACATAGAATAATTGTCTTGCTTGACTAGCCATGATAAATGGTTCATTAGTGTAATTCATCTTGTTCAAGTCTACCAATGTGAAACCAAGGTCATTTGTCATGACACCAGAATTTATATCAACCCATTTACACTTGAAAACTGCGACTCTAAAAGTGACGTAATCAACTTCCCATATTTCTTGTATTATTCCAAAATAACTGATGGATGCTGTGATTGGGTTTTTGTCTTTAGAACTAGCAAAGTGCACAGCCTCAGCTTGTAGTGTGACGCCACTATTTTGAACTCTGCTTTTGTCATCTTCTACCTTTGTCTGAAAAGAAATATTGTATATATAGTACCCACCATATGTAATGACATCTGTGTTCGGCCCACGAGATAACCTCAATAAAGTTTCAGAAACATGTGGAGTTGCATAAATCTTTTTCTTAAACCATTGCAAGAAGGTTTTCACATGTTCATTAAGATGTCATTTTTCACTCATTTTTGGGTTTGCTGCCTTTATTTCATTAACGTGGTTAGAAATGTAGGGAATCACATCAACAATGTTGTTTAAGACGTACAAATGAGCTTGGTTAATTTCTTTTCTGCTAACACTTTGAATTCTCACACCTCGAACACCCTTACCTTCACATTTTCCTTCATGTCTGCTCTTGGGAAGACCGACGGGTTCACAAGATGGCATATAACTTGAACAAAATTCAATGGCTTCTTCTGCAACGTATCGCTCTATGATTGAAGCTTCTAGTATATACTGATTCATGTATCTTTCAACTGGGTACATCTACCTTAAGAAGACCGGCCCACATATTCAAATTTCCTTGACTAGATGAACAATCAAATGTACCATGATGTCAAAAAAGGAAGGTGAAAAATACATCTCCAATTGACATGGTAGTCTTATTCCCTCATTTTCCAATTCATCTAAACCTCGAGGGTCAACAACTTTCTTGCAAATGACATTAAAGAAAAAACTCAGACGTGTCAGAATACCCCTAACAGAAGGATGTAATATGCCTTGAATAACAACAGGTAACAATTGTTTCATCAATACATGACAATCGTGAGACTTTAAACCAAAAGTCTTGCATAGACACGAGGTTACTAATATTTGAAGAATAACCTTGCGGATCCTTCACACTTCTTAAACAGTTACAAAAACTTTGTTTTTCTTTTTTGGAAAGTATGTGACAGGCTGGGGGCAGATATGTGCGTCTTCCTATTATCTGTGGATGTAACTCAGATCGGATTCCCATGTCAGCCAAATCTTGTCTTGCTTTTATTCCGTCTTTGCTCTTTCCTTTGACGTTTAATAAAGTTCTGATGACACTGTCACAAACATTTTTTTCAACGTGCATCACATCAATACAATGTCTAACATCAAGTTCACACCAATATGGAAGCTTAAAAAATATTGATCGTTTCTTCCAAATGTTCTTTACAGAGGTACTTTTATGATGTTTTCCAAACACAATGTCAATGTTTTTGACTTCGTTGTACACCTCTTCACCATTCCGGGGTCTGCATACAACCTCATCCTCAGCACTTCCATTAAATGCTTTTTTCAATCTACAATAAGGATGATTACGAGGAAGAAATTTTCGATGTCTTGTATATACCGTCTTCTGACCATGCTTCAACTGAAGGTAACTAGTGTTTTCTTCACATATGGGACATGCAAAATGACCTTTAACACTATAACCACTCAAGTTTCCATACGCTGGGAAACCATTTATAGTACAAAACAACATTGCACGCAAACATAACTGTTCCTGAACATATGAATCAAACACGTCGACCCCTTCTTCCCACAACAATTTTAAATCATTAATTAAAGGTGCTAAGTAAACATCAATGTCATTTCCAGGTTGTCTAGGACCCGATATCATCATGGACAACATCACATATTTTCTCTTCATGCACAACAAAGGAGAAAGATTGTAAATCGTCAACATAACTGGCCACGAACTGTGTTTGCTACTTAAGTTTCCATAAGGATTCATACCATCAGTTGCAAGTGCAAGCCTTAAGTTTCTTGGATCTGCACCAAATTCAAGGAATCAGCAGGGTGTCGAAGAAGATTATCGCACTTTCTTTCGTCAGAGTGCCATTTAAGGTTCTTTGCATCTTCTTTAACAGAGAACAGACTTTTGAACCTAGGTATTATAGGGAAATACCATATCACCTTAGCAGGTGCACCATCATTACCTTCATTACCAGTGACTCTGTCAGATTTCTTTTTAAAACGGGATAAACCACATGTTGAACAATACTTTAGCGAAGCAAACTCCTTTGTGTACAAAACACAATCATTAGGACAAACATATATCTTTTGATATTCAAGACCCATTGGACATAAAAAAATGTTGGCCTCGTAATTACAAATAGGTAGAGTATTATTTTCTGCAAGCATCTCCTTCAACAACTCCAACAACTCGGTGAAACTTTTATCGGTCCATCCATTCTTTGCTTTTAAACTAAACAACTTTAAAGTTGAAGACAGACGTGTAAAGTTCGAGCATCCTGGGAACAACGGTTGCTCTGAATCATTAATAAAAGAATCATACAAATTAGCTCTTCCAAAATTATCTTTCCCGACATCACGTATCATATCCTCTAAATGGTCACTCATCCACTCTTCCACATAATTCGTTCCTCGTGAAGTGATAGGCTGGTCCAGTACTTCTCCATGCCAAGTCCAAACGGTATAAGTCCTAATTATGCCATACATGAATAGATGGTCACGCACATTGCCTAAGTCTTGTCGTATTTGATTAAGACAACGGACACAAGGACAAAAATATGTCCCGTTGACAGACTTAGCATTTTGTTCAACGTATTGCAAGAACTTCGAAACACCCTTACCATATTCTTCACTGATGCAACGTTCGTTCATCCAGCTTCGATCCATACTATGTTCGTAAAATCATCAGTTAAAGTTTTTTAACTCTCACAAGGTTAGGCCCTATCCATTCAAAAAAATTAATTTTCATAATTTGCTCAAACACGTACATTGAAGTCTACATCATAAAATTGATAACATTTCGACAGCATTTCGAATTGGTCTCCGAAATACACGAAATGAGAGTAGTCAACGATGACCACAATCAAATATGCATCCGGAGAACAACATAAATACTAAATCGAAATTTTATCAATCTTATCCATAAACTCCAATTGACATGTTATTGCAAATTATGAAAATTAATTTTCTCAAACTGTCCAATCGGACAATTCAAAATTTAACACAAACGATTACAAGATTAATCGTTTGTGTTAAATTTCAAACGGGAACTAAGTTTCACTCAATGATTTCATACTTATATACTAACATATCACAATTATAATAACATAACTAATACATGCATATTCAAAAGCCAATAACACATGCATACCTTACAGTAAAAGCCATGCATACACAAAACCCAATAACATGCATACAAAAGTTTATCAACGAACAAACTAACCTCAAAAGTAGATTCCAAATGAAAGGGAGGGAAATCGAGGAGGGAACGGCCTAAAACGTAGCCCAAAAACAGTCAAAGAAGCCGCCCAAGAACACGCAAGAGACTGCACTAAAACGCACCGAAAACGATTTTTAATCAGTTCAAATCAAAGATATTTCATCACAGGGCAATGTAATCGGATTGAAAGTAAATTTAAATGGTCCAAAAGAGAGAAAACGCACCTGGAAAAGCAATGCCGCAGAGAGCGTTCACGGGGAAGACTATGAACAGTGAGTGCAACTGCTCACGCGTTCGCGTTTTAGTATTAATACTATTAGACGTCCGGTTCTCTGGGGCCCGGACGTCTATAATATTATAGACGTCTGGGCCATCACTAATATGACGTCTTTGGGGATTTAAAATTGATATTTGCAGGGGGTTTTAAACGTCCGTGGTGGAGGGGGCCGGACGTCTATAATATTATAGACGTTCGTGGTAGGGGACCGGGCGTCTAAGAGGCTGAACAAATGAACGCTTCAACTCCCCTTGTCAGCCCATTAAACGTCCGTTGGGGAGGAGGACGGACGTCTATAATCTTATAGACGTCTGGCGCCCAATAACGGACTTGTAGGGTGCTGATAGGGTGGTTGAAGAATTAATTGTCTTCAGCCCCTTAAACGTCCGTTGGGAAGGGTGGGACGTCTATAATATTATAGACGTCCTGCCCCTCGCCACCGGACGTTTAAGGGGCTGCAGAGAATTAATTCTTTAACCACCCTAAACGTCCAATATTTGGGGACAGACGTCTATAAGATTATAGACGTCCGTCCCCCTCCCCAACGAACGTTTAATCGGCTGACAAGGGGAGTTGAAGCGTTCATTCGTTCAGCCTCTTAGACGTCCGGTCCCCTCCCACGGACTTCTATAATATTATAGACGTCCGGCCCCCTCCACAACGGATGTCTATAGTTTCACTTATTTACGAATATGCCACCGGTCAATTATTTACGTTGGTGCTTTTGTGGACGGACGTCTATGGGGGACGTTAAAAGCCAATTTTGCACAGTGTTAACCTTTGACAAATTCATTTGATATAGTGTTTATATGCTCTCTGAATAGGCGGTCTTTGCTTTTTTCTCGTGTTCTGGCTTTTGTGCTTGGATAACTCACTCCTCCACCAGTCCCATGGTTTGTTTTGAGACTACACGTCAGGCTTTGTCGATGAGGTGGACTCTTGTCCGAGCGGTCCTTCTTCATGAATTGTCGCAAGTGGTCAACTTTGATTAGCTCTTCCATTTTGTCTCTCATGACCAAAACACTATTTAGTAGTGTGGTTATGGATTTTGTGATAGAGACAATGCTTGTTCTCGTCGACATTGCACAGGGTGGACTTCTTCCTTGGGTGGAAAATAAGTCGACATTGAGGGCCTCTTTCAAAATGTTGGCTCGAGGCACACTCAACAAGTTGTGGTTGCTAAAATGGGGATCCTTTGGTCTTTCTTTACCCGCGAACGATTTCTTATCCACTGCCTCTTTTCTTTTCCAGACGACTCCACATGTATCTTCTTGTGGAAGTACCTCATATCTTCCACCTGCATGTAGTGGGCACTCTTTGCCTCAGCTTGTGCATACTTTAAACAAGTTTCACACAAAAGCTGTCAGTGAACGATCCTAGTCTCAATGTGTGATCATATGGTGCATGGCAACATTTAGGATGGCAACAATTAGGATGGCAACATTTAGGATGAGGTTTCGGATTTGCAAATTCATCTTTTCAAACCTCTCAATGAACCCACAATGACTCTTCTTTATCATGCCTAACATTAACAAAGTGATCGATGTTAGGTGATGTTGTCGGCTTGTTGCGAACTAGGCTCCGATTCTCGCTTGGGTGATGGCAAAACAGTATATGAAATTGGCCGACAACACAAAAGACTAGGCCAAGGCGTTCCCTTTTAGAGACGTCGAGAAAACAGACACCATATGGTTCATGAAAATTCAAATTTTCTCTTTTTGGTTATAGATCCATCATACTAATTGAACATTAGCATCCTCAAGTTATCAGGCAATGGGGTCTTCATGATCTTGCGACAAATGGTAGTAGACCAACGATGTTAATAATTGTGACAAAGTGATGGTTATCTTTGCTCGCAAAAAACTACTTGCCTGGACTGTTCGGTCTAATGCATCCTAGGGTTGCTTAGTTGGTCCTTGAAGAGTTGGGGTGAATGGCACAGGGCCTTTATCACCCTTATCCTGCTGAATGATCTCGTTCTCTACTTGCAATGTTTTTATTTCTTCCTCTTACTTCTTTTATATCTCATTCATTTGCCTCTACATTCTCCTCATCGTTTCCATTGGGTCCATCAGTGGTTGATGGTTCCTCTAGTGCTTGATTGCTTACTAGGTTCCTTGTGGTCACCATGTAGGCTTCAAAAGTTTTCGTTCGGCCTCATAATGGGCTCCAAAATGTTTCAGATGTAGGGTCGAAAGTCCACTTAATAAATTCCTTATTGTTAACTCTAGTTGTCATCTTCCTGCTTGGAAAGTTTATTCTCCAACCATCAAGTGTACCTGTTAAAGATACTATGATATTTAAGTCAATTCAGATTAAATTGGTTAAGCAACTAATGTTATAATAAATGTCATAAAAGTTGCAACAAACTTTATCTTTGACATTCATTTATAATTCTCCATTAACTTATGATTTGGGTCACCGTCGTCACAATCCAATTCCGTTAAACTTGAATATTAACATGTTTAGATTAATTAGATAATTAATTGATTCTAATAATAATCAATCTGATTTTCTTCATGCTTGGATCTATTAATGAGATAATTCAATACACTTATAATAAGAAGAGACAAAATGCAAACCAAATGTTACATTTAAAAATTATGTAAGATTTGTCGGATATAGATAAGGAAATAACAAATCAAAATAATTTTCAAATGAACCAAATAATGAAATATTTAATAAATTAACAAGATTTTTAATCAACTTATTTTTGGGAAGTTGGAGAATTGGTGGTTGAACATATAGCTCGAAATCAAATTGAGTCTGGGGATATAACAGTGAATGAGAAATTAAGGATAAAATATTTCTCAAGTTCATTATTGATGAAATTGTGTTTACTTGGTCACCAAGTTAATGAATTTAAAAAGGTATATAATAGATAAAGCCTTGATGATTAAATAAACCAATTTAGGAAACTAAAATCAACGTATTTGACTTAAGTATTAGTTAGTCCATATAATAACAATAAGTTAGAGTTATCGATGAGAAAAATAATTATAAATCAACCATTAAGAGATATGGCCTGGCATAATATCAAAAGAAACAAATAAATTAAAGTCGAGAAAGAGATATACCAAAAGTGAAGAAAGATCAAGTAGCATATTTATAAACTCTACTGAATAATAAAGAATTATGTGAAATGTATGAAGAGTGAGATGTGTTTTACGTAATTAGGGAATTATGTGAATATTGCATAAATAAAAATTGGGCATCCTTATGTATCTAATTATTACAACAAGAGGAAGGTAAAGATAAAATGTCTAATCGGACTTATAGTTTTGATGTATCAAAAAGCTAATAAATTTTGTTATATGTTATTAAAAAATAAATAAAATAGACGATCATAAACAACTTTCTTTTAGAAAAAAAAAAGGAAAATGTGAAAATGTTTATTGTCATTAGACTAACAATTATAATCATTTAACATATTTATACAATTGTACAAGGTCATCTCATGTTTGAGACAAATATCAATATTCAGACTCGAGTTACTTTCAATGTTTGTACCGATGATGATTGATGTCTAAAGATCTCAACCTAAGCATTTGAGGTTGAATTTTCAAAATGATGTATATCAAGAAATTAAGGAATTTAAACAAGGAAAAGGAAATTTTCTCAAAAAAATGGTGAATCACTTTGTGAGTTTCTTGATAAAAAAAAGTGATGAAAACGTGTGCATATGATGCAACATCGTGTTTGTCTAATAAAATTAGGGAGTCCTATTACTCTATGTTTCAAAGAACGTAATACATACATTATTTCATCTTAATTAAGGAATAATATGTCAAAGATTCAATGGAAAAGAGTATAAAGGAAGCATAATTTTGAAAGACGTAATTAGAAAGTGGTTCGGAATCTGACTAAACTCAATTAAATAAAGTTTGTATTGATATCAAGGAAAACTTAACTATTGTGATAAAACTTTAGGAAATACTGATAATCTCAATATGATGTTAACATTGAAGTGGATCAAATTAATAAAGATGAATATCGAAAACATTACTGTGAACCATCAACCAATCCATAATATGTTTATATTGTTAGTCCATATAAAAAGAACTTCATAAAAAATTAATTTATGTTTAGTTAAAGTAATTTATTTTAACTTATCAAATTTTGTTTGAAATAAATTTTACATTACACAAATTGAAATACTAATATACAACTGAAATTATATAATAAGAATATACAGAAGTTTAAAAGGAGACCACTAAGAAAATATTATAGACAAAAATTTATTTACAATAATAAAAATTTGTTGATAATTCGAGTTCATTGAAGATAAAAATTCATTAAGAGACATTTACCGATAAATTTTATTGATATAAAATACTATTGAAAATTATATTGATCATTTATTGTTAAATTTCCTTTAATATTTTATTGATGATCTAAATTTGTTAGTATTTCTCGATTGTTTAAATTCATTAGTTAATACTTACTAATAATTATCAATAAATTTTGATCATTAGCAAAATTTGTTAGTAAATAATATTACAATTAGGTCTTTTTTTTTTCTTCTTTCTTCTACGCTTCTCCTCTTCCATTGTTTTTGGTGTCACATTAGCTACCTCTGGGTCCACCTCCTCCTTTTTCATTCTTTCTTTTTTCTCCTCCACCACCTTATCCATTTTCCGTCGCCAATATTATCATTCATGGTCATCATCACTATCTTCACGTTTTAATCGTCTCTTGATCATCAACTCTAGCTTTGTCTTTTCTTCTTCGACCATTCTTCTTCTCATCCCCTTAATTAATACAAAAAATATCATTAGACTTTGAAGAAAAGTTTTTGTTTTTTACACTAAAGGATTTATCAACAAATTTTATTAATAAATTTTACACAAATTAATCAAAACTCAAAACGAAAAGTATATCATTTCTTTTATCAACAAAATTTACTGACAAACAAATTTATCGATAATATAAATTATAATTTATAGATAAAATTTATCGACTAATAAATTATCAATGAAAATATTTATCACTAATACAATTATAATATATTAATAAATATTACTGACATATCCATTATTAATAAATTTTTTTGTTAGTAATTTTAATTTTAAAATTTGTTGATAAAACCTATGGATAAATTTAATTTTATATATAAATCTAGTTTTGTTAGTAAAATTCTATCACTATTTAAAAAATCTTGTAGTATATAATGTTTTACTGAGTTATCAAGATTTTAATTTCTAAAATCTCATTTTTTTTTTTATGTTTTTATATGTGAATTTCTTTTGTGGAATATAAGTGCTACACTTGGTCAACTATTCATATTTTAGTTTAAAAAACTGTAGATAAAAAATATATTTTTCACATTTTCTGTTTTCATTTCGAACACACACAGAGATTTATATATATACTTGGTTGTGATGTGTGCTTCCGTCAAACTTTTCAAACATCAAATCAAAATGCAGGCCGTTAGTCAGAAAAGTTTGATCGATGTCTTGGATTAGGTCAACCGTGTGTGTGTATTATTAATTGAACGAGACATGAGTAACAAGACAAATTTATATATTTTGACAAGTTAAAAGAAAATTCACTGGGACAACAAGAAGAAACAAATTGTAAAAGTTAAGGATGGCGATAACCAAACAAATTAGTGCCGGCAATTTTTCTCTGAATATATTAAAATAATAAATATTATGAAATAGTTTTCTCGTAGAAGAAGTTTGCAAAAGTTGAGTACCATTTGTAAACTGAGAATTGAATCTCTCATTGTTTAAGTGATTGAATATGTTTGAGCAGTTTTTCATGAGTATCTTTTGAAAGAAAAAAAAAAGGAGAAAAAATCAAACAATATTTTTTGAGTTAAAATTTTCTTATTTTATAAGTTGATTTATATAAATTTTCATTATAAATGCTTTTATTATAAATATTTCTTAGCTTAAGAAAACAAACGTATTTTTTTTGTTAAAAATGTTTGTTTAAATATAATCTAATTCTTCTATGCAACCATATGGCTAGTTACTTACATTAATGTTATTTATACAGGCCACTTATTTGAGACTATAAGGCCATTCAGCTGAAATGAACATTCAAAACTCTTAGTTACTTATGAAGATGAAACAACTTTATATTAGTTCTTTTTATGATTAATTTCAATTATGATTGATCTCATTCAACAAAAAATCTTTTTAAAAGAGATTAGTGATCAGATTTTTATTATTTACATTTGAAGTTACGAGGTATTGAATATAAAAGTAGATGCATTATTTATAAGCCTTTTGCACAATCAAAACGAATTAGACGTTTTATTTGAACAAATGAAAAAAATACCGAGTAGAGACTAAGTTTCTTTAATAAATCCATTTTACCAAAAAAAATCTTTAATAAATATTTTTTAATCACATTTTTATATACATAAACATAAGAATAAAATAAAGGTTCAAAATAATTTATTATAAACTACATTTTGAAAAACTCGAAATACGATATTGAAATTAGAGAGAGGACAATTGAAACTATAATTAAACGAGATAATTTAAAAAGTAAAACTCTTCTTATATTCAAATTATTGTGTAAACTTGTGTGCTAATAGTTCAAGAATTTGGAATATTCTACTTAAGTTACCGTAAGAAAACTTTTTTCTGTTGCACATAATTTTTCTACTGATTTAGCATAATGTCTTATATCTTGTGTGAGAATTTAGAAAAGTAAAGGGTGTTTCTTTTTTTAAAAAAATAATAATGTGAAATTTTTTTTTGCTTTATAGGTTGGGAATCCAAGTGTGACTCCAAGTCCAACATTGGATAGAAAAGAGAAAGTAGAGCACTATATAAAGATAAAATACTCATTAACTCATTGTCTTAAGGTTTTGGATAAAGAGTGGTGTCGATTCCTTATATAGTTGGCTCCAATGTTATTGGTATTTGTGTAACCCACAAGGACTTCCTCCTCGATAGACCCAACACTATGATCTTCATGTTTTTGGGATCTTTGTTTTCAAGTTGGTTAGATTTTGTGTGTGTGTGTGTGTGTTAGATAGAGTTTATAAGAAGCATTAGAGAATAAGGGTTGTTTAACCAAGGTAAGAGAAGTTAATTTTAATTTCTTGTACTACGGCACATTTGCACTCTGGTAATTCTGTTCTAATTAGATCATGTTGGTTTGGATCAATTTGATGTTTAAAGTAGTTAATGTGAAATTTGTAATGGGTATAAATTGATTATGAGAAGCAAAAGTGTTGATTTAAATATGTTTTGATTTGATAAAAATGATTGAACTATGAGTACTGAGAATTGTGTGGGTTAATGTTATTACGTTGGTGATGTGCGATGTTGGAAATATATGCATTTGTTATAATTGTGCTCTGTGAGTTATTCAATTGTTTGAATGATGATATTTGATGCATTTTAATATTGATAAATGGTAGTTGATGGAAATTTAGAAAGTATGCACCACTCAAAATAAGTCATTTGATCATTAAAAACATTCAAATATGGTGAAACTGGTATTTGCCATACTATTGATGCCATACATCGTCGTTGGGCATTGCCTTGGCATAAAGCTCCACAACTTTGGGTGTTGGGCACCATTCTTGTCCTATTAGGCGCACTCCAAGTCATAGAGCATCAGATGTCTTGGCATTGCGTGTTGTCCATATACTATTGGGTGCTCACTTCTTAGTGAGCTCTAATGGGTTGATGATGTTTAGGTATCATTAGACACTCCTTTCATATAAAGTATTATATTTTAATGGCTATGGATATGTGTTCGTCAAGAAACCATCCTTTATTCTACTAGGTTTATAAACTTACATAAAGTATTAAAGTTTAGGAGATGATAATTAAAGAAGGTTCTTATGGCAGGAGTGAGATCCCTTTCCTAGCAAGGTCATAAGTTAACTTACCTTGGTCATGTGAGTGTTTGGTATGATTAGTCTTAGTACTTTGTTTCTCTATTTAATGGCGGTTGCAAGGTTTATAGTACCAAGTCAATGCATAAATCTAGACATTAAGTATAAAATCTTATATCATATCAAGTGCTTGGTTGTTTGAGAGATAAATTGATTTTGTTGGTTGCTAGTAATAAGGATTGTTGCTATGATAGATGTCTTACTACAAGTATGTTTGAAATTATATTAGTTTACCCTTTTCTCTTGTTACTATATTTTCTTATGTATCTCTTTTGTAATTATTACTATAATGGTGTGAGCAAGTGAGCATACATATAATGGTGAAGTAAGGCCTTAGAAATGATGGTTGTAGCTGAGGTTTTGTTGTTGAGATGGTTAATGTGTATGAATGTAATATATGCAATTGTATTTTGAAACCTAACCTTTATGACTTAAGGATGTTCTTATTTTGAGAAACTATAATGATTCTGACTACATTATTTATGTATATTATGTATGTTTATTGTATTCTTATGGTTAAGGATTTCTTAAATATTTATAATGTGTAACATCCCATTTTTAAAACCTACCAAAATCAAATGTTACATAGATGATAATATAACAACTATATAAAATCAACCTACCACAAAGAAGAGATCTACTTCTACATATCCATCTAACTATGCTTCTGCTTCACCTTCACTTCTCGCTAGAGCAACTGAAAAGACATTTCCTAAGTTCACACCATTTATGTAATCATTGAAAAAGTGAAGACAACACAAAAGCAAGTGTAAGATAATAATACAAAACAAATCATAATATACATTAATGTTTCACACATGAATCATATTTTTCATAAAACAATCCACACATCTTAAGCATGCAAAGACCTAGACTGGATATAGTATGAATGTCGAGCTATGACAGTTCGTGCACTTGTAATGGTGAAACAACTGACCCACCACAAGCTATCACACAAGGTTAGTCTGTTAACCAACACCTTAGGCCAAGGTAAGGCTCATAGACTAGGACCTCCTGCTACTCGCACCACATGTCTCACCCCTCTGTATGTGAAAATGGATGACCATTAGAGTGTTAGGATGAACTCCAAGATAGAGCTTCCTACATTCATACTTATAATACTTGAAACTACAAACAAGAAGATTCATCTTGGAACTCTTTTCCATAACTTAATTAGTCTAAAATCCAAAACCTAAAACTAAAATTGTTCTAAATTGTAACTATATTTAATTAGTACTACCTTAAGCTATCTATTCTATACTATTTCATACTAATATTCACTGTTAATTAAACTAACTAATATTTAAACTAGATTACAAAGCTAATAAGCTAAAATCTAACCTAATCGTGACTCTAAAAGTGAACTTAAACTAATATCAAGACTAAAATTATACTAACCGAAACTACTTTTAAGACTAAAACTAACACACACAAAACATGCTAAAAACATCAAATAAAACTAAATTTGTAAAACTAACCTAACTCAAAACAATGCAATTAGTAAAAAAATAATAATTAATGATAAGGAATTTATCAGCTTTTTTGTTGTTGTCAACAGATATATATTAATTAGTGGTCAACATCAATCTATTTTATTCCTGTGAAAAAAGTTTTAATGATCATTCAAATAGTCTAGAACATATAAGACTTTTGTAATTTTTCTTTTAACATCAACGAAAACAAATACTTGTTTACTTGCGCACATCTCTTACTATTACAATTTTTTATAGCTTGTTTTTTTTTCAATTTTGTTTTATTTAATTTATCTAATTTCACATTAAAATTAAAATTTTAATTAAGCACAAAACTATAGAATCTGAATTCTTTAATTCTTTGTAATTTTTTCATATTATCAAGTTCTTAAAAGAGTAAACAAATTTTTAATAACAAAAATTGTTTTTACACTATTTTTTATGTTTATGGCATTTTTTAACTTCAATTTTATTTGTTTGGATATGGATCGATTAAATTATTTCTTTTTACTTTCTCTTCATTATGACATTTTTTTTCAATTATTTCATTTTGTATAAATCATTAGTAATATTAAAATTTTTAAGTAAGCACAATTTCATAAACACTAGCGTGTTAATTTTTTTATATTTCAGTTTTATTAAAATAATTACTTTTGTCTAATAACACAATTTCTAATATTTATTGTCTAATAACACAATTTTTTAATATTTATTTTCATTTTCCTTTTTTAAAATTAAAATACATATTAGAATGAGTTTTCGAAAAACTAAACATTGACTAAATAAATATAAAGTAAAATTGGTACATGAAGAAGATAAAAAATTATACTTTTTTTAAAGTTAGTCATACATAATTGTTCTTTAGGATAGTTTAGTTAACATTATTTATCCATTTAAAATTAGTTTAGAGTATTAAGATAATGTGCAGTTCTATTTTATAAGTTTTTAGCTTAATTCTAGTTTAGTTAAGTGAACTAAAGTAATGTAGTTATGTAGAATGAATTGCCTAACATGATTTTAATGTTTTGTGCAGAAATATCAAACGAAACCAGTGCATGCATGTGGCATCAATGTTGATCAAGATGAATATCTAACAAAAATACAAAAAAGGACAATCATGCAAGTTTGGAAATATTTGGTCTAAGGGTTGAAAAGTTGATCAAAAAGTCAACTTTTTGAACTTTTGCTCCAATATGAAATCTAACTTTTTTGAACTTCAAAGAATACATGAAAATACACTTATGTGAAGATGGAAAAGCCTTAAAACTGCATTGGAATTGAAAATTTTGATTGCACATAGTTAGTTTACATAGTTAAGTCTAATTTTGATTCTTTTGGATGAATAAGATTCTAACTTGTGTTGATGGCTTCTATGTAGTGAGATGAACTCAATTCAATGGTTAAGAGTTGATTAAAATATAAGAAAATATAATTTTCTAATTGAGAAGAATTGTGAACCATTTTGAAGAGTACTTAAATTTTAAAGTTTGACCTCATGGTTGATTTTTGTATTTAAGGTTCTGATGGGTGATTTAAGAGTTAAAAACCTTTAAGACACTAAAATGAACTTTTAAAAAGTTGATTCAATGTGAAGGAAGCACCAATTCTAGCAAACTTAGAATTTGAATACAAAGAACCATTCTAGATTTTGAAAAGTTAACCAAAGTTTGACTTTTTATTTTGAAGCTCAAATGCAAGTGTAAGGGGATGAAGACTAGATTAGAGTTACTCAAAACTTAATGCAGAAGTGACAAATTTAAAACCAAAGTATTTTTTTATTCTTTTATTTGTTCATTTTAGATTTTGATTCTTGATACAATTTTGAATTTCAACTGATTATTTTGATGTTTCTAGATTTAGATGTGTTTAGTTTATCTTTTGGAACATGTTTGAATGTTTAACTCGTAGTTCAGAAGTTGAGTTCATATTTTGATATATTCATTTCAGTTCTTCATCTCATCATTTCACTAATTCGGATTTTATATTCACATTTCATTATTTGACCATTGTTTTTTATGTTTCTTGATTTGCATTACTTCATTTTAGTTATATAAGTGTGTTAGGAAGTTTTAATTTCGTTCTCACATCTTAAAATCAAAGTTCCTAATTTGATAGTTAGATTCATTAGTTTCTTTAATGAGTTAACCTATATTTTGTTTCAATAGATTCTCACTCCACACTTAACCAAATGATTTTGTAACACTTTTATTGTTCAATACAAATTGAAATGAGACGCTAAGCTTAAAATTTCATGCATTGTGTGATGAAAACATATGTTGCCTTACACATTCACGTAATAACATTTCTATGTCCATTTCAGTTTCATGGTTTCTTTAGTTAATTCGTAGTTTTCAGTAGTTGCATATCATTAGTTAGTTTGTTTCATGCCTTAGTAATTCATTTTCATGTATTGTAGATTGCTTTAGAATGCTAATTTATGCATTTTCCTTTGTTATATACTCATTATACATATAGATTTTAGGATAAAAGTAATGCATTATTTTCATTATATTGTTAGGATGTTCTAGTTAGTTTAGTTTTAGTAGAGTAGATTTCCTTCGTTTGCATCACATTAACACACTTATATACATTCAAGTTTATTGTCTCTCCTACGATTGATCTTTGCTTTTGCATTATACTATAGAAGTGGGGAAATCATTTTTTCATAAATTCTCAACGACAAAAGAGTTTATAAAAGGTCAAGGCCTTATGTTTAAAGCTATGAACATATCCAAAAAATACTATAGAAACCAAACTTGGCTAGTAGAATAGGATCTTGGGTTGTAGAGTTATATAAGTTCCATACCTAGTATGAATAGAAAAGATCTATAAAGATATAATGCTTAATGGATTTCACTAACGAGCTTCAAATGGGGGAGTTGTTAGAAGAAACATGAAGGACATTACATGCTGATGGTTTATCCAGTCTTAAAGGTGCATGTGGTGAGATAATGCTTGAAGGGCCTAACGACGTATTGATGGAGAAATCACTACACTTCGACTTCAAGACTTCTAACAACTAAACTGAGTATGAGGCCTTGATAGTGGGGTTGTCCCTGGCTAGGGAGATGGGGGCACCGGAGGAAGACATACCTTCGAAATAGAGCGACACAAGACCTCTTGTAAGAGAGTACTGTTACCAATGAGGAGCATTGGTAAATTTGAAGATAAATGATTTTGATGATGCTGAAAGACGATAGACTGTAATAATTGTTTTAAAAGCACTTTGTAGATTATAGATGGATTAGGAAAAGCCTTAAACATGTAATACTTAGAAAATTCGTATTTCTAGAACTATTACGCATTTAATCGATTATTAGAAGCTATAATCAATTATCCTGAGCCCTTCTGAAAAAGCTCGTTGCTCTGGAATAATCGATTATTACTCCAAATAATCGATTATTAGTAGTTCTGATGAGAACTGCCAAAGTCTCTGGAATAATCGATTATTCCTCAGGATAATCAATCATCACTTTTGAAAAATCCTGTAACGGACTTAAATAATCGATTATCAATAATAATAATCGATTATTTGTGGCAGTTATAATTCATCTCTGCAAACTTAGACCAGTTGGCTATATAAGGAAATTCCAAAACTCTTAGAAAAAAACACTGAGCTTTTTAAGAATACAATTTGTCTTAGGAAGTTCTAAAAAGCTAGCTCAAGTGCTTCTCCTAGTCTCGTGAATAGGAGAAGCTCGCGTTTCGTGTGTCGATAGTCGGAGCGGTTCTCTTCGAGTTGGCAAGGTGGTCATCTTCTGGTGCATCTGTCGAAGAAAGATTTTAATCTGCGTTGTTCCGGTTCGTTTGTCGAAGGAAAGTGCAGATTACCCGCTTTCGGTTTGTTGGTCAAACGAAGCACCCTTCCGGTTCGTTTGTCAAAGGAAGGTTTTTATCATTCTTTTTATTCACTCTATTGTAAATCTTTAAACTGATTTTTAGTGAAAACGTTAATTACTTTTTATAGTGATTAACAACTAGACGTAGATTCTTTTGAATCGAACCAGGATAAAAATTCGAAGTTGAATTTTCTTGCTCTCTATACTCTTTACATTTTACGCATATCAACTGTTTGATAAATTTTCTCTAAGAAAATTGATTTTCTAAAACGGACCATCTTATTACGAGTTTGACCAAACACGCTTTCCGCTATCAATATTTTATTCCGCTGCGCGACTCTATAACGGTACCGATTGTTCCGACAAGTACACCTTGTCAAAGAAGGAAGAAATGAACCTTAAATGCAAAAGTGATTTAGCTTTTATAGACATGAGTGATGTAGTTTCAACTTCAACCCCTTCGTCTTCAACTACTATATCTTCTCACATCTAACGATCAAGGATCTCCACCACAACACTCCTCTCGAGAAAACCTTAGAGCTGACATGCATGACCTCTCAAGCTTCTTTGTTTTTTTGTACCTCGAGACTAAGAGACTACTATACCTATAGGATGAAATACCTACCCAAAGAACATGAAAATTTCTTTTGCAAATATCTCAACTTGTCAAGGTTCTCATTCATACCATATTGACCTTGGGGGCTAGTGTACTATTTACATATGAGATCATCTTGGTTTCCACATAATAATGGAACCATAATAGTTAAGTGTTCCGAGATCTTCTTAGCCTTATATGTGTTGAGATCATCTTGGCCTTAACAAGCATAATAACCAATACGTATTCTTAATAATCACACCCTATAAGGCAAGGGACAATATCGTGTCTACCTCATCGTAGTTGTCACCATGTAGACCTAGTTATAGCCGAAATCGTTGTAGTTGACACTTTTTACTAATGTTATTAGACAAATTAATCGTGGTAATTATCTTTACATAAGAAGCTGAAAGAGTTCTTTCCGAAATATATTCGATCGGTAAGAACAATAAAAATAAATAAATAGTTTTTATAATTTTATTATAATAATTGATTAAATTAAAAAAATAATTATAAAACGTAAAATAATTTATATTAATAAAAATATAATTAATAATGAAATATGTAAAACAGTATTATGCGGAAAACACTATTTTTTTTGTTAACCGGTATAAATAGATAATTCACCCAATATCCCAATTCAATAATGTGCTCAAATAATAATTTTACTTAAAAAATGGGTAAAGAAAAAATACAAGTTAAAAAAAAAATAGTTCATAAATTAAATAAAACATAATCAATATTACTTATTGAAAATATTTTTATCTCTTTCTATAGATCAATAATGTCTACAGTGATAGTCATCAACATATATCTTATCAAATATTTTTCACACAAAGCCTTGATACTAAATTATAGTGTAATTTAAAAATCATTCGTAAATTAAAGTAAGCATCGGGAGTTAATTGATAGACAAGTGGTAAACTACTAATATGTGGCAAAATCTAGGTAGTTTTTTTATGTCCTTGTGGCAATCCCACCAACCTTTGAAATCAATCCATGATTCTATTTTAATAAAATTATACAGGTATATATAATTATGGTTTTCACGTCTTTTGTTGATAGTCTTTTTCTCTAATGAACACAACAAAATAAATTAAAAAGATATTAGTGCTTACAAATGAATTATAGTTTTTTTTAAATTTTCTATTGTCTTATTTTCTATTAAACACAATAACACCATATTATTTTTTAAATATATATTTCAGAATTATTAGTGATTCTTACATTGGAAGTTATTTATTATATAAAAGTATTTTATTCCTTGTTTGGATTTGAGGATAGATTTAATAAGTGTGATAGATAAATAATATTTTAATAAATAAAATGGTAAGATTATAATTTTGTTCTTTTGATTAAAATTAATTTAAAATAAAATCTAATTATTTTAAATCAAGTTAAAATAAAATGTGAATTGTTATTCAAAATAAAATAAAAAATTAATTGATGAAATTAATTTAAATAAAATGTGATTGATACACTAGTAAAAAAACAAATAACATCACACGTTCAACGTTGAATCACAGAACAGTAACGTTAAAAATGAGCAGTGATATTTTTGTAAATAAATGCAATTATTAAACGTAGCTTATAATTGTAATTGGACGTAAAAGGATATAAAACGTCGAATGCCCCAGTGATAGACGTTAAAAGGTTAGTGAATTGAATAAAAATTTGAGCGGAAGATTGAAAATTCATTCATTTTATCTCAGCGCACGAGATCCTCTTTTCTTCTCAAACTTTTCTCGAACGAAGTTTGAGAACCATCACATGTAATCTTTCTTTCATTATTTGTTTTGACCGATTATTTCCGTGCTCTTATTCATCATCTAGGCGCTTTTGTTTTCTTTTAAGAAATTATTTGTTGAACTTATTTGTTGTTGTTGTCTGCATGAACTTGTTTATTATTAGTTATTGTTGTTTGTTGTTGACATTATATAAGTGAAACCTCGCTATCATTTGTACATACTTCCAAAATATCTCTTAAATAGATGTGTAGTAAATATTTAGTCGTTTATAAATTAAATGTAATTATTAACCATGTGTATCGATTTATGCGTAATAGTCATTAAATTGTATACCAATTTTGCATTCCTTAAACTCAATATTGTCCAGAGGTATTAGAAAGTGAGTTTAAAATCTAATTCAACCCCACAAAACCGGTTTCTAAAATGAGGTTTGCATCTCACTTATATATTATATTTTGGCCTTATCTTTATCTTTAGTCTATGTGAAACTTTCAAGGACTATTCATGAAATTAAATTGGAATTCAATATCAATATTGTTAAGAATAAAGTGGAGAAAGGTCACTTATTAGCAACTTAATAATAATCAGCAACAAACCGGCTTATTCGAAATAAAAATGAAAACACTAAATCAAACGACACTTGTTCTCTTTCCCACCACTGATCATAAGGGACCAATTCTAGTAGTAGCTGGAAGTGAAGGTCCAAGAAAGAATGTTATGTATTTCAACCAATTGTCCTGTGGCTCCCGAGAATCCAACCCTAACCCATTCTGGCAGAACAGTCCTCAAATCAATCACAAACGAGAGACTAGTGTCAGCCACGTTGCTTCCAGGGTATGTTAAAAGCACGTCTAAACTTTTCTCCACAGGATCATAGCTCACACTGGCGAATGCAACAAGCACTTTCCCAGCAATTTCAGTTTCCCATGCCTCCGTTGTCACCGAAGAAATGGAGTTAACATCAATACCTACATGGGCAGAGGGAGGATCCCAGGGGTTCCCACTGAAGGAGTCAAATTCCACAGCCACTATTTGGTTCTGGTACACGTTTAGGGCAGTGTCAGGACTGAAAAGTCCAAGGAATCCACCACTGGAATTTTGTGGGATGATGGAGTTGAACGGAGCGAGGAAGAAGGCAATGCCGTCTGCAAAGAGCCCAGGACCGTTTGGCGCCACAACAAAGGAGAAGTTTGTGTTGAAGCCAGCGAGCTTGCCAGTTTTGGCATCCCAAAGGTGCACGGGTGCAGCATAGGACGCTCTGCCGGCGCTGTTCTGTGTGACAGGTGTAAGCTTTATGGTCCCTTCTGAAAAAGAGGCATCACCTTCGAGGGTAATGGTGTTTGTGTAGGACCTAAAACTGGGGAATGAAAAAGAAGCTGACTTGACGTTTTGGGTCAGTCCGAGGAAGGAAATGATGATAGTAAAAAGAGACACGAGGTTTTGAGTTTGAGACCTTGAGTTGTTGATGGCCATGGTTGCGAAGTCTGAAGAAGTAAATTAATGTGATGATAGATTGATAAGAATGTTTGGGTTTATATAGAGATGGTAGAGGGTTTAGGAATGAAAACGAAGAAAGGCCAAAATGTTGAAGAAAATGATGGAGGCAGGCCCGCGGCCAGCAAGAGTGTTATCGTATCAAGAAGCCAAATGACTTGAATAGGACACATTAGACGGTGTTTGGAGCAATGAAGGTGATAAATACAATGTTATTCTGACTTTGAAGGCAATCAAGTTTCCCTGTATTACTAGCAGAGTGGGAGTAAAAGTTAAAACCAAGCACCGTATAACTGGATTTACAAAAGGGTAATCTTATATTAACACATTTGTTTTTTACAATAAAACAAAAATACGTGTATTATGTAAAATTATTGTACAAAAATCTATATAATTCTTTTTCCTTTAAAAAACTTGTTTTTGTCTCTTATCTTAGTATAAAAATATGACTAGTCTCATAGGTGGTTTGGTCTGCGGTTGGGTGAATCTGGTTCTTTTTTCTCATATAATATAGTTTTTTTTTTATTTACAGCATATTGTAAGTAATATTTACATAGACAATTCGATTTTCTAGAAATCAAATTCTAACTTCTTATTTCAATAATTTTTATAAAAAAATATATTAAAACTTGGTTTTTGAGAAATTGAATTTTGATTTTATTTTTTTATAACTTTTTCAAAAATATATATTAAAAATCAAAAAATTGTTGATGACTTCATCAGTTTTTGAAAATAGTTGAAGATCTAAACAATTTTTGAAAACTGTTGAAAATTTGAATGATTTTGAAAAATTTTCAAACTTTCAACAATTTTCGAAAATTATTTAAGCTTTCAACAATTTTCGAAAACAGTTCAAACTTCAACAGTTTTTGAAAACCGTTCAAATCTTCAACAGTTTTTGAAAACAGTTGAATGTTATGTTAACTTTTAACATATTTTATTAAATTTTGTTTTTAATTTAAAATTAATAAAAACTTAATTAGTTTTAACATTTTAATAAGCACTAGTACAGTAAAGAGATACAACATCGGTTATTTTTGCCTATAGGCAGCGGTTCTGGAACCATATACGAATGAGGTAAAAAAATCTACTCCTTTTGCCTCGGTTGTGGACCGAAACAAAAATAGTAGGATTTTTCCTCGATTCTCTTTTGAACCGAGGTAATATCTTGAGAAATTCAATAAAAAAAAATGTTATTTACATTCATCATATAAAACAAAGTCCTTCTTTCAGTGCTCTACTTTAAATCTTAAATAAATTAATATAACATATATTGTAACAATTAAACAATAAAACATCAATATCATATAATCTAAAATTAATATAACATATCCTGTAATCTAAAATTTGTCAGTTAGTGCAACAATCATCATAATATCAAATGTTGCCAACCTCTTCAAACAGAAGAAACAAGGATAATCTTCTCAATCAAGACATCAGACAAATCACCAAGATGCAAAAGATATCCTCCTAGACTATCACGACTCATCACGAAATGGCATTGCCCTATTTCTGTGAAGTACAAATGGCAAGAATAATGTCACAAAGATGTCCATCAGCTTCCTTACCCACAAGCTTCATCTCCAAAGCTTCATCTCCCTCAACTGTTTTTCTGCCTCAATTCCATGACCAGCAAAAATGTACATAGCAAGGAGCCTTTCATGAACCACTCCATATAGTGATGGGCTGCCATCTTGTATTATCCAATTGGACAACTGCACTCCATGGACCAGTAGCAAAACTCTGAAAAAAAATTGAACAATATTTTCAATGGTGTTGGTAATGCCTACAACCACAAAACGACAACGATCAACCCCAAAACAATTGATAAAGAAAGAACGAACCCGGCCCAGGTGGGTCTCCTCCTAGGGCACGAACCCAGGCCAGAGGTGCGATGGAACAAACTTGTCGAGCTTGGGGGGCAGAGACGGCATGTCCTTGTTGTCGTGATTGATGACAGCGAGAGACGAGAGCAAGGAAGCGGTGCCAGTTCGACGAGGAGGCAGAGCGAGATCGCATCCAGTGGAGGAGAGAGATCGCGTCCGGTGGCGGAGCCAGATAGCGTTCAGATCCCGTCCGGTGGTAGAGCGAGATTGCGTCTGGTGGCGGAGCCAGATCGTGTCCAGATTATGTCCGGTGGCGTTGCGAGATCTCGTCTAGATCTCGTCCGGTGGCGTTGCGAGATCGCGTCCAGATCTCGTCCGGTGGCGGAGCGAGATCACGCCCGGTGGCGGAGAAAGATCGCGTCCAAATCGCTTCCCGTGGCGGAGCGAGATCGCGTCCGGTGGCGGTTATGATTGGTGGTGAGGTTAGGGTTGCAGGGGTGGGAGGCGTGACAGGTTTGGGGGTGGGACAACGACGATGCGGCCATGGGCTTTGGGGGCAGAGACGAATGAATAGGCTTCCGCGGGAGCAGGTTGGATGTGCGGCGATAACGGAGCAGCAGAAGAAGAACTGAGGGGGAGTAGAGGAAGAAGAACTGCGCGGAGTAGAGAAAGACGAAGTGGAGATTAGGGTAGTTCACTTCATGGTTGAAGATAAAAAAATAATACTGACTCGCTTCTTTGTCAAACCCGATGTCTAAAACAATAATACTCACTCGGTTCTTTATCAAACCCGATGTCTATACTCATTTTACTATCTCTGTCCAATTCAACCGATGTTGTAGGTCAATTTGAAAAAGGATTATGCCTCGTTTTAATCGTTAACCGAGGTAATTTGGCATTTATGCCTCGAATCAAGGAGTACCGAGGCCTATAAGTTCATTTAAATTGCAAAAATGTCACCGCCTTTGCATATACTTCGGTTTTCTGAAAACCGCAACATATTACCCGCCTTCTTTTCCGCATTTTGTACTAGTGAAGATTTAATATGTTAAAAAAATATATTAAATCAAATTGTATATTATTATTATTTTATAATATTGTCATAATAATTATTAAAATAATAACATATATAATATTAACATTAGCTTCCAAGGACGTTGACTTTGAGTGCTAGCTACGTACCCTTCAATGAAGGCGAGATACAACAACACCCTACAACTGCTGGAAAGATACCGTTGAGCGATATATCAGTAAATGATGGGTTTTTGTGCTCTAGTGATATGGCGCTCAACACTAAGTTTCCACTGTTCAACATTGAAGTTCCAGAGAAAAAATTTAAGGCTCAAGGTTGAGCGGTGTAGGGCAAGGCTGAGGGGTAGATTGCAATAGATGTGATTTTCAATGGTTTTAACCTCTCAAACCTTGCATTTTGACACTCAAACCTTAATAAAGACACCGACACACAAATCAAGCTACACTAGCCTGAATTAATCATAATAAATACAACCACAACATAATGTATGCAGAACAAAACCCAATTATATAAGTCACTAATGCACATGAAAACAACATGACACCACAACAACACAAACATACATTGCACATGCCACCAATACATAAACAACACAAACACAACATGAAAACTAAATCAAGCAACAAAGCAAACTTAGAAAACTAGGTTTCCTCCTAGGAAGCGTTTGTTTAACGCCATGAGTTGACGGATGAAGCGATGAAGCTTTGTTGTTGCAGTTGGTGTGCTCCTTCTCACCAACATTCTTGAATAACTTTCTAGTCATGAAATTGGCTCTCCAAGAATAAAAAACCTTCAATTCAGCCCTTCCACTAGCTTTGACATCTTTAGACAACCACAACGTACTTCTAATCACCATTGTCTTGCGAACTGTGGGATCGTTACTTCCCATCAAAGAGTAGTGGTGACTAGGCTTCCTCATTTGTTGCTCCCTCTCTGCTAAATCTTTTAACAAAGCACTTGGAGAATCTGGGGCAACTTGTTGTGCTCAAGCTTGTTGTCTCCTTGTGTCACTATAATTCAATCTCAAGATATACAAAGGATGATTATGTGGCTCTAGTCCTCCTTGTGCAAGCGCTACCCTACATATACCTAAAGATAATTAGGCTAAAGTCACAAGTAAGCCCAAATCAAATAATATCTATTTACAATAATAGAGTAGAGAATGTACAAAAGAAGAAAGTCTAGATAGGTTAGAAATTGCACAATAGTCTAGTATTGACCACGAGTCCCTGATAATAGCGCCAACAACTTGGTAGGCTCATTGGCAAGGATAATGAATCGTTCAAGTAATAAAATCATGGTAAGACCATGTATAATTTTCCCAAGAAACACTCATGTAACATAGTCAATTATATGATTAATAACTCATCTAGTCTGACGAATAGTTCATGAATTTACAACATTATGCAAGTAAATAAAGATTTACAAAGAAGGATGGACTTTGGTAATTGGAGGCACTTATGAGTGCAAAAAGGGTAAATGGTATGCATGACAATGCTAAGGGTAATGTTCACCGGCTTCACTCTCATGCACATACGAAATCATCTCATGTTCATCAAATACTAATGTCAACCCTCTAAAGCACTCAAATCCTAATCCCTTAGGTGAGAGAGGTTTTCTAACTAAGCGTCAATCCCTTGATCACTCAACAAGTGAACCCATATTAGGACCTAGGGTTTTAGGCAACTAATGGGTCATGTTTCATTCCTAGACACAAATCCCCACTAGATATCTTGTTTCTAGGTTAGGGTTCACTGGATTTTTTCCAAAACCTAAAGAAACCGCAAATCGAGCTAAGAACATCCTCATTCCCGCAAGCATTAAGAGTAGAAACAAGAAATTAGCATTTATAAAGGAAGATGCATTTATATAATCAAAGCATTTATAAGGTATAAGAGAGTTCAATAACTACATTTATCCCAAAAAAGATGGGTTTGACTCTTCATTTCCAAGGAGAGCCTCAAAGCTTACAAAAATGAAATATGGAAAAAGAAGGAGACCCAAGGAGGGAGAATATGATATTCTCACATGCCTCACGCAGCACGCAGCATCCATGAGCTTTAAGCAGTCAATCTCGCAGTCAATCTCGCTCGCTTCCAAACCACTAAAGACCCCAAATGCTTCAAGAAAGCTTGAATAAATAGGAAATTTTGACACATTAGTAAATCCATCGCTTAGCGGTTGGTCTTTGGTGTTCAACGCCAGCCTTCATTAACTATTGTAAAAATGGCTTTTGACGTTTGTTATTTTTGACATTCAACGTCTAATCCATATTCGACGTCTTATTAGGATACATCAATTTTGACGTTGGGTCCCCTTTCCCGAGACTAACTTAAATATTATAGCAAGTATCTATCATTTGGTAAGTTAATTATAATTGGGTCATTTTTAAGAGTGTGTTTGGTAGTAGTCCAATATCTAAAGAAAAAAAGTTGTTTGATATCATTTCAAATAATTTAACACTTACTAGTAAGATAAAATGGTTATAAGAAACGAAAAAGAAAAAAATGAAAAGTAACCAAGGATAGTATCAAGGAGTTAAATTTTGGAAAATGTTTTTTAATATTTTTTTTGACAACTTTTTTTATAACTGTTTATGTAGTAGCTCGTGATTGGTCCGTTTCTAATATACAAATGAATAAAATATTGACACATAATCTATTATCAAAAAATTGTTAAAAAAATTTGTTAACATACTTTAAATTTTTTAGTGAAATATATCAATATACATATGAAATATGTGAACGTATGAACTCCTTTAATGATTTTGTTAGAGAGAACGAAGTATTAAATGTTGGAAAATGTCTTTCTAATAACCTATTTTGACAATTTTTTCATAATAACTGTTAACTTGTGATTAGTCCATTTCAAATATGTGAACCAATAAAATAGTATTATATAATCTATTGTTAAAAATTATTAAAAAAAGTTGTTAAAATATCCTTTTACTACTTAGATGTTTTAGTTGGAAGGAAAAAAAGTTAAGCAAAATTAACACAGTAAAAACCATGACTATTAATTCCATAACACCAAGCTTGGGCTTACGAGGAAAACACAAACACTCATGCAGAATCCATAAAACACTGACTACTCAGAATTGCAGACTTGGCCCTCTTCCTTATTACAGATCATTATTCTCTTTAGAGGAAGTAGGTCTGCTAGATACGTGAAGCGAAAAACCAAGAGAGAATGTCATGAGTCTCAACGCTGTCACCAGTGGCACCAGAGAACCCAATTCTCACCCATTCGGGCAGAACACCCCTCAGATCAATTGTTTTCGACAGCCCAACAACAGTGGGGGGATGAGTATCATACACAACGCCCACACTCAACTCTTTCTTCCCGGAATCGTAGATAATGCTAGCTTTTCCAATCGAACCTTCAGGAACGGAATTAATAGGCCAATCTGTCGTCTTCACAGACTCAAGACTGTTGATGTCCACACCAATGTGCGGAGCAATGGCAACAGGCTCGGGATCCCATTCATTTCCGAAGCTGTCGAATTCAATCGCCACTATCTGATTCTTGTCGGCGTTGAAAGCAGTTTCGGGAGTGAAGAGTCCGAGGTATCCCCCAGTTGAATTTTTGGGAACACTCGGGTCAGCATCGAATGGTATGATGAAGAAAGAGAGGCCATCAGCGTGGATTTGTGACCCAGCGGAATCAACGACGAAGGTGAACACAGTTTCGAAGTCTGCAAGTTTCCCTGTGGTTTTGTCCCAGAGACGGACGGGTGGAATGTAAACAGCACGACCAGCACTGTGTTCGCGAATGATCGGATTGCCGTACGATCCACCGTCTCTTCTAGTCAATTGTATTGCACCGTCTACCACACGGGCATCGCCGAGGAAACCAATGTCGAACTGTATTCCTGGCTCGAATTTCGAGAAGCTGAATGAAAGTGAATCTGACTTCACGTTATTTACAAGAAACACAAAACAGAAGGAAATCATGAGAAGGGGAAATGGAGTTCGTGTTTTAGCCATGGTTGACACCCCAGAGATTACTTTGAAACTTAATTGATTGGTGGTGCATGGCAAAACCCAGAAATTCGAGTTATATATAGGCTGGCTGATCCGTTCTAAATCGGGTAAATTCAATAAAAAATAATTTTCCAACAATGCACCTAACATAGTAATGTGTGGTCAAAACATAAAAGGTGAAAAATCCTAGGATTGCTTCATATATCTCTCTCGAAAGATTTTAGTCAATATTACTTTGGATTACTGGCGCTTGTCCTTAATATATGTCATTCTTTGATCACAACAAAAGCAAAAAATCATACATATTTATTAATTTATCATGAATAAATATTTACCTAAATGAGTAAAAAAATGTCTACCGTTAACTGTACTGAAATGAGTTGCTCCCTTGTGAATGTGAAAAAGACTTCACCCTTGTTCTAATCACCCTTCATCCGCTGTCTAGTAAAAACTATGTAAATAGTTTGGCCATTTCCTATCCTGCACATAATTTTATTTTCTCAGCTCAGAAAAACCTCTTTGTGTATATCTAGTGGATTGACATTTACCATTCTCCAAGCCATGGCTGCTTTGTACAACACAAAGCCCGTTTTCCTGCTCCTCGTCCCGCTCCTAATGCTGCATCGCAGTTCAGACACATCTTTCAATTTCCCCAATTTTTCAGGGCCATACGCTAACACCCTTTTAAGCTTCCAAGGCGATGCCTTTTCATCAACGGGTGTAATAGAACTAACAGAAGTCCTGAATAACGGCACAATCGTGCTCCACAGTGCTGGCAGAGCCACCTATGCTTTACCGGTGCGTCTTTGGGATGCAGAAACAGGTAAGACGGCAAGCTTCACCACTACCTTCAGTTTTAAGATACTGAACGCTCCAACTTTAGATTTTGGCGAGGGGATCTCTTTCTTCATTGCACCGTTCCGCTCTGACATGCCCCGTGATGCAGTTGGTGGATACCTCGGACTTTTCAGTCCCCACACCGCTCTAAAAAACACCAGCCGAAACCATATAGTTGCCGTTGAATTTGACATGCACCGAGATGAATGGGACCCTCCTTTTCCCCACATAGGCATTGATATTAACTCCATTTCTTCTGTAACAACAGTGGCCTGGGAAAATAAACAGCTTGGGGTTGCAACAGTATCTGCTACCGTTGCCTATGATCCTGTGACACAAAATTTAAGCGCGGTCGTAAGTAACGACGGACCTAGTATTGGGCACGTGATTGATTTGACGACCGTTCTGCCTGAATGGGTCAGCGTTGGGTTCTCTGGTGCCACGGGACAGCTGATTGAGCTGCACAAGATTCTATCTTGGACTTTCAGCTCTAGCTTCAATTAGGAAAATGGCGTCTGCTATGAGATGATATCAGTAATAATCATGATTCATGATTGATGACTCATTCCTATGTAACATAAGTATCTGATATCACTTATTTTAAAAGATAAGTGAAAGTAAATCATTTTTATCTTTTAAAATAATAATCACTTAATACCTGTTTTATTACTACTTTATAATAATAAAACTTTTCAATTTTTATATTAATTATTCTTATTATTACTTTATTATTATTATATAATGAAAAGATAATTAATATTTACATTTTTTAATGTAATATAATATAATATAATATTAATAAATAAATAAATCTAATTATTTTTTCCTTTCCTAATTTATATGATATTATTTTCTCTTTTCTTTTTTCTTTTTTTTATTCTATCTTATCCTAAAATCTGAACAAAACATAAAAGAGAGGTTAATAAATAAATAAAAAACACACACACGTGTATGTAGTATTTCCTTTTATTGAATTTTAAGAAATGAAAATCAAAGATTAATTATTACCAGCAGCCTTTGGGAAATCCATGCTATTGGAAAAGTTGACTAGGAAGGGACCCTTTAGCTTTTCCATAAGACACTCAGAAAATTGTCTGAAATATTGATTAATATCAGAAAATTACATTAGTCATGTGTAGTTGAGTTGACTTTTCATTGGTAACATAAGCTTTTAGCCAACTCTAAGTTGATAATTTTTCTTGCAGTGACCATTACCATTACAACCAACCATCACCAGCATACCAAAGTTATTATAACATTTTAATAAAAATAGAATGTTATTCCTCTAACAATATTTTTTTCTTTATCCCCATCTTACTAAAATTAATTAATTTATAATTACCATTCAACTTTTGTTAAGTTATTTTTTAAATATAACTATTTCATAATAATAATAATAATAGTTGATACACATATTTATTTTTATCATTGATACCATTAGACAATCTATTAAATGAGTCAATCACTATGTTAATAATGAGAAGTGTAATATTTTTGTCAATGATTAAAATGGGTCAATCCCGCAAGTCAACTTGGCCCAGCACTAGTTTGAGTCGAATTAGTTTGAAAAAGTTGTATTTTTTTTATACGAGTCAGATTTCAACCCGGCTCATTTAAATCCGGTTCATGCGGGTTGAACTTGTGGTGGACTGGATTGACCCACCAATCCACCTACCTAATTTTATTTTATTAAAATTTAATTTTAATTATAAAAAATATTTATTATTTTGTTTTTGTTTGAAAAAATTATTTAAGTTTCTTATTTTAAAAATTAATTAAACACTCAGTTGAGAGTGAAATTTGGGAGTAAAATTTGTTTATATTTGAATTATAGAAAGTTTGTAATTTTTTTATTTAAAAAAAAATTATAATTAAGTGAGACAGGGGGCCAACCCATTTACCCACCAATCCGTGGTGGGTCGGGTCAGGTCGGGTCGGATGGTCCGTTTTCACAGCTCTAAATTAGATATAAGAATGCATCAATACGTAAATACTGGATAGAAGTACAAATATAATCTTTTATAAAAATTTTAGCATGTAAATAATTGATAAGTCATATATAATAGCTACTATCCTGGTAAGAAAAAACTGTAAGTCCTAAACAGAAGAAAAAAAAATCGATTGCTCTTTTAATTTAAAGTTAATAAGGATAAAATAGTTTCGTTTTTAGACAATGAGAATTAATATTTTAATTATAATTAAAACAATTACAAATTGTTTATTCTAAAAGGAGAAAATTTCAGTTAAAAAAGTAACAACAAAATACAAATATTACAAAATAATAACATATCTCATATACAACACTATCGGTTAATAAAATTTAACCTAATTAAACAAACTTAGGCCCAAATTATAGCCTAATTCTTTAAGTCAGTCTCTAGATGTCGGGTGTTCCTCCCTACACCACCACAAATTTCTTCCTGCACCATCCCATTTCACAATTGTCCTGAAAATTGAACTACCTTAATTAAAATGTTAAAAAAAACGGAAATGAAAAGATCAACATCCGTAGGCACAACCAAACGGATATGAATATCCGTTTAGACCTCCATAGCCAACTGAGGTTTTTTTTGTTTTTCATGCAGTAAAACACACAACTTTTTATTAATAATGTTTTAGTAGTTAATGAATCTTTTTCATTTTTTTCACGTACCAGCACACATATTATATGTGTGTGTGTGTGTGTGTATATATATATATAGAAAAAGAAGAAGGGGGAGAGTGGTGGGTGTGAAGATGGGTAACGAAAATGAGAAAAAGAAGAAGGGGGAGGGTGGTGGGTGTGAAGATGGGTAACGGAAATGAGAAAGAGAAGAAATGGGAGGTGGTGGGTGTGAAGGTGAGTGAGGAAAATGGAAAAGATAAGGAGAAGAGGGAGGGGGGCATGGGTGTGAGGGTGGGTGATGAAAATGGAAAAGAGAAGGAGAAGAGGGGAGGGGGGGGTGTGGGTGACGAAAATGGAAAAGAGAAAGAGAAGAGAGAGGGAGGAGGTGGTGTGTGCTGGAATGAGGGTATAGAATTAGGATTTTTAATTAAAAATATAAAAAATTAATTTAAAAGTGAAAAGAAAAATTAACTTAAGGATAATTTTGGAAAAAAAAGTAAATTGAGGAGGTGCTGGAAGAAGGCAGTGGTGGTGGAGGCAGCATCTTTCCTAGATGTCTAGTGTATATGTTAAAGTGCCAACTCGATCTATTAATGACTAGTTAATAACGAAGTCCAACCAGTTTTGGTAAAGATAGACTTCGACCAAAGATAACTCTTGCTCCTACTTATTCTTCATGCAGAAATAGGTCAACTTGTTGAAATTAGAGTAAATTTACTTAAAGTAATAGCCTCCATATCGTCCATCCTTTGGATTGAGTTTAGTCATTAGTATTAGAACATCATTCTCCTCAATTCGGTTAAGTAACCTTCTTCTCTAGCTTTCACTTTTCTACCTTCTTCTTCCAAAAATATCATTCGTCCTCTATTGGGTCGCACTAATATCAACACAATTATGAACTATACAACTACTAGTTTGAAATACTTAATCTTTATATGATTTGTTTATAAATAACAATAAATAAATAGATGGAAATTTTTTTATTAAATATTGTTTTCCCTTCAAAACTAGAGACATACCTTGTATGTTACGAAATAAAATTTGTGATAAAAGTCAACATAATTGCTAGTATAAGAAAACTTCGTTCTAATTGAAGAACAATGAAAAGATATTAGGAAAGAAAGAAATAGAGCATTTCGGAGAATTGGACTGAAGCACGCAACACCTACGAAGAAGACATAGAGATGCATTTCGGGGGAGCCTCAAAATTAATCTATCAACAAGAACAAGTTAGCAAGGAATTAGTTGTCATCTTAAATGCACCATTTAACTTATATAGACATTGATTTTTTTATCCCTCGAACCCCAAAGCAAGATTTCTTATACATTTTCTATATATTTCTTCTTTTTTACCACTTTCTCTTTTCATCCTTTTTATCTCTTTCACCATCAATCAAACGGTTTATATAATGAGAATGAAAAACTTTTCCTACACATCCTTGTTTGAATCACCATTCTTCCTATGTCTCGTCAAGTGCCAACTATGCAAATAGTTTAGCCTCTTCCCTACGTACACAATTTATTTAATTTTATTTTCTCCTCTGACCAAAATCTCTATCTGTATATATGTAGTGGATTGACACTTGACCATCTCAGTATCATATGATATGATCTTAGAGCCATGGCTGCTTTGCTCAACACAAGGCCCGTTTTCATGCTCCTCGTTCCATTACTACTGCTTCATCGTGATTTCGACACTTCTTTCATATTCCCCAATTTTTTAGCGGCATACGTGAACAGCCTTTTATTCTTCGAAGGCGATGCCTCTTCATCAAAGGGTGTCATACAGCTAACAAAGGTCCGAGATGATGGTAGAGTCGTGCCCAACAGTGTTGGCAGAGCCACCTATGCTCTTCCTGTTCGCCTTTGGGATGCACAAACTGGTAAAGTTGCAAGCTTCTCCACTTCCTTCTCTTTCAACATATCCTTTGGTCGAAGCAATGGAGATGGAATCTCTTTCTTCTTGGGAGCAACAGAATCTACCATGCCCCTAAATTCATTTGGCGGCTACCTCGGACTCTTCGATCCTAAGTTTGCTTTTACAAATACCGACCGGAACCAAATAGTTGCGGTTGAATTTGACATGCACCAGAATCATTGGGACCCTCCTTTTCCCCACATAGGCATTGATGTTAACTCCATTACTTCGGTGGCATCGGCGGAATGGGAAATGCATCCTGGATTGATAACAGCATTTGTGACCGTAACCTATCAAGCTGCTTCACAAAGTTTGAGTGTGGTTGTCAAGAACGGACCTACGATTAGCCTCATGATTGATTTGAAGACGGTTCTGCCAGAATGGGTGAGGGTTGGCTTCTCCGGCGCCACAGGACGGCTAACTGAAGTGCACCAGATTCAATCTTGGACTTTCGGTTCCAGCTTCGATTAGGACAGTGGAGTCATAATGATGTTACCTTATTTATTTCTTATTATGTTTAGGGTTACACTTTCTTACCTTTTTTATGTCTTTGGGCAAAAGCACGTGTAATTTTTTCTTTTTAAACTAGTTTTAAATTCGTCATTATGCAAGTGGGTTATTTAAAGACATAAATATTAGAAAAATAAATAATACACTTTTTTAGGTTTATAATTTAGTTTTCTATAAAATTAATTTGAAAAATAATTTATAAGTTTAGAAAGTAAATATATATATATATATATATATATATTAGATTTTGTAAAAATATAAATAGTAGAAATATATAGACTTAAAATACACACAATATATTTCAATATAAAATACCCATGTTTGTATAAATATAAATAATAGATTTTGTAAAAATACAAAGTACAACGCATATACAAAAAATATAGAGTGCATTCTCTACAAGTATAAAAGATATGCAAAAACATGTAAAGTAAATTCGCTAAAAGTACAAATTAGTTTATGAATATATTGCTCTAATGTATATGTTAGACTCATCTAATCAGTACATTAACAAATTTGTCTAATATATATTGTTATATGGACTAATTTGTTTAACGTATATTACAAAATTTGTCTAATTAGATATTGGATAGAGTTGTCTAATGTGTATTAATAAACTCATCTAATATGTATATGAATAAACTTGCTTAATTAATAGACAAACTTGTTTAATGCATGTTGTAAGACTCGTTTTATCAGTGTATGGAGATACTTGTTTAATGTATATTTTTAATTAATGTCTGGAATGACTCATCTAATATTTTTTACTATACTTATTTAATCAGTGTATAGACAGACTCGTTTAATGTGTATTGCTAGACTCATCTTATGTTATTTTTTCTATACTAGCTATGTCATTTAATCAATGTATGAAGAGACTTGTCTAGTGTATATTACAAGTTTCACCTAATCAGTGAATGAACAGACTTGTGTAATTTATATTAATTGAATCGTCTAATTTGTGTATGGAAAGACTTTTCTAATCAATATACGAATGACTTGTCTAATGTGTATTGCTAGACTGGTGTAGTCAATACATCAACAAATTCTTCTAATTTTTTTGCTTTAATTATCTAATCAATGCATTCATAGACTTGTCTAATATTTTTTGTTATACTTGTTTAATTAATGTATAAATAGTCTCCTCTATTGTATTTTGTTAGAGTGGTGTTCCTATATTTGTTTAATCAATGTATGGAAAGATTTGTCTAATGTGTATTGTTAGACTTATCTAATCAATACATCAACAAACTTTTATAATGTGTATTAAATTTGTCTAATATGTATATATACACACTCATATAACATGTATTGCTAGACTTGTTTAATCAGTGTATATTCATACTTGTATAATGTGTATTGTAAGACTCATTCAATTAATGAGTAGACAAACATGTATAAATGTATGTTAATAAACTCGTTTAATCTATATGTAGGTATATTTGTCTAATGATACTGGTAGACATGTTTAATCAATTAATGTCTAGACATAATTATCTAATGTCTATTGGTATACTCGTGTAATTAATAGACTCGTATAATTTGTGTATGGACAAACTTATGCAATGTATATTGTCATGCTTATCTTAACTATGTATGGATAAACTTATCTAATGTAAACTTTTCTAATTAATGTATGAAATGATTTGTTTAACATATCAAGTGTATTGTTAAACTTGTTTAATTACTGCATCAACAAACTCATTTAATATTTTTTATTATACTCCTCTAATTAATGTATTATTGGACTTAATCTAACCAAAATATGGAATGACTCGTCTAATGTTTTGTTATACTGATCTAATTAATGTATGGACAAACGCCTATTGTGAATTGTTAGATTCGTCTAATGACTTATGCTATACTTGTTTAATCAATGTATGAACATACATCTAATGTGTATATATTAGACTCATATAATTTTATTGTTAAATTTTTCTTGTATATTACTAGACTCGTATAATCAATGTATATTTAATATATATTTATAAACTCATCTAATGTTAATATAAATGCATTAGTATATTTTAAAAGGATAATGATACTTTTGACAACATTTTCTTGACAACATTTTCTTGACAACATTTTTTTGACAACATTTTAACATCATTTACATGTCATTCTATGATTGATTCAAAATTACTCCACAATCAATAGTAATAATCATAAACACCAACATAAACCAATCATAGGATGACACGTAGATGGTGTTAAAATGTTGTCAAAAAAATATTGTCAAAGTATCATTATTCAATTTAAAATTATTGGTTTGTTAGTTTTTGCCTTTTGTTTTGGTCTTACTAAATTCTTAAGCTCTATATTTTTGTATTAAAAAGAAAATAAAAGGTTAATTTAAAGAATATAAAACAAAATTTATAATATCGAGGAGTGTGACTTTTGTTTATTATGAATATATATTTTAAACCTTTAAAATGAACTATTAAATATAATGTTTTAATTCATTCATTTACAACTACAATTATTTAAAATCTTACATTAATTTCTATGTATATATATGATTAAAGTTAGTTTTATTATTAAATAATATTAGTTTAATTTTAACATACTTTAAATATGAAAAATATTTAACAATAAAAAGATTTATATTATACTTTAAAATAAAGATAAATGTAATTTTTTGTTGACAATTTTTTTCTAAATTTTTTTTATCATATGACATACTTTTATATGATGGTGTAAATAATTTGTATTATATATAATTTATTAAATGTTGGAGAAATAAATAATAAATATTTTTTTATTTTATAATTTATTTTTAAATAAAATTAATTTGAAAAATAATTTAGAAGTTTAGAAAATAATATATATATATATATATATATATATATATATATATATATATGTATGTATGTATATATATACACATATATTAGATTTTGTAAATATATAAAAGGTTAAAAGTTGTTTAGTTAGATTTTTAATTTTAAAACTTTGATGTAATTTGATCATTTCCATTATTAATATAACAATGTTAACTCAATATCATGTATCAGTTTGTAAGTTTTTTAATTTTTTAATTTTTTTAGTTTTTATTTTTCATTTTTTTTTAAAAAAAGTTGTTATATAACAGTCATACGTGTCATTGTTGGAAAAATTTGATGTGAAATATTTCAAATTAATATTTTTTTTTTATATTTAGTTAGTCCTGATTTTTTTAAACTTTTACTAAATTTATCCTTTTAACTTTTATATAGTATATAATGATATTTTCATTAAAATTGATATTTTTATTAAATATTTTTAACAATATTAAATTTGTATTTTACATTGAACTTTATCTAAATTTTGTTTCAAATATTTATATATTAATAATTTCTACAGAGTTGGTTGAAAAGTAATAAAATTATAAATTTAAATATAAAATTTTAAAATACTTTTATAACAATTTAAAATAAATATTACAATGATATTTTTATTAAAATTTTGTTTAAATAAAATTCAATGTAAAATATAAATTTTAAAATATTTTTATAAATATTTAATAAAGATGTCAATTTTAATGAAAATATTAATATATATGTATACAAAAGTTAAATTTAGTCTTAAGTTTAAGAGAGATGAAATTGCTCCAATTTTTAAAAATATTAAGACTAAAGTGAGACCAAAAATAAATCAAAGGACTAAATTGAGATTTTTCACATGACACTTGTCTAATAGTATTATCACTATCATGTCATACTATTTATGCCTCGTGATAAGATCTTACTGACAACTTTTTTCTATATACAAAAAATTAAAAAAAAAAATCACAGACTGACACGCGACATTGAGTTAACGTCATCAGTTCTGTATTAACAGAAAGGACCTAATTGAGACAACCTAAAATGAAAAAGACCTTGTACAAACATGTGGACTATCCCAATGTTTTAACCAAATATAAATAGTAGAAATATATAAACTTAACCAAATATAAATAGTAGAAATATATAAACTTAAAATATATATAATATATTTCAATATACAATACGCATATTTGTACAAATATAGATAATAGATTTTGTAAAAGTACAAAGGATAAAGAATATACAAAAAATATAGAGTGAACTCTCTAAAAGTACAAAGAATATTCAAATACATAGAGTAAACTCGCTATAAATATAAATCAATGTATGAACATATTGGTCTGATGTGTATTGTTAGACTCATTTAATCACTACATTGACAAACTTGTCTAATATATATTGTTATATTTGTCTAATTGGTATATGGATACATTCGCCTTATATTTGTTAGACTCGTCTAATTAGTATATGAATTAATTTGTTTAATGTATATTATAAGACTTGTCTAATTAGATATTTGATACAGTTGTCTAATGTGTATTATCTAATATGTACATGAATAAACTTGTTTAATTAATGGATAAACTTGTTTAATGTGTGTTGTAAGACTCGTTTGATCAATGTATGGAGATATTCGTCTAATGTATATTTTTCATTAATGTTTGGAATTGTCATCTAATATTTTTTATTATACTCGTTTAGTCAGTTTATGGACACACTCGTTTGATGTATATTGTTAAAATCATCTTATGTTTTTTGTTATATCATTTAATTAGTGTATGAACAAACTTGTCTAATGTGTATTGCAAGTTTCACTTAATTAGTGAATGAACAGGCTTGTTTTTAATCAATATACGAAAGACTTGTCCAATGTGTATTACTAACACTACAGGAAACGTGCTAATTACCGAAGGGCATTTACCAACGACCTTTAGTCCTTATGTAATTAATTGGTGACATAATTTACCGAGGGCTTTTGACCTTCGGTAATTTCCACAATGGATTTAAGTAAAAAGTTTGGGTTTCCTTCCCCCAATTTCAGAAATCCCCTACCCCAAGTTTCAAAAATCCCCTACCCTCGTCATAAGGCTCGCGCTTGCCCTAAGCTAAATATCAGAAGTTTCTTGGCTTCTGGGAGTGCCAATTTGCTTGCCATAAGGCGTTGTTGTGTAACCTTCTGTTTGGCGGTGAGGTGTGTTTGTTGGTGGCTGCTGGTTTGCGGTTTGGGTGGCTAGGCTTCGTGGTGTTTGCGACAAGGTGGTGGGTCGTAGAGGTTGGCTTGACGACGACGTTAGGGTAAAGTGAGGTTGTTATGTTCGTAACGGTGGTGGTCTGCAGAGTGTGGTATCGTCAAGCATTTGGTTGTTGAGGTAAGTTGATTCCCCTGTTCTTTTTGATTCATTTAAGTATGGGAACTGTAAATTGACTTGCCCATAATCTTTTTGCATACATGTTGGTTGAAGTAATTGAATCATTGAGAGTTGTTCTGTCATGTTGAGAGCTATACATTGAATCTGAGATACATGAGAGGAGAGTGCATACAATTTTTCCTGGTTGCGCCCGTCAGTAATAATTAGCAACAAGATTTTTACCGACGGTCTCATGGTCGTCGTTAAACCGTCGGTAAATAGTCATTATCGACGACTTCTGACTGTTAGCGAAGGATTACAGCTTTCGGTAATGTCTTTCTTTTTTGTAGTTAAACTTATGTAGTCAATACATCAACAAACTCTTTTAATCAATACATCAACAAACTTATATAATGTGTATGGATTTGTCTAATCCGTATAAACATGTATTGCTAGATTTTTTAATCATTGTTTATTCATACTCATATAATGTGTGTTGTAAGACTCCTTTAATTAATAAGTGGACAAAATTGTCTAATGTGTATTAATAAACTCGTTTAATCTATATATGAGCATACTTGTCTGATGTATACTTGTAGACATGTTTAATCAACTCGATTGGACCTGACTTTTGTCTAGCTCGACTTGACATAACCTTGACAAGATTGACTTGATCTTAGCCATGCTCGACCCACTGAACCTAACTTAGATCCATTTCAACCTATCATATTTTGGCCTAGCTCAACTCAAAATAAATTGGACTCAACTTGGCTTAACTCGACTTGCATAACTTGGATCCAAAAAATCATTTGTACCTTTCCTGAGTTAAGTCTTACCCAACTCAATTTAACCTTGATAACTTGAGCTTGACCTAAGTCGACCTTGTCTTGACTTAACTTAACTTAACTTAATTTAACCTAACTAGGACCCAACCCAAGTTAACCTAGTTTAGGCAAAACCAATTTAGTTTAATATGGATCAAACTTAATTTTATCTAACATGAAGTTGTCTCGTCTTGGTTTCATCTTGACTTGGTCTTATATAGGTATGGCCCAATTCAGTTTGACGTGAGCCTAGCCTAATTAACTTGGCCTAACATAGGTTTTAACTAATGTAGCCTAAAATGTATATGGGTTGTCTTGGGTTCACTTGAACCTAACTTGACGAAATTGATATGGTCTTGACTTGACTTAACTAGGTAGACTTGTTTTTGACAAGCTTAGACTAACTTGAATTTGATCTAACCCAATTTGACTTATAGGTCTGACTCCATCTAGCCTAACTTATCTAGGCTCCTACCAGCCTAACATAACTTGGGTCTCGATTAACCTAACCTAATATAGGTCTAACCTAATCCAACTTGATTTGGTTCAACTTGTTATAGATCTAACTCAACCTGATTTAATCTTGTATGACTTGAACTCAACTCGAATTGACATAACATGAATTAGTCTTATTGAACTTGTTTAACCTTACATAACTTAAACTAACTCAGTCTCACTTAATTTTAATTTGTTACCATTCAAAATATTATTTAATTTTTACTCAATCCATATCTAATTTATATCAAATCCAAATCCAATTAATTAAATTCATTTAAAATCCAAAATCATGCATTTAAAAAATATATAATGTAAATTCAAAATTAATTCATTAAAATGGACTTAAAATAATAAAAATCTAAATAATGGTGATTTGAATTTGAAATATATGTTTTCACCTTTATAGAGTTAACTTTGAATCCTATAATTACTTGAGACATTCACCTCTTGTCTCGCACTCGAACATTGGAAGTATCAGTCACCCCATTGCTGCCATGAGCGGCAGAATAATGTTATTTTAGTAACATTTAAATGAATATTCTTTCTATCTAGTCTATATTACAATAAAAAATTTAATAATTACTTATAAAATAAAATTAATTTATACATGAATTAATTAATAAACATTATTTGTAAATTTTGATTTCTAATCTATGCATACAATTTTGAGAAATTCTTTTTATTATTTTTTTTATTTTTCAAAAAATATATAAAGAAATGTTACTGTAATTATATGAATACATTCTTTCGTATCTAGTATTAGGAGGATTTTTTAATAATCATTTCTTTATAAAATAAAAATAATTTATAAAAAATATTTTAAAATTTTATTTTAATCTGTGCATAAAATTTGGAGATGTTCTTTTTACTCTTTTTAATTTGTTAAAAAACATATAAAGAACTTGTCAAAACACATCCTCGTTAAATATAATAAGTTATAGAGTTTTTGTAGTTGATGAATGCCTTTCACTTAGCTGTAAAGACGTTGCCATTCCCACTTTTAATGGTTCACCAACACAATCCTTTCTTTGAACTTTCAAGGAGAAGTGGATATTCAAGTTGCAGTCCAAGAAAGATATATTTCAGACAAACACTACTTAACAAAGTTATATACATTGACAGAAATCTATATTTCGATATGGACGAGAATATACGAAAGATACTTATTGATTTTGCCGATTTAGCAGAGCTCAGCGAGCCTATATATAACTCGAATTTCTGGGTTTTGCCATGCACCATCAATCAATTAAGTTTTTCAAAGTAATCTCTGGGGTGTCAACCATGGCTAAAACACGAATTCCATTTCCCTTTCTCATGATTTTCTTCTGTTTTGTGTTTCTTGTAAACAACGTGAAGTCCGATTCACTTTCATTCAGCTTCTCGAAATTCGAGCCTGGAATACAGTTTGACATTGGTTTCCTCGGCGATGCCCGTGTGGTAGACGGTGCAATACAATTGACTAGAAGAGACGGTGGATCATACGGCAATCCGATAATTCGCGAACACAGTGTTGGTCGTGCTGTCTACATTCCACCCGTCCGTCTCTGGGACAAAACCACAGGGAAACTTGCAGACTTCGAAACTGTGTTCTCCTTCGTCGTTGATTCCGCTGGGTCACAAATCCACGCTGATGGCCTCTCCTTCTTCATCTTACCATTCGATGCTGACCCGAGCATTCCCAGAAATTCATCTGGGGGATACCTCGGACTCTTCACTCCCGAAACTGCTTTCAACGCCGACAAGAATCAGATTGTGGCCATTGAGTTCGACAGCTTCGGAAATGAATGGGATCCCGAGCCTGTTGCCATTGCTCCGCATATTGGTGTGGACATCAACACTCTTGAGTCCGTTGAGACGATAGATTGGCCTATTAATTCGGTTCCTGAAGGTTCGATTGGAAAAGCTAGTATTAGATACGATTCGGAGACGAAAGAGTTGAGTGTGGCCGTTGGTTACGGTACTCAACCCCCCACTGTTGTTGCGCTGTCGAAAAGAATTGATCTGAGGGTAGTTCTGTCGGAATGGGTGAGAATTGGGTTCTCCGGTGCCACCGGTGACAGCGTTGAGACCCATGACATTCTGTCTTGGACTTTCGCTTCACGTATCTAGGGAGACCTAGTTCCTCCAAGGAAGATAATAATAGTTGCGTACGTCAGGGTCCTCAACTCATTTCTACATTTGTTCAGTCTTATTGTTTTATGGACTATGCCCTACTCTGTGTTTCCTTCAATATTGGACATTAAAATTAATAATCATTGCTTTTCCTCTTTCCTAAAATTTCATGCCCACACACACAGAACACACAAAATTTTTTACAGTTATTTACTATTTTTTTTCTTAAAATACAAAAAATAATTTTTATAATTATTATTTTATCTTTATAATATATGTTAAATAAATGCGAATGTATATCACCTTTAGTTACTTAAGTGAAACTTCTCTTTCGTGTTGAATTGTAATCGGTTTTATCATATCGTGTAAATGATAAATATATATCTTGTTTATTTCATTAGCTTAAATATATATTTTTGTTTTCTCTATTAAGCGTTGATGAACTTTCTTTATGTACATGAATTGTTTTTCATAAAATAATGATAAAATTTCGTAAAAACAAATTCAATCTGACATAATATAACATAAAGGAAACTGTTTTTGTTGAAATGGGAAGGGGATGTCACCTATGTGTTGTTCTGGTGTATCAAACGTCTCCGCTACATGTCGTGGTAATCGATCGATGTATGGGAGTGACCTACAGAATACACTCAAGTCAGAATCTTTGATCTTTTGTAATTCAATAATGAGTAAAAAAAGTGTATTTACCTCGAAATTAAACTTTTATCTATAGAGTTTAGAATTTGACAATTAATTTATTTCTTAATGGTCATTAATGCAAATATTAATCACTCATAGTTGTCGTTGTAATATTAATTGCACATTAATTCTACTCAACTGTTGTTTGGGACCGAGGCCGTGAGATGCTTTCTTATGTATTAACCGCTCGGTCTTGTCCATCTAGTTTGTCACCTTACCCGATCGGTCATTCATAAGCTCAGAGTAACATAAACACTTCTCACCTTTTCTATCTCTATCCCACACCAATTAGAAATAATTTTTACTTAAATCATATTAAATTATTTTATATTTTAAAATGAAAGTATAGTTTTACTAATGTTGAGTAGGTGTAAAAATTTGATGTGTTCAACTATCATCACCCTAATAAAAATATTAAAGTAGATTAAATCTTTAGTAATTTATTATTATATGAATAAAAGATAACAAAATTAGCTTTCTTAACTCGGAGAACAGTAAGGACAAATGTCAGACATCAGAAAAATATATTTAAGAGTTAAAATAATATTAAAAATGTGTATCAAAGATAGAAATTATTCTTGATATTCAAGGAAATGGAAGCAAGAAATATCTAGAGAATTTTTGAATTATTATTTTCTGTTAAATTCCTTGATTAACAGACTACCTAGGTAAGCTTAATTGCTGACTCAAATAATTAATTTTCTATATATCCAAAGTTGGAATGGAGACTACCTAGGTAAGCTTAATTGCTAACTCAAATAATTAATTTTCTACATATCCAAAGTTGGAATGGGCATGCAAAGAAAAACTCATTTAATAGAGTAATAGTTGGAAATTAACATAATAATATGGAAAATTATACTAATAATTTTAAAGGTGAAAACTTTTTTAACGGGAGCAAGGAAAACTTTATGAAGTGTATTTCAATAAAAACATCTTTATTATAAAAATAATATCATTGCCAAGAGTATCTTTCCAAAAATCTCACTACTTTCACATCAATTACCTCTCAATTCTCACTGGATTTGGTGGAATATAACTTTCTTTTTCTCTCAGAAAGAGAATAATTTTTTATTGGAATGAAATGGAATGGAATCCTCTCTATTTCCAGGATATGAAAATATCATTCATGATGTATGAAGAGATGTGACTCTTAAAACTTAATACAAAGATGTCACGTTTGACTTTTGATGGAACATATTTTATTGATAAAAATGTTTTTCAAGAATCAAAAGTCACATATTTTATATCATAAAGTGATATATTTTTCATAATATATCATTAGTTAAGGAAGGAAGTCTAATAAATCTCTTCTTTTTTCTTAGAAAACATTACCATGTCAAAATTTTAGTCAGACTTTAATATTTTTGGTTGATATATACTCATCACGTCACACCAATTTATTATCTATATGGATATTTTGTTTCTTTAATTTCTTCTTATTTAAAGCTTATTGAATGTAATGATAATATATCCTAATAGGTTTTAAGCATCAACGGAGCATGTGATTCTTAGGCTATTTTATAATCATAGTTCAACATATAATTAGTATGTCTTATCATTATATCATTTATGATAATTACGTAAATGTATGTCGGAGTATGGTGACTCGACAAAAAATAGTGAATGATAATTTCATGTAATTGTATAGGAGGTGTGTACTTCGTTAAGACTTCCTATAAAAGTAATGAAAAGTGACAATTGTATACTTCATCAAGGCTCTCGAAAAGAGTAATGAAAAGTTGTATACTTCGTTAGAGTTCTCAAAAAGAATGGGAAGTGATACATATATATACTTTGTCGGGACTCACTAGGAGAGTAATGGAAAGTGAAGCGATTATTGGTAAATTACGTGAGAGTTACATATTGGCTCTTGACACTGAGATTATTAGGGTTTGTATTATTTGTAGTGAGGACATGTTTTGTGTGGTTGGGTAAAATAATCAGTATAATTGTATGACGTTGTGAGATATTATGACAATGTAAAATTTTGGGTGAGTGGTTATATTATGATTTAAGTTTTTTCTTATTATGATAACTTTTTCATGTTAGCTCACACTTGATGATCGTATTTTTAAACAAGATCAAATGATAAAGCAAATACAAATGGAGATGTATAACAATTAGAAGACATGTTGGGTTTTAGTGGAGAGAGTTTTATATTAGGACAAACTTTTATTCTTAAGTTTTTTATTTTTAATAAAGTTTATGGTTATAAAACAATGCTTTTATTTATTGAGATTTTCAAAATAAGAATAAAGTTTTATTTTAATAATGTAATTTGTATTAATTATAGATTTTAGTAAGTAAAAACTTAGAGTGTTACATATATAGTCCTAGTCATCACATCAGACCAATTTATCATATATATATATATATATATATATATATATATATATATATATATATATATATATATATATATATATATATATATTATCATTTATGCTCAAGAATTATTTAATTTATAATCATAATTTTTGAGCATAAATGATAATATATAGTCTTTAAGGTAATACATTGTTTGGTTTAGATTATCAAGAAGCTCTTCTTACTAGTAAAATAACTTGATATAGATTTTTTGAAATCAACATCTTTTGTCATATATGCATATGGATATCTAACGAGCATGAACTTTCTATTTTCATAACACAAGGACCATTTGATTGTTTCTCTACTACACAACTTCTACATAAAACGAATTGTTGGTCTTGTATTGAACTAAACTTCTAATTTTTTTGAGATATCTAACATTATTCTTGAATGATTTTTTTGCAATCTTCAATCCTACCATTTATTTCACTACTAGATTCTTCACATGAAAATACTCATTCAAAACCTTATTGATAGCAATTATTTTTGTCTTATCTTTCCCAATAATCAATATACCACAAAAGTAATAAAATCTTCCTTTTTATAGTCTTTCACATATTCACGATGTTTTATGAAAATCTTCTTGAATATGTTTACTATAGTATCAAGACATTCTAAAAAATAAGTACAGTGTCTTATATGATAAGCCTAAAGAGACCTATAAATATATGTTACTAGTGAGTACACTAACTTGATATTCATTCTATACTCAAATTATCACAAAAATATCTTTTATTAATTTGAGTGTTAGAGTCTTTGCAAGTGTACTTCTCCCTCTTGGTTGATTTGAAACTTAAATACTCGTAAATACAAAGTTTAGTCCACCTCGAATTAATCTAACCAAAATCTAATAAGAATAATATTGATATATAATATGTAATTTGTGAAAATTATAACTATAGATGAGATAAGACAACTGAGTCTAAAATTATACTTACCGCATTTGTTACACGTAACCTAAAACTTGATGAAATTTAGATTCTATACTTTATTTTTTATGTGTTATTTTTATATTGTGTGTTTCAAAATACATTTATTGATATTGAATTTGAAGTTTTATAATATATTAAAAAAATACCAGTGTATTTTTAATGCTTAGAAAAAAAAATAAAAAACAATTTGTACTCAACTTGGTGTAGTCACATAAAATTCAATTAGAATAACAATATATTAATCACCTTCACCACTCCAGACACCATCATTTGGCCTTCGTACGTGCATGATATTAACATTTAATTCCATCATTTTCATCAACATGTTTGGCCTTTCTTATTTCTTTATTTTTTATTTCAGTCTTTCTTTTCCTAAAATATATCTATATAAAGCCGAACATATTATGGATGACATGTATAAAATAGTTAATTTACATATTAGGAGCGTGATTCAAACTATTCATCATCTTATATTAATCAAATTCTTACCGATTAAACCAACTTTAGTTGGCATCAAATTAGCAACCCAAAAAAACATAATCCCATAATTTAAAAATGTAAATAAGTTAGTGTCTCGTTAATGCCACGGTATTTAAAACTATAGCCTCATCCCTCTTCAATTACCATGCATATCGTTACCACATTAGTGCATTCTAAGCATTAAAATGCAACTTCAACTTAGTTCTAAATGTCATGTTTAAAATATAAACATATTTTACTATGTCAAATGTTTTATACTTGATGTGCAGAAGCCTCGGAAAACATTAAATGGAACTATGTCTAACAATTGCTACAAAAATTCTGAAAACATCTTTTTAATAGTTTCTATACGTGTCAATCTGCTCCAAAGCATGTTTCTTTATAAAATGTATTTTTTTTTATAAATAATTCAAATCAAACCGCGATGAAGATACGGTTTGGCTATCAAGGTGAAATTGGACGTACCAGTTTTACTACTAAGTTTCAACATCGGTCTGTTATTTTGTTAACACTTAATTAGTTTCATCTTCACTTTTAGAAAAAAAAAAAGGTTTCAATTACTTTTTAAATTTTAAAAAATTAAGTCAATTATGTTTTTTGTTTTAAATTATTACCATTAACTATATGTCACTTATTAATATTTGATTTTTAATTTTTTTTTGAAGTTTTTTTTATCAAGCATTAAGTTTCTAGTGTAAAGTGTAGTAAAACGTGACAAGACAATATAATGTGATAGATTAATATTATGTGTTACATTATTATTTTAATATTTTTATGACGGTTAGTGACAATATAATGTTAGTGTCAAGTTTATTATTTTAATATTTTTTTTTCTAAACTCAACTTTTTATTAAAATTTATTATTTTTATAAATATTATAATGATATTTTTATTAAAATTATTATTATATTATTAATCTATGTTTTGTTTATAATTTTTTATTAGATTAAATTAATTAAGTATAAATATTTTTTAAAAAAAGTAAGTATTCAAAACCAATATGTTTATTAACTAATGATTTTTTATAAAAATAAATTAATTAATATCATTTATATTAATAATAATTTTGGTATTTTTTAATTGAAATAAAATTTATTATTTATATAAATGTTATACTAATATTTATATTAAAATTTAATAGTAAAAATCATTATTAACAAAATATTAGTTAATAATATATAATAAAGTAATATGTTAAAAAATCATTTTTAATAAAAAATATCTATATAACATTTAAATAAATTATAAATTTGGTCTTAATTTAGAGGCAATATTGTTTTATTTTATAAAAATTAAAATTAAATTAAATTAAAATTAAATTAAATTAAAAATATATATAAAGACTAAATTAAAATAAAAATAATAATATTTGACAATATATCGTTATAGCCGTGATAAAAAAAATTTAAAAAAATTAAAAAAAAAAAACTAATTGAGACATTACATGACATTATAGCCGTTAGTAATTAAAAAAATGTAAGTAAGACACTTTTCAAAAATTGGAACACACTTAAAACTTAAAAAAAGAAAAAAGCCTAATTTGAAACTTTTCAACAAGACACTAAATGAATAATTACTTTTTTTAAGAAATTGAACAAGTCAAAATGTGTCGAAGCAATCTAAAATTAATGGTAACAGAGAAAATCAGTATTTTTAATTTTATTTTAAATAATTTTAGGATAAATGAAAATAAAAAGTTGAAAATGTGTATAAATTATTTTTATTTATTATTGATAATAATAATTTATTTCATATAAAACATATATATTATGCATTTATATTAATGTACAATTTTTATATCTTGAATTTGTTTATAATTTATATAATATCACAATTTTAGTGTAAACTTGTTATTATTAATAAAATTTATTTATTTTATCAAAACATAAATATAATATTGAGATTATTTAGTTTAGAATTTTATATGTATATTTTGAATATTAAGTGTCAGACCCAAGTTAGTGGAAGTCTAGAAGAAAGGGTTCAAATTTTCAGAAAGTGAAAGACAGGTGTGCAGTATTAAATGACCGATTAGTTTAGTGACGATAGTATTTAAGGCAAAATTTCAAACTTCGTGCCATTTTTTTGCATGCATCATTCATCTTCAACCTTCTGAATCTCCTCCTTCTCTCTACCATCTCCACCTTCTCTCTAAGGATTCTCATCCTTTTCTTCTTCCGATCACCACTCAGGCACCGTTTGAACTCTCCCAGCGTTAAGGGCTTTCGTTTAAATCAATCAAATTGTGGTTTCAAGCCGGTGAGTTACTTTCTCCTTAGAAAGTTTGTTTTTTTCACATGCAAACCCAGATTTATGGTTGCATGAGTGAATCATCTTATTCTGAGTATTTCTAGTTTTCTGTTTGGTTTAGTTTCTTAAAGCGTGACTGTAGAATGCTAAAGTCTCTGGTAGTGGTGAGTTATATCTTGTATCGTTGAGAGTTCGGCTACGTCAGAGGTAAGGGAAGCTTATAATTTAATTAAGATTCTCGTTTGATGATTGTTTACTTGCTGGAATGATGTTATGTTTGATGATTTGGTTGATGTTGAAATATTGCATGTTTGTTGAGAAGTGTTGATGATTGATGAAAGCCATGAAATGGGTAGGAATATAGTCTGAGAGTCATTCTGTAATAATCTGCAGAATTATGTAAACTGTAATCGAGAGTCATTAGTGACCGTTCAGTTTTTCTTTGTCGTATTCGGTTTTAATTGAATCCTCCTTCTAAAGAAACTTTCAGTTAACGATCGTTCGGTCTCCTATTGGTAGGTCAGCACACTAAATGATTAGTTATGTTTAGTTTTCTATTTATACTTAGTTATCAGCTTAGTCAAAATATTCAAATGAGTTAAGTAAATTATTATGATAGTCATTTCAGTATGAGAATAGAGGTTAGGTTGTTTCCATGGTCGGTTATATACATATTATATATATATATATATATATATATATATATATATATATATATATATATATATATATATATATATATATATATATGTAAGTTTCTAGCTAGAGTGTTCGATCTTTTCAATGCTCGGTATTAGACTAAAACTAATTATTATTAATTATTATTAGTACTCGATATTGTATTAGTTCTCGGTTTCTTTATGGGATTCCGTGTTCTTCGGATATTCTGCGTCAAACAGTATTCGGTCTCAGTAGTGCTTGGTTTCAGTGGTGTTCGGTTTTATAATATTTCTTAATATAATTATATTAGGTATTAAGAGTGTTCAGTTAAACTCCAAAACGTTGGTCCAAGTTAATAGTGTTCGGCGAAAGCTTGTAGGATTTAGTTTAAGTTCTCAGGTTCTATCAAAAGTTATTATAATTTCGGTTAAGTCTAAAATCATAGGTATTCTTTAGTATTTGTTACCTTCTTAGGTTTTCTGTCCAGTGAATTAGTGTTTGGTAGTAATTGTTGAGTTTCAAGTAAGCATCCAAATATTTTCAAGAGTGTTCGGTTGATTATGAGTGTTATCTCGCATGTACCATTCGGTCCTGTTTTGTTGACATGTGGAAGACTGCTCGGTCTTACACTAAGTGTGTTGTTAGATGAGTTTTAAAGGTGATGGTTCGTTCCGTCTCATTTTGGGAATGTGTTATGTCTTTCTTAATTCAGTTTGAATGTATTAATGTTAAAGTATGATGATAATAGAAATGTGATATGAATGGAATGGTATGGATGTAAAAGAGAATTCCAAGGAGAAATATCTCATGAATGGTATTGGAACGGTAAAGTATAAATGTGGACAAAGCTTAGTTGGCGTTTATCCTAATATTTCGTGATTACTTGTTCTCATGTAGAGAAGGGTAACTCGTGTGGGAATGGCAGGAGGTCCTAGATTATAAGGTGAATTTAGGCGGAACGGACTAACCTCGGGTGGCAGCTATTGAGGATATCCCAGTTATTACACCACACAGGTACAAAAACGTCGTAGCTACATAGAATTCATACAGTCCGAACAATCAGAGTAAATTGGTCTGTCATTGCATGCTTTGACGTATGATTTTGGTTGGAAGTGTATGATTTGATGATTGCATGATTAATTATTTGATTGTATATCAAATTTATGTGAAATACATGATTTATAGAATTAGTTAAATTACATAAGCTTACAGAAACAAAGAGCGGCTCCTAGCAGGCTTCTAGAGGGAGGGGCACATGGAAGAATCAAACATACACCGGAATGAGAGAGATCTAGAGATTGTATAGGTATGAGACTATACAGTTGAAAGATAGCTTAAAGGAATTGATTTGGCTACTCATATCACCAAAATGCATTTGCTTTTCAGTAACCTAACTCATAAGAACTACATGATTAAGTGTGCTTAACCTATAGTAATTGTGTTGATGTGTGGGAACAGTCAATATTTTCTATATATTGTCCGGACGTTACATTAAGTATCCATGTGACTGTAAGTATCTGAAAAATAATTATTTATTTTAGTTTTGAAGTTATAATCTTATGACATTATATTCATTTAGCATTATTTAACTATTATTATTATTATTATAGTTATTAATTCAATTTTAACAACGTGTCAATCTTGTTGAAATAAAATGTCATAATTAATTTAACTAGTCCAATTTTAAATAAATATATGTTGTTGATACAGATAAACCTGGCTAAGAATCTGAAAGCTCCTACGATATTCTTGAAACATAAAAAAAATGAATAGTTTAGCAATCAAAAGCTGGAATAGCTCAGTTGGTTAGAGCGTGTGGCTGTTAACCACAAGGTCGGAGGTTCAAGCCCTCCTTCTAGCGTTTTGCAACTTTTTTTTTGCCGTGTGATTCTGTTATACTTGTATCTTATTAGAAAGATATGAAAAATAATTATAAATTTATATATGAAATGCTTCTCTTTTAATCCAAGAAAGTATTACATTCATATCCTTAAAGGAATGGAACATAAGTTGCGAAAAGATGGTGACTCAAAGAAATAGTTGAATGCATGATGGCAAGTGGCAAAATATGTTTCAAGCATTTGAATTACCCTATCACCTTTCATTCATGTCCCAACAATTAGTTTGTGGCCAAGAAACCCTACTTCTGGATTGGCCTTTCAAGGCCTACGTTATTTCCAATTTTCATGCTTTCCATCATTTTCTTTTTCTTTACAAAGGAACAAAAATTTCTGCGTAGCTTAGCTCATCACCTCTAATTTTCTCACCTTATCATGCACGAATACTAAATTTCAAAATATAGCAGGTACCATTTCATATTGTAAAAAAATTAAGATCATGATATTGAAGGCTCGTAAACTCGTACACTAATAAAAAATATTGTTATTAAAATTTAAGTAAAAAATCATGGTATAAAACATTATCATTCAATTCTAAATCCTCATAAATATGCTTGTTAAATACCATAGTAGAATAACACTTATTACATTACATATAGTATTTGGTCATATGTTAGCCATCAATGCAACAGCCTCTTTCATTTCTCCTTCAATTTTTTAATATTTTTTTATACAATATATTTATGCATTATTATTAATACTATTATTTAAAAAAATAGCGAAAGGTTCAACGGAATCCAAAATCTGAAAGTGGGTCCCGCCTTGCGCCAAGCGAAAAACCGAGAGCAGTGATTGGGATTGGGATAACAAGGCATCGAACGAGTTCATCTTCACAAACACACTCTGTATCTCTGTGTGTACGAGAAATGGCGATGGCAATGGCGCTTCGCAGGCTTTCGTCTTCAATTGAGAAGCCTATGCGCCCTCTCTTCAATGCCGGTTCCATCTACTTCAAGGTTCACTCTCTCTGCGTTTCTTCTTCTAGCTCTTAATCGCTTCTCGTAATCTCAACCTTTTTTTTTTCGCTTTTATAGTCGTCTTTGCCTGACGAAGCTGTCTACGACAAGGAGCGACCCGGAGTTACAGTGAGTCCATCTTTATGATATAATCAATTTCACTTTCTACAAGTATCCATATTCATGATTTCATGAAGAAAAATTGCAACTTTGCAGTGGCCCAAGCAGTTGAATGCTCCACTGGAAGCTGTTGATCCTGAGATTGCTAATATTATTGAGCTCGAGAAAGCCAGGCAATGGAAGGTGTATATATATATATATATATATATATATATATATATATATATATATATATATATATATATATATATATATATATATATATATATATAATTATTTTATGGTCATGTATAAATATGTGGTGTTTCCTCGTTAATTTAGTATGGAAACTCTTTTCTTTTCTTTTTTTGTTATAAGTTGTGTATATTTTAACTTCTTCTTTTTCTGGGTGAACTGTGAAGGGGCTGGAACTGATACCCTCAGAAAATTTCACTTCTGTGTCTGTCATGCAAGCGGTTGGGTCTGTCATGACCAACAAATACAGTGAGGGGTATCCTGGTGCAAGATATTACGGTGGAAATGAGTATGTCTGTCTCTCAACTCTTGCTTCTACATATTTTCATAATCAGGCTCCTCTGAGGTGAAGTCACTAACTAGGGAGGAGACCAAGAAATTTTAGTTCAGGACAAAATCAATAATATATATTTATTGCACTTGAGAAGAGTTAGCAAACAACTTACATTCTAATTAAAAAATTTATTAAAATTAAACGGTAAAACTGAGTATAATCCATAGCTTTTGTGATTTCTGATAAATTTGAATTATCTTGTATAATCTATAAAAAAGTATTTTTCTTTATACATTTTTTTTTCTTTTACAATCTTATTATTGATATATATTATCATTAATTTCCCAAATGACTAATTTTTATAATTACTAATTTTTATTGAACAATCTGAATGAACTGACTTTTTAATTAGTGAGATTTCCGTTTCTAACCATGTTTTCTTCATTCACGTTACTCGAATTCACAACTTTGATCATGAGACCGGTGCCACTCTGAGAAATGACTTGTCGATATACAAATAGGATTTTTTTTAGAAGATTAAAAGTTAATTTTCTTATCAAGAGTATTATATATTTTATCTTGCTTTAAAAGAATCAAACCCGGCTTCACAACTCATCCATCAACACAATGATGTATATATAGTTGTTGGCAATTGAGACTTTATTCTATACGGAATGCAAATTCGGAAACTTGTGGATCTTTCCTTTTCAGGTATATTGACATGGCTGAAACACTGTGCCAGAATCGTGCCCTTGAGGCGTTTAGATTGGATCCCGCTAAATGGGGAGGTAAACACACAAAGACGACGAAAACATAGCAGCACAATAAAGAAATACCCTGTTGTCTATTTTTTGGGCCTTAGCAGAACGTACCATTTTTTTCGGGTTATTAGCATGCAAAGGAATGTGTCTGAGTTGCGACTTGTTATTGTTTTTGAGCCATGGCATACTTTTTCTACGGAACTCTGAACTGCTTTATACAAGCTAAGGTTGAATTCAAACTAGGTTTCTAGAGGTTGCAGTCTGACATGGACTTTGGTGGTTAAATTTTGAAATGATCACCCAGGAGCTCTCTTGATACTCAATAAATTCATTGAATGTATTAGGTGTTTGCTTAAGTCTTCTGATGCCACTGAACCCATTTAAATTGCAGTGAACGTGCAGCCTCTGTCTGGGTCTCCCGCAAATTTTCATGTTTACACTGCATTGCTAAAACCCCATGAAAGAATCATGGCACTCGATCTTCCTCATGGTGGCCATCTTTCTCATGGATATCAGGTCCTTTGAAGTTTGAACCTCCACAATGCTTTTCATCATAATTTATTAACTAGCCATACCTGTATGACATTATTTTCTTTTTCTTTTTTAAACCATTACTTTTTTAAAATATTTGACTATTTATATTTTTATGAGTCATTGCGTAAACTGTTAGTTTGTGGCAACCTTTAGTATAACAATCAATTTATATTATTTACGTTTTCCAGATAAGCTCTCTTAATTATTTTCTAAATTCATGCTAGAAGTTCTCTTAAATCCAAATTCATTTAGTGTCTTCCGTTTTTTTAATCTAATATTGCTGCTACTACTATGCAGACTGATACCAAAAAGATATCTGCAGTCTCCATATTTTTTGAGACAATGCCATATAGACTAGACGAAAGTACAGGATACATCGACTATGACCAGGTATCATTGCAGGGTATATTTTGTCATGGTAGGGGTACCGTTGGCCACATTTCATGGATATATTCGTGTCAACTTTTATGCCATCTGAATGATTTTGTTACGTAAAAATCTTGAATTCAGTTGGAGAAAACGGCTACACTGTTCAGGCCAAAATTAATTGTTGCTGGAGCCAGTGCTTATGCACGTCTGTATGATTACGCACGTGTACGGAAGGTAACATGCATACATAATTTTCAGTACTAATGATTTTATAAATAGATTGTATGATATCATTTTTTTATTTTTACCTTTTACTTGGAAAGATTGTATGGAAGTCCCAAGGTTAAATTCCTGAAATATGTTACAGGTTTGCGATAAACAGAAAGCTATCTTATTGGCGGATATGGCACATATCAGTGGATTGGTTGCAGCTGGTGTTATCCAATCACCTTTTGATTATGCAGATATAGTTACTACCACAACTCACAAGTCACTTCGGGGACCACGAGGAGCCATGATATTCTTCAGGAAAGGAGTTAAAGAAACTAACAAACAAGGAAAAGAGGTAAATTCCTAGGCAAATTTAATTTGGCATTCTTTTATTTTGATTTCCATACTCTTAAATTTCAATTCCATCTATAGGATAGTTTGTGTTGTTTCCAACTTGAACTGATGGAAATTCATAACAGTAGTTCTTCTTTTAATCTGAAGGTTCTCTACGACTATGAGGACAAAATCAACCAAGCTGTTTTCCCTGGACTACAAGGTGGCCCTCACAACCACACTATTACTGGTTTAGCTGTTGCATTGAAGCAGGTAAATAAGCGGAGAACATCGCATTTTTACTCTTACCAGTATAGTGACAGACTGAGATGGAAGGGCTGTGTCACTGTCTGTTTTTCTTCATATTTTTGTATCCACTTACAGTTATCAATGATTTTTTTTTTTGTAGTAAGATTTTTCTCATTACTTTGTGCAATCAATAGAAACTACAAGATATGGCAAATGGATGCGGTGAATAAGTCATAAAATTGACATTAGTTTGTAGCTTTATCTAATGATAATGTATATCTCTTTCTCTTTGTGGTTGTGAATGCAGGCTACAACTCCAGAATATAGAGCATATCAAGAGCAAGTTCTCAGCAACAGCTCAAAATTTGCAGAAGTACCTCATAAAAGAGATCCTCCATTTCTTTATTATTTTGGATCTTAATCCGTAAAGTGGTTACAACTTGCCTTTTCGTATCCAACAAATTAACCTAATGTGTTTCAGGCTCTGAGTGAGAGGGGCTATGACCTTGTTTCTGGTGGAACTGATAATCATCTAGTTTTAGTGAATCTGAAAACTAAGGTAATGGGAATCTGCTTTGGCATTTCATGTAAGCTTCATTGACTCTGAACGAGAAATCATCACTTCAAGTGCTCGTTCTTTGTGCAATAGTCATAAAACTGACCTCAGTTATGAATATGCTTCTCACATTTGTGGTTTCATTATGGAGAAATTTGGTAAACTAAGGAGTAATTTATTTCAATCTTAGGGTTCAGTAAAATAAACAATTTTTTTAAAAATGTGCAGGGTATCGATGGCTCCAGAGTTGAGAAGGTGTTGGAAGCAGTTCATATTGCAGCTAATAAAAACACGGTTCCTGGAGATGTGTCTGCTATGGTTCCTGGTGGCATCAGGATGGGTACAGGCTCTTTGTTGTCTGTATTACAATTTTCATTTCTTAAGTCACTGAAATTATCTCTTTTGTGGAATTCAGGAACCCCTGCTCTTACTTCTAGAGGATTTGTTGAGGAGGATTTTGTTAAGGTAGCAGAGTTTTTTGATGCAGCTGTAAAGTTGGCTTTGAAGGTTAAAGCAGAGAGCCAAGGTTTTTAGACCTTCATTATGCTTCCTTAATTTGCTTTTGTTTCTTTATCTGGAATGAAATAAATGTTTTTAAGCTCATTCTGTCGGCTTGTTAGGTGTATACTAAGCTAATAAGTGGTTGCTGTTGAACTATTCTAATCAGGAACAAAACTGAAGGATTTCGTGGCCACTATTCAGTCATCTTCTACCATTCAATCAGAGATAGCAAAACTCCGACATGATGTTGAGGAGTATGCAAAACAATTTCCAACCATTGGTTTTGAAAAAGCAACCATGAAATACAAGAATTGAGAGAAAAAATTTCCATTAGGTATGTGTTATTCTTTTCTCGTTTTCTCATTAGTTTATTCATTTTCGTTTATTTGTTGATAAGGTCATATAACACAAGAGGTAGTTGGACACATCTGAAAGGTGGTGCACTATGGACTTTGTTCTTGTCTCATTCAAATAACATTTCATTTCATAGTCTACTCAAAGTTAAAATTTACAGTAAAAAAAAAGCAAAGCAAAGGGATGCCAATAGCTGTCATTAATCTCTGATAAATTTAAAAACTGATATAAATGAGTGATTCTTTTTACTCATTTGTATTGTCCGGGACAGGAATGTTTTCAACTATTTGACATTTATAGAATTAAATTTTCTCATCTAGGACATTCAATGTCTGATGTTCTCTAACAGATGTTAGTTTGCATTGTGACAGGTCATTCAATGGTCTTACTGGAAAAGCAATTCAACATGATCAATTTTCCTGATTCGTGGTAGTAGAGGACGACAACATATGCTTTAAAAAAATGTCAAAAGCCTTTGTAAGTGTGATTCTAGAAAACCTTGATCATTATCTCCTTGAAATGTATAGATACATATGTAATAAAGGCTTCAAATACCAAATTTCCTGAACAGATGATTGTTGAACCTACCCCTTTAATGTTACTACCGATCATTAGAAGTGATTGTATTTTCCAAAAGGTCAATTAGCCCTCCACTTCATAGAATCTCTCTGAATGCTGATGTTAATTCTTTTACCATCTTGATTATATTCCTTAAAATATGAAGCAGTTATGGCAGTTTGAATACCTATGTCTTCGGGAGCCGTAATTGTTAATCATATTTGACAAAATGTAATGAGGCTTGAAAACAGATTTGATACATACTAAAGAGAAGTAAACATAGAAGTGAAGGAAACAAATGAAAGAAAATGCTTAAGGGAATAGAAATGCAGGAATTGAAAGAGATGCTTGAAGTAATGCTAGATATTTTTTATCTCTCAAATTTTAAAAAATCTCAAGATATTAAAGTGTATACATAATTTAAAATTTGTCCGAAAATATTTATAAAAAAATATTTTAAAAATCTTATTCCTCGTACAATAATAGTATCGTTTTTTAAAAAAAAAGAAAACACGTGTTATTATCTTAATTCCTTAGTTTATTAGGAAGATTTTTTCACGTATGAACCTTTTTCTTTTAATTGTTTTCAATATGAGTCTTTAGAGAGAATTTATAAGAAGATACATTAACAATCAAACATATTTTAATGTACATTAAAGATTGATATTATATCTAATTTAACATTTTAATACAATAAATTTATGAATCTTTATTTATTTATATAATTTTGAACTTTCTTATATATTTAAACTTGAATTGGCATTTGAATTTCCTAACACAAATAAAAGTAAACATGACTACCATGAATTTGCATGGGTTTAGCCATTTTGACAAAGCATAGATATTGTCACTCCTTGACTAACGTCAGAGCAATATAAAGTCCAAGCTCAATTGCTAGTTCTACCAAAACTTAATGAGTACAATATTCCACTGTAAAGAGAAGAGAGAAATACTGAGAATGTTTTTTAAGATAACAAGATTGAAGAAAGGAATATGGATAAATTAGAGGAAACATGCGTTAGAATTGTTGGCTGAAGCATGTCTTTTACTTCAGTTAAAGTAATGACTAGGCTTCATGTCTATATCTATATCTATATATATATATATCTATATATATATATATATATATATATATATATATATATATATATATATATATTAGAATATCAATCACATGTTATGGTGTATATCTTGACTCTTTTTTACTATTTTAGAAGTCTAAGAAACAAAACATCGTATCAAGAAGTTTTTGTGAAGCTAAATATAGATCAATGACATGTGAAATTCAATGGTTAACTTTTCTTTTACAAGATCTCGAAATCTCTTTCAAGACACTTGCATTCCTATATTGTGACAACTAACATATATTACATACATATTGTAACAAATCTTATTTTCCATGCATGCTTATTGTTACATATCAAATTAAATTGTTATTTTGTGAGAGAAAATACTCAACATGATCTATTAAATCTATTAAGACTTTTTCCTACTACTTTTTGTCGACTATCATACATTTATACTTGTACTATATGAAATATATTGATCGGAGTTAATGGTCATTCATGGGCAATTATTAGGTATTAATAGGTCAGATTACCTTACGCTTTACAAATATACGATATTAATTATTGATTATCACAAACTTTATAAATAATACAACTGATGTCAGGTACAATCATCTTTTACTATCCCAATAAAATATAGACCTCTTTATGAAACATATCTGACTTGAGCATCAGAGTGTCTTCTGCAGGTCAACAACCCATTGGAGTGGATCGTGTTCTCGGAGAGGATTGAGGATCAAAAGAGAGCAGAGCAAGGAAGGACGACTAACTCTCGGACCAATTCAACCGAAATATTTTGGCGCCCACCGTGGGGCCGAACGACATCCCCATGAAACCACGAGGAACCAGATGTGTAGACGTGCGCTCGGCCTCAACATTGCCACTTCAAATCAATACCAGGTTTTGCAACAAGAGTACAAAATTCCATAATAATTTCTAAAGGCATGTCTTTTGTTTTGAGAACTTTCAGGAACGTTCAGCCCTACATCCAACCTTGTGAGTTTCCAATACTTTTTATTATAATTTATAAATTATAATTTTTATTTTGTTTAACTCGTATTTTTGTGAGTAAAAATATTCTCCACAAGAAGGTTCAGTCTTCCGTTCAACCTTGTGAGGTTTCACTTTTTATTATAATTTATAAATTATAATATATTGAAGCATTTATTTTATTTAACTCATATTTTTGAGTAAAAATATCCTTTACAGAAAGGTTCAGTCTTACGCTCAACCTTGTCAGGTTCCACTATTTTGTTTAACTCATATTTTTGTAAGTAAAAATATTTACAGGAAAGTTTAGAGTTGCGTTCAACCTTGTTAGCTTCTACCAACTCTTAATTTTAAATTATAAATTATAAAATATTATGCACATGATGGTTCAGAGATGCATTCAACCTGGTCAGGTTCTACAAAATCTTAATTTTAAATTATAAATTATAAAATATTATGCACAAGATGATTCAGAAATGTGTTCAACCTTGTCAGGTTCTACCGACTCTTAGTTTTAAATTATAAATTATAAAATATTATGTGCAAGAAGGTTCAGACATCAACTTGGTCAAGTTCTACCAACTCATAATTTTAAATTATAAGATATCATGTGCAGAAAGGTTCAGACCTACCTTCAACTGTGTCGGGTTATAATGGCCACTGGGGGAAGTCAAAAAACTGACTTCAGAAATCCCCGTTCAACGCAGGAATTCAGAAAAATGACTTCTACCTCAAGCCGCTTGGGGGGAAGTCAGAAAAATGATCTCAGAAATCCCCGCTCAACGCAGAAAGTCAGAAAAATGACTCTTGCCTCAAGACCGCTCAGGGGAAAGTCAGAAAAATGACTTCAAAAATCCCTGCTCAACGCAAGAAGTAAGAAAAATGACTATTGCCTCAAGACCGCTCAGGGGAAAGTCAGAAAAATGACTTCAGAAATCCCCGCTTAACGCAAGAAGTAAGAAAAATGACTCTTGCCTCAGGACCGCTCGGGAAGAAGTCAGAAAAATGACTTCAGAAATCTCCGCTCAACGTAGGAAGTCAGAAAAATTACTCCTGCCTCAAACCGTTCGGGGGGAAGTCAGAAAAATGACTTCAGATATCCCCGCTCAACGCAGGAAGTCAGAAAAATTGCTCCTGCCTCAAGACCGCTCAGGGGAAGTCAGAAAAATGACTTTAAAAATCTCTGCTCAACGCAGGAAGTCAGAAAAATGACTCCTACCTCAAGCCGCCCGGGGAGAAGTCATAAAAATGACCTCAGAAATCCCCGCTCAACGTAGGAAGTCAGAAAAATGACTTCTGCCTCAAGACCGCTCGGGGGAAGTCTGAAAAATGACTTCAGAAATCCCCGCTCAACGCAGGAAGTTAGAAAAATAACTCCTGCCGCAAGCCGCTCGGGGGAAGTTCGAAAAAGGGCTTTAAAAATCCCCGCTCAACGTAGGAAGTTCGAAAAAGAACTCTTATCAGTCAACTACTCAACAAGTTCAACTTTGTCAGGTTCCAATGCCTTTTCATTATAAAAACAAATTATAAAATATTGAAGCGTTTACTTTATTTTATTTAAAAGCATGTTTTTTGGAGTGAAAATCTCTTAGGAAAAAGTGTCAAATAGAACTCTTAGCATTTTCTGTTAAGTCTAGGGAACAAATCCAAAGGGAACTCCTAGAGTTCGCCGCTCGATACAGAGAGTTATGAAACTTAAAGCATCGAAGATAGACTCCCTAAATACAACGTGAGTGACTTCTTTTAAAGACTCGCTTGGGCTTGGGGGCTTATGTATATGAAATTATCAAGTATTAATAGGTAAAATTACGCTTTACACATATATGATATTAATTATTACAAATATACAATATTAATTATTGATCATTGGGTTTGATTCCCTAAAAATATACTGATAACTTATCAATGGACTTGACTGTCACAAACTCTATAAATAATACAACTGATGTTAGGTACAATCATCTTTTATGATCCCATTAAAATATAGACCTCTTTTATGAAACATATCTGACTTGAGCGTTATAGTGTCTTCTGCAGGTCAACAACTCATTGGACTGGATCACATTTTCAAAGAAGATTGAAGATCAAAAGAGAATAGAGTAAGGAAAGACGACCGACCCTCATACCAATTCAACTGGAACAATACTAAAATCAATAATGGTAAAAAAAAACACTTATCATCTAGAGACTAAATAAAAATCTTTTGTAATTATGAAAATTATCAAGATTTTCTTTCTTTACACTTGTCATTTTTTATTGATTATGATGTAAGAAATTTGTTGTTGGATGTGTTCCTCGTAAATACTAGGGATACAATTCGAGAAATACCGAAAATGTACACATTACTTTTTCCTTTTCTCTGTTATGTTTTTCGAGTTATTTTTTTTTATATTTAAGAAAACTCATATTAAATAATCGATCTAGTTGTCATTATAGGTGGCACATCTGAAATGATAGAATGTGTAATCCACTATACATGACACCACAATAAATAGGAAATAAACCCAATACAAAAGCATGTTCAACATAGCACAACCAATTCTTTATTTCTTTTAATCACTCTTTTAATTTACTTTTTAAAATATAAAAATGTCAAATGTCTTTTTTCACACACACATATGTATATAAAATCAAAATGTTGAAATATAATCACTGTACTCTAGGAGAGAAATTTAATACAGAATGGATAGTTTATATTATAGACATATATTTTCTATAGGTAAGTTTTATAGTAATGGAATAAAATGTTTTTTTGAAAACTTGCCTGCTCCTGAAGGAACACATTCATAAGATAATTAGTAAATTTTGGGGAATAATAATATAACATTAGTAAATTCTGGGGAATAATAATATAACATTTTTCATCAATATACAGTCAGTGAAAAATATAAAACGCGGAGCATAAATACGATTGGGGAAAAGTAAATATAGATGATGATAGTGGAGGTGTAGTTAGAAATTTTTTTAGTGTAATTTTCATTTCCAAACTAAATGCCCTTTGTTCCCGTACTCTGGTGGTGCTTATCGCGCCAAACGGTCTCATCAGTTCCATAGCCAATTGATGCTTGTCTTGCATTCAAGCTCGCCACCTCTAAGCTCGCAGTGATCAGCAAGGTCGTCGTGACTGTCAAGTTCATCGCCCACCCGTGCGTTCTGCCTCCCCATGGCCACAACCTAACTCTTTGTCAAATTGCCAAGGTAACACTTCTGTCATTCGATTAAAGTAGTTCATACACCCATTAGGGTTTACTGTTTAAATACCTATTATTTCTGATGTTGGTGGCGCCACATCAGTCAATTGGTTGGCATTGGTGCTTCTTGTGATCCGGAGTCACTTGCATCTTGTTGTCTAATTTCTGTGTCACTGTGCCGTCATTGTCATTGGTTTCTGGATTTTTTAAGTTTCTAGGTTTAATATATACAATGTAGGTGTAAATTTGTATAACAGGTTAGGAATAAAAGTTTTTTTTTTTTTTTTTATATTTTGAAAACTGATTTGAAAGAAGTTTAGGACCGTGAAGGGCTTTCTTGGATTGGTTTATGAATGCAATTGGTTCTATTTCAGTAGTCAATGGGTTTTGTTTTAAGTTGATATATGAGTGAGTTTATTGGAATTGTTTACGTAAAAAGCTGAATGAGTAAGTCTTGATGTGGGGTTATGACCTGTAAAACTAGTGTTGTGGGGGCTGTTTTGGCTATTTAAAATTTAAGTGCACATTGGTTTCGTTGTAGATTGTTAGATAGGTATAGAAAAATAAAAAGGAGAGAAGTAGGACCGTGGGACACATATGGACCAGATCTTTTAATTGCTACGTAGAAGCAATACATTAATTAAATGAAAGAATGAAGGCATGTCATGTTATACATTTTATGATGCAGAATCTTGGTTATTTAAGTGGTCTAAGTCTTGAAATATTTCTTAGAGAACTCACATAAATATGAGATCATGGTGCAGGGTTTTATGTGTTGTTTTATGTTTGTAGTTGGTTGTTCCAACAGTAAAAAGTTGGGTGTTACAACCATTAAAACAATGAATAAATTCTTGGAAGTGGATGCATGGTAAGAGGTTGGGTTAGTGATGTTTCTAGATAGGAAAAAAGAATTTATATGCAGTAGCTGAATGAAATTAGATTAAGTGCATGAGAAGAAAGACTTCTCTGGAACGTGCAACACTTGTTGCCTTGAGTATGGTTAGTGGTTGGTTCAAAGGTTGCTATCAACATGAGATCCTAAAGTTTTCTTTTTTATAGACAAACATAAAAAGTGAAGAAGACCATGGTGTAAACGTAAATTATATTTGTAGGATGAATTAATGTTGTGCAGATTTTGTCTTAGGTGTTAAATGGCTTAACTATGCTACTGTCCAGCTGCTAGGAATTGATTTTGAGGATTGTATGGTGGTGGAAAAACTAACGTATTGCATCTCTCTTGGCTGTTTTCATGGTTTGTTGGTTCCTCAACACCTTAGAAGTTGATGCAAAGGAAAAGTAAAGTCTTAGAATTTTTATGTTTTAAGATATAATGTTGGAGAAAGATGTAGGACCATGAGGATTATTTTTATGATTGGATTATGGAGGTGACTGGTCTGTTCAGTGCATTCACGTTAGCCATAATTCTTCCTTTTGAAATGCATGATATAACGAACCTTGGTGATGTGGAGTTGTTGTTCATTAAAAGGAAATTTTGTTACATGTGAAAGCTATAGATGTGGGGACAATTTTTTTTTAGCATATAGAGGAAGAAAACCTGGTGTTGTTGTATGGTTACATTTTAGGCTTGAATTTGGTGTAGGTAGAGAATTAAATGGTGTTCCTAGTTAGTTATTAAGGTGCTGGATTTTATATGGTAAAGATTAGTAAATTTTACAATGTGTTTTGAGTGAAATAAGTGGTAAATTAAAGCAGGTACTTATTTGGTTATAAATAGTTGGGATGCTTGATGTGGTTAGATTGATTCATAATTCATGGTTTGGTTATGATGATTTCTGCCAGATTTTTGTTTTAGAACTTGAATCCGCAATATGTTGTGTTATTTGAGTGAATAAAAGTTGATAGACATAAGGGAGGTCAAATCCAATGTGAATCACTTGTCTTGCATAAAAGAGTCCTGTTGGCCAATTTTAATTATTAAGCTGTAATGGGTATTATAAAAGAGATGTGTATCTGTTATGTTGTGTTTGTGACATGATTGTCATTTAATTTGGTATAGTTTAGGCATGATGGTTGGGAAAACTGTTTGAATGATTTAAAAGTTGTTACTATGAGCATTTCGTATCTACAAACTGGCTGTTTGGAATCCTGAAATTGTTATGAACTCACTTGCTGATGTGTAGTAATGTTCTGGGCCCAGTTAAGAAAATTCAGACTTCTCTGGACTTTGGGTTGTTGTTAAGTAAGTTTAATTGACTGAGAAATATATTTGGAATGGATTAAACTTTGTTTGAATGATAAAAGTAGGTTAGAACTGTGAGTTGCCACTGTCCACATTGATTGACGTTGTTGTATTGATGCCTGCCGTTGAAAAATAAATATTAAGTTTGTTTGAACTGTGAAGTAATGAGTTAATATGATTAGTAATGCTTATGAGTACGGGTTTAATAATAACTTGATGATGTGTTGGATTCATTTGTATTGTATGGCTAGTATTGTTTACACCTGTTAGAGCGGATTATTGTCATTTGTAAACCTTGGTTGTTGATGCAAGATTGTATATGACAGAGAAATGCGTATAACCTTGAATTAAAAACCAGTTTGGACTAAAACGGAGTTAATGGTTTTTTTTTTTTTTTTTTTTTTTGTGGCTGTTTATAATGTTAGGTGCGTTGGGTTATGTTCTGAGTTATTTTGTTGCTTTCGGCTAGCCAAATATTGATTCTTGGATGACTATAATGTAGCTATTGTTGTGGTATGTGATGGTTGAACATGGAGAAGTTTTGATGGGAAATGTTTCTGATTGAGAGATAAGAGAATTTAGGATATTGGAATGCTTATGTAGGTAACTTAATTTTCGAGGGTGAAAATTTTTGAAGTTGGGGAATGTAAGACCTTGGTTATAGACACCATTGGATAATTAAGTCGTAAGAGAATCTTGTCTGTTTTTAAATAAAATAATAATTGGTTGAGGTAAAACGGAAATAGACGAAATCAGATATGTTAAATAGATATTAAATGAGTATAATATCAGCAAAGTGAGCTTAGCTTAGTGGCAATGTGCTATGTTGTTGGTGTGCTTGTGTTCGGAACTAGTTAGAAGCGAAACTGTTATTTTCTTTATTTTTTTGTTTTGCTGCTTTTTTATTTTTTTGCATCAGACTTTTGTTTTGGGCCAAAATTACGAACCCCATAAGCAAAGAAAGGTAGACAGGGTCAGATTTGGGAGTTTCATTTCCTCTCTTTTGGTTATCTCGTTTTCCCTCTTCTCCCTTCTCTTTTCTTTGTTTTTTAAAACCCTAGAGGAAGGGAATCCTATGCCTTGAAGAATAACGGACAAGGAGAATTAAAAGAGGGAAAAGCACGGTTTCAAGGTGAGTAATGGAGAAGAAGAATCCGAGGTTCATGGAGTTAATTTTAGGGTTAGAGTCTTTCTTTTGGGGTTGTGCGAAGAACCTATAAATAGGGGCGAATGGGAGAATGGTAGAGACACCAAAAACAAACGATTCTATGAAGTTTGAGAGTGAGGGTTTGAGAGAGAGCTGAGAAGTGTGGAGTTTGGAGTTCGTAGGAGTGTAGCATTTCAGGTTGTTGAGTGAAAGGAACAATTGGCCAGGTATGGGGAGCTATTCTCTTCTTGTTGAGTCAGTTGTATTGGTTGTGAAATTGGTATTCTTGATTTGGGGTTTTTATTTCGTCAAATTGGGTTTTTTTTTTCTGGAAACTTTATGATGTGAATTACATGGGATGAGGGTTGTAGGAATTTCTGTTTGGAGGCATTTGATGTTAACTTCGAGTTATTCTATCATAATCTGGAAAATTGTGTACAGAGTTATGGTAAAATAGGAATTCACATATATTCTAGTATGAATTAGAAATAGTGAATACCCTGTTATGACTGTAAGAATGAATACTATATTTGAATTAGTATTATCTTGTTGGATTGGGAATGTTGCATAGGTTGTGATTAAAATGGTAATGTATGTTGGTAACGCATGGAATCTTCTCAATGTTATAAACCACTAAACAATTGGGTGCGGTAGTATATTAAATGATATGGCTGGTTTCAATGAAGAAGGATGGAAGGTGGTTGGGTCGAATTGGGAATTGGGAATTGAGTATTGCTTGAAATTAATGATGAATTCTGAAATTGGAATAAGGGTGGAAAGAATGATGATATAAGTGTTAAATTAAGGATATTATTCGCGTGAAATGAATTAAAGATAGTAATCGATGCACCTATAATTGTGTGGCAGAATCCAAGTCTTAAAGAGTTATTGAAAGCTTGTCTATATTTTGCAATATCTATGTTTGTTAAGTAAAACTAGGTTGGGATAGTTTATGATGGTTTGGCATTTGGAATTTGTCTGGATGTAGTATTTGAACTAATTGAGAGCTAGGCACTATTAATTGATGAAGGGAATCTAGTTTGAGTTTGTTGAAATAAAGTTAAAATTTATATCTTTTGAGTTTAGAATATTGTATGATGGCTAGTGATTATTGAATTTGGTTTTACTCTTAGCTGCTGTGATGAAAAGTTTGAATGTAACTAAGTAGTGCAAATGGTGTAGTTGCAAAGGTTATTTAGGAAATAAAGATGCAGAGATGTTTCTGTAATTTGGTCATAAGCATGTGGTTTTAGGGACTAAGTTAATGTGTAGGAATGTTAAATACTGTTGCATGAATGTATCATATTGGGGTAATGAGATTAAACCTATTTGTTAATTTGTTTGAACTATTTAATAAGAGAATGAAAGTTTGTGGTGAGATAGTTAACTGCTGTTAAGATCAATTGGTGAGATAGTTAACTGCTGTTAAGATCAATTCTAAATTTGTTCGGTCACGTGGGTTTGATTTGAGGTGTTTAAGGCTTTTAATCTGATATGAGGGTGAATTGGTTCATGGTAGTTGAGTTTGTTGCTTGTATCTAGGTTACTTTCAAGGTGTGCAGATGTTAAAACAATGAACGGTTATAATAAAATTATGGAAATGGTTGTTTATTTTGAGTGGTGTAGATTACCGAGTGAAATTCCCTGTTATTACATGTAGGATGCTAATTTATGGATTAGAATTATAATGGTATAATATGTTAAAGATTAGTTTACATGCTAGATAAAGTTAGTTAACGTTAGTTAATGTTTAGGCATAATTAATGCATGAATATATAATTTTAAGTAATGATATGGGCCTGTGAGCGTAAAGTGAATGGGTTATTGTTATATTTGATGATGTTATTACCATTATTATTGCAATTGATTCATTAGCTCGCCCATGTTTTTTGTGTGTTTGCTGCGATGATCGTATGATGTGTGTGTGTTGTATGGGAGCATATAGGAATATGTTGAAGCCGATGGTGTTTGCTGCGATGATGGTATGATGTGTGTGTGTTGTATGGGAGCATATAGGAATATGTTGAAGCCGATGGATTGGAATATATGATGCGAGAGGGGATGTGCTTTGAGGAGATTAAAGATTCCTTTGAGTTGTATGAAAGGAATTTCTTTATAAGTTTAATTTGACGTTTTAATCTATTTTGGTGTATGAATATTGGAGTTTTAAAGTTGTAATAAATTAAATTCTTTCGAAATTTTCAACTTTGTCTTAGAAAAATTTTTAGATTTTGATGCTTTTGAGTGACTCCTGGAATTGGGATGTTACACAACCCATGAAAAGGATATATATTGTTGTGTAATGTTCTTTTCTTTGTAAAAATGGTGGCTGCTATTATGACGTGATTTAGATTTGAGCATGGGCAGTGTTGATACTTTGATCAAACAAAACCAAAGAAGGGTATTAATTATCAAAGGTGTGAACTTTGCGCCTTGTGTTAGACCTAGTAATGCATATAAAGTAAAATGCTACTTGTGTTGTCAATAGGGTGTGAAATGTAATTTGACTAATGAATTTGTGTTTTATAATTTAAATGTAAGGCCCTTTATTTCTATTTGTTTAACCTATTTATGGAAAACATGACTCATGTGAACATGTTTATGTCTATGCAGTTTGTAAGTTGTGGGACAGAAGCAGCCTGTTCCATTCAAAGCCCAGTTGACAGTTTCATTGTTTTCGAGAGAGAAGATGCTGCCAAGGGCATTATTGGCTAGATTCATTCAAAAATCATCCACCGTTTCTCCTTTCCAATTCAATCAACAGGCATATTATTGTGTTTTACTGTACTAATGTCCTGTTTCAAAATCTATGCTTATCTCATGGGTTTTGAAATTTTTCAGAGAGCATTGCATAGCAGGAATAAGAAAGCATTGGAATTCATTGCTAAAGGCTGGAATGCTTTGAAGGAGGTTGATAGAGTGATAGATTATTGCGAGCTCAATGATAAGCGCCTCATTCCTCTTCTCAGGGTAATGTGTGCTTTATCAACCTGTAGCTATTTGCTTCTTTATTTGAGATTTCATACAAGAGAAACAAGTAAGTTACTTATTTGAGGTACAATGTTAGACAGCTAAGGAGAATTTTGAGCTTGCTTTGGAAGCTGATAACACCAATACCCATGCTAGGTATTGGTTGTCCAGATTGCATATGAAGTACCATGTTCCAGGAGCTAATAAAGCTGTGTATGTGTCTTTTCTCTTCCTGCTCTTGATATACTCCATTAAGTGCAGAATTCCTATGCCACTATTCTATTTCTACTACTTATTTTAAATTAATAAGCACGGAGCCTATGATTCTCTAGAAAATTGTTCAAGTCAGGCTACTTTCCAATGTGAACCTAGCTGAGTAACTATCCACAAAGGCCAAGTAAACATTAGAGTTGGAAAGGAATGCCTTAATTCATTATAAATCTCATTTTGCATAGTATAACGATACAGATTTTAAGAAACTCTCTTTTAATTTTTTCCTTTTCGTCATCAATGCTGAATGTCCTGTGTCACTTTTGAAGTTTTATTATCTAATGTGTTTTTTAATAGTTTTTTAAACAGTTTCTGTTGACTGTGTAGTGGACCTATCCACTGATCAGTGATGACTATTATGAGTTGTTTTGTTTGACTGTTTTATTGAAGTCAAATAAAAATATATTTCCAGTTCTATCTACCATGAATTCATGATCAAATTTTCCCTTTGCCCATGCAAACAGAGGTGCTGCATTGTTGGTAGAAGCAGCAGAAATGGGTGATCCTGATGCACAGTATGCATTGGGTTGTCATTTAAGAGTTGAGGTGAGGGCACTCTTAACCTTTATATTGTGATGAAATTGATAAAGTATATATGTTGCAAGCTTTGCTAACTTTGAGTTTATGATTATAACCATTTGTTGATTCTTTCTTGACTCACTTAACGACTATCAATACTATTTGCAGAGTTAAGATTTGAATTTTGAATTTTGTTTTTTGTGGTTAATAAATGAGATATATTGGCTTGAGGAGAGTGATGATAGGCTAAAGTGCAGAAAAAATGGCCTGACAGCAATATAATGTAATCATAATGGTGAATTACTATTAGTTTCTTGTTTCTTTTCTGCCTGATTATAGAGCACCACTTCTTTAATTTATTGATCTGATCTTGATACATAAGACAAAACCGTGTATAATATGAGATAAAACCCTTAATGAACCAAAAATAGAAATTGTCCTCTTTCTGGATAATTTCTAGAAAGGAATGTGATTTATACTATTCCTGTTTGTTTTCAATAATATTCAAGAAATATTTCTCAATTTGGATATACAGAAGTGAAATTATATATTAATGTTTTATGATTTTTTATACATAACTATATTTTCTCATCTTATATATATATATATATATATATATATATATATATATATTATGTGTGTATGTATGTATGTATATATAGAGTATGTATGCATAGTTTGTTTTGCATGATCTATTAGATTTTTACGAAGTATGATTGGAAATTTCTACTATGTAATCCTCTTCAATCTTAAGTTTTTTTTTTTTTTTTTCATATTTACTTTATTCGATACATTGGAAACATGAAGATCCAGAGAACCCTATTTTTTTTTTTTTTTTACTAAAATGTTTTCTCAAAAAAATAATTTTGGAGACAGAATGATTATGTCCACTCTGATCAACAAGCATTTTATTATTTGGAGAAAGCTGTGGACCAGGTACGTGACTTTATGGAAGGTTCTTCTTACCATGATTTAATAATGTTCATCTAAACCTTAGTTGGACTGTGCTATGTTCTAGTTGCATCCAGGTGCTCTATACCTTTTGGGTGCTGTATATTTGACAGGCGACTGTGTCAAGAAAGATATTGCTTCTGCATTGTGGTGTTTCCACAGAGCGTCTGAGAAGGTGATAAGAAGCACTATATACCAATTAATCAAATTTAAGCCACTGGTTTTCGACAAAATGCTTGCAACTGGTTCTATATTTTTATTCACTGTTGATTTCTTTATGCTATTTTCTCATCTGTCTGGTCAATTAGACTTTGAGTTCAACATATATTGGAACTCAGATATCATTTGATCATATATGCTGTTATGGTTAATTTGGTTCACACACTTGAATTTAGAGATGACCAAAAATCAGTGACTTTCATCTCAGCTGAAGTATATGTATATATATAAAGAAAGATCTCAAAGAGGAAGAAGGCTACAACCTATGTTCCTTAGAAACTAAGTACACCCAAAAACACCTTTTATAAAAGCTGTACAACAAAATAATAACACCTATTTCAACATCTTCTCTCGAGCTTGAGCATGTAAATTGTATGTCTTAGGATATAGACTTTAAACCTAACTCAATATCACAAGCTTCTTGTTAAATGAGGTTTGCACCCACTTAAATATTATTTAACTATATCTCTAATTTAACACACCCTCTTACACTGAAATGGACATCTCGAGTGTGAAATAGTGGGGTACCCAATAGTGGTTAAAATGATAAATCTAACAAATTTTACTAGGATAAACTTTTATACTATCTTAAAAGATAAAGTCTAACGAAACTTCACAAACTGGTTTTGTAAGGTAAATTTTGCATCTTATATAACATTATTTATTGGTCTAGATTATTTGGTCATATTTCTAGACGGTGTGAGATCTCCACTAGTATGCGTTAAGCTTAGAAATATAAACTAAATTCAATGTCGTCTTGAAGACTTAGTTAGAATGTTTTCACATTGGTTATTATTGTTTTGGTGAATCCAATACTAAGTTCCTTGGACAACAACTTCTCACTTAACAAAATGACAATTAGTCTGTGTTTGGTTCTGTAAGCATCGGATTGAAGACAATATAAAAGATGATCTGATTACCACGACATAGTTTCATTTGCTCAACTTCACAAAATTTCAACTACAGTAGTAGTTGCTTAATCTACACAAGTTCATAGGTGGCCAAAGCCATAAATTTATATTCAGATTTTGTTGTGGATTGGGTAACAACACTTTCCCCTATCCACAACAAAAGGATGCCATTGATTAGACCTAAATGAAAAATCTACCCCGATCAACTCAGCAACAGCTATGCCGGTGAAGAGCCAGACACAACCTTCCGCTCTACTCAATGGTCAATGTAGCAAAGATGAGAATGTTGCAGTTGGTAGTTGCTGGACTAAAATGCACTGACGAAACAAGTATCATATATGACACATTTTGACACTACTGATATGTATTTTAAACGTATCTGTGCATCAAGGCGCTAGACATACTAGACATAATAAGATTTGGAATGAATGCATTAGGGAAGAAGCTGGCATAGCTCCTGTTATAGAAAAGATGACCAATGTGATTTGGGCACGTGACTACTTATAAAACCCAAATACGGACAGTAGATTAAGAGTAGCCAAATCTTTAGAAGATGGAGACTGAGAAAAACTATGGTCAAATCAAATTTATAGTCAATAATTTGTCTGTAGACATGACATATGACACCTTTGTGGCATTGTTTAATCCACGTAGCCAACTCCATCTAGTTGGAAATGCTTGGGCGCTATATGAATGTATAGCTGTACATGTATATATTTCTCATGATCAGGCTTTACCTAGCTAATGACTTTATTTAATTACTTCAGAATGATCTATAATGACAATACATCCTCGTTTAGCCAATTTTAGCACTTAATGTTTCACTTTAAAAGTTTTATTATTGTAAGAGAAAAATTGCACCTGAATATGTGCTTCTTGAAAATTGTTTGGCCCTGTTAATCTACAAGAGTTTAACCCAAATAGATTTTTATTGTCTGTGCTGTATGCACGTGTAAACATGATAAATGTTTACTTTCTTGTTTCAAGAGTTTGCTTAGGTTTCTGGTTTTATTCATGTAGGGCCATGCTGGGGCAGCTATAGCATGTGGATCTCTTCTTCTTAAGGGTAAGCTTTGTCATTCTATGTTACTCTCTACTTCCGTTCACCCAATTATGTGGTATATCATCGTTACGGGCGACTTTATGGTCATAGTAAGTACATCATTGGCAATTGTTGGCCCTTTTAGCTCTACTAATATAATGTCTACCTTAGAGGCTAAATTTCTTTTTGTACATTGAATACTAGTACTGATATGTGGGTGGATACATGTTTAGAAGAACAATATGCCATTGCCAATTGATCTCATACTCAACTACTTGTTTGGTAGAATGAAGGAAGAAGAAAGGAAGGTAGAGAATTCATATAGAAAATAATCTTTAAAAAAATGGAATTCATTACGCTATTTCTTATCTACTTTGTTCATTTCTACTTCCCAACATCTAAACATTCAATTTTAGATCTTGGAGGATTCTGGCGTGGACGAGTAAAATAAATATCCCACCATGGCTCAGGGAACTAGTGCTGTTAGATATTCATAGGCTCATTCAATGGTTGAGATTAAAGGTTATTTACTAGATGACATAATATTTAGTTAAAAAATAAATAAAAACTAATTAAGCAAGAATAGAACTCTCTCCCTCCATAGAATTCTAGAAATGTTCTAAAGATCTCACTTCATTCAATATAGTCAAAGTTTCTCTTACAAAAATAAGAGGTGGCTATTTAAGCTTACAACCATCTCTTAATGACATTTTAATGTGTCTAACATGAAATTTAAATGTAGAATCTAAATACTTTTAAGTATGGACGAAATTTAAACTAGACAAAGGGAAAATTTAAATTTTAAAATTCAAAATTATTCCCATTATTGAGTCGTTATTCATGCTTCATTTACTTGCCTGGCTTCTTCTTGATCTTTCTTTGTCTTTCACTTCCTTGCTTGACAGAAATTTGAGTGGACTGATTTGGGCTAATAATGGTTGCTTCTCTGCCGTTCAATGTTGACACCCTTTACTTTGTTGGAATTAATAGTCCAATTAAGAAATTGTTATTTATACATATTTTAACAAATAAAAAAAGTAAATTTTTAATTTCTAAAATTTACGATCAAAATAGTACTCCACTTTACAAGTATTTTATCTATACCATTAATAAAGGTATTCCTCGTTTTAGTGTAAATTTTTTCCAGTTTTATCTTTGTAGTCATTACTTTTTTGAATTTAAGTAATTACTTATAATAAAAAAATCATTTATACAATAAAATAAAATAACCTATAATAAAATTATCTATATACCATTAACAAAGGGGATTCCTTTTTTTGGTGTACACAATTTATTTTTTAGATTTTCTTTTTTAGTTACTACTTTATTTAATTCAAATAATTATTTATAATAAAACAACTATTTACACAGTAAAAGAATTCTCTATAATAAAATTATAAAAATTATTTATTTTTGTAGTTGTCTTTTTGGGAAATTTACTTTATAATTTATTAATATTCTTTTTATTTCAATAACTAAATTATTTTATAGTTTAATAAAAAAAATTATAAGTAAAAATAAAGTGGATGCGCGCATACATTTCTCATCTAGTGTTTTTAAACTATTTAAAATACTCCCTATCCATGTACTTATGAGTCTCCTAACCTTATCACCTGCTGTGGTTGGAGAACACCAAGCCTAGGGAGGAGAGTATCTATCCAACATTGTGGACGTCTGATTCTGTGGTATGAATGGTTGGGAAAATGGACGTGACGTCTGATTCTGTTGATTGACACTAGAAATAATTTTATGTTTGGATAATATAATTTCCATTATACCCTTTACTTTATACAGCAACACTAATTTTTTACTTGTTTTTTAATCTTTGCCCAACTTCCATTCTGTATCTATCATCTCTTCCAAACTAGATTTAATTCCCATATTATTCATCTTTGTTCATTATCTCCACCAAACATGGAATGAGTGTTGAGTCCATAATATAAGGCACCCGCAGAACATGTAGAATGCCCATATAAATGAATGTAGAGGAAAAGCAGTTTTTATGAGTAAGGAGAAAACATAGGTTGTTGTTATCCAAGCAAGTAATGTCAAATTCCGGGATAAGATTGATGGTGCCTGAAATAATTGACTGATTTCCTTTGAGTATTCCTTGTTCCGTGCAAAGGAAGATACTTGTGGTTGGATGTGGTGGTTATTGCGCACAACTTTTGATTATCCTGTATTGTGCCTCAGGTGTTGAGGTTCCAGAATCGTTAACAAAGTTCAGTAAGAAGAGAGGTGCAGCAGCTCATAGACGAGGGAAGAGTAAGGGAAGTGTTGCAATTGACCCGGTAGAGATGGCAAGAGAAAAGTTTGAAATAGCTGCAAAAGCTGGGTGTGAGCTTGGATTCAAATGGCTTGCAAGGTTGGAGGAGGAAGAGAGACGGGTACTCACGGAAGGACATTGAGATAAGATTGAGAAGTGCGGTGCTTTTTTGTAGCAGAACCTCATATGAATATCATTTAGCTTCTGAGTTATCGATGAAAAGCAATAAAGCAATGGATTAGTGATATTTTAGCAAGAGCTAAGCTCAAAAGGTGCCATTTCATTATAAATGTGAAAATTCCAAAATGTGTCATTACATATTACAATGTAGGAAAATCGATCCTGAAAATACCAGGTTACCAGGTCGAGTCCCTGTATCTTAGGGTACATCTTATAATTACTACAATAGATTTGATTGATGGATGCCTAATGCGAGAATGTTACTCATTTTAAACTATTTAGAAAATAAGTATGAGAATCTGTTACATTTTTATCGGTAAGAATTCAGATATTTTGATGTTCCAATTATTTTATATATCTAGTATATGATTTTTCATATATCTAGTATATAATTGTTCTTAAAAGTTTTATTTTTAATTACATATTTATCTTTAGTGACTAATCTGAATGTAAATATTTTATTATTAAAAAATAATAACAAATTAATGTTTTGTTTACTTTAACAAGACTTCAAAAAGGAATGAAAAATATTATTTTCTTTTTATTAATACTTAGTATTTTATATTTTTTATTCTTTTACCTTAATATAAACAACAATTTTGAGTATATTTCTCTTCTGTCATCTCTTTTTCTATTCTCAAATCCACTGAGCAATATTAATAAAAGGGAAGTCCGACCAAAATTTGATGAGAAAACAAACAAATTAAGAAAAGAAATGGACAATAAGAAATGTTCCAAAATCGTTTTTTTTATTTATATATTGTGAACAATATTAATTTTAATGTAAAACTAATTCTAAACCTGTGCGTTTCTATTGATGATTGTTGGTGTGTTTATTACAAAAAATATTTAGATGACAAGTGAAAAAATAAATATTTTAAAGTTTATAATTAAGTTTTAAATAGAATTGACTTGAAAAAATTTATAAGTCTAAAAATAAATATGTTTATAAAAATATAAAAGTAGACTTTGTAAACATATAAAGGATAAAGCATGTAAAAAAATAAAGTAGACTTTTTAAAAATATAAAAGATATGTAAGAATATGTAGAATAGACTTGTTAAAAATATAAATTAGTGTATGAAAATATTGATTTAATGTTTATTGTTAGATTTGTCTAATGGGTACGTTGTAAACTTATTTAATATGTGTTCTTACACTAATATTATCATTATATGGATACATTTGTCTAATGTATATTGTTGAACTTGTATAATCACTATAAACACAAGTTTGTCTAATGTATATAAAAAGACTTGTATAATGTGTATTAATAAACTCATCTAATATGTGTATGAACAAATTTGTCTAACATGTATTGCTAGACTAGTATAATTAGTGTATAGACAAACTCATCTAAAGTGTGTTACAAGACTCGTCTGATTAATGTATGAACATATCTGTCTAATGTGTATTCTTAGACTCATCTATTCAATGTATGGAATGACTCATCTAATGTTTTTTTGTTAAATTCATCTAATTAGTATATGAATAAACTCGTCTATAATTTGTAAACTCATCTAATGTTTTTTTGTTATATTCATCTAATCAGTATATGAATAAACTCGTCTATATTAGGCAAATCATTAATATCACGTAGTTAATGTATGAACAAACTCATCTAATGTGTATTACAAGATTCATCTAATCAATGAATGAATAAACTTGTCTAATATGTATTAATATACTCATCTAATTTATGTATGGAAAGATTTATCTAAAGTATATTGCTAGAGTCATCTAATAAATATATGAATGACTCATCTAATGTGTATATTTAAACTTGTGTAATGTGTATTACTAGACTCGTCTAATGTGTATTAATATACTTGTCTAATTTATGTATAGACAAACTAATGTATATAGACATGCTCATCTAATGTCTATTAGACGTTTAATTAATGTATGACCATAGTAATCTAATTAATGCATTGTAGACTCATTGAATGTCTATTGCAAGATTCATTTATTCAATGAATGAACAAACTCATTTAATATATATTACTAGACTTTTCTAATGAATATTTCTAGACTCGTTTAATCAATGTGTGAAATGATTTGCCTAATATTTTGGCTATACTTGTCTAATGATTGTATGATCAGACTCTCCTAATGTGCATTATTAAACTTGTTTAATCATGGACTCGTTTAGTAATTTGTTATACTCATCTAATCAATATATTCTTGACTTATCTAATTAATATATAAACATACTCATTCAGTATTTTTTGTTATAATAAATTGATGTTTGGACAAACTTGTTTATTATTTATTGCTAGATTCATCTAATAGCTTTTGTTATACTCGTATAATCAATGTATGTATACATTCGTCTAATGTGCATATTGTTAGACTCATATAATTTTTTTTTTATATTTATCCAATGTGTTGCTAGACTCATCTAATTAATATACGTTTAATATATATATTCTTTTAGACTTCACTAATGACATATATGTACATTTGTGGTATATTTTAAAACAATTATTTTGTTAGTTTTTACCTTTTGGTCTAACTAAAGTCATAAACTCTACATTTTTAAGTTAAAAATAGTAAAAATGAATTCAAAGAATATAAAACAAAATTTATAATATTAAGAAGTGTGAATATTTTGTTACAAATATATAATTTAAATTTTGAAATGAACTATTAAGTAAAATGTTTTAATTTATTCTCTCACAAATATAATTATTTAAAACTTTATTCTAATTTATATTTATATATGATTAATGCTAGTTTTTATTAAATAATATCAGTTTAAATTTTACATACTAAAAATATGAAAATATTCCACAATAAAAATATTTATACTATAATTTAATATAACAAATAAAATAATTCTTTTGACAATATTTTATATAACAGTATAAACAATTTATATTGCTAATAAATCTATTATTTTTTAAATAATATTATTTTAAGAAATAAAAGTAAACTATTAAGAAAGAAATTATAATCTATATAAATATTAAAAATAATTTAAAATAATATTTAGATAAAGATAAAAAAATAAAAAATAAAAATAATTAAATTTAAATCTTAAAAATAAAGATGAAAAAAATGAATTAATTAAATTATCTTATTAATTAAAAATATTTTACTAATTTAAGATGAAAACGGATACACAGTCTGAACAGTATTATGATGAATATGAATATATTCATCTTCCACTTCCTACTCAATTTAGTCACTAAAATTACACTACATACATGTAAAAGACCGTATAAGACTTCTTAAATTGTGTTATATATAAAAAAGTAGAAAATTATGAAGAAATCTTAGAAGAAAAATAGTTACAATTTTATCCAACACCGATGATATATAGTGAATATTATCCAGCTATCTGGTGAATCAAAGCATTAGTAAATAAAAATAGGAAAACGATACTTTTACACAAGTGTTAAAATGTGATTGGTTTAATTTTAAATTTTTTTGCTGACGTGAAAAATTGATATTTCACATTTTCAATGTTGTGTTAGCGTTTTGTTTAAAATTTTCGATTTCAAGTTTTCGGAAACTTCGGTTAAGAATTTATTGAATTTTGTTAAGGTGGTACAAAAACTTTAAGGCTATTATACACTTATTTGTTCTTTGATCCCTAATTATGTTGTAATGTTGTTTTTTTATATTTTCACGGAGAACAACCATGAAATTAGTGCACTTTGAGTTGGGATGTAGTGACTTTGTTCATATTTGTGGTGATTGGGAGGACATAACCTTATAGTTGTTGCATGAACCTTGGTTTTATTGAGTTTTGTTAAGATTGTACAAAACCTTGAAGGTTGTTACTCACTTAGTTGGTCTTTCTTATCTAGTTATGTTGTAGTGCTAGTTTTTTATGTTAGCTTTCGATGTCTTCTTGGACTTCATTGAAAAACCCCTAAACAAAGACTAAAGAACGAAACACTAGTGGAAAAAATAGATTCTTTAATGACTTACTATGATAGATGAAATCCACTTATTATAATAAGTTGATCAATGATATTTTCATAATAAAAATAAGGGTTATTATTATATACTTTGGAAGAGTTGGCATAATAAGTGGACGCTCTAACGAAATTGAAACCATATTCAAAACGTATTATGATAGGTGTAAAAAGTCATGTCATAGTACATTTTTTCTATGATGGTTAATTCATCACCTTTAGCTTGCGGTGACATTTTCATAATAAACTTCAAAACATTATGACAGTTTATAAACCATCTATCATAGAAACTCTAAATCCTTAATTTCTTTTACTCTAAATCCCCAATTTCTTTCAGATCATTTTCCCATTTCCTCTTTCTAATTCACGCATCCTGCTCTTCACGAATTCTCTATTTCTGAGTTCATCTACGTTGCTCTCTTCCACCTTTTTCTCTTCACTTATAATTTGGAGGAAAACTCACCCAATCTCATTCTTCTTCTTTTTCAATTCTTTTTGATAGGTAAACGAATGTATATAATATAACACTGTATAGATTATGACAGATGAAGAGAAATATGTCATAGAAGGTGAGTATACTATAACAGGTAAAGAAAAGTACATCATAGTAACTTAGATATATTATGATAAATAATTGAAAACACGTCATAGAAAGTTGAATTATCTATGATAGTCAATCCAAAGTACGTCATAGTAAGTTGAACTTAATATGACAAATTGTTTTTGTTATGTCATAAAAAACACGAATCTTATGCCAAAATTATGACGTTGCATAAAAAGTCCATTTTACCTGTCATAAAATGTAATTTATGTGAAACAAAACAAAACAACATAGAAGAAGGTAGGCTTTCTACCTTCAAATCAAAACAGATGAAGCTATCTTTTTCATCCACAACTCATGTTTGAGAAGGGACCCTAAAAAACTTGTAAAAGACAACTTACTCATTCTGAATATCGATGAAACAAAAAAAAAGAAAAAACAGAATAGCAGAAAAAACAATGGTGAATGTTGAGTCTCAAATAAATGATGGTGAAGGGAACAAGTAACGGAAGCAACGATTAAAAAGGAAGTTTTGGAACGAAACTCCTAACCTAAATTTCGTGAAAACTTGAAATAAAAAATTTGGAACAAAACGTGAACACTGTTGAAGTGTAAATAAAAACAGAAAAAAAAAACAGATTATTCTCATGTATATAAACTCTGTAAATTCAGTTTCATACAGTTAATAATACAAGTTTGATGTTATTCAGAATACCTGTGAGTTTTGCATCCTAGTGATCATTCTGGAGCTGTGAGGGTGGTGGTGCACTGCCGTGTGTGGTGGTGATCGATGTAGAGGGTTGAAACCCTTGCAGAGAGTCGTGTGACTCTTTCCCTCTCTGAATCTCGATTCATCTCTCTCTCTTACCAAAACCACGTGTGCGTTTTACTTTTAAGAGAAGTGAAATATCTGAGTTGAGTTTTTACGTTTCTGCCCTTATTCTAATATGGTATCAGAGCATAGGTTCGTGTGGGTGCTTTCCTGGTGAATAATCTGGAATTGTGTGTATCCAGAAGAGAAGAAAGAAGGTTTCTTTGAGTGTTAAAGATCAAAGAAAATTCAAGAACTCAGCAAGAAAGGATGACAGGATTTGGGGGAATACAGGGGCCACTACCAGTATTTGATGGGAAGCAGTTTGAAGACTGGCGCATTAAAATGCAAGCCATTTTTGGCTTCCAGGATGTTTCAGAGGTGATAGAAGATGGGTTGCCTGAGGTGAGTGACAGGGCCACTGAAGAAGAGAAAAAGAATTATAAGTGGCAAGTAAAACTGGATAGCAAGGCAAGGTTTCTGCTCTACCAATGTGTCAGCCCAAAGATCTTCAACAAGATCTTCAAGGCTGCTACTGCTAAGGAGGTGTGGGACATCTTAGTCAAGACTTATGGTGATGGAGACAGAAACACAAAAGTGAAACTGCAGGCACTGAGAAGACAATTTGAAATTCTAGTCATGGAGGAGAATGAAATCGTGGCTGAGTACTTTGATAAAGTACAAGAATTAGTGAATAAGATGAGGGCTTGCAAGGACGGAATATCTGATGAGTATATAGTTGACAAGATCCTGAGAACATTATCATCTAGATTTGATAATGTTGTGGTTGCTATAGAGGAAACCAGAAGGAAGGAAACCATGGAGATAGAGGAGTTGGTGAACTCATTGGAAGCTCATGAATTTCGTATTAATGAGCGCAGATAATGCCAGGAGCAGGTCCTGCAGGCCAGATCTCAGTGGAAAGGCAAAAAGCTGTTCAAGAAAGGAGGTAAAGGTAGCAAGAAGGGCAAAGACTCACTGGACCAACAAGGAGAAGAGTCCAGTGAGTCAAGCAAAGTGAAAAATCAGAAGAGTGGTGAATGGAAATTTGACAAAAAGAAAGTCAAGTGCTATAACTGTCAGAAACTTGGCCATTATCCCAAGGAGTGTTGGAGTGGTGAAGGTGCTAAGAACAAACCAAAGAAGAGGGCTAATTTGGCTCAAGAGGAGGAATCTGACTCAGAAAAAGATGTGTGGTACCTAGATTCTGGGTGCTCTACCCATATGACAGGTAGAAAAGACTGGTTTGTGGGAATTAAGGATGCTGCACAAGGAAAAATTTGTTTTGCTGATGGCAGAAGGTACAGGCAGAGTTGTTCTAAGGGATGCAGAAGGAAAGGAAGTCACAATTGAAGAGGTACTGTATGTACCAGGTTTGAAATCAAATCTGCTAAGCTTGGGGCAGCTATTGCAGAAGGGTTATGTGATGAAAATGGAGGATAACAGCCTCAGTATTTTCAACCAACAGAGAAAAATGATTGTACAAGCTCAGCTGTCACACAATCGGACATTCAGAGTTGTGATGAGTGCAGTAAAACACCAGTGCTTCGCTGCCTCAAAGAGCAAGTTGGAATGGCTATGGCACTTGCGGTTTGGACATTTAAATTTCAGAGATCTGTCTCTGTTAGGACAGAAAAGAATGGTGAATGGACTGCCTAAGGTTGAGATTCCGGACACAGTGTGCAGTGAGTGTGTGCAGTGTAAGCAAACAAGGGGCAGTTTTCAGAAGAATCTACCCAGAGATCTGCAGGAAGACTAGGAGTAGTCTATTCTGATGTGTGTGGGCCAATACAGGTTGAAACACCAGGAGGTAGTAGATACTTTCTATTCTTTATTGATGATTACACCAGGAAGTGTTGGGTGTACTTAATCAAGAGGAAAGGAGAAGTATTGCAGGTGTTTCAGAAATTCAAAAGAATGGTTGAGAAGCAATGTGAGTAGAAGATTAAAGTCTTGAGGACAGACGGAGGTGGAGAATACATTTCCACTGAATTCAAGGTGTTCTGTGAAAATGAAGGGATTGTACATGAGGTTACTCCACCATATACACCACAACATAATGGTGCAGCCGAAAGGAAGAACAGGACTCTACTGAACATGGTGAGATGTATGCTAAAAAGTAAGGGGTTGCCTAATTTTTTATGGGGAGAGGCTGTTGTGACAACCACTTATATACTAAATTTGTCTCCAACAAAGAGACTGGAGGGTCTGACACCTAAAGAGGCGTGGACAGGTGTGAAACCAGATGTTAAACATCTGAGAATCTTTGGATCTATATGCTATAAGCATATACCAGATCAACTAAGGAGGAAGCTGGATGACAAAGGTGTGCCACTGATTCTTGTGGGCTATAATCCTACTGGAGGTTACAAGCTGTATGACCCTATATCAGGGACAACATGTATCAGCAGGGATGTAATTGTTGATGAAAGTGGGGCTTGGCAGTGGAAAGAAACTGAGCAGGAAACACCAACCATTTCTCTGGAGGATACCACTGCTGCAGTAGAAACAGAAGAAATCAGTGTGAATAGCAGGCAGAGGAGATCCTCTAGAACTCCACAGCTGCCAGTACACTTGAGAGATTATGAGCTGTCCTATGAAGCTACTCTAACAGCAGATGGACAATGTATTCATTATGCTCTAATTGCAGAGGCTGAACCAGTAGAATTTGAAGAAGCAGTTAAAGATGAGAAATGGCATAAAGCCATGGAGGAGGAGATTGACTTCATAGAAAGAAACCAGACCTAGGAGCTGGTGGAATTACCCTCTGGGAAGAAACTCATAGCATTAAAGTGGGTTTACAAGTCAAAAGTAAATCCACAAGGCATTGTTGTGAGGTATAAGGCAAGGCTGGTGGCTAAGGGATTCTTACAGAAGGCTGGAGTTGATTATGGTGAGGTTTTTGCTCCTGTGGCAAGGGTGGAAACTATTAGGTTAGTGGTATCTTTGGCCACTAAATTTTGCTGGTCTTTACACTAGCTTGATGTGAAGTCAGCCTTCCTAAATGGAAGACTGGAGGAGGAGGTTTATGTAGTGCAACCACAGGGTTTTGAAGTCAAAGGACAGTTGGATAAAGTGTATAGGCTGAGGAAAGCTCTTTATGGGCTGAAGTAGGCTCCAAGGGTCTGGAACCAGCGTATTGATGGTTTTATGGGCAGTATTGGGTTTGAAAAATGTGTTTCAGAACACGGTGTGTATGTGCAAAGTTGTCAGCACAAAGGCAGAACAGAGAAGTTGATTGTGTGTCTCTATGTGGATGACTTGTTAGTCACTGAAAGTTGTGAAGAATTAATTTCAGTTTTCAAAACTGAAATGCAAAGTGAGTTTGAAATGAGTGATCTTGGAAGACTCACCTATTTCCTTGGCATTGAGTTTACCAAGATTGAAAGTGGAATAGTGATGCACCAATCAAGGTATGCTTTAGATCTACTGAAAAAGTATGAGATGGGTAACTGTAATGCTGCAAGTACTCCTGCAGAAGTAGGATTGAGGCTAGAAAAAGAGCCAGAAGAGGAAGCTGTTGATCCAACAACTTACAGGAGAATGGTTGGAAGTCTTAGGTATCTCTGCAACACCAGACCAGATTTGAGCTATAGTGTTGGAGTGATAAGCAGATATATGGAGTGTCCGAGAGTATCACACTTGATTGCTATCAAACGGATACTGAGATATTTGAAGGGTACACAATCATATGGGATTCTGTTTAGAAAAGGAGAGGCTGGAGAAGAAGTACAAATTACCTCTTACTCAGATGCAGATTGGTGTGGAGACAAGACTGACAGAAAAAGCACAGCAGGATACATTTTCTTCATGGAAGGATCTCCTATTTCCCGGAGCTCTAGAAAGGAACCAGTAGTTGCCTTGTCATCATGTGAGGCATAATACATAGCTGCCTGTGAAGCTACGTGTCAAGCAACCTGGCTGAGATCATTGATAGAAGGACTGAAGATTGAGCTATCTGAGAAGAGGGTGAGACTAATGGTTGACAACAAATCAGCCATAAATCTTGCTAAACATCCTACATCTCACGGTAGGAGTAAACACATTGAGACCAGGTTCCACTATATCAGGGAACAGGTCAGCAATGGAAAACTTGAGATTGTACACTGCAGATCCGAAGATCAACTTGCAGATATACTAACTAAAGCCCTAAAAGGCGAACACTTTCTGAAACTCAGAAAGCAAATCGGGATGGTGCAAGCAGAGACTTTGAAAAATTAGGGTTTTCGTCACGGAGAAGGAGATCGGTCAAGGAGGTGTTTTTCCCCAGTTTTAATCGGTGAAAAACATGTGCGTGCTTGAAGAAAGGTGGTTTTACCGATTTTAATCGGTAGAAGTTGCTGGAAATCAAGGAGGAGAAGATTTTCACCGATTCAATCGGTGAAAAAGAGGGGTTTCGACATTCAATCGTTGTTTTTTTTTCAAAGTTTTTCTTAGGAGGAGTGTTGAAGTGTAAATAAAAACAGAAAAAAACAAATTATTCTCATGTATATAAACTCTGTAAATTCAGTTTCATACAATTAATAATACAAGTTTGAGGTTCTTCAGAATACCTGTGAGTTTTGCATCCTAGTGATCATTCTGGAGCTGTGAGGGTGGTGGTGCACTGCCGTGTGTGGTGGTGATCGGTGTAGAGGGTTGAAACCCTTGCAGAGAGTCGTGTGACTCTTTCCCTCTCTGAATCTCGATTCATCTCTCTCTCTTACCAAAACCACGTGTGCGTTTTACTTTTAAGAGAAGTGAAATATCTGAGTTGAGTTTTTACGTTTCTGCCCTTATTCTAATAAACACACAGTAAAATATCAATCTTTCATGTCTAACATAAAAAAAAGTTAAAATTGGACAATTTTGATACATGCAAAAAAATTGTCGAAAAAATGGTGTGAAACTTTCGTTTTCCTTGAAAAATATAAAAGTGACTAATAAATGTAATAGGATTACCCCTTTCCTAAACTTCAATTATCGAATTTAAACTTAAAAATGGAAGTGGGGCAAGGTTTAGGAAGAGTACGAATTAATATTTTGATGTTTGTAATGCATTGACGTGAAAGAAAGGTTCTAAGAAAACATCACTGAAGAAGGGACCAATATAGAATAAATGGCTACTAGACACCAAAAAGAGTCCAAAGAGGTGAGTAGTAAGAAAGTTAAAAATAGATTGAATTTTAATTTTTACGATGGAAGGATTAAAAGGAATGGGTAGTGATGGGAAATGATGAAGGTATATGACCCCAAAGCTGAAACTTCCTTTCAGAGCAGCACGTGAAACTCTTACCAATTCATACGTACCTCATTCTCTTTTTTTCTATTTTTTTTATTAATTATTCTTCTTACTTTACTTCTTCCCCCAACATCAACCATGCCCTTTCACATCACGTCATTCCGATCACCCAATCACCCATTGTCCTCTCATAAATTCAGGCTCAAAAAGGGAATCATCAACTCCATCACACACAAAACCTTTAACAAATAATGCATGTATTTCATCTTCAACACTGTTACACTTATTTAGGACACTAGTTGATCTTATGAAGTATGAAAAACTAGAATAGAGTTTTCTATTTCTATTTTAAATGGGTCTCGTACTTGGTATATATACAATTAAGCCTCTTATAGTTGTTCTATGACCGAGGTTTGTTATCTTGAATTAATGGTTACAATCCTTTTACATTCAAGTCTTCGGGACAAAAGTCTAATATATATTTAGATTTTATGTGAGTTGAACATAGAGCCGTAAGTTTATTAAGTCATATAGTACATCAATTAATAATCATATCGTAATTAACTTTATTTTTGTTAGAAAATTAAGCGTAAATTTAGGTTTTAAGAACTTATCAAAATTAAATAATGATCTATTTACTTCAATTTTTCAAAAAAAAAAAACTCGATTAAAAAAAAATAAAAAACTTATTTAAGAAAACTAAACAACTATAAGTATATCACTAAATCCAAAAAGAAAAATAAGTCTTTAGTTATAAATGTAATTAATCAATTGAGAAATCGAGATGTGACTTTGTTCAACTTATTGGAAAAAAAATTTACATCAAGAAAAGTATATAAAACCTTATACATTGGCTTTACAATTTTAAGATTTATTTTATAATTAAAAATATCACTTTGTTGCTCAATCTAAAGGTTTAGTTAAATAATTGAGTGTGGAAAGTTTACTAACCTAATTTAACTTGAATTTATTACATCTTTGACTTACAAGATTGACCCAAATTATTCTACGTTGTTTTTGTCTAGACTTATATCAATTTTAAAAGATAAAGAATTGTATTGGTTAAAACTAAAGTTTGAAGATATAAGTTTGCTAAGATCGACAAAAATATGTCTTGTCAAGACTAATTCATCATGTCTTATTCAAGATTATTCCAAACAATATTTTATTTAAAGTCATATTAAAGATGTTGAAATTAAAGTCACACCAAATATAAAACGGGACAGAGTTGTTTGTAAGTTTTTTAAAAATCCATCAACTTCTCCTTGCCACTCTTACGACAAATCTTATAAAATGATACAAATACTATAAAACCTTACCTAAAATCAAATTATGAACTTAGATAGTATAAATTTAAATAAGAAATTTAATGTGTACAATTTTCACTCAACAGTTTTTAATCTGATTTAAATTTGAACTACTATGATCTACGATTACGATTGATTGGATAGGGATCAAACACATATTTCTCGTATTTTGCACTATCGTACTTTAAAGTACTAAAATATATTGAATTAAAATGGCAGTAAACAAAAAAATAAAATAAAATTTGCTTTGATTTATTATAATTTATTGATGGAGTGTGATACAAAAGATATTGGAAGTATATTTCCCAATAGGACAAAACAAAAATAAGAAAGTAAACAGTGCGTTAAGTTGGAAGCCAAGTTTTAAGATAAACACACAAGGATGTAATCAAAGACAGCTGATAATAATTCAAGCATTGGCCAAAAGGTAAGCCTCGATGACCTTGAAAAGAGCATCACTCTTGGCCTTGCCAGCTTTGAGTTCATCTTCATTGGGTGGAGCATCTCCTTTGCTGTGGTATTTTATACTCAGCTTTACAACTGAGCCTCCGTTTGGACCATCGCTAAGTTTGGAGTCAATCGTGATCTTCTCTGCAGTGTCTGGCAAAGCAGCACCTCCAACAATGCTGTAACTGTATCCCAAATTGTCCTCATCTATTCCTTCTATTTTGTGCAACACAAACTTTGTCTCCCCATCTGTCCATTCACAATTGGCAGTTAGATATATAATGGTATAATGCAGATAGAGAAAATATGTAGAAAAGGAGTGAAGATGTATCTTATACCCTCAAGGAAAGAGATCTTCTTGATGGTTCCTGGGCCACCGTTACCCTCAACGATTTCAACACTCTTAAAGGAATCAACAGCCTTTGGAACGATGTTGTCGGCGTCTTTTACAAGAGCTTTATAAAGGGTGGCTGGAGCCACGGGAGAGGTGGTTTGGTCCTCGAATGTGAAAACTGCCATGGTGAATGGAATGGAAGAATTGAAAGTGAAGATGTTTGTTGCTGTGTTGTGTTGTGTGTGGCTCTTTGGCAGAGGAGTGCCATCTATTTATAAGGAAGCAAGGCCTCTAGATGGTTTCACAATGCTTCAACGAAGGTGCCGACTCACTCATTAATTTAATATTGATCATGTACATGATGCGTATGGTCTCCTTTTATCCTTTACACACTTCAATGAAAATCATTTCTTCGAACAAATTTCATATGAAGTAGTTTAATAGCAAGTCATCATGCGACGATATTTCCAAACAACCTTATGTTTGCAAATACTCCAGTAATAATTTGTTACCTTTTTCCATTTTTCATGTTGTCTTTCTTTCTGTTATTTCAGTAATTTTAAATTTTCAAACATTGCTTTTTCCACTTGTATAATCTGTGATATTTCAACCAATTTTTTTATTTAGTGTTAAACACTATAAATTTTACATTTGTTTCTCAATTACTGTGATTTTTTAATCATTCAAACTAAAAGAAAAAGTTTCCTGAGAAATTATTCATAAAAAGATTAAGTGGCCCATACATCACGTTCAACGATGGCGACTGCACGTGTACTGTATTTGCAGGAATTAACGATTTTATATTACCTGAATCTTATTTTAGTTTGAGCTTTAACATAAATAATATTTAAATTTATAATATCTATTTTTAAATAGTTAGTTCAATTTTGGACAAATATCTATCTTGGTTACTCATTTCATTTTTTTTCTCTAAAATTTTATAAGTATTACTTATTAACTATTTATATGATTAATAAAGTATCAATTAGTCATTACACAAAAAATTATCAATATTAAATGTGGAGTAAATTTAAATTAACATCTGTAATAGAAAAGTTTACAGTAAAATCTATTTTATAAATAAATATGAGGAATACATTTTTAAAATATTAATAAATGATTTTAGAATATTCATTTAAAATAAAAATATTTATTGAAATTATATACGGTATGAAATTTTAGAAACGATGTTAATATTTAGTATAAATTAATACTACTTTTATATATAAGGGTACTTTCTGGAAACTGGTTATTAAAAACTCTTTATAAAAGAAACAGCATCTAGAAGGCGTCTAGGAAGGCATCACAGGCTATTAATTGATTGACATTTTATTAATTGCATAAACTGTGTCAATTTATTAGTAATTTATGATAGTAAAGAGTGAAAACTATTATTCCAATTATATAAAGAATTAAATATTATTTTTAGGAAAAAAAATTAAGAAAAATTCATATACGATTTGTATGTTAAAATATTTGTTTACTATTTTTTTTTTAAAAAAAGTATAGCTTATTTAATGTAAGCCATAAATTAAAGTAATTATTATTATATAATACAAAATTAAGAGTGAGCTATACGATACCATATCCTATTTTATTTTATTTTAAAAAATACATACACATGCCTCTGTTTTTTACATTAAAAGTATAAATATAATGTTTTTAAAATTTAAGGAGGTATATTTATATATATAAATTTAAGAGGAAACGTCTATAATTTAAGAAAACATGAGAGACTCTTAACGTAATTCTCTTCGAAATGATCCATTCCCGCAAGCAAACAGTCGCCATCGTTGATCGTTGAAACTGACGTGTATGCAATTTGACTTCTTTGATTTTGAAAGTTTTTCGAGACACAATATTGGACAAACACAAAAAGATGAAAGAATCATGACATACTATCTCCGAAGAAAATTGTTTATTCAGAAACAAAGAACCGCCAATGATATCAGCTTCACGGCAAATGCACCAAAGTAGACAAAAATGAACAATTTATTACCGATCTAGGCAAAAATTGACCAAAAGTGAAGTCGTGGGGGTAAAAACGACTTCAAAAGAAAAAGTCGTGCCCCCCTGCACGACTTCACACTGTTCATATCTATAGTTTTGAAGTCGTGCACCCTAAAAACGACTTCTGGGGCTTGTAATCGATTACAATGAAACTGTAATCGATTACACAGTGTTGAAATGGAGACCCTGCAGATTTTGAAATGTGTAGACAGAAAACGTACTGGTAATCGATTACGGCACGTGAGTAATCGATTATCAGGTTGGATTTGTAGGAAGAATCACTCTGGTAATCGATTACAGGGTTTGTGTAATCGATTACCAGTGGTTTTTGTTTGGTTTATGAAAATGATTTTGTATTTGACATATGTTATGTATTAGTTATGTTATAGGAAAAGAGAAGATAAATATATCTAGGAAATATTTATAGTAATATATGAGTAATGGATTTGATTACAATTTGGCAAGATTAAGAAAAAACTATTGGCGAAAAGGACAATTTCTCCTATGATGACCTTCGTTGCGGCAGTAAGAGCATTTTCTTGGCTTATCTGGATTGGATTGATCCATTTCATTATGAAGCCTATTTGTAGATGGTCTTCCGGATGCCTTGCGTCGCATTTTAGGATCTGGTATGAAGTTTGGACCTGTATACAGAGACCAATAGTCTTCATTTTGGATTGGGTGAAATTGTACTTCGTATGCCTTGAAAATATTGTGAAGACTGTATACCGGATCGATTACTTGGGTTAGGGGGATATGGGAAAATGCACAAACAGCAATGACATGATGACATGGGAGACGAGTAGCTTGGAAGTGTCCACAATCACACCACCATTCATTTAGACTTACCTTGTACGAAAGTGGAACTGGGCGGTAGTGGTGAGGTGTTGAAATTTCTTGAACATCAAATTCAGAATTTTCACGATTGTAGCGATGAACATGACAATATGCGGATTGTTGTTGATTTTTCCTAATGATGTTGGCGATCTGTTCAGGATATTGGTGTCCTGCTTGTATCATGGAGTTGGCCTTTAATCCGCGTTCAACAAACCATGATTGTGTCCTCTCAAATGTTGTTCTGATGAGAGCACATATTGGTAATGAACGTGCTCCCTTTAAAATGAAGTTCATGCACTCAGCAAGATTAGTCGTCATATGTCCATATCTTCTCCCTCCATCAAAAGCCTGAGACCACTTTTGTAATGGAATTTTATCTATCCATTGAACTTGTTGTGGGTATTAGTTTCTCAAAGCAGCAAGTTTTGCTGTAACAGTTGGTTGCTTGACCTCGTAAGCTGTAATAAGGTAATAAAAAAAATAAATTAAAGAATAATAATGTTAAGAAAATTATAAAAGTATATAAGTGTTAGAAGAATTTTTTTATGAGTACCTAAATTGATGAATTGTTTTTTTAGGTCGTGATTTTTGAATTTGGTGTTGAAGTTGGATGCTAGATGACGTATGCAATAAACAGAGTTCAAACCATCTTGTTCCCAACCAACTTCATCTGATCTTAAGGCGAACAATATACCCTTTCCTCTGTCAGTGATGATGCAAATATTTTGTTGATGACAAATATGTTCTCGAAGTAGTTGAAAGAACCATATCAAGGCCTCCTTTGTCTCACCTTCTACAATGGCAAAGACCAGGGAAAAAATATTTCTATTGCCATCTTGACCTATGGCGGTTAGCAAAGTTCCATGATATTTACCAGTGAGAAATGTGCCATCAACTTGGAGAATGGGTTTACAGTACTTGAATCCTTCTATGCAAGGACCGAAAGACCAGAAAACTCTTTCCATAATATAGCAATTATCGTCGGTATCTCCATCAATATTCACAGGAGAACCAGTGCATTGTAAAATTGTACCTGGGTTTGCTTCCTTGACGGCATGCAACCACCTCGGCATGTGGTTATAAGAGTCCTCCCAGTCTCCAAACTCCATAGCAAGAGCCTTCTGTTTAGCGATCCAAGCTTTTCTGTACGACACAGAATATCCGAATCGACCCTTAATATCGACAATCAAACTCTTGACAGGAATGGATGGGTTTGTCCGGATTGAATTGGATATGATCGTGGCAATGTGAGTACTATCAAGATTCGTATGATCTTGAGATAGTATTGTTGAGAAACACGAATGTTGTCCGTCTATATTTTTGATTTCCCAATATTTACGGACTTTGCTATAAGCTGCCCTAAGACGCCATTGACAACTGTTGTGATATTCCAGACAACGAATAACATAAATGTTGGGTTTGGACTCAACGACGGTGTATTTGTAACCGTTTGTTATGTGATAATGTTTGATTGCAAGAATAGTTTCCTCCTTTGACTGGAACTGCATACCTTGAATCAACTCTGGAATTACTTGTGCAGATGATTGTGCTATGTGGCCGTCGTCGTTGTTGTCATCTTCGATTATGTTGTCTAATTCATCATCCGTGCTGAAGTCATCAACGTTATCCAATATTACAGGTTCTTCATCAATGAGCTGCGATGATGAAGATGATGGCAAGTTCCATGATGCCATTTTTTAGGAAATTTTGCGGAAGACTTTGGTTAGCAAGCTGTAGTGGAAGAGGTTTTGGGCGTGCAAATTGAATGTGAACATAGACTTGTTATATAGCGTATAAACTCTTCACAAGCATCAGTATGTGTTATGATGTAAAGTTGAAAGTAGTGAACAAAATTTGCTGGACTGTAAATATAGTACTGGTGGACACTGTCATCTACACATAGAGTTTGATGTAATTAGAAGGTACCAATAGTATAAGATCTATTCGTTTCCTATAAAGTGATATGAAATATAGCTATCCGTAAAGCAGTGTCACTTTGATAGCTTCCCTACACCGTCATTCATAGTTTATAAATACATTAAATTGGATGAATAAAATATTTAATTGGATGAATAAAATAGTTTGTAAATGAATTAAATTATAAATACACATAAAGGATGTTTTAAAAAAAGGGAATATAAAAAAAATTAGAAAAAAGAATTAAAAAAAAATTAGAAAAGGGAATTTAAAAAAAAAACATCATAAAGGGAAAGTTGGGGGGGGTGGCACGACTTCAATAGGTGAAGTCGTGCACCCCCTACACGACTTCAATTGTGGAAGTCTTGTAGGACGACTTCACCTATTGAAGTCGTGCCAACCCCCCCCCCCCCCCCCCCCCCAACTTTCCCTTTTTGATTTTTTTTTTTTAAAAACCCATTCCCATTTGCTTTTACATTGGAAAAATTATTTTTTGGGTTCCTTATATTTTTCCAATTGATGAAAATTTTTTATATGAATTTAGTAATTACTTTTCATTATAAATTATAAATATGTAAATTATATTTATGGATGCATTGGGCTACAGGGGACAAGAAAGGGTACACATGCATGCTTCACATTTTGCTCTGAACACCAATAATAGTATTCAACTATGCACACCAACTTTCCTATTCATTTGCATGCCTACATTTATATTTGTTACTTTCCTATTGTACTTGTACTTTTTCACATGCATGTCATATTTTTTAGCAGGTTGAAGAATCTCTAAGGGGCACTTATTATCAATTGTCATTTCGTTCTGCTTTCTCCCGTGACTTTGAATATTGTTGGGAATCAATTCCTCTACTTAAATTGGTAGAGGGTGCATTTCATTTCTCCCAACGTCCTCTCAGTTTCTACACCCAAACCCCTTAAGCATGGTCTTTGCTTCCATATCCCTATAGTCTACCAATACCAAATCTGAGTTCTAATACCAAAAAGAGTTCCAATAACCCACTCTCACCCACAAAATTTAAATGGCTTCTGCCCGTCAACTTCCCGTTGATATGTCCCTTTTACGTCTACAAGATAAACACATCGTCAAGTCTATTTGGGAAGGCAATGAAAGAGTCATTTGCCCTCGAAGACATGCAATTTGGGAAGGCAATGAAAGAATATTTTACATGGAGCAGGTTTTATCCATATTTTACAAGCTTCAAGTATGGAGATAAGTCACAACCTTGTCACTACTTTGGTTGAAAGGTGGAGAGTGGAGACTCATACTTTCCACTTGCCTCATGGTGAAACTACAATTACATTGGAAGACGTTGCATTACAACTGGGGCTTCCTATTGAAGGACAGGTGGTGAGTGGCATAAGTTCTGGTCCCCTAACGGTATTTTGTCATCAACTACTAGGAGATGTTCCACCTGAGAATTGTGTAAGGGGAAACAGAATCAAGTTGTCATGGTTGAATAACACTTTCCGCCAATTGCCTAATCATGCAACGGAACAGGTTATTGAACAATACGCTAGGGCGTATATGTTGATAATAATTGGCAGTGTGATGATGCCAGATACATCTGCAAGCATGGTGCATTTGATGTATCTTCCCCTATTGGCCGACCTCCGAAACGTTTCACAGTATAGCTGGGGATCAGCCACGCTCTCCTGCTTGTATCGTGCCCTTGATCACGGGACTAGGGCTGACCAAGACAATATTGGAGGGTGCATGATCTTGTTACAGTAGTGGGCATGGGAAAGAATAACATGCCTTTCACCATAATTACTTGAAGTCACAGAACACGAGATTTCTTCTGGTGCAGTTTTTCCACTTGCGAAAAGATGATGTCGCACAGCACAGTCTGCTTTCCAGGACACTACAAGTGTTAAACAATTTCGCCAGAAAATAGACGACGTATCACCTCGACAGGTATTTTTGAAATACATAACAAATTTTTTGTTATAAAATTTTTGTACATTTGATGGCTTAATTAGTATACCCTAAACCAAAAACTTCTTATGATGCAGTTCCTATGGACACCGTACAGACGTCCTGAAATTTCACATCTCATTCAAGTAGAAGTGCCACTGACATGTCGGGCACTTGTGCCACTTATATGTTTCTCTGTGGTAGAATACCAACAATCCGACCGGGTCATGCGACAGTTTGGTTTTAGGCAAAATGTTCCTCATCCACCAATGAATCTAGATGAGGAACATAAATTGGATATGAGAGGACGCGCTGATTGGAATTGGCATGAACACCATCACCAGTGGATTGGATTGTGGAATGACCAGCATAATCGTGTCTTCAACGGGATACCTTTTCAGAAAAATGGTCACTTGTGAGATGAATCGGAGTATATGCAGTGGTATATAACTCATACCATCCGGTACATTGGTTTAATAGAAGATTCAACGGACTCTGAGGTACTACAATATTACCTCCAAAAACAATTATTATAGTGTTCATATCTTGTGTTATTAACTTTTAGAAATTGTGTTTCACAGTATGACATGGACCACGAGGAACACTTCCAGCCGCCATCTCAACACCGTGCATCTTCTTCATATCATGATCCACAAAGGTCAGCCTCTGACCATGGCAACTATCAACATCCAGCTGTAAATTCAAGGTTTCAACAACACATTCCACCGACACCAACATATCCTGGGGTTGAGAGTGGTTATTTCGCCTTTCCAACATCCACACCGTTCAGCGGAGGTCCATCCAATTATTTTGGAACCACCACAATGACTCCACCATCTTCATACGTACACCCATCATCCTCACATAACGTCTATCGACCGACATTTGACTATCAAAGCCTTCAACAGTGCAATGAAAGTGATCCAACGGATGAAGACCAACCAACGCACGATCCCACACCTCAAGAACGACCACAGATGCGAGCCCAACGACATCGACGACGCCCACCGTGTGGAACTGGAGGACATAGATAGAATGCTTGCCTTCTTTATTTATAAATATGTAATTTGTTTACTTCTCTTAAAGTAATTAAAAACAGTTTTATCATCATAAACTATTATCGTCATATTACCTTATTCAACTGAACTTTATATACAAACCAATTTTAATACATAATGCATTCAATAACTAATTTAACGTAACAGGTCAAAAATTATCTAAATCCACACACAAGAATGACTGGTAATCGATTACAGGTCTTCCGTAATCGATTACCACTCCACCAGTGTTAGAAGTTGCAGGATTTTTTCAACTAGGTGTAACCAGACACACTGGTAATCGATTACGTGCTGTCCGTAATCGATTACCACATTACCATCATAGGACTTACAGGATTTTGCACAGTGGGCCTTACCAGAAGCACTGGTAATCGATTACATGGTTTTCGTAATCGATTACCAGGGGCTCGTGTAATCGATTACATAAAACCTGTAATCGATTACACGACGAACCCTAGTCTATATATTTAACTTTTTCTCTCTCCTCACGCACTTCCACCCCTACCACTCGAGCTGCAGCGCCTCCAAGGGTTCTTCCACCCTCTCCAACCTAAAAAAATCACCTAATCTTCCACCTCTTTCACTCTAAAACACCATAACTCCACTCCCCTTTCAATTCTCTACACTTTGCACCGATTGGATTTTCAAATGGCGGAATCTTCGAAAAGGCAAAGAGTAAGGGGATCATCTTCTACAGGTGGGGGACGTCGCCGCCGTCAACCATCACCGCCACAAAACTCTCCGCCACCCTCACCACCGCCGTCACCCACCGCTGAACACCACAATGTTCAGTTTTCAAATCCTGCACAAGCCCAAAGGTATTTCTCACTATACAAAGACCGCCCCATCATTGAGCCCAAATATCTAGATGAGGATTATTTTGAGACTAATGATTTTGAATTTTTTGGGATGCTTAAAAATTTGGGATTGGATGAATTTTGCTGCGATTATAGTTCATATAATCCTCATTTGGTGCGTCTGTTTTATAGTAACCTAAAATTTTCTGAAAATGGCACAATGAAAAGTGAGGTCAACAACATCCAAATTATTATCAAACCCAGCATTTTCGCTGCTATAGCCAATCTTCCCTCGGTTGGGTTGCCCTTTGAAGGGAAAATTTGTGAGGAATGGGCAGATGATTTTAATATGAACGCCGCCAGACAATTATTTTGTTTGCCACACAATCGCCCCACCACTAGATTTCTAGCCGGGAATATGACAGCTGAGGCTAGAGTCTTACATTATATTGTATGTCGTGTTTTGTTTCCTCGTGTTTCTAACTTTGCACAGGCAACCGAGGAAGATCTTCTCATTATGTGGGTTATAATGACGGCAAAGTAAATCAATTGGACCCATCTAATCCGACATAGGATGAAGAAGGGTTTGAGGGACGGTGCTCCACTTCCATATCCAACATTGGTCACCCGCATCTTGGAACATTTTCAAGTTCCACTGGAGGATGAAATATCGGTCTGACCAAGAAGGCATTGGACGATATCAGGAGCAGTCATACAATCATTTGGACTCGTCCAAAATGCTGACAACAGATGGGTGCATAGAAATTCTCCTCCTCCACCTGAACCTGAGCGTAACCCACCTCCTCAACTATTCATACCACCACCACCACCTCCTCGTAGTCGATTTGATGAAGTCATGACGGGGATAAACGATCTCCGAACATTTGTTGGTGACAGCTTCAATACACTTAATGAAACGATGAATGCAAGATTTGAACAATTGGAGCTGAATATAGGTGACCGGTTCGATACTATTGATGCTAGAGTTGAAAATGTGGAGCACGACATCTAGTATCTGCGTCGTCATTTTGGTCCACACGGTGGACCATCTTCCTAGATGCCTTTCAATTTGTACTTTCATTTTATTTTCATTTTAGGTTGTTCTTCTTTATGTAATGCACTTTTCATTGAATAAAATACTTTGTCTTTTCATATTATCATATTCTCTTCTTTTTATTAAATCAAATGATATACTCTTCCTATACAAAACAATAAATCACAATGTAATCAACAGCGATGCGTGCTTACACAACTTCATATGAACACACTTAATAAACTTCAAAATATCCACCACAATTACAATACAAAATTTCATAAACCAACCAAAAACACACTGGTAATCGATTACAACGACCCTGTAATCGCTTACCAGTGTCAATCTTCCACCAAAAACAACCTGGTAATCGATTACACACCTGCCGTAATCGATTACCAGTGCGTTTTTTCCCATCAAACTTGAAGTCGTGCTGGGTGACCACGATTTCAACACGTTGTAATCGATTACCAGCACACTGTAATCGATTACAGTCCTCTGAAGTCGTTTTTGGGGTGCACGACTTCAGCACTGTAGTAATCTACAATGTGAAGTCGTGCAGGGGGGCACGACTTCTTCATTTGAAGTCGTTTGGGCCCCCCACGACTTCCCCATTTACGTAAATTTGTTTGACTTTGCCTATTTTGGTAATATAAGAGGCAAATTTGCCCATTCTCGTGCAAAAACCCAGCTTCACACTTGATGTGTTATGGTAACAAATGGTATGAGCTATGCATTGTGCTTATAAAGAGAGACCACTCTCCTCTCCTAAATACTCACACCAAACATCTTCTCCTTCTATTCTCATATTATACAGTCTTCCATTCCGTTCAATCTCATTAAGAATTCATCCATCATGGCAGTTTTCACATTCGAGGACCAAACCACCTCTCCCGTGGCTCCTGCCACCCTTTACAAAGCTCTTGTAAAAGACGCCGACAACATCGTTCCAAAGGCTGTTGATTCCTTTAAGAGTGTTGAAATCGTTGAGGGCAACAGTGGCCCAGGAACCATCAAGAAGATCTCTTTCCTTGAGGGTAAGATACATCTTCATTCCTTTCTTACATATTTTCTCTATTTGCATTATACCATTATATATCTAACTGCCAATTGTGAATGGACAGATGGGGAGACAAAGTTTGTGTTGCACAAAATAGAAGGAATAGATGAGGACAATTTGGGATACAGTTACAGCATTGTTGGAGGTGCTGCTTTGCCAGACACTGCAGAGAAGATCATGATTGACTCCAAACTTAGCGATGGTCCAAACGGAGGCTCAGTTGTAAAGCTGAGTATAAAATACCACAGCAAAGGAGATGCTCCACCCAACCAAGATGAACTCAAAGCTGGCAAGGCCAAAAGTGATGCTCTTTTCAAGGTCATCGAGGCTTATCTTTTGGCCAATGCTTGAATTATTACCAGCTGTCTTTGATTACATACACCAAACTTTCCCTCTGTGTTTATCTTAAAGTTGGCTTTCAACTTATACTACTTAAGTTAAGTTTTATTGTAAGGGATCTTTGTATCCACTACATCAACCGTAGATCAATAAGTTATAATAAAGGGTAGTATTACTATCACTTGAAGTTTGTTTTTTCTTTAATGTTTATGTAGTGAATTTATATAAAACTTGAAATTACTCCATGTTGGACTCTCATGTCTCATTGACAAAGGTCGTTAACGCTTATGTGTATAGCTTTGCTTTTCTCCTTCCAGCAGCCCATTTCCTCATGCAATCCTCTGCTCCTCCTACATCTGATGCAACTGTTACTCTTCCTTCTTTTGTATCTATCAATTATATAAAAAATCTTGTTTTTATTTTCATATATAGATAATTTCTTTCTTCATCATATTTAGTGAAAAAGATGGAATAATGATTGAATTGTTGTTACAAATCTAATATAATCAGTACGGAGATTCATATTTGGAAATACATAAGTCTAAATTGAGAAAATTGAGTTCGATATAAGGATGATAAACTCATAAAATTGAGTTCGATATAAAATTGAAAACTCATAAATTTATTATTTTAAAGTTTTTAAAAGCAGTTAAGGAAAATGACAGTGATTATTTTCTCTCATAGATAACAATTCTTGAACTAAGACATATACAGACGAAACAAAAAAAAGTAGACTTTTTGTTTCGGTTAAAAATCGAGGCAAAAAGGAACATGTTTTTGCCTCGGTTCCTTTTGAACCGAGGTAGTATCTCAGACTCTACTGCCTCGGTTGGGACTTGAACCGAGGCAGTATAGTGTTTTTTATTTTTAATTTTTGCATTTTCACTTTCTATTTCTTAGCATCTGGTTTAAAAGAAATAAGATATCTCTTCTAAACTCCAAGCAACAAAGATATTCTTTGTCTAGGGTCTTCATTTAACGCTGAACTGAATAACAGTCGTAGAAGAGATTTCGAATCCAAATCATCTCATACTTGATTAACCTTACTGATCTCTGGTTTAATGGTCCTATTCTGCCATGTTTTCTCAACCTTTTTATCATCTCCATCTTCAGCATCTCCATTTGAGGAATTATTCTTTAGAACCATTGAAATATCTGCCTTAGAATCTCCTGTTAGCTTAAAGCGTTCAGTTGCAGCATCTAGGTTTTCCTTCCAACCACTCATTCCTAATTTGCATTCAACTTGGGATCTTTCAAAAAGCTTTCATCTTCTTCTTTGCGCTGTTAAGAAGTCGAAGTGTCTCTTTAGAATCCCAGCCAGACATATTTTATTTTGAGATTAAATAAAAATGTCAAACCTTTTCAAATGAACACACCAGATTGTATTTTGGGCACATATCAATAGCATCGACACTCTAGAGAAGCTTGATAACAAGGCGCCCACAAATCTTCAATACTCCATTCTCACATCGAACCACCACCCAACAACCGTGCCACCTTTACCGAACCACCACAGGCCACCATGCGAAGTCTTCTTCTCCAACGCTTCACAACCACCATGCGCCTCTGCCAATCAAGCCCACGCTTCTTACGAAGGACTCCGCTCCTAGCCACCGAAACCCCCATGGCTACTCCACTGGCGCAACCATCAACAACCCTCACCAGATCCCTAAAAAGAAATTTCCCACACTAAAAACCCTAACTTTCTCAATCGCCATGTCCCGCCGCTCCTTCGGCACACTTTCGTCGTGCTCTCGTCGCCTCCGCCACTGAGACGCCTACTCCATCGATTTCACATCCTCTTCCCTGTAACCAGAATAGAACCAGAAAGAGAAGAGGGAAGAAGAAGAATGACCAATCGCCTTGCCACGAGCCACCACAAACGTCGTTGCGAGCCACCATGAACGTCGCCTGAAGCGCCATCTCCACACCGTCGTTGTGAGGGCGTTGTCTCTGCTCAAGATGTCGATCATCCTTGCTCCAACGTGGTCGTCTATGGCGAAGAGAAATGGAAGAAGGAGAGGAGTTCTCCCTGGCTTGTGTGGGATGAGGATAAAGAGAGAAAGTATTTTTGTGAGCTTTTTTAGGGTTGGATGTGCGAGAAGGAGAGGCATTCTCCCTGGTGATGCGACCCATGGGCTGGTCCGTGAAGAAACGAGAAGTCCAGTGTTAGGCATGGAATTCAAAACGCTTTTTTAGGGTGTTAGGCCTTGGTTAGAATATTAACCGAGGTCATATGATGTGTATATGTCTTGGGTCTCGAGTGAACCGAGGCAGTAGATCAAGACTAAAAAGTTGTCAGGCCAAAAGTTAAATCAGCAGAAATTTTGCAAGATATTATGCATCGGTTGAATATTTAACCGAGATCATATGATGTATATGCCTCGGTTCTCCTTGAACCGAGGTAGAAAAGTTTGACTAAACTACAAAAATGCCACCGCATTCTGATAAGCTTCGGTTGCTCCTAAACCGAAGCATATTGTGCGACTTTAAATCCTCTTTTTTTACTAGTGGTATCAACTCTTATGTAGGTTGAACTTAAATTTAAGTGGTTTATCTCTCCAATGAATCTTGTTCCTCGAAAGATTTATTAGTGGGATCAAAGTCGATGGTTAATCTTTGTGACCAACTCATAAAACCCCTTAGTAGTATCAGAGTTAATTATTCACCTTAGGGACTAGCTTATATGTGTACAATATGGTCCAAATATTGCAAGTCTTTATGACAAAAGCTTCAAGATGTGGAGATTCTAAAGAATCTAATATGAGTTTAAGTTCCACGTTTGATCGATATGAGAAAATTGAGCATGATATAAGGATGAAGACACAAAAACTCATTATCTTAAGGGTTTTTTTTAGAAGTAGTGTCAATGTTTATGTGGGTTGGGCTGAAATCTTATTAGTGTTGTGTCTTCCTAATGAACATGCACCCTCGCAAGACTCGTTAATTGTAACAGAGTCAATGATTAGTGTTGATAGGTGGAGCTATGTGAAAGCTAAACCCACATATATCCCATATGTGTTTTTGATGATGACGACAACAAAAATGTTTTAATAGTTTCTTGCACACATTAAGCAAAGATTTTGTTTATATATTTAATTGTGCTTGACTATATGTTATGCATATTCATCATGTTTAAATTTGTGATATGTGATTATATTTGTGATATGCATATTCATTGGTTAAAGATTGATAAAACTCTTTGCACCCTCTATATATGGATGAATAAATTTTTTACACAGTTTATAAAATTTGTTTCAAGTCATCTGATATATGAGTACATGATTAATTGTGGCAAACTACTAGTTTTAACCGATTACATTATGTGGATAATCGATTAAAACTTGTGTCTTTACATATACTTGATTACTGAGTGCATTGATGAGTTTTTGGATGAAAAAGTTTTCAAATTTGTTTAAGTGTGATACTTAACTAATTACGGTCTTTTCTTAATCGGTTAAAACATGTATGCATTGAAAACTTGTTTTTTGATAAGTCATAACTACCTTAATGGTCATATTTTTAAATTATATGACTTGCATTAATTACTTAATTGATTACATTTTATGCTTAATCTGTTAAATGCGTTAAATGTAATTTTGTTAAAGCAGTATTAATTGCTTAACCGATTACATTAATAACGTAATTGATTAAATTGCGTCAGTAGTATCATTTCTATAAATTGACGCATAACTCTTTGCATTAAACAACTTTTTGAATCATAACTTTCATATTTGATAAAGTTTGTTGAGTTCATAATTGCAGGAGCATCTATTCTCCAAGAATCAAGATGAATTTCATTTAGAAAGAAATCAAATCAAGGATTCTTGAAGAGTTGTTGAACTTTCAAAGTCTGATTAATCTAAACTGTTAGGTGTTCTATTGGAAGATTATAATTGTTTTCAATCATCTATGATATTGATGTTCTCATATGTTGTTCTTTTCTTTGTTATATTGAATTCATCATCTCTTTAAAGTGAACCTTAATATCTAAATAATGTTTTTATCTTAATATTTATTGAGGATGTTTTGGAGAGGAAGAGAGAGAGAGAGAGAAAATGCAAAAAAAAATCAAGACATAAAAAAATTAAAAAATTCAAGACCTTGAATGAAGGACTCTCTATACAGAGTTTGATGCTTTTCTATTCTAGCAACAAATAATATTTAGTCAAGATAGACACGCCCATGTCATGCTATACAAGCACCAACAATCATTTCGTAGTCGAGTTTAGAAAAGGAGAACATTCACCAAGTTCCAATGTCTTGGAATCATGTAAAATTCATCATTTTGATGATACCAACACTACTTTCGTAATGGACCCAAACGTTGTTAGTAAGACTCCTCTAGATGTTGCCTGCCAATGTTCTTCTGCAAACAAACATTTCTCTCCAATCTTGCTTACTAGAAGATCGTCTTTCAGAAGCTACACATATTTTGGTTTTAACATTTGTTATGTATGCGATTGAAGAAGCATTTCATCAAGACTGTTGTATCCGTCCAATGACCCTTGTTATTGTTGAAGACCTTTGAAGAGGAAGTACTTGTGTCGATGGACAATACTCTTTGCTACATCAGACAACAAGTCTTCAATCTCCAGACCTCAACGTGTTATCTTCACACCTCAACCTGACATCCCCATAACAACCACTACCACCCAACAAACTCAACCACTCGCCATGCTCCCTCCAGAAACCACCCTTACCCTATCCAATGTCATATTCACCTCCTCCATCCTGGATCAAGTATCTTCACTGATTATTGAAAAAAATGTGCGAGAAGAAGTAAAACTTGTTGCAATGATAGAAGCAAATTAGCAAACAAAGTGTGCAAAGTTGACCTTGTTATCAATTCCATCAATTCTTTAACTAGCCAACTTCTCACACCCAAACGTGTTGACCAAACACCACCATCACCACCTAGGTAGTGATGTGGTCTCTAAACCCTTTGATGTTTATCAAATAAGGGGAAGGAAAATATGTTAAACAATTTTGTTTAAGGGAAGAAAACATTTTGATGATAAGGGGAGAAATTATTTTTAAATCATGTACATTTTTTTTATGAAAATCATATATTTTCTTATGTTGTTTATTTTTGTTTTCCCTAATAACTATTTTTTTTCTCTAATACTTATATGATTTTCTCTAATAATAATTTAATATGTTCTAATGCAATTATTTTTTATATACTCTGATACTTAGAATTTTTTACATGCTCTTATTCTTGTATGTTTATTTCATTGATGTGATATTTCTCTTGCTCTGGTTAATTAATTATGCATTTATGCTTTGGTACATTCATTTTTACATTTTCTCTGAACAATGATTTATGACTTATAGGAAGTCATTTATCATTTCATTCTCTTATTGAATACATGTTATATGCTCTTATATATCATGTGCATAAATGACTAGTATGATAGAAATCGCTATGATCAATTTTGAATATCCATCACATAAGCTGATATAGACGATTAGTTAAATGTTCTACTATAAATAACTGATATAGTAAATGTATAAAAGACTAGATAAACGACTAGCATGATAAAGTGTATATGATCAATTTTTTCTTCTTTCTCTTATGCCTATTTCGCATTAGTATAAGTATTTGTTAAACATAAAAATGAGAGAGATTGTTAATACAAGATTGTCTAGGAACCCTTTATTTTATAGTTTAACAAAAGCATTTATAAAAGTGATCGTCTAGGATAACGAGCTAAACGCTATATATGATTAAACAAAATCTTGATGTATATCCTAAAGGCTAAAGAAAATAGTCTAGCATAAATATAATAGTTTACTCTAGACGCAACGATTTGATAAATAGATTAGCATAAATGTCATAGTACATGGACCTTGCTAAACGTTACAATGAACGCCTATCATTTTAAATCCAAATGTATGAGTAGTACTCATTTGTCTGTTTCTCTTTATATAATGTAAATACATGAAGGATTAATGCTTTATTCAAAAGTTCTAGGTTGGTTCAGAAGAACATTAAGAGATGCGAAAACATTCTTGGAATGTTTCTTCAATGTCTTTTGTTTGTCTAATCCATACAAGCAACAATTGTCTCTACAAAAGCAAAATAGCATTTGTCCTAGTACAAAATGCTACAACATCTACATCTAAGCTAGTGCTTCTGAGTAATGCATCTTTCTTGAAGTTGCATGTATAAAGAAGACTATATGAAGAAGAAAAACAACTAATTGCATATAAAGAAAACTCTTTATAATAAGTTTTCAGATAAACTTTGTATTGATTTAATTTCTCTCTAAGAGAGCTTATCAATATGTTCTTGTTTTAAAATCATTTTGTTTTTTTAGATAATCAAAACTTATTTAAAACACTTTGTTATTTAATTATGGGAAAGTTAAACATTATAGTTAGTTGGATTATTTTATACTAGAATTTGTAAAACTCGTTGTCTTCTAAAAAATAATAAATCCTTTAACAATGTTTAAAGAATAACTAAATAATATAAAAACAAGTTTTTGTTTACTCACTTTCTAAAAGTTTTTTCTAAAAAAGTGAAACATTCACAATCAAGCAAAGTTAAAATTTTCCCAATACCAATTCCTTAAACTTCTATAATAAAAATAAAAGCTTGTAAATAAAATAAATTTTATAATTTAAATAAACCTTTTTAATTATTTTGAAACTATAGTTAATGAAATATAGGAATAAGAAGAAAAAGAGGTATAAAGACGATGGTTGAACATGCTAAAAAGTATTACAAATATTTGGAAAATGAATTCAGACGTCTAATATTTTTTCTTGGCTGGTCAAGAATAACTACAAGATGATGCTTTCCTTCATTTATATGTATTATAAAGTATATTCAAAATATATATTAATATATTTAGAATATAATATATAAAATAAAGGGTTAAATATGTTTTTAGTCCCTGAAGTATCAGACGATTTTGTTTTTAGTCCCTACTCAGAACTTTGATGGTTTTTAGTCCTTATTGTTTTGAAACTCTGAGTATTAGTCCTTAAAATTGGACGGCGTTAACTTTGATCAGACGTGGCAAACGGCGATGCTACGTTTTATGCCTGCTGTCCTCTTCACCCTCTGCCACGTTGGTTGTTTAAGTTTTGAAATGAGATTAAGTAAGTTAAGTGTGCATTTGGTTCGTCATCTATTATAAATGAAATTTTAAGAAGTTGGGTTCTTCTTCGTCAATGCAGTTGGGGCAAAGAAAGCTGAGAAGGTAGATCTGGGTGGGACTGGTTATGTTTCTTTTATCAGGAATCTCTTGTACTCACTATATGAAAGGGGGAGATGGCTAGAATAACAAAGAAATAATTAAATAAACCTAAAAGCCCAACATATCTATCCCCAACAGTAAAAAGAAGAAACCAGATTCTGTCCGTCTCTCTGTCTCCCTCCCTCTCTCTACTATCTGACCTTCCTTTAAAGCTTGTTCTTCTTTCTCATATTAAGACCCCAGTCATGGATACAACCTCAACCCCTCAACCTCAAGACTCATCCTCCAAGATGCAAATATAAAAAATTTGGGTTGCGGTTTTGTCATAAATTTACTTTATTACATCGTGATTATGCCTTTTACAGTCTCAACCTTTTCTGTAAGTATGCTTCATACTTATGCCATTTTTTTTATCAATCCTTTAGTTATAATGAAAAATTATTGTCAATAAAGTATGTACTATATCCTTATTCTAAAATTCATCATTTTGATGCTACTTATAATTTTCATAAATCTTATTTTGGTTGTTGTGGAACACTTGTCAATAGTTCTAGATCCTGGATTCCTGGTGAGCTTTAAAATGTCACATTACAGTGTCATTCCAAAGCTTTTTGCGACATAGACTACGAAATTTCTAGCTTGGCCATATAGTTCTTGATGTGTTGCTTCATATTTAGTGCTGTACCAGCATGTTCGTTATGTTGTGGAATAGAATATGCAACAAAACAAGTGAGAAGAAAAACATATTCAAATCACTCGCTCATTATGATCTAATGGGGAATTTTTACTCTTTGTCTGGGTGCATGGCCCCTTTAGAATTATATATTTCATGAGATGTGGAGTTTAATCACTGATATTATCTTGAATATACACGTGGTTGCTAATACAGGTGAACTGTTAAGCCCGTGGTAGCTGTGGTTGCTTTATGATGGGTGTTTCGAAAATCTTCTTCTAAGGTTTTTTTACTCAATAGTAAGTTATTATTATTTATATATGCCCAAATTGATCAATCGGAAGCTAATGATAAGGAATAAATGTGTAGAGTAATTTTATAGCATACATCAAATGTTAAGAACAGTTTCTAAGCGAATCTGGATTCTCTGAGTTTTTGGTGTTGTCTCTCTACTGTGATTTCAAAATACACTATAAATACTGATTTTGATGGTTTTAAAAATCTAAATTCTTTCTAAGCATAAGACCCCAGTCATGGATACAACCTCAACCCCTCAACCTTAAGACTCATCCTCCAAGAGGCATTTCCATTGGACCAACAATGCTGGAAATAAAGACATCCAAGTCCCCTCCTCTGAAACAATGTCCAAAATCATAAAGGAAGACGCAAACACAAAGGGAAAAGACGAACAAGAACAAGATGACAAGGGTCTTCCACTCCCAGGCCCTGTTACCACTTCCCAAAGAAGAAAGCTTCAGGCTGTGGCAATCTCAAGGCTCCGCTCCGTCCTCACCGTGTTCGGCAAGAACCGCTCCAACCTTCCCTTTGGCCTCGGTTCTCGAGTGGTCGGCACCCTCTTCGGCTACCATCGCGACCATGTCCACTTCGCCTTCCAGAAGGACCCAAGTTCCCAACCCGCTTTCCTCAACGAGCTTGCAACACCCATAACCGGTTTGGTTCGGGAAATGGCTTTTTGGGCTAGTCCGAATCGCGCTGGAATGCGACAAGGACAAAGAGTCAGAGAAGAAGAGTTTGAGGTTGCTTCAGGAGTCCGTGTGGAGGACCTACTGCAACGGCAAAAAGTGTGGCTTTGCCACCCAGAAGAGAATGTGGAGCGAAAGACTAGGAAATCCTGAAGGCCGTGGAGCCAATTTCAATGGGTGCAGGTGTTTTTCCAGTGAGTAATAAAAGCGATGGAGGTGATGGGGAGGTGATGTACATGAGGGCTAATAAATCGTATCAACTTACCTCCTCGAAGACGAACTCCAACCTTCAGATCTACCTCCTCAGTTTTCTTTGACGAAGAAGAATCCATCTTCTTAAAATTTCATTTATAATAGATGACGAATCAAATACACACTTAACATACTTAATCTCATTTCAAAACTTAAACAACCAACGTGGCGGAGGGTGAAGAGGACAGCAGGCATACAACGTAGCATCGCCGTTTGCCACGTCTGATCAAAGTTAACGCCGTCCAATTTTAAGGACTAATACTCAGAGTTTCAAAACAATAAGGACAAAAAACCATCAAAGTTCTGAGTAGGGACTAAAAACAAAATCGTCTGATACTTCAGGGACTAAAAACATATTTAACCCTAAAATAAAAATTAAAAAATAATTTATGTAAAAAATAAATTTTAGTTGAAAGGAATGTAGACACCGATAGTAAAAAGCTTGGCTTACTGACCTAAAATGTAAATAATTTTTTGAAGTTGGGAAAACATTATTAGTTGGTGAGGTCACAGGGTGAGAGAGTGAGAAAGAAGAGAGATGGAGCTTTCTCAGCTTGGTTTCTTAGAAGAATTGGTAGCTCCAAGAAGAGAGACATGGAATGCTTTGTCCAGTGGGTTCTTGGAGCTATTGTCTAATGGTTGGAGTTTTGACACTTTTCTTGATAACCCATCTTTCCCCTCCTCTAACACCCTCTTTGGTGCATTTTCAGCACCATTAGACCGCAGATTTGAATGCCCTTTCACCAATGAACTACCACCATACCCATTTCCCGATGCCTTCACAATGCCATTGCCAGACCTTCAACCTGGCAACGATCATCCCTCACCTCCACTTCCACCCACACTCGAGGATGCAGATATTGCCTTTTATCACAACAACAATAACAACTTTCAAGAAATCAAGACTGTCTGCAAAGTTGAAGAACATGGTGTTGAGAATCCACAACCCACAGAGATTCCACTCTTCAACACAGCCATGTCTGATGATGGAGAGAGAAAACACAAGTCCAAAAAGCTAGAGGGACAGCCCTCAAAGAATCTCATGGCAGAAAGGAGGAGAAGAAAGCGTCTCAATGACCGTCTTTCCATGCTTAGGTCAATAGTCCCCAAGATCAGCAAGGTGATTTCCAAAACGATATCTTTTGCTTTCTTTTAACGCTCACTTTTCCCCACTAGTAATATCTGAATCAGTATAAACAAAATTGGAATTCTCATGTTTGGCTTACATCCATAACATGACCCATGCTTGGTTTGTTTGTTTTCTTGATTTTGCTGTGTGACACACTGAACTGAGCATTATCAACTTTTAACAGATGGACAGGACCTCTATTCTTGGGGATACTATAGAATACATGAAAGAGCTTTTGGAAAGGATTGGCAAGTTGCAAGAAGAGGAGGTGGAAGAGGGCTCAAGTCAGATTAATCTGTTGGGCATTTCAAGGGACCAACTCAAACCAAATGAAGCAATTGTAAGAAACTCCCCCAAGGTAGTCTGCCAAACCAAACCCCTGACTTAAAGCATTATCACAGACCCACTTTCTCAATAAATGTATTTGCAGTTTGATGTTGAAAGGAGAGACCAGGACACTAGGATCAGCATTTGTTGTGCCACAAAGCCTGGATTGCTACTATCGACCGTCAATACATTAGAAGCATTAGGCCTTGAGATTCAGCAATGTGTTGTAAGCAGCTTCAATGACTTTTCAGTGGAAGCATCTTGTTCTGAGGTCTGTATTCTATTTGGTCCCTTCAATCTTAATTGCATGCTTGAAACTCTACCGTAAACTTACTCTTTTCGTGGTCATAGGTAGGTGAACAGAGAAATAGCATTAGCCCTGAGGAGATAAAACAATCACTATTCAGAAATGCTGGGTTTGGTGGGAAATGTCTGTAGGAGAAAGATGGAAAATTGATAAAACAATTTGCAGATGGTGTTAAAGAAGCAACTTTCCTTCTTTAGTTTGTAATACATGGAATTAGTGAAGTAGAAGTTTTAGTGAGATTCAGAATAAGCTGGTTTTGATTGACGATTTCCTTCTTTAAGCCACACCCTGTGTTTTAACATATACTGGGGGGCTATCCTTTAGTATGCTGCAAGTTCCGCTTTTGAAAAGCCCACATTTAAGTGGAACAATTAACATGGTAACATGATTTTTGCTGTGACTATTATGCTACTGTCAACCATAAAGTAAAGCCTATTATGACCATCGCTTTAATGTCAAACAATCCAACAATCAGATTGTGGTTACTCTTTTGGCAAGTATTCATTTTCTCTTGATTATTATGCTACTGTCAACCATTATGCTACTGTCAACCATAAATTAAAGCCTATTATGACCATCGCTTTAATGTCAAACAATCCAACAATCAGATTGTGGTTACTCTTTTGGCAAGTATTCATTTTCTCTTGATTCCTGGTGAAGTGAAATTTAGGTTTGTTTTCACATATGACCATGATCACTTATTTTGTTTCTTTTCTTTTGGCTAGATTATAATCCATATATTACAATTATTTATCCTTCACACAAAGCACAATGTTGCCATTACCGGTTTGTGGTCAAATAATGTGTTTCAACAAACGAAGCTCCTGTTTGAATAAACACTTAATAAGTACTAATGAAAGAAAAAATGAATGGAAATAAAACAAAAGACTTTTCTATACGTAAATCAGGAAGCTTTAAACTGCGGTTGAAGCTTCTACTTGAACATGTGAATCTGCGTACTTAGAAGTTACGAAGATAACATAAAAGGTATTGTACCTTCATTGGGCAATGATTAAACTTTCATATACCTGCATTATTACATGGTCTCATGAAAACAATAAATTATAGCTGAAGTTGTTGGAAGAATTCAGCGATGAAAAGAAAGGCAGTAAGAGGTCTTAAAAGTTAATTTTAACGGTCAGAAAAATGAAGAAAAGGTATGGATATACGAAGAAGGAAGGCCTATAAGGAAAGGGAAATGGCAGTGCAGAAAGATTTTTGGTGAAATGGGGTGTTGGCAATGCTGTAATGAAGAAAAGTCCAATTCCAGAGTCATTCTGGTTTTGTTTGTTTGTCGACCCACGTCAGCTTTCACGTGACTTGTTTTGAGCTTTGGTGTAGTTGTTTTCAGCGGGCCAAGTTGATCTTAAGAAAGTATTGAATGAGACAAGGGAAGCTCTTGAATTTCACAAACCGGGAGGGAGTCATTGACCATGAATATCTCTTTCGGTATTGGAAATTTGAACTTCATAGACTGTTGTCGTAGACTGCCATTTAGTCCCTGAAAATTCAGTCAATCTATTTTTGCATGTGCTTCTATGTTTTAAGAATTTCGGTAAACTCCAAAGTTTATTTCAGTTTATGGGATATGCTTCATAATCCAAAAAGTATCCAGTCTAGTAATTAAAATAAATTTTATTTGAGTTTTAACGTGGTTATCAAGTTAATTAACTATTATATATATATATATATATATATATATATATATATATATATATATATATATATATATATATATAATTAGATAACCGTGTAAAAAATTGCACAGTTTGAATATACGTTTTCTTCTTGTGCTAATGTTAGCTAAATTCAATATTTTTAGTTGGAAGTTAAAAGGAAACCCCTTAAAATAACGATGGATAGGTGAAAAAAATTCATATCTTGAAATCCATTTCATATTACATTAAATTTATTGTAATATATTTATTTCAAATATAAATTTACATTTCTTGAATATTTAAGTCCAATTCATTTAATTAGATTTAGATAGAATATAAATTGGATTATTGTTTAGAATTTAAAAATTTTAAATCAATGTGATGTGAGTTTGGCATAAACAAGACACTATGTGCTTAAGTTGGGCTCAAATCATACAAGATTGAGTAAGGTTGGAGTCAAATCATGTAAAATTTATTTGTGTTGAGTCTAAGATAAGTTAAATAATGCCAAATTCAAGTCAGGCTAGGTCAGATCTAAAATAAGTTGGGCTAATCCAAACCCAAGTCAGACTAAGCTAAGTTAGGTCTAACCTTAAGTTGGATTGAGCATAAGTCAAGTTGGGTTAGGCCAGATGTAGGTCAATATAGATTAAGTCGTGCCAAAGTCTAGTTAGGTTGAGTCACAACTATGTCAAGTTGCTTAGGCTAAGTCCAAGTTAGGTTGAGTTACTTTGGACCTCATAATAGGATGATTGGATCAAATAAAGGTTAGGGTAAATCTAATTGAGCCAACATTAAGTCAAACAAGAGTAGGCTTCTTTAGGTCAAGTTAGATTCAACCCAAGTCAGACCATGTTGGGTTACGCCTAGATCTGTCCAACTCGAGCTAAACCAAACTTGATTGGACAAAGTTGAAATAATTGTAAATGGATCCAAGTTAGGCCAAATAAAGAAAAAAAAATCGTCCAGACTTATCTTAAGCCAAGTAGTTATATGTTTGGTTCAAGCCAAATCATTCTTAGCCCATAACAAGCTAAGATGATCAAGGCCTATGTTAGGTTGAATTGGTCCATGCCCAGGTTGAACTCAGTCAATCCTAGTCTATGTCAAGTTGAGTCAGGATCCATGTCACTTTGAGTAAAATGTTATATGACCTAAGTATTGCCAATTATAAGGATATTTCTTAAAGAAGATATTGACATTTAATGTTGCATGAAATGAAATTAATGTAGTTTTATGTCCATGTTTGTCAATTGAAATTGTTTTAATTTAAAAGTTCTTAATGAGGATTTGCTACAACCAAGCTCTATACAACTATTATTTGAATAAAAAAAATAGAAAAGTAATCAATTGTCAAGTGCTAAAAATATTGTCAAAATCTTTCTATAACCTTAAAAACTTTATAAAAAGCCATTGTTGTGTTCATATATTAAATTAGAAGAAAATACATATATTTGTATATGTCATAAGACGCTAGAAAGCATTTTGGTGATCACGACCATTATAGATGAATTTGATCATGTCACATATTACTCATTCTACATCTACGAGGCTTATGCATTTCAAAATCACAATTTCGTCCCTAATCCAATGACACTATTAAGATATTTGTGGTTGTTAAAATGATACATTGGTTAGAACTAAATAAAAAATTCATCTTGTTCAACTCAACAACAACTATGCATTTGATAAGTCAGACATAACCCTTTTTTTCTTCTCAATGGTTAATGTAGAAGAGATGGGAATGTTGAGGTTGCTAAATATTGGATTAAAATCACTGAAACGATATAAGTATCAAATGCGATATATAAGGTAAAATATATTCAAATACATTTAAAATATATATTTATGTATATATATATATAATTCATAAAAATAAAATAAATAATGCAATTAAGATTTTTTAAATAACCATATTGAAATTCAAAATCAATGTGATCCAAAATAATCTTTCAAAACTCAAACATACCTACACATTATAGTTTTATACAAAAGTGTCTAATAATGAAAGTTAATTCTATCAAAATTTGTTAAAAGAGCACTTTTTTATTTATTTTTAATTAAGTGGTACTCAAATGTCTATTTATAAAATTGATTTCATGGAATAAAGAGCAAATATTACTAATTTTAAGTATGCTTTTAATGTTTGGAATAATATATAAACAAAAAGCGATGATAATTATATAAAGCAGAGAGATGTTATATATTAAATTAATTTAGGAAGGAGGGATTGGGGTGTGGGATCCTTGGTATAAGGGTCTTATTTTTGTGGGGTAATAAAAAAGGTGGCGAACCCTCAATATTGAAATATTTTATTGTGAAAGTCTAACCCAAAGATTAACCAGTGTAATATAGTACTGTTAGTTGTATCAAACAAATAATATTTCTAACTTACAAACGCTCTTTCTATGTATATTAATCACTCTTTTATTTTCAATCATTTACTCTTCATATCTTTTATTGTTAACTATTATAGGTATTTTAAACCTATCCGAGCATATTCCTGTGGATAGATCCCTGTGAGAATGTTCTCCTTTTATTTTAACCAAGAAGAGAACATTCTCATATTTTAAAAAATTCTATAAATGTTATGGAAAAATCTCATTTCATTCAATACAATCGAAGTTTCTTTTATAAAAATAGGAGGAGACTATTTATAGTGTAGGAACATCTATTAAATGACATTTAAATGACCTAACATAAAATGTAAATATGGAATATAAATACTTTTAAGCGTAGATGAAATTTAAACTACGTAAAGAAAGAAAATTTAAATTTTAAAATTTAGATATAAATTAATAACTCAAATTGGTCTATATTTATTATGTTAGAGTCATATGTTTCATGTTCATTTCCTAATAATGTAAAGTGCTGAATCTAATCTCCAAATATCTAACTGTTCACACTGGAATGGGCCAAACGTTTAATGTCTTTTTTTTCAGTTTTTTTTTCTTTCTATTTCTCTCCTCATATCAAAAGAGGACACCCCACGTATGGTTTTGAATAAATAATAAATAAGACGAGAAAATATATCAAGTAAAAACTAAAATTGAAAGTTCAGTTCTATACGAAATAGAAATAGAGAAAAGAAATTTGAAAAATATATAATTTGATTGCATAAAATAAATTGTATGTTTTGATAATATAATTCTCTATTATGTCCTAATAAAGAACTATTTCCTAAATATATACAAGAAGAAGAACATTTTTAATTCAAAGAATTTATAATTAGATCAAAAATTAAAACACGATTCTTTTGAATTTTGTAATGTTTTATGAAAAAAGAAATTAAAAACAAGAAGATCATTAATTAATTACAGTTTGTATGTCCGTTGGGCGGGCAAATCTTGTTAGATAAAAATTATGTGTTTGTAATTGTTGTTTTTTGTTATTTTTATGTGTTTTGGGTTTTAGATTTTAGTTTATAGAGGTACCCAAAGTTGAGGTAAACACTTTTGATTCATATTATATGCATTTTGCATTCTTTTAGAGAGGTTTCTTTATGTTCTTGTATTAAAACTTTGATTATTATCAAAGATTAACATTTTTGTGGTGAATAATCTTCCCTTAACTTATTAATATGTTAGATTGTGGTATTCTCATCATTGTCTTATTTTGTATTCTTCTCTGATTTATTTTTGTTATGCCTATTGAGGATTTAAATTCACAAGCGATTGTACTCTTTCTAGGACATAATCATGTTATCTCATATTAGAGTCTGGTTCTGGTTTAAATATCCTTTTTATCTTATTTGTTGTCATATTAAAAAAAACTTGAAAATTCTTGAATTTTTTTTTTCTATGCCTCGTTTTGAATTATGTTTGGTTTGTTGTTTTTAAAATTTTATAAGAAGTAAATACTCTAATTTTTATCCAATTCTATTGAGTTTTTAATTTTTTGTATTTTTCTTTCTCTTACATTAGATTGTCCTTCAAATACTAAAAGTCAAGCAAGAAGAAGAGAAACAGTTAATTAATAGAAAAATAGAAAACAGATAAAGGAAAAGAAGAGAAAGAAAAGACAGAGGTGAAAGAAGAGAAAAATAAAAGAAAGAAAAGAGAGCAAGAGAGGAGAAAGAAAATACATAAAGAGAGGAGAAAGACAGAGAGAGAAGAGAAAAAAGGAAAACGAGAGAAAAGTGAGAAAAAAAAGAGAGTATCCTAATTTGGCATTAAAAGGAATTACTAACTGGTCTCTTTTTCATTTTGTTATTTAGGAAACATTTATTTATCAAAGAACCATGACATTAATAATGGAAGGAAGACGGGATGACACAATCTTAAAACTCAAAGAACCTGTGATAATTTGTTTTATCAATCTCTAACCGCATATTTAAACAATTTATGCACAACCAAAATCATACTTATAATTTGATTGTTTACCTCGAAAATATTCTTGTGATTTTCTTTGAGCATTGCATCTTAAATAAAAATTGTTTGATGACTTTTGTATGTGGGTATTTGATTATGGAGGTAGACCTCCAAACCTTTGGTAATAAGAGATGGGTTAGATCCAAATATCTCTTTATTAAAAATTTTACTTTTGATTATTTTCTTTCAGGTATTTGATCATGGAGGTAGACCTCCAAACCTTTACAAGCTATTTTTTTCTTATAGGATCATATCATATTTTTACACTTTATAAAATATAGTTTTTTTTATTTGTTTTAATCTTAGCCTAACTTCATCTATCCTCTCTTCCATACTAAATTTAATTCCCATATTATTCATCTTTGTTCATTATCTCCACCAAACATGGAATGAGTTTTGAGTCTATAATATAAGGCACCCGCACAACATGTAGAATGTCTATATAAATGTAGTGAAAAAGTAGTTTTTGAGTATGGACAAAACATAGGTTATTATATATATATATATATATATATATATATATATATATATATATATATATATATATATATATATATATATATATATAAGTAATGTCAAAAGGAAATCCCAAATTATGATCACCTCACCAGAGGTTTCTACTGTGGGAGCTTTCTACTGTAATTATGATCACCTCACCAGAGGTTTCATAGAAAGGAAGAATTATTATTTACTTAGAAAATGCTAGAATATATATAAGTTCTTATATTTAGTTTGTGTTGGGATTTGTTTTAAATGAATTTATAGGAGTGAAAAATGGTAGATTTAAGAAAAATAAAATAAAAATTGTGGTTATTTGAATTAAAAAACAGAAAAAAAGAGAAAGTTTATTAAAATTTGTGAGTGATTTGATTAATATAATAAATTTAAAATAATTTTAAAACAATATATTTAATAAATTAATTAAACTAATTTTTCTAATATATGTTTATTTTAATTAAATATTAAATTATAATTTTATATTTTATTATCTTTTCAATTTTATAATATACTATTATTTTACAATTTTAGTTTTGTTATCATGTTCGTAATATCTTTATTTTTATCACTTTATTAATATGTTACATTTTTACTTAACTATAGTATATATTATACATTTATTGAATTTTGAGTTTAAACTTAATGGACACATGTATTTATGAAAATTAAATTCTATATTTATAATTTCGTTTTTATTTTCGTACTTTCTTCAAATTTCATCAATGTTTATGATGATTGAAATATGATGGGTTAAATATGCTTTTAGTTTTTGGTCCCTATTTCAAACTTTGTACGTTTTGATCCTTTTCCTTAAGGAAATTATAATTTTTGATCCTCCAAAATAAACGGCATTAAAAATCAAGTGAGGTGGATAACGTTTGGCCAGACTGGAAACTTTGAAACTCTCTCTACAACATTTAATATTTTTTAATGCAAAGTCAGTGGTCACACACGAACGTCAACACACATCCACTAACTCGGGCTATCGCTGGAGACGTTTGTTACCGCCGGGAAGCCATTGGAGTTTCCCTTCCTTTTCTTCTAATCATTAGGGTTTCTTTCTTCTTTTTCAATCTCTGCAACGTTAATCATGAACGATAAAGGCACCATCACTGTCCACTCCAACCAGATTCGCCGCGGGTGGCATATGGAGCCATCGAGGTGTCGTCAACGCCAGCGTCTCCTTCTTCGATCGGTCCGCACCGGTCGTTGCAGCTTCAAACTTCAATCCCAAAACACAAAACAGTCAAATCTTCCGGTCAAGCTTTTCTCTCGCATCTCCCATCACCATGAACTTCACTGGCTTCAATTGGGTTAGTCTAGAGTGAAGAAGATATACCTCGATGTGGGAAGGTTAAGATCCATATTAGAGAACAAAGTGTGTGCCATTTGTGAAGAGTGTCGTGTTCTTTCTGTTGAGACCGCAAAACATAAAAGAAATTAAGGTTATTAATCTAATGAATTGGTGGAAGTGTGGCGTTTGAATGTGGAGAAGGAAGGTTTTTTGTGAAATTAATTTCCGATGTATTATTATAATAATTTTTTATTTAAACAAAACCATCTGAAATACATTATATAAGTAGTCTCAATATTAAGGAACAATCTATATAGTTAACTAAAAGTCATATTAAAAGTTATTTATAATTATTTTAACTACGCATCTATTAATTAAATTAAAAAAAGAACTATTGAATTGAGTGAAGAAGAGGGTAGAGTTGAGAAAGAAGAGAAAATGTGGTCCAGTGTGAGGTGTGTGCAAGGCAAAGCTGCAGCGCACTTTCTCTCTCAACCAAACAAACAACAAGGCATCGTTGTTGACATAATTTCTTGGAAGTCCACCCCTTCGTTTTTCCCTGTTTTTTTTGAAAGAAAAAAGTAATTCAAGCTCGTGGTTCATAAAGCTCAATACAGGTCAAAATTTAATAAACGACCTTCGATTTCAACTGTAGGTTGAGACTTTTTGGTTGCTTTTATCTGCAATTTCCCGTAATCGTACATTAAAACCTTGGTAGATGTCAAAACTGGGTCATACTTGCATGATGCTCGGAAGAAAAGGAAGGAAAACTCCGGTGACTTCTCCGGCAGCAACAAACGTCGTCGGCGACAGCCTGAATTAGTGGAGGTGTGTTGGCGTTCGTGTGTGTCCACTAACTTTGCATTAAAAAATATTAAATGTTGTAGAGAGAGAGTTTCAAAGTTTTCAGCGTGGCCAAACGTTATCCACCTCACCTGATTTTTAACGTCGTTTATTTTGGAGGATCAATAATTATGGTTTCCTTAAGGAGAGGGATCAAAACGTACAAACTTTGAAATAGGAACGAAAAACAAAATCGCTTGATAGTTGAGGGACTAAAAACATATTTAACCCAAATATGATTTAACTCAAGAAAGCATAATGGAAAAATAGGAAAACTAGAACTAGATGAAAGTAATATCTATTTATAAAACAAATGAACACAAAGTTTCTCTCTTTCCTGTGACTTTTTTTTTTTCTGTTTTGTCTCTCACAAATGTGAGAATCATTATGAGTCGACATTAATTTTTTTTGACATTAATGTTTTTTGGTTTAAACCCTCGATTGGTCCTCATTTTTGTATGGTAATCTCATTTGGGTCCTCATTTTTGAAATTGTTTCAATTGGGTCATATTTTTTGTAAAAATGAGTCAATTTTATCCAAACCGTTAAATGCTCTCAGACGACGTTAAGTTTAGCTGAGATGTATTTTATATTTTGATGGCGTGACATTGTGCATTAAAATTGAATAGGTGATGTGTTTCAAATCATCAAATCCACATGGTGTCGATGCTTCTTCTTCCCTCCAACCACTGAGCACCTTTCTCCTCTTCCGCTCCTCCGCCCAAACTGCTTCCTTCCCACTCCCACCCTCAAACCCTCACTCCCCAGACATACATCCTCTTCTTCCTCTCAAACTAAAAACCTGCCAGGAATATGAAAACATCTTAACAACTAAAACATAAAAGACATATATGCATGGACATTAGAATGAACAATTGGAATCTGAAAAAGTAGCAAACCAAAAACTGTAAAATGCATCAAACCTAAGGTAAAATAGCATAATGATAGTAGCAGAATTAAAATCACAAATGTAATCATAATAAAGAATGGAAATTGCAGAGAAAGTAAATCAACAATAAAGATAAACCCTAAAATAGTCAAAACATCACAAGAATTCAAATTGAAGCAAGAATCGTAATTGAATTGAAAGAATCATGCAAAAACCAAAATTTTATTAAACACAAAATGAGATTTACAAGAAAGACCCGCTATACACTGAGAAAGACCCCCTTTTATAAGGTCAAAAGAAAAGAAAGTGAAAGAGAACCTCAACTTTGACGCTTGGCGCATCTCTTCAATAAGACGACCAACCCTTCTTTCGCTTCTTTCTTTCCCTCTGAACCCTCTGATAATCTTCACTGATGCAAGCTTCTCCCCATGTGCCATGATTCGTCTTCGTTCTCCTTTGGGCAACGACACACGAGCACAAGACAAGCTTCTCTTCATCTCTCTCGCTTTCTCTTCTATCGCTTTCTCCTCTCTCGCTTTCTCTTCTATCGCTTTCTCCTCTATCGCTTTCTCACACGACGATAGTGTTTTTTTTGTTTGAGAGGGAGAAAGGATGTGTGTCTGGGGAGTGAGGGTTTGAGGGTGGGAGTGGGAAGGAAGCAGCTTGGGCGGAGGAGCGAAAGAGGTGAAAGGTGACCAGTGGTTGGAGGGAAGAAGAAGCATCGGCGCCACGTGGATTTGATGATTTAAAACACATCATCCATTCAATTTTAATGCACAATGCCACGTCATCAAAATATAAAATACACCTCAGCTAAACTTAACGTCGTCTGAGAGCACTTAACGGTTAGGGTAAAATTGACACATTTTTACAAAAAAAAATGACCCAATTGAGACAGTTTAAAAAATGAGGACCCAATTGAGATTACTGTACAAAAATGAGGACCAACCGAGGGTTTAAACCTTTCCTTTTATATATTTTGGACATCTCTGTTACTGAAGTTTATTGTCAGCACTTATGAACGTTGTGTTTGAAATTACAAGCATTGTTGGTTAAATGTTATCTTTAACGCAGTGTTCTTGAAGATATTTGATTATTAAGAGGCGAATGCGATGAAATGAAGCAAACTTGGTGTTCACTTTCGTCAATTTGCGATGACGGAATTGAGAGGATTTGTGGGATACATACTTTTTGTATCACTCACATATATGAGATGATTTGTAGAGAATTGAAAGCAAATCTCATCTTTGCTCTTAGTAAATATCATGATATCAATTGAGAAAAAGAAAGATGTATTTGGTTATGGGGTGCGTATTCAGTTATACTATAGAGTGAGAAGAAAGTTGGGTGTTGTATTCGATTCTGCTTTGTTGTCTTCGGTTCCAGCGTTGGTGTGTGAAAACTGGGCGCATATGGAGGTCATTTCCGAGCAAGAAACTCGATCTGAGGTGGCTGTTGTGTGTGAACCTGAAACGTTTAGGGGAAGAGGTGGACCGATCTACACCGGTTGGTTCTTCTTCTACATTTGGTAACGAGAGCTTGGGGAGTGAGACAGAGTCTTCATTTGTTTCTCCGGTGAGTCGGATAGTGTCGTTGAAGATAATTCTAAGTAGAGAGAAAAAGGAAAGTGTTTCGGGGTGTGTGGTGGGTGGGTGCAACTCCACAACCAACGAGTTAGATGCATAATGGGAAGAGTGTGACTTGGGGAGTTGTTCATGAGGATAAATCAGAGGTGATGTGGTGGTGCTGGATTCTGAATTGCAGACTGGGAGGAATCCTCGTGTCATTTACCACTTATATGAAGAAACTGAGAGTTTAATAATTATTTTTAATTATTTATTTTTTACAATTAAATATAACATTAACAAATTATTAAATAATAATTAAATATAAAATTAATATAATAATAATAATTAATGATAATTTTTTATTTTTTATAAACATTTTTACAATTAAATATAACATTAAAATTTAGGTTTAATAGGTTCGGAGGTCCCTATGTTTGCGGGTTCGTTTCACTTGGGTCCTCTAATTTTAGAAATGATCAATTAGGTCCCTAATTTAACAAAATTGAGTCAATAATACCCTTTCCATTAAATGTATTGGACGGCGTTAACTTGTTAAACAGGTGGCATGCTGAGTCATCATTTTATTTGCAGGTGGCAGAGTTTGAGCTTAATACGTGGCAGAACCAAGAATGACGAGAGGCCTTCACAGATATTTTTTTCTCTTTCTCCATTTTCTTCAAAACTTTCAGTCTTCTGTGGTTCATCTTCTTCAAGCCGTGTGCCGCCACGAGCTGCCGTCGGAGCAAGCGTCATCGGAGAGCAGAGTTGATGGCCAGATCGAAGAGGAAGCGGTAGGGTTGACCATATGGAGGCTGCCTGGCGGCGGATTCGCCGTGGGTAGGTTCGCCGGTGAGAGCCACTTGCCGGTGGTGTACACGGAGATGGAGAATGGTGGGAATTCGAGCGAAGGTTCTAGGAGAATCTCTCTGTCAGTTGGAAGCGGGAGAGTGAGGGAAAGTCGAGGTGGAATTGGCAAAATGTTCCGGAATTGGTTTGGGAGAATTGGGGCTTTGACTACAAGCCGTAGCCTTTCAACTTCGCTCTTCAGTAGAAGAAGAAGTTCCATGAGAACCTGGGTTTTGGAAGATTGATTCGGATGGAGTTGTATTTTGAAAGCAAGTTTTCAAATTTCAGTTTTCGAATTGAGATTCTTACTGTAAATAGGCATAGAAGTGGGTACTATGTAGTTAGAAGATGTCGTGCCGGGTTTTATTCTTTCTCCAGAATTCATCACCGAAGGGGACTCCAGAGAAAGATTGCTCTTGCTGCATACCACACCATTGGGGAAGAAGCCATGCTAAATTACTTGATTTGTTTAATGTTGATATGTATTCGTCGCATATTCTTTGTAAGCATTGTTTTTAGTTAAATTTGGTATGTTGATGATGTGGGTATGGATTTGCTGTATCCGCTACCAGTGGGGTTACTGGTTCACTCCTTCCAACTTGGCAGTGCTGGCTATTCATTTTTGTTCAATTCTGCGTGTTTGAATGATTGATTTATTTCATTATAAGTAAAATATTTACTATTTATTCAACACCTTTCAATATATAATTTATTCATGCTGAGATCAGACTCCCCAAGAATCGGACCACGCTCTGGCTGGGAACATTCGACACCGCCGAGGAAGCCGCTCTGGTGTACGAGAAGGCCGCGTACAAGCCACTCCATTCCTCCGTTGACGCGAAGCTTCAGGCCATATGCGAAGGCCTGGCTGAGATGCAGAAACAGGCGAAGGCCATATGCGAGGGGTCTGAAGGTTCTTCCTCCAAGAATGGATCTATGAAGGATGTACTGAAAGAACAAACCTTGTCCCAGGAAACTTCAGGATTAAACAATTTTGCGAATTTTAAACAATTAGGATTAGAAAGGAAAAGAGAATCTGAATCCAAATTAAAAATTGCAGAAATTGTCACGTATTAAGCTCAAACTCTGCCACCTGCATATAAAATGATGACTCAGCATGCCACCTGTTTAACAAGTTAACGCCATCCAGTGCATTTAACGGAAAGGGTATTATTGACTCAATTTTGTTAAATTAGGGACCTAATTGATCACTTCTAAAATTGGAGGACCCAAGTGAAACAAACCTGCAAATATAGGGACCTCCGAACCTATTAAACCTAAAATTTATCATGTTATATTACTTCAATAATTAGGGGCATTTTGGTAATCTTTAATTTCTACTAATTAAACAATTTTTTTTTATTTTTCACATCAATCAAATCCTACACTAATCCTCACAAACTTTACTTTCAAATCTATTCTCACTTACTTCTAAATCCACTCAAATAAACAACAAAATTTATTCTTAAATTCTCTCAAATTCATTATGTTACTCTCTCTCAAATCATCTCTCTCACAAAACGTGTGAACAAAGCCTAAAGCCTTATGAGTTTTTGTGGTTAGATGGATAACTTTACCAAGGTAAGGTGTAGTATGCATGCCCTGCAACAACTAACCTTATGTTGGTATAGCATGAAGTAGTAAGAGTTGTTTTCTTAGGAACAAAAACTTTGCTTCAGCTTTCACTTGTAAGTGATTTGCAGTAAAAGTTCTAACATAGTAAAAGTTGTGACATAATAAATATGCAGTAAAAGTAGGCAACAATTTCAATATTGAATATTCAAAGAAATAAAGAAGATTTTGATTTGCATTAAAGCAACCTTTTCCAAAATGGGCTACACACTCAAAATGTCATCCGATTTGGCAACATTTGAATTTATAACCGGGACAAAACATTTGATTCCAAAATTCAACTAAATATTAGGGTGTACTAAACAACTACATATATAAATTGTTAAAGTATATAACATGTCTCCGTATGACATATGATAGGTTATTTATCATTGACAGAATTTTTATGGAGAATTTTAAATTTAATTTTTTAATATATATATATTATTCACTTTAAATGAGTAAAATCATTGACAGAATTTTATTTTTTATATATACATGTATTATTCACTTTAAAATTTTGAATTTTTATCATCAATTTATTCTTGAAAGATAATTTGAATTCATATATAAAATTGTTGTAAAATCTTCTAAAAAAATTCATCATACCAAAATCTAGAATAGATGTAATAACATATTAGTCTCATGAGTAAAATATGCTAAACTTCATTTTTTTAGGAGATCTTTCGAAAATTTCAAAACGAGACTCATCTCTTAGACAAGAAAATCTAATTGTTATTAAATTTCACAAAACTAAGGGTTATTTATGACGAACTTCACAACTTTTAACCTCCTGAATCTTCTTGTAGTTCTTCTACAAGAACTTCTTACAATGTTATTTCTTTGATAACACAAAATGTTAAAGAAAATTATAATAATATTAGGTTACATGTTCTTCTTATGGATCATTTTCTTCCAATTATAGAAATATTTTTGTGTTACTCAATAAGAAAGACAAGTGATTCGAAATAGTTTTTGTCTTTGGACGAGAAACTAAAAGTAATGTTATTGTTTTTATAAGAAACATGATTTTCTTTCAAACTTATAAACACTAGAAATACAACCAATAGAAAAGGTTTACACACATTGTGGCGACAACAATTTTAACACTAAACAAGAGACAAAATCAAAATTTTTACATAATTATGGAGACCAAGATATTCGATTTGACTTAACAATATTGATGACCTTGTTGGAGCAATCTAATAATGACAATAAACAAAAAGCCTATCTATTGTTAATCAAGTTTGCTTTATCATATCTTCTTGTACCAACAAAGGTAAGTTTTTTTACATCTAATAATTTCATCAAAAGAAAAACTTTAATCACCTGTATCATTGAATAAGGCACAATTGATCATATATCTTCTTCTCTTTTTATTTTTTTTCTTATAACCAAATACGACGTATAGTTGTTAGTTTGCCTAATGGATCTAAGGTTATGGTTACTCATGCTGGCACAATCAAGTTCAATTACTTTCTTAATTAAAGATGTATTGTATATTCCTAATTTTGCATATAACTTAATTTCTATTTCTAAATTCATTTTTGTTTTCAGTTATCTTTAATTTTGATTTATTTGTTATCTAGCATCAGAAAACCAAAGAGAAGATTGTTTTAGGAGACAACAATAATGTTGATCTTTATATGTTTAAAACTTTTATACATTATGCAAAATTAATTTTGTAAATGACATATTCAACTTAGATATCTTTTTACCGAGATACTTACAATTATGAAACATCAACATCCTTATATATTATTCACTAAAACTTATAAATATGACATTTGTCATTTTGTTAAACAAAATAAATTACCTTTTCCTCTTGGTATTTCTCATGTACGTGAATCTTTTTAATTCAACTCATTTTGATATTTGGGATCTATGTTCAAATTCTCTGTTGAATGTTGATAGATATTTTCTTACTATAATTGATGATCATACTCTATATACTTGACTCTCTTACGAAAAATAAGATTGAAACTAATATACACTTAGTAAATTTCATTGCCTTTATAAAAAATTAATTTGTAAATATTTTAGTCATAAATTTTGATAATGGATTTGAGTTTGATATGAAAATTTATTTTAATTTTAGGGCATTACATACCAAACAAGTTTCATTGAGCAAAATGGCTGTAAAATAGAAACACCAACATATTTTAAATGCTACATGGCTTAATCTTTAAATTTAATCTTTCTATGCAATTTTGGGATTACGCTTTCAATTATGTAGTTCATTTGATAAAAGTGTTAATTTGACTTAAATTTGTGTTTTCATATGTTTATGTTACATGTATTCTATCAATCCTTATAGAAACAAACTTTATCCTCGAGTGAAATTTTTCTTAATTCTAAACTCATTACTAAATGTTGTATTGTTTGAGATACTGAGTCTCGTAGCACCAATTTTTCTCAAGTGTTGTCTTTTGTGAGGATCAATTTCTTCATACACACTCTTATAAGAAAATCAATTGTTCTTTGCTTATTCTTTTATTTGTTTGTCCTAATGATTAAGTCAACTTCAATAATGATTTTCTTGAAAATTTTGATACTATTACAGAAATTTTCAATAATCAAACTATTGTTGAAAATGAGACTGAAGATTTTGAGTCTGATATTGAACAATTAACTCTCAAAGATCCATCTATTCATGAGTATCTTCATGATTTTCAGATTTATTCTACCACTTATGACAATAACAATAAAGTTAAGTATCAAATTGAATCTTTTGTATCTCTTTATAGACTTTCACCTTCTTTTATAAGCATATTACCTTTCAATTGATGCCAATATTAAACAAGAAAGTTATGAAGTTGCTTCTCAAGAAGAAATTTGGATAAAAATTATGAGTGAAGAGTTTGTAACCTTGAAAATGAGTAAGACTTGGACTACAACTTCTCTTCCTGAAAACAAAAATTGTTATTGGCTATGGGTACACAAGTTAAGTATAATTGGTTCGGTAAATAAATAAATAAATAAAATATATATATATATATATATATATATATATATATATATATATATATATATATTTAAAGTTTGTCTTATTGCAAAATGTAAAGGGACTAGATTTTATTGATTCTTTTTCTTTATAGATAATTAACTATTGTTTATCTTTTTGGCTACTATACATAATTGGCATCTTAAATACAAGGTTAAACCCCTTTACTTGTCCCTATTTATGTGGCTTTTTCTCATTTTAATTCCCATTTTATTAGAATTTTGAATTGAGTCCTAAAAAGTACTAATTTGAATCAATTGAGTCCTGATGAACGGGTCGCATCGCTCACAAAAATTGTGCACGAAAATATGCAGTATAGCTAGGATGTGACTCTTAGGTCGTCTCTCAAGGACCAATATTGTGGCTCAGTCTCAGATTTACACACGAAGGTGGGGGGTTTGTGAATGTTTTGTGCGGTAAATAAAATTTAAAACTAGACTGGAATTTAAACACAACTGAAATTAAAAACACTGAAATAAATTTTAAGGACAATAAAAATAAACGGTAAAAGATGGTAAAAACGGAAAATGGAAAATTACGCAGTGTTTGAAATTAAAATGCTGGAACTGTAAATATGCATAAAACGTAACAGCAGACGGTAAAATGAATAAATAATAAAATAAAATCACTTGACTGAAAATGAAATTCAAAATTCAACATTAAAATAAAATTCTGAACCATAGAAGTGAAAATGAAATGAGCAATGCTTCAGAAATTAAAATTACAATTGCACTGTTTGAAATGGAAATGAGAGAGGAAGAGGCAGAAGCCTCCTCCAAACCATGACTTCTCCTATACTACTTCTAAACTACACTAAAATCTAATACCCCTTCTTTGCTCTTGCTGCTAATTTATATTGTCAAAACTCTGGTCATCCTCCTTCAATTAAGCAATTTGGATTTTTGTCTTGGTAGCCCGTGACCTTCATGCAATTCCTTCCAACTGCAATCCGTTGCACACCATTCTTCTCTTCCACGGTTGTGACACCTCAATTCACACGTTGCTCTTCTTTTACATGTCCATCATTCTCCAAAATGTTTTGCAAGTGGCAGCTGCTCCCAACTCTTCCTCCTTCCTTCCATCTGAGGACGTGATCTTTCTCTCTTCACGTGATGGACATGCACCCCTTAAATAAAAGGAATTCACCATTTCTTCCCGACAACTTGTCTGTACCGTTTCACTTCACTAGAATTGTGCTTCCTGTTTATTTTTCCAGCCGTGAGAAGCTCTTTTTACTCTTCACCTTTGCCTTGGTACCGGGAAGTGCAGCACCTTGTGCACCACTCCAAAATTAAAAGAACCATAAGCTTTCTTTCTTTACAAACGTGGTCCCCTATATGGGTGTCTTTTACTTAGAAAAAAAAAATTCCTTAACATTGTTGCAATGGTTCGTGACCTTTTCTTATGCTTCATACCAATTTACAAATTTAAATTCCAAAAGCTTCATGTAGGCCGTGGCACACCACTTCCTTTCATAATAGTAGTTTAATAGAATTCATCATTCCCGTGAACGTAAACTTTTAAATTGGTGGCCCATCACCATTTGCTTTGAAAGAAGATTCCAACCTTTGAATGTTTTACATAATTTTCCAATGGACCCTACCTATTGCAAATTATAATTGGAACATGATATAGCCGTGAATTGTTAAGAATTATAGCAGCCACTTTCTCTAAAAAAAAACGTGAGTTGCAACATGGGGTCCCTTTTTGATTCCAAAGCACTTCTTTGTTGGATGTTTGCTAAAAGAACTTGTGCAAGCCGTGACTCCACTTAGTAATAATAAAATTTAGCACTTCATTTGGACGTGAATTTTAACTTAAGTGGTGGCCCTTTTGATTGGTCTTGTGCTTTATCCTTTTGCAAGATTCTTCATTTGAAAGAAATTAGTTGCAACGTAGAATGTAATTGCCCTGACCATTTTGTGTGTACTACCGGACTCTTCAAAATTAATTTTGTTTGGCCTTGATGTCCTCCCAAAAATAAAATTGGCATCTCTTCTCTTATTTCGGCGTAAAGTGTAATTGATATAGCAATTTCTTTTGACCTCCAAATATCCCAAAATATTTCCAAAATTTCCCTACACTCAATAATGTAAATAATTAGTCTCAGACAATTCAAATTAATTAAAATAAGAATTTCTGATCAAATTAGGCACAATTCAGAAAAATGGGAAAATACTGGATATTTAAGCACAATTCCCTTATTAATTCTAGTACAATAAACTAAGTGAAGTGAAGAAAATAATGATTCATCAAAATAGACCACACTTAGTCTTTTGCACTCCTGGGCAAAATTAAGACACAAATCAGGGAATAGTTCAAAGGACTTTCAGAGGACGTGACACAAATGCAGCATACAGAAAATAAAGACTAAAGAGAAGAATAAAAAGAATTTACAGAATTCTCAAGAATTATGGACTGATGAAAGAAGTAGAAATTTTCCAACACAAAATCAAGAAAAGCACATACTTATAGAAATCATCCAAGCAATTCACAGTATGGCAAAATAATTAATCAGCTCAAGAGGTGATTTAAAAATAACATAACCTCACAGATGCACTAATAGTGTTTCTCTCAAGTGTTTAAGGTAAATAAATTCAACTCAATGTACTCAAGAAAACAAACACAAGTAGACTTGGCAAGCTTCTAATATCAACACTTAAAACATATGTATGCTCAGATCAAAAGGTCTTTCAGGGTTGTAATGGGGCCAAGGACAGGGGAGGATAAATTTGGATAAGTAGCTATAGCTCAGAAGAAATAGAGGTGCACTAGGGAAAAAAAATGTAAACACAGTGAAATCTCACCCAAACCTCTAATTCAATCCTCTTCTCGACTCCATTATTCACAAAATTATTTTTCAATTTTTCTCTTTTTCTCATCATTTTTTTTTATCCTGTCTTCTTTTTTTTTTTTTTTTTAATCACACAACAGGATATAAATTATCATTTTAAAACATGATGAGGAACCAACTAGCCAATTCATCAGAATTCCCAAGGAGACCACACTTATTCTCAAAATACTTCTATAGCTCCAGCCTTTCCTAAGGTTAAGGTAATCATTTGTTTTTCACTTAGGATCAGTGTATGAGCTTCAACACAAAGAAATAGATACAGTATAGGCTCAAAAGGGGTATCAAAGGATAATAACAAGGTAGGCTTATTTGGCTAAAGAGGCTCAAGAACAAAAATGCCTTTATCATTTCTAAACATGCATATAAATAAGGTATATCAAAAAGAATCAAGCCAAAGCATATGTGCAAGCAATCAAGATACATATCACACAAGAAAGAAAATAAAGTGGCTCAAATCTCACACAGGGTATTTGTCACAATCAAATCAACCTCTCAAACGTATAATCATCTTTCCAGGCAGAGAAAAGCAAGGATTACAAACTATAAGTATTAAGTAAGTGAAGGAAAAATCTACAACTTAGACCTCATCCAGAAATCAAGAGAAAAATGTAAAATTTATTGCACACAAAACACACTAAAAACCACTTAAAACAGAAAAAAATTTAACACTCAAAACAAAAAATTTAACACACAAAATACAATCGAACAGAAAAATCAGAATTTCTTCCCAGTAGACCACACTTAAATCACACAATGTCCTCAGTGTGTTACAATCATCAGATTAACAATTTCAGAGCAGCAAATAATATAGACAAGTGCAATAAAAAGTTAAGAAAAATGGGAAGAAATTTTTCAGTAACATCCATCAGTAGATGTTATCAGGGACATCCATCAGCAGATGTCTAAAACACCTAGCACCCATCAGTAGATGCTAATAATTTTTATTATTATTATTATTATTTATTTATTTTTTTTATTTTTATTTTTGAAAAGGATGACCTGTACTGTGACAACAGTCTCGGTGGCAAAGACCGGAACTGTTGCTACAGTGGCAGAGCTTTGACTACAAAAGGTCCGCTCCTCCGCGTTGAGCAACATTTCTGAACGCTCATTCTCTCTCTACTTCTCTGCTCTCTCAACTCTCTCTGCTCTCTTCTCTCTCTGCTCTCTCTGCTCTCTCTCGAGCGTCTGGATCTGCGAGGAAGCCTCTCCACCCTGCGTCTGCTGAAGGTCTGAGATCTGCGCAGAGCCCCTGTCCCTGCGTCTTCTGAAGAGTCTGAGTGAGATCCGCGAAGAGCCTCTGCAAGCCTACTTCCCCAGGTAAGTCCTTCTTCTCTAAGGATCTCCCTTTCTTTCTGCTTGCTTTACTTTTCCTGCTTTCCTTTATTTTTCTTCTCTGCTTTCCTCTTTCCTTTTCAGTATTTCCTTTATTTTTCATCTGATCTCTTGCCTGCTCTCCCTCTTTTCCATTTTTTTTATTTTTATTTTTTTGTAATTTAAACACTTAAACACATAAAACACAACTGTCTAAAAACTTAAGGGGTATATCGGCTGGAAACCAGACGTTAATCTCCCTTCGATTGAAGGTATTGCAGAGACAATCGGGTAGAACAACGCCACGTACCCCACTTAAAACTAAATAAACACATAAACATAATATACAAGAACAATATGGACAAGAACAACCGGACAACTGGACATAGATCCGTTTAGGATCCTTTGCGAGGACCGTGAAACAGATCTGAGACCAAAAACTGAAACATCAAAGCATGACTGGACAAAATAAATCTGAAAGGAAACAAGAACAAATAAAGAAAACACTGAATTAAGAATCTAATGTTTTTATGTTTTTTTTTTTTTTATGTTATGCTTTTTTTCTTGTTTTTGTTCTTTTTATATGTATTTATTTTTTTATTTATGTATTTAAGTATTTGTATATTACGAGAGGAAGGATGAGTGATACGGAATCAGAGAGATATACCAGTCAACGGTGGCGTCCTACCGACGATCAAATCAAGATGATGACCAAAATATTCAACTATGGGGTCACACACCCAAGCCGAGCGCAAGTCGTCGAGATCGCGTCTCGACTAAGGGCTTTCGGCGAAGCCACTGAATACAACGTACACTGCTGGTTCAACAACCACGACAATCGGGTCAAGCGCTGGCAAGCGGAGATAGACCCCACTGGCACTCTCTTTTCACAACTGCCGCTATATATGTACGGTAAGACCCTGATCACACCTCAATTTTTATTGAAAATTTTCACTTCCTCTTCTATAATTAACACAAGTTATTTTTATTTTTTATTTTTTTATTTATTATTTTTTTTTTGTTTGAAAGAAAACAACTGGGTGATTATGAGGGCACCGAGGCTGCTGAATCTGTTTCCCGTTCCGATCATCATCGATGACGACAGAAATGAACGAGAAATTCCTCCACCAAAGCCTCCTGTATTTCGAACCAGAACTCCCTCAACGGAGCTCTCCCTTAGACCACCACAACCAGCTCGAGAATTCTTCCAGTTTTAATGTTTTATGTTTTTTTTATTTTTATTTTTTTTTATTTTTATTTTTTGTTGTTTTTGTTGGTCGAGAGTGGCCAGAATTAAGGACTGTAATATGAACACTTATGTTTTTTTTTTTTTTTTTTTTTTTATGTTTTTAATTTTTTATATGTTGTTTTTTTATGGTCTGTAATATTTAACGATCACTAAAGATCGACCCCCCGAACATCTTTTATTTATATATATCTACTGCAATTTCAATTTCAGTTCTGTTCAATTTCCATTCACCAATACTGTAATTTTTGTTATTATGAATGAAATCTTTTCTTAGTCTAAACAAAATTTTTAATCAATTAACCGTATAAAAACAACTAAGAAATTATATTTACAGTGAAGGAAAATAAGGAAAAAAAATGAGATCTGAAGTGAAAATTTTTATTGGTATGAAATAATAAGATACTGAGGGTCGAAATAAAATCAAGGAATATGCAAAACAATTTTTTTTTTTTTTGAATTTTTGAAATTTTTTTTTTATTTTTTATAAGGATAACAATGTGAAAACTAAGAAAAAAAAATAATTATACATATCAGAATACAGATTTGGCACGCTTTTAAACAAAAAAATTTTATGACAAAATATTTTTTTTTTTAATTCATGCTCACAATTTTTAAAAATGAAATAAACACAACCATGAAAACACACCAGAAAAGCTAAATAATATGTACATAATGAGGAAAAAGAGTGCTCCCTGGTCATGGTGGCAGTTGCCAATTCTGGACAATCAGTGAGATATCTTCCACCTCAGGATCCGGCGAAGATGTCTTCAGGAGCAGCTCGCCCAGTACTGCCCTCTCACTTGAATCAGGACAAATCCCAGTAGCCACGCCACTTCTCCGAGCAAGTTGTTGAATCAACAAAATCTGGAGCCTTCTGTCCACCAGCAGTTGTTGAGTCTGTGACACCGGAGTAATAAGAGAAATAGCAGTATACTTTCCTTCATCTATCATTGTTTCCTCTATGTCAGTACCTGTATTCTCATTTACTTTTGTAACCTGGTCATCAAACTCATAATCAATAGCATCTGTTATGAATTTAGAATCTGTTTGTAACACATAATCAATTTCAATACAAATCGGGCAAGAACCAGATTCACAATCACATTCACAATTCTCAGAAAACTGAGTCAGATCAATGTTTTGTTCTAACTCTATCATGTTATGCGACTGCAAAATTCCTGTCTCAAAATCAATATTGACATATGCATCATCAACAAAATCCACATTCAGTGCAAAGCTATTATCAATGGAAAATTTATCACTGTAATCATGTTCATTCAACACAACATTTATACCAATGGTTTCAGAGACTAATACTGAATCAAAAACTTTAGAATTGTCAATCAAGTCTGTATCAGTTTCAATCCTAAAACCTGTAGAATCATTGTGCAACAAATCACAAGCAATTGAATGTATAGGCAGATCTGGTAAAGAGCTTGTAATCTCAGTTTCAGAATAAACATGTTTTTGCTCAGAATAAATTTTCTCATGAATTTCCAATTCATCAACTGCACATTCAAGTTGAGGTACGTTTACCTCCACGGTGGAAGATAAAAATGGTCTACCTGTCTCAACAGTGTTACTCATACCTGTCTGGTCCTTAAAATAATCATCAACAGTCTCAGGTGCAAGAGTGGCCATCTGCCTGATCTGATCACTCAGATTCTGCATGGCAGCTTGAGTTTCCTGCTGGAACTCCATGCTCTCTTGCTTGAACTGCATGTTCCCTTTTTGTAACTGAACGTTCTGCATGGTCATCTGCTCCAGTAACTCCTTTATTGTAGGCTCAGAAATCGAAGGCTGAGGAGTAAATTGAGCAGTAGCATCATAGAACTGCATCTGCTGTTCTTGCTGGACTAGTGGAGGCATCAAAGTATTCTGGAATGGTGGTTCTTGATATCGATACTGTGGAGCACTGTACCATCCCAAGGTAGGGTCATTCCCTCCAGGACCGTTGCTGTATCCATCTTGTGCAGGGAAAAATTCGATCAGAAAATTTTGCTCAAGATCTTCCCATCTGGTAATGAGTCCTCGAGGAAGACAATTCAACCAATCCTTAGCTGCTCCTTGTAATGAATGCTGAAACGCCGTCAAGAAAATGTAATCATCTGGGACATTTGGAGGTTTCATTGCAGAACAAATTCTATAGAAATTTGCCAAATGTTCATGTGGGCATTCTCCTGCAAATCCATGAAACTTAGGGAGCAGATATATCAGTCCAGCGCTTAGAACGCAATGAATATCATCCTTTGTAGGTGGGACCGGCTCACTAGGAGCGCTCTCAGTAATTTGAGGATGATCCATATAATTCCCGACATAGAAATCAACAGAATTATAATCAGAGTAACATGCAGAAGGAGAATCATAATTATGGGCATAGACAGAATAAGCATTTTTCACAAAATTAAAATTGGTAGACATGGAAAATAAAAATAAAAATTAAACACTAAAAATTACTAGACAAACAAAATACAACACATTTATACATGCTACAGGCACACACAAAACAGAACATAAAAATAATTTTATTATTATTTTTTTTTTTAAATTAATTTTTTTTTTTTTTTTTTAATTAACAGACAAAATACATACGACACACATACAAAAAATAGAACATCACAACACAATTAAACATGCTACAGGCACAAACAAGACAGAACATCAACAAAACTTTTTTTTTTTTTAAATATAACAACTAAATACAAAACACAACACAATAAAAATATAAAAGACAAAACATATATTAACACAACATAATCGAAAAACACAGCAAAAATCTAAAACAAAAAACCTGGAACTGAGTGACAACGCCGCCAAAATTTGCTGAAGGTGTCGTTGTCGCCTACAAAAATATACAAGACAAAACACACAAAACAAACATATTAACAGAACAAAACTTTATACAACAAAAATCTAAAACCAAACCTCCATTGGTCCCCGGCAGCGGCGCCATTTTGATGAACGGGTCGCACCACTCACAAAAGTTGTGCACGAAAATATGCAGTATAGCTAGGATGTGACTCTTAGGTCGTCTCTCAAGGACCAATATTGTGGCTCAGTCTCAGATTTACACACGAAGGTGGGGGGTTTGTGAATGTTTTGTGCGGTAAATAAAATTTAAAACTAGACTGGAATTTAAACACAACTGAAATTAAAAACACTGAAATAAATTTTAAGGACAATAAAAATAAACGGTAAAAGATGGTAAAAACGGAAAATGGAAAATTACGCAGTGTTTGAAATTAAAATGCTGGAACTGTAAATATGCATAAAACGTAACAGCAGACGGTAAAATGAATAAATAATAAAATAAAATCACTTGACTGAAAATGAAATTCAAAATTCAACATTAAAATAAAATTCTGAACCATAGAAGTGAAAATGAAATGAGCAATGCTTCAGAAATTAAAATTACAATTGCACTGTTTGAAATGGAAATGAGAGAGGAAGAGGCAGAAGCCTCCTCCAAACCATGACTTCTCCTATACTACTTCTAAACTACACTAAAATCTAATACCCCTTCTTTGCTCTTGCTGCTAATTTATATTGTCAAAACTCTGGTCATCCTCCTTCAATTAAGCAATTTGGATTTTTGTCTTGGTAGCCCGTGACCTTCATGCAATTCCTTCCAACTGCAATCTGTTGCACACCATTCTTCTCTTCCACGGTTGTGACACCTCAATTCACACGTTGCTCTTCTTTTACATGTCCATCATTCTCCAAAATGTTTTGCAAGTGGCAGCTGCTCCCAACTCTTCCTCCTTCCTTCCATCTGAGGACGTGATCTTTCTCTCTTCACGTGATGGACATGCACCCCTTAAATAAAAGGAATTCACCATTTCTTCCCGACAACTTGTCTGTACCGTTTCACTTCACTAGAATTGTGCTTCCTGTTTATTTTTCCAGCCGTGAGAAGCTCTTTTTACTCTTCACCTTTGCCTTGGTACCGGGAAGTGCAGCACCTTGTGCACCACTCCAAAATTAAAAGAACCATAAGCTTTCTTTCTTTACAAACGTGGTCCCCTATATGGGTGTCTTTTACTTAGAAAAAAAAAATTCCTTAACATTGTTGCAATGGTTCGTGACCTTTTCTTATGCTTCATACCAATTTACAAATTTAAATTCCAAAAGCTTCATGTAGGCCGTGGCACACCACTTCCTTTCATAATAGTAGTTTAATAGAATTCATCATTCCCGTGAACGTAAACTTTTAAATTGGTGGCCCATCACCATTTGCTTTGAAAGAAGATTCCAACCTTTGAATGTTTTACATAATTTTCCAATGGACCCTACCTATTGCAAATTATAATTGGAACATGATATAGCCGTGAATTGTTAAGAATTATAGCAGCCACTTTCTCTAAAAAAAAACGTGAGTTGCAACATGGGGTCCCTTTTTGATTCCAAAGCACTTCTTTGTTGGATGTTTGCTAAAAGAACTTGTGCAAGCCGTGACTCCACTTAGTAATAATAAAATTTAGCACTTCATTTGGACGTGAATTTTAACTTAAGTGGTGGCCCTTTTGATTGGTCTTGTGCTTTATCCTTTTGCAAGATTCTTCATTTGAAAGAAATTAGTTGCAACGTAGAATGTAATTGCCCTGACCATTTTGTGTGTACTACCGGACTCTTCAAAATTAATTTTGTTTGGCCTTGATGTCCTCCCAAAAATAAAATTGGCATCTCTTCTCTTATTTCGGCGTAAAGTGTAATTGATATAGCAATTTCTTTTGACCTCCAAATATCCCAAAATATTTCCAAAATTTCCCTACACTCAATAATGTAAATAATTAGTCTCAGACAATTCAAATTAATTAAAATAAGAATTTCTGATCAAATTAGGCACAATTCAGAAAAATGGGAAAATACTGGATATTTAAGCACAATTCCCTTATTAATTCTAGTACAATAAACCAAGTGAAGTGAAGAAAATAATGATTCATCAAGCCCCTACCGTTAAATTAGCTTAACAGAGTTAAATTTTTTATGACCTGGAAGTTGACATGACTAATTTGTTAAATGTGTCATTCATGTAGCTTTATACGTGGAATTTTCACAACATTTAACATTTAACCTAACTCCTCAAACAAATCTCCTACCTTGCCAAGAAGGCTTCCATCCCAGGACCTCCTTCGTCGTGCCCTTCCTAGGAAACACAATCCCATTGGTCTGCAATCCAACCAACGTTTGGGACCTTCAGTCCTCGTTGGCAAAGTCCTCCCCTTCGATAACTTCATTGTTTTCATCAAAGACACCGAACTCTCTCACAAGGTCTTCGCTAATGTCAGGCCCAATGCCTTCCACCTGGTGGGCCAACCCTTCGGCAAGAAGTTATTCGACGAACACAACCTCATCTACATGATGGGTCAAGAACACAAGAATCTCCGCCGTCGCATCGCCCCCAACTTCACCCTAAAGCCCTCTCCACCTACATCGCGCTCCAGTAGATTATCATCCTCAATCACCTCAAGTCCTAGGTTGCCAAAGCAATTATACCATTATAAAATACATATTATTAAATAATAGCAGAGTTGTTCTTTGTTATTGAATTTCAACATAGTTAACCAGATATAGAAGAGACCGAAACCAAGAATGTGAATGACTTTGACTAAAAATATAGGACGTGATAAATACAATTACAAGGAAAAATGAAATTTATTGGTCACGAAATTAAGGAAACGTTGAAGGGAAAACTCAAAAGAGTCCGAACATGTAGCATTGTGGAGAAAAAGGGAGGAGCTAAAACCAAATCTTAAAGAAGCAAGATCAAACTCCAAAAAATTGTCCTCCATCCGATACCCACCAATAACAATGGAAGTTGTTATGGGACTTCCAGGCTCCAAACCTGCATCCACAAACCCAAGGCATTGCACCGTTTTGTTAACCTTCACCATAGAATTTGCCCCATGGATTCTCCACTCAACCCCACCTTCAAGGACCAGATCTATTGTTGGCACATTCCCAACCATTCTCGAACTGAAGCACGCCCCAAACGGCACCACCGAAGCCACTCTCTTCATTTTCCTAAGCGTTGCTTTCTTCACGAAACCATCCATTAGAGGTCGATAGATTGAACTATGCAACCTATTGTAAGGAATAAAGGTGCTCAGTTTTGTGCCCTTGTTTCCCTATTTGCCAATAGACAATAGAGAGCTGTTAATGTTGATAGTTTTCTCGTCAAGCCCAAATTTGTTCAACTGTGGACCGACTCATCGAAATATTGGCCCCCTACACTGAGATGAGCAAAACCAGGATGCAGAACAGGGAAGGGCCTTCGTGTCTGATTGACTACTGGATGCAGGAAACACTCAGGGAAATCGAGGAGGCAGAGCTCACCAGAGAGTCGGCGACACTGTTCTTCACCGACTCCGAGATTGGTGGTTACCTCTTTTATTTTCTCTTTGCAGCGCAGGACGAGTCCACGTCGTCGTTGCTGTGGGTAGTGGCTCATGAGGTAGTGAGGTTTCGGCCGCTGGTATTGCATATCGCAGCAGAGAGGTTCGCGCAGACGGAGTCGTACACGATACGAAAGGGGACGATCGTGTTCCCGTCGACGTTTGAGTCGGCGTTTCAGGGGTTCCATGAACTTGAGAGGTTCCACCCGGAGCAGTTCTCGGAGAAGAGATAGGAGGACCAAGTATTAGAAAACGTTACTATTTTTAAAATGTTAAATAATGTAAAAATTCCACGACATTAATGACACGTTTAAAGAATTGTCTAGTCAATCTCGCACCTCATAATGATATGTCGACACACTTTACTTTGTGTACTTTCTAATGATTTGTTCAATGTGTATTGTTATTATAAGAAATCAAAATACATTTGGTATTCGTTGATTCTCAAATACACTACTGAAGATGCTGTTAGACAAAGATTCGTCACAGTACTATTGTTGAAAGATTATTGAAGAAATTCTAATCAAGAAATTATCATCATCTTGGACTAATAAACAACAATTGAAACACACACACAAACATATGTCGCTTCAAGAGCTCATTACGCACATTATTATTGAATATACCAAAAAAAAAAGTGTGCTACTACAAGGGCCAAATCCTTGTTAGCAAAAGCAACAATGGTAGAACTCAAACCTGCTCCCGAAAGGTAGGAACAAAAACTTGATCACAACAGGAAACAATTTTTTTGAAAATCTCGTCCTAATGGATCAAACCTCATCTTTAAGAAGAAGATTGCTTTGTATGTGGAAAGTCGAGATATCATGCACAACAATGCAGACATAGAGTAAGAAATGACAATCCTTCTAGACTGAATATAACCAAAGGATAAGATAAAATTGTTGTGGTTGTTTCACTAATAAATTTCATGATCAATGTAAGCAAGTAAGTGGTAGACTTTGGGGGCTACTAGACATATTTGTGCAAACATAAGTGTCTTAAGCTCCTATACTAGTATAGGGGATAGAGAAGAACATGTTTACCTCAATGATTCCAAGACAACTCTTGTCCTAAGAAAATGAAATGTTCTTCTTAAGCTCACATCTGGAAAGACTCTGGCCTTGAGTGGTGTGTTGCATGTGCCCTCTATCAGAGTTAATTTAATCTTTGTAGCATTACCAGGGAAAAACGTGGGTTAAAGTGTCATTTAAATATGACAATATTGTTATGAAAAAAAAATAATGTCTTCGTGGGGGAGGGATATTGTGATCAAGGTCTCTTTATATTAAATATTTTCGAAATTATTAATGAATCAAGTTTTTTGCATACATTGTTGACTCATAGATTAGGACATGTGAATTCTTCATATGATTTGAAATTATAATGATTAGGATTAATTAATATGCATGATAAATAGAATGGTAAGTTACATGTATGGAATCTAAATTACAAACAAAACCTATTATCATATAGATTGTTAAACTAATTTATCAAGGTTAATTCATACTAGCTGATTTAAAACAAACCATGTCTAAAGGCGATAAAAAATATTTTGATGATTATTCTAGATATACCAAAGTGTACTTAATCAAACATAAAGATGAAGTCTTTGATGTGTTTTTAACTTATAAAGTAAAAGTAAAAAATCAATTGAATAAGGAATTTAAAAAGATTAGATCATATAGAGGTGATGAATATATATTGTTTAATTAATTTTGTGTTAGAGAAGGTATTATCCTTAAAGTAACCCCACTATATTCTCCTGAGCCTAATGGAGTAACCGAGAGAAAGAATAGAACCTTTAAAGAAATGATGAGTGTCATGTTTATTAGATTTAGTGCACCTGATAACCTTTAGGGAGAAGCTCTTCTTACTGCATGTTTTTTACAAAATATGATATCTCATAAGAAAACTAGTAAAACTCTCTGAGTTGCGGGCGGTTATCAACCTAATTTTAAATATCTAAAAGTGTGGGGTGCCTAGTTAGGGCAATGTTACCTGATCTTAAGAAAAGAAAAATAGACTCTAAATCATTTGATTGCATGTTCTTAAGCTATGTTGAACATAATGTTGTTTATAGGTTTCGTGTTCTTAAAATTGAGTGTAATTCTATAGTAGAGAAAAAAAATGTCAAGTTTTATGAACATGTTTTTCTCTTAAAAGTTGATGAGACATTTGAACCTATTGATAATAATAGTAATATCATGGAAAAGGATTTGAAAAGAAGTAAAAGAAAAAGGAATAAACTTTCTTTAAAGATTATTTTTATACTTGTCTCATTGATGTAACTAACTTTGTAGAGAGAATGCTAAACAGTGAAATAAAGCTATCAGGACTAAATGTAACAGATGGGATTTCCCTTTCCTAAACTTCAATTATCGAATTTTAAGTTAAAAATGGAAGTGGGGCAAGGTTTAGGAAGGGTAAGAATTAATATTTTGATGTTTGTAATAATAGCATTGACGTGAAAGAAAGGTTCTAAGAAAACATCACGGAAGAAGGGACCAATATAGAATAAATGGCTACTAGACACCAAAAAGAGTCCAAAGAGTGTTCTCGTGAGTCGTAAGAAAGTTAAAAATAGGTTGAAGTTTAATTTTTACGATGGAAGTATTAAAAGGAATGTGTAGTGATGGGAAATGATGAAGGTGTATGACCCCAAAGCTGAAACCTCCTTTCAGAGCAGCACGTGAAACTCTTACCAATTCATTATTACCTCATTCTCTTTTATTCTATTTTTTTAATTAATTATTCTCCTAACTTTATTTCTTCCCCCAACATCAACCATCGCCTTTCACATCACGTCATTCCGACCATCCAATTACCCATGTCCTCTCATAAATTCAGGGTCAAAACGGTAATCATCAACTCCATCACAAACTTACAAATACAAACCCTTCCACACAACACTGCATGCAGTTCATGATGACTTCAAGTTGTAGAAAACCAGCTCCAAATGCACTTCATCATCGGTCATTAACAAGAAATTTGTTTCTAACACCCATTTCCAGCCAATCAAACAACCATATTCCCATTGCGCAATAGACAACGATGGTGGACCTAATAGCAATTCTGTTGCATGGTATCAGACATTGACACATGACCGACTCTTTCTTTACATAACAACCTATATAGTTCTAAGAATTTTATTTTGTTAGATGTCACGTAATTTGGTAAGAAATATGGATATGATAAAGCAATGAGAAGGTTGATTGGCGCTATGTTTGGTTTTGCAAACAATGATTAGCGTGTGATTGAACTGAGTTAATGATTTGGTCACATGCATTGAGTGAGTGGTTGGTATTGAACAGCAGGAACGAAGGTTTGGCCCATAGCAATAGGGGTTATTACTGTTACAACGACAGGTGAATGATTTGAAAAGGCTCGTGATGATGATTTGAGCACATTGACATGTTCCCTAGCTAGTAATGCTGAATCAGCCACAGCGTAGGTTCTCTCATTGAAGCCAAGTGTGTTGGTATTGCACAAAATCTCGGACCATCATGCATTCGTATTATGTATCATATGTTATAAAGTTGTCGTCATGCCATAATATGTGTTATATCATATAGTACTTATGAAATTCATGTCTGCCTCGGGAGTGGGTAAGAATTGTAGATAGTTGAGGGAAATTATGGGAAATATTTCTAGCCTTAAAAACTGTGTAGGGCCAACTCTATTGACGAGGATGTGATATTGTACCACTGTTGCCAGTTGAAATGAGTTAGGGTGTTGCCCCAAAACAAAAGAGAGTTTGGGTGCAATCATAAAGGAATGTATTTTTTTCAATACCAGCGTTTGTTTTTACTGGCTAACAGATTAAACAAGTGAAAGTTACCAGAATAGTGAAAAAAATGATTTTTTTAAGATTATTTAGTTGAAAATATTAGACTTAATAAATTTATAAACTTTCAAGTTGAATATACCTATTAAATTTGTGTAGTTTATTAAATCCTTAAAGATATAAAACTTCTTAGTCTACTTATATTTTTCTCATCATAATTATGTAACTTGAGAGTGAGTAGCTCTTATTATTTTGTTACCTTTCTTATATTCCATCACATATAATCTTATAATTTTATAATTTTACTTAACTCAAAAATACTATTATTGAGGATTTGAATAAAAGCTTCAATTTGAATAAAACCTATTCAAATTTTGATGAAAGGGTTAAATTTGTGTTTATTATTGATGTGAATGAGAAATTGTCTATATTTTGTTCAAATTATAAAATCATTAGTTATGATCTATCTAATTGTATATGGTTACAACACAATAACACAATGTAAATGTTATTTTTGTGAAGGAAAACATATGATGTAAAAATAAAACAACATTACTGTCCAAAGTGGTTTGTGTACAAGATGAGACTAAGGACTTTTTAGTTTAACTAGTATAATCTCTGAGGGAGCCTCTAGTATGATGAAACTTGTGGTGAAGTATCTAACATAATTTGTGATGGAGGTGCAACATGTTGCTCAATCATAGTCTGAACTAGTTCTGAGTAATCATGATTATATTTGTGTTGTAAATGAATCTCTCTTGTTAAGAATATAAATTGTGGTGTGGAAGTGAAATCTACTTTCTTAGTTGATATGCCTTCTTTGAAAGATGTCACTTCTATTTTGAATAATTTGTTGAGTTTACAACAATTTAATTTCACTCAGTTTAACATCTGTTCTTAATTATTTGATATCTAAAGAGACTTTTTTTTAGAGGAATTAATATAACTTATAAATGTACTAATATGTGTGATGAGAAATAATATGTCAATACTAAAAAGATACAAGAAAATCTTGTGAAGATAGACAAAAGAAATTTAATACTAAATCCTCTAAGAAAAAAACTTTTAATAATTAAAGACGTTGGAAGATTGGTTATGATAAATTTATATTTTTCTTGGTATATGAAGTTTAAAGTAGAATGATTTTCGTAAATAAAATTATAATTTTTTTGCATAATAGGTATTTTTTTAGTCATGATGTGTGAAATTTAATTTTATTATGAGTTTGGTATGTTCTTTAGTATTTCTTTTTATTCTCCGTGTAATGGTTAAAATTCCTATGAATTTATTCTAGAATAAGGGAGCAAAATGTGGTGAAATTTAATTAAACTAAGAAAATAATAATAATTTGCAATTATCTTGTTTTATATTTACATTTTTTAATAAAAATTTAATTTAAATATTTTCATTCATTTCCACTTTCTTCACTCATTCAAATAATACTTGTTTATTTGTATGTATTTCGTTCTCTGTTTTCTTAATTTTCCTGCACATCCTATCATTTGTTTTCTTGTCATCCAAACGTAAGTTGATGAAAAGTACAACTTTTCATTACAAGATTTCTATTTTATATTTCATGACATTTTTCTAGTAAATATTTCGTGAAATTTTCAAAATTGAAAGAAAACTCATTTTCTTACAAATTTTAACAGTGCATGTATACAATTTTTCTTTTAATTTTAATAGAATTATTCATAGAAATCATAACAAGCTCTATCAATAAATATATGTAATGGTATGTTTAAATGTAGTGTCAAGTTTTAGTGAAACTTCTTTTTTTTTTTTTTTTACATTTTCCATGTAACATAGAAATCTTATAATGAAACCCTATGTTAAGTGTAGTGTCAAGTTTTAATGAAACTTTTATTTTTTCATTTTCGATATGCTCAAAACACGGTTCATCTTTTTTTTTTTCTTGCTATATAGCATGCTCTAATATCAAATCTTCGTTTCTTCAATCTCGTAAATAAAGAAAATTCATTTTCCCTCTATATAAGCTTCCAATTTTTCAACTGAAAGGTTCCGATTCGTAATGGGTTTTCCTATGTCCTTTTTTACTTTTCATACTCTCTCATTAATTTCTGATTTTGTCCTCACTTCACATGTTTGCAGTTGCTTCACAGGTTCACAATTGCTTAAAACTACACTTTTTAGCTGACTAAGGAAGTTCTATCCCGATATTACACCAATTTAATAAATATATTTTGTTCACATACAAGAATTCAACAATTCCACACATTATTCCAATACTCAAATCTTAATAAAGAAATGAAAACTAAACCCCTAATTTCTAATTTCCAAAATAGAAACTTCTCCAAACTCAAACCATTCAACCAACTCTATATAAATTCACAAATTCATAAATACAAAAGCTTTAAGTTACATAATAAAGTCAAAATCATCATATAAACATAAATTATAATGTTAGATAGATATAACTTCCCTTACCTTATTTCCTGAAAATTATAAGTTCAAATATCATCTTAATTGTTTTCATCAAGTAAAACCTAACAAACAAACACATTGCAACAAACTCACACCTTTTTTATATAAAATCTCATGTGTATCCAAAACATTCCACATACAAACTATAAAGCGAGAAGAAAACTTAAAATCTAAAGAAAAAAAAACTTACCCCAAACAAAGTTAATTTTAAATTTTAAATTTGTGAATTTAAAATTTAAATTAATCTATCTTATTATTTGTTGTCACGTCCCATTAAATTCTCTGCTGAATCACCTCTCTGCTTTCATAAATGCACCTCGCCACACGTGCATTGCCATTAAAATGCACTCACTTTTCTCTGATGCACGTCCGTCAGGTGTCAGTTTGGAATGTTCTGAATTTGACAGTGGAAGCCAGGTGTCAACACAACAGAGAACGTCCGTTTGACTTGGGATGGAAATCGAATTTTCTAAAAACACCCCTTCCCATTCTCTGCAATGCACCATCTTCCCTTCCAAACTCAGACCTTTCTTTTCTCCTCCATCTCTCTAGAACCTTTCTTCTTCTCTCTTCTGCAACTCACCATTTCCTACTCTGATCGAACTTCAGGCACCGTGGAAGCAGTCCCGGAGCCATAAGCTACGTTTTGAACCGAACGGTTTTGGATTCTGAAACGGGTAAGTTTCACGTTCTTCATTGTTCTTCCTTAGCCACATGCAAGCCTCACTCTGATTTTTGCATGCATCTTCTCTGAACCAATATTGGTTTTCTGTAATTTTAGCTTAAGGAGTTTTGGGTTGAACGTTAAGGGTAGAAGAGATTGTACTGGAATCTGGTTTTCTTTCTGAAGAACGAACGCACACTACTAAATCCTGGTAAGGGAAGCTTATTAGATTTAATTCTTGAATTACGCTTTGTTGCATGATTGTTCTGTGATGTTGTACTGTGTTGGATGCATGTTATCTGAATTTTGTTAAGTATGATCTATGGTATCAGATTTTAGTATATGATTGGGATGATGAGATGATGTATGAGGAGTATGAATTGTACTATGATATGCGTGATTTAATGCATGAAAGTTTATACTGAAAAATGTGGTTACTGTATGTTGAGTTTGAATATGAAAATTCTATGAAAATGAACGTTCGTTATCGAAACGGTCTTTGACCGTTCGGTATTCTCAGTAAATTCTTTGAAGTAGTTGAACCCTTTCATTTGGAAAGGATTCTCTTTGAGGACGAACGCCCTCTTATACAAAACTTAACGTTTGAGCGTTCGGCCAAACGTAGACATCATGAGTGTTGTGTGAGAAATTGAGAAGCTTGAAATTCTACCTTTGGACACTTAGTCAAATTGTTAAACATAAACTTTAAGTATCTGACCTTATATAAATCCCAAATTTCTATGATTTTGGATCAGTGAATAGTCTCGACCTAAAAGCGTACGTCCTAAGTGGCGCTCGGTCTTATACCGAACGCTCGTCCCAAAAATGTAAGTGATAAGTAGCGCTCGGTCTTATACCGAACGCTCGTTCTTTCCGTAATCGCCAACGAGCTGAAATAGCATTCGTCTTGAATTCTCATAACGTTCGTCCTGAATTGTAATAGCGTTCGTCCATAAACTTAAAATAACGTTCGTCCTAAATTTCAGTACATTCGCATACCGCGTTCGGTCATTGACTGGTAAACGGTTTTCCCTAAGTGAATTGTTCTCGGTACAAATCTCCATTTGTCTTGTGGGGTTACATTCATTTGAATTCGGTCTAGAGCCTTTATACTTAACTTATTCTAAGTATTTTCGTATCGTACCAGAGTCAGTTCATTTAACTGATTCAAAGGAGTCTTTCTCGGTCTTGCTCTTGACGTTCGTCTTTTTATGGAAGTGGAACAAAGAATGAAAATGTTAATAGGAGTGATAAGCTGTCGTCGAAGCTATCAAATTAATACTACTTTTCAAGGCAACATCAGTATTGCAAAGTAGTATTCAAGAAGGTAGATAGGGCTAAAGTAACCCTGAGTCGTCTCCCAACGAACACAGAATTGCTTCTGAATATTTGACTCTTATGCTATGCAATGCTTATGAATAAAAATGATGTTTGAAGAATGTTTAAAGAACAAATAATAAACTTAAAAATAGTTATGATTAAATAGGCTAATTCCATTGCTTTTCCAAGATAGATTCGTCATCGGTTATTCTTAGATAATTGTTCAATTGATTATTATTTAAGTTTCAAATTAATTAAAGTACATTCTTAATTAATTTGAGGGCGATCATGCATTTAACCAAAGTAAATTCTCAATCAAATACAAAACCTTTCTAGATTATTCACAATAAATTCAACCAAAGTAAATTCTCAATCAAATTTTATTGTGTTTAATCATGTCTATTCTTAAATCTCTTAACCAAATTAAAAGTTAATCAATCAAAGTAAATTCTCAATTGATTATAGTTGAAATTATTACTACCAACCAAAGTACATTCTCAATTGATAGTAAAAACCATTTAATCATATGAAAGTTCCTAAATTAAATCAAAGTAGATTCTCAATTTAAACCTAGAAACCCTAAAACTCATATAATCAATATGCATATAGATTCAAACATATTATGATGCAAAAATCTTTGCTTTTAACAAGATAGAGAGATGAAAGACATAGAGAGAACAACTTAAATCAATAATCAAAGTAAACAATTGCATTAACTGAACATAACCTCAGAATCCGTCTTGGAATTACAGCAGAATAACCCTAGATGCTTAGCTCTCCATGAATGGAGTTGAATACAAGATGAAAGAAAAGTGAGAGGAGTATGAGAGAATGAATGAAGTGAAGTCCCCCTTCTTTGTGCCTCCCTTGGGTCTCTTTATATAGGCTTGATTGGGCTTGGACTTTGAATAGTTTGTTGATAAGATATTTTCTGTTGATATATTATATCTTTCAAATATTCATTAGATTAAATCAGTTTTAAAGAATATTTGATAGATATTAACTCAATTATCTTATATCTTATATCTTCCAAATAACTAAAAGATTTAGATAATGATAAAATTATTTGGAAGATATTTTCTGTTGATATTCCCAAATTAAATTCAACAACTGAATTTTATCTTTTAGATTTTCTGACTTTCCAAAATTGCACAAATACGCTGAAATTTCCTCTATTTGCATTAGCCCCTTCTGAATTTTCCACATAAAATCTGATTTTGGGCCTTGAATTGCCATTTGGACCAATAAAACTTATATTCTCAGCTGCACAAATAAACATTAGAACATCCAATAATAATTTATGTGCTAAAATTCACTTTTTACGTTTCTTTATTTCCTAAACCCAACAATTCCAATCATCACAAATTCACTTAAATAAACCATTTAAGCACAATTATCCCATCAAAAATTTGAATTTTAAAGCATAAATATGGGCATAAATATGCACTCATCAAGGAGGAAGTATTAAGATGTGTGAACACTATGAGAACTGAAATTGTGATTGTGGATTTTGAACGAGCGTTCCAGGGTGGAACGACTCTTGAATGGAAATTGAGATTTGTAAAGTATGAACGTGGTAAGCTTAGATGGTGGTTCATCCTGATATTCCGTGAGTACTCGTTCTCAAGTAGAGAGGGGTATGTCATGTGTGGGAATGGCAGGAGGTTTAGTCCATAAATGTAACTTGGACAGAAAAGACTAACCTCAGGTGGCTACTGATGAGCATTCCAGTTATCCCACCTGGGTGCACGAACGCCTTAGCTACACAAGATTCATACAGTCCAGACGGTCGGTCTAGTATCAGGATTTGGATTGAATTAATGAATGAATTGAAGTATGTATTGTGAATTACTTGATGTGTATTTGATATGTTATGAAATGTATGTTACTTGAATTAAATGTAATAAGCTTACCCTTGCGTTTTTCCATTGTGTTGTTTGTATCTGTACGTCCGTCTTGTCAATGCAATGATCATCCGTGTGGATGTGAGCAGAGGGAGATGCATCTTTGGAAGAAACACTTGAAGATGGACTCATTGCTGAAGAAAATCTAGTTGAGGTTGAAGTGAAGGCCGAACAGTAGCGCGTTCGGTTATACTGTTAGCTTAGTTAGGACAGCGGGCCGTTTTAGAACGAGCGCCCTTTTGCTTTATGTAAATACTTGGACGTTCGGTATCTATTTTTGTAAAATCGTTCGTCCTCATTGTTTTGTGAACGCTCGTAATTTATGTGTATATGTAAGGCCGTTCAGCCATTTATGAACTTTGCTCTCTTTACTTGTAAAACTGTTTTGCCATATTAATACATGTGATTATTCTAAGTATATAGTTGATGACTGTATAATTTTGGGATGTTACATTTGTATATTTAATTAATATGAAAATTTTTTCTTATTTAATTTTTATTGGTAATAGGTGTATTTATAAAAAAATTATAATAAAAGAAACATGATATTATTAAGGATTCAGTTTTGAAAGAATAAATAACTAACATTTTAAACATTTATGTAATTGAACCCTTAAAATTAAAAGTTGATATTTTCATGAAGAAAAAAATAATAAACAAAGTTAAAAAAGTATAATAATCAAATGTGTGTCATAAAAACTATTTGATTTAATAAAATTAAGATTTATATTTCCTTAAAAGCAACACATAATTTGAACGAGAGCATAAATAAAAAATATATATAATCAAGGTTGTGATATGATGATATCTTATTTCCAAATTTATTTCGAGTAGGAAGGTATAGTTGATTTTATTCCTATAGTTGTAGTGAATTTTTGTTTTAAGATTATTACCAAAAATTTAGAAGATTGAACTATATATAACAACAGGCTTATAAGTTTTAAGGTTATTTATTACCAATTGAGCTAGAAAATTAAGTCTTAGAAGCTATATATAACAGGTTTTTTTGTGGTTTTTTTGTGATAGTTGGTAAGATTGTTTCTCCCTGTAAAAATGGTTTCTTTAAAGACAATACTCTTAAGGATTGTATATGTATTACTTATGAGGTTGTTAACCTTTTACCTAATAAGGTTAACCGCGATAATGTGGTTTTCATTGATATCATCAAGGATTTTGGTATCATAAATCGATAATTTTTAATTTGTTTTAACTAATTATTTCACTTAGATAGAGGAGATAGATAGGACGTCTATTTTTTCCCTTGCTTTTTTTTTTCTAAAGAGGTGTTCAGTATGACCATTTTAAATCTCATGTAGAAAGATTATGCTTTGTAATTTCCTTCTCATACTCTATATGCTAATGATATTTTCCTATTCTACGTAGGAGACACTATAACACTTCAAAAATTGAGATTTTTACATTTTATTAATCATTTTTACACCACTATTGCTTTATTTATTCTTTTGTTAGGCAACTTAGGTGACTTTTTTCTTGTAACCAAGGATTTAATGCCTTTAATTATTTAGGTGTGCCAAATTTATTGGGGCTCCTAAGACTCAATTTTTAAAACCTTTAATTGATAAGATCCACACTAAGCTTTCTTCTTGGAAAGGAATTATGCTTAGCATGATGAGAAGAATTTAATTAGTAAACTTAGTAATTGTTGACTTGTTATCTTATAGTTCTTAGGTTTATAAATGGCCAATTAAGCATTTTCTTGAAGTGGAATAATGGATTTGAGTTTTTGTATGAACTGATGATACATAAAAACATAAAAGAGGATTACTCATACTTAAATGATCTTTTAGTGTGAGGTGAATGGTGGTTTGCAAGATACTTATATTCAATTGGAGAATAAAGCCTATTTGTTGCTTTTAGCTAGAGAGCTTTTTCATGGCAAGATGACTTGGACAGAGCTTGTGAGGCTTCGTTTTCTTAAATCAAAGTCTCAAAAAATTTTGTACTATAATTTATCCTCAATTAAGGATACATATGATATTGTTTTTGGAAAATACTTTTTGAACTTTGGATAGGACAATATTAAATTTTAGAATGATTGTTGGTGTTCTGAAATTTGTATATCGAACTTTAAAAAAACACCTTACCTTGATAGGATTAAATTAGTTTTAATTGTTAACTCTGCTTGGACAGGTGCTAGTTAGAAATTTTCTCCTTTTGTTTCCAATTTATGAGATTTTTCTTCCTTAATAGTTAATGATAATAGGGATGTATCTAATTGGGTTTCGGTATGCTCTCTTAAAAAGTTGCAAACACATTTTTATTCTTTTAACGTGACATGTGTTGATTGGATGTATCTAAAACTTTGGTTCTTTACAAATTTTTTATATAGTTAATTACTATTTTGTTTAGAGGTACAATATATAAGGGAATTTCTATGTTTTGTGTGTTCTATATGTTAGGTCTAACAAGGAGGAGATTCACCGGAGAGACACAAACACCAATGACATCTGAGCCTAACCATATAAGGGATTGACACTACTCGCTACCCAAAATCATAAGGCAATGAGTTAATGGGTCTTTCATCTTTATATAGTGCTCTACTTTCTCATTCATTTATATCCAATGTGGGACTTGAACTCACATTTGGATTCCCAACAATCAAAATGTGAGTTCAAGTCCCTTTCCGTTCATCTTAATAGAACTCGCTTACCTGAATACCTTTTGCTAGGAAGACTTTCGGTATAGGGATCATTATACTCGTCTCAGCCGGTCACCAAGACAAACCATCGACTCAGATACCATTGTTGGGACTAACAAAGAGGAGGGGGTTACACCAATCACATTTGAGCCTAACCATATAAGAGATTGACATCATTATCTATCCAAAACCTTAAGGCAATGAGTTAATGAGTCTTTCATCTTTATATAATGCTCTACTTTCTCATTTATATCCAATGTGGGACTTGGATTCACACTAGGAATCCCAACACTATATGTTGATATGATGTTGAATCTCATTCTCATTTATTGTTCGATTGTTTTGCTATTACAAGATTATGCAAGTGGCTACATGGGCCTTTTTAGGATTTGTGGTTTTCATGTCTAGTTTTGGATGTTAATGTTGAATCTCACTCTCATTTAATGTGGTTTTCATCTCTAGTTTTGCTATTACAAGATTATGCAAAGTGGCTACATGGACTCCTTTAGTTAATGTGATTAAAGTGGTTGTAGTTATTGTATTTATTAAAATGATATTATTTGAAGGTTCTAAAATTATAGTAGATTCCATGTCCTATTACACTTATCTGTGTTCTTTTTTAAATTAAGGAGTTGATGTGTCACTAGTAAAAAAAGGCTTTTTTAACGCGTTATATATGCCTCGATTCTACTGAAACGGAAGCATATAAAAGTGCAGTGGCATTTCGGTAAATATTGAGCAGTTATATGCCTCGGTTATATTTGAACTGATGCCTATAGATGTTACTGTCTCAGGTAAAAGGCCAACCGAGGCATATAATATAAATTTTAAATGGTTTAGGCACCGGTTCACTGTGTAACTGATGCAATAAAAGGGTTTAGGCACCGATTTTAAATATAACAGAGGCAGTATACCCTTAGGTTAAAATCAAAAACCCTCTCTCAAACTCTCACACTCTCGCTCTCATCTCTCGCGCTCTCATCTCTCTCGCTCTCGCTCTCATCTTTGCCTCCCTCCCTCTGTCACGATTTCTCCTCTCCACCAAACCCCATCATCAGACCGCCACCATCAGAAGCCATTACGGTCGCCGCAAGCACCACCGTTCAACCACGCCGCGACCACCATCTTCATCTTCTCATGCCACGCAAATAAGGTTTTTTCTTCCTTCTCCACGCCACATTTTGCCTCGCCGCCATTGGGAGCCACCACCATCTCGTCGTGTGCGACGGCTTCGAGTGCTGCTTCTACCTCGCCTGCGACTGCATTGCCTCTAGAGTGAAGAGCAAGCGGTGGCCGATCCAGATCCAAATCCAGATACTGTGCCAGTGGTTGAGTTGCTGGCCTAACACTCGCTTGCCGCTTACCGCTTGTCGCTTGCCGTCGGGAGCCGCTTGCCGTTGATTCAGAAACTGGGAAATGGAGTTTGAGGTTGAGTTTCAAAAGTATGAATCCCTAGTTTCTTTGATTTTTTTTTGATTTGTTATATGCTCTGTAATGTATTTGAACTATTATTTTCTGATTTTCTGATGTATCTGAAATTTGATGCTCTGTAATGATTTTCGGATTCTATTTTCTGAATATTTTTTTCCATTTGTTATATGCTCTGTAATGTATCTGAACTTTGATGCTCTGTAATGAATCCCAGCAGGTTCCACAGTTTTTTGAATTTTTTTTATTGAATTTTCTAAGATACGGTCTCGGTTCAAAGGAGGATCGAGGCGAAAACCGATCTCTTTTTGACTCAGTTTGCAACTGAAGCATTAAACTTATCCTTTTTACCTCGCCTGTATATGCCTCGGTTGCAGAACCGATGCCTATAAGTGAAATTAATCGGTGTCATTTCCCTTTATTGCACTAGTGTGTATAACTCAAGATAAATCAAAGAAACAAATGAGTAACCATGTCTTTGATCTTTTGGTGTTGAAATTTTTTAATAATTATACTTTGGGAAAACAAAGTGGTTTCCTTTAAGGAAATCATATGGAAGATTCCATTTCTTAATTGGCTTAAGGTGAATATTGATGGTTCAAGTCAGGGTTGTTTGGTTTGGATCCATGTGCTGGAATTTTTAGGGGACACAAAAGAGAACATGTTGGTAGTTTTTTAAATTTTTTTTAAGGACACAAATGATAAGTGTGAAAAAGAGTTGTTTTTACACTAATAAATGATCTCAATCTTTTAATTATTCATGTTATTACTCAGTGAAATGTTGTAATAGGAAGTAGATTGTTTTTGTAAAGTATTGTACAGGAAATGATGTATAATTGGGAGTCTGTCAGCCAATTCTCGCATAGCGCAAGCCAAAATTCACTTTGTCAGGAAACAGAAATTCGCATAGCGCACCAATACTTGTGCGCTGTGCGAATAACATTAGTTGAGAGGCAACAGTTACACGAAATTCGCATAGGGCACACACACCTGTTCGCTGAGCGAATTAATGAAGTTATGTGGTTTTAAAAGACATGACAGAAAGGCAGAAACGAGCTTCTGACACACGAACATAGCCAGAAAAATACTGGAGAATTCAGGAGACGATCAGGAGACCTGTCAAGACATCAAGACTTCACTTTCTGCAAGGAATTGCTGTAAAGAGTACGTTTGAGATGTCTAGGATAGGCTAAATTTTTTGTTCATTGGAATTGGTTGTATGACGAATTATTAATGTAAATTTCCTGTGCAATATATGTTTCTGTTATTGTTCTTTTCTTGACTTACTCTTGATTATACAGAAGTATTAATCTTCTTAAAGGTTCTGTTGTACTGGGAAGTATTTTTAGAACCAGAAACGTAAGAAAAGAAACTAAAAGTAACTACGCTAGGAATGATTCCTGTGCTTTTGGTGATTCTCAACATCTTATTTTAATGCAAAGTTATCTGATGAATTAATTAAGGAATTAATAATTCAATAGATAATTTTAGAACTTTTTTAAGGAATTAAACCAAGATACTCTCATGTGAATGCTTGAACAGAGAATATATGTTGTCCAGAATTTTACTGTAATATTAGTCAAAGACCAATTCCAGTGATCTTTTATCACATTTTTCAATCTTAATTTTTGTTTACGTGGTTAATTTCATGTTTAAGTCCAAAATCATAAATGTTCTCATCAGTAATTGACCTTGATAAACAATTTTAATTGATTAACGTAACTCAAATTCCCTTGGGAGACGATACTCTTTTAACTTATTCATTGTATTACTCGGGACAATTTGATATACTTACCAAAACATTATCAACAAACTTCGCTTTATGTGGAGTTTATGGTTGTTATTTATGTATGGAGCATGTTTGGATTTTGGAGACTTTGTTTAAATAACAACTCTACTTTGATTTGTAAAGATTCTGTCGATCAACAAGTGATACCTTGAACTCCTAGAGGAAGATGACACAAGTGCTTGTCTTCCATTCAACATATACAATTTAAGGCTTATCATGTTTTTTGTGACCATAATCATTATGTTGATAAGTTAGTTAATGACTTTTACGCATAGAAATCATTATAAGCAATTTGATGTATTTTCACAATATATTTCTTTTGACTTTTTTATACATATCGTCTATGCTACTTGTAGTATAATTTCTTATCACGGGTTTGGTATGGTCCCCCATGTTTTTTGTACTTTTTTTTATTTATTTTTCTTTAATAAATTTTCATGCATTGACAAATGATAAATATACTTTGGAGTGTCAACATAACTAAGATATAAAAGCTTATAGTGATATCTAACATATACTTATTGAAGAACAAGTTCAAAAATCGTGTAACAAGAAAGAAATAAGTGTTTTTCAAATTAAATAAAATAAAAAATTAAATATTACCTATATCCATACTTTGTAAGATTCTCAATCAAAATTAGGACATTACTAGAAAAATAAATTTATTTGATACATTTAGTTATTATAGTATGATTAAAGCAGTAGGACTTTGTTTATTAAACAATTTTTTTACTTATTATGTATTGTTTAAATTTCCTTTTAGTGTTTTACTGTTTTTATTCAGTTGTTATTTTTAAAATTTTAAAATTTAAGATGATATGAATTCAAGAAAGTCTTTTTACACTAGTCAAAACAAGACTTTTTATATTGGTGCTCGAACCGATATAGAAGTGAGGTATAGAAAGTATTGAACTTTTTATATCGTTTCTAGAATCAATATAAAAAATCTATTTTATATTAGTTTCAAAAACCAATATAAAAACTTCGTTTGGGAATGAATGTTTTACATGTATGAACAGACGTTTTATATTGATTCAAGCATTAAACGATATACAAAGATTCACATTCTATACTTGTTGGGCTTTAACTGTTATAGAAAAATGTCACTTTCTATACTACATATTTTCTCAAAGCCATCCACTCAAAAGAATGGTTTTCAATTCAGATTACACCAACAAACACTTCTATGCCAAGTCAAGAAGTGGTTGGACAAATTGTAGAAAACTCAAGATGTCGCTATGGGGAAAAACTAGGATGCAATGAAGGCAAAGACACTCAATGTTTCTCACCAATGAAAGCCCAGTGGCATCCTTAAGAGTAAAACCCTACCAAAATCAAAATGCAAAATCAAGTGATCAAGTAAATCAATCTTCAAGTCCAAGTAGTTAACTTCAAGGGGGTGAATATATCACTCATAGCATGATAAGAAAAATATGCTACATGATACCCCTCCAACTCAACACTAATAGTAAGAAAAAATCTTCCCCTGAGAAAATGGGAATGGTCAATCAACATTTACTTTCTTGGTGTGCCCTAGAAGTCTTTTCAACCACCACATCGACTTAGACTCCTCTAAGTGTTGCTTATCATCCCTAATCCACTTCTCGCACTTCACCATCCTATCAATTGCACCCAATGCAAGCAATAGCTTTATTCAATTCAATCAACCACAACCAGAAACAAGTAGCTTCATCACATAAAATGGAGCATCACAAATTTCTTTAAGAAAATTACACTTTCAATTGGGCAGAAAATCAAACATCTAATGAATAATCTTTGGATGACATTTATTGTTGAATAATGCTTAAAACTTGTCATGACATTCAAAATAGATTCTTCAAACCAAAGAAAGAAAGAAAAAATCAAAACAAAGATGAAAGAGTACCATATAACTGAGAACACATTAAAATGACTAGTAAACTTCCACATAATAAAATAATTCCTAATCAACCAATTTTCAAATTAATCACACAAAATCAAAATTCCAAACAAGAAAAAAACATAATTCAACCCTCCCTTCTTTTATTATATGAAAGGAAGTTAAAGTACTCAAAGCTCTAGAAGAAGAAGTAGAGATATTTGACTACGTAGGAAAATACATATTAAAATCATATTAGGGAACAGACGAACAGGCTAAAATGTGTCTAATGGAAAATGTAGACAAAGAGGTATATTATAAATATTTTTCTATTTTTTTCTCAACATCTAATGAGTCATCATTTGATGACAAAGGAGAGAATGATCTTTTCTTAACACTCTTTGTTTGAACAATATTTAAATTTAAAACATAAGTTTAAAGCATTGTTGTTAGAAAACAAAATGCTCAAACAAGATAAAATTGCATTTGATAAGAAAGTACATACTTTGAAAGAGACTATATCATTAGATGTATTCAAAATAAAAAATTTGGAATAAAAGATAACGTATTGAAAACATGATTTTAAAAATTTTATTTTTGGAAGTTTACAGCTCTAAATATCTTGATTTCTACCTTCAGACATACAAGTCAAATTATGTCTAGTTTAAGGTATAACCTCTAAGGACAGAAATAATATAACAAAAATCTATCTAAAAAAATAGAAGTTTCTATTATCACTACAACAAATTTGGACATTTCAGTGCCAAGTGCGAAATAAAAAATAAAAGTACTTTAAAAACTAATAGGAAAGAACCCAAAGGAACTTAGGTAACAAAATAACTTATAATTCATATTACAAATTTGTTGTGTAGGAAAAACACCTTAATAAAATATGTGAATTCTCACACCATACAATGGGCACAAATATTGGATTTAATTTATTTTTCGTTCATATATGTGTATTTATGTCCATATATTTATATTCTGTTTTTATATTGTTTTAAACAACTATAAATATCAATTGTACTCTCTCCTTATAAAGGAATAACATACACATTTTTCATCCTTTCTTTTCTCATAACATGGTATCAAAAGAAAATTAATTCTTGATCACGTTCTTCCGCAGTCAATTCTGTTACTGCCAAGATCTTCATCTTCTACCTTTTGTTCTTGGCTTTCTTATAATTTCTTCTCCTTCTATGGCTACTCCCTCTGTTACTCTCGCATCGTTATGTTTTATGTTTTGACTTTGCTTTCTAGGGTTTTCAATGAGAAACAATTAGGTGTTTTAATCACTCGTAGCCCTAGATTATTTTTGAAGAATTTGGAGCATTTTCTGGAGATTCGAGTTGTGAAATTTTTGTCCAATTTGAGGTTGTGAAATTCAATGGCTTTTGCAGTTGTTCCTTCTTCTACTCATTCTCAAGTGTAGTCACATTCCTCAACTCTAAACTTTCTCAAGAGCAAATTCATGGTCTATTGGCACTTCTTCCTCAATCTAATCACACAACCACGCATTCCATCGATCTAGTGAGTTCTCATAATGTTTCCACTTCTTCTCATGATCAAGGTAATATCTATTCCCAATGGATTCTAGACACAAGTGTTATTGATCATATATCTAGTTCTTTGTCTCATTTTATTTCTGATCATAGAAGCTCACCAATTATAGTATTACTACCCAACAAGAATTCTTCATTTGCTCATTATTCTGGCACAATTTCTCTTAGCCCATACCTTACTTTACATAATGTCTTGTTTGTTCCTAATTTTTCAGTCAATATTATTTTGATCCCAAAGTTAACTAAATCTCTATCTTGTAAAATTACCATTTCTAAATTTTCATGTGAAATACAGGATAAGTCAATGCTGCAGATGATTGGGAAAGCTGAAGAAAGAGATGACATGTATATCATGATAGTTCCTACATCCACACCCCTTGGTTCACCTATTATTCCTGATAATTATATTGCTTGTTCTACAATAAGGCCTAACTTTATAGATATTTGGCACTCTAGACTAGGGCATCCTTTTTCTTCTTATTATATCAAATTACGCACCATGTATGCCACTTTACCTGATACAAAATACACTCATTGTGATACTAGTCACTATTCTAAGCAAAGGAAATTCCATTTTCAATTAAGTACTACTGTTTCAAAAGCTCCTTTTGATTTAATTCATGTTGATATTTGTGGGCCCTATTGTACTTCTTTTGTTGATGGTTTCAAATATTTCTTAACTATAGTGGATGATATGTTTAGATACACATGGGTTAAATTGATGGCAAGTAAGTCAGATACAAGATCACAACTTATTGGCTTTGTTTCTTATATCAAAACACAATTTGGCATTGATGTAAAAGTTGTTAGATCATAAAATGGTAATGAGTTTGCAATGACAAATTTTTATAGACAAAAAAGGATACAACATCAATTACCTTGTGTTGAAACACCTCAACAAAATGGAGTTGTTGAGAGAAAACATCAACACATTCTCAATGTTGCTAGATCTTTAATGTTTCAATCTCATTTGCCCATAATTTTCTAGTCTTTTGCTGTTTGTTATGTTGTGCAACTCATTAATATTTTACCTTCCAAAGTTTTGGCATATTTTTCTCCATCTCAGCTGTTACACAATGTTAAACCTAACATTACTTACTTACGAGTTTTTGGCTCACTTTGCTATGCTTCAACTCTTCAAGCTTATAGAACAAAATTTCAACCTCGTAAAAGAAAATGTGTTTTACTTGGTTTTAAAAAAGGAGTGAAAGACTACCTTTTGTTATATTTCAACTATAGGGAAATTTTTCTATCAAGGAATGTAGTATTTTATGAAAACATATTTCCTTTTCTTACTAATGACAAGCACTCACCTATTGATACACAAAATTCCTTGGATTTTGTCACCAAAATCTTTTCCTCTCCATCACCTCTTTTCTCAAAAGTTATTGATCAACCTCTTTACCACCTACATCTCCTCCTTCTATTGTTCCAGACTCTATTATTTTTTCTTCTCAACCTATTTTTGTTGAACCTCCCACTGCTACTCCACAAAGGAAATCAATTAGGCCAAAACATAAACCATCCTATCTACAGGACTATCATTGCAACATGTTATCTACTTCTTCCGCCACTCAATCATCCACAGGTACCTTATGTCCTATCTCTTCATATCTCTCATATGATGCATTATCATCTCTTCATAAATCATATGTCCTTAATCTTTCCCAAGTTAGTGAACCTAAAACCTATAACCAAGCCATCAAACATGATTGTTGGAGAAATGACATGGATAAAGAAATTGCAACTTTAGAAAATTCCAAAACTTGGGTTTTGACTGATCTACCTTATGGAAAGCAACCTATCGGATGTAAATGAGTATACAAAATAATGAGGCATGCTGATGGAAGTATTGAACAATACAAGACAAGGTTAGTAGCCAAAGGCTACACACAAGACAAGGTTAGTAGCCAAAGGCTACACACAACAACAAGGTTTAGATTACTTTGAGACTTTTTCACGTGTTGTCAAACTCACAACAGTAAGATTGGTTCTGGCTTTAGCAGCTTCCAAACATTGGTATTTACATCAACTAGATGTAAATAATGCTTTTTTACATGGGGATCTAGATGAAGAAGTATACATGTCTCTTCCTCTTGGCTACAAAATATAAAAACCAAGGCAAGTTTACAAGTTATTAAAGTCTTTATATGGACTCAAGCAGGCCTCTAGACAATGGAATTACAAGTTGACAACTACTTTACTTTCTTTGGGCTACATTCAATCAAAATCAGATTATTCACTTTTTGTCAAAAGTGATTATGCTCATATCACCATCTTACTTGTTTATGTAAATGATATAGACTTGGAAGGTGATGACATCTAGGAAATTTAGACTGTGAAGGCTCTATTAAATGCAAAGTTCAAGATTAAAGACCTAGGTCAACTCAAGTATTTTCTAGGTTTAGAAATTGCAAGATCTCAACAGGGCAATAATTTTTCACAAAGAAGTATGCTTTAGAGTTACTAAAAGATGCAGGATTGTTGGGATGTCAACCTGTTTATACTCCTATACAGCCAAGCACAAAATTTTCCAAGACAGAAGGGAAACCCTATTTAGATGTGCATGCCTATAGAAGACTTCTTGGCAGGTTATTATATCTAACCAACACAAGACCATGTTTATGTTTTGTTGTTAGTACTCTGAGTCAATTTCTTTCCAATCCTTTGGAAGATCACAACAGCAATAAGGATCCTGAGATATATCAAAAACAATCCAAGACAAGGATTATTCTTTCCCTCCAACACAAAATATGTTCTCAAGGCTTTTAGTGATTCTAATTGGGCTGTTTACCTTAACACTAGAAGGCCAGTGACTGGTTTTAATGTGTTCTATGGTGAATCCTTAATCAGCTGGAAATCCAAGAAGCAAGGTACTATATCTAGATCATCAACCGAAGCATAATATGGAGCCTTAGCTTCCATAACATGTGAAATTCAATGACTTTTGTATTTGCTCCATGATTTGAAACAACCTCTACCACAACCAGTTTTTCTGTTTTGTGACAATCAATCTGTTATACAATTGCACAAAATCTAGCCATGCATGAGAGGATAAAGCATATTGAAATTGATTGTCATCTCATAAGGGATAAAGTTCAAGCTGGTGTAATTAAGCTCCTGCCCGTTTCTACTTCAGCCCAACTTGCAGACATACATACTAGAGTTTTGCATCCAGCACAATTTCAATCTTTGTTGTCCAAGCTGAGCATTAAGGATATATGTTGTAGCTTGAGGGGGATATTGGATTTAATTTATTTTTCGTTCATATCTGTGTATTTATGTTCATATATTTATATTCTGTTTTTATATTGTTTTAAACAGCTATATATATCAATTATACTCTCTCTCCTTATAATGGAATAACATACATAATTTTCATACTTTCTTTTCTCATAACAACAAAGTCCACATTCATAAACTTCTATTAACATGAAGGTGATAATGTACCTATTAATGGAATTGGGAAATGTAAGATATCATGTATTGGATTTGGAGGTATACATCTCTAGTATGTATTCAAAATGTCTTATACGTTGAAGGACTTGAATATAATTTTATTGAGTATAAGTTATTTATGTAAATATAGTTATACGAGTTTCTTCTCTACTTGATCTTTTCGACTTGAGTTAGTAGAAAGTGATATTTTGTCATGAGATTATGATATATGACTATGACAAAAAATTTAGGATACTTAACTTTAAATATATTTCAAAACTTTGAAAGAAAACCTATCAATCTTTCTTTGAAAAACTCTTCTTCTCTCGTGTCAAAAGAAAGGAAGAGGTAATCCAACTCTTTAAAACCTCAAAATTGTATTTTCATTTCAAAATCTCTTGAACTTCTAAGATGAAATATGTAAAAATTAAGTTAAATTTTTATTATCATTCTTATATTTGTTTTCACTTTATTGGATTAAGAAAATGTTAAAAAAAACGAATTGAAGTAAGGGAAATTGATAAGGATGTACTATAACACTGTCTGATTAAGAAAAAGTAAATATATTGTTAGAAAAATTTGTAATAGATATGATTATTTGATTAATGTAATTAGAAAATTGATTATCTATTAATATATTTCAAAAAATAATTTATAAATAAAATTTAAAAGTTATTTTATGTTAAAAATAAATTTCAGTTGAAAGGGAATGTAGTCACCAATAGTAAAAAGCATGGCTTATTGACCTAAAATGTAAATAATATTTTGAAGTTGGGAAAACATTATTAGTTGGTGAGGTCACAGGGTGAGAGAGTGAGAAAGAAGAGAGATGGAGCTTTCTCAGCTTGGTTTCTTAGAAGAATTGGTAGCTCCAAGAAGAGAGACATGGAATGCTTTGTCCAGTGGGTTCTTGGAGCTATTGTCTAATGGTTGGAGTTTTGACACTTTTCTTGATAACCCATCTTTCCCCTCCTCTAACACCCTCTTTGGTGCATTTTCAGCACCATTAGACCGCAGATTTGAATGCCCTTTCACCAATGAACTACCACCATACCCATTTCCCGATGCCTTCACAATGCCATTGCCAGACCTTCAACCTGGCAACGATCATCCCTCACCTCCACTTCCACCCACACTCGAGGATGCAGATATTGCCTTTTATCACAACAACAATAACAACTTTCAAGAAATCAAGACTGTCTGCAAAGTTGAAGAACATGGTGTTGAGAATCCACAACCCACAGAGATTCCACTCTTCAACACAGCCATGTCTGATGATGGAGAGAGAAAACACAAGTCCAAAAAGCTAGAGGGACAGCCCTCAAAGAATCTCATGGCAGAAAGGAGGAGAAGAAAGCGTCTCAATGACCGTCTTTCCATGCTTAGGTCAATAGTCCCCAAGATCAGCAAGGTGATTTCCAAAACGATATCTTTTGCTTTCTTTTAACCCTCACTTTTCCCCACTAGTAATATCTGAATCAGTATAAACAAAATTGGAATTCTCATGTTTGGCTTACATCCGTAACATGACCCATGCTTGGTTTGTTTGTTTTCTTGATTTTGCTGTGTGACACACTGAACTGAGCAATATCAACTTTTAACAGATGGACAGGACCTCTATTCTTGGGGATACTATAGACTACATGAAAGAGCTTTTGGAAAGGATTGGCAAGTTGCAAGAAGAAGAGGTGGAAGAGGGCTCAAGTCAGATTAATCTGTTGGGCATTTCAAGGGACCAACTCAAACCAAATGAAGCAATTGTAAGAAACTCCCCCAAGGTACTCTGCCAAACCAAACCACCTGACTTAAAGCATTATCACAGACCCACTTTCTCAATAAATGTATTTGCAGTTTGATGTTGAAAGGAGAGACCAGGACACTAGGATCAGCATTTGCTGTGCCACAAAGCCTGGATTGCTACTATCGACCGTCAATACATTAGAAGCATTGGGCCTTGAGATTCAGCAATGTGTTGTAAGCAGCTTCAATGACTTTTCAGTGGAAGCATCTTGTTCTGAGGTCTGTATTCTATTTGGTCCCTTCAATCTTAATTGCATGCTTGAATCTCTACCGTAAACTTACTCTTTTCGTGGTCATAGGTAGGTGAACAGAGAAATAGCATTAGCCCTGAGGAGATAAAACAATCACTATTCAGAAATGCTGGGTTTGGTGGGAAATGTCTCTAGGAGAAAGATGGAAAATTGATAAAACAATTTGCAGATGGTGTTAAAGAAGCAACTTTCCTTCTTTAGTTTGTAATACATGGAATTAGTGAAGTAGAAGTTTTAGTGAGATTCAGAATAAGCTGGTTTGATTGACGATTTCCTTCTTTAAGCCACACCCTGTGTTTTAACATATACTGGGGGGCTATCCTTTAGTATGCTGCAAGTTCCCCTTTTGAAAAGAAGTGTGTTCTTTTTTAAGAAGGGATTTATAATGAAGGAGAATTATTGCAAAGCCCACAATTAAATGGAATCAACTTGATTTTCCATGAATTCCTAAGCATGCTGCTACTTCAAAATATCTTTTTCTGGGACCTTAAAACAATAAATGTCTGTTACCTGATTCCTATTGCCCAGGCTTTGACCCCCACACACCAACCAACTGGATTTTCAAATTGTATGGGTTCTGTTATCTGTCAGATATGTTATGAGAGGTAAAGCTGTTAACTTTTGAAAGAATTGCAGAACAACCATTTATAAAGAGTCAATCGTCAACATTTTTGTGTTATTTTTTGAAGATTAGTCTATTATCGCATTAGACTATTACATATTTCCACATGACATGTCTTCTAAATATTTAAAATGTACTATAATTTTTTTATGAAGGATTAAACTAATGATTAGAAAGAAGCATCAAACTTTCTTAAAAAAAACAGAAGAATCAATTTAGTCACTTGTTCTGTGCATATGAAAAATACTATGGTGACAATTTGAAACACTAATACAATGAAAAGGTTATCTTCGGAGGATCAATTTAGGATTAGAAGAATGATTAGACGATTATTTGAAGAAAAAAAATTGTAGGGATTTACTCATAGTTAAATAAGTATTGTTGCATATCGCTTTTATGATTTTCTGGAATGGAAAGATGAGGTTTTCCATTCCATCCAAGGATCATTTTGGCATGTAGCAGCTTCCTATTTTGCTGCATAGCAATCAACAGTAGATATAACCTTTTTTGTGTCCACGAAAATCCCAAAAGGGTAAGAATATGCAACTATACTGCTAAGTGCAGATAACACAAGATATACGGAGAAACACTGAACCTGATTTTAGAAAAAAGTACAGAAACGATAGATTAGGTTCTGCAAATTGAAAAAAACTTGCTACTAAAGAATCTTGTATGGCTTCCTTGTTGTTTGGTTCCATATGGTAAATGGAAGTAGCAAGTTGAAAAATGCGTTGCGAAGAAACAAGGTAGCATGAATTTTTCTGTGACTCTGATGTTTAGTCACACCATAAAGTAAAGCCAATTATGAGCATCACTTGAATGTCACACAAACCAAGAATCAGATTGTGGTTACTGTTTTTGTAAGTATTCATTTCCACTTGATTCCTGGTGAAGTGAAATTTAGGTTTGTTTTTATATATGATCATGATCAGTTATTTTGTTTCTTTTCTTTTGGCTAGAGTATAATCCATATGTTAAAAGTAATTTATCTTTCACACAGAGCACAAGGTTTCCATTACTGGTTTATGGTCAAATAATTTGTTTCAACAAACGAAGCTCCTTTTTGGATAAATTCTTAGTAAGTATTAATGAAATAAATAAAAAATTGAAACAAAATGAATTAGACTTTCTGCACGTAAAATGAAGAAGTAAATAAAGTTTCTGAACATTCAAAATGTTGCCCTGTAATAATTCTCCTTCACCAAAAGCTTGAAACTGCGGCTGAAGCTTCTGTTTCAGCATGTGAATCGGCGTACCTGCATTGGTCAATGTTTCAATTTTCATGTAACAGCATTAGTACACAAAGTTATGACCGTAAAACCAACTTTGCGTGCATTCAAACTGCAACCTATGAGGACAAGGTCTTATCAAAACGATAAATTATTGCTGGAGTTGTTTAAGAATTCACGGCTGAAAGGAAAGCCGTACGAGGCCTTATATGAAGAAAAGGTATGCATATATGAAGAAGGAAGGCCTGTAAGGAAAGGCAAATGACCGTGCAGAAACATTTTTGCTGAAATGGGGTTTTGGCAATACTGCAATGCACAAAAGTCCAATGTTAGAGTCATTCTGGTTTGTCCACCACGTCAGCTTTCACGTGACTTGTTTTCACTTTTGGTGTAGTTTTTTCAGCCAGCCAAGTTATTCTTAAAAAACTATTAAATCAGACACCGTGCATGAGACTTATATGCTATTATAACAAGGGAAACTCTCTTGAGAAATTTATGAATTGGAAGATAAACTTAAATGTAATAAATTAAGTGGAATGTTTATTTGTTTAGATGTTTAGTTTATTTTAGAGTGTAAGGGTCACTAGTTTAATGTAATGGTTATTAGACAATAATAAGTAATAATGGTGTCTTTAGATTTTATGACTTTGTAAGAGCCTAGTTGACACATAACGTAGAGCACACTAGATTCACATAATAGTAATGAGTGTCATTTTTCTAATAATTTGGTATCAAAGCTTCACAGTCTAAGTGTGAGCTAGAGCAAGCTTGAGTGTTTGAGTTTTTTTTTTAGAAAGAATGAATGAGAGAGATGACCAACCTTTCAAAGAGTGTGTCTCTGTCTTAGTAGGCAAAGAAAGTCAACTATTATAGTTGGAATGTGCATATGAAAGCTCTTCTTAGATCCCTAAATCGTTTCGGATGTAGTTGAGAATTGATACAAAGAGCCAACAGAAAATAAAGAACATACGGTTGCTCAAGTTTGTTGCATTTAGAAAAATGCAAGTAATGGATAAATTGGCTTTGTACATATTGTATCGAGTTGTGGATGAATTTGACTTTGAGAAGATAATAAACGCAAAATCTTCAAGAGAAGCATCCTGGAAAAAGGTATACAAAGGAGATAACCGTGTTAGGCAAGTTTGACTTCAAACTCTCAAAGACGAGTTTGAAAGCTTAAGAATGGAGGAGAGAGAATGAGTAGACATGACAAACCAACTCGGTAGAAATGGAGAGTTGTATGCCAACTAACTTGTGGAGAAGATCCTAAGGTTGTCTATTAAGGATTTTGAGAATATAGTTTATCCTATCGAGGAATCCAAAGACTTGTCCTTGCTCTTGATTGAAGAACTTGTCGGGTCCTTGGAGGTACATGAGCAATGGAGAAGGATGACCTATAGGCAACTTGATTAAGCACTTTAGGCAAAGCTTGACTTGAAGAGAGGAGCTTGGATCATTAAAGGAGGTTAAGGACAAGGTGATTTTGAAGACAATAAAGAGAAAACCATCTGTATAAATATAGTAAGGTCATGGAAAAAGGAGAGGGTCAAGGATGTTTGTCAAGTAACTCTAGAGTTGAATGTTTTAAGTGTGGCAAGCATAACCACTATGAAAGTTATTATAGATCGGTCAAAGGTTACTATTAATGAAAGGTTTGATATGTTGCAAGATAGTATGGATATGATAGTGGAAAGGAAGAGACAATCTCCTAATTGAATAACTTGATGAAGAAATAAGAATTTTGATGTTTTCAAGGAGCTTGAACATCAAGCTACTAAGCTAGAGACCGAATGTCGAGTTGTGTTCAAGTTGTGCAAAGTCGAAGAGACCAAATGTTGAGTTGTGTCTAAGTTGTTCAAAGTCGAGGAGACCATATGTTGGTTGTGTAATGTCGAGGAGACTAGATGAAGAGTTGATTATGAGTTGTATGATGATAAGGAGATTGGAGGTCGACACTACAAAAAAGAAGGGCATTACCGAAGGCCAGAAGCCCTCGGAAACAGCCCAAAACCGTCGGTAAAAGGTAATTACCGAAGGCTTATCGACGGCCAAAGAGCCCTCGGTAAATCCCTTGTCGCTAACATTTACCGAAGGCTTTTGTCCTTCGGTAATTACCGAGGGCCAAAAGCCTTCGGTAATTACCGAGGGCCAAAAGCCTTCGGTAATTACAGAAGGACAAAAGCCTTCGGTAATTACCGAATAGCTGAAAAAAAAAGTATAATGGAGGGGGCCACGTGAATGAACCAAGGATTGAAGAATGTTTATTTGGCTTATGAGAAATGAATGTGGCCGTGAAGCATAATGGAGGGGACCACGTGAATGAACCAAGCACGGAAACCAGTACACAAAAATGGGGAATCTTCTTTCTCTTTGGAAGTGGGAGCCGCACCCTTGTTGGCTTGGAACGTGATTTCCAATTGGCCATTAAATTGCAGCAAACGAATGGAATAAAAATGGGGATCTCCACTAGAAAAGGGAATAATATTCTCATAAAGACGAGGGGTCACGTGAAGGGAAGAGCTCACGGTACTTATACAAGTCCAAATATTATATGACCCACAAAGGAATTAATTTTGGTGGTGCACTTGTGAAGGGGCTGCACTTCCACGTTCGCAAATGAGAAGAGGTATTACGGCATGCTTGAGAGGCTGCACACCGTCCAGAATTGGCAGCAACACCCAATTGCAGCCTCGGTCCAGCAGGAAAGTTGCACGGTGATGAAGAAAAACACAAACGGATGGAGGCAGCCACCTGCAGCAAGGCCGTGAAGAGAGAGCTCCAAGATACTGCTGTAACTGATTCAGTAGCTGGCTGGAATGGAGAAGGAAGCACGACGTTTGATGATGGATCCAGCAGCTGCTCCCTGCTACACTTCAAGCGTCAAGCAGCAACATTCAAGATACACGGCCAGAGTTGGTGTTCACGTGATCAGCGGAGAGGCGTGTGCAGAGGGAAGGATGAAAATGGAGAGTCCCTTGCTTAGTTTTGGTACGTCCAGGAGGTGCATTGGAGTAAAGGTGCTAGGAGACAAAACTTGGGCAACACCACTTTCTTGCTTTTAAAATATTGAAGCATGGTGTGGGGAAAAGAAGGGGAGCAGCACGTCCCACACACAGACAACAGCAGCTGTATGGGCAAATCGCACTACCATGATTTGGCTTCAAGTGGAAAAGAAGGAGTGGATGGTATTTAAAAAGTAGAGGCCGTGAAAGAGGGGTGTTCCAGGAGAGAGGGGGTGGCGGCCTGGGAGAGGAGTTGATGTTTTGATTTTCAAGTCTTACCATAGTTGGTCTCACACAGGACAGTAAGCGTAATGAAAATCCTTACATTTGAGCTACCTTTTCATAGGTTCTTTTAATCAAGAACCTGTGAATAGCACTAGAAACATGACACAGAACAGATCCTCTGAATTATACAGCCTCCTTTTATTGCAAAAGAATCAAGAAAAAGGTGAATACAAGGTACTCAGAGAGCTTAACCTCTCCCCAAAGAACTCCAATAGTTCTTGCACAATCAACAACACTCCAAAAACTCCCTCACATACAACTCGTTCCCCCCTTTATGGGTGAAAAATGAAGTGCAGCTGCCACATTTTCTAAGTAAATGCCACGACCATTGCTTGGAATCTTTCAAGAAATAAATCAAATAGAAAAGAGGGGCCACCACCCACGGTTTTGCTTCAGAGCATTTAGTTTGCTTGGCACAATGTGCACGGTCCAAATCCAAATTGAAAAGCATGCATATGACAAAAATATGGGCTGCCACTAAGAGAATATTATTCTTAAAAAGTGAAAAACATGACAATGAAGGGACCACGGGAGTGCAGGACAGAAGGAGTATTTTTTCTGCAGAAAAGGAAGGAAGTATAGGAATAGCATCAAGCCTGATAGAGTGACTGGGTCTGGGTTCTGCAAAGCAACCGGCATAGACAAACTACTGTACTCAAAAGGTGGAGAAGGCAAAGGCACCAAAAACTATTGGATGAATCAAGCCACAACAACATCAAACAACATCATACAATCAAGCCACAACAACATCAAACAATTCAAGATCACATCATAACTCATAATGAATCTGTAAAAGCACAACTTACCTCAACCGAAATAGCCCTTGACGATGCAACCTTTGCACACCACGACGGCGACGCCCCACAACGGCCACTCCAACGAAGTCCCTCAACCAAGTTCCTACACAGAGTAATACTAACAAGTGAATGAAAAGTAGATGAAGGCAGCAACACTGTCTACGCTTCACCAATATGAACATCACAGTGTGAATGAAGTTGTGTGGAACTTACCTCTACCAAGATACCGCTTCACCGAGCACGACAGCGACAACAGCCCACAATGGCCCCTCCGACAAAGTCCCTCAACATCCACACCACCAGCCGTCAACGAACCAACCAACTCACGACGAACCCTAGCCCAACACTCCCCAAACAACCACGCACCGTGAACGAAGAGCGATGACCGAACCACTCACCACTCACCACCGTCACGGACCACCACCGGTGACTGACCGACAAACTGACGGAGCTTGAAGCAAGGGAGGGAAGTGTTTGCAGAGAAGGATGATATAGACAAAAACGACGAAGCTGAAGTAAAATGAAATTGGGGCACGAAGAACCCAATTGGGACTTAAATTAATCAGGGAGTTACCGACGACTTAAAAGCCTTCGGTAATCATCTCAATACCGAAGGCTTCAAAGATCGCGCTTTTCCAGTAGTGCGAGCCATGTTCGAACTAGAGATTAGGTGTCGAGCACGAGGGCAATTTGACAAGTTTGTCAAATAGAAAAAGAGCTCAACAACATTGCCAAGTAGAAAGGAGAATTCACCAAGAACACCAAGTAGAAAGAAGAGTTTAGCAAGTTTGCCAAATGGTAAGAAGAACTGGCAAAAATAATGAACAATAAGGAGAAATCGAAAAAATAATCGAGTAGTGTAGTGAACTCGGACAAACAACTAAGTAGTAAGGGAAACTCAGCCAAACAGCCGACTATCATGGATAGGCTGGCTAAATAACTAAGTAGCTCGGAGAAGGGAAAATAAAGCTTGGACGCACATGGAGGAGCCTTTACAATTCAGCGTGATCTCATTGGAGAGTTTTCTGGAGAACTCGGTGGCAAGCTTGGACAAGCAATTGAAGAGCCTAATTAGCCTAGGAGAGTAGGTGGAAACCTTAGATTTCTCTTTGTGGAGACCAAGTAGATCGGTATAATGTCAAATTAACCAGTTAGCTTCATGGTGCTTCTGCATAGCTCGAAGCAGAATGTAAAAACCTCGATGGAACATGGGATAAGCCCGATCAACCTAATGAGATGTCTGAATAGCCTAACAAGCTTTGCAAAAAGTGTGGAGATCGTGGATAGCCCAAAATGGAACATGGAGAGCCTTGTGACAGATAAGGTGAGGTCGATTGATCATAAGGTGAGGTTGAAGAATGAGATCCCACTTTTGAGTGAGGTTGAAGACGGTGACGAGGATGATGAGGACGATGACGATGAAGAGGATGTTTTAGAGGAGGAAGATTGGGAAAAAGAGGATTTGGAAATTAACCAAGGAAGTCTTCCAACTACTTTTGATCCTTTTACATTTGATCTGATGATCACTGAGGTCCTTCAACAGAAATATATTTTAGGCTTGTTGATAACATTGCATCTCTTACTGTACCTAAAGCTGCAAAATTAGGTCTTCTTCTAATGAAGAAAGCAAGAATGAAGGAGATGCCTAAAGTGGGATTTATGAAAGTAAGAATGGGAAATTTGGTTGGAATGACAACAAAAACACCAGTTGATGCCAAAGAGAAGCAAAAGCTGAAAAAAAAATGTGTTTAAATTGAAATTGGAGTCCTACGAAGCGACTTCCAAAATTAAAATCATCAAGGAGTTTAGGGCTTTAATAATTTAGGTTGAAAGGAAGAGAAGGGTTTGGTGAAGAAAACATCTTCTGTTGTGAAGAAAATTGTTTCAAAAGATGAAAACAAAGATATAGAGAGGAAGCTGGTTATTGAGAGGAAGTTGAACATGGTTAATAAAAAGAAAGCCAAGGTCAAGAACAAGTTGGTCTAGGTTACTAAGAACTCGACCTCAGCAATGAAGAAGTTGGCCAACATGAAAAACAAGACATCCACAATGAAAAACAAGTTGACCATGAAGAAACTGAAGAACTCGACATTTAATGAAAGGAGCAAGGTTGGTGTGGGTTGATGTAGATGGAAAAGTCTAGATGTAGAGGAGAAGGATGAAAGAAAGTAGAAATATGTAAATTTACAGAAGAGTTTTATTAGGGTAAACATAAATGTAATAGAATTAAGTGGATTATTTATTTGCTTAGGAGTTTTGTTTGTTTTAGAATGCAAGTGTCAATAGTTTAATGTAGTGGTTATTAGACAATAATAAGTAAAGTCTTAACGGTATATAGAGTTTATGACTTTGGAAATAAAAGGCCAAGATGTAAGTCTATAAATTGTAAGTGTCTAATTGACACACAATGCGTGTCATTTTCCTAACAGGAGTAATTGATCATGACTATCCTAAGTGGAGAGACATTTCAAAATTGGAGATAAATATCATAAAGTCTATATATCTAGTTATTATTGTTTAATTTTATACAATATAATTAATTTTAAATGTTCGATTATGTAAATCTTTAATTCAATTGATAACATAAAAATTTACGCTGTTTATTCTTTTTTATCTCTAGCTTTTTGTTTCTTAATAGTTTAAGTAATTCAGTATCCTATAAGGTTTTGTTAAATCTTTAAGATATTTTCTCCTTTATTATACTTTTTGTGTAATTTCACTTTAATGATATATCAAATTGTTTTTAAAACTAAAACATATTGTTGAATATAGTAAAAATTATGTATAAGTTAAATAAAGATCATTATGTTGAATATACACATCTAATAGAAGAAATATGGGTTAAACTCAAAATACAAATAAAGAATAATCACTAACTAGTTAAAGATAAAATATAAAGATAAGATAAATATAATATATCTAACACTCTCACTCAAGCATGTGCATACAAATTGTACGTATATCAAACATGTTACTAATAAAATCAATAAAGACATAGTAAAAATATTTGTTTCTACGCTCGAGTGACACAAAATTGTTAACAATTTGCGAAGACGACATAGAAGACGAAATACCAAATCAGAAGACTCCCCTAAGTAACAAATTTGGAAGGTTGCTCCATGTAAATCTCTTCTTGCAAATCATCGTTGAGGAATGCATTGTTGACATCTAGTGGATAAAGAGATCATTGTTGAAGAGTCACCACGGCTATAAATAAACTAACAAAAACCATCTTTGCCACAGGCGAAAAAGCATATATTGACAGGTCAAACACAATGATGACAGAAGGGAAGTCAATAGAGTCATTGATAAATGACAGAGAAACCTTAAAAATCCAAGATTCTCCAAGGCACTTGAAAAAGGAAAAAGAGCAACATCGATGCTTTGAATAACTGTATTGGAAGAGATTGGACGTGCGACCACACATGATGAACTTGAAAGAGGAAAAAGAACAATCTTGACGCTCTAAATCGCTGCCTGAAAATAAACGAGACGTGCCACCACACATGACGAAAAAATGAGCATATCCACAACTTCAAAATGAATTGAAAGAGTGTAAGAGTTGTAATGTAGGTGTTGGAATTGTGGTCGCCTAGCCGAGACGATCAAAACCGTCTGATTGTTGGTCGAAACTGAAACTCCGAAAGTGGTAGTCATAGACGATGGTGCCACTAGTAATGGTATATGGCGTTGTCGTCAATAGTAGGTGTAGTGGTAGAAGTAACAAAAAAAAATTCTCAAAAGAACCTAACTCTAGATATCATGTTGAATATAGTGAAAACTATGTATAAAATTAATCTCCCTTATGTTGAATATACACATAGGTTACTTAATTTATAATAGTAAAAATATGAGCTAAGCACAAATATAAGTAAGAAATAATAATAAACTAATTAAAAATAAAATATAAAAATAATATATCTAACACATACATTTTTGATTATTTTTACTTTTTTTAATATTTTTTTATCATGTAAAATACTAATACTTTATATAATTATTTTTGTTTTCTTGTTTTCATAAGTTACTTAAGTTAATTTGTAGAGAAAATGAACACTAAATATTTAATTTTTACTAATATTTAATATATTTTATTTATTACTTATTTTTGTTATGTAAAATATTAATATCTTATATAATTATTTATGTTTTCTAATTTATTTTCATAGGTTATTTAAAGTTAATTTGTAAAGAAAATGAACACTAGAGATCTAGTTTTACAAGTTTAAGATGGGTTGAAGGAAAAAAATTATACATTAAATATAAAAAATGGATGATGATGAATTTTTCCTTTTAAAATAACGATTAATTAATGAAACCACAATCCCATTGTGATCCTTAATTATGGAACAAATGACCATGTTGTAAGCCCAAAATGTTAACTAGTTATTCTTCAACTTGAATGAGAAAAGAATACACCTTTATTTTTACTATTACCTTTTGTAATCAGTAATATGTGGCCTTTTGAACTCCTCGGTGTGCTTTATGTCATTAGCAGAGGTAATAATTCATAGGTGACAATGTATAAATTCACTCCAAACTTTTATTTCCTTCCAAATAATTGAAGATTTATTATTATTATTATTTTTTTTTCTTTTAAGTCTGTGATTTAGATAAAAGATGTTGGTAGAATCTATATATTAATAATTTCTATTTTTATAAAAATATAATATTAACATTTGTGTGATTTTTATTTATCAATAATAAAAAACTTATATTATGATAATAAATAATAAATTAGTGGCAAGTTTAAAATAAAATAAGTTATTTAAGTTTAATGGATTGCCATATACGCTTTATAATCTTCATGTTGTTAGACAAAAAATCCCTTGCCTTACTCAAATTTTCGTTTCTGGCATAGAGATCAATAGACAACCCATATTCACCTGACAATCGTACATCTTAAAAATATAATTTAAGCCAATAACATACCAATATTTTAAGAAGCCTTTCAAAGCCGTACTCCAAATTGCTGTTGTTATATATCATCTACCAACCATTCATTCTTATTCATGTGATCTATTTTCATACAATAATGTATATAATGTTATTTTTATACTTAACTTTTTAGTTTTATTAATAAAACTAAACATTTATAAAATTAATTATTATTATTTGTCATAAAATTATTTTATTTTTTGAAATTAAAAATATACAAAAACATACTTTTCTAAAAATTTAGGAAAAAAGTATTGTATATATAAAATATAGACTGTCTTTATCCTCTTTATTTTAATTTATCTTTTACACTGTATTTATTTTCTAAAAGATTCAACTTGTAATAGTCATTACTTGATTTTTAATTACATTATAAATTTATATACTTTAATTGAGTTTCTTTTTAATTTATTACATTGAGTATTTAATATAGTGTTGTTTTATTTAAATATTCGTATTTTTAGTTTGTCATCAATCGATTGAATTTTTATCTTAATACATGTCTTTTTCTTTCTTAATTTCTTGAAACTCGTTAACGAAAGCGCTTTTAAGGATAAGTGAACCACTTAGAGTAAAAGGAGATTGATAAAAATAATAAACAAGTTGATAAAAAATAAAAAAAATGAAAATATATTGTCTTGTTTAAAGATGACAAATAATGTATGTCTATTGTATAATTCGTAATAAAAAAAATCATTTGTTACATGTTGTATATTTATTTAAAAAATATTTTAAAATCTGTTTATATTTGTAGATGTCCACGTATATTTTAGAAAAAATACATTTTATAAATTTTTAAAATAAAATAAAAATAAAAATATAGGAAAAAATATAAAATATAATATTAATTAAATTAAATTAAATATATTCTTAATTAAATTTAACGTAATAAAATATAAATTAATTTTAATTAAATTTAACTTAATAAAATATAAATTTAATTTTAATTTTAATTTTAATTTTAATTTTTTATGAGTAATAAATATTCATAATATAATATAGCATCTAATAAGTTTATAAACGAAAATTAAAATATTCATTACGTTATAAATAGTAACCGTTCTTAACAAATACATGCCAAGTATTTTTACCATTCCTATTCTTACTAGACCAATTGATGTATCCTAATAAACTTAAAAGCAAAACATCATTAACAGTATAAAATGCCAATTAGGCGCTAAACGAAGGTTAAGCTGAGACTGAGACTGAGACGTGATTAGATAAATGGAAAAAGTAAAAATCCAACACAGAAGGAGAAATATATAGTTGAGGTAATAAATGAGGATAGTTATTCTTGCATTTATTATCACCTTACTAGAATTTAATCTTACGTTGAGAAGGTTTGTTGATATTCGAGAATTGTTAATTAGATTATTCAAAAAAATTGGAGTTAGGTTGTGACTTCCTCCACCCACTCCATGCTAAAAAAAGCATATAAAAACAAGATAGACATGGATGGCATCTTTTCTTTTGTTTATGTGAAGTTCTCTTGGTTGACGCCAGAGACCGAAAGAAATGGAGAATGGAAGTGAGAAGAAATGGAATTTTGATGGGAACCAAAAGCTGAAGGCTTCATCCATGTCTGTGAGAGGAGCCTATAACATGTTGATGGAAAAAGTTAACAACAGTGGAGACAACAAACCTCTAATTTGTCTCTGTCGTGTAGATCCTACCGAAAACCCACTCTATCGGACTACCCCCGATGCTGCTCATGCTGTTGCAGCTGCTGTTCACTCTTATAACTACAACTCTTACTCTCCCACCGTTGGCTTACCCGAGGCTAAGAGGTTTCTTCCCTCTCATCTCTTATCTACTAAATCAAACTACTTTGTCAATTTATGATTTATAAGTTGGTAATAATGAACTGCAATTACCAAACAGGGCAATTGCAAATTATCTCTCTGCTGATCTTCCATACCTGTTATCACCTGAGAATGTTTTTATCACCGTTGGTGGAACACAAGCTGTAGATATAATCTTGCCGGTTCTTGCACGTCCTGGTGCCAACATTCTCCTTCCAAGACCAGGGTACCCGCAATATGATTCTCGTGCTTCTTGCTGTACCCTTGAAGTTCGGCACTACGATCTTTTTCCTGAGAGAGGTTGGGAGGTCGACCTCGATTCCCTCGAAGCTCTGACAGATGACAACACAGTGGCTGTGGTCCTCATCAATCCGAGCAATCCTTGTGGAAATGTGTTCACATACCAACATTTAAAAAGGGTACACATATATACTCTTTAATGCATCTTTATTTGAGTGTTGGAAATGAAATGTGATGATTTTTCAGTGCTCTTGCAGGTTGCTGAGGTTGCTAGGAAACTCGGAATCTTTGTTGTTTCTGATGAAGTTTATGCTCATATAACTTACGGAAGCAACCCATTTGTCCCCATGGGAGTGTTTTCATCAATAGTGCCTGTCATTACAATTGGATCTTTGTCAAAAAGATGGTTGGTTCCCGGTTGGAGAACTGGTTGGATAGCCACATGTGACCCTCATGGAATTTTTCACAAAACTGGGGTTAGATTTCTCCTTATCATTTTCAACGTCAAAAGAAATAAATCTTTCTCCTTATCATCTTGATATTTGACTGATTTTGTTGTATGAATTATGCAATTGTTTTCTTTTATCAGCTGGTGAAAAATATCATCGACTATTTGGAAATCTCAACTGACCTTCCAACCATCTTGCAGGTAACCAATGAAAACTACCATTAGCAAAATACAAGACCAACATAAAATCAATCATACAAAATATCAGTTTCGTTTTCTTCTGAGCATAGATTAAATTCAAAATTTCATGCATGCCCATTTCCTTTTTTGTTTCATTTTCTTTCCCCTCGAAAGAAAAATTACAGCTAGTAAGTTTTACAGGCAGCAATACCTGACATCATTGGCAAAACCAAAGATGATTTCTTCGTAAAAAATCTTAATATATTGAGGGAGACAGCAAATAAGTTCTATGATTTATGCAAGGAGATTCCTTGCTTGACATGCCCAAACAAACCAGAAGGAGCAATGTGTGTGTTGGTAAGTGGCAAAGAGCTTTAAGGTTGTCATCATGTTATTATGGCATTAACATTGGATCACATATGATCAATTAATAGTAAATTAAACGGAGCAGGTGAAAATTAACTTATCGCAAATTAAGGACATTGTTGATGACATGGATTTCTGTGCCAAGCTAGCCGAAGAGGAATCTGTCATTCTTCTTCCTGGTAATATATGTTTTTCTTCTTCTTCTGCAATTCATAGTAAATTTGTCTTTATTGATGATGAGCATTGATACTATAGGGGTTATGGTTGGACTGAAGAATTGGGTTCGAATTAGTTTTGCTGTGGATCCTTCCAGTATTGTAGATGGCTTCAGCAGGATTAAAGCATTTTGCCTTCGATATGCCAAGATGGTATGAAGTCATGTCACACTGTAAAGGGTGGGAAGTGTTAGTTTCTTATCCATGTTATATTTATGAACACCATTTCTTTCGCAAAATATATGTATGAAGATACTCACCTCCTCTTTTTATATTATCAATCTTTAATCCATCTCCTGATATATATAAAGCTAAAATGTGATTATAAGATCATTTGTAAAACCAATTCTTATTAACTTTTATTAAAAAGAGCATTTTTAATTTACGCCTAAACTCATTTTTAATTTAACAAATAAACTCTTAAATTATATAAGAGAGAGACTTATTTAATAAGACTTGTGATGTGTGGTAAGATTATATAAATCAAAGACAATTTTACATTTTACAGTATTCAATATGAGACTTTATTATGAATTAAGTTTCTAAGTACATTTTTTTTTCTAATTTTTAATTCTTATGTTTTTCTTTCTAGTATGACGACTTAAAATATTATATTTTTATACATTATATATTGCTCTAGTGATACTAACTTTGATTATATTCATAAACACGCAAAACATATTATAAATATTATAATTATTGAAGTAATAGTATTTCTTTATCATAACCTAAGTTTCTTAAAAATATAAGAAAATAATAATTACCCTCCTACAAATTATTTGTACAAATAATTAGTATATGTGAAATTTTGGCGTGTTGAGATGACAATAGTTTTGAAGGATATAATTTGTATGTGTGACTAATTGTATCTAAAATGTAACTCACCTATAGCAAACGAGAGTTACCCACATATTTAACAAAAATTGATGATTAAAATATAAAATTTACAAATGTTTTGTGATTGCATTTTGATGTCCAACAATGTCATCTTTCCTTTCAAGTTGTAAACCCTGACCTTTGTTTCCTTCTCTCTAATCTCACATGCCCTAATTAGTGTCACCTAACCATTGTCGCTCTACTCTCAAAATCTTATGATATACCCAAATCATTGTCATACTAGAGCTTTGAATCCTTATGAACGAACAGTGTCTATTTCTCTTTTTCTTTCCTTCACATTCATTCTTTTTCGTGCCCTGGCTTTTAGTCTATTGTCACTTTCATTCCTTTCCATGTCCTAGCTTCAATATAACTTTAATTTGGCTTGACTTTTACTCCCTAATCTTTCCTTCACAGTTGTTCCTTTTGTGCTCAGCTCCAGTGTAACTTCAATCGAGTCAAGGAGCTCAAAATTTCCCAAACTTAATTAACAACAAAATAATTTCATCAAGAAGAAAGAACAAATAAAAAGAGCAAGTCAGTGCACATTTACATAAGGATAGACTCATACGTAATTACCTATGTTGTATGGAAGAGTTCATAGAAGTTTTGATTCTTCCGATCTAGTAGTTATAGTTCTTAACAGATGGTCGAGTATAATACATGTTGGAAGTAATTTCCAAAAAGATTATCTTAATTAGTATACTATGTCTTAGTGTTAATCCTTCTTGGGTAAAAAGAAAATCTTTGAAAGAAAAGTATATAAAAGGTTGATGTTTTAAAGAACTAGAAAAACAAAAGAAAGTATAGGATGCATTATTTTCCATTTTTTTTCATTTATGATACTATAAGAAAAACAAATTTATTAGTAATCAAAATCTATATGTAATTATAAAAAAATTTCAAATAAATCAAAATTATCAACAATTTACCTCCAGACTATCATAAATTTATCGTAAGATATCTGTTGATAAAAATCAGGATTTAATCTTATTCATTTTCCTTCTCCTCTTCTTATTTTTTTTTTCTTCTTCTTCCTTCTCTTCCTCTTCTAGTACATCATCTCCTCTTCCTTCTCTTCTCTTCCTCCTCCACCGCATCTTCTTCTTTTCCTCCTCTTCATCTTCTTTCTTTTCTACCTCCTCTTCTTCATTATTCTTTTTCTCACTTATATTTAATTAATTTATAACAAATATTTTATTAGATTTAGTGGTAAAATTGGTTTTTATTTTAGTGATGAATTTAAAAAAAATCAATTACTGATGGATTTTTTAAAATTTAAATTACTAACAATTTTTTTAAAATCTATTATTGATAGACTTAGTCGTGAATTTTAAAAAAAATATTACTAATAGATTTTACTATGATATAATTAAATTTTAAAGGAAAAAATTTAATGTCCATTGAACTGACGAAAATTACTGACTAAAATATTTTTAAATAATAAACATTATAAATTATTAATGAATTTTAAAAACATATTTTCATTAAAAAAAATTAATTTGTTGACATATATTACTGATAGATTTTATTGAGTTCTATCATAATTAAAATTCTAAAATTTGATAAACTTTGTATGTAAATTTTGTTTTACTAATTAATATAATTTCATATAAGGATATGGACAATTTAAGTAGTTAGTGCATGCGCATATTATTTTTTGCAATACCCGAATTCGGAATCTACTACGTATAAACCTTGTGATCTTATATTTTAAACTGAATATGATGCGTTTGAGGATATATTAGATTATTAAAAATATTCGTGATTTGTTAGTATATGCTTGAACGTTTTTTAATATATTATGATTCTTAATATTTTAATCAGTTGGTAAACTTTTATTTATATTATCAAAGAAATGCATTTGGTTTAGGCACATAATTTTGACTGATAATAGAAGTCGCATCGGCATAAATTGAAGAATATATTCCGGTTATTCAGAAGACTTAAAAGGCATATGCTGAAATTCTGAAATACTGCTATTACAGTTTTGGCTTCTTCTTTTTTGTTCATTTTATTAAAGAAAATTTTTACTATTACAAACTTTTTAATCTTAAATTGAGATTAGTTTCTTAAACGTCACTGTCATCACTGGTATAAAAAAATCAATGACATTTCAGTGTTGTGAATGACTTCTTTCATATAAATAATTAAAGATGACAGAATTTTGAATAAACTATACTGTTTTTTTAAACGTCGTTTGATATATTTTTTTTCATTTTAAAAGCTTGTATAAAACTTTTTTATTGCTTTAATGCTATTAAATCGGTACTCAACAATACGTTATGTACGTTGGTTTTCTTAATTGTTATAAAAATACATTTATAAATGAGAGAAAGTTTGATAAAAGCCTTGGGTTCCTCTTTTGGACGAGTGGGTTAATTAAATATATATATATACATATATATATATATATATATATATATATTTTCTGAATTTTCACTGTGGACTTGTGGACAGTTATGAGATTTTAATGCTGGCTTGATTGTTACTTGGAAAGAGTTTTTTTATTGTTAAGAGATAAAATTATTTATCTAAAAAAACTCTTTGAAGTTGAAGTCAATCAAAGAATTTAGATATTTTAGAATAGGATGAGAGTGAGTCTTTATGAAATGAATATTTCTTGAAGAATACTAGTTGTATTCAAAGGATCAACATAGGTTGTGTGTTTATGTTTCAATTTAAATAATATTTACTTGAGTCATATAATAACAATATAATAAATAGTAACAAAATGATAAATAATAATCAACATATCAAAATACCGATATTTAATTATAATATGTAAGACATAGGTTTGGGCTACTCCATAATAGGTTTGGGCTGCTCCATAATGAAGATGCTTTGTTTTGGAACTATCAACTTTGTGCAAATTTTACGTTTGACATTACCATCTTCCTTTAATGTTGTTGAGTTTGGACATGGTCTTCCTTAGTGTTTCCAACTTCGTGCATAACTATCTTTGGTGTTGCCAACTTAAGGCATAGCTTCCTTTACGTTTGTCGGCTTCGTTGCTCGTTTGGATGCCAATGAATGTCAACGACATGGAGGAATCGTGGTGGCCAATGTTCAAGTTCTGAATCTGGCGATTGATCTCCGACAGCATCGATGGACATCACAACGACCTTTGCTAGTGTATATGGCTGAACGACAACTCTAGATGTGGTTACATGGTGATGTTTTGGTGGTGCTATGGAAATGTCCAATCCTTTTTTTCAGAAAATAAATGAAAAATAGAGGCTCCTATTGGACAAGGGTGGCCTTAGCTGACACTAGTTCAAAAATAGCGTATAACGTCACGCATTCAACGTCTAATCACTGAATAACCAACGTTAAAAATTACCGATGACATTTTTGTAAATAAATACAATTATTAAACGTCGTTTAGAATTGTAATTCGACGTCAATCTATTATATTGGGTAAATTTTGTGAAAATAATTGGCGCGAAGGTGAAAATGTATTTATGTATGACGTTGAATTCCCTAGAATTAAACGTCAAAAAGATATAAAACGTCGAATGTCCCAGTGTTAGACATTAAAAGGTTAGTGAATTCAATAAAAATTTGAGCGGGAGATTGAAAATTCATTCATTTTATCTTAGCGCACGATACCCTCTTCTCTACTAAAACTTTTCTGGAACAAAGTTTGACGACCATCACATGTAATATTTCTTTCATTTGTCACAAATGCATGTTAATTAACTACTTTATGTATGGTTTTCATTTGTTTTGACCGATTATTTTTGTGTTCTTATCTTTCATAGGCACATTCTATTTTCTTTCTTACTGGTGGTAACACTTTATTTCGACGAACCCACTTTTTGAAGGTTAGTTTTCATTTTCGTTTTGAAGAACTTATTTGTTGAACTTGTTTGTTGTTTTTTGTTGAACTTGTTTGTTGTTGTTGTTTGGTTGAACCAGTTTGTTGTTTGATTGAACTTGTTTGTTGTTTGTTATTGTTGTTTGTTGTTGATACTCCACGTTAAATTGACGTCGAACATAAAACAATTCGACGTTAATCAAATTAACGTCGAATTTTGTCAATATTTGATGTTAATCAATTATTTTTTGTTTTTTTTAATTAATTGTGATTCATTTTGCAACTCTACGAGACCTAAAAAACATGAAAACAACAAATTTCAGTTTTTGATATTTTATAAAGCATATGGACTATGAACGTGTAGTGTAGTATCAACAATAAACAATAACAAACAACAAACAAGTTCAATCCAACAACAACAACAACAACAAACAGATTCAACCAAACAAAAACAACAAACAAGTTAAAAAAAACAAATAAACAAGTTCAACAAATAAGTTCTTCAAAACGAAAACGAAAACTAACCTTCAAAAGTAGGTTCGTCAAAATAAAGTATTGCCACCAATGAGAGAGAAAGCAGAATGCCCCTATGAAGGACAAGAACACGAAAATAATCGGTCAAAACAAACGAAAATCATACCTAAAGTAGTTAATTAACATGCATTTGTATTAAATGAAAGAAAGATTACATATGATGGTCGTCAAACTTCGTTCTAGAAAAGTTTGAGCAGAGAAGAAGGTATCCCGCGCTAAGATAAAGTGAATGAATTTTCAATCTCCCACTCAATTTTTTATTGAATTAACTAACCTTTTAATGCCTAACGCTGGGGCATTTACCGTTTTTTTATCCTTTTGACGACAAACAAGCAAGGGTGAGCTAGACATAAAAAGCATGTTATATAATCTCACACGACATGCAAAAGTCATCCAAACATGGTAAACTGACATCACAAGACTTGTTACTTTATACCCCGACTTGTTGCTTTATAGACCGACTCGTCCGGACTAGAATGATTACCGAGCTATGGCTGGTCTTGCACTCGTGGTGGCTTTATGAAACTTGGGCACTACCGCCCTGGTACTACCGCCTTGTGAAACTTGGGCACTACCACCCGGTGGAACTTTGGGCACTACCGCCCGGCCACAATCACGAGGTTAATCCGTTATCACTCACCTTAGATCATATGGAAGCACCCAAGACTAGGACCTTCTGCTACTCCTCACCACATGGTTCAATCCTCTCTACATGAGAAGAAAGACCATTGGAGTTTCAGGATGACCCCCAAAACTGAGCTATCATGTAATCATTCTATATAACCCCAAAACACCACCATGTATCCTCTCCTTGAGGATCATGGAATTACGTCCATAAATCATATTGTTACTTTGAACCTTAACCCAAGTCATGAATAACCAGAAATTACCATATTATCACAGTAAATCTCATACATTCACATAAATCACATCCCATTATATATATTCCAAACATTGTGCACAATCAATTCAATTCAAGAGAAAATAAACTTAGACTCCAACATTATTTGTAGAATACTATTTGAACGAGCACTATTCACTGAATACTGTTAGACGAATGCTACTGAACGGACGCTATTTTCCAACACCAGGTCGAACACTATTTGGACGGACGTTATCAGATCCCACAATATCATGTTGATGCTATTTCACCGAACGCCATATTAGATTGAACACCATTCGGCCGAACGCTAAAACCGAGCATCTCCCTTGATTAAACACTATTCGACCGAACGCTATAACCGAGTACCTTGAACACCATTCGGCTGAACGCTAAAACCGAACACCGGGATTGAACACTATTAGGCCGAACGCTAAAACCGAACATCATATTGGATTCAACACAATTTGGCCGAACACTATGAGATTAACCACCATTGGGCCGAACGCTAAAACACCAACCTCCATATTATACCGAACATTATTTAGCCGAACGTTAAGATTGATCACTTAGGCTCGACACTAAACACCAAACGCTATTTGATCGGATACCATTAGGTCGAACACCAAAAGAACGAACGCTATGATCAAGCACTTAGACTTAATGCTAAGACAGCGAACACTACCAGATCTAATTTCATCAAGACCGAACGCTCAAGATCACTTCTTAAGAATAACAATTTAAGGACGAACGTCTACAATCACTAATAGCCAAGACCGGACGCCTGTGATCCAAACCTAAGAATCCTAATTAAGAACGAACGCTCACAAGCCGAGAATACCTCATTTAAACCGAACGCTAAATATGACTTTCTGAGAATACCAATTTAAGATTGAATGCTTAAGATTACTATTTCACCAAGACCGAACGCTCAAGAATGAAACCTAAGTATCAATTTAAGACCGAACACTTAAGATCAAACACCATTAAAACGAATAGTATTAAATCAAAGCCTGACCAAACGGTACTAAATCCAATTCTTGACCGAACGGTACTAAACATTCAAGACAGAACTATAACAGATCAATACTTAACCGGACACTATTAAATCAGAGTCTCGACCGAACGGTATTAATTAAACCGTGACGAACGATAAAATCAACACCTAACCGAACGGTACTAAAATCAAGACTTAACCAAACGGTAACAACTAACGACAGAACGCTACACTCACAATGAAGGACGAACGCTAACGCTCACCAAACACAAAACCGAATGCTCAACATATTTTGGCCGACCACTAATTGGTCGAGCCATTTGGACGAACGCGCATTCTGCAGAATTCTGCAGAATCGCACCAGATTCCAGAAAACCTAGAAACCCCATTTTTCAACCCCCTTCTTCCCAGATTTGCATCAAACACAGTATATTTCAACAATCAAACAAAAAGATCTAACTCCCCTTACCTCTTGAAGACTTCCTTGAATCTACCTCCAAAGGATTTGATCTCCTTCCAACTTCAAAAGCTCACCACTTCTCCTCTCCCAGAACTTGCAGCAACTCTTCCAATCCATCTTTGAACCCGCGGCTCTTCCCTTTAAGAGGAAAACTCTACACTCTCAGCCACTCCTTTCCATTCTTAGTGCCAAGCACACTAATTGATGGAAATGATGGTGTTTCTTGGTGGCTGGGCACTTCAAAGTGGGAAGACCCACCACCCACGAGCTGCTGCTGTCATTCATTTGCTGGACGTGGAGCCCTCTCCTCTTTCTGAACGTGCAGCCGCCCCCTTCCCATCTCCTTTTCTAAAAAAAAATATAAGGAACGTACGGTTCCTTACATGTACCGCTTGTGATGTTGTATAAGGAACGTACGGTCACCATTGGGTTGGACTCTATCTTGTGGAAAAGTTGTGTATGGTGACCATGGGAATGTGAGGTTGAGGAAAGTTTTTACGAGGGCCTCACGGTGGGCGCCAATGTTCTTATGCGGATCTTGAGCATGGACTTATGGATAGGTGGCAAGATTGAACTGTGGTTCTATTGCTCCATTTTTGTAGAAAGAACCTCCTTGTTGTTGATAGGAGTAAGATCCACTTGTAAAAGACTCTTCGACTCTCAAATTAGTAAGAGAGTTATGATAGTTTATAATAGGGTGAGAGTGGGTTGTTATGAAGTGAATATTTCTTGGAGAATACTAGTTCCATTTATAGGATTAAAATAGGTTGTGGACTTATGTTCCTATTAAAATAATATTTACTTGAAGAGTCTAATAACAATATAATAAATAGTAATAGGATGATGTATCTTTTCCTACACAAATGCATCAAAATAATATATATATATATATATATATATATATATGAATTATTTTATGACATCTAAAAAATAAATGGATAGAAAAAGCATCACTTTAGACATTCTTTTACAATTTTATTATTTTAGAAACCATCAGTTCAATTTCAAATAACATTTCATTTTAAAACATTTGTAATGTTAGTCTTAAAAAATTTCACTAATACAGTCAAGGGAAACGACAACGATTATTTTTGTCCATAGACAGCGCTTCTTGAACCGAGTCATATACATGCGAGGCAAAAATTTTATTCCTTTTTGTCTAAGTTGTGAACCGAGGCAAAAAGGGATAGGATTTTGCCTTGGTTCAAAGGTAACCGAAGCAATAGGATTTTTACTTTTTTTATTTTTCTTTTTCGAATGACTTTTCGCCTCGGTTCTTTTTGAACCAAGTATCTTGCAAAAGTCATCATTAGTTGCTACCATATGAGGAGTCATTTCAGCTGTTGCGAGCAAAGGAGGAGCAACCATGTTAAGACGAATCTCCGTCAAGGGAGCCACCACATGATGAGTAGTCGTAGGAAAGGCAACCACGTCCTTCTACTCATTCTCCTCATCCACATCCTACTCCTTCTCATCCAAGGGAGCAACATACTTGGCCTCATTCTTTGGTCCGACATCACTCTTCTCAAAAATCCTACATACCACATACACATCCTTCTCCCAAAAAAAAGCCTCACCTAGAATAAGTATCAATAGAACAACAAATCAAAAACAAAAAAGAAACATAGAGAAGATATACCAATATTGTGCCAACACGAGTCAATTCTTCATCGAGCATCTTGTACTCGTGCATGACCCAATTGGTGTGACGACCATGTGGGGCTCAACCGATGTGGTACACGAGGGTCTTCTTCATCCCCACAGTGCGGTCGCCATGGGCCACGGGATGATCCTTTCCAGTGGTCTTCCAGTAGCCCTTCTCAGTGGCGTAGTTGGTCCTAGAGCCATTTCCATACTTGCGGTCCAGCACGCTGAAGAAGTACCATTCCAAGTCCTTTGTCTTTAGCTTCGACAGAGCTGAAAAACCAAAATAAGTTAAGAAACACTTTGAATCCTTGGAACCTAACCCTATTGCTAACAATTCGATATCACAAAAAGGGGAAAAATGCTAACAGGGAAGGTCCCAGGGCTAGAGCTTGTTGACATCAACCACTGCGATGTGGTCGTACCGAGACAGGTTTCCAGTGATCATGTGCTTCAGGTTCAGGTAGAACACCACCAACTCTTCGTTGGTGGGATGGAATCGGAAGTTGGGACCCATAGGTGTCATGGATTGGATTCAAGAGAGATGAATTGCTAAGAGAGAAAAAGAGTAAAAGATAATTGGGGATTAGGGCTTTCGTTTATGATTGGTGAAGAAGGAGAATTGGGATTATGAATAAAAGAAATTTTGTGCTTTGGTATGAAATAGGATGAGTAAGAAAGAGAAGTAGAAGAAGGTTCTAGGTGGTTGGTAAGTAAACAAAATTACCACTTGAAGAGAGAAACGGTGGCAGCGAGAATAGTAGGTGGTGGCGACGTCGACGAATGGCGAAGACGACGGCGGCGTTGAACGACTGCGGCGATGGATGACGACGCTGGAGACAGTGAAGGCGAGAAGAGAGGACGCTTAGCCGCGAGAGGGAGAAGAGGAATAGTGGATTCACGAAGAAGAAGAAATTTTTTTTCAAAAATGAAACATTGTATGCGTTTGTGAAAGTAAATAAACAATATTATCTCGGTTAAGTATACAACCAAGACAATAATACCCTACCGCATCGGTTAAGTGTGCAATCGATGCTTATTCTTTTAAGTAGAACTTTTATATCATCGCTTTTGTATGTGTTTCAGTTTCTTAGAAACTATAGCATATATGGCACATTAAAAAGATTTTTTTTACTGTTATTTTAAATTTAAATGCTATAAGTTAAACTATGCATATGTTTAAAAAATATTTGGTAAACTTATTTTTGTTGACAACGATTTTCTACATTTATTAAATATCTTTCCAATATTCGAAACTTAAAAGCACTCGTTAAATTGTTCACAACATAAATTATCTAATAATTTTTCGTGAAATTGATGGCAGTTTACGTATAGTAATAAAATATGATGACTTGCCTAATCAGTCATCTTAATTATTAACTGAGATGAGCATGAAGATCGCAAAAGATTCTCAGCCGCTGTTTGGATATTATAATTAAATCACAGTCTTTGATGATCTCTTTTTGGCTTAACATCAGATTAAAGTGGGGAAAAAACAAGATTTGACTTAAAATATATTTGATGTTTAGTAGAATAATCTTTAGCACTAAGCAATAACCAGAACAAGAAAAGCAAAGTTGTTACCTTTAATCCACTCAAGACAAGACTCCACAAGTTAAATAAAGTATTGTTTGGACATCGCATCAACGCTGCCTTATCATCATCCGTACGCTCCCAATCAAACATTTTTTTCACCTGACTCTGCCGTTCTTCTTATAGCTTATGACACAGCACATGAGATCCATTATCTTTGGGAGTTTCATCAACTATAATTTTGCATCTCATGTGATTAACAAATAATAAATATACAAACTTTCAACTGATTTTGTGGAGATAAAAGCAGCACATGTGATATCATAGTTTTATGGTTAACGTTGTCAAATATTATGAGGTTAGACTTCATGTGTACACTCTTTTTTTCAGGTTTTCAACACCTAGTAAAATTAGTCAACCGTCATTTTATCCACTCTAATATCTTAAAAGAAAAGATTCTTAGTTCTGATTTCTAAAAATTTTAATTAAAAATAAACCAGTTTTGGCTTTAATGAACTCAATAAAATAAATATCCTCGGAGTAATGTATAAACTTCAAGTTCATTGAGTATTTTGCTTCAGTTTAAAACTGTTATGAAAGATTTTCTAATACCATTTAAATTATCAATTAAATTAGATAAGGTAGATTAGAGTTGACCGTTCTATATAAAACATTAAGTAAAGAAGTAAATACTAACATGATACAAGGGAGATTGAGTTTGGTTGCCTTTAACCTTCAACAACGAAAAATTGGTTACTTAATGGCTCAAGAAGTATCAAAGTAAAAGAAAAGGAAAAAGAAGAAATAAAAAAGTAGTGGAAGCATGTTTTCTTAACCTATATGAGAGGATTAGTGTTTTTCTTTAAAGATTAAAAGTTCATGAAATATGGAATATGGAATAAGAATATCATAAGCTCAAGAGGGTTTACAAAAGAATAAGAATATGGAATATTTCTCATTCTTACTTGATTTAACCTTACATGTTATATCTTATCATATTTCTAATTCAATTGAAATTAGCATGCATCCAAGCTATACGGACCTTTTCATGTTTGTTTTAAACATAAGATCAAACATTATAAAAATCACATGCCACAAATGGATGATAAACCATCATTTAATTTTAAAAACCTTACCTTTTCAACATGAGCATAGATTTTTACTGATGAGGAATTTATCAAGAAAAATAAGCTATTCCATTGAGAACACATCCGATTTATGTTGGCAATTACCTATGTGTAATTCATTTTATACAAATATGGATATAATGTGAGATATTAACATTGAAAGCGGTTAATTTAGAAATATGATTCCTTTTTGCAACCATTTATCAGACCAGTTTTGACACTATTTTTTAATATAATGTGAGTATTAACATTAATGTTTGGACGGACGTCAAAGATTGTAATATTGAACCGATTCATATAGAAAAAAGACCACTAAAAAAAAGAGAAAATACTAAAAAAAATTAAGATAGATGAAGAGAAAATAAAATATAGAGAGGAGATAAAGAAAAAATAATAATTATTTTAGTTAAATTTCCGTTATCTCTCTATTACTGTCAACCAAAAGTTCCATACATTCTTAACACCATTTTTTTTATTGCGTGGAAAAAATAAAATGATAAAAAAATAGATAAATTAAGAAATGAGAAATAATTGAGAATAAAATAATGTGTTGGATTGTTGGTGATGGAAAATAAGTGAAATATAGAGAAAGGTATTTTTATAAACATTTGGTTTAGTGAGATCATCAAATATTAATTAGTTTGATTTTATAATCCTTCATTGCGATTGGAAAAAGAGTTGAAAACTTGAATGGATGTCTCTCCAGCAAGAAAAACATAGGAAGGATACGAAGGTAAGGAAGGATAAGAAGATAACTGCAGAAGATGACAATAACAATTAAGTTTTCGTGTAACTCATATAACTGCGTAATAAAGAAGAGGACCACACGTTATTAATGAGTGTAAATAACTAATTCATTACTTCATCAAATATTTAGGTTTTGTTCTCTAGCAACCTTAATTTTTTCCTCTGTCCACTTATGAGAAACGATGTAAAATTCAGTCTGTTCATTTATTGGCAATCTGTTTGATATTTGATTCCATCTGAAGAAACAACATATCTGAAACAACACTGAATAGGTAGAGAGAATTAAATCATTGATTTCGAAGAAAGGGTTGGGTGTGAACATGGATCTTTTCTTAAGGAGCACATTGTGTGAAATGTGAGGGTAAGTAATGGAGAATGGGACATGCTGGGTCCATTAATGAGCTAAAGGAAAAGGAGTGTGTACTGGCAACAATCACGGAAAGGTACACCTTTTTGAACTATTGTACCGCACCAACAAAACCAGAGACATAGTTTTGGCTATTCCCAACAAGGAAAGGTTATAACTTAAGGATTTTCATGTTAAAGCCACAGTGAAGTTAGGTCATGACAACCCAATACGAATCATTCTTTGTGGGTCATCAATCATGTTTTCCAATTGCTTTCTCTCAAAACTCATGACCATGGAGTGGACAACATTCTCCACTTGGTCAAATTAATGCACTATTTCTACACCTTTGAAAACCTCTTTTTCATACCACTTCTGCTCTTGATCAATTTTCCATTTTTCTTAGCCTGCTTTCAAACAACTGTTTTCTCAGGAAAATTGATTTGGAAGTGCACCTTACTGTGCAAGTGCAACTAAATTTCAGTTGTTTGCATCACCAACAGAGTATGTCTCTTCTATTTCTGTGGAGGCGCATGCTTTCTTGAATCACTCACATTCCCCAAAATGATTCTGTGGCCACGTTTTTCAGAAATATACTGGCCTCAAATCAATATATGATCATGTTAAAAGAGAAAATTGTCAAGGAAAAGAAATCACTACTTCAAATCCTCTCACCAAAAGAACGACATATGATCTTTATAAATAGAAGGCTAAATAGGAATGGTAGAATTGGGTGCAAGTCTCAGTACCTTTTGATTTGAAGAAGAATATATGTTCTTCATGCCTTTGACCAGTTTTTCATTCTTGGGACATAGTTCACCATACAGAGAAATGCCTCAGAAAATTAGGTTGTACGTTCCTATCAAGAGCTTGATTTTCAAGAATTTTACCAACTAATACGTGTGATATTTTTTTCATTCTTTTTATATAGCGTTGTTCACAGAAAGTCCTGAACAAAAATTAAAATAGATCCCAGGTCTTATATTGTTTAATCGAAGAAAAAGTTATATACTCTGTCTTATCTGAAACCTCCACATAATAAAAAGAAAAAACTTTACCAAATAAAGCTCTTGCTAAAATTAAAATCATTAATTCAATCTCAAAAAACAAATTGGGTTCAACATCTGCTACTTTCTTTTGCATGTCAAAATCAACAAGAGGAGGAAGAGCCATCCAAATTGGATTTTGTTTCCAATCAATAACAACATCTACAAACTCCTTAACAGTTTACATACTACACAGAGATGGACTAAATCAAATGAAAAGGCCCTCAATATTATCCGAATTAACCTGCAAGCCTATCTATCCCCTTATTATTTTTTCCTACTTTGTTTTCTTACAATCTTTCTCGGGGTGAACAATGAATATACATTGGCACAACAAATGGTGGCAACTAGCAAGCACAAGCAGCCAAGTTTTCGGAACCCAGGGTGTCTGTGTATTTTTACATTGCGAAACCTTGACCCTTTTGACAACCTGGGAGGCAGCTAATTATAAATACAAAGGGATCGGTAGCTGCGGCGGTTTGGGCAGCCGCTTCTGCTTCTCCAATTCCACTGTGACAACAACGTTGTCCGGCCTTGAAGGCTGGCACGGACACGGCATGGCTATGAACCTGGGCACGTCATCCCCCGGCATCAACACTGGCAAGCTCGGTCCCCTGTTCTGCCGCAATTCCTAACGAAAACAAAAACTGTAAGAAAAAAAAAAAGCATACTTTGGTAAAGAAAAGGAATTTGGTAAGAGGATATATAGATAGGTACCGTGGAGTGTTTAGATTTGGTGGGATCGGAGGAATGCATTTGGGGATCGGAATGAGAGAAAGATTGACGAAGGGAACGGATCCTGTCCCAGTGGTAGCAGCAAGAGAGGACGCCACTGAGGGTGAAGATGATGATCAAGAGAAGGGCAGTGCCCAAGGGGAAGCCAAGGGACGGTCGAGATGCGTCGACATGCGGCGGCGAAATATCTGGGCTTTCCATCATGTGGTTCCCACTCTCATGAGCGTGAGGAAGAAAACAGAAGAGAAGAGAAGAAGGTTGAGTGGGTGAATGCGAAGAGGGTGGCAGTATATAAAGAGGAAGAATGAAAAGGAAGCAAATTGAAGTTGGTAACTCAGGAGGAGTGAAGTCACCTTAAGTCTTGCCCATAGTACGGAATGATTGTGGGGACCACTCTTATTCGTGTTTTATTTAGGTTCTTGTTCGGTGGTTGTTACAAAAACATTACGCGTTTCAGTCAAGTGAGCCGCGACGCCCCGATAATGTACTGTAGTTTTTCTTTTCTTTTCTTTTCTTATTCCCGATTTCCTTTCTCAACACAAATCATATACACCTCTTAAAACTAATAAAATTATATAAGCTTCCAAATTTAATTTTTATATCAATTAAGCTATTAACATATATGTTATCAATTTATAACATATTTTTAAACTCTTATGATATTTAAAAACATATTTTAAAGCTTACATTTAATGCTGGTCTTCTGAATATATTTAAATTAAGAGCAAGCTCAAATATAAAGAGAAGAATGAAAAAGTTACGATGAGAACATAAAAGTGTGATCGAAAAGAGTAAAGGAGATAAAATTAGATGATGTCATTAATGTTAATAATTTATATTTAATTGAATATTTAAAAGTAGTGTCAAATATTAAAATAATAGAAAGGGGTCAAGTTGAAGGAATAAATGGAAAATGACATGTTTAGTATTTACTCAAGAAATACGAGAGATGTTTCAATTAATTTATTTGGTGAACCAAAGGGGGAAATGTTGGTTTCATGTATATGATTTTAGGAGTTATTTCTTTTTTTTTCATAAACTAAATAAAGTTGAGATAAAGTTACGGTGCTTGTTTTTATTTGCATTAAGTGGAAGTTTAACATTTTCAATACATAAATGTAAGCAATGAGAGTGTTTTGTTGATATTGAATGAGTTATAGTTGAATGGTTACCTAGATACACACTTGGTTTTTTTTTTTCTTTTTCCTTTTTCGTGTTGTTGACAACAATTTGTAGGGTTGATTTTAATTAAATGAAAACGAAAACTTTACTAAAAGAAAATACATTCCCTACTTTATATATTATGCATGCAATAAATATTTAATTTCCTAATAAAACCTAGTGTTTATATTACAAATGTTATGTTTTAAATGTGTCATATTAAACACGAAGTTAACAGTTGTATTCTAATTTATAATTAAATATCAATGGTTTATTTTTATTTTTATTTACCTGGTCATAAATATTAGATGCTATCAATTATTTAAAATTAATACCTTTACCAGTGCACTTGTTTGTGTGGCGTTTTAAGTTTATACAAAATGGCTTATAAATATAATAATAAACTAATATTTCAATTTTTTCATTGTAAGAAATACATGTTTATATAATATTAAACTTTAGAATAATAAATATTTTTAAATATATAAGTTATCTTATGATTAAATATACATACTATATATGATATTTATGATAAATAAGTTATAATGTGATATATTGTTATGATAAATCTTAATAATTTATTTTAATAAATATTTAAATTTAAGTTCGAAGTAAAAATATTAAAAGTGATTGATGAAGAGATAAGAAATTAAGTTAATTCGTTTCTCTTATTTAGTTATTACTTTTTGAATCATTAAGCAGATAATAAGTTATAAAAGATACATTAGATATACACATTAATTAAAAGCGTATTCAGATTTTGAATTTAAATATTCGAAGCTAATTTTGGATAGTCCATTACAACTTGTTAAAGAATTCAAATTAAAAAAAGCTATAAGATAATATAACATGTGCATATTAGGAAAGTGAAGTCCACTTTATAAGGGAAAAAAATATTTAAATGAAAGTAAATATGTGAGGGGGTGAAGGTGTGAGGAAGAACATAGTCTTATACACATCTATTTCAGGGGTTCCTGCATGTCATTCAACTATATCCAATAAAATTATATATTAATATTAGAATGCAAATGGATAGGAAATGAATAATTTATAAACACGAAAATCATTCAAACTTAACTTGTTAAGATCAGATTGAATGTATATTTGATATATATCAACTCTAGTTTTTTGTTCGGGGTTCATATGTGTCTGATATATATTCTAGCCTCCTCTAATTAGCAACACAATTAGGGTAGAAAAGACTCTTAATCGCGATCAATTAATAGTTAAAATATATGCATGTGCCTAACATAAATATTTTTTATAATAATTTTTAAAACTATCTTCCCAAAAAAATTCGCATAATGTATAAAAAGATAAGATAAGAAGACATCAATACTTATCTTTCCTTGAATGAAAACTATACATTTTTTACTTTAATGAGTAGTGTACATGCATGGACGGTTGGACACATTAAATATAGTGAATACATAGATTAGATAAGATTGAATATTAGCAGTAAAATTAATTTAAGATATTGATTTCAATTTGTATCCATGGCCAGTTGGAAACATGGAAAATATTGACTACATTCATTTGGAATAATGAATATTAAAAGTAAGAATAATATATATGTTTGACTATTAGATTATAGATATTATAGTAAAGAGTAATGTTTTGCGTGGAGAGCAGGTGATTAAGATTGTGGAGTAAGATGGATAGCTCCATAAGTGGAGGAGGGAAAATAGTATAGAATGAGATTATTTATTGAAGATGGAATATTGAAATGGAAAAAATTTGACCAAAATAATAAAAAAGAAAGATGAAGCAAAGTGAGAGGCAAGAAAATGGTGGGAACATGAAGGTAACTATATGCGGCTATTCGAATGCATGAAAGGCTGCGTGCTTGTGGCCATAAATGGCTTCCACCATTTCTGTCTGTGCCCTATCCCCTTCTCTATTTCACCCTTCTTTTCTTTCTCTCACCTGCATGCCCTTTAACTTTTATAATTTATATTCATTTTCTAAATATATAAACTTACTTAATTTCTCATTTTATTACATTTTTAAATCATGGGTTGCCACCTATTTATTTCCTCCATTATTTCAAAATGTTATAATATTTGCATGTGATGTTTTTTTGTTATTAGCGTTTACATGTGATGTTTTTTTTGTTATATGTGATGTTGTATAGTGTGTAAAAAACTACTGTCAATGACACGTAACTTTCTTCATAGATAAGATGACACGTATGTTTGCACTCCTGATTCTCAACAGAGAACATTATCACTACAGTAATAAATTGATAGGTAACTATCCCAACTAATAATTGTGAAAGGAAAACGTCAAAACTCTTATTGGGAAGATTTGAAAACACCCACTAAATATATAAATGTATATTGAAGGTGAACATTTCTTCTTTTTATCTCTCAATATTCATGTTTAATTACATTTTCTCATCTTAATATTGATTTCAGGTATAAGAATTATGTAAACTCATAATAGTGTGATCTCAGTACCTCATTGATTCAACTTAAGAAGAACTGTTTATCCTCATCATGACTAGGTCCTCCATAGTTTAATCTTCACGTTCTTCTTAGTCACCAATTAATTTATTATTTTATTAACAATATAAAACATATATCCAGACAAATATCACCGATACTATGATGTCTTAGTTAGGATGTTGGAAATAAAAATAAATATTTTTGAAAAGACATTTGTGAGAAGTTAGTTTGTGAAGTGAGTAGATAAAGCTAACGTGGAAAGGTAATATGAACTTGCAATGTTAGGTGTTAAAAGATTGCCTATGGTGTGTACACAAATTGATGACGAGGACTTTCCTAACGTTTTCCCAATAGCAAAGTTGAAGGTTACCAATTTGGATTTTGCCAAATTTCTTAAGCTTTTAGAATGTCTCACAAATGGAAGTGAAAAAAGTTTCATATCAGGCCACAATTTGTCGTTATGGAACAAAATATCAAGCCAATACTAAAATGTGATATGATAAAATGATTATCAAACTTTTTAACTAGTGAAATAATTTAATTGAAAACTAAATTAAAAGTAGTAAATAATATAATTTATTAAAAATATTTTTTAAAAGCTGAAAGAGAAAATACTATCACTTTTCTTCCAAAAAAACACCACTAATGAGAAAATCTTCAAAAAAAAACTGTTTTTCTAAAAAGATTAAAGTAATAAAAGAAGTACTTTTGATACATTTTATTAGAAAAACATTATACTTTTTATAACCAAAAATGGTAAACATCAAAGTAAAACTTTTCTTATGTGGGACTCCTAACTTTATAAAATTCACTTTTATTGTATTCTTCTATCAAACCAAAAAAGAAATTAAATGATGGTGTAAAGGTAGATATGGAGCATTTACATAAAAAAAATGTCTTTTGACATTCCTTGCAAGAATTACTAATTCCGAAGATTCTAATATTAATATTATTATGTTACAAACGAGAATTGCACTTAGCATTTATTAATTACTTCAAATAACATCAACCAATAATTATGTTGCTCATAATAATAATGTTAAATTGTGAGTTAAATATTAGTCTCTAGAAGTGTTTCAAGTTTTATTTTTATTTTGATTTCCTAATTTTAAAATCATATAATATATATTTCTCACTTTATTAACCGCTAGTTGTGATGGTTGATGAAAAATACAACGCGAGCAAACTAAATCTTAGTACACATTAACCCTCTTAAGTTAGGCTAACATATACATATACATATATATATATATTACCAATCAATGCTAATTTCAATTAATGTTACTATCTGAGATCAAAGAACTTTATAACTGAGTTTTTGTTGATATTAATGACAAACAATTTAGTCAAATATTTTTTTCTACTCTTTTAAATATAATTAAATGTCATTAAACAAATTAACTTGCAGTGGATGGTGAAAAGAGGCGTGTTGTTTAGGTGCTTTGAAAGTTCCTAGGTCTCAATCTTTGACTTTCGAGCACTTTGCTTGTTTGGTTCCATCCTTTTCTCTAAAAACTGGCTTGTCATGTATAACTATTAGACAGTAAGTCACCACTTAAATTTTTGTTTTCAGTAATAATATAGCAAAAAAGAATATGAAAAAAAATTTATTATTATTAATAGACCTTTATTAAAGTAATTATATATTTATCCACTAATTTATATGTATACAATAAAACAAACTTTTAAACAAATTTATAAATCAAATCATATTTTCATAAATGTTAAGTCGGACTTAGAAAAAGAAAGTTCATGACAATGACACTATTTTATCTTGTAAAACATTAAACTCCAACTTGATCTTATTTACTTACAGCTCTAAAATTACAAACAAGTAATTCATTAAAAATGGATGAGTAAATACAAAAAATTATTTAAAGCCAAACCCATTAGCTTTTCTAAAAGATTTGTACATTTTCAATGTATCAAATCTATGTACCAATTAGTCCGAGAAAGAATTAATTCCAGCTGACTTATCCTGTGACGAGTGGAATAATTGGCCTTTCTGCAACGAAATGTTAAAATGGTTTTATAATTATGAAGGTAATAAGAATCAAGCATTCTATAAGCTGATTGGAATTTAGTATATTTATGAATCATGTATTGCTTCAACCCTAGTATTTCAATTGACAAGAAGTCTCTCGAATCCATAAATTTAAAAAGAAATTAAAATTATACAATTTTATGAAAGTAATTAAATTTAAAAGTACAGAATTTTAAATTATATCTAAAAAGTAAGAATTTAAAAAAATTTATATTTTAAAATTTATGTACACTTTTCATATTTTTGAACTGAATGTTATTGATTTGATTAAAATGTTACATTTTGTTCGATGTCAAAATCTTTTATTGATGTTCATATATAACTTTTTTATTTATTTAAATTATTAGAATATTTTTTGTTATTATTGTAAACCACTATTATTTGTCATTTGGTATTAGCTAGAATTTTTTTCTATCAATATTTGGAAGACTTTATGAATGTAAACTGGATTTATTCGATTGATATGATTGTTGTTATTATTATTGATACAATTGTTATTCTTAGTTAATATAGTTCGTTAGAGTTTTTCTTTTAAATATGTTGATTAAAAAAAAGTGTTTGGTCAACATTACTTATGATATTTTTTGCCAACATTAATTGAAAAATCTTTAGATAAAAAAGTTGACAGGAAATTCAACTAACAATGTCATAAAATGAAATGCAATTAATGTGAATTTAAATAACGGTGTCAATATCAACTATCACTAATTAGTAGTTAAAATCTTGATAATAAATATTAGAGATCTAATTTATAAATTAATCATAATTTTGTATTTATAATTGATATTATTATAAATATTAATAATTTTTAATTTATAAATTATTATTTAAATTAGTTACTATAGTGACTACTTTATTTTTTCCTTAAAAATTAGTTGTTATTATATATATATATATATATATATATATATATATATATATATATATATATATATATATATATTCTTATAATTTAACCTCGTGTGGGTTGAGATATCTAGTCAGCTTTTTCATAGTCGAAAATTCTGTTTAAATGAACAATAAATATAACACGACATTTGGAATCCTAACCCTTATAAGGTTAAAAAAAATACGGTATAATGTTATATTATCATGTTGTACCTCCATAATAGCTCAAAAGACTAAAATATTAACAAGTAATAGATTACATTTACATGAGTATTATAATGCCACCATGCATATATTCAATTAATAATTTAGTAAATAATCTCATATCTATATTTAAAGAGCTTATATATATAATGACAAAAAAATAGTCTTCAAGTTTCATATTTTCTAAAATATTCCAACTTTTTTAGATTTATAAGACATTTTAGAGTCACCAAGCGTTATTGCAAAGAGTTCTTGTAATAATACTTAAGAAAGATTTATAAAGATGAGAGTTATAAAAACTTTTTTGGGATTAGATTATATATCCCAAAAAAAAAGTTTAAAAAAATAACAGTGATTATAAAATTTAATTCATGAATAAAGAAGTGCCAAGGTGCATTGTGATGTTGAAGTAGAGGTGAAAAAAAATGCATAGTTATTATGAGTACTTGAATGTTGAATCAACGAATTCTTCTCCAACACCTCCCAACAACTCCACTTTTCTTCGTTAACTTGCACACCAAGTCACTAATCAAAATAGGATGATTAAAAGTTATTCGCTAAGTTCTATTTCTACATGAAAAAAATAATAGGTTTATTTTTGTTCAAAATCTTAAATAGGTCTCCTTCTTTTTCAGCGTTTCAATTGAATCTTTATTTTATAAAAAATTGTATCCATTAGACCCTTATCGTTAAATTAGACCTAATAGTGTTAATGTATACTTGACGTGACACAGTAGGCTGTCTTTTTAAGTGACGTGATTGAATGATATGGATTTGGGTTATTTTACAATTATTTGAAAGTATAAATTATTTTAAAATTATTTTATTTTCTATCTTCTCTGCATCCATCTTCAGTTAATGAAAGTTTAAATTATTTGACTTTTTATTTTCTTCTGAAATAAGTTCTTAATAAAAAGTTTATTTGATTAGTGCTTAAGCAATTTTCGATTTCAACTTTACCTCAAGAACAACCGTAAGCAAGACTTGCAATTAGGGTTTGGAAACGAAATAGATTGAAACTGGATTGAAATTGGTGTCTGCAACTAAAAAAATTGCTCATAGTTTTTCCTTGATTTGTCACCAACTCGCAGCCAAATAAGCCTCCGACGACATTCTCTTCTCATGATGCCTTCTTCTTCCTCATCAAGCATGTGTGCCCCATTTCTCTTTCTCCCAATATGCGAGCCATACCCTTCACCTGAAGCACTACCACTTGAATCGCCTCCAGCAACCGCACCAGCTTCCATCGGCTATGTCCATTATTGCATCGAGCTTGTTGTCGGCAACACCATTCCATTTTTCTTCTACTAAGCCCCAAATCGGGATCCACACGTAGCCTCCACCTAAGACAACACAGCGTCGTTCAGGGCTTCAGCTGCGACCACGCTAGTCCTCCTCCATGTCACCGACATTTTCCCCCTCTACAGCACCACCGCCATTTCGGTAGCGATTTGAGGTGGCCACTGGCCATTGGCACTCTTATGTTTACCCTCTGTGTGATTTTACTCTTTGATCATATTAACATGTTTTTTTTGTTTTCTTTTTTCAGAATAGGTTGATTTTTGTCGAGAAAAATTTGATCTTTTTCAAACGGGCACGAATGAAAGCAACAACATGGCACTGAGTTTATCTCCTATGCAAGAAAGTTGGAGCGCGGTTCGAGGTTTAGAGCAAGCGAAGGAGGTTGGGGAAGATGTTGGGGGTTTGAGAAGTGAGGAGGGGTGCGGTGCGGTTGCTGTGAATGGGGATGAGTTTTCTAGCATTGAAAAGGAATGTTTAGGTGATGAAGGGGCTATTAACGGCGAGGAAAGAAAATATGAATAGTAAATATGATCAATCATAATAAAACCATTAATATTGGGTTGAAATTAATGAATGGAAAGAGAAGAAGATTAGAACTATAAGGGAGTATCTATTTGTGTTTGTGAAAAATCATGATGAAAAAGACAACGATGATTGATGCCCATGGAGAATAATAGAGGAGAAATGGAAAATAGAATATGAAGTTGTGATGATGAAGATGAAGAGTGGTTGTGTCTGATGTTGGAGGGGAGTTGGAACGGTGGTGGTGAAGAGGAATTTTTGGAAAGAAAAAATGGACATCAAAATCTAATAGGATCTTTCGAGTTTTACCATATTTTTTTGTTCTAATTATTTTTAGAGATGTAATAATTATTTTCTTTTTTCAGGTGGTGAATGAGAGAGAATAGAGAGAAACATAAGGAGAAGAGAGAGAAGAGAGAGAAGATAGATGGTGAATGAGAGAGAAGTGAGAGAAACATACGAGGGCTGAGAAAAAGATAAAAAATCAAATAATTTAATTTTAAAATAACCCAAATCCATATTATTGAGCCATGTTAGTAGAAAAGACAATTCATCGTGTCACATCAGGTCTACATTAACGCTGTTAAGTCCAATTTAACGGTAAGGGCCTAATTGATGCAATTTTCACAAAATAAGGACTCAATTGAGACGCCGAAAAAGAAAGGGACCTATTTAAGATTCTGGATGAAAATAGGGATCTACCGAAACATTAAAAAAAAATATTAAGTTTAACAAAAAAAAGTCAAAACTTTTATGCTAAGTTTGTTGCAGATGAAATTATGACTGAGACTAGGAGAATACATGCACGTGCATGAAGTATGTTTGGATTCTAAAGTGATATAAAGAAATGAAAGAATTATTGGACGGAAAGAAGAAATAAAAAATAATATAAAATAAAAAGGGAAATAAATAATATAAAATATATTTATGGAAAATATTTCATTTAAGATTGGTAATTGAAACTTATGTTATTTAAAAAATACAAATAAAACCTTGTTCAAGTATCTTTTAAACAAGGATTATCAATATACACTAGTACAAAAATTGCGTACAACATAAAAAATTTTGGATTTTTAACGGCAAATTCACGAACGACGTCATATTAGGAGACGTTAAATTGACGTCGAAAGAATTTTAAAAATTCGACGTTAAGTTAACGTCGAATTTTGTCACGTTAATTTAATGTCAAATTGTGTAAATATATAACTTTAATCACTTTTTTCTGTTTTTTTAATTAATTGTGATATTTTTTTACAACTCTACGAGACCTGAAAAACAGAAAAAAAAAATTTTATTTTTTGGTATTTTATAAAGCAAGAACTATGAACGTAGTATCAAAACAAACAACAATAACCAACAATAAACAAGTTCAATCAAACAACAACAACAAACAAGTTCAACCAAATAATATCAAACAAGTTCAACAAATAAGTTCTTCAAAACGAAAACAAAAATTAACCTTCAAAAGGTAGGTTTGTTGGAATAAAGTGTCGTCACCGGTGACAGAGAAAGCAGAATACGCCTATGAATAACAAAAGCACGAAAATAATCGATCAAAACAAACGAAAATACATAAAATGCATTTGTATCAAATGAAATAAATATTACATGTTGGCTACGCGTGGCGTGGTTTTTGTAGTAGTGAGATCTTCATTCTATATCCATTAAATTAACTTTGAGATATACAAAAATTAATTTTTCTATTGATTTTACTGAAAAATATTTTTATGATTATTTTTATAAAATAACTTTTATTTTTTGAAATACATAACAACGTAGACCTTACTTATTTTATTAGAATGACTACGATTAAAAGAACTTAAATCTGTAAAAAACTTCAAAGAAAAAGGACGAAAATCAGAAATAAAGAATTTTATAAAGAACGAACATAAAATGTAACTAAAAGAATATGGAAAAAAAAATTATGTGAGAATTAAAATAATTAAAATATAAAAGTAATATAGCAGAATTAGATTAAAGTTAATTAATTACTATGGATATAGCAGAAATTTTGTATTTGTTGCCTAAGGTGATGTTAGAGACACCTCTCACAATAAACATGGTAAATGATTTCTTTCCCTTTGAATATTAGGAGAAACAAAATTGCTATCCCAATTGTAGCACCCTTATTACTTTCATTAGTCTCCCCTTCTCTTTCTTCGTGCTACTACTTTCTTTTGTGTCTGAAGAATGTAGACCATGCTTCTCTTTATACTATAAATCTATTTTTTTTTATCAGCATATTAAAATTTGGTAATCATTGGTCCACTCAATTGAACTCTTGATTTGAAATTATATCGTATAATGACTGAAGGATTTAGATGATCAAATATGACTAGAGTTACTGAGCGATCTACACTAGTGAAAAATAACATTCTATATCAAGACATATTATAACGTAGTTATAAAATCAGTTATAATATAAAATGTGATGGCAAATTTGTAAATAATTTTAAAACATATTATAACGTAGTTATGAAATCAGTTATAATATAAAATGCGGTGGCAAATTTGTAAATAATTTCAAAACATATTATAACGGAATTATGAAAATCAGTTATAGCATGAAACGCGGTGACAAACTTATAAATAATTTCAAAACTTATTATAACGAAATTATAAATATCAGTGATAATATAAAACGTGATGAAAAAGTTTGTAAATAAATTAAAAATATATTATAACGAAGTTATAGATCTATGTTATAATATATGAGTTTGGTAATATATTATGCCTGATGTTCAAAAATTGGTCATAATATCTCTTCATTTCACCTTGTGAAAACCTAATGACTTATTCCTTCTTTCTCGACGCCATCCACGGGCCGATCTTCACATCTTCATTCAGCATTTCTTCTCTCGCGAGAAACACTCTCATTTCCACAGATTCACTCATTTCACCCTGGCGAGCATCAGAAGCTTCTCACTCTCTCTCTCTCGAGAGTTCTTAAGCCGTAAGTCTCCATTTCTCTTCACAGATCTGCATTTTCGCTTCACTCATCATCCAACCACATCTAATGCTAGGGTTTCTCACATACCTTCATCTTTTTCGCCTTTACCTTCGATTCCACCAATTGAAACATCATTTTCCACATTTTCTACCGATTATAATCACATTCTACCGATTATAATCCCTTTCCACCGATTAAACATTGATTTGAAGGATGTTGTTGCGGCCGAGGTTATCGGGGGGAGGGCAATAGACCTGAAGACGGACTTGGCGAGGTTATAGCACGATTTGATATCGGAGATGACTACGTCAGAGGAGGCGAGGGCGGATGCTTCTGAATTGAGGAAGGATTTAGGGGAGAAGGGGTCATTGGTTGAGTCTCTGGGGAAGGAACTGACAGCTTTGAAGAAGGTGAAGGCAGAGGGTGAGGTTATGGTAAGGGATTTGGAAAGAAAGATTGGAGTTCTGGAAACCAAGGAAATTGAGGAAAGGAACAAGAGGATTAGGTTCGAGGAGGAGATGAGAGATAAGGTTGATGAAAAGGAGAAGGAGATTAATGGTTTAAAACAGAAGTTGGTGGAATTGGAGAAGGTTACTGCTGAGATATACGTCTAGGTAAATAGCTTACTCATTTTATCCTCACGCTGCTCTTTCGATTTATTTTGGTGTGTTGTATACTATCCGCATGCTAAAAATTGGGGATGCAGGGGACTTTTGTCTTGCTAAAATGTTGACATATGATGATCTTGCTTCCTCAATGAGTGATATTGCCAAACTATTTTTTTGTTCACTGTTTCAACATTTTTTGTCTAAATTAATTTTTGTTTGTTCTTGCTCTAAACTTAGGTCATTAGGACTCCAAGTTATATGTTCCCAGAATCACACCTGGGAGACTTTGGACTGGAAAAATCACTCGTTGAGAATCCATAATCTAATGCATAGTCTAATTCTTGCTTTGCTGGATCTTATGGATACATAGCCCTAGGTAATAGTTGATTACACCATTGACTTTTGTTATTCATCTCATTCTTTTGTTATGCAAACTTTTAATACCCAGATGAAATTTTAGTTTAATCTAATCAGAATTTTGTTCCAGAAACCACTAAGTATCTTGTCCAAGTGTTAACCATGGATTGACATTTCTATGTTTTTAGAGTATGCATACTCACTAAAGGGCACAGAGAAAACTGATGTGTACAGCATAGGAATGGTGTTTATTGAATTTGTTACTATTAAAATGCCAACAGATGCAGCTCGAGATAGCCATACACTATATACAATGCTAGGAAGTTTCCTTGCAATCGTTACACTCGCTGCATGACATCCTCCACTAGCATTGATCTTAATCTTACAAGGAAGGAAATGGTCATCCTTGGGACACAGTATGCAAGGGAAATGAAGAAGGGTCTCTTTAGTGTCATGCACTATCTCATGCCTAAGCGCCAACATGGGAAAAGCTGGGGATGTTGCTCTCTTTTTTGGACTCTCAGGTATAACTGTTGGATCATCAAATAAGTGTTAGAACCAGAAATTTACCAGTCTTGTTACACAGAACTTTCGTATACCAGAAATGGATTTTATCCTCTTCCATTTTGCAGCACTAATTAATGGACCTTTTTCCTGCAATTGTTCATATTAGGTACTGGAAAGACCGCTCTGTCCACGGATCATAATAGGTATTTAATTGGAGATGGCGAACACTGTTGGAGTGAGAGTGGTGTCTCAAACATTGAAGGGGGTGCTACGCCAAATGCATTAATCTCTCTCAAAAGAATGACATCTGGAACGCCATCAAATTTGGCACAGGTGTTACCTTTGATTAATCATAGGCTACTTTAACATCTCTTCATCTTTGACTTCACGAATTTTGACACATTTCTATTATTCACTTGGTTGTGAGTTCTGGAGAATGTTGTCTTTATTGTAAATGTTTTATTAATAACTCGCCTTTTTAGCTCTTTTTACGCATTAAGAAAATTATATTGGCAGAGCTTGAAAGTTTTTGTATATATAACGTATAAATAAACTTTATATTCATATATATATATATATATATATATATATATATCACTTACCATTATTTTCATTATGGTTAATAAAAATATTTTTAGCAATATAGTGTTAAAAATTGAGCATCATTGTTTGCCTTTTACTAATAATTAGTGTTTTGTCTACTCTAGTTGTATTTAGTATTGGTTAAAAGTCTATATTAAGGTAGAAGCTAATTAACTAATACTATTATATTTTAATAGCATGTGCATTTGATTTTAAAAATATGAATACTAATTATTTACCGACTTTAAGGATGAAACATAAAAAATCCAACCTAATTTGCAAAACTTCTGATGCAGATAATTCATTTGATTTGCACTATATTTGGAGCATAAACAATAAAGTGGACTAAATTACAGGAAAAATTGGAGCATAAAAACATGATAAGTAGTTAGTTATAAATCAATTTTTATTGTAATAACAAATTATTACAATAAAAAAATTGTAATAATCAATTTTTTTTTAAAAAAAACATATTATAACCTACTAAGTTATGTAGGTCATAATACGTTAGTTTTGAAAACACCATATTATAACGTATCAATAAATCTACGTTATAATATCTTTCGCGCATATTATAACCGATTTCAGAAACTACGTTATAATATGTTTAACCTATTATAACGTAAATTTTTGCTATGTTATAAAATACGCAAACTTATTATATCGCCCAGAACTATATCTCTACTAACTACATTATAATAGGTCGTTTTTGTACGTTATAAAATGTCATTTTTCCACTAGTGCTAAACGGTCAAATATAACTAGAGTAACTTTTGTGATTATATGACTAAATTTAAAGATAAAACGATCAATTTACGAAGAAATTATCTTTAATATTAATTAATTTAAGATAAAATATGATTATTATTAATTAAGTGGTTAATAAAAAATCCATTCTGAATTTTATAAATATATGTGAGTTAATGACTTAAATAATGAAAAATAAATGTATTAATTAATTAAGTAGTTAAATCTTTATTTACTTTCTGCATGTAATCTCTTACATAACATATAATATTAGCCTTGACTCCACACTCGAAACATAAATCATATTGAATTTAAATTAGTAATTTAGTTTATTTCATTGTTAAGAAATAAGAGGTTTGGTAAAAGATAAATAAAAGTACTACATGCCAATATTTATCCTTTCTCTCTTTTTTTTTTAGTTTTTCTTGTATTTCTCTTTTCTTTTTCTTTTTCATAATGTTTAATTAATTAGTTTTATATATATATATATATATATATATATATATATATACTAGGAAACTAACAAAATATTTAAATTAATATAATTTAATAAACTATATTTTATTGTATTGTATTGTATTTTAGACAACTTATAATGAGAGTGCTTATGTAATAAAATCTTTCTCATTTTTGTGAAGCTATTCTCTAGATAAGAAATTATTGTATTTCATATTTACTCAATTGAGTGTAAAATCATGTAAACATTTTATTGTTGTATAACTTGAAAACACATTAGTTAGAGAGACGTTGTGCTCACGTACTTAAACTCAAGAGAATTTAGTGGATAGTCCGAAGAGGTCTTGTACATTTATGTATGTGGGAGTGAAGAATAACTATGAACATGTATTTGTTTATTGAAATCCTTGTTGTATAAGCGATTTGGAAGTTATTTAAGGATAAACTAGTTTAAAATTTTATTTGTTCATTATCTCTTTCTATTACGTGTGCATTGTTTCTCTTGGTCATCTATAAATCATTTTAGAAAGCTTTCAGTTAACCTTTTAAAAAAAGCTATTAAATGACCTTCTAGTGTCTAACGGAACAAATTGAAAAAAATCTTAGTAGCAACTTTTTAGTAGCATTCGAAACTCCTTGAATCAAATGTTCTTAGTCATAATTTGTTTTAACCCAAGTTATCATAAGTATTTGGGGGTGATAGGGAAACAACTTAAATTTATAACAAAATATTACCACTAATATGTCACATGTTAAGAATATTATCAATATATTGATCAGCATGGATTTTGCTTTAGGGGTTGATATTATGAATCTTAAAGTGAGTAATGTTTGACTTCTAATCACTAGTACAACGAAAACTTTATATTTCGATTAAAAAAAGTTTTTCATGTCAATTCTAGAATCAAAATATATATAATTGACATAGAAAGTTCACTTTTTATGGTGGTTATGGATGAACCAACCTAGAAACTTTCTATGCCTCTTCTTCATTCCATCATCACATCAAATTCAAATCCACTCTTGTTTCATTTCCAAATTCTCCGTAAAACCATAATTTCACCAATGCTTACCTTCAAACCCTCAACAATGATGCAAGATCTCAAATGTTCCATCAACTCCTTCTAGTCACTATCATTCACTCCCTACTTTGCTTCCTCTAGCTCGTTCACATCTGCAAGGTCTGTGTTCTCTCTATCCCTTTCTTCGCCTCAAATACTACTCTTATCGTGTACTTCGTCAAGGAGGTATGAGACTCTCATGTCAGCATAACAAACATAATAAACACAATAAACACATTATTACATCTACATTAATCTCAATAAGAATGAAGAAAACCCTAAATGTGAAGATATTACCAAGTTAATAAACGAGGAAGTTTCGAGAGCGAAACTAAGAGTGACATCGACAACGAGAGCATGAGCACCACGAGAGCGAGGAGGAGATGACAACCACCAGAGCGAGCAGGTGAGGAGTAGACCATATTGGGATAAACTTAAATTTTAGGGATTCATTAAAATCTTATTTTATTAGTTTTGGGTTTAGTAATATTTGATTTGATTTTGATAGAGATAAAATAGATATAGGTAGTTTTGATTTTCCTTTTATTTAGGAGAGTATTATTTTATTTTATTAATATAAGATAGAGATAGATTAGGTAGATTTTATTTTAAGTTAGTTGATATTCTATTGTTAGTTTTTATTATTTTTACTTGGCCCAAGGCCCTATTTGTACCTATTTAAAGGTTGCCAAGGTTCAATAAAAAATAACCCCAGTGAATTGAAGAGTATTATTATTTATGTGGGTCACGTTTTTCCCAACAGACCATAGTGCAAAGAGGGTGTAATAAGGAGGAAAGTTGGGAGTATAGTGTATATAGTAGGAAAGTGTGAATGCAACCCTAGAATGCTAGGGAGAAGAAGGAAATTAAACATATTATGCAAATTATAGTGAAGAATCAACATAATATACTTGTTTTAAATTAAAAATAATATAATATTTCACTTTCTATGTTGATTCTAAATATAACTGGCATAAAAAGTCTTGTACTTTATTACAAAAATGTCACAGTCCCACTTTCTATGTCGATTCTAGGTATAACTGGTAACAAAATTCTCATCATAAAAACTTAGACCCTTTCTATGTTATATTTAGAATCAACATAGAAAGTGAATTATAACTTTCATAATAAATCGTTATAAAATCAAATTTTTGTACTAGTGAATGGGAGATTTCAAGAAAGGGTCTAAGTTTTTATGATAGTCTTTGTAGCTCAAAGTATATTTAACATAAAATTTGTATGCCGCTTGACAACAGTCTTTGTAGCTCAAAGTATATTTAACATAAAATTTGTATGCCGCTTGAGAACATTTCATTCTTTTAGGGAGCAATGGCATAAGTTTGGCACCTTCAAAAGGATAATGGGTATTTTTCTTTTTCAGTCTTGGCATTTTCATTTTAAGAAAAAATGATAGCCACATTTGAATAAATCACATTAGACTTGAAGGATTGTCATTAGATCTTGACGAATACAAAATATTGATAGCCTCAAGAAATTTACATAAGCTAGAAGCCACTTATCCAAACATATTCAAGAAGTTTGTTTATGTAAAATATGTGTCAAGGTCTAGTAATTTGGATAGATTTGGAGCAGAACACGTACAACCATATAGGAAGTAAATAAAAAAAAGGTTACATGTTCAACTTCAAAAGCTATAATATTTTCATTTTTTATGTAATGATTGCTCAATAAGTGTCCATAAGCCTTTTGACTCTAATAATCACTAGTACACTCAAAGAAATTGACATCGGTTACATTTGACCATAGGCACCGGTTTTCCAACCAGTGCATATCTTGACGAGGTAAAAGGTCCTTTCCTTATGCCTCGGTTGTGAACCGAGTTAATATCTCGTCCTCTACTACCTTTGTTGGGACTTGAACCGAGGCAGTAGAGTGATTTTTACTTTTTTTTTGTTTTTCTGGCCAGACCTTATTCAACTTATTGTCTCTTAGCAGGCAAATTCTTCCAACACGGTGACTTGAAGTACATCTAATTCAAGTGATGAAAATCTTCACTCCAAGAACTCCAACTTCATCAGTTTTATCAACATCATTATCCTCTTTCTGCACCTTGAATGCCGAGGAAAACAATTTATATAAATCAATGTCAACTTGACAAGCCATGATGCTGCAACTCCAAGCATGTATCCTGTACAAAACAAAAAGAAAGTCATATTACACAAACTTTAGTTTCTCTGCAACCAAAACATCGTTGGCTTACTGCAACCAAAACCAGAAACAGACTTCAGTTTCTCTGCAAACCATTTTGCAAACCAAAATGCAAAAGAGACATATTACACAAAAGATTGATCTCTACAAACCATTTTGCAACACAAAAAGACCTTTCAGAAAAATGGATGAGATTTCCCCATACCTGTTTCCTGCGACCCGAGAAAGCTCTACCACGCCACCGTCTCCTCGCCACCGTCTACTCGCCACCGTCTCCTCGCCACCGATTAAGGGTGTGTGTTCAACTGGCCCAATTTCTTCTCGCCACTGTCAATCCAGCCCAAACTCAAAACGAAATTCCCCTAACTCAAAACCCTAACTTTCTCAATCCCAAAAAAACTCCAAAACGCGTTTCAATCATTGCGCCATCGCCGTGTCCCGCCGCGCCTCCGCCTCACTTTCGTCGTGCTCCCGTCGCCTCCGCCACTGAGACGCCTACTGGCCACGATTTCACATCCTCCTTCCTGCAACCCAAATACAACCAGAAAGAGAAGAGAGAAGAAGAAGAACGACCAATCGCGCCGCCACAAGCGCCGCTGCGAGCCACCACAAACGCCGCCTATCGCGCCATCTCCACACCGTCGCTGTCAGGTCGTTGCCTCCGCTCAAGACGCATATCATCCTTGCTCCAACGTTGGGTCGTCTGCGGTGAAGAGAAATGGCAGAAATCGCGAGGTAGAGGGAGGCACAGATCAGAGAAATCGCGAGGCAGAGGGAGGCACAGATGAGAGCAATCGCGAGGCAGAGGAGGCAGAGAAATCGCGAGGCAGAGGAGGCACAAACGAGAGAAATCCCGAGAGTGCGATATTGGAAGAAGAACAGTCACTATTGTAACCTAAGGGCTACAACCTCGGTTATAAGCAAAATTGGTGCCTAAACCAACTAACTGCTTCGGTTACGAACCAAACCGATACATAAACCATTTTAAAAAATTTTAAATTTACATTATATGTCTCGGGTTACAGACAACCAGGGTAAAATCCATTGGATTTTTTAGCTGGCACGGGCTTTTATGCTTCGGTTGGCCTTTTAACTCAGACAATAATATCTATAGGCATCGATTCCTATAGAACCGAGGCATATAACTACTAAATATTTACATAAATGCCACCGCGTTGTTATACGCTTCGGTTTCAGTAAAACCGAGACGTATATAGCGCGTTAAAAAAGTTTTTTTTACTAGTGAATTCATTTTTTATTATTTTTTTATATGAAAATTTGTTGATAAAAGATTAATACTCATGCTTCCCAAATTTTCTTCATTTATTCTTTTATGCCCAAAATGGGTTCATACTCCTACCATTAAAGTTTGACATTTTTTTTCAATGAAATTGGAGGAGAGTGACGCCAAGTCGAAAAGGAAGAGGAAGTGTTTTTGGTGGACACAAACATTTGTTTTGCATCCAAGATGTTGTCACCATTGTTACAAAAGGAAGGGTTCAAAAAAAAAAAAAGAGGAAACAAAAGAGGAGAATATTCTAAAGAAAAATATAGGAATACAAAGAGGATCAAAGAACTAAAGTTTCAAAAAAGCAAAGAGATAAGATTGAAAGTGTGGTTAATTTATAATAAGAGAAGGTTACAAAAATCCTTACATTTTTTAGGTGAAATTGAATTTTTTTTTTCTGGAATTTATTTTTAACACCCACAAAAGAGAGTTTTTACTTTTTGATATTTTTAGCTTTTTATACATGTTAATAATATGACGTCTATGTAGGCAAAATAAAATTTACTTTAGACAAAATTGTTGGCGTAAATTTAATTAAACCTTGTAATACTTGAGGTAAATTTTTAATGTTTTAAAAAAATGGTTTTGACTTAAAGCCGAACTTGGAATATATAAAAAAAAATTCAATCAATGACTTTGTTCTACATACATGAAACACAAATGATAATAATATGAAAAATGGTAAAGAACCACAATGAAAATATTCATGAATTCCTGTGATTAAAATCTCAAAATGAATGATGGAGATATATAACACATACCTGAATGATCCACTTGACCTACAAAAACTTCAATGCAATCAAAGCAATCACCACAAAATACCCATAACCATCACGAAACACCCAAAACCATCACGTAAAAACCCATTAAAAACAAAAGGAGGCATTATTAAGTTCCCTTAACACAATCATTAATATTTCAATATTAAACATCACTATGATTTGACATCTCAACTATGATGACACTTCAAAGTCCATCAGTAATTTGTTATTACATGAAAATTTATTAAAACATTACAAAAAATTACAAAACATGAAGAGTCATACTAAACCTGTTTATCAAACATAAACAAACTATATCTTTATAAAAAAAAATCTAAATACATACATGAAGATGAAATATTAAATTATTATATGATTTTTTATATAAAAATTAAATTAACTAACTTATAAAATAAATTCTCCACGAAAAACATGATAAAACTTTAAATTATATATACATACAAAAAATACAAACACTAACTTATTCTCTCCCAAACTCTCAATAAATTATATATAGAAACAAATGTTATTTATTAGAGTAATCGGCAAAATGGTGTTATTTGTTCATTTTAGCCTAAGAGATTGTTGCAAAGCACACGATGTCAAGTGAGCACTGACTCTGTAACCAATAACGGGTGAAATTTTCAACAAGCATAATGTAGGCGAAGGCACACTTATATTAGAATAAAGTATTAATCCAAAATCCCCTGTAGATGAATATTTTTTATTTCTTAATTAAGGTGATAAAATATTTTGTATGGAATATTTATAACATCCAAAATAAGAATAGAAAAAATAAAATTAATTATGTTTCTATTCATTAATATCATTTAATTTTTGTATTCAAATTTATGTTTTATGCCTGATAATTTATTTACATTACACTTTATATTTTTTTTCCGTGTTATGTTAATTTTCACATTACTTATCATTTTCTTGTAATTATTTATTCATGCATTATAAAAAGTATTCATTATTTGTAATTCTATTGTTTTCCCTTTAATATTTTTTTCATATAACTTCATTTTTTAAATTAAGTTTTTTTCTTTTTCAATATGGTCATTCTAATGAAGTTTACGTGATTATTTATTTCAAAAATCAAACTTATTTTAATGGAATCTATACATTTAGTAGTATTGATTTTCTTTAACCTCTAAAATTAGAGATAAAGTTTGCTAAATATAATAAATCTATGTAAATTAACAAGCAAAAATAGAAAGAAGGAGAAAAAAAAAAGTAAAAGGAGAAGAGATTCTTACAAATATTTGGTGCAATTCTGTGACAGTGGGTGAGGCAAGGAATATGTTTGATCTTTCAAATCTTTATCTAACTCTCTTTTTTAATGACAATTTATATTAGTGGAATAACTTTCTAAGTATTATTAGGGAAAAAACTTAAATTCATAATCTCTTACCAAAGAAAAAAAATGTTAAAGAAATTAGAAAATATAATTAAAATATTGTTTATATTATATTTTAAATCTCGAACCTCCAATGCTTAGTCAGCCCAAAACCATTTTAGTAGCAACATTTTCTTTATACACCTCCATAATTTCTAACTACACTTCTAAATATTTAAAATGACCAATTTAAAAAAGTCTTCAATAGCTTTTGTCCAATACTGCATCAGCCTTGCCAGAATCCACAAGGCCCAGACTCGGCAAAGATTTCTCGCATTCGAAACCTCACTATGCCAAAAATTTATTAAATATTTTTTATAAAATGAACTTTTTAAATCAAACATAAAAGAGTGTTTCATCCTACACCTCCAAGATCTCATCCTACACCTCCAAAAATTACATTTTTAACCTTCTGACATATCATCATTATCCTACACCTTTAACTTTATAAAAAATTTTATTTTTAATTTTAATAAATATATTTTTATTTTCTTCTTTTTCTTGTTAAAAAGACTCTATATCACCTTAATAATAACTAAATTTAAAATTCAAATATTATTTAATATAATTTTATATTTTAATAATTATTAAAATATGATTTATGTTATAATAATAATTATATTAAAAATAAAAAATAAAATAATTGAAAATAAAAAAATAACAAAAAAGTAAATTATATTAAATAAAATATTTAATATATTCAAATATATTAAATTATATTAAAATATTAAATTAAATTAAATAATTATTAAAATTTAAATAATAAACAAAATTTTAAAACAATTATTTATCAAATAATAAATAAAATTATATTAAATAAAATATTTAAATATACTAAATTATATTAAAATATTAAATTAAATTAAATAATTATTAAAATTTATATATAAAATAAAATTTTAAAAATCATTCTTTATCGGATATGGATATCCGATTATATCCGATTAACAAATTTTTCAAAATTTTTGTTTTTTTTAAAATTTTAGTAATTATTAAATTTAATTTAATATTTTAATATAATTTAATATTTTTAAATATATTAAATATAATTTTTAAGTATTATTTTTATTTTATTTTTATTCTTATTTTAGTTATTATTTTTCAATTCTTTTAATAAAACTATTTTAAAAATATAAATTATATTTTATTAATTATTAAAATATATAAATATAATAAGTACATATTATAATTTTTATTTAAGTTTAATATTTATTAAATTTTAAATAAAAAGCAAAGTATTAACATATTTTATAGATTTTAATATATAAATAAGCTTTTTAAAATTTTCATTTTTATTTAAAATTTAATAATTATTTAATTTATTTTAATATTTTATTGTAATTTAATATATTTGAATATATTAAATCAAATTTATTTTTATTATTATTTATTATTATTATATTTTTTTATTTTTATGTTTTTGATATAAATATTATTATAATATAAATTATATTTTAATAATTTTTAAAATACAAAATTATTTAAAATAATATTTAAATTTTAAAATAAATTAAATTAAATTATTATTAAGGTAGTGAAGATTGTTTTTAATAAAAAAAAGAAAATGAAAAAATATTTATTAAAGTTAGAAATAAAGTTTTGAAAAAGTTGGAGGTGCAGAATGATGATGAGATGTCAGAAGGTTAAAAGTGGAATTTTTGGAGGTGCAGGATGAGATCTTGGAGGTGTAGGATGAAACACTCAACATAAAATAATATAATGTGAATTATTTGCGTTTAGTCGTTATTATATCAATAATTTAAATTTTGTTTTATATTTATAAATACATTATATAATCTTACCCTTAAAGTAGTCATACAAATTTGTTATTACTTTACTAAATATAAATATATCATATCTAAAATATAATTAACTTATAAAAAATATTTTTAAAAACATATTTAAATAAATTTGTGAAGTAACATATTTTTAAGGTATATGTTTTTAAAGTAAATACTTATTCAATATTTTTGTTGAATATAATAAAAAATTATATATAAAATTAATATATCTTGTGTTGAATATACATTTCTTTTATTTATAATAGAATAAATATGGATTAAACTCAAAATACAAATAAAAAATAATAACAAAATAATTAAAAATAAAATATAAATATAAAATAAATATAATATATTTAATTTGTATTAGTTAAACTAATTTATAAACTAACCAAACGATTTAGTAACTAGTTTAATTATTATTTTTAGCAAAAACATTCTTAGTTAAAATTTATTTTAGGTCCTAACTTTTACTTTTTCGTGAATAACAGATAACTTATTTGTTATACTAATAGATTTTGAATTCTATTTTTTTTTTTTGAACTTAGTTGAGTTAAGAGGAGGAAAAAGTTATTGATAATCATTGAAATTTTTATATATTATTTATAGTTGTATTGTTTTGCATATGGTACTTTTTTTCTTAATTTCTTTGTTTATGTGTCTTTAAAGAGTTTTCCAGTTCTTACTGTTTAAACCTTGCCATTCAACCTCTTATTTTCTTCTTTACGCATGCTTTTGTTGTTCAGAGGCATTGTTGTTGGGAGGTTCTTAAAACCCGATTTTCGCAACCTCATCAATTTCTTAAAATCAATTTCTTAAAATCCAAGAATGACATTCATTTTCACACACAAAAAAAAAAAAGTTTTCATGTATGATACACACAACAACCATTAAAGCAAACTGAGCAATACTAATAAACACACGCACAAAACGGGAATTAAGAAAGAGGCTTTACGCTTTTGTTATTAAATACATGAATACAAGTATTCACACGAAAATACTCCAACTCTATTTTTTATATTTTTATAACTTGACAGAATTGTCTAACTCTAATTTCACATTATTGTACAACATTAATTACATTAGTTACCAATTTAAACAAAACTTTAAAGAATAGAATATAATAACTCAGCACAATCGTAACTTTAATAAGTAAATAGTTCTTCATTTAGATTAAAAATTTGAGTACAATAAAAACCTTTAAATAATACTTGTATTAATTAATGTACTCTATGTAATGTATTACTGATCATAATTGGTTAACCATTCTAAATTGGTCATCTTGATTAATTTATCTAAGCTAATTAGTCTGAACCAATTATCATTAGTCGATCATTTTGGGTTGATCACCTTTTATTGCCATTCTGGACCGATCACCTTTGGTCAACCACCCTAATTGAATGACATGTTCGATTGGTTACAAAATAAAAGATAGATTAACACAAATGATATCTAATCACAAATCAACCTACTACAATTGATTAAGGTATGATTGGATCGTGATTAGGCCAACAAATAGGTAAAATCTCATAACAATTATTATAAATAAAAGTCTAAGGTATGACTTTCATATGCATGCACAACAAATGCATCATCGTAGCTAATATTTTTCTGCATGGTCACCTACTGACTTTAGTATTGAAGTACTTTCTGCAGATATCATCCCAACAACTTTGATCAACAACACTCACTAATGCAAAAAAGGCTTTTAACGTCCGTTATTTTGGGCCTTTTATGTTAGACTCCATCCAACTTCATATTGGGAGACATCAATTTGACATTGGAGGCTAGGTCAGACGCTAATAGATGTCGAATTACACGCAGCAACAGACGTCGAATATGAGTGTATCTGACGTTTAACGCGCTGAGCATGTTTTTGCCTAGCTCAGCGAGAAAATCCAGAGGAATGTCTTTGGACTAAATAGACATCGGATGAGCATTGGCAAATGTCATTTAAACATCAGATGTACACTAACCGACGTCCAAGTTGTGTTTATTTTTTTAAAATAAATTTATTTTTACAATAAACCACACCTAAAAAAGAGAAATTGATCCCAGCACATCAAAATATTATATATTTTATGTGTTTCAAGTGAACAAGGTACTAAACAATCTAAAACTTAAACTATCAAAACTTAAACTTAAACTAATTAATGTTCAATAACAATAAAAGTCTTCCTAAAGGCATGAGCAAGGGTCCTAAATCCATCTCTGCAGAAAATAAGTTGTCCACTCTTGTCGTATCTTTTTAATTGTGTACTTTGATATAGGAGATGTATTCTTGAAGCGCTGCAAAATCAAAACAAATTCATTATGTTTTCATATGTTCAAAGCTCAATTTCATTTGTAATGTATGAAAGGTAAGTATCATTACCTCAATTCAGTCTCGAATGATGGTTTTCATCCAATACATGACTAGTAGCCACATTCCCATGAATCTATTTGTTTGTGACACTAAATGAAAAACTACATAGTCACACATGTAGATCATACAATAACATAGAAAATGAATAATAATTATAAATGAGTTACAACCTTTGGATACAAGATTTGAACTAGCTGACATTTGGGTTTACCCATAACTCTATTTACATTAAAAACATAGGGTAATATTAATATAATTATATTCATCATAAAAATTTAAGTTCAACATGGATTTCAAACATTTAAAACATAAAAAGATAAATACTTACCCTTGTAGCATATTTTTCAAGTCATTTTTCATCCTCTTGTGTAGGGAACAAAACCATAGAATTTTGCATTATCTTGGAATGATGATCATCAATTTCCAATGAGACTTATCATGAATCACAAATAGTTAGTAGACTAATTAAGTAATCTTTAATCGATTTTTGCATTTTGTAACACATACTTATCAATGTATGGCGTAAGGTATATGTCTCTGTTTGACTCAGTCATCCATGTGTTGCAAATAATTTTGTTTGCTCTAAAGTGTGTTACCAGAAAATTGAATGGTTTGAAGTTCAACAAATTCGTACATGGAAGGCCGACCTTGGTGCACAATGACTGTCTCCATGTACCTATAATAAGAAAGTTAAGTTGTTAGAAACTAACAATCTAAATTTAAATAATATGGAAGACAAAATTGACTATCTTACATGCACCATAATTGAAGGATTGAAATACATCTTGTCTCCCCCAATGACCTCCAGTGCATCATTTAATGTGATATATAATGGCACATGGCATTGGAGGGAAAATACTCTCAAATTCCAGTACAACTCTATTGGTCATTTGGGCAACCTGACTAATTTTGTCATGAGCTTTGTTAGAGGATCATCCTCCACTTTTGTCATGTCATCATCTTATCTATCACTGGCTTATCCATGTGATGCTTTTGAGGATGTATGAATTGAAATAAATCAATCAAAGTAATCAATCAATGTTTATAAATTTAACGTAGAAATACAAAAACTAGAAATATAATAGTTTTGGTGTGGTAATGTGTGATATGATCAATGCTTTAAGTCAGGCTATAAATTTTCCTATGGCCTGCCCTAAAAAATGAATTTTTGAAGTCAGTACAGGCACCTTAACTTGTGGATCACGAACTTCATCAATCATCACATGCACATGGTGGGGTAATAAGGGAGCACCTTGAATAATTTGTTCTCCCTCAAGTACTCATTTGACCACCACTATGCGTGGGAAATTCCCATCAACCAATAACTTATACTGACTACTATAGTCAGTAGGGTCTACAATAGAGCATGATCCTCTTGTGCTCACTCGAGGTGTTGCTGAAGCTTCAGTAGGCAACCACATGATGCCCTATATCATGGAATGCAACTTTTCTTCAAGCACTCTTTGGATTTCTTTTTGTTCTTGTATATATTCAATGAATCGTTGCTCCATATATCTCATGCTTTGGTTGAGTCTGTCCTCCCACTCAAGATCCATCTTCCTCAGTGCATATTGACTCATGGATTTAGTGTTTTTTTTAGTAGGGTTAAAGTAGTCACGAAGACCAATCATCCCTCCAATCCCACACACACGCTCTACGTGCTCAGGCTTTCCAATGGTCGTTGTTAGAATGTCGTCACTATCTTGGCCAACAAAGGAATCCTGATTTTGCTGCTCAACTAACTCATCCTAGATATGACAATAAACTTTATTACATAAAACACATAATATGATAAATACACAACCAATCAATGTTTAAAAATTGTATTTACAATTCTTTGTGAGATCAAGGCAACTGAGGAGGAGGTCATGTTCCTATAAGAATTAGTACGAGCAGCCTTCCACATCTCTACTTAGCAAGTGTAGGTGCTAGGTCAGGGGACTTAAGTTCTAAGGCCTTTGTTCGACTCTTGCTCATCTTTTTCTCGAGTAATGCATAACCATCTCGTGATAACACATATGGTGCATCATTTAACCTTTGTCTTTCTTGGGCGGCTAACCTTTTACCTTGACAAACCATGTAAATTCACAAGTGTAAAATCAAAATTGAATGCATTATCTGACTATAGAAATATGTTAATAAACAAACCTGTCACTCCCTAGACTCTCTAGATGCACGAAACTGCATCCACTCCTCTTCAGTTATTATGTTCTTGGAACAAGGAAACTCATGTTGTCTGTCTCCAAGACATATAGACGTGTCAACCTTGTCTTGAAATCCCTCCATCTAATCGCTATGTGGGATAACACCTTCTTTCTAATTTGACCAATGTTTGGAATATCAAAATTTTGCTGTTTAAAACAAAAAAAAATGTTAATGACATAATAAAAACAAGGTAAATAATATATCAGTATTCTGTTAAGTAGACATATTTGAATGTCCTACCATAAGAGGTTCTTGTCGACCTTTGGGACATCATCCCAAGATGCAATGACGATAGAAACATGGATTTTTACTAATATACTTAAATAACTCCTAAACTTCTCAACGTGTGGCCTTGAAGGCAAACCCGATCTTTGATCAATATCAACATGTATCCTCTCCATGGGAACACGTTGGAATGTGACATCAGAAAATCACGTCACAAATCAACCACGTTCGCTCTTTTCTGATCCTGAGCTCGACATACCTGAAAAACCAATGTTAGTACTACATCAAATATGGTAAATAGAACAAATTGTAAAGGCTATAAAAAAACATAAAACCTATTAAGGTATTGTTTTCTCCCAAATCCCTTCATTGTGATAACTCTGAATTGCGTGGATGTCATTGGCTACGTCATCGACCTTGTCTTCAATGGGTCTTGATGCAAAAGATGTTGTCTCAAGTATATCCAGAGAATCTTCACCATCATATTTGTGCATGTTTTTTCCTCACAATACCACTGACCATTTTTTATTTGTTGGATCATTTACATAGGATATTTGTCTTGTTTGACTAGTTATAATAAATGGTTCTTTAGTGTATGTCATCTTGTTAAGGTCCACCAGAGTGAACTCAAAGTCATCTGTCACCACACACGAATTTATATCAACCCATTTACACTTTGTCGCAACCGGAATCGCGACGGGACGACGATCCGAAAAATAAAAACTGTTTTTGAAAAAAAAAAAATTTTGGAGTCGCCACCATAGTTTATTCTGGAAAACTACGGAAAAACCATAAAATGATAAGACCTGGTCTGCGAAAATGAGATTCTAAGTTCGGGAGTCGGTTACGTGTAGGGAAGGTATTAGCACCCTACAACGCCTGCCCTAAGGCAGTACCTTTAACTAAATATGCGAATATGATGTGGTTTTCAAAATGTTTAACTATCCCCTAAAATAAGACTCTAAAGAAACAACATGTATTTTTTAGTTTTTTTGAGCCCGACAAGGATTGACCTTGCTCCTACGTATTCTCATTAAGAATGAGAAATCAGGGTTCCGTAGTTCTTTTAGAAAACTGCTTGAAAATTTGTATGGAAATTGTTTGAGAATTTTGTTTGTAAAATGATTTTGGATTTTTGGGAAAGTGAACCTAACAAGGACTGGCCTTGCTCCTACGTATCTCCACTTTTGATGGAGAATCAAGGATCACGTAGTTCTGGCTAGCCATATTGTATGTTGTTTGAAAATGTGGATGTTTTTGGGTTTTGAAAGATTTTGTATTTTTTTGGTATTTTTATAAAATAAACAAAGAATGTTTTCAGCACAAAGACGATGCGTGCGATCACACATGTGCTTAACCTTTAAAATATTTTTGGTATTTTTATAAAATATTTAGATTTTTGCATGATGAGCACTAGGCTGATGCGTACGATCGCACGAGTACTCACACGGCTTTTTTTTCTTATTGTTTGCGTAATGAGCACTAGGCTGATGCGTACGATCGCACGAGCACTCACACAGCTTTTTTGTTTATTTTAGATTTTGGGTAATGAGTACTAGGTTGATGCGTACGATCGCACGAGTACTCATACCGATATTTATATTATTACATTTTTTTAAAGTTTTATATTTTTTTATTAAGAAGGATAGATGGGTTGAAATGTGAAAAGCATAAAGAAAAATTGTAATAGAAAACACGATGAATTTATAAACTAAAAAAATGATCAAAATGCATATATAAATAGAATGAAGAGAAAATGTATACCTTGTTGAAGATTTGTGTGATGAAATAAAACTCTACTTGTAATAAGTTGTGAGAAAGATAGATGGAAGATGAAGAAGATAACTTTATGGTAGAAATGGGGTACGGGATTTATTATGTATAGAGAGATAGTAAAATGTGAGGGAGAAATGAAGTAGAGTTTCGGGATGGAATGAAGAGATTTTGAGAGAGAAGATATGGATATTATGTAAATTGTGTGTGTGAAGTGAAGAGAATGTAGGTATTTATAGAGTTAAGGATGAAGAAAGTTGATGAACAAAAATAATATAATAAGTTGGTGGAAAATTTAGATGAAATAAAAATTAATCACAAAAATGCAATAAAATAAATAAGTAAAGAAATAAAACGTTTGGGGAAACAAGAAGTTGAATCTGGCAGAGCCGGTTAGACAACTTCTAATCCTTCCAAAATGCAATAAAATAAATAAGTAAAGAAATAAAACGTTTGGGGAAACAAGAAGTTGAATCTGGCAGAGCCGGTTAGACAACTTCTAATCCTTCCAAAATGCAATAAAATAAATAAGTAAAGAAATAAAACGTTTGGGGAAACAAGAAGTTGAATCTGGCAGAGCCGGTTAGACAACTTCTAATCCTTCCAAAATGCAATAAAATAAATAAGTAAAGAAATAAAACGTTTGGGGAAACAAGAAGTTGAATCTGGCAGAGCCGGTTAGACAACTTCTAATCCTTCCAAAATGCAATAAAATAAATAAGTAAAGAAATAAAGCGTTTGGGGAAATAAGAAGTTGAATCTGGCAGATCCGGTTAGACAACTTCTAATCCTTCCAAAATGCAATAAAATAAATAAGTAAATAAATAAAGCGTTTGGGGAAATAAGAAGTTGAATCTGGCAGAGCCGGTTAGACAACTTCTAATCCTTCCAAAATACAAAAATAAACAACTAATAACATACAAATGGCATAACATAATCAATATCACGTTTTACAACTATCACACTTGGATATCAACACAAAAGCATACTCTCATTTAAATTCAAAATCATACAGAAACAAAATACTCCATAATCAAGATTTAAGATCAGACAAAAGCAAAATATAGCATATTCAAGGCTCAAGATAATACAAAAGGAGATACTCAAGGTTAGCTTCCCTTACCTCTATTACAGACTTAATCTCCTCGCTCTCTGAAAACTTCCAGAATATCCCCTTTGAAATTAGAAATTCTTCCAACTCTCTTCTCTCAAAAATTTTCTCAATTCTTTTGTGTAAATTTTCAGCCTCCCCCCTTGGCTATTTATAGTAAAAAAAATTTGCTTTTCACTTTTTACTATTCACAATTCACTATTCACTATTTAGTATTCATTATTCACTTTTTTATTTATTTATTTATTTATTATTAATTTTATTTACCCGGACGAAATTGGGTATTGACAGCTACCCCTCTTTACTTAGATTTTACTAGATAATATGACAAACAACGTTTGTATATTATCAGAGTAAAAGATAAGTAAGGATAGAAATACTAATTTCGTCTGGGTTTCAAAGAGAAAGGGGGAGAATAACAATCGATTCAAGTACATAAGATGAATAGAATCACGATGCAACAAAAATTGAACTTAAGGGCAAGGCAAAAATTAAACTTAAGGGCCAGCGTGAAAACTGGGCTTGGGGGCCAGCGTGGAAGCTGGGCTTGAGGCCAGTGTGAAAACTGGGCTTGAGGGCCAGCGTGGAAGCTGGGCTTGAGGCCAGTGTGAAAACTGGGCTTGGGGCCAGCGTGGAAACTGGGCTTGGGGGCCAGCGTGAAAACTGGGCTTGGGGGCCAGCGTAAAAACTGGGCTTGGGGGCCAGTGTGAAAGCTGGGCTTGGGGGCCAGTGTGAAAACTGGGCTTGGGGCCAGTGTGAAAACTGGGCTTGGGGCCAGCGTGGAAACTGGGCTTTGGGGGCCAGCGTGGAAACTGGGCTTGGGGCCAGTGTGAAAACTGGGCTTGGGGCCAGCGTGAAAACTGGGCTTGGGGCCAGCGTGGAAACTGGGCTTGGGGGCCAGCGTGGAAACTGGGCTTTGGGGGCCAGTGTGGAAACTGGGCTTTGGGGGCCAGTGTGAAAACTGGGCTTGGGGCCAGTGTGAAAACTGGGCTTGGGGGCCAGTGTGAAAACTGGGCTTGGGGGCCAGTGTGAAAACTGGGCTTTGGGAGCCAATGTAAAAATTGGGTTTTGTGGGCCAGTATGGAAACTGGGCTTTCAAATTTTGAAATTCTTGAAACTTGTAATTTGAGAAATGTTGGCCAGTGTGGAAACTGGGCTTGGGGCCAATGTAAAAATTGGGCTTTGTGGGCCAGTATGGAAACTGGGCTTTCAAATTTTGAAATTTTTGAAACTTGAAATGTTTTGTAATTTTGACACAAATTTGAAAGCTCGATCGACATGAAACAATATGGCTTGATAGAGAAAATCTGAATGTTATTCTTTTTGTGTTTTCTTTGTTTTTTTCTTTGTTTTTTTTTTTTTTTGGAAGAAGGAAATTGATAACCATTCATGTGAATGAAGAGGATTTCGATGAGAAATACTTTCTTTTTGATAAATATATGAAAACGTTTGCTTTGTTTTGTTTTGTTTGTTTGTTTTTTTTTATTTTTTCGAATCAATTGTCTTACTTGCAATCATCAAGACTGGTCATTATTTCCAATGCTTAGAAAAGTGAGGAATGTCATACATCCGAGATCTAACTTTGAGATTATTACATTTTGACTTTTTCTCCCGAGACATCAACGTACATATGCTTGAATTCACTCGCAAGTGAAGAATGAGAGTTGTTTAGAATGGTTTGGAAGATAATGCTAACATGTCACCTCATACGCTCCGTAAAGGAGATGAGTGCCAAAGCGAAACACGAGGTACCTAAAAAGTTGCCCCAGTTTGGTGTGGTGAATCCATGATAATTCTGGTGAAAAATTCAAGTAAGATCTACAAAGCTACCCAATTCTTGAGATCATGGTTTGACGAAATTTCAAGGAAAAGACGCGAGGTGAGGTTCACCAAGCTGCCCCAGTTGTCGTTGTTTTTTTTTTTTTTTTTGCATGGGGTTCTGTTTGGAAGAAGTAGTGGGTATGAAAGGGTCGGCTAAAAGGATGGATCAAATTGGTTCAATTTTCTTTTGTATGCTTCTGACTGGTTGGTAGAGAGGTCCCCTATTCCTGAGACATTATTCATTTTCAAATTCCTTTTTATTTTTACGACACATTAAAAGTTATTCTGTCTTATCGCAAAATTAAGCTTTATGAAAATATGAGCAATCATTAGTCAATCTCCGTGGACTTTATTAGGCTTGTAACAATGGCTAGGGGCTAAAAGGTATTAAAAGAAAGGGGTATAAAGGCCCAAATGAAATGTTTGTCGGATACATTTTTTTTAAAAACAAGGGTTATCATCTACGCATTGTATCAACTATTTGATCTTTTGAGCACTTTGCTTTTGTCTTGAACTTCGTTTTTCCTTCATCTCTGGTTAAGTCTGTTTTATTGTTGTTGTTATTTTTTTTTTTTACCCTTTTTGAAGGATTCACTTCATTTGATCGTTGAGTACTCTTCATCTGCATCCCAAGTTGACTCATACTAATGATAACCCTTGGTTGGGAATAATTTTGAAAAAGAATTTATTTTTGGCTCAAACGGGGTAACAATGGTTATAGTTTTTTTTTGCTTTTTGGATAAAGAAAGAAGGCCACACATCATTTTGAACTCTGATTGCTTTATTTTCAAAAATTAATTCTACGATTAGATGACCTCAACATGAGCCGTTTTTTCCTTTTCTTTTCATTCTTTATAGATCACCCTTTCGGGTTTCTGAATCTAGTTGACTTATTCTACTTTTTTTTTTTTAATGGATTCAGGGATCACCCTACTAGCGTAAGCGAGAAAACTTTTGGCCATGCCTATTTGCCCCGGTGTAAAAGTTTATTTTGTTACTCAGGGCAGTGACAGTATTTGTTCGGGGAAAATCCTTTTATTTGGGAAGGTGAAGGGTGAGATTTTTCAAACACCATGCGCACAAACGTCTCGAGAGAAAACATCAAATTGTTATTTTTGATTCAACATTTGACCTCGAAAAAAAATCTGACACTACAACTTTTGTTATCAAATTTTTTATTTTATTTTTATTTTCTATTTTTATATTTTTTTTTTGCTATTTTCGAAAAAACAAGAGTTTGACAATTTGCTAGAAAGACAAGTGACTCAATATTGCCTTTTTGTTTTTTATTTTTATTTTTTTATTTTTTTTTTAAATTTTGTTTTTTGCGGCCTTCGTTTTCTCCACGACACCCTATTAGGACATGATTTCCAATAAACCTTGGAGATACCAAATAATGAAAGTTCACATTAAAAGTCACGGATGAAAGCGTAATATCCATGAGCATAACCCTCACAGCAAGACAATTCAAAACATGAACAGAACAACATCAATTTCGCCTTTTACAACAACCTATGCTTTCCCATATAGTTCTTCATTTGTCCATGGCATTTGTAGGGTCGAACTCGCGCCTTGTCAGAGTGCTGGATTGACTTTCTTCAAACTTTAAACATCCTGAATCGATCAAAGATTGCACTTTATGCTTTAGAGCCTTGCATGCCTCTGTTGAGTGTCCACACGCTCCTTCATGATAATCACACTTGGCATTTGTGTCATAGCTCTTTGGGTACGGAGGTCGTATAGGCCTAGTTGGACAAACCTTTATGAGGTTTCTGCGGAGAAGATCTGGCAGTAACTCTGTATAAGTCATGGGGATAGGAGTGAAGTTGGCGACCTTCTCATCACGATTGTAATTTCTTCGCTTAATGGGTCGATTGAACCCATGGGAATGTGACATTTGAGGATAGGCAATAAAATGTGAGTTAGCTCTTCGTTTTTTATCTTTCTCATGTCTAGGACCATATTCATTTAAACTCGCTACTAACTGTGGGCCTAGTGCAATTTTTCCATTTCTTATGCCACCCTCGACCCTCTCTCCAATTACTACTATGTCAGCAAAACCTGAGGAGACACTGCTTATCATGTGTTCATAAAATGGTGGTTGTAGAGTATTCAAAAATATGGTAGTCATCTCCTTGTCGCTCAAAGGCGGTTCTACTTGAGCAGCAATTCCTCTCCACCTTTGGGCATATTCTCTGAATGATTCAGATTCTTTCTTCACCATGTTTTGCAGTTGTATTCTATCAGGTGTTAGATCTTTATTATATTCATACTGCCTTAGGAATGCATCAACCAGATTTTTCCATGAGTAGATGTGAGTAGTTTCTAAGCGCATGTACCAAGTCAGAGCCACGCCAATTAAACTTTCTTGGAAGATGTGAATCAAAAGTTTTTCATTGTGGGCATAAGCTGCCATTTTTCTGCAGTACATAGTTATATGGCCCTTTGGGCAAGTATTTCCCTGATATTTCTCAAACTCTGGCAACCTGAACTTTGGAGGTATTATCACATCAGGAACTAAACATAGTTTTCTAGCATCTCCAAATTCAGAACTTCCTTCGCCCTCTATGGCTCTCAACCTTTTCTCAAAGACTTCTAATTTACTCCCGTCGTCCTTAAAATCTGCAGGTGTAACGATACAAGATGAAGACTTCGTCTCAGGTTGTTTTTTCATTATCGTGCTCTCAATACCTGGTTGGATCGTCTTTCCCTGAATTGTGAAAGTGGTTGCCCCAGGCTCATCTTCTACTTCAACTGCATTATCTTCGTCCTTTTGAGCGTCAAGATGTTCCAAGCGCACTCCTGAGGGTGGAATGTAATTCGGGGGAAGACCATAGGAAGGGAAAGTTTGTGCCTCTGGAACTCTTTGTTGTGGTCGTTGTGCGCACGAATCTCCAGGGCTTTGTAAGGCATTCAGGGCCTCTAAGATTTGACTCATTTGTCCCTTCAGCTGTTGGATATCGGCTTTCATCCCCTCTTGAATTTCCCCTTTGTTCTCCATGATTTTGCCACTGGTTCGTGTCCTTTAGGGTGTTTTGGAGACTTAGCCGTATTATTATTTTTAAACTAAATTTTATTAGATGAAATAAAAACGAAAAGAAAAGGAGAAAAGACAAAGCAACACAATTACTATAGTAAGAAATTATAAAGATGTGAAAACATTGCCAAATGTATAATCTGGAAATTAACATGAAACAAAGTCAATAAGACAGTTCATCCATAACATTTAAGTTCACCACATGTGAGGTATGAAAAATCACGATCAACTATCACGAGCCTCAGTAACCACATTCTTCATTTCTCTCATCAGTTTCTTGCAGTAATTGAGGAAAGTCTCAACCTTTTTAGGTGGGTTAAAGATCGGCAATGCAGACTCAGCATCAGCTAATAACTTAGGGACATCCTTAATGGCTTCATTGGCAAGGGAAGCTAGTTGTGAGAAACTTCTCCTCCAATTTTCTGTAACTAGATCTTGTTCAACGGTATACTCCTTCATCTGATTCATCCATTCTTGATGTTTCTTCTCTGATTCAGCCCGATGCCAACGTTCCTCCTTCAGTTTCGTTACCGCTGCTTTCGCCTGTTTCTCGACGTCGTTCATTCTAATATGCATTTTGTGCAGCTCCTCTAGTGCCTTTTGCTTGTCCCTCTTGAATTGGTCACACAATTCCTTCGTGACACGCTCTGATATCTCAATTATACCATACTCCCGGTCTTTCAAGGTCAGCTCAATGTTGGCCACTATCAACTCTTGCTTTTGTCTTCTTAACAACTCCTCGTATGCTTTGCTGTTTTCCACACCATCTTGCTTAAGATTCACATAATCACGTTGTAGGTTCTGAAGATTACTGGTCAACTTGATATTTTCTAGTTTCATTTGCTCGAATTTTGCCTTCAACAATTTTATTTCCTCATTTTCAGCTTCATGAAACTGTTTTCCATAATCTAGATTAGGAGAAAGTTTCTTGAAAGGCAACTTCACTGTCCTAACCCTTTCTGCGATCCAATGGCTATAAGGATATCCTTCATCAATAGTCCATGGTCTGGGGTCCATTTTTGCACGAATAATGTTGCCCCAAGCATTCCTAACTTGATGAAGTACTTCAACAAAGGTTCCTTCCTCATAATAGATTTGCAACATGGCAAGAGATGCAGGTGTAGGTGATCCTCTCATAGGATGCCCAAATTGCCTTTGTGCTAACACAGGATTGTAATTAATACAACACCTGATACCCATGAGAGGTACATTAGGGTACTTCCCGCAATGATATATAATTTGCGATCTACGCTGCCAAGGGACACACCACTTAACTTGTTCTTCATTTAAACTTGCACAAAGTCGCGCCCATTCATCTGCCCCTTTCACATTTGGTTTACTCTTCAATAGCTTATCCATGGAGCACGGGGCATTTAAGGCGTCCTCAGTCACACGGGAGATGAACCACATATACAACACTGGCAGACAACATAACATTTTTCCTCCCTTTAGCTCATAACAACGATTAAGGGTCCCATAAACTTCAGCCAGGATAGCAGTGACTGGATTCTCACAGCGCTCTTTGTATCCCACAAATGCGTTCATGGCGGCATAGTCGACGAAATTCTTGACATTAGGAAAAAGCATGACACCATAGAAGAGAAGAGTCAATACATCCATAAATGTTTCCCAGTTTTCTTCTTCAGCTAAACGATGCAAGTATCCTATTAGGTATCCTTGAGGAAGGCCCCTCACTTTGCCCTTGATTGTGAACTTGTTCTCCAACTTCATAGGGTGTACTTTCATGATCCTCGCTAGCTGCAAGACAGGTACATACTGCCCAAAGTAATTGTATGGAGCTTTTCCCTCAAGAGGTATATTTAAAATTTGCTCGAATTCTTCCACTGTTGGCACTAGTTGGAAATCTTGAAAAGTGAAACACCTCAATGGTGGATCATAGTATTGGGCTAAAGTAGTAATTGCTGATGTTTGGTTTGGACCTCCACCTCTAATAGGCTCAACAAATTCCCATACTCCTTCTTGAATGCATCCTTTTGGGATGTCTTCATTTTCATTACCAGTTTTCTCAGACCATTCATATTTCCTTCCTCCGCTTCAATGGCTATCCTTTCCTTTAAAATGTTTGAACTTGTAGGTCGGTCAACTTCCAATCTCATGTTAATTTCCATTTTACCTCTACGGCTTAGTCACAAATTTATAACTTCCTACCTAGGACCAACAAGACCATAAAAAAAATGCATGAGAAAGACGCATAATGATATAGTGATATATACAACATGTTTAATTTTATTAAAAAATAACGGTTATAAGACGACATACATCTCCCTTCGTGCCCTAGATAAGGTTCGAGACTTGAGGTTCAAAGTTAAATATATGCAATCTCACAAGGATAGTTCCCTAATGCTTAAATCAAGGCCACCAGAGTTATGGCTCTTTTCACTACATCTCCACAACAGTCAGAGTAATCAACTAGATGCGGAGACATAAATGAAGAGAACAGACTCTAGTTGGAGTTCTCACGATAGCCAAACAGGAAGTACATCCCAGAGTGACACCGCTACACAACCCCTATAATTCTAAGTTGCGCTCAGACCCGGGTATAGGGCCTCACTCATGATATGCAAAATGTGTGTGGAGGGAGATTATAATGCAAAACAACAGTTGCAAAATAAACACAAATAAGTAGATATATAACATGTCATCTACCCTAGGGTTCAATATGGAACAATCAAAACAAACGCACATGCAATTATGCCAAATATTAAACATATATAAAGAAAAAAAAAAGGAAGGAAAACATAATGAAAAACCACATCGAATTCGCACATCTAATTAAATGGCTTGACTCTCTAAATTCCCCAGTGGAGTCGCCATCTGTCGCAACCGGAATCGCGACGGGACGACGATCCGAAAAATAAAAACTATTTTTGAAAAAAAAAAAATTTTGGAGTCGCCACCATAGTTTATTCTGGAAAACTACGGAAAAACCATAAAATGATAAGACCTGGTCTGCGAAAATGAGATTCTAAGTTCGGGAGTCGGTTACGTGTAGGGAAGGTATTAGCACCCTACAACGCCTGCCCTAAGGCAGTACCTTTAACTAAATATGCGAATATGATGTGGTTTTCAAAATGTTTAACTATCCCCTAAAATAAGACTCTAAAGAAACAACATGTATTTTTTAGTTTTTTTGAGCCCGACAAGGATTGACCTTGCTCCTACGTATTCTCATTAAGAATGAGAAATCAGGGTTCCGTAGTTCTTTTAGAAAACTGCTTGAAAATTTGTATGGAAATTGTTTGAGAATTTTGTTTGTAAAATGATTTTGGATTTTTGGGAAAGTGAACCTGACAAGGACTGGCCTTGCTCCTACGTATCTCCACTTTTGATGGAGAATCAAGGATCACGTAGTTCTGGCTAGCCATATTGTATGTTGTTTGAAAATGTGGATGTTTTTGGGTTTTGAAAGATTTTGTATTTTTTTGGTATTTTTATAAAATAAACAAAGAATGTTTTCAGCACAAAGACGATGCGTGCGATCACACATGTGCTTAACCTTTAAAATATTTTTGGTATTTTTATAAAATATTTAGATTTTTGCATGATGAGCACTAGGCTGATGCGTACGATCGCACGAGTACTCACACGGCTTTTTTTTCTTATTGTTTGCGTAATGAGCACTAGGCTGATGCGTACGATCGCACGAGCACTCACACAGCTTTTTTTGTTTATTTTAGATTTTGGGTAATGAGTACTAGGTTGATGCGTACGATCGCACGAGTACTCATACCGATATTTATACTATTACATGTTTTTAAAGTTTTATATTTTTTTATTAAGAAGGATAGATGAGTTGAAATGTGAAAAGCATAAAGAAAAATTGTAATAGAAAACACGATGAATTTATAAACTAAAAAAATGATCAAAATGCATATATAAATAGAATGAAGAGAAAATGTATACCTTGTTGAAGATTTGTGTGATGAAATAAAACTCTACTTGTAATAAGTTGTGAGAAAGATAGATGGAAGATGAAGAAGATAACTTTATGGTAGAAATGGGGTACGGGATTTATTATGTATAGAGAGATAGTAAAATGTGAGGGAGAAATGAAGTAGAGTTTCGGGATGGAATGAAGAGATTTTGAGAGAGAAGATATGGATATTATGTAAATTGTGTGTGTGAAGTGAAGAGAATGTAGATATTTAGAGAGTTAAGGATGAAGAAAGTTGATGAACAAAAATAATATAATAAGTTGGTGGAAAATTTAGATGAAATAAAAATTAATCACAAAAATGCAATAAAATAAATAAGTAAAGAAATAAAACGTTTGGGGAAACAAGAAGTTGAATCTGGCAGAGCCGGTTAGACAACTTCTAATCCTTCCAAAATGCAATAAAATAAATAAGTAAAGAAATAAAACGTTTGGGGAAACAAGAAGTTGAATCTGGCAGAGCCGGTTAGACAACTTCTAATCCTTCCAAAATGCAATAAAATAAATAAGTAAAGAAATAAAGCGTTTGGGGAAATAAGAAGTTGAATCTGGCAGAGCCGGTTAGACAACTTCTAATCCTTCCAAAATGCAATAAAATAAATAAGTAAAGAAATAAAGCGTTTGGGGAAATAAGAAGTTGAATCTGGCAGAGCCGGTTAGACAACTTCTAATCCTTCCAAAATACAAAAATAAACAACTAATAACATACAAATGGCATAACATAATCAATATCACGTTTTACAACTATCACACTTGGATATCAACACAAAAGCATACTCTCATTTAAATTCAAAATCATACAGAAACAAAATACTCCATAATCAAGATTTAAGATCAGACAAAAGCAAAATATAGCATATTCAAGGTTCAAGATAATACAAAAGGAGATACTCAAGGTTAGCTTCCCTTACCTCTATTACAGACTTAATCTCCTCGCTCTCTGAAAACTTCCAGAATATCCCCTTTGAAATTAGAAATTCTTCCAACTCTCTTCTCTCAAAAATTTTCTCAATTCTTTTGTGTAAATTTTCAGCCTCTCCCCTTGGCTATTTATAGTAAAAAAAATTTACTATTCATTTGTACTATTCATTTTTACTATTCATTTTTTTATTCATTTTACTATTACAAAATTAATTTTTTATTTGCAGATTGGTGAATTCTGATCTCAAAGCTACATGGAACACTTATCAAAATTTTTTTTTTTTTTTACTTTTCACTTTTTACTATTCACAATTCACTATTCACTATTTACTATTCACTATTCACTTTTTTTTTATTTATTTATTTATTATTAATTTTATTTACCCGGACGAAATTGGGTATTGACACACTTGAAAACTAGAACTCTAAAACTGACATAATCAACTTCCCATATTTCTTATATTATTCCAAAATAACTCATGAATGCTGTGATTGGATTTTTGTCTTTAGAACTAGCAAAGTGTACATCCTCAGCTTGAAGTGTAACTCCATTATTTTGAACTCTACTTTTGTTATCTTTTAGCTTTGTCTGAAAAGAAATATTGTTTATATAGTACCCACCATATGTGATCACATCTGTGTTCGGCCCATGACCTAGCCTCAATAGACTTTTAGAAACTTTTGGAGTCATATAAATCTTTTTCTTAAACTATGGTAAGAAGGTTTTGATATGTTCATTAAGAGTCCATTTTTCACTCATTCTTGGGTGTGCAACCTTTATTTCATCAACGTGTTGAGAAATGTAAGGAATGACATCAACAATGTTGTTTAAGTTGCACAAATGAGCTTGATCAACTTATTTTCTACTTACACTTTCAATTTTCACTCCTCAAACACTCTTAACTTCACATTTTCCTTCATGTATGCTCTTACGAAGTCCCACTGGTTCACAACTTGACATATAACTTGAACAAAATTTAATGGCTTCTTCTACAATGTTTTGCTCTATAATTGAAGCTTCCAGTTGATACTAATTCTTGACATATGCCTTTAAGATCTTCATGTAACTCTCAACAGGGTACATCCACCTTAAGAATATCGGCCCACATATTCGAATTTCTCTATGTAGATGAACAATCAAATGAACCATGATATCAAAAAAAGAAGGTGAAAAATACACTTCTAATTCGCACAATAGTCTTATTCCTTCATTTTCCAAATCATATATAACTCGAGGGTCAACAACTTTCTTGCAAATAACATTAAAGAACAAACTCATACATGTCAAAATACCTTTAACAAAAGCAGGTAATATGCATCAAATAACAATTGGTAACATTGTTGCATCTATACATGACAATCGTGCGACTTTAAACCAACTAACTTCAACTCTTGCATAGAAACGTGTTATGAAGAATAACCAAAATCAGGTTCTATACAACGAAAAATTTTAAAAGCTGCAAAAAGTTGTTTTGTCCTCATTTTGTGTAAGAGTGTGTTGCTACCATAACAAAATTGGTTTTTGTTTTGTTTGATAATGGCAGTGCATAATCCTATCTTAGCTCAATTTCGAAACCTGTAGTGGAAAAATCTTTCTCTGGTTGAGCTTTTACTCTAATGGTATTGTCAACACTCAACTTCGTCTGGATGATTAAATAATATAGTTTTTTTTTCTATTTTTATTTTTATTTTATTCTCTTTTATGTTAGTTTATGTTTCTAAATTTTATTTAATTTGAAAAAAAAAGAGAAGAAAAGAAGAAAGCAAAAGAAAAAGAAAGGAAAAATGAAAAAAGAAAAAAACAAAGTAAAACAAAAGAAAAAGGGTAAGTAAAAAAACAAAGAAAAAAGGAAAGAAAAAAAGCATGGTGATTAAATTGGAGAGGTGTTGCACGATGATGGATTGGATTTTATTTCTGGGAAAAATGATGCAGCATGAGCAGTTAATATTTGGACAGGAGCCGCCACCCACCAGGGGTATCACTTTGCTACTTTGGAGAAAGGCACACTAGGTTACGGCTGTGAGGGTGCTTCATGATGTAGGATTAGGATATTTTTGCTTGGGGAATAAAAAGCATATGGTGTCATGGGTTGAAGGAATTTATGGAATTTTAAAAGAGTGGTTGCCATGTCTTTGAAGCTGGAGAATGAGAAGCCTACGACCGAGCAATAACAAAGAGCTGCAGCGTCCAACAGAGGTGTGCATGAGCTGAAGAAAAAATTTATTTTGGAGGGCAGCAACACATTAGCATCCAGCACGTCTAACATGGGTGCATATCATGTAGGGTCCAGCAAAGAGAAAGTTGCCACGTCCAGCAAATTAAAGAGTTACTTCCAGCAGCATGTTACAGCCCATGGGCAACATGTACTTGCTACATACAGCAAGATGCTTGAAACCAAGTCCAGCCTTCACACAGTCCAGCAACAAGGATTTTGGTGAGCGTCCAGAGTCTCACACAAGTTCAGCAGCTTAGGAGGTAGGTCCAGCGGTCACCGAAAGTGAGGCAGAGATCATTTTGAATTTAAGTAGGGCACACGGTGTTGTCTCGTTGTCAGTAGCCACCATATATAAGGGATTGAACATCCAATTGAAGGGGCGGCCACCCAAGGGGACACCTTCATTACCCATCCCTATAACAGCTCCCATCACACTCTCTCTCCACTCCTCAACATCAGACCTTCACCTTCAAGAATCCTCGGGGCTCCCTCTCCCCAACAGCCAAATTCTCTCTTTTGTTTCGGATGTGAAGGACAGTGTGATCCAAAAGTCTCCACGTCCTCCTCTGCTCGTACTTCGTGCGTTTGGTTCTCCGTACTCGCTCCTCAATTTCCTCCTCAATCCGCGGGTGGGAGACCTACGAAATATTCTCCAATGCCAAAGTCAGTTGAGAGCAATGACGTTTTTCTATCGAACAGTAATAAATGTGCAATAAATGTCACTTGTCTACCACTCACCCTGGATCTGTATTTATAGTTTTCGCTATGGGCTTGGGATTAATGAAAAGTTAATCACGACCCAAATCCAACCCAATAGCTTTTAACCTCAACTTACCTTAAACCTGGTTAATTAGCGGTATGGTCGGCCGGTCTCCTAAGGTTCGGCTTTTCGACCAGCCGGCCCCTATACGCGGAACGTGTAGCAAGCGGCATGTCCGGCCGACCTTCTAATGTGTTCAGATGACGGGGTAAGATTGCATGATCTCGGACGCATAGGCGTTCGGTTTGTTGTGTCGAACCTTTGATGATGAACCAAAGAATAGCGTGTTTGGTCCACTATAGACGTCCGACCTTTCTGACGCCCGGTCCCTATCGGTACACAATTTCTAACGCCCGGTCCCTGCCGGTACACCATTGTATTCAGTCTTAGAAAGAACCAAACTTCATCTTTAACCTCCATTTTTATCCATCTCTTTTCTTTGAAAACCATTACGCAGAACCCCACATCTTCACCCTTTTCTTCTTAATTTTCAGCTCAACGCCGTAACATTGGCTCGGGCTACCTTCTTCACCCAATAAAAGCAACCACAATTCTTCCTAAACACTTGACCATTCGTCCTCCATTATTCCCCGTTCACACACACACACACACAATTTTAAGAATAAGAAAAAAAAAACAGAGAAAAGTGAGGGAGGAACAAAAGCGCACATCACACTACGTCCAACGCTACAAAATATACAATCACCACCTTCAGCAATTAAAGACCAGCGTTCCCTTTGCATAACTGATAACAGTTGAAAAACTGTTATTTTCATGCTTAAAATTGATACTAAAAGCAACCTTTATACTTAGAAACTAGCTTGAAATCATACTTTTATTCATATTTTCATAAATAAGAGAGCTGGACAGGTTTATGCTTGATTTCAGTATTTTTGTGCAGGTTTTAAGGTGAATTTGGTGAAAGAAGTGAAGAAGGAGAGAGATGGAATCAGAAAAGACATTAAAAAGTGCAAAAGGAGAAGCCGAAGTCACCGCTCAGCGGCAGTTTACCGCTGAGCGGCACTCAGGAGCTTGCGGGAGGCCCGCTGAGGGGCAAAATGGCCGCTGAGGGGAGCAAATAAGTCACGCACTCACCGCTGAGCGGCACTTTAATGGGCTTGGACTTAACTTTTTGTAATTTACGAATGATATATAAGCTTTAGGGTTTCCTAGGGTTAGGCATCTTTGGCAGAAACGAGGCAAACACTCTCTCTTCCACCCCTTTGAAGGAGGATCTTGGATGCTCAGGCTACCTCTTCACCTTTTTAGGGTTTATTCTTTCATTCTTTCATTGTAATTCATCTAGGTTCACCATGAATATGGTGAACTAAACCTTGTATGTTTGTTGGGGAATCAATGTAATCTTTTAAAGCTCTCATATATGGAATCTGTTTTTACATATTTCAATTAAGACTTATGCTTTCTTTCATCATTAGTTAGGGTTTTTCCTCTTTGCTTAATGCTTGCATTGTTTAACTCATTCGATGCATGATTATTGGTTTTGTCGATACGGGAACGTACGGGGAAGTCTAGATCCGGGGAATTTCTCCCAATATTATGTTGGTTGTCGTTAAGCTCCTGCACTTATGAACTGATCATTAGGAATGCTAGGAATTGTATGAACTCGTGATTAGGGAGAAGACTTCTAGAAAGGTACTTTAGAGAGTGGCATTAACAATGATGATTTGAATGTTGAATTCCTAAAATATATGAGAGTGGATAAGATGAAATTGACCCCCAACAACATATTCATTCATATATTTCATTGAAAGTGTTTATCTTTTGCTTTTTGCCATTGATCAAAAACTCATGCATACATGTTTATTTTCTGTCTTGCATATTAAAGTCCAAATATTTCGTTCTTAAGTCTTAGCTAATCAACAAACCACACAACTAAACTAGGCCGTGAGTCCTTTGGGAGAACGATACTTGGTCTTACCAAGTTTATTACTTGAACGATTCGGTCATACTTGCCGATTGTGAAACAAGTTTGTGACATCATATTTTGGTGCTCATAAATTTGTCCATCAATAACCCAAACCTGCAAATTGATATCCCGCGAACCCACCATCATATTGTGAATCCTAGACTAGGATAGTGGTGTGAGGAAGAGTAAAGAGGGTCTTTGTGCGATTCGCGAGAGTTTGAGCAATAGTGAAAGGGCTCTTTCCGTTTGAATGCACCGACGGCGGTTGGCCTCGTTGGTGAAAGGGAGAACACGTCCCAGAGATTGAGAGTGTTTCTTTCTCGTGCACGAGGGGAAAAGGGGAGCTTGGGACTTTGGCGGTGGCCGGCGATGAGTTTGGAGATGAGTGGCATCGCCAGCGATACTTTTGGCCAATCAGAAGGGGCGTGACGATGTTGGTTTAGTGGGCAACTGTTCTCGCGGAGAGGGGAGAAGGTGGATTCGACGCCATGGCTGGCGCTGCCTCCGGCGGTGGGCGGCGGTGCTAGCGATGCTTTAGACCGCAACTCGCGACGGCCAGTTCCGGTGAGGACGACGGCACGCACCCATGGGAAAGGCGATCCTCTATATGTTATTTCTTCCTCGAGGGAGACCCTAAGTCTCTTGAGTGCTGGGCATGAATGGGTTTAAGCTGGCAGACCCCTAATGTTTCTGATTGGGGATGAGAGACCTATGGCCCGGCTTGGGCTGCTCCTTTCTTTCTATTGAGGCACAACTCATATTGTCAATACCCAATTTCGTCCGGGTAAATAAAATTCATCACACAAAAAAAAATAAATAAAAAACATAAAAACACCAAAATGAAAAACACTATTTATTTTACTTTTTGCACCCCCAAATTTTCTTTTAAACACTTAATCCAATGGCCCAAAATAATCTCACTTTTTTACTTCCTCACCACCCATCTTTTCTTATCACACCCCATTCTCCACATCACCATCCACCTCACCCTCCACATCTCATTCCACATCATCTACCTTTTTTATTTACTTTTTCCACATCATTTCCATATTAATTTTATATATCAACTTTTCTAATTTTTCCACTTACTTTTTTTAATTATATCTTCTCCATCAACATTTTTTATTATCCATTTTTCTCCACCTTATTTCTGCACCCACTTTTTATATTATTTCTTTTACTTATTTTCCACATTAACTTTTACTATTCACTATATTTTATTTCACCTAATTTCTCCACCAACTTTTTATATTATTTCTTTCACTTAATTTCCACACCTAATTTCTCTACTAACTTTTTATATTATTTCTTTCACTTAATTTCCACACCTAATCTTTCCACCAACTTTTTATATTATTTTTTTCACTTATTTTCCACATTAACTTTTACTATTTACTATATTTTATTTCACCTACTTTCTCCACCAACTTTTTATATTATTTCTTTCACTTAATTTCCACACCTAATTTCTCCACCAACTTTTTATATTATTTCTTTCACTTAATTTCCACACCTAATTTCTCCACCAACTTTTTATATTATTTCTTTCATTTATTTTCCACATTAACTTTTACTTTTTACTATATTTTATTTCACCTACTTTCTCCACCAACTTTTTATATTATTTCTTTTACTTATTTTCCACATTAACTTTTTCTATTCATCTTTTTTTAATTATATTTTATTTCCTCTAAATTTTCCACCAACTTATTATATTATTTTTATTCATCAACTTTCTTCATCCTTAACTCTATAAATACCTACATTTCCTTCACTTCACACACACAATTACATAATATCCATATCTCTCTCTCAAAATCTCTTCATTCCATCCCAAAACTCTACTTCATTTTTCTCTCATATTTTACTATTTCCCAATCTCTCTATACATAGTAAATCCCATACCACACTTCTACTATAAATTCATCTTCTTCACCATCAATCTACCTCTTCTCACAACTTATCACAAGCAAAGTCTTGCTTCATCTTTCAAATCTTCAACAAGGTACACATTTTCTTTTCATTCTATTTATGTTCATTTTGATAATTTTTTTTAATTTATAAATTTATCCTATTTTCTACTACAACTTTATCCTACGCTTTTTGATATTTTTATGTCATAGATATTTCAATTCACCTATCTTCTTAATAAAAAATATATAAAAAAATATAAAACTTTAAAAAACATGTAATGATATAAATATCGGTGTGAGTACTCGTGCGATCGTACGCATCAGCCTAGTACTCATTACCCAAAATATAAAATAAACAAAAAAAGTCATGTGAGTGCTCGTGCGATCATACGCATCAGCCTAGTGCTCATTACGCAAAACAACAAAAACAAGGAAAAAGCCGTGTGAGTGCTCGTGCGATCGTACGCATCAGCCTAGTGCTCATTACGCAAAAAAATCTAAATATTACATCAAAAAATACCAAAAAATAAAAAAAACCTTCAAAAACTAAAAACATCAACATTTTCAAACAATAAACAATCTTCCTAGCCAGAACTACGTGATCCTTGATTCTCCATCAAAAGTGGAGATACGTAGGAGCAAGGCCAGTCCTTGTCAGGTTCACTTTCCCAAAAATCCAAATTTATCCATAATCATTTTCCAAACAAATTTTCTCAATCAATTTTCAAACAAATTTTCAAGCAGTTTTCTAAAGAACTACGGAACCCTGATTTCTCATTCTTAATGAGAATACGTAGGAGCAAGGTCAATCCTTGTCGGGCCCAAAAAACTAAAAAAAACATTTTGTTTCTTTAGAATTTTATTTTAGGGGATAGTTAGACATTTTGAAAACCACATCATATTCGCATATTTAGTTAAAGGTACTGCCTTAGGGCAGGCGTTGTAGGGTGCTAATACCTTCCCTACACGTAACCGACTCCCGAACCAAGAATCTCAGTTTCGCAGACCATGCCTTATCATTTTATGGTTTTTCCGTAGTTTTCCAGAATAAACTATGGTGGCGACTCCAAATCTCTTTTTCAAAAACGTGTTTTATTTTTCCACGGATCGTCGTCCCATCGCGATCTCGGTTACCGGAATCGCGACGGGACGACGATCCGAAAAAGAAATCGGTTTGAAAAAGAGATTTTTGGAGTCGCCACCATAGTTTATTCTGGAAAACTACGGAAAAACCATAAAATGATAAGGCATGGTCTACGAAACTGAGATTCTTGGTTCGGTCGGTTACGTGTAGGGAAGGTATTAGCACCCTACAACGTTTGCCCTAAGGCAGTACCTTTAACTAAATATGCGAATATGATGTGGTTTTCAAAATGTTTAACTTTCCCTTAAAAATAAAATTCTAAAGAAACAAAATATTTTTTAGTTTTTTGGGCCCGACAAGGATTGACCTTGCTCCTACGTATTCTCATTAAGAATGAGAAATCAGGGTTCCGTAGTTCTTTTAGAAAACTGCTTGAAAATATTGTTTGAGAAATTGTTTAGAAAATTTGTTTGGAAAATGATTATGGATAAATTTGGATTTTTGGGAAAGTGAACCTGACAAGGACTGGCCTTGCTCCTACGTATCTCCACTTTTGATGGAGAATCAAGGATCACGTAGTTCTGGCAGAAAGATTATTTGTTATTTGAAAACGTGGATGTTTTTGGTTTTTGAAGATTTTATATTTTTTGGTATATTTTGATGTAATATTTAGATTTTTTGTTGCGTAATGAGCACTAGGCTGATGCGTACGATCGCACGAGCACTCACACGGCTTTTTTCTTGTTTTTTATTGTTTTGCGTAATGAGCACTAGGCTGATGCGTACGATCGCACGAGCACTCACACGACTTTTTTGTTTATTTTAGATTTTGGGTAGTGAGTACTAGGCTGATGCGTACGATCGCACGAGTACTCATACCGATATTTATATTATTACATGTTTTTAAAGTTTTATATTTTTTATTAAGAAGGATGGATGAGTTGAATATATATATGACATAAAAATGTGAAAAGCATAAAGAAAAATAGTGATAGAAAACAAGATGAATTTGTAAACTAAAAAAAATGATCAAAATGCATATATAAATAGAATGAAGAGAAAATGTGTACCTTGTTGAAGATTTGTGTGATGAAATAAAACCTTACTTGTAATAAGTTGTGAGAAAGATAGATAGAAGATGAAGAAGATAGCTTTATAGTAGAAATGGGGTATGGGATTTATTATGTATAGAGAGATTAGGAAATAGTAAAATGTGAGAGAAAAATGAAGTAGAGTTTTAGGATGGAATGAAGATATTTTGAGAGAGAAGAGATGAATATTATGTAAATTGTGTGTGTGAAGTGAAGGGAATGTGGGTATTTATAGAGTTAAGGATGAAGAAAGTTGATGAATAAAAATAATATAATAAGTTGGTGGAAAATTTAGGTGAAATAAAAAAAAGATGAATAGTAAAAGTTAATGTGGAAAATAAATGGAAGAAATAATATAAAAAGTTGGTGGAGAAAGTAGGTGAAATAAAATATAGTAAATAGTAAAAGTTAATGTGGAAAATAAGTGAAAGAAATAATATAAAAAGTTGGTGGAAAATTTAGATGAAATAAAATATAATAAAAAGATGAATAGAAAAAGTTAATGTGGAAAATAAGTGAAAGAAATAATAATAAAAAGTTGGTGGAGAAATTAGGTGTGGAAATTAAGTGAAAGAAATAATATTAAAAGTTGGTGGAGAAATTAGGTAAAATAAAATATAGTGAATAGTAAAAGTTAATGTGGAAAATAAGTGAAAGAAATAATATAAAAAGTTGGTGGAGAAATTAGGTGTGGAAATTAAGTGAAAGAAATAATATAAAAAGTTGGTGGAGAAATTAGGTGAAATAAAATATAGTGAATAGTAAAAGTTAATGTGGAAAATAAGTGAAAGAAATAATATAAAAAGTGGGTGGAAAAATAAGGTGGAGAAAAATGGATAATAAAAAATGTTGATGGAGAAGATATAATTAAAAATGTAAGTGGAATAATTAGAAAAGTTGATATATAAAATTAAAATGGAAATGATGTGGAAAAAGTAAATGAAAAAGGTAGATGATGTGGAGGGTGATGTGGATGGTGATGTGGAGAGTGGGGTGTGATAAGAGAAAATGGGTGGTGAGGAAGTAAAAAAAGTAAGAGATTATTTTGGGCCATTTGATTAAGTGTTTAAAAGAAAATTTGGGTTGCAAAAAGTAAAATAAATAGTATTTTTTTTATGTTTTTTTTTTATTTATTTTTGTGATGAATTTTATTTACCCGGACGAAATTGGGTATTGACACATATTCACACCCCCTTCTGTTTGGGCTGAAGCCCATTCTGACCCAAACCAAAAGAGCCTCAACTTTATTCCGCACATTTGGTTTTTATCTCTACACCTCTATTTTTGTTGGGTTGTTTCTCTTGTTTTATTTTTAGGCTTTTGTTTCCCTATTTTCATTATTTCTTTGGTTATTAGTTTTTACTGTATGTAACCCCTTGTATGATAAACCCCATTTCTATATCTTGTGTTTTATTTTTATTCATTGGGCTTGGTTTATTTATTGCACTTTAAACACACAAAAAAGAAGAAGAAAATAGATAAAAAAAATCGCCCGCATCAATCTAGTATTTAATATTCTTTTCCTAGATAACTAAATAATGGTATAAGTGCTCGTGCGAGCATCAGTCTAGCACTCAATACTCTTAAATCTTCTTAAATAAGTAAATAATGATATAAGTGCTCGTGTGAGCATCAGTCTAGCACTCAATACTCTTAAATCTTCTTAAATAATTAAATAATGATATGAGTACTCGTGCGTTTGTCCGCATCAACCTAGTACTTAATATCCTCAATCCTAAAAAATTTTAAATAATGAGTGCTCGTATGATTGTTCGCATCAGCCTAGCACTCAATACTCTCAAGTATTCCAAAAAAATGTTTTAAAGGTTAAGGACACATGTGATCACTCGCATCGTTCTTATGCTAAAAACCTTTTCTTTTTTTTATGAAACAATACCAAAAAAATGTTTTAAAGGTTAAGCACACGTGTGATCGCTCGCAATCGTCCTTGTGCTAAAAAAATTTTTCTCTTTTTTTTTATAAAAAAATACCAAAAGTATGTTTTAAAAGTTAAGCACACGTGTGACCGCTCGCATCGTTCTTGTGCTAGAAACCTTTTCTCTTTTATAAAAAAATACCAAAAATATGTTTTAAAGGTTGAGCACACGTGTGACTGCTTGTGTCGTCCTTGTGCTAGAAACTTTTTCTCTTTCTTATAAAAAAATAACAAAAAATGTTTTAAAGGTTAAGTAAATGTGTGATCACTCGTATGTCCTTGTACTAAAAACCTTTCCTCTTTATTTTATAAAAAATACCAAAAAAATATAAAATCTTCAAAAATTAAAAACATCTACTTTTTCAAACAACAATCTCTTAGCCAAAATTACGTGATCCTTGATTCTCCATCAAAAGTAGAGATACATAGGAGCAAGGCTAGTCCTTGTCAGGCTCACTTCCCAAAAATCCAAAATCATTTCAAAACAAATTTTCAAACAATTTCCAAACAAACTTCTCAAACAGTTTTTAAAGAACTACGTAACCCTGATTTCTCATTCGGAATGAGAATACGTAGGAGCGAGGTCAATCCTTGTTGAGCCCAAAAAACTAAAAAATATTTTTTGTTTCTTTAGAGTTTTATTTTAGGGAAAAATAGTTAAACATTTTGAAAACCATATCACATTCGCATATTTAGTTAAAGGCACTGCCTTCGGGCAGGCGTTGTAGGGTGTTAATACCTTTCCTACGCATAACCGACTCCCGAACCCAAAATCTCATTTTCGTATAACATGCCTTATCATTTTATGGTTTTTCTGTAGTTTTTCAGAATAGACTATGGTGGCGACTCCAATTCTCTTTTTCAAAACTCGTTTTCTTTTTGGATCGTCGTTTGGTCGCGATTCCGGTTGCGACAGGTATAACTTCTTCTCTACTGGCTAAGCTTATTCAACAACTTTAGGTTAACTCGGTAGATCGATCTTAACAGCTTAGCAACCCGACAATTCAACATCATAGCAGCATAGCATCCTGCTAGGTTGATACCCCGCGAAACTTAAGGCTTCCTAAGATATACAAATCTAAGCTAAAACTGAAAAATAAAGAAAACAACTATGCTAAATGAGTCTAATAAGCTTTAACACGAGAGTATTGAAATTAAGTTATCACCACCATAGGAATAACTATCTCATCATTTCATTCATACACATCATAATTCACAGTAAACATTACTAAGACTGTAAGCACAATCACATGAAAACTAACAAACACAATATATCACACTTATCTCATTCATCACATTCCTATAAAATCTTAAATCATCACACCATGTCATGCATATGTACTTTAATTCAATCTAAACACGTCTCCTAACATAAATCACCTATTGCTTATTTCAAATTACTAGTTAAGAATTCATCATTTATTTTATATTACATTAACATAACATTCAAATACTATATTTCCAATAATTACATCAAAACAGTGAAAATAGTTTATCTAACCACATACATCTAATCGAATATCCCAATGTTTAAAGTAAAGATTCATGTGTCTAGGACCCGTTGTTAAAGTTTCAACTCGATTCAACCATTAATGAAGTGAGAATCCTAATTTTCTCAAGACTACTCAAGGTTGGAAACTAGGTTGCACCTAACATTGGGTAGGTGGTACTTGATGCTACAACCCCTTGGAAGACACTACTTTGAGAGTGTCATACGGTCTAGAAGTGGCTCCCAATGCTCCCAAGTTAGTGATCAGTGTCGAAGTGGCACTCGATGGTACAGCGACGATTCCCGACGGTATACTAGAACCAAAAACATCATCTTTGAGTTTTACTTGAGAAAATTGAGTCTTATTGAGTTATTCCCTACTTAATAAAAGTTATAAAATCATAGTATCATTATGTCTTAGCTCAGAAAGTATCAATTTAATCAATCAAAGGTCTTATAGAGGAGCTCACATCAACAAACATCAAAATTCATATTCACAAGATCAAAATACAGTTTGATACCAATTGAATCATACTCACCTATATTTAAAGAAATTCTACCAAACTAAACATATTACACACCCATCACTGCATTTTTTTTATAAACACACTTAATTAATCCTCCAACCGACCAACTCATCTAATTCATCAATTCAACTAGATCAATCAAAATAGACTCATTAGAAACTAAGACACTATTCCATATATTGATTTCCCAACTTCACAATTTAATTATCAAAATCAACTTACAACATAGTTTTTTCACTCAACCCATTATCACACATGAACAAAATCAATCAAGTGTCAGATGTCCACTTAAAATAAAAAATTTACAATTTAATCAAAGAACACAACAAATTCCCAACTCAACATCAATTCAATCAATTAATTCAAACATATACATTTATCCCTCTAAAACACATTCATCCATTGTACTCATCATAAATAATCATCAATCATATTACAATTCCTTAATCCTTAATAAGAATTAAATTTAAAACTAGTTTCCCTTACCTTGACTAAACAACCATTTAACTCATAATTGCTTCTTAGAGCTCTTTTTATTATTAAATGCTTTAACTACCTACAAACACTAGTACAAAAATAACGTATAAAGTCACGCGTTCAAACCATTGAATAACCAACATTAAAAATGACCGGTGACATGTTTGTAAATAAATGCAATTATTAAACGTCATTTAGAATTGTAATTCGACGTAAAAGATATAAAACGTCGAATGCCCCAGCGTTAGACTTTAAAAGGTTAGTGAATTCAATAAAAATTTGAGTGGGAGATTGAAAATTCATTCATTTTATCTTAGCGCGCGAGACCCTCTTCTCTTTTCAAACTTTTCTTGGACGAAGTTTGACGATCATCACATGTAATATTTCTTTTATTTGATATAAATGTGTGTTAATTATCTATTTTATGTATGATTTTCGTTTGTTTTGACCGATTATTTTCGTGTTCTTGTCCTTCAGAGGCGCATTCTGCTTCCTCTGTAATTGGTGATGACACTTTATTCTGACGAACCTACCTTTTGAAGGTTAATTTTCGTTTTCGTTTTGAAGAACTTATTTGTTGAACTTGTTTGTTGTTTTTTTGTTGAACTTGTTTGTTGTTGTTTGATTGAACTTGTTTGTTGTCGTTGTTTGATTGAACTTGTTTGTTGTTGGTTATTGTTGTTGATACTACACTACATGTTCATAGTTCTTGCTTTATAAAATACCAAAAACTGAAAATTGTTGTTTTTCTGTTTTTCAAGTCTCGTAGAGTTGTAAAAAAGGATCACAATTAATTAAAAAAATTTTAAAAAAATTGATTAACATCGTATATTGACAAAATTCGATGTTAATTTAACATCAAATTTTTTAAATTTGACATCAATTTAACGTTTCCTAATATCTCGAATTCGTCGTTAAAAATAAAAAATATTCGACATTATATGCGATTTTTGTACTAATGACATTCAACAAATCATAGATCTAAACATGTCTTTACAATTACAACCAAATAAATATTTACTTTTATCTATTTTAAATTACATGCATGATCTTAGAACATGCATTCCTTAAAATGTAGAACAAAAATTGAACTTAGAGATTTTTATCTCTGGCAATATAAATCTCTTTATCGTGAATTCGATGATGGTATTTGATAATCACATAAAAGATAAACTCAAAATATTAGAGAAAAGACAAATAAAGTTGTAGAAAATCTTTTTTAGAGAAGTTAATAATTATATAATGAGCTGTAAAAATCTATTAATAATTTAGACTTTTTATTACTAAAATATTCTAATGTTATCTCTTTATAAAAATTGTTATTTTTAAGTTGTTTTTCAAGAAATTCAGTTATTAGAAAATTTATTAGTAATTTACACTTTTTATTCTTAAAATATTCTAGTACTGTCTTTTTATAAAAATTATCAAAGTTCTTAAGTATTTTTTAAGTATTTTAAATTGTAATAGTTCACAACAGTATTTTTGTTATTCAATATTATCATCTTTGGAGTCACAATACCTTTTAAATATAATTTTAATATATATATATATATATATATATATATATATATATATATATATATTACAAGTGAATTAAAATTTTAAACAAATATAGGAAAATTCTCCACAAGTTTTATCAAATTTAATAGATTTCAACATAATGCCTTTTGACAAATGCTCCCAAACTAATCTCGCCTTATGACACAACGAGAAAATCAAACATGCAATATTATGTTTAATTTTGATAGTTTATATTAACAAATATTCTAAATGATATTATTAGTATTTCCCTTAAAACAATATTCATGAAGAAACTTCCATGTCGTAGTTAATCAATAACTGACTGATCTTTAGTCAATTTATTTCATATATGCATGTTATAACTAAAATAATCTATTATAATAAATCTATAAAAGAATAATATCAATGACACATTACGTTTATAGAGAAGCGGTATTATCGATGTGTAATATAAAAATATTATATTCTTAAGAAGTGAAAAAAGAAAAAAAAAATAAAGTAATGATAAAAAAAGAATATAGTAAGAAGGGAGAATGAGGTCCGTTGTGGGGTCACCACCCGGCAAAGGCACTTCTATTCCTACTTTGTTGTCCCCCAACAAACATCCACTTCACTGTTTTTCTCTTTCTTTTTCTCTCCTTTGACCCAATCCCAAACCTTTTTATCACCTTTCTCCTTCTACCCCTTCATTTAATAATCTCTTCATATGATAACACTTGTTTCTTCTATTTTAATTCAAAAACATTCATTCAACCTTAAATACAAAATTCTTACAATTAAAAAGTAAACTTTTAAATGTAAAAATAAAAATATTCAATTATTTAATCATGGTCTTGTTTTCATATTTACTAACATCTAAACTATGTATTTGCGTGCTACCTCAGTCTTTGTAATAAAAGCATATTACCACAAAAGAAAAACTTAGCTGCTCATACAAAAAGAAAATCAAATAATACTTAATTTATGAGTGTAAGTTGAGGTAAGTTGTCAATACTTAACCAGTTTTAAATCTAATTATGTGACCGAATCATACGTTCACATTAAAAAAACACATAAAAAATAATAAACTAAATTTAATTATATATATATATATATATATGCACGTATATGTATACGTATATTTATTCTTATATTAAAAATGATACTTTTTCTCACAAACATGACTTTTTATTTATAATTCAGTAATGTTACAATTTTTTATGACACTTTTTATATATAATAATTAAATAGTCAGTTTTTCTTGTCTAAAAGAGATCATAATTTTTATATTTATAATTTTATAGTTTTTTATTTAATTTTCAGTTAATATGATATTTAAAAAACAATGGATTTGTAAAAAAATTAAGAATGTGTATTATTTTATTACAATATAAACTATACACAAGTTTTACTTATTAAAAATGGATAACTATAGATATATATTTGAAAACTAAATGGTTGGAGTATAAGTTTTCTTTATTTTACTATTGGAGAGTGGATGAATTAATTAGAGGAGTGAGGGGAAGGTATGATTTGTTGGTAAAGAGAGACAGTGATGAGTGATTATTTGTAGTGAAAGAAGAATCGTTGTGAGGGAATAATTATAGTGACTCGAGTGTTACTGAATTCAATTATACAGTTTTTTTTCACTGTCCAATTGGCATGGTTGACTCTGTTGAGGGCCAAGATTGTGCTTTGCTTCCTCCTCACACTGCACTAATCATTTCATGTCAGTAAATTACTCGATTATGTCTTCTTCTCTTCAACACTATTTCCCTCGCTAAATAAATACTATACTCATCCATCATCATAGAAATTACTCAACTTTCATAACAAAAAAAATAAATCTTTTATTTTTCTCTTTTCAATTGAAAGTTGACCCAGATGGACAAAAATGGTATTGTAAATTTTGAATCTAAACAAGAGACTGTCTAGCAAGAGTTGTGATTCAGTAATATTAATTAATGAGTTAAAAATATTTTTAGTTTTTTACATAAAATTAAAATTTATCTTTTTAAATTTTAATTTTCAAAATGAATAAATATATATATTTTTAATTTACTTCTAAATTTTAAATTAATGTTTGAATATTTTATTCTGTTTAATTAATATATTGTTATAATTTAAATGTCAATGTCATTTAATATATAAAAAAATTAATTTGATTAAAATTATTATATTTATTTATTTTTAAGAAATATTAAAAAAATTATTTCAGCTGGTGACAAAATTCAATTCCATGTTGGACTTCATGCATATTTAAGTGTTAATTAATTAATAAATCAATGGTTAATTAATTCATTAATCGATGGTTATTTAAAGAAAATGGAAGTTAGGATGTGATTATTGATAGCTCCTGAATCCGCGACAAGATAGTAATTTAATTCTGATTCTTTTGTCTGCATCCACAGTTCTTCACTCAATGCATTTGTTTCTCCCTCTTAATCAATCATAACTACACTCCAACGTGTTTTCCCCTATTAAATATAGTTTTTAAGAGGTTTTTGTCCTTTCACATCATCTTATTTAATTTACTAATTTATTTTATGGAAAATTAATTTTACTATTTATGTTTTTAAAGTAATTTGTAATATTTTTTTTATCTTCCATTTAACATTGTTAATATTTAAAAATTAAATATTTTTTTTATGTTGTAAGGAAAAGAAAAGAAAAGATCTTTTAAGATAAAGACCAAATTGATTAAAATGTAAAAAAAATAAAAGATAATTTATATAGTTTATTCTTTGTAATTTTTAATTAATGATATTTTAGTTTAAAATTTTCCTACTTTGTTCTTTGTTTATTAACTTTCAAAACTATACTCTTTGTCTTTCAAAAATAATTGATATTAAATGTTTAAATAAGTGAAAAAATAAATAAATGAGGGAAATGAGTACAAATTAAGAAGTGGTACATGAACTTTTTTTCAAATTTGGTTAAAATGGTTAAAACAAAAAGAATTTTTTTTTGTCTTATTTAGTTTTCTAAAATGTAGAAAAACATGCATATAAAAAACAAGTTTTCTATATTTTCCAGGAATTATAAATTAAAAGCATGTTTCAAAAGTTAGGAGTGAAACTGAAATTTATATATATTTTTTAAGAACCAATAATACATTTAGGTCTCAATATTTAATGTTCTTCCTTTTAAACTATTGATTATTTTTCTTTTGTAAATAAACTAATTTGCAACAGTTTTAAAAAATTTATTTTCTTACAGTTGTTGCATTTGTGAAAAATAAATTCTGCTTAAGAAGAAAAAAAAATCAAAGTGGCACAAAATAGCTTATTCATGATGGGTATCTATTTATATAATATATATATATATATATATATATATATATATATATATATATATATATATATATATAGTTAAATTATAGTTAAATAAGGAGATAAGACCACTAACTAATACAATTGAAAGCAATACAAGAATGCCCTGCATTTAATATTTTTTAAAAATAAAATTATTTTTTCAAGGTTTTAGAATATTTGACTTTTGTTTTTATTTTATTACTATTATTATTATTATTATTTTGTTTTTGTGGTCCTGCTATTTTAAAAATACTTGAGTTTTGTCCTTGTAATACTTGATTTACAATAAGTGATGATGTTTAGGGTAGAATGTCATGTCATTGACTTATGATAATTCTCACCTGTTATGTTAAGGGGTCGTATTAACGAATGATGAAAGTAAAACTATGTTATATTTATGAAACCAAAAATATTTAGAGCGAAGCATGTATCTTACTAAGGTCTAATAATGTAAACTAGCCTCTTGGGGGAGCTTGTGGTGAGAGGTTAAAGTCAAAAGCTTTGAGGTTTTTTTCCCTTCAAAGGGTCAAACTTCTAATTTAGGAGTAACCAAATGTAGAAAACATTAAAAAAATGTTTGATTCAGATACAGCTATAGGAATGCTATGTTTTAATGATGATCTAGGATTAAAAAGATTAAAAATGTAATATTATTTAATAAAAAGATGAAATTATGGTATTGGTGAGGGGGGAGTTTGGATTAAGAATAAATAAGATTATTATGTTAATTAAATAAAGGGATTAGCGACAACAGGTGTTTGGCTTTATCGGCGGTGTCTACTTTATATTTATTTATTTAGTTTAAAATTAATATTTATGATAAAAGATGGGTTCATTTAATTTGTGTGTTGTGTGCGGTATGCACACTCCAAAGCTTTTGTTGCTTTGTGCTTAATGGAAGGGCCTTGAGCTTTTTTCTTTCTCTGTCTCTCCTTTCTTTAGGTTTCACTCTCAACACACACTCTCTCTCTCTCTCCCTCTTCCTCTTCCTCTCCAACAATCTCTCTTCTTCACTCTCCCAATCTCCATTTCCAAAGGTGCGTCTGTCTCTGCTTCACTTTCCCATTCTATTTGTCTTTTCTCTCTTTTAATTTCCATTCTTAATGTCTTTCTTTCCTCTTTCTCATAGAATGTGTGTCCTTTCTGGTTTTCTTTATGTCTATATTTTTTTTTCAGTTTCTCAAATGTTCCTTCACAGCACTCCGTGCCTGCCTCTGGGTTTCATTGCTTGTTTTTTTTTTTTTTGGGAAAAATGAAATTATTTTGGAAGGTTTTGGTGAGGCTGTGGATCTGATTTAACTGATAAACTTTTTTTTTTCTTTCTTTGTATATTTTTATTTTCATTTTTCTCCTTTTTTGTGTTTTTAACTCTGATAAAAGCTTGAGCACTGCAGCATGTATGAATAAAAGTCTCAGCAAAAATAAAATAAAAAAGGGTGGAAAATGATTGGTTGACTACGGTCTTAGAGTACAATTTTTCATTTTTTTGGTGTTCATTTATTGAAGAGTTCGCCGCTATTAAATGATACTCAGATTATCAATATGCTTTGTTAGATTTTTTTTCGTGGGTTTTTTTTTAAAGAAAATATGCAAAATTTATTGGCTTTTTCTTTTTCCCGTGATGCAGCTTCTGTAATGGATGGGTTATGATGGGGGGTGAGAGGTTAGGTTTTTATTTTTCTGAGTGAGAAGGGGGTCAAGGTATTTCTTTAGTTGACTGTTGTAGCTTTTTCCCATTGTTTTCCTTTTGTTACTGAAATAACTTTCTTTTGCCTTTATGTTTCATTTTCTACATGCGAGCTATAGAAAACCCATTCAAGGTTTGTTTGTTTTTTTTTGTATTGTTCAGAATATTTTGATAAAAGGATGCTTTCAATAACCTTTTTTTATTCAAAGTAGTTTTTGTTAATGTTGGATTTAACGTTCTTTTCAACTAGATCGAGTCTACAAAATTATATAAATTAAAACTTTAATGGATACTTAATCATTTCACTTTATTTTATTGTGTAATATGCTATTACAATATCTGTAAAATAATACAATTTTGATTATGCATCTGCAAATGTCCGATTCATATAAAATTTTATGTACATGATGATCACAATAGTTTCGCATGGTTTAATGGTTGAATTGATAAAATTTAGTGAGGTAAAAGTTACTGGAATTGGCATTCTACTGTGTTTAACGCCAGGTGTGGTTTGTGTTTGTCTATATAATAATATAAGGACACTTTCAATAAAATTTTTTGGGAAATTTATTTCATTTATTGACTTGCGTCTATTGGAGTTTCATCAACTTTATTTTTACAGATAGGGTGTGATATGCCGCCTACATTATAAGTAAATCTTTACAAAATGGCAATGTGAACGTTAAGATTGTATACCATTTGATTAGATCACAATGATAACAATGCTTTTACTGGATGGAGTGCTGAAACCAAATTTTCTTCGTCATTTTTTCATTGTAATTTTTGTATGGCATATCTTTCTGGCAGTCTGTCAAGTGAATTGTGCTTTATGATGGTTTTGTTCAATACAGTTCGTAAATTTGGAGTCTGATGTCTCCGCCTCTGTTGGTTACTGAAGATGAAGGGCAGAACATTGCCTCAATGGTAGCGTCTGCATCTTCACCATCCATGGAGTGTTTCACCCCACATGAGGCTAGATTGAAAGAACGCAATTACCTGGGATTGTCAGATTGCTCGTCGGTGGAAAGTTCTACTGTCCCGAACTTGTCTGGTGAGAAAAAGAACATGAATTTGAAGGCTACTGAGTTGAGGCTGGGCCTTCCTGGATCCCAGTCACCTGAAAGGGATCCAGATATTTTCCCATTGACCTCAGCAAAACTTGACGAGAAACCACTGTTCCCTTTGCTTCCTACAAAGGATGGAATCTTCACATTGTCCCAGAAAACTGTGGTCTCCGGCAACAAAAGAGGTTTTGCTGACACGATGGACACTGAGGTGAAAAGTGTTCATTTTAAGACGGGGTTAAAATAAATGTTTCATACTACTTCTGAGTCTAATTCTTCACAATCTCTGTTGTTTGGGGAAGTTTCCTGGAAATGCAGGGATAAACATGATGCTATCACCTAATCCTTCTGGGATTCTGCCAACCATAGTGAAAGAAGTATCCAGCAAGGTTTTACAGGAACGTCCTGCTGCAGCAAATGGAACTGGTCTTAACCATACAGGAGCTTCTATCAGTGGCAGTGCACCTGCTTCCAAGTAAGGGAAACTTGCTAGATCAATGATCTATACTCTTCAGGAGGATCTTGAAGTTGGAGGAAAGACCTCAAAAGGTGTATTCCATACTTTTCTAATTTTGCTAATTAGTTCATATCTGTGATAGGGCACAAGTTGTTGGTTGGCCTCCTATAAGGTCATTTAGGAAGAACTCATTGGCCACCACTTCAAAGAACAATGATGAAATAGATGGAAAACCATGTCCAGCCGCACTCTTTGTGAAGGTCAGCATGGATGGTGCTCCCTATCTGAGGAAAGTAGATCTAAGAAATTATACAACATACCAGGAACTGTCTTCTGCCCTTGAGAAGATGTTCAGCTGTTTCACTCTAGGTGATATGTTAGAGACGTTACAGCCATGATTTGTTTAAGCGGATTATTTTCTCGAGATAGTTTTTTTTTCATTCTCAAAGGTATCTTTTGTATGACTTTATCATTTATGACATGTGTATAATACCAGGTCAATGTGGTTCCCATGGAGTGCCAGGAAGAGAAATCTTGAGTGAGAGCAAGCTGAAGGACCTCCTGCATGGTTCGGAATATGTACTTACTTATGAAGATAAAGATGGTGACTGGATGCTTGTTGGAGATGTACCATGGGAGTAAGTTTCTGAACCTTTTGTGGCTCTAACAATCTCTGCATTTTTAACTTCTCGTTGTATTGTTTTGATAACTATGGGAGATATGCCCTGGGAGTAAGTTTCTGAACCTTGTCTGAGCTATAACAATCTGTGTTTTCAACTCATAAACTATACTTGTTTCTATAATAATCGGGCTAGGTGCTTTGGCAAATTTATGAAGTGATAAATTATTCTTCAATCAGGGGTATGTGCATCATGTTGCCAACAACTCCAATTGTTTAGAAATTTTCCACCTGAAACTTTTAGTTTTATAGATTCTGCTTCCTAATCATAAGATACTGTATAACACATCTCATATGTTCATTTTTTTCCTCATGTTTTGCTTAAATTGCAAATGATAACTTTTGTGGTGTTTTCATTAAACTTAATTATCTAGAGTGATTTATAGTTGATTGACACTAACTGTAAAAATATTTTCATTGAAAGTGGATCAAATTTTAACCTCTTCCTATAAAAGTTTGACTTCATTCTAAAATGACTGTTTTCTTTCTATTATGGGACTCATGTTCCATTTTTAAATGTTCATCAATTTGTAAGAATTTAGGGCAGGGGTCATTATATTCAGTGCAGAACACATAGCTTTGAAGCTTAATGTGTGTTTCGTGGTTCCATACTAAGAACTTGGTCATGGTTAGGATTTTCGGGTATTGCCACTCGGTTATGCTTCCTATTGGAATTTGCTAATATTCACATTCGTACTGGTATCAATTCTAGCAAATTAGTTTTATTTGTACAGAGAATTTGTCAATTGGATGAATGATGGAATCAAATCAGTTAGTTGTTGTTTCACTTCACTCTAGCTTGAATCCTATGATTAACTGCAATTTTTCTATTGTTTGCAGTATGTTCATTGACACATGCAAAAGGCTTAAAATCATGAAGGGTTCTGATGCCATTGGCTTAGGTATGTATTCTGGGTGATAATTCCTTTTGATAGACTCGGGGCTTCTGTTTTAAATCAAAGGGTACCTAGCTGAGCTAATAGCCGGTCGTAGATAATGATTATAATACTTTCAGACAGTGCCAATTTATATGTTTAATTCAAGTATAAGCTGGATTGAGTTTGCATGAAACATGTATAAAACAAGGAACCCATGATTGAAAGTACATTAGTTTATATTATCCAATTGACGACCATGGTTGCCTACAGTATGTTGTTAACTCAATGAAAAAACCAGCTTCTGTGTTCAAGCATTCTTAAGTGGTTTTTCTTTTCTTTGCAGCTCCAAGGGCCATGGAAAAATCCAGGAGCAGGAGCTAGTCGTTATTGGAAATGTTGACTGCGTTTTGTCTACTTTACTGAAAGTTGCTAGACATGAGAAAGGTGTGGAAAGAAAACTATGGTATAAACGACCGAATGCCGGGTTTTGATGTTTAACTGCTATTAAAGATGTTGTCTATTATTAAAATCCCAGAATAGTGTCTTGGTCTTTTGTTTGTGTTTCATTTGTTTCAATATAATACCTTGTTAAGCTACCTTGAATATTAGTAATTGTGGAGTCTGTAATCTTTATAGGAACCGTTTGTTTGGATAAGCTGAATGTATGTTATAATCTCAACGTATTGTTTTTCTATGATTTTACTATTCCTTAGTTTTTCTTTCTCTTGAAGGGCATATTTTCACGCCTACCTCATTCAATCAAATGATTCCCTGGGACACCCCAGTTTCACTTCAGCCTATTCTGCTTAAAGATAACTTATGAAATTGAATGAATTTTATTGTGACTTTTACTTGTAGGTATATGTTTTTTGGATAATGATATTTTGACAATATTTTAACATCATTTACGTGTCATTTTGTGATTGGTCTATGTTGATGTTTATTATTGATCGTGGAATAATTTTGAATCAACATGTAGACAATGTTAAAATGTTTTTTAACAAATTTCAGTTTTAGTTATAGTTAGCGCCGTCCGTACCCATAGAGGGACAAACATAGGAACACTTTAAAGGTATACCAGAATTGAGCTACTCTTAGTGGTGAGACGAGCGCTGTCCGTACCCACAGAGGGACAAACATAGGAACACTTTAAAGGTGTACCAGAATTGAACTACTCTTAGTGGTGAGACGAACTTGTTTTATGGGCAAGTTTCTATTTTGCTTTAAGTGACATTTGTGTTTCAAAAGAACTTGTTTTATGGGCAAGTTTTTTGGTAGAAGTTTTCTTAAAAGGTTTAGTTGGTTCTCTTTAGCTTGTTAATGTGTTTCGAATTGATAAATGATGAGTCTCTAAAAGGAGATTTATGAGAGAATTTCAATAACAAATTAGACTTTGTTAAGATAAGAAGATTTGACACTACTTTTAATAAAAAAAAAATTAAGGTAATGAGTTTATACATTGTTATGTGGTGTTTAATTTTTTTTTCAACGTGAGACTAAGATTGATTTGAAATTTTAACAATTTTCTTTAATAGTGAGTTTTCTTTATATTGATATATATTTTTTTTCGAGTTGAAGCATTATCAATTATGAGTATTTTAATATTAATATTTTATAAATTGTTTTTATTAAATCATTGTGAATTATCGTCTATAAGAAATCTTTATTGATATGGTATCTTGTTTGAGTTGATCATTAGAATGAACTAGTGATTGGTCTTTTAAAGATAGATTTATTGAAAAAAAAATAAGACCTAAATTAAACTTACACAATAAGATATATTACATCATCTTCAATAATAAATAAAGACCTGAATTAAACTTCACAGTAAATCTTTCAAAATCTTAAAACAATAAATATCCATATTTTGAAAGATTTATGAATTGATTAGTAATATTCAACAAATTACTATGAAATCCTTTTCATTGAGAAAAGAAAGTTTTAATTCCCATGAAAAAGGATGTACATATTAGTTTTATGTTAGTTTATCTCGTTTGAATTTTATTGTTAAAACTAGACTTTATGCAATAGAAAAGAGATGTAGGCTAGTTAGGAGGGCTGATATCTCAGTTACAATTTAGCAGGTTGTATTAGTATTTACAGCTTGACTAGTCTACTCAATACGTAAGATGAGGCAATACGACATAATCAATCTACCAGACTGTTTATTTTTTAAAATTAAAAATTAAAATAAAAAATTAATTTAAAACATTAAATTTTTAATGTTATAATTCAAATATAAGAAAACTTATAAATTAAATTATAATTGAATAACTTAAAGATAATAATAGTCTTTTTTTTTTACTTTTTTCAATTAGATATTAATTAATTAATTAAAATTTATAGAATATTTTCACATGCTCTTTATATATATATATATATATATATATATATATATATATATATATATATATATCATTTAGTTTATATTAATTTTTAATAATTAAATATATTTTTAATCCGTAAATTTTCATATGAAATTGAAATTTATGTTCTACAAAACTTTTATATATTTTGGAAAATGCTTAATTGTTTACTTGGTCTCTAGGTTAAGTGAGTTTTTTTTCATTTTAGTATCTATTGAGTCTCAAAGTTGTAAAAATTGTATAAATGAAGTTTTCTCCGTTAAATTGGTTTAAACAGAGTTAACTCTGCGCTGGAGTGGTTATAAAATATGACTTTTTTTCTTCTCTCTCATCTTTTCTTTCTGCAACGTTCAGCTTTTTCTCTTTCTATATTAATGATTTTCATAATTTTTATAAACGAACATTTTTTTTTTCTTTTTCTCTTTTTGCAATTTGGTGGTGACAAAGGAGAAGTGGTCTTAGGCGATGGTGATGAGGATGTAGAAGTGGAGGAGGAGGAATAGGGAGAGGATGAGTATTGAGAGAGGTGTGTTGTGGGAAATGGACCACCAGAACCCACCATCGCAACCTAGCACCATCGTTGATCATCTTCATCGCCATCAAACCCTATTTCGCCTTACCACAATCAACACATACCTACAATCAGAAAAACCTCAATCGTGAAGCCACTACGAAGCCATCACACTCATCTTCTTCACTAAAAACCTCCATAGCTTTGCATAACCAGGACACCACCGATCCACCCCCTTCTCCATCATTCTCACGCAACAACCTCTTCACTAGCCTAAATTGCGACGCTGTTCATGCCAGACACTCCATCCCCAATCTTCTGCATGAACCAGATGCACCATCAAACAATCCAGATCCAAAATCACACAACCATAGAAAATGTGAATCATCTCCACAGCAGGGCAAGCAAGTCACACCCTCATGACAACCCAGGAGAAACCCTTTCTCCCTTTTAACTTTGATCAAGGGATTAAGGGTTTGTTTTAGCTATTTTGTTATTTATTGTTGTGAGATTTGGTGATGGGTTTTAATGTTGAGAAATTTCATTGAGTATTATGACAAAGCTATGATCTCCACGCCGATGAAGTTGTTCTTTCAGGTTCTAACACCCTAACAAAGATAAAAGACTCAGGTAGCGAAGCATAACAATAGTAATTAGATGGCGAGAAAGGAGATGATTGGACTTGACCATGACATCAAGTAAAAGGGTAGTGTTGAGGGATTTTGGGTGTTGATGATGGAAGTGGTTGAGTCAAAAGTAATGTGTAGTTTATGGAGGGTCTGCATTTTGATTTAGTAGGGATTGCAATATGGGCATGAGTATTGGAATTGAAAAATTGTGATGAATTGGTTAAATTAATGGCTGGGGTTGAATGTTTCAGGAAGGCTCTTTGGGTGATAAAGATACGAAGGAGAATCAAAGAAACCTTGATTGGGGAGAGAAAAAGAGAGAGAGAGAGAGAGAGAGAGAGAGAGAGAAAGAGAGAGAGAGAGAGAAATATGGCAGTAATAGTAGAGGAAAAAGAAAAAAAGTGCATCTAGGTCAGCATAGACTTAACTCCGTTTATGCTAATTTAACGGAGGGGACTTTATTTATACAATTTTTACAACTTTTGGACTAAATAGATCCATTTTTAAAATTGGGTACTAAATAAAAATTCACCTCTAAACATGGAGACGAAGTAAGCATTTAAGCCTTTAGAAAATAAATAAACGTAATTATCCCAATTTTAACAACTATTTTTAAAAACTACTTGTTATTTTCATCCAAATATTTGATTTTTTTAAACATTATTTTAAACTAACTTAGTGTTGATTTAAGGACATTTTTCTATAAGCTCTTTTTGAGGGAGAGAATAAAAAAGAAAATTGAAATTAACCCTTCTTTAATTAAAACTAACTTAAGCATGAGTTAGTTTATATAACAAAATCTAACTTATAGAAAAATTAAATTTATTTATTTCTCTAGAAAAACTTATGAAGAAGGTTCTGCCTGGATATGATAAACCATCATTTTTTTTCAGGAGTTGATGTAGTGGATCACCTTTGGTAATGCTTGGAAGATTTTTTTTTTTTTTTTAAGATTTCTCTAACACCTTAAAAAGGTTTGAGAAAAAAAAAATACTTCTTTTTTCCCGGCACTTTTAAAGTTCTCCTTGCACCTTCAAACTTTTTCTTAACACCTAAACTAGCCTTTTGACAAAGGTAATATTTTTTCTCTTTCTATAATTATCCCACCCTTTCACCACTCACTTTTACTTTCTTTTTCCGAATTTTAACATTCAATATTCATTTTTCTTGAATTTTAAAATTCTATAAACACTTCTTTCAGATTTCAAAATCCGGTATTGATTTTATAATTTTTTTGTTTTTTATTTTTATTTTTTGTTTATACATATATTAAATTATATTCAAATATTGTATTAAACTAATTAAAATATTTATTAATTTTTTATTCAAAACAAAATTTAAACAAATATGTCAACAAGATTTTGAAATTTTAATAATAAAAATTTGAATCCATTTTAATAAAAAATTTAATAATAAGATATATTTTCATATAATTTTATATTTTAATATGATATAATATATGTTAATCAAATATAATACTATTATTTACAATATAATAAATAGTATTATATAAATTATAATATCATTAATAGTATTAATAATAAATCATTTATGAATTAAAATATATATATATATATATATATATATATATATATATATGTATGTATGTATGTATGTATATATATATTTTTCAAAATTTGGTAGTAATGGTTATTGGATTTTAAAATTTGATGAATTCTTTAACATGATTTTTAAAATCTACTGAGTTTTTAAATGGATTTTGAAATCAGATAAATTTTTTGATAAATTTTTTAATTAAATTTGGGATTAGATAAGTTTTTAAATTAAAATTTGAAATCTGATGACTTTTAAAATTAAATTTTAAAATCGAAAAAGTTTCCTAAATTAAAATTTTGAAATTCGGTGAGAAAATAAAAACGAAGAAAATGCACTTTGGGAGTGCATGGTTCAATAGGATATATTAAATACATTTTAATAACCAATAATTACTAATATCTAACTTATTTATTTATTTTATACAATTTTTTATTGAATGGCAAAATTGTAAACTTGGAGGTGTAGGAAAAAACTTTGAAAGTGAAGAAAAAAGTCCCCTTCCTCCACCCAATTCTCACTTGCGCTAAGCACACTTTTAGATCTAGAGTTACTCCCTCCATCATGACATTCTTACGCCTTTCCAATTTTCTTTTATTTCAAAAATATTATTTTTATTTTTACTCTTTATCTTTTTCAACTTTTTATTAAAATTTTAATTGTTTACCTTCTTATTCATTTAGATGCACACCAATCCCTACCCACACACTCTTACTTTCTCTCTTTCTCTCTTATTCTTCTCTTCCTCTTTTCCCAATTTTATATATTTCTCTTTCTCCAATTTCCCATTTCCATTAAGGTTCTTTGTGAAAATGTGATGTCTATGTGCTAGGTGTTGTGCATGTGTTGGGTGATGTTACGTGCCTTTGTTTTGTATTAAATGAAAAAGAAAAGAATTGCAAAAGGCGGCAAAAAATATGGGATATTTGTAACACTTAAATAGATGTCGATATTCGTCAATGAATTTCAAGATCCGTTTAAATGTTTTACAGATACCGATATCCGTTTAAGGGTATTGAACTCTGTATTCACACTTGGAAACCTTTTGCTTGGCACCACCACTGGACTACCTTTGACCACCACCTCCAAGTTTTGCCACCTCCAACCAAGCAAACCACAAAAACACCACACTCACTCAGAGACACACCACCACACTCAGAGCAAATAACAACCACAATAGCATAATTAGAGGGGAGAAGAAACAAGGAAAATTTGATTTCCATGGGAGTGATGGGGTGTGGGGATACATTGATACAATATGTGGATGTTAGAAGTAAGTACGTTTTAACCACCATGAATTTAATGTTTTACAAGAATAAAAGAAGAATGAGAAGATGTAGGAAATAATGTGTGGTGGTAGAGAGAATAACACTCCTACAATAATGACTAGAAATAAACATCCTCCACTTTATAACCTTCTTTTCCTTCCATGTTTTTTAAGTCATTCATCATCTCTCGAGAAGTTTCTTGACAATCTTCGTTAGAAGACATCTTGCTAAAACTCCATAAACTTCTCCTGCACCTTCATATAAAAGAAAATTGTGTTTTCTTTTTGTTTTTTTAGATTTTATAATTTGGAAGTTAGGAATATTTTTGGATTGTATAATCTGAGAGTCAGTTTTTTCCTGAAAAAAAAAATTTCTAAATTTTACAATTCAAAAATCATTTTTTTAAAAAACAATTCAGAATTATATAATCTAAAAAAGTAAAATATGATTTTTAAAAGTTAAAAAGGAATAAACAAAGTTAACTTCCGGATTATAATCTGGAAGGTATTTGACTTTCGGATTACATAAGTATTTTTTATTTTCAAATTGGATAATTCAATTTTTTTTTAGAAAAACAAAAATAGCTTTAAGATTGTACAGTTTGAAAATCATTTGAAAGTCATTTTTTACTTCTAAAAATGATATCCGAATTGTGTAATTAAAATGGAAAAATTAAATTTTGCTTATATAATTAATGTGTGCATGGAAAAAATTACGAAGGTGAAGAAATAAACTGGCTTGGTAGAATGTTCACAAAATTTCTCTCATGGTAAGAATATACTTTTCTCAACTTAACAGAAAATTACTTTAAATCCAAAGTATCATTTTACTCTTATGTCATTTACGAGGTAGATGTATTCAAGTTTTTAATAAAAAATACATTTTATTTTTTAATTATCAAAAAACTTATACAAATGTTCTAAATGTGTTTAATCAATTACATAGTTCTAATCATTCCAAAAGTACTAATTTCCAAAATTCATAATTTCTAAACCATGATTTTCTTTTTCCATTATGAGCTAACTGTCAAAATCTATTTGTTCTAAGGAGTGATTTTAATTATCATATCAAAACAATGAAGAATTATAATTGAAATAATTTGATTTTCCTTTATACATATACCGTAAGTTCGGACGACCCTGGAAAGTAGAGTGGATAAACGGTCTAAGGATGTACGATACTAGAAGTAAAGTAAAATCTCAATAGACCAGTCCAGCCATATAGCCTAACCTGGTAATCAATCTTCTCATAGCAAAGTTATAGGTAAATATTTATTAGGTGTAATGGGCTAGGTATGATCAAAATTGAGATTTCACTAATCTTAAATTCAATCTCAAAAACTATAAATAAAGATTAGAGATAAGAAGTATATTGATTGATTAGAATGAAGATGAAAACAGAACGAATACAGTTATTCGAACAACTTTAGAGAGAAATTTGTGAAAATGTTTAAAATCACTTAAACTTAAACCCGAAACAATACACAATAATGTAACTTGTTTAATGAACAAGAATATCTATAAGAATTAAATAAATATTACATATTCTCCTGGCATACAGAATATTAATGTATCTAAAAAATTGAATATCATGCATTTACTGGTGCTTGTTCACCTGCTGTTACAATTATTCTCCTAACACACAGAACACCTTTGAGTAACTGGTATTTTGATGCACTGCTACATCATCATAGGTTTCATTGAGAACATTTCGATGCATTGTATTGTATTTGTTCATAATTAACTTGAACAAAGTGTGCAACTTTAGACTTCTCATTACAAATATTGAACTTTATGGTTGTCTATGTGCTATCAGAACTTTCGATGATTATTATTTGGTCAAGCATTGTTAGTGATGCAGGGTGGATTCGTGCATTCGAATTATTCCAGGACTGGTGCAGAATTGATTGTTAACCAAAAGCATGGAATAATAATGATAAAGATACATTGATGGTGGTTTGCTGTTTCTTCTAGCTAGATTCAATAATGCTTATTTGAATTTAATTAAGGAGAGCTAAAGAAAAGAACATATGATGATGTTGTGCCTGGAGGAAACACAACATTTGCAAAAACAAAGCTTTTGATGCTAGTGCGTGCATCTTTTGAAGATTAAAATATAGAATCGGCAGCAAAATGGTATATATTATACAAGAAGCAGCAGTTTGTGTTATGATAGTGGTTGAGGAGAGTTTGATAAATGTATCTAAAGCAATAGATTAGAAGATTTGGTAGTTATGCATAAATTTATTAAAAATATAATCTATTTTCCCCCCTCTTATAAAGGCATTGTATTCAGGTTCATTGTATTCAGCTTCAGTTTTTTCTTTTCTGTAATTTTAGTATTGCATATTTTTATATATAGATATTTATCGTATGAAAATAAATATAAATCTTATTTTATAAATCGATTTAGAATTATTTTTTAAAAATCGAATAGGATAGGCTTTAATATTATTCTAACACTATATTAAAAAATATATTTTAAATTTAATTTAATTTTATAAAATTAATTTGTAAAATAAGATTTTCAATTCACTTATATATTATATAAATTGATCCAGATAACTTTCAACCCATAGATATTTTTATAAAGGGGAACGTGAGAGAAATATTCCTTTTGCTTTTCTAGTTATACACAAAAATGGCAATAGAATTTTGATGGTGCTCATGTGGGAAAAATAGCAAGACAGTTACAAAATAGGAATTTAACAAAGCGGTCTATGAGAACCATAAAAAGTGGATGATTCAGTGGGAATCAATATTACGTTCTTCTTTTGAAATAGATAACTGGGTGGACTTTCTAACAGAAGACTTGATTGGTCCTTTCATCTATTCAAAAAGCACCACAGTCTAACAACAGTAATTGGAAGTGACATGCTTTTGACAACAAAATTCTGCATGGAAGTACATTATTACTATTGACTAAGTTATTGCAAATGCCAAGTGATAAAACTGAAAATTGTAGTTGAAACTTCCCCCTTTCCTCACAAACATCCCTTTCATTCACAGCAAAAAGTGGAGTTAATCTTTGCAAAGCCTGATGGATCGATCGAAAATGAGAAGTTAGTGGACACTGGACACTTTCTGAGTCCATTACCATAACCAAATTTCTTCAGAAATCGAGTAGCTACGATTTTAAAAGAATTAGATAAATATCATGTGTCTCATCATTCTAGCAATTAAATATTAATGTGGATGACACAAATCATCATTAAATGTTTAGCATGTTCAGTCTCATTGCATGCCATAAAGCATATAGTAAGTCCATTTACTTAACTGAAGAGCGACAATATAAAAGATATACAAGAATTAAACCTGGTTGGTAGCATCATCAATCTCTTTCAACCCATATACTCTAGAGTCTTCTAAATTTTGTCACAAGTGAAGCACAAGCACAGATCAGCACTGGAAGCTGAAAATTTTAGATTTTCCATCGTTTGTTGATAAGGATTTGCTCTGACACGGTGCTCAGAACATTTTTTTGGACGACAATTTGACAACGTTAATCAAAAGGACAAAAAATCCTCCAAAGATTTTCATCGAAACATTTAATATCAGATAATCAAAATTCAAACCACACACACGATGGGGGTTTTTCCTGATTCATGTGTCCTAAGTTGCCACATTGCCCATTGGAAAACCATAAACACCAACCGTGGATTAAGCTAAGGTTACGCATGTTTCTGTGAACTATCTTTCGTGTTGTCATGCAATGAGTCCACGCGTTTCTTCTGAAACCACGCCATTATGGAACGTCATGTTTTGGCAGTCAATGTCACTGCTGAAACATTGTGGTACTGGGTGTCACTGTCTGAAATTAAAGGTCCCTGATATCCTTAATTGTCTTGCTTTTTGAAAAGCATGTCACGAGAACATTCTGTGTGCATACATCGTTTTGCTGTGCGACAATTTATTGATACTGAACCCGATGTGGTACATTCTGATGGCCAAAACTGTCTCATGCTTACACCTAGTTCTGGCATAAACACCTTCTACCAAAACGAATACGACACGACTTGACAGTCGTTTTGAAAATGATTACCTTAGAAATGTTGTAATATGCTGATGAAGACTAAAAGCTACTCCTTAGAACCTGATTTGGACCTTTTTTATCTGAGTTTAGAACAACTCACTCATTCTATTATGCTGCTGTGAGAGACATATAGTTTTAATATAGTTTAATACACTGAGATGTTTTATTATAGTGTACTATGTGAGACTGATTCATATTTGGTTGGTAGTATGGTAGCATTTATGAGGCATGACATGTGTACAATTATTGCAGATCCAGAATCAGCATTCACCAACCTTGAAAAACCCTTTCGTTCTGCATAATATAGAATAAAATGGTTGGTCCACACGTGGAATTGATTATTCCTTCAATTTTATCTATGTAGTAAGTTATGTGTATATATTTGTTGGCAGTTTGTAGGAATATCTTAATTTCTAACCATTCATCCATCTATAGGCTCCATGCAATGGAAACAAAACAAATGTCCAAGGGGAAAAGATATTTTTCATGTTAGTACGGTTTTTCTTTAATTCTTTGTGATTTTAGTTTTTTTTTTCCTTTTCGATTTTAGTTTCACCATTTTTAAGCAATTGTAAATTTATTCTGATTCACAAAATAAAATAATTAAATGCTACATTATTGAGAATAAAAAAATTTAAATTTCCTAATGTAGGAAAATTAAAATTGCTAAAGAGAAAGAAAATAAAAATGTAAACAAATTATTTCTAGAGAAAAAATTACATTAATTATTTTTAGTATTTTATATGATTCATAGAGATAATGTAGATTTCGTGTGAAAACTACTATTTAAGGATAATAAATAAACTCATCATCATACGTATCATTTGAATTCGTCTTTTGTTTTGATAGAAAATTTCTCATTGATTGGATATATGTATGAATAATATCCATTTTTTCAGTTGGGTATAAGGATGGTGATGAATATGTACATATTTGCTATGTCCCATCCCTACTCTAAATTGATTTCCATTTCCGTTTAAACACTTATGTAAAAAAAGCTTATATCGTCATCAATTTCACCTAGCATGACTCAAAATTCGACTTTAAAAATGTAAAATTGTATTTTTTGGAAATATTTTGTCGAAAATTATGTTATATCCTTATTCACAACTGATGTCAAATTGAAAATTGATATTGCCTTAAGGCCAACCGATGTAAATAACGCTAGACTATTATAGGTTGAATATCAATTTTCAATTTGAGTTTGTTGTTAGGAAAATAATTTATACTTTAAATGCATTTAAATTTTATTTTTAATTAATATTTCATTTATTAGGATTGAGTAATAATTAATTAGAGTTATTTCACTTAATTAAATATCTCATTAATAGTAATAATTAAATATCACATAATTATTTCACTTTACTTAAATACATATTTATTTTATTTTTAAAATTAATTTTGAATTTGTTTTCTTCCTTATAACTTTTTACAAATAATTATATTATTAATAAATATTACTTTATATTATTTTTACCACTAAAGATGTTTTGGTAATTTGTATATTCTATCTATTAAAATATATTTTTATTTGTCACATTAATCAAATCCTACCTAAACTTTCACAAACTTTACTTACAAATTCATTCTCATTCACCTCTAAAAAAACAATATTCAATTTGTTCTCAAATCTTCTCAAATTCATTCACTCCATCTCCTACAAAATCTATCCTCCAAGTTAACACACTCTAGATGATTTATATTTAACTAAAATAAATCATATAAAAATTAATTAATTATGGACGCTTATATACGCTAGTAACATATTTTGGGTCTGCATGATTAATTATAAATCATACATAAGCTTCAAAAAGAAATTGTAAATTATGTAAATTTTATCCATATAAAGTGTAAATACATGTGAAAACATCACTTTAACATCAAAATATTAGTTAAAGTGAATTATGACGCTAGTAGTATCGGCTTAGCTAACATTAATATCACATAAATAATTAATTTTTTAATTAAAAAGAGTTAAATTATTTTTAAATTTTTTTAATAAATAAATATTTATAACAATGTTAATTTCTTAAAACAAAAATTATAAAAGTAAAAAGTTATTTTTAATTTTTTGTTACAATTGATATTTATGTTTAATATTTATATTTGTTTAAGTTGGAGTAAGTTAAGAAAATACAAACTTAAAAAAAATAAAATATTAAAAATAAATAAGGTTATTATTGACTTAGCGAATACTAACTTATTTATTTTTAATATTTCATTTATTTAAGTTAGTGTTGTATTAGTCTATGTTAAGTTTCATGTTTTGAATTGTATTCCTTCTTCACATTAAATATGAATCATACATTTTATTTTAATCTTAAGGTCCAGACTTAAAGATAACAAATCTCCTCACTCTTAATTTTCTTCTTTTATTTTCTATATAAATATTATGACATTCATCCTCTTTATTTTATATTCATAAATCTATTTACACTCATTTCCTTCATTCAACTCACCCCCTTCACCTATACTTATATCTTTCATTCAGACTCATCTTTTTCATCCATACACGTCTCCTTCATCTATTTGTTTTCTCATATTTTCATTTACATTCTTGTCCTGAACTCCCTCATTTATACTCATCTTTTCATTCACGTTCATTTTTTCATCCACGTTCATCTTTTTCATTTATTCTCATTTCCTTAATCTATTATAATTATTTATTTATTTATTTCATTTAAATTATTTAAAATTTAAGATACTATATAATTTTTTTTATTATTATCCTTAACATTGGTTAAACCGATACAAATTAAACTAGTTAGCTTCAATGATTTTAGCATCACATACATGTGTGTATTGTATGCTTATACACTCGAGTTCTTCAAAGGTTGGGCTCTCCAAAGGCCGAACTTTTCAGGTCGACCTCCTCAGGCTGAGGTCTCTAGGTCGATTTTCTCAGTTCAAGCTCTTTAGGTTGTCCCCCAGGCCGAACTCTTCAGGTTGTCCCTCTCAGACTAAGCTCTCCAAGTTGTCTTCCTCAGGCCTAGCTCTCTAGGTCATCCTTCTCATGTCGACCTCCACAGGCCGAGTTCTCCAAGTCGAGCTCCAAGACCGAGCTCTCCCAGGCAGATCTCCAAGACTGATAACTCTCGGGCAAAGCCCCTTTGATCATCCACTTTAGAACAATTGATCTTAGCATGATCAAAATTAAACAACATAAACGACCTATCAAAGCATGGTCAAATTAACAATGATAATGACAAATTAACATCTTAATATAGATTAAGGTATGATTACGTTGTTATTAAGTCGACAAAAGGTAAAAATCTATCACAAACAAACAATTTAAATATTTTCTATCCAATATTTTTCCATCCATTTAAGCTCCAATCACAAGCAAACACAACTTAACCAATAAAACTGAAATGAAAATGAAAAAAATACACACTATAGGGTGACAAAATAGCTATAGAAAGTAACTCTACATATAGAGAAAGATTAGAATAATTCTTATGATAAAAAATATTACAAATTATTTCAATATTTAGAATGAGATTAATGATAACAAAAAGTTAAAAGTTAAATCTAATACAATAACTTCATTTCTTCTATCGTTATTGATATTAAGTAATCATATCTTAAAACTAAAAAAAATTATATAATTAATTGATATTTACTATATTATCTTTCTTTTTATAATTATAAAATCTTTTTTTAATGATTATAATCCTCTTAAAAATAGGTAGTCAAGTGATTGTTTGAAAAATATCTTTTAACATCTAAACAATCGCTTGATAGTACACTTTTAAAGGTAAGAGTATCATTAAAAAAAAAAATAAACGTTTACAATTGTAAAACTTAAAAAAAAAAAAAGGACAAAATAATGAACAATAATTTATTGTATAGTTTTATTAAGCGTCAAGATATCATGGTTCTAATATTTTTTAGATAAATTTTAAACTAATTTACTTAAAATATTTTTTGAATTAATAAAGAATAGATATTATAAAATATCAAATACAACATACATTTCAGTTGAACGAATTGCATTCCATTTTTTTTATGTATGAGAAAAATATTGTCCCTTTGAATACATGAATTCGGCAGTAATGGTTTCCTTAGCCATGACGCTCCTTTGGATTAAAAATTTACAAAATAAGTTTGAATTAAACTTAAAAATTAGTGTATTGTGATGTGATTATGTTTGGATAAATTTGTTTCCTTCAAAAACACGTTCCAATATATTTTATTCAGAAATATGTTGATATGAAATTCGCTTTGAATATTAATAAAAAAAGTACTTTTACTTGATGTTGTTGTTTAATAATAAACCTTAAAACAAATAGCTTTATAAAGCAACTCATGTAAGACCCATAAAAAAAAATATTTATAGTAGTAAATTTTATTATTTTATTAGTAATAATAATTCTAATGGATAGAAAAATGTAAATTTTGGATATAAAATTATAGTAATTTTAGAAGGAAAGGTTCAAATTTTTGGTAACTTATTTAGTAAATTTTTTTTTAAATTGAATAGTAAAAGGTAAATAGTAAATAGTAAAAATAAATTTTCAGCATTAAGATTCCTTAGCATGGAAGAAATTAGTAGGTAGAAATTAGGATCAGATTTGGTGAGTAAATGATTAAAATATTATTTTTTAAATAATAAATAATATTAAAATATTAATGAATAGTAAATTTTTTTTTACTATAAATAGCCATGGGAGGGAAGGGTATTCTGCACCAAGAAAAGAGGAATCAAGTGAGAGCTTGAGAAATAGAAAAAAAATGAGTTAGGGAGAAATTTTTAGTAGAGGTTCTGAAGGGTTTCGGGGAAACAAATTCGGAGCAAGAGATTAAGTCTGGAATAGAGGTAGGGGAGCTAACCTTTCTATGCTCTTATATTATGATTTAGTATTTCTATGCTTTTATATTATGACTTAGTATTGTTTTATTACTATTCATATCTTGAAATTCTGTGTGAATACTGTTAATGTTTACTGTATGTTTATCTATGTTGAAATTTGGTGTAAATATTGTATGCTGTTGTTTTGAATCTGTAAATAAGAAATTTGTTAAAAAATAGTTGAGGAACACTTTGGCTAAGGAAAGACTTGGTACTTAAGTTGTCCATTGTGACGCATCTCTCTTTCCTGGAAGTCTACTCGACAAGTTTTTAACTTAAATCCTATTGAACAGATTATGTATTGTTAAATTATTGTGTAATATATCTTGTTGGAATATATTCAGTTTGTATGATTTTTGAAATGATTGGATTTTATTACATTTGAATTTATGCATCTGAACATGATTGTTAATTATAATGATGTTATTTATGTGGAAAGTATGTGAATGTATGAGATATGTTAGATTCACTGTGATAATATGATGGTATATGGTTATTCATGTCTTGGGTTAAGTTTCAAGGTAATAGTATGATTCATGAATGTAATTCCATGATCCTCAAGGAGAGGATACATGGTAGTGATTTGGGGGTGTATAGAATGATTGCATGGTAGCTCAGTTTTGGGGGTCATCCTGAAACTCCAATGGTCTTTCTTCTCATGTAGAGAGGATTGAACTATGTGGTGAGGAGTAGCAGGAGGTCCTAGTCTTGGGTGCTTTCATATGATCCAAGGTGAGTGATAACGGATTAACCTCGTGACTGTGGTCAAGCGGTAGTGCCCAAGTTTCATAAGGCGGTAGTGCCAAGTTTCATAAAGCCACCACGAGTGCAAGACCTGCCATAGCTCGGTAATCATTCTAGTCCGGACGAGTCGGGTTATAAAGTAACAAGTCTTGTGATGTCATTTTACCATGTGTATCAAAGTAATGGATGAGTATGTATGATGTGATTGTTGTATGATGGTATGAGTATGTATGACATAATTATTATATGAGGTTTGCATGCATGTTTCATAAATGATTAGTTGCATGTTAGCTTACCCTACTTGTTTGTGTTTGTTTGTGTTTGAGTATGTGCGATGATCGTATAATTCGTTATACGGGAGCAGATGAAGGAATGTCGTCTGATCCAATGCCAAAGAAGAGAGAGACAGAAGAATAAGTTAGAAGAATTCGAATTATATTTATGAGTTTATAGTTGAAATCTGAGTTTAAAACATGTGTAGACATATATTAACTATGAATTTATAAGTGTGAGATTACGGGATATTACCGTAAATGTAATGTTACAATATATAAATTATGAATTATCCAGCATGAGATATTGGGATGTTACAACTCATAGCTTCCACCTAAAACTTTAGTTTAGTATTAAATACAGATGGAAAAATCACTTTTAGAATAGTCAATTACATAATAATAAACTAAATTTTGTATGTTGAAGCCAAACTTGTATCCAAACATAACCTACAAAATCATAATTTAAACATTATTTTTCATAATTCTTGATGGGAATCATCCAAGATTCTCTCTTGTGCATTCAAAATTTCACAAAACCATTATAGATTCATGGTGCTTAATTATTTCTTTTACCTACTCCAAGTTTTTTTCTACGATTTATTGAAAATTGATTTTATAAATTCAGTTTCATTCGAAATTAGTTTTACAAAAAGACATTCAAGAGAAAATTGCATACACAAATGCATCAATCTCTTTTCATGGCTTTTAAGTTTTGTCTTGTCTTTCTATCGCTTTAATGAAAAATTATCACAAAAAGTAAAACGTAATTAATATAAATTTAAAGTTTTAAAAAGATCTTTACACTTTGTTCATGAATATTCATTTTTTACGTGGTGCTTTATGGATACTGTTTAAAGACTAAAAAAAAAAATACTTTATGACAACTTTCAATAGCTCTTTAACTGAACTTTTTAAAAAATTATATTTATTATTTTCTAAAGATATTGGTTGGTAAAATTATTTTCATCTATCCACTTAGAAACACAGCAGACAAAATTTAAACAAAAATGTAATAGATATATCTGTTTATTATACCATAGTTTGAGCAGTTAAAAGCCTATATTATTGAGAAGAGTTCAGCTCCAAATTCACTGTGAGGAAGAAGGGTTATAATGTATGAAAATAAATCTTACACCTTAAATTCACTTTTAATGTAAATTTTGCAACCATAACTAAACTTTAAGCTTTAATTGAATGATCACTGCATAAATTAAGAACATATTACCAGATGCCAAAGTTGGATATTCAATTCATCAATCAATATTGCGCTACAATAAAAAAGGGCATTGAAACTTGGTGAGAGGGATTATAGCTTTGTTGAAAAAGGAAAAAAGTGAGAGAGATTAAGGGAAAAGTGATGAATGAGAGCAACCCATGTGCATTCTTTCTCAGCAAAACAGAGAAGATAGGTTTGTGCCACCTGTTGAATCGTTCTTCATCTCATCCACTGTTCTTTATAAGGGTCACCACAACATGGAATTGGATAAAATGCACAATTCACAATCTCAATTGCAAGATGAGGGGTGTTGACTTGCATCAACGTGTGTGTGTGTGTATATATATATATATATATATATATATATATATATATATATATATATATATATATATATATATATATATATATATATATATCCAACTTCACTTTTTCGGTTACCACATTAATTAAATCTGAAGCAACCCTCTTACTTTAGTGGATAGTTAGTATATTTTCGTCGTGATTTTATTGTTTTTAAATTCTGTCTGCAAAACATTTGTATGGAATTGAAAGATAACCATGCTTTCAAAGTATAGTTATTAATTATTGTAACTCGAAGGCACTTACTATGAGACTGTTTGAGTAGAATCTAACTCACTACAATTCAAGAATAAGTAACTAGCCAAAACTCTATTAAGTGTTGGTGTTTGTTCTTCTTTTCATACACTACCACTTCCGATTTAAATTTTGAGTTAACTCATCAGTTTCCGAAATATAGACTATTTTCTATTTATGTATTTTTCCAGATTCTATTAATCCAAGTGAAAACCTGCCATCAACAACCCCAATTAAAAATAAATCTGCGAACCCCAGAGAAAAAGAAAACATACAAAATAGATTAATAAAGTAACATTTAAATATCGTGGTATATAGTAAGCTAAAAAAAGAAAACTAAAAAGAAATGATGATAATTTTGAAAGTGGAAATTGACATGAAAAGGTATTGAATTTGGATTTGGGAAAAGAAAAAGAGAAATATTTATTTATAAATAGATTGGTGGGGGAAGAAAGGAAGACAGGAAGAAGGTTAAAGAGTGGTGTACTCTTGGGTGTAGTCGACTGCCATTTCCTTTTCTCTTGCCTTTCTATCGGCCACTTTGGAGTGGAAAAGCTTTCCTTCAATTCAACCTTTCCATAAAACAAAACCATCAAAATCCTGAGAGTGTGTTGTGAGAATCATGGTTTCTGGATGGAGAAGGACGTTTTGCACATCCAACAAAATGCCCGAAAACACCAACCCATTACCAGAAAACAATTCTGATTACGAGAACACACATCCAACTCCCAAAATCACATCCACTTTCTCACTATTCTCCACTCCATCGTCAATTCCACACTCAGAATCTCGCCCCACCCTCCGTTGCCGAACCAATTCACCACTCTCCAAGCACCAATGCAACAACAACGCTACAGCACCATCTCCCTCGCCGTTTCACCTCTTCACTCCCTCTTCCCCCAGACCCTCCTCACGCTTATCCAAAGTAATTAAGAAACCCACACTCTACTCTACGCTCTTGCTCTTTATTCATTCTCAATTTTCTTCTAACCCTTTCTTCTAATTTCTCTGTGCAGAGCTCATGCGGAATCTGCACGCAGACTGTCAAAACCGGCCAAGGAAAGGCAATTTTCACTGCAGAGTGTTCTCACGTCTTTCACTTCCCATGCATAGCAGCTCACGTCAAAAAACACCGAATCCACACCTGCCCCGTTTGCAATGCTAACTGGAGCCAACTTCAACCCGCGGATGAAGACAAACCACACCACACCAAAACCACCAAGTCGTTTAAGATAAACAACTACAGCGACGACGAGCCACTAATGTCGCCAACTTCGGTCTCGCGTTTCAAGCCCATACCTGAATCCAACGAAGAAGAGGAAGAGGAAGAACAAAATCGTGAACCAGAAAGCTTTCATGTCTCCTCATCGCTCAGAACCAGAAACATCGACGCCAGCTTCGCTTCAGAGGCTGCGATTGTCGCATCGAATCGGAGCTCCGAGACATTTGTTGCTCTGTTCAAGGTGATGGCTATGCCGCGCAAAGCTGCGGCGAGTCGACCGCCTGTGGACCTTGTCACGGTGCTCGACGTCGGAAACCCTGTCTCCAGTAAGGAGCTTCGGATGCTGAAACGTTCGATGGAAGTTGTGATCTCCTCCCTTGGCTCTGCCGACCGTCTCTCCATCGTCGCATTCTCTGGTGCGTCGAAAAGGCTGTTTCCACTGCGGAGGATGACCGGGCGCGGTCAGACGGCAGCGCGGCGAGTCGTCGACGCGCTTGTTGCTGGCGAGCTCCAGCGCGGCGGAACACCGGCTAGAAACGACGCGCTGAAGAAAGCTGCGAAGGTTCTGGAAGATCGACGGCAGAAGAACACCGTTGCCAAAATCATTCTCTTCACAAACGGCCACGAGGATCAGCGGTTTTCCACCACGCGCTTCGCGGTGCGTTCCCTCAGATACTCTCACGAAGGCGCGTGTGACGACTCGCAGCATGACTCCGATTTCGCGACACGCGTTGGGAATTTGTTGAGCGTGGTGGCAGAGGACTTTAAACTTGAATTAAAATTAGCTTCTCGTTCGGCCCCGGCGGAGATCGCTGCCGTATACTCTGTGGCCAAGGGTTGCACCGATGCTTTCTCGCCGAATTTCGTCGCCCTCGGCGATCTCTGCGCGGCTGAGGAGAGAGAATTGCTGGTGGAGTTTAAAGTGCCAGCTGGCACAGCTTCTCGTGGGTCCCACCTCCGCTTTGTATCCGTACAGTGCTCCCACCTTGACCCCTTCACTCAAGAGCTTGTTAATTTCAAGGAGCGTGAGTTAATCGTTCCGCGACCCCACACTGTTCGATCGTACGATCCCAGGATCGAGCGGTTAAGGCGTTGCCACGTCAGCGCTCGAGCAATAGCCGAGTCGAGACGGATGGTGGCTCGCAATGATGTGTCTGGTGCGCTTCATTTGCTATCATCAGCTCGAGCGTCTCTGAGCCGCGAACAGGACGATGACTGTTTGAGCTGGCTCGAAGCCGAACAATCCGATTTGAGGAGCCAAAAGTTAAATCTCGGAAGCAGTTGGTTGGAGGAAAAAGGAGAGCCGGTCACGCCGATGTCGGCTTGGAGAGTAGCCGAGAAACTGGCTAAAGTAGCTATTATGAGAAAGTCCATGAACAGAGTCAGTGACTTACATGGCTTCGAGGATGCCAGATTTTAAGTGTATCTTTTTAATGTATTTATTATTTTTGTAGTTTGTAGAGGGAAAAAATAAAATAAAGTGTCAATAATAAAAATACCGTTTTCATGTTTATGCATGGTTAAGAAAGTTGTAAAGCATCAATCTTTCCACTTTTTTTTTCTCTGATAATTTATTATTTATAAATATTCATACTATTCTAAACTGTTCAATATTTCATATTTTAACGGTGCCCTGTCGAGAAAAGAGAAATTAGAGATGGAATTGTAAAAAAAAAGGGTAAATTTAAATATAAGAATGGAGATGGGGAATTGTACAAGAGTGGCCTAATAGGGACAAGCAGTAGTTGACGGTCAGGGCCTTTCCTTCAGAGAAAAGGAAGCGAATGTGATAGCCAAATGAAATGAGATTGGAATTGGAAATAAGAAATGAATTTAATTGGGTTTGTAGCTTTTCTCCTTTTGTTTTCAAACGTACCTGATTCTTAATTGAAGGTGCCATTATTGGGTCTAATCAAAGAAATGTACAAAACTAGTGACAGGCAGCAAGGGCTTTTGTTTTGTGGGTCTCATTTCAGACTTAGACAAAGGACGATGTCAAGTACTTTGGAATTTTTTTGGCATTACATACACATTGCTCTTTAACTTTGAAATTCTTTTAAGAATATGTAAGAATTGGAGCTATCTGAAGTGAGATTTTTTGTGACACCCAAGAGCTTATCTTGTATATTTTGCTTGGTGCCACTCATGTGTGGCGCACTACAAGGCAGTGGGGTTTTGCTCCCATGGTGCCAAACAATAACTTGAAAAATGCCAAGTTATGGCAAGCAAGTAAAATTATGAAGAGAGAGAGTATGAGACCAATGAGAAAGGAAATTAAAAGGGGGGAGGAGGTGCGTGCATGTTCTATTCCTTCTTTTCATTATGCACATTTTTTTATGATAAAGTCTTGTTTGAAAGTTGCGTACTTGTATAATCAGATTCATGTAATCGTACCCTAACTTTTATTGGAAATGCTTATCTGGTTATCGAGCTTCCTAGTGTGACGTGTCAGGTCTGTATAGAAAATGTGTGTGGTGTCTGTAATACAAACAAATGTTAAGATGGTGCGTCAAATCATCAATGCCATTTTCGCATTCGCTTTGTTTTCTGTCACCAACGAAATCATGTCGATGCTGCAAATTTTGGGATCCTAGCTAACTTACCACCCAGATCCAACACACCCCACTCCAGTCTCAAAATTAATAACACCAACAAATTAGTAAAAAATCTTCTTCAATTTCAATTCCAATTTACTCTCAAAACTCAACCCCATGTGGTTTGGCTAAAAGCTGCTTTAATGTGCTCCATAATTGGTCCCTCGGATTCTTAATATGAAACACTAATCATTATATTCCAGCATGTCACTTTTTAAGCTTTATCTTCAAGTATGATCAAGCTACAAATTTTGCATTTTGGTACCAACATGCTTCTTTCTCTCACTCTAGTTTATTCATGCCATAATGCGAAGGACTTGCTCAAATTATTGTTCAGATTTCACATTATTTGTTATAAAAGTATAAGGTTTGAATTTATTGTAACGATAATTTATTGGTATGGTAGTGTTGGAGTCCTTATGTATGTTATAGGTGTTTGGTAAATGATGGAATGAGAGTAGAAAGATGGGAAAAGAGAGAAAGGGTAGATCCATATATGTGATGTGAAAGAGAGAAAAGGGAATGAGAATGAAGGTTAAGACTAAAGTTTATGTTTTGGTTGGTCCCTTTGGGGCCGTTTCTCCTTCACTTTTGGGACTACTCTACACTAAGGATTTCCTTAATTTACTCAATTAAAGTGCCCTTCACAATTCAACCACTTTACTTCTTACTTTTCGATTCTGCATCTCAAAGGACCTATTATATAATATCAAATTTCTCATAAAGCTACTTTTTTTTCCTTCCTTACTTCTAAGCATAAATGTTTACCAAGTAAATACTTTTGCTCAAACTGTAAAAGTATAATACTTCTCTAATAATTTAATAAACTTAAAAATCAAAAGCAGCTCCTCAAATTATTAATTCTCACATACACGTTAGAAGAAGAGCATTTCTACATTTTCTCATACATGTTTTATAAATAGTTGAATAAGATCAACTAACTCTTTATTTTTCATTGTTATTTTTATGGATAAAATTTTAAAGGAGCATACATATATGTCAAGAAGAGATTTTAAGTGAGTATTAACTCTTTCAAATTTTTTTATCATCAAAAATTGTTTTTTAACTTATTTATCATTTACTTCTTTATTATTTATTTATCAATTTTTTAATGAGTGACTCGTATAGAACATAAAAATATTATATTTTTCTCATTTAACTAATGTGACATTGTATTTGTTATTAATGAATAAATAGACAAACTAAAGAGATAGTATGATATTAAATCAACTTTTTACATTGGGTACATCTAAAAACAGATCTTAACAAGGGTGATGAAGTATCTTAGCCCCCATTTTATTATCAAAGTCATTCTTTTTTTTATAACTTTTCTTCTAAGAGTAAAGACAAAGATAATATTAGTGGTCATTTAAGAGGGTGAAATTGTTGTATACTTTTTTTCACATATAAGATGAGATGGTGCAATACGTGTGTGGAGGAAGAGAAGTTTGTCCATGTTACCTTATAATATGTGAAAAATGAACTATGGTAACTTAAACATAAAAATTATGCTTAGTTAAAATTATTAGTCAAATCACTAGGTACTTCATAATTTCATAATTAAGAACAAAAACCAATTTAAATTATGGTGGTTAAGGTCACTCAATTGACATGGTTCCTTTTACGTGTCACAATTTTAACTTCTCCTTAATATGAACATCATTACACACATAATTCATTCAACAAAACTCTGTACAATTATGTATACAATCACAAAAATGAGGTAATATCAAAATTTCAATAAACTAATAAAATAAACATAATACTAAACAATTATTCCTAATAATAAAATTTATGTTTTCAACATGTTCAATAAATGTTTTGAAAGAATATATATTTAGTAAGGGATTATTTATCATAAGTTGTTATAATATGTTTTATTGACACTTTTTTTCAAACTTTCTGTTTTATGGCGAAGTACTTTATTTCCATATACTTAGCATCCTTTCAATACATGTCATTTGTACATTTGTAGAATAAAAGCAACTATGCAAAGTTATCACAATGAACTTTTAACAATCAAACAATATTGTTGACAATTCCAAAACTTGAAATAAAGTTTCATAGTCAATTAGCCTTAATAATGACTTCAAAACATGTAATAAATTCAATTTATATGATAGATACAACAACAAATTGTCTTGTATTTTTTCCAAAATATTGCTACTCCAACTAAAATAAATACATAATTAAATGTGAATTTTCTTAAACCTACACAACCACTAAAATTAAAAGTTAGAGATTCATTTTAAACATTAATTTCTTAATAGCTAAAACTTTGATAAGTAATGTTAGAGACAAATTTATACTCCAATAAACAAATCAATTATAATTTTTTATTCATAATTGGTAGATATCTTATACTTTAGATATCTTATATTATTATATATCTTAGATATCTTACATTTATCTTTTATCTTCAGTTACTTAACTTATGTTGCTTTACTAGTATTTTTTAGTTTGTATTTTGGATTTAGTTCATATTTCTTATAAATAAAGTAACATATATGTATTGTCTACACAGGGAGATTAATTTTACACATAGTTTTTCACTATATTCAATATGGTATCTAGAGCTTAAGGTTATTTTGAAAAAATCTCATCGCCCTTGTCCATTACCGCTGTCACTTTCTGTCGTCACTGTCACTAGAGTTTTAGTTTCGACCGATCTCCACATGGTTATTGTTAGAACCCATTTAAAACCCACTTAAAACCCCATTTGAGTGGAAGCCAAATGTGAAGGAAGAGAGCTGGAAATCAGAGAGTGGAAAACAGGTGGCAACAGGAGGTTGGTCGTTCGCTAATGACGGTAGGAGTAAAATTCTGGGTTTTCAAAAGTTCACGCCACTTCTGCATGCTTACCTTCTTCTCCAAATCTCTGAAACCATTTTCTACTCCTTCTCTCTAAAAAGCTCTTACTTCTCTCTAAGAAATCCTCATCTTTCCTTCCTCCGATCACCACTCAGGTACCATTTCTACTTTCCCGGCATCGAGGGCATCCGTTTGAACCGATTAGTTTCAGATTCTAGATTGGTAAGTTCATCTCTCTCAGCCAAGTGGTTTTTCTGTGCATGCAAGCTTAGTTTTTGGTTGCTTGAGTTGATCACCTTTCCATATTTAATTATGATAGTGTGTTGGTCCTTTACTCTGGTATAGTTTTGAAATCGGTGAGCTTTAAGGGTAGAAGAAACCATAGTGGTGAACTCGTATTTTGCCTCTGTGAACGTTTGGTCACGCTTAGAGGTAAGAGAAGATTAAATTTAATTATGCATGTGATGATTTTGTGTATATATGGAATGAGTTGATTGATTAATTGTATATGAGTGTATGAAATGCATGTTTTTGGGTTTTTGATGGTTCTGTATAAGTCTATAAGGATGCTGCAAAAATTATGTAAAATAGTTGGGTGTTTAGTCTCAACCGTTCAGTTATGGTCAGGGAATAAGTTATCAATAGAATTAGCAGTCTAGCCTTACCAGGGCATAATAGTTCGGTTTATAGGGAGTGATAAATATATTAAGTTTTGATGGTTATATATATTTATAATCAGTCTTATTGGATTAGGTATTTTAGTTTGTGATAGCTCATATATTATTATTAGTAGACTTCGTAATGGGACTAGGCTTAAAATACGTTCGTTTATGATCGGATACCAATTTAGGTGTATTTTAGCTAAAAGGTATTAACGTTTGGTTTCCTTAAAAGTATTAGGTTTGATGAATAGTTTGTAAGAGTAATTATAAGTGTTCAGTATAAGCTTTAAGCGTTTGGTTTTGTCAGATAGTGAAATAGCGTTCGTTCTTGTTTTGAGAATAGTAGAATTTCGTTCGTTATTACTTTGAGGATAGTGAAATAGTGTTTGTTCTTGTTTTGAGAATAATAGAATATCGTTAGTTATTACTTTGAGGATAGTGAAATACCGTTCATTCTAGTATTGAGGATAGTTAAATATGGTTCGGTCTTATATTAAGTATTTGGTTTAATTCGAGTGTTCTATTCTTAAGCTGTGTTCTGCTCATGTTAAAGTCCTATCTATTAAATAAACGTTAGGTTATATTTGTCTGTTGTTTAGATCCTTTCCATTCGTTTGTAATTAAGGGTGGTGTTATTTGAACGTTTGATCTTCTTATATGAAATGTGGTTTGATCTTTCAATGCTGATGTTATGGATTTGTGCTGCTTGCTTATTTATAGGAATGATCTATTATGTATGGGAAGTATTATTGGTATTCAAGTAAAAGTTTATGTTTCAAGTAATGTGGAAGAGAATTTCGGGGAGGAATGTCTCAGTGTAAGGATAATGTTGTAGTAAAGTATGAATACGGATAGTGAAATTCACAGAGTTCATCTTGATATTATGATGATTACCAGTTCTCAAGTAGAGTGGCAACTGATGGTTTTCCAGTTACTACACCACCCGAGTGCACGAACGGCCTCAAGCTACATATTCATACAATCCGGATGGTCAAGTCAAGTGTTAGTCGTACGTGAATTATGATATTCAAGTTATGTGTGATATCTACGTTGGCTCTTGTATGCTATAGCATTCGGTCTGTAATGATTTGTAGTTTTATTTCATGTATGAATGCATAATGCTTAATTGAATTGTAGTAGCTTATCCTTATTTTATGTTTTTATCCATGTTGTTGTTCGATTTTCTATTGCAATGATCATCCTTGTTGGATGTGAGTAGAAGGGGAAGGGCTTACGTTGGAACAAGAGCTGGACGGTGAGACTTTTGCTGAATAGGAGATGACCGTTCAGTCATATAGTATAGATAGTTTTGGTGAACCGACCGTTCACTATTTTTGTTCTGTAAATATAATCGTTCGGTTATATGATGAACGTTCGGTAGCAGTATAGGAAGTTCTTGTATAGTTCAAAAAGTTTTATAGTTATTTTTGTAATAACTGTAAGTTTGACTTTCTTATTGTAGTAATTGTTCCATCATATTATTAAATATTGACACCTGTATATAGTTGTGTGCTATATTTTTAGGATGTTGCAGTTATGCTCATCTCGGCCAGGCGACCCAGCACGTCGATATCACCATCATCAGAGTCCAAACGCTCTCCCACATGTCGGTTGAAGTTCACAGTCGTCGTTTTCTCCAATTAGACTTAGTGATACATGCGTCGCCTTCTCCGACTCTTATTACCTTATCTGAACTCATCATGGTTTCTTCTATATGGATTTGGACTTGTTGTCTTGATTGGAGAAACTTGAATATTTAGGATTTCTCTCTCTCATGTTCATCTATGGCTTGTTTTCATTATTGTATCTTTCTAATCTCTCTTCTGTCACTAGTGGATCTGACCGTTCATATATAATAACTATGTCATTGTGAATTTGTCTATTGATAAGTTAGAGGACACTAATTATGCAACTTGGGCATCAAACATTAAACTTTGGCTTAAGAGTCAGTGGTATGTTGATCATATTAGTAAAAAAGTGATTAATAATGTTCTACTTAGGTTCCTCATTATTGATGAAAGTTCTGGATTGGTATATAGTCTTTGCAAATCTTTATATGGCCTAAAACATTCTCTTAAGGGTCTGGTTTAGAAAATTTAGCAACATTATTCAACAATTTGGTATGACGCAGTGTGAGACAAATCATTAAATTTGTTATCGTCATTCAAGTGTTGGATGTGTCTACTTGATAGTATATATTTATGACATCGTTCTTAACGATAATGACAAGTATGACATCTTTCATATGAAACAACATCTTTGTCACAATTTTCAGACATAAGATCTTAACAAACTTAGATATTTCTTGGGTATTGAGGTGACATAATCCAATGATAGTATTGTTGTATCTCATATGTATTGGATATTTTGAAAGAAACTGGATTGGTGAATTCAAAATCAGTTAACACACTCATGGATTCTAATACCAAACTCCTACCAAATTAGGAGAAGCCTATGTTAGATCCTGAGCAGTATGAAATATTAGCCAGAAATTTGAATTATGATCATCCTGACATTTCCTTTGCAGTCAGTGTGGTAAGCCAATTTCTTAATTCCTTAAATAAAGATAATTAGAAATCAATATATTAAAATATATCAAAGGATCTCATGGAAAATGGTGGTTATATGGTTCCAATAACCATACAAGAGTTATTTTTTATTTAGATGTTGATTGTGCATGATATCCTTCTTATAGAATAATTACTTATGGATATTGTGTCTCTATTGGTGGTAACTTGATTTCTTAAAAAAGCAAGAAACAAAGTGTTGTGCCAAGATATAGTGTAGAAGTTCAACATAGAGTTATGGCCTTAACCACTTGTGAACTTGTTTGGCTTAAGAAATTGCTCAAAGAGTTATAACTTAGATATGTCATCAAATGACATTTACATGTGACAATCAAGTTACTCTTCATATTAGTTTTAATCCTATATTTCATGAGATGACCAAACACATTGAGATTAATTATCATTTTATTTGTGAAAAGATTGTATATGGAGATAACAAGATTGAGTTCGTTAACTTAAGTGATTAGTTAACATATATTTTTACTAAGTCTTTACAAGGACCAATAATTAATTATATTTGTAACATGTTTAGTATATATAATTTATATCCACTAGTTTGAGGGAAAATATTAGATATCTTAAATTATTAGATATCTTATATTTATCTTTTATCTTGAGTTACTTATTTTCTATTACTTTGTTATTATTCTTTAGGTTGTATTTTGGGCTTCGCCCATATTCCTTTCATTATAAATGTAATAACTTATGTGTCTGTTTTACACAAGGAAGATTAATCTCATATATAATTTTTCACTATATTCAATAAAAAGAGATTATTTTAGATACCAATAATGTTTACTTTATAAATTGGTATCTAAATCAGTTACTATAGTAACTAATTGTTTTTTTTGTTTCTAAAATTAATTGTTATTAAATTAGTATCCATATTAGGAAATACATGTCTAACTTCTCAATCCGTTTTCATACGTCAAACTGGCCCGACCAGACCCAATTTTGGTGGGTGAAAAACGGGCTAGGTTAACCCATTTTGAAATCCATATCCGGAATGTAATTTACAAAAAAGAAGGGCATTACCGAAGGCCACAATCCCTTAGAAATAGCCAGAAGTCATCGGTAATGACCTTTTCCCGATGGCCAGATTGCCCTCGGTAATTATTGAAGGGCGAAAGCCTTCGGTAATTATCGAAGGGCAAAAGCCTTCGTTAATTACCGAAGGCAAAAGCACTCAATGCAAAATATATCCTTACTGAACTATCCTATCAAACCTATCATGTCTGAGAAGAAAACAAATTACTAGACCTATAAATCTGACAGGCAGACTGTAATGTAGCTTGGACATGAGATTTAGAAGTTAAATTTGTTGGGTACCATTACCTTAATTCTTTAAATTGTACATTTAACTCCCACACATTTTCATCAAGTGTAGAAATTCCCAAACATATTCATAGCTAGTGAAAGACAACTAAAATGCCAAAAGGAACCATGAAGTAAAGCCTAGTTAAACCACAGAAACCCTATTCACAAAAGAAATATTCACCTTTACGGCAGCGACAACCCATGTATTAGCACCTTTGATACCCTCTCTCGCGAAGCCCTTCTCACGCAGCGAAAGCCACTTCGTCACACAACCTCTGGATTAGCCTCCCTTGCCAGCTAGAAGCTCTGCCCACATTGCGACACCAACCCCTGATGCAGCGACAACACCTCCTAACGCCACCAAATCACCGTCGTAGAGAAAAAGGAGCTCGAGAAAGTGAGAAATAATGGCAATGATGGTTTCGGATTGTGAACGAGAGAATGAGACAAAGATTAGGGTGGGGGAGAGTGGAAAGCGGGGACCTGACAAATTGGGAGTGAAAGTTTGGGGGAAGGTTTTGCGAGGAGAGTATTTGGGAAAATGGAAGAGGGAAATCCCAAATTCTGATTTCATTAAGTGAATGCCTATACCGACGGGCAAAAGCCTTCGGTAAATTCGCTACCCAATACCGAAGGACAAAAGCCTTCAGTAATCACCATCTTACACGACCGTCGCTAAATCTTTCGGTATATCAACTTTACCGAAGGTCTCTAGGCCTTCGGTAATAATCCTTCGATAATTAGCACATTTCTTGTAGTTTTGTATTATAAATTATATAATCTAGAATGTAAATTTGCATTATAAATTGGCTTAATTACCTACTTAGTCCCCATGTTAGGAGGTAATTTTCTGTTTAGTACCCGGTTTTAAAAATGTAGGCATTTGGTACCTATGTTTTGAAATTTGTATCAATTCAATCCTATCTAGTTAACGGCGTTATAATTGATGCGAGAAATTAAGGACGTTAATGAAGATGCATTCAAACATTTGATAGCTATTCCACCCAGGCTATCATTAACGTCCTTAATTTCTCGCATCAATTATAACGTCGTTAACTGGATAAGATTGAATTGATACAAATTTCAAAACATAGGTACCAAATGCCTACATTTTTAAAACCGGGTACTAAACAGAAAATTACCTCCTAACATGGGGACTAAGTAGGTAATTAAGCCTTATAAATTATATAATTTGGAATGTAAATTTTGCATTATGGATTGTATAATCCAAAATAGTTATGTATTAAGTAATTCAAATATATAATTACACTAAGGGAATAATTGAAATTTTGGAAAATGTGGGGTACAAGAAGAAATTTCGTAATTGAAATTTATCTCTAACCCAAACTTTGATACATTTTGGTCCTCAAACTTTAAAAAGGAATTAATATAGTCTTTTTAACCCAATAACATTAATTTTTTTTTGTTAAATAACATCGCCGACTAACATTGGAAGAAAATGTATCAAACAGTATAAACAACTCAAATGCTAGATTGAAATACATTGTCAAGTTAAAAATTTTAACTTAGTTGAATTAAAATGATTATATTCATTCATTTTTAAAATTTGGAACCAAAATGTATCAAAATTTGAAATAAGGACAAATTACAATTTCCGTTAAAATTCAGAGACTGAAAAACATATTTAACCATTAATTTTTAATTCTTTATTATTTATTTATCAACCCCTTAATTATAAAAATTATATTTTTTCCAAATTTATTTATTTATCAACCCCTTATCAATCACTTTAATTAAAAATTTATAATAAGATGTATTTAATAGTTAAAGAGGCTATAATTAATTAATTATATACTTATTTGCTAGTCTAGGGACTTATTTTGAATTTCCTTAGTCTAAAAAATGTGATAATACTTTACATTTTCGGGAACTAAAATAATATTTTTCTGAAATAATTTTCAAAGCCTGGTATGGAAAATGAATGTTTCTACAATGGTCTGGAGATAACTAGTTGAAAAGAAATTTTATTTAATTTTTTTCTATATTTGTCAGTGATATAATGTACTAACATGATCTAAGAGGTTCAAATTGTATAGAAGTATAACTCTTGTATAAACTCTTTAAAAATATTTTAATAAAGGACTATCTTAACAATTTTTTTATAATAGAGCATGTGTTACTATTTTATTAATTTATAAATTTAAAACGAACAAATCACAAACTACCACAAAAATATTGTAAAAAAATTATAAAAAAGATTGTTAAAAAGATATTTTCGTTTAATAAAATAGTATTGACGTCCTAAGATTTTCTCTAGACAATTTTGTTAGAATGACAATAGACGTAATCTCTTAATAACATGATTACATTATATAAACTAAATTTCAATTAGAGTAATAAACATCCTTTGTTTATTGCTACTCTACCAATGGCTAAAGTAACTTGAAATAGTTAAAGGTGACATAAAAGAAGAATTGATCCGTGGAGTACTAACTCGGAAATATTCCAGTAGATACAATAGCATAACCACTCATCTAAGAGAAGATGGCCAAAATAGTTCATTCGAAACCTTAAAAGAGGAAAGAAGGAAAAATGACAATTGTTTGAACATATAGTAGAAAATATACAATCTTTTTATAGTAATTCGCTTACAATGCAAGTTATGTCGGATCTTTTCTACCAGCAAAAAACCTGCTCATTACTTAGTTGCTATTTGCTAGTATTTTCTATCTCTCTTCAAGGTAATAACAATAATCTTATTATATACAAGATTACTGAACCACGAGTATTATTTGTTCATTAAGTCTCTCCATATTTCGACAAGATTACTGAACCACGAGTATTATTTGTTCATTAAGTCTCTCCATATTTCGTCAGCAATACTAGTTTTTCAAAACAGAATCAACTCAAAGGATATAAACTAATTATAATTTATAATGCTGTCTAGTAAATTAAACAATCAGAGTAATTAGAAAATTCTTTTATGAGGTGGCCTGATCGATCACTTGAATCTATAGATTTTCTTCTTCTGCGGTTTTCTTTTGTTTGTTTTCTTTTGTTTGTTGAGATAGATTCGACATTACTTTCCTTCATTGGTTCAAGCAATTAGCAGAGGAAAATCTAACTTGAGTGTATCAGAGGTTATTCAAATGATTGCTGGTGATTATTAATCAACGAAGGACTTGCTGCACATATCCAAATTAAAAAGAATTTCTATTTACAACAAATTTATTAAATACAGACATCACAACAAGGAATTGGCTTTTTGCATGCGCCATGTACGGTTACACCTATGCTAACACATGATTCAGTTTATACAAGAGTTTCATATGAATCCATTGATATCAGAAATATAGCTGCCTGCATTGTCCTGCATCAATATCAAAGGGGCAATATGGGCACTTGAACACTTTTGTGCAGTTCTTTGATATCTTCAAGATAGACTGCTTGCAGAGGACATGGCCACAGGTCATTAACATCGGAGGGTTATCTCCAGTTGCTTGTTCCTTTGAGACAGGACAAACAAAAATAGAATGAAACTGGAACTCGCTGTCCAATTCAACTGGTACAGGTAACTGGTTCATGGACTGCCATTCATGCTTCTTCCCTGCCATGACGCTCATAAATTTGAGGAGGGATGGCAAAACCTGGATGCCTGCTGCTACAGTCACACTCAACGGACTATTGTAGGACTGACCCAGAAGATTGCAGAACTGCCTTTTAAGTTCCTCAGCCAACTTATCCCAGTTAGATGGCGATAGTAGCGCATGGTAAGGAGATCGATCAAGCTTTCCGGTCCATAGAAGACAACCCATAAGCTTCTGAATCTCAGTCATGTAACGGGAAGCAAAAGAGGAAAGGTGTGTTCGAGCATAGCTAAGGGCTTCCTCTCTACTTCCATTTTGAAGCACTTTCACAAATTGCATTGTGTGAAGTTTCAACACAATATCAGATCCACTTAGATCAAGCTTGTCACTATTAGTGGCAGCCCAGTTGAGGGCTGGCTCTAGGTTCTGATTCTGCATGGCTTCAAGTATTTGATACATTTCCAGGAATGGGGATTTCATAATGGCAGCAGATTCAGGCTCTCCAACCACATTCATGAAATTGTCCCCTATCTCAAAAAGGCCCTGCCGGTAAAAATGGTTGGCAATTATTTGGTTTAATGTATGAATATCAATGTCGATATTTCTGTAAGCCTTGGATATATCAGGATTGAAATATTTTTCAAGAAGTTTTCCATACTTGTTGAGTTCTTTTTGTGTACCTTCCATTTGAGAAAGTGGAGCAGCTTTAAGTAAACTGGCCTTGAGCTCACTCATGACGGTTTTGTAATCAAGTTCATGGTCAGCATTATTCACTGACTGAAATGTATCTAAAACACTCTCAATTTCGTGTCGGATATGATCAATCGCTTCTTGAGTCTTGGAACAAGATAACGTTTGCTTCTTCGTAACACGTTCGAAAGCATCTTTTATAGTACTCAGCTCCATATTGAGTCGTAAATGTATCTACAACTTGTAATGCCTTAAAAAAAGCGAGGCACCTACAAAAGTTAAGTGTTAGGACAAACTTCATGGAACAACCACGCAGAGAATGAAATGCAAGAGAACTAGGAATCCTCGCAAAACAGAATTGCACTGCAATAAAGGAAAACTAAAAGAAAAATACACATTTTAGAAAAAGACAAGAGTGAAGTGAACTCGCACTTTTGGCAACTCAATAGGAATTAAAAATGAAATGCTGTCAAATATGAACTATGAAAAAGGGTTAGAGAAAGTTAGCCACATGTGCATTTCTTTTTTCTGGTATGAGAAGAATGAATAGTACGTCAGGGGTTAAAAAGCACGTTATTAGAAAATTGTTTAAGTCAATCCAAATCATTGCCAAAAAATCCATAATCAGAATAGGTACCCTAACTGGACATCCCCCAAACTATCCATACAAACAAATCAAACAAAACCAGGAAAACACAGCCATCTACCGTTAACAAGTTTATAAATGGTTTCTAAAACTTATATTATATGATACCAGGCGCAAACCAAAAGACATACAACTATTTTCTTCTAGGATAATCTTGGCTACATTAAATGCCTTTTAATGCATTTTGTGTCTGTTTGCATAGCTCCAGAGTGAGAAGCAACTTCAAGTTGCAAATAAAAACCCTTCATATTAATAATCTGCACACACTTATACTAATTGAGACTTATCTTTTCCACTAAACGAATAATATATCAGCAAAAAACACAAAATGAAAGAGACTCCAGCCACATTGGAGAACATAAATTTCGGTGCAGCCAAATAAATGGACAACAACAACTCACATATAAAATAAAATTAGAACTAGACTAAGCAAACCACTTACATATTCTTTTTATTTGGTCAGATGTCTAACAAGGCTTCAGAAAGAATAAGTTCACAAAGATTAAATTATTATAAATCCATTATATTAGTCAAACAAACAATTAGAATTCGGGAGGAGGTTGCATCTTAGCATTTTCTTCAAGCATATTCCTCTAAATTGGAAAAATAATATTCCAGAGTCTGCGTCATATGTTTCACAATAACTTTTACCGTCTTATTCACAACGCCAACCAAACGGTCTAGGATGAAAACAACAACAGAAAATTAACAGAAACTATAGTCCATAAAGTAGGTTCCACTAATATCCAACATATCAGAATACAGGTCCACTATAAATTGAAGAGAATATGTTGAAGATCCACAAGAAGCTGAATCAACAAACAACCACAACGTGTATCAAATCCCTGACAAAATAGAGTTGAATTCGATTCCTTTCCCGTCACAGGACCACCCCAGGGGAAGAAGATTAACGATACCAACCTCCCTACGTCCCATCAAAATTAAATCCACGTTCAACTCAACGCAAAGCACAGTGACCATTACTTACAATTTAAGGTCCAGAATTCAAGCATGCCACTGCAGCTCGAGCAAGACACACGAAAAATCCAGAAAGATAAAAATCCAAAACATGAGATTTAACGATGAAGAAGAAGAAAAGATCGAGAACACAAAATAAAAAAGACAGCTTGAATAGCAAACCGCTTATCCTTAAAATAGTGAACCGTGCAGCATTCCGTAGGAAGCCGAAATTGTTAAGCAGTATTTATCATTCATGATGAATAAATAAAAATAAAAAAGGTGACAGAGAAGGTTAGGATGAAGGGTTTCACATATTGTAATTGGTGGAACAGGGAAAAGGAGAAGCTTACTGAAAATGGAGGTAATAGATCTGTGGAGGTTGGTTAGGGCAAAGCGCAGAGAAGAGAGAGAAATATGAGTTTTGTGCATTAGGATGGAAAGTGTAAGAGGGAAAGGGTTACTTACGTGTCGTTGGTTAATCCACCGAGACACTGTGCAGCCCACTTTACCTACCCAGGCCCACTTTGGGATGGTAATTTCTTACTGCACCTCCACATATTTCCTCCTGCACTCCGCATAAATAAATTTCCGTTTTTCCCCTTTATTGCCCTTTCTGATTTCCAGTACTTCTTGGCCCAATACCCACTCACGTTACTACTTTGATGTGCTTATTTAAACTTGTTAGGTTTTAATGCTGACATTTAAGGGTACCCATTATTATTATTTAAAATAATAATAGTTTTATTCTATAAAAGATAGACTTGAATTACATTAAATAAAAACATATCATATAATTTAATCACACTAAATAAACTGACATGTTAATAAATATGTTTCATTATTAATTATTGATTTTGTTTCTTATTAAGGCACCTATTCTTAGTTATAATACTCCCACAAAATTATAATTATAAGCCGTCCTTTTAATTTTGTTATTTAATATATATATATATATATATATATATATATATATATAATTTTATCTCCAAATGTTTACCATTCGATCTAAATTTCGAAATTCTCCGCACAAAAATATTTTAATTTCTTAAGTTTAGCTTTTACAATTATGCTATTTTTCAATTGATCTTTGAAACTAAATTTGTGTTTGGATGAAAGGGTGAATTTGGGAGAAATGAAAATTAGTGAGTAAAGGAGGTAAAAGTGAAGTTATTTGAATTGAGAAAGGAATAATGAAAAACGTAGATAAATGAGATAAAAGTTTGAAATTATTTGATAACGGTGAATAAAAAAATTATTTCAATAGGTAAAATTATAAAATTAATAAAAAATTTATTTATTATTTTAATAGTTATTAGAATTACTTATTTCATTATAATAGAAAATATAATTATAATCATATGTTTATTTATATTAAAAAAATAATTGATTACATTTTTTATATTAATTGATTACATACATTTGTTAGTGCAAAATAAGACTACAATGTCTTGCGAACAAAAAAATCAACGTTAAAAAAGACAGGTGACATTATTATAAATAAATACAATAACTTAAACATATGAACTATCAATTTTAACGTAATTTACTTAATGATATCTGAACACATCAAAATTGACGTCATTTAACTTGGTTAACACCATCTTTGACGTTATATTATACCTTGAGTAAAAATATGACGTCTACGTAGGCAATCGCAGACGTCCACAACAAAATAAATTTATCCGAAACACTTCTTATTCCCCACAGTTTCCTTTTCCAAAAAGAATTTTCAGATCCACCAAACTTTCGTTTCCCTAAAGATCTTTTGGAACCAACTTTCATTTTGTTAATTTTCTCCTCTAAATTTCTATAAACTCCTTGAAGTTCATAAAAACAAGGTTTTTCTTTGTCGTTGATTCATCATCTCTAGGAAAAGTTTTTATGAACTTTGAAGGTGTGATGGAAAGTTAGAGGCAAGAGTTAACAAAATCTAGATTTCAAGCAGTTTCTCCATTTTACATATCTTATGCTTCTTTAGTTGGTTTGATTTTCATATTTGTGCATAATGTTTGTACTAATAGAGGAGCTTTTCAAATCCTCAAAGGTAATTGACATCGGATAATAACAAAATCTAACGTCAATTTATATGTTAATTTGAACAAAGGTTCCACTGCACATATATTCACCTATGATTTAAGTTTTCTGAAGATGCCTCTTGTCTTGCTTGAATGATTTTCATATTTGTGCATAGGTTTTGTAACTTTAGAGCTTTGTTGATATTGATGAAGCATATTGACGTCGGAATATCAAAACATCCAACGTCAATTTGTTAAAAAAGTTTTACAATCAAACATATTGTGACCCATTTTTTAAATTTCATGAAGATGTTTCTTATAATAAGATTTCATTACATTTTACTTTGAAATCTGAAGGTGAAAAACACCTTTAAGAAAATTTAAAAAATGAATCCTAATATGTTTAAGAGGGAAACTCTGTTAGATCAAACAATGGAATAATAGTGGTATTTGTAGGCAAATATTAGACGTTAGAATATGCACTCATGGACATCAAACCCTTCGTTGGTAACAACATTCTAATTAATGCTCTCAACTGTCCCCTTCTACTGACCAATTAAATGTCGAACCATTGTCCACTTTGTCGTCAAACTCTTTGTTGGTAACAACACTATAATTAATGTTTTCAACTGCCTCATTCTCCTACTAAATTGACGTTGGGCCATTTCCTAATTTGACATCAAACCCTTCGTTGGTAACAACACTATAATTAATGTTCCTAACTGCCCCTTTCTCTTGACCAAATAGACATCAAACCATTGCCTAATTCAATGTCAAACCCTTCGTTGGTAACAATGCTCTAATTAATGCTCCCCCCTTCTCCTAACCAATTAGACATCGAATCATTATCTAGTTCTACATCAAACCCTTAGTTTAACTTAACCTATAAATTAATGTTCATAACATTCATCTTCACCTAACCAATTAAACGTCGGATTAGTGATCAGTATGTTGTTAATGTGTTTAAAAAGTTTCATCATTTGTTCCTAACTGCCCTTTTCTCTTGACCAAATAAACATCAGACCATTGCCTAATTCAATGTCAAACCCTTCGTTGGTAACAACAGTCTAATTAATGCTCCCCCCTTCTCCTGACCAATTAGACGTTGAATCATTATCTAGTTCTACGTCAAACCCTTCGTTTAACTTAACCTATAAATTAATGTTCATAACATTCCTCTTCACCTGACCAATTAAATGTCGGATTAGTGATCAGTCCGTCGTTAATGTGTTTAAAAAGTTTCATCATTGAACATATTGTGAACCATGGTTTAAGTTTTCTAAAGATTCTTGTTTCAGTTAGATTTCATTACATTTCTATCCTCCAAAACGCATTTTCCAATCTTCAGATTTCAAAGTGCACCTTCATTAATTCATAATGTTTCCTGAAGATGAATGTGCACTTTGAAATCCAAGACAACAAATTTCTATTTAGAGAAGACAAATGCTCTAAAATTTGAAAGAAAGAAAACCTTCAGGAAAACATAAAAATGGATTCTAATATGTTCAATAGGAAACACTTATGGACCAAAGTATGGAATGGAAAAGGTATATCTATACAAATATTAGACGTCTGAATATGCACTAAGAGATGTCAACCCCTTTGTTGGAAACAACTGTGTAATTAATGTTACCAAATGCCCTCATCTCTTGACCAATTAAACATCAGACCGTTACCAAGTTCGACATCAAATCCTTCATTGACAGCACTGCAATTAATGCTCTCAATTGTGCTCTCCTCCTAACCAAATAGACGTCGGCCCATTGATGTAAAACCCTTTGTGGGAAACTACATTGTAATTAATGCTCTCAACTGCCACATTCTTTTGACCAAATGAACGTCGGCCTTGTGCCCCGTTTGATGTCAAACTCTTCATGGGAAATTGTAATGAAATAAATATTCATAACGTTCAGTGCATTGTTCGAGGGATATATGACGTATGTCTTTGTATTTTTAGACGTTATATGCCTTCTGATGTTGTGAGGATAACCTTTTGGCTTCTCATCAATCAATTAGACGTCAGAATGTGGGTCAAGTCGATGTCATATCACCCAAAAACATTACAATTTTTGCGAGCAAGTTTAAGTATTTAACACAATATAACGTCAAATGCCCTAGATTTTGAGGCCATATACCTATAACATATTGTATTTACTGGGTTTCTGACGTTTTATATGTTATAAAAATTTGTAAGAAATTAATTCAATATCACTCTTTATTCGTGTTTTCGTTGCTTGAACTTTTGTTTTTGAAGATGAGTGCAAACAACAATAAAGGTTAGTTTTTACTCAGTTAAGTCTTGTGAAAGTGGTTTCATGATCTTTTGTGTTGTTTTACGTATGTTTTAACCAATTGATTTTTGTTTTTCTTGAGGCTGTTACATGGTTAGCGACTTTAACCTCTATTCGTTCAAGTGAGCACCATTTGGTTTATTTATTAAGTCAATGAACATCCGAGGTTAATTTTATGTTATTTACCTTAAATGTGTTAGTTTTGAAGTCATGTTTATGGTTTTGTTTGTGTTTTTGTATTCATTTTGTGATTCGTAAGTTAGAATTATTTTTTGATGTGGTTTTTTGCCTTTTAATTGTGTAAATACAAGGAAGCCATGTTAGGTGAAAATTACTATTCTTTAGGCATTTTATGTGGAAATTTTATGTGATTATTTTTAAACTCCTTTAAGTTGAGAACATATGTTGAGTATTACCATCTTGGAAGAAAGATAATGGAAGGTTGTTGAAGATTCATATTGATAAGAAGAAGTTTGATGAGATTTTATTGCATTTTCTTTGTGATGATGTGATAATCTATTTTGTTTGCTCATGAAAGACTTGATTGGATGCAATTTGAATTGCAACTTGATTGTCACACTATAGGAGAGACGATTGAGTGTGTTGAACTTGAAGGTCTTCAGCAAGATAAGTCATTGTATCCCACAAGTGGTGGTTGAAAAGAGCTTTATACATGATTTTAGATGAAATTTTTGAAACAATGGGCAACTTTTTAGACTTATAAGATATAAGAGGTTATTTCTGAGCCGCTTTCCAAATTTGAGTCACTAAGGGCTTTAAACTGAAGATCACTCGCTACAACAAGAAATAAGTCATTTCTAGCGTCTTGTTTGAAATATCAAAGAATAATCATGCAAGCTTGATGATGGTGTGTTTTAAGAGTAGCTACAAATTGGATAAGATGGTAGACAACATAGGTAATGTCTAATCGTGTGTTTATTAGATAAAATAGTTATCTCTTTTGAGTCTTTTTTAAGGAGTAGGATTGTTAATGAGATCTTCTTGAAAAAATTGCATAAGGTAAAGTTATCCATTCAAGCCATCCAATTATAATAAATTAGTATATCTCACATTATATATATATATATATATATATATATATATATATATATATAGTCTTTACATAGTCAAAATTACACTACAAAGACTCCACAAGAAGCCTCTCAATCCTAAATAAGGGTAGTGTTTGCAAAAGACAATCCAACGCTCAAGTCAAGTACGTGCATTAACAATAATAAATGCTATATTGAATACATGATTATTTATCTCGTGAGCTATGCTATTTATAATTGGTTTTTGGGCTTTTACCTAGTTGTGCCTATGTGGTTACCTTCATTAATTTGTTTAGGGTTCCACTAATTTGTCTTACCCCTTAACCTTTGTTGATAATGGTTGATCCTTGGTAGTTTTGATTGAGACGTTCTTACAGACATGATGCCACTTTACCTAGCTCGAGATGATATTGGTCATATATGATACACTAGCCCTATATTCAATATGAACTAGGTGATAGTCTCAATATGCAAAGAAAATGTGTTCTTTGGCCACAACCAAATATTCTTACAAAGCCGAAATCACACTACAAAGACTTCACAATAAGTTTTTCTCTACACTATTTAGCTTTCGTTTTAAGATGTCCCTTCTCTACTTCTAGATACTTCGAGGTGTGTACATGTTTATATGTTGTTTAATCTAAGATGAAAGGTGTGTCTACAAAAGACACTCAAATACTCAAAGAAGAGAAGTATGTCCGCAATAATAAATGTTATGTTAAATATATAATTATTTACTCTATGAATAATGTTATATATAATGAATTTATGAGTTTTTTTCTCGAGACAATTATCTTTTCTCGAGACAATAATTTATTTACACTAATTCATTTTATGCTTTAACATTGGTCCGAGAAATTTTTACTAATATCATCTTGTTTAATTATGTGATAATCTCAATTATATATATATATATATATAATATTATATATAATGTAAAATTGTTTTATGTTAAAATTAATATTATTATTATTCTTGTGGGCCAATGAAATATATATTTTTAGTTAAAATATTTTCTTAGATTATAAAAGAAGAGTTTTCCTTAAATAATATCGAAGGTATAAATTATAGTATTTCGTGCATGACATCATCATGCTAAGTGATTAATTAACTATTTAAGTTTATTCTATTTATCTGCTAACAGAATATAATAGTTATCATTATTAAATACCAACTATAAAAGATATTAATAGAACAAATTTTTCTCCTACAAAAATTGAACGGCTGATTTCAATTAATCCAAATAACTATTATTTTGGTATGGCAATTTGTTCGAATATTTTCTTTTTAATTTATGAGGAAAAACAATTAACTGAAATAATTGATTATCTTTAATTAAATTATCATATTACAGGGTGTTTTAAACCGCGTTTTCTGTGGTAGAAAAAAAACCGGGACTCAGTTTTGACGCAAAACAAAAGAAAATTGTATTTGAACTCTTAGATTTTGCATCTTCGATCCTTTATCTATTCTCGCCACTCTCGCCGAATAGCTCCGGGCAAATTGGGAACTCGGTATTCGTCAACCCTACAATTATGGATTACCGCAACAAACTCGTTCTCGCTCCCATGGTTCGCGTTGTGAGTTCAACTTCCTTGTCATTTTCACTAAACTACCATTTTCAACTTCCAAACCAAACCGCAACATTCATATCGTTATATCTGCTTTTTTTGTTTTCTAACTTTGTTTGGTAGGGCACTCTCCCATTTAGATTACTAGCTGCTCAATATGGTGCAGATATCACTTACGGTGAGGAAATCATTGATCATAAGATGCTCAAGTGCGAGCGTCGAATCAACGGTACACAACTACGCTTTTTTCTGTCTCTCAATTGCACCCTCTTATGATGGATTTGGCATGATACAGCTTTTATACTATTTTCTACTTGACCCAGTTTTAAATGAATAAACTGTGCTAGTATTCGGTTCTACTGTTGTATACATGCGCATAATGAAATGAAATAGTGGTGTGGTGATGAATGTCAATGCTTATTTATTTTTTACGGTGGAAAGATGCCAACCGCTAAGAATTTTATTGGAACTGTTGGAGAGATAGCTAATCATTAATATGCCTGTGGTTTTTCTTATTTAGATTTAATATACTAAGAAACGTTTTTTTTTCATATTTCTTTGTCAGAACTCATTGGATGCACTGATTTTGTGGAGAAGGGAACAGATAGTGTTGTTTTTAGAACCTGCAATGCAGAAAAGGATAGGGTTGTATTTCAAATAGGCACATCTGATGCTGTGAGAGCCCTAACTGCGGCTCAGTTAGTGTAAGTTAATTGTGTATTTCAGTTCCCTCTTTAAGCTGAGGTTGATATACCTATTTTGCTTTTACTTCTCTGTATGAAATAGTTGTGCACTGTACATACTTTTTATCGATTGATTTCCCAATGGGGTCAGTTATGTCCTGTAGGAAAAAACACATCCAGTCAGTGAGATGTGTCTTGGCTGATATTGTTGTTGTTGGTTCTTAATGTTTTTTTTTTTCATCTTAGTATATACAAGACTGAAAAGTGAAAACCCATTCAGATATAGATTAAAATGTTGCTGTCTTAGTCATAGTAACGATTTGCTGGAAGATCTTTTTATCTCCCAATTCCAAATATATAGACCCAAACAGATTTAATGTTCTGTTTTGAAGTATGTATGCTTTCTTATGTGCACCGAAGTTGCTTTACAGGATCATTGCATGTAGCTTTTCTGCACTGAAGAAGCAATTTATTTAAGTGTTTATTTTTTTCATTTTTATATGCTATGACTGGCTACAGGTGTAATGATGTCGCTGCCATAGATATTAACATGGGTTGCCCGAAGTCGTTTTCTGTGAGTGGTGGGATGGGTGCTGCTCTGCTATCCAAACCAGAGCTTATTCATGATGTAAGTCTTTATAAGCTGTTGTATTTCTGATTGTGCTTCTTTAACATATTTGAATCTTTTCTCTTTAAAATACCAGATCTTAACAACATTAAGGAGGAATTTGAACACACCCGTAACTTGTAAGATCCGACTCTTAAAATCACCACATGACACTGTGGAATTGGCCAGAAGAATTGAGAAAACTGGTGTTTCTGCTCTCACAGTCCATGGACGGTAATCTCTAATTCTTAAAACTTTTCCCTGGGACTTTCTTTCTCTAGTGTGAACTAATACTGGTCTTTTGCTTTCAAAGGACAGTATTTCTTGTTTCAATCAACTTATTAGATGGTTAAATAGACAATTATCGTTATTAGGATCTATCACAATTCTATCATTAGTCTATCTTATACCGTTTTATGTTGTGCACTGACTACGTTATACAACTTCTATCTTTAATCTGGGCTTGGGATGATATACGGTGTTTTATTGAAGAACGGCAAAGGCTTGTTTAATTGTTTTCATTGATGCAGTCAAAGCAGGATAATAGTTTGATGATATGTTATTCGAAGTGAGAGTGATGAAATTTTCATAGAATTAGGATATGTAGAACACACCATCATGACAAGTTTTTGTCAGAGGACATTCAAAGTATCTTATTGGGAGAGAATGCAACAGTGTAAGGCTTGATCTACTTGTGATGAATTGTCTGATGTCACTATGCTCAATCAAAACCCAAATCCTCGGGGATATTATGTTAGTACATTGAAACTAGATATTTAGGCGCAGTAATTGAATGGAAACTGTAGCAAAAGCTGTCCTATTGTTGTAACAGCTCCTACTGGGAATAACTCTGTCCATAGAACTTCAAACGAACTTTTTTGGCCACTCCTTTCGTATCAGGCACTTTTAGTTTTGCACAATGACAGCTCCTATAAAACTTAATTACAGTCTGCCATCAGACTAACAAAATAATTTTTTTTTTTTTTAAATACACAACTGAACCTAATGACACAATATGCATTTGGTGAGTAACTTCTCCTGAAAAATCACCCTTTTCCCCTAGGCTAAACACAAAAATTGATTCTTCCTAGGGATGAAATGACACTTTATGCCAGCCCTTAGTGCATCTTGTTGTCAATTACTATTGTTGAAAGGGTAAAATAGGTGAAAGAGATGCTGAAAATTATCTAACAGAGTCCATTTTATATAAGATAATTATTCTTAGTGCAAATAATTACAGGAGATTTTATTGCTATATCTTGATATGGTATATGATAGGCCCTGGTTAGTTTACAAAAGGCGGGAAAGAGTGTAATAACATAATTGTCTTAACAGTTATGAGAGGGGACGGGAAAAGGTTGTATAAATAGCCTCTGTTTAACAGAGAAAGGCGGTTGTTGACTGTTGATGTAAAGAACAGGTTCAGTGAACCTTGTGAGGGAGGTTATGCTCCAAGTCTACTCTTTGTACAGACCCATTCTTTGAGTAATAATACAGCTCTTTCATTCATCTTCAGGCTGTTCTGAGTGATTGTGAGTGAGTTCAGATTGGTTCAATACTTAGGAACCTAACAATATACCTATTGTTGAAAGAGAAAAATTGATGCAAGAGATGCTGAAAACTGTCTGGGCTGCACAACTGAAAATCAATACAAATAGTTATAGGAGGCTTTATTCCCATATAGATGGCATGATATACCTATAAATGTAATTCTAATTAATCTGAATTTTAGCAAATATTACTCCTATTATCATAAACATCCCAATTAAATAAAGAAACAAATCAAAATATAAAGAAGAATAAATCCTAAGATCGTCTAAGATACCCTAAAATATTCTAAGATGATATCATCATATGTTTCTTATATGTCTAACACTCTCCTTAAGATGAAGCATACTAAGCGTTAGCTTGTTACAATAAAATAATTAAGTTTACCTAAAAAGAAAATGAGCTCCACTAAACAATTGTGGGAAAAGTAACTTAGAAATATTGGAGAAGTTGGAGAGAGAAATAGCTTAGCTAAGATGGGATGACCATCAACCTGAGATACAATTCATGGCAACCAAAGCAGGGCTGTCCTTTTTAAAACCGTATTGGAAGCTTCAAAATATTATTGGAGACCCAAAATTTTTAAACTTGAACATATGGCTCTTGGATAGAGACCATGACAATGCATAAATATAGTCTATTGCATTTGGGTAGGGCTAGTGCATCTGGGACAAAGGCAGGGGTTAGTTCATATGGGACAAAGTTGGGGCCAATGCATTGAGACAAAATCGAAGCCAATGCATTTGGGAAAAGTCTGGGCAAAGTATATCGTATAAAGTCAGGGTCAATGCATCTAAGAGGACAAAGGTGAGGCAATGCTTTGGGAAGGTGGTGAGCATAGGGTATGTCAATGAAAAAGTCAGACAATGAACAACACTTACGAATTGGAGTAGCAACCATATTTGGAAACAGTGGAAAAGGGATAGTCTTGTTGGAAACAAGAGAAATAACAGTGTTATTAATTAGAGTTTTGCATTTTTGTTTTAGGAAATTCAACAGTGGAGTTTTGACAAGACAGTCCATGGAGGGTCATGAAACTTTGATACCATGTTTTTTTAGTATAGTAGGAAAAAATAAGAAGAAAGAAACACTACATAGCTAGACTGAAGTCCGGCCCATAGGCAACCAAGCCTTCATTTGGAAGATTCTGCCAACAATGATTCCAAATCTGATTAGTAGACCTCCGCCAACGACACTATCAACTAAAGAATTATCATACCATTAAATATGAACTGAGGAACAACTTCCACATTCCAATTTTTAAGAACATTTACGAGATCAAAATTTTTCAATTCACAAATAATATTCCTACAACCCTTATCACAAGAGATTAAATCCATTTTTATAGCTACTTGCCTACGTATGTATAGAGCATTGATACATGCTTAGGTGATAGAAAGAATTAAACTATACTACTCTAAGAAAACTATTTGAAAATAATAAAGATTCTTTGCCTTCTTCATTTCCACAGTAGGTGATATAAAGACTTGAATACATTATTCCTACAAACTAGTTAAAGACACTTATAATGTGGATAATAGAAAGGATTCCTAATTAGAACTCGTGGTTTAGGGTAGATAAAGTCCTTTAGGCAAGGGGACTTAGATGTATTCCTAATGGTTTGTTACGAGTGCCAAGCCCATTAACAAAGTCTCCCAATGTGACAATAACCTTGTCCTCAAGGTTGATAGTAAAAGCCCCAATAATGGGAGGTAGGAATGCCTTGGAAATGGAAAATGGGGGTAGATGGTGGGGTTGGGATTGGCTTAGTTTGTTGCGGGACCAATGGGTGGGTGGTGATGTACAAGTAGATTAATTGTGGAAGTTCAAATTGAAAGGCTCAAGACGTGTGTGTTATCAAAGAGTGGGATGGCAAGGACAGTGGACGAGAAGGTAACAAGGTTGGCAAAGGCATAAAGATTACATTGGATACAATGAGAGTGTATGGCGAACATGAGTTATAGTGGTTGTAGCAGAAGTAAAAGTGCTTAGTTTAGGGAAAAGGGTGGGGGTGAGAGTTTAGTGTGTGGTGTCACTATGATTTAGTGATAGGATGTGAACGGATAGGAGGAGGTGTGGGTCTATGTTAGGAATCTGGGTAAGAATCCTAACTTTCTACCTCACTCGCACACTTCAGTAACACTCACAACAAGAATTGGTAATGAATCGGCTGTATTCACATCAAAGAATCAAGAATACAACTGGGAAAAACCAGGAGCTTAACCTCCTTCACCAGGTCTGAACCGGTCTACAACTCAAAGTACAAAATTGTCTACTTGTAACTACAAAAGAGGTCCTTTTTGTAGACTCCCCCCGTAACTGCTCAACAGTTAAGTACTCATCTTTATTTCTCTACTATCTTTCTCCTTTCATAAACCCTCCATGTCCTAACATTACTCCCCCCTTGAAGATCAACCTTGTCCCCAAGGTTGAACTCTGGAAAATGCTTTTGCATTGTTACCTTGCCTTCCCAAGTTGCACTATCCTCCCCTTCTGCTTGCCATTCAACTAGAACCTGCTCCCGCTTGTCCTCCCCTTGCTGTTGGATCCTTCTATCCAATACCTTGGTTGGCCAGCAAGATGGCCCCTCCATCTACAAATCCGCTGGCCGAAAAAGTCGATAGATCCCTTCGTTGTGGCTCCGCTTCGACCTCCTCCTCTTCATCTTCCGCTAATAACACTACCCGTAAACTCTTCTCAGGGCATTGGTGCCCATGACTGAAGACCCCCCCCCCCCCCCGTCTAAAACACCTCCCTTCGTTTCATTAAATTCTGGGTAGGGAAGGTTTCGGGAGTTCCTTCCTCTACTATCACTTCCCACAGGGCTTCCTCCTCTCGCCGAACTACTCCTTGTCGTGCTGTCTCGTCTTACTGATCCGACGCACTCGGTTGTGGCCGTTCTTCCCGGATTGCTCCTCGGCAGTTTGGTTCTTACCACCACCGCTCCTCCTCCTGTCGTTCGCCCCCATGATGGGGAATTTTTGGATGTCGTCCAACCCATCAAACCAAGCACGCGTAGAGCCTCTTCGACGTCTTGCGCCAGTTTCATCGCCGTCATCAAATTTCGTGGGTCGTGCGGTCGAACCTGGCATCGCAATTCCTTTCGTAGGCCTGCCAGAAAGTATCCCAACAACTGGTCGTCCAAAAATGCCTTCGTTTGTCCGGCCAGTGCTTCAAATTCTCAATTATTCTTCCACGGTGGTTGTTTGCTTGATCGCCGCCATCCTCTCAAAAATGCCGCCACATAGCAACTCTCGAACCTGATCAACAACGCTTCCTTGAGTCCCTCCCACAATCTGTCGCTTGCCTTTTCCTTCCAAAACTTAAACCAATAACCGGCGCTTCCCTCCATGCTAATATGGGCTAGTTCGATCTTCTCAGCCTCCACCACCTTCTGTATCTCGAAGAATTTTTCGGCCCGGTTAATCCAGTTCAAAGGATCGGGTCCTTCAAAAGTGGGTAACTCCACCCTTCGCCTCCAATTGGGTTGGTTCTCTGAACGCTCCCCATCTCTTTCTCCTTCAGCGTCGTCACCCCGGCCACCTCCATTATCATTGACTAAACCATGGCTCCCGTCAGAGCTCTCCCCGTTTTGCTTGGTTCGCACACCCATCAACCGTAACAGTTCTTGGATGTCTTTACCCATCGCGATTGAGTCTTGCCGGTTTGTCGTTGACTCCGCCTTCAACCTGTCTACTACCATCTCTAGATGTTCCATTCGTCCTTCAACTACGTTCTTTTTTCCTTCAATTCGGTTCTCCAGAGCATGTAACTTCCCTTCCATCGTCTTCTCCCTCCGATTTGGATCTGGCAGGTCGGACCACTTTGTTAGGAATCTGGGTAAGAATCCTAACTTTCTACCTCACTCACACACTTCAGTAACACTCACAACAAGAATTGGTAATGAATCGGCTGTATTCACATCAAAGAATCAAGAATACAACTGGAAAATACCAGGAGCTTAACCTCCTTCACCAGGTCTGAACCGGTCTACAACTCAAAGTACAAAATTGTCTACTTGTAACTACAAAAGAAGTCCTTTTTATAGACTTTTTCCCGCCCCCTTAACTGCTCAACAGTTAAGTACTCATCTTTATTTCTCTACTATCTTTCTCCTTTCATAAACCCTCCATCTCCTAACAGTCTATGATAAAGGAGAAGCAAATTGTGGAAGATGAGGAGGATTGAAAGGGCCAACTTGTACGCCACTTCACTGATGTCTAGTGATGGTGAAGGGGTCAAAAATATTTGTGGAAGAGTTTGTGGGAAGTTCATGTGGTGATCAATCCTAGGTAGGTAGTATCCGAGGCGAAGAAAGACCCAATTGCCAATGTCGAAGGCATGGTAGTTCCAGGGTTGACTTTTGAGGCCATGCCTTGGTGAGTTCTTTCCAAGTTCTGTTTGTGTTGGAGGAGTATTTTGACACGTCGTTGTAGTAAGGTGTTGAGAGATGGAATACTAGTTGTGCTTGATAAGTAATATGGAAATGAGGGTGGTATGGTATCGTAAAGGGCGTGAAATGGGGTGGTATTGATTGCTGAATGAAACAAGGAATTGTACCAATACTCTACTCGGCGAAAAACTTGTACAAGGAATGTGGTTCGAAACATGTAAGGTAAATTTCGAAGTTCTGATTGATGACTTCAAATTAAGCATCCTTTGGTGGATGGTAGGAGGTGCTAAACCTCAATGTGTTTACAAGTACACGAAAAGAGCTCATGGAAGAAGTGGCAGAGGAACAAGGGGTTGTGGTATGTGACAATTGACTTCCAAATTTCAATAGAGTACTAGTGAGCTAAATGGGTGCGGTGAAGGATATGGGGAGGGTAATGAACTGAGCATATTTGGTTAATCTATCAACATGTAAATGGGCAATAAAGTCAATGGTAAGATCATCTCAAACTTGTTGGAAAATGGGGAGGGGTTGGAGAAGGCCCAATTTTTTCCTACTTTTTGGCTTGTTCTATTGACAGGGAAGACATTCATGGGTAAAAAGGTTTAGTACTTTGTGCATCTAGAACATTAAAAAGGTTCGGACGGGTTATGGTGGTTGTTGGTTCAAGGTTTGGTTAATAGAGAACAAATCGACGATTGAGACCAATGGATGTGAGAGGAGAGTGGAAAGGGTACCGACAATGTTCTTGAGTTGTTTGGATTCCAAAGAACACTGACGTGTTTTTGTGGAAGTCTGAAGAGTTTGGAAGGATATGTTGAAGGGTTTAATCAAGATCTTTGTGGGGTTTGGGAGGCAAGGAGTAAGTCAATTAAAACACCAAAATGAGACATGCTTAAGTGATAGCAAGAATAAAGCTATACTACTCTAGATACCATATATTGAATATAGTAAAAATTGTATGAAATTAATCTTCCTTCTGTAGAAAATATACATAAGGTACTATATTTATAATAAAAGAAATGTGGACTAAGCCCAAAATAATAATAAAGAATAATAACAAAGTAATTGAAAATAAAAAATAAAGATAAGATATCTATCTAAGATGTCTGATAATTTAATATTTCTAACACAAACCAGTCAAAGACACTTGTTAACTGTGTATGACACAAAAGATTCTTAATGATAACTCATGGTGTAGTGCAGATGTAGTAGTCCTTTAGCTAAGTTGGCTTAGATATATTCCCAATGGGCTTGTAATGAGTGGTAGGTGCACTAACAGGCAATAGGGTGCAAGCGTTTAGAGAAATCCCCGAGTCATCTCCCTGTGGTTGAATATCTTAACACCACCAATCCCCATGGCATGTGTAGTTGGTATGTAACTACCATCTACTTTTAACTTCAGAAAGGGATACGTAGGGCTAGACTATGTGAAGTAGATCCACTCGTAAGGTTGGCATTCAACAAGGAAGATTTTTGCATGAGACTCAAACGGCATTTTTTTTAGTCTTTCCACATTCTTTACTTTACATTCATAGACTTAGAGCCTGTTTCTTAGGGAAACCATATTATTTAAGAAAGTAACTAGCCCAAGATTTTGAGACATACTAAAGGTATCACATGTACAACTTAGGGATTATTTATCATTTTTGAAAATTTGATTCTAATGAACTGAAAAATAAAGTAGCGCTTTCATTTACAAGAAGATATTCATTCTATCTTGTATCAATTGGGAGAATTGAGCTTTAGCTTTGTTGTGAAGGTACATTTTTTTTACAAAGTCGAAACCCTTGGGGAGGGAACTCTTTCTCTATTTTATTTTTAATTTCATTTAATCATTAAATTGATCTTTAGGATCTTAAAGTGCGCTCACTTTTTTCCTTTTTGATATATTTACAGGAAAGTCACAGATAGGCCCAGAGATCCTGCTAAGTGGAATGAAATAGCTGATGTTGTCTCAGCATTATCTATTCCAGTGATAGCAAATGGTGATGTTTTTGAGTATGATGATTTTGAACGGATTAAATCAGCAACAGGTAAGCTGACAAGAATTCTCCAAGAATTGTTCTGATTTTTCAGTAATGTTTTGTTAGAATGATAGATTGTAGATAGTGTGGGGAAAAAAACTCTGAATGCAGCTGATTTTTATTATAAACTTTAGGAACCTGAGTTATGTTGTCTGTATATTATTATGTTGCAACCTAATCGTTGTCCTTGTTAATGAGATCTCCAGAAGTTTTAATTCTTTATCTTGGACATTAAGATGGGCCAAAGCTAAACTAATTTCTTCCTGTGGTGATCATAAATTGCTTACTTCTTTGTGTCCTAATCCTAGAATCTTCAGTTCTTCAGGAAGGATTGTGTGTACGCATAGGCTTTGCCTTCCCAAAGAGGCCTTGAATCAAGTGTACACATCATGATATTGGTAATCATTTGTTACGAGCCTTCATATAGGACCAAGTAATGGGCTTAGACACAGAAGATTCCTTCTGACACTTGTTCATGACAGATACCATACTAAAATATATCTATGAAATACTTCCGACTCCCAAAATGCATCCACATCATCTTTGTATTCACATTTATGGTAACTTGAATGCTCCCCTCTTGGAGATAGCTTCAAGTGGTTTTTTTCCTCCATACGACAAGACGTTGACAATAAAGACTAGAGACTAAAGGGGAAAGAAAACTATAACACTTCTAAGGCAGCCTGTAGAAACTTTTGAAAAACAGGTTTCAAAAGTAACATTGATGGGACTAACCAGGGTATATATATCAGGTTGCTGCAGGATGTCACTCATGGATCCACACAAATAACTGACGATGCTCATAAAAATAGTATGCATTTGGATTGAATATAATGAGAGAAAATTCATTGGTTTTTATCATGTATGATGGGAATTTATTTTTTATCTTCATTACTTTTGATCAAATAGCAAATATGCAATGAAATCTGTACTATTTTTTCCTATCATGATGGACTAGCTTAGTTGCTATTCATTAAATATTTTTTCATGTTTAATTTCTAACTGACATTGGTGTGTAACGTAAGGTGCCACATCGGTGATGGTTGCCAGAGGGGCACTTTGGAATGCATCAATGTTTTTACCCGAAGGTAAAGTCTCTCATGAAGATGTAAAAAGAGAATACATTAGGAAGGTACTTTTTTTTTGTTCTACGTTAACTAACTACAATACTTTTTATGACCTTTACATTTTACCTAGAGATGGGTGATTATCTTATAAATATGCAGTTTCCAAATCCAGACAGATTTTTTTCTTCTTTCGTTCTTCTATATTTCCATTGCTTATATTGCTAGAGGGTGTTGGGTTGGACTTCTGAATGTCATGGTACTAGCTACTAATGTTACTGTTCTTTACTTTTGATATCAGTGCATCTTATGGGATAATGATATAAAAAGCACCAAGTATACAGTAAAGGAAATGATAATACATTATTCTTGCCTAGAACTGGCTGAAGGGAAGGCTGTGAACAAATCAGAGTCCACAGCTGATCTAGCGTAAGTTTATTTGTTCTTACCACCTGCCTTCATGTTTTCAGTATGTGACTATAGATCAGTCTAATCAGTTGTCACGTACAATCATCATTTGTATACAAATAACAAATGAATCAATGCTTCCCAGATTCTTTAGAGATTAGATTACTTGATTATGTGATTACAAAATAAGGATCCAAATGAATCAATGCTTTCTCTTTTAGCCTCCCTTCCTGTCCTCACCTGACATTTTTATGTTCTCTCTATTTCCTAGAAGTTAAAAAATAGTAATGTTATTGTCAATTTCCTTTGTATCCAATTTAGGGTGTGGATAGCATTTACCCAGCTTTCCTTGCAATGATAGATTAACATGGATATTTTGGGTATAATGGAACTATTACCAACTTGATTTTAGGATTGCATCCTAGTATGACCACCTTGCTTTCTCTGTAGGCCACTTTCCTTGTCCTCTCATATGACATTTTAGGTCTTCTTTGTGAGCAAGATAATAATTATAATAATAGTAGTAGTGGTTACAAATTTCCTTATGTTTTGAATACAGGGTTCGTATAGTTTTTGTCTTGCATTCGCTACAATAGTACTTTCAAATTGTACATGTTTTTCTTTTTGCTTGTCATGATGGAAAATTTTATAACTAATGGAGAAGGATAAAGACAAGAGAATAAGTAACCTTCCGCATAGAAAATCCAAAATAAGAAAATCAAAACAGTGAAGACAAGATCTTTCCAATCCCACTGCAGTTCTAGCAACGAGACTCGTAAAATCCCATATGCTTAACACGAGAAAAAGGCCATGAAAATATTTGCGTGCAATTGGAATAGTAAACCTATACAAAGTTTTCTTTTAAAAATTGAGAAAATCTGTTCAAACTCAACATCTTCCCATAAAACCTACGCTTTTTGTTTGGCCAAAAGCCCTTGAACATGCTAAATAAAAAGAGAAAAAACATCCGAATTTTAAGGACGCAAGGCCTCACCAATATTCACTTAAAGTCCTCCTCCACAGAATTAGTTGTTGGCTGCTGGGCAAAGTGGAAGCAGATTATTGGTGCATAAATATCAGGAGACAGCCTCATATTACCAATAAAAATAACATATCACTATCATTTATCTTATCTCTTAGAAAGTGTAGGTTTTAAGTCTAGTTTATCGTCATAAAACTAGCTTGTAAAGTTAAGAGAAGTTTAAAGTCAACCTTTTAAGATGTCATCACATCATTGATTATAGGATAAACATAAACATGAGGTGTGATAAAAATTGACAGGATTAATCTATGTAAGGATTGACAGGGAAAGGATTCTGGGAATTCGAGGATAGAGGACAAAGAGCCTCCTTAGAAGATTTAAGCCCCCTTTGAGGATTTAGGAGAAGGAATATATCAAGGTAGAATGAATCCGGATACAAAGAATGGGTAGAAAACCTATATTTTGAAAATTCGTTCTAGAAAATGTTGAGTCATAGACTAACAAACTCATTGGGCCCCTGGTACTAGGAGCAGGATTAGTCACTGGCTTTGTGGGAACTTGTGGAAGGAAAGGTAAAAAAAGCGAGATCTAGTTAGTCCATTTCTTTGGCTTGGCATTGTCAATTTCTTGCTGGACATGTCCCTCCGAGGCTGCTATGGGTTTCACATGCTCTGCAGGATTGGGCTTGAGTCATAACAAGGTTGGTTTAAAAGATAATATTCTATTTTAACTCAACCATATCCCCCATCCACTTATTTATCAACTTGTCTAAGCCCCAAACCCATCTCAACTGTTACGATCTTGTGGTGCATCAAACATTGAATCGTGTAAGTTTATTGTGTAATTTACACGATACTGTTTATCTTTATTACAGTGTAACTTGCACGATATTATTTGTCTTTATACTATCTGGCATTATGCTATTGGGTCTTACCCTGTATGAAAACAGTAGGGATCTGCTTCAAGAAAAACTTAGGTATATTGGATCAAATCAATGAAAACATCTGGTGATTCTTCATGTGATAAAAGTTTTATCTTCGTAAAATTCTTCTTTTAATTGGAATCGCACTTATTACCACTGGGCATGATTTTGTATATGTACCGTTTGGCCATATGTTGCACAGTCACTAATAATTTTCAAGTACATGCATGTATTCCCTTGTACTGAAGGATCTGCTAAAGCCTACCCAATTCCTCATATACGTAAGGGAAACTTCATTTTATAGATAGGGATGGGAATGGGCGACTACAGGCCAGGCTTTGGTATAGGATCTGTAGCAACCCTGTCCGTGATAATATCTTTGTTAACTAAAGTTCTAACGAGGCATTTTTCAAGAAAGTTTTGAATAAATCTGAATTGACGTTTACAAGCGGTACTTTTCAGTATGGGGTCTCAAAATTGAATTTATTTACCTCGTTCTTCACTGAGGAGAAACCCGAGCTTGAGTTTGATTTGGCCTGGATAGCTTGGTCTAATTCTGTTTGGAAGTGATTAAATCACCGGTTCTATGATAAGCATCTGCTAATAAAATGAATTAATTTTATACTCTCAACTGGAGGCACTCTCTGCATAATGGTTATACAAAAATAATGCCACAACTAAAGAACCATCTTGTAGTGAAAACTGATTTTTTCCTTAGTCATTTCTTTCAATAAATTTTAGTGTTACTTGTGTTCTTTTTTCCCCTAGATAATGTAAGTTAATCATTATTTTGTAACAATAATCATATATTGTTGCTTGTTTCAAATATATACGACGTTGTACTCTTTTGTTGTTTCAGGGAACTCTATGGGCAGAAAGAATACTACCAGTTAGTAAAACAAGGCTCTTTTTATGCTTCTTGATAATGTCTTTGGAGCATAAATATTCAGAGATAGGACATGGCTTCCCTGGTTAAAGATTTGGGCAGCTCCGAGTTTACTTAGCACATTACAAGAAACTTACACAACTCACAATTGATATTATTCTTGAATTCGAACTCAATCATTTGTTTGTCATGGATGAAAATAGTTAGATGAGTTAACCCCTACAAGCATGGATATAGATAATGCTATAAGCTATATTCATGATTTGTAATCATTTTTTATACATGGAACTGTAATATTTATTGTAGAGGCTTTTTTTTTGGTAAAGCATGAACAATAATATGATTGACTGCTATTACCCCAGTTTTTTAAGGACTCGAAAGTGATGTAGTTTGTTGATTAGATTATGACTATCTCCGTTCTTAAGGAAACTTTAGTTAATATAAAATAGGAAAAAAAACATTTAATTTAGATAGTAACATTAAATTTGTTACCTAATTGTGTTATTTTATTGGTATTCATGATCATACTCCATCTTTCGGATTCTCGAGGAAATTTATCAACCCAGCCACTCATAATCACTCATCTTTTTTCCATTCCCGATAACGTTGAGATAGAAAGGGTAAATGACTATACTATTAAAACGTGACTGATTATCAATTTTAGTACGTAAAATCATTATAATTATTAAAAGAAGCAAAAAATTACTTTTTTTCATTATATTAAAAAAATGTCTATGAAAGTTAATGCTTATGTGACAAATCATTAAAATTGTACACCTAATCTGACAATTCAGATGATTTATTTTCACTTATAACCTTGCAACAACTTATAGCTATTTTCATTTTTAAAGTACTTCTAAATTTTTAATTAACTTTTATATTACATATAAATTATGAGCAAAATGTCATTATCTTTCCTCGTTTCTATTTATTATTTTCTACGTTTTTCATTCTGTTTACACAATTTATGATTTATTTCGATTTTTGACCCATTCGTTCATATTTATATCAAGTTCAATTTTTAAAATTTAATATTTTCATCGTCAGTGTTTTGAGTCCTAGTTTTAAGGTTTAATGTTGAGTTTGAGTTGCATTTTTACATTGTATTGATTATTTAACAGAAGAAATACATGAAGGTGAATGACAAGAATTTTTTTGCTATATTTATGAAACATAACTATATTTTGTTCAACTATAAGTTAACATTAAAAAATTTAAAGTAAATTTTAATTCATGTAACGAAAAAATTTGCATGGTCTATCAGATAATATAATTATTAAACTAATTTATAAATCATTACATATAATAGTAGTTATTAACTAAATTAAACACATTACTAGTAAGATTCTATAAGATTTCATATAAGACACTACTACTGACATTATATAAAATTTCGAACCAATTTTTTTTATCTAAATGAATTTATTAACTTATATATTACTAAAATGGATACAATTTTTAAAATCTATTTTTAAGCTCCCATTATATTTAAATGGTGAACTTGCTATCAAGATGGGTAATAAAAAAGTTAAGGTAAATCATAAAGTACGTGAAATGGTAAACACTGCGAGATGATGTCTTTAATATCAATTAATGGGCACAGCTTAATTGAAAATTCAAATATAAGGGACAAAAATGATAGTAAGTGATTCAGTTTAATAGTTAAATTGAAAATGATATAGTGTAATGTCATAATTCTTTAAAAAAATAAAAGAAAAATCAAATTGAAGAAAAGACATTAGAAATATTTTATGTTAATGAGTTATAATAAATTCATATAAGATACTAAAATATCACATTCAAAAAAAAAAAGTTTGTAAGTCTTTCTACTTATGTTTATCTCACTCATTTCTATGAAACTTCAAATTTATTTTAAATTTCTGACAATTTTTTTATAATGAGAATCTCTTTATCTGATAAAGAAAAACATTTTATAAACATGAATATGATAATTTATCACGTACAAGTCTCTTTTTTAAAGAAATGAAATAGTAATGTCAAAGACTAGAAAAATGAATTTATAGAAATTAAAATAAAAGTAGCTTTTATATATAAGCCAAGTAAAATATTATTTAGCCAGTGAATTGAGAGAGAGAGAGAAAACTAGTAACACATGATTCACTGATAGAATAAATTCATTACATCACATAAAAAGAAAATAGCTTGTAAAGAAAGTTAACAATGTTGAATGAAGCAATCTTGACCTTCAAGCTGCCATCATTAAATATATAATGGGAAATGATATTTTACTTTTAAAGTTAATATGATGATTAAAAGAATGAATTTATGTATTTGTAAAAAGAAAAAGAAAATAAAGAATACAAGGCGATAACTACTTCTCCACAACCATCAAAAACTGAAATTAAAATACACTGACAGTTATGTATGGGAATTAAGAAAAAAACTGAAATTATATTTTCTTCCTGATCTAAAACTAACTTAGGAAATTTTAATCTTTTATTCTATTTATAAATTAATTTGATATTGTAAATAAACTAAGTTTTTCTAAAAGAACTTACGAAAATAGTGAAGTTTGAATTCAAAGGAGAGGAAAAAGCGAATTAATCTCATCATTAAATATAAAAATAAACACATTCAATTTAAGAAACTCGTGTTTAAAATCAGCACTACCTGTAACAAATTAACTCGTGTGAAAAAAGATTCTGAAAATAAAATTATTAGTCAACAGAAATCCCTTGAACAAGAGTAAACGAAAATATAGGTTCTTCTCTTCAACCAAAATAGCTTACATGAAGTACGTGGAAGCAGTTGCGTGCAAGATGAGTAGCAGAAGATTTGCTGATTGATGACTCCTTTATCAGAGTCCTATTCTTAGTATAATGAGATTTAGAATTGTTCTATAGCTTGACCCTATAGATATGATCAAACCATGATTCTCTCAGCTACACGTGGATCATTGACCACACCCTACCTTATATAACCCACCCTCAACAACACATTCTCCCATCACCACAACATCCTTCATCTCTATTTCGCACTTACACACAACCTCTTTCTTTGTTTCATTCAGGTACCTGTATTTTTCGTGCAGTCTTACGTATGTTTTTTGAGGTTTTAATTATAACAGAAAGCATATGATACAATATTTTCTTAATAGAAGAAGAACATGCCTACAAGTGAGATGCTTGCCAAGGTTGGAAATCACGATGACGAAGAAGGTAATCGTCCAACAGTGAGGGTTCAAACCATTGATGAGCTTCACTCGTTGCAGAGGAAGAGGTCTGCACCCTCTACTCCCAAAGGGAATTCGCAGCAAACCTCTTTCCTCACTCTTTCTGAGGAAGAACGCAGCAAAATGCAGCTAGAGTCCATCAGGTGATGTTTCTACGTGTCTTCATATTATTAGTTTGTGATAATAAACTATTTGGTTGAAAGGTGTGTTGACATATGCATGCATGCATGCATGCAGTGCATCTTTGGCTTCGCTAACAAGAGGAAGTGGACCTAAGGTGGTGAAGGGTGATCCTGCAAGAAGATTCGAAGGGTCAAGGGTTGCACATATTCCCCACCATCGTCATACAGTCGCACCCACCATTGCTGTCAGCGACAGTGCCTTGAAGTTCACCCATGTCCTCTATAACCTCTCCCCCGCAGGTTTTCTCTCTTCTCTTATACATTCTATACTTTCTTTTCTATGATCGAAAGAGAATCTTGTAGTCTTTCTTCTGTTCTGAGATACACTTAAACAACTACTGCATAAATTCTTTCAAAACCATCATAGAAAGACGTTTTGATTTTGAAGTATAAAAATGTTGCCGACACTTTTATTTTAATTTGGAACAGAACTTTATGAACAAGCGATAAAGTATGAGAAAGGATCGTTCCTCACTTCAACCGGAGCATTGGCTACGCTTTCTGGGGCAAAGACGGGTAGGTGCCCTAGAGACAAGCGTGTGGTGAAGGACGCACTTACTGAGCATGAGCTTTGGTGGGGAAAGTAAGTGTGGTTCATCACATTACATATATATGTGACAAATGGTGTTAAACATTTTGGACTGTTTATATTTTGTAATGTGATTTATCTTTGTATTATTGTACTTTGAAGGGGTTCCCCCAACATTGAGATGGACGAGCACAGTTTCATGGTGAACAGGGAAAGAGCAGTTGATTATTTGAACTCTTTGGACAAGGTCGTTTCTCTTCTCTTTTCTTTCTTTTTATCTTATTTTCTGTGTGGCTTGCCCAAATAACCATGTTAAAAAATGAAAATAACTTGTCACTGCAATTGGTCTTATTTTGTGGGTTTATACGAGGTGGTGATGACTAGGAATGCAACTTGTTGTCATTTGTTAAAAGAGCAAGTGTTAGATTTTTCTAAAATGAATTATGACTTTTAAACATCTCTTATTTTATATATTTCACCTTTTGTTATCTCATTTCCCAGAAGGTGTCTATACAACCCTCAAAAATTCCAAGTCGTCATCTTGAAATTATATTCTGTTAAATATTATGGATAAAATGATTATTAAGTTTTGAGAATTGTAAATTTTATTGCTCATTTTGTAACTTGTAAAATAATACAAAAAATTTATTGCAACATGAACTTGTTCTTTATATTTATATCATCCGTGAAAATCTTTCACCCACCATTTCATTTTCAGTCCTAACAAATATGGTGCATCACATGTTATCTAAGTATGGAAGGCAATCAATAGTATTCTAAAAACAACCCTAATTTTCAGGTCTTCGTGAATGACCAATTCTTGAACTGGGACCCAAAGAACAAAATCAAAGTCAGGATTGTCTCAGCCAGAGCTTACCATTCCTTGTTCATGCATAACATGTAAGTGACTGTATACAAGCAAAAGAATACATCACCGTTGACACCGACCTTTTTGTTCTATATTTTAATTTTTCCCAACACAATGAGATGTCAATGTTTCCAGAATCAACCACAAAAATATATATAAAAAATTAGGGTACTTTTCTTGATTTAATATGAAAAGTAAGAGAGATGCGAAAACGATACAAATGAAAATAAGGAGATAACATTTTTTAAGTATCTTGACATTAACGGTTCTAGTTTAGTCAGTGTATGAAATGGTCCCCAGAATAGAAGGAAAGAGTGAAGTGAATCTGCAAAAATGTGTATGCAATATAGTTTTACTTGACATGCAGGTGCATTCGACCAAGTCCCGAAGAGCTAGAGGAATTTGGCACACCGGATTTCACTATATACAATGCTGGGCAGTTTCCTTGCAATCGTTACACTCACTACATGACGTCCTCCACTAGCATTGATCTTAATCTTGCAAGGAAGGAAATGGTCATCCTTGGGACACAGTATGCAGGGGAAATGAAGAAGGGTCTCTTTAGTGTCATGCACTATCTCATGCCTAAGCGCCAAATCCTCTCCCTACACTCTGGCTGCAACATGGGAAAATCTGGGGATGTTGCTCTCTTTTTTGGACTCTCAGGTATAACTCTGTTGGATCATCAAATAACTGTTAGAACCAGAAACTTACAGTCTTGTTACACACAACTTTTGTATACCAGAAATGGATTTTATCCTCTTCCATTTTGCAGCACTAATTGATGGACCTTTTTTCTGCAATTGTTCATATTAGGTACTGGAAAGACCACTCTGTCCACGGATCATAATAGGTATTTAATTGGAGATGACGAACACTGTTGGAGTGAGAGTGGTGTCTCAAACATTGAAGGGGGTTGCTATGCCAAATGCATTGATCTCTCTCAGGAGAACGAGCCTGACATCTGGAACGCCATCAAATTTGGCACAGGTGTTACCTTTTATTAGTCTTAGACTACTTTAACATCTCTTCATCTTTGACTTCACCAATTTTGACCCATTTTTATTATTCACCTGGTTCAGTTCTGGAGAATGTTGTCTTTGATGACCATTTTCGTGAAGTTGATTATTCTGACAGATCAGTTACAGGTAAGTGATGACTTGGTAGTTGTGACTTGGTCATATCAAATTAATGGTTGACTTAATGTGTGCTTGCAAGATATATCTGAATCATAACACAAATCCAATATCTGAGGTCAACTCCTGCAAATAAAAGAGGCTGATTATTAAACTACTAATATGTATGGATAAGGATGAAACTTAACAAATCCAACCTGTATTTTCAAAACTCCTGATGCAGACTAGTTCATTTGATTTGCACTATATTTGGAGAATAAACAATAAAGTGGACTAAACTACAGGAATAAGTGAAGCATAAGAACATGATAAGTAGTTAGTTATAAATCAATTACAACAGACCTTGTCGACAGCTAGATGAATATAATACTGTTTTTTCATTTTGCAGAAAATACTCGTGCAGCCTATCCAATTGAGTACATTCCAAATGTGAAGTTACCATGTGTTGGTCCTCACCCAAAGAATGTGATTCTTTTGGCATGTGATGCATTTGGTGTGCTTCCACCTGTGAGTAAGCTGAGCCTGTCACAGACCATGTACCATTTCATCAGTGGATACACAGCTCTGGTAATGTCTGAGTAACTTAAACATTCTATCTTGATAATGTTGCTTCCGCTGAATCTCTCTCATTGGCTCTTTTCTTTATGAGGACTATAGGTGGCAGGCACAGAGGAGGGTGTAAAGGAGCCACAGGCAACATTTTCAGCTTGCTTTGGAGCAGCATTTATAATGCTACATCCAACTAAGTATGCAGCCATGCTTTCTGAAAAAATGCAGAACCATGGTGCAACTGGATGGCTGGTCAACACAGGATGGTCTGGTGGAAGGTAAGCGTCTTAGTACTAGTAAAATTGAACAACAGTGTTAACAACACACTTTCACACTCTTTTCAAAAACCACTTTCGGTTGAAATAAAACTAACTTGTTTTTGCTTGTGAAAAACTCAGCTATGGGTGTGGAAGTCGACTTAAACTATCTTATACAAGAAAAATTATTGATGCCATTCACTCTGGAAGTCTATTGGAGGCTGAATACAACAAGACTGAGATATTTGGACTTCATATCCCCTCTGAAGTGGATGGTGTACCTTCTGAAATTCTAGACCCTGAAAATACGGTCAGTGGTGCTGCAACTCTTATAGTTTTCAATCATTGCCACTACTTTTCGATTTTGAAAGTCCTTAGTGATTAGAAATTTTGTTTGATTTCAGTGGTCAGACAAACAAGCTTACAAGGAGACACTGCTGAAGCTGGCTAAATTGTTCAAGAAGAATTTTGAGACATTCACTGACTACCAGATTGGAGAGAACAACAACCTCACAGAAGAGATTCTTGCTGCTGGTCCAATCATTGATGAAGCCTAATTAGGAGATTAGGAGCACCTTTCCTCTGTTTTGCTATGCTAGTATCAATTTACTTGTTTTTCATTAAGTACGTGGTTAGTTGGGTTTGAAAGAAAGGCTTTGAAACAAAAAAAAAAAAAAAAGTTTTGAAGTATTTTTGCAAACCAGGTATTGTCTTGTTCTTTATGTTTCCTTTTTGACAGAGAAGTCATTTTTTGGGAGATGAAAAGTCCAGGGAATGCAATAAAACCTGACTTGTTTCAATGGTGTTATGTGTTTGAAAGCATTACATTTATTTGTACTTGTGTGTGTCTCCAGTTTTGGCAAATTCCACTTATACAGTTGAAACCTGAAGTTTCTTAACATCCCAATAATTTAATACTTCAATTTCAAAATAAAGTAAAATTACAAATCATAGTGATGAAATACCATAATTAACTACAGTACTAAATAAAATCAAACTATATAAATGACTAAATTGTATATAAGTTAAAAAAAGCATAAATTATTAAAGTAAAAACTTCTAAAAATGACTTAATTTCATCAAATACTTGAATTATATTAAAACACTATTGAATTAACTGAGAAACAAGCAATTTCTTTGAAATAGTTTCTTTTACCAAAATGTTTATATATTAAAGTTTAATTAACTTTCAAGTTTTTCATAATTTTGGATGACATGATTATTAAGTGGATGATGTCACAGATAACTTTTTTTTTGGCTTATTTATTATTATCGGATGTGACTTTATATTTTATAATCTTATAATTTTATAAATTTATAAGTTCACACATAAGGAACATAAAATATTTTACACGCTTAACAACTAAGTTATGCTCATTTTCAGTAAGAAAAATATATATTATTGAATTGATAGAATGAATTATAACTCAATGATTAGGACAAGAACCATGTTCTCTTTTGTTTCTAAAGAAAAATAGGAAGTTAAACACAAATTCACTATTTCTTCAATCATTTTCCATTTTTTTTTCCATTCTTGAAAATAAAATATCTAGCCTAATTGATAGTGAAATATTATTCCATAGTATTTTTTTTTATCTCTTGAGCATTTTGCATATTGATTCTTTTTAAGAACGAAAAGTTATTTCTTATGTGTTTTTTCATAACCAATTTTTAATTATAACTTAATTATCATAAATTTTCCTTTTAATAATTACGTCTATCAATGTTTAATTTTCATTTTTAGTATAAAATCAATTCAATTATATCAAAAAAATGTTTTACATTGAGAATATATGTACTTTTGTGACATAGCTTATCCTTTGAATTTTAATAAATAAGATAATATTAGTTTAAAATTTCAACTTTAGCATTGACGCTATTAACCATTCAAATTCAAGAATTCATCATCTATGTCTAAACTAAGTCAATGTTTAGCTTAATTTATCTTATTTTAACTTTTCTTGTTTTAATCGCTAAAATAAAAACATAATTTTTTTAGTGAAGATTATTAAGATTGCAAAATAAAATAGAAGATAAATTTCTTACATAATATATGTTTATTTACATTAAAAAATAGTTGAAAGTTTTAATTTTAATTTAATTATCCGTGTGAAAACCAATTATTTAAATATTTAAGATTTCTTACGTAGTTATAACTATAATTATATTAAATTATGTTGAAAATAAAAATATATATAAATTGAGTGTATTATATTTTTTTCAAAATATTCACACTCTGTTGTTTCACTTTTTCATAGCTACCATACAAAATGCAATCTAAAACACCTTGTAATATGAACATTTAATTAAAGATAATTATTTATTTGATTTTGTTATTTTTTTTTCTCATAAATAAAAAAAAAAGCTATGCGAACTGATTGACATACCAAAAGATAATAATTTGAATTAATTGAAATCAGTGGCTATTACATTTTTAAATTTATGTAGTAAAAAAAAATCATTCTATTAATATGCTTCACAGTTAGTATTTAATAATAATAATAATTCTCATTTTCTGTTAGCATGTAATGATAAATAGAATAAACTTAAATGGTTCATGACTTTTATTAGTTTTTACTAATACGTATTTTATTTTATTCACATGTAACAATAAACTTAAGACGATATTAGTCAATAAAAAAAACTAGCATGGTGATACTATGGACGAATTATTATTATTATTATTATTATTATTATTTTATGTTTTGTAATACTATTTTATTTTCATTTTTATTAAATTTATCAAGATTATTATATATATTTTCTTTTTGTGATTATTTTCACTTTTGGCATATTATAGTGATAATTCCAAATGTAATCATTTATATTTTTCGATATTAATTAAATAAACTCTTCTTTTATAATCTAGAAAATATTTCAATGAAAAAAAATTATGTTCATAGAAGTAGGTTATATTACTTCTATAATTTCTCCTCTTTATATATATATATATATATATATATATATATATATATATATATTCTAAATTATATAATTCAAAATATATTTCTTAATTGTATAGTTAAAAATATAAATTTGAAATATATTTTTAAATTGTGTAATCTAAAAACATATTATGGATGGTACAATTTTAAATTGTGTAATCCAAGAATTTAAAATATATTTTCAAATCTTAAAATGTAAGTTGAGGAATAAATAGCATTGATGAAGGATCACAGTTTGAAGATAGGCATTTATTTTTGCAACCTCATAATTTCAATTTGCACCCCATGTATTAATGAAATTACCAGTTTGTGTAATCTTTTTCCTATGCCAACCGTGCACCCCTTCTGCAAGCTCGAGAACGAAGTTTCATTACCTTAAGTGGCTTCTCCTTCTCTATAAGCGTAATTCTCCTCACTCTTTTAAAGCCAAGAAACCCTTTCTCCAATCACTCTTCCTTCAAATTCACTGTTATATTTTTCAAAGGCTTACCTTATTAAAAATACATTGTGATAATGAGAATCCATTCTTTATTTTGTATTCTAAAATATACAAACCGATAATACAAATTTGTATTCTAGATTATACATTATATAGAATACAAAAATATTGATGACATACAATACGAGTAAACATATTAGTATTAATTGCAAGATGACATACAATAAAATAAAATAATAATAATAATAATATTTTTACTGTCATTATTATTATTATTATTATTATTATTATTATTATTATTATTATTACTACGTGAGCAATGAAAGCACATAGAAAATCTGGCCAGAAAAGAGAACAAGAAACAGAAGAACAATGTAAATTGTGAGAGCTGAAATTTTGATAGAGCTGAGGGTGAAGGTTCAGTTAACAACAAATGAGTAACTTTTTCAGAAAGGGTTGGGAAACCAATTTTTGATATTTGTATAGCATTATATAATTTTATCCAGCCCAACGATAATTAATTTTTGTATTATAATGAAAAACAAAAGAATATTCAATGAATATGTTCCCAAGCTCCATGCACGATCTCGTCATTTATGAAGGGGCGCAAAGACCACATTTGGCAGTAGCTTTCTAATTCTTCTAACGACATCTTGAGATCTAAAGCAGACACAATCTTTTCCTGCAACAATAGCCAAAGATTTTTAGGATTCTTCATTTTTAACCACTACAAGGTCATAAAAAGACATCATTCATTACCTGCATCAAATAGTCTTGCTTGACCATGCTATATATGAAAGCCATTACCATGGCTAAATGTGTGACATCGGCACTTTTCTTTTTTTTGCTAGTGTTGACATCAGGACTTTGAGAATGATACAAAGCATCCTTTTCCTCCTGAATAAAGGTGCAATTGCTGTTCTAGTAAGCAAGCATTTCATAATTTCCAATACTATATTTATATCATGTAAATGATTCTTGAATTTAGTGGATTACAACTTCCCAACCAAGAAGACAAAGAGGTCAGTGACCTTGCATTACATGAACTTGAGTTCACTTTCTATGCAGGAGTTGAGGGTCAGATTGCACAATGGGGAACGGGGGTAGAGGAGCAAATAACAAACTATGTAACAGGTTTTATTTGTATAGATTATAATAACAAGCTTCACATAACACTCAATCACCATTTCAATTCAAATAAGATGTATCAAATAGCAGGAGAAGAAACTCAATCAAATAAACATAAGGAGACTAACAAGAAACATATGGAAACAAGTCAGCAATTACATGAGAAATTCTTCCAAACTAAGCAATAATTACCAAATCATTATAGGTTGCTTGCTCAATTAATTCAACATCAAAATCCAGACCAGAGAAGGCTAATAATTTTCCATCTGTAGTCTGAATAGCACTTGTTACATCCCCCAGTACACCTTCAAGTTCATTAAGTATTTCCTTAGCTGCAAAATATACATGACTAGTTAAATGTCAAACTAACTGCATGCTTAGGAATGATTGATTTCCGGAATTAAAAACTTATTTTCAAAATTTCTCTCAGAACTAGTTAAATAAACAATTATTTTTAAAATAAGCTGACCAAAAATATATACTAAACCAAAGAAGGCAATATTACCATGACGGTTATGACAAAGTTTACATCCCAAGAAATTATATACAACACACAGTCGATATGCACTTTTATATTAATGATGGCCAAACACAACTTTAGTATCTACAATACAACAAAACATTTTCATAGAGGAGCTAGAAAGAATCCCATTACTGATTAAGAAATGCAAATTAGAAAACAATAATGACTAAATGAAAATAAGGTTCCTCCAATTTGGAAATTCATCTTCCTATATTTACCTTTGATTTGGATAGGGCATTTCAACGAGTTTGTTTTCCAATATTTATAAGTATACATATTCAAATCTATCATAGGATGTATACGCTTATCAAAGCATAGCAGTCAGGGATCAATCAAAAACACGAGGCCATACCTTTTCTTATATGATTACAGAGTCCTTGTTTGCATGAGTGAACTTCCGTACGCATATTTTGCCATATCGAAACAGTTATATAGTCAGCAGCATAATAAATAGCAATAAATCAACAAGTAGAATTCAAACGGAGAATTGATAACAAAAGATTGTACAATGCTGATTCAAGCGGATATCTTTTGGAACAAAGACACAAAAGAATTAGAGGGAAACTGAATGAGTGAGAAAAGCAGACAGGATAACTGTAAAGAAACATAATTGCAAGCAGATAGCAAACGCTGATACTTGAATTTTATTATGTAAAGATAAAAAATACTAAAAGAATACCAAATTTCTGTATACAGAATACTACATATACAGAGCTTAGTTGCAAGAAGTTAGCTATATCATCTAACTAAAACAGTTATACTGACTACATTCGAAACAACTATAGTAAATACACTAAAACAGAACAGAAACTAACAGTTGTAACAACACAACCAACCAATAACATTGTCAAAGAGATACAGTCACCTCTCTGACACAAATTCAATGCAGCTGAGAAACCCGAGGTATCTCAATTACATTGAGTTTGACCCTACGAAAGACAAAAAGCTAGTAGTAGACGATGGCTGGATGAGAACGCATTGGCCTTGATCAGGAATGTGTTGAACAAGTTGTTTGTTAGTAACCTTTTCTCAAATGTAGAAAACTTAAAGCTCTATGCGCTTAGTTCTAGCATGAAGAACAGGCTTATGAACTAGATTAAAAACAGTCAATTGTCACACAAATCCATAGGAGTATAATGAGGAACTGAGTTTCTTGAGAAGAGTCTACATCCATAAAATGTCAAATGTGACAGCTACTAAACTTGTGTATTCAGCTTCGGAGCTATATCTACAAACCATTATTTGTTTTCTTAACCACCACGAAACTAAATTAGGTCCCAAATAAATAGCAGCTCCTGAAATAAACCTCTTGTCATCAGAATCTTCTGCCCAATCTGCATCACAGAATAGTCAGAGGTTGACAAGGAATGGCAGGATGAACAGTATGACCACAATGTAAGGCCCCTTTGAGATATCACAAAATTCTTTTGGCTGCAACCCAATGAGATTCCACATAGAAGCCATAAACTGGCATACCTTGTTGACAGCCAAACTAAATTCAGGATGAGGAATATTGACATACTGAAGTGCACCAACAATAGACCTGTAGAAAGAAGTGTTTTGTATTGTAACAGATCTGAGCCATGTTTAGATCGCTTGAAGTTTGATAACATAGGAGATGAAATAGGTATAGGTTCATGCATATTAGTCTTCATCAATAAGTCTTTGATAGCTAGAGTCATAAGAATAGACCCATTAGGTAATTGATGAACTTCCATACCAAGAAAAGAATATGTGGAACCAACTTGTTTCAGGGTAAATTGAAATTCTTGTGAGTAACAACTTGCTGTATGAGAGATTGTGAACTCCCAGTGATAATAACATCATCAACATACACCAACAAGATGTTAAGGAATTTTAGATCCTTGTATGAACGGATTAACATTTTCGTAACAATGGTATCAAAGTCTTTCAACAAATCCAATGTCTCAAGTTCAAACCTCTATGAGGCTCCTACTCCTACCAAGGGGGAGTCCCGAATTCACCAAGCTGCCAAGTGTCAGCCTCTGAAAGAGGGGCATTTGTTAAGGAATTTTGGATCATTGTATGAACAGGTTAACCTTTTTGTAACAATGGTATCACAGCCTTTCAGCGAATCCAATATCTCGAGTTCAAACCTCATTGAGGCTCCTACTCCTACAAAAGGAGAGTCTCAGATTCACCAAGCTGCCAAGTGTCAGCCTCTGAAAGAGAGGCATTTATTAAGGAATTTTGGATCCTTGTATGAAAAAGATGATAGCAAAGGGACGACTGTATAATAACGAAGGATCACATTTGCTGTCAGAACAGCCAAACTGAAGAAGGGTACTCTTTAGCCTTTCAAACCAAACTTGGAGCTTGTTTGAGACCATATATATTGCTTTATTGAACCTGCAGCCTAGAGATTTACCTACAGCTTCAAACCTTAAGGTTGAGACATGTAAAACTTTTCTTGAAGCCAGCCTGCTTAGAAAAACATTATTTACATTAAGTTGAAAGATAGGCCACTTGTGAGTAAGAGCAAGTGTGACAAAGATACGAATCGTGAAAGGTTTAACAACCAGAGAGAATGTCTCAAAAAAATCAAATCGAAATCTTATAATCTTTTGGAACCAATCCGGCCTTGTATTTTTCTACAGAGTCATTAGTGTTTTCTTTGACTCTAAATACGCATTTTCAGCCAATGGTAATCCTAAGGAAGTAAAGGAACGGGAAGTCCAAGTATTTTTTCTGTAAAGCAGAAAAATTATTAGGCATACCAGCAAACCATTTAGAGTCTTGAAGAGCTTGTTTTACATTTCCGGGCCCAGCATTAGTGAGAAGAAGATTATGTTGAATTCTCAGTTGAACAATCCCATTTTAAGATCTGGTAATCATAGGATGAATATCAACAGTTCTAAAGTTCAATATGATTAGGATGAAATATTTCAAGAATATAGGCAGAAAGCAAAGGAAAATTAGAAGATGAGGATGTGGAAGTAGTCGAAAAAGGATGAGGATAAGGAAACTATGCTCATTAAAACAAAACGTCATCAATAGAAACAAAGTTCAGCCAGTTGAAGATAAGCATATATGAATATATCCTTTATGACTGGTGGAATACCGCAAACTAATCTGACTTGAAGACAATGCTTTGCTAAATTTTGGTCACAAGAATAAAATGAGAACAGAATTCGTGAATAAAAAGAGTAACTTTTGTAAAACTGCATGAGTATAGTTTTGAGAAAAAATATGAAAATAATCCAATATTAACTTAACACTGCACTCAAAAGAAATCAATCTGTCATACTCCTGTTAAATACAATAAGGAAGATTCACTGCTAATAGTGTTGATTCTCAATACACAATACTAAATTAAAAGGGTTAAGAAAAAAAAATGTACTTATGAGTCACTAAGCCCTTGTTGAGTCTTGAGATATACCCTAATAATGGAATGAGACGACCAACCCAAATAAAAAATAAAGAGTAGAACTTACAGTTTGTTAGACTCTGGATACTTTCGTTGAGCTTCCTACATCCAGAATTTATATAGGCTTTAACTCTCTTAGTTTCATTAGCTACAATTATCTTGTCCACTAATTTGGAATTCATATCAATAGGAGGTCTCCCGATAAACTCTGCACAATTAAGTTAAAAGTTATAAAATAAGGAGGCGTTTGTTTCATGGAATCCTTTTGTATTCCCAGAAAAATGAAAGTAGGAATTTCATTTCCTATGTTCGCTAGAAGGTCATAAAAAGTATTTTAGGGTACTTTTTACCCAGAAATCTGCATACCTTTGTTTGTACAATTTGTATATGCATGATAAGGGGGCTGGGTAAGTTATGTTCTCATGGGAATGATAGAAGTTACTTTCTAACCTCCATTATAACTTATTAATTTAGAATTTAAAAAGTATTATCAGAAATATGAAAAATTAACCAATCATATTTTAGATATGCCTAGGAATAACTTTCCAATTATAACATTCTCGTAGACTACGTCCCAGGGAATGATGAATCATGACTTGAAACAAACGCCCCCTAAAAGTGAATAATAAGCAATATCATGATGTCACAGTAACACGTGATTAAAAAAGTTCTGTATGATTACCAATTGCTTGTTGAAATCCAGACAGCAGCCTGCTTCCAGCAATTCCCAACTCATCAATCTTTGCAATCCTATCACAGGTTAGCTGTTGAGAAATAAAAATTTATACATATATATGATGTGATACACAGAATACAAAATATAATTTTTTCCTTCCATGTATGAATATATGAGTATGTATATCTTAGGGAACCGAGATTTTTACAAAGGAATAGCATTAGAAAACTGATAGAAAGTCTGCTATCATTGATGATCATAGGAAAATAGTAAACATTCCCACTGCCCCAGAGCAATGCTCCTCCAGATAGTCAATGCTCCTTGTCCATAACAAACTAACAGACTACCCCTCTTTATCTATGAGTGAGTGTGTTGTTCGTTTTAGAGAACCAAGCTTCTTATAAAGTAATAGAAAAGGAAAACTGATAGAAACACTGGTACTATTGATGATTGAAGGAAAATTCAGATGGGAAACTTTCCCGCTGCAACTGAGCAATGCTCCTCCAGAGAGCTAATGCTCCTCCAGAAAGCTAATGCTCCTCCAGAGAGCTAATGCTCCCTGCCTATAACAAACTAATAGATTATCCCCTCTCTTTCTGTCTACTCATTCTCAACATACCCGGTTTCCCTCATACAATTGAGGTCAAGGAAAACATAAAATTAATTTACTCCATACAAAAATGCAACTATCAAAAATATTCCAGTGATTTCTAGCACAGAAAATACAAAAAGCTAACAACTTGCAAGATTAGCAATTACCCTGTCATGAAAGCCCTGAATTTTTGAAAAATTACTTCCTCCAATTCAGAAAGTGATTGGTCTTCATTGCTTTCCATCCTGCAAATTTTATGAAAAAAAAGTAGAAATCGATAAAAATAAATTGCATGATAGAAGAGAATTGAACGTACAATAATTGTCCTTAACTGCTTTCCATTGTGCAATATCATTAATAAAATGTAGAATCTACAATAATTTTTCATACCGAGGATTAAACATTTTACATAATTAAATCACAGTCTAATAACATAGAGCTCGATATGTTGAGCAGTTACCGATAGAATCTAAAATAATTTGAGAATTTGGGTATAAAGCAATCCTATCCTAAGACTATGAACTAACTTTTGAAATTGACTTAGACCGATATATTTAATAAAGTTGATTTTAAGGGTAAAGAATTACGTTATTGTGTTTGATGTAGGTAAAACGCTGTCATGAGGGTATGGATGGAGACTGGTAAAGACCAATAAGAGTGCAACAAACAATTCATAGTTTGGGTAAGCGAATGTGGCTCTTGATTTTCAGGTGACCTCACAAGACAATCTTTCCCACAATTATTCTTATTGTCATATCTCAAATTATTCCCTAAGCCCAATTACATATATGACGTCTATATAACCCACAAGAGTTTGATTGAAAGGAAGACACATCAAACAATTTAACACGATCAATTGAAAGCACGGATAATAGGTGAAATAAGGAGTACCTCTAAAGACACTTTCTCAGTGCTTCACAGGGCCACTTCCCAGCAACTACGATGATTAAGAAAAAAGGATAGGGCTTTGAAACCAGCGTCGCCGTGGAAGCTTTCTCCCCAGTCGGGATGAGTCTCGAGGGAGTGAAGGCGGGGTTCAGCGAAGTGAAGGCCGTGGAAGCTTTCTCCCCAAGCGCTGGCAATTTCAAGAGTTATACTTTTTTTAAAATTTTAACAATTAAAATAAGTTATTTTAAATTGAAGAATTAAAACAAAATGATTAAATAAAGATATAAAAAAGGAATCATCTGATATAGATAGGATAACATTACATAAAGAATAAGATATAATGAATCATCTAAATATCTTTCTTAAAATACAGTCAACTAAATAAAATATTAATAAATAAGCATCTATAAATCCTGAAATCATTATAAATATGTGTGACAGAGCAAAAAAGAGTATTATTTTATACCATAAATAATTATCTTTTTGATTAATTAATTTTGTTGATGTTTCAAATAATTAATTTTTCTAACAAATATATTAGATAGCTTATGGTATAATATTTGTAGTATTCATGAGAACGAGGAGTTCACATAAATTTTAAACTAATTTGACTTGAAAGAGACAGTAAAAACGCATATGAGAAGTATGAAAATAGATTTTATACAAGAAAATAAAATGATTTAAAAGAGTAATAAGTTACAAAGCAATTTTGTTTAAAAAAGTTGACTTCAAAATTTCACTACTTTTAATGTTTTTAATGGTTTAGTCATTATTTATAAAAATGTAATTAATCATGTTTTAAGAGTTTTGAATGTAATTCTAGATTAATTTCTGACACCTAAAATAAGTTCATCAAATTTTAATACAAGTATTAAGATTAAGATTTCACGGGTCGTTAGAGTCTGGATCTATTTCTATAATCTAATAATAGGAAAATAATTATTTAGACCATAACTTAGAATTTATTCTTATTTAATTTCAAAACAACCGAATAAGATTAATGATCAGTTTATACAATAATAAATATGAATTAATTAAAAAAAATATAATAAAAATATACTTTGATAGGTAAAATATTACCCATACAAGAAAATTACAAATGATTATATTTTGTTTCATTTAACTCCTTACAATAAATAAGTACAATACAAAAATACCGAAGAATCATTTCCTTGTAATATGTAATAGTATTCACTAAGTACAAAATTAAGATTTAAAAAACTCTTTAAGATTCTCTAAAAAATATCTCTTCATAATAAATGAATAACACAATAATGTAAACTTAAAATATAATATATGCCATAATATCTAATTATATTTTTTGATTTGTAACAATATAACAACAATGTTTAATAATAGTTTTTAATAAACAATTATTCACAAACTCTTATTTTTTTTAATTTTTTTAAATAAAATACATTTTTTAATTTATAACTAATAAACAATTTCATATTTTACTTAAAATATTTAACAATATTTTTATAATTTTTCATTATTAAAATTTCTAGATCACACATTTAATTAATTTATATATATATTGAGTTATTTTTATAATAACAGAAAATACTAAAATTATGTAACGTCCCAGATTATATAGAATTATATAGTATAGTAGTCCACATTTTAATATTTAAACACGCATAAGAGTATTTCAAAATACAAGAACATATTTCTCCAAGGCCTGCTCTAGAGGTGTAAGGACCGAGCGTCCTTTTATTTTTTTTTTAAAAGAAGGAAGTGGTGGGGAAGGGAGGCACATTTCTAAGTGGTGGGGGAAGGAGAGTACGTTTGTGAGTGGTAGGGAAGGGGGCGGCTGCACGTTTCTGGAAGTGGGAAGTGGGCGGCTGCACGTTGAGAATGAAGAGGCTTCCCATTCAGCAAAAGTGGGCAGCAGCTGTGAAGTGGTGGGTCTCTCCACCTGGAAGTGCTCCAGCCACCAGGAGTCTTCATCATTAGCTCTTCAAGTAGGCACAGCACTAAGAGGGGAAGGGAGAAGCTGAGGAGTGCACATTTTCTTCCTCTTAAAGGGAGGGGTTCGTGAATTCAGAGGGATTTTTGGGAATTCTGCAGATTGGAAGAGTTGCTGCAAAATTTGGGAGAGGAGAAGTACAGAGCTTTTGGAGTTGGAAGGAGATCCGCACACTGCATTTCAAGATTCAAGGAAGTCTTCAAGAGGTAAGGGGAGCTAGATCTTTTGTTTGATTGTTGATATATATTGTGTTTGATGCAAATCTGGGAAGAAGGGGACGAAAAATTGGGGTTTTCTGGGTTTCTGGAAATCTGGTGCGATTCTGCAGAATCTGCAGAACGCGCGTTCGTCCAAAATGGCTTGACCAATTAGTGGTCGGCCAAAATATGTTGAGCGTTCGGTTTTGTGTTCAGCGAACTTCAGCGTTTGTCCTTCAATCTGAGTGTAGAGTCTTTGTGAAATAGTAATATTAAACGTTCGGTTTTGGTGTTCTAAGGTATCGAGCGTTCGCGTTCATCCTTAGTTAGAAATATATTAAACGTTCGGTTTTGTGTTATCATGTACGAGTGTTAGCGTTCGTCCGTGGTCAAAAGTTAATAATATAGTACACGGTCGTCCAAACAGTATTCCACCTCATAGCGATCTGCCTTTTAAACGTTCGGTTTTGATGTGAGAGTAATGGTGAGCGTTCGGTCTTTACTTGGTGTTCTTAGGTTTGGATCTTAAACGGTCAGTCTTAGTGTTTGTGGCTTTCGGTCTTAAAGTGATAGGCTTCAATCTTGAGTGTTCGGTCTCATACCATTGGGTCTATGTGTGTTCGTCCAAACAGTGTTTACATATTGAGTTTCGTTGTATTTTTGTCTATGTGCGTTCGGTCTCATAGTATTGACTGTATGTGCGTTCGTCCAAACAGTATTTACATGTTCGGTTTTGTAGGATTTGTCTATATACGTTCGGTCTCTTCGTATTTGACCTGTAAAGCGTTCGTCCAAATAGTGATTATTCAGTCTAATCATATTTAATCTGTCTAGCGTTCGTTCCAATAGTATTCACTGTAAATGATAGTGTTTGTCTATTTCGCGTTCGTCCAAACAGTATTCATAGTGATCTGATAGTGCTCGGTCTGTTGTGCGTTCGTTCAAATAGTGATCGCCTAGCAGTATTTGGTCTCGTAGTATTGACCATCACGTTCGTCCAAACAGTTTTCGAATTCATCGTATTCTATCCTTTAACGATCGGTCTTTAGTGTTCGTCCTAACAGTATTCGACCTGAGAGTGTTCAGTTTGATAACGTTCGATCTCACAGTGTTCGTCCATGGAGTGTTCGACCCCCCATTGTGTTCGGTTATTAGCGTTCGGTGTTATTATGTGATTAGTGATTGATAGCGTTCGTCATTGGTGTATTTAGTGAATATAAGCGTTCATCTTTATTTGGTATCCTCGGATAGTGATCCTGATCGTTCGGTTAACCTTGAGTGTTCGGTCTGTAGTATTAGTGATTGTGAGCGTCCGGTTTTGGTGTAGATCTTGACCAAGTATTCTCAGGTTTCGATCGTAAGCGTTCGGTATTAATGATAGATAACGTTCGATTTTGCTGATGTTTATTCCCAGTTAGTGATCGTTAGTAGCGAACGTTCGGTATTTGATGATGATTGATCTTTGAACGTTCGTCCAGACATTGTCCAATTTTAGTGAGGTGTTCGGTTATAACGTTCGGTCGGGAAATGTTTAATCCAGGGCGTTCGATTTTAGCGTTCGACTGAATATTGGAGGTGTTCGGTTTTAGCGTTCGGCCTGATTGTGTTGGATCTTATAGCGTGCGTCCAAATAGAGTAGTGTTCGGCAAGATAACGTTCGGCAGATGGCGTTCAATATTCAATTTTGAGCGTTCGACCTGAAAGTGTACGATCTGATGACGTCCGTCCAAATAGTGTTCGGCCTGGTGTTTGGGAAATGACGTTCGTCCAGTAGCGTTCGTTCCATGGTGTTCGGTGAATAGTGCTTGTTCAAATAGTATTCTACAAATAATGTTTTTCTTCTATTGAATTGAACTATGTGTACAAATGTTTGGAATATATGCTGTGATGTGATGTATGTAACAATATGAGAATGTATGAAATATGATAAAATACTATGATGATACGATTGTAAATGTAAATGATGTATGTGAGTATGAAGTGGACATCTCAAGGAGAGATGACTACAAGTGGTTATGTGGGGTTGTGGTTGTTCTGTATAATTGTATGGAGCTTTGAACTGGTGTGTCTATCCCTACACTCAAAGCATTGTTCATGCTCAAGTAGAGAAGAACAATGTAAGTGGTGAGAGTAGAGGGAGGTCCTCGTCTATAGTCTTTAATGGTAGACATAGACAGATTGAGGGATTTACCTTGTATAGTGTTGGGGGGACCAGCAAAACTATGCAAGTGCAAAGACGACCAATAGTTCGACAGTTATACAAATCCGGATGAGTCATGTGAGTGTGTGAGTTGTGGTTTAATGAGCATGCCTTAATTGTTCCTCTATATGAATCTACGTATGATGACACGAATTAACTGTACTATATGTATAACATGCTTTTTATATCTAGCTCACCCTTGCATTGTTTGTGTTATGTGTTGTTTGGGTATGTTTCTCTGGCGATGATCATCCACTTGGATGGGAGCAGACGTTGTTGAGGAGATCCCTTTGGAGCAAGAGCTGGAGGATACTAAGGTTGCGGAGTAGTCTTCTTAGGAATTTCCCATATGAACTCTTGTAGTATTTGACTCTTTAAGCTGTTCAAGTTTGAATTTCCGTTTCTTTTACTTTTGGATGACTGTAATTTCACATTTAATTACACGTCATGCTCCGACTGTTCTCTTTATTGGAATGTTGACGTCGTTATTATGTAATATTTGTTATTATATAATCGGGACGTTACAAGAGGCACTTTACCTACCTCTTCTCACATCCAAATGGATGATCATTGCAAAAAGAACACACCACACACAAACAAACACAAACAAGCAGAAGGGTGAGCTAGATATACAGAACTCATGTTATAACAATCACACACAACATACAAGTTTAATTCAAAGTTACTGGATCACATAACATAACTTGTTACACTTTTAAAACTTGACTCGTCCGGACTTAGAATGATTATCGAGCTATGGCGGGTCATGCACTCGTGGTGGCTTCTACTGCATTGCAAAGTCATTGCCAATGGGTTTCACCCTACCACACTCACGAGATTAGTCTGTACCACACCTTGGAGCATACTGGAAGCTCCAAGACTAAGACTTCCTCATACTCCTCACAACATAGATCGATCCTCTCTAAGTGAGAAGAAAGACTATTGGAGCTTCAGAATAACCCCCAAGACTGAGCTTCCATACACATCATTTTAAACATACAAAGGGCACCACCATGGATCCTCTCCTTGAGAATCATGGAATTACGTCCATTAACCACACTTTCACTTTAAACCATATACATCACTCTTATATTCATACACTTTCACTTTAACCATATACATCAATCACACTTTACATCTCAAAACACATTGTATTAAAACCAAACTAAGATAAGGAACTAAAAATGCCACTCAGATGATTTGCTCAACGCACCTGATTCGCAAGGCGAGACAGGAGTTGCTCGCACAACGACATCTCTCGCTATGCGAATTAACTCGCAGAATGCACCAGACTTCAAACCTCTCGCATGGCGCACTCAGTTCGTCGTGTGAGAGCCTAGACATATACCAACCCCCTAAAACGCCTCGCTATGCGTCCAATTCGCCTTTCGAATTAAATTGGCAGAGGCTCCAGGCCACCACCAGTCGCACCGCGACCAGATTCGCTATGTGAATCACCATACAGAGAGCAACACCCTCCAGTCATTCGCACAGCGAATGACTCAAACAGAGAGAACCCCCTGCAGGGACTCGCTATGCGAAACCATTCACATAGCGAGTCTACATAATCTGTAGAACGAAATTTTTGCAGAATTATGCAACTCACACACCCTTTACCATTTCTAGTCATTTTTCCTAACTTCTAACACCCCTAATTCGTGTTTTATACTTAATTAAATTTGTCTAGATGTTCCTAAACCTTCCTACTACAATTCCAAAGTGATTACAACTCAACTTTTACTCCTAAACATCAATTTCCACAACTTAAGAACCCCAAACCCAATTTTAACACTTAGCACCTATTTGGACCACTTTGGTGACTCAAATAAGTCACAAAACACTTACTAAGACTGCCCCTACAGATCACAATAATCCTTGACCTCTAACTCTCAAAAGCACTACCTCACTAACTTTATAATGATCTAAAACACTACCAAACCTCTTTACTTTCAACATAATAGCTGCTATCTCAGAATATACTCATCTAACATATTCAATTACAGTTATACATCACATCTACCACATTTCATAAACCACAATTCACAGACTTACAGAACATTACAATACATACCATTCCATACACTCAAAACTTAAAATATAACCCAAACAGTAGAAATAATGCAAAATCCAGTACATACACCTAACATATAACTAATTATAAAGAAGTATTATAGCTCCCCTTACCTCAAAACTTCACAGCCCAGCTCAAAACTCACCTCAACGGTACCTTGAGTTGTGAGAAACCTAGACAACACCCTACACACCACCACTTGGTGATCAAGAACAACTCTTAGAGCTAGAATCGGACAGAAAATGCAAGAGAGGAAGCATAAGACACATGCAACCAGCAGAGATTGCATGGTTTAGGTCCAAAACAGCGGAGGAAAGGGAAAAACAGCTTACCGGTCCGAATGAAGAAAGTGATCGGTCGAATGCAGAGCCCTCTACGTCGTGGAAACTGGGACACCACCTGATCGACAATCCAATTACTCAGGAAGGAGGAAATGGTAGAGAGAAGACAGAGAAAATCTGAAAACTGAGTTCTAGAGATAGTAGAAGTAGGTTAATGAACCAGATTGTTAAAAAAATCTGGTTTTATTAATCTAATACACTAATCCACTCTTTTAATCCCAATTTTTAGGTTCTCAAAAATTACATCTATAAAAACAAATATAATTGTTTTTTACAACTTACTACAAATAAATAAATATAATAAAAATTTGAAATTTATAAAATGATTAATTTTAAAACAAAATATTAAATTAAAAATAATTAAATTTGAAAAAGGTCATAAATTTAGAAAAAAAAAATATAGACATAAAAAAGAATCAACTTTATATGATAATATAATAATATAAATATGATAAGATGACATAAAATATAAAATCTAAAATAAGACATGAATCATCGAAATCTTTTTCTTAAAAATATAGTCAACTAAATAAAATATTAATAAATAAGGATCTTATAAATCCTTAAATCATTAATTAAATATTAAATGTGTGACAAAGTATAAAAACTTTATTATTTTACATCAAATAATTATCTTTTTAATTTAATTTATTAATAATTAAAAATATCCATGAGAAACCTGATGTAAAATTAAAATATATTCATAGATAAATTATATATTTTCTTATATTTATTTTTATTTTTATGTTTTCATATTTTCAAATAAGTTCATGTTAACATGATTATTATCATATAAAACAAATTTTAAAAAAACATAAAAAATCATAATGATAAAATTATATCATGCACGTAAAAGAAAATCTTATCACAAAAAATTATAATATCATTTATAGTTTTCATTTGGGTAAATTATAATTTTAACCTTTTTAATTTATTATCCTCTCCCGGTTTTTCTGTTTTTTCTAATTAGATCCTATATTTTAAAAACTTGTATTTTGATCAAATATTTAATTTCGTCCATGTTTATTTATTTTGTTTATTTTGAATCAATTAAATTATAAATTTAACATATCATTTAAAATATAAAATTAATTTAAATATAAGAATGAAACAAATAAAAACAGACGTGAAATTGTATCATCCTGATGGCATATTAGATTTAAAATATAAAAAATAAAATTATAAATAAAAATAGACAAACACATTTTTATTCATTATTTACACTGATGTTTCTTTTTCTTTTATTTTTTTATCTCTTATTTGTACTAATACATTTTTTTTATCCTTTTACATAAAAGAAGACCAATTATCCATCAAAATACATACCAAAATTAAGATATATGTTTAAATATTTTTCAGTTATTTATTCATGAACAGAATATAATGAATTGACAGAGTATGATGAATTGACACGCTCACGGATCATTTTAAAAGATATGGATTGAGTCTGGTATGAAGTTGGATATAATAAGATGATGTCAAAAATAAAGGGTATCAGAAATAATAATAAGATGATTTTGACTCAGTATTATAATTTTTTGTAATAGAATTCAATCATCAATAAATTAAAAAAGGTTTAATACCCAATTTTGTCCTCAGTTTGGTTCGGAAATCTCAATTTAGTCCCTCATTTTAAAAGTGTTTGAAATGAGTCTTCTCTTTTAAAATTTCGAGTCAAATTAGTCCCTTTCGTTAAATATAACCAAACGGCGTTAATAGGGTGATGATCTGGCATCAGTTACTGGTTACGTGTCTTAATTTGCTTGTGTGCGTCCTGACGTGTTCTGAAGATAAGGTTTTATTAAAAATTTAGATTTTTTTTAATTGGTCCTCAAAACTCTCGAATAATTCAAAACAACCAGAACTGTTGCCTCAATCTCGCAGAAATAAGTTTGATTATGTGCTTCAGCTTCCCATCCCATCCTTCTTTTGAGCTGGACGATTTCGCTGCAGGGAAGGCAATCGGAGACCATGGGAAGCTCTCGAGACCATGTTTTAAGCTCCTCCGACGAGACAACTTCGGATTTTTTGGAGGACTGCTTTTTGGAAGAGCGTTTCTTGCCTTTGGTGACGACGCCAACGACGACGGGTTGAGGGAGGGAGGCAGAGATGACGGTAAGGGTTACCGAGAGTTTGAGTAAGTCGAAGCGGTTGGGGTTTGGGGTTTTGTGGTTGTCGTCTTTGTTGGATTTTGTGGTGGGAATTCAGGAGAAGACGGAAGGGTAATAAGGGGATTTTGGAGGGCTTCTGAATTTGGGGTTTAGGAGAAATGAGGATGAAGAATAACGAAGAAGTGCAAGCCGTGACGCATAAGTGCCCCAATGCCGCCACCACCTCGCGCCTCATCACCTTCGTCTCGTGAGTTCGTCTTCTCGTAGGAAGATCCAGAAACAAACCACAAAATCGCAGAAAGGATTTTATTCAGAAATGATTTTTTAATTGGGGAAGAAAGGATTTTATTCAGAAATTGGCTGCGGGCAACAATCCGGTCGAAGAGCTCACCCCCCTCGCAGAGCTCCATAACGAGGTGAACGACATTGTCGTCCTCACAGGCTTCGCGAAGTGGCACGATTCTGGGACTCTCGGGAAGGTGGTGCATGATGGCGACCTCGCGGCGGACATCCTCGACGTCGACAGTCCTCCTGAGCTTCCGCTTGGAGATGCTTTTGCAAGCGAGCAGCTCGCGCGTGTCACGGTCGATGTAGAGGTAAGTCACGCCGAGCTCGCGGTCCACGAGGTAGCAGTCCTCGATGTTCTCCTTGGGCACGCCAGCGAGGACCGTGATCGGCGCCTTCTGTTTGACAGTCTCAGCCCCGGAACTGCGCTTGCCATGGTGGTTTGCGTTGGAGAAGCTCGATTTGACATCCTCGCGGGCCACGGCGGCCGGGATCTGCAGCAGTTTCCCATGGTAGGAGGAGCGGAGATCGCGGCGAAGGGGAGGGTTTCAGAGGAGATGGTGGACGAGGCGTGCTATCGTTTCACATCATAATGCGGAAACCCTAACCCTAGAATGTGATTTTGAAAAAGAAGGTGTGATTGAAACGAAGGTGACGAAGACGAGACGAAGAAGAAGAGTAAGAGAGTGAGAATGAGTGTGAGTGAGTAGCGAGTGAGGTGAAGGTGGATGTGTGAGGGTGTTTTCGCCATTTCATATATAAATTTAAGGTTTAATACCAAGTAAGCACGCAGACAGTTGTGTTTTGACACCTAATCACTAATTACTGCCAGATCATCATTCCATTAACTCCGTCTGCTTATATTTAACGGAAGGGACTAACTTGACTCACAAATCTACAAGTAAGGATCCATTACAATTACTTTTCTAATGAGGGACTAAATTGAGATTTCCGAACCAAACTGAGGACAAAATTGGGTATTAAACCATTAAAAAAATTTAAAAACTCTATTATGCATTTCTATTTATTATTTACACTAATCTATGGTTTTTCTTTATCTAATATTGTTTATCTCTTATTGATCCTAATAATTCTTTTTATATTTTTAGAAAAAATATGACCAATTGTCCTACCCAATACATTCTAAAATTGAGGTATAGGTTTAACTTTTTTGAAAGTTCTTTATTCATGGATAGAGCATGGTGGGTTGGCACAATCACAATTCACTATTAAGATGATGTTATTTGGAAATAAAGGGTATTAGAAATAATAATAAGATGAGATTGGCTCACGGTAAGAATTTTTTGTAATATAATCCAATCATCACTAAATAAAAAATTTTAAAACTCTATTATGCATTTTTATTTATTATTTACACTAATCCTTGGTTTTCCTTTATCTTTTATTTTTATCTCTTATTTATACTAATACATTTTTTATTATCATTTTAGAAAAATATAAGACCAATTGCCCTGAGAATATATTCCAAAATTGAGGTATAGGTTTAACTTTTTTTTCTTCAATTTTTTCTTCATGAATATAGCATGCTGAGTTGGCACAATCACAATTCAATTTAAAGAATATGGATTGGGTCAGGTTTGGAGTTGGATTCAATTAGAAGATGTTGTTCAGAAATAAAGGGTATCAGAAATAATAATAACAATAAGATGACTTGGGTAACTATAAGAATTTTTTGCAATATTATACAATCATCAATAAAAAAAATAAAAAAAACACTATTATATTATTTACACTAATTCTTGATTATTCTTTATTTTTTATCTCTTATTTATAATAATACTTTTTTATTTTTTTAGAAAAAAAGATGACCAATTGTACTGCACATTAATTCCTTTTATTATTACACTAATCATTGAATTTTCTTTATCTTTTATTTTATCTTTTATTTATACTAATACATTTTTTATCTATTGAAAAAAAAAAGCAATTGTCCTGCATAACACATTCCAAAATTGAAATATATGTTTAAATTTTTGTAAATTCTTTATTCATGAATAGAACATAGTGAATTAGCACAATAAAAATTCACTTTAAAAAATAAATATGGATTGGATCGGATCTCGAGTTGGATCTAATAGGTCGAAGTAGTTCGAAAATCAAAAATATGACAAATAATAATGATAGCATGAGATTGGGTTATTGTAAGAATTTTTAACAATATAACCCAATCATCAATAAATAAAAAACTAAAAAACTCTATTATGAATTTCTACTAATCTTTGATTTTTTTTTATCTTTTATTTTTTATTCCTATTTATACTAATATAATATTTTTTTGTCTTTTAAAAAAAATAAGACCAATTGTCATGAACAATACATCCCTAAATTGAGGTATAGGTTTAATATTTTGTTAATCCTTTATTCATGAATAAAGCATGTTGAGTTGACACAATCACAATTTACTTTAAAGAGTATGAATTGGGTTGGGCATGGAGTCAGATATAATAAGACAATGTCGTTTCGAAATCAAGGATATCAGAAATTATAATAGGATGAGACAGGGACAGTATAAGAATTTTTAGAAATATAACACAATCATCCATAAATAAAAAATTAAAAAAACTCTATTATGCATTTCTATTTATTATTTACACTTATCCTTGGTTTTTCTTTATCTTTTATTTTTTATCTCTTATTTATAATAATACATTTTTTTATCTTTATAGAAAAAAGAAGTCCATATGTCTTGTACCATACATTCCAAAATTGAGGTATAGGTTTAATTTTTTGCCAATTCTTTATTAATGAAAAGAGCATTGATGATTTGGCACAACATAATTAACTTTAAAGAATATGGATTGGGTCGGATCTGCAGTTGAATCTAATAAGAAAATGTCATTTAGAAATCAAGGGTATCAGAAATAATAATAATAATAATAATATTATGAGAATGGGTCACTGTAAGAATTGTTTGCAATATAACCCAATCATCAATAAATAAAAAATTAAAAAACTCTATTATGCATTTCTATTTATTATTTACACTAATCTTTGGTTTTCCTTTATCTTTTAATTTTATCTCTTATTTATACTTATACATTTTTTATTGTCTTTTTAGAAAAATATAAGACCAATTGTCCTGGACAATATATTCCGAAATTGAGGTATAGGTTTAACTTTTTTTTTTCAATTTTTTATTCATGAATAAAGCATGGTGGGTTGGCACAATCACAATTCACTTTAAAGAATAATGATCAGGGCAAGTATAGAGTTGGATTTAATTAGACTATGTTGTTTGTTCGGAAATAAAGGACATTAGAAGTAATAATAAGATGACATTTGGTCACTATAAGAATTTTTTGCAATATTACGCAATCATCAATAAATAAAAAATTAAAAAACACTATTATGCATTTATATTTATTATTTATAGTAATTCTCGATTTTTCTTTATCTTTTACTTTTAATCTCTTATTTATACTAATACATTTTTTTATCTTTTTAGAAAAAAAAAATACCAATCGTCCTGCACAATACATTCCAAAATTAAGGTATAAGTTTAACTTTTTGCCAGTTCATTGTTCATGAATAGAGCATGGTGAGTTGGCAAAATCACAATTCACTTTAAAGAATATGGATTGGAACCGGGCTGAATCTAATAAGAGGATGTCTTTCGAAAATCAAGGATATAAAAAATAATAATAAGATGAGATTGAGTCACTGTAAGAATTTTTTTCAATATAACCCAATCATCAATGAATAAAAGGTTAAAAAACTCTATTATGCATTTCTATTTATTATTTATATTAATCCTTGGTTTTTCTTTATCTTAATTTTTTTATCTCTTATTTATACTTATACATTTTTTTATCTGTTGAGAAAAAAGAAGAGTAATTGTCCTACCCAATACATTCCAAAATTAAAATATAGGTTTAGCTTTTTGTCAAGTCTTTATTCATGAATAGAACATGGTCAATTGACACAATCACAATTCACTTTAAAGAATATGAATTAGGTTGGGTCTGGAGTTGATCTAATGAATCGATGTATTTCAAAAATCAAGAGTATCAGAAATAATAATAAGATGTGATTGAGTCATTATAAAAAAAAATTGCAATATAACCCAATCATTAATAAATAAAAAATATAAAAACTCTATTATGCATTTCTCTTTATTATTTACACCAACATGTGGTTTTTCTTTATCTTTTATTTTTTATCTCTTATTTATACTAATGCATTTATTTTATCTTTCTAGGAAGAAAAGACCAATTGTTGTGCACAATACATTCAAAAATTGAGGTATAAGTTTAACTTTTTTTTCAGTTCTTTATGCATGGATAAAGCATGATGAGTTAGAACACTCACAATTCATTTTAAAGAATATGAATTTGGTCGGGTCTAAAGTTGGATGTAATAAGACAATGTCATTCGGAAATCAAGGGTATTAGAAATAATAATAAGATAAGATTGGATTATTATAAGAATTTTTTTCAACATAACCCAATCATCAATGACTAAAAAATTAAAAAACTCTATTATGCAATCCTATTTATTATTTACATTAATCCTTGGTTTTTCTTTATCTCTTACTTTTTTTATCTCTTATTTATACTAATACATTTTTTTAATCTTTTTAGAAAAAAGAAGATCAATTGTCCTACACAATACATTCCAAAGTTGTGGTATATGTTTAACTTTTTTGCCATGGATTGGGTCGGGTGTGAATTTGGATCTAATAGGACCATGTCGTTCAGAAATCAAGGTATCAAAAATAATAATAAGATGAGTTTGGGTCACTATAAGAATTTTTTGCAATATAACCCAATTATCAATAAATAAAAAATTTAAAAACTCTATTATGCATTTCTATTTATTATTTACATTAATCCTTGGTTTTTCTTTATCTTTTATTTTTTATATTTTATTTATACTAGTACATTTTTTTTAATCTTTTTAGAAAGAAAAAGACAAATTGTTATGCACAATATACATCCCAAAATTGAGGTATATGTTTAACCTTTTGTCAATCCTTTATTCACGAATAGAGCATAGTGAGTTGGTACAATCACAATTCACTTTAAAGAATATGGATTAGGTCAGGTCTCAAGTCGGATCTAATAAGACAATGTCGTTCAAAAATCAAGGCTATCAGAGATAATAATAAGATGAGATTGGGTGGTGCGTTGTTCCGCTATGCATTCAACAAAATACTTCTTGTTCACATCGTCATAATTGTTTAATTACACGTGATACTGTACAATGGAACATCAATCATAATCAGAACCAGAGCAGTGCTCGTGTAGTTGCAGTAATTTATAACAAGGAGCTCTCAGGTAGTGCAACAATTGGTATGATCAAACTGTTATAATAATAATATTAACTAAGTTATTACAAGAAACTAGGTAGTAGCCTTGTGTTCCCTATTTTAAGGGATCATATGAAGGTCCATGTGGGGGAGAAATTTAGACTTTAGCAAACACAATAATTGAAAATTCAACTAAAAGGATATTTATTTTATAGTTTAATTAAGTGCATATTGTTGATTATTGAGATGATTTAAAAAAGAAATAATAAGTTATGTGGAGAAAAGAAAGCAAGAAGAAGAAAATGTTGTGATAACAGGAGTGGAAGAAAGAAAGTGAGAGTGAGGGGCTTGCTGCTGAGAGTGAAAGGAGAAGTGGAAGTGAGACGGGATTAGGATTTTAAAAAATAAAAAGTAAAATTGGTAAAAGTAAAAAGTAAAAAGGGTAAATTTGGAATTTAAAAAAATGGGAAGGTGTAGGGAGAAGATGAGGTGGTGGAGGGAGCATCATTCATTATTTATTCATGAATAGAGAAGGGTGATATAACACAATCTAAATTCAATTTAAAGAATATAGATTTGATCAGGTCTAGAGTTGGATCTAATATGAGAAATCATCAATAAATAAATAATTAAAAAACTCATTATGCATTTCTATGTATTATTTACACTACTCTTTGGTTTTTCTTTATGTTTTATTTTTTATCTCTTATTTATATTAATACATTCTTTTTGTTTATGTTTTTTTTAAAAGAGAAGACCATTTGTTCTGCCCAATACCTTCCAAAATTGAGATATAGATTTAACTTTTTGTCAGTTTTTATTCATCACTAGAGCATGGTGTGTTGGCACAATCACAATTGACTTTAAAGAATATGTGTTGAGTCAGGAATTTGATCTAATAAGATGATGTTGTTCGGAAATCAAGAAAAAGTAATAATAAGATGAAATTGGATCATAATTTTTTTTGCAATATAACCCATTCATCAATAAAGTAAAAAATTAAAAAAATTCTTTATGCATTTATATTTATTATTTACACTAATTCTTAGTTTTTCTTTATCTTTTATTTGTACTAATACATATTTTTTTATCTCTTTTAGAAAAAAGAAGATCCATTATCCTATAGAATACATTTCAAAATTGAGATATAGGTTTAATTTCTTACCAATTCTTTATTCGTGAATAAAACTTGTTAAATTGGTATAATCATAATTCATTTTAAAGAATATAAATTTGGTCAAGCTCTAGAATTGGATCTAATTCGGAAATAAATGATATAAAGAATAATAATATGATGAGATTGTGTTAGTCTAAGAATTTTTTTGAAATATAACTCAATCATTAATAAATAAAAAATTAAAAAACTCTGGAACCGACGAACACAATAAAAGGAGCTACTCTTGCAGTTCCAAATCCTTTTTCATTCTTTTCGGTTTCCCTAATCAAGGATTCGTCCCTGCTGTGTTATGCGTTAATTGTTTATTGTAAGTTCTCTCCTTCCTCGTTGTAATCTCCTCTCTTTTAATTGCTTAAAGCTTTCATTTTCGTATTCATTCGATTTCTTCCGATTCCATCTTGGGTTCTTTCGTCGCACAATTTCTTTTATTAAACAGGTTTTTTTACGCAATTGGGAGTTCGGGAACAATCAATCAATGATATAATGTTTTTGACTTTCGATTTTAATTTTCCATTCTGTCCAATTGTGCTTCTCTGAACCCTAATTTTAGTTTTGCTGAAGAGGATTTTCAATGTTAGGTTCTATCATATCGGACTGGTAACTTTTTTTCATTTCTCAATTAACTTGGTTTTTGTGTGATTGTAACCGACAGAACAATCATTCTAGGAAATACTCATTGCAATTGGGTCTTCTTCAGTTGTCATTGAAAACAACAATGCGGGGCTATGACAATGAAAGAGATGTAAGCATTCCTGACTTTGTAGGGTTTAAGTCAACATTTCCTATTATACTATTATTTGTTCTGTTATTGTCGTCCCTTCTGTTTTATGAGTTTTACGCAACATCTTTTTCTTGATTATAATTCCTATTTGATGGAACCATAGGATTATGATGATTATTACGAAGACGAAGAACAGGAAGAGTATGAAGAAGAGGGTGAGGAAGAGTATGAAGAAGAGGATGAGGAGCCTAGGAAACCTTCAAAGGAAGAAATGGAGTACCTTGAGTTGAGGAAGAAGCTGAAAGAATCAATTAGAAAGCAGATGAAGAAGGAGGGTAGTGGTAGTAGTGCATCGCGCCTGGATGCAACAGACCGAAGGAAAAATAAGCTTCCTTATGATAAGTGAGTCTTGCAACCATATTTTCACCAACAATTTACATGAGTGCTTTGAGGAAGTCTCGAGCTAAAATATCCTATTTTGATTGGGGCTTTGGTTCAAGAATCCAAATTTTTGTTCTTTTTGTAAGTTCGATTGTACCTTCTCTCCTCAGCATTGCCCCTGCGGGGCATGACGACCTTGATCTGATTGATAAAGTTGCTTGTTTATCATAGAAATCTATATGAAATCAGTTGTTTGAGGGATATAATCTCATTTTCTATTTGATTAATATTTATGTTTGTTTCCACCAATATCTGGAAGATTGTTTTTGTGTGCTGGGAGGCAAATTACTAACTAACCACCGTTTTTTTCCTTTTTTTTACATCTGGATAGATGTTTTCATTATCTTATAAAAGGTAAGATGCTCAGTTGACTACTCACAATCCATAAGCTTGTTCTTTTAACTGAGTATTTACTTTTTATATTCATTCTGTGTAATCATTTTATTGTCATAGGTCTGTGTTTAATCTTGCATAGTCTACTTTCTGTATATTTTTAAGATATATGTTATTTTATTTATGCAATTTGTGATTGTGTGGCTCAAGGTGCTGTTACTTTTTTCTTTTGGCTTGTTTGTGTGATATTATTATTCATGCTCTTTATTGATGAACATTGAGTTTGTTTGCATGCTGTTTTCGTAAGTTGAATTTTGCTTCTTGAAATAGTGAAAATATTATCTCCTTGTTTGGTTGCAGTTACGGTTCCTTTTTTGGTCCATCTCAACCAGTTATTGCGCAGAGAGTTATCCAGGAGAGCAAGTCATTGCTGGAAAACCAGCATTTGGCATCTAAGGTTCCTAACCCACATCATGCTGTAAGTTTTTAGCATATCTGTTTCAGTGTTCCCTCATAAAAAAAATTGTATAATATTATTGATCTTTATTTTGTGCTATTAAAATTCCTTTCTTTTTCAAAGGGATGTTGAATATTTTTAAAACTGACTATTTGGGATCTTATATCATTTGGCACCTTATTTCCCATATAGCAATGTGACAAGTAATTGAAAGAGGCTAAGAGCAACAAAAAAAGTTGCATAAGAAACTTGACCTGTCTATTGTTTAAATGTTTTACCTTTCCTGTTTCGCTTGCCCTCTTTTGAGTAGAGAAATACCTTAGTATGCTCTAATGTTTTATGTGGTGGATTTATCAATGTAGTAACTTTTTACTTTAATGCCAAGCTACTGATGCTTTACTCATTATTGTGACCTGGGAAGCTCCCTTGGCAGTGATTCATGTAGTATAGGACTAAAGTGAAATCTGTAAAGCAGCCTGAAGCATCCCCAAAAATAATAGTGTAGCATATTAGTGACCAACGTACCAAACATAAGAAATACAAAGCAAATAATTTCTCTAACATGCTAGATTATAAAAGTTCTCAAAAGTGGATAAGGGGTTGGTCTTGCCATTAAAGATTGAGACAGGACTTCAGCTTGTACTTGTAAATCCACTAGTTGGTCTAATTCTTAGCTTAAACATTAGGCTAGGGTATTATAACATATTTCATCCTATAAAGAATATATCCAGTTTAATTATTGTCATCTATTTTTTCAAAAGTGAATACTTATCTGAATATATATCCTGGAAAGTGAGTTGCTATTATGTCCAAAAGCACTTATTGCCATGCCAAAAGTTTAAGTTGTGAGTAGAGGCTCAACTCATAAACATCTTAAATCAAATGTGCTCCCTCCTATAACCATTTTGATTGAATCTGACCCATAGAGCAAGCATGTACCCTCGTGATCCGTTGGGCATATAAGTTCATATCAAACTTCAGATACAAACATGCACTTGCTCTGATGCCGAATGATATTACAAAGAACACATCACCTTGCCCAAAGCATAAGCTGACAGGTGCAACTCATGAAATATAGCACCCTGCATTGGGTACCCTTTCCTATTTAAGCCATTGGGTATGAGCTGGGGCATTAGGTTGAAACCTGACCCTTAGATCTAATGTACCTTCCCGGCCCTTTGGCTTTGGGCATGTCAATTGCACATTTAAACCCAACCAATTACTCTGAAGTGTGGTAAATACATCTAAACTTTTAAATTTTAACATGATATGAAAGTGGAGTGTTAGATTTTTGACATTTACCCTTGGAGAAGGGTTTGGCACTTCTTGGAAATTCGATTGCTTTTCCTCTTTGTATTTTTTGGTTTCGTAGTTGCAATTGTAACTTGATTTATTATTTATTATCATTATTTTATTATTTGTAACATTAAATCCTAAAGCTTGAGAGGGTAGTGTTAGAATATATTTAGATTATCTTATAATATTATCAGAACTTATTGTGGAGTGTATCAGTAATGAAATTGAAAAACCTTGTGAATTGTTTCTTTATTCTATTATATCTTCTGTTGTTCTCTCTCAATTTAATTAGGTTATTTTTCTTATTGTATGTAGATTTATGCTTGTACCAGTTTATACTAGCACTTGACCTAATGAATTTGTATAAATAAGTATTTGGTTGGGCCATTCTAACATATTAATCCCAATCAATAATGTAGTTAGTATAATTAGTGCTGTGCTAGCTATCATAATATTAAAATGACTTTTTCAAATACTGCTAATATGCAGCAGTTAGGTGCTTTTTAGTTTATTTTTCTCCCTGGAGTATCTTATTAAGTGTTGCTTCCTCTTAATGATATTGTCTACAGAAGAAAAGCCAGAATAAAGCACCTAGTGGGGGATCAAAGTCTTCTTCTCATCATCCACCACCCAAAGTCAGCGAGGTCTTGTCATTATCTGTGTTGAGCTTTGCACGTAACTTTGTGGCTTAGCCTTTATGCTCTAGGTGGCTTTTCTTGTTTATACAGGTGCAAGTTAAAGCCCAGAAACTCAAGAATACTAGAGATTACTCATTTCTTTTATCTGATGATACGGAGCCTCCAGCACCTTCTAAAGCTCCCCCACCTCATAATATGCCTATACGAAATTCTGGTATATTGCTCTTGGCTATGTGTTTATATGGTGTTGAAATGTTGAATTAAAACATGTTATTGTAATTAAGGAAACTTATACAGGATTTTTGCTGATGTTGAAGAGGGACGACCAGCTCAAGTTCCAGCACGGAGTAAACTGCCTCCAATAAGCAATGGTAGCAAGCATGCTCGTGCAAGTCATGAGGAACGGAACCTAGGTTCTGTGGCTGGCCGTTTGCCTCCTAAATCAGGATCTGTTTATAAGACTAGTTCAACCAGTAAGCCTAGTATGGTATCAGCTGATTCTAGAAAACAGCTTGGCAACAACAGTGGTAATGGACCAGGCCGGCCAGTTGGGTCAAATGGCATGTCTTCAAAGATGTCTGTTGGTAACCCTGGGAACAAGTCTTCAACACCTGGTGTAAAAAACCCTGTCAATGGTATGTCAAAATCACTCCCTTTAAAGCCTCATCCACCCGTTTCAAGGCAGAGTATGGAGCAAAGAATTCCGAGGCAGAATGTTGAACACAGAATTCCTAGGCAGGGCTTGGAACAAAGAATTCCTAGGCAGGGCTTGGAACAAAGAATTCCAAGGCCGAGCAATGAACAAAGAAATCCGAGACCGAGTATGGATCAAAGAAATCCGAGACCGAGTGTGGATCAAAGAAATCTGAGACCGAGTGTGGATCAAAGAAATCCAAGGCCGAGTGTGGATCAAAGAAATCCAAGGCCGAGTGTGGATCAAAGAAATCCAAGGCAGAGTATGGAACAAAGGAAAGACATACGAGAACTAAATAGACCTAAAATGATACCAAAACAACCTGTGGCATCATCAAAACCACAGGTGTGATGCTATATACATTTTGTTTACTTACACATGGGTCCCTCATATTGTGGATTTTTACCTTTAATATATATCTCAAGTGCTCACTCGTTTTGCAGATAAGTAGGCCACTTAAACATAATTCAACGCATACTGCTTCACAAGATCATCGTCCCAAGCCTAAGGTTCGGAGACGGCCCTTTGATGAGGAGGAGGATGAAATGGATATCAGTAACATGATCAGATCAATGTTTAAGTGAGATTTTTGTTTTCCAAATTGACATGCAGATAACGTTGATTATTCTGAGCCACTAATGATCATTTGTTGGACCATTTGCAGCTACAACCCCAAGAAGTTTGTTGATGACGATGATGATGATGATATGGAGGCAGGCTTTGATGAAATCATGATGGAAGAACGGAGGAGGTTTGTTTCTTTCTGATTTAAATTGAACAATGTGATTTCTTAATATGTTCAGTCCTGATTTTTAGTTGTTCATTAAATTGAACTCAAGCTAATGCATAGTTTTTCTTTTCCTCATTTTAAATCTAAAAGTTGGCCTTACACGAGATTTAATGATGCTCACATATTATTCTTCCCATAGAACTAAATGCATGCGTCGAATAATTTGGTTTCCCTTTCATTTCACTACATAACTGTTACAAATCATACTGTTGTCATTTATTCATATGATTCTTCCTTCATAGTAGTAATTTTTTGGGTTGTCGATGATTTCGTGTAATACACATGCAGTGCCTTAATTGCTAGAAGGGAGGATGAGGAGCAACTTAGATTAATTGAGGAGGAAGAGGAAAGAGAGAGAAGAAGACGAATGGCGAAGTTAAAGAAACGGAAGTTTGGTGAGTAGCAGTATTACCACCAAGAGTATCGTTTGACTTCCAAAACATGTCATTGTTTTTGGTATAATGAATATTCCCTTTTTTTCCAAAGGGTAGTTGAATCATGGGATTAAATTATTCAATTCATCAAATGAGAAGATATAAAATGGTTTGCCCTCACGTTCGCTTTTTTCAATTTGAATTGTATGGAAAATATATACTGTTGTGCAAACGCAGTTTCGATTAGGGGGCAGTGGTAGGTTTGCATTGTAAGCTTTACACATTGATTGACCGTCATTATACCCAATGGATTGATTGGAAAGTGAGAGATTGTTTAACATTGTGCGTCATTTATTATTCTGTTACAGTTTTTCTGAACAATTTAGATTGAATTACTGAGTGTTGGTAGCTACGCAAACTCATAGTCTTCGTGTTTTTTGGTACAAAGATGACAATCAGGTCTGAAGTTTGGATTTTGTTCACACTATCAAATTCCTGCAACTAGGCCGACTTTAGAGGAAGTAAACACTTTGTTTTTTCCTAAAATTCTAACAAGGTTTTTGGTCTGTCTATTATACCTTTGGACTTTGGATTTGTTTGGATAGAAATAGAGTATAAGGAAATAGAAAAGGAAAAATAAATTTAAGTTTGAAATTTACAGATTTTTTTTGTAAAAATAGAGAGGAACATTATTTTTGAGAAATTAGTTAAAAGGACGGAATTAGTGGAATAATTTTTAAAGTTATAATGTTTTTTTTAAATTAATTTTAGATGAGCAGATAATATAATTATAATTTTAAAAATATATATATAACTTTTCTTGCAACGTGCAAACAATTGTTCAGGAACTCTTTCGTTTCTTTATCTTATTCTTTTGGTATTTGTGGTGAAGATCTTTTAGGTTTACTTTCTTAAATATAGATTGAAGGGAGAGAAATTGAATAGATTTGGATATATTTGAAAGTAATATTTGTCTTTTTTTTTTAAAGAATTTGGAGTAAAAGTGAGTAAATTTAAATGTAAAATTTAGGAGTGATTTGATTAATCAGATTAAAAGAATATTTTAATAAATTAAAATGAGACTAATTTACTTTATAGTAAAAATTAATATATTATTATTATTATTAATAAATATTATTATTATTAATAAATATTATTATTATTAATGATTATTATTATTTATTATTATTTATTATTATTACTATTAATGATTATAAGTATTAAATGTGGGATTCTAATTAAATTATTATTTGTATTAAAATATAATTAAATTATTAAATTAATTAAATATATGTCCTTCATAATACTAAATGTTTTATATATTTTTAAATTAGTTTGATATACAAACCTAAATTTATAAATTAAATAACTAAATTAATTATTTTTAATTAATTTAACATGCATTTTGAATCCTTTATTTGTCATTATTCTTTGCAATATATTTGATTCAATATAACTATACTTGATTAAAACTAAAATTATGAATATCTAAATAGTACAACAATTAAGGACAATTACATTTTCTATAATATAATATGAGTTTTAATAACTATCGATAACTTATCATTATAACTACTAATTTTTCATAAACCGTTTAGTTGAGATCAAACATTCTTGCCTAGTTCAATAATGTCTGATCGAGCTTCTCGACGTCTTTGTTGAGCTCGAAAGCATGATGGTCAACTTGTTGTTTTTGTTTCTTCTTTTTCTTTGTATCGACATTTGAACATTAATGTAACACTGTTACAATCTTTAACACTCAAACACAATGTTAAAACTATTACATGTGTAGCTTATATAATTCCAAGCATGTTAGAATCGATTCCAACTCTATCTTATATATGTGGAATTAATTACAACCTCAATGTAATTGATTTCAACTTCTTTTCATTGGCTATGAAACATGTTCCAACTTGTATGTGAATGATTCCCTTTCTGGAATGCTCCTCCTTTAATCTCCAACAAGATTTAGAAGCTATGTCTTCGTGATGATGTAACCTTATCATATATCATTCAGTTGAAGATTGTTAACTATGAACCATGCACGACACACACCTAAGACAATAACTCACCTCAAATTAACTATTCATTATGTCTTTAAGAATCTCACACTACTGAAAACAACTAAAATAACAAAAGATGCATTCACATACCATGGACATCAATAAAGTGTGATATGTAACGAGAATATAATTATATTTTCACTTTTATCACAAAAATTCCCTTACTTGAAAAGAGATATGAAAATTCTTGCCTTGTGCTAATCCTCTCATTTTCTTGCTCTCAAATCTATCAAAAAAAAAAAACATATACATCATCATAGATTATTCCTTTCTTGAATACATTGTCTTACTCTTAAGAGAACACAATCATAGTATGATATTGAGCATATTAGGTGTACAAAAAATTATAATGAACGTGATCGTAGTTAATTATGAAAGTGGTCACCCGTTAAATATAATTTCGAATTGTTAGGCTAACTTCTAAGAAGTACATTTCACTAAATCTTATTATAACTAAGCAAAACACATTGCCTACTTAAGATTTACTTCGTATCTAATGCTTCTTTGTTGTATAATATTATTTTGATCTTTCCTAATGTAACTAACGTTTTTTTTTTATTTTAAACGCAATGAACAAAATAGCTTTGATTTAGATGGTGGAATTCTTTTGTGCCCAACTTAAGTTTAAATTTTAGTTCTTGCTCTATTTTAGTATTCTATTTTTTTCATAACATTTTTCTTTATTTACTTGCAATAAATAAACAAAATCGTTAATCTTTAAGTTTTTTAATTGTTTAACTTCATTAATAATCTTTGTCATTTGAGAATCAAAATTGAGATGAAAAACTTGTCAAAGACCTAATTAAAGTTTTTTTTTTGTTTTCTTCACATACGTGAGTTCATCCATATGCTAACAAGACAACATTAATGTAGAGGGGGTTAAGTAAAGTAGTTGGAAGTCTTATACAGGCTAATTTGTCTAAGTATTCGATGCTACATCTAGTCCCTAGTTTAAATGTCTGTACAAAAGAGGTTTTGGAAAGTAATTATAGAAGAAAGATGAAAACACCGATTTCTTATGCACAAAAAGATAGATATTTTTCTTGTTATGATGCTAAATCGCCAATATGTAAAGCCAAGATTGAAAAAAATCATAAAACATGTACTTTTAAGACAATGACTTTCAAGTCACTAGAAAAACTCACTTAATGCATAAAAAATAAAAGTTACGAAATAAAATTTACTTTAAAAGTTGTACAAAGGTTGATGTTGAGAAGAGACATGTACTAAGTTTGAAGTTCAGGGCGAATGTGAGGTTGAGGTTGAGGGTGATTATGAAACTGGGATTGATAGTAAGAAGGAAATTAGGCTAAGGCTAGGATTGATAGTAAGAGGGAGAATGAGACTAAAGTTCAGGGTCAAAATGAGAATGAAGCTTAAAATGTTATGGTGAATGAGGTTTTGATGTTCTAGATAAAAGTTGGATTGAGGTTGAGTTTAAGTCTATTAGTGAGCATGTAAATAAGTTTGTGAGTGGAAATTATAAGTGGTATGCGTGCTATGGTCAGTTACCAACAATCAATTTTTGACAAATTAAGAAAAATTAAGGACAAACATAGTTGTAGTAGATAATTTAAAGTTTATTTACTTAGTTTTAAATGGTTAAGGTAAGTTAGAGTTTTGCATACTAGAAAATTCAAATGTAAATGTTGTTGGCATATGTAATAAAGTTGTTTAGAAATGAAACACAATGATTAAAAAGTCTATGGCTCACAGGGTAATGATAGTAGCATCAAAGCATGTGGGTTCATATAAAGAACAATATAAGAGAATGTATGATTATGCACGTGATTTTTGTTGAGATCAAATCTTAAGTCAATAATGAAAATAAAAGTTGAAGAAAATGATGGTATGACAATATTTAAGAAATTTTACAAATATTTATTTTTCTGTCATGTCAGTCTATCATTAGTTTGGATGAGTTATTTTTTTTAAAGTTTACTATGGAGATGAAATGTTATTTGTAGTGGGAAGGAATGATAATGATCAATTTGACTAACAAAATGTGTGTATTGCATTTTGGTGTATTTTACATAAACTAAAATGATGCTCTAAGTATTTGTTGCATTTAACATGCTTTGTTTTAAATTTGAAAAAAGTTTATTGTCTGAAATATTATGACTTTTACTTGAAGTTGATGAATGATTTTTGCGTTTGTCATTTGTATTCAAACTTTAGGAAAATAATTTTGGGAGAAAAATCTCAAGAGGTTGATGTGATAAGCAATAACAAATACACTTCCATAGGCACGTGAGAGAGATGAGGGGGCATCAAAGAGGTTAATGTTAAGGCATTCAAAAACCACATAATTTTTTAGCCATGTCTTGCGAATTAAACAACATCATTTCATTGTTATAGTATGTAGACAACTTGTTATGTTTCATTGTCTTTGAAATATGTTTTGGTCAAGATATAGGTTTATCCCTAATGCTATGTGTGACACAGTTATAAACAATATGCACGAGAGTTTGAATGATGTCATTCAAAGTGCAAGAGTTAAACCCATAATAACCATGTTGAATATATAACTTCCTTTCAAGAATCCATCTGTTCAAAATTTGAAAATAGATTGTAAAAGGAATCTTAAGAAATAAAGTTTTGGATAACAAGGTGGTTATTATATATATATATATATATATATATATATATATATATATATATATATATATATACATTTACATTTTATTTGGGACTGTCTCTATTGATGTGTGACTCTTATATGTGTAACAATTAGTCTGCAAAAAATTTATTTGAGGTCATGCACGTTAGAATGATTGGGGACAGATTTGTGGTTAACTTAGACAAAACAAAAGTGTAATTATAGAAAATGTATGATTAGTGGAATCCTTCACTAGTGTTGAGATAAAATTATCTAGATAAACTAGACTGTCTACCAACCTATGTTTTGAAGTTTATCAAACAACATTCAACAAAATAATGATCATAAGATATAACGTCTAAATGTTTGGATATACAAAAGGACTATACTGATGAAACATGTGTCTATCAAATATAACAATATATCCAGTGCATCGGACAAGATAAATGTCTATAAAGAATACAATGTTTGAGGTAAATTTTGTCTAAATAAAAACAACGTTTGATATAATTGAAACATAATCTATGTGAACGTTAAGCTAAACATTGATGCTTAAAATTCAACATATAAACGTGGATTTCCACCAAGCGTCTGAAAGAATGTGCTATCTAGGATATCATAATAATGTACTAAATGCCATCAAGAGATACACAATTATTTGATATCTCAAACATGCCCAAGGCATAATACACAAAAAGTGTCAAATGCTATAGAACTTATAACACAATGTTAATCACCATATCGCTTGAACAAAATGACAAGGCATATGAACATCAAGTACTGTTAAGCATTGCTAAGTGATATACTTGGGCCTAGACGACATTATGAAACAAAAGGCTTAAAATATCACATCATAACATACCAAACACTTTGTCTACGAAAAATGTTTTTATCAAAACATACTGACACGTGACAATATGTCTTGAACACACAACATGCTTAACGATCATCAATGTTTAAAACATTTAATGTTGTACGAAAAAATGTCTCTCTACTTACATGCTTTGTTCTTGTTATCTGTGGAGGTAATGTCAATACTAAAGCTTTATTCAGAAGCGGCGCACAAAGGATAAAAAGTCATTGAGAGATAAGAAAACATTCTTAGAATGTTTCCTCAAGCTTTGGACTAAAAGGGTCTACAAGCTACATTTAAATGAAATCACTGATAAAGCACTATCATGCTGCAACGTAGACCTGAGTCTGACTTTTTGCCTAAAAAAACTATGAAGTCTATCTAGAAGTTAACTCTGTGTCCAATAGTCATTTCTTAAGAGGGCTATATAAAGAAGATCCATTAAAGAGAAGAAGTTGTTGAAGTTGGAGCAGGTGAAAATAGAAAAGAGAAAAGGAGAAAGAGAAAAAGAGAACATACTCAAGAACGATCATTAAACCTTATCTCTACTCTGCCTCAAACATATATCATTTGATTCTCTTCAACCTAAGAGGAAGAACCTCATATGGTTACAAATTGTATTATATTGTATTAATCATCTTCTTGAGAGTTGTTCAAATTTGTATTTGTAATCAAACATTGATTGTGTTTGTATTAAAACAATTGTATTGAGCTATATGTACTAGTCAAGATTGACTAGGAAACCAGGAGTGGTTGGCAATGCTCGGTTGTAAACTAGGAGTAGTTATAATACTTGACAACTAGAAATGGCTAAACTCGGACTAGTCAGGATTGGCTAGGGGTACCAGGAGTGATTTAAATACTTGGACACTAAGAGTGGTTAAACTCGAACTAGTCAGGATTGACTAGGGGACCAAGAGTGGTAATAATACTTACAACCAGGAGTATATTAAACTCAGTTGTAATCTTGGATAAGATTAGTGGAACCTCTCAAGAGTTCTTGATGGAGATTGGACATAGCTCAAGCTGAGTAACCCAGTATAAAAGCACTTGTGTTTTTATCTATTCTAGTTGAAAAGCTTTCCTTAAATGCTTTATGAAAATATAATCTTTTAACAACTATAGTAAATTGTATAACCCCTGCTATGGTTTGCGAAAGAGTTTTTAAAACATTATTCAAACCCCCTATTTATAGTGTTTTTCATGTACTTCAATTGGTTCAAAAAAACAACATTTAAAGAAACATATAGTTCAATCATCTTTTAGTAAATGGTCAACATGTGTAAGAGATACCTTCATGCCCCAATATACCATCACCAATTAAAAGGAGATTTCTTAGAAAATGCTACATGTCTTCACTAAACTTAACATAATCACATCTACATTTTACAACAATTTATGGAGATTTCAACAACACTAACATCATAATTATTTTAATTGTACTAAGAAAACAAACCATCACTAATAACCATTGAACCCATTCTCTAGAAAATTTTACAGATTTCTCTAGATTATATCTTCTTTGTCTTACTATAATTGCATCATTTTATCACTAACATATTCATTGCATCATTTTAAATAATTGCACCTTGTTAGATATATTATCTTTGTTTATCTTTAGTTAGTTTGTTATTATTCTTTATTTGTTTTGGGCTTAACCCATATTTCTTCTATTATAAATATAGTACCCTGTGTGTATATTCAACACAAGAGAGATTAATCTCATATATACTTTTCACTATATTCAACATGTTATTTAGAGTCTGGTTCCTTTTGAGAAAAAAAATTTATGTTGCTTCTGCCACTACACCCACCATAACCGTTGGCAGTGTCGTCTACCGTTGCTACCGGTGTTGTCGCCATCTACCATTGCCATAGTTGGAGTTTCAATTTTGTTCGACGACCACATGGTTTTGATCGCCTTGGTCAGACGACCATCGTGTAGTCAATAGTTGCCTGAAGAATTTTGTAGTTCCCTAGAATGTCTTTTTCACTGTTATCCATTGTTTGTTGTCGTTATCCACCATGATACTCTATGAAGGAGAGTCTATTTCTAGGTACTTTGATGAATAAAAGAGACCATTCCTTTTAGTCCCTACAATCTATCATTGTTTGTCACTACATGTCTCATCTGTTATTGGTGACAATTTAGTCCTTGTAGTCTATTGTTGCCCACCACTACAACCATCATCTGTTGTTGATGGCAACCTACTCTGATGTAGTTTGTTACTTTCAACCCCTGCTGGCCATTGTCCATTACTAATGGTAGTCTTCTTTGTCAAAGTCATCTTAGTTGAAGTTTTACAATTGTCCACCGCTGTCCAATATTATTCTGCATAGTTTTTAGTATTCCTCTCTCCTTTCATCCATCGCTTCTTCATCTGTTGTCTTTTATGACCTCTCTTCTGTAACTGATGTGTTTGACCTATCCATATACAATTTTTGTCCAGCGAAAAAGATGAATTTTGTTAGTTTATTTATAGTCGTGGTGACTCTTCAACAATGGTCTCTTTATCCACTAGATTTCAATAATGCATTTCTCAACTACAATTTGCAATAAGAGATTTATATGGATCAACCTTCTAGATTTTTTGTTTAGGGAGAGTTTTTTGGGTTGATATTTGGTCTTTTATGTCATTTTCCTAGATCAGTAACAATTTGGTGTTACTCGAGTGTAAGAGGAGATATTTTCACCAAGTCTTTATTGATTATATTAGTAACAAACTTGGTACATATGATTTGTATGCACCAACTTGAGGAAAATGTTAGATGTATTATCTCTATCTTTTATCTTTAGTTGGTTTGTTATTATTTCTTATTTGTATTTAGGGCTTAGCCATATTTCTTCTATTATAAATAAAGTACCCTATATGTATATTCAATCCAAGGGAGATTAATCCTATGCATAATTTTCATTATATTCAACACACATCACCATAACACAAATGAATAATTATTATTAACAAATCCTCACAAAAATAAAGTTTTATAAATATATTATTGTAGTTAGGACAATTCTAAATTTTTTTCCTACCATAACAATTCTAATTATTCTCAAAACTTTGACATCTTGTACCATTAATTATGGATACTGTTTGTACGTAATTAATTATTTTTAAATTTGTATACAATAGATAAATATTTTTTATTTACATACAAATCTTATATTATTATCTATGGATATTATCCTTCGCAAATTTTTTGTTCTAAAACGACAAATATATATACAAAAAAAATTAGTAGAAAATATTTTTTTTGTTATCTACAAAGAAATCTATATATAACTTAGTTTTATATATATGTACATAAAATTCGTATATAATACCTATATTATCTATGGATTTAAATTTGTAGATAAATATGCAAGTAAATCACAATTTTCTTGTAACGTGCAAATGAATGTTATCTCTGCACCTTTATTTTCCACCACTGAGAGAAACTACAAGTGTTTTGTATCTCCAACCATTCCAACCGCGGGAGAAAATGAAGGGAATTAAATAGATAAGAAAGAATAGAAACAACTTAAAAACAAAATTAAACAAAAAGAAAGAACAAAAATAAGAGAAATGAAAAGAAAACAAACACAACCATCTCCATAAAAGAAACTACTTTGCCACATCTTCCTTTGCAATTCAAGTTCAATCATAAACAATGCCTAATGTGTCCGTTCGAACATGCTAAACCACATTAACACTAATCTAACATAAATAATTAGATCCTTATAAAAAAATATAAGAATCAAGTTGCATTAAAAATAAATATAGAAAATATTGAATAATTAATGTAAATATAAAAACGAAACATGTTATTAAGTTTTTAAAATGTTAAATAGAGTAGTTAAAGAATAGTTTTATCATCATTACTAGTAATCTAATATTGAATTACCTTTTGAAGATTTAAAGTTATCATTTATTAATATACAAAAAATGAAATATTTGTATTATGAAAATTGGTAATAATTAATGAACACACTTTCATCTCAAACACTTTTTGCAAGTCGCATCGTCTCTCCTCGTGTAAGTCCACAAAACTTGGGAGTAATAGAATGTGAGCGGAACCACACAGATGACGTGTTGCCCATTTCCCATAATCTCATACTCAAAGTGCGTTCATGTTGGCCGCAATCTCTCTCTTTCGATATATGCATTTATTTATGAAGTGAGTGATTAATTGCTGAGTCAGGAAAGTGATGAGATTGGGTTTTGGTGATTCGAACAAATCCACGTTTGAGCTACACTCTGTCTAGTTGGCTTTGTTACCTTTGTCCCATTCCTATCCCAAACTTTCTTGTGGCTCTCTCCTTCTCCCAGATTCAATTGCCCATTTTTGTTTTTAACTCCTTAGATTCTCCGCCACCTGAACATTACCCATTTCATGCCCCACACCTGTACTCCCTTTTCAATTAACCACACGAACCAAATTTTTCTGTAGACACCATCCTGCTTTTTCTGATTCCTTTCAGATTCTTTTAACTAACGAACTAACTTTCTGTGAATCAAAGGTGTTGGGTTTTGTTCCCTTTTCACCCTGCTTTTCATCGGAGTGTCTGGGCACTTCTAGCGTTCGGTAAGATTCAAGATTTAGCACAAATTCAAAACTTAGTTTATTGAATCAATGAATGCTCTGGCTTCATGTTGTTTGATTGAAAACTAGTGTATGTGAGTGTCTTTTCTTTCTTCTTTTTCTTCTTCTTTATGTTTAATTATCTCTAGTTAGATGATTGCTGACACGTATTGTATTTTTATTTATGGTTTTGAATTACGGTAATTGTGGTTTTGGAGAATTCCGCAACAGCAATTACCATGCCTTTTACTTTTGCTTTGTAATTCTGGTGTGGTGACAATGCAATCCTGTGTAACAAAAATTGCGACTGCAATTTAAAGCCAAAAGAGAGTGAAAGGTGTCATCTTTCATCTTTTGGTGTCTGAACACCAAATTTCTCTTGTGAGCTTTCGGATTCTTTTCTCCTTTAATACTTCGTGGCATCAAGTGGAAAAAGGGGATGGACACATATAGATTGTATGTTGAGGGGCTATGAAATATTGTATATGGCCTTAAATAAAGCTGGTGGAAGAGAATGATTGTTTTTGCTGATTCTAAGCTATCCCATGCTGATGTTGTTATATACTTATCTGTCTAACTACCCCTCTTAATTTATTATCTGTCAAATGTGAATGGATTCTCTCCTGCCTATCCTTTTACATTAATGAAGGTGAGAGCTCTGAAAACTTTCAACTCATTTGGTGAATATGATGGAGCATGTAATAAGCTGATTTTCTGTAGTTTATAAGTTGTTGTTGCATGCTATACTTTCCATGTAAATCATTGAACACGAACCAGAGAACCTGGTGTTGCATATATGAAAATGTATCTCTCGGGATATCTTAAATTATTTTGCCTTTGCAATTCTTGTGTGGTAAACTTGCATTGATGAAATAGCACACATAATTAATCAATAAGGTACATAGTATGGGAAGAACTCAATTTTTAACTTTCGCTTTAGCTATAGTCCTATTCAAAAGGAAAATATGGGGTATGTTTCTACTGAGTTCCCATCCTACACTTAGTGCTTTGTATGGTTTAGGGAAATAAATAATTTTGAGCAGACAGAAATAAGTTGGTCTTGCTGGTTTAAGAGATTTAGAGAAGAATTTATTTGAAATTACTATGCTACACTACTATAGTTTACCTACTTGCACTCATCTCTCTTCTCACATCTTCTCTGTTTATTTTCAACCAAATATTTTAAACTTTTACTTTATTTTCCACGTATTTATGCTCGTCCTTTCTATTTCTATCCATCATATTTCTTAGGTCTCTATACTTAATAAGTTCATTTTTTGGTTGAGAAAATAGAGGTTTTGTATGAATTGTTAAGTTACAATTTCGTTAGTTTGCACTGCACTTCCGTTTGTTTAAATAAAAATCCTATTTGATTTGCTACAAAACAAAAGCTTGATGTTTTTTGTTATGTCCCATATTGTTTAAATTGACTGTTTTCTCAAGGATCAGACTTTTCGTTGGGTTCTTTATATTAAACCATTTTATATGTTGATGTTTCATGGTCTAAATAATTTGTTTCCCATTTTCCCTCTTTGGAATTTATGTTTTGCAGATGGGAGATGTGGCTAAGGACCTTGCAGCTGGAACTATTGGAGGGGCAGCACAGTTGATATGTGGACACCCCTTTGACACCATCAAGGTCAAGCTCCAAAGCCAGCCTGTACCACTCCCCGGTCAGCTTCCCAAGTATTCAGGTGCATTTGATGCTGTCAAGCAGACAATAGCATCAGAAGGGCCAAGGGGTTTGTACAAAGGTATGGGTGTTCCTCTTGCTACAGTAGCAGCTTTCAATGCTGTCCTGTTTACAGTGAGGGGACAGATGGAAACATTAGTGAGGTCCAATCCTGGTGCTCCCCTCACAGTGAATCAGCAATTTGTCTGTGGAGCTGGAGCTGGAGTTGCTGTTTCCATTCTTGCATGCCCAACTGAATTGATCAAATGCAGGTCTGATGGTGTTCTTCTTGTCATGATCCTCTTTAATATCATTTTCTTTCTCTTTTTTCTTTCTATCAGCTTCTATAGTTTTGTAGTGGTTTTGGAATCTTTATTTCCTTTTCTCTTCATAGAAAGTATGGCTTGAATTTTGACCTGTTTTATTAATTTGTTTACTATAAAGTATCTCTTTTTTAGGTGCGTATAATATCTTCAACAAACTTCATTCCCTTCTCAGTTAACGTAAACCAGATTGTCATTAAGAAAAACCAAATGAATACTAGCTACAGATTACTCTTTATTAACTTTTCTTGTTACTTAGACATGACCATAGGTACTCCAAATATGAAGTGATCTTATACTTGACTTTTTCAATCCATGGTGAATATCATCAGGTTGCAAGCTCAAAGTGCGCTTGCAGGCTCTGAAACAGCTACTGTGGCTGTTAAGTATGGAGGGCCAATGGATGTGGCCAGGCATGTTCTATCAGAAGGGGGAACAAGAGGTCTTTTCAAGGGCCTGGTTCCCACAATGGCTCGAGAGATACCAGGAAATGCTATAATGTTTGGTGTATACGAAGCATTAAAGAGAAAGTTTGCAGGAGGAACTGATACTTCTGGCCTAAGTAGAGGTTCTCTGATTGTTGCTGGAGGCTTGGCTGGAGCTTCTTTCTGGTTCATTGTTTACCCAACTGATGTTATTAAGAGTGTGATTCAAGTAGATGATTACAGAAACCCAAAATTTTCTGGTTCATTTGATGCATTCAGAAAGATTCAAGCTTCACAGGGCTTCAAAGGCTTGTATAAGGGTTTTGGTCCTGCTATGGCCCGAAGTATTCCTGCAAATGCAGCATGCTTCTTGGCATATGAGATGACAAGATCAGCTCTGGCATGATTAATTCTTATAGCAGCTTTAATATCAATCAAATTCTCAAGTTTCTTTTTTCCTTTTTCTTTTCGTTCACTGAACATATTTTATTCCATGCGTTGACATAAAACCGCACAAGCGCGTCTTCTGTTATTTGCTTCAATCAACGACCGATTCTTTCACCTCTAGTAAAGTAAACATTTTTCAGTTTCAGGTGCCACATACACATTATACACTCTGAATAACATGTTAACTGCATTACTTTAAAGACAAGAGAAAATTGTCCGAGGAAACAAATTGTCATCTCTTTGGATTGACTTGTACTATTCTAAAATTGTAAGATACTTGGTGTGCTTGGAAGTGGTTATTTGCATTTGTTGTTTTTTCCATTTGTGGACTCGACTAGTGCTAACAATGTAAAAAAGCTCAAGATCATTTTGAAAGAAGAAATAATGTAACAGTGTTAATGTTTTATGCTGAACTAATTATACAAGAGGAGTGTGATACTCATCACCAAACCAGAACTGAATCTAGCTCTGTAGTTGTTGTTGAGTCACCATATTGCACATGTCAAATTCTAGAATATTTCTGTAGATTCAGGATATTGCTATTTTTTTATCTTTTTATTGCTTTAATATATTTGGTTTTGTTTTTCTCGGAATAATGTGACGTCACACCCGCTAAACTGATGTTTTCAGTGCGATAATGATGCTTGGCGGTGCAATGTAATAAAAAAGAAATACTTCAGGGAAAGAAAACAAAAACAGAAAAAAAAAACTCTATCTCTTTTCCCTTCTATAAAATAAAAAAAAATATTTTATTATTTTTATTCATATCAATTAAATTTTCTTTATTTCTTGTAGCAATCTAATATTCTAAAAAAAGAAATAAAAAATAATGTACTAAAAATTAATCTAGAAGATCATACATTTATTTTCTCTAATTAGAAAGATTTTATAATATTTTCTCTAGTTAAGAAGATTATATAGATACTTTTTCTAATTACAATATTTTTCCTCAAATTATAAATGAATATCAATAATTCTCAACTTTTCTACAAGATCTTGAAATCTACCCAGAGAGAGTCCTTTTGTAAAAATATATGCTATCTCAAGCTCCGTGAAAACATGAGTTGTAATCACAAAGTCTTTATCTAGTTTATTTTTGATGAAATGTCGGACCATTTCAATGTGTTTGGTCCTACTTAGAATTGAGAGAGAAACTGAAAATATTTTATTATTATTGTTCACTTAACCCTAATACACATACTACCCTATTTAAGGGATAGTAGATCAACATAAAAAAGGAAAAACATAAGGCTCCTAAAAATCCCACTCTAAAAAGCCCACTAGAAAATACATTATATTTCAACACTCCCCATCAAGCTAGAGCATATATATCATATGCACCAAGCTTGGAACATATAAATTGAATTCTAGGCCCCCTTAGAGATTTGGTCAGAATGTCTTCGAGTTGTTCATTAGAGTTGACAAACTCAGTAACAAGTTCCTTGGACAACAACTTCTCTCTAATAAAATAACAATCAATTTTTATGTGTTTTGTTCTCTCATGAAACATTGGATTGGAGGCAATATGAAGGGTTGCTTGGTTGTCACAGTACAGTTTCACGACTCATTTTCACAAAATTTCAATTCTTGAAGAAGTTGTCTGATCCACACAAGTTCACATGTAGTTAAGGCCATAGATTGATATTCAGCTTCAGCACTAGATCGAGCAACAACACTTTGTTTCTTACTTTTCCAAGATACAAGGTTCCCTCCAAGTAAAACATAATATCATGTAGTAGATCTTTGATCAATTGGAGAACCATCCCAATCTGCATCACAATATCCTTCGATCTGAGTGCTTCCCTTGTTCTCATACAACAATCCTTGTCTTGGGTTTCCTTTTACGTATATGAGAATGCGAATCACTGCATTCCAATGGTCAACATGTGGATTTTGCATAAATTGACTCAACTCTCACTGGATAAGAAAGATCAGGTCTTGTTATGGTAAGATAGATGATTTTTCCAACCAAACTTCTATATCTCTCTGGGTCTGAGAAAGGTTCACCTTGATCTCTCATTAACTTTTAATTAGAGTCCATAGGACTATCAATGGCCTTGCAATTTGTCAGACCTATTTCCTCTAAAATATCAAGAGCATATTTCCTTTGTGAAATGATGACACCTTCTTTTGAATGTGCCACTTCAATACCAAGAAAATATTTTAGACGACCCAAATCTTTACTCTGAAAGTGGTTGAACAAATGATTCTTTAATTGAGTAATTGTAGTGACGTCATTCCTTGTAATAACAATATCATCAATATATACCATGAGATAAACACATTTGTCAGGAGAAGAATGACCATAAAACACTGAATGATTTGCCTCACATTGTTTCAATCCAAAATTTTGCACAATCCGACTAAATTTACCAAACCAAGCTCGAGGTGATTACTTCAAGCCATAGAGGGAACAACGTAATTTACAAACTAACCTAGACTCCCCCTGAGCAACAAACTCAGGAGGTTGCTCCATGTATATCTCCTCTTTAGATCACCATGATGAAAGGCATTTTTAATGTCGAATTGGTAAAGTGGTCACTAACAAATGGTAGTCATAGCAAGCAAAATACGAACTGTACTAATTTTAGCCACAGGAGAAAAAGTATCACAATAACCAACGCAACAAACTTGAGTATATCCCTTAGCTACTAGACGAGCTTTTAGATGATCAATTTCACCAGTAGGACCAACTTTAATAGCATAAACCCATCGACAACCAATAAGCTTCTTACTAGGAGGAAGAGGGACAAGGTCCCAAGTACCATTGTGGTCAAGGGCCTGCATTTCATCAACCGTGGCTTGTCACCATCCAGGATGATCAAGTGCCTCATGAATATTATTAGGAATCTTAAGGGAGGATAAGGAGGAAACAAAAGAGAAATAGGGAGGAGACAAACGATGATAACTTAAAAAATTATAAATAGGATATGGATTACGAGTAGAGCGAATACCTTTCCGAAGGGAAATGGACAATTATCATCTAAGTCAAGAGAAGGCGAGGAGGATGAAGGATCCATGGTCTGGGGAGTTGATGGAGGAGGATCTGAGTCTCGAGGATCTTCAGTGTTCTGAGTTTGAGATTGTCTCCGACGCTGGTATGTGAGAAGAGGTGAAGGAACAATGTCATTCGCATTTTGAGTTTGAGGTACAGAAGTAGGAATAATTAGGGGATCACATGATGGTAGAGAAAACATTTGTTGAACAGATGATCAATCCTCCATGGAGGACAAGAAAAAAGGTTTATCCTCAAAGAATATGACATCAGTAGACATATAATATCTCTTGGTGGAGGGAGAATAACATTTATACCCTTTTTGAAGACGAGAATATCCCAAGAAGACACACTTAATAGCTTTTGTGGAGAGCTTATCAAGACCTGGAGAAACATTATGGACAAAACACGTACACTCAAATACACGTGGGGAGACATGGTATAGAATGTCATTTGGAAAAATGATAGAGTGAGGAATTTTATTCTCAAGAGAGGAAGAAGTCATCCTATTGATTAGAAAATAGGCAATGAGCACTGCATCGCCCCAATGATGCACAAGAATATTAGTATTCAACATTAGAGAGCGTGCAATTTCATTGAGATGTCTATTCTTTCTCTCTGCAATACCATTTTGTTGTGGAATGTGAAGACATGTTGACTGATGTAAAATTCCTTGGGAAGATAAGAATAAAGAAAACACTGTAGAAAAATATTCCTTAGCATTATCACTACGAAGGATCTTAATTGTCTTCCTAAATTGGTTCTTAATTTCATTAAGAAAGGACACAAACATGGACAAAAGTTCAAATCTCTCTTTCATTAAATAAACCCAAGTACATCGAGAGAATTCATCAATGAAGGTTACAAAATAATTAAAACCAAACGAAGTAACACGACTTGGTCCCTAAATATCAGAGTGAATAGTTGAGAAAGGAAAATTACATCGTGTCTCACACCTTTTAGGATAAGAAGATCTAACATGTTTTCCTAACTGATAAGACTCACAATCTAAGACTTGAATGTTCTTTAGACTCGGAACCATCATCTTCAACTTGGACAAACTTGGATGGCCCAAACAATCATGCAAAAGTTTTGGGGATGAAGTTGTAAAACAAGAAACTGAAGAGCTATGTTTTAAGAAATAAAGTCCTCGAGACTCATGTCCTTCTCCAATCAGACGACCCGTACCATGTTCTTGTATAACAAATGAATTAGCAGTAAAGGTTACAAAACAATTTAAGGAATGAGTCAATTGACTCAAGGAGATTAAATTGTAAGGACAATGAGGAATATACAAAACATAATTTAAATTTAGTGAAGGAGATAAGGAAACTTTGCCAATTCCCTGAGATGAAACTTTGGATCCATTAGCAACAGTAATGAAATGAGGGATTTTCGAAGAGGACATGAAAGAAAATGAAGAAATGTTACCAGAGATATGGTCCGAGTCACCTGAGTCAAGTTTCCATGGGCTATGACCTTCCACAGATTGAGATATTCAGGCAGTTGACACATTGGACATGGGGGAGGATTGTTCAGGATTAGAAGATTTTCCAGACTTGTACTTTGGTACTCTTCATTTGAAATTATGGATTCTAGATCATCAGATTTAGAAACATGAGCAACTTTGTCTGGATATCCATGTAAGGCATAAAATTTCTCTCGAGTATGGCCTATTTTCTTACCATATGTGCATTGAGGACACATACTACGACCACCACGTCCTCCTCGATTGCTTCTACCTCCTCCTCTTGCTTGTGGTTCTACCATGCCGATGTTTCAATACCATTAATTGCATTATTGTCTTTCACTAATGAAGGTACCCAAAGGAGTCGAGTAACTAGGTTGTCCATTGATGGGACTTGATCACTAGCTAACATTTGATCATGAACATGATCAAAATCTGAGTGTAGACTTCTTAGAATTAAGACCATGTAAAACTTATCAAGCTTCTTGTTTATGCCTTCTAAAGAATCAACCACAAAAAAAATTTTCAATTCATCTACGGCAGCACGAGCCTTTCCTATGCGAGCAACCATATCATGATTGGCTTGTTTAAGGGAAGTCACTCTTTGAGTTGCATGAAGTAGATGTTGCACATCATTAGCACATTTTGTAAGGTCTCAAAATTTCTAAGACCTCTTATTCGACAGATTTCCATAGGACAACACATAATTGAAAGTCAATTTTCTACTAATGAGATTTCTCTTCATCGAGTATAGTGGAAATATCTTGTTCAAGATGATCATGGTATCCTTGACCAAGAAACCATAACTCCACGGAAGACCAAGATAAATAGTTTTTCCAATTTAGTTTTGCAGAAGTAATGGTAGGGGTAACAAATAGAGAAGGTGTTACAAAACCAGAAGTTATTCTAATGTCAATCATAACAGGGAAAAATTAATTTAAGGGAAGAAAACCTATATCAAAGCTACTATCAATAGAACAACAAAACAATGACCATAACACACTCAGGAGACTGAGGCAAAACGACCGGTAGTGGTGCGGTGATGTTCCGGCACGGGAAAGGCGGCGCGTGAAGCCTACGCACTCGAGACTGGCTAGAAAGAAGCAGCATGTGACGACACGTCAAGAGAAGAATAAAGCGGTGACCAACAGTGATGAGTTGCGCTCGTCAAGGCGCACCTAACACTTGACTTCGTTAGAGGAAAAACTACGACGACGGCGACAGACAGCGGTGTCGACGGCACACAGCAGCGACAGACAGCGGCACTGGACAACAACACTAGATAACGGCGATAGACAACGACACTGAACAACAAAAAGTGGCGGCGACACTGGACAATAGCAACGAGAAAACGACAGTGAACAACTAAACCTAAGTGGCTCTCGATACCAACTTAGAATTGAGAGAGAAACTGAAAATATTTTATTATTATTGTTCACTTAACTCTAATACACATACTACCCTATTTAAGGGATAATAGATCAACATAAAAAATGAAAAACATAAGGCTCCTAAAAAGCCCACTCTAAAAGTCCACTAGAAAATACATTATATTTCAACAATCCTATTATATTGTACTAGATTATACTGTGCTAATGGAAAAGTTATTGTCATCATGTAGTTGGACAGGATTATCCACCTTGACTTTAAGGTCATCCAAAATTATTTTCATCCAAAGTTCTTCACACATTCCTTGAGCAAGAACTCAAAATTCAGTTTCTACACTAGAACGTGATACTCCTTGACGTTTAAGGCCATGTATAACACAACGAACGCTTGTATAAACGTCCATTAGTTTGGGTGAAATTATGTTGGCGCAACATTTAGCTCACATAGGACGAACAACTCCCTAAACATGTAAAAATATATGTAGAAGAAATCGTTGGTACTACCCTCCTTTTCATATGAAGCACTTGTTTGTTCCCCTTGAAAACAATCAAATTGAACTTGTCGCCATCCTTTAGGGACTTCACAAAGAGGCACCTGTGGCCTGACAACTAAAGTTGGTTCCTCGTACGGAAACAGGTGGCATACTTCCCCATCTAGTTGGATGCCCAGAGTATCACATCCGCTTCCCCTTCATTGGATGCATCAATTTTGAGGGCTACATCTGTAGGGAGGTTCAACACACACATACACATAGATCTCCACACTGGTAAGATATTGTCCGCTTTGGGCCAAGTCCTCATAGATTTGCTTTTGGTACCACTCCAAAAGGCATTTTACCAATGGAGGTATCTTATGTGTATATAAACTCATGTTTATCTCTTATTTTATCCAATGTGGGACTTTGTTTGTACCCAACATCCTCCCCTCAAACAAAGGACTATGGTTCTTCTACCTCCCCTACAACGAAAGTTTTTTCTTATCCTCGAGCACACCATGGTCAACATTGAGCATCTCCTTGTCCTCTTTCGCCATCCATGGTCACAACACTGAGCATCTCTTGCTCTCCACCTCTCATGATACATCCGACCACCTACCAGGCTTCACTTTCACTTTATCATGGAGGGACGTACTCAACTGAGCCCAGTCACCAGACCTGAATCATGGGCTCTAATACCATTTGTAGGGAGGTTCCACACACACACACACACATACACATAAATCTCTACACCGGTAAGATATTGTCCGTTTTGAGCCAAGTCCTCATGGATTTGCTTTTTGTACCACTCCAAAAGGCCTCTTACCAATGGAGGTATATTATGTGTATATAAACTCATGTTCATCTCTTATTTTATCCAACCTGATTTGACGACCACTCGTTGATCCCAAAAGAAGAACCAAGGATGACTTGGACAATAACAACACACCATTTGCATACTTCCGATCGCTTCCCCTTCGAACTCCTTAAACAACAACAACAAATCAATGATTATAACTAAAAATTTGAGAAGAGAAGACTGGATGCTCGATTTGCAGAAATTAAAAGAATATTATAACAATTGACGTAATATTCTTTTGAAAACCTCTCACCTTCAAAAGTGTCCTTCTTTTTTCCATTTCTGAAAATTTTCATTTCAGGTTTTCACTTTGTACACACTCCATTTTTGCCTACATCGAAGTTGTTCCCTACCGACAAGCCACTACTTGCTCTTCCACCAAGCTACGTGTTTGCATAAACGCCACCACATTCCACAAGAACATTGCAGAATCACCATGTTTTGGGATCCACTTATTGTTCAACCACCTGTATGTGAGTTGTTCTAAATCGTGACCTTGTCAACGTAAAATCACCATTGCAACAAGTTAATTATATATTAATATTTATATATTTTTTAACTTTTATGTTTACATTATTAAAACATGAATAGTTTTGATTAATTTTTTTAGGCTTAATATCTTTTTTGGTCCCTCTTTAGGGGGCAATGTTCAAGTCCGTCCTACGTTTTTTAAAAAGTTTAATGTGGTCCCAACTTGTGAAAAAAGTGTCCAATTAAATCCTTTTTTGTCACGGCGTTAATTTTTTAACGGTACAGCTGACAGCGTGGACAAAAGATAATTACGTGTCTAGTTTATGTCATTACGTGGAAGTGACGTGTAAAATTTAAATTTAAAAAAAATATTTTGACATAGAATAAAGTTGCTTGCTTGCGTTGAAGATAACCCCTCTTAGGGTTTCCTTCGTGAGAATGAGCAAGAGAATGGAGGCCTTTAGGAGGTGGCAAGGTGACCTGCCGCGAGTTAAGGTGTTGGCCGTTTGGCCTCCTGAGAAGAACGAGAAGCAGGTCGGAGACACCATGTCTCTAGCGAAGGTAAGCTTGGTGGTGGTTTGGGGTTTGGGTTTGGGGTCGCGGTCACGGTCATGACGCAAGGGTTTGGGGTCGCGGTCACGCGACTTACAACAGTGTGCTAGCGACAGTAAGCTTGGTGGTGAGCGACTGTAGTGGGAGCTTCATGGTTGCGGTGGAGATCGGATGTGGATGGGGGTTGGGATGGCTAGTTTAAAGTTTGCCAACTAAGTGGAAATTAATAGATTGAGGATGTATTCTTGGGTTGAATGTACTGAATTTGAGGGATTTGTTTGTGCTTTGATCCGTTTTTTGTGTGCAGATGAAAGAAAATCTTAAGATTAGATGAAGATCACGAGTTGGTATCTTGATGTTTGGTATCTATTGGTATTGAAAGTGGTTGAGAATGAACTTGATGCATTGTGTAGGATGGGTAGGATGGGGCGTGAAGTTGAACCTAAATGGGTATGATGAAAGTCACCCGTCGCGAACTCTTCGAACTTGCAAGTAAATCCTTCATCGCTAATCTTCCATCAACATCTGCATCTTCTTCAATACAGAGCAAACAGCCCCTACCCCTCAAAATATTTTTTTTACACGTCATTTAACCTCAGAAAGCCAACATTCACATAAAATAGACACGTCGTACTGTTCAGTCCATGATGTCAGTTACACCGTTAAAAAATTAACGTCGTGACCAAAAATGATTTAATTGCACACTTTTTTCACAAGTTGGGACCACATTGAACTTTTTAAAACACGTAGGAAGGACTTGAACATTGCCTCCTAAAGAGGGACCAAAAAAGGTATTAAGCAATTTTTTTATTAAAAATAGAAAAAGAATATATTAGCTTTAGAATATTATTAGATTTATAATTTCAATTATATGTAGGCCAAATGAATATTTATTTCGTTTAATTATAATTATAAATTTCTTTAATTAAATTTAAGTTTGAAATATTTGTATATATCATCATTGATATTTTTCTAGTTTGATATTTTTGTGACATGTTGATTATTTGTTCCATAAACAACTTTGTATTAAAATTATTATAATTCATTTCCCTTAAATTAATTTAGTTAAATTTAACATATTAGTGCAATAGACAAAAACAGAGTTTTGAGTGTGATTATTAGATCATGTATTAGATGTGGATGATAATATGTGTCATTGTTGATTATTGAAAACAAATAACAAACTATTTCAAATATATAAAATAATGTTTATTCCGTATTGAAGTTTTTTACCAATTACAATTCATTGAAGAAAAGAACAATTGAAAAAAAATCATAATCATGAATGGTAAGATATTTTCTATGTATATAATAATATAAGTTGTTTTTGAAATATACGGTTACTTTTGATTAATAGTTATGGTTACTTTAATTTTGGTACCATCTTTGAATAAAATGTGAATTTAAATATTATATTTGTTCTTGTTAGATTTTGTAAGGGTCTGTAAATGAATAAGGGGTCACTGGGCCTTATGTGGGGCAGTCAAGCCCATCAGCTTAAGGCCAGCTTAACTTTAGGAAGGGCTCCTGAGAGTTCTTTTTCACTTTCCTGAGCTCTTTCCCTTTCTCTCTCTAAACAGAAACCCTTTTTCCTAAATAATTGCTCTGCCTTCTCTCTAAAAGATCCAAAAACTGAACCGTTTAAATTTTAATTTGAAGGTGCCTAAATGATCGCGGTGGCAAGAGCTTCATTTTGAACCGAATAATTTCCTGTTCCGATTGGTAAGTTCCTTTTTCCCCTTCTCTTTCATTGTTCTAGAACCTAGGGCATGCAACTTTGTTGGGTTCACGTGTCTTGTACGTTTTTCCTTCCATTCTCTGTCTATTCGAGCTCTAAGAGTTATGTTCTATCTCCAATTTGGTGATCAGTAAGTTTTGTCAAGTTTCGCTCTGTGTGGAGGGTACTGTTAGGACATCTACTGTGAGTTGTATTGAGCAACCCAAAAGAAGAAGGTAAGGGGAGCTAATCATTTTTCTTTGAATTTATTTCTTGAATCTTCTTTGTAAATGAATGCATGTTGAATTTTGGACTGTCGTGCGATTTTGTAGGGTACTTTGAATTTTAAGTATATAGGATGATTTGAATTGAATGGTATAATTGATGGAACTGTGATTGATTGCTTTATAGTGAGTTTGATGAACTTAATTAATTTATTGGATCATGTTAGAAGTTATTTGGAGTGTGAAATCTGTTGTAACTTTAGCTAGGTAGAAAACTTGGTGATTCGGTAGTGTTTTAGGTCCTTTTGGAGGAAGTGAGGTAGTGAATTTGAGAGTTAGGGGTTCTGGGTATAATTGGACTATTGGGGCAGTCTTAGCAAGTGGATTGTGACTTGTTTGAGTCACCAAATTGGTCAGAATAGGTACAAAGTGTTAGAATTGGGTTTGGGGTCCTCTAGTTATTTTGTTTGATGTTTTTGAGTAGAAATTGAGTTGGTTTAGTACATTTAATTCCTATCCAAATGACCAATGCAATACTTTACTTTCATCTATAAACATGTTTCATATCAATATTAGTGTTACAAATTTTAAATTGTTCATTTGGATATGTCTAAGATGCACCAAAACCAAAAAAATCACGTTGTTGTCAAAAACTGATAAGAATAATCGATTATCTCACTTGATAATCGATTATTCTAGTCAGAGAGTTGTGTCATCTTCAAAGCTCTCGCAAATAATCAATTATCACTAATGACAATCGATTATTGTCGTCGGAAAATCATCCAAGACAGTTTTTGGTGCTTTTCGGGGCTCCGGATATCATTTTTGGACGTTCTTTGGGTCGTTTTAGGGGTTTTGGGCCTTTTCAGAATTGTTGGTGATAGCTTCAAAGTTATTTTCCTTGTCTAAGTATGAGTTTAAGGGGTTTTGTGTTGTTTAGTAGTTCTTCTTGGACAATTATTGTCTGTTAATGTACATGGAATGATTTCATGTGATTTTTGATGACTTATTAAGTTGTTTGTGGTCTTTTGAAGTGTAATTAGTATTATATCTATGGTTTATGCAATGTAAAAGTGAAAGTATGTGATTTTCAAAGTATGTTTGATAGACGTAATTTCATGGACCTCACAGGAGGGTTACATGGCGGTGCCTCATGTTGTTATCCATAGTAAATTCTCTTGTTGAGATTCAAGTATGTTTAGAATGAATGTAGGAGCTCAGTCTTGGGGGTCATCCTGAAACTCCAATGGTCTTTCTTCTCACGTAGAGAGGATTGAACCATGTGGTGAGGAGTAATAGGAGGTCTTAGTCTCGGAGGCTTCCAGTATGCTCCAAGGCACGGAACGAACTAACCTCGTGAGTGTGGCAGGGTGGGGAACCCAAGTTTCATAAGCCACCACGGGGCATGACCCGCCATAGCTCGACTCTCATTCTAAAGTCCGAACGAGTCAAGTCTAGTGTTCAACATGTTAGGATACCTGTCTTAATCTGTTTTGATTTGAGAATAACTCTTGTAGATTCTATGCTTGACATGATGCATGTTTTTTATATTTAATTAGCTCACCCTTGCTTGCTTGTGTTTGTGCATGTTGTATGTGTTTCTTTTTGCGATGATCATCCACTTGGGTGGGAGCAAATGGCGAGGAGGATACTTTGGAAACAGCTCTTGATGATGCTGCAGCTTAGATTTGCTAGCTTTTATTTCCATGAACTCATATTATTTTTGAAGAACTTTAGTGCATTTAAAGTTTTAAATTTTCTATAATTTCCAGGGAGGAACTCTAATACTCTAGTTTTCAATTTCACACTATTCTAAGGATGATTGTAATCCTAATTACTCTTGACTGCTTTCCTATATTATGCATGATGACGTCTTTATTATATGTATCCCTTTTCTATATATTTTGGGACATCTTTATTATATGTATCCCTTTTCTATATATTTTGTGACGTCACACTCGGGCACTGACGAGGGCGGGGAGTGATCGCCGGTGCAAGAGGCACGAAGTGTAAGGGGCACAAATAAGGAATGGCTCCTGGCAGGCTTCTAGTGGAAGGGACACATGGATGAATCGAACATACACCGGAATGAGGGAGATCTAGAGACTGTATAGGTATGGGACTATACAGTTGAAGGATAACTTAAAGGGATTGATTTGGCTACTCATATCACCAAAATGTATTTGTTTTTCGGTAGCCTAATCCATAAGAACTCCATGGTTAAGTGTGCTTAACCTAGAGTAATTTAGGGATGGGTGACCTTCTGAAAAATTTAATCGGAAAGTGTGCGAATGAGGACAAAGCACATTGAAAAGCCTCTTGTTAATATGTGGGACAGTCAATATTTTCTGTAAGTTGTCGGGTCATGTTTCTCGTATATTCTTGAAAAGATGAAATAAAATGATCCATTGCATAATAGAGTTTGACTTTATTAAAGGATAATGGTGGTTCTTAAGCAACCATAGATATTGTTGGTGACAAGTTAATGATGGTTTGCGGAGTTGGGTAAGAGTGATAGGTCGCTGTGTAAAAGGGTAAGCGGGTAGTGTTTGGACGGTGGGGGTAGAGATAGTGGTAGGCCAAATTTTCAAAAATCATCAATTTGATTGGGCGAAAAGAAGAAGTTGAAACTATTAAGTTAGAAGGAAAAAGAATACCAAATTAATCTCCTTTTCTATACAATGTCAACCATATCTCATTAAACATGCCTCAAGTAAGTGTCAAATGTTAATAATTCAATGACAACTTAAAGATGGGATCGTAAGGAGGAGTAGTAATTATGAAAAAAAAAATTAGATAAAAGTATGGTATAATACGTTTAAATACTTACGCCAACCTTTGATTAAAATACATAAATGACAAATCCTAAGTAATAAATTCTCCATCTTTCTATTTAACAATGTCAATCATGTCATCAAGCATCGTGTCAACATCAATTTTCATACTTGAATGCAAGCTTAACTATGGATCACATACAAACTCAAAAGATTATAATATAAAATTACAACGAACGAGAAAAACTCAATAGGACCAAACTCGGGCAAATACATTAACTATGTGAATAAAAGAATATAATTAAAATCAACATATAATATGGTTATAATAATTTCCCTTAAAAATTAGGTTGTAATAATTGTTCCTTTTCTTTATATAAAATTCGTGTATAGGTAAATCAGTTAATTTCGTATCAATCATTTATTATTATATAAACATATTAATATAAAAATAATAATGACAAAAGAAATATAATGATTAAATCAAATCCATACACAAAAAATATAAAGTAAATGTTTTATTGGATCGGTTGAGTATCCACAACTTTAAAATAATTTGAGTTTTTGCTTTTTTTTCATTAGTATTTTTAGTAATTTAAGTTTTTCGTTCATCCAAAGTTGTCAGGATGACACTTGCAAAAGGTAAACTGAAGCTAAAATAGAGGGTATAAGTGCTTATATATTAAATGTAATACTCAATATGTCTAACTACTTTGCTTGAACCTCCTATTTATACAAATTGTAATGAACTTTTAGTTATCACTGACTTAATTGTGGTCCAATCATCCCTTAATTATAATTTCTAAGCTGATTTGCATTAATCTTGTGGCAAGTTTGGTTAATCATGCTAGTTGTGTGCCTGATCTGTCATTGTATCGATCGGTCGACCTTTATAGGGATTTGTCCAAGAGGCATCATGAGATTTCTTCATTGTCTTAAGTGTTCAAATAGATCGAGTGGGCTTCTGAAGTTGTAGTTGACCCAATCGATTCGTGTTGGACCCGTCAAGTACCTACTATATAGTAAACTTTCTTAATTGTAAAGAAGTCAACTTATTTGCAAAATGATTTTTCTTTTATGCGAACACTTAAACTCCATACATACTCCATACATTTTATATATCTCTAAACATTTTCTTCATGACCCTCTGGAAGACTAAGAAACAATATGAGAAATACAAAAAGTTTTACATAACAATATAAAAATACTTTCTAGCCAAACATGTTTAGAGACAACGTCCTAAGAATACTTAATAACAATAATAACTCCCATAATTTCAGCATATAAAGGATTATTCATCCTAACAAAGTTTAGAAAGTACTAACATATTCATCTATATTATATCTAAAAAAGTCCACACAAGCAATAAGACTAAGACTTTCACAAGCTTCAAAATTAGCATTCACCTTAATAAAACCAACATCTAGGTACTGTAAAAGGATTTGTATATGGGAAGTATTTCTTTCTGGTCTAATGGTTATATCAAAAGATTTTTAAATTAGAAAATCATACATATCAGTCTTCATATGTTTCATAGAAGAATTACCAGTCAATCTCACATATCATCTATCGTAATTTGCAATGAAACACTTTGTTGAAATATCTCATAATTAGCATACGTTATAACGGAGAGTCAGATGAGTTTAAGAAAAACATTCCATTAACTCTTATTTATAAATAATTAAATAAGTTGTAGACAACCATTGCAACAATGACCAAATATATAAAACAATTTGATATTGAAAGAAAAAGGTGTTGATTGGACTTCTCTTTATCCTTACAAAGAAAACACATGTAACATAAATTCAACCCTCTGTTCTATACCTCATGGATGCTTTATACACATAAGTTTTCATAAAACAAACAGTTTTTATTTTAGGAAGGAATGAAAGCATATTATTTTAGCTCCTCCAATCTTTTAAAGTAATTAACAACAATAAAGAAAATATTTCTAACGGCCTTTATATGAGAATTCCATATTTAATAAAAATCCAATTAGAAATATCTTCGAAAGAAGTCGTTTGGGAGAAATCTCACTTAAAAAAGGAACATTAGCAAAGAAAAAAAAATGCATTTTCCATTACACCGAAATCATTCCAAAAATTAATCCTAACAATCCACTCAGTATTAATATATGTGTTGTAAAATTAAAATAGTTTTAAATAATCGAACAATCTTTCGAATAGGTAGGAATATAATTTATAATATTTGTAAATAGTTGCAAAATTTAAAAATTTAATTAAAAATAAACAATATGGTAAGAAAATCGTGTGTTGATAAAATTAAAATATGACAGGAGAAACGATTGTATTACAGCATAAATTAATGATTATAAATATTTTATTCAATAAATAAATTATTAACATAAATGTTAGACATTTTAAAACAATAATAACTAATTTTAAGCTTATAATATAACCGATTTGAATAAATCATTAGAATTTTAAGTGTTAAAAGTCGTTATTAGAAATTGAATTGATTGTTAAATTGATAAAAATAAATTTATAATATTTAAATTTTAAATATTCTTTTCTAACAAATTCAGATAATTTTTCTATTTTGTAATAGTTAAAACTATATATATTATTAAATTTTATAATATGTGTCTATGCTCTTAAATTTCAAAAGGTTAAAGGATCAATTTATTTGTTAATGATAGATGTTTTTAAGAGGTTTATTAGTCAGAGATTAAATAAATATGATGTTAGGCTAACTCAAAAGGTTAATATTATTTTTAACTTAAAATCTTTAAGATGATAAATTTATATTGTTGGAGATATTTCTTCATACACCGTATTCTGTTCATCCACCCATAACTTAAAGTAAATGATCTAAATATTTTTAATTTGAAAATTATTTAAATTTTAATGTAAATATCAAAGTTATCTTTCCTCTCTATTTGACCAAGTTGGCCACCTCTTAAACAAATTTAGTCGTCGCACTTTCATACACAGCTTGTGCATCTCTATTACCGAAGGCCACATTTTCATTACTAAAAAGTTATGACGAGACTTGTATTTTGATTGCTAAAGAATTTCAAAAACAATATTATAGAGTTTTTAAACCACTTATTTAAAACATTTTTCGATGCATCTAATCAGTTAAATGATGCTCTTCATTGATTATTCTAACAATTTTGGAAAACAATTGTAACATTTCTTTGTAATAATAAATTCTTATACATTTTAATTAATTAGACATACTCCTCATTAATTGCATAAAACATATTTAATTGATTAAATAAGATATTAATACTCTGATACAGTGAAAAAACACTTAAAGCCCTTTTAGAAAAAAACCAATTATCTTACTAGATAGTGGATTATTCTTATATGAAAACCTTTCAAGAAAAATTTAATTGATTAAAAACGCTGAAATATATTTTAATCTTGATTTTAACATTAGAAGAATGTTTTCTCTTTTTAATATAGGGTTTGTACTGAAATAGAAAGTCATAATGAATACATTGTGTGAAAGACACAAATAAAACAGAAAGCAAGATTCTATAACTTGAATCTTCAACATCAACATCTTCTTCCTTCCTTAAGTCTTTTAGATGTTTTCTTCAAGATCAACAAATACACAATTTCTATTAAGAAAAGTAGAAATTCACATGGATAAAATGTAGTGTGATTGTATTAAATTAGAAAAGAAAAAAGAAAAACATGCGTGACATGCTTAAATGACGTTATTGTTTGTAAATGTATTCACTATAATTATGCATGTTCATATAATCTTTAGTACACATTAAAATATGTCTCTAGTGTTCATAAAGGGTAAGCCACTTGCATCATTTATCATGTGAGAGGTTAAATTGGATTAAATTAGAATCAATTCATGATACATGAATTATTATACTATTAAATATAAAGAGTTATGTCTTAATAGTTACTTATAAATTTTGGCTTATTAGTAAGTCTTTGATCCAACAATTAGTATTACAATAAAGTGATAAGTTTAATTCGAAACTGGACAATTACTAAAAAGATTGTTATAAATCACATCAATTATTTTATAATAAAGACCAAATATGTTAGTCACATTCACAAAGTGATACTTAAAACTTAAATAAAATATAATTATATTATCATTTCTAGATACAATTTTTGACCTAGCATTTAATACAATAATAAATGTTCAATGCATTACTACAAACCATACTATTATGAACCTAGAATAATCTATTGTCGGAAAATGATTACAGTGCAAAATATATCTTTTACAACAACCTCTTATATTAATTGTAATCTATTAAGTATAAAAAATGACGTGTTAACATAATTATAAATAAGATAATATCTTTTATATCAGTTGTAGTAGTAACATATATAGAAAGTGAGTAATGACATTTTGTAATAAAGATGAAAATTTTTTATACTTGTTATAGTTAAAATTGGTATAGAAAGTGGACTTGATGTCATTTTTCTAATAAACAAGAAAACCTTTTATACTGGTTCTAATTATAAGAGGTATAAAAAGTGAATGCAATGATATTTTTTTAATAAATAAAAAAACTTTCTAGATTGTAATTAAAGTGGATGTGGTGATATTTTTGTAATAAATAAGAAAAATTTCTACATTAAAGTCGATTTTCTTTGTTTTTTTTTTAAATTAGGATACACTAAAATCCTAAACTTTCCAAATCTTAGCGGTAGCACTTGAGCGAGCACCTTTTTTCTCCATTCACACTCTTAGCATTCGTGAACACCTTCTTGCTCCATTCACATTCCCTGCACCATGGATCTACACATTCATAAACCTTTGAGCATTGTTTTTGTTGCAATGACTACAACCATGATTGTCGGCAAGTCTTTCCCTCTCGCTTGCGGCTTGCTCCTTCTCGTTCTCTGATTTGCGATTTAACTTCTCTGACATCGAAAGTTCATAGAATCGAATACATAGTTCTCCACAATATTGTTTGTTATTTCCCGTCAATGAAGGCTAGAGGCTCCATGCTCTCTGAACTCTTTTGTCTCTTGAAAATCACCATCGTTTGTTGTTCCATTCTAGAAAATTTTGGCAGTCGCTTATGCAACACTTCTTGCATTTTCAGCATTGATGCAAAGTCGCTTACCAAGCATTGTTACCCAAAGTTGTTACTCCCTCCACCCCCATAAGATTAAGAAAAAATTTGAAGAGATAGTTTTTTATATCGATTGTACTTTTAACTTACATAAAAAGTGAGACTTTCTACACTAGTTCTGAAACCAGTATAAAAAGTCAACATTTTCTATACCCCTACTTCTATATCGGTTCCAAAATCGTTATAATTTTTTTTAACTTATATAAAAAGACTTTGCACTAGAAAAAAAATTTATCCAAAATTCATAACCAAAATGGACATGGTGGAATCTTGTCCTTCAAAAATGAAATATTATCATTTAAAAAGTTCAAGTTATCAGTTACAAAAATTCTTTATTAATGCAAATTCTATTGATAGTATTAAAACATTGTTCTTCTCCTAAGTTGATTTTGATGTCCTTCTTAGTACCTGATTCGATGATTACCTACAAAAGTTATTCCAAAAGTAAGTGTTCGTTTTTGGTTATCAAATCAACAAAATATAGTATTAATATCAATCAATTACCATACATGCGTCTTATGTTTATATAGATTTATAAATGGACTTTACCTTTTGAAGGAGACTAATTGTAGATCCAACACATAACCTTGATTTATGATAATTGGTTTACTTTAATTAACCTGAGTTTAGTCTCAATCCTCTTATTAATAATACCTCCTATATTTGATTGTCGGGACATGGTCAATCGGTCTTTCATGGTATCGATTTGTCCTTTATAGTACAAACATATTTCATAATATTTTTTTTAAATCTCATACATATTTATATAATATTAAAACTATTTTAATTCAATATTTATTTCCAATAAAAATAATAATTACATTAATTAATTAATCGTTTGTATAAGTTAAGTAAAAGAGATGTATAATTAAATAATCACACACTCCTACTCCAAATTTTATACACAACCATTACCATCTATTCCAAATTTTAAGAATTACTGCATGTTTTTTCATGACAGCTTATGATTTCTTACAAACTATTGTATTTAATATTGATACATCACAAATTCAAAATATTATTATTTAAAACTGATGCCCGTTCTTGAAATAGGATTATTATTTCAGAATCTTGATATAGTTTATCATTATAGTAAAAGCATTTAAATTTTCAATTACCACACCGTCAATTTTATTGAAGAAGTATCTTTTTGTTTTTAAAGTAAGTAAAACTTGGAGAAGCGGTGAATTTAATTGATTTTTTTGTAAATTTAAAATTTCTGAGAACTTTATATTGTAACCCGACACATACTTTAAAATGAATGGAGCATGTATGGCCGTATTATATAATTGGCTGAACGTGGATGAGGTTAGTCCAGGGACGCTCAAATAAAGAAAATTCCAATATTTAATTCCTCGAAATTGCAAAATATTTAGCATTCTTTATGAGAAAAGATAAAATAAAACGACAAAACCATACTCAATTAGGTGTCAGACCATTCCCTTTGTATTGATAATCAGTGATACGGTTACACACCACATCTCGCAAAAACAAAACCTTTTTTATTTTCAAAATATTACCCTTTTCAGTTCGCAACTCTCTCTCCCTCTCTGCGCTCGATATGGACCGAACCAACACCTCCAGCGCAGAGCAGGATCCGACTCAGACGCACCCGACCCGCCACCACCTCGAGCCCCCATCCGGATTGACTCCTGAGGAGTTCGCCGACCTCATACCCTCTATCATGGAGCACCACACCTACTCCATGACCTCCCGCCAATGCTCCTCCCTCCTCGCCCAACGAATCCACGCGCCGCCGGAATCTGTCTGGTCCGTCGTCCGCTGCTTTGACAACCCCCAGGCCTACAAGCACTTCATCAAGAGCTGCCATGTCAAGGAGGATTTCCAGCTCGTCGTGGGCTCCACTCGCGACGTCAACGTCATCTCCGGGTTACCGGCAGCCACCAGCACCGAGCGCCTCGACCTCCTCGACGACGAACGGCACGTCATCGGTTTCACCATCGTTGGCGGCGAGCACCGCCTCAGGAACTACCACTCCGTGACCTCCGTGCACGGCTTCGAGCGCGATGGCAAGATCTGGACCGTTGTTCTGGAATCTTACGTGGTGGATGTGCCAGAGGGGAACACCGAGGAGGACACGCGTCTCTTTGCTGACACCGTCGTGAAGCTCAACCTGCAGAAGCTCGCGTCTGTCACCGAAGGGATGAGCAGTGACGGTGAGGGTGACGGTAACCGGAACGGTAAGTCATAGCTTGAGCCACCCAAACCCGAAGAAAAATGGGTTCAAATTTAAAAGAAAAAAATAAAGAAAATATATTTCATTGGGAACCTTTTTATTTTCTTTTTTGGCGAACCTATTATCTTCATTTCTATTTTTCACTGTTGAAATTACGAGTATGGCCTTTGTTCCTTTGGGATTGGAACTAGTTTAACGTGTGAAATAAAGTAGTGATGCCTTTAATTTGTAATGCTATCTTGGATGTTAATTTCGCTCCAATATCTACGGTTTGAGTTTGATTTCATTCTTGTCCTTTCTTGTCAATTCACTTCCTATTTTTGTTATTATTCCTTATCTTTATGGTACTTCATTGAATAGTTTATCTATTGGGATGGTCTTAATTACGTAATTAAATCGTTCATATGGTGCAGTGAGCTTCTTAATTTTTTTTTCTCTCAAGTGAAATCTCTATAATAAGAATCTTACCGAAAAGAAAAACTCACTAATACGAAGAATATAAGATGCTTCATAAGAGTTCTTTTTCTTACTTTGAACATATTATTTTATTATAATTGATATCAAGTGATATGTTTTGAAACAGATTGTAGCTTCTTGTATAAAAGAGAGCGGAGTTTGGTATCATTTCAATTTCCAAAGAGTTACTTATTTTTTACATACCTAAAACAATTGATAAAATTAAATCATTTTGTTTAAGTAAAGTATATAAACCTGCATTGAAGTACATTTTTCATTAAAATAAAAGACTAACATTATATGCAATAATATATTCAGCTCAAAATTTACCCTTTTCATTATAATACAAACAATTTATTTTGTTTTTTAATCTTTTCTATAATCAATTTAATTTAATATTTAGAAGTAACCAAATTAACTTATTCTACACAATCTTTATTTTCAGTGTGAACTCCGTCTGGTTCATTATTTTAGTGTGAACTCCGTCTGGTTAATCAACAGACTGAGCGGTATGTCAACCAATCAATAACTCACTAAGGCCTTGTTCACTTGAGTGGATTTGAAGGAGAGTAATTGAGAGGATTTGAGAAGATTTGAAAATAAATTTTTTTGTTGATTATTTGAGTGAATTTGGAGGTAAATGAGATTGAATTTGGAAGTAAATTTTTTTAATTTGTCACGTCAATCAAATCCTACACTAATTCTCACAAACTTTACTTTCAAATTCATTCTCACTTACCTCCAAATTGACTCAAATAAACAAAAAAAAAATTATTTTTAAATCCTCTCATCTCAAATCCCCTCAATTACTCTCCCTCAAATTCACTCAAGTGAACAAGGCCTAACCGATCAACAAAAATCGTAATTAAGAAAATTAATAGACAACTAATAAGAGAAATAAAAATCATTGATTAATGATTAATAAAATAATAAAATTCATTAATGAGTTTATTTAATTAGAAGTCATTTACAAGGTTTATAAATATAGGTTAACATGAAAAATTATTAACTTGAGCGTCAGAGTGTTTTTTAGTAACTCTTAGGTGGATTGAATGACTCAAAAATTATTTGGCTATTAAAGCTTGTACGGAACAGTTAAGTAAGGAGGTAGATTCTCGACTCCTTAAACCAAAACATAGTTAAAAGAAATTAAAACGAATAATTTTAACGGTTCAAAATGTCTAATTTATTTTTAAAAAGTATAAAACAATATTTTCACTATATAAAACAAAAAACAAATGTATATTAAATTGTAGAGTCATTCCCTATGAAACAAAATATGTTTAATTTTATGATGATAAATTTTGAAAGTATAAAGGAATATTTTCACTATATAAAACTAAAATCAAAATTTTGTTAAATTGTAGAGTCATTCCCTATAAAACAAATGTTAAATTTTATGATGATGTATTTTCACACAAATTTTTCACATTTTTTAGATATTATTTTTCTTTATTTTTACTATTTTTCTTTTTTAAAATACAAAAAAATATTTTTTTAATAATAATTTTACTTTTGTAATATGTATTAAAGAAATGTAAATATATATCATCTTACCATTACTCTTTTAATATTACATAGATTAGAATTTTAAATATAAATGATAGCTTTTACATTATTATAAATTGTTCATCATTTATAATTACACGCTATTCAATTTATATTTGGAAAAGGCATACACATTATGTACTAAGACTTTCATGTTAGAATATGCTTTTATATAGAACCAAAATTATAGCACAATCAAATATTAGTCTTTGTAAACCATTTTCCAATTCAAGATAAAAATAAAATGCAAAAAGATACTTCAATTTGTCATTAAAAACGATGAAGGTGGTGAGATTAGCAATGAGTACGTCATTTTCTAAATATAGAACATCTTAAATTCTTTCATAGGTTTATTTGTTGATGGAGATGAAAAGAAACGATGTCTCTAAATACGAGAATCATAACCTTTTATATAATTTCTATCAGTTATATTTATAATTTTAATATACTTAATTTGACTCATCATCAAATTAAAAATATTACTTATAGTATCTACACAATTAATTTTTTTTACGTATATGTCCTTAGTCATAATTTTTATATTAGTTAAATTACTTTAATATTTATGGCTAATAAAATAATAATCCTAACACGTAATATATTTATGTGTATGATCCAAAATTAATAAAATTGCATAGTATTTTTTTTTACCTCTTTTCCAATTAGAAAGAGAAGGTCATCTTAAGTATTGAATTGTTGTCTACTTAGACTCTATTATAAAACTTTGATTATAGCTTGATATAAGACTTTGATTAGTAGACACCAAATTTACTTCTTATCTTAATCATAAAAGATCATTTGTATTTACACAAAGTTTTCATCTCATGCATGCATATAGTTCATAGTTACATTATTTTGCTTGAATTGTAATTTTTGTATGTTTTTTTTAACCACATGTTTCCTCTTAACTATTATAGTCATAACTTATGAAAATCATTATTTACTGTACGACAGGTTACTCTTGTATGTGAATCTATTTAGATCATTTAAAATAGTTAATACACAACATCTATTTACTCTTTGTGCAAATTGCTTTAGAATAGAAAATAAAAATGGATTATAAAAAAGAGTAATAATTAAGAAACATTAAATACTCATATTAAAGTTTCAAACAAAACATTAAATGTACATTATTAGTCCAACACATTCACAAAGATAAGTTTGTTTTAGCTCATAAATAAATTTTGTCAATTTGTAAACTATACTTTTTGTTCTATTAAAAAACGTCATATTTGACATCCATATAATGAAACTCCAAATCATAATGTGCAACAAAAGTCATTGTTCTAAAAGAGTTTTTTTTATGCTTTTTCTTTTGGGTATAACCGTTCATCACAAGATGAACCTTGTACCAATCTACATTACCTTTTGAAAAGCTTTGTTTTTTTTAGAATCAAAGTCTATTAGATGATTTCAAACATATTTTCTACACTAATGATAATGATTTCCAAAAATATTTTTAAAACATTTAAAAATACATATTCATACAAAATAATAATTTTTCACTATTTGCAAAGTTTAAGACATTATGTATAAATATTTTGGAATGTTAAGATTTATAACTCATATATTAATATAAAAAGTTGGAAGTTGACATAGATATAAACATTAAGTAAACCTTAAGCAAAGATTTTTCTTTAGTATAAAGGAGGTACACAAATCATTGAAATTAAGACCATTCTTGTATTACATTAACTAATCATAATATTAACAGTATGGCACCCAAAATAATTGAGAGGTTTATCTTAAGTCAAGAAGAAATAAACACAATCTAGGAGAGAATCTCTAAAATATTATCAAAATATTTTTAATAAATTATTAAAGAACATAACCTAGATTAGTTCTATTTAGAAACTTGTTTAAGTCAGGACATGCATCAATCTTGTTTTTTTTATTTAAAGAAAAAAATTATATTTTTGTTGTATTTGAAGAAAAAATTTACTTGCATGAGAATGGTGAAAACATTGTTACACATTCAATAATTTAGTTGTACCATTTACTTGAAATTATTTTTTTCAATAATCTACATCAAAATTAATATAATTACATAAAGTCCTTATTCTTTAAATATAACTATTTGTTATTGTCATGTGTCAACTCTTTTTAACTTTATATTTTGGAGTAGTACTTAAAATTAACTAATCATACTGCTTTTATTGGTTTCGATAAGTTTGTTATTGATTTCTTATGAGGGAAAACACAAGTAAAATACTATTATTCTCTCCAACAAATAAAAAGAAACTTCTATTTTTTTTAAAAAAAAATATTCTTTATGCACATCCAAACAATATATTAAAAGGAGAGGTATGTGATGATTGTAGAATACGCTAAAAATGGTAAGAAAGATAAAAGGAGAGGGCCATAACATGATAGTCCCTTCCCTACAGCTTCCTCCACCTAACCCAATTATTGTTGTGCTTTACCCTTATACGATATATGCCACCCTACTATCCAACACAACTTTCTGCTCATTCTCTTCTCATCATACCATTAAGGAACAAGAATCAGTTCAAAATAGTTCAAATTTTTTTCTCACTTTACATTTTTTAATTATTTTTTAAGTCTATAAATTATAAAGTTGTTATCTTTTATTATTTTATACTTAAAAACCATCATTTTATTCGTTTTACATATATTTTCTAATTATTTAGTCTATACACCAATACAATAAAAAGAAACAACAACGATTATTTTCGCTTGTACGCAGTGAGACATATACAGACGAGACAAAAAGGTATGTGTTTTCGCGCTGCCGTCACTGGATACTCAACCCTTCTCCCTCGTCGTCGTCACCGGAGGTCACTCGTGACACATCACCAGAGGTCACTCGCGACGCGTCGTCGTCGTCTTCTCTCGCCACCGCAACGCCATTCGCACATAAGCTCGGTCAAAACTGAACCCGCGTTTGCTTCATAGGAGGAAAGCTTTCGCGATCCCACCACCATGAGAACGCCCATTGAGACGCCGAAAAAAGAAAATCATCCTTGTGACGCTTGAACTGGGAAGAAAGATAAAGAGGAAAAGGGGAAGAAGAAAGTGGCGCTACCTCCTCTTACATTGCAAGCCAGAAGAGAAAGGGGAAAGGAGAAGGTCTACTCGCGCAATGAAGGACCCAGGAAGTCTACTGCGAGCCACCATCGAAGGCGAGAACATGCCTGACTCAAGCTTCCGCAGTGTCATTATTATCGTCGCCGTGAGGCCATTGTCTCTGCTCGAGATGCAGAATGTTCTCGCCCCCAAGATTGGATGGTCCGCGAGAAGAAAAGGAGGAGAAGTTGATTGCTCGTTAACTGGAACAAAGAAGAGAATGGCTAAGAGTTTCCCATTGTGCAACCTTAAAGCATGGTTTTCTTAGTGAAATCTGATTAGTGCTACGACCTCGGTTCTATAAAGAACTGATGTCTAAACCCTCTGAAAAAAAATTCAACTATTTTATGCTTCAGTTCTTTAAACAACAGATGTAATAGACATTTGCGATAATTACAAAAATGTTACTGCGTCAGTTTTAGGCATCAGTTCTATTTTAATCGAGTGATATACATTTGTGATAATTAAAAAAATGTCACCACGCCAGTTTTAGACATCGATTCTTTTTAACCGAAACATATACAATTTCGATAATTATTAAAATGTCATCGCACCATTTTTTGCTTCGGTTACAAACTAAATTGATATCAAATGGTTACATTTGTTAGTTACTATGGAAACTAACAAATAAATAAATAAATAAATACATATATATATATATATATATGTATGTATATATATTTCATTGTATATCATTTCGAATTTCAATAGAAGAGAAAACTATTGTGAGTTCCTTAGCCATTGTGATCTTTGGATAATGGTTGGTAAGACCGTTTCATATTAAGATTATCTTTACAAATTTTTGAACTCATCATCTTAATCTTTTCACTTAATTACTTTCAACCTAATTAATTAATATATGCCACCGTATATGTAACTTATTATTAAGTCAAAATTTACAGTTTATTGACTACAAAAGCTATAAACTTGCCATAGCCATAAGAAAAATAATTAATTGAAAAAAAAGTCTTACAGAAATAAAGAGTAAATTTCTCAACAGAGTTTATACAAATAAAGTGGAAAAAAGTGATCTTTGAAAAAAAGGAAACTGTTTTTATTTTTGAATGAGTAGAAAAGAAAGTGAAAAAAAATGTTATATTTGAGTATAATGTAGTGGCAATTTTTTTTAATGTTCTAAATGTACTTTATGGTAATCATATAAAATCGTTAATGTATATATTTTTTTAATGTTATTTTGGTTATGAAAATTTAGGTATAGTTGCAATGCATTTTTTTATCTGCCTGTTGAAGATTCGTTCATGTAATTGTAGTTTATTCAAAGTCTTTTTAGTCTAAGTTGTTGATGTTAGTTTCAATAACTTTTTCTATTTTGGTGATATGACACATGCCTAATTAAAAAAAAAATTAAAATTGTCTTAATTAGTAATTTAGTTATTATATTTAAGTATATATTTTTTTATTCAATTAAATTCTAATATTTTTAAATAGATTTAATTAATGTTAATGATTTTTAAAAAGTATCGTATATCAAAATCTAAAAAATGTCATAGGTGAAATGTTTATAAGTTGCCACGTAATTTAGAAAGTACCATGTTTCCGATCAAAAAATATTTATGCCTTGAGTGCTAAGAGCGATGGAGGAAATGTTTATACTTTTGGTAGAAATATGTAATTTTAGATTTTTCAATTTTTAAATAAATTGACCGTTTTAGCTTTAGTTTATCGAGAATGTTATATTTGGTATCTTAGCTATAAGTTTATATTTTTCATAATTTTTTCATAAGGTGATTTTTGTAAATTAGATTTTTGAAATAAATTTGATTATTTATATTGTATTTAAATATTTAAATATAAAGATATATTTTTAGGATTTAGTGTATTTGTATAAAAAATACAATTAATTATATTAATGAATAATTATATTTCTCAAATAACTGACAATTCTTTTGAATCATCATATTCTTCATTATTATTTTACTAAACAACTACTAGTAAGTTATTTAAAAAAGAAAAATTAGAGCTACATAAAATCATATTTCTAATTTTTAACTTTACATTAAGCTTCTTTTCAAATAATTTCCCACATAATCATATTATCATTTTATTGTATTTTTCTAACTTAGTACACCAAAACTTTTATTGAATCAATTATGTTAACTACATAAATATACATTTCTCAAATTTAATTTTGCAAAAGCCAATCATAATATATAATTACAACATAATTACAATATACACATCTCTGCAACCCCTCTCATTTCATACTATTATCAAAATCTATACAACAATTGGAAAAATCATTCCACAGATTATTCAAATTATTGCAATCCAGTTTCAAATAATAAATGATGACAAGGAGTTAGTTTAAGATAAGGTTTATTCAATATGTTACTTTAGACTTTTCAACTTGTGTATCCCTAGATTTAGTTTCTAGAAATCATTGTTATAAGTGTACCAGACAACGTTGTAGGAAAAGTAGAAAATAAACTCCAATACAAATAAAATTAACTTTGTTATTTAATTAATTTTTTCAATAATATGATTACCAAAACTACCAAAACTTCTATGGATATAATAAACCTAAAAGTAACTGAGGTAATCACATGTTATGAAATTCTTTTCTGTTTCAATTTTAACATTCCTGAGATTTTAATTTTAATTTAAACAGGGATTTTTTTTTTTTGGTTTTGATACGTAATTTTGTGTTTCGTATTATTTCCACACGAGTAGAATCAATAATAGAAATGAGAGCATCCAGCTCCGGTAATATACGTGTCAAAATTATACTGCTCTGTCATCAGTCCAAGGATACCCACAAAAACAATATGTAACAGAAAACCCTGTCCTTTGGCATCCGAATAATTTTACTGAAATATCCTCCCATTCTTTCAAATTGTTTATCTTTTAAAGCAAAGCATATATCTTAAATAATTAAATATTAAGTAAAGTTAGTAGTTACAGTGAATAATTAAATATTAGGTAAAGTACTATTGCATTGAAATTTTATTTATGCAATAATTAATATTTGTTTTTAGTATTAAATATTTAAAAATAAACTAAGATAATTAATTATGTTATTAATTCAAAGTATTTCTTAATTATACGAAATGATTTTGGTTAATTATGTTATTGGTTCAAAGTAAATAGATACAGTGTTTATTAAATACAGAATGAAACATCTTATTGCTATTGAAAATAGTATTACAATTTCGAACATTGTCTCCAATTTTATCAAGTAATGAAAAAAATAATGATGATTTGGATTGGGAAAGTCAATTTAGAATGAAAATGAAGAAAAAAAAAAGGAAATGAACAAAGGAATGGGTATGATAGATACTCGAAAGATGATGTTAAAGATGGTAATTTTGAATTTGACCTTTTGACATAGTGGATGATGAGAGTAAATATTATGATCTTCCTTTCATGGTTAGAGATATATTGGACATTCATATGTCCATTACGTCATCTAAGTTTGTCTTTAATAAAAGAGGGATGTACTTTATCTCTTCCATAGTTTTTAAGTCTCACAATAGTTGAAATTTTAATTTCTACCCAAAATTGGCTCAAAATAATAGGTCATGTGTTAAAGATTTTCTTTTTCCTTTTCCATTTGTTTCAAATATGAATACAAATTAATATTTTATTTACTAATGTTTAAATTTAGAGTAATTGATTTGACAGTAAATAATCATATTACAAAGACTACAATTTCTTGGTATTTCAAATATTATTTTTAAATTTTGTATGTGTATTCATGAATGTATGAGTGTCTGTATACTACTCTATGCATGTATGTGTGAAATCAATACATGTTAAATCAATATGTTTGTTTAAATTGTCAAAAATTTTAAGAGAAGTATGAACCTCTTTATTAGATGATTCTTCTTTTGTTCTTATTTGTATGAAGTATTATGTACTTTTCATTTTCTAACATCATTCATTCATGTGATAGTTGTTCTTATCTATGAATCATTAACCATAAAAAAATAGATTTGATATCCATTTAAGAAATTCAATTAGAGATGTCAAAATAAGTTAAAACTCGTTAGTTGATAAGTGGGAAAAAGAGTTGTTTTTATACTTATAAATGAATTCAATCTTGTAATTATTCATGTTGTTCCTCATTGAAAAGTTGTAATAGGTAGTAGATTGTTATGTAAAATATTGTACAGGAAATAATGTATTATTTAGATTCTGTCAGCCAATTTTCGTAAAGCGAAAGCCAAAATTCGCACTGCCAGAAAAAGAAAATTCGCATAACGCACCAGTACCTGTGCGCTGAGCTAATAACATCAGTTAAAATACAACAGTTAAGAAAATTCGCATAGTGCACCAGTACATGTGCGCTAAGCGAATTAATGAATTTAAGTGGCTTTAAAAGACGTGACAACAGAAACATCATCTTCTTCTGAGAGAAGTTCCAGTAAAAAAGAAAGAAACGAAAACATCTCAGGAATTTCCGGAGACTACTTTAAGATATCAAGACACCATTGTTGCAAGGGATTGCTTCAAATGTGTACGTTTTAGATGACTAGGAGTAGTTAAATTTCTCTTTCGTTGGGATTGAATGTAATGAACTCACTGTGATGTAATTTTCATGCTCAATATATCGTTGTTCGTTCATATGCTTTTTCTTGAATTTATTATCATTATATGAAAATATAATGTTATTTGAATGTGTTTGATTACTGAAAAGTAACTTTGAACATGAACGTAGATAGGGCAGTTAAGTGATTTGGGATCTAGGGATAGACTCAATAACTTGATCATTCCTAACATCGGACTTAATGCAAATGGTATATTAAATTGACTAAGGGATTAGCATTTTAATATATTAATTTAGAACTAGTTGCTAAGGGATTAGGACTAGTATGCCTTGATGTGAATGTTTGAATGAAGTAATGAAATATTGAACAAAGTTTTATATTCATATGATTCATGAAACCCAATTCCAACAAAGTTTCTTTTAAATATAATTTCTTGCACACCAACTGTTTGATAAAAATACCAAAAAGAGTTTCTTGTGTTTTTTGTACACTTCGATTTCTAATTGAGTTATAAAAGGAAGAATTGTCATGTGTTGCATAAGTCCCTTGGGAGAACGATACTTTTACTTATTCACTGTATTACTTGAAACGATTTGGTATACTTGCCAAAAAGTTAACAAGTTTTTGGCGCCGCTGCCGGGGACTTGTGTTCCAACAGAAGGCAATTTGGGCATTTATGACTCTTTTAGACTTTGTTGTGAATTTTCCTTTTAATGTTGTTGGGTATGCAGTTGGTTTTAGTTTTTTAAGACTTTCCATTGATTTAGTTTGAACTTAATGCCTGTCTCGGGGTACGCTTTAGAGCTTGATGTTGTTATTGAAAGTTCTTAGGAATGAGATTTCAGTAGCGGAACTAACTAAATCAAACCAGATGTGCAAATCACTAGGGATGGGGTTGTGTGTTTGGATTCACTGTTTTGAAACTTAAGGCAAGTTTGATGGACTTCTTACACCAAGGGATTGGGTAAGGATTTGTCATACTTAGGTAGGCACAACAAGAGGGATCTGAGTGTTCTAACTTCAAAAAACAGGGAAAGTGGAATTCTTTGCCAATTGTATTTCTCTTTTGTTTGAATTTCTTTATGCAGTTTGCCTACAAATGTTTTTAGTTGTTGGAAGATCCTACGGATGGGATTTCAACCGCTGAAAGGGGAGTACTAAGTGATCTTGCAACAAGAGGGATCTGAGTGAGGTTATTTAGGAAATTCATTTCAATCATTTTGCATATTGGAATTGTTGTTTGGTTGGTGTGCTCATGTTCTGCAATTTTTTTTCTTTTCCTTATTTCTTTGTTTGTGTTTTTATTTTATTTTTCTATTTCACTTCTCTCTATGTTACTTTTTGCAAGTGCAGGTGCACATGGAGTTATCTTCAATGTTTAGTTATGTTATTTATGTTTTGTAATATGTTTTGAACTATGTGTTAGTTGTAAAGACATGTGACTTTGTGATTTAATGGTTATGCATTGTCTTGATTAAGTTCATGTGATTTTTGAAAATGATAACACATATGACTGTGGTTGCAATGTGTTTCATATATTTTTATTTGTGTATGAGTATGTATGACCAGATCTGTGAGTGTTGAGAGCATATATTGATGGAGAGATATTGAGTTGTCTAGATATGGAATTGGTTTTTGCATGATTTTGATTCTACGTATATACACACTCTTTGGTTAAGGATGAAAAAGGCCCTGTTTATTATTGATTATATAGCTACTTGGCCAGATAGCCTACCTTTAGACACTGTGATACATTTGTGAACCCTTTTGAGCCTTGAAAATTTTTTCCTTCCACCTTGAGCCTATTAGATGATATCCTACCTTACACCCTAGAAGAGAACATGTATTATGTTTTAAAAGAGGTTAAGGTTGAATTCAAGTTTTTGGAAAGAAAAGATCAATAAAAAAAATATGATAAAAAAAAAGCTCAAAATGAAAGAAAAGGTTGAGCTGTGAAAGAAAATGGTATGTGATGAATGATATATTTTGGGATTTGAGTACTGGATTGGGAATTGAAGTTGTTCTCTTCTTAATAGGTGTCTTTGAATCCAAGAAAAACCATGATTCTTTTTCTAGCCAAGCCAAGTCTTAACCTGAAAAGACCTTTGGACTTAACCAATAGTGTGTGAAGTGTGTGAAGTGTGTGAATCAAATGAAATGCAAAAGCCGAGGAAGTTCTATGTCAATTCTACTGTCATGTGAGACAAACACTTGAGTGTGAGTAATGATAAATGTTGATCTGGTTGTTCATATTCTATGCACAGATGATTTTATGAGTGATGCACCATGTCATACTTGTTTGAAATCTGTGGGAATGCATATGATTATTCTGATGTGCAGAGTCATTTTATCAAAATGTCAAATGTCTGTTGTGATGTTCATTTTCTTATGTGATTTCATAAGGGCATGAAATAGTTCAAGTTTGGGGGAGTTGATAAGTGGGAAAAAGAGTTGTTTTTATACTTATAAATGAACTCAATCTTGTAATTATTCATGTTGTTCCTCATTGAAAAGTTGTAATAGGTAGTAGATTGTTATGTAAAATATTGTACAGGAAATAATGTATTATTTAGATTCTGTCAGCCAATTTTCGCAAAACGAAAGCGAAAATTCGCACTGCCAGAAAAAGAAAATTCGCATAGCGCACCAGTACCTGTGTGCTGAGCGAATAACATCAGTTAAAATACAGCAGTTAAGAAAGTTCGCATAGCGCACTAGTACATGTGCGCTAAGCGAATTAATGAATTTAAGTGGCTTTAAAAGACGTGATAGAGCGACAGAAACATCCTCTTCTTCTGAGAGAAGTTCCAGTAAAAAAGAAAGAAACGAAAACATCTCAAGAACTTCCAGATACTACTTTAAGACATCAAAACACCATTGTTGCAAGGGATTGCTTCAAATGTGTACGTTTTAGATGACTAGGAGTAGTTAAATTTCTCTTTCGTTGGGATTGGATGTAATGAACTCACTGTGATGTAATTTTCCTGCTCAATATATCGTTGTTCGTTCATATGTTTTTTCTTGAATTTATTATCATTATATGAAAATATAATGTTATTTGAATGTGTTTGATTACTGAAAAGTAACTTTGAACATGAACGTAGATAGAGCAGTTAAGTGATTTGGGATCTAGGGATAGACTCAATAACTTGATCATTCCTAACATCAGACTTAATGCAAATGGTATATTAAATTGACTAAGGGATTAGCATTTTAATATATTAATTTAGAACTAGTTGCTAAGGTATTAGGACTAGTATGCCTTGATGTGAATGTTTGAATGAAGTAATGAAATATTGAACAAAGTTTTATATTCATATGATTCATGAAACCCAATTCCAACAAAGTTTCTTTTAAATATAATTTCTTGCACACCAACTGTTTGATAAAAATACCAAAAAGAATTTCTTGTGTTTTTTGTACACTTTGATGTCTATTGAGTTATAAAAGGAAGAATTGTCATGTGTTGCATAAGTTCCTTGGGAGAACGATACTTTTACTTATTCACTGTATTACTTGAAACGATTTGGTATATTTGCCAAAAAGTTAACATTAGTCAATCTAACTCATATCAAATGTGACTTTACCATTTTTTTTATAAGTTTTTTATTATAAATATTTAATATTTCTAATTATGTAGATTGACAATTTAATATTTTTAAAGACTAAAATCTTGTTCAATAATAATTAAATAATTTTGATATTTAATTTATCTATTTGTCAAATTACGTAGGTTGACATTGTAAACTTATAACTTTGATGAAATATGTAAACATTTTGATTGTACTATTATAATAAAAATAAGTTGAGTTATACACTTTGATTGAACTACAATAAATACGTAAAATAAATTGGAAAAAGAAGACATATCCTAAGGGAGTGAATTCATGGGCTATATAGAATTTAAAAGTTGATACATCCCATATTTTCTTACCCATTCCCATTCATGGGCTATATAGAATTTTTTCCCTCACACATCTTGGTTAGTTCCACATCCCTTAACCATAGCAATCCAGCCATCATTTTCTTACTCTTAGTAAATATTTTAATTTAGCATTTTTAGCTGTTTTAATCTTTTGTCTACTATTTTGCTATAACTTGAGCCACATGATTATTTTTTGTTGATTTTTTATCTATCATATTGTTGACATATGACAATTTAAAATGGACTTATGCTTTCCTACACTTGAATTTCTCCACTATTTTTATGATTTTTTAAAATTTAAGGATTATTGATTGAATTTCTTAGACAACATTAATGTTAGAGCATTTATAATTGAACTTCTTAATTTACTCAAGGCCCATAAATAAGGCCCAATATGTATCACTATATTAATGTTAGGAACATTTGAGCTTTTTTTCTACAGTTTTTCATATTACATTCTTCTTCTCTTTACCTTTTTCAAATTTTGTAGTTTTTCTCTAAATTCCTGCAATCTTCGTCTTGCATAATTGATCATGCATTATGCTACGGAAGCTTGAATCTCTACGATAATTTATTCTCTATAGTTCCGTGATTAATTAAAGATGAAGTATCGATCCATTTGACTTCGTGCTTTAATCGGTAAAATCCAAATCTTATAATTGAACTAGATTTAGGAAACATCTTTAATTAAACTTAATTCAATCAAAACTCGCCAAATTATACTTTGTAAGAAATTTTCCTAGATTGATCAATGCTTAATTAGTCAGTTTAGAATCAATTAAAGAATGACAGTGGATCATTTAATCTAAGTGGATAATTGGTCTATTCTAATTTAATTTAATTGTTTACCTCTCTTATTTTTATTTCATACTAATTTTATTTTTATTATGTTCTAATTGGAAGCAAATTCCCCACGCTTCTGTTTGACAATTCTAAAGGCTGGCTACACAGAAATGTGTCCTCATCTTCATCAAAGTTTAAACTTTATTCGCTTCTAGAGACGAGAGACATTTGGGAATTAAACTCACCTTAATTAAGTGAATGTAATCTAATAATGTTTTAAACTCTGTGTTGTTTAATTTATAACCTATTAATTGTGAAACAAGCATGAAGAGATTGTAAAATCTTCACAGAATTCATCTAATCCTTTTCCATGCAACTTCATCCATCACGTCATTCTGCACTTCAATTCTCATTGACCAAGCATCATTCCTTTTTATGCTCCCCTCAAATTAAACTTTTTGGTCATAAAATGCAGAATAAAGCAAGGTGCAAATACAAAAACTGCATCTTTTCTCAGAATCAAAATGTCAAACTATTTCAATGCCAAACTTTTGTTTTCGATTTATTACATACCATCTTTCAGCTTACAAAAACACTTGCAAATTGCCTTGCTTTCCACACAATAAAGAACGCATGTGTAAGGTAAGAATAATCATTTTGCTCAAGATGACGGAGTAGTAAATTTTCGCCAGCCAACGAAATCTTCCAGAACAACCATTAACAAGATTACTTGACATAAGAAATGAAAAATTATGCCGAAGAAGCACTTGGAAACAAGTATACGATCAGTACTTATAAAAATATGTTCCACAGAAAAGATACTATGAAATTTTAACATGCAATCCATTAATTATATTACAAAAGAACATGACCTAACCTACACAACAAATATTGTCTGTAAACCTACTTTCTTTCATGTTACACCCCATTCTTCCATCATACGGCTCCTGTCCAACAATCCAATTGTGTTCCTGATCTTCAATAGAATGTCTAATGTTTAAAACTTGTAAAAGAAAAAGGATTGCAGCCCTTGTGGTCATCAGCAAAAGAAGAAAAAGAAACAAGTGAAAGGAAAATGAAGAACAGTGAGCAGCCAAAAACTACACCTTACAATCTTACAACTTGCCCATGCCGATGAAAAAAGTTTTTTTTTAGAATAAAGATCAGTTCAGTTAGAAGAGAGCGGCATCTCCAATGAAACAAGAGGCTAGAAATGAGAAGGCTATCTATTGATCTCACCACCTTGGACTTGTGATGGGGAAAAACCCTGAAGGAGACAAAGGAAATATCCCAGGAGAAAGGGGAGGCTGCTGCCCGGGGCCAAAAATCCCTGACTGCCCAAAGGGCGAGAAAGGAAAATTGGGAGTAAAAGGAGATGGAAACTGAATGCCAGGGGACAGTAATGGAGGATAAGCAGATTGAGGAGACAGGAAATTCATGTAGCCATTTGGTGAAGGCAAGGGAAACTGTGATGTTGGAGAAGGTAAAATAGGAGGTCCATTTGTTTGTGGGGAAGGAACACCGTGATGATGATGATGAGGAGGAGGAGGAGGAAGAGGGTTCAAACCATTGACAGGCACAACAACAGTAGCATTTAATAATCTTGGAGAAGGGAACATAGGATTATTAGAAAGCAAAGCAGAAGAAGGTCGAAGAGGTTGAACTGGGGTTCCCTTTGAACCTGGATCTGTTAAAGAATGTTCAAGGTATCTGACGTATGCAGAGATTGGAGATTCGGCTGCATTAGGTTGTGGAAAAGGGTTAGGTGATGGTTGTCTATACTGAGCAGGTCTCGGTGCCAAGTTGTTGTTACTGTACGAAGCAGGCAATGGAGGCCTCACATAAGGTAAAGGAGGAGGCCTAATCTTCTGCAACCTCATGCTTTGAGGTTTTGGGGAATTGCTCTGAGGAGGTTTTGATGGAGGATCCTGAGAGGGAGACCCTGTAAGTTGCTGAACAATATCTCTGAACTCGTTCTTGCTTATGTTGTAAACGTGAGGCTGAGGTTGTTGTTGTTGCTGTCTGGCCCCGTTAACGTTGTTGTTGTTGCCATAATTGGGCTGGTGTAAAGGACTCTTTCTAATGTTTTTTCCCGTTTTGTTCACTCCCAAACTGTCATTATGCCTGTTTTTTGAGTTATCCATTTCGCTATAAATAAAGACAAACTCAAGTTCAGAAACTCTTGCGAGGACAACCTGGAACTTGAGAACTAAAAACAGAAACACCAATCAGAAAATCAAGCTCAAAGTCAAACCGAACCGTGATCGTTATCGATCATAGGCATAACACCCCAAATGAAACCCAGAGAGAACAGAGAACGTACCCTTTTGGGAAGATTGACAAAGCCAAAGAGGATCCTCTCAGCGGATCGAGAGAAGAGGGATTTCAGAGCGATGGAGAAAAGAGTTGAAAAAAAATCAGAACTTGTCGTGAGGGTGTAATAGTAATGACGAGACTTTGAAGAATGGGAAGCCTAAAAGAAATAAGAAGACAGAGAAGGACACAAAATGTTATTTTATTCGATAGGAGTTTCGTGATGAGTCATCAGTAGAATATGGGATTCACATCGAATGGTTTTTTCGGCCATGAAAAAAAAACTATTAGGGAACCAGATTAATGTGAAAATATGTCATTAAGGTGAATTAATTAAGAATAAAAGTGATAATGACCATTTCCCTGTTTGAGAAGTGCAAAAATTCAATAGAGAGAGTTATTGATGTGTTAATTAATAGTAGTAGTAGTAGTGAGATGAGAAGTCTTAGATTCCATTGGATATGTTGGTCATGTTTACATTCATTGGCACTGAAGTCAAGTTATCACAGTGGATTAAGATGTGTATAGATTAATAATTAAGATAAAAAAGGATGCAATTTGAGTAACAAAATGTTATAGGAACGAATAGTCAATGTCTTTTAAGACGTTATATAACGTGCCCTACTATTCTAGAATTTTTGTTTTGATGTAATTGGGAATAAACTTATTTTTGTTAGTATTATGTCAATTTAATATTTGCATTTAGATTGTATATGCAATACTTAATTTTTTTTGTCCGAGGAACATCTACACTCTGTATCTCTTTATATTCATTTCTATTTTAAATTATAATATTTTCGTCCACTTTCTATTTTAAGTTTGAACTATATTATTTAAAATGTGTATTATATATATAAAAATTAATTATTACTTATATACATCCAATCAATACTGAAATTCGTTACATAATGGATGAATTCACTTGATATATAAACAATTTATTTAAACATGGTATATTGATACTTAATTTTATCTATCATAATTATCTTGAGGTGAGCAGACAAATAAAATTGTTACACTGATGATTGTTTAAAAGAAAGGGGAAAAAATAGCATTTAAATCCTATAAAAGTGAACTTTATAATATATTAGTTAATTAGTTAAAGTTGAGGTTTGAAAACGAAAACAGTAACGTGTGAACCGGGAACTAGGGTAGGCAAGAAAGACTGGGTCAGACCGCGGAATCAACGCTGGTTTTGGCGTCGGTTCAATTTTGACTATCAGAGTGGGTTCATTCTGGGAGATAAATCCTTTTATCCTAACAAATATATATTCCTCAACCTTTCAAATAACTACTAAATCAATTTTAAACATTATAATCCATTATCCAAAATTATCAAACATACATTTAACCGTTAAATTACATCAAAGCATTTTTTTTCTCTGGTTAAAAACACAGTTAATCCTTTCATTTAAACTTTTTTAAATGAAAATAAAAATCACATCGACCGAAGAAAATACCACGTTAAAAGGATTCCTTCTAGATTTTTCTTTTGCAGACATTACATCTACAAAAATAATGTAATACCTTAAAAGTTGATTGATAAATATAAAACAAAACAAAAATGTATATATAATAGTTTTTATAAATTTTATTTTTGTTATACGGATTAGAAGTAATTTTGGTAATTATTGTTTTAGTATATTTATGATTTAAAATTATTATAAATTATAGCACATGACTATAGAAGAATCTAAAGGCAGCGTAAGTGAAACGTCCAAACCGTTTAAGAGTGAAGTTCCGTCCAAACACGGCGCAATCAGCAGCCTGAGCTGAACTTATATTTAGACAAAGTCCAATTTTGGTTGGTAATTTTGACTTTGGGTGATTCGTCTTATCACAAATCATTATTTTAGTTATAAAATGATTGTAAATTATTGTTTAATTTTTGTTTTCTGACGCTGATGTGATTGCCGTTAGAAATTTTGTTATACATTTATTTATTCTTCAATTATAAAACCAATTACATCACTGTTCACTTGTGAAGAATATACTCTTGAGCATGATTTGTACAGAGGAATTGAGAACCAAAGTAATGTTCATTTGCAAGGATTTGGAAGAAGGGAAAAGTGCGGATTGGTAAGATATATCATTTTTGAATCATCACATATGTGTAAGGATTTATGAGTAATTTACATGTTTGTCCTCCTTCCATTTGATAACGGAGTAATTTAGTATAAGTAATCAAATTTTGAAGAGAAAGACCAAAATCCACATCTTGTATTCCAATAGTGCATATTTAAATCCAGACCAGTATATTCAAATTCTGCAGCATTATTTAAATAATAATAATAATAATAATAATTATTATTATTATTATTATTATTTCAATTTACTAAATTAATATTTTTTTATATTTTAATAATTAATTTTAATTTTTCTCTTCTTGTAAATATTTTTACAATTAAATATAACATTAACAGATAATATTTTATATTACTTTAATAATTAGAGGTATTTTGATAATCTTTAATTTCTATCAATTAAATTAATTTTTTAAATCTATCACATCAATCAAATCTTATACTAATTCTCATAAATTTTACTTTTAAATTCACTCTCAATTATTCATAAATCCATTCAAAAAAATAAAAAAAAATTATTCTCAAATCTATTTAAATCCATTCAAATCATCTTAAGAAAGCTGGTAGAATATACTCCAGAGTTCTGTTTTTACAAGTTTGTTGCACGTTCTCTTTCCTTGCTCATAAATTTTCTATTAAAAAATTTGCTAATTTCTAAACCGTGTTTGGTGACAAGTGTGTTGGAACCAAAAGGAAATAGAAGATGATGTTCTGCGTAAGTTTCTCTCTCCGACCATATTATTATTATTACATGTTTACTTTTTTTCATCCAAATAAATATTTTATCACACCTAATTCAAAAACGTGACTCTCAATTTTGTCAATTCAAATTAAGAAATGTGATCAAATGTTTATTTGGGCGTACAAATAATTTTAAGAGAAATAAATAAATATATTTTTACAAATTATAAATTTCCAAATAGAAATATTTTCTAAAAAGATCATATGTTATTTAAATCTATACTTTGGTTTAGTTTAAGAATTACCACGTATTATTGTTTTTAAAATATACTTTTAGTAGCTTATAAACTTTGACACAAATTTAAAATTTATTCATAAAATATAAAATTTTAACATATTTTAATTTTCAAACTTAAAACGTTAAATTTTTTAACTTGTTAAATTAATTTTTTTTAAATTAAAAAATTTCAAACCGAATTTCAATTTCATCAAAATTGAAAAATTGAAAACATGTTTTTTAATAAAGAAATTTATGGTATTGCAATATATGAAAATTTGGGCCCGATAGAGCATTGATACAAGGGTGTTGCTCTCTCCACCACCTCAAGTGTTTCTGCACCTATCCACTATTTTTTTATTCCAAAAATACTCTATATCTCTCCACTATTTTCTTTTATTTCAAAAATACCCTATATCTCCCCACTATATTCAACAATCTTTCTCTTTCTCTCTCCACATTAATGAAACATTTACATGGCTCAGATTTTAAACTTGTAATACATTACAAAATTTTATTTACATTTTTCCTTAAATAAGTTTGATTCAATCTTATTTTCACCGTTCAATACAATATATTTTTTTTGGGTTAAATATTTTTTTAGTCTCTAAACTATTGGCCGTTTCTGGTTTTTGTCCTTCTTTCAAAATAAGGTACAATTTGGTCCTCATTCTTTTCGAAACGTTCGTCTTAGTCCTCAAAACTTTGGTTTTCGAGGACTAAATGAGGACCAAATTTTTAACAGTGTTGGTTTTCGAGGACTAAAACGAACGTTTCGAAAAAAATGAGGACCAAATTGTACCTTATTTTGAAAGAGGGACGAAAACCAGAAACAGCCAATAGTTTAGGGACTAAAAACATATTTTTTCTTCAAATTACTTAATAAATGGTAAAATTTTGTTCTAAATTTCTAGAAAAATGTTTATATATATGTGTGTGTTTTTTTACATTTAATATCTATAATTTTTAACATTATATTATGTTTTAACTTAGTGACATGTTTGACTCAAATAACTTGAATAAAGTATTTAATTTATTAGATAAATAATATAAAAATATTATTAAATACTTAAAATATAAAAGAAAAGTTATTTGTTAAAGATTTAAAATTTATTTAGTTCTTTCGTCATTATAAAGTTAGTATATAATAATAATAATAATAATAATATATTATTTACTATTAATATTATTATGTTTATTATTTTGTATTTGCATCTAACTTTTAAGTTTATAAAATGAAAGTGGTAGAAGCATTAATATTGAAGTTTCCTGAATTTTATATTTTGCAATATATCAAGTTTAAATATCAAGTTTAAATCTAAGCCATATGAGTGTTCCATTAATGCAGAAAGAGAAAGAGAAAGATTATTGAGGATACTGGAAAGGTATAGAGTATTTTTAGAATAAAAAAGGTATAAAATATTTTTAAAATAAAAGAAAATAGTTAAAAGATGCAGAAGCACTTGGGTGGTGGTGGGATCAACACCCCCTGATAGAGCAATGTATAATTCTATCCTTACTTCCTGCTTTCCACAATTTCTTTGCATACACCTCAAATTTTTTTGAAATATCCGTAAGTTAAATTTGGTTTGGAAAATGCTTTCCAAAATACATGAAATATGTTAAATAAAATATCCGTAAGTTTTCTTTTATATTTTCTCTTTTCTTCCTTTTGCAACGTCTTCTCTCTCTTCTTCTGCAGCAACGGTACGCCAGTGATGATATGCAAACAGTTGCAGTGATAACGTGGTGTGATAAGGGATATTTAAGTCTTTTTTTAATATTGTGAAAGTAGTTAATAATTTTGAGATGCAGGAAGCAATACCCACAATTCTATTAAGAAAGAAAAATTGATTCAATGGATCCAGGCCCAGGAAATCCAACCCAAAAATTAAAACTTTTTAACTTACTAATCCAACATCTAATTACCTATCAAAACACTAATTAATTTAGCTTATTATTCTAAGCTCTTTTTTTAAACAAAGGATTAATTATTTTTTTTCGTTCATTTAATTGTTTAATTTAAGGTTTCTATAATAATCAATTTAATTAATTTATTCTTGTACTCTCTACTCTACTTAGCAATAAACTAATTACTTATTATTAACCAAATTATAGTTAAGTATTTTCACACGTTTGACAATGCTTAATCTTGTTATTAGACTTCGTAATAGTATTTAAATCTTCAAAAGAAATCTTATTATGATCAGCACATAAATTCTTAATTTATTTAAACACATAATATATTTATAAGTTAATCTATTTGCTTTTCTATAACGCGCTAAGGAAAAAAATTAGAATTGAAGGGAAAGATGGGAAAAAAAGAGAAAAAAAAAGTGAAGGGACCAAAGAAAAAAAAAGAACAAAGGTGGGGTACTTTATTGAGAATTTAAAAATATAATCTACTAATTATTATGAAATTATTGATCGTGAGCGGAATTAATAAATCTTCTAATTATTATGAAATTTTAATTGCGTGTAATATTATGTAATGTTTAGCTAACAAGATGTGTATGAGACAAAAACTATATATTACTAATTTAAAAATAAAGAAAAAAAGAATAATTACAAGATGAAGATGTGATAATGAAACTGAATCCACTCTCATCTGGTTATCATCCCTACTCTTACATAATTAAAATGAGGCAGTTACTTCCTCCACCACCACTAAATGCTCTCTACACCACCCCATACCAATTTTACCTTTCTCTAAAACTGATGTCAACATCCGTTTCACTTTTAATGGATGTTGACATTCGTCCGTTCACATATTTTATATTTTCATTTATTATTTTTATTTAAAAAAAAAATCTTCAACGGATGTAGCGAGATCCGTTAACGGATTGCCACATCCGTTTCAATAAAAAATTTTAAAAGTATTTTGATTATTATTTAAATAATAATATATAAATTAAATTAATAATAATTATTTTATTAAATAAAATAAAATTAATTCATAAATAATTAAGTAATAATTTTAAATTAATTAAATAATATTTATATATTAATTTAAAATATAATAAATTAAAAACTACAAATTTAAAAAGAAAAAACTTCATGAATGTTGCCCACATCCATTTTAATAAATTTTTAAAAACTATTTTATTATTTAAATAATAATACATAAATTAAATTAATAATAATTATTTTATTAAATAAAATAAAATTAATTTATAATTAATTAAATAATAATTTTAAAAAAATTAAATAATATTTATATATTAATTTAAAATATAATATAATAAAAAACTAAAAATTTTAAAAAGAAAAAAATTTCACGGATGTTACCACATCTGTATCCATTTTAATAAAATTTTAAAAGTATTTTAATTATTATTTAAAATAATAATATATAAATTAAATTATAATAATTATTTTATTAAATAAAATAAAATTAATTTATAAATAATTAAGTAATAATTTAAAAAAAATATTTATATATTAATTTAAAAACTTAAAAAAATTAAAAACTTTAAAAAAGAAAAAACTATTTTTTCTTCAACGGATATCAACATCCGTTTAAGAAAAAAAGAGAAATGTAAGATATTTTAAAATATAAAAGATAACTTTAGAATTTAAAAAAAGTGTAATGGTGCAGGGGGTAACACCCTTAAAATCATTCACGTGGTAAAATTTAATGTTATATGTTGAATTAGACAACTTCATCCAACAAATCTCATAGATGATTCAAAGAAAAGTACTAAAAATCTTGAAAGGAACCTTAGTTGACAAATGCAAAGTCTACTGTTTTAAATCTTACGGGTTATATATAGTGTTAGTTGTAGGGTAGTTAAACCCATTTAAAAATTAGTTAAAACATCACTGGTTGAGACCGATTGTGTTGGTCACATTATATTTCACATCTTCAGGTAAATTTTGTTAAGCTTTCATTATAACAATTATTGATATATTTTATTTTTAATTTAATTAGAAAAAAATACAATTTTAGTAAAATAAATTAATTTTAATAAATTTTTTAAACCTTTGTTCAAAGTTAGAGGTAATTGAATATGTAAGAACCTAGAAAATAGAATATTAGAGTAGATAGGTGTATTAAAATAATAAAACCGAATATTTTATTATCAAATAATTTTATAATATAAATAAAACTTTCTAAAGTTCGGTTCATTATCTAAATACCTTTTATCTCTCTAAAACATTGTTTTCTTCTTTTTCTCTCACTTTTCTCTAACCTTTCTCATTTCTCAATCATCTGTTTGACGATCACGAAGTGTCTAAGTGATCCTGGCATGGAGGGCTACCAAGCTGACCGATTAATTTGTTGAATCGAGCAAGTAAGTGGTAAACTCCTTTTTCTTAGTCTTTAGGGTATTGATTATGTAAAACAATTTTGTTTTACATGAATCAAGTGTTCTTCTTCCTAGATTCTTAGTTTGTTTGTGATTCTAAGGTTGTTTTCAATCATCAATCGGTAAATTATAGGTTTTCTAGAAGTTTCTTGTACGACAAGTAATCAGCGAAGCGTTTAGAGATCTTGAGTTGTTGAGTTGAGGTAAGGGAAGCTAGATTATTGCTTTAATTAGTGATTTAATGTGTATGTGTGACGAGTCTATGTGCATGGTATTGACTAAACTAAATTTAGGTTTTTAGAGGAAATGTATGATGTGAAACTTAACTGTTTGAGTGTACATTAATGAACTTTGATTTTGAATTGTATGAGTTGATATTGGATTTGTTATTGGCTGTATGAAATGTTTGAAATCTGTGATATTGGATTTGTTATTGGCACATTGTCATGTTTTAAGGTTAATTTTGAGGAAGTAGAGTAGTGAAAATGGGAATTTGAGGTTAGGTGCTCATTTGGTCTATTGGGATAGCTTTGGTAAGTCTTATGGAACTTGTTATAGTCCTTAAGTTGCTCAAAACTGTGAAAAAAATGGTAGAATGCGAACTGAGTTCATAAGTTAGGATTTTGTGGATTTTGAAGTGGAATTTGGTTAGGAAAGACTTTAGAATCATGTTAGTAAGGCTTAGAAACATTTGTTAAAGTTTAATTAAGTCCATAACACAATCTAGGAGGGTTAGAAGTTGGGAAAAATAGTTGGAATTGGTAAACATGGTATAAGTTGTGTAATTCTACAGATTATGCAGACTCGCTGAGTGAGTGGAGTCGCTCAGTGAGTGGTAGTGGAGGCTGGCTCCCTGTTTGATGATTCTGACAACAAGAAGGTGCGCTGAGCGACTAATTGAGGTCTGGGAGCACTGTGAGTTTTATTCGAATATCGAACGGGTGCGCTCAGTGAGTGTATGGGGGGTCTACACCACTGTTTGAACTTTCGCATAACAAGTTGGGGCTATAAGCGAGAGGTTGGGGTCTGATATCATTGGTAGCTCAACGACCTAGGTCACTGAACAAGTATTTTGGAGTGTGGATGTACTATTTATGTATTCGCATAGCAAGTTGGGTCGCTATGCGAGAGAAGCTGGGGTCGCTTAGCGAAGTGGGTTCGCTGAGCAACTAGTCCAGGTTATAGTTTTTTTTTCTCTCTTTGTTCCCTAATTTGGTTTGTGTTATGTCTTGATTCAATTATGAATGTGTATGAGTTATATGAGTACCAGAGTTATGAGTTGTGATTCAAAGTATGATTGCTAAGTGGTGAAAGTAAGTTTCAAAGTGGAATCTTCGGTTGGATTCAAGTATGTTTAGAATGATTGCATGGAGCTTAGGTTTAGGGGTTATCCTAAACTCCAGTGGTCTTTCATTGTCACATATAGAGGATTGATACATGTGGTGAGGAGTAGCAGGAGGTCTTAGTCCTGGGAGCTTCTAGTATGCCTCAAGGCCTGGAACAGACTAACCTTGTGAGTGCGGTAGGGTGAAACCCGTTGGTAATGGCTTTGCAAAGTAGTAGAGGCAACCACAAATACACAACCCGTCATAGCTCGGTAATCATTCTAAGTCCAAACGGTCAATTCTAAGTCATAATATGTTTAGGATGTTGAAGTTGGTTATTTCATATACATGAACTGGGTATGGTTATCTGTTATACTAATGTTTGAATCTTTTTATATCTAGTTCTTTTTGTGTTTGTTTTTGTATGTGACTGTGTCTTTTGATTTGTAATGATCATCTTGTGGGTGTGAGTAGAGGGAGATGAGTTGTTAGTGAAGCAGACTCTGAATGATGAAGATGTTGTAGTGTAATTAGCTTTATATTAGTATTTGTGCATATGTTTGGTTATTCAGGTTGTGTATAAAGTTTGAAATTTATAGTTGTTTTTGGATAACTGTAAGTTCCACTTTATATTCCAGTTTATAACTGTTCTATAGTATCATATATGTGATGACTCTTTGATATAGTTTTATGCTATATTTTTTGAAATGTTATATAACACAAGTTTAATTTCTAGAAAATGTCGTGTAAGGAAAAAAAATTACAATAGTTTTCGAAGAGGGTTTTTATTATTTTTTTTACTTTATAAATATAAAATTCTTAATAATCCTTTCATAGTTAAATGCATATTAACATATTAATTTTTCTTTGATAAACAGATTGACAATTACTAAACACGTGCTTAATTATATTAATCACTAATTGACTTTAAATAATAAAACTAACAAAATTAAAATTATTATACTAATACTGTAATTTTTTTAATCTTATTGTACTAAAATAAAAATATGTAATATTTATTATATTGACTTAACTATTTATCATTTCTTCTATAAGTACTACTAGAGGGGGAAAATGAAAATTAAAGAATAAAATGAATTTATTCATCCAGTAACACTAACTCGTATGTAAAAGTTATTTTGTGAAGAATTTTTATTTGCATGAACACAAAGTAACACGGTTTAATTCCAATCTCCGTTTTTCACTTGGGATTTGGCTATGGAATTGGGAAGGTGATGATACCTCAATCTAAAATTATGGTAGAGATTCGGGTTTGTCACATTTAATACAAAAACAAATGGTTTACCTTCTTGCTTCAATTTGAATTTTCTATCCTCTGTGATTTGGTTTTTATAAAGGTCCCAACCTTCTTTTTGAATATTTTTATCCACTTTATATTTTTCATAACTATTTTCTATGATTGTTTGTTTACTAAGTTATCATAGTGTGTGTGTGGTTTAGCATCTCCATTTTCATCACTCTAGTTTTCTTTTTCTAATATTAATATTTAGCGAGTTAATGTTGTGTTTATAAGGCGTTTTAACATTATTTTTACATAAGCTTTTATGAATATTACAAAGAATACATTTTACATCAATTATTTAAAAGTATTACAATAGTTAACAAATAGATGTAAAAAGTCAAACGCATGTTACATTGGTTGCAAAAACGAATGTAAGATGAACACTTATTACATAAGTTAATTGATGGAATATTTTTCACTTATTTGCAATATTTTAAAATAGTGTATTATACACTATGGGTGACGAAGCAACAAAGAAATCCATAACTACCACTAATAACAAAACGTTATAGGAGCACAATGGTATGTTTAGGAAGCCAAATGAAAACTATTAACGACACAAAAATGCAAACACATTATAACAATGACGCATAAAAGCAATGAAGGAGGGTGATGGTGAAAAATCTTGAAGCAATGCAAAAATGGATGATCACAAAGGTGGAGAACCTCAAAGCAGTGTGAAAATAAAGGCTAAATGTGGAAGAGAGAAAATGAAATGTGACAAAAAGAAGAGTAACCCTTTATTCACTTGAATGAATTTGCGGGAGAGTGATTGAGTGGATTTCAGAGAATTTGAAGATAAACTTTTTTTGTTGTTTATTTGAATGAATTTGGAAGTAAGTGAGAACGAATTTGGAAGCAACGTTTGTGATAATTAGTGTATAAGATTTGATTGATGTGATAGATTAAAAAAATTTACTTCCAAATCCACTTTCACTTACCTCCAAATCCACTCAAATAAACAACAAAAAAAATTATTTTTAAATTCTCTTAAATCTATTCAATCACTCTCCTCCAAATTTATTCAAGTAAACAAAACCTAAGAGAAGGCAAAACTGGAGTGGGCACAGAACCATTGAAGCAGCAAAGAAGAAAAACGACGAAGGAGGGGTGGAAGTGCAAAATTGGAGAATCACAACGAAGGAGATAAAAACTGGTAAAAGGAAATTTCCAAAAGTAGTGACCCTAATTATTACCATTTTGTAGCAGTTATGATAAGTAACTTCTCATCCGATCCAGTTTTAGTCCTTGTTTCGGTTACACTTTTCTTAATACTGTCCTTTTTGTCTCGATCAGGATTTCCTCGATATTATTTTTATTAAGTATCTATTAAAGTAAAAGACCTATAAATATAAGTAAGATATTTAATATTTTTTAATCTACTGCATTTATTGATCTTTGCTATAATCGAATACTAATTTAAATATCGAAATGACTTCAACAAATGACTGACCAAACAAGGTGAACTAAACGATGAAGGAAAGAAGTAAAAGAATATCAACAAGAAGAAGACAGAACCCAATAAACATATAAAAGCTACTTTGTGTATCCTAAAAAACACATCATTTTTTTAATCCACTATTCTTAGACAAACATAACTTTGGTTTTTCATTTTTTAAATTAATAAATTAGTTTCAAACTTGAAAAAATTAATTATGACATTGTTGTGGTAAAATAACTGTCGGTAGATATTAGATTTAAATGTAAACAATGAGTAATTTATATGTTTTCAAATGTTGAAAAAGTGATTGAATTTGGAAATTGAAATAGTAAAAGTGATTCAACAACTTTGTATTAATTTTAAAAGCGCTCACGCGGTCCATGGGAAAAGTTGTTGAAGCTCAAAGCCAGCTTGGAGTCCCGTGTTCGTTTTCCAATACAGCTTAAAAGAGAAAGCACGTCACTTTTAATTTCTTTTATAATGGTGGACTTGTTTGCCACATTTATTCATGTTGGTACATTTGAAGTTATTCTGATTGCACAACACGCACATGCCAAGACCCTAGTACATAGCCCTGTTTAGAACAAAGGAGAATTCAAAACCACTCTTTTACCTTAAATTTCTCCATGCATGCCCACCATATTTTAAAGTGGGTAGGTAAAAAAAGGTCAAAACTCAGTTAACACAATGCGATAACAGGGACTGCCTTTAGCTGGTGGGAAAAATAAACTTACTGAGTTAAAAACTTGTTGGCCAAAAATAATGAAGTTAAACAGTTCAACATGACAAGACAGGAGACATTCAAACAACGTTTTTAACACCACCAAAATGGTAAAAACATTTGTTCATGGTTCAACGGTGATAGATAAGAATAATTATTGTTATTAAATAATAACTAAAAAGTGTGTGAACCACCAACAAGGAGGTATGAGGGCCAAGAATTTGGTAAAGGTGTGCATTTTTCACATGGCTGAAAATGGGCCACACCTAATTCGCCAGGTACATACATACATACATGATTCCGTTGCAAGCAAGGACAGAAGATAAAATGCCGCACTGTTCCCCAGCACGTTTCCAATGTCGTTTTGTGTTGGCTCCATTTCACCACACAAAAATCAAACTCTTCCCATCATAGATCAGACAACCAATACAGATCTAGAAGAACTCAATCACAACATTCAGACTTCAAAATGACCATTCTGTATGCTGATATACCACCAGTACCACCAATACCAATCACACCAACAAAATAATAACATGATCTCACAGAACTGGCAAGGTATCACGGATTTAGGAAAAATACCCATAAATTTAACCAAGTTCGGTTCACATTTATGATAATTCATAAACATATATACAATCCAAATAAACAGATAATATTAACACAAAAGTAGTTCGTCTCTACTTCATAAGAGCTGCTATAGATTTGAAGAAAAACTGTTCCAGGGTCCGTTCCGCTTCCCAAATCCAATTGCCTCAAGAATTTAATTTAGTCTATGCTACCAAAAAAAAAAAGAACAGTATTTTACATGGATAGCTACGGCTACAGCTAGAAGTGGTAGTGCAGACTATAGTGCATGGCCAATTTTGGAGGATAGCGCCGACAGGAGCTGTTCCTGCGTGTAAAACCGGTTTCCCATGTTGACGGTGGCCTGTTGGATCATCAAATCATTGACCACGGAGACGCTGGCGTGATGCACGTCCAGGTCCAGGTCCTTCAACGCTGCCATCAACCTTGCCGCAGGGTGGTTCTTCTTGCTGCATTGGATCCTTATCATGGCGTCCCACCCTATGATCTTCACCTCTACTTCCAAATCAATCAGCTTGCTCGTCGTTTCCTTCGCTTCTTTTTTAGATGGAGATGGTCCACGTGGAGGAGAAGGAGGAGGAGGGTTTTTGGTTGACAGCTCAAGCTCCTTCTTCGCCGAATCCAATTGCTTCTCCAATTCCCCTTTCTCCGATTCAAGCTCACTCAGCTTTGACTTCAGCTCGTTTATGTAGGATATGGCATCGCCCAACAGCGACGCCTTGTCCATCTTCGACACGTTTGGAACCACCGCACGAAGCGCGTAGAACCTCTGATTCAGCTTTTCCCTCCTCTGCCTCTCCGCTTCCACGTGATTCAGCGGCTCCTCTCTGCCGTTCGCCGGCTTTCGACCCCTCTTCCGGGGCCTTTTCTCCGGTTCCACCACCCTGCTGTCCGCCTCTTTCACCACGGAAGCCTCCAGATCCGAGTTTTCGGAATCACCGCCCCCGGCACCACCACCACTACCACCAGCTTTTACATTCGAAGCCGGTAGAATGACGCCGGAGGTGAAGGACAGCATTCCATCGTCAATGCTGCTGCGAGAAACAGGAGACCTTCTCTTCTTGTTGGTCTCCTCAGCTGCTACAGCGGGAAAGTAACTCCCATTGTAAGAGCTCTTCTTGCTCTCTCCGAAGCTCAGAATTTCACCGGATTCGGGCTTTAAGGAGTTGGAGAAGTTTAATTCCCTCGGGAAGAAACCGTGGTTCTTGGGGTTGGGGACGTGAGCTGCTGCGGCGGCGGCACTAGGGGTTTCTGTTAGAGTGCTGGAACCAGGGGTTTCGAACGGCATCGTTTTGCTCACTGCTGCATTTGCTGAAGCGGGTGCAACGGCGTTAGAGGTGTCCTTGATTTCGATAGAGGAAGAAGGGTTGAGCCAGAGTGAGGAAGGGTCGTTCTCGCCCTGATCGGTGGCAACGCAGTTCAACTGCCAGGAACCCGCGTCGGGGTTGCTGAAGTTGAACAAATCCCGCACTTTGCTCATGAGATCAGGGTTCTGGAAAATCACCTCCGTAGACGCCAGCTCAACGACGCCGTTTGCGGACGGTATGCAGACCAGAGTCTGAAGCCCAAAAACCTGCGCCTGGCAGGCCCGCTCGCACGCCGATGCGGATAACCGGTCGGGCCCGGTGACCCAAACGGGATTGGAATTAAAAAAAGCCTGGCCCGGGAGGCCGCTGCCGTTGACAAAGGACTGAGTCATGGACACTAGAAAGAACCACTCAGTGTCGGATACCTCTTCGTCGACGTCATCGGCGGAAGCGGAAGGGCCGGAAATCAAGGAATTGAGCTCGCGGAGAACCTTCTTACGGTGGTCCTGCTCCGCGGACGAATTCTCCTTGGGCGCTTTTCCTTTTCCTTTGTCCTCCTCGCCCTTGTAGTATCCGTCGCCCCAACCGAGAAGGGAAGCGCCGGAGGAGTAGTCATAAGAAGATTGCCAGAAAATGGCATAGGTCCAGCTCTCTCTGGCACCTTCGATCAGCGTTTGCAGCCGTTGTTGTAAGGTCTCCTGGTTAAGAAGGGACTGAGACTGGGACGGCGGTGGTGGCGGCGGGGCTCTAGAAGCGTCGGCTCCCGGAGTGGTGCTAGAGGTAGCGGATTGAGGGGTGGGCATCCACAGGGATGAGAAGTCGGAGGAGCTCATGAAGGCCTCCATGACGGAAGAGTTGTCGTCGGTCCAGAGATTCATCGTCGGCGGCGACCGGTACTCTGTCATTCCATTCACGGGTGGTTTGGATGAGAGAGTGAAGTGTATGTTTAGTGTGTCTAGAAGTGGTATGTGTGAGAAAGATAAGGGAAATAAGTTAGTTGGATTTGGATTTGGATTTGGTATTTATGTCGAGTGCATTTGGGTTTCATTTTAGGTTTGGGGAAGAAAGCGCATGTGCAATTGGGCAATAAAATAGATTGCTAGACATTTTTAACAAACTCTTCTACTCAAGCTGAAGTACAATAGTAATCACCTTACTCCAATGTTAACTTTCCTTTCTGATACTGTTTCTCGCTTGGAGAATGCTCTTTTATGTTGTTGCATAAAAATAGTAACTTCTCCACTACATACAAGAGTAGAGTAGTATTCATAGCCTTTCTAGTTTAATTTCCCAAATATTTATTTCTATTTTCTAATTAAATAAATAAGCTTATATCTTAATTTTGGTTAAACTATTTACGTCTTTGATATTATTGATTTGGTGAATAATTTTTAATATTAATGACCCGTGCCTAAATTTATTTATTTAAAATTAATAATCACAACTTCACTATTTTTTACTATAAATTTTGATGAAAGTATTAAAATTATTTTTCTATAATGATCAAGAAGTTACATTATTCTTTTATTTATTTGATTATGAAAATTTGCTTGCTTTGTTTGAATGTTACCAGCTGTATGCTGAAAGATTTTTTACATTTAAATAGAAATATTTAATTAATTATATTTAGAAAAAATTATTTAATTTGAATTTAGTTTTTATGACGCTTTCTAATTTGGTTTTTTATTGCATAATTAACTTCACTTTGTATTGGTTTTCAATTATTCGATAAAATTATTTTCACGTGTAAATTTATGAAAATAAAAAAGTAATAATTATATATATATATATATATATATATATATATATATATATATATATATATATAATGATAATTACGAATGGTACATATATTTTAGACTGGTATTTTTAGCTTATATCTTTGATCAAATATTTCTTGAACGATCACATTTTGGTTGAATGGTCGATCACTCAGACAAAGGACAAAAGCGATTAATTATAAAATGAAGTTCAGAATAATATTTAGTCAATGAAAACCACAAATCAACCTATTAATGCTAATTAAGATATGATTATATCCTGATTAAACCAACAAAATGGTAAAAACTCATAACAACTACTATAAATAAAAGTCCAAGGTATCATCTGAGCAATTTTGGAAGTATAGGAGACTTGAGAGACTAAATAGATAACATATAGGAGTGACACAGGGCTAGTTATCCAATAATTGGAAACATTCATTTCGTTCATACCGAAACATTTTATCGTTCACCATGGGGCCGAGTAAGAATTTCTCTTACTCTCATTGTAACCACAAGGAACATGATGAGGAGTATAGTAATGGAAGAAGTCAACCTCTCGACCCCATTCGGCCTCAACCTGTCAACCTTGTTTGACCTCAACCTCTTATCATCAAATTTTGTCGACTTTTCAATCTTGACAACTCGGTCTTGCTTGTCCTAAATCTCTCAGCCTCATTCATCTTCGACCTTATTCAGCCTCAACCCATTCGTCTTGTTTGGCCTTGACCTCTCGACCTCAAAATCTTTCGACTTTTCAATCTGGACAGCTCACACTAGTGCAAAAACAGCGTATAATGTCATGTGTTAAACGTCTAACCACTCAATACCCAACTTTAAAAATGACCGGTGGCAATTTTGTAAATAAATGCAATTATTAAACGTCGTTTAAAATTATAATTCGACGTAAAAGGATATAAAACGTCAAATGCCTCAGCGTTAGACGTCAAAAGGTTAGTGAATTCAATAAAAGTTTGAGCGGGAGATTGAAAATTCATTCACTTTATCTTAGCACGTGAGACTCTCTTCTCTGCTCAAACTTTTCTCAAACGAAGTTTGAAGACCATCACATGTAATCTTTCTTTCATTTGATACAAATGCATGTTAATTAACTACTTTATGTATGATTTTCGTTTGTTTTCACCGATTATTTTTGTGTTTTTGTCCTTCATATGTGCATTCTGCTTTCTCTCATTGGTGGCAACACTTTATTCCGATGAACCCACATTTTGAAGGTTAATTTTCGTTTTCGTTTTGAAGAACTTATTTGTTGAACTTGTTTGTTGTTTTTTTTGTTGAACTTGTTTGTTGTTGTTGTTTGATTGAACTTGTTTGTTGTTGTTGTTTAATTGAACTTGTTTGTTGTTTGATTTAACTTGTTTGTTGTTTGTTATTGTTATTTGTTGTTGATCATATATTAACGTTCACAGTTCTTCTTTCCAGGTCTTGTAGAGTTTTAAAAAAGGATTACAATTATTTTAAAAAAATTGATTAACATTGTATATTGACAAAATTCGACGTTAAATTAACATCGTATATTGACAAAATTTGACTTTAAATTAACATCGAATTTAAAAAATTCGACATCAATTTAATGTCTCCTGGTATGAGGTTGTTTTAGAAATTGACTTGAAAGATAAAAAAATATTCGACGTTGTATGATGTTTTTGTACTAGTGTCAGCCTCGCTCGATCTCGATCTCTTGGCCTCTACGTCCTCAACCCGTCGACTTCACTCGACCATGAAACTTGTCGACTTTTCAGTCTAGACAACTTGATCTCATGCAATCTCAATCAATCGATCTCATTCGGCCTCGACTTCTCGACCTCAAATTTTCTCGAATTTTTAGTCTTGACAACTCGACCTCATTTGACCTCGATCTCTTGGCTCTTTAATCTCAACCTCAAATTTTGTTCACTTTAGTTTTGATAACTTGGTCTCGTTTGGCCTTTACCTCTCGGCCTCAAATTTTGTTAACTTTTGAGTCTTGATAACTCGGTCTTGTTCAACCTCAATCTCTTGATCTTGTTCAATCTCGATCTCTCGGTCTAGTTCGACTTCAACCGCTCGACCTCAAATTCTATTGACTTTAGTCTTGATAACTCGATCATTTAACCTCAACCAACCATTGGACCTCAACCTCTTGGCCTCTATATCTTAGTCAACTTCAATCTTGACAACTTGACGTCGTCCGGTTTACCTTATCCTCTTAGTCTCTAATCGACCTCAACCTCTTGTTCTCATCTTCTTGCAATCGAGCTAAAATCTTTGGATAAGGAAAATTTCAACCAAGGAACCCCTCCTGAAAACTCCATCGAGTAAGGCTGAGTTCCAACTAAGAACCTCTCCCGATCAGACTACAAGATTCATCATACATAAGCGTCAATAACCATTTTTTTTTCAAACCCCTTCGGCCCTTCTACTACAGGTACTCGAGTTTCAGGGGTTAGTGTGTTGTACATACCCTTTGGACTGATCACCCTTAACGGATCACCCTTGACTAACCACCTTTGGGTCGATCACCCTTGGATTGATCACTTAGATTGAATAGCAAGACCAATTGATTATAGAATGAAGGTCAGATTAAAACTTAGCCAATAATAACCACAAATCAACCTACTAATATTGATTAATGTATGATTAGGAAAAAAAAAAAGTAAAAACATATAACAACTACTATAAATAAAAATCTAAAATACAATTTAAATAATTTTGAACGTAGAGAAAACCTAAGAGACTAAACAAACAAGAAATAAGAGTTATACAAGACAAACTAATAAAAATTGACACCACCGTCTCCCCCGTACCAAAACATCTATTTGAATTGGTTCATTAAAATATATTAAGAGAATTTTTGACAATACGCACTATATACTGTAAAATAAATTAATATCTTTTCATTATAACTTAATCAATAGTACTGTAAAATAAATTAATATATTTTCATTATAACTTAATCAATTGTTTGATGTATATATAGTATTGTATAAACATATTCTTAACCATCATATCGTCAACCATAAATCATATTCATTTGCTTTTAAGAATTCATCGTTCATAATCACATTTCCCTACATCATAATTTTATTAACTAAAATTAAACAAATTGATTTAAAATTAATGAAAAACTAAAACTCTAGTTTATTTGTATAAACAACTCAAGAATATGATAAAAAAAAGTTTGGAATTAAATCTAATTATACATTATTTTGAAGTAACCCTTGTATAAAACAAGTTCAAATACAAAATAGTTATTTTTCAAAGAAAACCCAACACTTTTTACCATCGTATATCCAGATCAACATTTGTAACAACATCTACTCTCGTATATCGACAATACTTATATGATCATCATAGTGAAACATGCATATGTAAGAATCAGATAACAAAAAATCAAACATTATAAATAATAATATACATCAATAATAATATAACAACTTACTCAAACCTCATAACTCCTTCTTAAAACACCTTTCAATTTCATCGTTTTCTCACAGAGTCATTCACAAAGCTTGTTATAACGGTTCAAAACATATCATCACAACAAATAATAAAACTAACAATGATCTCAATGTTAGGAACCAAGTTTTCACAATAACTCTCACATGCAATTTATGAACAATACTCACCAACCACCCTTCTTACTTTTCATTAACTTTACGGATAAGATCCACTTCCAGTACTCTCCAAGAATCTTACAGACGAAGTATACATATGTCACTTTTCATAACAGTTGAAATATAAATTTTTCATCACAAAAATCTTCAAACTCTTAAACTTATTTTTCATCAATTAAAAACCCAATTGCACTTAGTACAAATCACCAAATTTCAACATGTTCAAAATAATAAAACTAAGTAGTATGTTACGTGAGAGTTAAACTCATAACCCCATACTAAGAAGCTCCCACCAATTGAGCTACCACATTTTTTTTCATATAATGACTTTTAACAATTTAAATATAAAAAGTCAGCCCTTTAATTTATTACCAATTTAAATAATTTTTGAGTTTTATATTGGGTATCTCCAATTTTTTTAAAAGATGTGTGACTATTCATACTTTTATTTTCAATATCGCGTTTAGAAAAATTATGTATAAAATATAAATAGTTGAAAACAATCACAGCTTAATTAAATAATAACTCTATTTCAAAGTTTAATTAATTTACAGAGTGAACATACTAATTAATAAACCATTTAACTGAGAAAATATTAATTAACAAGTTAGTTAGCCTCTAAAAAAGGAATTAAAATATAATTCTCATAGTAAAAATTAATTTTACGTAAAACAAATCACAACAATTCTTTGCTCAATCAAATAAGTTATATATCTTTAATAAAAGTACTATATTTTAATGACTTATACTACATTAATACAATGTGTATTTACATTTCTATTATATTGAAATAACAATTTTAAAAAATAATTAAAAAACATGTTATGATTATTTTTAAATAGATAAATTATATACTTTTAACAGAAATATTATATAATTACTTATTTTACTAAATAAAATATATTTTAAATTTATTGAAAATAAAATTGTATAACTAAAAAAGGTAAAATATTATTACAAAATAATACATGTTTGTATAATATAACATCCCAAAATTACAGTGTAAAATCATATAATAGAATGATCACATATAATAATATTAGTTCAGTTATTACAAAAGATAGGACGTACGGTTATGGCGAACGATCTTACAAAAAAAGTAGCAGGAAGTTAAAACTGCACAAATGGCTACAAATATAGGACGAACAACTTATAACCCTTCCTATGTTGAACGGTCAAATCAAAAGATAAAGTAAACGCATGACCGACGCTCCTACAAAAGAGTAGACCAACAACTAACCGAGCGTTCTAAGGTTCGACCGTCACGTCTGTTTCTTCCAATGCTTCTTCCAACAACTCTTCTCCTTCTGCTCCCACCCACAGGATGATCATCGCAATGACAAGGACAAACGAACGGGAATACATGACAAGACAGGAAATAAGGTAAGCTTATAATTTAATTCAAGTATCAACATATATTTCACACAATCAACTAAACAAGATAAATCATTAACTCTTTCATTCAAAGCCTAATACTAGACTCTGATTGTCCGGACTGTATGAATTCTGTGTAGCTACGACTTTCGTGCACCCGGGTGTTGTAGTAATTGGGATACCCTCAACATCTGTCATTCGAGGTTAGTCCTATCTATCCAAATTAACCATAAGGACTAGGACCTCCTGCCATTCCCACACATGACTTACCCTTCTCTACGTGAGAATGGGTAATCATGAAATATCAGGATGAACCGCCAGCTTAGCTTTATCCACATTCATACTTTACCAATTCCAATATCCATTCATGAGATATTCCTCCCCGGAATACTCTTTCAGAACCACCAAAGTCATTTCATCCATCATATCATATACCATCATCTTTCATTATTAAAACCTCAACTTAACCGATTTGAATGAAGATCCCATAGGATACTAAATACCGAACGTTAGTTTTTAACCCAGAACGAGACTGAAAACTTGGAGTGAGACCGAGATGTCTCCAACTCAAAAGTAATCAAATAAAGAGAGTTACTCACTTGTTGTGAAAGGGACCAAATACAATAATACTTCTCAGAGACCAATAGAATCGAACGTTATTTTCCAAGTGAACCAATTTAATGAAATGACTCTTGAGATTTCAAGCCGAACACCGTAAAGCCTAGGCCGAGTACTAAGACTCTAGGCCGAAACCAATTAAGACAGATACTGTAGAACATCAAATAATAGCACTTGACGGAATCATATGAAGGAACTGAACGCCAATAAATACTTAGCTTCTTAATGAGTTAAACATCAAGGAAACCGAATGCTAGTCGAAGACCGGGCACTGTAGAGAGCAAACACTATTGAGTTTGGACGAATGCTCTTATTATAAAGATAGATTACGAAAATGAGAATTAGCGCTTGGTGTAAGACCGAGCACTTAGTACGAGCACTTGGTGAAAATCGAACACTACTTAGTACGAGCGCTTGGTGTAAGACTGAGCACTACTTAATTTATAGAATAAAGGCTTGATAAATTTAAGATATCATTTAACTAATGTTCAAGAATGAACGAAATATACAAATACATATAAATATACTGAAGTTTATAATCAAATACCAAGGAACGAATATCCTTGATTGAATGCTTAAGTACAAATATTACAAAACGAAACGAAGACGCTAGTCTTCAACTAGAATTCTCTCCAATTGAAAGAATCCAGTTCCAACCGAGTCCACAAGAAAACCGAACACTATATCGAACGAGCGCTGGTCTAATACGAAACACTTGTTAAGAACGAACGCTTGTATAATTGAATGGTCAATACTGACTATCGACAACATAGTCTAATACCAAACACTTATTAAGAACGAATGCTACTGAGAACGAACGCTTGTATAATTGAATCGTCAATACTGACTCTCGACAACAGGGTCTAATACCAAACACTTATTAAGAACGAACGCTACTGAGAACGAACACATGTATAATTGAATGGTCAATACTGAATCTCGACAACATGGTCTAATACCAAACACTTATTTAGAACGAATGCTACTGAGAACGAACGCTTGTATAATTAAATGGTCAATATTGACTCTCGACAGCATCCCTACCCATTTCATGGCTTTCATTAATCATCAATACTTTTAAACAACATAGCATATTTCATCATCAACCAAATCATCAAACACAATATCATTCCAGTTTCTCATCTCTTAGATTCATATACTCATACAACCAACAATGTAGTAACAATCATTTTCATATTCATTCAGTAATCAACGAACATGCATCCATTCAAAGCAACAAAATAAATCAAATTATATAAGCTTCCCTTACCTCTTAACGTGACCGAACACTCACAGATATTGTTACTGGTTCACCTCTACCAATCATTCTACCCTCAACGTTTGACAACTTCTGAAACTAAATCAAGTAAAGATCAAAACACTATCAGAATTACTCTTTTTAGAAGAGTGATCAACACATGAAACCATAACTTGGGTTGCATGTCCAAGAAACCGCACGGCTGAGGGAGAGATGAACTTACCAGCTCATAATCGAAAACTGATTGGTTCAAACGAACGCCCTCGATGCCGGGAATGCTCAGGTGTGGTTTGTTTGATGATCGGAGGAAGAAAAGTGTAAGATTTCGTAGAGAGAAGATGAATAAATCTTAGAGAGAAGGAGGAGAAGAATGAAGTTTCAGAAAGTTGAAGAAGATGGTCGCATGCAGAGAGTGGCATGAATTTTTGAAAATTTAGAGTTTTACTCCTACTGTCAAAATCGAACGGCCATTCCACTGTTCACACCTGTCTTTCATTTTCTGTTTTTCAGCTCTCCTTCATCGACATTTGTCTTCCACTCAGCTGAGGTTTTGAGTGAATTTTTAATGGGTCTGACATATAATGATATAATAATATTCAAAATAAAAGAATTACATAAATCATTTAAATCTCTTCCTATGAGAGATTTTTTGGATTGATTTTTTTATTGAGTGATCGTGGATATGAAATTATAGTTTTCACTTTTTGTAGATTGACTTAAAGAAAAGAAAACGACGCGTTGTTGGCTGATAGATTATTGTGGTCCTTAACAAGTTGGTGTGGTTTGTCCCCATCCAAAATTATTAAGCTTTTTATAGAGATTTTATAAAATATTAAACTTTATTTCTCTGATTTAGATATTTTTATTAATAAATAATAAGAAAATTAATTAAAAAATATTATTAGTAAGTTGAATTAATTATTTTATGGATAGGTGGGATTATTTATATGGATGATGAATATTTGTTAAGATTTTTATGGGCATTTAATTATTGGGTCACGTTTTTCTCAAAGTTTGATGTGTGCATGAACTTTTATTTAACTTTTGTCTGTGGTGGAGCACGTGCATATACCACTTTCCCATGTGCAAAACTAACCTCTCTTTTTAATATTTTATTTGGTGTTCCTCTCTTATATTCCCACTTGTCTGCTGTACTGTTTATTTTTTATTTCATGAATTATTTCGTAACGTCAGAGACCATCATCCCCAGATTTATACTTCTAATATCTCATTGCTTTATGGATATCAGCTCTATTTCTTTATTCTAAGTTTTCTTAACTTTTATTCAACACTCAACAACTCTTTTTCTACAGGTTTTGAAGCAAAATGATTAATCAAAGATTTGTTCTCTTAGGTGTTCTCACGAGATAGGTTACAAGAAAAAAACAACATAATAATATAAATCTTTCTTCTTATAATCAGATAATAATAATAATAATAATAATATATTATCGTGACACTGAAATTTAATAATAATAATAATAATAATAATAATAATCTATACTTATTATTATTATGATAATGATATTGATATTAGCTATAATACTAATTGTAAACAATGATGTAAGTCATGGCATTAATGGTGATAAGTGAATAATGATAGATGTTATGTTGAATATAAAATAAAAACGATGGTGAAATTATAACAAGAGTAGAAATAATAATAATGATTCAAATAGTAGCATATGTTTCTTTAAAGGAAAATAATGAGATTAAATGTGACATGGAGTTATAAGACGACGTCGACTCTATTCAAGATGAAGAAGATCAATACTATATTGAAAAAAAAAAAAGTTAAGAAAATATATGACTTTAAAAATGCTAGATAGACTGTGATATCTCATTCTTTTGTATATATGAATTTTAAAAAGAAATTTTTTAAATTCACATTTAATTTTCTTTTATTATTTATCCATTATTGTTTTATATATTTTTATTTAAGTTTTTTAAATAATTTTAAAATGTAGTTGAAGCATTAGTTTTCTTTATTATTCCTATTTATAATCACTTATTTAAGAATGGTGTTTTTGTTTTTCATTTTAATACACGTTTTCTTTTTATATTCTTATGCAATTTAAAGATCAATTATCTTATATATAAAGAGTCACAAAAATATTTTTTTCATAATTAACTTATATTACAACGACTTGATTTTCGCATATGTGTCAATTATTTTAAAATATTTAAATTGAAAATATTTGCATATTGTTAGAAGAAAAAAACTCAATAAAAATGTTATTTTATTTATCAGAATTTCATAACATGATGTCATAGAAACAACCACACTAATACTAGGAACACACATGATAGACAATATATAATAATAAAATCATATGATTAGGTGGTATACGAAACAATTAACTGCAATATACGAAATATCAAATCTTTTATATCATAGTCAGCAAATAGCCTTGAATATGAAATATGAAATTAAATTGTGACAACTACTTTTGGTTTGTCTAGAAGCATTTCATTTGCTTAATTTGTGTTTAATATTTTTGCTTTAACTTGATACTATGTCAAATTTAAATTAAAAGGCTCCCTTATTATTTAAACATGGATGGTGATAGTAAACGAATCCATTAAAGAATAAATAAGTGTAGAGTATCTTAGCCATTAATAGAAGATACGCAGAAAACATAAATCTTGGTAAATTTGTGAAGAAAAAAGAAAGAGGAGCTTAATTAGGACCTTGGAAACATGAACATGATGCTTTTGGAAGTAAATTAATTCATTCTGATGATACCTTTCAGAAAGGGAAGAGTGAGATTTACTACTATACTTCCGTTGACTACAAGGCTATCAAAGAGACAAACTTTCACTAACACCAATTTCAATAGTATTTTCCAAACATGCTCTATTCTATATATGTACCTCAAGCTAAAACTTTCACAACTTTACCTAATTAATAACAACTTTTCCCATATTAAAATTTTAAAAAATTAATTAAATAAATTATTTGATTTTCAGTGATAATTCAACATTAATGAATAGTAGACATATTAAAACATCATTTGCAATTCAAAAACTTCAAAATAATAAATTTATGAATTTTATTTATATATTGTTCATTTTATTATTCTTTTAATCAAATATGAGACTCTTAAGTCTCTCAAAATAATCTTGAGTGTTATTTGTCAAACAAGAATGATTGAGATTATCGACGGTTATAATTCGTCGGTAATGTATAAAATCCGTCGATAATTAGTATTTATCAACGGCTTACCGACAGTCAACATACCGTCGGTAAAAGTGTTGTCGATAAATTTACCGACAGATCTTTCGTTCGTCGGTAAAGTCTTCGATCGAAGGATCTAGGCCTTCGATAAATCCGTCAGTAAATGTCGCGACCTGGTTCATCTTCTTCCTCTTCCTTCGTCGCTGTGTCAATTTTTTTTTCATTTCCACGAACTCCGCCACCAAAACGGCATCACGCGAATAACCATAGGGAATCATGGAGAGTTGAGCTCGTCGGAAAAGTTTAGGACCGGTGATGTTGTGTCATTTTATCATAGAGAGTTGAGCTCACCGGAAAAATTTAGGACCGGTGATGTTGTGTCATTTTATCATGCAGAGTTGAGTTCACCGGAAAAGTTTAGCACCAGTGATGTTCCTAATCGCACAAATAAACTTTACAACAACCCACCAAAAAACTTGAGCTTGCCGGAAAAGTGGAGAGCATCCCGCGATGGTGGAGTCTATCCTGCGATGGTGGAGAACAACCCACAATGGTAGAGAGCTGAAGCCACAAGACGATAAGGAGAAATGAGTAGTGGTGGTGTGAAACTGAGTTGGAAAAGAAAATGAGGAGAAATGAGCATCTTAGCCACATATATTGACATTGGAGGCAGAATTTGGGCGGGAAAATTCCCGCTCTTTTTACCGATGGACATGGACCTTCGGGAAATCCGTCGGTAAATGAAATAATGGCGGGAAAATTCCCGCTCTTTTTACCGACGGACATGGATCTTTGGTAAATCCGTCGGTAAGTGAAATAATGGGTGGCAAAATTCTTGTTTTTTTATCGACGGTCAAAAGTCTTCGGTAAATCCGTCGGTAAGTGACATTGACATTATCGACGGATTTACTAATGAAACATGTCCATCGATAATGTGTATGTCAGTTATTAGCGGATTTATCAAAGGCTTTTGACCGTCGATAAATAAAATTCAAAATTCGTCAATAATATCGTCGATAATGAAAATTTACCGATAAAAATGTATTCGTTGATAAAAATTCATGATAATATTAATAATTTTTATAGTGAAAGCAAACTCGTTCACATATCGAAAATTTGGCCTCCAAACTACGGAATTTTCAATAACTAACAATACTACTGGGTTCTCCTTGCTTTCCTTTTTTGATAAAATTAAAAAAATGAAATTAAAATTCGACTCCCAATATCCAAATTCAAATCATTTTTCCATATGAAATGGGAGCCTTATTTTGATCATGTTGAGAATTAAATTCTCAAAATGAACAATAAACATATTTTTCAGAATTAAAATAAGCATTAAAATAGTAATGAATTTCTTTAGGCAATTTTTTAAATAGATTTATTTTGAAAAAGAAATCTTAACTCATATCCATAATTTATATACATTTATATATGGTGTTTTTTAAATGAGATATATAATATTTTATGGTGTAAAATTTTAAGATAAATTATCTTTATGATCCTAATTAATAATACCTAAAGTATCTTATATATGAGATTGATAAAATAAAAGTGTATTCCATCAAACATTTCTTCCATATGGTCTCCTTCTTTGTCCACTTTCATGTTTCCATTTTCATTTGGTTCTGTTGCAATACATCTTACTTCTCTTTAGCCATCATTCTCAACTTCAAACCCCATGACAACATCACCTTCCTTTATAAGAAAAAAAAATGCATGTATGACAAAAAAAATATAAAAAATCATAAGAGGTGATTGTCAAGGAAATAAATTTACGCATTTAACACGTTTCTCAAAGACAAACCTTGTTTTAAAAACACTTTCTATTTTTCTAGATTCTTGAATTTTTGGATTTCAACGGGTTCAGATAAGCTCCTCTTGTAGAACAATTATACTTTTTCTTTATTTTTATTCTATTACATTAACCTAGCAGATGTGTATATTTTTATACCCATAAAATATTTTTAAAAATAATAAAAAATTTATAAGGTTAGATTAAGGAATTATGTAGCTTTTTCTTTTTATTGGAGGAGTTATGCAGTTATATTGACAAAAAAATTATATAGCTATATATTTTATTACATCTTAAATTTATTTTAATTTAAAAAAATTAAAATCATTTACTTAAGAATGATTAGAAAATGATTATAAAAATTTACATTTCTTCATTGTATCAAGGGTTATTTTTAAACTCTTTTCTTTCCTTTCAAAATATCAAATAGTTTTTTCTTTGATCGTCTTGTCTACAAGAATAGGAGAGGATAACACAAAGAAAATTGTGAGGACCATTTATTACACATGTTGGTAATTAAAACTAAGAATCACAAAAAAAAAATTGGAAGGAAAACAGTTATGGAGTTTAATTTAACTATAATTAAAAAAAAAATATTCTAATTGTAATTTTTAATTTAACTGAAATTTGATCCATACGCACCCTTAACCTTTGCTTCGTTAGAAAGTAAAAAACAAAAGAACAAAGTAAATAAAGTAGAAACTAAGGGAAAAAATTGACAAATAAAGAAAATAAAGTAGAAATGGATGAAATTAGGTAAAAAGTAAAAACTAATAATGATAAGTGTTTTGGGTATAAGGTTGAGTCTTTGTGTTAAATTGATTGGTAGTGGTTAAACACAATCCATGTGGGACGGTAAGCCAAAGTTAAATGAGTTCATATTATACGGATAGATAATAAAGGCGTAATTAATGCATAATTTATCTCCTTATTTTAAATCATTACGAACTTTAAATGTTAAATTACGATTAGTCATGTTTGAGATGTAATTAGGTCAACCTTAATCAAAAGTCCATCACAAAGTTTATAAATATGGTTCGAAGTAAGGAGGTACCATTGTATGCACCCTTAATTGACCCAACCAACATCAGTACCCTATCCCAACAAGCTCTTCTTTAGAATCTTGAAAGGAACTCAAACTTACAATTGGTACGAAGAATGTGAGACTATGTTTTAACAATTAAAGGAGGAGATTGCGACACTCCTTATCTTTAGTAGTCCTCGACAAATCAACCTTTGGTCTTGTACCCTGCAGTATGATACTCAATGGTAAGCTTGGTACTAGTGATGGAATAAGGTAAGAAACAATACCCTATACTCAAATGCCTAGATCAAAAGAGGCTCAATATGTATTTATAGAAAAGCATTATGGTATTTGTGGTATGCACTTCATATCCTGATGTATGGTCACAAGAGTGTTAAGAGCCGAGTATTCAAAAGACCACAAACGTGGCACTTAAAGACCTCAAATGAGGTCCAAACTACTTGAGTGTTACATGAACAAAAGACTACGAACGTGACACTCAAGTCCTTGAATGAGGCATCCAAGTTGTAAAGTGTCATTGATGGAAACCTCTTTAGGGAATTCCATTCAAAGGAGTATCAACCTAAGCTAAGGCTAAGAAATGGAAGTAGAAGAAGGACTTTCAAAAGATATTTCTTTGTTTTATTTCTCTAAGTCTTAGAAGGATTTTCTAAAATACTTATATTGTTGTTTTGTAGGGTCTAATAAGGCTTGGAGATCATGGTTGAACCACCCAACAAGCATGAGAAGCCAAGGGAAGCAAAGGAGCAAAAGAGAAGCCAAGGGAAGCAAAGGAGAAAAAGTTAGGAAGAAATAGGTGGAATTTCGGATTAGGAGTTTACCTTCCGAATTAGACTTGTGAAGCAAAATGGCTTCCGGATTGGAATTTTGCCCAGCCAAATATACTGCATGTCCAGTCACAGCGAGACACGTGTTTGATTTTGACCTGGATCAAGGCATGGCTTGCGTAAGCTGATTAGTTGGAGCTTCTTGCACGAATTTAATTTGAATTTGGGAGGGAATTTAGGTCAGAAACATGGCTCATCTTTACCTATAAATAAGAAAGTCATGTCTATGTAATTTCTCAATTTTGAGCTTAATGAAATGTTGTAGGATTGATTCCAACTTCTTTTGCTCTTTAGTCACTTGAGAATTTCTAATTCTCTCACTCTCCTCTAGCTTCCTTCCTTAGTAGGAAGGCCTTCTGAGCTTGGTGGCATCATACACACAACACTCCTTCATCCAAACTTTCATCAAACACCTTCTATGCATCCATTTCACTGCACCAATTAGCATTCCGCTATGCATCTGTTTTGGAGCTTCTTATTGGGTGCTTATTGCTAGGAGAGGGTTCCATCACCCACGAAGATGAAACTCAAAATAAAGGGGATACCGAGCTAGAACAATACATTTAAAGCACTAGACTTAGCACAAAAATAATGTCAATGTTTCAATACCCAAGCACCAAAAGGCAATATTGACGTGTTCCCGAGTACTGAAGAAGCTTGACTTACAATGGAGAAGGATTTTCAAGCTGGCAAATCCTCAACTATCAACCACCCTCTCATCATCTCGTTTGGCCAGGTTGTCATTCTTATCTTAGCCGCCATCAATTGAATAACACATAAAATGCTCGAAGGATAGCACAAAGAAGACACGAGGGGTGGCTAAGAGGATGGAAATAGAAGTTTAATAATAAATCAAAGTCGGATGTCAATGAAAGAATAAAGACAAAAACCTGCCCAGAGTCAACGACATCAAAACGAAGCTTACTCAAAGATGACAACATTGATGGCAACATCAAAATGAAGCCTTCGTAAAGACAACAACATTGAAAGGAAGCATGCCCAATGTCGATATCACTAAGCAGAGACCGCCTAAAATCGACAACACGTGACAAAGCATGCTCAAACTGGCAGCCCGTCAAAATGCCTGCCTAAAGTCAGTAACACAAGTTGAAAGGAATATTCTCACACTGTGACTTAAAGAGCTCGGCTGGATTAGCCATTCATGGAGCTTGCCCGAATGACCAACATATCTAAGAGTTCGACTAGATTAGCCATTCAAGGAGCTTTGTCGAATGGCCAATCTACCTCAAGAGCTCGATTGGATAAGCCACTCAAAGAGCTAGGCATAATGGCTAGATTATTTAGAAGTTTGGGTGGATAAGCTACTTAAAGATCTCGGCTAGATAAGTCACTAAAGGAGCTTGGTCGGATGGCCAGATTATTTTAAAGCTAGGCTAGATAAGCCCTTTAAAGAGCTTTACCTCAAGGCCAATCTACTAGAGAGCTCAACTGAATGGTCAAACTATACATGAGCTTGGTCAAATGGCCAATCCATAACCAATCATAAGTTATGTCATACTGCAAAATAATAATTGTGTTAAACTCTACAAGTTTTATTTATTTTACTCTTAGATCTTTACTTTTCTTTTCTTTCAACATATTTGTTTCCTTTTGACATTGATCCCTTATTTTTTTTATTTTGCAATTCAACATACAAACAAAAATAACTAAACAGATTGTTCTTCAAACACCAAAACTCATGCAAGATCAAGGTAAATAGTTAATTGAGACTACAGTTAATAAAAAACACAAAAATAGATAATTTCTACGAATCAAAAGTAGAAATGCACAATTTAAATGAAGAACACGAAAAACTAAAAACTCAACAAAATTGAATAAAATAATAGGAGTTTTACTCCTTATAAAATTCTATGAACAACTCATCGAGAAAAACTTCAAAGTAAAGCACAAAACATAAACATTTAGGAATTTTTAGGTTTTTTAGTATGTCAGAAAAATAAGACAAAAGAGGATATGCAAACCAAATCTAGCTCTAGATACCAAATGATATGATCTTGTCTAGTAAAGAGTACAACCACTTTTGAATTTAAGTCCTCTAGAGGCAGAACAACAAAAAATCAGAGAAGAATGTAAAATAAGACATAGATGAGGACGCCACAATCTAGTAGATTGATAAGTTAAGTGCACATTGTAAGACCCAAAATAATTACGATCAATATTATTTTGTTTAGTTTGTAAGAATCTCTTGTTGAGTGACAATATTCATAAAATCATTTATTACGTTAAAATTTTTTTTTTATGAATCAAAGTTAAACTAAGTGATATTATTTTGAATTAATTATTTTTCAGGAATTAAATGCGGAATATGTTAAATAACAAAATTTTCTGATATTGTAATTGACATCAATAGGCAGTAACATTTTTCTCTTCAAAGTTCATGCTTGGTTACATTTTTTTATTGCCACTTGTTGGTGTTTTCTGAAAATTATTTGTGCTAAGTCATCTTACTAGTAATAAAGGCTTATTGAATGGACGTTAGACTTAGCCATTTAAACACTAAACATTATTTTATTTTTTCTTTAGCTAAGCTTCCCTATGCAATAATTTTCTTAAAAAAAAAAAAAAAAAAAAAAAAACCGTACCTTACTCTTCTATTCCTCCATAATGTGCAATTATGTTTTGGTTTCCCCACACAAATAGTAGTTATTTACTTTCCAACATAGCATCTTGACTTTCTTGGTTTCATGCACCAAAAGAGACAAAACATGAAATGAACCATGAAATGAGAAAAATGAATCTACGGGAGACATGGAATTTAATTTATGAAAGTTGGGACCCATTCATTTGAAAAACTTCTCCTACCAATTATTAAGTGAATTCTATTTAAGAAATGAAATGGGGGGATATCAAAGGGCAGAGGAGGAGAACGTGAGTTAACTAAGAACTTTCGTCAAATTGTGAATTTGAGAGCAAGCTAAGTGAAAAACTAGCTGTGGACTAGAAGCAGTAGGAGTGAAGGATTCCTTACTGGACTCGAGGTAGGGGAAGCTAAACCATCTCTTAGATATTACAATTTCATATTTCATGATCATGAATCTAATTAGGAGCATATTGGAATTTATTAACAATAGCTATCTGTCTACTTTTGTGAATCTTAGTTTCCTATTGTTTTCTATTTTTCGAGTTACCTTAGTACACTGTCCAATTCTACTTCATTTACCGTTAGATGTAGCCAAATATTTGATATATGGGACATAAGACATATTAATTTGCTTTGACCGTTCGGATTATTATTCTATCATCTGTAGTTAGAGAATTAAATTCCGCATGCTGGAGTAATTTGATGACTGCTTTATTTCTGCTACTAAGTCTCTACGGTAAAACATACATTCCCACCTAGGGAACCGTTAGATTGACCTTAAATTTTTATATGTGGACCATAAGATATATTATTTTGCTTTGACCGTTCGGATGGTTACTTTGAGGCCTGTACTTAGAGGAATAAATCTCGCATGATGGAATAAGTTAATGATCACCTTATTTTCTGCTACTAAGTTCCCTCGGGAAAACGTAAATTCTAGCCAAGTTAACCGTTGGATTGATTTGAAATTTTGATATATGGTTTGTAAGACATCAATAGTGAATTCGACCGTTTGGATTAGCCAAATAATGTCTAAAGGTGGATATATAGATTTCGCATTTTGAGGTATTTGAATTTTCAGCTTAGTTCTATCTTTAAACCACGTAAGGAAAATTTAAGAGTTCTACTTCATCAACCATTGGATCGAACTGAAATATTTATTACAGGTTTTAGATATATATATAAGTTTATTTTGACCGGTCCGATTTTTAATAAGAAGTCAGAAGCTATAACAAATATATATGTAGTATTCTAGTATTATTAAGTGTTTGATAATTTGGAATTTTTTTATTGTACTTTTGGAAACTGTACTGCAGTTAGTAAAGTGGTATAAAAAAAAAATTTAGAATTTAGTGGTCAAAGAAATAATTTGAATCTAGATTTCAACCAAATAAGAATCATCCCATTTGGAATTCTATGGAGAGAATAATAAGTAAAATAGTGAGTAAAGGTCATCACTGAAAACTATAAAAAAACGTAATTAGAACATTAAAATCGGTACTGCAGTGGACTCTGTGGTTTAAAAATTTCGAATCTGGTGTCTAAAGAAAGATGTTTGAGTTTAGAATCCAATAAAACAAGAATCAACTCATTCAGAGTTCTGTAGAAAAATTTATGAGTAAAACACTGAGCAAAGGTAAGATTTGACAGCAAATTGTCTTGAATGTGATTTTTGGATTTAATGCAATTTTTGCATGAGATTAGTTTATTGAGATTTGATAGAATAACCATTGATGATTCTCTAGTATTATCGTGTATAACCAGTAGAGATTTATGTTTTATCTCGGTAATTAAAAGGATAATTCCTTTTACCTGAAAAAGGCGATAGGTGGATTCGAGTCTTGTTATTTTCCTCTTACGAAGGAATATGGATGTCTTACCTTAAGTTTCTCTCTCGTGCTGAGTATTGTGCTTGGTGAATAGATGTTGATCACCAAAGTTTTTACTCGTAAGACCTTGAAGGACAAGGAAGATATGTCCGAAGCTGTGGGTGGAGGACGACTCTTATCCACGGTTCATATGAGGAACCGGTGTTGATATATGTTTATCAAATTTATATGTGGGATAGAGCTGAGATAGGTCCAATAGCTGCGTGTGAAGGGCCAGTGTCCATTAGTTGTGTGTGAAGGACAAAAATCGATAAGTCTAATATCCATGTGTGAGGAATGGAAAACAAAGTGAGACTCGTGTCCATTTATTTTATACGATATAATATCAAGATATAACATTTAATGTTATTATTTTGTTGTTTAAAAACAAGTTTATTTATAACTTATGTCCTTCTGTAATTGGTTAGCTCACCCTATTTATGTGTCTACGATGATCGTATAACTCGTATCGTTATACGAGAGTAGATGATGTTTCAGGTAAAGTTGAAGAAGTTTAGTGCGAGGATGCGATGTGAAAACCTCTATGGGATTTTAGAACATGTATTTTAAATTGTGAAATGTGTGGTTTGTAATTTTAAAGAGTTTTAGTATTTGGTTTGTACTTAAATAAATACTCTTGAAAACTTTGACGATATTATTGTGTAATAATATTAAGTGTTGTGACTTTAAATGTGAATCAATGCTTTATTTTAAAAAAAAAAAATTACTGTAATACTCTAAAAAGGGGTGTTACACACATTTGTCATAAAGATGTTAATCTTTGATAAATATCAAAGTTCTAATTCAAGAACCAAGAGAATCCTCTCTCAAATAATGCAAATTCATATAATATGACTCAAAAGTGTCTACATATGTATTTGATGTCCCTATGTATAGTAACAAATATTTAAGTCATCTAAGAAAGCCCAAAGACATCGGGGCCAATAACTTGAAAATTTAAAAATAAAAATGAACTATTTGCAATTAAAATAAAATTAAAAATATTGTTAATTGTGTAAATTATTGTATAATTGATTTCTAAGTCATGATCTTCATGTCTTTTTGAATTTCAATATTCATAGAATATCATGAGTCTCTGAAAAAAATTTGTTCTTCCAAATATTTGCATATTAATGTTGTCATAAGTTTTTTGAAATATTCATTTGTTTTTCTTTTATAGAATCAAGTAATAATCCTCTATCATATTGCATTGTAACCAAATTAGAGAGAATTTAACTTGTATTGGTTCTGTTTTACGCTACACCATTTTCTAAATTTCATTCTATTTAAGTGACTTTAACATCATATTATCTTTTACTAAAACAGTCTACTCATCCACTTCTATTTGGATATCTGAATATATTATGGTATTAAAGAACATTTTTATAACATAGAAGAGAAGATTGAATAGTTGGCCATCTAGACCAATTGTTATAAAATCTAGTATTTATTATTAGTTTATAATTGTTATAAAATCTAGTAATTAATGATAAAAGAAGAAAGAAAATAAAATTATTTATGAAATATGTCTCAACGCTTAATTTTGTTTACTTTTTTCAGGTTAGACCTGAAGATAATACTACAGCGCAAAAGGAAAATTAATTGATTCAAGAAATCTCAAGATTTTGCAGAGCAAAGTTATATTTTTTTGTTATCTTTTAACTCTTTTTGTTGTATCCATCATGTCTAGAAAAACTGTTGTCAAAGTGTTGCCTAAAGTCTAGGTAACACACTTTTTTAATTTCATACGACACTTTTAAACTATTGTTTAAAGCAAAAAATGGTACAATGATTATCATTATAAATAAAATAAAATAAAATAATAAAAAAAATTAAGTATATATTTATAATTAGTTACAATAAAAATATAAAAAAACAATAAAAGAGAATGTATAAAAATATAATATATAAATTATTATTAAAAAACAACTTAAAAAATATATAAAAATTGTATATAAATAATTAGTAAAATAAAAATTTATAATTTATCGCAAAAAAGCATAAATACATTTAAAAGTAGCTAGTAAAAAAAATGCATATATGCAATACCTTTAAAAAAATACTATGTAAACATTATATCTTATAAATTAAATTTATTAATTTAAAAAAATGTATGAAAATTAGTAAAATAAAATGTTAAAAATTATCACTAAACACACACCTTAAAAAATATAAAAGGAAAAACCCAAAAGTTAGTAAAAAAATGTGTATATAAAACCCCTTAAAAACCATTTTGATAACTATAGCATCAAAAAATTATAAGAATTATACATGTTTTTTAAATTAGTAAAATAATTATATAATTTTAAACATATAAAAATTATTAAAACAAAATTAATTATGACTAAAATTTTCAAAATTAAAATCATATTTAATAACACAAAATTCGTATTAACAATCTTTCACCAATAGTGTATATTCTCGACTGTTACAATTATTATTATTATTATTATTATATAATTAAAATTAAAATTACAATAAACAAAATCTACGTAACACAACTAGCAATTATTTCTGTGTAGGCAGACTGGCTACGACTTTCCAATTCAACTAAAATTTATTCAAACCAAATAGTAAGCACAGTCAAATAATACGTCATCAGTTACGTCAACGAGACTATTATAGTATATTAGAAAATATTCTTTAAATTGACATAAGGTGGGCTGTGATATTTTAACTTTTTTTTGTAGAATAGAAAGATTAGACATAATAAATATTTTTGCTAAAAAAAACTAATGGAGTAAAGACAAACACTGCTTAATATAAAAATATTTTTAGTATAATTTACTCATTTCCGTTTGACTCTCTTTTCTACTACCCTTTCTACCTTTTTTTTATTACTATCCATTTCATCAAAACAATATTTTTCTTTTATATTTCTACACTAAGTCACGATAATTAAAAGAATAATTTAATAGGCAAGAACCGTAGGATCTTTAAAGATTGGAAATAATAATGGTGGAGAGTGAGAAGTAGGTGAGATCATGGGTTTTGGGAGGTGGCAAAGTTGAACAATTCAATTCCTTTTTTTCTTATATATGTATGGTACGTTTGGAATCCATGTTTTGGTTTTCACCGTCCATGATAGGGTTAGGTTAATTACATGATTAACATACAAAATTTCACCGTTAGGACTTGGAAATGAATTAGAGAAGAGAATAATGAGAATTATTCAAAGTTGATTGAACATATATATTGTAATGATAATAAGTGATCGAGATCTAAGAGAAAAGGGGTGGAGAAAGAAAAAAAACAAAGTGTAGAAGGTCAATCCTAAAACAATCTTGGAAAGCAAATAATGAAAGGAAAATGTGGGCCACAGTCAATAATTGTCTGCTTCTGGACAAGTGGACGATGCTGGGCTTTCTAAAGCGCACGTTCTTCATGCCTTCTTCTGTCACTGTCTTTTATTCATGCTCACACATTACATCTTACATCTTTCACCACACAAAAAAAATTATATTATATTTATTCTCTATACTCAATAATTTTTCATAATTTATAAATTTTAAAATAAAAGATAATTTAATTTTTATTTTTTTAAACTTTTTCTAGAATCAAAAGTATAATGGAACTTTCAAATTCCAAGATAATCATATATAGCGATATCATGATTCATGATATTATATTGACCATCTTAAAAATAAGAATGATAATTAATTTTTTATTTTCTTTATAAGATACTTTTCAGAAGATTAAATATTTTAAAGAAAGGTATAGAAAGTATAGATTTTTAAGCAGACTAAATATTTTATAGTTTAAGTTTGATTTTAGTAAAATATAGTTTTTATTATAAATTGTTGAGTAATTTAACGTAAACAACAGCAATGTTTTTACTCGAGCATGAGATTACAATAAAAAGAAAATATTTGAGTTAAAAGTATTGTAGTGTCGGTTTGCTATGTGGTTTGAGAAATGAATATTTAATGCTATTCGGCTGCAGATAGCAGCTTAATTTTTATTTTTCTTACTGCTATTTGTTAGATACTGTTAGATATATTATATTTTTTATTTTTTAGTTAGTTTGTTATTATTTTTTATTTGTATTTTGAGCTTAGTCCATATTCTTTCTATTATAAATAAAGAACTCTAATGTATTTAACACAAGAGAGATTAATCTAAATATAGTTTTTCACTATATTCAATATGGTATCAGAGCAGGTTTTTTGATCTTCTTCCGAGTCTCTGCTGTATGTTGGCGGCCGGCCGCCGGCCGCCATGACCGCCGACAGCCCCTAAAATTTCAGTCGACAGTCCATTCTCTTCTTCTTAAATCTGTGTCACAGTCAGCATCAGTGCAGCCAGTCGCCTCTACCGTCGACCATCGCCAGCCACTATCCGCCGCCAACCTCTGTCCGCGGCCGACCACCGTCGTCGCCGCTGCCGTCGCCATCGCCACCGCCTGCCACCGTCACAGTTTCGACGGGTGACCTGCGGATCTGGACCGTCTCTTCGAGCAACGGCCAACCACGCCGGTTTCGAGAGCCACTTCTCAGTCACGCGCCGTCACACAGCGCTTCTTTCCGACCAGTCCGTCATCGTCGCCGCCGACGAACTTCGTTTGCTCCGGCGAAGTCAAGGGTTAGGTGCGCCTTGAGAAGCGCAACCCAACCCTAATGGTCCCGTCCTCCGAAGCCTCCGCACCAGCTGTCACGCGCCGCTTCTTCTCGGTCAGTCTCGACCGCGTGTTCTGCATGTGCCGCCTTCTCGGTGTCGGAGTTTCACCGCGTACCTGCAGATCGTCTCGCCGGAGCTTCTTGAGTGTGTTTTGGTTCCTGTTTCTCCATTTTGTTGGCTTGGGCTCATACATAGGGTTTTCTCCCTCACGTTTTTGGAACCCTAAGTCCCTTTTCTTCTATAAGTTTAAAATGGCTTCTTCTACTGGAAATCTGTTTCACTGCTAAGGATGTTGATTCTAGCAGTGGGTGCTACGGAGAAAGATTTGGCTAGAGATGAAAGGTCTAGGTTTGAGAATGTGATCTTGAGCAAGATCGACTCAAAATTTTCTGTTCAGGCGCCGTTTGTCGCTGTTCAGGCGCCGTTGTCACTGTTCAGGCGTCGTTTACCGCTGTTCAGGCCCATTTGCCGCTGTCCGGCACCGTTTGCCGCTGTCCGGCACCGTTTGCCGCTGTCTGGCACCGTTTGCCGCTGTCCAAGCGTCGTATGCTTCCAACCACTGTAGGCCCCATCACCTCGTCAGTTAGTGATGGCAGTCCCTGTAGTTTTGTCGCTTCCAGCCACTACAGGCCCCATCAGTCAGTGATGGCAATTTAGTCCCTGCAGTTTTATAGCCGTCAACTTAATATTTTGTTTCAGCATTGTAGCTTAATATTTTGTTTTGTTTTAGTGGTCCAACAACTGTGATATTCCACATTTCCGCCCTTCACACTAAGGGGGAGTTCACACTAAGGGGGAGTACGTTTTCAAGACACTGCAAGTCACATAAATATGGGTGTAGTCCCAGCAGTTTTGTAGATTTCAGCTACTACTGTTGATCCCGTCACCCAGCCATCATTGATGAGGATTTAGTGTAGTCCCTGCAGTTTTGTAGATTTCAGCTACTACTGTTGATCCCATCACTTATCCATCATTGATTGGGAATCAGTCCTTGCAGTTTGTCATTGTCCACCACTGCTCTCCTTCATCCACTTTTGAAGTTGAAGTTTCACAAGCTGCTGTTAGTACATCTATGTTTGCCTCACACTCTTGAAGACAAATCATCTAGTTCAACACTGAGTTCATCTATTCCAAGCTTAGCTCATACAATTTGTGTGCTCCAACTTGAGGAAGAGTGTTAGATATATTATATTTTTTATCTTTTAGTTAGTTTGTTATTATTTCTCATTTGTATTTTGGGCTTAGCCCATATTTCTTCTATTATAAATAGAGAACCCTATGTGTGTATTTAAGATAAGAGAGATTAATCTAAATATAGTTTTTCACTATATTCAACAGATACTTTTCATCAACAAATTGTTATCTGCTCACTTTAGAGTAAATTCAATAAATTAATAATATTATTAATTAGAAATCGTCACGATTAAATTGGAAAATATTTTTAAATTATCTGAACATGTCTATATTATTAAAGAAAATGTGTTCGACAGGATAGTTATACGAACCTAAAAATAGGGTTAAAGATGTTTTAAGTTAAAGGAACCAGGCTTTATATGGGCTTTTAAAACCTGTTGGTCTATTAACTCAAGTACACTACTCTTTCTCTAAAACTCAGACTCACATTTTCTCTGCCTTCTCTCTACAACCTCTCTACCTTTTCTCTTCAATATATTTACATTGAACCAGTAGATTTATGTTTAGGTGGTGCTCAAACGTCCGCGACGTAGAGGGCTTCAAAACTATCCGATCAGTTTTGGGTTCTGAGCTAGTAAGTCCCTCCATGCAAGCTCATCTTTGTTCTTGAACCTATCACATGCAATCTGTTATTTGCATGTGTCTTGTGCCTTCATTCTCTTCAATTTTCCACTCTATTTTAGCTCTAAGAGCTGCTTTCTGTCACCAATGTGGTGTCCTGTAGGGTTTGTTGAGTTCTCACAACTCAAGGTACGGTGGAAGTGTTCTAGTGAGCTTTACTGTTCAACTCCAAGGTAAAGGGAGCTGGGTCTTGCTTTCTATTTTGTAATTTAGGGTGTGCATGAGATAAAATGTTGTTTGAAGTGGTGAAATAACATATGTATGGATTGTTTTGTATGGGTGTTCTTTGTACTGGAATTGGAAATTTTGTATGAGAACTCAGTTGCTCAATGCCTATCTAATAGTGAAACTACGTATGAATTGGTATGGATAAGGTTTGAGGCTGATATTGAGTGATTGAATGAAATGAAGTCTGTTGAATAGGTTATTAGATTAGTACTTAAGTGAATTAGGGTGTTTAAGGTCTTAGTAGAGGAACTGAGGTAGCTAAATTTAGAATTGGATATTACAGATTGTTCTGGTTAGTTTAGGTGGCTTAGACAAGTAAATTGGGACCTAATTGGACCCCTAAAATGGTCAAAATCAAACTCAAGGTGGTAGAATTAGATTTGGGCCCCTAGGTTGAGAGATTTTCAGTTTTCAAGTATAAATCAATGCATAAACACTTTAAAAAGATGTTAGGAAGGGTTAGAATCAGTTAGACATGTTTAATTCAATATATACTTCGAGTTGGGGGTGTTAGAAGTTCACCAAAATGGTTAGAATGAGTTTTGAGTGGTTGAGTTATGCAAATCTGCAGAATTTCATTCTGCAGATTTTGCAGACTCGTAGAGCGAAGCCTTTCGCTCAGTGAGTCGCCCTGGCGAGGTGCTCTCTGCCAGGACATTTGCATAGCGACTCTGTGCACGATGTTTAATTCAATATATACTTCGAGTTGGGGGTGTTAGAAGTTCACCAAAATGGTTAGAATGAGTTTTGAGTGGTTGAGTTATGCAAATCTGCAGAATTTCATTATGCAGATTTTGCAGAATTTCATTCTGCAGATTTTGCAGACTCGTAGAGCGAAGCCTTTCGCTCAGCGAGTCGCCCTGGCGAGGTGCTCTCTGCCAGGACATTTGCATAGCGACTCTGTGCACGATGCGAATTATAACAGAGGGTTACTCTCTGTTTGGTAAGTCGCGTAGCAAATGTAGTCGCTTTGCGACTGTTGCTAGCATGAGAAATTAGCCAAATAAATAGAATAGCAATGGCGCATAACGAGGGTTTTAGGGGGCTGGTCTCTGTCTAGGCTCTCGCATAGCGACCTGGGTGCGCTATGCAAGAGGTTGAAAGTCTGATGCATGCTGCAAGTTAATTCGCATGGCGAATTAGGGGGTGCGCTGTGCGAGATCATCTTGTCTCGCCTTGCAAATAGGGTGTGCTGTGCGAACCCTTTGGGGTCCAGTCTTCTCTTTTGCTCTTGTTTTGGGTGAACCAAGTGTGTGGATTGATTGAAATGCATAGTATGATGGTAGTAAGTAATTGAACTGATAGTATGTGATGGTATGAAACATGTTTGGTGGTTTAATGTAACAAGTATGGTTGATGGACGTAATTTCATGGATCTCAAAAGGAGGTTACATGGTGGTGCCCTATAGTGTTGGACGTAATTCCATGATCTTCAAGGAGAAGATTCATGGTCGTGCCCAATTATTCGCATGGTAGCTCAGTCTTGGGGGTTTTCCTGACACTCCAATGGTCTTTAATTCTCAAGTAGAAAGGATTGATCCATGTGGTGAGGAGTAGCAGGAGGTCCTAGTCTTGGGTGCTTCTAGTATGGCCCAAGGTGATTGATAACAGACTAACCTCGTGAGTGTGGTAGGGTGAAACCCATTGGCAATGGCTTTGCAAAGCAGTAGAGGCCACCACAAGTGCATAAACCGCCATAGCTCGACAATCATTCTAAGTCCGAACGAGTCAAGTTTAAGTGCAACAAGTCATGTGTGTGTAGTGTAATGTATCTGTCTTTACTTGCATGTTACGTGTGACTGTTATAACATGATTTTTATATCTAGCTCACCCTTCCTTGTGTGTTTGTGTTTGCTTGGGTATGTTTTTCTTTTGCAATGATCATCCACTTGGATGTGAGCAAAGGCGGATGAGGTGCCTCTAGAGCAGACTTTGGAGGAAGATGACATTGTTGCTTAATCTCCTTGGATTTCTCTTAGTATTTCTTGTACCTTGGATCGCTATTCAGTTGGTAAGGATTTTCCTGTGATTCTTATCCTTTTGAAATACTCTATTTACGTTTAAGTTTTAAATTATGACTCGTTTTGGGATGACTGTAAGTTTAACAACTTTATTTACAGTTTATTCTAACTGTTCTCTTTTATTTAAACGTAGACTTACTATATTAGTGCTAATAAGGACAAGTTGCGTCTAGAGAGCGTTTATGAAATTACAATGTTATTGTTTACGTCTAGTTTGGTTAAAAGCATTGAAAACAAAAAATGAAAGTGGAAGAATAAAGATAGAATTGAAATGGAATGTTTAGTAGAAGAAAAATAGTTTTAGAAAATGTATGATTTATGTTCTTGTTCTCATTTAGTTTTTTTTTTCATTTGTCTTTGTGACATCCCAAAAATATAATAAGCACATCATATAATTTAGGAGTCAACATTCCCAATAAAGAGAACAGTTAGAGTATGACTTGCAATTAAACACGAAATTACAGTCATCCAGAACATAAGACAGAGTTTAGACATAGAAAGTTCAGAGTATTTTATATCCCGAGATCTAAACATCTAAGTACTAAGTATACTGTGCAGCAGCATCGTTCTCCTCCAGCTCTTGCTCCAGAGGTACTTCCTCAACCACATCTGCTCCCATCCAAGTGGATGATCATCGCAGAGAAAACATACACAAACAACACAAACACAAAAGTAAGGGTGAGCTAGATAAAAAGGCAATAAGCATACTGTTCAATCAATTCATGTTATCAGGTTCAGTTACTTATAAAGAACAATTAAAAACAGAAACACTAAATCACAACTCATACACCCACACGACTCATCCGGATTTGTATAACTGTCGAACTATTGGTCGTCTTTGCACTTGCATAGTTCAGCTGGCACTCCCCAACACTAGCAAGGTAAATCCCCCAACCTGTCTATGTCTAAACTCAAAGACTATAGACGAGGATCTCCCTCTACTCTCACCACTTACACTGCTCTCCTCTATATGAGTATGAACAGTGCTTCGAGTGTAGGGATAGACATACCAGTTCAAAGCTCCATACAGTTATACAGAACAACATCATCACCCCACACATCACTTTCATCCATCTCTCCCCGAGATGTCCTCTTCATATTCATTTACATCATCATACAACATCAACCATGTCATAAAAACAACTCATAAATTACATACTTTCACAAAACCATCACTTATTAACACAAATTTCTTTAGGACTTTTAATGTTCAATACCTAAGTAATTCAAACAGCTTGGAGACCCTCACCAATGGCTCCGGAAGGGTTAAAAACCCCCAGAACGAATTAAAGAACGTCCAAAACGGACATCCGGAACTCCCAAAACATCAAAAACACCAAAAACACTCAACCTGTGACACATAATTCGCTCAGCGCACCCCCCTTGTGCGCTGTGCGAATTTCCCAGACAAAAGGACCGCTAAAATTCGCATAGCGCACCCTATTTCGCATGGCGAATTAATTCGCAGCGTACATCACTTCAAACCTCTCGCTATGCACCCCACTCGCTCTTCGAATTAAATAGGCAGTGATCCTAAACCACCACCAGTCGCATAGCGACAGGATTCGCCATGGCGAGTCCAAAAACAGTGAGCATCACCCTCTGGAAATTCGCACAGCGCACTAACTCGCACAGCGAATTTCCAAAACAGTGAGCACCCCTTTTCAGGGTCTCGCTATGCGAGAGAACTTGCATAGCGACACTGCATAATCTGTAGTACGTGAATTCTGCATAATCACTCACTTACACTAACCCTTACCATTTCTAGGACTCTTGGTTAATTTCTAAGACCTCTTATTCGATTATTACTGGTAATTCTTCTTGTCTAGATGATCCAAACCCTCCCTAGCACTAATGTAAAGTGATTAAATTCAGTTTTACCATTTAAAACATCAATCCTTGCAACTTATGAACACATTCTCATCTCAACCATTATCTCAGGACTTACTCAGTTCTCTGACCCCTCACCAGTTCTATTGACTCAACTAAACTATCCCAACTGCCCAATTGGTCACCGGAGAAGAATCAGATGTCTGAACGCATCAGTCTCACCTTCGCCGCCAACACATATGACTAGTCACAACGTACTGGACCAGGCCAGGGCTGCTCTATGATCAGGGATGTGCCAACTCAGGTTTTTAAGATTCTTCTATCCTACCAACACAGTGCTCTCAACAAGTCCTAATTGCCTTATAGTACTCTAGACCCCATTCACCCAATTTTAGTACTCCACTTCCCTCACAGTAACCTAAAGCAGTACATGTATCCACTCACCATCCTTTTTAATTATTTCCCAGAGATCTTATTCAAATCCAGAAACCCAGTACAGCCAACATAATGCTCATCCAAGTCAAACAAGGTTCAGCACACTATGGTTACACAACTCCCACACATCCAGCAGATACAAATCAACATGCTCATCACAAAACATAACTAAACAGTACATAACAGTTCAAATCAACACACCGATTCAGGACTTAACATGCATATATCTCAAATTAATTTCAAACAAAAGACTAGCTCCCCTTACCTCAGAGTCGAACTACCAAGCTCACAGAGACGCTCCCTCACGGTTTTTCACTAACTGAGAACTGAACCAAACCTGGTCCAATCGAAAATGCGATCGGTTCATAAGGAAGCCTTCGGTGAGATGAACGCCTGAGCACCTTCCAACCCAAGATTGAACGGTTCAAAGAGCTGAAAAATTTAGAGAGAAGACAGAGAAGAGTTTAGGGCAAAATGTTTTCTTTTTAGAGAGAGAAAGGGAAAGGCAGAAATGAATTTACTCTAGCTTTTGGGGAATGACCCTGGCTAAGGTAAGGTTCCCTTAGTCTGGGCCTGACTGCCTCCAATTAGGGCCCAATGGCCTTATAATTTTCCAGGTCCTCACAGTCTTCTTGTTCATTTTATATATTTTTAGATGAAATATCTTTATGATTAAGAGATTTTATAATATTTAAATAAATGTATATACTTAATTCAAAATATATTATTATCGTTAGGCTCATAATATTTAAGTATAAAATCAATATAAAATATTAATATCTTTGAAATAAGAGAAATATGATAATATAAATAGCATCCAGTTTATTATAAACTGCATCGACTTATTATATATATATATATATATATATATATATATATATATATATATATAAATTTGTTGTTATACCTTAAGTTTATTTTATTTGTTGTTATATTAATATGTTCATAAAAGCCTATAAATACATTATAATAAAATAAACATACTAATCTAATACTCATTTTTTACTTTCATATCTACAAAATACTTTTTACTAACTTAACTATTTTTTACATTAATCCATTACTAATAATAATAATCTTGTTTGTAACCATAAGTATTTATGATCAAAATTTTACAATGCATATGAGGAATGTTATTTTCATACTCCATTTATTTTCTACATTAAAATTTTATTATGATGTAGTATTTTATTAACAAATTTGTGGATAATTGAATCAAAACAGTTATTTTGTTTTCCTTTACTTTGATAAAATTTGCATGCACATTGCACATGCTCCTTTTACATGAAATCGTCACTCATTCTCCATTCATGAACAAATCCCAACATAATAGGAGAGTTATATATGGCCTCCAATAAACCAAATTTTAGAATGAAGACTACAAATCATCTCATCAAATCCTTTTATTAACAAGTTCTTATCTAAACTTTTTGATTAATTTATCATATGATAATATATTCATATTTTAATTATAATTTTTTCTCCCTTTTTATTTGAGAAGAAATTTTCCATAATTCAATCATAAAAACAAAATTTTGATAAAAATTGTGGACGCTGGAATGAAAAATCAAATGAAACTTTGGAGGGATCGAATCCTTAGCCCTTACAACGAATAAATCCATGTGTAGAAATAAAATGATATTGAGTACTATTTGGGAAATTTCTCTTAAAAAAGGTACATTGAAAGAAAGTACAAAATTTTTCTATGATAACCTATAAGTTCATTTTAATAATTCGATAAATATTTCAGATTTTAAAGAGTCCTTGTCATACCTGTTAATCAATTTAATAAGCACAAAATATGATTGGTTGGTTGCATCATGTTTTGCAAATTCCACAAAAAGGTTGTCATGGCATGGCAATGGCTTCAACTACTGTTTTTTCATACTCAAGTTGAAGTTTTACCATATTTTTCTGTTGTTTAATATATTATTATATCATTGGAATAAAGTTGTTACGTGATTCATTTCTAAAAGAATCCTAGAGTGGTTAAATATAAATCACAATCTTATTTTATGTAATCAATTTATATTACACATATGTTATGGAAAATAATGAGTGTATTTTAATGGAACTTGTTATAAATTATCCTAATGAGCAGTACTAATGTTTTTCTTTCTCTTATTTTTTTGCATTTTGTTGTGTATAATTTTTTCAAATTTCACAAAGAGAAGAAGAAAAAGACTCACAAATTCGAATGGCCAATATTTGGTCACCTTCCATTATTGAGTGGTTCATAAACACCTTACACAACTTTGGGTGCTTTTGGCTAACAAATATGGAGACATATTCAACATCAAACTCTGTTCCAAATAAGCTTTGGTAATCAACAACAAGAAAGTTTACAATCACATACCAACCACTTACAAAGCTTTAAAACCAACTTGTACACCGATCCAAGTTTAAAAGGAAATTGAAACTTTAAAACTCATAAGAACTTGAATTTTTTCGACAAGGATGCAATAACTTGACTATTGAGAGCCTAATACACGAAATCAAAGATGAAGTTTTGATGAAAACGATAATAACTTACAAATAATTCTTCACCATGACAACCATAAAATCCTTGATGCCTAAGGATGCTAATAGATCAATAAACGATCAACCTTATGCACAAGGTATGGGAAGAAACTCAGGTGAAAAAATATGAAGATCGAGTGATATTCTCTAGTAGAGTGTTGATGTCATTGAGGATTTTTATAATGAAATTTGTACAAAGGGTATGAGGAAAACTATGGCTAGGAAAGACAAGGTTCTTAAGTTTGTCCATTGTGACTCATTTCTCTTTATTGTGAGTCTACTTAGTAAACATTCAACCATATTTTCCTCTAAAAACTTTTATGCACCCCATAACTTGCAAGTTTGGTGGTACTAGTATCAAGTTACGCCATCCTTCATTAAAAGCCCAAAGTTTCATCAAAATCATCTTTAGAGCAAAAGAAAATTACCCACTACTAGTGCTTAACAAGAGAACACTTTGACAAAGAACACAATAATGAGGATTGCCAACTTGATCTAAACTTTAAACATGAAATACAAGAATAATATCAAATTCAAAAACAGGTAGCAAAGCAAATAGTTGCTCAATAATTCAACATGCGAGTAAAAGAATGAGCTCAAACTCAAAGAAGTGCGAAGATATAAACTTGAAATTTCTCATAATGTCATTTCATTAGGGGCTTTGCATGAACATGAACATGAAAATATTTGACTACTTGATAAATCCGAGCATGAGTGTCAAAATATGTGACCACTCGGTAAATCTAAGCATGACTGTCCAATCATAGATTTACTTAGAAAATACTCAAAGTACATTACGAGTGTCCAATTATAAACTTACTTGGAAAGATAAAAGTATATATTAAGTGTCCCAAAGAACAACAATAAAAGTTTTCAAGTACAACTCAAATACATACAACTCATCCAAGAGCTCAAAATAGCATATAAAACCAAGTACAAAGAGATAAAAAGAACATATAAACTTGTTAATTTAATAACTTGGTTCACTTGCAAAAATTATTAACTTTTGAGCTTTGTGGACTTATGTACATTCTCCGCTCAAAATGTATGAAATATTAACACCCCTTAAAATCAGGGAAAGATGTATTTATGATAACATAAACAAAATTTAGTGTAGAATAAATTGAATTCAATTATTATATTGGTTAATATGTTGTTATATCTTGAATTTATCTTGTTACACTAAGAGACCACAAAAACATATAAATACATGATAACCTAGGAAGTACAATAATATAATATTTATTCTTTACTTTCATACTCATAGAAATATTTTTTACTGACTTGAGTGTTAGATTCCTTGTCGGTAGACTTCCTTCTTATGATATATCAAAGCTCACACTCACTTTAAAAATCAAGGTAGTTCATTTGGAATTAACCTAACAAAATTCCAATAAGAATATTTTAATTAATTTTTTAATATATATATATATGTATATAATTGAATATTGTTTGTATATTTAAAATAAAAAAATCATAATTTATATAAAATTTAAATATATTGAATTCAAAGTAATATTGTTTTAAACTATTTAACCTTTTCAATTAGAAAAAAGGAAAAAAAATTAATATAAAATGATTTTGAGTAATTAAAATATATCAATTTTAGATGTTTTTTTATTTAATGTTAATTGATATTTATTCTTTTGTCAAATTTTGTAAGATTGTTTTAACTAATTTTAACAAAGTTTTCCCTCTATTAAAATTGGTAAAATTATTTTTTGTTAATGTCAACTACACTTATTTTAAGTTAATATTGATGAAGATTATTTTCATAATGTTATTGGTTGAATTTTTTTTCAACTTACTTGAAATTTTTTATCAATTAACATCATAAAAAAAGTATAGATAACAAAAAAATAGTCATAAAAAAATCAAAGTCAATTACATAAATCTAGTTTACGTTCGAAAAAAATACATCTTCAATATTCATTATAAATTTTTTAAAATTAACAAAAAACAATTATCAATAAATTTAAATTAATTATTAATTTTACTAATAAGTTTTAAAATTTTAATTATTGGTAGATTTTACAACAGCATATTATTGGTGACAAATTTTTCAATAGAAGGATTAATATAAATTTTATGTTGATAAATTAATCGATAATATATCCTTTTTCAATTAATAAACAATTCATCGATAAAATCTATTAATAATTTAAAATGTTTATTAATAAAAATAATATTAGTATTTTTAATTAAAGTATAAGATTTTTTCACCATTAATTATAGAGAAATTTTTTGGTTAATAATTAATTCATTTATTCATTAAATTTTGTTGATTAAAATGATTTTAATTATGAAAAAGCAGTTTTTTTAAATTTCTTTTTTATTGATAAACAAATTTTTTTTATAGAAAAACACTTCTTTTAAAATTTTTTAGAGTATTATTTTTTCACCATTAATTATAAATATTTTCTAATTTTCTAATTTTTTGCTAATTAATTAAATAATTTATTTAAATTTTATTAATAAAAGGTAATTTTAGTTGTAGGAAAATATTTATTCTTAATTTTATTTCTATTATTGTATAAAAAAATTTCACCATTAATTACTAAGATTTTATTATTTTTTTAATTTTTGTGTTAATTAATTAAATAATTTTTTTAAATTTTATTGATAAAGCAAATTTTTACTGTAAGGAAACATTTATTCCAAATTAGATTATAATATTTTTTTCGTAATTAATTATTACTAATTTCTAACTCTTTTAACTTTAGGATTAATTAATTTAAATTTTATTAATAAAACAATGTTTTATTCTAAGGAAACATCTATTCCAAATTATAGTATAATTTTTTTTTACAATTTATTATTAATATTTTCTTATTCTTTTAATTTTTGGGTTAATTTATTAATTAATTCATTTAAATTTGATTAACAAAACTAATTTTTACTGCAAGAAAACATTTATCGCAAATTATAGTATGAGATGTTTTTCACTATTCATTATTGATATTTTTTAATTTTGTTTATTTTTTTGGGGTTAGTTATTTAATTTATTTAAATTTTATTAATGAATTTAATTTTAATTGTATGGAAATATTAATTTCAAATTTGTTTTTTATAATAGAAATATTTTCTCAATATTAATCATTGATATTTTATTACTTTTTAAGTTGTATGCTAATTAATTAATTTATTTATTTAAGTTTTATTTACAAAAATAATTTTAATTATAAGAAACTAATTTAGATGTTAGATCAATTATAATAGTTTGAAAAATGAAATATTGGGCCAATTCATGCCACAATACAAAAATATATAAAACTCTATATACAAAACTCTAATTCCTTCTCTTTAACAAGAAACCATAAATCACTCTCTCTCTTCTCTACTCCTCGAGGCGCCGCAACCACATTTACATGATGGCTCCTTATCTTTCATGGATTTTGCCTCCTCCACGCAACATCTGACCTGCTTCACTGGCGTCTCCGATCATCGTCGACTAGCCCTGTCGATATTGTGTTCCTTGTGTGAATGTTTGTTTTCCTAGTTGGTTTCTCTCTCCGATGAACATTCACTTGTCCGAGCATTCTTCCTTCAAATCTCAGCCACTCCGATCTTTATTGACCGAAGATTTGTAATAGTTTGTTCAAATGTCACATCGACAAGAGATAAGGTTAAATTATAATATATAAATGGAGTGCAAACCTTACCATACAAGCTGGTCTTGTAGAATTGAGTTAGGCTTAAAACCACTTTTTAATATGATATCAGAGTCATAGTTGGAACCTTTCTTAGCAAAATTTGTGTGAACATTTTGTTCCACCCGTTGTCAAGCCACTATCGGACCACACCATAATTCTACTCTCATGTTCGAGATGTTTATACCTCACGTGAAGGGGATGTGTTGGAAGTCTCACATCGACTACAGATAAGGTCAAATTATAATATATAAGTGGGGGTGCAAACCTCACCATACAAGCCGATTTTATGGGGTTGAGTTAGGCTTAAAACCACTTTTTAATTTGGTATCAGAGCCATGGTTGGAGTCTTTTCTAGCAAGATCTATGTGAGCATTATGTTTATACCTCGGCGTGAAGGGGTTATGTTGGAAGTCCCACATCAACTACAGATAAGGTCAAATTATAATATATAAGTAAAGTGCAAATCTCACCATACAAGCCAGTTTTGTGGGGTTGAGTTAGGCTTAAAACCATTTTTTAATACGGTATCAAAGTCATGGTTGGAGCCTATCCTAGCGAGATATATGTGGCATTCTGTTACACCCGTTGTCGAGCTAGTATCAGATCACCCATTAATTCTACTCTCACACTCAAGATGTCTATACCTCGACGTGAAGGGGTGTGTTGAAAGTCTCACATCGACTACATATAAGGCCAAATTATAATATATAAGTGGGGTGCAAACCTCAACTTAAAAGCTGATTTTGTAGGGTTGAGTTAGGCTTAAGTCCACTTCTTACCATGGTATCAGAGCCAGGTTGGAGCCTTAGCTAGCGAAATCCATGTATGCATTTTGTTCCACCCGTTGTCGGGTCACTATCGGACCACCCACTAATTTTACTCTCACGCTCGAGATGTCTATACCTCGACGTGAATAGGATGTGTTGAAAGTCTCACATCGACTAAAGATAAGGTCAAATTATAATATATAAGTGGGGTGCAAACCTCACCATACAAGCCGATTTTGTGGGGTTGAGTTAGGCTTAAAACCACTTTTTAATATGGTATCAAAGCCATGGATGGAGCATATCCTAACGAGATCTATGTGGGCATTTTGTTCTACCCGTTGTCGGGCCACTATCAGACCACCCATTAATTTTACTCTCACGCTCGAGATGTTTATACCTCGCATGAAGGGTGTGTGTTGGAAGTCTCACATTGATTACAGATAAGGCCAAATTATAATATATAAGTAGGGTGCAAACTTCACCATACAAGTTGGTTTTGTGAGGTTGAGTTAGGCTTAAAACCACTTTTTAATATGGTATCAAGGCCATGGTTGGACCCTATCCTAATGAGATCTATGTGAGTATTTTGTTCCACCCGTTGTCGGGCCAATATCGAACCACCCATTAATTCTACTCTCATGCTCGAGATGTCTATACCTCGGCATGAAGGAGGTGTGTTAGAAGTCCCATATCAAGTAGAGATAAGGCCAAATTATAATATATAAGTAGGGTGTAAACCTCATCTTACAGGCTAGTTTTGTAGAGGTTGAGTTAGGCTTAAAGCTCACTTCTAATAGGAGTTTCAAGTAAATGTCATCGTTGAGTAGGATTCATGAAGCTTTGAGGCACACGACCATGGAGGATGAAAACACAAGCTAGATGATTGAGGTTGTGAACGAGACAACAAGTATCTTCGATTACATGCCTCCGGTAAAGCAACCATATTGCAACTTAATGCAAAGTTGAAGTTGTTGATCTCTCTCTGGTGTATTATGCCCTTTTTTGCTATAGTAGTGTAGAAAAAAAGAAAAATAGATGATTGAATGTTTGATGTTTGGATGAGGAGATGAATTTGTGATGGTTTATACAATCAATGTAGTACTCTCAAAACGGGCCACCCGACCCAACCTAGCCTGGCCTACCACAGGTTGTCACTTAGTGAGCCAACCCAACCCGACTCATTTATTAGCGATCCGAAAAAATTTGAACCCGGCTTGATCCACCACGGGTTGGTGGGTTAAACGGGTTTGTTCACTGGCTTACTTAATACTTAATTAGAAGTTTTTTTCATATAAAACAAATACAATTTATTTGTTATTCAAATTTAAATAATTTCACACTAAGATGATGTTAAACTCGAAAGAAAATTCAAAATAAAAAAGAATTAACAAACAAATCAAATGTAATCTAAAAGCAAACCCAAAAGTGAATAAATAAGTTTATAATATTGATAATTTTTGTGTCACTTATCCATTTATAAGATTAGAGTCTTGAATGGATAATTTATAATATTTTTCTGTCTTGAAACATCTTTCTCTTTATTCTCATTTACTATATAATAAAAAAATGTTAACTAATAATATTGAAACACAAAATAATAAATAATTAAATTAAACTAGGTGAGTTGGTGAGCCAACTTGGCTCACCACAGGTTCAACCTAGGTGAGCCGGGTTCTAAGTGAACCAGATTGAAAATGGCCCGTATCGACTCGAACCCGTGGTAGGGCGGATTAGCCTGCGAGTTTTAACTCATTTTGGCAACACTACATAAATGGTACTAGAGAAGACTCTTTTATTTCATTTTAGTTTTTTTGGATTTAGAAGTTGAAATCTAGAAATGGACTATGCAAATGTTTTTTTATTTAAAACATGAGGTCACGATGACAGATGAAATTAAAGAATGGTGATGAAAACTTTTTGTTCAAAATTTGTTTTGTAATTTTGAATGAGTGAATGGATTTTATGTTTTTGTGCTTTAATTTTCTTGCAAATCTTGTTCTCGGATAAAATAGGAATTGATTCAAAGAGAAACAAAAGCTCTAAAACATATCAATAAAAATCTAATAAAAGTTAATTTTTTAATGAACATAAAAAATCTAAAATTAAAATACAAACAACCAAATAATTAGTAAGAAGTAAATAAATAATTCGTAATTAATATATCCTTTGTAATTACTAAAGGATATATTTGTTGGTAATTATCGACGAATTCTTCATTCAATAATTATTAATGGATATATATGTCGGTAATTATCAAGGGTAAAATATGTCCATGGTTATTAGATAAAGGACTTATCTAATACATGACAATAATGGCAATTGATAACTAATTTTGCAAAAGAATATTTCCATAAATCATGTTGATGGTTAAGGAATTAAAACAATGGAAAAATAAAAAACAGTATTTATGAGATTTTATCAAATGTTTGAAATGTGAAATAAATTAAAAATAATATGATATGCTATTGTTAGTGTTACATTTCATTGAACCTCACTCTCTTGCATATAATCACTCTCTTTCTCTTCAATTTTATGCTAAAGTCAATCCACAAGTTTACTCATACCTTAATTCCTTAATAGAATGAACCTAAGCTTCCTCTTTAAGAGTAAATTCCTTTAACACTTAATAAACAAGTTTGCTTTCACAATAGATGTTTAAGACAACAAATGGGTCAAACTTCATTATCAGATACAAGTTTCATTAGGTATTTTATTTCAATTTGAAATCACATAAGATATTTTATGAATTAAGTATCAAGTTATGAATGATCAAATCACAACAAACATTAATCATATAAAAAAATACTAACATTGAATGGAAAATATATATATATATATATATATATATATATATATATATATATATATATATATATATATATATACAATACCAATTACATGAAATTTTGTTACATCTAAGCTTAACAAAATCGGTTTAGGTCTTTATTGTAATGAAGAACCCAAAATGAAAAGATGAACAATGGAAGAAAATGGAGATCCAATAAGGAGAATGGAGGACTCTTAAACAACCCTAGTAGCCTAAGGTCTTTAAAAATGCATTTTGCACTTTGCAAACCCAAATATTATGTTTATGACAAAGAAGTAGGGGAAAAGAAGCCAAAATTGTCACATCCGTAGAAGAAAGCTCAATGCGAGACACTCTATGTTGGGCGTTTGAACTTATAGGCAAGAAATGAGCTTATTGATCAAATGACACTCCAGGATTTAAGTGGCACTTAGGGTAATTCACCACTAGAAGGTGACACCCAACCCTAATGACAAATTTCCTCTTAGTCTTCATGGCTCTAAGCTTGATTCAAGTGGCACAAAGTGTGGGTGACCTTTTGAAATTTCCAATTTCGACCTTCTATTTACATTTCTTTGGATTTCAATTTTACATCGCTTGGTATATATTTAAATGTGAGTAATCAATTTCTAACTACTTCAAAAAAATATCAAAATAAAAATTAAATAAGTTAGAAGTTATAAAAGAGTTGATTTTGTCCATGTAAAATGACTAATGATAATAAAATTAACATTATCAGTTAGCACGTAATATTCACTAGTACAAAAATGGTTTTTTATACCTATTAAAAAAGGCTTTTTATACCTATTTTTTGGTAGGTATAGAAACAAGGGGTATAGAAAGTTTAGGATCTTTTATACCTATTCTTGAATCGATGTAGAATGTTTTACTTTCCATACCTGTCTTATTCATAATAGGTATAAAACTTTTATATTTACACCGAGTAAAAACATTTCTTTCTATACCTACTAGTGCTATAATAGGTGTAAAAAAACAAGACTTTTTATACCTGATGTGGCTTTGACCGGTGTAAAAAGTGACATTTTTTTTAAAATATTTTATTTGTATGAACTACTATCCATATTCAGACCTGCATAAGATTCAATTCCAGAATACAGTTTAAATAATCAATAACAAGTAAAATAATCAATATTGTTTTCATTAACACATCAAAATGTAATATTTACCTAACAAAGTTCCTAGCTATATTTACCTAACATGGTTACTTAACATATTACACATATAATAGTTCCTAAACTCAAAATGTAATATTGAAGCATCGAATCATTTACAAATGGTTAAAAGAAATGCAGTCCATTGCTCCCGAACATCCTTTATGACTTGTTGTTCCATTGGAGACGTGTCATCAAATATCTACACAATGAATAGTTTAAGTAAAGTTATAATATTAATGGCTTAAAATCTTAGTTATAAAATGTTCACGTTACCAATTTCCATGAGTCAACGACATTTGCGGATATAATTTTCTGCATGTGTCTCATGACATAATATCCGCACTCAAAGCTTCCCGGTTGACGTGAGCACTACAAGTTAAATTTATAAAGTATCATAAAATTTATAATTGTATTTATAGTTTGAAAGATTAACTACTTAAAGTTGCTGCAATGAACTGCAACTTCTTTCTAGAGACAATATGTGTTCCCTGCAACTTTGAATATGCCTCAACCACTCTATAAAGTTAAATGTATATTGAAATGAGTCTTAAGGAACTTAGTAAAGTCAGATATGTCTACACTACAAATAAATTATTAAAAACTTAAAATATTAGTGTATTTTTAATTGTCAAAGTGTGAGGTTTTTTGTGCAATGAACATAAGAGAACTACAAGAAATTGTTAAGGAAGAATTAGTAACAATTGCCAGTGACCCCTGTAGATTCAAACAATAATAGTGTTAAATAACATTTACGTAAATAAAATTTTATTAATAAAAATTATATACTTACTGTTGCAAATAAGGTGCTAAGTACACTTGCTTTTTTCCGTTTACAAAAGCCTGTAAGAGGTAGTTTTGGACCTCTTCACCTTTATTCCCAACTCTTTTGCAGGAGGAACAAGAGGAAGATACCACAAGACTTTTGCAGGAGGACCTTTCCTATCACATTCAAACTCACTCTCTTTTTGTTTGTATCGTGATACCCCACATTGTGGACATTGATGTAACTTGGCAAACTCGCTCTTGTACAAAATACAATCATTAGGGCATGCATGAATTTTTTTATACTCCATACCCATGGGACACAATATCTTCTTCGCATCATAATTGCGTATTGGTAATGTGTTACCTTTAGGAAGCATGTCACTCAACAACTCAAGCAACTTTGTGAAGCTTTTATCAGTCCACCCATTTCTTGCTTTCACATTGAACAATTTTAACACAGCTGACAATCGAGTAAACTTAGTGCATTCTGGATATAAAGGTTTTTCTGCGTCACTGCACAAGCTGTCATACATATGAGCACGTTGGAAGGAATCATGTCCGACATCACATATCATGTCCTCTAACCGATCACCCATCTCTAAATCAACTTCTTCTACTTCTACTCGAGAGTCACTTACACTTGGCATGTCTATTAATTCACCATGCCATGTCCACTTTGTGTAGCTCTTTAGGAATCCATCACATAGAACATGCTCTCGAATAACTTCAGTTGGTAGTTTTCGCTCTTTCAAACAATTAACACACGGACAATAGAATCTTCCGTTATTGTCTGGAACATTCATCTTTGCAAATTCAAGAAATTGTTCTACTCCACTCTCATATTCATTTGTTGTACGTATCAAATTTATCCAACTCCGATCCATTGTTATATGTGAAAGCAACCACCTTTACAACAGTCAAAAGTATAAATATGACTTTTACAACAAGAGCAAGAGAAATGAGATTTTTTTATTGGGATGAGTTATCCCAAATGATTTTTTCTTTAAAACTTTCTAGGTGGTATGGTGGCTGGTGGTATTACTATTCTCTTGTTATTTTCTCTTTCCATCACACAAGAGTGATGAATCATTATTTTCTTCACTTCACTTAGTTTACTATACTAAAATTAATCAGGGAGTTGTGCTTAATTGTCCAGTATTTTCCCGTTTTTACTGATTGTGCTTAATTTGATCAGAAATTCTTATTTTACTTAATTTGAATTATCTGAGAATAATTATTTACATTAGTGAATGCAGGGAAAATTCTGTAAATATTTTAGAACATTAGGAAGAATATTTATTTACACACTGTGTTATCTAGTCGAAGCCGTACTGCATTGAATTAATCTGTGTATTGATCCGTATAATGAAATATTTTTCTTGAGTTTGTAAAAGCAAAATAGGCTTGGCATCATTACACCTCACGGCAACTCTTTGGATTCAAATGAAGAATTTTGCAAAACATTTAGCCTAAGTTGGAATGAAAGAGAAGAGACCACCAAGTTCCAAGTGCAGCCCACTGTTTTATGAATTGTTTTGGAAAAGAATAGCATTGTCTTATGTATACAATTCACATTACAAATTAAATGAGGGAATGAGGGAAGTGACCATACTTGAAAGTCTCGGCCATACACATACCACCTTTGGAAAATTCAACATACAATTGAGAAAAGGTAGAATGAGCTAAATCCAAGAACAAAGTCATCCCGTGAAACACCAATTGGAGAGCTAAATCCAAGCACAGGGGATTAATTGAAGAAAAATGAAAAAGGCTAACTACTAGGTGGTGGATCAGTCGCTACTCTATGGCACAAAGAGACAACACACATGCTGATTTTTGGGGTCTCTTAAAACCTCCTTCCTCTCGGCAATTTGGGGGGCATCCTATCTTTTCTCTTTTCCCGTGGAGTATAGCAAGAGTATTACAGAGATCATGGCTTCATGAAGAAAGAGAAGGTGCTGGTGTGAGATGATACGTCCAGAGAGCTAGAAGAGGGAAGCAAAACTGTATTTGATTCTTGAAACACTACTGGAAGAAGACACAAGACCAAGAGGCAGCTAGTTTGTTTCCTTTACTTTGCTTTGCTTCTTTGTACTTTGAATGCTTTTCCTTGAGAACTGGAAACATGTTCATGATGAATGAATAGCTTATGTTTATTTTCTTTCTTGAATTGTAATTGCATCTTCCATTTTGGTTTTCTGCATTTTCATACAATCTCTTAGCATCTTGTAACCTTTGAAAAGATGATTCATGGCTTTGTGTAGAACCAAATATCATGTTCATTTGTTTTGCTTTCATAGTAGAGTAGAAAGGAACTGCCGTCACCTATTCAACATAAAAAACCACAAAAAGAAAGTTGTTTAATATGAGATGGGAGTTCACGGTAAAGAGAAGAGGAGAGGCCAGTGAAACCTTGTAGATGCTGATTTGTTTCTGCTGTATGGAAGAGTAAACCACACACACTTATTTGCTTGCTAAAGAGTAGAGAGGAAGAGAAGGATTTGTTACAAAGGGGAGAAGTGATTTTTGATGAGAAGGGAACGTAGTTGAAGAAGGAGGAAAGGAGAGTGCAACTGGAATGGATGCAGCAAAGTGGACGGTCATTAGCTTATAGAAAGGGTGTGTGCATTAAATTCTGCAGAAAAAGTGCAAGTGTCCACGGTCTTGCATCTTTTTATTCATTTGAACATGGCCAAGTAATTGTTTGCATGGTGATGTGGATATGAATTCAGCCAGCATATACAATTTTATTTAGCTTTGAAGAAAGTAGTAGGGTCCTACTTGTTTTTTCTAAATGCTATGTTATCTTTGCCTTTCTTTTATATAATGCCGTGTAGTGTTGAGTCCATGGAGCAGCACCTTTGCACCTTTCCATCTTGTTTTGTTTTGATTAAAATGAAGGGAAACGTGAATCATTTATGCAGCACCGAGTTTGGTTTGTTAGAATAGGATTGTTATTGTTATTATTATAAGAAGTAGTGATTGATTTTAGATGGAAAGTAAGGAGGGTGAGCCGTGTGAAGAGTGCTTTGGAGAAGAAGACAAAAGCTTTCAAAGAGCATCTTTTGGAGGAGGAATTTACGTGAATGGAAACAACTTTTCAGAATTCTTAAACCAAGTGCTTTCTTTCATGTGATTGAGAAGAAGTGGCCCACGACCCCTTTCTTGCATTTCTTATTCTATTTGGAATTAGACATGACTATAATGGAGTAATGGTTGCACGTTAATTGCTTTCATTTTAATAGCTTTCAATTGCTCTTGGTAAATAGGTGGATTTAACCAATTCAAGTGCTGCTGCCACGTTTTTATGTATTAGTTCCAAGGCCTTATTTTAATTCATTTCACATGGAAACATATGCCAATTTATAGCTGCTGCACGTCCTTGTTTTGTTAGTTTTAAAGGTCTTCTTTAATTGTATTTCAAGTGGAAAACTAAGCCAATCTAGGAGGAGTGTAACGTCTTTCATTTCAAGCTTTAAAGGCATTCATTTAAATTATTTTCTTCTAGTAAAATGGTTCATGGTTAATGGTAGACACATTTTAATTTTATTTCTTGTCTTAAAATATTTTATATCATATGTTGAAATGATTTTCTGTATTTTTGTTTGTTGTATTTTGCTGCTGTAATTTTAATTCTGTTTTCATATTTGAATTTTTTCTGTTCCTGTATTTACTGTTTTGCTGTAATTATTTACTATTGTAATTTATTTTCTGTTTCTACTGTTTTCTATAATTATTATTTACTGTATTTTCGTTTTCTGTATTTAATTTTTTGGTCCAGATTTATTTTTACTGTTTTACGTTACTGTATTTTCATTTTCACTGTAGCAATTTCATTTTTTTTTAATTTCGTTTTACTATTTTAATTTTATTTCAACGCTTTTAAATTTCATCCGCAACCAAAACAATTTTCAAAACCCCCCCATTACGTGTTGACAAAAGACTGAACGACATTTGGTCCCTGAGAAACGACCTAGGAGTCAATTCCTAGCACTGTACTGCATTCTTAATTGCACATCAAATTTGATCGGCCGCGACAGCTGTATCAAATTTTGGCGCCGTTGCCGGGGACCAACGGTTCAGTTTTGAGTCTTGTGTCTGTGTTGTGTGATTTGTGTATGTGTTTGTGATAGTGTTGTTTTGCTACCTTGTGTTTATTTCTGTGGTTTGAATTTTCTGTGCTATTGTTTCTTGATTACAGGGTGTCGTGATTTAGTGCATGACTAGAGGAAATCCTGGATTCATACCACCCTTTGATCCTGAGATTGATAGGACTTTTCATAGCTTAATTAGGCATTCTAGGAATTTGTCTTTAGAGTCTGTTTTTGAACCTGTTCCATTAGATATTGTGCATCCTACTGTTGAGTATTCTGTGCATACTGCATCTACTGCATCTGTACTTGATTCTGATTCTGTTGTTTTTCACACTGAGAACAATATGGCACAACCTCCACCTCGCGAGAGGACTTTTAGGGAGATGGCTGCACCTGATTTCGATATTGAAAGCTTGTGCATCCAATATCCTGATGAGGACGTTCCGTATGTTCTCAAGACTGGACTGATCCATTTGTTGCCCAAGTTTCATGGTCTTGCAGGTGCGAGTCCACATAAGCATTTGAAGGAATTCCTGGTTGTTTGTTCCAGTATGAAACCGCACGATGTTCCTGAAGAGCACGTCTTCTTGAAGGCATTCCCTCATTCATTGGAAAATGTTGCTAAGGATTGGTTGTATAGTTTAGCGCCGAGATCCATTGCTAGCTGGGATGATCTGAAGAGGCTGTTCTTGGAGAAATTTTTCCCAGCATCCCGGACCACAGCTATCAGGAAAGACATAACTGGGATTAGACAGCTTAGTGGAGAGAACCTGTACGAATATTGGGAGAGATTCAAGACACTTTGTGCTAGCTGCCCCCACCATCAGATACCTGAACAACTCCTTATTCAGTATTTCTACGAGGGTTTGAACAACATGGATCGAGGTATGATCGATGCTGCCTGTGGTGGAGCTCTTGGAGACATCACACCTGCTGAGGCCAGACCATTGATTGAGAAGATGGCCTCCAACTCCCAGCAGTTTAGCAACAGGAATGATGCCATTGTGGTGAAGGGCGTACAAGATATTGCCCAGTCTTTATCAGCTGTTGAAAGCAAGTTAGAAGGCCAGATTAACTCTCTTGCGAAGATGGTGACACAGTTGACTACCAACCAGAGATCGACATCTCAATCTGCATCTGTTGCACGACTATGTGCTATTTGTCCTTCCAGTGACCACTACACAGATGCATGTCCTTCTTTGCAACATCCTGCTGCCTCTGATGTGCCTCAGGCTTATACTACAAACATCTACAACAACAGGCAGCCACAACAGCAAAATCATGACTTGTCCAGCAACAGGTACAACCCAGGGTGGAGGAATCACCCCAATCTTAGATGGAACAATGCGCCACAGCAACAGCAACAGGCGCCACCTTTTCAGAATGCTGGAACACCTAACAGATATGTGCCTCCACCCATGCAACAACACCAAAGGCAACAACAACAGCAACAGCAAGAGGCACCTGCCCAACCAGCTGCCCAACCTTCCACTTCGTCTGAACCTTCATTGGAAGAGTTAGTGAGACAGATGACTGTGCAAAACCTGCAGTTTCAGAAAGATAACATGCAGTTTCAGAAAGACAACATGCAATTTCAGCAGGAGACTAGAGCGTCCATACAGAGCCTCACTAACCAGATAGGTCAGATGGCCACTCAGATAAACCAGGCGCAGTCTCAAAATTCTAGTAAGTTACCATCGCAGACTGTGCAGAATCCAAGAAATGTGAGTGCCATAACCCTCAGATCAGGGAAGCAGATTGTTGTACCTTCAGAGCCCGCCTCTATACCGACACCCGTGCCTGCTACTTCTCACAAAAAGGAGGACCAAGCTGGTCCAAGCAGGACATTTGAGGCAGGTGAATCTTCTTCTCCAGTCGGTGGTTCTTCTTCAGGAGGATCTCCTCCCTTAACCACCACTACTGCTGCCACACCATCTCCATTGATTGACCGACCTATCCCTCTTCCATTCCCTTCACGAGCACTTCCTAGCAAAAAGATGGAAGAGGTAGATAAAGAAATTCTGGAGACCTTCCGGAAGGTGGAGGTGAACATACCTCTACTTGATGCAATCAAGCAGATACCAAAGTATGCAAAATTCTTGAAGGAGCTGTGCACACACAAGAGGAAGATGAAGGGAAATGAAAGGATTAGCATGGGAAGAAATGTATCTGCACTTATTGGTAAGTCGGTCCCGCACATTCCTGAAAAGTGCAAAGATCCAGGTATATTTTGCATTCCTTGTGTAATTGGAAATAATAAATTTGAGAATGCCATGCTTGATTTGGGTGCTTCTGTTAATGTCATGCCTTTGTCTATATATGAATCTTTATCTCTTGGTCCTTTGCAAACCACGGGTGTGGTCATTCAGTTGGCTAATAGGAGTGTTACTCACCCAACAGGTTTCATAGAAGATGTCTTGGTAAGGGTTGGTGAATTGATTTTTCCTGCTGATTTTTATGTTTTGGAAATGGAGGAGGGATTCTCTCATGGATCCGCTCCCATTATTTTAGGCAGGCCATTCTTGAAAACTGCCCGAACTAAGATTGATGTGTATGCTGGAACTTTGTCTATGGAATTTGCTGATATTGTTGTTCATTTTAATATCTTTGATGCAATGAAATTTCCAGCTGAGGACCATTCTCTGTTTAGGATTGATACATTGGATGACATTATTGATGAATTTGTTGTTGACAACTTTAATTCTGTGCATGAGAAGAAGCATTCTTTTCTATCTTCTTTGCATTCATGTATTGAATCTAGATTCGAATCAGGTTTTGAGAATGATGTTGATAATGTTGTGGATTTTGATGAGGATTGTGATGTCCAGGATATTGATGCTATGAATGATATTGATGATGTTGTTGACATATCTGAGATGGACATTGATTTGGATTGTGATGAGATAAGTGATCTGCCTTTACCTGTACACTCTTTAGAGTCAGAATGCATTAACAATGTTGCAGGAAGTACACTTGAATCTGACTTGCAGGCACCCACTCTTGAGCTGAAACAGCTACCAGATAACCTCAAGTACGTGTACTTGGAGGATGATGAAAAGAAACCGGTGATCATTTCTACCTCCCTTGATTCTGTTCAAGAGGAGAAGTTGCTTGGTATACTGAGGAACAACAAGAAGGCCATTGGTTGGAGTTTGGCTGACATACCTGGTATTAGTCCATCCACATGCATGCATAGAATTCTTTTGGAAGAAGGGGCAAAGCCAGTGAGACAGCCACAAAGAAGGCAAAACCCCGTGATCATGGAAGTCATCAAGAAGGAGGTGACCAAGCTTTTGCAAGCAGGAATCATCTATCCTATTTCAGACAGTCAGTGGGTGAGCCCCATCCATGTCATACCCAAGAAAACTGGCCTCACTGTGGTGAAGAATGAGAGGGATGAGCTTATCCCAACTAGAGTGCAGAACAGCTGGAGAGTCTGCATTGACTATAGGAGGCTCAACCAAGCAACCAGGAAAGATCATTTTCCCCTGCCATTCATTGATCAGATGCTGGAGCGCCTGGCAGGTAAATCTCATTATTGTTTTCTTGATGGTTTTTCTGGATATTTTCAGATCAATATTGCTCCTGAGGATCAAGAGAAAACCACATTCACCTGCCCCTTTGGCACTTTTGCCTATCGGAGGATGCCCTTTGGTCTATGCAACGCTCCTGGTACCTTTCAACGGTGCATGCTTAGCATTTTTAGTGACTTTCTTGAGAGTTGTATAGAGGTGTTTATGGATGATTTTACTGTGTATGGATCTTCTTTTGATGTATGTTTAGACAGTTTGGAAAAAGTCTTGAAAAGATGCATAGAAACAAACCTTGTTCTCAATTTTGAGAAATGTCACTTTATGGTTGAACAAGGTTTGGTTTTAGGGCATATCATTTCTGAAAAGGGAATAGAGGTAGATCCTGCTAAGATATCTGTGATTTCACAGTTGCCTTACCCCTCTTGCGTGCGAGAGGTGCGATCTTTCCTTGGACATGCAGGTTTCTACAGGCGCTTCATCAAAGATTTCAGCAAGAAGGCGCTTCCCTTGTCCAGACTACTGCAGAAGGATGTTGACTTTGTTTGTGATGAAAAATGCAAGCAGGCTTTTGATTGCCTCAAGGAAGCTTTGACTACCACCCCTATCATTCAGGCACCGGATTGGACAGCCCCATTTGAGCTCATGTGTGATGCATCTAACTATGCATTGGGGGCTGTCTTGACACAGAAAATTGACAAGCTGCCAAGAGTGATTTACTATGCATCACGCACTTTGGATGCTGCCCAAGCAAACTATACCACCACTGAAAAAGAATTGTTGGCAATTGTTTTTGCTCTTGATAAGTTTAGGTCATATTTGCTTGGATCATCTGTTATTGTATATACTGACCATGCAGCTCTTAAGTTTCTGTTGAAAAAGGCTGAGTCAAAGCCTAGATTGATCAGATGGATGCTACTGCTCCAGGAGTTTGACTTGCAGATTAAGGACCGGAGTGGAGCACAGAATCTAGTTGCGGACCACCTTAGCAGGATTGAGAGAGCTGGGAATGAAGTTGATGTGCTGCCCATCCAGGATGACTTTCCTGATGAGAGTTTGTTGATGATTTCTTCTTCTCACCCGACTCCTTGGTTTGCACACATTGTAAATTATTTGGTTGCTTCTATTTTTCCTCCCTTAGCATCACGTGCTCAGATTGCTAAAATTAAGAGTGATGCTAAGTATTATGTTTGGGATGACCCATATCTGTGGAAGTTGTGCAGTGACCAGGTTACTAGGAGATGCATTCCAGACCATGAGATTGACTCGGTCCTGCAGTTTTGTCATGCCTCCTCACCTGGTGGTCATCTGGGGATACAAAGAACAGCTCGTAGGGTGCTTGATTGTGGGTTCTATTGGCCTTCCATCTTCAAGGATGCGGAGAAGATTTGTAGCACTTGTGAGCCTTGTCAGAAAGCAGGAGGACAAATTTCACAGAGACAAGAGATGCCTCAACAACCTATGCTATTCTGTGAGGTGTTTGATGTCTGGGGTATAGATTTCATGGGTCCTTTTCCTGTTTCTTTTGGTTTTTCCTATATTCTCCTTGCTGTGGATTATGTTTCAAAATGGGTGGAAGCTAAAGCCACCAGAACTAATGATGCTCGGGTTGTTGTGGATTTTGTTAGATCTCACCTCTTTTGCAGGTTTGGAGTACCTAGAGCAATTGTTAGTGATCAGGGAACCCATTTTTGCAACAGATCCATGCAAGCTTTACTCAAGAAATATGGGGTGACGCACAGAGTTTCTACACCTTAACACCCCCAAACAAATGGGCAGGCTGAGATCTCCAACAGGGAGATTAAGAGGATTTTGGAAAAGATTGTCCAGCCCAACAGGAAAGATTGGAGTAGTAGATTGGACGATGCTCTTTGGGCCCACAGGACTGCATACAAAGCACCGATTGGGATGTCTCCGTACAGGGTTGTCTTCGGAAAGGCATGTCATCTACCAGTTGAAATTGAGCATCGGGCATATTGGGCTGTGAAGACATGCAACTTCTCCATGGACCAAGCTGGAGAGGAAAGGAAGTTGCAACTGAATGAACTGGATGAAATCCGATTGGAAGCATATGAGAATTCGAAGTTCTACAAGGAAAGAACCAAGAGGTTCCATGATAACTCCATTGTTAGAAAGGACTTCGAGGTTGGCCAACAGGTTTTATTGTATAACTCTAGACTCGGCCTCATGGGTGGTAAGTTGAGATCAAAGTGGACTGGACCCTTTGTTGTGACTAATGTTTATCCTTATGGTGCAGTAGAAATCCAGGGTCCATCTGCAGCTAAAAGCTTCAAGGTGAACGGGCATAGACTGAAGCCCTTCCTCAGCAATCCTTCTCTGTTGGATGCAGTGGTGGAGGAGACGTCTTTGGTCTACCCCACCTACCCTCCCACCTGACTCAGGGAGTTTCTTCTCTCCTTCCCTCCTCACTTTTGTTGCACTTTGTCGATATCTGATGACTATTCTGATTGTTTTGATCTGCTGAATGTGACACACTGAGGACATTGTGTCGTTTAAGTGTGGTCTATTAGGGGAGGTTGTTTCTTTGTTTATGTTTCGTTTTTGTGTATTTTGTGGTGTCTTATGTACAGTTTTGCATGATTTTCGTGAATTCTGGACTATGATTAGGTTGTCAGTTTTCCTGCACTTCATTGATACTCTAAACTGTTGAATTCCTTGCTTTACTTTGCTTGGGAGATAATCATGATATTTGAGAGTTGAATTGATGGTGACCATATTACCTGTGTGAGATTTGAGCCATTTGATGATCTTTCTTGTGTGTGATATATGCCTTGATTGCTTGCACATATGTCTTGGCTTCACTCTTTGAATTGATTCTTGACTAATACGCATGTTTGAAAGGGATAAAGGCATTTTGTTGTTGAGCCTCTAAGCCAGATAAGCCTACCCTGTTTTGATCCATTGATACCCTTTTGAGCCTATGTTTTTCCCCATTTCTTTGTTTTGAAGCTCATACACTAGCCCTAAGTGAAAAACCATTATTACCTGAACCTTAGGGAATTTTGTAGCTTTGGAATTGTTTTGGGAATAAGTGTGGTCTCCTGGGAATTTCAGATGAATTAGTGAGTTCTCTTCATATCTTGTTTCTGTTTGTAAATATGTGGTGCATCTTGTCTCTTGAAATTGTGTGTTGAACAGAGTAAAGAAAAAAGACAGGATGAAGAAAAAAAAATGATGAAAAAAAAAAAATCAGAAAAACAGAAAAAAATTGTGAACAACGGTGAATAATGGAGTTAACTAGAGGATGGAATTAGAGGCTGTAGGTGAGTTTGAATGTGTTTATACTTGTTCCCCATTGCTCATCTATCCCTTATGGTTTATAGCTTTTCATCCAGATATATCCTCCCTTGTCCTTGACCCCATTATGACCATAAAAAGACCTTTTGATTTGAACATGCGTATCTGTTTGAGTGTTGATATTAGAGGCTTGCCAAGCCTATTTGTGTTTGCTTTCTTGAGTTCATTGAGTGACATTGATTTACCTTAAACACTTGAGAGAAACACTGATTGTGTACATCTGTGAGGCTCTGTTGCTGTCGATTCATCTCTTGAACTGATTGATTGTTTTCCTTGTACTGAACTGTTTGGATGATTCTTTGAGTATTTGCTTTCATTGATTTTGTGTAGGATTCTGCCTGTACCTTTTACTGTCCAGATTTTGTGGGAATTGTGAAAGTGTGTTTCTGTTTTGGAGTTTGTGTTGTCTGTCAAGTCTGTGTCACTTTTCTAATGTTTGAACTGCTCCCTGGTTTTGTGTCTTAAGTTTGCCCAGGAGTGCAAACGACTAAGTGTGGTCTATTTTGATGAATCATTATTTTCTTCACTTCACTTAGTTTACTGTACTAAAATTAATCAGGGAGTTGTGCTTAATTGTCCAGTATTTTCCCGTTTTTACTGATTGTGCTTAATTTGATCAGAAATTCTTATTTTACTTAATTTGAATTATCTGAGAATAATTATTTACATTAGTGAATGCAGGGAAAATTCTGTAAATATTTTAGAACATTAGGAAGAATATTTATTTACACACTGTGTTATCTAGTCGAAGCCGTACTGCATTGAATTAATCTGTGTATTGATCCGTATAATGAAATATTTTTCTTGAGTTTGTAAAAGCAAAATAGGCTTGGCATCATTACACCTCACGGCAACTCTTTGGATTCAAATGAAGAATTTTGCAAAACATTTAGCCTAAGTTGGAATGAAAGAGAAGAGACCACCAAGTTCCAAGTGCAGCCCACTGTTTTATGAATTGTTTTGGAAAAGAATAGCATTGTCTTATGTATACAATTCACATTACAAATTAAATGAGGGAATGAGGGAAGTGACCATACTTGAAAGTCTCGGCCATACACATACCACCTTTGGAAAATTCAACATACAATTGAGAAAAGGTAGAATGAGCTAAATCCAAGAACAAAGTCATCCCGTGAAACACCAATTGGAGAGCTAAATCCAAGCACAGGGGATTAATTGAAGAAAAATGAAAAAGGCTAACTACTAGGTGGTGGATCAGTCGCTACTCTATGGCACAAAGAGACAACACACATGCTGATTTTTGGGGTCTCTTAAAACCTCCTTCCTCTCGGCAATTTGGGGGGCATCCTATCTTTTCTCTTTTCCCGTGGAGTATAGCAAGAGTATTACAGAGATCATGGCTTCATGAAGAAAGAGAAGGTGCTGGTGTGAGATGATACGTCCAGAGAGCTAGAAGAGGGAAGCAAAACTGTATTTGATTCTTGAAACACTACTGGAAGAAGACACAAGACCAAGAGGCAGCTAGTTTGTTTCCTTTACTTTGCTTTGCTTCTTTGTACTTTGAATGCTTTTCCTTGAGAACTGGAAACATGTTCATGATGAATGAATAGCTTATGTTTATTTTCTTTCTTGAATTGTAATTGCATCTTCCATTTTGGTTTTCTGCATTTTCATACAATCTCTTAGCATCTTGTAACCTTTGAAAAGATGATTCATGGCTTTGTGTAGAACCAAATATCATGTTCATTTGTTTTGCTTTCATAGTAGAGTAGAAAGGAACTGCCGTCACCTATTCAACATAAAAAACCACAAAAAGAAAGTTGTTTAATATGAGATGGGAGTTCACGGTAAAGAGAAGAGGAGAGGCCAGTGAAACCTTGTAGATGCTGATTTGTTTCTGCTGTATGGAAGAGTAAACCACACACACTTATTTGCTTGCTAAAGAGTAGAGAGGAAGAGAAGGATTTGTTACAAAGGGGAGAAGTGATTTTTGATGAGAAGGGAACGTAGTTGAAGAAGGAGGAAAGGAGAGTGCAACTGGAATGGATGCAGCAAAGTGGACGGTCATTAGCTTATAGAAAGGGTGTGTGCATTAAATTCTGCAGAAAAAGTGCAAGTGTCCACGGTCTTGCATCTTTTTATTCATTTGAACATGGCCAAGTAATTGTTTGCATGGTGATGTGGATATGAATTCAGCCAGCATATACAATTTTATTTAGCTTTGAAGAAAGTAGTAGGGTCCTACTTGTTTTTTTCTAAATGCTATGTTATCTTTGCCTTTCTTTTATATAATGTCGTGTAGTGTTGAGTCCATGGAGCAGCACCTTTGCACCTTTCCATCTTGTTTTGTTTTGATTAAAATGAAGGGAAACGTGAATCATTTATGCAGCACCGAGTTTGGTTTGTTAGAATAGGATTGTTATTGTTATTATTATAAGAAGTAGTGATTGATTTTAGATGGAAAGTAAGGAGGGTGAGCCGTGTGAAGAGTGCTTTGGAGAAGAAGACAAAAGCTTTCAAAGAGCATCTTTTGGAGGAGGAATTTACGTGAATGGAAACAACTTTTCAGAATTCTTAAACCAAGTGCTTTCTTTCATGTGATTGAGAAGAAGTGGCCCACGACCCCTTTCTTGCATTTCTTATTCTATTTGGAATTAGACATGACTATAATGGAGTAATGGTTGCACGTTAATTGCTTTCATTTTAATAGCTTTCAATTGCTCTTGGTAAATAGGTGGATTTAACCAATTCAAGTGCTGCTGCCACGTTTTTATGTATTAGTTCCAAGGCCTTATTTTAATTCATTTCACATGGAAACATATGCCAATTTATAGCTGCTGCACGTCCTTGTTTTGTTAGTTTTAAAGGTCTTCTTTAATTGTATTTCAAGTGGAAAACTAAGCCAATCTAGGAGGAGTGTAACGTCTTTCATTTCAAGCTTTAAAGGCATTCATTTAAATTATTTTCTTCTAGTAAAATGGTTCATGGTTAATGGTAGACACATTTTAATTTTATTTCTTGTCTTAAAATATTTTATATCATATGTTGAAATGATTTTCTGTATTTTTGTTTGTTGTATTTTGCTGCTGTAATTTTAATTCTGTTTTCATATTTGAATTTTTTCTGTTCCTGTATTTACTGTTTTGCTGTAATTATTTACTATTGTAATTTATTTTCTGTTTCTACTGTTTTCTATAATTATTATTTACTGTATTTTCGTTTTCTGTATTTAATTTTTTGGTCCAGATTTATTTTTACTGTTTTACGTTACTGTATTTTCATTTTCACTGTAGCAATTTCATTTTTTTTTAATTTCGTTTTACTATTTTAATTTTATTTCAACGCTTTTAAATTTCATCCGCAACCAAAACAATTTTCAAAACCCCCCCATTACGTGTTGACAAAAGACTGAACGACATTTGGTCCCTGAGAAACGACCTAGGAGTCAATTCCTAGCACTGTACTGCATTCTTAATTGCACATCAAATTTGATCGGCCGCGACAGCTGTATCAAAGAGTTCAAGCTAATTAACTTTTACCAATTTCCTTTATCACCATGTCATAATAACAACAGGTAATCTAATAAAATAGTAAAATTTCATTAGAAATTTATGAAAAAAAAATCAACTACATCTAAAAGGAGAGTCACATTTGTGACAATCTGTCTTAATCCTTTGTAAAACAAAGTACATTTGTGACAATCTGTCTTAAATTAAGATAACCAATTGATGGGAATGTTTAACTATTGATTTAGGTCTTTATTTGCAATTGACAAATTGAGATTTTAATTTATTATCAAGATATTTTTAATCTTCTGACGTATGAGTATTTTTTTATATCAGTTTTAATTTTCTCTTTTTTGACATCATGTTATCCATAGCATCTGTCATTTCTCTCTCTAGTTGCAGAGTTTTGAATGTACACAAAACATTTCCCCATCACTGTTTTTCTAGCTCTCATTATTGGCTAATGTGTAACTCGAGTCTTTTTGCAAATAAAATAAACCATTGTAAGAGATTGTATAAACATGCCCAAACATTATTCATTCTAGTCAATTTACTTAATATATATGCGTAAATCTTCCCTAATATATATGTTTTGGTATGATATTTTAGTGTATCCAAATTGGATGATTTTATAAAATTGGGTTAGATTTAAAAATAATTTTTTAAGAGTTTTCTTTAATTTTATTATTAAAATTTGTTAATTTTAATGTAAATATTTAAAAAATTATTAAAATGGTAAATAAAGAAGAAAAAGTTAATATTTCATAGATATTAAAAAATGCCTAATAAAAAAACCATCAATTTCTTCGTAAATATAAGTTATATTAAGGACTAGAGAGAGTGTAATATTTATGTATGTAATATAGTTAAATACATTAAGTTTAAGTTATACAGTTTAGACCGATTAAATTGAAATAGTCTCCGATGTGATAATTTATATCTTTTGTATTTCTTATTCTTGACCCTTTAGTAATGCTTAAAGTTAATAATAGAAAGATTTTTTTACTCAGACTCACAGCACTTCACACTTTGACACGTAATAAGTTAGTTTAATGATTAATTATCATTACTGTAATCTCCCAAAATTATCTTTATTTCACTAGTTCTCATTTCTGGTATATAGTTACATCATTTAGTATGCTGTAATTTTTTTAAATTTTAATTGAAATCTTCTTAGTGTGGTATTATTTTACGATATAAACTAGAGTCGTACTAGTTTAATAATGCATTATAATTTTTTAAAATTTAAATTTAAATTATATCAGTTTAAGACCCCTTTTTTGAATGAACTCAAATCAAGTTGTTACAATTTTTTTATGTTTAAAATTGTATCATTGGATAATTTTTAAAACAAAATTTCACAATTTTGTACCTTTGTCTTGTGACTACAATTCCAAAGGCTAACTAATGTTTTTTTTGTCTTGTGTGCTTCTTTTTTTTTCACAGAAGTTATTTCTCTTTCATTTGTTGAACCTAAAAAGATCTATTTTTGTTTTCTAGTTAGTGCATTAATCCTGAATTTATCTTCTTCATCCTCTGAAATGGTCTTGTGAACCATTCGTAGTGGGTTAGAATTTTTCTTTTCAGCAACTATATTATTTGAACTACTACATTCTCATATCTTAATTTCATTTTTTTCCATCTCAACCTAAGAGCATATGTCCTAATAATACACTTTGACAGAATGATGCTTAGGAACATCCTGCTAGATATCGAACCACTGTTGCTATGTGAACACCTATGCTATTTCCCTATTCACACTACATATTGTTGAGGCTTTTCCTTTCCCATCCGTGATAATTTCCTTCACCTGATAGAGATTTCATATTCTCCTTATTGCAGTGTACCTATCTGGTGTTGATGATCTCTTTAGAGGCCTACTTGCAGGTATCACTCTTAGCCTTTTAGTGTAGTGGATTTACTCATGTTTGTTATTGACACAATTGTTTTCAATACAGAAAATTGTTTCTGCAAGAATGAAAGTAATTCATTCTCCTTGTGGTTTACATCAATTAAGAATGAAATAAATGAAAGTAATCTTTTAACCTCAAAATTCTTTTAAAGCTAAGCAATACCTGAATTTAAAATGTTATGATAGGAAAACACAACAGAAAAAGTTCAACCTGTTTTTCACCAATGGCAATGAGCTCTTGTACTAAAGCAAAACTTCAAGTACCTGTTCTTCTCAATAACTCTGTAAAATCCATGAATAAACAAGGTGCAATAAATTAACATGTCTAAATAATTTGTTCACTTTGTAAAATTTCTCACCATAATAATGTTTATAAACAAACATTTATATTGCATTGAAGCTTCAATTACTAAAAACACGTGAGCATGCACTCATGAGGAGAAACTTACTTATGAACAAAAATAAATGCAGCACAAAGTACCAAGGTACAAGTGACAAGAATCCATCCAATAACTACCAAGCTGCAGCCACAAGAAAACATTGTTTATTGAACAAAAACTTCAAAGACAAATCCACTAGTGATTTAAGCATCCAGAAGAAAAATAAATTGATTCAACTTACGTGTACACTGGACACTTCCAAGCAAGTAAACAAAAGACTGCATACACACGAAACCCAAATGAGATCCTATATAATCTGATAAACACTTAGCATATGGTCCAGAAAAGAATAAGACAAATTCAAACATACAGAGCCGGAGAAATGCAACAAAGAACAAAACAACAGCAACGATAACGAGAGCCAGTCTTCTGCAGATGATCACAACAAATATCGATGATTAGCAAAAGAAATATTTCAAAAAACCAAATGAAATCTTAGTTTATATACTTACACTACATCTATGGCTTTGCGTATGGTCTTTGAGTTAGTGCTAACTTTGTTGGAGAGAGTATCAGCAGCACGGTCTATTTTTAATTTGATGTCATCAAGGTCCGGTCCAAGATCTATGTCTAGTGGCAGAGGAGGCTCCCTCACAACGCGCTTAGCCGAATCGAAATAATTTGATATGGTAGTTAGCTCAAGAAGCTCAAACTTGAAAAAATGCAAGCTGTGCAACCTCTAAATCAGAAGAAACTCAGCCCAACAATTATGAATTGCAGGGAGCACAACAGGAGAAAAAGGTAGTATGCATGAATGAATATGAATTAACTCAATTTTTAAATGGAGCAAATATTCAGCAATAATATTTCAGTAAAACAAAGTAATAACACCTGTCATCAGGTAGTGCACTTTTTCTTTTCAATCCATTAAAAGATTGGTATCATTGGAATGGTTCATAACTCAAATCAGAATAAGAAGCTATCAAAACATTTTAGAAGTTCAGAAGTGACAACCACAGTAACAACCACATTAGCAGGCTTAAATCTACACAAAAAGCGAAACACAAGGGAAACATGGAAACTCAAGAGGCAATTCTAATTTTAGCCTCTGGATTGTCCAACTCTTCAACGAGTGCCGCAATGATCTTGGCAACCTCAACGGAGCAGGAGGTAGGAGTATACTTAATACAACTTCCAACCTTCTTAAACCACAACATAATGCCTTAATCGAACTTTGGAAAGAATGAAACACAGCTTGCCGAACCACAAATGTCCCAATTAAAACCAAAACGCAGATTAGGGTTCTGTGGTTTATGATTTTAGGGATTACTAAGGAATGAAGGAAGAGAAGGATTACTTACCAAATGAAGGGACTGTTGAACGCGTCACCTTAAGCAACCACAACAACGAACTTTGTGACCTCAATGCACCGAACCACACCAACGAGAAGGCCGAATGAGAAGGCAGAACGAGAAAACTGAAAGAGAAGGCCGAACACAAACACTTCGTCAACAAACACCAATGCTTCGTCAACAAATTATGAGAAGCCAAAAGAGAAGAAGGTTCTTCGTTGAGGGAGAAGAAGAAAACGAAGTGAGTAGAATGGGGGACGATCAAACCGTACTTTTCCAGAAGTCGGAGCCCTAGAAATCATAACATTGAGCGCTTCATTGGTGACTTGGTGACTATTAGAGAATGAGAATGGGAATTGGTGGTGGTTGGAGCGGAAGGAATGAGATTCACGGCGGAGGAGGCAGAGTGGGAAGAGGAAAGAATTTCGTTTTCTGTCTAATTGTCGAACTGTAATTTTTTTTTCCAAACTTCTATACCGATTTTATCATTTATCAGGTATAGAAGTTTTTTTTTTAAAGTTATTCCTGTACCGGTTTTAGCTTTTATTAGGTATAGAAAAATTTCTTTAAATTATTTCTGTACCGGTTATAAGTTGAAGCGGTTTCAAAACATTTTTTTTTTACTTTTTATACCTAATATAAGTACAACCGGTGTAAAAGAACTTACCTTATTTACGATAATGCCATTGCATCATTTTTTATAGCTGGTGAATTTAAACAAGTAAAAAAAGTAGCTATAAAAAGTGTATTTTGCACTAGTGATTGTAAATGAAACGTGATTATGTTTTATAATTAGTTATTTTTAACATTTAATCAAAATCATAACATGTTATACTTTTTTTCTAACGCAATACAATTACCGAAGTTTTCCAAGAAAAAATTGATTTTACAATATTGTAATAAAAAAAGACTATGACAATGATAATAATGGTGTAGGTGGAATTACTAATAACAATGATCTACTATAATGTTGTGGTAGTGATAATCAAATCACAAAGACAAAAATGGTGTGACTAATAGTGGCGACAATAGTGCAAAAAGTTTTATTTATGTAGGAGTTCCAACATAGTAACTTCTACGTCGAACATTATTGCACCCAACATAAAAATAATATTTTACATCAATGATGGAGAACAAACATAGAAATTCTATTATACTATATATGTATCGATCGGTTCAGACTGACCAGATCACATCATACCGATAGTCCTAGATTGATCGGTATCGATAAGATCTAATTAGTTATCCAATTAAACTAAACATGTTAATAATTAGGTTTAACAAAATTGAGTCGTGATTAGCCTAAGATGTGATTGTCTAAAGACATGCATAATCGCATTTAAAACTCTTTCAATCGGTCACCTAACGACTTTATCATTAAAGTATCTTCTACATGTATCATGTAAACAGTTTTAGACATACAAGAGACATAGAAGATAAAACAAATAAGATATAAAAGGGACCTGAAACAAATTATTTAAGAATTTACACCATTCCATGCCAAAACATCTACCTTTTTTATTTTTATTTTTATTTTTATTTTTTTAAATTATCATTCACGATACTTCTTCTGTAACCACTCCTTAATGTTTCTTTTATGATTAATGTTGTGATTATTGTGTCCGCCCCTTAGCTCGTTATCAGCTTGATGATATGTGACTTTGTGCACTTGGTCGCTGTTGCCCCACAAGTTGTTACACCATGCCCCATGATCGCTACTTTCTCTTATAATACTCCAAAGCCGCTGCCTTCTACGCTGTTCCATTGTGTCACATGTTGAGGAGGTCTCCTTGTTTTATCATTGTTGTTGTATTGAGAAGTTCTTCTTGCTACCAAGTAATGTTTTTCACTTAAACATGTTTTTATGTTGATTGTTTCTGAATCACATGCACGTCGGATCTAAAAGTATTATAATTTAGTCTAAATAATTAATATAAGAGGGTTATTTTGTATTAGTATATGATGACTTTATTTATAATAAAGGTTGCCATGATAAAAAGGTCATCATAATATCTCTACACTTGAAAAGATATAATTTGCATTGTCAAAATAAGATATACGTATGTAAGAAAATTAAATCTTATTAATATAACAAACCATTAATTACAATATAATAAAATAATTTATATATGGTGTTGATATGTAAAAAACCCTTACTAAAATTGGTGAGAAATTACAACAAAAGTTTTGGAAGAAGTGTTACTTAAATAATAACATAGTTGAAAATTTAACGGTGCTTTCTTCACTTTGGAACATGCTTGTTTTTTTTGTCTCATAATTTTCTTTTTTACAAAAAAGTGCCATAAGATTAGAGGAGTTTCTTCATCACCCCATTGTTTTCTTTCTTCACCTCTAACTTTTGTTGCAATTTCAATTTTACCCCTACCAAATTATATTTTAAATAAATAAATAATTATTATATATGTGATATAAGTGTATGCAATCCACAGCCAAATTTTGAAATCTAAGACGCATCAAATTTTGAAATTTAATTAAGAAATCTATCAAATTATGAAATCCGATTAACAAACATAAAAATTCATATAACTGAATTTCAAAATTTGATAAACAAAATAAATTAATACTTAACTAAATTTCAAAATTTAATGAAAATAAATTAACACTTAATTGCATTTTGAAATCTAGTGAACAAAAGGTTAACACGATTTTGAAATTTAGTGAAAACAAAATTTACACAATTAAATTTCAAAATTTGGTGAACAAAAGTATTAATATTTAATCGAATTTTTAATTTCGATAAATAAAAAAATTAAAACCAGGTTTCAAAATTCAGTAAACAAAAATTTGAAACTTAACTGAATTTTAAAATTCATGAATTGAAATTTTTGTAATGTAGAATGTTTACAAGTTTAACTTTTCTTGTTTAATTAGATTTTTCATTCACGAATTTTACTTTTTTTTACCGAATTTTAAAATTCGGTTATGTGTGAATTTTTATTTATTTATTGGTTTTTAAAATTGGTTTTGTGTTGATTTTTTTTTATCAAATTTTAAAATTCAGTTAATTATTAATTTTTTTATCATATTTTGAAATTCAATTATGTCTACATTCTTTTTATCAAATTTTAAAATTTAATTATGTATAAATATTTTTTGTTCACTAAATTTCAAATCCGATTAAATGTAAATTTTTTTAATACTATAATTGTAAAATCTGGCTTTAATAAGTGTTCACCATATTTAGAAATCCAGTATGCTTAATTGTACATCGAATTCTAAAATCCCTATATCTATACCGTAAAAGAAATTAACTGATGTTTTTTCAGTTCACATCACATCTCCCAAAATTGTTGACATGATGTTATCCTATTTGTTATTACATGAAGAGGTAAAATAATATATATATATATATATATATATATATATATATATATTATTTATTTATTTATTTATTTATTTATTTATTTTGAAAGAAAAAAAAAAAGAAAAACAGGAGATAAAAAAGAAGCGCCAAAACTTAACCTTAGAAACCCGAAGAGCCTTTTCAGTACAGTGGCCCAATGTGTATTCGGCGTCCATTAGGGCTTCCTATGTGAAATTGCAAGCCGCGTGTGTTATGAAGGTTGAGATTATTAAATCCAATGTAGTTACCAACACAAGACCATTTCTTTCTGCACTTTAATAATTTCAACTTGCACCCCCATAAATTTTTTCTATTATAAATTACACATTTTAGAATATAACATAAAAAATGTATTTCAAAATATAAATGTTTTTCCGATTGTACTAATTGAAGTATAAAAATTATATTTCAGCATACAAAATTTACATGTCAAAATACACCATCTGATATACAATAATTTATAAGAGTACAGGAAGGAAATTTCTAGATGTACATGAAGGAACTACTCCAACACAAGTGTCCATAGAACCCTAAACAAATCCTCTTTATTACTCAATCAGGGATTTCTTTTTGCACCCCTTTATTTTTTTTCTTGGTAAATATGAAAACTCACATTGTCCATGAGTTTTAGACTATCGGGTGTTGCTCCCTCAACCTCCACAGCCTTCTCCCTCCACCTCCCCTTGACTATTTTGCCCCTTCCTCAATCTTTTCTTTACTATTTTGCCCCTCAGTAAAATTTTATTTTTAAAATTATTGTTTTTTAATTTTACTCATTTATAACATATTTCACTGATAACCTACGTAGTCCCTTGTATGAGTAAAATATTTTTCTGCAAAGCTTGGTGATCGTGAAAAGAATTATCAAACAATCTTCCTCTTGTTCTCGGTGCAGTACGTGGTGCAGTGCGTTTGTAGTGTAGTGTGCTTGTCGTGGTTCCTCTCCAGGTACTTAGTCATAATCCTTCCAATAATCCTAAACCCTAAACCTTTCCCATAATGCTTCCAATAATCCTTTTAATATGCAAGCCTATAATCCGAATGCATGAGCCCCCAAAACGTACGAAAATAAAAACGAAACGTGAAACGAACAGAAAGCCTGAACGGATGACATCCTTCAACGGATGTCAACATCCGTTTAAGGCGAAACGGATCAGTTTCGCCTTAAACGGATGTTGACATCCGTTGAAGGATGTCATCCGTTCAGGCTTTCTGTTCGTTTCACATTTCGTTTTTATTTTATTTAAGGTTTATTTTATTTACAGTAGTTGATATTTAAATTTTTAATTTTAAATGTTATATATAGTTAGTTTTTAAACGTAATAATTTTGTAAAATATATATTTTATATAGATGATTTTTGTATCTTTAATTCTTTAATAATTTGATAATTATATAAAAAATTATTTATTACTCTATTTATATTAAATATATAATTTAATTATATTAATATTTTTATATATGTTTGATTAATTATTAATTATGTTAATAAGGGTCATTATAATTTTGTAGGTGATTATTATTTAAAATGGATGAATATCTTCATATGGATTCTTAGATTGGTTGTAGTTTGAAATCTGATTTGTCTTCATCAATTAGCAAAGTTGTAGAGAGAGATTTAACAAATAAATTTACAACAAATGAAATATTTCATTCACGGGAGCACTTAATTCAATGGGTAAGAGGGATGGCTTTTGATTTAGGATTTGTTGTGGTAATAGTAAGATCTGACATAGCTACTGGTGTACGGGGAAGAAAAACGTATGTCATACTTGGATGTGAAAGAGGGGGAAAATATAGAAAATACAAAGCTGATGCAGTGGCTAGTGTATACGGCACTCGTAAATGTGAATGTCCGTTTAGATTAAAGGGTAAACCATGTTCAGATAGGGCCGGATGGGTGTTGAAGGTGATGTGTGGACATCACAACCATGAGTTGGCTGAAACTTTAGTAGGTCACCCTTATGCTGGCAGATTAAATACGAGTGAGAAGTCATTACTGGTTGATATGACAGAGAGTAAAGTTACACCTGCAAATATTTTATTAACACTCAAACAAAATAATGATCGAAATGTCACAACGATTAAACAAATCTACAACGCAAGGCATGCGTATAAACGATCATTAAGAGGGTCCAGAACTGAACTACAACAACTTATGATGTTGTTGGATCGGTGTCGCAACCGGAATCGCGACGGGACGACGATCCGAAAAAGAAACGGGTTTTGGAAAGAGATTTTGGAGTCGCCACCATAGTTTATTCTGGAAAACTACGGAAAAACCATAAAATGATAAGGCATGGTCAATTTGAACCAGATTCTTGGTTCGGGAGTCGGTTACGTGTAGGGAAGGTATTAGCACCCTACGACGCCTGCCCTAAGGCAGTACCTTTAACTAAATGTACGAATGCGATGTGGTTTTCAAAATATTTAACTTTCCCCTAAAATAAGACTCTAAAGAAACAAACAATATTTTTTAGTTTTTTTGGGCCCGACAAGGGTTACGTAGTTCTTTTAGAAACTGTTTGAGAAATTTGCTTGGAAATTATTTGAGAAATTTGTTATGGATAATTTGGATTTTTGGGAGAGTGAACCTGACAAGGACTGGCCTTGCTCCTACGTATCTCCACTTTTGATGGAGAATCAAGGATCACGTAGTTCTGGCAAGGCGATACTGTTGTAATTTTGAAAGATAAATGTTTTTAGTTTTTGAGGATTTTACATTTTTTTTTATTTTTGTTGTAATATTTATTTTTTTGCGTAATGAGTACTAGGCTGATGCGTACGATCGCACGAGCACCCACACGGCTTTTTCCTTTTATTGTTTTGCGTAATGAATACTAGGCTGATGCGTACGATCGCACGAGCACTCACACGGCTTTTTCCTCTTATTGTTTTGCGTAATGAGTACTAGGCTGATGCGTACGATCGCACGAGCACTCACACGGCTTTTTCCTCTTATTGTTTTGCGTAATGAGTACTAGGCTGATGCGTACGATCGCACGAGCACTCACACGGCTTTTTCCTCTTATTGTTTTGCGTAATGAGTACTAGGCTGATGCGTACGATCGCACGAGCACTCACACGGCTTTTTATTTATTTTATATTTGGGCAATAAGTACTAGGCTGATGCGTACGATCGCACGAGTACTTATACCAATATTTATTACATTAAATGTTTTTTTTTTTAAAAGTTTTATATATTTTTTATATTATTTTAAAATTTTTATAACTTTTATACAAAACAAAACAAAAGCTTATTATATACAAATAAAACAAGAAGTTACAGTATGAGGGTTTACAAAGAGAAAACTTTTGTTTTTTTTTTATCATTTTTTTTTTATCATGGATTCGAGCCCAAGGGTAAGGACAGGGGTGCGTGAGTGAAATATGGGGTGTGCAGGTGAAATATGAGAAATATGGGGGTGCGCAGGTTAAAAATGGGGGTACGAAGGGGAATATAGTTTTTGTTTGGGCCAAAACTCTTCTTCTCCAATTTTGGATCCACACCATCTTTGATTCCCACGTTGACAGCCACCTCCCGCCTCACGTTCTTGCCGGTAGCCGTGGGCGTGTTGGTGATGGGGAATGAACGGAAACTTAAAGGTTCAGTCCCTGGTCTGTAGTAGTGTTGGAGATGAATGAAGAGTGAGATGAAGATGATGGGCTGGTGGTGAGGGGTAATGAGGGGTGTTCCCGAGATGAATATGCAGAGGTTGGAAAATGATGGGGAAGTAAAAATGAAGATGATGAGGCTGGAGATGGTATCGGGAAATGTAGTGGAGGTAGTGAGTGAATGTCGAGAGGATGGGGATGAGGTGCTGGAGATGGTGGCTTACGAGGGAGGGAAACAAAGGTTGGAGTCTCTGTTGTTTGACAGTGGAGGCGCTATAGGGATATTGGTGACACTCACGGTGGCTAGTGGTGATGTTGGCCGTTCGGAGGTTAGGCCGTGAGTTATTTCTTGGGGCTCTTTGGTATTGACAGAGAATGGAGAGGGATGAGGATGATGGTTGTTGGAGGTGAGGGTGATGGCCGAAGGGTAGGGATGAAAACTAAAAGGGAAGTATATATAGCAGTGAGTCTGGGTGGAGCTGAAGGCCAGTAGCGGTGTTTGGTCCCCGCGGTTGGTAATGAATGAAGAGTTGGTGAAATCAGTTTCCCCAGGTCCTAGAGATAATTCCCCAGAGGTCCAAAGTGCGGGCCGTGTTTAAGGTATTGGAGTTCAAGATAGATATGCAGAGGTGGTGATGATCTTGGCTGTGTGCAAAATGGAGGATCCCCCCTTGTAGTGAGTGCTGGCCGTGTCGTTATGAGATCTTTTTTTTCTTAGGGTCCCCCTGATAATGGGTGAATATGGGTGGAAAAATGATGACTGAGTGAGGGAATAAGGATGCCAATGATGGTGATTCAGATGCCAGATGGAATCAGTACAGGTGCCAGATGGGGGCTCGTGGGAGACCAAATCAGGTGGAAGTCTAGAAACCTTGCCATTTTTATTCATGGAAATTCTCCTTCATAATTCTTTATCATTTCGCAGAGCATCTTCTTCCTACAAGTGTTTCTCCATGTGCGCTGTAAATGTGTTACCAACTTGCACTTCCATTTCAAAACATATTCTATGAACATTCCACTCATCACCATCATGTGCTTTTGCTGCCCAAAATTCTGCTCCACCATTTTGCCCACGTGAAAACTGAAAACACCATGAGCTTCTCTTCAATTTTAATATTCAACTCAGCTGCCCATGCTTCCAGATTGCGTCTGAGATTGCGTCCCTTCCAGCCATGCATCTAACTTTCTCCAAATCAAAATCCAAAAGTGAAAGCCTGCCAAAATATTCTCTTGCAGAAACCCATACTGCAAATGGCTTTCAGATGTTAATGGCGGACAGTGGCAGAGGGTGGCCATCTTCGCCGTTCAGACCGAATTAAAGTGTATCGCCAACTTTTGGACGTTCGGTCAGTACGCCGAAAACGAACGACCGTTCACATAAAATGAACGAATGTTCAGACCGAGCGTTTATAAGGTAAAAGTTCCGATCCAGGTCGAACGCTTAAAAGTTAACGAACGCTCGCAGTCTGCGGACGAGCGGCAGAAGAGCAGGACGAGCGGGAGATGAGGACGAACGTTTCATAGTTGAAGAAACCGAACGGTCGGTCAGAGAAGAGGACGAACGGTTGCGCCATGCAGAGGACGGACGTCCTAAAGACTCATATTTGTGGACGAACGGTCATAGCTGGAAAGCTGAACGATTGGAAACGAGCGATCGGTTTGAGCACAGCGGGCGAGCGTCATTGGAGACGCATCGTAGAGTACGATCGGTTTCATGTAATTGAAAACCGAACGCAATCAGAAAAGGCCGAACGTTTGAAAGTTAAAGCGATCAGGACGAGCGCTTGGGCTGAGCAATGCCGAACGCCCTAAGGCTCACGCTTGAGGACGAACGGTCGACCCATGGAGGGTGAAGTGGACGAACGCTAGGTCAAAGACGGACGAACGGTCGAGTAGTTGACCGAACACTAAGAATCTGATACAGACCGAACGCTCAGAAGTCTAATTCAGACCGAACGCTCAAAAATCTAATTCAGACCGAACGCTCGGCTTGGACGCTCGCTAAACTGAGAACAAAAACCACACTAAGAACGAACGTTCACATATTAGAGACCGAACGCCCGCAAGCTGGAACACTGGCCGAGCGTTCAACAATTTGAACGTTAGATGGGCGCCTGGGACGAACGTCCTCCCCTCTTTTTTTTTTTTTTTTTTTTTTTTTATTTTTTTGTTATTATATATTGTTTTTGTATTTTTTGATATTATTTCTTTTTTTTTTTGAAAATAAATTTTATTTAATAAGCCCGGACGAAATTGAGTGTTGACAGCTGCCCCTCTTTACTTAGATTTTACTAGATCATATGATAAACGAAGTTTTCATATTATCAAAGTAAAATATAAGTAAAGATAGAAATACTAATTTCGTCTGGGTTTCAAGAGAAACAAGAAACAAACAGAGAATAAAACAAACAAACAAAGCTGAGAGAATTGAAGTGTGACAACCTCGCGAAGGGTGTACCAACGCTACAAATGCAGTGTACGAGGAACAAATTTTTGTTTTTTTTTTTTTTTTTTTTTTTTTTTTTGCATGAACAAAATTAAATGAATGAGAAATTTGAATTTGATTGGTTTCGACCATTGCCATGCAGAGGGTCGTTTTGAAAAAGTAAAATTTGGTTTGTACCTGACCATTGCCATGCAGAGGGTCGAGATACCAATGACAGAAAGTAAAATTGGGCACGACCATTATCTTGCAGATGGCCGAGACAAAACAAAACTGAAACTGCTTTTGACCATTATCTAGCAGATGGCCGAGATAAAAACAAAGCTGAAAAGTGCCTTTCGACCATTATCTAGCAGATGGCCGAGATAAAACAAAACTGAAAAGTGCTTTTCGACCATTATCTTGCAGATGGCCGAGATAAAAAAAATAGAACAAAAGGTGCTTTCGACCATTATCTAGCAGATGGCCGAGATAAGAGAAAAGTGCTTTCGACCATTATCTAGCAGATGGCCGAGATAAAACAAAACTGACTGCTTTCGACCATTATCTAGCAGATAGCCGAGATAAAAAAACAGAACAAAAGGTGCTTTCGACCATTATCTAGCAGATGGCCGAGATAAGAGAAAAGTGCTTTCGACCATTATCTAGCAGATGGCCGAGATAAAACAAAACTGACTGCTTTCGACCATTATCTAGCAGATAGCCGAGATAAAACAAGAGAAAAGTGCTTTCGACCATTATCTAGCAGATGGCCGAGATAAAATAAGAGAAAAGTGTTCTCGACCATTATCTAGCAGATGGCCGAGATAAAATGGAAGAGAGAAAAAAGTTTGATTGCTTTGAATTGCAAAATTGGAATTGGTTGAAATTTTGAGATAATTTTTGATTTTTGATTTTGATTTTGATTGATTTTTTTTTCGAAAATTTTGCATAAGGTGGAAATTAAGAAACAAGGTGCTGCAAATATGTACAAGGATTTGGATTTTGAAACCTCGATGTACAAAAGAAAAATGGTTGATATAAATTTTGAAATTTGGAGAAGAAAACTTTGATGCATGTTGATCTTTTTTGAAGGAAGAAAATTTGATGAAATTTTGAAATTGGGGAGGAAAACTTTGATGCATTTTTTTTGGAAGGAAGAAGATTTGATGAACATTCATGAAAATGTGTACATGATGTTGGCTCTTGATCCGTGATGAGTAGGGGGACAAAGTGGTGCAAGTAATAAGTGAGACTGCTGAAAAAAGGCTCTGGTAACCGTTTACATCAACCCTGTAAACGATTACCCGAGAGAAAATGGGAATTTGTACAAAAAGTCCAACACAGGTACCCAGTCAGATGAACACAGGTCACCATTGGACAAAAAACTGACTTTTAGGCTAATTTGCACCTGTTTGAGGCTTGTGCAGGTGTTCCAATGGTGGGAGAGGACGGATGGTGATGTGATGTGAGGCCAAGGATGGTGGGGAGACCCCTCATGAGTTGGAGGAGCAAGCTGTGCAAGGAATGAATGAGAGTGTTCAAAAAATGCTATGGTAATCGTTTACAGCACCCCTGTAATCGATTACCCGAGAGAAATTTCAAATTTGTACAGAAAGTCCAACGCAGATACCCAGTCAGATGAACACAGGTCACCATTGGACAAAAAACTGACTTTTAGGCTAATCTGCACCTGTTTGAGGCTTGTGCAGGTGTTCCAATGGTGGGAGAGGACGGATGGTGATGTGATGTGAGGCCAAGGATGGTGGGGAGACCCCTCATGAGTTGGAGGAGCAAGCTGTGCAAGGAATGAATGAGAGTGTTCAAAAAATGCTATGGTAATCGTTTACAGCACCCCTGTAATCGATTACCCGAGAGAAATTTCAAATTTGTACAGAAAGTCCAACGCAGGTACCCAGTCAGATGAACACAGGTCACCATTGGACAAAAAACTGACTTTTAGGCTAATCTGCACCTGTTTGAGGCTTGTGCAGGTGTTCCAATGGTGGGAGAGGACGGATGGTGATGTGATGTGAGGCCAAGGATGGTGGGGAGACCCCTCATGAGTTGGAGGAGCAAGCTGTGCAAGGAATGAATGAGAGTGTTCAAAAAATGCTATGGTAATCGTTTACAGCACCCCTGTAATCGATTACCCGAGAGAAATTTCAAATTTGTATAGAAAGTCCAACGCAGATACCCAGTCAGATGAACACAGGTCACCATTGGACAAAAAACTGACTTTTAGGCTAATCTGCACCTGTTTGAGGCTTGTGCAGGTGTTCCAATGGTGGGAGAGGACGGATGGTGATGTGATGTGAGGCCAAGGATGGTGGGGAGACCCCTCATGAGTTGGAGGAGCAAGCTGTGCAAGGAATGAATGAGAGTGTTCAAAAAATGCTATGGTAATCGTTTACAGCACCCCTGTAATCGATTACCCGAGAGAAATTTCAAATTTGTACAGAAAGTCCAACGCAGGTACCCAGTCAGATGAACACAGGTCACCATTGGACAAAAAACTGACTTTTAGGCTAATCTGCACCTGTTTGAGGCTTGTGCAGGTGTTCCAATGGTGGGAGAGGACGGATGGTGATGTGATGTGAGGCCAAGGATGGTGGGGAGACCCCTCATGAGTTGGAGGAGCAAGCTGTGCAAGGAATGAGTGAGAGTGTTCAAAAAGTGCTCTGGTAATCGTTTACAGCACCCCTGTAATCGATTACCCGAGAGAAATTTCAAATTTGTGCAGAAAGTCCAACACAGGTACCCAGTCAGATGAACACAGGTCACCATTGGACAAAAAAACTGACTTTTAAGCATTTCTGCACCTGTTTGAGGCTTGTGTGGGTGTTCCAATGGTGGGAGAGGACGGATGGTGATGTGATGTGAGGCCAAGGATGGTGGGGAGACCCCTCATGAGTTGGAGGAGCAACCTGTGCAATGAATGAGTGAAAGTGTTCAAAAAGGGCTCTGGTAATCGTTTACAGCACCCCTGTAATCGATTACCCGAGAGAAATTTCAAATTTGTGCAGAAAGTCCAACACAGGTACCCAGTCAGATGAACACAGGTCACCATTGGACAAAAAACTGACTTTTAGGCTAATCTGCACCTGTTTGAGGCTTGTGTGGGTGTTCCAATGGTGGGAGAGGATGAATGGTGATGTGATGTGAGGCCAAGGAGTGTGGGGTGACCCCTCATGAGTTGGAGGAGCAACCTGTGCAATGAATGAGTGAAAGTGTTCAAAAAGGGCTCTGGTAATCGATTACAGCACTCCTGTAATCGATTACCCGAGAGAAATTGCAAATTTGTACAGAAAGTCCAACGCAGGTACCCAGTTAGATGAACACAGGTCACCATTGGACAAAAAACTGACTTTTAAACACTTTTGCACCTGTCTGAGGTTTGTGCAGGTGTTCCAATGGTGGGGAAATAATGGATGGTGATGGGATGTGAGGCCAAGGAGGGTGGGGAGACCCCTCATGAGTTGGAGGAGCAACCTGTGCAAGGAATGAGTGAAAGTGTTCAAAAAGGGCTCTGGTAATCGATTACAGCACCCCGGTAATCGATTACCCGAGAGAAATTGCAAATTTGTACAGAAAGTCCAACGCAGGTACCCAGTTAGATGAACACAGGTCACCATTGGACAAAAAAAACTGACTTTTAAGCATTTTTTTTCGAGTCAATTTGTTTTCTTTGGAATCATCAAATTTATAAAGATTTAGGCCTTCATTTTATTTTTACGATGGATATCCAAATTCTAAAGTCAAATGTTCAAAATGAAGCTTGTGCTGGACATTTTCTGATGAAATACCTATGTATACATGCTTGATGTCAGGGGTTGGGACAAATATGTGAAAGGATTTGAAGAGTACCGGGTTGGCTACTTGGGCCTCTTACTCCTTAAAACAAATACAAATGCCAATGTGAAGTCAGGAGTTGCCCTAGTTTGGAGGCATGGTAAAAAGATAAGTATGGACAAATGTATCTGTGAATTGTGAGGGTGTGAAATTCACATAACTCTTGCAAAATTGCCCCTGGTTTTGGGTATGAGTCACTTAAGTGAGGTTCAAAAAGAAGTTGCCCCCCATTTCGGGTTTACGAATGATGGACTCAGAGCCCCAAAGTGTCTGCCCCTATCTTGAGGGTGGATTTATGAATCTTAGTGTGGACAAATCTGAGAGGCCCAACAAGGGATGCCCTAGTCTTGATACGAACTTTGCATATACAGATGAAACAGATGTGAGACTAACAAAGTCGACCATATTTTGGAAGGGCCAAAACACATAGAATAAAGTTGCCCAAAAATTACCCCCTAGTTTGTGAATCAGGGGAAGAGTTTGAATGGGATTTGAATGTGTTCAGGACTTTGTGATGGATATGGAAAGGGTTGGCTTGAAAAGATTGCCCCAATTGGCTTGTTTCTCCTTTGTAATTTCGATCAATAGGGAGTTCCATTCATCCGAGGACATTTATCTTTCATCACTCTTTTTTTTTTTGTTGGTCATTTTTGTCTTGTCCCAAAATTAATGCTTCATGAAAAATTAAGCAACCATCATTCAATCTGTGTGGACTTTTATTAGGCTTGTAATGTGGCTTGGGCTAAAGGGTGTTGAAAGAAAGGATATAAAGGCTCAAATAAATTTTTGTGGGTATTTTTTTTTGAAAAACAAGGGTTACCATCTGCGTTTGTATGAGTTATTTGTCAAATCTGTTTTGACTACTTTGTCCTTTCTCAAATTTCATTCTTTGCTTGCCATCACTTCGTGATTCTTTGTATTTTTACTTCACTTTTGAGGAATTTTCTTCATTTGATCACTGAGTGTGTTCCTCTTGCAATTTGAGTCGACTTCTACTGTGATGGTAACCCTTGTTTGGGTAAAATTTGAAAAGAAATTTCTTATTGGCTCAAATTTGGTATCCAAGGATATATTTGTTTTTTTTTTGGATGAAGAAAAATGGCCACACATCACTTCAAATTTTGGTTGCTTTATTTTCAAAAGATTAATTAGGAGATAAGACTAAATGATCTCAATAAGAGTCAAATTTTTTGGTCATTTTTTCTTCTTTCTTTTTTTTATTTTTTTTTTAAGGGATTCCAGGATCTCCCAAATGAAAGCAGTGGAGGTATCGAAAAATCTGCCCCAGTGTAAAGCTTAGTGTTTATCATTTGGGCTCAAGAACATGATTGGGCCAATCTCTTCGTATAATGAAGGTTGAAGGACGATGATTTCAAGCAATGCACACACAGATATCTCTTAAGAATATTTGGCTCACACATTTGACTACAGGAGATTATGACATCCATTACATTTTTTCCTAAATCTCATAAAATTGATAATTTGCATCGAAAACAAATGGCTCGAATTTTGCGCTTTTTTTTTTTCGGTTAAATGCATGAAGAAAAGTGATATGAAATTAAAACGATGATACCAGTTGAAAAATAGAGATTTTTTTTTAGAGAAAATTAGGTCTGGTGGCCAGTATGAAAACTGGGCTTGGGGGCCAGTGTGAGAACTGGGCTTAGAGGGCCAGTGTGCTGGGCTTAGGGGGCCAGTGTGAGCTGGGCTTAGGGGGCCAGTGTGAGCTGGGCTTAGGGGGCCAGTGTGAGAACTGGGCTTAGGGGGCCAGTGTGAGCTGGGCTTAGGGGGGCCAGTGTGAAAACTGGGCTTGGGGGCCAGTGTAAGCTGGGCTTAGGGGGCCAGTGTGAGAACTGGGCTTAGGGGGCCAGTGTGAGAACTGGGCTTAGAGGGCCAGTGTGAGCTGGGCTTAGGGGGCCAGTGTGAGCTGGGCTTAGGGGGCCAGTGTGAGCTGGGCTTAGGGGGCCAGTGTGAGCTGGGCTTAGGGGGCCAGTGTGAGAACTGGGCTTAGGGGGCCAGTGTGAGAACTGGGCTTAGAGGGCCAGTGTGAGCTGGGCTTAGGGGGCCAGTGTGAGCTGGGCTTAGGGGGCCAGTGTGAGCTGGGCTTAGGGGGCCAGTGTGAGAACTGGGCTTTTGAATTTTGAGGATTTTCGAAACTTGTGATTTGAAAAATATTCGCCAGTGTGAAAACTGGGCTTAATGGACCAGTATGAAAACTGGTCTTGGGGGCCATTATGAAAAGAACTTTCTGGGCTAATGTGGAAAATGAGCTTGGGAACCAGTGCAGAAACCCGGTTTGGTGAGCAATGCAAAAATTGATATGAGAAAACTTGATTTTAGAAAAACGTTTGAAAAATAAAATGTTTTTTTTTTTTTTCAATCATTTTTTATTTATTTACACAATGTGAAAAATATTAAGCATATTAGAAAAATGTTTTTGTGTTTTTTATCTTTTAAAAATAGAAATTAATGAGAAATATGCATGTAATGGGCCGAGTTGGGCCAAAAACGTTTGAAAATCTGAGGAGAATTAACAAAAGGAAGCTGGACTTACCGGCACATTGACCCAATGGATCAGATGACCTGAGCCGTGTGAACTTGACACAAGAAGATGACCAAGAAAACATTTTTTCATTTTTTATAGTTTATGGAACAAGCTAAAAGAAATTCATTTTTTTTTTAGAGGATTTCACAATATTGGACCAAAGAAAATTTTGCAACACTACCAGACTCAATGGGCCCAATACTATTCTTTTTTGCAACCATGACAAAAACTTCAGACAAAGGTCTGAATTCCTCTATTTATTTTTTTTTGCACAAATACTTGTTCACACAAATGGAAAGGGAAATTATGAATTGAAAACACAAAATCTACATAAACATGTATTTTTTTATTTTTTTTCCAGAAATTCAGATGGACCGGTTCAAGAGAAACCACATACGACAAAAGGGCCTAATGGGCTCAAAAACTGTTCATCTTTCATTCTCAGATTTTTTTTTGCAAATTCAAGAAAAATCACACAGGACAATTTGAACAAAAGTACAAAACATCATTCAACAGCAAAAATGTGAAAACAAAACATTTTTGACATATTTTCAGAAGAAGTATACTCGAGAGAAAACCACGAAGGCCATTGGGCCTAATAGGCTCGAGCACTGTTCCCTTTCATTTTCAGATTTTTTTTTTTAAAAAAAAACTACAAATTCAAAGAAAATCACACAGGACAATTTGAACAAATGTACTAAACATCATTCAACAGCAAAAATGTGAAAACAAAATATTTTTGATATTTTTTCAAAAGAAGTAGACTCGAGAGAAAACCACGAAGGCCATTGGGCCTAATGGACTCGAGCACTGTTCCCTTTCATTTTCAGATTTTTTTTTTTTAAAAAAAACTACAAATTCAAAGAAAATCACACAGGACAATTTGAACAAATGTACTAAACATCATTCAACAGCAAAAATGTGAAAACAAAATATTTTTGATATTTTTTCAAAAGAAGTAGACTCGAGAGAAAACCACGAAGGCCATTGGGCCTAATGGGCTCGAGCACTGTTCCCTTTCTTTTTTTTTTTAGATTTATTCAAAAATGCAGAAGAAGAAGGAATAAAATCAAAAAAAATGGTGTGATGTGAAATTACAAACATGCCAAAATAATTTTTCACTCAAATTTACATTTCAGAAAGAATTGGGTTCAAAGAAGGCTAACATGACAACGAGGCCCAATGAACCTGAAAAATATCCTTTATCATGCAAATGAAAAATAATTTTGAACACTTCAAATTTTACATCACTCCACTTATTATTTGTAAAAATTTTCTATTTATCACATTTTTATATTTTGTTTTATTATATTTTTTTTTGAAATCGGATCATCCAATAAGTCTCCTGAATTGGGCCGGATTGACCCAACACAACCCTACCCGTTTTCAGATTTTCAGATTTTATTAATTTTAGAAATCAGAAAGACCAGACCGACACCAGACGGTTGCAGTGACCGTAACTGTGGACACAGTGGATTTGCTTGGCTATAAGTCGAGAGCTCCTCCGCGTTGGGCGACATTTCTCGATCTGCCCCTCTCTCTCTTGCTCTCCCTTTCTCTCTTCTCTCTCTTTTCTCTCTTCTCTCTCTTCCCTGAGCGTCCTTCGAGAGCGTCTGAGATCTGCAAGGCTCCTCCGTCCCTGCCTTCGAAGGCCTCCGAGTCCTGCTACGAGCTTCTTCCTGCCTTTCTTTCCCCGGGTAAGTCCTCCTTCTTCTAGATCTTCTTTGGTGTTTTACTTTCCGTGCTTTCAAGTTTTTCTTTTCCCTCTTTCTGTTCGTCTTCTGTTAAGCTTTCTGCTCTTCTTCACCTCTTCCCCTTTTCCTGCTTTTACTCTTTCCGTTCATCTTTTGTGCTTAATTCTTTCCGTTATGCTGCTCTTTCTGCTTTCATGCTTTTTTTTTTCTTTTCTGCAAGCTCTTCATTTTCTTCTGCTTTTTTCGCTTTGTCTGCTTTTATTTCCCTCTCGCCTTTCTCTGCATTTCTCTCTGAGCCCTCTTTTTTTTGATCTTAAAAACTTAAAACACTTAAAAACACAACTGTCTTAACAAAGATAAGGGGTATATAGGCTGGAAACCAGACGCTAATCTCCCTTCGTTTGAAGGTATGACAGAGACAATCGGGTAGAACAACGCCACGTACCCCATAAAAACAGAAAACTTAAAAGAAAAATACTCGTATGAACACAAGGACATGGACATGGACAATCTGGACGTAGATCCGTTTAGGAACCTTTGCGAGGACCATGAAACAGATCACAAACTGGACAACGAGACTCGAAAGACCCAAAACAAAGAACAAAATTAGCTTAAAGGAAACGCAATGGAAGAAGACATTAGACCAATGAACAATAAAATTTTTGTTATTTATGGTTTATTTTGTTTTTGTTTTTTTTGTTGTTTTTTTTTTATTTATTATTTATTTAGACAAATTAGGGAAATGGATGAGAAGGAAATGGAAATGGAGAGACCGACCTGCCCAAAGTGGCGTCCGACAGAAGACCAAATCAGGATAATGACCAACATTTACAATTACGGAGTCACTCACCCAAGTCGAGCTCAGATTTTTGAGATCACTACTCGAATCAGGGCATTTGGAGAAGCGGGGGAGTACAACGTCCAGTGCTGGTTTAGCAATCATGGGAATAGAGTAAGACGCTGGCAAGCAGAATTGGATCCCACCGGCACCCTTTTTTCTCTACTACCTCTGTATATGTATGGTAAAAACCCTAACTTCACCCTTGACTTTTCAATTTTCTCCCTCTCTTCCTTCTTTTGGCACAATTATTTATTTATTATTTTTTTTTGGTCTTTGGAGAAACCGGTTGGGTAATCATGAAGGCTCCAAAGCTTCTGGATCTGTTCCCTGTTCCGATCATCATTGACGACGACAGAGAAGAACGACAACTCCCTCCACCAGCGCCTCCTGCATTCCGCGGATTCCATATCAGACCTCCCTCGACGGAGCTCTCTCTTAGACCACCACAACCAGCTCGAGAGTTTTTCAACCATTGAAATGTTTTTTTTGTTTTGTTTTTGTTGGCCGAGTGTGGCCGGAATTTAATAAGGACTGTAATATGGACATTTTTTTTTTTTTAATTTTTTTTGTATTTTCTTTACGCTTTCATTTTTGTTTATTTCTTGGACTGTAATCTTAACGATCGTCCGCGATCGACCACTGCACACCCTCACTATTATTGCTCTTATGTGTGTTTTTTTTTTTTTTTGTGTAAGGTGAAGTAACCTTGCGTTTTTTTTTTGTTAGATCTAAAATTGTGTATCCCTGTTTTTTTTTATTTTGGCTTTGTAGTCAAATTAGTTTCTCTGTTCAAACCTTTTTCCCCTGTAAAGTTTGCTCAGTTGATGAAATAAATTAGCCCTTTATGATTTTTATTTGACACACTTAGTCTAACATTTCCAATCAATTACTTGTACGTAATGAAAAGAAGAAAGGCTTAAAAAATATTTACAACTAAGGAAAATAATGAAAATTAATTTCGAAAAATGAGATCTAAAGTAAAACTCAAAATTAATTGTATGAAAAAGAACAAGGGTTCGGCAATTTGCAAGAAAGACAAGTGACCTAAAAAATTTGTTTTGATTTTTTCTTTGCGGCTTTCATTCTCCACGACACCTTATTAGGATACGATTCCCAGTAAATCTTGAGGATTCCTCGTAATGAAAAATTCACCTTAAGAGTGATGGATTGAAATATGATATCAATGCACATAGCCCTCATAGCAAAACAATCCCAAAACATGAGCAAAAACGACATCAATGTCGCCTTTTACAATAACCCACGCTTTCCCAGATAGTACTAGGGTCCTCTTTATTTGTCCATGGCATTTGCAGAGGCAAACTCACGCCTCGCCACGACACTCAAATGACATTCTTCAAACTTTTTTTTTTTAAAAAAAAATCCTGAATTGATCAAAGATTGCATTTTATGTTTGAAAGCCTGCATGCTTCTGTTGAGTGTCCACGCGCTCCTCGATGATAATCACATCTCGCATTTATGTATTGGGTACGGAGGTCGTGTAGGCCTAGTTGGACAAACCTCTATGAGGTTACTGCGAAGAAGATTTAGCAGTGACTCTGCATAGGTCATAGGGATTGGAGTGAAGTTGGCAACCTCCTCAACACGACATTTGAGGATAGGCAGTAACATGTGAATTAGCTCTTCTCTTTATCTTTCTCATGAAATTTGCGCCTCTAATGAACCAAAAGACCCGTTTTTCCTTCGCGTTTTGAGGTTAAATAGATTCATCTGCAAACGTCGTGCCTGACATCTTCTCATTCGCGCCCGGGCTTGAAGCTCTCAAGAAAATCACGCACGAGAATTCACTAAAATCTTAACGGACCGATATCTTGACGAGCGTCAATTGAGCGCTTCTCTCGAGGAACATCATCTTCTCATTGGAGAACGAGCGTCCTCTTCCATCTCGTCAATGAGAGTTCTCTTCTAAAGGCAGGCGGAGCGTCCACTTCTGTTCGGATGGACGAGCGCGTTAGAGGCGAGTCAAATTCAGCTTGGACGAGCTTCTATTTCGCTTGGACGAGCGTCCATTTCTTCAGTTGGTGGACGAACGTCCGCTTCTCTATGCTGGACTGGACGAGCGTTCACTTCAGTATGGACGAACGTCATCTGCTAGCTGAAGGACGAGCGTTCGCTTTCATTGGTTGGACGAGTGGCTGCCTCATTTTGGACGAGCGTCCTCTTCTAGCTGAAGGACGAGCGTCCACTTCATAGGACGAACGTCCACTTCTTCTTTGTGGACGAGCGTCCTCTTCTGTTCACTGGACGAACGTCCACTTGTGCTGTTAGTGAAGTACTCTCTGTCGTCCATAGGGTGATTGTCCGTGTGCTTGTGTCGAGCGTTTCTGTACTTTGGTTCAGCTCCGCACCCTGTTAGAGACTCTTCCACCTTCAACCTCTCATTGCTTATCATGTGTTCATGATGGTTGTAGAGTACAGTAGTAACCTTCTTGTTGCTCAGAGGTGGTTCTACTTGAGAAGAAAATTTCTCTCTACCTTGGGCATATTCTTTGAATAATTCATACTCCTTCTCTATCATGCTCTATGAGATGTTTCATCCATGTTATATTTGCACTGTCTCAAGAAAACCATCCACCGGATTCTCCCTAGGCCGCTGCATCAAGGTTCGAGATGAGTACTCCCATTAGAGGCAATGCCAGCCCATCTCTCAGAACAGAAGAATTAATAACTTTCCATCACATGCATGAACCATTATTTTCTTGCCATAGATGGCTTTGGGGATAAGCTCTTTCCCGATATTTCTCAAACTCTGGAAACTTGAATTTTGGAAGTACCATCAGATCTGAGCCTATTCAAACTTTGCAACATTTTCAAACTTGGCATTTCATCCACCTTCTATGGCTTTCACAATTTTTACAGTTCTTCAAATTTGTGCCTGACAACCTCAACATTGATGTGATGACATGGTGACCAGATTTATTCAACTCAGGTGGCTTTGTCCTCCTAGTGCTTACAATAATTCTCCTAAGGACCATCCAAACGGTTGCCCCCCAAACTCGTTTCCTACTTCAACTGTGTCCCCTTTGACTTTTTGAGCGTCAAGATGTCTCAAGTCCATTTCTGAGGGTGGAGTATAATTCGGGGGAAGACCATAGGAAGGGAAAGTTTGTGTCTTTGGGACTCTTTGTTGTGGTCGTTGTGCGCACGAATCTCCAGGGCTTTGTAAGGCATTCAAGGCCTCTAAGCTTTGACTCATTTGTTCCTTCAACTGTTGGATATCGGCCTTTATCCCCTCTCGAATTTTTCCTTGGTTCTCCATGGTTTTACCACTGGTTCGTGTCCTTTAGGGTGTTTTGGAGACTTAGCCGTATTATTATTTTAAAACTGAATTTCATTAGATGAAATAAATTGAGAAAAAAAACGGAAGGAGAGAGAAAAAAATATGGAAAGACAAAGCAACACAATTACCATAGTAAGAAATTATAAAGATGTGAAAACATCGCCAAATGTATAAATCTGGAAATTAACATGAATCAAAGTCAATAGGACAGTCCACATGTAAGGTATGTAAAGTCACGATCAACTATCACGAGCCTCAGCCATCACATTCTTCATTTCTCTCATCAGTTTCTTGCAGTAATTGAGGAAAGCTTCAACCTTCTTAGGTGGTTTAAAGATCGGCAATGCAGACTCAACATCAGCTAATATCTTAGGGACATCTTTAATGGCATCATTTCCAAGGGAAGCTAGTTGTGAGAAACTTCTCTTCCAATTTTCTGTAACGCGTTCTTGTTCAACGGTACACCCCTTCGTCTGATTCATCACCTCTTCTTTGATTCGGCCCGATGCCAACGTTCCTTCTTCAGTTTTGTTACCGCTGCTTTTGCATGTTGCTTGGCTTCGTTCATTCTAATATGCATGTTGAGCAGCTCCCCTGGCGCTTTTTGCTTGTCCTTTTGAAATGGTCACACAATTCCTTCGTGACACGCCATGATGTCTCAGTTATACCATATTCTCGGTCTCTCAAGGTTAGCTCAATGTTGGCCGCTACCAACTCCTGCTTTTATCTTCTTAACCACTCCTCGCATGCTTTGTTGTTTTCCGTATTATCTTGCTTGAGATTCATATAATCATGTTGTAGGTTTTGAAGATTACTGGTCGAATTGATATCTTCTAGTTTCATTTGCTCGAGTTCTGCCTTCGACAGTTTTACTTCCTCATTTTCATCCTCATGAAATTATTTTTCATAATCTAGGTTAGGAGAAATTAGCTTGAAAGGCAATTTCACTCCCTAACCTTCTCTGCAATCCAATGGCTGTAAGGAATTCCTTCACCGATAGTCCATGGTATGGGGTCCCTTTCTGCACGAACAATGTTGCCCCAAGCATTGCTAACTTGATGAAGTACTTCAACAAAGGTCCCTTCTTCATAATAGATCTGCAACATGGCAAGAGATGCAGGTGTAGGTGATCCTCTCATAGGACGCCCAAATCGTCTTTGTGCTAACACAGGATTGTAATTAATACAACACCTGATACCCATGAGGGGGACATTAGGGTGACTCCCGCAATGATATATAATTTGCGCTCTATGCTGCCAAGGGACACACCATTTAACTTGTTCTTCGTTTACTTGAACAGAGTTGCGCCCATTCATTTGCCCCTTTCACATTTGGTTTACAGTGCAATAGCTCATCCATGGGACACGTGGCATTCAAGGCGTCGTCACTCACACGGAAGATGAACCATATATACAACACTGGTAGACAACATAACATTTTCCCCCTTTTAGCTCATAACAATGATTAAGGGTCCCATAAACTCCAGCTAGGACGACAGTGACTGGATTCTCATAGCACTCTTTGTATCCCACAAATGCATTCATAGCGGCATAGTTGACGAAATTATTAACAGTAGGAAAAAGCATGATAACATAGAGGAGAAAAGCCAATACATCTATAAGTGTTTCCCGGTTTTCCTCTTCAGCCAAACGATGCAAGTATCCTTTGAGGAAGGCCCCTCACTTTGTCCTTGATTGTGAACTTGCTCTCCAGCATCATAGGGTGTACTTTCATGATCCTTGATAGTTGCAAGAACAGGGACATATTACTCCAGGTAGTTGTATGGAGCTTTCCCTCCAGAGGTATATTTAAAATTTGCTCGAATTTTTCCACTGTTGGCATTAATTGAAAATCCCGAAAAGTGAAACACCTCAGTGGTGGATCATAGTACTTGGCTAAAGTAGTAATTGCTGATGTTTGGACCTCCCCCCCCTAATAGGCTCAACAAATTCACATACTCCTTCTTGAATGCATCCTTTTGGGATGCCTTAGTTCTCTCAGACCATCCATATTTCCTTCCTCCGCTTTAATGGCTATCCTTTCCTTTAAAATGTTTAAACTTGAAGGCCAGTCAACTTCAAATCTCATGTTAATTTCCATTTTACCTCCACGGCTTAGTCACAAATTTATAACTTCCTACCTAGGACCAACAACAAGACTATAAAACAAAACATGAGAAAGACGCGTAATGACATATGGTATATACAATGTGTTTAATTAAAAAAACGGTTATAAGACGACACACATCTCCCTTCGTGCCCTAATCGAAGGTTGAATGACTTAAGGTTCTAAGGCCAAATATATGCACTCACAAGGATAGCTCCCTAATGCTTAAATTAAGGTCACCAGAGCTATGGCTCTTTTCACTGTTTCTCCACAACAGTCAGAGTAATCAACTAGATGTGGAGACACAAATGATAGAACAGACTCTGGTTGGGGTTCTCACGATAGCCAGACAGGAAGTACATCCCAAAGTGACACCGCTACACAACCCCTCTAATTCTAAGTTGCGCTCAGACCCGGGTATAGGGCCTCACTCATGATAATGCATAATGTGTGTGTGTGAAGGGAGAATGCAATGGTACATCCCAAACCCTCACCTGCAAAACAACCAGAAAAATCCCAGGCAGATACAAACATGTTTTCTACCCTAGGGTTCAAAATAGAACGATCAAAACAAACACACCTGCAATTATTTCAAATATCAAATAAAAGATAAAGAAAAAGGAGAAGAAAAACACAAAGAAAAAACCACATTGAATTCGCACATCTAATTAAATGGCCTGACTCTCTGGCTGTCCCCAGCGGAGTCGCCATCTGTCGCAACCGGAATCGCGACGGGACGACGATCCGAAAAAGAAACGGGTTTTGGAAAGAGATTTTGGAGTCGCCACCATAGTTTATTCTGGAAAACTACGGAAAAACCATAAAATGATAAGGCATGGTCAATTTGAACCAGATTCTTGGTTCGGGAGTCGGTTACGTGTAGGGAAGGTATTAGCACCCCACGACGCCTGCCCTAAGGCAGTACCTTTAACTAAATGTACGAATGCGATGTGGTTTTCAAAATATTTAACTTTCCCCTAAAATAAGACTCTAAAGAAACAAACAATATTTTTTAGTTTTTTTGGGCCCGACAAGGGTTACGTAGTTCTTTTAGAAACTGTTTGAGAAATTTGCTTGGAAATTATTTGAGAAATTTGTTATGGATAATTTGGATTTTTGGGAGAGTGAACCTGACAAGGACTGGCCTTGCTCCTACGTATCTCCACTTTTGATGGAGAATCAAGGATCACGTAGTTCTGGCAAGGCGATACTGTTGTAATTTTGAAAGATAAATGTTTTTAGTTTTTGAGGATTTTACATTTTTTTTTATTTTTGTTGTAATATTTATTTTTTTGCGTAATGAGTACTAGGCTGATGCGTACGATCGCACGAGCACCCACACGGCTTTTTCCTTTTATTGTTTTGCGTAATGAATACTAGGCTGATGCGTACGATCGCACGAGCACTCACACGGCTTTTTCCTCTTATTGTTTTGCGTAATGAGTACTAGGCTGATGCGTACGATCGCACGAGCACTCACACGGCTTTTTCCTCTTATTGTTTTGCGTAATGAGTACTAGGCTGATGCGTACGATCGCACGAGCACTCACACGGCTTTTTCCTCTTATTGTTTTGCGTAATGAGTACTAGGCTGATGCGTACGATCGCACGAGCACTCACACGGCTTTTTATTTATTTTATATTTGGGCAATAAGTACTAGGCTGATGCGTACGATCGCACGAGTACTTATACCAATATTTATTACATTAAATGTTTTTTTTTTTAAAAGTTTTATATATTTTTTATATTATTTTAAAATTTTTATAACTTTTATACAAAACAAAACAAAAGCTTATTATATACAAATAAAACAAGAAGTTACAGTATGAGGGTTTACAAAGAGAAAACTTTTGTTTTTTTTTTATCATTTTTTTTTTTATCATGGATTCGAGCCCAAGGGTAAGGACAGGGGTGCGTGAGTGAAATATGGGGTGTGCAGGTGAAATATGAGAAATATGGGGGTGCGCAGGTTAAAAATGGGGGTACGAAGGGGAATATAGTTTTTGTTTGGGCCAAAACTCTTCTTCTCCAATTTTGGATCCACACCATCTTTGATTCCCACGTTGACAGCCACCTCCCGCCTCACGTTCTTGCCGGTAGCCGTGGGCGTGTTGGTGATGGGGAATGAACGGAAACTTAAAGGTTCAGTCCCTGGTCTGTAGTAGTGTTGGAGATGAATGAAGAGTGAGATGAAGATGATGGGCTGGTGGTGAGGGGTAATGAGGGGTGTTCCCGAGATGAATATGCAGAGGTTGGAAAATGATGGGGAAGTAAAAATGAAGATGATGAGGCTGGAGATGGTATCGGGAAATGTAGTGGAGGTAGTGAGTGAATGTCGAGAGGATGGGGATGAGGTGCTGGAGATGGTGGCTTACGAGGGAGGGAAACAAAGGTTGGAGTCTCTGTTGTTTGACAGTGGAGGCGCTATAGGGATATTGGTGACACTCACGGTGGCTAGTGGTGATGTTGGCCGTTCGGAGGTTAGGCCGTGAGTTATTTCTTGGGGCTCTTTGGTATTGACAGAGAATGGAGAGGGATGAGGATGATGGTTGTTGGAGGTGAGGGTGATGGCCGAAGGGTAGGGATGAAAACTAAAAGGGAAGTATATATAGCAGTGAGTCTGGGTGGAGCTGAAGGCCAGTAGCGGTGTTTGGTCCCCGCGGTTGGTAATGAATGAAGAGTTGGTGAAATCAGTTTCCCCAGGTCCTAGAGATAATTCCCCAGAGGTCCAGAGTGCGGGCCGTGTTTAAGGTATTGGAGTTCAAGATAGATATGCAGAGGTGGTGATGATCTTGGCTGTGTGCAAAATGGAGGATCCCCCCTTGTAGTGAGTGCTGGCCGTGTCGTTATGAGATCTTTTTTTTCTTAGGGTCCCCCTGATAATGGGTGAATATGGGTGGAAAAATGATGACTGAGTGAGGGAATAAGGATGCCAATGATGGTGATTCAGATGCCAGATGGAATCAGTACAGGTGCCAGATGGGGGCTCGTGGGAGACCAAATCAGGTGGAAGTCTAGAAACCTTGCCATTTTTATTCATGGAAATTCTCCTTCATAATTCTTTATCATTTCGCAGAGCATCTTCTTCCTACAAGTGTTTCTCCATGTGCGCTGTAAATGTGTTACCAACTTGCACTTCCATTTCAAAACATATTCTATGAACATTCCACTCATCACCATCATGTGCTTTTGCTGCCCAAAATTCTGCTCCACCATTTTGCCCACGTGAAAACTGAAAACACCATGAGCTTCTCTTCAATTTTAATATTCAACTCAGCTGCCCATGCTTCCAGATTGCGTCTGAGATTGCGTCCCTTCCAGCCATGCATCTAACTTTCTCCAAATCAAAATCCAAAAGTGAAAGCCTGCCAAAATATTCTCTTGCAGAAACCCATACTGCAAATGGCTTTCAGATGTTAATGGCGGACAGTGGCAGAGGGTGGCCATCTTCGCCGTTCAGACCGAATTAAAGTGTATCGCCAACTTTTGGACGTTCGGTCAGTACGCCGAAAACGAACGACCGTTCACATAAAATGAACGAATGTTCAGACCGAGCGTTTATAAGGTAAAAGTTCCGATCCAGGTCGAACGCTTAAAAGTTAACGAACGCTCGCAGTCTGCGGACGAGCGGCAGAAGAGCAGGACGAGCGGGAGATGAGGACGAACGTTTCATAGTTGAAGAAACCGAACGGTCGGTCAGAGAAGAGGACGAACGGTTGCGCCATGCAGAGGACGGACGTCCTAAAGACTCATATTTGTGGACGAACGGTCATAGCTGGAAAGCTGAACGATTGGAAACGAGCGATCGGTTTGAGCACAGCGGGCGAGCGTCATTGGAGACGCATCGTAGAGTACGATCGGTTTCATGTAATTGAAAACCGAACGCAATCAGAAAAGGCCGAACGTTTGAAAGTTAAAGCGATCAGGACGAGCGCTTGGGCTGAGCAATGCCGAACGCCCTAAGGCTCACGCTTGAGGACGAACGGTCGACCCATGGAGGGTGAAGTGGACGAACGCTAGGTCAAAGACGGACGAACGGTCGAGTAGTTGACCGAACACTAAGAATCTGATACAGACCGAACGCTCAGAAGTCTAATTCAGACCGAACGCTCAAAAATCTAATTCAGACCGAACGCTCGGCTTGGACGCTCGCTAAACTGAGAACAAAAACCACACTAAGAACGAACGTTCACATATTAGAGACCGAACGCCCGCAAGCTGGAACACTGGCCGAGCGTTCAACAATTTGAACGTTAGATGGGCGCCTGGGACGAACGTCCTCCCCTCTTTTTTTTTTTATTTTATTTATTTTTTTTTTTTTTTTGTTATTATATATTGTTTTTGTATTTTTTGATATTATTTCTTTTTTTTTTTGAAAATAAATTTTATTTAATAAGCCCGGACGAAATTGAGTGTTGACAATCGGGATAAGTACATTCACTGGAGTAGGTGTGCTGATGATTCAGAGGTTGTTACTGACTTGTTTTGGACACATCCTGATGCGGTGAAATTGTTAAACTCATTTAATGTTGTATTTATGATGGATTCCACATATAAAACAAATAGATATAGACTTTCGTTGCTTGAGATTGTGGGTATGACGTCTACAGGGTTAACCTTCTCAGCAGCATTTGCTTTCTTGTCTACTGAAAGGCAGAGTAATTTCACATGGGCTTTGGAAAAGCTGAAAGGTTTATTTTTAACATCTGAGGGTGGTCCTAAAGTTATTGTGACTGACCGAGACTTGGCTTTGATGAATGCCATATCAAGTGTATTCCCTGAGTCATATCAGATGTTATGTCGGTTCCACATCCTTAAAAATGTTAAAGCTAAATGCAAAATGTTAGTTCATTCTACTGAGGTTTGGGAAGTGTTGATGGATGAATGGGAAAATGTGATGGATTGTGCTGATGAAAGCTTGTTTGCTGAGTATGTGAATGGTTTTGAATACGCAAGCAGATCATGGCCTTTGTTCTTTGAATATGTTAATCAGACTTGGATTATTCCGTACAACACATACTTTGTAAAGTTCTGGATGAACAAAGTAATGCATTTAGGGAACACAACCACAAATAGGTATGTTGTAATGTTATTTTATTTATTTGTTTTGTAGATAAATATTTATTTGTACTTGTTGAAGTTTTTTTTTGTTTCAGGGCTGAATCTACTCATTGGAGCCTGAAGAAAGTTCTGGGCAATAGAATATGTAGAAATACACTATTATATTTTGTTATTTAAGTACTTATTGTCAGTATTCATGATAATTATATTTTTATTATTCGTGATATTTATGTAGTATTTATTTATATATGATCATATTTATATTACTTGTTGTTAATTAAGTTCTTATTTTTTCCACTTAAACATATAAATATTGATCATCTATATAACCAATATAAAAGAACATGTAACTCAAAATGAAAACATTGAAATTATAAGAAATTATAAATGTCTATTACAAATACAAAGATAATATAAAGTCCTGTAATACATAATCAGAAAAAAGGAAATATAAAGTCCTATCAATTAGACGTCGACCTTCTACCATGCACATGCCTCTGCTCTCTCCTAGTCGTGGAATATTCGTCGATGCCTTCATTAGCAATCTGAAGCAGGTCCACTGACACCTGATGTGCAACAGTACCCTCGGTGACATGACGACACGATATCAAGGACTGTAACATTCTCGCCATTCGCCTAAATCTAGCCTGCATTATAATTATATCAAACAATTAAATAAACAAGGTGATCAAAATTTAATAATATAAGCAATGAAAAATAATATACCAGGGCGCCAGATGGTGAAGGTGGAGACGATCTACGATGGGGTCGTGCCTCCCGTGGAACATCGGGGCGTTGTCTAGGTACAAGAGCCGGTCGCGCGTCATCTGCAGCAACAATAATATAAGGATGCGAAACCCTCCTGAACCACTGAATGTACCCATCAACACAGTCAGAAGGGGATGCTGCATGTCTGACATTACTCATAACGTGAGCTCTGAAGTGCAACCACATATGATCAATGGCCACTACATCTGCATCTGGAACCGTAGTCGGTGATCGTGGAATGTCTTGCTGAAACCCAAATTGCCTCAGCACACGCTCAGGCAAATGACGACAAAGGGTGTCACCAATCCGAATCCATCCAGAATACATACAGATGCCGAAGAATGGCCGAATGCCTCGATGCCCCTCATACGGATGCCATACAACTCCACTGTATGTCAACGCATCCAACTATGACCGAATCTCTGCGAGAGTGGAACTCTGTCTAGGGCTCTGCCACCTCATGGCACGTGGTGTGGTATCATCGTAAGAAGTCACCAACCGCCTCCTCCCCAAGCCAGGGAAATGTTCGTATATCCAACTCTAAAAAAATAATTATTCAATTAAATTACATCCATGTTCGAACATGGAAATAAATACATGAAATAAATGTCAAAGTTATAACTGTACCTGAAATAGAGTCAAATATCCAGCCATCTGCTTCGTGGACGCGAGATTCGCATCCCCGAGCTGCTCGTACAAATAGGCGAGTGCAGCAACACCCAAGGCATATCTGTCACACGCGTGTACGTCTCTAAATAACAATAAGTAAGACACGCGTATAGAACTGGCACTCTTATTTGCAAAAATCGTACATCCTACTAGATGCAACAAATATGCTCTAGCAGCATAGTCCCAATGCTGCGACTCACACCTCTGAACATATATCTCTCTAAGCCAGCTGAGTCTGACTTTCGAACCACGTGCGTCCTCCATCTCAGCACCTGTTGTGCCACCATCAACGCCGAGCAGTTGCACAAGGGCTGTACGAGCCTCCTCAAACTCCAACTCCTCCAAATCACACATTTGTCCCATCACGGGCAGGTGAAGTAATGTCGAGACGTCATCAAGAGTAATCGACATCTCCCCTATAGGGAGATGGAAACTACTGGTCTCAAAATGCCACCTCTCTATGAATCCGAGGAGTAACCCCTTATCAACGTAATCATAACAAATCCCTGTAAGAGGCATCAAACTGGAATTCAACACAATGTCTTGAATTCCCTCGTGGCATGGTCCTAACTTATTTACTTTTTTTCCGTGGGAGATCAACTTCAGTGTGTCCCCTCGATCCTACACATCAATATTTAATAAATTTTCTATTAAAAAAATAATAAAATAAATTTTATTTTTGCACTCACCCGGCCTTTGGAAATAGCATAAGCTACATGCTGAACATAGTGCGTCAGCAATGAATGATCGTTTGGACCTCCAGGAAATCCAGCGACATCCTCTTGTATGTCATGAACATCTGCATGCTCCTCCTCATCGTCATCATCGTTAGGGGCCTTAAATGCATTCTCCTCACCATGAGTCTCATACGCCTCATATGTTTGTTCCTCAACGGCTCGCTCCTCAGCTATGGGGTCATGCTGGATAGGAGCTGCCCGACTTCTACGAGCAGAAACGGTAGGTCTTCTCCGAGCTTCGCCCTGCGACGAACTCTCTCCTCGAGAACTCTCACCTCGAGAATTAAAAGATGCACCACGTGTTCTTGCCATTTCTAACAATAATTTGTTTATTTAATTTCAAAAATTAAAAAAATTATTGTTTCAAATATCATTAATAAACTATAAAAAATGCAATTCAAAATAAATTAAACTAATAATAATTAATTTATTAACTTACAACAAAAATTAAATAAAAGAAACAATTAGCTAATTAATTAAAATAATATATTTAAATACATTTCCATTTAATTATTATTAAATTAATTATTATTACAAATACAAATTTACTATAAATAAAATAAATACAAATATAAATTTAATAATATTAAATAAATTAAATTGATAATATTTATTTTAAGAAATAAAAATAATTTAAATATATAAAAGTTTTCGTATCTAATTCTTAATCAATTTATTTACAAACTACAAATAAAAAAATTTATAAAATATTCAAATAATAATCTAAGTCAAAGAAAATTTAAAAACATTTAACAATAAATATATCAAATATATAAATATATATTTCAGTTATAATAATTTAAAAACAATTAAAATATTAAAAAAAATGCAGCAGAGCCGAAACGGATGTGGGATATCCGATTGGCCTTCAACGGATATCCCATATCCGTCGACGGAAGTCGGACATCCGTCGAAGGCAAACGGATGTCCCACATCCGTTTTGGCCTTTCGTGCATAGTAAAATCGACAAACAGAAAGCACGGTGAAAGAACCAACCTGGACGCAGATCTTGCTCCTCCACGCTATTCCTCCGCACATGCTATTCCTCCGCACCAGTATTACTCCACACCAAACGGTCTTCTACAAAAATGAAAAACAAAGAAATGGAGAAAGAAATGGAGAAAGAAAATGGAGAAGTTGGAGACGGAAGTGAGAAGTGAGAGAGAGGTTACGGAAGTGAGAAGTGAGAGATGGAAATGAAAGGTTGGTAGGTGTAGGCAGTAAATAGAAAAAGTAAATTTAAATAAATTAAAATATTAAAATAAAAAAAGTAAAAAAATTTAACTTTAGGACATAATTGGAATTATATAAAATTGGGGAGGTGGAGGGAGAAGCCTGTGGAGGTGGAGGGAGCAACGCCCTAGACTATCCCATCTAAAATATATATTTTAGTATAAGGAAAACTTTTAAATCATATAATTCAAAAGTTAATTTGGAATTCTGAATGGTAAAATCTATTTTATTTTTACTTTCAAATTGTATAATCTGAAAATCATTTTTTAAATTGTCGAAAATGATTTTTGTATAAAAATAATTTTTAAAACACAATCCTAAAATTATTTTTTGACTTTTAAATTGTTTAATATAAAAATATATTCAAATTATACAATTTAAATATATTATATAAAAAATTACTTTCAAATTGTATAATTAAAAGTAGGTTTAAACCCTCGTTTGGTCCTCATATTTGTTGGTAAATCTCAAGTGGGTCATCGTTTTTTTTTCGGTCTCAATTAAGTCCATAAACTTGTAAATTATCTCAATTAGGTCCAAATATTTGAAAAATTGAGTCAAATAAGCCATGTCCGTTAAGTTTTCATAAATGGCGTTAAAATTGACTAACGTGGTGCACACTTAATTTGCTTATGTATATGTATTATATTACGTGGAATTTATTATTTAATTTGTTATTAAGTATTGTCTAAGTATTATCAGGATTCATCTCTGCCAATTGACATATCTTAGGATTAAGAGCTCTGCAAATCTGAAACTTTAACTTGAGAGAAGGGTACCCTTCGACGCCAGAAACAAATCCAAAGAATCAAAATATGGACAACAAGGAAAGTGAGAGTACATTAAAGGATAATGAGGAGAACAATAGTGAAACAGAGGACACAGAAACTGGAGAAGTTAAAGGAGAATGACAATATGGGTAAACATGAGAATCATAATGTAGCAATAATTATTATCTCAGGGTTCTTCCATAGAGTTCGGAAGGGGAAAATTTTTCCCCTTGGACAACAAACAGACTAAGACAGAACTTAATTCCCTCAGTAGTAAAAAAACATTAAACAGTAAAAATAAGGAAAAAAAAACTTTGAAATTCAACAAACTAATTATGGGTATTACCCAAAAATAACACAGACAGATGGAACAACACAATTTCAGAGAACCCCACCAAGCACCAAACAAATCCCCAAAAGTTACCAAAACCAAATTTTGCAAAACACCCAAATGAATCAAACAATAAGAGAGTTGCTTGGTTGCAACAAGAGAAGAGTTTACATGGTTAAAACCCTAACGAAAAAAGTTGAATCCCAACACAGTGGAAGTGTAAGGGCGAAACAATAGCATAGTGTTGAAACCCAGAAATGCACAGAGGAGATGGTGGGCATCAAAATATTAGGTAGGAGAAGAGTTGGGGTGCGATAAAAAAACGGGCCTTGGTGCAGATAGAGAAAAGGGTGCAAAACGAGGGGTGGTTGTTGTTTGTGAAATATGAATGACGTCGTGGCGGAGTCGAAGAAGACGCGTTTGGCCGCGACTACCCTTCTGTTGGCGGCATTGTTGGGAGCGTGAATCGGGTCCAAGGGAGAAACGCGGAGGGTGAGCGGGTTCAGGCCTTTCATGAGGTGGAGAACAATGGTTAGGTGTTATCTCATGTGTTCTTCAACTAGATTTAGAGATGAAATCCCTAATTCCCTTTTTCTAACCTTATTTTATTAAAAAATTTCTAATCCTAAGAAATTCTTAACACTACTAATTTATTGTGCCACGTCAAACACGGTTAATTAAGTTAAAAAATTCCACATAATATAATAGGTTTACGTCAGCACATTAAGTGTGTACCACATCAACCAATTTTAACTGTCGTTTGTGAAAAGTTAACTGATGGAGCTTAATTGACTCAATTTTTCAAATATTTGGATCAAATTGAGATAATTTATAAGTTTATAGACTCAATTAAGACCGAAAAAAAACGATGACCCATTTGAGATTGACCAACAAATATGAGAATTAAACGAGGATTTAAATCTTAAAAGTACTTTCTAAATTACATAGATTAAAATTGATAGAAGACCACGATATGACAATTTGATTTTTTAATGACTCCCATGTAAGCATGCAAAAAGAAACAACTCGGTAGAAGCCCCATAGTTCGGGTAATCATGCTTTATTTACAATTTAATGCCGAAGAGAATGTCAAACATTTAATTTAATATCTGTTTTGAAAAAGAAAACTAAAGAAGAAATGGGTCAATTAATTAAAAAAATGGTGTAATTAAAAAATATTTAGTAACACATTATTCTAAATAATTTATTATAAAGAACAAAATCAATCAAAATATTTATTATTTTCTTTTATTACGTATATAAAGGTTTATTAATTTTGATGGTTGGAATTTTGGTTGAAATTTTTTTAAGTAAGCTCTCATTTATATTTTTCTTTCAATCAATTTTTAATTTATAAAAAATTGACTCAATTAGTTTATTTTTATTAATATTGTATTAAAGATAATAAATACATGCAGTATCACAGATTTTTAAATTTTTAAATTATTTCTGTTAAGATGTTAGATTCATGTTATATTACATATTTAATGTTAGTGTTACACTATAAATATTTTGTTCCTTATACATGTTTTTTGTTTGATATAATATTGTGTTTTGGGACTAAATTTATTATTTATATAAATAGTTTAGTGATATTTTTATTAAAATTAACTTTTTAATATGATAAATTAAAATAATTAAAGTAGTTACATATTAAATTAATTTATTATAAATATTATTTACTTAAATGATTTTATATATGCTTTTTAATTATATAATAAAAATTGATTTTTTTAATTATTTTAATCTTAAATTATAATATTTTAAGTCAAATAAATATGTATTCCATATTTTATTTTAGGGTTAAATATGTTTTTAGTCCCTAAACTATTGGCCGTTTCTGGTTTTCGTCGTTCTTTTAAAATAAGGTACAATTTGGTCCTCATTCTTTTCGAAAAGAATGAGGACCAAATTGTAACATCCCAATTATTATAGCATTAAACTATAATAGAGTTCTTACATCATTGATATAATAGAACAGTTGATAGGATGAGGAATAACAATTTTCCTCATTATTATACAAACCCTCACTCAAATTTCAAACTAAATACAATTCACGCTTCACACAGATACTAAAAATATAAGTCTCATTCTTATAACTAAGCTTCAGTCGATCCTCCATCTAATGCTTGCTCCACCGGCATATCACCAACTTCTGCTCCCATCCCCGGATGATCATCGCCAGACAAAATACATAGCACAACATAACAATCACACAATAAACAAAGCAAGGGTGAGCTAATGCATCATAAAATATTATGGTAAATTAAATAAATAACCAAATTTCCAACTTACAATTTAAATCACTTGATAATACAATAAACATACCATAATCATCGTAAACTCACTCATCCGGATCATCGTTTGAATATTGAACTCTTAGCTAGTTCTACACTTGCAGTGGTACTTTACTCAGCTACATCCTATCCTACTCTGTCCCCCAAACTGGATCTTCGGATATGGATGCACTTATTTGCTAGCTCAATTATTCTATCCTACTCTGTCCCCCAAACTGGATCTTCGGATATGAATACAACCACTGAAGCTACATCCTTCCTACTCTGTCCCCCATTGTGGATCTTCGGTAAGGATTTTCCACTCTCCACTACATAACTTTCTCTCTAAGTGAGATCGAGACTATTGAGAGCATAAGAATGAACCACTAAATCGGAGTTCCTATATTCATACGTACAGTACTTGACACAAAATCAACCAGGAGTTCCTCCTTGGAACTCTATTCCACACTTTCCATTCATAAGTACACATGTCAACATATTATCATCTTTAGTCATATCTCAAGAAAATAACTCTTACATACTCAGACATTTCACATCCTCACAGAAAACATTACTTATTAACACATAACTCTTTATGGTCTATTAATTCGAACCCTTAAGTAGTTCAAATAGTTTAGATACCCTCACCGATGACTCCGGAAGGGTCAAAAACCCTCATATCGACCTAAATAACATCCAAAACAGACATCCAGAACCCCCAAAACGTCAAAAACATCAAAAACACTAAATTTGTCACGCATAACTCGCTCTAGCGAGTTGACTCATTCACTCAAGCGAATTTACTATTCCAAAATCACGAAAATTCACTTTCCGGACTATACCGACTATTCCTTCCATCATACAGACTTTCTAGACGTCCAAAAATTCATCTCCTATCAACAACCCATATTCATCCAAATCTTATAAACATCTAAACTAAACATATAACAAAAAGGTAGCGGATAAATAGTATGATCCAAAATTCCATATAAAAAACCTAGTCTCCTTTTAAATCTATAAACAGATTCAAAATCTTCGATCTATACGTATACAAAAAAAAAACTTCCACCGATTCAAAATACTTAATAGGAATAGGATCTCTTCAAGATTATCAAAACAGAAGCATATCTCAATTCCAAACCTATATCAATTCAAAAGATTCAACAGAAGCATAATTTCATTCTAAAATCATAAAGAGAGTCAAAATCCTAAACATATACCAAATTTAAGATCATGCAGAAACAAAAAGACTCAAGGTTAGCTCCCCTTACAGTTTTCTCCTTAGCTAGCCTTTCGAAAACACTTTGCGAACGTTCCCCCGACTCAAATCACAGCTCTAAAGTCCCTCTGCTCCACAACCTTCGTGCTCTAGCCTCTGGTTCAACTTAGGAACCATTCCAGCCCCTGGGACGTCCTTAAATAGCCAAAAATTTGGCATAAAACGCGTTTAAACAGTAAAAAAACGCGTCAAAAACGTGTTTACTCACTGGGACAACTTTGTCAGTCCGGTTGAACCCCTTCCCGATGTCGGAATTATGCATATGAGTACTCGAATCGAAGCTATTCGAGTCTACTTTCTAATGGAAGAAGAATTAACTCAAGATCTAATTTATAAAAAAAAATTATTATTGAAATACTAAACCTTGTCAAAGTCGACACCATTGTATTTTGTACTATACTTTGTACTTTTGTTACAACTTGTTATATTTTGAGTTTCTTAGTCTCCTAATGACCCAAAACTTACTTTTTCTTCTAATTTTCAGGATCTTACACAAATTGTACCTTATTTTGAAAGAGGGACGAAAATCAGAAACGACCAATAGTTTACAGACTAAAAACATATTTAATACTTTATTTTAAGTAAGATATTTTTCCATTTATCATATAAATATTATTAAATTTATTAAATAAATTTAAGTTTCTTTACCAAGTAAATATTTAGAGCTATTATATTATTAATTAATATATTTTTACAAGATTATAAACAACTTTATTTAAATAAAATTTAATAAAATTGTTAATTTAAAAATAATTTTAGAAATATTTAATAAAAAATTTACTTTTAATATATACATAAATATAACATTTACACAACAAAATTTAGTTTCATTTAAAAAAGAACAAAAATGCTCCAAATTTTTTAAAACATTAAAATTGAATTAAATAGAAAATATATATAAAAACTGAATTAAATATAACACTAATAATATTACCTGACACATAAACTATGTCAACAATTTTTTTCTAAAAAAATTATAAAAAAACCTACACACTTACGCGCATATTTTATTATTAAACTTATCATTATGAATAAATGATATTAACATTTTAATTCAAAGAGAGATTAGGTATTTTATTTTAAATCTAGATGTATTTTAAATGTTATAAATCTATCATTTTGTGTTGTATTTGAACGCGCTGGTTGGATAATTGAAGAGTATTTGAATGAATTTTAAAATCACTGATTTGGAAACTGAAAGAATTATAAAGGCAGTGTAGAGGACGACATTTAGGAGAGTTGAGAGAGAAGGGTTATTTGAACCGTCTTGGTTAGGGATAGCAACCATTCACCCACTTGAGAAAACACGAAGGCCAACAACGCCTTCCCTGAATTCTCTGGAGGGCAATTCCGTCATTTGAATATTTCGGTAGTAAAAGGTCCTTTTTAAGACAAAGAAAATAAATAAATATATGCACAAACGCTCATAGGCAAACAACATTTGTGGTTCTGCCTGCAAATTTTCTTCCCTCAATCTAAATTCCTCAGGTGGTGTTCCTGTTCTCCAAAGCACCCCTGAGATTCATTTGCGGAAACTTGAAAACAAAATAAATAATCATTTCCAGTCGTAGATTTCTTTTAGGTTTTTTCTTTTCATCTTCCAATGGCGTCCGATGCCGTCACCGACAAGAACATTGTCTTCAGGAAACTCAAGGCTAAGTCTGAAAATAAGGTTTATTTTCTATTCAATTTTATAGCTCATTTCTTGATTTCTCTTTATGTGCACTGAATTTTCGTTTCTGCTTTTTGATTTACGAGATCTGGTTTCAGATCTGCCTTTCCGTGCTTCTCCTATGTTTCATTTTTTAATTTCTGTGCCTTGTTTTTTTCTTTTCAGATGTGTTTCGATTGCAATGCGAAGAATCCTACCTGGGCGTCCGTCACGTATGGGATCTTCCTCTGCATCGATTGCTCCGCCGTTCACCGCAGTCTCGGCGTGCACATCAGCTTCGTGAGGTAAGGCGTTGATGATTTTTTTGAATGGTGAATCTGTTCAAGTTTTCTCTGCGAAATTGTTTGTTTGTCTCGGTTTGCAATATAATATAATTGTGTGGCTGATTTTGTATTGGGAGTGTTGTATGGTGTTTTAGCGGGGGTTCTGAGTGTTCATACGGATGAATTTTGCACTGCGTTGTAATGCTGTGATGTGTTATCATTTAGAGATTTCCCTAAGCCAATTTGGTTAAAACTCGAATAATAAATGAAACCAGACTCCAGAATTTGGTCTCTAGTTGCGGCATGAATAAGAGGAGCCTCATTCCATTAGGTGATGTGGGTTACGTGGATTGCATGATGCCATTGCACTCGGTTATAAACCTTCTATTTCTTCTTCCTTAACCTCCTCTGTCCATCCATGTTTACTTCCTTTTGGTATGTTTGGAAAAATTAATAATTCTACATTTCCATTCCCTGTTCCATGATCTTGTCAAAACTCCACAAAAAGGACTGAATCATGCCTCACTTGTAGGTTTTCTTGTCTTGTTTTGGCCTTTAGGTACTTTGTCCAGTTTGCATCATAATTGCACTTGCACATAGGAGAGGCGTTGCCTTTAGATAATCCCTTTTAAACTCTTCCATTCCACGAAGATTCTTTACTTTCGTGAACACTTTCAATTCACCACTAAGATTTTCTATTAGTCTTCTTGGGGCACAACCCAGTTGATTCTTAGAATTGTAATTTGTCAAGTTTTTGTTCAGGACTCTTGATATGAATGCCATATGCTGTGCAGTAAGGCTCTCACCTACAATCGCCTTGCAAGCTCTTTTATTAGAACTCCTGAAAAGCTTTGAATCATGCCTCAAACATGATTCAAATCACGTAAGATACAGGTCTTGTGTCTGTTGATTGTTTGGAGTGCAGGTCTTTTAATGGAAATCAGCATAACTTGGGATATGATATGGGATTTGTAGTAAAATGATTTGGTGATGTCCTTTGTCATGGGGAATTTTAATTTTAATTCAAAGCATGTAACTCTTTCTGAATATTGCTTTTCAAGTTTAGTAATGATCCTTGGACAGACTTTGTCCTCTCATAGTTGAAAGGGACCCCAATGTGGTTCCTTCAGAAAAAAAAGGTTATGTATGGTTTGCATGAGATTTTGTGTTTGTGAGGATGAAGCCTGGGCAAATATCTTTATTGTTTCTGATTCCCTTTTATTATTTTCCATTAGATTATTCAGTCAAGAAATGAGTTTGTGGCTTGATAGGATAATTTGCCATGTAGTTAATATTTTACTATGCTCTTTGTGGGTAGCTGAATGGATACTTCTTTGAAAATAAATGAAGCAATCATGGAATTATCAGACAGTAGTTGGTTTTTCAGGGACGTGTGTCTGGAAAAGTTTGGGCTGGAGGCATTTGTTTTAAGCATACATGATTTCTTAATCTAAAATGGCTATATTTGTATATTCAATGAGTTGCAAGGAGCTTTGCATATTTCATATTTTATTACTCTTTCCAAGATTTTGAAATACTTACCATAGTTATCACTAAATATAAATTTTACTCGTGTTGTTCTGCATCTTTATTTTATGTATAGTTATTCTGTGAAACATACTAAAATGAATCAACAGGTAGGTAGTTGTTGCAAATAAAGAACACAAAGATTGACAGCTAAAAACTTTATGCCATTCTATATGTAGGTCTACAAATTTAGACTCATGGAGTCCTGAGCAACTAAAGATGATGAGCTTTGGAGGAAACAATCGTGCACAGGTTTTCTTTAAGCAACATGGTTGGACTGATGGTGGCAAAATAGAGGCTAAATACACATCCAGAGCTGCGGACTTGTATAGGCAACTTCTTTCTAAGGAAGTGGCTAAAAGTATGGCTGAGGACGGAGGCTTGCCTTCATCACCTGTTGCTTCTCAGTCTTCCCAGGGTATTAATGGGCTTCCTGAAATCAGGACCAATGAAGTTCCAAAAGAAAACATTCTTGAAAAGCCTGAAAAGCCTGAGGTCACCTCTTCACCTAGGGCTTCTCACTCAGTAATTTCAAGTACTGTCAAGAAACCTATTGGTGGTAAAAAAGCTGGGAAGGGTGGGGGGCTTGGTGCTCGTAAACTCACTAAAAAGGTATGCAAATAGTTATATTTTGTTTGAAGATATATGCTAGAATTGGTTTTTTATTATCTTCTACACTATTTTAATTTGGTGACCTTAATTATTGACAAATTATCCTTATGAAATGCAGACAAGTGAGTCTATCTATGAGCAGAAGCCTGAGGAAGCCCCTGCTCCTGTTCCATCCTCAACAAACAATATGCCTGCTGGACCAGCTCTGACATCTCGGTTTGAGTATGTAGAAAATGTCCAATCCTCTGAGTTGAATACTGGAGGCTCATCCGTCATGAGTCACGTGTCTCCACCAAAGTCATCAAGCTTTTTTGCAGACTTTGGAATGGATGGTGGCTTTCCAAAGAAATCCGGGCCAAGCTCCTCCAAAGTGCAAGTAAGCTATAAGCTTGCATCTTTTGCCCCTGAAATGTAATTGTATATGCATGCAGTTGGCATACATATGAATATTTCGTTTCCACTCACTTCAATGATTTTTACAACATAAAATTCCATGGAAATGCTAGCTTGGTCAACAATGGGAGAAAGTGCTACCTTGTGAGGTTTTACTAGAAAGGAAAAGTTAGCATACACATAGAATAGTGTATTAAATTGCATTCTTTGTTTATAATCACAAACATATTAGCATTTAAAGTATGTCGATATAAAAGACCAGGAGACTTTGCGGTCATAGTTCATTGGTTGTATACTATAATGTGATAATGATATCATCGTAACTTTGTTGCATCATATAAACCATACGTGAGGCCATTTAGAATTGACTATTTAACATTAAAATTAAACTAGTTTAAATTGAAATGGTAATTATTACCTATTAGGCCGAAAGGTCTTCGGTGAACTAATATTGTTCCTACCAAGTCTCAATGACTTTTCTATTATTTTTCAGAATACACAGTTGAAATTCCTGCTACCCGTGAGAGGTCATTTATTATCTTGTTTGACTTAAGTACTTTGCTGATCATCTGTAAAACTGCGTTGTTTCGTTAAGAAATTTGTTAAACCTGCACCTTATTTTACTTTCGCATGTATTCTTAAGATTCAGGAATCTGATGAGGCAAGAAGGAAGTTCTCAAATGCTAAATCTATTTCATCATCCCAATTTTTTGGAGATCACACCAAAGCTGCAGATTTGGATTCTCAAGCTACTTTGTCTAAGTTTTCGGTATGGGACTTTTCTTTTATTAACTGGCTGGAACATATAGTGTGAATATACATTTATTTTTTATATTTGATGTTTGACCCCGTGTTAACACGTAAAGTCACAATACATCTTTTATTCTATATATATATATATATATATATATATATATATATTACAATTTTATTTGAACACCTTTAAATTAATAACACGAATTGTCTTCAGAATAAGCTCAAACAAACTTGCCTTATATACGAACGATTTTGTAGTTTAAAATATCAAAATATTAATTTTTAAAGGAGATGCAAGTAATTCTACACTTATCTGCACTTTATCTGAGTCCTTTCTTTTTCCTTTCATTTGTCTGGAAATGGGGGTTTGTTTTTCTATTCGTGATTGCGAGACGACTTCTTAAAACTGGCGAAGTCGAATTTGTTTTTACCGGCCATATTCCTTTTAATCCAACCAAGCCACTCGAATCCATGATATGTCTAGTGTCTGGATAAACCAACTGGTCTGAGCCCGTTTTGATAAAACTAAAGGAGATTCTTAGTTATTGTAATGTGATTTCACTGATAGATATGTTGAAGGATTGTGAAGCTTTGTTCAGTTTATTATCTGTTTTATTTGTTCGTAATCTCTTCTACTGACGAATTTTTGTTTGATGTACACTGTTGTAGATGGGTTGTTGCCAACTTGATTAAATTCTTAAATCAAGTTATTCTGTCTTTTGTTTTAAAGTTGGTACTTGACTCTCGTTACTTGTTAATTCCAGGGTTCGACTGCCATCTCCAGTGCCGATCTTTTTGGTGACTCAAAAGACAACGCCATTGATCTTTCTGCCAGTGACCTCATCAATCGATTATCTTTTCAGGTATTCCCTACCTTGTACTGAATTTGGGAATTTCACTATTCATGTGATTTGGCAGTCGAACATTGAAATGTTGAAAAGTCGCATTAGTTTTGGTATTGACGTTGGATGGGTTGTGTTGTGCAGGCACAACAGGACCTTTCTTCCCTTAAGAACATTGCAGGAGAGACTGGAAAGAAGATCAGTACATTAGCCTCCACATTGATGACTGATCTTCAGGACCGAATCCTCTAAAAGTGTATGCCTGCGTATTTAAGAGAATCTTTGGAGTTTGTTACATATGCCACCCAATTATGTTTCAAATGTAATAGAAGAGTTAAATACACAATTCTTTTGAGGAAAATAAGACACTATCTTTTCAGGCTTGTCATATAGACTGGTGTTTTTATTTTGTACAACAGGTACTGCATAGATGTTCTGCTAATATTTTAGATCTCTGTTTGTGTTGGGTTAGTCTATACGAGTTTGTTATGAACTCTTTCAGGTTTCTGTCATCTTCAATCAGTGAAACAGTTTTCCTGTCCATTATTAACCCGGATTACCTTTACCTTATGTATGCACCAGGAGTTTTTAAATTTCAATGGAATTTGAAATACTTGAAATTTGAATTACTTTGATTTTGATTTCCTTCATTTAAAAATAATGTTTATATTAATTATTTTAAATTTCTTAAATGTTAATTTCCCACTTTTGACAAGGTAATTTAATTTTAGTATGGGTGTTATATATAATGTGGAGAGAAAATAAGTTATAAGAATGTAATTGACGTCAATTCTTAAATTATCACTAATTTTAAACGAATGGAATTTTGTTAACTTATCATTAAAACTATATTATGAATATTTAAGCCAAATTATTTGAAATTGAACACAATAGAAGTGATAAAAAAATATCTTAATACAATTTTAGAGAGTTTATATTTTATCGATTTTGATCAATTCGCTAGTCTTTAAATAACTTTAGACTAATATAAAAGTGTCTGTATAATTCATTGATATTTTTAAAATTTAGTGTTAGATTTTGAATTAATCTAATCCTCATGAGCAGATTTTGCCTTGATCAAGACCAAATCGAACGGTTGATACCTCGACTGATGTTGAATTATGGTTGAATCTGAATTTATGTGTGTGAAGAAAAAGAGAGGTGAGTATAGTATTTAGAAAATCTTAAATTAATTTTGAAGCTGAACTTTAGAATTAATGAATTTAGATTTTTTAACGCTTCATTTTTTTTATTAAAATTTCTCATTCCAGTGATATATATGGTCGTAAAATGTTTTAAAACTCCCATATAAATTTATCATCTAAGTATAGGCATATAAATTTATCATCTAAGTACACTATAGGAAGTGAGATGGATTTTGAAGAAAAAAAATAATGAAGGATGTACTTTTATTTAGATTCAATTATCCGGATAAAACATTAATGTGAAATTTTAGAGGGCTTGTAATGACTTTTAGTTATCTACAAAGCTATTACTAATGAGTTTCACCCTACCACAATACGGTTAATCGTTAAAATCTTTGGCTAAGATAAAGTCCCTAGAGTAGGGTCTCATAAACCTATCACTACATACTTCATTTTACTATACATGAGTTTGAATGATTATTGGAGGGATATGATAACATTACCATAAAATCTCCCCATTGAATCCATGGAATTACGTCAAACACATACAATAGTTATCATCATTACAAGTACATCATTATTTGCATGCATATTTATCCATAGATCTATATGATTTCAATATCATATAGTCCTACATTGCACATACTAGAAAACTACATATAAATAGAGTTAGAATCTATTAATTTCGCTCAGTGAGAATATCTACTAGCCCAGATAATAGTGCCTAAAAACACACTTGCTTAACGACCAGATAGCTCGCCCAGAAAGATTATAACTGAAACTCACAGACTTAAATTCTCACAAAAGTCACCCAGCGAGACATGTCTTTCCCAACTACTACCAAGTTAGTGGGCTCTCTAACTTTGCCTTTTCCCAATGAGTATATTCTCGCTCAGCAACCACGAAGTTAACTGCTCTTTGAATTTGACTTCGCAACGGCCACCAAGTCAATAACTCTTTGATTTTGGCTTCGCTCAATGAGCATATTCTTACCTAGTGAGTCTTATAATTCTATAGAACATAATTCTATAAATTTATGTCATTCCAACCATTCAAGGTTAGTCAAACAAGTAACATAGATGTCAAAACGTACTAAATTCAAATTACAGAACCTTCACTAACTCAAATAATCTCATATGCAATACTAATAAAACAACATTCTCAAATTTCATCATACAATAAATATATGCAATTTAAGAACCTAATCACAATTTAACATATCACAATCATCACACACATAAATCATTTAGTCAATTCATCATATAATCATAAAATTAGACATTTCAAGGTATCTATAACTTAAGAACAGTGTAATTAGTTTCTCTTACCTAGACAATAAATTACAATACTTTAACCAGCGAAACTCCTCCCAACTTGCAGGATGCTTTATTTACATAGAGAAATATCACAAGAATGATCAAGACATACCGTTATGATAACTGATTAACAGAAGACTCATATAGATGACTAAAAAGATGCATGCAAGTAGAAGAAGACTCACATCCAATATATAACAAGAAAAGACCAAGATTTTTTTAAATATACCCGTAAGTACTTTTTAAACGGGTGTTTAGTGGGTAACAAGTGAATTTTTTTGTTATAAATAATGTGTATGCATTATTCATGTCTGACTTGACCCATTGTCATTTCTATTAATGAGGTGAGTTAAACCAACAACCTCTTCTACCATCCCTTATAACCTTTCAAACCAATTTTATATCTTTCTAAATGTTAATAGAGAAAATTGAACAGAATGTGTCTTACATTCCCTTTCAAGTTTGATCACTAAATCAATCTTATAACTTAACATGCTAAAAATTGGTTATATACCGACTCTAAAATAATGTCTAAAGGGACAAATGGATGAACATAAAAACAACATATACGAGTTGTTTTCATTTTTTTAGGTATAATACCTATTTTGGTTCCATTTTTGGTTGGAAATGTTTGGTCCCAATTTTTGTTGTTGTTTAATGTAGTCCTAAAGAATGTAATTTGTGTTTAATTTAGTCCTTTTTGCGAATGTCGTTTAAATCGTTAATGGCTAAATGTCCAGATGTAAATGTCATGTATTAGCTTACGTGGAGTTGTGAGTTGAATTTATTATTTTTTAATTTGTATTTCTTTTATTAGAGTTATTCTTTTAAAAAATAAATTAAAGGTATTTAGTTGTGTTATATAACTCATGCATGCTACGTAGAAAGTAGACTATTAACTTATGAATTTTTTACTTTTGTTTAGATGCGTTATATAACTCGGCAAGTTAGAGTTATACTATTTATTGAATATTCAAAATTATTATCCTTTCTTATTATTGTCTATTAGACTCACTAAATATGCAATGCAAAAAATAATTTGAATTATCTAATCTACATAATTTAGTTCTCCTCTTCCATGATACTTTGATTCTCATTTTTGTCTACTAAACAACCTCGTTAAAAGAATTATTTGATTTTAAAATTAAATTGAAAATATTTAAAATAATTTAAATCTGATAAATTTAATATCCTTGATATTCTATTTTTTCAACCACGAGAAATGCGTTTTCTAGGTTCTGCATATTTATATATTGAAAATTTTTTTAAATATCACTATTAACGTGTTTTTATATATAATACGTATTTCTCACATGTTTATAATTCTTAGTAAATAAACATTTCATATTTATAACATATATCGAAATTTGAACTTATAATAATTAAATATTTCTGATTGTATAAATTGTAATTTGAATTTATAATAAATTTAAAATCTTAAAAGGGCTTTATCCACGCCAATTAAATTTAGGATTTTATCTACACCAACATAAATAAATGTTTTGTTTTTCTTTCTTGTTATTTTTTTTACTTACACGGATTGTTTGCAGGTATGAATCTTCTTAAGTTTTACATATTTATTAATGGATTGCAATATTTTTCCTACGCTAAATTTTGAATAGAAGTTTTTCAATTGTGATTATTAAATGTTGGTACCAATTTATAGTTATTTATTTTTTCATGTAAAATTATATTATATAATTAATGTAAAATTATATTATATAATTAATGTAAAATTATATTATATAATTAATGTAAAATAATAAATTATTTTTCTTGAAATGTGTCATCTACATCAATAATAATGATGAGATATTCAATTAAAAAATACAATATTTTCTTTTAAAAATGTAATAATTTTTTTGATTAAAACTATTAAATTTACTAACAATTTGAATATTAACCAAACCTAAATTAAAAGATTTATTTTTAATGTTGTGTGGAGGTAAAAGTTCTGGTAATCCGATGGTAATTCTCTTCCCTGTTTGTTGGTAATAATTTGTGATGCTATCATAAGTTTTTGGTTAACAAATATTCTTTAGGTTTTTATATCCGTTGTTACTAAAAACATGAATGGAAGAAAATTAGATAATATAATACTGCATGGAAAAAAAGGCTTCCAAACGAGTGCTTCTTTTGCATTCACGAAACATTTAACAGACATGCAACTATATTATACTTCAATCTGAGTGGTTTATAAGCATCATGGTACCCATATCTTATTGTTCTTTTACTACTATGGTTACCAGAACTTGCATATTTTTTTTCAACATTGATTTTCATGATAAGTTCAAGGGTAGTATCCACCGTGGCCACCACCTTCGCCGCTTCCAGCACCACCTCCATAACCCCCTCCGTGTGCGCCTCCACCACCATAACCCCCACCACCGCCGCCACCAGAGCCACCGCCTCCGCCGCCAGCAGCTCCACCTCCATAACCTCCACCTGATCCTCCACCACTACCGTATCCACCTCCATAAGCTCCGCCAGGTCCGGCACCACCACCTCCACCGCCACCACTTCCACCACCACCTCCATATCCACCACCGTGCTCTCCGCCATATCCACCTCCCGATCCAGCTCCTTCGCCACCCCCATAACCCCCACCAGCACCTCCTGCACCACCTCCTCCGCCGCCTCCTCTGCCACCTCCGCCCCCATAACCACCCCCAGGACCTCCACCCCCGCCGTACCCTTCCCCACCCCCTTTTCCGGCTCCTCCTCCATATCCGCCACCGGCAACACCGCCAGAGCCTCCACCGCCTCCACTTCCTCCACCACCACCATGACCACCGCCAGCTGCTCCATATCCCGCACCTGCACCTTCACCTCCACCAGCTCCTCCTCCGTAACCACCTACGCCATGTGCCCCCGCGCCTCCATATCCTCCTCCTCCACCTGAACCTCCACCACCTCCATAACCTCCTCCCGTAACACCAATCGAACCATGGACATCATCGCCAATGCCGTGACCTATACTCAAGAGTAGAGTTCTTGCAGCGGAGCAAATGCCTACACTCAACAGCGCAAAGAAAAGAATGCTGAGAAGTTTGGAAGTAGCCATTCGATATGTAGAAAGTGTTTAAATCCCACACTGACGAGCTTTCAACATTGATGAGATGGGTATATATAGGAGTTGTAGTGGGCCATTTCATTGTAAAATAACATTTTATGTTTTTCCATCTTCTACAATCACCTTTACCTTCCACCTTTGCAATATTCAGAACATTCACATGTTAATAATTTATTAAAAAAATTACTGTATATTATATAAACACTACATAAGATTGCATAACTCCATATTATAAAATTATAATATTGAAGTTTAGAGGAAAAGTATTTTTATAAGAACTAAGATTAAATATGTTTTTTAATACATGTAATTATATATATAGACAATTTAATATATCAAACACTTCATTAATACTTTTATTTTTATTTATTTTTATGACCATGTATCACTTGCCATATTTATAATTTTTTTTCTCTCATTGTCTCATGTTAAATATGCCTTAATGTGTTTTTTTAATGATTAAATTTGTTGTGGTCCCAAGGACACGAGGAGAATAGAATTTTAAGGTGTTGTAATACATGTACATATACACTAAACACTACTACATCCAGTAGTGTGCTTTTGCTGTCACCCATTATTCTCATTAGGCTCATCATCATCATCATGTTCACATATAAATCTAATTTCTACTATCACATAGAGCACTTATTTCGTATTTTTATGGATTTCCGACTCATTCACATATATCATGTTCACACTTAGCACTATGTTCCTCTAAAGGAAATATCATTTTAATAATCTTTACCACCGTATCTATATTTTTAGCACGTTAATCTTTTAATGGAATATTGGAAACTTGAGGGATAAACTAGTATTCTAGTTCTTAATAAGTAGTTGCTGAATACAAATGAAAGAAGAAGAGTGAAGAAAATGGCATATGGGAGTCTCCAATTCTGAGAGATTTAGTTTACACTATTTTTCTTGTCTCTTATTTTGATTCCTGTTACTGGAAGATCTGGTGAAATTGGATAATCTAGAAACCTTAACGGAACCAATTTTCACAACATCAATTAAGAGAACTTGCATTAGTTTTAGGAAAAAAGTTAAACTCAGGATTTTATATAAAATACAGTACTTTAATGCTTGCTTAAGTATTATTAGTTACTTTAAAATTTGTATTTTTTTACCTTCAACTTGTTAAGATAGTAGTTTTCTTCTATAAAAGCTTCAATATTTTAGGATAATTATTTAATTTAAGGATTAAATATGTTTTTCGTGCCTTAAGTATCACACGAATTTGGTTTTAGTCCCTACTCAAAATTTTGATAGTTTTTAGTCCTTATAGTTTTGAAACTCTGACTATTAGTCCTTAAAATTGGACAACGTTAAGTTTTAGTAGATGTGGCAAACGGCGATGTCACGTGAAATACCAGTTGCCCTCTTCACTTTCTGCCACATTGGTTGTTTAAGTTTCGAAATGAGATTAAGTATGTTAAGTGTGCATTTGGTTGAAGCACACTTCGTCATCTCTTATAAATGAGATTTGAAGAAGTTGGGTTCTTCTTTGTCATTGCAGTTGGGGGCAAAGAAAGCTAAGGAGGTACATCTGAAGGTTGGAGTTCGTATTCTTGAGGAGGTAAGTTGATACGTTTTGTTTTGCTCTTCTTCGTGTGAATATAAGGATTGAGGATATAGGGTTTGGGTGGACAAGAAAGTTGATGAAAGGATTTCTTTGTTGTAGTGAAATGAAAGGTGAGAGTGGAGGAAATGGTTGGACGCGAAGGTCAATTGGTTCAGGAAAGTCAAAAAGTTGTGGATCATCTTCACAGTTACCTTCTAAATTGTGTGGTTGTGGTGAAACATTGTTGCTTTTGAAGGCAACTACTCTGAAAAGCAAAGGAATATTGTTTTATAGATGTAGAAATTGGACAGTAAGTGATTAAATCTTTCAGTTCATGTGCTGAATTTTGAATTAATCTTGTGTTATTTTGAGTAATTCAAGTTGTAATTACTTTGAAGATGAAGGAGTTTCTGAAATTGAAGGAAGCTTTGAAAGAAAACGTGAAGAACTTGAAATGTGTTTGGAAAATGAAAAACTTGTATTGGATCTAAGGAAGAAGAACAACAAGCTGAAAAGGAAATTAGAACAAGAGAAGAAAGTTGGGAAAATGATGTTGTTGTTTGTTTTGTCATGGGCGTTAACAATTTTCTTTTGTATTATGTTTTTGTTGAAGATGAATTGTAATTAAGAATTATGGTTGAATAAAATGAGGTACTTGAGTTTGTCTCCAAATTCTGCTTGACTAAATTCTCCAAATAATTTACTTGTTTTGCCACTTAATGGTTAACTTTTTTTCCCTTTAACATTCCACTGTTATTGGTCTTTTGTTGTATGTTAATAAAGAAAACATTTGGCAGCATAAGAAAGTAGAAGCATGCATTATTCCTTGCAGAATCAAAGATGGTTGTCTAAGTAAATGAAAAAACTACAAACAGGCATTAAGAAATTACAGAGCCTTTACGAAATTAACTAACATTAGCTGAAAACCTTCAGGAAATTTTCCATGCTTATAGAAGACATTAAGTCATCATTAAACATTTTTAAACAAGCAATGATAGATAAATAGCTGGTCATCACTAATCATAAATAGCTGGTCATGGTTCACCCACTTCCATCTCCCGGACTTGCCCCCACTCAGAAATGCAAAAATTGAGTTAACTTGGAATTGCCTTTTAAAGTTGACTAAGTAGAGTATCTGTAAATCTGAACTTGGAATAAATAAAGTTAACTTGGCATAATGCAAAGATGGAATACAACAAGAAGTAGGATATAATAGGAAGCGGTCCCATACTATTAAATAAGATAAGTTAAGTGGTCCCTTTCCACTGACAAAAAATATTGTAATAGCAGTACTAAAGTAAGTTAAGTGGTCCCTTACAATTACATATGATGGTAGATGTTAAAAACAACCACTGTACCCACTACTATTGTTCCCTAAGTGGGTGACTGTGACTTATAAAATACATTAAAATAAACGCTTGGCTACAAATAAATCTTCAATTGTACTAGCTTGGGACTCTAGATGTTGGGCAGCCAGAAGTCGTGAGGATATTCTTCTTCCACCTTGGTGACTTGATGCAGGTTCTGCTCCACTGCCACTTCTTCTTCCCCTTCTTGATGTTCCTCCATCTTTTGACGTTGATGGAGCTGGTTATGCTTGAGAACCTCCTGCAGTGGAAGTCGCCTTTGTGCTGCCAGATCCTCCTACACTTGAAGTGGCCCTTGTGTTCTGTAATGGAAGTAAGCGACATTGCAATTATCATAGTGTAAATAATTTTGAATGTGTAAATAAGTGAAGTTGTAAAAGAGTGATTAACCTTTTTCTTTCCCCATTTTAGAGTTGTCAAAATGGGTCACAACCCGCGAGCCAACCCGACCCACCACGGGTTTAAGCGGGGTTAGGTTAGAAAAAAATATATTCTTTTATGCGGGTAAGATTTCAACCCGGCCCGTTTAAACCTGGCTCATGCGGGTTGAACCCGTGGTGGGTCGTGTGACACCCGGGCACGGAGACGAGGGCGGGGAGTGACGCCGGTGCAAGAAGCATGGTGCAGGGGGCACGGAAAAGGAGCGGCTCCTGGCAGCTTCGGGTGGAAGGGGTACATGGATGAATCGAACATACACCGGAATGAGAGGGATCTGGAGACTGTGTAGGTATGGGACTATACGGTTGAAGGATAGCTTAAAGGAATTGATTTGACTACTCATATCACCAAAATGCATTTACTTTTCGATAGCCTGACTCATAAGAACTCCATGGTTAAGCGTGCTTGGCCTGGAGTAATTCTGGGATGGGTGACCTTCTGGGAAGTTTTCCCAGAAAGTGTGCGAGTGAGGACAAAGCACACTGGAAAGCCTGGTGGTGGTCTGTGGGGGCAATCAACGGTCCCTGCGAGTTGCCGGGACGTTACAGGTCGGGTTGGCCCACCAACCCACCTATCTAATTTTATTTTATTGAAATTTAATTTTAATTTTATAAAAAAATATTTATTATTTTGTTTTTGCTTGAAAAAATTATTTAAGTTCCTTATTTTCAAAATTAATAAAACACTCATGTTGGGGAGTGAAATTTGTTTAGATTTGTATTATAGAAAGTTTGTAATTTTTTTTATTTAAAAAAAATTGTAATTGAGTGAGCTAGTGAACCAACCCATTTACCCACCAACCCGTAGTGGGTCGAGCCGGGTTCAAATTTTTTGGCTTGCTAATAAATGAACTGGGTTGGGTTGACCCACTAAGTGACCAACCCGTGGTGAGCCGGGTCGGGTCGGGCTGGGTGGCCCGTTTTGACAGCTCTACCCCTTTTACATGTTCTTACATTATGATCAAATTCATTGCAGCTGCTACACTTCATAACAAGATTCTTCTTTGACAATTTTGTATGACTCACATATTCATCAGCCTACCTTCTTCTTAGTTTTTTAGGCCTCCCAAGGGGTGTTTTATAAATTGGAGGCAGTAGTGCACCAGATTCAGAAATATACAACAGTTGTTGTCCATTGATTGGAACAATTTCAGGGCCATAACAAGTTTCATAAGCCTTTTTCTTGTAATAAGGATGTACATAATCTTCAGGGTTTTCTAGTTTGTAATTTATGGCAGCCACAGCGTGCCTGCAAGGTATTCCTACCAAATCCCAAAAGTAACAACTATATGAATGGTTACTTAGGTCAACTACAAACTTATCCATTATAAACCCATGATTGACTTCAAATTTTGCAGCCCCTGCCTAAGTTGGAATCCAATTTCCACTCTTCTTTACTTCCCTGTCAAGCTTATTTCGTGGTTTAGGCATTACAACTCCTGTATATGTCTTTGCTTTTTCTCTAAGTATTGCAAACCTACTCATAATGTAAGTTCTAATCCATTCCATCATAGTTATGATAGGTTTGTCTCTAGCTAGTAAAATTGTACTATTAAATGACTCAGACAAATTATTTAACAAGACATCACATCTAGGATAACTACTAAATGCATGTTTACACCAACACTTAGTTGAAATAGCTAGCAACCAATTGTAAGAATCAATGTTAACATTGGACAAGTAACCCATTTTCTTTTCCCAGTCCTGTTTAAATGTGTCCTTTGCAGCCCCCATCATAAGTTCTCTAATAAGCACTCCTCCACCAAATTTCTTCTTGTAATTGTTGTACAAGTGCCTTAAGCACAATCTATGTTCCACTCTATCCAAGATGTCATCAAAAATTGTCATTAGTCCTTGTAAATCACTAAAGGTCTTGGTCAATAGTAAATATTGTCATTGCTATGAAATAAAAATAAGAAAACATTAAAATGAAAATACCTTTTGTTGATCAGAAATGAAAACCCAATCAATGCCACCAATATCATCCAGAAGTAGTGTCAAAAACCATATGCAACTTTCTTTGCATTCATTTTCAACCACAGCAAAAGCTAGTGGGAAATATTGGTCATTCGGGTCTCTGCCCACTCCACCAACAACTGACCACCATATGTTGTCTTCAGATGACAACCATCTACCCCTATGAAGGGCCTGCAACTTCCCAAGAACTCTTGCTTACAGCCCTCTAAACACATATAAAATGACCCAAATCTTGGTGGCAAACTTGGTTGGGGTTGATTGACTTTAATTTTAAAGGTTCCAGACTTCACTCTTAGCAATTCACCCACATAATCATATAGACGACCGTATTGTCGTTCTCCATCACCAACCAAAGAATCCAAAGCAATTTGATTGGCCTTTCCAACTTTCCAAGCAGTTATTCCAACACTGAATGACTTCTTAATGTCATCAATGATTTGGTTGACTGTCATGTTAGCTACATTTACAAACTTATCTACTAATACTTGTGCAATCCAGTTTACATTTGCACTTTTGTTTCTAAAAAGCCTTCCACAACTGTGTCGTCCAACCAAGGTTTTGACCCTAAATGTTTGCTTGCCTCCTACCTTGCTAGCCATAATCAGAACTCCATCCCTAATTCGAATATGAATTTCTTGTTCATATCATATCTTCTATACTTTTTAAAGTTGCCCTTTTTCAACATCACATCCTCATCACTATCTACATTTGAATCCAATTCATCACTATTGTATTCTTCATTGATGTCATGATCTCCAACTTCTTCATTCATTATAAATGAACCTTCCTCAACATTGCCTCTTCTAGCCACACGTTTCTTCTTCTTTTTCATTGTATTCCACCTATCCAAAACTGAATTAATGTTTCTACGAACTTGGTCCACACTATCATTCTCAACACCAAACCCATCATCATCATTAGCCATTATGTCTTCTTCACTGTCACCCATACATTCTTCAGCTGAAGTTTCTACTTCCCCCTCAACCACATTCCCCCATTCCTCTTCTTCACGAAGATAATCATGTTCATCACTACTAACAAACTCTTATTCTTCCTCACCCATTTCAACATCTTCATGTTCATCACCACCATCAAACTCTTCTTCTTCCTCACCCATTACAACTTCTTCCTGTTCGTCACCACCATCACACTCTTCTTCTTCCTCACCCATTACAACCTCTTCTTGTTCGTCACCACCATCACACTCTTCTTCTTCCTCACCCATTTCAACCTCTTCCTGTTCATGACCACCATCAAACTTTTCTTCTTCCTCACCCATTACAACCTCTTCATGTTTGTCACCACCATCACACTCTTCTTCTTCCTCACTCATTTCAACCTCTTCCTTTTCATGACCACCATCACACTCTTCTTCTTCCTCACCCATTTCAACCTCTTCCTGTTCATGACCACCATCAAACTCTTCTTCTTCCTCACCCATTACAACCTTTTCATGTTCGTCAGCACCATCACACTCTTCTTCTTCCTAACTCATTTCAACCTCTTCCTGTTCATGACCACCATCACACTCTTCTTCTTCCTCACCCATTTCAACCTCTTCATGTTCCTCACCACCATCACACTCTTCCTCACCCTCTTCTACAGCAACATCACCCTCTTCTAGACCCATTCCACCCTCTTGTACAATCTCAGCCACTTCTTCCTCATGTAAATTAACCTCTTCGTCACCCACTTTGGAAACCACTTCCTCTGTGTTTATGTTTCCTTCATCTGCCACTTCACCACAACTAAGAAAATGAACTTCCACTGCCTCACTAGGAACATGTTGAACATATATTTCTACCTCTTCCTTATTCTCCTCTGCATAGTTAGCCAAGTACAGTGCTTCACTGTCATCACTCAATAATCTCACATTATTCATCAACCTTTGTTTCGACTTCTTCCACCATAGTTTGAAGTCTGCATCATACTTAAATTCTTTAACTATTCCAACTGATTCAAAATACGACCAACGATCCAGATCAAGTCCTTTGATCACGTGTATCTCTCCTCCAACATACTGTAGCCCCTTATTACTAACAAACTTCCCCATGTGATGCAAACAAATGTCGAAAACCATTTCTAGACCTACATTCAAACATCAACGCTTTACGCACAAATTGGAACAATCATAACTGAAAGAGAAAAACAATAGCTTAGCTTACCTTTATGCTTGTCTTTTTCTTTCACGAGCACCGCAAGGACCACCTGGATAGAATGCTTCGAGTGGAAGGTTTCGAGTACAATGCTTGGAGTACAATGCTTCGAGTAAAACTACTTTTCCCAATTGAAAAAATAAACTTTGCCCAATTAAGAACCCTAATTGTTAATCTGATTTCAATCAACAACGTGCCAATCACTTAATCTCATTTCAAAACTTAAACATCCAACGTGACAGAGAGTGAAGAGGGCAATTGGTATTTCACGTGGCATCGCTGTTTGTCACATATACTAAAACTTAACGCTATCCAATTTTAAGGACTAATAGTCAGAGTTTCAAAACTATAAGACTAAAAACCATCAAAGTTTTGAGTAGGGACTAAAACCAAATTTGTGTGATACTTAAGGGACGAAAAATATATTTAACCCTTAATTTAATGTGTAAAACTTCAAAATGTTAACTGAAATTACTTATGTATATTTCATATTATATGAATTTTTTGATACACTAAGATTGAATTAATTGTGTCTGTGGTTCATTTAGTAAAATTGTGAAGTTAATTATGATTGATATATCATGAATGTGGTTGTTGTGTCATGAGACTTGGTTGATTTGGATGACCATGGATTACAAATTGCGGTATTATTTTTTTATCGTGTGGCTATGGATGCAAAATCCACCAAAGATATATGATATATTTTTTTAAATGATCTAATGTCATACTTGTAAGAGTATTCGGATCGACTTAAATGATTATCAAAGCTTGTCTTATCTTTGTTTTTAAATGTTCCACCATGATACTCAGTGATATGCACTCTGCTTCACTTAGTGCCAATACAACCAATACAAAAGATGGAAAATAAAGTTATTAGAACTCAAATGCAAACGGATCTCTTCTACTAGCATTCTTGAACATTTAACTATTATGGTAGCTTTGTTCACGGTTATATTAGTGTCTCAAGTTAAAAAATTGATTTTATGATGTTGTCTTAATTTTATTTTTATTGTAATTTAGTGACTTAAATTGATTGAAATGAAAACAATCTATTATTTATCAAAGGAACGGATGCTGGAAGTAATGTACGACAAGTCGGAGAAATAATTTGATTCAGTATATATCAGCATTTAAAAAGAATATGATTTATGTAATTATTTTACTATACAATATTGTGAATTTTTTTATATACGTATTTCGATAAAGGTAATTTGGAATACTTTTTTAGTACTCAAACAAAATAATTAAGGAATATTATTGGTTGGTTAAGTATGTGGTAAAACTTGACAAAAACAGTAATATTAAGACATGAGATTTATTTTCTTTAGTTAATTATGATGTGTTGCACAATTCTTCCATAATGCATAAATTTTTTTCCAAAATTAGAAATAATATGACACGCACACTCATATTCATTTTAACTAAGATTAATCCGTTGACAATGATTCAAAAAATAATATATGATTAGAAAAATAATACTTCTTGTTTAGGAATAATAAATATATCCACCTTCATATAGTTATTATTCAAATTTATCTCGATTTTAGCATACAATCTCATGTAGGTATATGGATACGAATATATAAGTAATATATATTTTTTTTCAAATTAGTATAAAAATAAAAATGAATATATGCATGTTTTGTGAATTTTCACCGTCAGTGTCATCCTCGTATCTATCTCGCTTTAAATTACTTAAAAAATATCAGGTATCTTAACAAATTTATGTTGATTGTTCTCTCTTTACTTTCATTTCATTTGAGAAACTCTTGATTTTTTTACACAATTTTCTATTAAAGCAAATAATTTTTCACATTTAATTATTTATACAATTTTTAAAATTTTTTATTTATTATTAGTTTTTATTCACATATGAGAATATATGAATTCCAAGTGTTCATTTGTGTAAATTCTTAAAATGTGTTTCCACCTGAATTTGATTAATTGATAATGCAACGTTTCTTTTAATTTAAAAAACTATTTAATTAATATTTTAAATAATAAGGATGAGTATTAGTATAAGTACAGTATTTTTTTTTCGAAGTAATGATTAAAAGCCAGTGGGTTGGTGTAAGTGTTACAGATATATGAGTCGTCTTACTTTAATACCATGAAGCTGGTTTGGTGACATGAGTATTTTGCAGATCGTATATGAAATGGTTGCGTGGGACCCCTCCATTTTCTTCTGTTTCTTTAGTGGGTACACTTTTTTTTCTGTCCACAAAAACCTTACTAGGATTAATTTTTTTATTAAATAATTATTTTATCCACAATTTCACTTTTTCTAGACATTGTAGTGCAAGGACTTGTGCCGAATTTCTTCCTCTTTAAATTTTGTTTTCACACAATTCAACTCTGTCCAATATCTCAGTACCCAATTTTATCTTCCACACTATAGTTTGATGATTATTATAAAACAATACATGTTATTCGTATCATGAATCTATGCTTAATTATTAGTTAGAATTTATTAAAAATTAAAACAGCATATATGTTAAGTGAAAGGAAAGACATTAAAATTTATAAACCCATTATATTTTATAAAAGGGAGTGTCGTCACATAGATGTCAAGTATAATTGTGTTCGATGATCGAGAGTTTAGTAGATTAGTTAAGGATGAGGGGTTAAATGGGAGCAATAGAAGGAACAAAAGGTTATATATACTCAAATAGAAGCTGAAAAAAAAATCTGAAATTGAAGATGAAAGGGTGGAACAAAGAGAAGTTTGGAAATATAGATATGAATGGATAAAACAAAATATAATAGATATAATGATATTTTTGTAAATAATTAAGCAATATTCATGTCTAATATTACTGCATTAGATATAAACATATTTAAATGTACCAGTGGTACCGGGTGGTAGATAGGCCAGACAATCGCGTTAGACCAGACGAGCCAGATGAGTAATCAAGTGATCGGTACAACAACCGGACATTCGACAACATAATTTTACCCAACCATCCAGCATACAGGTCGGCCGGGCATACAGTTTATTGCGCATAACGACCATATGGGCCGGCCGAGACTTTTACCTAAACCCCGACTAGGTACACAATGGCCGGCCGACTAACCTAGGAGTAGAACCCGGAGGACTGGCCAGCCATACTGCTAATTAAGCTAGTTTAAGGTAAGTAGAGATTAGAAGCTATTCGGCTGAGTTTGGGCCGTGATTAACTTTTCACTAATCCGAAACCCATAACGAAAACTATAAATACAGGTCCAGGGTGAGTGGTAGATAGGTTGCATTCATTGCACATTTATTACTATTCGATAGAAAAAGTCATTGCTCTCAACTGACTTTGGCATCGGAGAATCTTGTGCAGGTCTCCCACCCTTGGATCAAAAGGGAAATTAAGGAACAAGGACAGAGGATCGGATATACGCAGCACGAGTATAGGAGGACGTGGAGATTTAAGGTAACACAGCCCTACACATCCTAAACATTTAAATTCAAGTTTTTCTTTCATATCTCTTTTTTCATGAAAATGATATTTTCTTATTTGACAATGAAAAGAATGACTTTTTTTTCTTATTGAAACTACGATTCTTAAATCAACAATACATCATAAATAATAAATGTTATAATAAATGAATAAGATAATATGTTTCATGAATAGTGTTTGTTTAAAGTATTTGTGTGAAAATATCCTTTATGAGTCTAGAATTCATCAAGATTTTCAGTCTTGTCTTATGATTTCCTAACAAATGATTAGTCACCATAATTCCTCGTTAGTTTTCTTAAATGTGCTTCTTAGACTAATTTTATCAACTTAGATGTCTCATCTTCTCTTCCTAAGTCAATACATTGGTTGAGGGAGGTGTCCTTATTTGTTATGGGTTGTAAAAAAACTTGTTTTACAAGGACACTTGGTGTTTAACAAAGAATTATGGCATCTTTTATGGTTTGTCATCATTTGGAGGATATATACAGAGATAGAGAAAAAGAGAGAGTCTGTAATGGAAAGATGTGGTGCAACAATTCAAGTAGTTTTTTACTAACAAGAAGAGATGTTTCATGTTCATCCAATGATGGTGTTCCAATCCTGGAATGTATATAAGAAATATGACGGGTGATGTCAGATAAATGAATCAAATATCGAATAGAAAAATATCTTTTTAACAATTTTTTTGACAATTTTTTTACAAATAACATATGTTCTAACTTGTGATTGATTCGTTTTAAATATATGGATCAATAAAATAATATTGTCAAACAAATCGTTAAAATATCATAATCCTATTGAATAACTTGGGGGTTTTATCTTGTTCGCATTATATTGTCAAACAAATCGTTAAAATATCATATCAATAATAAAATTTTCCTTGTTCGCATTATCGTCTTTTCCTTTCTCTTCATCGTTTTCTCTTTTGTTCATAATCAATCACACATATCAATGTCCACACAGGATGGAAGAATTTTGAGATGTGATATGTAAAGGATGAAGTATAATTAGAAGATAGAACATATTTTATTAAATATATGTTAATAGAGTCATTTTATTTTATGTGTATGAGTTTTGAGTAATATATACAAATACTATGTGTAGATAGTAACACTTCTATATAGTCATTAGAGATAACCTTGCATTATTATATATATATATATATATATATATATATATATATATATATATATATATATATATATATATATATATATATTATGTGTGTGGGTGTTATATTACCTTGTATCATTAGAAAATAAAGAAATATAGAGGTACATAATAAACATATTTTATCATTACACTAGTGCAATCAGAGGCAATGACACCGGTTACTTTTGCCTATAGGCACCGGTTATTGACCCGAGGCATAAGAAGATGAGGTAAAAAGTCTCCACTTTTATGCCTTGACTGTGAACCGAGTCAAAACGATGTAGATTTAACCTCTGTTTAAAAGGAACCGAGGCAGTATGGTCACCCGCCGACCACCGCCGACCACCACCACAAGATCGCATATCTTAGCCATAGCAATCGAAAGCCATATACAAAACCCATATCTCAGCCATCACCAGATACCTAGCCCTTCACCCTCGTTGTCGTTGGAGGTCACTCGCACAGTTCCCCTTTGCGTCGTGAATCAGGAAGACCAACGTCCTCGCACAGTCACCGCGACCTCGCCGCACCATCGTTGCGCCGCCACTAGCCACCACGAGCACTGTTGCGGGCCACCACGAGCACGATTGTGAGGCACCACGAACGCCGCCTGTTGCCCATTCTCTCACTGTGCGACAAAGCAGCAACGGAAAAGAGAAGGGGAGCCTCCCCTTTGCGTCGCGAATCAGGACGACTGACGTCCTCGCACAGTCATATCGACCTCGCCACACCAGATCGTCGCGCCTCCACAAGCCACCACGAGCGCCGCTGCGAGCCACCACGAACGCCTCCTGTCACCTTCTTTCACTGTGCGGCGAAGCAGAGGAAAGGAGAAATGATCCTTTGCGGTGAAGAGAGATGGAAAAAGAGAAATGGCAGAAGCTGTGCGGGATGTAGAGAAAGAGGAAAGTATTCGAAATGGCAGAAGCTTTTTGAAGTATATGCCTCGGGTACCCATTTAACTAAGGTCATATTGTGCACATGCCTCGGGTTCCTCACTGAACCGAGGCAATATATCAGGGTTCAAAAAGTTGTCAGGCTCAAAAGTTAAATCTGCAGAAATTTTTAGAGTATTAAGCACCGGTTGGTTCTTTAACCGAGGTCATATGGTGTATATGCCTCGGTTCCCATATAATCGAGGCATAAAAGTTCGATTAATCTACGAAAATGTCATCGCATTCTGATAGACTTCGCTTACTCCTAAACCGAAACCTATTGTACGAATTTAAATCTTTTTTTTACTAGTATTATACTTAGACTAAAAACAACGAGTTTAACTTTTTTTGTGATTAAAATTAAACTGAGTATTTTTCAGCTTCAAATATTTAAATGCTTTTTAAATATATTTATCTGGGACTAACTAAAGATGGTAAATAAATTTGTTCTTATCAATATTGTTTGAATTTTGACACAAAATCTTTGCATTCACTGCATTCTCATACATATCTTGATATTCATTCCTCTTATTATCCTCATTCTCATTTAAATAAATTAGTACCTAAAACTTTAAAAAACTTATATATAGTTCATCCTTTACATATCATCTCTCTTTTATTGTTTATATAATTACTTTTATTTTCTAACTCATTATCGTGTAATTTTAATTATTACTGTAATTATATAAATACATATATATTATTTATCACTATCTAACATACACTAAATTATTATTAGTTTGATTTTTTTTTCTCTGTGTAATTTCATTCAAATCTGTATTATAATATTTAATAGTGTGTAAAAAAGAGATTTCATTCAAATTTAGAGGAAGAAAGTAAAAAGCCATTTGAATATTTGTTTTGTTTTATAATTTTTTTAAATATTTTTTAAGTTTATCATCTTTGTTTCATTAAAATTTGGAAAATTAATAAAGGTTCTAAATGCCATGAATTTTTATTTACGTGTAATGGTGTAATATTTTATATAATTTTTTTCACTTGTTTGATACTCTAATTTCACTTAATGAATTAAAAAAGTAATATTAATTATTTATATATAGTGTTTTTTTTAAAAAAATTGCTATCTATTAAGTATACTTTTTTAAATAAGTGTTATCTATTGTTCCGCACACTCATAGATAGTGTTTATTTAAAAAAACGTTATCTATTGGATGTTATTTATAGATAATTTTGTGGTAGTATTGTAATTTCTAAATATTTGATATTGAAAAAAATGAGAATATGTCATTTTGATACTAAATATTTCTAAATGTTTAAGGTATTTTAGATGTTTTAGAGCGTTCGTAGGTACATTTTTGAGTAATTGAGTTTGACTTGATACTTAAGGAAAATCATGTACATAATTAGTATCTAGGTTAGATAATATAAATCCATAGAGAGTGTCTAACTTTTCACAATGAAGACATGGGTTGCTTTAAGGATTCAAGTTTTACTTAAGAAATTTGTGCTTGACTTTATTTTCTCTTTTGTTTTAATTTTGATTTGACTTGTTCAATGGTATATGATTATGATTAGTTGAGTACCCAATTGGAGTTTCTTTATATTAATTGAAATTCTAAGTTTAGATTTTGTTATTCATTAGTTTAGGTTTTGTTTTTCATTCACTCATTAGCTTTAGTTAGATACATTCATTACTAATTAGTTTAATTTCTTCTTTTTTTAAAATTTCATTTCAAATTCCCCATCTTGTTTTTTAGTAAATAAAATTTAGGATCTAATTTTACAATTCCAAACTTAATAGGAATCAAAGTATGTGAATGGATATCCTAAAAACCCCTATACTACATTAGTAAAAATTAGGTTTTATTATGTTTTATAAGCGACAAAGAAACAGTTTAACATTACCTAAAATATCTAATAATTTAAGATATCTAACCCGATTTAATTTTTAACTATCAATTTAGTAGATATTAACTTAAATAAATGTTAAAAGCATTAAAATAACGTTGACTAGACTAATCGTAAATCAATATTTTCTCAATTAAATTTAAATATTACTTAGGTAAATAATAAGGTAACCCTATACTTACTCTATATTCATAAGTTACAAATACATATTTAATTTAATTTCATCAAATATATAGAGTAACTTTACAGGTATGATTATATTAAGGAAATGAAGGCATTGAAATATAATTAGCGCATGATAGTATAACTCTTTAAATATTGCAATAAAAATATTTTTTATACCCTTTTCAGAAAATTTGGTAAGCAAAATTAAAATTCTTTAGGTGATATTTATCTAGTATATATCACAGCTTAATCCGTTGAGTAAAATTTTATTTCACCGAGCAAATTTCAGAAAAGAAAATATGATTTCTATCTGAAAAGAATAATTAATGAGCAAATTTGTCTAGAATTTTCTTTTTCCTTAAAATTTTGGATGATCTTCATTAGACAAAAAGATATGTTTCGCTAAGCATAGTTATTAAAATTTAGTTGATGAGTATTATGGGTGCTATACATGTGGAAATTGCTATGAACAAAGATTGGAGAAATATTTGGTTAGTGTGATTCAATGGTTGGTTAGTGAATTAATTGTAGGCATATTGTTTGTAGAAATGAGACTTGGGCTTCACTTTTGATATGGCCCATACAAATTCTCATCAAATAAATTTGAGCCCACATTATTTGTAATCCAAATACTTGAAATGTGTCAAAATTGTGAGAGTCAAGAACATCACATAAATCCTATCTCCTATAAAAGCCTTTTCTATTTTTCTGTTAGTGGTTATTATAAACTGTAAAATAAAATACAATTGGATTTATCTTACAGTAAATTAATTCTTATAATGCAGTTGAAGTATGACAAGGGGAAAAAAAATTACAAGGAAACAATTGAATTTATCTTACCCTACTTCCATACTACAAACATAAAAAAGTTCTCTATAAATTTGTATCATATTTGCTTTCGTACGATATATATAATTTTGATTTTAATGAAACTAAATTTTAGATTATTGTTAATATAAAAGATAGCCATAATAATGATTATCATAATTTAGTGAAAAAACATGGATAGGTAAGAAAAACAAATCTACCCACCTTTCTTTAACAATATTATTCCATATCTATTTAATAAATTTTCATTTTTAATAAATAACATTAATTAAAGGAAAATGATACTTGAACAACCATTTTTGACAACATTTAAACACGTGCACACGTGTCAAAATCTGAGTGGTCCATTTTCATTTAATTTTTCCAACTGGACCACTCAGATTTTGACACGTGTACGCGTGTCTAAATGTTGTCAAAAATGGTTGTTCAAGTATCATTTTCCTTAATTAAAAGCTGGTTTGTATTTCCTTCTCACTTGTTCACCTCTACCTCTCTTTCTCAGTGGGTCTGTTTTCTTTCTATCAACGATTTGCAAGGACAGTTAGGTAGCAAAGAAAACAAAAAGGGGAAGTTAACAAAAAGTAAAGAAATTGAAAACTCAAAAAAAGGAGTTATATATGGTTAAACCCGCTTGTCCCTCTCAGTTTCATTCCCGTTTTATTAAAATCCACAATTGAGTCCTAAAAAAATGCTAATTTGAATCAATTGGATCTCTGCCGTTAAATTGACTTAACGGGTTAAGATTTTGATGAAGTGGGAGGTTGACGTGGCAAGTTTTTTAAACATGTCATTCACAGATCTCTACGTGGAATTTACAAACATTTTAACATTTTGATTAAAAAATTTAAAAAAAGAAGTCACCTTCCATTACAGTCAAGCACCACCCAAAATCATCATCAGAGAACCCAATCGCGCCTCAGAACCACCATCATCTTCCTCGTGCACCATCAACCTGCAATCAAGTAACCACAAAATCAAAATCATGACTCCACCATGTTCGCTTTAATTCATCTCCTTCCATCTAGCACCGCGAGGGCAAATCGCCACCATGACCAATGTAACCAGCGCTCAAGCTCTTCGCATCACAACCGAACTCATCATCATCTATTTTCTTCTCCATTAAATCATTTGAAACCTGTAAAGAGAAAACAGAATCACAAATCTGAAAACCCCCAAATTAGCCACGAACCCTAAATCGTGTTGGACACAAAACGCGAGACTTTCGAATCTCCATGGTGACCAAAGGAAAGATGAAGGAAGAAATCGCCTGGAAGTACTTTCAACAGCTGATCAACACCGTCAACTTCTGTAAATCATGATGATAGTCGTACCTATCAACAAACAGTCTTGGGAAAGAACTGATACTATATCCATCAGGGTTTTCCCTCAATATCTTACTCAAGTTATTAACAATCTTCTAATATATTCTTTATAGGCATCCCCTTATATTTAGTCTCAATATCAGTTTTAGAAACTCAGAGATTTAGGAATATACTCTTATGTTTAGATGATTTTTGCAACTTGGATTGTGACGATATGCTCAGAAAGAGGCATCTCAAACCATTTGCATCCTGAGATTGGCCCGTCAATGAGTTCCCTTGAACTGGTTTAATTACTCTGAAAGGAAATATTTGCGACGGGATTTCCTCCAACCACTTTTTCTTTGATATTAACAGCTCTACCAATTGAAGAATATCTTCTTCAACAAGAGATCTTAAAGCTGGGGGTCCATCCTTTAGCAATTTATACGCCATATCCTCCCTGATACAATCAAATGAGTATGTTAGTAACTCTTTAAAGTGGTACCTACATAATGATATCATATAATAAAATATCAAAATGGTCACAGAACTTACAGAAGCAGTTCACGGTGAGAATGTAGGGAGCGATGAAAGGGAGGAAGGGGAAGCTGGGGATGACAGTGGAGGTTTGCGACAGTGGTGGAGTTTTTGAAACCCAATTTTTAAAATATTTTTTTTATCAAATGCCATGTATAATGGTCTCTTAATGTCACGTTTAAAAAATTATCTAGGTCAATATCATAGGTCATAAAAAATTTAACCTCGTTAAGTCAATTTAACGATAAGAGCCCAATTGATTCAAATTAACATTTTTAAGGCTCAATTAGAGCTTTTATTAAAACAGGATTGAACTGGAAAAAATTCACAAAAATAAGAACAGTTTAACATACATATATATTAATTATCAATTATTTGTTACTAATTATTATTAATACTTTATTATATTTATATTTTATTAGTATAAAATAAGTAATAAAAATAAAAATATTAAAATTATAATATTTTATTAATTTAAAGAATTTATTTTTTGGTATTTTATAAAATAATTATTTTAAGATTTATATTCTAAATATATTTTTTTATGCATTAAAATTTTATGATAAAATATTTATTTCAATACTACTGTTCTAAAATATAATGTTTTTATTTATTAATATTTCATAATTTTATTTCAATTTAACTAAAATGTTTTAAAATTATTTTATACATAAAATTATTTTTAATTCATTCATCAGTTTTAATTCATACTGATTCATTATACTACTTACTTTTTTATGCTGTCGCATATACTTATTAAATAATACAAACATATAATGGTATTATAAAGTCTTTAACACTTATAATATTTAATTAAAGATATTAATTAATTATTTCCAGTATTTATATAATTAAATATAATATATTAATCATAAGAGGATTTATTTTTATCACTCTTACTGTAAGCCAATTTTAAGTTTTTCTTATCTTTTTACGCTTTTGTTCGCTTTAAATTAATGAAGTGTTCATAGAAAAGAAAAACGTGAATTTGCGAGATGGAGTATGTTTATTTGACTAGATAAACGAAGATTAAGAAGCTTAAATTTGGTCACTTGCTAAAAAGCTGAAATTTAGAGTGATTTGGTCTGAAATCTCATCACTGGTTTGAAGAAGACGAAGATGGAGAGTTCTTGAAGATGAAGAAGATAAAGATCAGAGCTTGAAGGAGTTAAAGAGTTGTATTTGGTTCCCATGTTAGGGTATTCGGTTCCAATGGAGAGAAGAAATCAAGGTTGTATTCGGTTCAAGTTAGGTGAAAAAATTGAATTATGACTGTATTCAGTTCCAATATTGAAGTATTGGATTATGAGAATAAATGTGTTTCATGGTTGTATTTAATTTCTGTTGAGTTTTATTGAGTTTCCCTCACATGTATTCTCTTCACCTTACACTTGTCTTCCTTTTGTTTTTTCACACTGCCAGTATGTGGAAACTAAAATCTTTGTTTTGCAGTAATGGATTAGGTTAGATACATATTGGCAAGCAAGTTCTGCCTTTAATTCTAAACAAAAAGTGGAATTTAATGGCAATTTAAACTCTGTGATTGCTAGGTAATGCGCTTCTTTACCAACCCTCGCAAGCCTATGATACTTGCCCTTGCCAGACACCAGACCTAAAAACAACATCACAACTTTGGTAAAAGCATATGTGGAATGTCGTCCACTTCCACAGCTTGCCTGTATGAAATTATGAATATTACGTTAAATATATTAGAGTTAAGGTTAAATTATAATATTTATAAAATATATAAATTTATTATTAATAAAAAAATAAATTAATTATTTAATAATTTAAATCAAATTTATCAAAAGTAATAATTTAAAAAATAAATTTTCAGTCATTTTAAGTTTAAAAACAGGAAAAAGTAAACTAGAGTTCGAGTTTCTTATTTTCGTAATGATATGACAAAATGAAAGTTAAAATTTGGTTCCAAATCATTGTTACTTTCAATTTTCTTCCTTCTCTTCTTCTCTGTTGTGGTCTTCGATTTCTGCTTTTTCATATCTTTCTTTTTTCATTTATCTCTCCAATTCATTTATAATACATGTTTTTGTTGAATTTTACGTTCATTTCAATGGAAAATTTATCAATAATTAAAAAACAAAATATCCAATTCAAAATATTTTGAAACAAAAATCTATTAACCTAAAACTCAAATAACTATCAATTTCAAACATCAAACAACTTTCAACCAAAACACTATTCCCGCATAAAAACTAAAATCGTATGATTTTACATTCAAATTATCTATCCTAATGTTTTATCAAAATCATAAATAACTTTAAACAACGAAAGTTAAACTTTAAACAAGAAAACCACTGCATTAGAGACTAAAAGCAGAATATATAAACATGACCAAATTTCGATATAATTTTAAAGAAGCAAAAATGATGATATTTTTCATTTAACTTTAAAATTAATGATAAAATCATAAGAAAAAGAAAAATAAACAGATAAAAATTATCCTTAGTTACTAGTGTAAGGTGTGATTTATTTCGAGATGAGATATAAAAGAAAGAATTTACAAAGAATGATTTAAATAGACATGATAGCAAAAAAAGAGAATAAATAAATGAATAAAATAAGGAAAAGATGAAGCAGTGGGCTTGACATAATTAACATACATTAGACCGTAATGATTTAGATTTTGAAAAGTTAACATAAACTTTACACAATTATTAACTACTAAATTATATATATGTTATCTTATCACAGATTTTAGTCTTTTCTTTCACTCATAAACTTTGTATCCTACATAGACTCGCAATAAGAACTTAAAAGTAAACATGTCTACTTTCACATATTACCTTAATTCATGCACGTTATGTCTTGTGGATAATTTCAAACACAGTAGAATATATGTTAAGTATTAGTTCAAATATATATATATATATATATATATATATATATATATATATATATATATATATATATATATATATATATATTTAGAAATTAGTTTAAACTTTCTAATAATATACTTCTTACTTTCAATATAGTATATTTTTCATGAATTAATATCTCCATGAATGAGTCAACCAAACAGTATTTTAAGAATTTTATAAGAATTAGTAAAATGTACTTTTTAATTTTTTGAGCAGCATAACTTTAACATTAGCTACTAATTTGTCACTGTAGAGGCACTGAACTCAAAAAGGAGTCAACGGTTCACACGCATTTGAAAGATGAACGCAACGAAGTCACGATAACTATTAGTCATAATAACTATTAGTCAATGGTGGTGTGCCATTGGAAGACGTGTCCTCCAAGGTGCATGTTGTAAGTGGTGGTCCCATGGAAGCTTTCTTTAAAAAAAAAAATCTACAAGTTTAGAACAAATTAAAATTATATTTTAGTGATCAAACCAATTTTCGTTGGCTCGTTGGGACATTTTCAGAACTTCCTTTATGCAAAATATTTCACTTACAAAATGAAGAATTTTTTTATTACAACAATTATGCTAAAATATTTCTTTTATATATTTTTAGAAGTTGTTTCATATGACTCTAAATTTATAATCGAAATGCATAAATAGTTTAGAGCCTAATCTTACACATGTCATCAAATCATTGAATCAGATTATTTGTCTTCTTGGTTAATGGATAAGAAAGATAAATATTTGTTATATTATAAAGCATTGGTGAATTTATTATGGAAAAAATACTAGCTTTTATTTTACTACATAACATTTATACTTCTATTCTGTAATAAGTATCTTAAATTTTTTTTTAATTCATTATTAATTTAGAGTTAGTGTCCATAGTGGAGAAACAACTTTCAACTACCATAAATAAAGATAATAGAAAAATGTACGTTTTAAAAAAAATATAAAATTGTAAATAAAAATACAATTTCAACTGAAAAATGTATGAAGAAACAACAAATTGAACAAAAGAATTGTTATTAAAAGGTTAAACAGGGAAGCAACAACAATTGATTTGAGAATCATAGTTAAAAGTCCTTTTCAATTTCAAAAAGCGTGAACCTTTTCTTTCTAGCATTTTCACTTTCCTTTAGTCTACCTCAATTTTATTTAACCATTGATGGTCAAGTTCATCTTCATCTCATGTGGTCGTTTTCATTATTCGTCGTTGTTCTATTGTGTGATAATCTTTGTCATCATGTGTTGTTATGTTCACAATTAGTCTCCCATAATGTCATTGGGCCTCAGATCGTCACATGTACCTTCCTTTCCCCTGATGGTCTGCCATGATACTGCATTTGAACCAGAAGTCATTCTCCCTGCACCTCACCATCCTCGTCCTGCACCTCCAAAAAAAATTATAATTCCAAAGTGTGCCCTTGTCAGTCAACGAGGAAAGAAAAAAATACTGTGGTTAAAAAGTTTAGTAAAATTTTAAACCCTAAAACTTTAACTCCTCTTCTTCTTCCCTCCTCATCTCACTCCCTGCCGCATCTCACACAGCAGTGAAACCCTACACCTACACTCCCTCCTTCCTCCCTCTTTTTCTCTCCGTCCTTTGTCTCTGCCATCCCACGGTGCTTTGCTCGCGTTCCTCATTTGTTTTCCTCACAGATCTGAGCTGGCATCCAGGTTAGTACCATCTTGTTGTAATATATTTGTTTGCTGTTATGTGCTGGGTTCGGTTCGTGGGTCGTGTTCGGAGAGCTCGCTGGAGAAAGGATCATAACCAAGGTTAAACGCAGTTCGAACTGCGGTAAGCACAAACCGCAGTTCGATCTGCGGCACACATATAACCGGGGCACACCGGACTTCGATCTGCGGGAAGGAGAACAGAGGCCGGACTTCGATCTGCGGCAAGGAGAAGAGGCCGAACTTCGATCTGCAGCAAGGAGAACAGAGGCTTTGAGACTTAGTTTTTTAATTAAATATCTATATATATTCATAATAATATATGTGATCTCCAGGCTTTGATTTGAATGTGTGGTTGAAATCTCTGTTCGTCTTGTTGCCATATATATTGCTTATGATATTTTTTTTTCAATTGTTTATTTTTTTTTCATTTCCACTGTACCTAGTAGATACTAATGTAAAATGATTTTTTTATACTAGATGATTTTTTAAAATCTGTGTTCACCGACGCACAGTGTCTTCTTCCTCTTCCTCCTGCCGTCACACGGTATCTCCAAATCTTCCAACAGCACTACCACCACCCCGAGAATTTTAACCACAAATCAAATCCAATTACGATGCAGTAAACCAATGAAAAGTGAAGAAAAATAACTTGCTGCTACAGTGCAAAACCAAGAACAGGGCACCTCAGGGTTAATAACCAACAAATATTTTTGTGGTTGGGAGTTAGGAAAATGGTTGGAGGTTAAAAAAATTAAATTTATTAATTACCGTTTTGACTTTTCATTAAATGAAGGGCAAATAGGTAAATTTGGGGGTGCAGGATGAGGTGAGGGAGGTGTATGAAGATTCACTCTTGAACCAGTCCCAGCACTGCTGCAAGGTTCAAGGTGTGGTCACACGAGTTGAAGCGCCACATCAATCTAATTGTGTTCCCTCAGTGCCAACACACCTTTGATCCAACATCATCATTGCCTTAGTGCTCACGCCCCTCCCTCATCTACTTACCATTTTCGGTTCTTTGGGATTGCATTATCAGTTGTTTAGGTCTCCAATGTTGTGTAACTTTTTCTATTAACATTGCCACTCTCCATTTCGGTTAAATTTTTTTTATTGTTTGTTTTCAATAATTTTATGTTATTAGCATTTATGATTTATAAAATAGATATAATTTAAATTTAAGTTATATTTTATTTAGTGTTATAAATATATTTTTGTTGAATCAAATGTTATATTTATGTTATTATTATGTTATGAAGTTCCCTTCTAACAAGGGAACAATATGCACGGTCCACTAGGATCAGAAGACTGCTCGGGAGTACTATGTGATAGGGTTGATGGTTGAACACTACATATTTCCCAAGAAGATCAAACGCTCGGAGGTGAAAATGATTGACCTCGACCTGCGCACAGATACGAAAGATAAGATAAAGTCACAAGGTGACATCAAATCGTTGAGCCTTAGGAGGAAGGAAGGTCAGGTTATGAACGTGGGAAGTTCATTGGGTCAGGAGCAAGAGAGAGCCCTCGAAAAGAACAGGAGAAAGCCCTCAAAAAGATGTTGAGAGCCAACAACAACATTTTCACCTGGATGATAGCTAACATGTCGGGTATTCACCCGAGCGTCTCACTTAAGCTGACATTGTTCAAAGAGGCGCGACGAGTCGCCTAAAAGAAGAGAATGTTGGGAGAGGAGAAGAGGAGATTTGTAAAAGCTGAGGTGAAGAAGTTTTAGGAAGCAAGTTTCGTTCGGGAGGTAATGTACATCACATGGTTGGCTAACGTAGTGATGGTAAAGAAGGTGAACGGTTAGTGGAAGATGTACATAGATTTCACTATAATCTCAACAAGGCCTGCCTAAAGGATGCATATATTTTGCCAAGAATTAATGGCCTGGTGGATGGTGCTTCAGGCCACTAAATCTTGAGTTTTTTGGATGCGTATTCTGGTTACCACCAAATACTGATGTACCCTCGTGATCCAGAGAAGACAATCTTTATCACCAAGCGAGCTAATTATTGTTATGATGTTATGCGCTTTGCCTTAAAGAATGCAGGAATCACTTACCAACAACTTATGGATAAAGTCTTCCACAACCAGATAGGAATATGCATGGACGTCTACATGGATGATATGGTAGTGCAAAGCCGGTCGATAGAAGGCCACATCAAAGACTTGTAGGAAGTCTTTAGTCAGATTAGAAAATATAGATGCGTTTGAACCCCACAAAGTACATGTTCGACATAGGTATAAGCAAGTTCTTAGGTTTCATGCTCATCATACGGGGCATTGAAGCCAATCTTGATAAGCAACTATCTTGGAGATGAGGATCTCTCAAAATCTTAAGGAGGTTCAACGACTTGTTGGTCGTCTAACTTCTTTATCCGGTTCATCCCTTTGTTAGTCGAGATGATACAACCAATTTTGAAGGTCATGAAGAAAAACATTGCGATTAAGTGCAATGAGCAATGTGAAACCACATTTGCAAAAATAAAAACTATCTTGGCCAGTCTAACCTTCATGGCCCAAACCTCCATAGATGCTTGTCCAGGCAGTCGACCCATTATACTTGTCGAAAAGGCAAAAGACCTTCTGTCTATATCGTTTGCACCAAGTTACTCGCTCGGCTCATGTTATCCGACCAAGAGATTTACTAGATGTTCTTAATTGATAGCACCATCCAAATTCCATGATAACCGAATAGTCATTGTACAACACTTAAATATCAATTTTTTTCGTGAAGATAACTTTTCTAAACATATTCTAGTATTAATAACACTTGAATAGTACTAGCAATCAAACTTTAATACCATGTAAATATTATAATAACAACATAATAACTCAATTTAAATAAAGATAAAAAGATAAACATAATTAACAGCGGTTATATAATTATTCTGAAGAAAATAAAATTATAATGTCTCTCTCAATTCAAAGACAAAATAATGATACCTTCTAAAAATAGAATAAATTACTAGTAAAAAAACCTTTAAAAATAACTATTTTTCTCTTTTTAATTTTTCTCTCTAACACACTAATACATCTAAAAGAAAAAAGAAATAATTAAATATATCATACGTTAAAAACTTATATTCCTTTTATATAATAAGAGAAGCAATCATCAAAATATTTTTTTCCTGATTAGGAGCTTCATCTCACATGTTTCACCTGTTGATAGTTTCAATTGGCACGTAGTGAATGTCCTATATGCAATATTGATATTCTTCACTTCTATTTCTATGGAGTCCTCGATCTCTTAAACGAATACCATGTTTACTTAATGATAAAGGGCCCCAACCAATGGCAACAGATGTGGTGATATAATCTTTATCTACAGTTCTCGTAAGTAAAATCTGCAACAATAATAGAAACAGATATTTAGATGATGTTGATGGATAATTTTAATATAAGATATATTTAAATAATAGTTATGAGAATATGATTTTATGGATCTACATCAGTTGATATTGAATATTAAATTGATAATAACCATGTATAAGGTGCAGAGGAGTATATATACACTAGTGCAGAAACGGCTTTTCACGTCTCCCAATAGATGTCTGTTCAACGAATCCCCAACGTCTATAATTGACCGGTGGCATAATAGTAAATAAGTGGAACTATAGACGTCCGTCCGTGGTCGACACGGACGTTTATAACATTATAGACGTCCGTCCCAAGGGGACGGACGTTTTAAAGGCTGCCGTAGTCAATCTCTGAACGTCCGTCCTGGGTCGAGCTGGACGTTTATAACATTATAGACGTCCGTCCCAAGGGGACGGACGTTTTAAAGGCTGCCGTGGTCAATCTCTGAACATCCGTCCTGGGTCGAGCTGGACGTTTATAACATTATAGACGTCCGTCACAAGGGGACGGACGTTTTAAAGGCTGCCGTAGTCAATCTCTGAACGTCCGTCCTGGGTCGAGCTGGACGTTTATAACATTATAGACGTCCGTCACATGGGGACGGACGTTCTAAAGGCTGCAGTAGTCAATCTCTGAACGTCCGTCCTGGGTCGAGCTGGACGTTTATAACATTATAGACGTCCGGCCCAGGGGGACGGACGTTTTTAAAGGCTGCCGTTGCAATCCTTGAACGTCCGTCCTGGGTCGAGCTGGACGTTTATAACATTATAGACGTCCGTCCCAGGGGGACGGACGTTTTTCAAGGCTCCTGGAACGTCCGTCCTAAGCTGAGCAGACGTCCGTGCGCGTGGCAAGTACGTTCACTAACCTCGAACGTCCGTCCTGGGAGAGCCCGAACGTCTGCCCCTCAGAACGGACGTTCAGAGGACTGACAGAGTGGCTGGGGAATGATTACTTTAAGTCCTCTGAACGTCCGTCCTGTGGGGCGCGGACGTCTATAATATTATAGACGTCCGCGCCCCACAGGACGGACGTTCAGAGGACTGAAATGTAGTTGAATCGTTTAGGGTTTTCATCAGAATTTTAGACGTCCGTCTTGGGACGGACGTTGATAATATTATAGACGTCCAAGCCATGGGAACGGACGTTTAAAGTCCCGCGAAATTCAAATTTTAAATTCGTTACACGTCATATTAGTGGCGGGCCGGACGTCTATAATATTATAGACGTCCGGCCCACGTGGCTCGGACGTCTACGTTCATTAAAATGAAAACCGCGAACCGAGACCAGTCACTCGTCTTCTTCCCCGCGAACGCCGTCTCTGCTGCTGCGCCGTTGAGTTTCCAGGTTGGTTTTCTCACTTTTGGACCGTTTAAAATTACATTTAATCCGATTACATTGCTCTGTGATGAAATGTCTTTGATTTGAACCGATTAAAAATTGTTTTCGGTCCGTTTTTTTGCAGACTCTTGCGTGTTCTTGGACGGCTTCCTTGACTCTTTTTGGACTGCGTGTTAGGCCGTTTACTCCTCCACTTCCCTCCTTCGCATTTGGAATCTACTTTTCAGGTTAGCTTGTTGGTTGAAAATTTTGTGTATGCATGTATGTGGATTTTGTGTATGGACGTTTTTGACTGTAAAATGTGTATTAGTTATGTTATTTTGTTAAACGATTAATGCGAAATGTGTATTAATGTATGGACGTTTTTGACTGTTAAATTTTGTGTATGCATGTATGTGTTATTGTGTAAAATGTGTATTAGTTATTGCCATACATTGAGTGACACTTAGTTCCCGTTTGAAATTTAAGACAAACGATTAATCTTTTAATCGTTTGTGTTAAATTTTGAATTGTCCGATTGGACAGTTTGAGAAAATTAATTTTCATAATTTAAAATACCATGTCAATTGGAGTTTAAGGATAAGATTGATGAAATTTCGGTTCAGTATACTTGTGTTGTTCTCCGGATGCATATTTGATTGTGGTCATCGTTGACTACTCTCATTTCGTGTATTTTGGAGACCAATGCGAAATGCTGCCGAAATTGTATCAATTTTATGACGTAGACTTCAATGCACGTGGCTGAGCAAATTATGAAAATTAATTTTTTTGAATGGGTAGGGCCTAACCTTGTGAGAGTTAAAACACTTGAACTGATGATTTTACGAACATAGTATGGATCGAAGATGGATGAACGAACGTCGCATGAGTGAAGAATATGACAAGGGTGTTTCGCAGTTCTTGCAATACGTTGAACAAAATGCTAAGTCTGTCAACGGGACATATTTTTGTCCTTGTGTGCGTTGTCTTAATCAAATACGCCAAGACTTAGGCAATGTGCGTGACCATCTATTCATGTATGGCATAATGAGGACTTATACCGTTTGGACTTGGCATGGAGAAGTACTTGAGCAGCCTACCACGTCACGAGGAACAAATTATGTGGAAGAATGGATGAGTGACCATTTAGAGGACATGATACGTGATGTCGGTGAAGATAATTTTGGAAGGGCTAATTTGTATGATACTCTTATTAATGATTCAGAGCAACCGTTGTTCCCAGGATGCTCAAACTTTACACGCTTGTCTTCAACTTTAAAGTTGTTTAGTTTAAAAGCAAGGAATGGATGGACCGATAAAAGTTTCACCGAGTTGTTGGAGTTGTTGAAGGAGATGCTTCCAGAAAATAATACTCTACCTATTCGTAATTACGAGGCCAAAAAAATTTTATGTCCAATGGGTCTTGAATATCAAAAGATACATGTTTGTCCTAATGATTGTGTTTTGTACACAAAGGAGTTTGCTTCGTTAAACTATTGTCCAACATGTGGTTTATCCCGTTTTAAAAAGAAATCTGACAGAGTCACTGGTAATGAAGGTAATGATGGTGCACCTGCTAAGGTGATGTGGTATTTGCCTATAATACCTAGGTTCAAACGTATGTTCTCTGTTAAAGAAGATGCAAAGAACCTTAAATGGCACTCTGACGAAAGAAAGTGCGATAATCTTCTTCGACACCCTGCTGATTCTCCACAATGGAAAAAGATTGATGACAAATTCCCTGAATTTGGTGCAGATCCAAGAAACTTAAGGCTTGCACTTGCAACTGATGGTATGAATCCTTATGGAAACTTAAGTAGCAAACACAGTTCGTGGCCAGTTATGTTGATGATTTACAATCTTTCTCCTTCGTTGTGCATGAAGAGAAAATATGTGATGTTGACCATGATGATATCGGGTCCTAGACAACCTGGAAATGACATTGATGTTTACTTAGCACCTTTAATTGATGATTTGAAATTGTTGTGGGAAGAAGGCATCGACGTGTTTGATTCACATGTTCAGGAACAGTTCCGTTTGCGTGCAATGTTGTTTTGCACTATAAATGATTTCCCAGCATATGGAAACTTGAGCGGTTATAGTGTTAAAGGTCATTTTGCATGTCCCATATGTGAAGAAAACACTAGTTACCTTCAGTTGAAGCATGGTCAGAAGACAGTATATACAAGACATCGAAAATTTCTTCCTCGTAATCATCCTTATCGTAGATTGAAAAAAGCATTTAATGGAAGTGCTGAGGATGAGGTTGTGTGCAGACCCCGGAATGGTCAAGAGGTGTACAACGAAGTCAAAAACATTGACATTGTGTTTGGAAAACATCATAAAAGTACCTCTGCAAAGAACATTTGGAAGAAACGATCGATATTTTTTAAGCTTCCATATTGGTGTGAACTTGATGTTAGACATTGTATTGATGTGATGCACGTTGAAAAAAATGTTTGTGACAGTGTCATCGGAACTTTATTAAACGTCAAAGGGAAGAGCAAAGACGGAATAAAGGCAAGACAAGATTTGGCTGACATGGGAATCCGATCTGAGTTACATCCACAGATAATAGGAAGACGCACCTATCTGCCCCCAGCCTGTCACACACTTTCCAAAAAAGAAAAACAAAGTTTTTGTAACTATTTAAGAAGTGTGAAGGTTCCGCAAGGTTATTCTTCAAATATTAGTAACCTTGTGTCTATGCAAGACTTAAAGCTAGTTGGTTTAAAGTCTCACGATTGTCATGTATTGATGCAACAATTGTTACCGGTTCTTATTCGAGGCATATTACCTCCTTCTGTTAGGGGTATTCTGACACGTCTGAGTTTTTTCTTTAATGCCATTTGCAAGAAAGTTGTTGACCCTCGAGGTTTAGATGAATTGGAAAATGAGGGAATAAGACTACTATGTCAATTGGAGATGTATTTTCCACCTTCCTTTTTTGACATCATGGTACATTTGATTGTTCATCTAGTCAGAGAAATTCGAATATGTGGGCCGGTCTTCTTAAGGTGGATGTACCCAGTTGAAAGATACATGAAGATCTTAAAGGGATATGTCAAGAATCAGTATAGACCAGAAGCTTCAATCATAGAGCGATACGTTGCAGAAGAAGCCATTGAATTTTGTTCAAGTTATATGCCATCTTGTGAACCCGTCGGTCTTCCCAAGAGCAAAAACGAAGGAAAATGTGAAGGTAAGGGTGTTCGAGGTGTGACAATTCAAAGTGTTAGCAGAAAAGAAATTGACCAAGCTCATTTGTACGTCTTAAACAACACTGTTGATGTGATTCCTTACATTTCTGACCACGTTCATGAAATAAAGGCAGCAAACCCAAAAATGAGTGAAAAATGGCATCTTAATGAACATGTGAAAACCTTCTTGGGATGGTTTAAGAAAAAGGTGTATGCGACTCCACATGTTTCTGAAACTTTATTGAGGTTATCTCGTGGACCGAACACAGAGGTCATTACATATGGTGGGTACTATATAAACAATATTTCTTTTCAGACAAAGGTAGAAGATGAAAAAAGCAGAGTTCAAAATAGTGGCGTCACACTACAAGCTGAGTCTGTGCACTTTGCTAGTGCTAAAGACAAAAATCCAATCACAGCATCCATCAGTTATTTTGGAATAATACAAGAAATATGGGAAGTTGATTACGTTACTTTTAGAGTACCAGTTTTCAAGTGTAAATGGGTTGATATAAATTCTGGTGTCATGATGGATGACCTTGGTTTCACATTGGTAGACTTGAACAAGATGAATTACACTGATAAACCATTTATCATGGCTAGTCAAGCAAGACAAATATTCTACGTAAGTGATCCATCGAATAACAAATGGTCAGTGGTTTTAGAAGGTAGAAACATGCATGGACATGATGATGACGATTCTCTTGATATACTTGAGACAACATCTGTTGCATGTAGACCCACTGAAGACCCAGTTGATGACGTTGCCGATGTAATGCAAGCAATTCGTAGTGATCACAACGAAGGCATTTGGGAAAAAACAATTAATTAATAGGTTAATATTTTCACTTTTATTGACTTTATATGTATGTCCATCATAATTGAATTATTACTAACGTTGTCTAATTTTTCAGGTATGTCGGCCTCAGACTCAGGATCGGGAAAGAGCAGACGTGGACGAGGCGTCACCCGAGTGGCAGATGTGACATCCGGACGCGTGGATGGTCAGAGGAGGCATGTTGACATTGACCCCAGATCAGGTCATCCATCAGGGCCAAATGCTGATAGGTTTAGGAGTTATCTGGGCAAGTTAGCAAAAAGTCATGTCTCTATCCTTCATGCATGTTGGGATGACGTCCCAGAGGTCGACAAGAACCTCTTATGGCAAGATGTTCAGGTATGTTTAGACTTCATGCGTTTTGTGATATACTTATCTGTTAACTTTTCTCTTGGTAACAAGTTTTTTGTTTTAAACAGCAACATTTTGATATTCCAAACACATTGCAAATCAGAAAGAAAGTGTTATCGCATATAGCGATAAGATGGAGGGATTTCAAGACAAGGCTGACACGACTATATGTCTTTGGAGATAGACAACATGAAAATCCATCTCAGCATTATACCTTCACAGAGGAGGATTGGATGCAGTTTCGTGCATCTAGAGAGTCTGAAGAATGGAAGGTATGTTTCTTAAGATCATCTTTCATTGAGTTTTTATGATTTTAGACTTACTTATATACATGCTTTCACAGGATAAAAGGTTAGCCGCCCAAGAAAGACAAAGGCTAAACGACACACCCCACTTGTTATCACGAGGTGGATATGCAAAACTGGAGAAGAAACTGAGAAAGTCTAGAGCCGATGCCTTGGGACTTGAGTCGCCTGACCTAGCACCTGCACCTGCTAGGTACGAGCTGTGGAAGGCTGCTCGGACTAAATCTGATGGGAACATGACATCTTCCTCAGCTGCCTTGATCTCACAGAGAATTGTAAGTTCAAATTATAAGCAGTTATTTGATTGTGTATCTATCACACCATGTCTTCTAAGTAACTTGGTTTTTTATGTGCAGGATGAGTTGGTTGAGCAGCAGACTCAGGGCACATTTGCTGGCCAAGGTAGGGACGACATTCTGACAACGGCCATTGGAAGGCCCGAGCACCCAGGACGTGTACGTGGAGTTCCAGGGGAGATTGGTCTTCGTGACTATTTTGGCCCTACACAGAAAACCCCTCAATCAATGAGTCAGGAGACACTGAGGCAGATGGATCTTCAGTGGGAGGAAAGACTCAACCAAAGCATGAGATCAATGGAGCAACGATTCATGGAGCAGCTACAAGAACAAAAACAAATACAAAGAGCGCTTGAAGAAAAGCTGCATTCCATGACGCAAGGCCACATGGGGGCCGATGAAACTCCCACAGCACCTCGTGTCAGCACTAGAGGATCATGCTCTGCTGTAGAACCCAATGAGTATAGCGGTCAATATGAGCTGTTGGTTGATGGGGATCCCCCACGCATTGTGGCTGTCGGACGAGTGCTTGAGGGAGGGGAGACCATTCATGGTGTTGCCATATTACCCCAGCACGTGCGTGTGACCATTGACGAGGTTCGGGATCCCCAGGCTCAGGTGCCTGTACCCACTCCAGAAATTAACTTTGTGGGGGAGGCCATAGGAACATTTATTGCCTGGCCTAGAGCATTGATCATGTCCCACATCGCGACTCCACAGGTATAATGTCTTTTTCCTTAGTATTTCTATGTTAATTGTCTTCATATAATTGTTTATAAAGCTTTCACGTAAACTCTTATCTTCAGTTCACACGTCCTCAGAAGCAGCCAATTCATGATACAATCATACATGAAGATGATGACATGGCTGAAGCAGAGGATGATCCTATATCAAAGTTAGTGACAAAATTACCCAGATTGAAGAAAGCATCATTACAACTATACTGGGATTTGAGGGTATTTGGTATTCCCCCACATGTGCCAGTTTATATCACATTTTCTGATGCATTGGAGGTGATTGAGGGAGACAGGATGTTGAATATTTCCATCATTCAGCTGTGGTGCATGTAAGTTAGTCAATTTGGTCTTTGATATTACTTTTATTTACATTCTTATATAGTTTCTAACGACTTAACTTTGTTGTTTTAGGTACATGGACACAATCGTTGTAGACCAAGGTCGGTCTTCCATGTACGGATTTGTTGAACCTCAGACCATTCAACCGTCTGGTAACACACTTCAAAACAGACAACATTATTTGCAAACATGGATGGATGAGTCCAAAAGAGACATATACCTTGTGCCATACATTGACGGGTACGTGTTTTTATATGTGGTCAGTTTATTATTATAGTTTCCTTAATTAGTTGAATAACTATTTGTCCTTCGTGATAGGTCTCACTGGCAGCTGATGGTTATCATTCCCAAACAATGTAAAATTATATGGTTTTGTTCGTTGCACAGGAAGATGAAAAATGACTTGAGAACCATGCTTCAAGGGTAAGTGTTTCTCCAAAAAATGACTTCAATTTGATGTTAACCTTCAACTTTTATGATAAAATAGTCATATTAATTATACTTTGTGTTTTCAATCTGTACAGAGTTATTGGTAAATCTCGTGGTCAATTGGTTCAAATTTTGTATCCAAAGGTTGTAAGTCATTTATAGTTTCTAATTCATTTATGTTATTGAATGATCTAAATTTTTAACTATTTAGTTTGTTATTTTAGTGTAACCAGCAGGTAGATTCATGGGAATGTGGCTTCTATGTGATGTGTTGGATTAAGACCATCATTCGAGCTGTCATTACAGATGACTGGAATGAGGTAATGATGTATACCTTCAATACATTACAAATCAAAATCATCTTCAACTATATATGAAACAATAATGAATCTTTCTTGAATTTTGCAGCGCTTCAAGACTACATCGCCTATTACAGAGGACACAATCAACCAGATAAGGCAGGAGTGGACCGCTTATCTTCTACAAAGATGGAGTTAGGAATAGTTATATTTCTTCTTGATTGAACATTGTTTGGTTTTAGTTTTATTTTTATGTTAATAGTTTGGTAGTGGATTGAACATTGAGTAGAATTTTGTTTATATAAAACGCATATTTATGTTATTGGAGAATTGTTCTGGGACATTTTTCTGTTTTTCAGGTGTGGTTCTATTGAAAAAACAAACAAATTTTTAAAAAAAAAACGCCCACTAGACGTCCGTTAGTGTACAGGCGGACGTCTATAGACGTCCGTCTGTGCACATACGGACGTCCCACCCCAGCCTACACCAAAAAAACTCAGCAAGGTAGACGTCCGTCCTCAGACAGCAGCGGACGTTTATATGGACGTCCGTCCTCAGACAGCGGACGTTTATAACAAACGTCCGTGCTCAGGCAACGGACGTTTATAATAAACGTCCGTTCTCAGGCAACGGACGTTTATATAAACGTCTGTCCTGATGCAGCTGACGTTTATAATAAACGTCCGTCCTCAGGCAGAGCGGACGTTCATATAGACGTTCGTCCTCAGGCAGCGGACGTTCATATAGACGTCCGTCTTGCCAGGACGGACGTCTGAGGGACGTCTACCGCATAGACGTCCGACGCACGCCGGACGTCAAAAGGCCAAAATATCGGACGTAAAAAGCCGTTTCTGCACCAGTGATATAATATGGTTTTTCTTATCTTTGTTGCTATCTGAGTTGAGAGACTCTATAGTATGGATAATCCAAACATTTGCTGATAAGGCTTAGATTGATAGCGTGGCTAAAAGTTAAGTTACATCTATAGAACTAGAAAACTGTTGTTTTTCATAAAAAGAAGAAAAAAGAAAACTGCTGTTTTCAGACGAAGTTTTCTGTAAGAAATATCATTTAATTTTCATATTTTATAATAAGTTTCAATATTCTTCCTACCACAGGCTCAGATGCAATTTTTTCCTCTCTTTTTTTTCAGGAAAAAAAAAGATATTTACGGGATTACATATCCATTTTAAACTTAAAACAACTCATTAAATTAAAAATATTTCGTTTAAATTGGGTAATTCAATATTTGTATGGAAAATTTGAAATAGATTTCCAACGAACTAGATGACATTTTATATAATTTTCGTAACTATAATTGTCTCAAAATAGATTATGGTTAATTTTAATATTCTTTATTTTTATAAGTATGCATGTCCCAAAATTTATCCAAAAGTATGACACAAATTTCAGTGGATTATGATTCCATTTTTATTCCTTATTTGTTTTATAATACATTACCCCAAGTTTATACAAAAAATTAAGATAAATTTGTAATATATATGAATATTTTACTTTTTTTATAATAACAACGTTTGATGTGTTAAAAATTTAGAGACGATTATGACTTTTACGTTCTATATGTTAAAGATGTTTCTAAATATAGATGAAATTTTGTCAGGAAACTGACAAAGGAAGGAGGTTCTTCTCGATCAGATTTGCAAACTGGTAAGTCTACTTTATTTGTCTTTAAGATTTTCTATGCAAAGGGTTTATATTTTTTAAGAATATTTCCTAATGGATTCTACATAGGATTTTGAGATAAAGAAAAGTTAAGGTTTAAGTCAGAGCACTCCTGTTTGAGAAAAGGTACCTATAGAATCCAGGTTACAGAAGTTAACATTAATTAATGATAACTAGGATGTGTGTGATATGTAAATGTGGAAGTGGTTATATTGGGATATGTTTTGTTTTGAAACTTTACTTTTCGTATTGTGTTTGGATGTTTAACTTATTATTGTTTGTTCATCAATGATATAAGTGAAAATTTTGGTTTTGGAGTGAAAACGGAAGTTTCCTTTAAGAGAGGGTTTGTCTTAGGTCATTTTTGCTTAAAAGCATTCGTTAGTGTCTCTTTCAAATGTTGGAAGGCCTATGAGGCACTATCTTGTAACAAAAATTGTCACGTTTGAGGAGGTCGGTGAGAGCACTAGCGATGGAGGCATAACCCTTCACGAAGCGACGATAGAATCCAGTCAAACCCAAGAAGCCCCGAAGAGACTTGATTGACGTGGGTGTTGGCCAATCAAGAACAGCTTGGATCTTACTAGGGTTTGGCTGCATGCCCTTATTAGAGACTATGTGACCCAAGTAATGTACAGACTCCTTTCCGATTGAACATTTCTCCCTTTAAGGTGAAAGCTATTCTGCACTAGCAATTGAAAAGTACACTTTAAATGAGAAATGGGTAAATCCAGTGTTGGGATATAGACGAGGATGTCGTCAAATAATACAATGATGAATTGACGAAGATGTGAGCAAAAGAGGTCATTCATGGTGGCCTGAAATGTAGAAGGGGCATTGCACAACCCAAATGGCATGACTCGGAATTCGAAATGGTCGTTATGTGTGCAGAAGGCAGTTTTGTCACAATCGGTGGGAAGCATCAAGATTTGGTGGAAACCCGAAAATAGATCCAACTTAGAAAACCAAGCGGCATTACCCAGTTCATTCAATAACTCATCAATGGTTGGAATTGAAAATTTGTCCTTCAGAGTGACAACATTGAGCGTGCGGTAGTCAACGCAAAAACGCCAAGTCTCGTCTTTCTTCTTGACAAGGAGAACTGGGGAAGAAAAAGGACTTGTACTAGGCTTAATAAAGCCTGAGTCAAGCATCCGTTGCACTTGCTGTTCAATTTCGTGCTTTTGAAAGTGGGGATAATGGTAAGGTCGTACTAAAATTGGTGAAGTATTTGGATGTAGTGTAATACGGTGATCTGTGGGTCTTGAGGGTGGTAAGGTGGTTGGTGGTTGAAAAAGAGAGGAGTATTTGTGGAGGAGGGCTTGAAGGTGGGGGTGATCAGAGGTGGGAGTATGTGTAATAATGGTGGCGGGGGAAGGAAGGGGTGTGGTTGTGGTGGCAGAGTAAGAGTGGAAGGATGATGAGTATGTAGGCTTGAGTGTGAGTTGGAAAAGAGCCTCAATACTATTTGTTTGTTGCAGTCTCCATAATTGGTGGACAGAAATTGGGCTCGGAGTTGGACCGGTTTCTCCTTTCAGTTCCACCAATTGACCTTCCTACATGAATCTCATAAAAGGGCCATTGTAGTCCATCACAAATGGGCTTACTTGAGTCAACCAATGAACCCCTAATACAATGTCAGTACCAGACAATTCTAATGGATACAAATCAATGGAGAATTTTAAAGAGGCCAAATGAAGTTGGGCCTTGGGACAAAAAGTTGAGCAGGGAAGAAAATCACCGTTACCGACCATTACTCTCAAAGGAGTTGAAGTGGGCTCATTCTGGAGCTGAAGGAAATGAGCCACCCTACTTTGTATGAAATTGTGTATAGCTCCACTATCCACCAAAACTTGGACTTTGTACCCATTCATGGATCCCGTCAAACGTAGGGTGCGAGGAGCCCATTGACCCGAAAGTGCATGTATACTAATGAGGCCTGATTCAAGAGAAGGGTCATCTATAACCCATGGATCCGAGTCTGTTGGTGTATCTGGGTCATCATCTGGTCCGGTGGAGACTAGAAGGAGAAATTGAGACTTACAATGATGCCCACGCGTATACTATTCATTGCAGTTGTAGCATAAATTCTTCTCTCTCCTTGCCTGCATTTCTGTCTCTGTTAATCTTTTGATGAGTAGCTTATTGGGGGGGTGTGGGTAAGAGTGGTGGTAGTGGTTTTGGGGAGGTAAGTGGTGGTGTGTTGGTTGATGGAGATGGACGGGGGAAACGATTGAATGGAGGGTTGCTAGAGTGTTTGTCCTCATGCAGCTTGGCAAACGCAATAGCTTGGTCTAGGTCTGACGGTTAGAGGACCGTGACCTCTCGACGAAGGTGGGGTTTGAGGCCCGAGATAAAACAACTCAGATAAAAACTAGTGGGGTAATCAGAGATCCTATTAGAGAGTTTCTCAAACTCAGAGAGGTAGTCTTGCAATAAGTGTGTTTGAGAAAGCTTGCACAGGGTTGCGATAGGATCGTCAAACTTTGAGGGAGCAAATCAGAGTTCGAGCGCTCGGAGGAAAGAGTCCCACGAGGTGAGTAACCCATTGTTGTGCATCCACTGAAACCAGGCAAGGGCTTTTCCTTCAAGAGAAAAGGAAGCGATCTGATTGCGTTGCTCCACGGGAGTTTGGTGGAAGGTGAAGAACTGATTGGCTTTGAAGATCCAACCAAGGGAATCCGTTCCATCAAAGGGTGGAAGGTCCAATTTCATCGATCAGTAAGGGGTGTTGAGAGGTTTAGGGTTGAGTGAGAGTTGGTTCTCAAGGTGGGATATACGATTGTCAATGTCCATAAGGGTGTTGGAAAAATTGGCTTGGGCTAGTAAGATTTGTTCTAATTTACGGTCAAGGGAGGTGGATGGGTCAGGTGAGTCGGCCATGGATGGAGGGAGTAAGACTTAACGAGAGCACCAATTGTAAGGAAAAAAAACAGAGAATGGAATAATTTGGAAAGAAAAATAGGACAGAGAAGGAGAAATTCAGAAGAGAACACGTAATAATTCTTTTCTTATTCACCACCGCTTAACATAAAGGTGCTTTATATAAGCACTACTCCTTACAGCTAATATTCCTTCACATGGGTATAACGGTTTCTCCTAAAAGGGAGACATGTCACTTAGTAACAAAATTCCTAAGATAAATTGGCTGACAGACAACCCTCTTAGGACGATCATTAGAAGCATCTGGAGCATTAGTTGGGCCGTGTTCAGCGTCTACAATAGTACTTGGGTTGCCCTCACCTTGTGCATAGTCAATAGGATTATAGTACTGTAAGGGCCCAATGATTCTTTCAGTGTGATATGCAAATGTGGAAGTGGTTATATTGGGATATGTTTATTTTGAAACTTTACTTTTTGTATTGTGTTTGGATGTTTAAGTTATTGTTGTTTGTTCATCAATGATATGATAAGTGAAAATTTTGGTTTTGGAGTGAAAATGGAAGCTTCCTTCAAGAGAGGGTTTTCCTTAGGTCCATTTTTGCTTAAACAAAAGTAAGGCGATATGAAATTTTTGATCAAGAAGTGTTTTTTTACTCAAACAAAAGTAGAATGTTGATTTCACTTAAGGTGGTGTAATTTTTTCACTCAAGCTGAGAGCTTTTTTTTTTCACAACCTAGTAAAGAGAGAATCAATTTAGACGAATTTTCTTTCAAATGACTTTATGACTCAAGGAAAAATCAACTAGAATTATTGGAATTTTTTTAACCTCTATCAAGATAAGCTTAAAATATTAATATGTGATCATATACTTGTATTTTGAGGTAATTTATACCCGACCAAGTAAAACAAAAGTTGATTCTCATGATTTAATGTTTATACGTGTGAGATCGCAATAATAGTAAAAAGTCATTGTTTTACAACCATAATATATATTGAAAGGAAAAAATATTAGACTAAAAGTTTGTTCCAAACATATCTTGACATTGACCACATAAAAACCTTAATTTTGAAAATAAATTTCAAAAGTTTTTAAAATCTAAAAACATTTAAATAGTGGTTCAAAAATTTAGATAATTGAAAATAATCTACCAATAATTTTTAAAACATAACCAAACCTTGAATCATAGAGTTCTGATTCCGAAGACATCAATCACTTACTTCAACACTTAATAACCAAATATCAAACATCAATCAATAAAGTTTTCTATTAAGAGACATCAATCATCTAGCTTGGACACTTTAAAGACTATCCACAAACAAGCACACTCAAAGATAGTTTATAGAGTTCTCTTCCTAGAGAGATTAGTCTTTTGACTTCGACACTCCAATATACATCCACAAACAATCATAACTTAACACTAATAATCATATATATATATATATATATATATATATATATATATATATATAGACAATTAAGATAGCAACAAACAAAGTCAACAAGAAAAAGAATTAGTTTTCCTTTCAACCCAAAATACTGATACATCGCTATGCCATAAACTCATAAAATCATAAAAAATATATTTTTCATCAAAATATCATCTTTTTTTTAAATAACCTTTGAAACCCTATTCCCAAATCAATTATCAATTTCTCCAAATCTCAACATATAATGAAAAAGTATTCTTTAATCAAAATATCATCCTTCTAAAAAAAAGAAAAAGAAAAACCCTAAATCTCAAATCATTTATCACTTTCTCAAAAATCTCAACATATTTTAATTAAAACACTTTTAAACTTCAAATGATAATAATCAAACCAAAAATAACTACAAGTTAATCCAAATCATACATATATACAACAATTAAGTCTAAAATAAGAAAACAAGAATATAAGTTTCACTTTAGTCTTACTCTTTACTTCTTCCTTATCATTTTTTCTATTAAAATTCTCCCTCTAAATCTTATCCTTCTCTATATTTATAAGTTCAATATATCTAAGGAAAATACTATATTCACCAAATCTTAGTTGTTATAAAATCTTTTGCAATTTCCCTTAAATTATAACTAACACACCATTTTATCTTTTATTTAAAATATTTAACCACATTTGTATATTTTTCTAATTATTAAAATTTTTAGGATGTCACAAAAAAAATCTCAATATAATTTAAATTATTGATTTATGAATAATTAATGTATACATATATAATAATAATTTTTTAAAATATTATTCAATATAAAAATATTTTTTTATATAGGCGCCAAATTTGATAACATTGTTATTGACCCAATCAAATTAATACTATTAAGCTATAATTTGTAAAAAATTCATACTAAAGATTCGATAAATCTAAATATCTCAAACAAGCACATTTAATCATATTCAGATTTATAAGAAAGAAAGCGGAAACAGAAAGACCAACCTCCAGCCATTGTTGTATGCTTGCTTAAGTTCTGGTTTCTGAACCCTTGCTCTTAAAACACGATGGTGATGTATCTGAAGTAAAGAGTAGGCTCAGTGACCTGATATGAAATTTTGTGTAGTACTCCAAAAAACCATCACAGAGTATTTTTATAACGTTAGAAGAGATTGTTGTGGGAATCATGACACACTCACACGTTTGAAAACGGTTTTTATTTAAAATGGACCACTTTCAGAATATTAACTGCTTTTAAAATATTAACTGAAAAAGAAATAAATTAAATGGGATAAATATATTCTTAAAATGTAACCTCTTTTCTGTATAAGGCTAACATTCTCCCACTTGGTCCATTTTATTCAACCATCAAACGTAATAAGAGACCAAATATATGAATCATGGTGACAGTTCCTCTAATAATGAGTATTATCTCCCATGCATTACGATGTATTCAGTCTCACATCACAAGCTCTTAACTCTAATAAATAAACCATATGTCCATTCTAGGTCACAATTAAATGAGTTTTCTCAAAATAACTAATTATTGCACAAATAATTCAGAAAACATTAAACTAAATAAGAGTTTTATCAAAATGAAAGTACTTACAATGATTGTCATATCATGGAACCAAGTCCCATTCGTGTTACATGATCCTTAAAATTCTTTGGTGGCATGCCTTTAGTTAAAGGATCAACAATCATCAACTCGGTGCTAACGTGCTCAATGACCACTTTCTTTTCTTTAACATGTTCTCTTAGGGCTAGATATTTAATATCGATGTGTTTACTTAGACTTCCACTTTTATTATTCTTAGCCATAAAAACAGCAGCAGAGTTATCACAATACAACTTCAGTGGCCTAGCAATTGAGTCCACAACTCTAAGCCCAGATATAAAACTCTTCAACCATACACCATGTGAAGTAGCCTCAAAACAAGAAACGAACTCAGTCTCCATAGTAGAAGTAGCAGTCAAGGTCTGCTTTTTGCTACTCCAAGATACAGCTCCACAAGCTAGCATGAAAACATAGCCAGATGTAGATTTTCTAGTATCAACACAACTAGCAAAGTCTGAATCAGAGTAGCCTACCACTTCCAAATTATCAGTTCGTCTATACATGAGCATGAAATCTTTTGTTCCTTGAAGATATCTCATTATTTTCTTTGCAGCTTTCCAGTGGTCAACACCTGGATTACTCTGATATCTTCCTAAAACTCCAACTACAAATGCAATGTCAGGTCTAGTACAAACTTGAGCATACATAAGACTTCCGACAGCTGAAGCATATGGAATATTTTTCATCTGTTCCCGCTCAAGATCATTTTTCGGGCATTGACTTAATTCAAGTTTCTCACCCTTTACAATGGGAGCTACACTTGGTGAACAATTCTTCATGTTAAACCTCTCTAAAACTTTGTTGATATAGGTTTCTTGAGACAAACCCAAAATGCCTCGAGATCTTTCTCTATGGATCTTAATGCCAATGACATAAGATGCCTCTCCCATATCTTTCATGTCAAAGTTCTTTGAGAGAAATTGTTTCACTTCATATAGCAAACCCTTATCGTTTATTGCAAGAAAAATATCATCCACGTATAATACAAGGAAACAAATCTTACTCCCACTGACCTTTTGGTATATACATTGATCCATGACGTTTTCTTGAAAATCGAATGAAGTGATAACATCATGAAATTTTAGATACCATTGGTGGGAAGCTTGTTTTAATCCATAGATGGATTTATTAAGCTTACATACCAAGTGCTCATTGCCTTTAAAAGAGAATCCTTCAGGTTGTTTCATGTAAACCTCTTTCTCTAGATCACCATTAAGGAATGTTGTTTTCACATCCATTTGATGTAACTCAAAATCAAAATGAGCTACTAATACCATAATTACTCGGAAGGAATCTTTCTTAGATACAGGAGAAAAGGTCTTTGTGTAGTCAATTCCTTCTCTTTGAGTGAATCCTTTGGCAACAAGTCTTGCCTTATGTCTCTCAATGTTGCCTTTTGAGTCTTTCTTGGTTTTAAAGACCCATCTACATCCAATGGATTTTACACCATCAGGCAACTGAACGAGATCCTAGACTTTGTTGGATGCCATAGAATCCATCTCGTCTTTCATGGCATCATACCATAGGTTTGATTCTTTAGAACTCATGGCTTGTGAAAACGTTTCATGATCATTTTCGGCTCCAATGTTGTAATCCGATTCTTGTAAATACACTTCATAATCACTAGAAACTACTGGTCTCCTGATTCTAGTAGATCTTCTTAATGTTGTGTCAACATCTTGATGAGAAGCTTGTTGTTCAACTGGTTGTTCAACATTTACTTGTTGCTTCCCATCAACAACTTGATCTATATTATCATTCTCAACAATTTGTGGAACTTCAATTATTGGCTGTCTAATTTGCTTTTGAACTGGAGGAGCGTGAATGACTACCAATCTTTCATTTGATTGAGAGGTTTGAGCTTCATAGTGATCTTTTTCAAGATCAACGTCTTGATTTAAATCACTCCCACTAATCAAATCATTTTCAAGAAACTTTGCATTTCTTGATTCCACAATCTTAGTGTTATGAGTTGGACAATAGAATCTATAACCTTTGGACCTTTTAGCATATCCAATGAAATACCCACTAATAGTCCTTGGGTCTAGTTTCTTCTCTTGGGGATTATAAATTCTCACTTCAAACGGACATCCCCAAACGCGTACATGTCGTAAACTAGGTTTCCAACCTTTGAATAACTCAAAAGGTGTTTTTAAAACAGCCTTAGTTGGGACCCGATTTACTATATACACAGCCGTCTTAAGTGCTTCAGTCCACAAGAACTGAGGAAGTTTTGAATTACTCCTCATACTTCTCACCATATCCATCAATGTTCGATTTCTTCTTTCTGCTACACCATTCTGATCTGGAGAGCCAGGCATGGTATATTGGGCAACAATTTTAAGAGCAAGGGTTCAGAAACCAAAATTTAAGCAAGCATACAACAATGGCTGGAGGTTGGTCTTTCTACTTCCGTTTTCTTTCTTATAAATCTGAATATGATTAAATGTGCTTGTTTGAGATGTTTAGATTTATCGAATCTTTAGTATGAATTTTTTACATTTGGTATCAGAAATATTCACAGATTGAGAAACTGCAAATTCAAAATTTTCATGTTCATTATCAAAATTTGAGACTAAAATAAATATCATGTTTTACCAATGCAAAACATGTCTTTACCAATGAGTCTATTAACATAAAACTTGTCTCTGAGCTAAAGTCTTACTCAATTAGACTCATTTAACCTTATGATAAAACTATTAAATTATATCACATTCCTAATTCCTGTGGGAAAATTAAGAATTATAATAAATATTTTATCCTAATTAATCATACAAATGTAAGGAAAATCCTGTGGATATATTTCATCACATTATATATAATTAATTACAATTAATGTTTCAATAAAGTGATCTTTATAATATAATTTAATTAATTAAAGATGTTGTGGCTACTTTCTAATTATTAAAGATTATATTTATCACTAAACATTAAATTCTCTATAGGTCTTATATTTAATCTAAATAAAATATAAGAGTCATATTATAAATATATAATATTCAAAAATTATTATACTAACATTAAATATTAAATATTAGTATAATATCCACACACACTTTAATCCTAATTGTCTGTATACCGGGAATATATATATATATCTATATATATATATATATATATATATATATATATATATATATATATATATATATATATATATTATACGTATAACAGCAATAAGAAAAAACATCCAATATAAAACGTCAACAAAAAAATATATTATATATTTATATATATGAAAAGCAATCCATGTGTGCAGAATGAAAAGACAAGGCATAGGAGATAAAACCAGAAGCGTACATTATTAATTAAAACCAGAAGCAGCGTACCTAAATCTCCCGTGCGTGTATGTGTACAACAGATAAAGAAGAAAATAAATAAATAAAAATTGAATATATTTTTTCTGAAAGATGCCCAAAATGAAACGCAAAAACAAATGTCATTTCGATCATCTTCAACCTCCAGCATGGTTCCAACACAAACCCAATAATATGTGAGGGTTTTAGCACCAAAATTTCACAGAAAACTTTCTTCTTTGGATTCAGTTTCAAAACAATGATAAAACTAAAAACACAATACGCAGAGGAGTGAACTAGACAAGGCAGAGGATAAATCTGGCTCTGATACCAAATGTAAAAAATTCATACTAAAGATTCGATAAATCTAAATATCTCAAACAAGCACATTTAATCATATTCAGATTTATAAGAAAGAAAGCGGAAGCAGAAAGACCAACCTCTAGCCATTGTTGTATGCTTGCTTAAATTCTGGTTTATGAACCATTGCTCTTAAAACACGATGGTGATGTATCTAAAGTAAAGAGTAAGCTCAATGACCTGATATGAAATTTTTTGTAGTACTCCAAAAGACCATCACAGAGTATTTTTATAATGTTAGAAGAGATTGTTGTGGGAATCATGGCACACCCATACGTTTGAAAACAATTTTTATTTAAAATGGACCACTTTCAGAATATTAATTGCTTTTAAAATATTAATTGAAAAGGAAATAAATTAAATGGGATAAATATATTCTTAAAATGTAACCTCTTTTCTGTATAAGGCTAACAATAACAACTTCTTATAGATGAGATAATAGCCAACAAAATAGAAAAGTAAAGTCAATCCCCAGCAAACACAAAAACCTGATTCCTAACAAATTAATTCTTATAACTATAGAAAAGGGTTAGTCAAACAAAATATAGATAATACCAAATAATAAATAAAAGATTTAGAGGATTATTGTTCAATTAATTGTTGTCTTAGATTTTCAAAAATTAACCAATGTAAATTGTTAATTAATTTATTGACGTTCTCACGACTAAGCAAAGTTCATCCTCAATTCAAAGCAAGAACTTTGTGGATTAGTCATAGTAAATTTAACCAAAGTACATTTTCAACTAAATATTATTACCCCTAATCATGTCTATTTTTTTATCTCTTATATAAAGTAAGATTCTAATTAACCAAAATACATTCTTGATTAATTTTTACTAAAGTTTCAACCTTTAATCAAAGTACATTCTTAATTAATTATTATTAAAGTTTTTATTTATAATTAAAATACATTCTCAATTATTGAAAAAAATTCATTCAATCACATGAAAGTTTCTCACTTTAATCAAAATAAATTCTAAATTAAAATTTACAAAACCATTGAACTCATGATAGCTATGTTATGTAAAATTAACATCACACTAACTTGTTACAATATAAAAATCATTATTTTTACTAATTTAAGAAACAAAAGAAATAAATAAAAATAAATCACAAGAATCTAATAATAAATAAATTTATTCATCTAACATCAAAATCTAATAAGAAATTATAATAGAATCAACCCTAGAGGCTTATTATTTCATGAAATGTAAAAATAACATGAAAATAGAAAAAAAAAAAGTGAAAAGGACAATGAATTCCATTGCGATAAGTTTTTACTTTTATCTTTTATTATTTACATTGTGTTTTACCATCTTTTAGGTAAGATTTTATAAAAATTAATTATTGAAAATTAATTACTTATACTGTTTTCCAAAGTATATATAGAGACGAAATACAATCAAAGTTTCAAACAAAACCAAATTCAATTTTGAGTTATAATAAATTGACTAAAAATAAATTTAACCATTTTATTTAAGTATAAAAGTTAAAATTATATAAAAGAAAATTATTTTCGACTTGAAAAAGAAAAAGGCAGTATTATCTTTATAAATATTTGACACAATATGTTGTTTGTGAAATTTTTACTTCCATTATACTATTTTAATTAAAATTTCGAAATAATTAAGATAAGGTATAAGAATAATAGATAAGTATAAAATTTTGAAAATAATTGTATAATTAAAATCAAATATCTATAATACAAAATTAATTTTACAATTAATTAAAAACAAAATTTATCACTTCAAAATGGTTCATATTGTCATATCTCATTAAAATGCACTTCAAAAACTCTTTCTAGTGGAAGCCAAGTGTCGATATGAGAGTTAGAATTTCAGAGAATGGAAAACAGGTGGCTGCAAGGAATTGGACGTTCGGTTTTAGTTGATAGAAGCAAAATCTAAGTTTCAAAAGTTTACACCATTCTCTGCATGCAACCCTTTTCCTCTATGATTTCCGCAACTTCATTTCTCCTCCTTCTCACTACATCTTCGGCATCTTCTCTCTAGAGAAACACTCACCTTTTCTTCTCCGATCTCCGTTCAGGCATCGTAGAATCACTCCAGGGCGTCAAGGGATTTAGTTTGAACTTATCGGTTTCGAGTTCTGAACTGGTAAGTTCTCCTTGTCTTTAGTCGTTTGTTATCTGGTACATGCAAACCAAGTTCTGGTTGCATGATATCTTCTTGTCTGAGCCATTGTGGGTCTTCTGTTGTTTGGTTTAGTTTGAAGAATTGTTGAACGTGAGGGCAGAAGGAATTTTAGTCAGGCAGGCCTTAATTCTGCCTCTAGGAACGTTCATTCACGCTTAGAGGTAAGGGAAGTTTATTTAATTTAATTTGTATGTTTGTTGTGCTGCATGAATGTTCGTTGAGTTGCTAAATTAAAGTGAAGCATGATTGTTGAGATGTTTGACTATATGAAATATGATGGTTGTTATGTTCTGATGTATGAAGTATATGAAATTTACTATGATATGAATGTATGGAATTATGAAGATATATGATGAGAATTGAATTGAGATAAATGATTTCTAAGTATGAAATTTCCCCTATGAAAGTGTACGTTAGTCCCTGAACGGTCCTTGACCGTTCGGTTTTCTAGTGAACTTGGTTAGAATTGGATTCTTTCATTTGGGAAGAATCCTAGTTGATAACGAGCATCTTCACTTCAAAATACTGTGCATGAGCGTTCGGCCAAGCACAGTTGGTTATTAACATTCGGTTATAAACTTAAGTATATATATACATATGTAATTGTATATTTTCGTTGTTCATAAACACTACTCCAATAATATCTTATTATATATATCAAGACCTTCCATTATAAGTTTAGTAGTGTTGTGCTCAGTCTTACACCCAGCACTCGTACTGAGTAGTTCTCGGTTTTACACCAAGCGCTAGTACTGAGTAGTGCTCGATCTCACACCAAGCGATCGTACTGAGTAGTGCTCGGTCTTACACCAAGCGCTCGTACTCGTTCTTTTATATTATATCTCGATGAAAATAATGTTCGTCCAACTTCAATAGAGTTTTCTCTCTACTGTGCTCGGTCATTGACTGACATTTGGTTTTCGTGATGCTAAACTCAAATAAGCTAAATTTTCATAAGTGTTTGGTTTCTTCATGGGAGTTCTTCTAAGTATTATTCTTTGAATGTCTTGAAGTGTCTACATCCATTGGTTCCGGTTTAGAGCCTTAGTACTTGGCATGGTCTTTTCGGTATTCGGTTGGAGCTCACAAGAGTCAGTTAATCTAATTGGCTCACTTTGCAAGTAACGTTCGTTCTAGTCGTTCTTGTTACATATGATTGTACTCGGTTTCTTTCTCAACCCGATAGTAACCCTCTTGGTCTTAATCTATTTTGGAACTAGAGACCTCTTGGTCTTTCTTCAAGTGTTCGGTCTCGTTGAGTTAGGGTTGAACGTTCGGTATTTGATATTCTTATGGATCTTTGTGAGAAGTGTTTAAGTGAGATGATTATTAATGAAAGATGAAAAGAATGTGATATGGATTGAAATGTTTTGGATTATGGACGAGCGTTCCGGGGAGGAATGAATCATGGATGAATATTGGAATTGGTAAAGTATGATTGTGGTCATGCTAAGCTGGCAGTTCATCCTGATGTTCCGTGAGTACTCGTCCTCACGTAGAGCAGGGTAGGTCATGTGTGGGAACGGCAGGAGGTCTTAGTCCTTATGGTTAATTTGGACAGATAGGACTAACCTCGGGTGGCAACTATTGAGGGCATCCCAGTTACTACATCACCCGGGTGCACGAACGCCTGTAGCTACACATATTTCATATAGTCCGGACAGTCAGTCTAGTATTAGGCTTTGCATGAAACGTATGATGAATTATATTGTTTGGTTGATGGTGTGAAATGTATGTTTATACATGAATTAAATTATATAAGCTTACCCTGTGTTTCCTGTCTTGTCTTGTTTTATACGTTCGTCTTTGTCATTGCAATGATCATTCGTTGTGGATGTGAGCAGAAGGAGACGAACTGTTGGAAGATGCGCTGGAAGAAGAGAACCTGGTCGAGGTGGAAGTGAAGACTGAACAGTAGGACGTTCGGTCAGTAGTTTAGTTGATTGAAAGGTGGTTGTTCGATCATCTTCCCTTTTTGTTTAGTATGACCGTTCGGTATAGGATTTTGTAAACCATTCAGTCAGAATTTTACTTATGACGTTCGTTTTTAAATTTATGGTCTTTCTGTAAGATCGTTCGGCCAAGACCGTAAGTTCTCTTCTAGGGTAAGACTGATCTGTATATTATTAAATGTGATTATTCTATTATATAATTTTAGACTGTATTTTTGGGATGTTACACATATCTATAAAACAAAACAAAAATAAATTTATAAAATGTTTACTTTTCTAGTTTTATTATTATTATTATTATGATAAGTATGTTGGTTAAGACTTTATTAATGATAGGAGAACTGATATTTGTAATTTGCCAAAAGAAATTTCTTATTAAACATACTTGATTTAATTGGAGATTGACATGTGCCTAGCATATGGTTTGTCGTATCGATGTATCGTTAACAATAAACCTTAAGAAAAATCTCATGTGTTATGTTTTAACTGATATTCAGGAAGCAACGTCCAACTACTTAACAAGTAACTGCAAACTGTCTTGTCTTAATCTTATATTTATTGCACTAACAAAAAGAGGATCTTGCTGAAACTTTATGCCATCATATTTTCATAAGTACTAAAACACTTATCGTCATTCATCCTCTTCAAAACCATTTCGCCCTTCATACAATAATTTTCTTGGCAAAATCGCTTAATAATTCATCTCGAGTGGATCTCCATCAAATCTACAAAACATAAAATTATTATTATTATTATTATTATTATTATTATTATTATTATATATATATATATACACTCTTCCTTCCTAGTTTTTCACATGATAATCTATTTTTTACCGCCTTTATACTATTATTTATCAAAATTTTACATTAAATAATATAAAAAAGAAAAAAAAAGTATTATAATAATGACAAATTTGAGTGTATTTATGAACTTAATAAATTTCTTAAAAATATAGAAAATTTAGGTAAAGTATCTTTTATCAGAGAATTTACAATTTTATCTTTATCAAAATTATATATGAGAGTTTGAAATTTTATTCTTACAATGTAATAAGAGAATTTACACTTTTATTTTGGTTGTCACAAGACAACGTTTACAATTTTATCTTTATAAAAATGATAAGAAACATATTAATTAGATGATAAAATATTTTTAAATATCGGTGAATAAAAAACTCAAAAAGTCAAACCACGTTAAATTTTATTTTATTTATAATCTTCTTTACGAGCACACTTCATCTAAAAAGAAATTATTCTTTATTGTATGATTTTTAACATTTTTTATTTTCACCAAGATCAGGGTTATAAGTTAATTAAATATGAATTCCCTGACAACAATCAATGAACTATATAGATAATTAACTCACAAAGTTAACCTATTACAATAAAACAATACTAGATTGTGGTAGTTTATATGATATTCTAGATTTAAATATTTCTATACAACATTATAATTAAAAAAGTTTGCCTAATGGAGAGAAATAAAATAATCCTGTTTTTCCATGTCGTTTGTTTGTTTCTTTAAAAACAAATCCATAATACTATGATTAGGGACAGCCAATTGCATAATTTTGTTCCCTTTTCATATGTTTCATATTATATGATTATAATTGATGAGTATGATTAGGTTTAGCCAATGGATGGAATTGATTCAAGAATCATAGAGTTTTCTTATATTAATAATTGGTGGGTGGAAATATGCGTTTTTGATGAGGAAATAGAAACATTGGTTGCGGCTTGACTATTGTATTAACATTTTATATTATGATGGAAATTGACAAGAGATAACAAATGCTTCAGCTTTTACATGTACGACAAAACCTATCTAGCTAACACAGAAAATATAATATTAATAAACAACACAAGTTGTATGAGATGTTTCAAGACTTCAATTAAACACAAAAGAAAAAAAAAAGTCATAGACTTTTCTCTTCATAAAGAAACCAAGATATGCATAATTTAAGAGAGAAATTTAATTATACGAAAGCAAATACAAAAAGAGTTAAAGGATATACAGTTTTTGAATTGGTTGGTAGTCCAGAAGAAATAAAAAGAAAAATGAAAATCAATGTTTTATTTATATCGCTTCAAAAATATAATATAAATAAAAGTATTTTTTAATTTTAGAAGAAAAAATTTCTTTCAATTTTGAACGGTTAATAAATAAATTTTAAGATTAACTTAGTCTGATAAAATAAATGGTAAATTCCGATACGTAAATCAACGTGACTTTCAACTCATCTCTTTTACGTTTAGGTATGTAAATTTCAAATGCAAAACTATATATTAATGGATGAAATAATAAATTTACTAAACAACAAAATAAATTTTAAATCTCTAAATCCTATAAATTTAAAATTTATAAGATAAAATTTCTTGACCAAACAATAAATTATCGTGTGATGTGGTTGTAAGTTTTTACTTCCATATATATACTCCATTAGTGTAGTATTCTCAAAATCAACCATGTATAGGTTGTAATGTCTTTTAGTAACTAATACTAATTCATTAGATGATGCACAATCAATTAAGTAATGATTTATTTCGAAAGTGATTTTTAATTCTTTATCACATAGTTGACTTATGCTTAAGAAGTTATCTTTAAAGTTTTGAACTAGTAAAATGTTTTCAATTGTAAAAGAGAAAGGAGTTTGTATTTTATCAATGCCAAAGATTTTATCCTTATTGTTGTCTCCATAGTTGACATGTCCTCTAGTTTTATGAGATATGAAGTTGAATTTCCTAGCATCTTGGGTCATGTGTCTAGAGTAGCCGCCATCAAGATACCAAATGGACTCATTTTCCTTTTTATTATCCTGCATCACATATTAGAGGTTGGTGGCAAGTACACAGTTAAATTTGGGTCCTTTCATGTTAGGAGGTTGCAATGGTTCTTTAGGAATCCATTTGTATTTGCTTTTAGAAACACCAACATTTATATAATAGCAAAAATTTGATGCATGACCTAAATGACTACAATAGAAACATGCAATTTATGATGATTTACTAATATCAACAAATTTTCTAGCTTTCATTTTTCTGTTTTCACCAATATATCCAATTCTTTGTTTGTTTAATACACTTCTTTATGAGCCAAGAAGAGCATCCAAGTTAGAGCTACCTAGAATGAATTTTGATAGAGTTTTCATAAGAAATTTCCCTCTTTCCATTTAACTTAAACAGTTTTTGCATTCTTGAACACACCCTTTGTTTTCATGCATATTGTTCTTGGGTGCCTTCTCTATATATTCTAGTATTTATTCCTAATAATTATTGTTCCAAAGCTACTTAAACTGCTTTCAGATGATGTAGATCCAACCATCAAACAAAAATTTGTCTCTTCTTCCATGCTTTCACAAGAATCACTAGAAGTGCTTCAAGCATTGTCCTCCCAGGCTATGTATGCTTTCTTTTTTTTTTGTTCCTGTTGTCTTTCTTTTCCTCTAGTTTCTACTTCATCTTGAGTACAGAACATTATGGCTTTATGTGTCCAACTTTTCCACACTCAAAGCATGTAGGAACAATGAATTTATCCTCCTTTCTATAGGATCTTTCAAAAATTTTGAGAATTTCTTTACCATTAAATTCAGGGCTTCACTATAAGAGTTTTCAGCCACTTGTTCATCTCTAGAGTCATCTCTTCTTCAGATGGATTTGGTTGCAGTTTTGGCAGCAGATTTCAGGGCAATTATGTGTTTTTTCTCCCTTTCTTCTTCTTCTTTAAGCCTTCCAACTTCCAGTTCATGTTCCTCAGTTTTCCAAACAATATGGTCATGTTCATGGTAGTGACTTTAAGCTACCATGTTCTATTCAAGATCTTTAATATCTTGATGTTCAACTCCTCCTTGTTAAAGATCTTTCCAAGAGCAAGAAGGTGGTTAACTATGTGCGTGAATCTTTTTTGCACATCATAAATGTTTTCTCCATTTTTCATTATGAACATTTCATACTCTTGAATCCATGAAATTTTTCATAGTCTTTTTGACATCATCAGTTCCCTCATGTGTAACTTCAAGAACATCCCACATTTCTTAGCCAATTCACAAACAAAAACTCTATAGAACTCATTAAGGGTTAGTGCAAAAATATGTTTTTAACACTTACATCACAGTATGCCCTTTTATTTTCATCAGGAGTTCATTCTGAAAACTCCTTAGGCTTAGTTTTTCCATTTTCAATATTTGTAGGTTCAAAGGGACTATTAACAACAACATCCACACACCTTTGTCCACTGATTCCAAGAAAATTTTCATTCTAATTTTTCAAAATGGGTAATTCTCTCCAGCAAACAGAGTTGGTCTGTTTATGGAGGCCCTTTCACCAAAGGTTTGAAATATATTGGCCATCTAAGATCTTTTTAATAGATTATTGCTTCGATTAACCAGCTTTGGGGCCAATTATTAGAAATAGAGCACCTATATCTCAATCCAATAGAGGTGAATTGGATTCAAATCAACTTTTTTAGATTCTTTGAAAATCTTAGTTCTTGGAATAAATTCACAAAGTATTATGAACAACAAGATAAAATGCATAAACTAAAACAAGATCACACGCCAATTTTTATACTAGTTCAACTCTTAAACTGAGTCTACATTCAGTCCTCTTCCAATAACTTGAGTTGAAGGGATTTCATTATATTTCAAGAGTCAAGAATACAAAGAAATCACTCAATTGTATCCTCACACACTCCAATATACAGAATTACAACAAAGAGAGGCTCAAACACACACTCTCTCATACCTTGCCTACACAACTAAGGTGACTAACAAAATCTATACAAGAAAATGTAACCAGGATGCACCAATTATGTGCATATCTTACAAATCTTCTTCCTTTCTTAGAACCTTGGAGATCTTTGAGATTCTTCTATGTGGTTGATTGATTTCTCCAAGAATATTTTTGGACAACTTCTTGATACTATGATCTTGTTTCATGTTTTGTTAAAAGGATGCAAAATACTATGTGCTAGAAAGAAGTTAGATCACACATATATATAAGATATGAAATCCTTATGCATTTAATCGATTAGGTTAAAACCTTAATCGGTTTGGTCCAACTTTATGTTTTAATTGATTAGATTATTATCTTAATCGATTAAAACAGACAATACAACTTTATTATGGTTTTGATATCTTTAACTAATTATGATTACTTCTTAATCAATTAATGCAAATTTATTTAAATTTGATCTTTTATGTAACTAAAACTCTTCCATACATAAATGGTGCATCTAAGATTCTTTTCTATATAATTTAAGTTTATTCTAACAATTTTATTAGTCAAAAGAAAATTTTACATAATTCGTCGTCAAAAAATACTTTAAGCAATTTTAAGAGAGCTCCCACTCTCAACAGATTTATTCTAGTATATACTTTGACCTGCACATAATTGATAATATACCTGGAAAGGAGATATTAAGTTTATAAGAAACGGCTTTTAATGAATTGAGTAATTTTTACTCACTGTCATGTATTTTGGCTGCTTTAAGAATATTTGGGAAGAGGATATAAATATTCTCATTTTCAATCTCTTCTTAAACTTTTATCCTTTTCTTCCCATATTTCGTAAGCTATTTGATGGAAAAAAATACCTTATTGAAATCTTTGACAAACATGAATAATACGACCTAAAACGCCTTAGAAAAAAACTCTTAAATCACTTACTTTAGATAAGGATACCAATGTTATAAGATGGTCCGGGTTTGATCATTCTCACCGTATTTTCTTCTTTAAAATAAAAATTTGATTTCATATTCATTATATTTTAATTTTTGCATTTAATGGTATAATTTGTTTTCTTCCATTATTCTTTCATGACAAAAAAATATATGGATGCATGTTACAAAATGGATATGATTGATACTCACATATAAGGAATACGAATATTTAATTACTCGCTTATTAATGTGACAAGAATAATATAATGTTATCGCTTCATAAATATACGTTGCCCGCTAATAATTATTAGTAAATTTTATTACGTATTAGTTTTCAAATTTAAGTGATCTAAATAAAATTACTAATGAAAAATGTAACAATCCAAAAATACTAATTTTCTTGCTTTTAATTTGATTCTCGTTTGATTAATATAAATATAATGTATTTTCAATCTTGTATATATATATATATATATATATATATATATATATATATATATATATATATTAATCTTTTATATTTTTATTTGAAATTCTTATCATCATCATTTACAAGAATTTCTACAAAAAGACATTTAGATGATTCTTTCACGTATATAATTTGAACATATATATGATCATTGTAGATGAACACTAAAATACCACAAAAGAAATTAAGGGTAAGCTTATTTATATAATAGTTTTTATAAAGATTTAAACAATTTTAGTAATTATATAAGGATAATTGAGTTTTATTAGTCAATATACCACATGGTATCATCAATCATACCGTCATAATCATCTATTAAAACTTTAACATGATCTAGACTCAATTTAAGGAATATTCATGTATTGAGTTGAATACTTGTGTCAATCATGCACTTATCATGAATTTTCTCTATATTAAATTTAACATCAACAATAACATTCCCCTTATACAAAGCTTACCATTTTTATCCCAAATCACCATAACATGGTTCATTTTTTTTCATCCTTTAAGTCATGGTATTATTTAATATTGATTTATGGGAACCTCCTTCGACTCTCACCACTTAAACCTCATTCTCTCCATGAGTATGAGAGTTTAGTATAATCAAGATGACTTCACTCTTTGGATTCAAACTAAATACAACCATACCTTGTTGAATATGACATTTCTCCTTAGGAATGATCATATTAATAAAATACTCACAATCATAATATATTCATATCACATGATCTCATAGGATTTTGGTATTTAAGCCTAAATTATATTCATTCTCACATACATTCTCAGTAGTCTTTACATTACCCCTTTCACCTTACAGTGTTAGAACTTCTAAACTATGTTCTTTTGATTCTTCGAATTAAGACTACAATTTTTCTTTTTGAGTTAAAATTATTATCACCATGAACACAGTATCTGACGTTGGTGCGTCTTATCCCAATGAAGGATGATGGTAGAAAATAGGCTTCAAAGCCTTACATTGATTTCAAAGGTTTCCTACTTTTCTACCCAGTTCTCCTTGGATGAACAAGGTTCATTTTGTCTTCAAGTACTTCACAAGTAAAAGTGAGATAAAATGAGGTTATTAACATTACACCGAATAAAATTAATTTCAATAATAAAGATAAATAAATAAGAATGAGATTAAGAACATCTCACTTAAATAAATAAATATAAATATAAATATAAATATAAATACATAAAAATCAATTTATGGACAAGTCACTCTATAAATGAAAATAATAACAATAAATAAATACAAATGAGGTTATAAACATTCACTAATAAAATAATAAAAATAAATAAATAAAGTATGAGGTATAATACCTCACTAATAAAAAAACTAAAAAAATAAATAAAAATGAGGTTATAAATAAAATTATCAACATTTCACTAATAAAATAATAATAATAAATAAATAAATAAAAGATAGAGAATTCTAAAAAAATTGGTTTCTAAAAACTTGGTATGTTTTAAAATAATCAAACTACTTTATAACAAAACTATCTACAAAAAAGCCATTTAATATTAAAATATGTCTCACTATTTTTAAACTACCATTACTTCTAATATATCATTTTTTGAGATTTTACAACATAAAAGAGAAGATGTTAAAAAATATATATTAATCATGGAAGAATCATTGAAAATTTGGCTTCAAATATTTTTATTTTTCTACTTATACATATGAGGTATTTTGTAAAAAAATAATTTTTTAAAAGTTATATCTTCACACAATTAATTTAAATTTATTTGTTAGAAAAGTGAAATTTATTTATATTAATATTTTATTCAATAATTTGATTTAAATTATACCTAAAATTTATTTTTTAAAATAAACTTATATTTTAAAATTTATTTTTAAACATGTTTATTTAAAATTAAAAATAACATATATATATATATATATATATATATATATATATATATATTGTTTTGAATACGTTAGAAAGAAAAGAAAAAAGTTAGAATATTTGTGTAAAAGTGTAGAAAAAGTATAGAGGGTAAAAACAAACCTTGAAGTTGAAAGTTTTGGAAAGTTCGGATAAACTTTAAATTTGCTCGTCTTAAATTAAATATAACTCAGTCACGTAAGATTCAAAGTAATTAGATGGATTTTTTCATAAAGGTAATTAGATGGACCTTTGACTTGGATTAGTCAAGGCCCATATACCAGCTTAGATCTCATTGTTAAAATAGATCAAATGTTAGTTATGGAATAGAAATTTTGCGATCTACAAGTAAATTTGTAATACAATCTTCTTTCTCTCTCTTTTTCTTTCACTATTTTGTTCATTATTGAAGTTTGGATCAATCTCCAATTCAGATAAAGGCTACATTTTCATCTAATTATGATTAAATTTGACATTCGAAGTTACTTTGAATTTTCATCTTTTTTTTGTAATTATTAATCTTTTTTGTTATCGAATGTATATTAAATGATGATTGATTAATATAATTTAAAAGATGTTACATTATTATCCACTACTTAAGTCTTTCTGAATCTATTCCTAAATTAGTAAAAAACAATTATTGTGATTGAAATATCAATTTTAATGAATAGATGTACTTATTTAAATAAATTCGTACTAAAATGAATGTGTATTATAAATCTTAAGACAACAAATGATATTTTTTTATTGAATTAAATTTTCTGAACTTAAGATTATAACTATAATTTGGCTTAAATCTTAAATTAATTGAAGTAATGTTCCCAAAAACAGTAAAGATTGAAGCTTTAATGTTGAAAGGTACTGATTAGAAGATATTTGTAGTGTAAAAGGAATTAAAATGAGAAGAGAAGAAAGTTTGAAGAAGTGATAGAAAGGAGAGGGTGGAAAAACCAAAATTGATAAGAACAAGGAGAATAGGAAAATGAAAGGAAATAAAAAGGAAAGAAGGAGATGGGTTCCTTACCAAGAACGCATCTGTTGGGTTTGGGTTGGGAGCTAGGTTTGGTCGTGTGAGACGACTTTGTTGTGTGGATAAGAACAACCTCTTTTCTCTCTCTCATACACACTCTGTCTTGTTTTTTTTTTTATTTTTTATTTTTTATTTCTTTCTCTCTCAAACATCTTCTATTCTACCGCCTCCAAATTCTACAAGAACTCATTCCCTCTCACACCGCCTCAAAATCTCCCTCACCTTCAATTCTCTCTCTTCTGTTCTTCACAACAACACACTCTCTTCCACTTCCTCTAATTCACCACACCACACTTCTCTTCTTCAAGACACTACGTTCAGGCTGGCGTTCCAAAACCAACCCACCACTGTCCGAGAAATCAAGCCCAAGAACCGCAGAATCATGGTAACTCAATCTCCCACTTTCGCTCAACTTCTTCTTTCCTGCATCCCCCTCCACTTTCTCACTGTTTTCTTCTTGTTCTGTCAAAATAATGCTATTAATCATTCTTCTGTTTTCTGGGTCTGATTCAAATTTTGATTCTTTTGAAAAGGGTTCTGGAGGCCCTGATGACGAGGACAACCGGTGGCCGCCGTGGCTGAAGCCTCTTCTCAAAGAGAGCTTCTTTGTTCAATGCAAGCTGCACGCTGATTCGCACAAGAGCGAGTGCAACATGTACTGTTTGGATTGTATGAACGGCGCACTCTGCTCCCTCTGCCTCGCTTACCACAAAGATCACCGTGCTATTCAGGTTCATGTTATCAATCAACTCTCTCTCTCTCTCTCTCTCTCTCTCTCTCTCAGCTTCTGACACACTTCTGATCCTCCACTCATTGTTGTTAAAAATTATCACTTTTCCTTTTGTGGGCGTGTTAGATTCCTTCTTTTTCTGGAACTTAGTTAAAAAGTCCCATCTTTTCCCCTTCTCTGTGAGATATTTGAACTGTCATTAATTGGTTTCCAATTTCAATTTCCTATGTGCCAAATTATTAACTGTTTTGGGTGGTTAATTAATTTCCTTTTGTGTTTCTTTTCCTTAATTTCCTCCTTCCTGCTTTTAACAAGTGATGTGGTGAGATGGGTAAAAGTGACAACCTCAGGACTAAAAGATATTGTTCTTCAATGCAACAAATGGCCATTCCCTTCTAATGTGCTCTGTTTTTATTTTTTTGTGACAGATAAGAAGGTCCTCATACCATGATGTGATTAGGGTGAACGAGATTCAGAAGGTGTTGGACATTACAGGGGTCCAAACCTACATTATCAACAGCGCAAGGGTTGTTTTCTTGAATGAGAGGCCTCAGCCAAGGCCTGGTAAGGGAGTCACCAACACTTGTGAAGTCTGTGAGCGTAGCCTTCTTGATTCATACCGTTTCTGTTCTCTTGGTTGCAAGGTAAACTATCACTACACACAATGTCATCCATTGTCTCAGATTCTTCCAAGCCTTTTCAAATCCAAAACCTCTCAAAAAAATGAATTTCCTTTTTCAATTTTTCCATCTCCTTTTTCAATGACTTTTTCTTTGAATTAAAAACCATGACATTGAGATTCATATATTAACAATATTACACCAAGCTAACATTTTGTTTATGTTAGTTTTTTGCTTTGTTTTCAAGCCAGCACTTGAATGGGTTTGACTTTTTCATCTACAGCCATGAATGTTACTGTGGGTTTTCAATTAATTGCTCTGCCCAATATTTGAATTTTTGGTTTTCAACATTGGGCCTTGTTGATCTTTCAAGATTTGAATTGTCAGTCTCTGATTCTTGATTTGAATGGTAGTAGTTTTATGAATTAAATATTAATGAATGCAAGAATGGATTATAGATTGTGGGGACTTCAAGGAACTTCGAGAAGAAGAAAAAGTCAGCAACAATGGCATCAGATTCAGAGGATTCATACAGCAGCAACAGCAGCCATGGAAAGAACAACAGCAACAAGGTGCAGAGTTTCACACCGTCCACGCCACCACCGACTTCGGTTAATTACAGAACAGCCAAGAGAAGAAAGGGAATACCACACCGTGCCCCAATGGGAGGACTAGTGATAGAATACTAGACAGATCGTAACTTTAGGTTATTGCTAAAATGCCCCTCATATTTACCTCAAAAGGCAACTTTCTCCGTGCAGTTTCACACTGTTCCAACACTCGAGCTTTTTTCTGAAAAAGGCCGGTGCTGGAAATGTTCCCTTCGCTGTTCCTTACTTGTTAATAGCGTTTGTCCATATAGGAAAAATCCAATAGGAAGTGGAAAATGTTGAGAAAGTAGAAAATAAGACATCTGTTAAATAGTTTGAGAAAGAAAAGTGTAGCAAAATAAAGCGAGTTCCTTTCAACCAAAGTACAAGAACAAGATGGTGAGGAGCATTATAGGTTTGGTTCCTTAAGCAATTATACATAAGTTTTGGGGTTGGATGTAAATAGTGCCTTCAGTAAACCTGTGGAGTGGGGATGAAGACAGTGACATTGTACTCTTTCCAAATAGGTGGACTGTCTATATATGGAATGCTGCTGAATGCTGATATAATAGTAATAGATTTTATTAAATCTTGTGTCTATTTCATTGTAATTACCATGTCACACAAAATAACTTAATACCACTCTAAATCAACCAGTAATTGTTAATTATTCAAACTGTGCAACAAATAATTTAATCTTGAATTATCGAGTGATCATTATTTTAAACCGAAGATTCAAATAATCAATAACATTAACACCGATTTAGCATTTTAGTGTATTATTCGGGGTTTGGTATGCAATTATTTCATCTCTTGTTTTGTTTTTATTCCTTGAAGTGAATTCTCTGATTTTAATGGTGGCTAAAATCTAATGGGACCCACTTGAGCCGGTTTGTAAGGGGCTGGTCAATGTTTTGGTCGTAGTTGGGTTCACGTGTCGTGTTCTGATTGGAGAAAAGGAAAGTGGAAGGCATTGGTTGTCGAAAACAGAGATTAGGTCAGCCGCCCTGGATTGAAAGAAAAAAGAAGTAGTATAATTGTGTGGGCGGTTTGGTTTTGGCGGTGGGACCCAGATGAAGTTTTGATCGGACGGTTGAGGTGGGTGGAGAGTGGAGGGGTGTGATGTTTCCATAATAGGAAGGTTTGGAATGTTATAGTTAGTGGGCATAAGTGATATTAATGAAGCATAAGTGAGTTTGTGGTAAAATGCAAAGGAGGGTGAGAGTGATTGAGAACTTTCCTAGCTTAGCAATTTGTTGGTGATGGGTCTAATCAAGGATAGTGGGAATGGAATCAATCTAAATGTAATCTTTGTGTGCTTCTTGAGTTGGGTCTGCAAAACTTCACTGACATTAATCATGGATTTGTATTTAAGTTTACTAACAGGAAAACTTAGTGTCACCCCCTTAGAGAGAAACAACCTGTGCTCATGTCAGAATCAAGGGTTGATGTAATTCAAATGTTTCCTCATCCAGAATTTCCAACATTTCTGGGAATTATTATGACTAGGTTAATTCATGAATGTTTCTTATATGGTAAGATTTCGTTTAACCAATCCTAAATTCATAGGTCTTTTGACCCATCATGTACTTTTGAAATTTAATGTCATATATAATGTTATAAAAGGTTTCCATTCACCTTTTCTAATTTTCTTCATATAAATATTTCAATTCTACATTTAACTTTTCATTTTTTTAATTAAACAATTTTAATCTATTGGACTCAGATTCTTATTTTAATTTTGAAGAGCAGAGGTTGATATGTAAAATTACTTTTTAATATTGTTATATAATGTAAAATTATGATGTAAGATATAATTATATATTTTTTGTTTTTAATTGTACGATACATGTATTCGTTTTTTTCTTATTATATTTTTAGTTTTGTCATTTCGTTGATATAATTTTTACTTTGTTTTCTCGATTTAACTTTTTAGTTTTGTTTTATCAGTCTTAGTTAAATTTCACGATTTTTTTCTTCAGTCTTCTTAACTATTTTGCACTTTTAGACTGTGTTCGCATGAACGGAATTTACTGTTCATGCGAATTACAGAGCGATGAATTAAGCATCCTGTGGTGTTCGTTTGAGACGATTAGCGAGGATTTACGCAGACGGATTTGCAGGATACATCCCTTTTTCATCACCCACGAAAGTGAGAAGATTTGCGCTGATTTTGACTCAAATGTCCAGTGTGCCCTTAACTTTATATTAAATTCCAATCTGAATCCTATGGAAATGAAAAGCAGTGCACCACATAATCGATTATGGTTAAGGGTAACCGATTACATGTATCAAACAAATCCAATACAGTGAAGTATTTACTTTTGCACTGTACATGCACAAGAAAGCAAGTTGGCGTGGGGGCGTGGCCCTGGAATATTCCTGAGCTACTCCTGATAGCTGATAAGCTTCAAACAGCCATTGAACAGGAAAGATTCCTGCATCCACACAGTTACAGTGCAGAAGTGCCATTGACTCGTTGGTGAGAATTCAAACGTGGTTGGTTGTTGTTAGCTCATGTTATTTATTGAGTGGTAACAAGCTTAATAAATTGGTTACCAGTGTTGTAAGCTGTGTGCAAAGAGATAGTGGTCCGGTGTAAGCTCAGACAAGAGAAGAAGGTTTTCCTGAGAGGAAGAACAGCAAGTGCATAGGTCAGTAACATACCATGCTGGTTTATCATAGGGTTTAAGTTTGTTTTGATTTGCAGGTTGTATAAAAGGAGGAAGAAGCACGATCTGCGTGTTGGTGGAATGCAGGAGGTGGTTGTTGAAGATGAAGAAAGTCCAAGGGCGTGTTGGAGAATATGGTGAACAGTGCACCAGATTCGCGTAACCGGTTACAGGCTGGGTGTTGCGGTTATAGAGAACTGAAGAAATGCATGCATTTCTATAATCGGTTACGTGAAGTGGTAACCGATTACAGAGCTTCCCTGGTGGCTGTTTCCTTACTGGTGCCTGGTGCACGTTGAGGGGCTTCAAGAGCTGGGTGCAGAGAGGTGGTTGTGCACGTTGAGGGTCTTCAAGAGCTGGGTGTTGAGGGGCTTCAAGAACTGGGTGCAGAGAGGTGGTTGTGGATGGGTGATGATTCGGAACATGCATGTTACAATGTTCTCAGGCAGTCTGCATCATGAAAGGGTTGAGGGGACATATGGTTATATGTTAACCAGTTTCCAGAAAGAAGAAAGTAAAGGTAAAGTGGTGTATGTTGGTCAGTGCAGGGCCAGAGCTCCTGTAATGGATGGAAGAGTGTTGACTTTGGTGGTTGTTGCACGAAGTGGGAGAGAGACGTCGGTGCATGGTGGGTGAAATCTTATTAAGTCTAACGGTGTGTTTTTGATGCAGGTGTTCACTGTGGTTGGACGTAGTGTGATCGTGGTGGACGAGTGAAGTTTATCGAAAGTGGTAAGGTTAATGTGATTTTGAAAATTGAGTGTGGAAGCATTGAAAAAATGGGGGTGTTAACTAATATACGAATATGATTATATTTGTAGGTTTGATTCCAAGTTACCATCTCAAGCTAAAATTGGTTGTCTGATTTGTCTAATTGTGGCAATCATTTGTGGAAATATCTTGCTGAAACTATATTGAAGTGTGCATAAAGTGAAGAAGGTCTTCAACAGGTAAGTGTTTTACATGATTTTTTATGTATTATATATATGTTAATGATTGAATCAGTGGTGGTGGTTATGTGTACATTTACAAGTTAGAATGTATGAATGATATATATTATGGTCATTTATATTACTCTGTGTTATTTAGTATATGAATGTGTTAATTTTTCAAACCTGGATATCATTAGTTATATGTATATGTATTTATTAAAAAAAAGTATTAGAAGTTGAGGTTGTGTGATGGTAGTTATTGTTGTTTATTTATAATGTACATTTGAATGTATTAATGTATATATGAATTATGTTTAATGAATATTGTGGAGTTGCATGATTTTGATTGTACTATGTGTAATTGTTTAAGAAAATATAGATGGAAGAACATATAGATTTATCATATTTGGACCGCGAAGATGTAGATGATGATGTGGTTGGTGTAGACTTCAAGATTATTGGAATGATATGTCAACACTTATAAATAACCACATCACTAGCGGCAATCACAATGTTATGCATTGTTGGACACGCATTGAGTATCTTGAATATGTACTCCACTGATTCCAGTAGTGTAAGCAATTACCTACCTGATAGAGACCGTCGTAGGGAGCAGTTAATGTCATATCTTGTGCATATTCATCGGTGCCGCGACATTATTAGGATGGGTCCAGAGGCATTTATTAATCTTTGTGAGAGAGTAAGATCAACTGCGTTAGTCAAGGACGCAATTCGGTCGACCGTGGAGGAACAAGTTGCTGAATTTCTTCATATAATTGGTCATAATGTTAAGAATCGTAGTGTGGCCTTTTTCTTTCATCGATTAGGATCGATGGTTAGCAAACACTTTCACAATGTGTTAGACGCTATCTTAAGTTTAGAATCAGAATTTCTAATACAACCATCAGGAAATGAGGTTCATCAACATGTGTTGAACAACAATCGATTTTATCCGTACTTTAAGGTAGTGATTTCATTACATGTGTTAATGTTATTTGAACAAGGATGATAACAAATTCTGAGACATATGATGAGTTAATATTTTTATGTTTAGGATTGTTTGGGGGCCATAAATGGTACTCATGTTAGGGTAAGGGTTCCAAGTTCTGAAGCTCCGAGATTTCGAGGAAGAAAAGATTGGCCAACACAAAATGTCTTTGCGGCGTGTGATTTTGACATGAAATTCACCTACGTTTTTGCTGGATAGGAAGGCACTGCATCCGATTCAAGAATATTAAAAAATGCTCTTGATCGAGATGATCCGTTGGTTATCCCCCAAGGTCAGTGTGTAAACAATCGATGTCCATGAAGTTATTTAGTAGTGACTAATTACCTTTGTATGTGGAAAATTGTAGAAAAATACTACCTGGGTGATGCAGGTTTCATGTTGAAAAGCACAATTTTGACTCCATATAGAGGCGTAAGATATCACTTAAAAGAATATACACGCAGAGGACCACAAAATGCACGAGAGTTGTTTAATCATCGACACTCGTCGTTGAGAAACGTAATTGAAAGAACTTTTGGTGTGTTGAAAAAAAGATTCCCTATCATTGGAAGTGGCACTGAACCACACTATGGATTAGAGACGATGACTAATATCATACTAGCTTGTTGTATATTACACAACTTCCTTCGGGGCGTGGATAACGATGACTCCTTACTCGATGAAGTTGATAACAAGTTGAATGAAAGGGAAGAACATGATGTGACTTCATCTCAAGTTAGAGAAGAGGACCATAGGATTGGTAGTAGTATTAGGGATTGTATAGCTGATCAAATGTGGCGTGATTACCAAGCATCGTAGTTATTGTATTTGATTGTATTGTATTTTAATTTATTTTTATCTGTATGAGAAGAACATATTATTAAGGATGTTTTATGTTAACTTAAAAAATATTTCTTGACTCTTTAGGTATAAAATGAATAGGGGTAAGGCAGCCGCCATTCCGTCCTCTGGTCCTACTAGAGAGTTCATGAAGTGGACAGAGGACATGGACGCACGTCTACTACACTGCATGATCAAGGAATCAAGAATGGGTAATAGGGTTGACGGAAGCTGGACAACCCAAGCATATACTAACATAGTTGATCATCTTCACAGCGCTGGGTATGTCGCAGTTACCAAAAATAATGTCAAAAATCGTCAGAAAGTGTTAAAGGATAAATGGCATGAGGTGCATGACTTGTTTTCTGGATTGAGTGGATTTGCTTGGAATCCAGTAAGTATGACATTTCATGCTGAGGACGAAGTCTGGTTTGACCTGATTCAGGTATTTATAAAAATACTTATTTTTTATGTGGATCCTTAATATATATAATATGAAGCAGTGTGTTTATTGTCTTTGTTGTTGCAGTCGCGGTCAGCTGCGGCGAAGTGGAGAGTTAACAGTATAAAACACTATGATTTAATGGTCGAGTTATGGGCAGCTGATCGAGCTACTGGGAGTGGTGTTCGAACTGCTCGTCAAGCTCGAAGACAACGTGTTGGTCCTCATGTCAGTGTTGATTTGAATCAAAATATTGAGTACATTCCAGAACAGTCTCAGTGGACAGGGTACAGAGACCCAACTCCACCATCGCCTCCTCCATCTGTCGATGAATATAGTCCGGGACAGACTCAATATGTGCCTTCCGTCCCATCTGGTGGGACTTCTTCCTCATGAGGCTCGAAAAGGAAGGCACCTATGGTGGATTCTATTGATACCCAATTTGATAAGTTGACGACGAGTCTGGATGGGTTTGCAAATGTCCTAAGCTCATCAAATGTACATTTTGGTGTAATTTCTTATGTCGTCGTGCGTCAAGTATCAGCGATGGAGGACATAAATGAAATACTACGTTCCCAAACCGAGATTCTTCGTCGCACCCCCAATTAAACATATACTGAGACGGACATTTATGAAATGTTGACTGCTATGAACATCAGTGATGAAAATTTGCTAGAGCAGTGTTATGATTTCTTATGTCGAAACCCGACATGTACGAAGAGGTTGATGGGACTGCCACCACATAAGCGGTGGAACAAATTATGTAAAATGATATCGGGCGGTGACTGTTAAGAATTTCCATATATGACTTACTAGTATTAGTATAAGGACGCAATTATGTATTAGTGATTTAATTATGACTTATTATATTTCTATGGTGGATGTAATATTTTACTTCTATTATGTTAACGATGTAATGATTTGGTGTTATATGTATCATTTGTTGATTTTATCGTTATATATAACTAATGTGTTATGATATCCTTTGTTGTTATTTTAATAAATAGCTTGTTGTTGAACAAATTCTCATATGGCATCATCATCAACAAGAAGGTCAAAAAGAACCCGTAAGGGAAAAGAAACTGTCAATGAGGCAGAAGATGCACCCCATGTTAGACCATCTGTAGAGGAACAATTAGATCAGCGGCGTTTTTTCACTCACAGTCATCAAATGGAGAACTATGCAACTGATTTCTATACAAGAAGTGTAATTCCTCCAAAGATAATGAATTTTGATTCATTCACCGGTTCAGGGTTATTTTTCCAACAACAGCTTCTTTTTCAAGGGTTGAGCCAATTTCTGACATTAGAGGGACCCTACTATCCGGATTTAATCAAAGTATTTTATTCAAATCTTAAGATATCTGGAAATGGATATTTGCTCACTGAGGTCAACAGGAGAAAAATTAGATTCAAACCTGCTGATTGGTTGACTGTAGCTAACCTGAAGTACGACGGTTAGAAATTATGTTACTCAAATATCCCAGACAATTTTCCATATGACCGCGACATGGCATTAGCTACTATGGTTATACCATATTTGGAGGGTGGTCAAGGTGTTTTAACCGTTGGTTGTTTGAATATCAATGATCGGCTTCTCCATTATATTATTGTGCATATGTTGACTCCACGACCAGGGAATTTTGCCAGGTTATTGCACGAAGATATTTTTATGATATGGGTGCTGAAAAATAATATACCTATCAATTGGCCTCATCACATCATGCAGTATATGCTTAAATGCAAGGTCAGTGACACAGCCCTCCCATACGGTGTCCTTATCACACACATCATGCAATATTGTGGAGTTGACGTCTTAGCCAATCCCATCACTCAAATAGGGTCTCGACATCACTTTTCTATCAATTCTTTGAAGAGGATGAAAATTGTATATGTCAACGGTGCTTGCCAACACGATCTGGATGATGATGAAGAAGAAGACCAACCACACCCTCATCAAAACCCTGTGCAGCCTCCTCCACCTCTATCAAATGCTAACATGATAACTCAAATGTGGGAAGGAGTACAAGACTTGAGACACAGGATGCAGGGTATGGAACAAATGCAGGTGCGGGTACAACGTATTGAAGATAACTTGGCAAACCTTTCCCTAGACATGAACTGCCAATTTGCTAACCTGAATCAAAATGTGAACTCGATTCTTCACCATTTAGATGATTAAGTTCATTATATTTCCGATAATATATTCCATGACTTCAATGTTTTTATTTTGGTTTGTATGTGACTTTGAAATCTTAAATTATGTTACAATTTCCCTAAACATTTTAAAATATATTAATTTTACTACATTATAACTTTTATAATTTTTAAACAATATTTTTAACAATTATTCATAATTTTTTTTCTCTTTATAAACATTTTTACAATTAAATATAACATTACAAAATAACATTTTATAATACTTTTATAAGTAAGGGCAATTTGGTAATCTATATTTTCTATCAAATAAACTAATTTTTAAAATCTATCACATCAATCAAATCCTATACTAATTCTCACAAACTTTCCTTCCAAATCCACTCTCAATTAACCTCAAATCCACTCAAAAAAACAACAAAAAAATTACCTTCAAATCCACTCAAATCATCTCCTCCAAATCATCTCCCTCAAATACCTTCAAAAGAACACACCCTTAGCCTTTAGGATGAGAAATCAATAAACATTTAACATAGTTAAGTGAAGATTAGTACAATACAAATCCTAAATCATGATTAAGGTGTAATGAAATCTTTCTCAATCACTTAAAGGATAAAAGCCTAATAAAAAAAATGCTATATATAGATAAACACCCAAGGCAAAAAAGATAGTTTTTTTCTCAAATATATTTGTCTATTCGAAAATAAATTATAGACACAATATTAACTTTATTGTTGAAGTATTTTGCAGATACTTTCATCATCTGAGACCGACAATCGTTTTGGGATTGACAACCGAAATTAAAGACTGAAGATAGAAGGAAAAATCATAATTTATTTGTTCTATGAAATCTATTCAGTCTTATAAGAACAAGTAATATTAAATTAATATCTATAACTTAATTTTGAAAAATAGAATAATTTATTATGCAAAATTATTTTTTTAATAATGTTATATGATACAAAATCAATGTTTGTTAATGTGCAATTACTTTATAATAATCATCAAATTTATCTTTAAAAAAATTGAAATTTTGAGAAGTCAAGGAGAAGGACAAAACACAATCTATACCTATTGTTAAAAATGGTCATCACCATCTTCTTACTATAAGAAATAGAAGAATGTCTATGTTAAAATATCATATACACATTTACTAAATTGCTAAACAGTTTATAAGTAAATATGATATTCTACGTTTACTTATAATTTATACATAAATTCACTAATAATCTACAGTTTACTTATAATTAGTGTTTTTACTGTTAGTGTCTACTTTAGATTTAACCTTTTAAAGTATAGATAAAATATAAAATAACAAAAGATAAAAGTTCAACTCAATATATTGTTTATTTGTTTTTCCATATAAGCTAAATGTATTGATTATGCTTTTATTAAATTGAGTGTAATAAACAAAGGAAAATGCTAACTAGTGTCCTTAGTTATTAATTAAGGTATAATTAATTATTTTTTATTCTATTATATTTATGTTGAAATTTAAATAATTAATTTTACTAATTAAAATTGATTTTTTATATTTATGTTGAAATATGAAATAATTAATTCTACGGATTAAAATAATACAAACTCATATAATAAATTTTCCAAAGACAAAAATATCATTTTTATCTTTTATATTTACAATCGTATTCTAAACACAAAAAAACAACAATTTTCTAAAACACCTTTTAAGTCTTTTTGAATTTAATCGTTTTTTTTAATTATATTTTATTTTTTAGAAAAAAAATAAAATAAAACACAAGCAATTAAAAAAAGAAAAGAAATGGTATAACAACAATAAATTTATTTTACTATTAAATTATTTTTTATCTTTTATGTGTATTAAATAAATTATCTATTACAATTGTATAAGACTTATGACCATTTTTATTTTCTACATAACATTTAAAAAATCGATGTCATTTAATGTTTAGACAACTATTACAGAAATAAAAAACAAAAAAGATATTTCTGTCTTTAAAAAAATTGTTATATAAATTTATATTATTTTAATTAATGGAGTTAATTATTTCAGATTCAACATGAATGTAATCAAATAAATTTTAATTAGTGGAGTTAATTATTTCATATTTCAACATAAATATAATGAAATCAATGATCATTAATTATACATTAAACAATATTAGTTAGCATGATCTGAACGGAACTAATATGTGATGCAATAGATAAAGACCGTTACGTGAACTATAATTGAAAGAGCTTAGAAACAAATAATGGTATTTTAATAATCAACTAGAAAATAAATTGTTTCTAGTTTATAAATTAATATGAAGTTATTATGTCTTGCCGTATTTATTGGGTGCAAATTTGTTTGACTTTGAATAACTTAACTACATTAAATAAATGTGAAGAAAATATTTTATTAACTTTTACAACATATTACGGAGTTGACATATTAGATTAATTTTTAGACTTTTCTTGATTAATTTAATTTATTTTGTTGTATATTTTTACGTTTTATACTAGTTTGTTTTTGTAATATTTATTTATAATTAATTTTATATTCTTTATAATAATACATAATGTTTTTTTATGTAGGGTTAATCAAACTCTTTTTAAAAGATAAGTTATTCAATGTTTTTTTATTAAGATATTTCTTGTTCGTCAACACTAATCAAGAATATCGGTTAAATGTTGTCTGATGTCAATGTTAGTTAGAATGTTGTTTGATATCAATGTTAGTTAGATTCAAATGTAGAGTTAATAAATGTGTAATTAATATCTAATATACCACCTTACTTTCAATCTTTATTTATAACTTTTGTAATGACCATTTTATTATTAATTGCCTAATTCCAGTCTAAACTTCACTAATCTTGTTTAAGAGTTTAATAAGAATGGTTTTCTCCTTTAAGACGTTCCACCTTGGTCGCTTGGTCGTTTTGGTAAAAATATCATCTCGATCGCTTGGTTAATATAGTAAAAATATCACCTTTGACTCTGATTGTCGAGTTAACCTTTCAAATACACAGACCCCCAAGCCTGATCATCATCGACGAGTTATGAAGGGGTTTATGTTTTGATAGCTCGATGCTTGGCACTATTTGTCTTCATTATCCACCATTCATGTTGGATTATGATTGTTGAGGGTAAAAGTTAGGACTCTTTGAACTTTGTACTTGTTAGAGAATGCAAAACGTCAGATTTTGGACCGTTAGTTGTGAATAGATTTAACGGTTGAGACTATACAACAACTCAGCCACTCACTTCTATAAATAGAGGTGGGTTAGGTTGTCAATTTCATCTTTTTCTTTCATTACTTCTCATTTGTCGTTTGCTTTCCTGCTTAAAGTAATAATGTTAATTGTTTATCTTTTTTCATCTGAGGAGTCTTCTGGTCAGGATAGTCGGGGTGTGTTGATGATGCATCAGCGATGGTGACATCATCATTCGGGTCTTCGTACAGAAGCCAGGGATCAATCAAACGAAGTTTAGATTCGATCGGTAGTGCAACCACGAATGAACATATTGAGGAAAAGAATAAGGGCAACATTTCTGATGATGATGTCGAGGAGGATTCAACCATAGAAATCAACATTTCATTAGGGTAAGGAATTGTGTGATTGGGTCGAGCAGTCATATGTGCTCGATGATGACATTGATGATAAAGTCCTCAACAGACACATTTGAAAGGGGAATGAATGAGTGTGTCATGGTAAAGAAGGATCATCGTTGGACTTCTTTTACATGTATCCATTTATATTCAACGATTTACTCGTTAGCATGTCGTTCAACAAGTTTTGGATGGGCATTCTATGTGAGTTAAACATTACGCCAACTCAACTACAACCGAACAGTTGAACGTGAATCCATTGTTTCAAATTTTATGCTCAAAATTGTATTTGACCCCTATGTCGACAAATTTCCTTCATCACTTTCGTAGCTGCCCGAAATGAAGAAGGGATGAGTTTCTTTGATTGCCGAAAAGGAGAAATGGCTCTTCAATATTTTTGTAGCTTTATACAAAAGGTTTCAAGATAAGATTTTTCAAGGTCTCCATAAAAGAAGCTGGTCAGGAATACTTTTTATAAGGCTCACGATCGCCTTATATTCCCTTTGTATTGGATTCGTAATCCTCGATTAGTTCTCCACCGCCTCTCGACCAATAAGTTTCTCTAACGTCATTGGTCTTGAACCCTTTTTAATGAAATTTTTTTGATGAGCGAATTTTCTTCTTGTTTTGATATCTTCTTGATGTTAACTTAGCTAACTTTTTTGTTGTTTTTTAGGCACCATGACTCCCAATAATCTAAAGAAGGTCGATTGGTTCCACAAACTGGCGACACATTGCATGACTCCTAGGATATGATCTATTTCAGCTAGTGTTGGCTCTTCCCATCCTTCACTCTACCAAAAGCTCTCATTTTCATTAATTACTCCTTTTTTAAATGGTTCTTATTCAATTTGCTTTACCTAATCGGTAGGGGTTGAGAACTATCCCTTAATTGATGGATTGGCGCTCAATAGGAGTTCGCTTTATCGAACTTGCCCCTAATCGATTTAATGTAAATTTAAACTAATTGTATAATATGAATTTGTTTGGTTCAATGTCAACTGGTTAGGTTAATCCCGACACAGAGTTATCAAAATTATTCAACATAATAATTGACGAGATAAATAAAGTCGTATTGTTTTATAAAAGAATATAACTGGTCGTTGGAGTGATTGATCGGTTGTACACCTAACATGATTAAGAGCATATGTAGAAATTAGCGCAAATGAGCGTGGTTAAGAGGTGATTGAGCTCTAATTAGGTTAATAGTAAGTAAAAACCTATACAATCTATATAAATAGGAGGTTGAGGTGAAGTAATTATAATAATTGATTACTATATTTAATATTTAATACGAGTGAACAAACATTTTCTAACTTAAGCATAAGTATTTATTAGAAATATCATTTGAACATGATTGTAGACTGAGTGATGATTACATGGAACAAAGATTTTAATAGAAGAAGTAAAAGAAAATAAAATTAAAAACCAAATAACTTTAAAGTTATTTGTAGTCACTTGTCTATTAATAATAGTTAAATTTTAGAAAAACTTATTTCATCATTACCTTAAATTTATTTTGTTAATAAGAGAATTATGATAATGAATTATTATATTTTCAATTTCTTTAATGAAGTTATACTTATGAAAACTAGTTACAAAAAAATAAATTAAAACTGTCACACTTTTCAAAATCAAGAAAATGAGACAACGAAAACAACAATTATTGTGCTAAAAGATTAAAAGAGTTCCAAAGTTAGTTGTATAAAATCATAAAATTTGATTTCATTTCATTAAAAATTAAGAGCCATTAATTCTTACACTGTAACAGATAAAAATAAAGAAAATTATTAAAAGGAAGTAAAATTAAACAAATGTAAGTCAATAAACCATTTAATTCGATGAAATTGAGGATTTATTTTCTAAAATGCAAGTTTGAATGAAATTATACATATAAAAATAATTGTGTAATCAATAGTATAATAAGGATAACAATATCTTATAAATTAAATAAACTCCAGAAACATCTTTAGTCAAGGTGTTGAGAGAAAAAAATGAAATTTTTTATAGTTAAATAAAAGTTTTTCAAACAAAATGAAACTAAGTGCTAACAATAATAGAGAAGACAAACTTGTATACTATCCAGTAATTAATTATTTATTCTATTAAAATCTTAAAATTAAGATTGGAACATTCTTTAAACAAATGAATAATGAATAAAAATAATAAAAAGAGTAAAATAATTAAATAGGTATGCTATATACCATTTGATTCAATTGAGATTTTTGTTTCTTAAAATATAAGATACCATTATTGATAAAATCACACAAAAAAAAATAGTAATATATAATTAAGATTATAATAAGAAAAAAAGTACCATGAGAATCTTAATAAAGTTTGTGAATATTAAATACCTCACAGTTAAAAGAAAACAAGTTATACAATAAAAAATGAATTTAAAAAAAAACTTAATTAAGAACTAAATAGAAGAGTGGAGATGATAAATTATTTAGGATAAGCATGAATCTTTTATTTAATTAAGCAAATGAAAAATCACAAAGAGGATTTTTTTTCACAGTCGCCTTGCCAACCTCACATGTTCAATGAGGAGAAATGAGTTTATAAAATGACTTCTCCGTACTAGCGTTTGGCTTTTTCGACTTTCTTTCCATGTTTACCTCTTAACGCAAAATCCATTCATTCACCGCGCTTCGGATGTCTTACTTTTTTATTTTGACCTGCTTTTTCATTTTGGGGAATCAGATTTTACTATTTTTTACCTCAATCCATCCACCAACCAAGTGGTGTTCCTACATGAAACAAGGGTTTAAGGAAAACAAAATCTTGCAAGTGGTTTTCCACGAAAGCTACTTTTGTTTTTCCTTTACCATATTCATAATGAATATAACAGTGTCACGCCACGTTATCATTTTTATTTTATTTTATTTTATTAAAAACACAGGCGTGATCGTGGCCTTGTATAGATACGTACTAGATTTTATTTATTATATAAAAATAAAATAATTAAATATATATTTTATTAAAGTTATGTCGTAAGACAAAAATTATTATACTTAACATGTGAGTAGTTACTTTTTTTTTCTTAAATTTACGCAAGAGTTTCTTTCTATTATTAGTTAGTTTCATTTTCTATTTTTTTTTCCTGCTACCTAATATTTTTTTCTTTTTTTACATTGACGCAATTGTAAATTTTATAAAAATAATTTTTTTCTCTATTACTGAATTAATATTATCTTTTCAAAATTATAAATAAATAAAATTAAAATGATATTTTGAAAATAATATTATCTTATGTTTATGAGTACCATCCAATTAATTATTTAAATCTTGATAGAATATTACCAATTTCACTTTAAAAATTTAAATTTTATAAAAGGACTTTAATCCTATTTTAAACTTTAATTTGATGATAAAAGTATGATATTTACTCCTTATTTTGCATCTAGATCTCTTATCTTCATGCAATATGGTATTAGAAAAGTTTCAATGATCTAATGAAATATAGTTATTTTAGTTGCCACTATGTCATCATGTAGTTAGAGAGTGGTCATTGGTGATATTGAAATGGGGGATGGTTTTGTACTTTCCATATCTCACAAGCATTCTTATACTGGGAAAGAATCTCACCCTGAGTTCAGTTTCAGAAAAAGTAAAATGGTGACTTCATGTTATTGATAATAGACACGTGAGAAAAAATTAGATGTTATATTGCTCTAAAATCATATTAAGAATTAGATGTTAAGTTTAATTTAACTTCATTTATAAAATAAATTTTGTATTCATTTTATATATAATAAATTGGTGTTATGTTTAATTAATGTGAGATCTCTAACGAATTTTACTAATATCAAAAACATCACATGTGCCTTGGGAAAGATCACATATGATCTTGTGAAGATTGCAAAGGAAGTTTCAATGTTAGTGTTTTTGTTCAAAAGACTCGGAGTTAAGCCATGAATGAATCCTAGCTTAATAAAAGTACATTTAATAACACATTCTTTGCATCCTGTTACTGCTGCTGGACCGCATTATAGACACTATTTCATTCTCATATTTAAAAAGAATTTATTTTTTGTCCATCCTTATATCTAATGTGTATGAGTTTTAGTTTCACCTTCATTCTTGTCGAAAAATAGTTATATATATCAATACTCTTTATTTTTAAGGTATCAAATATCAATTAAATCATTTTTCGTATAAAAAAATAAAAATCATAGTAAAGAAAACATGACAATAGTTAAATATCAAAATGATACACATTTTCGTTTCTCTAATATTAAATATAAAAAAATTATAATTATATAAATATAAAATAATAATTGAATAAAGTCGTTAGTTGGTTGTTTTTAATAACTTACTAATAAAAACTTTGATTATGATTGGTATTAATTAAGTAGTTGACTGATGAAAAAGGAGTTATTTCCTCTCCATGGTCACAACATGTGAAATAAAGTTTGAGAGTGAGAGATAACCAAATACAGCGTGTTTCAGTTGCAAGAGTAAAAAAAACCATGTTACTACCACAATTCCTAACTAAAAACCGTCACATATCAGTTCACACTTTTCCTGCTGTAGTGATTCTTTTTTCACCTTAGGGTTTGTTCATAGTCCAAAGTCATAACAATAATATGCTTGGAAAAGAGTTAATAAAGACATTTTTTCCACCCACAGGATATATATATATATATATATATATATATATATATATATATATATATATATATATATATATATATATATATATATATATATATATATATATATATATTCTTTATTAAATTAAACTTGTGTTACGTTTATCATTTATATGATACACTGGAAACTTTTGCATCTATATTATTGACGTGTGAAATCGTGTTTTTAAGTTTTTTCTTTTGTTATCCCATGAAACATATCATAAATAGATAGTAAAATTGAGTTTTTTAAGCATATATATATATATATATATATATATATATATATATATATATATAAAGGGTGGAAGGCTAATAGTATATCAAAATACTTTCTTTTTGAATTTTAATATCTCAAGCATATATTAAACATCACCAAAACATAGAATTTTTCTTAGGAATTCTCTCAACAACCATCCCACACATAAACATATCAAAGATTCTCATATACATTAATGCAATCATTATATTTACCAACAAAATCAAGAATGATACAAATCAATACCAAACAACCAAATGAATAAACCAAAATAATCATATAAACTGACTTTCAGGGTGGTACTCAGTGCAAATCCTCTCGCACAAAGGTAGCGCTCAACGACAATTTTGTTGCCTTGAGCTAGACCTTACATAAAAGGTTGCAGTCAGCATAGCTCTAGCGCTGAGCGTCATTCTTCTTGCAAAATGGCTTGAACAACAACACCATTTTTTTCACTCAGTGACTTGAAATTAAAATGGTTCCACACATATAGTGAAAAATGACACTCAGTGGTGCCATGTCACCGCTCAACGCTACAACATTCGTAAATATGCGTGCTCAACAATACAAACCTACACTCAGTAGTCTAAAGCTAAAATGCTTTCAAACTCATACAAGGAACTGACATTCAGTGCCAATTTGTCACCGATCAATGTCATATCAAAAAACATGTTCAATTATATGATTTGAGGAAAAAAAAACTTATTCAGACGTTCAAATTGGTATTCCCTACTTAATGCTTGGTCCAAAAACAATTTTCAATGTAGGAATGCATACTAACTTGTTGAGATGATTATATCCTAAGTTCCTCAATTCATCACCAATTCAGACAAAACAAACACACAACATGATAACACATTCAGATTTCAGTAGCTTAAACACCAAATTAGCAATTCAACATAATCATATCAACCAAACATACAATTCAACATATTCATCACATTTATAATTTTAAAACAAAGCAATTAGTTTTCCTTACTTGAAAGATGACGAAATAACTCTAAATGCACAAAAAATCCTATATGCTCATTGAACAACAAAAACATGATTAGGACACACCATAATGACCACTTATCAATAAAGACTCAAAGTAATGATCCCCAATAGACATGCAAATATAATGACGCTCATATGCAACAGATAGTAGAAAAGATCAAGAAAAATGATTGAAATTCAACTTACTCAAACAAATAAATTGATCGGTCTAAATATAAGAGCTTAATGCAATGATTAATCTTACAATCTCAATTATTCAATCAGACAAGTATAGTGAAAGAATCCTAAACAGAAGTAACAGAACTATAGAAAAATAGTTTATGGAATAATGACATTTATGAAACTAATTTATATTAAAATAATTTAATATCTAAAATGTTTTTTTTTTAATTTTTACAAATTTGACATTAATGATAAATTTTAGACATATATTCTATCCATATATTTTTTAATGTAATAAAAAAATTTATAATGAAACTGAGTAATTCTTTTTCCTAATATTTATTTGTGAAACAGAAACCGCATCCATAAATTATACTGTAAATGAAGTAAGGAATTCATTGTGTCTTAATATTTTTAACACATCACTTAAAACGTTTTTTAAAAGTAAAATTATTATAAAGCCAGGAGACTCAAAAAATAAGAATACTTTGAATGGAGTCACTAAGTCCAATGATGTTACTTTAACAAACTTGACATTGGAAGAAATAGTAAAATATGAAGAATGGTGAATATAAGAGGAAGTGTGGTTAGAAAACGAATTAAAAGTTAAATCATGGAAGAAATATTCCTGATCATCGTGGATGTGCCCAAAAAAAGAAGCTGCAAATAATGAAAAATGAAAGCATTTCACATTATGTGGCATATGCCAAGAATAATCTCCACTCCAATTATTTGTCCTTTTTCTACCAAGTATGTGTTGGCAGCCTTGTAAAAGAGCACATTATTAGACTACCAAAGTAGTGGGTTGATGGATATTTGTATATCTCACAATCCACCTTCTACACTTCCCTACTACTATTTGGATCATAATCTAACCTTTTCTCTCTCTCTCTCTCTTAAAAGTGTTCCCCATCTTTATACAATTTATTTACACCCCATAACCTTTTCTCTTCTTTTTCCATTAGAAAGAAAAATACTTTGAGATATGACATGGAATTGCATTTCTCTACCCAAATATGCACCCTTGCTTAAAAGATAAAGACATCATTTTTTAAGGTGGGTTCTACTACTTAATCAAATTGCTTAAGCCATGATGTCATTCATTTACTAACCCTTAAAATATGAAGACGATCATGATGGTGGCTAATGCAAAACAAAACAAAACAAAAGAAAGCCTCTTTCATGGCCACACCATTATCTTATATTATATATACACACACTTCTTCATCATCCTTGTGTGGGACCCTACTTTGTGTTTTCTAGCTATGATTGGTTCATCTTGTTTCAGGTTGCCAACAACACTCACTTTACTATATACATATATTACTATCAAAACTGCGTGCATATTTGAAAATCCTCGGTGTAGTCATTTTCCATGACACGTTTCTGACATTATATATACACAGTTCTGTATCATTGAAAAATTTCTTTGAACTTCTCCACTGATTAATTAAAAGCAATTAACAAGAGCCAAAATCAATATTCTATATCCCAGATGCTTATTGTGAGCATCAACATGATGCGGACGCTTCGTTGAGTGTTTCATAATTCATTATGATAAACCCCTTTATATTATTCTATGGTTAGGTTGCATCTTCTTCCTTCTTTAGTTTAATTCCATCCGCAACTGGGTTCATGTGTAATTAGACGTATTATTGAGTTAGTTAATGTCTGATGTAGCATTATATATATATCTATATATATATATATACTAATTTTTATAAGATAGTAGTGTAATATTTTAGAAAAATTATATTTTAGTCTATTTACTTGTATACATCTAAAGTAAAGTACTTTTTTTCTTCCAGAAACATGAGAACTATTATCTTCGATAATAAATTATAAAATAATGTAATAAAAGTATATTTTTAAAATTTTTAAAATATAATTTTAATTTAAGTATATAATAAAATGTTTTTATTTATGATCAATTTATCACCGTCTTGCTTCTTGTTATGTATGAGATTCAGTTTTAGTTTAATAGAGATATTTATTTTAAAAAGGAAATAAAGGTTAAAGTTTTATTTATTTTGAATGTATAAATTATTTGTAACTATTTAGTTATTTTTATCTTTTATTTTTCTAAATTTTCTTTGACTTTCTAAAGTTGATTCTCGTCCTTTTCTTGATAAGAGGAGGGTGTTAGTGAGAAAGAAGGTGGTGAAGTGATGATTAATTTTGACAGATAATTGGAATTTCAATAAAAGTAGGGTTTTCATTTTTCTTACATCTCAAATTTATTTTTCTTGATTTGGTTGCACACAAAGGTTCTGTTACCTTAAGGAAGATCAAAGTCGAATGAATGAATCTTTGCTAGATTATGTTTGTTTGGTTTGTGAATATGGAATAAGGTAAGATTTGTTTATCTTTTCTAAGTTTTTGGAGCCATTGGTTACAAAACACAAGAATTTAGGTAAGGGAAGTTGATCATTTCCGTTTATTTCGGAAGATTTTGGATTCCATATGTAGTTGATTCAGAGTTAAAATTGGATGAAAAATCATATGTCGGTGCATTATAGAGTTAATCAAACTTTGAAGAATTGGATTAATCATTTAGTATAGGATTAGTGCCTAATGAAATGCATATTTGGATTGGTTTGTTTTAAGAATATTATAGCATGTAGAAGATAGAAAATTGATGTTTTATATCGATGTTAAAAATTGTTGGAATATTTGATTTGGTTTGATTTTGATTTTTCTGGTTAAAGTTTAAATTGTATTGACGACATTATTTCATTCTTAAGTGAAAATGAGAACGAGATAAATCTTTCTTTTTGAGGAAATAATACAAATCTTGATAGAACCACCTTGTTTTTACGTTGTTGAATTTCGCTTGAGTGAGATTGTGTTTCTCGAAAATTTCAAGAAATTACTGTAATAATACCAGAAAAAGTTTGACATAACAAAAGGTAAATTTATTTTCTAACCAAACACACCTGTAACCAACCTCATTAACATGTTCAATGACAAGAACAACTTGTATAATTTCAACATATAAAGAGTTTTGTATCCTTAAGAAAAAGCAATAAAAAAAAATCAACTCTAAATATATTTACCTTATTATCCATAAGTAAATCAAGATGTTCCAAAGTCAAGAATCCTACAAACTGCACCATCCATATCTACCTTAATTCAACTAACATCCAGGAATCTCCAAATAACTTGAATATAAGATATTATTTCGGATAGACTTTAATTGTTTGTCATAATGAATATATGTTAACGTTGTAGCATTAATCATATTGGAGACAAGTATAGAAAGTTGTGGAACAGAGATTTTTTTTTTTTTTGGTGAAGAAATGGAGATGTAGACAGAAGTTGTTTCTTGGGATGGTATTGAGGTTAGCAGAGAATAATTTATATATTTGCAAACAAACAAGTAGTTGAAAGAAGTTTAGAATGGATATAAAGAAAGAAAATGTATACTGAAGTGGATAAGAAGGCGAGTAACTATCATGCATTTGCTTGGCCCAACAACTCCTTTGGTGGGACTCCTCCCACATATTGGCCCCAAAGACATTAAATCATTCAAGCAATTCAAGCACGCAACTCAAACTACACTCCATTCGTTACTGCTGCTTTCACAACTTTGTCGTCACAATATATCCAACAATTATTAATCTTAACTTTCCACAAAACTCTTATCAATTGCCATTTCAGCCTCCACAAATTTCTTCAAAGCAGTTCAAGACTTCACATGAATATTTAATTTAAGATTTTGAAACAAGTTTCTGTTGGGATCAGCTTTTGGGACAAAGGAAGAACAAATTTCATGGAGAGGTTAACAATATGCTTTGTTTTAAATATGTTTTCTTTTATCGGGTTTTTATCAAGGAACGAGATTCATGGAAAAAAATAGATCACCGATTATATTTAAATTTAATTACATAAAAAATTAATACTATTTTCTACTTAAAACTTTAAAATAATAAATTAATAAATCTTTACGTTTATATAATGCTTCACTTTCTTAAATGTGAGAGTTATATTCAGTTGTATTTCCAACATATTTCATTTTTATATTTGTTCTTATGTTTTGTCGTTATGGTTGTTGTAAGGTCCAAAATTTCTGTTTTCTTGTTATGATACAAAAGTACGTAAGTAGCTGCATCGCATGTTGTTATTGATAGATTTCATTTATCTTAATTACATGACATTAGGATCTTAAGAATTTATGATTCTCACCATATTAAACATAATTACATAAGAAAGATGAGAATTTACTAACCTTGATCCATGCTAATTGGTTGTTGATTTCCTTTGCTCTAGATCTTCAACTCCTTACCCAATCTATCCCTTAATGTTACCTTAATCCACTCATAACCTTCTTGATGGTGTTTGTGAATGAGAGAAAGCTTCATACATTAGGGACAGAACCCTTAACCCTTACTTATACAACTTCCATCAAGTTGTAATTGCCATTAAGTCCCTCAATTATATTAAATCACATTTTGACCCTAATTTATTTACACATGAGTCACTTAATAGTTAGGTAATTATAACATTCTCCCACTTGACTCTTGTGATGTCATAACATTCTGTGATTTAATAAATAATCATAATGCGCATTTGAGGACTTTACATAATTGGCTTCATCATTATTCATAATTAAAGATATAGAAATAATAAGAGTCATGGCGGTCGCACATCATTCAACCGATATGTCTCCTTCCATGTACTACTGTATTATCTCTTTCTCCTTAATATGACGTCACAAGACTTAATACATAATGGGTTCAAACATAATGTCATATTTATAACAATAATTTAATTTGTTTCCTTTTCTTCATCATAGTTTGTATACATAACCATACAGAAGAAAATACAAATACAAATTTCAGAAACTTATACATTAAAGAACTCAAGTGTCACATAAGCATTAATAACATTAACATTCAACTTTCAATGGTAGACATAATGCCCATATTCTTTACATGATCAACAAATAATTTGGGCGGTAACCCTTTTGTTAAAGGGTCAGAAATCATGAAATCAGTGCTAATATGTTCTATTGACACTTTATGTTTCTGAATTTCTTCTTTAACGACAAAGTATTTCAATTCCATATGTTTAGCACCTTTGGAATACTTGTCGTTCTTAGAAAAGAAGACTGTTGTGGAATTATCACAATAAATTTTCAGCGGCTTGGCAATACTGTCAACTATTCCAAGTCCTGAAATAAAGTTCCGCAACCAATTAGCCTGAATAGTGGCCTCAAAGCATGCCACAAATTCAGCTTCCATAGTGGATGTAGCAATGACGGACTGCTTCGCACTTTTCCATGAGATCGCTCCTCCGGCTAAAAGATACAGATAACCATATGTAGATTTTCTTGTATCTATACAGCCAGCAAAGTCTGAATCTGTGTATCCAATCACTTCAAGATGATTAGATCTTTTGTAAGTAAGCATGTGATTCTTTGTTCCTTGTAGGTATCTTAAAACTTTCTTTGCAACTTTCCAATGATCCATTCCTGGATTACTCTGATATCTACCAAGCATACCAACTGCAAAACTAATATCCGGTCTTGTACATGTTTGAGCATACATCAAACTCCCAACAACAGATGCATAAGGGATATTTTCCATCTGTCTCCGTTCCAAATCATTCTTTGGACATTGCATGAGACTAAACTTGTCTCCTTTATGTATTGGAACGGGAGATGCTGAACATTTATCCATCTTAAATCTCTCTAAAACTTTATTAATATATGCTTTCTGAGACAAACCTAACAATCCTTGTGATCTATCACGGAATATTTCTATTCCAATCACATAATATGCCTCATTCATATCTTTCATTTCAAAGTTGTTAGAGAGAAATTTCTTAGTCTCACTTAATAGACCAAGATCATTAGTTGCAAGCAAGATATCATCAACATATAGAATCAAAAATATAAACTTACTCCCACTGACCTTTAGATATATACACCGATCAACAGTGTTTTCCTTAAATCCAAAGGATATAATAGTATCATTGAACTTGAGATACCATTGTCGGGAAGCTTGTTTAAGTCCATATATTGATTTCTTTAGTTTATACACCATGTGTTCCTTTCCTTTTTCAGTGAACCCCATCGGTTGATCCATATAGACATCCTCTTCTAAATCTCCATTCAGAAAAGCAGTTTTGACATCCATTTGATGCAACTCAAGATCATAATGAGCTACTAATGCCATGATAATTCGGAAAGAATCTTTCTTAGAAACAGGTGAAAATGTTTCCTTATAGTCAATGCCATCTTTCTGAGTAAAACCTTTGGCAACAAGTCGGGCCTTGTAGCGTTCGATATTACCATGAGAGTCACGCTTAGTCTTAAAGACCCATTTACATCCAACTCTCTTGTATCCTTCTGGTAATTCCACAAGATCCCATACATCATTTTGTACCATCGATTTAAGCTCATCTTTCATAGCATTTAACCACTTATCAGAATTATCACCATTAATGGCTTCTGAAAATGAAACTGGATCGTTATCAATACTTAAGTCATTTTCTGACTCTTGTAAATAAACCACATAATCATTCGAAATAGCAGACTTTCTTTCTCTTTGAGATCTTCTTAATACTATTTCTTGTGATTGTTCTACTACTGGTTCAATTTTAATCATGGGAGTAATAATGTGTTGTTCTTCTTGATTGTTGTGTGTTTCTACAACATGAGGAACAACAACTGTTGAAGAAGAGGTACCAATTACAGGAACTTGTACTTTAATTTCTGTAATTTCAACCTTTCGTGAATCTACACTCCCACTAGTTTCACCATTTTCAATGAACCGAGCATTTCCAGTTTCAACAATTCTTGTACTATGGTTAGGACAGTAAAATATATACCCTTTTGATTTTTCTGGATAACCAATGAAATATCCACTGATTGTTCTTGCATCCAGTTTCTTTTCTTGCGGATTATAAATTCTTATTTCTGCCTGACAACCCCAAACATGCAGGTGTCTCAAACTGGGTTTCCTATTTGTCCATAACTCAAAAGGAGTCTTTTGAACAGCTTTACTGGGAACCCTGTTTAACAAATACATGGCAGTTTTTAAGGAATACATCCACAATGATACAGGTAAACATGAATTACTTAACATACTCCTAACCATATCCATTAAGGTTCGATTACGCCTTTCTGATACACCATTTTGTTGTGGTGTGCCTGGCATTGTGTATTGAGCACAAATACCACGTTTCTCAAGAAATTTAGCAAATGGACCAGGATGTTGCCCACTTTCATCATATCTTCCATAATACTCACCACCTCTATCAGACCTGACAATTTTCACCTTTCTGTCTAATTGTCTTTCTACTTCATTTACGTAAACTTCCAAGACATTTACTGCTTGAGATTTCTCATGCAGTAGATAGACATATCCATAACGCGAAAAATCATCAATGAAGGTGATGAAGTATTTCTCTTTATTGAAGGTATTCACATCAAACGGACCACATATATCAGTGTGTATAATTTCAAGAAGTTGTGTACTTCTTGTGGCTCCTTTCTTTGTGTGTTTTGTTTGTTTGCCTTTAATACAATCCACACATACATTCAGATCAGTAAAATCTAAATCTGGAAGGATTTCATTCTTTACTAATCTTTGTATCCTTTCTTTGGAAATGTGTCCCAAACGTTTATGCCACAAATAAGCAGATCGTTCATCCACTAAACTACGTTTAGTGCTAACATTGTGATGCAAGGTCATAAGAGTTTCATCATATAAATTATCCAAATTCAATTTATATAAACCATCATAAAGTGTACCAGATCCAATCATACAGGCACGCTTAAACAAACTGAAACAACCATTCCCAAATTTAAAAGAGTATCCAGCAATATCAAGCTTAGACAAAGAAATTAAATTTCTAGTGATACTAGGTACATAAAAAGTATCCATCAGGTCTAAGTGATATCCAGTGTCAAGAATCAATCGATAAGTCCCGACGGCTTCCACTGGAACTTTCACTCTATTTCCCATGAAGACGAACTTCTCAGTTGGGTTTATGGTTCGGATTGTAAGGAATCCCTGCATCACATTAGAAACATGAGTCGTACATCCAGAATCAATCCACCAAGTATTATGGGGAACTTCAGTTAAGTTTGATTCAAAACATACGTAAGCATTATGCTTACCTTTCTTTTCGAACCAAGCCTTACGCTTTATGCAATCTTTCTGAAAATGTCCAGACTTCTTGCAGAAATGACATTTGTCATTTTTCTTCTGGATTTTGGTTGAGGACTCGTCAATCTTTAATGGTCCTTTACCCTTTACATGTTTCTTGAATTTCTTTCCAGCTCCTTGATTCTTTAGATAATGAACAGAGTGGCTTCTTAAGTTCTTAAGTCTGGTCTCTTCTTGAACTAACATACTGTGCAATTCATGCACATTCCATTTGTCTTTTAAGGTGTTATAGTTCATCTGAAATGGACCATACTCAGACGGTAGCGAGTTCAAAACGAATTGTACCAGAAAAGTTTCATCCACTTTCATTCCCAAAGACTTAAGTCTTGCTGCAATATTTGTCATCTCGATCACATGTTCATGCATAGTACGTGAACCGTCAAACTTCATGGTGGTCAACGTACTCATCAATGTCCCAGCAAGGGACTTATCAGCAGTTTGGGACCGCTCTTCCACTAATTTCATAAATTCTTTTGCATTTTCAGTTTTCGGAATAGCGGATTTGATGTTACTTGCAATGCTCATTCTCATAAACATTAGACTAAGTCTGTTTGATCTTTCCCAAGCTTTGTAATGAGCTTTCTCTTCAGTGCTACTAATATCAGTGATAGCAGCCGGTTTCTCGACTTGAAGAGCCAAGTCAAGATCCAATACACCTAAGTGAAATTGGACTTGTTCACTCCAATCAGGGAAATTCAATCCATTAAAGACCGGAACAGACGTAGCGAGCGAGTGTAAAGATACCGGAACGGGGACTGTAATTAATACATGCTAATCATTAGTGCTTTGAGTCATAAATTCAGATTCAGACTTTAATCATCATTCTATGCATATTAGTGTTCTCCTTTGGGAGATCCATTAATACACAAACATAAACATAATGATGCTAATAATTGTAAATCTTTACTGATAATTAAAATATGCATCAACTAGAATCATCTACTACCTTTGGGTATTTAAATAAATCTAGCGAGCATACAAAATTATCTACAATTATACTCATTAATTATAAGAGCAAATAATCATCTTTGGATGATACAAAATATCTTATAATAATGAATTTTCAATTAACCCATAAATTAATTATTCATAATTTAGCATCCATACAATGAGTAATTGAAATAAAATCATTAATAATTTGAAATTAAAATAACTTTAAAATTTTGGTCACTTTGGTGACTAACAAAATTTACCATAATTAATTTCAAATAATAATGATAATAATAACCTTAATTTGTTATTCGTCATACATAACATCCTTGTTAAATTTAATTTAACAATATACATTATTCACATAAAATTTATTATGTGTCATAATTAGAATTGAAAATCCTAATTTCAATTTAAGTGGGTAAAATTTCATAATAGTGATAAAACTTTTTCTTTAATTTTAATCACTCAAAGATTTTAATTTTCTTTAATTAGCATAAATAATTAATTATTAAGTGTGCTCTATGTTAGCTACTGCCATTCATATAAAACAAGCAAAATGAAAAAAAAAAATTGATTTTCATTTACGTGTAACGTGATGTATGTTGGATAGCATAGCACCATTATCATATAAAATAAAAACAAAAGCAAAAGCAAAGGAAGTGGCTTTCATTTACGTGGGGTGTGCTTGCACCATTCTTCATATAAAGCCAAAATGAAAGTTGCCTTTCATTTCACATGTTGCAGACAATGTCGCATTCTTACAATTATAATATTCATAAAGTTAAACTTTCAATTCATTTTGGCAATGCATTCCGGTAAACCACCTCATATACTATTCATTAAAAAAACACAACTTTGGAAAAGTTTTCAATGCACCTTCACCATTCACCATTCACGGCAATTTGTCAACATTCATAAAGGTAATGTTTAATAATAACATTTTGGCATTGCATTCCATTACCGTAAGCATTATCAACCAACAACTATTCATCATCTTCTTCCTCCAACATAACATACAATTTAAAGCATTTATTCCAGCACTATAATATCATCATAAGCAACTTACAGAAACATAATATTCATAAATATTATAATTAAGATTCATTTTCATATTAGGAAAAAACCTTAATCAAATTTCTTCATTTTAGGAGAATCATAAATCTAACAACCTATGCTCTGATACCACATGATAGATTTCATTTATCGTAATTACATGACATTAGGATCTTAAGAATTTATGATTCTCACCATATTAAACATAATTACATAAGGAAGATGAGAATTTACTAACCTTGATCCATGCTAATTGGTTGTTGATTTCCTTTGCTCTAGATCTTCAACTCCTTACCCAATCTATCCCTTAATGTTACCTTAATCCACTCATAACCTTCTTGATGGTGTTTGTGAATGAGAGAAAGCTTCATACATTAGGGACAGAACCCTTAACCCTTACTTATACAACTTCCATCAAGTTGTAATTGCCATTAAGTCCCTCAATTATATTAAATCACATTTTGACCCTAATTTATTTACACATGAGTCACTTAATAGTTAGGTAATTATAACAGTTATTACGAAAATAGTTACAGCAGCAACGTTCGATGAAGTCGGGTTTTTCAGAAAACGAAAAAAAAAAATAAAAAGAAGGAGGAGGAAGGGTTAGTTTGGATATTAATTATTCAAGAAGAAGAAAAAATTATGATATAGGAATGATATGTCATATAAATGACAAAGTAACCAATCAATTGCATATGGTTTTGTAAGATCAAAAGGCTTCCAAGTACTTATTATGTACTCCACGCTCACGCTTGCGGAATGGATGAGAACTAAAAATAATGCTGAGTGCAGTTTGCACTGAATGCAAGTTGATAGTTATGCTCATGAATAATCAGTTCACCAATATATTGATTAGAGTTTAGATCAACCAACTATAATATTTCAATAGGAAAAATATTCTTTTTAGGACATTTAATGGCAATAGGTTTAGAATAAGTTACCAAAAACTGTTATTCTAAGTTGATGAAAATATTTAATTGTCAATAGAATAAATACGAAATGTTTTTTTAGTTATTGTGGTTGTTAACAAACGTTGATGTTGACTTGGAGGATAAGTACAAAAATGATAGTAGCACAAAATGAATACAAAATCAAGTTATAATGTAGCCTTGGAAAACCTAACATCCAAAAAATCTGTATGTCCTCTTCTCCCTCTCCATTTTCTTTTATTATGTAAAAATGAATATAAGTCTTGGTGGTATGTTAATGTAAACTTTACCCAAAAATACTGGGTAGGCAAGATTCTTTTGTATGAATGAAAAAAAAGATAAGTTTTGAATAATATAAGTCATTCTCATTGTTTTTAAGTCAATTTGATTATACTGTCAATCGATTTTTACAAAAAAAAAAAAATCGATATGATCAACTTTAAAAAGAAATGTATACAAATATGGTTATCATAGAAAATTATTGTGTACCAATATCTGGCTAATGATTGTACTCATATATATCTTCATGTCTGCACACTATCACTTTCCCTGCTTCATAAAGTACACCATTAAAAAGCCATTGATCATATAATTACAAATGGTAATTTATAGTAATTGTTTTGGTGTGTATATACTCATATGTTTTCTTAATTATTTTTTGTAATTTTATTTATATTCTCTGAAGCATTTATATCTTTTATCAGCATATTATACCATACTGCAAGCCTTCTTTTATTTTGGTGCCCTTTTCAATGATATTCTATATAAAAAATAATCTAAATATATATATTTATTATTTGTAAGCAAGTTATGTATATACATTTCCAGTGAAATTCTGTCTAGGCCGCTTCCTTGTGCTCCTCAAAATAAAATAGTGATATATTTATCTTGGGTGCTTATTTATTTTTATTCACGTTGATATGAAATATTTATGTCCATATTTCTACGATAATAAAAGTAAATAAATTCAATGTATTATTTATATTTTGTTACAATAAAACATAATTACTAAAATCATAAAGTAAATTATATATTGGTACAAAAGTCACTTTTTTTATAACAATATATTATGATAATTATAATTTATTCGTCATAAGTAATGCACGATAAAATTATAAATAAGATGAGGTTTTCTATATACATAGAATCAATATAAAAAGTGTCACTTAACCTAAAATTATTATAAAAGGTGACAATATAGCAATTTTGAAATAAATTATAAAGACTTTTTATACTGAATCGACCTATAGCTGATATACAAAATAGTGTTTAATTTTCCTCAGCATATTTCTTTCCTCTACAACTTTGCTTTCCTCCTCTATGCACTCCTTATGTTCTCTCCTCCCTTTGTCCTTCCTCTAATGAGCTATGTCCACACCAATTGCAGCTCGCCACTATGCACCTCATGTCACCCATGGCCTCTGCCAGTGACAATGTATTCCTTTTTTATAACACTCATTAATATTAGTGACAAGTATTCCTTCTTTACAGCATTTATAAATATTAGAGACATGACTTAGTAAGCTAACACATTGAAAACAACAAAGATTGTGCGTTTATATTATAATTTATTAAGGACATGTTAAGTGTTTTGAAGTATGTATAGTTTACTACACCAACCACATGATGTTAAATGTTCTTAATCCATAATTAATTGTTTCGTATAATTTATCATACTAGCTTTGACATAATACCTCTTATATGAGGCTCAATTTTTTTTATTCTTCTTTTTCCACCTTCTATAATATGCGAGGATTATTATAATTTGGGTTAAATATGTTTTTAGTCCCTAAACTATTGACTGTTTCTGGTTTTCGTCTCTCTTTCAAAATAAGGTACAATTTGGTCCTCATTCTTTTCAAAACGTTCGTTTTAGTTTTCAAAAACTAACACCGTTAAAAATTTGGGGTCCTCATTTAGAACAAAACGAGGACTAAAACCAAAGTTTTGAGAACTTAAACGAACGTTTCGAAAAGAATGAGGACCAAATTGTACCTTATTTTGAAAGAGGGACGAAAACCAGAAACGACCAATAGTTTAGGGACTAAAAACATATTTAACCCTTATAATTTTTATGTGTTATATTCCATTAGGAAAAAATCTAGTGTTATCTAGCTCACTCATATTTCAAGGTACACTTATATCTTCAAAGTAGATAACAAGATTTACAGAGTTTGTGTACAAAAACTCAAGACTTAATATTAGGTCTTATTTTAACTTTTTAAGTATGTTTCATTTTAAAATCTTACTAATTCCACCCCACTCTTTTTCTTACTCTTATATATTTTTTTTTCTTTTTGCCACATAATAATAAGATTAATTACATTATGTCCTCATATTTATGTAAAGTTACTTTAGTTTTCATAAATATGTTACTCATATCTCAATCTTCTATAAATAAAAGTGTTATTTTTCCTTCACAAAATATTCCCAACTTATTTTCTTTTCTTATATATAATGTAATTATCTTTATTCACTAGTGCAAATATATGAAATAACTACATAGATAAACTATAATTACATAAGTAAAACATGTTGGCCAATTTATCCCTGAACCAAAAATTCGCTAATCTCAATCATCATGTTAACTTAATTATACACAATTTAGATGATTAAGTTTTTTACTATTCGATGACTTATTACATGACTTATTATATTACATTAACTTATATCTTTGATTTCTTACATTAGCTATATTTCAATTCTACTTGTTTTCACAACCGTTATCATAATATTATTTATTGTGAGTGTCACCTTAATGAATTACAAATCAGATGGATTCTTGAATAATTGATGAATTGGAAAAGAAAAATACTAAAACAAAAGAAGACTATGTGTAATTGTTCAACGACAACTACAAGCCATGGAGCGTCAAAATGTGTTGTTAACAACCATGACTCATTCATCTAATCATACTTCAGAAAAAATTGATAACTTATTAAGGACTATGAACATTCAAGATGATAACATATTCAGATGGTGCTTCGAGTTTCTGTCTTTACATTCATCCCATACAAGACAAATAGGGATGTCAATATCGTTTGAATAGGTTGTTTACATACCTAATCGAAGCAACTTCATCATAAACACTATGAGAAATTTATTTGTATCTTATTATGTTCGAACTTTTTTATGTCATGTAATATTGTAACTTCGGTTAACTATGTGTTTCATCGTAATATTAAATTTCACCTTAATAATAAAAAAAATCAAACCACTTGGCATTAAATTATATTAAAAAATATTTTTTAAAAATAAGTATATCAATTTACTAAATTACTATTTTTTTACATTTTAAAAATTAATTTTTATTTTTTTTCTCCTTATAAACATTTTTACAATTATATATACACTAGTGCAAAATGGGGTTAAGAACGCGGGTCATACGTCTCAGTTTTTGGAAAACCGAAGCATATGTAAACGCGGTGACATTTATGCAATTTGAATGAACTTATATGCCTCGGTTGTAAAGGAACCGAAGCATAAAAGCCAAATTACCTTGGTTAAAAGCCAAATCGAGGCGTAATGTTCTGACACTTCCCACCTAAAACTGGTTATTCAACTATAACTTTTTGAAATTGCCCTACTGTCTCGGTTCTCTAACCAACCGAGGTAGAAAGGTTCTGTAAACTTAGGTATCCTTGGCCTTAGGTATCCTTTCTCGGGAGCCTTGGGTATCTCCATTTTTTTTCTCTTCATCATGCGATGGCGGCAGCTTATTCTAATTCATCTCAAAGATTTAAGCTTCAGCCATGGCGGCGGCTTAGTCTAATTCAGAATCCTAAACCCAACAATCATTCATTACTCCCTTTCACTTTACCAAGGGAAATGGCTTCGTCACTCGCACTCCGATTCAGATCTCATCTTCTTCGCACCGCCTCACTCCTCTCCTCTTCCCTCCTCAGCCCTCCATTCCAACCCCTCGTCGCCTCGTAGGGTTTGTGGTGATCGTGCTCAATAACTTTCAAGAACAGTTGGTGTTCTACATCACTCCCACAAACGCGCTTGAAAAGTTCGTGACCAATCCCTTCAAGGCGTGGTTCTGGTTGAGAGGCTTGGTTCTCGAAGGCAGTGTGGTTTACCCAGCGTCGAAGCTGGAGGTGGAGTTCGTCATCACCGATCTAATCACTGACATCGTGGTCCAGTACGAGGGTTCCTTATCGGATTTGTTCAAGGAAAGAAATTTCGTGGTGGCGGAAGGGATTGTGAAACCGTTCATGGAGGATATCAAGCGATTGAGAGGCTTGGTTCTCGAAGGCAGCGTGGTTTACCCGGCGTCGACGCTGGAGGTGGAGTTCGTCATCACCGATCTAATCACTAACATCGTGGTCCGATACGAGGGTTCCTGGCCGGATTTGTTCAAGGATCGTGAAACCATCCACGGAGGAGATCAAGCGGTTAGGAGGCTTGGTTCTCGAAGGCAGCGTGGTTTACCCAGCGTCGAAGCTGGAGGTGGAGTTCGTCATCACCGATCTGATCACTGACATCGTGGTCCGGTACGAGGGTTCCTTGCCGGATTTGTTCAGGGAAAGGCATTTCATGGTGGCAGAAGGGATCTTGAAACCGTTCACAAAGGAGATCAAGAAGGAGGTATCGACAAATAACATGTCCGAGAAGGCGAGGAGATTAGAGTGTTATTTTTCTACCGTGAAGGTTCTCGCTAAGCACGATGAGAAGTATATGCCGAAAGAAGTTGCCGCTGCTATTGAGAAGAATAAGAAGATTATTGAAGAAGTTGCCATTGTCAGCGTAGCGGCGGAGGTACCCAAGACCACCTAGTTGGATATTCACGATATTGATCAATTTTTGAAATTACAGATAGAGTGTCGTCACTTTTTAGAGATGAGGATGGATTAACTATAGGAGATGTGTTTGTGTTGGATGGTCAATTAGACGTGGGGTTTATCTCCATAGCCAACAAGCTCATCTCAAAGTCCATTAAGAAAAGTGAAATCTTTGTGTTCCCGAAAGGTTTGGTGCATTATCAGAAGAACAACGGAGATAAGCTTGCTTCAGTTCTTTTTGCTTTCAACAACCAACTTCTTAGAACATTTTCTGTAGTTGCAGCTCTACTGCCCAAAAACCACTCTACTACTTCAGTTAAGGTCATAAGCGAGGTAGTAGAATCCGAGATATTGCCTCAGTTTAGCAGGAACCGAGGCGAAATCCTACAACTTTTTGTCTCGGTTAGTCAAAGGAAATGACAACGGTTATTTTTGTCCACAGACAGCGGTTCCTTAACCGAGGCATATACAACGGAGGCAAAAAGGGGTAGACTTTTTGCCTCGCCTGTATATGCCTCGGTTGAGGAACCGCTGTTTGTGGGCAAAAATAACCGCTGTCATTTCCTTTGACTGCACTAGTGATAACATTAACAATATCATTTTATATTACTTTAATAACTATGGATATTTTGAAAATCTTCAATTTTTACTAATTAAACAGTTTTTTTTATATCACATCAATCAAATCTTATACTAATTTTCACAAATTTTACTTCTAAATTCATCCTTCAGTCACCTCAAAATCCACCAACAATCAATTCACCTTTAAATTCCTTCAAATTTATTCACTCACCCTCCGCATGTCAATCTTGTAAAATGAATACACCCTAAAATCCTTGTTTTTGTTTTTTTTATTACTGTATGATATATTACATGCACAAGTAAGTTCTTAAAAATAATGTTGAACCAGAATTGAAGAAATATTATTTATGTTAGCAGCCACAAATTATGATTTTATCTTGAAAATTGTAATAATTTGCCGGCACAGGAATTTAATATGATAATCTGGCTATAAAAGACGTAGGACTACAACACAAAAAATCATAACTAGTTATAGCTACACCTATATTATTGCGAGTCACAATTGCTTGGCATATATAGGGAAATAGAGGGACAAAGATGATGACATCGCCTCTACAAGTTGCTAAATTTGACAATTGACAACGCATGAGTCAATTTATAGCACAGTGATTACTCTACCACTTTCGACTTTTTTCTGTAAGGATAACACAGTTCCACAAATAAACCTTTCACTGTTTCCAACCAAACATAAACATCGTTGCCCTAATACATTTTCAACATTCTGCAACATCTCCCATACCTTTATCTTCATACAATTGTTAATTGAAACCAAAAATACGACATAGGATTAATTTCATAGTATTTTTGTAATAAAAGTTGGAAGGAAAGAAAAGAATATGGAGATATATATGTTGCAGAGTGGACGTGGAAGGTTTTGTCGTACTGGGAAAGAAACAATGACCTCTAAGGCAAAGAGAGAGTGGCATGCTAAGTCATTGGTTAATTAATGGGATGATGAGGTCACAGGCACATTTATTCTAACAGTTAACGTAACGTAAGAGAAGAAGGAAGGTGTGGGCTATGGCTACGAGTCAACTCTCTTGCATATGAATGAATCATTTCTTTTTGTTGCTTTGTTTAGATACTTGTCAAGCTCCTTCCCACAGCCCACGCCACTAAGATTCCAATCATCATCCACTTTTAGGGCTGTCACCCTACCACACGTCCTACAACCATGTCATTCATCACACATCTACAACGATATAGTAACCCTAAACCCACAAATATTTTACGCCTATCCCTTCAAGCAAATACCACACTTAACAAAGCATTTATAAATTTTGTTTTCGTGTCTTAAAGTTTAGTGGGTGCCCCACATGAATTGAAGTGACCATGGGATTGTTGAACCTAAATTTTGTAGGCCCACGACAAAAGTTCACACTTATAAATTTTTTGGTGTCACCACTTGAAAATTTAGATATGACTTGTATCTGATTTCCATGTTAAGTTGTGTGCTTTAGCATTCCAATTCGCATCATTTATGTCCCTCTTTTGTCAGGGAAAAGCCAAACTCGACATGTACTCATACTGATTAATTTTTGTGTTAAGTACTAATCACAATTTTTTATTTAAGTATAAACTAACTTTAATTAATTTGATACTGATTAATTTATTTGTGCCTACATAAACTCTGATTACATGTCAGATTTGTGCATCTGGCTTTTGCTTAGAATAGAGAAGTGTACAAATATAGTGTAATAATTAGACTCAGACCAATACTATCATTCCTTTTGTTGAAAGTTCCACATCGACTAGAGATAAGGTCAAATTATAATATATAAGTGATGTGCAAACCTCACCCTACAAGTCGGTTTTATGGGGTTGAGTTAGGCTTAAACCCACTTTCTAATATGGTATCAGAACCATGGTTAGAGTCTAACGGATTGATCCATTGAAAACTATATTGTGTATTTTATAAAAAGTAATGTAAATATATAAATAATTTAGTCTAAAGAATTTAAAATTTTTAAAATAAATTAGCATTGCCAATAATATATTTCAATTGTTTCAATGTTAAATCTTAAAACTTATATAATCAAAACTTTAAACATATTTTTTTTAACTTGTTTTTAAAAGGACACATTGATTAGTAGGCAATATGGTTGGTAAATTCATATATAGGGCCATTAAAATGAGAGTGTTGCTCCTTCCACCACCACCACCAAATGTTCTATGCACCATCCCATACCAAATTTACCCTTGTATAAAACGGATGTCAACATCCATTTCACCTTCAACGGATGTTGACATCTATTTACATATTTTGACTTTTTTTTTATATTTTAGTTTATTATTTTTATTTTAGATTTTTTTTAATAACATTTTTTATTTCCATAATATATTATAAAAAACAAAAAAAATTAAATATTTTATAAATTAATTTAAAATATAAAAAAATTTAAATAATATTTATATATTAATTTAAAATACAATAAATTAATAAACTAAAAACTAAAAAAAATATTAATGTGACACATCCGATTAAGTAATTATATAAAAAATATTTAAATAATTAATTAAATAATAATACATAAATTAAATTAATAATAATTATTTTATTAAATAAAATAAAATTAATTTATATATAATTACGTAATAAATAAGTTAATTTTATTTAATTAAATAATTATTGTTAATTTAATTAAATTATAAAAAAATTTAAATAATTAGAACCAACCGATGTGTCACATCCGTTTAAGTGATTTTTTTCTAATTTTTAGTTTATTTAAATATTATATTTTAATTAATTTATAAATTACTTAAATTTTTTTATTTTTTTATAATATATTATAAAAATTAATTTTATTTTATTTAATTAAATAATTATTATTAATTTAATTTAATTATATTCAACGCATGTGTAATATTTGTTAATGGGTGATCACATCCATTTATGTTTTTTTTTTTAGTTTATTTAAATATTATATTTTATTTAATTTATACATTATTTAATTCTTTTTGTTTTTTTATAATATATTATGTAAATTAATTTAATTAAATAATTATTATTAATATAATAAATTAATAAACTAAAATTAAAAAAAATATATTAAGCTTAAACAGATGTGTCTCGTTGAAGAATTTTTTCTTTAACAAATGTCGACATCCGTTGAAAAAAAAAATGAGGGTGTAGAATTTTTTAAAATATAAAAATAAATTTTGGAATTTTAGAAAAATGTAGTGGTGCAGAGAACAATCTAGGGTGGTGTAAGGAGCAACGCTCTTAAAATGAATGGTACCAACTGATTTGGTAGGCTTAGTTTTCAGTTAAATAAAGTGGGTTGGGCTTGGACAAAAACTAGTATGGACCATGGCCAGCTATAACAAGTTGCTCAAAATAACTATTCTCTATATCTGTCTGTCAACTCAATTGATTTTTCTCTCGTGTGCCTCTAACATTAGCTTTTCTAAGTTTGCGTTGGATTTTTTAGTAAAAAATATTTTAAAATATATATATATATATATACACGCACAAAACAAGAATATCTATCTATATTACTGTTATTTTACTACATACCCACAAAGCTCATAACAAAAGGAAAGTGAATTCAGTCTGACAATTTTATAGGTACGTGAAGAGACACAATCGTAAAAGTATATTTCACCACTCAAATCTTATCACCCTTGATGAGATGAAATACTGAGCTTATTCTCCAAATATGCTCTTTTCCTCTCTCACAAATTAGTTGATACGAACGTGAATGACATTGCAATTCCGTCTCACCAAATTCCTGTGTATAGTACCATCATCGCATGCAAAAGAGACCTAATGGATAATGGATTTAGGGCACTCTCCTACAAAACCTTAAAATGTTAAAAGTTATATGAACACAATAATCTTTTCCTTTCCTAACTAATCAAGAGCCTCGATTCACTACTCTTCTTGAAAAACTCTTAATTAATGGTTTGTTTGATATTTCTTTTGATGTTATCAACTATAAATTTTATAGTTGTGCAAATGCATGAATGAAATTAAGTAAATATAAACAAAATACAAGTTGAAGCAACACTACGATGAGATTTTGATTAGTGGATATTATTGAACAAGGTAAGATACACATTGTTTAAGATTGTCATGTTATATATGACATCAATTATCTTGTGACGAAGATTAAGTGGATCAAGTTGTCCAATTCGTAATTGAATCGTAACGTTTGAACTGTTACAATATTAATATAAACTATATATATAACTTTGACATAGTGATAAACATTTATTCAAGAATTAATATCAGAACTGAATCACAAGTTTCTTTTCCAGTGGAAATTTTTTTAAGAGGACATTGATGCAAGTTGCTTTAATTCTCATGATAAAGGCCATGTGGGTCAAGTCATATTTTGCCTAGGTTCTTTTTGATAGTATCTCCATTATAGTTTCTTCAACACACTCAACAGTAATATACAAAAACAAAAGTCTTCTCAAATTTAACATTAAAGAAAATATCCCAAATTCATGCATTTGATGGATGTATTCGTTTCTCTTCAATAAAAGAAAATTCCAATAATTAAGAGAACACAAAATGACCCAGTTCACTCTCCACCAGCATCAACATTCAGCGTTCATTACCTAACCCTAAGAGTTCCTGAAATTATCAAACATAATCGATCTTCTCAATTAAGAGTAACCTTGCTTGTATTTGCGAAAGAGCTCATCCGTTTTGGTATTCCTAAAGGCAAAGCAGCCAACCAAATACACTGCAATTAAAGCAACAAGAGTAACGATCAAGATCACATTGGCCCTTCTCCACTCCACCCTAAGGGTTGCCAACAAACCAGCTTTGCATGAATCACAGTTGTAACAAAGTTGTGCTTGGTCGTTGCTCCATTTCATGCAATCCATGTCTTCTGCCGTGTTGATGGGGCTGATCCAATACGTCGGGTTCACAAACGTGTAACCGCATTTTGTTGGAGGCTTGCAGCACCCTGACTGCATCAGATCAAAGTGCAAAAAAGAATAAAGGTCAAAGCTGAAAGAACAACACGTGGTTAGCTAACTCTTTTAGCCTTTTCGTTCTCTCATTTTTCTTTTTTATCAGAAACCAAGATGGTTACTGGCAGAGCAAATTGCTTGGTGAAGAAGATTATGTTTTTAATTTCAAGGAATTAGTTAAATGGGATGTTATTAGAAAATGAGAGTTAGTTTATTTAGTTAATTACCTGAATGGGGGTTAGGTGTGCGTTGAAGAAGTCCTGCGCCGTTCGGTAGCGTTGATCCAACTCAGCACATATATTTGACGACATAAGACACCTTCTAACGTTGTCCCATCTGTTTGAGCTTCGTACTCTTCGACGAAGCCAAAGTGAGAAATCATCGATACGATATTCCAAGTAGGAGCGATTGGGTTCAATGTTGCCATGGCCTCTAAGGGTGACAGCATAGGTGAAAACCACCAAGCTAACAAGCAACAGAATAAGCACGAACATTGCAACCAGGTAGAAGACCAGAAGCGAAGGGATTCTCCAGAAGGCTCCTAGAAACCCTGCCAGAGCCACTACGAGTATGAGAACCCCCAAGATCATGACAGGCCATTGAAGAATTTTGACGCACGAATCTGCTGGCTCTGTTGTTAGCCAGATCCCTGCAGCAATGATTGGAATTGAGAGAAGTACCGCAACGAAGTTGATGGCCCCTATCACGTTGTTGCTGAGTGCCATTATGGTTATAATTACAAGGATGGTATTTGGTGGGGTTTGATCTGAGGTTTAATTAGATATTACTTGCATGTTTCTTTGGCAAAGTTATAGCATTTAATAATTAGGTTTTTCATGTTCAGGTCATATTCTAGGAAGACTTTTCGGAAAGGAATACCTTGTACATTAGTGCAAAGGAGAGAAAAAGTAGACAGCCATGAGAGCAATGTAGGTCTTTTGGACAAATAAGAAGAAAGAATCCACTCGTCCTCCTGCCTTTGCAACAGGGTTGTAGCTATTCTATCTTTTGGCATTAATATTTTATTTCAACTTTTTTAGGTGCATTACCGTGTGAGATTTGAACACTGAATTGGCCTTATGTGCATTACCATTAGTGTGAGGTTTGAACACACTTATAAATTATGAATTGGCCTTATTTCTAGTCGATGTGGAACTTCGAACACACTCCCCTCACGCTGAGTGGTCCAATAGCGGCCCGATAGGGGGTGGAACAATATGCCCAGCAAACAACAAATATCGCTAGGATAGGCCCTAACCATGGCTTTGATACCATGTTAGAAGTAGACTTTAAGCCTAACTCAACCCCACAAAACCGGCTTGTAGGGTGAGGTTTGCACCCACTTATAAACTATGAATTGACCTTATCTCTAGTCGATGTGGGGCTTCCAACAATTACTGTCGAAATTCTTAGTATTAAGTTACACATTATTCTTGGGACCAGTAAGTTACAAACAACACAAAATCATAACAATGATATCTTTGTTACCCCTTTCAAGGTGGCAGGAATATTATGAAGACTTGAGAAACTTGATAAGATTTTTATTATTAAGAGCCTTGAGAAATTTTGAGAAATGTGATATATACTTTTTTATTGCTAAGTCAATTGTCAGAAAGATATTGACATGAAGGTCAATATAGTATATTGATTAACAATATTGGCAGAAGAAGAAACATTTTATAGTGGAAAAACAACCTTTTAACGTGTCTTATACGTTTCGGTTTCGAAAAAATAAAAACATATCAAAATGCGATGACATTTTCGTAGTTTTGGTGAACTTATATGTCTCGATTCAATGGGAATCGAAACATAAAAGGTATTGCCTCAGTTCAATGAGAAACTGAGGCCTAAAACCCTACGCAACCCACCTGCCTCCTTTGCAAATCAAACTTTTTGCATGACAATTTTTTCGAAAAAGGATTACCGCCTCGATTCTTTTACCACCCGAGGCAAAAGACCATGCAAATCCCTCAGCAACCTTTGATATCCACTGATAGAGTACTAAAAGGAACATACTACCTCGGTTCTGCGTTGAACCGATGTTAAAGGTCTTGCCATGCAGCTGATAACTCTAAAACTAAATGTTCCATTTCCATTTTATCAAATATATTGCCTCGGTTCTCTTTGAACTGATGCTATAAGGTCTTTCTGTCTCGGTTTAACCGCGAGCTGAGGCCTATAGTTTAAACATATTTTCAAAATTCCATTTTCTGAAAGGCTTAGGTATCAGTTGGAATTATAATCGAGGTGGTAGGGGGTTTATTGCCTCGGTTTTATACTTAACCAAGGTAATAACATTTTTTGGGGTTACATTTACAGAAATGTAAAATAGTTTCTTCTTACACGAACAATCTTTCTTCTTCCCCCACGAGCATAACAGCCACCCTTGGGCGAACTAGGTTTCGTTTCCCCTCCATCTTCGTTCCTCCAATACTGGTCGTCGTCGTCTCCGTCATTCATCGTCGTCATCAACACCTTTTGTTCGCGCCACCATGATTGTCCCTTCTCTTGGCGCTGCTATTCTTCTTCGTGTGGTAAGTTTTTTAGACCTCCTCCATTTTTGTCTATTTTTGTCTGTGTGTTTGATAGTAAATTGTTATGAGATTGATATAATGGTGATAGGAATAACAATGGTAGTGTTATTTGTTGATGAGAATCCATGGAAGGGGAGAGGGGTTTAGCCATATGAATTGTTAAAATCTTATGATAATGTAAACTAGTGTATAAAAATTACTTATAATAAAGATTAAACTCAAATATGTTTGTATTAAATTGGTTGAATGTAAATTGGTTTATAATTTTGAATTAGGGATATAGAAATTAGGATAATAGAATTTTGAATTGTTTGTATTGAATTAGTTGATAATATAAATTGGTGTATAATTTTGAATTAGGGATATAGAAATAAGGGGAATATAATTTTGAATTATTTGTATTAAATTTGTTGATAATGTAAATTGATGTATAATTTTGAATTAGGGATATAGAAATTAGGGAATAGAATTTTGAATTGTTTGTATTAAATTGGTTGATTTTGTTATGAAATAAACTTTAAGGTTAGAAATCATGAGACTAATTAATATGTTCTTTGTTTTCGTCCAGATATTGCATTTTTGTGGTGAGGTTTTATAGCTTTTTAAACGCAGACATTCTCCATTGTTGACCGGCTTTTGATGCTCACAGGTTCTTATTCTTAAAATGTTTCTATTAATATGAACATGTAATTATTCCTTTTCTTGAATATATTGTTGTTGTGAATTAACCTAGTTTCCCATTTGAGATTCAATACAAAAATTATTTACTATCTCCAAATTTTTTTGAACAAACGTACTTTTTACAAATGAATAGAGAGGAGATGGTAATAATAATTTACAAGTATTGAATCTTGAATTGTCCGGTTAAACAGTTTAAAAATAATAATTTTTTCATAGTTTATTAATATATATAAATTTTAATGTACATATCTTACATTTTATGAAAGTTTGCAATTGTGTTTTTTATTAATCTCTGATACAAATTTGATTACAAGAAAAATTGTTATTACCTATAGCCCAAATCTGTATATAAGCTCAAAAATTCGTATGTAATGTGGTGTTACATACAGATTACATACGGATTACATACGAATACAAATCCGTAATATCTATATGTAAAATGGTCGTAGATAATGTTACACATGAATTTATCCGTACGTAGTTACATACGAATAAATCTATATGAAAATCTGTATATAATTACACATGAATAAATTCGTATGTAATTAGACACAAATAAATCTATATGTAAACTTAATATGTAATTAAGTAAATATAATTGTTTTCTCTTTTTGGCACATGCGAAGGGGTGATTTATAATGGGGTCTGTGTACACTTTTATTTTCTTCAAAAGTTTGAAAGTATTTTGTTTTTCTCCGTTGTTTGAAGAGGAGAACTAGGAGTAGATGAAAGGATGCAAATCAAACAGGTCTCTATGCTCAAACATATAAAATCAAAGGCAATAAAAAAGGTTCATTCGTTAACTTGTTTTTTAAATATTTTTCGACAACTTGCTAATGGTAAAACACAAACAGATTTGACAGTTTCACGATTGAGTCAGAAACAAATTCTAGTTCTCACAAAGTCAATCACAAAAGAGAAACAAAAAAAGGTTAAATTGCACACTATAACTATATGTAGTTCTAAGCTAAATCATTTTGAAAACAATAAATGTATGTGTCCACAATTAAAGGCATAGAATGGTAGTAACTTACAAATACTAGATGTCTAGACTTCACCATTCAACTAAAACAAAGGAGAAAAGAAGATTTTTTATTTCTTTTGAGCTAAATTAAAGTTTGAAAAGTCAAAGAAAAATTATTCGTTTTGTTTTTTTTATGTACAATTTAATTGAAAACGTATTTTTATAATTTTTTTATTATTACTATTTTATTATTATTTTTATTATTTATTATTATTATTATACATTTTTTATTATTTATTTAAAAATGAATTAATAATCCGGATATTAGATGTTAACACTTCTAAAGAAAGCCATCATCAATGATCAAACCCTATAATACAGAAGCTAAAACTTCAATTACCTAACCTTTTTCACCTTATCTTAGATTTCGTTGGAATTCCCTTTGCCCCTTTTTGATGGGAGATTATAAAGGTTTCAAAGAGATTAAATTTCTAAAACTTTACTTGTCACCGTACTAATACTCTGATTTTCTTTTAGCTCTTGTTCACTTAAATGGATTTAAGAAAAAATAATATTAGTATAGAATTTAATTTAATCGACGTGACAGATTAAAAAAATTTACTTTCAAATCTATTTTATTTATCTCTAAATTTACTCAAATAAACAACAAAAAAATTTACCTTCAAATTTCCTCAATCACTCCTCCAAATCCATTCAAATAAACAAATCCTTAGTAAATTAGGATTCCAAATTATAAAACTGGTTGAAATCATCTTATGTAACTACTTTAAATCTTCCTAAGGAAAAATGCTATTTCATTTAACATTTATAAAAATTACTGTTTTGAAATATTTAAGTACTTAAACTTTAGTAGTGGTGTTATCATACAAATAAAATGTTTTCTGATCCGTAAAAGGTTGGACTAATAGCTTGTCAATTTACCTTCCATCCATCAAAATTATTAGTTATAACAAGAACAAAATTCTTCGAATCCTTATAATGGTTTGTTTCCAAAAATCCATGACCAACGAAATATTTGAAGGATTAAGGATTTGTTTGCCTCGAATTATAAATGGGGTAATCATAAAGCTGCTGCTGCAGCAGCAAAAGGATTTTGCCAAAAATAGTAACATACAACATATTCTTAGCATCATATCGAAGCATGATTATTATACAAAATTTTTTAAGAGCGTCTCAGTTTTAAGTGCTCAAAGCAGGTTCACTTAGATTCCTGGTATCGGATACTGAGTAGTAAGAGCTTCAACTTTCCTGCGCAATTCTGAGACCTTCTGCCCCAAGGGAAATTCAGAAGATGATACAAACTTCAAAAACTCTTGGAGCTTCGTTCCTGAGACCAAACTTTTGGCTTCAAGACTTATTTGCACTCCCTCATGAATTAAATCTGCAATTAGTGCGAATTCTTGTTCATCAAGTCCTCTTGTTGTCATTGCAGGTGCCCCAATACGAATGCCTCCCGGAACAAGGGCACTCTTATCACCTTTTATAGTAAGCACATGTCAGAAATAACGGGACATAAATATCACGGTGAACAGGCATAGATGCCAAACTGGTGCACGCAAGAAACAACACAGCAATAAGATCTCACCAGGCACTGAATTTTTGTTGAGGGTTATCGAAGCCATATCAAGAATTTTCTCCACCCGAGCACCATCAAGACCCTAACAGACATGTTAATTAATATGAAACATAGTTAACGTACAAAAATGATCATATATCAACTTGGATATCATGCCTTTTTAAATTGAAACATGTCAATCTATAATGGGTGCACGAGCGGAAGAAATTAAAATATATTTTGTGACACACAAAAGAAAGGAACAAGAAGCTTACAGAAGGCCTTAGATCAACAAGAACCAGGTGATTGTCACTACCACCAGAAACAAGTTTATATTTGTGCTCAATTAACCGCTGAGCAAGAGCTCTACAGTTAGCAACCACCTGCAGGATAGTATTGTTATGAGTGTCAATAAGTGCTACGTACCAAACTCTATATATGGCTATGCACGGTTCACTTTTTTCTTTCTAAATCAAATCAAACCACTCTAATGAACTGGTTTTGTCCAAATGGATCTTTGCACAGTTCAAGTTCAGTGATAAAATAGTGACTTTAATGCTCTCTGATTCATGAAGGTCAACTGATAATATGTAAACCAAACAAGCAAACTGTGCACATATTAAGAAGCATGCGCAATGCCTATTAACTCCAATTAGTTTGCAAAAAGAATATCAACTCTAATTTATTGATATCCTATATATAGCCTATATCCAGATTTGTTTTGAAGTAGATTTTGGACCTTTCTGAGCACCTACTGGGAATCTGCATTGTCACGTAAAATGGAAAGTCAGAAATGCTGACTAAGGCCTAAACCCGACTCTACCTTAATAACTGTAATTTGGAAGCTAAACTTCTAATCGACACAAATGGGGTAGACTTCATAATTTTATTTTTCTGTTACTGATTCTATGATTATGAAGTGATAGGAAGGGAATACCTTCAAAACATACAAGAGAAATGGTAAAACAAAATAGTATTAGCGTTATGCACTTCTTAGTGACACGTCTATAACCTCTAGTTTTGGATTGAAAGAGTTGGAAATACAAGCGAATCGTGCCTAATATAACATCTATCTTCATTCCGCATTTATTCCACAGGACCATGAGGATAATTCTAGTGATCAGATTGGGTGGCAAAGCAATCTATTTTATTTCTTATCAATTCAGAGTAGCAACCTTGGTGGATTCAAAATCAAGCACCAAAAGGCTTTTTAAAATGATCATGCACACACCCTTATGTCCAATGATGAAATGGGCTATCGGTATACCTGATTCTGGTAATTTTTAAACTCTGGGGACTGGGCATACTTCAAGCAAACTGCTAGTCCTCCAATTGTGTGGTTATGAGGACCCCCCTGGACAAATCTATCACTATCAAATCACAGAAGCAGGAAGATAAAGAGCACGGGTGCATCTAAACTCCATAGGAGCACAGGATTCGTGCACCTCAATTAGAATAGTATAAAACTATTAAGAGAATATTCATAATTTACCTGTAGACCGGGAAAAACAGAATTGTTAATGGCGGGCTCCAGATCAACCCCATGCACAGGATCTTTCTTGAAGAATATCATACCACCTCTTGGACCTCTTAAAGACTAGAAGAAAATATTCAACGGACTAAGTCACAGGTGTGCCAAGTGTAGCAAACAAAAGTATTTACATAGAATTCCAAGCAATATAGCATCCAGTTTGTACACAAACTAAATGCAGATTCTTCTCTTTTTCATTTTAAATGTAAAAGTGTGGCATAAAAATATCTCAAGGCAAACCTTGTGGGTTGTGGTGGTCACAATATCACAATAGTCAAAGGGATTAGCAAGTACAGATGCAGCAACAAGCCCACTTATATGAGCCATATCCATCATAAGAAAAGCACCTATTTCATCTGCAATCTTTCCATGCATAAAAGATGTGATTAGCTTCTTGCCAAAAAGAAAACCATATAATGAGCAATATATAATTCTAGATTATTGCATAAATACAAAACATACTTTTCTCATGCGAGGGTAATCAATGTCCCGAGGATAAGCACTAGCCCCCGCAATAATCAGCTTTGGCCTGAAGAGATTAGCAGTTTTCTCCAACATATCATAATCAATTAGACCTATTGTGATGCCAACATGGGTTAAAAAATGAGTCATCTCACAAATTCAAAATAATTTTAATGAAAAAACAAAAGCACCTGTTGATTCGTCGAGTCGATAAGGCATAGATTCAAAATAAATTGAAGTAGCAGATACACGTTTTTTAGGTGTCATGAATCCATGAGACAAATGTCCTCCATGAGGCAAGTCCAAACCCTGGAAACAAACCATTGCACATCAGAACAATTACAATAATGGGCTGCGATTTGGAATAGCCCAACAAGATGAAGGATACGTCAAATAGATTTTACCATAATTCGATCATGTGGTTTAAGAACTGCAGTGTATACTGCAAAATTAGCTGGGGATCCAGATAATGGTTGAACATTAACACCCCATTTATTTCCATCTACATGAAATGCAGCCAGTGCCCTTTGTTGGCATAGGGTTTCGAGCTCATCAATGTACTCATTCCCTCCATAGTACCTTCCATTTAAAATGAGCTTTAATGAAATTTTATTTATTGAAGATGAATAAATCAAACACAGTTTCCCATTTTCCATGAACAAAGTCCGGTTACCAAAAACAAACATTAAAAAAAATATTTTCTTAAATCAAAAAGATCCTTACCTTTTACCCGGCAATCCTTCTGAATACTTGTTTGTGAGGCATGAACCAACTGCTTCCATCACAGCTCTAGATGTAAAATTCTCAGAAGCAATCAGCTCAAGACTTTTAAATTGTCGATCCTTCTCCTTGTCAATAATTGCACGAACCTCAGGATCGGCTTCAGTCAAGCCATAGTCCAGGAAGCTACTTCCATCACCTAATATTTGCAATTGCATGTGATTCCATGAACAAAAGAAATCATTTAGCCATACATCCAATTACCAGTATACTGGAACCAAGCCAAAATACTAAACATCAAAACAGAGAAAATCAGATAGGAAGAAATATTCCGATGTCCAAAGCTATTTATTATTGTGAAAGAGATCTGCTCAACCCTTGAGTCTCAAATACATACATACATCACTTGATTATCAAAACAAACTGAGGGCCAAATATCAAGGAAGAACAAAAATAGCAAATAAGATCAAACACTTACAAATAAAAAGAAAAGGAACCTATAGAGCATAGCAACACCCTTAATCACTTCAAATGAAAAAGAAAATATCAGTCATTCGAACAAGACAATATTTCAAGAAGATGGTAGATTATAGTTACCTCCAATTTCAGGAACTGAGAAAGACAGAGACGATGGCTTCCCAGTGACTAAACTCCCTTCAACAGGGGAAGCTTTGCATGGCTTCATATTACAGAACTTCACTTCAGATACAAATCCGTAGTTATTGCCATACCCCTTTGCAGGGAAACTCATCCCCTTGGTCCAAACAGATTGTTGCAGAGAACCCATCATTGTACTGGCTTGCATATTTTGCTTCAGAACTTACACGGGATAATAACACCACTTCCCTACATAGTGCAGTAAAATAGAAAAAAGGGACAGATTAATACACAGCATGCCACAAAAAATTAATGTAAAATAAGGATTGAGACGTTACTTCAAAACATGCATGCAAATAAATTGGATAGAATAGTTTTCAAGAGAGAAATGGTACCAAATAAAGCTGACACCAAAATCAATTATATGTTGGGGGAGAGAGTAAAAGGGATAACTATTACACAGTGGCCCCTTGGCTCAAACTGGTTAGGGTTTTGGTTAAAGAATTCTGGAAGTTGAGTGAGCTTATTAAGACAAACAAAAACACACCAAAACGACAGTGTAACACCCCAGTTCTGGGAGTCACTTAAGCTCATAAGACTAATATTTCTCTTGGTAATTGAAAATTTCAAAACAAAGAAATTATTAAAATTTAAAACAAATGCCTCATGGAATATAATGCGTTTAATACATCATTTTATTTAAGTGTTTCATGAAAACAATAAAACTATTTAAACTTCCAAAAACTCTCATTGGCTAGTTCCCCTCTCGTAGCATCTACACAACTCCAGAAGTATATGTTCTCACATTTGCTCCCGTATAACACATGTTATCGCCACACAAACAAAATATGAGTGAGCTAACGCTTTAAACATAATCCTATAAGGTCAAACACATTTCACAAAAATAACCCAAAACTAAAAGCTATAAACCTCTTATATCAACCTTCTCTTAGTGATAAACCTCTCAAGTCAACTTCATCTTAGTGGTCTAATGTCACACAGAATAGGTTCACACAGACTAAAACACCAATCATATTAACTTTCTCTCAGGGTCTAAGGTCACACAGAATTCTCTTTAGTGGTCCAATGTCACACAGACTTATATCCCTACAGGGCGGTTAAGTAGTCCTACACAGTAAAGACCTATTTCCCTTTAAGGGCCAACAACTTTCCTCTCTTTAACATGTCACACAGATTAGAGAGTTTGGTACTCAAACCCACTCTTACTGCCTCACACAGTCTGAAGAAAGCTCCTTCGCAACACACAGGAGAAATAGAGACCCTGAGCATTTCTTCCCAACACACAAGAGAAGAAAGACCACTTCTTAACCCTGAGGTACTCTCAAAGTCTCTCCATCCAAAGCCTCCCTTGAACATTACTATATCTAGATTTTTCTAAAGCCCAATACATATAACTAAACAACACAAGGTAGATCGGTATTTTGCACACAGCCACTACAACCAAGCAACTGATAACGGTAATTCTTACCATTACCTGAGATGCATTTTTTATACCAAATCAACTCTCTTTGAGCTTGAATCCTGCTTAATCCTCTCTTTGAGCTTGAATCCTGCTTAATCCTCTCTTTTATCTAACTTTTGTGAATAAGTTTAGTCTAGATTACACTTAAGGGTTTTCATCACTAATTCCCTTATTTTGTAGGCAAATTGTGTGCATTGGAAGAGCATCAAAACTATCAAGGAGCTAGAATCTAGGAAAAGCAACAAAAGCATAAAAATAAAAGGCACATGAAGGCAAGCTTCACGCCTGTGCACCCCTCCAGAGGCGCTGAGCGCCAACAACCTTGCAATTCTCACGCCTGGGCACCCATCAAGGGCGCTGAGCGCCATTCCTTGCGCAAACTTGGCGCCTGCGCGCCCCATCCAAGGCGTTGAGCGCCATCTTGCTCTGCAGAATTCGTGCCTGGGCACCCTCCTATCTGGGCGTTGAGCACAACACTAGCTGATGTGGCACCCTAGACCTATTTAAGGCTACCATGCAACAAAGAGACTATCTTTTGGCGGCTGAAGCACAAAACTTACACTCTTGGAGTTCTTGGAGCAAGTTTGGGTGTGTGGGAGCTCTTTCTTCTTCCTTGGGTCTCCATTGCTTCCCATTTCCTCCATTTCTTCCATTGTAAGCTCAAGCTCTCCATGACAATGGAGAACTAACTTCATTTTTTGTTGGGGAAGGATGTAACCTCTGAACTTCATGTATATGAACATGTTTTGAATATATTAAGATTTTTTCATTGAATGCTAGTGGTTTTCTCCTGTTCATAATGTTGTTTTGGCCATTCATAACTTGATGTTTGGGTTTGTTTGTTAGTGGAAAATAGCTCATGAACCATGACTTGGAGTAAGCTACCTAAAGGAAATAGTATATAGGAATGGAGCTAGGACCTTTAGTTGTCATAAACTTCTTTTCTTAATGCAAAATTAATTATTAGGGTTTTCAAGGAATTGAAGTCTAATAAGAAAATCTAGCTCTTTACACCAAGGAATTGGGTTTCGAGTAATCTAGTAAGTTGACATTAGCATTTTAATGAAGAAGTTGAGTTTTAATATGCGTGAAAGTGAAGGTGAAATCTAACCCCAACATTACCATTTCATTTTGTTTCAAATCTCATTCATTTCCAAGTGCTTTTGGCTACAAAAGATCATTTTACTATTCACGCAATATGTTTACTTTGATTGCATTTAAACCTTACCAAATGAAATCATTCTTTAGTCTTGATTAGTTAAGTAATTATAGGATCGTTTAGTGATACACAAGTCTCTTGGGATACGATACCCAGTCTTACCGGTTTATTACTTGATACGATTTGACACGTTTGTCGAGGTCTTAACAGCAACCAATATCAATACATACAACAATCATACACACAGATCCGCTAAATCCATCTGTCCAAGCATCTCAGAGAGTTCTCATAATCACCTCATCATTCATACAGCATCAAGGAACACATCCAACCAGTTCCACAGTCCTTTTATTCAAACAAGTCTAATTTCCACATAAATATTAAACCACTCTAAACATGTTTCCAAAATCCAATGACATCAAGGTATATGCCAAAACACCTCAGAACATGTATAATCTACAAAAGAACCTTTTAAATATTAATCCCCTCGGTATATAGCAATTTAACCACATCAGCCAGCCACTCAACATAATATGGTACAGTGCAGGTAATTTAGATGTAAATCAATCCAGAAATCACACCAACACATCATCATCAGATTGAGTGCAGCAAAATGAATGATTTGAATCAGTTATAACAGCCCAAATAGAACTCACAACAATAGTTTACCGTAGGAAGAACATGAGAAAGATATTCCCAGTTACTATTAGTGCTTAAAGACTTATAATTATATAGCACCAGCCCCACAGTTATACAATTATTCATAGACAACCCCATCCAATGTGAAATACTAGCATGTATACATTAACACAAGTCCTGGAAGCTTCTAACATGTATTACATTCCTATCACAGCCACTAAATTCATAATTTAAACCAAGCAACATGCCCTTCAGATACAGTTCTGACTCTAGTAATCAACAAGGTACAAATGGATCAACAACATGATAATTCCATCACCAACAAAACATAAACATAGAAAACAGCTACTGTTGGTGGTTGTAGGGCAGAGTTCACTAAACCTCCATAAAATCAAACCAGTATTTAATTACAATCATATTAGAAACTAAGGTGCACATATAGTCCCTCCCTTAAAACGTAACATTTTATTATCACTCAGCAAAAGACCCATTTCAGTTTAAACACCAAAAACTCTTAGTCCCTTGTCCAATTTCATACCGTTCACCTCCTTAAACCTCCAACGTTGAAACAGATCCCAAATACTAACTGGTTCCAGGGTCAATCATGTAGACCTATAATTAGTTTGCTTTTAATCTTGTCTATTGTCCTATTAACATACATTTAATCAGTTTTAACCAGTAGGTTACTGTTTAAACAGGTTACTGTCATGTAAAGTGAACACAGTATATAAACATCTGAAACGAATCATCATAGAGCAAACACTAATCAAACAGTCACCAGACTGTAAGAAGCACGTATCCTAACAACAAAAGCATTACAGAAAGCACATACAAGACCAACCACAAGGAAAAATACTTAAACGTGACAGTGTAAACCCTATAGCAACTAAACAGAATGTACTGAGACTTTACCGCAACTGAGTAATTGACAAAGACCTTATAGCATCTATACTAATAGGTAGAGGACTTATATCCACTAGACTGTTGGCATAAACCTGGTAACACTGGACTCACTGAATTAGAGACTTAACCACACCATATTTACCTCATTATTATTAGCTAAGATTACTAAAACAGATAATGAAAACATCAAACTGCAAAGGGAATCGCATAAACACGTAACTGGCTAGGTAGCAAAACAACATTTCATCACAAGCAATCATATTGAAACCAAACCAGTTTAGCTCCCCATACCTGCTTTTGGTTCCTCTTCGCAAAGAACTTCTACTTCCACAGCCAACCCTCAAGTTGGAACTCTCAACTAGCAAACCGCTCAATTCTTCCTTACTCAATCTTCTGGTTTTTGGTGTCTCCACCCTCTACTCTCTACTCTCGCGACCCCTAAAACCCTCGCCACACTCAAAATTTCCCTTTTCTTAACCTAGGATTCCTGATTTTCTCGATTAAAAGAAGAATATCAAAGATGAAGAAGAGAATAAGAGGTAAACTTCGCGCCTTCGAAAAGGAAAATAGAAAAGATTTTTGGCCCAGTGTCGTTTTATTCCAAAACAATAACCTCGACCCCTACTTCCAAAACTACAACTAAACTAATTCTTATTTTATTTGGTTAACTTTTCATTCATGCCAAAGTACCATTTAAATTACAGAAATATAGTTTTTAGCTGAAAACGGTATATAATTCCATATAATAAATATTAATTGATATTCTATCTTAAGTCTTGAACTGGTGAACCCTTTTCTTTCTATAAACTTTCCTTCATCACAAAATCTTTATATCAATAATTGTTTTTTAAAATCTGTGTACCGACCATTTGTATGGTTTAATTGAGTACAATATTATAAAATTAATAACAAAAGTATAATATCTAAATTAGTAATTGTTTATTAATCGCTGATAAGATTGTAAAAATATTTTATATTTTGCTTACAAAATATAAAAAAATCTTAAATAAACACACCAAGCAATTTTAGTAAGTTTAACTTGTTATTTATTCTAGTTTTATGATTTTAATAAACCTCGTCGTATTCAGAGGAGAAAGAGACTTTCCTTTCTTACCTTGTTCTTGCTTGTGTAGCCACGAAGGGTTTTGTGTGTTGTTAATACTAAACATTAATCCTAAAATTATTTTATATTTGGTTTACGAAATAAAATAATCTTTAAGATTTTTTTTATCTTAGTTTATTAGTAATGCAATGGAAGCCACTAAAGGATTGGTTAATTGATTTGATTTATTAATAGTTTATTATGAAGAAGAGCAGGGTTTTTGATAACTACTAGTGCGGAGATCATCTTTCCAGGTCATGATGTTAAGTTTGTTTTGTTTGTAGTGCACCTATGGATAAGTTGCTGTGTAGGATTACATTTTTAATTCACTTCTAAATATTTAATAAATTTATGTATTTTAAGTTGAGTTTTTATTTAATTTTTTTAGTTTATTTAGTATTTAGAATTTTTGTATATTTTCAATTAAGGTTTTGTTGTTAAATTTTTTAATTAACTATTTCTATATTTTTTTTATCAAATCCTTATAATTAAATTTTGATGGAGAAATGTGACTAATATCTTCTCTATTATCTTGTTTATTTGTAGTTACTTATTAAAAAATGTGAGATTTTATAGTTAATATAAAATTCATATCATGGTTAATGTAAAAAAACAAATGACTCTTATTATTTTCATTGAAAACATAATGAAAACAAAGTGATGTTTCTTAATTGATTTCACATCATTGTTTACATTAATTAAGGGATTGTTCTTATCACCATTGTTGAGAGGACTCTTTTTTTCAATTTCAATAAGAATTACCTATTGTTTTATATCATCTGTAATGTCATTTTATATTATTAACGTAATTTTACATTTTTTAAAATGTGAAGACAAGTAAATAAAATAACGAGTCAAAATAATAATTACATAACTCAATTAATGAAAAGAAATTAAATGATGAAAACTCAGTGAAAAAATATACAATTTTTTAAAATAATAAATATTTTGGAAATTTTATGAAAACTCAATTGAAAATATACAAATTTATGTAATTTGAAATTTAACAAAGTCTAAAATTAACATGTAATTTAGTTGTTGAATGTTATATTTGGTTAAACATAACATATTCTTTTATGATTTTTTGTGTTGTATGTTTGTGTCTTCAAAATACATTGATTTTAATATATTAAAAAATTGATATATTTTAAAGTATCATTGTTAAAAGATGATTATTTTACATGCGAATAAATGATATGGAATAATCACACTCTCTTTAACCACTACTCCTAACTCTTCTTTACAAGAAAAAACTTTGAAAATAGTGAATCTGGTGACGAGTTTTGTGGCCAAAACCACTCTCACACTTTAAAACTTCATTAATGTTAAATGTAAAAACTAAACCTTCTAACGTCTTTAATTGTCAAATGACAGTCAACCTCTACAACTCTCTCTCTTTTGCGTGGCCCTAGAGCAACGATGAAGTTCAAGAAACTCATAAAGAAAGAGTCTCATGGAAGCAATGGTTGGAGTGATTCATAGCAACCTGCTAGTGTTTGATGGCAAAGGCTATGACAATGGGTGTGTCAAGATGGAAGCAATCATTGACTTCCAAGAAGTGGATGACATTGTGAAAAAAGGTTTTAGAGAACCTTTGAAGAATGATACATATGAGACGAAGAAAGAATACAAGGAAAACAAGTCTGATCAAAAGATGAGAGGCTGTGAAACTAGAAGAGGCAGAGGGCCAAACCCTCACGAATTTGCTTTTGGTACCACTCCAAAAGGCCTCTTATTAATGGAGATATGTTATGTGTATATAAACACATGTTTATCTCTTATTTTATTCGATGTGGGACGTTGTTTGTACCCAACATGTTGACGAATAGTTATGCTTATGTGAACTTTATATTATTAACTTTGGAAAAGAAAAATACTACATTAAAATAAAATATAACTTGAAGAAATAATATAGAGAGGTAGATTTTGATTTTGTATTTTGAATTATGTGCAATGTATATGTATTCAAGAAATTTGTTAAGTAGAAGTTATTTAATATTTATGTCATAATATATAAATACAATATAATAATTTTTGTTCTTTTTTCTTGTCTTTTGTTATAAAAAATGTACACTCCTTTTCTACCTTCATAGTTTACTCCAATTACTTTGTTGATAATAGAAAAGAAAGTTACTATTATGTGTAAATAAACATTGATACTGTACAAAATGTTGAAGAGAAAAAAATATTGATTATAATAAAAAAATTAGTAAAATCATTCATCATCTATAACATCATATCATCATACTAAAAAATAAGATCAAATGTATATAATACAAAAAGTTATAAATAAAACCGCAAAACCCATCTAAATAAAACCGTAAAAATGGTTTAGTTTAAATATTTTTTATATTCAAATTAAATCGAACCATATTATAAATAATTTTTACATTTGGTTGGGATGTATTTTTAATAAAAAAAAATGAAACAAAACTTTATCACATTTGAGTTAGAACTTGTTTGTGGTAATTGTTAAAGGATAAGCGTGGTGTGTTTAGAGAGGGAACAGCTTGTTGAGGGTTTGGTTATGCTTTTTGAAGTTTAGATTGGGCTTGTTCAGCTCTGATTGTAGTGATGGTCTTGAGGTTGGACTTGGAGGTATTTCAGATAAAGTTGTTTCTTCCTGTACCTCTTTTTTCCTTTTTGCACTCCTATAAAACCTAATAACCCAAATTTACCTATTATTAAAATTATATTACAAATCTCAAATCATGTACGTAACCATTCTCAAGTCCTTGTTAAAAATCATCATATGCAGAGGCTTTTAACAAATATGTGGGAAAACATGTTTCTAATACTTAAGTCCTTGTTTATTTTTTAAGGATGTGCAGAAGGGACTTGAAATAGGGAAGATGTGGGAAAATCTCATTTTACAAACATGTGATGATTATTTCTTTAATAAACAAGTGAAATTTGGGTTACATGTTGAAATTTCCACCTTGTTTATTGAATGTCATTCATTGATTTGGGCTTCTAGTTTGAAAATTACAATAAGTCATTATTGTTTGTTGAGTGTTTCATCCTGCACCTCCAAGTATTTCATCCTGCACCTCCAAATTTTTCTAAAATACCTACATTACCCATAATTAATACCTATAATTAAGAGATTTAATATTTTAAAAGAAAAATTTTAAAATGGTCAAAGATTCTGGCAGTGGCAGAGATATTATTCTCACTTTCTCTCTCATCTTCATTTTTCTAGACTGCCACAGCAGCACACAGCACCAGCAGGACCCGCATCAGACCCTCTCTGCATTTCCTCTTTTCAGTAGCACCCAACACACTGCTTGCATTTCGTCTCTCCAGTAGCACCCAGCATACTGCTTGCATTTCCTCTTTCCAGTAGCACCCAACACACTGCTTGCATTTCCTCTTTCCAGTAGCACCCAACACACTGCTTTTCCTTCAAATCGGAAGCTTTCCAGTAGCACCCACCACAGTACTTTTCCTTCAAATCGGAAGTTTTCGGTAGCACCCAGCAGTTTCCTCTTCCATTGTCGCACACACACAGGTTGTCCACTATCGCAGACAGAGGTGGTCGTCCAGGCACAAAGGTTGTCCGTTGGTCGTCAAGCAAAGGCCAGAGAGATAGAAGAGCTCATCCAGCGCCGGCCAATGCAGAGAAATACCCACCCACAGTACCTTTGATCACCCAACAAAGGTTGGTTCGTGTTGTTTTTTATGCTGATAGAAATCGGTTATGGAGATCCGATGAATGCTAAATCGGTTATGGAGATCCGATGAATACTATATCGGTTGTGGAGATCCGACTGTGCCATGTTGTTTTTTTCTGTTTATGTTATGTTTTAATTTAATATTCAGTTTTTATTCTGTTGCTGGTTGAATTATTTGAAATGTTAATATTGTAGATGTTCTTTTATAATAATTATTAACTTTGTTTTAATTTTTTTAAATGTTATGTTATAATTCTTTTAAATTTTCTGTTTTAAATTTTAAATTTATTGTTATATTTGAAATAATTATTTATTGATATAAAGAAATAATTTTATTCCTTTTAATAAAATAATTTAAATTATTTAAATTTTCCGTTTTAATTTTTAAATTTTTTTTTGTAATTATTTTATATTTTGTGTTATAATTATTTTAAAAATTTTGTTATAATAATTTTCAAATTTCTGTTTTTTCTTTAATTTTTTAATTTATAGTTATTTGATTTTTATTTGAATAAATTTTTTCTAATTGAATGAATTATTTATTTATATAAAGATTCGAATAAAATGTTATTATTTTTAATTAAATAAATTTAAATATTTTAATTTATCTGTTTTATTTATTTTATATTATTTGTTTGAATTATTTTATACGTTCTGTTTTAATTACTTTAAATATTCTGTTATAATAACTTAAAAATTCGTGTTTTAATTTTTTTAAATGTTCTGTTCTAATTATTTTAAACTTTCTGTTATAATTTTTGAATTTATAGTTATTTGATTTTTATTTTAATAAATTTGTTTTAATTGAATTAATTTTTTATTTATATGAAGATTTGAATTAATTTTTTTATATTTAAAAGATTTGTTTTTTTTTGTGAAATATTAGATTTTTACAGTTAGTTATTTACTTTTTGTAATTATTTGCAATATTTTTAATTTTGTTAGAGATTTAAGTTATTTTGTTTGTAATAATATATTATTTAATTTTATAATGAATTAGTTAAATTGATTTTATTTGAAATAAATTGTTTTGAATAATTTAATATTATTTAGTAGTGAATTTTTTGTATTTATTATAATATTATTGTTAATAAAGAAATTTATAATAGACATGGCTCGTACTCGAGGAGGTTCCTCTTCACATCGCGGAGAGAGTTCGTCACAGGGTGAGAGGCGGAGACCTACAGCTTCTGCTCGTAGAAGACGTGGAGCAGTTGAGTCTGATATTCATGTTGAGGACCAAGGAGATGTGAGGTTTCACGAGGACGCAGTTGAGGATCATGAGGATGTTGCTGAAGGTGGATTTCCTGGAGGTCCATTAAACGCTTCAGTATTGACACATTACATTCACCATGTTGCTTATGCGATATGGCAGGGTCGGGTAAGTTGAAAACTTTAATTTTAATGAATATTGTTTAGTTGAAATAATTTTATCGCTAAATATTATTGTTTAGGAACGGGAGGAGATCAAGTTGATCTCCCATGGGAAGAAGTTAAACAGATTAGGATCCTGCCATGAGGGCATTCGAGACATCGTTAATGGTTCTGGTCTGATGTCTTTGGTGGGCATGTCATATGACTATGTCGATAAGGGTCTACTGCTGGCATTTGTAGAGAGATTTCATTTCGAGACTAGCAGTTTCCATCTCCCCGTGGGTGAGATGACTTTGACTTTAGATGATGTGTCATCGTTGTTGCACCTCCCAGTTTTAGGGCAGTTATGTCATCTAGAGGAAGTAGATTTTGAAGACAGTAGATGCGCCATTGTGGAGCTTTTAGGCGTGGATGGCGGGAGAGCTGGTGCTGAGTTAACTGCAGCTCACGGTGTGAAAGTCAGATTGAGCTGGCTTCGAGACATCTATGCTGAGCACTGTGAACAGCAGCAATGGGAGTACGCTGCCCGGGCATACTTGTTGCATCTAGTTGGATGCAGTATATTTGCTGATAAGACTGCAACATCCATTCGCGTGTCTTATCTTTTGCTCTTTAGAGACGTACACACATGTGGCCGATATGCCTGGGGCGTTGCTGCACTAGCATACATGTATGACCAGCTAGGAGATGCCAGCTTGGCTTCGACCAGACAGATGGCAGGTTATTTGACTCTGTTACAGGTAGAAATTTAGTTTACAATTTGATTTGATTGAAATTTTTCGATGTTGATTATGTAATAATGTATAATATTTTGTTTTGTAGAGTTGGATATATGAGCACTTCCCTACATTGGGAAGAAGGCGTATGGTGTCTTCGTACATGGAAGACAGACCTCGTGCTGGAAAGTGGGAGTCACCAAGGCAGGGTTCCACCCTCTTAGAGGTCAGGGTACACTTGGATGCGCTTACATATGATTCAGTCATCTGGTACCCTTATGAGTCACATTGGGAGAGTCGTCCTTTTTACGGCGTTTGTATGTTCTCGGGATGGATCAGGATTGGTGAGACATTGTGTCGACATTTGCCTGAGCGTGTTTTAAGGCAGTTTGGATTTCAACAGTCCATCCCTCGAGACCCACCCGTTGTTGCAGATGCGGACATACTGGCGACCGATGATGTGTGGTTGCACTATCGTGATCACGTTGTTAGGGGTGTGTCCGTAAGCAGATTCCCATCTGATTGTGTTGATGGTTACCTTCATTGGTTTAGGATCATATCTCATCCTTACATTATTCCGGCTGCTGATGACGACCGACCGAGTCTTGCTCCCAGACTCCGACGTGACATTCCTGATGAAGTGCCGCAGCGTCGTAGATCGGCTTCACAGTCTGGTTTACTGGTATGTTTACCTACATTATTTATATTATATAATTTTGTTGTGATTGTTTATATAATTATGTGTTATCGTTATAATGCAGGGTGTAGTGAGGACATTTGGTAAAAGATTACAACAAATGCTCTCTTGTAAGGAAATTCCCGAGGGGACGATAGGACACACTCATGCACGGGAACTACTGGATTTAGTTGACGCAGCCGTTGAAGAGTACTCACCGACCAGGATAGCTGCCAGGAATGTTCGTGACAGGCATGTTCGTGGAAGACGATCTACTTCAAATTGAATTAGCTTGTATACTTTTATTGTATCCCATTATATAATTATTTTGGACTCATTTTGTATGTTATTTTTTCCTGTTAAATAACATTAAACATTATATATGCATGATATTTAATGTTTCTATTCTATGTTGTTTTTAACTAAAACAACATTACATAAAAATACATTACATCATGAATCTGTTATGTCAACATAGGAGGTAGTAACACCCATCAATTCTGAAAATGCTTGCATCCTATTTGTATACGAATACGACCACATTCGCGCCTCTGGATAACAATTAGTTGAGCATATCACATCTGTCATAGGCAAAGGACAACCATCTTGTAGTTGAACCTGTAAATTCCCTATTAGTAAATAAATCTTATTGTGTTGCAATTAAACATAATAATAATGTTACCTGTACGAAATGATTGTCGTTAACATGTCCTATACATACTAAGTGATGTTGTCTTACATCAGAAGGCGGTCTGGTACGTAGTGGGAATATCGTATAGTTCTGAGTATGTGAAAGACAAACTAGGATGACGTTATAGCGATTAACAATTGCATACCCAATGTCTGGTATAGTCATCCACTTGGTTGCATTAGCCTATAAGGAATAAAACAAATTGTTATGATAAAACTAATAAAACAAATAATAAATACATTGTGAAGTATATGAATGCGTACCGCTGACTGTGGGTCCACCATCAAAGACCTCCTCAGTTGTTCTAATCTATCATAGCCTCCCACTAGTGTCGCATATTCATCACGCCACTGACTCAATTCTTTATAAAGATCATTTCGTATAATGGGCCAAGAATCTTCCCCTAGCCCTAATGACGAAGCAATGCATCTATAACCACAGTGACCATCAGCAACGACATCAACAATATTGAGAATGTATGGTTGACAAATAGGATGAAATTGATTTATCATAGGTACTCTCCTTCGTTGTCTAGGTTTATCCTTTAGTTGCAATTTGTTTTTTGCTGACGAAGATTCAATTGTTGACTGAAATGTGTCTACATGCTCAAAATATGAGGGATCACGCTTTGTAGACCTCTCTGTTCTTTGGAGTTTTTTCTTTTGTGCACCCTTCGTCTTAACTTTATGCAATGGAGGTATCATAGATGTCATTGCAGGACAAACAATGTCAAGTAACTTTTGTTTAATTGTCACTTTACCTCCAATCTCAACCTCCTTAAATTTTTCTTCAACCATAGTCAGCTCATGTTGTATGGATAACTCTGGCTGTGATTCATTCGATACAATATCTGAAATAGACAATCTTGTCCACATCACATGAAATTCACGCAAAGGAATCATACCAGGGCCATAACGTGCTAATTCACAGGCACAAGGGACACCGTACGTCCGTCTAAGTATGCATCCACATCTTCCCGTATCGAGACCTACAAGATTCACTCGTTCTAATTCTTTAGCTATTAGTCCTAAAGCATATATGGATACTCGTCCAACAAGTTTTTTGAATTTTATGCCTTTATAAGCTTCACTCATAAGATTCAGACTAATTTCGAACGACGCTTTGATCTTATTATGTTGCAACACAATTACATTATGAATGGCATCCCAACAAGAACAAAGATCTCCCATACTGTTTCCCAATACTTTCTTTAAGTTCCAATGAGCAGACTCAACCCTAACAAAAATAAATCAACAAAATTATCAAATATTCAAATACAGTGTAAACTAATATATCATTAAAACATACCTGTTCGTTGTTGTATTCCCTAAATGCATAACTTTGTTTGTCCATGCCTTCACAAAGTAAGTATTGTATGGAATAATCCAAGTATTATTCACATATTCAAATAATAAAGGACATGAACGACAGGTGTATTCAAAGTGATTCACACAGTCCCCAAACATAGATTCATCTTCACAATTCATGACGTTCTCCCATTCTTCCATTATGGCATCCCATGCTTCCTTACAATCAAGTAACATTTTGCACTTCGCTAGTACATTTTTTGAAATATGGAAGCGACATAACAACTGATATGACTGAGGAAAGACATTGCCGATGGAATTCATCAAAGACAAGTCTCTATCGCTGACAATGACTTGTGGACCGGTATCAGATGTCAAAAATAAACCTCTAAGCTTTTGAAGAGCCCAAGTGAAATTATTTTGACGCTCACTTGATAAGAATGCAAATGTGACTGAGTAGGTTAACCCAGTAGATGTCATACCAACAATCTCTAACAATGGCAACCGATATTTATTTGTTTTGTAAGTTGAATCCATTAACAAAACAACATTAAATGCATTCAATAACTTTATTGCATCGGGATGTGTCCAAAAGAGGTCACTAACAACTTCAGAATCCTCTGCACATCTACTCCAATGTATGTAATTATCCCGATCCAACATCATCATCAATTGTTGCAGCTCAGTTCTCGACCCTCTCAATGAGCGTTTATATGTATACCTTGCTGTGTAAACTTGTTTTATTGTAGTTACATTATGCTCATTATTTTGTTTCAGAGTCAACAAAATATTTGCTGGTGTTACTTGGGTTTTAGTCATATCAACAAGTACTGCTTGTTCAGTAGGATTTAACCTACCAGCATAAGGATGCCCCACTAAAGTTTTTGCTAAATCGTGGTTATGGTATCCACATATCACTTGTAATACCCACCCATCGCCATTACTAGATGGTTTGCCCCTTAACTGGAAAGGACACTCACATTTTCGGGTGCCATATGCACTAGGTTGGTCGGGTTTGTATTTTCTATATTTTCCGCCTCTTTCACATCCTAGCAATACAAACGTCTTCCTCCCAGGTTGACCGGTAGCTTTATCGGATCTTATAGTCACCACAACAAATCCTAGATCATTTGCAATCCCTTTTACCCATTCAATTAAGTTTTCACGAGAAGAAAATATTTCATTTGTTGTGAAATTATTCGTCAGATCTTCCTCAGCAACCTCATTTATAAATGATGAAAATTCTGATTGCATGGTACAATTTATTTCAGAATCCATCCCATAATGATATTCGTCCATTTAAATTATAATCACCTATAAAAATAAAAAAATAATACAATAAATTTAAAATTTAAAATTATATTATAAAATCAAAAATTAATACAATAATTATACAATTATAAATTTATGAACAATATAATCTAACTTAAATCAAACACCAAGTTAAATAAACATAAAACTATATAAAAAATTATTAAAAATTATATATTTAAAATGCATTTTTTATATTAACAACAAATAATAATTATAAAAATAAAGTTAACTAGTTTTAATCAATTTTTATATAAAACAAACCTACTTAAATAATATTCATAAAACAACATGGAAAATTATGAAAAAATTACATATTATCTAATTATATTATAAATTCATAAAAATTATACATATACTTAAATATAATTATAAAATAATAAAATAATATATAAAATAGGTACAAATTATATAAATGAATGAATGGCTGTCAAATATCTTAAGAATTTTTTAAATAAATGCTAATCCTTGCTTGTATTAATTGAGTATTGAAATAGGTAACTGAGTTTTCTTCCATCAAAAATGACACTGGCACTAAATAAGATTGGCGAAAAATTTTATTTCTCGGATATGGAAATCCGATATATATATATATATATATATATATATATATATATAAATTACTTTTATTAATTTTAATAAATTCAGAAAACAAAATTATATCAATTAAAAAATATATAATTTCATTACAGACTAATACAAAATCATAAATAAATTTAAAATTAAAAAAATAAGTAAAACAATAACATAATTAAAATGTTATGTATGACATTAAACGTATCGGATATCAATATCCGAATTTTCACTGTCGGATCTCCAGGTCCGATCATCGAATGCATTTCGTTATTTTCAATTTGTTTCACAATCATACGCAAAGATAAAAATTAATTTAAATATTAAAAATAAATAAACTCAGTAACCAACATACATAATAATCTAAGTTCAGGGTTGAGTATCGGATATGTATATCCGAAATCGGATTTTCATATCCGATGCGCATCATCGGATCTCCACATCCGATTACCATCATCGGCCATCCGCACTCATCGACATCATCGGCTACCAGCATGAGTTTATATCGTTTCGTTTCATTTACGGTAGCATGCATTAACGAACCTAAATTACATCTCCATCAATAACAATATCTATCTATGCATTAAAAATAATTACTAACCTCTACAGCATAAACACAGAAGAAAGAAGAATGAAGTAATCCAAAACTCCACCAACACAAAGAGTCAAGCTGCTAATACACCACTCCAAACTGCACACTCGGAACAATACTTCTCTTTAGATAATACTCAATGACTCTCAAGAAAAAAAATATTATCAAAGTCCAGTGAAGAGTTGTGAAAGAGCCCTATGGTTTCTTTATAAAAAAAAATGAGATGCAAGAGGTGTAGGGGTGAGGGGGTGCAGGAATGAAGGGTTCAAGGAGTGCAGGGGTGAAGGGGTACAGAGTAACAGAGTGCATGTTTCTTAATTGGTGGAAAATAGAGGTGGAGTCAATGGTGGTACAGACATTTTCAATAATCAAAAAATTAAACTTTTAAACCATTTATTAATTAAGGGTATTTTAGGAAATTGGAGGTGCAGGATGAAATCCTTGGAGGTGCAGGATGAAACACTCTTGTTTGTTTGATGTAAAAAGAGAGGATGATGCATATTAGATCCAACTTTTCCCAATATGCATTTTAAAAATATTTTCAGATTTAGAAATACATTTTGAAATTTATATTCTAAAATATATTTTTTAAATTTGTTTCAGAATGTATTTTTTAATATATTTTGAAATGAATTCAAAAATTAAACCAACTTCTTTAGATTTGAAAAATATTTCAAGATTTGGATATATTTTGAAATATATATATATATATATATATATATATATATATATATATATATATATATATATATATATATATATATTTCAAAACGTGTTTTTGGATTGAGAAATATATTTTAAATCATACAATACAAAATTCACTTAAAAAATGATTTTTATATTTTTTATTAAATTTATCCGAATATTGAATGTGGACGTTGAAATGAGTGACAAATCCTTCTGTCTAAAAAGAATGTTAATAAAAAGTTAGAATCTATAATGTGAGAGCCACGATGAATTATGAAATAATTTTTTTTAAAAAATATTAATTATATTTATAAGATTAACATGGATAGTAGCCTATATTATAATAAATAATAACAAATTTATAAATAATAATTAAAATAAAATTTAGTTAAATTATTTGAATATGATCTAGATAAAAACTAAGTTAATTCATTTTAAAGAAGTTTAAAAAGTTTTATTAAATCTTATTTCCTAATATGTTTATTGAATTGAATAATAAAAATTATAATTTTAATAAAAGATAATATGGGAATAAATGAGTTTTAAGGGATATAGGGGAAACAAGTGAGATATTAGAAGAAACATCCTTGAGGTAAAGATATTATGAGGCCAAAGATTTTAAACCACAACTTCATTTCAGCATTAGTTATATATATATATATATATATATATATATATATATATATATATATATATTATATTTGTCGTCCTACCTGACTCATTTATTTTCTTCTCCCTGCTAAAGATACCTGAACAGATATATATTCACGAAAAAAGAAAGAAGCAGCTTACAATGGACGTGAACCCGATCATCTCCTTTTAAATTGATCTGTCAAATACTCCAAAGGGCTCATATCAAGAATTTCTTGATTTTTGTGCACATCATTGTGATGCTCCTTTGTAACGACGGCTGGCCATGGCACACATTTCTAACAAAGTAACACTACAGAAGTATATCTATATATGTATAGATACATATTACAAAGTATGTAACTGAAAAACCTGACAAAGTACAAGTCTCACTGTGTTATATATGGACATATATACTGAGAAACCAACGTTCTCCTTTATTAAGAACAAAATCATATCCAGATATATTTCTTCCAATTAAATCATTGAGACCATGTTTTTAGTAACACCAAATATATATTGTTTCATGAAGTATGACATGTGAATGAAGAGTTAATATTAAAGTAAATTAAATGCAGTGAAATATGAGAAGATCATAGATGATATTTAACCACAAAATACCGTGGCTTCCCAGAAAATGGTTGGTTAAGTGCTTCTTGAAAAGTGAAAATTATAATTGACCACAAGCTTTAAAACAGACCATAATTTCAGCCTTCTTTTTTTCTTACCGCACCTTTATTCCGTCATGAATATATGCTATCTATATATGTATCATGATGTCAAATGAAGCAGCAACATAATTAGGTTACCAATTGAGTAAAGGATTTGTTGTCGTGTAACACAAGGTTTGGTTTATTGTTATCTATGTCTTTTAGAGGATAGGGGTACCGTTGAACAGTTACATATTTTAAAATTGGAATATTTACTTACAAAGAAGTTAAACTGAGGAGAAAGAATATACATGCAAAGTAATAGGATGAATAGAGAAAGGACGAAATGGAACACCATATCTTATTAAATAGAAAAAGTGAAATTGTTCCCAGAAAAATATATTCGTTGCTACTTTTTGTGAAGTCTTTTTTAAAGAACACCGTGGTTTGCTTATATTCAAGTATAAGCAGCAAGTTCTGAAGACATCTTTCTGTTTTTTACATGGCTTATGCTTAATAGCCTGATAATGAAACAAGTTGAAAAATTTATAGCATAACCCCACTTCCATGTCAGGTACAACTAACTTGGCGGCCAAATTATCTCCTCCCATAGCTGTAGGCATTAATGAATTCTTCTTAATCTATAAGGATTTTCCTTCTCAATTCATCAAGAATTTAAATCTCATTCAATTCGACGGAAATATAGGACAAAAAGAAAAATCAAAAAGCATTGATCATTTTAATAAATTCCCAACCAACATCACCACCCGTACTTGTCTCTGTTGGTCAAAAAAAAGGAAGCTATGAACAGAAAAAGAAAAAGAAAAGTTAAAGTCTTCCAAGCAGAGGTCCAATTTTCTTTGTCGTTCCCTTGCTTTCCATCCAAAAGCATTTGGCCTCTTATTCACGTTTTCTCTTGTCTTGAAGGAGACGTGAGTTCTGCCAAGTCTCTTCTTTCCCTTTCTCTAGCACTCATAAGCATTTCCCTTTATTTTGCTTCTATTCATTGTTTTGATATAACTTTTTCCACCATTAATTTTACTTCCTTATAATGTGCAATATTCAAGTCTCTTCAGCTTACTCCTATGTTATTTAGTCCTCAGAGCTGTTAAACAGTGTCAGAAAATGAAAACACAATAGATAGAGAGACAGAAAACCATGATTCCTAGATAATTGATGAGTTAGTATATATTATATATAGTGTGTGTGTGTGTGTGTCCATGGCCGCTGTTGGCAACCCCAGAACGTGGATTCCATATATGAACAGCAAAGACTGTTCTCAAGGATTTTGCAGCTTGTACTGTCCACAGTGGTGCTACATAGTGTATCCACCTCCACCACCCTTTGAGTACCCTGATGATGATTCAAGCCCAAATTTCTCCCCTCTTGTCATTGCAATCATTGGTATTTTGGCCACAGCTTTTCTTCTGGTCAGTTACTACACTCTCATATCCAAGTACTGTGGCCCCAGAGAATCTTCACGGAGAGACCCAAATGACGACTTGCAAGCCACTCACAATCCCCCTCTCCACGAACCATGGAACGCTTCAACCGCTGGTCTTGACGAGGCTCTAATCAAATCAATTGCAGTTTTCAAGTACAAGAAAGGGGATGCAGGTTCTGTTGAAGTCACCAATTGTTCGGTTTGTCTCAGCGAGTTTGAAGACGACGAAAGTGTTAGACTTTTGCCAAAGTGCAGCCACGTTTTCCATGTCCCTTGCATCGACCCTTGGCTCAAGTCTCACTCCAGCTGCCCCTTGTGTCGTGCTGCCATATTCACTTTCAACGCTTCTGTTCCTCGGGCTCACACCCCAGAAGAAGAAGGTGTCCCTTCTTCGAGGAATGAAACTTATTCTGAGAATGAAAGTGTTGGAGTGGTGGTGATGTTGGAAGAAGAAAGCATACACCATTCTAGGGCTTATCCAAAGCCTGCATTGCGTGCTTTCAGTGACTTGAGTAGCTTTCAGGGCAGGCACAGAGTGGTTGAGATAAGAGATGAAGTTTGTGAATCCGTTGGTAGGTCAGTGTCCATGGACCATTCGTTTCCAAGTGGTGTTTCTGTTGCTGATGTTTCGCGAATGCATGAAGAGGAAGATTCCCAAATGGAAGGGTGTTGTTCTTCTAGTGAAGCTGGTCCATCAAAGAGATCACGCGGAGAGAGGTACAAAACAAGGGTGTTGCATTGTGTTTTGAGTCCAATTTCAATGAAGAGATCGTTTTCCAGTGACAGATTCTCGGTTGGTAAAAGTAGCAGAGCAAGACAGGGAACTATACCCATCTGAGAATTTCCTTTCTGTAAGATCATATTCATCAAGTTTTTGCATCTCAGATGTATTAAAAGCATCCTCTTTTGTATCACATTATCCTTCTCATGTGCCACATCGTGTACTCTCTTAGAACAACACCATTGTCACAGTTATGTATCAACATAAATCTCAAAAAGGCTAAAATACCAATTCAATAACTTTTCCTAAGACAAATTAATAACAATTTATATAATTAACACTTATTTCATATTCTCATTAAGCACATGTCATCCATACATAACCAATTCAAGTGTATATCCATTTCATATTAGAAAAGAACATGAAATTAAACTAATAAAGAGGAGATGAATTGATTCTGATTTCAAAAGATTTATCCTTTATTGAATTTTTTTTTAAATTCTATTTTAATTAGAAAACTTAATGCAATTGATTTTGGAATCAATATTGATAAAGATGGACAATAAACAAGATAAAAAGATAGTTGACTCGGCCCCTGCATATCGATTCGGATTGTAGAAACTCTCACCAACAGCGTCAACAAGCTTCCACGGCTTTATAGATAACTATTTTGATATAGTCATCTTAAATTCATTTTATTATTCAATATAATATTGTTCAAGATTTATTCAGGATCCAATGATGCATTCACCACTTAGCCAAATTTGACCTCAACAGATCGGGCGGTGAACGACGAGTTCATTACAGAATCACTGCCGTCTGATTCCAAATAAAAGCCTAAGTTGATGAAATGCGAGTTCCTAAAGCAACCATTGTCAACTTTGTCGGACGGTGAACAACAAATTCGTTACAGAACCACTGCCACCTTATTCCAGATAAAGCCCAAGTTGATGAACAGCGAATTCCAAAAGGAACCAGTATCAACTTGGTCGGGCGGTGAACGACGAGTTCATTACAAAACCACTACCGCTCGATTCCAGATAAAACCGAAGTTGGTGAACAACACATTCTACATATGAACCAACTTCACCATCCAACCTTACATTGGCCTCAACTATCCTACCCAGCCTTCCATGGCCTCGTAATTGCTTCACCAAATTTGGCAACAAACGTTCAACTATTCGGACGTCCGTCCTTAACTATCCGGCCTTTCATGGCCTACCTGGCCTTCCATGGCCTCTCAAATGCTTCGCCAAACTTGGCAACAAACGTTCAACTATTTGGACATATGTCCTCAACTATTTGGCCTTCCATGGCCTATCCGGCCTTCCATGGCCTCACAAACGCTTCGCCAAATTTGGCAACAAACTTTCAACTATTCGGACGTTTGTCCTCAACTATCTGGCCTTCAATTGTCTACTCGACCTTCCATGGCCTCACAAATACTTTGCCAAATTTGGCATCAAATGTTCAACTATTTGGCCGTCAGTCTTCAACCATTCGGCCCTCCATGGCCTATTCGGCCTCCCATGGACTCACAAGTACTTAGCCAAATTTAGCTTCAAGCATTTAACCATCTGGCTTTACATTGGCCTCAACTTCTCGCCCTCTCGTGGCCTCAACCGTTCGGTCTTACATTAGCCTCAACTTCTTGGCCACTCGTGGCCTCATCCGTCAGGTCATACCTTGACCTCTCAGGTACTTTCTTAAACATGTCCTCAGAGGTATTCGACCAACCATTTGGCCTCAAGTGTTCAGCCTCAACCGTCCGACTCAACCCGACCTCCTATGGCCTCATGTTCATCGACAACCATTCAACCATACCATAAACGAATCTTGGTCGATCTCACAGAAGGTCGGTGACCGTGGATCTTCACAGGTATTACAAGGGTTCAACTGTTCGGTCATACCTCAAAGGAATTCCGGTCGGCCTCACCGAAGGTCGACGATCGTGGATTTGCATAGAAGGAACTCCGACCGACCCCATCGAAATTTAATGACTGTCGATCTCCACGTCATGTCACTTTAACAAGATCAGTAGCCTATCCAGCTCGACCGACAAGGGCACGACACGGTTTTGTCTTCCAACCACTCATCTTAATCAAACAAACAAAGAGTGCATAGAGACGAAAGCCAACTAGAGAACCAGTCCTTTCGAGGAAGGCCATGTACAGAACCCCTTCGCAGATTAACATCATGCTCGGGCTTGGTGAGCTTGTGTACCATACGGTCTCCCGACACCACCAGACTAGGTTTTCCTCAGACCAGGCCGGTCGATCATCCAGGACGATCAACCACCAAGCCGGCCGATCATCTAGGCCGGCCACCCAGGCCGACCACATGGTTAAATTATAAACGATAATAACTCATTAAAACCCTAATGCAAATTAAGGTGTGATTGGGCCAACATTAGGCCAACGAAAGGTAAAAGCTCATCACAACTAGTATAAATAAAGGTCTCAGGTATGACTTTAAGATCATGATGCACAACATATGCATTACTTGCTGTGCCAACCGCTCGGTTACATTACTAACTTGAGTGTCGAAGTGCCTTTGACAGGTATCCATTCACCTGGCTTGGACAAGGAGAAGGGAGAAAAGACAACGTAACTTGAAGGATGAAAGACAACCAGGAGTGTTGAGCAGCAAACATCCGGTCTTCAAGACAACCTGGAGTGCTAAGCAGCGAACGTCCGGTCTTCAAGACAACCTGGAGTGCTAAGTAGCGAACTTTCGGTCTTCAACACAACTAGGAGTGCTTTGAGCAGGGTCCATCCGATCTTCAAGTCAACCTGGAGTGCTTTGAGTAAAAGACTTCAATCTTGTACCCGAAACATTTCCCAACCATTCAAGATTCAAGAAAAGAAATATTTAATTAAATATTATATTAATTTTCAAATAAAAAATTAAGATAGTTCATAATACCTAAAAAATTTGAATATCTAAGAAAATTTAGTAAATTTTTCTTTTATTTCGAGACTTTTTCACGTAATACAATTAAGATAATTTAGAACTAGAAAAATTAATATATGCATATATTTATAACTGAGACCAATTCAAAGTTTAAACCAACATCCAAATAATTTCACTAGTTAACTACCAAAAGTCATATATTAATTTAATGATTTTAAATTTCTAACATAATTAAACTTATTGAATCATATTTCTAATGGAAAAGGTGAACAAAAATATGAAAAAAAGTTAAGTTTAAATTTGTTCACTATCGTTCCGTATGAGATTAAAGAATGATATAAAAATAACTTAATCTAGCCTAATAACAACTCAATAAAAAAATATTTTTAAATTTCAATCAAGTTTTAAACATATTATGTTGGACCAATCAACTTTATTATATTAATAGTAATTAATTAAATCTTAATACTAGTTAATATTTATTCTGTAAATAGTAAGATAATTATAATTATAATAAACAAAATATACATGCTTCCATATATAATTGATACTAACGAGGAAAGGGTTTCGAATCTTTGACAAGAAGAGAACCTGGCACGAGGATAAGATGTCATGTGAGATCAACAACTTTAAGAAAGAAAGACAGACGTTCGAATAGAGAAAAGAAAGAAGAAAATGACCATATACATTTTCTTTTGCATCTAAACCCAGTTACAGACAATATCAACTATAGCTAAATTTAATGTAACATGTATTTTTACTCACTTATGCAATATGTAGCAAATTTATTTATTAAAAAGTCAGCATATTATTTACTGTGATAGTTAAATGATTATCTTATGATTTATGTTTCCAGGTTTCCGCATATGTGAAAATAAAAGTAATCTAACATCTATATATTCAATCCATTTAACAGAGAACTTTGTCTCTATGTATAAATTCAGAGATAACAAAATATTGGAATCATTGGTGATGGCAGAATTACAATTATGTCCCACACCGCTTTCATTATTACCTTAGCTCGTGAAACATGTTTTCCTTCAGCCATCCACCTTTTCACATGTTAATTTTTTTTTTTAAGAAAAACATAGCATGTATAAGGTAAAATCTAGTTCTAAACTTTAGTATTATAAAAGGTATATAATATCATTATTTAGATTACACTATTTTAAATAATTTGTATATAAAATACTTATTCCTTACATGTGGGTGGGTAACAAAAGAGGTAAGTTTCGAACTTACAAATTCAAAATTCTTTTCACTATTGAGAAATTTTTTCCCCATTAGTTAATAAAAATCTTAAGCCTTATTTGTTTTTTTTTTTCATATATTTTGACTTTGTGAATGTTAGAGTGTGGGTTTACAAAATGGGTCTGTCTATTTGACCAACATTGTGAGAATGAGTTGTTATATGTAGATAAGTTTTCATTTTTTATAAATAGATGTCTCCCTTCTATTTCAAAACATACATCCACTTACTCTCCCCTCCCTTCATTGTGAGAATGTGTTGGACCACTTTCATTTTTATATTAGTCCGTGCCTAATAAATTTATATTCATACGAGTATCATTATCTAATTCTTGAAAAAAAAAACTAATTGTTATTCTTTAATTTTATGAAATGATATCAACTTAGGTTTTTATCATATAGAAAAATGAGCCATTTTTTCCCTCGAGAGAGGATAAATAAAAGAATATGCTGTAAACTAACATTATGTTATGAAAAACAATGTTATTCAACCCATAAATTCATTCATAGTATTGAAGAAGTAACCTCAACCAATAATTTTGCTCGTACATTAACATATAATAATAATAATAATAATTTTTATATTTTGTTAAAATATGTTAAAATTATAAACAATCATTCTTTTATATACATATCTAATTAAGCATATCATAAATAATTTCAAGAAAAATAATTTTTTAAAGTTGACTTTTAACTCAAACCAAAATTATATATAGAAAAAAGAAACATTATATTATGTCTGTTGCAGGTTTAAAAATGATTAGAGATACTAATTTGTATACTTTCAAACTAAAATGTTGTATTTTTTTTTTCTTTTTCGCATGTCATTTTTCTTATTTTGAATCCAATTTTTATTTTTTAAAGCTTAACTTAATATTAACCTTGAGTTTTTATTTATGATGAGAATTTCTATGTCCTCACCTAGAACAAGGAAATAAAACATTAAGAAAGATGATAACACAATACCCCATAATATAGTTTAAAGATAGCTACACAATTTTAAGGTTCCTATAATCCACTAGAAATCATAATAAAGAAGTGAGTATATATTATATTATTTAATAAAAAATGCTCACCTCAATATATAATGAAAGGTGATATTAATACAACTTTAATTAAATATAAATTTAGTTCAATCAATAAGAACTTTTAGGTAGCAAATCACGCCTAATACTAAAATTAATGACAACATCTATTTATTGTAATTTTTATGCTATAATATATGGAATTGAACAAGTTGAAAAGCTGTGTTTGTGCAAAAATTAGCATTCTTTTCTCTCCCAATTCATTCTCTGCCTTTTTCAGTCTCAATTTCTTCTTCTTTCTTTCCCTACATGTCTCAATTGAATTATAAAATGTAGTAACCATTTCATGTATACTTGAATTATAGAATATGTGATATTATAAAATATATATCATACTAGAATTATAACTTATAGTTTTAGAAAAATTAATTTATGTGTTAATTTTTGAGGATTCAAATGATATATTGATTGTTATAGTGTGGTTCATTGATCTAGTGATTGAGAGTTTATACACTTTGAATCCGATTTTAGTTTGTAACAAATTCTTAATTTAGGGCAAAACAAATGATAATTTTTGGAAGGTAGAAGAAATTGTTATATTTTATATTATTAAAGAATTAAATGGTACTAAAACTCTTTGGCAGTTAAAGTAGTTAAAGTAGTTAAAGTAATGCCACCTAGCTCTCCCAATACTAGGTTGTTCAAACCCTTTCAAACCCACCACCTATTTTGCTTCATATACTTACCATATTTTGATCATGAATATTATTAACCACTTAAAAAGAAAATAATTAGAAACAAAAGTATACTGTTAATCAATGTGTGACAGGAAAACTATTAAACAGGCGGATACCATCTTTTTTTTTTCAATCACTCCTATTAAATTATAATAAAACTCTAAAACTTAAACACGTGAAAAAGTTTAGCATACTAACTATTGAGAAATTAAAAGACACATCGAGATAGTTGTATGAGGGAGGTTGTTTATCATACTAAAATAAATATAAAACAAAATTACATAAACAAATTTGAAATTATAAATATTTCAATGAAAAAAAGAAGAAAAACATATTCATTTCTGTATTATTATATTTATTAGTTACTTCAATAAATATTTTTACATTTGATGAGGAAGTCTAACCATAATCAATTTTTAAGCATGAAATAGTTTGATCTATCCTTTAAGTTCTTGAGTGCTTTGTTTTACCTAAATTTACCAAAGGTTGACTATGACATCCAACTTGGATAAACCAAACACTGTTTGGGTCCAATTGGTCCCACAAGGACCATTCTTTCTGCATTACTAGTCTACTTTTCAGTTGTTTCTTATTACTTTGTCTCTCTTTGTCATCATACTTTTATTGTTATCTCTCTTTTGTGTAATATTATATAAAGGAAGAAGCACCAACTAACATTTGAATCGAAATTAATTATATAAATAATAAAATTATTAATATTTTATAATAATTACATTCTGAATTATATAAAAAGTAGTAACATTTTACTAGTGAATAAAAAATAATAGGAAGAAAAGCATTGAGTGACACAAGGTGGTGTAGAGTTGCAGAGAGCCTTGAAAGGCGTCCCCCACAGCAGAGGGCACAGAGATGTGTGTATAGATAGATAGAGCAAAGGGTAATTCAATTGAATTTGTTTTAGGGATCTTCCATGCATGTCCATTTCTCTGATTCTTGCTTACACTAACGGACACAATCTCTTAATGAGGATATTGATCTATCGATCACACACAACCAAACAAAACTGTAACCTTTTTCATACCAACTATTTGATCCAACCCTTTTCATTCACAACAACATCACAAACCCCAAGGTCATGAAAATGACACATACAATGAAATTTACTTACTATCTACTATGCTTTCGCAATGGAGACCACTACTTCATATCAACCACCTCGGACAATGTTTTCCTTTATACTGTTTTCTACCACATTCCTTCTGGTTTTTTCCATTACCATTAACTTGCACTCAATTCCCATGTTAATGCATCATAATCTGGCAAAAGCACAAAATTGTGCAATTTTAACTTCCAAGTTAATAAAATGATGTAATTTTGTAATGGTATCAATTTGATAAAATTTCATTATTGAATTCTTTGTAATTTTAATTAAAGGAATATCGGTTTGGAACGATTTGAATGTATATTGTGATTGAAGTCATATCAATTTGATATAATTATAATATAATTTCAGTCCATCCTATTTTCTTTTAATTAATTGAAGTCATACTAATTTAATATAATTTTAGTATATAAACTGAAGTCTACAGTTTTAGTTATAATATATTTTTTTTTTAATTTTAATTAAAATAGTACTAATTTATTAGGATGTCACATGAGTTCAAAATGATACGAGATCATTTTAAAGACAAAATTGCACATTTTAATGCTTTTAGCTCATAATCCAATTGGCTGACAGTCTATGTTTTTTTTTACTTAAGAAAAGTTACTGGAGAGGAGAAGCTCTTCCTTGTGAACAGTCAGAAAGTATTGTTGATGATTAAATTTTATATTGAGAAAACTAATCAGAAGCAAGATATCAGGTCAACCATTTATCTTTATTATCTTGATTATGAATGTTCCGAAGTAATGTTCGTAATGAGGGTAACCACGAACCCCACCTGCTTGCAAGTTGGAACCGCACGTAAATCCAAAATGGTTGTCTTTAAAACTAACCTCACATACATTTTCATTGTATTATCTGGTTGCAAATATGACACCATAAGTCTTCCTGGTTCACTATCTCACATCCATAACTGAAAAAAGAACAAAATTTATAAATGTAGCCACGGCACCAACATGGGCTAATTTTGTTTTCTTTTACCTTCCCCTTATATAGGATAGACTCTTCTTTAAGTGTGTTAACACTCAAATGCATTTTCGCCCAAACAAGTATTAATCTACGACTGTGCGTGATTGTTCTAAAGAAGAAGCATGATGGTGAAAGTTTGGCTTGTGTTTGCCTAGAATAATTTGGTAAAGCATTCAAATGTATTCATTGATCAAGCCTTGTTTCTTAGTAACATAAGATAAGTTTCAAAAATAAAAAATAAAATTTTATGTCATGAAGATGAACTGCATCAACATTTTTTTCATTAGTCTGTCGATATTTTTTGGAAATTATTCTCGAACAAGTCGTACTTGAAACAACCTAAAAAAACATCCTCTACTGCAACTACGTTTTAACATGAACACATAAGTTGACATCCAACAAACAAAAACAAAAACTACAGCCATCAGCATATATTCCTTCCCTATCTCTCTCTCTCTTGAGGTGGGTAGAGGGGTGATTTGGTCGTTTCACTAAAATCTCGTGCCCCCATATGAACCTGATCAACAGCAAAGCAAAGCCTCATCTTCAATTCTTGCAAGCAAATGATGAACTGCCGATGCAATACCATCTACTGAACCAAGCTGGAATCCTTCTTCAACCTTCACAAAAGAAAAATGCTAATATTTTAGCTAAGCAATCTGAAACTTTCAGAACTTTATACAAGACATCATAATTTTATAAATGAAAGAATATGGAGTTGAGGAAGGTGGAAAATGGAACACAGTACTGAATGAATAGTTAATGTCATACCTTAGCACTGATGGAATAGAAGACCAAAGGGTCTATGGTGGTGACATTAAGATGTAGGACGGTGAGGTAGAGAGTTTGTAAACCAGATACTAACTTGGTTAGCTGGCCGGGACTTTTCCTAGTGAGAATTCGAAGATTTGCATGGGTCTCGATTAAAGTGACCTCGATATCAGCTATGGCAGCTTTGGTCTTGGATGTGTATTTGTTAGGACTCTGGGACCATGTGTACTGAGGATACAAAAAAAATTGTGCAAAAGGGGGTTGCATGAGTTTGGAAATGGCCGTATTTTCATTGGTTTGCACCACTTCTTCCTGTAAAAGTTGCAGCTTTCTTGCTTCCAGTGTTTGCAGGAGGTGCTCCAGCTCCTTCACAAACTCTATGGCACCACCCACTATAGAGGCCTGGTCACCCTAAAGCATAAAATTTGCATCTTGAAAAAGTTAGTTGCATTTAGCAGGACTTTAATTTATACATAGAGTACATGGAGTGGCCTAAGTATTACTGCAAAAAATGTTATATTTCAAAGTTTCAAGTATTTGGCAGCACTGGTAGCGGATTACAATTTAGGCTTAGTATTGCTTCTTTTGATTCACCTTACAATGAGAAGTCAAAAAAGCAGTGTAGAGAACATTATCTTTGATTCTGCATAGTTATACCACCTCAGATATAAAGTTTAGAATATTGGCTTCAGTTTAGCTTTGTCCTGCTTAGCATTATCGCTAAAAGAGAATCTCCTCATCTCTACTATAATAAGACCATAACATAGTAGTGATTTTGAGAAAAGTCCCAACTACATTTGTAATGAGAAAGAAAGAGGAACTAGATAGAGACTGAAAAAGAAAAAAACAAGAAAGGAAAAACAAACCCTCTGGACGTAGGATTCAGGCATGAGTGAACGAAGTACAGCAAGATGCTCATTCATCTGCTTTCGGCGGTTTCTTTCCACTGTAATGTGAGTGATTCTTTGTGTCTCGGCCTCTTCCTTGTTTTTGCAAACCCTTGGCTTTCTTCTCCTCTTCTTCCTACCTTGCACCCCCACCACATTCTGCTTCCTGCCTATGGCTTCTAGCTCACTGGCTTGGCGCTTTCGGCTCCTCATTGAGCTATCATCTAATGAGGGGTCGTGTTCCTGACAGTTCACAAAACTTTCCAAGAAACTAGCCTCCGAAGAGTCATGACTGCTAAATGGAGTTGCAGAGATAGTGTCGTAGACAATGAAGTTGGAAAACTCATTGGATGGAAGAGTTTCTAAAGCCATTATTATTCTCTATTCAACTGAAACTTGTCTGAACTTCCCTACTAGCTGAGAAAACTAAGTCACTACCACAGCTTTCATGAGTTTCTCATAGACATGACAGCCATATATAGAAAATCTCACTAACTTGGTTGATGCAGTTTGAGTCACAGAGGAAGAGGAAGCTGAAAGTTAAATATAGGAGAATGAGTTAATTTAGATTAGAGGATACGCAGCACGTGAGAAGGGCAGAAAAGGTCTTCTGCTTTTCAGGAATCAGAAAGGTGTAGTAAAAGGAAACAGGCTCCTCACACATCCATGCTTTGGTTTCCTTCCCAATTCCATAGATGCTGTCAAAGACTGGCACAGCTTATGCCAATGAAGAGTAGAGTGGGGGACCCAAATCTATATAGAAATAAGCATAAAAACAACAGAACAAGCTGTGCAATAGCTACCCATCACATTCAAATCTGTGTTGGGCTTTGCAGGAAATGAATGGCTCACGCACCCAAGATTCCTATATAAATAATTTAGACATAGACTATGCATGTATTTGACAATCCTCCGGTACAACATTCTACATGTCAAAGCCATGTCAACATTGTGTTGTAGACCAAAATCTTATGGTACATATTATTCCAGGTTACGTAGAGATACCGATTAAAAATTATCTAAAATAGTTGTGTTATTAGATCTTCATCATTATATTCAACAAAATTATTCCTTACCTCAAAAAACGTGTCATCTATCAATTAATTCTATTGATGAAAATGGTGTTTTGTATCACTTAATTTCTTATAAAGAAAACATATTTTGTTATTACTTGTATTGTACAAGGGGGCTATACCGTGATGCCATACTGTACACAAAAAGTGAGAATGTCCAGGACCACCAGAAACTTGCCAAGGAATATCTTTCATGTCGCCCCTCTTTCAAATACTCGAATTATAAACATGTAGATGCAAGTGCATAAAACTAAGCACCGCTTAGCACATAGAAGTTTATACTTTATGACAATTACCACAATATTAATTTCCTTGTGAGCATAGTGTACACCTCGGTGTGGATGTTTTTGTAAAGATCAGAACTTTAGCCATATGTGCTGATGAGGACACACGAAAGGACAGAGGTCGAGCTACGAGCGTGGTCCAAGTTGTCAGACTCTGCTGCATTAACCATGTGACTGTAAGCTACCCTTCTCGAAAAAGTACATCTGCAGGTCCACATCACATAGGCTACATTCAAATCCCCAGAAGTCAGTTTCAACCTTTCTTTTTCCATTGTATATACTGCCTAGAAAGATTTATGCATCAATTTACCACACTATTTCACTGTGCAATCATGTATGAAAACTACCAAGGGCTTGCCAAATCAAGATGCATGAAAATGAAGCATGGGAACACAAAAGCATCGAAGTATGAGTTGTAGGTTGCATTTGCTCAGTGGTCAATTGTTATCCATGCTGAGATACCATACAATTGCATGTGCAGGGAAATGGCTATCCTTTTTTCGGGTCAACGAAATGGCTTTCCGTAAGTGCCATAAAGATCGGCTTTGGCTTTCCGTAAGCCATAAAGATCAGCTTTGTCCAGTCTACGTCATCTCTAGAGTAACCCAGACGGCAGTAGAATTTTCATAATGTATCCCTTTACAAATAAACCACAACTGCCATGTGATTTTTGTAAAAAAATCAATAGATGGTTAAAAGAAAGAATTCTTATTTGAAAATAGATGGTAACAATAATAGAACAGAGTACAGCGTAGCAATAGACTGCTTCACCAAAATTTTAGTTTAATACCAAAATAATCTAATATACCAATTACAATTGACAAAATATAAGCATAGACCAACAAGATAATAAGGGCCTTGATTGATGACGCAGATAGGGTATCGACTGACAAGTTTACCAACCCCGTGAGAATATTTGCCTGCACAAAATTGTCCAGAAAAATTATAACTGATGATGTCTAGAGAGAGAAAGCATAATGTTTGTAAGGAAGGAATATCTTGTTTTCACCAGTAGAAATGTAGCCAGTAAGTTCCGACTCAATGCTTCTTCAAGTACTGAAGTTTTCGTTCCAGGAACAAGATCAGCCAGCATTAGAACTGATAACAACTGAAAAAATGGGAAAGATTAAATAGCCAAATTCAATATCAGATTTCAGATTAGAAAATACAATGTCAACTGTAACTCAAAAATACTTTGCTGTGTAATTAGAAATTGAGACACCATAAACTGCATTTGATATGTTGGACTTAGAAATTTAATTGCTCAAATAAATTTTATACACACTACCAACCAAGATAGAATCTAAAAAGTTTTAAAATGTAGCAACTTCAATACAAACTACAAAGTCAATATCACCCATCTTATTATGTTAACACCGATACATAGAATAGAACTCAAGTGAGAATGACCTGTAGATTGTCAGCCAATATCATAGTAACATATGCAAGGTTGCACTGCACAAAAATATCAACAGTTAGTTTCAATCACTGATGCTAAAGAATGTCCCCTCTAATTAAGAAACTGCAATATAGCCAGACATACTGTTCTCCGTGAAACTCTTTCCACATGCCTGTCCAGTAGTACAGTTAATAACCTGCCACGAACATCATGATAAAAGAATAAGGTCAAAGACGTAGACAGGATAAATACGTTTTAGATCAAAGCAAGATTGCTTAGTGCAGGATAAACAGGTTTTGGATCAAGCTTTACCAGAACAGAATGGAGAGAGCCCAAACCCTCATCCGTACCCATCCGCCACTTCTAAATCCAGAGGAATGACTTCCAAAGATAAGAAAGTTTCCTAAATAAACGCCCAGAAGGTACATACCCCAGTATCCTGGAGACAATAAATATTGCTTAACCAACTTTTATATATAAAAAATAGAACAGATAGAAGTACTCTTAAAAAAACGATAGCCTTAGAATCAAGACTGAACAATGCAGGGTGCAATTCTCACCAAATATGCTAAAAATCCCCTCCTTGTTTTGACTTAAAATATCCACTCCTCTTTCATCAGAAAGTAAGTAATGATTTAAACCTTGCACCAAGCAGAACTGGTATCCTTGGAAACAGAAAATAAACTAGATAAGAAAATCAGATTTCAAAGACAAGGCGTACGAATAATACAAATAAAAATGTACCTACTAGTAGAAGTGAACCAATAACTCCACAATATTGAGGAGCAATGTTAATAAAGGAAGAAAGGATTGACACAGCAGCAAGTGTGAAGAAGAAATTCCAATGCACACCATATTCACCAACATGTACCTATAAAAAGGAAAATTGATCACTTGCTTCCTTGAGAATGTCTTCCCTCTTGGATTAGAAAATTATTACTTAAAAAACAATAATGAAGACCAAAATACTATTACTGTCTGCCTTAAGAAATTATATTCTATATATAGGTAAAAGCACATACAAATACCAGTAGTAATTTTAATTAAAAATCTGAGGAAATGAAATCATCCTGCATAGTGCAATCAACATTAAATTTCATTCAGATGCCAGGTTTTCAGAAAAAACTGTACTACCCCAGCATTCCACAGCATTCATAGTTTTCAGGCTTATGGGCTAACAAAAACCACGGGTTTGACATAAGTCATATACTGTCCAAAAGATTATTTTCCGTAATCTTCATTTCAAGCACAAAAACATATAGGTGACTAGCCTTGTTAAAGCTTTAAGTGCAGTATGTTCATGCAAGAGTTAATCCATTTGAGTTGCCACATATCTAAGAATCCCAATGAAAAATCCCACCTGATAATCCACACCAGTTGTTGTAACAAGACGGAGAAATCCTAAGAGGATCAGTGGACTAGATGAAACTACTGCAGTCTTCCAGCTTCTGTAGTATGAGAAAAGATGACATAATCAGGGGAATACAGAGTGCCGTTGTATCTGAGCAAGAATATTTAAAAAGAGGGTAGCATAGTTTTAAGAGATTGTAAGCAAGGTTCATTTTATTCACATTACTTCAGTCATTATTTGGATTGTCAGAGAAGTTCTATAAGTCATTCAAGTAAAACATCTCATAGACTATCACACTAAAAAATACACTTTTACATCTTACATACAAAAATTAATTTCCAAGAGGTCATTTGGTGAGTTATGAATAATTCTAAAGCCTTGAGTTATTAGATAGGGTAGCAATAGATCACTCACACAGATGCTATATTCCGTGCTTGCCGAGAAACTAGTGAATTTGCTAAGACAAATGCTCCAACTCCAAGATCCATCTGGAATGCAAAAGTAATCTCAAATCATAGCAGAGAAATCAAATTATTGAAGTGTTAGAAATATCGTGAAACAAAAATTTAGGTGTATAAGTAAAGATGATGTTAGGTTTCTCCCTAACTGCTAAAGCAGTTAGGCTATTAATTCTTCCTCCTTCTCTCATACACTCTCCACTCCCTAACAGATGACAATAAAATAAATAACTGAACTGAGAGAGAGAGAGAGAGAGAGAGAGAGAGAGAGAGAGAGAGAGAGAGAGAGAGAGCAAGAGAGAGATCAAAATTTATAACATAATGTAATCCAGATGAAAATTAATTTATATATTGAATAAAAAGACCCTTTTTATCCAACTCAATACCCACACAAACTTTGAATCTACTCTAGCCATAAATCACCCAAGTGATAAGTAATATAGTAACATATTACCATTATAAGGGAGGAAAAGAAATCCTCCTTAATTGAACAAAGTACAAATAATTTTTTTGAATGATGTTCTCTATAAGAACTTATAGGAGAAGAAAATAAAAGGATCAAATAAATTGGTTTCTCCAATAAGCTAAACTCAACTTATGTACTTCAGTTTTTGAAGAAGTGCGAGAAGTGTTGGGCTAGGAAGTATAAGAATCATATTAAAAGAAATATCTTTTCCTGTATTCTTATTGTAAAACATTTGTTTCATTCTCATAGATTTGTATCAGAATTGCAGAAAAATCATACCAAACTTGTTCCATAGGTTTCAGTCTTTGCATATCTTCTAGGAAATATTTTGAAGTCAACAGCCAAGATGCACAAGATTGTTATAATCATCTGCCAAAATAGCTTTCATCAACACGAAAACAAATAAAAAATAAGAACAGGATAAAGAATTCTATATGGCGCTTCATACCACAAGAACCCTGTAAGAAGTGACATATGCCCGAAGAGAATTGGGCTCTCCTTCAAAAGAAGATGAACCTCCAGACCTGCAGTTATGTGTACAGAATCCGCTTATCTACTGTGGTTCATTTGAAACTTTAGGTATTAATTTTGTTTCATAAAAAAAATTCATATCCCTTAAGAAATTACCCATACAAGATTGCAAAATTACCTCTTGGTTGCAATATATAGTAAAGTCAAGATAGTCAACGAACATGCAATGATATAGGTCCAGTTTGCAAGTACCTATTGGCAAGTTCATTGCAGTAATTACAAAATAACCAATGAGGGGAACTTGCACAAAAGGTTTGTTACTACAGATTAGCTACACATAAACAAGCTGGCACAACTTTCAAGCCACTAGTGTTCAAGTTGTTGGCAAAACATCATATGCTATTGCTGCTAGGGAGGGAGCACTTACAGTGAAGAATAAGAGCATAGGAACAACAATAACAAGAAAGTCCAGAGATAATGTGCCGAAGTATGATTTGAAGTTCCTTTTACCGGAAGGTGCATCATCATTTTTCTTCTTCGGGGAAGCACCTATAATTAATAAAAAGGAAAAAGAAAATCAAGCAATTGGTATGAATATAACAACACCTATAATTAATAAAAAGGAAAAAGAAAATCAAGCAATTGGTATGAATATAACAACGAACTTGCATTGAAACAAACAACAGAAACATAGATAGGAGATTATGAAAACATAAGGATATATAATACCATTTGGGTCCTTAAAAGGTGTATACCACTGTTAAATTGGTCCTTGAAGCTAAGAAAATTCAATGTAAGTCCTGAAATTTATAGGCATAAAAGTCCATAAACTAAACATATCTTAACATTATACTTGGCTTTTCTAATTCTGGACTAAAGTGCTTCGCAGATTAATTGTACTTTAAGAGACCTCGTTTAATTTTCATATTTTCAAATACTAATGAGACAGCCTTATACACTAAAGTAACCCATGTTCTGTCCCCAAAACATAAAGATAAGAGAAAGAGTCACACGGAATTAAAACGAAATATTGCAATTGAGCATAGCTAAAATGTTGTCAAAGAATAGACAAATTTAAAAATTTTAAATTGAAGTTGTAAGAGACTGACCAGTAAAGAAAATGGAGGAGATGGAGTGACGAATAAGAACCAGAACCTGTAATGGGAACACAAAAACAACCACGACTGCGTCACATTGAAGCTGGTATGAATGGGCATGCAAATGGCAGAGTCACTCACCGGAACAGTCACTGTAAGTGCCACGATTTCGGGCATAGAGGATCCGGTCAAGTTGCTAACAAATCTGCGAAATTGAGACAAAGGAAATACAAGATCAGAGGTTAAAAATCCAGGACTATTGTTACAATTGAGAAAGGTAAAGAAAAGATTAACTGTTCTTTGAGATGCTTATTGGGGTTGAAGGACGGTTTAGTCAGAGGAAGATCCATTGATGAAATTCGACGGAGAAGCACACAAACGGAGAATGGAACTGTAGAACAGTACTCACACTACACTACCTTCCCCTCAAAGACCCATTCTTTCTCCCCTGTCTTTTCAACCCGGTGAATTTGTTTTTTAAATTTTTTTGGTGGATTTAATCAATTCAATTAAAAATAATAATTTCAAAATTTAAAGAATAAAATAATAAAATGATTTAGATCAATAAAAATAAAAGAGATAATGAAATACATATTAGAAACATTTATAAAGCTGTCTAAAATATAATTATCTTTATTAATAATTGTAGATATATTAAAACTAATTTTATTTATTTTATTATTTTCAATCCTTATACTTATTGTTTAAAAATTATAAATAAAATTGTATAATTAAGAATTATAATAATTTGAGCATCACATTTGGGTTTTATAGATTTTATTACGTTAATAGAAAAAATTAAATTATTATCTTCTTATATAATTAATTGTTTTTATCTATTTTTTTTAACTTTTATTCTTGTATGTTTTCATTTTTTTTTAATTCTTGTATCATCTTCATTTCTTTTAGTAATGACACTTTACTTCTTTATCTCAAACAAGTCTTTCATTTTTTAATGACAGTTCACAAAAACATCTTCACGTGTAACAACCACTCTTTTTAACGTAAATATCTCCACAAATAGTCATTTTATTCAATAAAACTTCTCAAACCTCGACTGACTTGTCCTTTACAAACAACATAAATTAAAGTGACAAACAAAGAAAAAAAAAGTGTGAAGACTAGCAAATGCATTCAATAATATTTAATGGAGTTTCCAAATATTCATCTACCACGGTAAAAAATTCTTTTATGTTCAAGAATCTTTGCATGCATGGCCGTTATGCAAACCATGAATCTTTGTCATGTCCAATGTAAAAGTGAAAGAAATTTTTTTATTCTCATGCATGTTCTAGTGATTTTTCTTCTATTTCTTCACATAAGAGTGAAACACTCCCTAGGCCCTTCCTCACATTCACGCTCTCATTTCCTCACAAATCAACAAATACAAACATGTAAGTCTCTCTTCAATACATACAAAGTGTAAAAGAGAGGAAATAAGAACTGTCGCAACCGGGATCGCGACGGGACGACGATCCGAAAAAATAAACGCAGGGGTTTTGGAAAAAAAAAAAAATTTTGGAGTCGCCACCATAGTTTATTCTGGAAAACTACGGAAAAACCATAAAATGATAAGGCATGGTCTGCGAAACTGAGATTCTTGGTTCGGGAGTCGGTTACGTGTAGGGAAGGTATTAGCACCCTACGACGTCTGTCCTAAGGCAGTACCTTTAACTAAATATGCGAATGTGATGTGGTTTTCAAAATGTTTAACTTTCCCCTAAAAATAAAATTCTAAAGAAACAAAATATTTTTAGTTTTTTAGGCCCGACAAGGATTGACCTTGCTCCTACGTATTCTCATTAAGAATGAGAAATCAGGGTTTCGTAGTTCTTCTAGAAAACTGCTTGAAAATTTGTTTGAAAATTGTTTAGAAAATTTGTTTGGAAAATGATTATGGATAAATTTGGATTTTTGGGAAAGTGAACCTGACAAGGACTGGCCTTGCTCCTACGTATCTCCACTTTTGATGGAGAATCAAGGGTCACGTAGTTCTGGCAGAAAGATTATTTGTTGTTTGAAAATGTGGATGTTTTTGGGTTTTGAAAGATTTTGTATTTTTTTGGTATTTTTATAAAATAAACAAAGAATGTTTTCAGCACAAAGACGATGCGTGCGATCACACATGTGCTTAACCTTTAAAAAATTTTTGGTATTTTTATAAAATATTTAGATTTTTGCATGATGAGCACTAGGCTGATGCGGACGATCGCACGAGTACTCACACGGCTTTTTTCTTCTTATTGTTTGCGTAATGAGCACTAGGCTGATGCGTACGATCGCACGAGCACTCACACGGCTTTTTTTTTTATTTTAGATTTTGGGTAATGAGTACTAGGTTGATGCGTACGATCGCACGAGTACTCATACCGATATTTATATTATTACATGTTTTTAAAGTTTTATATTTTTTTATTAAGAAGGATAGATGGGTTGAAATGTGAAAAGCATAAAGAAAAATTGTAATAGAAAACACGATGAATTTATAAACTAAAAAAATGATCAAAATGCATATATAAATAGAATGAAGAGAAAATGTATACCTTGTTGAAGATTTGTGTGATGAAATAAAACTCTACTTGTAATAAGTTGTGAGAAAGATAGATGGAAGATGAAGAAGATAACTTTATGGTAGAAATGGGGTACGGGATTTATTATGTATAGAGAGATAGTAAAATGTGAGGGAGAAATGAAGTAGAGTTTCGGGATGGAATGAAGAGATTTTGAGAGAGAAGATATGGATATTATGTAAATTGTGTGTGTGAAGTGAAGAGAATGTAGGTATTTATAGAGTTAAGGATGAAAAAAGTTGATGAACAAAAATAATATAATAAGTTGGTGGAAAATTTAGATGAAATAAAAATTAATCACAAAAATACAATAAAATAAATAAGTAAAGAAATAAAACGTTTGGGGAAACAAGAAGTTGAATCTGGCAGAGCCGGTTAGACAACTTCTAATCCTTCCAAAATGCAATAAAATAAATAAGTAAAGAAATAAAACGTTTGGGGAAACAAGAAGTTGAATCTGGCAGAGCCGGTTAGACAACTTCTAATCCTTCCAAAATGCAATAAAATAAATAAGTAAAGAAATAAAACGTTTGGGGAAACAAGAAGTTGAATCTGGCAGAGCCGGTTAGACAACTTCTAATCCTTCCAAAATGCAATAAAATAAATAAGTAAAGAAATAAAGCGTTTGGGGAAATAAGAAGTTGAATCTGGCAGAGCCGGTTAGACAACTTCTAATCCTTCCAAAATGCAATAAAATAAATAAGTAAAGAAATAAAGCGTTTGGGGAAATAAGAAGTTGAATCTGGCAGAGCCGGTTAGACAAGTTCTAATCCTTCCAAAATGCAATAAAATAAATAAGTAAAGAAATAAAGCGTTTGGGAAAATAAGAAGTTGAATCTGGCAGAGCCGGTTAGACAACTTCTAATCCTTCCAAAATACAAAAATAAACAACTAATAACATACAAATGGCATAACATAATCAATATCACGTTTTACAACTATCACACTTGGATATCAACACAAAAGCATACTCTCATTTAAATTCAAAATCATACAGAAACAAAATACTCCATAATCAAGATTTAAGATCAGACAAAAGCAAAATATAGCATATTCAAGGCTCAAGATAATACAAAAGGAGATACTCAAGGTTAGCTTCCCTTACCTCTATTACAGACTTAATCTCCTCGCTCTCTGAAAACTTCCAGAATATCCCCTTTGAAATTAGAAATTCTTCCAACTCTCTTCTCTCAAAAATTTTCTCAATTCTTTTGTGTAAATTTTCAGCCTCCCCCCTTGGCTATTTATAGTAAAAAAAATTTACTATTCATTTGTACTATTCATTTTTTTATTCATTTTACTATTACAAAAATAATTTTTTATTTGCAAATTGGTGAATTCTGATCTCAAAGCTACCTGGAACACTTATCCTTTCCAAAAATAAATTTTTTTTTTTACTATTCACTTTTTACTATTCACAATTTACTATTCACTATTTACTTTTTTTTTGTGATTAATTTTATTTACCCGGACGAAATTTGGTATTGACAGCTGCCCCTCTTTACTTAGATTTTACTAGATAATATGACAAATAATGTTTTTATATTATCAGAGTAAAAGATAAGTAAAGATAGAAATACTAATTTCGTCCATATTTCAAAATGAACAAGGAACTTAAAAAAAAAAGAACAAGGCTGGGAGAATTGAGGTGTGTAGACATTGCGGAGGGTGTAACCACCCTATGGATGAAGTAAATGATTTGAGTTTGATCATTGGGTCTGACCATTGTCTTACAGAGGGCCGAAATACAATTAGCAGAAAGTAATATTGGGCTTGATCATTGTCTTACAGAGGGCCGAAATACAATGACAGAAAGTAAAATTGGGCTCGACCATTGCCTTGCAGAGGGCCGAGATACCAATAGCAGAAAATAAATTTGGGCTCGACCATTGCCCTGCAGAGGGTCGTTTGACAATCTAGACTTGACCATTGCCTTGCAGAGGGTCATTTGACAATCTGGACTTGACCATTGTCTTGTAGAGAGTCGTTGGACAATCTGGACTTGACCATTGCCTTGCAGAGAGCCAAGATTGCAGAGGAAAACTTAAATTCGACCATTGCCATGCAGAGGGTTGTTTGACAATCTGGACTTGACCATTGCCTTGCAGAGGGCCAAGATCGCAGAGGAAAAATTAAATTTGACCATTGCCATGCAGAGGGTCATTTGACAATCTGGACTTGACCATTGCCTTGCAGAGGGCCAAGAATCTAGACTTGACCATTGCCTTGCAGAGGGCCAAGATCGCAGAGGAAAACTTAAATTCGACCATTGCCCTGTAGAGGGTCGTTTGACAATCTGGACTTGACCATTGCCTTGCAGAGGGCCAAGATCGCAGAGGAAAACTTAAATTCGACCATTGCCATGCAGAGGGTCATTTGACAATCTGGACTTGACCATTGCCTTGCAGAGGGCCAAGATCGCAGAGGAAAAATTAAATTTGACCATTGCCATGCAGAGGGTCATTTGACAATCTGGACTTGACCATTGCCTTGCAGAGGGCCGAGATACTAATGACAGAAAGTAAAATTTTGTGGTTGTTTTGAATTGGAAACTTTTGCATTTGTTTTTTTTCCGATTTTTTAGACAACAATGAGTGTCCATGTTTATGAAATGAGCAAACAAGGCTTTAAAAATTTTGCATAATGTTGAAATCAATGAATCAGGAGTTGTATTATGTAAATTTTGAAATTTGGAGAAGCAAACTTTGATGTATGTTGATTTTTTTTGTCTTTTTGAAGAAAGAAGATTTGATGTAATTTTGTAATTGGAAGAGAAAACTTTGATGCATGTTGATTTTTTGCCTTTTTGCAAGGAAGAAGATTTGGTAAACATTCATTTAAATTCAAAGTTCATGAAAATATGTACACGATGTGATTTGTTTTTGTAATGGAAAACTATGACATATTTTTTTTGAGTCAATTTGTTTTCTTTGAAATCATCAAAATTATGAAAATTTAAACCTTCATTTTCCTTTTTTACCATGAATGTCGAATTATAAAGTCAAATGTTCAAAATGAAACTTATGTGTTGGATATTTCTTGATGAAATACTAATGTGTACATGCTTGATATGAGAGGATGGTTAAAATGGTAAGAGATATTTGGAGGGGTTTAGAGGAGACTGAAATGGCTTTTTGGGTACATCATTCCTTATACAATCATCAATGAAAATGCAATATATGAATGTCAATGTGAAATAGGATATACCCAAAGGTTACTTTGGTTTGGTGTCTGGGAAAAGGAATGTGAGGGGATACGTTATGAATCAGGGACTGAGAATATCATGTGAGATTTATAAAATAAACCCAATTTTGGTGGTGGTAGATTTTTTTTGAAATTTAGGGCGAACCAAGATCATGCGAGGCCTAACAAGGGATGCCCCAGTCTTGGTATGAGCTTTGTGAGATTAATAAACTTTGCTCAATATCTTGAAGGGGCCAAAACATATGAAACTTACAAAGTTGCCTTAGTTTTGGAGAACGAGTGAAAAAAGTTATGCAAAACCTACAAAGTTGCCCCTAGTTTGGGAATTGGGGGAAGAGTTTGAATGTGATATGAATTTGTTCAAAAATTTGTGATGAATATGGAAATGATTGGCTTGAAAAGATTGCCTCAATATGCTTGATTTTCCTTCCTATAATTCTGATCAATAGGGAGTTTCCTTTCTTCCGAGGACATTTTTTTTCATCATTTTTTTACAACTGTATTGTTAGTCATTTTGTCTTGTCTCAAAATTTAGCTTTATGAAAATTTAAGCAACCATCATTCAATCTGTGTGGACTTTTATTGAGCTTGTAATGTGGCTTGGGCTGAAGGGTATTGAAAGAAAAGATATGAAGGCCCAAATAAATGTTTGTGGGTTATTTATTTATTTATTTATTTTTGTTTTTGAAACAAGAGTTACCATCTACACCTTGCATCGGCTATTCGTCAAATCTGTTTTGACTATTTTTCGTTCTTCAAATTTCATTCTTTGTTTGTCATCACTTTGTGATTCTTTCTATTTTTTTTTCTTTGCTTTCGATTAATTCTCTTCATTTGATCACTAAGTGTGTTTTTTTATTTGTTTGCAATTTGAGTTGACTTCTACTGTGCTGGTAACCCTTGCTTAGGTAAATTTTGAAAAGAAGTTTCTTATTGGCTCAAATTTGGTATCAATGGATATATTTTTGGATGAAGAAATATGGCCACACATCATTTCAAATTTTGGTTGTTTTATTTTCACAAGATTAATTAGAAGACAAGAGTCATTCATTTTTTTTGTTTTTGTTTTGTCCCAACGGATTCAAGGATCTCCCAAATTAAAGCTAATGAAGGTAATCTTAACATGGAAAATCTGCCCCAATGTAAAAGTTTGCATTTATTTGGACTCAAGAACATGATTTGGGTCAATATTTGGTTTAGTGAAGGTTGAAGGATGATGTTTCCAAGCAATGCACACACAAATACTTCTTAAGAATACGTGATTTAATCATTTGACTATAGGAGATTATGACATCCATCACATTTTTATGAAATGTCATAAAATTGATTATTTGCATCGAAAATAATTGACTCAACATTTAATATGATATGCTTATTTTTGGTTGTAATATGAAGTAAAATGATGATGCTAGTTGAAAAAAAGATTTTTTTTTTTATTATTGTTTGTTTTTTTTCACGACATCCTTCAGGAACGAGTTTGTGCTCATTGGATATACCCGTGATGCTTAAATTATTATTACCTTCCCTTTTACTTTAAAAGTCAATGCGATATGAATCGTGTTGAAAGGCAAAAGCGTAAAAGTTGAATAAAACCGTATGGTATTTATTGAATTAACACAAAATACAACAGAATTCAAAAACAGTGTTAATATCCCTTAGTAGCATCCCTTATCGCGAAATCATCATGCGTAAAACTTTTTTACCGCATCAGAATTAACCGGCAAAGGTAACTCTTCTCCGTCCATCCTTGTGAGGATTAACGCCCCTCCAGAGAATGCCTTCTTTACTACAAATGGCCCTTCATAATTTGGGGTCCATTTGCCCCTGTGATCCTTTTGTGTAGGTAAAATCTTTTTTAGCACCATTTCGCCTTCATGGAACTCCCTTGGGCGCACCCTTTTGTCGAAAGCCTTCTTCATCCTTCTCTGGTATAATTGTCCGTGGCATGCTGCTGTTAGTCTCTTTTCTTCGATGAGATTGGGCTGGTCAAACCGAGTTTGAACCCACTCAGCTTCCTCTAATTGTGTTTCCATTAAAACTCGTAAAGATGGGATTTCCACCTCAAATGGAAGTACTGCTTCCATCCCATACACAAGCGAGAAAGGTGTTGCCCCAGTTGATGTTCGTATTGATGTACGATATCCATGTAAAGCAAAAGGAAGCATTTCATGCCAATCTTTATAGGTGACCACCATCTTTTGTACAATCTTCTTGATATTCTTATTAGCAGCCTCTACTGCCCCATTCATTTTTGGACGGTAAGGAGAAGAATTAAGATGATGAATTTTGAACTCCTCACATAACTCCGTCATCATCCGGTTGTTCAGGTTGGTGGCATTATCAGTGATAATCTTGTTAGGTAGCCCGTATCTACAGATCAACTCCCTTTTTATGAATTTGGTCACCACCTTTCTAGTCACATTGGCATAAGAAACGGCTTCGACCCACTTGGTGAAATAATCAATTGCGACTAGTATGAAGCGGTGTCCATTTGAAGCTTTTGGCTTTATAGCTCCAATAACATCTATCCCCCACATCGAAAATGGCCATGGTGCAGATAATACGTTCAAGGTCGTGGGCGGTACATTGATATTGTCTTCAAACATCTGACATTTCTCGCACTTTCTCACGTGTGTACAACAATCATTTTCCATGGTCAACCAGAAGTAACCAGCTCTCAAGATCTTCCTGGCCATTGAGTGCCCATTCATGTGGGTGCCAAATGTACCTTCGTGCACTTCTTTCAATATCAGCTCGGCTTCCTTTGCATCCACACATCTGAGGAGAACCATGTCATGATTTCTCTTGTATAAAATATCCCCATTCAAGATAAAGCTGCCAGCCAACCTCCTTAACGACCTTTTATCATTTTCAGATGCCTTCTCGGGATATTTTCGGGTCTTGAGAAAGTGCTTGATATCAAAATACCAGGGTTTACCATCTACCTCTTCCTCGATGAGGTGACAATATGCTGGCTCCGCATGGGTGTTCATTTCAATCATTGGTAACTCTGCATCTTGGTCAACTTCAAACATGGATGACAAAGTAGCCAACGCGTCTGCTAATTGGTTATCTTCCCGCGGTAGGTGGTTAAATGTGATGACGTCAAAATACATCATTAATCCCTTGATGTATGCTTGGTAAGGGATTAATTTTGCATCCCTAGTTTCCCATTCTCCCTTTAATTGGTGGATGACTAAAGCTGAATCCCCATATACGTCCAGAATTTTCACTTTGGACTCTATTGCCGCTCGAATACCCATAGCGCAAGCCTCATATTCTGCAATGTTATTTGTGCAATTAAAACACAACCTCGCTGTCATTGGCGTGTACTGCCGCTCTGGAGAGATAAGAACTGCCCCTATGCCATGCCCCATCACATTCGAGGCTCCATCAAATAATAATATCCACGTTTCTTCGCCTCGAATTTTTCCGTTTTCTTCGAATAGAGCCATGATATCTTCATCGGGAAATTCGGGTTGCATTGGCTGATAATCACTGATGGGTTGATGAGCCAGGTATTCTGCTAACGCACTGCCCTTGACAGATTTTTGAGTGACGTATACGATGTCATATTCTGACAATAGCACCTGCCACCGAGCTATTCTTCCAGTAAGAGCGGGCTTTTCAAAAATATACTTGATGGGATCCATCTTAGATATCAACCAGGTAGAGTGACTTAACATATACTGCCTTAAACGATGAGCAGCCCATGCCAATGCGCAACAAGTTCGCTCTAACGACGAATATCGCTTTTCGCAGTCTGTGAACTTCTTGCTCAAATAATATATAGCATGCTCTATTTTCCCATCTTCTTCGTGCTGACCTAATACACAACCCATTGACTCATCCAACACAGTCAAATATAAAAGGAGCGGTCTTCCTGGCTCAGGTGGACGCAACACCGGAGGGTCCTGTAGATATTGTTTAATCTTTTCAAAAGCGGCCTGACAATCTTCATTCCAAACCAAAGCCTGATTCTTACGCAATAACTTGAATATCGGTTCACAGGTGGCGGTTAATTGCGAGATGAATCTAGCGATGTAGTTTAATCTACCTAGAAAGCCTCGAACCTCTTTTTCTGTCCTAGGGGCAGGCATCTCTACTATTGCTCGTACCTTGTCAGGATCCACTTCTATCCCCCTTTGGCTAACAATAAAACCTAGCAATTTTCCAGATTTTACTCCGAACGTGCATTTAGCGGGGTTTAACCTGAGTTTAAACTTTCTCAGTCTTTCAAATAATTTCCTTAAGTTGAGAATATGCTTTTCTTCTGATTCAGACTTAGCAATCATGTCATCCACATACACTTCGATCTCTTTGTGCATCATATCATGAAAAAGTGTCACCATCGCCCTTTGATATGTTGCCCCAGCATTCTTGAGCCCAAAAGACATCACCTTATAACAAAATGTTCCCCATAATGTGATAAAGGTAGTCTTTTCCATGTCTTCAGGTGCCATCTTGATCTGATTATATCCCGAGAAACCATCCATGAACGAAAATAGTGAAAACTTGGCTGTATTATCAACTAGAGTGTCGATGTGCGGTAGTGGGAAATTGTCTTTTGGACTTGCACGATTCAAATCACGGTAATCAACGCACATCCGAACTTTACCATCTTTCTTGGGTACTGGTACTACGTTCGCCACCCATTGCGGGTATTTTGCCACAGCCAAAAATCCTGCATCAAATTGTTTCTCTACCTCTTCCTTGATTTTCAAGGACATCTCCGGTTTCATTCTTCTTAGTTTCTGTTTGACCGGGAGGCATTCTGGTTTAAGAGGGAGTTTATGCTGCACAATATCGGTATCCAAACCGGGCATATCGTTGTACGACCAAGCGAAAACGTCCTTAAATTCCTTCAATAGGACTCGCAACCTTTCTCTCACTTCCTCTTTCATGGTAGTGCCGATCTTTACTTCTTTTATCTCGTCTTCCTCACCCAAGTTGAGAATTTCAATCTCTTCCTGATGGGGTTTTATCTCTTTAGACTCTTGTTCCACTAATCTCAATAGCTCTGGAGAGGGTTCCGGATCATCTTCACAATCATCTTCCGTATTATTGACAGGGTGCTCCCACTTAGGGATACCAACATTATTATTTTCAAAACATTCATTGTCATATCTGCATTATTTAAGTTTGCGAATAAATAAATAGGAAAAACAGTGAAAAAGGCTAAATGATGATAGAAATGAGAACAAACACGATTCAATTATCACACTGAAAGCAAAATAAAAGCATCAACCCGTAAGTCATGAATCCCAAAGCTCCGGGTAAAGCAATAGGGTTAATTAACATATTACATTTCATTTGAATTAAACATCACGGGTAAATCCAAAGTCTTCCAATTGTTGAGTTGTGCATCTGGGGAGCAAACCCACATGAAGTTTGAGCTTTCAGATCTAGCTTCCTCTTCCACAACCGCTATATGGCTAGTGTTCACCCATCCAGCACTGCGAAAACTCTCTTTGATACTACAAATGTGGATCATCCTCGTCCTTGGTTCCCGTTTCTCCATCCGAGCCAAACTGCGCTCCTTCCTTTCCTCAATCAACCTCTTCTTATCCCCCTTGCTGGGCTTGTACCCCAGGCCATATCTGTTTTTGTTCTCAATCACCTCCAATGGGAATGTACGTCCTTGTCCATACTTCCCTAACCCGTTCCCGTACTTATAACCTTCTTTCAGCATGACCTTTGCCATCATGATAGAGGTGCCTGATAAATGTGGATTCACAAGAAATGGTTCGACATAGGTGTTTCCCACGATCTCTAATGATTGAAAAGCTGTCTCGAGAGCTTCCTCGGCTGCCTCTATGTAACGGGTGGAGGATGGTCCACTCACAAGGAGATCCTCTTCTCCAGAAACTATTACCAGCTTATCTCCCATGATATATTTCAGTTTTTGGTGCAGTGTGGAAGGCACAACTCCTGCAGAATGGATCCATGGGCGACCCAATAGACAACTATAAGCTGGGAGGATATCCATGACCTGGAAGGTTATTTGAAAAACACATGGGCCAATTTGGACCGGCAACTCTATTTCTCCCATGACTTCCCTCTTGCTACCGTCAAATGCTCTCACAATCATAGAACTTGGCTTCATCTGCATTCCGTCACAAGGTAGCCTCTCTAATGTCATTTTGGGCATGACATTTAGGGAGGAGCCGTTGTCTATCAACACACGTGCTATGCCGTAGTCAAAACATTTTACGGAGACATGGAGAGCCTTGTTATGCCCTCTCCCCTCCTCAGGTATTTCCTCATCAGTAAAGGTGAGGTAATTATTAGCAGTGATGTTGCTGACAATGCCCTCGAAACTTTTTAGGGAAATACCTTGTTCTACATGGGCATCGCTCAGTATCTTCATCAACAGTTTTCTATGGGAGGTTGAGTGCATGAGCAATTCTAATAAGGAGATTCGAGCTGGCGTACGATTCAATTGCTCCACCACTTTGTACTCACTTTGTTGTATGAATTTCAAAAACTCGCAAGCCTCTTCCTCAGAGATTTCTTTCTTGTCTTCCTTGTCAGGGGTCTCCTCTATCTGCACCTCTTTCCCCTTTAAGTGCTCCTTAGCATTTGCTGCCATTGGTGTTTCATTATTGCTAGTTCCTTTTCCCATCAAGTTTGGTGGCGTGAAGATTCGACCACTCCTTGTTATTCCGCCGATGCCTGATATATTCTCAATAGCTGGATCCTGACTGGAGAATTGACTTTCAATGCACTGTCCTTCGTCGATTATATGTGTTCCATACCTCCACGGGACAGCTTTCCCGCTCTTGTAAGGAAAAGGAACTGGTGTATGGATGACAACGGACGATCTTCCTTGAATTACTGGTGCAGGGGTGGTTCGAGTGAAACGGATTACCAACGGCTCTGGCAGAGTTACATTAGACTCCATACTAGTTTGTGCAAACACCTCCTCATCCTTGTTCTCGTAACACACTTGTATCAAATTCCTATCAAGCAGATCTTGCAGCAACTCTTCAAATTCAACACATTCATCGATAGAGTGTTCCGCGCATGGATGGAGTCCACATGCTCTTCCTAAATCATAATCCCAGTTTAAAAAGCCCAACTTCAATAATTCCTTGAAAATAAACCTTCTGGAACTCCGAATCTTACTTGCATCCCTTATAAGTTCATGCTTCTTAACCTCAATGGCATTTGTTGAGGCACTACCATGCCCGGATAATGGATTAGCATCAATACTAGGTTTATCTTCTTGAAATTTCAGCCACCCCGCGTCGATTAGAGCTTGCACTTTATGTTTGAAGGACATACACCTCTCAGTTGAGTGACCCACGCCTTCCCCATGATAACTACACTTGGCTTCGGCATCATAACCCCTAGGGTATGGAGGCTGCATAGGCATCATCGGACATATAGCAACCAGGCCCTTTTTGACGAGGTGAGGTAATAACTCAGTGTAAGTCATAGGAATGGGGGTGAAGTGAACAAAGTTTCTTTCCTGGGTTTTCCTCGGGTAAGTGCCTTGACCTGCATTCGGATTTGGATTCACGCTTGACGCAGTCCTCCAAGCGTTGCTTGGGATAGGTTGCGGTTGATAAGATCCTTGTTGCTGTTGAGGCCTAATTTGATGAGCAAACGCCGCATTAGCTGCATAAGGAGGTTGACCCAAGTATGGTCGGAAGCTATGAGTGGGAGCTTGACTTCTCCACACAGGCATTGCCGATACCGCATGCACATCCCCTTCCTTCTTCTTTCCCGCATTGAAATTGGGTTTTTTGTAATTTGCCGTTGCGGGCGAACTGTATGCAATTTTCCCACTTTTAACCCCAATTTCTATCCTTTCGCCTATTATAATGATATCAACGAAATTGGCAGACACGTTCCCGACCATGTGCTCGTAAAATGGCGGTTGGAGAGTGTTCACAAACATTGCCACCACCTCCCTGTCATACAAAGGTGGTTCAACTTGTGCAGCTAACTCTCTCCACCGTTGGGCATATCCCTTGAAAGTTTCGTTGTCCCTCTTTGACATATTTTGCAACTGCAGTCGGTCCGGTGCGATGTGCGTGTTATATATATACTGCTTTACAAAGGCGTCTGCCAGGTCTGCCCAGCAACGGATTCGGGACGGCTCAAGGTGGGTGTACCAGTTCAATGCTACCCCAGCCAAACTGTCTTGAAAAAAATGGATGAGTAGCTTATCATCGTAAGCGTACGCAGCCATCTTTCTACAGTACATGGTCAGATGGCTTTTCGGGCAGGTATTGCCCTTGTATTTCTCGAACTCCGGTGCTTTAAATTTGTGTGGTATCATCACCCCGGGAACCAAGCTCAGTCTCGCAACATCTCCAAATCCATAGCTCTCGACCCCTTCAATGGCCCTCAATCTCTCCTCTAGAATCTCCAATCTACTCTTGGCCCCATCAGCACTGCTAACTACCCCCTGCAACACAGTGTGTGGTATGACTTTGGCTGAAGAGCCCTCTCTAGTACCCATATGGGGTGGTACAGTTACTCGCGTTCCTTCAACCGTGTTTGCCCCAGTCATCCCTATACTCGCCATGGGAGCCGTCACTGAAACAGGCCCTTGAGTGCCGGTCAGTACTACATTAGCCGTTGGGGGAAGGAAGACTGAAGTTTGCTCTACTTCTGCGTACTCTCCTGTAGGAGGAGTATAACCTGGAGGTAAGCCATATATCGGGAAAGGGACTGATTGGCTTACAGCGTTGAACATCGGGGGATAATAGTGGGCATCCCCCTCAACTCGTGCAGATGAAGACTCCCTAGTAGTCTTCAGGGATTCAAGGGCAGCCAAGATTTGGCCAACCTGGTCTTTCAACTCGCTCACATCAGCTTTGATGGATTCTTGTGACTCTTCCCAGCTTTCCATGATCCTTGAATTGGCTCGAGTCCAGTAGGGATGTCGCGGAAAATTGGCCGTTGTTTTTCTTACATGTATTCTGTTATTATTTTTTTGAATTTAGATGAGAATAAAAGAAAACATGATGCACGCTAGTAATAGGTGGAAATCACAGGATCACGATGACGTTAATGATGGAAATTAATACAAATCGATATCATACAAAACATCACAGGTCCTTCATATAGAGAAGTCTAATGCATTACATTGTTGGAAGAGAACAAGACATAAACAAATTATCACTCCCTGGCTCGAGCGATGAAGGCTTTCATTTCGCCTACTAACCATTTACAATGGCTGATAAAAAGTTTTATCTCTTCAGGCGGATTATAAAAGTGAGTTATCGCTTCGGCGTCTGACACCATCCTTGGAACATTCTCAATTGCTCCGTTTGCTAAGGCAGCCAGTTGGGAGAAACTTTCCTTCCAATGATCCACAACCCTTTCTTGTTCTACAATGCGATCTTCCATCCATTTAATCAAGGCTTGATGACTCTCTTCGCACTCCATCATTTTCCATCGCTCCTCTTGCTCCTTAATATAACCCTCCATCTGTTTTAACATGTCCCGATGCTCTCCTTCAGCTCTTGCCCGCTTCCACCGTTCCTGGTTCAAATCTGCCTCAAACGACGTAGCCATTTCCTTCATCTGATGCCCTACTTCTTCTACTTGAATTTGGGCATCTCTTAGTCTTTTCAGGGCTTCTCGTTTACCTCTTTTGGCTTCTTCGTAGAGGTGTTCCCACTGTTTCCCTTCTTCCAAAGCTACATTCTTCTCTTTTATTCTCACGGCTAGTTCTTTGCTTGCGGTCGCCAGATCCTGCTTCAATCGGAGTGTATATCCTCTTTCAGCTTCTCGACTTTTAATCATTTCTTCGTAGGCTCGCGACTTATCCTCTTTATCATTCTTTATATTCACAAAATCATTGTGCATCCTTTGTAGTTCAATTTCTAACCTGGCATTCCTCTCTCTTAGTTCTTCCATCTCCGCTTTCAATTGCCTCACCTCTTCACTCTCTACGTCCTGAGGTTGCCCTTCCTTGGCCAGATGATCATTGATTGTCTTGAAAGGGAGTTTGACTTCATTTACCCTTTCTAAAATCCAAGTGTGGTAACTGACCTTGCTATCTACTACTCCAACCCTTAAATCCCTTTCAGCCCGCACCACGCTTTCCCAAGCATTTCTGACCTTCCTTAACATTTCAGCAAAACGCCCGTCCTCATAGTAGATGAATAGTGTAGTAAGACAGTCCGGTGAAGGCGCCCCTCTTATGGGATGCCCGAATTGCCTTTGGACTAAAACGGGGTTGTAGTTGACACAATATCTGGTACCTATGAGGGGTACATTGGGAAAGCTGCCACAATGATGGATGGAGGGTTTAAGCTCGAGCCAAGGAAGACGCCACTTTATCTTTTCCCCATTCAAACCAGCAAAGAAATGGGCCCACTCATTTCCTCCTCTGTCTTTAAGCCTCTGGTGTGACGGACCTTCCAACGGACAATCAACTACCCCTTTACCCATGCGCGCAGTCATCCACGCATACAGCACCGGCAAACAACAAAGAATTTTCTTTCCGTTCCTTTCATGACAAAAACTCATGGTCCCATAAACATCTGCGAGGACTGCTGTTACAGGGTTCTCTGATCTTGTCTTTTTTGCTACGAAGACATCTATTGCGGTATAATCCACAAAGCCTTCTACTTTGGGAAACAAAACGACGCCATACACGGTAAGGGCTAATACGTCCATGAAAGTCTCCCACTCTTCTTTATCAGCTAGATGATGTAGGTACTGCTCCAAATATTTTTGTGTCAGTCCACACACCTGATTCCTCGTTACCAACCTGTGTTCAAGTTCTTTGGGATGTATTTTCATTATGGCGGCAATGGTGGGGATAGAGGCGTGATGTTCCAGGTGCTGATACGGAGTGGTACCCTCTAGTGGCAATCCGAGTATATACTCAAATTCCTCTATAGTTGGCGCCAGCTGAAAATCCTGAAAGGTGAAGCATCTTAGTGGAGAGTCGTAATACTGTGCAAGGGCTGTGATGGCTGGCAATTGTACTTCCACCTCCATTAGACTCAACAAATTTCCATACTTTTTCTTGAAGGTTTCCCTCTTTATAGTCTTTAACCTTTTGCCTAATTTTATCAGACTTGTCAAGTTCCCACCATGAGTCCTCAAGCGAGATTTATTTCTTAACATGACAGAATCAGTATGTTGTGTAGCACCAGATCTTGTATCAACTTCCATCTTTGTATGATATCAAGTGAACGCTAGTGATTTCCCCTAAAACCAGTATATTATCGAATGATGAATGATGCATAAAGTGACAAAAAAAATGCATGCATGGTAGGAGAATAAAAAATCATTATTTTCGAAGAAGAACAAACAGCGTGAGAGTTACAAGAACATACATTCTCCCTTTTGTGCTTTATCAAAGGTTGAATAACTTAAAGTTCTAAGGCCAAAGATATGCATTCACAAGGATAGCTCCCTATTACTTAAATGAAGGCCACCAGAGCTATGGCTCTTTTCACTGTCTCTCCACAACAGTCAGAGTAATCAACTAGATGTGGAGACACAAATGAAGAGAACAGACTCTAGCTGGGGTTCTCACGATAGCCAAACAGGAAGTACATCCCAGAGTGACACCGCTACACAACCCCTCTAATTCTAAGTTGCGCTCAGACCCGGGTATAGGGCCCCACTCATGATATGCATAAAGTGTGTGGAGATTATAATGTAAAACAACAATTGCAAAAATAAACACAAATAAGTAGACATATCAAACATAGGTAAGGAACAATTATTTCAAACATAAAGAACAAGTAAAAGAAACTCACATGCAATTATTTCAAATATCAATCATAGATAAGGAACAAGGGAAAAAACATAAAGAAAAACCACATCGAATTCGCATACCTAATTAAATGGCCTGACTCTCAGAGTGTCCCCAGTGGAGTCGCCATCTATCGCAACCGGGATCGCGACGGGACGACGATCCAAAAAAATAAACGCAGGGGTTTTGGAAAAAAAAAAAAAATTTGGAGTCGCCACCATAGTTTATTCTGGAAAACTACGGAAAAACCATAAAATGATAAGGCATGGTCTGCGAAACTGAGATTCTTGGTTCGGGAGTCGGTTACGTGTAGGGAAGGTATTAGCACCCTACGACGTCTGTCCTAAGGCAGTACCTTTAACTAAATATGCGAATGTGATGTGGTTTTCAAAATGTTTAACTTTCCCCTAAAAATAAAATTCTAAAGAAACAAAATATTTTTAGTTTTTTAGGCCCGACAAGGATTGACCTTGCTCCTACGTATTCTCATTAAGAATGAGAAATCAGGGTTTCGTAGTTCTTCTAGAAAACTGCTTGAAAATTTGTTTGAAAATTGTTTAGAAAATTTGTTTGGAAAATGATTATGGATAAATTTGGATTTTTGGGAAAGTGAACCTGACAAGGACTGGCCTTGCTCCTACGTATCTCCACTTTTGATGGAGAATCAAGGATCACGTAGTTCTGGCAGAAAGATTATTTGTTGTTTGAAAATGTGGATGTTTTTGGGTTTTGAAAGATTTTGTATTTTTTTGGTATTTTTATAAAATAAACAAAGAATGTTTTCAGCACAAAGACGATGCGTGCGATCACACATGTGCTTAACCTTTAAAAAATTTTTGGTATTTTTATAAAATATTTAGATTTTTGCATGATGAGCACTAGGCTGATGCGGACGATCGCACGAGTACTCACACGGCTTTTTTCTTCTTATTGTTTGCGTAATGAGCACTAGGCTGATGCGTACGATCGCACGAGCACTCACACGGCTTTTTTTGTTTATTTTAGATTTTGGGTAATGAGTACTAGGTTGATGCGTACGATCGCACGAGTACTCATACCGATATTTATATTATTACATGTTTTTAAAGTTTTATATTTTTTTATTAAGAAGGATAGATGGGTTGAAATGTGAAAAGCATAAAGAAAAATTGTAATAGAAAACACGATGAATTTATAAACTAAAAAAATGATCAAAATGCATATATAAATAGAATGAAGAGAAAATGTATACCTTGTTGAAGATTTGTGTGATGAAATAAAACTCTACTTGTAATAAGTTGTGAGAAAGATAGATGGAAGATGAAGAAGATCACTTTATGGTAGAAATGGGGTACGGGATTTATTATGTATAGAGAGATAGTAAAATGTGAGGGAGAAATGAAGTAGAGTTTCGGGATGGAATGAAGAGATTTTGAGAGAGAAGATATGGATATTATGTAAATTGTGTGTGTGAAGTGAAGAGAATGTAGGTATTTATAGAGTTAAGGATGAAGAAAGTTGATGAACAAAAATAATATAATAAGTTGGTGGAAAATTTAGATGAAATAAAAATTAATCACAAAAATACAATAAAATAAATAAGTAAAGAAATAAAACGTTTGGGGAAACAAGAAGTTGAATCTGGCAGAGCCGGTTAGACAACTTCTAATCCTTCCAAAATGCAATAAAATAAATAAGTAAAGAAATAAAACGTTTGGGGAAACAAGAAGTTGAATCTGGCAGAGCCGGTTAGACAACTTCTAATCCTTCCAAAATGCAATAAAATAAATAAGTAAAGAAATAAAACGTTTGGGGAAACAAGAAGTTGAATCTGGCAGAGCCGGTTAGACAACTTCTAATCCTTCCAAAATGCAATAAAATAAATAAGTAAAGAAATAAAGCGTTTGGGGAAATAAGAAGTTGAATCTGGCAGAGCCGGTTAGACAACTTCTAATCCTTCCAAAATGCAATAAAATAAATAAGTAAAGAAATAAAGCGTTTGGGGAAATAAGAAGTTGAATCTGGCAGAGCCGGTTAGACAACTTCTAATCCTTCCAAAATGCAATAAAATAAATAAGTAAAGAAATAAAGCGTTTGGGAAAATAAGAAGTTGAATCTGGCAGAGCCGGTTAGACAACTTCTAATCCTTCCAAAATACAAAAATAAACAACTAATAACATACAAATGGCATAACATAATCAATATCACGTTTTACGACTATCACACTTGGATATCAACACAAAAGCATACTCTCATTTAAATTCAAAATCATACAGAAACAAAATACTCCATAATCAAGATTTAAGATCAGACAAAAGCAAAATATAGCATATTCAAGGCTCAAGATAATACAAAAGGAGATACTCAAGGTTAGCTTCCCTTACCTCTATTACAGACTTAATCTCCTCGCTCTCTGAAAACTTCCAGAATATCCCCTTTGAAATTAGAAATTCTTCCAACTCTCTTCTCTCAAAAATTTTCTCAATTCTTTTGTGTAAATTTTCAGCCTCCCCCCTTGGCTATTTATAGTAAAAAAAATTTACTATTCATTTGTACTATTCATTTTTACTATTCATTTTTTTATTCATTTTACTATTACAAAAATAATTTTTTATTTGCAAATTGGTGAATTCTGATCTCAAAGCTACGTGGAACACTTATCCTTTCCAAAAATAAATTTTTTTTTTTACTATTCACTTTTTACTATTCACAATTTACTATTCACTATTTACTTTTTTTTTTTGTGATTAATTTTATTTACCCGGACGAAATTTGGTATTGACAAGAACAAACAAAGTTTCCTCTAATTGACAAAAAAATGAACTAACATAAACAAACATAAAACTTTTAGGACATTTCAATACAATTCTTGGGGTTTCGAAGGAGAAGGATATATGACTTTAGTAAGAAAATGATACACATGTTGGTTGTCTGCCTATCACCCAAAAGTATACTAGGAGACTATATATGATAATTTCATTTTCTAATAATGATTTAAAAGTAGTTATTTGTTGAACTTTAAGAAGAAACTCCAGATACTCAAGTGAAAGATGTTTTGATGATGATTGAAGATTTTAATGCCTAAGTGTTTTTTAACTTAATTTTCTTTGAATTATGTTTGTTACCTTCACACAAGATATTCATAAGTACTCTCTAATTCAACGTAAAGCCTACCTTAAATGTAATCAAAAGAAGAAAACAATCTTATATAGTTAAAATCAAGTATACAAGGTTTTTCATATTTTTTAATCAATTGTTTGATATAATCAATTAAATTGTTCTTAAAAAGATTCATAACAGGATAATTGATTATTTAGGTTAATAATAAATTAAACTATCAATTTTCGAAGTGTTTTTATACTCTAAAAATTATGATAAACTAAAATAATTTATAATTGATTAAATTGTTTTTGTGAAATTAGTGAGGAGCATGTTTAATTGATTAACATGTGTGATAATTGATTATAACAAAAAGGCTAAGACTTAGGTTAATAACACAATTTTCTAAAGTGCTTTTAAAGCTTGAATGGTCCTTATATTTGTATGGAAATCTCAGTTGGGTTCTCATATTTGAAACTGTCTCAATTAGGTTATAATATTTGTAAAATTGAATCAATTTTAACCTATCCGTTAAGTTATCCTAGACGGCGTTAAATTCTGTTGATGTGGTGATACTAATATATGTGATCTTATTACGTGGAAATAAATTTTAAATAATGACGTGGAATTTGATAACTTTTGCTGCCACATCATCATCCTCTCCACAAAAACCCTAATTCCATAACCCTTGCTGTCGTGTCGCAACTGTGCCGCCACCATCATGCCGCAAGCCCGTCGCGTAACCCTAATTCGTTCTCCTTCATCAACCTTCATTAGAAACCCTCCTTTGCATCATTATTAAGCTTCAACGCGTCATCTTCTTCGCAATACAAACAACGTCTACCTTGTCGTCATTGCCTCAGAAAACAGCCGCCATCAACAGCACAAGACTTCACGCCACCACCCAATTTTCTCCATCGCATCAGACCATCACCGGAACGCCAACGACACCTCCATGGATGCTGTGATTCGCAAATCTCCACGAACGCATCCATAATCTCTGCGAGCCAAATCACAAGCCTCTTCCATGGCATTCTCCAGAATCGTGCAGCCCACGCTCACGGCCAGTCACCATTTTCGCAACTCGAAGCCACCAGAAATGAACCCAGAATCATGCTCTCCCCACCATCAACACAGACCAACAATCAGAAAAACCCCAATTGCAAATCGTCACGACCATGCGCCGTTGTCACTGTGTTTGTCTCCTTCATCCCACTATCGCACATACCTACACAACAAAACCCAATAGCGTTTTCCCCAATTCTCTTGCGAACCCTACATAGTCATCTCATCACCACCGCAGCACCGTGACCACCAAGCCTCCACCTTCGTATCCCAATACCGATAGAAAATTCCCTGCAAAATCTATTCATCAAGCTTTCCTAATTTACACCATGAGTTTGATTCACCTGTATCATCTGTGAAATTGCAAAAAGAGAAGCACAACCATGAATCTCCATGGCGCGGTAGGGGAGAAGAGGCGAAACCCTATTCTCGCATGCGTGACGGTGCAATAGTAGAAGCCCCTTTCCCCCAATCTGAAACCCTAATTTTGGGTCTGGAAGGGGTTAACACATGTCATAATTTTTTAATTTAAATAAAAATTCCACCTAATTAAATAATGCACATCAGCATAAACACGTCATCACAGTTTAACACCGTTTGTGACAACTTAACGGATAGGGTAAAATTGGCTCAATGTTACAAATATTATAACCCAATTGAGACAGTTTCAAATATGAGGACCCAACTGAGATTCTCATACAAATATGAGGATCATCCAAGGGTTTAAACCTTATAATAAACTAAAATAATTTATAACTGATTACATTTTTTTTGTGAAATTAATGAGGAGTATGTTTAATTGATTAACAAGTGTGATAGTTGATTATAACAAAAAGGCTAAGACTTCTTAGGCTAATAACGCAATTTTCTAAAGTGCTTTTAAAGCTTGAAAGATTAAAGGTTGTGTTGAATTTCTAAGTCCTTCTGTGCTTATGCTATGATTAATAAAAAATTTCCAACTTTGTTGGTGATTGTGATTAGTGTTGTTTTATTGTATGATTGCAATAAGAGTGAATAAAACATATATCATCTTAGGTGTCAAGATTGAATAGAGGTTTGATATCCCTTTTAGTCGTGATATCCTCTTTAGTGGATCAAGAGTTGATTTGTGTGTGGTGTTTGTAATTGTTGTCTTTATATATATATATATATATATATATATATATATATATATATATATTGATAAGATTCTCAAATAAATTATATTTTGGTTTATACACTAAATAGTTTTAAAAGTTATTTATAAAAAAAGTAAATATTTTCAACCAACCCACCCCTTCATTGTATACCTAAACCATCCTTTTTTTTTTCTAACATTGTCTCTTGCCAAGACGATCCCATTATGATATAAGTAGCCATGATGAGTCTCGATATCAGGTCTTACTAAACAAGAGATTTTGATAAATGCATTTTTGTTTTGAGACACATTTATTGCCTTCTAGATCCTATGTGCTTTCTTAACACCATTTAAGGAAGTTGTGAGTTTCTTAAGAGAACAAATAGAAGTTTAAAGGTATGTCGGGCTAGAAATGAGTTTTGACACTAAGAAAATGAAAAAAAAAAATCATGTTTGATATAAGCTGATTGGAGAATTGGAATCAAACACATAATATGTTCAGCGAAAAACATTAACAACACTATAATTTTAAAAGGAGAGAAGAACTTATGTGGTTGAAGACTCCTATACGAATTGGAAGGTGGATGAAGTGATTAGATGGAAGGTTGTCACGCCACTTGGGGTTTCTTCAAGATGAGTGAGGTTGAGTCACCACTTGAAGCTCACACTCAAGATAAGACTCTCACATAAAAAATGAACACTTGGTTCACAAAACCAAAAAAGTTTGCTTACTCAAAATGATCTTATAAGATAGAGAAGCACTCTATTTATAAGTGTAACGACCATGCGATTAGGAGAGTGGAGAGAAAACTAAATTCAAACTAATCCTAGTTAATTCCTTAATTGGGTGCCACTAATTGCGGATATGAAAAATCTGTTACATGCATCTTTGAAAACTCAAATGTGGCATTCCTCTTCCTTGTACTCCAAACATGCAAATTTGAAAATGTGCCACATATTAAACATGTATACAATGTAACACAAGGAAAAAAAATTGGCTTTACAATTACAACAACAAAAGACATATAACAACCAAACTCGCCTCCCAACACCAACTAGGTCGACAAGCCAAACACACAGTCTCGTCTTCCAACACCAACTGAACTAACGTAACAAAAAAAAACTCGTCTCCCAGCACCAACTGGACCGACGAGCTAAACACACAGTCCCGTCTTCCAGCACCAATTGAACTGGCGTGACAACAAACAAACTCGCCTCCCAACACCAACTGGACTGACGATCCAAACACACCGTTTTCCAACACCAACTGAATTAGCATAAGAGCAAACAAACTCACCTCCCAACATTAACTGGACCGACAAGCCAAATCACATCAAACACGTCAAACAACTCAATCCACAATAGATAACTCAACCATGTTCGAACAAGCTCATCAATCAACATGCATAAATGGGTAAATTCATATCAATGAAGTGAAAACCATAAATACCCTACAAATCTAACTCAGTCTGGTAGAATTAACTTCAACTTGACTTTCCAATTAACATCATGGATCAACAACCTAAATAACTTAATCATGTGAAAAATACTTTATAAGCAACTCAAACAACATTGGAGATTCACATCAAACATACCAAACAAATCATTCCACAATAGATAACTCAACCATGTTCTAACAAGCTCATCAATCAACATGCATAAATACGTAAAGATGTAAATCAATGAGTGAAAATCATACACATCCTGCATATCTAACTCAACCTGGTAGAACCAACCTTAACTTGACTTTCAAATTAACATCATGGATCAACAACTTAAATAACTTAATCATATGAAAAGTACTCGTAAGCAACTCAAACAACATTTTAGATTCACACAAAACATGCAAAACAACTTAATCCACAATAGATAAATCAGTCATATTCTAACAAGCTCATCAATCAACATGCATAGATTCATATCAATGAAGTGAATATCATAAATATCCTACAAATCTAACTTAACTTGGTATAATCAACCTCAACTTGGCTTTCAAATTAACATTATGGATCAATAACTTAAATAACCTAATCATATGAAAAATACTCCATAAGCAATACAAACAACATCGCAAATTCATCTTAAAATTATTACTAATTCAACTTAATCAACAATTCAGATTTAACATAGGTATCAACATTCAAACATAAGCATCACAATTTTCAAATCCCAAAGCTACACATAGTCAAGGTCTAATAGTATAAATTAATCATCAACAATTCTAAATACTCCTAAATATGTTCAGATCAAAATCTAACATTATAGACTCAAATTCAATAGCCTAATTCATCTTTATTTAACAGTATAGATCAGCCATCAACAATTATATATATGTTCTTATCACAAACCGAAATTCAACAACCCAATTCATCTCTATTCAACAGTATAAATTAATTACCAACCATTCTATACACTCATAAATATGTTCATATCAAATTCTAACATCACAAACTCAAATTCAACAACTCAGTTCATCTCTATTCAACAGTATATATCAACACTTATACATTAGTTCCTCATTCAAATTATCATATGCGATCCTTCGTTTATTATCTAAATACATATTTCACCATATCCATACTTAGTAATATACAAAATAACAATTCTATCAACTATTTTTAACCACCATTCATACAAAAATCAATTTCGCAAACAAACAAATCATTACTCATAGTTTCCTTATTAACATGCAAACTTACATATTTTCACAAAAATTTCATTATCATTTAAGAAAATGGATACCAATCCAAAAACAACAAGATCATTGACCATAACCATATTTTGTACAAGATCAATAATTATAACTTATCCTTTAACAAAATTGTCATAGATCATATGAAATCTCCATACCTTAACATTTACCCATAACCACTCAACAACACATAATAATCATAAGAATTGAACAACCTAAAGAATTTGTTAGCATAAAGATGAATCTTAGAAGTATTGATGATGTCTCGAAGTTAAGTCTAAAGTGCTCTTATTGCAATAAGATCTTCGTGAAGACTTGTTTTTATATTTAAAGCTTTTGCAATTTGGTAGAATCATGCATAGGATGTGGTTTATCTTTGATTCCATGTATTGTTATTTTAGTTTGCGTTAAAATTTGTTTTGAATTAGAAGGCCTCATTTTCATCAGGATAATCGATTACCGACTAATGATAATCGATTATTAGTAATCGATTATAATCGACACGAATAATTATGAGAATTTTTAAGCAAGTTTTTGACTGTTGTGCATTCATTAAATGCATAATCGATTACCTCTTTGAGATAATCGATTATCATGTGTTAAGTAGCTAACAACGGGCTTTTGAAGGTATCCATGAGTGAGATCTATATAAATTGGATTGAGACTCTCATTCTAACATACGAAAAACTTGAATTTTGAAAAACTTATCTGTTTTGTTGTGTGTTGTGATAAAGGTGTTCTAGGGTTTGTGTAACCCTTGTGCTTGTGGCTTTGAGAACTTGGTGTTGGCTTAGAGCGAGAACTTTCACGGGAGTTGTGATTAAGTGTTGTTGTTGTTGCTGAGTTAAAGCATGTCATCCTTTGTGAAGATTCAAAGGAGGTGTTCATCCTTCGTGAAGCATTCGGAGGATGTGTTCATCCCTTGTGGATTTTAAGGGAAGTGAGTTTCATCTCTTGTGGTAACAAGAGAGATGCTCTAACCTTAAACTTTGTTATTTTCTTTGTGATTGTAACAGTTTGTTCATTTGTGATAATGAAGCATTAATTCTCTTTTGAGATTAAGAACTAGAAGTATGATTTTTGTGATCTGAACTAGAATAAAAATTATCTCTGCAATTTTCTCTCTTTCTTACTCTCATATTTGTTTCAATTTGTTATTAAGGAACTTAAATAATACAAGAAAATTATTAAAGACCGTTGCACCGCTATGACAAAATTAACCATATACCCTGAAAATTTCTTCTCCTACAACCAGACTATAAACCATAAATATAGACTTTTCCCCACACCAAAAAGATGTACGCCTACTCACAAAAAATATCCAAATAGTAACAAACACTAGTAAAAAAATTGCTTTTTAACTCACGGTATAGGTATCGGTTTAGGAAAAACCGAAGTCTATCAAAACGCGGTGGCATTTTTGTAGTTTAGGTGAACTTATACGTCTCGGTTCAAGGGAAGCTGAAACATATAAGTAATATTACCTCAGTTCATGGCAAAACCGATGCCTAAAAGTTGCCTGACACGTCTGAATTTTGAAATCTGCAGAAAACTTATGGTTTCGGTTCATTTAGAACCGGTGCAAATCCATGTCTATGCCTCGGTTTAGACGGGAACCGAGGCGTATAGCTATTTCATTTTTTTAAAATTTTTTTTAGGACTATATGCTTCGGTGGAGAGTGAACCGGTGCAAAAAAAATTACCCTAACTAGATATGATGTTTCATTTCCCTTTTCACTTTTCACTTTCTCTCATCCCCTCCCTCCTCTCCTGCAACCCCTCCCATTCTCCAGTCCCCTCTCCCTCAACTCCATCATTCTCTCACCAGATGGCTTCTCCCTCTGCATCCCCAGGACGGTGCGGCGACGGTACGACGACGATGCGGCGAGGCGAGACGAGACGAGACGAGACGAGACAGTGCGGCGAGGCGAGACGAGACGAGACAAGGTGAGACGAGACGAGACGGTGCGACGACGGTGCGACGAGGACAGATCTCGCGACGGTGCAGCGAGAGCCCGCGACGGCGGCTACAATTGTGGAAACCCTTTTCTGCATTTTTTGGTTTTTGATTTTTGGTTTTTGGTTTTGTTTCTTTGTAGGTGGATGGCGAAATGGATCTTTGATTTTTTGTTTTTGGTTTGGATCTCTGATTTTGGTTTGGATCTCCCGTCTGCTCTCTCTGCTTCCTATTCCCCCTTCTTAGACATCTGAGTTTGTTTGTCAAAGTAATTTTGTCCAAAGATATAGATGAAAAAAATTGCAGAAAAGAGAAAGAAGTTTAACCACAAAGAGAATAAACAAACATAACAACACTGATCTCGGTTGAAAATAAAAAAATTAAAAAACTCTACTGCCTCGGTTGTCTGTGAACCGAGTCAGAATCTGAATCCTTTTGATTCGGTTCAGGACCGAGCCAAAAAATTCATTCTTTTTACCTGTGTGCACATGCACCGGTCGTAGAACCGATGTCTATTTGGGAAAATAACCGAGGTGGTATACCTTGATTGCACTAGTGAAAGTTTTACATCAATAACCACATAAATTGGTGATGACATACATGGTTAGTCATATAAAAAAAATTAACAGTGTTAGTTATGAAGGACTAAATTCAAGTATTTTTAAAAGGAGAGGGATGAAAATGAATCAAAATTTGGGAGAGGACGAAAATCAAAATTGTGTGATAGTATAGGAAAAAAAACATATTTAACCTTTTTTAATTAGTAACATGGCTAATGAAGTAAAAATAATTTTTTGAAATTTTTTTACTTTATATATAAATTTTGTATACTTTTCTTATATAAGAATATTATTTATTTTAAGTATTTTCTAATAATTTGATTATTAAAATTATTAATGTAAATTTTATTTATTAAAATATATATGTAAATATTTTTAAAAAAATATATGAAAATGTTTTAACGTTTTAATATTAGTTAGTTAATAAAATTATCAAAATTATTTTAAAATAAAATTAGGTTTATAAAATAAATAAAATGGAAATTATATATTTATATAAAAAAAGTAATCATTTAAAAATTTAAGAAATATAAAAATTAAAAATTTAATTTATTAAATTATTAAAATCATTTTAAAGGAAAAATATGTTTATTTACGAAGACATAATTAGTAGCGCTCTTAATGTATGACTTCTTAAAAATCATATAAAAGTATGAAAAGAAAGCAAAAGGTGGAGGAAAATTAAATTGAAAAAGTTGAATTTTTTACGTACAATTTATATGTAAAAAACATTAAAAAATTAAAAGTTGTGAAATAATAAAATTGAAGTACATGAGTGAGTAGGGACTTGTAATTTGAAGAAAAAAATTGAATCGTATGAGCAGGCCACGATTTAAGATGTGTAAAATGGTGTTAATGGTATATGACTTTTATGTTTAAAAACTTGAAGTAAAAACCATCTTCTATATTCACGACTTCTTACTGGAACACCAGTTATTTAAAATTGGTAAATTTTTTAAAATTGATCTTTTTCGTAAGGAGAAATGGTAACACGATGACACACTTCTACGATGATTTGAGATAAGATATAAGGATAAAATAGTTTAAAAATATAAAATTTTATATTTTTTTTAGAAAAAAGAAAAGAATAAAAATATAAATAAGAATAATGTTAAATGAAAGTAAGAAATTTAGGTGTGTCAAGTAATATTTTTCTTTTGTAAATATGATGCAAAACTAAACCATAATCATAAAAAAACAGTAATTTTTTTAATTCATTGTAATAATATTTAAAAATACAAATGAAATGAGAAACAAATATTTTAAAATTTAATATCATACAGCAAAACAATATCTATGTACTGTGATATTTTAATAATTTTTTTAAGAATTTGTTATAATAAGCTACGTTCTCACTGTTTTATTATTCCGAACCTTTTAAATCACAAGGTACCTTTTCCTGTGTAAAATCTTACTTGAATTCTTTATATATAAAATGATTTTTCTGAAAGGAGTCTTTTAAAAACAAAAATATTAGAAAAGTCCTATTATTAACCTTCAATCAAGAAGTTGGTGAGTGAAAGAAATATCTAACAAGAGAGTCCAAATGTAGTTTGGAAGATTTGCTTAGCAGAAGCATGGGGATTTTCAAAAGGTATAAACAAGAGTAGGATAACAGGTGTTGTTTTCCTTCATCCATGGAGGAAGTTATTTCACTGAAAAGGCTCCAACTTTGCAAAAACCAGACATCCTAGTTTTAGCCAAAGACAGAAACACATAAAAACCTTCCAACTCAGGAATATATCGCTTACCATAATGCACAGTGCCTATCTACTCTATAACAACCATTTACCTCAAACTATTGCTTTCTATCTCAAATTACATGCAGCAAAAGCTTAAAAAACAGAAGAGAAAACTCTAAATTTTAAGATGCAGTGTTTAAGGTCTCTGAGTATGAGTTGGGGAGGAGGAGCAACTGGGTGATGGGGGTTGAACAAACCCACAATTACTGCAAGGTAGAGGAGCATCAAGCTTGGTCATATCCTTAAAACTCGCACAGCTCCTCGTAGAATTATGTTTACTGTTCACTCTCAAAACATGCTCCGGCAATTTCAACGTGTACTTCTCATCGTCATTCTTTCCCTCATCACCCCCCTCCCCTCTGATCATAACTATGGAGTGCCCGGTGGAATGCGACCGTACAAACATCTGTTCCTCGTGTGCATCAACCACCTCATGTTCCTGTCCAAGACCACGACCACGTTCAGGTTCAGTTTGTTCCTGTTGTTGTTGTTGATCTTGGCTGTTATCACAAACATGTTCACGCCCACAATCAAGGCCTTCTTCTTCTCTCACATCAACGCGTATCTCGCCGCTGGCTGAGGAAACAACGACGTCGCCGGGTTTGAGAGGTTGGTCGTCTGGGGGAGAGTCAAGGTCTCGGCGACAAACGGGGCAGGTTTTGTGAGAGCAGAGCCAGAGGTCGATGCAGTCCTGGTGGAAGACATGGCAGCAGAGGGTCAAGAGGCGGAGCTTGCTGTCATCCTCAAACTCCACCAAACAGATGGCGCATTCCAAGCAGTACTTCTGATCCTTCCGGAGGTCCTTCACGGAGGAGTAGGGGAAGGTGGGGAAGACCTCAAGCAACGAAGGGTCAAGGCCTCTGGGAGGAGATCTATGGGGCGTCAGACGAATGATAGAACCCGAAGCGGTGCGTTGAAAGGCCCAGGTTTGGACCACGCTCGAGAAACAGTATTTGCACAGGTAAACGATGCTGAACGCCACGAAGCACACCACCAGCACACCCAGCGTGAAGGCGATCAGCGCAGGTGGGGTGTTGTACGGCGGCGAGACCGGTGCCGGGTCGTACTGCAGCGAAGACATTGCCCGGAGGAGGAGAGGGAGGGTCGGTTTCCAGTGGTTGAGTTCGCCGGAGAGCTGGTTATTCCGGGCCTTCTGTTCTTGGTCGTTTGCATGGATGAGAGAAGTTGGAGACCATGCAAGGCCGGGAAAAGAAACTTTCCGATGGTAAAGTAAGGGCTGAGATTTATTTTATTTTTTTCTGTGAAGGTGAGATTGTGGAAGAGAAAATCTAAATGGAGAATGAATGAATGAATGGTTTTAGTTTTGTAGGAGAAGATACGCAGAGGTGATAAGAGAAGGTGGAAAGGGTTGGTTTTGAGCGAGTCCTCATGAGAAGGACGAAAGGACTAGTGTCCGAACATCATTTCCTCTTTACTTATAGACATTTTTAATTATTCACAAAATTATTTTTTCACTTATTCGAATACTCAATATATATTTAACAACATTCTTCTAAATCAGAAAAAATATAGCTCCACTATTTTCTAAATTTAAAATCACTGTCTCTCTCTCTCTTTTTTTTTTTTTTAATGAGTTCTTAAAAGGAGAGAATTAGAAGTCCTAGATATCCTCCGTGTGACATAAAAAAACATTTATAAAAAACGAAACCAAATCAGTTGGGACTCAGTGGATCTAGAGGCTGACGTTGATTCCACAAGTAAATTCAATACACTTTGACTTCATTGGGTCAATAAAATACCCAGTGGCCTATTGACTCCTCTGTTTTTTTGTTCCTTTGAATTTATTTATGAAATTGTATTATTACATTTTTTGCTTATGAATTTACTTTGCTATTAAAATATTTATTTTGAATATTAGTTATTTTATTACAATGGTGTTTTAAAAATTGAATAACGGAATCATGTTGTCTTAAATTTTATTTATTGGTTCATATATTAATATATTTTTATAATATAAAAAGTAATTTTAGATTAAATTTATTATATATATTAATATAAAGTTCTTCAATAATTATTTCTTGTTAAAAAATTCCATTGAATAATGTTTTATACTTATTAAGTTTTTGTTATTTGATTTTGTCATCAATTAAAGTAGTGTATGACTAATATTTTACATTCTTATTATTTACTTGTCTCTATATAAAATAAATAAAAAAAGGTTGTTAAATTTTAAACTCTTGAATATTCTTAATTAGACAATTAATAAAATAAAACTGTTTAGTAATGTTCGATTAAAAATATTCTAAATTTATAAACCATAAGAAATTCAAAGAGTCAAACTACCCAATCCATCGATTTAATATACCCACCATCGATTTTCACAACACTAGCGAGAAATATTTTGCTAGCAATAAATTCACATTAAAAGCTGTTAGGTTAACTGTCTCTATAAGATTTACTTTTTTAGAATAATTTAATATATATTTTTCATTTTGCCCTTATAAATTAATTAGTAGTTCCCCTTTCTATCTTTTAAATACATAAAAAAACAATTGCTAGAAATAAAAGATAAAATAAATTGATATTAAGTACACCATTTTACTATAAATTATAAAAATGTCTAAAGAAAACATTGATAATCTATAAAGTCATTTTGAATTATTTTCCTATAACATTATATATTTTGTAAAAGCTTGAAATATGTTTCAAAAAAAATACTGTAAATTATTTCTTACCCCTCATGTGAGAATCTATATCAAACACTTATTTCTCAGCAAAATATGTACACAGTCAAAAAGAGTTTGGATATCTCACACTGCATACCAGGAATTTGATTAGTCTTGTTTCCAGAACTGAAATGGTCTCAAAACTGAAAACAGAAAGATAGTATGAATATGGTTTGAACTACTCAAAATTTTAGTGATTTCAATTCACAGAACTATTGTTTGGAAATTCTAAAATGGTTTTCATTACAAGTGAACAAGGCGAGGAAAACAATCCTAATGAACAAGTTCTACCTAAAATAACAACTATGCCATACTATCTGATGCAAGTACATGGAAGCTGCTGCCACATTCAGACACCAGAGAACCAGCGAATTAAGGAAGGTGAATACACCAGCAAACATAATCGTACAAGACAGTTATCCGTGAAACCAACTAAACTGTTTTTCCCGTTACAAGTTAAGGATCATAAAAGAAATTAGCTAATAAAAATATAACATGGGAATGAAAAATCATTGCGTATTCACTTTTCTTCATGGTACATAAGCCCTCATCAGTGGTTGGTTTCTTGCATCCATGACTAGGAGTATAACTCTATTCAATGTCATCAATCCAATCACCATATATCCTACTGATTTTATCTGGACCTTTCCACTTCTGATGAGTTCTCTGCCCTGGTCTCTGAATCACAATGGAAGGCCTTTGTGAAGGGACTCCAATATGGTATACATCAGAATGGGCAACAGGAGTAACCGCAGCAACAACGTTATCAGCTGAAGCTTTTGAAGCTGCTCCCTTATTCGTGTCACAGCCAACCACTGAAACACCATCTCTGCTTTCTCCTTCCATAAGCCCCCCTCCATATCTGTGCAACTCTGATCACCATATCAGAGTAAGATGAGTGTGAAAATCGATACTTGTTACTACTAAACACATATCTGATAGATAATCAATTCAAGCCAACAACACACTTGTATATGTGCCAACATCCAAGAAAAAATACAAATATAAGCATTCTCAGGCAGACATTAAAATGATGGCGGATGAACATTTAGATGTAAAAATAAATAAATACAGCATGAGTAAGTGTATATTTCCAACATGTTTCTGCATTCCAATTGTATTTACTTGTACTTCTAGTCCTATATTTAAGAAACGGATGAGGACAATTTTTTTATCCTTTTTATGAGAAATATAGAACCATTTCCAAATGCTTTATTACTAATTTGTTTTTATACCTTAGTTTATTGGAGAGTCTATTAATGAGTTATGCACTCATTCCCCATAAGTGTGGATGCATTTATTGAGTTATCAACAAAAATAATCACTCCCATTGGTTCAAAATACTTATTTCTTGAATTCTGAGAAAAATCATTGAATATAACCAAACACTTCAATCGTTTAATTCTATACATGTTTCTTGAATACATCTTAATTTCTGACATTATTAATTAAAATTAACTAACTTAACTATGTTTATTGGTTCAGATGAGTTAGGTATTTTTTTCTTTTATACATAGAACCAGAGGTGGTATATACTAAATTACTACGTTAGTTGGATGACATATTCTATGATACCCAAATAAATTAGGACTTTGGTACAATTGTCCATGTCCAACAGTTGAATGGATTTCGGCAAACCAGAGAAAGAGGGAGTGACAGTTTCTCGACAACATTACCAAAGCCCTTAAATTTCAAAGAGAAGAATAGAATTTCTCTAATTATAACCTTCACAACTGCTTCCAATTTTTCATGTCATATCATTTAAATTGTATAAAATCAGAAAGCAACACAATCAAAATTTATTGACATGGAAGCTAAAAATGTATTTCAATACAATGTGTATGGTCCCTAAATATGCTGATGCAAGTGGAATCTAGGTTGCCAGATATAAATCATTCGTTGCATTTCTGGTTTCTCAAGCCCTAGCATAACAGTTTCTCAAGAATAGTACAATTTAGTTGGAGAGAACCCACCATTTGAGTGGTTACCTAATCAGCTTCTTCACATTTGTAAGTATGTCAACGGACAAGTATAGTTTAACAGAGTTTCATTTCTCTTAGTGTGCTTCCACTGCGTACACAGCAGTTACAAAAGTTCCATCTTACATTATTTTGCTTCAATTCCATCTACAACACTATATCTCTGAGAGCTACAAGGATGTAAAGCAGCACCCTTTATTCATTTTGAACCTGCTACTTAAGAACCTATGCCTTTCTGATCTCTCATTTATTTTAGTAAAAATAAACCTTAGATATTGAAGCATACAAGGCACAGAAAAAGTATCAATAATCTCAAATAAGGGAACACATAGTTAATGATAGATACTTCGGAAAAAGAGAAGGCCAAATTTCCACACTTCAAAACCCAAAAGTTCTCTCTTGCTGTAGGTTGAGTTTGTTATGCCTTTCATTGTGTAGAAGTAAAAGGAACCATGCATTTCCCTGTGCACAAGCGTGATTTTCTGACATGCAAACATGCTGGAACAAAATATTGCAAGGATTACTCCAGCTGCCACACACACTTTGATGATATGCTTGATACAACACTTGGATATCAAATTATTAATAATTGACACAAGTATTTATGGCATACTCAAAATACGAACAGCAGGAACTATAGCTATACTAACCACATAAAATGAATAAATAAAATCCAAGATTGAATAATACATAAACACAAAGCAATCTTACATCAAGTGCCATCAACACAGATTCTATATCCAAATAACATGAATACACTTCATAATGAGAAATGACAGCAACAATCCAAAATATTTCGAATTCTAGAAGCATTTTACACAGCACACAACGATCCCTCAATTATCACTGAAAAAGGAAAAGAAGATTGTAAAAACAGCGAAAGGAAACAGGGTTGTACCTGTGGCACCATGAGCAAAATGGCATTTGTTGCCAAAGGGGCAATACCCTGTCATCTCCCATTTATTGCAAATCCTGGTTTTCCAATTAGAGGGCTTCGAATTAGCCCCATTCCCAGCAGCATTAGCACCACCACTACCACCACCACCATTTCCACTTCCACCGCCCCCACCACTACCACTGCCACCGCTTCCACCACCACCACCGCCAGCATAACCCCCCGGGCCTAAACTTATAGCAACACTCTCTCGGTTCTTTGATTGTTCATCATGAAGGAAGGTGCAACTATCCCCATAGGGACACCCTTCCTCAGTGTAAAACTTCTTACAATGCCTTCCCTTGTAGGACCTCTGCATCGTATCACCTGCAAAGGTGGAAGACCCCACAGTGGGAATCTGAAACTCCTCCCTTGGCTCTGCCATCACTGCCTTCTCCTCCTCGTGTGCTGCCACAATCTCCTGCCAATTTGGTGGCGGGCGGCGTAGCTCCTCAATGCTATGGGCAAAATTGCAGTTGGTGATGTAAGGGCAGGTCCCTGCCCTGAACTTGCAGCACAGTTTCGTCTTGAAGAACATTTTCCCTATAGCCTTTGAGCGGTTTGAGCTGCCATCCTGCGAATTCCGGGACTTTTTGCTAGGCGGCTCCGACCGTGACTCGTAATTCGAGTTCGACGGCGTCGATTCCGCGTCTCCGTTGTTGTTGTTGTTGTTCCAATACCGGTACTCATCCTCCGTTGCCCAATCGGCTTGATCGCTGCACCAGCTCTCTCCTCCTCCGCCACCGCCCGTGATTATTTGAACCACGTTCCCGTCTCGAGCGTAATCCATTGTCCCAAACGAGGCAAAACCCTAATCAGATTTTGACCTCAGAGTTCTGTCTCTGTATTGTTCGTCCTCGGAAATGGAGGTTATAGAAAATTTGAGAAAAGGGTGATTCGCAGAAACTAACACCTACCTAGGAGTGCCCCCAACACAGCTGCAGCTGAGGAAATGGAATCAACGGTTTCTTTTGTAGTTCTAACAAGACTATCTTCTTCAAGACAGTCTTATCTCAAAGTATTCAAGATAATCTTGGTTATGTTCGAGACAATCCTGTTCAAGACATCTCGAAACATCAGACAGATCTTGTACATAGGATGATGAGAAAAATACAATTGTAAGAAAAAGATGTCTGTAACAAAGATTCACTTAATCCCTACAAAGATAGTTTAATTTATGGCACCAACTGAAACTAGATCTGTGATAACAAGAAAAATGAAAACAAAAAACTGTCATAAACCTGATACGAAGATTAGTTTGAACATTTGTAAGCAAGAAAGATTCTCAAAACAATGCAATCTAGGAAAGTGGTTCGAACTGGGATGTGTTTCAGAATTTTTGGTACCTGGTTAGAATTTCGTGTGAACCAACAGGAACTGAAGAAACTCTGTATTTTTTTTTTCTAAGGCTAAGATTGTCTCTCTAACAATGAAATGAGTTTGAGAGTTGACGATGTTGTCAGTATTCCGCTGATCAATGTTTGTCCATTCATATCTATATATATCTGGTGCTACTTATGCACATTAAATTTCAAAAATTAAATAATATTATTTATGATTGTATATATCATTAATTCTTCTGAAGATTATTAATTCTCTAGTTATGCATTGTTTCGTTACGTGTGTAATTGTTTTAGTTATCTGCATGTTCATTAAAAAATATTAGTTAATATATTCGTAAAGTAGAATAAAGATATAATCGGGAAAAGCTAGTAAATGTTATTTTTAATTTGTAAATGGAGTATTTTCTCTTACATCATCAATAAACAAAACTTTATTTTAAATATTATTTAATTTCTAATATTACTAAAAAGATTATTAAATATTTACAAAGAATAAGGAATTTTTTCCTCTCTTAAAAATGTATAGAAACGTAGATTCTCTTAAAAATAATATATCTAAGGGTAGAAAATTGTTTCCATGTCAAATAATATACAAGAGGACCACTCGATTTATATCTGAATTTAGGAAAAAATAATTGAAAAAAATGAAAAATAAGAGACTATCTCTCATCTTTAGCGTTAAAAGAGTATTCATTTACAGGCTCCTCATTCTTATAACACTTTAATTTTTTTCTTAACATTATTGGTTGATATAAATATTTGATGATGAGAAAAGAAAGGAAAAAAATGGAGTTTAGTTGTTAAGAATAAAGTGATTACTAATAAAAAAACATGGAGTAGATAATCCTATTTTACACTAACATATAAAGAAAAGAGAGGAATTTCATACTAACATATAAAAGAAAAAGAGAAGAGAAGAAGAAGTTCATACTAACATATAAAAGAAAAAGAGAAGAGAAGAAGGAAGTCTTCATAAAATAACAAGTTGATCCACCTTTCATATTTATCTGTATATGATTGTATATTCTTAAGAATTTATAACTTAACTTCTTTTATTAGTATCTCCAATGTATGTATGTGATAACAAGTCGGTTAGAGTCGGAGTATAAATGTTTTTTATTATTTAAAAAATGCTACAACAATTTTAAAGATTTCATTTTTCTTATATCTAAAGCATACTAGGCAAAATCAAGGTTAGTTCCACTCTTCTCTCATCACATGATGAAAGGAGAAGACCTACAACATCAACTCGTAGAGGATGCATAGAAGAAATTAATTGATGGAAGCCTCCTTGGTCTAGAACTTCAATTCCATATGTTGGAAGCTATAGATGCAACGAAAATTGTTGATATTGCAACAAAATAGATGAAAATTGAAGTGGTTGAAGGTGCAAATGATGAAATATGATGTGTGTATAGTGCCTCAAGCTCATATAACCTTCCTACTAGGGAAGGAAGCTAGAGGAAAAGAAGAAGAACTCTAAATTAGAGCATACTAAAAAGCAAGCATGGCTGGAAAATCCTTTAGCATTTCATTACTTGCATCAAAAGTTTTTTACAAAGGATAAAAGCCTCATATTTATAGGAAAGGAAAGCTTCAAATATGCACCAAATTTCCCTCCAATTTTCAAACTAAAAGCCAGCTAGAATATCACACTTTACATGCCAGATCATAAGAAAATGTGGCAAGCACATGTGGAAGCTAACTCACTAACATTGGGCGCCCTTAGTGGCCATTAGGCAGTAGCTCTCGGCCATCTTGAGTACTAGTCCAAAAAGCTTGGTTGGTTGGTCCATGATCCTAGTGTTTTATTGGAACCATTGCTCTTGTTAGAGGTCCTTATGCTTATTCTAAAGCTTGGAGAAAGGCAAGAAGGAACTTGAAAGTCTTTCTTTTACTTCCACTCCCCTAGTTCCCTAAATAGGTTTTCATCATACCATGCCTCTTGAAAAACGATTTGTCCTTAAATCGAAAAGATATTTAAAGAAGCACAACTTTGACTTATTGATTTCATCCTAGATAAAAAGATGTACCTACAACAAATAGTAAATAGGAGTACTATTAAAAGGATGTATCCAAATAAAAGAACAAAGAAAAAATGTCTTTTATTTTTGGAAAAGGATTTATGAGAAGGATCATTGGCCTTTATTTCAAAATCATTTTTTTCTTCACTTTATTTTGAATGTTGCCTTTTATTGTGCAACAAAACAAAGTGGTGTATTTTAGAAGAAGATTCAAGATGATCACCTTTGGATGATGGAAATTTTAAAAGTATCCATATCTTCCTTTATTTTCTATCATATCCTTTGGAAGGTTGCTTCCTGAACTCTTCTTCCTTTATTTTTCTTTCCTTTTTAATTTTTATTCTTATTTTTGTCATCCTCTTTCACTTGTTGAGGTGTAAGAGAAATCAAAACTATTTTGTTTCCTTTATGAAGAAAATTTATTTTATTGGTGTAGCCATCATGAGTGGACTTATGGTCATATTGCCAAGGCCTACCAAGTAAAACATGTCCAACATCCATTGTTACAACATCACATAAAACCTTTTCTTCATAGTTTCCAATGGAGATATATAGGTATGCTTACTTCTTCCTTGACTACTATCTCTTCATCATTTTTTATCCATAGCTTATAAGGCTTGGGATAAGGAGTAGCAGTTAGGACCAATTTTTCTAGAGCTACAATGAGGATCCATTATCCATAATTAATGAACAAATATTTTCAAGAACTTTGCATCTTGTGTGGAATATATTTTCCCCTTGTGATTGTTCTAACTCTACATGTTGACTTCCAAGAAGTCTTTTTACCAATAATAATACACCTTCAAAAGGTAAGGCTTCCTCCTTAGAAATGGAGGCATTAGAATGACTAGAAGAACCCTCTCTTTCACTTTTATGCTATAGGATATAAGTAGACATTTTGTTAGGACATTCAGAAGCATAATGTCCTTTATGACCACCTCTAAAACACTTGGTCTCTTTTACCTTAACATCTTTAGAAAGTTCTTTGGAGGGATATTTTTCTTTTTCTTTTTCCTTATCCCTAGGTCCCTCATCTTTTGATTTGGAGGGTTCACCCTTCTTCTTGAAAACTTTCCTAGAGTAGGAAGAACTAGAGTAGTTTCTTTTAGATAAAGTCTTTCTCTTCAATTGTTGTTCTAGTCTAACACACATTTAGACTGAATCATTAATGTCATTGTAAGGTAAGTATCCCTAATGTCATAGTTTAGTCCACTTTGGAACCTAAAAATTGTGATCCTTGGCTCCTCTCTTATCCTTGCCCTTAACATGAGTAATTCCATTTTATGTTTGTACTCCTCAACACTCATGTTTCTTTGTTGGAGTCTATGGAGCTTGTTCATCAACTACCTATCATAGTAGGACATTACATGTCTTCTCCTAATGGCTGACCTAAGCTCATTCCAATATCTTATTTGTGGTTGGTTTCAGATTCTTAAGTCTCTAATCAAAGTAGTCCACCAATACATTGCATGGCCTTGGAAGCTCAAGGTAGTCATGAATACTCTTCTTTCATCACTCAAATGGTGACATTTAAACAATTACTCAACCTTCATCTCCTACTCTAAGTACTGAAACAAAAAGAGTAACAGAATAAGGAATACCCAATGAACATGAAATAAAGGTGAAGGAGGTACAACATGGAGTATATAGAATTTCATTTAATATTAATTGGTCAAAATTATCAATCATCAATCCCAGTTCACCAATGCACTTTGCTTTCTTTTTTAAATGAAAGAGACATATATGTTATTTTGGAACTGCAAGACGAAATTGCATAAGTACAAAAAGAACATATCTTTGATCATTCACTTTTAACTCTTATTTCTTTAGAAAAAAAAATAAAATAAGATGATTTGATTTTAAAAAATAACTATTGAAGTGAATATTCTAATAATATTTGTATGTATAAAAATATTATTCATAGCTTTATTATTACAAGAAGTTTTACTAATTAAATAACTATTTAAATATTTTAATAATATTTATACATATAATTAAAACATGTGTTTTTTTTTTCTGTTTTTATGTTACATTGTTTAAAATATGAATTTTAAATTTGAAAGATGAAAAATAAATTTAATGATATTTAAAGACAAATTTTATTTCAAAACAATCCTATTCAACAATATTTTTTATTTTCTAGACAATATGTTCAAGACATTAAAAAAGGCAAATTTTGTTGAAAGGTATTAAAAAAGATAAATCTTATTAAAATATCAACGTAGTATACATTGTGAAGAGAAATAAAATTATAAAAAAATAATGAGACTATGATAAAGATTCAAAAGTAAGTTTAATTTATGACCCGATGTAAAACTAGATCAGGTGTATCCAAAAATTAAAAGTGAATGGTAGAAAGATTTAGATTGGTTGAAATGGTGTCAATGTACTGTTGCCTCAACTTATTCACAATGAATTAATTGTAATAATGTATTAAAAAATAATAAAATATTTTTTAAAGGTTATATATTATTTTACAATAAGATAATATCTTTTTTTCTAAAAAGTGATTCTTTATTAAAAAAAAAATTCCCTTCACAATTGTTCTTCTTTAACTTTTCCATTTCGTGTTTCTTGGAAGTGTGTAGTGATGAATGTTGCAAAGGGTTTTGTTGACGAGCTTGCCACTTCACAGGTTTTGAACGTAGTGTATTTAGTAAAAGAGGAAAGTATAAATAGAAAAATTACATTAAAATATCATACCTTAGAAAATAAAGCCCAAGATTCCAAAAAATTAGGGCCTTGAAATAATAACTAACAACAAGCCATTTCTTCCTGCTTCCCATAAAAGCTATAATCTCAAATTAAACCTTATTAAAGTTCTAATTAAAATTTAAGTTTAATCATGTCTCTATTTGTGCAGAATCGTCTCAAATAGGTCATTGTATTTTTTTTATCTCAATTAGGTCATTGTTTTTGTAAAATTGAGTCAATTGGAACTTTGCCGTTAATTTCAGTGAACGACGTTAAATTTATTGTGTCGTGGCATGCTGACCAAGCAATTAATTTTGATGTGCACACTGAGATCGCATTAGGTGAAATTTAATTATAAAAGACAGAATAAAGCATTGTCTTATTCCTTGTGTGTCCTCTTCTTGTTAGGGTTTTTGAAGTTATAGTGATTTCAAGCATGGTACGAACTTTGATCTGAGCAGTGGAGAGGGTCCCGCCGCTTCTGAACAACACAAACACAAAGACCATTTATTTGTTTACCGACAATAATCAATGATGTTTCAACCATGAGTCAGAGTGTCAGGACCCTTAAATTCAGCAGAAAAGTGGAATCCAGATGGGTGCATCGGATTGGATTGAGTGGATTTTGACGGTAGGATATAATTAGCTTTTTCAAAAACCTCGAGCCATTCCTGCATGCACTTTCTTCTCCAAATGTTTCTGAATTTTAATTTTCTCCTCCTTCTGTCTAAACTTCTTCTTCTATTTGCAAATTCTTATCTTTTCTTCTTCCGATCATCAATCAAGAAACGCCTGAGTCTTCCTAGTGTCAAGGACTTCATTTTTGCACCGATCAAGTTGTTGGTCTAAGCTGGTAAGTTCATTCTCTTCTTAGAATGGTTGTTTTCTGTCACATGCAAGGTAGTCTACTGGTTGCATGTGTTCTTCAAACTTCTTTTCCCCTTTCTAACTCCATTTTGGTCCATTGGGTGGTCTTTCCTCACTAATCGGGGAAATATAAGTGTTCTTGAGATTTTCTAGGGAGGAAGCAAAGTCTCAAAGAATAATCGTTGTTCGGTCTGGTCAAGAGGTAAGGGAAGCTAGCTAATTTAATTACTTAGTTTTGATGTATGAAACTGTTGTTTGATGATCATGCATGTATGTGAAATTGAATTATTTGATGTTCGGTGATTTTGGGTGTGGACTGTTATATGCAATATTCTGGGTTTGGATGAAATTTGTGAAGTAGTTGAGAAGTTCTGCAAGTTTTGTAGAAAATCGATTGGTATAGAACGCTCGGTCTGGTCATATATTTGGGCTTAGCGGTATTAGGCTTCGTAGTGATAATTTGATTGTGTGTTGTTCGGTTTAATAGTAAGCGTTCGGCCTAAGTATAGTTCTTCTTTATGTTTCCTAAACAGTTTAGTTAATGTATTCTATAATATGTAAAATCGTAGATGTTATCGTTATTTTTCATTAAAAATAAGTGTGGCGTAATTGTATATATATATATTCATTCATGTTTATTTAAGTTTAGTAGTGCTTGGTCTTGGACCAAGCGTTCGATCTCAGTAGCGCTCCTTCTTGATAAGTGCTTGGTTTTGGACCAACGCTCGTTCAATATAGTCTCGATTTTATACTATTATTTATGATAGTGATAGCGCTCGGTCTTGTACTAGCCGTTAGACTAGTGATAACGCTCGGTCTTGTACTAGCCGTTAGGCTAGTGATAGCGTTCGGTCTTGTACTAGCCATTATGCTAGTGATAGCGCTCGATCATGTACTGTCTTGGTAATGCTTGTTCTATACTAGCGCTCGGTCTCGGTAGTGCTCAGTCTTGTACTAGCATTCGATCTTGGTAAGTGCTTGGTCTTGGACCAGCGCTCGTTCGATATAATGCTCGGTTTGGTACTAGTATTTATGATAGTGTTAGCAATCGGTATTATTCAGTTGTGTGGTCTCTTATGAGCGATCATTCTTATACTAGTGCTCAATATCGTACTTGTACTAAGTTTATAGTGTTTGGTCTAAGACAGTATTGTTCGTTCTAAATCATAAGTGCTTGATATAAGTCCAAGTGTTCGACTCCTGCCTGAGTCTTATTCTCTAAATGACCGTTCGGTCATGTTCTCATATTGGGAGTGCTCTCTCGTTCGGTCTTGTTCATAGGTTATGTTGATTTTTCACGTTCGATCGTGTTCAAAGGTGGGGTTATTGTTTTACTGTTACGTGTGATATTTATTTAAAGATGTGATGGATGAAAAAGTATGATGTGAAAATTATATTATGGATCTAAAAGAGAATTCCAAGGAGGAATGTCTCAGTGATGGGTTGTATTGTGGTAAAAGTATGAATAGGGAAAGCTTAGTATTGGCGTTCATCCTGAAATTCTAATGGTCACTGAGTCTCAAGTAGAGAATGGTGATGCATGTGGTGAGAATAGCAGGAGACCCTAGCCTGGGCGGTATGTATTACCTTGACCTAAGGTGAGGTATAACGGGTTAACCTCGTGTGGCAAGCTCAAGGGTTTTTTCCATGCTGCAGTAATATTGATGGTTTTTCAGATTACCACCACGAGTGCACGAACGACCATAGCTCATATTCATACTAGTCCGTAGTCAGTGTAAAGTGGTCGGTTATAACATGTTTTATGATTTTTGTATATGCATAATTGTATTATGTGGGTATTTGAATTGTATGTTAACATAGTCAATTAAATTACACTAGCTTACCCTTATTTTACTGTCTTGTCATGTTCGTTCGGTCGTTTTGTCCTTGCAATGATCACCCTGTGGGTATGAGCAGAGTGTGCAGAAGGTATTCTGGAGCAGGCGCTGGCAGAAGAGGTTGGTTTCTATTAGAGTAAAAAATCAAAACAAAACATACCCACTTACCTAGTGTCATCAATATACTGAAAACTTGTCATCTGGCTGATGACATTTTTGTCATTCTTAAATTCCTCAGCAACACTCTCTGGTCCTTGAGTCAACAACCCTTGAAATTAATCTGAGAGTTTTGGAATCTGGAGCCCATAGATTTCCACTAGTTGCCTCTTCTGTCATCTTGCAAATGGTAAAACACAAAGAGAAAAAGAAAAAAAGAGAGGTTGAATTAGAAATCCTAAAACTAGTCATGTTATGAAACAAATCAAAGGGTAATCATTGATCAAATTGACAAATCAAAATCTCACTAATGAATAAAAGAATTAGACATACAGTTCTGCAGGGGTGACATTTGTTAGAGCTAATCTAGTAGTTTTGATTTTCTCTTTGAGAAAGAAAGAATCTTGCTTTTTGAATTCATGGAACAAAGGTGTGAAACTGCGGCAATACTGATACCTTAACAAAAAAAAATCAATTTACACTGTATCGTGATTCATGAAAACAAAGTATGAGTGACTTTTGTGCTTGGACTTCGCATACGAAAATTTAATTCATTTTTGCACATCACGCTTTGTCAAGTTGTAGTTACCCTAGTTTTTTATTTTTTTTCCAGTATTTGAAATTACAAATTGCATATTCACCAGAACGCCCTAAATCATATTCATTCAAAGAGTCTAAGTTCCTTTCATCTGGACCTCTTGCTTTACCAAATTCATCTTCCCATGGTAGGAATCAGAATTCCTAAGTTCATCAGCTACAAGAACATCGGACCCATGCGATGATTCTTTACAAAACTCATCAATGTCCTTGCCACTGTGGAAATTGAGGGCTACGAGTGTGTGAGAGAATGGAAGGCTTGACGAAGGGAAGGGAGGGAGCAAAGAACGACGTAGCACCACGCGCCCCCAAATTTCTTTCATTTAAAAATTACAAACCCCTCGTCACTAATATCCTGATTGCCACATCAGAATTAATTGTTTGGTCAACATGCCACGACACAATAAATTTAACGCCGCCCATTGAAAATTAACGTCAAAGTTCTAATTGACTCAATTTTACAGAAACAGAGATCTAATTGAGATAAAAAAAAAAGGGTTAAATATGTTTTTAGTCCCTAAACTATTGGTCGTTTCTGGTTTTCGTCCCTCTCTCAAAATAAGGTACAATTTGGTCCTCATTCTTTTCAAAATGTTCGTTTTAATCCTCAAAACTTTGGTTTTAGTCCTCATTTTGTTGACTAAATGAGGACCAAATTTTTAACCGTGTTAGTTTTCGAGGACTAAAACGAACGTTTCGAAAAGAATGAGGACCAAATTGTACCTTAGTTTGAAAGATGAACGAAAACCAGAAATGACCAATAGTTTAGGGACTAAAAACATATTTAAAAAAAAATACGAAGACATATTTTTGACACAATTATGCACAATAAAAACATCTCAAATAATTAAATCTAAAATTTATGCACGTCCTTATTTTTATTATTTTTCGAATTGGGTATTTTGTAAAATATTTTCAGATTCATCTTAATTAGGAAAATATAACAAACTAAATTTCGAATTAGGTGTTGCAAAAAATATTTTCGAATTTGAAAATAACTTTTAAAATATTTGTTATATTTTCTTTATATTCTGAAAATATTGTTCAATGTATTTTTATATTTAAAAATATCTTTCAAAACAATAATTTTAGAATATTAAAATAATTTTTTAAGAAAACCCAATCTAAAATGTATTTAAAGAAAGAAATAGATACGAACGAACCTGACGGAATGGAAAAAGGGAGAGGTAGAGTAACACAGGGTATGCACAGGGAAGAAGGTGCAGTGGAAAATGGGAATTGTAAATTAGGGTTAGGGTTTTGACAGTCTACTTAAATTACTTTGACCGGTCTGATAGTCGTGCCATACAAAATTTAATATTAAGTGTAATATAGAAATATTATAATAATAATATACTAATCAATACAAATATATTGAATTGTTTCTCATAATCTAAACAAAACTAATGTTTTCATAATGGATCTTTTTAGTATAAAATATTATTAAGTAAAGTATCTTTTACTTTTCAAAATAAATTGAAATATATTTTTAATCCTCAAATTTAATTTTTCTTACAATTTTGAAATTAATTTTTATTCTTTAAAATTGAAAATTGCAATGTCTTATGATAATGATTTTAAATAATGAGACTTAATTATTTTAAGGGTTAAATATGTTTTTAGTCCCTAAATTATTGGTCGTTTCTGGTTTTCGTCCCTCTTTTAAAATAAGGTACAATTTGGTTCTCATTCTTTTCGAAACGTTCGTTTTAGTCCTCGAAAACTAACACCGTTAAAAATTTGGTCCTCATTTAGTCAACAAAATGAGGACTAAAACCAAAGTTTTGAAGACTAAAACAAACGTTTTGAAAAGAATGAGGACCAAATTGTACCTTATTTTGAAAGAGGGACGAAAACCAGAAACGGTCAATAGTTTAAGGACTAAAAACATATTTAACCCTTATTTTAATATTAAAAGTTTAATGTATAAATAAAATTTTTATTAACGAGTTTTATTATCTAAAAACACATTATTTTTCTAAAATTATTTCTCTAACAGTTATTTACCATTTCTTTAAGTTTTTTAATCTCTTGTTTATCTGTTTTAAATCAAAGACAACCGCTTGAGTGACCCCTAGACAAGATCTTCAAGTCTACGTGATCAAACTTTGAAAAAGAATAAGTTAGTTTTTACTATTTTATCTAGTTGTGTGCTTCTCCATGTGTAGTTCTTGCTTGCATTTTATAAGACTCTTTATTGATCAGTGGTCTTAACGATATGTCTTGATCATGTTTCTATCGTTTGTAGGAGCAGATAGAGTTCATTGAGCTATCTGAGTCGTTTTAGGATCCTTAGAGTTGTTTGATCCTCTAACCGGTAAGGGAAGCTAAATACTTTGTTTTTAAGTTTTTTATACTATGAGAATTATGCTTACATGTTTGGTTGTCTGAGATTGAAAGAACTGTTGATATTGTTAGTTAAATTGCTACTGAAATATGTTTGTGTAGTATGGTTGAGTAATGCCTGATTTTGTTGCAATTAGTGTTGAGTTAAGGGATTGAGGACCTGCCCATTTGAGCAAATTCGTATTCACTTGGACACTAAAATGTGTTTTTGAACCAAACACTAACATATGAATACCAATTTGGTCATCTAAATAGGTTCTTGGTTCCTTAAATCACAAATTTGAATGTGTAAGTTTCTAACATGGCACTAAGCGATGTTCGTGTGGCACTGAGTGAAGCTTGATTGTGCAAGTCTAGAAGCAATTTTGCTTCAAACCGCTAAGCATCCATTCTCACTGCTGAGCACCCATTTTTTCGAATGGTATGGTGCTGAGCGGTGAGAGAGAACCATTCTCACACACCCACACGCACACACATACACCCACAACCCCCCTCCCCACACACACCCATACCCACACCCACACATACCCAACCACACACACACGCACGCACGCAGGCACGCACACGCACGCACACACACGCACGCACACGCACGCACACACGTTGATGAGGTGCAAATGGTGCTAAAGTGTAAAGTGGAATGATTGTTGCATGTAATAAGTATTTCTATTAATCTTAAATTAACTAGGATCCCAATTATTTATATGATAAATTATTTTGATTTTACATTCTTATTATCATATGCTTAATAATTTTCTTTTTCTCAAATACTCATGTTGACAATTTAGGAGCACGATGATTTTTTTTTTCAAATTATATAAATATAAATTCTAAATTCTAAACATCAAAATAAAAATTAAAACATGTTTAACTCTATAAGTATTTTTTAAAAATTTATACTTAGTACTTTGTTATGATAAAGATAATCCTATATAAATTAAATTAATTTTTAAAAAATATTTTTATCAAGAAAAAATTTCAAAATTGTAAGCAATTTTACAAAAATTTACATCAAATACTCCTTCTAGTTTTAAAATACTCATTCATCTCTATTAATATTTTTAATAAAATTGCAATCAAACGTTTTTAGTTTTAAAAGAGACCCACGTTTTTAGTACTTTACCTCTTATTTTATTAAAACAACATATTAACTAAAAACACTTGAATGAAAAACTAAAAGGTGATGTCTTAGAATATAAATGTTATTTTTTTATAAAAAGCGTTAAATGACTTAATTGTTATATTTTAACAGTTTCTAGAAAGTATATTGTGACTAAATTATAAATGTCTTGTAAAATTATAAAAATTGTATTTTGGGGAAAATATGGTTTTAATGTAAAAATAAATAAAAAATAGTTATAAATGTATAATTAAATTTATTAACTTATTATATTCAAATATTATTTTAATACAAATATAAATATTGTGATAAACATATAAGTATAAGTATATATAAAATAAAAAATAAAAGTGATATTTTCTTAATATATAAGAGATAAAAACAACGATTTTAAAATTATAAAAAAAATATGAATGTTTTTCAAAAGTTCCTGTAATTTCAAATAATTAAAGAATTAATTTTTTATTAATAAAATAATGTTTAACTTTTATATTTTAAAACTTGAATTTTTAAAGTTTCGTAATTTTTAATCTATATATATTTTTTAGTAGAATATGTAGAGGATGTGGGATTTCAATAAAACTATAAAAAATGCTATTTTATTAGAAAAAAGATTGGAGTGTCTTTTAAAAAATTAGAAGATACATGATTATTATTTGATTAAATCTTGGAAAAGATAAGTATTTATTTTATAACTTCTAAAATAAATATTACCAAACAATTTTTAATTTAAAATAAACTTTTAAACTAAAAAAAGTAAAAAAAAAACTGTCTGATAAATTTTATTTATTTATTTATTTGGTTAAGCTTTTATTTCGAAGTACAGCTTCGAATTAAATTTTAAGAAGAAAAAGAAAAAAACAGGTCAAACGTTGCCCAAGTAAAATTTTAAACAAAACCTCTAAAACACATCAAAATATAAGTCGTAACTCCAAACATAAATTTTAAATGTAAATTTTGAAGGTTTTCTAAGTGAAATTGAATTAATTTGTTTATTTTGTTTTTTAAATTTTGGTTCAATAATTCATTCCATCTTTAGCTTGATGCCAATGAAAAGGACAATCATAGTTTTGGTTGTCTTTCAAATATAATAAGGCAATTGCTTCCTCATCTCATCAAATTCTTCTCACTTCATCAAAAACCCTCGAAAACAGGATTTTTTTATTTCAGGAAAAATAAAATAAAATTAGGAATTGTTTATTGTGTTGCAGAAAATAAATTCAAAAAGTAACGGGACCAGAAAGAAAATAATGAGGTGCAGAAAGAAAATGCCCTATAATAAACTTCATACCTGCTTCAACAAAGGTTCTGTAAGAGTCAAAATGTTCCAAGTCTTTTCTGCATTGAATGCAAGTTCAACTGCAATGCAACTTTTGGTTGAATTTAAAATAAGATAAAAATACTTTCACAACATTTTTTTAGTAATATTTTAATATTATTTATATGTTATTATTAATCCATATTAGTGTTTTAAATGTTGTTAAAAATATCAGTATTATTGAAATATAAATTTTGTTTCTTACAATTCTTATGCTATTTCATTTTGAAATCCAAAACTTGTCATCATCATAAAATTACATTTTTTTATTATGATGTTTATCCATTGGCTGCATCTGATCTTAACGAAATTTGACCATTTTATGATCAACCATGCTTGCAGCCTTATACTTTCATACAAAAGAAAAGTATGGTATTAATTATTGAAAATTGTAGATTAAATAAATTGTCAATTAACTGTTAAAAATATATACTTGTGTTTTGTAGCTTTTACTATTACTCTACAATCATCATACGATATTTAATTTTAAATTTTAAATTTTATATTACATATATAATTACTACTATTTTACCTTTCTTTCTTTTAATAAATAACAGTTAGCAATATTATTTGTTTTTATTGTTACATTTGTCTTTTTCAAATAACTTCATCTTAAATATTATTATAAATTTTTTTATAACTAATATTTTAAATTTCATTAAGATATAAAATTACAAAGAGGAAAAATATTTAAGCATATATAATACTTTATCTAAATCAAAGTCAAATTAACTAGTTTATTAACATGATAATTTTCCACGGAAAAACATGAAAAAGTGTTAATTGTTTATATTTAAAAAAATATATGCATAAAAGATTTGGGAATTCATCCTCATTCCATATATCTTTTATTTTGTTCTAATTATATTTTTAGAAATTAACATTTTATTTATATTTTACTCCTGTCCTATGATATTTATTAAAAACTGAAATAAATCTTTAAATAGTAATCGAGACAAAAAAAATTAATTAGTGTAATGACTAATTTAGATGCTAAATTTATAAAAATGATTAGTAGTCAATATTATGAATAAAAGATTATAATTAATAACTAATTAAGCTCTAAATTAGTCACTAACATTATTTATCAATGTTTAGTGATCAATTCTTTTAGTAGCCAATACATTGGTAGCTAATGTTAGTGACTAATTTAGAGTCTAATTGATTCTTTACTAGTGTGGGGAAGAGATACGGTAATAGTTATTTTCAACAATCGATAACAGTTATTCAACCGATGCATATTAAGAAGAGGTAAAAAAGAGAGAGTTTTTGACCTCTATTCTTAAGCAAAGTTAAAAAGGTCCACATTTTGCGTTGGTTAAAAAAAACTGAAGCACCAAATTGAAAATAAAAAATAAATAAGACTAGGCTTTTGACAATGGTTCTTCAGACACTTGAGACCATAGGCCTTATCTGATTTTAAATAATTATTTCATTTTAAGAATCTATGGTAGTGGTTCACGTTAGAATCTTTCCCCGTAAAATGCTTCTTCGACCTCACACTCCCATGGTCACCACACATAACTACCCAACGACGACCATACAACAACAATCACAAATGCTTATACAAAGAACATGAATTGCGCATACAATGATTAAGGCCCTGCACAACGACAAGCTAACCTTCAGAACTTGATACTCTTAGCTGCACTCCCTAACTATGTTAGGGACTCATTCACAAAGCTCACAGAACTTGTCAACACGAGACCTCTTTATGATGGAGAAGAGATTAAAAATGTTGAGACCATCATCCCGCTATTCCTTGCAGTTTAAAAGTGCTCGTCTTTTATATGCTCGTTGATAATGTAGATGTAGAGGATGAACTCGACTTAAGAGCTTGGCCTGCAGAGGATGAACTCTACCTCAAAGCCCAACCTATAGAAGATGAAGTTGACCTTAAAGCTCAGACTGTAGAGGATGACCTTGACCATAAAGCTCGAGCTCCAGAGGATGACCTCAATTGCAAAGCTCGACCCATAGAGGATGACCTCGACCTTCAAGCTCGGACTATATAGGAGGAGCTTGGCCACAAAGGAATACCAGTAGATCATCATAGAAGTAAATTGCTACAAATGCCGCAAGCTATACTGGCAAGAATAAAACAACTAAATTTATCTATACTTTGAATAATTGTTAATGTTATAGGTAACACGTCATTCTTATAAGTGATGGGAAACATTAAAATCCAGTGTTGATTCTCACAGAGCCGTCATCACCAACAAACCCAAAAGAAATAAGAACTCACTACGCTACCAAGTTGACGTGACACATTCTCTTCGGAATGAGCCTATAAGATAGAAGAGATCGGAAGGAACCTCGAAACACCATGCAATTATCATGTTTGAACAATTATGTTACTCATCTCTTATAGTTTAAAAATATGCACGCCTTAATCGTCCTTTCCGAATCATTTATTTCTTTCAACATAAGACCCTAAATGTGGCAACCAAATTACTAGATTATAAGTAAGACCACAAATGTGGCACACTGAAATCCAAGTTACTTGATAGTAACAACAATAAAATCTCACAAATAACATTCATTAGAGGACATTTAGGACAAAACATCAACACAATAATAGAGATACCAAGTTATAACATACAAGTCAAAATATTAGATCCAATACAAAAGAAGACCGATCTTCCTGTGTCTAAGTACAATAATTAACTCGGCATATGACCAAATATAAGAGAAACATTGTTTATAATCACCATCTAGTTAGTGTGATACCTTTGTCCCATAATTAAAATAAGCAAAAGATCTAATTCACTTGATCAATACCGAAATTTAATATTTGCAATATTATGGAGATTAAAAGCACGTTTAATTTGTATATTTAAACATAATTTAAATTGGTCAGCGTCGCAATTTCGGTTGCAACAGTCAGTTTGATACCACGTATGTAATGTTAATAATTTATTTACACAGGGAACACCGTTTGAATTTGATGTTATTACTACATTTTATCTCTAACTTCTGTAATGTCTTATTTTGTTCCATATACCTTTAATTTTTGTGAGGTAACTATGTGAAAGTTATTGTTTACTTGCATGTTTTAGAGACACCTTGTCCTAATAGCATATTGTTCTAATTACTCCAATATGTAGACTATTTATTATACTTGTAATATTAAATAAAAAAGTATCCTATAGATTAAAAAAATACTATACTAAATAAAAAATAATTCTTTTATATTTTTATAAAACATGGGTCTTATTCAAAAGAAAAAGAGACTACATTATCAAAACACAAATCTTAATCAGAGCAAAATTATTGCTGCTGCAAGAGCACGTGTTTCTCGTGTCAAGAAGAATCCAAATTTCAAAAAAGTTTGTGGGGTAATAGCTGGTGAGACTTTAGAAACACAATGATTTAAACACAACCATGAAAATACTATAATTAGTTTGCAATGTGACTTGTAAAAGAAAAAGGAAGAAAACCATATTTAACGTGTTCTAGATAATTTTAATACTAAATTAACTATTTTAAAAAATATTAACTAAAAGTTTACCGTTGAACCGATCGACTAAAGCAAATACAAAGATAATTTATTCTGTATAAACTATATTAAACATCTTATATTATATTAATGACATATGTGTCACAAATTTTCAAAATTTGGTGTTAGTCTGTTCAAAAAACATTTATTTTCCAATTTCAAATTTCCAAGTAAATCATATTTTTATAGATATTAGTAAAAAAAACTTTTTATAACTATATATTATACCATTATAAAATGTGAGACACTGATAATTTAATAAGTGATACAAGATTTTCTAAATCAACCAAACCTAGAATCGATATAAAATGTGGTGTGATGGCATAACTGTAAATATTACAGCACTTTCTATATTGATGGAAGATAAAACAAAAATAAAAACTTATATATATATATATATATATATATATATATATATATTTTAATTTTAAAAACAGATACTATACCGATTTGATCTTGTAACAAGTATAGTATGTTTAATTTGACATTACCTCACTTCATGACCTACTATTAATTTTCAACACAAATTTCTTCTTTATAACTATTCTCTCTGACTTTCTTGGTACATGAAGTTGTTGTCTACTATGTTACTTCCTTCAACGTTGTTTTACAGGGTGGTTGTTGTTGTCGCTACAGTAGAAGCTTCCCACTAGTATTTATTTTTGTTGTCCTATTTGGTTCTTTTAAATCACCTTTCACGCCTAATTGTTTCTTATGTGATTGATAACTATAACTTCTCTAAATCAGTGATGAATGCATCAAAGTTTTTTTTTCAAATTCACCATTAAGCTTTGAATTTAGAGTTTCTGACACCATTATTCTTGCATTAGGGTAGAAATGACAATTGTGGCAGGTTGGGTGTTGGCAACTTGGATTATTGTGAAAAGTCTTCATTTGTCCTACCTTCTTAACTAGAGTCAGTTAACCTCTATTGTAGTGCTCACACTTTCTTCTTAACAAGTTTGCTTTTAATTCCTTTTTTGTTAAATTACTTTTCTTTTTCATTTTCTTTGAGAGGGTTTGGGATTCAAGAGGTGAACTATATTGTTTAACATGTACTTGTTTGGTGAATTATATTGTTTTATTTATTTTACAAATATTATTTGGTTATCCTGAGTAAAATGTATATATCAAGGTTAATCATACACCATGAAACCATTACAGATGATATGATGAAGGTGGTGTGAAGGTGGTGGTTGTAGACATTCGAGGTGCTGGTGCTTGAGTCCTTTTGTCCACTCAGGAGGTTGAGACAATGGAACAAGGCCTTGTACATTTTATCCTTTGGCTAGTAAGATTAGTAAAAGCAATTATAAATGAGGTAATTATCTTTAGTTGTTTTAATTATGCATTTTCTATTTCTTATTGGTGTATATTAATGTTATTAAAGTCTTTAAATATGTATAACAAGTTTTAGCACAAGGGTAGGAAGATGTGAATGAATCGCTACCATAACCGTCACAACTGGAAATTTTAGAACAACTTGTTGCAATGGTATCGACTATCTCCTTGACACCTATACATTTATACATGCCTATTGAAGTCACCGACAAGACCTCCAACCTGCCATCTTTATATGTTAGAAGGATGTTTTTAATATTCTTTTTGGCAGTGATATGTTATGTATATTAGTAATACAACTTTCGTTGTTTTGTAAGTAAACTTTTATCAAGTTTGAATATATTGAATATGTTGTTATAACATTATTTATTTTCAATGTTTAAGGTATTTACATCGTAGATGCACCAAGGGGAATAATACAGATATATGAATTTATTAACCCTACTCTCATTCCATTTGTTGGGAATAAAAGTGAAGAGGTCACCAATACTTATTAAAGACATTTGAAAATAGAAAAAATAAAAAAATAAAGTGTATTAACACCTTATTTAAAATCGGTATAAAAAGTGTCACATTCTTTGTCTGTTTCGATCTTAACTGACATAGAATGTGCTTTTTTTAAAGCCACAACACTTTACTAGTTGACATTATACTTGCAGAAAAAAAAATGACTTTTATATACAAAATTTTATCTCCTAAATAGACCTTCTATACCGATGTAGAAAATATTTTTTATAAAAAAAAATTCAAACAAATGAGATAACATCCTAAATGTGCTTATTTTGATAATGCATTAGATGAAAATGATAAATTTAATTTTTTTTAATTCAATATTTAATTTATATAATTTATCAGATCCCGTCTTCGGTCTTAACTGACATAAAAAATGATGTTGTTTTTAATCTATGACACTTTTTTTATCGGCTGATACTATAACTTATATAAAAAATGATTTTTATATACAAAATTTTGTGGGATAGAACTTATATCGACGTAGAAAATATTTTTTATAAAAATATTTCGCACTGGGAGAACTTTCTAAATGTGTTTATTTTGATAATGGATAGATGAAAATGATAAATTTAACATTTTTTTAATATAATATTTAATTTATATAATTTATGAGATCCCATTTTATTTTTATTACTTAAAATATTATGAATTAAATTTTGTAATTAACTTTTTAAAAGTTCATTATCAATATAGAAAAGAACAAATTCATTCAATGTATCTTTTGACACAAATAAAATAATTAATATTTAAATAATTTTAATTTTGAAAGAACCACATTGAATAATTATAAATATTGCAGTGTATATTTTAAAACCATGCCTGATATATAAACTTTTTTTTCTATATATTTTAATAATAAGTATGAAATATTTCAAAAAATATTTGATAAAGGTGTGTTCAGCAACAATATTTATGGAAGTATAAGAAATGTGCTCCTCCATCTTCCAAACCACCGAGTCTATAAACCTGCTTTGTACAATATCTCTCCAAATTCGTCTTGCATTGAAATTGCTAGAATTCACTCAACATGATGATGCTTCCAGAAGTTCTCAATCTCCAAAACTAGAAATAGTCTGTGGGCAAGGTCAACAACAAAATGATGAACTTTGACAAAGAATATTATTGTTGTTACGCTCCAAATTTTATCAAAAGGATCATTGTTATGTTTTAACTCTTTTTGGACCTGCTTCAACCACAACCACCAATTGGACCCGCACCTCAACCACCATGGCTACCTCCTCACGTTTCAAATTCATGTATTTTCCTTTCCCATTCCTTTTGCCAAACCCAAATTTACAACTTTATCAAACAATGTTAGAAAAATAAATCACGATTCAATTGGGATTTTAAAATCTATTTTTAAATATCATATATATTTTAATTATAAATCAATTAATTAAAGAAATATGAGAATTTTTATACTAGTTTGTTTTTTTATTACTGAGACTAAGATTAAGTTGTCAATGTTAATGAGAATTTTTTTTATCACTACTACAAAGTCAGTCAATTATCTCAAGCCTTGACTTTGATCAAAAGATGAAGAAAAGACACCTATGTAAAGCATTGCCTTGTTTTAAAGGTGTTGCAAAAGATGCTACACATATTCAATTCAATGTTAAGTAAGGAACTTTTAATATGTCTTGAAGCTTCAAAGTATGCTTAAACACATATTAAGTTAGGAGTTTTTAATATATCTTGAAGCTTCAAAACATGTTTAAATACAAGAAAAAACGGTAGCAAAGAAAGACCTTGATAATTGTTAGAAAAAATAAATAACTAAAATAGTAAATAAAATAATTTTTTTTGTTATGAAATATAATTTTTATTAAAGGTTTATAGTGAATTTTATTTTTATCTTACTTTACATTTTAAATAATCTTTTATATAAGATTATTTAATAAAATCACATATATTAAATAATACGTTAATAGTGAGATGGAAGAGACTTTTAACTTGATATAAATGATAGATATTCAAATATTTCTTTTTCATATTTTATTATATTAGTATAATAAATATATCAATTTATAATTTTTTTTATTGTATCAATCAAATTACTTATAAACATTTCATTCATCTCTCTTCAAATAAATACACTTTTCATTATTTTTCTCTTTCCTTTTCACTTTCTAGAAAAAAAGACACATAAAAACTGCATATATAACAAAAAGTATTCTTTCATAACCATACTCCAACGATCGTTGTTGCATAATACATTAAATAGAAACTCGTGGATTATAATTTTATTTAAATAACTAATCTTTCATTACATGCCTGAAAAAGAATTTTAATGTAAAAAATATCAATCATGCCTTTTAAACTGTTTATACGATAAACTGTTTATGTTTTTCCGTTGTGCATAACCTAATACTTATAATCTGATAGAAAAAGTAGATGAAATACTTGCATTAAATGCAGTATTTTAAGCTTTGATTATTTTTCCTTAATAGATAATAATATTTAATTATGAATTTTAAATAATATATAAATGGATGAAATATAGACGATGGATTTGGGAAGTGTATGGTTAAAAAAGTGTAAGGTTTTGTTGGGGGTGTTTATTTTCATCTGCTATTTAATAAAGAAAGTGTAGATGGGATTGAAATTGAAAAGAGAAAGACTAAAAGGTCAAAAGAAGGTCTTAGGGTGGAGTGGGGAATCGTTATTGTAAATTGCCCAAACACCCATCCAATCTTATCACGTTTTGACTTTCCCATTCTCAGTATCACCACATTTGCACACGCGCTGCAATAAAGCGGCGCCATCCCGCAACCCAATCCCCAGAATATGCCACGTCACACCTTCTCCCTCAAACCCCAGTCACCCTATCATTCCCCCTTCATCCTCACCAACCCTAGTCTAAGCTATATATATCCCCATCCGGTTACCATCCTTTCTCTCTCTCCGTTTCTCTTTTCCCTTTTCTCTCCTTCTCTCATCCGTTCCGTTCGTTTTTTCCCTCTGCAAAATTCTCTTCCCGACCAACAAAACCCAGGCCCTCCAAATTAGGGTTTCTCCCCGGGAATGTGATTCAGCGCGCGGCACGCAGAGCGAACATCAATGGCGGAGAATACATTCGGCGGCGTGATAGGGTATGCGCTGGCACCGAAGAAGCAGAACAGCTTTATCCGCGACTCATTGGTGAGTCTAGCGAAATCGCGAGGGATCGAACTCGTTCGTGTGGACTCGGACAAGCCCCTCGCGGATCAGGGCCCCTTCGATTGCGTCCTCCACAAGCTCTACGGCGACGATTGGAAACGCCAACTTCGAGAATTCCAGTCTCGCTTCCCAAATGCGGTTATCCTCGACGCGCCCGAAGCGATCGAGCGCCTCCACAACCGAATCTCGATGCTGCAGGTCGTGTCGGAGCTCCGAATCCAGGACCGAACCGAGACCTTTGGGATCCCAAAACAGATTGTGATATACGACAAGGCCACGCTAATGGACCCCCAGGCCGGGGATAGCCTCAAGTTTCCGGTGATTGCGAAGCCGCTTGTGGCCGACGGCAGTGCCAAGTCGCACAAGATGGCGCTTGTGTTCACGCGCGACGCGCTCGATAAGCTGAAGCCCCCGATCGTGCTGCAGGAGTTTGTCAACCACGGCGGCGTGATCTTCAAGGTTTACGTGGTGGGCGAGCACGTGCGGTGCGTGAAGCGCAAGTCCCTACCCGATGTGTCGGAGGAGAAGACGGTGGGCGTTTCAGAGAACCTTCTGTCGTTTTCGCAGGTCTCCAACCTGGCTAACCACGACGTTGAAAACGACAGCGATGGCTATTACCGGCTGATGCATTTGGAGGACACCGAGATGCCCCCAAATGCCTTTGTCGTCGACATCGCTAGGGGCCTCAGGCGGGCCCTTAAGTTGAACCTCTTCAATTTCGACGTCATAAGGGACGCTCGATATGGCAATCGATATCTCATCATTGATATCAATTATTTCCCTGGCTACGCCAAAATGCCTGGATACGAGGCCGTTTTGACCCAGTTTTTCTGCGACGTCATGTTGAAGAAAGAGCAAGAAGAACAACAGGGGGAGGATCACGATCCCGTTTCTACCAAGGACAATGAGGAATCTTTTCAGGTCTGAGATAATTTTGTCACAGCTCAAATGTGTTTCTCCTTCTGTACGTATCGTTGGTTGGTGGCTTTTGGGTAACCATACTTTCCCCAGTGGACCCATTGGCCTCATTGGTTGGTACTTGGTAATGTTAGGCACGAGTCACACATTTCCATTTAGGGTGCAGTTGGTACAGTAGGGTTGGTTGTGGTTAGTTTTTAACCTCTTAACTTGTATATTCCTTCCACCATTGCTTTGTGGAGATAGGTACCTTTTCAAATACCCTCAACATTTAGGAAAGTTGTATTTTGCGGCTTAAGATACTAAGCTAGAAACTGTTTTACCTTGTGCCCTTTTTTCCACTCAATAACCTTTTTCCCCTATTTTGCCAAATTCTATTCTCATTTTGCATATCTTGCGTTGGTTACATATTCTGTCGACGATTTTCTTGTGCAGTTATCTGTTCCTTCGATATTTTCAGTTTCAAGGTCCTTAATTGGTATTATGCTAATGAATATTCCTTAAAGATGATTAGCAGAATAAGGTGGAAGATGATAAACCGTTATGCCGCTTTTAGATCTATCTTTAACTATCTGAAGTATTTGAAGTATTGATTGAGTAAAAGGCTTAAACAATGATTGTATTGTTTAAAACACTTGAACAAGTGGCTAACTATGAGGCAACCCATAAATCAACTATGCCAATAGAGGTTTAACATTGATAGATGATTTCAAATATAACTATTCAAATCTTTTGTTGATTTCTTGGCAAATTTAGTTTTTTCTTGTGTTGAAGTTGCTCGTGCTTAAGTGTTTAGAAAAGTACGTGGACACATCTGTCTCATTTGTCTACGATTTTCCACCATTTCAATCATGACTGCACTTTAAAACCTTGCCCATGCCCGTATTCTTGGATTGATTTATTTTGCTGTTATAGGTCTGCGTATACTTTGAACATCTAATGAAAAAATTAATACATAAAAAAGGTATCAAACAAAACATCCTGTTTCGTTATATTGACTATATTTTTGGGATTTTAATTGCTACTAGTGATTGCCAACATGTTTTGTTTTCGCGTCTCCTTAACTGTTATGCATAAAGTTGGAACTCTTTATTATTTGACAAGAAATTGGAGTAATGTGCTTATGGAAAGCATGTCCTCCTCTTATATCAGATTGGGTGAGTTGTAGTGGTAAGCTCCAAAAACACTATAGCTGACAGTGGATAGTTGGATAATTTTGTTCAAAGTTTATGTGTATATATTGTAAAAAATGATAAAACTTACTCAAAATTGATATCCTTCATAGTTAACAATAAGAAAATTAAAAGTCACAGGTCTCTTAAACAACACAGAAGCAAATTCGTACCATAGTCATACACGTTTTCTAGATAGTAATTATCAATAATTTTCTTCTAAATAGTCATCTTTTTTGTTTTTCACTACTGTTACATCTTTAAATTTCAGTTTTGAAAATTAAAATTCAAAAAAATCCCTAATGTCTCTGTTCAGAGGGATTTTTTGGAATCTACAGGTAGTATTGCTATAGATGCTATGCAGCCTGCAATTTGGTCTGCTACACTAAACAACTCTTCCACAGCCGACCCTGTAGTAGGCAGGTATGTCTCTGTTCAGAGGGATTTTTTGGAATCTACAGTGTTGCTATAGACGTTATGCAGCCTGCAATTTGGTATGCTTCGGCTTCTAAACTAAACAGCTCTTCCGCAGCGGTCCCTGTAGTAGGAAGGGGTTTTCCCACTGCTGCACTTATATAACAGCTATTATATATATATATATATATATATATATATATATATATATATATATATATATATATATATTCCAGGCTTCTACTGAAATTTGACTTGCTGGTGTAACATCTCTGTCATCACTATAATCAAGAGATAGTGATTTTTTATTTATTTAATTTGTATTCAGTTTGTGGCACAATTTGGTAGGTTTTATATGTTCACGAATTTTACTATATGCATGACTATCTCAAGAAAAGCATGCATGTGTTACAGTACAAAAGTTTCATTCAAAGATATTCCCAGTATGCAAAATGTTCAGCTTGTGTGCATTTTCATGCTAGTAGTTGATGTGCTTCTGGAAGGCTGGAAGTCTTCTTTTTGGCCCTTATCTGCATGTTTACAGAATTGCCATTTAGAGGCGAATTAGTATCGAATGACATGGGTTTCACTAATGTGCATAAAATATGGTTTTCAAATTTAACATGACTTCTACATTAAAACTGTCTGTGTTCAGTTTTTGATGAGCTGTGATTTCATTCATAATCCAAAGCTAGATATTATATTGCTCTTGTTTGACCTTGTTTGACCAGGTTGAATCCTGTCCAAGGTTTTATGCCAAACAAGGAGTTTGTTCTCATCATTAGTCTTAGGAAGAGAGCCAGTGATGCTATTTTCAAGTTGGTATTATTTAGTAGAACGTCTTAAAAACATAATATTGATGTTATGCTTCATGGTTATTTTTTCCTTAATATAAGGTCTAATCATTAAACTTTCCTCATCTTTACTGAATTTAGTCCGTAAAAATTTTGGTGAAAGTTTTTTTACTTCAATGTTGTATACCCTATGACAAGTAATCTATTACGATGACCTCGCTCTTGAAGTTATGACTTGGCCCTTGAAGTTAAGTATCTATACTTATATGACATGCAGTAATGGATGGAACAGTGGTCCTAGTTTCAATGGGGCCTTGGATTTGAAACCTACTTGACAAGTTCACATGTATTGTACTTGTGAATGTTAAGCCCACAGATACGCCAGATTGAATGGAATAGAAAAAAGAAGTGGCTTTTCCACGTAGAGATTTTGTCTCATGCTTGTAGATAACTTTTGTTCAGTTGGATATATTAAGTGTTTTAAGGTGCTATAAATGTATTCTTGTTTTGCCAATTTGGCCATTCTGCCTGACATGTCTCCCCGGATGTTTGTGGTGTTATTGTATGATTGGTGAGTGGAGTTGTACAAGAATAGCATTTCATTCATTATATAGGTACCTGGGGGCATTGTTAAAATCTAGACTCGTTAACAGACCTGAAATATGCTTGGAAGTTAACCTTGGTTTGTATATTATGATATCTTTTCCAGGTTGATAGCATATAAGATAGAGAGATACAAATTCAATTCATGAACATCATTTTTAATTCAAAACTTTAAAACAGTAGATTTATGAATCTTATAACTTTTTTTTTATTTTTACTCCAACTTACTACAATTTCCAAGAATATATTTTTCTTTCAATGTTTGATGTTTTTCTTTAGCCTCGAATCATCATCAGCAAAGCATCTCTTGACTTTCTGAAACCTCATGAACTTAACACCAAATTGACATACAGGGAAGGGAAGACAGTGGTGGATAAGTATTATGACATGTTGTCACCATTCTTCAATCATTGTTTTTGTTAAATATATTATCCATACCACATCTATAAAATTGTTTTAGAAGTAATAGTCCCTTCCATATTGTTTCCATATTCCTCTCAATCCAGATTCTTTCCAAATTTATTATCGCTCATACATAGATATAATTTATAAAATACATAACATAAACATTAGAATAAAAAATGATAAAGTGACGCAACAACTATGCTTTTAATAGTTGATAGTAATTTTTATATTACTTTTGTTAAACAATCATTATCTTTTCATAAAAATATTATTTTAAGAGTTGTTCATAAAATCGCTTTTATATTAAAAATAATCCTTTTTATAATACTTTTATTGTTCATTAAATCTTATTTAGAGAACGTAAGTTACTTCTAATTTTATTTTTTTATTACATTATGAATTATACGTGTTTAGCGTGTGTACATAAAGTAAGATAAACTTGTATAATTTAAAATGTAGTATAAAATAAAAATGGCTTAGACGAGTTTTTTCTTTTCAAATATGGTTCAATATTATTTTAATATCTTCAAATTTTCTAGTTTTTAATTCTCTAACTATATTTTTCATTGTTTTTTTATTCTTAACTGTAGTAAAAAGTTAAGAGTAAATTATTTTCTTCTCTTCTTTAATGTGTGTGTATCTGGGTGATTGATATTTTTCTTCCACTTGTGGGAAAAAGATTGAGTATGTAAAATGCGAATGCTCTCACTGTGTCCATAAACATAGAGTTACCCACCAAATATGGCATTGTATGATTTCGTCTAAGTTGGGTGAGAAGTTAAATTTTAATTATTGTAAACTTTGATACTTATAAATTTAAGAACTCATAATATTTTAAGTTTGTTGAACAGACACAAGGAGTTGATGATACAACTAAAAAAAATCAATTGACATTCTCATATCCACCAAAAAGTAAACTAATACACTTTTGGAGAAATATAAAATACTAAAACAACTTAAAAAATATTCATTGGAGGTGTCTTACAAAGAGTAGGAAAAAGCTTCGAAATCAAAATTTTAATATCTACGAAAAGAATATGAAATGATTAATTTTGAATCTAAAGAACAATATTTTTCATGTGTTATTTGTGTCAAGGTGTACCAAAAAGATATTCTAAATAATAAAATAATATATAAATATGTCAATTTGATTCATGGTTTATGGGTCAATCCTATCTGATTAAGTTTTATTTTATAGGATCACCATATGAGTGGGTTAAAAAATAATTTCAGCTCCCAAAGCACCTTCTTAAAGTGGGTTAGGCTGAAGGCTAAAGTAGTATCGATTCTATCATAAAACTTCAATTAATTAACACCTTCAATTCAATCTACATAAGAGGTCAAGCCAAGTCGTTCTAGCTTGAAGGTAAACTCAATTTTGTCTAGATTAAAGTTTTATTTGAGATTATCTAGTTGGTCTGGGTCAAAGTTTAAGATGGATTACTCAGATTGAAAGTTGAGACTGGATGACTCGAGTCAAAGGCCAAGATGAATTTACTCAAGCTGAAGGTTGGGACGGGCCAACCTAGACCAAAAGTTGAGAGATACTAAAGTTTGAGCCAAGTCAACATAGAGCAAAAGTCGAGTTAGTCGTTCGAGGTAAAAGTCAAACCAAGTCAATTCGCCACAAGAGTCGACTCGACGTCAAGCCCCAAAGGATCTAGTAGAGTCGACTACATCGAGGATAAGTCGAGTTAACCCAGGTACAATCCAACCTTGTCTATCTTAATCATAGATAAACTAACATAGGTTGACTCATGGATTAACCCTAACCCATAGAATTTTTGGTGTTATTTTGGTCTTATGAACTTATACTGTTTGTTTTTCTTTAGTCATGTGGGTCAAGGTCAAGCCTTACAAGCTTGGCCAAATGATAATTATAGTAATATCTAAAATTCTTAGAGAATATAAGGAATTTTGGTTGTGTGGTAATTAAAATAATTGAATTTCATAACCTAGACATGATAATAATAGAGTTATAGAGTAACATTAAGGTAAAGTAAATGAAGAAGTATTGAAAAATCAAGTGAATCTCAAAAATAATTAAAATGCATCAGATAAGGTTGTAACAATTTCAATACCAGAATAGAAAACTAGAGACAGAGGATATAATAACAAAGGAAGAGAGAAGAAAATTTCAAACAAAAAGAGAACAATTTAGAATAATTAAATAATAAAAGTGGTCAAAATAATTATGGTGTTGTCAATATAGAGAGAGGATGTAATAACATACTAAAAATAAGAAATTTTAATGGTTTCTATTGTGAAAAGTTCACACTACTAGTGTAACGAAGAGTTTTGGCACTAGTTTTTTGTTACGATACTCTCATTCTACAATTGAATCATATATATGCAAGATCTTTCATGAATTGTAAAAATTCATAAATTACGGAGATAGGTACAAGTTTCAGTTTAACCTATAACTAAAACTTATGCTTTAACATCTAGTTAAAACCTTTTAAAAATGCTTGTGACATTTATAAAAATATTTACACAATTATAAGCTTCGGTTATTTAAAGAAAAAAAGGCCTTAAGTTGTGTAAATATCTTAAAAAATGTCACCGTGTCATTATAAGTAATGCTGTCAAAATAGGTTAGAATCCGTAAGCCAACCTGACCCACCGCGGGTTTGATACGGACCAACTTTCAACTTGGCCCACTTAGAACTCGACTCATTCGGGTTGAACCCGTGGTGAGTCGGGTTGACTCACCAACTCACCTAATTAAATTTAATTATTTATTATTTTGTGTTTCAATATTATTAGTTAACACTTTTTTTTTATTGTGGTGTAGATGGAAATAAAGAAAAAGATGTTTCAAGAGAGAAAAATATTATGGATTCTAATGTTATAAATGAATAAGTGACACAAAAATGATCAATTTTAGAAACTTATTTATTCGCTTGTTGTGCTTGTTTTTAGATTATATGGTATTTTGTTTTGTTTTGAATTGTCTTTTTGGAGTTTAACATCATTTATAGTGAAATTTATTTAGATTTGAATTACAAAAAAATTGTTATTTGTTTTAGATTTGAAAATAAATGTAATTAAGTGAGCTAGTGAGTTAACTCGTTTAACCCACCAACCCGTGCTGGGTCAGACTATAAGCTTAGATTATTTTTAAAATACCAAAGTCTATACTCATAGAATTATAGGGTCTATCAAGAAGGAGGTTCATCGGGGACATACAACCACCAATGAGATATGAGCCCAACCACATAAAGGATTAACATCACTCTTTATCCAAAACCTCACTAGTACAATAAAGAGAAAAGACACCGGTTATTTATGTTTATAGGCATCGGTTCTACAACCGAGGCATATGTGGGCAAGGTAAAAAGGTTAAGCTTTATGCCTCGGTTATAGACCAAGATAAAATGAGACAGGAATATGCCTCGGTTCTTAGATAACCGAGGCAGTAGCGTTTTATTTTTTTTATTCTTTTTATTTTTTCAGATTTTAGACTTGGCTCATTCATTCTGTCATGCCAAACAAACTCAAGATTTCCCAATTTCAGCATAAGAATCTAAAACAAACAAGAAAACCATAACAGGAATCAATCAAGACACAATATTACAACAACCAATGTCAAAATTCTGTCTAGAGAAGCAGCAAACATCATGAGCTTCTTCGAGGAACAACATACATATAAACAACCAATGTCAAAATTACAACCCACAAAACCAAAGTGATAATAACAACAACTAATGAGAAGAAACTCAGAAGCAGAGATGAAGCAGCACCTCCTTGTGATGTTTGATGGACATGTCAAGTTTTGTTACTACAATAAGGGAAAACAACGGTCCATACTCAATCAACAACACCTCCATATCCAAAGCCAGAGAAGCAAAATGCGTGTCACACAGCAAAGGGCATACCCAAATCATGAGCTTCTTCAAAACTTCTTCCTCTTCGCACATGGTGAAACAGAAAGCCAGGGTTTCTCTGTTCTTCACCCAACTGCGTGGTGAGAGGCCACTTATCCATGCAGTTCAACTTCTTCGCGCCACCTAAACCGCCAACAGAAGCATCTCCAACCACCACCATCTCCCCCACGAAGCTTGCCAGCATCCACCATCAACCACTTCAAGAGCCACCTCCAAGTCTCCAGATCAGGCCGCTGTGTTCATATCCTCCGCCATTTCCACCCTCCTCGCCACCGTCACTGACTTCCTCTGCTCCCCCTCCTTCCACGAATCCTCCGTCCTCGGGTGGTTCTCCACTCGTCATAGATCTGCCCTCCGCCCCTCCATGCGCCCAGATCTGCCCTCCGTCACCTCCCTCCGTCACCGTTGCGTCCTTGTCGCCGTTGCGTTCTCATCACCGCATCCTCGCCATCGCTGCGTCCTCGTCACCGTCGCGTCCTCGTCGTCGCATCCTTGTCGCCGCGTCCACCGTCAGTGCTGCCTCGCCGCGTCCATCGTCATCGCACATCACAAGAGAAGAGGAGGTCGTCGCACATCGCAGGAGAAAAGGAGGAGAAGAGGAGAGGTGCTAGGTTTTTGGGGAAAAATTTTTGCTTTCTCGACTTAAGCCCCACAGTCCAAGCCCAATATGCCTCGGGTCCATTTGCCAACCGAGATTGTATCTTTGCTACGTGAGGGTTATACTCGGTTCACCTTGGCAATCGAACCAGTATTTTCTTTAGACACCAGTTGCTTAACAACCGAGACATATAATGATTTTAAAATTACGAGACTGCCACCACGTTTTGATATGCTTCGGTTGCATCAAAACCGAGTCATAATATAAGAGTTAAAAACATCATTTTTTACTAGTGCCTTAAGACAATGACTTAATGAGTCTTTCACCTTTATATAGTTTTATTTAGAATTGTACAAACATTTTAAAAGATATCACCACATTATTATGAGTTTTTACTTTCCTAGGAACCAATGTCAAATCCTATTTTTCATTAGTGCACGTAAAGTTGCATATAAAATGTTTAGTTAAAACTCAACATATCAAAATATATATATATATATATATATATATATATATATATATATATATATATATATATATATATATATATATATATATATATATAATATTGATGATCAATTTAATAACCCATTAGAACTAAGTGAGTATATAAGACAATATTGAAATTAAACGTGTACTGAAACCAAATGGGTCTATAAGACCAAACTTAATCTCCATAGAATTTGTAGGATTATTTTTTAACTTATTAAGCACATTTATAATAACATTGATTTTGTTATAAGAGACTTGATAGCCTCTCAAACCTTAGATTCTTTTAATCAGTTTAATCTCACATTTAAAATCTTTTAATTTCTATAAATAATGAAGTTTTATTCGGCCTTCCTTACTCACCCAACTCGAAACCTGAGAAAAAAAGCAATGTCCAAAAAGTAAAATGAAGCAGCACATAACTATCTTTTTTTTTTTAAACAGAAGTTTACAACCAAGTCAAATATTAAGTTTTAAAATCCTCCTTTTAATTTTCTAAATAAATAAATACAGGAAAAAGACATGCAAACTATTTATAATTCAAAATACTAATTGCATCAAATTTTCATACAAAACTTGTGTATATACATATTATAATATTCTTAAAAGTTAAAAACAATTTTCTCGATGAAAACAAAACTTAGATAAATCAAAATGGTCATTGATATTTTTTGTAATTTACTAAAAAAAAGTGTAGATAATTGGAAAATACCTTATCAAATATTTTTAATATTATATTTAGGGTTAAATATGTTTTTAGTCCCTAAACTATCAAACAATTTGTTTTTAGTCCCTCTTTAAGATACATTTTAGTTCTCCTCTTTAAGAAAACCTTAATTTTTTGTCCTAAAAAACTAACACCGTTAAAAACCAGCTGAGTTGGCTGACGGTGTGCCATGTGTGTTCACCGTTTTCCTTCTTAATTCTTGGCACGTGTGATGACACGGATCCACCCTCTACATCATGACCCGCCCCACCTCCATCTACCTCCATCTACCTCCTCGACTTCTCTTGGACTTCTCCTGCTACCGTCCCCCAAATCACCTCACCGTCCACTTCCAAAAGTTCATTCACCACTCCACCCTTACCGGCGACTTCCTCCCACGATACCACGCCAGGGAAGAGGCTGAGCAGGTCATGTTCGACTCCCTTGACAACCTCTTCGCCAACACCCGCGTCAAACCCAAGGACATCGAAGTCCTCATCGTCAACCCCACGCCCTCCCTTTCCTGCTTTACTCTCTCTCTTTCTTTCTCTAAACTTTTGTTTACCAAGTTTTCTATTCTACCTAGTTGTAGAGGAGAAACCGGAAAAAGGCTTGGAAAAAAATCAGAGTTTTTAACTTACACTCTTTTGAATGGACAGTTATTGTCATTCAGCTGTTGATCTCACGGGTTAGTTAATCATGTATGTTTTGGCTAATTCTGTACTTGTGTTTTTTCCCATTTATTCATTTTACTGTGAGATGTTCCTCACTACTTTGAGAAAAATTGAATAAAATATCAAAAGGATGTTTTAATTTTTAATTGGAAATTCCATATATACTTGATCCTTAATTCTATAAAGATACAAATTTGGGAAAAGGTAGAGATTTTGGTGTTTTACTTACTCGCTTGAAATTTGAAGATAGATTAGAGAAGAAAGGACGCGTCTTGCAACAAGGGCTTGATTCTTTACTGTAACAAGGGCTTGATTCTTTCCTATCATATATTAACTATAAAATTCAATTGTCTTCTTATGTTTAGCTGGTTTCACCATCCGTTTGTTTAGCTTCCGGCAAGTTGTGCTTTTGACAAAGTACAAAAGACCTTAGTTTTCAACTTTAAGGTGTAGATTGTCCAACACTTCTATATGTTAGAGAATCTTTGGAATCAGGATTGTTTACTCAATTGACTAAAGTTAGAATCTGAGTTTGATACAAGATTTGTAGTGAAAAGGGAAATCAATTTGGTTGTGAAAAGAGAGCTCATATTGTGCAGGAAATCGGCGAAGTGTGCAAATCGTTTGGGTTTTTCCAGGGGTGTAGAGGATGTGTGGTTATGATGAATTATGTATATTTTTGCTTTAAGAAAAAAGGTTTAAAAGTAACATAGAATAAAAATTGAAGCAAGTGATTAATCACGGGGTGGGTGTAGAATTAGTGAGGAAAATGACAGAGGTGGCTCATAGCAGGAGTGATGTCAGAAAAAAAAAATATATGGCATTACACCGTCAGCTAGCTTAGCTGGTTTTTAACGATGTTAGTTTTTTAGGACAAAAAATTAAGGTTTCGTTAAGGAGAGGACTAAAATGTACCTTACTTTGAAAGATGGACTAAAAACAAATTCGCTTAATTGTTTAGGGACTAAAAATATTTAACCCTTATATTTAATACTTCCTTGTAAAAATCAAGTATTTGTATTATTTTTGAAATTTATTTTGGCTAAAAGTAATACTAGGAGTCTTATGATAATTTGTTTTAGATTTTATCTAGAAAATGTTAGAATCATCAATTTTTATATAATTGTTAGTGAAATTATGATTACGTTATTGTAAGTTTACTATTCAAATCCTTTTCAATTTTATGGTATGGACGTTTTGTATTACCTATATCAGTTAGCTTGTATAATTAATTGCTCCTTCACTAATTTTCTTAATTTGTATTACTATTTTTCGATTGGAATTTGATTCTTTTTTCTTCTTTTTCACTTGGACTTCTTTTGTTCTATATATTGTACAAGGTGACATGGAGGCTTGAGAATGAGGACAAACTAAAGAAAAAATTTCACTCTAAAGCTTCTTGCATAGTTTCATATATGTTTAAGGAAGCAAGAAAAGAGGATAAAAAACTTGAATAAATTGAAAATAATTTATTAAACCGCCTTATGAAAAAGTGGAATATATCTCTATATCAATTAAAATGTGATACATTTAAGGGACAAGTGTATGTAGTCGAGCATATGCAAAATTACATGTCACATATGTAAAGCTTGTTCTAATCTACAAGTGTATTCATAAGATATTAATCAACTCAGACAACGATTTGAAACTAGTGTTAGACAGATAAAAATAATTAATTTAAGAAAATTATTAAATAAACTCTAATTTATATATTTATTACTTGATAAAAAAATATTAATTATTGTACCGGTTATAATCACTAGCTACTTTAGCTATTTTTGTGATAATTTTACTCAAAATTGACAAACTAGGTTGCTTTTACTACGCTAATTATTTGATCAATGTAAAAAATTTAAACTTCATATATTACGTGAATTTATATGGATTATAAAACCCATATAATAAGCTAAAATAATTAAAAAAAGTATTTCTATGCATACTATAATGAGGCAATATTCATGTATGTAATAAAACATAGACTACTTTTGAAATCAACTTTCAACGGTAGACTTCTCAAAGCTATCTCAACGGTAGACTTCTATAGCTCTCTTAAACCCAAGCCAACCAACCATCAACCTTCTCCACTATCTCTAAAATACTAAAATTTAAGCTCTATAACATGAAAATGGGACAATGTTGTAGAAAAGTTTTTGAATAATGGAACCTCTCTACCTCTTTTGGCTTTAATTTTACTTAGATAATCGCCATTATCTTAAGGAGCAGTTTTATTGGCGAACGTGAAGACAAGAGGGTAGTTCTGCTGACATGTCTTTTTGCATTATTCTTTATTTTCACACGCAAACGTAATTCCAATCACAAATTCTATAATTCAATGCATTCTCTTTCCATATTCAAGATTTACGTGAGCATTAGCCAGATCAAAATTTCTTTATGGGGTGAGAAGAAGAATGGTGCAAAGATTATTGTTCTTATTGCTGATAAAAAAAAATCTTATTTATAACTCTGCTTTATCGCTACAAATGACTTTGCTTGATGCTTTATTTGACTCAAGATACAAATACATTAAGAAGAAAAAAAGAAGAAGTAGAACTGTATAATGTGCAGATTTTTTTGTGTAATGGAAAAAACTAATTATGTTTACAGACTTCACAGATTTATGAAGGACAATAACCAAAGATGAAGGATCAAATTCAAAGAAAAAACAAATGAAAGAATGAAAAATATCTGGGTATTTGATTATCTTGAAGAAAATTCCTTCTGTCAGGAAACTGGAGATGCAGAAGTGGATGTCAAGCTGCAAAAGAAAAAGAAGAAATTATGTAAAGTTATAAACTAAAACGACGCACTTAACCATTTGAGCAAGATAAACAAATTAAGAAGAAATCTTACTCTAGAATCTCTTTCCAGTAGGAACCGCTTGCTTCATCATCTTCAATGAGAAACTTCTCCCAAGCCTCAAAAGTCGTAGAGAAAGGTGACTCTGTGGACTTTTGTGATTCGTTATAGTTGCTCTCCATTTTGTTGAAGGTAGTTGTCCTAGGACACGAAGCAACTAACGGTGGAAGTAAATTTTCTGCTTGATTTTGTTGTGAAGTGTTAATGTTTTTGGTATAACTACGAACTTCTTGATGATTAGTTTCATTTTCTTTTTCTATCCCTGATTTGAAGATGTTCTGCTGAGAATATTCACTGGGTGTTTGAGAGAATGGATCGGATATGTTGTTAGCAGTAGGGTTTGGATATTCTGGACCTCTGAACATTGGATCTCTCACTTGGAGGGTGTTTGTTCCATGGAGGAATGTATCAAATGTCGGTGGGTTGAGAATTTGATTGTCTACGAGGTAAGGATTAGTCATGCTAATCAATGAAGTGCTGTTCATAAGTTGCAACATATTTTGTAGCACTTGTAGTTTGGCTAATTGAGTGACATCTGCTTGTAAACCGGTAGGGTTGGTCCAAGGACTCATTGATGTGCCCAAATTTGACATGCCAAGCAACTGGGAAAGATTCATCAGATGATTGAAGTCAGTTCTTGGCCTGTGAGTTTCAGGATCAATACCCATGTGGAGAAGCTTTTTTCTTATGGTGGTGTTCCAGTAATTCTTGATCTCGTTATCAGTTCTCCCTGGAAGACTTGTAGCAATCTTTGACCACCTACAAATTGATCATAAAAATGAATTAGGGTTTCAACTTAATTTACATAACAAGAAAAGAAGGTATCTCAAATTTATCATGCTTCACAATACAAAGGAACAAGGCATATTCATACTTGTTTCCAAGAACTGAATGAAGGTTGATGATCAATTGCTCCTCCTCTTCAGTTAATTTTCCTCTCTTAATATCTGGTCTTAGATAATTTTCCCACCTCAACCTGCAGCTTTTTCCGTTCCTATTTAGACCAGCATGCTTTGGAAGTGTTCTCCATGTTCCTCTTCCATGTTTGCTAATATAATCCATTAGCTTTTCATCTTCTTCCGGTGTCCATGGCCCTTTCTTAACATTACTCTCGTTACTGCTAGGTGACCTACCCATTAGGCAGGGACACAACAAATGTTCTACGACAAAAAAAGTAGAAGCAAATAACAGGTACAAGTTTTTGGGAGAGTTTGACAAGGCATAGGTATGTCCTGGTATTGTTATATATATGGTGTTTGGTGCATGCAATTCACGAAATGAGGTCATGCATTACCTTATTTCTGTAGTGATAATATTATCTTGACATTAAAGTATCAGAATATTTTATCACGTGACACGTGATCAGAGACTAAAAGCTTTAGACCATGGGAATTTCCATATTTCACTTTGCTTGTATCAGTGCCTAGCAATATGAAAAATAAAAAAAACATTAACCCTTTCTGTTTCTAACCTCGATGTTTCGGCATTCATTCCTATCATGCGTAATTCTCAAGTTTCTTATTAATTTCGTCATGAGTGTGATAATCTTTTGTCATGTTCTCATCATTTGAAATTCTCGCAATGTCAGCTATATTTATATATTTCTATGCAGCAGCCACAACTGCATCTCAGTGTCCTCATTATGAAATTTATCACCTTTTCACCTAAAATTCATTCAAATTGCTCTAGGAAATGAAACAAAAACCTCCGAATTGAAGTTGCTACCTATGTCAAAGGACCCAAAAGTGAGTTTGAAGAGGTCGAGTATAAGAATTGAAATTCATTATTAACTTTATATTATGTTGTTAGTATTTTGAGGTCAGGAATAGTTGATGGAATAGAAAAAACATAGAGATAGTGGAATGTAAAGAAAATGAGGACATAGTAGAACTTGAAAGTATTGGAAGAAGTGTTGTAGTTGTCTTAGTTGTGGTAGATGTTATCATGCATGAAATGGTATAATACATAGGTATTTATAGATTTATAAATTATTCTAAAATATGTTAGCCACAACTTATGTAGAATATATTTTTATCTATGTAGGATGTTCTTAATTCTTTCTTCCTATCTTAAGTTTTTCTACAATATTCTAGAATTTTTATTACATTTTAATACTTCTTAGGATTTTCTATATTTTTCTAGAATTTGCATTACACTTTAATACTCCTCCTTGATGCAAATTCGGTAACTCCAAGCATTGCGCGCAGTAGTTAAAATCTTGGTCTTGGTAACACCTTCATAAAAACATCTGTAATTTGATCTTTTGTTGGACAGTACTTGAGTTGAATTTGTTTAGTTGTCTCTTCATCTCAAATGAAGTGATATTTAATAGCCATGTGTTTTGTTTTTTGATGATGGACTAGAATTTTTTTGCTATTGTTATTGTCGACTTGTTGTCATAATAGATAATAGTCGCGGTCTATCCTGTGGTTCACCCATTTCTTCAAGTATTCTTTGTAGCCATATTACTTGACTTGTGGTTTCAATAGCTGTTACATACTCTGCTTCTGCTATTGATTGTACAACGGTTGCTTGCTTCTTTGATGCCCAAGATAAAATACATGATCCTAGTGAGAAAGCGTATCCTAACATACTCTTCATGACGTTCATTGATCCTATCCAATCACTATCTGTGTAGCCAATCATCCTTAAGTTAGTCATGGTTTTGTACCATAGACCAAACTCCTTTATGTCTTATAGATATCTTAAAATTCTTTGTCCTACTCCATAATGAATCTGACTTGACTTTTGCATGAATCTTTGTAGCATACATAGTGTCTGGTCGTGTGGCTATGAGATATAGAGACTTCCAATCAAACTCCTGTAATGTGATGCATCTATCTCTTGTGCTCCATCATATTTTTTTGTAGCTTCTCATTTACCAATGGAGTAGCGACATGTTTGCAATCATTCATATTAAACTTCTCGTTTACCAATGGAGTAGAGCTTCAATATGTTTCTTTTGAGAGATAAATATACACTCTTTTTGTTGTTTCACCTTTATACCGAAGAAATAGTTCATGAAGTCAAGATCGGTCATTTCAAATGTCTTCATCATGTCTTCTTTAAATTCTTTCGTCATAAGTATTTACAATTAAGTGATTGCTTGTGTGCCCCCTTCTTTATAAGATATGCTTTAAAATCCTTTTTATATGCGTCGAGTGTCATCTAAATCATTTTACACATCACTCTATTTATTTATCTTTAATAAGGACCTAAATATAATTTGAAAAAACTAATTTTTTAGGTTGAAGTTCGATGACAAGTTGACGTCATGTTGGATGTCGATTTCGAAGGTCAACTTATGTTGACATTAAACACTCGGCATTGGAGAAGTAGTTTGGTGGCACATGTGTAGAAAGGTGAATCAACTCAATAACTCAAAGATGAATGTGATTATGTGCAAGGACCACCTCCTATCCCTAGGAGAGACTCGCGTTGTCGTCACCTGTGCTTCTGATCATCCTCCTCAAAGGAAAATATTGCATTGGAAAAATGGACCAGTCGCCATTAGCGAGTCCACCACCCCTTTGTCGATGATCTGTTTGTGGCCTCATGTGAGATAGAGGGTGAGATCTAAACCTGTAAATTTGGCTCCCCGTACATGATTTGTTCGTAACCTATGTGGATTGAGGCCAGAAAAACCTACAGGACCAAAAAGTCCCCATAGAAAAAAATCCACAAAACCAAAATATCTAAAAAAATTCTTGTAGACCAAGGTTAACCCATAAGTATTTTTTTATAGAAAAATTTTCATTTTGATTACAAGAAAAAAATGTAATTAACTTCTAATTCTTTTACAAATCTAAGTGCTTTTAAAATACAAGATAGTAATTTTAGCACATAGAAAAAAAATTGAATAAAAATCTTTATCTCAATTTTAAAATATAATAATATTGATTTTTTTTTGTATATTATGATTTAACACGAAACTTCTATCTTTATGTTTAAATTTCTAATCATGTTGATTTTCTTCTTTATAAAATTAAAAGAAATTATTAAAATGTTATAAAAAAATTTACTTTTATTAAATAAACAAGTCATTTATACTTTTTAAAATATTTATTTGATTTTAAAGAAATTAAAACCTAATTAAAACAAAAAAGTCATTTTATTTATTTAACATGAACAAATTTTTTGACAAAAATCACGTTTGGATAGACAATATATTAGAAGTGATAATTTAATTTTTCTTACACAAAATTTAGTAATTAATAAAATCATTAAATGTTTGACATTATATTTGAAATGTTATTTCATACATGAAGATGGTTATATATGAATATGATAAAAAAAATATAAAAATATATATTTTATTTAATATATGAAAATTCAAAAAATATGAAGTGTTATTATACATTTTATTTAATAACATAATAATAATAAGTATGATAAAAAAGTATTGATTAAATATAATGAAATTACAACATATTAAACTATCTAATAAAATATATACTTTTATATGTATATATAAACGATATTGTTTTTAAAAATGAGTTAAAATTTTGTAGTGAGACTAAACTTATCTTAAACCTGACCTTCTCTCACTTGAGAGTGGAATATGGGGTTGGAGCTTTTTTTTGGCTCCCCTTTTGAAGATTTTTCTAAAAGAAGTTTTTTTAAGAATGAGTTAAGACTCGTCTATGAACCATGAGTCAAGTTGACAACTGTCATGAGACTAGCTAGTGTTAATCTTCTTAACTTCTTAAGACAAATTACATTTATATCATTAATAAACATAAATAAATAAAGTAATGTGCAAAGTGATTTTATACTAGAATCAATAAATGAAGACACATAAAAAGGATTTTAAAACTCATTATAAAGGAGCACAAAAGTAATGACCTTAGAATCATGCACTCTCTCTTTATTGTATTATTTATAATTTTAACATTGGTAATTAGTCCAAGTTTTCATTTATAATATATATTATATATTGTCTTTTTTTTAAAATTTATCCTCACCTTAATTACTCCATTTTGAGAGGAGAGATAATGATTAAAGTAGATGTAGAGAATGAGACAATTTAAACGTAAAAATACAATTTTATTTATGTATTTTTAATACATGTGTAAAAATATTAAAATTGGGACGAAGCTAGTATTTTAAGAATAACTAGTTTTAAAATTATGTCTACGTCCTTATTGATGTTAGTTTGTGTTTTTATTAAAAGATAATTATATAATGAGAGAAAAAATGATAAATATATTTTTATGTTTAGAATTAAGTTTTGAATAGAATCTAACCTTAAAAATAATTCATAGGTTTAGAAAAGTTACTATATCTATAAAAATATAAATAATATAATTTGTAAAAGTATAAAAGATAAAACATGTGTAAAACTATAGTAGACTTTCTGAACATTAGTGCAAAACGGACTTTAGATGTATGCTATTTTAGGCTTTTAACGTCTGAACTTTGTCCGACGTCTATATGGGTGATGTTAATGAGACGTCGGACCCTTTACGTCAGACATATTTATAGACATCGAACCTATATAGGTTAGACGTCTATATATGTCAGACCTATATATGTCAGACGTCCCTGAGGTTGCTCCTAACTCATGGTAATTCGAGTTTACAACTTTATATTTTAGTTGAAGAGAATGTATTGTACATTTTTTTTGGATGGTTTTAAAAACGTAGTGGAGGGAATTGGAAGAGTGCAAAACGTAAGAAATCGTCGCCGAAGAACGCCGCCCAAGGACACGAGAATAACTGCACCAAAACCCAACGAAAACACATTTTAATCGGTTCAAATTAAAGATAATGCATCAAAGAGTGATGTAATTAGAGTAAAATTAATTTAAAATGGTGCAAAAGTGAGAAAATGAACCTGAAAAGCGTAACCCGTAGAGAGAAAACGCGACGAAGATGATGAACAATGAGTGTGCGTAATGGTTGTCTCGCGTTCACGATGTTTTAATGCCGACATTTAGACGTCGGTTCCCCAATAACAGATGTCTAAAGTGCTTTAGAAGTGAGAGTGGCGGGATCAGACGTCTAAATGGAGTCAAAAAGTGACTTTTAAAATTTCTGGGTTGTGTATTTAGACGTCGATTCCCCCAATAACACACGTCTAAAGTGCTTTAGAAGTCGGAGTGACGGGATCAGACGTCTAAATGAAGTCAAAAAGTGACTTTTTAAATTCTTGGGTTGTGTATTTAAATGCCGATTCCCCCAATAACAGACGTCTAAAGTGCTTTAGAAGTAGAAGTGGCGGGATCAAACATCTAAATGGAGTCAAAAAGTGATTTTTTAAATTCTTGGGCTACGCATTTAGACGTTGGTTCCCCCAATAACAGACGTCTAAAGTGCTTTAGAAGTCGGTTCCCCCCATAACAAACGTATAAATAGAATAAAAAATTATTTTTTTTTAACTTTTTTGTTTAGTTTTGGCGTCTATTCAGGGGAGCCGACGTATATGAGTATTTAGACGTCGGGCCCCTCCATAGCCGACGTCTAAATAGTTGTTTTATTTACGAAAAATGCCACCGGTCATTTTTTACGTTCGATATTTGAGGGTCAGACGTCTAAAGGGTGACGTTAAAGGTCTTTTTGCACTAGTGAAAAGTATAAAAGATATGCAGAAATATGTAGAGTTGACCCACTAAAATTATAAATTAGTGTATGAATAGATTGATGTAACGTGAATTGCTAGATTCGTATAATCAATACATTGACAAACTCATTCAATATGTATTGTTAGATTCGTCTAATCAGTATAAAAAACATTCGTCTAATATATATAGTTAAACTCGTTTTATTAGTATATAGAAAAATTTGTGTAATATATATTACAAGACATTTAAGATACTTTGTCAACAAAATAAAATGGTAACAAGGTAAATTTACAAGTATCTTCTTATATTATAACAGATTAGTAAAAATCTATTTATATAAAAGCAAATTAGCATCTTTATAAATACTCAAAATTAGTTATAAATGCCCTTTAAAGTGTTATATTTATCACTAAAATTTGTCATGATATCATATTATAAATGTTTGCTAAATACTATAAGAAATTATGAATTTAATGATTCAATTTTATCATCAGAAAATATCCATTGATAAAACATAATTTATTATTGAATTTTATAATTTTTTTATTGATAAGTAATGGATCTTTTGGTAAATTAAATTTTTTATTACTCACAAAAATATTTGTCGGTAAAATTTATCCATTAATATAGAAAGATATTTTTGTCGATAAATTTTGTTAGTAAAATGAACGTGAAAGTTCTTGCATTGGATTTTAATCAATTTTCGATAAAATTTATTGATAAATAAATATTTTAAAATTAAGTCAATAAAATTCATATGTAATTGAAATTTTTAAAATTTATTTGTAATTAATTTTTTTAAAAAAATTATCGATAAATTTGTCAATAAAATAAATATCAAATTTTTGAAAAAAATTAACGAGATATTTAACAAGAAATTTTATAAAAGTAGGGGAAAGAGAGACATATGTAACAAGAGTAGCAACAACGGCTACTATGATAGTAATAATGAGAAATGAGAAGAGGAGGAGGAGTCATGATGATAAATGAGGAGAAGGAGAAAGGGGAGGTGTAGGAAAATAAGACGGTGTGTGATGATAGAGTAATATCATAAATAAGTGGAGAAGAAAAAAAAAAGAATAAGAAAAAACAGAGAAAGAAGCTAACAATGTGAAGAAGAGAAACAAATTGCAATACCGATTATCAAAATTTTATTAGTAATTATCAACATAATTATTTTGACAAATTTGATTAGTTGGTAATTATCAACAATAGTTTTTATGCGACAATAACTTTTTGCTATTAATAATAATGTGTCACTAAGTTTAATTTAGTGACATCTTTTCATTTATCAACTAATTTTGTTATATTTTTTGGGTGAAAAAGTCTTTTTAATGTTGAGTTAGTTAGTTATCAAATCAAAATGAATAATGTGAGCTATCTTATATATAATAATAGTGGCAGAGCGTTGCTGAAAAAAATTACTTTAAAATTGTTTAAAAGTAGAAGAAAAATGTTTGGGTGACTATCCTACAGTATGAACCTACTTTATTCAGTCCACCTAATTAAGCTGCTGATATTTAAGATTGGTTCTTAGGAAATTTCTCACAGAAAAAGAGTGCCCTCAATTAATTTAAATAATATTTAGTATGTAAAATTCTGCGATTAATTTTATTTGAATTTGACTTTGACTTGGGAATGTTAATTATCTAATATCATTTTCGTTGTCAAATTCGTCGACGACTTATGTTTCAAAGTCGTGATTAATACTATATACTATACAGTATGACCACAACAGATAAATGATTTGGTTTTATTGTAGACCACTTTAGGGGACTTTTATACACATATAGCTATTAGAAAAACAAATTACCCAACCCAAGTTAATATAAATGACATTTTAAAATTACATTTATAAAGAAAATAAATTATTACCTCATTTAAAATTTCTTTTCACATGCCATAAATAATAAAACATAAATATACCAATAAATAAACAAAATTTCAATTTTTATTCTAAAATATAACTTAGTATCACGTTACAACTTGTTATAATTGAGAATAAAAAAGTAGTAATACATTCTTAATTTGAACAAAACATTTATAATATATATGAAATGTTAAATCAACGTCAACAAATGCCTGTAAAATATAATAATTCATGAAATATTTAGTTTTCGAAATTTGAACTTAACATTAGCACTTCCCTTCTAAATTCAATAATAATAATCTCTTTTTTAATTAACGAAAATGTATAGCATAATATAATTTTGCAGCTAAACTAACAATAACATAAAATTTACAAATACACATAATAATATTAAATCTACAAAATACATAAAAGAATTTAAAATTGAGAAATAATATTTTGAAACATATAAAATTTTTATTTAACGTAATTTTTTTTACTTTTTATTTTTTTATAATTATTTTATCCTTAAAATGTATATGAAATAAATATAAATATATGTAATCCTATTATTTTTCTATAAAATTACAACTAAAGTAACATACATGCAACATGTAAGTATTTTTAATTTTTCTGGTAGAGGAAAGCTGGAATCTACCTGTGTAAAACTAGATTTGACCAAAGAAATAGAAGTAAATAATGATTTGATAGGAAAAGTGTTAGGCACATAATCTTATAATCCTGTTAGAATTATGAAGCAATGCACATCTCTGAAAGTTTTATTATTGTTTTTTGAGATAGGGTGAATGTCAATGTCATTTGCACAATTTGTTAAGTTCAGCAGTTTTGTAAAACTCTATGGATGGTAGATATTAAGGTAAAATCTATGTCCAGTGCGTTCAAAAGTAAATAATTTAATGTTCCAAATTAATCATTATTGCCCACTTTGATTATTTCAAGGATTTGTTTTCCTTAATTTCATAATATGATTCTTAAAGATCAAATAAAACTGATCCCAAATTTTGTAAGTATAAATTGAAGTTCTTTTATTTTTTATCATGATAAAACAATATAACATATTTAATGTTTTATTCTATTTATTTACATTTTTTATAATAGGTATAATTTAATTGTTTTAAAATGTATTTTTAATCATGGATTTAATGTAATTTTAAGTTTTTTCTTTTTATTTATTTATTTTTTGATAATTTTTTATGTGATGATAAAGGATTAATGTAACATAATTTTATGTTAAAGTTTTATATCATGATATTTTATAGAAAGAGTTTCATTAATAGTAGTCAATTATTATTTTCAATAAAGTATGTTGTAAGATAAAAAAGATATCTGAATTATGTTACACTTTATTTGAATCTAATTAAATTATATCGATTTCATTTAATTTAATTTAATTAAAAAGTAAATTCAATTTAGATTTAATTGTATTTAAATTGAATATTGTTGCGGGTGGAAGCAAACTGTTTTTCCAAAGAAGGAAAAACGATCATACTTTAAATTAAATTTGTATTTATAATTTTTTCTATAAATTTTTAATTTAGGATTCGTCTAATAATGAATCAAGTGCTCTTAAACTTGATTACTCAAATATTTACGCTAATTAACTATTGCAATGGTTTTAATTTGCTAGACATTAACAGATCATCAACAAATTATGCATAATTAACTGGTCAATTAGCAAAAACTATGTCCGATCGTTTAAGTATAACTAATCGGTTGGTTGGAGGTGTCCATATACATACTCTACAAATATATATATATATATAAAAAAGAAATCTAACTAATATTAAAATAAATATTAAGTATAAAAATTAATCTATTTTATTAAATTTAAATTGAATCTGGATTGAATTTAAAAAAAAAGCAATCTATATTTACCCTTACTAAAAATTGTTAAACATAAAGTTACGTTAATTTACGTTGAGAATATTAATTTTTATAAATTTTATTTTTAAATTCATTTTCAAATTCTTTTAAAACAAGAATCAACTTATTTTTAAATCTTTTTAAATTCATACACTACCAGTCCTTCAAATCAACGAACACATCCAAGATCTACTGTGTTAGCAAATTCTTTTCGAAGTAAAAGCTTTGTGACTTGTGCATCTATCTGAATATGAAAATTTAAACTATTATTATTGAGAAACGGTAGAAGTTGCAGTTTTTCACAATGCAATATCATAAAGTCTATATAACCTAGGATGTTTTGGATTTTCCTATCACGCGTAATTCTAAGGTTGACAATTAATTTTGTCAGCAGTTCGTCATTTCTCGTAATTTGAAATTCTTGCAATGTCAGCTATATTTATAATAATTCTAGGCAGCAGCCACAACTGCATTTCAGTGTCTCATTATGAAATCAATCACCTTTTCACCTAAAATTCATTCAATTTTCTCTCAAGTCAGCAAAGCTGTTGCAAAGTTCTTAGGTATCTACATGTATAGAGGGAATTAATATATGTGTTTCGGTGTCTTTGACTGGGTTCGAAGTTAACGCTGGAGGAGTTGCAAACTAGTCGAGCTCTGTTATGTACCAATGGATTCGGTTACAGATTGGACGGCTCTGTTGTGGACTGGTCAAACTCTCTCGCAGATCAGATGGTCTCCATTGTTGACCTTCCTTGTTCTCCAACGTCTCCCAGTCATTTAGAACAACTCAGTGAATACTTATAAAAAGTATTTTGAATTAAAAGCAGTAGATGACACTTCAGTTACAAGTATTGTAGTCTACTATGAATATGAATATATTATAGAAATAAACTTGGGAGTTATCAAAATAATTATTAAGAGAATAATATTTATTGTATTGAGAAAGAAAGAACTAGGAAGTTATTCTCTTATGTTTTACATTCATAATAATATATTATTTAAAATAACTGGAAACATTATGGTTAATAGACAGGTCTAATATTAATCTTATAAATTGTAAGTTTTAGAAGAAATGAAAATACATCAGAAATATATTTAGAAATATCTAAGTGAGTATCATTTTCTAACAAACTAACATAGGAGTTGAGAGATCCGAGGTGTCTAAACGAGGAAGAGATAATGAGAAAGAGATGACCAGTCTAAGTAATAGTATTTTCTTGTCTAACTAACAAATAAAGTCAATTTTGATTATTGAAGTGTGTCTGATGAGAGTCTTTATTGAATTCTAAGACATTCATGTTGTCGCTTCCACACTGGGAATAATTTGGACATAAGAATAATCATAATGTCAAAGAATTGTTTTGACAACGCAAATATTTGTAATTATAAGTTTAAAAACATTAGTATGTTTGTTTTGATTTACTATATGAATGTCTCGTGAAATACACAAATACAACATATGTTTAAGATGTTAGAAAGGAAAAATGCATAATTAAAAGTAAGGAAAATTACCTTCATGGATACAAAGACTCTAACAATTATATATCAAATATCTATAGCCAAAACCAATATCATGTCATCTTGAATCACTTGGTGGTAGATGGCTGAACCTAATGTGTAAACTTGCCTAATGCCAAAAAAACTATGAGAATAAAGCAAATACAAACCAAAACATATAATTGGAATAAAATGGCCAGCAAGTGTTAGGGGATCATCAATGTACAACTTGTAGTCAACATAAACATCAACACAAACCTCCTTTTATCCATTAGGAGCAATATAACATCCACACACCTGCAAGCAAAGATGGTTGTAGTTTACTTTCTCATATTCAAAGGCTTTATTCCCCTTAAGTATAACACACATCAATTGAATTGAACTTATCGATCTTAATTATGTGTCTACTAATATTGATTTTAAAATAAAATAATCTATCTCAGCACTGCACAAAAGATTGGACTAGTGGGTCTGGGACTACATATTTTTAATTTTAAAAAACATTACTAAAATAAATTCAGAAACTAAAATTGTATATACCAGGAAACAGAGGAAAAAATGTAATTAAACGAAATTATTTAAAGTCATCTTATATTTTTACAACAGTTTCCAATACGTGTGATATTTTCTGGCCAAGCACTAGCCCCGGAATCCACGTCATTCTTTCTAAGTGTGATGAAAATAAAATTACAAACAAACCTTGTAACATAAAAAAGGTGAACACCCAAATTAGTGCAGATAAAAGAGTTCATTGGTCTTTTTTGCTGTCAATCAAAATGTTCTTGTACATGCTGTTCATGTTGTTGAAGGCTGACTAATTTGTAGTATGCTCCATCCGTGATTTCTACAAGTCTTGCATGAATCCCTCGCTGAATTATCTTTCCATCCTCTAAAACTGCTATTTGGTCTGCATTTTTTATTGTGGATAGCCTATGTGCCACTATAACTGTTGTTCTGTTCTGCATCAATTTGTCCAGAGCTTGTTGCACCACACGCTCTGACTCCAAATCCAGTGCACTGGTGGCTTCATCTAGCAGCAAAATTTCAGGGTTTTTCAGAACAGCCCTTGCAATAGCTACCCTTTGCTTCTGGCCACCAGACAGTTGAACTCCTCTCTCACCTACTTTGGTGGAGTAGCCCTCAGGAAGAGCACTGATAAAGCTATGAGCATTGGCAAGTTTAGCTGCTTCAATCACTTCACCTTCTGAAGCTCCTTCCTTTCCATAAAGAATGTTTTCATATATTGATGTTGCAAAAAGAGCAGGTTCTTGTTGCACTAGACCAATATGTTTCCTAAGGGATTTCAACTTGAGTTTCTTGATGTCTTTTCCTGTAAGAATTGGATGAATCGCTGTTAGAAGAATGTTTTGTCATTTAGACATTGACATTACATAATGGAATGAGATTGAGTGGCTAAAGCAAAGTTGTTCAAACATCTTACCATCAATCATCACCTTCCCAGATGTTGGATCGTAAAATCTGAGTATAAGGGAGATTACTGAACTTTTACCACATCCACTATGCCCCACAAGGGCAATATTCTTTCCTGCAGGCACTGTGAGATTGAAATCATTGAAAATAACCACGTCTGGCCTTGAAGGATAGTTGAAACGGATTCTTTTTAACTCAATTGTTCCTTCCACTGTCTTCAACTCTTCTCCAACATCACCTAATATTCCTGTCTTTCTATCCATCACTTCGAAGATGGATGCAACCATTTGATTTCCTTTCAAAAGATCAGGTGCCAGTGCTAAAGTCTCCCCCATAGCTAGTGCTGTTACAATCAAAACCATGAACGACTTCATAATTGATTTGAAGCTAGAAAGCTCTTTCTCCATCAACACAGATCCATACCTGCAAAAGGTATACAGTTCAAACTCTCAGTCTTGTAACTTATTAATATAATTATTTAAGTTAAAGTTTGTTTACTTTTTGGTTCCCACCTATGAGTAACACATATATGCTATTAAACCAAAAGAGAAGCAAGAGAACGTACCACAATGCAAGGCCATAAGATGAGAAAATAAAGAACTGGGAAATGCCATAGAATATGCCAGCAATTTGACCTCTATTGAATGAACGCTTTGAAGGCTCCACAAGCTCATTAGCATAAAGGTCAAGGACCTTTTGTTCAGCACAAAATGCAGCCACAGTGCGGATATTACTCACAGCCTCCCCAGCCAACATGTTGGCTTTTAGATATGCTTTGCTCAAGTTGCCACCAAAGCCTTGCATGAATAGTTTCTGTAATTTTGGCACCCAGTTGTTAAAAAACACAAATAAATGTACTAACTTGGTAGTGAGAAATATGGAGCTAGAGGAAACCTCGCTAATGTGACCACTAATGATCAAAGGGTACGTGGCTAGTACAACAAGCGTGATCCTCCAGTTCAACATGAAGGCAATAATAAATGAAGCAACAACCAGACCAACATTTTGCAGAAGAATTGTCGAACGATCAACAATTATAGTTCTTAAAAATGTTGCATCGGTCTCTAAACGTGATGAAAGCATAGAACTTGTGTTGTTTATGTCATCAAACCAACTAATTTCACTCTTTAAAATAGCTGCACCCGGATATAAAAGTGAAGTTAGTAAAAGAAAGTTCATCACACCATAACCTATGATAGCTATACTTTTGTTTAGCTGTTCTTATTTTAGAATCAGCAGAACAAGTGTTAACACTTAAAAAGTAAATCATGCATCTTAATAACAAAAGAATTTTATTCTTTTAGATTCAGTGTAAAGATTTTTACTTTCAACTAGTAAAAATGCCCAACACTTGACTTTTAACTATCACTGTTATTTCAAATAGGAAGATTAAAAGGAAACATTTCTTAGGAAGACAAGAACAAAAATGGAAGGGCGAGTCATAAACTCAATCAGAATATCACAATTACCGGAAAACATTTTTTCTCTTGCACGAAGGGTAAGTCGTTCTCCCATGATTCCAAAGGAAAGATGTTCAATGGCATGGGCTGTGATGGTCAAAACTGCTGCCCCACAGAAGAGAAATGCAATTTTTTTCACTTCATGACGTGTTGTGTCCCAATCCATGTAATAAGATACAAGAGCATGAGAGATTCCAAGAGCAAAGAGTGGCATTTGTGCTCCAGCAATAAATGCACCCAAGGTTCCACAAACACCATAAGGCCAATCAGGACCAATCATGGAATATAGTCTTTTTACTGATACATGCCTTGAACTTCCAACACTTTCTACTCCATCACCAAAAGCCCGGCTAGTAGATTCTTTGTCTGAGCGAAAACTACCACGAAAGCTTGTTGTGCGGGATGACGACTCTCCTAGGCGCCTTACGTTACAATCAGAGTAAACATAAACATAAGGAACATGCTGATGGTATGTTATTCTAGAGGAACATAGGTATAAAGGTGACAGAAACAAGTTTAAAGTAAAAGTTTAATAGAATCATTTGCAACAACTTTCTCCAATAGATGAATGCCAATGCCATAAATTGATAAGATTAAGTTATCTGTAATAAGTACCTTGATGAGCCTCCCAAGTAAGGATCCACAGAAAAGTGGCCTTGAGAAAAGGCTGTTTCTTGGATTTGAACAAGAGATGCATATACATTATTTGGGTTGGAAATGAGTTCTTCGTGATTGCCTATTTCCACCACCTTCCCTCCCTCAATAACAACAATCATATCTGCATTCCTAATGGTAGAAAGTCTGTGTGCAACTATCACGGTTGTTCTACCAACCATGACACGATCAAGTGCCTCTTGTACACTTTTCTCAGACTCTGAATCCAGAGCACTGGTTGCTTCATCTAGTAAAAGGATTGATGGATTCTTAACTATGGCACGAGATATTGCAATCCTTTGTTTCTGTCCCCCGGATAGTTGTATCCCTCTCTCACCAACCTGCAAAAGAAATTGAATATCATACTAAACAATATTCTTAAAGCGGGAAAAGAAATTTCTTTATGCAGAGACAATGAAAAAAAATTGATAGAAACATGTTGAAATTTCTTTATTTTATGTTAAAATGATAAAGGTGGATTCTTACCTGAGTATCTAATCCATCAGGAAGATTGTTAATGAAAGACTGAGCATCAGAGAGCATCACAGCTTGATTTACTTCTTCAAGAGTGGCATCATCTTTTCCGTACAGTATGTTTTCCCTGATGCTTGTAGCAAAAAGTGCAGGCTCTTGATTAACCAGCCCAATCTGTTGCCTAAGCCATTTGAGATCAAGTTCCCTGATGGTGTTCCCATCTAATAGTATTTCACCAGAAAGTGGTTCATAGAAGCGCTCAATCAATGATATAACTGTGCTTTTTCCGGAACCACTTCCTCCCACCAGAGCTAAAATTTTCCCTGGAGGAATCTCAAGACAAAAGTTGTTGAAGATAACCACATCAGGACGAGATGGATAACTAAAACAGACATCTTTAAATTGGACGTGACCTTCCAATTTGCTTAACTTTTGACCATTTTCTGAGCTGACTTTGCTCATGGTGTCCCTCTCTATCATCTCAAAAATGGGATAAGCTGATGCCTTTGCCCTGATAAATGCAGAAATATCTGGTGCTGCCTGACCAAGTGACCTGAGATTCAAAACATCATACATCATATGCTTTTGAAACATAATCTCAACCAGTAAAATAAAGTACATAGAAGTTGTTAATTAGTAGGATGTTCCTAAGAAAAGGTTTACTTACAGGCCAGAAATGACTACATTGAGCATTGTAGTGAAAGCATCGCCACCATTGGCGATATTCTTGTGAACAACTATGCTATTGAACCAAACAAGGAGAGCCCATGAAAGGAAAAGAACACAATGCATGGAGCCTAATCCCAGACCCTTAGCTAAACCTGCTTTTCGACCATGTCTATATGTGTTCATCAGAGCTGCTTTGTATGACCTCACTGCTCTTTCTTCCCCTGCAAATGCTTGTACCGTTCTCACATTGCCTATCACCTTAAATCCACAAAGAGTATATCATCCTCGTCGTACATATAATGGCTTTTTTACATGCATTTGGAGGGCAATTTTTTAAAACAAAATTTTCCAAATGCTACGTTTTTTACAATTTACCAACAAGGATATACTTGTGCTTCTAGCATAATTTGTTATATTGTATTTTAATACATCTTTTTTAAAATGAAATTATTTTTACTAAAAATATGAAATATAATATCGTAGCCGTTTTAAAATAGCAGGTGGAAAGATTGAATTAAAAGACTAAAATTTGAGAAACAATTTATAAAAAGTAGATGATTTGTATGAAGTCATCATCTAATTTGACTACACATATTACAAGTGAATGATTCTTCATCTTATTTGCTTGCACATATGGCAAGTAAATGTGCACTCTTTCTGTATTACAAATAATTTAAAAATAATAAAACTAAACACTATATATAAGAAAGAAAACTCAAATATATTGTTTTAAAAGTTTTAGATTAAAAATAATATCAATTCAATAAGTGAAATAAATTCAGGGTTTAAACCCTTTAGTTGTTCCTATTTATGTGGAGTTTTCTCATTTTGATCCCCTTCTTATTAGAATTATCAATTGAGTCCTTAAAAGTGTTAATTTGAATCAATTGAGCCCTTGCAGTTAAATTTACTTAACGGGGTTAAGTTTGTGCACAAGTAGAAGGTTGCTGTGTCTATTTTTTAAGACGTGGCATGGTGAGAGTTTAAACGTGGCATAGTGAGACCTGAAATTTGGTAAAATGTAATAATTTAATATTTATGTGGGTAAATGAACAAAAGTTATCTTCCCCAACAACAGAAACCATTTTCAATGGAGAAAAATTCAGCATGAGAGTTCTTTTGCCTTAAGAGATTGGAGCAATTCCTGGCACCCATTTTAGATTGAAGAGGATTCTTGGAGGTCATGGAGTTCACCACATCAAAAGAGCCACCAAAAGCATTGTCAGAAGCACTAGAAGAACCATTTAACATTCAGATCAAACTGATCCGCCCATAAATTCTCTATCCTAAACAAACCCAACAACCCCATTTAACATTCAAATCAAAGCCCACAAAACTGTTCTTCTTCAAGACATTCTCAACAAAAACAATTAACTTTTTTCTTATAATCTGTATTTTAATCCACTCACATTGGTTCCAAATCTCCTACCATACATATTATCCTTCTTTGTTTTAATTTTCTCTAACTAATGTTAATTTTAAAAAAACATACCCTCTTTAATGTGAATCGATTGAAAAATTGGAACCAAAGGTGAATGAAATGATAAGAATGAATATTGATTTTGTTGTTGGATTGTTGATGATACCTTAGAGTTGAAGGGCATTAAGGTAGAAGGTAAAGATGTCAATTTCAGTGTTACAGTGACTAAGAAATGATAAGAATGGATATTGATTTTGTTGTTGGATTGTTGATGATGAGAACCACCATAAGAATATTCATTCTGTTGTTGTGGTGGTGGTCCTTGTGGTAGTTTTTGGGACTAGAAAGACCAGAAAATCTTGAAAAGCAATAAGGGCATACATCAGATTTTGCAGATCAAATAGAAAGTTGAGGTCTTTGAACTCCTTGAGTCTGGCTCTGAACTGAAAAGTACAGACACGAACAGAGATGAGAAGAGGAAGAAAGTAAAAATGTGTGAGGATAGAAAACGAGGATTATTATTTTGTCTTTGGATATAAATTTGCCTTTGTCTTTAGATATAACTCTTGTCGTTGACCACTAAACTCCTTCAACATTGAGGCGCGACAAGATGATGGATGCGTGAAGAAGGTGGCGGTGTAGCGAATGCGCTACTGGCGTTCTCTCGATGGCTTCACGGTTGCAGCGTAACAAGGTGGTGACGATGAGATTGAAGGCTTCGCAATGGCTTTACGGCGGCGACGCTAGGAAAATTAGGTTTGTGATGTTGAAAAAGATGACTCTGACGTAGTATGAGTGATGTGACAAAAACGGGTCACGTCAACATTCTAACCTATGCACAAACTTAACCCCGTTAAATAAATTTAACAATAGAGGCTCCATTGATTCAAATTAACACTTTTAAGAACTCAATTAGAAATTCTAATAAGAAGGGGATCAAAATGGGAAAAACTCACATAAATAAGAACAACTAAAGAGTTTAAACCTAAATTCAGATCACATTTATATAATATTTCTATTTAATTATATCAAGTTCATCTCACACTTAAAAAGAAAATGTATTATAAAAAAATATCCATTATTTAATACATAAACTCATTATCTTAATCTATTAAATTCTACGATTTAATACTTCGAAAGAAAATTATTAGTTTTGATTTATATTAGTTTTAAAAAATTTGAAAACGATTAATTGTAATTACTATTTCATCACTACATAATATATGCATATAATCATATGAAACTAACTGAAACATCTTTTCACGAAAAGCAATTGTTTTATTTAAAAAGAGAATTTTTTAATTACAAATAAGCATGATTAAACTATTTTCTAATTTTTCTTAAAATAATGACTACATTATTTCGTATCAATCGATTTTTCTTTAGTTTTGGCAAACTTCTCCACAGTTTAATCAACCAATTACATTCACTTGAATTATGTATAAAGTATATGTTTAGATGAAAATTTTGGATAAAGATTTTAAGAAAACAAAAAAGAAAGTTCTTACCTCCTCAGCAATTTCACCAGCTCGCACATATGCTTTTCGAACTTTTCCGATAAGGCCAATGGTGACGTAAGCGTAAAGGCCACCAGCAATAGCAATTAAGGGCACAATGGCAAGTGTCACTAAACTTATTTGCCACACTCTCATAAAACCAATGGTAAAGCCTGCGATAAAACGGCTTATGTAGTGCATGAAGTTCCCAACCTGTACGTACACCAATTATAACTTTACCTTATATCTTTAATGATCATTAAACATTAACGGCACACTACTTTTACACAAGCACTTAAAAATGTAAACTGAAGTAAAAACATGATAGTTTTAATTATTTGTGAAAAAAAAGCTAAACTAAAAACTCAAATATAAATAATAAAATGAAATTGTATAGTAACCATAACTTATCATATTTTACATAGATATTTAAAAGAACGCAACTTATAAAATTGTGTAATTTTTCTATTATTTCATCTAACCAAATATCAAACAGTCGTTCTACAGATTATTTTGAATGCGACGGATTGTAATTTAGTAAAAGTGTTTCTTTATAAAAAGGAAGAGTTCAAAAATATGTTTTAGGTTGAAATAATTAAAATTTTAACTATTTGTTTTTAAAGTTTGATCATCTCTAGGTTTTTGTTTTCATTTTTTTTAATTTTCTTTAAGATTTTGGAGCTGATAAATTTATCTTACATTAATTGATTTGAAATTTTGGTATGAAGTAGTATTTTGGACTGAAAGTTAAAGCTTAAATACGATTATTGTGATTGAAGGAAGTTGAGTAGATCTTGAAGTTATTGATAATCCTGATTACGGGGATGTAAGAAATGGTTCAAATGTAAGTTTTGGTCGGTTGTGTAAGAAGTTAAAAATCGAAAAACTTATAATTTTTTTTATCGTTGACTATAAACGATATTGTTGATAATTGAAATGAGTTTAAATATAATTGGATTACTTTGAATTATGATGATGTATATTGCTTTTGAGTTTCAAGTGATTTCAGAGTAAGTTAGTGATATGAGTTTTTAATTGTTTTTGCCGCGTTAAATGATATTTTAAACTTGTTAAGAGTTTTTGAATTATTAAAATTAGTTTTGGTTTGATTTTGGAATGTTTTCACCTCAATTACCATACTTTTTCGCAACATATCCCACCTTGTAATAGATGTGAGTTAATAATCATTTATAACAAAATGAAGTAAAATCACAGTAAGGGTCTTTTTTACTTTAAAAATCTTTGAAATTCCTTTTTTGCTAATGTTCCATATCACTATTGATTTGATTAGAAAAAGTGATTTTATCAAATAGTTTGAGTCTTAACTAAAGTGTGGTTATTTTGGTTGTGTTGTTTTAGATATTTAGGATCTTTGCGCTTTTTTGTGTTTTCTTGAAATACAAGTTGTGTTTTAAACAAAGTTATCTTTGGTGAAGATGTATTTGAATTAGTGTTTAAAGTTGGAGAGAGAAAAAATGAATATATAAAATAGATAAGTTTGTAGATATGAAAGTTTAGAATATTCTTGATATTTTTTCTTGTGAGGTCAAGTATTCTTAAATGAGAAATTTTGGTATAATAGATTTGAAAATCTACTTAAGTAGGAGTTTAAAGTTGGGCAGGAATATGAGATATAGTTTATTGAATGAAATTGTTCTTAAGATCATCCTTTTATTTTATTGAATGTCATCTTGAGATTTGCATGGTTAAATTTTGTGTTTAAAATGATTTGTATACGAAGTTTGTAAAAAAAATTGAATTTGTTTATATTGTTTATAGACTTTTAAAAATGTTGTAAGTTGATGTATAATTTTCATTTTATGTAGTATTTTTATGTAAGTAAATTCTTTGTGCTCAAGTGAGATATTCTTTCTCAAGTGAAAATGTGATACAGTCAAGTTTATCTTTTTCTAGGAGAATTTCTCTCAAGCAAATTTTTTTCCCTTAAGTGAAAACAAGGCCAAAAGTCAACTCTTTTTTTTTCAAATCTTTTTTACTCAAGTGAGATTTTTCTCACTCAACCAAACAAACTTTTACCCAAACAAAAACGAAGAAAAACAATTTTTTTTTTTTAAATTTATTATCACTAATGTGAGAATACATCACTCAAGTAACATTTTTTGACTTAAATTTCCTTGTTTTACTTAATTGTTTAATGTAAATGAGTTATTGTGATTTATTTAAAATCATAGAAAGTAAATTATGAAAATGTTAATGAATGTGCATGTATAAAATGTTCCCGTTAAAGTCACAAACATGATAACTCAACCTTTATTTAATGTAAGTATTAATTATATAATCATGTATTAGTGGATATTTAAATAATATATTGAAGCCTCACAAGTGGTGAAAAACTTGATGAGAGTTTATTTCACTGACACAAAGAGTTTCAAATATTGGATATTTAAACTCACTATTATTATTATTGTAGTTGGCATACCTTAAGTGTTAAAATAGGTCAAATGTTAGTCTTTAACAGAACATGTTTGATATAAGTTTATCAAAAATTATAAATAAATATTATTTTTTAATATCTTTTTGTAACATAGATTCATGTATTAATATATGTCTAATGGATGTTTGAGTAGATTGAACTAATTAGCAATGTGATGAATTAATATATGATCGAATTCTATATACACATATGATTAGATTGCTTTCGATAGCTTATTCTTATGTTTTATTTTTTATGTAGAAATCTTTTGTGATTGTATTTGATACATGAGTATATGTTTATGTAACTTCAGAAGTTAAACCTAAAAGTAAACAGTTTCATTGATTGATTTAATATTTTAGTTATTTTGGAAGGCACACGCATATATTTGTATGTGTGTTTGATAAGTTTACGTTTCTTTTAAAAAATTCTTGGAATTTATCGGAAGTGTAAAGATAAAAAGAGACCAATACTAGTATTTCCTATACAAATTTAAAAGATAACTCATATTAATAAAATTAGTTTTAATTTTAAGATTAAATAAAGTAGAACACAAATATTTTGATGAAGTACTTATAATATTTAAATATAATTATTATTTTAAAAGCAGATTAATATATCGTATATTTGTTTAAACCTTGTCCAACTCATTCTACTTGTCTTTGAAATACTAAAAAGCTATTTTGGGACATAGTTAAGCATATCGTGATCAACGAAGCTGTTTATGCTTTTCTCATAATTACAGACACATGATTTCAAGGAAAAAGTCCAATAGTATGTGACTATCTGGGACCTGTGTATATTAATGCTAACCAATTTATTAAATAGATGTTGAATTGTCGCAAAAGAATATACTAATACGTGGTATCACAAACAAATCACTTAAATTGATAATATATAACTTTGTTTTCATCAACGTTGTATAAGAAATTTTCTCATCTATTTTAATTAAATTCGAAGAGAAAATAATATGTTTGAGAATGGTTATTTAGGAAAATTTAAAACAGCACTCTATAGTTAACAAGAAATAAAATAAAAACGACTAATCATCTATATCATTTCATAATGGAACTTCTTTTAAAAGGAAACTAAGGTATGATTACTTAAGCCTGCCAATTTTTATTGTTTTGGTTTAAAAAACCTTCTGAAATAAAAATTGAGTTGCATTATTTTTTTAGGAACTTTAATATTGTTTAAAAAGTGGTATATTTATGAAGAAAAATATTAGTTGTTGATCATAATTAAAGCTCCTCATATTTTGTGGTTTTGATTATATAAATATGTAGTCAAATGAGTGTCATTCCTTCTATACTCAATTGTTTGTGATACATTAACTAAATTAAACATGTATACTACATGAGCTTGATACGTTCACTTCCACAAACACTTAGAAAATATTTTTCAGAAAGTAATCAGCTAATTAATTAAGGAAGATGTTTAAACTTAAAAAATCCATGAGTTCAAGATAATCAATTACTTAATTTCATAAGTAGATAAATAATCGATTAATATATAAAGTAATTAACTACTTAAGAGATCTAACAATGTTTTTTTATTGGAAATTTTTTTTAAAAATTAAGAAGAGAATAATTAAATGCAAAATTAGAATTTAAAAAAATATATATGATTTTGAATCAATTAACTAAAATAAAAATTTATCAAAAAACTCTATACTGAGAAGTGTGTTTGGAAAATCTTTAACACTCTAAGGATTTTAGGATATATAATAATCTATTTTTATTTTATTGGCATTTAATTTTATTTAAACTAAAACATTAATGTAACCGCCATAATTTAAAACGTAAATTGATCTTTTTAAATAACTTCATTAAACTCATTTTGAAGAAGTCATCTAAATTAGTTTTATATAAGATAAAACATTTTATATATAAGAGATTTTCTTCCTACCATCTTCCAAAACAAAACAATGGCGATTAAGGAAGGATGATGATATTGAAGAAACAGAAGAAATTTGGCATTGTGAAGGAAAATGAAAATACAGGAATACCTTCTCAGAAAGTGCATCTTGAACAACGATGATGTCAGTGGTAATAGAAGAAATAACCTCTCCAGTTGAAGCCTCGGTATCAAAAAGACTTATATCTTGATTCAACATTGACTTTAAGTATGCCATCCTCATCTTTGCTGCTTGACGTTCTCCAGTATGCATCCAACATGCCACCTCTATGGAATCAATCAGCATTACCAATGTAAGATATCCAAAAAAATTATATTTATATAAGATAAAATAGATAAAAGATTTAAGTTTTGAATACCATAACACTTATTTTTTTACTACAATGTAATTAATGACTAATTCATACCTGTCCAAGATGAAAACAGTATTACTATGCTTAGATACACAAAATCCAACGCATACTGCAAAATTGTGGAGAAGCAGTATTAAAATTTAATTTATTTAAAATACAAAAATAAATTTGGTATAATTTAGTGTTATTTACTTAGAAACTGGAAAATATTAGGGCAAGTTATTTGATTTTTCAAATAATTATATATATATTATGATGAGATGATGGAAGTTTAGCCTCGTGAGATGATGTTGGAGGAAGAAGATGAAACGGTACCCGATTATGCATTGGTAGTGGACAAGACATGAAACTGATATTATTATAAAACATAGAGAAGCAAACCTTGGCAACTTCGTGGGAAGCTTCTTTGGGAAAAAGGTAAGCCAAACCTATTACATTGATAATCTTTCCGAAGAAGACAAAGAAAACAGGCACAGAGGCACCATGAACACACGCTCCAACAGATCCGACACCCATCAAAACGCAGTCGTACAAGTCAGCGAAGGAGAAGAGCTTCAGAAGAGGAACCTTTCGTTCTTGCTGTGTCCCCTTTTCTTTCTTCTCTCCATCTGACATGTTCATATTGCCCTCAATCACAACGAAAGGAATTAATCACCACTGAAATATATATATGTGCTATTATGATGATGACGACGATGATGGTGAGTTGTGGCAGAGTTATTTGAAAGAAGGAATGTGTTGAAAACTTGAAGATGAAGAATAAGAGAGAAAGATATAGCAGCAGGAACAATAGGTTTGGTGGTGGATGAGCCATAAATTTATTATATAAGGTGAAAATGACAACACATTTATTATATTTTAATGATTTTTACCACCATTTCTTATTTATTATCCTATATACAACAGATACATAATAACCATAGAGTTCTTAAATACAATACTTTCATCGTGAACTGCTGTCAAAATATATTAGCCACACTAATTTTTTCAATAAAAAAAACTTGATTTTTATGTTTAACCATTATTGACTCTTTACTAAAAAACTTAAATTTGGATTAGGACATCAAATATTTTTTCTATATCTTTTACTTATTAACATAAAATGTGCTTTTCCTCATTAAATGTATTTATACAAAAATTATTTCAATAGAATGGACAGAATTCAGTCGGTCCTTATTTAGAAATAAAAGCAAAATCTTATTAAATTAAAAATATATCAAGGAATGAATAATTTACTCAGTCATTCCATTTTCTTATTAAGGCTTTCAAGGAGCCATAATTACGAGCTGAAAAATCTAGTGTAAGTTAATTAGTAGTGTTAGGAACGGTAATACTATTACATAGTAATTTAAATTATCTAACCTATTAAGTCTTATTGATATAAGAGTCATGGGATGATTTACGGATAAAATTAAAAGGGAGAGTTGAAGGAGATGGGAGTTCAACTTTTTCTACTCTTATTTGATAATTATAAGATTATTTTGAAAGAGTTTGAAAAAAATGATAAAAAAGATTGTGAATTTAACTTTTACCACTAATAAAATACCAACAATTAATTATTATTGTTGATAAAAAAATATTATTGATATAGTTTATGTATAATCAAAATTGATGATAGACTTTAAATCTAAATAATTTCACAACTTATAAAATGGGATTTGCATTACTTTATTTATTCTAAAATAACCTTAACTTGTATAAAAGTTTTAAAAAATTCAATCAGAAAGTATTTATACAACAAAACTTCGTAATAGCATAAATTTCGAGATGTCTGTAAGCTAATATGAAAGAAATATTAAAAAGAAAGACATTTTTAAGAATGAACTGTATAAACATTTCTTTAGATTACATACACATATTTATTTATTTTAAAAGTATTATATTTATCTACTCGTTTACGTTACATACACATATTAAGTTTTAAAAACATTAAAAGTCAACTTCCTTAAATTTAAAAACGTTATACATTTTTTTACTGCATTATACGTATGCACCTTTCGAAGGGGATTATAATAAAAAAAGTTAGTGTAATATGAAAAAAGCCTCCAAAAATTAATGATTAGGTTATCAATCGTGGTAACTTAAGGAGAAAGAAAAGAAAAAAAAACTATTGTTTTAATTTAGAACGACACACAGTTGCAGAAGGAAAAATATGTTTTATTGGATTAATTCCTATTTTTTATACATTCGTTTTTTTTCACTCTCAATAGAAATAACCTCGTTTTGGAATGTTCGAAAAATTATTTTTTATTATAGTTTGTTTTCTTAAGGACCATAGAAGAAATTTCATAAGTAGAAAAGTATTTTTATGTTGGTGGATAATAACATAAGAATACAAAATAACAATAAAATAAAGATATTTTGGGTTTAGATAGGTTAAGATAGTAGTAAATATTTTGGTCGTGAAAAGTAAAGATGATATCATGGTGTATTTAGTTTTATTTTAAATAGAGAATTAAAACTTTTTCGCAATAGAGTGCTAGATATTCTTTGTAGGGGCTAGAAGGTCTGCAAATAGTGTTGAACACTTAAGGATTTTAAGAAGTGTTCAAAAACCTTTTGAAAATGATAATAGGATTGAAAACTTGTTTTTATACTGGTTCACTCAAAACTGAGATACGTATAGTTTTCTCTTAAACACTCTTAAAAGGTTGCATTAATCTTTAAAAGATTACACGAGTTTAATCACTCTTGATTTTACACTAGTCCACGAGTTTCACTATTCCCAGTTTACAAACAGGTATTACCACTTTTGCACTAGTGCAGAATTGACCTTTAACGTCACTCCATAGACGTCCGTCCACGAAAACTCCAACGTAAATAATTGACCGGTGGCATAAATGTAAATAATTGAGTGTGGAGACGTCCGTCCTAGAGGGAGCCGGACGTCTATAATATAGTAGACGTCCGTCCCCCTCCAGGACGGACGTTCAAGAGGCTGACAGGTAGTGAACCCATCAGCCTATTATATATGGACGTCCGTCCCCCTCCAGGACGGACGTTCAAGAGTCTGATGGGTTCTACGACCCTGTCAGTCTCGTGAACGTCCGTCCTGGAGGGGGACGGACGTCTATTATATATGGACGTCCGTCCCCCTCCAGGACGGACGTTCAAGAGTCTGATGGGTTGTACGACCCTGTCAGTCTCGTGAACGTCCGTCCCCCTCCAGGACGGACGTTCATGAGTCTGATGGGTTGTACGACCCTTTCAGTCTCGTGAACGTCCGTCCTGGAGGGGGACGGACGTCTACTATATTATAGACGTCCGGCGCCCGCCACAACGGACGTTCAAAAGACTTTTAAAATAAAGATGCACACTTCAAAACGCGAACCCGCGAGGAGTTATGCGAACCTTTCCCTCTGCGCCTTGCATTTCCAGGTTGGTTTTTATGCGTTTTGGGCCATTTAATCTTACTTTTGTTCCGATTAAATTGTTCAGTGATGACATATCTTTCATTTGGACCGATTAAAATTCGTTTTCGGTGTATTTTGGTGCAGTTTGTTACGTGTTCTTGGGCGGCATTTTTTGACCTACATTTTTAGGTCGTTTACTCCTCCATTTTCATTTTGAATCTGTTCTTCAGACGTGTTGCAGTGCACAAACAAACGTTCGAACCCGTAATCCTAAATAACCCTAACCTGTAATCCTAAATAACCCTAAATAAGCCGTCTAATAAAGCCCTTTCTGCAGTAGTATATAGACGTCCGAGAGGTTCACAGCGGACGTCTATATAGACATCCGGGTTGACACAGCGGACGTCCATATAGACGTCCGTCCTGTCAGGTCGGACGTCTATATGGACGTCCGTTGTGTCAGGTCGGACGTCTACATAGACGTCACCCGAATAGACGTCCGTTGGAGGTCGGACGTTAAAAGGCCTAAAAAACGGACGTCTATGCCCCTTTTTGCACTAGTGTTGGTTTTACACTAATCTAACTAACTAGATCGTTTAACTCTATTGAGTTAATCCAACAAGTATTTTAATTCACTTCTAAACATACAAAACAACAAAGTGTTTTTGTAAAACAACTACAAATGATGACTTTTTTAGAGAAGATATATTTTCAATACAATGAATATATGAAAACTTGTAATAAAGCTTTTCTTTTTCAAAAGGAAAGTCTAGAAGACATAAGTGAGAGATAATGTTCACAGTGTAAGAGCAATAACAAATCTTGTTCTTCTTTTCTTTTCATGCAGTCCTTTTTATATAGACTTCTTCGAAAAAGATTTGTTACTCAAAGAATGGACTTTCACGTAGGGTGGGTAGCCTTTAGATATGAGGTCAAATGCCATGTTGTTTCTTGCAAAGGTAATTGTGTTGCTTGTATGGATGCATCATACAAAAAGCATTAAGGAAACATTCCCAAAATATCTTTCTATCTCTTAACGTTCTTCTGATTCAATGCAGAACTTCTTAATAAAACTATGTACTTTAATGATCTGCACATAAAAAGAGAGCACAACACAAACAGACAATAAAGTACTATTTTGTACATGCATTAAAAGCATTAGACGTTCTTAAATGTTTAGGCATGATTTGTGTACTAGCATTTAGGAAAAGTATGGTGCAGGGGGCACAGACAAGGAGCGGCTCCTGGCAGCTTCGGGTGGAAGGGGTACATGGATGAATCGAACATACACCGGAATGAGAGGGATCTGGAGACTGTATAGGTATGGGACTATACAGTTGAAGGATAGCTTAAAGGAATCGATTTGGCAACTCATATCACCAAAATGCATTTACTTTTCGGTAGCCTGACTCATAAGAACTCCATGGTTAAGCGTGCTTGGCCTAGAGTAATTCTGGGATGGGTGACCTTCTGGGAAGTTTTCCGAGAAAGTGTGCGAGTGAGGACAAAGCACACTGGAAAGCCTGGTGGTGGTCTGTGGGGGCAGTCAATGGTCCCTGTGAGCTGTCGGGACGTTACAGATGGTATCAGAGCCCAGCCTCTCCCAGTACGGTGTGGTTCGAGGACGAACCAGAGCGGAAGCTGGTGGGCATGTGACACCCGGGCACGGAGACGAGGGCGGGGAGTGACGCCGGTGCAAGAAGCATGGTGCAGGGGGCACAGACAAGGAGCGGCTCCTGGCAGCTTCGGGTGGAAGGGGTACATGGATGAATCGAACATACACCGGAATGAGAGGGATCTGGAGACTGTATAGGTATGGGACTATACAGTTGAAGGATAGCTTAAAGGAATTGATTTGGCTACTCATATCACCAAAATGCATTTACTTTTCGGTAGCCTGACTCATAAGAACTCCATGGTTAAGCGTGCTTGGCCTAGAGTAATTCTGGGATGGGTGACCTTCTGGGAAGTTTTCCGAGAAAGTGTGCGAGTGAGGACAAAGCACACTGGAAAGCCTAGTGGTGGTCTGTGGGGGCAGTCAATGGTCCTTGTGAGTTGCCGGGACGTTACATTTAGCATTTAGGATAACGTCTACACACATAGCGTTTAACGTGTTTATCCTAGACGATTCGTTTGATAGACATTATTTCATTAGACAGTTATGTTAAACTTCAAAACAAGGTTTGCTTAGACAATCTTGTCTTAACATCATATATTTCCTCATGTATAAAAATTCAAATTTAAAGTGACATATGGTGTTAGAATGGGTACTTGAAATAATAGTATGTAGGAATGAAAAATAATACAGAGCAAGGAATGGTTTAATTAGAAAATATATCGTTGGTTATCGTCTTAATATCCTAATATATACTATCAATAAGGACAAAATATATGGGAGTGGATATAATATTTGTAGTTAAATGCATATAATATTATACAAAATAATATAGATGAGTAAAAGTATCTTGCAATTTGTGTGCATCAACTGAAGTATTATTTCAACATTTATTTTGAGTGTATGGCATAGCCTATATAATAAATAAATAGTTTAAGGACTTAGAAAATAATAAAGAAGAGTAAATGACACTTGATTATTTTATTATTAAAATGTTGATCTATAAATAGGTTTTTAATAATCGAGTCTCGTTTTATAAAAGCTTATTATCTCTCTAAAACCACCTTTAAAACACATTTTGCCTTCTCTATAAGAATTTGATCACCTTCCATCACAACGACAAGCTCTACAAATGTGATTGAACTGAATCTTGAATAGAGTAAATTCAACTTTTGCTCTTTTCTTGAGTCAAATCTTGATTATATTAGTTTTTACCTATACAGTTATCACATGTGACATTTGTGTACTCAAAATGATAAGGTTTTTTGGTATCGTGACCTTGCTTCTCGTCAATTCAATTATTAGTTTCATTGAGAAGAATAATGTTAATAATGTTGTGGTTGCCCTCATGGCTTGGCTTGCTCCGAAAGCTAATTAAGGTATCAAGTCTACCTTCTTTCAGTTTAATACTTGATGCTTTTGATATTTATGTTGTAAAATCTCTTCTTTACAAAGGATTTACCTTTATTATGTGTTTCCCATCATCGTTTCATTTCTTTTTGTCTTTTGTTGGACAGGTTCTTCGAGATGGTATATGGGATTGTTGTTCTAATTCTTTCTTGCCTACATGAATCGTAACTGGAAGTTGTTTACCAAGGAGGTAAGTTTTATGTTAAAAGGAAAAATGTTGTTGACCAAGGAAGATAAGGTTTTATTGAATAAGCGGGTGCTAGACTTAGAAATTGTTACTTCAATAAGTTTTACGTAAAAAGGAAAAAAATGATTGCTTTTTTACTATCATTATACTTTTGTTAATGTTGGAAAAAAAATCATCTTGTTCTTCTTTAGTGAAAGTTGTTGTCATTTTTTGTTCGGCTAATGATGTTGTTGAGTACTTCATCCCATTCATAAAAGAGTCACTTTCTATGACAGGTCTCCAAATACCTATCATAATAAGTTAGACTTATTATAATAGATTTTCAAAATAGTTTCATAATATGTACACTTATAGGATTTTGAAAAAGCATCATAATAAGTACACTTACTATGACAAGTTTTAGAAAGAATTTCATAATAAGAATACTTACTATGACATATTTTTGAAAAAGGGTCACAATAAGATAGACTTACTATGATTATTACTTGAGTGTTTCTCATAGTATGTCACACTTACTATGATAAGTTTTTGTGATGTCATGAAAAACATATTTTTTTATAAAACTAGAATACTTGTCATAGTAAGTCCTTTTACCTGTCATAAAAAGTCTCTTGTATATAGGTTTTAGTTTTAAAATAATCGAAGCCTATATTGGAATAGGTTTCGATTATTTAAATAACTAAAGTCTATAATAATGCGGTTGGATTTTTTAAAATATTTGCGCAAGACTTCGGTTCTTTAAAGAACTTAAGCCTATAGTTGTACAATTATTTTCAAAAATGTATCAGTGTTTTGAAAGGCTATACTTATGCAACTAGGTATATGCTTTGGTATTGAAGCCTATACCTATATGCACAAGATAAATTTGTGAGCTTTTACAACCCACGAAAGGTCATGTTACACAATGTCGTTGCATTCTTCTTTTCTATGGCTGCAATTTCATGTTTTTTTTTTATTATAGCCTGTTGAAGTTTTGTTTTGTCTTCAATATTGTTTATCTTCCTTCTCATTTTTTGTTTATCCCTTTCTTTCGTTCTTGGTTTTCTCTTCCTTCTCCTGATGTTGTTTTTTTGCGTCGTTTTGATGTCATCACAACATTTTGGTGGTCATTGTCATTTTTTCATATTAGGGCATCGCAACTTGCAAATCTGTGTTGGTCTTAATCTGTTGCGTTTGGGATGTTATATCATTATTGTTGTCTTAGTTGTTGGTTTGCATTTAAACAGTTGGTCTTAGTCTTGGTCTCTCTCGTTCTTGTTATTGCTCTTGTTCTCTTTCTTATTATCGCTCTTATTCTCGTTCTTGCTTAAGTTTGATAAAAACCTACTACTTTTATTTAGTTTTTTTTTAATTATTTTATGTTTCGATTGTCTTGCTTACTAAGCCTATTTCTAAAGTATAGACTTCAATTTGAGAATTAATATCTAAATTCCTCATTTTTTTACCTTACCTAAATATACTTTAATTATAGAATCGAAACATAATGACAAAAAAAACTAGTACCAAAATCGTTAGTTGCACTAATGTTTCCACCTACCATGACAATGTAAAGAGAAGAGGATAATGCGGGTGTATCATGTATGGGTGAAGATTGTGTTTGATTTTTTTTAGCATTGATAAGCATATATATAATTTATGATAAATTTGTTCTTATTTTTCAAATACTATTTTAGAAATATCTTATATTAAAGACTATATATATTATATTTATAATGTTTATGTTTGAGCTGTGCTCTTAATACTAATTACGTGATAACTTAGTTGGCTGAATCATGTGCTAATTAAATCGTTACATACAAGATTAATAGTAGTTCAAGATATCTAAGTTATACAACATTTGGATCAATTTCGTATACTCAAGTTCAGTATAAAAGATTACGCAGACGATATTAGTGAAAAGTATATATAATTAAATGACTACGGTTCTATTTAGAAATGGTTAAAGAAATGATGAGAAAAATTTAGACATGAATAAAAATAAAATATCAAAAACAAATTTCTCATTCTCTTACTAATCTATATGCAAAAATCATTCATTCGATCTAGATTGAAATAGTACAGACGGTTGAAAATTTAAAAATTTTAACTCAATAACCCTCGGTCATAAACAAGGGAGTGCTAGTGCAGTGTAGATTATTTATATGCTGGATTAGATATATTTAATTAAATCAAATATATGAATGTGATTAGAAGATTATGACAACGATGGTTAAATTTTCGACTGTTTTGATTAGAAATGTAATATCAAAGAAGATGTAAACAACATTAGTGCTTTAGACTAGCTACAATTTTGTGCAATCCAAGTAGGAAAATACACTGTTAAGCTAAGTGACTTCGCTCATTGATTGTAAGGTCTCCTGGAATATTGGAATATAAACTAGACTTCTTAGTTTGAAGTTAAAGTTTTACAGTATTAAAATGAGGTTGACCTATAAAAAACCATCAAAAATTAGAATGCATTAACACATTAATTATTGGTAGAGTATTATCAAATATATGATAAATTTTCAATCCCAAATCCATCAAGTAAAATTATTAGGATCAATCATTATATATTTAATATATTTTTCGTTTTAAAAATTAGAGTTTTGTTATAATTTTATCCTTAAAATATTCCTTGGAAGTGAGAGGAGATAACAATTTTTAAATCACTTGTTATTCGTAATGGACTCTGACTCTAAATAATGTGAAAGTATTAAACTCTAAATTTGGTTTCCAGGTTTATATTTTCACCCAGTTACGTTTTTTTCTATCTCCAACAAACTAAGCTGGTGATTAATTCCGTACGTAATTATGCTTAACGAGAGCAGGCTAAATATGGGAAAAGAACAAGACATCTATGTTTTCTAATCGTTGAATTGTTGTTGGTTTATGCGTTTTAACTTAGCTGCTAAGAAATTAAGTAATGCACAGAGAAATTACCTGAATGCAACCCATAACAATCTCATGTACTGCACAGAGAAATTATTTTCCAATTGGGAAAGAAAACCTAATTCAACGTACTAAAGATATATAACCATTAGTCATATAAACGAGTTACATGGCCTTTTTCTATTACATTTTTACTTTATTCTCTGAACAACTTTCTTAACTTTTTAGGTTCTTGCTTTTACATCATTTATTAAGTGACCGCGTCATATATCCATCTAACTATGTAATTTTTTTAAGTGATTAAAACAAGAGTTTGTACACATGACGGCACAAGCTATTATACACATTGTACTTGATATAGAGGGCAACAATCGTGAAAAAAAAAAAACTTAAATTATCAAATTCAACTTACAGTTATTTAAATATAATATATTTTAAATTATTTAAATTATTTAAATTTCAATTCATTTTTTTTAATTTTAACTATTGAATAGTTTTTTCTAATTCTAAAAATTTAAAATCAATTATATAAGTTGAATTAAGTTGGTTTTGACTCAAATAAATTAAAGTTAATTTAGATCTAAGTCGACCCGAGTCATTTTGAGTCAAAGGTTGAATCAATTTGACTAGTGACAGAATTTGATAGTATAAGTCAAAGGTTTAATCGAGTCAAATCAAGATAAAAGTTATGTCAAGTTAACACAAATAAAAGATTGGGTCAAGTAGGGCCTAGATCATATCAAGTCAACTCAAATCAAGATTGAGTAAGTCGGTCTACTCTAGTTAAGCTAAGTCAGTTCGGGTCCAAATCGGTCCCTCTTGATTTGAGCCCAACTTGGACTGAGTCGAACATGATCAAGTCGAGTTAGACCAAGCTAAGGTTTAGCCTAGGTGAGTTGAGCCAAGTTGTATTGGGTCTAAGTAGTATTGAGTTTACTTGTACCATAAATTGAGCTGAGTTAGTATTGGTGAAAGGTTGAGTCATGTTAGTTAATGATAAAGGTGAGCTAAGTTGATTTAGGTGAAGTCAAGTTGGCTCGAACCCATGTTAGGTCGAGACAAGTAAGTCAAACTCAAGGACTAGTCAAGTTGGTTCAGTCCAAAATTTAGCTGAATCGATCCAAACCTAGGTCTAATTAAGTCTACTCAAATCTTGATATAGTCAAATCGACTTGAAACCAAGTCTTGTGACAAGTCAAAAATAGTCTAGGTTAAGTTGAGTCGTTGCAAGTCTAGGTTGAATCAAGTCAGGCCAAGCTCATGTTGAGATAAGTTAAACTAAACTTAAAAGTTAAAATTTTTCTTACATAAAGTTCATTAAGTTAATCCCACATTAGTTTAATATAATTTACAAAATAAATGTAATCTAATTTAATTTAAATTTAAAATATTAAAATATTAAAATTAAATTACTAATTAAAATAAATATAAAGTAGAAATTCAATCTATTTTATTAAATTTTAAAAATTCAATAATTCCTAGAAGAGAAGAATTGTATTTAGGTATGATCAATAAATTCATCTACCTTTTCATGGGAAATTCCCACATTGACTAGGTATGGTAATATTTGATTTTTTTTTTTTCAATTGGATATGCATATGAGATATGTATGTACATATTTATCTCATCTTCGTTCTCTTTCTTGTCCCCGTTTAAATTACTAAAATACTCATAATTTATTAATTTATATATATATATATATATATATATATATATATATATATATATATATATATATATATATATATAACCTTTCTTTTTTATTTTAGCTACACATTTTTTAATTGTTTTGTTTACCATGAAATCAATTCATATCTCTAAGATATTTTGTCTCTTACAATAACTTTGTGTACAATTATATTCAAATGATGTATGTAAATTAAATATTTCTTTTTTCATATTTGAATATTTATACTCTTTTTTAATAATTTTATTTATTAATATTTTTTTAACATGAGAATATTTAACTCTTAATTTCAGAGTTCAATAGTATAAATCATTAATTTACTAGGTAGTATAAAAAAATTATCTTCTTTATTCTCTCATTCTTAAATTTTGTTTCATTTAAATAACTTTTTGTTTTGTTACAATAATTCTTATTATTTTTCAATAGTTCAACTAGTTTGATATATGAAAAGTTTTTATAAATATTTAAGATATTTTCATCTTATCACACCCTTAATTATTGTTGAGACTTTGCCAAGTGTACCAAATCGTTTCAAGTAATAAACCGGTAAGACCGGATATTGTTTCCCAAGATACTCGTGTCACCAAACAATTGTATAATTTCAAACTAACTTAGACTAAAGGATGATTCCATAATTTGGGTTTTTATGCAATAAAGTAAAAGATGAAACATAAATAGTAAAAGTTATCTTTGATGACTCAAACACTTGGAAACGGATAAGATTAGAAGTGATATGAATTGATATTGTTGAGGTATATGACTTCACCTACCTCACTCTCATGCATGTAAATTTACACCTTCTTCATTTACTTACTAATGTCAATCTTCTAAGTTACTCAAACTCAATCCCTTGGTAGAGAGAGTCTAGACTTCCTTATTAAGCTCTAATTCCTTGGAAAGCCTAACAAGTTAATCCGCTTTAAGACTTGAGACCTAAGACAACCAAAAGTTCAAGTTCTATCCCTAGATACAATTCCTTTTGGGTAATTTGTTCCAGTTCAAGGTTCACACAATATTTCCCGACATCAAGCAAACCTTAAAATCATGCCATAGATAGCAATGTCACAACAAGCTTTAAGAGAAGGAACAAAATACTATCAATCATGAAAGAAGCATCAAATACATTCAAAACAGTAACAATACATAAGAGTTAGGTGGCTACATCAATCCCCCAACAACAATGAAATTAGCTCTCCATGAATGGAGAGCTTGAGCTTACAACAATGATGGAAATGAAAGAACAAAGAAGACCCAAGGAAGAAGATGGATTGTTCCCACAACTCCTAGCTCACCTCCAAGTGCTCCAAATGAGAGAAAACGCGTCTGGGTGTCAAAAGATGCAAAGCCCTTCGAGTTTCAACCCTAAATAGACCAAATTTGCCACATAAACATCGTCACCGCTCAGCTACACCTCAGTTGCACCCCAGCGACAGCATTCCGATAATAAACCGCTAAGCTGCACCCCAACGACAGCAAGTCGAGATGAATGGGGCTCAACTGCACCCCAGCCACAACACTTATGTTCAATTTCTTCTTTTCACACTTCTTCTTGCTCTGTGGTTCTTTGATTCTTTGGATTGGCGCATAAGCTTCATGTGGATGATCTCTAAGTAAAAAGTGAGGATTGGTGATGAAATTAAATCAATACAACTCAATATGTAACTACTTAGAAACACAATAAAATGAGGCATAAAGAAGGTGGAAAGCTAAGAAAGAGTTAGTTTGTTTACTTATTCATAAAAGAAATATAGATAAAATTCAACATTATCATATTATACATTTATTATTATTTCATAGTGTATCAAATTGTTTCTAAGACACACATTTGATTAATTTTACTTTTTTTAGTACTTTTATTTGTTATTTATTTTTGTCATATAGAATATTGTTTTTGATTTTTTATATAACTATTTTTATTTTCTAACTATACTACAATTATATTAAAAAATTGTTTACATCAATATAATAACTTAATTTACTGTGATGAATTTTGTTTATCTCCATCCAACATATATTAGTTTAATCTTTATTTTTTTTTTTTGATCTGTTTTAAGTAGTGTATTATAATTTTTATTAAGATATAAAAAAGTAAATTTTGTTAAAATTTAAAGAATGTGATTAAAGAGACATTTAAAATATTTTAAAATTTGAATATATGTTTTATTTTTGTAGTTTTTTAAAAATATTTTAAAATTTTATCAATTTTTTTGAATTAATGTTTACAAATTTAATAAATATTTTGGTTCTCATAATTTTTTATACTCTAATTTAAAATATTTACTATTATACTTTATTTCTAAACATTTGAAGAATATTTTTTTAAAAAAATTGAATATTTAATAATATTATGTTTTTTTTATAAATTTTTTTTATTATTTTATATAAGTTAATTAATTAATATTATAACAATAAAAAATAAATACGGATATGGAAGTATACCTGTTACTCGATGACGATGGAATGAGAAAGAAATTTCATAACCTTCGAATTTGGATATGTATATTCTTTAAAAATGAATATGTGATAATGAAACTCATCCCTTGATAAAAAATCCTAATTTGATAATTTTCTTATTCTGCTAGATCATCCGGCCATGATCATATATTTCGGGGTTTCTTTGTCATGGCAGATTTGACGTTTCTTTATTCTCCACGAGACTGCTGTTCATTCTTTACTGTCGGTTACTCCATGAAGTAGTACACCAATTATACGGCCGAGCAATTTTTTATTGACATAATAACGATGTGACCAGGTAGCATGTTTTTCCTTTATTGTTTGATTCTTGTCGTAGAAACACGCTAACGTTGAAATTGCGTAGTAAATTTTCCGTGTGTTTGAGAGAAAGGCAAATGAAATAAGGTTCTATTGTTGCGAGGTTCTTTTCTTACTAATATACGAATTATCTCGCATTTTCATTGCTTAGATTAAGCTAAGGAGTGAAGATTCTTTTAAATAAAGAAATATTATTACTTCTTAACGTTATTCTATTTTCTTTATTACTATAATACTTAAGTTTGATGAGAAAAATGTAAGATAATGAATACGTAACAAATAAGTACTAATAAATATACTACAATCACTTATTTATAATATTTAGATGATGAAACATAATAATGTATATCTTAATATTTGGTTAATTGTTTAATTATATAAATATTCATCTCTTAAAATGAATGGAAAAATATGTTTTATGATAACTTATAATATAAACCCATTAGTAATTAGTTTTTATATTTAAACTTTTAATTTATTTTTGTTTTTGTTAGTCTCTATATTTGAAATAGATTTAAAATTTGGTCCCATTTATTAATTGGTTAACAGCAAAGGGCAACCTAAGAGCTAGTTGATATTCTTTTCACCTTCTTATTCTCCAAACGCATCGTGCAACCTCCACACCACCATCAGAAACTACAAACTCTTTCAATTCTTCGCTCAGCCAACATGAGCCCAATCCTTCAGGTGCTTTTATTCTTAACTTACCATAGTAATAATGAGAAATAGGAGCATGTCTAAGGGTAGCAAAATACATAGCAGCAGTATCATCATCATTTGAATCACATTGACACAAACAACCTAACAAAGTTCAGATCCTTCATAAAACTGGGTCGACAACCTATCAAAATTTCAGGAAATGTCTCTTATTAGCTAACCTAACACTAGAGTTGTCAATTTGATTGATGCATGGTTATGGACCAGCCCTAACTTACTTTTGAAAAAACTTCTGAAATTTTTTTTAGTAGAGTCTATAATAAAAATCCTAACCTCCAAAATCCCTTCTCAAGATCGGGTGGGTTTAACCCACTACAAAATTTTAATTCGTTTTTAAAAATAATATCATTTATATATATACAAAAAATTATATGTATTTTATATGAAAATTTTTTTATTACTTAAATTCTTATATATTTTTTTAATATGAATCTATCTTTATTTAATCATTAATACTTTAAAATTTAATTTTATTAGTCTAAGGATAATTAAATATATCCAAATTTGTCTAGAACAATATTGTTTAATCTTATATATAAAATTTTTAAAATTGAATGATTCAATTTCAAAACCCATAGTCTTGATTAATTTTTATTCTAAATCTTTCTAAAAGATTCTGTCTGATTCTTCTATTTTGTGTGTAGTGTATGGAAGATATTTTATGTGTACCACAAGACATTATTCTAAAGCAATAATTTCATTTAATATTTTTTTATAAAGTAGTAAAGTTATATAAGAATGTTTTACATTATTTTTTTAGATTGACCCAGTATGATTGATGACATTTTTACATTAAAATAAAATAAAAAGGAAACATGAAATTTTCTTAAAAGTGTAGACTATATATAACTCTTTTAAAACCATACAAAAATAGTGTAATCTAAACAATAATAGTAAACGGACTTCATAAATACCTTTTTTTTTTCTTTAGTTGTATTAAATTATTAATGATTATGATAGTCGCGTGATTATAACATAACAAGAATATTGATTTAAGGGGGAAAAAACTTGTACTTTGCTGATATTACCATGTAAAGAAAACAAAACACAATGACTCACACCAGTTAATTGTAGATTAGTCAAGTTCAATGTCATTATAAAAAAAGTGAATCAAAATAGAAAATAAAAATAAATAAATAACTAAAAGTATTTTGATTAAAAAAACAAAAAATAGTAACCTGCTTTAACATTCAAAAACAATTTTATCTTATTTTTATTTTTCTAAACAACATTAAGTATTTTTGTTCATTCTTCTCTTTACTTTTCACAATGGCTTAGCATGCATAGAGTTGATTTTTCTCTTCTTATTTATCACTTTTGCCAATTCATTTCTTGGCTAAGGATTTCAATTTATTTTTTATAATAGTTATTTTTGCAACAAAATAAGAATTAATTACATTTTTTCTTATATTTAAAATGAATATTTTTCTAAAAAAAAAATCTATAAGATATTTTCTCTTTATGGACTTTTTCTTTGAGAGGTTTTTTGACTCTATGAGCTTTTTTGGCCTCAACCCATGCGGGTCAAGGTCAAACTATGTAAGGGAGGCCAAATTCACGAGTCTAGCAACAACTCAATTCCTATACCACATCATAACATCCAAGAGTATAAAAAGCATATTTGATGTAAAGTCAGTATTGTGAAGCATCCAAGGAAACTGCTTAACCTTTGAAGTAATACCTGAGCACCATCCACTATTGCCACACTTAAGGTAGGAATTTTCGTGAAAGGACAAAAAATAACAAAGTCCCTATAATCTTCTCTTAACCACAAAGGTAGGTGTACGTTTTTTATTGGCTTAATACCTATTTTAGTTTCTCAATTTGTAACGTTTGTTCAAAGTGGTCCTACTTTTTATAAAAAGTTTAAAATTGTCTCATATTGTGTAAAAATGGTTCAAGTTGGTCCTTTTTACCGACGGCGTTAAAAACTCTAACGATGTAGTTGTCCCCTGACCAAAACTGAATGAGTTGTCCACTTCTTCATTGTGTGGCACGTTGAGGTTAATTACCCTTTACCTTAATCAGAGTTTTAGAAAATCTTGACTTGCATTTTCGGGACTTTCTTTTTCTCGAACAAACCCGGTAGCGTGGGTTCCTTGTCTTGCAAGAAGACACCATCCTCCTTCCTCTCCTCTGTTTGTGGGTTGGTATCGCTGGGAACCTTTCTTCTTTCCTTCTTCTTGTTCTATAGTTTTTTTCGTATTAGGGCTTCGAATTGGTGTTCTATTTTTGGGATTTTGTTCAAGAAACGTTGGATTTCCTTCATTCAATTATGTTTCTATTTTTTTTATCTGCGGGTTGGTGGCGCAATGGTTAGGGTTTTCCGTGATCTTATTATTTGGGGATTTTAGGGTTTTCGTTTGGGGTTGAGGATTTTGATTTGGAAATTTCTTGTCTCTTGTTTCTCCTTTACATGTTGTTAATGCGATTTGGGGGTTAGGGTTTTCGAATTGGGGTTTTGTTTTCTAATTTCACGTTTTGGGATTATTTGCAACTATATTACGATCTTGCACTTTCATGCGACATGCCTATATCATTAGTGACAAGTAGGATGTCATCAATGTATAATACTATAAGAATATACTTGCTCCCACTAAATTTATGATACACACAATTGTCGACAAGATTAATCTCGAAACCAAATGAGAGAATTACTTGTTGAAATTTGTAGTATCACTAACAAGATGCCTATTTTAGTCTATTAAAGGATTTTTGTCAGCTTGTAAATCATATTCTTTGGGTCTCCTGACACAAAGTTTTTTTGTTGCACCATATAAATTGTCTCGTCAATGTTGTCATTGAGAAATGTTGTCTTGACATCCATTTGATAAAGCTCCTGATATAATGTGCAATAAAAGCCATTCATCCGTATTGACATCCACTTGATGTAAATTCGATCGCTTACTTTTGGGTATATCCATTTACAATGATTGTGGTTTCACACTTAGTGGTAATGGGACAAGTTTGTTCTTCATTAACGACCAAATTATCTTAAGTAGGAGATTCAATAACAATATCTTATAAAAGTTCTGAACTTACTTTATCAAAAACAATTATATGAATCAGGTCTAGAATTGTCAATGGGAGTGACATCCTTCAAAGAAGTCATATTAGCAAACAAATATGTCTACATTCTTAACACAAGAAGATTAATTCATAATATCATCATTAACCACCAATGGTTGAGGTTGTGATTGAACATATTGCACATAATAGGTGAAACCACAGGCTCCATCATAGGCACAGACATAGGTTCCACCATAGGCACAAGCTCCACCTCAATCATATGCTCCACCATGGTAAAAAGTAATCAAACCTATATTTATAGATTTTGGGATGGGCTTCTGATTAATGTTAGCCTAATCCCGACCCAAACAGTAATGACCTGACATAGCGTTAACATAATTATTCTTATTGTTAATCTTGTGTGTAGTCCGACTAACCAACCCACCGATCGTTTCGCATTAGATCAAGGGGTATGTTGATCGTCCGGTTCGTGACTGACCGAGCGGTCATACTGTACACATGATAAGAATAAAGAATTTTCAAAAAATGTTACATTTCTATTGTTTAAGTTGGTCTCAGACCTAATACTGCTTGAGCGACATATTATTGCTTAAGGAAGAGTCAATTCATATACTAAATATCTTATACTGTTGAAGTGATATGTTAGTCACTTAATTAGCATGGAATATAATTTAAGTATTGACTTGCAACTTGAATGAGAGATATCGAAACAATTTTCTCTTATTTAAAAGTTATCATTCAAGTATTGAAAATGATGCTCAAACAATATGACTTGTGGTTTAAGTATTGATTCTAAACACTTAAACATGATGCAAAAGTATTATACATGTGTCTTGGTACGAGGCAACGTAAGACACTTGACCTTAATGCTCAAGTGTCCTATGGTGGTGGTGAGCTTTTGGAATTTGTTAATGGTATTTCAACATTTTTTTTCTAAAATGATAACAAATTCAAGAATAGGCTAGAATATACACGGAGATTAAAAACAAAAATAATTGAAAATGAATGGTCAATTCACAAATTTAAGATTCATATTATTATAGTACACACTAGATATTAAAATTCAAGAAAGATTAACTAGTTTAATCAATTAATTCAATCAAAAGACGTAATTGAATCACAAATACAAATCAATAAAAATATCATTGGATATAACGTGTATTTAATCATCAATTCAAATGCATATTAATAATTTGGTTTCTAAAATCATAAAGCAAGTTACATCATACATAGTGCAAATTTAAAATTAGAGGAAAGACAAACAAACTCAAAACGTTAAAAGTTGAGTGTAAAATTCAATTTAAACTATATGAACTTTGGTTCTATGCAAGAATTATTTCTTCATGGATGAAGAACAAAGAACACAACATAGAGAAAAAAAAAATTCTAAAATTTGAGCAAGGAATAGAAAAAAAACAATTTGTAAAATTGAAAAAACTAAATAAATGAATTCAATATATTTGATTAAAGCATTTAGGCTATATATATGCATGGGACTTATGTGGGTTCTAATTAAATCATAAACTCAATTACAAAAGTCTAAATTAAATCAAAAGAAATCAAATTTGCATAAATTTCCATTATAAGTACAACAAGTATGTCCCAACTTTCAAAAATCATCAAAAAACAAAATATATAGCTATAAATCTAGCCATCACTGAAAATACATAATATAATGCAACTGAAATCAACAAAAATTAAAACTAAAAAAGGTTATGAAAGTCATCCAACCACAATTTAAAAAGTTTCTACACAAAACCAAAGAAACGGTTACTTTTATAAGAAATTAAAAATAACAATTTAAAATTTTATGATTTAAAAAAAAATTTAAAAAAATTGTAAGAGTCAAAACTCAAATACATTAATTAGATATTAAATTATTTAAACTATTACATTTTTTTTTCAATTTCAAATTCCAGCAAAATAACAGTAATAAAAATAGCACCACCCACTAAACAAAGTTTGGAAATTTGATGGGCCACCATGACAAGGGCTCCACTATTCAAATACGCCCACTAAGGTCAAAAGAGTGATACACTTATTCCAACACTGACGGACGGCGTCCCAACAAGGATAACGTGGGAACTGCTCACGCATTTCCCGCCATTCTGCCTCCAATTTCGCCATTAAACTTTCTTAAATACCGAACTTCCTCCATTTCCTAACCTAGAAAACTCCCTAAAATTCATAAATTTAAATAGTTTTAGATATTAAAATATTCTAAAAATACATTAAACAGACTTTTAAGAATAAAAATACCTAAAATATAACACAAACAATTCTTCAAAATCAAAAGTTCATCCGTATAGAAAAAAAAAAGAATTTTCTGCAGTTCCAAAATTAAAATAATGAAAACTTTGAAGAAGTGCATGGAAAAATAATGAATTCTCAACCAACCAATGCAATTAATTATTACCCATCATTAATCACAAACCTTTTCTATATAGTTTGACTTTGACATGTAAAATCCACACCAATCATACAAATTCAGCTTCTTCATTTTTTATTTTATTTATAAAAAATTGAACTAACCTCTGAACTGTTCTTCTTTGGAACATTCAAAGCAGATCCGACATTTGGGCAAACTCCTTGGAAAAGGAAGCTCAACCATATTCAATATCTTGGACAAAACACAAACACAAAAACACACACAAGTGGTGTAGATCTAGAATCAAATCAGCACTGCCTTTCTTTTGCTTTCTTTTGCATGCATGTTAATTGAAGAAATAAATATTTTAATCGGTGAAAAGATCGATTGAAAAGATGAGCAAGAAGCACGTTGTGAAATTGGACGAAGAACAAATCGCGGAGTTGCGAGAGATATTCCGTACCTTCGATCGGAACAACGACGGGAGCCTCACGCAGTTGGAGCTGAGTTCGCTTCTCCGATCGTTAGGTCTGAAGCCAAGTGCAGACCAATTGGAGGTGTTTATCCAGAGAGCGGACACGAACAACAACGGCCTGGTGGAGTTCTCCGAGTTTGTGGCGCTGGTGGCGCCGGAGCTGCTTCCGGCGAAATCACCCTACACGGAGGAGCAGCTGCGGCAGCTGTTCCGAATGTTCGACCGGGACGGGAACGGCTTCATCACGGCGGCAGAGCTGGCTCACTCCATGGCGAAGCTGGGCCACGCTCTCACGGCGGAGGAGCTGACCGGAATGATCAGAGAGGCTGACACCGACGGCGATGGGATGATCAACTTTCAGGAGTTCTCTCACGCTATTACTTCTGCCGCTTTTGATAATTCCTGGCCTTGACAGTTTTCTCTCTAGGTTTATTACATTTTAATTTTTCTAGAAAAAAAAAAAAAAAGAAAGTGTGTCTGTGTTATTCTGTTTTTCCATGAAAAATATATGAAATTTTGGGCCTTTTCCTTTTTCACCTTTTATACCAGTCTTTGCTCTTTGGATTATAAGCAAATTTTGATTCTAACTCGTGACATGTTATTTCTACACTTGCTAAATTTGTTGATTCTTTCCTCATCTCACTCTATGCTACTATACAACGTAGGAAACAAGTTAACACGGTGAACAATACTTACTTAATATGCATTAAAGTAATAATATACTTACACCTTGATTTTGTCTATACTTATTACACATTTTTTTCTTTCTATCTCTCCCTTCTTATTATATCACAAACCTTGTAAATTTATTACTTTCGTTCCCTCTTTAAGTATATATTATTATATAAGAATATTTTTGTAAAGACAATAGTGCCAAACTTTCCTAAGTTTTTAAGACAGTGCAAGCTACGTCAAATTAGCTTGCTTTTCTTGTAGATTAGAAGGCCAAACTATCAGTAAATTTTGTAAAACAAATTTAAAAATATATCCTGGAAAACTCTTTTAAAATGTAAATGTTAGAAATGTTTAATTTTTATATGTCAAGTATTGATAGATCGATTACATTTTGAAAATTAATGTTTACATCATTAATCATGTTTAAAAGTACATGAGTGAACTGAGACTTGGATTCATTGAATTTTAAAAAATAATATTTGGATCATTACCAGTGGTTTAACAAAGAAAAAAGTAATTTCTTTACATGTAACAAAGCTTCTTCTCAATTTCTTTAATTATGTTGTGCAACACATTGGTTTTTCTAAGGGATCTGTTTCTTTTGTTTATCTTGGTGTACCAATTTTCAAAGATGTTCCAAAGGCCAAACATTTCCAATTATAAGGTAAAAATGCAATTGCAAAATTGAAAAGGTAGATTGTTAAGCATGATGGGAGCATATTAACTTGGTTAATATATTGTGGTTGAAGATCTAATGATGTATTCTCTTAGGGTGTACTAATGGTCGATACTGCTGTTAAAGCAAATTGAAAGGCAGATTCATAATTTCATTTGGACTAAAGGGTATCATAATGTTGAAATGGATCAAGGTGAGGGTATTGGAGTTATTAATCTCAAAATTGAAAATGAAATTTCATTGATCACTCTTGCTTAGGATTTCTGTATCGAGGTTGTAGGTTGCTTTTATGAGAGCAAGATTTTATAATAAGGGTCGTGTATAACTGAATTAAGAAAAATAATTTATGGACAGAAAAAAAGTGCATTAACATTTAACATGTACTTAGAGAAAGAGTAAAAATGATAAGTTTGTAGGTTATATAATGTGATAAAAAAAATTTATAGAAAGAAAAAATAAGTAAATAATAAATGTAGATAAAATGAAAATGTATGTAGATCATTAGTCAACTAGAAAGGGACGCGGAAGACCAAGTTCAACCCACTCCCAACATTTTCTCTTTAACAACCCAACATTATTCGTTATCAATGCCCAATCAAATATTTTAATTAAATCAACCAATAAAGTTTATTACATAATTTAATTTTAGAAAAAAAAAATGGTATACAATGCATAATCATCTAATATAAACAAGTTGATCTCCTACAATTATTGACTGGTCCTTTAGCCTCGGATTAATTATTGATTAGTGAGAAAAGAGAAAAAATGATAAAAAAAAAAGTTGTAAATATATACATCTTAAAAATAACAATTTGTAATCTATTGCGTCTTTATATTTTCTTATACTCAAAATATATCAGCTCAATCAATTGTATGCAACAAATTGGTGACGTTTTAAGACTCCATCTAAGCTCCATGGCGAAGAACCTTTCCTTTTTTATTAGTTCAAGTTCAATTATTCATTTTATTAATTGAGTTCTGTTTTCGTTCTCGGTAGTTGGTACTGCGATGAAAACGTTACTTTGCTCACCTTTTAAAAGAAAAAATAATAACAATAACAGAATCAAGGTGTATTTTCCAAAGGTTGGTAATTTAGTAAGAGTTAAACAATTCTCTAGGTTTTCATGCATGTTCATCGTTCAAGAAAAACAACCATATATTCATCGACAAAGATCCCATTTGAGAAACAAAACAATCTCAATCTACATGATGCAAAACATAAGACTTGTCAACCTTTGCCCAAATCATGCTTTATATTTTGGGGGCCTTCTTCCTGTATTTTTAATTTCCTTCATTTTTGTTATTTTCGTTTGAAATAAAGATATATATATATATATATATATATATATATATATATATATATATATATATATATATATATATATATATATAAAAGTTTGTTTTTTGAATATGATATTTATTTTTATTATATTTTGCATCGGATTTCAAAATCTGATACACACATTAATTAAATTTCAAAATTTGATATACTAATTCATAGGAATTTCAAAATCTAATACACTCATAAACCATATTTCAAAATATGGTACTTTTTAGGTTACAAAATTCGATGTTTTTTTGGAATCCAATAGTTACCCTCTAAATCCAGTGCTTTCTTTGACAAATCTCACATCTTACTACAGATTTCTAAATTGTTTCACTTATCAACTAAAAAGTTAACCATCTAAATCATTGGATTTCAAATTCCATTCATTTCTAAATTATTTCCAGTTACTAATAAATACAAAATTAAAAAAAAAATGAAACTTTCCACTTTAGGACGTGATACGCTAAGAAGAAGGTTTGTGGAGATGTAAGAAGGAAGAGTTATGTGGAATGCACGAATTCACAATTCTCCACACGAATATTATTATTGTACATTTTAGAATTTCTTTCTCCTGTAAAACACAGTTTAATCATCCCCCTTATAGTTAAGTATCGCAATACTTTCATAATTGATTGATTTAAATTTTTATCAGTTCGTTCTGTGCTCTAGTTCAGCATTGGTGTCGGGTATCATTTCTCACAATCAGTAATGTATCATATTTTACAACCAGTGTAACAATTTTGTGTCATGCCTTATTGTCTTATTTGCAGACAAACAACACGGTCTAGGTAAAGTTTTTCTTAACTTCAATGAAATGTTCGAAAATACACTAATACCTTCGCTGTCTGTTTCAAAACTCAGAAAAATTGGTGCAACAAAACGGAAAATAAAAATCAAGCCTTCTTTTTTTTGGATTTGAGCATCACGACTCCAACAAATATACTTAAGAAGCAAAGCAGTGCAACGCCAGCAGAAATTGGTATTAGTATGGCATACTCTTGGGGTAAAAAGTACTTGTGAACGAAATGATCATCATCCACAAAAGGCTGAAAAGACCACAGGATCAACAAATAAAAATTGTAATTGAGCATAAAAGGGGAAAACCATCATTCATTTAAAATACAGTCACTAACCAGGATGATAACCCAAAATGTATAGTAGGTAAATATTGACAAGCTCATAACGGATAACAGAAATCCAACTGCTCTGTCTGCTAATTCCATGTTGCCGTTGATTGCTCTCACTCCCTGTTGACAACAAAAGACACAAATAACTACTCCCATTCAAAGTAGTAGATAACAGAAATGCCCATTCAAAGTATTAGATAACAGAAACGCCCATTCAAAGTACTCCAATAAATCAAGTGTAACTAACCATCAGCAAAATATTGTTAGCGCTATGCACACGTAAGTGTTGCAGTCCCTACAATGACTTGGAAATATTCAAACCTTATATAATCGAATGTTGTGGTATCCTTCTATTGTTTTACAGAACAATTGAAAAATCTGCCAGTACAAGTTTGATAAAGAAAAGAATTCTTAAATTTGACAAAATTTGATACAACATGCTTTTGGAAAATTTGGAAGTTTCTTCAGAAGTTCAGCTTAAGACTGATAGAAAAGACAATATTTTCACCCAAAGCATTAGTACTCAAAAGTAAGAGTGGACAAAATTAACTGAAGTACACTGTTAAAACCTGCATAAAACCAAAATATAGTTCGTCTAAACTGAATTGAACTAAAAAGTAATTCAGACAAACTGAACTGAATTATTTTTTATTCTATCAAACTGAACTACACTGAATTGTATTGAACTACAGTAAAAACTTAACTATTAACTGCACTAATTTTAACTAATAAGGTTTAAGTTTTCAATCATAAATCAGAACAAAGCAGATCAGCATGACAAGAGACGTGGATGCAGACAGGTGCACAGATCAAAAGAGGGTGCCTGCAAGCACTTGGTGTACCATAAAAACACCAGGCATGACAAAAAAACTGCTAAAGAAAAGTGGTCCAAGGGTTATGGAGTTCTGCAGATAGTGGCTCCAATAGTAACAAAAAAAAAGCCACTATTGGACGGACCAATTGATTTGAAATTAACAGAGTAGTTCTGCAACAGTTATGGAAACGTATAAAACTGTAATGATTTTTGTTCATCTTGGATACAATCAGAAGTTTTTGATTCAATAGGATTACTCTACAGAATGAATTGACAACTATTACCTTCAAACAATGCATACTTTGCAGCTATACATGACTAAATAAACCAAAACTGCTTATCCTTCGTAAATCACAATAAAAACATGATTTATTGAAAATAATGTAATGTCCAAAAACACAACTTTTATCTTGGGCATGGTAAAAATATCAACTTGTTGAAATTAAGTTATCGGTATATTAGCTCTAACAATACTACCTCCAACTTTATACATAAGAAAGAGAAAAACATAATTCATCCAGACCAATAGCTAAATTAGTTAATTTCAATTAATAATGGCATAAAATTAAACTGTACTCCAAGAATCCCAATAGAGTTAAATGATTTAAGTGACACTAAATGGCCTTTTTCTATCTCAAAGAATAATACTTTCAACAAGCCTGAGTTGTAATTAGAAGGAGTGAGTGGGGGAGTGACAGAGGAAGGGTGTATGGCATAGTAAAGGGGATGAGCATAATTTTTTTCAAAAAGCAATAAGAATAATTTAAAGTGGGAATAAATTTGAAGGATAATTAAGAAAAACACTAGCAAAAATGCTAAATGAAGGACTATTTATTAAATAAGGGAGCAAGAATATTTTGCCTAATAATTTTACTGCAAATTTCACATGCGGCAGCTGCAGTAGACAGCTGCATTAGAAGTGCAATGAAATGCAAATTCAGTTTCTGATCCAATGCAAGCCTAGTTTTAAAACACTGATTTCATGTTACTTAGAACTATGTATCATTTCTGCCTTGTTTCCACAAAGTTCTCTAAAAAAATGTAAAACAATTGGACTGTTTTTCTCCAATAATAAACTAATCCAAACTCGAACTGTGCCAATAATAAACTAATCCAAAACACACGTATGTGAGAATCAAAAACGTAAACAGACCCAAGCCTAACGTTAAACACCACTGTGTCAATATAATCTTCAGTGAGTATTTTCCAGTCTCTAAAATAGGGAATGGGTTGAAATATAAGACAGTCATAAAATTTATAAAAATAAACCAAAAACATTGTGATTGCAGAAAACTATTAAATCATAGAATATTTATTCAAAATAAATAAAAACAATAATCTCTTTCGTTTCTCTCCAAAACCTAGTTCCTAAAGACACCCAATTCTCCACGCCCTGATATGTATCCTCCAAACCTAAATACTGTTGAACCCATTTTAAATTTGAGAAAAAGTAATCAAATTGACATTATAAACAAAGCACGCACTGATTTAACCACAACGAACGTTAACAAAATAATCGATTGAGATGTGTCTCTAATAATGTGATGAAATTAGGAATTGGGGGAGAGATAAAAGAGGTGCTCACTGTGTGTACAAAACGCAATAGCGAAACTTCTATGCAACGCGTAGTTGATGTCAAACTGTAAGTGATAGCCTGAGAACACCAGAGATGTAAGCTGGAGCAAATTTACCTTTAAATTGCACCTCCATATATTTCAGAACCCAGGGTAATGAAATTACTTATTTATTCTTATTTTCTTCAGATACCACTGTGCCGCCCTGCTGATTAAGGCTATGTGCTTTCCGAACTACATTCATTTTTGCTATGTCTATGTTTGTTAGAATATATATTCTGAAGTATATAATTTGGAAAATTTTATTTTAAAACATATAGATAAAATATATAATTTAGAATATAAAATTTAAAATTTGAAATATAAAAGTTATATTTTAAGATATATAATATAAAATACAAAATACAAAATATATTCTAAAATATATAATTCATAATACATAATATATATTCTAAAATGCATAATCTAAAATATAATTTTCATAATTTTAGAATATAAATTTTATATTTTTTGGAATGAATTTTTTTATTTTATATTCTAAAATATATATTTTGAAATATAAATGTATATTTCATTATATATTTTAGAATATTTGCATATTAAACCATCTAATATTAAAATAAAAATCCTAAAAAGCAAATTTTTAAGTTAATGGAGGTGAGATTATGAAGGTATGGTACGAAACTGTCTTAAATTGCAATGAGTTGAAAGATAAGGTTTTTGTTTTCTGCATCTCTAATTTTTGAAATGATCATTTTTTTTATGAGCTTTATTTCTATGGTCTAATTTTTGACAAGCTTTGTTAGTGGTTTAAAGTTGGCTAATATTTGATGGGTCAAGAATTCAACCTTTTAGAACAAACAATCAATTTGTATTCATAAAAAAAATAAATCATATGATTGGATATTTGTGACTAAATATATATTGTGAAGATTTCAAAAGTATTTTGAACATTTCAAATTTAAAGATACTCGTCCTCATTAGAATAGAAATTATGAAGATACTTCAACTCTAAGTCAGCCAAATGTGTCAACTAGTGTGTGTCTATATATATATATATATATATATATATATATATATATATATATATATATATATATATATATATATATATATATATATATATATATATATATATATATATATATATATAGTAATTAATGAACATCATTAATATAACTAGTCGAATGTACTATTTATACTATTGTTTATGGACCATTCCTTGAATGGGTTTGGGCCACATGTCCAATTATCTATTAATCTCGAATTAACATAGTTGATTGTGGATAAATACACTTAGTGTAATGTCATTCTAGTCAAACAAGTAAGAATCAGATACTAAAATTCCTAAATTCACAACATATGAAAGGATAATCGATTAACATTCCAAATAATCAATTATTTCATAGAATAATTCTGTTCTGGACAAAAACACAAGATACAAAATCAACATGTGTCACCCTTAAACCACGTGAAAACATACTTAACATATCGTACATGCATTCAAACCTCACATATCCTTGTAAATAGACCTAAATACATACTTTACATCCCTTGAATCATCCAAAATTCATCATTATGCATATTCCAATCCCAACAAATCCAACATATTGCATATGATCATCATACCACTCTTTACAACATATATTTGCATGATTAAACCTCAAACAACATACATTTATCCCCTCTTATAATCATTACATGTTATCATGGAAAACCCAACAACAATAGTTCATTATGTCATAAGAAAACCCAACAACCCTCATGATATTCACGACACCATATCGTAGAACACATTTTCATACATACACATACATCAAAACAAGCATTACTTTTCAAGATAATAAAAAACATACAACATACAACATACAACAAAAAAGGTAAGTTTCCTCACACCTTGCTCAATACTAAGGCTTTATCTACACCCCAGAGATCATAGCAACTTTAATCCCTTTCTTCTCCTTCCAATCCACAGGGTTCTCCATCTCCCACGTGCAGTCTCCATTCTCCAAGAAACATCTCTCTCTCTCTTTCTCTTCTCTCTCATTCTCACTCTCACATGCAACTTTCTCTCTTTTATTCTCCTTTTCACGTTAGATTTAGGGTTTCTAAAAGGGCAGACCCTCTCTCCTATCTCTCTCATGTTAACATGCACCCTTTACTTTCCACACCTTATTTAATTTTTGCACCAAATTAATAAGGGTAAAAACATCACTTTTTCCCCTAAGCAAAATAATAAACAAAAACTAAGGTTTTCCCTTAACTTTCTCCCCCTAGTAATTGAACCTATCTCCATTCAATCCTAAACAACACATCACATTGATAATAACACACATCACAAATTAACAACATACCAAACATGTGTTGCACTTTATTAAGATCAAATAAATATCATAGCAATTATGTTCGAAGAAAGAGGTAAACACGAAAACACCTATTACCAAACAAAAACACTGAAGTCTCAAGACCCCCTTGTTCTAATTACTATATTTTTCTCGTGTCTTACATTTTGTCTCGGTCTAAGTATATTGCTAACATGTTTAAACATGTTTGACTTACTAACAACAAGATTGTTGATACTCCCTTGAGACAAGTGCACAATATTCCCCATCGAATTGTGTTCCTTTGATTGATTGTACTTTATATCGAACTATTGTTGGGAGTGTGGTTTATCTTATTATGACCCATCCAAACTTTGCACTGTTATTCATGTTTTTAATTAGTTTGTTTAACCTTAACAACATTTCATTGGATTGTTGTTCTTCATATCCTCAAGTATCTTCAGGGCACTCAGTTTCAATTTCTTTTACTTCCCTCTATGTCGTCTTTAGACTTGTATGCTTATTGTGATACGGATTGGAATGGTGATCCTAATGATCGAAAATCCTTTATTGGGTGATGTACTTTTCTTGATGATTCACTTATATCATGGAAGAGTAAGAAACAAGATGTCACATCTCGATCATCCATAGAAGCTGAGTATTGCAATGGCTTTTACTACTTGTTAGATTATTTGGCTACATTGATTACTTGCAAATATGGTTGTCTATTTGAAAGATCATACACCTCTTTGTTGTGACAAAAGAAGTACTATTCATATTACTAGTAACCATATTTTCCATAATCGAATCAAGTCTACTAAAACAAATTGCCATTTTACTTGTCATCATCTTCAGTTTGGTACTATATCTTTACCGTTTGTTCCATCGATTTTACAAATTGTAAATATGTTTACCAAGCCACATTTCATTTTACACTTTTGTTTTTTATTTGATAATGTATTTAGCACTAACACTGTGAGTAGAGTTATCAAAATAGATCACAACCCGCGAGCCAACCTAGCCCACCACGGATTCGAACCGGGTTGGGTTTGAAAAAATTGCATCTTTTTTATGCAGCTCAGATTTAAACCCGGCTCATGCGAGTTGAACCCGTGGTGGGCTGAGTTGGCCCACCAACCCACCTACCTAATTTTATTTTATTAAAATTTAATTTTAATTTTATAAAAAAATATTTATTGTTTTTTTTGCATGAAAAAATTATTTAAGTTCCTTATTTTCAAAATTAATTAAATACCCATGTTTGGAGTGAAATTTGGAAGTGAGATTTGTTTAGATTTGAATTATAGAAAATTTTGTAATTCCTTTTTATTTAAAAAAATTGTAATTAAATAAATTAATTAGTTAACCCGTTTAAACTAAGTGACCAACCCGTGATGAGTCGGGTCGGGTGATCTGTTTTGACCGCTCTAATTGGGAGCTTGAAGAAGGATGTTAACATAAGCTCATGTTTTAGGCCCATCTCCTAGTAGCTTCTAGGATTACCTTTGTGTGTATTTATAACACTTTTGCTTCATCTCTCAAGTCACTCAATATACAATTTTTTTTTTTATTTCTTTTGATTTCTACACAAACATTGAGTTATGATTTCTTGACAGGGCATTCTAGAACAAAGAGATTAGTGTTCTAGATTATCTTATTTGAAATATTTTGGATCAAGATATCTGGAACATGTATATCATTAATATTTTGTGGCCATTTGAATTGTTTTTTGTGTTAAACATCCAACAATATACAATCATTTAATTTCTTTCCTAATTCATTGTCCTTCAATCCATCTGTATGTGAAAGTGAGAGATACATTTCTCTAACAAGGCTAATAGAGAATTCACCTAGTGATGGAGATGAATTTATTAAAGGGTACATTCATTGATTAATAGAGACAACAAATTATATTTTTCTCCTGCAGTGAATTTGGTGCGAGAATTAGTTTTAATCAGTAAAAAGAATTGCACATTTTAATTCATTTTTGTTTTGAATTTCTTTACAAAAAAAGTTACAATTTAATATATTTTTTAACTACATTGCTCTATCAAAGTCTCGTTCGGCATAGCTTATAAAAAGAAAAAAAAAAACTTTTCTTTGGATATACAATTATTCTGCTAGAACATTATTCTTATAATTTTTGTCAAATCATGATATGATTTAATTTATATTTCAGTTTGTGGGATAACTTTTTCTGTTCAGTTAAATATTTGAAGGTATTTTTCATGTAAACGCTTTCTTCTAACTTTTTCTTACACAATAAAAAAAATTAAGTTATTTTCTGTAGTACCGTTGTCCTTACTATGCTTCGTCACCCAACTTCATGCTATTTTAAAGAATATTTTTATGTTTTTTACCTTATCAATGCTTCATGGCGTAAATTATTAACAATAGCAAAATTTCAAATTTTGGATGGTGGTTGAATAATAAAGTGTTGCAAAGGAAAATATTTACTAGTTAGAGACGCGGTCATTTGAGAAATCTTCATTAAGTTGGGAGACAACAAAGATAATAATAACAAAAAACATAACAAAGGAATAAATTGAATTGAAAAAGGTAAAAAGAAACTGACATTTAAAAATTAACTTAGATTCCAAATTGAATAAAAAAATTAAAGGACAAAGTTGAAACCCAACTTAAAACAAGTTTGCTTACTATTTATATATGTTCTTGAGCTTTTATAACTTCTATGTCGTCTCGATTGTTTAGAGCCTTAAAAAGCAAAACCTAGGTGCAAAAGGATAGACATAGTTGATGATAAAGTTCTTTATAATGAAAATCGTAACTAGAAGTACTACATTATCCTAAAAATAAGTCAGAGTGAGAGAAGGACAATACATCCTAGTTTATAAAAAAAAAAATTACATCGCAATGCAAATACTTTGCCCACTGCAATAATCCCACATTAGGTCGTGGCACCACATTCCTTGAAATGCAAATGCATAATGTCATGCATACAACTCAAAAATAATTCGGAGTTATCTATACCTCATTTCGCACGTAATTGTTCCTAACTCCTTCAGTCAAATGGGTTTGAGTTTATATTTCATGGTATACCTCAAGATCTCTCCTGAATATTCTAATTTAAATCATTCTTGTTTATTTCATTTCCTAGGTACCTGCTAGAAAGGAAGATCAATCCCACAAAGTTCATACTCCAAAAGGAAGATCAACAAACTATGTACAAAGATTATTGGAAAAACAAAAAAAAAGTTTGGGACAGAAAATAAAAGCAGCTTCCATCAGCACTGATTTCCAGCATTTACCAACTTTTCCCCTGCAAGAATATATAATGTTAGCTTCGCAACATCCATTGCATTATGTCCTTCCTAATAACATCACCTGGCCAATTTACTCTGTAGTTTGGCCTAAAAGCATGAGAAGCGTTGATAGTGAGGTGCCTGCAATGGGTGGAAGTCCCAGCAAGACTTTGAGGCCGCATCATCGTTACAATGGAGGGGAAAGGCTTTGACCATACGCTTTGTTGTTGGAACCAGGTGTTTTGTACACCTGATTTCCTCTTGAATAATTGATAGTAACTAGAAGTTTTGCTGTTGGAAAATCTTGATACAAGCTTTGTCATTCTTAAACTTGGGCGACGAGCACCATTGGAGGGTGATCCACCCTGAGTTTGAGCCTGTGGTTTCATTCTATTTAGCCTCTGCAAAATGTAGTTTCCCATATTCCTACCAAATGTAATGTCTCTTTCTTGAATAGTCCGATTAACTTTGAGTGCTACATTGAATACAGATCGTGTTCGTCTGTGAAGTAACAAACAAGTAAAGAAATTGTATTATTACCAATAGCTACTAACATTAATAATCATTTTGATGTGTTCATGGCAAAGCATAGGGAAACAGGGAAAAAGGGAAATATCACGCAATGATTACATCTCAAATCTGACTGCTTATGCTTTGAATGCTTAGCAGCAAGAAAATTCGCCTGCTACCAAGAGACTAACTAATATATTCTTTTGAACACTCTAAATTTTCTGTCCTCTGGAATAGAAGGCAACGACAACTAAACTTGATCCTCCTAGGCGAGGCAAGCTAGAATGATTGGATACAATACTTATTAAAAAACATTAAATCCCTTCTTGGTGTTCCTCCCATGATTTCCCTGAAAATGTAATCCATTCAGAGCAGATTCCATATCTCCAAACGACACCAAGTTTTAAACATTTTAAAACACGCAAATGCATTTCGCTCATAGCACCGGCAACTTGTCACTTCTAGAAGGACATAACATTTCCTCACGCAGAAACTTGACTTCATGGGCAAGAAATTAAAAACAAAAAATTGGGGGGAAATGGATATTCTTATAACTAAAAGCACGTTTGAATACAAAACTAAAAGAGCTTTAGAAAATAAGTTTTATGTATATAGCGACAAAGTTCTCAATAACCCGTTTTCCCTCTATCCAGACAGGTCTAAAGTCGATTCAGACGTCCAGCATCACAAATTCACATGAAAGGAATAAAAAAAAAACAAAGACACGAACTTTCTCGTTCAAAGGATAGGCAATGAAAAATTTCCTGCTCTGAGATATAAAATCATAACATTCTAAATCCAATACTTAATAAGACAGTCCTAACATGCATAATAAAACTAAAGCAACATTATTGACACTATTTGTAAATCTAAATCGCCCATTTCGTACATTTCTTTACTTCATTTTCAGGAACACGAATCCACACCGCATTAGCATGAAATGATGCAGATCAAAGAAGAGAAAAAAAAATACCGGTGAACAAATTGACGGATCTTAGGTGCTAGGATCCTACGCTGAATCCTGAGAGCCAGCTTGTAGGTTCGCTTGATGCCCAAAAAATAGGCAGTGGCAAGGGTAATCTCCCATAACACCATTTTCTTTCTCACCCAGATTCCTAAGTGGCTGTGTTTCTAGGGTTTATTAATTTTCTCTACCAACATTTGATTTAATGCATAGCTCTCAAAATTTGTACGATTTGCTTGTTGCCCAAGATTTTGATTACTTTGGGATCGCATCACAGCCATTTGTTTCCCTTGTCTCATCGTAACCGTTGGATTTTTGCTTTTGTTTTCTTTCTACCGCTGAAAAATCTGTGGACTTTCACCTCCCACAGTATGTAAGTATGGTATTCTCTTTTTCTAATTGAATAATTATTATTTTTCAACAAGTTCTTATCAATTTTGAAACTGTTAATTTCCTATCCTTTCGTACAATAATTTTCCAAATTATTCGTAGAAATCTATCATTGTTAAAAAGCTTTGTATTCATTTTTTCACTGTAGAATTCTCGTGAGTGTGAACGGACGTGAGGGTGTATTCAATCCATATTTTAAAAAGACTACATTTTTAATTTGTAGATTTTAGAAGATGTATTCAACTAGCATTTTAAAATGTTTATTATGTAAAAAAAAATGTTAATTTCTAAAGATTTGACTCATCCAAAACTAAAAAGAAAATAGAAAAGTCCATTATACCTTCATGGAACGTTGTTTCATTCTTGCAACACTGGTCCAATAAAGTATATTTATTTATCTATTGTAATATGTAATGATTGAAACGCAAATTCTAAAGTTAACATAATGAGATTCCACCTATTCCTTCGTCATAATGTCAAATTTGCATTGTCTTTTTATCTTGGCTTTTTAATATTTTATAATATATGTGTGCTATATGTACTTAACTGTATATAGTGATAGAAATAGTACGACTGATTGTTTATCGATCATAATTAAAATAAGATAAAAATCTAAATAACATAAGTTACTAAACAGATTTACCGAGAATTAGATTATAATTAGATGGATGTTAATTAAAAATTTATAAAAAAAATTACAGATACAGATTAAATATATGATTATTAAAAAATTAATTATATTTTTATTATAGCGTTAATTGTTTTAATTGACTAAACTTTGGTTAATTTTAGTATCAGAGTATTTTTAGATATTTTGATCGTTTGACGAACAGGTTACCTTAGCACAGAGAGGAGACCATCGGAGTGTGAAAACTAAGAAATTATTTTAAATGAACATTCGACCTTACACTCGAAATATTTTGACATTACCGTGGAACTAATCATAAACTCCTTAAGCTCACATTATAACCATGAGGAATATGACGAGTAATGTTGTGTTGGAGGAAGCTTCGAACGATCACATGGATATAAGGGAGATTATGCGGGAGATGTAAAGATAGATGGATAAGATGTGTAACATCCCAAAAATACAGTATAAAATCATATCATAGAATACTCACAATTAACAATATTACAGTTCAGTTCTGAAAGAAAGGATGTACGTTTATGCCGAACGACCTTACAACAATACTCCAAAATTTAAACTTTACAAAACGAAGAACTAGACCGAACGGTTCTAGAACTATGCTTACACCGAACGGTTATACAAAATAAAATTTAGTTCTAACGACCGAACGGTCTTAAGGTTCAGCTTTAACTTCCACTTCTTCCAAAGCCTCTTCCAACAAACACTCGTCCCCTTCTGCTCACATCCACAGGATGATCATTGCAATAGGAAGAATAATCGGACGGACAACATGACAAGACAGGAAAGTAAGGTATGCTTATGTAATTTAATTAATTCAGTAAAACATATAATTCACATAAATCTGACATAAATCAAGAGGTCAATCATGCAACAACCAATCATACATTTTCAACCATAACCATACAATAATACATGCAATGACCGATCACTTTACTCTGACTGTTCGGATTGTATGAATTATGTGTAGCTATGACGTTTGTGCACCCGGGTGATGTAGTAGCTGGGATGCCCTCAACATCTGTCACCCGAGATTAGTCTGTTCCGTCCAAGTTCACCTTATGGACTAGGACCTCCTGCTATTCTCACACATGACTTACTCCTCTCTACTTGAGAATGAGTAATCACAAAATATCATGATAAACGCCAACTAAGCATAACCACATTCATACTCTACCATTCCAATATCCAACCATGAGATATTCCTCCTTGGAATACTCTTTCATATCCATATTATTCCATTCATATCACATTTTAAATACCATTATACTTAATCATCAATACAGTCAAACCGAACAATAAAATATGATCCCATCCTTGAACAAACCTAAAGAGATAACATAATTCCTAAGAACAAGACCGAATGGAAGACTAATTCTTAATGACCAACACGACCGAACGTGATAACCAGACTAAACACTTTTAGTTGAACCGAACACTATAGAACACTTATAATTAGGCATGACCGAATACTAAAAGCTTTTAACCTAAACCTATTGGTATCAATTACAAGTATATAATTTGGTAATATGACGAGACCGAGTGCTTAGTACAAGACCGAACACTACTGAGACCGAGCGCTTGGTTCAAAATCGAGCACTACTAAGCTTATATAGAATGAATAAATAGATATATCATACAACTATGAAATACTTATTTACAACTGAGGATAAATATAGTGTCTAATACTTAAGTTATATTGGGTACTTTAAGTAGGCTAATTACTAAGTAGAAATATACTTAGACCGAACGCTTATTTTTCAAGTATACTAATAGAAAAATTGATTGGTCATTAACTAAAATTCTCTACAGAAGAAGAATCCAGTCCAGACCGAATGCCCAAAGGAAAAATTGAACGGTCAAGAATGACTCTCGGCGACAATTATATAATTGAATAGAATACTGCAGATTTTAAGATCAAACCTTATTCCTACCCAGTTCACACCATTTATAAAACATCACTACATACCAACGAACATACATTAACATAGATAGTTCATATCAATCAAATAACTATAAAGATCATCGTTCAAACATGCAACCATTCATCATCAGAGAATCATAATTAAATTACAAGCTTCCCTTACCTCTAAACTCAGCCGAACGCTCACGGTTGCAGTATCTGGTTCACCACTACTAATCTTATACACTTAGAGTTTCCTGGTTTACAAAACTAAACCAAATAAAAGACCATAATTGCTATCAGAATTTCATAGAAGAAGATGATAATCTCATGCAACCAGAATCTTGGTTTGCAAGTGACATAAAACAATTGTGTTAAGAGAAGAATGAACTTACCAGTTCAAACCAACAACTTGATCGGTGCAACTTGAAACCCTTAAGTCCAAGAAAACTCAGGCGATGCCTGAATGATGATCGGAAGAAAAAAGGGTAAGATTTTGTAGAGAGAAGAAGAAGATTGTAGAGAGAAAGAGGAGAAAATGAAAAACTCAGAAGGTTGAAGATGAAGGGTGCATGTAGAAAAGTGCCACGAAATTTGAAAACTTGACTTATTTACTACCATCAAAACCGATCGTCCACTCTACGGTCCACATCAGTCTTTCACTTTCTGAATTTCAGAAACCCTTGCACCTACACCTGTCTTCCACTAACATGGGGTTTTAAGGGTCCTGACAAGATGCAAAAGAAGTATGAAGAAGAGCTAAACACATTGTGAGCTTAGAACACGATATTGATCATTCAACAGGAGAGGGGTAATAAAGATACTTTGTCATCCTTCCTGACCCTTATAGGATCAACAAAGCAGCCCTAGGATGAACTAGACCGAATGGTTCGAGAGAGCAACTTCGAGGCAAGCAAAGATGATAACCCGTCCCTAATGACAGTTGATATGATCAGTTTGCTCCCTTTCACTATGGTAATCATGGAGACTCCTTTGCCCGACAATTGGAGGATGTCTGTATTTGACAAGTATGATGGGTCTACCGACCTGAACGACTACATTAGAATGTCGATGTATATGGCAGTGAAACTATATGGTGCAGAGTTTTCCCTACCTTTTTAAAGGAAGAAGCCTTGGCTTGATTTTCCCTTTTACCAGTCAATCTTGTTGACTGCTTTGCAATCATTTGATTAAGATTCAGAGCTTAGTTTTCCACCAACTGATCTCATCACCTAACATTGATCGCTTTAGTCAATGTTAGACATGAGAAATAAGAATTCTTTCGAGCCTTCATGGAGTGGTTTGGGAAAGTCTCATTCCAAATGAGGAACCTTAGTCTTGACATGGTCATGCATTATATGATCGTGGCCTAAACGACCAGTACCGTTTGTCATAGTTCATTTATGCAGCTTACTGAAAATATAGACGAGCCTAGGAAATGAGCGTCCTAGTTCATGCAGGTAGAGAAGATGAGGGATATCCCCAAACAGATGTGCATAGAGTCATTGGAAGAAGATAAAAAGTGAGGGGACAGGAATTCGTCTGGAAAACCCCACGAATCATGAGGTAAAGAATGACCCAAGGGACCTCATTTCAATAATTACACACGCTCAGTGTGTCGTGAGCCAAGATCTTGGAAGAGGCCTTCAATGTCGACCTTTTTCCCTCTCAAGGAAGAAGTCTACCATTCCAATGTTAACGGTAACAAGCACTGCCTTTATCATCATAACATTGACCATACCATAGAAGAATGCTCTGCTTTGAGAGACAAGATATGGGAGTTCATCAAAGCTGGCCATCTAAAACAGTTTGTCAAGAAGAATTGTTTAGACCGAAGTCCACCTTGCTAGTGGAGTCCTATACACTATCCTATAAGAGCAGAGTATGGGATTAGGAGAAAAAGACAATCTTCAAAGCGAAGAAACCAAAGTACAAACAGGAGTAAGAACTACCCACTAAGAGGCATGTCCGAGAGCTCAAAATGGTACACTTGACCGAGAGAAAAGTCAAAAACATCCCTCTAATCACATTCACCGATGAGAACTTCCAAACTCCGTATCCTGATCAGGATGTCCACATGGTTATCTCGATCAAGCTAGTTAAGTATAAGATCAACAAGGTGTTAGTTGACCAAGGAAGTTTGTTCAAAATCTTATATTGGAAGATCTAATTGTGTCCTATAATGAGCAGATAGTAGGATTCTTGGGCAAATAGGTCGATACCCACACTTACCTAGACCTACGGACACAAATCGATTTAGGATGGACAACTAAGAGGAGCGAGTACATTATCTATTGGAAAAAGTCAATACCTCATACAATATGTTGTTAGGTCGACCATATTTGAATGTTTTTGAAGCAATAGTGTCCAAACCACACTTGGCCATGAAATTTGCATCTCACAAAGGCAAAATATGCAAGATGCATGCAAACTAGGAAATAGCTTGAGAGTGTTATATGTTGGCTTAAAGGTAACACCTTACTGCTGCCCTTGGAAGGTTCACCGATCAAAAGTGACAATGATAGATTTTGATCATAGGACGAACACCATCGATAGAACGGAGCCTCAAGGAGAGATCAAGGATATGAAGATAGGCCAGTCAAATAATCAGGTCAGTAAGTTAAGTAGTGAATGATATGAGTCAAGCACTCGAGCAAATGTTAGTAGTTATGCTTCTAAAAAACAAAGATGTGTTTACATGGATGTCAACTAACACATTGGGAATAATCAGTGGATGATGTCTCACAAGTTAGTCATCTTTAAAGAGGTTTGATCGGTGGCACAGAAAAAACGTCGATTAGGAAAGGAGAGGCAAGAGAATGTCATATCCCTTATTTAATTCATTATTTTGTAATCTATCACATCAATCATATTGCTTTCTAATTTTCATAAATTTTCTTCTTATTTCTTTTAAAACATTGTTATCTTTTCTTAATCCAAATAACCCAACTTAAAACTTTCTTTTCTCTCACAATCAATTGAAATCCACTTCCAAAAACAAACACAAGCTAAATGGTGAATTAGATTGTTTAATAGAAAACAAAATTGCAAAACTTATAAAGTTGGAATTTGAGTTGTACACTTTATTGTATATATTAATGCCTTTATTTTTTTCTTTTTCTTGATATAGAACTGAGTCTAGTTTTTCATTCTCATGCAGATATAGACATATATTGTAACAAATTTTGTTGTTGCTTCATATGTTGGAGCCTATCCAATCTCTTCGCCACCTTATATTTCAAGACCAAAGGGTTATATATTTTAAAGAAAGATCTAATTATTTAAATTGAAACTTATCTAGTTTTTTATTCATAGTAACTTTAGGGCGAATGATTGTGTATTCTACAAAATAATGTTAGAGTGTGTTTGAATTGAAGAGTGAAAAGAAAGAAAAAGAAGAAAAAGAGAGTAGAATGTAAGGGTGGCTAAAAATCTAAATTTTGAGATTCAATTTATAATAATTCAAATTTATATTACTTTCAATTTATTTAAATGGATTTATCTCAAATTCATATTTCATATTTTAAATATAAACTTAATTAAATTTAGATTGAATTTAGATTCAACTTAACCTAGGTCTAAGGTCGAGTAGAATTAGTCTAGAGCAAACATTAAGTCAAGTCGACTTAAGACGGAGATTGAGCCAAATCAGTCTAGGTAGATATTAGTGGAAAACGACAAGTTGCACATAGAATATTAAAATTGAAATAGAAAAACATATCTATTAACATCATAAAATTAGAACCAAAGAAAAAAAGGAAAACCTTTTTCCAAGGCACTAAGCAGCTACTCCAAACTCTATTTACGCTCCACATTCACATCCATATCTCTCATTCATAGTCCATCTTCATCTCCAACATCAAAAGGGGAAAAACCTTCATAGATGAAGGAAAAGACCCAAGGAAGAGTGGCAGAGCTTCCCAACACCTTTAGCAATCTCCAAGAGGTTCTCCCAAGCTCTTAAAGTGTTTCTCTATTGTGCAAAATGAGGAATACCTAAAACTCTTGTGAAAGACATGTATAAATACCAAATTTTTACATGTCAGCACTGATACTGCTCGTGCCATATTAATACCACTCAATACAACCAAATAAAACACAAAATAGTGGTCTTTGCAGAACCACCATCCAACATTGATAACTTCTCTTGCATGTGGCACCCGATGCCATGTATCTACTGCCTAACGCTATCTCCCTTACAACATTTGTTGGTTGCTGATTTTGTAGCACTGGGCTTGATTCCAACGTGCCCAATGCTGGTATTTTCTCTAAAATGATCTTTTCTTGTCCAAAACATGCTTAAGTCTTCACTTGTTTTCCTCCACCAAAAGTATTTCCTATTCACTTAATTAACACATCAAAATAGAAATTAAAGGTAAAACAAGCATTAAATAACCAAAACACCAAATAATCCAAAAACACAATAAACATGAGGATTAAACAAGATAAAAGCTAAGGAAAGTTGATTTTATTCATTAAAATCAACACACCAAAACACATTAAAATCAACGTTATCAATATAGTCGAGTCAACCCATATTGAAGTTGTAGTTGAGTTGGTCAAGATCAAAAAATCAAGCTGAGTCGATCTATGTCAAAAGTCAACATGCGTTTGTTCATGCTGAAGATCAAGATAGGTCGGCCTAAGCTGAAAGTTGGCCAAGACTAAAGGTCAAGCCAAGTCATCCCAAATTGAAGGTCAAACATAGTCATCTTGGGAAGGTCAGGCCAAGTCTTTCCAAGTTGGAGTTCAAGCCAAGGTTTCCCAGGTTAGAGTTTAAGTCAAGTTGGCCAGGCCAAATGTCAAACCGAGTTGACACAAGTTGGAGTTCAAATCGAGTCGGTATGGGTCAAAGTTCAAGCTGAATCAACTTGGATTGAAGATCAACTATGTCGGCTTGGTTTGAAGGTCGACTGAGTCGGTTAGGAACTAAGTCGGTCCGTGGTGAAGGTCAACTAAGTCGACTCGAGGCAAATGTCGATTAAGTTGGCCTGAGCCAAATGTTGGTCAAATCAGCTTCGCTTGAAGGCCTAATGAGTTAGCTCTGATTGAAGATCTAATGAGATGGCCCTAATCAAAAGCAGACCAAGTTAGCCTTAATTGAAAGCTGTGATAAATCAATCCTAATAGAAGATTGAGACGAGTGAGTGAATTGATAGAATCAACCCTAAATAAAAGCAATCACGATTCGCACAGTGCGATTCTTATTATTTTTACAGCCGTATATCTAGCCATATATCTCTAAGCCAACACTAAAATGTTCCTCCCCCACGTACTATCATTTTCTCCGAATTAGTTCCTTACTTTTTTCATACTTTCATTTTCCCCCTCTAGCTCCTATTTTTTCAATATCAGTAAGTGGTTAAAAAAAATTAAATTAAATATATATTTTTCTTTTAACTTTGATTAAAATTAAAAATTTTACTCACAAACTTTAAAATCAAATAAATATAATTATCTTAAACTAATTGAGTTAACTTTTTTATATCCTTTTATTTATTTATTTTTTAAATTTAAAAAATTAAAATGAATTAAAATTTAGAATATGAATAAATTTCAATATTGCGTTAAAATTTTACAAAGCTATATATTTTTGCCTAACTTAAAAATACTGTTTATTAAAGAATGTAGTCAATTGTTCAACCTCAATAGTAGGAAGATTGTACCAAAGTCTATAGGGCCAAGGAAGATTGTTCGACTTCAATTTTATTAGTATAATTTTAACCCGTATCTTGCCCGTATCACAGTCTCACAAAACCTAGTCCTTCTGTCTATCATTTCCACCGTTATTACATCTTCAACTTGCCAACAAACCCTAACTTTTTGTTTTGAATTAAAAAAAAAAAACAACATAGCGCGGGTACTTCAGATATTCAGCCGGTAATTTAGTTGGCATATAAAGAGTCCACATTTGATTAAAGCAAATATACCTTTTCTTGCACGAGTTCACCCAAATATACTTATTGAAGCACAAGAACGGCCAAAGTTATTATGCTACCAAACAGATGGGGGGAGCGGGCAAGACCATGGAAACAAACCATTTCAGATCATTCATTTTATCTTTGCTTATGGAAGTAAGAAACAACTGCAAAATTGTGCATCTAACGAGTAAAACCAGTGTTACATTAATTTCAATCAGATAAAAGGGTGGGGTTCACATGGAAACAATTTGCAAGAGTTTCAAAGAAGGTATGTACAAGAAGCAAATCAGAGGATCAAACCCTGAGCAGGAGCAGGCTTGGAAGAGTGCAGATCGCTAGTTGCAGCTGCTTTCGGGGAGTCAGAAAGGACCTGTGCATATTGGTCTTCTACTTTTCGCTTCTGTTCCTCTTCTGCATGTACCACTTTCTCTTTTGTCTTCTGTCCAACATCCTCAGCTGCCTTGGCAACCCTATTAAAAGCACCAGTAACCCAAGAAGTCCCAGTGAGCACATATCGATTCTTCATTATAGCAGATCCTGCAGTACTGACTTTCTGTTCTGCAACTGCAAATGCTGATTTGGTCTTCTCTGAAACCTGAAACTTTTGATCCACTTCTCGTACTCTACCACTTACAACAGAAGCACCAGCACTTATTTTTTCACTAAGCCCAAGTTTTTGGTCAAAAGAAGTAACTTTTGCTGAAGCTGTTGAAGATAACTGGTGTTTATCATCAAAAGTTTTTGCTTTGTTAACAGCATCCTTACCCAAGATAAAACCCTTCGCAAGCATGCTGGTGACCACATCCTCTGCCTTCCGTAAAGCAGAGTCAGCACCACCAGGACCATTACGCTGTGTTGCCTGAAAAATATCACACAGTTGTTAGGCAAAATCATTAGGTACTTTATAAGTAGAGGATCTTTACAAAGCTTACAGATGATGCCAAGGCAGCAGGTGGAATTTGGTAATGTTGATCGAGTGCTATTTTAACTGACAAATCAACAATAGTTGCTCCCTGAAATATTGAAACTTGGTTAAATTTTAATATGACCTCAGGCTATATAAATTCTACATTAAAGGAACAAATATACACCCATTTTAGTTATCCATAGACGTACAAGGTAACATTTGGCATCACATTGCTTCTCCATTTATCAATGAAATTTAATGCCACCCCTTTCATTCTTCATTGATCAATTTGATGTCATTTAAGGGGCTAATTATATAGTATGTTGCACATCCCATGTCAATTAGAAATAAGATCAAATTATGATATATAAGTTGGGTGCAATGCTTATCTTGCAAACAAATGCTTATCTTGCAAACAAATGCTTATCTTGCAAACAAATGCTTATCTTGCAAACCTGTTTTGTGAAGTTAAGTATAAATCCACTTACTAAGATACTCTGAGTCTATCCTAGTCAAGTTCTTTGGGACTATTATGCCACTGTTATTAGACTCCTGTTAGACCACTCATTGAAGATCTCACATGGACTAGATGACATTATAACATGTTTCAATGACAACTGGGAAAAATAAACATTTACCAATGTAGCAGGTGATGAACAATGTTTTAAACTCCGGGTATAACCTATCATAACATTATGGTAGTCCTAATAAATATAAAAATTACACACATTCCATACAGAGGCAAAATCATACCACCTCTGAGTTCCACTTAGTATTTTCTTTTCAATTGCTACACAGAATCACCCATAAATAAGACAGTTTATTCGCTAAGACAGCTTATTCGCTAGGACCGCAAGAAAAACAAGTCACCATTAGCATCAATAATCTTGAAAGATGATGAAAATTTCAAAAATAGTTCCAGTAGTTATCAAAAGCAGAGAAGGAAACGTTTCCAGAACATTCCCATGAATCAATAATATAACATACAAATCCATTAAGATTACTGAAAATAATAGTAAAAGGAAGCCCAAACTTTCAGGATAGGAAAAATTGTTTACATAAGAAAGAGGTTTACTATGAACCATTTATTGTTGACAAAATGAAACAATGGATAATTAATGTAAACACGCACTGCCATCGGTATCAGTATCAGAACCAACTTCTTTCAAAACATTTAACTTTTTACTGGGAAATGAATGGGAATGACATTTCATACGAAGCTTCAAAATTAACACGCATATGTTTGCAGACAGCAAAAAATCCAAAATACTTGAAAATATAAAATGAACAAACTTCTGAATGTTGGGACACAGTAACACAATAACACTGAAATAATCACATATGTGAAATCAAGACACATATGATGCAGACAGAAAAAATCAAAGATGCTTTTGAATTTTAGCACACATTAAAACAATGAAATATAAACATTCAGGCAGATTGAAGATTAACCAACATATGCTATAGAAATTCAAGAAAAGAGGATCTTCAAAAGCCTTTAAAGTGAAATGTTTTGAAACATGTGACACAACATGGTTCTGAAATTATCAAATATAATCTATTCTTTTGAGTAAGTTGCTGATACTGCATTATCTTGCTTTAAATCCAACTGTCAGTCCATGTTGCATAATGACATGCAATCCTGAATCTTCAACTTTTAATAATGAATATAGGTGTTTTGGTTGTCAATACAGGACAACTTTACTAGCTGTTTGCCACACTCAATAACCCTATAAAGAATCATGTTTGATAATTGACACAAAAATACTCTAACTGGTGACAAATGACAGGCAGATTACCGATAATAATACTGCAGTCTCGGCACCTTGTGGATCCTTGAAGGTAACAAAGGCAATTTGAGTCCGTTCATCATAACTGCATTAATATATAAACTTACAATTTGTATAATAAAACTAAAGTGTAAAACACAACAAAAAGGACTAAAACACCAAACAAAGCAACTTACTGACCTCTGCATTTCAACATATTCAATATCACCAGAAAAGGAAAAGAATTCCTGAATATCTTGCACAGTTGCTCCCAAGGAAACATTGCTGACTTTAATAGTTTTGATCTGGAAAGAAAATAATGTAATACTAAAAGGTTAAAACAGCACGGAGAACACACCTCCTTATATGCACACGTATTCAGAAATCTCACGTTTAGGACATAATCAAAGCATATACCATTACTTACTACTGAAGCACATTTCCTAAAAATGGAAACTTCCATTGTGATGCCGCCTCAGACCACCAGTAATGATAAAATGAAATATACACATAATAATAACTAATATTAAGCTTTCAATTCTCTCATTCATTTTTAAATGTTCATAATTGCCCCTTATAACTACCATTCACATATTAACCCGATCTTGCATAAAAGGTCAGAAAGGGGGGACATAACTTAGGTGGGAGAGTTCAACATTTAACAAACTTAATTTGGAAAACGGAGAATCCTGATTTAAAAAAAGGTTAAAAAACAAATGAGGAATAAATACAGAAATCTTAGTCACCTGAACCAACCCCTATCAATACATAAACTACACACAGCTTAATCAGCTAGGTAAAGAGATATGATATATTCTTAAAAGTATACATTTGTGTCACCACTTTACAAGGATTACTAATATATTTCTTCACTCTTTACCTATCAGATAAATGTATCGAACAATTATTAAACAAGATTGAATAAAAACATGGCATCTTGTTTAATCCCGCTATTCAATCCTCCCATTTAACATTAGCGATGCTATTCAATCCATTTTAAGGGGAACATTAGTGCAGGGCAGACGAAACATAGAAATTTCAATCAAAACATTCAAGATAAATCTCTCCAGAATCTGTAATTGTATCAATTAGATATCATTATTAGAAACTCTTAAAAGAAAATCACACCACACACTACAGAACAGTAGCCTAAGAACATCTAGAACATAAATCAAATAACATAAAGTTCATTAGTCCGATAGATTGCAATTTCTCTCCGAAGTCAAGATACAATAAAGCAAACCTCCGCACCAAAACAGAACTTTCCAAATCCAAATGCCAAATATTAATAACACATAATAAATTCACATGAACTACCCAGACAGCACGGTTTCAAAGAAAATAAAACTAAGACGGATCTACTGTTCCGCGTTTACACTAAACTGAACTAGCTTTGCGAAAAGTACGGAACCTGCTCCACATACCGAAATTTATACAGCGGTGGCAGTGTTTCACACAGTACGCACATTTCATAGAGAGAGAGAAATTTAGAAATACGGAAATGATTGTCAAATAATAATACGGATGCGATTGGAACTCACCGACATCGTAGAGATCTCCGGTGACCAGAAACCGCCGCAGATAGGTAGATAGATACAGAGAGAGAGGGAGAAGAGTTCAGCTAAGAAAAAACGGTAGAAAGGTTAGTATTCCGATTTATCTGTCTCGGTGAGAAGACTTGGAAACACGTGCCGGATTTGATTCGCACGTGCGAGTGCCATGGAGTGTATAGCAAGGCATGCAAACCGCGTTAGGATATGTAAGATTTTGACTTTTCCGTGACTGACTATTAAAACAAAGACTATAAAATTAGATCTATTTAGGGTTAGTGTTTATTTGTCCTAAAACAGTATTGCGAGGTTCAGAATCTGTAAGAATATATTTAATTGATAAAGTTTTAAACACTAGAAAGCAAAAAAAGTTTTTCCAAATAAAATAAAATTTCTCAAATGAATTATCAAATTTTATTTTTCCAATTAGACTTTTGACTAGACAAGTTTAGATTTCTGTTTAAGAGAAATTGAATTTTCAATTGTGCAGAATAGTTTTCCAGTGAAAAATGATCTATTGTCTTATTTTTGCAAATGTTTCAAAAAGAAAAGGACAAATTTTAAAAACTCAAAATAAGAACTTATAATGAAAAAATAATTTAAGCTTCTGACTTATAAAAATAAAATAAATATAGTGGTTTAAAATAAGATATTATTTTGGGTTGTGTAAATAAACGTAAAATATAAATTGTTATTAATTTAACAATTTTTGTAATTACCTTACGATTATTAATTTTTTCAATATTAAAAAATTGAAACGAGTTTTTAAACGTTTGAAATAGTACACTAATGTGGTAAAATTATTTAAAATGATTATTGAAAAATATTTTATTTTATAATTTGGTAACAAACGTTGAAAATAATTAATTATGTAATATTTTATCGAAAAACAATTATATAAAATACATATAACTTTTATATTTAATAAACAAAATAATATTTAGTGACGACTAAATATTATTTGAGTTAAAGATTATGTAGAAAAAATAAATGAAATTGATAGAATATAATTATTATTGAAATGAGATTACTAAACATTCAAATTAAGTGTGAGTTTTCTTATGTTGTAAATTTTCTTATATTTTGTTGATCACATAAATATTTTTTTTTAAATTATAAATCAATTAATCTGATATTATTTGTTGAAATTTTGAGAGATTTAAAAATATAAAAGATATATTATATGAAGTTTATGATTTATTTAATTATATACATATAATAAATATAATATAATATAGAATATTAATAATATCTCAATTTTAATTTCATAAATATAATAAATAAATAAATGTATTTTTGTTTTTATATAAAATATATTTATAAAAGATTTCATAAAACCTAATTTTAAAAAAAATGTATTGAGCAAGTATTTTAAACGCTCTTTCTTGTTTTAATACTTATTTATTTGAATTTCAAATTTGCTTTCTTTTCTTTTAAATAATGTTTTTTTTTCATTTATGTTTTTTATTTTTTTTATGGGATTATATCTTCATTCAAATTGATATTTTTTGTTATAATTTTTCTTTCATTAACCTCATTTGTTTTTTTGGTATGTGAATGATGTGGTAGTAATATTGGACGTGTAAGGATGTTAAAATGTTGTTTTTTCAACTGCTTTCTCCACTTGGATTTTAAGTTTTTAAAAAAGTAGAAAAAAGTAGTTAGTACATATATGAAATGATCATATTTGTGACATGACCATATTTGTAACATTTTTCATATGGCCTGTGTTGGTAACTATTTTTCTTTCAATAAGATAAGATGAAAAACTCTTGCGTTTTTGTTTTATTTGTATTTGCTTCTTTTGTAGTTATGGACTTTGAAAACTCTTTCGCTAGTATGAACTAAATTACCTTCAATTGTATGATTTTCTTTAATTAATCTTCATTTTTCCTATGCTTTCAAATTTTCACCACTAAAATGACTCATAAATAACCATGAGTAAGAAATTCTCTCTCTTTTCATTCTACAAGTTTCTTAAAATGATGATAATGAGTCATTATCAAGATTTCAAAATTTTGAAACTGTAAGAGCAAGAGATATTATACAAAGAAACTTACTATTTATTTTATTCATGTAATATGTATAAAGAGAGAAAAAACTTTATTTATGTAATATGTATAAAGAGAGAAAAACGGTAACAAAATATCAAATCTTAACGATATCTCAATATTAATATTTTCAATTTGTATAGACCTAGAAAATGACATTTTAGAAATGATAGTGGTTTAAAAATAGTAAGACTCAAATATTTTAATATTAAAATGTTTTAATATAAATAGTTTTGTTATGAACATATTTCATTATTTTAAAATATATCATCTCTTTAGAAACACTTTTGTATAGTTCTCAAACTTCTCTCTAGGAGTTCTTCCTCGCTACTCATTTGATTGAAGAACTAAGATTGGAGGATTTATCCTTGTGGTGAGCTCTTTAATTTGGACTAATGAGTTTCTTTGCTTGTGTAACTTGAGTTTTAGCCCTTTTTCGTGGTATTTTTCTTTTATTTATGGCATGTAAGTCTTCTTCCACTTGTATGCATACCTTTAGTCTTTTATACGAGTCTTTATTAATCAATGGTTCTAATGGTGTGTCCTAATAATTATTTTGCTATTCCTAGGTATAGATAGGATATTTTGTGAGATTGAATGGATTTCAGATTCCTTAGATCAATTTCATATATCTTTTAAGTAAGGAAAGCTAATTGCACTATTTTAAATTATATATACCTTTAAGTGTCTAATTTTATGTTTGTATGGTGAATTGACTAAATGATTGATTTATGTGATAAATGTGCTTTGTTGAATTGTGGTTAGGTTCTTAAATTGCATAAATTGATTATATGGTGAAATTTTGGAATGTTGTATGATTGGTATGACAAATGAGATTATTTGAGTTAGTGAAGGTTGTGTAATGCAAATTTGGTATGTTTTGACATCTGTGTTGTTGATGAAATGAATTTGTAAGGCTAGAATGACATAAATCTGCATAATTATGAAAACTCGTTAAGCGAAAATATACTCCCAAAGAGAAGCCAAAGTCAAAGAGTTATTGACTTGGTGATCATTGGGCGAGAATACATTCACTGTAATACATTCTCCTCTTTTTTTTCTGTAACACCTCGATTTCTGAGATGTCACGAGTTAATAAAAATCGGTAAAATTCAAAATTTATCATAACGTAGAAACATACTTAAAGAAAACCTTATCCAATTACATTATTTTGAGTAATAAAATAACGAAGGAAATACTCCAATTATATGTCTGAACTTGTAAAACAAAATAACTTTAAATGAATCCCAAGGTTATTCCCCATCCTCTCTCAAGTCAATCACGCCTCTGGAACACTTGTAACATTATTTGCTCACGTATAACACATTATATTATCATCGTCGACACTTTCAATCACAAACACACAAACACAAACATGTATGAGGTAAGTTACTGATAAAACAATCATAACAACAAGATACATATATACTGATTCAATCAATCATAATTAAACACACAACAAGATACATACTTTCTTATTATACCAACCATAATCAAACACACAACACGATACATAACTTCTGATTATATAAACCATAATTAAACACCTCATATATAATAGTAATAACAATAGAATTTCTAATACTTTAACATAAACAATTCAATTATATTGAATTACTCGATCCTCGATCCCCGATCCTTGAACTTCGATCATCAATCCTTGGTGATGCATCAAACCCTTTGTTGGAATAATCCAACAAAACATACATAATACATTCATAGGAAAAACTCATTCATAAATATTACAAAAACCCTATGCCCATTCATACACAAACTCTTACCCAACAATAATCATGAATAATTATAATCATATACGCATGTATCAAAACAAGGATTATCAATCAAGATATCAAGAACAAATATAACATACAACCATAAACAAACAAAGGTAAGCTTCTCGATACCTTGGTCAATCATAAGGCTTTACTACAACCCTAAAAAACTACTAATCTTCTTTTACATTAAAACATTTTTGTCGCTCTCTCTCTCTTCCTCTCCCAAAATGTCAATCTCCTCTCTTCCTCTATTTTCTCTCTTTGATTTAGAGTTTCTTGGGTTTATAAACACCAAACCACCCCTTAATTAATTTCTACATCAATTAATTAAAGGTAAAAGACCATTAACAATTATGTATAAAAATTAATTAAAGGTAAAAGACCTAGTAAAAAATATATACAAAGAAATGATATTTTGAAACTGTAAGAGCAAGAGATATTATACAAAGAAATTTACTATTTATTTTATTCACGTAATATGTATAAAGAGAGAAAAAACGGTAACAAAATATCAAATCTTAACGATATCTCAATATTAATATTTTCAATTTGTATAGACCTAAAAAATGACATTTTAGAAATGATAGTGGTTTAAAAATAGTGAGACTCAAATATTTTAATATTAAAATGTTTTAATATAAATAGTTTTGTTATGAACATATTTCATTATTTTAAAATATATCATCTCTTTAGAAACACTTTTGTATAGTTCTCAAACTTCTCTCTAGGAGTTCTTCCTCTCTACTCGTTTGATTGAAGAACTGAGATTGGAGGATTTATCCTTGTGATGAGCTCTTTAATTTGGACTAATAAGTTTCTTTGCTTGTGTAACTTGAGTTTTAGCCCTTTTTCGTGGTCTTTTTCTTTTATTTATGGCATGTAAGTCTTCTTCCACTTGTATGCATACCTTTAGTCTTTTATACGAGTCTTTATTAATCAATGGTTCTAATGGTGTGTCCTAATAATTGTTTTGCTATTCCTAGGTATATATAGGATATTTTGTGAGCTTGAATGGATTTCAGATTCCTTAGATCAATTTCATATATCTTTTAAGTAAGGAAAGCTAATTGCACTATTTTAAATAATATATACCTTCAAGTGTCTAATTTTATGTTTGTATGGTGAATTGACTAAATGATTGATTTATGTGATAAATGTGCTTTGTTGAATTGTGGTTAGGTTCTTAAATTGCATGATTATATGGTGAAATTTTGGAATGTTGTATGATTGGTATGACAAATGAGATTATTTGAGTTAGTGAATGCAAATTTGGTATGTTTTGTTTTGACATCTGTGTTGTTGATGAAATGAATTTGTAAGGCTAGAATGACATAAATCTGCATAATTATGAAAACTCATTAAGCGAAAATATACTCCCAAAGAGAAGCCAAAGTCAAAGAGTTATTGACTTGGTGGTCATTGGACGAGAATACATTCACTATAATACATTCTCCTCTTTTTTTCTGTAACACCTCGATTTCTGAGATGTCACGAGTTAATAAAAATCGGTAAAATTCAAAATTTATCATAACGTAGAAACATACTTAAAGAAAACCTTATCCAATTACATTATTTTGAGTAATAAAATAACGAAAGAAATACTCCAATTATATGTCTTAACTTGTAAAACAAAATAACTTTAAATGAATCTCAAGGTTATTCCCCATCCTCTCTCAAGTCAATCATGCCTCTGGAACACCTATAACATTATTTGCTCACGTATAACACATTATACTATCATTGTCGACAATTTCAATCACAAACACACAAACACAAATATGTATGAGGTAAGTTACTGATAAAACAATCATAACAACAAGATACATACATACTGATTCAATCAATCATAATTAAACACACAACAAGATATGTACCTTCTTACTATACCAACCATAATCAAACACACAATAAGATACATATCTTCTGATTATATAAACCATAATTAAACACCTCATATATAGTAGTAATAACAATAGAATTTCTAATACTCTAACATAAACAATTCAATTATATTGAATTACTCGATCCTCGATCCCCGATCCTTGATCTTTAACCCATGATATCATCACTAAATCCTCACACATAGACCTTTGGTCTATCCATTCATTAGCACCCATGCTAATTACTTACTATAACCATTATAGTAATACCACTATCAACATAACATAATCTGAAGCATCTCAAGTACCATGATCATCATCATAGATACATTACCATCATGATTATCCTAGTCATGAACAAGACCATCAGCATCACCGTACCTTAATACCATAGTGGAAAAATTTCATCTCACTCTTGTACCCTACCTTACCAACTGTAGCCGCTCCTACAAGCCACATGTAACCTCCCCCATAGGGCATTTGTAGTCTCCCCTACAAATCATCTCCTTCCAATGCACACAAGGTAAAAGGAAGCACCTATCCGTAGATAGAACCAGGATTTATGAGGTACAACAAGTAGACTTATCATTCACTATCTTGCTCATCAATCACATACTCAAGTATATCTCAACACTCACTCATGCTTCACTCTTAACCACAAGTCAAACTGACCCTAAACATAACCACTAACCTCAATCTCTCATTATCATCATGTTCCACAACTCCTCAAACTTGGTTCACGTCCATTCTTAATCAAATTTGTCATTTTTCACCAAAATGCACTATGATAATTGATTATCACTTAGGATAAAGGATTACCTGAATGAAATTTACCAAAAAATTACACAGAAAGGGCTAATCAATTATCATCCAAGATAATCAATTATTCTTGAAACCATACTCAAAACCAACGTGCAGATAATCGATTATAACTAATGATAATCGATTATTTCCGAATTGAAACACATCCTTGACATGATTCAAGCATTAAAGCATACATACATCAATCCTAGATCACGTGGAAACATAGTTAACACATCATACATGCATTCAAGCATCATATACCAAGTAAACATACTCAAACACATATAATACATCTCTTGAATCATCCAGATCCAATCATTGACATGTTATACCCCCAATAATAAGGTGCAAATATGTATCCGATAAAAACACCAAATAGGGTTTTCAATCAACCAAACTAACTAAGCATAATGCTTACAAATGAGAACCAAGAAGATGAAAATTTTCCAAAATAGAGTTGTTGTTGCGAGGCTGTTTTCTCCCAAACTAAACATCCGATTGACGATCCTAATGGTCATAATGAAGAACCATATATATGGAACTCACTGTCCAAAACTCATCCCAATCCAAAGGTGAACGACTTCACAAAAACGAAAACACCAGTCTAGATTTTATGAAATTCTCCAAAATAGAGCTGTTGATTCGAGGTTGATTTATCCAAAACTAGACTTTCGATTAACAATCCGAATGGTCAAAATGAAGAACCATACGTCTAGAACCCACTTTCCAAAAATCAGCCCTATCCAATAGTGAACGACTTCACAACAACAAAAACACTAGTGTAGGTTTTATGTTATGCGAGAATAACTTATTCTCTTCCTTTCTCTCTCTCTCTCTGGGTTTTTCTCTGTCTTCAAATGACTCTAATGTACCTTATCAATCTGACTCATCTCCACTAAAACAAAGTGAGACATAATGGTCCACATTATTTGGCATATTCTTCACATAGGAAAGGAGCTCTATAACCCAACACTTACAACATATATTTGCATGAAAACCCTAAAGCATCATAATTTTGTTCTCTATAGCATCAAACCCTTTGTTGGAGTAATCCAACAAAACATACATAATACATTCATAGGAAAAACTCATTCACAAATATTACAAAAACCCTATGCTCATTCATACACACTCTTACCCAACAATAATCACGAATAATTATAATCATATACGCATGTATCAAAACAAGGATTATCAATCAAGATATCAAGAACATATATAACATACAACCATAAACAAACAAAGGTAAGGTTCTTGATACCTTGATCAATCATAAGGCTTTACTACAACCCTAAAAAACTACCAATCTTCTTTTACATTAAAACATTTTTGTCGCTCTCTCTCTCTTCCTCTCCCAAAATGTCAATCTCCTCTCTTCCTCTATTTTCTCTCTTTGATTTAGAGTTTCTTGGGTTTCTAAACACCAAACCACCCCTTAATTAATTTCTGCATCAATTAATTAAAGGTAAAAGACCATTAACAATTATGTATAAAAATTAATTAAAGGTAAAAGACCTAGTAAGAAATATAAAAATATAACATAACAATTATGTTCTAACAAAAATATACACTCAAGAACATTAATTTCCAAACAAAAACTCAAAGTCTTAAAACTACTTGTAAAACCAATATTTTTTCGGATCTTACGTTTTCTTCCTATGTATTTATTATATATATATATATATATATATATATATATATATATATATATTTGTAATTATCAATAAATATACTTTATCTTAAGTTAATAAAATTAATTTTGGTGTATTTTACAAATTTATATATTTTATTTATTTCTTATTATAAAAAACATATTTCATTAAATTAAGAAATTATAAATGAAAGTGGATAATTATAAATAAAGAAGGTTTCAAACCTCCACAAAATAATAGTCACTAATAGAATATGTTAAAACTCTCTAAAAAAAAACATCCGCAAAATAAATTCGATAACAGGGGTTATAAAAAACCTCCGCAAATTAATAACTACGACTTTAAATGTGGAGGTTTGAAAAATTTAAAAATAACAATTAAATAACCTCCCCAAATTGAAAAATAAACCTCCATTAAATAACAATATTTTTGTAGTGTGTGATGAGCTTTGGAAGTGACATTTGCTTATATTTGTGCTACAACTGTTATTTGTAATCAGTACAAGATGACAACAATTTCTCGATTAGAAGTTTTGAAACAAATTCATCGGGCTGAAAAATGTTCTCCGCTTTGATATCTTCACAACTTGTAGTACTCATTAATTTGAGACTTTATATATTTATCTTCAATTATATTCTAATGGTAGTAGTTCCCAATGATGAACCTTTGTCTGACGACATCTTCAATAATGTATTTGAGAATCAACGAATCTCAAATGTCTTTTGCTTTCTTATAAGAATAATACACATCGAATAAATCATTAGAAAGTGCACTAAGTAGAGTGTGTTAGCATACCTTACTTGCATGAATCCAATCTTCAACTTGTTTTGAATTTGAAGGGAGACTAGAGTTGGGTTTTGGATATGAAAAAGAAGTAGTAACTCCATACATGTCAAAAAGGCTAGACACACGTTTTTTATACATCTAGGAAATGTTTTGCAAAGATCGTTTGCATTATGGAAACAATGTTCTAATTCTCTGGAATTGGGTTATTAATGTCAGTTATAAGTCCTTAAGATTGTTGTAGAAACTTACAATAATATCATCAACAATAATTTTCTAAGACGTGTAGATCATTTTCCTTAGAGACTTATCTACAGTGTTGCGTAAGTCTCCCAGGATACAATAAAAACTTTCCAAGAGGATAACAAAACTAGAAAGTATTTTCAATAACTAAACCTAGGACATTTATAGAAAAGAAGAAGAAAGAGAACAAAGGGACGAAAATGAAATGGCTCAAGATGATTTTTGTAAAAGAAAGAAGAAGAACTCTAGATGAAACTATTATGCGAGAGAGAAAATTATTCAAGAATTTCTTTCGTGCCTCTTTGAACGTATGTTTATCTTTTATTTACATAGATTGGATGCATAAGGTGACCAACCCAAAAAAAGGCCATGTCTTTGAAGATCTCGCACTTTATTGTTTAAGACTGAATCAACATCCATAAAGAGAGGATGAAATCCCGATGCTTGTGGAAGAGGAGCAACAACCTTCAATATTGCTTGCGAACTAGCTTCCAACATCACACTGAAGTAGCAAGCTATAGATGAAAAGTTTTCGATTCTTTGTAATATACCTGCGCGAACTATCCACGGAATATTGCGTGTTTCATTACATTGCCTTGCCTTGCCTTGTCTTGTTGTTTCACATATTTTTTTTTGTAAAGAGAGACAAGAATGTAATTCCGTTTGGTGTTGCTTTCAAATAATAGTTAATAACATAGCATTTTAAACATTTATTTTTCATATTATGTTATTTTCTTTAAATGTGTGGTCATTTTGATTCATGAAACTTGATTTTTGCTCATAAGTAAAACTTTCCAAATTTGAAAACCTTACGGATTAAATTACCAACATTTTGGACAATTTAATTAGAGTTATCAACAGGTATTATAGACTGTGAGTTGCACATAATAAATAATAAAAATGTAATTTATTCAACTAAAAATATATAAATTATATCATATTAAAATTTGTAACTAGTAAATAATTTTAACATATAACCTATATTTTTGATTCACAATAAATAATATATGTTTCTGTTTTAATTTTTAATAATTTCTTGCAAACTTAAAAACTCGAGTTAGGTCTAAAGATATTAAATAAGTTAAAGTTAAAAAAAAAATACAATAAGTTATTTTGTTCCATTGATACTAGAAACATATAAAACTATGGTCTTGATTCTTCTAAATGAGAAAACACACTTTAAAAATTAATTTCGCAAAAGAAAACTTTGAAGGATAAAGTGTAGTTGGAAACTAAAATCATTGATTAGAAAATTAATGATTTAATTTTTTTTTATAAAGTACAATACGTATTTAATAAATCTAAGTTAATTTGAATTAAATTATTTTTTATTCAAAGTTTATTGTTGCACTTTGCCCTTTTTCTTTAATTATATATATATATATATATATATATATATATAATATGGATTTTTATTAAGAATGTATTTGAATTTTGAAGATGCAATATATATTTGATATTTAATTATAAGTGATATTTAGTTATAAATTGTTAATATTGACATTAAAAAGGCTACAGAATATACACATGTTATGAAAACAAAATCTATTAGTTTATGAAAAAAAAATCAAATGAAAGTAAATATAGAAAAGTGAAAACATATAATCTTTTAAGTTTGTATTTATAAAAAATGAATTTTAATATTAAACTTAATTAAAATGATTAGACACGTACAAAAGGAAGCGTCCACAGTGGCTCCCTCTCCCACAATTTAAAATTAAGTAAACACAGCACCAATAATTAGGAGTTATTAATTTACCACGACGCCACCAAAATAGAAGCTTGACTCCATCCTATGGAAGAACGACACGTGTTTGAAGAGCGCGTCCACGCCAATGTAGCGGCAGGGAATTACAACCATAGAGACCCACCGAAGAAACTACCTCACGGAATCCAAATCTTCGTTCGCTTCCCTTTTCTTGCATTGCCCTAATTCCTCAAATTCCCCTCTCTTTATTCTCCCAGATCCCGGTAAACGCCTCCTTCGCCTTTTCCCTCCCTTTCTCAGGAAAATTCTCCCAATTTTCTCGAGAAAGTGAAACGGAATTATGAGCTTTCAGGACATCGAGGCTGGTCGGCCCTTCGGTTCCAGGCGTGGCTTGACCAACGGCAAGCAGGACCCCACGCAGGCAGTGGCTGCCGGAATATTCCAGATCAACACCGCCGTCTCCACCTTCCAGAGACTCGTCAACACCCTCGGAACCCCCAAAGATACCCCCGAGCTCCGTGAGAAGCTGTTAGTTCTTCATCATCACACTCAATTTCTTTGATTTCAGCTAACTGATCGTTATTGACTTTTTATTTTCGGAAGAAAAAGATAAAGAAACGTTCTCTCCCCCTTTCCCCCCTTCAACATCAAAATTGTCGAATCAGCTGAATGGCCGCTCGAATTACAATATTTCCATGTTGCTTGGCGTTTTGGGGATCGTTTTCGTTTAGATGGGCTAAGTTTGGTTTTTTTTTCGATTGAATTGCAGCGAACCTTTATTTTTTGGGAAGAATGATCAAAATTGCTATTTCTGATGGTTTGATCGAGGTTATATTTCTTCTTGTTGTTTCTCTAGTCGGGATTAAGATATATAGTGATATGCTAATTTTTCAATTCAAGAACAGGACATTCTATGTAATGGAATATTTGGTGATTATAATGTTAAGTAGTTATACTTTTATAGAAGATAGCTTCGTGATTCAAAGTAGTTAACAGATGAAGCCGAGGGATGTTGGGAATCTGAACTCTTTTTTTAGCCTTGCAAAGTGGACACTGTCCCTCTTGTATATTAAGTTTTGATTTAGTAGAACAAGGACCTCTTTGGCTATTACTGTGGTTGACTAATATTTTAACCTATTTTAAAACTTACAGCCACAAGACAAGACTACATATTGGGCAATTGGTGAAGGATACATCAGCTAAACTTAAGCAAGCCAGTGACATTGATCACCATGCTGAAGTTAATGTAAGTTTGAACCTTTATCTTGTGTTTTACTGCATCTGAACGAGCAGTTTGTTTATTTGGTCCCCGTCTCAGTATTTTGTGATCGTCTTCCAAAATGCATTAACTCCTCTGAATACTATTATTACTTATATTATTGCTGTCATTTTTACTGGATTGGTAATTTTATAATCAATCTGCATCATTCTTTTAAAGAATACTATGAAAGTTTGTGATAGGCAAATCCTTTGTATGGTTGCATGATCTTCAATGCCTTTTACCTAAAAGTTTTTCTTATTTTTGCAGGCAAGCAAGAAGATCGCAGATGCTAAACTTGCGAAAGATTTTCAAGCAGTATTGAAAGAGTTTCAGAAGGCACAACGTCTTGCAGCTGAAAGGGAAACAGCATACACTCCTTTTGTTCCCCAAGCAGTCCTTCCTTCCAGGTGATTTATCAATTATAATTAGAGCCTATAGAAGTTTAGGGGCAAGACTGTGTTTCTCCTTTGTTTTGAAGTGTATGGCTTATGCAGAATGGGACCTGTTTTAGATTAGGCTACATTTAGAATTTTGCAGTTTAATATTATGCAATTGGTTTCTAGGTTATCGATTCTTCTTCTGTAATCACTGCCAGTGTATAATATACCTTTGCAAACAATGGTATGACGGAGATTTTCCTTTGGGCTTGCAGCTATACTGCTGGTGAATTAGGTGTTGGTTCTGATAAATCACCAGAAGAGCGTGCCTTACTCGTGGAATCAAGGAGGTATTTTCTCATTTATGATTAGTAGTATGTCAGTGATTTGCAGATTCATTTTGTGTATTATTGATCTATTTCCAATATATGGTGTGGAAAAGCAATTTTTGAAATGTAATATTGGGTCAATGATCAGGATTATTAACCATTTGAAATTTAGAATTGGTGAAAAATAGGATGCTTTTATTTATTGTTTCATCCTTGGTGGTTCGAAGGAGCTGATCGTGGCTACATTGTTAAGTTTGATTGGACAACTGAATGTCAATTGTTTATCCTGAAAAAGGAAATCTTTCCAATTTAGCTGATGGAGTACCACATATTCATCTGCAACATACTATTATCCTGAAAATAATTGATATCAACTACCAAAAGCTCCCTTCTTCCCGCTTTTTTTCTCTTATAATGCTCTGGTGTAATGAAATTGGTGGCATAATCAATGTTAGAATTATCCGTTGTGTCTCTAAAGTAGATGAATAATTGAATTTATGCGTTATCAGAGTTTTCAAATTTTCTACATTGCATCATTTCAGTACCTTAGCTCTTGTTTTATTCATGCTGCAGGCAGGAGGTTTTGTTCTTAGATAATGAGATTGCTTTTAACGAGGCCATCATTGAGGAAAGGGAGCAAGGCATTCAAGAAATACAGCAGCAAATTGGTGAAGTTAACGAGATCTTCAAAGATCTTGCTGTGCTTGTCCATGAGCAAGGAACCATGATTGGTATTTTTTTTCATTCCCTTTTATTTTTCTGATTGTGCACATTTTATATCGCTGTATACAAATTTATTTTTCCGTATTTGTTCATGTTCTCTAATTCAACTAAATTTCATTTTACAGATGATATTGGCTCCAACATTGAGAACTCCCATGCAGCAACAGCACAAGCAAAATCTCAACTTTTAAAAGCTTCAAAGACCCAAAGATCAAATTCCTCTTTGGTAATGTATCAATTTCTAATTGCCACAAAATTACTATACTCAACCTCCTTCCATGAAATGACTTTTTATATGTGGAATCTCCGGAGGAGATATCTTCTAAAGAGGGTTTGACTAATGGCCCTGGCCACAGAATGGAATTTGATTTAAAAATGATTTTATATTGACTTGTTGTGCTGATGTATTTACTTGCAAAATTAAATTTATTATGATTACAGTACATGACACGTATTTTGGAAATAACAATGGATTTATTTGAATAAACTCCTCCACAAGAAGAAAATACGAAGGAAAAATTAATTGAATTTATATAAATTTAAACTAGTTTACGGATAAGCTATATGTAGAATTTCTCAAAAAATATTTTTAACTTGTGCATGAACTAATTTTACATTATGGAGAAAAGTTTATTTTATTTTATGTTATTTTCTTCTTCTAGAAATACTTATAGAGAAACGTATTCTGAACATACTATACATGCAGCTTAAATCTTTGTAGGTGGATTAGCCTGTAATTTTGTCTATTATTATCAGTTTGCACATTGCAAACAATATTTGTTTTCCATTTTGAAAGTAGGATTATTGCATCGTTGTCATAATATGGAAGGGAAGAAGTGGTTGATGGAATAAGTAATAGCTTATGTAATTTCCTACTTGAAGGAGTTATCATAGACTGTCTACCATCTTGAAAGACTTGTTTGTACATCGTTGGTCAATGTTTAGTCTTTTTTTCACCCTTTTGAAATCTTGGTGTATTTCCCTTGTTAACCTTGTGCTCTTTTATTTTCTCCATAGACATGCTTGCTTTTGGTGATTTTTGGGATTGTGCTTCTGATCGTGATCATAGTTCTTGCTGCTTAGACAAATATTGTCTCAATTCCATTATGAAGTAAATGCATATATACAGAGCAGCAGATATCATCTTCCTTGCTGAAGATATAACTTGATCGGTGTTTTGTCGGATCTGGCGATTGAGTGGAGTTTGTTGCATCTGATTTCAGTACAAGATGTGGGAATTACCATGATTTTGTTGTGGGATGTTATGTTCTCTCTATATGTTAGTGTTTGGGGTTTTCAAATATGTCACGACTTATGTTGTAAGTTCTCTCCTTGTTTCTTTAATTGAAAAGGTATTAATTCTTTCATTTCCCTTGTAAATGCAACACTGAAACTGGCTGGTTGTGCTGACTAATCAGTAAAACCTTCGTATATGGTAATATGTTTCTCTTTTAGTGTTTTTCTTTCCCAAAGTTGGAACTGTAATGTGTATGAAGAAATTTGATGTATTTGATGAGTTTATTCGGTGAGTGACATTTATTTATTCGTATGGGGGAAATTTCTCGTCTGTGTATTCTGAAAGCCCAAAAGGCAAGGAAGGTGTGGAAAATTGCTTTAGTTTTAGTATTTATTTTTTTAGATAACGGAAACCCTTTTTCATTCGAAGGTAAAATTCATACTTCTAAGATTGGCCAATCCCTACAGAAAGGTAAAGAACATTAAAAAATTATATGGAGTTTCCTGGCAATTTCTTCTTAGCTCTGAAAGCGACCTTTTAATTAACTTGTGCTGCGTAAACGTGCTCTTTGTAATTTACGTACATCTAGTCTTGTCTTTGATGGAGATTTTATTATAGTGCATATACATCCAACCGTAGTTGCAAAGTTATCTTAGATCATTTGTTTCCTTGCATTGTTCCAGCAACATCAAGAGTATTACTTACCCACTTCGTCGCCTTTGTTGTGTACTCTATTGTTTATGTCGGACCAATTGAAAATGTGGGTCAGAATGTGAGAAGGAGATACTATTTTATCCTTTTTATGTAGCTATGTGGATCACACTTTTGATTTCCAAGTATAAAATTTTAGGTTGGTGGGAATTTCAAAGCAATGCTGTCTTTATTTGGAATTATATGTCTAACAAGATAAGGAAAAATTGTTGAAGATGCTGAGTGGGTCAAAATGTTTTGGATGAAGTGATGAAGAATCGAGGTGGTGGAATAAAAATGTTTAAGACAAGGTAAAAAATAAAAGAGAATATTTTAAATTCTTGTTCAAGAGTAATAATATTGAAAACTGGACAAAGTATCCTAACAACATTGGAAACTAGACAAGTATCATAACAGGGATTGAGACAAGTTGTGATTGTAGCACACAATCTGAAGTCCTTGAAATTACAAACCCTTTGGACAAAGAATAGAGAAAGTAAGATATATGAGCTTGTCAAAAGTAGAGAAACGAATGCAAGAGATTTAGATTAAGATGCTTGAACAATGAATGGAGAAGGGTTTTTTGCAGATCATGGTATTAGTGAGATAGAGGGCGAATGACATTTGACTTATTTCCATAAAATTCAAATTGGAGAGGTAAAAGAGAGCATTAGATGCATGTATCAGGATAAAGTTATTGGACTCTGATATTCTTATTGAAGTTTGAAAGTGTGTTGAAAAAAAAAAGGTTTCATTTGGTTCCCTTAGTTTCTCAATAGGGTTGAGATTTAAGCTGCCACATGAGTAGAATAAAAATATTTTGTTCTATATTAAAAAAAAATGAGATATTTTATTAAATATATTATCTTTATTTTATCTTTCTATTTTATTTTTAGTTTGTTTATTATTATTTTTTAGTTTTATTTGGTTTAAATATTTGGATGGTCTTCATGTTTGTTTTGAAAATCTCAAGTCAGTCCTTTTGTTTAAAATAATCTTAATTGAGTCTTAAATTTTGTAAATTTATAACAATTAAGTAATTTCCGTTAAACATGCTGATGTGATGTTTTTATTACGTGAATTTAAGATTTAAATTATGATGTATTAGTTTTTGACATGATGTTATGTAATTGGTCAACGTGGTTAGCAAAATAAATTAGGGATTTTGTGCAACTTTGTGCTTAATTTTGGCAACTTTGTGCTCTATAGCAATGACAGGACTGTTGTTTGGCAAAATTTTGATTATCCAATTGACACCTTATTAGGAGGTCAGAATTTAGCTAGAGGCGACCGATTGGTTTCTAATGTGTCCGAAAAAGACTATTCGAGTAGAGCTTTCTTTATGGTCATGCAATTAGATCGAAACTTCATTGCTTATCCAAAGAACAGCGCAACATCTGGCACTTATGCTTATTGGGCTTCAAACACTTTTGTGGACTTAGAGCTCGGGCTTGATGCCACGGTCTCTCTTTGCATTGGGATTTCGTGTTTGAACGAAAATTTTAGCCCTGGAAACAAATCACATAACACAAGTTCAATCTATCATGTCACACTTGCTGCAAACGGGAACTTGATACTGTATGAACACCAATTTGAGGACAACATTAACTCTACAAATGTTCGAGTATTGTGGAGTACCTCGATTGAGAAATGTTAAATCAAGGGGTTTTATGGCTATACGAAACCTCTTTCTCAGATTTTTTTTTTTTTAGATTTGTTCAAAGTTTTCTATGTCTTCCTATTAAATCTTCATACACTACACAAAATCAATATCCTTTCGATAATTCTGTTTTTTCTTTTGTTTTAAATGTTGAATTTGTTTTTAGGGTTTGATTTTAAGGTTTTTTAAGTAAATTTTTTGGGGCTGTGGAAATTTTATACCTGGGTGAGATCCCAATGAAACGTTTTTGAGAAAAAAAAATTAATCTTGATATATGAGTTAGGAGGGAGGAAGAAAGATGATGGGGAGAAGTTTTGTGTGAACAAAGAAGACAATGGTGCGTTGGAGTCTGTTGGGTGTAAAGATTGTTGCATTTTTCATTTCAGCACTTTCCAATGATGTCTTTTTTAGGGTCGTCGCAAATTTCGGGGTTTTGGAAATTCAAACTTGGGTGAGATCCCAATGAAACGTTTTTTAGGAAAACAAATTAATCTTGATATATATGAGTTAGGAGGGAAGAAGAAAGATGATGAGAGAGAAGTTTTGTGTGAACGAAGAAGAGAAGTTTTACAAGCATAAGTTCATTTTATTTCATAAAAAACTACAGCATATATATCAAGATTATGTAAAAAGAATATATATCATCTTTCTTCTTCGTTCACACAAAACTTCTCTCTCATCATCTTTCTTCTTCCCTCCTAACTCATATATATCAAGATTATGTAAAAAGAATATTTTTGATATAAAATTTACTTTTGCAAATAATTAACAAGTTGATATAATTACTAAATTCATGCGAAAGGAACATTTTTTTCTTAATTGAGTAAAATTTTAATGTGATTAATTATGTCTAGATAAGAAGTTTTCATTTGAAGAGCATAAGCAATTTTGTTGAGTATATACAAATGAAGGATAAATAATAAACAAATGAAGCTAATTAGGTGGAAATGCATAGTTTTTTTAACTACCAAAGCAAAGCATACGGTGAAATGTTGTAAGATAAAATGAGTATTTGTTATGACCCTATAAAGTTAAAAGAAATTAGGTTTTTTCATTTATTTATTGACTATATTGAAAAAGCAAACTTAAGCAACTAAATTTAGTATATTTTTATACTTTTCACGCACAAATTTTGTTTACATTCATTTGACAATACTTTTTCTTACTTTTTACGTTTTTTCATTTTTGAAAAAGAAAAATGATTCTTTGAGATCCCTAAATTTTTTACATTTATTTGACATTATCCTTACTCACTTTTTACTCTCTTCTTTCTTGAAAAAACACAATTTTACACTTTTGGGATCATTTTACTCTTATACTCTCTATCAAATGAATGTAAAAGTGTGACATGATACCATTTTTTCTTGAAAAAATACAAAAAATTATACTTTTATGATCATTTTATCTTTGTATTGTGTGTCAAATGAATATAAAAGTATGTTATGGTACCATTATTTTTTTTGATAAAATCATGGAAAAAGTTAAATGAGAGAAACATCTCTTGATTTGTGTTTTTTATTAATGACACATGTTAACTTTCAATTTCAACCTTCATCTTTCTAAAATATTCAAACTTTCTTAACTCTTATCTTCTTTTAATTATTCCTATTTTATATGACATGCAAAACATTGTTTTTTTTTCAAACATTCATGCGATTTTAGGGAAGAAGTTTCAAAGATATATAATGTCTAAAAAGGGAAAGATCTAACATGGAGCGTTTTTTGAATATGTAACTTTTATATTTTGTGTATCATCTTAACCAAATCACGATTTTATTATAATTTAATATATTATAATTTTAACTCTAATATCACTTATTGGATTGAATGTTTATTATTATATACAAAATTATACTTGACATTTCTATGTAGGAGTGCAACCATTCAAATATTATGATTTAATTATAACTTGTTTCATTTTTTTACCACGAGATAATTGATATTATTCACAATAGTAGTGATAACATGAAAGTGAAAAACAAAACTCACAAGAAAAACAAAAATAATTATATCCACTAAAATTAAAAATAGAAACCATGACACTGATTAGATCTTAAAAATGATCAAAGTAAGATACTCAAGTGAGAAAGAAATGTAGTATATACTATATTAGTTATGCTAATATAATTATATTTACTTTTATATCCATTTTTTTACTAATGTTATTTGGATGGACAACGTAAATTCAAGCTTTTACACTGCTATTTTTAATTTTGACTTTTTCTATCACAAAAATTTATTATTATAGAGATACGTCAAAATAAATCATTAATATCTTGGTGACAAATTAGGATTTTCTTATGAAAAGCCATTTTTTCTGCTATATAAAAAAGAATAATGTTTAGTTACTTTGTTTTTTTAAAATGAGTAGTTTAATAAATATTTATAAACCTTTTCATATAAAACATTGCAAATTTAATGCAGCAATCCAAATTTTCTTTTCTTGCTAAGTTTTCTTATCTTTTCCCGTGTCGTTTCCATGCATTGACAAGGAGTCTTACATCAATGTCAAGCTTTCCCTAAAGAAACATAAAAGACAATCCAATTATTGCATAAAGCTGTTTAAAAGACGATTTTAATGCTTATTATTAACTAAATATAAATCAAAGTACAATAATGCATATATATAATTTTATGTTAGTCTAAAATTGTTTGAAGTATTGTTTACATAAATTAAAATCAATGTAACATATACTTTTTAAAATATAAATAATTTAATTATATTTTTTTATTATTATTTATTTATTACAACTTTTTATGTGAATAATCATAAGTTATAAGAAATTAAAATTTAATGATTAAAACAAATTAATGTTTTATAAAGGTATTAATGATATACTATTAATCAATGTAGCTTTTACTTGACTTAATTATATTCTCAACTACTTTATATAAAAAAGTTAATTTTGTGATGTAATCGCTAAAATACAAAGTTATGATTTAACGACTCCATGAATGAAATTAACTTTATATATAGTTGGTGATGGAATAACATTTTGTAAAAGTTACGTTAATTTTATCAAATATAAAATTTGGAAGCGATTAAATTAACTTTTATCAGAATGTTTTACTTCTAGATGGAATACATTTTTTTTTATTTCACTTTCAAATAGATTATGTAAGGGCCTGAGAAATAAGTGAGCCTTATGTTGAGGCAGTCTGGTCCATACCACTAAGGATACCCTAACTTTAGTAGGGGTCTTTTTTTTTTTTCCAACTTTGAGTTCATTTGTCATTCTCATTTTTCTCTCTAAACATTTGAGTTTTATTCTTCTTGCTTTGACTTCTCTATACTCTTCCGCCAATTTCCACCGTTGAAATTTGAAATAGGTGGTGTTCTCTCGTTCAGGGAGTTGAGAGCTTCTCATTCATCCGATTAAATTCTATTTTGGACGGGTAAGTTATCTTTTTTGTTTTCCTTTTATCTTGAGCCTAGGGCATGCAATTTTTGTCAGTTGCATGTAGCCAATGATTTTCCTCTCTAGATTCTTTACCTATTCTAACTCTAAGAGATGTCTCTGTTCCCATTTTGACGGTTTGTAGGTTGTGTTGAACTTGCTTCTGTGCAAGGGTTAGTGTTTTGGGGTTCTTCTAAAGAGTATTGTGCTTGTAACCACCAAGGTAAGGGGAGCTAGTCATATATTGTTTGGACTGTATTATGTGTGTGTTTGAATAAATTGTGATTTATTTTACTGTTATGTTATGTTTTTGGTGATGAGCATGTTGGTTTGTATTATTGGATGTGTAACAGTAGCATAATCATGGTGTACTGAATGTTTTTGACTTGGATGAGTTGTTGGTTGTACTGGGTTTCAGGTTTGGGGTAAGAATTATGATAAAATAGTCAATATGGATAGTTACAAGTACTATTTTAGATTACTGTGAAGAGAAGTGTAGTATTGGAATTGGACAAATTGAGTCTAGAACCCCATAGGACAGTTTGTATAACTTAAATAAATTAACTGGGAATTGCTGAGAGTACTTTGTTGGTAGGATAGAGGAACCTTACAAACCTGAGTTGGCACATCCTTGATCATAAAGCAGCCCTGGTCTGATCTAGTCAGTTGTGACTAGTCATATGTGCTGGTATCAAAGGTGAGTTTGATGCATTCAGACATTGGGTTCTTCTCCAATGACCAATTGGGCAGTTTGGGCTAGCATAGGTGAGTCAATTAAAACTGGTTTGAGTCCTAAAACTAGAATAAAACATGTTAAAAATAGCATAATTGAATTTAGGTCCCTAAGTTATTGAAATTAGTGTTTTAGAGTTAAAATTGAACTCTAATCACTTTAAAATGGTAGTAGGAATGTTTAGAATCATTTAGATAAGTTTAATTAAGTATAAAACAATAATTAAGGGTGTTAGAAGTTAGTAGAAATGGTTAGAAATGATCATGTTGGGTTCTGGTAGCAATTATGAATAATTATGCAGAATGCTGGAGTTGATCGTTTGGTCTTAGTGGGTGGTATTGGTAACGTTCGGTCTTAGTGGGTGTATTGGTTGCGTTCAGTCTTAGTGAGTGGTCTTGATAGCGTTCGGTCTCTCTTAGCGGTCGACCCTGAATAGTGTTCGGCCAAGGTTCTAAGTGTTCGGCCAAGGCTCTAGGTGTTCGGTCAAGGCTTTAGGTGTTCGGCCAAGGCCTTAAGAGTTTGACCAAGGCTTTAAGCGTTTGGCCAAGGTTTTAGTGTTTGGCCAAGGCCCTAAGCGTTCGTCCAAGACTCTAAGTGTTCGACCAAGGTTCTAAGCGTTTGGCCAAGGTTCTATGTGTTCGGCTAAGGCTCTAGGTGTTCGGCCAAGGCTCACAGCGTTCGGCCAAAGCTCTCAGTGCTCGGCCAAAGCTCACAGTGTTCGGTTCAAGCTCATTTGCTCTTGTTTTGATTTGAATTAAGTGTGCGGAATGATTGAAATGCATAGTATGATCGTGGTAATGTTATTATACTGAAAGTATGTGAATGTATGAGACATGTTTGGTGGTTGAATGTAATAAGTATGGTGGATGGACGTAATTCCATGATCTTCAAGGAGAAGATTCATGGTGATGCCTTAGTGTTTAGAATGATCTGTAGGGAAGCTCAGTCTTGGGGGTTTTCCTGACGCTCCAATGGTCTTTCATTCTCAAGTAGAGATGATTAAACCATGTGGTGAGGAGTAGCAGGAAGTCTTAGTCTTGGGGGCTTCCAGTATGCCTCAAGGCCCGAAACTGGCTAACCTCGTGAGTGTGGTAGGGTGGGGAACCCAAGTTTCATAAGCCACCACGAGCGCATAACCCGCCATAGCTCGGCAGTCATTCTAAGTGCGAACGAGTCCAGTCTAGTATATGACATGCTAGGTTGTATGATTTAACTTGCTTGGATTGAAGTAGTTCTTGATGTGTTATTTACTCTAATATTGTATGATTGCTTGTAAAACTAACTCACCCTTGCTCGTGTGGTTGTGTTTTGTTTGGGTATGCTTTCTTTTGCAATGATCATCCAATTAGATGTGAGCATATGAAGAGGAGGTGTCTGTGGAGCAAACGCTGGAAGATGGTGATGTGGCAGCTTAGTACTTCTAGGATTATAATTTGTAGAGCTATTTTGATAATACTTTTCAGGGGTCCTTTATGTTTAAGAGACCAATTCTGAATTTATTTTGGATGAATGTAACCACAATAGTATGTTATATGTCTCTAACTGCTTTCCAATATTATAACTGAATGACGTCTTTATTATATATGCATGTCGTATATTTTGGGATATCAAAGATTATATATATTATATTTGATATTAATATAAGATTATTTGTTGTCTATTTATATAAATTAAGATTGAGCTAATGTGATTTTTTCTCAGTATGGTAAAATGCGAATCATTTAATCGTGTTGTTGTATTCTTACATGAAAAAAATATAAAATTATACTTTAATTGAGTAAATTGTTATAGTTTGATTATTATTAATATATATTATTTTATAAACGACATGATTTACTTTGTATTTATATTTTATTTTTCGCTTAATCTTCAATTAATTTATATACATTAATCTTATAATGTAAAACTAAAAAAAGTAGAAGTAGAAAATCTATAAATATTGTATTAAATAAAGCCAATAAAACTTATTATTTTTAATAAGTTGTTTAAAAAATCTAATTTTTCGAAAACATATTTTCTTTACTATTTTATCCTTAAAGTTACGTTAATTGTTAGAATTAGTAAATTTGTAATCGTATTAAGTAAATTTGATTACATATGGAGAAACAGGGTTGGATACATGTAGTGACAAATTTGAAAATCAAAGGGCTCACTTATCATGCTGGTGTCATCATTCCCCTTTCCCTTCTCGAAATTTGTCCCATGGTAAGTTTTTCAGTAAAACCAGAAAACAAAAATCTAACAGATATTTTTCTTTCCTAAAAAATGCATATCGTACGGTCTCAATTCTTACTCAGATATAAATAAATGCCCATTTTGAATCCTGACCCCATCATCGTCCATATCTTCTCTCTCTAACTTCTCTGTCTGTAAAATTTTCTCACTGGTTAGTTTTCGAACACTAATATATATATATATATATATATATATATATATATATATATTATAATTCATAATTTGCATCCCCAGGTTCCAACTAGGGTTTGAGTTTTTCCTTTTCTCTCTCAACCTGTAGAAATCAAGATTACACATAACAAAACCCAGCATTTTTTTTCGTTTTAATTTTGGCTTCAGATTTTTTATTATCGAAATTGTGAAATGGAGGGAGCAGGCAGTGGGGGTGGAGAAGTGTCGACGGCGGGGCCGACACCGATTCCGAACGCTAACGCGCCGCCGCCTTTCCTGAGCAAGACGTATGACATGGTGGACGACCCTTCGACGGACTCAATTGTGTCGTGGAGTCCAACGAACAACAGCTTCATTGTTTGGAACCCTCCGGAGTTCGCCAGAGACCTTTTGCCCAAACACTTCAAGCACAATAACTTCTCCAGCTTCGTTCGCCAGTTAAACACCTACGTAAGTAAACCCATTCTGACTTTCGTTTTCTACACTTGGACCATTGTATACCGGCAATTGTCAATTGGATTAACTGTTTCCGAGTGGGAAATGGAGGGTTTTTCTTGAACTGTTCTTGAATTGTTCTTGAATTATTCTTGAATTGTTCTTGAATTATTCTTGAATTGTTCTTGAATTATTCTTGAATTGTTCTTGAATTATTCTTGAATTGTTCTTTATGTTTACCGTCCTTGGTTGTCGTTTCAACTGAAGTAGATAGTGGGCCTTGAAGTTGGAATTATAATGGAGGAAGTAACTGTTATTTATTTCTCGGATATATGTTGGGTCAATCACGTAATTAAATTTATTGGTTGTTTTGTCTGGATGATTATGAAGAGTGAATGGATTGCGATTATTGTTTATTTGGGATGGACCACCTGAGGGGAATGTGAGGAAACATATCTTTGCTAGATAAGTTACATGATTGCTTGTTTATTTGTGTGATGACTCAAGGCATGCTCGTTGGTTGGTCTGTCCTCTATTTTTAGGGGATGCGTCAATGTTCGGTGCAAAAAACCGAGTGATTAGATCCGATGATATGTTATCATAAATTTGATTGTAGGCTGGTTATACTATGTTGAATGTGTAACTTCATTTTAAGTATGAAAAATTATTTGTTTTAAGTTGAGTTTGTCTATTTTTCTATTGTGGTAAGTTAAGGATTAGGGTAAAAAATGACCTGGTGGCTCAGCCGAAGCAGTGACCATTTTTGAGGAAAATGGAATTAATAATCTTTGCAACCACGTTTGGTGTAGTGCGGTCACTCCTAGCCTGATTTTACTACGACTTTTCCCATATAGTTTATTTAGTTGAGTTATGCTTAAAATCAACTTTTAAGATGATATCAAAATTTATCCCAGATCTATTGTTGGGTCATTTGCATTTTCCGTGCTCCAAGCTGGTAGCCCGAGGAATAGATGGTAGCGTTGAAAAGCCCCTTTAGAAGGTGATCAATCCCAGGCAACTCTAGTTATGGCATGTTTTGGGGATTTAGTTTTTCATCAACTAGATATACTACTTGAATAGAGTTTATAGAGCATGAGCGGTCTTCACTTTCCAAGTTGATTTTGTGGAGTTGAATTAAGACTTAAACTTAAATTCTAAGCCGTCAAACTTAGTATTTGTGTTAAATAATGTTAGCTAGGTGATTTTGAATGATGAAAGGCCATTTGCCACACATTCACCATTCTATTTCAGATCTGTTGAGCACTTTCTATTAGAATGCAAATTCTATTAATTACTTCCTCTTCTAGAGATCAATTTAAACTAAACTCTATAGCTATTTATTGACATTTCTACTCAAGTTAGGAGGTATTTATATACTTGGTTATTTTGGGTGCATTTGATGTCAAAATCTTCTGGCTATTGAGAACAAATTAGCTTGATTGACTAGAGATATGGTCAAGTTATAATATATAAGTGGAAGCAATTCTCAAACTTTGTAAGTTAGTTTTGTAGGTTGAGTTAGGTATCTAAAATGTACCACAATCTATCCTAAAAGGTTTGTTGGGTTATCATATCACTTGCTATCAAGTTACTATAAAGTCTCACATTTGAGATTTCCATTTCTCAATTTGAATGGGTGTATTGGAGATCTCACATCAATTAGAGATATGATCAAATTATGGTATGTAAGTAGGTGCAAACCTCAAAATTCAAGCCAATTTTCATAGAGTTGAATCAGGCCTAAATCCATTTGAGCCTGATGGCAAGGTTTGATTGGTCTATCAAGTTCCTATTAGACTACCTCCAAATATCTTGTCCTACACTGGAGATGTCCCCAATCCTTGATGTGACTAGTTGTGTCTGAAATCTTACATCAACTAGAGATGCTTCTAAATTATAATATATAAATAAGTATAAATCTTACCTTGTAAGATAGTTTTGTAAAGTTGAATTAAGTCAAAATCCACTTTTTAAAAAGCTCATTGTTAAAATCTTTTCTAGGATAAAGATGTATATATTCGGTAAACTTATACACTATTGTTTTCTAGTTTTCTACACAATACAGCTACTTCCTTCTAAATTTTGTATAACCATAGTTTATGACATCTTAACAACACGGGATGAACCATAGTTTTGGAGCCACGTCAAATGACAACTGTTAATGATCATATGTATAGGCATGTTGGTCCATGTTTGTGTGTCTAAGTTTTCTAAACACTTCAAGTTATGTAACTCTTGGGAGTTTAGCTTGTGAAAGCATCACAGCTTTTCTTAAATTTTTTTGGCAACCTTGTTGGTTTGTATGCTTATATGCAGGAGAAAAGTATCTAAATTCCAAAATCTAGTAGTTGATTGTGAGATTTTGTGGTGTTGTGCCACTGTGGCTCATTATGCATCGCCTTGCATCACATTTTCATAAGCTTCCATTGCAGAGCCCCAAGCTAGTGATAATCATGGCATTATTGTGGTATCACAGTCACTACTGATGATTCATGAGCTTCATCTTGGCCCCCTCTGTTTCGACAGTGCTTCTTGCTCTAGTTTTCACCTGCTATTGTTAGGAAATCATAGTTGTCATTGTGTTGTGCATGCTCTTCTTATGGTTTGAATTTCACCCTTTACATGTGTTTATTGTCATTTTCTTGCCACTCTACAGCAATTCATGGCATTGTTTGCTCTTGTTTGTAGCAACTCCTGTCCTGTTCTGTCCCACCTCTGTTCTCAAGGTTTTTTCTGGTGTGTGCAGTTTACAAAGACCTCTGTTTTTTACTCTTTGATTTTATTATTGAAAATATTGCTTTAAAATTATTTTATTATTCACTAGAATCGTAGTCTTTTTCTGCTTTTATTACAAATTTTGAATTAGATTCATAATGTTTCCACCGGTGGCTGGGTTAAAGAAACAAGTAGCATTGGATTATTATAATATATATCAAATTTAATGTAATAGAAATGCATACACACAAGTTTGGTAGTGCATGTGTTTCGGCTAGTGTGCAATATATAAATCATAAATAATTTATCTTGTATCATAAGTCCTGAGGTAGGCTGCTTTGCTCTGGTGTATGGGATTAACTACTTTGCCTAGAATCTAGTTCCCAAGAAGAACCTGTCTCAGGCTATGGAGGAGCCCTTTTCATGCAGACGTGGGTTAAATGAATAATTCTGTTTTGTTGCCCGTTTAATCTTTTGCTATATTGTTGCATCTTATCCATATGTTACCATTTTTAATTTCCTCCTTCAAGGTTTTCGGCTGTTAGTGCATGCCAAATGTTGTGTATATCAAATAAAAAGTTTTACATTTGGCCTCCTTGTGACCTTACGTTTCTCACAACAATTCATCATTAAGCAGGGTTTTAGAAAGGTAGACCCGGATCGCTGGGAGTTTGCAAATGAGGGATTTTTAAGGGGTCAAAAGCACTTGCTTAAGACCATATCTCGGCGGAAACCTGCCCATGGTCATAATCATCAACAAGCACAACAAGTACACGGACAGAATTCATCGGTTGGGGCTTGTGTAGAAGTTGGGAAGTTTGGACTTGAGGAAGAGGTTGAAATTCTCAAGAGAGATAAGAATGTGCTCATGCAAGAGCTTGTGAGATTGAGGCATCAGCAGCAATCTACTGATAACCAGCTGCAGACTATGGTTCAGCGCCTTCAGGGAATGGAGCAACGACAGCAACAAATGATGTCATTCCTTGCAAAGGCTGTTCAGAGCCCTGGTTTCTTAGCTCAATTTGTACAACAGCAAAATGATAGTAATAGACGCATAACAGAGGCAAATAAAAAACGTCGACTGAAGCAGGAAGGTATTGGTGAAATGGAACATACAGCTGCTTCTGATGGGCAAATTGTTAAATATCAACCTCTGATAAATGAAGCAGCAAAAGCAATGGTAAGGCAAATAATGAAATTGGATGCTTCTCGACAAGAATCTTTCAGTAATAACCCCGATAATTATTTGATTGGTGATCATTCATCACCATCCAGTGAAATGGACAGGGGAAACTCTTTGAGTCGATCTTCTGGAGTAACACTTCAAGAGGTCCCTCCAACTAAGGTGCAGTCTTCTTATGTTCCATCTGCAGCAAGGACTCAAGGGCACGGTCCTTCAACAGGAAAATCTGAGATTCTATCTTCTTCCCAAGTTGCAGCCTGTGAAGAAGTTACATATCCTAATCTAAATGTTTCAGTTGGGGAACCTAATGCACCTGCTATCCCTGTTACTCAAACAGATGAAATAATGCCGGACCTTGCTACAATACCAGATATAGTTGCAGGAAACATTCTCAATATTCCTCAAGAAAATTATATGGCACCAGAAACTGGTGGTGACGGATACATGGATCCTACTTCATTTGGGGTGAATATGTCACTACCCCTTGATTTTGATAGTATTTCAACTGAACCAGACATCGATGATTTGTTGAACAATCCTCACTTTTGGGATGATATTGTGCGAACTCCGGTGTCAGAGGATATTGAAACGAATGGTACTGAAGTATTCTATGAGAATGAGTTGCAGCCAACTGAAAATGGATGGGAAAAATCTCAACATATGGACCTACTTACTGAACAGATGGGCTTACTTTCTTCTGATGCAAAAAAAAATTGAATGTCTTACGAAAATGTACATTAATAATTCATATTGTTCAAGGTAACCTTATCCCCAACAATGAGTGATGTTCTTTTAGTACTAATTACACCTGCAAGTGTTCACTCAGAACTAACATGGATTTTGTTTAGTCTGGCTTAGTTTGTGCATATCAGACCAAAATTAATTGTCTTGTTGTAGACTAATATTGATTTTTTACTTATATTTTATGAAACATTAATTGTGAACTCATAGTATGTATTCTCAGTGTTTGTTGGACTCATTTATTAGTTAAAAAGACTCGATTACATTTTTAGCTTTTGAAATTTGAGGTAAATCTGTTTTTGGTCATTCAATTTTCTTAAAATGTTCTCCTAAATATAGAAAATTTCATAAATACTAAATTTGAAGAATTAAAATGATTTCTTTTTCATAAAATTGTAATCTTTAAATAGTAAATTTGTTGGGTTGAAATTGCATTTTTAAATCTGAAAAATTTTACTTAAAAAATTAAAGTGAGCTTCATTTCTAATTTTAAGTACTAAAAATATAATTAAAACAAAATAAAAACTAATTTTAAATATATCACTAATCTTTTCCAATTGGCCTAATTAATATTTATTATTGATTATAATTAGTTTATTGTTAAACATAGAAATATTAGTTAATATAAATACGGTAAAAACAAATCATATTAACGTGGTTATAGTTTAATTAAGTAACATGTTTATTATTTAGTAAAATTAAGGTAATAATATATTTTATTTTTATTTTTCAGTTCGATTCTCTATTTTAAATATTGTATTTTTATTACTAATTTATAATATTGTATTATTATAAAATAAATTTGTAATATATAATACAGTAATAAAATATATTTTAGAATTTCAGAATTAAAAATTGTTCGTGGGTCATAATATTTCAATAACTATTATATTTCACCATGCTTCATTTTTTCCATGATTATAAAATATAATCTTTATAATTTTACTGTAAATATAAATAATTTTTATAATTTCATTGTAAATATTTTTTATTTATTTTGTAAGTAGTTTTACGATTACAAAAATTGTTAAATTTATAAAAATAATTAAATTGAAAAGAATAATAATTACCAAATGAATAAAATTGATAAAGTAATTATTTTAGTTTAAAAAACTTAAATAATAAAATTATAAAATAAATGTGGACGAGGAAACTCATAAATATTTTTTTTAATAAATAGACAACATTGATTTAATAATAAAATACTTTTAACTAAACTAGTCTCAGACTCGTGAATTTTTTTAAATTTGGATTAAGAAAATTAATAAATTATTATTATATTTAAATAATAGTTTAATTACATAATTATACTTAAGTTTTATAATTATGTATAATTATATATAATATTTAAATAATGAATTTGATAATATAAAAAAAATATTAATTATCATTATTTTTATAAAATTTAATTAAAAATAAATAGTATTATTTTAATATTGATTTGTTATGTTAAATTAATGGATTATACAAAATACAGCTAATAATACCAATACCAATAATAATGGATTATACGCCTCATAATCATTATTATTATTATTATTATTATTATTATTATTATTATTATTATTATTATTATTATTATTATTATAATATTAAAAATAATATTTAGATATGAATTTGTTTGTTTTAAATTATAAAATTGATACTAATGGATTAGTGATATATAGTAAACAATACTATCCATATGGTTAAAAATTATAACTAAATTTTTGAGTTATATATTATATTAAAATAAAATATGTATGTAATATAGATGTATTATGTAATATTATTATGTATGTTTATTCATCTCGGAAATTCCTATTTATGTAGGATTGTCTCATTTAGGTCCTTGTATTGTAAATGTTCTTAATTAAATTTCTTTCTCTTTCTGTAAAATTGAGTCAATTGGAGCATTGCGGTTACTTTTGTTATAACGGCGTTAAGATTGCAGTGATTTGTAGGATGTTGACTTGATACATGGCAGAGTTAGGTGAAATTTATTTATTTAAAATTTTTAAAAAATATCCTCTTCTTTCTCGCATTCATCTCTTCCTCTTTATCCTCTCCAAGCCGTCTCCCTCCGCCTCTCCCGCCGGTCCCTTGGTAACTCCTAGTGGCTCCCACTAGGAGAAGTGCGTCGCCAAATCCTCACACGCGACCCCCAATCTGGCCTCGTCTCGATCCGCTCCCCCCTTACTCCCTCTCAAACGTCATTGTTTTGTCCTTTGTCAAAACCCTACCCTACAATGTCACCATCTTCGTCGTCAATTCCCTTGTCATCCCTACGACCTTGACCTCATGGCGTCTGAAATTCAGCCCAACATCGTCCTCAACATCACCAAAGCCCTAATCGACGACCACAACTTCAACATCATCGCCTCAATGCTCGCGGCCTCCGGTGTAGTTCAGGTAGTGTTGGTGATTCGGATACTGAGTTTGAATTTCATTAGTCATTTTCTACATGTTACTTATGTGAAACTCTCTATCATGTGTACATTATTTACACTTTGACATTTAATTAACTACTTAATTTCCAATTTTAGGAATTTGAGGCTAATGGGGGTGGTGTTGGAATCACTCTTTTCGTACCGGTGGATGAAGCCTTTGCTGATCTTCCACTCTCTGTGGCCCTTCAGTCTCTACCGAGGTGGTTCTTAAATTCCATGTCCTTCATTCCTATTACCCTATTGGCTTGCTTGAATCGGTTGTTAACCCCTTCCAACCCACCCTCACCAATAAGGCCATAGGTGCTAGTAGTTTCACACTCAGCATTTCGCGTGTGAACGGATCTGTTGCCATCAACACCGACATTGTACAGGCCTCAGCTACACAGACCGTCTTTGATCAGAACCATGTTGCCATTTTTGGGGTTTTCAAGGTTCTCTTGCCTCAGTTTACATTTCTTTTCAGATTTAGCTTGTGTCGGTTTTCTTTTAGCTTGAGCACTAGAGCTAATATTTTCTATGGTGGCCCCTTTTCTAGATAATCGGTGTTTAGTGAATCTTCTTTAAAGTTGGACTATTTGACCAAATCTCATTTTTTTTAAGATTTTGGATTTGTTGAGAAAGTGAAAATGTCAAACAGAGTGAAGACAAAAGATGAACTTTTCTTCCCTCTTCCCTCCTTCAACACCCTCTCATTCGAATCGCCCAGTTCTCGTCACCACCTCCACCACCATCTCGCCGGTTCAGCGTGACCGAAGAAGTAACCCAGTGACCTCAAACAACTTCGCAAACTCGTCAATTCCCACCTCTCCACTAGGAAAATTGTAGAGGAAAACAATGGGCTTGCTTTGATTTCTTCCTTGCTGGGTCCTTTAACCTCGCACGTGGTTGGGTCAGAAGCGATTGGGATTCTTGTCAATTTGGATTTGGGTTCGGAGCTGAAGAGGAATCTCATGCAACCCGCGAAGGTTTCATTGTTGGTGGACATCATGAACGAGGGAACCATCCAGACGAAGATGAATTGCACCAAGTTGATTCAAATGTTGTTGGTGGAAGGTAACCCCTCGGAGACAACGGGGAGAGGATAAAAAGGAAGAGGATGAATGCGAGAAAGAAGGAGGATAAATAAAACCTGAACATCGTAATCAGTTTTGCATAATTAAAACGTTGTGTTTTGATCATTCAACTAAATTAAATATGTAAATAAAAGAAACCAACTCAACGACGAATGTGTGCCACGTAGTAAAACTTGGTCATGTCACTCTGCCACGCACAACATTTTTAAACGCCGTCCAGCCAAATTAACGGTGATGGCTAAATTGATTCAATTTTACACAATAAGGGACCTAATTGAGACCATTTAGAATACGAGGATCTATTTGAGACAAACCTCCACAAATAGGGATGTTCAAAAGGATTAAACCTATTATGTATAGAATAAATACAACATGAAGTTTGTAACATTCGAAAAATATAATATAACTATATTATAGAGTCATCACATAATATGATAAAATAGAACAATCATCTACTAAGTAATAAAGTGTTAACAGTACAATTATCAAAAAATAACCATTAAATTAAAATTTTACAAAATTCTGCCTGAAAAACAAAACTAGAATCATAATTGATCGGTCCCTACAAAATCTCCACCTGACTGATTGGTCCTAGTCTAAGCAGCTGGATCCTCTCCATCCAGCGTCTGCTCCAACGAACACTCGTCATCCTCTGCTCACGTCCACCGGATGATCATTGCAAAGGAGAAATGTCGAACGGGCAACATAGCAAGACAGAAAGAAGGGTAAGCCAGTGTAATTTAATAGTCATGTGAACATACAATCCAAACAAACATATTAGATAATCATACACATACAGAAAAACATATAAACACATATTAACCGACCACTACAACTTGACCGTCCGGAATAGTATGAATATGTAGCTTTTGGTTGTTCGTGCACTCGTGGGTGTAGTAACTAGAAACCCATCAGTTGCCACATGAGGTTAACCCGTTATCACTCACCGTAGGACCCCTCCCCCTCCCCCCCTCGGCTAGGGCCTCCTGTTATTCTCACGACATGATTTACCCATATCTACTTGAGACTTGGTGTCGCAACCGGGATCGCGACGGGACGACGATCCGAAAAAGAATAACACGTTTTTGAAAAAGAGAGATTTGGAGTCGCCACCATAGTTTATTCTGGAAAACTACGGAAAAACCATAAAATGATAAAGCATGGTCTGCGAAAATGAGATTCTAAGTTCGGGAGTCGGTTACGTGTAGGGAAGGTATTAGCACCCTACAACGCCTGCCCTAAGGCAGTACCTTTAACTAAATATGCGAATATGATGTGGTTTTCAAAATGTTTAACTATCCCCTAAAATAAGATTCTAAAGAAACAACATGTATTTTTTAATTTTTTGGGCCCGACAAGGATTGACCTTGCTCCTACGTATTCTCATTAAGAATGAGAAATCAGGGTTCCGTAGTTCTTTAGAAAACTGCTTGAAATTTTGTTTGAGAAATCGTTTGAAAGATTTGTTTAATTGATTGTGGATAAATTTGGATTTTTGGGAAAGTGAACCTGACAAGGACTGGCCTTGCTCCTACGTATCTCCACTTTTGATGGAGAATCAAGGATCACGTAGTTCTGGCTAGCCATATTGTTTGTTGTTTTGAAATTATTGATGTTTTTAGTTTTTGAAGATTTTTTATTTTTTGGTCTTTTTTTTATGTAATATTTAGATTTTGTTTTTGCCGTAATGAGCACTAGGCTGATGCGTACGATCGCACGAGCACTCACACGGCTTTTTCCTTGTTTTTTATTGTTTTGCGTAATGAGCACTAGGCTGATGCGTACGACCGCACGAGCACTCACACGGCTTTTTCCTTATTTTTTTATTGTTTTGCGTAATGAGCACTAGGCTGATGCGTACGATCGCACGAGCACTCACACGGCTTTTTCCTTATTTTTTATTGTTTTGCGTGATGAGCACTAGGCTGATGCGTACGATCGCACGAGCACTCACACGGCCTTTTTTGTTTATTTTATATTTTGGGTAATGAGTACTAGGCTGATGCGTACGATCGCACGAGTACTCATACCGCTTTTATTAAATTACATGTTTTTTACAGTTTTACATTTTTTTTATTTTCTTTTTATTAAGAAAGAGAGGTGAGTTGAGATATCTATGACATAAAAATATGAAAAAACATAAAGAAAGAAAAAAAAAATTGTGGTAGAAAACAAGATAAATTTATAGACTAAAAAAAATGATCAAAATGCATATATAAATAGAATGAAGAGAAAATGTGTACCTTGTTGAAGATTTGTGTGATGAAATAAAACCTTACTCGTAATAAGTTGTGAGGAGAGATAGATTAATGGTGGAGAAGATGAATTTATAGTAAAAACATGGTATGAAATTTACTATGTTTGAAGGGAATAGGAAACGGTAAAGTGTGAGAGAAAAATGGAGTAGAGTTTTGGGATGGAATGAAGAGATTTTGAGAGAGAAGAGATGAATATTATGTAATGTGTGTGTGAAGAAAATGTGGGTATTTATAGAGTTAAGGATGAAGAAAGTTGATGAATAAAAATAATATAATAAGTTGGTGGAAAATTTAGAGGAAATAAAATATAATTAAAAAAAATGAATAGAAAAAGTTAATGTGGAAAATAAGTGAAAGAAATAATATAAAAAGTTGATGGAGAAATTAGGTGTGGAAATTAAGTGGAAGAAATAATATAAAAAGTTGGTGGAGAAATTAGGTGTAGAAATTAAGTGGAAGAAATAATATAAAAAAGTTGGTGGAGAAATTAGGTGAAATAAAATATAGTGAATAGTAAAAGTTAATGTGGAAAATAAGTGAAAGAAATAATATAAAAAGTTGGTGGAGAAATTAGGTGTGGAAATTAAGTGGAAGAAATAATATAAAAAGTTGGTGGAGAAATTAGGTGAAATAAAATATAGTGAATAGTAAAAGTTAATGTGGAAAATAAGTGAAAGAAATAATATAAAAAGTTGGTGGAGAAATTAGGTGTGGAAATTAAGTGAAAGAAATAATATAAAAAGTTGGTGGAGAAATTAGGTGAAATAAAATATAGTGAATAGTAAAAGTTAATGTGGAAAATAAGTGAAAGAAATAATATAAAAAGTGGGTGGAGAAATAAGGTGGAGAAAAATGGATAATAAAAAATGTTGATGGAGAAGATATAATTAAAAAAGTAAGTGGAAAAATTAGAAAAGTTGATATATAAAATTAATATGGAAATGATGTGGAAAAAGTAAATGAAAAAGGTAGATGATGTGGAATGAGATGTGGAGGGTGAGGTGGATGGTGATGTGGAGAATGGGGTGTGATAAGAAAAGATGGGTGGTGAGGAAGTAAAAAAGTGAGATTATTTTGGGCCATTGGATTAAGTGTTTAAAAGAAAATTTGGGGGTGCAAAAAGTAAAATAAATAGTGTTTTTCATTTTGGTGTTTTTGTGTTTTTTTTTTGTGATTAATTTTATTTACCCGGACGAAATTTGGTATTGACAGCTGCCCCTCTTTACTTAGATTTTACTAGATAATATGACAAACAATGTTTTTATATTATCAGAGTAAAAGATAAGTAAAGATAGAAATACTAATTTCGTCCGTATTTAAAAATGAACAAGGAACTAAAAAACAAGGCTTAGAGAATTGAGGTATAAATATCGCGGAGGGTGTAACAACCCTATGGATGAATGAATGAGGTGTACAAACCTCGTGGAGGGTGTCGCAACCCTATGGATGAAGTGAATGAGGTGTACAAACCTCGTGGAGGGTGTCATAACCCTATGGATAAAGTGAATGAGGTGTACAAACCTCGTGGAGGGTGTCGTAACCCTATGAAAGTGAATGAGGTGTCATAACCTCGTGGAGGGTGTCGCAACCCTATGGATGAAGTGAATGAGGTGTACAAACCTCGTGGAGGGTGTCGCAACCCTATGGATGAAGTGAATGAGATGTACAAACCTCGTGGAGGGTGTCGTAACCCTATGAAAGTGAATGAGGTGTCATAACCTCGTGGAGGGTGTCTCAACCCTATGGATGAAGTGAATGAGGTGTAGAAACCTCGTGGAGGGTGTCGCAACCCTATGGATGAAGTGAATGAGGTGTACAAACCTCGTGGAGGGTGTCGTAACCCTATGAAAGTGAATGAGGTGTCATAACTTCGTGGAGGGTGTCTCAACCCTATGGATGAAGTGAATGAGGTGTAGAAACCTCGTGGAGGGTGTCGCAACCCTATGGATGAAGTGAATGAGGTGTACAAACCTCGTGGAGGGTGTCGTAACCCTTTGAAAGTGAATGAGGTGTCATAACCTCGTGGAGGGTGTCTCAACCCTATGGATGAAGTGAATGAGGTGTAGAAACCTCGTGGAGGGTGTCGCAACCCTATGGATGAAGTGAATGAGGTGTACAAACCTCGTGGAGGGTGTCGTAACCCTATGAAAGTGAATGAGGTGTACTATCGTAGAAGAAACTCTTGGATTCAGTTCCTTTTTGAAGAAACATCGGTAAATACTGAGCAAAACATTTGAGATATTTAGATATAAATGTCTGCTAACCTTTTTCACCACTTCATTTTCCCCTTACGGATTTTTGAACAATTTTCTTCGTTTTCTATGAGATGATGTTATGTTATGATGGTGCATGAATGCATATGAGTCATTGGTTTCGTTCCCTTCTTTTGCTCTCGCTTTCTCTTTCCTACACCTTTTTTTTTTTTTTTTTTTTTTTGAAAATTCCATGCTTGGAATCCGTTGTCAATGTTGACGTCAAACGCGATGTTCGTTCGAAATGCATTCAATCAAAATAATGTCAAGAAGTAGTGGGTTCTTTGATGAAAGGAAGAGGACGTAACTAGGGGTTCCAATTCCCTCTAGCACTAGCTTGAACCTGAAAAGGTGCGGGAGAGTTGAATGATTACCTGTGGGTAACGTTAGCATTTGAATTTTTCTTATTTTAGGAGGTGTTGTTAGTATCTACACATGCATGGCCCGCAAGGGCTGCCCCAACTTTGTTGCGTATAGTAAACTTGATTTGGAGAGGTGGAAAGGTTCGGGTAGGAAGGATTGTCCCAATTTGGCGATTCTTGATTGACGGGGAGACTTCACCTTTTTTGTCTTTTTTTCGATGTTTTTATTTTCTTTCCTTCTTTTTTTCTTTTCTTTTGAGTGATTGTGTCATTCATCACATCATTTCGTTTCAGGGTTAAATCCGTGAGAAAGATTAGGACAAACAGTCTTCAGTCAGCGTGGACTTTTATTGGCTTGTACCGTGGCCAAAGGTCAAAGGGTTTTGAAAGAAATGGATAACGAAGGCTCAAATAAGTGTTTGGCGGTTAAATTGTTTCAACAAGAATCATTTGCAAGGTGTCGAGTCAGCTATCCCTAAAGATTTGAAACTTCGGGCATCCTTTTATTTTCATTGCTGTTTTTTCCTTTCTTTTCTTCCCCTTTTGGGTCGCTTGCTTCGTTGTTTCTGTTGTGTACTTCTTTGAGACTTTATATATTGTTTTATTTCTTTTTCCTTTCTTCTCTCTTTCTTCTTTTTTTTAGAAATCCCCTCCTCGATTTCGGATGCCCTTGATGTACCCTTTAGGTTGACATCGATGTGCTGATGATTCTTGTTGAGGGTGACGAAAACAATTATAATTTATGGCTCAAAAGGGGTGCAATTGGATAAACTTCTTTTAACGTTTGGATAAAGAAAAGAAAAAAAATGGCCACACGTCACTCTGAATCTTTGCTTACCTTACTTTCTCGCGACTTTAGCCCTGGAACAAAACTCGGTAGTGGTTGACACATCGACTTCATTGTTTTTTCTTTTTTTTATCTCCCAATCAACAGATCGTTGGGGATGTGTACCATGATGAACACTGCCCCGGTATTGTATTCATGACAATCCTTTTTGTTTTAATGGGAAACGGAAAGGTTGAGGGTTCAAGTAGTATGAATGCAAAATGCTCTAGCCGGAAAAGAACGATGGTTACCACGAAACCTTGCATCAGGAGAAGACCCAACTTTGGTATTTTCAAAATTTATTTTGCTTTTGCTTTTCAAAAACACTACGCCCTTGACAACCTCATTGACAACGAATTCAACATGTGTCTTTTCTTTTGCTTCTTTTTTTTTTATTTTATTATTATTATTATTTTTTTTTTTACGACACCCACCAGAACCGAGCTAAGCCGACTGAATACCCGTGATGCTTTTATTGACATTCGTTCAATTATTTTCGTTTTCATTCCTCTTTATTTACCTAAACAGCTCAGCACGACATGCAATAATTTCAGAAAGTATGAACAAAAATTAATATGCGGTATTTATTTAATAACACAGACTACAACAATTTAAAAGGCAATGTTAATATTCGCTAACGGCAACCACTATCACGGAATCATCATGCATAGAACTTTTTGACCGCATCAGAATTAACCGGTAACGGTAATTCCTCTCCATCCATCCTTGTGAGAATTAGTGCCCCACCAGAGAATGCTTTCTTCACCACAAACGGCCCTTCATAGTTTGGGGTCCACTTGCCTCTATGATCTTTTTGGATGGGCAAAATCCTCTTCAACACCAGTTCGCCTTCATGAAACTCTTTTGGGTGCACCCTTTTGTCAAACGCCTTTTTCATTCTCCTTTGATACAGCTGTCCATGACACACTGCTGTTAACCTTTTCTCTTCGATAAGGTTGAGTTGGTCGAATCGGGTTTGAACCCACTCAGCTTCCTCTAACTTAGTTTCCATTAACACGCGTAAGGAGGGAATTTCGACCTCAAATGGAAGTACCGCTTCCATCCCATACACTAGCAAGAACGGCGTAGCCCCAGTTGATGTTCGTACTGATGTGCGGTACCCGTGCAAAGCGAAAGGAAGCATTTCGTGCCAATCCTTGTAGGTAACCACCATCTTCTGCACAATCTTCTTGATGTTCTTGTTAGCAGCCTCTACTGCCCCATTCATCTTTGGACGATAAGGAGAGGAATTATGGTGGTGAATTTTGAATTCCTCACATAACTCCGCCATCATCTGATTGTTCAGGTTGGTAGCGTTATCAGTGATGATCTTGTTAGGTAGCCCATACCTACAGATCAACTCCTTCCTTATGAATCTAAACACAACCTTTCTAGTCACGTTGGCATACGAAGCAGCCTCAACCCACTTGGTGAAATAGTCGATTGCGACTAGTATGAAGCGATGTCCATTTGACGCTTTTGGTTCTATAGCTCCAATGACATCTATTCCCCACATCGAAAATGGCCATGGTGCAGACAACACGTTCAGAGCAGTGGGTGGCACATTGATATTATTTGCATATATCTGACATTTCTCACACTTTCTCACGTGTATGCAACAATCGTTTTCCATGGTCAACCAGAAGTAACCAGCTCTTAAGATCTTCCTAGCCATCGAATGTCCATTCATGTGTGTACCAAATGTACCTTCGTGCACTTCTTTCAATATCAACTCGGCTTCCTTTGCATCCACACATCTGAGGAGAACCATGTCATGGTTTCTCTTGTATAAAACATCCCCACTTAAGATGAAACTGCCGGCCAACCTTCTTAGTGCTCTTTTATCGTTTTCAGACGCATCCTCAGGGTATTCTCGGGTTTTAAGATAACGCTTGATATCAAAGTACCAAGGTTTACCGTCTAACTCCTCCTCGATGAAGTGGCAATATGCTGGCTCTGCATGGCTTTTCATTTTGATTCTTGGTAATTCTGCATCTTGATCAACCTTAAACATTGACGACAAGGTAGCCAGTGAGTCTGCTAATTGATTATCTTCTCTCGGTATATGGTTGAATGTGATTGAATCGAAATACTCCATTAATCCCCTGATGTAAGCTTGGTAGGGAATTAATTTTGTATCCCTAGTTTCCCATTCTCCTTTTAATTGATGGATGACCAAAGCTGAATCTCCATACACATCCATAATTTTTGCCTTAGACTCAATTGCTGCTCGAATACCCATGGCACATGCTTCATATTCAACGATGTTATTTGTGCAGCTAAAACACAACCTTGCCGTCATTGGTATATACTGACGCTCTGGGGAGATAAGCACTGCCCCTATTCCATGTCCCATCACATTCGAGGCTCCGTCGAATAACACTGTCCATGCTTTTTCGTTTTGGTCTTCTTTGTTTTCTTCGAATAAAGCCATGATATCCTCATCGGGAAATTCAAGTCGCATTGGTTGATAATCACAAAGGGGTTGATGAGCCAGGTATTCTGCTAGTGCGCTACCCTTGACAGATTTTTGAGTGACATATACGATGTCGTACTCTGACAATAGCATTTGTCATCGAGCTATCCTTCCAGTAAGAGCAGGCTTTTCAAAGATATACTTGATAGGGTCCATCTTAGATATCAACCATGTGGAATGACTCAACATGTATTGCCTTAAACGATGAGCGGCCCATGCCAATGCGCAGCAAGTCCGCTCTAACGATGAATATCGTTGTTCGCAGTCTGTGAACTTCTTGCTCAAGTAATATATAGCGTGCTCTCTTTTGCCATTCTCATCATGCTGACCCAATACACAACCCATTGACTTGTCCAATACAGTTAAATACAAAATGAGTGGCCTTCCTGGTTCTGGTGGACGTAATACAGGAGGGTCCTGTAAGCATTGTTTGACTCTCTCAAAAGCGGCCTGACAATCCTCATTCCACACCACAGCCTGGTTCTTTCGTAACAACTTGAACAGCGGTTCACAAGTAGCAGTTAATTGGGAGATGAATCTAGCAATGTAATTCAATCTACCCAAAAACCCTCGAACTTCTTTTTCCGTCTTAGGCGCAGGCATTTCCATTATCGCTCGCACTTTGTCTGGATCCACCTCTATCCCCCTCTGGCTGACAATAAAGCCCAACAATTTCCCGGATTTCACTCCAAATGTACATTTGGTGGGATTCAGCCTAAGCTTATACTTCCTCAATCTCTCAAATAACTTTCTTAAGTTGAGGACGTGTTCTTCTTCTGATTTGGACTTCGCGATCATGTCGTCCACATAAACTTCAATCTCCTTGTGCATCATATCATGGAAAAGTGCCACCATCGCCCGTTGATATGTTGCCCCAGCATTCTTGAGTCCAAAAGACATCACCTTATAACAAAATGTGCCCCACAATGTAATAAAAGTCGTCTTTTCCATATCTTCTGGCGCCATCTTGATCTGGTTATACCTCGAAAAACCATCCATGAATGAAAACAGTGAATACTTGGCTGTATTATCAACTAGGGTGTCGATGTGTGGTAATGGGAAATTGTCCTTTGGGCTTGCGCGATTCAAATCTCGATAATCGACACACATCCGAACTTTACCATCCTTCTTAGGCACTGGTACAATGTTTGCTACCCATTCTGGGTATCTCGCCACAGCTAGAAACCCTGCATCGAATTGTTTCTGTACCTCCTCCTTGATCTTCAAGGACATTTCCGGTTTCATTCTTCTTAGCTTTTGCTTTACCGGTGGGCATTCCGGCTTGAGTGGGAGCTTGTGTTGTACAATATCTGTATCGAGGCCTGGCATGTCATTGTAAGACCAAGCAAACACATCCCTGAACTCCCTTAATAAGACACGCAATTTTTCTTTCACTTCTGCTTTCATGGCTGTACCGATCTTCACCTCCTTTACCTCATCCTCATTCCCTAAATTGAGTACTTCAACATCTTCTTGGTGAGGCTTCATCTCCTTACACTCTTGTTCCACTAGTTTCAACAGTTCAGGAGGGGGTTCCGGGTCATCATCACAATCATCTTCCGTATTATTGACAGGGCGCCCAAAATTAGGAATATCGACATAATTATTTTCAAAACATTCATTGTCATATCTGCATTTTTTGAGTTTATGAAAAGGAAATAAATAAACGGAAAAACGACGAGGAATGCAAAATGATGATAAAACACAAACAAACACACTTTGATTATCGCGCTGAGCATAACAAACTAAAAGCGTCAACCCGTAAGTCATGAATCCTAAAGCCCCGGGTAAAGCTATAGGATTAATTAAAGTTATTACATCTTATTCAAATTAAGCATCACGGGCAAATCCAGCATCTTCCAGTTGTCGAGTCGTGCATCCGGGGAGCAGGCCCACACGAAACTGGAGCCTTCCGATCCATCTTCATCTCCCACAGCTGCTATGTGGCCAGCATTAACCCAACCAGCGCTACGAAAACTCTCCTTGAGGTCACATATACGAATTCTTCCCACTTTGGGCTCTCGTCTTTCCACCCGAGCCAGACTGCGCTCTCTCCTTTCCTTTATCAGCCTTCTCCTATCCTCCTTGGTGGGCTTGTATCCCAGGCCATACCTATTCTTGTTCTCGACAACCTCCAGAGGGAATGCTCGCCCTTGTCCCCACTTGCCCAAACCTTTCCCATGCATATAACCTTCTTTTAGCATGACTTTGGCCATCATGATAGAAGCACGCGACAGATGCGGGTTCACCGCAAATGGCTCCACATAGGTGTTTCCCACGATCTCCAGATATTGGAAAGCTGTCCCGAGAGCTTCCTCGGCTGCTTCGATATAACGGGAGGATGATGGTCCGCTCACCAGGAAATCCTCCTCTCCTGCCACTATCACCAGCTTGTCTCCCATAACATACTTCAACTTTTGATGTAGTGTAGAAGGCACAACCCCTGCAGAATGGATCCATGGGCGACCCAACAGACAACTATAGGCCGGGAGGATGTCCATGACTTGGAATGTTACTTGAAAGACACACGGACCGATTTGGACTGGTAGTTCTACCTCTCCCATCACTTTCCTCTTACTACCATCAAAGGCTCTCACAATCATAGAACTTGGCTTCATATGCGTTCCGTCATTGGGTAGCTTCTCCAAGGTGGCTTTTGGCATGACGTTCAGGGAGGATCCATTATCCACTAAGACACGTGCTATCACATGATCCAGGCATTTCACAGAGGCATGAAGGGCTTTGTTATGACCTCTCCCCTCAACAGGTATCTCTTCATCAGTGAAGGTGAGGTAATTATTAGCAACGATGTTGCCAACAATGCCCTCGAACTTGTTCAGAGAAATACCTTGCTCCACATGAGCCTCACTGAGTATCTTCATCAACAACTTTCGGTGGGAAGCAGAGTGCATGAGTAATTCTAGCAAGGAGATCCGGGCAGGCATGCGGTTCAACTGTTCCACTACTTTGTACTCACTCTGTTGTATGAACTTTAGGAATTCACCAACTTCTTCTTCAGATATTTCCCTCTTCTCCCCTTTGTCGGGGGTCTCCTCGGCCTCCACGTTCTTCCCCCTCAAGAACTCATTTGCTTTTGCAGCCATTGTTGCTTCCCTATCATTGGTTCTTTCTCTTGCCAATTCTGGTGATGTAAATATTCGACCACTTCTGGTCATTCCACCAATGCATGATATGTTTTCCACAGTCGGATTCGCATATTCTCCCTCATCTAATGCAGTTGCCTCATATCTCCATGGGACGGCTTTCTCGTTCTTATAAGGAAAAGGAGTTGGCATTCGGATGACAACAGATGGATTTCCTTCAGTTATTAGTGCAGGGGTGGTCCTAGTAAAATGGATCACCAAAGGTTCGGGTAGAGTCACATCAGATTCTCCACCAATTTGTGCAAATACTTCTTCCTCTTTGACCTCGCGGCACGCTTGCATCAGATTTCTATCAAGTAAGTCTTGTAGAAAAATCTCGAATTCCATACATTCCTCAATAGAATGCCCGGCCTCCGGATGGAGTGCGCACGCTATACCCAGATCATAATCGCCCTTTAGTAGGCCCTTCTTCAACAAAGCTTCAAAGATAAACCTCCTAGGACTTCGGATTTCGCCCACATCTCTTATCAGATCATGGTTTCCAACTTCGACGGCGTTCGTCGAGGAACTCCCGTGCCCGGACAATGGATTAGTATCGACGCTGGGCTGGTCCTCTTGAAACTTTAACCAACCCGAATCTATCAGAGCCTGAACTTTGTATTTGAGAGCGAAACATCCTTCGGTCGAGTGGCCAACGCCTCCTGCATGATAACTACACCTGGCATTTGCGTCATAACCCCTAGGGTACGACGGCTGTACGGGCTTCATCGGGCAAATGGCGACTAGACCCTTTTTGACTAGGTTAGGTAACAATTCAGTGTAGGTCATAGGGATTGGGGTGAACCTAACCAATTGATTTCTCCTTGGGTTGTTGTCGTGACCCACATTCAGATTTGTGTTAGCAAAATGATGCAGATGAAATTTTGATGATGTCCAAATCAAGTCAAGACCAATCAAGAATCAAAATGATTTGAAGATTTGTATTGTGATGGAAAGCTTTTGTAATACTCTTAGAAATATGTATAGGACGTAGATCAGAAAAAGAAAAGTGTTTTGTAAAATTACTATAGTAAATCATTGCAACAAAACACTATAGTACTATTCATATGAATAGTAACACTATTCACGTGAATAGTGACGGTTAACGGTAAGAGTATCGCACTTAACACGGACGTTGGGGAAACTAGTCGTTGAAGAAACTAGCCGTTTATGACCGTTGGACAAACTAGCCGTTTATGGCCGTTGGACAAACTAGCCGTTTATGGCCGTTGGACAAACTAGCCGTTAAGTTTGTCTTTTAGTGAATGGAAGAGTCTTTGGATGAGTCTATAAATAGACTCTCATTTTCTCTCAAGAAGAAATATATCCAGAGACACAGAAACTCTTCCCTTGTGCTCAAATACTCAGAATTCTTTGAGACTTGTGTGTTCTTGTTCGGCTTGTGAAACTCTTGTCTGTGGAGCTGGTGAAGTGCTGCTACGGTGACAGAGGAAATAGCCGGTTCATCCTTGGTGTGTCTGAGGAGGTGTTCGGAAGAGGTTCATCCTTCGTGAAGTATTCGAAGGAGGTGTTCATCCTTCGTGAAGTATTCGGAGGAGGTGTTCATCCTTTGTGAAGACTCAAAGGAGGTGTAGTTTCATCTCTTGTGGTATCAAGAGAGGTGTTTTCTAAACTCTTACAAATTGTATCTTTGTGATTGTAGTTTGTAATTGTTTTGTGTTAGTGGAACTGTTTATCTTGTTTTGAGATAAGCGACTGGACGTAGGATTGGTAAGATCCGAACCAGGATAAAATCATCTGTGCAAATTTCTCTCAACCTTACTCTATTTAATTGTTATTATTAATTGCTAAGTAAGTTTAATTGAGTAGAAATTAAAAGGCACACGTTAGTATTAAAAACCCCTCTTAGTTTGTTGTTTCCACGCTAACCCATCCGCTGCAGCCGCTCTGACAATTGGTATCAGAGCTTGCTTTGATAGTCATTCAAATGGCGGGATCGTTTCAAACATTCGCAGAGGGTGCTTCTATCAATAGACCACCACTATTCACTGGTGAGAATTACGCATTTTGGAAAGTAAGAATGCAAATATTTATGGAGTCTATTGATATAGATATTTAGGATGCTGTTGCATGTGGTCCTTTTGTTCCAACTAACAATATGCAGGAACCAAAGCCCCGTGACCAATGGACTGCTCAAGATAAGAAAAAATTTGGTAATGATGTAAAAGCTCGTAATATTATTTCATCTGCTTTAACTGTTGATGAGTTTTACAGGATTTCTATTTGTAAAACTGCACAAGAAATGTGGGAAGTACTAAGAGTAACCCATGAAGGTACAAATGATGTTAAGAGAGCTAGAAAGAATACCTTAATCCAGGAATACGAGATGTTCAGGATGAAGCAAGGGGAAACAATAGTAGATGTTCAGAAACGCTTCACCAACATCGTAAACCATCTTATTGGACTTGGTAAGTCTTTCGATACTGATGAGCTTAATATAAAAATTTTGAAATCTTTAGACAGGTCTTGGCAACCAAAAGTGACTGCAATTTCTGAGTCACAAAATCTCAACACAATGACCATGGCTGCATTATTTGGAAAGTTGAGAGAGCATGAACTTGACCTCGGAAGACTTGATGAAGAAGAATCAAAAGCCAAAAACAACAAGAAGAGTTTGGCGTTAAAGTCGGAGGTTGAAAGAAGCAAAGGTAAATCGGAAGATGAAAACTCAGACGAAGAAGAAGAATTGAGACTCATGATAAAAAGGCTCAATAGGTTCATGAAGTCTAAAGGTAAAGGAAAATTTAGATATGAAAAGAAAGATAATCCAGTATCTTCCTCAAATTACCGATGCTATGGTTGCGGAGAAAAGGGACATTTAAAAGCAGACTGCCCAAATCAAAAGAAGGGTGAAGAAAAGAAATTCTTCAAGAAAAAGAAGGCATACATTGCATGGGAAGATGACAATGAGACCATTTCAGATTCAAGCCACTCAGATGAAGAAGCAAACATCTGTTTAGTGGTGAACGACGACGCTGGAAGCCAAGTAAGTACATCTAGCGATTCTGATAATTCTAGTCAAATTAGTGAAAATGAATTGCATGAAATTTATGCTGCTTTAATAGTAGAATCTGAAAAGTTAGATAAAGCCCATCAGAAGTTGAAAAAAGATTTCAAAAATTTAAAATTAAATTTTGAAAATATTCTTGAAGAAAATAAGAATTTAAAATTAAATTTTGAAAATACTTTTGAAGAAAATAAAGATTTGAAAAATAAAGTTTTAATTTTTGAAAAGGGTAAATTTACTAGTAGTAATGAATGTGCATCTTGTGTTAATTATAACAAACTACTAGATGAAACAACCTCAGGAGAATGTAGTAAAAATAATGAAAATAAGGTTGTTAAAAATAAGTATGTTCCTAGAATTAAAAATAAACACAATCATAGAACCCGTAGAACTTGGGTAGAAAAAGGAACAACTTATAGGAACACAAATGTTGTATCATGCTTTTATTGTATGAAAAAGGGTCATACATCTAATAAATGTAAAATTAAGCATTATGGTGTTCCAAGTGGTAGATATATTTGGGTTGTAAAATGATTTCAAATTTTCAAACTAACCCAAAGGACCCATACAAAATAGTTGGGTGCCAAATGTTTCATATTTAAGAATATTTTTTAAAAATGTTTTTGTTTTAAATATTTGAAATAGAAGAATCTGTGCATGTTGTCTTTGATGAAATTGTGGACCTTGAGGTAAAACCTCTTGAGTCAGATGAATCAGATGCAGGTGAAAATGAAGACTTGCAAAAGACAACCAATGAAGAGAAAATGAATAATCCTCAAGATGATGAAGATCTAAACAAAATATGGCAAAAACCTAGAGGATTATCATTGGACAACATCATTGGCGACATATCAAAAGGGGTAAACACTAGAAGAAATTTAGTTAGTTTATTGTATGCTTGCCTCTTTAAATTCAATAAAATGTATGTTGTTTTTCCTTAATATTTCTATGCATATATGCTTTTATTAAGGGGGAGTATAATTTCTAATAAATTTAGGGGGAGCAATCAAGCACAACTTTTTAATTATGATCAAAAAGGGGGAGAAAATGTTTAAAGCTTATTTGCTTATTTGTGTTTATTCACTAATGCACTTTTTCTTCCATAAGTTGTGTTTTAAATACAGATTATTACCAAAAGCTTTAAATCAAGAAGTTTTTTGATCATCATCAAAAAGGGGGAGATTGTTAGCAAAATGATGCAGATGAAATTTTGATGATGTCCAAATCAAGTCAAGACCAATCAAGAATCAAAATGATTTGAAGATTTGTATTGTGATGGAAAGCTTTTGTAATACTCTTAGAAATATGTATAGGACGTAGATCAGAAAAAGAAAAGTGTTTTGTAAAATTACTATAGTAAATCATTGCAACAAAACACTATAGTACTATTCATATGAATAGTAACACTATTCACGTGAATAGTGACGGTTAACGGTAAGAGTATCGCACTTAACACGGACGTTGGGGAAACTAGTCGTTGAAGAAACTAGCCGTTTATGACCGTTGGACAAACTAGCCGTTTATGGCCGTTGGACAAACTAGCCGTTTATGGTCGTTGGACAAACTAGCCGTTAAGTTTGTCTTTTAGTGAATGGAAGAGTCTTTGGATGAGTCTATAAATAGACTCTCATTTTCTCTCAAGAAGAAATATATCCAGAGACACAGAAACTCTTCCCTTGTGCTCAAATACTCAGAATTCTTTGAGACTTGTGTGTTCTTGTTCGGCTTGTGAAACTCTTGTCTGTGGAGCTGGTGAAGTGCTGCTACGGTGACAGAGGAAATAGCCGGTTCATCCTTGGTGTGTCTGAGGAGGTGTTCGGAAGAGGTTCATCCTTCGTGAAGTATTCGAAGGAGGTGTTCATCCTTCGTGAAGTATTCGGAGGAGGTGTTCATCCTTTGTGAAGACTCAAAGGAGGTGTAGTTTCATCTCTTGTGGTATCAAGAGAGGTGTTTTCTAAACTCTTACAAATTGTATCTTTGTGATTGTAGTTTGTAATTGTTTTGTGTTAGTGGAACTGTTTATCTTGTTTTGAGATAAGCGACTGGACGTAGGATTGGTAAGATCCGAACCAGGATAAAATCATCTGTGCAAATTTCTCTCAACCTTACTCTATTTAATTGTTATTATTAATTGCTAAGTAAGTTTAATTGAGTAGAAATTAAAAGGCACACGTTAGTATTAAAAACCCCTCTTAGTTTGTTGTTTCCACGCTAACCCATCCGCTGCAGCCGCTCTGACAATTTGGGCCCATGTTTGCGGCCGGTCTTGAAGTTTCGGTTGGGATACGCTGCGGTGGATAATACGCTTGTTGTTGTTGAGTCCTAGCTTGGTGAGCAAACGTGGTGTTAGCAGCATAAAGAGGTGGGTTTAAGTATGGTCGATAATTAGGATCGGGAGTTCGTCCTCTCCACACAGGCATTACCGACGCAGCATGTACCTCTCCCTCTTTTTTCTTCCCCTGATTGAAGCTGGGCTTTTTATAGTTTGTAGCTGCAGGTGGGCCATATGCTATTGTCGCAACCGGGATCGCGACGGGACGACGATCCGAAAAAGAAAACAAGTTTTTGAAAAAGAGATTTGGAGTCGCCACCATAGTTTATTCTGGAAAACTACGGAAAAACCATAAAATGATAAGGCATGGTCCGCGAAACTGAGATTCTTGGTTCGGGAGTCGGTTACGTGTAGGGAAGGTATTAGCACCCTACAACGCCTGCCCTAAGGCAGTACCTTTAACTAAATACGCGAATGTGATGTGGTTTTCAAAATGTTTAACTTTCCCCTAAAATAAAATTCTAAAGAAACAAAATGTATTTTTTAATTTTTGTGGGCCCGACAAGGATTGACCTTGCTCCTACGTATTCTCATTAAGAATGAGAAATCAGGGTTCCGTAGTTCTTTTAGAAAACTGCTTGAAAATTTGTTTGAAAATTGTTTAGAAAATTTGTTTGGAAAATGATTATGGATAAATTTGGATTTTTGGGAAAGTGAACCTGACAAGGACTGGCCTTGCTCCTACGTATCTCCACTTTTGATGGAGAATCAAGGATCACGTAGTTCTGGCCGAAAAATTGTTTGTTGTTTGAAAATGTGGATGTTTTTAGTTTTTTGAAGATTTTATATTTTTTGGTATTTTTATGAGTTTTTTGGGCCCGACAAAGATTGACCTTGCTCCTACGTATTCTCATTAAGAATGAGAAATCAGGGTTCCGTAGTTCTTTTGAAAACTGCTTGAAATTTTGTTTGGAAATCGTTTGAAAGATTTGTTTAAGAAATTGATTATAAATAAATTTGGATTTTTGGGAAAGTGAACCTGACAAGGACTGGCCTTGCTCCTACGTATCTCCACTTTTGATGGAGAATCAAGGATCACGTAGTTCTGGCCAGGCGATATTGTTTGTTGTTTGAAAATGTGGATGTTTTTAGTTTTTTGAAGATTTTATATTTTTTGGTATTTTTATGAATCAAACATGAAAGGTTTTTAGCACAAGGACGATGCGTGCGATCACACATGTGCTCAATATTTTTATAAAATGGAAAGATGTCTAGCACAAGGACGATGCGAACGATCACACATGTGCTTGACCTTTAAAACATATTTTTTTGATTTTTAATTTATCTTTTAATTTTGCGTAATGAGCACTAGGCTGATGCGTATGATCGCACGAGTACTCATACGGCTTTTTGCTTATTGTTTGCGTAATGAGCACTAGGCTGATGCGTACGATCGCACGAGCACTCACACGGCTTTGTTTGTTTTATTTTATTTTTTGTTTATATTTTTTATGAACAAATCCAACAAAATATAAGATGCAATATACAAGAGTGGAGTTATCACACAAAGGGCTACATACAGAAAAAAAAAACAAATAAAGAAATAAAAATTTAAGAACAAAGCGAGAGAAAAAAACCAACAAGAATAGGGGGTGCAGAGATAAAAAACCCGGAGTGCAGAGAGTAGAAGCTCCTTTATCTGTCAGGGGTGTAAAAATGAAAATAGAAGTGCATCCTGAAATGTGTGTTAGGTCCAATTCCTTTTTTTTTATTTTACTGGCAGAAAGGCTTAAGTCCAAATGAAAGAGGTGCGAAACATGAAACCAGGGGTGCAGAAAAACGGCTGAGATTTTTTTTATTTTGTTTATGGAAGGGCTTAAGCCCAGACGAAAGGGGGTGTGCGGGTGAGAAACAAGGGGTGCTCAAAGAATTGGCTTGAACACTTCCATCCTCATGGCTTCAGCTTTCCTTTTACACTGACCTTTGCTGAATGTTTCACTGATAAATTTTTCTGCAAAACTTCAAACGCAATGAAACTTTTTTTCATAGAAACTAGATCGAAAAAGTGCTGTCATTTGATATCTCACACTTATATTTTAGACCTCCGGACTAGCTTCAGTATAACTTCGAAATCAGGTTTGGATGTTTCGTTTCTGGTACTGACCTTGTTTACTGTTTGGCTCATATCTTTTTCCACAGAGCTCGAAATGCAATGAAACTTTTTGGGTTGGATTCTAGACTCAAAGGGCTTTCATTTGAATACTCACACATAATTTTTGGACCCCGGGACTAGATGCAGTATGATTTCGAAATCAGGCCTGACTGTTTCGTTTCTGGCACTGACGTTGGTTTACTGTTTGGCTCATATCTTTTTCCACAGAGCTCGAAATGCAATGAAACTTTTTGGGTTGGATTCTAGACTCAAAGGGATTTCATTTGAATACTCACACATAATTTTTGGACCCCTGGACTAGATGCAGTATGATTTCGAAATCAGGCTTGACTGTTTCGTTTCTGGCACTGACGTTGGTTTACTGTTTGGCTCATATCTTTTTCCACAGAGCTCGAAATGCAATGAAACTTTTTGGGTTGGATTCTAGACTCAAAGGGCTTTCATTTGAATACTCACACATAATTTTTGGACCCCTGGACTAGATGCAGTTCAATTTTGACGAGATGAGTGGGGAAAGGATTTTAGTGTTTGGTCATGATGATGGAAATCAATTTTATGGGTGAAATAGGTTGATATTGGTTTGCTGAAGGGTGTAAGGAATACGGAGAGTGCAGAATAGGAAAGAGATTGAAAGCAATTGGGTTTCATATGAGGAAGAATCCAGATCTATGAATTTTGCTTTGGAGGAATGAAGAGAATGAATGGAGAAAGAAACTTTCCCTCTGGTGACGTGTGTGTATTGGTGATGAGAAATTAGGAATGGAAGAAAAAAAGGTGGCGGCTGGAAGGGTGTTGGTAATAGTGTTGGAGATGAAAAATGAAAGAAGAAAGATGAAGATGATAGGTGTTGGAGGTGTTGGAGATGAAAAACAAGGTGATGGCCGTGAGGTCCCTTTCCTCAGTCGTTTGCACTCCTTAAATTGGCAGGAGATCAAAGTGTCGGTAAACTTCATTGGAGGATTGATGAAAGTGGGAAGTTTGTTAACTGTCTACGTTCAGTGAGGGACCTCCTACAGTGCCAAGGAATCCTTTCAGCCATCCAAGCACAATTCTCTTAATGGAAACAATCAACATGGACCCTCACCAATTGTTTTTTTTTTAAATAGAAAACCAAATCTGTGTCCAAAACGTGGGTGGCTACACTTTTATTATTTTTTTAGAACAAATAAAATAACTAAATAAAAAGAAAGTAAAATTAAAACGTAAATAGAATAAAATGAAAGAAAATAAAATAAAATAAGATAAAATAAATCTACTAGTTAATTCGGACGAAATTGGGTGTTGACAGCTATCTTCCCGTTTTTCAATTCGATTTCTATCCTCTCACCAATGATGATGGTGTCAGCAAAATTGACAGATACATTCCCAACCATATGCTCATAAAATGGCGGCTGGAGTGTGTTTACGAACATCGACACCATCTCCTTATCAAACAATGGCGGCTCAACTTGCGCAGCCAACTCTCTCCAACGTTGGGCGTACTCTTTGAAAGTTTCATTGTCCTTTTTTGTCATATTCTGCAGCTGCAGACGGTCCGGAGCAACATGAGTATTGTATACGTATTGTTTCACGAAGACGTCAGCTAGATCCGCCCAACAACGAATTCGGGATGGCTCTAGGTGGGTGTACCAGTTCAATGCCACCCCAGCCAAACTTTCCTGGAAAACGTGGATGAGTAGTTGCTCATCATGAGCATACGCAGCCATCTTTCTGCAGTACATGGTCACATGGCTTTTAGGGCAAGTGTTCCCCCTATATTTTTCAAACTCCGGCGCCTTGAACTTTTGCGGGATTTTCAAGCCCGGAACCAAACTCAATCTGGCCGCATCTCCAAACCCGTAGCTCTCAACTCCCTCAACAGCTCTCAACCTTGCCTCCAGACTTTCCAACCTACCCGTAGCTCCAACGAGGCTACCGAATCCCCCAACCACCGTGGCGTGCGGTGCAGCTTCGGCTGAAGAATCCTCCCTAGCAATCACATGAGGTACTGGGGTCACCCGAATTCCATCAGTTGTGTTGGTCTCATTCATTCCCGTGCCCACCATGGGAGCTGACACTAAGACAGGTCCCTGAGTGCCGATTGGTGGTATATTGACAGTCGCGGGAAACGAAAATGAAGCGTGCTCAGTTTCTGAGTACTCTCCTACAGGAGGAGCGTAACCCGGAGGTAAACCATATAGTGGGAAAGGAACCGATTGGCTCGCAGCGTTGAACATTGGGGGATAAGGGTGAGCATTCCCCTCAACATGCGCGGATGAAGACTCTCCAGCAGTCTTCATGGATTCAAGCGCCGCCAAGATCTGGCCGATCTGGTCTTTCAACTGGCCAACATCCGCTTTGAGAGACTCCTGTGACTCCTCCCAGCTTGCCATGGCTTTTGAATTTGCCCGGGTCCGGTAAGGATGTCGTGGAAATCTGGTCGTCGTTTTTCTCACGTGTACTGTTTTATTATCTTAATTAATTAGATGGAAGTGAAACATGCTGAACAAAGGAAAAGATGATGCATGCTAGTAATAGGGGGAAATCACAAGATTGTAATGACATCACTGGTGGAAATTAACACAAGCAGATGCTAAACAACATCCCACACCTTTCTTTTAAAGGGAAACAAGTTCATTTTTTTTTAAAAGAAACAAACCATAAAGGTCTCTAAATACATCAATCCGTAGCCCGAGTGATGAGGGATTTCATCTCGTCTATCAACCGTTTACAGTGATTAATAAAAAGCTCTATTTCTACTGGTGGGCTATAAAAGTGGGTACTTGCTTCAGCTTCCGACACCATTCTGGGGATGTCTTCAATTGCCCCATTTGCCCAAGCAGCCAACTGAGAGAAGCTTTCCTTCCAATGCTTTATGGTCGTTTCTTGCTCTGCGATGTGCTCTTTCATTCGCTTTATTAAGGCTTGATGTTTTTCTTCAAATTCTATCAACCTCCATCGCTCCTCCTGCTCTTCGATGTAATCCTCCATCTGCTTTAACATGGCTTGATACTCCCCTTCAGCCTCTGCCAGTTTCCAGTGCTCCTGATTCAATTTCGCTTCAAATGATGTAGCCATTTCCTTCATTTGATGCCCCGATTCTTGTACTTGGACTTGCGCTTCCCTTAGTCTTTTTAGGGCTTCCCTTTTATCCCTTTTGGCTTCTTCATAGAGTTGTTTCCAATGTCTGCCTTCTTCTAAAGCCACATTCTTCTCATTCACCCTCATGGATAACTCCTTACTTGCGGCTGCAAGATCTTGCTTCAATCGGGATGTACGATCTCTTTCGGCCTTTTTCATTTCCTCGTAGGCTCGCGATTTATCCTCCTTATCATTCCTCATATTCACAAAATCGTTGCGCGTTCTTTGTAGTTCAATTTCCAACCTGGCATTTCTCTCTCTTAGTTCTTCCATTTCTGCTTTTAATTGGCTCACCTCTTCATTTTCTATGTCCTGAGGTTGCCCTTCCTTGGCTAGATGATTATTGATTGTCTTGAAAGGGAGTTTGACTTCCTTTACCCTTTCTAAAATCCAAGTATGATAACTGACCTTGCTATCTACAACTCCAACTCTAACATCCTTTTCAGCCCGCACCACGCTTTCCCAAGCACCTCTGACCTTCCTTAATATTTCAGCGAAACACCCGTCCTCATAGTAGATGAACAATGTAGTGAGACAATCCGGTGAAGGCGCCCCTCTCATGGGATGCCCGAATTGCCTTTGGACTAGAACGGGGTTGTAATTGACACAATATCGGGCACCTATGAGGGGTACATTTGGAAAGTTGCCACAATGATGGATGGAGGGTTTAAACTCGAGCCAAGGAAGACGCCACTTCACATTTTCCCCATTCAAGCCAGCAAAGAAATGGGCCCACTCATTTCCTCCTCTGTCTTTGAGCTTTTGGTGCGACAGGCCTTTCGACGGACAACTAGGCTCAACCACCCCCTTACATACACGTGCAGTCATCCACGCATACAGCACTGGCAAACAGCAAAGAATTTTCTTCCCGTTTCTTTCATGACAAAAACTCATGGTCCCATAAACATCTGCGAGAACTGCTGTTACAGGGTTCTCTGATCTTGTCTTTTTTGCTACGAAGACATCTATTGCGAAAAAATCCACAAAATCTTCTACTTTGGGAAATAAAACGATGCCATACACGGTAAGGGCTAACACATCCATGAAAGTCTCCCACTCTTCTCTATCAGCTAGATGATGTAAGTACCGCTCCAAATATTCTTGCGTCAGTCCACGCACTTGATTCTTCATTACCAACCTGTCTTCAAGTTCTTTAGGATGTACTTTCATTATGGCGGCAATGGTAGGAATAGAGGCGTGATGCTCCAAGTGCTGATACGGAGTGGTACCCTCTAGTGGCAATCCGAGTATATACTCGAATTCTTCTATAGTTGGCGCCAGCTGAAAATCCTGAAAGGTGAAGCATCTTAGTGGAGAATCGTAATATTGTGCAAGGGCTGTGATGGCAGGCAATTGTACTTCCACCTCCATTAGACTCAACAAATTTCCATACTTCTTCTTGAAGGTTTCTCTCTTTATGGACTTTAACCTTTTGCCTAATTTTATCAGACTTGTCAAGTTTCCACGATGAGTCCTCAGGCGAGATTTATTTCTTAACGTGACAGAATTGGTATGTTGTGTAGCACCAGATCTTGTATCAACTTCCATCTTTGTACGATACCAAGTGAACACTAGTGATTTCCCCTAAAACCAACATATTACCGAAATGATGCATGATGCATAACAACATGACAAAAAAAATGCATGCATGGTGTGAAAAATCATTATTTTCGAAGAAGAATAACAGCGTGAGAGTTACAAGAACATACAATCTCCCTTTCGTGCCTTATCAAAGGTTGAATGACTAAAGTTCTAAGGCCAAATATATGCACTCACAAGGATAGCTTCCTAATGCTTAAATCAAGGCAACCAGAGCTATGGCTCTTTTCATTGTTTCTCCACAACAGTCAGAGTAATCAACTAGATGTGGAGACACAAATGAAGAGAACAGACTCTAGCTGGGGTTCTCACGATAGCCAAACAGGAAGTACATCCCAGAGTGACACCGCTACACAACCCCTCTAATTCAAAGTTGCACTCAGACCCGGGTATAGGGCCCCACTCATGATATGCATAAAGTGTGTGCGTGAAGGGAGAATGCAATTGTAATTCCCAAACCCTCACCTGCAAAACAGCCAGAAGACTCCCAGGCAGATATAACATGTTTTCTACCCTAGGGTTCAATATGGAATAATCAAAACAAACGCACATGCAATTATACCAAATATCAGACAAAGATAAAGAAAAAGGGGAAGAAAAACACAAAGAAAAACCACATTGAATTCGCATATCTAATTAAATGGCCTGACTCTCTGGAGTTCCCCAGCGGAGTCGCCATCTGTCGCAACCGGGATCGCGACGGGACGATGATCCGAAAAAGAATAACACGTTTTCGAAAAAGAGAGATTTGGAGTCGCCACCATAGTTTATTCTGGAAAACTACGGAAAAACCATAAAATGATAAAGCATGGTCTGCGAAAATGAGATTCTAAGTTCGGGAGTCGGTTACGTGTAGGGAAGGTATTAGCACCCTACAACGCCTGCCCTAAGGCAGTACCTTTAACTAAATATGCGAATATGATGTGGTTTTCAAAATGTTTAACTATCCCCTAAAATAAGATTCTAAAGAAACAACATGTATTTTTTAATTTTTTGGGCCCGACAAGGATTGACCTTGCTCCTACGTATTCTCATTAAGAATGAGAAATCAGGGTTCCGTAGTTCTTTAGAAAACTGCTTGAAATTTTGTTTGAGAAATCGTTTGAAAGATTTGTTTAATTGATTGTGGATAAATTTGGATTTTTGGGAAAGTGAACCTGACAAGGACTGGCCTTGCTCCTACGTATCTCCACTTTTGATGGAGAATCAAGGATCACGTAGTTCTGGCTAGCCATATTGTTTGTTGTTTTGAAATTATTGATGTTTTTAGTTTTTGAAGATTTTTTATTTTTTGGTCTTTTTTTTTATGTAATATTTAGATTTTTTTTTTGCGTAATGAGCACTAGGCTGATGCGTACGATCGCACGAGCACTCACACGGCTTTTTCCTTGTTTTTTATTGTTTTGCGTAATGAGCACTAGGCTGATGCGTACGACCGCACGAGCACTCACACGGCTTTTTCCTTATTTTTTTATTGTTTTGCGTAATGAGCACTAGGCTGATGCGTACGATCACACGAGCACTCACACGGTTTTTCCTTATTTTTTATTGTTTTGCGTGATGAGCACTAGGCTGATGCGTACGATCGCACGAGCACTCACACGGCCTTTTTTGTTTATTTTATATTTTGGGTAATGAGTACTAGGCTGATGCGTACGATCGCACGAGTACTCATACCGCTTTTATTACATTACATGTTTTTTACAGTTTTACATTTTTTTTATTTTCTTTTTATTAAGAAAGAGAGGTGAGTTGAGATATTTATGACATAAAAATATGAAAAAACATAAAGAAAGAAAAAAAAATTGTGGTAGAAAACAAGATAAATTTATAGACTAAAAAAAATGATCAAAATGCATATATAAATAGAATGAAGAGAAAATGTGTACCTTGTTGAAGATTTGTGTGATGAAATAAAACCTTACTCGTAATAAGTTGTGAGGAGAGATAGATTAATGGTGGAGAAGATGAATTTATAGTAAAAACATGGTATGAAATTTACTATGTTTGAAGGGAATATGAAACGGTAAAGTGTGAGAGAAAAATGGAGTAGAGTTTTGGGATGGAATGAAGAGATTTTGAGAGAGAAGAGATGAATATTATGTAATGTGTGTGTGAAGAAAATGTGGGTATTTATAGAGTTAAGGATGAAGAAAGTTGATGAATAAAAATAATATAATAATTTGGTGGAAAATTTAGAGGAAATAAAATATAATTAAAAAAAATGAATAGAAAAAGTTAATGTGGAAAATAAGTGAAAGAAATAATATAAAAAGTTGATGGAGAAATTAGGTGTGGAAATTAAGTGGAAGAAATAATATAAAAAGTTGGTGGAGAAATTAGGTGTGGAAATTAAGTGGAAGAAATAATATAAAAAAGTTGGTGGAGAAATTAGGTGAAATAAAATATAGTGAATAGTAAAAGTTAATGTGGAAAATAAGTGAAAGAAATAATATAAAAAGTTGGTGGAGAAATTAGGTGTGGAAATTAAGTGGAAGAAATAATATAAAAAGTTGGTGGAGAAATTAGGTGAAATAAAATATAGTGAATAGTAAAAGTTAATGTGGAAAATAAGTGAAAGAAATAATATAAAAAGTTGGTGGAGAAATTAGGTGTGGAAATTAAGTAAAAGAAATAATATAAAAAGTTGGTGGAGAAATTAGGTGAAATAAAATATAGTGAATAGTAAAGTTAATGTGGAAAATAAGTGAAAGAAATAATATAAAAAGTAGGTGGAGAAATAAGGTGGAGAAAAATGGATAATAAAAAATGTTGATGGAGAAGATATAATTAAAAAAGTAAGTGGAAAAATTAGAAAAGTTGATATATAAAATTAATATGGAAATGATGTGGAAAAAGTAAATGAAAAAGGTAGATGATGTGGAATGAGATGTGGAGGGTGAGGTGGATGGTGATGTGGAGAATGGGGTGTGATAAGAAAAGATGGGTGGTGAGGAAGTAAAAAAGTGAGATTATTTTGGGCCATTGGATTAAGTGTTTAAAAGAAAATTTGGGGGTGCAAAAAGTAAAATAAATAGTGTTTTTCATTTTGGTGTTTTTGTGTTTTTGTGTTTTTTTTTTTTTGTGATTAATTTTATTTACCCGGACGAAATTTGGTATTGACACTTGGTAATCATTAGAATTTTAGGATGAATGTCGTTGATTTCGTTGTCCATATTCATATTATACCACCACCTTGATTAACCAATCACCGAGACATTCCTCCTTGAAATTCTCTTTCATAAAGTTTGAACATTATACTTTATTTGAATTTTTAATATAACTTTTCATACATAATATATCAATACAACTCTAATAATCAATCTGAACCAAACAATGAAATCAATATTTAAGAACCGAATAACATTTCGTAGAAGAAAACCAAACATACAACAATACAACCCCTGAGTACTATCAAATGGAAAAGATCAACATAACCTATGAATGAGACCGAACGGAAAAACACTCACAACGTGAACATGATCAATCGGTCATTTAACGAGTAAGGCTCAAAACATGAGCCTACTGTAGTTGAAAGGTCGAACAGTTACACAACCGAACACTTTTTAACTTAGATAGAACACTAAAAACTTAAACTGAATACTAATATAAAACTGATCACTAAAACATTACCGAACGGTCATTAACAGGTAAGTCGCATAAAAGGCCGAACACAGTTAATACTAAATACCAATACAAGACTGAACTCTATAGCTAAACTGAATATCAATACGAAACCGAACGTTATGACTAAACCAAATACTACTAAAACTGAACATAATACAACATCGTGCACTTCTCAAACCGAACACTAATACAACACCAAAAACTTCTAAGACCGAACGCGAATACAAAACCGAACACTGCTAAGACCGAACGGAAATACAAAATCTAACACTTATACGAAACCTAGCACTACTAAACCGAATGCTAATACAGAACCGAGTACGACTAATAACAGACGCTAATATCAAACCGAATACTGCCAAGGCCGAAAACGAATATGGTTAATATCGAACGTCAATACGAAACCGAGCAACACCAAGACCGAATACTACTACGAAACTGAATACCGCTAAGACCGAGTACCTAAACCTGGCCGAGCGATCTGCTTGACTTTCTACATAATTCTACAATACTTTTGTAGAATGAAATACACACTAGAATTTACCAAAACTGATTATTTTTCTCAACCCAGAATTCACTCTAAAGTATGCATAATCTACAACTCAATAATCACAACATTTAACATGTCACACAAACAATGTCGAACACCCAAACATTCAATTTCACCCACATGCAAAACCATCAAACTACGTTTTCATACATCATCAACCAAACAATTAAATTAACTAGCTTTCCTTACCTCTTAACCAAACAGAAATCTTCTACTCTTCCAGAAATTTGCTCACACCTCCAGAAAATCCTAAGAACACCTATAGCTCACTGATTAGTGAGAAGAGACCAACCAAAGTACCAAAAATAAAGTTAGAAAGTAGAAGAGAAGGTTGATGAACACATGCAAACAACAAGGCTTACTTGCATGTGTCAGAAATCCCAGAAATTCACTAGAATTAAAGGAACGAAACTTACTAGCTCTAACCACTACACCGATTGGTGAATTACAAGCTCTTGACACACGGATTCTTTAGGTACAGTCTGAACGTTGAACAAATGAATTAAGATTGAAGAACTCTAGAGAGAAGGAGGAGAAAAGAAGATATTAGAAGAAATTGGAGAGATAAAGTTGTATTCAGATAATGAGACGAGACTTTTGAAACTTTTCATTTATATGTCAATCTTATTTTAATCTAAACTGCTCGGTCTCATCCTTTGCTTACACCTGTCTACTCCAAACTCTTCTAAACCTCTCGGTTATTACAAAGTTGATGTTAAAATTTTTAAATAGATACATATGACAACCTAAAAGAAATAGAAATATTAAAAAGATATTGACATATGAAATAAAAGAAAAAGTTAAACTTAAAATATTAACCAAAAATAACATAGAGATATGAATAATCAACTTAAAAGTAAAATGCAAATATATTGTGAAATGTAAGAGTAATATGCAACTTAAAATTGCACTTACTAGAAAAAATTATGAATATGTCATGTCTTCTTCCAATTCCCATGTGATATTTATGGAGTCTTTTCGCCCCATAATACCTTTAGGGTATGAATGTCCTTTCCACAAAGTTGCTTGATTTGATAGTTTAAAACTTGTATAGGTTTAGTGCTCACAAATAAATCTTCTTCATCCTTAAACCAACATAGAGTTATACACATTCCATATAATGCTTCATACATAGCTATTCTGATAATTGTTGTTATATGTAAGGTAATATTTAATCCCAACTTTCCAATGATCCAACACACAAGTTCTCAACAAGTCTTTTAAAGATTGGATGGTCATCTCCGATTAACAATATGTTTGAGGTTGATATATAGAACTCAACCTTAATTGACTTCCCAAAGCTTCCTACAGTAATTGCCAAAATCTGGAAGCAAATTTTGGATCTTTGTAAGATATAATACTTATCAACACTCCATGAAGTCTACAATTTCCCTAATACACAATTGATCCATTTTATCCATTGACATCTTCTGAGTAATCAGTAAGAAATGAGCGCATTTCATAAGTCGATAAACTATTACACATATTGTATCATGGCACCTACTAGTAAATAATTGATGAAGTCCATAGAAATATTGTCCCACTTCCATTAAGGGATCTTCAATTGTTGCAACATATCTCCTAGTAGTTTTGTTCAATTTTTGCCTTCTAACATACCAAACATGGTGCCATAAACTTTGTCACATCCCTTTTCATACCAGTTTACCAAAATGATTCTTTCAATCCTTATACATTTTCTTCATTCCAAGATAATCTTATGTCCTTCTTCCAAAATCATCTGTTTCAACTCCTATTTTATTGGAACATAAACTCCATTCATGAAACGAAGGATACTATTAGCCCTTAATACAAAATCCCTAGCCTTATTTGTACCAATAAGATCAACCATCTTCTTCAAGTCACTGTCCAACAATTGCTTGTCTTTTATCAGCTTTAAGAAATCATTAGTCATAGTCAATTGACTACAACTGATGTGATTCTTGCATAACTCCATCCGTAGATTCATATCCCCCAGTTGCTCAATCAACTTATGTTCTTTTACCATCCTCGCTAACAAATATGTTTTCTTTCTACTCAAGGCATCTACCACCACATTGACTTTCACAAGATGATAGTGTAACTCAAAGTTATATTCCTTGAAAAACTTCATCCACCTTTTTGTCTCATTTTCAGTTCCTTTTACTCAAACAAATACTTCAAGCTTTTATGATCACTAAAGACTTGAAATTGAGCCATATACAAATGTCTCCAAGTATTTAGTGCGAAAACCACTGCCGCCAATTTTAAGTCATATATGGGGTGATTTTTCTCGTGCACCGTCAACTATCTCAATGCATAAGCTACGGGTCGCTTCTCCTGCATTGGTACATAACCTAACCCTTGATAAGAAGCATCACATAACACTTCAAAAGATTTGTTTGTGTCTGGAATAGCCAATATTGGTGAACTGGTTGACCTCCTTTTCATTTCCTTGAAACTTGCTTCACCTTTTTTATGTCCAAATAAAAGGGTGATATTTTCGACTCAAGTTTGTTAAAGAGCCTACAATGTTGGAGAGCCCTCTACAAATCTCATGTAGTACCCTACTAGCCCTACAAAACTTCGCACCTAGATACTACCTCCACCTTAGTTAGATATATCAAAATTCCTTGTGAAGAAATAACATGTCCAAGGAATTGCACCTCATCCAACAAAAACTCACATTTTTTCTTTACAACTGGTCCTCTCTAACCACACCTAAAGTTGTCCCCAGATGTTCTTCCTATTCCTCCCGACTCCTTGAATAGCCAATAATATCGTCAATGAACACAATAACAAACTTATCTAAGTAAGGATGAAAAACACTATTCATATAGTCCATAAAGATTGTAGGAGCATTAATCACCCAAAAACTACGTACTCATATTGCCCATACCTCGATCCAAAACTACCGTCTACACATCTTCAAGTTTAGCAAGTATCTAATGATATCACGACCACATATTAATCTTTGAAAATACAATAATTCCTCTTAAGTAGTACAACATTTCATCAATTATTGACAACAAATATTTGTTCTTAATCATTAATTTATTCAACTGCCGATAATCCACACATATTTTAGAAATTTCGTCTTTCTTCTTAACCAATAATATTATAGCTCCCCATGGTGAAACACTTGGTTTGATATCCAATAATTCTTAATTTACTTATTCAACTTAATTAACTCCACAAGTGCCATTTGATATGGAGCCACAGATACCATACCTACTCTTGGAAATAAATCAATAGAAAAATCCACTTCTCTACTCGGTGGTAATCCAAGTGCTTCATCTAGAAACCTCAGCATACTCTTTGACCATTAGTATGCCCACGATTTGTTCTTTGAAACTCTTCTTTTTCTTTTGAGTCATGATCATAAAACAAAATGCTCCATTTGTTACTTCCCTGATAAGTTTTTTAAGCTAACCCCGATCCACACCATCATATGGGAAAACAATCTTTTATTGCCCACATAAGATTAGAATGTGATTGACAGTCAACCAATCCATTCCAAGAAAGACATCAAAATCATAATGTATTGCATTCACAATGGTGGTGGAATCTGATGCATCATGGTGGTGGAAGAATAAAGGTGGTCTGGTGGTGGCTCTAATGGTGGTTGACAACGCCACACTTCTCCGTGAGCCATCAACGTCCAAACCAACGTTAGCCTTTAATGAAACACCTGCAAATCTAAATCGTGCAAACCACGTCAGACCCTTTCTGCATCTCGTGCCTTTATCACAAACACAGATATGTCGTTTTCACCACTATAATGAACCACCAAGAATCACGAGTAAAAGTGAACCACCAAGAATCACGAGCAACAACGAACAACCAAGCAACTGCAGCAGAACTGCAATGCTAGTAGTATCGCATCATCAAGGCCCTAAATTCTGTCACCTAAATTAAAGCAGAGACTTGGAAATCACAAACACAAACCGCAATACTACCATCACAAAAATTCTAATTTTGAGAGTGATTATGGATTTGTACTAGGTGTGGTTTATGATTAGGGGTTTCGAGAAGATAGATTTACATTTTGCGTTGAAAGCATAAGGTAATTCGTTATTCCTCCTTGTTGGTGTTGCATTCACGATAGTGTTGGAATATGATGTGTCAGAGTATTGGAGAAACGAAACTACTTTTGGTTGACAACGTGGTTCGATTTAGGTAGGACGACCACATGAGCAATAATCCAACAACTCATTCAAACACAAGTAACATGTACAGTTTGTCATTAAAAATTTATATAATATTATGAAAAAGAAATAAATTAAACATAAAAGTAAGAAGAATAGAGACAATAAATATTTAAGTCTATTTTAAGAAGGGTATTTACCTAATGGATAAAACATAACACTTACTTTTCTATTAGGTCTAGTAGATATAGTAGACAATACTTACTTTTATTGTAGGCAAAGTAGATTAGAAAAGAAAAAATCATTATAAATTGGCTTAATACCATTGTTGGTTCTTATTTTCGTCAACTTTTTTCGATGTGAGACTCATTTTTTTCGAATGTTCAATGTAGTCCCTTATATCGTAATTTATGTTCAATTTGGTCCTTTTGGCCGATGATGTTTAAATCGTTAACGACTATGTCCACATAACAAAAAAAGGGAATAAGTTGTCACGAATCTCGCCCCATCATCACCATCTTCCCTAAGACAAAACCCTACTTTTCTTTCCACTAGCGTGCCGCCGTGCACCACACTCATGCCATCATCTTTTTCACGTTGTCGAACCACCATGAGCTTCGCCGTTAGCAACCACACAAGCCACCACGAATCAACCAAGAAACTCAATCTGCAAAAGAAACCTTCCACTACAATGAATCAACACAAATTTCGTGAGCCCAAATCGCTATGCACCATGAGAACCACCATCAAGATCTCACCATCTTGATCTTCTCCAACCCGAACTAGAGAACTTCAATTTCACGAGAACCTGCAAAATAAAACCCCAAAAATCATAGAACTATTGAACCTACAAAAAATACATAATTCTCAAACCAAACATCAACCCTAATTTGTGAAACCGCGCCTCTTCTGTGAAAACCTGGAAAATCCCAAATTGCACCACCATTGAACTCGTTCAACCTCCATTGATGATGCAAAACCATCTGCAAGAAGCGAAGCTCACAAATCATTTTCCATTAAATCACAAAAACCTACATAAATCAAAATCAACCACAACCTACAAAAGTTAAAGTTTTTGATTTAGAGAAAATGATGATGATGTGACGAGTTGATGATGTGAATCGATCATTAAGAACATTAGTATTGTGTGATCGCATATTCTATTTTTCTTCGGAGTACTTTATGTTGTTAATTATTTAAACATCGTCTGTAAAAATAATCAAATTAAACATAAAAAATTAAAAATTAACAAGTCTATGAAACAAAGTGACAGAGGCGATAAGCCTTACAAATTTAAATTAATCGTATAACAATTGTATAGAATAAGATGATAACAGAATACCGAAACCCAGTTTCTTTAGACAATGAAACTACCAAAATCAGGGGAAAGTTGAACAACAAAATCTTCTCCATGGCGTCGTTTACCACTGTAGCAAATTTCTACACTGAAAGTGTGTGCTTCATAATTTAGGTTGTGACTTGCATTCAGTAGTAGTGAGTGGAGTTTGCAGGGGAAAGGGAAAGAAGGGTTTTGGGAAGGGAAGAAGAATGAGCCATTCGGACATGGAGGAGGAAGAGGCCCCAGACGTTATCTGTGAGCTCGAAAACGTTCAAGGCTTAGTAGACGCCCTCACCGCCGTTCGCTGGAAGCGCCACCAGGTGATAATAACCACCTTCTCTCCCACTCCTTCATTTTTTTTCAAACTCACTCCTTAACTGCCTTCCTAGGATGCTGTGTTGGAGTTGTCGGAACACGGCATCGTTTTGATCGTCGAAGAAAGCAGTTGCCTCCAAGCCAAGGTTTATCTCAAACGAGAGGTACCAATTTCTTCATTTGATTCCATTATTATTTATTGCTTTTTTTTTCTCGCCATTTCAATGGAGTGTGTGTGGTGTATTTGCAGCTTTTCGTTCGCTACGATTACAAGTCACGAGGACGACCTCGTTTTGGAGTGAGTTTGGGACATTTCGTTGATTGCTTGAACGCCTTTTCACTTCCTGGTCAATCTAGCGTTATTCAGATTCAATATCCAGGTCCTGATATGCAGCTTCTTCTCAAGTGTGTAACTAACTATTCCCTTTCGTTGTTTTTTTTCATTCATAATTTGGAATCAATCCTTGAAACTGTGGTGGTTGTTGTTAGCACTATTTCAATGGGTAGAAATGATAACATACATCAAAATGTACACGTTATCATGATTTAGCACATACATGGGTGGGAGAAGAAAGATTACTAAGTTTCTGGTGTAGTGAGAATAATAGTATACATCAATTCTTGTTCCAAGGCTCCTTATATCCCCTCTGACAGACAAACAAAGAATGCTCTGCCTTTTTCACTTGTCACGCGCATGGCAACTGAACAAACTTCTATTTCTGCTTGCTATGTTAAATGACCTCGCTTGAAGAAAAGTAGCTAAGCCTCAATCACTGTTCAACTTGAGGAATATAACTAACAAATCATGTCAGTGCACTCATGGAAGAAGATGATACGGCCCATTAGTTCTATTTCCTATACATCTCCATCTTGACTTGAATTCTGCCATGTCTTATTAGAACTTAATCCACATTGTACTAACTCCTAGCCAAGTTTTAACTTTCAAAAGCATCATGAATGGAATCATGGTATGTTTGGTGTAAATTTTTGTTTGCAACAAACGAGGCACTCGTGGGTCATGACCATTAGCTTATATATATAGTTAGACATAAGTTTAACCCTGCATAATTTTGAAGATTATAGTCAAGGAATGAGTGTAATTTAACAAGTTGGAATCGGAACAAATGATGAGAGTGATGATAGTTTATTGGGGACTGGAGTGGCATTGGAAAGTTGCCAGGTCATTTGTAGTCTGTGGCCACTAAGGCAGTTCCTACGCAAAAATTTGAAAATAGAAAGCAACCAAACAGACCTTTTGTTTCATTTTCATCCTAATCTTTCTAAAGCCTATCTTAGCAAACTCTGCTATTGTGCTAGTGAAAGATGCTTTAATTGCATCCTACGTGTAAGCAAACAGGTGTCTTGCCAATTAGGGTTTCTATTCTAAAATATGTAATAGTGACAAATCTTGGACGGAAAGGAATGTTGTGGTTAGTGTATGAGCCCCATCAGCATATAGTCCACACACAACACTCTATTATAAATATAGGTACGTAAGTCAAATCAGCAAGTTCGGTATGTCTATCAACTGTTGGTGACTGGGAAAAGATTTGGTTGGTTATGGAAATATTTGTGACAGAAAGGAATCTGAATTTAGTTATTGGACAAAAATGAATTCACATAATCAAAGGATAACTTCTACGTTTCTTCTTTTTATAATTTTCTCTGTTAAGTATGAACTTCTGGTTGAATCTGTTATTCCATTATGTGATAGCCATAATGATGATTTATTCAATAAGATTCTTGATAGATCAATGAAACATTTTGTAGAATTTTCTTGGCTTTTTCTTCAATATACTTTTTCCACTTCTTTAGATCTGTAGATTCGCTGGATGCCAGTATTTGTGCAGAGATCAGAACAAGGATTCCAGATACAGCTGCATGGAACTATAATTTTGAACCTGCAGGGGCCACCCCTTTAACCTTTACTGTTAAAGTATGCCATCAATTTCACCCATCAAATTTACATCAAATTCAAATTCTGTTTCCACGATTTATTATCTTCTAAAATTGACTCATTTTTAACACTGGATTCATAAAATAAAAGTTGTTGCTTATGAATTCTGCTATGCAGTCCAATAAGTTGCTGCCAGTGAACCCTTTTATATGATGAGCATGTTTATGCTTTTGTCAACTCTGAATATATACTTCATGGAAAATACACGATTTCCTAAACTTGTCACTTGTGAAAAAAACATATTTCTTTTGTATAATTTTAACTAATATTCTGATTATTAATCTAAAAATCCAGTCTGCAGCACTAAAGGAAGCTATCGAGGATCTTGAATGGCCTGGGTCAAGCATCCAGATTATTCTAGAGCCAGATCCTCCTTCTGTTACATTAAGAGCCGAAGGACATGGAGACTTGCAGGTTTGCGTTTTTTTCACCTGGAATGATGAAATGCTGGTTGCTTCCAAATATTAAATGATCATATACATAGTTTTTTTTTTCAGATAGATTTCATGTATTATGTCAATTCTGAACTCTTGGTAGCATTTCAGTGTGATCATCGAACTTCTTTCAAGTACTATTTTTTCCCCTTTTTTATAACTATTGTTTGTATTAGTTTTCCTTTTTTGCAGTCAACTAATCTGTGATTACTTTGCATTTTATCAACAGGTACAAATATAAGTTCCTCAGAGCAACAACTTCTAACATGCCTAGCAGTGTTATTAAAGAAAATAGAGGAAGTAAGTTAAGCATTGGGAGAGGTGGAATGTTAAAAGTTCAGCATTTGGTTTCAATTGCCAAACCCTTACACACACATGTCGATGCAGTTGGCTATCAGCAACCAGGTAGAATAGCCCATATTGAATTCTATGTGAAACCAGAGGAAACTGAGGACTAAACGAATGATTATCACCTCATTGATTTTCATACACTTTTTCTAACGAAATCGAAAATTTATGACCGGATCCGTCAAATTTTCTATACAAATCATTATTGTCGCAGAAGGAAATAGTCTTCCTCTGGGAGCTCTTGAGAAAGTTGCAAAATGATTTGTTTTCACACTGTTTTTGTTCCTATTACGCGGTCTATTGAATGTAGTTTTGGCTAACAGAAGGTTTCAATAGGAATTCCATTTGCCTCCAATGGCCGAAGAAGTTGACACCGAACCACCGAATTTTAGTTCCTAAGCACACTTGCCTAAACCACTATCACCAAGAGAAGGGCCAATATTTTTTTCCATGTTTGTCCACATTTATTTATGCCAAATCCGTGGCTTGCATTGCTAAGATCAACCAAATTTCTCAAGCATGATATCACCAAATCATAATCATCGAACTGCCGAAATAACCGGAAGTAATATTAGTATACATTCACATAAAAGAGGTAACATTCATAAGTTTTCATACCAATTATTCATAAAAAAATACAACCAACATGTTCTAACAAAAATCGACAACTTTCAAGACTGCGTTTTATCTACATGGCCTAAACAACAACAAATAGATAAGTTAAAAATTAAAGTGGAAACGATGAACTAAAACACAGTATAATAAATAAGGCTTAAATATGCAATTGATCTTAAAAGTCACTTTTATTTTTATTTCTTCAAAATTTTCTATTGAATTTTAAAAATAGTTATTCTTTTTTTTAACTCACATAGACATCATCACTAAAACAAATGGAGCAGTTTTCTAGTTCGCAATTGGTGAGGATTTTTTTTTGTGTAATTTAATTTAATATGATATTTGGCGGTTTATAATTGTAAGAGAATCAAAAAAAGAGTGTAACCATCATAAGTGCATTGCAAAGCCACTATGGAGAACACCGAAAACTTTGTACATAGTCTCACTACTTCTCACCTTTGCCAGAAAATCCGTAGTGGTAGAGAGATTACAACTCAAAATTGTGTTTTAATTCATTTGGATAGGACATGTGATCGTGAACCATTTTATTTGTTGTTATTAATTGGCAAATTATGTATTTGATTGTATTTTGAGTTATCTTTTTTTTATGTGAAAAAGGGCAAAAAGGTTTGGCTAGATTTACATGTACTTATTTTTGTTAGAATATTTTGAAATTAGATATAGATTAAATTAGAGATAGCGGTGTTCATAACAATGGAAAATTTGGACATTAGTTTGGGATCAGTAGAAAGTAATGTTGAAATTAAATTAGTGAGAGAATATCAAATTTTTAGTGTACCTATAAAACCCAAAATTGTCTAATAATAATTAGTAAAACTCTAAATATTGTGTTTAGTTTTTATAGACACGGTATGAGTTGAGGAAATGATATGAATACCTAGGTATTCGGGATTCAAAATGTAAAATTTGAAATTTCAAAGAAACCTTGAGTGGGAATACTTCCATTTAAAAAACCATACATTACACCGGAGTCTCTTACATTTAAAGGGTTACCTCTTGAAGCATGCTTGCAAAATACATAGATTCTCTTGATTTCTAAACGTCAAACAAAACAATGCCCACACTATCAAAATTGGAAAAATATCATGTTAGTTAAGGCATTTGGTGAAATGGATGTCTTGCTTTTTGTCAACCCTTGTGTTAAGTCAAAGCATCCAAATATTTAGAATCATGACCTAACCCAAACTCCTTTTTGGGTTAGTCCACCCAATACAAAAAAAAAATGTCACTTTAATGAAAGAAATATAATATTTAATTCAGGGTGTTGCTCCTCCACCGCCCCAACTACTTCTGCACCTTCCCACTATTTTCTTTTATTTCAAAAATATCTTACACTTCCCAACTATCATCAATAATCTTTCTCTTTCTCTCTCTGCATTAATGGAGTATTCATATGACTTCAATATTAGTGCTTCTACCACTACCATTTTATAAACTTAAAAGTTATATTCAAATACAAAACAATAAACAAATTAATATTAATAGTAAATAATATATTATTATTAATATACTAACTTTATAATGAGGAAAAAACTAAATAAATTCCAAATCTTTAACAAATAACTTTTCTTTTATATTTTAAGTATTTAATAATATTTTTATTCAAGTTATTTGAGTCAAACATGTCGGTAAGTTAAAACATAATATAATGTTAAAAATTATAGATATTAAATGTAAAAACAAACACACACATATATATAAATATTTTTCTAAAAATTTAGAACAAAATTTTATCATTTATTAAGTAATTTGAAGGAAAAAAAATATATTGAACAATGAAAATAAGATTGAATCAAACTTATTTAAGGGAAAGTATAAATAAAATTTTGTAATATATATTACAAGTTTAAATCAAAGCCATGTGAATGTTCCATTAATGTCGAGAGAGAGAAAGATGGTTGAATATTGTGGAGAGATGTAGGGTATTTTTGGAATAAAAGAAAATAGTGGAAAATTGTAGAGTATTTTTGGAATAAAAGAAATTAATGAAGATGTGTAAGAGCACTTGGGGTGGTGAAGGGGGGTAACAACCTTTAATTTAAGATGAATGTTAAGACCATTGTAGACCATCACTGACGTTAGAAACCTTGGAAAAGGAAGGATATATAGAGTTTAAGTAAAATGAAGTTCTGTATGTGAGTATTATCTTAATTTATTTTGAATTTGATGAAAAATTCTTTTATAGATTGAGAATTAATATGTATATGGATAATATTTAATTTTTTAAACTTTTTTTAATGTGAGATTTAATCATATTTAAATCTTATTTTTATGATGAATATATACATATTTATCTTACCTTTCACATTATCATTTTAACTTATTTAAACTTTTTTTTATTTGATAACTTATTTTTAGGATTCATATTTGATACTTTTGTTTTTTAGTATTATTTGACAGTGTTATTTAACACTTTTATTTAATTTTTATATTATTTTAAATAAACATATATTTTTTATATTAAATATTTGATAATATCATATTTTTTATATTAACTTTTATATTTTATAAAAAATATTTACTTAATATTTATAATTATAAAAGAAAAGATGTGAATATAATCTTTATTTAATAATGATGAGACAAAAATTCCAAATTTTATATTTAATAGATGAATGAGGATGGATTTTTATTTCAATAATGAAGATAGAAAGAAAAATTGATATTCATCTCGTGTATAAGAAAAACAAGTCAAGAGAGTAAGAGAAAGAGTTAATATATATTTTTATTAATGATAGAAAAGTGCAGATTTAAGTTAGATATGAATGAGAGACTTGAAGACTTAGAGACTTGCTAGACATTACTGTGATTAATCATCGTATGAAAACAAAAAGGTTCTTAGATTTATCTAGATGAATATGACATGGAAATTTGTCTAAGCCTATGTACTTCTCACAGGTCCTATGAATGAATATCAGCTTCATAAGATGTCTACGTAAGATTTTGTATTACATTATTTAACAAATGCTAATATATAATAAAACTATAACTTAAATAATCAATATTTATAAATTTTAATTATCAATACTAACGGACTAATTTAATAGCTAAAAGTAATTAATTTGTCACTCTATTCATTAGAGGGTAGATAAAACTCTCAATCTATTCTAACCAAAACAAATACTATCATTCAATTCAACCCATAGATAAATACAAGAAAAACTTAATGAAGTTAAATTGACCCATTTTATCATTTAATGAAAAAACATATGAAAATATAATCATGAAATAGTTAGTCAAATTATTAATATATCTACGTTGAAAATAAAATAAAATAAAATATATATGAATTATAAAATCGATTATACCCATTCACCATACAAAATATTTATTATTACAAGAGTCAAATCCTAAAAACTAACAAACTTCAAAGAATCTTAGAACTTACACTTTAAGACACGGGTCGTTGAATGGTTCCATGCTAGCCTCGTGTCAACATAATATAGATTTTCCAAAATACCCTTCCGCGCGCCAATAAATGTCACGAATTATAACGGTAGTGCCGTGATGACGCGAAACGCCAACGCGTTTCATCGTATTTCTTCAGAAACGCGTTTTGGACGGCAAATTGTTTGTTTGAACCGTACCAACCTTGCAACTACCGCTATGTGCTCACATTTATCGTCTGAGATTATTTAAATTAAGGAAAACCGTGATTAGTCAATATTATATTATAATAAAACTATAAATTAATTGTTCCTCTCTTTTACTTTTTCGGTTTTCTGAGCATTCGCTTTTTCCTTTTCTCTCTCTTACCGACTGTTTTCTCTCATTCGCCTGAAAACCTCTTCACCGGCCGGAAAATTGATACTGTTTCCGGCGATTTGTCGCCGCTATGAGGAGGATTAATGTTGCCTCCTGATTGAGCTGGTTACATTATCTCACAATTTGCTAAGTTTGGTTGTAGAAGGCTTTGGATTTCTCGGAGACCTGGTTTATACCTTCTACTCGCCGTTTTGGGAGAATGTGGCGAGGCTGAATATCTTTCACGAGTCGGTCTTAGTCTCCAGGACGGTGATCTAGGGTTTGACTCGGCGATTTGGATTCGTGTTTGTTTCATTGTTTTTTTGTGTGAACTTTTTCTTCCGAGTAAACGAAGACGGAGCGTTATAGGGAGCGACTTCGTAATGGACTGGTAGGTCGATCGTGCTTTCTGGACATTTCTTCTGTGTAATTTTGGTGTTTTGATCAACTACATTTATTCAAACTCTGTGATGTGCGTTTTGTTCTGGCTTGCCATTCAGATCCCGGGCATTGTTCCATCTCCGGCGGTTCGGTCTCGATTGATCGTGCTTTGTTTATGTTACCGTGAATATGATTTTTCCAGTATCACTTCGTAATTTGATTTTTCCTGTGTTTCTTTACATATACTGTACACTTCTTGCCTTTTAATTTTTCTATTTGGTTAGAGATTCGGAACTCGTCTCTGAAATTTTTAAGGAAAATAAAAATAACAGAAAGGGACTCGTGTGTTATTTCTCCCCGTCTTTCTATAATAGGAATTTAGAGGATTATGTTCTGTCAAGGATTAATAGATTAATAATGTTTTTGTCTAGAAGTTCTTTTCTTCTTGGAATATCTTGTATTGGTTCATTGCATTCCGTGAAGATGTTCGATACCACCTTTTGTTTATTTGGCTTATTTTAAGGTGGGGGGAATGATGATGTTGAGAAGAGGACACTGTTCGAATTTCAGCGCGTGCTTACGTTGAATTTTCATATATGTTTAATTAAAAAATAATTTTCTGTTAACCATATTTGGGGTTTCGCTTCGCGAAATTCCGATATAATTCAAATGCTTCTGTTTGACAAAATCTCCAAGTCGGCGTTGCGGTCATTCAGTCGGTGGGTCAATTTTTGTTGTCTTAACGGTTCGTACTTAAAGTTATGACTTCCGTTTGGCCCAGGGTGGAGTTCTGACGTAACTCTTTCATTCTATTTATGACTTTCATTGCCCCACAACACACAGAGGAGGCATCTAGTTGTTGACTCCTCAATGGTAATATGCCAGAGTGACATAGCACTCCCCGGGTCCATAGATTTTTTTTTTCTTTTCTTTTAAAATACATTTTTTTGTGGGGTCGGGTTGTTTTAACTTGTTGGATTTGGACACTTTTGAATTCGAGAGGTATGCAAAGTAAGAAATTCAGTATGTATTGATTTGAATTAAAGTACCTCAGCAGTAATCACTTTAAGTAAGGGTGGATGTATGTGTTTTCTCATCTTATAAATCTTTTCACTTCAAGAGGGTTAAAATCCTAACTTGTTTATATTTTGAAGAACGTTCCTTTCTCTCTATTTGTCCAAGTAGACAGTTGATGCATCAGAAGTGGTTTATGCATTGACACCTCTTTTTGTTTATTGTTAGTGAATTAAAGTGCAATGCTTTGTTTAGCTTATTTCACCTTAGTTCAGACTTCCAGTGATGCTTTTATTGTTATATCTTTTGTCAGTCTATTGTGAGTAGATGAAACTCGTGAGTTTCACTTTGTTTCTATACTTGTGGTTTTTGTGCATACCGTATGTCCTATTTACTTACTGGCTGATCTGGCTGTTAAATGATGAAAACAATAATAGGTGGGAGGAAGAGTACGTGAATCTATGGAAGCTAGAAATGGGTTAGAATATTTGAAACAGAAAAGGCTTCAGCGAACGAAATCTGCTACTGCCAGTGCCACAGCAACAAACATTGCTAACATGATGAACAGAAGTGGAGGAGATGCTCTTAGTACTTCTGCATCATATGGTATGAGGTTGCCTGGTGATGCAAGTAGCTTTTCCCGGCGGAAGGTGGATAAGTTTGATACAAGTGATCTGGCATGGACTGAGAAAATTCCAGAGTGTCCTGTGTATTATCCAACAAAGGAGGAATTTGATGATCCCTTGCTTTATTTACAAAGAATAGCTCCCGAAGCTTCTAAATATGGTATGAGTATGCCCTATTGAATGTATGATTTACTTTGTATTCAATTTAAGATTTTGAGTTGATATGGTTAACTAGGGTTCTTAGATGTATAAGACCGGCATTGCATTACCTGTATCACTTCTTAAGCTGATGAGAACCTTCACCGTGATAAGTGACGAGGGTAGTGTATATTCCAAACTAGCCATTTATACAGCAAAGTTATGGTCTTAGATGTTTTCATTTTTGAAGTTGATATTCTATCATCTATTTTAGTTTAACTATATTTTACACTGAAAGAATGATAAATTCTGATCAGTTGGTTTTTATTAGTCAGTAATCATAAAACTCATTCTGTTCAAAAATAAAGGTAGAAACCGGATTTACCTTCACGAACGTGCGCATGAAGACCCTAGTTCATCTATCTTACAATTTTGTTTTCTCTTTTACCTGCTGCTAATGTTGAGCCTATTCTCCAAGGTTGCTTGCTGCATCCTTCACTTCTTTTATTGGCGCATAAACAAGAAGAAGATTTTAGTAATTTGGAAAAAGAAAGTTGAAGTTACATCTTAGAAATGAAAGTTCTTTCCTTGCATGCTATGTATCTAACTCATTGAGATGAGAAAATAGAAAATATTAAGCTTTTTTCTTGTTTCTAGTACAAGTCCTTAAGAACCCTATCTCAGCACCATACTTTGTTCTTGAGAGTGAAAGATTATGATCTTGTGACAAAATACCATCATGAAAGGTCTACGTGAAAATGGTGTAGAACAAATGGCGGTTGAATATTTGGACTGTGTTCGGAAATTTTCATCTTTGTTTCTTTAATAATGTATTAAGGTTATGCCTACCGACATTGGCGTACGGAGTTGAATGTTCCCCCTCTTAGGTTTTTGTTTCCTTTTTATCTTGGTATGGTTTTTGAGAATTTATTTTCCTCTCACACATGTTCTTCTCCTATTTTGTAATTAATTCTTTTTTTATATAAATAGTATATTAGTTGTATCATTCAATAGTACATTTGACTAGTGTGTTTTTATAAAAGTTTCAAATACGACAGTTTCTCATATATGGCAAGTTGAGCGAACTCACAGGTGAAATCTACTTATGGGAAGTACAAGTGACATTTGCTAAATTTACATCAATTATGCCAAGATTTTGATTTTTGATTTTACAATTATCATTCTCCTTTTCAAAAGAGTAACATCATTTTCCAAATTTGTTTTTCTTTTCATTAATCATGAAACCTGAAAACCTTCTGTCTAATCCCATTGAACCAAATGCAATTTAAATTCATTTGCTATTCACCGAATCTTTGTTGAGAATCTAGATTCTCTAGGTTGGATTCTATGAAATAAATAATGCCATTGTCTTGTTGAACTACTGCTTTCTTTTCATTCTTGTCTTCCCTGTTTGTATCATTTTGGTTTTCCTTTTCTGAGCTTTCCATTTTGGTAAATGGTGGAGATATTCTTTCCCTATTTTTTTGTGAGAAATAACCTAAATTTTTTGATTGAGTATCAAGTACTTTAGCTTTTGTGATTTCCTCAGTGGTGTTGAATGAGTCTTTATTTCCTTCATCACCATAGTTTGGAAGCTATGCTATTCTTTTTTTTTTCTATCCTGCTGTTCACTTTGGTTGGAACATGTTACCTGAGTCCATCTCTTGTTTATAATTTCATGTATCTTTCCAATGAGGGCAACAGGAGAGATAATGGAGATGACTTTGGTTTCTTCTGTGCCTTGAGATTTCAGCTACTCTTAAGCACTTCATTAATTTGCTAGAACGCTTCTCATTCGAGTGAGCGTACTAATTTCACATGCTAAAACTTCTGCTGCTAATATTACGGTTGATAATATAAGGTAAAGAGTGATTACATTTAAAGAATGTAATCTAGAGGTTCAGTCCAAAGAGGATATTTGAGGTGGTTGGGTGTCATTCAATCCTGAAAACTAAACTTTGCTTTTTCAAGCTAGAAGGTTGTGTTTGAATGTTACAGTGTGATTCAAATATATTCTTTTGTCTTAAAAATTGGAGTGCTTGAAGCCCAGTATTTTAACAGTGACCTGGTTTTCCTCGGAACCATGTTTGAGTATGGAATTCAAATATCATATTTTAAGTGGTAGCCTTTTCTGGGCTTTTTTGAAATCAAATACTTGAACATTATGAGGTGGAATAAAGGCTCTTTCAAAATTCAAAAGCTCGCTAGAGCCCAAATATTTGAATTCTTCATTGTATCCTTGAGAACCAAAGTTGTTTCCTTGAATACATGGTTTCAAAATATGTTAATTTTAGCTCTAAATACACTGATAGACTTTATTTCTTTGGGATTCAACAAGTTCATACAGTTGCCATATTTTGATTAGAAAGGTTACAAGTTCTTAATTCTGGAGCTCTTTATGAAGTGGTTGGTCTTGATCTCTAACCCTTACTTCAAGTTTATCATTTCACCATTGTTTAGATGCGGTTAAATCTTTTACATGGCCATGCATCTTTGGAAATCAGACATTTGATTTATGAGGAACCTATTGAGTGATTGAATTTGTTGAAATGTAATATGTTTTTAGATATAGGCTCTGTAGGAGCCTACTATTTACTGTTGATTGTTGATTACTGTTTCTCCATTATTGTATAAGTATGTGTTAGTGTGTATTAGAGGTAATGAGTGAAAATAATAAAGTGTGAGAGTTTATTTCTCTAAATTCTCTAATATGGTATCAAGAGCCAAGCTCCAGGGCTCTCTACTGTAGACGCCGTCAGACCACTGTCGCCTTCGCCGTCGCCACCGCCGCCGTCGTCGCCGCCGTCGCCGCCGCCGCCGGTACCTCATTTTCTCAGAAAAATTTAGGGGTTTTGTGCGCCTCCGTGAGCGTGACCCAACCCTGGTGGTCGCAGTCCCTGCATCGTCCTCACGCGCCGTCACGCGCCGCCGCAGCCCGCCAAATCTCGCGCGCGTACTGTTCACGCGCCGCCCTACGCTGGTCGGAATTTCACCGCGCACCTAGGGTTCCGCTCGCCTCACTCTCCTGAGCCTGTTTCGGACCTTACTTCACTGTTTTAGGGGGTGTAGTTGATACCTAGGGTTTTCTCTCTTCCAATAGTTGAATATCTCTCAAAGTCTAAGTCTGGTTCATTTTCCAGATCTGTAATGGCATCTACTACTGGAATTAATTCCTCTTTATCTGCAACTCCTATCATCACATCTGCAAAACTCAATTGGAAAAATTATTTATCTTGGTCTTCTGCAGTGGAATTATGGTTCCTTGGTCAAGGACGCCATGATCATCTTGAACAAGATATCTCTATGGTTCCAGATGAAGAAAAATCTCAATGGCAAAAATTGGATTTTCAGTTATGCGCAATTTTATGGCAGTCAGTGGAGCAAGAGGTTCTAGATATTTTGAGACCCTATAAAACATGTTCATCATTCTGGAAAAGGGCAGAAGATATTTTTGCTAATGATGTACAACGTCTTTTTGACGCTACCCAAAGAGTAGCTTCTCTAAAACAAGTCAACCATGACATGGTTTCTCATATAGCAAAGGCTCGGGCTGCTGTAGAAGAATTGAAGAACTTCTTTGTAGCTGATTCGTTAGAAGGGATCAATAAAAAGCTTGACAAGTTTTACATGGTCCTAATTCTGAGAAGTTTACACTCCGATTATGATCATGTACGTGATCAAGTTTTAGCTGGTGATCAAATCCCTTCAATGGATGGTTTGGTTACTCGACTTCTTCGAGTACCTCCATTGGTGAAAGATGAGAATTCAATTGATGTTATTGGAACATCTGCTATGATAATGTCACAAGGAAGAGGAGTGCCACAAGGAAGAGGAGGAGGCAGAAGCAATCGAGGACGTGGTGGTCGTAGCATACGTCCTCCTCCTCAATGCACATACTGTAAGAAACTAGGCCATACTCGAGACAAATGTTATGTTCTACATGGATATCCAGACAAAGTTGCTCATGTGTCTAAATCTGGTGATCTAGAATCCAGAATTTCAAATGAAGAGTATGAAGAATTTTTACGTTATAAGTATGGAAAACCTTCTAATCCTGGCCAATCCTCTGTCATGACTAGTGTGCCTACAGCCAGCCTATCTCAATCTGTGGAAGGTCATAATCCATGGATTCTGGACTCAGGTGCCTCAGACCATATCTCTGGTAACATTACTTCATTTTCTTCATTGTCTTCTCCAAGAATTCCTCATCTCATTACCGTTGCCAATGGATCAAAAGTGAAATCTCAGGGAATTGGAACAGTTTCCTTATCTCCTTCACTAAATTTAAATTCTGTGTTATATGTTCCCAATTGTCCATACAATTTAATCTCTTTGAGTCAGTTGACTCGTACCTTAAATTGTTCCATAACCTTTACGGCCAATTCTTTTGTTATACAGGAACATGGGACAGGTCGTCTGATTGGAGAAGGACATGAGTCTCAAGGACTTTATTTCTTAAAACCTCATTCCTCAAATTCCTGCTTTACCACTTCATCCCCCAAACTTTTGCATGATCGTCTAGGCCATCCAAGTTTGTTCAAGTTGAAGATGATGGTTCCAAGTCTCAAAAACATCCAAGTCTTAGATTGTGAATCTTGTCAATTAGGAAAACATGTGAGATCTTCCTATCCTAAAAGATCTGAGACAGTGTGTGATTCTCCTTTTTCAATAATTCATTCAGATATTTGGGGACCAAGTCGTGTTACTTCATTTGGTTTTAATTATTTTGTAACTTTTATTGATGAATTCTCTCGATGTACTTGGGTTTATTTAATGAGAGAGAGATCTGAACTTTTGTCCATATTCAAGTCTTTTTTTATTGAAATTAAGAACCAATTTGGGAAGACAATTAAAATTCTTCGAAGTGATAATGCTAAGGAATACTTCTCTCTAGCATTTTCTTCATTCTTATCTTCCCAAGGAATTTTACACCAGTCAACCTGTCCTCACACTCCACAACAAAATGGCATTGCAGAAAGAAAGAATAGACATCTCATTGAAACTGCACGTTCCTTAATGTTGAATACTAATGTTCCTGTACATCATTGGGGCGATGCAGTCCTCACTGCCTGTTTTCTTATCAATAGGATGCCTTCTTCCTCTCTTAATAATAAAATTCCTCACTCTGTCATTTTTCCCAATGACACTTTATACCATGTTTCCCCACGTGTATTTGGGTGTATGTGTTTTGTTCATAATGTTTCTCCAGGTCTTGATAAGCTCTCAGCAAAAGCTATCAAGTGTGTTTTCTTAGGATACTCTCGTCTTCAGAAAGGGTATAAATGTTATTCTCCCTCCACCAAGAGATATTATATGTCAGCTGATGTCACATTCTTTGAGGATACACCCTTTTTCCCTTCCTCCATGGAGGATCGTTCCTCTGTTCAACAAATGTTTCCTTTACCAACATGTGATCCTCTAATTATTCCTGATTCTGTACCTCAAAATCAAAATCCAAATAACATTGTTCCTCCACCTCTTCTCACATATCAGCGTCGAACCCAATCTCGAACTCCTAACACTGACGATCCTCGAGACTCAGATCCTTCTGCATCAGATCCTCAAACCATGGATCCTTCATCATCTTCACCTTCTACTGATTCAGATGATAACTGGCCCATTGCCCTCCGGAAAGGTATTCGTTCTACTCGCAATCCATATCCTATTTATAATTTTGTGAGTTATCATCATTTGTCTCCTACATATTTCTCTTTTGTTTCCTCATTATCATCGACTAAGGTTCCAAATAATATTCATGAGGCACTTGTTCATTCTGGATGGCGACAAGCCATGGTTGATGAGATGAAGGCACTTGAACACAATGGCACTTGGGATCTTGTCCCTCTTCCTCCTGATAAGAAGCCTGTTGGTTGTAGATGGATTTATACTGTTAAAGTTGGTCCTACTGGTAAAATTGATCGCCTTAAAGCTCGACTGGTAGCTAAGGGCTATACTCAAGTTTACGGCCAAGACTATTGTGATACTTTTTCTCCTGTGGCTAAAACCAGTACTGTTCGCATTTTGCTTGCTATGGCTGCCATTCGTCATTGGCCTCTTTTTCAGTTAGACATTAAAAATGCCTTCCTTCATGGTGATCTGGAAGAGGAGATATACATGGAGCAACCTCCTGGATTTGTTGCTCAGGGGGAGTCTGGATTAGTTTGTAAGTTGCGTCGTTCCCTTTATGGCTTAAAGCAATCACCTCGAGCTTGGTTTGGTAAATTTAGTCAGGTGGTGCAAAAATTTGGATTGAAACGTTGTGAGGCGGATCATTCAGTGTTTTATGGTCACTATTCTCCTGACAAATGTGTTTATCTCATGGTGTATGTTGATGATATTGTTATTACAGGGAATGACATCACTAGAATTAATCAGTTAAAGAATCATCTGTTCAATCACTTTCAAACTAAAGATCTGGGTCGTCTAAAATATTTTCTTGGTATTGAAGTGGCACAGTCAAAAGAAGGTGTCATCATTTCACAAAGGAAATATGCTCTTGACATTTTAGAGGAAACAGGTCTGACAAATTGCAAGCCCATTGATAGTCCCATGGACCCAAATCAAAAGTTAATGAGGGATCAGGGTCAACCTTTCTCAGACCCAGAGAGATATAGAAGGCTAGTTGGAAAACTCATTTATCTTACCATAACAAGACCTGATCTTTCTTATCCAGTTGGAGTTGTGAGTCAATTTATGCAAAATCCACATGTTGATCATTGGAATGCAGTACTTCGCATTCTCAGATACATAAAAGGAAGCCCAGGACAGGGACTGTTGTATGAGAACAAGGGAAACACTCGGATTGAAGGATATTGTGATGCAGATTGGGCTGGTAGTTGTGACATCCCAAAAATACAGTAAAAACCATATAATTAGAAAATCACAGTTAATAATAATACAGTACAGTTTTCCAACTTAAAAGTTAAAACCAAACGAACGCTCAAGGACGAACGTCCTTGAATACGGTCTTATAACAATAAGGAACGAATGCGCAAAGTCGCACGCCCATACAATAATCACGAATTACAACTGAACGTAAAAATTTAAAACTTGACCGAACGGTCATACATAATAGTACTAAAGGATCGGTCGAGCGTCTCACTGCTCGGTCTTCACTTCAACTTCAACCAGATTCTCTTCGTTCAATGCCTCCTCCAAATGCTCATCTCCCTCTGCTCACATCCACACGGATGATCATTGCAACGACAGGACGGACGTACAAAACGAGACAACACAAGGAAAACGCAAGGGTAAGCTTACTTAATTTAACTCATGCATCAGTCATACAATTCATTACATAATTCATCACATATCAAGGCATTATAACACATGCACAAAATAAAACTAGACACGACTGACTGTCCGGACTGTATGAAATCTGTGTAGTTACAGGCGTTCACGCACCCGGGTGGTGTGGTAACTGGCATTCTCATCAGCTGCCACCCGAGGTTAGTACGTCCGTCCAAAGTACCTCTAAGGACGACGACCTCCTGCCATTCCCACGCATGACGTGCGCCTCTACTTGAGGACGATCACTCACGGAATATCAGGATTGAACAGCCAGCATTAACTTCCCACAGTCATACTTTACGAATTTCAACAATCATCTGAGTCGTTCCTACCTGGAACGCTCGTTCAAAATCATAACTTTCCATTCATCTCATATACTCTTCATTATTTACTATTTGTCATTTTACTATTCATCATTTACTGTTCATCAGGTACTATTTATCAATTAAATACCGAACGTTCCAGGGGACCGACGACGAACGCTATCCGCGAGACCAAAAGACGCTCGTTGGATCAAAGAACGAACGCTAAAAGAGAGACAGAAAGACGCTCGTTCGGGTCAAAGAACGAACGGCAGAATTACAGTTAAGTTCGGGAAGCCAAATATGGTACTGTTCATTGGACGAACGCTGGAACAGAGTATGAACGCTCAAAATAAATACCGAGCGTCATGTAGGACGAACGCTCAGCATAAGGCCGAGCCTCATTTTTAAGCGAGCGCTCAATCTATGACCGAACCCCTGTTAAGAACGAACGTTCGGTGTAAGACCGAACCCCAAATTTGAACGAACATTCAGTGTAAGACCGAATTGTAATTTTGACGAACGCTCCCATTATAACCGAGCACCCAAGTACGATCGCTCATTTCAAACAGAGCATCATTTGGACGAACGCTAGTTGGTACGAACGTTAGGTGTGAGACCGAACGTTAATAACTTTAAATAGTAGATCTTTACGAACGGAAATAGACCATTTCAAACATAGTAAATACAACAAAGCTTGGCCGAACGCTCAACAAGGCAGTGGAATATGAGGACGCTCGTCCTCGACCAGGGATCATTCCAAATGAATGAATCCTATTCTGCTAACTTATCAAGAAGGCCGAACGGTCAAGGACCATTTTGCAACGAACGCACATGAAAATATGGATGGTTCTTATTAAATATTCATATTTCTCATTTCACCAAAAATAACGAACGTCATACATTCAGAAAATCCAATATCATGCATTATATTCATACAATCAAATGACGAACGTTCACACATTTCATACGTATCATACATCATGCATTAATTTCATGCAGTAAATTAACGGACGTTCATACAAGGCACACCACATGAATTAAATCAAATAAGCTTCCCTTACCCGGAAATGAACGAACGTTCACAGGCGCACACAGACGCTTTCTACTCAAATCCTTATCACCAACGCTCGTTAATCCGATATCTGAACGAACGCTCAGAAATTCACCTGTTAGGACGAACGTTCAGAATATTTAAGAACGAACGCTACGGGACAAACGCATGAGCGAACGCTCGTCAGGCTAAACAAAAGCGAGCGTTCAAATTAACTTGGACGAACGTTCAATTCGTCTAAATTTTGGACGAACGTTCAATTCGTCTAAATTTGGACGAACGTCCAATTTGAAACAAATTGGACGAACGCGATTCTGCAGATTCTGCAGAATCGCAGGTTTTCCAGAAAACCAGAAAACCTCCATTTTTGATTCTAAAGCTTTTGGATTTCTACAAAAACAGTAAGATTAACTCATCAAAACGAAAAATCTAGCACTCCTTACCTCTTGAAGACTTCCTTTGTGAATCTTGAACCTAGAATTACAAGTGTCTGGATCTCCTTCCAACTCCAAAGTTCTTCACTTCTTCTCTCCCACCAACTTTGAACTTCTCCTTCTTTTACGAAAACAGCAGCAAGGTAGCAAGGATTTCCCATCCCCCGTAGCTTCCTTTTAATCCCCCAAACTCTTCCCTCTTCCCCTCTTCCTCTCTTTCCTTTTCTTGTCTTCTTTTTATTTTTGTTTTCAAGAGGGAAGCAACGTTTGCTGTCCCTTGTGGCAGCGCTCGTTGCTTCCTCCCTTGTCTTTCTTTCTTTTTTTTTTTTTTTTTTTTTTTTTTTTTTTTTTTTTTTTTTTTTTTTACAAATCCTTACATTCTCCCCAACAACAAAAATTTTCGTCCTCGAAAATTAGAACGGAGTCTCGAACAGATGGGGATACAAATCCCTCATAGCATCTTCCACTTCCCATGTAGAGTCGCCCGTCTTTTCATCCCAGACGACCTTCACCAATCTGACTGCTTTCCTCTTGTAGTATTTGGTGTTGCTATCTTCAATGCGTACCGGCTGCATCTCCAATGTACGATCTTGACGAAGACGAATATCTTCTAACTCTAATATGTGAGAAGGGTCGGATACGTACTTCCGAAGTTGAGAAACGTGGAAGACTGGATGCAAGTTTGATAACTGAGGTGGCAAAGATAACTCGTACGCAACTAGCCCGATCTTCCTCAAGATCTGATAAGGTCCGATGAATTTGGGGGACAACTTCTTGGGTCGAATGGCTCTCCCAACTCCAGTAGTCGGATGTAGTCTAAGGAAGACGTGATCTCCAGCATCGAACTCCAATGGCCTTCTTCTTTTGTCAGCGTATGACTTCTGTCTACTCCGAGATGCCTTCAGCCTTTCTTGGATCAATTTCACTTTCTCAGTCGTCTGCTGAATGAGCTCTGGTCCGGTTAAGACCTTTTCTCCTTCTTGAAACCAACACAATGGCGTTCGACACTTTCTCCCATACAGAGCTTCGAAGGGAGCCATTCCTATGCTGGCTTGGAAACTGTTGTTGTAGGTGAACTCTACCAAAGGTAAGACTTCATCCCAAACGCCCATGTGATCTAGAACACACGTCCTCAATAAGTCTTCAAGCGTCTGGATGGTTCTCTCGGACTGACCGTCCGTCTGAGGATGATAGGCCGAACTCATATGGAGTTTGCTACCGAGCTCACTTTGCAATGATCGCCAGAACCGAGAAGTAAATCTCGTGTCTCGGTCTGAAACAATGCTAGACGGAACTCCATGTAGACGAACAATTTCCTTGATGTAAAGTTTAGCAAGGTTCGTCATTGACATTTTCAGGTTGACCGCTAGAAAGTGAGCACTCTTCGTCAGACGATCCACGATTACCCATATGGAATCATGATTCCTGACCGTACGAGGTAAGTGAGTCACGAAGTCCATTGCAATGCCGTCCCACTTCCATTCCGGAATCTCTAACTGCTGAAGTAGACCGCCTGGCCTCTGATGTTCAGCCTTGGCTCGTTGACACGTTAAACACGATGCCACAAAACGTGCGACATCACTCTTCATTCCCGGCCACCAGAAAGATTTCCTGAGGTCTTGATACATCTTAGTCATACCGGGGTGTATACTAAGACGGCTGTGATGTCCTTCCTCAAGAATGATCCTTTTCAACTCGCCATCATTAGGAATGCACGTCCTACCCATGTAGCGTAGCATACCATCAGTTCCAGTGTTAAAATGTTGAGCTTGATCTGTACCGAGTGCATTCAAGATCTTCACCAACTTTTCGTCTTTTCGCTGCTTCATTCTGATCTGGTCAAATACGTCACTGGAGATTCTAAGAGTACAGCATTTAATAACATTTGGTTCCAAGTCGAACTGTAACCTCAGATCTCTAAAGCTCTCTACCAAACTTAACTCTCGGACCATCATGGAGGAGACGTGAACTACCTTTCTGCTTAAAGCGTCTGCTACAACATTTGCTTTTCCCGGGTGGTATAGTAGTTCAAAGTCGTAGTCCTTCAAGAACTCTAGCCAACGTCTCTGTCTCATATTTAATTCCTTTTGATCAAAGAGGTACTTAAGACTCTTATGATCACTGAACACTTGGAAAGTTGATCCATACAAGTAGTGCCTCCAAATCTTCAAAGCAAAGACGACCGCTGCTAATTCCAGATCGTGAGTTGGGTAGTTCCTCTCGTGAACCTTCAGTTGCCGAGAAGCGTAAGCAACCACCCTCTTTTCTTGCATGAGTACACAGCCTAAACCCTGATGAGACGCGTCACAATATACCACGAAAGGTTTAGCCGGGTCAGGTATGACCAGTACTGGGGCGCTTGTTAACTTATTCTTCAATTCCTGGAAACTTCTTTCACACCGATCGGTCCAAACGAACGGTTGATCTTTTCTGGTCAGCTGAGTAAGCGGAGCTACTATTTTGGAAAATCCTTCAATGAACCGTCTATAGTATCCCGCGAGTCCCACAAAACTACGAACCTCGGTAACTGAGCGTGGACTCTCCCATTCCAGTACTGCTCTTACTTTAGCCGGATCTACTGAGATTCCTTCAGCTGAAACAACATGTCCCAAGAATGGTACTTCCTTCATCCAGAATTCACATTTAGAGAATTTGGCATATAACTCCTTTTCTCTTAGCACGCCTAGAACGATCCTCAAGTGATCCTCATGCTCTTCATAGCTTTTGGAGTAGACAAGAATGTCATCAATGAAGACGACTACGAACTTGTCTAGATACGGTCTGAAGATACGATTCATGTAGTCCATAAATATTGCTGGGGCGTTTGTTACACCGAACGGCATTACTACATACTCGTAGTGTCCGTATCGAGATCGGAAGGCTGTCTTCTGGATGTCTTCTTCCTTCACCCGAATCTGATGATATCCCGACCGTAAATCAATCTTTGAAAATATGACCGCGCCATGCAATTGATCTAGCAGGTCGTCTATCCGAGGCAAAGGGTACTTGTTCTTGATAGTCAGTTTGTTTAACTGCCTATAATCAATGCAGAGACGAGAGCTTCCATCCTTCTTCTTCACTAAGAGTACCGGCGCTCCCCAAGGTGATGCACTAGGTCTGATAAACTGCTTATCCATTAACTCTTCAATCTGTTTCTTGAGTTCAGCTAACTCTGCTGGCGACATCCGATAAGGTGCAATAGAGATAGGTCCAGCATTGGACACTAAGTCGATAGTAAATTCCACCTCGCGTGGAGGAGGTAATCCAGGCACTTCATCAGGAAATACATCAGGGAATTCATCCACGACTGATCGTCCTCCATTCAGTTTACTGGACGATCGCTCATGATTCAAATCTTCAAGTTGTTCGTCCGAATGCGTCATGATCAGAAAGCAACTGGCGCCATCCACGATGTCTTCTTTCAGTTGACCGAGCGTCACAGATAGATCCACTTCGTACTCGTCCGGAAACACCAATTCTTTTGCACCACAATCTATGAGAATGCGATTGGTAGCCAGCCAATCCATTCCTAAGATTACTTCAAGATCTTTCAAGGGTAGACAGATGAGATTTACCTTGTAATTACGCCCTTCAACCTCTATAGGACATTTAACACATACAGTAGACGTCCTAACCTCACCAGCCGCTGGGGTTGATACTACCAAGTCGAACTGCATTTCGCGTTCGGCTAATCCCAATTTCCCAACACACGCCTTCGAAATGAAGGAGTGTGTTGCCCCCGAATCATACAACACACAAACAGGCATTCCATGTAATAAGCAAGTACCAGTGACGAGCGTACCTGAACTGGCAGCTTCCGCGGCCGTGATCGCATAAACTCTTCCAACAGCCTGTGCTCGTCCACCCCTTCCCTGTTGCATTCTTCCAGCATTTGGCGGCCTCATTGGCGCTCGTCCGCCCATATTACAGTCGCGCTCTATGTGACCATTCCTTCCACAACGAGTGCAGGACTTTACTCCCAATAACTGAGGGCATGACGACCGGTAGTGTGGTCCTCCGCATTGGAAACACTTGACTGATTCGTGCTGTCCAGACTGTCCGGCAATAACCATAGCCTGAGAATTAGATGGTTGTGCTGGGCGAGCATATGGCAACCTGTTCCGATTCAGATTAGGTCTGGACATGATCGGTCCCCTAGCTGGTTGTTGCTGCTTCTTCTGACGTTCTGCTTCAGCCATATTTTTCTCCAACACTTTTGCTCTCTCAATCATGGCAGGAAAAGACTTAATGCAAAGGCTGGATATCAGTACCTTCAGATCACTTCTCAGCCCATTTTCAAACTTCCTGCACTGCCATACTTCACTGGTGGCAAGGGTATTAAAGCGAACCAGATGTTTGAACCTGTTGGTGTACTCCGAAACAGACATATTACCCTGTACCAACTGGAGAAACTCCACTTCTTTGCCGAAACGAACACTATCCGGGAAATACTCCTCATAAAACTTTTCCTTGAAGACTTCCCAGGAAATAGGGCTGTGAGATTCTGCTAGTATCATCTTCGCAGTCGACCACCAATGACTGGCCTCTCCAGTCAACAGATACTCAGTGAATGCCAGTCTTCGATCGTTCGGACATTCCTTGGCATCGTAAATCTGTTCTATGTCCCTTATCCACTGATCAGCTCCGTCGGGAAGGCACTTCCCATCAAATTTTGCAGGACGATGCTGTAAAAAGTTCTCCAAACTCCACTCAGTCTGATGAGTAGTATTTGAAGCAGATGCTCCCGGTGTACCCCTGGTAGCTGCAAGAATCTCCATAAGCTGTCTCTGAGTCACTTCAGAATTTGCACGAGCGGCCTCCAAACTCTGTAAGGCAGCCGCATTTTGCTGCGTCAAAACAGCGTTCTGCTCTTGTAGCCTTTCAATTACTGATTCCAACAATCTGGTGTTGTTGGGCACATCATGTTCATTGGTCTGCGGTGGAGGAGGAGGAGGAAGTCTAGGTGCCATTGATTCTCTGGAACAGAGAAAAGAAACGAACGTTAATCCTGTTCAAAGAGTCGAAAATAACTCATTAAACGCAATTTAAGCACACAGCAAAAACACAGTGTACTCATAACCTACAGTGTCCTTAAAAGAACAAAACTGCTCTGATACCACTAATGTGACATCCCAAAAATACAGTAAAAACCATATAATTAGAAAATCACAGTTAATAATAATACAGTACAGTTTTCCAACTTAAAAGTTAAAACCAAACGAACGCTCAAGGACGAACGTCCTTGAATACGGTCTTATAACAATAAGGAACGAATGCGCAAAGTCGCACGCCCATACAATAATCACGAATTACAACTGAACGTAAAAATTTAAAACTTGACCGAACGGTCATACATAATAGTACTAAAGGATCGGTCGAGCGTCTCACTGCTCGGTCTTCACTTCAACTTCAACCAGATTCTCTTCGTTCAATGCCTCCTCCAAATGCTCATCTCCCTCTGCTCACATCCACACGGATGATCATTGCAACGACAGGACGGACGTACAAAACGAGACAACACAAGGAAAACGCAAGGGTAAGCTTACTTAATTTAACTCATGCATCAGTCATACAATTCATTACATAATTCATCACATATCAAGGCATTATAACACATGCACAAAATAAAACTAGACACGACTGACTGTCCGGACTGTATGAAATCTGTGTAGTTACAGGCGTTCACGCACCCGGGTGGTGTGGTAACTGGCATTCTCATCAGCTGCCACCCGAGGTTAGTACGTCCGTCCAAAGTACCTCTAAGGACGACGACCTCCTGCCATTCCCACGCATGACGTGCGCCTCTACTTGAGGACGATCACTCACGGAATATCAGGATTGAACAGCCAGCATTAACTTCCCACAGTCATACTTTACGAATTTCAACAATCATCTGAGTCGTTCCTACCTGGAACGCTCGTTCAAAATCATAACTTTCCATTCATCTCATATACTCTTCATTATTTACTATTTGTCATTTTACTATTCATCATTTACTGTTCATCAGGTACTATTTATCAATTAAATACCGAACGTTCCAGGGGACCGACGACGAACGCTATCCGCGAGACCAAAAGACGCTCGTTGGATCAAAGAACGAACGCTAAAAGAGAGACAGAAAGACGCTCGTTCGGGTCAAAGAACGAACGGCAGAATTACAGTTAAGTTCGGGAAGCCAAATATGGTACTGTTCATTGGACGAACGCTGGAACAGAGTATGAACGCTCAAAATAAATACCGAGCGTCATGTAGGACGAACGCTCAGCATAAGGCCGAGCCTCATTTTTAAGCGAGCGCTCAATCTATGACCGAACCCCTGTTAAGAACGAACGTTCGGTGTAAGACCGAACCCCAAATTTGAACGAACATTCAGTGTAAGACCGAATTGTAATTTTGACGAACGCTCCCATTATAACCGAGCACCCAAGTACGATCGCTCATTTCAAACAGAGCATCATTTGGACGAACGCTAGTTGGTACGAACGTTAGGTGTGAGACCGAACGTTAATAACTTTAAATAGTAGATCTTTACGAACGGAAATAGACCATTTCAAACATAGTAAATACAACAAAGCTTGGCCGAACGCTCAACAAGGCAGTGGAATATGAGGACGCTCGTCCTCGACCAGGGATCATTCCAAATGAATGAATCCTATTCTGCTAACTTATCAAGAAGGCCGAACGGTCAAGGACCATTTTGCAACGAACGCACATGAAAATATGGATGGTTCTTATTAAATATTCATATTTCTCATTTCACCAAAAATAACGAACGTCATACATTCAGAAAATCCAATATCATGCATTATATTCATACAATCAAATGACGAACGTTCACACATTTCATACGTATCATACATCATGCATTAATTTCATGCAGTAAATTAACGGACGTTCATACAAGGCACACCACATGAATTAAATCAAATAAGCTTCCCTTACCCGGAAATGAACGAACGTTCACAGGCGCACACAGACGCTTTCTACTCAAATCCTTATCACCAACGCTCGTTAATCCGATATCTGAACGAACGCTCAGAAATTCACCTGTTAGGACGAACGTTCAGAATATTTAAGAACGAACGCTACGGGACAAACGCATGAGCGAACGCTCGTCAGGCTAAACAAAAGCGAGCGTTCAAATTAACTTGGACGAACGTTCAATTCGTCTAAATTTTGGACGAACGTTCAATTCGTCTAAATTTGGACGAACGTCCAATTTGAAACAAATTGGACGAACGCAATTCTGCAGATTCTGCAGAATCGCAGGTTTTCCAGAAAACCAGAAAACCTCCATTTTTGATTCTAAAGCTTTTGGGATTTCTACAAAAACAGTAAGATTAACTCATCAAAACGAAAAATCTAGCACTCCTTACCTCTTGAAGACTTCCTTTGTGAATCTTGAACCTAGAATTACAAGTGTCTGGATCTCCTTCCAACTCCAAAGTTCTTCACTTCTTCTCTCCCACCAACTTTGAACTTCTCCTTCTTTTACGAAAACAGCAGCAAGGTAGCAAGGATTTCCCATCCCCCGTAGCTTCCTTTTAATCCCCCAAACTCTTCCCTCTTCCCCTCTTCCTCTCTTTCCTTTTCTTGTCTTCTTTTTATTTTTGTTTTCAAGAGGGAAGCAACGTTTGCTGTCCCTTGTGGCAGCGCTCGTTGCTTCCTCCCTTGTCTTTCTTTCTTTCTTTCTTTTTTTTTTTTTTTTTTTTTTTTTTACAAATCCTTACAGTAGTCCAATTGATCGAAGATCTACTACAGGATATTGTGTTTTACTTGGTGGGAACCTTGTATCTTGGAAAAGTAAGAAACAAAATGTTGTTGCTCGATCTAGTGCTGAAGCTGAATACCGATCTATGGCTCTAACTACATGTGAACTTGTGTGGATTAGACAACTTCTTCAAGAATTGAAGTTTTGTGAAAATGAGCAAATGAAACTGTACTGTGACAATCAAGCAGCTCTACACATTTCCTCCAATCCTGTGTTTCATGAGAGGACGAAACACATAGAAATTGACTGTCATTTTATTAGAGAGAAGTTGTTGTCAAAGGAACTGGTTACTGAATTTGTCAATTCTAATGAACAACTCGGAGACATGTTGACCAAATCTCTAAGGGGGCCTAGAATTCAATTCATATGTTCCAAGCTTGGGGCATATGACTTATATGCTCCAGCTTGAGGGGGAGTGTTGAAATGTAATATGTTTTTAGATATAGGCTCTGTAGGAGCCTACTATTTACTGTTGATTGTTGATTACTGTTTCTCCATTATTGTATAAGTATGTGTTAGTGTGTATTAGAGGTAATGAGTGAAAATAATAAAGTGTGAGAGTTTATTTCTCTAAATTCTCTAATAGAATTGAAGCTTAACTCCATTTGAATATGTCAGGCATATGCAAGATTATTTCACCTTTGAGTGCTTCTGTTCCTGCTGGGGTTGTTTTAATGAGGGAGCAAGCAGGGTTCAAGTTTACAACTAGAGTGCAGCCCCTTCGGCTTGCCGAATGGGATACCGAAGACAAAGTGGTGTTTTTCATGAGTGGGATGTCAGTTTTCTTTCTGCGTATGTCATTGTTATACTTTTCATTATCTTTATCACATCTGGATTTTGATATGGTTGTAAATAATTCAGAGATTATACATTTCGTGATTTTGAAAAGATGGCAAACAAGTCTTTTGCACAAAGATATTGCAGTGCTGGATGTCTTCCTGCCTCATACTTGGAGAAAGAATTTTGGAGTGAAATTGGTTGTGGGAAGATGGAAACTGTTGAATATGCATGTGACGTTGATGGTAGTGCCTTTTCATCTTTGCCCACTGATCAACTTGGGAACAGCAAATGGAATTTGAAGGTTTTAATTCAACTAGTCTTTGTTTTTGTTTAAATGTTATGTTCTTTTCCTTGTTTACTTCTCATTTTTTTTTTTACAGAAGAGTAATTAGAACTAATAAATGCTTTTCGTCCTTGCTTTAACTCGACGGCCTTGTGATAGCTCTTAATTGCTTTTTTCTCACTAAATCACAATCAAACAAAATATTTCCAATAAACATGGTTATCAAACTCTCGAGTTAACTTGTAAACTCGTATGAGTTTACGTTCCCAGACCTGGCTTTCGAGTTAACTCGGTAGAATCGACTGTGAAATCGGTAGGATCGTGTAGAATCACGAGTTTGGAACGATTCTGCGAGTTTAAAAGTTATATATTTAATGAAATGCATCAAAATTAATGACAATAATTCAAGTATTTATGTTTTACAATATTTATTTTTATGAACAATATAACTATAAATTTTATTTATTTAAAGTTATATAATTTTGTAGACCTATTTGAATTAAGATATTATTTATATAATTTTTTTTTATCTGAAGTAAACTCTTATGAGTTTTCGAATTAAGTTTACCAGTCGAGTTTACTCGACTCTCACGATGTAAACTCTCGAATTTGATAACCTTGCTAATAAATAACTGTAGTGTTTCTAGAAAAAGAAAATGTTTCTGATTTTCTTGTACATTTTACTGTAATCTATTTTTGTAAAATTCTGTTCTTAGAAAGTTTGTATCTGTTAATTCTGTCAGTTAATTGGCCACTGTTTCAGGTTGATGAAATGGGAATGAATAGCATTTATTGACTTTATGGGCCATTAAGTCATTGTGTATTATTTATTAGTTTTACCTTGGTTGCCTATCCTTGATACAATGTACAATATGTAATGCGAGCCAGAGGATGCAATGTGGGAATAATAGGTTCTGGACAAGAAAAAGAAGAATTAAGAATTGAAATAAGGAATTTTTATTAAGAATTTATTCCTGATCCTCCTGGTCAATTTGGCAGCAGCATAAGGTTGGGAAAACAATAAAGGAAACTAACTTTACAGGGATTCCCAGAGCCCTGCATCCTCCAGCAACTAGGTTCTATGATAGTCCAAAAATATTTGTGTTCCTCTCCTCTTTTAATCAGGGTTATGATTCCCTGCATCCCGCTTTTCTTTTTCCCTTTAATGCACCTTATAAATTTTGGGCCTTTGCTTTTTAGTAATACCCCTCTCTTACAGTCTCCTCCTCGTCCTCAAGGTGAAATTCTGGAAATGCTTCTTGTATTCTGGATGTTGGTTCCCAACTGTTCTCACACACTAGAATCTTCTTCCACTTTATCAAAATTTCCAATGATTCTCATGAACCTTCTCTGATGTTCAATACCGATTTTGTCTGACCCTCCAATGTTTGTTCCTCAATCAGCATAGCTGGAAGAGTTTGGGGTTGTACATGTGACTTCACTGATTGCTTTAATAAATAGACACAGAAAACTGGGTGAATTCAGCTGGATTTGGACAGCTGCAACCAGTAAGTCAGTTCTTTCTCCTATACTTTTTATTACCTGATAACAGCCATTGAAGCATGGACTCAGCTTCACATTGGGTCTCCTAGCCAAGAACTTCATTTTATAAGGCTGTAGCTTAAGATAAACCGAGTCTCCTTCCTTAAATGTAACATCTCTTCATTGCTTTTTGGCATGTATCCAATTCTGGTCTTGGGTTTTTTCATACTAACTTAACTGATCTAGCAATTTATCTCGTTGCTGCACTAACGGATTTACTTCCTCAACCTTGGATGGATTGTAGTTCCCTTCAATAGTATTGGATATCAGTATAATTTGGATTGAACCAAAACCATGCCCAACTTAACCATTATGACCATTCGTCCATCTGTTTGAGGATGATAAGCTGAGCTATATTTCAACTGTGTTCCTGCTCCTTTAAGAAACACCATGGAGTATCTGCTTAAGAAAACTTGATTCCGGCTTTAACTATAGAGGCAGGGAAACCATGCAGTTAGACTATTTCTGAGAAAAACAGCAGCCACTTTGCTAGTGTAAGGATCAATGCTATGAGATGTGAGAACCAGAACAAGGATTGTTGTATGATGACAAAAGTAATACTTAAATTATAGGGTTATAGAAATGCAAATTGGGTTGGCTGTCCCATTGAGAGTAGACTAGATACTGTGTTGTCATTGGAGGGAAGATGGTCTCCTTCCTGGAAGGGCAAGAAACAAACTGTTGCCCGAAACAGTGCAGAAATTGAATATAGATCTATGGCTTTAGCTAGTTTTGAACGTGTGTGGATTAAACAACTTTCAAGAGTTGAAATCCTGTAAAGTTGAGCAGATGAAGTTGTATTATGATGATTAGACAGCCCCAGTCACGTGTTCCGGGAAAGTACCAAACACCCAATTGTCATTTTATCATGGCAAGCAACTTGCAAATATTGTCACGAAGTCCTGCAGAGGGCCTGAAATTAAGTTTATATATTTCAGGCTTAGTGCATACAATTTACATGCTCCACCTTGAGCTGAGTGTTAAAATGATCATTTCTATTGTATTTTACAACATTAATAAAGCTACTTTTTTGGTGTACGTACCTAGCCTAAAGATTAAGTGTTACAGGATATGACTTTCCCTTATAAGTTTAATCTTCCCTTTTTCATACACACACACACACACACATATATATATATATACTTATATATACATCAGCTTTGATATAACTCACTTATTCTTTAATCATGTCCTATTAGCTTGGTAACCGTATTAGCTTTTAATGAAAAGTAATGAACTTCAAAATCACACCTTATTAGCTTGGTAGCCCGCTTATTTTCCTTTTCCCCTATTAATCTCATGATAGAAATTTAAGGCTCCTTCGATCAATAAGAATGATAAAGTGATGCCCAAAAGATAATGTCTCCACCTTTGGACAGCAAGTATAATAGCCATCATATCTTTCAACTTGCTCGATGTATTCCTTAACCAAACATGTTTGTTTCAGGCTCAACAAGCGTTCAAAAGGATTATGTATCATAGTGGGTTGAAATCTTTGAATCATCACTGTCTTGAGTGCTTCCCGAGAAGGATTAGTTACTAGACTTTCACCAACGGAGCCAACTTAGTGCCTTCCCTCCATAGCAAATAATACTACCTCCATCCTTTCTTCTTGGTTGACACTCAATTTTCAAATATTTCTCCAGGAGATGCAGCCACCCAAAAGCATCTTCCCCGTGAACATCGGAATCTGGTGTTTCTTCTACTTGTCTGGTCCTCCACTATCGGATGGGTCTTTTGACCAAACCCCCTCTGCTTCAGGATAGTCCTCCCTACGACCTTTATAATTTCTCTAATTTATCTTTTATCATCTACTTTATAACTTCAAGAATTCCATCCATCTTCTTGAACCTTCCATCTTGCAATTCTTTGAGTTTCTTGCTCTTCCTGGGTAGTCGTGCTAACTTTTTGTAGGGAATTCTGTTGTGTTTCTGTTCTTGTCTTCGTTGTTATATTGTAATAGTGCTTCCTGAATTGGGAGTTGTGACACCAGGTGATTGGTTCTAGACGAGAAAAAGAAGAATTAAGAATAAAAATAAGGAATTTTTATTGAGAATTGATTGGTGATCCTCCTGGCCAATTTGGCAAGCTTTATAGGGATTTCAAGAGCCCTACACCCTTTCATCGGTAGGTTCCAAGAACACTCTAAAAAAACATATGTTCCCCCTCTCTCTTCTAATCCCCTATTTATAATGTTTTTAACTATCTATATCAGGGTTATGATTGCTGAATCTCTCCTTTTTCTTTTGTAAACCTTGTGACTTCTGGGCTTGGACCTCTCAGCAGCCTTTATAAAGAAGGTTGTATCCACTCCTTTTGAGCATTCATCTTGGGTTGCTTGGGTGATGAACATCCAAGCAATGCCCCCTGTTTACTATTGTAAAACTTTTTCAATTTGTCCGTGTTGATGTAATTTTTTTGGCACTTTTAGTGAGATTTTTTTTTTATTTGTTGGAATATGATATGATTTTTTTCGTTGTTTTCTTTTTGGTAAATGTGATCTAGTAGTGTATTGTTGTTTAACTTGGTGAAGTACATTTTTTTCTATGATCTCAGAAATTTTCGTGGTTGCCCAAGTCTATTTTGCGGCTCTTGGAAACATCAATTCCGGTATAACAGTTATTTTCTTTGAATGACCAAACCCATGTCTATAGTTGTCAATAACGTATTTAGGGTCTTTTATTCCAGGGAGTAACAGAACCCATGCTATACATTGGAATGCTGTTTAGCATGTTTGCTTGGCACGTGGAAGATCATTATTTATACAGGTAAATGTTGCTTACTACATAACATCATCACAGGCTTAATAATGTTAAGGGTCTTGCTAACCAGTGTCTTCAAGGGTGCTAGATAAGAGAGTAACGGGTAGAAATTAAAAAGACAAAAATTGGGCAACATGAAAGTAGAAAGATTTGAAGGAGAAATCTGAATGATTTATTAATATGATGATTACAAAATGGATGAAGTCACTCGTATATATAGCCTTTGTTACTTTTAATCCAGGAATTTCAAGAGGCAAAAAAATTTTCAATTCTCAAGAGTTAAGAATCTAAAAATACTAATATTAAATTCTAGTAATTGCAACAAGCATTTGGAAATCATGGTAATGGTGCATCAGTAACATTTTTATAAAAGCTTTATAGGTTTGAAAACTTTGGGCACTGGTTAGCATTTGCTGCATGTTTATTTAATCATATTTATATTGTTATGACAGCGTTAATTATCATCACTGTGGAGCATCAAAAACTTGGTATGGCATTCCAGGTCACGCAGCATTGGAATTTGAAAGGGTGGTGAGACAACACGTGTATACTAATGATATTTTGTCAACTGGTGGAGAAGACGGAGCCTTTGATGTTCTCCTGGGGAAAACAACTATGTTCCCACCAGATATTTTGTTGGAGAATGAAGTCCCTGTCTACAAGGCTGTTCAAAATCCAGGGGATTACGTAATAACTTTCCCCAGAGCATATCATGCTGGCTTTAGTCATGGTAAGATTTACATGTATATATTCAGTACATTTTAGTTCCAAAGGATATGTTAAACTTGGGGTACCTACCCATAGTCCAACCCACTTATTGTATCAAATACATAATTTATATATTCCGTCAAATTTCAGGCTTCAACTGTGGAGAAGCAGTGAATTTTGCAATTGGTGATTGGTTTCCTTTAGGGGCTATTGCAAGTCAAAGATATGCACTTCTTCACAGAGATCCTTTGCTTCCCCATGAAGAACTTTTATGCAAAGAAGCAATGCTTCTGTATGCAACATTAAGACTTGAAGATTCAGACATTTTCCCCGAAGAGTTGTTATCTCGTGATTGTGTTAAGATTTCTTTTGTTAATTTGATGCGCTTTCAACATTGCGCTCGTTGGCTGTTAATGAAATCAAGGGCTTGTACAAGTGTTTCTTCACATTCTCAGGGTACAATTCTCTGTAGCCTCTGCAAACGGGACTGCTATGTAGCTTATGTTGACTGTGAATGTCACCTGCACCCAGTATGCCTTCGCCATGGTAAGCTTTTGTGAATGCTTTTTACTAATAGATCATTTGAGTTTTGTCAAGTTAGGTAATGAAGTGCTTGTTTGATTTATCATTTTCTGTTCCCAGTATAGGTTTAGAAACGAATGCATTACAGAGAAAGTTGGGCTGCAACCTAATAACCTATTGTTAAAAAATAGTAGAATTTTGGCTAGTTTGGACACGTGTGGAGAAGACCTGGAGACGACTTAGTCAGGAGATAGTAGATCAGATGTAGGGTAGCCGCATTGCTACAGGCAAAGAACTGAGAAAAATTATAGGTTAGACTGTCAAGAAAGATTGTAAGGTCAATGATTTTTTTAAAAACCACAATTTATGGTTTTTAAAAAATTATAGGTGGAAAGGTTTGGTTGTATATATTTTTGGTTGTTAAATAACTAGTCAATTCCTCATTCCATATATTGTGCATAATAAGATAAGCATTATATTTTTTTTTCTCTTCTTGGGGTTAAATATGTAATGAAGTGACTTTTCAATTTGATTAAAATATGCACAACTTGTTTAGTGATGGAATTTTCGTGTTTTTAATGTCTTTTAATGTGATAATCTAGATGTAGAATTTCTTGACTTCACCTGTGGGACCAAGCGCACACTTTATCTTAGGGAAGATACTCCAGACATGGAAGCTGCGGCCAAGAGATTTGAGCAGGAAGATGGAACTTTGAAAGAGATACTTAAGGAGATGAAAAGTGAAAAAAATATCTATTCATGCCCTTTGTCGAACATGTTCCAGATGGCTGAGGCTAATGGATATACACCGTATTGTGAGATGAAATTTGATTCTATTGCTAATTTTTGTACCACCTCAAAGCTGTCAACAAACAATCAAGAGCATATGCGAAGTCAATTTGTTTCAAGACCTGAGGTATCTTCTGCTTCATCTACGCTATGTTCTCTTTCCAAACCTCCTGAGATCTCTGCTTCCAATATCGTAAGTTACTGTCTATGGATTTAAGATATTATCATTTGCTACTCCTGCATCAGGAGTCATTTTTTCTCCGTATCCTTATTGCAGGATGAGGTGAATGCTAACTTTAAATTAGGCAGTCCTGATTGTGAAGAGAATTGTGAAAGAATATCCAATGATACTTCTGAGTCTTTTCAATCCTCTCTTCAGTATGAATGCCCTAATAAATCTATGGGTAATGTGCGTAGATTAGAGAAGAAGCTTATTGTGGATAACAAGAGTGACGATTCTGATTCAGGGATTTTTAGGGTTAAGCGCCCTTCTTCTCTTAAGGCAGAGAGGAGAAATATAAGAGGTGCTACGTTTTCAACAAATTCTGGACAGCAGGTATTGTTACATATTTGAACTATTTCTAAAAATGAGTTTTAGATATGTATTGTCAGTCTATAAGTTTTTATAAAGTCAACCAATAAAAAATCATGGTATTTCGTCAGTGAATGATTCTGTTGTTTATTCTAATAATTGTGCAGACCAATTGAGTACATTACCTAAATGTAAAATAATTGTGACACAAGGATTTATGTGAATTTGTTTAGTATAAATATGTTAAAGATTGAGTGGTCTAGTCCCAATATCTTGTGCAGATAAGATCTAGCCAAGAATTTAACCTTTCCGGGTTTCAGCATTCTCGATATTTCTTTATGCACGAATGCATTTTCCATGATGACATATAGTACTGTATGTATATGAGCAGGAACTCAAACAATTGAAGAAAGACCTTCACGAAGGAAGGAATGTGCCACAAGTAGATATGAGAAAAAGAAAGGAAAGGAGTTACAAATATAGTGACGGTGTTAGTCATAAGGTTAATAATGGCGAAATTTCCTCGAGGGACAAATTTGCAAGGGGAAATAGCATTCCCGTATCCGTAAGATATAAGAAGCGAAGTAATGGGGAAGTTAATAGACGACGACATCATTGCCGGACAGATAGGTTGCTGCATTCCATAGAGGTTGCTCCAAAGCGCCTTAAAGCTCGAGACCCTTCATTTTTGGGGTTAAACAGCAGATTTAATTGAGTTTTTAAGTTGTTGGCTGTGATTAATGGAGAACCATCTACAGTATTACTTTCTAACTTCATTAAAGCTAAATAGGCTTTCTAACAACAGGCAAAATCCTGGAAGCAATGGTAAAATAGTTAACCAAACAGAGAAGAATACATATTCTTTGTGCAGGCCTGACATTTGGCAATCTGCATGACAACGTAGGTGATCTTTGGGTTCTCAGGTCAAGGTTTTTCCAGCTTTGGTGGAGATCTAGAGCATAGAATTAAATGTAAATGATCATTTTTTTTTTCTGATGAGTCGTTTAGGTCAATTTAGGGACTATGGTCCCCCCCTCCCCCATTGTTTTCTCAATTCAGGTCATTAGCCTCTTGCCCTTGTCCACGTTCATTCATTCTTTTTGTAGCCTTGTACCTAGGACTACTGGAATAAACTTCAGAGAAATTCTTCATTTCTTCTAATTCGTGTTCTTTTCTTTTTTATGGTTTCGCCCATTATTGATTGTAATATAATTTGCACCGTTGTCGACGATTAGGATACTTTTAATGCTAGTTTTTGTGATGTTAGTAAGAGGAAGTCGTCGTAAATATTGATTACACTTTAATTTCTCATTATGTCTTTTTGTATCATTTCTTACAAGACCTTTATCATACTTGAAAAGGAGAGGAAATGGAAAGAATTATAGTGATTCATTTTTAATTGCAACTCCAACTATAACTACTAAGCTTACGATATTTGTGATCTATTTGAACTTGATTCTTTAAGAGGGTAAAGACTTATATCTTGGTGTATTGAGTTACACACTTTCTCTCACAAAAATGAATGCAATTTTTGAAGTTTAAAATAATTAATTTTTAATCCTAATGATTCAGAGACTTATTAATGATTAAATTGAAAAATGTTGTTCATTATACCAATTTAAATATTGTAACATCAAATTGCCTATAAACTTAATTACTAATGAAATCACTCAATGTAAATTTTTGCCATTCTTATTTATTATAATTATGAAGTGTTTGATATTAACTTTCTCCTTTTGACATAATAAGAAAGTCATACATAAATTGATTGAAAGTCAAGTAAAAACAAATTATATTTTCTTAAACTTACAAAGTAATAATTAAATAACTAAATAAAACAAAAACTGTCTATTTAAATCCCACACATACAATCAAAGGATAGATTTGTTTCACATTTTACTCCTTTTTCTTTTTATGTTTATGTCATTACAATTTCGCGATTTTTTTTTGTTTATAATGGTGACTATAATAAGAAAAATATTAACTTGCAACTTTTAACATATTAATTAACCAAATAAATTTGTAAATAAATTCAATTACAATTTTTAAATTGGTGTACTGAACTGAACCATATAACTTTAATATTTTGGAACAATATCTCTGAATTGAATTTGAAAGATTTGATATAGTTGTTGTTATTAGAAATTAACTATATTTGATAATTACATGCAAATAAATTGTATTTTATAAATATATGCATTAGTCAGTATAGTAGGAGATAATTAATTGTATTTCATAATTACATGCAATACAATGTCCAAGTATTTCTAATGTATTTCATTGATTCAGAATCCAATAATTGAACCTACTTGGACAATGTATTTTGTATAATTGTACAACACATTAGGTTGGATGACTTGTAAATTTATTTATTTTATTTACATACACATTCTTGCCAATTGTAATTATCCCTCAACGTAGTTAATGATATATATATATATATATATATATATATATATATATATATATATATATATATATATATATATATATATATATATATATATATATATAATATGGTTTATTGTTTCTGGTTTTGAGATCCTGTTATTCTTGATTGCTTAATTAGAAATAGAGGAACTAAAATGAAACAATTATTAAAAAATTCAAAAGAGTAAATAAACTATGATTATCAAATTCAAAAGGGTAAATAAATTATGATTATCGGAAGAATCATAGGCTATAAATGATAATAGACCATAACTATTGGGAGAATCATAATGTACAAGTGAAAATAGATTACAATAATTAGAAGGACTGTAGTCTAACCGTGATAATAGACCATAGTTCCAAACATAATCTAAAAAATTTGTTTTACACTAAAATATAGACTACGATTTTATAACCATCAAGTAAGTAGTAAAATAATAGTAATTTTTAGCCTTGTAATGATGATTCTTCATTTTTTTTTCTTAACATAACAATTAAAAGTGATTTACTTATCATAATGATCATATTATATATTTTAAAAAATAAATAATGAAACTAAGAATAGCTTAATACTTGATTTTTTATATGTTACAAATATAATTTTACAATGGACTATAACATAATCTTTACGTGTTATTTGTTGAAGATGACATTTTATATTCCTTTCATATAGTCAGACCTTTTTTAAATGCATAACCTTGGAGTAGGCTGACTACATTATCCAGGAAATGCACAAAGAAATATGTGGCTATCACTTTAGGACACGAACAATGACTACCTAAATCCTTAAATTCAGATAGATTTGGCCTACAATGGAAGTAGATTGTGTTGCTTACATTCGAAGATGTAAGACTTGTCAAAAGCACGAGAATTTGGTTCATAACCGACAAAAGGAGCTTCACAACATCTTTTTCCCATGGCCTTTTACGAAGTGAGGAATGGATATCCTAGGTCCTTCTACTCTTGGAAAAGGATAGGTTATTAAATTTTTCTTGGTTCAGCAAGTGGATCAAGGTCGAGTCCTTAGCCACTATCATGGCACAACAGGTTCAGCGGTTTGTATGGAAGAATATAATTTGCTGGTATGGGGTCCTTCATACAATAATCACAAACAATGGACAATAGTTCATTGATAAAGTGTTGTCCAAGTTCTACTCAAGACTTGGTATCCATCATATAACAAATTTTAGTGGAGTACCCTTAATGTAATGGGCAAGCCAAGGCCGCCAGTAAGGTCAATCTCATGGAATTGAAGAATAGGTTAAACTCAGCCAAAGACAAAAGGGTTGGAATAGTTGTTGTAAGTGTTATGGGCATACTGGTGTACGATGTAACATCTCATTTTATGCCACGTGTATATAATTAAGTTAAGAAAAAATAAATTTTGATATCATCACAAAATAGCGAAAAATTAAAAACTTTATTTCATTATTGTGAAAATAGTTAAAACTACGTAGAAATAACAATTAATTCAATTACAACCTAGAATGTTAAAAAAATCTAAACATAAACTTTTTTACTTTCTCAAAACATTTTGAAAATTTTCATACTACTTTTTCACGTGTATCCTCACTCTACACAAGACCAACATCATTTGTAACATTATCTGCTCTCGTATAAAAACGATCATCGTGAAAACCACAACCACAACATGTAAGAGTGAGCTAACAGAAAATAATACAAGATAATATACAATAATTTTTTAATATTTATAAGATACTAAAAATGTTGCTAATATATATAAATAATATATTCATCGTAAAATTATTAAACAAATAATATTTTATATATTTTTATGAAGTTGGATTGAGTTAGATTATGAGATTTAGAATTCACCAATTCTTCATATAACCACTCTTTGCTTTTATTACTTGCTTTCAATGATAAAATACCAAGCGTCCTTGAATTAAGGATACTATTATTTTGATACTTAATAAATTTGTACACACATTATTTTGTTTTTTAATTTCTCTGTTTTATAAATACAAAAGTTATGTATGAAATGTTTGTGTAGGCATGAACCTCGCAAAAAAAATTAGTACTTGAAAGATTTTTTAATTTATAATAGTAACCTATCCACCTTTTTTAAGTTATAGTACAAACTAGCCTTATGTGTAACTAAGACTACATTTTCATAATCCACTTGGTATAACAATAAAATCAGCTAAATGAAAAAATAAATAAATAAATTGAAATATGCAGATGAAGAAAAATAAAAATATAAAAAAAAATAACTGAAAATGAAAATTTATCCACTCATTTTCTATGTCATATTTTCATCACATTTTTGTACAGTATTTCATCACCGACTAATAATTACAGATTAACATGTGTTAGTTTACGAGCTTAAATGAATTATTAGTTATCAATTATAAAATACTGCCCAGCTTGTTAATGTTAATGAAAAAAAAAAAATACTTGGTCTTGCATGTATTATTAAATCAATCAACTTTTTGACAAAGTTGCATATAATACTTTAAATCGTCGTTGTACAATTAATAATGTCAAATTAATCATTGTGGACTTTGTTTAAGAAACAATGAACGGCATAGAACTACCATGTGTTGTAGAATAATTAAGTCAACTAATAGTAATTAGTAAACTAAAACAATTAATTTAGTAGGTTTAGTTAATGTAAGAAAACTGGGAAAATGGAAAGACAAATGAGATTACTTGATTTTAGGTACAGAAACCAAATGATTTTGCCATGATTTGCAATTTCCTAGGAAGTGAGGAATATTATTCTTTTATAAGATCTCACCTTATTATTGTCCCTTTTGTACCTTTACTATACTGCTATTCTTTTTATCACTTTATTCCAATTTTTTAACCATTTCCCTATGTTCATATTTTCTTGCTGACTGTGCCCAGATTGAACGTTAGGAACCCAACTCCATATTAAAATATTCATAATGTAAAGTCCTGTGTTGCAATTATCAACTATCGTTTCATACTTTAAGATATCTAAAGCTCTCTTTTTCTGCACATTCGTTTGTCAGATCGCAAATATACAATAATAAATTAGAATTAATATACTTACTGAGAAATTATAATATATATTTGAATATCACAAAGAGCTTTGATTGGAAGGACATGCTTTTCTTTCCCACCCTCTTCTTTGTTGCTTTCTTTCTGTCTTTCTTGTCTCCTTGTCTTTCTTTAGCTACTTTTACTTTTTTTAATCCTTTCTTTTCTATTCTTTTCAGCTTTCTTTTTCTCTCATTTTCTTTGCCGGTACCTGATTCTTATTCCTGCTATCTATAGCTCTTGTGATTCTAGACACATATATATATAATAATGATTTATATATTTCAAAATGAATATAGCATTATTCACCAGAGAGACCTCAAAGTGATCGACCTAAGGTGAACTCCAAATCCAAATTTAGCTTCTTGCCACTTGATTCTGCAATGTCTGAGGATGAGTTTCCATCTGATATTTCATTGCTTTGGCCCTTTGGATCCATTCCCTTCAATAAACCAAAGAAAATGAAGATCAGAATTACAGAACAACATCATGAACTAGGGTTCACCTGGTCACTTAGAATTTGCATGTTTCATGTGCTAGGTGCAACCCTTTATCTGAGTCAAGTTGGGTAGGTTTAAGTTTCTGTAGTGTTTTTCAATAAAGATTGGCATAAATATGAATTTACCCTTGTAATTAGCATCTCTATGAAAAAGATAGGTCTAGCAGCAGGTTGAATTTGTGAGCAAGAAAGCAACTTTTTGAAAAGTGTGTAATTATTCCTTTCCTTGTCTCCATAATGTACAAGGCTAAATGAAAAGAATAGAACGTGTTCTCTTTTATTGTGAACATATATATGAGTTCAAAGAACTACTTAATCCTAAACAAAAGGACAGATTTTATGACAGATAATGATAAAGGGGTGTTGAGTAACATTATACAAACCTCAACAAAAGGCACGTTCCCAATGGAATCAAGGTTTGGCTTCCCATGCAAGAAGGCTTGCCTGCTACAAGAAACACATGGAAAGAATATTTCCCATTACTGAAAGGCATGAAGAAGAAAAGCATTCTGAGGAAAGAAAGCAATCTTTTACTGTCTTATTTATAGCTTCTTCTGCTCTCTGAAATAAAGTTGAAGCCATGGCATGTGATAGCTAACGCATCTCAAAGGGTAAAATGACTTTGTTTGGCACCATGATTTGTAGCTATGGTGATTGGCTTTAAGACTAAGTTTCCTAGTTGTAGTTGTAGGACCCCACCAAATCATAAGGAAAGAGATATCTCTCTTTCTGAGGTGGATTTATGCAATCATCAAAATCTAATGTCTTGGAATGGGATTCTTTTACTTCCTTTTTCACCCACTTGCTTGCAGAGAGAGTGCATTATTACCCCATCATGGAGTTTTGGACCTCATCATCGTTTCAGAACAGATACAACAAAGCAAAACTGACATGATTTACACCTTTTCTCATTTTTCGACCCTTGCTTTCTTTGTATCAATGGGCTAAGCTCAGAGAGAGATTTTCTGATGCATGAATTCCGCTTATTACATTAGTATTATTTAAAATTAATGGATCATAACACGTGATAAAATAATTATAAAAATATGAATTTTTATATTTGTTCAAGAAAAAAAAATTAAAAAATAAATAAAAATAATATCAAATGAATATAAAAAATTTAAATGCTGTTAAAGAATAATTTTTTATTATTTAAAGATAAAATGAAATATATAACGTTTTACTTCCAACAAATAAATTCAAACAACCAAAAATATATTACTTTAAATTTTGGTCACGATCATAATAAAAAAGACCCACTAAAAATATTCTTTTTTTTTTTGCTAACATTCACAATAACGTGTTATTTGTAATTTTTTTAGAGGAATAGGTAATAATAAATTATGAGTACGTTAGGAAAAAAATTTTCACAAATACTTGAGGAAAAATTCCCCATAAACACTTTAGGAAAAAAAATGAGATATTTATTATAAGTTCAAACTGTGTCAGGTATGAGTTTAATGATCATAGTTTTTATTAATTTTGATTATTTTTAACTTACATAACTAAAACAACCACCTCCTATATACTAATATATAGATGAGCATTCAATTTAAGTGAAGAAACAAACACATTTTTAGTGATTAAACTATTCACAATTTCAGACGTATAATATATTGATTTTATACAACTTGAAATGTGGTGACCTGTTCATGTATTTTGAATCCAAAAACCTTCTATTTACATATTGCATATATACGACGATTGATCCTTCTCGTACATTTGCTAAAGAGAAAAGCACACTATTTTATATATAACTTTGCAATTACATTGTCGACTGCAATTGCATATTTGCAAGTGAAAACGATGCATTTTGCAACACCAAAATCTCAATCTAAAATCTTTCAAGGGTTATAAGAAAGATAAAGTTGACAAGAAAAAGTTCTCAAAGTAGGCTTATATAGTTATATAGAACTTTCTAACTAAGTATCTTAACATATTATTCATCGTAATTAGCATAACGCCATTACCTTGAAGAGTTGTTCCAAAGGCCACCATTTCCAATATCTTGATTAACACTTGTTCTTGCCTGCCTAATGGATAGATCAGACCTCCTTGGAGAGTTTCTATCAAACACCAAGTCTTCAGAAGTATCTCCAGAAGACCCATTGTCATAAGTATCAGATTGCCCTAATTATAATTAATCAAATTTAAACAAGAAAATGAAAAAAGAGTGAGAGAAAAATATTATGAAGAACAAGGTTACTTACCAAAAATAGTATATACTAGTAGATTTGTTTTCAAACTAAATACAAGTTCAATATATATATATATATATATATATATATATATATATATATATATATATATATATATATATATATATATATATATATATATATATATATATATATATAGTCACTTACCCGATGATGCCGCAGCTCTGTCAGTAGTTTTCACTGTTCGGTACATCTGATTTGAATTTGTGAATAATTAGCGCAGGAAAGAAGCTACATAATGTAATTTATTTAGAACATGCATGCATGTTTAGGAAATATTTTTGCATTAATTAATATTTTTAAATAGAAAATATATAAAACAAAAAGTATACAACAGTGAGTCATGTTTATTTAATTGTATAATACATCACATAAAAACATTAATTTATAGGCACTGGAAAACCTTCATCATCAGAATCTGTTCTTTAGTAGATATCTCATTGAAGAAATGAGAGATAAGAAGGCAAGTGAGAAAAATAAACTGTATGATAAGAAGAAAGAAAGAAAACGAGAGATAACAACAACATTGAAAACCTCTGTGAGAATAATATCAAACTTGTTTTACTAATCAATCATTGAAGTTCTAGTACATATATATAGAAGCATTGAAAACTACAAGGATTGATATGTTTAGCATACATGAATTTAATTTCAGATTATAGAAATAAAGCAAGACATAAAAAGAAAGGGGTATTTTACTTTTTGAAAAGATTAATCTCGTGACTTTTATCTGTGAAAAATCTTATTTTTAAAATAAAATAGTTATGTCGAGGACAGTGACTTGAGGAACATGTGAAGTCGGGAAGGGAATGCATGGAAGCATGTGACTAACCATGGTTAGAACTGGTGTGGTTAAAAAACATAACTGAGGAAGGGATCATTGAGAAATGATGGTGTTTTGTACTTGCTATTATTTTTTTCCCCATTTTCTTTGGCAGTTTATGTAATAATACTAATATATGTTTCTTTATAGCTATGGACTGAAGTCTCGGATTCGCTGCGACTCATTTTGAATTGCAGGGTTTTGTCTTACTCGTTTATAGAAACCTCTCTCTGACTCTCTCACACTCTCTCTCTCTCTCAACATGGATGGTTCATTCTTCCAAGGAAAAAGCTGTTTATTAGTAGCTTGCAGAAGCAGAGGCAACAGATGAAATAGTAAATGATACGAGAGACCCTCTGCAAGGAAACCATTGGAATTTGCAACAGATATAATGTAGGTTTTTTTACCGAAGTCAATTAAGAACTGTACCCAACTTTAACTAAAGTGAATAATACAAAGATTAACAATGAAAAGAAGTCAAGATTAAGAGAGATGGGATTAATTAGTAATATAGACAGATTAATGATAAACTTAAGTTTGAGATTACCTGCAAGTGAGATTTAACATGGGCTAAAGTGAGATCCTTTACATCCATTAGCTCGAGAACTGATTTGGGTGTAGCCCCTATACCAAATTAGAAAGAAAATGCAGTGGTTAGAAGGAATGAAGATCCATTTATTTTATCTGTCTGTGTGTTTTGACGATAAAAGAAAGTGAAAAGCAAAGTTATCGGGAGAAAAGGAAAAGAGAACAAGGGAAATAATGAAAGGATGATTACTTTCATGGCCACCCAAAAGTTGAACGACATGGACGAAGCGAGCATGGAGTGCAGTGGTCCAACGCATCCTGGGAGCCCTGATGTTACGCTTGGGAGGGAAGCGTGAGAGGAAGGCTGGGTTAAGGAAAGGGGTTGAAGAAGTGGGAGGAAATGAGAAAGGAGGGTTTTGGTAGAGTGGGATTCCTCTTATGGGTCTGAGAAAACCTAGGTCTTGGTGCTGAAAGAAATGGTTTTGTTGGATGGGGTTGTGTTTGTTAGTATTAGCAGTGTTGTTTTGGAAGTGATGATGGATAAGGATTGGGTTGGGGTTAGGGGTGTTGGTGTTTGATGAACAAGAAGAAGAAGAAGAAGAAGAAAAAGCCCTTGGATTAGAGAGGGAGAGGTCTGTTTTGACTGTTTTTGATTCCAAAGCTCTCTTCCAAAACCCCAAATCCATCTCATCTTCTGTGCTTCTCTTGTTCCAATTACTTGATGTGGGTTTGGTGTTTGGAGGGTTAATTTTCAAGGACAAATCTGGCTGTACTGGGAATAATTCCATCTTTTCAAAGGACAAACTCTCTATCTATCTATCTATCTATAACTATGTGTGTATAACAAATATCTGTAATATTGTGGTAAGTACTTCTTCTCCTTCTCCTTATTTTCTCTTCTCTTCTTCTTCTTCTTCTTGTTCCAAGTTGTTGTTTCTCCTAGCTCAATTTCCTTTTGTTGTGCTAAGAAAATTTTGAAGGATGAGGAACATGAATGAGAGGGTGTTTTGATGTGGAAGAAAAAGGTGAGTGAATGGATATTCTAAAGGTGTTTGATTTGTTGCAGTGCAGAGAAGAGATTTGAGATTTAAAAGAGAAACTGTAAACAGAGAGAAAGAGAAAGAGGTATATGGAAGTGAAATGTTGTTTGTTTCGTGTGAAGTATGTGTGAGAAAATGACAGTTGAGTTGAGGAAGAGAGAGATTGAGTGTGTGTTATTTGCTTTTGTGGACGTGGGGGTGGGGTAGTAGGGTAAGAAAGGAAGAAAAGGGTGACAAAAGGAAACGGAATTAGGTTTTTAACTTTTATTCCTTTTTATAAATATTGAATTTTTAAAATATGAAAACTAAAATAATTTGCTATATCACAGGCTTATTACTTAACTTTATAACATACATACAACTTAACTCTGCTTCTCATTTCTCAGCTAAAAAGAAAGAATTACATTTCTTCTTTTACATTTGAGACTCACGGAGGTGAGGAGAGGAGAGGGAGGCTAATAATAATAATACATAAATATAATTCATATAAAATAATGATATTATTTTAACTTCAAATTTTAAAGATTACTTTATATATATATATATATATATATATATATATATATATATATATATATATATATATATATATTCCATTTTCTCATCTTTGTCAATATAAAACGTAAACTAATACTTATATTTCTAACATTTTTAATGTTAATTTTTACTATATTTTCAAAATACACTAATGTTAATATATTATAAATGCTAGTAATATATTTTAAAATGTTAAAAATCAGTATATTTTAAGAGCACATCTAAAAAAACATACTAGAGAATATAGATTCTAAAAAAACACCAAAAATTTATTTTTTTTGTTGTTTTTAAAAATAAATTGGAATTATTATTTTATTCTAGTTTTTATACTAAAATATGACATAGTCCTTATTAATGTATTATATTTATAAATTCATGAACGATTTTTTTTTTGTATAATTTATCGTTAAAACTGTTTATTTATCTTTTAACGAGAAACACAAATAAAAAAATCCAAATTATGTAGAAACTAAACTATTTAAAGATACATGTGCCAAGTTTCGATATAATATATATTTAAAGATAAAAGCTGTTTTGTCCTAAACTCATAAATTTCAGGACCAACCTACCACTCATCTGGTCCTAAAAAAATGTGGTTGTTTCATGAATTGAAAATTTATAAGTAATTATGCGAACTTGGCATTATTGTTGTGTTTATTGTGTATTTAAAAAAAAATATTTCTGAATATGTATGACATTAAGTAGTAAGACCTTGATTTTCTTACACAATAAAAGAACAATTAAGTTATATTACAATAAAAATGTGATAAAATATTTTCCAGAAAATTATAATTTTACATTAATTATTTTAATTTTTAAAAATATTCTAAAAATGTTAAAACTTAACCAACATATTTGGAAATGTTGCTAAATATAAATTCTTGATAAAAACATTTCTCTGAGAAAATGTCACCATGGAAGAACTTATTTTTGAAATTTGATTCCTGAAATAAGCAATACCTAATTCTTTGAAAATCACATCATGCATTCTTTTATATTGTTGTCACTTTCTCTATTATAATGAACCAACAAATCAAAAGTATATGATTATTATACATACACGTATGCGTTCAAATCGAGGACAAAATCTTAAAGTCAAATATACCCTCTATCTTCTGTACAACAAATTGAAAATAATTCTTTTAAAAGGCTAAATTTGTCTTTCCATTATAGAATGTACCTGCGACTGCACGTATATTTGACTTCTACTGAGACACACATACCAATAAGGCAGACATAATAAAAGAGACACAAAACCCAAAATAAAACATTAATATAAGAAGGTTGTTTTAAAATTTGAGTTAGTTTGGTTTATCATGCATTTAATTTGGATTAGATGGAAAAATATTTATTTTTTTTAAATATGAATTAATTCCACCACTTACTTAATATTGATTTAAATGAATTTAGGTTAAAGATAGATTAATCTATATCAATAATAGTATTTTATTATTTTTATTAAAATTATGTAGGTTAATAATATGACTTTTTAAATATTAAAATATTATATAATAATGTTTATATATTTTGGATATTTAATTTATTGGTTTATAAAAAATTATATAAATTATCATTTTAATTATGTAAAACCCAGAAAATAGAATAATAGAGTAGATAAAGGTATTAAAATAACTGAACTGAATACATCAATAGTATAAATAGAAATTTCTAAACACTCAGTTCATTATCTTAAAACTGTTTATATCTCTAGAAGCACTATTTCCTAATTTCCCTCTCCTTCTCTATAGATTTCTTCACCCATAGTTCATATGTTCAGCAATTGAGGGCACCTGAGTGGTCCTAATATCACAAGCTTCCTATTCCCCTGAACAATTTCGTGTTTAGAGCGGGTGGTCTTAGGATTTTTTGAAGTGTAAGGAAAATCCTGAAGGTTGTAGGAGTTGTCCGGTTCAGTTAGAGGTAATGAAAGCTAGTTAATTTAATTGGTTGATATGTTGTTGAACTGTACTGTTGTGTAATGTTGTTTGGAAGTTTGCATGGGTATGTTATTGAGTGATCGCGTGAATTGTATAGTTGTATGAGATTATATAACATGTGACCTTGTTAAACTATTCTTCTTTGAGTGGTTGGTGTTGTTCTTGAGTGTGTTTGAGGAAGTGGAGTAGCAAAAATGGGGAATTGGGGTTAGGTGTTCAATTGGTCACTGGGAAGAGTTTAGATAAGTTATTTAGGACTTGTTAGAATCCCTAAGTCACTCAAATCGTGTCAAAAACCAGTATAATTGAATTTGAGTCCTTTAGAAAGTGTTTATAAAGGTTTAGACCCCCTTGGAATAATGTAAATTGGTATATGATTCAGGTATGGGGAATTAGAAGTTGGGAAAAATATTCAGTTTTGGTAAAGTTAGGAGTTGTTCATAATTTTGCATATATTTCTGCAGAATTATGCAAAACGCGGAGCATGCGTTGTTGACTGTTCGGCCATGCGCTGTTGACCGCTCAGCCGTGTTCAGGTACTCGTTCATTAACTGGGTTTGGTCTCTTTAGAGTCTGACCATTTCATGACCGTTCGGTATTAGGTATGGGTGGTCTTCCTCTTATGTTCGGTCTTAACTGAGTTCTGCTTTTGTGGAGTTTCAATTAATGATCAAACGGTCTTGCACTAGTACTCGGTCTGGTATTGGTGTTCGGTCTTAACTGTGTTCGGCCTATGATGGGCCTTACTTGATAATGATCGTTCGGTCATGCTTTAGTGTTCGGTCCTAACAGAGTATTTTGTCTAAGTCCAAAGTGTTCGGCTTTAGGTAGGTACTTCGTCTTGGTAGTGCTCAGACTTGTATTAGTGTTAGGTTTTTCCCTGGTGGTTTGTCCTTAATAGTGTTTAGCCATTTTCTCAGCCTTACCTAGTATGAATCGTTTGGTCCTGTTTTGTGGATAGTGAAAAATCGCTCGGTCTTACACTAAATGTTCGGTTTAAGTTATAAGTATTTGGTCTAAGTTCTTAGTATTCGGTCTAAGTTATAAGTGTTCGGTTTAATTTTAGTGTTTGGTCCTCAAACTGTGTTAGGCTTATGCTTGAGCCTTAAATGACCGTTCGGTCATGTTCGCGTGTTGTTAGTTTTCCTGTTCGGTCTAGTTTGTAGGTTATATTGATATTTTCTATTCGGTCATGTTTAGGGGTTGTATTGTTTTCGATTGGTCTTCTTCTATGAAATGTTATTTGGTATTAAAATGTTGATTTCATGGTTTGACTCTGATTGCTTATTATAGTTGCATTGATCTACTATGTATGAGAAATTGTATTAATGTTCGAAGAAGGCATAATGTTCCAACTGGTATAAAAGAGAATTTCAAGGAGGAATATCTCAGTGATTGGTTATCAAGGTGGTGTTATAGCATGAATATGGACAACAAAATCCACGGCGTTCATCCTGACATTCTAATGCTTACCAAGTCTCAAGTAGAGATGGGTAAGTCATGTCGTGAGAATAGCAAGAGGCCCTAGCCGAGGGGGCGTCCTACGATGAGTTATAATGGGTTAACCTCGTGCGGCAGTTGATGGGTTTTCAGTTACTACACCCACGAGTGCACGAACAGTCAAAAGCTACATATTCATACTAGTCCGGATAGTCAAGTTAAAGTGGTCGGTCAATATGTGTTTATATATTTTATACATGTGTATGATTATCTGATTTGTATGTTTGAATTATATGCTCACATGACTATTAAATTACACTAGATTATCCTTTTTTTTGTGGTATGTCTTTGTATGTTATTTTTTCTCTTTTGCAATGATCACCTTGATGGTGTGAGCTTAGGGATACAATCTTTCACTTGTCGCAGCGGGAGAATAGGAGTGCAGCTTGCAGCTTAGGTTGAACCTTTATTCTTCAGGTGGAGAATTTTGTTCACAGTAAATTTGTAGTTCTTCTTATTTTAGTACAAAAAAAACTTATAACGTCACATGTTTAACGTCTAACCACTGAATTATCAACGTTAAAAATGAGCGGTGGCATTTTTGTAAATAAATTCAATTATTAAACGTCGTTTAGAATTGTAATTTGACGTAAAAGGATATAAAACGTCGAATGACTTTTAAATTCGACATCAAAAGGTTAGGGAATTCAATAAAAATTTGATGAGCATCACATGTAATCTTAGCGCGCGATACCCTCTTTTCTTCTCAAACTTTTCTCGAACAAAGTTTGATGAGCATCACATGTAATCATTCTTTCATTTGATACAAATGCATGTTAATTAATTGCTTTATGTATGATTTTTGTTTGTTTGAACCGATTATTTTCGTGTTCTTGTCCTTCATAGGCACATTCTCTTTTCTCTCTCACTATGAAAAAACTTTATTCTGACGAACCCACCTTTTGAAGGTTAGTTTTCGTTTTCGTTTTGAAGAAGTTGTTTGTTGTTTTTTTGTTAAACTTGTTTGTTGTTGTTGTTTAGTTGAACTTGTTTGTTGTTGTTGTTTGATTAAACTTGTTTGTTGTTGGTTTTTATTGTTTGTTGTTGATACTACACGTTCATAGTTCATGCTTTATAAAATAACAAAGACTAAAACTTGTTGTTTATCTGCTTTTCAGGTCTCGTAGAGTTGTAAAAATGGATCACAATTAATTACAAAAACAAAAAACAAATTGATTAACGTCGAATATTGACAAAATTCGACGTTAACGTCTCCTGATATGACGTCGTTCGCGATTTTGCTGTTAAAAGTTCAAAATATTCGACGTTGTACACGATTTTTGTACTATGTAATGTTTCATTAGTAGTTTTATATTACTAAATTGGATGTTAGAAATTATATTTAAAAAAATAAGTTAATAACCTAATTGTCCTACATTAATAAAATAAATCAAATTAATTCACTTTAATTAGATAATAATTAATATAAAATAAATTAAAAAATAAAACATGTGAATCAACTTATCTAATCTATCGTTGAGGAATTAAATTAGATTATAAAAATTTTGATTTATAACAATCAAGTTAAATCCGCCTATAAACTAACTTGTATAGAGCAGATTAACTCACTTGACATTCTTTTGTAAAAAAATAAAAAATGTATGAAATCTTTGGATAAAAAATTCAAATAAATTGAAAAAATCTGGTTATCTGATTAACTGTTAACTAACTTTTGAATGAAAGCAAAGTATTAACTGAAGGAAGAAGAATATATAATTATATATGGTTAGAACATTTATGAGAAAAGAATGGCACTGTTCAGAAACAGAATTATCCAGATTGTCCACTGTAGATAATATTTACTTATATAGAATGGTTTTGCTTGCAAGTGAGAATTTGGTTGTCAGGAATTCGAAACCTAAACAAGATTGGTTTCGTTTTTTTCCTGGACTTTTTATTTATTTCGAGTTTAATTAAAAATAGTATATTTTAAATAAAGTAATGTAATATTTTAAGATGGAGAAAAATAATGTAGTAATATTTGTACTGTTTTGTAAAACTTTGGACGATAAAAAAAATTATATGTATATAAAATGAAATAATTTTTATATTTATATGTATATAAGACGAAATGATTTTTATATTTATAGGAGTCCGGCCAAATTCGTCTAAATGAAAGTTATATATATAAGATAGGGAAGCATGCCATGCTATGTTCTGACTTTCATTTCGATGAATTTGGTTGCACTATAGTTCAGAAGTCCGTTTCTCGGAAACTAAGTCTAAAATATGTATTAAGTTTTTTTTTCTTTTTTTTTTCAGGTTATAGTTCAGTATTTTTAATATATCATTTGGCCAGAAGTTAGCAAAAACAACGATAAAGGAGGTAATTGTCCTTAATATTTTTATTTATGCATTTTATTTTCTTTTTTTATTGGTGTATACTAATTTTATTTAAGTTTTTAAATATATATACTAGATTACAACACAAAGAAATAATACGTGAATAGATAGTTGTCAAAACCACCATAGTCACCATAATCTCTAGAGTAAAAAATTCTAGAACTAGGTGGATTGTCAAGGGAAGATCTCTTTAACACCTATAAAGTTATAAATGTCTCCTAAAGTCACAAAGAGAATTTCTCACCTCCCTTTTATACATGTCAGAAAGATGTTTTTGCATTGATATGTTATGTACATTAGTATTACAAATTTGGTTGCAGTAAGTAAATTTGTACTTTTATCAAGTTTGAATATATTCAATATATTATTATAATTTTATTCATTTTCAATGTTTAAGGTATTTACATCATATATGCATTAAGAGGAAGAATTATCACATATATGAATTTATTGACCTTATTGTCATTCAAAGAGTTGGAAATAAAGGCGAAAAGGTGCAAAAGTAGCTATTAGAGGCCTTTAAAAAGGGAAAGAGACAATTGTTAGTAATTTTTCCTTAATAATTTATTGTGGTTCTCTTGTGTTCATTACATAAGAAATCTAACACTTTAACAACTAAACTACACTAATAGTGTAAGTTTTTCTAATAATTATAATTTAATTTTACTAAGTTCCATGTTAAACACAAATTTCAATAAGCATTTAACTTTTACATAGTGGTTAAGGCTTATTCGAGATTGTAGGGAATATATATCGTCTCTAGAAAGAAGTTGTAGTTCATTGTAGATGTTATTGCTCGAGTACCAGTGCCTACTCAGGAGGTTGAGACAGTGGGAAAATCCCACAAAATTTTATCATTTGGCCAGATAGATTAGCAAAAACAATTGTAAAGAAGGTAATTGTCCTTAGTATTTTCAATTATGCACTTTCTTTTTTTATTGGTGTATAGTAATCTTATTTAAGTTTTTAAATATATATATATATATATATATATATATATATATATATATATACACACACACACACACTAGGACTAGTGTAGTCAAGGGAAACGACAATGGTTATTTTTGTTCATAGACAGCGGTTTCGCAACCGAGGTATATACTGGCGAGGTAAAAAGTCTATCCCTTTTTGTCTCGGTTCTGAACCGAGTAAAAAAGGTGTATGCTTTTGCCTCAGTTGAAATGCAACCGAGGTAGTATAGGGTTCTTATGCCTCAGTTTTAGTTGAGCCGAGGTAGTAGAAGAGTTTATTTATTTATTTTTTCCTCAACCTTTCAACAACAAAGGCTGCAATAGAGGGGGTTTAAGTTTATTTTCCTCAATCAGTAGTCATTTCGGCAAAGCTCCAAAGCATTGAAACCAAAAATTGTAAACAAGAGATGATGAGCTACTTTTGAAGTATACCAATTTCATTCACAAAATATACAAGTGTGAAATCATCAAACAAAATGATGAGGCTAAGAATGCAACAACTACACCAGCACAACAACTACACCATCAATTCTACCAGCACAACAACTACACCATCAATTCTTCTAGCACAACAACTACACCAGCCTTAACAGCACTAACTTTGTAAAACAGAATCAAAGTACCTTCTTATTTTGGTGTCAAAAGTATCTTCAGGCTTCCAATTAGAAGGAATAGGGATGTTTGGTGTGATCCAATTAACGCCAACTTGAAACCTCAACAGGATTGAACCTCTCGGTGGATTGGCAAAGTCAAACACTTCCCCATACACTCCTTCCCTTCATGAGCATTCCATCGAACAAGTTATGCGCGGGGGTGCGCATCCCGCTGGGGGAGATCAGGATAAGGAGAAAGGGCAGCAAAGGGCGGTAAAGGAGGCTGTCGCGGAAGTGGGTGGCATCGTTGGTGCCGCCTAAGGCCTTGACGCAGATGTCCCAGAAGATCACGACCTGGAGGAAAAGAGAGGGGTAGTCATAGCTGCAGCGGTAGGGGTTGAGGTTAGGGTTGTTGTTGGGAGTGGTGTCGATGGCGTCGCACATGTTGGGGAGGGATGTGAGTTCCTCAAAGGCATGGGTGGTCTCGAGGAGGCGGTGGCGACCAACGGGTAACAGATCAAGGGAGTAGCGAGGAGGCAGGTGACCATGTTGGTGATTTTGGAGACGAGGTACAGATCAAGGGAGTAGCGGGTAGTGAGGGTTTTGGCGAAGAGGTCGTGGGCGAGGCGGGAGAGGACCGTCGTGGTGGCGTAGTCGGAGGGTAGGGAGAGATTGGAGAGGGTGATGTGTGGCTTAAGTTTGTCGACGACGTTTTTGAAGAGGAGGTAGAAGAGGCCGTAGAGGGAGCCCTATTGGGCGTCACCTGGTGGTGTTGGGGTTGTTGGTGGTGGCAGTGTTGGGGTTGGGAAGGGAGGAGGAGGGGTGCGGTGAAGAAAATGAGTGGGGCGATGGAGGAGGAGACAGAGGCGATGGTGAAGAAAAGGAGGGGGCGATGGAGGAGGGACTAGGGGTTGGCAGTGGTTGATGAAAGTGAGTTAGAGAGGAAGGAGGTGGTTGGGTCGAGAGAAAATGTGGAGGTGAAAAGTTAATATCAGATTTACCCTCTCTCACCTCCTCTACTGCCTCGGTTGGTCAGATAATCGAGGTAGAACCTCTATATCAGAAAAGTTGTCAAGTGAAAAGTCTTTTTTGTAAGTGGAATCGGAGTTTTCTGACTCGGTTGTTTTCAGAACCGAAGCAGTATCCCCCTTTAGGCATCGATTCCCAGTCAACCGAGGCATATACTTTCGTTAAAACTACGATAATGTCAATGCACTTTTATACGCTTCGGTTTCAGTAAAATCAAGGCGTATATAGCGCGTTAAAAAACCTTTTTTTTTACTAGTGTAGGTTGGAGCAAAAAGAAAGAAGATGTGAATGGATTGTTGCCATAACCACTTAGTCGCCACAACCTCCACAACAGAAAATTCTAGAACTGGGTGGATTGGCAGCGAAAATCCCTTTAACGCCTATAGAGTTATAAATGTTTCCTGAAGTCACAAAGAGGATATCCCACCTTCCTTTTTTATATGTCAGAAAGATGTTTTTGAAGTTCTTTCTAGCATTGATATGTTATGTACATTAGTATTACAAGTTTGGTTGCAGTAAGTAAATTTTTACCTTTATCAAGTTTGAATATATTCAATATGTTATTATAATATTATTCATTTCAATGTTTAAAGTATTTACATCATATATGCATTGAGAGGAAGAATTATCACATATATGGGCTTATTGACCTTTTATTGTCATTCAAGAAGTTGACAATAAAGATGAAAAGGTGCAAAAGTACCTATTAGAGGCCTTTGAAAAGGGAAATAAAATCTATTTAACACCTTATTTATAATAATAATAATTGTTTTTTATAACTTAAATTATATTTATGTAAAATTTATTTGACACTCGTATTGTTTAAGTCTGCAGGGGTCACTGGCAATTGCTAGTAATTTTTTTTTAATAATTTCTTGTGGTTCTCTTGTGTTCATTACATAAGAAACTTAACACTTTAGCAATTAAACTACACTAATAACATAAGTTTTTCTAATAATTATAATTTAATTTTACTAAATTTCATACTAGACACAAATTTCAATAGACATTTTAACTTTTATAAAGTGGTTAAGGCTTATTCAAGGTTGTAGGGAATATATATCTTCTCTAGAAAAAGTTGTAATTTACTACGCTAACTGTAAATAGTTAATATTTCAGACTTTAAAATATAATTATAATATTTATGATATTTTATGAATTTAATATATAGTTCTTGTGTGAAGGAGAGAGCAATACAACTGCAACAAAAATGCCAAAAAGAATAAGGGAGAAAGAGAACGCAACTTCTCTACGGTGAGGCAATGTAACATGAAAATGGCATGAGTGTAAATTTTCACAAGAATTAACCCAAATGAGATGTTTAAGCTTTGGTTTTAAAAATAATTGAAGACTAAACCTATGTAAAAAAAAATAAAAAAGTAACAATGACATTTTTTAAACTAATGAGAACTTCGATTCTCGTACAAGTGAAACATTCATCAAATGTCTTGTAAATTAGACTGTCATAAAAGAAAACCATGACTTGGAGATGTAATGTTTCAGCAATAGCATTTTTTTAGGCTAGGCGTTGGAGTCGGGTCACAGTAGCCTCAATGGGTTGCGGTTCGGCTTGGCCTACCACCATTGAAAAGGGTTGGGCTGAGTATAGTTGCAAAAGCCGAAACATTTTGCAACCATAATACAACTTAACCAGTCTCGTTAATTTTTTTAATTTTGTCCATTTGCATAAAAGTCAAAAAAAATCACCATTTTAGTAAATAAACAAAATATTATTTACCCACATCTAATATATAATTCATTATAAGCATTTCATGTTTATAAACCTCAAACTTCATAATAATAAGATGAATTCATTATACAAAACTATAGAGCGATTTTGGAGTGGAGTTTTAAAAATCCAATCTAAATCAATATATTGTATGAAAATAATTTAAATAGTTATAAATACAATTAGATTTCAAATCTAAATCCGTATTTTTTTTATAGAAGTAATTTAGATTCTTACAAATTTAAATTCAAAGATTTGGAATATCTTAAAATAGAGTTGTCAATATATTTTAGTCAATTGTTCATAATTATGTTCAAAATACGTGTACAATTTTATATTCACATTTTAAAACTAAGTGTGACATCCCAAAAATACAGTAAGAACCATATAATTAGAAAATCACAGTTAAAAATAAAACAGTACAGTTTTCTAACTAAAAATTAAAACCAAACGAACGCTCAAGGACGAACGTCCTTGAATACAGTCTTACAACGATAAGGAACGAACGCGTAAAGCCGCACGTCCATACAAAAATCACGAATTACAACCGAACGAAAAATTTAAAAAAACTTGACCGAACGGTCATACATAATAGAACTAAAGGATCGGCCGAGCGTCTCACTGCTCGGTCTTCACTTCAACTTCAACCAGATTCTCTTCGTTCAATGCCTCTTCCAAACGCTCATCTCCCTCTGCTCACATCCACACGGATGATCATTGCAACGACAGGACGGACGTACAAAACGAGACAACACAAGGAAAACGCAAGGGTAAGCTTATGTAATTTAACTCATGCATCAACATACAAATTCAAGTAAACAGTTCATCATACATGAACACCATTCAATATACATGCTTATTTCAACGCACACTTAACATAAAACTTGATACACGACTGACTGTCCGGACTGTATGATTTCCCGTGTAGCTACGACGTTCGCGCACCCGGGTGGTGTAGTAGCTGGCACTCTCATCAGCTTCCACCCGAGGTTAGTCCGTTCCGTCCAAATTACTGTTATGTGACGGTTCCGTCCAAATTACTGTTATGTGACGGGGACCTCCTGCCATTCCCACGCATGACATACCCCCTCTATGTGAGGACGAGTAGTCACGGAATATCAGGATCGAATCGCCTGCTAAGTCTGGCCACGGTCATACTTTACAAATTCTCATAATCATCCAAGAGTCATTCCTCCCCGGAACGCTCATTCAATATTCATACTTTCATTTCATATACTGTACATCATTCACTATTCATCATTCCATAATCATTTTCATCATTCATAGTTAAACCATAAAAAAAAACGAACGTTCTGTCAACAATTAAGACCGAGGACGAACGCTGTGATTGAGACCAAAACGACGCTCGTTCGAATCAGAGTACGAACGGCAGAATTTCAATGACGTACACTGTTCATTGGACGAACGTTATTTACCTGGAAAATCAATTGAATGAACGGACGCTCGTTAAAAATCAGAAAACGAACGTAGTAAATCTGAATTGGACGTACGCTATTTCAACAAAACCGAACACCATTTAGAACGAGCGCTCAGTATAAGACCGAGCCCTATTTTAGGACGAACGCTCATTTCAAAAACCGAGCACCATCAGGACGAGCGTTGAGTATACAACTGAACACTTTAGGACGAACGCTCAAATCAAAACCGAGCACCATTAGGACGAACGCTCAGTTTGAGACCGAGCGCCATATTGGACGAACGTTCAACTCGGAGCACTGTTGGGACGAACGCTCAGTTCAAAACCGAGCGCCATTTTGGACGCTCGTTCAATTCGGAGCACCATTTGGACGAACGCTCAGTTCAAAACCGAGCGCCATTTTGGACGAACGCTCAGCAGTGGAACATGAGGACGCTCGTCCTCGACCAGGGATCATTCCAAATGAACGAATCCCCTTTTTACTATTATAAAGAGAGACCGAACGGTCAAAGACCGTTCAGTACGAACGTTCATTATCACGGGAAACTTCTTTTTCAATCCATTTTTATTCCAGTTCATTTTCAACATGCAACTCTCATAGTTTCATACGTTCATATCAACATCAACTTCCATATTTTATACAATCCACATCATGTAAAATCATATATCTCATTTCACCAAAATAACGTACGTTCATGCATCTCAAACACAATAACATCATGCATTATACTCATCCAGCAAATAACGAACGCTCACACCATTCATTCATATCACACATCATGTATTTTTTTTTTATGCAGTCAATAACGAACGTTCACACACAGCATCAAATCAGTTAATTTACATAAACTTCCCTTACCCGGAAATGACGAACGTCCACAACCACAGAGACGCTTCTCCACTCAAGTTGCACTAACCAACGCTCGTTAATCCACTGTTCGAGCGAATCCCAAAAAAAACCGAAATTAAAACTACTCCTACTTAAAGAGAATAACGAACGTACAACTCAAAATTGAGTTTTTATGCACAGAGAACGAACGTCAGAATGAAGGGAGGACTTACCAGCTTCACTAGCCGAACGTTCTCCCTGGAATCCTGGCTGTCGTTCGTCCTTCAAGGTTGCCGGAGTGTAGAACGGAGGAGGTGCAGTGGTGGTTTCTTAGAGAGAGAAGGGTGCAGAGAGTATAGAGAGAAGGAGGAGAGAAAGAGTTTTCGGAAAATGAAGGAAAAGGATGCGTGAAGGGGAAGTGGAGAATAAATTCAAAAATCTCAGATTTGCTTTCCACTCCGCCAGCGCACGTCCGCACCCGCCAGCGCACTCCACTACGCCTCTGACAGTCCATGCCGGACGCACGTTGCATGCTGGCAGGTGCACGTTCTGCACCTCTGGTTTCTGACTGCCCATGCTGAACGGTCGTCCACTCAGCGGTCGCCACGTGTTTTCCACCACCGATTTCTTGATCCACGCTGGACGGACGTCCACTCCCTCACGGACACGTGTATTCCACTACCTCTGCACGCACGTTCTCCACTGCTTCTCACCTCCATGTGCGTTAGTGGGTGTCACAATGTGCTGCTGCCCATGTGCATTGCTGAGGTGGCTCGTTCTGCAGTTGCCACCTGGACTCCACCAAGCTACGTCATTTCCGAGGCCTGACATTCCCCCCTACTACAAAAATTTTCGTCCTCGAAAATTAGGACTGAGTCTCGAATAGATGGAGGTATAAGTCCTTCATGGCATCTTCAACTTCCCACGTAGAGTCGCCCGTCTTTTCATCCCATACGACTTTCACCAATCTGATAACTTTATTCTTGTAATACCTGGTGTTGCTATCTTCAACTCTAACGGGTTGCATCTCTAGTGTACGGTCTTGACGAAGACGAATGTCTTCCAACTCCAGTATGTGCGATGGATTTGATACGTACTTCCGGAGTTGAGAAACGTGGAAGACTGGATGCAAGTTGGATAACTGAGGCGGCAAGGATAACTCGTATGCGACTGGTCCGATCTTCCTCAAGATCTGATAGGGTCCGATGAACTTGGGAGACAACTTCTTGGGTCGAATGGCTCTCCCCACCCCAGTAGTTGGATGTAGTCTAAGGAAGACGTGATCTCCAGCATCGAACTCCAATGGCCTTCTTCTTTTGTCAGCGTATGACTTCTGTCTGCTCCGAGATGCCTTCAGCCTTTCTTGGATCAATTTCACCTTCTCAGTCGTCTGCTGAATGAGCTCTGGTCCAGTTAGGACCTTTTCTCCTTCCTGAAACCAACACAATGGCGTTCGACACTTTCTCCCATACAGAGCTTCAAAGGGAGCCATTCCTATGCTGGCTTGGAAACTGTTGTTGTAGGTGAACTCTACTAAAGGTAAGACTTCATCCCAAACGCCCATGTGATCTAGAACACACGTCCTCAATAAGTCTTCAAGCGTCTGGATGGTTCTCTCGGACTGACCGTCCGTCTGAGGATGATAAGCCGAACTCATATGGAGTTTGCTACCGAGCTCGCTTTGCAACGACTGCCAAAATCGAGAGGTAAACCTTGTGTCCCGGTCTGAAACAATGCTAGACGGAACTCCATGTAGACGAACAATTTCCTTGATGTAAAGTTTAGCAAGGTTCGTCATTGACATTTTCAGGTTGACCGCTAGAAAGTGAGCACTCTTCGTCAGACGATCCACGATTACCCATATGGAATCATGATTCCTGACAGTTCGAGGTAAGTGAGTCACGAAGTCCATTGCAATGCCGTCCCACTTCCATTCCGGAATTTCTAACTGCTGAAGTAGACCGCCTGGCCTCTGATGTTCAGCCTTGGCTCGTTGACACGTTAAACACGATGCCACAAAACGTGCGACATCACTCTTCATTCCCGGCCACCAGAAAGATTTCCTGAGGTCTTGATACATCTTAGTCATACCGGGGTGTATACTAAGACGGCTGTGATGTCCTTCCTCAAGAATGATCCTTTTCAACTCGCCATCATTCGGAATGCACGTCCTACCCATGTAGCGTAGCATACCATCAGTCCCAGTGTTAAAATGTTGAGCTTGATCTGTACCGAGTGCATTCAAGATCTTCACCAACTCTTCGTCTTCTCGCTGCTTCATTCTGATCTGGTCAAATACGTCACTGGAGATTCTAAGAGTACAGCATTTAATAACATTCGGTTCCAAGTCGAACTGTAACCTCAGATCTCTAAAGCTCTCTACCAAACTTAACTCTCGGACCATCATGGAGGAGACGTGAACTACCTTTCTGCTTAAAGCGTCTGCTACAACATTTGCTTTTCCCGGATGGTAAAGTAGTTCAAAGTCATAGTCCTTCAAGAACTCTAGCCAACGTCTCTGTCTCATATTCAACTCCTTCTGATCAAAAAGGTACTTAAGACTCTTGTGATCACTGAACACTTGAAATGTCGATCCATACAAGTAGTGCCTCCAAATCTTCAAAGCAAAGACGACCGCTGCTAATTCCAGGTCGTGCGTCGGATAGTTCTTCTCGTGAACTTTCAACTGCCGAGAAGCGTACGCTACCGCCCGCCTCTCTTGCATGAGCACACATCCCAAACCTTGATGAGAAGCGTCACAATATACTTTGAATGGTTTGGACGTGTCAGGAATGACCAATACTGGGGCGCTCGTTAACTTCTCCTTCAATGCTTGGAAACTTGCTTCACACCGATCGGTCCAAGCGAACGGTTGATCCTTTCTAGTCAACTGAGTCAGCGGAGCTACTATCTTGGAAAATCCTTCAATGAACCGTCTGTAGTAACCCGCGAGTCCTACAAAACTGCGAACTTCAGTAACCGAACGTGGACTTTCCCATTCCAGTACCGCTCTTACTTTGGCCGGATCTACTGAGATACCTCCAGCTGAAACCACATGCCCCAAGAATTGCACTTCCTTCATCCAAAATTCACATTTTGAGAACTTGGCGTACAGTTCTTTTTCTCTTAATATGCCTAAAACGATCCTCAAGTGATCTTCGTGCTCTTCATAGCTCTTGGAGTAGACAAGAATATCATCAATGAAGACTACCACGAATTTATCTAAGTACGGCTTGAAGATACGGTTCATGTAGTCCATGAAAACTGCTGGTGCATTCGTCACACCGAACGGCATTACTACATATTCGTAGTGTCCATAACGAGACCTGAAAGCTGTCTTCTGGATGTCTTCTTCCTTCACCCGAATTTGATGATATCCCGAACGCAAGTCAATCTTTGAAAATACAGTCGCACCATGTAATTGATCCAGTAGGTCATCAATCCTAGGTAACGGATACTTGTTCTTGATGGTTAGCTTGTTCAGCTGCCTGTAATCAATGCAAAGACGAGAGCTACCGTCCTTCTTTTTCACCAAAAGTACAGGAGCTCCCCAAGGTGATACGCTTGGCCTGATAAACTTCTTATCCATCAACTCTTCAATCTGTTCTTTGAGTTCAGCTAACTCTGCTGGCGACATTCGATATGGCGCAATAGAGATGGGTCCAACATTCGACACTAAGTCGATAGTAAATTCCACCTCGCGTGGGGGAGGTAATCCAGGCACTTCATCAGGAAATACATCAGGAAATTCATCCACGACTGATCGTCCTCCATTCGGTTTACTAGACGATCGCTCATGATTCAAATCTTCAATTCGTTCGTCCGAATGCGTCATGATCAGAAAACAACTGGCACCATCCACGATGTCTTCTTTTAGCTGACCGAGCGTCACAGATAGCTCTACTTCATACTCGTCTGGAAACACCAATTCCTTTGCACCACAGTCAATGAGAATGCGGTTGGCAGCCAGCCAATCCATTCCTAGAATCACTTCTAAATCTTTTAAGGGTAGACAGATGAGATTCACTTTATAATTACGCCCCTCAACCTCTATAGGACATTTAATGCACATAGTGGACGTCCTAACCTCACCAGCCGCTGGGGTTGACACCACTAAGTCGAACTGCATCTCGCGTTCGACTAATCCCAATTTCTCAACGCACGCCTTCGAAATGAAGGAGTGTGTTGCCCCCGAATCATACAACACACAAACAGGCATTCCATGTAATAAGCAAGTACCGGTGACGAGCGTACCTGAACTGGCAGCTTCAGCGCCTGTTATTGCATAGACTCGACCAACAGCTTGTGCTCGTCCACCCCTTCCTTGCTGCATTCTCCCAGCATTTGGCGGCCTCATTGTCGCTCGTCCACCCATATAACACTCGCTCTCCCAGTGACCACTTCTTCTACAGCGGTTGCAATACTTCCCTCCAGTCAACTGAGGACAGACTGACTTGAAATGGGGTCCTCCACATTGAAAACATCTGACCGCTCCTTGTTGTCCAGACTGTCCGGCAACAACCAAAGCTTGAGACCCACTTGAATTCGGTGACTGTGCTGGACGAGCGTATGGCACCCTATTTCGGTTCAGATTTGGCCTGGACATGATCGGCCCCCTAGTTGCTTGTTGTTGCTTCTTTTGTCGTTCTGCTTCGGCCACATTCCTCTCCAACACTTTAGCCCTCTCAACCATGGCAGGAAACGACTTAATACAAAGGCTGGATATCAGTACCTTCAGATCGCTCCTCAGTCCATTCTCAAACTTTCGACACTGCCATTCCTCATTGGTAGCCATAGTATTAAAACGAACGAGATGCTTGAACTTGTTGGTGTACTCAGAAACGGACATACCACCTTGCACCAACTGAAGAAATTCTACTTCCTTGGCGAAACGAACACTGTCAGGGAAATACTCCTCATAAAACTTAGCCCTGAAGACTTCCCAGGAGATGGGACTATGAACGTCTGTCAGTAACATCTTCGCGCTTGACCACCAATGACTGGCCTCCCCAGTTAGCAAATATTCAGTGAACGCCAACCTGCGGTCGTCCGGACATCTCTTGGCGTCGTAAATCCGTTCCATGTCACGTAACCACTGGTCTGCCTCGTCAGGAAGGCACTTCCCATCAAACTTGGCCGGACGATGCTGCAAGAAATTTTCCAAACTCCACTCGGTCTGAGGATTAACGTTTGAAGCAGACGCCCCAAGAGTACCCCTAGTGGTCGCAATGATCTCCAACAACTGTCTCTGGGTTGCTTCAGAATTTGCGCGAGCGGCCTCCAAACTCTGTAAGGCAGCTGCATTTTGTTGCATCAAAACAGCGTTCTGCTCTTGTAGCCTTTCGATCACCGATTCCAACAACCTGGTGTTGTTGGGCGCATCGTGTTCATTGGTCTGTGGTGGAGGAGGAGGAAGTCTTGGTGCCATTTGTTCTCTGAGAAACAGAGAAAACGATCATTAATTAAGTTCAAAGAGTCTAAAACACTCAATAAAGAACGTTGAGCACACAGCAAAACAAGCATGGTGTACTCACAACCTACAATGTCCTTAACAGAACAAAACTGCTCTGATACCACTAATGTGACATCCCAAAAATACAGTAAGAACCATATAATTAGAAAATCACAGTTAAAAATAAAACAGTACAGTTTTCCAACTAAAAATTAAAACCAAACGAACGCTTAAGGACGAACGTCCTTGAATACAGTCTTACAACGATAAGGAACGAACGCGTAAAGCCGCACGTCCATACAAAAATCACGAATTACAACCGAACGAAAAATTTAAAAAAACTTGACCGAACGGTCATACATAATAGAACTAAAGGATCGGCCGAGCGTCTCACTGCTCGGTCTTCACTTCAACTTCAACCAGATTCTCTTCGTTCAATGCCTCTTCCAAACGCTCATCTCCCTCTGCTCACATCCACACGGATGATCATTGCAACGACAGGACGGACGTACAAAACGAGACAACACAAGGAAAACGCAAGGGTAAGCTTATGTAATTTAACTCATGCATCAACATACAAATTCAAGTAAACAGTTCATCATACATGAACACCATTCAATATACATGCTTATTTCAACGCACACTTAACATAAAACTTGATACACGACTGACTGTCTGGACTGTATGATTTCCCGTGTAGCTACGACGTTCGCGCACCCGGGTGGTGTAGTAGCTGGCACTCTCATCAGCTTCCACCCGAGGTTAGTCCGTTCCGTCCAAATTACTGTTATGTGACGGTTCCGTCCAAATTACTGTTATGTGACGGGGACCTCCTGCCATTCCCACGCATGACATACCCCCTCTATGTGAGGACGAGTAGTCACGGAATATCAGGATCGAATCGCCTGCTAAGTCTGGCCACGGTCATACTTTACAAATTCTCATAATCATCCAAGAGTCATTCCTCCCCGGAACGCTCATTCAATATTCATACTTTCATTTCATATACTGTACATCATTCACTATTCATCATTCCATAATCATTTTCATCATTCATAGTTAAACCATAAAAAAAAACGAACGTTCTGTCAACAATTAAGACCGAGGACGAACGCTGTGATTGAGACCAAAACGACGCTCGTTCGAATCAGAGTACGAACGGCAGAATTTCAATGACGTACACTGTTCATTGGACGAACGTTATTTACCTGGAAAATCAATTGAATGAACGGACGCTCGTTAAAAATCAGAAAACGAACGTAGTAAATCTGAATTGGACGTACGCTATTTCAACAAAACCGAACACCATTTAGAACGAGCGCTCAGTATAAGACCGAGCCCTATTTTAGGACGAACGCTCATTTCAAAAACCGAGCACCATCAGGACGAGCGTTGAGTATACAACTGAACACTTTAGGACGAACGCTCAAATCAAAACCGAGCACCATTAGGACGAACGCTCAGTTTGAGACCGAGCGCCATATTGGACGAACGTTCAACTCGGGGCACTGTTGGGACGAACGCTCAGTTCAAAACCGAGCGCCATTTTGGACGCTCGTTCAATTCGGAGCACCATTTGGACGAACGCTCAGTTCAAAACCGAGCGCCATTTTGGACGAACGCTCAGCAGTGGAACATGAGGACGCTCGTCCTCGACCAGGGATCATTCCAAATGAACGAATCCCCTTTTTACTATTATAAAGAGAGACCGAACGGTCAAAGACCGTTCAGTACGAACGTTCATTATCACAGGAAACTTCTTTTTCAATCCATTTTTATTCCAGTTCATTTTCAACATGCAACTCTCATAGTTTCATACGTTCATATCAACATCAACTTCCATATTTTATACAATCCACATCATGTAAAATCATATATCTCATTTCACCAAAATAACGTACGTTCATGCATCTCAAACACAATAACATCATGCATTATACTCATCCAGCAAATAACGAACGCTCACACCATTCATTCATATCACACATCATGTATTTTTTTTTTATGCAGTCAATAACGAACGTTCACACACAGCATCAAATCAGTTAATTTACATAAACTTCCCTTACCCGGAAATGACGAACGTCCACAACCACAGAGACGCTTCTCCACTCAAGTTGCACTAACCAACGCTCGTTAATCCACTATTCGAGCAAATCCCAAAAAAAACCGAAATTAAAACTACTCCTACTTAAAGAGAATAACGAACGTACAACTCAAAATTGAGTTTTTATGCACAGAGAACGAACGTCAGAATGAAGGGAGGACTTACCAGCTTCACTAGCCGAACGTTCTCCCTGGAATCCTGGCTGTCGTTCGTCCTTCAAGGTTGCCGGAGTGTAGAACGGAGGAGGTGCAGTGGTGGTTTCTTAGAGAGAGAAGGGTGCAGAGAGTATAGAGAGAAGGAGGAGAGAAAGAGTTTTCGGAAAATGAAGGAAAATGATGCGTGAAGGGGAAGTGGAGAATAAATTCAAAAATCTCAGATTTGCTTTCCACTCCGCCAGCGCACGTCCGCACCCGCCAGCGCACTCCACTACGCCTCTGACAGTCCATGCCGGACGCACGTTGCATGCTGGCAGGTGCACGTTCTGCACCTCTGGTTTCTGACTGCCCATGCTGAACGGTCGTCCACTCAGCGGTCGCCACGTGTTTTCCACCACCGATTTCTTGATCCACGCTGGACGGACGTCCACTCCCACACGGACACGTGTATTCCACTACCTCTGCACGGACGTTCTCCACTGCTTCTCACCTCCATGTGCGTTAGTGGGTGTCACAATGTGCTGCTGCCCATGTGCATTGCTGAGGTGGCTCGTTCTGCAGTTGCCACCTGGACTCCACCAAGCTACGTCATTTCCGAGGCCTGACACTTGGTGAAAATTTAAAATATTTTTATTCAAATTTCAATATTAATATATAAAGTGGATTGTCAAACACGTATAAATTTAATTTTGAAATGAAGTCTACACGCACTGGTGAAACAAATTCTTTAACAATGTTGAGAAAAAAGTTCTCCAAATATACTTTCAAAGCATTTAAATACTTCTTTAAGTAAGGCACCATACAAATGAAAAAAAAACATTTAATATTATTTGTTGTATTCAAGAAAAAAGATATATTATATCAACATTTATCCACTCTCCTAATGTATTTGACTTCTTTATAAAAAAATGAGTGGTACGTCTTCCGTAAACATTTCTAAGGTCTTAAATACATTGATTTGACGTTTTAAAGAAAAAAAATAAAAACTGATAAGATGCACTTTAAATGGTAAAGTGCATTTATGTTGTTGATAAATTTGGAATTGATTCTTATAGAATACTCACTTCCCATTAAATTGCATTTACAATTGTTGATTAAAAAGATCAACCGCTTAAAATTGTGATAAAATTAAATATATATTTAATAAAATATAAATTTATAGTAATTACTTCTACTATTTTTTAATTTAATTGTCTTTATTCGACTTTAAATTTTTTAAAGTGAATCACTCATCTTACATGTGAGAAATTTTTATATTTGCAAATTAAATTAATAGTGTAAGAACTCATTTTTTTTCCTTTTTCTTTCTTTTTCCTTACCCCTTCTCTCCACATGCTTTTTTTCTCTTCTCATTTATTCTTCTTTCATCTTTCCTTTGTTTCTCTTCTCCTTCCTTCACCACTCTTCCTTTTCCTTCTTTCGTTCTTTGAAAAACCCTAGTGTGAAAGAAAAGAGGAGCATGAGGAAATCTCCCCATGGAAAGATGGTTTTCGTTCGAGGGTGCGGCCATAGTGGCGTTCATTGGAGTTACGACTTCTTCATGGTGAGTTTCCTGTGACTTTGACACGACGTTTTTCACAATCGTTTTAGGGTTCGAATTTGGGGTTTCTTTTCACTTTCTGATTTTTGGTGATTTGGGGTTTAGAGTTTCGAAGAGGGATTCTTCCCGTGTCTTGTAATCTTGGGTGTTGTTGTGAAGGAGAAGATTTTAAGGTAAGGGAAACTAAATCATGTTTAGTTGTGTTAGTATTATAAATTTAGTATTTCTATGAGTTATAGATGATTTTAAGAAATATGTATGATTAGGTGTATAATGTGTACGTTAATTTGTGATCTTGATAGTATGATGTGTGTATGATTGGAATGATGTGAAATTGATGTTTTATGTTGTTAAGATTGTATGTGATAATGTTGGTTTGATGTTTGAAAACTGAACTCCAGTGATTCGAGTGAGTGTTGGTCAAATTATTCAGTTTTAAGCCTAAAAATGAGGGGTTTTCATATGTGAGTTTGAGAATTTAGGGTTGATGTGAGAAAATTGTTTTTGAGGTGTATTCATGAGGTAAATTAGGACTTAGAGGTATAAGGTGATTGAAATTTGATCTGTAATGAAAAGGTAGTATATAGTTGAAGTTTAGACTGCTTTTAGTGGAAAAATGAGGTTTTGAGTTACTGAGATTTTGAAGTAAGAGGTTTAATATGTTTTGGAGAGTTTGGAACATGTTATGATACTAATTAGGACTTGGATAGAGGTTCAAACTAGTGAAAATTTGTCATGAAGGTGAAAGTTGCATCTTAAGTTGGTTTTTAGTCCGTTTTTGGGGTTATGAGTTGTTGAGTTAGTTTGGTACATCTAATTCCTATCTAAATGATCAATTCAATACTCTACTTTCATTTATAAACATGTTTCATATCAATATTAGTGTTACAAATTCTAAATTGATTATTTGGATATTGTCTAAGATGCACAAAAACCAGAAAAATCAGGTTGCTATCAAAAGTTGATAACAATAATCGATTATCTCACTTGATAATCGATTATTCTAGTCAGAGGGTCATATTTTCTTCAATGCTCTCGTCAATAATCGATTATCATGTGATAATCGGTTATTGTCGTACTGGACGCCACTGCACCAATTTTGGGTGGTTTTCAGGATTTTGGATGTCCGTTTTGGACGTTCTTTAGGTCATTTTGGGGGGGTTTTGGACCCTCCTGAAGTCGTTGATGAAGGTTTCAAAGTTGTTTTCCTTGCCTAAATGTGAGTATCAAGTTGCTATAAAGAAAATTGTATTATTATGTGACTCATAATGACTTGTAATGGTGTTTCTGGTTGTTTAATGTATGATCAGTAGTTTTTTTTGTATTAGTATGCAGTGTAAAAGTGAAGAGATATATGTACATGGGCTCAAAGTGTTCAAAGTTGTGACAATAAGTTCCAAGGTGAAACTTCTTGGTGAGAATTTAAGTACGTTTAGAATGAATGCAGGAGCTCAATCTTGGGGGTTATCCTGAAAGTCCAATGGTCTTTCATTCTTATGTAGAGAGGATTGATCCATGTTGTGAGGAGTAGCAGGAAGCCTTAGTCTTGGGGGCTTCCAGTATGCTCCAAGGCCCATAACAGATTAACCTTGTGAGTGTGGTAGGGTGAAACCCATTGGCAATGGTTTTGCAAAGCAGTACAAGCCACTACAAGTGCAGAACTTGCCATAACTCGGCAATCATTCTAAGTTCGAACAATCCATTCATAATAAGTGTCCTGCATAAAGTGTTTGATGATTGTGTAGTGATATGTTTGTTGTATGTAACATGTTTTAAATGAGTTGTAACATGTAACATCCTAGACTATTTACTTATAAACTCAAAGACTGATACAAAACTTATATCAATAAAAAAATATAATTTAAATTTACATAATATATATATATATATATATAAAAGATAAGTCTAATTAAAAGTAAATTCTATATTTTTTTATTAGGAAAGTTGCTCATATATTTTTATCTATACTTTGTTTGTGTATACAATGTCCATATTTTTTCACCTATATTTGTTTATGTATGTAGTATCGATGATATCAGAGTAATATATGCAAAGATAAATTATTGAAACAGATTTTTTACTTAAGAATATATATATATATATATATATATATATATATATATATATATATATATATATATATATATATATATATATATAGCATAATAATTAGACAACTTAAAACAATTCAATCTCATGAAAACACCAATATTAAAATAATCATAAAGATCACATATGGATTTTATTCATCAAAGATATTCAATAAGCAGAATATCAATTTATGTCTTTTAAAATACTCGTAAGTACATCTTACTAGATATTAACATCTTATCCAATTCAAGATATGGATTTACAAGCAAACCCACAAATCATGAAATCAATATAAGTTTATCACAACCCAAGTCACACATTTACACATGTTATGGGTGTGAAAACTCATCCTTCAACTTTTCACCATATGATCTTGTTTTAGTGAAAATGTGTTTATTTGAGTACAAATGAGGCAAAAAATTATGTTGAATTGTATTACTAGTAAAAATAAGGCTAAAAGTAAAGTTATTTTCAACTATATTTTCGCTTGAGTCAAAAGGCTCTCGTTTGAGTGAAAATATCAACATAATTTCAACAACAAAATCAAACCAAATTTCAAAAATAATTTCTAAACCATTTTAATAATACAATTTTCTAAACAATTCAAATGATTAATTCAAATTATAATTTACTCAAACATCATCTTTACTCAAATTAAATCTTTGTCTCTTAACTCAATGTATGCTTATTTATACTCATCAATATGGTAAACTATCATAAAGAAGATTCCAAACCCAAATCACAAAAATCATTTAATTCACAAGCATATTTTAGTCACCATATCAACAACAATATCAAATTCAAAACATTTTAAATAATCCTTCATCCAACAAAACTTAACAATACTAAAGTTCAAATATTTACATAGATTTCCAATCAATCATGATCACTATAAACATAAATATAGTTACCAATTTTCCTTCATATATAGTTCACCTATCTTAAGGTTCTATAAAAAAACATAATAACTTCTCTTACTTACCATGATTATCCTTAAGACAAACATTAAAAAAATACAAACACTAAGTCACTCAAAACTTTAAAAATACAAACACTAAGATCACTCAAAACTTAAGGACCTGAAACAAATAATCAAAATATAACAGAATTTTAGTATGTGGTAAAATAAGTTGAGATGATCTCTTTTTCAACTAACTTTATAATAAAATTATATAAAAAAATAAAATGAGATAAAATCTATAGAATAATTAACAACTTACTATCTTGAAAATGGATCACACGATTAATTCTTAAGTGATTAAATACAAAAATAGGTAAATATTGGAAAATATGTTTGAAAAGAAGTAGAAGAGAAAAACGAAGAATAGAGAAAAAAATAAAATTAAAATATTTTATATAATTAATTTCATATTGTAACATCCCAAATTTATACAGTCATAAACTATATACTTAGAATAATCACATGTATTAATATGGCAAAACAGTTTTACAAGCAAAGAGAGCAGAGTTCAAAAATGGCCGAACGGCCTTACATATATACATAAACTAACGAGCGTTCACAAAATAATGAGGACGAACGGTTTACAAAAATAAATACCGAACGTCCAAGTATTTACAACAGCAAAAGGGCGCTCGCTCACAAGCGGCCCGCTATCCTAAATACTCTAACTAAAATCGAACGTCCTACTGTTCGGCCTTCACTTCCACTCCTACGAGATTCTCTTCCTCAACAATTCCTTCTTCAAGCGTTTCCTCCAAAGAAGTATCTCCCTCTGCTCACATCCACACGGATGATCATTGCATTGACAAGACGGACATACATAAACAGACAACACAAAGGAAAGTGCAAGGGTAAGCTTATTGAATTTAATTCAAGTCAAAAATACATTTCATACATATCAATTACATCAAACAATTCACAACACATACATTCAATACATCCATTAACTCAATCAAATTCCTGGTACTAGACCGACCGTCTGGACTGTATGAATCCTGTGTAGCTAAGGCGTCCGTGCACCCAGGTGGGATAACTGGAATGCTCATCAGTCGCCACCTGAGGTTAGTCTATTTTGTCCAAGTTACAGTTATGGACTAGACCTCCTGACATTCCCACGCATGACATACTCCTCTCTACTTGAGAACGAGCACTCACAGAATATCAGGATGAACCACCATCTAAGCTTACCACGTTCATACTGTACAAATCTCAATTTCCATTCAAGAGTCGTTCCACCCTGGAACGCTCGTTCAAAATCCACAATCATAAATTCAGTTCTTATAGTATTCGCACACCTTAATTCTTCCTCTTAAATACATTTTCATTCTATATTCCACTTTCATAAAAGGACGAGCATTCAGTTCTCTTCATAACGAGAACGAACGTCAAGAGCGAAACCGAAGGGACTTCATTGATGAGGGAGTAAAGTTGACTCTTCTGTCATGACGAACGTGATTAAAGTTTGAATCCATTAGACGAACTGATTATAGAACAATCATACTTAGAATAATTCACTTGACAAGCTTTCAGATTCAATTCAACTGAATGAAGATAAAATACGAGTACTAAATGTACCAAGTACAATTTAGTTGGAATGACCGCCTGTCAGTAAGTGACCGAACGCGGTACGCAAATTTACTAAAATTTAAGACGAACGCTATTTTAAGTTTAGGGACGAACGCTATTACAATTCAGGACGAACGCTATTTCAGCTAGTTGGCGATTACGGGAAGGAACGAGCGTTCGGTATAAGACCGAGCGCTACTTATTACTTACTTTTTGGGACGAGCGTTCGATATAAGACCGAGCGCCACTTATGACGTACGCTTTTGGGTTAAGACTTATTCGCTGAGTCCAAAATCATAGAAAATTTGGATTTATATAAGATGAGATACTTAAAGATTTGTTTTTAATAGTTTGACTAAGTGTCTGGATGTAGATTATCAAGCTTCTCAATTTCTCACACAACACTCATGAGCAATACGTTTGGCCGAACGCTCACACGTAAAGCTATATATAAGAGGGCGTTCGTCCTCAAGGATAATCCTTTCCAAATGAAAGGGTTCAGCTATTTCAAGAATTTACTAAGAATACCGAACGGTCAATGACCGTATGGATAACGAACGTTCATTATCATATACATCTCATATTAAATTTCTCTCTTACAATAACTCATTTTCCAGTATAAACTTTCATACATTAAATTAACCAAATCATAGTACATCACATAATCCTCATGCATCAATTCATAATCATATACCAAAACATCCAATATCCAAAATCATACTTCATACAAAATTTTACAGAACGTTCATGCAGGGCAACGCATCTAATTCACAGAACAATCATACATCACAGTATAACACAAGAATTAAACCTAATAAGCTTCCCTTACCCGGATTAAGTAGTGTGCGTTCGTTCTTCAAAAAGAAAACCAGTTTCCAGTAAAATCTCTTCTACCCTTAACGCTCAACCCGAAACTCCTTAAGCTAAAATTACAGAAAACCAATATTGGTTCAGAGAAGGTGCATGTGATTCAGAGTGAGGCTTGCATGATGATAATGAAGAGCAGTTAAGGACGTGAAACTTACCCGTTTCAGAATCCAAAACCGTTCGGTTTGATGGAAAGCTCAGGACGTCTGGATCTCTTCTACGGTCTCTGAAATTTGATCGGAGAAGAAGAAAGTGAGTTATGGTAGAGAGAAGATGGAGGTTCTAGAGAGAAGGCAGAGAATTTGAAAATCAAGAGTTTGGGGAAGAAGACGAAGCATGGGGAAGAAGACGAAGCATGCAGAAGAGTGGGAAGAGTGTTTTTCAGAAAATTAATTTCTCTCCCCACGTAGGACGAACGTCCATTCGCCTGTTGCCACTTGGATTCCACTAACGTTTTCGAATGTTCCAAAGTGACACTTGACAGTTGCATGCAGAGTGAGTGTGAGTGCGTTTTAATGGAGGTGCACGTGTGGCGATGTGCATTTATGGAAGCAGAGTGGTGATTTAGCACATAATTAATGAGACGTGACACATATTATTTCAAACCACACTAACTCGGAATATTTGATTTATAATAATTGTTATACCGAAAAAATAAAAATATAGTTCTATAACAAAATAAATTTACTTTTATTTTTTCTTTTTAATTTTAACAATGAATCTTTTTCACTGTCTTTGAATAAAAATGAACAAATTCTTAATTTTCAACCATACGTATATTAATTATTAAATATGGTTCGATAAGAAAATACAAAAACATTGATTTATCGATTTCAAAGATATGGTATGTTTGCTTTATCATTAAAATGTTGTTGAACGGACTTTTTCAACATTCCAACCAGAAAAAGCAGAAGCTGAGAGTGGTGTTGGATTGAGGTAACATTAAATGTGCCTTCTATTCCCAAAAAACCATTTATTTCGTAGGTTCATTTCCAATGTATACTTTCAATTATTTCGAAGTTAGCAAAATCCAATCTGTTTGAATATTAAAAATATGTAGTTAATATGACATAAGAAGTTTCACATTAGAAAAAAACTTATTTTATTATTTTTGTTATGTTATAGAACAAACACAATACTTTTGAACGAAACATCCCAAAGTATCTGTTTTGTTTATATTTTTTTAATTTCCATTTTAGTCATGAGTATTTATTATTACCTACAACAATCAATAGAAAATAATTTGAATTAGTCCTTCCTTTTTATCATAAAAACATCTCAAGACAAAAAGTATAATCGAAACCAAATAAAAAAAATGTAATTATTTTTTCAATATTTTCTTAATTTTTAAGGTCTATTTAATGGAAAGGATATCACAAGTTAAGAAATTATCTAATTGTAATATTTGTTTTTTATTAAGAGACTACTGTAATATAATATTTGAACATATCAAGTATATTCTTTTAATATATTTCTTATAATGGTAGTGCTGTGAGTTATGTTAGGTTTACGTATTTTTTGTTTACATACGATAAATTGATATATAAATTTAATGAATAAATATATTTTTAATTTTTAATCTATAATGTGAAATTGAATTTCCTTTCTATTTCAAATGTTTATGCAGTTTAATATTTTTTTAAAATGCATGTTATTATGGTTATCAAATAATATTAAAGATTTTTTATATGATAAAAATGTTGTCACATACATGTTTATGTTATTATGTGAACTCACAGAAAATAAAAATATTTTATTTTATTTTATATTTTGTAGTCTTAAATAATTAATTATGATGTGTATTCGTGTAGAAAGTATTAAGAAAATAAATAAAAATTAATTTATGTTAATTTTTATTTTAGTTTTTGAAAATGCATAAAATAAGATTTAACTAGTATTGTTTGCACTATATTATCAACAAAAATGAAATGGTGTAGTGGTGAATGCATGTCCAAGAGTCTCATAGATGAGTTATCATTGTATTAATTGAGCTACTGCATAGCCACCATCATAGCAACAACTCGCAAGCTACCAAAACACGAAATCTTAATTTTCGTTTGCAACTCCTTCATCGTAGCAACAATTGGGGAGATCTCCTTCAACCAACTCATGCTGCCATGAAATCCAAAATGTGAAGGTCACCTTGCCTAAATCCATTATGGTAGTACAACATAAACTTCGCTCAATTCCTAAAACAACAATACGAAGAACCTCGCTCAATTCCTTTTCAATTTTGATCCTCTCAATCCTAATTTAGTTGTCTCTCAATGAATGTATTTCCCAATTTGTAATATTAGAACCAACTCAGTTTAATTTTAACCCATTAACCAAATTTAACGACAAAGATCTAATTACGATTTTTCACATTTAGGGGCTTAATGACAAAAATAAGAAATGAATGTATTTAAGAAACCTAATATAAATACGAAGTATGATAATGATTAAACCTTTTATTTAAATGTGTTTAATTTTAGTTTTGTAAAAGATAATTAATATTTATTTTGTGTGATGTAGGAAGATACGATATGTTAATGGTTTTGTTTATGTGATATTGTAAAAATAAAATAAAAAAATTTGACAAGAACATTCTTATAAAAGTTGTACTATATATTCTTTTACAATAATATTTCATTAAGAGTGTTACAAAGTACGTGAAAACACACCTGACAATGCCGTTTATCACATTATATATTTAGTATACTTTAGTAATGAGAACTAGTTCAAAATTTCGGACTAATTATGAAGTTAAGAGAGTAAGAACAAATATAATTAATATTAGATGTTTTTTGTTTTGCAGGTAAAAATACATTATATAATATATATTCTACATATATAATATAAAAATATAAAGTGAAAAAAACTTGTAACCAATAATTTATTGTTTATAAGACCATAGAATAAAAATAAAAATGTAAGTATTTAAATTTTTCATTTTATTTTCTTGTAGTTTCTTCTGTTTTATTTATTTTCTATTTCTTTTATATTGCTATAAAATTGAAATGTTTTTACTACATTATAAATACAAAGTATAACTATATTTGTACTATATATACAAAAATAATTTTTTTAAACAATGTGGAATCAGGATTTTAAGTATATTAAGTTCATTTTTGAAAAATAGGTTTATTTGCACTTTAATTAAAGAATAATATTAATATAAAAAGTTATTTTATAATTAATTAACACACACACATATATATATATATATTACAACATTTTATTGAATTAAAATATAATTTTTATAATAAATTTTATTATTTTACATATTACTTATTATTTTATTTGAATTTTAATTATTATTTAAGAAATCCAACCTCAAATTGTAACAAAAATCATGTTATAACAATCACACACAACATGCAAGTTTAATTCATATATACTGGATCACTTAACACAACTTGTTACACTTTAAACTTGACTCATCCAGACTTAGAATGATTGCCGAGCTATGGCGGGTCATGCACTCATGGTGGCCTCTTCTGCTTTGCAAAGCCATTGTCAATGGATTTTATCCTACCACACTCACAAGGTTAGTCCGTTATCACTCACCTTGGGTCATACTGGAAGCACCCAAGACTAAGACCTCCTGTTACTACTCACGACATGGTTCAATCCTCTCTACTTGAGAATAATTGACCATTGTAGTTTCAGGATAACCCCCAAGATTGAGCTTCGATGCAAATCATTCTAAAACACACTAAGGGCACCATAATGGATCTTCTCCTTGAAGATCATGGAATTATGCCCATAACATAGGGCACCACCATGTGACCTCCCTTTGAGATCCATGGAATTACGTCCATCAACCATATTGTCACTTTGAAACTTAACTCAAGATATGAACAACCAAATACTATTATATTATCACATTGAATCCAAACGTATAACGTCACTGATCATACAATATCATAAATACTTTTACACCATTCTAATAATCAAAACATAGTTCAAGATTATCATAAAACAGAAATAAAAAGAATAAAAACAGGTTCTGGGCAAGTCGCTCAGCGCACCAAATTCGCTGTGCGAATAACAAAAACAATGGGTTTTACTCACTCACATTCGCTCAACACATCAAGCCTGTGCGTTATGCTAAACTCCATTCGCATAACACCCAAATTCGCTATTCGAATTAAACTAGCATTTTCCCAGGCAACCACTAGTCGCACAACGACAGGATTCGCAAGGCGAATCCCAAGACAGAGAGCAACACCCTCCAATCATTCGCACAACGCACCAAATCGCACAACGAATGACTCAATAAGAGAGCACCCTCTACAGGGACTCGCTATGCGAGACAATTCACATAGCGACTCTGTATCATCTGCAGAACGCAAATTCTGCGGAATTATGCACTCACACACCCCCTTACCATTTCTATGCCTTCTCTCCAATTTCTAACACCCCTAATTCATGTTTTACACCTAATTAAACTTGTCTAGATGTTCCTAAGCCCTCCTAATACAATTTTAAGGTGATTACAACTCAACTTTTACTCCTTAACAACAATTATCACCACTTGAGGATCCCAAACCCAATTTGAACACTTTGCACCTATTTGGACCACTTGAGTGACTTAAACAAGTCACAATATACTTGCTGAAACTGTCCCAATAGCCCAAATACACTCTGGACATCCAAAGCTCAAAATCACTATCTCACTTCCTTTCAACAGTTTCAAAACACTAATATTTCACTATGCTTCTGCCAAAACCAGGTTACAACAACCTTCTACTCGAAATACTTTTAACATGAACCATTCCAGCAGTCAAACGCATCCAATACAATTCATTAACATCACCTCACAGATTTACATATTCAACACTTCAGCACATGCAATACATATCATTCCATCTACTCAAAACTTAACATGCAAACCAAGCAATAGAAATAATACATAACTTAGTATATACACATACATGCACTTAATTATAAAGAAGTATTTCTAGCTCCCCTTACCTTAGAGTTAAACATCCTAGCTCACAAGAACGACTCAACAGTGCCAGACTCAGCAAGAACCTAGACAACACCTTACAACCACCACATTGTTGACAAAAGCGGTTCTTAGAGCTCAAGATTTAGCAGAGAGTGGGAAAGGGGGAACACAAGATACATGCAACCAGTAGAACTGCATGTTCTAGGTTCTAAAAAGCGGAGGAGGAGGAAAAGAAACTACTTACCAATTGGAATGAAGAACAGAGAAAGTGATCGGTTTAAAACGGAGCCCTCTACGCCGCAAGTACTGGGGTACCATTTGATCGAAAATCGAATGACTCAGTGAAGAAATTTGATAGAGAGAAAGGAGAAATAGTAGGACTTGACTAATAAATCAAGATGTTCTAAAATGTGTTTTTTAGAAAAAATGTTTGATTTTATTAACTTAATACCCTATCATCTTCCTAATTCAAGTTTCTCAATACTCTGTCATCTTCCTAATTCAAGTTTATCAGGTTATCACATAAATTAAGCTTTGAAACAAATTTTAATAATTATTTTGGAAAGAATAAAGTAAGTTATCTTTTATATACAATAAAAAGTCAAATTCTAAATAATTCTTTTAAAGATATGATCACTAAATATAATTCGTCAAACAGACATTAATACATGTGTTGTGCCACCTGTAAATACACAAGTAATAACATTATTATCTCCATATCATCAAATGCTCAATATTGTTATTGTTGAGTGATAATAACTGTATTAATTCATTTTAAAATTGAGATCAAATAAATTCTAACAAAAAAAGTTTGGAATAAAGATAAAATTTAACTTTATATTTTAATGACAAAAAATATATTTAACTGTAAATTTAAATTATAATAATAACTAAAGTATAAAAATTAAAATTTATTATTTAATTTTTTAAAATATTTGAATCAGAAAATTTATTTTACAAAACTAATTTAAATCATTTATAAGTTTTAAGAAAACTATGTAAATAAAATATAATTTTGTATAATTATATTAATATTAACTCATAATTTTATAATAATTTTTTTTATTTGACATATTATCTTATATGCATTTATCATATCTGTAATTATTGTAACACATAATTTAAATTATATTGTGTTATTAGTTTTAAAATTAAATAATAATTATTTAAATATTTATTTAAGTTACAGATATTATAGAATTGTTTATAATATACAAATTATCTTTATAATTCAGAGGCTTTAACAAAAATATAAATTAAAAGTAAAATTTAAAATTTATATGTATTTTATATAAATGTTGTTTCTCTATCACAAAGCACAATGACAACCATTTTAGTAAACAGAAATGACAAATAATTAATTAATTATTACCACTCAGCAAACATTGACATTATTTCAATAGAGTTAATGAAAATAGTTTTTCATTGCACATTTTTGAAAAAAAACAATTAAAACTACTCAAAATATAAGGATGGGAATTAAAATTTTAAAACAAATACAAAGACCATTAAAAGTTGTAAACTTTATATAAAAGTGTAAACATAATTTTATTATTATTGAGTTTATTATATTGTTTGCTTCTGAGATAAAGTTATTACTTATTCTATTGTTCTCAAAGTGATTCTTGTATTTATTTTTTTAAAAAAAATTATTCTTTTATTTTAATCTTATGGTGTCTTTATATGTTTATATTTTATTCTTTTATCCTACCTTACTATATTTATCAAACGAACCTTTTTTAAACTATGTTTCTATATATTATATGTAAAGATAATTTTAATTTGAAGATTCTCATTATTTATTATTATTTTTTGAAACTCGTTATCTTTAATTAAGACTGATTTTTTTATTCTTTCTTTTTTTTCCTCTACATGGTAAAAGTATGAGTAATTACTGTTCTTTATCAATGAAGTGTCCTTGTATAGAAAAGAATTCAAGATTTAAATTAAGATTCATTTTTCATTTTGTTATAATATATTAAGATTATTCAACACGTGCTGATGGTACCGGGAAACTGCATCATCAAATCCCAAAACATTAACGGCCGATGTTCCAAATGATCTGCAAAAATCAAAATCCTAGTGGTTTACCTAATCCCTGAAAGTAATCGCTTTGCTCTCTTCATTGAAACCTAAATGGAGAATGAATCTAATCCCACACTCCATGTATGGATGCATGCTTTGTTGTGAATTCTTTCTCTTTTATCCATTTGTAATTTGACTAAACCCTTTTTCTTTGACTTGTAGGTTGGTACTACTGCATTTCCACTTCCCCAAAAAGGTAATTCTTTCTTTCAGTGTTCCTTTCCTTTTTCTTCCACTTTCTTTGTTTGTTTATTGTTGAGTTGTTTTATAATTTTCAGTTTCTTAAAATGTAAAATCTATATAGGCAGGAGGGAAGACGGGGATGAGCAAGAGAATCAAGGAAGTCCCAAAAGGCAGAAGAGAGATGAAGTTGCTGAGGAGCTCAAGAATGAGGTATTATCATATTTGCATAGCTCAAAAAATTTCAATTTAATCTATGCATTATGGAAGCTTTAATTGAATAACATACAAAATTTGGCAACTTTACCTGAATGCATTACCTACAAATGTATGTTTATTAATGAGGACCCATTAAATACTACTTACATGTTTTCTAATGAGTGAGGAATTATTTGTCAATTAATGCCACCCATGTTTATACTACAGAAAATAAGAGAAAATTTAAGATGAAATTTGGAAGGAGTTAGAGTGATATCTGAAATATGTTATTCAGAATCTATATACAGATGCTCGTATAAGTTACCAATTTTCATTGGTTAGAAATGCAATCTCCAACTACCCAGAAACAGCATTAACAGAGAATACATGACAGAAGTTATTAGGAACAATGTTACCACCTAACGACCTATCACTTCTTTTCTATCTTAAGTCAGAAGCACATTGTTGCTGCCACTGTAGCACATAGCACATGCTTGACATGTTACTTAAATAACAAAGTTATCTTAGAAGATGCACAGATTATGTTATCATGTCATAACCTGTTTGCATAAGAGATGTCAATTTGTTTGTAAAAGTACTCTGGGCTTTGTCAAACTAGATTTAGTTGTTTTGAATATTTTGAGAGTTTTCATTATATTATATGAACTTCCAAATACCAAGAGAAGTTGGTTCAAGTTGTACTAAACTCAATTCTCTTAAGCAAGAAGGTCTTGAGTATTAGTTTTGGGGATGAGAAATCGTGGTTGGTAGGGGATACCACACTAAAGGTGACCAGCCTGGACCAAGATTAGTTATCAGCAAATATGGTGGATATTGCATACAAATGGTATAAAAACAATATCAATTTCCATACCCTTTTTTCTCAATTTCAATGATAAGCAGGAAGGTTATGGTTTGAAATTTGAATTGATGAGAGATAGGGTAGAGATGAGAATTTGATAACTAAAAAATAGTCTAACATGATGGTGGCTACGTTTAATTTCATATCAAACTAGGAATTAGACCTGCCTATGAACATTTGGGTTTTATAACAAACAGTTCAAGTGCAAACAAACAAAACCTATTATTCATTGGAATTTTAGGATATGCAATTAGCGCTACAAAAGAAAAACAATTTGCCATTCCAATCAGCATTGAAACTGAATTATTATTCACTTAGTGAAAATTAGGAGTAGCCAGGTATAGATTTATACAAAAATGCACAAATGGGCTTATGGGCCCAGTACTAACTAAAAACTTAGTTCATTTGTAATTCATCATTAGAGAATAATAGATTTAATTTTGTTTGTAAGGTACTAATTATTGAAATAGAGACCGATCAAATATAAACTACCAAGAATAGGTCATTGGTGGTGGGGATTCCTTACCTGATAACAGTTGCTCTATTTGATGCTTTGTTTTGCACTATATAGCTATAATGACTATAGGTAGTAGAAGAGTATGAACTGATCGTGTTGATTTGGTAAATGTTTTATCATGTGTTAGTTTCAAGAGGATATCAATATCTACGAGGGTGATAACTCTGAAGAAAGATATGAAGAAACAGAAGAGAAAACGATGGAAGTTTTGGTATATAAACTGTTCACTTAATCAAATTTTACCGACTATATTTGTAATTTCATTTTGTTATATGTTCATTTATTTTAATTGTTTATCAATCAAATTTTCTGTTTTGAAGATGGACACCACATTAGATGCTCAAGAATGTGACTCAAAAAATGTTGAAAGTGATTCTTCCAGTGATAGTTCAGATGACAACAACCATGATGACGATAACTCTGATTTTATTGACGAGCCACATATGGCTACATATGTGAGAATCTTGGACATTGTGCATGTAATTGTTTATTTTGCAAAATTTAATACTTTAGCACCTTTCTTTTATTTGCAGCCTTTGAAAAGTTCAGAGAACAGTGAAGAAGAAATTGAGGAAAATGCCTCTAAAACTCCGCAAGTAAATGTATTATTTCATAATCCATTTCCATAGTGGTGCTAAAATTTTAAAGGTTCATGAATTATTGCAGTAGTGGGAAAAATGTTAAGGATGTTGATAATGGTTGGTACTTCCTCTGTAAGTGAACAATATCAAATCAGTCATATAACATGTTATTTCCTGGATTTTGCAGCCTGAAATGCTAACTACTTTGAAAGAACGAAGTGCCGGATCAAAGACAATATATACTAAAAACTTATCATATAGTGTGGAGCGTGCTGATTTGTATGTATTACTTTTATGGTAGGTGCATATATCAATTATTTTTGTTTTATTTTTCTAATTTTGAATTTTTCAGGGAAGATCTTTTCAAAGAGTGTGGAGAAATTGTTGATGTTCGTCTACATACAGATGATGAAGGGAGGTTTAGAGGCTTTGGTCATGTTGAGTTTGCGACAGAAGAAGCAGCGCTAAAAGTAAGTTGTCACCTTGTGTGGTGTGTGCAAATAGTTTTATAACGGCTGGAAGGTTTTGACAGATGGTTGCACCTTTGAAAGTGGCAGTTACTTTTACTTTTCAGGGATAAAAAGATAGCAATTTGATTCAGTGAAATATTTGTCTCATTTCTAGTGTTTTCAATGAATTTAAATCATGAAGCAAAATGCCACGGTATACTTAGTTTTAGCAGACATGGTTTCAAATTGGGGTTGTCTTCAAGATGTATTGGGTTAATCTGTGAATACAGTGATAGATTGCCCTTGTCATTTAAATCTCACGATGGCTTGGCATCATAATTGTGCTATATTTGGTTAATATGTGAATAGAATTGTATTGGGGATGGTGGGTTCATGACTATGCACTAGAAAGAAGTTCCTGCCATCTGTTTTTAAGAATGTATAGCACCTCTAATTTTAAATGTTTGATTGAGGTCAGATATCGACGCATGTGGAACTTAAAGCTTGCAGTGCAGGTCTCTTATTACTTCTATTAGATACCTTTCAGTACACTTCGGACAGAACCTTCCTCTCATATATATATATATATATATATATATATCACTACAATTACTAAGTTTCTGTTAGAAATTCTCAATTTTCTTCTAAAGTTTCTTTCATTTTCTCGCATCATTATGTTCAATGGTAAAAGCCCAAGCTGTATTGCCATTATCTTATAAAAGATTTTTTGTACATGTATGCGTGCGGGTTTATACATGTATGCATAAACATGCACATATATGTATGCATGGCCTTTATTGCATTGCATTGTCACCATTTCTGCTTTTATGTTTGTTGAACCTCTGTTTCTGAGTGAATACATTGATTGTCCTAAGAATCAATTTTTGCTTTTGTAATCACAGGCACTTAAGTTAAATAATACAGAATTATTGAGATGTCGCATCAGAGTTGGTGTAGCTCGTGAAAGGCGAAAATATACCTCCAACAGAAGGTAGTTTACACATAGAATGAAACTGTTTAAGAACTTGCCTATTGTTGCTGTCTCATTACAACTTTTCCTATCCAATAGCATTGATCTAAATTTCTTACAAAACATGTCAATTTGAATTGGAGAACATTTCTGTTTATTTCACTGCATTTGCATATGTTGCCATGTCTGGTGTGAATATACTTGTTCAGGGTATTTGGACGATCTTTAAAAAACAAGTTTGTGGTCATGACATTTTTTAAACTTTGTTTCATATGCTTCCTTTTCAACCTCATGAGAAGGAAATTTAAACAGATTTGTTCATCATAAGCTGATCCCTTTATTAGAAAAAAAAATAGAAATGTTTTTAATTAAAAATATATTACTTTTAAAGCACAAACAAAGGAGCCTATAATCTCTTATGTTGTCTCATTTCAAGATCTTGTGATTATGCTCTCTTCTCTTTGCAGTTTCCATGTTAATTATTTTAGCAACAAATATCAAGGTAGTGAAAGAATTCAGCCGGTGAGATGTTCAGAGATTTCAGAAGATTGTGAGCAAGAAACTGAGGAAAAAGACTCCAAAGCTGTTCAGACAATTGTAAGTGTTAAAATAGAGAACACAAAGACATTATCAAATACCTATACCTGAATACACAATTATTATGAGTTTTTATAGATGCACTACAATTATTAGGCTTAAACAGAGGATATTTTGTTTATTATAAAATAAAGATCACATGGCTATAATAATAAAGCAAAATGCATTATTCTGATTCTCATAATCTCCCCCTCAATTTGGAGCATATAGATCATATGTGCGCCAAGCTTGCTACAAGTGTATTCAATTCTTGGATTAGACCCTTTACAGATTTGATAAAGACATCTGTCACTTGGTCATTTGTGTTGACAAAACTTGTACCAACATCTCTTTTGATGAAACGACAATCAACCTCTATTCTTTGGTTCTCTTATGAAACCTATCAAATATGTTATATAATGTATTTTCTGAAAATTTTCAGCCAAAAGATCAAGCTACTTGGAAGGAACAAAAAGCTACTTCGAAGACAATATATGCTAGAAATTTGTCTTATAGTGTGGAGAGGGATGATATGTATGTATTATTTTTTGTTCTGGTGGTTAATAGTTATTTTGTGTATGTTTTTCTAATTTCAAAATTGTTCAGGGAAATTCTTTTCAAAGAGTGTGGAGAAATTGTTGATATTCGTCTACAAAGAGATCATGAAGGGAGGTCAAGAGGCTTTGGGCATGTTCAGTTTGCAACTACAGAAGCTGCACAAAAGGTAGGCTTTGTGACCTTATGTAGCCTTTGCAAATCATTTCAGAACTGCATCATGATTTCAAATAGTTGTACCTTTGGAAGAAACAATTCCACACAAATTTCAATTGTGAAGTTTTAACAATTGGTTTGTTGAAATATTTTTCTCAATTGTTTTTTTATAGAATTTTTTTGAATTTAATTCCTGATGCTAGTTGCTATTCTTGTACTTATTTGTGGTTGAGGGAGGCGCTTTATTGTTGGTGATATTATTAAATGTAAAATTTAGGGAAGAGAGAAACATAAGTTGAAACCATGTGTTTTTTAGACAACATGTATCCTTTATTTATATTGATAAAAAGGAAATAATACAATAAATAGAGGAACTGATAACTGTTAGGCAGTGAGTCCGCTGGACCATTATTATTTTCCTAAAAATCTGTTGCTATGTTATATGCAGATATATTTCCTTCAGCCAGCCTAATAATTGCATATATTTAGGATTCCTAATTTTGGTTGTAAACAATCAGGAATTAGGATCAACTATCACTAATAGTGGTAAATGCTATGTATTATTTAAGGAGATGAATAGTGAAAAGAAAAGGGCAACGAGAGAAAAACCAAATTTCTGACATGTTATCACGAGCCTCCTTTTGAGCCTCCTTTGACATAGACATGACCTTTTCCAATTTAGTGTTTGCACTTGCTTGGTACCTCCCCTTTGTGTTTTTTTTTTCTTTTTGTGTTTGGCCCTTGCACCCTGCTTCTTGGACCGGTGTTGCTCCATTTCATGCTTCTGTTTCTGTTCTTGGTTCTTCTTTTTGGGCACTTGCTCTTCTCTCTTTGTTTTCATGACTACGGAGAATCTTTGTATCCGCTTTAACGTTAAGAACTATGTTGCTTGGGAGTTTCAATTCAAGATGTTTGTGCGAGGGAAAGACATGTGGGGTCATGTTGATGGGTCCTCCTCTAAACCCATGACCACGTCTGAGTTGGCTATTTGGGAATGCTCAGGTTATTTCTTGGCTTTTGGGTTCCATTGAGCCTCTAATGGTCAATAACCTGCATTCATTTTCTATTGCCAAAGACGTGTGGAATTATCTCAAACGCGTTTTCAATCAGGATCATTCTGCCAAACGCTTTCAATTGGAATTGGACATAGCCAATTATAGTCAAGCTAATTTCTCCGTTCAAGAATATTATTTTGGTTTCCTAAACTTATGGGTTGAACACTCTGCCATACTACATGCTGTTGTTCCAGGAACCTCTTTGGTTGTTGTTCAAGAGGTTTATGAGGTCATTAAACGGGACCAATTTCACATGAAGCTTCGCCCAAAATTTGAAGCTGTATGTGCTGCTGTTAGGTTACTTTATGCCAATAACCTAATCAAGACTCTCTTCTCACCACAACTCTCGAATAAAGAATGGAAAAGTATGTATATATGTATTAATGATGAATGAGTGGATCAGAATACAAGAATCATCCCAAGGAAGCCTAACCTTCCTCCTCTGGAAACTATCCAGTCTGAACAAATTCCCCGATACCCCTCTCCCCCTACTTAGTTTATTATTTATACCTTCTCTCTCTTCTAACAACTATAACATATTTCTCTCCTTACACGTGTCTCACACGTGTCTAACTCATTCTCTTTTATTCCTAACATTACTCCACCCCTCAAAATCAACCTTGTCCTCAAGGTTGAAGTTAGGGAACTGTTATTTGCCGTAATGCTCCTCTTCCCTTCCCAGGTGATGCCCTCCAATTCAAGTCTGGAGGCTTGGGTGTTGGCAAATCCTCCTCCAATATCTTCCATTCTTCCTGGATTCTAGCAACTTCCAACATTCTGCTCCTCGAATCCTCCACCGATGTCTTCCATTCTTCCTGCTCAATCTCCATGCTCAACTGCCACCAATCTACTTTCATTTTTCCCAGGGATGCCAAACAGGTAGCTCCTAAATTCACATCCAAACCTCCCGACTCAAAGAGATAAAGTTTGTCTCTGATTTCTAATCTCTTCATCTCAACAATATATTCATTTCCAGTGCTCAATATGTCCATTTTGCTAACAGACTCACGTAGTCCACTCATCATCGCCCCCCAAACAGTATCCCAATCAGTCACCACATATGTAACATGATCTGGAACTGAATCCTGCCCAAAAAAATTTCGGAGAACCTTAATTGCATGTTTGAGATGACCCAAAGAGCTCCAGCTTTGACCATCTATGGCTACTTTACCAACTTCTAATGCAATAAGGGCAGGAACCCCAACTGCGTTCCTAACATTACAAAACATAAAGTAGTGACCTCTAGTGTTTCTCCTCACATTTGTTGCTTCCAAGTAGTCCCCAGCATAATCCCAAACTTCACTAGGAAATTCCAGAACCACTGTATTTAGAGTTCCATAACTAAAACGCTTCCCCGAAAAACATTTCCATTGTGGCAAAGGTGGGTACCACTGTATAGTTCCAGCCTTCAAACTGCCCAGTAAAACAGTAACAAGAACAGTATCACCAAAGAAATCGTTGTTATTTACTGTAGAAACTTTGATTTTATAATTTTGACCAGGCTCCTTGATATCATTTGACACCTTTGTTACAATGTGGTTCAAGGGAATTGTGATTCTTTCTCCCAGATACTCAACAACGAAACTGTGACCCCTTATAATCATACCATGATCTCCTCCAAAACTCCTATACACTTCATCGTGATTCCAATCGGAAAGAGAAACATTATTAAGTGAAGCAGCACAATCATGCTCCAAGTGAGTGAAGTGCCAATCCCTAACCCTCCTCTCCTGAGAGCTCAAAATATCCTCATCAAGCTTTCTTTCCACCGAACTGTCCCTTTCGGAATTAAATGGTCTATTTGCCGAATTGTTTTGTTTGGTTTCTTTGTCATTGCGAAGGCAATCACTGTTCATCATTGTCGACCCAAGATCGAACGGATCACCAATCAACGAATAAGTATCTGATCTTCGCTCAATAGCCCCCACAGCCTCAACACCATTTATAATGCCAGCTCCAAGATCGACGGAAACAGAAAATGAGTGATCTGGTTTTCCCGATGCTTGTGGCACCGAATTTCCCAACTCCTGGAAGTCCTTGTTGACGCTTCCCTCCTGTCGCTCCGCTGCCAGCTCCTCACAAACGGTGTCTCGATTCAGTTCGCCGAACCTCCGCGTCAGCACTTCCGTGAATATCTTCCAATTTGGATGTCGGGTTTTCTTCCGCCAGAAACGAATCCAATAGTAGCTCGCGCCTCTCTCCATACAGGTATATACCAACTTCATCTTCTTCCTCTCTGTCAAGTTCTGTAGATCGAAAAATTTCTCTGCCTTCGCGATCCAGCCCATGGGGTCCACTCCTTCGAATGTTGGGAGTTTAATGCGCTTCGTCCCGCTACTTTGCACGTCTCCTCTGTCCTCTTCCACTTCGTCCTCCGACTTCTCTGGTGGTCGCCGTTTGCGTTCAGCGTTGACGGAATCGCGACTCCCTTCGGAGCTCCGACGCTGGTTCCTTCTTCTCCCACGGTCGCGATTAATGTTTCGTCTTCCACGGTCGCGACTCCCATTTCGAGCCCTTCCTCTCATCTCCTCTCGAATCTCTTCCAACATGGCTTCCATGGACTCGAACTTTCCTTCCCACTTTTCCTCCAGTGCATTCATCTTGTTCTCCATCGTGCAACTCCTCCGATCTGGATCCGGCAGGTCGGACCAATTTGTTAGGTTACTTTATGCCAATAACCTAATCAAGACTCTCTTCTCACCACAACTCTCGAATAAAGAATGGAAAAGTATGTATATATGTATTAATGATGAATGAGTGGATCAGAATACAAGAATCACCCCAAGGAAGCCTAACCTTCCTCCTCTGGAAACTATCCAGTCTGAACAAATTCCCCGATACCCCTCTCCCCCTACTTAGTTTATTATTTATACCTTCTCTCTCTTCTAACAACTATAACATATTTCTCTCCTTACACGTGTCTCACACGTGTCTAACTCATTCTCTTTTATTCCTAACAGCTGCACTCTTAAATCGGAACCCACTCCACTCTTTGGAGGTATGTGTTGGCGAACATCTTTGGGAAGAACGTCTTCTTACTCAGGCAGCTTTGTCCTGTGACTCTTCTGTTTTGGAAGCTATTGTTGCCAATACTGCCTAAGATAAAAGCAAAGGTCGTGATACACGACAGGTTAATGATATTCGTGCAAACTGTTTGGTCATATTCTCGCTATTGCACTCAAAAGTTTTGAAACTATTGTAAGCAACATGGTCATATCATTACAGACTGTCCCACTCGACCACCATGGTGTTTGGTTCTATCATGAAAGAAAAGAGGATAGGCAATGTGTAATGTTGACTGGTTGTTACATTGATGGGGACGTGACCATGAGCAAGGGAAAGGATGTACTTGAAGGACTTGCAGAACTTATGACAAGGGCCAAAGTAAGGAAAGCAAAGGAAGCTCTTCAACAATTGTTGTTCATATTAATGGAATACAAGCCTAAGATTCAAGGAAAAAAGACCAAGTTGGTTAATTGTGTATCATGAACCATTTGGAGGAAGACTAAAACACCACTTGGCTGCTCTATTTTTTTCTTAAGTAATTAGTTTGTTCAAATAATAGCCCAATCCTTTGTAAAATTGGCTGACCAAATTTTGTTTTGGGTTAATCAATTAATGGGCTTTATTTTGTTTTATTTCAAGTTGTAATAAAGGCTCACTTGGCCACTTAGTCATCAGCCTTTGAAAAAACTAAAATTTTTTGTGACTTTTGGTTGCCACAAATTGTAGTTACAATCAATCATTAACTCTTTTGATTATGATGGCTAAAGCTTTAATAAGCTTAACCATTTTCATCAAAGAAGACTAGTGAAGCTTTTCTGCAGAATATTAGAGTCTTTTACTCTTTTATCTTAGTGAGAGTGATTGTCCTAAGTTCTTGAGTGATTCAAGAACCCTTGACTGTATCAAAGGACTTTCCATCTTTTGTGTGTTGCCTCCCTTGAAAAGAGTGATTCTTTCCTTTCATTTTTCATTGTCACTTCGTTTTTCTTTCTTCTGTCAAATTATAGAAACTCAATTTTGTCCAGTTTATCTCGTAGTCATAACTTATGTTTTACATGCCCAAATTAATTGAACTTCAAAACGTGAGCTTTCACCTCGTTTTGGAACCACCCCAATCAGAGTTTTGTAGCTCGAGATATCAATGTTTCTAAAATTTTGTTTGAGAGGAGTGAAACACATCATGGAGGAAATAATGAATGTAACTGAAGGGAAACTGGAGAACATGGGGCTAAAACTAGGGAACATGGAGATGTCCATGCGGGGATTGGAAATGATACGCAAAGATGTACAAGAACTGATGAGGATGATGTGAGGGCGAGCCCAACAACTAGATGGAAATTCGGATGGAAGTCAGGGGTCTGTTAACGAGAATTGGAGAAGGAGAAGGGAGAGCTCGGAGGAGGAACTGGATGAAGACTGAGGAGACGCCCAACCTAATTGGGTAAAAGGGGTAGAACTACCCACTTTCGAAGGGTTTGATCATTTGGGGTGGATCTCAAAGGCAGAGAAGTTCTTCGAGTAGCAAGGTGTGGCAAAGGAGGAAAAGGTGCGCCTAGCCGACATCAGTATGGAGGGTAGCGTTGGCTGCTGTTTCAGAGCCTGGAAGGAGAAAGCCAAGAATCGTTCTTGGGAAGGTCTGAAGGGAGCAGTGGTGATGCGATTTGGAAAACAGAACGGGGCTACCATCTTTGAAAGGGTGGCGACCAGTAAGCAGTCGGGGACAGCGGAAGAATACGTCCAAGCCCCAAATGGGAGAGGACTGCCGAATCCAAACGTGAGAAAACTGTCGGAACCGAACGGGCTAGTATTGCCGGATCCTAACGTGTGAGGACTTCCAGATTCAAACGAGAGAGAACTACAAGATTCGAACGGAAGAAGACTGCAGGATCCGAACGGGAGAGGATGGTCAGATTCGAACCAGAAAGGATTGCTGGAACCGAACGGGAGAGGACGGACGGACTCGAACGAAAGAGGATGGTTGGAGTCAAATGGACGAGGAGGGTTGGATCATTGGGAGAGAAGCGTGATGGAAGGAAGAATGAAGGCTTTGAAGGGAAGGGTGGATGGGAGAATCAATGCCCCAGAGAGAAGGATGGATTCAGTGAAAAGGTGGGCCAGCGAACAGAAAAGGGGCCTTGCAATTCTTGATACACCTACAGAGGGGAGAGAGTTGTTTGAAGTATGGAAAGACATCAAAGACCATTTTCTCAAGGCCTACGATTCTGGAAAAAAGATGACCAAAATGAAGGAAGAATGGGAGTCATTGGAGGAGGAATTGCCACCACCCAAGCCTCCAAACCTGAATTGAAGGGCTATAGCCAATGGGTTCCCTTCATATGATAACACGAGGATGAAAAGAAGCCATGAGATCAAGCTACCCGGTTCCAACCTTGAGGACAAGGTTGTTCTGCAGCGGGGTGTAATGATAGGGTATAAGGTAATAGATGTTGTTAGGGGTTGGAAGGTATATGAGAGAAGAAGAAAGTATATGAGAGAAGAAGGGCACCGAACGGTGGAAGGCGGTGAGGAAGAAGAAGAAGGGCATCAAACGGTGGAAGGCGGGGAGAGGTCAAGCCGAACGATGGTAAATAGAGCTATATCCTAGGAAAATATTCAGTATAAGTTAATTATGGTAAATAGAGCTATATTCTAGGGAAATATTCAATATAAGTTAATTATAGTAAATAGAGCTATATCCTAGGGAAATATTCAATATAAGTTAATTATAGTAAATAGAGCTATATTCTAGGAAAATATTTAATATAAATAAAGTTAGACGCTATTGTTTAGGGCATGCTTTTGATTATTGAGTTTTGTTGATAGACGGCTATAGTCCTGTGAGGGAGGTTATGCTCCCAGTTTATGAATTTACTTAATATGCTCACTGCAAAGGTGGTGTCAAAATGAGTCGCAATGAGGTGCCAACGAACATTTTATATCTCCAAAGACCAAAATAAGGTTCTCCTTTATCAAGTACAAGTTTGACACTTGGATCTATTGGTGTGTCTACAAGCTTAGTATTTATCATCCTTATTTCTTCTAGAATGTCAAGAGCATATTTTCTGAGATATCACCAAACCATCTTGGATTGTGTCACTTCTATACCAAGAAAATACCTCAAGTGTCCAAGATGTTTTGTATGGAACTTCTGAGAACATTTTTTTTAGTTATACAATACCCTTATCACTACCTGTGACAACAATATCATCCACATAAACAGTTAGACAAATACATTCTTGGGGATAATATTGATAGAGTACTTAATGATCAGCATCACTTCCTATCATTCCAAACTGCTGAATAATATATAGTTCGAAAATGCCCAAACCATACACGAGCTGATTTAGCTTACCAGCTAGCCATTTGTATCTCCCAGGATTTGATTCCGGGGTTTGGTACAAATGTGACTCTTCAATTGCGTTAACAAGTCTGTCACACATCCTATATAACACTAACTTTTTAAGCCATAACATATATCGGACTAATGGGAAATTAACTTACTGCTTAGTTCAGAACATGGCCGCCTATTAGATTGACATTGTTTTTTCTGGGATTTCTTATATATTGCCTGTTTTGCTGTATTTCATCATCTGCTGTCTATGTTTGCTGAACCCCTGTTCTATGCAATGACATTGAGCTGAAAATAATTTTTCTTTTGTACATATAGGCTCTTGGGTTGGATAATAAAAAATGGTTCGGACGATGCATCAGTGTTGGCATAGCTCAAGAAAGGAGTGAATATGCCTCCAATAGAAGGTAATGTACATTTATAATGAAATTGTGCTGTTGTCTTTAGTTGACAAAATTTCCCACTTAATACCATCAGTGTAAATTTCTTCATAACGTTGGGTTACGGTGTCTAGTCATTTATGTATTATTTCTGTTAAGGTGATTGGATAAACCATGAATAAAAAGTTCTTTCATGACACAATTATCTTTATAAAATCGTTCCATCATAAGCTGCTTTTTTTAGCTTATATGAAATGGACTAAGTCCTTTTTTCTTCAGAAAGTTTATCTAATTATTAAAAGAAAATTATCAATATTTTTTAGTTATACAAGCATTATTTTAAAAGCACAGATAAGTGAGTCTTAAATCATTTGTATTTGTTCATTTCTGTATCTTGTACTGATATATTTCCTTCGCTATTTCCTTGTTAATAGTTTTAGCAACTGGAGCAATTCATTCAATAAGCGCGAAAGAATCGATCCCATCAAAAGGACATGGAGTTCAGAGTCCTGTGAGGAAGATATCGAGGGAAAAGCCGTAAAAGATCCTTGGAAAACTGTATGCATTTCAGGATGCAATTGCTTATGATTGTTGAATGTTCATTTCTTATGAGTTATTGGAGGTATAAAGTGGACTTGTTTGAAATGATTAAGCATGTGGAGATGCTTGGTGCTGTTTCCATCGGAAAGAATGCTGTTATTGAGCAATATGCTCACCCCGTATAGTTTAAATGATCAAAAAACTTATGCATTATGTTATTTCCTGGAATTTGCAGTCTAGAATGTTGGCTACTCTGAAAGAAGAAAATGCTTCATCAAAGACAATATATGTCAAAAACTTGTCATACAGAGCGGAAAAGGCTGATGTGTAAGTGTTATTTTTCATGTAATTGATTATTGATTATTTTCTGTATGGATGTTTACAATTTCAAAATTGTTCAGGGAAAATTTTTTCAAAGAATGTGGAGAAATCGTGGAAGTTAGGCTACACAGAGATAATGAGGGGAGGTTAAAAGGCTTTGGACATATTACGTTTGCAACAGCAGAAGCTGCACTAAAAGTAAGTTTTGTGACCTTGTGTGGTCCGTACTAGTTAGAACTGCCAACAATATTTCTTAGATATTTGTACCTTTGTTAGTGTTAGGTTTCTTTTGTCAAGAAACCAATCTTCCACTCCTCACAGTACCCACTCACACACAAAAGAAAGAATATGAATGAATATTTCTTCTGTAATCAAAGAATGTAGGGTTTACAATCTTTCCTCAAGGGAGCACTCTCCCTCCACAGGACAACTTCCTGTCAAATACATTGAATATAAAAGTTACCTTCTACCAGACCCCCCTTGCCTCCTTATAAAGGCAACCCACTTCTAACTACCCAACAACAATTAATTCCTAAACTGTTTTCTCTGTCTTGCACCTATTTCCCATTATAACCTATCATATTATATCCTATCATTTAGGGTATGTTTGGCATAGAGAGGAAAGTGAAAGGAGAGAATAAAAGTAAATTTTAGGTTATTTGGTATGAAAGGAAATGGATATATGAGCGAAATACCCCTAATTAGTTGATGTGATAACTAATATTTTCATAAAATTTGATTGAAGAAAATACCTTTTTTATATGAAAGGGTTTTTATAGTGTAGAATAAAAGGAGTTATTTCTCTATTTAATTTTACGAAGGAGACTAAACAAAATGAAAAAGAAATAAAAGAATGTTGAATAAATTCATATTATTCACCATTGTTTTATTCATATGCCTATACATATAAATTGAAAATAAAAAATAAATTATAATGAAAAAAAGTTTAATATTCTTAAAATATTTTTCTCTTGCCAGTGTCTGAGGATTATATTTATTAACTTTCCAAATCCTTTCCTTTTTTTCATTTATATTTTTATGTAAAAAATGTTGCAAGTATCTTAAAATAAAAACGTTCTCCCTCCCTTGTAGTATGCAACTCAAAGCCCACTCCATACAATAATCACAAACTTCAAAATCTTCTCCCTGATCAGTTCCCTTTCTTCCCAGCATTGGAGGGATTATTCTTTTCCTGTTTTTCTTTCCTTCACCTTTATATACTTTTCAGGTGCTGTTGACTACGTGCATCATTTGAGCCTATGTCTTTGTGAAGCAATTAGTTTTTAACTGATGCAGGGCTGAAATTGATATTTCTTGGCTTGTCTATGTTGTGCATCATCATCTTGTGTACTCTTAAGTTTGTTGAAACCCTATTCTGTGTGAAGATAATGAGATGTGCATCATTTTGCCTTTGTATTGTTAGGCTCTTGAATTGGATAATACAGAGTTGTTGAGACGTTGCATTGTAGTTCAAATAGCTCGAGGAAAGGGTGAACGTACCTGGAATAGAAGGTAATCATCATGCATAATAAAACTGTTCAAGGGCATGCCTCCTACTACTGTTTTTTAACAATTTTTCCTGCCTAGTAGCATGAATGTAAAATAATTCTCATGTGAGTTTGCAGCATATGGGGTGCTTGGATAAGCTTTGAAGAAAAAATCAGTCATGATATAATGTTCTTTCCTTGCCTTTTCTCACCGTTTTTTTGTTAATAATGATATTAATTGTAGCAACTCATTCCAAAAGCATGAAAGATTTCAGCCCATGAAGGCTACAGAGCATTCCGAGGACTGTAAGGAAGAAATTGAGGAAAAAGCCCACGAAAGTCCTCATGAAAGTGTAAGCATTTCAAAATACATTTACTTAAGCTTGGCGAAAGTTTATCTATTATATGACTCGTTGGAGTGTGTAACTGTGTCAAAGAAGTTAAGATGCAAATGAGGCAGCTTTTGAGTGAATGATTAAAATTGTGTTAGTTATCAAGTAAAGAAAGAAATAAGAAATTGAGGATACTATGGTGAACTGAATTTCAGTTTACTTCCTGCCATTTTGAAAGTCTCAACCTATAAAATACTCAAGGAAGGCCCTATCATGGTCAGAAACAATAACTTTTGGATAAACTTGACAACAGGAATTTCCTGCTTTGGAAACAATGATTTGGTCCTGTTTAAATGGACTTTGTTTCAACAAGTTTCTTCTGAAGTGATTGCTCTGCGATTTCTTAGGCAAAATGTGATTCTGAAATTGAGAATACAACTTACACTCGCTGGGAATGACAAGATCAGATGCTGATAGCTTGGCTTCAACCTTCTGTCTATCTCTTTTACCTCAAGTTATTGTCTGCATGCACCTTTGGAAGCATTTGTAGAAGAACCATAATTACTTTCAAGCTCACAGAAGCTAAATCTCATTTTTCCGAACTGAATTAAGGAACATGGAGAAAGGTGATTGTTCTGCCACTTGTTGAAGGTCTTGCTTATATTAGGTCATATTTCTATTCAAGAAAATGGGTGTTGTTGTGGATGGATTATCCATTGAGTTGAGTATGAACCTTTTGTCACACTTGTTCATAGTATTGGTCTTATTGTTAACAATTCTTGGTTGTTGGTTGATTCACCCTCATTGCTATCAAATGGAAGCAATGGAAAAATTTGTGGTGGTTTTTTCACAAAATGCCATGCAATGGCACTAGCATAGTAGGTTGCAAATGGTGACCACTAGACACATGGCATTGGTGGTGAACATGTGGGCATGAAAAAATTTACAGTTTTTTTTTTATAAAACAAAGACACAAGAAATATGATAGGGACTTGGGTACATGTGTTGCTTTAGTCCCACGTTTGGCAGTTTCAGTAAGTGAGTTTATGCTTCTCTTAAACTCACAAAACCAACTTATAAGATGAGATATGCACTTCATTTATATACTAAGATTTGGCTTGAAATCCGCAGTCGATGTGAAATCTCCAACATACCTCTAGCATTGAAGAATAAACATCTCGAGTATAGGATTATATATTTGTGAGTAGTCTAGTAGGAATTTGACTAGAATATGCTTTGAATAGCTTTGATACATCTTAGTGAGTTTATGCTTAACTCAACCTAACTAAACTGACTTATAAGGTGAAGTTTGCATCCCACTTATTTATTATAATTTGGCCTAATCTCTAATTAATGTGAGATCTCTGGGAGGAAGTATGGGATAGTCAATGGAATATTTAAGTGTTTAGTTCTCCCTCCTTAACAACTAGGTTTCAAGGGTGAGTTTCCTAAGTGCTTGTTAGTTGATGTCAATGTCTCAGAAAGGGATGGAGGGTTTTAGCCAATGTAGAAGTTGAGTAATGTAGAGTGAGCTACCTCAGCTCTTACAGCCAATGCTATTATAGGACTTGGGTATTATCCTTATCGGAGGCCGGGTAAGAATAGAAGACAAGCACAAAAGTTATATTTCGTGCATGCTTGTGTTGGCGTTGTAACTTAGGATCATCTTGTGTTTGCTCTTTTTGTTTGGTCCAATAACAGTATCTTTTGTTGTTATAATTTCTGTTTCAATTTTCTATTTTATATTAGAAAAGAGAAAGAAATACTTTATCTCTTTTATATATTTTAAATGATACATAATATGTAGACATTAGTGGCAAATTTGTTGAAGATTGCATGCCTTGTTTCTTTTATTTCAGACGTTATTGTTTTGTTATCTTTTTTAACTTTACATTTAATGTCAGATTTTATCTTCCCTTCAATCAAGGGATTCTACTATTTTTCCTCAAACATTCATCATACCTTGTTATCATTACAAAAATAAGAATCATATCTTTATAATTGCAGATATCAGGAACATATCTTCATTCTAAAAAATATCAATATCATAGATGTATTATTCCAGGATCTTATCTTTATTGTTAGAGGATTTCAAATGTCCTCTATTTATTGAATTGATTTCTTTTGTCAATATAAATAAATAAATCAGCTCAATGCTTCTCTTTTTCTTGTATTTATTATGGTAGTTAGAGTCTCTCGAAAACTGTGTTGACCTAGTGGACCTACTATCTTTGGAGGGATTTTTTTGAGTCCATTTCTTCCAAGTTTGCATACTATTCTGGCAACATCTTGGGTGACTTTTCCAGTGACCCTGTTTTTCTCCATCAACCACAGGGTAGGGATCACATTGTGCTGATCAACACCCATCCATAGAAGGGTCCAAAAAACCAAGCAATGCACTCACCGACACTTGAGGATCGACCACCTTTCACCCAGATTCTGAGAAAATGGATTTCAGCACCAACTCAGCGTCCCAATTAGATGAAAAAGGTCACAATTTCACTTTGGGCTTTCAGAGTCTGGATATGGTTCAGGGGGTTGTGCCACAGATTCGGTCTCACTGCCAGTCCTGAATCTGTCCCAACAAAGGTCGAAAACAATAGGTAAATATCGATACTAAAGTGTGCAGTGTCGAGAAGTCCACTACCCACAGCTCAGTCAAACATGTTTTCCATTCTTATGAAAAGTGTGCATGAGTTAGGAGTGAGGCTTATTCCCTCTATACTAATGACACCCAACATCTATACAATGTTTGCCAAGATCTTTTGACACTACTTGCTTCATGCCGATTTGATGTCTGCTTGGGTAGATTCTTGCTGCCTTACATGATTATGACTTTCTACCTCCATCTACGAATGTCAAAATAGAACTTGAGAACTGCACTGCCTTACATGATTTTGATGAGTTCCTAGCACCATCAACAGATGTAAAAAAAGAATTTGAGAACTGCAGTATATTTTTTATGACTTCAGCCTTGTATGACTTGCTTCACGAATATGTGGTTACATGTGATCTGATTCTAGAATCACCAGTAATCCTATCTATGACTTATGTTTCTTCTATACTCCTCCGCATTACCCCAAAAGTAAATATGGAGACGCTAAACTCTTCTGCTGGTACACTAATGTTATATCACTTCCACATCTTACAACACAACTTCAAGTTGCAGCATCAATTTCTTGTTAGCAAATTGATGGTCCGTTACTATTTGGATTAATTTGAGGGGGAAATCAATCAGGATCCTGTTTTAATGTTTCCAATTAAATGTTGATTGTAATCTGTCTATTTTAAATCAGAAATATATGTTCATTATATTACATAAGTATGGGAATTAGAATAATTGTGACATTATTGCTATTTATGGTTGTAAATATTTTTATAATATTTATAGATAGAATGATGATCAATGGAAGGGGCAGATAAACAGAAATTCTGACATCTAGAACTTGTTGATCAGCACGTCGGTCAAAAAACTGCTGGCTCGTAACCTCCCTACTCGTATGTCCTTCAGTTGTGAGTTATTCAGTTAAGAAAACAAGTTCATCATTCATATAATTCTGGTGCAACCAAAAATGTTGAGTGACCCTTACTTTTCTTTGACATTTGGGTCCTAGTTGAGTTTGTTCTACATTAGGGTTAACTTCTTTGTCACATTTATTAATGCTTTTCCTTGGTATACTTAGGTTTTCTTAATGAAAACCCGTTCTGATATTTTCTGTCTTCCAAGACTTTTCATGTGAAATTCAAAATTACCTCTAATTAAATTTTTATGCACGATACTTGCAAATATTTGTCCTAATTTTAGTCTTTTCTAACCTCTTATGGAATTCTACACCAAGGATCTTGAGTCCACACCACAATAAAATGAGGAGCCTAAGTATTCTATAAATGTTTCTTTCCTCCTGTAACACACCACACAATAACAATGTTTTTCTTTCTGTCTGAATTCTCCCTGTCTATTCAGCTATTGGAAACTATTTGATCATATGCTTTTTCCAAGTCACTGAAAACCATATGGTGGCTCGCAGGTTTTAGAGTAAATTATACCAGCACCCCTTAAGGTGCAGAAACATAATTTCCAATATGAATATGACCATTATCTTGTCTTGTAATGTCATATCTGAATCATTTATATACGTGTTATTTCCTGGACTTTTGTAGCCTAAAACGCTAGCTAATCTGAAAGAACAAAATGCTTCACCAAAGACGATATTTGTTGGAAACTTGTCACATGAAGTGGAACAGGCTGATGTGTATGTATATTTTTAATAAAGATGCTAATCAATTATTTTCTGTACATTTATTCTAAATCAAGATTGTTCAGGGAAAATCTTTTCAGAGAATGTGGAGGAATTGCTTATCTTCATCCACATACAGATCATGAGGGGAGGCCTAAAGGCTTTGTACATGTTGAGTTTTCAACGGCTGAAGCAGCACAAAAGGTAAGCTTTCATGACCTTGTGTTGCAAATCATTTAGAACTGATAATAGTAAGTGAATGGCAGTTGTTATTCTGTAAGCAACAAGGCCATATACTTTGTTAGCAATTTGTTTATTGAATCTTTCTTATATAACATTTTCAATTAAATGTTGGTATATGATTGCTATAGTAAAGCGAAACCTTGTGCTTAGTTGCGTTGAGGCCTTATTGTTGTTGGTTTTGTTAAATTGTGCAATTTTGATGATCATGTTATCAGATGGTTGCTTCAAGAAGTGTATAATCTTATCTTTGGAATACAATGTTGGATTGACATCATAAATCTACACACACACACAAATATATATATATATATATGTATGTATGTATGTATGTATGTATGTATAACAAAATTTTTTCACATTCATTTCTTTTAATTTCAAAAAAAATAATCTTTTTTCTTCTAGGTTGAGTTTAGAGAAGACTTCTAAATGAGAGTTTGAATTCATGGAAGTAAATTTGAAGAGATATTTATGAGTGAAGTTGGAGCAGAAAGTTATAAACAATTAAATATATAGAACAAATTGAGAATTTATTATCTTTTTTAATTAAAATGGTCATAGTATTAGTATGACCCCTCCTATGTTATATGCTATGCGTAAATTTTGAAATCCATATCTAAAATCCATATCTAAACCACTCTATGCTTCTACAGCAACAACTAACAAAGTCCATGTAATTTTATGACAAATCATGTATATGACCACAATAATTCGGGTGGGAAAATTTGATAGGGCTATAATTTTTTACTTACGTACTTTATTTATGAGGGTAAGAGAGGTTTAGAACTAGCAGAGAATTAATATACAAAAAGTACACTATATCTGTCAGCTAGGAGTCTAGGACACCTATGATTACTTTGAACAGAATGAATATAATTGGTATGCCACAAAACATAGTTTTTATAATAGAAAATAAGCAGTTTTTCTATTAAGTTCACCCAAACATTCTTAACTCATGCATTGTATATTGTTCTAGCCAGCTCATAGGTTGCAACTTCTATACTGCTTAACCTGGTCAATGGTAATTTGTTGTAAACCTAGTTAGTCTCAACTCTCAACTAGGTGCTCTTGGCTACATTCATCGTTAGAACCTTTGTCTTTGCATAACAATTAGTTTTGAATTTATATCTGTGCTTCATCATCATCTGTTTGTTTATGCTTATCGAAGACATTGAGCTGACAATCAATTTACTTTGGTATCATAGGCACTTAAGTTGAATCATACAGAATTTTTTGGACGTACCATTACAGTTGAATTAGCTCGAGAAAAAAACGATAACTACAGTAGAAGGTAATCTACATATCCAAAGATGCATAATAAAACCATGCAAGAGCATGTGCATGCCTCTTGTGTAAATCTGTCATTGTTTGGACTTTCCTGCCTAATTGCTTTAATGTGTATTTCTTATGAAATGGCCATTTTGAACTGGAAAACATTTTACAATCTTTCATTGTGCATTTGCATGGGTTACTGTCTCTTGTTTATGCTCATTTTGTCCAGGGTTTTTTGGATAAGCGTTGAGAAAAAAAAACACTTTCTTGATATAGCTTTTGTTCATCTTTTTTGAGATTTGTGTTCTATCTAATACAAGAATTAATTAAAAATGGACTTTTTAAAACAAATAAAGATGAGTCTTTAATCTCTCGTATTTATAGATATTTTTTATCTTGTATTATGCTCACTTCTTCCCTTTGTTGTTTCCATGTTAATAACTTTAGCAACAACTCATTCCAGAAGGGTGAAAGAATTCAATCTCTAACTGTATTTGTCAAGGGTTTTGATACTTCACTCGAGGAAGAAGAGGTAGTTTTTTTTTTCTTATCATTTTTTATTTTTTACACCACTCCCTGCACTGATTGCATGAATCTCTTTCTATTGACTCTTTGCTTGGTTTACCAGGAGTACTTAACTGTATTTAATGCCTACATTTTTCTTTCAGATAAAAGCTAGCCTGGAAGAACATTTTGGTTCTTGTGGAGAGATTACCAGGATATTGATTCCGAAAACTTATGATTCTGGTGCATTTAAGGGGTATGTGTTCTTGTTTTGATGCAAGTTAGTTTATAATATACTGTTAAATTATTGTTTTCTCAATATCATTCATCATCAGGACAAAATCTCTTTGTTTGCACAACTACTGAAAGTTATCTAGAGATAACTCGGGAATCTCCACACATATTCTGAGACTTATTTTATTCTAGGATAATGATACTTGATAATATTTTTTTAACAAACATTTTAATATTATTTACGTGTCATTGATTGGTCTAAAATTACTTCAGAATCAATAATAATAATTATAAATACCAATATGGACCAATCATAGAATGATTCATAAATACTATTCAAATATTATAAAAAAAAAATGTTGTCAAAAGTATTATTATGCTGTCTTAAAAATAAATATGCTTTTGGTTCTTAAAATATTGGAAAAATTAGAAATGGCCATGCTCAAAACTTTTGATATTGTTTGGTCATTTGTACTTTCAAAAGTCATTTGTTTCAACGTAGTTAACTTTTATCTCACATGACAAACAGCGTTTCACAGAGGCGTATGGACTGCTGACACAGCGTGTTACACGTCTGACTTGTGTTGGTTTTACTTCTTTTTTGGTAATAAAAAATTCATTTTTCAGGATCAATTTATGAATTTATTTCAAAAAATCAAAACTATTGCATTGGTTTATTTAAAAAGTTAAAACTATTGCATTGGCTTATTTAAAAATATTAAAACTATTGCATTGCCTTAGTCCACACTTTTCAGGATTAATTAAAAATAAAAAACCATTGTTAGAATGTAACCATTGCTGCAAAGAAAAAGAAAAAAGGGAAGACGAAGTTATGCTGGAGGAGAGAGAGTATGAAGTTCCAATGTAAAAGGAAAACCAAAAGGCTTGCAACAGGGTCATCTAATACAACAAACAAAAATTTATACGTGAATTGAACCTTTTCTAGAGAAAGGGTAAAAGGGAAATGCAAATTGATTTAGGCTAAGATATGGAATTTATATATAACAAGACATAAATGATAATTAAAACAAAAAAGAGTAAAGTTTATTTCTTTCATATTCAATGTAAAGGAAAATAGTAATTTGGAGAATCTCTTCTGAAGTTTCTCTGTGTGCAGCTTCTTCTCCTCCATTCCAGGGCCATCCCCAGCCGCAGTTTGTTGAATCATACCCTTTTTCTTCTTTACCTTCCACGAAACGGAAACAAGCAATTCATCTTTCAGAGCATCCAAGGTCTACTTCAAAGTGCAATATCACTATTAACCTCAAGTTTTAACCCTCCTTTGTTTCCTTCTGTTCCCGCCACACCATGCAAGTAACCTAGTTTGGAACAATGTCAAATCTTTGTAGCCAAAGAAAACCTTCTGAAAGTTGCTATCACCAACTCTTGGGCAGGCAAACACAACGGCAGTGATTGGGGAAGAGCGTCGCCGGAGATGCTGGTGGCAGCCGGAACCTTAGCCGGCGTCATTTGCCTCTCCCTCTTCATCCACGCAAGACGTGAAACAGGGCTCGCTGCCACCGTTTTTGTCTGACGTTACGTCGCCACTGAGGGCGCTTCCGGACACCACCACTGGTGCTACCGACGCTTCCATCACTCGTTCCACTCCCCTGCTGATGCTCGTTAACAAAAACCCTAGGCCCCAATTTCTGATTTCACAATCTCCTCACGTTTCAATTACAGTTCAATAGTTGCATTTCACAGATTGAATTTAATTAAAACGCTGAGTTTTACCAAATTTTTCATTTTAAATAAAAAATTAAAACCAACACGTGTCAGACACATGACACGCTACGTGTCAGCAGTCCAGATGCTTTCTAAAAACAGTGTTTGCAACGTGGGATAAAAGCTACGTAGAAATAAGAGACTAAAACCAATATGTTTTTAAAAATACTTCCAAATTGAAATAAAAAAATATTTATTATCCCTTTATTTTATTTTTATGTTACTGTATTTTTTAAAGTATCTTGTTTAGACGAATAGAATTAGGTGTTTGTTGAATATATTTATCTGTGATTGGAAAATTTGCAGGTTTGCTCTGGTAGAATTCAAGGATGTTGAGAGTGTGAAGACAGCTATAGATCTTAATGAAAGTGAGATGGGAGGTTATACCTTGTTAGTTGAGAAAGCAAGGCCTCGACGTGGTGGAAATGGCTCTAAAAATGGTGGTGGATGGCATTCTGGTGGTGGCTGGCATTCTTTGTTTTTCTCATGAACCCATATCTATTTTACTTTTCTACACTTAGCTTTTTGTCTGTTTACTCAATTACTTATAATAAACTCTCACAAAACTATTAATAAAAAGTTATTCAATGTTCAAAATCTTATTTTTCTGAGGCTCAAACTATTATTCAAATCTATTTTATTATGAATAATAATTCTTGATGATCTTATAAAAATATGTACGAATTAGTTATTCCTAATCACATTATTTATTTTATGTGATGAATATAATGTTTTCATGTTATCATAGGTTTAAGAGTAATATTTGAAAATAGAACCATAAAGTAGTAAAATAATAGGTTCATTGGATATCAAAATAACTAAAAAGATCTTCCTGATCAATATTTTAAATAGATGAAATAATTTGATTTAGTTAAACTTTGCATCGTTATAACCCAATTTAAAAGAAAGCGAAATTTAAAAAAAATAATCATAATTTAAAAGATAGTTTCTTAAAATAATAAATAAAATTAATTTTAATATTTTCACATATAAATGTTAAGACATGTATATATTTTTTTGCATTATAATTATTAATTTTAAAATTTAGTCTATTCTTATATTACCTAAATTTATTTAAGACATACTAGATCGAGTTAAAATTTGTCTCATTCAACTTAATTCATTAATTGTTTTATATGAAATTATCCATTTTACATAATAACTAATCCGTTAAATAGGTTCATAAATAAATTAAAATGGAGGGAAACATTGGTGAAATTGCCGAAAGCCAAAATTTCCCGCCATATATAGATAATTTTTTTGCACTTTCTCTCTCTTTCTCTCAGACGTGTTGGCGCTTCTCACTCAATGGCGAAGACTCGAAGAGGTGAGAAAGCAGCGAAAGCAGAAGCTGATGACAGTGGCGATGGCCTCGAAATAATCTCCGTCGGTTCACTCTACAAAGGAGCATGGGACAAGAAGTACTGGACTACCTCTAGGGTTTGATTCCATTCCCTCCTTTTCTCTTTCCCTCCATTTCTCACAATCGATTCCAATTCTTCAATTTCTTTTACTTTTCATCAACTTTTTGGGTTTCTTTTTCTCTCATAATAACCATCTTTGACGAAATTTATAGATTACTCGTAAAACTGCGTTGCGGTATGGCTTGTTTCAATTCAACAACTGTGCGGTGTGGAGTTGTTTTTTGTTCTGCTTTTGCAATGTAGTTGAAAATTGTATTTTGTTATGTTCTTAAATATCAAATATCATTGCATGGGAAATCGGGATTTGTGCGGGAGAAACAATTTGTTTTTGTTTATTTTTCTCTGGTGACTGATGTAATGCATTTTTACGTTGAGTACATTGCAGGGAAAAGATCGGTATCCATATCCTGTTGGTTATCAGGCTGTTCGAGCTTACAATGGGATCACTTTTAAGATGGAAATTTGTGAAGGTGTCAATGGCCCTAGATTTTTGGTTCGTATTTGGGCTTCTATGTGTTTTATTTATGTTCTAAAGTTTGATGTGATATGGTAAAGGTTCACATTTTGCTTTGGGTTTTATGGAAAATATTTAGTTGTGTACTGTAATGCAGATCTCTTCTGATGATGGGAGTTCATGTTCTGGGAAAACGCCTGACCAACCATGGGAGGAATTTCAGAAGAAAAGTTGCCCCCGCATCAAGATTTGGCATGGAAAGAGACTTTCACCTAGGATGGATGGCTTGGAGGTAGGAATCTGTGATGTTGACTAAATCATTTTGTAAAATTCCTGGTTTTTCTGGTTTTTCCAGAAATTTTCCTTCCTATCTTGTTGTATGTTACCATTTTTTTGTTTGTTATAATATGATATTTTATCCATACTATGCTTTCTGTTTCTTATATCTTACATCTTACCTTAGTCAATCACGGACAAAATAGACTCTTCATCAAAAATGATATTAATGTTGACTTTTAGGAGAAAGTAAGAAACAACTAGGATTTAAATGTTAAAATATAAAACTATATGTTTTTGCGGACTATGATCAATTTTCACATAAAAAAGGTTAGAGTGAGTAACCAGTAGCATGTTGTGTCCCCTGCATTCTCTGTCAATCATTTATGCTATATAACTGATCATAGGTACTATGCATGCAATGAAGACTAAACTGGGACAGTTCTTTTTTTGATGAATTTGGTTTTAAGGAAGCAATCTTTACATTTTGTCTCAACAAGTAAACTTCTGTTAACAGATAAAACCATTTATGAATCACTACCTTTCTTTTTTCTCTTAAATAAACTTTCTTCTTTGTAAAGATACCTAAGAACTTGTGTCCAGGATTTGTACCATTCTGGGTTGATCAATATCCTAATTCTCCTTTTTTCTTTTAATTCCTTTCTGTTATTTCACAATCACGCATATTTTATTCTTACTATATTGTTTTTAATATAGTTGTCTGTGGTGCATAGTGTATTTTATTTTATTTTCATCATATGCAGTTTTTTGGGTTCAAAAATCAGTCTATCCAGAGGTTGCTCCGTGAACTGGTAACAAATGTAAATGAAATAGCAGAACGGAGCTTGGTATCCCCAAACACCTATGAGGGGGTTGCTAGAGCAGATCATGATGATTGCTGCCCAAATGTAGGCACATATCCTGATTTACTACTTTACCTCGGAAAACCACACGTTACAAGGAAGAGAAGCAGATGTGAACTCAAAAACAAAAAATTAAATGTACGAGCTAGACCTCAGTCTCCAGAATTCATATGTAGTGAACCCTCAAATGTAAAGAACGAGAAGAGTTGTGGTAAGGGGAGTTCTACAACCCATTATGGTTCAGAAGTACCTGAGGTCCACAATCATATAAAGAATCTTCTTGAAATTTCTAATAATAAAGAAGTGGGAGCTATGCCTTCTGAAGGGACAACTGGTTTTCTCTTTTCTGAAAGTTGCAGGGCTAAAGAACTAACTGAAAACTTGTCCACAGAAGAACCTGTAAGCATGCCTTTAAACTTGTGATGTTCTAGTGAACACTATTAATTGTGAATATGTTGCTTCATAAAACACAATCTGTTGAGTGGTTATCATTAAAAACATGTTCTTTCCTTTTCTTGATCTTCATAAACTCAAAATCATAAAGTACTTGTAAGTGATATGTTTTATTTCTTACAACCGATTTCTTTTTTCTCTTGCTTGAAATATTTCAGATTCAGTTAAAAATTTCCCAGAGATAGGCAATAAATCAAATTTATGGTCCATTTTGTTATAGAAGAAAATATCTTAACTTCTTGCAGCTTCATAGGTCGCGTTATGTGGAGTTGAAGATGTCTAATTTGTTGGTGAAATCAGAAGACAATAAACTAATGCAGTCACATTCTAAGGAGTCTGTAGGTTGTATTGACATTGATCTGTGTGCTCCTGATACCCTAGATTTTGTGCAAGGTACTTGTATTTTGTTTGTACTATAAAACCTATTACTTTTCACTTTTAATGATTTTCAATACGTACAATCTTGTATCCTCATGCTCATTCAATTGATGGGTTGGAACACTTTTTGGCTAAGATGTTGGCATACTGAGTTATTTTACTTTTTCAATAATGTTTGGGGTTTATATCTAATTTTGAACCTTTCCAATTTGGGTTATCAAAGTTGGGTGATACTGCTTAATAACTTTGCCGTTATTGAATAGTGTAGTGTATTCTTTGCAGAATGAGAAGTGTTAGGAATAAAATAGGAGAGAAGTAAAGGCCAAACGGGTAAGAGGAGAGAAGTAAGGGTCAAATGATATATATTAATACCGAACGATGGGGAAGAGAGACCGAACGGAGAGGACAAGAAAGGATGAGGAAAGCTAGACCGAACAATATTAACCGTTAAAGGCCGAACGGTAGTTTCAGTTAGGAAGGAATGCGGGAATGAAATATTTTAATTTGGCACTATAAATAATTTTCTTTGATTTCTGTTCAGGGGAGGATTTCATTTTTGAGTATAGATTAGACATATTAGCCAGTGGAGGGAGATAGGATTCCTTGGGGGAGATTACACTTGTAATTTTCTACACTTTACAGAATCAATAATACATACATACATGCTTTCATTTTTGTTGTTTTGAGTGTTTGAGTGAGAAGATAGCATAGATTTAGGTTACTCGCATAAAGTAACCTAACAGAAAGTGTGAAATGTTTTGTGGTATTGTCAAAGAAATGACATTTGTTGATTCCACTAATTTTAATACAATATTTATAAATTCATGGGTGGTCTCAAAAAACACATCTTGTAAAAAATTCTTAGAATCTTTTTATCACTATGTTTAAGCTTTTTTCTATTTATTAATATTAGTATTTCTTTATTCTACAAAACTCTCCTTTAATATCAGTTTTCTCTCATTTATTTTTTCTTCTCTATATTCCTTTTGAACCAAATCACTTACTCTAGTACACTGCAGAAAATACTCTTGATTCTGGCCCAAGTGAACCAGATAAAAATGCTTACATTAAGACAGCTTGTGAGATCACATCTGGAGAATTGTTAAATGCAGAGCATGAAAAAGTGGTCAAATCTAATTCAAATCGCTCTGAAAAAGGTGACTTTGGTTCAGCTGGCCATGATGTAGCAAACTCGATGATGTCACTTCTGCTTCCTCAGGCAGTTCCTCTACTGAGGTCTGTTTCAACAGATAAGGAGCTTATCATTAGTCCTGCAGATATGCCACCTTCTCAGGTCAATTCGAAGGACGAACATGATAAAGTCGGACATAGTTTGGAAGTAGCCTCGTCTGGTAAATATTACCTTATCTAGAATATTGTTTCTGAGCATTTGTTATTACTGCCTGTGTGTCAAAACATTTGATATAGTATGTTGTCATTTCAATCTACCTTTTCATTGTCATGTTTGTGCATTTATATATCCTTATGCATTATCAAAAATATGTTTATATGGCAGATGTAATAATGATAGAGGCTGCACAGGTGGAACATGGAGAGACGATACATGGGCATACAGACCCACATTCAGACACTCCTAATTCTGAACATATGAAGTGTATCGTTCCTGACAGTTTTGAATATAGTCAATGTGATAATTGTAAAACTAATCAGGAAATGTTATCTACTGATCTTGCCGAAGCTGGTAGATCTAGTTTCAATATAGAAGTGTGTTCTCAGCAGTCTATTGGTCATGACATGCCAAACATAACATCCACAAGTCATGCTTCTGTGATGGACTTTGAAGACATTCCTCAGAATTTTGATGTATGCATTCCTGAATCTGTTCTTGATGACATGTCTCTTGAGGATCGGGTTAGTTCTGGAAAAAGGGAGGATAAGTATATAGATGTGAAAGAAAATTCAGCACGTGTTAGTCTCAGTTATGCACAAAAGGATTCTCCAACTGCTCAGGATTTTACTGGAGGTAATGTGTTTATGATATTTGACATTGACAAAATTATTATAAATATAGCATATTGCGAAATAATTTTTCCGTCTATTTTGAACTGAGATTCATGTCAAGCTATGATGCTCTGTCCTCCGAAGTAGTTGTACCCATACTGGACGCAAAAATTGGTTTCTCTACTTAATGGTTGTGACCAAGCATAAATTGGTCCATGCAGAATAATTCGCTAGTAAATGAAACAAATTGCTGTTTCACTCACTCTTCAGAATTTGTGCCGTTAAATATGTTTTGCTCACTGCGTGAATACTAGGAAAATTGTATTTATATTTTATATGATATATTCTCCCACACACCTTAGATTTAGAAATTTTTTGTACCCTAATACCTGTATTGATAATGGTATTCATACCCCACGGTACACTGATCTTGAGCTATTGCAAACCCAACCCAATCACATGATCCAGCATCACTAGTGATGGTTGCGGCAAATTATAGCTTAATTGCGTTGGGACTGTTGCTTACTTGAATTGTTCAGTCTGATTCAGTGATTACCAATTCTTACAAATTGTATAACGCGATGCAGGTGTTAGCAATGCATTCTCTGGGGACAAATTTAAACTTTCTACTCCTCAAATGTCTACTACCAAAGACACTTTACATTCCTCGGAAGTTATTCTAGTAAACAATTCAAATGATAAACAACGTGAACCAGATGAGGCTGCAGGTTTGTGTGTTCAAACACCTCAAACTTGTAGGGATGTTCTGATTGGACATAGTAATCTAGTGGAACAAAGCCTAGCAACATCTCAGAATCCAACCCCGTTTGCTGAACAAAATAAGTGTCTTGGTACCAAAGAAGCTCAATTAATTTCAGAACCAAAGCCACTGCAAAACGAGGAACTTAAGAGTAATATGGGAAGCAGTGTTAAGTTTGTGGGATGTTACTTGCACCCAATGCCTGTTTCATCATTATTTTTGAGCACAAGAGAGGATGAAGTCCATGTTTGTGTCTTATGTGGCCAACTGACAGATCAGTACAGGACCTTGTTTACTTACAAGGTAGCCATTGCTGGACCAACACTAGGATGCCCTTCTGTCATGGCTCACAGCTCAATACTGTTACCCGATCCAAAACATATGTTCATAAAGGATGTAAGTTATTTTTTGCTTGGTCCAATCTCAACCGTTTCTTCCTTTTTTTTATTCTAAATGTTTGTTTGGATAAATGATCACTGACAAAATCTGTTTAGAGTACAGCTGTCATAACAGAATGTAACCTAGTTATACACTACTACATAGTAAGTGACAAAATCTTTCATCTTATGCTAGACTCTGGTGGAAACATCTGGGGTGCAGTTGACTCCTGGTGGACAGTATATTGTCTTAATAGGCAGCATAAAGACCCCCAATTGCAGGTTAAATGTTTCTTCATGCTTCAATTGATATTTAATATCCGTTTAAGTAGAATAACTAAATAGCGTGTCATCCCAGGGAAGGAAAAATTGATTGTTCTTGCTCAAAATGTACATCAGTCTTGTATGAGAAGAATGCATTGAAGATTGTCCAAGTAGAACACGGTTATGTATCAGTTGTAACAACATTGAAAACGGTTGACAATGCGCATTGTATATTGGTGTGTGAACCTAACCGACTTGTTTCTGTTGGAGAGAGTGGGAAACTGCAGGTGTGGGTTATGAATTCAAATTGGAGGTGATTTTAGTGACTCTTCTCACTCTTTAATTTCCTAGGGCCATTTATGTCCCTTTCGGAGTATCAATATTTAAAGTTTTAATTTATTTTAATCGACTTGCTGATTTATTGTACTTTTGCTTTTGTAGCTGTTAGCATGGATATGAATTCCCTTTGGTTTTCCTCTAAGATTGCATGAGAATATTTAGCAAACTGTGTTTTTGAGATGTTATGACAGATTGGTCTTGGTTTAAAAGCTTCCTAGTTTTTATTAAAGTTAATTTGCTCAGAATCTAAGATCTGCCATCAGTTTTGCCGACCTCTTTTCTAGAAGAGCAAATGCCACAATTTTATAGAATTTCTTCCTGTTTGTCAATGACGTCTGTGTTGCCAATACCCGTTAAATTGTTGGTTTTATAGCTAGCTTAATGTATAATATTTGGTTATCTTGCAATTGTGCTTGTGCATACAATTTAGCTTGTTCACTCTTTCATTCATATTTGGCAGTGAAAAAACAGAGCACTTCATTGTTCCAGCTGATGGCACGGCATCTCCTGGCATTGTGGACTTGAAGAAGGTTCCTAAGTCTACTCATTTAGTTGTTGGTTTTACTAGCTATGGGGAATTTAGTTTATGGTATGCTATCTCATTCACCTTGAAAGGGTTTCCCATTGTGTTTGCATCACTCAACGTGCTTTAAACCTCAAATGTTGCTCATATTAGTTCTGAAACACCTAATACACCAGTCATTCTCAAGGACTGTCGTGTTTTTTGGGGACCATGTTGACATTTTAAACATTCTCTAGACCGAACAGGTCTATGCCAAATTGTTCGGGAATAAATTTGGGGGTATTCATGTGGGACTTTTGCATTTTTACGAGATGTGTTATCAATTTATCACATTTGTTGCATGAATTCACTTGCACTTTTTGCCCATTATGTTGTCGGTATCGTTTAGGGCATTAATTAATGTTTTTATTGGATCTTATTTTCTTTTTTGAGTCACAAGTTATTTAGAACATGAATTTTGTCTGTTTACTTTTTCCATAATGACCCCCACTTCTGTCTGCAAATCTTCAACATAAGGAGGTTTCAAATCTTAGTTTATCTGCTTCAAAATTTAGAAAATGTTACTCCTGACTATTCTGCCATTTTTTCATCCCATTATTTCGTATTATATTCCTATAACTATTGAAATGACCTATGGCCTAACCCAGCAGTTTAAAGAAATGGGAAAGAGAAGGGAGAAATAATCACATTGGAAAAGTTCAAGTATCATTTAATCTGGGTTACAGTTATAGTAATATGATAATATCTCATTCACTATTTTCAACATTTTTCCCAGGGATATTGCAAATTGTAATTGTGTAGCAAGATTCTCCGCTATAAAGAGTCCAATAAATGAGTTCTTTCCAATAAGCTTGTTCCAGTGGAAAACAAAAGACTCAGGTACTCACAGCTATGCCAGCATGGAGGAGCAGGCTGATAAACTTTTAAAAGCAACCAATTCGTGGTACACACAGCAAGGACAGACCTCTTGGTTTTCACCATTTGAGGAAGATGTTGCTATGTGGCTTTTTGTCTCGACTTACTCTGATCAGGATTGTTGCCAAAATCCTATTTCAACTTCAAGCAGTTTTGATATACATACAGCTAGAAGTTGGAGGCTTGCACTTGTAATGAAAAATAGCATAAATTTTGGATGTCCCTTGGATATAAGGTGCTATAAAGTCTTTTTCCGAGTTTGATGTAGTTTGTCTTGTACTTTATTCCGTTGAAATTTTTTACTATTTTTCACTTCCATTCAAATCTCAGATTAATTATGAAGATTGTAAGGAGCCATTAGTTATAAATATTTTTTACTGATATGGATAGGTATATGAAATTGCATCTAAAGAAGGCTGATGATATCTCAGTATAATACTCTATTTAATAGCTGCCAAGTTATTGGTTATTCCATAATTCAAATTTATCATTTAATTTACATCTTTTAATGCATTAACCCAATGCAGGATTTGCGGTATTGGTGTTTCCTGTGGTTATGGAATCGTCGGTACAAACGAAGGAGTGGTGTATATGTGGGAGTTGTCTAAAGGATCCAAGCTTGATACTCTGCATCATTTCCAAGGTATGTTCAACTGTTCCTTTTTCACTCCTTTGCTTTGACCACTTAGCACTTGCACCTGACAACTACTACAGAAGCACCACTGATGTGTTAAGGTTGATTTTGTTATTTAATCCTTTTTTGTTCAGTTATTAAGAACACTATTTTTTCTATGAATCTCGTTACTAAACATGAATTTTTTAGATAGAAAAACACAAATTTTTGTAATTTTTTTTTTCTGAAGTCATTAATTTTTTTTCTTTTTAGAGGCGATATGCCCGGTGGATTTGTATGGCGGTTTCATTGATCGATCTGTTTCTAAATTAATAATTATACCTTTCCAAACTTGAACGTAATATTATTTTTTTAAAATATACATATATACATTTATAATTTATAATATACAATGGTAATTCTTCCATTTCTTGTGTACATTTCATTTCTATATTTCATCCTCAATTATATTTTAAAATTACAATTTATATTCAATTATATTTTAAATTTATAACATTTTGATTAGTATATACAAACTATTCATCTACTAAGTACACGTTTCAATCTCTTCACAATACAGTTATTATATTTCAAATTTGTAATCTATATTTGCTCTTCCAATATTGGATATATAAAATAATATAATTTTTCTAGGCATTTCACCGTTTTGTTGATCATCATTGAAAATTACATTCATTAGCTCAAGTTCATCTAAAGCCAAATTAGCAACTTCAAAAAGCCCATCAAGTGAACCAAAATAATTTCCAACTACATCCCAAATTGTGTTCTTTCAAGTTATTTCTTTCTTTTTTCTCCAAATTTTAAAATGTCCTTGATGTCAGATGGCCATGTTGCATGTGTTGCTACCGATAATTCGAGAGGTGCCTTAGGAGTGGCTGGTGGAGGGCAGTTGTTGCTTTATCTACACCTTGCTGAGCTAGACTCAGACTAACTGGTGAACACGAAAGTGTTCTTTACCCACCGATCTTACGAACTTGTGTTGATATTTGGAATCATTTGTTTGTATCTGAATTGCAGCAATGTTCTTCATTTTGAGAATTGCTAATAGTGTTCCAGCTCTTCATCAAATTAGTGTTTCTAATCTGTATGAGCGACTGTATATTCAATTTATTGTATGTATATATCACCAGGGGATGTGAATTAGTAGTACATGCAATCAATTTTTATTTTCGTTGAAATTGCTGCTTTGGTAAAATTTAAAAGTCAATTTGATTGTTTAATATCGCATGATTTTTAAGTAAGGGATAGATGCTACATTTATAATAAGTTGATTTTTAAAACTTTGAAATTTTAATTATTCTTTTTCTAATAGAAACTTTTGATACAGCTTTACTTTATGGTTGACACTTTGTAACCTGAAATGAGAAGGTGATTTTAGGGACGATTGCAGTTCGTTTAGAATAATGTTAAACGATGTTCTTAATATTTTATAGCTTTGAAAAACATTAATAAATATTGCCTACTTTTTTATTTTATTTAAATATATTATATTCCTTAAAGCTTCAATAAAAACTATGAAAATTAGAAATTAAAATTTTTAAAAATGAAAATTAGAAATTAAAATTTGTAAAAATGAAAATTAAAGAATATTTAATAAGTTAGTTATTTTACAAATAAAATAAGAGAACATTACTTTAATAAATGAGATAGATAAATATACTTGCATGTTTAAATTTTATTATACTAGGTCTCACCTAAAGGCTACATAGAAATCACGTGAAAATGATAAACATCATCTGACTGTCAACGTAAGCTTTCACTAAGTAACAAATATGTCAAAAGCATACTACCATCATAACATTTAAATATTGAAGTCAACTTTTCTTGAAGATATTATTAACGAATGAACTTTAATAGATGAAAAAATATTAAACTTCCATGAAATAATATTTAGAAACCTATCAATCATTAGTGATCAAATTAGATTTTACACTACAAACCGAGAGGTAGATAAAAGAAAAAGACAAAAAAACATATGTCCATATAAAATTTGAAACCGTAAGTGTTTTTTCTTTCGGTATTTATTTACATGTATCAATTCAAAAAATGAAAAAACCAACATAAGAACAAATGACAGTGACACAGTATTACAGATGCTCCCAACCCCTTATTAAAAAGAATGAAACAAAAAACAAAATGTATAAAAGCAGCAAAACAATGGATCTTGCGATAACTTTGATTTTGGCTGCTCCGTACGAGGGAAAGCCACCAGATCTGTAGCATCCAGATCTGAGAAGTCACCAGAAATTATTACCAGTGCTCCAATTCTTCATTTGTTTGTCACATCAACCACGAACTACAACAGATTGACTGCTGTATATGCTTCTTGTTTTGACAGTCCACGTCAACATATCCTAAATTTACAAAACCATATGTGAAGACCCCCTTTCTTTCATAATTCCTTTTGTATACATAAGCCCATTTGGAAGACAACTAGATTACCAACATGGGACATCTCGTGAAGGAAATATGCCTCTGTTTGAAAACAAATGTATAAATAAAAGAAGTACAAGATTCTTCAAGTTTGGCAACCCAATTCTTGCTCCACGCAATTCTTCATTCTCCATGAAGGTTTTCATTGAGGCTTTCACAATCCCATGCATGTAGAGATATATACCAATTTCATCAATTAGACTTGTCTCCCAGGACACAGAAAAAGGTAGTACTAGGCAAGTAACCAGAGTTTCTGAGAGTCTAGTTAAAAAAATATGTAGACTCCAAAACCTCGCGAAGATCGAAGTCTCCTCGTTCTGGTAAGGGAGGAAAGTTCAATGTGGGAAAATTCTTTTGGAAGCTCTCCGACAACTGCATTTACAAGTAAAGAATGAATTATTAAACAACCAAGTCATTTGGTATACAATGACGAGTTTACTTGTAAACAAAATATGTCAAATAATAAATCCAAAAGCAACATGCATCCAAAGATACTAAAATTGAGTCTGGTACGTCGATTGATTTGGTCCAGTAGAAAGGTGAGTTAGATGATGATTCACGATAAACCATGAATAGTTACAAAATGCATCAAAAGGCTTCATAAGCAAATGGTCAGCTTCACATTAATACAACCCACTACGTAATTCCTTTCGGAAAGGAAGCCAAAGAACAAAGTTTGAGTGGATTGAATATCAGAAAAGCATTTACCAAAAGTTATCAGTATGAAAGGAAAGGATTAAGTCAGAATGGATTGATTTGAAGAAAATGCTTCACGCTTGGCAATCAAATATCCAAGTAAAGAGCCCAAATAGTTAAAGATACAAAATACTTTACATTTTCCAGTACTGGAGCGTCGTAGAGTTCAACAAACTTTTCCCTGAGTATCTTGTTCATTTCATCAACATCACATGCATGTGTCCAGTATGAATCATGAACCCCTGCAATTAAGCATTGGTTTACAAATTTAAATTCCTAATGGATACTCCACCTGCATTCACCTAAGACTGTTCATGTTTTTTATATAAACCACTAAGCACCTGCAAAGTTCAAGCCCGCTTTTTTACAAGCAACTGCAGTCATCATCATGTGAGAACCATCAAGAGAATGAACAAAATTTGGGGGAAAAGCTGTTCTCTGCCTTTTAGCCATGACCTGTAACATTAGTGTGGATATTCTATTAGATTAACAATAGCATGCTTAGGGAAAGACACCTATATTGTCCCAAGGGCATTGCAGGTTTTGACAAGTAATACCAACAAAATAACAAAGTGTTACATACAGCAATAGGAACACAAATTAGATAGTTCAACTAAGCCCTTCAAAACATAAACTACAAGTTGATATGGTGATGTGTCAAGTATCTTACAAATATAGGATCTTTTTCAGACATGAAAGTGTGACATTAAAATATAACAGTTACTTCCAAACACAGGTCTACATATATGGTTGGTCAATTTCAATCTGCTTACCTTGTCAGTCTCTCGTTGTAATGTCAAAATCTGAAGGGAAGTTTTGATCTGTACATCATATCCAATTACCATATTACTGACAAGAAATGTGTCAACTACTTCTAAGTTATTTGACTAGTAGAGAGGAAGAAAAAAGAGACAATGAAAAATAGGAAAAATAGGCCATCAGTTGAGAAATTACAAGATGCCTTCCTAATTGTCGATAGGGTTGTACTACAGGTAGACCGAGGGGAGTGATCCACCGGACTGCTTGGTTAGTGGAAGCAATCACCTATTCCATGTTCAAAACTTAAATCATTAAGACGATTGAGATCTATACAGTAAAAGCATGGGAACATAGTATTTTAATAGCCACATATAATTCTTGAATAACATGTTCAATGCCTATAGCACTTTTGGAGAGAAAAAACGGCATGCTGAAAAATATGTGCCTATATTACAAAATAAAACTCAATTATAATTCCTCAGAATAATAAATACAAGGATTTGCAGTTACCCTAACAACAAATACATTCTAAAGGTCTCACGTAATATGGAGCATATAAAATATATGCACCACACTTGTCACATATAACTTACCCTTAGACATCTCAATGACTTAAAGAATACATATTCTAGCTTATTATTTGAATTTACAGTTGGAAATGTCCCCTAATTTTAAAAAACCGTGACGCATAGGGGCATCAACAGGCTTATCGTATAACAGAACTGATTCCTTAAGGATTCCCATTGTATACTTTCCCTAGAAAATTGTGATACCATCCTTGGATTATGCCATCTCCATTCCAAAAAATATTGCAATTATTAAAGATCTCTTGTAAAAAATTATATAAAAGAAGTTTCACCTAAATGATGTAGGTGATTGTTGGAAACTACGCATCTATTGGGATGTGCTGCATTAAAAGTTTAGGTTCATGTAACTTTACAACTGTTTGAACTTTACTTTAAATTTAAATTTCAAATAATGATTCTAGAAGATTCAGGTAGTTAAGATTAAGGGATAATTTAGATTTGAGTTGACCTTATTCGCTTTTACTTTTTCCCTGTCTCATCTAACATCATTTTTGTAAACATATTTGGACCTCTCCTATCCATCTCTGCCTATGTAACTTCTAGAGGGGTCAAAACTACATCAACATCACCGGTGTCATTGTTAGGAATTGGAGGGTTTATGAGAGGCGAAAGGTGAGGCAGAATACTTAACTGTAAACATACTGAGGTGGGAGAGCAAGAGAGATAGATAGGATTCTTACAAAGGTTCCTAACAGTCATGCTTTGTCCTCGGAGTTTAGTTTACAAGTTATAATCCAGAAACTGAATGGAAGAATCTACATTGAAAGGGCTCAATCTGTGAAGTAATATTTGGATGATCATTGAAGAAAACCATGAAATGCAAAGGCTACTTGCCGAAAATCCATTGCAAGCCACCCAACAGTAAAACAAAATTTAGGTGGTGGGACACTTCAAGCCCCCGATGGTAGGACACTTCAATCCAGAGTAAGTGACACTTTTTTAGATGTTACAAGGCCATGAATAAGTTGGTCTTATTTCCTAAACACGCATTCCAAAGAAAACTGAACCCACCTGAGCAAATGTGATTATTCTAAGACTACCCCTTAGCCCAAAACTTACTATGTATTAAATGTCACAAATAACACTAAATCTTCAAGGTCACTGTTAGGATGTCATTTGGCTGATATGTAGAAGGTTACTAAGCACCTAATCATAGAGAAGGTAGAATAGTAAGAAATCAACACCGACAAAGATAAACAAAATCTCCAATTTTTGAAAAATAAATACTACTTATTAAGAGCCCAGTGAGTGTTGTCTGCCACAACCTTCTAAAAGACTTGAAGGTCGGCTTGTGTTCCTTTTCACACACACACATAAATATTCATTATAGATAACATCTTACCATAACCCTAGACTGTCAAAATTTTCTAAAAAATTGTATCAGAAAGAGACATATATTAAAAACAATAAGATAACACATACAAAATTTAAATACACTAGATAGATAAACTATGAAAAGTATATCATGATAAACTACTAGGCATTGGTTCATATTACCTATATTTCACAATTAATTAGCACGAGCCAATCGTATGCAGCATTCTTAATACAATTAATAGAAAAGCAAGAGACAGACGTAGGGGGATCAAACCAAAACCCACCAAGAGAATCTAAATAGGGGACGCCACATCCTTAAAATTTAGAGACAACAATGGAGGCACTCGCTCATTCATTTAATCAATGATAACCAACAGAAAATTAGACATACCTTTGCACAATCACCTAGCCAATCCATAATACTCCTTGCAGCCTCAAACATCTCTTCTAAGGCAGTGAGAGTGGTCTATAAAACAATGACTAATAAGTAAAAGTAAAATAGATAATAGAATAGATTTAGAAATGTTAACATGCAATTCCACTAAATCAAATTTTCATACTCTTGCAGCATAGCAAGCAGCAGTAAACAGCTCTATATCATCCTCAATGGCACAACGCTCCTTTAACCTCCTCTTTATCTGCTCCCTGGCCCCAATGTAAGTCACTCCGTAGACAGATGTCATCACTGTTTGCTTTACCAACTTTCGGTCCACCTAATGTTAATTATGATAATGTTAAAATTTTGTAAGTTCAAGGCTGGCAAAATTGTATAATTCTTTCATATTACATTATAAAGAAAAAATATAAAAGCCACTTGTAATGTCGGATGAGTCAACAATGTAGTTATTAATAATAGGTCACAAGCTCCTAACAATCCATCTTCAGATATTCCAAGGGAAAACATTCCAAAAAAAAAGTTAACTGTTTTAAACTTGCAATTAAAAGAAACCTGGCTGATTAAGCGCCTAGCATGCATCGCATTTGGATTAGTTTGGGGATCTTTCTCTGCATCACTTTTCATGATTTCAAGTACTCTGCACCATATTGCCAGAGCCAAAGATGTCAAAACACATAAACTTCTTTCCAACAGCAAATAAATTTAGAGAGTATCCATAGATAGAGAGGAATAAACAAACAGTTGTGATAATTTAATACGGTCTCCTCAGTCATTTCTGGGGGAAATACTACAATGAACCTATAGAATGAAATCAAATAATTAAAGAGAAAATGAAAAGGCTAGAAACATTGGTAAGAATTACCTGGCCGCAATTCCTGAGTAAACATCAGCAGGCTGGTCTCCACCAACAAGATTGACTGCAGCAGCTCCCAACTTCAAATACAAGTGAAATTGTGGATGAGGCAGAATTGAAAAAGAGGGGGAATTGATGTAACACAACGTTGTCATGCCAAAACTACAAAAACTTACCCTACTTTATGTTAGAATGGATAATTTTAAATGAAAAATGATTAATTTATAAAGAATTAATGCAACGTGCTGTCATTAACATTGATAAAAGTTTAAACCAACTATTCTTATGCGGGCATGGTGCAACCTTTCTAAGCATATACATCAAACAATAAAGAAAACATCCTACCCTCAATACAATGTAAGAAATCCAAGTGCTACCTTTATCTGGTTATGTTAGATATATAGAATAGCAAATGATGAATGAACAGGAAATCAAATTAGTGGAGTCTACTACCCTACTTTCTCCCTCCCTTTCAAATACTTATATATGCCACAAATCTTCAGAAAAACCCTCTCGCACTACATTGCTGAACTCAGACAGTAATAGGATTTCAAAATATTTCAGCATCCCCAACTTAAACAGAATTCAAAAACTATCTCAAAATCCATGTTATTGAAATTCAAGATAGCACTTGTAAGTTTCCAAACATTAAAATGAAGGAAATATTTGAGTTGACTAGTAAAAAAATCAGCTTTAAGTAATTTCATTTTGGCAATCAATGTAAAATGTGAATTCATATAAAATAGGCAATAAACTATGTTAAATGGAAATTGAACTAGCCCATTGCATTTCCTTGGTTTCAGTTTCTAGCAGAATCAGAAAATTTGAAGCAGTTGAGAAAAAATAAATACGAGATGTAAAGTTAATATTTTAGTTCTATCAACCAACCTACATTAAATACCAATCCCATGAAAGAAATAAAGTCTTGCTCTCACAAAGAAGATGGCAAGGGAGATTCAAAACCATTTGCATGAAGGGTTGGTTCATTATTCAATTTCAACTGGGTCTAACTCAACCCCAGAAACTAGCTAATAAAGTGAGGATTGTTCAAGCCTTTATGATCTACTTTGGCTATATACATACAGTTGATGTTGGAACTCAATAATAGTGACAAGGAACATCCCAACTAAACATCTCTCAAACTCTCAGACTCCCACGCGCCCATTCAATACACAAACAACGAAAATTAAAATAACCAATGCAAAATGCAAAATACCTTGTCTCGCCCAAGTGCGGCATAGTGTTGTAAGCCATTGCATGAACCATCCTAGCAAGCATGGGGAAAAATTAAAATTAGGAGAGAAATACTAAAGAATGGATCAGTGGCCTTCCAGCCTCAACTTCATCAGCATGCATGCTCCAGTGAGTGACTAGGATATGTCAGAGGAATACTGTTTTGGTATACAGTTAAAGTATGCCAACTTTGTTGGAGTATGAAATTAATAAGGTATTCAATACCTGAAAACCTTGCATTATGATCAAGCTTTACCTCGTCTTTTTATCTGGGCTTGTTACTAAAGCCCAATTCAGTCAGGTTTTTTAATTATGTATTCCTAGGTACAGCCAAATAAAAGCTCAACTTCTTACACATCGAATGAACATCATGTTGATATATACCAGTTTGCAACAAGCAAATGTGACTATAATATAAATCTAATTTTACATGTAATATTGATACTAATTAGATATTTGTCACAACTCAATTTAAAAATGCACCAGGGACAAACTTCCAAGATAGGTAAAAATAATCTTAGTAAACATATTTTAAAAATAAATAAGTTGCCTGAGTGATGTTTGACACGTTTCTTAATTTGCAAGAGTAATGACTGTTTCCATGCGTCTTCCTCCCAAAAGGAAAATAAAAGTTATCCGCATGAATATATATGATTCAGATGCAACTTTGCTTCTGAAAGAAAAGATTATAGTGTTCCATTTAGAAGAAAATTTCAACTAAAAAAGGTAGCTGAGTTGTCCTTGTAATATAAAATGTAGAATCAGTTAATATATATTGTTCCCAAATAACAATTTCTGGCATCCCACACAAGGTACCTGGTGAACTGGCATGTGAGAAATGGTAGTCTCAGGATTAGGGCTCCTCAATGCTTCAGAGAGATTCATGCATGCTGCCAAGCACTGAAAAGGATCCTCTGCTTGCAACCACCACCGATTTCCTTCAAGTGGCCTGTCTGAAGAATCAAATATGTCATCCAGGTGGTTCTCAGTAAATGCTATTCGATCATTGTGAGATAACTTGTCGACACCACCAGCATACAAATTTGCAAGATGTATTTTTAACCAGTGCAAGCCTGACTTCCCTAGAGGACGTCCCTCTGCAAACTCAAGTATGCCTCGGCATAAATCAGAACCAAGATGGTTCAAATATGGGTGCATGGGATAAGCTCGTCCTCGAAAATCAAGATTATGAGGATAATAGAAGCCTTCTTCATCCTTCATCTTTCGTGCAACCTACAGCCAAAAAAGCCAATGCAATGCAACAAGGATGAGTGCATGCAACATCTCCCTGACAGTATTTGTTATATAACCCAATCTCTTAAAGAGTAGCAGATTTCTTACAGCAAGTTTAAGTTCTATGTCACATCGCTGTGAATGTTTCTCACTATTCTCCTTTTTCACAGCTTTGACTTTCCACTTCCATTTTCGGATTTCTGCTTCATCTTCTGTATCTGGTTCTTCAGGGAGGGGAACCTTTGACATTAAAAGAGAATCCAATCAAAAAGCCATAGTCAGAACAGTAGAACCACCCTTGTATCTTGAGTTATATTTGACTACACATTCAAAAATCTATATCTAATAGAAACTTTAAACCAACTGATACAAACCCAGCAAGGATACTCAAATTTTATGGTAAGATATCATTGACATTGATATCACGAAGACATCAGATTGGTATAAATGTAGAAGAATGAAATAAAATATAAAAAGTGAACCAAGGCAATGCAGTACTTCAGGGGACTGCTTCCTCAATGCCCAAAGGTCCCAATTTCGTCTCAATGAGTAGAAACTCCATACCTCAATTAGGATCCTCTTTCAAAAAGACCTAACTACATTTGTAAGTTCAGTACAACTATATCCCACTTATGCCCCTTGTTCTCTTTTCCCTTACTCCTCAATTGATAGGAAAATGTAAAGTAAGAACTAAGATGTTTTTATCCATTAATACATATTAAACCCTAGCATTCCACGAAAAATAAAAATGATGCTTGATTCCAAGAAATATATACTGTTGTGCTGGAAGCTACTCAAGTGGAATATCACTTCTTCCAATAAAGTGGGCCAAGTTTTGTGAAAATCTAGGTATTCAACAGATAAATTTAGCAAAAGGTTTATCTAATGCTCACATCTTCACGATCCACCAAATCAGCCAGGCCTCCTCCATTAGCCCATATTTGATCTATCACACACAGCACCCTTTTGTTTACCCTCCATTTGGTATTGCCAAGAGTATCAAGGGCCTAGAACAGAACAAAACCAGAATTAATTTCAACAACTAACAACAGCAGCCCATGAACAGACTTAGAAAAACACATAATTTTAAAAAGAATATCCAAACCTCAAAAACAGGTTCAAGTTGACTCTTGCTAGCCCTCTTAACTGCTTCACGTTGCTGCCTAGCTCCATGAATTCTCATCACATACGATGGCAGAAAAAAGTATCCTCCTTTGTCATACCTACAAAAGATATTGCAATAAGCAAAATGTAGTCATTACTCAATCCGAAGTGGGATGTCAAAAGGTTCTTATCACAAGAAAAAAAACAAAAAACAGTAAAGCATACAGCAAAGTAATTAGATGTTTGAACTTGATCATGTGATTCAAATTATACTATCCAAAATTGTAGGTATTAAACTAGAGAATTAAACTAAAGATAAAATGAAGGGAAAAAAGATAAATCTTTATAATAAGAAAACAAAAATGCATTAACATTTGCAGTACCTTGTCCAGTTAATAGGTGGCACCAACATTGGCATGTAAGGGATGACGACGTGCCTTGCCTGTCAATATAAACAAACTTCTATGTTAGCATCAATCTCATGAACTTAAGATTGAAGTATAGCTGAAAGTAGAAAACTATACTAATTCTGCTTATAATCTACTTAAAGAAAGGGGGGCATGAATTCAAGTAGAAGCATTTCCCTAGAGTTACTTACAGACTTCTCAAGGCCATTTTGCACCAGAGGATCACATTCAATAACACCATATCTCCTAGTTTCCTTCCTAGTTAAATAGAAAGCACCGATTGTTAAGTAATGAAAAAGTAATCGTTTAAAAGTACAGATATTGATTGTGAAAGAGTGCTATCAATCTCACTGTGACTCGTTTGAAAGTGTTTTAAGGGTATGCTTAAATGCTGGGCGTATATCTGGTGGACCATCTCCAAACTGTTTGGCAGGTGGTTGAATGAAAGCCGTTTCTATTAGCAGATCAATTAATCGAGCGCCAACCTGGAACGTACAATAAATACATTGCAACACAAACTGAAGAATCATTCCATGTTCACAGGTACAACTTACAAGTACAAGAATCACAAACCTTTACTTGAGCTTCTTGCCCCCAAGGTTTCCAATCATCTTGATCCCGAACTAATCCCATCGCTTGTTGCCTCTTCTGTTTTTTCATCAAACCAGCAACTCTTTTCCGAAGCTTGGTCTTCTTCTTTTCCGTTTCCTCGTCCTCTTCAATCGCTCTTCCTCTTTGTACTGCAGGAGCAAGATGAGATGAGTTGTCAGAGGCGGTTCTCTTCTCCCTTAACATAAATTGGTATATCCTAGCCTGATCCACATAAAGGGTAGCATTTCAGTCAACGAACACTTGAACATTACGAATTCAACATAATAATGCCCAAGTTGAACAATAAAACCTAAAATTAATCACACTTGTGTTATTGAATTAATGACACAGCAATAGATAGATAGATTCATATACCTCTTGCTCAACCGCTTCGCCTACTTGGCAAGTGGCTTGGATGACTCTGGCGGTGCCCACGCCATTCGTATTCGTCATCAACAGAGCCATCAACTTGTGCATGGTTACCACAGCCATCATATCCGCCGGCAACTCGTTGAAATAAGGAGCGTGGCTCAATCGGCACTTGCTCTCTTTACAAAGCTCCTGATCAGCGAGAATCGCATTCCTTAGAGGCTCGAACCAACCAAGGAAGAGCGACTTCATGTATGGCAAATTGGGAGCAAGCTTTTGCACGCGCATGTCCTCCAACAGCTCCTCGTACTCCCTCGCAGCTTCTTCCCACGCCTCCGTCTCCATCTTTATCTGCCTCTTCTTCAGAACCTTGTACCTGTAGCTGTTGCAGTCTAATTTGTGTTCCGCCTTCGCCATTTCCTCCAACAGTTCCTGAACCTCCTCGTAGTCGTCTTCGGTGTCCGTCGATTCAATAGCCTCGGCCACCGTTGCGTAACCTCTATCCGCCACCATCAAAGACGGAGAAGAAAAACCTTCGTAAAACAGAAACGATGACCGACTCACTCCAACTCTGGCGAAACCCTGACATGGGTATATGTTTAGTTTTGTACTTGTTTGGGACTCGATAATTCTCGGAGATAACGAAGAAAGACGGAAGCTGTTCCTTACGGTTGAGGAAGCTCGCTTGGCGAATTTGGTCCACATTTTGGAAATAAGAGGCGGAGAAAGAGAAGCCAAAGTGTTATATAGTGTTCTGTTAGCTAAAAAAGATCTGAGACAAAAGCCACAGCCGCCTCTAAACCCTCCATAAAACCTATCTATTTCCCCTTACTGGTGGTATGCTTTTCAAACAGGGTTTGGGTTTCGGTTTCCGTTCGGGTTCGGGCTATTCCATTTCCTTCTCGGATCTTAATCATAATTAGAGTAAAATTTTAAATAAAACAATTTAACTATTAAGAAAAAGGCATTTGAGTCCATATTTTAAATAAAATAATATTAATAAGAGTAATTATTATATGTTGTTAAAGTGGTGTTATATTATACTTTCATTTGAATAATTTCTTTTATTTTGTAAGATCTCTTAAAACTATACAAGAGAATAATCACATTAAATAATATTATAGATCAGTCTCATTAAAAGAAAAGTATGTTTATGGCTAAACAGCCTTATATAAAGAACAAGAAAACTAAAATTGTACAATGTAAGTAATTCCGACTGAACGGTTTACAAAATTCTCACCGGACGGTCTTACAAAATCAAGAGAAAAGGTGATCGAACGATCACCTTACTATCAACCTAAACTACTAATCGAACGGTTTTACGGTTCAGTCTTAACTTCTACTTCTACTAAGTTATCTTCTTCCAACGCTTCCTCCAGCAGTTCGTTTCCTTCTGCTCACATCCACATGGATGATCATTGCAACAGAAAGACAACCAAACCTACAAAACAGACAAGATAGGAAAGACATAGGGTAAACTTATGTAATTTAATTCATATATAAACATATATATATTTCACACAATCAAACAAAACCATATCATTCATCACTCGTTCACACAAAGCCTAATATTAGACTGACTGTCCGGACTGTATGAATTTTGTGTAGCTACGACGCTCGTGTACCCGGGTGATGTAGTAACTGGGATACCATCAACAGCTGTTGTCACCCGAGGTTAGTCCTATCTGTCCAAATTAACCATAAGGACTAGGATTTCCTGTCGTTCCCACACATGACTTACCCTCCTCTACGTGAGGACGAGTAATCACGGAACATCAGGATGAACCGTCAGCTTAGCATGACCACATTCATACTTGACCAAATTCCAATATATATGCATGAGTCATTCCTCCCCGGAACGCTCGTCCATAATTCAAATATATTTCATATACATCATATTTCATCATCTTTCATTTTCAAACTTCAATTTTAACTAAGATCACTTAAGATACAAAATACCGAACGTGAAACTTTAATCTTTAACGAGACCGAACACTTGGATTGAGACTGAGAGGTTCTTATTTCCAGAATAGATCAAAGCCGAGAGAGAATTGCTATCGGGATTTGAATGAGCCAGAGTTCAATAATATTTCTCAAGATTTAAAAGGATCGAACGTTATTTACAACATGAGTCAATTTGATGAACTGACCCATAAGCGTTTAAACTAAACAGCTTAAAGCCTAGATCGAGTACTAAGACTATAGGCAGAAACAAATGGAGACAAACACCACAAGACATTCAATTAATAGTACTTAGAAGACTCATATAAAGAAATCGAACGCTTATAAATACTTAGCTTATTTGAGTTTAACATCAAGAAAAATCGAATGTCAGTCAATGACCGAGCACGGTAGAGAGAACTCTATTGAATTTGGACGAATGTTATTTTAATCAAGATAGATTATAGAAAAGAGAATGAACGCTTGGTGTAAGACCGAACACTTACTTAATACTGGCACTTGGTGTAAGACCGAGCGCTACTAAACTTATAGAAGAAAGACTTGATAAATATAATAAGATACCATTTTGAGCAGTGTTTTAAGAACAAACAAACATATACAAATGCATATAGATATACTTAAGTTTATAACCGAATACCAAGGAACAACTACGCTTGGCCGAATGCTCACGCATAATATTACAAAACAAAGACATTTGTCCTCAACTAGGATTCTTTCCAAATGAAAGAATCCAATTCCAACCAAGTTCACTAGGAAAACCGAACGGTCAAGGACCGTTCGGTGACGAACGTACACTTTCATAGGGAAATTTCTTATTAAAATTCTTTATATCAATTTTCATTTCTCAACATCTATTTTCATAAAATCAGACTTCCATCTCATAGTAAATAATCATATTCATATAAACAAAGCATATCAGCAATCATACTTCATATACATTCAGCCACTCAACAACATGCATTCATTAGCAACGTACGTACAAACGAACACACAATTAAATTAGATAAGCTTCTCTTACCTCTAATGTGACCGAACGCTCAGCTCGTATAGAATAACTCTCCACCAGAAATCCTAGAATCTTACGGTTCACTTTTCATGAACTAAACCAAACAAAAGACCAGAAATGGCTCAACACGAGATTATGAACGCATGCAACCAGGACTTGGTTTGCATGTTTCAGAAAAAACGCACGACTAAAAGAAGGAAGAACTTACCAGCTCAGCTTCACAAACCGAACGGTTCAACTCGAAGCTCTTGACGCCGGAAGTGCTTCTGCAGTGCCTGAGTGGTGATCGGAGAAGAGAATGTGAGTGTTTTGTAGAGAGAAGGAAAAGCTTTTAGAGAGAAGGAGGAGAAAAATGAAGTTTTAGAGTTTGGAAGAGAGGTTGCATGCAGAGAGTGTGACATGATTTTCTGAAAATCAAAGTTTTGTTTCCCACGTCAAAAACGGACGTCCGCTGTCAACACCTACCATCCACCAGCTGAGTGTCGAGTCCTTCGCTTGACACATGAAATCCACTAAAATGGCACGAGCATGTATTTAAGTGGTTCTGACATAATTCTTTTCAATTTTTAATTTTAAAATTTAATTAAAATTAAAGTATAAATAAAATATGTAAAATAAAGTAAAAATCAAATATAAACGAAGTGATGTTCTATTTTTGTTTTTTTTCTTTGACTCGTTGTTCAAGTAACTTGTTTTTTAAGAAAACATATAAAATAATTTTTAAATTATATATATATATATATATATATATATAGGATTCTTCTTTATGTTCATATTTATTTTCCAATTTATTTAAAAATGACTATTTGTTAAAATTTAACCGTTTTTTCAATTTAACTATTTTTTTAAACTTCACTATTTTTTAAATTAAAATATTACGTACAAAATAAATAAAAATTATTTCTAATAAAATTATAAAAATTTAATATTTAATTTCATAAAATTAATAATAATAATAATAAAAAAATTTATTACTTTTTATTATTGTACAAAAAGGAAAACATATATACTACGGCATGTGTTTTTATTATTAAAATTTCACTAGTAAAACTAATATAAACATGTTCATATGATATGTTATTTTACAATTTAATTATAAATAGTTTTTATTTATTTTGTATATAATTTTTATTTATTTAATTTAAAAAATTAGTAAAATTCAAAAAAATATCAAATAAAAACGGTTAAATTTAAAAATAACAGATACTTGAAAGATAAAATTGAAAAAAAAACACAAAAAGATGAGTCATTTTTATATAATACTACAAGAAGTATGGAATTTGACATATTAATAATTTTTATAATTTTTTATTTCATAAATAATTTTTTATTATAAACCATTATTTAAATTTAAAAATTACCTATTAAATTTATAGCCTTAGAAAATATATTTTTATTATGAGTAATTGTTTAAATATGAAAAAGGTGGTTATTAAAGTATAAAATTGAAAGAGAAAATGTCGATATTAAAAAAAGTGGATCCTATAGCTTTCATTTTGTATATAATTTTTATGTTTTTAATTCATAAAAATAGATAAATTTAAAATGGTTAAATAGAACATGTAAAAAAATCACTTGAAGAGTAAAATTGAAAAAAATTTGTGGACAACAAAAAGATATATTTATTTATATAATTTTGTAGCCTTTGTAAAGTTATTGGTGATGTTGGACGGTTATTTGAGTTGTTGACTGAGTTAGTTTGCGCGTTGGTAGAGTTATTCCATAAGTAGTTTGGTTGTTTGAGTTGTTGATCGAGTTAGTTTGTGCGTTGGTAGAGTTATTTGATAGGTAGTTTGAGGACCTTGGCTTTGGAGCTCTAAATATCGTTTATGGGTGATATGTAGGTCGACGTGGGGTTTTAGACCATGGTTGAGTTGTTTCTCATGGTGACCAAGCTGATGGGTGTGAGACAAAATTATTTATTGAGTGTTCTAAGAACTGTGGATGTTGGTCGAGGTGTTATGATTGATTGTTGAGTTGTTTACCTTGTTTGGGTATGTGTGTTGAGTTGTTGATATTGTGATGATGTGTGGTTGTTATATCTCCTTGTCATACTTTGTAAATATGTAATTGTACCTTTTATCTTACGAGTAGGTAGAAACGTAGTCACATTTTCTCTTTCGAGTACTATTTTTTCATCGTTCAAATGGATAAAAAGGGATTAATGTCTCGTTCATATGTTTCTGGTTCGTGTTGAGTATAATGCTTGTTTAGAGTTCTACTCGTAAGTCCTTGAGAAACAGGGAAGATAAGTCCAAAGATGCAGTGGATGAACACTCAAACTGTCTTGTTTTGGTGAACATGTGTTGGTACAATAAAGTACAGATGATGCTTGTTTTTTAATTATTTGGCTATGGTTTGTTGTTTGAGTGACTTACCTTTCAGATGATACATGGTCTTGGAGATTATTTGAGGTTAGTGTGGTTTATCTTTTATATAAAATATTAAATTGGAGATTGATTATGTTTTTTTAATGGGCCTTGGTGGGTGTGATAAAATCATAGTATTGCTTGATGATTGAGTTCAATATCTTGTATTGATTTTTGGATGTTTATTCTATTAGCTCACTCTTGTTTGTTTGTATTTGTTTGATGATCGTATAATTTGTGTTGTTATGAGGAGCATATGATCTTATAGATGTTCTACTTGATGAGTAAAGTGACGGGATTTGAAGAGTAGTTGGAGAGTTTTCTGGTTATTTTAAACAATTTTTATTTAAATGTTATGTGACACTATTAGTTTAGTACTCAGAGGTTTTAAACTTTTATTTATGTTTTTATTTAATTGATATTAAATAAACTGAGATTTTCATTAGGCTAGTTTAGATTTTATTTGATTTTAAATTTTCACAAATAAGAATATTTTATACTTTACTCGTGGCATTCTAAATTAGGGTGTTACATTTGTAGTATGAGTTTGTTTTCTGAAAATCTTTTGAGGATTTTGGGAAATGAGCTCATTTAGTTATTGTTGTGTATCTTTGTAGTTTGTGGTGATTATATGTGAATTGTTGTAAAGCCTCTTAGGGAAGAGTCTTAAGGTTTTATAGTTGTGTTATGCTTGATTAGTATATTTAAACTGATTTAAATTTTTGTATGTGGTATGATAAATTGTAATTCTTTTGCTTTAAGTTTGATGTGCGTGGTAGAACATGACCGAACCTTTCTGTTTAAGTTCAAAGGGAACTTAGGCAATCATTTATATCTCTTGTGAGTTTGAAAGAACTTAAAAGGTCTGTTTGAGAATTGGTCTTCCCAAATTCAGATGGTGTGAAGATAATTAGTCTCCGAAAGTTCTGAAATACATAAGCAAAGGGGCAACTTGTTTCGCAATTGACTTAGTGTCATGGGTTGGTCCAACATTTATGGCTCCATACAAGATGACTGTTGTTGAGTTAACGATATCGAAAAAACAAATAAAAGATATATTAGAGAAGAAAATCATTTGACTAAGTGTGTCACCATGGGGTGCTCGAGTATTGCTTGTGAAGAAAAATGGGAGCTCAAGGTCGTGTGTTGATTATAGACAACTAAGCAAAGTGATGATTAAGAACAAGTACCCTTTTGTCGAGGATTGAGGATTTGTTGGATCAATTAAGAAGAGTCAATGTGTTTTTGAAGATTAACTTAAGATCTTATTCTCATAAGATTTTAGTCAAGTCGAAAGTTGTTCAACAAGTTATGTTTTCAGTCACATATTATGAATATGTAGTAATGTCTTTTGGTATGATAAATTCTCATTTAATCTTTATAAACTAAATTAATTGAATAAATTACGTTTTCAGTCACATATTTTCCAGTCTTACTTGAATAAATTTGTTGGATAAATTTATTGTTGTGTTGACGACATACTTAGTTAAGATTCAAATCCAAAGATTTATAATAACATAAAAGCATAAAAACAAGTATATATTATTGGGATGCAGTAAAATGGTAGTAAGTTTCCCAAACAGTGAAAATACAAACAATAATAATGAGAGAAAGAAGAAAAACGATGGTAAGTGTTTCTACATTGATTGATGAAATGAAATAAATGATGAAATGAGAGCAATACATATATGCATGAGATGATAGAAAGGAAGATGATTATTTACTATGTTGTAGAAGAGCTTTTGTCTTCCTCAATAAAAGAAGGTTTAATGTCTCGGTAGGTCTCTACTTTTGTCCATAATTTCAAATAGGTCTCCTTCTTTTTCGGCGTTTCAATTAGGTCCTTATTTTTGATAAATTAAAACAATTGGTTTTTAAATGACGTGGAATTCATTATATTCTGACATGTCTATTTTATTTTTTTTTTCTTCAAAAGAAATTGGCAATCATCATCGCGTTGTCGTCATCTCCTTCGCGCTGCCACCATCTTTGTCACACACACAGAAATCACAAAGTAGAGAAACCCTCGCGCAATTCATCTACATTGCGCCATTGCTTATTCTGCAAATTGGGGAAGATGTTTTTCAAATTAGGGTTTCGCCCTTCATTCATGGCGGCCAACGGTGGATGCAAAGGGTCTCTCATTTTGCGATTTGAAGGCACAAAGATGGCTCTCTAGTGGCTCTATGTTTTTTTTTTTATTTATTTATTTGCAGGGTTTCCATGGAGGCTTCAATGGTGTTTGGGTGGTGGTGTAATATCCCAGCAACTCACAGGGACCGTTGACTGCCCCACAGACCACCACCAGGCTTTCCAGTGTGCTTTGTCCTCACTCGCACACTTTCTGGGAAAACTTCCCAGAAGGTCACCCATCCCAGAATTACTCCAGGCTAAGCACGCTTAACCATGGAGTTCTTATGAGTCAGGCTACCGAAAAGTAAATGCATTTTGGTGATATGAGTAGTCAAATCAATTCCTTTAAGCTATCCTTCAACCGTATAGTCCCATACCTACACAGTCTCCAGATCCCTCTCATTCCGGTGTATGTTCGATTCATCCATGTACCCCTTCCACCCGAAGCTGCCAGGAGCCGCTCCTTGTCCGTGCCCCCTGCACCATGCTTCTTGCACCGGCGTCACTCCCCGCCCTCGTCTCCGTGCCCGGGTGTCACATGCCCACCAGCTTCCGCTTGGTTCGTCCTCGAACCACACCGTACTGGGAGAGGCTAGGCTCTGATACCATCTGTAACGTCCCGGCAACTCGCAGGGACCGTTGACTGCCCCTACAGACCACCACCAGGCTTTCCAGTGTGCTTTGTCCTCACTCGCACACTTTCTGGGAAAACTTCCCAGAAGGTCACCCATCCCAGAATTACTCCAGGCTAAGCACGCTTAACCATGGAGTTCTTATGAGTCAGGCTACCGAAAAGTAAATGCATTTTGGTGATATGAGTAGTCAAATCAATTCCTTTAAGCTATCCTTCAACCGTATAGTCCCATACCTACACAGTCTCCAGATCCCTCTCATTCCGGTGTATGTTCGATTCATCCATGTACCCCTTCCACCCGAAGCTGCCAGGAGCCGCTCCTTGTCCGTGCCCCCTGCACCATGCTTCTTGCATCGGCGTCACTCCCCGCCCTCGTCTCCGTGCCCGGGTGTCACAGGTGGCATGGTTGTTGTTGCGGCATGGTGGCCATGGAGGCTTGCGGCTAACAGCGAGGTTGATGGTGGCGTTTTGCGAACTAGGGTTTATCACGATTGGGGTTTAGGATGAACTCTTTTTGATTTTGTGGTTTGTAGGTTTGGGCTTGGCGATGTCAAAACTCAAAATCCTAACTACCACCGCTCGGTTTTGCCTTCCACCACTTCACTGTTCAACCACTCGGTCTCGGTCCTGCATTCCACTGCTCGGTTCCTCTTTTATTTCTTTCTATTGTATTCTATTATACTTCTTTCGTCTCTTTGTATATAGGCCTTGACTTATATCTTTTTGTAACAATTCTTACACTTACACATTTTCATTTTACTTAATACACATTGCAAGTTTCGCTTTCTATTCTTCTTCTCTGACATCTGTTTCGATGAATCATCTTAATACTTTTGTTCATGGGTTTGGGTATGAAGGTTTTGTAGTTATCATTGTTGGAGTGCCTTTGTGAGGCGAAGGTGATGGAGGTGTGCCGCGACGAAGATGGTCTTCTGCGATGGAGGTTGAAGCTTTGTTTATAGGTTGATGTTATCTTTTTAATGTGTTTTGAGTGTCTAAATGTTTGTCTTCATGATGTTCTTTGTTCTTTGTTCTTTGTTGTACTTGTTCATTTAATAAATTTGGTGGTTCTAATAAATAAATATTCGATGTTAAAATAAATAAAGATTCAATGTGAAAGTAAATAAAGATTCAATAATTTTAATAGTTTTAGTAATAAATACATATTAAATGTAATAATTAAATGTTATTACTTACTTTGTCTAAACATATATTTATAGATTTTAGGATAAATTTTCAATTCACACACTATAATTATAATTGTGGTCTACTAGATAATGATCACATTTTATCATAAATTAATCATAGATTTAATTTTTTTGAAAAGTGACCATTCGATCCATTAGTTACTACTGTTTGGTTTTAGGATGATTGCTATAACCTGTTTGATTTTGTGAACCGTGAAATCATACGATACAATGTGAATTGAACACATGATTCAATTTTCTTTTAGTGACTATTTTATCTTTCTTTTATTTTGTACAGTAAATAAATAGATATCTAGATATATAAATTATTATATACTTTAAATACATTTATATGTTTTTAAAATTACACAAATTATTGTCATAAAGTCAAAGATGGTAATAATAAATACATATATACTAAAATTCAAGATGATAATTCTTATTAAAATTAAATATAATAATATATTTTCAGAATAAAGTAAACAAAATTAATCGTTACTAATAAGTATCTAAATGTGACAAATCATTTGCTAAAATATTTTTTTAAAATTAAAAATTATTTTATTATTATTATTAGGTTGAAATCAAAGAGAAAAACAAGTTGTACAAATTAGAAAAAAAATAGTAATATATTATTATTATTATTGCGTAGAAACATCAAGATTATTAAGATTACTGAAAGAGTGATGGACGTGTGTTAGTTGGTTAATGAGTACTCATATTTCTTTTCATCTTCTTCTTCTGCATTGGAAGGAACCCTAATCCCTTATCGATCGGAATCAATGGAGGGAATGCTGTCCGCGAACGAGCAGCAGAGCATGGTGTCTTCGTTTCTTGAGGTGGCTCAGGGCCAGACTGCCGAGACTGCGCGCCAGTTCCTCCAGGTTTCACTCTCTTCCGAATTCCCCAATTTCACATCGCTCTCGCTCATCATTGTGTAATCTTGAAATTTCTAACTACTCGTAAGGGTGGAGAGTGAATTTTAATCAAGAGTGAAGTATATAATATTGTTTTTTGTTAACAGATCTAATGAGTATTAGGGTTGTTGCTGTGATTGATGTTGTAACAGGCTACCAGTTGGAAGCTTGAGGAGGCTCTTCAGTTGTTTTTGATAGGTAGTGAAAGTGGGGCAGTGCCGCCTCCAACTTTGCACACTCCGCCTTTGGAAAATGTTGATTCCTGGACTGACCAACCTCCCAGGTGGTATTGTGATTCTTGTCCCCTTTTCAGTGATTTTTGTGGGTTTTCTCTCTAACTTATGCTAGTTGTTTCAGTGAACCTATGAAGGACCCAACGGGGAGTGAAAGTGTTGGACTTAATGAGGCAGAAGAAGTGCGCCCTCCCTTACCTGTAATCAGGGAAACTCTCTATGATGATGCAATGCTGTATGGGTATGTTTTTCTTTTTGTCAGAGATGCAATGCTGTATCATTTGGTGTTTTTTTAAACTCTGGATTATATGTTTGTATAATCTGGAAGATGTTTATGTGTGCCTTTTAGAGACGTGAAACAAAATTATGTGAACGAAAGATGAATGGTTGAGTCTGGATAGGCAATCTTGTTATCCATACATAACTGGAAGGATTTAATTTTTTGAATACAGTGTGTCTGTTTTATGGCGACCAACCAAGCATTATAATGCTGCAATTTGTTTTTGGAATATGAGATGTATTATATACGATTAATGTTGTTTTTACTTTTTAGTACCTGAAGAATTTCTATATATTGTTTTTTTTCCAATTTATAAACAACTCTTTTGTCGATGTTTTTTTGAAAACAATCCTTTAGCCCCTAAAACTTGCATTTATTTTCCTATACATGCACTAAAGTTTGGTTTTTCAAAAAATATAAACAGTTGAGGACTAAAACTGAAGTTTAAATAATTTTCAAGAACTGCAAACACTACGAACCCTATTATGTACATATATGAAGTATTAGGTTGTCGAACGAATTACACTAGAGTATGCTACAACTGTGATATATTTTCTTATCTTCATAATGTAAACTACAAAAGTACTGTGTGAAGTGATATTGTAGCCATAATTCAATTAATTGTGTTTAATAACTTGTCTTGTGTTTAGGAAATATTTGCCAATGTTTTAGTTTGGTTCATTGAGTTTTATGAGTCGACTTTCTTGTGCTATAGTATATATGTTGCTTCGACATTCAAACTGTGTATTCATGTTGTTTTTTTCATGTTTATGCAGAGCACCAAGGGTTGGGCATCGTTCACAAGAACCAAGCACTCTAGTTGCATTTCGTAACTTTGAAGAAGAAATGAGAAATCCAGGGGTTTGGGAGCCAGAGCAAGGTGCTGCTTCTACAGCAGAGACTTCTCGAGACAATCTTGCTTCACTTTATCGCCCACCATTTCATTTGATGTTCAATGGTCCTTTTGATAAGGTAAACATTATTCTTAGTTTGGATTTTATGGATTCTGTTAGAGTGGAAACGAGTGAAAGCCAAACTTAATGTGGACAGAATTTAGAAAAAAAAAGCTCTAGTACTGTGTTAGGCTCAAGAATTAAGCACACTAAATTCTCAATAAATATAAAAATATAGTAGTTTTTTGGATAGATTTGTGTACAAACTTGGGGCTTCCTCCTAATACAGTTTTTTCCTCCTTTCAGAAGGCAAGGAATAACGTTGACACTTTAATGGCCTTTCACAAGCCTGTCACACAATCTGTCTAATTATTACTGTCATATCATAATGTGTAACTACCTAATCTGAAATTAATATTAAAATTTTTAGACTGGTATGATAGAGAGATAATTTAGAGAAAGCAAAGAAAAAAATGTTATAGATAGTCTTTATTTAAAAATACACTGATCACAATTTATGGATGTCTTTAGTTGGTTATATCTAACCAAAGAACTGTTTGGTACAACTGAATTATAACCAAATTTAGGTGACAACTAGCTGATCATATATGATATACTCTAGCATCTACCCTACAACTCAGGGTGATTGGTGATGTCCGAGAATAGGTTTGTCTCAAAGAGCGATAGATCTGAGTTTGGTGAGAGGCTTGTGAAATGTCTGCAATCTTATCTTGAGCAACAATGTGGGAATGACCTATAGCCTTTTTCTTTGTCAAAAAGATGTTCACTTCCATGCATTTTGTTTGAGGGTGCAACACAGGGCTTCGACTCAAAGCAATGGTGTTTTGATTCACAGTAGATTGTAGGCACGGAGCAAGAAGCTTGTAGTTCTTTCAGTTGAGACTGCACCCATTGATTCTCTGAGACTGAAGTAGCAAGACTCCTCTATTCTGCTTCAGTAAGGGTTTTTGTAACCGAAGTTTATTGCTTGAACCACCAATAAATGAAATTTGGTTGGGGGGCTTAAGGAATGAAACGAGCAAGCAGCAGAAGTTTATTTTTGGTAATCAATATCTGAACCACCGTCATCATTATAGTAATTCTGTTAGAGATAAGTTGTGAGTGCAGACTAGGATGTAAGAGAATCATATAATCAGAAGTCTATTTAAGGTACCTTAGAATATGAATAACTGCTTGCCCTTGAGAGTTCAGTGGCTTCCCCATGAACTTATAGATTTCATTCACTGTACCACAATGTCCAATTTCTGGCCATGTTACTGATGTATTGCAAAATTTGTAAAATTTATCTGTAAAGGTTTGAATCATGCATCTAGTCAGCCCCAAATTGGGAGTTTTTGGGTCCCCCAGGCAGAGGATTAGAGATACCTTTGGCTTCAGCTGTACCAGCCCTGTGCAGCAGGTCTCTTATGACTTGATAGACTTAAAGAGAGCCAATAGGGAAGTGTGACTTCAATTCCCTAGAAGTAATCTAATTCCTCAAGCTGTTTTAAAGAAAAGTAGATAAGTACATAGAGGCTGTTTAATAATTAGATTCAGATTTAGCCGTGAAGATGTTCCAGTGATTACACTATCCTCAAAATAGATAAATACATAGAGTCTGCAGTTTTAATTGATCAAAATGAGTAAAGACAAATCACATTTAGCACAAAACCAAAGGCAACAAAAATCATAAAAATTCCCGTACATGCTGCTCTTGAATTCCTAAAAATCCCCCCGCATGCTGCTCTTGAATCAGCATTTTTACTTTCTTTTAGGACACCTATTGAGTGGCCAAATTGTTTGCTGCAGTGAGAACAATGAACTTTTCTCTCTTCTCACATACTCCTTGTATGACAAATTTCTAGCACATCTGTTTCTGAACTCAGAAGGTTGTTAATAATGTTTTGCAACTGGTACTGGGTTGCCCAACTGATGCTATTGTTTTGGAATTGCCCACCTTGGCCCGAGTATCACCCATTTGAAGAGGGTTAACCACCAAGGTGAAAACCGGCTAACCCAACATCTTTCCTTTCTGTTCATAGCATTTTCAGTTGTTCTATAGTTGTTGCAAATGCCTGTTTGCCGAAGCATTGGGAGAACATTCTACATATTGTTCTCTTTGACTCAAAAACCATTGTTTCTCCATACAATTCAACTTCTGTGAAGTTTGAAAGACAATTTCCTTTGGTACATCCTTTCTTTGCAAGTTCACAACTTTCTCATTGTAACATTATTAATCCCTTTCATAAAATAGTCCAAACCCTTCAAGCTATTACACCAACAACATTTCAAAATTTACGTATAATCTCCAACCAGCCTTGTTTAATATAAGATTGGGAGTTGTCATAGTGATCTCCATCACCAACACTTAAAAATCACTTGAATTATTTTTCCTTCTCTAGTAATGTGTTGGACTCAAGAATTAAACTAGCTGAGTTCTAAATAAAGAAAGAAATAAAATGGCTTTTGGGACAGATATGTGTATATACTCTGTTTTTTTAACAACATTGTCAAATTCAATTATCGGAAGAGAACCGGAAGGGAGATAAAAAATCTCAATTTGACTCATACGAGTAATGCTTATAGGAAAAACTATACAGAAGTGAACATTAATTAAAATAGTATATAATATATACATTACAAATAACTCATAATAATCATAAACATATCCAATACATAACACGACTAGTCCCATAAGCCATATAACAACTCATAATAACTACTAAATTCATAATTGCTCAATACGAATTATGAACTTAACACTCTAAATCTAAATGGAAGCAAGAATAAAAAAGAATATTAAAAAAAATTATAGAACAAACACTGAGAAGAATTGTCTTTTAAACTGTGATGCTTTACTAAAATAATAAAATAAGAAGTATCTCTGAGAGGAAAATATCTGAATTACCAAAGCAACAACAAAGACTGACAAACCCTCAAGAGTAGGTTTCATGTCCATGGAGATAATGATAACGAAGGCAGTGCCAGTGATAGTGATGTGAGAGTTGGAGACGGTGATTCAAACCTTGTGTACGGTGATGCAAGTGGCCCAACTACAGGAGTTGGGAACTAGAACTGGGCAACAAAGTCCGAGCCTGCACAAATGCTTTCAGGATTGACGTGATGCATGATCGGCTGATTTTTCAAGCGAAGCTGCAATCCTGCTGTGGTCCGTGTCCTTCATGTTCTGCCTTGCATGTTTTCTCTCTTGGGTCTCCCATACTTGTAGGATTGTGCCAATATGCTCGTGATTTTGATAACATTGCTCCTAACAAGGAGTTTCATTATTCCAATAGATAAAAGATAACAATTTGAAGCTTTTATTGTCTTCTACAAGTCTGTCACAGAACTATAAACCAATATAACTGTCATATTATAACCCTTACTGCCTAATTTGTAGTTAATGTAAAAATAATTGCTTAATAACTTATACAACATTAGAGCTGGCAAATACCTACCTAATTCAGGAATTGCCCTATCTTAGCGAGGTTTCTGATAAGATATAGATTTTTCTGTTTTGCATATATGATAGAGTGTTTGAGTTGCCACTTCCTATTTTATTTTTATGGGTCTGTTAACAGTACAAGTCGATGCCTTAAACTCATTTTGATTACAATCATTTCCATCTCCATAGTTTATGGGAATTTTTGCGTAAAAGTTGCTGCAGGTTCCTCTTGATGGGCAGTGTATATATTTTGAAACATAAAGATATAAATGGTATACCATTGTGACTAGACTTTTGGCCTTTGTACGCAGGCAAAAGATGCTGCTTCCCTGCAGAACAAATGGTTGTTGGTGAACATACAATCTACCAAGGAATTCAGCTCCCATATGGTATTATTTTCTTGGTTTTCCATCTTCATTTATCTTGATCTGTTTCAGCATTCGCGCTACTAATATCATGATCACTTTGTGAAGCTAAACCGTGATACTTGGGCCAATGAAGCTGTTTCTCAGACTATTAGTACAAACTGTATATTCTGGCAGGTCAGTTTCCTACTGAACACTGGCAGTAATTTTTGTTTTATTTTCAAAATGTTATTTACCATGGCATTTATATCAGAGTTGGTGTACTTTCTCAGATTTCTTAGAAAAGTTTGTGGATATTATCTTACCTCCTAATACACAGAATGACACTCTAACAACAAGGTTAAGCTTAACTTTGTCTCATTGTAATTTTTTTTTTAAAAGAACAAATTCACTAAGACTAAAGAAATTAATTATGAAGTTTGGAGGATAGTGATATTTGGACTTCAAAATGGGCACATGTAAGATTACATTTTCTCTTGTGTTTAGTTAAATTTTGGGTATATCTTTCTCTTAATTGTGTTTATTAGTTTGATGAACTTTTACGTTTAGTTGGTAGTTTAGACAGCAGGTTTCAATTTATGTATAGAACACTTCAGTCAGTAAGACTCAGTTCAATTAGGTTTACGCTAACTGTACACCCGTTTTTTTTTTCTTTTCTAAATCTTAACTAACTTTTGTCTATGCTTCTTGATTCAAAAGTATTTGTTGTTGATATTACACTACATTTATTGTATCTTTTTAGTATTATATGCACTTTTTCATTGTCAATTATTATTTTTGCATATAGGTATATGATGACACAACTGAAGGCAGAAAAGTCTGCACTTATTACAGACTGGATTCAATTCCTGTAGTACTTGTTATTGATCCCATCACTGGTCAAAAGATGCGCTCTTGGATTGGAATGGTTGAACCCGAAAGCTTATTGGAAGTATGTGATACAGTTTTTTAACTTGTTATGATGTAGACATTTTTGCTTGAGAAATTGAAACATTATTCATATGCAAATCCTGAACTAGGTTATTTTTTAACCTACTGATGCAGGGTCTACTAGCATTCCTTGATGCAGGGCCTAAGGATCATCATATTACATTGTCTCACAAGCGTCCTAGAGGAAGTTCTAGCCCACCAAAATCTAAAGGTTTGTTGCTAGTATCTGTATATATTCCAGGTGTTTGTATAGTGTTAGATGACTTGATGTTTACGACTGTCTTTATTGTTATTTTACATGTTTACTTCTTTACTAATCAACACTCTATATTGTATTGGATGGACCTTAGTCACTTACCTTAATCTGCTTCTGGTATTTTTCTTCGACTTTTTGAAATCCTGCTTTTTCTTGAGGTTTTCTTTTGAATCTGGATAGGATCTATTCACGGGCCTAGTTACCTTTCTTTAATATAGTCCCCTAGACTAACTGCAATTTCTTCTGAAGCAGCGCTAGCGTGCCAGAGCATCATGTTGTTGCATGCTGTCTGTCCCCCAACAATCAATGTGTTGCACCTGTCTGTTGCATTTGTGTTTTGCAGCTCAAGTTGCAGAAAATGGCAGTTAAATTGGGCCACATGTTCTACAGGGGTTCCTATGGTTGCTGTGTGTCGGTCAGAGAATAGAGACACAACTCTAGCCCTAGACAACAGTTTTTTTTTTTTTACTATTATTATTTTTTTTTACTTCAGTGAGTATATAAAAATACAAAAATTCTAAAATAAAATGTCAACAATTCAAACATAGTCAAATGCTAAGATTAAACGTGGCAAGACATCTCCGGTTTGAATGTATCAAATCCTAAGTAAGGTAAGATTAAATAGTAAAGATAAGATTAAATATCTATAATTCAAACATAATCAAATCCTAGGGTAAGATAAGATATGATATCTTCAATTCAGTCTTAGTTAAATCTTGAAATAAGATATCTAATCCCCAAATATTGGAAAATATCCCTTCTGAACCCTCACGAAACCCTAATCTTAGATCATGCATACACACAAAGAAGAGCGAAGAAACAATCAAAACTAGAATATATGGTTGGGGGAAAATGGCAAAGAGTTGCACTTATGAATCTTACTCTCAGGCACACCAATGCGTTCCTAAGCATTCCTATTTGTTTTCGGAACATCACATCTGTTCTATACTCACCAACCAATCATAAACCCAATCATAAATAATGTAATCAGGATGGGGGAGGATACATGATAGGTGCAATTACACTATTTGTTCAGTTTCTTGTAGTGTTATTAAACTGAGGTCAGATTTGCTGGTTGGTTTGACCATAAACCAAACTTATGAACAGTTCAGTCAGTCATAATATTGAATTGGCTCTCAAACCCATGTTGATGCAAGTGTGTTCTATACTTGCCAACCTATCATAATCCCAATCTATGTTTAGTTTCAAGTAGTGTTATCAAGCCTGTTTGGATTGGCTGATTTGATTATAAACTGAACTTGTAGTCAGTTTGATCAAGTCATAAGATCGGATCTGCTCTCAAACTGGTGTCAAATGTCATTGAACTGGATGTGATCATATTAGACTGGACAAACTAAGTGACTTCAGTCGGACCAGAAATACCTTTATTGGCACAAAAAAGAAGTGCGAGGTTGCTGGAATGAAAATTTTTACTTGTATCTTAAATTTTTTGTAGTGTAGAGGGGGAAGAGAGACGACGAGGGAGAAAAAAAATTAAACTGTGTATGGGCTACTCTAATGTTTTTAAAAGAAAAGTTTTGGTTTGTTAGAATTTTAAAAAGAACTGTGGTTTTACTTAATTCGTAAACACCTCACTGGCTATTAGAGTGATTTATGCTAATATTTATTGTAAACTTTAATATCATTAAACTATAACATTAAAAAGAGTGGTCATCCCGCACTCTGCCATCATGCCATAGTGTTTTTGTGGGTGAAAACTCTGCAGCTATCTGTTATTAGCTATTATAATTCCAATTAAATGTCTTTTAAAACAAAGGCTACAATGATAACCTAGCCAATAGCATAACTAAAAATTATAATAATTAATAATAATAAATAAAGAGATCCTCAGTCTGTATGATCATATCTAACAGTAACGTGAATAGAAAATAAAGAAACCCCTGATTAATAGAATCATAACTAAGAAATATTCTATTAAAATAATAAATGGTCAGGATCTGAAATCAGGAATTTTGATATGCTGATCTGATTAAAATGGAATAGATAAAACCCAAAGTAACTATAATAATCAATGTTTATATTTTAGCATAGAGATATGCCTACCTTACATTTCTAATGATCAAACCGGCTTTTTGAATGTTGTTCTCATCATGATCTTGTTTGATGTTATAGCCTTGGTAGAATCAAACGAAAATAAAGAGGAGGACGAGGAAATTCAAAGAGCTCTGGCAGCTTCTATGGAAAGCATGAAAGAATCAACTGCTATGGCTGGTAGAGAAAATAAAGATGCTGATGTTGTAGTCAATGGGCAAGAAACAACCTTGGCTAAGAGGCCCACATATCCACCCCTTCCCGAGGAACCCAAGGCTGAAAGAAATCTTCTCTGCAGAGTAGGTGTGCGGCTTCCTGGTGGTCAACGTGTTCAGCGTAACTTCTTACGCACGGATCCAATTCAGGTAACAGACGTTGCTCTCATACCTTTAGGAATTCATTCAACCTTTGTTTCTTATGGATGGTCGTCTGCCAATTTAATGTGATTTCTGGATGCTGTATTCTTTACCCCCTTCAAAGAACTACTGGATATTATTTATATCTGCAAGTCTCGTGATATTGCAAAATTGTTTTTGAAATTGTGATTATTATGGATGTATATGATATGGTGTATGGCATCAAATTTATCATGGATACTCTGCTTACTCAAGTACGAGTCATTTATGTTCCGCAGTACTGTTGATTTGTTACGTTTTATTTGATGACTGCTGGATAACCGTAAAGTTCATGATAATAATTATGTTCCCTGGTTTAAGTTGCCAGCTTATTTTCTTGTTAATTTTGAAGAACAGGATTATTGACCCTCAGTTGAGTTCATGGATTTCTTACACCACCCATTATTCAAAATAAGTATTGTTGTGTGGAGATTAGCATGCGCGGACTTTGCTTTTTGGGATGCAAATTGATTGTTTTTTGTTAGTTTATTTGACTGATTTTGATTTTCTTTGTTTTTTCTTGAAGCTGCTGTGGTCTTTCATTTCTACTCAACTAGGAGAAGATGAAACAAGGCCATTTAGGCTAACACATGCAATTCCTGGAGCATCTAAAAATCTGGACTATGAAAGTAATTCAACCTTCCAGGAATCAGGCCTTGCCAACTCTATGATTTCGGTGACTTGGGACTGAGTTCGTATTCATTACCAGGTTAAATTTCCAGACTGAGAACTTCAGATTGGTGATTCCCATCAATATGATCCCTTTTTCATCTTTTAACGAGGATGTTTATGTTCAAAGAAAAGGTTCTTATTAACTGTGTATAGACCACGAATCCGAATGATGGGGTTAAACGAAGTAATGGAAATATATTAACGTTGTTAATATCCTCTCAGACCCTTCTTTTTTTGTTTAATAAAATGTTATTGGTTAGTAAATTAGCTGTAAGCTTGTTTTAATTTGAAAACTGACACGGGTATTGATGAAGCCCTGATGTTAGTAAAGTCAATGATCTGTCAGAAAATTTTCTTCAATAAATTAAGAACCAAGAGAGAGCATTTAAGTTCTTGTGTTATAGAAAATTATTTCAAAACATGATAATTCAAAATTTTATTTTAAACACAATCAAGAATTTCAAATTTAGTTAAGATTACGAACGAACATTCACAATGAAATTTATATTAGAATCAACGGGAGTTATTTTAAATTCAGAGAGCACTTATTTTAAATTTACATAAAACAATTTGAAATTATATACAAGATTCACATATTATTAAAAAGATATTCACATATATCCGACTATATTATTTGAGAAGGATATTTTAATTTTTAAAGAAATCTAAATTTTTGATTATAGAAATTGAGGATAATTTTTTAATTTACAAAAAGCTTCAATTTTTGATAACAAATTAACATATTTTCGAATAAGTTTACTGAGAAAAACTTTTTATACCATAGTAAGTTATGAAAAAAAATCCATTGATGTTTCGATTAGAATCAAAGAATGTCTTCTTGAATTCAAAATTTAGTTCAAGATTAAGAACTATACTCACATCGAAACTTTGATAAGGGTTACCAATGTTATTTTTGAATTCACAAATATTTAAAAATTATGAATAAAACTTCACACAGTTTTGATTAGGTTTACCAAAGAAATTAGATATCATGGAAAGAGAAAAGAAATCTCAATTCTATTTGTAAGAACCTAAAAAATAAATATTAGAGTTGATAGATGTTTTAAAATAATGAGACCAATTATTTTATTTTAAAAAAATATGATAATATAAATAGAATTTTTTAATCTCGTCTCATTATATAAAATACAACTATTCTCTATAAAACTCTTCCTCTCAATTCTCTCTTCATTAACTCTAAGTGTTTTCACACCACAATCATCTATTTGACTATCAGGAAGTTCCTAGAAGATCACAACTGAGTTGTCTCTAATATCTACCAATCAATTTCTGCAACACTGCAAAAAAGTTTCAAATCTTTTTCTCCCTTTTGTTCTTAGTTGAGATCATCCATAATAATCTCTTGTCGCATGTGTATTGTGATGTTCTTTCCTAGTTTCCTGTTGATCAGAGGTCATAAGGACTCTCCTTGATCATTTACGGTGCTTCGTAGGTGTATTTAGAGTTCTTTAAGTCTGAAGCAATGAGGGTACAATTCTAATGCTTGATAGACAAATTATTAAGGTAAGAGAAGCTAATTTTATCTTTAGAGTATGTTTGATACTTTCATGAATAATAAGATGATCTCAATGTAATTTTGATAAATGTTTTAATACTTTTGTGTTTATATGAAGATCATTGGTAGTATGATGTTTGAACACTTGGTATGATATGTTTTTGATAATCTCTACTGTAATGATTGTGTGGTGTGATGTTGTTTTGATGATTGAAATTGGCTAAATTGTACAAATTCTAGTAAGAAGTCAAAATTATGCGTTTATAGTTAATCTAGTAGGTTTGAAGCGTGAATTCTGAAAATTTGTGTTAAATGTGATGACGAGTGGTTTAATACAATTTATTTAGTCTTTAGAAACTTAATTAGGGTGAAAGTTGGTTGATATGCGGTTTATAATGGAAGGGTAGCGAGTTTACCATGTTTACAATGTTGTTACAATGGGATTTTAGGGGTTTTGAATAGGTAAAATCTAAAGGTAGGGAGTACGAATTCAAATGAACATTTGAGGTTGTTATTGGGTGTATTCAAAACCTATTTGAACCTTGAGAATGTTAGAAAATCTGATATAAGACTAATTGATAGTAGATAGGAAGAATTTGACTTAGTTTTGGCTAGATTTAGGGGTTTTGACAAGTGAGATTCTAAATTAGATGTTCTGGGCTAAATATGATGATTGAAAGTCTGTTATTAAGTTCATTAGGACTTGCTTAAGCTATGGTTGTAATAATTAAGTGTTGCAAGGTATATAATTGAGTATGGTATGTTTAAGATAATAAGTTGGGTTGAAGTAGTTATTTTGAGTTAGGGATCATATTTAAGATGTTTTAGGGTGTTTAAAAGGTCCTAAGAATCATTCAAAGTTGAGGGAGAAGTGTGCAAAGTGATACAAAATGGGTATCAAATTCTGATACAACGCTCCTTTAAGACGCTGGGCGTTAGTTTTCAGATGGCTAGGGTACTGAGCATTAGCCTCAGGGTGTTGAGCGTCAGGAAACAACAGCTAAGGCGCTGAATGCCAACCTTTGGGTGCCTGAGCGCCAATTTCATCTACCTCCTTAAGTGGTTTTTAGGTGTTATTGTGATTTTTAATGGATATCTGAGGTTCTGTGATGGATGTTTATTGATTCATGTGTGCTCTTGCATTATTATATGATGGTTTATTTGTGGATTAAACATGGTTAAGAGAGTTTCAAGGAACTTCTCAGTGGTGGTTTCAAGTATTGAAAGTATAAATATAGGAAGCTCAGTTTTGGAGTTCATCTTGATATTCTAATGGTCATCCATTCTCAAGTACAAAAGGGTGAGGCTTGTCATGAGAATAACATGAGGTCCTATTCTAGGGGCTTTACCTTGGCCTAAAACGAGTGATAACGGACTAACCTTGTGTAATAGCTTGGGGTGGGCCAACTGTTTCACCATGATAGGTTCACGAATTGCCATAGCTTGATATTCACACTAATCCAGATAGTCCAGTCTAAGTCTTGTCATGCATAAGGTGTTTGGTTGGTTTTGTGTGATATATGTATAATGTGTAGAATGGTTAAAATGTTTAGATATATTATTAATTGTTTGTAATACTAGCTTACCCTTTTGTTTGTGATTTGTTTGTATGTTTTTGTACTTTGTTTTTGGTTATGATCATTTGGTGAGTGTAAACAGAAGACAATAAAGTTTATGTGGAGCAAGCTCTCGAATGTTTAGATTTATGTAGATAAACTATATGTATATAGTTTTGTTTAATTATCTTGTAAATAAAATTTTAATTTATAATTATATTAGGAAACTGTAATTAAATTTTATTTTTCAACCGTTCTTGTGTTTATTAAATATGTGATAACTATTATATAGTTTAATACTATATATTTTAGGTCGTTCTACCATTCATTTAAGGACACTAATATTTTTTTTACTTTAAAGATTTTTTTTTTCAAATTAAGAAAAATTATTTTATTACATGAATTCCTTAAGAACCGAAACTTTGTTTGAAATTATTAATAAAAACCCATGTTATTTGACATATACTGCGACAAAATTAATTTCGTGACATCAAACATGAATTAAACTGAGAAAAATTGATACAATTTCTAATATAGAACTGTATAACAAGTTTATCGTTTTTTTATGTATTGTTTAATTTTCTGATTTTATTAATGGAAGAACACCAAAAGATATTTGTAAAAGAGAACACCAAATTTATTTGATGAAAAAACACAATATATTTGACTGACCAAAATCATACAACCAACAAATAACAACCTTTTTCTCCTTTCTCTTTACTATTATAAAAATATAGTTTTTAATATAACATTATTTTATTATATTGTTAAGTTATTAACTAATAGTCTAAAACAAATAGATATGGTAAGTGCTAGTTTGATTATTCTCATAAAATAAAAATTTACATTCATCCCTATTTTCGTGTTTAAACGTTTTTGTTTATTCTTCATCTCGCTCGATCTTCATATATTAAAAAATATATTCATACTTTATTCCGTTCATTTCCAAATATTATTAATCTTAAACTCAGATTTACGGATAATCTTTTTTTTTATATATATATTTATTCTTTCGGATAATCAGTCGTGGCACTTTTTCTCCGTAAATTCGTGCCACATTTTTTCCACTGAGTAGTAAAGCAAGATACACAAATCTAAATAAAGAAGTTGTGTTCCCCAATTGCTTACAGTGACAGTTCCAAGTTTCATTCGTCGCTATATTTGATCCATAGATTTAACACACAAACTTTTTAAAAGAAAAAGTGCCTTTAAAAATAGTGAAGCTTCTTATCTTAAACAGAATAATATGAAAAACCCCATTAAAACTTGGAAAAATACATAGAGAATAATTCATAATTATGGGAATTTTACTTGTTCTACATGCTCAACACCTTTTTCAACACCTTTATACTCTATATTACTCTATAGAGGAATATATTAATATCTACAATACAATTTTCAAATAAAATTAAAATCTAATTATTATTAAAAACAATAGAATCATATATATTTTGTGGATTAGTGTGTAAAATATTTAAATCAATATTAATAGACTTCCAATTGTGTTAATAGAATAAAAGTTAGCTATGTATATTTATTTAATAAATTTTAAAATATTAAAAATTATTGCGAAGAGGAGAAATTTATAAGCACAAATTTCTCATCAAATATGGGAAATGTTGATAATTGATTTTAAAAAACTAATAAATGAATAATTGTGCAGGCCTATATAAATATTTGTTTGTTGAATATTTTAATTCAATTTATTATATTTTCTGCTGTAAGTGTATTTGGAATTTCAAATAAGAAAATAATGTAGATTTTAATAGATTTTGTAAAAATGTAATCATTTTTCATTTTTTTAAAGAAATATTTTAATATTAAGGTTATGAATTTTGTATTCAGAATATTTATAAAACCTGAAATCATGAGATTTGAAATAATTTCATAAATATTTTATATCTTTACCTTTTTTACTATTAAATAAATGCCTCCTAACTTATTATTCTACCATGCAAAATTACATGAATAAAAAAAATAACTTTTTAGTTCTAATTGTCCTACTATATTGAAAGCACCACCTCGTATAAAAAAGAATATAGAGTTACATTTTTTTTTAGCCCCGTAAAATTATAATTCATTTTCTTATATTTTGATTTTTAAATTTTAAAAATAAATAATTAAATATATTAATTTTGGAAGTAGTTCTTACTCAAAAATACAACAATTTGACTTTGAGATTTAAGCATTGGTTTATCTGACACTACACATCTTTTAATACATCTTTTAATAAGTGGAAATAGAAGTACACCAATTTAAAATTTTAGGTTTAAACCACAAAAGCATACATGATGACGAAGAAAAGAAAAATTCCTAATAAATTGGTTATCTTCTTTCATCCTCAACCAAGTTCCTAAACAAGTATAAATATTATGCTTGATATAATGTAATTATTAATTGAGTTTAGAAAATTCTGAATTTTCATGATTATGATAATATGTCATTGTTTATTTTATTAATTTTTTTTATCATTTTAACAAGCTGGTGATGCAAATGAGCCCGAGACTCTTTTGGGTACAAGACAATCATACTATGGAAGTAACATTTAGGCCTTGTTCACTTGAGTGGATTTGAGGGAGAGAAATTAAGGGGATTTGAGAGGATTTGAAAATAAATTTTTTTTGTTGTTTATTTGAGTCAATTTAGAGGTAATTGAGAATGAATTTGGAAGTAAAGTTTGTGAGAATTAGTGTAGAATTTGATTGACGTGACAGATTAAAAAAAAAAATTTACTTCCAAATCCAATCTCATTTACCTCCAAATTCACTCAAATAATCAACAAAAAAATTTATTTTCAAATCCTCTCAAATCCCTTTAATTACTCTCCCTCAAATCCACTCAAGTGAACAAGGCCTTAGGGAGTTTATGATATTTGTTTAGGATAAAACTATATCTAGTTTATTATGATTTTTGAGTACTTATTAATTAAGTTTTAAGAATGAGTTTTATTTTAAATTGCTTTTATGTTACTATGATGATTGTGACAATGAAATTATATGAATTTATAATGTATTTTGTTACATTAATATGTTTTAATCTTATTACAAATAAATATTTTTGATCCAAAAATATAAACATCTCAAATGGTAACATAAATTAAATAATGCATGTAAAATAAAGTAATAAACCTCAAACTAAATAATACAAATGAAGGAGGTTAAAACTTAGTATAATTGTCAAATTGAATAACATATTAATCTCTATAAAAAATGCAGGTATTTTTTGCAATCAAATAGTTGAAAATAAAGGATATTAAAAACTCTCACAAAAATAATAGTCAATAATATAAGAGGTTTTTACCCTCCTTAGAAAAATCTCCATAAATTAAATGTGATACTAGGGGTCGTGAAAACCCCCCACAGATAGGTTGTGACCACTCAAATTGCGACGATTTGAAAACCCCTCAAATTACTTTGTGGAGGGTAAATATCCTCGCAAATTGAAAAAATAATCCATTAAATAATATTTTTTAGTGTGTTTTCTATAAGTTTTAACTCAAATGAGTCTAAAATAGTGCTATCAAAATGGGTCATCTCATCCAATCCAATTCGACTCACCACAGGTTGACTAGTGAGTCAATCCAACCCAACTCATTTATTAGTAAGTCGAAAAAATTTGAATTTGACCCGACTTACCATAGATTTATGAGTTAAACAAATTGGCTAACTAACTCATTTAGTTACTAGTTTTTTTTCTCAATTCTAAAATATATAACCAAATTTTTCTCATTCAAATCTAAATAAAGGAAAAAGGATCTTAAATTAAATTTATGATTAATCAATCCTAACGATTCAAATATGTTTTCATAAAAATTAAGTTAAGTATATAGATTTGTGAATTTTTCATGTTATTTTATTATTCAATACAAAAATAATTTTATGCGAGTTGGTGAAATAATCCAACTTATCGTGAGTTCAATCCAAGTAAGCTGAGTTCTTAGTGAACCAAAGTTTAAAATTAACTCGTATCAAAATTTTATTTTTTTTAACTCAACCCGACTTGAATCCATGATGAAGTCGGATTTCAACCCGTTTTGACAACACTAGCATGAAACATCATTAAGCATAACATATTATTAAATTAAAAGAATTATATATATATTTTTTATAATTTAAAAATTAAAGTATATCAAAATTTAAAATAAAAACAAAATATAATTTTGCAATCAAATATAAGAACTAAAAATACTTTTAACTCGATAGTATATAAAGCTAGGTTGAAGTGTCTCTATTTTAAGCATTTCTCTACTGGCATCGGGAAGAACAATCCTCCTTGTTTCAGTAATAAGGAAATCTTCTGTCATCTACCTCTGAAATTTTTCCATAGCATTCCAAACATTGCCTAACCTACCTTTCTTTATCTCTTTCTTCTGCTTTATTTTTTCTGCATTAAGTTAGATAATTTTGCAAAGTTTATTGCAACAGCATTAATTAGCGGTAGTAGAAAGCTTTCAAATACTCTGGCTTGATTATTGGTGCTAACTAAGCTAGAACTTCCTCTGTCATATGACAGTCGATTGGATTGGTCAAATCAAATAGGGTGTAGGGTGGTTCATAGTGATTTCATACTGTTAACAACTTTGCTAAATTTGCACATTCTTGAATGCATTAGGTTGGAAATTTTGTAAAAAGTTGAAGTGATTTTAAAGGAAACCTAATGTACATGTTTTTATAAGAAGTTGTAATGAATTCCTCTTTTCCTCTACTGTGCAACCTTGAACCTGTGAAGGTGCAGTAAAATCAGAGTCAGAAATCACGTGCATGGAATGAATTTAGATGCATGATGTAAATAACCTTGTGGGCATGCAATGCAAGGGACAAAACCGTAATAAACATAAGCTGTATTTCTTCTTCTGTGTAAGGTTACTATGGGCTATTAAAAAAGAGAGAATATATTAAAGTAGTATAATACTTTTAGTTTTTTTTTAAATAATAAATTGCGATACAATTAAAAATCATAGTCTATTTTATTAAACTATAATTCATATGATGCTAACCTCAATCACTTCTACACTATTAATGAGTTTAAAAAAGTTTTACAGAATGTACACTAAAATCTGTACACTAAAATCTAACTCAATCAATTCTGATTTTAAGGTTTTGTTTGAAAAAGTTTTACTCAAATAAACTCAAATCTTATGATACTATGACGATTTAATTTTTTTTATGAAATATATTAAAGTCATCTCAAAATGTGACCTTTTCAATTTTTTTTTATAAAACTCCTATTGATTTGGTATCATTTTATTTTAATTAAAGTAAAATCATTTGAGTATGTTACAACTTTGTTATAAATTTGTACCAACTTGAAACAACTTATCTATTTTTTCTTTAAATTATCCAATTTCGATAATTTTAGAATGAAATTACACTAAAAAATAGTAAACAAACCTCTCAATGTATAATCTATTTCAATTACTATGTATGATTGATTAAATTACATATATAATGTGATAGACTTATTATTATTTTTGGTCTTTTGTTTTGTAATTTTTTTCAATGGTAAGATTCAAATTTTTATCGTCTCTAAATCATTAACGATATAATGTCTACATGAATAATCAGTAAATGAGGTGTTAATTTTTTACATACGTTACTCGTCTAGCATAATATTCACATGATCATATCATTATCTTCAATCTCTCGATAAAAAACCCTAATCACTATTTCAATGCTGGCAACATGCCAAAATGAAACATCTACTCACATATAAGATATCAAGATGAATCATAAATCTCTACACTGTACCTTCAAAAATAAAACATAGAATCATAAACTAAAATGCAATTTCATGTTTCTTTCTATTTTCCACATAATAAAAAATAAGATCAAATGTTCAACACAAACAACCAAAAATAAAAAAAAAATAGAGCACACATTCATTATATCTATTTTCAAAGCAAATTACTATGCAATTCTACAAAATTCGACCTGTAAAGCCAAATTGTAAAAAGAAAACGAAAACAAAAAGCATGAATTAAAGGTAAATGAGATATAGAAGGTGAGAGGAAAAAAAGGGAAAATGAAAGTTTAAAACACTAGGTGACAAAGACTAGAACAAAAAGAAAAATTGAAAGTTTTAAACATAATATGGACGAACACATAGGCCAAAAATGAACATTCCATTAACTAATTGCTCACGTGAACATATAATGTTAACCATTTAGATGTTCTTAGTAAACAAAATTAAATAAAAATTATAAAAATTGAAAGCACATTAAAAAAATCATTAATAGAGAATAAAGTCAATAAAAATTACAAAAATCAAGTTTCACGTTGAACAAAGTGAATAAAAATAGAAAATAAAAGTAATATTAAGTCTTGACTATATTATATATGATATAAATATAATAATAAATAATTAACAGTAATAATGTACAAATTAAATATTTCGAAAGTGTTAAAAATAATTATAATAATTGACGTTAATAATAATTATATTTTATTTTAAATTGTTTTTAATCAATCATATTTTAGTTTATTATAAATTTATCAATTGTAATATTTTTTATACTCCTAAATATCCATATTTTACTTTAACTTATTTTCAACTAATCACATTTTATTTAAAACTAAATTTTAATCACAAGAAAATTATAATCTCACAATTTTGTTAATTGAATTTTTTCCATATTCATTAAATCACTCACACACACACACACACACACACACACACACACACACACACACACACACACACACACACACACACACACACACACACACACACACACACACACACACACACACACACACACACACACACACACACACACACACACACACACACACACACACACACACACACACACACACACACACACACACACACACACACACACACACACACACACACACACACACACACACACACACACACACACACACACACACACACACACACACACACACACACACACACACACACACACACACACACACACACACACACACACACACACACACACACACACACACACACACACACACACACACACACACACACACACACACACACACACACACACACACACACACACACACACACACACACACACACACACACACACACACACACACACACACACACACACACACACACACACACACACACACACACACACACACACACACACACACACACACACACACACACACACACACACACACACACACACACACACACACACACACACACACACACACACACACACACACACACACACACACACACACACACACACACACACACACACACACACACACACACACACACACACACACACACACACACACACACACACACACACACACACACACACACACACACACACACACACACACACACACACACACACACACACACACACACACACACACACACACACACACACACACACACACACACACACACACACACACACACACACACACACACACACACACACACACACACACACACACACACACACACACACACACACACACACACACACACATATATATATTATTTTTCTTTCCATTTTTTCCTTAATTGAAATAATCTAATTTGACCCTTTTTTTCCCTTCTAATTTTTATTATTTTATATTCTATCAAATCCATTTTTAAATCCCGTAGTTATTAAAATAAAAATTGGGTGGAAAGAGATAACTAAGTAGAAAGTGAAATGTTTGAGGTAAGAGATTATGAATAAATTTGATTCAAAAGTTTGTATTAATTATGATAAAAGAAATTAATTTTTAATTTTAATTGTAATAATATACTACTATATTTATTTTATTATAATAAGTGAAAATGTAAATATTACATATAATATATATTTTACTACAACATAATTTTTTTAACTAATTATTTTAATTACTTATTGATAATTGTAAAACCCCAGGTATTTTAGAAATGATGATAGTTTAAAAATAGTGAGATTCGATTATTTTAATATTAAATGGTTTAGTTATAAATAATTTTGTTATAAACGAGTTTCATTATTTTAAAAAGCATCATCTTTCTAGAAACCATTTTTCTAGAGTTCTCTACCTTCTCTCTAAATGTTGTTGCTCCTAAGTTATATGTTTGATGATCATGAGGTGTCTAAACGATCACGACGTCAAGGTCTTCAAATCTAACCCATAAATTTCTATAATAGAACAAGTAAGTTTTTATCCCTTTTTTTTCGGTCTATCTTGGTCTTTGATCATACATATCAAATTTGTCTCGCATGTATAAAGTGTGTTTCTTCTTTGATTATTGGTTTTTGGGTCCTAAGATTACATCCCAACAGTGATTCCGTCAATTGTAGGCATTTACTTAAAATTCTTCGTGGTGGGAGCGTTGGTCGAGTAATTGTTGGACTGTCTTAGTTTTCCCTAAGGTAAGGGAAGCTAATTTGCTTTTTATATTAGTAGAAAAATGTTTGAAATCTGTCATTTGGTGTGCATGTGATTATATGATTGTTCGTGGTGTGAAATTTAGAAAAATATGAGTAATTACCTTTATGATGTGTTTTAAAAAATTTGAATGTATGATTGTTGTATAACTTATAGTTTGATGAAATGGAGATGTTGTTGAGATAAAACTGTGTTATTATTGATAGTTGGAAGAATTGAGAATTTTGAGTATAAATTGGATATTTAAAGTGATGGGTGTTAGCATGTAAAATTTTGGATTAGTGGGTTTAAAGAGAATTTTGCAGTTTGGAAAAGGTCTTTGGGTCTATTATATTTGGTTTAAGTCCTAAAATAGTTATAGTATGAAGTTGAAATTGAGAAGTAACACTTGAGTGCATTTTATACCATTTTAGAGTGAAATTAGGGGTTTTGAGAGGTGAATTTTAGAAGGAAAGATGGTTTAATAGTTGTAGCAGTTTGGGGATTGTTTTTGAGCTATTTTAGACTTGTTGAAACTTTTAAAACAGTAAAATCCAATCCATATTGAAGTAGAGGCCTTGTGAGGGGGTATTTGCATGGGTTTTGGTCAAAAAGAGGGGTTTTAGGTAGTGAATTTCTAAGGGAGTGATTCTGGGTGGAATTGGTGAATCTAGAGTCTATTATTAAGTCAACCAAAAATGATTTATGCAGATTTTGCAGTGAAATGGTTGTTAGAAGAATTGGAAATGAGTTTGAGTAGCTTAAAGAGGTTGTTTTGGTTTGGAATGGTCAATTTGAGCTAAAGGTGAGTTTTCTGAGGTTTCATAGAATTTATAGGGACCTAGGAAGTAGTAGAAGTTGGGGAAGAAGTGTCCATGGTCAAAGAAAAAGAGGGATTGGATTTGTCATGGCGCTGAGCACCAACTCTCGGGTAACAAGACGCTGAGCATTAGTATGGGCGCCAACACTCTGTCTCGCTGGCGCTGAGCGCCAGTTTGTGCCACTGAGTGCCAGTCAGCAAGGTTATGTTTTTTTGTTGTTATGGTTTTGGGTATTCTACTGGTCTGGGTTATTTTCCTTTCTTTCATTAATGTTGCATGGTTCCTTGTGCTTGGATGGAATGTATGATGAAGATATCAAAGTGTTGTGTGAACTATTGTGAATTGGAATTCCAAGGAAGAATATCTTATTGGTGGTTTTATGGGAGACTAGTATAACTTGTAAGAAGCCGATATGGGGTTATCCTGATACTCTAATGATCATCCATGCTCAATTAGAGAGTGATGAGTCATGTCGTAAGAGGAGCAGGAGGTCCTAGCTTGAGGAAACATACATAAGCATAGCACGAACACAAACGAGCAAAGGTGAACTAATTATATAAAAAGCATACAATATGACAATATGTGCATGCAATCAAGCAAGATAAACACACATCCTAACATGTTGAATACTAAACTTGACTCGTCCGTACTTTAGAATGATAGTCGAGCTATGACGGGTCTTGCACTCGTGGTGGCTTATGAAACTTGGGTTCTCCCACCCTACCACACTCACGAGGTTAGCCTGTTCCGGGCCTTGAGGCATACTGGAAGCTCCCAAGACTAAGACCTCCTGTTATTCCTCACCACATGGTTCAATCCTCTCTACGTGGAAAAAAGACCATTGGAGTTTTAGGATGACCCCAAGACTGAGCTCCTACTCTCATTCTAAACATTAAGAATCTCACCAAGAGATCCTACACAGATGGAACTTGGTTTACAACTTGGATCATCTTTCCACCACTTTATAACCATACACTTTTTGCTACAATCCACATACTTGCCTGAAATCACAATACAATATTATAGATGCAAAAGAATGCTTCACCAGCAACCAAAGAGCACACTAATCAAACGCGGCACAAGAGAAAATTTAGAGAACTAGACCCAACACTCATCGCACATCGCATCGCCCTCGCAAGGCGAGACTTGCGTTATTCGCATAGCGCACCCACCCAGCTCGCCTTGCGAATTAAGTCTGAATAAGTATCAGACCTTGGGTCTCTTGCATAGTGCACCCAGGTCGCTATGCGAGAGCCTAGACAGAGACCAATCCCCTTAAAACTCTCGTTATGCGCCCCACTCGCCTTTCGAATTAAATGGGCAGTGGTTCTAGACCACCACCAGTCGCATAGCGACAGGATTCGCCAGGCGAATCCACAGACAGAGAGCAACACCCTCAGGTCATTCGCACAACACACTAGCTTGCACAGCGAATTACCCAGATAGTGAGCACCCTCTACAGGGTCTCGCTATGCGAGACAGCTCGCATAACGACTCTACATCATCTGCAGAACGCGAATTCTGCAGAATCACACACTCACACCTGTCCTTACCACTTCTAGGCCTCTTGGCCAACTTCTAAGACTTCTAATTCATGTTATATACTTAGTTAGACTTGCCTAGCTGATTAAAAACGTTACTACTACAATTCTAAAGTGATTTAGACTCACTTTCTACTCTAGAACGCCAAAATCAACAACTTAGGGACCCAAATCCAATTCTACTACTTGTAACTTGTTTTTGACCATTTGAAAGACTCACACAAGTCACAAATGACTTACCCAAAGTGCTTGAACAGACCAAATGAACTCCTAACCTCTAATTCTAAATTTCACCACCTCACTTCCTTTAAAATTTACCTAAAACACTACCAATTCACTTAAGCTTCCATAAAATAGCTATTATAGCAGAAAACCATCACCTAACATATCCAATTACAGTTGCACAGTACATTCAAACCAGCTCACAAACAACATTCACCAGGTTCAACAGTAGTCATCCAAAGCATACATGATTTAACTTACACAAGTAATACATTTAAGCTCAAACAGCAACATCATGCATAATTTAATACACACATCTATCAAACTACCAATTCAAACAGAAGTCTAGCTCCCCTTACCTTGGTAGTTATAAGCACAGTACAATTCACAACAGTAACAAGACCTCAATAGTGCCTTACACAACAAGACCCTACAACCCACTAAAGTGGAGACAGAAGCAACGCTTAGAGCTAGAATAGACAGAGAATCAAAAGGGGAAAACTACTAACTACATGCAACTAACAAAGTTGTATGCCCTAAGTTCAAGAGAGATGGAGAAACAAAAAATAGTGACTTACCCGCCCAAGACAGAAACTAATCGGATGGACGGAAAGCTCTCAACTCCGTGAACAAAAGAACACCACCTATTTGACAATGCAACGATTGAAATTTATGTAAGGGTAGATAGAAAACAGAACAAGAAGAAGAAGAACAGAGGTTAGAGAGAGAAAGAAAAGTTGGCTAATGAACTTATAGTTAAAAAAGAAAGTCCCTTCTAAGGTCATGGTGTCCTTAGTTTTACAGGTCTGGTTGCCTCAACATAAGGCCCAATAGCCCTATATTTTTCAGGCCTTTACATGATAAGTATTTTTTCTAACAATAATCTTTAAATTCACAATAAACCAAAATTTTGTGATGAAGTTTGTTGTTATGTGTAACTAATAAAATAAAAGAGTATTCATTATATATTAACAAAATATAAGCAACATTATATTGAATTCATAATTTATTAAGTTGCTATTCAGTTTTTGTTTAGGGGAATTTGACAATAAGACTAGAAATTATAGATGATGTTATCGTCTATAAAATCAAACTAGTATTCTAGTAGGTAATTATGAAATGAGTTACACGCTTTGCTTTATGATAAATTAGTATTAAATTAATTTATTCTAGTAGATAACATTAACTTTCAGCTTACAATAAATTTAAATAAAAAGATTGTCAAAAACAAATATATTTTTTTTAATAAAATGTTTCTGTTTAGCCACCTCTCCAGAGAAAAATGAAAAATAATGATGTTAATTATTTGGATTTTTTTTTTTATTTTAAATATATATATATATATATATATATATATATATATATATATATATATATATATATATTTACTTGTATTAATGATACTATAATTATGTTTTAATATTTGTTCTTTTTAATCTTCGTACTATAACTCCGGAGTATCTCCATACTCCAAGTAGATTTATAGTTTTGTTTTTTGAATATATGTTTTCCACACTTTTGTAAACAAGTTATTTTTATAATAATATTATTTCGTACCAAATATAGGCAAAGGATCATAAAAGAATACGATTAAAATATTTAACTTAAAACTACAAATATAAATAAGAGAAAAAAAATCCTTACACATATAAAGAGAGAAAAATAAATTATTTTTGTAACCATAATGGCCATTAGCTGATACTTACCATCAATAATAGTTTGTTTGTTTTATTTCTTTACAGTTTTTGTTTTCTATTATTATAATAAATAATAATAAATGATATGTTTTTTCACTCATTATTCCTTCCAATAAGAAAACTCATTTTTTATATTTTAGTATTTTTTATTTTTACAAGAGGGTTGGTTAAAAAAAGATGAATACCTAATTCTCTACAACAAAATTTAAAGAAATGAAAAAAGAAAAGAAAAGTGATATGTTGGTAGGACTAAGGGGGGACCCACTTGGAAAGGAAGCCAACCCATGTGATATGGCATGGCATGATAAAAGAAGGACAGGAGCTTACGTGTGATGAGTTATGAATGTTAAAAAAACGTGAAATCGCAAACGCTCACTCAAAAGCTGAACGTCGACACCGTGTTTGTCAAAAAGACTGACTCAAAGTGCTAAAGTCTCTCTCATGCTTCCCACTTCTCAATAATTATGCTCCCTCTCCTTTTTCTCGATCATTCCTTTTTATCTATACATTCAAAATCCACGTTCCCTTTAATTTCACAAACATTCATCTTTTTCTGCTAAACATAACACGCTTTTCTAAACAAACAAGGTCTTAACGCGGACCATAAAACATTATTTTTTTATATTATTTTAAAATACTATTTTATAACTATGTTTAAATAATAGTATATCAATTATTATAAAAGTATTTCTTATTTATTAAATTTATTATATTGGAAGAGAATTTGTTGTTACTAGATCATTATATAAATCTCCTTTTCTATAATAGAGATAAGTTTAAAAAGTAGTTCTTAATAAAAGTTGAAGAGATAATTAAAAGATGCGATTAGGATTAGCAAATATTTTAACGAAGGATTTAATCTAGGTGTAATATTATATGTTTTTACCTGGATCGTCTCTATTTAAGAGCAACCAGCTCCACTTGTACTTCGCTCTATCAACATTAACTTGTTCAGTTCCTCTTGAAACTCTCTTACTCTCTCATACATGGCTCGCTCTGTGCCTTTGGTCTCAACCATCTTTGTGCTTCTTCTGCTTCTGGTGGCCACCGGTAAGCCTTTCTCCACGCTCAACACTATCATTTTAGGGTTTTCCCTTAACATTTTTTTTTCTCCTTTTGATTATTGAGCAGAGATGGGGCCAACAATGGTGGCGGAGGCAAGGACATGTGAGTCTCAGAGCCACCGTTTCAAGGGACCATGCGTGAGTGACACCAACTGCGCTTCTGTTTGCCGAACTGAACGTTTCAGCGGAGGACATTGCCGTGGCTTCCGTCGCAGATGCTTCTGCACTAAACATTGTTAAAACTTTATGACTGTGCTCTGAAGGAAATTAATCTCCATAGAAGATGATTCATCTATCATCTTTCTACCAGTGTTGTTAATTAAGTGTCTTATGTTTGAGAATAAAGGTTACGTACCACTGATCTTTCTCTGTATCTTCTTCTGCAGTTCTTTCCATTAGACGAGTGCGATGAGTATAATGTAATATGTTTGTGATGTAATGATAAATTTTGTTTCTGTTCTCCCTTTTTTTCTTTTTATCGAGATAAGAATGATTAAAGATTGATTTAGGAGAAAAACATATATTAACATCTAATTTAAATCTAATTGAACTTATATATCACAACTCCTTAGAACGTTTTTAACATTAATTTTACGAGTCAGTAAGATGTTCTTCTTGCTGGACAACAGTTTATTGTACGATTAATGTGATCCATTTTTATAATACTGTGTTCAATATAATAAATATTTATATATTTTTGTTTTGATATAATAAAAAAAAGTAAATTACATTAATTATTAAAATTTTACTGATACAGTTAATGTGATTAAATTCATATTCTGTCTTTCATAATATTTAGTTAGTTTTAAAAGAATAATTAAAAAGTTTATATATATATTTAAAATAAATAATATAGTGCTATAAAAGACATAGAAAAGTGAAGTGCTCAAACTTATTGTCCTGTCTCATATCAAAACAGGAGATGAAAATAGTATATTCAGCTTTAGAAAAAGAAAAATAAAGTTCTAGCTTTGGGATCCCACACTTACCGACAGTTCATGATATCTATCATTTTTACAATATTACCTGTGTAGGAATTAGTAACTAAAAAAAACTTATAAGTATTACAAAACATGAAGTAAATTAATATATTTATCAATATTAAATATGAAATATAATTTTTTGGAGATACAGGTTTCAAGAGGATCACTTGAGGATATACAAATTGCTAAATCTTAAAAAAATTTACAATAATAGATTTATCATCATAGATAATTTAAATAATTAATCATTTTATAAATTTCTAGAAATAATAGTCAATTTTTTTTAAGAAATAAACTTTAAATTTAATTTAATTATATAATATTATTTATAATGATATTTTTAATATATGTCGTTACATTTGTATATATATTCAGAAAGTAAAACTAGATATTAACCTAATAATGTAATAAGTTTAATAAACAACAATAAGATAAGTTTTGAATATTTTTGAATGATTCTATTATTATTTTAAATTTTACATTTAATTTAATGTTATAAAATTGATTTATGTTATGATGAGATTTCATTCACTTTTATTTTATAAATTTATTTTATCTATGATATATGTAAGAATTTTTACATCCTAAAACATAATATATTGTAAAATATATTTAAAAGGCTCAAAATTATTAGTTTAGTAGAAAAAAAAATAATTGGAGGAAGAAAAGAAATAATTAGAGGAAAAAAACAAGAAGAATAAACGTACATAGATTCTTGACATAGATGTTTTGACACGTTACCGACAACCAAACCCCCTACTTCTGTTATTCCTTTGTCCATTGTTTCATCATCACATCATTTTCATGACTACCAACTCGCATGGACGAGAGGGATAGATTTGGCATTTTTCATTTATTGAGTTTTAGTGACAAGCCAAGACCAGAAATTTTACCATTATACCACCTTTCCCAAAAAGAAAACCAGTTATTTAAAAGAAGACAAAAGTAAATAAATAAATAAATAATTCTGGCCCATGCTGTTAGTGATTTTCTCTGAGTATAATAGTTGTATCTTCAAATCGATTGATGATAGAAAATGATAATTTAAATGAAATTTTAAATGAACTTGGAGAACATGGACAATACAAAAATTCTTAATGATACACGAATAACATAAAAAGAAAACAACGAAAATTAGAATTTATGAATAACAATAATAAAAAAAACATTAAAACTGTCAAAAACACTTTCCTGACCAAGCCGGATTTCTCACAACTCATAAATCTTATATATTTTTTTTTAGTAACGATATTATGAAATATTTTTATATTTATTTAAGATATACTATAAGAATAAAATGATTATAAAAATATAATTTTTTGTATTTAAAAAAAAATAAAAGTAAAAAATAGAAAAAAATAATATCAAATGTAAAAAATTTAAATGTGTAGAATAATTTTTTTATATTTTTTTTGTGAGCAGTACTTTAACCCAACTGATTGTGACACGCGTAACAAACAGTCATCATTGCATTTAACGTCTAATGTAAAACCAAAATTATTTAGGCCAAGAGACATAGTTTTAAAGTAAACTAGTTTCAGACCCTGCGTACGGATGTCTTTTTGCTTTTATTAATATTTTGATTACGATATAAATAATATAGTTATTATTATATTTGAATGAAATATTAAGTTTTATCATTTTTCTGATAAATTATGATCATTTCTAATTTTTAGATAGTTGAAATCAGTGTTAATATATTATATGATTTATGGGTATACAATCTGTTCAATTTTATTCCAATATTTTTTGTTACAGCAATATACATAATTTAGATGAAGTAACATGTTTGCATGATAAAGTATCCTTTATTATAAAAAATATTCAAAGAAATCGTCCTATAACAACACTGATCGTGTTGATAAGAAATCTGAGTTAGTATTAAAGAAATAATCATTTAATAAAAAGATTTAAAACCAACTTATTGACTTATATGATATTAACGTTATTTTATATAGTTGTTATATATTACATTAAGAATTAAAACATATATATATATATATATATATATATATATATATATATATATATTTGTTATTTATGAATTGAAAAAAATTTAATGGTGAAGGTTTATTATGTATTTTATATATGTATTAAGAAAAATTTTGTAAAAGGAATTGTTTTTGTTATTACAAGATCAAATATATTATATTATGTAAAGACTCCAACAAATACTTTAAGTATTTTTAGCCTTTAATTTATGTTTGTAAAAGATACTCTAACTTTCAAGTCCGTTAAATACGTCAATAAAAAATAGTAATTGTAATAATTAATGAAAACATAACTGTTACTTCATAAAATGTGGTATTTATATTATTATTATGACTTTATTACCTAAATAGGCCTAGTCCATGTGACTAATTACCTAAATTAGCTTTTAATTAATCAACCTGCTCAATTATATCTTAATCACAATTTAAGACTAGTCTCTTGTGTGTTAGTTAGCTTACATGTATTTGGGTAGATCAATATATATTTGATTAGTCCGTTATGGTGGTAAGTTAGACAATGCATGCTGGGTGTACTTAGGTGGATATATTCAAATGGTTATAGAGTATATATTGACATGATTGAAAGGTGTTACTACCGAGTAGATTGGACCGACCGGACATACTTGAGTTACTGCCGAGTAGGTTAGACCGACCAGACACACAGGCGAAGGAAGCCAGGTATTCCCGGTCGGGCATTAGAACAATACTCTCCAACTGTTTGCGGGAGACAACTTTTGAATATCAATGAATGCATAAAGGTTGACATTGATCGTCATTAAGAGGTAAATTAATGGATAATATTCCTTGAAACCATATAAATAACAATTGATTGACAAGGTAAACTCTGATTTTCTGATTTTTACTAGACTTGCGGAGATAAATTATGATTTGAGCGTCAGAGTGTTTCCTGCAGGTCAACCCCAGTTTGACATTGAGAGAGGAAGATTAAGGAGGTGAGATAGAAGTGAGAAGGACCGATCGACAAAGGAAGGGCGTTACCGAGCGGACGCAGCAGTTGTTTTCCTCATCCCATTCCAGTAGAAACAAAGGGTATTAAGTTATATATAGCATAATAGCCCAACCCTCTAGACTTAACTCGCTCGATGTTGAAGTCTTGTAAAATGTCGCCATCATGTTGGACTTTGGTCTTTGTCGTAGTGGCCATGTGCAAAGCAAAATTTGTATTTCTTTGGTTATGTATCCTGATAGGTATAATCCCAAACCTCAAAAAGCGTAAGGACGAAGATGTTGAAATGAGGAAGTGTCAAGATTGACTTGATGCGGGAGGTAAATGGTTATCAGGCTGCATATGAAATGAAGCAAAACTAAAGAGGTGAAGAGTCATGGCCCCTAGGTGTAAGATTTGAAGAGATCTAAGGGTTGAAATGAAGAGATGGGAAGATGAAAGGGTTCCCAATTTTGCTATAAATAAGGGGTTCATTTGCCTTATTTGAACACCAAGTTTTTGAGAATTTGCTATATTGGTGACATCTTGTGGAAGAAGTTCATCACTTGAGTCGACTGTTAACAAGTATGTCACCTAGTGGGTCGAACATAAGATTTGGGGAGGAGACAAATAATGATAGTAGTCACACCTCAATGTCCTTTGATGCATCATCATCCGGGACTTTGATGGTGGAAATGGAAGTGATTACGAAGAATAGGGCGAATCTTCTTGAGGAGGATACTGAGTCCAAACTACCTTGGCAAAGAGTGAGGAGCTATGAATTGGGCGAATCCTTTGGTGAATAATCATTTTTCCAAATTTAAGTAGTAAAAAATGTTGAACTCTCGGACTTAATAGTGTGTGTGTATATATATATATATATATATGTATATGTATATGTATATGTATGTATATATTTATATTTCTGAATTTCAAAAATCGTGTTGACAATTGACAGTGATTTTAGATGCTTCCATTCATGTTAGCGACTCATTTACATTTAGTGGCGGGGTAAGATAATTCAAGTCTACAACCTTCTTTATCGTAATTACATAGTAAGTCCGTTAGGTGAATCCTTCTTTGAATTTAAAAATTTTAATCTGATCTGGTAAGAAATAAAGTATGCATTCCAAAGTATATGGCAGAGCTAGTGAGGCCATTGATGTCACACAACTTTCTCAATTGCTTCATGACTGTAAGTTTATAATATCTATTACTTTAGAAAGTGTAGTATTTTGCTATGGGTTAATATTGTAATATATGTAATTAACTATATGCAGGACTCATGTTGCTCAAATTTTGGGTGAAGTCTTTACCATTATGAAAAAAACATATCTTCATGCTTATTATTTAGCTGATTTAGCATTAGGGTTAATTAGTTCCTTATGCATCAAAGGCATTGAAGAAAGCAGAAAGAAGCACTTATTGTCTAATAAGCAAGGATCTCTGTGCACCTATCAGATTACATGGACTGGAAGATCTGCATCAGAATGTTACTTAAGTTGTGGGTCGAAGTAGTTAAATATAGCAATGGTTGCAACGGTCACACAACATAATTCCTATTATCAATAAGCAATGCGAATGTTAAAATAATAAAGTCAAAATACCAACACAAGAATTATTTTGTTTAACAGATCAAATACACATTTTTATAGTTCAAACAGCAATGAACACATACCAAATAACATATTAGAACAATAATCTTCGTCAACTATCTCCTTCAAACTTTTGAACTCAGCTTTTCAAGGAAATATTTGGTATTGATTGAGATTTTATAATTGTGGCACCAACAAATAGTAACTTACAGAAATGCTGGCATACTCAATATTGGCTTTTATTCGTTAAAATTTTAAAATTGTGCATATCATAAGTATCACCTTCGACCAATTTGGGTTTCCACAAATCAAAATCTTCCCCATTTGCCATTACTGGTATTTTGTCACCCTACAAATAAGTTGTAAAAATAAGTACATGTAAATTATGAAAATAAAAAATGTAATTTACCTTATCATCTATGAGAATCATTTCCATACATTTACTGCTATCGTCATTAACCACCCCCCGTGTATGAAAATCAAGTGATTTTTCTTAAAAGATTGGTAATCATGTGAAGGGTTTTTTACACCCTTATACTCAACCATTAAAAAAATAAATAAATAAAACTAATAGTTATTTCTTTAAATTCGACCTAATTTGAGTCTCCTTATTGTTTTATATATTTTTTTTCAGTGCTAATAATAAACCTATATTTCTCTTCCATTGTAAATCTCATCCCTATAATTAAGTCACCATCAAAATCAATGTTATAGATTTGAAGATCAGAAATATTGGTCTATTATATATTGCCTCAAAGTGGGCTATTCTTTTCTTCTCTCTTTAAGAACAAGCAATAATGGATCGGCTTTTATTTCCTGCACCCATCAATTGTTTCCCGCACTCCCTCAAATTTTCAAATTATCATTATATCCGTTGTAAAAGTGATTTCCCAAAAAAGTATTTCAAAAAATTTTCAGAATAAGTTTTTTTTCTAGAATTTCTGAAATGATATTTTCAGAAAATAATTTTCTGAAAAAAAATATCGAAATATGATTTTCAAAATGAAATTTTTAAAATTTTTGAATGAAATTTTCCAAAATACATATAATACCTTTTGAAATAAAAACAGTGGTGATGATGTAAGCAGTGAGGGCGGCGGTAGGTGGCAGCTGTGGTGGTGAAAGGTGTTTAAGACTTTTTCTCTTATTGTAAGTATGCAATTAGTAATTGTGGGAGTGCACGAAGCAGTAGCTCAATGGGTCTCACACCGAAAATGGGTTGGCACTCAGGGATCACTTGGAGGCAGAGACGGACAAAAACATTATTTGTTTTTCAAAAGATCTAAATCTAAAAGTTATATGTATATATATAAAAAAAATTAAATCTTAAGGTTTTTTTTTTTATGTATTTTTGTAAGATTTGATCATTTTTGTGTTATAGTAGAGTCAGCATTTGTATGATTTGAAAAATGTATGTTTTAAGGAAGAAGTTTAGGCATTAATGTTGTAAGGAGGGGAGGGAGAAGAGTGTTTGTTGGAAAGAAGCATGCCTCTCCAACATCAAGCCATGAAATACATGAAAGAAAAGCCTTCCATTGTTATTCCCTCAAAAACTCCACCTTCTTCAACTCCCTTAAACCATCCATACATTTCACAAATCCTCTCCACACCCAACTGGGCTTTGTTACTAAACCACCACCTCTTCTCAAACCCCCTCCTCCTCAACCCTCGCTCCGCCGTAACCGTCTTCCACAACCAGCGCAATGCCTCCCACGCCATCAAGTTTCACGCCTGGCTTTCGCATGTCAACCCCGCACTCGCCACGCATCCCTCAGTGCAACGCGCTCTTCTGAACACTCTGCACCTTAACGGTCCCGCGGTGCTGTCGCTCGAGTTGCTCCGTGACGTTCGCAATTCCGGGTTTCGACTCACCGAGGACCTGCTCTGCGTGTTGATTGGAAGCTGGGGAAGGCTCGGTTTGGCAAATTACTGTGCTCACGTTTTCGGTCAAATCTCATTCTTGAGTCTCACCCCTTCCACTAGGTTGTACAACGCTCTTATTGACGCTTTGGTGAAATCCAATTCAATTGACCTTGCTTATCTCAAATTCCAACAAATGCCTGCGGATAACTGCCGCCCCGATAGAATTACCTATAACACCCTCGTTCACGGGGTTTGCAAGATTGGCGTGGTGGATGAGGCGCTTCGGTTAATCAGACAGATGAACGATAAGGGACTTTTTCCTAATGTCTTCACTTATACAATGCTTATTGATGGGTTTTGTAATGCCAACAGGGTTGGTGAAGCATTTGGGGTTTTTGAGATGATGAAGGAGAGGGGAGTTGCTCCTAATGAAGCCACTGTGAGAGCGTTAGTCCACGGGGTTTTTCGCTGCTTGGATCCAGGTAAGGCACTTGATATGTTGTTATCTAAGTTTTTAGATAGGAAGCTGGAGCAGGAGGAGCGTGCTCATTTTAAGTTAGCTTGTGATACTGTGTTGTATTGCCTTGGGAATAATTCTATGGCGAAAGAGATGGCTGTGTTTCTGAGGGAGGTTTCGGGAAGAGGTTATGCCCCTGATAGCTCTATTTTTAATGTCATAATTGCTTGTTTGGTTAAGGGAGCCGAGCTGAGAGAGTCGTGTGACATATTTGAAATTTTGAGAAACCGAGGTGTGAAGGCAAGCACTGGTACATACCTTGTACTTATGGAGGCGTCGTATAAAAGAGGATGGAGGGAGGACGGGGATCGAGTTTTTGGTCAAATGACCAGTGATGGGCTAATTTCTAGTGTTGTCTCATATAACATGATAATCAATAGTTTGTGCAAAGCCAAATTGACGGATAATGCGTCAGAAGTTTTCAGAGATATGCAGGTCAGAGGTTTTGTTCCCAACCTTGTTACTTTCAATACCCTTATTAATGGGCATTGCAAGGAAGGAGAAATATTTAAGGCACAGGAGCTGCTGGAGATGCTTTTAGAAACTGGGTTTAAACCTGATATCTTCACTTTTAGCTCTATAATTGATGGACTCTGTCGAATAAAGAAGACTGAGGAAGCTTTTGGATGCTTTACAGAGATGATTGAGTGGGGCATCACTCCAAATGCCGTCATTTACAATATCTTAATTCGGTCTTTTTGTGCCATTGGGGATGTTGCAAAGTCAGTGAAACTATTAGGAAGAATGCAAAAGGAAGGAGTAAACCCTGACACCTACTCCTATAATGCTTTGATCCAAATCCACTGTAGGATGAATAAAGTTGATAAAGCTAAAAGGCTTTTTTATTCAATGTCAAGATCTGGCTTGAATCCGGACAATTACACTTATGGTGCTTTTATAGAGGTACTCTCTAAATCTGGGAGATTAGACGAAGCCAAGAAGATATTTTACTCAATGGAGGCAAACAGTTGCTCTCCTGATTTGTATACATGTAACTTGATTATTAAAATATTGGTTCAGCAGAACTGTATTGAAGAGGCACGAAGCATCATGGAAAGATGCAGACTTAAGGGAATATCTTTAAATTCTATTCCTAATTAGTGAGACTAATTTCCTACTAATTTCTCGGATGCTACTACATTATTGAGCTTTTGAATATGATGATATCGATTCTGGGTATAGAGGTACCTCAGATTATAAAGCCCTGTTCATATGGATATCTTGTTATATAGTGGGACAGAAGAATTATTTGTGTTTATGTATGGATGTACTTTTTTGCCATTTCAACACCAACAGAAAAGAGTACAGTAAGGAATTCATTTTTTCTTCTTTAGTCGGTGACTCTCCATCATCGTTTTTAGAAAGAGCTTGATCTAGAGGCTGCTCTTCCGCCCTTCTTACAAAGAGCTTGATCTAGAAGCTTTGATGGACGTGGCTTGGTTATCGTGTTATACCATACTTCTAGTCTTGCTATGCTTATCTTATTAATTGTGCTGTTGTTCTGGAGGCAACAAACAACACCTTTTTCCTCTGTTTTCTCCATTAATGGATTAACATTGATCACCTTACAAACACCAACATTAAACAGTGGAGGTTATGTCAAATCACCACAGCCAAGAGCTCCATCTTTCACTTGTGACCCATCCTGGACATTGAAGAGCTCGAATTTGATGGCACTCTTGACTGGAAAACCTGGGATACCAAATTTTGTGGTTGTGGCTGTCGCTTATGATGTTAGTAGTTTTATTGGACAGGGTTTATATTAGTTCTAAACTAATATTTGTTCTAGACTATTATTAGGGGTGTGTATCATACACGTATCCCTTTATCGATGAAGTATTACATCTCTCTCTTGTCGTCCTTCTTCACTTCCAGCCCACCCACCCCAAATAATTTAAACTGGCTCCATAAAGCTTTCCTCCTAATAGCACTGGTCACTGGGTCCGTATGCAGCTTGTTGCATTTTCCTTTCAATTTTACATGGTAACAGTGAATTACCTCTGTAGCATATTCGTGTAATGAATCTTCATCTTCAAAGATCACATCTACAAAACTGGTATTAATTTTATTCCTTGACCAAGGTGCATTTATTATTAGAAGTTATAACCTTATTTGTTGTGAAGGAAGGATCTGTGTTAGCTACTTCTAGACTTTGTGTTAGCATTTTATCGAGTTTTGGGACATCATAAATCATCTGATATGAAGATGCTGGGTATAAGAGGACTTCTGATTTCCCAAAGAGCATTTCAGTGAAACCATGCAGCCAAGTTCTATGTTAAATTACATTTATGGTTTTTTGCAACTTGTTAACATATGCACTTTCACTGTTAATATTATTTTGAACATGAAATTCAATGAACTATATGTGACACTGGTATTACTAAAATTTTCGGAGCGAGGTTTATCAATGTAACTTTTCTTTTATTCATTGCAGGTTGAGTATGGCCAGTTTCTGAATTGTATGTGACACTGGTATTACTAAAATTTTCAGAGCGAGGTTTATCAATGTAACTTTTCTTTTATTCATTGCAGGTTGAGTATGGCCAGTTTCTGAATTGCCTGAATAATTCAACTCCTTTCTCAATTGTGGCTTTATCGACCATAAAGTCTTAATGATCAATATTTGAGTTGTGGTGGTCCTAACGAGACTGACCATCCTGGTGCAATATTTCAGTCATAATGAAATTCAATTGTATTCTTCCATTCAGGTAATTTTATGTCTAACAAACAACAATGGACATGTTTGTTTCATGTATCTTTTTACCATCCACTAATGCTGTCGTCGTCCATCTTTTATGATGTTCATGCATAAATGTTATGTTTGTTCTAGCCTAGCGGATAGTACTTGTCCAGTAACTATGTTTTATTTTTATACCCTTTTTTCTTTTATATTTCACAATGTAATGGTATTTGTTGCAATATAGTAAAACATAGCGAGTAGAACATCTATCTTAAGTCAGTGAAAAACAAACTCTCTGTACAATTTCTTTTGTTCGAATCTTATTTAAATTTCATCAATTGATGATATACAGAAAAATGATAGCTGATTATATTCTCAACTCTCATATTTGCTAAATTGTACTCTCAAATCTTGGTTGCTTACTTTCATTGCTTGACAGAATTGTCTCAAGATATTAGCGACCTCAAACTTGTTCCTGTTAAGTATGATAAAAAAACATAAGTAAGACCATTTCCAGCATCAAAGGAGTATAGGGCTGCCCTAGTGAACCAACCAAGCCTTGGAATACTGCTTTTAGAAGATAGTTCTCTTCTATGCTTATGACTGATGATGGCGTGTTTTGTTTTTGCTCTGGCTGCTTTATGTCGTTTGGAGTGTTGGTGACGTTTGAGGTTGAATATTTTGTCTCAGTAAATGGTCTCTGGCACCGGTTGAAAAGGAGAAGTGTACTGGTAGCACCTACATGGTATTAAGTAATTTTTCAATCTGTAGTGAATGATAAACTGTTATGCATAAATGCCAGAACAGAGATGATTTCGTGCTGAACCAAAGAAAAGCTAAACAAGCCGTAGTGTAGCAGTATATGGTTGTGTGCTTATTAGCATGCTTCTATCCATCTAAGTTATTTATCAGGATTTTTTGTTCCATTCTAACCTTATTGGAAAATCCCAATACACAAAATTAGAGTTACAGTAAGAATAGGGACAAACCTTGGAGGTTGGATTGATATATTTTCTTGTAATCTGAAACCTTGTAATTGGAAAAAACCTTGTCTCTCAAGTGTCAGGAGCAAATATTTCTTCTCAATTTTCTACCACTGGCAGATAATAAATTTTGAAGGCCAATGAATTATTTTATGTATACGTTGAAACTTGTGTATGTTTGCGAAACTGCTGATTACATTAAGTATCATGTTACATATGACTCGAATAACTAGTCGCCTAATTTATTTGGAACTATATCAAACGACACGAACATTAGGATAATGTCAGAAAAATTGAACCACAGGAACAGTATAACATATATAAAGAAATGTGCTCTATAGGGATGGTACGCACACTTCTTTACTAATGCATTTTTCTAGTCTGATGACATTAATTGGTATATGAGTAGAACAAATTTACTTTTGTCGATTTGGTGATGCATGAGTGAGTATAGAGTGATACATGACTATTGTAGATTTGTGAGAAATAGTGGATAACGTTGGGCAGCTTCTTCCTGTACCTCCCTTTTTTTTCTTTCTGCATTCCCCCATAAACTTGATAAAATGACTGTTTTACCCTCTTCTTCCCCTGTGTTAGCTCTTGTACCCCGAGGCGGCGCATCTTCCAGCGGTGGCGGTGGCACCTCTTGTTACCTAAAAAGTTATGCATCAAAATTGCGCAAAATTCAAATTTTAGAATTGAAAATTCGCAAGTGATTGATTGGACAACAAAGTGTCAAAGTTTTGACAGTGTTGGTACATAAGTGTAAAGTAAAAAGATTTAGGCGTTGTTCACTTGAGTGGATTTGAGGGAGAGTAATTGAGGGGATTTGAGAGGATTTGAAAATAAATTTTTTTGTTGTTTATTTGAGTCAATTTGGAGGTAAGTTAGAATGAATTTGGAAGTAAAATTTGTGAGAATTAGTGTAAGATTTGATTGACGTGACAAATTAAAAAAATTTATTCCCAAATCTAATCTCATTTACCTCCAAATTGACTCAAATAAACAACAAAAAAATTTATTTTCAAATCCTCTCAAATCCCCTCAATTACTCTCCCTCAAATCCACTCAAGTGAACAAGGCCTTAGTGTCTTCCTGTATCTTAGTGACAACTGTTCATACTGATAGATTTCAAATATGTTAAATTGTTTGTATTTGTTGATTTGTAACCTATGAAAGTTAGAAAATGTGATAAATAGGTGCAGGAGCCCCTCGCTCTTCAGTGACAAAATTTGTTAAAAGAGGTTGAATTGAGATATATTTTTTTTATTAATTAACCGATAAAAAAAATTAATATAAATTCTATTAAAATTATTCAAATTTAGAAATAAATTCAAAATTAAATAAAAAGTAATATATTTCCAACGTTCAAAACACTGCTTAACGATTAAAACCCTTGTATAAATATTTTAACTCAACTGTCAGCAGCACAAATACTGTATAACGTTTAGCTTTAATATATTACAATTTATTTTATATTATAATAGTAATTTTAATAAATAATAATAAAACCTGCTGCTTCAGTAAGCAATCAGTGCTTGGTTGTAATTTTATATTACGTTTGGTTTGCTCTTACTAATTCGGTTTATAAAGTTATCTTTTTCCTCTAAATTATGACATGCTTTGCAATCAAAATATGAGATAAATTAATTTGTATATAGGTAATAGTTTCAACAGTTAAATATGAGTTAATAATATGGAAAGAATAAAGGATATATAACATACTAAATATTGGTATAGGAAACATGTTTCTTCAAAGCATGACATAGATTTGTCTCTCAACCTTCAAATAATTCCTATATAAACATATAATTTGATCTTATGATTATGATCATTTTACAGTGACATTAACAGATGATTATGATCATTTTACAGTGACATTAACAATAATCTGACACCTTCATCTGATAAAACACTAAACAACGACACCTTTCAAATGAGACAAAATCAAGACATCACATTCAATATTGTTCCAACTTGATGCAGACCCTTAAGCTCAGGTTTATTTATTAACAACTAAAATTGCATAATCTATCAATTTCTATCATCACTTAATTATAATGAACAAAAACTGATGTTAGGTGAGTATTTCAGACTTTGATAGATCACGATAGCATGAGCTCTAGTTAATCACATATCTACTCATTTTCTTACAGACCATTAAAATGCTGCGTTCTATCCATCACTAACATATCCCTGTACAAGCTTTTGACTTACATTATATACAATGACAGCAGAAAATTCAATAAATCCGAGCTACTTGCTTAGAAGAAGGTGGTGAGCAAATGCCTTGCCAAAGGGCCCAACATCAGAAAATTACAGAATAATTACACAAGTATTCAAGATTAAGCACTTCCCGAGCTCCAATACTTGATCTTCATCACCACACATCATATGCTATGCACTAGCCAAAAAAGAAGTTAGGAAACACCATGAAATTCAACAGCTATTACATTATCTTCAATACCTTGACAAAATGTTCACATAGCAAGCACTTTGTTCCACAAAATTTGGTGAAGTTGAAACCTTAGGAAAACCATGGTTAAGTCTGCAAAACCAATGTTGTCAGGAATGAGAGCCTGCAAATATACTATATATTACAAAAAGGCAGAAAACAAGGGAAAAAACCTACAAATAACAGTAAAACAAACCTAACTAAAATTTCATAATCATAACATCCAAAACAACTCATAATAATAAGTCACACAATAGCCACCAGCTCCAGCCGTACTATGACCTTGCCCAAAAAAAAGCCATTTTTCAGTTATTAAAAAGCTAACCAAAACGCTCGACCAGCATCAGAAATGGGGAAGATGTGAGAAGACAAGCACGAAACTCACAAGACAGTAAAAGAAAGGTCAAGGGGGATGGGGAAAGAAAATTGAATACAGCAAGGCAGATATGCAAGATAGCAGCCGGAATGACCTGCAAAAGGATTGACCACAGATGTGAAGGGCTTGAGCAGGAGATGGGTCTGTTTTGGAACTTAGTATTTAAGACCAAAAACTTAAATAATACACCGAACATTTCTTGCTACTTGAATTGGAACTTAGTCACCTCATAATACTCGACTCTATCAAAAAATATATAAAGGTCTTGTGTATATAATATGAGTAAATAGCCGTAGTTATTATCAATAAAGTGCTATGGTGCCCTAATCTATTGTTGGAAACTTAAAAGAAATCACTCTTGGCTTGTCACCAGTTAGCTGTCATAATTGCAGCATTGAAGGGAATGTGTTTAGCCCACACTGACAAGGGTTTAGCTTAAATAAAGCTTACAAGGCTTGGATATTCTTCAACCTGAAGTTTTTTTGCAGGATGAAATTAAGTTCTAAGCCCAAATTTTAAAATGGTAATAGAATCTTAGGTATAATGTTGGTTCACCTACATTTCTCATGCTCCAAGTAAATAAATAGCCTTGGGTGTTGGAAACTCCCCTTAATGGCAGTCTCTGCTAGCCTGCTGTTGTTGGGATATCTTTGAACTTCTTTAATTGCAACGTGAAGTTTAGCCTCACTTCAATTAGACATTTAACTTAAATAGATCTTACAAAACTTTAAAATCCTTATCTTATAAGTTGGTTTGGAGGAGTTAAATTAGACCTAAGCCAAGTTCTAAGACCTACCTATTTGTAATAGGAAATTTCTGAAATGCAAGCTAACAAGCTGTCATCTCATAATTTAATAACAATTGTTTTCACACTGTTGACATATATGATTAGATGCCACTCTTGTACGAAACCAAATCTACAAATTAAAGAGAGACCACGAGAAATGTGTGAGATCTATTCAAAACATGGCCTGTTACAGCCTAATGTGACCATTTCACTCGTTGTGTTGTAGATTTTCCAACGATTTTCGGAAACTGCCACAATTACAATATTGTGGTTAGATCAAGTGATGTGTTTCACAATTGAAACCATGGTGTGGGGTTACAACAAGGCCTCGGATTCTTTTGCTATAATGTCTAACTTTTGTTATGTGATTCTCCCGAGGTTCTTATGAATCAATATTAAAGCATTCCGCCATATCTCTCAGTTGCCATTGAGCAACGGGGGTAGTGACATTGGCATTGTAGTGTCTGTCGTTGATTATTAGTCAAAAGACCATTGTACAACCAACATGTGAGGGCACCAGCGCTGCAGAACAGAACATGGTTAGATGCTAGGAACCAATCGCAAGGAATGGAACTTAAGTCCTACATTAGAAATATAAGATTCTAATGTGGGGTTATCTAAGTGATCATGACTCTTCCAATATCAGCAACCCAACCCAATCCAAAATTAACCGCCACAGATTCAAGTTTTAGAAACTAGACCTGATGTATTTCATAGAAAAGTTCAAGCTACACATTCGGTGGCCACAGTTCAGTCCAATATCATAATTTTTTAAACAATAATGTATCAAAGATTTAATAACAACCACGCCTAATAACATTAACTAGCTAATTATGTACGAAAAAGTTGTAATTTTGCTAAATCTGATCATTTTGGAAAAAAATACAAAATAAGAATTTGTTGCTGACAATGGAAGAGTAATTGATAAGCAATCTAAATTGGCTACTAAATTATTTGGGAGGGGGGACTTGGGTTTTTGACAATTAAAGTCACAAGGTAGCAGGGATAAACGATGAAGTTGTGCCACAAGCAAATAGTGGACTGTTTCAACAAAACATACGCAACATCTTTCTAATAGCAATTCTATGGAAGCTACAATATCTCTCTTCTGTGATGAATCACAAGTTGAATCGCTGAACTAGATGCAAAATACACAGCTAAGAATGTCTTGTATATTCATCAGTTGCTCATTAAGAAACGCATGTCACAAATACATTAAATCACCCTCAAGCAATATTTATGACATCTTAAATAGTAATCATATAATATTCCCTATCCACTATTCAGTTCCTGACACCTATTTTACTTTATATAGCCACTAGCATGTATGATATCAGTAAAGGAAATAACACCAAAAAATTCAAACTGGCTCAATTCATATTCCCCCTTCACTGAGAAATAAGATTAGTTTTCCCAAATCAAATAAGATCTAGAAATAAGATTAGTTTTCCCAAATCAAATAAACTTAAGCAACGCAAGAATCAATTCCTCCATGTTTGCAAACTATACTGCAACAAAATATTCAAAACACAGGAAGTCAATCCTCAACCTCGCTACAACATTTTTTCAGCATCCAAAGTACGGCTAGACATTTGAAATATCACAATACCTCTATGCATAAACTCACCATCATTCTATGCATAAAATCACCATGATTCGGAACACAGTTTGCATCGGAGACAGAACAAAGTACCAGACACAAAAGTAAGATGCAATCAAAGGAAGATATTCGTGAAAACAATAAAGTAGAACGATGGCAATGGGCTTTACCTCATTTAACCATGCGCAAAAATTGGCTTCAACATATTAGAAGTGCGTTAACCTTTTAGAACTATTCAGTTACATATAGAGAGCTTCCCTGTCCACTCATCAGCTACGCCGTAATCAAGGCTGAGCTCTCTCATGGGAGGGATATTCTCCATTGCAAATAGCATAAGGTGTGGGAACATCAAATTGTTGTGATCATACAGAACAAACTGAACCAAAACATTTGGAGATGAACTATGGCTCATATAACAAGCAACATTCCTCATAGTCGACACATCCAGAGAAAAATCTAAAGGAGGAATAGATGGATATGATGGACGCACATATTTTGGATCTACTTGAGACAAATCCCCCCATTCCGCCCATCTTTCTGAAAACCTATTGGGATATATCGAAGAGTCACCATTCATTGCAAAGAGTTGCGCCTGCTCCCTAGTCAAAACAACCCCAGAAAACTCGCATATAAAAGTACCGGCTTGAATAAGGTCCAGAGACCTAACACCCCAAGATGTCTGCAGGGACCTAAACACTTCCAACCTATATTTCAGTCCCTTCTGCGAAACACGATTACGACACTGAGAAGGACAAGAACAAAAAGGGCCACATTCAAAAATCAAAGGCTTCCCTTTCACAAGATGTCCCTGCAGAGTGTAAGGAAAATCACCCCCATTTTTCATAGCACAAAAGCATCCATCACCACAACCATTCACACAGTCACAACCAGTAACATTCCCACTCTGATGAAACACAAACTGTGGAAAACTTGTCCTGGCAAGATACTCATAGTTAAGAGGATCTCGATCATCATCTATGTCGTTAAAAAGGCGAACAGGAACATTCTCCTTCTTGTTGGACATATCAGCAGAAAGACAACGAACAGTATTCGATTCCATTTCATTCCTCCTAATACTCCTAGCTTCCTTCAAAATAATACTTCCCATCTTAGCCTGCCCCTCAACCCTGGAAAGCCTAAACTTGTAAACCCCAAAACCAGACTTCCCCTTATCAAACAAGCACTGAGTAATCTTATACACTCCATCATACACATACACCTTACCAGATGCAGAAGCACTCCCCTCATACCTCATCCCACGAATAACCCTCACCTCCACACCGTAATGCATACTCCGTTCCAATGCAAGGTTCCCTGACTCCAACTTCTGATCAGCAACCTGCTTAGACGAATTCTTCCCCTGCCCTCCATGACCAGTGTAGAATATATGCTCACCCTTATCAGAATCATCCTCGTAACCCCCAGAAACAATCACACTGGTGGCTATAGGCTCCCCACTGGAGCTCATACTTGCAGGAAGATAATCAATGCCAGCCTGTATCTGGCCGTGCAACCCAAGCACACACAACTCCATCCTGAAAAGGAACAAATCCCCCACCAAAATCCCAGGGATCGCCCCAACAATTCGCTTCTCCCGGTTCAGCCACAGTCCACGCTCCCGCATCAGTCCAGCAGCTCGCAGGTCCCCGCGGAGACGTCGAGTCCGGCCCTCCACCACTTTCTCCTCTTCCTGCTCCTCCTTGATCTCCGCCTCCCTTGCCGCCTCCCTCGCCGCTGCCGCAGCCGCCAAGGCAGCCACCCGCCTCTCCTCCTCCACAGCGGTATACACGCGCACCGAGTCGTACACCAAGCGCGTGCGCCTCACCGTCTCCCGCAGCTGCGCCTGTTCCCTCACCGACAGACCCATTACCCGAACCAGCTCCTTCTGCCGGCTCTGCTTCCGCGGCGGCGCAACGCTCACCGTGAGGTCCTCCACGGGGACGATCGCTCTCGAGGCGTCGCTGGTGGAGGACGACGAATTCGGGTGTTCCTGAACCGCCGAATGGACATCCGCAGCAGGAAGGGGGTCGGAGCATGTGGGTGAAGCAGGTTGAGGTCCGAAGGAGTAGGGGGGAAGGACGACATTGGTGGCTCCGAAGGCAAGGTGGAACAACTCGGTAACTCGGTTGAACTCAGTGAATAGGTCGAGTTCGTCTCCGATATCGTCATGGTCAGAGGCCCAGAAGGGTTCGGGTTTGGGAACTAAGAGTGCGGGTGGCGAATGTGAGTTAGGAGGCGGCGGCGGAGGCGGTGGAGGCGGCGGTTGTTCCGGTTGTGAGATGGCATTGTTAGTTGGAGTGTGGAAAGAGAGAGTGGAATCCATTTGGCAGAATTAATGGAAGTAATTATGGGCGTGTGGGTATAAAGAGAAAGCGAAAACAACGTTGGAAAGAGCGCAAAGTGTGTTATTTCTATTATTACGAGTTTGAGTTTTAGAGATGTCACAGAGACTGAGTGACATTTGGAAAACAAAGCGCTTTTCTCAATACAACTATTCCAAATGCTTCTTCCTCTGTTTTTGTTCGGTTGGACTTAAACAGTGACATCTTCGACTAAAGTGTTTCAACCTTTCAAAACACTTTCACAACATAAACAACACAACATCATTTCTTCTATATTTCTATTTTTCTAGGAAAATGTTATTTGGACAACAAAAGCTTGACACAGTTTTGAAAATAAACCAGAGAAAGGGAACCAGGGCGAGAGGTATTTTGGGTTTTCTAGATTAAATTTTTAAGATTTGGGTTTGGCGGTTTAAGGTGCGAAAGACGTTCGTTCAAACCTTGCTTCTTCTCGTTCGTTCAAGCCTTCTCTCTCGTCCATCTTCTCTCTCGCTGTGTCGTCCGTCTTCTCGTTCGTTCAAGCCTTCGTTCTCTTTCCGTCTTCGAAGCTTCCATCCTCGGTTTCGTTCTCTCCTCCTTCTTCAAAACGTGCGTTGAAACCTTGGAGGATCTCTGTGGCCGTGTGTTCCATCTTTACCTTACCCACATCGTTCAACCCTTCCATCCTTTGTGTGGGTCTGTCGTCCAAAGAGAAACCCTTACATTTTGGTGTAAGTAAAAATGGGCGAGCCCTGACATTGTGTTTTACTCTGTGTTTTTTGTTTTCATTAAGTTGAATGATATAACTGAGTGTGGAATGTTGTCTTCTTAGGGCCGTTGCAATGGAAGGGAAAAAAGCAAGTGTAAGAAAAAAATTAAATTTTTTGTTTATATATTATTTAATTATCTTACGGATTGTAGTTAGTAATAAATTTTTATGATTTTTTTTGTAGTGGCGACTTCTTATCTCGATGGATTCATCGATCATTATTGAAATGAATCGTTTACTCCGACAGTGTCATGTGGATCGGATTAGGATGACACCATTTATGTGGTGTTTGAATATTAATAACCCTGTGGAGGTGAATTTAAAATTATTGAAGGTTATGGTTAGCAGGTGGGTTGGAAATGATAACAGTTTTAGAGTTAGTCAAAAGTTGGTGCCCTTTAGAGTTGTTGATGTGTTGATGAGCTTAGGTTTAGAAATAGGTGGTTTAGAGATTCCCTTTGATGAAGTAGTTGGTGGATTGGTTGGTGAAATGTTCAAATCAAAAACCATCAGTTTGAAGGACTTGACAGACATGTTTAATGTCATTGTTGATGATAAAAACATTGAAGTCGATGTAGTGTGTAGGTTATATATATTAGTTTGTTTGGTTGTTTTCTATTTCCCTAGGAAATCAAGGCATGTTTGTAACATGCCTTTTGGAGTGTTAGATGACTTAGACCGTTTGTGTCTATATGATTGGTGCACCGGTGTACATAAACACATTGTAGAGAATTTAAATAAATGTAAGAAGAAAATTATGGGAGCAGGTATCCCCCAGTCAATCATTCTCAGTGGCAATGTGGCAGTGTTGCAGGTAATATGATATGTAGTTCACTATTTTGATGTAGTGCAGAACATTGTGAATTATGTTTGATGAAATAATTTTATGATATTTTAGGCTTGGGCGGTTGAGAGACTTTCTTTGCATGGTCATCCTTCGCACCGGTTTTTCCCGCGCATAATGAGATGGTTCCCGTTTAAATCAAGGACCAAAAAAATTGAAAATATTTTTATGACCGGAGATGTAAGTGTTTTGTTTTTCGTTATTTTGTATGTTAAAATGGATTGTCTATTTTGTCTGAATTTGTTGTGTGCTATTGGTGCAGTTAAATATGGAGTGGTATATACGAAATGAAGATCGTCATAGGCCGGAAATCCGTGCAGCTTTCAACATGGATGACGGAGGAATGAGTGAAGGATCCTTGGGTGAAGGATCCAAGGTTGACAAAGACGATGATGAAGACGAAAGCTCTGATGACGGGGCATGGGAAGCAGGTGCGGAGGAGAGATTGAGGAAAAATAATGAACATATCAGAGCATTGAATGCCAAGATTGGAGTTCTGACTAGGGAGCTATTTGAAATTTATCAAACTCCAATCTTTCATGAAGAAGATGCATGTGGCACTGATGAAGAGGTTGGGGGTGGAGTTGATGAAGGAGATGGAGTTGGAGGTGAGGAGAATGCTGAAGTTGGGGGAGAAGAAGAAGGTGATGGACATGGAGTTGGAGGTGAGGAGAATGCTAAAGTTGGGGGAGAAGAAGAAGGTGATGGAAATGAAGTTGATGACCCCTTAGGTGCACATGCTGAAGTAAGAGGGGATGATAGAACTGATGCTAACATTAATTTTATTGAAATAAATGATGATGCTGATGAAGGAGAACCGGAGGTCGTGCCATTGGCTATACCCCCATTGCGGAGTTTTGTTGGTGATCCAAGCACTAGTGTTGATGTAAACCAATTGTATACAGCAGTCAGCATCAGAGAGATGAACGTACACAGGTATGTGGTATGAATTGTAGTTGTGGTTGAGGAATATGTATTGTTTGTGATTGACTAATATTTTTATGTTTAGGGTTGTAAGCGAGATAATTGGCCAAAGCTTGAGCACGACTTCAATTTACACTTTGGCCCAATGAAATACGTTGATAACATGGTTAGTATTGTCACATTTGGTTGTGTTTCATGTTATATTTTATTTTAGTAATGTGAAAATTTTTTATTGTGTAGGTGGTGTTATTTGCTTGTACGGTCTTTATGTACTTTGAGAAAAGGTTGTGCGGTGTTATTAAGAGGTTTCATTTTAGTCCGTTATACTCGGTAAATAAAATTTGATATTGTATCATATTTATGATTGAAGAAAGTATTTTTGATCGAATTTTTATTGATGATTTTGAAATTGTCCACAGCACCATATTCTTACAGATTATAGGAAACGTCCACAGAATCGCCATGTATTCACGCTTCATAACTATAACACTTATTTGCGTTCCGATCATTTTGGACTTGAAGAATTACCCACGGCGGACTTTGTGAGTAACCTTGAATTTGCAAATGTTGTCGACTTTTGGTTGTAAATGTGTTACTGAAATTGTTTATATTTTTTGTAGTTGTTTCTGCCATTTGTCCACGATGATCATTGGTGGTGTTATTCAGTGAAATTGAGGTCAATGGAGATTTTTGTGATTGATTCATTGGGGAAGGGGATCAGAGACCGCAAAAGGATAGACACAGCCGTTGTAAGATTCGACATCTTTCATTGTTGATTACCGTGTGATTATGACATAACCCTGCATTGTTTAAGTATTTATTGTTTTTGTTAACTGGTAGGCTGAAAATATGGCACGGTTTTTTTGCATCCTGATGAATATACCGGAAGGTAGTATTGGTCCTTTGACAGTTAAACAAGCAAATATCCCATCCCAACCAAACTTGTAAGTTTCTTGAACTGTACTGCCGGATTATATTGTGATGTATATGGGCAAAAGTAATCTGATGTTGTGGGTATATTATTTCAGACATGATTGTGGAGTAATAATGTTGAAAGCAATGGAAATCTGGGATGGAGATGAAAAATACAACGGGAAAAGCATGCCTGAATATACAACTGTAAGTTGGAACTGTGTGTTTGATAATATTCTTGTATGTCCTGGTTTCTAATGTGGAAAATGTTTGTTTCAGGAGGAGCTGCTTGGGATTAGAAAGAAATATGTGTGTGACTGGATCCTGGACAACGAGAACATTAGAAGAATGGAAGCCCTACAACTATACGGCATTGTCTAGGATTGCTAAGAAATTATCAAATTTTGACATGTATAAGATGTTCAAATATGTACCTAATGTTATTTGACAATTTTGACATGTATAAGATGTTCAAATATGTACCTAATGTTATTTGACAATGTACAGTATGTGTTTGTAATAAGATTAGTGGTTGGATTTCGAAATGAATTGTTTATACTTTGCGTCCGTGTTTGTTATAATGACAAAATTAGTGATTGAAAAATGAACGCAGTGATAATGCTAAATTTTACCATATTTTAAGCATCAATTTAGTAGCAAAATCAACTCCTTTCTAACTTATAACTTGCTTAATCCTCTTGTTTTGTCTTGTTTTCTAAATAATTGCGTTTTTGGCTACTTTGATGTACTTTCATCAATAATCCCTTATTTTGTAGCTAAAACTATGCTTGGAAGGGTCTCCAATAATGTCCAAGGCTGAACCAACCACTAGAAGCAAGCAGATCTGCAGAAAAAGTGAAAATGATGCAGTGCTGAAAAGTCAGGCCCGGGCCCCCCTGGCTGAGGGGCGCCCGGGCGCGAGCTGCACCAGGGCCAGTTCTGCACAGAAAAGTGACCAGGTGCCAGTTTTGTGTGCTGGTCGCGCCCGGGCGTGAAAAAGGGGCGCCCGGGCGCGACTTTTTGCGAGAAGCTTGCGCCCGGGCGTGAAAAAGGGGCGCCCGGGCGCGACTGAGAGGGCGCCCGGGCGCGACTTTTGCTGATGTGTCAGATCCAGCTTATTTAACCCAGAAACGCGAAGGGGTTTGGGTCTTTGGTTCCTTGGAGGCGCGATTTCACTCAGAGGAGAGCTTGGAGGGCTGCTAGGGTTCGTGGGAACACTCCCTTCTTCCTCTTGGATTCTCCTTCTTCTTCCATCTTCCATGTTGTAAGCTTTAGGGTTCTCCATGGAAATGGAGAACCGAACCCATCTTGTTGGGATTAGTTGTAGCCTTTGAATTCTTGTGTAATTGTTGAATGATTTGATTATATATATGCCTTTTCTATCAATTGCTAGTATTCTTGTTTCCGATCTTAAAGCTTGCATGTAATGGGAACGTTCATGACTTGATTTTGGGGTTTTATGGATTATGGGAACGTAAGATGAAACCCGGAACTGAAATAGGAGTCCTTGTGGGTCATTGATTCTAGGAATGGAAGATGATTCACATGTTGTCTTAGATCCCAGCTCTTTAATGCGGGTTTTGCTTGTTAGATTGCCAAGGAATTGGGGTTTGATAAGGAAAACCTAGGCTCTTTCACCTAAGGAATTAGGGCTAGAGTGTTTTAGTGGATTGACTTTAGTAAATTGATAGAGAGGAGACGAAATTGGTCATACACAAGAGTGCATTGGTGAAAACTAGCCTTAACAATGTCATTTCATATCATTTCTAGTCTTTTCCATTTCCAAGTGCCTTCAATACCAAAGTCCAACCTTGTAATTATGTATGAATTTACGTTTCTGCACTTGTTCTGTAAATTGATGTTATGTTATTGAGTCTATGTGAGTTGTTAATCGCACAATTCTCTAGTATTACGAGTCTCTTGGGAAAACGATACCCGGTCTTACCGGTTTATTACTTGAACGATTCGGTGCACTTGCCGAATTGAGCCCAACAAGTTTTTGGCTTAACAAGTTTTTGGCGCCGTTGCCGGGGATTTGGGGGCTAAACCCGAGTCCTAGCAACGGCTAACAAGTTTTGGGTCATCAAGTTTTTGGCGCCGTTGCCGGGGATTTGGGGGCTAAACCCGAGTCCTAGCAACGGCTAACAAGTTTTGGGTCATCAAGTTTTTGGCGCCGTTGCCGGGGACTCGTGTCAATACTAGACTTTTGTGAGGTTTCTAACTTATGTAGACTTGATTTTGTATATAGAACTAACTCTTTTGTTGTAAATATATTTTCACTTTTAATTGGGCTAATTTGTGGCTTTAGCCTAGTTGTGTCTAAGTGTATGCAGGGAGATGTTAACATAAGAAGGACTGCAGCCTCAAAAGCATCATGAAGACCCTGAGTTTGAAGGAAATTATAGGACACAAGGAGACAACTATGTTGAGCATCACAAGCTGCCCCAAATTCTTCCTCCCTTGAAGATGCTCCAAGTGCTAAGTGAAAGATGAAGAAAGGGAGAAGGAAAAGAGAAAGACTAGTCACCACCACCCTTTGATGAGAGACAAGGAACTCAAGCCTAGCAAGCCAAAGTTGATCAAGAGGATTGAGTATTTAAAGATGTCAAGGTAGTGGAAGGGCTAAAAAGAAGAATTCAAGCTTTGAGAGTTGATTTGGTGGCTAGAAAGTGGTTCAAGAAGAGTTGGTGGAAGGAGCACACCAACAACTAAATATGCACTTCATTGAGTAATCCGTCAAGCTAATGACGTTAAATAAGCGCTTTTGGGAGGCAACCCAATTTTCTTACCCTTTTTACTAGTGTTTGTGTGATTTTTGTGTTATGTGCATTAGTAGTTTGTGTTTTGCATGTTTGTGTAATTTTGCATTGTTGTGATTTTTGAGTTTTGATGTTGTTTTTATGGTTTGTATAAGTGTATTAGGTTAGTTTTAGCTTCTTTGGTGTGTGAGTGCATTGAATGAAGGTCTAGAACCAAAAATCACATGGTGAGTGGCCAATTTCGCAGAAATCTGCATTATGCAGAAAACTGATATGGCGCCCAAGCGCCCCCTGCTGAGGGGCGCCCTGGCGCGAGCTGCATCAGGGCCATCCTGCATCAAACTGACCGAGTGGCGCCCAAGCGCCCCCTGCTGAGGGGCGCCCAAGCGCGAGCTGCACCAAAAATTCTGGTTCTGCACTTTTGTTTTTCTTGATTTATGATGAGTTTCCCATTCTTTTGCACTCTTTCACACACTCCTTTTGTTGTGTTTTTAAACCTTTTTGTATTTGTGTACCTTTGGGAAGCTTAATTCTAAGACTTCCCTCTTTGTTCATGTACCTTTGTCTTTGTTTGTTTTGGATTTCACTGTCTTGTTTCTTTGCTTTCTTTTGCATATTTCTTTTAGTTTGTTTTATGGATTCTTCTCTTCAGTTGTTGACTATGGGATACTAATTTTGCTTTGAGCTTTCTTTTTACAGTATAAGATCTTCCTTAGGACTTAACAATTTCAAAACCACTGCTGGCCAACCTTTGAGCCAGGCTTGAGCAGAGCAACATATGACTTGAAGATTTTGCTGCTCGTGTAGCATGGCCTGGGGACCAGGCCCTTACTGATGGGGGAGGTGGAGCAGTTGCGGAGTATAAGCTACTGTTGGAGGAAGATGTTGCAGATGAAAGTGAAGCTAGTGTCTTACACTGCTGGAGCTGCAAAGAGTCCATTTTAAATCGGTTTTTCAGTTTTAATTTCTTGTTTTATCTGTTTTCAGCTTATGTGATTTGGATTTCTTTTTTGACTTGCCTTGTGGATAGTTCTTGTGCAATTGGTCTGGTGATTTGAGTGAATCATATGTTAAGCTTGAAATGAATGCAAATCTGTTGTGCTTGCTCTTTATCCATGAGAATTGTTTTGAAAATCTGATTGAGATTATGTGGTTGATCTTGTTGAACAGAGATTGTGGTTGCTTGTATCTGTTTAGATAGATGCTTGGTTTTAATTGTGATCAATATTCTTGGCATGATGTTTATCAAACTCTGGAACCCTGAGTAAACCTGTGAGATGTTGTGCCTCAGAGTTTATTGATGAATGTTATTACTTTGGAATCACAGTTGATTTTGCCTAAGTTTCTCTATTTGAACTATTTGCTTGCTTGTTACAAATGATCAAGGCCATCTTGTTCTTCCACCTCTTCTACATTTTGAATCTAAAAGCCAATGCAATAACCTTTGAACCTTAAAGAAAACTTTCTCATTCCCAAAACCTTAAGCCTATTGAAAAATCCTTAACCTCCTTACCTTGAGTAGAGATGAACATATATGTTAGAATGAGGAGAATGGTCTAAGTTTGGGGGAGTTCTTGTCAAAAGGAGAGCATTGAGAAAACAATAAGTTGAGTTAAAAAGAAAGAAAAAGAAGAAAGAAGAAGAAAAACAAAAACATGAATTCAATGAAAAAAAGAGTTGGGAAATAAGTTGAGAGTGGTTTATTCAATTTTGGAGAAAAAGAGATACTATGTTGTATCATGAATTAAAAATTTTGATCTCTTATCTCAAGGTACTTTGTTGTCCAGAAAAACCAATTTTTCTTCTTAGCCCAGCCACAATACAAGCTTCAAAAAGTCCTTGTGATGTAACTTGCTTGTTAATGTGTTTGATATTGTTGAAACAAAAGGCAAAGTTGATTTGTGTAACATTGTGATATTTGAGAGTAAGACACACATCCTTATACACCATTGTGCTTGAGTGAAACACTTTCCTTGGTGAGGATTGGTTCCATGCACTCATTGAAAGCAACTTGCCATGTTTGTTGATCCATCATTTGCATCTATCTTGTGACTTTTAATTTGTGAGCACCATGATTGAAGTTTAGCTTGCTAATACTATATTGTCTCTTGAATGTGATTTATACGTTGAGCAAGCATGAGTTGCTAGACCATTGTGATTGAATTGTTTGCTAGGTGAAGTACTTTTGCTTGAGGACAAGCAAAGTTGTAAGTTTGGGGGTATTTGATAATGCTAAATTTTACCATATTTTAAGCATCAATTTAGTAGCAAAATCAACTCCTTTCTAACTTATAACTTGCTTAATCCTCTTGTTTTGTCTTGTTTTCTAAATAATTGCGTTTTTGGCTACTTTGATGTACTTTCATCAATAATCCCTTATTTTGTAGCTAAAACTATGCTTGGAAGGGTCTCCAATAATGTCCAAGGCTGAACCAACCACTAGAAGCAAGCAGATCTGCAGAAAAAGTGAAAATGATGCAGTGCTGAAAAGTCAGGCCCGGGCCCCCCTGGCTGAGGGGCGCCCGGGCGCGAGCTGCACCAGGGCCAGTTCTGCACAGAAAAGTGACCAGGTGCCAGTTTTGTGTGCTGGTCGCGCCCGGGCGTGAACACGGGGCGCCCGGGCGCGACTGAGAGGGCGCCCGGGCGCGACTTTTGCTGATGTGTCAGATCCAGCTTATTTAACCCAGAAACGCGAAGGGGTTTGGGTCTTTGGTTCCTTGGAGGCGCGATTTCACTCAGAGGAGAGCTTGGAGGGCTGCTAGGGTTCGTGGGAACACTCCCTTCTTCCTCTTGGATTCTCCTTCTTCTTCCATCTTCCATGTTGTAAGCTTTAGGGTTCTCCATGGAAATGGAGAACCGAACCCATCTTGTTGGGATTAGTTGTAGCCTTTGAATTCTTGTGTAATTGTTGAATGATTTGATTATATATATGCCTTTTCTATCAATTGCTAGTATTCTTGTTTCCGATCTTAAAGCTTGCATGTAATGGGAACGTTCATGACTTGATTTTGGGGTTTTATGGATTATGGGAACGTAAGATGAAACCCGGAACTGAAATAGGAGTCCTTGTGGGTCATTGATTCTAGGAATGGAAGATGATTCACATGTTGTCTTAGATCCCAGCTCTTTAATGCGGGTTTTGCTTGTTAGATTGCCAAGGAATTGGGGTTTGATAAGGAAAACCTAGGCTCTTTCACCTAAGGAATTAGGGCTAGAGTGTTTTAGTGGATTGACTTTAGTAAATTGATAGAGAGGAGACGAAATTGGTCATACACAAGAGTGCATTGGTGAAAACTAGCCTTAACAATGTCATTTCATATCATTTCTAGTCTTTTCCATTTCCAAGTGCCTTCAATACCAAAGTCCAACCTTGTAATTATGTATGAATTTACGTTTCTGCACTTGTTCTGTAAATTGATGTTATGTTATTGAGTCTATGTGAGTTGTTAATCGCACAATTCTCTAGTATTACGAGTCTCTTGGGAAAACGATACCCGGTCTTACCGGTTTATTACTTGAACGATTCGGTGCACTTGCCGAATTGAGCCCAACAAGTTTTTGGCTTAACAAGTTTTTGGCGCCGTTGCCGGGGATTTGGGGGCTAAACCCGAGTCCTAGCAACGGCTAACAAGTTTTGGGTCATCACGCAGCATTATAATAAAAATTTGAAAAGTACGAGACCATTTTCACTAAAATTAATGGTAATTAATGCGAAGGATTTGATCAAGTTGTGAGTGGGGAGATGGGTGTTGGTGATTGATGTGAACGCAAAAAGCATGGAGTGACCCGTGATGAGTAGGGGGACGAAGTAGTGCAAGGAATGAGTGAGACTGTTCAAAAAAGGCTCTCGTAATCGTTTACAGCAGCCCTGTAAACGATTACCCGAGAGAAATTGGGAATTTGTACAGAAAGTCTAACACAGGTACTCAGTCAGGTGAACAGGGGTCACCATTGCAAAAAAAACTGACTTTTAGGCACTTCTGCACCTGTCTGAGGCTGGTGCAGGTGTTCCAGTGGTGGGAGAGGGTGGGTGGTGATGTGATGTGAGTCCAAGGAGGGTGGGGAGACCCCTCATGAGTTGGAGGAGCTAGGTGTGCAAGGAATGAGAGAGAGTGCTGAAAAAAGGGTCTGGTAATCGTTTACAGCACCCCTGTAAACGATTACCCGAGAGAAATTGGGAATTTGTACAGAAAGTCCAACACAGGTACTCAGTGAGGTGAACAGGGGTCACCATTCGAAAGAAAACTGACTTTTAGGCACTTCTGCACCTGTCTGAGGCTGGTGTAGGTGTTCCAGTGGTGGGAGAGGGTGGCTGGTGATGTGATGTGAGTCCAAGGAGGATGGGGAGACCCCTCATGAGTTGGAGGAGCAAGGTGTGCAATGAATGAGAGAGAGTGCTGAAAAAAGGGTCTGGTAATCGTTTACAGCACCCCTGTAAACGATTACCCGAGAGAAATTGGGAATTTGTACAGAAAGTCCAACACAGGTACTCAGTGAGGTGAACAGGGGTCACCTTTGGAAAAAAAAGTGACTTTTAGGCACTTCCGCACCTGTCTGAGGCTGGTGCAGGTGTTCCAGTGGTGGGAGAGGGTGGGTGGTGATGTGATGTGAGTCCACGGAGGGTGGGGAGACCCCTCATGAGTTGGAGGAGCAAGCTGTGCAAGGAATGAACAAGAGTGCTGAAAAAAAGGCAATGGTAATCGTTTACAAGACCCCTGTAAACGATTACCCGAGAGAAATTGCCAATTTGTACAGAAAGTCCAACACAGGTACTCAGTCAGGTGAACAGGGGTCACCATTGGACAAAAAAGTGACTTTTATGCTAATCTGCACCTGTCTGAGGCTGGTGCAGGTGTTCCAGTGGTGGGAGAGGGTGGCTGGTGATGTGATGTGAGTCCAAGGAGGGTGGGGAGACCCCTCATGAGTTGGAGGAGCAAGCTGTGCAAGGAATGAACAAGAGTGCTGAAAAACGGCAATGGTAATCGTTTACAGGACCCCTGTAAACGATTACCCGAGAGAAATTGCCAATTTGTACAGAAAGTCCAACACAGGTACTCAGTCAGATGAACATGGGTCACCATTGGAAAAAAAACTGAGTTTTAGGCTAATCTGCACCTGTCTGAGGCTTGTGCAGGTGTTCCAGTGGTGGGAGAGGGTGGCAAGTGATGTGATGTGAGTCCAAGGAGGGTGGGGAGACCCCTCATGAGTTGGAGGAGCAAGCTGTGCAAGGAATCAGTAAGAGTGTTCAAAAAGGGCTCTGGTAATCGTTTACAGCACCCCTGTAAACGATTACCCGAGAGAAATTGCCAATTTGTACAGAAAGTCCAACACAGGTACTCAGTCAGATGAACATGGGTCACCATTGGAAAAAAAAACTGAGTTTTAGGCTAATCTGCACCTGTCTGAGGCTTGTGCAGGTGTTCCAGTGGTGGGAGAGGGTGGCAAGTGATGTGATGTGAGTCCAAGGAGGGTGGGGAGACCCCTCATGAGTTGGAGGAGCAAGCTGTGCAAGGAATCAGTAAGAGTGTTCAAAAAGGGCTCTGGTAATCGTTTACAGCACCCCTGTAAACGATTACCCGAGAGAAAATGCCAATTTGTACAGAAAGTCCAACACATGTACTCAGTCAGGTGAACAGGGGTCACCATTGGAAAAAAAACTGACTTTTAGGCACCATTTTGTATGACATAAATAAATTCATTATAACACACCATTAATAGAGATTCAGTTACACAATATACACAACAAAATGATACATTGTACGTTTCAAATATTACAGTTATCCATGAAATACTTATAATGGTGTTCATATAAAATTACAGTTATCCTAAACCCACTATTGGTTGTCTGCTTGATTGGACGTCGATGGTTGGTCAGATGGACGGACAAATTTTCGGAGGATGTCATCCACATTCAGTTCCTTCTCTGCCCACATAGGAAGTCGAATGACAGGTTTTGGTGTCTCCTTAACAAGGTCAATTGTAGGAGGAGAAACTTCAGCTGGAAAACCTTCACTACAGAGCGATGCGTAATATTCAGGTAGTGGTTTTGCCTAAATGCAGTGAAGGGGTGGACCTAAATGTACAAACGGAATTTGTAAGAAGAAGAACACTTAAATACCAATAAAATAATTATGGTAGTTAAGTAAAAATTTGATGGCTTACAAGATTGAGTATGATAACGGAACCAACTGCGATATTTTCTGCAATTTCAGGATCTTCAAGAGCTTTCTTATGCAACGAAGCCTTCATCGTGGCAGTTGGGTCCTTAAGAGTCAACTACATATCTCCCAACCCATTGGGCTTGCACTCTTTCAGTATGCAAACCACCAATGGAAGGACCTCAGTTAATTTTGCCTCTTGGAGGGAGTTAACGTTCTCGAATTTTCCATCCTTTACGAGACCTATGATAAAAAAAATATTAAAACAAATGACAAGTATTAAAGGTAATAATGTTCTTGGAAGCGTGTATGAGATTCAGTGTACCGTGGTGTTCAATAAACATCTGTGCCCATTTCCAAGCATTGGAGTTGAAATCTCGTTCATAGGTTGCGTCAGCAACATCACGAGTAAATTCTTGTGTCGATTTCGGTTGTTCTGTTCCCGTTCTATTCATGAAAGCTGCTTGGATGTTACCTGCAGGACCAGGAATAAGCGTTGCGGAAGCATCACATTTTTTCAAAAACGATTCAAGGACATCATCATCATAAACAAGGTCTTCCCATGCATCCATGATTATGCAGAAATTTCCTGTCCACATAAAAATTGTAGGTTAACGACGATACATCACTAGGATGATTAAAGAAGTCACTCACAACTAAACAATGGTAATCGGGTTACTGTCACCTGATTCAAGCCTACACAATTGGTTTCTCCCCGAAATTGAAATACAAGTACGTGAACGTGAAATTATATGAAATCAATGTACCCAAAAAAATATTAATATTATTTCTATTTCCATTCACTTAACTTATTCAAATCAAGTTACATTAATTGTGGGGAGATAGTCTGATTTGATGGGTAGCCTTTAAAAGTGAAAAGCATTGCTTGGGGGTTAGGAGAGAGAAACTTTATGCTGACAACCATCAATGCATGCTTTCACAGGATAACCAAATACGTGTTTCACAAGCAAAAAATTTGACCTTTGACGGGAATACACAGCTGCGTCAACAACCAACGTTAGAATCCAACGTTCACACTTATTTCCATTGACCAAGCACTTCCAGACAACGTACCCGGGTGTTCATTAAAGAGAAGGGCCAAAACGAAGTTCGGAGGGTTGGTGAGAAGCACATAAGAATCATTTATGGTGGACTTAAATGTAGAAGATGAGGTTGGTTAGGACCACTGAGCTTCATTAAAGGGCACACCATTTTTCACCAGGGTACGTTTTAATAAGTTCTTCGAAAAAGATTTTATTTTCATTATTTTTGTAGTTGCCAGTGGTCATAGTGGTAAGTGTGATGAGTGAATATAATTTGCTTTATCTCTAAAGGTGGGTTTAATGTCAACACACACAATGGATGGGGATCAAGGGAATGACTATAATGACAATGTTGATGAGCCCAATGAAAGTTTAATGGAGATTGACCCAACAGTGCATATGTGTTTTGACTCCATGGTTGAAGCAAAAACTTTTTACACAAACTACGCCATTAGACGTGGGTTTGCCGTGCGGACTAGAACTTCTAAAAAAGATAAAGACAACAACGTCTACTACCTCAGAATAGTTTGTTCAAGGGAGGGAAAATATGTGTCTTCCGTCAAACCAGTGGTAAAAACACTTCCAAGTCAAATTAACCAATGTCCTGCTGGGATAACTATTGCAAAGAAGGAGGACAAGTGGTTTATAAGGACCGTTGTTCTGGACCACAACCATGATCTTTGTCCAAATAACTCCAAACTATTTGCAGCCAATAGAAAGTTAAGCATGCATGCAAAACACACGTTGCAGGTCAACCACGATGCTGGAGTTAGGTTAAATAAGAGTTTCCTTAGCATTGTGAACGATGCGGGGGGATATGAAAACATGGACTTTGTGGAGCGGGACGCTCGAAACTACATTGGCCAACACAGAAGATCTTTATGTAAGGATGGTGATGGTCAGGCACTCCTACGACATTTTTCGTCAATGAAAGATAGAAATAACGAGTTCTTCTATGACATTGCTCTGGATGAAGGGAATAAAATCTGTAGTGTGTTTTGGGCTAATGCAAGAAGTCGTGCTGCATGTGAAGAATTCGGTGATGTTGTTTCCTTTGACACCACTTACTTAACAAATAAGTACGACATGCCATTTGCGCCTTTTGTTGGAGTTAACCATCATGGACACTCGATTTTACTTGGTTGTGGATTGTTGTCTTCGGAAGACACTGTCTCATTTGTCTGGTTGTTCCAATGTTGGCTAAGATGCATGCGTAATAAGACTCCTCAAGGTATTATTACTGACCAATGCAGAGCAATGGCCAACGCTATTGAACAAGTGTTTCCTCATACGAGGCACAGGTGGTGTTTATGGCACATCCTTAAGAAGTTGCCTGAAAAATTGCACGGGTATAGAAATGATCCCGTTATCAAAACCGAACTACATGCGCTTATATATGATTGTGTTTGTCCAACGGAATTTGAAAATGGTTGGAAGGAACTACTTACCAAACATGGATTGGAGGAAAATGAATGGCTATGTAATTTGTACGAAGAGAGACATAAATGGGTCCCGTGTTACTTGAAAAAAGATTTTTGGGCAGGCATGTCTACGACTCAGAGAAGTGAGGGAATGAATGCCTTTTTTGATGGATTTATCAATTCTACAACAACACTTCAACAGTTTGTGGTCCAATACGACAATGCACTTAGGGTAAAGGCGCAGAAGGAAATAGAAGCCGACTTCTCCTCCATGAACACCACTATTGCATGTGGTTCTCAGTCACCAATTGAGAGACAATTTCAAGTGGAATACACACATGCAAAGTTTGAGGAGGTCCAAACAGAATTCCGTTCAAGGATGAATTGTTTCATCAAAGACACCTTAAAGGAGGACTTGTGGAACACTTACACTGTAAAAGAGGAACGAATGTGGGAGGGTAATCGTGTACCGGATAAATTTTACAAAGTTCAATTTGATCCCATCACACAGACAACCACTTGCTCTTGCCACCTCTTTGAGTTTAGAGGAATTATATGTCGCCATTCCCTGTTGGTATTTGGCCAAGAAGATGTTTACAGTGTTCCCTCACAATACATTTTGAGGCGCTGGACCAAAAACATTCGAAGAAGACACACACTAATAACAACATCATATAGTAATTCGACAAATGAACCACGGATGCAAAGATACAAACTGTTGTGCAAACGTTTTTATGAAATTGCTGAAGTTGCATGTGAGTCTGAGGAAGCTAGTACTGAATTGGAAAAAGAACTTAATTGTTTGGGTACAAAATTTGGATTCAGTTCTTCGATGACAAATAACATCATCAGTGATGCAGGCCAACTAAGATACGATACTGGTGCATGCACGTCAATACCACTTACTCCAGTTGGAACATCTGATGTCCTTGTACACAGCCCTGCAACTGTTAAGCGAAAAGGACGTCCACGCACAAATAGGTTGAAGTCCACTGTTGAGAAAAAAACCAAAAGAAGAAAGTCAACTTCATTGACAAACACTTCAACACCACCCACCGAACAATGCGTGAGTCATTATTTACGGTCAAAATATTTATTAAATAGTTTTTAGTCTATCAATTATGTTTAACTTAGTAGTTGTGTTGTTTCAGGGTGAAAGACCAAGTAATGTTGTTGAATGTGATCACCGTGAACAATTTGAAGCGGACACTAGCCAACTATCACAAGATACCGAAATGGGTCATTTTGGATTTATGTCGTTGTTGTCAGCTGTACATAACAATTTCGATAACAACATCAACTGATATATACAACTTGTTTGCTGCTTATTTTGTAACTTTTTTCTGTTTTTCAAAGTTAAAATGGTATTCCATGAAATTCCTTTAATGAATGTATGTAATGCATATGACCACACCAGTTTTTGTTATTATAATCGATTACGAGGCTCTGGTAATCGATTACTGTGTTCAGTTAATTAAACCAAATTATCCCACTGCATAACGTGTATAAGTTGCAATCGTGTTCATAACCGCCCAAAACACATCCTTCCTCAAATTCGTTTCGAAAAGCTCTCTTCTCTGAGTGCAAAACCCTAAACGAAATACAATGGCTGATCGTGGAACGAAGAAACAAAAGGCATCTTCTTCCGTTGGTGGACGTGGCCGTCGCCGGAGTCCAACCCCATCACCATCGTCATCCCCTCCTACGCCTACCAATGATCTCTTCTCGTCGGATGAGCAACAGGAGAAATATGCCCAACATTTCGTAAATCGGGAAATTTTGGAGAGTAAGTATCTAGAGGACGAATACTTTCAAGGAAAAAATTTTCAATTCTATGACATATTACACGAAGCTGGGCTGACTGAATTTGTGTGTTTAAGAAGACATTACCACCCACAATTAGTCAGAGTGTTCTATAGCAACATATCAATATCGGATACGGGGGTTATTCGAAGCGAGGTTAGAGGGGTCAAAATTAGGGTGAGCCCTAATCTTTTTCAACAACTGACTAATCTCCCATCTGATGGTGTTTGTTACGAAGGCAAAGTTGCAGATGAGTGGAAAGAACAATATGATTCTGTCACTGCAAGGCAACTAGTGTGTAGAGATGATGCAGCCATACAATCTAGAATACTAGCGGGGCAAATGAAGGTTCAACCAAGGATACTTCATTACGTTCTCACTAGAGTATTAATTTCTCGTGCAACCAATATTGGTCAGGCATCCGAAGAGGATATTATGCTGCTATGGGCATTTTTCAATTCCATTCAAATTAACTGGGGACATCTTATTAGATATAAGATGAAAAGAGCATTAAGGGAGAACGCAAAGTTGCCGTATCCACATTTGATAACCATCTTCATGGAACACTTTCAAGTGCCTACTGAAAGTTATCCCATTTCAGAACTGAAGTTCAAGCAAAGAATTGGTTGTGAAGTTGTAGCATCATTTGGTTATATGCAAAATGATGAAGGAGAATGGGTTCCCAAAGGCAACGCCCCCCATCCCCCCTTACAAGAAGGTCAACAGAATCAAGGACAAGATGATGAACAAGGCAGTTCATCTACAACACTAGATAATGTAATCAACCGCATAGAACAACTTCAAACCTTTGTTGGTACAAGATTTGATGCCTTTGAAACTCGCTTTGATGCCCTTGAAACAAGATTTGGAAACATGGACATGGTCATCACTAAAAGGTTTGATGCGTTGCAATCGCGCGTTGCGAACATTGAAGAACAACTGCAACACTTGCCAAGTGCTTCTAGAAACAATCCTCAGACTTAAAATTGCTTGTTTAGGCTTTCTTTACTGCATTTTAAAGAACTATGTACTCCAGTTCCTGCTTTGATCATTTCAAGTATTTAATAAAATGAAGTTGTTTAGTTTCAAAATGGTTCCTCAATTCTCCACATTTATTATGTAATGTTCAATTTATGATACACTTAATACCATGGCAGTTGTGAGTAAAAGTCAGTAACCAATACCACTTAATACTAACCAATAACACTAACCAATACCACTTAATAACACTGTAGTTGTCTGTAAAACTAAAAAGTCACTTTTTTTTCCAATGGTGACCCCTGTTCACCTGACTGAGTACCTGTGTTGGACTTTCTGTATAAATTGGCAATTTCTCTCGGGTAATCGTTTACAGGGGTCCTGTAAACGATTACCATTGCCTTTTTTCAGCACTCTCACTCATTCCTTGCACAGCTTGCTCCTCCAACTCATGAGGGGTCTCCCCACCCTCCTTGGACTCACATCACATCACCACCCACCCTCTCCCACCACTGGAACACCTGCACCAGCCTCAGACAGGTGCAGAAGTGCCTAAAAGTAACTTTTTTTTCCAATGGTGACCTGTGTTCATCTGACTGAGTACCTGTGTTGGACTTTCTGTACAAATTCCCAATTTCTCTCGGGTAATCGTTTACAGGGGTGCTGTAAACGATTACCAGAGCCCTTTTTGAACACTCTCACTCATTCCTTGCACAGCTTGCTCCCCCAACTCATGAGGGGTCTCCCCACCCTCCTTGGACTCACATCACATCACTTGCCACCCTCTCCCACCACTGGAACACCTGCACAAGCCTCAGACAGGTGCAGATTAGCCTAAAACTCAGTTTTTTTTCCAATGGTGACCCCTGTTCATCTGACTGAGTACCTGTGTTGGACTTTCTGTACAAATTGGCAATTTCTCTCGGGTAATCATTTACAGGGGTCCTGTAAACGATTACCATTGCCTTTTTTCAGCACTCTCACTCATTCCTTGCACAGCTTGCTCCTCCAACTCATGAGGGGTCTCCCCACCCTCCTTGGACTCACATCACATCACCACCCACCCTCTCCCACCACTGGAACACCTGCACCAGCCTCAGACAGGTGCAGAAGTGCCTAAAAGTCACTTTTTTTTTCCAATGGTGACCTGTGTTCATCTGACTGAGTACCTGTGTTGGACTTTCTGTACAAATTGGCAATTTCTCTCGGGTAATCGTTTACGGGGTGCTGTAAACGATTACCAGAGCCCTTTTTGAACACTCTCACTGATTCATTGCACAGCTTGCTCCACCAACTCATGAGGGGTCTCCCCACCCTCCTTGGACTCACATCACATCACCAGCCACCCTCTCCCACCACTGGAACACCGGCACCAGCCTCAGACAGGTGCAGAAGTGCCTAAAAGTCACTTTTTTTTCCAATGGTGACCTGTGTTCATCTCACTGAGTACCTGTGTTGGACTTTCTGTACAAATTGGCAATTTCTCTCGGGTAATCGTTTACGGGGGTGCTGTAAACGATTACCAGACCCTTTTTTCAGCACTCTCACTCATTCCTTGCACAGCTTGCTCCCCCAACTCATGAGGGGTCACCCCACACTCCTTGGACTCACATCACATCACCAGCCACCCTCTCCCACCACTGGAACACCTGCACCAGCCTCAGACAGGTGCAGAAGTGCCTAAAAGTCACATTTTTTTCCAATGGTGACCTGTGTTCATCTGACTGAGTACCTGTGTTGGACTTTCTGTACAAATTGGCAATTTCTCTCGGGTAATCGTTTACAGGGGTGCTGTAAACGATTACCAGAGCCCTTTTTGAACACTCTCACTCATTCCTTGCACAGCCTTCTCCACCAACTCACGAGGGGTCTCCCCACCCTCCTTTGACTCACATCACATCACCAGCCACCCTCTCCCACCACTGGAACACCTGCACCAGCCTCAGACAGGTGCAGAAGTGCCTAAAAGGCACTTTTTTTCCAATGGTGATTTGTGTTCATCTGACTGAGTACCTGTGTTGGACTTTCTGTACAAATTGGCAATTTCTCTCAGGTAATCATTTACAGGGGTGCTGTAAACGATTACCCGAGCCCTTTTTGAACACTCTCACTGATTCCTTGCACAGCTTGCTCCACCAACTCATGAGGGGTCTCCCCACCCTCCTTGGACTCACATCACATCACCAGCCACCCTCTCCCACCATTGGAACACCTGCACCAGCCTCAGACAGGTGCAGAAGTGCCTAAAAGTCACTTTTTTTTCCAATGGTGACCTGTGTTCATCTGACTGAGTACCTGTGTTGGACTTTCTGTACAAATTGGCAATTTCTCTCGGGTAATCGTTTACGGGGTGCTGTAAACGATTACCGGACCCTTTTTTCAGCACTCTCACTCATTCCTTGCACAGCTTGCTCCCCTAACTCATGAGGGGTCACCCCACACTCCTTGGACTCACATCACATCACAGGTTACTCAAAATGACCACTCAAACACCAACATCTTACAAACAAGCCTGCAACTTATGAGACAAAACAAATTACGACATTCTGAAATCGACAAACACACAACTCATAATAACAATGGTATTGAATAGATAAAATATGAGACCAATTCAAACCAAAACTCAAATTTTATTTCATTGAACCAAATCGGATACATTAAACATTGTTTTCTTAATCTATTTACAATGATTACAATTTTCATTACTTTCCAAATAACATTTTCAATCAACTAAATACACAGATCACTCATTTTTTATTCTAAGCACTACGGTCCCGGTGTATGGAGTCCTAAGTGCTCTTCCCTTGTAACGCCTTCGTGATCCAACCCTAACATACGTCTTCAAAGGTTGTTCATTTCCGTCAATGTCAGTAGGGGATACAAAACCAGTGTTCACAGATGGTTCTGTACGAGGCACACTTGTTCCAACGTCATCTTTATTTTGCCTTCTTGCCTTCTCTTCAGCCAATTGTGCCTCCAAAGTTGCAACCCTCCTTTTAAGTTCTTCAATTAGAAATTCTTGTTCCTCTAAGGCACGCATAAAAGTTTCTTTGCGAATTCTTTTTTGTTCCTTCTTTCCTCTTGGTTTAGCATCCTTTCTTTTAGGTGTTGGTCTGCATTCCTCCTTATCCTTCGTTGAAGGACCACCATAAACATCGTCAACAACCTGAAATTTAACAACACATTACAGATTACACAACTTTGGTCAATATATGAAAACATAACAAAACTTTCGATAACAAACAACTTACCAAACCTGTCTCCATACACCGATTAACGAACTTGTCTCCAACACTTATATTCATCCAATGCAATATTCGTGGAAATTTATCAATAGGACCTTTTGGTGGAACAAACAGCTCAAAAAACCATACCTAAGACAAATAAATCATCTTAACTTGTAAGAAACTTAATTCAAATAACAATTTAAGTAAGTACATCAAATACTATTAATTACCTGCAGCATGTACACACAACCGTCGACGTAAACGTTTGAAATACCTTTGCCTTTCTTCAAGCCTTTTGAAGCTTTGCACAAACCATGTAACAGAAAACGATAAACTACACTACCCCAGCAATAACTACCCAAAGCACTTAAGTTGTCAACAAGATTAAACATTACGGGAAACACTTTCCCGCTACGTTTTGGAAATAAAATCTCACTTATCCCTACCAGGAGGAAAAGGCTACAAAAATGAGAACAAGGAATCTTCTTCTTTTGTTTTCGCATTAGAATTTTGTATATTGAATTCAATTCCTTTGTTCCTTTGCCTATGTATTTCACACATTCACTATTGCCCAGCTCTTCCTTTAAGTTAATGTTTGCACCATCTGTACTCAGTCCCAACCCTAAATAAATATCATTTTCATTTATATTCAAAACTTTATTCCCAACTAAAAAACCACCACTACAGTCGTCCCACTTACCCAATAACTCACTCAGTATATTTCTATCTACTTTAACATTGACATTGACATCTAAAAACCAAGCAAATGGAGTCGTCGCAATCAATGATCGATGCTCCTTTGTTAAGCGTTCGTTCAAAGTACATATATACTTTGTCGAAAAAGAGTGACGAACACTCAACTGCATAAACCAAAATCAAATCATCAAAACAACGAAACCCAATAACCCAAGCACCACAACACAACGATACGAACCCCAAACATTAACCCAAATCAAATAACCATGCTACGAGAAGCCCAAACCGAATAACCAAGCTACGACATGGAATGGAAAACCACTTACCTTAGTCGTCGGACAATCGTCACCGGAACTTGCCATTACGCACGATAACAGGAGACCAAACTGGCCGGAGACAACAGGATGCAAATGGAACGAAGCGAGACGAAACGCGACCTTCGACCTCTCAAGAACGGACCTTCTTTTGCAATGGAACAGAGAAAGGGAAAGGGGTATTTTAGGATTTTCACTCAAAATAAGGGTTACGGTCATAGGTTTTTTTAAAAAAAAAATTTTAAACCAACCAATGAGGTGGCGACACGTGGCGTTGTCAAAATAGTGTTAAAAATCCGTTGTTGGAATATCGCTATACATATGTATATTTCCATCACCATAAGATATTGAAATTTAAAAATTTTCAAACTATTCTAGAAAATCAAAATTTTAAATTATTTATTATTTGAGTTTGTGGTTCGACCTATTTATCTATTTAGTTATGTAGTTTTATATATCGAACTTTAAATGAGTCAAATTGATAAGTAAAGATGGTGAAATTTTTTACAGTTAGATTTAACAAATACAAGCTTTTCAAGATTATTTAATTTTAAAAAATAAATATTAATAATATGCTTATTTATGATTACCATTTTCATTATTAAATAGAAAGAATTCCATGTTAATTATCAATTATAATTTTGACCGTGCCAATAATCAACGTTAGATTTAACCAGAGAAACTACCAAAGAGTTACGAATGTTTATTATTTCCATTATCTTAACATCTTTTTGGGATGAAAACAATAACAAGTTTTAGATAGTAATCATTGATATTAATTACGACGAGAAAAAAGATATCAAATTATGTGATTGTAACAACACACAGCAAACACTATGCCACCACTGAAACAGGTGACAGTTGAAGATGCCGTATCACTGCATTTATTTATCTCTCTAATCTGTTTAACACTGCATATTCAATATCATTCTGTTGTTTTGATTTCAGGGTAGAGTGTACTCTGCAAACATAATATAAACAAGGTTAACTAAGCACATAAGGTGTTTGTTGAAATGAAGAAGCACACAACACAAAATATTAAAGAATCAATGCATTCAAAATATGAAACGGATGAGAATGAAGGTGAAGTGGGTTGTGTTAACTTACTTCCACATTTCTTTCCTGCAGGACGGTTCTTGATGTTGCATCTCTTTGGAATGGTGATAGCAGTGGCAAGGTTGATCTTAGCTTGTTTGGCCAGAGGAGACAACAGAACAGCACAAAGACATTTTGGAGCAGTTCTGAGCAAAGCACCAACTCTTGCACAACATGTCAAAGGAACCTTGGCCTTCACATTGTTAACAGCACTCAGGCAAGGGCTGAGACTAGCAGCTGCAGACCCTATAGGGGTCTTTCCACACTCACCAGCACCCTCAGCCACCAAAATCAACACCTCTGATGCCAACACAAAAATCAGCACTGCCACAAGGGAAATAGCTCTACCTCTACCTTTCAACCCTCTCATCTTTTTCTTTCAGAATCTGCTTACACTGATCACTCACTTGTATAACAGTTATTTGAGTTCCATGGACCAATATCACCACGTTTATATAGAATTCTTAAAGGGAAAAAGGAGTGTGACATTAACATTAGTGGGGTGGTTGTGGCCTTGGGATATTCAAGAACTAATAATCATGCTTCTGCTAGAAGGTTCACTCTCCACAACGAGCGTATATGTTGTTATGGCTTGTCATGAGTGAGCTTATTAGAGACACTGCCATGGCATGGTAGATTGGTAGGTGGGTGTGAACACAGAAAAAGTTGCTAGAAAAAAACTTTGATGCACTAGGGCTGCCACATAATTTGCTCCACTAGGCATGCTTCACACATAAAACAACTACACCTGGCTCTTTGCTTTTTTTCTTCTTTAGCAGTATGCATCATCCATTTCTACTTCTTCTGCATAATGGTCAAAGAAATTCGACAAATTTTATTGGTAAAGCTGGGTTTTTAATGATAGTAAAATCATTCATGGAGTGTTCAGAGTGACGTAATTGCATGAGAGAAATGTAGGTGGTAAATAAAATAACACTACTCCACTCAAAGATAAAAAAAATATTTTTTTTTTGCAAAAAATATAAAAAAAAAGCTAATTAACTTTTATAGCAATAAAATTTAATTAGTATTATTAAATTCTATATATTTTAAAAGATTAAATGTAATCCCAATTAATTAAGGATAAGTTTAGAACGATGAGAAAAAGTAGTAAAAAACTGTTTGTATTAAATTTATTTTATTTATTTGCTATAATGATAAAATTCGTGTTAAATCGAAACAAAAAGTAAATTGTTAACAGATAAATGTAAGTGATTCTTGGGATAATTAGGATAATTTATCTTAATGTGTTATGGGTGAGTTAATGTTGTACACGTTATTATATACCAGAGGTTCCTTTCCTAATTCATGTATTCCATTTCGACTAAAACATAACAAAAATGGTTTCTTAAAAAAAAGGAAAATCAATCTAAATAATTCATAACAAGAAAAAAAATTGAAAACTTTCAGCTTCTTTTTACAGTAAAGCAATGGGATTTAGTTTATAGTTTGGATTTTTAGATTGAGCCATTCTAAAAGAGACCTGAATATATCTTTAATGTATTATCATTCTTCTTATTATTATTAATTATAACTTATTATGTTTCAACTTAAATTTGTTTTGGAAAGTTGTTTGGTCGTTATTGTATTAAGCTACCTATTTTTAACCCCTTTTGATATCAAAAAATGTTTCATATGATACAGGTATATAGTTAGTTGGAGTAAAATATACGGAAGAGGTTAAAATTCACTAAAAGTTAAAGTTTTGTTTTATTGATGGAAATTGGATCTGATTAATTGAAAAATCGATATCATGAAAATTATAGGTAGAAAAGAGGCATTTATTAGGACTCTAACATCTAGACAATACTTAAAAGTAGAAATAATTTTTATAATAGTATTTGAATATTTTATTACGATTCTTGTGTGCGTGGATGATTTGTAATTATATATAACTCAAAAAGGTTTAAAATGAATCTTTGTCGGTCTATTATCATTAGGATGTGTTTACATAATTGATATGAATTTTCTTTGTACAAGTAAAGTATTTTGTGAGATTGAGTCGATTAAGCATATTTGAGTTAGGAACTCAAGCCTAGGTAGGGAAGCTAGTTATTTTGTTATATTATAACTAATTGAGTTGTGTGAATGAGAATTTGATGGAATGTGATAGGTAATAATGGTGTTTGTTATAGAAAATGTTAGCACTAGAGATGATTGTTGTTAAATAATTATTGAGATGTGAAATTCAACATATATTGTATGTGATTCAGAAACAATTTCAGACCGTGTAAATGTTATGTTGGTTAAATTGGCTCGGTGCTATGTTTTAGAACTGAATTAGATTTGTTATAACTAACTTAAGAGATCAAAAACTCCAATTTAAGCCAAGAAACCAGTTTGATATACTTATCAATTTTTCGTAGTTATACAGACTTGTTGAACGGGTTGGTTAGTTGCTGAGAAAAAATGAAATTTTAAAAATTTAGAGAGCTCAGGTTGCTTTACTCCTTGGGTGAGATTTTAGAGAAAAGCAAGTCCTACTTGCTAAAGGAGTAAATCATTTGCCAAGTGAAAATACTTTAATAAAATTCAAAAGAGCTACGGTTATTGGGTTACTAAATGAGTTTGGTATCACTGAGCAAAAATTAACTTTCCCAATACTTGCTTGTTGGTTGAGTAAATTCCCTCACTAAGCAAAAATAATTTACTTAAGGTTCAAAAATTCAAAGGAGATTTATTGTTGAGTGAGCCAAGTATTCACTAGGTGAGCATGCCTTTAAGCGTGACTCACTCAGTGATAAGGGAAGGTTGTTTTGAAAACTCTCAAGGTTGTCTTATTGGACGTACTTGTATGCTTGTGAGTGAGAAAGAGAAAAATTATGTTTTTAATCATGAGATGAAAATGTATGAGATATGTGGGGTCAAATAGAATTAAGGATTATAATCTAGTGAGAGGTGTGTGAGGCCAAATAAAGTCAGGGGATTAAGCCATAATCTACTTGATCTTATATATTTTTATGTGTGATGTAAACGTAGTTATTTTCAAGGAAGAAATTCTATGTTAAATGGTTATAGAATGCACATTGAATGGAGAATTTAATAAACATTGTTTTGTATATACTAATTATTAGATCCACATAGAGAAAGATAATTAGTTAGGTGATGAAATGACAGTTCCTGTAACATAGCTTATGGTGTGAAAAAATAATTGAGTTCGATAAGTCACAATAAAATTTACCTTATCATATGAGTTGAGGGTTCAATTCTCAATATATAGAATTCTGAGTGGAAGATAATATGATTAGAGTGGAAGATAATATGATTACCATATAATCTCAAAATTTAAATAAATGTTTGAGTCTTTAAAAAAAAGTATAATATAATGTTAGTAATTATTATTGACGAATTTGAATGATTGTTGACTGTGACTTACAAGATTTTTTGATGTCTAAAATGATCAATTCATAAATTTATATGTTATTACAAAAACATATTAACTTACTTTCTTTTGTAGATTGTAATTTTCTAATCGTTATAATAGTGTTATATAAGAATAAAGGTGTTAGCAAAAATCAACGATGAAGTTTTGATGATGAACAAATTTGCACAAGTCAAGATCCATAAAGACAAATTGAAGATCTCTGTAATTTATAAAGCTTTTATAATAATCAAAGTTGATGTAATAGTGCTCAAATATGTAGTAGGGTTGATTCTTGTAATTTATATTTGATTTATTTACTGTTGAGAATCATCCACAAGCTGTTTTAATCGATTAAACTCAGTTTTAATCGATTAAAACGAGGCTAGCTCTGAAAACCCAAGTGCCCCTATAATAATCGATTAAAGCTAATAATAATCGATTAGTTAATCGATTATTCCTGAGAATAATCGATTAACACTAGCCGTTGGGGATCTCAGATTTGAAAAACTAGCCGTTGTACTCATTTTAATCGATTAATACTTGTGTTAATCGATTAAATGCGTTAGATGGCCCGTTTTCGAAGAATGGAAGAGTATTAGGCTGAGTCTATAAGATGGCTCACTCTTGATCTCAAAAAGATACTCTTCCCTTGTGCCAAAAGAACTCTGAACTCTTTGAGAACTCTGTGAGATTGTTGAAGCTAAGGAAACTCTTGTCTGCAAAGTCCTGAAGTGCTATTGCGGTGACAGAGGAATAGCTTGTTCATCCTTGGTGTATCCGAAGAAGTGCCTGGAAGAGAATCATCCTTCGTGAAGCATTCGAAGGAGGTGGTCATCCTTTGTGAAGATTCAAAGGAAGTGTAAGTTCGTCTCTTGTGGTTTCAAGAGAGGTGGTATTTCTAAACTTTTACAAATTGTTTATCTTTGTGATTAATATTTGTAACTATTTTGTGTTAGTGAAAAAGGTTTATCTTGTTTGAGATAAGTGACTAGACGTAGGATCCGAGTGATCTGAACCAGGATAAAATCACCTGTGCAATTTTTCTCTTTCCCTTACTCTGTCATTTATATTTAATTATCTGCTCAGTAAGAAAAATTAAGAGAAAAATAACAAAAGGCACAATTAAAAGTATATAACCAATTCACCCCCCCCCTCTTGGTTTGTTCCACGCTAATAATTCCGTTGCAGCGATTCTAACAATTGGCATCAGAGCTTGCTTTGATAGTCATTCAAATGGTAGGATCACATCAAACTTTTGCAGAGGGTGCATCAATCAATAGACCCCCACTATTCACAGGTGAGAACTATGCATTTTGGAAGGTAAGAATGCAAATATTTATTGAATCTATTGATTGTGAAATTTGGGATGTTATTGCGTCTGGTTCTTCTGTTCCTACTAACAATACACAGGAACCAAAACCCCGTGGTCAATGGACCACTGAAGAAAAGAAAAGATTTCAGAATGACGTAAAAGCACGGAATATCATTGCATCAGCATTGACTGTTGATGAGTTCTACAGGGTTTCTGTCTGCAAAACTGCTCAAGAAATGTGGGACGTACTCAGAGTGACGCATGAAGGAACAAATGATGTAAAGAGGGCAAGGAAGAACTCCTTAATCCAAGAATATGAAATGTTCCGGATGAAGCAAGGAGAAACAATTTCAGACGTTCAAAAACGCTTCACCAACATTGTCAATCATCTCATTGGACTGGGTAAGTCATTTGATACCGATGAACTTAACATTAAAATCTTGAAGTCTTTAGACAGGTCGTGGCAACCAAAGGTGACTGCAATCTCGGAGTCACAAAACCTCAACACCATGACTATGGCGGCACTCTTTGGAAAATTGAGGGAACATGAACTAGATCTTGGAAGACTTGATGAAGAAGAAGCAAAAGCCAAAAACAACAAGAAGAGTTTGGCATTAAAGTCGGAGGTTGAAAGAAGCAAAGGTAAATCGGAAGATGAAGACTCAAACGAAGAGGAAAATTTAAGTCTTGTGATCAAAAGATTAAACAGGTTCATGAAGTCTAAAGGTAAAGGAAGATTTAGATACGAAAAGAAAGATAATCAAGTATCTTCCTCAAATTACCGATGCTACGGCTGTGGAGAAAAGGGGCATCTAAAAGCAGACTGCCCAAATCAAAAGAAGGGTGAAGACAAAAAGGAGAAAAGATTCTTGAAGAAAAAGAAGGCCTACATTGCATGGGAAGACGATAATGAGACCATTTCAGATTCAAGCGACTCAGATGAAGAAGCAAACATCTGTTTGATGGCAGATGATGATAATGTCAGCCAAGTAAGTAATTCACACTATTCTGATAATGATAGTCACATTGATGAAGATGAATTGCATGAAACATATGTTGCATTGTTAATTGAATCTGAAAAATTAAATATTTCTCATAAAAAGCTGAAAAAGGATTTTAAAAATTTAAAATCTGAATTTGACAACCTTCTTGAAGAAAATGAAAATTTGAAGTTTACTTCTGAAAATCTCTCTAAAATAAATGATGCTTTGAAAACTGAATTTACAAATTCATCTGAAGAAAACAGAAGTTTGAAAAATAAATTTTTATATCAAACAGAAGAAATCAGAAATTTGAAAAATAAAGTTTTATATTATGAAAAAGAAAAATATATTGCTAATAATGAATGTGAATCTTGCATAAAATTCAAATATTTTTCTGAAAATAAAACTACTGGAGAATGTAGTAAAATCTCTGAAAATAAAGCTGCTAAGAAATTTGTTCCTAAAATAAATATAAAATCCGCAGAGCATGGTTAGAAAAAGGAACGATTAACAGAAACACAAATGATGTATCCTGCTTTTACTGCATGAGAAAAGGTCATACCTCAAACAAATGCAGAATTAAACGTTTTGGTGTTTCTAGTGGAAGATATGTTTGGGTTGCTAAATAATTTGAATCTAACCCAAAAGGACCCATACAAAGAAGTTGGGTACCTAAAATAGCTTGTTTGTTCCTTTCTTTTGCAAGTATTACAGAAATCAAGAAAAGTCATGTGGTGTCTCGATAGTGGTTGCTCAAAACACATGACAGGAGACAAGACGAAGTTCACAAACTTTAAAGAAAAGGAACAAGGCTTTGTTACCTATGGTGACAACAACAAAGGAAGAATTCTTGGAAAAGGGGATATAGGAAGCAAAGACACCTTGATGATCAAAGACGTGCTATATGTAGAAGGACTGAGGCATAACTTAATTAGCATAAGTCAACTGTGCGACAAAGGATTCAAGGTAACCTTTGAGAAGAATTCTTGCACTATTTTTAAGAATGATTCTTCTGAAATTGCATTAAAAGGAGTTAGACATAATAATATTTATTTAATTGATTTAGAAAATGCATCAAATAAAAATATTTCATGTTTATTTGTTAAAGAGGAAAACCCATGGTTATGGCACAGGCGTGCTGCTCATATACATATGCAACAATTTAACAAACTTATATCTAGAGATCTAGTAATTGGCTTACCTAAATTAAAGTTTGTAAAAGATAAATTGTGTGATGCATGTCAAAAGGGTAAACAAGTTAAAAATTCCTTTCATTCAAAAAATATTGTTTCTACTTTAAAACCTTTAGAACTTTTACATATGGATTTATTTGGTCCTTCAAGGATAAAAAGTTTTGGTGGAAACTATTATGCTTTGGTTATTGTTGATGATTTTTCAAGATACACTTGGACTTTGTTTCTCACTCTTAAAAGTGAAGCTTTTAAAGAATTTAAAAAGTTTGCTGTTTTAGTTCAAAATGGAAAGGATCTAAGAATAAAAGCTATTAGAAGTGACCATGGTGGTGAATTTCAAAATGAATTATTTGAAAATTTTTGTGAAGAACATGGTATTTCTCATAACTTTTCTTCACCTAGAACTCCCCAACAAAATGGAGTTGTAGAAAGAAAGAATAGATCCTTAGAGGAACTTGCTCGTACTATGTTAAATGAAAATAATGTTCCTAAACAATTTTGGGCTGATGTTGTGAGTATTGCTTGCTATGTTTTAAATAGAATGATAATTCGACCTATTTTAAAACGTACTCCTTACGAGCTTTTCAAAAATAGAAAACCAAATGTTTCCCATTTAAAAAATTTTGGATGCAAATGCTATGTTTTAAACAATGGAAAACTAAATTTGGGAAAATTGGATTCAAAAGCTGATGAAGGAATTTTTCTTGGATATTCTTTAACAAGCAAAGCATATAGAATTTTTAATAGAAAAACGTTCACAATAGAGGAATCCATACATGTTACTTTTGATGAAATTGTGGACCTTGAGGCAAAACCTCTTGAGTCAGAAGAATCTGATGCAGGAACAAGTGAAGATTCATCAAAGGAGACAAATGAAGAGAAGAATCATGACAATCCTCAAGATGAAGATTTAAATAAAATATGGCAACAACCTAGAGGATTATCTTTGGTCAACATAATTGGTGATATCACACAAGGGGTAAACACAAGAAGTAATACTGTAAATTATTGTATGAATGTTGCTTTTGTGTCACAGATTGAACCAAAGAATATTAAAGAAGCCCTTCAAGATGAAAAATGGTGTATCGCAATGCAAGAAGAACTCAACCAGTTTGAAAGAAATCAAGTGTGGGAATTAATTCCCAGAAAAGACACTCATCAAGTAATTGGAACAAAGTGGGTGTTCAGAAACAAACTGGATGAAGAAGGAAACATCACCAAGAATAAAGCTAGGCTTGTGGCAAAAGGATATAGTAAAGAAGAAGGTATAGATTATGATGAGACATACGCTCCAGTTGCCAGGTTAGAGGCAATACGCCTACTTCTTGCTTATGCATCTATAATGAAATTTAAATTATTTCAAATGGATGTTAAAAGTGCTTTTCTAAACGGTTATATCAAAGAAGATGTATTTATTGAACAATCACCTAGTTTTGAGGATTTTAAAAACCCAAATCACATCTACAAATTAAAGAAAGCACTATATGGTTTAAAACAAGCACCTAGATCTTGGTATGAATGTCTTAGCAATTTTCTTGTAGGAAATGGTTTCAACAGAGGAAAAATTGATTCAACATTATTTATTAAAAGAATTGGAAAACATTTTCTAATTGTTCAAATATACGTAGATGATATTATTTTTGGTTCATCTAACGCAATTCTTTGCGAGAATTTTGCTAAGTCCATGCAGGGAGAATTTGAGATGTCAATGATGGGAGAACTTACTTTCTTCCTCGGACTTCAAATCAAACAAATGGAGGAAGGAACCTTTATATCTCAAACCAAGTATTGCAGGGAAATCCTTAAAAAGTTTGAGATGGACAATGCTAAAGAAGCATCAACTCCCATGGGAACATCCTACTACTTAGACAAAGATGAGACAGGTAAAGAGGTAAGTCAGACCAAATACAGAGGTATGATTGGCTCTCTATTATATCTCACTGCTAGTAGACCTGATATCATGCAAAGTGTATGTGTGTGTGCTAGGTATCAGTCAAGCCCTAGAGAGTCTAATCTTACTGCAGCAAAACGCATTTTTAAATACCTTAAGGGGACAACATCCTTTGGTTTATGGTATCCTTCAGGAGCTGAGCCTAGTCTTGTAGGTTTTTCTGATGCTGATTATGGAAGTTGTAAGATAGATAGGAAAAGCACTAGTGGAACCTGTCACTTTTTAGGTAGCTCCTTAGTCTCTTGGAACTCTAAGAAACAAGCCTGTGTAGCCTTATCAACCACTGAAGCTGAATACATTGTTGCGGGCAGTTGTTGTGCACAAATCTTATGGATGAAACAGCAATTAGAAGACTGTGATATTCATTTAGATCATATTCCGCTTAAGTGTGATAATACAAGTGCTATAAAACTTACCAAAAATCCTATCATGCATTCTAGAACCAAGCATATAGAAATTAGGCATCACTTCATTAGAGACCATGTCCAAAAAGGCGATTGTGAAATGGAATTCATAGATTCTAAGCATCAATTAGCGGACATTTTCACCAAAGCATTGCCTAAGGATAGATTTTTTGAGCTTAGAAGAGATCTAGGCATATTAGAAATAGCAAAATAGGCATTCTTGGACTTAATATTGCATTTTTCGTTGCTTAACGTGTTTAGTCTACGTGTAAATCGATTAAAAGCGTTACCTACACATTTACGAATGGTTTAATCGATTAATCCAAGTATTAATCAATTACTTAACCGATTAAAATTGCATTTAATCGATTAAATGCGCTCCAGATGTTTTTTTAAAAATGTTGCAGTTTTCATTAAAACTAGCCGTTGCCAACGGCTATTAACGGCCAAAATCCCAAAATCTGACCGTTGGGATGCATTCTTGAGCCTATTTATAACCCACTTGGTCCCCACTTTCAATACTTGAACCAATCTTGAGCATATCTCTCTTGCTTTCTCCTTTCTTTCACCAAAATCTTTGATTTTCATCCATCTCAATGGCTGAACCTTCAAGAAGAAGGAGAAGAAGAACAAGTGGAGTATCGGAGAATAATGTTCCCAGAAGAGATGCTACCATAGAAGGGTGGCTTTCCGATGAACAAGATCAACAATCATTCTCACGATTTTGGAAGGAAAGGAAGCTCATCAAACAAAAATTCATTGATCTCGCTTGGTATACATCCTACAACTTCTCCTTTCCCAATCTCATCATTGAACAAGGAGTTCAACACATAATGGAACTCCATGGAAGGTACTATCCGGATCTTGTTCGCACATTCTATTTTAATTTAAAGATTCGGGATGGGGTTTTCCAAACAAGGGTGAAAGGTGTGGACATTGTCTTGGACAATGCCATTTAGACAAATGTAGCAAAAGTCCCTATTTTAGAACATTCTCAAATTATTCCGAATGACTTTGCTCAATTCAATAAGATAGTGGTGTACCAGTCATTTCTCCGCAATCCTCAACAGCACAATGCTCGTCTCTTCCTTGCTGGTGGACTCAAGATGGAAGAACGCCTCTTGCACTACCTTATTGTGTGGATTTTGTGCCCTAGAGGATCAAATCATGCCCAATGCTCTGAGACTGATCTCATCATTATGTATGGTATACTTCAGAGCATTCCACTAAATTGGCCTCACCTGATTCAAACAATAATCTTCAAGGCCAAAAGGTTAGATGTTGCACCTCTTCCATATCCTCTTCTTGTTTCCCAAATTTGTGAGTACAAAGGAGTAGATGTCACAAATGAACATCATGAGACTGTCCTTCCGGGTCATAAGGTTGGAGATAACTCCCTGAGACAAATGGGTTTTATCAAACAAGGACTCTCCTACATCCACCCTGAGGATGCCATTGATGTGCAAGAAAATGAAGACGAAGCTGCGGATATCCCCATGCCTGACCCCACACATGTTGCTGGACCATCTCAAGTACATGAGGAATATAGTCTAGAGAGTCTCTCTAGACAAATGACTAAGATGGCTCGCCTCCAAAATGAGATTATGAATATTCAAAACACCCGCCACGAAGAAATATGTACTCATCTCAATAATCTAGACACTAGGATTTCAGGATTAGAGCGGCACTTTAGTAGTGACGCAAGTGATGAATTCTAGATCCTCTTTGTTTGTTTTGTTGCTTATCTTTATGTTTGTATGCATCTTTAATAAAAAGTTGTTGTTCATTTCTTTTTCCTCTATGCATAATTTCTTTTTAGTAAAGGGGAGCACACATTTTTTTTCTTATGATAAAAAAGGGGGAGAAGATAGTTTAAACTCCTTATTTCTTTATTATTAATCTCTCCTTTCATGAGTTGTGGTTGTTTCAGATTATTAAAAAGCTTTAAACTCAGGAGAATTTTTTATCATCATCAAAAAGGGGGAGAATGTTAGCAAAAATCAACGATGAAGTTTTGATGATGAACAGATTTGCACAAGTCAAGATCCATAAAGACAAATTGAAGATCTCTGTAATTTATAAAGCTTTTATAATAATCAAAGTTGATGTAATAGTGCTCAAATATGTAGTAGGGTTGATTCTTGTAATTTATATTTGATTTATTTACTCTTGAGAATCATCCACAAGCTGTTTTAATCGATTAAACCCAGTTTTAATCGATTAAAACGAGGCTGGCTCTGAAAACCCAAGTGCCCCTGTAATAATCGATTAAAGCTAATAATAATCGATTAGTTAATCGATTATTCCTGAGAATAATCGATTAACACTAGCCGTTGGGGATCTCAGATTTGAAAAACTAGCCGTTGTACTCATTTTAATCGATTAATACTTGTGTTAATCAATTAAATGCGTTAGATGGCCCGTTTTCGAAGAATGGAAGAGTATTAGGCTGAGTCTATAAGATGGCTCACTCTTGATCTCAAAAAGATACTCTTCCCTTATGCCAAAAGAACTCTGAACTCTTTGAGAACTCTGTGAGATTGTTGAAGCTAAGGAAACTCTTGTCTGCAAAGTCCTGAAGTGCTATTGCAGTGACAGAGGAATAGCTTGTTCATCCTAGGTGTATCCGAGGAAGTGCCTGGAAGAGAATCATCCTTCGTGAAGCATTCAAAGGAGGTGGTCATCCTTTGTGAAGATTCAAAGGAAGTGTAAGTTCGTCTCTTGTGGTTTCAAGAGAGGTGATATTTCTAAACTTTTACAAATTGTTTATCTTTGTGATTAATATTTGTAACTGTTTTGTGTTAGTGAAAATGGTTTATCTTGTTTGAGATAAGCGACTGGACGTAGGATCTGAGTGATCTGAACCAGGATAAAATCACCTGTGCAATTTTTCTCTTTCCCTTACTCTGTCATTTATATTTAATTATCTGCTCAGTAAAAAAAATTAAGAGAAAAATAACAAAAGACACAATTAAAAGTATATAACCAATTCACTCCCTCTTGGTTTGTTCACGCTAATAATTTCGTTGCAACGATTCTAACAAAAGGATGGTGCGACCCAGGACTATAAAGTCATGTGAATATTTGTTATTTGTGTATATTTGTATTTAAAATTTAGTTGATGAATTAAAGTTTTATATTTTGAAGAAATTATCTACGGGAGAAAGTAAATACAATTTATATACAATTAAATGCTATATATAGAGATGATTAGTGAAAAAATTAGTATAATTGCATAATAGTAACGTTACAACGATCAAAGTTATTTTCCACAATCGTGTATCTTTATTTTTAATCTTAGGAGAAGTTGAGAAGATTGTGTCTTTTAAAATATTAAGTGCATTATTGGAAAAACATAATAAATTCATAAGGTGAAAAAATATCATCTAACAAAACTCTCGTAAAAATCGAACATGAAATCAGAAAGAGAATATTAGTATTGTTGTTCGTCACTTTTATCGATTTATTATTCAAGTTTTTGTTTTATATTTAGTATTTATTTTACTTTGTTTATTTAATTTCTCGACATATTTTTACTTTTTAATATTATTTTATGTTCATGCTTTGAGTGTTTTTTTCTTGTTGATTTCTGTTTATTACTATTTTACATTTAAAGTTTATTAACTTTAGAATTTAGTTTAAATACATATTTTCATCATATATATATATTATAATTTTTATTATCTTTTTATTCTTTTTATTTTAATATAAAAGTGAATTGTATTTTGTATGTATATTAAAGATCAAAATATTATATAAAAAAATGTTATAAATATATTAATTTTAGTTTAAGTCCCTATTTAACAAAAATGTTTAAAACTACTTCAATGCATTAAATTTTTTTTTTCAAATTATTAGTTGAATTTAGTAAAAAAAAATATTTTTGTTTGCCAAGTTATTTTCTGAAACAATCTCACATTTTTTATAATCAAATTCTCATAAAGAATCTATTCAATTAAAAAAAAGTTAAAGGTTTCGTAATTTCTTCTTTTGTTTTCTTAAGCTTTATTTATGAATTTAGGCCACACACTTTTATAAAGAAAAGTTATACTTAAGAGTGAGAAAACTTACAATTTTTTTAACAGCAAAAATAAATATAATTAAATAAGACAATTGGAATGTTCAAACTAAAATAAAAAAATTGTCAAAAACAAAATAAAAATACTATTAATACCAAACCCTCATAATTGAAACAATAAAAGAACCTGGAATTGGGTAAAAACCTTTTCCGTGAAAAATCATTAACCAAGCAGAGAAATCTTCAAGAGATTAAGATTTTTCTTTATTGACTGTCAATGGAAGGGTCTTTTTACTTTTGAAACTCTAAAATCTTAAATTGTTTTAATTTTGAGTTTATGGTATATTAAAAAAGATTCCTACAATACAGTGTTTTGATATAAACATGATTGAATCATTCAGGTATTAAGAATTTATTTTGTTATATTTGAGGGTACGAGAGCTTGTTCTTATGAGTGTAAGATCATACGATAGGTGCATAATTTTTTAGTCTACTCATTACTCGAGTTCTATAGAAATAGAGTCAAATGTAAATGTATTATGGATATTTGATTGTTGATATAGGATATTAAATATTATATTAATGGAGATGAATGTCCTTTTTATATAATATGTTTTGATTATTAATATGAATTGTTATGATCACTAATTTATCATGTTTTTTGTTTGGTTTGTAATTTGTTTATCTACTGTAATCGCTCGTATGTTATGTGAACAACTAAAGATAAAGAAGTTTTAAATACAATAAATATATATATTAATTATTATGTTTAATATCTTATTTGTGATATTTAATAATATTGATATACTGATATCGGATGTTACAATATGGATGCTTTATTCCATACAATTAAAACTAAAAAGACATGAAATTATTTTTTATTTATTAATAAAAACGAGAGTTTGAAACTCATTATTAACGGTTCTGTTTCTTAAATATTATTGAGCCATATGAGCCAGGGAATTCTACAGTTTAATGACTTGACTCATTTATTTCAATCACAGAGAACAGACCATTGATTTTACAAAATTTTGATGTCTAATTAAATTAGTACCTCATTTTACTCACTATATCTTCTTCGAAAGAATGGTACAAACATCGAACCAACTCAAACTTAAGATACAATTATGAAAAATTATACTTTGAAAACTCAAATCACTTTCTAAAGAAATCATGTCAAATAATTTCTTATAACTTAATATTATATTAATTTATTATTTTTTTATTATGTATGCATAGATGTTACTATTATTATTTCAGAATTTCAATTGAACAAAATTATATTATATTTATTTAATAATCGTTAACGTATTAATCCTATCAATTAAAGTTTTACTGTAGTTGAATTATTGAGACTTGAAATTTATTAAAAATTAATCTTTTAAAACGTTGAAAAAAAGAGTTGGCCACACTAATAGGATAGTTTTTTGAGTGAAGTTAGGTTTAATTAAAAATTGAACATTAATGAGAAGCAAATGTTTGAGTCTACTTGTATTGCTAAATCTAGTAATAGAATGGAATGTTGAAAATTAATTTAGGAGGTGAATGAGATTATGTACAAAGAAAAATAATAAAATGGAGAAAGAATGTTAGTTGGAGACTAGAATGGACTAACGCTATGAGCGAGTTTTAACATGCATTCAGGCACAAGGCGTCTCCTTGGAGGAGCCTCTGCATCTCTGGCACGGGCCTCAGCATCACCAGCGTGGATATATCCTACTAAATCTTCAAACATGTCATCTTTTCCACCTCTCATCGGATCCTGAAATGTATAACCATTTCACATCAATGCCTGCTTATTAAAAAATGGTAGAGTTGTCTCGGCAATAAAGAAAAGGAACAGATTTATCAAAATAGATGAGAAGCAGAGTGACCAAATACCTGTAGAAACACATCTGTATGAGTCTTCCCATCGTACATAATTGCTTCAGCCGTCACTCCAACTCTTTTAAGAGTTTCGGCAAATGATTTACTGTAAAAAATAGTATGTTAGTCAAAGTCTAGCAGCGAAAACATCCGAATTTTTTTTAGAGGATGCTTCAATAGGAAGACAAGCGAATTACTTGCACTATAATGACAATTCGCTGCTACATAATGTAAATACCCACCATTCAAAGTGGTAAATTTCTTCTAGTAGCCCATTGAAGGATATACAGGATTAAAGCCTACTTTATAACCCATGCAAAAGCATTACATGCGCACATTTCAACTTAACCTTTTAAAAAACGGGTTCTAACAGTTTAACCAAGTTTAGTACGTAAGAAAACATTCTTGCTAGAATATTTCTTATGGTTCAATTAATTCTAAATATATTTGGTCGTATAACAGCAATAGTTCTTCACAGCTTTGTCGCTTATAAAATGCTTACAATGTAACTTTGTTACCATTACGTATTTCCATTTCCAACCTCACACTTCATCAGTATTCACTCAATCAAAAAACACACTTAAACAACCACATAAGGTGCAATCTTTTCCTAAAGGTTCAAAGAGCTTAAACAACCACATAACTTGAGAATGCCTTTTCAATTTCTGAAGTTCGTCAGATACCACAGAAAATCCCGTAGGTTTTTGAATGCTTGTTATACCTTATGTTGATCATTAACAGCGCACTTATAATAGTATGCCCATTTTGACAGTAATGAACTCAAACGTCATACGAGAGCAGATAAGTATGGAGATATACCCAAAAAAATTAAAACAAGAGAAATGGATAAACTAATTCCAGGAGATAATTTAAGACATCAAATTGTACGATATTAATATTGTGAGATCTCCTCGTACAATTGAACTTAATCACCACGTTACAATTTTCTGTATTTTTTTTCTTTCTATACTGATTGTTTGCTGAAATCTAGGTTCAGGGGGACAAGGAACTGACATAGGTCGTTTCTGTGCTGTTTCTTCTACGTGCTTATCAATAACTTGAAGTTAAAGTAAGATGCTCATTAAAAACTAAATCATTCAGTAATTATCTGTCACTACGCTCCCCAACCAAATAAGGTCATCTAGGCTATCTCGGCAAAACTAAACCACGACAATTCAATAGGACACTCAATATATACTCCTGTTTTCTATTGTTACAAAATATTTAGAACGGGCGGACACAAACCTGGCATCTGATGGTATTGAATAATCCCCAGTCCCATGAAAAAGCACTACAGGAGGTAGTAGAGAATTGACATTTCCAATGTTTGGATCTTGAACCATTACTTCTGGAGAAAACCGTCTCAGTGATTCCTCCCCTTCCATTATGCTGTAAGGTAGAGGTAGTCATTTGAAAGTCTAATACAGCGAAAAGCAGGGAACTGAACATTAACTCACTTGAAGATGAATGAAGTGTGTACCTTAGAAAGATGGACCGATAAAGACCCCTACTGTGGAAATGATCTACTAGGTTAAATAAATTATACCTGAATTGATTTAAGAAGGAAATACAGAAAATAAATTATGTTAATCTTAGTGTTAAGTCAACTATCATTGGTGGGAGCTGCAAGGTAATATAATAAACAATCTCAATCATATAACATTGCATTTACCATAAGAAACAAAATCAAACCGATAATTGGAAGAATTAGTAGACATTACATATCTTCTGGAGACATTTATTTCTTCCATTATAATTTGAAAAGATTAAATCCATACATGATCAACTTGAGCTACATTATATTCGGTAACATGTACAACAGTGTAGCACTCCTATATTACTAAAACAAAACGCTTTTGGAACATATTACAATCAAAATTTACACTTTTAATATTTGTAGAACAACTGGTTTTGTAACATATCACCATTAAAATTTGCATTTCTAACTTAGTAGAACTTTGTAAAATATCACGATCAAAATTTCCATTTACATCATGAGATCTTTCACGAACCAAACAACAACAATAGCCAAAATTGTTAGGTGAAAACACGAGCGACCTTTATTACATATCTAACAGACTCCCTACTCTACTAGTCCTTTGAGCTTAAAGAGACGTTAATGCGCAGACTCCGCTAATTCTTAAATTCAACTTCCGATTTTTTTAGGAGAATTGAATTGCAAAGATCAAACCCTAGATTGGCAATTAGTTCCTGCTTATCAGGATAAAACAGAATCCTCCTATTTTGTTTTCATAAGTGCAGACATTAGTTCCGTTATTCCTATTTTGGGTATCTCTACTATCTCATATCTGTAAGTTTGTGTTACCAGTTAGGAGATATTGTCTGTCCTCTCACTTAAGCCTAGATAAATGTACAGTTGTTGCCCTAGTTCCCTATTTGTTCTACCATCTTGTAACCAGTCAAATCAAGGAAAATACAATATTTTCTGCAAGGTAGCAAGGCACAATATGATGACCCATCCTTGATTTCAAACTCCATTTCGCACCATTCATAGCAAACGAACAGCAGTTTGAAGAAGGGTACGGTGACATAGCTAGCCTGACTGTTTCACCTAGTCTTCCGTTCATTGGCCACAAACTGAAGGGACAAAACTTCATTCAAAACAATCATTTATTTTTCCAAGGAAACGAGGAATATATCGCCCGGGATGAAAAACAGTGGAGAAAGTTGATCCCAACAATAAAGAAAGAAAAGAAAGAAACTTGGTATTGAAGATTATTAGTGTCTCCACATTGGGTAGGAATGTCAACCAAAATAATCCTTACAAATGGGTACCCCTTGAGAAAGCATTTTGGATTGAGTTAGATGGAATCAAATTTGAATATGATATCGAAGTCTATCCCGCATTGATGTTAAGTCACTGTAGATGTCCAATCCTGTGTGAGAGGTGTTTGTTAAGACTTAAATAATCCTAATCACTTAAGCTATCTTTTGGGGCTTGAATTTGTCCTTATTCATTTCTGATCAACATAAAAATGAGATCGAAGAGAACACTACGTACTACAGCCAGCTAAAGAGATATATATAGAACGCAGCAAAGAAGACTAATTCAAATGTGGATAACATCATAGTTATCAGTCTCGTCACACAAGTCAAGAACAACAAATTCAAGAAATTAAACAATTGTAAGCTTCCAACTGGATGATGCTGCAATTGTTTCAAGGGCGACCTATGAAGTTTAAAATAATTAAAAAAACTAAAGAAAAACTTTAAGAACAAAACATAAGGATATAACAAAAGGAGTGAGCGATAGGAGATGTAAGGTTGGTTTGATGATAAAAGTGGAAGGGATGGAAACATAAAAGGTCGCGGGTTTGAATCCGCTAACAAAAAACAACATATCACCAATTTGCCGATAAAATAAAACGGGAGGTTGAGCAATATCACAGAGGGACACCACTTTAGGACAAATAACAGCAAAACATGTCCACGGCCCTTTCAAGAGGTGGGTATGCCCCTGGGGTTTGGGGGTTTGTGTTAAATTAAGGTGAGAGAGCCCTTGCATATAGTATGAAGCTTGCGCCACTACAGCACAAAAAATGGTAGATTTCTCGCCATGCGACGCTCTGCTATAGCGCGCATATTTAACAACTAAGATTGAAAGGGAAGAGACTTTTACTGAAAGGGACTTTCTGCAAGTACTTACCCTCCAGATAAACCAAAATAAGTCTTGATCTGGGAAAGACTCCAAGATGTACTCTCTCCTTCACCTGCCTCTTTGATTGCCTGCTCCACTATTACACATGCAGCAATATGTGCTCCAGCTGATTGTCCCATTAGGTAAATTCTATGGGAAAAAATTGGAAAAGTATCATTATTGATCATGAGAAGCACATTACACTTAAAGCAAGAGAATAAATTGGATGCCTTAATGAGAAAACTTTGAACTTAGGAGAATGTTTATTCACCTGTTAGGATCACCTCCATACTCTGCAATATTGTTGCACACAAATGCGATGCCTTGAGAAGAATCAGCTATCATATCGCTGATGGTTCCCTGGGGAAAATTTCTGCAAGAAAAAAAATGTTTTATAACACTGCAATAGAAAGATAAAAGCAAGTAATACTCACTTCTGTAAACTATTTATTCTTAGGTGAATCTCTAGTAGCTTGACAGAAAATTTGAATTACATATACTTTTAGTGGTTTGTGATGAGGCACAACAAAAACCACTGATTTCCTTGTATTGGTATTATTCATTACTGCTTTCACTACCAAATTTCATTTCGATTTTGAATTTTATATTTCAACAATCCCCATGCTTTAAACTGGAAGAAATCCTGCATAAAAGATGCACATTAGAGATATGGAACCATTCAGGAGTCTCCATAAAAACTAACGGGAAAGTGAGCAGTTGAAAGGGGTCACTACAAATAATGGCTTGGTTACACCCTAAGACTTTCTAATTATATAACAATATTTTAAATTTATCAATAGAATTTTCAAAAACAAAAACGAGAAGATTGAAAACTATCAAAGAGTTCTTATTTTATCATCAATATCATGAAGAAACCAAAAAGAGACAGTACAAACTAAAACTTAAGGACCGGGACCAAAGAATAAATTGAAACAGAAAATATTTAGAAAAGATGATAAGACGATACAGTAGAATAGAACCCAGGAATAGAGTTTTCTTTATTACTATTTACTAGTACAACAGAATATTTGTCTCCATAACAATTTTAATGGGCAGATAGCTTCTACCTAGAGCCTTACAGATGTGAAAGTTGGGGAAGGAAGTATCACCTGTAATCAATACATGCCACAATAATATCCCTCTCTGATAGCTGTTGACCTAGAAGTGTACCCCATGCTTTGTAACTACACAAATACAGTACACATACTTTAAAACTAGTAATCAATGAATTGGTAAGTGGTGAACGTGTTTGTGTGTGTGTTTATATACAACAGACAGACAAACACGTTAATCCCTTCAATAATGAAATTGTAGCATCTTATTCTGATTGCACAGGGTATGATAAATGTCAAAAAAGGAAAAAAAAAAGTATATAATTATAAATATAACTATAACCTCCTCAGGTTGAAACTACTTAATAATACAATTAAATATAGCTCAGGCTGCACTTGTAGATATTCGTTTTAGCAGATATTAATACTTGTCTTTCAAGTAGCATTTATTAGGGATATCATTGTACGGTTACTTTAATCAATATATATAAACATGGGTTGCCCAACACTTAACACATAATAACCAAACTTGATATAGTATTAGTCGGTTTGATTTACTCCATGTAAACCTCTTTTTACATAATTTTGGTGACTTAGTACTCACAATTATCTTGAGGTTCACATTGAAAACATCGCCATCACCGGAAATGACCCAGGGAATTCTGTCTATAGCAACATCTGACTGACCGTTCAGTTTCAAACCAAGGATTTGACTCTTCTCAAATACTTGTAGCTTGGGTATTGAAGCTGCTTAATCTGCCTCTCCCAAATGCCTTTGACATTTTCTAGGAAACAAGTAGGTTGGCTGAAAACCTTGTGACATCTTTGTAGATTCCAATGCCATCAAACTACTCCTAGGTTAGGGGGACGCATAGAAAGACCCGGGCAGCTATTCATGCCTAATAGGTAGACAAAATATCCTTTGTAGCAAATGTGGTAAATCAATTCCTAAATTCTGCTTGTGATGCTCGTTGGGATTTCATGGTTCGCACCCTCAAATACATCAAGATTAAAGTGTGAACAAAGGTGATATTAAAGATTGTAAACTACTACCAAACTATTTTGATTGGGCAAGATTTCCATGTGAAAGAAGATCCATATTAGGCTATTGAGTTGTTGTAGGCAAAATTAAAACTGACTGTCAGTTCCAGTAATCAATTTGTTGACATATTCACCAAATCCTTCAAAGGATCTCCCAGGTTGAAATATTTTGGAGCATATTATTTATATGCCAAAGCTTGAAAGGGAGTATTCAGTATAGCATTTGTAAATACTAGTTTTAAACATTTCAATATGCAACATTTGATAAAAGTTAGCATTTATTGAGATAATTGTACAATTATGAAACATTGTCATTATAAATGTTCACTTGTGGTCGACATTTACACACAATTCCAAAACTTAATGTTCAACCCCTTTCTTTATGAGTCTCGATAAATTGGCAACCTTCTTACTACCACCACCATGATGTATAAGCTTAATGGTGCGCAAAAATATAATGAACTTCTCTTTTTAATAGGAGATAAAAATAAGAATTGAAGCTCATATACCAATCAACAATTCCATGGATAGGGAACATCCTCTCAATCCAAACAACATAAAAAAAACTTATTACACCTAATTACGTTAATTTGCAATTTTGAAATGAAGCACAGACATCACGTACCCAATAATCCAGGCTCCACCAGTAATAAAAGCAACAACTGGTTTTGGACCGCTGCCATTTTTAGGCAAATACAAGTCAAGCCTGCAAAAGAAAATTAGCTATTTATTAAAATTGCATCGATTAAAGGAATTTTTAAATGTACAGAGACAATTGTGATAAAGCATACCTATTTCGAGGTTTATCTCCATAAACTATGCTTCTGCGTATCTGACTGGAGAAGAAATAGTAATATCCAACTATAAAAGAGAACGCGGTAAATGTCGAGGGATATTAATGCATTTCAAATCAGAATCTGGACATAATAATAAGATTACAAGTATGAAAAGTGTTATAGATCACAGAATTCAGACCTTGAATAAAGCCCGGAAAAAGAAGTAGTGCATAACAACTAAGGGCAAGAAATCGTGTAATCCATTTATAGCCTACCCTGAACAGAAATAAATGATCAGAGAGCATCCACAAATGGTATATGTTAAAATACTAATCACGTAAAACAAATAAACAGAGATGTTAGAGTTCATCTTAAACCAACTTCCATTAATTGAAGGTTCTTAATAGACATATATAACTGCACCCTAAGAATTGAGACAAACAATATGGGAGTTTTCAAGAAGATATATAACAAGATTTCCTATCAATCGCATTACCAATTCAAATCAGTCACACCAAGCTATACTGAAAAACCTCAAAAACCCACAAAGAAAAAAACATCATTTTGTAGGCCCTGTTTGGCAAGTGAGCAATTAGGTGCAAAGCGCCAATGGAAACAATCAGGTGTGTTCGGAGGAGAAAAAGGAATAAGTCGAGATACTTTCAAAACTAAAAATAATGTGACCCAGTGAACTATTTCTCACTTGTTTTTCCACATTCTCCCCCGCTCTCCCTCTCTCTATTCAATCAAAACACCTGAACAATCACTTTATTTCACACCTATTTTCACTCGTTATTCTTAATTTCATCCACTGTAATTCCATCCTCTTTGCCAAACATAACACTAGATCCGTATTGGACACATGGGTATCTATCTCATAGCTAGGCGAACTAATCCCGTCGATAGTTAAAGTATAAGTTAAGTACCCAAACATGCAGTTTTGTCGATCCCCGACATCAGTCAAAGAATCCAAACTACATGTCACTTGTGTCACCTTTGATGTCAGGAATCAGCATTGTTTGATTACACTGTTGAAATCTTGCACTCTATACACACACACACACACACACACATGAATATATTCTATTTTGGGTGAATGCAGGATCTCGAAGGGAACGATAGGAGAGGGACATAATAATACCCGAGGTATCCGAGCATCTTGAAGCCAAGGCGAGTCAAGAGAAAGGTCTCGGCTGCGACATCGCGGCCGAAGGAGGAGCGGGTGGAGGTGTGAGTCTGATCGGAGATGTTGGGGAAGGAGTCCTGGCTGGCGGCACGGCGGCGGCGTTTCTGATTGAAAGAGTGGCGAGGGCGGGAGGGTTTGGTGCGCGAGGAGGTGAAGCTGGAGGCCCGCGGCAAGGGCGGCTTGAGGGACAAGTCTCGGTAGGAAGGGGTGGCGGAGTGATCGAGGAGGCTGACGGAGGGGTCATTTTGGTCTTCTTTGGGACGGATGAATGCCGTGGAAGAAGTTGAAACCGCGGAATCAAGAGAACGGTTGGATGTGGGAAAGATCTGAGATGGCATTTTGCGATTGAAGCGAATGCAGAGTGTGTGAGCCAATCGTGTTGGTTACACAGAGGATTATTGGAAGATGACACGATACATGTATGATATGAGTTGCGTGACAGAGGGAGAGAAAATAATTGAAAATCGGAGAAAGAAATAAAGAAAGGTGGTGATTGGCTTAGTTCGCCAGAATGTGGGGCCCAGATGGGATATTGAGCTCGTCAAACGAGGTGCGTCCAACTGCAACACTTCAAATGCTTTCTTTCCTCTTTTATTCAAGACCACTTCAAATCTTTATCCATGTCTCTTCTTAACTGAATACTTTACAATATTCAAATATAACAAAATCACTTCAAAACATTAATATGTCTTAATAATACACAAATATCTTCATAAATTATTTAATTCTTCTAATTATTTAAACAATAACTAAAAATTAAATATTTTTTTCTTTATCTTTAACAAACTCCTGAAAACACTGTAAAATTTACGGAATAACCAGACATTTCTACAACGGTGTGGTTTTTCGTATTAGTTTCTACACGGTATTAACTTTAGAAAATAATAATTTAATATATATTTTAGTCATTGTTAAATGGTTAGTATGTTATTCCCCTTATCTTACTTCCGTGCAGTAATTTGAAGTTTTTTAGGCGGGACTCGTGTTTTATTTGAATGAAAAATCAAATATTCAAAGAAAGAGATCAAATTCAAATTATCAAAGTAAACTAAAAATATTATTTGGATAAATGGAAATATTTAATAAATTTTCCAATTTTTTTTATGTTTGTTTGAATAAATAAAAAAGAATAAGTATAGACTTAAATAGGTTTTATATTATAATAATTGTTTTCTCCAAATTTATACCTTAGTTTGAGTAAGGGTTTATTATTTTCTTTACCATCTTTCTTGTCAATAAAAGAGACTATTTTTAAATATAAGTTTAATCAAGTCTTTTTGAGTCTTTAATGAATTTGAATAATTTTAACTGAGTTTTTATTACAATTAATTGCCCATCGAGTTCTCCGATTTTTTATATTTTTTAATCTATTTTTTTGTAAAATGGTAAGGTGGTTAATTGTCTTTATATTTTAATTATATAAAATTTTGTGATTAATATAAATTATATTATATAAAATAACAAGTGATTTTTTTAATTTTAATTTAAAATCAATTGAATAGTGAGATTGTGATGTGACTCAAAAGAATTATTGATGTAAATATATAAATTTAGAAAATTTAATAACGTAAAGGACGCTTAAATTGTTATTAAAATTAAGTTTGCAAAAATCAAACCAACGTATTTCTTTACAATACTGAGTTTCCAACGAATATGTTAAGTGCACACGTACTCTTACAGATCATAATGTGATAAAACCGAATTTATACTCCAAAGTTATAGCATCTCAATCTTGAAGTCAAACATATAGTTGTAAATTACGTTACAATTCCTTTTTCTTCTCTTGATTATCATGCAGAATGTTAATATATTTATTTATTTCAACTTAGAGTATTTTATTTTTGCACTCTATCCCACAAAACGTAACACTGTGTGTTGATCAATATGATTTGAGTAAACGTGCCAAACGTGTTGAAACTTGAAAGGCACAATTTTAGACCATGGAATTTGAAGAGATTATTTTTAAGAAGAACAATGAGTTGGATTTGGAATTAATAAGATAACTATAAAATGTTTAGAATATTTGTTTTTAAAATAAACTAATTACTTATTTTTAAAAAACTCTATTAAAAATTCTTTGAAAATAAATTAAGAATTATTCGTTTTAACTCGTTTTTCTTTTATTTTTTAAAATGTGCAAAAGAATAAATAGTTTCATATTTTTTTAAATGTTATAAAGATACTTTCTAAATATTTATTTCAAAGAAAGAATATATTCTTAATAAAATTTTGGAGAAAGGATAGCTAGGGAGATATAACATCAATTATATATGAGTTCAATTAACACATAAGTCATTGATTCTATCTTCAATCTAATTTCTTAAGTAATGAGTTTATGTCTTCATCCTTGTATGATGCTCAACTTTCTTATTTTATTCAACGTAAGACTTAAACTTACATTTCAATTTTTAACAATCTCTTCCTCAAGTGTGAGTTCTTTTCACATTAGCATTTCCTCCTCAAGCTATCTTATACTGATAATCTAAACTGAAGGCGTTTGTCTAACCATTTATTAGGAATCTCTTCCTCGTGTGATCCCTTGATAATGACATTTTTCCTTTGAGTTAACACTTTTATTACATGTACTTGTATGAGTTAACCTCCAAGATGAACCATCAGTTTTTAATAATATTGATGGTCTTTCGAGAGATTATCACCTCACCATAGTAATATAACATTAATAAAACACAAGTCCAATCAACACATAAAACCTTGATATTACATCTAGTTCAAAATCTGAAAATAATAAATATAAGTGCTCAACTTTGTTATTTTTATTAATAATCTATATAATCTTAATGATTTAAAATAGATACACTTAGTTTAGTTTCCTAAAATCAATTTAGCTTAGTTATAATTCAATTTAATTCATTTATATAATTATATATATATATATATATATATATATATATATATATATATATGAATATTGACTTATTATAATCTTATTTAATAATGTTCTTATAACATTCATTTTTTTTTTCTAAAATCTATAATTATCATAAACTTACGTAATTTAAATAAAATTTTATTTCTAACTTTTTGAAAAACTCAATTATAGACATACTTTATTGAAAAGAAAAAACCTAAGACTAAAACATTATTTCAAATGTCACCTGATATTTACCCATCTCATTATCATCATTTATCTTCTTCAACACCTATACTATTATTTGTTTTCGTATAAAAATATCACGGTAAGTGGAAACCACTAAATAAAAGGGAAGAGTTAACGTAAAACCAAAACATTTTGTTTAAAAAAATAAAAAATTTCTAATAATCTTTTCTCTTAATAAACCAATAAAATAAATAAATTTGTTTCACACATATGCACACACAACGCTTTAAAAAGGCAGCCTCCTTGGCCAAAAGTAAAACAATCATTCCAACGAGCAGCCTCTCCAACTATGATGCATATTATGCATTATGAAATGTGACATGAATGCAAGAGGTCATGAATTTGAAAAAAATTATGTACACGTTGTCATGCATGGAGGAAAATCAGATGTAGATGTAATGCATGTTTGTGCCTCAAAGGGAACTTGTTTACTTTTCTTATGTAAATGTGACACACTTATAAAAGAAATATAATGTAGATGTTACCACATTGTCCGAAATGTAGGTGTAACACTTGAATATGGTTGACTGCAATTATTTACGAAACCCACTTATTCTAGGAACCACATTATGCAAAGAAGATGAAGGTACACCTTTAGATGCTACCACATTTAAAAAAGCAATTTGCAGTCTCATGTATTTCACAATTACCCTACTATATTTGATGCTTGGAGTAAACCTAATCAGTAGATACATGAGTCACATTCGGCTGCAACAAAATGCATTTTAAGGTACTTGAAAAGCATTATTAAATATGACATTCTCTATCGAAAAGGAAAGAAGACAAACCTCACAACTTATAGTGATAATAGTTATCCTGGAGACTTAAATGATCGATGTAACACCTCTAGAGCAGTATTCATGACTAGAACTGAAGTTGTGTCACGGGCTTCAAAAAAGTAACCTGTAGTAGGTTTATCTACCACTAAGATTGAGTATATAGAATATCTGAATTAATGCATTTAGCTCCAAAGATTTCTAAAACATCTTGAATTAGAAGAAAAAGAAGCTACTACCTTTTTGACAACAACTCTACTATTTAATTATCCAAGAATCCCATCTTCCATGAATGCAGTAAGCATATTGTAATGAAATTTCATTTTCTCAAAAAATTGGTAAATGATCAATTAGTTCAACTGAAATACTACAATACTAGTTAACAAGTAGCTAACTTAATGACGAAAATACTAAAACCTGATAATTTTGAGAAACTTTGATCCACATGCTTGAAAAAGTGGAAGTGACTGCAGTCAGCCCCTACTTTTCAGGATTGAATTAGTATCTCTTACGCTGTGTTCATTTGAAGATGATTTCCTGTTTACAGTAATTAGCGTGTTTGAAGGTGATTTCCTGTTTACAGTAATTAGCGCGGACGAATTTGCGAGAGAAGTGACATTCGCTTGTGCTGATTTGCAAAGAGAGAATAATAACGATTTGCGAGATTTCACTATGTACTATTTGATCAATTCCACGACAATATTCAGTCATCCATAATATAAATAAAGGAAAATATTAACGTTATTCGATTCTTCAGTTAAATAATCGATTCCAACCATGTGAGTAAGTCAGGTTAAAGTCGTGTGATTAAGTTGAAGACGAAGAGAGTGGTTAATGGATGAGGAAGAACGCGGTTGGTGATGAGGAGCAACTGCATAGAGATGAGGAAAGCTTGAAGAAGAGATGTTCATGGGCGTGTATTCGGTTCCACATAATATTGTATCCGGTTCCAGCATTTGGAAGAAATTGCAAAACAGGCGTATCCGGTTCCAGGCAACGTTTATTCGATTCTGCGCCGCTGTCAACGTGCATGGGCTGATGCCGTTAACATGTTCTTGGCCTCCCATGGGTGGCTTTGGGGTTGAGGAGAAGGCCACAGAGGATGGAGGTGTGTTCATACCACTAGCATTGGTCCGTACACAGGCCCGGAACAATATTTGGCTTTTCTCTCTATAGATTGATGAACCTGGTTGGGAGTCTTTGCGTTTACACCGCAATTTGCAAGCACGAAGGGATTCTGTTGAGATTTCCCAGCACCAGAGGTGCCTGGGAGGGTTATTTCTTTTCTTCCGATGCGGATTTGATTGCGGAGCAACATATTTGGGCCGTTGTTGACCCCTATGTGCGGAATGAAGCATTTAACTATTCCAATGGTGATATATTCAAGTGGAAACATCTTTGGAAGGTGTTGGCTGAACAGTAGTGGGAGTCGAAGATGTCGCAACTGTGAGAGGGGATTGGAGGACACACGAGAAAAATTGTGGTAGGCTTTAGTTCTAATAGAGAAAAGAAGAAACCCTAGGTTTCTAATCTGAAGGTAAAAAGGCTTTGGGGTTGGACCGAGAATATTGTGTGTGGCACCCATGGCTTTCATACATACACCCCATGTTGCATGTTTTGGTATTGTCAGGTATTAAACCAGCATATTTTTCATGCACCCTTTTTTTTTTCGTCCATACATCTTCACTTCCTATGTGAATCTTACTTTCATAACAAATAAATTCATACTATTTGGTAATAAATTATATTACAAACAAATATTACATTTAAAAATAAATTTATTTTATTAAATTATAATTTTTTACTTTTTAAAAATTAATTTTAATAATTATTTTAAAATTTTTACTCTTTATAAACATTTTTACAATTAAATATAACATTAACAAATATCATTTTATATTACTTTAATAACTAGAGGCATTTTGATAATATTTAATTTCTACAAATTAAACAAATTTTTTAAATCTGTCAGATGGCAACGGGTCGAGTCGGGTACGGATAATGTCTACCTGCAATCCGACCCGCCGGATAAAATCATACTCGTTATCCGACCCGTTACCCGCCGGATACCCGTTTAAAAAATACCCGTGAGTATTTTAAAACTCGCGGGTACCCGCGGATACCCGCAAAAAAAATATTTAATACATTTTAAAAATAAAATTTAAATAAAAATACAAATATACATATATATATATATATATAATATAAATTAAATTAAATGTAAATTAAAATTCAATTTTAATAAAATTTAAACTAATAAAATATTATTTTATTTTATTTTTAATTAAATTTAATTAAAAATATATATAAATTATTTATTTTTTAATTTTTTGCGGATAACAGGTACCCGCGGGGCGGATAGTATACTACCCGTACCCGACCCGTTTAGAAGCGGGTATTAAAATACTCGCTACCCGTTACCCGTGGATAGTAAATATCCGCGGATAGTTACTACCCGTCACGAATTTTACCCGCGGGTAAAATTGCCATCCCTAGTCACATCAATCAAATTCTATACTAATTTTCACAAACTTTACTTCCAAATCCACTCTCAATTATCCACAAATTCACTCAAAAAAAACAATAAAAAAATTATTTTCAAATTCATTCAATTTCTCTCTCCAAATCATCTCCCACAAAATCACGTGAACACACCCTTAGTTGCATTAATTTCTCCTACTTTATTGCCATTTTGTTTCTAGATCAATTTTACATTTGCTTTCCTGGAAGGCTTCTAAATAAGCCAAACTATTTTATCTTAATATACAATTCCTTTTTCTCAAATATGGTGTGTCATTCCTTTAAGTTTGATAAGAAGACTTACTTCCAACATTAAAAAAAAAAACTCATAAAAATTCTAATATTAATGAATAGTAAGTGACTTACTAACGTAGCAAAATTTACTATATATTAATAAGTTTGTCAATACATTACTTATCATGACATTAGAACTCTCGTAGTTTATTGTCATTAATATTCTTTCATTAGTGTAATTCCTGATGTGGAAAGGATTGATAACTCACTTTAATCTATATTTAATACACTGATTACATATTGAAACTAAAGAAACCGACATAATCTATTTCATCACCTTTTATAGTAGATGAAAAGAAAGTATTTATATTTTTTAAATTTTATTTGTTTTTGAAGAAATTGTAGGTAGTTAATATTTGTTATGACTAAACCCACAATCATGGCACCACGTATATACAAAGTCTTACACCATATTTATATTTAGAAAATTTTCCACTTAACACAATTTGAGGAAAATAAGAGTTCTAGGAAGAGCAAATTTCCAATGCTAAGATTTAGCAACTGTCTTTTCTTAGTTTCTATTGTCTGTGAAATAAATAAAAACAGTGGAAATAAAATAACCTTTTGAAAAATGTTTGTGCTTCAAAGTACCAAATTTTTACTGATCTATTGGAGATTTTTTTTTAATCACTAATGCCTTTTAGCTATTATTTATGACGGACTTGTTATTTTACTGAAAAATAAATCTTTCAATAATATTGAATTAGTTAGAAATAAAAAACCAGGATAATAATATGTGCAAATAACATCTTGTACTAGTAAAATAATTAAAAGAGGAATAATATTATATAATATTCTACATGGAATATTTTAGAGTTCATCTCTAGATTTTCCATATCAAACATGGATATCTTGTTTATACTCCCTCTCTGAAATGTGAAATTCAGTTTAACTTATAATCACATCAAGGTTCTTAGTCAAACACAAATAAGGCCTTCAGAAGTTAACTGAATTTCCTGATTATTAAATAATAACTCTTTCATTCGTATTTGAAGCAAAGAAAAAAAAATGATCACAATTTATCATTTTTGAGTTATAATAATGACTTTTCAAGTTTTTCAAAACCCAATGGCCATTTAGGGTGAATCCATGGTGGTCACATAAGAGTTATATAGTAGCTGGTGCTCGTCTCAAATGCTGACAGATAACAAAATCGAAAGAGCTACTCCAATACTCCACCATATCTTTTTCCCTGCTGCACTATTCTGTAAAACAAAAAATAAACATTAAGATATTATTAATGAAAGCTATTATTAAAGAATAAGAACAATATCTTCATAAGGTTTGTGAGAAGTTAATGCATGATGTAGTTTAAGTTGGGGGATTACCGCAATGAGAGGTGGTGATTTCAAAGGAGGAGATGGCGGTGGTAAAACCTTGGCGATTGGTAATTTTGCAGGAGCTAATGATGATGGTTTAACTCGTGGAGTTGGTAGTTTCACTGGAGGAGATATTGGAGCTGTAACTATGGGATCAGGATATGGAAAAGGATCAGATATTGGAAATGCAGTCACTGGAACTGGCGATTCAACAGGAGCAAATGCTGGAGATATAGCTTCAGGAACTGGTAATTTCACCGGAGCAAGTGTTGGAGATATAATCTTTGGAACCGGTAGTTTTACAGGAGCAGATATTGGAGATATAGCCCTGGGAACTGGTGATTTTACAGGAGCAGATTTTGGAGAAACAGGCTTAGGAACAGGTGTTTTAACAGGAGCAGATGTTGGAGATGTAGTTTTTGGATGTGGTGATTTAACAGGAGCAGATGTTGGAGATATGGTTTTAGGAACTGGTGTTTTAACAGGAGCAGATGTGGGAGATGTTGTCTTAGGAACTGGTGTTTTGACAGGAGCAGATGTGGGAGATGTTGTCTTAGGAACTGGTGTTTTGACAGGAGCAGATGTGGGAGATGTGGTCTTAGGAACTTGTGTTTTGACAGGAGCAGGAGCAGATATTGGGGATGCAATCTTAGGAAGTGGTGTTTTAACAGGAGCAGATGTTGGAGATGTAATCTTGGGAAGTGGTGTTTTGACAGGAGCAGATGTTGGAGATGTAGCCTTAGGAAATGGTGATTTAACAGGAACAGGAACAGGAACAGGAAGAGATGATGTTGGAGATGCAACCTTAGGAAGTGGTGGTTTAACAGTTGCTGGTGCAGTTGCAGTTGCAGGTGGGTGAGTTATGGTTGGTGATTTGTTTGCAGAAGAAGTGGGAGAAGATGATGCTGTTATTGGTGCAGTTGGGGTTGAAGTTGGCAACTTTGATGGAGCATGTCCTTGTGTTTGGGCACTTATTGAGGCTAGTGAGAAGCAAAGACAGCCCAAAGCAAGTGCCCAGAACATTGGAGCCATTGTTGGATAAGATTTGGTACAGAGATTTGGGTTGTTGATTATTTATATGGTATGGTGCATGTTTATGAATTATGGTTGAGACTCATATGTTAATGAGAATGCAATTTTACCTATCATATCTACATGTGACCTATATGTTAGTACCAGGTCTCATATTCTGTTAATATCTGATGAACCAACATACCAAGGTGATGTTTTCTCCTCACTACAGACATATTTCGAACAGGAATGGTGCTTATCTTTTTTTTATTCATATTTTCTCCTCAAAAATATGAATGAACATGTGAAATAAAAAATATATATTACTGTCTTTCTTTAAGCATCCTATCATCTGGTTAAGGGAATTGTTAATGTTTTTTACAATATTTATCTCAACCTAAAACGAAATTAGATAGGAGAGAAATGTAAGGAATTTGTTCATTTTATTGTTGGTATTTAAAAAAAAGTTCAGGAATACATGTTCTAAATATGGTAGAAAACCATAATGTCCAAGCATTTTTCTTATACATATGTTAGTTTTGGAAAAGAAATGTACTTATTTTAAACTGATATTTTAAGATATATCGAGGTTTTTTTATTATCAAACTTTTAATGTTAAAATGATGTTACATCTACTTGACTCTTTTCTATTGCAAATATATTTGTTGTTCTTCCTTCCCAATTATTTACTGATTTTTAAACACAGATTGAGAATAACAATAAATATAAACTTTTTTTTAATACAATTTTAACAAAATAGTCTTATTCTTATAATATGGTATGCATAAAGTAAGTTTAATTATAAAGTTTATTTTTCTTTAATTAGAAAGAGTCTTTATCAACTTATTACAATATCCAAATGAGATTTATTTATTTTAAAAATCCTTATTTTCATAATTAGATTATAAATTTGTAGTTGTTTTGGATAATCGGACGCGAACTATTAGTTGAATTTATACTAATAATTAATCTCAACCAAAGAATATAGTTAACTGTTTTTAGTCACATGTCTTACCTAATTCTTTTTCTTCAATTATAAAGTTAAATTCACTTTCAATCATACAATAACATCTAATTTTCTTTGATGATTATACACTATATCTCATTTCAACCTGTACTAAGATATTAATTATCATCATTATTGTTATATCTGTAAAAATAGTTCTATTATTAAAAACACTATTATTGCAAAAAGATTAATATGAAAAATGCAATAATTTGTAATATTAATGGTTTAGTCATCATCCAATTTAATCAAGATTCCAATGATGGTGAAATTAGTTGTTCCTGGAGTTAAAAGTTTAGTATGTTTACAAAAATACACTTCACAAAGGTGATTTCTGGATTATTTACCTTCGGGAAAAGTTTTTCGAAATTTCTAGAATAAAAGTTATCAAATAAAATTTCCAAAGCATAATTTCTAGAACAAGATTTTTGGAATATATAAAATTGATTTTAAAATGTGTTTTTCTTAATATGTTTTACGAAAATTGATTTTGGAATATTTTAAAATGAGTTTTTTGGAATATAAAAAATTGATTTTAAAATTAGTTTTCTCCAAATTCTCTTTCCCCTTTAATCCTTCACCTCCCATCACATAGGGGAGGGGGATTTCGCCTTCAATTTTCAATCCTACACAACTTTATCAAAAAGAAGAAAATGAAACAAAAAGTGAGAAAGGTGCAGGGTATTTTATGGCTTAAGGAAAGGGAATGTAAAATTAAGGTTTTAGAGTTTTTATTATCTTTTAATAAAGGATAAAATAGAAATATTATAATTTATGGAGGTGCAAGGAGAAAAAAGAGGAGGTACATGAAGTAGCGGCCGTCAAAATTATATTATTAGCACCAGGCCAGTAAATCCTATAAAAAGAAAAGGAGAGCTCAACTACGATTATCCAAAATATGTTTTGGATAATCTCCCATTCATTCAAAAAATGTGAAATAAAAAACATAGCTTACAATTTTTTTTTTGTTTTTTGTAAATTATTATTTTTTAGATAAAGAGAAAGATAAATAAAATCCGTAGAAAGAGAGATTAATATAATTTACTTTTGTAATATGCGAGGCCCTAGATAATTAACCCTGAAAGTCTCTGTCACATCAAATTAATGCACCCACGTCCATGGTTCAGTATCATTAAAAACGCAGTTTGCACTGCATGCACGAGCGTCACGTGTCACGAGAGAAGCTTCCAAATTCAGAAGTGGGTGTGCAGGTGTCAGCAAAGGAGACGTTCGTCCAAACGGACGTGGATTGAACAAAATTGGATTTTCGAAAAACCCTCCCACTCACCTGCACGCACTCTTCATCTTCCTCAGAACTTAGACTCCATTTTTCTCCACCTTCTCTCTAGAAATCTTCACCTTCTCTCTACTGAAACTCACCACCATTTTCTCCGATCACGTTTCAGCACCGTAGGAGCGTTCGCTAAGCTGTGAGCTACAAATTGGACCGAACAATTTCAAGAGCTGAAACTAGTAAGATCTCCTTCAGTAGCTCGTTCTTAGGTTTTCCGGAAACTGAGTTTTGGTTGCATGCAAAGTGTATAGTCTAAGTATTTGATTTTTCTCATGGCTAGATTCGTTTGGAAGAGTTAAGTGATATTGAGGGTAGAAATACATTAGTTGAACGAAGCCAAACCGTGCGTTTAAGACAAGCTGTTTACAAATCCGGGTAAGGGAAGCTTATAAATTTAATTCGTATTTTGTAGTATGATTGATGAAAACGAATGCCTGTTGATGAATGAATGAAAGTATGTATACAGTATGAATGCATGATGGATGATGACTGGAGTGTATGATGTATGAATATGAAAATTAATTGTGTGTGAAAGGAATCTGTATGATGATGTTGAATATGAATTATTTGGATTGAATGTTATAAAGTTTATAAATTGAAATTTATATGAAGTATAAAGTATAAGTTGGAATGTTGAAATCTGGAATCTGTTATAGTTGAAAAATCTGAAATGTAAATTACTTCCTATGATAAACTACGCTCGTTATCGTACGGTCTTATATTGTTCGGTTTCCCTGTAAAAGACTTAGAATGGAATTCTTTCATTTGGAAAGAATTCGGTTTGAAAACGAGCGTCCTCATTCCAAAATACTATGTTTGAGCGTTCGGCTCAAAATAGTGATGTCGTATACCTTAATATTAAATTACACCTTAAATTAAGTAACGCTCGGTCTTATACCAAGCGTTCGTCCTAAATAGCGCTCGGTCTTATACCAAGCGTTCGTCTTAAGTAGCGCTCGGTCTTATACCAAGCGTTCGTCCTAAATAGCGCTCGGTCTTATACCAAGCGTTCGTCCTAAATAGCACTCGGTCTTATACCAAGCGTTCGTTGTAATTGGTGCTCGGTCATCTACCTAGCGTTTGTTATAAGCGGTGCTCGGTCTTATACCAAGCGCTCGTGTTATTGAATAACCCCTTGGATAAAATAGCGTTCGTTCAAGTATTAAAATATTCATTTTTCCTTACGTTCGTTAAATTACTAGCATCCGTCTTCCTTATGCGAAGTACTACAAAAATAGTTCCCAATATTCTTGACTCTCCTCCTTATATTGAATCTGGTCTAAGGTCTTTATAATGAAAATTTCTCTAAGTACCAGAGTACCACCAAATGAGTTAGTCCATCTAACTGGCAGAACATATAGTAGCGTTCGTTGGATACTTCCCCGTTCATTTAGTACTCTTCTCTGGACGTTCGTCGCAATTCTTCAGAGGACTGAACGTTCGTCATTTTATGCTCTTAAATCTAAAGATGAGAATGATGATAAATTATAAAGACTTGAAGTGTGAACACTATATGGAACGATTTTATGATATTGGATTTTGGACGAGCGTTCCAGGGAGGAACGTCTCATATATGTTGGATATTAAATTGATAAAGTATGACTGTGGTTATTGCTAATGCTGGCTTGGTCCATCCTGATATTCCGTGATACTTATCTTCACATAGAGGAGGGTAGTCATGTGTGGGAATGGCAGGAGGTTCTATTCCTTAGGGGTACTTTGGATTGAGCTAACCTCGAGTGGCAGCTGTTGAGTGTATCCCAGTTACTACATCACTCGGGTGCAAGGACGCCTGTAGCTACACGGTTCATACACTCGAGGTTGAGTGTAGCTGTTGAGTGTATCCCAGCTACACGGTTCATACAGTCCGGACGGTCTGTCTAGTATATACATATATATATATATATATATATATATATATATATATATATATTTCTATGTTATTCTATGTTAAGTTATATGTTGTGCGTGAATTGAACTATTAAATTTATGTGTTAATATATGAATTAAATTATATAAGCTTACCCTTTCGTTTTTCCTTGTGTTGTCTACTGTTATGTACGTTCGTCCTGTCCTTGCAATGATCATCCGTGTGGATGTGAGCAGAAGGCGAGGCCACATTGGAAGATGTCATTGAAGAAGAAAATCTGGTCGAGGTGGAAGTAAAAGCCGAGCCTTAGGGCGCTCGTTTATGTTAGGAGTGTAAATGTTAGTTTCATTTTGACGTTCGGTTAAATATTTTGTAAAACCGTTCGTTCTAGACTTTCCCTGTTTACGCTTCATGCACGTTCTTTCTGTACTTAAGCCGTTCGACTTTTTGAACCTCGTTTTATTATTGTAAAGACTGCATGGTTTACTGTTAATCGTAATTAATTCTAATTTATGGTAATTACTGTATTTTGGGATGTTACATAATATAACAAACATTAAATTAATAATAATTAAAATTTAATATAGATATTTTGAACTTCAATATATGTTAGATGATAATAAAAAATATTCATAACAATAATATTAAAATATTATAATAATATACAATTTTTTATACAATTCTAGTGATAGAATACATAATGAGTTATAAAATAAAAATAATTATATAAAAAATAATAAATGACGTTGTGCCATGATTGAAACTTTATCTTTTAAAAAGAAAATGGTTTAAGTAGAAGATAGACGTACATAGGAAATAAAATATGAAGATGGAGATAACCTCACGCAATGCAAATTGTGATATAATCCTCTTCGTAACAACTCCAAACAAGAGTATGGTTTTGAAATGATGCCATTGTCTATTATGGTTTTGTCAAACCTTGGAATCAATATCAAATCATAGGACCATTTATTCTTGTTCAACCACTCTTGTTTTTTTCTTCTTTAAAACTTTCACTTCTTAAAATATCTACAATTCTAAAAATCAAATAACATACGTACCACTAAATAAAATCAAATATGCGCCATCAGTTTTTGAGGATCATCTTTAACAACTCTGAAAATTCAGAACATACATACTTTAAACTTTTAGAAATAAATTTCTCCAAACAAATATAGGGACAAAACAATGATATATATTTTCATTGGCCTATCTTAAGGGTTTACTCTCCTAAAATTGGTGGTGGGTGAAAATTTGACTATCTGAAATCCTTTAAAAATTTATTTTACCAGTATATCCATTTGATTTAAATTCTTTTAGAAAATTTATTTGCAGAAAATTTTCTAAAGAAAGTACATAGGATCTTTTGTTTCAGTGAATTTGAGTTTATTTCTCTCTCTCTTTCTCAGATAATGTTCCAACTAAAATGTTGATTCTTAGTACGTACACATATTGCTGAATAATGTTTTGTCTTACTATAAAAGTGGTCCTCTAGAGGTCTGAATGATGTGCACGACTCTGCAGAGTTGGTTTCGGTCTGATTTTTCTGTTCTGCACACGATTAAAATACTAATCTCATGCTTCTATTGCAATGGATAAGAAGCTTCACCAACCTAGTTTTCTTCATGCTGCTTATTTTAAAACAAAGAGTTCAAAAAATGCAATTATATTTTTTTAAATCACTAATCAAAATGGTTGTTTCTTCTCATTTCGATGAAGTAATACTGGTTTTTGACAGACTTTTAAATAAGATTTCTTTTTTCTTTTTTAGTAAATGAAATACAAAACTCGTTTCTCACTCTTTTGTTGTGATTAATATTTTATTCCAAAGTCTAAGCTCATTGATAGAACACGTGGATTTGAAAAGCATAATCAACTTATTATTATATCACATGTTGATCCAAATCAATGTCATCACCTGTAATATTATACTTTGGTACACTAGAGTGAGCCATAGCCTATAGAATAAAGTTACTATCACTATTCTAGAACGACCTAATAATATTTTTCAGAAACCCTAGAATTATCATATCAAACACATCTTAAACTTCTATAAATATAGCTCTAACATCGACCCTATTAGGTGAACATTAATAATGGAAGGTCTTGGTCTCCCTCACTTTTTCTAGTTAATTTTTTAAGGTAGTCGAGTTTTAATGAAATTATGGTTAATTTAGTGGAGTATACTTTTGCAAATCATAGTATTATTAAGCGTTAATTATTTTCATTTTTCAAGATGTTGCAAATTTTAATCATTAGAAATAAAACGAATTTAACTTCATTTTATAAATTAGTTTTATAAAATTGTCAAACTTAAAATTTATTTTTTTAAGACAATATTAATTAAAGTTATTTGAAGTTTTTTCTAACGAGATATTATTTGTTGAACATATGTTACTTGTTATCAAATTGTTGTCAAATTACCTATTAATGTTTGATATTGATTTAAGATGTATTTCTTAGATTACCTATAAGCTTGTGAAATGTATTTTTTTCATACAGACTCATAATTAGTGTATAATCATATTTATGTAGTGTGTATTGCAAGACTCGTCTAATTCGTAATAGTCAAATTCGCTTAATTGTACTAATTGACTTGTCTAATATGTGTATAGATAGACTTGTCTAGTGTATAGTTCTAAACTTGTCTAATGAATGTATACATATACTCGTTTAGTGTCAGTTTTTATACTTGTTTAGTTAAAATTTGAACATAGTAATTTAATCAATGTATGTGCATACTCGCTTAATGTGTAAGACTGTTTAATTAAGGAATGAACAAACTCGTCTAATGTGTATTAATAGACTCCTATAATTTGCATATGGACAAATTTGTGCAATGTATATTGTGAGGGTTGTCTTATTAGTGTATAAGCATATTAACTCAATGTATGAAATTATTTGTCTAATACTTTTTGTCATATCTGTCTAGCGATTGTATGGACAAATTTATCTTATGTATATCATTAAACTTGTCTAATTAATGTCACTAGTGCATAAAGGGAATTTAACGTCTGTTATTTTGGCCTTTTAACGTCAGTTCCAAAACCGACGTCGGACTGAAACAGGTCTGACGTCTTTATAGACGTCGGTTACTGCATGACCCCGACGTCTTAGGGGCTCCACAGACATCTGTTAATGCAATGTCCGATGTCTAAAGGGCTCCATAGATGTCGGACAATACAATGTCCGACGTCTATAGAGCCCCTTAGACGTCAGACATTGCATTAATCGACGTCTACTACAGCTCGTGTCTTTGAGTAGCGTAGTAGCACCTTCTTTCTTTGCTAGTTTCATCATAGAAAAGGTTGTGTCTTTTGGATCTCTTATGGAATTTCAACAGAAAACCGAATTTGGGTCCTTGCCTAGTTCCATTAAAACCGCCAATGAAAACGAATGGTGACAATAGAACTAGGCAAGGACCGAAGTTCGGTTTTGGGTTGAAATGCTATAAGACATCCAAAAGACACAAGTTTTTCTTACGAGGAAACTAACAAAGAGAGAATGTGGTACAACGCTACCCAAAGACATGAGAAAAACTACACCAAAACACAACAAAAACTCATTTTAATCGGTTTAAGTGAAAGATAATCAAGCAAAGAGTAATATAATCAGAATAAAAGTACGTTTAAAAGGTTCAAAAGAGACAAAAATGCACCTGGAAAAGTAATGTCACGGAGAGAAAAGGCGAGAAGGAAGACGATGAAGTGGTGCTCGTAACAGCGAGTTTGATGTATGAATTAACAACAAACTAGATGTCGGCTCCCTAGTTGAACCGACATCTATTCTAGCCTAGACGCCGGAGTCCTCACTAATATGACGTCCAAAACAACTTTTCATCAGGCCATTTAAATGTTGGATGGCATGATTCGATGTCTCACGGCGAAAAAAATAACTTTTCATCTACCTGTCAGACATCATGTCTGTTGGGAGGGGCCCCAACGTCTATAATCGAATATAGATGTCGGGGTGGCGAGATCGGACGTCTCTAAGGCTGAAAAAAATGACTTATCACCTACCTGTAAGGCATATAAACGTCTGTTAACGAGGCCCCAACATCTATAATATTATAGACATCGGGGGCCCGCCTAACATACGTCTATTTGCCCACTTATTTACAAAAAGGCCACCGGTCAATAATTTATGTTGGTTATTTTGTGGTCCGACGTCTACGGGGTGACGTTAAAGCCCCTGCACTAGTGTGTATTGAAATACTCAATTAATATATTTTGCTATAGTCATCTAATCAATACATTTTTATATTCATTATGGAATGATTCATTTAATGTCTTTTTGTTATGCTCGTGTAATTAATGTATGGATAGACTGGTTTATTTTGTATTGTTAGATAAGATTCATTTAATCAATATATGTATAAACTCATCTAATATATATTGTTAGACTCATGTAATGTTTTTTTGTTATAGTTTTGTAGTGTGTTTTGCTAGACTTATTTGATCCATGTATGTTTAATATATATTTATAAACTCACCCTAATGACAATATAATTACATTAGTGATATATTTTAAAATAATTGATTTAATAATTTATACCTTTTGTTTCTAAAGTGTTAAGTTCTACATTTTCAAGTTAAAAATAATAAAAAGTGAATTCAAAACGTATAAAACAAAAATTTGTAATATTAAGAAGTTTGATATTTTTTAATTACAAATATATAATTTAAAATTTTAAAATTAACGGTCAAATATAATGTTAGATTTATTTTGTTACATATATATAATTATTTAAAACTTTATACCAATTTTTATTTTTAAATGGTTAATGCTAAATTTTTATTAAATAATATTAGTTTAGTTTTTACAAATTAAAAATATGAAAAATATTCCACCAAGAATGTTTATATTATAATTTAATATAAAAAAATAAATTTAATTTTTTTAAAAGTAAAATATTATTTAAATGTTATTCAAATTTAATTTAGTAATATTATTAAAATATTTATATTATAATTTAATATGAAAAAGATAAGTGTAATTTTTTTAAAATTATGAAAAATCTCAATAATAAGAATATGTATATTATAATTTAATATAAAAAATTAAATGTAATTTTTTATAAAAGTAAGATATTATATAAATGTTATTATAATGTAATTTAATAATATTATTTTAAGAAAAAAGCAAAACATATTTTTTCGAAATTAACTATCCAAGTAATTAGAAATTATAAAAAAATAAAAATAAAAAATAAAAAAATAGTACAAAAAATTAATACTTTAAATATAAATTATTATTAACAATTTATTAAGTGACCAATTAATTATAAATGTTAAAAAAATAAACTTAAGAATAAAAAAGTAGTATAAAAATATATTTTAATTTTTAAGACAAATGATTTTAAAAATAAAATAATTAAATAAGAAAATAAAATAACCTTTTTCATATGTGGTAGTAAAATAAATATAAATAAAAAAATTAACAATGTTAAATGACTAAAAAAAGTTCATATTGTAATAATTTGTTTTCTGAATATTTTCCTGTAATAATTGAAGTTTTCAAAGTTATAATAATGCTATCTAAGTTTTGAAAAACTATTAATAACTTGAATATTTATTTATGTGTGCATCTTGTTATGCTTGTCAATAGTCAACTCTCATTTATATAAGAACTTCCCAATCATAAAAATACAAATTTACTATGGAAACAGGAACATCATGAGGCGAAGGTATCAACTAGGAAGAAAACATGAGTAAGGAACATCAACGATTCCTTTGGGTGAATTGTTTATACTGTATTATTGTCAAAACTAGTTTAACAACTTCTGTTTCAAAAATAAAAATTTCATATATATTTTCGCTTGAAAAGAACATGGCTAAGTTTAGTTTTACATACTAAATAGAAAACACATTTACAAAAATAAAAATACTGTAATTTTACTATAAGTTACAATACTAAAGTAGGAGTTTTTTTGGTTAATTTATGAAATATGTATATGGTTAATTCACTTTTGAATTTATTTAAAGGAGTTAGATTTTTTTAATTTTACGAATAAGATGGAGACTTTGGACTTCATAAGTAAAGTCGTCCCTGTAACGTCATCCATCCTAGAATTGTTCCAGGCTAAGCACGCTTAACCATGGAGTTTTTATGAGTCAGGCTACCGAGAAGTAAATGCATTTTTGTGATATGAGTAGTCAAATCAATTCCTTTAAGCTATCCTTCAACCGTATAGTCCCATACCTATACAGTTTCCAGATCCCTCTCATTCCGGTGTATGTTCGATTCATCCATGTACCCCTTCCACCCGAAGCTGCCAGGAGCCGCTCCTTGTCTGTGCCCCCTGCACCATGCTTCTTGCACCGGCGTCACTCCCCGCCGTCGTCTCCGTGCCCGGGTGTCACAGTCCCCATAACGACCTTTCGTCATTCCTATTAAAATTTTTTGTTTAAACTTTTTTTTTTCTGTTATAATTGAAGTCGGATATATGATGATTTCTTTTTTTATTTTTTTAAACTGAATTTGTTATACCAAGACTTTAATTTAAGACATTTTTTTTATTTTGAATTGGTTTTTAATTTTATTTAAAATATTTTTTTATCATATTTAATGATTTTTTATTATTTAACTAATATGATGTTTGAAATTAATTTAATTAATTGAATTCATGATAAAGATTACTGTAATAAATTGAGAATACTTTTATTATAAAATAATTAATAAAGTGGACAAATAAATAATACAAAATGAAATATCATGAACAATTTCTTTGATTTTAATTTTTTATGACAATAATAACAACTTTCTGACTGATTTATAGTTGTTTGATACATTTTATTATAGATACGAGTAATAATTGATTTTCTAAATTGTTTCAGACGTATTTTAGGATCTAGAATAAAGTTGGGATCTATATAGGTTGATCATAATCTTAATCTCCAATATGATGAAATAAACTTCGTAAACTTTATAAATGTTTTTGTAGACTATAAGTAGGGCCAACAAATGTTTCAAGTTTTAAGTGGCAACAAGAACAAACGACAATAACACAAGGACAAGGCAACATCAAAGCTCAAAACTCTTCATAATTACACCACAACTCATTTAACTTAATCGCTTATGACATTGGTCGTTGGCAGAATTGAGAATTCTTCATCTCTTTGACATTAAGCATAGAGCATTGTCGATCATACTGGTGGACATGACACATGGTCAATCTTTGTTCATTTTTCTTGAATAACATTGTGACATTTTCCAGGTATTAATGTCTTGCTCATAACATAACATGCACAATGTCCTTATTCCTTTCCTCTTTCAACGAACCAAGAATTAGTTCTTTCAAATGTTGTTTTAACAAGAGCAACAATTGGTAACAAACTTGCTCTCTTTAAAATAGAGTTCATGCTTTTAGCTAGGATGGTTGTCATCCGATACCTCTTGCCTCCATCAAACGCTTGAGATAATTTTTCTAGCAGTATTTGATCTATCCATGAACCGACTTGTGGGAACTTTGACATCTACACACATTACTATTTGCTTACAATATAACTCCACCTATGGATTGTTATCACAATAATATAATGACGAAAGTGAGGATGATGAAGATGAAAATGAGCAAAATGATGATAATATTGAATAACAATTTACCATGCCAATTGCATATGGAGGAAACCAAAGAACTAATAGACAATGAAGAAGGTCACATTATAATGTCATATCCCTAGCCATGACCTAACACATTCATGAAGAGTTGGAGACATTTATGGAAGATGGACCTAAACTCTTTCTCTTGGGTCGTCTTAAGCCATCATGAAGATTTAGTAGAGTAAGAATAATTTTGGACCTTGTACTTTGGGCAAAGTAGTCTAGATTTTATTTGGCCTTTGTATTATGTGCCTAATAGTGTATGATTTCAATTGGACCTTGTATTTTGGGTCAAGTAGAATAAGTTTTTGACCAAACAAGTCAATAAAGGGCCAGATCCCAAAGTTGACTATGCTTGGACGTCCAAAATGGGTGTGTTCACCAATGGGTCAACATTTTGGCTAAGCTTGGAGAACGATGGAGCAAGATTTCATCCTAGACATATAGAGGCTTCCCATTGGAGAGTTTTCCTCCTAGTTATGACCATGTGCCACTCTAGGAATGAAAAGTTTTTCCATAAGTAGTAGTTACTTGTCAATCTCTCATTTGAGATGATTTTTGTCACTTGTCTCCCTTCTATTGGAGAGAATTTCTCCTTGTTCTCCAAGCCAACCAAGGTGACTCTTTTAGGTTAAAGTTTTTGTCCATTTTAAGACACTTTAGCCTATAAATAGAGGTGTTATCCATCATGTAATGACCTAGGAAATTATAGTAAAGTTATGCTGTCATTTTGTGCACACAGTCTCTTCTAAAGTCACCATAGGCTAGAGCAACCCAAGTGGCCTCTTAGCCACCTTCCTCCAAGAGTTGACCCAACCTCTCTTAGAAAACCCTTAAACACTTCAACTTTCACCATAAAAATCATCAAAACCGTAACATTCTACCTTCATCCACCACACATTCTACATTCCTCCATTAATAATCGTGAGATCCATGAACATGACTTGTTGTTTCCAAATTTGACTTGTCCTAGTTAGAACATTACCATTGAAAAACTTATTCACTCAAATAAATATTTATGTGTCGCAACCGGAATCGCGACGGGACGACGATCCAAAAAGAAACGGATTTTGAAAAGAGATTTGGAGTCGCCACCATAGTTTATTTTGGAAAACTACGGAAAAACCATAAAATAATAAGACACAGTCTGCGAAAACCAGATTCTGGGTTCGGGAGTCGGTTACGCGTAGGGAAGGTGTTAGCATCCTACAACGCCTGCCCTAAGGCAGTACCTTTAACTAAGTACGCGAATATGATGTGGTTTTCAAAATGTTTAACTATCCCTAAAATAAAATTCTAAATAGACAATATATATATATTTTAGTTTTTTGGGCCCGGCAAGGATTGACCTTGCTCCTACGTATTCTCATTCAAAATGAGAAATCAGGGACACATAGTTCTTTTGGAAACGGCTTGAAAATTTTGTTTGAGGAATTGTTTGAGAAATTTGTTTTGAAATGATTTTGGATTTTTGGGAAGTGAACCTGACAAGGACTGGCCTTGTTCCTACGTATCTCCATTTTTGATGGAGAATCAAGGATCACGTAGTTCTAGCTAGAAATACTGCTTGTTGTTTGAAAAAAGCCAGATGTTTTTAATTTTTGAAGATTTTATGTTTTTAATATTTTCGAGAAAAAGAAGGTAATGAGTACTAGGCCGACGCGGACGGTCGCACGAATACTCATACCTTTAGAATGATATTTAAATATTTTTAATCATTTTTTTAAAAGAGAAATAACGATATTAAGCACTAGGACGATGCGAACGATCACACGAGCACTCATACCGTTATCTACTTATTTAGGAAGACTTGAGAGTATTGAGTGCTAGGCTGATGCGGACGATCGCACGAGCACTCATACCATCGTTTAATATTACGTAAATAAGAGAGAAAGGTATTGAACACTAAGACGATGCGGGCGATCACACGAGTGTTCAACCTTTAAAACGTATTTTTGAAATTTTATTTAAGAAAAGAAGAAAAGGTTTTTAGCACAAGGACGACGCGAGCGGTCACACGTGTGCTTAACCTTCAAAACGTATTTTTTGTAAATTTATTTAAGGAAGAAGAAAAGGTTTTTAGTACAAGGACGACGCGAGTGGTCACACGTGCGCTTAAACCTTTAAATATTTTTGTAATAATTTTTATAAGAAAGAAACAGAGGTTTTTAGCACAAGGACGACGCGAGCGGTCACACGTGCGCTTAAACCTTTAAAAATATTCTTGTAATAATTTTTATAAGAAAGAAGAGGAGGTTTTTAGCACAAGGACGACGCGAGCGGTCACACGTGCGCTTAAACCTTTAAAATATTTTTGTAAATTCTTTTATTTAAACTATAAATATTGTATTATTACATATATATTTTAGGATAAGTAGATGTCTAAAATAAATAGATAGAACAAAATAAAATAAGAGAATAAAAATAATAAAAATAATAAAAAAAAGAATAAAATAAAATAAAATAAATAAACAAAAGAAATGGAACCGGCCAAACGGACGTTGGGGACATGACTCAGAATAACGAGCGTTGGTTGGGGAGATGACGAACGAACGTGCAGAAATGGAGGCTGAGTGACGAACGCTCGTTGTTGAGATGATGAACGGACGTTAGAAAAGGACACTGAATGACGAGCGTTCGTAGGGAGTGGACGAACGTTCGTTGGGGGATATAACGGACGGACGTTTAGAAATGGAAGCTGAATGACGAGCGTTCGTCGAGAGAGATAACGAACGGACGTTGGGAACGAAGGCTAAATGACGAGCGCTCATTGAGGGAATGATGAGCGCTCGTTGAGGAGATGACGAACGGATGTTGAGAAATTGAGGCTGAGTGACGAGCGTTCGTTGGGGAGATGACGAACGTACGTTTAGAAATGAAGGCTAAATGACGAACGTTCGTTATTGAAATGACGAACGAACGTTTAGACAGGAAGCTTAATGACGAACGCTCATTATTGAAATGACGAACGGACGTTTAGACAGGAAAGCTTAATGACGAACGTTCGTTATTGAAAATGACGAACGGACGTTTAGAAAGGGAAGCTTAATGATGAACGTTCGTTATTGAAATGACGAACGGACGTTTGGAAAGGGAAGCTTAATGACGAATGCTCGTTATTGAAATGACGAACGAACGTTTAGACAGGGAAGCTTAATGACGAACGCTCGTTATTGAAAATGACGAACGGGCGTTTGGAAAGGAAAGCTTAATGACGAACGCTCGTTATTGAAATAACGAACGGACGTTTAGACAGGGAAGCTTAATGACGAACGCTCGTTATTGAAAATGACGAACGGACGTTTAGAAAGGGAAGCTTAATGATGAACGCTCGTTATTGAAAATGACGAACGGACGTTTAGACAGGGAAGCTTAATGACGAACGCTCGTTATTGAAATGACGAACGGACGTTTAGACAGGGAAGCTCAATGACGAACGTTCGTTGGGGAGATGGCTATCAAACGGTCTGTCCAAGAAATGGCCGAACGGACGTTTGGATAAGAGGCTAAATAACGAGCGTTCCAGAAAAGGCCTAAAGTTCCCGGACGTGCGTTTATTTCTGGGCTTGGCCTAGCAGGGTGATTTCCAACCTAGAATTTCCTAGGGGTTCAGGAGGTTCATCCTCATTCCTCACTCCCCCGGCTCACGCCTTCTCTAGAGACCCAAGGTCTCTTGCTCGACACCACAGACTCACCGCCTCTTCTGCCAGAGCCGGCCATCGTCGCCTCAACCAGAACATGCCTTGGCCTCGCCGGCGGCAACTCGCACCACCAGAACCACCACCAGCCACGACGCCACCGTCTCCACTTTTCTCCCTTCGAAAACGGCGATCCCAAGGGAGGGTTTTCCTCCGCCTTCATCTCCGATCCCTTCGTGTCATCAACACCCATCAACATCAACTTCACCATTGCTAAAACCTCCACAACGACCACAACCACTGCCACGATAAGGCCCCCCGTGCCTATCCTTGTCTACCTCCTCGGTCACCTCCACGGCCACCAGATTCCTTCTCAACAGCCCCAGGCCGCCGGGACTCAACGCCATCGCGCCATTAACCTCACCGGTGCCACCGGCGCCACTCTTCTCCTTCCCCATTCGAGGATTTTCTCGAATGCCAAATGCCCCCGCAACACTACTTTTCCCTCTCTGCTTCCCCTAATTTTTTATCGTTTATTGATTGGTTTAATGTTGATTGATTCTTGTCTATTCGGTATTGGAAACGATGAGTGTGTAGTGTGCATATGAGCATGAGTGGGATAGATGATTCTGTGATAATGGTGTATGGGATGGCGAGATAGGGGTGAATGGAGCTTATGCAGTAAACATACATGATGAATCTGGATGCACAGGTGAACAAAAGACTTACCTGCTGCTATGGCTGCTGCTATTGCTAGTTGTGTATCCGGTGACCTCCTCTGGCCTTTCTCTTTCTCTGCCGGTGCCAATGATGAATCTGGATGATGATCCCCAGACGAAGGTTCCTCGTGTGTCCTCCTTTCTTTTTCTCTCCCTTATCCAACAAAATCCCCCCTGTCCAAAAATCTTGAAAAATATTCCCTTCTAACCACCTGGTCTCCCTCACCCCCCTCCCATATGCCCCTTTTCCCACGTTTTTTATTTTCTTTTTATATATTTTATTTCAATTTTATTTTATTTATATATATTTTTTTAATTTTATTTTTAATTTTATTTTTCAATTTTTCAATTATCTTGATTAATTAACTCTATTAAAACAACATGAATATAAGAAATAAAATAGAAATTGATTTAAAAGCAAAGATCTAAATACATTAAAATAGAATAAAACAAAAAGGTAAAATAAAATACAAGGAAAATAATAAAAAATCAATAAAAACACATTTTTTACAACCCGGACAAAATTGAGTGTTGACAATATGTATTTTACTTATGTTATTTTATTTTAATTATTTTTAATTTTAAGTTCTTACAACTTTTTCTTGATTTCTTACGTCTTGTATTCAATTAATTAAATTAATTTCTAACATTATAACAGTTGAATAAAAAAGAAAAAATAAATTTATTATAAATAAAAATTTAAAATAATTACTTTATTTTAAATAAAATTAACCAATTCGGGATAGAAAAAAAATTAGATTAAAATTTTACAGATATAACGACTTCATATTAAAAAAAATAAAAGTATTAAAATATCATACGACTTTTATTTTTTAAAACGAAGCGGTATATACGACTTCGTCATGACGATTTTATCTTTTGAAGTTTTCAGTTTCTATCTGACTGTACAAAATTAGAAAAATGCAACTCTTTTAAGTAAATTAACCTGTTTTGTAAATTAACCTGTTTTGTAAATTAACCAGATTTTTTTTATATGCATCAGTGCTCAAAGAAGTTATCGCAACGTTCTTAATTTGCGTTGCTTCGTTAAGTACCAAAATTCTGAGATTTCATTATTCCTTGCTTTTCCTGACAAATGAAAAAAACATACATATTCTGTTCTTCTTACATTCCTTTTATGCTTTCCCCTGGTCGGTCTCTTCCTGGTTCCTTACTTGGTTTGTCACTGCATGCAACCATAGAAAAAAATGGACCACGGATAATACAAATTTTTGTTTTTCCTAATCTTTTTAAATTTTGTTTTGTTTTAATGATATTACTAAATTATGGAATTCTAACCCAGTGAACTCTTGATTCCATATTTTGTAACTGCATATGTAAGAAATGAAAACAGAGATGTTTTTAAGGAATCTAAATCTAAATCAAACATAGTATGTAGCATAACGGCGCATCTCATGCAACTCAACAGACACACACAAGTAAAAAGCTCAAGTAACCACATGATATGTTTGTTGCTTCATTTTCTTTTTCAGCTCATCACAGTGATGATAAATGTTATTTGGCCATGCAGATTCTCTTTTTGCTTCTGCAATTGAAAAGGTATACCGGTGGTCCTTCATTCAGGTAGATAAATTATTATCACTTTAATAAGAAGTTAAAAATTAAAAATTTCGAAAACCCACATTCTATTTTCTGTCTTTTTGTTGCATGTTATCGTGGAGATGACCCTTTCTCATTGGTTTCGATTTTCTCACCACATTATTCTTATCAAAAATATGTTTTTTTTTTCTTTTCTTCATTATTAAATTGTCAGGAAAAATAATACAACGAAAAATTGGGTGAGTGAATGAGACACTTAGTTGCCACCATTATCACAACACAAGCTTCACTCATAGGTTTCCCGCTAAACATAGATAGATGGATATATAGCCAGAGAAAAATTCTGCTTGTGCTTGGCGTTGGATTTTTATCTCGAAAAAGAAAAAGGGTTTTGACATGGCACTGAGCTTTCTGGAAAAATCTAAGCCAATTTGAATTGGTCACGCTCGGAAAGGGAAATGCTTGTCTCTTTCGGAGTCCAAATGCGAGATCTAATAATTGAAGTCTCTGTTCAAAGTTTCTTCTTCTTCTTCTTCTTCTTCTCCAGATATCTTTTCACAGAGCTTCAAATCTGCAGATTTTTTGTTATTCCTTTTTCTTACCACTTCTCCGTGCCTCCCCAATAATTTCTGGTGTTTTAGGCTCACTGGGGTGTTTCCTTTTCTGTGTTTTCATTGTAAACTTCACACTGGTTGTCACAGATTGCAGGCCCAGTTCTGCTGTAGGTTGTGTCTATCGCTTGGTTTTGTCTCAACTTCATTACTCTCTAAGCTACTCTGGCTGCCCCTTTTTTTCCATTAATTTCTCTCTCTCTCAATTATTAGTTTTATTTTATTATTTTGCTTAGTTTCTTTTTTGTTCATTGATTATTAAATTACTGGGATTTGGAGCTTCTTCTGGTGTTTCTGCGGTTCAGTATCTGTTCCTTCCTTTATTTGTTATTTCATTTTTACTGGGTACTTGTGCTGAGGAGTTATTACCTAGTTTTGGGTTGCGGGGTATTTGTGCAGTTGTTAGTGGTGTTAGTTTTTGAAGATGCTCTGCTTTTAGGATTATTCTGTACTTCAACTTGAGCTCCCTAGTAAGTGTTTTAGTGAGTTGATCGTGGTTTGAGGTTTGGAATTGGGGAAAGTTTCCATTTTGGTTCCTAGTTTTGGTAATGACACAAGAGTCTTGGTCCTAGGAAGAAAAGCTGTTTCTTGACGGAGGGCATTTCAGTCTCTTGATGTTGTGTTGAATTTTTTTAATCAGTGGGATAAAGGATAAAGAATGAGTGGTGACAGGAAGAGGAAGCTGCGTTTAAGCAAGATCTACTCATTCGCGTGCTGCAAGGCATCTTTCAAGGGAGATGATTCACAGATTGGAGGAAAAGGTTATTCCAGGGTGGTGTTCTGCAATGAGCCAGATATCTTTGAGGATGGTGTTAAGAATTTTGCAGATAACTCTGTCAGATCTACAAAATATACTCTTGCAACTTTCTTTCCCAAATCTTTGTTTGAACAGTTTAGGAGGGTGGCAAACTTCTATTTTTTGGTCACTGGCTCCTTGGCCTTAACAAAACTTGCTCCATATACTGCTGCCAGTGCTATCTTTCCACTGATTATTGTTATTGGGGCTACTATGGTGAAAGAAGGTATCGAAGACTGGCGCAGGAAAAAACAGGTGCTATATTCTACTTACCTATTTATCCTGTTGTCGAGTTTCTTCTTATAATGTCATTCTTCATAACCTTTTTCCATTCTGTTTAGTTTCTTCGTAATATTTGGAAGGGATGAGATGCAGTTACCAAAATTGTTTTTTTGTCCAAATGCAGTTTTTGCTAAAGGGTTTGAATCCTCTAAATTTTTAAATTAAACTGCAAGTGTTATTTGGGGAAGTCAGTTCAAAAAACCCATAGTGTGTTTTATTGTATCATATCAAACTCTAAAGTATCAAAGTCAACAGTGTCTTGCATATGACAAAATAATATCTCCCAGTAAAAGTTGACATTGTTACCAGACTAGAAGTTTGTTAATTTGATATTGATGCCCATATGGTTGAAAAGCAAGAAGGAAAGGGAAGATAAATGTTTTTGTGGCAAGCTGTGACGGCAGTGTAAATAATTTTTCTTGTGGAATACTTGTGCAGGATATAGAGGTGAATAATAGAAGAGTTAAAGTTCATAAAGTTGGTGGTATTTTTGAATATACTGCATGGAAGAATCTGAGGGTGGGGAATATAGTGAAGGTAGAGAAGGATGAGTTCTTCCCGGCTGACCTGCTGTTGCTTTCATCCAGTTATGAGGATGCTGTTTGCTATGTTGAGACCATGAACTTAGATGGGGAGACAAATTTGAAGTTAAAACAAGGGTTAGAGGTAACATCTTCCTTACAGAATGATCTTAACTTCCAAAAATTTAAAGCTACAGTGAAATGTGAAGACCCCAATGCAAATTTGTATTCATTTGTTGGGAGCATGGAGTTTGAAGAGAAGAATTATGCCCTCTCTCCTCAGCAACTTCTTCTCCGTGACTCTAAACTTCGTAATACAGACTACATTTTTGGAGCTGTCATTTTCACTGGTCATGACACTAAGGTTATTCAAAATTCTACTGACCCACCTTCAAAAAGAAGTAGAATTGAGAAGAAGATGGACAAAGTCATCTATTTCTTGTTTTGTATTTTGTTTTTAATGGCATTTGTTGGATCTATTTTCTTTTGCATTGCAACTAAAGATGACTTCCAAAATGGGTTGATGAAAAGATGGTACTTAAGACCAGACGATTCTGCTGTTTTCTTTGACCCAAAAAGACCAGCTGCTGCTGCTTTCTTTCATTGTTTGACCGCCTTAATGTTGTATGGATTCTTTATTCCTATCTCTTTGTATGTGTCAATAGAAATGGTCAAAGTTCTTCAGAGTGTTTTCATCAATCAAGATATCCATATGTACTACAAGGAAGCAGACAAACCAGCCCGAGCTCGTACTTCTAATTTGAATGAGGAGCTTGGGCAGGTTGATACAATACTTTCTGACAAGACTGGAACTCTCACCTGCAACTCAATGGAATTCATCAAATGTTCTATTGCTGGGGTAGCATATGGCTGTGGTGCTACAGAGGTTGAGAAGGCCATGGGTAGAAGAAAAGGTTCACCACCAATTCATGAGCATGATATTGAATCAGAAGCACATAACATTAGGGGTTCGCTTGATAAAAAAGCGCTTATTAAAGGTTTTAACTTTGATGACGAAAGAATAAAAGATGGACATTGGGTTAATGAGCCTCATGCAGATGTCATCCAGAAGTTTTTTCGCGTGTTGGCTGTATGTCATACAGCCATACCAGAAGTGAATGAAGACACCGGGAATGTTTCATATGAGGCTGAATCCCCAGACGAAGCCGCATTTCTGATTGCAGCCAGAGAACTTGGTTTTGAATTCTACAGAAGGGGTCAGACTAGTTTATCGACATTTGAGTTGGATCCAGTTTCTGGCAATAAAGTTGAAAGGTCAGTTGTTTCATTCAAGCTATCAATTGTTTTGTGTATGTGATAACTCTTCAATTTGACTGCTACAGCTACATTTTATCTTTGCATATCGATATGCAAAGCTTTATTTAGTCTGGTTACTATTTAAGAGTGCACATGATATTTGATAGTAACTTTTCATCTGATAACAGTAAGTACTGTTCAACAAAAAGAGCTTTAAATAGCACCTTTCCCTATCTGAAGTTGGCATAGTTATCTTCACATGGCGAGTTTACTGAAGCTACTCATAGAGTAGGTGATTTTGTAGTTAACACTCGTATTGTTTTCAAATATCTAAAATAAAAAAAGAATATTTAATTTGTGTCTACATCATAGTTTTCTGCATAATCGTTCTATTTGATGTTGTTTTCACTTTATTCATCCCACCCAATATTAATATTTCTAAAATGCTATGTAGCCAACTGATTTATTATTTCTATCTACTATGTTTCAGGATTTCTTTCCTCACGTTTATGATACATATTTTCATTAACCGGTTTCTTTGCGCAGGAAATACAAGCTTCTCAATGTTTTGGAATTCAATAGCTCAAGGAAGCGAATGTCAGTGATAGTGGAAGATGAAGAAGGGAAAATTTTGCTTCTCTGCAAAGGTGCAGACAGGTTTGTGATAAACTTGCATGTAACCTTAAATGGTTATGAATTCCAAAATTTATCCTGTGATTCACCCTATTGACCCACCTTGAGTATTGTTTTCATTCAGCATCATGTTTGAAAGACTTGCCAAGAATGGGAGGGAATTTGAAGAGAAAACCATGGAGCACGTGCATGAATATGCTGATGCAGGTCTGAGAACCCTTATACTGGCCTATCGTGAGCTTGGTGCAGAAGAATACAAGGAGTTTGATAATAAATTCTCCAAGGCCAAGAAGTTAGTCAGTGCTGATCAGGAGAGACTGATTGAGGAAGTAGCAGATAAGATTGAGAAGAACCTGGTCCTTCTTGGTGCCACTGCTGTGGAGGACAAGCTCCAAGATGGGGTAAGCTAGAATAAAAGTACTTGTTTTACCTTTTAATGTTTACTCATTGGGGCAGCAACTGATGCCTCTCGTATTGTTGCTAGGTTCCTAATTGCATTGACAAGCTTGCCCAAGCTGGAATTAAAATTTGGGTTTTGACTGGGGATAAAATGGAGACTGCAATCAACATTGGGTATTATATTCTGATCATGCCCTTTTAACTATTGTATTTGTTGAAAGAGAGCAAAATAGATGAAAGAGTTGCTGAAAACTGTGTATACGGATTGTAGAACAGACTCCATTGTATATTAACATGACTAGACATACATGATATGATATTCCAATAAATCATATTCTAATAAATCTGATTCTGATAAAATATTCCTATTCCTATAATTATGAAGATCTTAATTAAATAAGGAAACAAATCAAAATATATAAGAAGAAAATATCCTTAGAGATAATTTAAGATTCTCTAAAACAATCTTATATATATATTTGTAAATATTTCTTATATTTATAAATATTTCTTATATTTATCTGACATAAATATTCCATTGTAGTTTTGCTTGCAGTTTGCTTAGACAAGGGATGAAGCAGATTATAATTCATTTGGATAGTCCAGAAATTCAAGCACTAGAGAAAGATGGGGACAAGATGGCCATTGCTAAGGTGAAGTAAATTTCATACCATAGTTTTGTTTTTATCTATCACTGTGTAGCTTACATTTCTAGTAAAATATTTAGCAACATGCTAATAAGTTGGTTTCTTTAACGTTGCAATATTTCAATGACACCTCTCACATGTAGCTAACATGTCAGCTTGACCTGCCTTTTATATTTCTGACAATTTGAACTTATGTTTCATTGTTTCACTGTCTTTTCTTTAACAGAACAATTGAAATGTGTTATTAAGAGTTTCAGTAACTGCATTAGCATACCATTTCTCTTTTCTATTTCAGAAGATATAAGAATTGCCATGCATGCTTGTGTACTTTGAGTTGTATGATATTAATTGCTGCACTTAAGCTCTATGCTATTGTAAATTTTCTATCACTATGTTTCTTTCCATTTGTTTTTTTCACCTTAAAACTTGTAGTACTATGCCGTAGATTTTAAAATTTGTTTGTTGATTCTTCTTTTAGGCATCAAGGCAAAGTGTCCTCTTTCAGATATCTGAAGCTGCTGCACAACTCACTGCGTACAGAGGGAGCTCTCAGAAGGCATTTGCTCTGATTATTGATGGAAAATCACTTGTTTATGCACTTGAAGACAATATAAAGAACATGTTTCTGGAGCTAGCGATGCATTGTGCATCTGTTATTTGTTGTCGCTCATCCCCAAAGCAGAAGGCACTGGTATTTTTCAATCTGTGCTTTGTTTATAATATGCTAATCGTGATGGTAATTTTTGGTTAGCTAAGCTTTCAGAATTGATTGGTCTTGTTCCTCTCTTTAAGGTTACTAGATTGGTTAAATCTGGAACTGGGAAAACAACCTTAGCCATTGGGGATGGAGCTAACGATGTGGGAATGCTTCAAGAAGCAGATATAGGGGTTGGTATAAGTGGTGTTGAAGGAATGCAGGTAATGCCAAGCTTCACAAAATATTTTTTCGTTTTCTTTATTGATTTCTTCATGTGATTTTCTGAACAATATTTTTTGTCTTATTCCTCCAATTCCCCAGGCAGTTATGTCTAGTGATATTGCAATTGCACAATTCCGGTATTTGGAACGGTTACTCCTGGTTCACGGACACTGGTGTTACAGAAGGATCTCGTCTATGGTATTTACAATGCTTGTATTTCAGCTTTAAATCCTAAACATTGTAGATAGAGGCTCTGACAGTCTGGTAACTTTTTCATTGGCAGATATGCTACTTTTTCTACAAGAATATCACATTTGGTTTCACTCTATTCTTGTACGAGGTGTACGCATCATTCTCTGGACAACCAGCTTACAATGACTGGTTTTTGTCTCTCTATAATGTCTTCTTTTCATCACTTCCTGTGGTTGCACTTGGGGTGTTTGACCAGGATGTATCCGCTCGGTACTGCCTGAAGGTCAGTTTATTTTAGCCTATGATACCACTCATCTTTGCCAATGAACGTGAAATGAAAATTCACTGTTACTTTGTCATCAAATAGATTGCACATAGAACAGAAAAATAAAATAAGTAAATGTAAAATCTGCGTAGTACTTGTGATCTAATACCTACCTCAGAAATAGCATTGATTTTTGATTGATTTCGGTTCCTCTGCTTCTTCTCTGATGATGATTTGTTGCTAATATGGCAGTTTCCTTTGTTATATCAAGAAGGAGTACAGAATGTTCTGTTCAGCTGGCGTAGAATACTCAGCTGGATGCTTAATGGATTTATCAGTGCCTTAATAATTTTCTTCTTCTGCACAAAAGCGATGGAGCTCCAGGCCTTCGATGCAGAGGGTAGAACTGCTGGAAAGGATATACTGGGAGTAACAATGTACACCTGTATAGTTTGGGTTGTAAACTTGCAAATGGCACTAGCGATAAGTTATTTCACCTTGATCCAACATTTTTTCATCTGGGGTTCCATTCTTTTCTGGTATATTTTTCTCATGGTATATGGAGCAATACCCCCACACTTTAGTAAAGATGCTTACAAAGTCTTCATTGAAGCTCTTGCTCCATCCCCTTCCTATTGGCTTGTGACATTCTTTGTGGTTATCTCAACCCTTATACCATACTTCTCTTACGCAGCAATTCAGCTGCAGTTCTTTCCCATGTACCATGAACTAGTACAATGGATAAGGTATGAAGGGAAGATTAAGGATCCTGAGTTTTGTGATATGGTGCGGCAGAGATCATTGCGGCCAACAACAGTGGGTTCAACAGCACGTTTGGCTGCTAAGGCTCACAACGTTAGAGACAGAAATGTTAAACGGTAGACAAGATATTTTGACAAATTAACCATGAAAGCATTTAGTTAGTTTGTGTACAGCTTCCTACAAATATGTAGTTTTTTTTTTTTTTGCCTGTGGTCATGTAATTGCTTGCTGGATCCTTTGAACCAGAGGAGTGTTGCTTACGCGTTAGATCCACTTCCACGGTGATTGCATGGTGCAAGGACCAGTATTTGTGACTGAGGCTGGAAAGAAAAATAAAATTGTATATCTGTTTCGGCCATTTTGCTGCTGCAAACAATTCATTTATCCACTTGTATCATACTAGTTACTGTATAGAGACAGACCAATTCTTTGTAAGATTGGATTAGAGCTGCTTGCTGTTGTAGAAAACAAAGTTATCCTATTACTGAGAAGATTATTTTTGTGTGAAGCAATCTTATAAATTTGTTTATTTTACTAATTCTTGTTCTAATTGAGAATCTTTATCAGCTCCTTGTCAACTCAGTTGTACACTGTTAGAAGTTACCAAGTTTACTCGATTGATCGAATTACCAACTAGAGAGTATGGATCCCCTGCAGAATAAATCAAAGAAAAAGATCAGCTTGAAAAACTGGTACAAAAGACACAAACAAAAAAAAAACAGGGGGCACTTATTCATTGACATAATCTCATCTTCTAAGTTTTCTCATCACTCAATCACCAGATTCCTCGATGTAGCATTTCGAAAGTGCAAGAAAATTCGTGACAAATAAAAAGCAAAAATATTGCAGACTAATTTGTAATATTTTCTTATTAAAAAGCAACAAGAAGAATCTGCATTCACGTCCGGAGAAGTGTTTATATATATATATATATATATATATATACACACAGAAGTCAACACCCAAAGCGAACGTAGCCTAAAGAAGTTACAGAAAAAAAGAGAAGACGAAGCAAAAGAGGGAGGAGGTTCTAGGCGACATGGAGGCCGAGAAAATCGGCGGCAGATTTGGCCATGAGGGTGGCGAACTCGTTGAAGCTAATGACACCGTCGCCGTTGCTGTCGGCCTCGGCCATCATAGAGGTGAGCTCGTTGTAGGAGAGGGGATGGCCCATCTTGGCCATGGATCCGGCGAGCTCCGACGCCGTGATGTAGCCGTTGCCGTCGCGGTCGAAGGAGCGGAAGACCTCGAGCAGCTGCTCCTGGTTGATAAGAACCTGCTCGTTGAGGTCGGGCATGATCGCGTGCAGGAGCTCGTCGAACTCGATGTATCCGTTGCCGTTTTCGTCCATGTTAGAGAGCAGCGCGTATATCTCATCGCCGGTGGGTTTGATTCCAAGGGACCGGAGGAGCGCCGCCAGCTCGAGGTGCGTGAGGCTGCCGTCGGAGTCCATGTCGAAGCGTTTGAATATGTCGCTGAGTTGTTTGATTTGGTCGCTTTCCTGAATTGACATCGTACGTGTACGTTGTTTTGTTTTGACGGTGAAAGATGATAACGATGATGTTTTGCTCTTGTTTCTTCAATTCTTCGGATGGAGAGAAGAAGAATGGTAGCTTCCGTCTTTCACAACGATGGATCACGTTTCGCATTTGGAACGGTTCAAAGGTAGATGGAAAGCGCGTGCGAAACGGTTGCAAAATAAATAACGGTGTGATGAGTGGATTTTTTTTGTCTGCAAATCCTTTGCAAATGGGAACAAATCGGTCCTATATTTAATGCATGTCTGGTTGGAATTGTTGTCTAGAAAGTAACTACATTTCTAAATTGTGAGAAGAGAAAAGTTGAGGTTTTGGATATATATACGATAAGATCATAATGCAGTTAGATTTTTTCTTAACTTAAATTTAGGAAAACATTCGCTCTATTTATTACCACAAAAAGTGGAACCCATTGAGAACACGAGTGAGACTATTGCCACTTGCCCACCATGTTTTGTTAGAATTTACATATATAATATTATATATCTTATTATAAACTTTACCATGTGGAAATTTTCATGAAAAATTTAATAAATAGAGAATAAAAAATTGATTCAATTAGCATTGCGTAACGGATTATGTTTATGGTGACATGACAATGTTTACATTTAATAAAGGTAGCATTTTAACAAAATGTTATGCAAATTAATTAACCTAATCTATGCGTGGACATTAGTTTTAATCAATAAATCAATAACTTGATATCTTACAAGATTAGGATCATTGTGAATTTTTGTAGGAACAGCAAATCTGCATGGTTCTTCCCTACCCCAGAAGCTCCCGAATCCAAACTCTCCCTTTTGATATAACTCCTCCATCATCTTTTCAACTTCATCCATGCAACCACCACAACCGAAACCTTCACCATCTCTCACTGTCATCTCTCCTTGAATTCTAAAAGACTGTTGATGAATTCTCACAAGAACATCTTCATAACAAGCCGATTCTATCTTCATCTTATAATCGTTTCCCTTCCTTTGACGAAGCTTTTTCTTAGCATATTCCCTTGTTTTCCTGATGAGCTTCCAGGGAAGCTTGAGCATGAGAAAGACAAGAATTTGCAGCAGCAAGCACTGGCAGCAGCATGATATGACCACGCAATCAGCGGCAAGCATGTTCCATTCTTCCATGGCTGTGAAAGAGAAGGAGGAGGAGATCATAAAAACAAGGCATGCCTGTTTAAAGAAGAGGTTCCTTCTCCCCTATGCAGGTCTTGGTGAGGAGGAAGCAACACAATTTGATGAGGAAAAGCTAAGATATATTGGTGAATAGTGATGGATACTCATTCCTTCAAATTATTTGGTTGAAGCCTAAACGCAAACCATAGCTTCTGAATAAAGATTAGGATAATGATACTTTTGACAACATTTTTTTGACAACATTTTAACACTGTCTACGTGTCATTCTTTGATTGGTCTATATTGGTGTTTATGATTGTTATTATTGATTGTGGAATAATTTTAGACCAATCACAGCATGACAAGTAGACAGTGTTAAAATGTTGTCAAAAAAATGTTGTCAAATATATCATGTTGTGTGTGTAATTTATAAAATTTAAATAAAATATAGTTTAACATTCACATCAACCTATGACGTGCCCAACAATGATTGAGTGCTTATGTTGTCAACATTTATTGGCAAGGTATTGACATGAGTTCACTTTCCATGGAACGTTGCTTTCTTTCTACTCTTCATATGTTTTGAAAAAAATAAATTAACTTAACACTACAAATTAATTTTATCTTTGATATGTAATTTTTAGGAATGTCATATAATGTATAAATTGTACAATGGAAAGAAATTATTACGTAAAATTTTATTCAAAATAAAACTTCATATTTTAATCCTAAGGATGTAACTTCTTCACAATCTTTTTTACACATGAGTGGAAGCATATTTGCTCACAAATTACGTAAATGGATAAGTCAAAAAATAAAAAGTAAATTCGTTAACAACTTCATTATCGAAAAAGTGAAATCCTCAATAATCATGACGACTTCAGCGTTACTATTTTATATTTAACTCGTCATAATTTTTGATGACTTCATTTTTATTTTTCTGATTTGTCCATATGTAATTTGTAGACAAATATGTACATTCGTAAAAAAAAAACATGATCATTATATTCTGGAAATGAGAAGAAAATCAACAATATTTCATAACGTTTTTAATTAAATAGTGCATAAGAGATGGTAAAATTTTCGAGGTTGGTAATTTCTTATACTTCTGATTCTCAGTGAGAAATTATGAGTGCAAACCATTTTGGATTTGCATGAAGTTTAAGTGAAAATGAAATAAAATTTGTGACATCAATAACTATATCATTGTCCATGGATGAATAATTTGTGGTATTATTTGGCTTGATTAATTACAAAAGATTAAGCTTGCGTTTGTTTCCACATGCGTATGATACATCTCGATGGAATAGTGAGTTTTGTTTGCGTTTATTTTGACGATTCTCAATTATTTGCAAATAAAGATTCAAGAGTGTATTGCTCATAGAAGGGAAAAGAATGACCGAATAAATTTAAGTAAATTTAGAAGTAAAGTTTATATTATTTCTTTAAGGAATTTAAAAATAAAAGTAAGTGGATTTGAATATAAACTTAATTTCGTGAAAGTTTGTAAATGATTTAACTTATATAATAAATAAAAAATTATAAATTTAAAAATAATATTATAAAATTATCCTTAATATTAAAAATAATATAAAATAATTTTTAAATTACTTTAAATTATTTTTTAAGAAAGATGCTCACGAATAGTTTTAAAGAAAATATTAAGAATTGCAATGTTAGTGTAATTCTGTTTCATTATCAATTAATTACAAATTACTATTGGTATACTTTTAATATAATTATTATAAAGTTAATAATTATCATACATAATACATTTTCACCTAACAAGTATAGTAACCGTATTACAATGTACGGTGATAAAAAATAATACTAAGAATTGTAAATTAAGAATTAATAAAACAAATTTAGTGATTTGAGAGAGTAGAATATAAAGTGAGAAAATAAAAAAATTAATTGATTCGGTGTGTGTCAGAGATATATCCCAATTATTTTCTCTTATTTATTCGTTTGTTCATCCAATATTTATTTTTAGTATTATCAAAATACTTATTAGACTTAGTTTAGTATGAGTTGGTTATTTATTCAATCAATTCAATCTGACTTATATATAGTAAGTTAAAAAAATTGAACTTGTAACATCTCAAAATACAGTAATCACCATATAATAGAATTAATTACATTAAACAGTTAAACAATGTAGTCTTACACTAAAATTAAGGTTCAAAAGCCGAACGGCTTAAAGTACAGAACTAAATACATAATACAGAAGTGTCGAAAGTTTAGAACGAACAGTTTTACAAAATCAAATAACCGAACGTCAAAACTAAAACAGTTATTCTCTAAAATAAACGGGCACTCTAGGGCTCGGCTTTAACTTCCACGTCGACCAAGTTCTCCTCTTCAATAACGTCCTCCAAAGTAGCCTCACCTTCTGCTCACATCCACGCGGATGATCATTGCAATGACATGACGGGCGTACAGGGACGAGAGACAACATAAAGGAAAAACGAAAGGGTAAGCTTATGTACTTTAATTCATACATCAACAAATAAAATAAACATTCCAATCCACACAAGCATATAGTTCAACATATAACATCATACGAAATATATTACTAGACAGACCGTCCAAACTGTATGAATCAGTGTAGCTACAGGCGTTCTTGCACCCGAGTGATGTAGTAACTGGGATACACTCAACAGCTGCCACTCGAGGTTAGCCCTATCCAAAGCACCCATAAGGACTAGGACCTCCTGCCGTTCCCACACATGACCTACCTCCTCTACGTGAGGACGAGTACTCACGGAACATCAGGATGAACTGCCAGCATTAGCATAACCACAGTCATACTTTACCAAATCCAATATTTAATATAGGAGTCATTCCTTCCTGGAACGCTCGTTCAAATTCCATAATCGTATAATCATTCCATATACTGTTCACCCTTCAAAATCTTGTACTTTATTATCATTTTCATCTTTAGTTCAAAAGACATAAAATCACGAACGTTCAGCCCTCTGAAGAACGAGGACGAACGATAAGAAAATGGACTGAATGAACTAAGAAATCTGTAACGAACGTTACTTTCTACGCGGCTCAGTTAAATGAACTGACTCATTTGGGTTTACACTGATACTTAAAGAAATTTCATTATGGAGACCTTAGACCGAATCCAATGTAAGGAGGAGGACCAAGAATATTAAGAACTATCTTTGGAGTAAATCACATACGGTAGACCGATGCCAGTAAATGACCGAACGTGAGGAAAAGGGAAATATTATTATAATTGAACGAACGCTATTTATTACGAACGCTAGGTGTAAGACCGAGAGTTACTTATTACGAACGCTAGGTGTAAGACCGAGCGTTACTTATTACAAACGCTAGGTATAAGACCGAGCGCTACTTATGACGAGCGCTAGGTATAAGACCGAGCGTTTCTAATTTTTAAAGTATAAGGATATAAATGTATTATTACTTTATTTCAGATATACGGATACCACTAGACTGAGCGAACGCTCAAACCTAGTACTTCACAGGAGGACGCTCGTTCTCGACCAGAGTTCTTTCCGAATGAAAGAATTCCATTTTTAAACTGTTTAATAGAAAACCGAACGGTAGAGGATCGTTCGATGACAAGCGTACATTATCATAGTAAGAATGTCATATTCAGATTTTTCATCTATTTTACAACTCACATTTTTAACATATCCATTCATATCTTATAACTTCATATCAAAGATCAATTTATATACTTTACAGAATTCCACATTAATAACTCATACTTCATAGTGATAACTCATATTCGCATTCATACATCTCATGCATCATCATACATTTCAATCAACATGCATCATATTCATTTAATCAACTTAAACGAACGTTCAAACAAAGCATAGCAGATGAATTAAATCAAATAAGCTTCCCTTACCCGGATTTGTGACTGAAACGTTCTATACGCAAGAATTGTGGCTCGTCCAACTAACGTTTTCTACCCTTAACGGTCACTTAACTCTTCTAATCAAATCTAACCACAAGAAAGTCGAAGTACTTTAGACTACACACTTGCATGCAGCCAAAACTTAGTTTTTCAGGAAACCTAAGAACGAACAACTAAGGGAAACACTTACCAGCTTCAGATTCTGAAACTGTTCGGTCCAACTTGAAGCTCACGGCTCAGAGAACGCTCCTACGGTTTCTGAATGTTGATCGGAGAAGAAATTAGTGAGTTACGGTAGAGAGAAGATGGAAGCTTTCTAGAGAGAAGGAGGAGAAAATGGAAGGTCATTTTTCAAGAAGAAGAAGAAGGGTGCATGCAGAGAGTGGGAAGAAGGTTTTCAGAAAAATCAGTTTTCTTCCCAAGGTCAAACGGACGCACTCTCTCATACGGACACCTGTCTTCCACTACTGATTTCATAATGTTCCAATTTGACACTTGGCAGTTGTGCGTCAGAGTTAGTGAGTGGGTTTTAATGGTCTGAGCAGGGTTTTAGTGCATTAATTTTGATTTGACAGGTGATTTACGGTTTTAAATTTCCAAGGTCTTATAATGCATCACGAATTGGTGGATTAAATAATTGACTTATTTCCTCACTTAATTATAATATTTTTTTAATTAAAAAAATAATAATTTTTTTAATTTAAATTTAAATATTTTAAAGTATATTTATCATCAATCAAATATAAGATTTCATTCACATAAAAATATCACAAAAATTTTCTCAACAAATTTTTTATTGACTTTATAGGAATTCAAATTTGTTTTTGGATAAAAATTGAGTTACTAACTATAAATTTGTGGATATTTCATGTAGCCTAATTATTCCATAAAAATATAATTTAACACTCGCCTTCGTTTCAATATTTTCAAAATGATTGATCCAACAAAAAATACTTATTAGAAAAATTAGATGAGTTGGTGAGCCAACTTGACTCACCATGAGTTCAACCTAGGTGAACCAGATTCTGAGTGAGCCGAGTTCAAAATTGGCCCTATCAAAATTTTAAATTTTTTTTCAACCCAACTTGGCCCAAACCCATGGTGGGTTGGGTTGGCTATAGGTTCCAACCTGTTTCGACAACACTACACATTCCCATTTTCACTGCCACAATCCAATTAGTTATTGCAATCCACATTAGCAACCACCCGTGAGAGTTCCACTACCGCAAGATTCCTCCTCCAGCTTGATTCCTTCCTTCTATTCATTCCCAATTTCTAATTCATATTCTCATTATGAAATCCTTGGAACCAATTCCCATCACCAAGAACAAATTCCAACGTACCAAAATTGATTCCTTAACATTTGAACCACTACCACCATGGACTTGCAGAACTGTTCCCTCACGTGACCACCTTGTAGGAATTTGTCATTCAGGTAGGCATGGACCCTGCAAAATTAGTTCCACACTCATCACAGAGTAATCCTGTCTCTCTGAAAGTAAAAATGAAAGCTCAAACCATGAAAACAACACTAGCAGAAAATTGAAAGACCATGAGATATTAAACTAGGGACAATGTTGTAAAAACACAATTGACACCCCTAAATCAACTCCTCTTAAGAAAAATGGCCTCAAAGCCAATCCCTTAAGTCAACACTCTCATTCATGCTAAAATCCTTGGATAAGAACACAACGTTCACTCACATATCCATTATTCTTAATCCCTTCCAATAGTAAATCGTTGGAAGCAAACACAACCTAAAGGAGAGAGGATTTTTTTACGTGAATGGGAAAAATGTATTCCCATGTTACATAAATGGACAAAAGTTTAAAAAATTATGTAAATAGACAAGTCATGGAACCTTCACACGACTTCAAACGAAGAAGTCGTGCTGGGGATGCACAACTTCTAGTCTAACGATTGGTAAAAGGTGAAGTTGTGCACTTCCTACACAACTTTAAGGATTTGTAATCAATTACGACAAACTGTAATCAATTACATATTGCTATAATCGATTACATAAAATCGTTTGGAGGGTGCACGACTTCAATGTGTAATCGATTAATTTTTATTGTAATTGATTATGCGAGAGTATTACAATAATGATATAATCAATTATCATAAGGGTTTTGATGTATAAGACTTTATATTTAGTTTTTGATATTGTGACTTGTGATTTATATTCTACTACAATATAAGGTATCTAAGTGTGTATCGATAAGTTTTAAATACATAGACAACAAAATAATACCAATTTCATGGTCAAAATCATTGATGAAAATAAAAGGTATATATAAATGTAAAGGTAATTTATTAATTGATAAAAGCCAATACAAAAAGTTAATCATAAAATAAAGATATAATACTCTAAAATTTAAGAGGTAATTTATATCTTCCTCAAGCATCAATGTTATCAAAATTATCTACTCACTCTCTTCAATCAATCTCCACGATTTAAAGAATGATTTTGTATAAAACTTTCAATTATATTACAATATAAATATAATTATTTTCTTTCATTTTTATTTTTGTGTTTTCTAATTATTGTTGGACAAAATAAAATAAAATCCAGAAGATTGAGAAGGAAAGTAAACATGAGAGAGAGAAAAAAAGATGTATGTAATATTTCTGAATAATTAATATTTGCTAAACTCATAGATAATAGATTTAATTTGAGAGTGGAAAAGGTAGAAATGTTAAGGAGTGTGAGATTTGTTGTTTGAGCTTGCATATTAATTTCTCAATTTCATAGATATCTTTTATTTTAATCTAGGGTTTATTTTAGAAATGGTATACAACGAAAAGAATGAAGCATCGAGAAGAAGCTACGGAGAGGAGTTCAACCATGGAGGAATGAAGGAAGCTACGACAACCGGGTAAGAAGAAGAAATCAGAAACCCTTTTTACTGTACTGTCTATTGATTATGGACATGTTTTTAGAATAGCGACTAAATATGAGACTTTTGACTTAGTTTTTTTTAAAATTTTTATTTCTAGTGCATCATTAGAAAATACAAATACAAAAAGCCATAGACAAAAACGTAGTATTTAAACAATTTTTGTGTGATATATTTTACTTTAGCAAAATGAAAGATAAAGTAATTTTAAAAATAATATTTTTAGAAAAGTTTGACGGAGGGTTGACGATGAATTTAGACAGGTGCACGTGTAAAAAATAAATTACATGTTAAATCATGTATCAAGGATGATTTAAGTAGGACACAATAAGCAATCATGCACAGGTTAATCACTGAACTTTCAATACAATTTAAAACGTAGGCCCACCCCAACTTTCATGCTATACGCTCTGTTCGCTTGAGGGTATAACAGAGAAAGTGCGACGACTCATTTGCGAATAAATTTGTCAACGTAAATGACATATTTATCCTCGTTCATTTGTGAAATACCATGGCTGTATATGAAAGAAACTCACCAAAATAAACTGTATTCTGTATTCGGTTATGCAGTACCTGTTCCGCTTCAACAAGAGATATTAAAGGCTGGTGTATTCGGTTTCAAAAATTCGACTTCAGATTGCATCACTGGTGTATTCAGTTCCAGCCATAGTTATTCAATTATCAGCTTTTAGCAAGAGAAGTGGTGCATTCACTTGGCTAAATACTCTCTCTGTCGCACGCAGATTCCTCTCCCGCTGCTGCGTTGGATAGAGCTTGGGAGAAGATTCCCCCGGAGAGTAGAGAGGACGCGAATTGGAGAGGAGATGGAGAGGAGTGAACTGCGCGTGGAGGACAAAAGTGGAGGAACAAACGAAAAGAATTTGAATGAAGTTTGATTTGTTGGAACGAAGAGACAAAAGTGAATAATGAAATCGGTTTGAGTTTTGATATATGGAATTTTTGGTGATGGATGTGTGAAGTAAGAGAGAATGGAAGCATGTGTAGTACATGAAGTGTGGGAAAAGATGTTTCTTGAAAGTTTGAGAGTTTCCTTCAGGAAGCAGAAAGAAGCTCCCACAGTTCCATTTTTCTTTTATTAATAGAAAGAGGTAATTGAAAGAACTCATGAGAAAATATCACCTACTATTTTTTTACACCCTTTTTATTTTATTTTAGTTTTTTAATTAATTATCCACGTTTGAATTTGGTAAGGAAGGAGCTAGGCCATTGTGACATCCCAAATATACAGTCATCAACTATATAATAGAATAATCACATTTAATAATAATTCAGTACAGTCTTAAAAAAAAAATGAACGCGCAAGGACGAACGTTCTTACAGAAGAGTTACAAAGTTAAAGCCGAACGACATAGGTAAATAACTGACCGAACGGTTTACAAGAGAAAACTACCGAACGGTTGTACATAGAAAGTAAGGTGATCGAACAACCACTGTCAAACGCCTATACTACTAGCCGAACGTCTTACTGTTCGGTCTTCACTTCAACTTCTACCAAACTCTCTTCTTCCAGCGCATCTTCCAGCCGCTCGTCTCCTTCTGCTCACATCCACACGGATGATCATTGCAACGACAGGACGGACGTACAAGGACGAGACAACACAAGGAAAAACACAGGATAAGCTTATGTAATTTAATTCATACATCAACATTTAAATTAAACATTCCAAACAACACAAGAATATAGTTCAACATATATATATAATCATACGAAAACTATCTCTAGATGGACCGTCCGGACTGTATGAATCTGTGTAGCTACAGGCGTTCTTGCACCCGGGTGATGTAGTAACTGGAATAATCTCACCAGCTGCCACCCGAGGTTAGCCCTATCCAAAGTACCCCTAAGGACTAGGACCTCCTGCCGTTCCCACACATGACCTACTCTCTCTACGTGAGGACGAGTACTCACGGAACATCAGGATGAACTGCCAGCATTAGCATAACCACAGTCATACTTTACCAATTCCAATATTCAATACATGAGTCGTTCCTCCCCGGAACGCTCGTTCAAAATCCATAATCAGTTATTCATCTCATATAATGTTCATCCTTTAAAATCTTCCACTTTATTATCATTTTCATCATCAGTTGCAAAGACATAAAATAATGAACGTTCAGCCCTCTTTAGAACGAGGACGAACGATAAGAATGAGACCAATGATTCTCCCGTTCAGAACAGAATAAGACTAAGAGAATATCTTTTAGATTTAAGAAATGGACTGAGTAAACTAGGGCAATCTGTGACGAACGGTAATTACCACGTGAGTCAGTTAAATGAACTAACTCTCTTGAGTTCAAACCAATACTTAAGGAATAAGTCAAGTATGGAGGCCTTAGGCCGGATCCAATGTAAGGAGGAAAAATCAAGATGTTAAAGACTATATTTAGAATAGTTCACATACAGACGTTCAATGCTAGTAAATGACCGAACATGGTAAAGGAAAATATTACTGAAGTTGGACGAACGTTATTTTATCAAGGTTGATTATACAATAGTACGAGCGCTTGGTATAAGACCGAGACTACTTAAGACGAACGCTAGGTGTAGGACCGAGCGCTACTTATTACAAATGCTAGGTGTAAGACCGAGCGTTACTTATTACGAACGCTAAGTGAAAGACCGAGTACTACTTATTACGAATGCTAGGTGTAAAACCGAGCGTTACTATTTGTAAAATACAAAGTATAAATATATATTACTTTATTTCAGATATCTAGATACCACTAGGTTGAGCCGAACGCTCAAACATAGTATTTCACATAAGGACGCTCGTTCTCGACCAGAGTTCTCTTCAAATGAAAGAATTCCATTTTAAACAACTTACTAGAAAACCGAACGGTAGAGGACCGTTCGATTACGAACGTACATTACCATAGTGAGAATGTCATATTCAGATTTTTCATCTATTTTCAACTCAAGTTTCAACATATCAGTTCATATCTTATAACTTCATATCAAATATCAATTTACACACTTTACAGAATTCCACATTAATAATTCATACTTCATAGTGATAACTCATATTCACATTTATACATCTCAAACATCATCATACATATAAACTAGCATGCATCATATTCATTCAATCAACGAAATGAACGTTCAAACATTTCCATAGCATACAAATTAAATTAAATAAGCTTCCCTTACCTCTAAGCGTGACCGAACGTTCCCAGGCTCAGAAATACAACTTCACTATTACCGGTTTTCCTACCGTCAACGCTCGATAATTACAACTACACAAAGTGATAACCCAACACTATCAGAACCACTCATTTTGAGAATGGTGATCAACACAGGACCCTGAACTGGGTTTGCATATTTAGGAAGACGAACGATTTGGTGCAAAGAAAGACTTACCAGTTCAGCTTCACAAATCGAACAGTTTAGCTGGAAGCTCTTGACGCCGGAATCACTTCTACGGTGGCGGAATAATGATAGGAGGAGAGAAAGTGGGTGTTTTCTCAGAGAAAAGATGAAGAGAAGGTTGAGAGAAGGAGGAGAGAATGAGGTTCTTCAAAAACGAGAAAAGAGGTTGCATGCAGAGAAAGTGGGTAGATTTTCTGAAAATCTAAGTTTTGCTTTACACGCCAAAACGAATGTCCCCTCTTCAGCCGACACCTGTTTTCCACTAACTGGTTTTCGGATCCTCTTCGCTTAACACCTGGCTCTCGTCCTCTGAGTGTCAAGCTCCCCTCTTGACACGTGAATTCCACTAAACAATACGTACATGGATTTTACTGGTTTCTGACTTCTGATTTTACTTGTTCTGACAACCGTTCTTTTCTTTATTATTTTTCTGAGTATGATTTTCAAGAAAATTATGATAATTAGAATATTAGTAAATTTTACAAGCATTTATTTAAATAAATTATAGCAAATTCATGAAAAGGTGTTAATGAATGTTTTATATAATTACATTATTATTTAGCTTATATTTAAGATTTAAACACTCGCTTGATACTTTTCAAAAATCTTAATTAAATCATCAAATTAGTTTTTTTCTCTTTTAATTTTTTTTAAAAAAAATTATCACATATCAAATAAAAATTTTGTAAGACAAAACAATACCATGTATTAAGATTGGAAAAAATATTATATAAAAAATTTCAATTTAATCACTTTTATTTTTATTTTTTATTTTTAACTAAAACAATTTTAATTCTTGTCAATATAGACTAAAAATATCAATATCATGCCCTTCAAAAGAATGTATTGATACTAAAAATAATTCATTTTACTAAATTATAATTTTTTTACATTTTTAAAATTATTTCTAATAATTAATTTTAATTTTTTACCTTTTTATAAACATTTTTACAATTAAATATAACATTAACAATTACTATTTTATATTACTTTAATAACTAGGAGTATTTTGGTAGTATTTAATTTCTATCAATTAAACTAACCTTTTAAATCTGTCACATAAATCAAATCCTACGATAATTTTCACAAACTTTACTTTCAAATCTACTTTCAATTACTTACAAATCCACTCAAAAAAACAACAAAAAATTATCCTCAAATCCACTAAAAAAAACAACAAAAAAATTATCCTCAAATCCATTCAAATCATCTCCCCAACATCATTTCCCCCAAATCACTACAAAATAACAAAGACATAAAGTTTTAAATTTTCTAAGAAATCAAAACATTAAATTTCAACTACTTTCCTTTTATTATTTTGATGAAACAATCAAGTTTAAATAAATTTTATTTTTTCTGTCTAGATAAAATATTTTAATTACTAAAAAATAATAAATATTTAATAATTAAAAAACACTAGTTATTATATATTTTTAGTCAATGTTGATTTTATTTTTTTTAACTGTATAAATAATGTTTTATAAATTAAGCAAACTATTTATAATTATTTCCACTAATTTCAATCATATTTTTTAAAATTTTTGTTTATTTCTTTCTGACTTAGTTTTTAGAATTTTTTTCTGACCAGCTAACATTAATATAAAGTTGAAAGTTATATTTGAAAAAGAAATTATATTATTAAATTATCTTTCAAAATTATTCCAAAAAATAATGTCAAACTAATGTCCACCAACTGATAATATTTATCAAAACTATATCGATGACACATCTATCTAGTTATTATGAAAAGAAAAGATATGTGTGAGAAAAGAAAAAGCATACAAAAATTTAAATTTTTACTTTTCAGGTATAATTAAGATTATTTTCATAATTTCTGTAATTTAAATTTTTTAATAATTACATATCCAAAGAACATATTTTACATTACACTTTACGAATTATTCATCATAAATAAATGGATTGAAATTCTAGAAAATTTACAAGAATATTTAGATTATTTAGAATTATTTAAAAAAGACTGGAAATTCGTTATACTTTCTCTTGTTTTCGTCTAACCTCTTTATATTCTTTTTATTCTTTTTGTATTTTCACTCCTATTTGAGAAATGATAATATACACAAATCTTTTATATTCATTTAATATTTTTTAAAATATAAAAAAATTATTTTATTTATAACCATATCCTATCCTTATAATATATGTTAAAAAAAAATGAAAATATATGTTATCATACCATTCCTCTTACTAAATAAGTTTGAAATTGCTTTTTAGTTGATCTTAACCTAACAGTCATACATGTTGAGAATCTTTTCCATGTTAAAGTTTATTTGATTTTTTTAATTTATATTTTCAATCAATCTTGAGTCTTTTACTTAATTGGAAATTAATTTTTCCTCACATTAGTAAAAAAAAGTTGATAAAAAATAACTAATGACAAAAGAATTTCAAAAAATAACTTAAATAAGATAAAGACAAATATAAACTTGATTATAACAATGAAAAATATAAACATGTTAATATATATAATTTTAATAAAAAATTAAAAAACACTATTATATTTGTTTATAGAAACAATATATATATATATATATATATATATATATATATATATATATATATATATATATATAATTAGATTGCACTCTATTGCTTACACCAAAATTAAACATAAGAGGAGATATTTTTCTCTTATATCTCAAATTGTAGGTTCTTCAACACTAAGGTGATTATTGTAAAAGAATAAGACAAACACAAGAAAGTCAACAAAAAGAGATGATAAGCTAATTTGCAAAAGAAACTTCATTTATCAAATAAATATATTGGTTCATCATATAATGCACTTTAAACACTATACATTTTAAACACTCATACAATACATAACCCACAACCATAAACTTTTCTAAACTCAATTATTCATTGATATAAAATTCTTGAAAGTTTTACACTTGTGATGGTCTCCATTACTTTGTAGAGTCATTGTCAATGTGTTTCACAAGATTAGTTCTTCCCCCTTCTTTAGAACCTTGGAATAGTCTTTAGGCTAGAACCTTCTATTACTCTCACCACAAAACTATTTCTCTTCTATATGAGTTTGAATGGTTATTAGAGTGTCAAAATAACTTACAATCATAAATTTCTTCATTAATGCATACCTTAAAGAAAACACATGCTTAATCCACCTTAGATCATAACAAATCGTACTTGCTGAATCTTACAAATCAAAGCTTACATTAGAAAGCTTTAATGCATCATAATAATTGTCTCTAGACCATGTAAATTTCTTCATGTTAATTGAAAATTGACATGCTCTTTCAACAAGACCGTATACTCACCAAATGAGTAGCTTCTTGAGGTCTATTCATCCAACGACTATATGTTTTGCCTAACGAATCCACCAGTGGAACAAAATACCAATTAAATCGCCTAGCAAGAGATGACTTGTGTAATCGCCAAATCAACTTTCATCACTTGTTAGAACAACTTTAACTACTCTAAACATCAAAAGGCCTCTAACTCCACAAGATGTTTTAACTACACATAAAAACATCACAAGAATGATCAGACCATACTATTATGATCACTGATCAACACAAACTCATATTAATGACTCAAGAGATACATACAAATGAAGAAAAATCACATGTAAAGGAAGAAACAAATTGACCTAAGGAAAAAGGTAGAAAAATTTACTTTCTCAAACGATGAAACCAATTGGTTATATCAAAAGAGCTTGTCACAAGGATTACTCCTACAATTTTACATCTTCAAACAAATAAACAGAGAGTGAGAAATCGTAGAGAAGTTAGGGAACTCAAGAAAATGCTTTTTAGAGGGATAATATATTTTTAAATAATGAAACTTATTTAGAAACTTTTCTATTTATACTAAAGTGTTTTGATATTAAAAAGAAATTGAGTCTCAATATTTTAGAACACCGTCATACCTAAAATACAATTTTCTAGATCCTTACCAATAATATAAAAAATATATAAATACCTTTATTATTATTTGTTATTTCTTTAATAATTATCTAAAATGTTGATATCAGTCAAACTTTAAATATAGATTAACTTAACTTGTTGAAGACATCAATTCAGACTTGATTAACTTATTTATATTTAATTAATGAAAATTTTCTTTGGTAATTTAATTGATCAATTTAGGAATTATAATAATATTAGTATTATATAATTTCAAGTTAAATAATTTATGATATTTGAATGTATATGCGAAATTGAAATTCTTTTTTATCCAATATTAATACATTCTGGTCCAAACTTTAAAAATGAAAATAGTCTTTTAGTCTAGCAATTCTAATTTTTTTTACGTATTAAACAACTTTTTAGATTAACATTTGAGTTAAAATGTATTAAATAGTGTAAATAACTCAAACTCTATTTCGTGTCTAAAAATAACATATATCAAATGTGTCAAAAAATTATAATGTAGTTGTATTAGAAAGACTACATCAATTCATTTTCTATTACAAATTATATTTTTCCATAGAAACAAATTTCAATTTTGAATTAAAATTTACAAACTAAAAACATATTTAATATAATTTCCTATTAATAAAATGTGTATACATTTTAAATTTTTAAAAAGAAACAGAGTTGTAATTTTATAAATAAAAAATGATGAGTTATTCATAATTCTTTAATGGTAACTACAGAAGAATAAGAAGAGGATGTTACAAAAATCAAGAGAACATGATGCGTGAATTTCAGGATTATGTGCACCATAGTCACACTGAAACCAACTTAATTTCACAATACAATATAGCCTCTTACTCATTCAAACTTGAGTGGCTAAACAATTCTGAATTGTAACCAAATGCCATTCTACGTAATAATCTTATTTCTGCGGATTCCTGCGCAGAATCCCCAACTCTCATTCCATTTGAAAGATCACACATAGCTAAACCATCAAAAGCTCTAACAACCTGACAAATGTGATGATGATTCAAGGAACAAAATGTTTAGAAATTGGTGTATATATGTTGCTCAACCAATAACACAACACAACCAATAACACAACACAACTTTCTGCTTCACTTTCTTTATAATTACCTGTCCCATCCGAGGTCTTCTGGCAGATGAATGTCTCACGCAAGCAGCAGCAACTTCAATCATGCAAACCATTTCACTTTCAACGTACTTTTTTCCTAGCTTTGGATCTGTCAAAATCTCAAATTCCTCACTCTCAAGTGCTTCATTTAGCAAGGGTCGAGCCTGAAAAATTAAGGTATAACATCTTTAGTCAGAAAGGCTTGCCTTCATGAACATCTTCAATTTTGGTTTGGGAGAAAAGGCTGACTTTTCCAATCTTATATACTATAATGGTTGAGTCCACAAAGTATGATTCTAGTGCTTTCTACTTTTCAAAATCTTTAGATATTTACCTACTTGTATACCTACCATAATCCATTCAACTATGCTTACCCATTCAACTAGACTCTCTTCACCTACTGGTTGAGATACATCCACTGGCTTCCTTCCAGTAATGAGCTCCAAAAGCATGACTCCGAAGGAGTATACATCTGACTTCTCCGTCAATTTACCACTTGATACATATTCAGGTGCAACATATCTTTAAGAGGGGAAAGCAAAAGAGGAATCATTGTTAGTATCTTTAGTTTCATGTTAAAATCAATGTTATTGTTTGAGCATTATTATGAAATGAATCATGAATTCGTTATCTGTACCCAGAGAAAATAGTAGACATGTTACTAACCCAAAAGTTCCCACCACGTGTGTGGTTACATGTGAATTTGCATCAACTGCTAATCTGGCCAGCCCAAAATCTGAGACCTATGAAATGAAAAAACATGAGCAACTAGCTTAGAATATCAATGTAGCAGATAATATCCAACTTAGAATGAGAAGTGTAATAGCACAGACTTGAGCTTCAAAGTTGTAGTCTAAAAGAATGTTTGCTGACTTGATATCCCTGTGAATAATCCGAGGATTGCCTGTGCGAAATGTAACATTCATTAGCAGAAATAACTATGTTTAATAAAGTAAGTCACCAGTTACCAAATCATAGAATCTAGCTACACTAAAATAAAAGAATTTTTTTCCTATTTTTTAAGTCCCTAACTTTATTAACTGTTTCGAATAAACTAATTAAGAACAAAGAAGAATAACTATATTTCCCCAGCACTCGTCTCTCACACCATGTATGAAAATTTACAGTCACATTTTTTAGACAACTTCATACATAACTTCAAGTTCCCTAAGAGCTTACAACAACAACGACAAAACAAAAGATATTAAGGATTGATAATTACAGTCTTCATGGAGATAAGCTATTCCTTTGGCTGCTCCAGCCGCAATTTTAACACGGTTTGTCCACTCCAGCACTGGCATACCTTCCCCTTAATTCAATCAAATTCACTTTCAGTAAGCGCAGATTAAATTTAGTCAAAATATCATGCAAAAAGAGTCACCGATCACTCTGAAGTGGCTGTACCATGAAGATGAAAATAAAGGGCACTGTTGGGGACATAGTCATAGACAAGCAGTCTTTTGTTCTCTGAAATGCAGTATCCTACCAAGGAAACTAAATGACGATGATGTATGCGGCTAATAATTTCCACTTCAGCTTTGAATTCTCTCTTTCCTTGACTTCCTGCACTCTGTAGTTGCTTAACTGCTACCTCTCTCCCACCTGGAAGTGACCCTTTATATACAAAACCAAACCCTCCCTCACCCAAAAGATTTTGAGTTGAAAAATTGTTTGTGGCCTTCATTAGTTCTTCATATGCAAAGAATGATCTTGAGTTTCCCAGTCCTGATGCTGTATTACCGCCAGAAGCTCTTTGCAAACGATGAGCTGAAGAACGGGTCTTAAGAAAGGACAAATCTGAACAATGTACAGAATTTAATTACTTTTATTGCCTTTAAGTTTGCAATATTCGTAAGCAGTAAAAGAAGAATCCTAGTATATTTCGAAGGCAACAGATAATAATGAAAACAAGGATAAATGTACTAAAGAAACAAGAGTTTGTTTGTTACACCCCAATTGGTTCTTTATGGGACAACTTTAAGCCTTCAATAACGCACAAATCTCTCATTGATCCCTAACAACTATACATGTGGGTTATATTAACACTTAAACGATGTATTGATAAATTCAAGGGTTTATGTATTGCTGTATTTTTATCAATTGTTAAAAGAATTTCCATTTAATGAGTCTCTCGCTTTCTTGATGCATCCAAACTCAGTATGATCCACAAAATAATTGTAACAAAAGTTTTAAATTCCTGTTGCTACAATGGCAGGTTTCATTATATTGCTGCTTGCATGACATTTGTGGTTCTTATCAGAAACTATAGGGTGGATTTTTTGCATTGTTAACTAACAGTTGGGATCATGAGAAATTCCTAATGGACAAATTTGAGGATTTTCATTCACTGAAAAACAATAAAGCCAGTATTTACAGTTTTACCTGACTCAGATGTTAAGCCAAGAGGGGATGGGAAGTCATAACCACCAGTCTTAGAAATCCTTTTCTTTTGCCTCCTCAGGCACCAGATAGCAATGCCAATGAACCCAAACAATACAATTGCTGTCAATACACCAACAAAAGCCACTGCACTAGTGCCACCACTGCTTCGTTGGCCAGAATCTTTTGCTGATGGAGGTGGTGGAGCCAATGCAAAAGTGTGTGATGGAGTAGAGTGAGAATCTAAAGGACTTGTCCTAGAAGGTGGAGGAGGTGCACTACTACTTACAGGTGTAGCAGATGCTGCTGGAGAAGGAGAAGAACTCTGAGGAGGTGACGGAGGGGAAGAAATTGATGCCGGTGGCAAAGTCAACGATTGTGGTGATAGTGATGGTGACAGTGGTGGTGGTGCCGGTGGAGAGGAAGCCGGAGGCAAGGACTGAGATGGTAATGGTGGGAGTGATGGTGACCATAATGGTGATAGTGAAGTTGAATTAGGTAGTGTCGGAGAAGATAAATGTGGTGGCGGTGCGGCGGTGAATGACGCCGGTGACGGTGATAATGGTAGTGGGGTTGACATTGTAGGAAACTAAATAGAATTGGGGTGTTTGTTTGAGGTGTGGTGTGTCATGTAACATTTGCATAATGAGAAACTAAGGTTGGGGTTGGGAAGTTTAGACAGGCTGTGCATGTTGGGGTCAGATGATGAAGTTTAGACCTCAAGCGATGCCAAAGGAGGAAACTTAAGATGAAGAAAGTGGTAACTGTCAGTGTCACCAACCGAAACCAATGTTCCAAGACTCCCACTCAACTGCCATGCCAAACTATGATGTTCCACACTGATCTTTGTAAAACCTCTTAGATAAACTAGGTTTACGCATTGCACCTTTGTGCATAAAACTGTTACAACAAAATGCAGATACAAGCAAAACATTTGAAGCTGATATAGAGTTCTAACCTTCAGGGAACGTATAAGTACGTGACAGTACCACTGACAGAACCCAAAATCATCGCAAAAAGTCACCTTGCAACGGAAAGTGCTCAAGCTAAACATCTTTGTTTCTTGGTTTAGATCAACCATGTTTTGGTTTCGGGTATGAAAACAAATTCTTTAAGGTTTTAGTATTATCTTAATATAGGTTGTTAAATTGAAACAGATATAGTGTAATCAATTTAAAATGATGAAGAAAAAAAAATGAATTAAGTTTCTTCTTTATATAATAGAATAATAATTATATATGAACAAATTATTATTATTGCTATTATTATTATGATAAAAATAATTTCAAAACAATAAATAATATAAAACTATTTTAAAAATATTGAAGTTAATATATAAAAGAGACAAAATGCAAGTATTTTGTTAAATTTAATTAAAAAATTTGTTATTCATTATTCCATTTAAAGAAAAAAAATATTAAGTATTCAAAACAAAAAAAAATTGTATTGAAACCTATTTGAATATTTGTCCAACTGGTCTGCAAATTCCGGGAAACTATGGCATTGATAAATCACATGGATGAAGTTTCCTCTTTTGTCATTTGTTGAAGAATTATTTTCTGGGCAATATTTTCTTTCATAATTAATTCACACTGATGTCTCAATTACAATTTTCCATATCCTCTATTTTTTTTTTATTTCTTGAAATTTGTGACCCTCAATTATGATCTTCATCGGGTGTTATGTAACTCTCACGAAAGATAAGTTCCCTCGTACATGCCACTGAGGTGAATAACACTCCTCAAAACTCAAAAGTGAGCTTGAAGCAATTAATATACTATGTAATTTAAATTGTATCATCATTTTAACTCACTGGATTTAAGCAGACACCCCTTAGTTTACAAAAATTCAATTTTAAAAAAATAATTTGAAACACTTTTATAAATAAATAAGTTTCAAATTCTTTTTACCGCAAATTTAGCAATATATATCAGTTTTTGAGTTATCCACAATAACATGCCAATATTAATTTGTATTTTTTTTTACAAATCCATGAGTTAAATTGAATTTACTTTGTACAATTCCCAAGCATAAAACTATAATCAATAATATTAACTTTATATATATTTCCATAACGATTTTATTCATTGTTGTTTTCTTTATAGACAATTGATATTTTTTTCCTGAAATAATCTTTTCCAGATGGTGTGGGACCGGTATAATAGGAAAACCTCTTAAATTCTTACAGTTTGTAAATGTTTATAGACATTCATAGAGTATCACAAGATCACTGGATGAGATTAATTAGAACTGTAAATGTACTAAGTAAAAAGAAAATGAACTCCAAATGCAATAGGTAAAAGAAAAAAAAGCATTAATGGCATTTTTATTTCTTTCACTTTTTTGTCTTCATGTTTTAGTTACAATGGTTCAAATTTGTGTCAGAATTTCTCAATCTTACATATTCTCTCATGTGCATCTAGAAAAATAGCGAAACTTTCTTAATGAACTTGTTAACTCTTCATAAAAAGAAATATCATAGTAAACGTAATGCTAGCTAGGAGTTTTCACTTGTATTAAAAAGCAAACTAAAGAAAAAGTGCCTTAAATATTAAGAATTACATTTGACACTTATCAAGAAGAACTGAATATGCATTAGTTAGGCTCTGATGTAATTGTTTTAGTTGTCATATGTTTTTCATTAAGAAGTGGATCAGTGATAGGAAAATTCTCTATTGGAGTAGCCATGAATCATAGGCTATTTTGATACTAATTTTACGACGGAAAAATAACTCTTACACGATCAATAATGTAAGTGTAATTTTGACAAAAGGCTATGATGTCATGCTAGATTTCAGTTTAAAATAAATTTACGCATTTAAGGAAAAAATGCTATAGATGATTTCAAGGATTAAATTGCTAAACTTAATTAATGCTGAGATCTACTTAAAATTCAAGTTGTTTATTCTTGATTCAGAACCCTTCACTGTCCAAGTTTACCTTTTCTACTTCCGCATTAACTTTCCTTTCTTTAGTTTTATTACCTTTTCTTATTTTTTATTTAAATCTCAATTCGGGCCATTAGTATAATAAAAAAGCAACTTGATATGAAACAAGAACTGGAGTTGGAGATTCAGCGATTAAAGGGCTCATTAAATGTGTTTATGTACATGGAAAATGATGATGATGGTGCAGAGGTTCTGAAGAAGGTAGATTCTTTGCAAAAGGATTTAAGAGACAAGGAACATAAACTTTAAGACTTAGGTGCGTTGAAGATTTATTTCATCAAATAAACTCATAATACTTGAATGTTTTTCACATTCATTACTTCGTCTCGTTAAGCAGACAAGACGTCGAAAGTTTCATATCAACTAAAGATAAAGTCAATTTATAATATATAAGTAAGATGTAAATCTCACCTTATAAGTCAGTTTTGTGAGATTGAGTTAAACTTAAAATCACTTTCTAATACGAAACCTAACTTCCATTTATCTGCTTATATGTTTCATTACTTTTATTTTTATGGTGGGTGTTTTTAGTGAAAAATATTTTTCAATGCTTGAGCTTTTCTGGTATTGCTTCCCAAGATTTATTTGCTTATATATGGATTTTGTTATTACGTCCATGTCTAATATGTTTTTAGAAGGTTTTATTATTACGTTTATGTCGTGTGTAACATATATGATAAAAAGTTGAAGCTGTTATTTGTCCAAGTGAGAAATGGTTGCCAAATTATTATGGATCCTTCATTATTTGAAGTTGTAATCCATGTAGTTATTTTTGCAGCTTGTGTAGTGAAATTGAAAATTCATATCGATTTTATTGATGAATGTAGGTTAGATGTCTGAACTAGAGGTGTCAATTTAACCTAGGGTGTTGCTTCCTCCACTACCCCAAGTACTTCTGCATCTCCCCACTATTTTCTTTTATTCCAAAAATATTTTACACCTCCCCATTATTTTTTTAAATTTCAAAAATACCCTACATCTCCTCACTATCCTTAACAATCTTTCTCTTTCTCTTTCTCTCTTTGCATTAATAGAGCATTATCTTTCTTTTTCTCTCTCTACATTAATGGAGCATTCATATGGCTTAGATTTAAACTTGTGATATATTCCAAAATATAAAATTGAGAGGAAACTTCAATATTAGTGTTTCTATCACTACCATTTTATAAACTTAAAGGTTAGATGTAAATACAAAATAATAAACATAATAATATTAATAGTAAATAATATATTATTATTATTATATACTAACTTTATAATGATGAAATAACTAAATAAATACCAAATCTTTAACAAATAACTTTTATTTTATATTTTAAGTATTTAATAATATTTTTATATTATTTATCTAATAAATTAAATACTTTATTCAAGTTATTTGAGTCAAACATGTTGGTAAGTTAAAACATAATATAATATTAAAAATTATAGATATTAAATGTAAAAAAAACACACATATATATAAACATTTTTCTAGAAATTTAGAACAAAATTTTACCATTTATTAAGTGATTTGAAGAAAAAAAGTATATTGAACAGTGAAAATAAGATTGAATCAATCTTATTTAAGGGAAAGTGTAAATAACATTTTACAATATATCACAAGTTTAAATCTGAATCATGTGAATGCACATTAATGTAGAGAGAGAAAGAAAAATATTATTGAATATAGTGGGGAGGTGTAGGGTAATTTTGGAATAAAAGAAAATAGTGGGGAGGTGTAGAGTATTTTTGGAATAAAAGAAAATAGTGGATAGATGCAGGAGTACTTGGGGTGGTGGAGGAAGCAACACCCTTTAACCTATGGTCCCAGGGCTAGCCCAATCCATTATTGAAAAAGCCGTATTTTAAGAAGTCCCTCAAGTAGGGGGCCAGAAAAAATGCCCAATTTTCCAAAATCTCTCTCAAGTGGGTTAGGATCAGGGTTAAAGTGGGTTTAGCTTCACTGCAAAACTTTAATCAAATTTTAGAAACATTATAATTTATATATACATAATTTATTATAATTTTGCTCTCTCTCTTCTCTCTCTTCTCTTTCTCATATATATTATATATATATATATATATATTAAATATTTATAAATCAAATTGGTCAAATAACCGCATTAGAAAGATAAAAAATGAGGTTTTATGTAAATTAAACTTGCTGATATAAAAAATTAATATTGAAAATTTACATTTTAATCTTATAAACAGCCAGTCAAGTACATGTTAATTAATTATAAACAATTCATTTAATATCTATTACTTTTTTATTAATAATTTTCAATTTATTCTTTCATTTTTACTTATTTTTAAACTACTCATACAACCTAGTATTTTATTTGACTAATGTGAACACTTATATATATATATATATATATATATATATATATATATATATATATATATATAGATAAGTAAAAATAATTAGATTATTTTTCATATATATTTATTATTTTATTAAATATATATTTTAATTAAAATAATTATCTTATTAATTTGATTCTGTTCGTAATATTTTGTAAATTAAATGTTATTATTTATTTAATTATTTCTAAAATTTACTATTTTGATAAACTAAAATAATTATTTATAACAAAAAATTATTTATAAAATTAATAAAAATTATTTATATTCATTGCAATATGAGTTTCATGAATGATAGATATAATTATTTTCTATAAATACATTTTTATAGTAAATGATAAGTTGTAATTCAAATAAAGATCTTTAATATGAATATGATGATTTCTAGTCTTGTACAAATGCTTTTCTTTTATTTGCTTTGCTAATGATATAAGATAATTCTTATGACAAATTTTTGTTTTTTTGCAAAGTATAAAATAAATTGAAAGAATTTAATTAGTAGTCACTTAAATTATTGGAGTTTTCTATTCCTTTGCCTTTGAACATAAGTTTTATTTAAATTTCTGTTTTTTACGTTATTTTTTTATTGTTTGTATTTTGACCAAATTAATTATTTGTTTAATTTTTGGCAGAAGAAATCTGGATTATTATAGGTGTGAAGTACTGTATGTGAAAAAATGGAATTGTTATCGAAGATTAGAACTTCTGAAAAAACGAAATATTATATCATAATTTAAATTCAATATATAGTTTATATATTCAAACAAGATTATTTATAGAATTTTAAGTACGAAAAATATATATTTATTTTATATAATAAAAAAGATAATTAGGTAATTTTGGTTTATCAAATATAATTGGATCATTTTTTGAAATTATAACACTTAGACTTGCAATAAATTAGAATTAATAACATTTTTTCTTGTATTTAAAATAAAAAAAATTCTAAAAAAAAGTCTATGAGTTAACTCTAACCCACAGGGTTTTTATAGATATTTTAGTTTTATAGACTTTTTCTATGAAGGACTTTTTGGTCTTGTGGACTTTTCTGGCCTGAATCCACGTAGGTCAGAACCAAACCATATTAGAAGACCAAATTGACGAGTCTAATAAGATCAATCAACTTTCAAAATACATTATCACAAAGTGCATTATCGCAGTTCAACCATAACTAAGATGATTGTCAGTTATAACACATTACTTATAATCATATTATCATATCCACTCTTACCTAAACTTGCACACCACACCATTTGCTCACCTAACACCCATTTCAATTCTTCATTTCCTTGTAAACTCATCAATTCAAGCTCGATCATCATAATGTTATCAATTGTTGCTCTTGCATACAAACACCATGGTCGAAACATGTACCTCCCTACATCCAGCAAGAGAGACTAAAGCCAATCCAACTTGAACAGACAACAAAAATAATATATGAAAATTTAATAAAACATAAAGCATTTTAGTAAGTAAAATAATATACAGCTATACTCCATCGATCCAATATTCATCCTCTTAACTGCAACACAAGTAGAAGTAGAAGAACATTCATCAAAATCAACTGCCAACTGTCCAACAAGCCTGCCACTCATGGTTTTTGCACCAAACTAGGCAAATATGCCCTCTTTATTACCAAAATGGGCAAATTTTGACCCAAAGTGAAGTCGTGGGGGCCAAAACAACTTCAATTGAAGAAGTCGTGCCCCCTGCACGACTTCACCCTGTTCATTTGACCAAGGTTGAAGTCGTGCACCCCAAAAACGACTTTAGGGTATGATAATCGATTACCATACCGTTTTTAACAAAAAAAAAAATTGAAATCGTAGGGGTGCTGGGTTCCTAATTTCTGGAGGAGTGGAAAGCTTTGCTGCAAGATCTGGGAGAGGTGAAGTGGAGATCTTCTGGAGTTGCAAGGAGGCCTTGGTACTGCAAGTCTTAGAGGAGATAGATTCAAGATTCACTAAGGAAGTCTTCAAGAGGTAAGGGGAGTTAGATTTATTTCTTTGATTGTTGAAATAAACTGTGTTTGATGCAAATCTGGGAAAAAGGGGATGAAAATGGGGTTTTTGGGTTTCTGGAAAATCTGGTGCGATTCTGCAAAATTCTGCAGAAACGAGCGTACGTCCGAACAGTGCTCGACCAAATCGTGGTCGGCAAAATATAGGTGATGTAAATGGAGCGTACGTACAAATAGTGGTAGGCCAAGTGAGCATTCGGTTTTGTATTCTCATGTAACGAGCGGTAGGATTCTTCCTTGAATAAAAGTTAGTAATATATTAGACGTTCGTCCAAGCAGTATTCAAGTGAATTGGTGATTTAGGCGTTCGTCCTTAATTTAGTATTCTCATGAAGCAATCTCGAGCGTTCGATCTTGGTAGATTAATGATTGTGAGCGTTCGTCCTAATTTGGTAGTCTCGGCTGGTGAACCTGAGCATTCGGTCTTAAATTGGTAGGTTTCAATCTTGAGCTTTCGGTCTTCGTGAAACAGTGATTGTAGGCGTTCGTCTTTAAATTGGTATTCTCAGAGAGTGATCTTTAGCGTTTGGTCTTGGTTCTGTATTAGTAATTGTAGGCGTTCGATCTTACGTTGGTGTTCTTAGGCTTCAATCTTGAGCGTTCGGTTTTGGTGTAATAGTGATTATAAGCATTCGTCCTAATTTGGTATTCTCGGATAATGATCCTGAGCATTCGGTCAATCTTATTGAAGTCGTGAACCCCCCCTACGATTTCAATTTTATTTTATATTTTTTTATTAAAAACGGTATGGTAATCGATTACAACATGTGGTAATCGATTACCATACCCTAAAGTCGTTTTTGGGGTGCACGACTTCAACCCTGGCCAAATGAACAGGGTGAAGTCGTGCAGGGGGGCACAACTTCTTCAATTGAAGTCGTTTGGGTCCCCCACGACTTCCCCATTTTCGTAATTTTGGTTGAATTTGTCCATTTCGGTAATATTAAAGGCAAATATGCCTAGTTTGGTGCAAAAACCTGCCACTCATAGAGTGCCTACTTTCAAGATGTACCACTCCACAAGTTTAGGTTTGAAGAATGATAAGGTTCACTAGTTTTCATAAATTATAGAAAACACGCATTTTCAAAATCTCCTTCGAAACCCAACCCCCAAATCACAAGAATCAGAAAAAAGAAGGAACACGATTCGAACCCTATATGGCGAAGCCCATCCCTGTGTCGCGAAGACGTCACCGCTGTGGTACCCACCGCGCGGCGCTGAGGATGGAGGTCGCGCCTGGTTGTCGAAACTTGCGTTTCCTCTCTACCAAAACCGAACCCAAACATCCTCCTTTGTCATGCTCCTTTCGCGAGAACTCCACACCTTGTTTTGAAATTCAGAAAATGTGAAGAACAACGTTCGAGACGCAAAGACTTCAAGACGCGAAGATAAGCTTTTGAGATGCGAACTGAAATTCGAGAAACTTAGATAAACGGAAAAAAGAAGTAGGGTTGGAAAAAATGAATTCAGAAATTGAGAGACGTACATAAAGGAAGGCTCAAAGAAAAGGCAGAAAGAGAACTAGAAAATATTCATAAAAAAAAAAGTTAAATATTATGGGCGGTTTCTGTATAACCTCGATAAAAAATTAAAAACATAGCTGCAGTTTATCGTAATCCCCCGGAAAATAACCTTCCCCAAAATATGCTATTTTTCTTTTCTAGTGACGGTTGTTGATTAACTTGAGACGTGGCCCCAACAATTAGTTGTTTGTGATGCTTTTTTGAAGGTTTACATTTGATGACCAGTGACTCATATCTTATCCTTTCCATTTTATTTGCTTAAATTCAATTAATTATTACAAACACTTTTCATCACACAAAAAACATTCCATCGTGTTGCACATTCACCTCTTTCAAATACAGTTATATAGAAGAAAATATAGGTCCAATATCTTAGATGTGGATATTGTTCTATAATTCGAAATTCAATTTTTTTAATATTAGTTTAAGCTTTTATTACGGGAATCACTCAAGTAAATTTTCTATTTAAGAAAAATACCAAAACGTGAATCTTTTGTTTGGCTTTGATAATGTAGTTCATGCAAAACCGTTAGATTCAAACACTAGTTAAGAACTGCAAATTAAAAAATAGACTAATTTCTTTGTTGGGAGGAGAGATCTCAACAATTTTTAAAAAGTTCAAATGCATTATATTCGAATTATTTATAATTATATTTTCTTTATTTTTTAGATATTTTATTTGGATAGAGTAATTAAAGTATTTTATATTTTAATTTTCTAGTTTTAGAGATAAAGTAATTAAATTTCTCTCTCAAGAAAATATTTCATTTCAAAAATATGTATTTTAAAATTAAAATTTACTAAAGTTATTAGTCAAATTTGAATATTTAAATAATATTTATAATTTATTTTTTTTTCAATATACATGTGTTTATAACGTGTAAAAGAGGAAGTGATTAGTTATGAAATTTAAATTTTTTTTAGTGAATTTTAAATTCGGGTGTTTTATTTCCTTTTTAAAATTTCTTAATTTCAGATTTTTTTAATGTTTCTCATACAAACAATTTATTTTGCTTCAAAGAATTTTAAATTTATGAGATAAATAAATTATTCTCTTAAATTATCTTATCCAAACACAAAAAATATGGTAGGTATATTATATAGGAGGAAGCATACAGGAAGTTTAGAAATATTATATTTATGAAGCTTTAAATAGAAGAGAAAAAGAGAAGAGAGGAGTAAAAGAGAAAAGAAATATTGTATTGTAGTCATATTTTATTTGAAAGATATAATTTGAACTACTTGTAAGCAATAGTTGATTGTAATTTTGAAGAGAATTAAAATATATACTATTGAATTTAGTTTGAGTTGAGGAATCTTAGCAAGTTTCCAACGTATTAGGAGTGGAGCAAATACTCGAAAGAAATATCGATTAGGATTGTTGAGTATCAGAAATAATGTGAATACAAGGAACTTTCAACTAAGGTCATTGAGTATTAGAGTGGTGCGAATACTCAAACTAAGAGTTGTGTGAATACTTAAAAATTAGGAGTAGTGTGAATACTAGAGACCGGCTAATACTCATTTGTAATTGTGTGAAGAAGACATGATGTAGCTTAGTTGGAGCGAACAAGTATAAAAATACTTGTGCAATTATCTCTTATCTAAACGATTCTCTTACAAAAACTTGAAGTTGTGCTTTACTTCTAAACACAAGAATCTTCTTAGTTAAACATTTATTTTTCACAAAAGAAGTTCTTACAAAACACTACAGGATGTATTATGAATAACACGTTAAAAACTGTTATCGTTTTTTCATATTTATCAAGTCGATCGTTTAAGATTTTAAAAGAAAATTTCAAAGTTCGATAACGTGCTAAATCGGAAAGGTTGCAAAAAGTTTTTCATTAGCACTATTCAACCCCCTTTCTAGTATTTTTCAAGTACTTCAAGTCCACTTTGGGAGATGAATGAGTTTGTCATCATTTGATAGATGTATCTTGAAAAAAGGAGATGTGGTTAGTGCATAGTTGACTTATCATGTGTTTTAGTTGACTTTGTAATTTTGTCATATATGTGGTTTTTAATATCTTGATAATGTTATTATGCGGGAGTGCTTTGTATGTAGCTACAAAATGTGTGGCAATTGTTTTCGTGATTGTGGTTTAGCTTAACGAGAGTGTCACGGTACTGAACCGACCATGAGATAAAATGGTGTTTATGTGCTTGGGTATGACTTCTTTTTATGCTTCCTTAATATGCGTTGATAACTTTCCTCTTGTGAGTGGGTAGAAAGGTGAATATCTTCATCTTTAAGAGGCGGTGAAAGAGAAGAATCTCTTCGTCTTTAAGAGGCTGTAGAAGAGATGAGTTTTTTCATCCATGATGGGGTGGTAGAAGAGATTAAGATTCAAGTGCTACCCTTTTTTCTTTTGAGGGGGTAGAAAGGGATGGATGTTTCACTCGTAGGTTTCCAAGTCATATTGAATTTAGTGATGATGAGAGCATATTGAAGTTTTACTCATAAACCTTAGGAGCAGAGGAGATATGTCTGAAGTTGTGGTGGAAGACCACTCGATTCGATCTGTTTTGATAAATAGGAATTGTACAATGAAGTATTGAAGTTGACATATGTTTATAGAGATTGTTAGTAATGACACTAGTTGCCTTTAAATGACACGTGGTGTAAATCTAATGGGTTGATCATGATTCGCTTTTAAGGGAGAATATGATTTGATATTGTATTGCAAGTTATAGTCTTAGTATTGATATTGTTTGTTGTAATGAGATTGCACTGAGGACTTAATAATTGAGATATGAATGTTGTATTGATATTTTGATGTTTATTCTATTAGTTCACTCTGGCTTGTTTGTGTTTGTGTGAAGATGATATAACTCGTGTTGTTATATGGAAATAAATGATAATCAAGCATAAACTTAAAGCAACAAAGTTATCAAGAAAATGATTTTTTTTTGAGTTATTTTGAAAGTTGTTGATTTTTCCAATATTTTGAATGGTTTGCTGTTTTCCTTGGATTGTAAGTCGTTGTTTCGAATTTTCGTTTAAATAGTTTTTAAAGGATTTAGATTTTTATTTATGAGTTGATTAATTTTTTTGTTTTTTTCAATATAAACGGTTGTTCCGACACCTGATCATAGATGTTACAAGTTCCTTACCGGGGTCATGTAGACTTTCTGCATTTAAAGTTTAGGGTAATAGTCTGGTTTTAGATATCTTCAAACGGTAATCGCGATGTGGATTGAAGGATTCATGAAATTTGAAAGGCACGATGACAATTCGTTCCGTGTGGAGAAGAGATTTAATTTGACATTAATTTGTTGGCACATGTGTAAGTAGTACTTTATTTCATCATCTAGAGGTTGTTTTCTAAGACCATAATTGAAGATTGATTCCAGTTCAAACCAAAAGTTTCGGCATATACCCATAGAGAAACGTTAATGCTTATGCTTAGTAATTTTTATATCCAAGTTTCATTAAATTAACTGTGGAATGTGTTTTAACTTTGTGAAAAGGGAAGAAAAGTTGCTATAAAAAAGAAATAGAATACATATTTGGCAATTGAATGTAGACACTAATGTTGTTCCTTCCATTGGATTTACTGTTGAAGGGGATGGAAAGGTTACTGATAACTTTGTTCTTTTCTAGTGATTTGGAGAGATAAATGAAGATGGATTTGAGGGATGTTAGGAATGATTTATCCTATATCAAGTGAGGGATGTTAGGATTTTAGGAATGTTCCTTCCATTGATTTGATACTTTCTATCTATACGTTATATGTTATGTATTATCAGAATTTATAATATTTTATTTAGTAATTTTATACTAAACGTGATATAGAAGAAAATCTTTCAAAATTATTTATTTTTATAATTATCTTGCATAAAAATTACTTTATAATTTAATAATATTTTTTATTTCAGCAATTTTCATTATAATAATAGTAATTTATTATTATAATAAGAGGAATGTAGATATATGCGCGTAATTATAAACTTCTTGAGTATTCATTTCTGAAATATTACACTTTTGTAAACTTGTTAGATATTCAATTCCAAGATATTCCACTTTTGGAAATTAATTCTCCCTTCCAAATAGAAATTATATAAATATATATATATATATATATATATATATATATATATATATATATATATATATATATATATATATATATATATATATATATATATATATATATAATATTGGAAGACAACATCTGTAAAAATAAAAAATATTTTAGAATTCTTAAAAAATTAACATTAAAAAATAATTTGAAACTGTCAAACTCTCTTAAAAACTAACTTGTCCAGTATTTCTTACAAAATTATGTTAACCCAAAAAATTCATTTAAAATTAAAGTCTTTTCTTTAATCTTTACTTTTAAAAACTACTTCATTGTCCCCCTAGTTTCATATGTTCAATCAAAGTACATAAAAGAGTTTTTAAATGAAAACTTAAAATACTGAAATACAGCATTCAAATAGAGAGGACTTCAGGAGTTTACCAAATCTCAAAAGAGTTCTAATGTTCTTGCCATGATTAACTAATTGAGACGATTGTCAAGTTCACCAACTCCCATGTTACCTACACAACTACCAAAGCATGGAATTTCTAAAGTGATTCCCACATATGTAAAAAAAGAATTACAACACACCGCCCTAACACAATTAGAACTGTAAAATGAGCTCCTTTAATAAGATTTGGTCCTAGCCTATGTGGGTTGGGGTCAAAAAAGCCCTGGCCAAAAAACTCTTTATTAAAAAAGTTCACAGGACTAAAAATCCCTAAAGCCTTATAGGCCAGGACCAGCCCATGAACTTTTCTTTTTACAAAATTTAACGTCCAGAAACATAATATCATCATACAAGTAATCACAAATCATATGTATTTTTTATCCAGCTTCCATTTTATCTTTGTTAGTAATAACTTATAACCATAATTGATTCATGTATAATTATATTTTTTTACCAATAAAATTAATTTTCTGCTTCTATATTAATTAGTTTAATAATAATGCTTTTATACAATTATTCCTTAATTTCCAAATTTTGTTTTGATAATTTTTTCATCTTAGTTTTGGTTTCTTAATTTTGGTTTGTAAATTTAACGGTTCAGAGATATCCACGTAAAGGTTTAAAAGTTAAAAAATTTAATTTAATTTGTAAAATTTTGATGGACTAACGAATTTATTTATAGATGGTAATGTATTTTGTCACTAGTTTAAATCAATATTCGATTAAGATTTGTGATCAAAATTACATTATTTTTAATTAGTGTGAAGATGTTAAAATTTTGACTTAATAACTTTTTAACTTTTTTAATTTTCCAAATTTAATAAAATTAATATTTATTATTTACAAAGTTATATAATTCTTTTTAAAAAAATTTCATGAAACGTATAATTTAGTCATTTACATTAATTTATATATTTTTATTTCTTTTTCATATATTTTATATTATATTCATTTGTCCTTTTTATTAGTTTCTTATTAAGAGACATTGATGTAATTTATTTATTATTATAATTTTTATTTATTTTATATGTTAATAATTAAATAAAATAATAATTTTAATTTTAGTATTATAAATTATAACATTATATTTATTTTAAAATATTGTATCTATTATTTAATTATTTTTTATCACGGCTCAATTATGATAAATAATTCAATAAAAACGATCTCTGTTAGATAAAGATAAGTATGATTTTAAAATATTAATTTAATCTAAAAGGTTAGAAAAAAAATATGATTTTATAACCACTAGGATTACATCTAGATATTGTATACTAACATATATGATATCTATAAGAATTTTGCTTAACAAGGATTTTCACTAAAAAGTTAGTTCTTTTATTATGTGAAATTAATTTTAAATTTTACAAAGTTTGTGGTTTAATTTTTTAATGTATATATATCTATACAAAACATTCAACAAAAGAATTTTATATGACAAACTATAAAAAATAAAAATTTTACACCGATATTAAAAGTTCATCCAATCAGTAGATTTGAATTTAAAATCTATCCATAATTAAGATTTCAAATATTTATATAGATATCAGAATTCGATTATTGAAAAATCGAATTTTTAACTGTATTACTTTTATAATTTCTTTTTTGAAATTTTTTTCATTTTCTTTTAAATAAAAATAATAATAAAAATTTTCTTTTTTAACTTTCCAAAATAATAAAATTATATATTTAAAATATACTTATTATTAAAAAATTATTTTAAATAAGTTTTTATAAAATCAATATTTATACATTTATATTTAATTAAAAAGATATTAAATATCTTGTAAATTTTGAAAATTATTGAACTTGTAAAGTAAATAAAAGAAATAACTAAAAAAACATTAAAAGTGAACTAATTTTGTTTGGGGACATCTTAACCCTACCCCAATCCACTTTATGTGGAGCTTTAAGGATTGAGACTTTTAAAAAGCTTCCTATGGGGCTAGAAAATTGGAGCTTGATTTTAGAAGGGATTAGAGTCAACCCATGGACTAGGGGCTCAAATGACACTTCTAAACACAATTGACTGGTTGGTAAAGTTAAACGATGAAATAACTATAGTTCTATTATTATAAGCTGTAATGAATAGAAGGGTACCAAAGGGGTGACATTAGTCATGTTCATTCTCATTAAGGAAGCTTTTGTTACTTTTGCTCAAAGCTTTTCAGCAAGTCCTCATTACCAGTAGTCATTACATGAACATTTCCCATTAACAAAGTGATGGAAACGATTAGCATCCCTGACTATAATTTCCCTCTGAACTATTTTTGATATGTATTTGGTAATAGTATGACAGTCAACACATACACGAAGATTTTTTGTGATCCTAATCAAGCTTCCATATGGAGTGCTTAAAAGACCAAATGCAATGGCTAGTCTCTCACTGTGTCCCCAGAGTAACTTAACCTTCATTGGCTCATTTACATCACGAAGAACACAACTAGTATCAGGAATGTAACCTTCTGCCTCCACCTCGAGTCTCAAATTTTCTAATACTAGATAAATATCTGACCAACGAGGATGTGAATCGTCACTAGCAAAAAATGTGTATACCCGATTCCCTATTTCTATCAAACTATATCCAGGTACCTTTTTTAGACCCTGCATCCTCATGAGGCCTCGTATGTAATTCACTGATTCCCATCTTCCTGCTTCAGCATAAATATTTGATAACATGACATAAATTCCAGAGTTCAAGTAACCTAAGGAAATTAATCTATCTGCTATCTGTATCCCCATGTTAATATTCTTATGGGTTCTGCAACCGCTGAGCAAAGCTTCAAACACATCTGTGCTGGGTTGGAAGGGCATTTGTTTCACCAGAGCATCTGCTTCCTTGAGGCGGCCTGCTCGACTAAGAAGATCCACAACACAAGCATAGTGTTTGTCCTGAGGCTTAATATTATGATCCCGTTCCATACAGTTGAACAAAGCCTTACCCTCTTCAACAAGGCCCGAGTGACTGCAAGCTGTTAGCAAAGAAATAAATGTTGTTTGACTTGGCTTGAGACTTTCCTCTATCATTCTATCGTATAAAGATAGAGCACAATGCCCAAGACCATGCATTCCATAACCCATAATCATAGTGTTACACAGTATAACATCTTTTAAATGGAATCCATTATTGAATAACTTCTCAGCAGAGCGAATTTTACCACACTTGGCATACATATCAAGCAATGTTGACATATTAACTGCATCAAATGCATAGCCATGTCGGATCAAATAAGCATGGACACTCCTTCCTTTCTCGAGGGATCCTAGGTGGGCACAACAATGCACAAGGCTAACAAGAGTGACAGAATTGGCGGGAACTTTTTCTTCTTGCATTTGACAAAATAATTTAAGGGCATCCTCTGCATAGCCATTTTGAGATAAACCCACCAGCATGGCAGTCCATGTAATTACATTCCTTTTCTCCATTCTTCCGAAAACAATAGTTGCTAGCTTTATGGCACCACATTTAGAATACATGTCAACAATTGAAGTGGACAAAACTATGTTCGATTCAATTCCTTTTCTTATAATACAAGCATGGAGGATTCTTCCATTTTCCAAGTCAGATGTTTGAGAACATCCTCGAATGAGGCTCACCAAGGTCCCAGAATCAAACCCAGAACCACTTTGGATTAGTCTACGAAAGAGTGCAAAAGATTCAGGTATCAAACCATTTTGAATATATCCTGAAATCATAGCATTCCACGAAATCAAACTTCTATTGAACATGCCATTGAAAACCAAAGCAGCAATGTCTGTGTCACCTAAATTGCTATACATATCAACCAACGAAGTAAGCACAAATACGTCATTCCCCATGCCTAAAGCAATGAGAACACCATGAGCAGAGGTTCCTAGTTTTTTAAGTCCACTCTCTCCACACGCTTTGAGTAAGCTCACCATTGTCACTGGACTCGGCCTTAACCCACCACCAATCATCGCAAGGAACAGTTTAATTGCCTCCCTGAAGAATCCCTCATGCACATAACCACCAATGATAGAATTCCAGCATACAATATCCTTTTCCGGCATTCCATCAAATACTTTTCGCGCATCATCAAGATAACCACACTTGACAAAAAAGTTAACAATCGAACTACCAACATAGGGATGCACATGAAACCCCCTTCGAAACACTGTCATAACTATTTCCATACCAATTTCATCATCCAACAAGCTGGTGCATGCCTTGAGAGCAAACATGCACGTGTAACTATTGATTTCTAAATCACCAGACACCATACTTTTGAACAACTTGGGAACCTCCACGTGTTGCTGGTTCCTCAGTAACCCAGCCATCATGGCATTGCAAACAGCTGTACCTTGTAAAGAACATTGATCAAACACCTTGCGGGCAGGGCAAATAAAACCCAAATTAGAGTAGACCCTGATGAGTTTTGCGGCAAGATAGTTTTCAGTTGATACCCAATTCTTAATAATCTGAGCATGGATGGTCTTGACATGGATAAGGGTGTTTGAGAATTGATGCAAGAGTGAGTAGAAAATTGAAAGAGGTTGGTTGAATGGGGCATAATGAAGAGAAACAAGTGTTGGGGATGGTGCAGAGTTGCACATACACCTGCAGTGGATCCTGGTCTTCGCAAATGTGTCTCTGAGATGGAAATATAATAAAGGCATCAACAAACCATAAATGAGAAAGAAAATTTTAGTTAGAGTTCAAGTTAGGCGCTCTGTTAAACGACCTACTTTTTAGTCAAAAACAAGTATATATCACGAACTTTTAACGAAAACGATATATTTACTCACAATTCTGACCTAGTGTTGCTCAATGGTTGGTCCAGATAATTATATTTTTGAATTATTTTTGTACTGACGTGAAAATGAAACGTGGGAAGAATGAAAGCGTGACACAAGTGTTTTAAAGTTTCGACTTTTCATTCCTTGTTCGCAAAACTTAGGTCATTGAGCTTGGTTACATAAAATCTCTTGGTGGCGAGTTTGTTCTTTGTTACTTCCTTCTTATCTAGGTCAAGAGCGAATCCTTTTAGCTTTGTAGTGCTTTGTTTGGAGTCACGACCTCATTGTTCGATGGTAGATTACTTTTCGTTGTTGGTCATCCTTTTTCGACCAAGCATTGTTCCTTTTGTTTGTTGTGTTACTCTATTTTGGGTTAGACGTTTTTTTATACAAAGCTCATGAACTTGCTCAATGTAGTCATTGTAGGAAGATATGTGTGTTTGTATGGTAATACTAACAATTTTGGTGATTTGTGTATATGACTTATAAGGAATATTGTTTTTGTAGTTGTCATTCTCCCATTGTTGTAAAACAAAGTTACTTTTTGCTTTAAATCAAAGGTCAAGTATGGAACAAAAAAACTTTTATTGAAAACACACCCTTTGATTGGTGGACAGGGTAGCACGATTCCGTTAAGATTGGTAAGAATGTCTTGTCTATGTTATGTGGTAGATGGGTTGAGAGGAGGGTGACTTTTCTTTCGAGAACAAAGTTGTTGAATTCAATTATTAGATGTATGTTTAGGGTTAGGCGTGAGTGGTGGGAGAAAAAATTGATTTAAATAAGGTTGGTGTAGATAATGAGTCTAAAAAGTACTTTAGTTATGCAAAAGTTGATGTTAGTGTCACATGATTTGTTGTTGGAAGAACATCCAAATTTTCCTATAAAATATTTTTGTAGGATTTATATTTTGATAAGAATATCTAAGTATTTGCTGCCAAATCGTAATGGAATAGTTTTTCTGATTTTTTTAACATTCTTGACAACTTACCGTGTGTTGGTAATTATAATTGGAGTAGTTTAGTTTATGTGGAGAGTTTATACATGCTTCAGTAACATTGAAGAATGAAAAAACCAAAACTCACTTCCATGTTGGTTGCATTTACTTGTTGCAGGTAAATGATGTGTATGTACTTGTGATTTAAATGAAAATTTTTTATATTGTACGATGCTATATGATTAGTTGTGTTTTAGTTATGGTTTTGTGATCATTTTGTAACTTCCAACCAAAAGTACAATTTTCGAATAACTAAATTTCTACAATAGTAAAATTGGATTAATGTAAAAGTAGGTGATACTAGGAGTGCTTTGGGAAAGGATGCGGGAGTAGTTATTTTCTTATTGTTGTATTTATTTTATATAATTTTATTCCCTTAATAAATTGTTACTTTATTTTTCAGGTTGTTGTTGCGTTGGTATGTCCAAAGAAGAGTTGTGTTATTCCATTGTCAAAGTAGCATTTGAAAAATATGGTGTTGGATTTAAAAAACAAAATAGGAAAGACAAGGAACACCTCATCCGTGTTGTACATGAATAAGAAAGGGTTATTTGTAAACTCGAAGTTTTTGTTCGTTAAGTTATAGAAATTAGTTGAAGAAAGGACTAAATATAAGGCACAAATAATGTGGAGAAAGATGTTGGTGGAAGTGTTGATGAGAGTGAATTTCCTACGGTAGACAATATTTGTTGTGGTGATGCTATGTCGGTTGAACATCACCACGACAACATGCTGGTTCAAGATGAAGTTCATAGAGTAAAACAATATGTATATGCGAATGAAGATTAGACTACAAATGTGGTTCAAGAGTCATGATATTAGAACCTGGGAGTGGAAGAGACTGAAATATATACAAAAAGATAACATCGTTGTACACTTTAGTAGAATATTAATTTGTTAAATTGTGTTTTTTACACATTGTTGTAAAGTTTAGTGAAAACATTTGTAACCGTAAGTGATTTTGTAAAATTTGGCATTACATTAATTTTAATTTGTTGTGCAAATTTCTGTTGTTATCAATTGTATATGAGTTTTAATTGAAAATTGGTTTAAAGATGTGCAAATCTTGTTCATCTACTCAAATTATATCATGTTAATGTAAATGTGAAAAAAATCCAACAGAAATACCAAATTTTTTTGTACATTGCTTTATACTTATCTTTACCAAATTTTTTGAACATTGCTCTATACTTATCTTTACCAAATTTTTTGTACATTGCTTTATACTTATCTTTACCAAATTTTTTGTACATTACTTAACTTTGTTGTGTGGTTTCATAGTTTATGTGTCAATAAAATGAGGCTACTAAAGCACTTTCTATTCAAATAAGCCAAATGTTTTGTGGAAGATGGTCATTGATTATTTTTCATGAACAACATCCAAATGTTTTATTGAATTCTTTTGAGACTGTACAAAATTATGTGCATTGCTACCCACTTATTTTGTCTATGGTGTCCACTTATGTTGCAGTGTTGTTTTTTAGTTTTTTTTCTTTTAACAATGAAATTTGACCTCTTTGTGTTGGGATGTGGTGAGTTAGATGATGTATGTGGTAGATTGGAAAGACATAACCTTGCTTGGGGAACGAACCTTGGTTGTATTCAATTGTTCAAGTGTGTACAAAATTTTATGGATTACTACCCACTTATTTTGCCTATGGTGTCCACTTATGTTGCAATGCTGTTTTTCAGTTTTTTTTCCTCCAACAAAGAAATTTGACCAATATGTGTTGGGATGTGCTGACTTAGATGATGTGTGTGGTAGACTGTAAGCACATAACCTTGGTTGGTGAATGAACCTTGGTTGTATTAAATTGTTCAGAGTTTGTACAAAATTTTGTGGGCTGCTACCCACTTATTTTGCCTATGTTCTCCACTTAGTTGGAGTGTTGTTTTCCACTTTTTCTTTTCCTTCAATCACAAAGTTTGACCTCTGTGTTGGGATGTGGTGAGTTAGATGATGTATGATGTAGAATGGGAGCACATAAACTTGATTAGTGAATGAATCTTGGTTGTTTTCAATTCAGAGCAGGTACAAAATTTTGAAGGATACTGTCCAATTATTTTGCCTATGTTCTCCACTTATATTGTAATGTTGTTTTTCAGTTTTTTTTCTCCTTCAACCAGGAAATTTGACCTTCAAAACCAAAACATATATTAATATAAATAGAAGAAAAAACCAATAATAAACATTTTTCAAACATAGGGTTGAAGTGCTTCTTGCTCTTAGAATGATACCAAACCAGCACTAAATCAAATGGAGAATGAAGGAAAACAAAGTTGATGGAAACTGCAAATATAAAAATTGAAACTGAAATCAAAGAAAAAGAGCATTTCCCATGAGCTATTACCGTGAAAGCATTTTAGAATCCGAACAATCAATGCATAAACTGAGTTGAATGCAAATGAAATAACTTACAGATACGTAAGGCGTGGTATCGTGCTCAACCAGTTAATTTGGACCTTTATATAAATTTGGGTATTCAACCAGTTAATCAACTTTCTAACTATCATGGTTTTGGTGGGATCTGCAAATGATATTCACAGTACACTTCATCAATTTTTTCAACTAGCAAACGAAGACAAAAACGGTTGATCGAGAAAATTCTATACCACAAAAAAGGGTATGGATGCCTTGGGAATCCTTGCTATTTCCTTCTCCAACTCTTTGTGCAGAAGTTCCATGATCAGTATCTTCTCTTTCTCGGCACCTCTTTCCTGTAATGATTTGTAGATGTTCATAAGCATTTTACGCATATAGTGAATCCACTACAAGAAAAAATTGAATTACATACAACCAAAATTCATATATAACACTTAGTTACATACAGCTTATATACGGACAAAAATTCATATATAAAACTATGGTAAATAAGTTATATACGGATATATCCGAATATAATTTATATACGAATTTTTCTGTATGTAATTAAAGATGTAATTACATAAAGAAAAATCTGTATGTAACTTTATGGTTTTACAAAAAAATAATAGATTATCCTAATTTTCTATTCCTTTTGCGGCCATAAACTAACATGAACCAATAGCTTGCATATGTCAGATTCAGTCATTCCCCATCAATTTGATATAACCCAATACATAAGATAACATAGGTAACATCATACATAAATCAAGAAGCACAACTGGGATTAAAACAGATGATACAACCATGAATAGCAAAACCCTATGAAAATAGTACACCTCATCATTATAAAACTATAGATATTTGTATGTTTCTTACTCAGTCTATGTTAAACAAAACCAATACCGCATGTTAAACAATAACATAGCCTTAGGGAAACAATAGTTGTAAGTTTTCAGAAAAATAAAAAGTTTAGTTTCATACCTCTTTTGCAGTTTTCCTTTCTTTCTCTCTGTTTCCTGCACTTTTCCTTTCCTTCTCTCTGTTTCCTGGTTGCACCTTTCTCCGTGGTAGAGCAAGCTCTGGAGATATATCATACTTGTTACTCCTTGTATAATAAAAGTCCAACCAACAAATATTTACCAATACTTACTAAAGAAAGTATTCATATTTAGTTATTCAAACAAATGTATATATATATATATATATATATATATATATATATATATATATATATATATCCAATTTAATCAATTCAAATAAGATATAAAATTTCAATAAGAACAATTAAAATGAAAGAAGCCATCTCCTTCTATCACGTGAAAATATCAAATTTCCATCCATTCAATTATAAAACATTAAAACAACACCAACTCTGGAAAGTCTCACCAAACTTAATTTGTCTAAATTTTACATAATGCTATGCAATTCATCCATCATTATTATTATTCTTATTGTAATTTTTATTTTTATTATTATTTTATTAATTTTTTAAAAAAACAAGATAAAAGATGTACCAATCAAAATTGTCTTTCACGTAAAACGATATAATAAGTTTTCACTACTTTAAAATATAACTTAAACATTGTATGTAGCCCAAAAGAAATTTTAATGAACTTAATTTCAATAATTTTGGTCTGCACTTATTTTGCTACCAAGGCCACTTCTGATTTCAGTCACCAACCACCAATTTAACACCTTAGATTTTAACTATCATGTTGGTCACTGTTCAAAAGTGGGTGTGATAATTCTTTATTTCTCAAAGTTAAACTCTAACCAACTCGTCATCACAGACATCTAATCTTCAATACTTAATACAGGATATTTGGTTAACCATGCTGCACTTAATAGCCACATCAAAGACTAACCAAGGAATCATTCCTTACGTTCTGCATCTTTGACTTAAAACATAAACCACTCACTACATTTTAAATTCCAATCCAATTAAATACACTCACAGTCATATTATAAACAAAGGTGCTTCTTCATTATACACAATTAACACTAAATTATATATATACTAACCTTATCTCATAAAATTTCTGCACAAACAAATTTCAGACATAATTCATCACTACTCCAATACGTTTCAGCAGTTCCTTGACTACATTATAAGTTAGAACGTGTCTCTTCCCCAAACTCAATTCCCTAATCAATATTATCTTTCGACCATTGAAGCATAGATCCAGCCGAAAACAGAATCTGATTGCATACAAGCTACTGCCCTCACACGTCCATTAGAATTTCTTTCCTAAGTTAGTTTCCAAAACCAGAATAAGAAGCTATCAATACTACAATCAGATTTCAAATCAGATTAAGGAGTTATTATTCCAGGAGAGTTTGCTTTCTATATAGATCAAGTTTTGACACACATAAACGTGACTAGGAAGGGGGAGGACATGTTCCGCTCCACCAACATAAACAAGGAGGAACTTATGAACTCAAAGGTTAACGTCTAAACATAACTAAGATCCAATCACGTTTCCAAGACTAATTTCAAGAGGTTTTCATCACATAATTCAGATTCCAAACTAGATTCAAAGTGTTATACAAGAGAGTAGCAATTCTACCTTATATCAACTAAACAAAGGTCTATCCATCAAAGGAAGAAATCTGAAATTTTGATCTAGAAAGGATGAAGAACCAAGGAGAATAAGGTTGTTCTGAATGGTAACCAAATTCCATCTAGCTAATGTAATAGTCAATGATTGAAAGGCCACGGTTTTATCACCGTGAGAGTTAATGAATGAGAATAAGAGAGAGTTGTTCTACCAGCACAAAGCAACATATAAACAATCATTTTGGGAACAAAAACAACAACCTTAACGTGATAATTGAGAAGCCATACTTAAATCTAATTCATGTACATGTCCTATTCTTAATTTCTTATCTTCAACTATCTACCATTTTCCACTGTGAAAGTCTGGTCCAACTTTATTTTATAACTTTAAGGAACCATTAGTACACCAAGAGGAAACGGACAGACTTGACAGCAAGGATGCGAGAAACCGACTTTGGTCCATGCTTTCAATGAATAATGAAAAGAAAAGACAACAAAAGGGGGAATGGCTAACTCTGGCCGCATTCGGTGGAATGAAAGAGTAACCCAATTATTTTATATTTCCAGTAGCATTTTAATAATTTCCTGGTTCATGAAGATGCACTGATGGGCACATCATGGTTCATGAGTCACACCAAAATCTGATCAAAGTTATGTAGCTGTTAGGGAAAATTTTACAACTGAAACTGCTTCCACCAATATAAGCAAGTCCAACACATTTGTTTAGAAAACTATTTTACCAAGAAGCATGGCTTACAGGATAATAAAATAAGATGGCTCAAAATAAATATGGTGAAATGGTTAATTTCAACAGAAAACATTTTAAAAATCTGCACTACAAGTTCCCACATTTGAAAACATTTTAAACGCGTATACGGTTAGTTCCCACATCCTTTCTTAACAACCGAAAACATTTCATTCATCCTCTTCAAACACCTATTATACAAAGGTTATGTTCCTTTTCAACCTATTAATACAAAACATTCAAACTCCAATTATCGTCGCCGGTCATCGCCTCGACGTCCTCCACCGCCACGACCAAATCCACCTCTACCCCTAAAACCGTCACCGGCGCCGCCACTCCTGAAACCGCCACCGCGCCTACCACCTCTAGGGGTCCCATTGTTTAGTTATCAGAGAATACAGCTATAAAGGTTTGCCAAGACAATGTTTGGGGCTTTAGGGTTTTTATTCTGATGCTGTGGTGTGTTTATGGTTTTTTATGATTCAACTTTGTTGATGATTGGAGATGAACAGAGGCGTTGAAGGCGGTGGAAGATCGGAGAGCTCGTGTTGCTCGGTGGCTTCGAAGCGGAGAGACAGAAAAGGTATTTTCACATCTTCACTATACAGAGCGTGCATTGGAGTGTGCGTGTGATAATTGATTCTCTGTTTTTCAGGTGATGGGATACGGCAAGGCCATGTTTATGATGCTGGAGTTGGGGATGAATGATTGGCAAAGAGTACGCATAACCAAATCATGTATATCCAATATAATTACATGCTTAATACGAGCAGACAAAGCCAGGCATTACCAAACCAACACAAAGCATATATCAACCCAAATGAACGCAGATATCATCCCAATTATGAGTAGATCACAATCATCTACCATTTATAGTTTGTGAGCCACAAAGCTTTAAGAAGAAGAACTTACCTTCTATCTTTGCGTTCAAGTTTTTTTTCTTGAATCCTGGTTGATGGTGGCTTGCGAGTAAGACAAGGGTTGGAGTGGGCAGAGGCTAGGCAAACGAGTGAATGAGGATGAAGGTTGGGAGAATGGTGGGTTTCTGTGATGTGCTTAATGGAGGAAATTGGTTTCTCCGAAGGTCTCTCTGTTGAGTGAGTAGAGAGTAAATAGAGAGGAGTTGAGAGTAGTTTCTCAGTGAATGATGTTGGTGCAAAACAAATTGAAATTTTTACTAAAAGTTTTCCTAAAATGTTTTGAAGCGAAACTTATAAGTTTAGATTCAAAGGAATATTGTTTGTGCCCTAATTTATTAGACAATGAGTTGTTCACAATAATATTAAATATTATATAAGAGATTATTGCGACACTCAAGTAGTGGTATAAATAAATTCATACTTACAAGGGATTGTAAATAAAATCTATAATAAATAGAAAAATAATCCATAAAAAAATACTCACAAATAACATGTACATGTATTTTTTATATACGTATGTTAACGGGATAAGTATAAGTATTATAATATCTATATCTTGTATATACATGTACTTGCTGATATTTAATTTACCAAAATATTTTTTTTTATATATTTATATACATAGAAAGAGGAAATAAATATCATAAAAAGATGAATATAAATATTTCTATATTTACATACCGGATAATTATGTATAAATGAGTTTTTTAATTTATTGTAATTTTTTTCAGTTAGTAAATTTTAATAAAGTATATCAAATTTTAATAGAAAAAAATTCTTAAATATTATGAAATCTAAAATTTAAGATAAAAATTATCTGAATAATTTTCATTTCTAAAATTAAAAAAGACAAAAGAATTATTCTTTTTATAGTTAATAATGATATTAAATTTAATATAATCTACTTTTATTTAAAAACACATATATATTTATATTTATATATATAATATCATATTATTTTTAATTTTATAATAAAAAATTAATTGGTATTAAAATCATAAAAAAAATTATCCTAGATATGTTTAACCTGTTACTCGATAAGAAAAAGGAAGATAAGATAAAAAATTTATATTATTGGATTTAAATTTTAAAATGTAAATCAATTTTTTTCTTATGCTTTGTCATTATCATCTTTATGTAAACCGTGACATCTCTTGACAACCTAAACTGAAGTAGATTTTAGTTTTATTTTAATTATTTAGAGTTTTGTGATTTATATTTTCCATCGCGCTCTAAAACATTGTATACAGATATACTACCTAACCTAATTCCGTCTTTCAATGATTTATCCTAAAGTTTGGGGAATTCTTTTATTAACTTTCCTAATTAAATAAAAAAGAAAAAACAAGTTTTACTTACACTAAATGAGAGTCTAGAAATTTAAATAATGAAATTTAAACATGATTTTTTAAAAACATAACATCTTATTTTATTGCTTAAAATTAAAATTAAATAGATCAAAACTTTAAAAGTGAAGAGCTATAAATATAAACTGTTTAAATTAGGAATAATAATATCCATGTTTATAAATTAAGTAATATGATATCTAAAGATTGTTAAATTAAAATTCAATTCGAATTTAAAATGAAATTAATTAAGCTTATATAATAATACTTTATAAAAAGGTATTATGTAAGATCTTGGAAAATTAACACTGTAAACCCTTTTGTCAAATCACAATTAATGCACCCACGTCACTGCTGAGTACCATTAAAATCCACTCACTAATCTGACGCACCACTGCCAAGTGTCAAAATTGGAACATTATGAAATCAGTAGTGGAAGACAGGTGTCCGCGTGTGAGAGAACGTCCGTTTGACATTGGGAGGGGAACTGATTTTTCTGAAACACTCCTTCCCATTCTCTGCATGCACTCTTCTTCTTCCTCAAAACTGACTTCTCATTTCTCCACCTTCTCTCTAAAAAGCCTCCATCTTCTCTCTTCTGTAACTCACCACCCTTTTCTCCGATCACGTTTCAGAAACCGTAGAACCGTTCCCGGTGTCTTAAGCTTCGTTTTGAACCGATCACTTCAACGTTCTGATACTGGTAAGCCTTCTACTTCTTAACCGTTCGTTCTGGCCAGCATGCAAACCAAGTTCTGGTTTCATGAATCCTCAATTTAGTTTCTGAACCTTTGCTAAACTGTTGTTTGATCTGGTTCGTAGAGTAGTTGAGCTATTAAGGGTAGAAGGAGATTTTAGTTCTTTGGCAAACCAATTTCAGTCAGTAGGACGTCCGTCTACACTAGAGGTAAGGGAAACTTATTAATTTAATTGATACTTGTATATTGTATGAAAGCATGATATGGACTGGATGCATGAGATGTATGCTAATTGATTATGTATGACCGATCGCTGTTATAATGAATATGGTATATGTTTGGTTGAAATGTATGTTGATGATTGATACATATGAATATAAAATGAGTTATCAATTTGAAGTATGAACGATTAATGTGAATCATATGAAGTTTGTAAATTGAGATTGATATGAAGTTATAAAGTATGAACTGATATGTTGAAACTTGGTATTTGAAATAGATGAAAATCTGAATATGAATTCCTCCCTATGATAAAATACGGTCGTCATCGTACGGTCTTATACCGTTCGATTTTCTAGTAAATGACTTAAAACGGAATTCTTTCATTCGGAAAGAACTCTGATCGAGAACGAGCGTCCTCGTGTGAAAAACTAGGTTTGAGCGTTCGGCTCAGCCTAGCAGTATATGAGTCTCTGAAATGAAATAATGAAATTATACCTGATCCTTAAAATTAGTAATGCTCGGTCTTATACCAAGCGTTCGTCCTAATGAGCTCTCGGTCTTATACTGAGCGTTCGTCCTAATTAGTGCTCGGTCATCTACCTAGCGTTCGTCCTAAGTAGTGTTCGGTCTTATACCGAACGCTCGTTCTTATCCTTGATTTCCAAACGTGCGTATATAGCGTTTGTTCAAATATTTAGTAACTGTATATTATCGCGTTCGGTCATTGACTGGCAGTCAATCCATTTAAACAAATTGTTCTCAGTATAGTTAATTATTTGTCTTGTTGTATCTTTATCCATTTGGATTTGGTCTAGAGTCTTTGTACCTAAATTATTCTGAACATTGATTGTATATCTCTAAGAGTCGGTTCATTCAACTGATTCGAGTAGAAATGACGTTCGTCATATAAGTATGTGTTGACTTATTCTGATTGGCAACGAGTCTTTTTAAATCTAGTCTTTAGCGTTCGTCTTCGTTCTTCAGAAGACTGAACGTTCGTTATTTTATGCTCTTAAAACTAAAGATGAAAATGATGATAAAATGTAAGATTCTGAAGTGTGAACCTCATTTTGAGTGATTATATGATGATGGAATTTGGACGAGCGTTCCAGGGAGGAACGACTCATATATGTTGAATATGAAATTTGGTAAAGTATGACTGTGGGCATGCTAATGCTGGCTGGTCCATCCTGATGTTCCGTGAGTACTCATCCTCACGTAGAGGGGGTAGGTCATGTGTGGGAACGGCAGGAGGTTCTATTCCTTAGGGGTACTTTGGATAGGACTAACCTCGAGTGGCCATTCTACTTCTTAACCATGACTACGTTCGACAGCCACGTTGTGTAAGTTAACTCCCTGATGAACTGGGAGTTCATCAACTTCTCGACCTCTACTTGAATGGCTTTGCGCTTCTCCTCCCCGAACCGTCGCTTCTTCTGGGCGACAGGCCGTGCCTCCCGGAAGATGGACAATTTGTGGGCCATGACCCCGAGATGAATTCCTGGCATGTCGGCGGCCGTCCATGCAAATAAATCTGCATTGTTCCGTAGTATATGCCCCAAATCGTGTTCTTCGCTTGAGGTAAGGTCCCCGCCAATGCTAGTGGTTTTAGACGCGTCAGTCGTCAAGGATAGGAGTTTGACTTCGCCTTGCGGATGAAGACGCTCGTCTACATTGGTTCGGGGGTCCAAGTCGACTGCCGCTGCCTCGGCTCCCTTCGCCCTTCTAGTTGGAATGAAAGGGGTGACTTTTAGCTCGGCCACATAACACTGTCGGGCTGTTCGTTGATCTGCCCTCACGGTACAAATGGTACCATGCTCTGTCGGAAATTTCATGGCGAGGTGAGCAGTGGACACAATCGGTCCAAACGCATTTAGACAAGGTCGTCCTAGCAGGGCGTTATACGATGTATTCGCCTCGACCAGCAGGAACCGAATTCTAAGTTCAGGTGCCTCCCGACTTGTTCCGAGCCGAGTTCGCAGGTCCAGGTACCCTCTGGTATCTACTCTTTCTCTTGAGAATCCTACGATTTATTCGTTAAACAGGGCGATGAGATCCTCAGATAAGTCCATTTTCTGAAAGGTGGACCAATACAAAATGTTGACCGAACTCCCCTGATCGACGAGGACCTTGATGACATCATACCGAGCTATATTAGCTGTGATGACCATAGGATCATCATGATCAGGGTCGGGTGCATGGAAGTCTGCGTTCGTGAATGTGATGTCGGGGATCGACCGAGATTGTCGCTCGACCATATGAACCGACTTCAACTGTCTCAAATGTCGCTTCCTTGTTGAAGCTGACATGCCCCCTCCGGCGAAACCGCCAGATATGGTGTCGATGCGGCCTCGGACTGAGCGCTCTCTCTCTGTTCGTCGAGGCGGACTGCGCGATCGCCTGCGGTGTCGATCATCTCTAGGGGGTGATCGCTGGGGGCTTCGCCTAGAAGGATCTCTTCGACGAGGAGTTGCGACTCTAGTGGAGACTCTATCCTTGATGTAATTCTTGAGATAGCCTGCACGGATGAGTCGCTCTAGTTCGTCTTTCACCATGTTGCACTCTTCCGTGTCGTGCCCATGGTTCATATGGAACCGGCAGGTTTTGCTACTGTCTGCGTTCTTCGGGGTGGCCTTTCGCCGCACAGTCAAGAGTTCGGCGTGCAAGGCCTCTTCAAGCACCCTCGCCCTTGGTGCATTGAGGGTCGTGTAACGATCGTACTTAGACATCCACCCCGACTCCTTCCGAGGTGTTCGGTCCGGCTTGTAGTCGTTAGTGGATCGCTTCACTGGTTTCCTTGCCTCCTGGCCGGAGATATCCTGATGCTGTTTCTTTCTGGAATTATGGTGGTCCTCGATGCGGATGAATTTTGCAATAGTGGATTGCAATTCTTCCATGGATGCTGGGGGATCAGCATACAATTGTTCCGCAAACTGCCCCAGCCTTAAGCAGGACGATAGATTGCTGATAATGAAAGCAGGAGTGATATCCTTCACGCGCCGGGCCGTCTCGATGTACCGTTGCATAAAAGCTTTTAGGGTCTCATCCTTATACTGCCTGGTATGGACAAGCTCCGCAGCAGTCATCGCCGGTTTTTTATTGGCCGCATACTGCTTTCGGAATAAGGATTCGATTGTTGCGAAACAATCTACTGAATTCCGTGGAAGATTATGGAACCACTCCAGAGCTTCACCCTTAAGAGATAAAGAAAAAGCTCTGCATATCACCGGGTCGTTGTCAGTATAGAATGCCATGGCATCTATGAAATTACGTAGATGGTCGTCGGGGTCATCAGAACCATTGTAACGTTCTAAGGTTGGGGGAGGTTTGTCTGGCATGTTCGCTTGCATAATGGCCTCCGTGAACGGAAGCAGGTTGGTGAGGCGGGCGGAAGTAGGCCCCTTCCTTCCCCCGCCAACAGGATCAGAAGCTTCTCCATGATGACTTACTTCGTTCTCCTCCTGTCTGTTCGAGGCAGACAACTCCGGTGGTGGGAGCTGTGCCCTCATCGCCGCCATCTCCTCAGCCTGTTTGCGTTGGACTTCTTGCTGCTCCCTTATGGTTTGTGCTTGTGTCTCAATCTGTGCCTGCAACTGCTTGATCAAATCACGCGTGTTGAAATCTTCCATTGCTCTGGTGGTCGTTGTTGGGATAGTAAATCTCGGGCCCCACGGTGGGCGCTAAAATGTTTCAGTAGGGGTGTGGAGACCAAGATACGAACCTAACAACTCTGGACTACTTCTTCTCGTAACGTTCTTACTGTGCTGTTTCCTCTCTGTCTTCTCTGCTTTCTAAGTGAAATTGGTTGGGGTACCTGCAAAGGCACTCCGACGCTCAAGTCAAAAAGGAGTGTGATCAATCAGATCAAGAATAATCTCTCTTAATTTTCTCTAGGAGAAAAACGTACCTTTTTTCTGGTGTGCTCTGTGTATTTAAAACAGTAAAATAAACCGTTACCTGACAATTCGGTCTGTTATTGGAGTTGACTGTGTAGAAGTTGTAACTGCTAGATCGTGTGCTGATACTGAGTCAATTACTTCCGTGATTCGCGGCGTTGATTAGCTAATTATGCGTAACTGCTTATCTGTAACCGCATGCTACGATATCACGCTCTGTATGTCGATCGTCCTGTGTGTCGACATGAATAGGCGACTTGTCGTGCGTCGTGCGAACGTTACCTGTCGCGACATTACTGTTTGGTTGTCGAGGACCAAGTGGTCGACGACAATACGCGATCGTACAACATTACGACCTTAAGAAGGCCTCGCATTGGTTTAACTGTCACCAGGTCGCTCGGGTTACCGGTCGACCATTGGAGGATTAGGTATCCTATGGTACAAAAGTGATGATATTGGCCCAACGGTAAGGATGAAGATGGGGTGGGGAACAAAGAGGGATCAGTGTCATGAAGGGATCAAGATTGAAGGTTGGGTGACCGAGAAATGGAGTCTTTTAAGTTAGTTTTGATTAACAGAGGAAAACGAATATAACCATACATTGATCGAACACATACTTCAATCATCTCTCAGCATGCATAAGGAAATCATATCTATGAACATATAGATGAGCATGGGCATGACCAAAGAGTTTTAGGTATACGAGACTTACCTCCGCAGCTTCAAGATGCTTCACCCTTCTGTTCTCCTCCTCTTCCCTGTGATGTCTCTTCGAAAGAATAATGGATCCCCTTGTTCCTTGTACCTCTCCTCCTTATGAATAATGTCTCTTCTCCCTCCTTTCCAGTAAGGTGTCCTCTCCTTTTTTGCTCAGTGTTTTTTTGTCCCCCCACCCCTTGGTCTTGATAGGAATCTCCAATCTTGTAGTGGTGTAAAAGGCAACTTTACAGAGTTGCAAGATGGGCACTCCGTGGATGACAACCCAAAAGAAGGTGAAGTCCAAAAAAAAGATCAAAGCATATCCCCGAATTCGGGATTTTGGTTTTGGCGCATACGAGCATTTGCCTTTACTTTTTTTTTATGTTTATTATTTTATTATTATTTTTTTAAAAATAAAACAAACAAAAATAAAAGACGAACGTCCCACTGTTTAGACGAACGCCTGAACAAGTTCGGATGCCTATGACGAGCATCACCTAGAACGGCCATTCCAACAGGAAAACACATCATGACCGAACATTCAAATGAGAATAAACATGAAGACCGAACGTTCACTAACACATAAACACGACCGAACGTTTCAGATTGAAAACCGAGACTATCCGATCAAGACCGAACGCTAACAACAGACGTCAGGTTGACAATTCTTAAAGAACGAACGGTAAACCTGCGAGGCTGAACGATCACGCAGATGACGAGTGATTGCGCAGGGAAGAGGACGAACGGTCGTACGTCATGTGAGACCGAACGACCGAGTGCTGGAACGCTTGTGGTCACGGATGGCCGTCTGTGATTTTGGTCAATAAAAACGAACGGCTGCGTGCAGGGTAAAGGACGAACGGTCGCACAGGTTAGAGGGCGAACGGTTGAGCATAGGGTAGGAGCCGAACGGCGAACGGTAGAGGATGAACGTTTTTATTTATTTATTATTTTTATTATTATATTTTTTTTTATTATTATTTTTTATTATTATTTCTTTTTATTTTTATTTTACACTTGCGATGAAAATAAAATAAATCTATTAGTCAATCCGAACGAAATTGGATGTTGACAAAGTGGTTGCTGGTTAGTCAAGTGGTGGAAGCTTAAGAAGTGCATAGTTTATTCAAGGTAAGGGAAGCTAGTGATTTAATTATATTTTTCTGTGTTTGGAATTGATGTGTGGACGCTTGCATGTATGAATAATGGTGTGTTTGATTGAATTGTATTCAAATTCTGTGTTTGGCCAAGACATGTGAAGTGGACTAGGGTTTGCCTGTTGTAGAACGTTCTGTCATTTCTGGTTTGGGAATGAGAATATGTGAAAATATGAGTGGTGAGCAGTGTGTAATAGGTTCAGTGGAATAGGTTTAAAATAACTTAGAAATCAAGTTTGAAAGTTTAGAAATTAAGAAAAATGTCTTATTTTGGTTTAAGAAGTGTTATTCAGAGTTTTGCTTTGATTGACTGTTCAGTCGTGTTATGTACTCAGTCATTTACAGGTGTTCGGTCTATTAGAGGTATTACCTAAGTATGACCGTTCGGTTTGATCACAATTTTTCTAATATTAAACTAGAGTTCGGTTTGAGTTATGAGTGTGCAGTGTAAGTTATTCAGGACTGGATTAAGTTCCTAGTAGTCGGTTTCTATAACAGTCAGTTAATAATAGAGTTCGATCCTTTTCTTCTGTTCTGTCTCTTACGAAGCGTTCGGTTCTCTCGGTTGGGTAGTGGGAAAGTGTTTGGTCTCTAACGTTCACATGTCCTCTTTATTCTATGAATGAAAATATAAATGATGAATTTATGTTTAATATGAGAATTTTGGACTTATGTATACTGTGGAAGAGAATTCCAAGGCGGAATGTCTCGTGTATGGTTGTGGAATTGTAAAGTATGAATATGGATATGCTAAGCTGACGTTCATCCTGAAATTTTATGAGTATCATTCTCACATAGAGAGATATTTCATTTGTGAAAATAGCAGGAGGTCCTACCACCTCAAGGTGCCGAAGTAGGTACTATGGGATTAACCTTGGGTAGTAGCTTGATTGGTGTCAGTTACACTACCACAAGTGTAAGGGCGACTGTAGCTACATATTCATACAATCCGGATGGTCAAGTCATAATGTTCAGTTTTATATATATATATATATATATATATATATATATAATGAATGGTGGTGTTCGGTTTGTATGTGACTAAATGTATTCTGTGTTGCATGATGTACCGTTCAGTCTTTGTACGTATTGAACTTGCATGGATTGTATATATGTGTTTATAATTAAATTACGTTAGCTTACCCTACTTTCTTGTTGTCTTGTTTTGTTCGTCCGATTATCTTTTCTTTTGCAATGATCATCCTGTGGATGTGAGCAGAAAGTGATGAGTGTTCGGTGGAACAAGCATTGGAAGGTGAGGACCCTATTGCTTAAGTTAAGGCCGATCGGTCATTGGTTGTGTATAGTTTTAGATTGGACCGTTCGGTCAATAGGTTTAGTTTATCTTTTGTAAACCGGTCGGGTTATATAGACCGTTGTATCACCGTTCGGTTTATGTCTGTATTTTTGTATCAGACTTATGTTGATCTGTAAAGTTTTTAGTTTTATGATTATTTTGGATAACTGTAATATTAAATACTTTACTAACCCTTGATGAACTGATCTACCTTATTATTATTATATGTGATTAATCTATGATAAGTCACTACAAAAAAAACCTTATTTAGAGGGGGTTATTTTGAGAAGGTTATAAAAAACCCCCTCAAATTAACATACTTTTAGATGTTTAATTTAAATTATCTAACTGACAATATTTGTGGGGGTTTTAATTTCTTTCAAGAGAGGTTTATAACCTCTTCAAATAAAAATATATTTTTATTCATCATTTTCTAATTCTTTTACATTTTTCCCTCTAAAAATTTTAGACTAAGTTTCATTTTAGCAATTCTAAAATTTTATTCCCTTCAGATCTAAAACTCATCTCTGCCTAAACCCATTATTTTTCTAAAAGTTAATTTTCCTCTAAAAATCTTCTGACAATTTCTCCCTTCATTTCACCACCTGAACCCTAGTTTCTCCCTTCATTCCATCCGCTCTCTCCCTCTTCTTTCATTTCTCCTTTAGATTGCCCAGTGTTTTCCTTTTTCTTTCAGATTCGTAGTCGGCGGACAGAGCTGCAACGATGGTTCTGCAGACCAGCAGACAGCGGAGCTCATAACGTCACGGTCGATAGGTACATAGTTCTACAACTCTTTGTGCTTTTATTTGGTGCAACGTTTTAGTGGGATATCTTCTTCTCATTCTCAATCATGTTTTTCATGAACAAGTAAACTGAGTTCTTGGTTAAGAGTAATCAGATTTTATTGGAAGGAAAGATAGGCATACCACTCTCATTATTAATTTCACTGTTTCAATACTTGTGTAAGTTAATTAATTATTTAATTAGTGCTAGTGTATATATGCTAGCACGAAATAGAAACAATTGTAATTTGAAAAGTTTTTTCACTTGTAGCCTGGATGTATGGATTGAAAGCAATTCAAGAATTTACATTGTTATGTTTCTTTAATTGGTTTTTCTTATGTGCTTTAATCGCATTTAATTAGCATTGAACAAAATTGAATCCTGCCGTTATGTGATTCGAAAGATAAAGCGGATTGCAGCTTCACTTAGTTCAAACCACCTTGGGTGCGTTGAAAGCATATATGATAATGAAGGAAGGAAAGATTTAGAATCCAAAATCTTATTTTAACTTGGCATGCTCCGGTTTTCTTTTGCAGGATATGAAGCGCCACTTTTAAATGGTCAATTTTCATGTTTGTTTTCTGTGTCCAGTTTGCTACATTTTATAGTAAATAATATGTAATGAGTTTCTCCAGTAATAATACTTGTCTTTGTTGTGAAGGAAACTTGCTGACAAAGTTGCAGCTGCTGGGTATTATGTGGTTGTTCCTGACCTCCTAGAGGGTGACCCCTTTAAGCTTGATGGTTCTCTCGATAACTTACCTGTTTGGTTAAAAGATCATGGACCCGTGGTTAGTTCTTATTATTTTGAGACTGTTTTAATTTGTTGATTGTCTGAAATCAGAAATATAAAATGGTGACATTCTATTATACTTACCTGTTATATATATATATATATATTAATAGGAGAAAGGTGCTGAAGGTTCAAAACCCGTAATTGAAGCCTTAAAAAGTAAAGGGTTTTCAGCAATCGCTGGTGTTGGTTTTTGTTGGGGTGGTGAGTACTAATTGTTTTCTGTGCATCTCCTCCTTCCTTTTAAGAGAAACTATGTTCGTAATTGAGCTCATAGAATCCACTAAATCTATTCTCTCTCTCTGCTAAGGTCGTGGTTGAACTTGCCAAATCCAGACTGATCCAAACAGCAGTGCTGTTGCATCCATCATTTGTCTTTGTGGATGACTTCAAGGGTATGGATTTTCAATGTTTAGATTTTTTTTTCTCCTTAATATATTCTTTCCCTGTAACTGCAATTGTATAATTAACTATTAAGAGGGTCCTTTGTTATTTATAATACTCTATTTCCTTTATCTTTCTTTTCTTTTAATTTTTGGAAATACTAAAGTTACATTGACCTCTACTGTTATATTATCATAATATAGTCATATACATTTACTGCATGTTTGGTATTGTTTTCATGAAAAAACATTTTGTAAACCTGTAGAAAGAATATTTTGAGCAGAAAGCTATTTCATTTGACAGAAAGAATATTCTGCAGAAAGCTATTTCTCAGTAAAACTAGAGTGTGCTATTTAATTGTAATTGTAACTGGCTAACTAAAAACTTTGTCTGAAAGATGAGGAATACCTGCAATGACAATGAATTGTTTTAAAAGCCTGCTTTATGTTTACTCTTCACAAACTGGTGATTGATCATTTTTATGTAGAAAAGATTAATTATAAATTGGTCTAACATGCAACTGTTGATACTCCAATTGCTATACTTGGAGCCGAGAGTGACAAATATTGTCCTCCAGAGCTTGTGAAAGAATTTATATTATTTCACTAAGCTTGTGATGCAAATGAGCCAGACTCTTCTTTGGGAACAAGACAATCATCTGATGGAAGTAACTTTTAGGAAGTTTATGATATTGTTTTAGGATAAAACTATACTTAGTTTATTATGAATTGGGTAACATTTCTTTCTTTGTAACTATTTCTGCAATAGGATTACATTGGTTTCTAGCCTATCCTTCTGTAAGATACAATTGTTTCTCAATTTATTTTTCTAAATTTCTTCCTACTCAGGGATTTAAGTTCTATGGTATCAATTTTTTATTCAGAGGAATCATATTTATTTGGTATTTAATAATTTAAAAAAAAATAAATTTACTTAATTTTGAAATTAAAAAAAAAGAAGAAAAGAAAGAAATTGGTGAAAATAGGTAGTTATTATATATTTTAATAATCATTAAACAAAAAACGATATTATATATTTTAATAATCATCAAATAAAAAAATTGACAAAAAATATAGAAAACTTTTGTGATCAAATAGTTGAAAATAAAGGAGGTTAAAACCCCCCACAAATTAATAGTCAGTAATAGAGGAGGTTTTTACCCTCCGCAGAAAAACCTCCGCAAATTGAACACGATACCAGGGGTCGCAAAAAACCCCCGCAGATAGTTTGTGGCGACTCAAACTGCGGCGGTTTGAAAAACCCCCGAAATTTATTTTGCGGAGGGTGAAAACCCCCACAAATCGAAAAAAAACCCTCCTCTGAATAACCTTTTTTTTGTAGTGAGTGTTATGCTATATTTTGGATGTTACCACTTTCAAATTTAAAAAATTAAAATAAATTCTTAATTCAATTATGGATTCATTCCAAAAATTTTAAAGTAAACATATTTACACCTATTTTAAAAATCACCCTGCATAAAACAATAAATTTTTAACATTTTTTTCTTCTTTTCTAGTAAAAGCAAAAAAAACACAGTACACATATTTCATCGACAAAATACTTCTATTATTATTTTTAATATAAAAATATAACACGATTCAAACCAATACAGTTCTAATTCGATTTATATAAACTATATCCTAAACATAAAGTGCAAAACAGAACAATTAAACAAAAAAAAAAAAGGCAACCAGTTAAGAAACATAACACTCATTATTGTTCCTGAATGATGCCAAAGATCATCAAGAAACTGCTGCCAAACTCGTGTCCATGACCTGAATGAGCTTGTTGGCTATGGCACTTGCATAAACACAAGAACCGTCACACATCTGCACCACCAGAAAATCAATCATATATACTATGTTTAACACACATGCATGTATAGTTAATATTCATTTGACACAAAACCTTGGTATTGAACAGATAGCTGCAGAAATCGCCAATGTGGCCACCAGCAACATGTTGGAGATCGAGGTTGAGCTGATCAAGAACCTGTGAGACATGCACCAAGCAATCTATCTTCTTCCTCTGAACAAGCTTGATTGTTACCTCGTTGTCAACAATGCGCACATCAACCTCTGTGTCTTTGGATTTCCTTTGTATCCAAGAACTTCTTAAGCTTTCATTGTAGGAACCATCATCTGGGTCGGGATTGGAACCATCTTGCCCTTCAGTTTCAACCTTGTGCCTCATCATCACTACTACCCTTTGTTTCTCTTGCCTTTTCTTCTCCACCAATAGTTTTAACTCGTCCACTGTCCTCTTAAGCTCTCTGATATAGTTAATAGCATCTCCCACCACAGATGCTCTATCACTCTTTGGTTCGGTTTCCCAAAACAAAACAGAACAAAATCAATCACTCAGTTCTACTTTCTTTATACTCAAAGACATTAGCTTTAATTAATGCTGGGTTTAAAGATAAGATATTTTTCTCAAAGTATACATTTTCTTAACGTTTAAAACAACCTTTCCTAGAAAAAAGACACGTTTTTAAACAATTGAAGAGTTACTGTGAAATAGAAAAAGCAGGAAAGAAAAATGTCTATAATTTGACAGAATCTCAACAGTATAATTTACTCAAAAATGTTACCTTGGAGGGGTTTGGGATGAGTTCTTTCAAAGCATCAAATTTACTACTCAAATCCACTCTCCTTTGTCTCTCAGTAGTGGTACTGGCAAACTGCTTGGTCCTTTTCCCCCCTCTCTTTTTCCCCACATCTTGAGTGAACTCCACCACCCCATTTCCAAAATCTTGGTAGGCAATTCCACTGCCTTCTATGACACCCCCTCCTCCAAAGGCAAAATCATTTCTCAGAGTTGGGGGAGATGCTTGCAGGTTGAGATGCAAGAAAGGGTCATAGGAAACAGATGAGACGTTTGTGCTGTCTGCTGTTCCCATAGGGCCAGAGAGTTTCGGAAGATTGCTGCTTTGGTTTTCAAAGGTCATTGGCAAGTGGAGAAGGTTGAGGAGATCTGGTGTTGGTGTGGAATAAGGAAATTGGTGATCATGGTGACCCCTCTCAAGTGCGGAGGAGTGAGTGGGGAAAGAATAAAGCTCCTCACATGAACCATGGTTGTTCACCACTTGCACAAACTGGGGGTTCAAGTTATTAACTTGATTGTAAGAGTTTTGTTGAGGGTGTGCAATGATTTCCATAGCAACAGCAGAAGCATCTTCTCCACTGGAATATGTGTAGGCTAAGTTTTCCATCTCAAGGGTGTTTTGGGGCTGCATGCTAGTCACAGACATAACTGCCTCTGATTTTGAAACCATCTGGGAAAAACAGTCTTCTGCCACCATCCCATTCGGATCAAAGCAACTACTTTCTTCGTACATGTTTGGACCACCCAGTGATTTTGATCTTTGCCTCTACAAAGAAAAGGTATAATTAATATAACATAGGAACTAATGCAGCTTATAGAAAACAAAAGGGTCAATAAATTACTGATTTTTAATCTTCCAAAGTTTCACAAAATTTCATAAAAGTGATAGAAGTTTTTCTATAAGAGTGGTTGTGTGGGGGACGTGTAATTCTCTTGGTGGTTTTGAGGTTACACAGACTGTGAAGGCTTTTTCAAGTGTACTGAGCAGATACCATACATGGAATGGTGTGAGTGAGCCAAATGACCAAAAGGGGTCTCATTCTGTTACTTGTTCTGCAGATTCCCGTCATGTGGACCCCACCGAGTGATCTCCTCCTTATTGTTTCAGATGCAGACAGCACCAGCGTGCTAATCTACTCCTCATTGCAAAGATGCTTCAGCTTTTTTATTTTTCTAATATCAAATTTATTATTAGATGGAATGTATGATATTAATATTGCAATATTAAAAACAACAATCACTTTCCTAGCCAATGCCTTATGCATGAGGTACCTACAAGAAAGCAAGAATGTGACACTGTTTTGCCAATCTGCATAATTTGACCATGGGATTATGTTCACCAGTACATGGATCATTTAACATTTAATTTGCATGATTGAGAACAATGGTCCACCAGGATGAACTTAATGTGGCAGAGTGTTTTAGTTGAACAATTCTAGGAGAAATTTGGGATTGTTCTTGAGTTTAATTGTATACTGTGAGTTGCACTGCAACAATAATCACTGCATAATTTGAATATAGGTAGTTGCATGTGTTGGGCTTGAATCTTGTTGTAGTAGACTTAGGTTCACCAGTATTGTACAATACTATACTATGCATAGCTTGTTCTTCCGTGTTGCTTTCACTTCTTATACACTTTGACCTTTGTTCACATTTGATCGTGGCACCAGGTATGACAATTGCATGAGTCAAGAATCAAACGTAGAGATGTGGATTTCAACGAAATTTGGAATGAGAATGATTTAACGTTAAGATTGATGAAACTAAACTTCAATAGAATGAAAGGCACTATTGATATATGCAATGTTTTTTATTTATTAAAAACTCGAAGTTGGAAATATAACCTTTCCAAAACATGTTTGGGAATATAGTTTTTGTTATTGTTTTGTTAACACATGGAGAATCAATTTATATATCTATATACGATGATTTGTAATGAAATGTACAACCTTTTTGTGATTTTGATCACACATTTAACGAGAAAATTGTCCGAGTTATATTAAAAGGAAAAAAAGGGTTAAATTAGTTTTTAAATGTGCGTCATTTACAATTTTCTTTTTAAACAATGTAAAATTTAAAATTAGTCTTAAAAATACAAAAATTATGAACAAATCTATTATAAGGTTAGTTTGACAACACGTTTGTTCATATTTGAAATATAACATGACACATAATAAGATTGTGACATTTTATGTCTGGTTGAAGTTGTTCCCCTCATTCTACATTCTATAAATATAAATATTTGTTTTCTTTTTTAACTTCCATATTATATATATCTTTGAGAAAACTATCATTTATTCCATTCTGAAAGTTTAGGTAACATTTCTTCTTTTCATATTCTACAAACTAATATATTCATTGGATGATTTGATTTTTATTAACTCAAAAGGTGTTACAAGTCAACAATATATGGATAAGTTTGGGAAGCTGGTGGAAGCATGAGATAATGGATTTATCACACAGATTTAAAGAAGAAACACAAAACAAGTTAAAAAATGGACAAGAAGAACATGTCACCTTTGAAGAAATTCTCCACGATAAAAATCAAGACAAAAGTAAAATATGGAAGACACTTAGTGTTTTGGACGAGAAATTTAATAATTTTAAAATTTTGACTTGAATTATTTGTATTAGATATATTATATATTTTAATCTTTATTAATTTATTATTATTTTTTATTTGTATTTTGGACTTAGGACATATTTTTTCTATTATAAATAAAGGATCTATGTATATATTCAACATAAGGAAGATTAATCTCATACATAGTTTTTTATTATATTCAAGATGATATTAGAGTTTGGTTTTTTTAAGAAAATATTTTTGTTACATTTATCATTGCACCCGCGGCTGCTGGTGGTAATGCCATCTACTATTGTCAGTGACACCATTGTCTAATTGCTACTATCAGAGTTACAGTTTCAAGCGAGATCACACAATTTTGAAGTTGTGGATCTACTCGCTTTCAATCGTGTGTGGTGGCATGTCTCGTATATTCTTAGGCAACAATTCAGAATGTCAAGGTCGTTCTTTTTCCTCTTTTAGGTTCGTTGTGCATGGTTGCACGTCCTGTCTCCTCTTAAGCAGTTATTCAGAGCATTGGGGTTGCTCTTTTCCCTTTTTCAGGTGCCTTGATTGGAGAATCTTGGATTTTTAAGGTTTCTCTCTTGTTCATCAATGGTTTCTTTCGTTATTGTCTCTTCTGACCTCCCTTTTGTCATCATTGCGTTTGACTTATCCATATATGTTTTTTCTCTCATGACAAATATGGTTTTTGTTAGTTTATCTAGAGTCGTGGTGGCTCTTCAACAATGACTTCTTTATCCACTAGATGTCAACAATGCATTCCCTAAGGACAATTTGTAAGAAGAAATTTATATGGAGCAACCTTCCATATTTGTTGCTCAAGAGAAGTCTTCTAGGATGATATTTCGTCTCCTATGTTGTCTTCGCAAATCATTAATAATTTAGTGTGACTCGAGTGCAAAAATAGATATTTTCACTAAATTTTTATTGATTATAATAGTAATAAACTTGATACATACGATTTGTATGTACCAACTTGAGGGGAAGTATTAGATATATTATCTTTATCTTTAGTTAGTTTGTTATTATTTCCTATTTATATTTTGAGCTTAGCCTATATTTATTCTATTATAAATAGATGACTCATGTGTATATATTCAACACAAGGAAGATTAATCTTATACATAGTTTTCACTATATTTAATAATTTGTAATTTGTTTTCATTTTTGAAATAGTTTTTTTTGTATGGAGAGTAATTAAAATATCTTAGATTTTAATTTTTTTTTTTGGATAAAACAATTCAATTTTATTTTATTTTATTTTAAGTCAAACATGTTTATTCTTAAGTTTGAGTTGAGTTACCTTGATTTTCGATATGGAACGACCTTTGGCTCGACCTTTGGTTTGCACTGACTGAGCTCGACTTTGGTCTAGACAGACTCGGTTTGACTTTTGACCTCGATCGGCTAGACTCGACCTTTCCCTTAGATCAACCTTCGTCTCGGGCTGACTCAACTCGACATTCAAGTCAGACCTACTTGATTTGACATTTGCTCGGCGCTCACTCGACTCGAGTTGATCTTCAAATTAGACTAAATCGGCTCGACCTTCAACTTTGACTAAGTTGACTCGACCTTTGATCTAGGTCAACTAGGCTCGGGCTAGATGTCGAAATGATTGGGCTTAACCTGAAAATCGATATGAGTCAATTTTTTGAACTTGTTGACTTTTTTTCATTTGACTAATGAGGAATTTCACAACTTGTGGGATTTATATTTCCTTCTTTTGTTTTAGTAAATTTCAAATTTTATTACTTTAATTATTTAAAATACTTTTTAAAAAATTTTCATTTTCAATTTCGTTTTAATTGTCTCACCATATAAGTTATTTTACTTCAAAGAATTTTAAATTCTCCAAATAAATGAAGTACTCTTTTAAAGTACCCCATTCAAACACAATATTAAAGTTGTATAAGAAAATAAATTTGCATTCAATCATTCAAGTATAATTTTTACAAGAGATGATGTTTTTATGTATAGACTTAGAATTTTGTCCACAACTTTAAGAAAAGAGTTTCAAGTAATCTGAACATATATGAAAGAATCCTAAGTTTGAATACAAAAGTAATGATGATACTTAGTGTAAATACACGTCTAATTAAACAAGCAAGTGATCACACTTATGTCTCACCAATATTATGATTAACACAGTTAATTTCCTAATCTTGTTTAACAGATGGATAACCCTTAAAAGATTGAGAGACAGATAAAACATTCCTTGATTTGAGAAAAAGACACGTGAAGTGGTTACAACTTTCATATACATTTCAAAGTCATATGTGCATATAGTTACGTATGTACACAACCTTGAAAGTGACATGTGAAGACATAAACTCTTCATATTTCTTTTGGATTTCCTCTTCGATATCCAAACACCATATAAAGTTATTAGAACCATCACATATACTTAAAAATAATATATAAAAACTACCGGATTGTTGTTCCTAACTCTATTTTCTTTAAAAGTGGAGTTATTAGAAACATTGAGACAGGAATTTTTAAAGATAATTTTAGTCTTGTGATCTAGTTTTTTCTCTTACCTTTTTCGAGTTTTAACAAATAATATCCTAGTTATTTTAAAACATTGTTTAAGTTCTCTAGTGCAGAATTGGTGTTGGTATCCATATTCTCAGCCGTAATTTCTTAAAATTGTTGTACTAGTTGACAAATTCACGAACAAACTTAATTTCTCTAAGCGTGTATATTCATTGCTATGAAGAACTTATTTATCATGTATTGTGCAAGTTTTTTAAGGATAGAACAAAAACTTATTTGATTTTTTAAAAATCTAAATACTCTTTTAAATATACCAAAGTTAACTTGGGATATAAGAAGATAAAAGACAGAAAAGAGAGAAGAGTGAGTTGTATTTTGGATTATTTATTTTAATAGGTGGATGAGTGATTTTATGATGGGCCAAAAATCCCTAGATTTGTGGAAGAAAAAATCCAGCAACAACTCAGTGTTCACAACCATCAAAACTTGCGGAAGAAGGAAAATAAAATCCAACAATCGGTTGGACCAAGATCTTCGGTGTGGCAGTGAATCACGACAACAATAATAAGGGTTTTAAATTTTGCAACTAACTGTTTGTTAGCTTTTGCAATATACTATCATCTTGTTTTATAACAGTTTCTTGTAGGTAATACAGGTGGATGTTGTTCCAACGTTGCAACATCACAGTTCAAAAATTCCTTGTTGAAGAACATATCTACTTCAAATTGTATACATCTCATTTGCAAATCTAGTCAAGTGCCAGGAGGGGTGGGAGAAGACAAAAATGTCATGTGCAAAGTTGAGGATATTGTCATAGGACGAAACATACAAATTCATTGTAGTTGTGCCACAATTTGAATGATATTTTTATACTCAGTGATTTATTTGTTTAAAATATGTTATGTAGAGAGTTAACTTTCAAGGTACATGAGATAAATTTTTTCAACCGAATGATATAGTTACCATAAGAAAAGGGGAAATTTAAGAAGTGTTGGAATTTAAGAGTATTAGAGACAATTTTCAGATTTATGAAAAGTTACATTTATTCATGAAGAGTTATAACCAATGAAGTGTTACAATTATTCATGAAGAGTTACAATCATTCATGAAAAGTTACATTTATTCATGAAGAGTTATAATCATTCATGAAAAGTTACAATCAAGAAATGTAACTAATCAGAATCTGGTATCTCTTGGATTTGAAAGATGCCTGATCAACATCTATATAAAGGGATCCTGTGCTCTACTCAAAAAGAATTCGGTCATTCTCTTAACACACAAATCAATTCCTGAGAATCATATTCTTGTTTAACGTTAATACTAAGAGTGAGTATCATCGTTGTATTTCTTCTTTGTATCTCAAAAGCGGATTTCGTGGTCCCCTTCACTCTTATAAGGGACGAAATATTACTTTTAGGAAAGTGTGTATTCACGCCTAGAAGATTATATCAAGTCTACATTGTTGTTCATCTTGTTTCCCTAAATTCTTGGAAAATTGTTCCAATAGTCTAAAAGCAATATTTTCTCTAAGATGACAACAATTCGTGAGATGTCTGCAAACTTTCACAAATTAGACAAGTTTGAAGGTGTTGGTTTCCGACGATGGCAAAAGAAGATGCATTTCCTTCTCTCGGCTCTAAACGTGGCATATGTTCTAAGTTCTCCCCAACCCAAAGAAAGCGAAAACGAGACATTAGAGGAACAACGGAAAAGGAACAAATGGGAGAATGATGATTATGTCTGTCGTGGTCACATTCTGAACGGTATGTCTGATCCTTTATTTGACATATATCAATATGTGGATTCTGCAAAAGAACTTTGGGATCAACTTGAAAGCAAATACATTTCTGAAGATGCATCAAGCAAGAAATTCCTGGTTAGTAATTTTAATAATTACAAAATGATTGATGCTAGACCAATAATGGAACAATTTCATGAAATCCAAAGAATCCTAGGAAGTTTCAAGCAACATAGTATTGAAATGGATGAGACATTCATTGTTTCTTCTATAATTGACAAACTACCACCAAATTGGAAAGATGTTAGAAATTCTCTAAAACATAATAAAGATGATATGAATGTTGAACAATTGGCTGCTCATCTTCGGATAGAAGAAGGGATCCGTCTGCAAGATGGTCAAAAGGATTCCAATCATCCTAATTCTTCTATTATTAATGTGGTGGAAGATGAAAAAACAAAAACAATACCAAATAACAAGAAAAGGCCTCATAATTTCCATAAAGGAAAGATAAACAAAAAGCCAAAATTTGGTAAAGAAAGTCAACAAGCAAATTGTTGGGAATGTGGCAAGCTTGGTCATTTAAAGAGGGATTGCACAATCTGGAAAAGGAAGATGGCCAAGAATGGCGGTAAACAGGGTCAAGGCGAGTCTAGCCAAGGCCAACTGAAAAAGGGTAATTGTACACAAATTGCACATAATTCTGTTTTGAATTTTGTGGAGATGATTTCTGAAATCTTCTGTGTGCAGAGTGATGATTCATGGTGGATCGATTCAGGGGCTTCAAGACATGTTTGTAAAGAGCGTTGTTTATTCAAAACTTTTAAAGAAGATGACAATGGAGAAGTTCTTTACATGGGAAATGATTCTATGGCTAAAGTCCTCGGTATTGGACAAGTAGAATTATTACTTAGTTCTGGAAAATCACTTGTTTTAAGAGATGTATTATATGCTCCAGAATTAAGAAGAAATTTAGTGTCTGGAGTAATCTTGAATCGGTTGGGATTTAAATTGGTATTTGAATCTGATAAATTCATATTATCCAAGGGTGGTTGATGAACGGGTCGCACCGCTCACAAAAGTTGTGCATAAAATAATGCAGTATAGTTTACTAGGATTTGACTCCTAGGTCGTCTCTCAAGGACCAATTTTGTGGCGGTTCAATCTCAGATTTTTTTACACAAAGTGGGGGGGTTTTGTAGATGTTTTGTGCGGTAAAATAAATTAAAATTAAAAACAACAGTGCAGAAAACGTAAATGACAGGAATGAAGAAAATACAGAAAAACGGTAAATTTGGAAAACGGTAAAAATGGAATTTAACTTTATAAATTGGAAATGAAATTTTGACAAAATTAAAATGCAAAACTAAAATTCACAATAGCACAGAAAATGAAAGTAATTGCATCCAAAATCTAAAATTGAAAACGGAATTGTAAATGAACTGTAATACGTAGTAGATGAGAATAGAATTCAACAAGATTGATTGGAAAATGCAGAATGAAGATTACAATTAACATTCAACTTGAATTGGAATAAAGAAACACATAACCTCCCCCAGAGGGGAGGAGAAAACCAAAGCCAGAACGTCTGCTAATTTCTACTCCTAAATTCTGATGATGTTCTTCCTTCTCTGCTGCTCCATTTTATAAGCAATCCTCTCACCAATCTCCTCCCGTGAGCATCTCCCTGTTTGTTCAGAATCCTTCCCGTGAGAAAATAGGGTGAGGGCCCTCCATGTTTGTCTTCTTCTTCAGCTGTGTACATTCCAGCACTCTTCTCCCTTCTCAACTTGACTGCTGGACGTGAAACCATCCAGGCCGTGAGTGTGAAGCTTCTTCCGTGTGCTTCTTCTTCTTTGCAGAATTTGCTTGCTGGATCAGTTGTGACAGCACCTCCAAATGTGCGGACCAGCTACTGGAATTGCCCTCTTCAATGTGTTGGCTGTGAAGACCTTCCCAAGCCGTGTCTCCTCTTGCTGCCAAGACCGTGACATCCTCACATGTCCAGCCCCTAAGATGTAAGCTGCTGCCATGGCCATGAACTGCTGCCCTCTCTTTTTCCCACTCATCCGTTTGCACTTCAAAGCTTTCTGTATAAACAAAAACAGCAACTCCAGCGTGGTGGCTTTCTTCCAGGACGTGCAGACCGCTTCTACTCAATCACCATGCTCTCCTTTGCAGCACCGTGCACACCAACTATGGGTCGCTTGGACGTGTTCTCTCTGTGGCTTTGCCGGATGGACCAAGTTCATTCTTCAGTTGCACTTTTCGTGGATACCAATTCCACTTTTCCAATTTTTGTTTTGTGCAAGGCCGAGAGTTTACACATGTGGTCCCTCCATTTTGTTTCTCTTTGGAACTTCTTTGGAAGGAAAATTATCCTGTTGTTGGACCATTTCTCTCTGAACCAAACAGCTGCTGTGTTGGATATTTGAAAGACCAAGGACTCCTACCATGGAAGTTGCTGCAGTTGTGGCAGCAGCAGCTTGAATGTTCTGAACGGGTGGAGATAGTTGGATGGATATGGATGAGCTTACTTGTGGGTCTCGCAGGAACCTAATTGGCAGCCGTGAGCTTCTCTTCTTCTCCCAGCTGGACGTGATGCTAGCTGCAGAGTGAAGTCCAGCCCATCCCTTGGTCGTGAGCTTAGTTTCCAAATGAAATTCCAAAACCAAATGTGGAAGAGCACGGTCAAAGCCAAAAATCTGCACACCTTTCTCGTGAAACTTAATACTAATTTAATAAAATCCAATACTTTCATTTTGGAACTCTGACCGAGATGTGTTTCTAAGCATCCACTAAATGCCAAAATATGCAAAGTGGTTTCTCTTTTAATTGTGCTGAATGCTTTGCCAATATTTTCCAAAAGCGTGAGTTGATTTCCATGTGGCCACTTTCATAAAGCTTGTTAATTGATGGAAAACTACGTGGTCCCCTCCATTGATTCCAATTGACCTTTCCTTTTGTGCTGGATATATTGCCGTGGCCTTCCATAGGTAGTGGCTCCCATGCTTGCCAAAAGAATTGTCATATAGGGCCGTGTAACTTGCTATCTTCCAAATAAATTTAGAAAATCGTGGTTGCACTTTGAATGTGGTGGAAACGTAGATGCTTTTCATGTTTTGCCAATAATGAATTTTCCAATGGGTCTAGCTGTGTGCAATTGAATCAGTAGAGATGTTGGTGCCTTTCTTATTCAATAAATGAAACCATAGCATCCCAACAGAAAAATTAAGTCCTTCTTCCAAATGTCTCAACATATTTACAGAATTTTCCCTACACTCAATAATGTAAATAATTAGTCTCAGATAATTCAAATTAACTAAAATAAGAATTTCTGATCAGATTAAGCTCAATTCAGTAAAATGGGAAAATACTGGACAATTAAGCACAATTCCCTAATTAATTCTAGTACAATAAACTAAGTAAAGTGAAGAAAATAATGATTCATCAGTGGTGTATTTGTTGGACTAGGATATCTTTGTAATAATATGTTCAAACTAAGTGTAATAAATAATGTGAAAGACTCTGTTTATGTTATGAATCATGATTCTTCTTTATGGCATTTTCGTCTTGGACATGTTAATTATAGAAAATTATATTCAATGTCTAAATTTGATTTAATTCCTCCTTTTGATTTGAACATAGAAAAATGTAGAACATGTATGTTGACAAAGATAACAAGAAATCTTTTTCCTAATATTGAACGGAATTCAACATTACTTGAATTAGTGCATAGTGACTTATGTGACTTCCATAATACACCTTCATTAGGAAATAAGAAATATTTAATAACATTCATTGATGATCATTCTCGTTATTGTTATGTTTATTATTTGTTTTCTAAGGATGAAAGCCCTAGAAAAATTTAAACTTTATAAAAATGAAGTAGAGTTACAAGTAAGTGTTAAAGTTAAAAGATTGAGAACGGATAAAGGTGGTGAATATTATGATCCAATTTATTTTCAATCTATGGGTATTATACATGAAACAACTACAGCTTATACACCACAACAAAATGGTGTAGCAGAAAGAAAGAATAGGACCTTAGAAGAAATGGTCAACTCCATGCTGTCCTATTCAGGATTAAGTGAAGGATTTTGGGGTGAAGCCGTGTTAACAGCTTGTTATATTCTAAATCGAGTTCCAATGAAAAGGAATGAAGTAACCCCATATGAACTTTGGTATAAAAGAAAGCCAAATTTGAATTATTTCAAAATTTGGGGTTGTAGGGCAATTGTAAAAGTGCCAGAACCCAAACGCAAGAAATTGGGAGAAAGGGGAATTGAGTGCATCTTCATAGGATATGCTGAATATAGCAAAGCATATAGATTCTATGTAATAGAACAAAATGACTATGTATCACTTCATTCAATTATAGAATCAAGAGATGCAATATTTGATGAAAAGAGGTTTTCTTCAATTCCTCGTCCAAAGGATTTAACTCCTAAAACTAATATTGAAGGTTTATACCAAAACTTAATTGATCAAGGATCAAATGATCAAACTCTTAATCAGAGTGAGGCTTGTACATCTCAACTCAGAAGAAGCAAAAGGGCAAGAAAAGAGAAATCTTTTGGGTCAGATTTTCATGTATATTTAGTTGAAGGTACAAGAGATGGTATCTTAACAAAGTTCTCATATTGTTATAATATAGAAGAAGATCCATTAACATATCAAGAGGCTATAAAGTCTCAGGATGCAGCTTTCTGGAAAGAAGCAATTAATGATGAGATGGAATCTATCTTGGGAAATAACACATGGATCTTAGTTGACTTACCTCCTAAGTGTAAGCCAATAGGATGTAAATGGATTTTCAAAAGGAAAATGAAGGCTGATGGAACTATTGATAAGTTCAAGGCACGTTTAGTGGCACAAGGTTTTAAACAAAAACCAGGAATCGATTATTTCGATACATATGCACCAGTGGCTAGAATCTCCACTATAAGGATATTAATTGCTCTTGCAGCAATTCATAAACTTGTAATTCATCAAATGGATGTCAAGACAGCATTCTTGAATGGAGAATTAGAAGAAGAAGTGTATATGACACAACCAGAAGGTTTTGTTATGAAAAACCAAGAATACAAGGTATGTAAATTGAATAAATCCTTATATGGATTGAAACAAGCACCAAAACAATGGCACCAAAAGTTTGACGATGTTGTGTTATCAAATGGTTTCAAGATAAATAACTCAGATAAGTGTGTGTATAGTAAATTTGATAACAACGGTAATGGTGTCATAATCTGCTTATATGTTGATGATATGCTAATTTTTGGAACAAATTTAGATCAAGTTAATTTGACCAAAACATTTCTATCATCTTATTTCTCTATGAAGGATATGGGAGAAGCAGATGTTATACTGGGTATAAAGATTAAGAGAGAAAATGAGAAATTAATTTTGTCTCAATCTCATTACATTGAGAAAGTACTCAAGAAATTCAACAATTATGAATGCTCTCTTGCTTCAACCCCTATGGATCCTAGTTTAAAGATATTACCAAATGGTGGTAAAGCAGTTTCACAACTGGAATATGCAAGGGTAATAGGATGTTTAATGTATGCAATGATAAGTACAAGGCCAGATATTGCTTTTGCAGTGAGCAAATTGAGTAGATATACTAGCAATCCTAGTCTATCACATTGGCAAGCAGTACGTCGAGTACTTAAGTATTTAAAGAAAACTATTAATTATGGATTAACATATAGCAGTTATCCTTCAGTTTTGGAAGGATATTCTGATGCAAGTTGGATTACAAATGCAGAAGATCACTCTTCAACTAGTGGTTGGATTTTCCTCCTTGGGGGAGGTGCAATTTCTTGGTCGTCCAAGAAACAAACTTGCATTACAGATTCCACTATGGCTTCAGAATTTATAGCTCTAGCCTCGGCAGGAAAGGAAGCCGAATGGTTGAGGAATCTCATGTTCGAAATACCATTGTTACCAAAACCAATATCACCAATAGCAATACATTGTGACAATGCAGCAACATTGGCAAAGGCTTATAGTCAAGTATACAATGGAAAATCAAGACATATTGGTGTGAGACATAGTTATGTCCAAGGACTAATCAAAGATGGAGTTATTACAGTAGATTTCGTACGAACAAAGTTAAATTTGGCTGATGGATTTACTAAGGCATTGGCTAAAGATTCCATTTCCAGAATGACAATTGGAATAGGAATGGAGCCCACAATTAATCACAAGTAAGAGAATCTTAACTTAACGCTTAATATGACATTGAGTCTTAAGTTCAATAAGATTAAATCTCTTATTTGATGATTGAAAGCACAAATAAGTATTTCAAGAGTGCTTTAGATCTGTGATGCTTAGGAGGTTGACTAATTCTTAATTGATTTCTTGAAATTATGTTTTCTCACAGGAACATGTTTACCTAAGAAATCAACCTATGTAAGTGCGAAGTTTGGCCGCTTCAAGAAGTCAAGGGGGCATGACTTTGTTGCACTTATGAATAGATATGGACGCATGGCCCTATTGTGTCAAGTATAATAAGAATATGTAATTTATCTTATATGTAGAGTATCTTCAAGATTTCATTATGCATTATGTTGGTTCAATCGTTTCGACACCAATAAAATTCGAATTCCTGAAATGTGTATTCTACTAAGTGAAAGTTCAAGTCTATGTACACTTTCATTTATGTGTAAGATTGCAATTATTAAATTGATGTTTTGTGTTAAGTAATTATACAATACTCTCAAATGGTGGAGGATTGTTGGAATTTAAGAGTATTAGAGACAATTTTCAGATTTATGAAAAGTTACATTTATTCATGAAGAGTTATAACCAATGAAGTGTTACAATTATTCATGAAGAGTTACAATCATTCATGAAAAGTTACATTTATTCATGAAGAGTTATAATCATTCATGAAAAGTTACAATCAAGAAATGTAACTAATCAGAATCTGGTATCTCTTGGATTTGAAAGATGTCTGATCAACATCTATATAAAGGGATCTTGTGCTCTACTCAAAAAGAATTCGGTCATTCTCTTAACACACAAATCAATTCCTGAGAATCATATTCTTGTTTAACGTTAATACTAAGAGTGAGTATCATCGTTGTATTTCTTCTTTGTATCTCAAAAGCGGATTTCGTGGTCCCCTTCACTCTTATAAGGGACGAAATATTGCTTTTAGGAAAGTGTGTATTCACGCCTAGAAGATTATATCAAGTCTACATTGTTGTTCATCTTGTTTCCCTAAATTCTTGGAAAATTGTTCCAATAAGAAGGAAATATCTTCAGCAAATAGATTGGAGAACTCCAAATAGTTTATATTTATTATATAGAAAATTATTTGGCAATAAAAAACAGTAGAATAATATTAATATTTTAAGCTACAAAATAAAAAAAAATATAATTAAAATATTAATATGGTAGTTGTGAAATGATTGTTTTGTCTTTTTATAGTCTCTACAGTGAAATTTGTGGCTTGGTACGTCAATGGCAGCGGAATTGTAGTAGTTTTTGTTAGAAAGTACTTAACACGGGAAACATTGGAATAAAATCAATCTTATTTCATCAAAACAAATGGAGTTTTGATATAAAAAAGACAAAGAAAACACACTAAACAACCAGACAGAAAAACTAGGGTTTGATGACAGCAACGTAAGGTTGGACTGCAGAACCTATCCACAAACTTCCATCATGTTCTTCCACTTCACTAACAGAGTTAAGCTGTTGTCCATATCTTCCATCCAACACCTCAACAACATTCCCCTCTGCATCAAATTTAATCGCCACGGGATCTGTTGTCCACGGAACCGTCGCTTCAACTTCTGTTTCCTTTTCCAAACCATTGATCCTTCCCCTCCCGCTGTTAAGTGCCACCCAAAATTCCCCTTTTGCGTTCCTCTTTATGTTATCTGGGGAACGCGGAACATGCGCAAAAGTTTCTATGTTGTTGCCGCCGCTCAGCGCAATTTTAAAAATCTTAAAAGTGGTTGATTCCGCCACCAGAATGAAGGAGCTGTCCCTGCTCAGCGCCACACCGTTGGGGAATGCCAAACCTTTCACCAACACATACACTCTTCCGCTACTGGGCACGTATTTCAGCAACCTTCCAGTTCTGTCCCCACTCAGAATTATCGACATGTAGACCCTGTTTTTTTCACAGAAAGCACAACACTGATCACTCACAAAGCATTCGAATTTAAGAAGTTAACATGGGTTGAGAATTTACCTTCTCTGAAATAGGATGCTGCTATCTGTGAAATAAACTTCACCAGTTTTGGGGTGAATGTCCAAGGCATTTGTGAACATAAACGGAACCCCTTCTGCAGAAGTGGCTAACTGCTTAGCCACGCCACCAGCTGGTCCTACCTTGAGAAGCCCAAAGTATGCATCTGCAATGTACAGATCACAAGTCACACTGTTGAATTTCAGACCCAATGGTCTTCCACAGATTGATTCCATGCTTTCGTCTGTTAACCCATCACACACTTTCTTGTCCCTGCATAATCGCATCACAAGTAAGAAAAACACTGAGAATTTTACCTAAACTGTTAGAGTATTGCCAATGTAATACTTTTTAGGATGTTAGAAATAATAACCTTGTTGCCAACTATAGTTTTCTTTAGTAAAAAAATTAACAAATGAAATCTTATTCTATCAAGAAGTGTTAGGGAAAAAGTTTAACACAGTTTTTTAAGATTAAAATATTGGTCAAACTTTATTGAGATTTATAAAATCAGATGAGAGAGTTATTAGTTAAGCAACAAGATATAAATATTTTTTTAAGTTTTTAAATAAATTTTAAATAATAAAAATGTATAATCTATTTGTGAGCCATCGCATGAAATAAATTTTCCAAAAGGTGGGTTCATTGTTAGTCTATTTTAACCTGGTGTCCCCATTCAACCAATTAAATATATTAAATAAAAAGTAGACAGAAATAAAAAAATGTTTATTTTAATTCGTTAAATATTTTTTCTGTTTTTTATTTTTTATTTTCGAAAAATCATGGTCCTACTTCCTTTTTGTTTGATGCTATACTGTCATCAAAATCAATGAACATTAAATATTTTTATTCTATTAATCATTTGTTGTGAAATGAGAAAAACAAACAGAGATAACAAATAATCTAATTGCATTTTGTACGAAAAATATTAACATTTGTATGCGTATTATGAAATCATAAATCTTATTATATTTTTAATTTTTGCATCATTTTTTTAAACGATAAACAAAACGAGAGAAAAGACTAATAACTGATTTTAATTTGAGGTCACAAAATATATATGTTGGCATGCAAATGAAGCATATACTCTCTAGATGACTCTTAGATGGATAGAAGATCCTTCATAACTTTATAGTATTTGAAAAAATAATGAAATTATTGATAAGTATAACACTTAACTAATTGCATTATCACATTTGATTCACTATTTAACATTAAAAAAAACTCATAATTTTCTTTAATATGGTTGTTTGACTAACAATTATTTTCATGTGCACATTCTTTTAAATACATAAAGTAAATGCATTATCTAAGGAGTTTAACTTGTATCAAATACCTACTATAAAAATGTATTCTTAATATACATTATTATGCTTTAAAGTATTTGTTTAGATGTACTTAGAGAGCAACAAAATTTTACGCTTATTAATAGTGAAGTATCATAATACTTAAACACAACTTTTATGGTATTTATTTTCGGAATTGTATCTAAGGTATGCTTTAAGAACTTTTTATCTACATATTTTAAGAAGAAAAAATACTGAAAGTTTTTTGTAAATATTAGTTTTCTGACATGTAATCTCAGAACCTGAACTGCACAGCTTTAAAATTAGTTTTTTTTTTTTTAAGTCATATTATACGTGCTTCAAATAATATTTCTGCAAGTTCTTATAATTTAATTCACATTTCAAAATCTAACAAATGAAAAAAAATCTTTAAGGAGAAAATATTTTTATTTATTAATTTTCTAAAAGCCTTGTTTGCGTAATTATTTAATTTAAACGAAGTTATCTATATTATCCCATCTCTATGAATAATTTTTGTTATTAACATTTGTTATTATCACATCATTTTAGCGGTGATTACCCATCATAATTCTCATCACTAAGGTCATATACATTCCATTATCATCATAAAAGAACAATCATCTTAATAATAATAATATATTATTATTATTATTTCTACAACTATTATTTTTATAACTATGTTTATTATAACTATATTATTATTACTTCTATCCTTACGTATTACACTTATTCTTGTGATCATTATAATTATTATAATCATTATCATCATATTATAATTATCATAATTCATATTATCACTAATGTGATCCTGCTAATGACTATCACCATTATTGTATACTTTTTTATGACAATACTCACTAAATAATTCATAAATTAATATTTATCTTACTTTCTTATACCATAGTTTTATCTACATCCTTATATTTTATCAGATATTGAACAATAAAATCATCTAAACAATATATATATATATATATATATATATATATATATATATATATATATATATATATATATATATAGTACACTTCATTGATTAAAATAAACCATTATTAGTTTGCTAAACTACAAACCAGTACTGCACCATTATATCACAGAACTGGTCCCATATCTATAAGTGGTTGAACACATTACATTATATCATTACCCAAAAAAATTACATTTAACAAGCTCCCATAAACCCTTAGTTAAACAAGTATTTTGTCATAAACCCTTAGTTAAACAAGTATTTTGTCATAAACCCTTTGTTAAACAAGTATTTTGTGGTTGTAGTAAAGATGCAAATTTGCATGGGAATTTTTTCAAGGTTTTTTTTTGAGAAATAATTATTTTTAGGATATTTGAATTTAATTCTTGGACTAAAGAAATTGACAGAGTGATTCATTTATGAGTGGGGTTAAGAGAGGGTGAGGCAGAAGACAGCGATAATTAAATGGAGGAATGAGGGTGAAATTGGTATTGTCCATTCCTAATAAATGAGCATTTGTATAATTGTCTATAACTGAAAACGATGGATAACTATCAACAACAAAAAGAAAATCCTGAAGCTAACCTACACAGCCTGGCTTCCACATCAACTTCTCCCTTTCATACAAAAACAACAATATCAACACCAACACTAAATCTTTATTTTCGGAGGAATTCTTGTTTCTTCTTAATTATACACCTTCCAAACTGTTTTTTTCAACTTCAATTACTTCTAAATAGAACCAATAATTACTTTTTTATTTATTTCAAAACTGCCCTAATTTTCACTATAATGTTATCGTACTTGTTATAGAAATCAACTTTTATGGTTTCTAGAAAAAAACAATTTTTTTTTCCTATTTACTGACACCTTTTAAAGTGGTTTAGGATTACACATATTTGGAGTTTCACACAAGGACATGATTGTTATATAAACTATTACTCACTCCAACTAAATTAAACTCGAAACCGACAAAAACATCTTCGTGTTAGATGATCACGTTTTATAATTCTATTTATGTGTATTATTTATAGGAACCATGAGCATACACATATGGTTTTCAAATAATGCAGTGAAGATAGTGTAAAGGTAAAAAAATGAAAAATATTAAAATAAATTCAACAAAATTCAAAATTTGTCACTATAATTTACTCTATTATATAATATATCAAGCAAGAATCTAATATAAAATTATGAAATAGTTATTGTAGATTGATGATAGTATAACATTATATTGTATTGAATAATATATCACATAAACTAGAATTGAAGTAAGTTTCGTTCACAAACTTGTATGCTGAGAAAGGATTTTGCTTCATTGTTCATAAATAAATAGTTAAATAACAACAACAATTTGTATGCAGATAACATGAGGACTTTCGTTAATGGAACTAACGGTTGTCGTGTCTTTATAATAGAGTATCTCTGATACTCTATATAATATATTTATTTAAAAGAAATAATAAAATTTAACAATTTTAAGTAAAAAAAAATTCTAACTCATTTTCCACACCTATGTTATCCTGTTTTTGACTAATACTCTACTGTATCAATTTTCTTAATTATCTGGACCAGCTAGTGACCACACAGATTTTCTGTTGAACAGTGCTCTTGTGTTTTTTCAGGACATTTCAAATCAAAATGATCTAATTCTCTGATCAAATTGGTTTATGAAATTCTCTTGAGAAAAGGTTAGTTGTGGTCCAAATCAAGAAAAAGAAAGAGGGTGTGCGAGTACCACAACAAAAAAAAAAAGAGAACAAAGGAATGATCAAGAGTATATTATGAGAACTAAGATAAATGTGGCTGAAACTGAACCCTGGTCTTTGGTTTGAACATAGCAGCACCCTCATTGGTCTCAGGTTGGAGACAAGACAGTTCCTTCGCTCTTCAAACACAACATTCTTAAGGCGGGGACCGGTCCTAAGAATAATATTGTTGACAACACACGGCATAGCACAGTGTTGTTTTTATTTTTTTTTCCTTGATTAATATTATTGTTCAGCAGTAGTTGGGTTCATGCAGATGCAATTTGTATGCAGATTACAACACTCATTATAGTTTATCTATATATATACATATACCTGTGTGGAGAGGTAACTGCAAAGTCAATCCAGTGTTTGTTTGTGTCATGCCACTTGAGGATTCTACCATCAGAAACTCCGACATATGGTCCTTTACCATGGCAATCGAAGGCTGCACTTTCAGAACCAAAAACCGAGTGAGGAAGATCAAGCTGGGAATAGGATTTGAGGCCATCTAGAACGGAAGCAGCTTCATAAGAAACAAAATGAGCCACTTGGAAGAGCAGTAGAAGTAAGGGAAGAGTAGATAGGTTCATTGTAAATGTGAGAAAAAACTTGCAGAGGGTGTCCTTCACATGAATAATTAATTTGAGGGTTGTGTATATTACAATGCAGGCACACACACACATATATATAGTATCGTACCTGGACATCCTGGAACATTATGTTAGGTCAAAATCAACATTAACTATAGGCAGTTGGTTGGCTCCATATTTCACTGTCATTTGACTTTGTCCTCTCTCTTTCAGTCTCCAAAATTCAATTCCATTTGGATAGATTCACTCTTTCTTTTTTTACTTCTGAGAGAGAGAGAAGATTAATTAAGAGAATGAGGTTAGAACTTTCTTTTTCCGAAAAGATAAATCAAATGTCGATCAGCAGGTGGTTTTCTTTTTTTAGGTCATAGCCTCAGTTAGTTTTTAGTTTGTGCTATCAGTTTGGTTTGGTGTATTTTATTTACTTCTTTTCATCATTGATTCAAAATGAAGTTAAGTTTTGTTGTAGGACAACCTCAAGTCTAATAAAGCATGCACTTTACAACACTTTACACATTATAGTTGTTCGTATTAAGTAGGTACAAATAATAAAATAAAACTATAATGGAAATTTTACATGTTCTCTTTAGATCTGGTACTACCAAATTATTCATTCTCTTATATGATCTAATACACTGATGAACTAATTATTCAATTAATTATATAATAATCAATATTATAGATATAGTTAAATATAAAACCTACCAAACGTCTTATCAACATTAAATACATTATTATTAATGATTTACAAATACTAGTAGAGGATTAGACTTACTACCTATCATTTCTTATTAGATCTTGTTTAACAAATTGTTGTGATAAACTAACTCTAGAAGATTATTAGACTTAATACCTAACAATACTAGTAGAACATTAGACTTACTGACTATCATTTCTTATTAGATCTTTTTAACATGTGAATCAATGATTCTTCATTCTAAAATATGATTTGTTTCAATCTTAAATGATATGATTAATCATCGCTGAAATATTATTCACAAAAAATGTCATTAGAATTAATGACCACATTCAACGTATTGTCTTTTTTTGGAATGTTGAATATTCATCACAATTTTATTATTAGAAGACGTATCAGAAAGTAAAATAAAAAATATATATTTAAATTATTATTAACCTCAATTTTTAAGTTATATAAAATTATTAAACTTACCGAAACATCATAATCTTAGTTCAGCCCTTCCTACTTTATATTTCCCAAATACCAACAATTTCAAGTCTAAACTCATAATATATATTTTAAGATTTTGAGTTAAAAGAAATATTTTAATATCTTATATTAGTTTGTTTCATTACTCATTGATTTTTAATCTGTTTAATGTCTTTTGTCAAATAATATAAAATTGTATTCCAGTATAGAAAGGAATCGAAGTTAGAACAAAAATAGTTGTTGGGATTATAATTGTCATAAAACTTCAATTATATGTAACCATTTTTTTGTACCGTTTGTTTCACATTTATTCAATATTTATTTGATATTCTATTTTAAAATCTATCCAATTGTAATTTATTTTAACATTTAATATTTTAAGAAAAGGAAACATGTGTTTTTAAAAAAGTTTTGATGATATTATATATTTTTTATTTTGTAATTTTAATTATTAGAAAAGATATTTAATATTTAAAAGAATATAAAAACGAGTATGAGAATGCATAGTAGTAGCAAATACGGAGAGTTTGCTAGTTATCCAAAGTCAATATCATTCACCGAATTGGATTTAGTGTTGTCCAACCTGTAAGTGGGAATGCATAATGTATTAATCAACCGATTGGGTTGTTGTCAAACTAAGCTTAAGTTTTGTTGTTGGACGACATCTTCAAAAAACTTTTAGATATTCAAGTCAATCAAACATACCCTTTCAACATTACTTTTTCAGTTATATCTTGTTTATATTAAATAATTTAATCTTATATAGACTAAAAAATAAGACACATTTTATGACATACAAAACAGTGTAAACCATATTTTATAAATCAATTTTCTAAACTTAAATTAGACTTTAAATTTATTTTTAATATAATATTAGAGTCATAAATTGAAGTTTATTTTAACAAAATTTGTTATCTATTTAACTTATGGTATCATCTCCTATAAAAATATTTGTTGTTTATTAATCTATTATCTCACCTGTAACATCCCAAAATACAGTAATTACCATAATTCAGAATTAATTACAATTAACAGTCACATAATGCAGTCTTTACACTAATAACATGAGGTTCAAAAGCCGAACGGCTCAAGTACATAACTGAAGCACACAATGCTGAAACAGTGAAAGTCTAGAACGAACGGTTTTACAAAAATAATTAACCGAACGTCCAATTCAAAAGTGAACATCTAAAAACTAAAAAGAACGGACGTTCTACTGCTCCGCTTTAACTTCAACTTCAACTAAGTTTTCTTCTTCAATCACGTCCTCCAGAGTGGCCTCGCCTTCTGCTCACATCCACACGGATGATCATTGCAAGACAGGACGAACGTACATAGACAATAGACAACACAAGGAAAACGAAAGGGTAAGCTTATGTAATTTAATTCATACATCAACATATATATTTAACATTTCAATTCACACACAACATGTAACTTAACATATAACAACATAGAAAATATATATATATATATATATATATATATATATATATATATATATATATATATATATATATATATATATATATTACTAGACAGACCGTCCGGACTGTCTGAATCTGTGTAGCTACAGGCGTCCTTGCACCCGAGTGGTGTAGTAACTGGGATACACTCAACAGCTGCCACTCAAGGTTAGCCCTATCCAAAGTACCCCTAAGGAATAGAACCTCCTGCCATTCCCACACATGAACTACTCTCCTCTACGTGAAGATGAGTATCACGGAATATCAGGATGGACCAAGCCAGCATTAGCATGCCCACAGTCATACTTTACCAAATTCCACATTCAACATATATGAGTCGTTCCTCCCTGGAACGCTCGTCCAAAATCCAATATCGTATAATAGTTCCATATAGTGTTCACCTTTTAAAATTTCATACTTTATTATCATTTTCATCCTTCGTTTCAAATACTCAAAATAACGAACGTTCAACCTCTGAAGGACAAGGACGAACGTGAAAAGCGAGATCGAGAAGAACTCGTTGCCCATCAGAATAAATCGACACATGATTATTTGACGAACGTCATTGCTACTCAAATCAGTTGAATGAACCGACTCTAGAGTGATACAATCAATATTCAGAATATTTTAAGTACCAAGATGTTAGGCCGAATCCAATTGAATGAAGATACAACAAGACGAGTAATTAACTACACTGAGAACCATTCGTTTAAAGGAATCGACTGTCAGTCAATGACCGAACGCGATAATATACATTTACTAAGTGTTTGGACGAACGCTATTTACGTCCGTTAAGAAATCAAAGGTAAGGACGAGCGTTCGGTATAAGTCCGAACACTACATTAGGACGAACGCTAGGTAGATGACCGAGCACTGATTAGGACGAACGCTTAGTATAAGACCGAGAGTTCATTAGGACGAACGCTAGGTATACGACCGAGCGCTACTTAGGGCGAACGCTTGGTATAAGACCGAGAGTTCATTAGGACGAACGCTAGGTATACGACCGAGCGCTACTTAGGGCGAACGCTTGGTATAAGACCGAGCGCTATTTGGGACGAACGCTTGGTATAAGACCGAGCGCTATTTATCTTAAATCATGAGTGTAAAATACTATTATCTAATTTAAGGTATACGGTGCCACTATGATGAGCCGAACGCTCAAACATAGTATTTCACAAGAAGACGCTCGTTCTCGATTAGAATTCTTCCCGAATGAAAGAATTCCATTTTAATTTACTTACTAGGAAACCGAACGGTATAAGACCGTACGATGACGAACGTATTTTATCATAGGGAATAATTTACATCCAGATTTTTCATCTATTACAGATCCCATATTTCAACATATCAGTTCATACTTTATACTTCATATCAATGTCAATTTATAAACTTTATAACATTCATTCTAATAATTCATATTCAACATCATCATACAGATTTATTTCATACACCATAACTATCCATGTTCATATTCATACATCTCAACCATCATCCATCATGCATTCATACTCATATTGCATACATACATTCATTCATTACGTACGAATTAAATCAATAAGCTTCCCTTACCTTTAGTGTGAACGTACGTCCTTCAGAATCACTTCACGGACTTAAGATTTCTTCTACTCTCAACGCTCAACCAAACTCTTCCAAACTAGACCAAACATTAAGAAACCTAGATAACTTAGACTACACCCTAGTATGAAATCAAAACGTGGTTTGCTTGTAATAAAAGGACGAACAACTAAGGAGGAGAAGACTTACCAGCTCAAACTGAAAATCCAATCGGTTCAAGATGAAGCTTGAGACGCCGGGACTGCTTCCATGGTGCCTGAACGGTGACCAGAGTAGATGAAACGGGTGTTTTATTAGAGGGAAGGTTAAGAAAACTCAAAGAGAAGGAGAAGAGAAAGGTTCTCTTTAGAAATCGGAAAAAGGGGTTGTGTGCAGAGAGTGGAGTGTTTTTTTTCTGAGAAATTTCAGTTTTTCTTCCAGCGTCGAACGAACGTCCTCTTGTTAGCGGACACGCGCTTTCCACTACCGATTCCAGATTTCCCCCGGTATGACACCTGTCGTTCATCAATGAAATGCTACATTCTCCGAGTGACACGCGGATTGCACTGCGCTCGTCACTCCAGGCTCCATGCAGCATGACATCTGGCGTCCGTTGGTGAAGTGTTTCCTCCTGCGGCTGCCACGTACGTTGTTGAAGTGTCTCGTTTTCCAGCTGCCACGCGTACTCCAACGTACGTTATTTTCCAGGGTCTTACATCACCTATTATCAAATCACATATTAATCTTTATATATATATATATATATATATATATATATATATATATATATATATATATATATATATATAAACTCAAGATGTATACGTGACATAAAGAAATATATCTTAGATTTAAATTTAAAATTTACTTTCTAAAATAAATAATAAATTAAAACTATTATAAAAAATTTACATAGTACTAAATTATTTGTTCTCTTACTAAAATATAATCACATAAACATGATATATACTATAATAAATTATAAATTAATTATTCAATTAAATATATAATAATCAATATTATATAGTTAAATATATAAAACTTATCAAACACCTTATCAACAGTAAATATATTGTAACATCCCAAAAATACAGTATAAAATTATATAATAGAATAATCAATGTTAATAATACTACAGATCGGTCTTACAAAAAATAGGATGTACGCTTATGGCCAAACGGCCTTACAGAATAACGAGAAAGTTAAAATTGTACAAATAAGCAAACTAGACCGAACGGTTTATAAAAGACCTATACCGAACGGTCATACAAAGGAAAAAGGTAAAAGATGATCGAACGGTTGTCGCACAAATAAACTAACTACTGACCGAACGGTTCTACTGTTCGGTCTTAACTTCTACCTCGACCAAACTTTCTTCTTCTAGCGCTTCTTCCAGCAGCTCTTCTCCTTCTGCTCACATCCACACGGATGATCATTGCGATAGGACAATAACCGAACATACAAAACGGACAATACAGGAAAAGAGGGTAAGCTTATGTAATTTAATTCATGTATTAGCATATATTTCACACAATCAACTAAACAAGATAAATCATTAACTCCTTCATGCAAAGCCTAATACTAGACTCTGACTATCCGGACTGTATGAATTCTGTGTAGCTACGACGTTCGTGCACCCAGGTGATGTAGTAACTAGGATACCCTCAACAGCTGTCACCCGAGGTTAGTCCGTTCCGTCCAAATTAACCACAAGGACTAGGATCTCCTGCAATTCCCACACATGACTTACCCTTCTCTACGTGAGAAATGAGTAATCACGAAATATCAGGATGAACCGCCAGCTTAGCATGCCCACATTCATACTTTACCAATTCCAATATACATTCATGAGATATTCCTCCCCGGAATACTCGTTCATAACCAAAGTCATTTCATCCATATCATATTTCATCATCTTTCATTATTAAAACTTCAACTTAACCAATTTGAATAAAGATCCCTTAGGATACCAAATACCGACCGTTAATCTTCAACCCCGAACGAGACCGAACTCTTTGAGTGAGACCGAGAGGTCTCCAGTTCCAAAACAGATCAAAACCGAGAGAGTTACTATCGGGGTTGAGAAAGAGACCGATTACAATAATATTTCTCAAAGACTAATAGAATCGAACGTTATTTACAAGGTGAGCCAATTTAATGAACTGACTCATGAGAGTTTAGACCGAACACCAATAAGTCTAGGTCGAGTACTAAGACTCTAGGCCGAACACCATAGAAACTGATACTGTAGGACATCGAATAATAATAAGTGACGGAATTGTATGAAGAAACTGAACGCTATAAATACTTAGCTTATTTATGAGTTTAACATCAGGGAGAACGAGTGCTAGTCAAAGACCGAGCACTGTAAAGACCAAACACTATTAGTTTTGGCCGAATGCTCTTATTTAAAAATTAAATTACAGAATCAAGGTCGAGCGCTTAGTTTAAGACCAAGCACCACTTAGTACGAGCACTACTTAGTACGAGTGCTTGGTGTAAGACTGAGCACTACCAAACTCATAGAATAAAGGCTTGATAAATATAAGATACCATTTAACTAGTGTTCAAGAATGAACGAAATATACAAATACATATAGATATACTGAAGTTTATGACCAAAATGAAAAAGCTTGGTCCTCAACTAGAATTCTCTCCAAACGACAGAATCCAGTTCCAACCGAGTCCACAAGAAAACCGAATGGTCAATAATCTTCAGTGACGAACATCAATTTGACATAGAAATACAGACTTAGAATTCATACTCTTATTAATACATTCCTTAACATTTATCTTCATACGTTCATACAGCCAAAACATAGTAACAATCATACTTCATATTTCATCCAACAATCAAACAAGCATGCCAGCATTAAAAAACGAGAATAAAAATCAAATTATATAAGCTTCCCTTACCTCTTAATGTGACCGAACGCTCACAGATATGGTTACTGGTTCACCTCTACAAATCCTTTTACCCTCAACGCTCGACAACTTCTGAAACTAAACCAAACCGAAAATCCAGAAACTCTCAGAACAAGATGATTGATTCATGCAACCCATAAACTAGGTTTGCATGTACCGGGAAACCACACGGCTGAGGGAGAGATGAACTTACCATCTCGGAATCGAAAACTGATCGGTTCAAACGAATGTCCTCGACACCGGGAATGCTCAGGTGTGGTCTGTTTGATGATCGGAGGAAGAAAATAGTAAGATTTTGTAGAGAGAAGATTAAGAAATCTTAGAGAGAAGGAGGAGAAGAATGGATTTTCAGAAGGTTGAAGAAGATGATTGCATGCAGAGATTGACGTGAATTTTTAAAAACTCAGAGTTTTACTCCTATTGTCAAAACCAAACGGTCGCTCTACTGCTTATGCCTGTCTTCCACTTTTTTTTTTTTCCAGCTCCCCTTCCTTGATACTTGTCTTTCAATCAGCTGGGTTTTAGGTGAATTTTAATGGGTATGAATTATATGATTATTATTAACTTACAAATATCATTATAAGGTTAAACTTCTAAACTAACATATCTTATTTACATAACAAATTACTCTCTTTATTATATATCTTATCTAACACATTGTTGTATCAAACTAATTTTTTACACGTTCCCTGTAAAATTGATGTTATAGAAATATTCATTAGTTCTCTTCATCTAATATCTTCGTTAAATTACCAAAATATGATTGCATAATTTTAGTTTTTGCCTTGATAGTTTTACATTTTCCAAGAAACAACAATTTCAGGTAAAAGAATTCATAATATATTATTTTAATATTTTGGATTATATGTGGTATTTTGATTTCTTATTTTAGTTTATTTTATAATTCTTTATAGTTTTATAAAATCGATTTAACATGTATTCATTTATATATTATAAATGATAAATTTATTGTCTTTAATTTGATGCGAGATTTTTAAGTTTACTTTACATCAACACATGTACATCTTAAGTATAAGAATATATATAAACACATGATATGATAAAAATGATAACAAGTGATAAAATAAACAATAAATTTCATTGTGATAGACTAAGATAAATATAATATAATTTTAAGAAATAAATTTTAAATCAATCTTCTATTTATACTCACATAAACTATTGACACACTTTATTTACAGCGAACATGAAATTTTTAATATTATAATTTTTAATCTTTTTCCATTATCTTTCGTGAAAGAATATAAAAAGTTATTCCTATGAAAAAAATCACACTTGAAACAAATATAATCATTGGGATTATGAATATCTTGAAACTTAAATTATGTGTAACTGTTTATTTAACATTTATACAATATGTATGTGATATTAATATTATAAAATCTATTATTGTAATTTCTTTTAAAATTTAAAATTTTAAAAAAGAGAAGGTGTGTACTTTCAGTTAAAAGTGTTGATAATATCATTTAAAATTTAAGTCATTATCATTCACGGAACTGGGTTGAGTGTCGTCCAACCTGTAAGTGGGAATTCACAATGTATTAATATAGTGCCATTTTTCAAACTGTCAGAAAGACTAGTAATCAATTGACTCAGCGTTTGAAGATTCCATGTGTTTTTATTAGGCTTAAACGGATATTGGTAAATTTTTATTAGTATCTAATTTTAAAATAGGTAAATTTTTTGTTTAGTATTTGATTTTAAAAATAATATATTAGGTTTTTAGTTTATGAGAAGTATATGATTAAGATTATATTATTTTTTTTTCTCTTCATTTTTTTTTATCATTTTATGTGATGATTTATTGAACTCGTTTTTATTTTTATCTTATTTATATATTTTTATAACATAAAAGTCTAATATTTTTATTTTTAAAATCGTGTATTAAATAAAAATTTATTTTTTAATATGAAGATGAAATAAGTATTTAAATATTTTTATTATTTTTAGAAATGAAATAAATATCCTATTTTTCTGTTAAATAATGGTTTCAGTACCATAGTATTATGACAGTGGAAAATAATATGCGCATAGTTTTGGTGGCGGTAATGTTGGAAAAACTGTTTGGACAGTTGTAATGAGTAGGAAAAGAAATTAGGTGGGAAGGAAGTGCTTTGTTATTTAAGGATGATTTTGGTGACAGTTAGAAGCTTCGTGGGAAATTATGTATTTTTTGTGTGGAGATGAATGCTTTCTGTATTTATAAAAATGGATATTATTCTAAAAACAGTTTATTGATGCTTGATTTTTGTTACACCAATTTTGTGAATTTGAGTGCGACATATCTTACACTCAATATCTAATTATTATTTTTATTAATGATTTTTTCATAACAATAATCGTACATTTGCGTATTTAAATCTTACACGTGGTGGATATATGTCAAGTCAATTTTCTAAGTACAATTTCAACATTCTTTTATTTCAATTTTGGATTACTTTTCATACATACCATGTAAAACTAATTTACTGTTGCTTAAAATTCTCTCTAATTCTTATAAAAATTTTAATTAAGTTCTTCATTTTTATTTGGTTTAATTTAATTTTTTAATATTTAAAAATATCTTATTAGATTTTTTTTGTTAGATTGATGTTAAATTTTAGTTGAAATATCAAATCATTTTACTTAAAAAAAATATAAATATTCAAATTAATGTTATTTGTTAGGTAAAGTGATTTAATGTATAAATTATAAGAGAATCTAACGTCAATTTAATATAAATGATTTAATTAACACATTTTTAAAAATTAAAAGACTAAATTAAACTAAATAAAAATTAAACATCTATTTTTTTAAGAATTAAAGAACCAAAATAAAATTTTAATCTTTACTTTGTTTGAAATTTTAAGAGTAATTGAATGTTTTGAGAGAAGAATAATATATAAATATTTTTTGTGATATTTATTATTTTAACATTTTAAATTAAAAATGATATTTTTATATATTTATAAATTTCTTAATGGCTCATTGATGATGTTAAATTTCTTAATTAAACCCTAAAATTTATGATATATTCGGTATTTTCTTTCAAAGAAGTTAGAAAACTGAAAATACTTTTACACTTTTCTCCTGGATCTATCTGTTATTACTCCATTTATTCATACAAAAATTCGAAGACTTTATCTACATTAATTTAAAATTTAAAAGTTAATTCATAGAAATTATTTCTCTCACTTGACTAAATTTATAGTTGTGAATTAATTGTTTAGAATATAATCATAAATTCTATAAAAGACAAACGTAGAATATAGTTGTGAATTAATCAAGATACCCATAAACAAGTTGAGGCTACCACTTTAGAATATATTACTATATATGGTTTATAACTAAGAAAGAATGTGGTTTTAAGATTGTAATAATTGGACAATTGAAATCTCTAAAAGATAAATTGAGAAAAAAAAAGGTATATTAAGCTTGAAAGGATTTAAAGTTATGTAAGGTATTGTAATATTGAAACCTTAAAAAGAATCATTAGCACTTCTAAAAAAAAGAAAAAGGAAAATCAAACTCAGTTAAAAATTATTTTGTTCATAAATTAAAAATCAATTTTTTTTTAAAGTCAATATAAATATTTTTTACAAAGGATCTATACAAATGATTAAAAAAATAAAATGATTTAATTTAAATTATGTATTCATTGTTTATTGTTTATTCAGTGTTTCCGGAATAGGAAAACATATCACATGTTTGTGTCATCCCATGTCTTGTAGTTAATACTAAACTTTAATTACAGGATCGGATATGAATTATGCCCAATCACCAAAAGCTGGTTAGATAAAAACTACATCTAGTTTTAAAATAACTTGATTTTTAAAATTAAAAATTAAAAAATCATAAAAAATAGGTTATCCAAAATTATTGTAGTTATTTATGTAATTACTTTTTATTATTTGAATTAACAATATGCCAACACACACACAATCGAATTCTTTTATTTCAATATCTTTTTTGAAATATTAAAAAAAATGAAAGGGGTAAAGAGAGGAAAAAATATAAATGATGATAAGCAAGTATTGAAAAAATAAATAAAGAAGAATTGATGAATAATAGACGTACTTTTTTATTTATAAGAAGTAGTTGCAAGCATTTAATTGTATGATTCTTTTAAGAGGATTTAACAATTAATGCAATCTGATCTCTAATGACAATAGGTACGTTATAGTAATTAAGAAAGTCTTTATTAACTTTGCGTTAAAATTCTGACTTAGGTAAGTGGGACCAAAGTGGGTTTACATTTCAATTAGAACATAATAATATTAACGTATTTCTACATACTCTTGTGTGACAATTCTTCTTTTTATGTATGGAACAAAACAATTTGGATTTTGTTTTTATTCTTGCTATGCTAACTGATTTTGATATCTTAAAATATATTAAAAAATCAATATATTAAAATCAATATGTTTTGAAAAGACTTTAAAAGGACATTAGTTACAAAAAGATATTTCTTAAAATCCAGTGAAAATTTTGGACTTTGAAACAATATCCATGATATGTTTTCTAACAACAGATTGTATTGGAACTAGTTTTACTATGAGAGAAAGACAGTTTTTTGTACTTGGTACAATGGCAAGTATCACATATTGGAAATAGATCCAATATGATTAATCTGAGATTCAAAACTATCGATGTTGGTGCGTTTGAAGAGCTCTGTTAAGAGCTGCTATTGTTGAGGCTATTTCCTATAACCTATGGCCTGGTGTTATATATATATATATATATATATAAAGTTAAAAGAATCAACCTTAATTTTACTTTATAAGAAGGGGTGATAATGTGACTCGGCCTCTAATAGTCTGATCCATCTTACATAAGTCCTGCATTCTAACCTCATGGTTTATTCAACTCTTTTTCCCTAATTTTATGTGATAAAGCCTTCAATGGGTTTCACTATAGAAATTACCAAAAAAATTTATTGACAGAAATAAATTTGTTGATAAATTTAAATTATTAAAAGATTTTATCAATGGAATTTAAAATTTTAATTGATGATAAATTCTTTTGTCGATTAATTTATCAAAAAATATTTCATTTATCGATAAATTTTTTTGTCAATAAAATCATTGGTAAAATGAGCGAAAAAGATTTTATTCAAATATCACGTTCAATTTAACATATATTTATTTTTTGTTAAAGATGAAGAAACAAAAAAAAATTCATCTTCTTCCTCACAACCCATCACCACACACTACAACTTAAGACCTCATCATTATTGTTGTTGACCGAGCTCATCACACTTGGGATTCGGTAGGCCACCAATATCACCGACAAGATCTTCTTCTTTCCTTTCTATGGTGTTTGAGTTTTAGCTTTCCTTATAAGTCCTTACTAGCATCGCTTCTTTAGCGATTGGGAAAATCACTGGTGCTTTTCTTCCCTTCTTATTTCTCCCTCGTATCTGAGAACATGAAAACATGTTAGAGAGATGGTTCCTTGTGATTTTCATTCACTCAAATAAATTGGTTGAATTTGTTGGACTGGTGGTTATTTAGCAATCGAAGTACTCTATTGGTGACAAAACTCATGAAAATATAAAAATGAAGGAATAAGAGGGAGGGGGAAGAAGAAGAAGATAAACCAGATTACGATGTTTATTGACAGATTTTATTGACGATTTTTTTCATTAGTAGCTACTTACAAAAAAGAAATTTCGTTGATAAAATTTACCAATGACAATTTTATCAATGGATTTTTAGTTGTCAATTTTTAATTTATCAACAAATTTTAAACATTATCAATAGATTTTGATCATCAGTAATAATAAGTATTTTATAAACTAAATAATAAATTAATAATCTAACATTTTTGTCATATATATTCGTAATTTGACAAGCATTATAAATTATACAATTCACAATCTATTTAGATAATTTGTCGTGCTTTGTCATCCCTACTTCCAATTACACATTAATTAACTCATGAAAACATTAATATTCATAATGTTGATATTTTAAATTTCTCTTAATATATTATATATAAAATATAAAATTAGTGTCCATCTATACATTTTGAAGACGACACGTATGAACAAAATAGAAAAATCCAGTAAAAGATCCAAATTCCTATAAATACTATTATTATTATATATTTATATATATATATATATATATATATATATATATATTAAGTATTAAAGTTAAAATATAGATTTTTATAATAATCAATAATATAATATAATAATAATAATAACAATAACACTTCATGTATAATAGTAATAGTATAATAATAATAATGATAGTAATAATAATAAATAATAAAAGATAATTATTTTTATTGATGCAAGTAGTTTTTATTTGGAAATTGTTCTTTTTTTTCACATAAAAAATTTATTATTTACCTAATTACTTACAATACCTCATTACCACTATTATATAAATATATTTTAAAATTACAATATTTTTAATACTAATATCTTATCTATGTGTGTACCGAAAGAAAACAAAGAAAGAAGAGATGCACACATCTAATTATTTTACTTCTTTTTAGCCTTCGATCTTTGCTTTTAATATATTAATAAAGAAGAGAAAGCATTACAATAATTAAGGACTCATTTTACTAGAGAATTACTATTTCTTATTGTACAATAAAATTAAAGGTTTGAAATTGAAACTAATTTATTTTCATTACTATTTGAATTCTTTCTATATTGATCTCGGTAACATTTATTATATTTGACATTACTTTTTCATATATAAAATTAATATGATTATTGTTTTGGTATTTTTTATTGGGCGTAGTTGTTATATACTGCACAAATTGTGTTATAAATTAACTATTTATGAGTCATCAGCAGCTTCCAGCTCATCCAAAGTTCATTTGGATGGTATTTGCAGAAAGTATTTCGATACTAAAGTTAATATATGATCGTTTAGTTAGCAATTAATACATATTATTTGCATGTTTTGTAAATTCATACCTAAGATCTTTATATATAGTAGTTTTGATGGGTCTTTATCTTGTCAGCCTAACGACGACCCAATCGTAACTTAATATGCGTTAAGAGGTTAATTTTTCATTATCATGATAATTTAATCATGCTTTGATCGATTAAGCATTATGTTCTAGCCATGCTAGAACCCTACTCGACCATGCTGGGAGTGATAAGTCTATTAGAGCTCGGCCCTAGAGCTTTGTGTAGCTCGGGTGGAGGAGGTCAGCCTAGAAGAGCTCGGCCTAAAGAAGATGTCCTAGAGAACTCGGCTTTAGGAGGATGGTCTGGAGCTCAGCCTGAGGGAGACAACTTGGAGAGCTCGACTGATAGAAGTCAACTTGGGAAACTTTAACATGATGGAGGTCGGCCTAGCGAGCTTGGCATGATATAGGCCGACCTGAAAGAGGTTAGTCATGAGAGCTCGGCTTGATAGAGGTCGGCTTGGAGGAGGTCGACCTAAAGAAGGTCGGTCATGGACCTGTAAAGCGCAACATGATAGAGGTCGACAGATGGAGCTCGATTGTACGACCTTAGAGAACTCGACCTGGGTGAACTCAGCAGTATGGGCATACAATACAATTATGATTGAACTTGTTGCATTATTCTTTCAAGATGATTTTCTTGGTTCTTTTCTATGTTTTAGTGAAAGAATAAACAACCCATATCGAGCTTCTTGAAAGAACTTATACATGCTTTTTTTTTCCTTGTGTATACGAAACTTTTGAGCACATTATAGGTTGGAAAATCAAGAAAATTGCCCCATCATTAAACAAACACAGAATAAAGCGCTCACAATGACACCCACTAAGGATACATATGCAACCTGGTTTTCAAAACTAAGCAAAAAGAAAGCTTTGAATGACATGACTTTATATTGTCATGAGGGTTATTAGTGCAAAATGCTTCCATCATAACTAAGCAAAGTCTTTGCTCTCTTCTCAATTTGTTCTTCATTATCATATCATCCTACTTCTTTTACACAACAAGGCCAAAACTTTCTTCTAAATTGATGATTTTATCTCACATTACCTTTTTCATTGTTTACTAATATTTGTTCATTAGTCATTGATAGTGGAAAAGTTGGATTTTAAGAGATGAACTTTAAGTCTAAGTCAATGTTGTTCACTAATATTCATTCATTAGTCATTAACGGTGAAAAAGTTGGATTTTAAGAGATGAAATTTTAATATAACTCAATTTTATAAAATCAACTTATAAAATAAGATATGCATTTATATATATTAAAAAAATTTCTTATTTCTAGTTAATATAAAACTTCCAACATCTCCTCAAACTGAAACATATATATATCTCGATCATAAAACTAAACATTAACAAGTAATTCGATAGGAGTAAAACAATAAACTCAAAAAAAAAACAAACTTTACAATAATATACTCTAAACTATAATTATGATACTAAATTAAATTAAGAAATTGCCTATAAATCTACTTAATCTTTCCATTTGTATTAAAAATTAACCTTAATATTAGTTTATTTGAAACTTGAAAATTAGAAAATGACCCAGTCGTGAATTAAGAATGGAGAAGAAAGAGAAAGAGAGAGGAAAAAGGTGTGGGGAAGGGGGGAATTAAAAAAAAAAAAAAAAAAAAAGTAAACCAAATCGGATTGTGAGATCTACAGTCCAAAAGGAAAGAAAACATAGACCATTTGAACCACCTGTGATGTTTACTCATATTAGGATTCGTGAATGAGTTTGTATTTAGATTTGGCACAATAGATTTTTTAAGACCCTGACCCAATATTTTATTCATAACTTAAATTCAATCTTTTGGCTCATAAATGAGAAAATAATGCATCTAATCTAAGCCTTATCAGAATCAAGTGGCAAAATAATTTACAACAAGCTTTTCCTTTTTATTTAATTGTGAATTAAAGCTGAATTCCACGAATCAACATAACCCAGAACAAGTTCAGAACCGCGGCGACTAAGACCAATAATTTTCTTCTCCAATAAATGAAAACCAAGAGGATAACATCTGTGCAGAAAACATTAATGGACACAATACTTGTAATTTGAACGAGGGACAAATAATCAGGAAAAGTCAAAGTCTTAAGCAAATGTCAGGCAGTACGACCTAAACTTCAGGATGTGCAGTATAGACCAAGAGTTTAGAAGAATAAAAATTTTCTCCATCTGTTGCCCTTTTTATACCAGGTCCCAAGTCTGTACTCCAATCCGTATAGATACAATCCTCTCAAATTTGAATAAGATTTGAAAATATTAGCATTGTGGCCAAAGGCACAGAAAAAGGTTGAAGCTAATCATACATCTGCAAGAAATAAAACCAAACAGCATCTCACTTAATTGAAGGAAAGTAAGTCGTAGCCTACCCTTAAAAGATACAGCACCAGTGTTACATTTTTTTATTGCTGTGTCACTCCTAACAAAGACGAAATTTAAATTCTCTCTTTTTCCACGTGCCAGTGTACCATGAGACAATGTCAGAAAAATATATTATAATTAAAGAGTTCATAATATGCAATCAGGGCGGCAAAGGCTTTAATCATATTTTCCGTGCAGTTTCCTTCTAAGCTTTTGTTACATTGAACTAGAAGAAAAAACTTATTGATCCTAGTTTATAATATAATTACTGACAAACGTAACGAAATCTTTCTAATAAAATAAAGTATGGACAGTTTAACACAATCAACATATTTACCACAAAAAATGCATTCATATGTAATGGTGTAAAACACCATCGTCATTTCAAAAATTCACCTTTGTCTAAAGATTACATCATGCGTTTGCTTCCCTACTCAATCTTCATGTTCGTCTTCATCTGAATCTGCATAAAGAAAATGTGCAGCAGTTTGCAGACAAACAGTTAAAGAAATTTCCTGTTAACCAATACATATAATAAAAACTGACAGACTAAAGCCACTACCAAAAAGTAAATCAATTTCTAATTGATTGAACAAAAATACATTCATGTTTTACTCTATGATAAGTACATCAAAATGATGAGATCACAAAGATATGAAGTCATATTCTTTTTGTCAACTTTAGTTTTGGTAAGCCTCATTTTTCAGTTAATAATACTTCAGTGTCCACGTGCAATTAGAAGAAAAAACTATAAACTTAACAAAAGTCAACTCAATGACATTTCTAATCTAGATTCCAGATTCTGTTCATAATAACTCAAAGCTAGAATTTACGTCTACGATCATAATATATTCCTATAGTTATTCTTCTCTTCTAGTTAAATGCAAACATTAGTGGAGACCAAATTTTTCACAAGGTTGCTCAGTTTACATTTTGCCCACAACACATTTTCAACTTACCAGATCGAACATCTTCACTAACTTTCCCTCTTGCTTCGATTTGTTTAACAAGCATCCGAAATATCAGCACCCACCAATAAATATGCATAACAAGCAAGCAGTACAGAAGACTATTGAACAGATAATAATATATTGGACCATCCACTCGGTGTTTTTCCTTATCCAACGTGAGCAGAACTTCATAACTGACACAAAGGGAAAAAAGCAACTGATCAGAGAATCGCAATGACATAAATAACAGACAATTGCGTATTACTCCTCAAACTGAATTGCTAAAGTTTTTATGAAGACAAACAAATTTCTTTTATAGTGCTTACAATAGAGATTTACTTTCAAACTTGCCCCAGCGGACAAATTTTATTAACAAGACAGCTAAAAACTTACCAATGAAAAAGCTAAACGTTTTTAGATAAATTTTATGTTAAACATATTAGAACACTGAGAACTAATGACCTGAATATCAAACAAGTAAAAAGGAAATGGATGGTATAAAACAGAAGCATGAAATACATTTTCAGAATAAGGATCGTTAAAAATCTATATATCCCTAACACAATATCTTTTGGCCAATAAAAATACTTACATTATATAGAAACTGAAGTCACTTATTATTGAAATTTGAAAATGTTAAAGGGACTCTTGAGTGGGGAGTTAAAAACAATAGTGTAGTGATACAGAATCTATTGCTGCAAGATGATACATTTTATTTCTCTAATTTACTATTATAGCACTGACATTACCAATCAGATTTTGCCACATTCTTAAACAGTCCAAATGACAATAAAACTTTTCCAAAATGATATAGAACAGGAGCAGGGAATGTAACAGAGGAAGAATGTGTTTTTCACTGGTAATTGCAAGAAAATACACCCAGGTAATGACAGAAAATCATACAAATGAACTCTCTTAAATGAACAGTTTTGCAATATCGTTAGCTGAAAAAGGTGTGCAAGTGCAAATAAATCAACAAATTTACCTAGCCTATCCACCACAATAAAACAGTATCCTTGACCTTGGGTAACACCCCCACAAAATCCTTAGAGGTGTCAACCCAAACTTTGATGGATTAGGTAGTGGTTGCAACAGTTTTGCACGATTAATTTTGTTGGCAAACTACACAAGATGCTACAAAAATTCTTATATATGACCTTTTGCCTTCCCTAAACATAGCACTGCCTCCCCATCCACTGCAGCTCATCTTCCCAATGAAATCATTCCACCCTGTGCTAATGAAAGGGAAGCAAAAGATGCACAATAAGGAGTATCTGCAACTGAATTATACTTACCCAGTCTATACTGGGTATCAAAATCCTAACCAACCAATCAACTTAGTGGCCTTTATAATTTTAGCCTTGTCCATTACTCTATATTCAGTAAGAAACTTCAAACTTCTCTGATCTATTCTGATATAAAATGCCACCCAAAGGATAGTGTCTTTACTTTACAGCCAACACCACAACCATCATTTCCCCCTCAAATTGATTTATGTCGCTTTTTTCAGATAAGATTTGGTTCCATAATGCTATAGTCTGATGTAACAAAATTGCACCCAATCTAGCCCCTGCAGAGTTAGTTCCCACAACAAATCCAGAACTGCCAATAAAGGAAAAGTAGTAATAACAGCCTTAAATTTCTCAAAGGCTAGTTATGCCTCTCAATCCCAATGGAAATTCTTTCTACAGCAAGAAGTAAAAGTTAGTACCCGCTTACCATACTCATTGATGTATAAGATCAAGAAATCCCCTTAACTCCTTAATATCCTTTGGAAAAGGTGACAATCATGCTGCCTCTAATTCATTAGGAACAGTTGTCACACCTTATGTGTGATAATATGACCAAGGAACTACAAGCTAGCTAGTCCAGAGATGCACTTCTTTTGGTTAACCTTTAAATCAAGTTGCATTCGTATCAGCAAGAGCAACTTTAAGTGCTTCACATGTTCATCCATTGTATCACTATATGTAGGAATATCATCAAAGAATACAAGGGCATATTTTCTCAAAAGAGACATCAACACTTCCGTGGTCAAGAGGAAACTTATGGTGTCCATTATGGGTGCAGAATGAAGTTTTTTTAATGTCTTGACCTCACATTCTTATTTGATAGTAACTTGATTTCATGACCAATTTGGAGAAAATTGTAGCTCCTCCAGTTGAACCCAACAATTCTTCAATCACTGGAATTGGAAGATTATTCAGCTGCATACTCTTGTTTGAAGCTCGATAGTCAACACAGAACTCAACCCTTGTTCTCACCGAAGTAATAGATCTAGCAAAGAGACAATGGTGTATGCCATCAACATCTCACTAACCAGTTTTTCAATCATTGACTTTAGGTAATAGGGCTATTCATATAGCCTTATATTTGGATTTGAGTCTCTAGTGTCAGGACTATCAAAAGATCATGTCACCTATGTGGAAGTAGACTTTGAGAGGCCTGAAAGATGTACTTATCTAAATCACCTAGTATGGATGTTATGAACTGAATCTCTCTTGAAGGTTAATCAGCAATATGATTACTATCCAAAATCAACCCTTTTCCTTGATGCTGTGAGGCTCCCTTCTTGAGCTTTATGGATGTTGAGATTTTGATTAATTCATGTTCTATCAAAACCACCTTGGGCTAACCATCCATCTCCAACTTCAATGTCAAATCATTGAAATAAACTTTGATCTCTCATAATTCAGCCAATTATTTTAAAACTATCACCCTACACCTCAGAATAATAAGAAAGGGTATCTATCGCCCATAAATTTAGCAGTAACACCAATAAAACTGAGAAAGTTATGTTGCCCACAATTAACTAATGCCACCACCTTGCATCCCTTTAAACTGCCCCATAACTTTAAAAACTTCCATGTAGTGAACCCAACAATACTTTGCGAAAGCTAAGTTTTCAATTGATGTTCTATGTCTGTATCTTTCATCTTGGTTTTTGTCCCCTTCTTCACTCTCCTTTGATATTAGAATTGAGGTTCTAAATTGCATACCACACACCTACTGCGGCAGCAATATTGCGGTTGGAGAGCTATCCACAACTGCAACAGCTTGCATTGCTATGTAGATTTAAATTACATTGCCACAGTGCATCCACAATAGAGCTGCAACAGGGCTACAACACAACTTCAACACCATTCTATACCACTTTTTTGTCAAACAATGAAAATTCCAAACTGTAATCCCAAGTGTTGATGATCAAATAGGTGTCGTTGTGTAGAATGTTACAAGAGCAAGGGAGGCCTCTGTTGATGGAATATAATGAAAACTTTAAAATGAATAAAAATCTATATGATCTTATACATAAAAGATATATTGATAATTAGAATGATTATAAGATAAAATTTGCATTTGGTGCCATGGTTATCAAACTCTCGAGTTAACTCGTACGAGTTTACGTTCCCAGACATGGCTTCCGAGTTAGCTCGGAAGTAAACTCGTTTTCTACGTAAACTTGATATAATTGATTGTGAAATCGGTAGATCGTGTAGAATCGCGAGTTTGAAGCAATTCTGCAAGCTTGAAAGGGGGAAAAGTTAAGAAAAACGAGGTCGTTTGGGGTATAGGGTTTCATGACCTGGTTGTCACTATCTCTCACGCCCTTCTGTCTCTCTCCATGGTCATCGTCATCGCCTTGCCTCCTTAATGAAATGCATCAAAATTAACGACAATAATTGAAGTATTTATGTTTTACAATATTTATTTTTATGAACAATATATCTATAAATTTTATTTATTTAAAGTTATATAATTTTGTAGACTTATTTGAATTAAGATATTATTTATATAATATTTTTTCATCTGAAGTAAACTCTTACGAGTTTACTAGTTGAGTTTACAAGTTGAGTTTATGAGTTGAGTTTACGAGTCAATCACGAGTTTACGTAAACTCTCGAGTTCGATAACCTTGTTTGGTGCAATCATATAATAATATCATGCTGCAATGGCCACAATCTGCATTGCAACAGCCACAAAGCCCACAACTGCAATGTAACCTTAACTGTAATCTAGAGCAATCTTTAGGTTGTTTTACAAATATGGTTACCTCCATCTTTGTGTGGCAATGAAAACTCCTCCCCTTTCTTATCTTGCATTTCAACACAGGTCAATCCCTGAAAATTTCTTCTGTTTCTTGTAGCGCTGCCCCCTTTGAAGACTAATAACTGAGCTTTCGGAAGCGAAATTCCTGTTTTCAGTCCTTTAAATTGGGGATTCCATTCTCTGGACGTTCTCGTGCATGCAAAGCTACAAGCAGAATTATTTTCCCTTCCCCAAGATTGCTTCAAAATGTTATTACATCTGACCATCCTATCTTACTCCCTCAGTGGTGTGAGCTTATTCATCAACTATGAAAGACTATTCCTATTACAAAATTTCAATTCTTCTTGATCTTCTCCCTTTCCATTTGAAATACACATCAAATGCTTCTTATCTAGCCCTTTCACCTCTCTTGCTAGCCTATGAAATTGGGTGATGGCCGTTACCTGTTCATGTTTCAAGGTTAGAAGAGATTCAAAAGGATCACCCATCAAGACAGGTGGGAACTTCTCTAAGAAGATAGTCTTAAACTCTTCCCAAGATTGATTTGTTTTCAAGTTTGCTACTGATGAAACCATGATAGCACATCTCCTTCAAGAAAAACCATCACTGCCCCCAAGTTTTCTTCTTCACTTGTTCCCCTTACAAATATACGTTGGCAGTCCATCCCAAAGCATCCCTTCGAAGATTTCCTAGGCGTTTCCCCTTTCCCAAATTCGATTTCCATTTGGACTCCACTCCATCTCCTATCCCCATCTCAGCCCTAGGGTCTCATGTACTTAAACCTTTTTCAGACATCACAGACACTAACCTCTCCAGTGTCTAATGCACATAATTCATGCATGAATCTTTATTCAGATATTGCAACCAGCCGCCATAGGAACTGACTCCAGTTCATTGCCACTCTCTCCAAAGCCTCCACCCAGGACTCCTTCCCTGTACTCCCCATTAAATGTGCTACTACTCCTCACGCACAACTCCTGGATTAAAAGTACTGATACCAATTTGAAATCAGAGAAAAGAACACCCATATAATTCAAGGAACCTGGCACCTCCACTCAACGTCTAAAACTTTCCTTGGCCATCTCTTATACCTTTGGCCTTTAGATATCCTGAGTAGAGCCGACCAAGTCAGCAACTAACTCCTGCTAACCTAACACTTGTCCAGTTAGAGTTAACTAACTGCTCTTTTTTATTTTAATTTTGTCTCTTATAAACCTGACCAGAAGAACATGTTCTACAAGAGATTGAGGTCAGAGACTCTAGGCAATCTAACCATTAACTAAGAAAATGTCTTCATCCCTAAAATAGTACTTAAAATTGTTTTCTTTACACTCCTGGTTGATGCAGCAACTGAATACAGGTTTAGCCTAAGTAATTTTGTATTACAAGATAACATGAATGCTGACATGGGTGGGTACTGCAACTGCTTCACAAATGTATCAGTCACTGAATCATTGTCGTTCCCCAACACATAATCCAAACGACTCATGCATATAAGCACTAAATTTGTAATAAAGAAACCAGTCTGGAGGAATAGTTAACAGTTAATCTGTAATCCAGAAAAATCAAAGTGACAAACGAAGGGATAAAAGTTAAAAAACACAAAACAAGTACTTTTGTTTTGTTAAGAAGGCATGGAGAAAAATGTATACTTTTATATAAGATGAAACTTTTTGAATTTGAAGAGCAACAGGGAGCCATCATCCTTTAGAGTGTATTTCATTAATTCTTTTTTACTCTTAATAAATATAGGTAGGGACATTAGTTTTTTATTCCCCTAGATTTTAGGAACACATAATAGGCAGGTGAGGACCACAATATATAACAGAGAGAAGGGAAACAGTGTAAATTGGAAACAAAGTAATATGAACCTTGTACTCCAGAGAATCCAGAACGGGTAGTAAATGAGGCGCAATATGATCCAAGATAAAACAAATAGAATAAAAGCAAAGCTAGCCACTGTTTCAGCACCACTGTATTTGGACATTTTCCCTATCTCCAGAAACACATCGCTAGCATCATGAATTGCTAACACAACCGATCCAACACGAGCAAACCTGAATATGTTCAGTAAATATAGAACAGAATCACAATCAAATTTCCAAGGGAAATACAGTAAAATCAAATAGAACAAGTGTGATGTGAGTAAATAAAAAGGAAGTTTAAAATTTTGAAATTTTATTTTACCGTTGGTTTTACCTTAAGACCCAGTAAGTCAACAAAATTGATTAGTCAAAGTAAATGTATGAAACAGATGAAAAAATTACATCTTCTGATAAGGTGCTTGAATTGAAGTCAATTCAGAGAACTCAAACAAAGATTATCAAATCGGAGGTGGGAAAAAAAGCTTGTAATGAAAATATACCTAAAAATGTAAGACAGCACAATGAGAATTACAGTAGCAACATGGTGACTCATGGACACCCCAAAGTCGGAGCGCCTGGTTTCCCAAAATATTAAAGCAAAAATGGAGTATGAGTAAAACCCAGCTGCATACATATACACCGCCTTCAATTTCAACCTGAAACGACAAGAGTTACAAACAAATAAAGGGAAGAAAAAAACCATTCAACATTGGAGGAAGTAGAGATGATATGCAGAAATAAACAAACAAGCAAACAATCTTACTTGGTCTTTTGATCTGGCCAGACCTGAGACCCTGGCCCCACCCAAAAGTTTCTCGTATTGGTAAACCAGGGTTCGTCATAAGTTACATAGAGAGCCAGAATCTCAGCAGAAAGATAATAAACACATTTCCAAGCTGATTCCTTGAATTTCCTAATCTTTTTTCTTCTCTCATCCGTGTGCAAGTCGAGATTCTCATTCCCCTTTCCGAAAATCAATCGTCTGGCCAATTTCTGCGCGCGTGTGCGATGAATAATCAAGCAGAATGCAGAGAAGGTCAAAGCTGAAATTGATTACAACGGAAAAGCGTTGAATAATTGGAAGTCAATGCGGAGAGAAAAAGGTTCGAACCTGAAAGAAGAATCGGTCGAGAAAGAAGCGTATGGATGGAAAGAAGAGAGCGAAAAGGGGGAGAAAGTAGAAATCGCGATATGCAGGGTAAGATTCATGGTGCCAGTCCACGTTGTGAAAGAAAGAACTCATCGTCGATGAACCTCAATGCTTCGTTGATCCAATCGGAAACTAAACACCTCCTAATTTTTTTGTTTATTATAGAATCATCAAATAATTCCACACCATCATATAATATATAATACTATTCCCAGTTTCCAAAATAAGTCAATTTTTTCTTTTTCAAGTTCAAATTTTGTTTTACTTTTCACTATCATATTATCATACTCATTAACAAAACAATAATATCAGTGAATTTTTATTTAAATCAAATCCCAACGACAATCTGTTGCTATTTCAAGAAAATAAAATGATTAATACATAAATTAATTAATTTTTATTATAATAATAAAACTTGTTTATAATATAATGCCATATTCTCATCCACTTGTTTTCCATTAGAGTCTGACCCCAATGGTCCTTTCTGCTAACTCCTCCTCTCTCACATTCTTTGTTCTTGAAAGGGACATAACCAAACTCCAAACACACTTTCCAATTATTTTTTCTGGTTCGGTAATTTTAGGAACCATTGTTTTTTATTTCAGTTTATTCATGGCAAAATTTTAGAGACAGGGTCATTTTTCAATCCAGGAAATTTTGTTTCCAAACAGCATTCACAAAAGCTTATTTTCATATCACTTCAAGAGGCCACGCAATGGTTAAAAGTAGGGATGGCAAAGTAAATTCAAGATACGGGTATCTGGCAGGAAAATTTGGAAATATTTTAATATCCGTTTTTAAACGGGTTAATAATATATCATTCGAACTAATTTCGTTGTCAGAAAAAATAAAAAGATAAATTAATTTATATATTTTTTAATTAAATTTAATTAAAAATTATATTATATTATATTATATTAGATTAAATTTAATTAAGATTAAATTTTAATTTATATTTAATTTAATTTAATTTATATTGTATATTTCTTTTATAATTTTATTTAAATTTTATTTAAAAAATGTATAAAATATTTTTTTTCTGGTATTTATGAATATTTACAATTTTAAAATATCGACAAGTATTTTTTAAGTACTGGTATAAACAGAGGGTTGGAACAATATATTTATAAAAAAGTATATTTATATCCGTTCTCATCCTTAAAAATAGTAATGTATAAAAAAGAAGTATTAAAAAATAATGGTGAAACAATATATTAAAATAAAGGTTTAATGTCTCCGTAGGTCCCTATTTTGGTCATGAATTTCAAATAGGTCCTCTTCATTTTCGGCGTATCAATTGAGTCCTTATTTTTGTAAAATTGAATCAATTACAGGCCTGCCGTTAATTTGGACAAACGGCCGTTACGGTATTGGTTAGGTGGCATGGTTGAGTGCAGACGTGGCATTTAAAACGGTTTTTGTATTAAATAATTGGTATGCTCTGATTATTCAGTTTTGGGTAAGGGCATACTAGGAAATTTGAAAAAATTAAAAGGGCAACTGAGATTGGGGAAAGAATTAAACCTTTTTATTATTAGGGTTCGCGTGAGAGGGCAAACATCGCGATCGTAAGTTCCAGACTGAAGCGGCAGAGTGCATGCAGTGGGCGGTGTCTGTGGGTCCTTTTATTGTTGGAAGCAAGAAGCTGAAGCACGTGGTCAGTGGAGGTTCATCTAAAGGAAGGTAAGTGTTTCTTCGTAATAGGTCTGTAGATATATTTATTTTGTGTTGTGCGTAATGGAGGACGGTATTGTGTGTGTGTTCCACCATGGAGGAAAGTTCATTAATGATAGTACCATAAAGTATGAAGGGGAGACAACAACTTTGTCCTTTGACCCTGACACGTGGAGTTTTTTTGTGGTTGTCAGTTTAGTCAAAAGTTTAGGATATGAGAATTTTAAAGATTTATGGTACTGTTTAGGAGGGGGTTTAGTGTTGGAAAATAGGTTGGAACAATTGATTGATGACAGAGGTGCCATGCATATGGCTAACTTAGCTAGGCTTAATGGTGAAGTTCACTTATACGTTGTCCATGTAGTTTCTGATTCCGAAGTCATTCATATGCTTGAAGACATTACTAATGATGAAGGAGAAGTTGAAGGTAATGGTACAGTACAAAAAGAGGTTGAAGAAGATGGTGATTCTGTTAAAGTAAATGGTGAAGGTGATGGTGACTTACAAGAGGTCAATGTTTGTGAAGAAGATGGTGACGGTGTTGAAGTAAATGGTGTAGTTGAGGGTGACTTACAAGAGGTCAATGATAGTGATGATGACCGTGATAATGTCAGTGTTGAATGTGATGATCATGACGATAGAGGATTGTCAGATTTTGAGTGGAAATCTGAGGAATTTCTTAGTGCAACAGATAGTGATGAAGAGGTTAATGACAGTGAAGGTTATGGGAGGTTTGGTATTTTTTGTATGCCAAAAAGTATGGTAGACTTTACATGGGAAGTTGGGACTTTTTTTGCAGAAAAGCAAGATATTTTAGATGCTGTAAAAGGGTATGCCTTGGAAAATGGGAGGAATATAAAGTTTGTAAAAAATGACAAGAGAAGATTGAGGATGAAGTGCTTTGGTGCAAAAGGAGAATGCCCATGGACCATATACTTTGGTTATATGGAGGCTGTAAAATCATGGCAGCTGAGAACTAAAAAAGACATTCATACATGCAGCAGGGAGTTCAACCTGAAGTTAGTTGATGCCAAGTGGTTGAGCAAAAAGTTGGTGAAAACAGTTCAGGAAAATCCTAAGATGAAGGGTGTTGATATTCGTGAAAAAGTTCAAAGGAAGTGGAACATAGGTATATCAAGGTCTATGGCTTATAGAGCCAAAGCTATTGCTTCTAATGAAATTGATGGGTCCTTTAATGAACAATATAAGAGGATATATGATTATGCGCATGAGTTGTTGGAAAGAAATCCAGGATCTACAGTTAAGGTCCATGTTGAGAATAATGAGGGTGAGTTAATTTTCAAGAGATTTTACTGTTGTCTGAAGGCATGCAAAGACAGTTTTGTCTGCTGTAGGCCAATAATTGGATTAGATGGAGCCTTTTTGAAAGGGAAGTATGGTGGTGAGCTGTTGACGGCTGTTGGGAGGGATGGAAATGATCAAATGTTGCCCATTGCATATGCGGTGGTAGAAGTCGAAAACAAAGATTCATGGATGTGGTTTTTGGAACTTTTGATTGATGATCTTGGTGGTGGAGAAGTGTGTTCTTCAATTACTTTTGTCTCCGACCAACAAAAGGTAATAATCATATTTAAATTGCTTCTTCTGTATATTGGTTCATTAATTTGATATGGTGATAAATCATTTATGTTAACACCACAGGGTCTACTACCAGCCATACAACAGTTACTCCCAGGTGTTGACCAGAGATTTTGTGTCAGACACTTATATTCAAACTTTAGGAAAAAGTTTCCTGGTAAAAATCTGAAACAGCTGATGTGGAGGGCAGCTACTGCCACACATCCACAAACCTGGGAAAGGGAGATGAGAAACATTAAAGATATAAATGAAGATGCATTCAAGCATTTGATTGCCATCCCTCCAAGGTTGACAATTTGTATTAATTATTTTTTCCCTTTGTATATTATTTTATGTTTGTCTATATTTGTTGCAGTTTTAACATGTGTATATATCATCTGTTGTAGATATTGGTCAAGGTCCAGATTCAGTCCAACACCAAAATGTGACACATTGGTCAACAATATCAGTGAGGCTTTCTTCATAACTTCATAAATGTTTATTCATTCCTTGGTAAACTTTATGTCAGACACTTAAATGTGTTGTTTAAATTTTTTATTTTTTATAGCTGGTCAGCACACAAACTGAGTTTTAGGCATGGTAATCGATTACAGCACCCCTGTAATCGATTACCCGAGAGAAATTGAGAATTTGTACACCTCAACATGCACAGCTTGCTCCCCCAACTCATGAGGGGTCTCCCCACCCTCCTTAGACTCACATCACATAACCAGCTACCCTCTCCCACCACTGGAACACCTCAACATGCCCCACACAGGTGCAGAATTGCCTAAAACTCAGTTTTCTGGCCAATGGTGACCTGTGTTCATCTGACTGAGTACCTGTGTTGAACTTTCTGTACAAATTCTCAATTTCTCTCGGGTAATCGTTTACAGGGGTGCTGTAATCGATTACCAGAGGCTTTTTTCATCACTCTCACTCATTCCTTGCACAGCTTGCTCCTCCAACTCATGAGGGGTCTCCCCACCCTCCTTGGACTCACATCACATCACCATGCACCACCTCCAACCACTGGAACACCTGCACAAGCCTCACACAGGTGCAGAATTGCCTAAAACTCAGTTTTTTGGCCAATGGTGACCTGTGTTCATCTGACTGAGTACCTGTGTTGGACTTTCTGTACAAATTCTCAATTTCTCTCGGGTAATCGATTACAGGGGTGCTGTAATCGATTACCAGAGGCTTTTTTCATCACTCTCACTCATTCCTTGCACAACTTGCTCCCCCAACTCATGAGGGGTCTCCCCACCCTCCTTAGACTCACATCACATAACCAGCTACCCTCTCCCACCACTGGAACACCTCAACATGCCCCACACAGGTGCAGAATTGCCTAAAACTCAGTTTTTTGGCCAATGGTGACCTGTGTTCATCTAACTGAGTACCTGTGTTGAACTTTCTGTACAAATTCTCAATTTCTCTCGGGTAATCGTTTACAGGGGTGCTGTAATCGATTACCAGAGGCTTTTTTCATCACTCATTCTCAAAATAGTGTTAAAAATCCGTTGTTGGAATATAGCGGTCCTTTGAATTGGAATTAACACCTATAGGATATTCGGTCTGAGTATAATAGGAAGGTTGGAGATTGGGTCTGAGTATAATTGTAAAGTGTACTTCAGCCATACTAAAAATAGATTATTCTTAGTCTAAGTGAGTTAAATTATTATAACACTTCTTTGAAAATTATAACGATTTCGTAGTTCTTGCCATAAACATAACACTTCTCTGAAAATTACATTCTAATATAACCATCTTCTTCATTAACCAAAACATTTTAATACATCCAAAATAGTTCCTGGTCATTGACAAAATAGTTCCTGCTCATTGTAATACATCCAAAACAGTTCCTGGTCATTGACAAAATAGTTCCTGCTCATTATCTATCTGTTGAAGATCGATCCTTTGGGTTCACAGGTTCTCATTGAATCAACTCAAAATTCAAATTTTCAAATACCATAAAAATGCATGTTCTAGTCTGATAAAAAGAAAATGAGGCTGCAAATTTGGCTATCAGATTTTTGTTTTTGAAGAAGACGACGAAGAAGAAGACGCCGGGGAGTTCCAGGGCTTTTCTGGGGGAGGAGGCGTTCGCGAAGTGCGTGGGTGGGCTTCTGAGCGTGGTGGTCCAGGATGAGAGGGCTTTGCCACTTCTTTTCTTTTATATATATATATATCTTTGCTTTGCCACGTCATTTCTTTTATATATATATATATATATATATATATATATATATATATATATATATATATATATATATCTTTGCTTTGCCACGTCAGATAATGAATACAGTCACCATACCACGCAGGCCAAATTTAAACGGCCGTTTATTGAATTTGACGGCAGACCCCTAATTGCTGCAATTTTACACAAAAAAGGACCCAATTGAGACGCCGAAAAGAAAAAGGACCTATTTGAGATTCACGCCAAAAATAGGGACCTACCGAGACATTAAACCTAAAATAAAACTGCATCTTGCCAAAAAAATAAATATTTTCAAATTGTTTGAATTAATTTTATAAATCTTTATTTTGGTAACTCATAGTTTACTCTGATTTTTTTTAATTTTATTTTGGAGTTCATTTGGTGTTTAAATCATTACAAGATATTCAATCGTGTGTAGGTGATAGCCCATTGGTTCCCTTCATTAAAGGTTTGAGTTGGAATTTTATTAATGAAAAAAATTTGAAAGAGATATTTCTATAAGAATAAATAAATATTAACTATCAAAAAAATAGTTTATATTTAAATATTTTGTATAATACTAGATATTATATTGACACATAAAAAGATATTAAATTAGTCTCTTAAATATTAAACTATATGTATGTTGACAGTTTATGTTTTATTATATAAGATTACATCATAAAATATTATAGAAAAGATTGTTTCCAAAATTTGTGTAATCGCAATCCTTTTCATTTTAAAGTATTTAGTTGTGATTTTATATATTTAATGTATACATCACTGAATAACAATAATACTAGAATATTATATATAGGTATTTTATTAATTATTAACCACAGTGTTTTTTTAATCACATTTTAGCAACTTTGTTCAAGCCCAAAATATATATATTTAACTCGCCGATAGTGAAGTCACAAGGTTTTAATTACGGAACGGGTGAATTTCATTACAAAAGTATACGTTTTAAAAAATTATCAGAAAATCAAGTCCTACTCACTAATCACGATTTCATTACCACGAAGTCATGATGTCCAGGAAGCATAAAAAATGAAATTGTACGAGTAAATAACGAGTTCAGTGTAAAGTCAATGATATTACTTAATCAAATTAACTATAATCAAATTAATTAAAGTTGTGATTGGGATGTCCTTTTTCAACATTAAGTCATGTCTACGTGATGACTTCAGTTAAATTTATATTAAAAAGAAATTGTCATAACATAGGACAACTTTCGTATTAAATAAGTTTGAATTAAAATGGGTATACACAATGAAAACTTTGGTTTATTTAAATTTATTATGAATTGATGGTATATAGTACTGTGAATTGGGTGTGACAATGTATATTTTTTATAACTCTTAAATTTTTCCAAAACAATTACAATTTTTTATAACATGAAGTTTTTACCATGATAACTTAAGAACAAAAATATAGTGTTCATCATACTTTTCAAAATTTCGAAATTTATTTCTCAACACATAGACTTTCAATTACAAATCCGAATGGTCAAAGTGTATTAATATATCCTAAGAATCATATATCAAATTTTCAGGTTGATCTAACGGTCAAATAGATCAAGATCTATATTTTTCCGGGAGAACTCAGTAACAGAACTACATGGATAATTAATTTACTCAAACATGCAGGATTTATTTCTCCAAGTACAAACTTCTAATTAAAAATCCGACCGGTCAAAGTATAGTAATATATCCTAAGAATCATATATCAAATTTTCAGGTTGATCTAACGGTCAAATAGGTCAGGATCTATATTTTACCAGGAGAACTCAATAACAGTAATAGAACTACAGGGATAATTAATTTAGTCAAACATGCAGGATCTATTTCTCCAAGTACAAACTCTTAATTAATTATCTGAACGGTCAAAGTGAAAAAATAGGTCTTAGGATTCATATATTAAAATTTTAGCTAAATCCAACGATAAAAACAATTAAAAGGAATGTTTTACCACAGTAACTCGAAAATAAGAAAAATTATAATCATTCAAACTAAATTTAGACAAGTGAATAAATAACTACCATTATCAAAATTTTAACATGTTCATAACTCATATTCATGATCATAATATGTATAATTATCATATGTAAGAAAGGATTAGCTCCCCTACCATCAAAATAATCTTAATATAAAAATTCAGGGGAAACAAGAAGTTGAATCTGGCAAAACCGGTTAGACAACTTCCCATCCTTCCATAAAGATGCAATAAAAAATAGATAAAACAATAAAATTTCTAGAGAAAAAAGAAGTTGAATCTGGCAGAGCCGGTTATACAACTTCTCATCCTTCCAAAAATACAATATAAATAAATAAGAAATAAAAGGTCTGGGGAAATAAGAAAGTTGAATCTGGCAGAGTCGGTTAGACAACTTCTCGTCCTTCCAAAAATACAATATAAAGAGATAAGAAACAATAAAAGGTCTGGGGAAACAAGAAGTTGAATCTGGCAGAGCCGGTTAGACAACTTCTCATCCTTCCAAAATTACAAAAGAAATAACTAAATGTTCTAAGTAATAATAACGTATAATTAGCATAACAGAATCAACATCATGTTTTACAACCATCAAACTTGGGTCTCATCACAGAAGCATGTTCTCATTCAAAATTCAAGACCATCCAGAAACAAAATACTCCATATTCAAGATTTAGGATTAGACAAAAGCAAAGTATTGTATACTCAAGATTCAAGAGTGGCTTCCCTTACCTCTATTACAGACTTAATCTCCTCGTTTCCCGAAAACTTCCGGAATGTCCCATTTGCAACTAGAAATTCCTCCAACTCTCTTCTCTCAAAATTTTTCAAAGTTTTTGATGTAAATTTTCAGCCTTCCCCCTCTTGGCTATTTATAGCAAAAAAAAATTTTACTATTCATTTTTACTATTCATTTTTCTATTCATTTTACTATTACAAAAATAATTTTTTATTCACAATTTGATGAATTTTGATCTCTTATGACTCAAAACAACGTGGAATACTTATCCCTTCCACAAACTAATTGTTTTTTTTACTATTCACATTTTACTATTCACTTTTTACTAATTGTTTTTTTAAATTTAGTATTTGAATTACAAATATTTTCAAGGATCTTACATAGTTCGCTATCACTATGGAGAGAATGAGAAACAAAATTAAAGTCTTTGTCATTATGGGTCACCTTTAGGGATAACAACAGGTCGGGTTGGGCACGAATAGTGTCTACCTGCAACCTGACTCGCAAAAGGAAAATCTAACTCGCTACTCGTCCGCTACTCGCGCGGGTACCTGCAGATACTCGAAAAAATTACAAAAAATATATTTTATTCATTTTTGAAATAAAATTTAAATAAAAATACAATTTATATATATATATATATATATAACATAAATTAAAATTAATTTTTTAATTAAATTTAATCTAACCCACAATTTGCAAGAATAAAATTGCAAGCATAAAACTCTAAGATCAGAAATGCAATGAAAACCTTAAAACACTATAAGACCAAAAATCCCAAAAATTCCTACACTAGAAAAGAAGATTATAAACTCCAAACTCACTACAAGGTTAGGAAAAACCTCAATCGCAGAAACCCTTACCCTAAATCACGAGAAACAACAACCCTAAATTTCCATTTTCAAAACTTTCAATACCACCTGCAAAGGAAAAACAAAGAAAACTCAATTCCAAAATTGTGAGCCAAATGCGTGAATCAGACCCCTATGTTGCGAAGTCATCGTGAAACGTAGAAGCTCCCTTCCTCTACAAGATGAACCAAAAAAAGTGAAGGAAGAGGAGACCTCCCTCCTTGTGCAGCGAAACAACACAAAGGGAAGGAGAATAATAATAAAGGTCATGTGTCCTCGCAAGACACCGGTGAAGACGATAATGTCGCCAAAGTCGCGCCATTGTTGCACTACCATCTTCGCCACCACGAGATCACCTCCTTTGCGCGAGCCACAAATAATTTTCCCTAAGCTTAATTGTCCGCGCGAGAACAGAGATATAGAAGAAGCTTGAAGCTTTTGGGTTTGCTGGCGAGAAATGTAAAAGAGAAGAGATTGAGAAAAAAAAACTCCTAAATAGAGTTTTTGAGAAAAACCTACAATTAGACAACTGTGATTTTTAATTAAGGTTACGTAATTTTTAATTGAAAAGTTCCCCCCGCCTTTTAAAGAGTAATAAAAAGAAAATTTAATTTTTAAATATATAAATTAAATTATTATTATTATATTTTGCAGGTAACGGATATCCGTGGGTCAGATAGTATAATATCCACACCCGACCCGTTTAGAAGCCGATATTAAAATATTCGTTACTTGTTACCCACGGATAATAAATATTTATAGATAATAACTACGACAGATTTTATCTATAAGTATTCGCGGGTGTGAATTTTTTTTCATCTCTAGTCACCTTCGACACTGTGGAGACTTGCTTTTGCCGAAGAAGAAGAGAAGCGAAATTAAGAAAGAGAAACAAACTTTTATTGTTGTTGTGGGTGAGTTTCGCTGCTGCCAATGATGTATTTTGTCGTCGATGAAGTGGTTGTTGAGGAACGTCATCGGGTAGAAGAGTTCTCGAAGTGGGAAGGGAAGAAATGTGAGGGAAGGGAAGTCTCTTAATGGTCTCTCACAAGAAATGGGAAGGAAGAGAAGTGTGAGGTTTTGTGGTATCTCTCAGTGTTAGTGAAGTGAATAAAGAAAGGAATAAAAGTAAGACACAGCAAATAAAGGGGCTGACGGATTAATGCAGATTAATCTGTGTTTTGACCCACTGGGCCAAATTGCAAAGGATTGATGAATTTAAATACATAATCTGACTCACAATTTGTGTCGGGTTGACAGATCGATCTATCATACTTGACCTATTTTAACACCCCTAATAATAATTAAATATAATAATATAAATACTTATTTATTATAATTGACTTATTACAACAAATAAGTATCAAGGTATAAATTATACAATTGAGTATAATAACCAAATTTGAATGTATATCTAGATTTCTTTCCTTTTATTTTCTTAGTTTCAAACGAAATAAAATTATAACACAATACTAGTTTCATTTTTTATGACGCCAGGGATAACAAGAAGACGGAACAGAGATGAGTTTACTTTTTAGATATCAAGTTAATTGAAGTGTTGTGAGATAATGAAAATTATTTTACTAAAGAATTTTTCAAATGAAACAAAATAAGAATAAGAAAATAAAAAAAAATATTTTTTTTATATTACCTAATAAGTGAGGAGTTTGTATTATTGAAAACTTAAATAAAAAATTAAACATTGTCACGTAAAGTTAAATAATAAATAAAAATATTTAAAAGAAAAAAAATTTAAATATGAAACATAAAAAAATATTTAGTTTATATACTTTATTTAAATATAAACAAAAAGTTTAATAAAAATTATCTTAGAAATATAAATTTATTTTACGATAAGTGAAACGATTAAAAAAATTGTAATTAAAATAAAAAGAAAGGTTATAAATATTCATACGATTTGTGGACAATCATCTTTTATACTCTTACTGCTTAGTTAATCTTGTCTATGTTAATAACAGTGTAGGCTTGCAGGGACATAATACAAGAAGCTTCGGGCCGATTTGCAAGTTCCTAGATGTTTTATTTATAATTACCAAAGTAAATAATGTTTGACATAAATGGTAAAGGGTTTGGTAATGTGTTCTAATATATTTTTTTCTTTGTTAATGAAAAAAACTAATTATTATTATCACATAATACTAATGAAGTGAATTAAGATATCCTCTATAGAGATACCACAAAATATAAAAAATACAAATCCAACAATTTCTACTAAATAACACTAAGGTTGATTAGATGTAATTTTCATAAATGAATAAATAATAATAATTTTAAATTTCAAATTTTGTTTAGATTATAAGGTGAAAATAGAGAGTGGACAAAAAAGGAAAAATAAAATAATAGTAAAAAGACAAATTATGTAGATAAAGAAAAATAAAACAATAAAAAATGAGTTATTTAAATTATGAAAGTAAAGTAAAAAGTATACAAAAAATAAATAAAAAGAGACACAGAGTATTAACAAAAAAACTAAAATTTGAGACGCTTAACAAGAGTGAAAATGTTACAAATTTGATAAATCATCTTCCAAAACATTGTTAGTGCGGCCAGTGAGGTGATTATTTGTATTTGTCGATGTAATATTACGACTATATTAAAGTCTATACCAACCACATCATCATCTATATCTTCACCGTCCAAATAAGACAAATCTAATTCTTCTTTTATCTATATTTACTTAAACAAATATATACACTATAATTAAATTCATGCATTCATATATTCATTAAACCTAGTTCATTCATATATCCTACATTCATATATCATATATTCATATATTAAATAAACAAAATACATTAATACATTCATTAAAAATAAAGCAAAAAAATTAACATAACACATTAAGGCATTAATATATTTATTAAAAGTACACATTGTATAACACTTACCTGTTGAAGACTTATGAAGACTTGAAGTAAGAATAAGGCAAAATTTTGCACTGAACCTCTGATACGACTGTCGCGGTCATACAAATTTGATGTGCACAGAATTTAATGCAGTAATTACTAGGAAGTGACTCCTAGGTCGTCTCTCAAGGACCAATTTATGGTTCAGTCTCAGATTTACACACGAAGTTGGGGGGTGGTTTGTTGGTGTTTTTGAATGCAAATAAATTAAAATGAACTGGAATTTAAATAAGACAACAAAATTTAAAAACACTGAAATAAATTTTAAAGACTGTAAAAACTGAACGGTAAAAGATGGTAAAAACGGAACAGTAAATATGCAGAAACGGTAAAATTTAACGATGCAAAAAAAACAATAAACGGTAAAATAAAAGAGACAGTAAAATTAAAATCACTGAATTGGAAATCAAATTTAGAAAAGACACACTACTTGAAATAAAATGTCGTGAAAATAAAATTAACAAACTGTTCCAAACACTGATACACTTCAAAAATAAAACGCTACATTTTGCACTGAAAATGGAAATTCAGAGAGGGAATTGAAAGAGGAAGAGGCAAGAGCCTCCTCCAGAACCGTGGCTTCCTACTCCTAAACTCTCACCTAAAATCTTTAATCCTAAAATCTAATGACTTTGCTTCTCTGCCTGCTCTCCTTTTACTTCCAAAAGTCAGGAACATCCTCCTTCAATTCAGCAAGATTTTGTGTTTTGTCTCCGTAGCTTGCTTCCTATTTTCTTCCAGACTTGTGTTTTTGTGCTAGTAGCTTAAGACTTTCTGCACCTCCTAGCCATGCAAAACAAATAGGGTGGGACCCTCTATTTCTTGTAGGCATGCGGCTATTCTTCTCTGCATTCCAAAGCATGAATCAACTCCTATTCCTTTCCACTTTCGACCCCTCTTCACGATGCTGGAGCTGCTGTAATTATTCACCAAAGCTTCACTTACGGCCTTCTCCTCTTTTGGTGGCTTCTTCTTTGCTGCACCCTGAATGCTTCTCCTTGCTGCTGGATGGCTACGTGAAGTTTACTGCCCCACGTGAACTCCTCTCTTCAACCATGACAGCACCTCAAGCTCTCTTCTTCTCATTCATCCAAAATCCAACACCATGGGTGCCACTTCTTTTTCTTCTTTCTTCTCTCGTGAATCACCATTCTTTTCGGTGCTCCTCCAAACTGGATGCTGCCTCCCTTGCTTCTGGAACGCAACTCCCTGCTGCATCCGTTCTTCATCTCCGCTGGATGGCTGCACCTTCCAACCAACCGTGAGCTCTTCTTTTCTTGCTGGAACAAACTCCTCACGTGTTGCTGCTTCTTGGTTCCGTGAGCTTTTGCTAGAACAATTCTTAGTGGTGGATGGACCTATATTTCAGCATGTAGCAGCTTACACCTTTGGAGCTCTTTGGACGTTAGCTTTCAACCAAGTGGTGGCCTCTTTATTGAAGTTCACGTTTGTTGGATGGGTAAGGTGAAAGCAACGTTTTCCCTTCTTTCATCCAGAAATGCTTTGCTCTTCTTTCCTTCTTTTCCCGTAAACTCCAACCTATACAACACATGTGTGATCTGCAATTTTCTTTTGGTGGGGCCGTGACATTCTTCCCTTCATAATACCAATTTCATAAACTTTACCATTCCATTTTGGAAGTCCTTTATGTGTATGTGAGCTTCAACTTCCAACGTGGGCCATGAAGCATCTTTCCTTGATAAAATTCAGACTTTGTTTTGGAGATGCTACGTGATATGGATCACTAAATAACAAAATGGAATAAAAGTGAGTGGTGGCCCATATGTTGTCTCCTTTATAAAATGACAAAAGAAACACAACCAATATGCACTCTTTTTTTATATGGCCGTGACATTGATTCTTGTTCCTCTTAGAAACCAAATTGAAAACAAAAGAATTTTGCTTTGCATTATTTTTCCATGACCGTGTGCATCTTAAGACAAATGGCAGCCACTTTCTTCAAAAGCCGTGAGTTGCAACATGGTTTCCAAACCAATCAATATTACTTCTTGAAATGAGCTTTAAAATGTGCCAACATGAGTGTTGAATCCTTGAGTGTTGGGATGTCTTAGCACCGTCTAATGATCAATTCCAGCCACCACAAGTATCAAACAACAAGCAAACAATGCAAACAAATTAGCAGTCACTCAAACAGTCAGCACTAGACTGACATAGGAGAGTAAAACAAATACTGGGAACAACACAGAACGAATTTGAACAAAATAAAAACTACACATGAAAATAGACATCCAGACGAAACTATGAAAAAAAATTGAATGGAAAACGGATACGAATTGAACTCGAACGAGGACAAACAAGTTGACACAAAATTCACACAGCAACCAGCGAAAATTGAAGTGGCTGAAATGCATTGGGCTCAATTGTCATTTCTCATTTAGCCTTCAAATGTCCCAAAACGTTATCCAAAATTTTCCGTAATTAATAATGCAAAATAATAAGCTCAGAGAATTCAAATTAGTTAAAATAAGAATTTTCGATCAAATTAAGCACAATTAGGAAAAACAGGAAAATACCGGACGTTTAAGCACAATTCCCCGACTAATTTTAGTACAATAAACTAAGTGAAGTGAATAAAATATTGACTCATCAACCTCCAACCAATGTCACTCACAGATTGTCCAAGATTCATTGATTCTTGAGTTTAGATAAATGGTAATTTTCAATGTTTTTCAAAGAATAGAGTAACTCTAAACCAAACATGTGAATATGACATTATTATATCATGCTTCAACAAATGATAAAATCATAACTTTATTAAATGATAATCTACCTTCAACAAAGTGGAGAGAAAGAAACAACCAAGTGCAGAGAAACAAGAAAAAATCTTCAATCTTCAACTAAAAAACTGCATCATCTTTGTTGCCCGAAAAAGATGCACAAATAATCACAAACTATGTTCACCAAAAAAAATAACCTCCTGCTTAACACACTTCCACCTCCTTCACAATACCAACAAACAAACATGATAAACTCGTTCCCCTATCAAGAAACAAAACTCTAAGTCTAGAAACCATACAATACTAACTACACACAAGGTGGTTGATGAACTTCCACCACGCACGACCTTTGCAATCAACCTTCATAGTTGACGTTCACAACACGTCAAACAACTCCACTGAACACCTGCATCACAAACAAACAGTTAGGGGTGCCCATATTTGAACCACCTCCTCCAGATCTTGCATTGTTCTCTGCATCCTGTTGTGTGGGCATCCTTCACCTTCGTCCACTGCTTCAACGACCATGGTATCGTTGGTGCATCCTCCACCATGACGGACACCTTCGTCGCTGCTTTAAGGACCATCACATGCTCGCTCCATCCTTCATCATCAAAGACAACTTCGTACACTACTTCAACCACCATGGGATGTGCATTGCATCATCCACCATCACGGATCATGGCGCTTCCACCACTAACGTTCGAACCGAACCAAATGCTAGGCTGCAACCACCACCTTCGTCACATGGGTACACTACAACATCCACCTTCTTCAACCATCAACGCCATAACGATTTGCAAGCATGAAGCAAATTCCTCCAAGGGAACCGAATACACCCTCTAAAATTGGATTCTCGCTGCAACGTCCCCAACATAGGCGCTCGTACCCGAATATAGGCATTCCTACCCGAATACAACTAGGGGAACCGAATACGCAGGGATGGGAACCGAATACGCCTTTCCATGTTTTCCTTCACATGCATGTAACGGAATACGGCGTCTTGGAACCAAATAGGGTTTCACCTTCTTCGTCTTCTCCAGCTTTGTAGACTCGTCTTCTTCATCAACCACTTTCTTCTTCATCTCCTCCTGCCATCAAGCTTATCTTCTTCATCTACCACCAACCTTGCAACGTAAAAAATAACAAATACTTGCCTAAACAGCTATTATCATACTAACCTGACCTTAGCTTTCTCTCTTCGTCCGCACTCAACGTACCAAACAATACTTGCCTAAACACACTTGTAGGCAATGCTCCTTCATTCACTTCCACAAGACAATGCTCTTCTGGCTCAATTAAGACAACAATAACCACAGACCAACCACATATGAATGGTTGTTCAATGGTCAAAAGCTATTCAAAATATTACTGTGTCTGCTGTGACTAATGCATGCGGGAATCTTTCCTGTTCAATGGATGTGTGAAGCAAGCTCATCAAAAAGGCTCAGGAATCTGTCTGCAACTTTCACTTTCAGTAACTCGTGAATGCACAGTGTAGCCAACTTCTTTTCTTAATTTATAATGATTGGAATCAATTATTTATTACTTATAATCGATTATATTAACGTAGCAAAATTGGAAGTGGAATTAGCAAAATGTAGAGGGGCACATCAGACTTTTGAACTGCGATCCCTCCAAATTTCGCCTTCTTTGTGGGTGATTGAAAAGTACTGAATCCCGCAATTCTCTTTCATTCCTTCCGCACATTTCCCTTAAAGTGAACACAACTTTCTCTTCTATTCTTCGCTCTCAATAATACGTGAACAGTGAATCACCCCAAGTGAACACAATCTAAATGATAATTGTTTAAGAGATTTTATCTGTTATTGAGATCTTGCTTAGCTTTGCTTTTGTTGAATGTTAAAGCAATGCTTCTCTCTTATTTCCTTCCATAAGCTTCTATGGATGAATTGTTGAGTTGTACATTTTGTCAATGTAGAGCTTATTGCAGTAAATTTTATTGATAATGGTAACACTATAAAGTTTGTTGCATAATCACCTTCTTTTTACATACTTGTTTTTCTTTCTTATATTCTTTACTTCTTCCTTAATACACATATTTATGTAATTTTATAAATGATAGCCATTACATTTTGAATGTTAGGAATTGTTAATAATTGTTTTTGTACTTGTACATCGTTTATTATACCTTTCCCTGAATGATGACATTAGTGGATAATGAAGAAAATTAATTTCTACTTCAAAGTTGATTATTTAACAAACATTTATAGTCATTATAATCTATATCAATTCTTTAGAAGATACGTAAACTATAAACTAATCATCAGTTAACAATATTGTGCACGTTTTGTAATTTTGTTTATCTATTAGTGTACTAGTCTAAATGGTTTTTTTTCATTTTGGATTTTTTAAAAGATTGTATGAGCGTATATATCAAATAAATATTAGTTTATAAGAGTTAATTTTAAGATAATTTAACAAATTGTTTAATTTAGTCTTAAGCAAATGTATGAAGTTGTGGTGCTTACTAAGTGATATATTGTGTGAATATATATCTAATCATAATGTGAATATAATATAATCGTCCAGTCAACCACAAATCAGTTGATCAACTATAGTTTGAATCATTTAGCGAGTTACCAGTGAATTTGACTAGTCACCAAATAAATCGGTCGATCATGAACCATAACACATTAACATTAATATTGATCAACTTAAGAGTAAAGTGTGATTACTCGCATTTGAACCATAATTAGGTCAACATTAATAGAGGTTTGAAGTAAGAAAATATGTTACTTGCATTCCATGTTACATTAATGGCTAACTACCAACTTTGAATAGATTTTGACATCAAAATGCCTTTTGTAAATATCCTCCACGTGATTTTGATGAACAATTCAACCTAATACATGTATACATTTAGACTTTGCACCATAGAACGCAACTTAGACCAAACAGTAATAGTCACACCTACCTTCATGTATCTTAATATTCAAAAAATGATATGTGATCTTATGAATAGAAAAATCTTGTCTTGTCTCTCTCCTTAGTCTAACTATCCTAAGCTCTTTTAGGTTTTCCTCTCTCCTTTTGGCGCTCCCTTAGTTCTCCTTTCCCTTGAGCCAACTTCTATCTTCTTCCAACTCGTGTCTTCTTCCTTAGTCCAGCTTCCTTCTCCTTCCTCCTTTGGTACAACTCCTCTCTTCTTCATGTTAACTCTCGTCTCTCTACTTTTTCAGTCCAATTCTCCTTTTCTTTACCGCTCAAAATTACTGCTGTAAGGTTGATTGAATTTTTATTTTTTCAATATCTCAAATATTAAATAAACAGAACCAAATTATATTTTATTTTTATATTTACATAACCTTTAGATTATAATAGTTAATAATAACTATTTTTTCTTAACTTAAAAGAAAAACACCACTAATATTTATTAAAAGGCTATAAAGGTATTCATCAACCTAACATTAATTATATTAAATTACTTGTTTAAATGACTTATACACACACACATTCTTTAGTGTTTTATTTTTATAAACATAAATACTAATTATATTAAATACTTATAAAATGACTAAAAAAAATTTAAAATTACAAATGTTATCTAGATATAGAAGTTAATGGGGAGCACGGTGAAAGATTTTATAATTTTATATGGTATTTATAAGTTAGATTTTACGTATAATTGTAATATAGTAAAATTGAAAGATTCCTCAAACAAAATTATAAAATTGTATAAATTGTAGTTTTTACTGCTAGACACATTGTAAGTATCTTAGGTGAACGCATTTCATTTAATGAAACCTAAACTTAATTAATTTAATACAATAACAAATTTATTATTTAGGCTATTATTGGTCTCAATACCACGACTAAAATAAATACAATTAAAAATCATTTTCTTTAATAAATTTCAATTATATAATGGGATTTTAATTAAAATAAAATTTGAATCTAATTAAAACTTTTATGATTAAAATTATAAGAAGTTTATTATTAACTTTGATGAAATATGAACAGCAAAATTAATAATTTATCTTTTATTGTAAAATATACAATTTATTATTTATTTAACGATTTACAATTTACCTTGTAGTAAAAGAAATCAACCCTAACCACGATCCCTACAGCCTCCCTTTTGATCCTTACCGTGTTTCCTCGCAAAATGCACGATTCACGTGACCACTCCCCCTCACCCGCTTCCGACGACTCCCCGCCGAACTTCATCTCCATCGTCATGATGTCGCTGCCCGACTCCTCAGACCCCGTCCCCCAAGGCGTTTTCCACACGTCGCCGGAGGCCGTCACCGACGGCGGTGACCCTTACGCTTTTAATCACGCCGCCGACGTTGACGCTGGAATGCAGGAGTTCGTCGATTGACGTGAGGGGTCGGAGTTTGTTGATTTGGGTAGGGATTCGGAGTTAGGAATTTCGGAAGTTCAACTGACGCAGGAAATTAGCTTCGATGAAGGCTCGCATGAAGCAGCAAGGTATGTTTTGGGTGAGATTCGTGATGGCCGGTTTCATGAATTTGCGGTTTCCGATAGGGAACTGTCTCATTCGGAGGAGCCATCGGCTAAAAAGTCAAAACTTTCGGAGGTCGATCTGGATATGGATTCTTCAGAGGGTTGTGTGGAAGTTCCATCGCTGAAAGGGGAAGAGGATAAAGGGAATTGCGAGGGGAATCTTGTTTCTGAAGCAGAAAAAGCTTCCGACTGTTCTGCCAAAATTTTAGAAACTGTCGTTGGGAACAATTCGGAGGAAATGAATGTGTTTGATGTGTACAGAGTTTTTTTGGAGATGAATAATGAAAAGGAAAAAAATCTGGATAACCTTGATTTGTTGGAAGTGGCCGAAGCTTGTGGAGTCACTTTTCCTCGGCCAAGGTGGTGGCCGGAAAACTTTGACCCATAAGAATAGGGTGAGGAAAACTAAGAAACTATAATATTTGATGTTCTTGTTATTTTTAAGGTTTTTCATTCGTGTTTTTGCACTTGGAATTTAAAAGTTTGTTAGAGGTCTCTACTTCATTGTTTAGTGGATGATAGGATGTTAGGGTTCTAATTTCTATCTGTTTTTGAACGTTTTCTGTTTGTCTATTGTAATTCTGGTCCAAACCTTGAATCAGGATCACCAACCTCTTGTCTAAATGTCTTGTGCTTCGTTAAATCTAGAGTTTAATTTCTCTGTCTTGGTTTTTTCAGACAGAAAGTGATAATGTATTTTCTAAGAAATTATTATAAAAACTAGCAAAATTTATTTTAGACAATAGTTGATAATTAGACCCTTTATATGATTGTTACAGATATTATCCATACTTATGTTTAATTGTATATTGTAGAATAATAAATAAATTGAAACTTTCCTTTCAAGCTCTAGTTTTCGTTTTGAAAGTACTTAAGACAACTTCTTTGGCTTCACATGTAGGATTTATGATCACACCCTTTTGGGGCTCCTCATTGTTGTCTTCAATTCTGAAATTTGTGCAATAACTTGCTTAGTGTCAAGAATGCTTATTCAATTAAATCATAGTAACACAATTCTAACTATAGCTTCTAACTGGTATCAAAATAACAGTAACATAGTTGTCTTATTATCTTGGCATTTGTAACATTACTAATCTTTGTTGACAGAGGATTTGCTCAATTATGATTTCGATAGTAAACAAATAAAGCATTTCAATTTTTTTTTTCCAACAAGCGTTGCCCAGCCTACGATAAATTTATTTAAATTTTAATTACATGAGACGGCTAAGCCCACATTACATATCATATAACTAAAAATATTATAGTTAATTGCGTAGTGAGTTATTTTTTTCTTACTAATCTTCTCTTCGTCCAATGTATCAAGTTCTTTGAATAATATTGAGCTTATTCACAAAGTTTCTTTGCTCATTTTCTTACATAGACAATCATAATCAAGTGTTTCCTAACACATTGTATATTCAGTTTTCATTAGAATAATTACAATATCATAATTTATTCTTAAGAAAACATTCTACGTTACATGGACGAAATTCTTTGGTTTTGCAAAGATGACCGATTCGAGAGGTCTAAATTTCTAAATTGCACCTTCTTGAGGACTGTATCATCTGCCAAAAGCTGTTCCACCTCCATAATCAGATTTTGTTAATAACTAATTTTGAGGACACATCATCTTGAGAGTTTAGCCTATAATTCTTCTTCTAAGAGATGTGATAAGTAAATATTTTTTTTTCTTTTTTTAAGTTCATATTAAGTATCACTATCAATTATGCCATTTTAACTATAATAACTCAAACATCTATCTATCATTTTTCATTGCATGAAAGTTTATTAAAAAAAATACATAAACATAAAGACCACATCAAACTCATAATAAGAAATTATACACGAAACATATACAAGTTATACTTGCAATGACAAACTCTAAAGAAATATATATATATATATATATATATATATATATATATATATATATATATATATATATATATATATATATATATATATATATATATGGTAACAATTCATTAAATCATTTAGATTGTTGTAATTAGCTAATTTACCAGTACAATTATTATTTCACTAAAAACATAAAAAAAATTAATTTGTATTATAAATGAAAGACAAACACCTAGGTCATCTTCTTTTAATTTAGAAAACCTTGATAAACTTAAGGGGAGTCACCCTCCAACCAAATAAATTGAAAGGCTCTATACAAACATGTTTCAAAACATAGATAACCTTCATAAACTCTAACATAAAGTAAAGTTTGTAATTCTATAACAACTATACAATAAAGAAGATAAGAGTGGACAATGTATTTATTGAATGGTGGAGTTAAAACTCACAATAACAATTCTAAGATAAATTTTTTATTTTTTTAGTTTTAGTTTTGATAGCTTTAGTATTAATAGTTACATTTTGTGTTTTAATAGTTTTAGTTTTGAAATATAATCTATGCTGAAAATTATCTGAACTTAGAGTATTTTATATTTTTCATATTTAGATAAATTGTAAATATAAAAAAATATTTTAAAAACAAGAACAACATTTGACTTCTATATATTAGTGCAATAACATAACGTCAAACTATATCATAACTATGTTAATTGATGTTTGTGCACTAACCAATGTCAGATGCTACCCATTTTTAGTTAGACGTGACATCAATTGGACATTGATTTAATGTGATACCTATTATTAAGGGATATCAAATTCTAACATGATTAACGTCCTTGGGCGCCTGTTTTCAACATAAACGTCAAGTTGAAGTCTCCGGCTATAATGTTAGAGTTTCTTTTGATATTAAGGCGTGTTCACTTCGCATGAATTTATTGTTGATGAGGTTTAGCGAGCGATGAAAAAGAACGAATACCGTGTTCACTTGATGGAGTTTGCGAAGAAGAAAGACGATTGAATTGCGGGATGTTGCTCTTTTTGGTCACCTGCAAAGTTGAGAAGATTTGGAGGGATACCTTGCTTAATTACTCATGTGCCCCCAACATTTAAAAATTTTCCAACTCGTACGTTTCAAGTTGAGTTAGTATTCGAAAGCTGGAAGGTACTGTGCACTCACGGAAAAGCTGTAATATGCAGAAGAGATTCCTGAGGCTTTGGTTGAGACGTCCAAACACCAAACAGTGAAGATTCGCGCATGAATTATCAACAATTCACACGGTTTCTTCATCCACAGTGTTAGCCTTGTTATGTTAAATGCAAAACCTAGAAGAGCATTGTGTGGTTGTGTTAATTGAAGAAGCGAAAGTAGCATTGGGTTAAGCAAGTTCAAGAGCTCGAAGTGGAAGTGTGTTTCAGTGGTGCTGGAAGAGAGAAAGTTAAGGTGTTTTAGTGCTGGTGCTGCTCGAAGAGAGAAAGCTAAGGTGAGTTTTGATTGTAGTTGCTTATAGTTGTTTATCGTTTTTATGTTGCAAGTGATGGAGGTAGATGAAGACTATCGGTGGAGGAGATGAATAACAGAATCGGTGATGAAGAAGATGACTCTGCGTGAAGGCGGAGAAGAAGAAGGGTGTGAACGTATTCGGATGAGAGATGGCGTATCCGGATACACCGTGGATGAAGAAATCGCTGGGAAACCTTATCCAAATACACTCATGCGTATCCAGATACAATCATGTGTATTCGGATACGGTTTGAACGTTGCGGCTTGGATCCTGATACAAAGGTCGTCGTCGTTCCGTGGAAGTCGTCCGATTTGGTTCGTTGTTGGCAGAGTTTGGGGTGGAGAAGGTGGCAACGCGCATGTGATGGAGGTCCTCCGGTTTGGTTCGTTGTTGGCAGAGTCAGGCGTGGAGAAGCTTGCAACATGTGATGTTTGGCGTGGAGAAGCTCGCTGCGCATGGAGGTTTCACCAGTAGACGAAGCTGTCCGTGATGATGGAGGATGGAGGCAGCATTTGATGGTCCGTCAACCAGCGACGATGCCGATGTGATTAGAGAAGGATGCACGGCGGCTGTTTCATAGTTCAAGCAGTGCACCAAAGAGGAGGATGGGCACACATGAGGATGCTGAGAAGAACGCATATGTGGTGTTATTGGGTGAAATATGATACGACTAACGATTTGTTTGTGATGGTTTTTGATGCAGGTGTTGTTAGAGTGGTGAATTACAAGCTTAAACATTGAATTGCAAGTTGCTCCGTGGTGTAAGTAGATGACTATGCTTCAATATTGTTGAATACAAGGTGTGTGTTGTGATTTGTTATGAACTTCATCATGCTTTCTTTTATTATTTTGCAGGTGTTGGACCAGAGTTGTTGGTTACGGTGAAGAAGGTTGTGTGTGCATGTTTTTGTCCACCAAGCGGGAGTAATTTCTGTGGTTGAAGAAGCTTATCTGTTAATGTTGTTGGGAGAAGCCCAGATAAATTAGTTTCTTAGTTGAACATTGAAGAACATTGAAGATTGAGCTGTATTAATTTCTCTGGATCACGAATTGACTTTACTTTGTTGAAGAAGGTTGATTAATAATTACAAAATTTGTAGACATTGCTTTTTAACCATTATCTAATATTATCATATTTACAGGTTTCGTGTGACATAGTTGGAATACATAACAAACTTTCCATCCAACTTTGGCAATTGAAGAATCAGTGAATCTTTGAGTATATTTGTGGTTGGGGTTTGACTCTTTTGGCTAATTCATACTTGGAAATCTACATACACAGATCTTCAACAGGTAAATGTGATTGTTTGTTTATTTTTAATTAATATAAGAATGCGTTTTTAATGTTTAGGTTAAATATATGTCCTTTAATTTTAGTAATATATGAATGAATTAGTTAAATTTCCTTATATATGAATATATGATAATATGAATAACATATGTTTGATGAATATATGAATGCATGATTTTAATTATAGTATGATTATTTATTTAAGTAAAAATAGATGGAAGAAGAATTAGATTTGTCGTACTTGGACCGTGAAGATATAGACGACGATGTGGTTGGTGTAGACTTTAATATAGTCGCAATGTTACATCAACAATTACAAATAACAACCTCAATGGTTGCATTAACAATGTCATGCCTTGAATATATTGAATATGTGCTCGAGTGATCCAAGTAGTGTTAGCACTTTCCTTCCCGACAAAGACCGTCGCAGGCAACAGTTAATGTCGTACTTAGTGCATACTAATCGATGTTGTGACATCATTTGGATGGGTCCAGAGGCATTTATTAATCTTTGTGAGAGACTAAGAACAACTGGCTTAGTTAAAGATGCCATTCGCTCAACAGTGGAGGAACAAGTAGCTCAATTTCTTCATATAATTGGGCATAATGTTAAGAATCGAAGTGTCACATTTTTCTTCCATCGATCTGGGGCGACAGTTAGCAAACACTTTCACAATGTGTTGGATGCTATTTTAAGTCTAGAATCTGAATTTTTAACTCAACCATCAGGAGACGAGGTGCATCCATATGTCTTAAACAACAATCGGTTTTATCCGTACTTTAAGGTAAGCATATGAATCTGTCAGTTTTGAAGCACTTCTACGAAACAATGTTTATGTTTCGCATTTGTATGATGACTTGTTATTTGAATGTTTATGATTGCTTAAAAATAATATAGCTATCAATTGGCCTTATCACATCATGCAACATATGCTTAAATGCAAGGCCGGTGACACACCCCTTCCGTACGGTGTCCTTATCACCCAAATCACGCAATATTGTGGAGTGAATGTTGATGCCGATGCCACCACTCATATTGGGACCAGACATCATTTTTCAATTCATTCATTAAAGAGGTTGAATATTGCTAATGTCAACGGTGTTTGGCAACACGATGTCGGCGATGATGAAGAAGAAGAGCAACCACAGCATCATGCCAACCCTGTGGAACCTCCTCCACATCTTTCAAATCCTAATATGATGACTCAAATGTGGGAGGGGGTTCAAGACTTGCAACACAGAATGCAGGGTATGGAACAAATGCAGGTGCGGGTTCAGCATATTGAAGATAACTTGACAAACTTATCTCTCGACATGAACCGACAATTTGCTGACCTCAATCAAAATGTTAACTTAATTCTTCGTCATTTACACGATTAAGTTGCTTACTCTTCGGTGCGTGTATTACATGACCTTATTTTTGTACTTGACTTATGTGCTTCATTGCTTACAAACCTCACTGAAGCAATTTCATCACGATCTATTCCAAATATATTTCTATGTTATTACGTTCGTTGTTTTTATATTATGTTATGTAAAACTATAACTGTTTTTAATTATCGCCTTTATTAAAAATTAATAAATCTCAGTTCATTACAAATAAATTCATACTACTCGGAACTAAATTATATTCAAAACAAATACTATATTTTAATAATAATTCATTTTACTAAATTATAATTGAATTAATTTTTATAAATTATTTTAAATAATTATTTTAAATTTTTTTCTATTAATAAACATTTTTACAAATTAATATAACATAAACAAATATCATTTTATATCACCTAAATACCTAGGGGCATTTTGGTAATCTTAAATTTTTACCAATTAAACAAATTTGTTAAAACTGTCACATCAATCAAATTTTATACTAATTTTCACAAACTTTACCCCTAAATTCACTCTCAATCACCTTCAAATCCACTCAAATAAACACACAAAAAAATTACCCTCAAATCCCTTCAAATCCATTTAATCACTCTCCCCCAAATCATCTTCCCCAATCAACCCAAGTGAACACACCTAAATGTCAAAAATATATAATAGACCGTCAAAAATATTTTTATAATAGTAACTTATTTTTTTTTACTTAAGTGTTTGAATGCTATACAAAATCTTTGTAGGGTAGACTTCGTAATCCAAAATCATGTAAAGAATAATATTCATATAAACAAATAAAATCATATATATATATATATATATATATATATATATATATATATATATATATATATATATATATATATATATATATATAAAACACATATGCATCTATAAAGCTACGTAACAATCAATCAATTAATGACATTCAAATATTCCAGTTTTTCCGTTATTTATTATTGAAATTTGGAACTTCGGTTTAAATAAAAAATTCACTTCCCCATGGTTCTTTCACAGGATTATTTTTGTCTGTATCATGACTCATTATTCGTTAATGTTCTCAAGATCCATCGTATCATGTGTATGTCTGCTAACATGCCAATATTTTTGACAGTGCACGTTTTACTTAGATCTTTTGCACAATTATTTCTGAGCTTCTTTGTTTCAGAATTTTTTTTGTAGGTTAGAATTCTTTTTCTTCCGGTTTGCAAAAGTACTTAAAATCTCTCACAACTTTATTCTTTTTTTATCTAGGTTCACTTTTCCTTTCTTCACAAAGCATTTTTCTATCTTTTCAAACTCTTCGAACTTGTACAACCCCTCATACTATGCTCACTTCTCTTTAGAACATATGGATATGTATTTTTTAAAAAGTTAGTAACACTTTCTAGATTCCTCTTTCTCACTCTCTTATTATTGGGTGAAATTCAGGTAGGTCATATAACTAAAAATTTTATGTTTTGAAGTGAGCATAACCATGTTGTTAAGAGATTTTATTGACGATAGTGTTGGTGTTGTATGTATGGGATGTGAATTTTTCAGTACTTGTACAAGGAACAACAATTGTCGTGTTACTATAATGTCAGTGTTCCAATCAACATTGTACTTTCTTCTAACTGTTTTAAAAGAGTCACACTCTGTTGGACTCTTAGTCGCTTTATTTCTTTATGTGGGTTCGTGTTTTGTTTATGACGCATGATTTATTGGTTTGAAGGAGAAAGAAATTTCTGGTGATCAACAGTGTCTTAATATGAAGCAGCTCAGAGTTATGAAAAACGTGGTGACAAGTACAATGCAACCGAAAGAAAGTGACAAAGGTCGTGCATAGGGCATCTTATGATGTTCACCCATGGTCTTACAAATGTGCAAAACTAACTTGTTTCATGAGTTTATAAAATAGGAATGATAAATTTGAGAAAAAATAAATTCAAGTATTCCTCTTCCAATCAAGTTTATATTAAAGTTTCACTTAAATTTATGTTGTATATAGCTTATAAGCTATAACACTCCAAAGTGTCTTTATATTTATATATTAGTGATAATAAATAGATCTTAGATTTAACTTAATTTTCTAAAATCAAATAATGTCTGTGTACTCATATCCATATATATATATATATATATATATATATATATATATATATATATATATATATATATATATATATATATATATATATATATATATATATATATATATATATATATATATATATATATATATATATATATATATATATATATATATATATTCTAAAGTGATTTTATTTCTAACTGATACAAGATTTCCAACATACTCTCTCATGTATAGTTATATACATTTTATGATTTGAACTATATGTTCATGGGTGATTCCATAGTGATTCGATATTGGATGAAATTATATGTATAAAAAACACAAATCTTACTAGAATAAGGTTCTAAATCATGATTTTAATACCATATTAAAAAATAGGTTTTAAATATAACTCAACTCCACAATTCATTTCAAATTTAACTCTATTATTTGACACTTTCAAAAACTATCATATTTCGTAAAGTCACAAAGTATAATATAACTATTTTAAGCGAACTATCGCAATAATAATTATTTTTTACATTGTATAATGTGACCATTTCTGAAATAAATTATAATAGTTAAAATCACTATAATTTTCTAAATAAAAATTGAAATACCGATAATAGTGGTACTTAAAAATGTCACAATTCATATTATATATGTAAAGTTTATAATTATCCCAATGTTATAATTTAAATATTTTATAATTTATTATTAAATATCTTGTATATTTATATTCCATGCTATGATTCATAAATAAGTTAATTAGCATTCCATATATGCTTCATCATCTTTTATTTGTTTTAAGTACTTTTATCATAAACAATAGTTAATGTTATTTTGAATTTTGTAAATAAAATAAAAAATGAAAATAAAGATATTTCAAAAGTATATGATGAAGAAAATAAAGTACTCTAAGTGTCTTTATATTTATATATTATTCATTATTTTGTTTTGATAGAAAAACAATTATAGTTCATCAAACAAAATAGGTTATGGAGATGTGTTTGGTTTCATTGTTATGGAATATTTAGAAAATGAGAACAATATGAATTTTAGGAAGAAAATAGTAGACATAGAATAAATGTTTAGTTCAGATAAAATAAATGTGTTACCTGGATAATAAATAAAAATTCTAAAAGGCAAAATTTTCGTATTCAGAATAGTATTTATGTCCTACACAATATGTCTAAAGTCTATGTAATAATAAAATTTGATGGAGAAAAGGGTACTAAACATGGAGGTTAATGCAGAGAAGAGAAGATACTAAAATCAATCTCTATGTACTAAGCTAATAATAACTTTCAGGACATTACAATAATTCTGAGATGTCCTTAGACAATCTGGGGGAATGGAGGAAAATATTATAGGATTAGAAAAGTTAAAATAAGGAAAAGGGGAATATGATCAGGGAAAAACAAAAATAACAGTTTGTATAAATATCTATGTACAAAGTGTTATGGTTAAGAGATGTAAACAATTGTATTATGATTAACCATGTACAAATTGTTTCATGTAAATATATATTTAGTCTTTCCTGATAAAAAAAAACCATGTTGTTAAGAGCTTTTTTGTTGGAAAATGATGACAATGTTAGTGTTGTATCTAACTTGATAGTTTGTAGTATTTGTATAGGTAACAACAATGATTATGTTATTGGTGTTACTCATCTGGTCAACATGCGCAACATGGTACATAGTTTTAAAGGGCGACAAATTTTAAAGTAGAATTACATGTCTTGTACAGTTACATGTTTTTCTCTATGTATTATACTTTAAAAGTATAATTACATGTTTTATTATCACGAAGAAAAAAAGTATTTGTTCTCTTTTAAGAATGAAACCAAGTTACAATTGATTTAACTTAATTGTTATGTTCTTGAAAAAATTTTGATCATATCTTTGTCTATATTATGTTAACTCACTTAGACTTACACCAGATTTAGTAATTTTCACATGCAGCTCCCATGTGATACAATTGGCATAAGCGGAGACTCTTAAAAAAAATTAAATTATTTAACTAATTATTTCAACTTTGTAATCAAAAGTTTGATCTACATTTACAAATATATTAATAATTGATGTTGATAACGAAGATTTCACAAGGTCTTTTAAATATGTTGTGTTTGAATGTGTCACAATTTGGCATATTAATTTATATATGAACATAATTGATTAACAATTGTACTAATTTAGCCAAAATATTATGGTCCAACAAATAAATATATCAAGTGAACGTGAACATGACATAGATGCGTACCTTTATCATTTTTCTTTGCAAATAAGAAAAAATAATTGCTTACCGTTTGGATGAATAAAAAGGAAATACTTAGTATCAGTATAAACTTTGCTGTCATAAACAACATTTTCAAAATTAATTTAAATAACACAAGAAAAATAATATATTTTTATTGATTTATCTTAAAGTGAAACTATAGTTTTTGAATAAACCATTTGTTCCATGAATATTTTTTTAATTAGCTTTTCTAAGGTATTTTAGGTATGAGTTGAGGTCAACTATGTTTTTTGTTCCAAGTTTAAAAGTTGTTTAAAAATTCAAATGTTATGTCTAACCGTTTGTCCGAACCATTCGGGAGATATATGCAGAAAGTATTTTGATGCCAAAGTCGGATCAACATTGATAGTTAACCGTCAATGTTGCAATAACCTACAAGTAACATACCTATTTACTTCAAATATTTATAGGTTTCAAGATGAATTTTTGATTAACATTAGTCTAATTATGGTTGAATTGTGAATAGTGATATTTTTCTCTTAAATTGATCAATATTAATATCAATGTGCTCTAGTTCATAATCGATTGATTTACTTCGTGGTCGGCCAAATTCACTAACAACTTGTTAGATGAATTGTCTGATGTATAGCTAACCGAACTATCATACAATATACAAGATACATATTATAATAATTTTTTCACAATCTAATTATTTTTGGCCTTTGTACACAAATATTTTTGCCCACTGTATAACTAGGGTTTACGTGTTAGAAGATGAATGCAAAATATATAACTAACTCACTCAACTAATGATCGTTTGAGAGTAGATGAGCTTATCCTACAACGTTAACATTTTCTTCTTTGAGAAACATGTTTTTGTTCCTTTACTATATTGGTTAACTATTGATATCTTTATTTTAGAAAAAATAAGTAACTCAAATTTTGCAAGGATTCAAACATTTTCTAGCATTTTTCATACTGTACTACTTCTAACTAAAGTAGTCATTTTGGTATATCAAATTTGAAGGTTGAGGATGAAAAATTCTTATGAGCTCTGCATAAGCTAATTAATTAAAACATTTATTAGATACAATAACTTTTAGATTAACATTGTAACTACTCAGGATTATTCTTGTATGAGAGAAAAACTTCCATAGACAAAAGATATTATCTACATTTACATTAAGAGGAAAACTAATAAAAACTTAAATCAAGGTCTTTTTCATCTTGATCTAACAAAGAACATCTATAGTTAAAGTTGCTTATATGAATATCTTACCAATAAAAATAATATTTTAATGTTGGTCATGGAATTGAATATGCTTAATGAAAGAAATTTCTTTATATAAACAAACACTCTTCAATTTTAAAATGATGTTTTTACTAAGTTTTTCATAAAAAAAAAGTCAAATTAAAAGAGTTCTTGGAATTATCCAAACCTCATAAATTTAAGTAAAAAATAATAAAAAGTATGTTTTTCTTCTTTACTAAGATTCTAATATATTCTAATTTGAAACAAAAATAATCCAGTCCTAAGTGACATATGAGGATAGTATAAGTAAGTATGTTGACTATCTCAAATCACTTATATGTCCCACTTGATCACCCATACTTGTTTTTATTGATAAAAAAACTCATTTAAACAACTTTTGGAAGTGCTCTGACAATCAATTTTTAATGGGAAATTAATTAATCATAAATATTGAAAATAAACCATACAAACATAAGTTTATAATTAAACTTAACCGCATTTATGATTATGAAGATTCATAATAGTTAAAAAATTACATCAGATGACAAGTAAATATAAGGATTAATAAATGGTAATAAACAATTGATTGTTCATAATAGATGATAAAGTTAAACCACTTCATGTACACCAAATAACAACAAAATAAAATAATTAATGAGTATAAACAAAATAAGAAAATAACTTATTGAGATTAAAAAAATTGAAAGCTAATATCACAAAAAAAATATGCTTAGTGTATGTAAAAAATTGGAAAAGAATTTGAGTTTTAAGTGTGTTACTATAATTTTTATGTACTGATTTAAAAAAACGTTTTTTTGATACATAATCTAGCTTGAACTTGAAAAATTAGTAGATGTAAGAAATTATTATTTTTTATTTATTTAAGCTTATGCACCAAAGGAAGTACAATAACTATCCATTATGATCTTTGACCATAAATTATCTTTTATAAAAGATGGTAGCTAATTAATTAATTAGGACGTATTTATATTATATTAGTGATTTTGGACTAAACTAATTTTACCAAACTATTTATATATTTTTACTAATGTTTATAAAAAATTTTATAACTTTTATATTTATAATTTTTTAACAAAAAAATGATTTAATTAATCAATTGAAAAATAAAGTCAAATAGTTATATGTATGGTATTTTTATATACTTGACATAAAATGTTTTAAACTAATATAAGTCAATTACACTTTAAAAAATTTGGTCTTTAAAACTAATATTTACTGTTTAATGAATACACAAAATTGTCTTAAATTAATTTAAAAAATGCCATGCTAACTCAAATGAAAATGTTAAAAATCTACATAAGATCAAACTTACCAAATCTAAATTATAAAATTTTGATATAAATTTATAAAATAAGTGAACATAAATATAGTGACTGAAAGATACCTGGAGTAAGAGTAAGTTAGTTAACAGATATTAATGAAGCCTTAATAAGTTCCATGTTGGATAGTGGCTATTAGAGATAATGAATTGAGAATTTATGTAGGTTGAAGGAAGAGATAAACTGTAAAAAGAAGAATAAGAAACAATTTATTAAATTTTAATTTAATTATTATAAAAATTTATAAAATTATTTAGATTATTTTATATAAAAGAACTCATAGATAAATAGTTATCCAAAAAATCTAACATGAAAATTTTCAATTAAATTAAATAATTCAGTGTTCAAATAAACTAATTTATTATTATTATTATTATGTTATAAAATTTATAATTAATCAAATTTTTAATTTGTACAATAGCATGACAAATGAATTCTTGCATTGTATATACATCAATTTAATTACTGGTATCCCTATTGATAATAAAAAATATAGGATATAAATATAAGATATAAAATATAAAATGAAAATAATATATTATTACTAAATTATTTTATTAGTATGGATAGTGGATTCTTACATTATTTACACATCAATTTATCTATATTCATCACATCCTTATTAATTAATAATAAAATATGAGATAGTTAATAATATATATATATATATATATATATATATATATATAATCTAAAAAATAATATAAAATATAATATATAAAGTATAAAATATAAAATAGGAATCATATTTTTTGTCCTACTTATCTTCTATGTACATCTTTGCAAAAGATTGAGATTAGAGAAACTTGAAAAGTAAGTTTTCTATTAATGTTGATGAACAATTATTTAGTAAAATTCATAAAGTTGCTGAATATATTTTTTTGAGATGAAATAGACCTGAAGTGAGCAGAGAAACTCTAGAATAGCTTCCAACCTATACAGACAGATACTGTGTACATAGTTAATTAACAAATATTCTATAGTATCCTTAAGACTAATTAAAAAAGCATGTTAATTATTTAAAATTAAAATAAAATTTATTTTAAACCAATAATTAATAGCAAAGATATTGAAATTAATGTGAAATAAAAGTGTCAAGATTCAAAAGAAGTATTCTAAGAAAAAACAAGAAGATGAGAAAAAGATACATTTTCAGATATAAAAATAAAGACTTCATTAATATAGGTAATAAATTAACATAAAAGTTGAGAGTATAGTTTAATAAAAATAAAAAGATATTCATTATTAATTAAGAAGAGAAGTGTTTTGTTACATTGATTCTGAGATAGTAAGTCCTCAAACATGCCCGTTAAACTTCTTTTGTATCATTTTCTTTATTTTTATTTATTTATTTTTCTTTTTAGCATTTATTATCAAACTTCAAGGTGTCAAAATTCTTGAGTTTCAAGCATTGGAAACATCGCAAACAACGAAGCGAGAAAGAAAAGAAAAACTGTGTTATCTCTTCACCACCTTATCTCTACTGACCATGGAAAATGCTAATGGTCCTAAGAGCAACAAACTTCAAGGAAATTCTGATGAGGAAATATTTGAAGTGAACGAAGAGGTGGAGGTAATATCAAAATTTTGATAAAGATGTAAAATTTTTTAATTGAATTTTTTTGAACAAGAAAAAAATGTGTTCTACCGATTCTTACACTTTGTGCATGTGATTCTTAAGTTGTTAATCTGTACTTTTGATAGCTGTTACTGTGTTTGAATGCTTTTAGCGTCACTAAGCATGCGCCGCTGTTGTTTTTTTAATTAAGTTTTGGTCTTTTCTGGTTGATGAGTTTTGGGCGATTCTCAATGTGCTTCATGCAAAAGGTATTTGAATTTGTGGTTTTGTTTTTGTGCTTATCGATGCATTCTTCTTCTCTTTGTCCTTCATGCAAAGGGTATTTCAATGAAGATGGCAATGTTTTCTCTTGTGATCACTTTCTCTAAGAGAGTTGAGTTGTTTTGATCTGAGATTTGCATGCGTAGGGATTGAGACTGTTTTGAAGTTTTTTTCAGGTGCGGCGTGTAGAGGAGGGGTTCCTAGGATCATGGCACCCTGGGATAGTTATCAAGTGTGGAAAGGTGAAGTGCTTTGTCAGATACAAGAATGTTCTAAAAAGTGACGGTTCGGATTATCTTGTGACTGCAGTGAGGGTTTCAAAAGCATCGGAATCTTCAAAGTATAGCATGCGGGGGTTCATTCGACCACCGCCACCTTGGATTGAGTTTGGGAGATTTAACCTTAACTATGGTTTGTGCGTGGATGTAAACTGTCAGGGAGCTTGGTGGGAAGGAGTGATATTTGATCAGTGGGATGGGATGCTGAAAAGGAGCGTGTTTTTTCCAGATTTGGGTGATGAAATGCAGATTGAAATTCATCAACTGCGGATTACTCAGGACTGGAATGAAGTTACACGACAATGGGAACTAAGAGGAAACTGGGTGTTTCTTGAATTGCTGGAGGAGTATCATGAGCATGAATCATTTGTTGGAGTTTCAGCTAAACAAATGTGGTATGATGTACTGGTACAAAAGAGATTTGGCATGAGGGGAGAGTGGGCATATAATGAGAAAGAATTGTACAGGGAAGCGGTGCTAGGTGTAGTTGATGACTACTTAAGTCTTAGAGTGAACAAAGTTTTCTCAGTTTTAGACTTCCCACCAGAGCAGGAATCAGTTGAACCAATGGCTAATATTGACTTGAACATGGCCTTGTCTGATAGAGATAATTTTGTCCAGAAAGAACCTGCTCCTCTTGTTCAAGAGGTTTTACCTGAGTTTGAAATAGAAATTGACCTTGAAGCTGCTCCTGAAGTAGTTTCTGGTGAGAGATGTGAAAGCTCATCAAGGGATTCAAAGGCCAAAATATCTGAGAGTCAAAGCAATAGATTGCCTCCACAAGGATCAGGGAAGAGGGTGACAAAGGCGTCTGCCTCTAGTCTTTTACCTCTGGATAAACCTCTAACTATTTTGTCTTGGTTGATGGACAACAAGATGGTGTTTCCAAGATCTACCGTATATTATTACAATGAAAAAGCATGGCACCATGCAGTTTCGAGTTGGACTAGAGGGAAAGTAACTCGCAGTGGAATCAAGTGTTACTGTTGTAACATAGTTTACAGTTTTGTTGGCTTTGAAAATCATGCTAGTGGAGTCAATACCTGCACACCATCTGCTTGTATTTTTTTGAAAGATGGTAAATCACTCTTAGAATGTCAAATGGAAATAATGCAAAATCGGGTGACAGGAGAAACTAGCCAAAAACCATGCCTTAATTTCCCTCTAGAAGAGAATGACTTGATTTGTTCGCTTTGCCTCTATGGTGGTGAACTTATTTTATGTGATCAATGTCCATCTTCATTTCACATGACGTGTCTTGGGTTGGAGGTAGATTAACCATTCTCCTTCTCAATCATTATTTTTGTTTTTACTGCTATACATTACTTCCATTTGGTACTTTCATATCAATGATTGGTCCTGCTGGATCTGAGTTGTTTCCTCCAATTTCTTCTATGAATAGCATATCCCTGATGGTCAATGGCTTTGCCCACAATGCCGTTGCTGTATTTGTCGCCAAAGCAAACTAGACGAAGATGAGGATGGCCATGCTGCCCTTACTTGCGTACAGTGTGAACATAAATGTAAGCACAGCTACCATGAACTTTTACTTTAATATTTCATCCATTTCTGGATATCTTTTGAGTGTGTAATTGTAAATCCGGAGTTATCTTTGTCAAACTTGTGCAGTCCATGTTAGGTGCCTGGAAAATGGAGGCATAGATTTATCAAGATGTTCAGAAAACTGGTTCTGTGGAAAAAGCTGCGAAAAGGTACAACAACTCCGTCTCCATTTCTTTCTTCTCGTTTTCGAAAACTGTAGCCATCATTTGCATGAAATATCTGTTTACCTTCAAGCGAAAAGGTACAACAACTCCAAATCCTTTTTGTTTCTTTATATTTTATTCAGCTCTTACTTTCATTGGTAGCATTATTTTACTTTTAACTGATTCTTTTGAAACAAAATTATGTTTAATGCTTCTGCATATGTGATTATGCTCATGAGAAAGTTTTATCTAGGTGACTTTACATTATGTTATTGTTATGACATGACATGGCGTTGAGGGTTACTGTGTGTGTATTTTTGCAGATACACAATGGCCTTCGTGATCTATTAGGAAAGCCAGTTTTAGTGGGTGTGGACAATCTAACATGGACATTGGTGAAGTTTATTGAGCCTGAGTGTGATGATGTTGGTAGAATAAGACATGACAACTCAGTAGCAGAAAGTTACAGCAAACTCAATCTTGCTCTTGCGGTGATGCATGAATGTTTTGAGTCCCTAAAACAAAGTTTATCTAGCAGAGATATCATTGAAGATGTTATATTCGGCAGAAGGTCAAATATTGCTATATATCCTTCAAGATATGGTCATAATATATTGTGTTGCTCTTTCTATTTCTGTTATCTACTTTATTTACTGATGTTTTTTGTTTACACCTTTTTGTTTCTAAATTTTGCTACATTGCTGTTCTTTCTATTGCATCATACTTGATATATCTGTATTTTGGAACTTTGTAGGTCAGAGCTAAGGCGATTAAATTTCCAGGGTTTCTTTACTGTACTACTTGAGAGAAATGAAGAAGTGGTTTCTGTGGCAACTGTTAGGTGAGGATAAGATCTTTCACCAGGGTTTTTTTTAGTCATTATTAGTCAGTTTATTCAATTTATCTATTGAAAATAATAAAAATAGTGTATTAGATGAAACTCATTTACTACAAAAAATGAAAAATTGCATTCATTATATTGAATTAAACAATTTAATTTTATGGATGATTGATGATGATCCATTCCCTATTTTCTAAATTCCAACAAATTTGATGATCAATACTTAATGTTTAAATCAATTTAATCTATTTATTTCATGCTTAAATCTTTATTGAAAAATAATTAGTTTTTAAAGTGTTTTACCTATGCAATATAAAAAAAAATACAATTATTTTTTTGTCCTAAACATCAGAAACATATCTTTAATATTCAAATTTATTGTTAATTCATGAGTTTACATACAATGTTTTTTTTTTAATTTATATTAAACATTGGCATTTATATTTATAGTTTTTAACAAACATCCTATTAATTCTAAAAAAAATTATTTCTTGATAAACTTTTATAACAATAATAGCCAAGGAACACTAAGAAAATGTTTCCAAATGGTTCAACAGTATGAGAATAATTATTGTCATCTTAGAAGGAGATGTCTAAAATGTATAACTTAATATTTGTTTTATTTTTCAATGTTTGCATAATATATATGTCTAATATGTACATCAAACTTAAAAACACAAGAATATCGTAGATACAAGGATAATAAAGAGGAGATAAAATACACATAAAATTGTAACAAAAAGAAGAACATATTTTTAGTTTGTTTGAATAAAGATTATATTATATTATCTTCACAACAAATACTATAAAAAGATAATAAAATATATTATCCTAAATAACCGAGTACCACTCTATATAATGAAAGTTGATGAATTGAATATAAATTGATGAAAATGTTCAACTGGTACGAAAGGACTAGTAAATTATTTTTAGATTGAAATAACTGAAATTAAGATTTATTTCAATTTATGAGCCTAATGATATGTTGTGGCAATATGTAAGGGTCCACGGGGAGAAGGTGGCAGAAGTACCTTTTGTTGGTACAAGATTACAGTACCGTCGACATGGATTTTGTCGCATTCTGATGAGTGGTCTTGAACAGGTTTTTCTATTGTCTGTGTACCTTAATTTTGAACCCTTTTATTAATATATTGTATAGTAACTGCATGCGTCATTTTCTGAAGACACAAACAATTTTTTTTCCCTATTTTGATTAAATTTATTGTCATACCACGTGCTTTATAAACTTTCTCATGATTCTAATTTAAATATTAGGGCAATAATTTATTGGCGAATATAGTGTGTGATACGCACACACATGCTTTCTATTATTATAATGAAGCACGTTAATGGTATAAAGAATAATGATATCCATGGAAGATTTCCATATACAGTACAGGATAATAAATAATCTGGTCCTTCAAAATGAACCCATGGTTGACCCAAATGTCTACTATTAGATATTGCCCTTTCTAAAGGGAATTTCAGTAAATTGAAGGACAAAGTTTTGTTAGAATTTTAAGAGAGATTGTCAAGTTTAGTTGGGTGTAAAATATAGTTTGCAGAAGGTAGCTTTGGAAATGATGAGTCATGCGGAGGAGTTTTGAACGAGGAACAATTGATTTTATGGAAAGAAACATTATTAAAACTTGTCTATTCTAGGTGCATAAAGATTATTTTATATAGAACACAATTTTTCTTACTTTTTTAGATTGTTTTCATAATTCTAGAAATTGTAGAACCATCTCGTTGTTCTCCCATTTGTTCAAGTACTCTTCTAAGTCGTATTGTTTGACTTGTAGTTTTTGCAACTTCCACTTGCCTTGATTGTTGATTGTTCTATTGTTATTTTTCTTTTTGATGTCCAAGAAAAATAAAATCTCTAGATCTATCCAAGTGATAAGACATAAGTTGATGTACACTTAATGACATCTAACGTTTTTGCACAATCACTATTTGTGTAGTGAATTAGTCTTGAGTTTGTCATGGTTTTGTACCATTTATACAAGATTCGAAAATTCTTTTTACTACAATTTGGCTTGGTATTGATAGAACACTTACAGCATACATCCTATATGGCTTTGTGGCAGTCAGAGCTTCTGATTAAACTCCTGTATCATTTTGTGTTAGCTTCTATAGTCCTTCATCTCTTTTTTTTCAGCTTCTCATTTGTCACTACTGGTGAAATGATAGATTTGCAACTTAACATGTTGAACTTCTCTTGTAAAGTCTCAATATATTTCTTTGGGGAGATAATATTCTTTTCTTTTCTTACCTCTACACCAAGGAAGTACTTCCAAGATCATTGAATGTTTTCTTCATGTCTTCTATGAGTTCCATCGTATCATCTTCATATTTTTTTTTTAGATATCTACGTAAAGAGAGGCATATAATAGTATCATATTGACCTTGAGTCTTGATGTTTGAATTCTTAATTGTAGATGTACTCATCAATTTTTCTATATAATGCTTGAGGAGCTTGGTTCAAGCTATATATAGAGCTTTTCTTAGTTTCAACACTTAGTTCATTACCTTTACCTACAAATTTGGTTGTTCTACGTATATTCTTCTTCAACAACACCATTTAGTTGATTTGACATCCAAACGGTGAAAGTTCCATCCTTATTGTGTTGAAAGAGCTATTAGATCTTATTTTGTCTAGGCTACTAATTCCATATTGTTGTTAATATCCTTTTGCTGCCAACCTAGATTTGTGCTTTTGTATTATTCTTTCGAGATTTAACTTTGTTTTAAATCCTTTTAACTCCAATGATATATTTTCCTGAAGACAATCTACTAGTTCCCTAGTATTATTCTTTTCAATCATTTTAATTTCTTCCTCCATTACCTTAATCTACACATCTTGTTTTCCTACATCTTCATAATATAGCATTCAGGCTAAAGCATGTTGCATGTTTATATATATATATATATATATATATATATATATATATATATATATATATATATATATATATATATATATATATATATATATATATATATATATATATATATATATATTCACCAAAGATCTTACTCGTTTAGGACTATAATCTTGTTGTGTAGGTCAAGGAAGATCACCGAGATCTTTTATCACATTTTAAGTTTTTTTTGTAGATTTTTGTACTAGAACAAAAATGTTATTTCTCATGTTTACTTATTCCAATTCCAAGAAGCATCAACTTCAAAATCTTTATTGATGGTGATCTTCTTTGTCTATGGGTTGTAAAGTATGTAACTTTTTTATTGTGTTATATCCCAAGAAGCCTCATATAGCCACGTCTTCTAATTTAGCCTTTTTTTTATCAAGAAAATGTATGTGGCAGGTGGATTAAAAACTCTTAAGTGCTTATTTAATGGATTTTGTTTGCTCCAAATTTCGATTGGAGTCTTATCTTGGACTACTTTAATTGGACATTTATTGAGTATGTAGATGATAATATGTACCACTTCAGCCTAAAAGGGTTAGGCAAGCCTTTCTCCTTTACCATTGATTTGGCCATCTCCATGACTGTGTAATTCTTCTTTTTTGACATTGTGGAAAATATCCCTGATGTTGTTTTCTTTGGCCATATGATTACTACATCTGTTAAGTACCAACTTCTGCTTGTTTCATCGTTGGACTGTAGGGTAGCATAAAAAAGATGTTCAACTTCAATAATATTTACTTGATACTTGTTCTTGCTACAACAATTCTTCTTCACATCTCCAAATTTCCTAGTTGACAATGTGACTTTCACCTATGTCAATAATCTTTCTCCATATGACTTCACTTCTTGCCGATGCCACATGAAGTATATTTGTCTTGATTGGATTAAGAATCTTCCATTGTTTTCTTTATTTCTATAAATTTTTCCATTTTTCTTTCCTCAAGCATTTCTCACCGAGTAACCATTATACCATTTCAATCTTTGGTAATATATGGTTCAAGAGCTTTATTAGTTCTATCATTGACTAAGTAGGCAAATCGTTTATTTGTTGCATTGTTGCCATGATTGCATCATATTTAGGAGAATAGAAATTAGAATTTTCATGACCATTTTCTCGTCAATAATATTTTTTTCACGTGCTCTCATTTAATTGACTATTTCTTTTATTCTAGAAGAATAATTTTTGATCTTCAAATACTCCTTTAAATTTAATAACTCATACTCACATCATCTTAGAGCTTGAAGTTTAATGGTGGGTACCTTTGCTCCATGCCTCTTTGGCACTTGTGACATTCAATATTCTTAAAAAAATTGCATCCATCCTACCTGTTGTGGAAAACATAACGTCCTTTGAGTCATTTTGCTTATTACCTTCAACTCTTCCTCTGAGCAATTGCTAGTATAGAAATATATGTAAGAGCAATGAAGTCATCTTCGACAATCTCATAAAGAGAGCAAGAAATTGTCTCCATTTTAATGTCCCAATAATCATATTTTCTCCCACAAATACAGGTATGTAAGAATAGATGGAGTATTTGCATTAGATTTTGGTTAGGAAATTTTTGAAATTATTACGGAATATAATAGGAAAGTTTTCCTCGACATAGTTTGGTATTACATCTAGTCCAACTTTAGTAGTTTTTAGGATTTTTATTTTCATAAACTTTCTTGAAGTTTGCTTCATATATGCTATTAAACATAACTCGTGATCTTGTTTAACATCATTAAACAAAGCATATACAATTATGCAAGTACTTTGTGAAGGAAAAGGTCATTGAGAATCGATTTTTTCATTACTATAAAATCAACTGCTACATAACGCAGAGCATATTACAATATCATAATTTTTTTCTGAAGACAAAGTTGATCATAGTTGTAGTAATTTTTTAAGTTATGATTTTCTGATTTTGTTTCTTCAGTTTCTCATGCAAATAGGTGTGGGGAGGCTTGTTTTGCCGGCTGTTCCTAGTACGCTGAAGACATGGACTGACTCTTTTGGTTTTGCAAAGATGACCGTTTCTGAGAGGTCTAAATTTCTGGACAACACCTTCTTAAATTTTGAGGGTAGCATCATGTGCCATAAGCTGTTGATGACGATTCCAGCTCCATACTCTGGCTTGTTAATACCTAATTTTGAGAGTACATCATCTTGTGAATTCAATTTATTATTCCTGTTTTTTTCAAAGTAAAATAAGTTTGTACTGTACAAAGAGGGTTAACTTTCATATTTCCTTGTGCAGAGTCACAATCCAGATGTCATGTTTTACCTGAAAATACCGTTGACCTCAATCAGTCTATTTCAGTATCAGAAGGAGGGATGATATATCACCAAACGGGGAAGTAAGTCTCCCTTCTTTTTCTTTAATAACAAGAAAATAACAATATATATATATATATATATATATATATATATATATATATAATATGTGTGGGTATATTTTTTATTAACTACTAAGCAATTTATATATTGCACTGCACACAAACGATTGAATGATGAACTAAAGATGATTCTGAATGTCATGCCACCTGATACATTCCTCCTATTACTTTCATTCTCGTATCACCTAATCGATACTATGACGCACCGCACCGTATTTCAATTTTTATCATATGTTTGTATCTGAAACATATCCGTGTTGAATGCTTTACCGATGCTTATATTGATGTATCTAATATATAAACCAGTGATATGATAATAATTTATAAATTTTAATGATGAAAACATTTAATATATTTGATTTTAATTTGAATTCACATAATAGTAATTATATATTTATTATGTTTTCAAGATTTTTTGTACATTTTTTCTATATGCATATATTATGGTGTCTTATGTTTTTCAAAATACTGCATCATTATTGAGGAACTAAACAGTTCAATCCTCAGAAGTATCACCAAATCTGTATGTCATCCTCTATAGTAAAGTTTTATTTATATTTCTTCTGTCTGCATAACTAGAGATTTTATGTTGGGAAGTGAGCAGAATGATTGTGTTGAGAGATTTTTATTGGAAAATGATGACAGTGTTGGTGTTGTATCCAATGAATGTGGTATTTTTCAGTACTTATGCAGGCAACAACAATGGCGACAGCAATGATTTTGTCAATTGTGTTACTGTTCCAATCAACAACATGGTACTTTCTTCTAACTGTTTTAAAGAGTCAGACACTCTTGTTGCGTTATTTCTTTATGTGGGTTCTTGTTTTGGTTATGACCCATGATTTATTGGTTCTTAGGAGAAAGAAGTTCCTAGTGATCAACAGTATCTTAATGGAAGCAGCTCACAGTTCTTTCATGAAAAAGAAGGTGAAGAATACAACAGTGAGTATACTGGAAAGAAAGTAAGGTATCTGCATAAGGGGAGCTTCTGATGTTCATGCATGAGTTTATAACACAGAAATGGTAGATTTGAATGAGTCTACATCAAATGTGATGGAGCTATACATGCAAACTTTCTGCCTGTGAATCTGGTTGATTCTGGAATGTTTTCCTTTTCTTTTGGTTTTGGAGAATGTTGAAGTTGACACGGGTTTTGTTGTTGCGTTCATAATTATGCAACTCTTTTTTTATTGCTAAAAACCTAAATTGGTACTCCTTTGTATGTTACCATAACACGACAAAGATTTGTATCCATTACGTCTTTTGAAACTGTAATATCCACGTTTGTTTTCACTAATCTCGGATCCTTATTTCATTTCTATAAAAAAATTTGTTACTTTTATTTTTTCTAAAAGAGATAATGATATATTACAAATTGTATGTCTTCTCTAATTTTTGTTTGATGAAAGGTAGTTCTTTATAGGCTAGAACTCAATACCTAATACCTTAAGATTAATAAATTTACAAGGGTTGGAGTATTTCAAATACTCCGTTTAATATATAATTCCTTTTTCTGATCAAAAACAAAATAATTAAATTAGTTTACTTTAATTAATAAAGTTATAAATGCAATTTCATCTAAGAATTAATTAGCAATAATTGGTTTAAACGGTGTTACTTGCAATTCAAGAAATAAAATTTTCAACCAATGAAAATGGCATGGTTTCTGAATAGCAAACTTCCATGCAAAATAAGTGGATACCTCATCAATAAAAACTACGTTGAATTGAAGATAAAAAAATAAAATGAATGCTTTTGAAGATGGTACAACTTTTTTTATAGTTATAACTGAAAAATGGTCTCATTTGTTTTCTCATTTTAGAAAAATATGACCAATATCTTAAATCAAATCTTTATAAAAAAATGGGCCTATAAGTATCATATGAAGAAATTTTCTCGTAACTTTTGTATGGGGTGTTGCTCCCTTCACCACCACATCTTTCTCCCTTCACCTCCTCAATTTTTTTTAATTCCAATTATATCTTTAAATTAAAATTTTTTACTTTTACTATTTTAATTTATTTCAAACCTAGTTCTTCTTACATTATTAAAATACAGTAAAAATATATTCAAAAATAATAAATCAAAACATTTAAATTAAATTATTAAAATATTTCCAAAATAAAGAATAAACTAATAAAACAAACCCTAAAATTAAAAACGTAACCTTTAAACGGGTGACGTCCTTCAACGGATCCGTTTAAGGAAAAAACGGATGTCAACATCCGTTTAAGGAAAAAACGGATGTTGACATCCGTTGAAGGATGTTGACATCCGTTGAAGGATTTTGACATCCGTTGAAGGATTTTGACATCCGTTGAAGGATTTTGACATCCGTTGAAGGATTTTGACATCCGTTGAAGAATTTTGACATCCTTTGAAGGATGTCACCTCCGTTTAAAGGTTACGTTTTTTATTTTAGGGTTTTATTTGAAGGTTTATTCGAATATGCACCTTGAGGAAGCAACACACGCACTGCACCACGAGAGCGACACTGCATCACAAGAGGGAGACTGCTTGATAATTCTTTCCACCACCACCAACCTTTACAACTTGTAATATCTCACAGCGACAAAAGAAAGAGAGGAAGAAATATAATGTTAAAATAAAAGAAAAGTATTTTATTCAGGGAACTAGAATAAGTTATTAGTGGAATAGGTTGTGAATAGGTAAAATTAAAAAGTAACCCTAAAAAAAAATTTTACTAAGAGTAAAATAGTAAAGGGGAGGTGGAGGAAGAAATGTGTGGTGGTGGAGGGAGCAACACCCTTGTATGGGTTAGAGATAGAAATTTGATGAGGGTTACTCCCTACACCATCCACTTTTCCTGCACCACCACATTTTTTTTAAATTCCCAAACTATCTTTTATATTTTAAAATATTCTATACCCCACCTCTTTTTTTAAACGGATGTCAATATCCGTTGAATAAAAAATTCATCAACGGATGTGCCACATCCGTTGAGTTTATTTTTTTTTAATTTTTAGTTTTTTAATTTATTGTATTTTAAATTTGTTTCGGTATAGATGTTTTCCAGTGTGTTTTTGTTGCTCCTGGCTGTCTGAGATGCTTGCTTTTTTCCAATTGTTGTTGTTCATACTCACCAAAGGAGGGGAGGTACCTGCAAAGATACTCCGACGCTCAAGTCAGATGTGGGTTATGGAGCGTGAGCTCTCAAAAGAGTGATTACAATACTGCTCTCAAATATTATTTAGGGTCTCTAGAACATAAAGAGAACGTACCTCAACTTTTGCGTCATTGTATTTATAAGCCAAATAAAAATAACCACTTTACCTAAAAATGTGGTTAGTTACTTATAAATAACTTAACCGTTAAAAATATCTAAGATATTTTATGTAATAAATATCTTACTACATAACAAAATTAATATATAAAAATTATTTAATTTTTTTTAAATTATTACTTAATTATTTATAAATTAATTTTATTTTATTTAATAAAATAATTATTATTAATTTAATTTATGTATTATTATTTAAATAATAATTAAAATAATTTTTATAAATATATTAAAACGGATGTACCACATCGAGATGCGGCGACGAATTAGTTTTTTTTTAGTTTTTAATTTTTAATTTTTTATATTTTAAACTAATATATAAATATTATTTAATTTTTTAAAATTATTATTTAAATATTTATAAATTTATTTCATTTTATTTAATAAAATAATAATTATTAATTTAATTTATGTATTATTATTTAAATAATAAGTAAAATAACTTTTATAAATATATTAAAAAGAACGTGTCACATCCTTTAAATTAGTTTCTTTTTTTAATTTTTTATATTTTAAATTAATATATAAATATTATTTAATTTTTTTAAAATTATTATTTAATTATTTATAAATTTATTTTATTTTATTTAATAAAATAATTATTATTAATTGCATTTATATATTATTATTTAAATAATAATTAAAATAATTTTTATAAATATATTAAAACAGATGTGTCACATACGGATATGGCGACATCCGTTGAATTAATTTTTATTTTTTAGTTTTTAGTTTTTTAATTTTTTATATTTTAAATTATTATATAAATATTATTTAATTTTTTTAAATTATTATTTAATTACTTATAAATTTATTTTATTTTATTTAATAAAATAATTATTATTAATTTAATTTATATATTATTATTTAAATAATAAATAAAATATTTTATAAAAATCTATTATACAGATATGGCACATACATTAATGGATGTGGATGTGACACATTCGTTAGAGATGTGACCATATTTATTGAAGTTTTCTTTTTTAAAATAAAAATAATAAATTAAAATATTAAATATGTAAACGGATGTCAACATTGGGATGTGAACATTCCTTAATATTGAAGAATTTAGGGTTATGGAAGTTGTGCTGGTTTTCTTTTGAAAAATTGGGCACAGAAAGTCTAACAAGAGAAAAAAATTACATAAATTAATATATCGGACTATCATTAAAAGTAAGATGAAAATCAAAGAAAGAAATTATTCACCACAATATAATTTATATAGGATTAAGATTTTATAAATTTTTCAGTTCCAAACAATAAATAGTTAATTATTGGATTTTGTAATCGAGTATGACTTTTTTATGTTATTTTTTAAATAAATAAAATAATATTAATAATAGTAAATAAAGAATTGAAAATCATATTATAAATTTATACATATTCTCTTAATTTTTATTGACTGAAAATACTATTTAATCCTTCTTTTTCTCTTTTTTTTTCTCTTTTTTTCTTTTTATTCCACCAAACAAAACATTACGAAATAATAATTCCACACATAAATAATATATTTATTTCCCTTTATAAGGGTACAACTCAAAGAATATAATTAGTTTGACCGCTGGAAATTTCATAAATAAAATTGGATTTACTTCAATGTCTAATAATAAAAGTAATATATATATATATATATATATATATATATATATATATATATATATAATTCAAATTTGGATTTTTTAATACGTAACCAAAATCCAAAAAGTCCAAATCTATTTTAAAATTTTATTTTTTCTCATTAAATCATTTATTTCAAAACCTATATTTTAATTTTAAATAAAATCTTAAAAGTTAATTTATACATATTTATCTTAAAGCTTTGTAACATCCCAAAAATACACTAATAAACCATATCATAGAATAATCACGTTTAGTAATATTACAGCTCAATCATACACTAAAAGAGCACGTATGGTTTATGGCCGAACGGCCTTACAGAAAGACTCGAAAATATAAAACCGAACGCCAAAAGAAAGTCTGACCGAACGGGTTACAAGAAGCCAATACCGAACGGTCAAAACAAAAGCAAGAGAAAAAGTAAGCGAACGGTCACCTTACCACCAGACTACTATTGACCGAACGGTTCTACGGCTCGGTCTTAACTTCTAACTCTAAGAAGTTACCTTCCTCTAGTACTTCATCCAATGCTTCCTTCAGCAACTCTTCTGCTTTTGCTCCCACTCACAGGGTGATCATCGCAATGACAAAGACGAACGAACGGGAATATATGACAAGACAGGAAAATAGGGTAAGCTTATGTAATTTAATTCATGCATAAACATACATTTCCAACCATTCAAAACACAAGATAATTTCATCATTCGTATCATACAAAGCTTATCACTAGACTGGCCGTCCGGACTGTATGACATCTGTGTAGCTACGACGTTCGTGCACCCGGGTGATGTAGTAACTGGGATACACTCAACAACTGTCACCCGAGGTTAGCCCTATCTGTCCAAAGTACCCCTAAGGACTAGGAGCTTCTGTCGTTCCCACACATGACCTACCCTCCTCTACATGAGGACGAGTACTCACGGAACATCAAGATGAATCGACAGCTTAGCATTACCACAGTCATACTTTACCAATTCAAATATTCATCCATGAGTCGTTCCTCCCTGGAACACTCGTTCAAAATCCATCATTTTCATCCATACCACATTCTTAGTCATTCTCAATTTCATCTGTCATTATCAATCATTTCAATTTCCTCTTTATTCAAAGATTTACAAGATACTGAACGTTCAACTCTCACTCATAACGAGAACGAACATTTGAGGCGAGACACAGAGATCTCCAATTCCAGAATATAATAAGACCGAGAGGGTTACGGTCGGTTTGAGAGAGGAACCAAGTGTAATAGATATAGTAAGAAACGAATGGACCAACCGTTTATTACAAAGTGAATCAATTACATGAACTGTCCCGTGATAGCCCTAACTGAACGCTGAAAAGACCTCGCTACGTGCTACGACTCTAGGTCGGAACCAATCGATACAGACAATTCAGAACATTCCAATAATAATACTTTAGAATAATTCACATGAAGAAACCGAACTGTTATGGATATTTAGCTTATTTGAATTTACATCAAGAAATCCGAATGTCAGTCAATGACCGAGCACGGTCGAGAAGAAAATTCTATTAAGTTAGACGAACACTACTTTTCATCAAGATCGATTATACAAGAAATGAGTACGAGCGCTTGGTGTAAGACCGTGCACTACTCAGTACGAGCGCTTGGTATAAGACCGAGCACTAATCAGTACGAGCGCTTGGTATAAGACCGAGCACTAATCAATACGAGCGGTAGGTGTAAGACCGAGCACTTATAAACTTATAATAAAAGACTTGATAAATAAAATAAGATACTATCAAAGTAGTGTTTACGAACGAAGAAAATATACCATTACATATATATAAAATTGAGTTTATCCAAGGATACCCAGATACAACTATGCTTGGCCGAACGCTCAAGCATAGTATTACCACACGAGGACGCTCGTCCTCAACTAAGGTTCTCTCCAAATGAAAGAATCCCATTTCACTATGTTCACCAGGAAAACCGAACGGTCAATGACCGTTTAGTAACGAACGTACACTTTTATATGAGAAATTTCATACCAGAATCATTTCTTTTTCAAACTCATTTCCTAACATATAGTTTCATAACTTTATACATTCATATCAAAATCAACTTTCATACTTCATACAATTCATATCATATAAGCTTCATATAATTCATACATTATAACATAACTCAGTCATATTTCATTTCCACTCATTAAATAAACGAACGTTCATGCAATCCAATCATATCAATCATCATGCATCAAAGACATTCAATCAACTAACGAATGTTCATACAGTACAACAACATACAAGTTAAATTAAATAAGTTTTTCTTACCTTTGAGCGAGGTCGTACGTTCCCAGACGCAGAAATACAATTTCACCACTACAGGTTTCTCTATCGTCAACGCTCAACAATTCAAACTACACCAAGTGACAACTCGACACTGTCAGAACCACTCATTTTAAGAATGGAGATCAACACACCAACCCCGAACTGGGTTTGCATGTTTAGGAAAACGAACAACAGAGCGAAGAGAAAGACTTACCAGCCTAGCTTCACAAACCAAACGGTTTATCTGGAAGCTCTTGACGTCGGAAGTGCTTCTACAGTGCCGGAATAGTGATCAGAGGAGAGAAAGTGAGTGTTTTCTCAGAGAGAAGATGAAGAGGATGTAGAGAAAAGGAGAAGAAAATGAGATTCTTCAGAAATCTGAAAAGAGGGTGCATGCAGAGAATGAAGTAGATTTTCTGAAAATCCAAGTTTTGCTTCACACGTCAAAATGAACGTCCCCTCTTCTGTCGACACCTGCTTTCTACTAACTGATTTTCGGATCCTCTTCGCTTGACACCTGACGTTCGTCATCTGAGTGTCAAGCCCCCCTCTTGATACGTGAACTCCACTAAACGATACGTGCATGGATTTTACTTGTTCTGACAAGCTTAAACTACAATATAATTCAAAAATATATTAAACTCTAGATATAATTTAAAACTAGAAAAATATAAATTATTACCTAACATTAAATCATTATGTTTTGAATTTCACGTTTAAGTTAAGAGTAAGATGATTATATATATATATATATATATATATATATATATATATATATATATATATATATATATTAAAAGTTGGTTTATTAAGGGTGAGTCAAGTTTTTAATAAGTCAAATTTATTTTTAGTTAAATTTGTAAATACTTTTAAACCAACTCGAACTTGTAATGGATTGACTAAATTTCCGAATTTTATCTCATTTTTGACAACTTTATCGGTTAACATTCTCTTTTTTCTCCTTCTTCTTCCTCTTCTTTTTCTCCTTCTCCAAAACTTTCAATAACCAATTTACTAACAAAATTTTTAAAAACAGTCAATTACTAATGAACTTTCAAAAATTCAACTATTGACAATTTTAACAACAAATTTTAAAAATTTTCGATTACTAGTAAATTTATTAACAAATTTTAAAATAAATTGAATTACTAGTAGATTGTTGCGGAGACATATTTATTGACTTCTTTTCAAGAAAAGTCATTGTAACGTTGAGTAATCAATCAAATTCAATTTTCAAAAAAACAAAATATATCAGTTAAAAGTTGAACACATTTAGTTAACTAAAGTTACGTTATTTTTTTATTAATTAAATTCACTGAATCCCATTCCAGTTATTTCACTTCACCACTTATGTATCATAATTTGATTTTATTCTTAATTACTGTGTGACCTTTAATAGTTGACCAAATTTAAAACCTAGTTTTAAAGTTTATTTAAAAGTTTACTAAAAACGTAAAAAAAAATACAAACTATTTTAACCTATACAAATTTTTACAAAGATAAAATGAAAAAAAAAATAGCATTTTATTGTTGGAACAAGTAAAATCTTTTTCTTAAAGTTTCATTTTCTTCCATTCTCTTATCAATAGAGATTATTATTGGTCCAATATAAGTTTTTTGTCAGCAGGATGATGTTAAGAGGAAGAAAAAATAATACAAGAATAATACAATGAAAGAGAAGAGATCTATAGAATCTATAAATAATATAATTAAAACCGTCATAAAAGCAAATTTATAAAGGTCAACTATAAAAAAACTAACAAAAAGTCAAAACTTTAACTAAAAGAGGAAAAAATGTGGCACTTTTAATTTGAAAAATGTGGCTCTTGTATTTTGCACAATGTGGATTGATATAACATGAACACATGGACAATAAGAAGTGTAAACAAGTAGAAGAAATGTCGACATAAGCTCGATAGAAGACAAACAACAATCTCGGTAGGAAAAACGTGGATACAAACTCAGAAGCAAAATTGTGGACACGTGAAATTTTTTGATTGAACAAGTAGCAAGCTCGATAGGACACAACCAACAAACACGACATGAGATAAGCTCGATAAGAGAAATATGGACATTAACTCGACATGAAACAACCTCAACAAGCTCTGCAAGAGCCAACTTAGCAAGCTCGACAGAAGACAAGCTCAGCAGGACAAACATGGAGACAAGCTCGATCAATATACAACATAAGCTCGACCCACTAGAAATTCTACTCTTTTTTTGCACATAGGTTTCTTTAGGATTTACTTCTCCCTAAATTTTATCTCTTTATCTATGAAGATGCAAATGATTTTCTCATATGTCCTTGTAAAATTTTTATTGTTTTCTTTTTTTTTTCGTTGACCACCGTACATATCTCTACACGTGGAATCTCTTTGGTGCATATATTTACCAAACTTTTACAACAACTGTCATTAAGAAAGCTTTTGCTTCTTATTGACTTGTCCTGGTGTCATAAATTTCATCTTAATTTTATTTCCCTCATGACTCAAATAAAGCAAGCGTTCATCAATATTGAATGTTTTAAAACAAGGCCATGATCATCCTAAAAGAAGATGACAAGAGTCCATCGGAGTAATATCACATAATACTTCTTGCACACACTTCCCCATAGTGAATTTGATATATGTTTAATTCAGATAAGAGCTTGTTGGTAAGTGGAGTTTCTCCACTAATCTTTGGCTCACAACATTGTTGGCGCTTCTATAATCGTATGCAATTAAACAAGGGTGACCTTCGATTAAACACATGATATAAAAAATTTCCATCACCCACTCAAGTTTGCATTTGAATATCATTCCTTTTTGCCATGATTAACAAATAGATCAAAGTAACAAGAACAAAATATATACATTTAGTGTTTGAAAATTTTGTCACCCACTCAAGTATTTACACTCAAGAGATTGGTTTTTATCACAATGAAACCCTCTTGCCTTTTACCATTTAAATTCTCCTAGGGTTCTTAGAAAATTCAAGAGATTATGGTCACAACAAAGAACAAGCTTCTAATCTATGCACAATAAAGTTGGGTAGACAAAGAAGGCTAAACCAAAGAAAACAAGACTAACATAACAACCAAGGACTAAAAGAAAAATAGTAAATATGAGAAATAACAACAATCCTTCAAGAACACTAATATATTACCTTATAACAAATTGCTTTCAAACATTGTTTTCAACATGACATTACCAAAAAATCTTCGCATGTCGATAATCCATCAAAAAACGTGTAATAATGATGAATATGGGATGTTATTGACAACATGTATTTGCTAGTAATTCCAGGATTTTTTGTAGTGTAATGATTTCGTTCTGACTTCTATAAACGTCACGGAAATCCAATAATGTTGGGTGCCCATACATGGCCTTTCGTTGGAATATTGGTAGTCAAAGACAATTTTCTCAATTGTGTGTAGCGTTGGCACACCCTTATCTTTATGTGATTACACTATGAATAAGTCTTGCTCTTTTTTTAGTGTCTTGGTTAATGTTGATTTGTTGGTGAAAAAGTCAAGATTTGTGTTTATTATTGATGTGGAGTATGATAAACTACCTCTTTTTTGTTCAAATCATAAATTATTATGATCTATCTAATTGTAAACGATTTCAATAAGATGCCAAAGTAATTTTTGATGGGAAAAAATTATATGTTGAAAAAATACGACAATTTTATTATCCTAAGGTGATTGGTGACCAAGATGGGAATAAGGGCTATATAGGTTCAATTTTAAAGCATATGGAGGCGGTTAAGTAGTCTGTTATGGAGCCTATTATGGAGCCTATTATGGAGCCTGTGGTGGAACCTATGGTTTGGTGCCTATGGTGGACCTGTGATTCATGTGGTGGAGCCTGTAATGGATCCTGTGGGGGAGCTTGTGTCGTAGCCTGAGTCAAATCATGATAATGTTTGTGTTGTGCATGGATCTTCTATTGTTAAGAATCTAGATATTTCAATTGGTGTATTAATGGAATTTGATTCCTTGCTTGATATGCCTTTTTGGAGGATGTCACTCCTATTGTCGATGGTCTACAAGGTTTACAATACTTAGATTCACCTCATTGTAGTTCTGAGGCAGAATTTAATTTTTGATGTTTAAGGAAGCTCATTTTGTGGAGAATTGAAAATAACTTTTGAATGAGCTAATATGCTTGATGAGAGGAAAGATTATAATTTTGAGGAGGATGATGAGTCATTTCATAATATATGGAAACTTGGTCAGGGTAGGTCAAAGAAAATTAATAATAAAGCTTTTAAAGCAATGATTTCTAAAAGGCAATGAGTTTTAAAAAGTCTTTTATGGATTAGGAGCGAGTTAGTTAATGATAAATCTCTTAACATGCTCATTATTGAGTTTTAGTTTGTTATTGGTTTACTTTTTTTTGTTCATGTTTTCATTTGATTTTTTCATAACAGGTATTGTTTACCTATGTGTGTGATGATGTATTTTTATCATGTGTTGTGTGTGATACTTCTATGTTTTTTTGTTCTTTTCCTCTCTCTTTTTTTTAAATAAAATCATCATGTTATGACTAATGTCTAGTATGAACTTAGTTAAAAATATTATAAATCTTTAAAAATAGTATATGTTAATATAAATTGAAATGTTCGTTAAGTTTAATATGAGAAATGGTGTTATGGAAATTGAGAATGAGCATTTATGAGGAATCATATCTAGATGACTCAATGATAAATTACCAAAGCATGATTTTGCAGAAATCATAAATACGTAAGTGTGATTTATTGATAAATCATATGTGGGTGATTCAATATTAAGATCACAAATGAATTATTTTTGTGAACTGATTATTCTTGGCAAGGTAAATTTATTTTTTGGTGATATAGTACAAGTATTAAATTACTATACACATTAAGATTTGAAGTTTTATTAATAACCCAAATCATATAGATAAAAGTATAAGGTGTAAAAAGTCAACAAGATTTCTACTAACCATTTGAGAGTGTGAAAAAGTCTCAAATCTTGAGAGGTTTTCGAAAATTACCATATTCATAATCTAGGTTGAGAATGTGTCAACATGGCAAGTCATCTTGATCACCATAAATCATTAGAGAAGACATATGTTAGTACTCAAATATAATATTCTAAAATTTCTCTATATCTATATAAAAAATGTTAAATTGATGAAATGAATGAGATAAATATTATTGTTGAAATGTACTAAAATGATTATTTATTCTATATATTTATTGATTTTAGTTAATTTGTGCATTGTGTTATATTTTGATTTATTAATGATAATATATTTACATGGAATAAAGAGTTAACAACTATCTTAGAAATCATACAACTATTATACATAAAATCATTTTATAGCATATATAAATAGGTCCAAACCTTATCTACAAGCTAATCTTATAAGATTGAATTTGAAATTCATTTCTTAACATGGTTAAAATCTAATATATATATATATATATATATATATATATATATATATATATATATATATATATATATATATATATATATATACCTGGGGTATATTACTAGTTTTACATCAATTAAAAATAAAACCAATTTACAACAAGAAAAAATATACAAATCTTAAATATATGCAAAATTTTGTAAGTTATTTTTGGTAAGATTAAATTTAGCTTAAAATCCACTTTTTAAAAAAAGACTAAATTTTTAATAAATTAAACAGTTAAAATAAAGTAGTTTTAAATTTCCTGAATAACCAGCTTGAATTACCGATTTTCATCAATTTTTTCATTCGATTTTACGGTTTAATTAAAGGAGTTCATGAAACTTTTTTGTGGAATGGGTGAGTCCAATCTATTTATTAAACACAGAAGAATAATATAGCAGTATAAAGCGAAAGTACAGTCACATGCTTCAGATTTTAAGACAGGTGGGTGTGATTACGTACGGAGAAAGGCAATTGTAAAGTTTTAAGAAAATGTTGAAGGTAGCATATTTTCATTAGAGCAACAAGTTTTTTACCTAAGGAAATATCTACGTACATGTATGGAGAGTGTAAATGAGACATTAATGAAAAGAGAGTGATTAGTTAAAACAGAAAAGATTGGTTTGAATGGAAAAAGGTGAAGGAGAAAGAGATGTTAAAAGCACCGAAGGGGAAAGTTAAACCTAAAAACACCATTTTGAATATATGGTGGATGAAGGGATGGACCAGAGTTAAAAACTCGTGGGTCGTGGCGCCGTCAATGAAAGGATGCACGTAATGTTCTGGTCCGTACGACATGGACACTGTTTAAACCATCAGACACTTGAAAAGCTCAATCCATTGAGATAGAGAATCCATAATCCCCAATGCAAAAACAAAACCCAAAAAGCAAAAGAGATATCATTGTGTGGCTGTAGGTTACCACATGCACCAACATGGTAACTGTCCGACCAATCACTGCTCGACAGCACAACGTTGGAAAAACTGCCATGGTTTTTTCATACCAGAAACCAAAACCGCTTCTCTCAAACCCCAATGTTACTGATTATGAATGATAATAATAATAATAGAGTGATATATGGATATATAGAATGATAGATAGAGATAATAGCATTAGCATAGCAAACTCGCACTACTACACACTGCGGCTTCTCCTCCGTTCTTGTCCCGAAGAAGAAAGATCCGTAAATTAACATTCTCTCCTTCCATTGGCTATAATAGCAAGCTTTTTAAGCATATTTCTGGGATTTGTTCCCTTTTCCTTGTTTGGGTTTTCTTGGGAAAAAAAGGGAAAGAAGTAATTAGGTATAATATAATTAAAGCAAAAAAAGAAGACAGTAACATGGGAAGGGGTAGGGTTCAGCTCAAGAGGATAGAGAACAAGATCAATCGCCAGGTAACCTTCTCCAAAAGGAGAGCTGGGTTACTCAAGAAAGCACACGAGATCTCTGTGCTCTGTGACGCTGAGGTCGCTTTGATTGTCTTCTCCCACAAAGGAAAGCTCTTTGAATATGCCACTGATTCTTGGTAATACTATATACTATGCATATATCATATATATAATTCATAGATCTCTATATAACCCTCCTCCTAGGTCAATTTTTACTGCATATATCTTATAATTTCCATAGATCTCTCTCTTATACACTATACTTTCTGCGTTCATCTCCAGAGAAGAAGATCTATCAATATATCACTTTTATTTCTTTACATTCGGTCAAGAATTGTTTGGCCTTTCTTTGTTTTCTTGAAAACTAACTCTTAACTTGCTTTTTCTTTAACTTTTCTGTCAAAGGTTTCGTTTTGGACTCAAAAGCTAGAGGAAAAACTGTCTTTCCTCTTGTTTACTTCCTCAAATCTTATTTTCGGGCAGATCAAACAGATTTTTCCTGATGTTGTGCTTGTGCACAAACAAGGGTGTCTGATGTTTTAAAGAGATTTTAAAGAAAAACGCAGAAGAAAGAAAACGTGTCTGATTATTATTATGAACTATGAACGTTCGTACTTCCATTAGTGTGTGTCTCTTTAGAAATATATCCGTTGTATTTATAACTATGTATGTGAATATTTTTCACTCACCCTAAACCTGGAAAAATTTTATGAACAAGGTAGATTGTTTTTGGTACTTTAGTGGTCTTCTTGCTGTTTGTTCAAAGATTCTTCACATATACTACGTTAGAAAACTTATGTGGTACCGGATGATTCAACTTTTTTGTACATGAATTTTTTTGTTTGAAAAATATCTTGATGTGAGGTGTGTTTACTCTTCTGGAAACTTGGTCAGGAGTGACAGTATTTGGTTACTTGTCAAGCTCATTTTCGACCTCAGGTCCTTTCGGTGCAGGACCTAGAAGAAGCAGTTGCTGTTCCAGCTTTCAAAATTCGTACTTTTCATTTTCCATTTAAGAAAATGATGGCTCTTTGCTTCTTTTGTGATAGAGTATGCTGCTTAAAGCTGGTTGATTAACACGTATTTACACACAGAGCTAGGTGTCAAGTTCATTTTGAAGCTCAAGTCCTTTCACACACACATATCATAACATGGAACCAAGAATGTTGCATGCTTTTCTGTTTAATCTGAGACTAATATTATTCTTTTCCCTTTTCAGTTGATGGGTTCAGTTTCCCAGATCAACCGTGTTAATAAATTACCGAATTCAAGTTCTAATTTCTTTCTGTTTTCATTGCCTCATACTAGATCTTCGTATTTATTATATACCACCTGCCACCAGCGAAACGTAACATTCCACATTAGCATTGATTTTTCTTTCATTGCATATATTTTTCTAAAACATCGTAATATTATTGGAATACAACAATGTTAAATAACACAATTTCTTAACATGTAGCCTAAAAACTGGGAAATAAGAATATATATTTCAAATTTAAGAGACCAATATTTTTCCCCAAAAAGTGTAGTAACATTTATTTTCCTTGTTGAATCATCTTGATATTTCCATCTTTCTTTTTATGTTGAATGGCTTTCTGGTGTTCAAATTTATGAATTGTAAAGAGGGAAACTGTAAGTATGAAGGGATTATATATATATATATATATATATATATATATATATATATATATATATATATATATATATATATATATTCAGATTTTCTGTTAAGTGATGTTCAGAGATTATTCAGACTTCCTTTTTTCATTTTCAGAGGTGAGTTTTTGAGTTATGTTTTTATAAATGATTTAGTCTACTGGACATATATATATATATCAGTGTACATTCAACATCAGGCTAGAGTGAAAAACATAACAGGCATTTTTTGATAGTTTATGAGTGAAGAATATGTTTTGTTAATATTTGTTTTTGTGTAGCTTGTTCTAATTACTAGCTGTTTCTTCCTTATCTTACTAGACTTATATTCTTTTTATTTCTAGGACTGTGTAATAATCTTTCGCTGATTTTTTTTTCATTTATTAAGTGATAGTTTAGAGAACTAAATATAGATAATTTTTTTCCTGTTTTTGACAATTATAAAACAGCATGGAGAAGATACTGGAACGCTATGAAAGGTATGCCTATGCTGAGAGACAACTTGTTGCCAATGATTCCGAATCACAGGTTTGTAATTTGTTCCACAAAACATATATATATATATATATATATATATATATATATATATATATATATATATATATATATATTTATTTATTTATTTATTTATTTCTAAGCATGCAACAAAAGCCTTGATAGCCTTGGAAGTGTTTTTGAAATTCTTTAGGAACATTCTTGAGAGAAAGCCTGTCATTTAAAAGTTAATAAAAATATTGAAAGGTCTTTCTTTTTAAAATAAGATGTAGGAAAATATCATTTAGATATGGTAAAAGGACCATAAATCATTGAAAATATATTGACTGTTTCATATTTTGACAAATATAGGGTATATAGATCCAAAAGTGGTTATATTTGTGTCAATAAGTAATTGTGGAAATTAAAAAAAATCTAAACTTTTGAAAAGCATATTATTTGAAGGAAAAGAATTTTATGAGATTATTGGTACTGAAATAACAAGATATTATTCACAAAACCATATAAAATTGATAGGTTTTCTACATGGTAGATCAGCCAAATTCTACTCCAAATTAGATTTACCCAATTTAACATGTATGGAGATAATTTTAATTTCATGTTATTTTTTTATTGGCTTTTCATGTTATAAAGCTATAATAAAAATATTTCAATTTAAAAACCATCAAAGTGGACAATGATATATCAATTAACATATTAAAAAAAAAACTTGAATTGTTTTCAAATGCATATATTGCTTATTAAATAGATATAAAAAACATCAACAATTACTATATCCATAAAAATATTTTTTCCAAAAAGAGAACTAATATTTTTTTTACTTATAATCAATAATGTCTCAATAATTATATATATTAGTTTTGTTAAAATATTAAACAACATTAAAACAGTACTTTAATTACTAATTTTATTTATTATAAAAGACTTAAACAATTAATAAACTCTAAATACAATTATAAGTATTGAATAATGATTTTAATCAATTTACAAATATCTTTGTTCAAAGTTTCTGCCCCACATTTGCAGTTTTCAAATATGTAAAGTGATATAATGATATACAGAGATTCTTGTCCCAATCCAAGTAAAGAATGTGAGCAGTTAGATGTGTGTTTGTGCAGGGAAATTGGACCATTGAGTACACCAGACTCAAGGCAAAGATTGACCTTTTGCAGAGAAACCATAGGTATATCATAGAAGATTCTTGTACTTTGTTGGTTTTAATTTATTTGTCTTATTATAAAAGAAGACAAAAACTTTGTTAGATTTTTTTAATAATCACTAGTGTCAATTATCATTTCATGGAAACCCTTTGTTCACACAGACACTACATGGGAGAAGATTTAGGTTCAATGAGCCTAAAAGAGCTTCAGAGTCTGGAGCAGCAGTTAGATACTGCTCTCAAACAAATTCGTACACGCAGAGTACATAAAACATACAACTAATTACTTATACTTTATTTTACTTCACTTTTACTCTTTAACTCACGTGCTTCATTGATACTGAATAGTAACTATGTATTGTTATACATTTAATAACAGAACCAACTAATGTACGAGTCGATTTCTGAGCTTCAGAAGAAGGTACTTGCTCAAATCTTGTCACATCTTTATGTAGGTCTCTGTGTCCCAAAAGGTTGTAACGGTTGCATATAAGTTTCAGAGACAAATCTTGTTTATTATGCGTGTCCCTCTCGACAACCTGACATGTGCTCTACTTGTACTTTGACAGGAGAAAGTGATACAGGAGCAGAATAACATGCTTGCAAAGAAGGTGATCAACAATGATATTACTCAGAGTTATTCTTTTTGCATAAGTTTTTAATTTTAACATTGTTCAATGCTGCTTAATCTGAAGAAATTATTTAGTACTATTATGTGTAAATTGGAAAATAAGTCTTAAAAGTTTAAAGCCAGAAACAAATCAAAGAACGAGTGGTGATAGAAAAAAAATCAAAGAATAAGTAAAAAGGTTAGTAGTTCAAACAGTCTAAGTGTATTTTTAACCAAGAGGGCACACTGTGTTTGTTTTAGTAGACATTTTAGAGTAGACATGAAGTGAAGGGATATAGAAAAAAAAGAGTTAAAACATTAAATTTACATTTTTTGTTTGAGATCAGAAAAAAAAAACTATTTTTATTGGATACCACTTTTCTCCCAAATTAGAATAACTTGAAAGGGAAATAATCTCCCTCTTTTCCTTTCATTAAAAATGTTTTATTTTTTTGTGAAATTTATCTATTTCATTTTCTAACACAATTTTTCATTTTATTTTTCTTCCATTTCTACCATTTAAAAAATTGTTTTTTATTTTTTTTTCCTATTTAAGGTAATATTCCAATATGTTTTTCTTACTATCACATCCTAAAACTTCTCAAATTATGAAAAAAAAAATCATTATTTTCTTCTTTAGATACCATCTATATAGAGTAGTGTGTATGAATTAGTTTCTTAATATTCAAATTAACATACTTTTGCAATATGTTTGTAGAATGATGTACACTTTTGGAACTTTTAGGGTTTTGTACTAAATTGTAACTAAACCAACTTAATGAATTATTAAATTCCACTAGTAAACATCAAGAAATAGGCAGGTTTATATCTGTTACATGTAAGGATAACCATTTAACCAATCCTAAAACTTTAGGTTTAGGGTTTAATTTTGATCAACACATACACTTCTCTCTCTTATCATGATGTTACAAAGTTTTCATCTGCTCCTGAAATTATGAGGTAAATGAGATCAATCACTTCCTGTGTTGATTTTGACCAAGTGAAGTTTGATTGCTACTAAACAAAATAAATGTTTATATATATATATATATATATATATATATATATATATATATATATATATATATATATATATATATATATATATATATATCCTTATTTATTTCATGGAAGGTCGATGTATATTCTTCATCTATGTAGCTTATAGCTCTAACATATGCTGAAGTATCTGTGTGAATTGAGATCAGATAAAGGAGAAAGAAAAGGTTGCAGCACAGCAGGCACAATGGGACCATCCAAACCATGGAGTTAATGCATCTTTCTTGCTACCTCAGCCACTTCTGAACATGGGGTGAACTTTCCATAACAACATATATAATATTTTGTGTTGCCTCTTTGTTATAGTTCACATTTTAACTAGGATTATTCTTCTTCAGTGTTATTAACTGACAGTTAATGTTATTACTTTTTTTTTTTTTGCAGTGGCAATTATCGTGAGGAAGCACCAGAAGTAGGAAGGAATGAACTTGACCTCACTCTGGAACCCTTGTATTCCTGCCACCTTGGATGCTTTTGAAAACATTCAAAAAGATCAGTGGTAATTATAACTATGTGGTAAGGCGTTGGACCACATGTTTGAGGGCTTTTGTATGATGTCTCTTATGTTTTGTGGTTTTTCCTAATCTGAAGACATTGTTATATATTGTGTTGTAAGTCTATAACATGTTCCAAGACCATGCTTTCTTAAGTCAAACCTTATATATATATATATATATATATATATATATATATATATATATATATATGTATGTATACTTAATTTGCTCCAAGGGACAGGTCTTACATATAATGAAATTTAAACTTTTTGTAACTGGTTAGCCTTTCTTTAAAGAGAATAATATTTTTACTATACCATTGTTATCTATGTTAATCTGATAAGGTGCATGCATGTTCAGTTTTTTTTATTAAAAAATAAAGTAAATATTCAGCTTTTTAAAATTTATGGTTTATAATTCCGTATCAAAATGTTGTTGTGAATTTTTAATTTGGTGCAGTAAGTGAAAAATGTTGAGATTTATGGAAGTTATTTGCCTCAAATTATGAGACAGGTATTGATTAAATATATAAATGACATTCATATAGATGCATTTTTATCTGAAGTGTGCTTTTTGAATAAATTTAAGTTTTCTTGTGATTTTTTTTTTCAAAATCTTATGTTAGTGTTACATTTTAAAAAGGAAAACACTACAATATGTAGTGATTTTTCACTTGTCGTTTTGGTTCGATTTTTGTCCAACTTATTTTATGATGAACTGTCATCACTCTTTAGTAGGAATTAACTTTGAAGGGTTTCTTGATTTGGTCTCTTGGTTGAAATTATGTATTAGGGATCTTTCAACTCAACTTTTCAAATGTACAAAATATGCATGTACAGTACTTTCATCTTTTTAGCTGTTAGCTCCTTTATGCTTTTTATTAGTAAAATTAAATATCTTTCAACTTTTCTATACCAAAACCTAATAAAAAGCTAATATTTTAATCTTTTATTAAATTTTTTCTAAACTATTTTATATTTTAAAATAAAAATATATTTTATTGATGGTAAGTGTAAAAGTAAAAATTGGAGTGTAAATATATTATCATCCTTTTTTTTCCTATTTTTCAGTATGCAAGCAAGTTTATGAATATATTTTTCCGTGCAAAACTAAGTCTCTTTAAAAGTATAATATTAAAATGAAGTATTTTGAAGTAAGAAACAGGTCCCAGTTTCTATAGTCTATTAAGTAATTGTACTCGATTGTAGAAGTATGATGACTAATGAACAAAAAATTTATATAAAAAATATGAAGTGAATTTATATTTAAAGTGTGTGAATTAAAGTATTTTTATCATTGAATAATTAATAAATTAGTATCATGATATATTTTGAATTGAAATAAGAACAAATATATTTATAGTTTAACTTATTTTAACAAGCTATTCAATTAAAAACAAACCTTATTACTCTAAATCTTTGTTTAGAATGGAGGGAACAGAGATGATTAAATAAAAGAAAGAGAAACACCAATCAAATTTTAACTCTATATAATAGAAAAAGTAAATGGGAAAAATTTGGAGTGGTGACACGAAAAGAAAACATCTCTTATTTTGGAGATAGGTGATAAATGGGAATTTTTTTTTTTTTGTTTTTGTTAGGTTTTTAAAAATCAAATAATTTTTAATAACTCGATAATAATAAATAAATGTATGTTGTAAAAATATAATATAATAAAAAATTCATTTATTTGGTTAAAACATTGTTATTTATTAATTAGTGTTAAAAATTCTAATAATTGATTTTATACTTTCCTTAGTAATTTAAAAAAAGTAGAAATATGTTTTTCCATTTATTTTATTTATTCAGAGAAATAATCTTTTTTACTTTACCTTTTTTTATATTTTTACTTATGTAATTATTTTTTAATATTTCACTTTTCATCAAGTCTGGTCTTTTGAAGAGACCAAACCTTTCATTCTGAACACTCCTTTCAGAGCTAATTAATGACCTAGGAACTTCAGTTACTTTGTTTTCTTCCATGAGCACATGTATGTAGATTTGGTCCTTATTCCTTAGATTTGGTCTGTCTGATAAGTTTTCTTTTCTTTTTGTGTTTTTCTGTCTGATGAAGCATGGTGATCTTAAAGAACATAGATTAATTATTTTCATCAAACATTTGGTTACAAGGTGTCCAATGAATTCCTATATTTACCCAAACATAATAGTTTATGTTATTATACATGTTTACAGTATTAATCACATTTCATTATATCAGTCTAAAGAATATGTTAACAATTATCATTGAAAAAATAAATTAGATTTTCAAAAGAAAAAAGAAAAGATTATCTCAGTGATTAAGCTAATCAAATGTATGCTCAAAATAACAAAATAAAAGAAAGATAAGAAAAAAAAGCTCTAATTTGATAAGGCCATTCAATAGATTAGATTAGTCTCACAATGGATTACCATAAAATTTATAATTATATGCCTAAAAAAGTAAATAATAAATAAATACGGTAAGGTTAGAAGAATATTTTATTAATAATTTACTCTCTTTTTTTAAAATCAAATAGTAACAATTTTACTTTTTTATTTTATTTTTATTTAATCAAACAATGTACTTAATTTTTTTTTTATATACTTTTATTATTCTTACTTAATGTCTCTCAAATCTATGGAACAGTAAAAACTTTTTGAAAAGTCAATCTTGATTTAAGTCAAAACCTTGATTTGGTTGGAGCATTAGAAGTAGGAACTTGGACCATCCTCCTAGTAACTCAAAACCAGCTTTTTTCTTAGGACACTCAGAAGGTCAGACCTATGGTTTAGACTCTGGAAAATGACGCATGTAGCTATTGGAAAAGACCAAAACAGTTAATTATGTCTACTTTCAACACAGGCATGCAAATCTTTCAAGAGTTGTTTATACACAAAGACCACTCCTAATATTATTAGGTTAAGTTTGATCTTTTTATAAGTTTAGTTCATTCTTTTGTTTTTAGAGAGACAAAAATTTTAAATTAACTCTGTAAAAATTTAATCTTATTAATGATTAAAAAATCACTTAAAAAAATTATTTTATAAAATATAATAATTAAAAACTATAAATTAAATAACTTGTTTTCTTTTCCTAACTAAAATCACATTTTGATGTTTAATATACAATTATATAAAGAAAAAATGATAAATTATGACTTTTTCATAAATTTATTAAAGAACAATGCACACACACACAAAAGATCATTTCATGTAGAAATACAAAATAAGCTAAAATAAAACTACTTCAAAGAAAAGAAAAAACCAGTATAATCCTAAAATCTCATGACTTTCTTTTTCTTTTTGTTAGAATTAGGAGTGAGTAAGAAGGGAAAAAGGGAAGTTGGAGTAGAGAAATGAAATTATTTTTTTGGTCTGTATGTATATATTGATATTTGGTTAGTATTTTGGGAATGGATTAATGATGGCTCAGTGCTACTATACTATTCAAATGTGACCCCATTAGTTTGTGTCAATCACCAATGATGAACTAAACTAATTGCTGTTTATTAAACAAATGCTATTTATTAAAGACTCTCAGACTATTCCCACTTTTATCTTTAAAAGTAGATTGTTCTTGAAATTGATTTCAATGTTATTAACTGCAAATGTTATCTGTTGCTTACCCCGTTGGAATTATCTTGGGAATTTGTGTCAGGTCCATTCCAAGTGATAAATTGTTAGAATGTTTCTTTTACTTAAAAGTAGGAAATATGTAAAAACATAATCTTGGGTAGGTAAATCTGTAAAAATTATAATCTCGTGTAACGAGTTGATCACTTAGGCCTTCTTCTTTTGAGTGGATTTGAGAGAGTAGATTTGAGGGGATTTGAGAAGATTTGAAGATAAATATTTTTATCGTTTATTTGAGTGAATTTGAAGGTAAATGAGAGTGAATTTTGAAATAAATCTTTTTAATATTAATATAGAATTGTATTGATATGACAAATTAAAAAAAATTATTTCCAAATTCACTCTTATTTACCTTCAAATTCACTCAAATAAACGACAAAAAAATTATCTTCAAATCCTCTCAAATCCCCTCAAATCCACTCCCTCAAATCCACTCAAAAGAACAAGGCCTTAGTTATTTAATAAATTTAAAAAACTCGAACTGAATCTCTATTGGATTAATTGAATTGACTGACTTAATTATATATTTTTTTAAATCTAAAATATATTACAATTTTTTTAATTAAAATTTAAATAAAATTAATCATAATGTAATTCAAAATAATATTAAATTTCAAATAATATTTAAAATAAAAAAATATAATATAATTCAAATATTTTTAAAATTTTTATTTTTTAATATAATTTAATATTTAAAATTTATGAGTGAATAAGTGAACTAACATCACCCTTGTATACACGTCGGTCTGCATGTTATATTGTTTCTTTTCCATTGATTTTTGTGGATCAAGAGGAAATTATTTTGTAAAACAATTAATGCTGAAGGAACTTTGGCCTATTGTAAATAAAGAAACTTCCTTTGATTGCATGTTCAAAATTAAATAAGATATAAAGTTATCATTGATTTAGTATGTAAAAGTATGACTCTTATATTAGAGTTTTGGGGATATGAGAATAAGGTCCAAATGAAGAAAGTACGTAAATATGACTGAAAAGAAGAAAATAATTAAGAGAATTGAATTTTGGAAAGAACAAGATAATAAAATTCGATAACACAATAAATACATTTGGACTTATTTTGTATTTGCCTCCTACTTGAAAATTTTATATTTCAGTCTTCAGTTTCAATGTTTTAGGTTTTGATTTCTACTACCATCAACATGCCACCGCATGGACCGCCAAGAAGCAACCAACAGTATAAAGACTGAAACTAAAATAAAATAAAACTATTTCAAAACATTACTAACATAAAATTGCAGAGAGGTTAACATTTATGATGAATTATGAGGACTATGTCAATTTTATAAAGTACAAAGATTAAAAAGAAAATCGAGGTAACTATAGGAACTAAAATTATGTTTAAACCAAGACTAAATCATACTTGGGAAAATCTATATACATATAACTAATTCGGTGGCGTTTCAGAGTTGAAGCTTTCTACGTTTTCATCGTTCCAATTCATGAGTGATAGTGACAAAGCTACAAAGCTAAGTAACTGACGTAGAAGGGGTATTTACAAGGCAACTTTTATGCTTTACTTGCTAAACTAAGGTCAAACTTGTTCTAAGGTGAAACTTTTGGAAAATCTACTAAAGTTTGCATCTTCATCATTTTTTTCCTGTACAAAATGAAAGGAAGAAGGTTTAATTAAGTCTCAAGAATAAGACTTAACCGTGCCGAAGTTAGCAAGGGATCTGGATTTGAAAAGACCACCAAAAAGGAATCTAGTTGGAGAATCTTGAGGAGCAGGTTTCAACTCTTCAGGTTTTCCCTTTACTTTGAGTATAGTATTGCCAATTGCTTGGCGAATAGATTCTATGGTTTTGGACTCAACTGGGCAACCTGAAGCCCCTCCAACATAGAAGGTGTTAACAGCTTTGCCTCCTTTGGTTGTCACCTCTGCCCTTGTAACTGTGAGGCTGTTCTCTCGGATGATACGTGTGACATCAGATAACAGTCCAACTCTGTCTGTTGCGCATAGTTCTAGCTTCAAACCCTGAACAAGCAAGAAAAAAAATCATTACTCTTGCTTACTAAACAAAACTAACCAAAAGAAAAGTGAAAAGATAAACATGCCAAAAATGCATGACTCACATTTGCATAATAAAGGGTACTGGACTTTCTCGACTAGAATATAAAATTAGTAAAGTCATACACAAAATGACAATAATTTAAATATACTAACACAATAAGGTGGAGGAAGAAACAATTGCTTAAAAATTGTTTAAATATGCGTTGTGAAGTCATAGAAAAATCTGGGTATTAGAGTAGCCTACAACCAGAAAGTTATCTAATTTCATTCATAGTAGTAGTAAATGCATGACTGTTGCCGTGTAACTGAACATAATTATCGATCACTGTCATGGGTAGAGGGATTAGTGAGTCAGAAAGATGTAAACAAAATGATAATGGTCACCTCCACCAAATTTTGAAGAATAAAAAAAATCACAGTTGATGGAAAAGTAATGTTCTTAATCATATACTAACAAACACAAGAATTGAAAGAATGGTTTTATAGGCATGTTTCTGTCCAGAAGTCAAAAGTAAGAGATGATAAATTCAGTAATTAGTCAGTATTCACCTCTGATACTCTTCTTTTAATAGCAGCTTCAAGACATTGTATCACTCTTTGTCTCTCTGCATCTGATTTTACAGGGGATCCGTCTATGTGCTTGATGTAATATTCCTAAATTTAAATCCACAGAATATTTACCTCATCCTTTGAGGATTATAATGTGGCTCACACACACACACACACACACAACAAGAGATACCTGATAAGCATCTGGCCCTTTAGAATCAATACTTGCATGGAAAACCACATATTGCATGTCTGTCAAAGTGAAAACTATGTCAAAGAGAAGTTTTGCCCTGTCCTTACATTGGATAGTAACTACAGAGTAATCGTTATCAGACCAATTCACTACAGTCACTTTTGGTCTACTTTTCTCCTCAACATCCTCCTCCTCCTCATCAACTCGTTCATAATCCCTATCAGCAAACATCATCTGGTGAAGCCTTCTCTCAGTATGGTTAACTTCTTTAGTGACTACGCTGCTAGATCCCCTGATTTTGTTGCCACCACCCAACACATTGCATAAAAGCTCCTTAATTAGAGAGAGCCTCTGAGGATCAGTGATAGCAGAACCTGTTTCTTCATCAGTTACGTGCATCACAGCTGCTGCACGGGTATTGTGAGTCCACACCTCTGCATTCACTATGTTACACTTGAGATTGGTTAGCACAGCACTCACTTCTGAAAGCAGCCCCGGCCTATCACTTCCCAATAGCTCTACTGCAGTGTGCTCCATAGTTTGTGTGACCCCAACAGATCTCATGGAAGACATAAAGCAAGACTCCGGGCCAAGAGACTACAACAATAAGTTGCAGTAACCCTCCAAGTCAATGAGTCTATACATAAAAAGTATAAAGAAAAAAAAAACTTATGTTAAATAACAGCAATGCAGACTAACCTTTCGAATGTACTCCAGAATAGCTTCATCTGTAACCTTCTTTCCATCATGGTCAGTGACATTAAAAACTGGCAAAACATTAGAAACACCAACCATTAATTTCCCCGCAAAATGAGTTCATCATGTACACATGCATGCACAGTGACACGCATTACATACAGTATCACAGAAATTAATGCAAAGAAAAAGTTGTTACCATCCATGAACCATCCTCCATCTGAGGATATATAAGCTTTTGTTATTGTGAGGTTTAGATCAGTGAGAATTTGTACAACTTCAAGAAGTATTCCATGCTTGTTTGCACTATCAACCTGCAAAGGTAAATTCAATTCCATTACCCACAAATAGAAGAGTCGTCAAGATAAAGGAAAACGATGAATCGCAGAGAAAGAATCCCTCAAAAAGAAGAAGACAGAACATATTCATACCCGTATAACAGTGGCATTCTCGCATGATTCATTATCAATTACAACTCTGACAAGACAAGACAAGACAACAAGTGGACAAGGATAAGAAGAGGAAGAAGTAAGTTTTAAGGAAAGAAAGGTTTTATTTCATCAAATAGGTACCATACCTGGGCGGATTCATTCTTCTGAAGAGTTTTTCATATTCATCGTTCATGTAGCGAGAGAAGTTCATGTTGACACCCGAGATGAAAGCTGCACGAAAATTGGTATCACAGAGTAATCATCATAGAGAAAGTGGAATTGGAAAGGAAAAGAGAACGACAAAGTTAGTGAGAAAAATTAGAAGACACAAGAAGAAAACAATCAAAAACTCAAAAGAAAGGATTACAGGACTCAAGAGTTAACTATATGGGAAACTGAGAAAAGAAACACTCGTCACCACAGAACGACGAAGCTATGGAAACACCCACAAGCCAAATCAGATTAAAGGAAAAATCTTTTCACCAACAAAAGAAAAGGGTGAAAGAAAAATCAATCAAAACCAAAAAAATTCACCCAAAACCATGATCGAGAAAGATAAGAATTCACAATCCCTGCATCAATTTCTGAGCGACTACACAGAAATTAACAAAACATAGAAGGCCGAGGTTAAAATTAATAAAGAGAAAACGAAATATCATAAATTTAAGAAGAAGACAAAAGGAAATGTCACCTACCCATTACAGCGGGTGAGTTATCGTGCTACACCTTGGTTCTCTGAAGATGATAAGCTTTGAGGATGTGTTACAAAGGAACATAACATAGGTGTACGAATAGTTTATGTACACAGTCATACACCAACACCTCAACCACAACCAATTTGATCTTGTAATGTTGCTTTTAGTTACGCATAAAATAACTAATTAATTTAATTATTTTCTTAAATAAAAAAGATAAATGTTCTGAATCAAAACCTTCCCGACATATGCTTCAACACCTGCAACGCCCATCCAAAAAGAAAAGGCAGACTTTTTTGTTCTCCCTTTGTGTCTCTCTTCCTTCAGTCACCCACTGCCATCTCCCAAATTCGAATTCTCCCTAACCTAGAAAAAAAAGAGAAGCAGGCGCATGTTAGAGAGAGTGGTTCGTGAGCGACGAAAAGAGCCAAGGTAGGTGGCGTGTTCTAAGGTGCGCACGTGGGTGTTCAATAAGAATAATGGAAAGAATTAACCACGTGTGTTCCAAGCTTACAGGGAAAAGTGGATACTGAATTATGCATGGTGGAGGAGCATCTCCAAACCCTTGTTTGTTCGGTATACCCTATAGTTAGGCCATTTTTTTTTAACGTAAGCAATGCTAATGCAAATTAGATTATACGAAGAAATAAGATGATTCTTTTTCCGTAAATAGTAATATTTTTTTTTAAAATATTACTTAAAGGAATCTTGCCAGTTCATTTCCCACGATAGATCCATTCTATGTAATACGAGGAAATTCAATTTTTTGGGAGCCAAATTTTCAACCAAGTGTAGAATTTTGTAGGACAAAAACTTTTCTTTAATTCAGTTTCTGAAAAAGTTTTGTATCTTTTCTTTATTCTGTTAGGGATGGGTAGAAAATTTCACTACTACAGGTTGGAATTTAGTTCTTGAAAGCCAAATTCAAACCTCTATGTTACCGAAATTCAGTTTTTGGATGGTTGAATTCTGAAAGGAAGTTTTTAATTTATTTCTTTTTATGTTTTTAGTAAAGAGAGGAAAGGGAAAATGAGAAAAAAGAGTTAAAAAAATTGTAAAAGGAATTGAAAATTTTAATTAAAATCAGGAAGAATAAATTTTAAATGATTTGATAGTGAGGAAAGATTATTAATTTTATTTAATATAAAACTTCAATTTAACGTTTGGTTATAACACTCCTCCTCTCAAGCTATTCATAAAAAAAAATAAGGCAACACTTCATACGATGAACCAAAATTAACAATATTTGAGAACACTTTATTTATTAACTTGTAATGTTTTATTTCATTTACTTGTCATAGTTCTTAATATTGAAACACCAAGTGCAATTTTAATAAAAAAAATTGCAGAGTTTCCAAAAAAAAAAAAACAAGAACACTATACAACCTTTTTCAGTTTATTAGTGCTTTGTTATTTTTACTTATTAAATTGTGTTAAATCTTTTTACTTATTAATTAGTGCTTTGTTATTTTTATTAGCTAGTGTATTGTAAGGTTAGGAATGAGAACGACCTTTTTCAGTTTTGGACACACCAATTTGGAAAAAATAATTATGTTGCAAATTTGACAAATGATTATTTTTTAAACATAATTATTTCTTCCCAAAAATATGCAAGAAACAACCTTAATTTCCTTATAAATTATATTTAAAAAATATCGTGGTAGAAGAGTAAGCTAGTATGTTTATCATATGAATGAATGAGATAAAAATAAGAGTTTTACATCGTGCTAATAATTTTTTTAGATGTGAAGACAGAAAAATTGATTATACACTTAAATAAACAAAATAGAAAATACAAAGTGAGAATTACGAATAAAAAAACTACAAAAATGATCTAAATCAAACCACATAAGTTTAATTTGTTTGTGATTGGTTTTATATTATTTTATCTTTAAATTGGACCATATCAACCTGCATATAATTTTTATGTTTGGTTTAAATATATTTTTAATATAATATTTATGTTTAGTTCAAGTATGTTTTTAACAAAAAATCAAATCAAATCAAATTGCACTACAAATAATCCTATCCGTCACTATTAGAACTATATATTTTTGTTGTTCACCTGAGTATCTCCAAATGTAAATCTCTTAGTTAAGATCTTATAAAATAATTTTCATTGAAGCATGCTCATGAAGGATGATGAAACTCTTATATTATAAAATCTAAGGTTTTTATAAGACCCCGAATCTTAAAAATATAAAATATTTAATTATATAAAAATAATGAAGCACAAAAAAATATTTAGTTTTATAAAACCTAATTTTAAAGAAACACTTATACAAGTGTCTTAAAAAGAAAATGAATGATAAAATTCATTTAAAATAAGAAATCATATAAAGGTTTAATAAGGTTAGGTAAATGACCTAACAGTGAAAGAGAAATTGTTTGTATCTACATTTGAACAACATTCTTTCTCGCCCTCTGTTTCTTCCATTCAATATCCCTCTCTTAAACACATTGAATTTTTTCTATTGTTTTATGTTGGGTCCAAGAAAAACCCTAATGTAGGTGGGCCTTTTTTCATTGCACTCTAAGTTTTTTTTTGTCTGCAAATCCGAATTTAACTGTGATAACAAATATCTCCTTCGAATATATATATATATATTTTATATATATATATATATATATATATATATATATATATATATATATATATATTGTACATTCTTATAGTTTCTCAACTTTTGCATTCTAAAGTCATTTTTATTTTTATTTTTTAATCAAGATATTTTCTTTTGTTTCAGTTTTTTTCTTCTTTTAATATCGTTCAACTTTTTTTTTCGACTTATTTTGTTTTCTTTCATTTTCATTTGTTTAGTGGCATTTTTTGAACAAACTGTGAATATTTATTTACTATTGTTTGTTGGAAAACTTCAAACACTAGTGAGATTTGATATTATAACACTTGAAAGGAAAGATAATTTTTGAGATGTACATAAATAAGATAGAAGATATTTTTTGTTAGGTTTTTATGGTGACACTTACTCCACTTGGTTACTCCTGAATTGTTTATCAATAAAAAAATTGAAAAAAAAAATTGAGTGAATAAATTGACACCTCTTTGAGACTATATGTTACTAGAGAAGAGACATTACGACTGAGTGTGACAAGAAAAAAAAACAATTGAGTGGAAGAATATTCATGACAAGTAAGTGTCTTGTAAGTTAAGAACCTAATAGAAAATCCTTTATAAAGAAAAACTAAAATTTCAAATATCATCTGCCTTGATGTCTTGTGTCATACCTCAACTAATTAATTGCACTCAAGGACCCAAAAAGTTAGTCATCTTTCTAAACACATTGTGAATGTGTGCTTGAGGAATATCATTATTTGAATTGAACTTGAGATGAGAGGGTATATTTCCATTTAAATTCATTCTGTTTGCATTATCATTTTGTGTTAGTTGAGTTCTCTTTGTTTGAGGACAAGCAAAAGTCTAACCTTGAGGTATTTTGATGTATGAATAAAATGTAATTGCATTCATATCTTAGTTTAGGCCATTTGCATACATAATTGCATTAATTGAATGATTTCATTATGCATTATCTTTGTTTCGGATCATTCATTTGAGTTTTGTGTATTTTCTTGTAGATAGGTGTTTTTAAGTTTTAAAATCACAACTTTGAAAGAATTGATGTTCAAGATGCAGAGTTGAAACCAAAGAGTTCCACAAACGTAGTTGTGAACATTTCCACAACCTGTGGATTTTAATCCAAAATGTAGAGTTGAAACCAAAGAGTTTCACAACTGAGTTGTGAAAGTTTTCACAACATGTGGATATGTTTTGAGAGAAACAAATTCCAAACTAGTAGTTCAACAACTAAGTTGTGGTTTTTTCCACAATTTACTTTAGGAGTGCGAAATTGAAACCTGAGAAAAACAAGCAGATTGTAGATTTTTCTATGACCAGTGAGATTTTTCATAGCAGTTACTAACATCTCATTACATGGATTTAAAGAAATTAAAAAAGGATGGAAATTAAGGACAATTACTGGAAGGGAGTAACCACCCCCCTAAAAAGGGGGAATTAGAGGAAAAGAGGAAAGATAACAATTAGAGGGCAACACACACACACACACACACACACATATATATATATATATATATATATATATATATATATATATATATATATATCAAAGAGGGGGGAATGAATTCCACACTTCTTCTTCCTTTAGTTTCTTGTGAATTTCACTTTATGCAAAACTAATTTTCCTTTTTGTTAGAGGATTGATGTAATACTTTGGATTATAATTTTTGATCTTTTCAATTGATGTTTAGTTAATTTTAATTATCTTAGTGTTGTATTTATGTTCTAATGCTTATTATATGAGCAGTTTCACAATTAAAAAATTGGAGATTATTTGCGATTTTAAATAGAACATATTAAATGTTGTCACAATTGAAAAATTGGGCATAACTAATTAGTTTGTAATTGAGATAATAATTTTTCTTCATGATTTTATTGAATTTTGTAACTAGCCTAAGAGATTGGAGGTTAGAATTCAATGGATAAGTTTGTCTATCTAAGAAATTAGGGGTAAACAAGCTCTTAGTAAACTCAAGTGGATAATTATAATTCGCACATCAATTGGAAATGGTAGGAATTTATATGAAAGTTTATGAAATCATTCTCTAACATTATGTATATTAATTGAATTCTCGTTGCTTATGTTCATTATTTCATTTGATTTTCTGTTACTCAAAATTACGTGAGTTAGTAACCTAGTACTCAAATCATTCAATCCTAGAGCACGATATTTTGTTAATACAACAATGATTGGTACACTTGTCAAGCGTTCATCACTACCTATGCAAAAAACGCTTTTGAAATCGTCTAATAGACTTTGGTTTCAAGAAAAACAAAGTTTTTCAAAACTCGATGACAGTTTTGAAATTTTTTACACAACTATATAAGCTTTGTTCAAAAATTATCAAAGCCTATACTGGTATATGCTTTAGTTTTTTAAATAATCAAAACATATACTAATATAGACTTTAGTTATTTAAAGAACCGAAACATATAGCTTTGCAAATAATTTCAAAAATGCCACTAGTGGCATTTTTGAAAATATTTACATAATTATAGGCTTCCATTATTTAAATAATTGATGCTTATTCGTGTAGGTTAAAATTTCATGAATTTTTCATTCCTACCAAAACTTTTCTATTTGCGTCGCTGTATCACTCCTCCACTACAAGAGTCACTCTCCTCCCTTCCTCGTCCCTAAATGTGAACCATGTTATGCTTTCGCTGTCAGTCATCCAATATCCTCCCTTCCCTTCCATTCCTCGTTGTTAGCGCAAACTATGTCTTTGCCTCGCCACCGGGAGCCTACCTTTCCTTTCCATTTCGAAAGCGACGAGAACTTTGTTCTCTCGTATTTCGTTTTTTTTCTATTTCATAATCCTTTCTTCCTAATTCAAGTATTGTTAAATATCTTTTATTCAATGTGGGGGTTAGAAGGTGGGTGCCTCTGTTTATTGATGGGTTGGACGGTGGTTATGTGAACTCATTGACAAGCGTACCAAATCGTTCAAGTAATATAAAATGGTAAGACAAAGTATCATTTTTCAAGACTCGTGTAATACTAAATAATCATATAATTAATAACTAATACAAACTAAAGAATAGTTCATAAATTAAGATTATGTCCAAGAAATAAATTGATGAAGAATAAAGGTTGGACTTTGGGAGTTTGAGACATTTCAGAATGGAAAAAGGTTAGAATGATATGAAATGACATTATTGAGGGTAGATTTCATCGATATGCAAAGTCATCTCCTCTCCACCAAAACGCTAAAGTCAACCCATAAGAATACTCAAGCCCTAATCCCTTAGGTGAAAGAGCCTAAGTTTCCTCACTCAAAGTCAATCCCTTCAATACATAAAAAACAAACCCGCTTTAAGATTTAAGGTTTAAAACAACTAATTGGTGAAACTCCATCCTTAGATACTAGCTCCATTAAGTATCTAGTTCCAAGTCTAGGTTTCAAAAGATATTGTCCAACATCTAATGAACCACGAATCACATTATGAACGTCCCCATTACAACAAACATTAAGCTTAGAAACAAGAAAACTAGCATTTTAATGGCTACATCTACCCCTAATAAGATGAGTTTGGCTCTCCATGTCAAGCTTATAAAAATGAAAATGGAAGAAAAAGGAGAAACCAAGAAGAAGAGAGTGCTTTCGCAAGCCCTAGTAGACCTCCAACCTCTCTAAAAGTGATTTTGTGCCTCCAACATTCAAAAAACCAAATTTTCTTTTAGAACAAGAAGAAATAGGACTCAACTTGCCACATCATCAAAGTGTCGCTCAACACACGGAATCTGCCACTTGGCATAGGTCTTCATAAACACTAAATTTGCTTTCTATAACATTGGTGTTCAATGGTGGATAAGGGTACCAGCGACTTGCCACCTGAACTTCATGATCTCCCTCCTTTTGTTGTTCTTCCCATTTGTTTGGGATGTCAAACTCTATGATTTGGTAAAGGATCTTCCCATCACAAAATTAGATACAAAAAGTGGGGATTAGAGATATAATTTAACGAGTGTAGTCCAAAATATAGATATTTATAAAAGTAAGATAAAAATGAGAATTAAACAAGTTGAAAAAAGTTGATTTTATTAATAAAGTGTGGTTTAAATAATGATAAAAATTAATATTAGTACTTTCTTTGCTAGTTTTGGAATAAGAAATGCTAAGAATGTGATGATGGTTTTGGAATAAGAAATGCTATGAAAAAATTGAAACAATAATTTGTTTAAAAATAAAATAAAAATGTGTTTTTGTTAAAAAAAGAACCAAAGCATAAAATGAAAAATAAACTTCGATTATAAATTAAAATCTAAAGTCCTACACCTCGCGTGAATATATTTTGATTAAAGAATCAAAATAAAAATTTTAAAATAACTAGTGTAAAGAAGCCTGCATTAGTGTTTACTTAAAAGCATAATTTTTTTGCCAGAATTATATACTGAATATAGTGTTAACAGTGAGTGTGGAAAGAGAATATAAATTAAGTACGAAAATAAAAAGAAAGTTGTTATCGAGATGGATATTAAACCAGATCCAAATTCTTGTTTCCTCTCTTTGAATGTAATATAGGAATGAATCCATTCCGATTCCTGATCCAAGAAAAAACCAGTGGTGGTGTATCATTACGAGAGATATTATGAATTGGTGCATAACTTTTTAATGATAAATGTTCAAAACTTGTATCTTTAGTGAAAGTAGATAAGAAAATATGCAATGTATATATCTTCCATGCATAATGCATGTAGAAATGGAAGTCGATGCCTTGCATGCTCCTTTTTGAATAAGAAGAGTTTGAGAAATCGACAAGAGACATTACAATGGTAATGGACCCATGGACACAGTATTGATGAAGATCACATGCATGCAGTCAGAACTTTATTGTAAATGCCAAAACACATTAAGACAGTGTAGACCACTAGCCAATCAGCACTCCTCCAATTATTTCCATGCCTCGTATCTTTATATTTGTATAACTGATTTGTTGTTATTTTTAGTCTGAAAATCATTCATCCTTTTCTCCATGGACAGTAGGGTGTCAGAAAGAGAAACTAGGGTGGTGCCGAATTTCCTGGATGAGAACAGGAAACTGAGGGAAGACTGCAAGGAACTGATAGCCACCTTACCATTGGGGAAAGGTTGGGTTGCAAAGCATCTTCACCAGTACCAAGGCTTTTGGCACACAACAAGGCAGCTTGAAGGACTTCTGTCTTGCCAAAACCACTTTCAGGCTCATCACACCGATGTCCTCATTGTAACCACTCCCAAATCAGGCACCACTTGGCTAAAAGCTTGGACTTTTTCATTGCTTCACCGCCACAAATATCATCCAACTACACAAAACCACCCTTTGCTCACTCACAATCCCCACTTTCTTGTTCCCTTCTTGGAACTTGACCTCTACCTTGACAAACCCTCACTCCCCGACCTCTCCTCGTTTCCCTCTCCAAGGCTCTTCTCCACCCACATCCCCTATGTCTCACTGCCAAAATCTGTCACACAAACATCTTGCAAGATTGTTTATCTCTGTAGAGATCCCAAAGACGCTTTCATCTCCCTCTGGCATTTCACAAACAGGCTCAGACCCCACACCATGCTCCCCAACTCACTCCATGAGGCATTCCACAACTTCTGCAGAGGGGTCAGTCTCTATGGACCCTTTTGGGAGCATGTCTTGGAGTACTGGCACAAGAGCTTAGAACACCCTCACAAGATCATCTTCATGAGGTTCGAGGAAATGAAACTCAACCCCGAATTTTCGTTGAAGAAATTAGCCACCTTTGTGGGCTGCCCTTTTTCCAGAGAAGAAGAGGACGCTGGTGTGGTGCAAGAGATTCTGAAGCTCTGTAGTTTTGATAACTTGAGCAACTTGCCGGTGAATAGGAATGGGAAGCTTTCGTCCGGTGAAGCACACCGAGCTTTCTTCCGGCGTGGCGAAATCGGAGATTGGAAGAATCATCTCACTGCTGACATGATTCAGCAACTCAATGCCATCACCGAAGAGAAACTAGCCCAACATGGTTTGAGGTTTTAGAATGATTCTATGTTTATTTAGTCATAACCGGATTTTAACAGTTGTTGTTGTGTTTGCAAAATGTTTTGCTTTCCTTTAAATCCAGCTTTTATTTGATGTATTAGGTAAGTCCTGAATGTAATAAAATTTTATTGTTAGAAAACCTTTGTCATAAATGAAAAGTCGTTTTGTATTAAAAAAAAAATTAAAATCTTAAAGTTTTTACTAATTGGAATCTAAAAATGAAAATATATATATAAGAAAAGAGAATTTTAAAATTAAAATATTAGTTCTTAGAAAATTGATAAAAATAATAATTAATAATAAATAAAAAAGAAAAAACAAACAAAAATATGATTTCTCTCTCCGTATCTTTTTTCCCATTTGGTTGACTCGATGCCTCATCATAGAGGATTCCCTTTTCCATTTTCTTTTTCATACAACAAGGCAAAATAAAAGGGGAGAATGTGATTGTTTCACACCGAATTTTCTACAATTCCCTCATTTTCTTATCACACACCACAGATCACGCCATTCTCATCTCCATAACACTATCATCTCCCAAGGCACCAGGGGTATAACACCCTTCATCATCCACTCCATTTTCATTGTTACTCCATCTTCCTTTTCATCTCACAGCAAATCACCCAATGAAAAACACACACTCTATTCTACACTACACTCCATCGTTTTCCTCTTCACATTCATTTCCATACCTACACAAAACATTCATTTCTAACTGCTACCGGATGGTCGGCCGAATGTTAGATAAATTTAAATCTAAAAAATTTATTATTAATTTTGTTTAAGTCTTATTTTATTAGTTTATATCTAATAAAATTAGTTTGACAGAGATGGATAATTTTGATTATTTATATGTAATATTATTTTATTATTATAGATAGAATAGGTTATATAGTTTTTTATTTTGAATAAATTCATATTTTATTTCCAGTTTTGTTGTATTTAACCTAAAGTCCTGTTTAAATCTATTTAAAGGTTTTTAAGATTCAATAGAGGTTAACTCGGTCCTAGTTCTGTCCCAACCACTTCATGAGATTTTGGAAGCTAGCTTGGGGGTTGAGAATTAAAATGATAAATCTACCCGTAATCATGATGTATGTGTTCTATTAATGAATATGCTTTGAAAATAAAAATGAAACCTAACTCTAAAAGAGGTCAGCGCTGGCTGGGGGACTGTGAATTAATATAATAAATCTACCCGTAATCATCATATATGTGTGCTGCTAACGAATATGCTATTAATAATTATAAAGACTGAATTTATTGATAATTATCTAAAGATAAGTGATTGTAAGTAATTTGCACTGTGTAACCGATAATTACTCACAAGTTTTATAATATTTATTGATAAAATTTACTAACATACAAATTTTGAACAGTCAGTTTTTCATCAAATTTATTGACGGAATTTTGGCATAATCATAACGAATTTTCTACTTACAATAATTCGGTTAAAACCTTTGCTTTTATAGCCTTTGTATATATGATCGGGAACATGTGTAACTAACTCAGTGTCCATTATTATTTGTCTTCTAATTGAAAACCGTGTTTGTCCCCATTATCCATAGAAGATATCTTTCTAAACACAAATATTTTAATTGTAATCACGTAATAAACAATAATAAATTAAACTTAGAAACACACTAACACATATATATATAACTAATCATACACTAAAACTAATTTGTAAAATAAAAAGTAAGCCTTAAACTCAAAAATTATTAAAACACCATTTATATAATTAGTTTTTTTATGATTATACCATTTTTTTATAATACAAATAAGTATACATTTTGTCTATAGCTTTAAAAATGTTAAGAAAAAAAAATAATACTTACATCAAATAAATAAGTTGAATATGAACTGATAACAAGTATTTTCAAAAGCTTGTAAATCTTGCAGAACTTGTCCCAAATCAATATACAAAATTCATTTTCACTCACAACTACAAAATGAAGTTTCAAAATTTGTATACACAGCTGTTCATACACACAGTATGGTTCAGGCAAACCGACGCATACCAGTATCCATTAATTTCCTGACACGAGTTTTAAGCATGTTTTAGTGGCATTTTGTGGGCAAAGATGGCTAATTCAAGGTTTATCTAATTAAAACTTTTCTACATGTCAATAAAAGAGGCATATCAGATATCAGATATGATGACAAATTGGAGATAAAGCTGAAATGCTCGAATGATAGCATAGTTCATTCAAACTTAACAGTTTTCTTTAATCTCATACTATTTAGAACAAGTTCAACAACATTATGTGATAATGATCAACCTTTACAAGAACAGCTTAAACATCCTCTTCGATGGTCATGGGAAAAACACAATATTGTTGAGATTGGTCCATGCAATGATATCAACCTCCAAAACCTTCTAGCAGACTATCTCTCATTGACAGATCTCACAAAGCGTCCAATGGATAGCTGGTGTAAAGATAAGCAAACCTCCTTTCATTAGGAACAAACACGGCGCAAAAGGCCAGAATAAACTAAGGCTCGGGAATGAATCCAATACCTCATAGTTCAATATCTGGAACTCCCACCAGGAAAGAACTTGGATCGTCGGTTCCCAGAAGTGGAATATACTCAGACCCTCTCACATGAACACTAAAGCAAGCTATATCAAGAACATATGTCAGCGAGTTTTGAGCAAAGGTTGCATACAGAAGATCTTAACAATTCTCTCACACTTCATTTGGGTGGGAAGGGGGAAAAAAGGCCATCTTATATTGGGTTTTCAATATGAATGAAAATACTGTATAATCAACATTTCATATTCAGTGGCAACGGTTTGCTGTTTATGTAAATAGTGTCACCACGTTGTAAAATCCGGTTTTTCTAATTCAGTCAGGATGGTTTAAAAATAATTAAGATTCAAATTCTAAGTTATGTTAAATATATAAATTAAAATGTTAACATTTTAATTATTCATTTTCGATAACTCACCATCTTTCTATACTTTCTTTTTATATTCTATCTGCATGGGAGATAGCTTCAGCTAGATCAACTCTATCCAATCAAAATTGGAATTGGAGTAAGTTTTTCCCGTAACTTTCACCAACACAACGAATGATCCCATGCGAAAAGCTTATAGGGATAGCAAATTACAACACTGGGAAGAATTATCTTAAGTGGTCTCAACTCATTATGACCATATTGAAGGGAAAAGGAAAGGGCAGTCACCTTACTGACAATGCCCCTTATGAAACGGATGCCAAGTTCAAATCATGGGATGAAGAAGACTCCGTGATCATGGTATGGTTGTGGAATTCTATGGTACCAGAAATTAGTGATACTTGGGTATTCCTTAAATCATCAAAGGAAATTTGGGAAGCCGAGGAACAAACCTATTCTAAGGCCAAGGATGCTACACAAATAATGAGGTAAGGTGAAAACTTTGGGAGCCAAACAGGGAAACAAATCTGTCATAGAATATGCCAATCAACTCAAGTCTCCATGGGTGGAAATGGATCACTATCGTGTTATAAAAGCAAGATGTTCAGAAGATTCAGCAATCCTTAAATATTACATTGAAAAAGATAGAGTTTATGATTTTTGGGTAGGCTTGAATTCTGAATATGTCAGGTCCTTACCCAAATTTTGGGAAAAGAGAGTCCCAGCCCAGGACTTAACGAAGTCATAGCTATCATTCGGAGTAAAGAAAGTGGGCGAAATTTGATGTTGGAAACCCAATTGTTGAAAGCACAGCAATGGTAGTTGAAGAAGGAACAACCATGGTTGTTAATCAAAAGAAAAATGGATTTCTTAATACAGAGAAACAAAACATGAGGAAATTTGGTGTACCTACTGCAACAAGCCAGGCCACACACGGAAGAAGTGTTGGAAGTTACATGGAAAACCAGTCGAGAATGGGGGCAGAAACCTCCTAGATGGGGGCAAAAAAGGAGGTTCTCAAAAAAAGGGAGGACAAGGGCAAGTACACAATGCTAATGGACATAGTGAAGAGGCTGGTCACCTAAATCATGAAGTGATAGAAAGGGTAAGGTCTTTTTTGAGTAAATTGGAGAAGTCCACGGGTATGTACTCCTTAACATATTCTGATAATTCCGTTTCTTTTGGACTTATGTTTCAGATACACTATTTACCCACTCCTGGATATTAGATTATGGATCCACAAACCAGATGACACCCCCTACCCAAATATTATTCCACATATTCTCCATGTCCTTGCAACAACAAAAATTCCACAGTGGACGAAACCCTTATAAAAGCAACAGGACAAGGAGAGGCCAATAAACCCATCCATAATGTTAAAAATATTCTCCATGCCTAAATTGTCCACAAACCTAATTTCTATCCAAAAGCTTACAAAAGATCTCTCATGTAATTTTTTTTATAACAATGCTTGTATATTATAGGACAAGAACTTGGGGAGGATGATTGTACATGCTAGAGAATGAAATGGCCTGTACTACACATAGAAGATCCTAATATACCTATCAGAAGTCACTCTCTTATATCTGAATCCACCATGACCAACAAATAGAAAATCCGACTATACCAATCGTAGGATGTCTCGTTCCAAGTTGTGAAAGCAATATTTCTTTCCTTGTTTAAGAACTTAGATGTGGGGAGTCTACATTGTGAGGTGTGTGAGTTTGCTAAACACAAGCGTGTACCATTTTCCTGTTAATGTTCCTAATATCTTGGGTGCAAAATGGTTTTTAACCTGCATTGATGATTTTACCAGGGTGACTTAGGTTTTCTTATTGAAACAGAAATCTGAATTTAGCTCTATTTTTATTCGGTTTGTATCACTGATTAAAAACAAATTTGGAGTCAATATTAAGAGGATTAGATTTGACAGTGCCAAGGACTACTTTAATTCTTTGTTAAACTCTTTTTGCCAAAAAGAAGGGATAATCCACGAGTCTTTATGTGTCAACACACCCCAACAAAATGGGATTGCAGAAAGAAAAAACAACCACCTATTAAACCAAACTAGAGCCATGCTTTTTCAAAATCATGTTCCTAAGAAATTTTGGGGGGAAGCCCTACTTTCTACTACCTACCAATAGGTTACCCTAAAATATTCTAGAATCAAAAAGCCCCATGCAAGTCTTATCCACATTATACCCGCCCTTGACTCTACAAAAAAACTCCAACATAGAATATTTGGATATGTATCCTTTGTATATGTTCATAGTAATGATAGGGGGAAACTTGATCCTAGGGCTATCAAGTGTGTATTCTTAAGGTACTCCACTCCACAAAAGGGATACAAATGTTTTCATTCTCCGTCAAGAAGACTTTATGTGTCAAGGGATGTCACCTTTAATGAACAAGAGATACTTCAAGGAACTTCAGGGGGAGAATGTGAGAGGAAGATGAGACTCTAATGCTTCCAAATATGACTTTTGGGGCTGAAATTGGCACAACTAGTGCTGCTACACCTATTGTACCTGAAATTAGTACTGCCGGACCTGTTGAACCTGAAATTGGAGCACTATTTGACCTAAAATTGGGAGTACTGTTGCTGAACCTGAGTTAAGTCAATGTCTTGCCAAAGAATTTGAGATTAAGACAATAGGGAGACTCAAATGTTTTTTGGGAATTGAAGTGGCCCATTCTAAGAAAGCAATCTTCATATCTAAACAAAAGTACATTACTGACTTGCTTAAAGGTAAAACAGCTTGCAAACCAGCAAATACTCCAGTTGATCCAAATACAAAGTTAGAAAGTGCAGAGGAAGATATTGCAGTGGATAAGGAAATGTATCAGACTTGTGAGCAGGCTTGTTTACTTGTCCCACACTAGGCCAGACATTGCGTTTGTTGTTAGTCTAGTGAGTCAGTTTATGCATCAACCAAAAGAAGTACATTTACTAGTTGTCCTTAGAATTATTCAATATCTAAAAGAGACCCTGTGAAGAAGGATTTTGTTCAAACGAGACAAGAATGTAAGTATTGAAGCATATATGGATGCATATTATGTTGGGTTAGTTGTGTATAAGAAATCAACTACTAGATATTGCACCTTCCTTAGTGGAAACTTGGTGACTTGGAAGAGCCAAAAGCATGATGTAGTGGTTAGATCAAGTGTTGAATCAGAATTCCAAGGGCCAAGGTATATGTGAATTTCTATGGCTGAAGATTATATTGGAAGACTTGAAGATAAGGTGGGATGAACCTATGAAGTTATACTGTGACAATAAATCTACAATTAGTATAGTCCACAATTAGGTGCAACGTGATAGAACCAAACACATTGAAGTAGATAGACATTTCATCAAAGAAAAGCTTGATAGCAGCTTGATTTGCATTTCATATGTGTCCACTCAAAATCAACTTCTAGATATTCTCACAAAGGGCCTAAACTGTATCAACTTTGAAAGAATTATATCCAAGTTGAGAATGGAAAACATTTATTCACTAGCTTGAGGATGAGTGTTAAAATTGATACTTAATGTATTTTAGGAAAGTTTAAATTTTCTTATCCATCATAGCTGATTATGTATTGTTAATGCTAGGACTTGAGATTGAAACTGTAAAATAATTCTTGAGGGCTTGATTGATCCCTCTCATAATTTTCTATTTATAAAAATAAATTAATACAAGAGTACATGATAATTAGGGTAACCTTAGACACAATATAATCATGATAGGGTAACCTAGACACAATATAATGATGATAAATAGGGTAACCTAGACACAATATAATCATGATAAATAGGATAATCCTAAACATAATATAATCATCATAAATAGGGTAACCCTAGACATAATATAATCATGATAAATAGGGTAAATATTCTAATACTCCCCCTCAAGCCGGAGCATACAAATTGTATGTGTCATGCTTGGAATAAATAAACTCAGTCCAACAAAATCAACTTGCCTAAAATGTCGAGGCAATAAACATGGTAACTATGGCTTCAAATAAGATGTACATATGTTTCAGACCATCGAGAGAGAATGTCTATAAACCAAATTGGATTCACAAACCAGCATAACCAAAGAGACTCCTCATAAGCTTATGGAGAATAATATTGGACAACCACAAAACTTCATCTAACACCATGAACCTTCAAGTAGGATGACTTTGACAAGTTGATTTCCATCAAAAGTGAATGGTGAGTGCTAGACAACGATAAACTGCAGAGACTGATTGCCATCAAGTAAGGATGGGGCCTACATGGCTAAAAGCGACAAAAATGCAGTGGCTGCCATAACTGACTGATGAGGCATGTAGTGGCTGGAAGCGAAAAAACTACAAGGAGTGTCATCTTTGACTAATTGGGGCCTGCAGTGGCTGAAAGCAGGGACTGTCATCTCTGACTAGTTGGGGCCTCTGACTAGTGCCTGGAAACATACTCCCCCTCACTGCAGGGACTAAATTGTCATTACTGACTGATGGGGCCTGCAGGGACTAAATTGTCATCACTGACTGATGGAGCCTGCAGGGACTAAATTGCTATCACTGACTGATGGAGCCTGCAGGGACTAAATTGCCATCACTGATGGGGCTTGTAGTGGCTCGAAACATACTTCCCCTCACTGCAGGGACTAAATTGCCATTATTGACTGATGGGGCCTGCAGGAACTAAATTGTCATCACTAACTAACGAGGTGATGGCTGGAAGCGACAAAACTGCAGGGACTGCCATCATTGACTGATGGGGCATGCAGTGGCTGGAAACATATTGCAATGGCTGAAAACATACTCCCCTTCACGACAAACGACGGAAATGACGATGCGCCGATGACAAATCATGAAGGTGGAAGATCATAATGGTCTCCTTTATTCATCAAAGGATTCAAAAACAGATCTGACAAGGGACTGGTGAAATTGTTTGACTTAGATTCTGAATCTTGCCAGAAATAGACTCCCCTCATGCCATGAGTAACCTCAAATTTATGACTTTGGTGTTGAAATTCCTTGGTGTTAACCAGCTAATAGCAATGACTCTCTTTGGAAACTTGTAAATAAATGACACAAGTCATCAGGAATCATAGCTGCTACACTATGCAAAGCTAAATACACATTATGAAAGAGGCTAAGGAACAATGCTGAAACAAAGATTATTTTTTCTTTTGGTCTAGCGAGACGAATGGCAACGACAACCAGGGATGGGTCACGCTCCTCGATGCGCACAAAACCCCTAACTTCGCCAGAGAAAACGAGACGGCAGCGACGACAAAGGTTGAACAGATGTGGCGCACATGGCGATGTTTGGATGAAAACTAGCCTCGACACAGGCAAGGTTGACCATGGCTCAAGGAGGCGATCCAGATCCATTGGTCGTCGGACTAAACTGTGGCGGTGGTCGGTGGCGAGCATTAGCGGATGACGTCGGAATGACAGTAAACAGAGGTTGATGGTGACAAACTTATGTGGACAACTCCTCACAGTGGAAAAATAGTGTCAAATGGACAACGGAAAACGGCGCCAAACAACGGCAAACGACACCAGACAGCGGCAAACCGTGCCAGACGATTGCGGACAGCAACTAGGGTTTGGAGACTAGATAGAAACCAGATCAAGACTGCTCATTGAGGTATTTAAGAAAAAATGAAATTTTTAAAGCCGCCAGTGGTGGCGCTGGCCACAGACAGCAACAAAGACAGAGTAGGAAGAGACTCACACAACTTGTTCTGATACCAACTTGAGATTGAAACTGTAAAATAATTCTTGAGGGCTTGATTGATCCCTCTCATAATCTTCAATTTATAAAAATAAATTGATACAAGAGTACATGATAATTAGGATAACCTTAGACACAATATAATCATGATAGGGTAACTTAGACACAATATAATGATGATAAATAGGGTAACCTAGACACAATATAATCATGATAAATAGGATAATCCTAGACATAATATAATCATGATAAATAGGGTAACCCTAGACATAATATAATCATGATAAATAGGGTAAATATTCTAACACTAGGATTATGTTTCTAGAATAAATCCCATAATTATTGGGATTTGTCTTCCTAGAATTAGTTGATTAATATTTCCATAATAGCCAACAGGCTCGTGTACATATAGATCAAATGACCTAATAATTATGTATGAGAAATAAAATATTCTTCCTTCTAAATTTGAGAGAAATTAATAAAATGCCTATGGAAGATTCCTTTCTCACTCCTCTCATCATGGTAGTTGCAATGGAGGATGAGGAGGTGGTTGTGTTCGTCCCACTAATGTCACACCAAAGCTCACTAGCAGTCTCAGCTAGCAAATATGGCCCAAGCCATCACTTCTACTATTAATTTCTAAAATTTTTGTTGCTTTATCATGAACTTCGCAAGCTCCAAACAACCAACCAATTTGCATTATTTGTTTTAGGTGTCGCTCAATCTAGTAATCCTTTATTTCTTAGTCCTCCTCTCTCAAACCTTTCAATGCCTCCTTGACCTTTTTGGACTCCTTGTATTTTGTTACTCTTTCAGACACCTCTCAAATTAAAGTACAAGACATTGAACAAACCCATCCTCTTCCTCAACTTTTTTTAAACTCTACCTTATTTATCCCTGAATCTCCTTTTAATCTAAATCTCTATTAACAAACTTACTCTCACTCTTAATTATTTTGTCCTATTTGTTAATAATTGTATTCTTATATAGGATCAGTACAATGGATGGACGATCGGAATTGGACATGAGTTTGGAGGATTATATCATCTTAGTCCTTGGTGACTTGTGTTTCTTATGCCACTCTAGCTCTTGTACATCAGTGCTTTGGGCACTAGAGTCTAGAAAACTTGTGCCCACTTGTTTTTAGTTTTTCTATCGCTAAGTCTTTTCAATGTGAATCATGTCAACTAGGCAAACATACTTGTTTGTTATTATGACATTGCTTGGGTAGGATCACCATTAAATAGGAGGTCCACTTTTCATTAGTGGAAACTTGATTTTTTGGAAGATCAAGAGAATAGTTGCCAAATCTAAAGTTGAAGTTGAATACCAAGCAACAATTGCAAGCATGATTACTTGGCATAAGCAATTTATCCATCAATTAAAATTTGGCAATACATACACGACACTGGACCAATATGCGACCATGAAGTTCCTCATGTGCCGTCATGGTTACTTAAGAAACAATGCTACTCGCCCAAGTTACGACTTGTGGCCTAGGCACGACTCTCCTCTACAAAAGCAATTCTCTCTCCTCTTCAACTCTCATTGCTAATGCAACAAGTAGTCGCTCAAGCGATGAAAAATTAGGTTGTTGGGCAGTGCTTTGGCTTGTGCACCTAGTCATGTCAATCAAGAAATAAAGTGATGCTTGAGTGGGGGAGAGTTAGTATTGATTCTCTTTCCTCTAGAGTTGATTGATCAAACCACAAAAGAACCTCGAGCAAAAGAAAGGTCATCCAACCAATTTTCTCTCCTCTAGAGCTAGTATCACTCAAGCAACGTTAGCTCTCTTAAGGGATATGGTTGGTCGTTCGTGCGATAGTCTTATAGCATAGTGAACATAGATACCTCAAGCAAGGTAGTTTTGTTCATAGTTATGATATATGTATATTTGTTGTAACACATAGTAAATGTTCATATGTTTTGGTAGGAATTACCATATCAATGTTCATGCATCACTTGACCTAGAACTCATGAACTCTCCATGTTACGTACCATAGGTTTTTAAGATTATATATATAATGGGGTTATCATACAAAAATATAGCCATTAGCTGCAGCAAAGATCAGCATTTAAGAGTGAGAATGACTTTAGACATAAGAAAATAATGGAGTTGAAATATGCAGGATGCAAAATCATGAACTTAAGAAAAGAATCTCATGAGTGAATGTAGAACTAATTTCTTTAAAATATGACGAGATGAAATATTTTTCCAATCAGCCACTAGATTATTCTATTTGTGCTTGGAGTAATAAGGTATCAAGGCATCAAACTTGATAAATAGAACTTTCAATCTTGCACACTGTAGTTTGAAAACTAATGCATTACCATTCTCTATTTTCATGACACTTTGGAGCATTACATCCATTTTTGTTTTCATGTCAGAATTGTCATCCATAAGTGGCGCTACTAGAGTAAGTTCCCTGTATATATCACGCACAAATTTGCATATCTTCTCAGCAAATTCAAGTTCACCATCTGATATCCTACCTATTGCTAAACGCATCAGCTCTCCAGTCAAATCTGCAAGCTGAAAACAAATAACGGAAAGGATCATTTAACTCCCTTAAAACATAACATTTTTAACAAATAGATACCTTGGACTTTTATTTTTCCCCAATTGATCCTTAAACTGCGTAATATTCTATTGGCTCCTTCTATTAAGTTAGGGTTAAAGTACTGACAATGATAATCTCAATTGTTTGTTTTTCTTAAATCTCGACCTTTAACTTTTATATTTTTAAATCAGCTTTTCTTTATTTTTTTTTATTTAATGTGGTTCCAGATTCAATGATGAGATTCGGAAGGACCAAAACATTAGGTCTTCTTTGCAGTAACAGACACGGAACGGGAACCACAGTTATTGCCAACTCTGACTCCAACAGCTGACACTATCAGCAGCAAACATGAGCAAATTTCATGGGGTCCCCCCTGGAAGTTAGTGAGCTAATACCACCTGCACTAGTTGTGCCATCTCTGGTGGTGCAACCAGCTGAGTACTGACATGTAGTATTGACCCATCACCCTCACTGAGCACAAGATCATCATCAAAGCATGTGTCAACTCAAGAAAATAAAGAGGGTCACATCTCACACCTCCACCTTGGCCACATTGACAATGCCATAAAAAACCATTACAGTTCCCCCTATCTCCACCGTCAATGATCCTCCCACCCCAGTTACCCACAGTGAAGTGTCTCATTAGCTCCTCTAATGCCCTTCTACTAATACCTACGCATAAGAAAGTTTCTCAGAACTCAATACCATTTCAAGAAGCATGCAAAAAGGCAATTTTGATGAAGAAAGGCAGACCAGTGGAGGAAGTTCAATTGGCAGGTCTGTGAGAATGAGTTTATTCTCTCGCAGACAGATCCAAAAAGGATGGAGGAAAAATGAAGTCAATATGGAGCATAACGAGAATTATTTTAAACAGAGGACGCACCATTTGATAGCAGAAGAGGATGGCTTACATCTTTGCATAGTTGCACACTTTATATCCTTTTCTTCTTTTTTTTCATTTTAGAAAAGTAAAAAATTTATAAAAAAAAGGTGATTTAAATAAAAAAGTAAGGGATATTCGGATTCAATTAACAAATGCACAGTTTACGGCATTGGTATCAGAACCAACAAATTATCGACCTGCTCAATAGACTGAGTTGATGGTTGAATCAGTAGGTCACTAATTGAACATATGTTAAACTTTACACTAAAGATTCTATATATAACTTCAACTGTATATGATAGACCTGAAAGGAATAAGGGGAAGTGGATAGTATATGAGAGAAGGAAGAGGCACAACTGATGCGAGTAACTAACTAACGGTCTGATACTTAACTGCCTTTAGCAGTTAAGTGAGGAGGGAAACCATTATAAATAGGAGAGTTAGTGTAGGAGGAGGGACTTTTTGTTAATTGTTTGTTAAACAGGTTCTATCCTGGGGAGAGGGTTAGGCCTCTATTGTTCATTGTATACTGATATTCTTTTGTGAATAAAAGAGATCTTTCTTCATTACCTGGTGTGTTGGGTGTGAGTTTGGAGTCTTGATTAGGTTCGTTGTGGAGGATTCTATCAAATTGGTCCGACCTGCCATATCCATTGATAGCCGAACGTGATGGAGGGAAGAGTGGTGACGGTTGCAGAACAGATGGAAGCGGTGGAGGTGGCGTTGGCAGAAACGAAAGCGGAAACGGTGTACCTGCGACATGAAACCGGGACGCTGAGGCAGAATTGTGAGATCATGCGCCAAGATATCCAAGCGATTTTGACGATCTTGAAAGACCGCAAGACCGACAATAGAGGGGTGCGACGGGATGGGAGTGAATTGTCTGTAAATGATAACGCCGTAGGATCAGGAGACGATGGGGGCCAAACCGGAGCAGGACGTACGGGGGCGATGAGCAATCGGCGGAAGCGGGTGGAATTGCCCGTGTTTGAAGGTGGCGAACCCTGGAATTGGATGAGTCGGGCGGAAAAGTTTTTCGAGGTACAGAAATTGGAAGAGGAGAGGATGCAACTGGCATTTATCAGCATGGAAGGGTACGCCGGGAGCTGGTTCCGATTCTGGCGGGAGAAGACTAAGAACTACTCGTGGGAGGGGTTGAAAAGAGCGCTGGGAATTCGCTTCGGAGGAGGAACTCGGGGAACCGTCTATGAGAAGCTATCGGCGATCAGACAGACAGGGTCGGTGGAAGACTACGCCAGGGAATTTGAGGTGTTAGTGGGTCAGACGACTCGAATTCCAGAGGAGCAAATCCTGGGTTATTTTATGGTGGGTCTCAGGGAAGAGGTGAGCGACCAGGTGAGACCGCATGATCCACCAGACCTTATGACCGCGATGCGGGTTGCGAGGGACGTTGAAAAGTTTTGTGCGTCGTTGAAGACGGGAGGAGGTTCGGGTTATAAAAATCTAAGTTCGTGGGGGCGGTCTACGGGAACAGTCGCGCGGGTGGATCCACCGAGAGAAACGCAGAACCGAGGGGGCGCCATCGAAAGTGTCGGGTTGGTTAAGAGGGAGATGGCCCAAGGAGGAGGTGTTGCTAGAACCAACGGTGACGGGAGAGATCGAGGCCCGCGAAACCTACCTTATGCGGAGTACTTGAAAAGGAGAGAGGAGGGTAAATGTTTCCGCTGCGGAGGACCGTTTGGTTCGGGTCATCGGTGCCCGGAACGGGGATTACGCATGTTGATCGTGGTGGATGAGGAGGAGGAAGACAGCGACGAGACGGAAACAGAAATGAACATCACTCAAATGGAACTATCGGCTTTATCAGCAGGGGGGTTGTCGTCCCCCAAAACGATGAAGTTGTGGGGGCGGATAGGTAGGCGAGAGGTCTCAGTGCTGATCGACAATGGTGCGAGCCACAATTTTATTAGTAGCAGAGTAGTGGATGAGCTGGGGTTGAAGGTGGAGGATACCCAGCCGTATCTCGTGTGCTTGGGGGATGGTCAACGGAAGAAGATTAGGGGGTGTTGTGAACAGGTGGCAGTAAAGGTAGGAGAAGCTTATATTGTTGAACGGTTTTATTTGTTCAAGTTAGGAGGGGTAGGGTTAATTTTGGGGATAGACTGGTTGAGGAAATTGGGGAAGGTGACGGTCGACTGGGGAACCTTAGTCATGACTTACCAACAGGGAGAAGAGGAGATCACCATTAAAGGTGACCCCACATTAGAAAGAAAGATCGTGGGACCCAGAACTTTATTAAAAGTAGATGACGTGGAAGTCTGCTTACTGATTTGGGAGTTGGGCTTGCGGAAGGCCCAGAACGTGAATCAAAATGGCAAGGACCTTTTCGAAAGACAGAGGGAGGAACTGGAAAAATTATTGGGCCGGTATCACCAGGTGTTCGCAGAGCCCACTAGTCTTCCACCTGAAAGAGAAGGGGTGCACCAGATAAAGCTGAAGGAGGGAATGGACCCAGTGAACGTCCGACCTTATCGGTATCCGCATGTCATGAAGGGTGAGATCGAACTGCAAGTTGCGGAAATGCTTCGAACTGGGGTGATTCGGCCGAGCCACAACCCGTATTCGAGCCCAGTCATTTTGGTAAAGAAGAAGCACGGGAGCTGGCGGTTTTGTGTCGACTACAGGGTGCTCAATCGGGCCACCGTACCGGACAAATTTCTGATTCCCGTGATTGAAGAATTGTTGGATGAGCTGAAGGGAGCGTGTTACTTTTCAAGGGTAGATTTGAAAGCGGGATATCACCAAATTCGGATGGACAAGGGGGATATAGAAAAGACAGCATTCCGGACGCATCAAGGGCACTACGAATTTGTGGTGATGCCCTTCGGACTCACTAACGCGCCGGCGACTTTCCAAAGTTTGATGAACAGTCTCTTCCAACCCCTTTTGAGAAGGTTCGTCCTCGTCTTTTTCGACGATATCTTAGTTTACAGCCGGTCATGGGGGGAGCATCTGAAGCATGTGGAGACGGTGTTGTCCGTCCTGGAGCGTGATGGCTGGGTGGACAATAAGGGGAAGTGTGAGTTTGGGCAGACTAAAGTAAGGTACTTGGGCCATGTGATTTCACAAAAAGGGGTCGAAATGGATGCGGAAAAGGTATCGCCAGTAAAGGAGTGGGAGAGACCGAAAACTCTGAAGGGGCTGAGAGGGTTCTTGGGGCTAACGGGGTATTACCGGAAGTTCGTAAAAGACTACGGCAAGATCGTCAAACCATTAACGGAGTTGTTAAAAAAAGGGGGATTCGGTTGGAACGATAAGGCAGAGGAGGCATGGGAAAATCTGAAGGAAGCAATGACGACGGCGCCCGTATTATCCTTGCCAGATTTCCGGCAACCGTTCCATATTGAATGTGATGCGTCTGGTCGAGGAGTCGGAGCGGTGCTAATGCAGAATAAGAAACCTATTGCCTACTTCAGCAAGGCGTTGTCGGAGAGGACACTAAGTAAGTCAATTTATGAGAAGGAATTAACGGCGCTGGTGATGGCCATTCAACACTGGAGGCCATATCTTCTGGGTCAGCGATTTGTGGTCCACACCGATCAGAAAAGTCTAAGATACTTGCTTGAACAGCGCATCACTACCCAAAACCAACAAAATTGGATTGCGAAGCTGATGGGGTACGATTTTGAGATCGTATATAAGGCGGGAACGTTGAATCAGGTAGCTGATGCTTTGTCGAGAAAAAAGGAAGAGGAAGGCACGGAGGAGGGAGAACTCAGGGTGGTGGCCAGACCGTACTGGCAAGATTTTGAAGAAGTAACCAAGGAAGTGGCAGCGGATCCGATTTTGCAGAAAGTGGTGGAAGAAATCAAAGCAGACCCGAACACCCATCCTGCGTATTCTCTAGAGAATGAAAGGCTTCATTACAAGGGCCGGCTGGTGCTGTCAGCCAAATCTTCATGGATTGCCACATTAATAGCAGAATTTCACGTAACGCAGGCAGGAGGCCATTCCGGAGTTTATCGAACTTACCAGAGAATCGCTCAATCCCTATTTTGGAGGGGGATGAAGAAAGACGTGACCGAGTTCGTAGCACGATGCAGTGTATGTCAGCAACACAAATACCTGTCTTCTTCTCCTCAGGGGTTACTGCAGCCATTGCCGATTCCAAACGCGGTGTGGGAAGATGTGAGCTTAGATTTCATTGTGAGGCTACCCAAATCCCGAGGGCATGACGCGATATTAGTTGTGGTGGATCGTTTGAGTAAGTACGCCCATTTTTTGCCCTTAAAACATCCTTACACAGCCCGAACGGTTGCTGAGGTTTTCACGCGGGAGATTGTTTGGTTACATGGGATTCCTCAGTCGGTGGTAAGTGACTGAGACCCCTTGTTTCTTAGTCTTTTCTGGAAAGAACTCTTTAAGGGATTGGGGACGAAGCTGAAAATGAGTACGGCTTACCATCCCGAGACGGACGGCCAAACTGAAGTCGTGAACAGGGTGCTAGAAGGATACCTCCGATGTTTTTGTTCGGAGCAACCAGCAGGATGGATGGCGGTCTTACCTTGGGCTGAGTATTGGTATAATACCAGCTATCAAGGAGCTATAAAGTGCACCCCATTTGAGACAGTCTATGGGAGGCAACCTCCTTCGTTGCATAGATACATTCCAGGAGAAACTTTAGTTGAGGCGGTGCGTCAAGAGCTTTTGACCCGTGATGAGGCTTTGAGACAGTTGAAATTTCATTTGGAGAAGGCACAAGAACAGATGATAAGGCAAGCGAACAAGAAAAGGAAACCAGCGAATTTTGAAGTGGGAGATTGGGTTTATCTAAGGATAAGACCTCATAGGCAGACTACAATGCCCACTAGGTTGCACCCAAAATTGTCGGCGAGGTACTTTGGGCCGTTCCAGATCAGTCAGAGAGTAGGGGAGGTAGCTTACAAGTTGCAGTTACCAGATACAGCGCGGATCCATCCCGTTTTTCACGTATCCCAATTAAAAAAAGCTATAGGGGAGCGAAGGGTAGAAAAGGAATTACCACGAGAGTTGCAAGCAGAAGGGCCGTCTTTCTGGCCAGTGGGAGTTTTGGGGAGAAGGCAAGCTCAACAGGGAAAGAAGACAGTGCCACAAGTGCTGATTGAGTGGCAGGAAGGAGGTTCGGATGGGGCAACTTGGGAGGACGAGGCAACTATCAGAGAACAATATCCTGACTTCAACCTTGGGGACAAGGTTGAATTTCAGGCGGAGGGTATTGATAGACCTGAAAGGAATAAGGGGAAGTGGATAGTATATGAGAGAAGGAAGAGGCACAACTGATGCGAGTAACTAACTAACGGTCTGATACTTAACTGCCTTTAGCAGTTAAGTGAGGAGGGAAACCATTATAAATAGGAGAGTTAGTGTAGGAGGAGGGACTTTTTGTTAATTGTTTGTTAAACAGGTTCTATCCTGGGGAGAGGGTTAGGCCTCTATTGTTCATTGTATACTGATATTCTTTTGTGAATAAAAGAGATCTTTCTTCATTACCTGGTGTGTTGGGTGAGTTTGGAGTCTTGATTAGGTTAGTTGTGGAGGATTCTATCAGTATATAACCACATTAGTTTGGCTGATGTGGTGGTTCAGTTGCTAGCTAGCTTCCCAAATATAAACAGAATACTTTTAGTCAGTCTATTAAATATATATAACTTTTAAGTTTATGTGAACAAATTCTATATATAAAAAACTTGCTACACGGGTATCTTGTAAACTCCCAGTAACCCATCTTGGTAAGCAAGGAAGCATGGGTTCAAATGCAACATAGTGCAAATTCTGCCCAATTTTTTGCCTTATTTCACTCGATATTATTCCCTTTGCAAGTGCACGCTTCAATTTTAATCAGATCTGCCCAAGGTGAGCAGCATAAAATGTACAAAGGGTATCAGCAGGCAACAGTTGGTCAGAACGTACAGCAGCAACTTGGACAGTATACATGGGCCTGTAGACAGCAATCCAAGACCAATTCAAAGCTTAACTGGATGAGCCGGTTTTGACCAGTTTAAAGCTGAGTTAAAGACGTAAGCATGGGTCAATAACATCTCTGATCTGAAGACATGACTTTTTTCTGGAAATAGGTCTAGTTCCCCATTAAACTGATCAGACTAGTTGGCTTATTCCAAGTTTTACAACACTAGTTTAAGGATCAACTTGAACCGAAACAGAGGTCAAGTTTACAGAGGTTAAAAGTCTTGTCCCAACATAAAAGTTAGGTTCTATGCATGCTTTACCTCCATATGAAGATTGTTAAAAAAGTGGCAAAGGAAACTACAGAAATCATCACAGCAAGTCAAGAAATATTAAGAATCTGTTAAATTGGGTCTTCGCAACAGGGAAAATGATAAAATGTTAAGAAATTTGTTTTTACCCCTAATAGATAATCAAGGACATTTATCTGCAGAGGATGTAGAGATGGATCATTAAGTGGTAGCAATGTTTTGTTTATTTCATCAAGCTCCAAAAGTGTTCCATTTTTGCAGAAACAACAGAACGTAGCTGCTTCAACATACTCCTGTATCTGCATAGTGCAACCGCCTAAGACAAGAATCAGAGAAAAGTATTTGATTTCAACAAGGAAATATATTATGTGAAGTATACCCCTGGTGAGTATGCACGCCTTAGCTTCCAAAAATCAGTTCCCTGCAATTCTTTGACTAGTCGTGACACATACTGATCTGTCACAGCTGCTAAGTCCTTTTCAGCTTTCTCAAGTACTTCCACTTTATTGAATTTACTCATCCTTGTTATGAAATTAGAATACAGTAACGTCAGTAGGATCATGAAGATGTAGATGACATGTAAGATTATAAAAATAAATCATTAACCATCTGCAATAGAATTTGGACTCCTGTTTCTTTTATTTTATCTTTTTACTGTAGAAAAGAATTCATCGAGACATAAAGGTCTAAATAACTCATATTTACTCATTATATTTGCATTGAAAAATTACAAGGGAAATTAAGGTATAAATAATGAATGTGAGATTGCAAGAGTAATGTAATTCAGATAATACTCACTGCTAATAGAAAACAATCTCATCACACTAAAATAATTTTGAAGTACAATTAACTTGATTCAGATGACAAATTCAATAACACAGGACAAATTAATCCCAAAAAAGAGCATGAAAAGGATATAACGTAATGTTTAAGTAATTCAGCTAATGCAGATAACACCGCCATGAAGATGTATAGAGAACAGGAGGGATGGGGGAGTGGAGAGAGAGGAAACCTGTGCACTTGAAATATGACTTTTTTGCTATTCATTGTTATATCTCGACTTGCTTTGACCACTCTTTCCCGTTTGTCATTCTATAAATATAAATATACGTTTGAAAAGAATCAAAATAATAGACAAAAATGGAACTATAAACAACAATATTGTAAAGGTCCTGACTTTAAAGGATATTCTTAGCTACCCAATATCCGCATAGATTTAAACCTTCAAATTAAGTTATTGTAAAGTTTCCATATATAATCAGCGAGGCAAAAATATTGTAAAAAGGGGCAACGTGTAGTGTGCTCCAAAACATCAATTAGCAAAATCCCAAATGAATAGCAAAACACTATTGTTAGGTCTTTGCTATAGCTACACTAAGAACTTCCTAAAGGAAGAAGAAAAGACACTAAATAGGAATAAACATTATCCGCCTCCTTTCCTTTCATTGATAAACCTAAGTAGGGAAAGTTATTGGACCTAAAGTGTCCAGAACAAAAACAGAAGTGCATTACATAATGACTAACAAACAACCCAATTTTTATCAAAGTTTGTCATCCATTTGGGCTTTCTGTGTTCACGTGTGAGCCTCTTGGAGGTGCTGGCCTTTATTGTATCAACTACCCTCACAAAATGAAAATTGTGAGAAATTTGTGAGGAGACTCTCCAACATAAAGCCCCAAGCCGAGGGGAGAACAAATATATATAATAAAAACTGTTAAAATTTCAACATCAACTTTGCTTATATTGCCTGGATAAGAAAACACAAGTAAAAAGATTTTATAGGAAAATATAACATTCAAATCAAATGCACAATTTCTATGATTTCCAACAAAAACATTCTATTTGTATATTCCTTAGCCACTTTAACAAGGACAAATACTAATTCAATATTCCCATTACAAATACAATGGTCAACCTTTAACATCCCATCAGTCCTTTCCTCCTCTCTCAGTGTTTGGGTCTAACGAGTTTGGAGAGAAAATTTGAAGTAAACATTATCCTTGCTAAGAATTCTTCAAATGAAAGGAAATAAATGAGAGATTGTTATTTAACTCCCAGCATCCCTTTTCATAATTTTTAAACATTTTATGATTATATAAATAGATTAAACTTCATCCCTTTTCAACCAAACTCTTATTTTCAAACATATCCCCAAAGGGCACTATATTGTCCTCGATACACCAGTGAAGAAAGAAGACAAGAATCTGAAACAAGAATGTATGAAAGCTAATATGAAGTAGCCTAAACGTGAAGAAAGAACCCTAATATGAAGCAAAAGCCCTTTCAACTCACTCCTGCTCAATCTTGCAATGAATTTCAAAAAGCTTGGGAATTTGAAATAAAGAATAGACAAATTAAATTGTGTGTGACATTAGATGAGAAGCATTACAAGATCATTAAGATATTCAGCATATCCGGTAAAAGCGTCCTTCATAGCTGGTTCAATGGCTGTGGATGTGGCCATGGTTCTTACCCTCTTTGCTGAGCCCTGAAAGTTGGTCTCTGCAACTGAGAAAGTGAAAACAAGTTATTGACGGCAATGGAAGATGTTCCAATCACACAGAGAGGGTTACCTTGATGGAGTCGTTGAGGTTTGGATGCCATGAACAGAGAAAACTTGTGAAGAGAGTGTAACATGTGTTCTGTTCTTTTCTTTTTTCTTGTCTTTTTAATCAAATTAGAATTGGTAACGGCGTAACTAATAGCTATACTTCCCACGCCTAAGACCCTGTAATCTTTTAATTTTATCTACTTGTTATTTTCTCATTTTTCTTTTGTAATTTATGAAATTAAATTTTCTTAAAAAATGTAAACTTTCGAAATTACTTATATTTGTCATAAAAAATCATTTCAAAATAAGTTGAATTTTAATATTGGAAAAATATACGTATTATAAATGAAAGTCATGATATTTTCATAGACAAGTTAAAAACTAAATATTTGAAAAAATTTAATTTCTATCACACTCAACTAAATCCATACAACATATTATAAAATATTATCTTATTTTTAACAATTAAATATGTTTTTAGTTTCTATATTATCAAGCGAATTTAGTTTTAGTCTATCTTTTAAATAAGGTATATTTTAGTTATCCTCCTTAAGGAAACTTTAATTTTTTGTCCTCTAAAACTAACACTGTTCAAAATCAGTTGATGTAGCTAACGGTATTGTGATATGTCATCTTTTTTTTTCTGACACTGAGTCAGATCTTCTCAGCTTTTCTGCCACATGAATCTTTCCCGCCAATGTCGCACTGCCAACACAATGTCGCATCGACCAACCACCATGCTATAGAAACCCTAGTCGCCGCCATCCTCCATCACGCACCTCCACCATCAACATACAGACGTGATCAACCTCATCAAGCCACCAACACGAGCAATGCCATTACGAGTTCAATCTCTCTGCCATCACTCTCCCTTCATCATCGTGAGTCTGCCATCATCCTCCAAGAAAACGCAGTAGTTCATAACCCAGATCCTCATATCAGAAAACACAGCAACCCAAGAAAAAAGCCAAATCAAACCTAGAAACTCATAAAATTTCTTCTTAATTTCATTTTGGATTCCCTTCCTTATCAGTAGCAAAAATCAAATCATGACCCAAATCAACAAAATCCAAAATTGTTGCAGCATCAACTGATCCTCCAAAACCTATTAAATCCAAATAGATGCAGAAGTGATTGGCGAAGACAACATCTTTGGGAACAGGGTGTTGGGCAAAATGGCTGTGTTTTGGGGAGGAGTAGGGACAAGTTTGGGATGATCGTCGATCTCGACAAAGACAATGTCAGTGGCGGAGACAGAAGCTGCCATGGTGGCAGAGGAAGGAGGGGATCAAGAAGCTGACGGCGGAGCTCGACATTTTGCGAAGAGACGATGCGACAAACAGCGAGAAGATCGAGGAGATGCAGCGAAAGGTGGCGTAGTCGCGCGACACGGCGAAGGCGGCCGAGGTTATCGCAGCGAAGGCAGCGGATTGGAGACGGATGTGGCGAGGCTACAACACGATTTGATATTAGAGATGGATGCGGCGGAGGAGGCGAGGGTGGATGCTTCTGAATTGATGAAGAATTTAGGGGAGAAGAGTCGTTGGTTGAGTCTCTAGAGAAGGAACTCACGTCTTTAAAAAAGGTGAAGGCAAAAGATGAGGTTAGGATTAGGGATTTGGAGAGGAAGATTGAAGTCCTGGAAACCAAGGAAATTGAGGAAAGGAACAAGAGGATTAGGTTCGAGGAGGAGGAGATACGGCGGTGCGGATCGAAGAAGGAGACACTGACATTGGCGACATCCCCGATGGCTCCATATGCCACCCCGGCGAATCTGGTTGGAGTGGACTGTGATGGTGCCTCTATCGTTCTTGATGAGCGTTGTAAAGATTGAAAAAGGAAGGAAAACTCCGGTGGCTTCCTCGCGGCGGCAACCGGCGTCAATCACGCACACGTGACAAAAGTTAGAAAGGAAAATTGTGAATACACGTGGTCAAACGTTAGCCACATCAACTTACTTTTAACGCTATTAGTTTTGGAGCACCAAAAATTAAGATTTTCTTAAGAGTAAAACTAAAATGTACTTTACTTTAAAAGAGAGAATAAAACCAAATTCGTTTGATAGTTTAGGAACTAAACATATTTAATCATATTTTTAATAAGTGTTTATATATCCACATGTACATTTGCTTCTAATATAAATAAAGTGGTTATATATTTTTCCTAATAATAGTATATTTGTAGTTTTTATTAAGATTAATTGAAAAAATCCATAAAAAAGCATAAATATTAAAATTCTTATTTTCCAAAAAGAATTAAAAATCCTAACATTAAAGTTACTTGAAATTTAAGGACTTAAAGTAACATATCAAAATATATTAAAATTTCAGTATATGATAAAATAAAAAAAACTGAAATAATATTATTTAATTATTATGTCAATACAAATCACAGTTTATATTGTCAACGCATAAAATAACTAATGCGAGTTGCCTTTATTGAAAGTAGTCTCAAATTCATTAATTAAGAAAACACTTTTGCACAACTAATGTTCTTTTAGAGGAAAAGTATGAATTATAAATTAAAAGTAAAAAAGTATCAAGGTATATTTGTTCAATATAATTAAGAAGAAATAAAAACATATAAAGATATGAATTCATTAAGAAAAAATTATCATTTTTTGGATAGCACCAAAAAAAGAAATAGTCTAAATATCCTAAATTAAAAGTATAAGTATTCTGAATTTTTTTTTTTGGGTTCCTATTGTAATAATTTGGTAGGTGATGTTAGCAGTGGGCAAGCTCTTGCAGCTTCCATTTCTTTCGCTTGTAAACCATGGGCTCAGATCTTCAAAGCCAATTTCCATTCGCTGTCGTATAAATACATCATATTCCTCCCGAATTACCCCCAACGCATTTTCACAACACAAACACAAACACAAACAACTCTCCGACAAAGTAATGGTGGCGCTCCTTGTGGCAACCTCCTCCGACCCTGCTTCCATCAACCCGGCCAATGCGCTGTTGGCCATGCCCGGGTGGCAACCCGGTCCCCATTTCCAGGTTCAAAGCAGCAACCATTTATGGGTACCCATCATGCACCTTTGCTGTTTTAATTGTTATTTTTGGTTGTGTTTGGTCCACTAGGATGATATGAAGAGCTTTGTGAATGAAGGGGTGAGGGTGTTGCTGCATGCAAAGAGCATAGTGGAGGAGGATGATTTAGACAGGAGGTGGGAGGAGGTGACTGGGGAGGCTGTTAATGAGGTCATCTTCTTCAGCAAACACACTGCTGTGTCCAACAAACCTGCCCTCACTGTCCACCCCATTGGTAAGTCTTCACTTTCTCTCTTCTTCTTTTTGTTTGTGTGTCTTGTAATAATTTTTTTGGTGCTGTATGTCTGTGTGTCTGCAGGCGTTCCTCATTTGCGTGAAGGTGACGTTCCACCTCAAGGTGGAAGACCTGGATGGGCAGCGCTGCCAAATCCTAGGATGGGGCCTTGGCTTCGCCTTTTGAAAAACATGGCTCAGGCTCATAATCTGGTCCCTGAATTCGAGGTTTGTTTGTTTGTTTGTTTGTTTGATTGGTTGATATTTAGACCGGTTTTCTTTACTTGGCTTTTGATGTTGTTACTTGCGTGACGTTTTCTTTGATTGGCTTTCGTTCGTTTCTATAGTTATATCTTCGGTATTTCTGGTTTAGATTCAGCATTCCTGCAATTGCATGGCTTGTTTCCTGTTGAAGGAAGATGATGGTGTTAAATTTTTAAAAGCAATTCTGCAGAATTTAATCTGTTTTCTCAATGTAGATTACTTTGGAGGCTACTCACCATGGACCGTTGACAAATAAGCCGACCATGTTTCTGGAGATTGGTGAGTGTTTTTTCCTTCCTTCTAGACCTATTATGCATTGATAGGTTATATATATTGTATTTTACCAGCAAATTGCATGATCGATTAGTTAAGTACTCGGAAAATATTTTGTTGTCTCTGCATCCTCCATCGTTTGTTTTTCAGATCAAGTGAGTCTTCATTTTGATGTTTAATCCCCTTTTCCATTTATATCCATTTTCTCCTTTTTTGAAAGTATTGCTTACTTGCAAAGAAGGTTTGATCTTGTCTATGTTTTCCATATGAGACAAAATATTGTATGTTAAAGAGAGATAAAATGGAGTTTCTAGATCAGTGATGTTGTTAGGAATAAAAGAGAATGAGTTAGACACGTGTGAGACACGTGTAAGGAGAGTAATATGTTATAGTTGTTAGAAGAGAGAGAAGGTATAAATAATAAACTAAGTAGGGGGAGAGGGGAGGAGAGAATTTGTTCAGACTGGATATTTTCCAGAGGAGGAAGGTTAGGCTTCCTTGGGGAGATTCTTGTATTCTGATTCACTCATTCATCATTAATACATATATACATACTTTTCCATTCTTTATTCGAGAGTTGTGGTGAGAAGAGAGTCTTGATTAGGTTATTGGTATAAAGTAACCTAACAATTTGGTCCGACCTGCCGGATCCAGATCGGAGGAGTTGCACGATGGAGAACAAGATGAATGCACTGGAGGAAAAGTGGGAAGGAAAGTTCGAGTCCATGGAAGCCATGTTGGAAGAGATTCGAGAGGAGATGAGAGGAAGGGCTCGAAATGAGAGTCGCGACCGTGGAAGACGAAACATTAATTGCGACCGTGGGAGAAGAAGGAACCAGCGTCGGAGCTCCGAAGGGAGTCGCGATTCCGTCAACGCTGAACGCAAACGGCGACCACCAGAGAAGTCGGAGGACGAAGCGGAAGAGGACAGAGGAGACGTGCAACGTAGCGGGATGAAGCGCATTGAACTCCCAACATTCGAAGGAGTGGACCCCATGGGCTGGATCGCGAAGGCAGAGAAATTTTTCGATCTACAGAACTTGACGGAGAGGAAGAAGATGAAGTTGGTATATACCTGTATGGAGAGAGGCGCGAGCTACTATTGGATTCATTTCTGGCGGAAGAAAACCAGACATCCAAATTGGAAGATATTCACGGAAGCGCTGACGCGGAGGTTCGGCGAACTGAATCGAGACACCGTTTGTGAGGAGCTGGCAGCGGAGCTACAGGAGGGAAGCGTCAACAAGGACTTCCAAGAGTTGGGAAATTCGGTGCCACAAGCATCGGGAAAACCAGATCACTCATTTTCTGTTTCTGTCGATCTTGGAGCTGGCATTATAAATGGTGTTGAGGCTGTGGGGGCTATTGAGCGAAGATCAGATACTTATTCGTTGATTGGTGATCCGTTCGATCTTGGGTCGACAATGATGAACAGTGATTGCTTTCGCAATGACAAAGAAACCAAACAAAACAATTCGGCAAATAGACCATTTAATTCCGAAAGGGACAGTTCGGTGGAAAGAAAGCTTGATGAGGATATTTTGAGCTCTCAGGAGAGGAGGGTTAGGGATTGGCACTACACTCACTTGGAGCATGATTGTGCTGCTTCACTTAATAATGTTTCTCTTTCCGATTGGAATCACGATGAAGTGTATAGGAGTTTTGGAGGAGATCATGGTATGATTATAAGGGGTCACAGTTTCGTTGTTGAGTATCTGGGAGAAAGAATCACAATTCCCTTGAACCACATTGTAACAAATGTGTCAAATGATATCAAGGAGCCTGGTCAAAATTATAAAATCAAAGTTTCTACAGCAAATAACAACGATTTCTTTGGTGATACTGTTCTTGTTACTGTTTTAATGGGCAGTTTGAAGGCTGGAACTATACAGTGGTACCCACCTTTGCCACAATGGAAATGTTTTTCGGGGAAGCGTTTTAGTTATGGAACTCTAAATACAGTGGTTCTGGAATTTCCTAGTGAAGTTTGGGATTATGCTGGGGACTACTTGGAAGCAACAAATGCGAGGAGAAACACTAGAGGTCACTACTTTATGTTTTGTAATGTTAGGAACGCAGTTGGGGTTCCTGCCCTTATTGCATTAGAAGTTGGTAAAGTAGCCACAGATGGTCAAAGCTGGAGCTCTTCGGGTCATCTCAAACATGCAATTAAGGTTCTCCGAAAATTTTTTGGGCAGGATTCAGTTCCAGATCATGTTACATATGTGGTGACTGATTGGGATACTGTTTGGGGGGCGATGATGAGTGGACTACGTGAGTCTGTTAGAAAAATGGACATATTGAGCACTAGAAATGAATATATTGTTGAGATGAAGGGATTAGAAATCAGAGACAAACTTTATTTCTTTGAGTCGGGAGGTTTGGATGTGAATTTAGGAGCTACCTGTTTGGCAGCCCTGGGAAAAATGAAAGTAGATTGGTGGCAGTTGAGCATGGAGATTGAGCAGGAAGAATGGAAGACATCGGTAGAGGATTCGAGGAGCAGAATGTTGGAAGTTGATAGAATCCAGGAAGAATGGAAGATATTGGAGGAGGAATTGCCACCACCCAAGCCTCCAGACTTGAATTAGAGGGCATCACCTGGGAAGGGAAGAGGAGCATTACGGCAAATAACAGTTCCCTAACTTCAACCTTGAGGACAAGGTTGATTTTGAGGGGGGAGTAATGTTAGGAATAAAAGAGAATGAGTTAGACACGTGTGAGACACGTGTAAGGAGAGTAATATGTTATAGTTGTTAGAAGAGAGAGAAGGTATAAATAATAAACTAAGTAGGGGGAGAGGGGAGGAGAGAATTTGTTCAGACTGGATATTTTCCAGAGGAGGAAGGTTAGGCTTCCTTGGGGAGATTCTTGTATTCTGATTCACTCATTCATCATTAATACATATATACATACTTTTCCATTCTTTATTCGAGAGTTGTGGTGAGAAGAGAGTCTTGATTAGGTTATTGGTATAAAGTAACCTAACAGATGTTATTTTAGCTTATTTTTTCATTTGAGTATATAGGGCATCTCTGTCCTTCCCTCTCTATGTTCCTTTGTTTAATTTAGGACATTGGTTCAATCAGTGAAATTTGTTTCCACCAAAAGAAAGTTCCCTTAGCTTTTCTTTGGTATAAATTTTGGGTAAGATAGGTATTTCTATCACGTCTCACCTCCTTGGACCAAGAACAGCTCCACTCTCACTCTTTTTTCTGTCCCATAGAGGTAAATGAAGAAGAGTTAGTCTGGCCAGGGATTTGAGAACTGGATCACTGGATTGATCCAAGAAAGGGGATCCTCTCTCTCAAACATGGACATTCCACCTCCTTGGTTGACATTCGAGTTTTATTGAGATGGGTATCATTGGTCGAGTTCCCGGGAAATTCTGGTTGTCCAACATCTTTCTTCCCCGCCACATTCTTCAGTTCCAACAGTGTGGTATTCGGCTTTTGAAGCTGATCCATGCGAGTTTGGATAGCTTCCTGGAAAGCAGCTTCTATTGCTCTTTCAAGGTTCATTTGAGCTTCCAAAAGGTCCACTTACCAAGTCATATTCAGTGGTATCTGGCAAGTTGAGCCAATTGTTTGGTTTGGGACTGTAAATGACTAAAGATTGTATCACTCACCCCCACACATACCAGAGAAGACTTTTGATGATCTTCAACTACATATTATTGATTCTCTCTCCTCTTTATTCCTTGTAGCTAACTCACTACATGCCATTGTCTTCTTTTCTTGCCCGCTCAACCCCCCCTATTTTTATGTTTTCTATAATAAATGTGCCAAACTTGTGCTTATTGTCCACATTTTGTATCAGCTGGCCCAAGTTTTCCTGTCTTATCATACCATAGTTTGTGGCTGCTTAATTTCATGCTCAAGTTACACTGGAAGCTGCTACCAGTTAGATAGTACTGCTTAACACAACAACTCTTTTTCTATTCTGGTATAGGTAGTACTGAAGACTACTGGAAGAGACAGGATGCTGCTCAAGTTATGGCACAGGTTGGGCGGGGTTCTTAATAATTTTTTTCATTACTTTTCCATCAATATCTGAATTTCCCTGTATGGAGATCATATTCTTTTACACAATTTCTTCTGAGTGAAAAAAAACTTCCCTCTAACTGTCTATACCATAATAAATGCTTTAGTGACAACTGATTGGTAATATTTATTTAGTTGCTGAAATGATATTTTGTTTGGGTTTTTTTAGTTAGTCTGGGAAGGACTTGGACTTGGAGGTGGGACAGATGTAGGAAACTGGAGCAGGTAAATTTATCAAGCCAACTTAAACAAATGCAGTGACGATAGTTTGCATACTCATTTTATTTGGCATATACACCCGAGGTCTTCACATCTTGCTCTCTTTCAGTATCCTCAGATGCAATATATGTTTAATATATGGCTCTTTGATCTTACAATTCCTTTCTTGGTGGACTGTATGTTTTCCTGAAACATTTAAATTGTTTGTGTTATTGCATAATTATCATTAAATCTTCCAACTACAAATGGTGATTTTTTTGTAACCTGAACCTAAATCTCACTCTTACAGGGAGAAGGATAACAAGAAAATTCTTCTTGGGATAGGTGGTGGACATTATGCGCCTCGACATATGGATGTAGTATTGTAAGTAATCATATCAGTCATAGCGGATCATGTCTGTATAATTTATGTTTTTGATATCAAAGAAACTGAACTATGCAGCTATTGGACGTTATTAACTTTTGGGTTATTCTGAAAACCTAACTTAGTTTATTCTGCAATTTGCTCCCTATATTGGGAGTTCTCTTGCTTTTTAAGCTTTCCATTATTCAAACTCACTCGCATCATTCGTTTACTTGCTATGCAATGAAGACTTTGTCATAGTATTAATAAAATTGATAAGTAAAATAGCTATTTGGTCTTCATCAACATTTTTATGATTACATTATCCATAAACTTCCATCATCAAATTTAATGCCCCCCTGATGAAGGGATATAAATTGTACATTCAAATATACTACGAAAATATAATGACTATAAAGCTTTGTATTATTACATCATGACTTACGCTGAATAAACTTTTAAATCCATTTGAGAAGATATATACATAAAATTTTATGATCATGAAAAAGCTTTTTGTACCTTGCCAGTTTAAAATTTTATAATTTTTGTGTGCATTATATTTTCTGTGTTTTGCTCAAATAAAATATGAATACTTACTCTGCTTATCCAATCTAGGAAAGATAATGTGTGGGTGGGTCACCTACTTTCTGGATATTCAGTGCCAATGGAAGATCCAAAGCAGTCAAAAGGAGAAAAAGATGTGGAGATTGGTGGAACATGGAGAGAGTCTATAAAGGCTGCATATGAGGCCACTAAGTCTTCCTTTCCTGGTGGGGAAATTCTTGCACACCTAGACAACAAGTGAGCTTAATGAATATTGTCCTATGCAGTCAGAAATCTATTTGTATTGCTAATGCCAAAGCAAGAATTGAATGATATTTCTTGGATGAGTGCTGAACAGTTTATAAAAATATATTCGATAGACCCAACAATTTGCCAAAGGCTTCCACCTGCCATTCTCTTACAGCAATAGATTGCAAAGAAAATGGTGGAACAGCCTTTGGGTTAGGGAAAAGTGGAAAAAAGTGATAACTCCCTTTCCATCATCCCTGACTCCCACCTAGTTTCCGGAACTTTTGGGCATTCTTCTTCACGTATTAATGAAGGCCTACTAAGGGAAAGTCACAAAACAAGTTTCTTGTAGAATCAACCTGGATCCTTCCTAGTTCTTTCCGTTGGTTACAGTTTTCACTTATCAAGAGTCATCTTCACTTCTTCTAATGTCTTACGAGTAGCCAATCAAGTGGCCGGCAAGCATGGTATGGAGCTTTAAACACAAAGTCGTAGCTTTGAAGTTGATCTGGATTTTATTTCTGTACTGCTTGAGGACAGAGTTATCATGTACCAGTTTTCGTAGGGGTTTTTGGTGCCTCAATTTGATCACCATAAAAAGGCAGTGAGCAAACTAGCCCCAAGGTTGCTCACTTTCCAAATTAGTGGTCATTCACATTCCCCACGCCTCCATTGCTGACAGATTTTTATTACTGGGTTTGCTTGTTAGTAGTTTAAGTTAACGCTCTGATAACATGCTCATGTCAACTGCAAAATTTTTTAGATTCAAAAAAGTATAGATGAGGGTTTTCTGCACTAGGAAAAAAACAAGAAAGAAGAAAACACTCTATGTGCAGGGCATGCTGCTGTCATTTGGACCTTGTTTCTGTTCCCAAATTACATATATTTTGTCCTTGATTACTGAAGTGATGTTCTTAGGAGTACTTTCAATGTTTCCTGTGTCTGTCCTTTTTTAGCTTTTATGGTTTTACACGAAGAAAGAAGTGGAATCTTATGGACGTATATTGAAAATTAAGATATTTAAGTACGATTTTAGCTGTGAAGGTGATCCTGGCTTTAACATCACAGATAGACCTTAATGTTTTTTTTCCTTTTACTCAAGTTAGTCTTTACTCTAAACTAGTTTTTCTTCTGCAGGAGTTTCAAGGGCTGGCAGAGGAATGCTATAACAGGATTCCTTGCGGAGCAGAACATTAAAATTGGAAAACCGAATAACTTCTATTGAGGGCTGGCTGACTTTGGATGATATTATGTCATCAACTCTGCAGATTTTGACAGGCCATACTAGAAATTTTATTCAGTTCCCTTGAGAGCATTGTGATAGTTAAAGAATAGCTGAAGTATGAGATGCACTGATATATATACATAAATTCCAATTCTTATGAAAAACAGTATTTACTTTATTTAAAATCATATAGCAGTACGCATAAGGTTTCTAAACTGATTAGTTATTTAGCTGCGCTCAAACTCTTTAATAAAGTAATATTAATAATTAAATAGTGAATAAATAATAGCAAATAGCAAATGAATATAATATAAAACTAGAAATAGCTAGAATAATACATTTTAGATGTTCTTTAAAATCAAAGATTCAAATATATCATTATACTTGGGGTTTAAGTTTTAACTAAATACAATGTTTAAAAATAATAAGTATAATATATAAAGAATATTTTTTGTTTATTAATATAAAAGAATTATAAGAGATAAAATAATAATAATAATAATAAGTATTATTAAATGTATTTTTGTTTATCTCAGAAATATTTTTTATTAAATTAAATATATCAGTAAAACTTTTACACTAGTTTTGGCTGGTTTTGGATTTGTTTAATTGATTTTTTTACATGTTTTGAAATTGTTTAGTTTTTGTGATTTAATACACTTTATCAGCTCAATGGATAGATCCAGTATGTTCATAATTATCTAGTAAAAAACTCTACGTAAATATGGTTTCCCCCCCTTTTTTTATATATTTTCTTTCATCTTTTACTCCTTCAGAACTTCTTTTTTTACTTTTTCTTTTCGAGTCATGATGATATGAGGTATAATTATTTATATGAGATATCAATGATGTTATAATTATAGTGTGATGCCTTATTTTCGTAATGCATGATCATGTCATCTTTTAATGGTATGATCCATAATGACATTATGTTAATTATAATGAAGTCATCTTTAATGAAGTAGGAATGAGAATTTTGCGATATTCAAATTTCATTTTCAAAATTAATTTTTTGGAATTGAGTTAATAACATGTTATTTAAATCATCGGTTAAAGTTTATTATAATTAAAAAAATTATTTTACTCACTCTATTGGTCTTATTTATAAAAAGATGTAAAAATATCAAATGATTTAATACATTATTAAATAAAATTGTAAAGAGAAAAAAACTTATAACTAAGAATATGATATGAAAAATACGTGAAAACTTTCCCTTGTAAAAATAGTCATTAAAAGATAATAAAAATTATTTTAAAAATAAAAATGATCAATTTGATACAACATTAAATAAAATTAGATAAAAAAACATATAATTAAGATATGATAATATGAAAAATAGTTGTTGAGAGATAATAAAAGTTGTTTCAACAAAATAAAAGTTTTTAAAGTAACACAAAAATTAAAGATCAAATAAAATAAAGAAGATAACTTGTTATATTATCTTACACAATTAAATAATTGAGAGTCAAACATTTTTATGCAAAAGAAATCAATAATAAATAAAAATATTAAGAATGTGTAATGATAATAAAATATAAGACATTAAATATATATTTTCACACAAATTAATAATACGTAATTTTTTATAACTAAAAAAAATATAAAGTGTAATCAAAATTGTAATATATATATATATATATATATATATATATATATATAATAAACTATGAATATTTTAATAATTTAAACAATAAATGAAAACAATAAATATATATTAAAATATATTAACATAATCATTCTTGTTCTTATATTTAATTACAAAATAGAATATTAATCATACTTATATTCCTATTGAGTAGATATAAAAATTTTCCATGGATTTGTTCATTACTTTTATTAGCAAATTGATGAAGATGAAATGAAGTTTTGATGATATCCAAATCAAGTCAAGAGAAATCAAGATTCAAGAAGATCCTTTGAAGACTTGTATTGTTATAGAAAACTTTTGTAATAATTGTAATTTATTGTTTAGGACTTAGGTTCTGAGTGATTTTCATTCCATGTTTTTTTATATTTCAAAATTGTTGTTCAGAATAAAAAACACATTGTATTAATCAATTAAACCTAGTGTTAATCGATTAATCATGATAAGTGTTGAAAACTCATATTGCTTCTGCAATAATCGATTAAAATACCTTTTAATCGATTAGCTAATCGATTAACAAGTGGATTAATCGATTAAAGGTGATTGTTAGAGTTTTCTAGCCGTTGTACTCATTTTAATCGATTAAGAAGTATTTTAATCGATTAAAAACATTAAATGGATGAAAATGAAGAACGGAAGAGTCTTTGCTTGAATTTATAAATAGACTCTATTTTTCCTTCAACGGTAACTCTTTCCTTGTGCTCTAGAACTCAAAAACTCTTGAGAATTGTGTGATATTGTTCAGGTAAAGAAACTATTGTCTGTGGAGCTGTTGAAGTGCTACTACGGTAATAGAGGAATAACTAGTTCATCCTTGGTGCGTTTGAGGAAGTGTTCGGAAGAGAAAGTCATCCTTCGTGGAGTATTCGGTGGAAATGTTTCATTCTTTGTGAAGACTCAAAAGAGGTGCAGGTTCATCTCTTGTGGTATCAAGAGAGGTGGTTTCTAAACTTTTACAAATTGTTTCTTTGTGATTATAATTTATAATTGTTTTGTGAATAGTGAATTATTTATCTTGATTTGAGATAAGCGATTGGATGTAAGATTGGTAATAAGATCCGAACTAGGATAAAATCATCTGTCCAAATTTTTCTCAATCTTACTTTCTTTACTTTATCATTATTATCAGCTTAGTAAGTTAAATTAAGAAGAAATTTAAAAAGACACAAGTTCGTATTAGAAACCAATTTACCCTTCTTTGTTTTTATTAACCATTCTACTACAGCACAATTTTGACATTTCTATTAAATATTAGGAAATATTAATAATTAAAGCTCGTTTTTTTCTTGTTATAAATATTTAAAAAATAAAATTGTTAAACATGGATTATATATTCAGTTCACATTATTTTTTTATCAGTTTAATTTTTTAACAATAAATATTAATTATTAATATATAATTATTAATATATATTTTTAGCATAAGAATTCAAATTCATGATATATTTTCTTCTTTCTATTTCTGCTACTAAGTCCACCTTGATCTCCAAATTTCTTAGTAACTTAAAGACTTAATTGTATTTATTAACGTTTTTTTTTTCTGAATTCTACTTCCATTTTTTTCACATTTTTGTCTGTAATTTTTCAGAATATTATAAAATTTGTTCTATTATAATATCTTCATTAAATATTAAATTATATTAGCACTCTCTTAACTATTGAACTGTCATTAAGCATGCATTTAAAATAACTTTTTAAAAAATAATGACAATATTCAACTGCCGGAATAAAGTAATGAATTTTATTTTTCTTTTTTCTTTCTCTCTTTCTACTATAATTTTTACTTTGCTTCTTATAGGATTATACTATTTATACTAACTCTCAATGTTTGTAGAAAACTAATGGAAATTGGAAATAAATTTTTATGTTTGCATTTCTTCAATTTAGAAAACACAATAACAGAGAAGTTGGAAAAATAATAAAATTATTAATATTAGTGGCTAGAAGTCATCTCTATCTTAAAAGTAAGTTACTTAAGTGTTTGAATTTTAAATAGGAAATTAAGTTGGGTCAAACTTGATTCTAATTGAAAAATAATAATAATTCAATTTAACATTAAAAAGTTAATTGGAGTCGGAGATTAATTTTAATATTATCTGGATCTAGAACAGAAGTTTCAAACATTGTATTGACATACAATGTTAAAAAACAATATCATAAAATAGAAAGAATAACACTATAATGAATATAATCAAAACAAGAAACTCTTAAGCTCTAACAACAAAAATATATCATGAATTAAGAATAAATTTATTTTATTTTCCAATTTTTTATTAACAATTTTGCACTCCTAATTTTTTTTCTCAGATTTTAAAAGTTCACAATTCTGGTTCAATCTTTAGTTTTGTATACACTTTTCTTCGGCAAATTGAACCCTAAATCTTATATATACGTTATTGGCGTCTTAATAAATAATGTAATTAGCCAAATATAAAAATCATGAGTAAACTTGACGATTCAATCAATATTACGAATTTCCTAAAACGTAGAAACTAAAACCACAGGAAATAAATAATAGGAGGACGAAAATTGGAGAAAAAAAAATTAAAGACAAAACAATATTGTAATTCAGTCAAACAAAATAAGTTGAAGAAGAAACTCAAATCAACAGAATATAGAAGGAAATATTAAGCTAAATTTTACAAATTGAATTTAAAAAATTTAATAATGAATGCATAAACGAAAAATGGATAAAAAGAGCAAACATTAAAGCACAAATTAATTGTATTAAGGTAATAAATTAAATATAAATAACCAAAATCATATAATAAAGATTACTCCTTTCTTTTTCAAGTGTCAATTTTAGAAGAAAAAAAATTATTTATGTTGGTTTTCAAAATTCAAGATAATTAATTATTATTTTCTGTCAATTTTATCTTTAATTTTGGTCAAATTTGGAATTAGTTATGCACTTACAAATACTTTGCACTTATGGCAAAATATAACCAAAAATGTATAATGAGAACTTTTAGAATTATATTATAGAAGGAAAATGAATTTCTTTGTATCAAAATCTTAGAATACAAGTAAAAGAAGATGAAGGTGGTATTATTATTATTTTTAAAATGACCAACATTTAAGATTTCAAATTAAAATTAAGAAATATATTAAATGGCATTAACTAACAATAAAAGTGATATTAATTATTCTCCAAAAAAGAAAAATCATGTGAATTGACCAAAGTTCTCTTCTTAAAATAATAATAGTTATCATAAAAGAATTTTAATGCAAATATGTTCAAGGAATGTTGTATCAACTACTCTTGAATAAAGTATTTAAAAAGAACATCATAAATGTTTAATATTTACAAAAGACCATTTATTCTAGGAGAGACAGAGACTGGAATAAGATTGTGGAGGTTGTAAAACGACAGAAGAGAACAACGTTTTGGTGTGAAATTAAATTTTTGATGTCAGAAGGAGATAAAAAATAAGGTCCTAATTTAAAGCTCTAACAATACCTATTAAATATACATTGGTCCCCTCTTATACTTCACATTAAATGCAAAACCAAATAACATGTCAATAGTTTCTGTTACTGGTTATAGAAAATATTATCCATGGAGTAGGATTACTTATTTTAAAATTTTAGAGAAATAAATGTGTAATTAAATTTTTATATAGAACAAAATTTCCTGTTTAGAAAACTATAAAGACTAGAAGGAATTTAAGTCAAAATAATGATTATCTTTTAATTACAATTATACGTGTTGATATTTCGATCAAATATTGAATACTTTCTGAATATCTTCATATTATATTAAAATGATTTATGTTGTTTACATTTGTCTTACAAACGTATACTACATTATAAGATGAGATAAATAGCACAAGATTTTGTTATTAGGAAAGGAATACTTTTTATATACCTTTCTCCCTTAGACACTGCCAACTATAATACACTTTGAAATAACCTCTTCTTCTCTTTGCCTACTTTTGTGTTGCCAACTCCACTCCATTCTTGATTGTTTTCTGCTTTAATTTCAACATGGAATGTTTCTTTTGCCGCCTATGGTACTCTCTTCCTCTCTCTCCCCCCACCTGTTTGTTATGTGAACTGTGAAATGGCTATCCACATTTTAAGTCTTAGCTCTATCTCTATTGTCATTTGGCCTTTTTTGTGGTGAGTGCAGTTACATTTTTCTTTGTAATTGACTTGGATGTAGTTTTTTGTCCTATTTTTGTTTCTTTCATTTGTGATTCCATGTATATATATTACATATTATTATATGTTTTATGGGGCTAAGAAGGTTTGACAAGTTGATGTTAATTTCTCATATCGGTTGTGCTGGTTCCCTTTTTTTCCCATCATGTGATTGAGGTGTATACGTTGTAACAGACCTTGAATTTTCAGTGTACTCTTCTGGATTTGTAGACTTGTGTTGATTTGGTTTGAGGGCTAAACCTCAATCCAATCAGAGCTCTAAAGGACAAAATATTGGTAGGGAATTTGATGGTGTCAAATCAATCTGAGTTTGAATATTTGTACCTGAAAAGCTTTTCCAAAAGTTTAGGATTTCTAAACTTTTTCCCTTTGTCCTTTTATACATCGAGTACTACCCTAGGATTCTATTCAGTTAGTCCAAAACCAAATCTTTTACTAATAAAAGAAAAAGGATGCAGGAACATGCTTTTACAACTTTACATATAAGCATAAACTCGTACTCTTAATGATTGGGATATGCTGAGAGGATATGAGATGCTCAAGTCATAATATGGTCCCCCAATTTGATTAGTTCTCAGTATTCTTAAAGCTTATGTTTGAATTGCACTCTAGTTCGAATTGGGTTCTAATCAATACTATTTGCATCAAAAGTTCGTAATAGATGTGTGGAAAAAAGGGTCTTACAGTCTTTATAAGATAGAAATGGTTTCCCTTCTGCTGAAATAAAAACAAATATCTAAATTATTTTATGAATAGTGAAATGTCACTTTTGTTTTGTCTTCTTGATTTAAAGAGGTTATCTTTTGAGTCACTTTAGGACTTTTAAGATTAGATGCTTCATTCACACTAACCTAGTTATTCCTGTTTTCTGATTCTCAGGGTCGTATAATATATTTAGTAATCTGGCTAGTCTCGTTGATTGAATATACCTGTTGTAAACCAGAAAGTTTTTCATTGGTTTGAACTCTACATGGACAATGAAACTAGGTAACAAACTTTTAGTTTAGTTCTGGTTTCTGCTTTTGGTACTTTTATTGTCTCTAGCAGCTATACTTAACACATTCTCTTTGTGATAATTGGGGTTAACTCATGCATATTATCGAATTAGTTTGGTCTTGATTCATAACTTCTTGTTTCAAGCATGGTTTGCTTATTGCCATTCATATATTGTTGAATATGATTCTTCCAAGTCCATGACATAACCTTTCTTGACACGAATTTACTGAATTCCTTTATCTCGTTTATTGTGTTTGTTTTATGATCAAGTGATTTTTATTGTGAAAATTGGACCTAGCAAATTATTTTCTTCTATTTGAAAATGTATGAACAGAACTAGAACTGGCTTCTTTACATTCAAATATTGGCCTTGGCCTTGAATCTCAATCATTTGACTCCAATGACAGTGATGTAATATTCTACTGGATGCAAATCAGAACACCACAAAATAAAGGAATGCGAAACTAGAGCCTCCACTGAAACAGAGACGTATAATGGATTCAATTCTATCACCCTGTGACATGGGGTCAGTAGATTTCTCGACAACAATTAAACTTGATTTAGAAAATGATTATGAAGCACAGGTCAGGGACTCTGTTGATTCAGCACCCCATTCTTCGCAGGAAATAGAGTCATTTGGGATGCTTCACCATGATACGGAATCGGTGAAAAACTCCTTCAATTCACCAATCCATGACTCACTCGCGGAAACAGGCTCATTAGAGGGTTCTGCAGATCTATATATGGACAAAAGTGTTACAGCATGTGAACCAGAACATATAATGTCTCACAAAGAGACTAGTTACAACGTTATTAAGGATATATGTGTGGATGAAGGAGTCCATACCAACGATAAGATTACTTTATGGAGAAAAGTAGACGAAAACATCCACAAAACATATTCTTCGCGGAGTTATGGAAGTAAAGAAACAGTGAAAGACAATGCTGGGATCAATTTATTAAATCCATCAGTGACAGATGAATCTGAACAATCCAAGGATTTGATGCAGCTCAATGAAGGTGCAACTAGAAAACTTGCTGATAACGTGTATAAGGAGATTGTTGTGCCTGAAGATAACGTTTTGTTACAAGATTTAGACAGAGAGAAATCCAGGACATCAACTGTTGAGGGTGATGAAATCAGACACGACCACGCAAAGGTATCCAACAATTTTCCCGTGTGAAATTTGCATGAGTTAAACATCAATGTCACATAGTCCATATCTTGCCATATATTATGGAGCATTGTCTAAACGAAATTCACCTTATGTTGATGACAACTTCTTTAGGAATATGTGAGTGAGAGCACTCATGTGAATGGAGTAAAGATCCTTTATTTTTAATTATTATTGCAGGTTGATAATGACCCTGAGTTTCACTCCCAACCTGACAAGTCTAAAACTGTGATTGAGAATGATGCAGTGTTTTCTAGTCCAGCTTTGGAATCAAAAACTAAAATCCTTGGCAGTAGTAGTTCACTGCAGCAGAATGCAAACATGGACCATAAGTTAGATGATTCGGGTCATGGAAGTAGTCAAGTTAGTGACTGTAATTGTGGTCAAACTCAAGATGCAGGTGTGAACTCTGACGAGCAGGGTGTAAAAGATCAAGTTTTTCCAAGATTAGACGAGTCAAGTTCCTTCTCTGTTGGGTACTTAGGACCTCTACCTTATTGTGGTAGCATCTCTCTTCGATCAGATAGCAGCACAGCTAGCTCACGGTCCTTTGCCTTTCCCATGTAAAAAAAAATGCCTCAAAACTTGTTAGTTCCTCTTTAAGCATTGAAAAATGAACACACTGATTTGCTTCTGGTTCTTGCAGATTACAATCAGAATGGAATAGCAGTCCAGCAAGGTTGACAAAATCTGGTAGTAGGCGTCGCAGTAAACAGCAGGGTTGGACGCACCGCCTTTTCTGCTGTAAATTCTGAAAGTTTATTATTCCCTATAGCCTTATAATAATAGTTCATATATATCAGTCAATTTTTCTCAGTATCAGGCATATACATATATCTCCATTGTTTGGTCCTATATGTAAGCACAAGTTCTTTTTATTTCCCTTAATTGCATTTGTTTCTTACCTTTTTATTTTACCCATATATATGATCAAAATTTTATTTCCTTGTTAATAATTCACTGTAGATGCTATTTTTGAATGTTTACGGTATATGCTTTATGCTATAAAAGTAACTACAAAAAATTGTAAAAGTAGTTGCAACTTGCAAAAAAGTTTAATGATTAAAGTCTCTTGAATCTTGATGTGGTTGCAAAAATTTAATGCTACATGGATTTGTTCCAGCATTGGTGATGTCATGAGTGAACGCTCAGAAAATGTTCCTTTAAGAGTCAAAGTTCTTTATTGCCATACAGAACATAAATTTTGACATGCAATTCCATGAGGAGGAACTTCTTAGCTCTACCATCACTGCTTCAACCATAAAACATGAACACAACTTCGTCCCATTTCAACTTAATCAACAAATGATTATATTTATTTTTGTCAAATATTTTATTTTCCTTTTATAATATTTCCTATAAAGCTAATTATATTCTTTTGTTTGTAATCTAATAAATAATCTAATTTTCTTTTATTGTATTCATTTATGGATATAATAATTTTTATCTTCTTAAACCAAATATTTGAATATCAGTTATTTATTTTTAATGGTATTTTTCTTTTATCGTCTATTTTAAATACTATAAATAATTATATTTATATTTTTATTAGATTTTTTTATATTGTTTTTATCACAGTTAATTTAAAAAATAAATAGAATTCCCTCGTTCACAATATAGCCTAATTACATGTATTTTAAAAAAATTGATGATTTAAAGTATGTGATTAGACTAAAAAATTCAAATAAGTTAGAAATATAATTAAATTATAGTATATATGTAAATAAAAAATAAAAATTGAAAGCTTATTGAATAAATTTTCAAGAAACAGAAGTGTGTCTTGATGGACAACTTAAGTATCTTATCTTTCTTTAGTCAAAGTGTTCACTAACTAGTTTCACAAATTTTCCAACAAAATTTCTTACATAAAAGTTATGATAAAAAAACCAGAAAACAAATTTACTAAACTAAAATAACTAAAGAAAATGACGTAAAATAAATGATAGTGAAAAAAGAAAAGAAAACATTAATGATAAACAAAAATAAAATAAAACAAGAATCAAAATGATAACAAATTTAATTGTGTTCCTAGGCAACGACACCAAATTTGATAACATTGTTATTGATACGATCAAATTAATACTACTAAATTACAACAAGGTTTAATACCCTCTTTGGTCTCCACTTTCGTTGGACAATGTTAATTCAGTCCTTATTTTTAAAACTGTTTGGAATAAGTCCATAGTTAGTAAAATTTGCGTCTAATTTGTCCTTTCCGTTAAGTATAACCAAACAGAGTTAGTGGATTGATGATCTGGCACCTGGCAACATGTCAATATATTATTTTTTGTGTGCTGACGTGTAACTGACTTAGAGAAGATATGGTGTTTTATTAGGATAAAGTTTTTAAATTTGGGGAAAATGTGATTTAGGGTCCAAATTTTGAATCAACCACAGTCCAACTTTGCCGAAGCCATCGTGACACCCATTGGCCACACCCATCAGCTCCCATTGCGGCAAACTTGCATCACACCGTCAACCAGAATCCAAAAACGTGAGAATTAGAAACCCTAAATGTAGGAACCCTAACTCCAAAATGAGAAAGCAATGACAGGAAAACCCCATAATCCAAATTGAAAACAAAATTCACAACTCCTTCAATTGCAACATCAAAAAATCAAGAAAATCAAGAACAAAAATTTAAAGGAAAAATTCCCAAATACAGAAACCCTAAAATCAAACCCCCTAAATTACAAGATCAAAATCCTCAACCTTGGGTCGCCATCCTACAGAGATTAATAGAACCATAGGAACAACCCCAAATCGCAAACTAGAAATGACCGTATGAATCCTCAAAACTGCGATGCATCCCCACGCAAGCCCTATCGCCGTAGAAACACCGGAGAACGGAGACCACCACACTGCGAAATGCCTGCCTGCTCTTCACGACGACGTCATTAAACAGGGACTCTGCCATCGCAAATACGTCAAGAATCGAGCCATCGCAGAGGCGCCGCTGCTGCAAGACTCACTGCGCCGCGAGAAAGGAGTTTGCATCCTAGCCACCCAAACTCACATCCCCAACGTGCAAAACCCCCCCACCCAGAACCAAGAAAGAGAAGAGAAATGAATCTTTCTACCCTTACGGCACGAACTGAGAACAAAAGAAGATGTAGAAATTGAGTGAAGAGAAGATGAAGGTGGATGCTCGTGCTCCCCTAATCTGCTTCTACTAAAAGAAGAAGAGTCTCAGGATTGACTTTTGTCCGAGAGAAAGAATGAACAAAGAAAGGAGAAGAACCCAAAACTGGGTTTGGCCGTGAAGGAAGAGAACCCCTAATCAGCACTAAATCACATTTTTCCCAAATTAAAAAACTTTATCCTAATAAAACACCATATCTTCTGTAAGTCAGTTACACGTCAGTATACAAAAAATAATATATTGACACGTTGCCAATAATTGGTGCCAGATCATCAACCCATTAACTCCGTTTGGTTATACTTAACGGAAGGGACAAATTAGATGCAAATTTTACTAACTATGGACATATTCCAAACACTTTTAAAAATAAAGACTGAATTGACATTATCCAACAAAAGTGGGGACCAAAGAGGGTATTAAACCTTACAACAACTTCACTATTACTAAGATAGTAGCCGATAAAATAGAAAGAGCAAATTCAACCCTAATTTGTTTGGGAACACGCAATTGATTTATAACAAATTAGTTCTTATAAAAACTATACAAAAGAGGTTAGTCAAATAAAATAATAGAAATAATAAAAGAAAATAAAAGATTAAACAACAAAATAACAAAATATAGAAAAAAAAATTATAAAAATATTTAAAAAGATAAAAACAATGATAAAGAAAATAGGTTGTTTCACTACTTTTTAAAATAGGATTCATCATTGGTTATCTAAATATTATTGTTCAATTAATTATTGTCTTAGATTTTCAAATTAATCAATGTAGATTTTCAATTAATTTGTTGGTGTTCTTACTCTTAACCAAAGTACATTATCAATTAAAAGCAAGCAAGAACTTTGTAAATTAATCACAAACAAAGTACATTCTTAATTAAATATTATTGTGCCTAATCATGCCTATTATTTTACCTCTTATATCAAGTAAGAAGTTAATTAACCAAAGTAATTCTTGATTAATTCTTATTAAAGTTTTTACTATTAATCAAAGTACATTCTCAATTATTGGCTAAAACTCATTCAACTATATGAAAGTTTCTAAATTTAATCAAAGAAAAATTTCAACTAAAATTAAAAACCCTTAGACTCATATGATTGATATGTTATATAGATTTAAAATCATGCTTACTTGCTATAATGTAAAAATAATTACTTTTACTTGATTAAGAAGCAAAATACATAGATAAAAATAAATCACAAGAATAAAAAAGCAAACAAATTTATTCATTTAACCTCATGATCTAGTTAAGAAATTACAACATAATCAACCCGAGAGGTTTAACACTCCATGAAATTTGGAAATGACATGAAAATAGAAGAAGATAGGGTGAAGCATGTGAGAGAAGCGAGAGGACGAAATTTGAACCCCCAAAGGGTTCCTCAAGCTCATCTTTGTGTTTTTCTCAGTCTCTTTACATAAGAATTAGACTGCTTTGTTTTGGGCTTTTTGTGTTATTATAATCTCATTTCTGATAAGTAATATCCCTCAATTATCTTCTAAATAATTTAATATCTTCAAGATATATTTGATTGTTATGGAGATATAAAAATATTTGATAATATCTTTTCTAAATTCAAAAAGATTTGGAAAATATTATCTTTTTATATTTACTGATATAGATAAATAATGTAATTAATTAACAATATCAAATAAAATATCTTAAGATATATTTTCTCTAGATTATATTTTATTATAAACATTTATCAATTATCAAAGCCCTTTTTGTAGAAAAAAATCCGCAATATCTAATTTTTATTGACTGTTCCATCTTTTTGACTTGGCCAAATTTCTTCATTTTTTTTCATGCTATGCTTGAATAGACTTCTTGTAGTCTTGATTATTTTTTATTCTTGGATATATCTTTAAGGTCATAAAACTTTAACTAATTCATTTTCACACCTTAATAAGCTCAACTTAGTTGCAACTAACACTCCTCAAAATATCTAAAAAGCATTTATGCAACTAAAAAAATATTTTTAACATGTTTTTGTATCACATGCTGAATAAACCCAATTATAAAAAATTCTAATTAAAATATTCTATTAAAGTACAAAAACCAATTAAGAATCCAATATTAAAGGCTAAATGAGGACATAAATATGCACTCATCACTTCCCCACAACATAACTTTCATAGGTAGTTCTAACTACACAAGGAATACTCATATCAATGATCTGAACATACCTTTATAGCCATAAAAGAACAAAGATTCTCTTTGAGTTAGCTAGAGTCACATGCAAGCTTCATATAAGCCACATATAAGCATATTAGAACAGACTCAAGAAAAAGAGCAAAAGGTATACTTACTCTAATCACACTTTTGATCAATTGATTGTATAACCCTCTACCTCAAGAGTCCTAAGGTAGGCTCAAATATTCAAACAAGTGAAAGATGGGGTTAAAATCTTAGAGAAATTGTAGAGAAAGATTTGTAGTAAAGGGTTTAAAGAGATTATGGTTTTTATATTATGAAACTAGACTAATAAAAAAATTATTTATACATTAACTTTTTAATAATAAAATAATTGAGTGTCATCAATAATATCACTTCTACTCTTAAACTATTTTTTAGATCCTCATAAGTATGGCAGGAGGTAGAGACAACTTGGCTCCAACTTAAGATCAAGACGACTCAACCTCGATCAAAATTTGGGACTAATAGGCTAAGGCTGAAGGTCAAGGTGATTCGGTCCAAGCTAAAGGGTCAATTCGAATCATTCCAAGCATAGGGTCGAACCAAGTCAACTGGAGCCTTAGTCTAGCCAAGTCAACCTAGACCTAAGTCAAGTCAAGTTGGTCCACATCCAAGTAGAGTTCTATTGGCATGAGCTCTGGTTGAGTCAAATTTTCCAGGCCCAGGTTGACTCAAGTCAATTCTGACAAATATTAAGGTGCGAGACCCATGTTAACATGAATCAACCTAGGTTTAGACCAAGCCGAATTGACCTAACCATGTCTAATAAACCTAATAATCAAGTAAATTAAATCTATGTCACCAACTTTAATCTAATTAAAAAAATGGGTTCAATCTAGATTTAATCCAATTTAAATTGCATTAAAAAAACAAAATTTAGTTAGAATTAATCTATATTATCGATCCAATCTATTTTATTATATCCAAATTAGATTTTAAAAAATCCAATTCATACCTTTTTTTTAAGCGATCGAATACTATAACAATTTTATTTTACTATGGTTGATTATGAATATTGTTTAATGTGATACTTTATAATTAATTTATTTTATTTTCTTACATTTTCTAAGATAAATTACACAGTTATCGATGAAATCTACGTTCATAAGATTACAAAATATTCCACTAGGATGCTACAATATTTATATAAGTGTATAAAAGAAATTAGGATACTAAATATATAGAATATATAAAAAATACATTAAAGTTTTATAAGATATTTTATGTACTATGTAGAGTTAAAGGTTTATTTACCTTTCCAAGTATGGTTTATAGCCTTAACATAGTGGGGTACCGGGTACAGAGAATCGGATATCTCAGTCTGAATGTCGAGTATCGATGTCTCCTAACTAAGAGCGTGCATGAATAGCCAAAAGGATTGAAGCTCGTGGTTGGGTCTTGACAGGTAATTGGGCCAGTGGCTTTCAAGGTTGATGAACCCACATAATTGTGGCTCATCTAGCTGAGTAGAAATTAAAATATTCTTCCTTTTTCAATGAGTATATGTGGTAGTAGAGTATATGTGGTAGTATATGTTCTACACATTTTCAAATTTGGGTGCAAATCTAGTTTGATCCAATATCTATTCAATAATCTATGACATCCAAAGAGAACTTTGTTTGGTATTAAACATCCAACATTTAATGTCACAACAATTAATAATATCTTTTTCCAACGAAAAGACATTAATTAGGTCATTTCAAATTTCTTTAGCAAAATAATAATAAAGTTAATTTTGTCTATTCTCAAAAACCATTTAATGCCACATGTACATCATCATTAGTAAATCTACATTATCCCAAATCTCAAAATTAAGACCATTTGACCCAGCGCCATCAATGTGCCATATTTGTTAATTTATTGGCAAGTGAACCAATGTTTAAGTAGTATCTTGAAAAGTTTGAATATCATTTCTTAATAGATTTATGTCAGTTCAACTAATTGTTAAATTTGTATTAATTCAGACTAATGATATAAACATTGTTGTTCAAATTTTGTAAGAGATGAAATTAAAATCGAAAGTTTTCAAAAGTTTTGGGGATCAAACCTTAAGATCTTAAAGAAAGATGATGCATGTATTTGTATTTCATTTGGTATATTAGTTTAAGGTTTCTTGTGTTTTTTGTGAAGGTAATCATTGTATTGATGATAAGTTAGTTATTTTGGTTTTTACACATAGACACGAGTATAAGCGGTTTAGTATCTTGTCATCATTTATTTCTTTAGATTTTTTTTCATAATAAGTATAGGTTGCTTATGTTTCGTGCAATGTAATTTCTTATAATGGGTTTGTGTGGTGTTCCATACTTTTTGTATTCTTTTATCTTTATTTTTATTTGGAATAATATTTTTCATGTGATGGTAAATGATAGATGGACTTTGAGGTGTCACAATAACTTAAATGTCAAAGTTCATAATGATGTCTAACATGAATCTATTTGAAAAATTAAAATGGAAGCATAAAAGTATAGTAAATTAAAGTTGTGTTAATCAATCAGTGCAAAGATTCGTTGGACTTGGATTTCATGAACTAAACTCTATGTAATACTTTACACAAAATATTTGTAACATAACTAAGCCTTAGAAACAAGTTATAAGCCTATGTGTGAAAATAATAATCCCTTAGTTATTTTAACACAATATTTGCATTAAGAAAAAACTTTTAGGATGACCAAGAGATTATTATGTCTAAAACCAAACCTATAAGTTGTTCTATCATTGTTCAAGTTCTAAAGCAATATGAAGTGTTTACATACCACAAAATAACATATTATCCATAATACACATGAAGAACAAGGAAAAAACATGAGAGTCATAAAAGAAATTATATTCCATAAGAGAAAACTACATCAACTTTAGATATATTACATCATACCCCCGATGAATAGGAGATTTAGTTACTCCTACACATAAGTAGCACAAAAAATGGATCAAAAGAGTGGAATGGATGAAAATGGAAGTGATTCTTTAACTCCATGCATGCCTATGCTCTTCCCTTGTCTCTGGATGAGTTCCCTTTCCAAAAACTCCTCCATTTTTGTTAGCATTAGATGTTAGAAAATCCTATTAGACAAGTCTAACAAAAAAATAAATTTTGATGATAATAAAATTTATAATGAAACAAGAAAGAGAAGTCAGCATAATCATGTTCCAAGATAGCTAAAAAATTATTATAATATATTCTTAAATAAGCACTAGACATATAGGTTTGTTAGGTTAAATATCTGGTTAGGCAACCATGTTTCTTAATGTCAAAATATATATATATATATATATATATATATATATATATATATATATATATATATATATATATATATATATATATATATATATATTAGACTAGTGTTTATTCAATGAGTGAAAGCAAAGCCTAGCAAAAGTACAATTAGCATAAAGAAAATGAAGCTTGAAATCTAAAGCAAACATAAACAAATTGAAGCTTAGACAAACTCAAGTCAAGTACTAAAAAAGTCACAAGTTGTTAGACAACAAAGATTATCAAACACATTTAACAATGCATACTTAGTTCAATTTAGTCGACATTATCATTGACCAAACAAGTCAACATGATAAAACAAGGCATTAAACTACTACAAGCCGTAAACAAGTCAAAGCAAAACACTATATGAATCAATGCAGGTATACAATAACATTATATTAATATTTTAATTATAAGACTTTAATAGAAAAATAACTAGTAAAGCAAATACAAACATTAAATAAATTAAGTTCAGATAAACATGAAAGCCAATTAATCAAATCATGATGTAAGGATGAAGTTTGAATTGATAAAGAAATTTGAATGTCGAAATTATTGATCAAATTTATTAAAAGAATTGCAATGCAAGTCTATCTGAAGGTATTTTGACAAAAGAAAATTTAAAAGATGATTGAATATCTAAAAGGAAATTTTCTCTTATTGAAGCTTTACTAATGGTGTCAAATATTTATCAACCAATCAAAATAAATCATGCATGATGCTTGGTGACTGAGTAGAAATAATTTTACAAAATGATATTATATCCAATTAATTATCTACTTCTCTCATTTCTTCGTTTCTTTTAAATTAAACATCTCCGATATCTATCTAGTTTATCATCTATTTTATTAACTTGTATATTCTCTCTGCCAAACAAAGTGAATGTAACTGAAGTACTCATTGATTAAATCGATTTTATTATATAATTACGCATCATTTACATGTTCAATACATCAGTAGAAACTAATAAACAGGCGTCACAAACTGAAAGTAGAAATGATTTAAGAGATAAGCAATCTAGTCCCAGGAGAAATCAACCAATTGAATAACCAATATATCATGTAGGGAAAATGTTATCAAACCTAAGTTATAGCGGATAAAATTTCTCAGATTCATCTACTCAACGGAAAATTGGTTTATAACTATTGTCTCGACTAGACATAGCAGTACAACACGCAAGTCCAGCTCGCCAACCTCATCTAATTGAGAGAAAAATATATGGTACAACAACTTTTAATTCGTGGGGAATAATATTCCCCGGAAGAATGAAATTATCTGCGATTGTAAGGTGGTGGCATTGCATCCTTGTTCCCTCGTCTATCTAATGAAGAATAGTGATTGGACGAATGATGGCCATGCTCCCTGTGCCCACTCCCGTTGTTTCGGCTGTGGTGACTAACTTCATGACGATGATGACTAGCATTTTGATGATTTCCTGATGATTTGTATCCATGCCTCGAATGGTGATTTCTTTCATGATGATGTGATCCAGGATGATGATAGTCAATTTTTTGGTTAGAATTTGATTGCTGACGAGGACTGTACGCCCCACGTGGTGGGGGGTATTGTTGAGCAGTAGGGACAGCATTGTAAGGTGGGATTGCATCGTGTCCTGGGCGTGATTCATAACCATAGGAAGACACTGGTTGTCGATGACCATCTGGTGCGGGATTAGATTTAGGAGGTCCATTATGCGGGCGGTGGCGGTAACCAGTAGTGTCAACCTTTGCCTGTAAGGAATTGACAACGAGTCTATGTGCAGCATCTCCAAGCTCTCGACCAGAAATAGATCCTGGAGGGTTTTTCCTGAAATAAAAAACCGGACCACCACTCAGTTCTAGCCAACTAGATGGATTAAAGATGCATAGATATAGTAAATCATAAGTTTAAATGGGTGATTGGGAGGGAGGGAAGCGAAAGGGATTGTGTGACTAATGAGTTATATTAAATAGAAATAGAACAGAAAATTGGCAAAAATCAGAGAAACCCATGACGAAGTAAATCCCCTCAAATGGGATGAAGGCGAGAGGATTTGTGGTTTTTTATTTTTATTTATTAAAAAGTTTAATAAATATTTATAGAACATGAAATTTAAAAAGAAACTGTTAAGAAAAAAGATGTTTAATTTCGTAATTAATATAAAAATACTTTTGATAAGTTATTTATTTATTTATTTTCACTGTTTTATTTATCCACATTAAACTCTTTTACTTTATTTCTCTTATATTTTTTAGTTATTTACATTTCATTCCTCCTCGTTTCTTTGCTCCAAACTATTTCACATGTAATCAAAACAATGCATAAAACAAAGTCTTACCTCCAATTTTCAGCATGGTGTCTCCTACCTGAATCTTGATGCCATAAAACAGGATCAGGTTGTAGATCTCCAATTGTAACAATCTGTATACAAAGCACATAACTCCATTTTTCAAATACGTTACAGAATAAGTAGGTGAAACACGAGCAATGCTTTAAACAGATCAGTGTCTTTATGCGGCAAACGTTGAAATTGAAAATTAAAAAGGGAATGGGACTTGGAAATTAGAGGGTATAAATACGAAGCTACTAAATTTGATACCTTTTTTGGAAATTTAACTCCTTGTGGTGGTCGGGTAATGTGTTCATGTGCATCTGGCAGTCTATATATTGCACATCTGAGCAACAAGGGGCAGATAAGATAAATCATAGCAAGTTTCACCGTAAATGGTGTCCTGACGAAATTATATCCAGTATCGAGAGACTTACATAACATGATTGTCCGCGATATCTTCCATGCTTGCAATAGAAGACCTAAAGATAGGAGGGCAAGGTTCTCCACCACATAAGGATATGTAACCATTCATTCCACCACTGCATGCATTCCTAAATAACATCAGAAAATAGTCCAGCAAGATATTAAAATTTCAAATTTGAATATACGTGTGTGTGTGTGTATGAAAATTTCAAATTTGAATAATATATGAAAATCTCAAATTTGAAAAAAGTTTACAAACTTGACAGTTTCATGCATTTGAAAACTGCTGTGAACTTCTATAGCAGCCTGTAGTGTGCTTGTCTTTGGGAAAAAAAAAATCATTAACTTTTCAAACTTTGCTACTCCAAGATAACATCCTCCCTCAAAGTCTACAGCAAGTCCCACTCTAATCATCACAATATTTTAGTATGTTTTCCCGCAACAATGTGCCATATCTAAGCATTTAAGTACCTAATCATAGAGTAGTACTAATTCCAGTCCAGCACTGACACAAATGACAAAACGTCAGCAATGGGCATAAATGGACTTGAAATTAGTACTATGGTTACTCCCTTTAACAACAAGCTTTTAAGGTAGGATTTCCCAAGTTGATGGCTGCTAATCAGTTAGTTGTCAGTGTCTCAAAAAGGGTTAGCGATAATGGTTTCTGATTGGTGAAGGATTCTGAAAGGAAACCACAGTAATAAGTAATGAAATAAGAAGAAAAAGGAATAAAGAAAGGATCACTAATCCGGTTTCATTGAAATCAAGGCAAATACAGAGGAATAATCCTACTGCCGAGTGCTAAGCTCCTCATGAGACCTAAAAGGTACTCTCCACTATTGATTTTGTCCAAAAACAGAATGTCCACACACACACCCCTCTGACACTATAAAGGCACAAACGGAAAACCTCACAAAAAAGGCAATCTTCTAAGATCCTCCAATTCCTCTCTCCCTAACTAATTTGCTACTAATTTGTGTCCACCTCAGCCCCCTTTCTTTTTCTCCTAATACAAACTTGTCCCCATTTCCTTTGCTCCTTCATTTCTTGGCCCAACATTTTTTGGCTGTATCAATACAGCCCTCTTGAAAGATAGTCTTGTCCTCAAGACTAAGGGTTGGGAATTGGGTCTTCATTGACATCTCATCCTCCCATGTTGCTTCTTCTACTGTTTTTCCCAGCCAATGCACCAGCCATTGGTTAACCCTTTCTCCCTCCTTGAGTATGCTTCGAGCAGCCAACACATTTTAAGGTAGTAACATATCTGATTGGTCCTCTTCCAGCTCTGTTGGCAGTCCTTCTGCTGTTTATACTCTCCAATGGCCTTCTAGAGCAAAGAAACATGAAACACAGGGTGTATTTTCGAATTTGGTGGTAATTGCAGCCGATAAGCTACTTCTCCAACCCTTTCAATGACTACAAAAAGTCCATAGTACCTTGCGCTAAGCTTAGGACTGATACAAGATATAACATAGTTTTGCCTGTGAGGTTTCAGTTTAAGAAACACCATGTCCCCTGCAGCCTGAAAAATTCCCTCCAAAACGCACTTATAAATGTTGGGTCTCTGTCACTTACCATTGACTTGGTACCCCATGTAAACGAACCACTTCTCTGATAAAAATCTCAACAATACTCTTAGCAGTATATGGATGTTTTAATGGAATGAAATGACTATATTTTGTAAGTCTCTCAAACACCACCAATACAGTATCAAAACCCTTTGATTTTGGCAAGCTTGTAATAAAGTCTAGGCTTATGTCCTCCCATACCTGTTCCGGAATTGGCATCGGTGGTAACAATCCTCCTAGCGCAACAGTTACATATTTCTGGCATTGACATGTGTCGCACTCTTGAACAAATTTCATGATATCCCCCTTCATTCCCTTCCAGTATAAGTTCGTTGTAGCCCTCCTATACGTCCGGTAGAAGCCAGAATGTCCTGATTGGGGACACATATGCAACACTTTCAACAATTTGGGAATCCAAGATAATTGAGACGAAATAACTAACATGCCTTTATACTACAGTACACCTCGTTGATAACTGAACCCTGCATACTTACCCTCAACTATTCTCTCTTTCAGTGTGTAATGATCTCCAACAACTCCCCATCCTTATGCACCTCATCCACTACCGCAAGATAATCCATCCAGATTGGCTCAGTTACAACTTTTCTTAACTCTACCGCATCCTTACTTCGAGACAGGGCATCGACACCTTTGTTTTCACATCCCGACTTATAAACTATTTTGAAGTTATACCCTAATAATTTGGCCACCCAATTTTGTTGGCTACCTGTTGTGCTGCGCTGCTGCAAAAGTTTTTTAAGGCTTCTCTAATCAGAAAAAACCTTAAATTTTCACCCAAGCAAATATGTTCTCCAATGTTGGATGGATAGAGCTAACGCCATCAACTCTTTCTCATACGCTAACTTGGAAAGATTCTTGGGGCCTAAAGACTTGTTGCAGTAAGCGATAGGTTGTCTACCCTGCATCAAGATGGCCCCAACACTAGTACCTGATGCATCACACTCAAGTTCGAATTCCTTCTCAAAGTTAGGCAAACATAGACACGGAGCAGTTGTTATCAATCTCTTCAACTCATCAAAAGCCTTTTAGGCATCTTCATTCCATCTAAAATTATCTCTTAGTTAGTTTAATTAAGGGGCGCGCAATGTTACCATAGTTCTGCACAAATTTCTTGTAATAACTTGTGAGGTCTAAGAAGCCCCTCACCCCTTTGACATTCTTCAGCACAAGCTAATCTGTCACACTTCAAACATTTTCAGGATCTACAGAAACTCCTTTCTCTGATATCACATGCCCCAAGTAGTTAACATTGCTCCTCCCAAAACTATAGTTCTCTTTATTTGCAAATAAAACATTCTCCCTTAACAGCTGGAGTACCTTCGTGAGATTTGAAAGATGTTCTTCCCAATCTTTTCTATAAATCAGTATGTCATCAAAAAATACCAAGACTCCCTTCCTCAGCATCTTCTTAAAAACTTCATTCATTAAAGCTTAAAATGTTGATGGAGCGTTCATGAGTCTGCAAGGCATTACCAGATACTCTTATTGTCCCTCATGGGTTCAGAAGGACGTCTTCTCTATGTTTTGCTCCCTCATCCTGACTTGATGGTACCTTGAAGTGAGATCTAACTTTGAAATACTTAGCTCCATGCAACTCGTCCAAGAGCTCTTCAATTACCGGGATTGGGAACTTGTCAGGTATTGTCCCCTTGTTCAATGCCTTATAGTCCACACACATGCACCAATGAATGTTTTTCTTTTTCACCAAGATTACAAGACTAGAAAATGCACTCTAACTATGCTGACATGCCCCACAACTAGGAATGAATGAACCTGATTCTCTATCTCATTTTTTTGGTGAAAAACGTAACGGTAAGGCCTCACGTTAACTGGTGCACTCCCTGGAAGTAGGGTGATGCAATGCTCCTTCTAGCATTTTGGAGATAGGCCTTTTCGTTCCTTGAACACATCTCCATATTGACCCAACATCTGTTTTAATCCTTCCAACAAAATTTGACTTGCTTCTTCTTTCTTAGCCTCCCCTTCGATTTCAAACTTGCAGAGATTAGAACTCAAGGATTCACTCTGCTTTGTCCCTCTAAGCACTTTAATCCCTTGGGCAAAATTAATCTTCATGATTTGCTTCTTCCAATCTACCCACATTTCTCCTCATGACTCCAGCCATGCCATGCCATGGATAAGATCAATATCATCAAGTTCGAATGAAAACAATCCGCTATGAACTCCACTATCTCCAGAACAATCTTCAACCCTCAACAAACCCCTGTTATTTTTGTTTGATGCCCATCTCCCATCAGTATACACATCCTCTGTGTGTTCTTCCATCCCCATAACATTGCTTTCACTAACCTTCGCAAAACGAAGTTATGTGACACTCTTGAATCTATCAGGATGAGGAGAGGTATTCCTTTGATCATGCCTTTTAGTTTCATTTTTCTGGGTGCATCTTGAGTCTCTTTCTCCAGCACGTAGAGACTGATGGCACCGCAAACTCCATCGACTTCCTCTGTTTCACCCACGTTGTCGCTCTTTAGGGTTTCTTCTTCATCTTCAAACTCGACCTAAATCTCATTCTCAACCACTATGGCCCTCAATTGTTTGATTGGACATTGATGAGTTGGCCCATACAGCCCACCACACTTGAAACAGAGCCCTTTCTTTTTCTTATCCACCAAATCCTAATAGGATAAGTGACGCACGCACCTCTCACGTGCTCCCCTTGACCCCTTGTCATTTGCACCACCCTTCTAGTTTGGGCCTGACCCATTACTCCATCCATTAGTTCCATACCCTTTCTGACCCACTCGTCCCATTATGTTGGATCTAGTTTTGTGACCCAAATTATCACCTCCTATAACATGCGTCTCACTTCGTCTCTGCCACCCTCTGTTTCACCCTGAAACTTCCTAGTCAATGGCACGAGTAACATTCATCAAATGTCCTCTGGTTAGAGGATTCGTGATATGTAAACTTTGCTCCTTAGCTCAAACCTCCTCCCTCAGCCCATGGGTAAAGTACGAGAAGTATTACTCATCATGGAGTTTTGGAATTTGAGTGATCAAACATTCAAATCGTCCAATATACTCATCCATGCTCCCTATTTGCTTCAACGCCGTCAATTGATCATATACGCTCCCATCCCCATTCCTCCGAAAAAGTTCAAGCAACTCCTTCAAATTATGCCATGACAAAACATAATAATCATTTAAAAAAGAGTTGAAAAAGTGGATTGTCCCTCCTTCCATACACAAATGAGCCAATCTCACTTTCACCATCTTGCTGGTCTCCTGAACCTTGAAATAAATCTCCGCTCTTGAAATCCATCCAACAGGACCTTCGCCATTGAACATTGGTAACTCGATCCTTTTTACCAATTGTCGAAACTCCGCTAGAGCATCTCCTTCTAAGGAAGTCAAGCTTGCTCCTGCCTTGGTGTTTTCCTTGGGCTGTTTTTTTGTTTCCCACCGAACCTTCATCCTCTTCATTAATCCTCTTCTCTAAACTCCCCGTCATCAACTCCATCATTTTTGTTTGATTTTCTGCAGCTTCTTTTCTCATCTCTTCTAGTGCTGAATGATTCTAAGATGCTTGTAAACGCAACTCTTCCACGATCGCTTTCATTCGAGTAACTTCTTCCACATACCCTACCTGATCCTCCATAGTTCCCGAAATCACTGGTTCTCCTTGCTTTCTCGAGTGATAACCATTCACCCCTCGAATGAAGTATCCGATAGGTCAGACCAGAAATGATAGCAAACCACAGTAATAAGTAATGAAATAAGAAGAAAAAGGAATAAAGAAAGGATGATTGATCCTGTTTCATTGAAATCAAAGCAAATACAGAAGGAATAATCATATTGCCCAAAGCTAAGCTCCTCAAGTGACCCAAAAGGTACTCTCCACTATTGATTTTGTCCAAAAGCAGAATGTCCACACACACACTCCTCTAACACTATAAAGACAAACGAAAAACCTCACAAAAAGGGAAATCTTTGAAGATCCTCCAATTTCTCTGTGCCTAACTAATCTGCTACTAATTTGTGTCCACCTCAACCCCCTTTCTTTTTCTCCTAACATAAACTTGTCCCCATTTCCTTTGCTCCTTCATTTCTTGGCCCAACATATTTTTTGGTTGTATCAGGTTCTAACAAACAAGGAAATTGGGTGAAATTACACCAAGTGTTGTTAGCGAAAGTCATCAAGAAATCAACTCTTTGAGGTGGTGACCTGATTCGGATTCGGTATATACAGTGTCAGAGCCTCAAATCAAATAATATGGGATGCTGGATAGGTAGAGTATTGAAGTGTTTGGTTATCCTCCCTTACTTTCTTAGTTGTTAGGTGGGTTTGAAGTGCTTCAATGCTAATCACAATCTTGCACATTATTTTGTTTCACTACGGTTTTTAATGTCTCATATGTGTATACCATCTTCAAGCTTAATTTTAAATTAAAAAATAAGAGATCCCTAATGAGCCGTTCTGCATTACTTTCTCCTTAAACTACATATGCATACTCCACAAGTTCACAAATCATATATTATGGCTTGCAATGTCATAATGAAACTCATGGCCATAAATAATGCCCATCAGATGCAACAAATCCACTACTACGATCAGAAGGAAATTTTGTTAAAACCTTATCATCATCAAAAAATATGGTTGGGAAATTGCACTTGAGATTGAAACTGTAAAATAATTCTTGAGGGCTTAATTGATCCCTCTCGTAATCTTCTATTTATAAGAATAAATTGATATAAAAGTACATGATAATTAGGGTAATCCTAGAGATAATATAATCATGATAAATAAGATAACCCTAGATACAATATAATCATGATAAATAGGGTAACCCTTGACACAATATAAGCATGATAAATAGGATAAATATCCTAACAATTTCAAACCATCAATACCAACCTTTCTTTCGGATTGATTCTTTCCTTCAAAACAGCCCGTTCGCTGTCTGACATGTTTTTACACTTGTTGCCGAGTGTGGTTATGCAAGCAGATAGAGGATGACAAGAATTCACAAAGAGCAAGTCGAACATTGTAGCATTCCTTCGCTTTTCCTCAGGCTTTTAATTTTTTAATAGAAATAGGATATGGAGAAAATTAGTAAACATCGGGAAGGGGTGAGAGTTGGGAACGGCAAATTGGACCAAATGTGAATTTAAATTCAGAGAACAGAGACATACTGTTAAAAAGTTTTCAATCTTTTGAACTTCTGCCAGAAGGCGCCCTTCATCAATAAAAGGCAACTTAGCAATACCCTGCAAAGAGGAAGGATGGTATTGTATGAGCTATGATGCAACCATGTATAGAAAACACAGAAGAAAAAGGCAAGGTGTAAATCAGGATTGGACCTGCCAAGCATAGCGTTTTCCATTCATGTCCACTTCAAAGTCTGAGACATAACACTGATATTAAACGGGGAACAATATTCATAATATAGTGGAACTTCTAAAACTTAAATTAATATCCCAATTTGTTAAAGACATACCAATTGGATAAAAATCAATGATTGGTGAGTTTGGATCTGTCATAAGTCTCCTATATGGCTCAGGAAGAGCATGAGAACTGCAGATATCACAGCTCCAATGTTACACTAAGTGAATTTAGGAAGCTACAACTCCTTACAAAAATAAGTTGTGCAACAAGCAAACCTTGCAGCAGGAAAGACTCCTAAAAGCTGGTCAAATGGTTTGAATGGAGTACCCAGCTTAAAGCTAATATCAAGTTCACCAAGGCCATTGAGATCAGACGCAAAGGGGGCATAGTGATAAGGATAAAACCTGTTGTAATAAAAATTTAATTAAAACTAATAAAATAAGTCATGCAATACTTGTAGATCGAATCTGGACACTGGATGAAGAAAACATATAAAATTCACAGGCATGCATGAATAACAAGTTGAGAGTCATGCTCAATCCAAATATTAGTCCATCCCTTCAAGAATGCAACTTCCATAGCCAGAATCACACGCACCACCTCGACATATAAAGCATTATGAACAACAACATATGAAAAGAAATAACCCACAACGGAAGCATGTTTATCTCTAAAAGTACCCCACAAAATATATGAATACAATATATACACTAGTAACGTTAAGTTTTCTAAAATCACAAGTTTACCAAACAAAGCACTTTGTCCAACCAGTGCTAACATCTCCAACATTTTTTCTTATAAACATTCCACCACTGGCTGAAATTTATTGAAAATTACTAAATCAGGACAACCTCATTAAATGAGAAGAGATTTACTAAAAGTTTATTTCTGATAAATTTCAGTCAATAGAAAAGTGTTCAAAAAAATGTGTTGTAATAATTTCTCTTGACCAATTGTAGTTCGTAGACTACGAATCACAATTTTTCATTTAAAATCAGACATCTCTATCTCTAAAAAGATGTGTGTGCTTGACATTTTAGACAAAAGTAGGATGCTAAATTGGAAGCCAGCCAATACTTTACGGATCTGAACATTCCATATTTAGAACCAGGTAGATACAATTGTTTGAAATCTCACTTCGCCTAAAAATATGACCACATCATACTATATAAATAGTTGCAAACTTCACCGTAAAATCCTATTTCCAATATTGAATTAAACTTAAAATCTACTTTCTAAGATAATATCAAAGCCTACTGAAATAAGATTTGTTAGATCAATTGTGTCAACTACTATTAGACAATCCATAAATATTTATTTCCATGCTCAAGATGTTCCATCATTGAAAAGCTGTATAGATCTCACATTAATTGGAAACATGATCAAATTATGGAATACAATAGAGTGCAAACCTCACATTATAAGTCAATTTGTGAGGTTGAGTTAGACTTAAAAATTATTGTCTAAGAACAAAAATAAAAGCCCCATCTCTTCCCTAGAACCATGTAGATATACAAAGAGCTAATATCCCCAACACTAATCCTAACAAAGCATACACCTACTTCAACGTACGTTAGCCTCTTCATTTCTAGTAAAACCATTAAGGTCAATCCAGATAGACAACGACATAGACAATGACCCCCTGTTAGGAAGATTTAAGTGAAGAGGAATAGATATACGACAAGGGATCATTACCATCGAATAGACCATAATCATGTGATAGTCTAACAGTAATTAGTTGCAAAATAGGGGTATAAAGAAAATTGAATAGACTGAAAAGGAGACAAGAGGCAACAAAAATTGCAAGGGCACCATTGGGGGAGCACTAGTTTTTCAAGCAAGAGTGTACAGTTTTTGTTTCGGTTGTCCTCTATTCTGCCACCACCCTGATCTGGGTCAGGACATAAGAGTTTCCAATGATTATATTCTGTAATCCATCTGAACCAGTCTCTAACATAATATCAAGAATTGGTCAGAGGGACTTCAAACACTGATACCCAGATTCATCACAAATATTAAAGTACTGTGGTCAAGAAACTGCAACAGAACAGGGAAGAACGGGCCAGGAACAGGTTATTTGCAACCATCACGCATTGCATAATTTAAGGTTTCAACCAAATAAGAGTTAAAATTCAGCAATCAACACTCAGATTTGGGTCATCAGATATTTGGTGAATGGGAGGAAAGAGAAATCAACTCAAGTGCCATATTAAAGGTAAAAGAAACCCAACATAATTTAAGATTCATACAGTTCTTCAGAAAGAACTAGAAAAGGAACTGACCAATTCCAAGAACAAACACCTTCATAATAATAGTGCATCACCCAACATAGGCCTTCAGTATATTTCAAGACCTAAACAATAGACTGCAATAAGAAAACCTTGACCTCCATATGAACCAAAATTAGTAACACTTCAATTCATTAACTTACAACATCTTTCCGTATAGCTTCAAGTTCCTCAGGAGTTTTAGCAGAGAACTTTTCCTCATAATACCTCTCTTTCCAGCCCGGTTCTCCCAACTTAATCTGTTGAAAACAGAAATATAAGATAAAATGAAGTGAAACAATTTTAAAAGAAAAAAGAGAAAGAACTTTCTACAAACAAAAAATGTAGTATAAGAGTCGCTATTGCAAGCTCTATAAATGGATGGGTGTCAAAATTCTCAAAATAAAGCCAGTAATAACCCAGATACAAAAGGAATTTAGAAGGTTTTGAACGTAATGAATCCCCCAAAAAAACATAGTTTGGCGCTATAAGATAAGGTTAGCGCAATTGTGTGCTAAGAGGTCATAACTTTCACTTTTTATAGGTCACATGGCAACAACTCCAATCATTCTCTCCAGCATACATGAGTAATCGTTCCAAGAGAATCAACACTTTCAGATAAAAAATTACAAATGGATAATCCTTCTGAGGCATGGACTTTAAATTCAACACTCGTTCTTTGGAAGTAAAGAATATGCAGATCCATAATTTAAAAAATTAATAGAGATCAAAGGCTCAGTTAATTTTCTTGAGTTTTATTTTATTTTTTATATATAGAAGGTTCATCAAGGACTCAACTGCAAAAAAACTCTAAAAGTAGGGGGAAAACATGAACACTGTATAATAACAGTGATAAAACTGATCCATTTCAGTTTTTTATATCAGTTTAACTATTAAATAGTTCCTTCCATTTATTTTCCTTAATAGAAAATTTAAGTCATCAGCATCAGCATAAACTACAATCTGAGATGCTAACAAACTTCCAAAATTTCCTCAGCCTAAATTATAGTTTCTACACTGTCAAACCAATTATACTTGCAAACAAAAGGGACTAATCCCCACAACCCCCATAATGGTTGTCCAATTGGAATTCATATCATGAATCGAAAGATTTATTTTCCAAATCATGAATGGAACATTATGAGAGTTTCGGCAATTAACATTTTAATATCCCAAAAAACTCAAGTTTCTCAACATAAATAATAGATTCTACGCAGGGAAAATAAATAATTACCAACAACAGAGACTTATCAGAACAACCTACCAACCAAGATTGTCAAATTGCAATTCATATTGCAAATGGAAAGATACATTTTCGAATCATCACTTGAAACCTTATAGTGAAACGTAAGATTCGTGATCAATACTAAAAAATGTCATAACAAATATTTAAAAAAAAAATTATTAGTATTTTAAAGTGAAATAACGCTCTACACAGCTAATAAAGTGAGAATAAACTTCATAATAATGGAGAAAAGACTACAGGAGCGTTTACTTGTACTATTGTTTCTAGTTTTCACTTTTCTATGACAAGAATGCCACCTTGCTTGTAATATGTTTCCTGCTTTCAAATATTAGTAAAGGAAACAAAGAAAACCAAAAAAGTTGTTTTCAGTGTTTTCTGATATTTGCAAACAGAAAACATTTTGAAAACAAGATAAGAGTTTTGTAATTTGACAGTTAAAATAGAAAATGAAAACAGGAAACACCCACAGATAATCCAAACTCGGCTCCACAACACATAAAAATGTTAAAAAAGGCAAATATAATTTAAACAGGATATGAATAATACAATATTCACGCAATTCTAATTATCTTGATCCCCACTAACAATAGGTGGATATGGGAAAATTACTGCAATGTAATTTAATCCTTAAGGTTTAATCAAATATTGACAGGCAAGACAATATACATACTACTTGTTACTTAGAAATAAAATTAAAACCACAAGTAAAAATGCAAGGGAAAACTAAACTACTAAACAAAAAAGATAAGAACTTACCTTGTCCTCACCAGCATTTTTGGAGTTGAATACATCAGATTTCTCACGAAGTATCTCCTTCAATTTTGTTTTCAGTTCATCTTTATTATCATGAACCTGAAAGATAAAAGAATACCAAACTCAATCAGACAATGGAGGAGATAATCGGATCATTGTAAAAGTCCTAAGCTTAACAATGAAAAGATAATAAAGTGCATCTAATTCCTTGCCAGGCTCATACCCAGTAATAGGTTAGCCCATATATTAGTTCTAAAGAATGCCTCTCCTGAAGCAGGAAAACGTACTTCAATTTCAAGACTATTCTCAGCTTCAACAATAGCTGCAGCAACACTTGCTCGTGAAGATAACCTAGCAACTTTCTGAGGCCTCTCAAAGGCTTCTTTTCGGTCTTTTCTAACTGATGTACGAAAATTAGAATGCCTAGATTGTTGGAACGGTGAAGGAGTTGGAGCCGAAGCAAGACGAGAACCATGGAATTGTGAAACTGCTACTAAAGAGTCTGGTTGAAATCGAGGCCCAGCATCATCTCCCCTTCTTGCTTGGGCCTTTCCACGCTTTATTCTCTCCGTTTGTCGCTGAAAGGAGAAAAAGATATACAGAACAAGAAACACTTCAGAATACACTTGAACATCTATAACTAAGGAAATAAAACATGTAGGCCTATAAATGTTTAATATCTCTCACTCCTCAATATTATGACTAAAGTTGAGCTGTCACACTTCCTTAATTGTGTGACATATAGACAGCGGGTATAAGCACTAATTGATTATCTCTCTCTATCTCTATCCAATCCTTGAAGGAGAAAGAAAGAGAGGCAACTAAACAGACCTGGTGTAATTGAGCTCTTTTCTGGAATATTTTATCTTCATAAGATCCAATAGCCTGTATGAAGTGCTCCACCCTGCTCAAATTTATCTGAAAAAAGGCAGTAAAGAAAAAAGACAAATTATAAATAAACACAATTTAGATGTAAAGAGGCATACCATATCACACAAATCATCCAAGTTACCATCACATACCGTGCTTCCATTGGTTAAATAACCACCAAACTCCCTAAATTCTTTCTTGTATACGGCAATCAGCAAGTTAATTGCACCCTAGGTAAAAAAATTCAAATTCCCAACAAATAGATCAGTTACACATTCTTAACCACCATATAAAACATTACACGTACAATTAGATAATATAAAACCTATATCATAACACCATAGTTACTGCCACACAACAAAAATTAAGAAATTAATGTGGATGCTAAAGATTAGGAATTCTATCCGCCTTAACATTTAGACCATTCTTGAAAATTCTTATCCATTTCTTTGCACAAAAAATATTACAGTGAGGTAATGCTATGATTATTTTTGTCTTAATTGATCAACTCAAATAGAACAACTGAAGTTTGAACCACAGATTACACTTTCTAAAGATTGTATCAATAAACACATTGGAGAGGTCATATTGACATGACAGCACCCTGTGGCTTGCTTCATTCTAGACTGCGAAATCCTGCATAACCACTCACACGCTTTGAATTAAGTTTAATTTCAGGAAAAGAAAAAGGGTTTTGATATTTTATTAATGCTTCAACCCAAAGCAATTTATTCTTGTTCAACCTAAGAATTTAAGCTTTCTCGATAGTTAGTGCCTTGTTATTTAGACAAAAGAAGCCTGTGATTTCCAAAATTGACCCAAATTTTTTAAATTAGCAACCAAAGTCCAAATAGGGGGAAAAACAGCACCCCTATATGTCCAGTCAGGCTAAGTCAAGGAAAAATCGATAATTAATTCTTACAAAATAGACGACCAGTCCTGAAATTTGATTCAAACCAAATATATAGAAAATAAGGGAGAGGAAGAGAGATAACAAGAGTATCTATAATGCCAAACCTCACGAATCTCTAGTGTAGGCATATGAGGTAGGAAATCATTGCCGACAAAGAAACACATGAAGATAAAATCATCAACAATGCATTCAAAATCAATCTTGAATGGAGGATTAGGTATTCTCATCTCATACTCCAGATATTCTCTCAGAGTCCAAATATTCAGGAACTACAAAAGAAAAAACAATGATATATAAATATAGGAAGTAGGAATTAAGTGCTAAAGTACCAAAATTATGTTGTCATATTCAATAACTTTATGAATGTATGAATTTCAAATAGAACCCAGACCTGGAATGGTTTTTTGGCCACAACAGCCTCTCCCTTTTCATCAAAGTCTCCTGCCTTCCTTTTTGCCTTTCCTTCACAGTTTGCTGCAAAATGACCCATCTGACCGCAGAGGAAGCATTTGTCTTGTCCAGGAGTAAATACAATCTGCATAAACACATTATTTACCAAGAATTCAATCATAAAATCTAATGGAAAGAAGCCAAAACAATTGCATGAAATTTTATCAATCATTCGCCACTGTCTGCATCATGTATCTATTGAACTCCCTAATAATCTCTAATTCAGGGACAAAGAAAAACTCATTAGACACAAACCTCTCTAAGAATTGAAAAATGAATTTCATGGGTAGCCAATGCCAACATTATCAAATCAGCATCCTGACATCAGAACACCAAATGAAAAAAATAAGGTAATTACATTCATGATAAATAAAGCAAAGAAGACACCAAGTGAAAGTAAAAAAAAAAAGGATTTTCTTTTTTGAATTAACTAAATCAAAGATGAATTTAGAAGAGTAATAAGGTGGAAGTAAGATATATACCAAACCATACAGGCAATGTCGTGTATTTGGATCATAACCTTTAAGATTTCTTTGCAGACGGATATAGGACATAATCTTATGCTCCCCTTCACCAGGAACATTTGCATCAGAGAGGATAACCTTCAGTCACACACAAACCATAACATTAGATTAGATCCTTCTATCGAATAAGACACATTAGCTACAGTCACACAGTTTATATAAAATGAACTCTCTATACCTTAATATTTTTCCAACCAGGGTCATTGTTCAACCTAAGATGAACATAGTACTGAAGTGCAATTGACAAGACATCCATAAACTCAGTTCCAGGAGTAATGACATTTGAATCAAAAGTCTGTGACTCTTCTTTAGGAGGAAGCTTTCTGCCCTCCTTCTCAAATTCTTCCCTTAACCTTGCTTCTTCAGCAGCCTAAACACGAGAGAAAAGAAGGCAAATATGGGCAAAATTCATATCTAGCTTGTCAAATATTTCACCAGTATCGTGAGACACCAACAACATTAACCACAAACGAAGTAAAGAAAGCAAAAAACACTAGCAGTATCACCCTAGACTGTTTCAACAGAACTTATATTTTATCACAACACTATCTCCCACTTAAAAAAAAATTTACCAGTAGATGTAAGCCACAAAATTAAAGCAAAAACAAAAGTGCATAGATAAGTGGATAAATACTCAAGACCAAGGCCAGAGCATTCATTATCTACAATTTCTATCAGTAATCAGACAACCCCAAAGTTCAAGCATTTATTTACCAACCAACAAGCATTGCATGACATTGATTCAACTAAATTATTGATAACAAACAAAGAGTGCAAACAATGTTTCAATAGTAGATCGTGGAAAACAGAAGAGAACAAACAATCTGCCAAATCATATAGCAGCTGCATTGCAGGCATATTGCGGATCACAAGATGGTTGAAATATAAAGTTTTACTCAAACAAAAATAAAACACATAAATTTTGGCATTATATTAACTCAAAAGTTTAATTTGCTGAAGACTTGTCAGGGGTGACAAGAGGATGCACGACACATGCCACAACCACAACAATGATGGTGGTCATAATACCGGACGGAGTTGCAATCGGCTATTTAACAACAGAGTGTGTAAGTTCATACAAAGTCCACAACAATTGCAGAATAGAGATGTAAATTTCACGCAACAATTTATACAATACTTTTTGCCCCTTTCTCTCTTTCACATTAGTTATTACATCTTGTACTTCTCTGTTTTCTCTGTTCCGCCCTCTTAGTTATAATTTTTTGTACAGTTTGTTGTCCAAATAACATTTTTCTACTAGATACCAAGAAACACAAACGACTGATGTCTATAACGCTTCTCGAAGCGTCCAAAAGCACACAACACCAAATGGGTGTTAAAAAATATATGCACAAAAACATACCGCATCAGAAGCATCTTTCGCAGACCTAAACCTCCTAGACCGTTGCTGGTTCATTTTTGCCCTCGGCGCTACACCGTCTACGAGTCGAACCAAACAAAAACAAATAAGCCTCAACAGTAACTAAGGTAGCGCAATAACAAACACAAAAATCACAAGAAACAGACACACACCAATAGCCATGTAGAGCAGCTTCCGAGGCCGCACAATGACGAATAGCCTATCAATGTAGTCGAACATGCACTCAAACACCTCATCAAACGACGTCGGAGAGGGCTGCATACAAACAAACAACGCGTATTCGTACACATTCAAAATCTTGAAATTTAAACAATGATATTAATTACTTAAGTTCGGAAGAGAAAATAGCGAGATTAAGAAATGTTACCCTATCCTCGGGGTGAAAGCACGGATGAATGATGCCGTTCATATCGAGGTAAAGATTATCGTACTCGATGTTGTTAGGATTCTTCTCGCTCGTATCGACCGGGATCTTAACGCCGTCAATGACGACCGGTTCCTCTTCAATTGCGTCCACGACCACCATTGGATATTTCTCCGCCAACCATCGATAGAACGCAGGGACACCCATCGTTCAGTCGCGAACTCAGATTCAGTTCGCCGAAACCGAAAACCCTTTTTATCCAATCCAGCTCACTATTCTCTCAAGTCTAAACGGAGAAGAAGAATATGCGAAATAAGCTAACTTTGATTCCAGAGCGCGGGCGCTGCTCCTTCTTCTTGAGCTACTACACTCTCTCGCGCGTGTTGGATTGCTAGGGCAAAGAATCCGACCGAAGGAATAGACGATAATACCCTTTGCAAAATTCGTTATGTATTGATGCTTTTCCATGATATTTTGAGTGCTTTTTAGTCTTTCTGCGCTTCACAGATTGGCAAGTTTTTATTACCTCCAACCCTTTTTTTTTCCATGTTAGAAAACATAACAACATCATTGTTATTTTATTTATTAACAAATATCAACTCCTTTCATTCCAATTTTTTTCCATCTTAAAAAACAAAATAACATTTATTTTATTTCTTAATAAATATAAATTATTTTTCTCATTTATATTTTTAAGGTTATTCTTGTAATTTGGTATTGTTTTCAACGAAACATAATAACACTTCCATCATATTGATATTTCATCGTTCCATGTCTTCTATATTTTGTCTTTTGTTACAATATTTCAATTTTCACTTTCTAACAACTTGTTGGATGCCAAAATATTATTTTCGTCCTTGTGTTCTTTATAACTCTCACTTTCGTCTTTTATATTTTAAAATATAAATTTTTATCCTTCCTATTATAAATGTTAACCAAAGTTGTCTTTTTATTGGTTTTAAATTAATTCCATTAATATTTTAAAATTTACTTTAGTAACTATTAAAAGTTGACACAATATTCAAATTAATTTCATTGGTATTTTTAATTTTATTTTTCAATTAAATTACTAAAACTGTTTATCTTAGCTGTTTAAAAATTTGTTTTGTATCTTTCACCCATTCTTTTTTCCACTTCTATCTATCTTTATGTCTCAATAAATTGGAGATCTACACTTCTTTTTATAATTATTTTTTCTTTTTCTTTTAATCTTCCATTCAGTGCTTTAAGTTACCAACTACTTTAAGTTACCAACCACTGTGGATGGTGGAAGGAAGAGAGGAAGAGTTCATTTGAGTAGATAAATACTTTGGATTAAATTATTTGAGTGGAAATACAAGAAAAAAAATTACAGGTATCAACTGTAAATGGAAAATTCAATTTGAATTTGAATTATCAGTATTATGTGAATTATAATATAAGAAATATATATGATTTTTAAAATCTAATGTCATCTACGTTGAAAGATTATATTTGGTTGAACACTGAGTCTCACTGTGAGAATCATTAAAAACGCACTCAAACCCCTCTGAACGGACGTTAGGTGTCAAGCGACGAGAATCCGAAAATCAGATAGTGGAAGGCAGGTGTCGACAGATGAACGGACGTTCGTTTGACGTGGGAAGCAAAAACTGAGTTTTTGAAAGTTTACGTCACACTCTCTCCATGCACCTTCTTCTCCAAACTCTGATATTCTCAAATTCTCCTCCTTCTCACTAAAAGCTCTCACTACGAAATCTCACCATTCCTCTTCTCCGATCTCCGTTCACGCATCGTAGAAGCACTTCCGGCGTCCAGAACTTCAGTTTGAACCGATCGGTTTTGAGTTCTGAACTGGTAAGTTCTGAACTGGTAAGTTCTTCTTGTCCTTAGTCGTTCGTTATCTGATACATGTAAACCAAGTTCTGGTTGCATGATTTCATCTTGTCTAAGCCATTGTTGGTCTTCTGTTGTTTGGTTTAGTTTGAAGAATTGTTGAACGTGAGGGTAGAAGGAATTGTAGACAGGCGAACCTTAAATTTTGTCTCTAGGAACGTTCGTTCATGCTTAGAGGTAAGGGAAGCTTATTTAATTTAATTTGTATGATTATGTGTGTTGCATGAACGTTCGTTGACTTGACTGAATTAATATATGATTGTTGATATGTTTGGATTGTATGAAGTACGAAAATTGATTATGATATGAATGTATAAAGTTATGAAACTATGTGTTAAGAAAGGAGTTGAGTATAAATGAATTATGGATATGAAATTTCCCTATGATAGTGTACGTTCGTCACTGAACGGTCATTGACCGTTCGGTAATGTTAGTAAACTTGGTTAGAATTGGATTCTTTCATTTGGGGAGAATCCTAGTTAAGGACGAGCGTCTCCGTTTCGAAATACTGTGCATGAGCGTTCGGCCAAGCATAGTTGGTTCTTGGCGTTCGGTTATAAACTTAAGTATTATATATATATATATATATATATATATATATATATATATATATATATATATATATATATGTGTGTGTGTGTGTGTGTGTGTGTGTGTGTGTGTGTGTATTTGTATATTTTAGTTATTCTTAAACACTACTCCAATAGTACCTTATTCTCTTTATCAAGCTTTCTAATATATGTTTAGTAGTGCTCGGTCTTACACCAAGTGCTCATATTGAGTAGTGCTCGGTCTCACAACAAGCGCTCGTACTGAGTAATGATCGATCTTACACCAAGCGCTCGTACTCGTTTCTTTTATAGTCTATCTTGATGAAAATAGCGTTCGTCCAACTTGAATATAGTTCTCTCTCTACCGTGTTCGGTCATTGACTGACATTCGATTTTCTTGATGTTAAACTCAAATAAGTTAAGTATTCCTAAGCGTTCGGTTTCTTCATGTGAATTCTTCCAAGTATTATTCGTTGAATGTTTTGAAGTGTCTGTATCCATTGGTTCCAGCCTAGAGTCTTAGTACTTGGCATGATCTTTTCGGTGTTCGGTTATAGCTCTCAAGAGTCAGTTCATTTAACTGGATCACTTTGTAATTAACGTTCGTTCTATTCGTTTCTTGCAATATCTATTGCACTCAGTTTCTTTCTCAACCTGATAGTAACCTCTCGGTCTTAATCCGTTCTAGAACTGGAGACCTTCAGTCTCACTCCAAGTGTTCGGTCTCGTTAAAGATTAAGTTTAACGTTCGGTATTTGGTACCCTTAGTGCTCCTCGTACAAATGGTTTAATGGAGATGATTATTAATGAAAGATGAAGAGAATATGTTTTGAATGAAATGTGTTGGATTATGGACGAGCGTTCTGGGTAGGAACGACTCATGAATGAATATTGGAATTGGTAAAGTATGAATGTGGACATGCTAAGCTGGTGGTTCATCCTGATGTTCTGTGAGTACTCGTCCTCACGTAGAGGAGGGTAGGTCATGTGTGGGAATGGCAGGAGGTCCTAGTTCTTATGCTTAATTTGGACAGATAGGACTAACCTCGGGTGGCAGCTGTTGAGGGCATCCCAGTTACTACATCACCCGGGTGCACGAACGCCTGTAGCTACACAGATTTCATACAGTCCGGACAGTCAGTCTAGTATTTGGCTTTGTATGAACGTATGATGAAATATATATTGTGTGTTTGATTGTGTGAAAATGTATGTTTATACATGAATTAAATTACATAAGCTTACCATGTGTTTCCTTTCTTGTATTGTTTTGTACGTTCGTCTTTGTCATTGCAATGATCATCCGTTGTGGATGTGAGTAGAAGGAGACGAGCTACTGGAAGAGGCGTTGGAAGAAGAAAACCTAGTTGAGGTCGAAGTTAAGACCGAACAGTAGGACGTTCGGTCAACAGTTTAGTTATAGTAAGGTGGTCGTTCGATCACCTTTTTCCTTTGCTTTTGTTTTGACCGTTCGGTATAGGCTTGTGTAAATCGGTCAGTCAGAATTACTCATGACGTTCGGTTTTTAATTCTGGTCTTTTTGTAAGGCCGTTCGGTCACGACCGTACGTTATCTTTAATGTAAGACTGATCTATAATATTATTCAATATAATTATTTTATCATATAGTTTTATACTGTATTTTTAGGATGTTACATTCACTTTTCATCAGTATCACGTCAAATATATTAAAACTATTCATATCAAATATAATATGGTTATTTATATTAAAAAAATATTTGGAAATTTTACTTGAGATTAAATTTTAGAATATAATTTCAAAACAATTCATATGGTTATTTATATTTTAAAAAATAGTTGAAAATTTTAGTTCCAAATAATTATTGAGAAAAACAAAAGATAATCATTTATATACAATTATACTAAATTATTTATTCATTTTTATTGTATCAGTGATAGTAACTAAATATATAAATTTTAACTGCATTATTTTTGTTCTTCCAAAAATATTTGTTAAGGTCTGCAACTAGATATTTTTATCCTTCGGAAGTTATTATTACTCATGTACTGTACATTTACTAAAGTGTCTATTCCTTTTATGTGGAACCACGCACAACTGAATGACACTTTCACAAGTTGTGCATGCAACATACATGCAAATATTTCTACATCAAGTAGTGGCTTGTGGATGGGCAGAATAAATTTCACACCATTAGAATCGATTTGTGGAGGTGGGAATCCATTCCCTGCCATAAATGATTTTGTGGAGGTGAGAATCTATTATCTATCACGAGACTGAATTTTTGTTGATAGGTTGAGTTTTGTAAGTTTTATTTTTCAGTTTTAGGAGTTTTAACTAGTTAAATTCTAAAGTATAGGGTTTATAATGAAAGTGAAGGTTTGAAGTCTATTTTTGGACTATCTGTGACTTGTTCAGAGGTTAAGTTCATCAAATTGTTAAGGAATAAGTAAAAATTAACTTTTGAACTTTTAGAAGGATGTTTAGTTGTTTGAGTTAGAATTTTTAAAAATGTTAACTAACGAGTTCAATTAAGGTCTGAAATAACAAATGGGATGTATAGGCGAACGTGGAAGCGTGAGAGTTGGAAAATTTAAGGTTAGTAGGCTCAAATTATGTAAAATTGTCATTCTGCATAATTCTGCATTCTAACTGAGTGAGTATGGTTGTTGAGTGAGTAGAACAAAATTTAGTTGAACGAATGTAAGCGTTGAGCGAGCAGAACCCATTGTTTTTGTATTTGCAGAGCGAGTTAGTTTGAGGGATAATATTCTTGTAACAATGGATGAGCGAGAGTCCTCGTCGAGTTTTCATTGAGTGAGCGCAGGCACTGAGTGAGAAAGTTTTCTTTTCGCTAAGCGAGTGTAAGCGTTGAGCGACCTGTTTAGATCATGTCTTGAGTCTTTCTTTCTTTTGCTTTCTTGTAACTTTTAACTATATTAGGGCTTTGAGGATTGTGTAAAAGTATTTATTGAATGATATGATGGCTTATACATGAGGCTATGTTTGTATTCAAGGTATGGTTAGACAATAATTTTTAAGGTGAAATTCTAGTTGGTTGTTTCAAGTATTGTATGTATGAATGTAGGGAACTCAGTCTTGGGGTTATCATGACACTCTAATGATCACTAATTCTCAATTAGAGAGGGGTAGTGCATATGGTGAGAGTAGTAAGAGATTCTAGTCTAGGTGCTCCAGCTTTGCCTAAGACAGGAAACATACTAACATTGTGTGTGTGTGTGTATGGTGTGGTGAAACCAATTTGCAATGGCTATGGAAAGCAGTAGAAGCCACCACAAATGCATGACTCGTCACATTTCGACATTCATACTTGTATCTGGATGGCCAGGTCTAGGTTCATGATATGCTTAGGATGTTTGTTTATTGTATGATGAATTTTGATATAATGTGTTGTTTCTTTTAACATTAGCTAACCCTTTGTATATTCTTTGTGTTTGTTAGTTTCTTTTGCAATTATCACCTGATTGGTGTGAGTAGATGTGATGACGTCTCCGTGGAATAGATTCTGGAAGGTGATGACGCAAATGTTTAGTTGAATAGAGTAGTTAACTATTATAGTTTTTATTTTAGAAAGATCTTGTATAAAGGGTTAAATATGTCTTTCGTCCCTTAAGTATTACACGATTTTGGATTTAGTCCCTACTTGAAACTTTGATGGTTTTTAATCCTTATAGTTTTGAAACTATTACTATTAATCCTTAAAATTGGATGGCGTTAAATTTGGCAAACGGCAAACCCACGTTTCATGCCACGTTTAGTACTCCAAACAAATCCATGCCACGTCACTAGCTTCCTTGCTTGCTAAACTATAATCTTTCATAAAGCCTATCTGAACTGCATCACTCCCTATACTTTCATTCACTCTACAGTTCCCATTTCAATTTCCAACCTTCTTTTCTCTTTTCCTGTTCAAACCACTACCATGCTGAGACTCTCAATTCTTCCATGCTTGGAAGCTCCATGAGCAGTAAGAGCATTTGCAGTACCAGTTTCAGCCGTCTTTCCTTCGATCTCCTCCCGCCCTCGCCGGAGAGTCTCTCCCTTAAGCCTCATCGCTCCTCTGACTTCGCCTACTCAGCCATTAGCTCTGCCGCAAGGCCGCCCTCACCTTCCGCAACTTCCACCTCCTCCGTCGCATCGGCTCCGGCAACATCGGTACCATCTACCTCTGCCGCCTTCGAAACAGGCAATTCAACAGCCCCGTAGAGGACGAGGAGGATGAAGATTGTTGTTTGTACGCGATGAAGGTGGTGGACAAAGACGCAGTGGCATTGAAGAAGAAGTCGCAGAGAGCAACTTTTCTCTTTTGCCTGGTGGAAATAGCTTAAAGTACCAAACTTTATGCGCCCTGAGGGGTGGACTGGTGAGAGAAATTTTGGGGTTTGCTTCAATTTCGCTTTGCAGTTGAAGATTCATGGTGGGTGCTTGGTGCTTCAGTTTTTTGAATCTTCTGTTCAAGCTCAGGTTTGCCTTGAATCCTCAAGAAGCACTAAACGTGGCACGGGAGGTGGCATAAAACGTGGATTTGCCGTTTGCCACGTCAAAGACAATTTAACGCCATCCAATTTTAGGGATTAATAGTAATAATTTCAAAACTATAAGGATTAAAAGCCATCAAAGTTTTAAGTAGGGACTAAATCTAAAATTGTGTAATACTTAAGGGACGAAAAACATATTTAACCCCTTGTATAAATAATCTTTTATTTACTTTGGTGTTGTATAGACTTATAGTTATATGTATTTATTGAGTTAAACTATTATATTATATTGATACTGTGATAATTCCTTAATAGTGTATATACTATTTTCATTACAATTATCGTATATTAAAATAAAGTGTATTATAAATATATAAAAAAACCTTTTTAATAAAATAATAAATTATCTTTTTGTTGATAAAAAAATAATATTTCAGAAATAAAAAATCATTCAAACTGTTTATGAAAATGCTGTAATATTTATATATTAGAAGTTTAATTTTTTAATTTTGGTAATTTTTTATGTAAGTATTAAGTAGTATTTCTAAATATAGTAAAAGATGTAATATTATTAGTTTTGAAATTTGAAAGTATGAGAGTTATTTAGTAGTACAACTTTTGAGGTTTATATCAATATAATATGTGCCTACAATTTTGATAAGAACACATACTAAACTATTATTATAATACTTAATGTTCCTTACCAATCATTTCTTTATGATCCTCATCATTTTGCATGGGAATTAAAACTAATTCATCATCCTTCCACGTTTTTTTCTTTTTATTTGTTTCTGGGTCACGGTGAAAGATTAAAAAATAAACACAAATTTTCAAATAATTTGTTCGTGGGATCTGAAAATTGCATAGAAACAAAATTCCAGAGTAAAAACAAAAACAAAACTGCAAAATTAAATCTAACATCGAACAAGCAAAACCTCCCCAGAGATCGCTATTTGGAGCCATATTGTTTTTGACGACGCTAAGGTTATATTTCTAATCTTCTTGGTTTTATGGATCCACCTTTTTATTTTCATTATTCTCTGTTCACAACAATATTTCCCTTTCTTTCTGTTACGTACGGACAACTGATAAGAAACACAACAATCCTAAATGATAATGTCTGGATTTATAAAGTTAATTAAGGCATACATTTGTGCAGGTGGTGAGATAATGATTGATGGAGTCTGACAAGAACGAACGTGAGACGAGTCGCGAGGTTTGCGCGAATGGAAATAGCATCAATGCGGCAGAACTTGAGGCCAAACTTGATGCAGGAAATGTTCAAGAAGCAGAAACAACATTGCGTGATGGGTTGTCACTAAGTTCCGAGGTTCATTTTTGTTTGTTAATTGAATATTCATCTTCCAACAACCTGAAACCAATGTTACAATGTCACATTGTTCATCACCATAACTAATTACCTGAGCTAAATTTGCTCCTTCACTGTTACTATTTTGAATTGGTAGGGCCTTATGAGATATAAGTGTTGGAATGGTTTTATTTAATGTGATTGGATTTTGAATTGGTTCTGTTTATATATTATTATATTATTAAAATAAAGTGGTTAAAGTGAGTATTTATATTATTATCCCATCAAATTTCTTATAAATACAAATATACCACATGTCTCGTTTCGTATTGGGATTGAATTGATGGATCCCTTTGAGTTAAATCGATGTAGTCACTTGTCTTATTTTTATATGTTGATAGGAAGCAAAGGCTGTTCTTGGAAAATTAGAGTATCAAAGAGGTAACGTGAAAAATGCTCTTCAAGTGTTTGATGGAATTGATCTTCAACCAATCATACAACAATTACAAACTTCCCTTTCGGAAAAAGGACCAGTGAAGAATGCTTTGTTGTTTGAAGTCGTCTACCTAAGAATCAAGTCTCTACAAAAGTTGGACAAATGTACTGGTATTAACCATTATTTCAACTATTGAAAGTTGTTTTCTACCTGTGGTTTGATTTTTCTTTCTAAATGGAGGTGAATCCTCCATTATACACTTTGAAGTATTCTATCTTTACCACAACATCCCACTAGATGAAGTTGGGTAAATGGATTACCCAACACTATTACTTGTTTAAAAACCAAATTCTAAGGGATATTAATACATTGAAAAACTTGTTTCATGGATTTATACAGAAGCTATTGATGAGTGTAAGTGTGTTCTTGATGCTGTTGAGAAGACATATGGTCAGGGTACATTTGATACACAAGTCGACAACAAATCGCAGGAGATAGCCAGTCGTGTAGTGGAGCTCCTTCCAGAGCTTTGGAAACAGGTTGGTCGTTATGATGAGGCATTGTCTGCTTATAGGAATGCCCTACTTAGCCAATGGAACCTTGATAATGAATTTGTTGCAAGAATTCAGAAGGCACTTGCTGTGTTTTTGTTGTACAGTGAAGTGGAGGCAAGTCCACCTAACAAGACGGATGGGTCTTATGTACCCAAAAGCAATCTGGAAGAGGCAATTCTTCTTTTAATGATTATTTTGAGAAACTTCATCCTTGGTAAGATAAAGTGGGATCCTTCAGTTATGGAACACCTGACTTTCACACTTTCAACATGTGGACAAACCTCTATTTTAGCAAAGCAATTTGAAGAGTTGATACCTGGTGTATACCACCGCATTGATCGTTGGAATTTTATAGCCATGTGTAATTGTATAGCTGGAGAAAATAAAAGTGCTTTGAATCTACTTAGGATGTCTTTACATAAACATGAACGACCAAATGACCTAATAGCATTATTATTGGCTGCCAAAGTTTGTAGTGAGGATCCTCATCTAGGTGCTGAGGGAGTAGGTTATGCACAAAGAGTAATCAATAATGCCCGAGGATTAGATGAGCATTTGAAAGGTGTGGGTCTTAGGATGTTGGGACTTTGCCTAGGAAAACAGGCTAGGGTTTGTTCTTCTGACCATGAGAGGTCTAACCTTCAATCCAAAGCTCTACAATCATTAGAGAAGGCAATTAGATTGGAGCAAAACAATGCTGATCTCATTTTTGAATTGGCTATTCAATATGCTATGCACCGAAATTTAACTGTTGCTTTATCTTGCGCTAAACAGTTCTTTGACAAAACTGGTGGCTCTACATTGAAAGGTTGGAGATTGCTTGCTCTAGTTTTGTCTGCACAAAAAAGATTTGCAGAGGCCGAAGTAGTCACTGATGCAGCTGTAGACGAGACTGCAAAATGGGAGCAGGGGCCGTTACTCAGGCTGAAAGCCAAGTTGAAGATCTCCCAATTACGACCCATGGATGCTATTGAAATTTATCGGTACCTTCTTGCATTGGTTCAAGCCCAGAGGAAATCACCTGGGCCACCTAAACAAGGTTCACCGGTATGATTATGCAATCTTCTCTTCTTCCAAGGAATAGTATCTTTAAATTTAATTCAATCGTGATATGTTTTATCGAATAATAGTGATGATGACATGTAGCTTTGATGTGAATGTTGTGGATTTTAATAACGACATGATTAAATGATTTCAATGACTTCCAATGGATGGGATTGACTTTATATTACCGTTGTAATTGGATAACATGTAATGAGGGGATTGGATTTACTCCAATATTGTTGTTAATTCAAAGCTCTTTGTTAGAATAATTTTTGTTTACATGTTTAATGAGTTTATGTATCACATGTTACAAGAATTTAGTTTTCATAGATAACATTACTCTGCCTTGGAAACTTTCCCAATTAGCCTAGTGAGACTCCATACTTGGTGTTATGCATAACACAAGTAAAACACATTCAATCAATTTCGTCCATTATTTCTCCCCCTTTCTCTGTTTTATTGAGTTAAACATGAGTCTTATCATCCATCATAACTTGTCATGTCATAGTTTTGCTGCAAGGTTCCTAAAACATGGAAATATTTTTTCCAGCTCCGGTTTCTATTATTGTTTAATGACGGTAAAACATAAAACACTATGCTAATTTACCCTTAAATTAAGGTAATGAAAACTGAGGAAACAGATAAACTAGTCCTAAGAAGTAAAACTTCAGAATATGTTGAGATATTTTTCACATATTGTATCATACATAAAAAAGGAAGTTTTTATTTAACTAAGGAAATGAGTTTTTTTATCTAGATATTTTAATTGCTTAATATGAAACTCTTCGATTATAAAATGTGGATGCCATGGCTAATCTTACATTTATTTTATTAACTCTTTTGTAGGTTGAAGATGATAAGATAAACGAACTTGAAGTTTGGCATGGTCTGGCAAATTTATATGCAAGCCTTTCTCACTGGAAGGATGCCGAAATTTGTTTGCAAAAGGCGAAAGAGTTAAAGGAATACTCACCAGCAACAACACACGCTGAAGGCAAGAACAGATCTTTATGTTGTCAACAGTTTACTTTACCACATTGAATTTGTGCTTTCCCTCTTGTTTAAATGAAATTGACATTTCATATTTTTCAATGTGATTGTCCCAGCTATTATGTTCGAAGGTCGTGGAGAATATTTAGAAGCTCTCATTGCTACTTTGAATGCGGTTCTGCTTGAACCAAACTATGTGCCAAGCAAGATCTTGATGGCTTCTTTGATACTGAAAATCGATTTTATTTCTGCTGCACCTGTTGCTAGATGCCTACTTTGTGATGCACTTAGAATAGAACCCACCAACCGCATGGCTTGGTATTACTTGGGATTAACTCACAAGGCTGATGGCCGAATATCTGATGCTGCTGATTGCTTCCAAGCAGCTTCCTTGCTTGAAGAATCTGATCCCATTGAAGGTTTCAGCTCTATGATTTGACTACAGTCCTTGGTTAACTTTTACATATTCGTATAATCTTTTGTCGTCACTTTTGAAAATGTATCATTTTTTTTTTCATTTTAAATTCTTATCATAAGGAACTAGTTTCTAAGAAGAAAAGTTGGCTTATATCCGAGAATAGGAAATAAGATAACAACGAGGTTCATTGATTGTAAAGAACTTAAGGGGTTTTATTGTGTTTGGTTCCTTTATTGCTTGTAAATGTGAGATGCTTCCTTGAAAGGTATACTGGAAATATACAATTTTCTTGTTCTTTATTTGCATATACCATCATTGATAAAATAGTCTTTCACTTGTGTTGTTATGTACGTCTGTGTGAGAATGTGAGAACTTGAATGTTATTTACTAGGATGACCACGTGTAAGAAGGAGAAAGAGCCACAATTACCACTAAATTTCCAGGGTAATTTTTTTTTGTTTTTTTTTTTTTTTTAGAAATTTTCTTCAAATGACACAAAGTTTCTGTTTATGTACTGCTAGTTTATGTTTTATATATATGACATATATAAGAAGTTTATATTTTTGTTTGTGTATTTTATAGATAGATTTTATAGTTAGATTGGAAAAATATTGCCTCCTTATATGAAGATATAATAAATTGCTAATACGATAGTGATATACTTTATTATATTTATCAATATATATTTATTTTATTAATATTTTTTGTTTATGTTTTGGGTGGTTGAGAATCATTATCAAATATTTTTTTACATTTTTCTTAATATCATAATAAAATCTTAAATTCGTAATAAATGTATTCTCTGACATGTATTTATAAGTCTTAAGATGGACTTATGATTAGCAAAATTGTAATCACGACTCAATACCTAATAAGTAATGTTTAGCAATAAACTTGATTAGAGGTTGTAATAAATTTGATTAGAGGTTATACTTAAAGTTACTTAATGTTTTCCACTTATCGTCATTCCTATGACCGACCGTTTGAAGACATAGACCCTACTAATGTACGATACAATTTATTATTTTAAGTGCTTATTTTGTACAGAATTTGTAAAAAATATAGTTTATTATTTATAATATAATTTATTAATTTATATGATAATTTATTTATGTTTGTGGGGGAAATTTAACTTATATTTGCTTATTTGTTTATTTATTTATAATAACTATATGTTTAACTACTTTGTTTTTTCTCTCATTTTCTTAATTAGTATGTTTTGCATGATTAGAAGTGTACTATATATGTATTTGTCGGTACATATTGATCAAAGTAATTTAATCAAACGTCCAATCTTGGAGAAGATCGATTAGTTACCATCAAAATTAGCTAATTTAAACATGTTAATAATCATGTTTAACAAAATTAGGTTGTGATTAGAGTGGCCTTAATTAGAAGCTTATGGAGAAACCTAAATATAAGTCAAATGTATGGTTGTTGAGACTTTTACGATGCATTTATTATAATATTAATTGCTTAACTAATCGAACTTGAACTGACTTAAGCATCAAAGTATCTTTAGCATGTACACCCGGTCAATTAAAGATTTGTCTATTCGAACAAGAAGAGGAAAACGTAAGAGACAAGAAAATTGTTTTAAATGGACACTCAACTCCATACGCTAAAAATAATAAGAAAATATATTATTAACATTATCCATTATTATGTTGAATTCAAAACAATGACAAAAAAAAATACGAAAATAAGATTATAAGAATACATTTTTCTTTTCATTAGAAGGTTTTATACATTAAATCATTATCACAAGATATAGTGTATCAATTCATCTAATAAAGTTATTATATATATATATATATATATATATATATATATATATATATATATATATATAAATTTTAATCAAAATAATAATAAATAATTGTTAAGATATTTATGCTGAAACATTATTAATACACACTAAGACAATGATAATGTGTTAAATGATCTATTCAAACTTAACATTACTATACATTGAATTATTCACCCGAAGATCATGATCTAAACTCTATTATTACAATTCTCCACCCTAACTTCAAATTATAGAAGAAATATTTGTATCACCTTCCTTTATCATTGAATGAAAAAAATAATTTACTTTAGATATTGTTTGAATCTCGATCTTGATGAGGACTTTGTAAATACATCTACAAAAATCTATTTTGAAACTATCTTCTCAAGTCTAACATTTCCAAACCAAACATCATCTCCTATGAATTGTAGTCTAATGTCTATGTGTTTAGTCCTCTAATGGTAAATATAATTATCATATGTATGACACTTTGACTATCACAAATAGTAGTCCTATAATTATACACAATGTACATGAGTCTCCCATCATCCCCTTAAACCACAATGTGTCATTCACCCTTTTTGCAAGGACGATATACTATTTTTTAGTAGCAGATAAACCCATCACTAATTGTAGACTAGCTTTCCAACAAGCTACAATTCAAAACAATACAAAAACAATCCCAAAAAAGTGACTTTTGATATCAACATTCTTGACATAGTCTCACTAGTGCAAAAAGGGGCATAGACGTCCGTTTTTTAGGCCTTTTAACGTCCGACCTCCAACGGACGTCTATTCGGGTGACGTCTATGTAGACGTCCGACCTGACACAACGGACGTCCATATAGACGTCCGACCTGACAGGACAGACGTCTATATGGACGTCCGCTGTGTCAACCCGGATGTCTATATAGACGTCCGCTGTGAACCTCTCGGACGTCTATATACTACTGCAGAAAGGGCTTTATTAGACGGCTTATTTAGGGTTATTTAGGATTACAGGTTAGGGTTATTTAGGATTACGGGTTCGAACGTTTGTTTGTGCACTGCAACACGTCTGAAGAACAGATTCAAAATGAAAATGGAGGAGTAAACGACCTAAAAATGTAGGTCAAAAAACGCCGCCCAAGAACACGTAACAAACTGCACCAAAATACACCGAAAACGAATTTTAATCGGTCCAAATGAAAGATATGTCATCACTGAACAATTTAATCGGAACAAAAGTAAGATTAAATGGCCCAAAACGCATAAAAACCAACCTGGAAATGCAAGGCGCAGAGGGAAAGGTTCGCATAACTCCTCGCGGGTTCGCGTTTTGAAGTGTGCATCTTTATTTTAAAAGTCTTTTGAACGTCCGTTGTGGCGGGCGCCGGACGTCTATAATATAGTAGACGTTCGTCCCCCTCCAGGACGGACGTTCACGAGACTGAAAGGGTCTTACAACCCCTCAGGCTCGTGAACGTCCGTCCTGGAGGGGGACGGACGTCCATTATATATGGACGTCCGTCCCCCTCCAGGACGGACGTCCATATATAATGGACGTCCGTCCCCCTCCAGGACGGACGTTCACGAGCCTGAGGGGTTGTACGACCCTTTCAGTCTCGTGAACGTCCGTCCTGGAGGGGGACGGACGTCCATTATATAATGGACGTCCGTCCCCCTCCAGGACGGACGTTCACGAGACTGACAGGGTCGTAGAACCCATCAGACTCTTGAACGTCCGTCCTGGAGGGGGACGGACGTCTATTATATATGGACGTCCGTCCCCCTCCAGGACGGACGTTCAAGAGGCTGATGGGTTCACTACCTGTCAGCCTCTTGAACGTCCGTCCTGGAGGGGGACGGACGTCTACTATATTATAGACGTCCGGCTCCCTCTAGGACGGACGTCTCCGCACTCAATTATTTACATTTATGCCACCGGTCAATTATTTACGTTGGAGTTTTCGTGGACGGACGTCTATGGAGTGACGTTAAAGGTCAATTCTGCACTAGTGTCTATGACCAAAAACCTTCATATAACAAATTTATTGTGGGTATATCATTTATAACCAAACTATACAATATTGTTTCATTCAAGTATCTCAATACTCACTTCAAAGCCTTTTACTTGAATCATTGTTAACAATACTAATAGCATGCACTAGGTCCAATCAATTACGCATTACTTCGTACATGATGTTCTCTACGTCATAAGCATATGTTTCCCTTTTACCTTCCTCTAAATTATGAGCTAAGGTAATTGAAATCTTCATTTGATGTCCCAAATTTGTATACATAGGTAGAGATCCATGCATCATAAAACTCTCAACCACAATTTTTAATCAATACTAAAATAGACATCATACCCCAAGTGCCTATTCCATTTGTATATCCATTCCCAATATTCACCTTACAGGACCAAAATCTTGTTAAAGGTCCTTGTTTGCTTCTATGAATAGACAGGACAAAAAATGATTGGTGGTATTTGACAAAGGTGGTGATTGAGGTATACTCAGAGGAACAATAACTTAGGGAGATTTGAGAGGTGGAGTTTAGACAAAAAAGTTAGCCAACATAGTTTTTTTCCTTTGTGCAACACCAACTAAAGATCCCTTGTCACTTTTATTTGTCATACCTTTACTATTTTATGAAAGTTTTTGAAAGTCAACAAATATATCTTTATCAATATTTGAGGCATTAAGGTTGACACAAAGCTTTTTATAGTCAAAATTTGCATAAAAGGAAAACAAAAATAGTTAGGTAAATGTACCATATAGAAAGTATGTAGAGGTTAAAGGGAGAAGTGGAAGTCTTATCGAGAAAAAGGTTGTAAGGTCATCAACAAAGGGCATGCTGAAGAGACCTTTATTGTTTATTGGTAGAGGAAGATTTTTTATCATCTTAATGTCTATCTTATCCTTAACCTTAAAAAGATACTCAACTCTTAAATTAAATTTGTCAAGTCTAACCCAATGAATGAAACCAAGGAATGTGATAAACCTATCTCCAAGTTTGTAAGCTAGAATTGTGAGGAGATCATTTTAGTTTAAAGATGTTTTTATAGGAAGAAATGTAAATTATGAATTGAGGATCATGTCGAGCACCATTAACAGATACCCTACTGTGTTTAACTGAAAAAGTACATAAACTTATTATTGGTTGGGGGTAATTTAAAGGTAGTGTAATGTATTTGGAAAGCTTTTAAAAAATCCCAATTGTTAAAACGAAGTTGGTTGGGATCCACATGTGTGGGTATTAACATCCAACGTTCAAAAGCGGAAAAAAGAGAAAACAACGTTGAGCTCGTTGAAGAATAACTCATACACAAAGATAAAATCCTATTTGTTGGTACTTGGTTTGATGTAAACCTTATCCTTAGTATCACAAGCCTTAAATGTAATAAATAAATTCATCTATGGTATCAGAGCATGCATCGAAAGATGAAACAAACTCTTTCACATCACTAAAGACAAAGTTAAAAGGATATGCGACAACCTCTCCAGGTATCTAAAAGTACTTAAGATCATCACGTCCATGATGGAGGGTGCGGAGAAAAAAGTTCCTCTGCATTGTCCCTCTTTAGTTAAAAAGATTACGTGCACTTAAAGATGTCTCTTATCTACTCGTAACAACTTCTTTGCTTATTAGAGGAATATTTTTGTTTAGAGTCAAAAAACAAATAAGAAGCCTTAGGGGAGGTACTTGTATGAAAAATGGTGATGAATAATGATAAAAAAAAACTAAATGCTCTCGTGAAGGCTTGAAAGACGACAAACAAGATATTAAGTATTGCCAGTTGGAGTATTGTTTGAATATAAGGCAAGTTAAGAGTTTAAAACGTTTCACATTTCAAACAATATAATGAAAATTTTAACCATCGCATTAGAGGTGTCAATGAGTCAGGCTGACCTGTTTAGACTTCCCTTGTTTCTAGCATACAAAATTTAGGTCGAGTTTGACCAACCTAATGTTAGAAAAAGGTTGAAAAATTTGAACCCATTCCACCATTGGGTGGGTAGGTGGACTAGTGACCCTGAGTCTTGAAGTGGAAAAATGAGTATTGTTTTGTTTTTATGTTTAGGTCTTTAGGTGAATAACAAAAAAATAAATAACACATTTAAAACAGATTATAAGTTACCGCATATTATAGTATGACAATTGGACGAGTCAAATTACTTTAGATTGATGGGTTCAAATACATGACTCGATTCACTATTTTTTATTTAATTGGTAAGCTAACAATACCAAACCAAACTTTTTTTAATCCTACCTCACATCCTAAAACAATATATGATGAAAAAATATATATAATGTCTCGAGAGATAATAAGTTAAAAATTTTCATAATATATTATATATATATATATATATATATATATATATATATATATATATATATATATATATATATATATATATATATATATATACTTAATATTTTTTATTATTCTTATTAATATTTTCATAACTAATCTTTCCTTTATCTTCAAAGTTCTGAAATTAAAATATTAAAAGTTTCAATAAACATTTTAAGAAATTTGCTTTTTTTCTTTACCTCGGATGAGCACTTATAGTAGTTAAGAACTAAATCTAACTCAGAAAATTAAAATATACATATATATATATATATATATATATATATATATATATATATATAAATTATAAAGTATTTGTATAGTTGTTTAATTTGTTTAAACAATGTCATAGTTTTCTTTTACATTTTTACTTTTGTTTTAAAAAATGTATTAAAACAATTTTATTGTTTTTTTTAATATTTTTTTTGCGATCTCTCTTTAAGCACAATAAAATAGAAAAAAAAAATGACTGAAAGTACATCTAGAAAATAAAAAACGTAAAACATCTTTCCGAATTTCAAATTAAAAAAAAAACAATGTTTAGTACTTTCTGGTTACGATAACTAGGGTTGGTTATAGAATAGGGCAAAGTGCAAACCCCGGGTGCGGCGGCTCCACTCGCTATATATTCTCAAGTCCTAACGCTCCCAATCCAAACCCTAGCCAGAGCGGCTGCAATAGAATTCACGATAGCTCTGGATCAACATTGCTCGCCTGCCAAGAGCGAGTATTTTCGCTTCTCTCCCATTTCACACCTTACTTTGTGCTAAGCCAATCTCCATTTTTGTATTTTGAAATATACCGATTATCGTTTTCTCACTGTTCATTTGCGGAATCCGTTTTTCTTTCCCTTTGAATCGTTTTGCTGTTTTTCTTTTTTTGCATTTGCGGAAATGTCATAGTTAGTGTATAGGAATGTGTTTAAGACGCACCCTGTATCGTAGGCCCCTCCGATAACGTGGAGAGGCCTTTGAGCTATTGTGCGTAAAGTGAGAGCTGATTCGTCAGCAGGCAGCCAGACAACTGCCGTGGTGGATCCACAGATGAACGGATCTTTGTTAATGCTGTTTGTCTACTAATTCCACCACACATCTCAATACTTTTACAACCACTATGGTAATTTAATTTCCCTTTTCCAATGTTATAATCTTCGATTTAGATTCTTAACTTTCCGTACATTTGAGTTAGGGTCACAGTAGATTTTTATTGCATGGTTTGTTTCTTCGAATTGAATCTTGCCGTGGAACCAATTTGATCTTGGTTGATTATCTGCAGATTTAGGTTTATCTTTCTTTTAGTTTTTGTTTGTTTTGTTATAATTTAAATTAAATTGTCATAGGAACTAATGGTATTATGGAAACCAAATGTTAGTTTTTTCCACGTTTGCATCTGCCTTTCCTTAGTCCCTTTAATTTGATTAGTGTATGTGATTTTTCTTTAGTTTTCATCAGTCCTAATATGTGCAAGGACTTCCTGTTCCTTATCAAATTTGATGGTGCATGCACTCCATCAAGAGCGTCCTCCGCAAAAGAAGTTGGGCGATTCTCTGCTAGAAAAAAATAGGTTTATTTTAATTTGTTTCAGAAAAATGACAGGATGTAGGAATATGGTGCTCGAAGTAATATTCGAGTATTAAGACCTATGCCAACGGTTTTTTTTATGAAATTAATTTTGCATTTAAAAAAAACATTATGAAAGGAAGATTGCTAAAAAATGCTTGAAAATACAATTTAAGTATTTTAAGTTTAAAATTAATCAAATTTAAATAAAAATACAAAAAATCAATTTTGTTTAGTTTAACTGTATTTTGTGATACACAGATGGCTATTATTTCCTGCCCGGTATCCCAATATCTGAAAATTTTTTCTAAAGAAAATTTGATAGGGTTTAGGAATGGACTTAAACAAATGGGGTTAAATGGGCTTGGTTTAGTCAAAATATGTTTTACTACCCTGCACTTCCATAATTACTATTTGTACCTTGTAGTAAACCTCCTTTACTTTATCAGTAACATTGGCTTGACATGAAAAGTTTTTTCGGAGCATATTTCATCATTTTCTGATTACTTTTTTAAAAACATGGATTGTTCTGAAATTTTCATTTAAAAAATATTACATATGTTCCGATAAGTTTATTCCGAAAAATTAATTTTGAAATATATGTTTCAAAATTTGTGTTTAGGAAATTATGTTCTGAAAATTTTGGAGAACTAGGAAAGTTTCTGAAATATATAACCCGAAAGTTGCTTTTATAAAATTTATGAGCAACTAAATTTCTGAAATATATACCCTGGAAAGTTACTTTTATAAAATTTATGATCCACTCAAAATTTCACAAATGTGAAGGGATCGTTCTTGTTAAGTTAAGAAATAATAATATGTTCATAGTATTATTATTCTTGTAGGCTTTAATATGATAGAAAGCGAGATATAAATGGGAAGGTATTTTTGAAGTTGTCTGAGGCGATGTATGGAGCATTGTTACTCGTGGTTACACGGATTTACCTGGTGCCACACCTCCATTGAAGAATAAAACTAAAACGAAGAAACCTGAATATGAAGATTTAATAATAATAATAAATAATAATAATAATTTATGATCAATGATAAAATAATAATCTTTTATTTTTATCAATTAAATTATTACTTTAATCTATCAATTTGATCATATCATTTACTAACTTTCATTTCAAATTCATTTATTTCTCACCCTTGTTTTTTTTTTCTTCAAATTCACTCGAATAGGATATCTTCTATAAGAACAAAGTTATATGTATAAAGTACATATTTTTATATAGTAGGAAATTTGATATATGTTATGATATATACCAGACCTAACATAATATATAAGGATGCTTTTTATGCGAATTGAGAACGAGATTTGGAGAGTAGAAGGAACAAACAAGTTACCTATTTTCATTGGGTGATATTGTTATTCGTTAGACGTCTAAACTCTAAGACAAATTATATATTTATCTCTTGAAGCCTTTATATGAAGCAACCAGTGAGCTGATATACTTGAAAAACCTTGTTAAAGAATTACGGAAGGAGAAAGATGATTCTATGTTATTTAGTGGCACTCAGAGTGTTATGTCTTCTTAAAATCTCATCTTTCATTATTGATGCAAATACATTGTATGAAGGTATTATTTTATCACATACCTTATAAGTGATGGACATTTCTCATTATTGAAGATTTTAAGATAAGAGAATCCAATCAATATGCTCGTTAAGAATGATTGTCACAAATGATTTTTAAGGATAATTGATGGTGGAGGCATTACACTAAGTGATTATATAAATCAAACTCCAAGTAGGATAATTCTTAGGATTGTACAGTTTGGTTTTAGTCCCACATTCTATAATCATTTCTTTTTCTCTCATTTATTTTGTAAACGTGCCACTACTTTTATTATTAACATTGTCAATGAGTAACCAATATAAGTGATATAATTTGCACCATTTCAATAATAACATAACTAATTCAGATTTTTGAAACTATATACCAAGTTCAATTTTATAAATGAATAAGAAAACTAATTTAACTAGTTTAATATGCTACAAAAATTAGATAAGTTGATATAACCCAAAGGATTGAAATAAGTTTGTCATACAAAAGAAGTTAAAGGAAGTTGAAACTTATATAGGAAGAAGTTATTTAAAATAAGGATCGATTATGATAACAAATATTAATATATGCATAATTTAAAAATAAAAATATGAAGAAGTTATTTAAAATAATTTAACTCATAAAAAACTTATCTAACCATACATGTAATTATTATCATACTAGAATATGATATGCTTAGAAAAACTACCTCAACGTAAGTAAATTACCTCTAGTCTTAAAATACCAACTTCCAAGTAGTGACATTAGTAGAAAACACAAGCGAAATAACACATAGTTTATGTTATCATCCAATTATATATGTTTTAGTCCATTTTTAGAAGAAAAAGTTTACATTTAATTTTAATTGTTATTTGTTAGCAATTTAAACAAATCATTAAATGTGTTAGAATTATTATATTTTGTTAATCAATTTATTAAAATGATTTAATTAATTAAGGACATATATGTTATACAAGGTTTATTCTATAAAGATTATAAACAATATTTTAATTTATTGAGAGACCTAAAATATTGAAATTTAAGAAAAAAATAATCAACAGAAATCATATAAAAAAATCATGATTTCTATTGAATATAATAAAATTTATGTATAAGATTAATTTCGTTTGCGTTAAATAACGATGCAATTAGAAGAGCTTGTATCATTTTTATATACGTTGATCCAAATAAATAAATCTAGATTCTCTTCCGCATTCTTTTTTATGAAGTGTTGGGAATTGTTTAATGAATGGAAAGGATTATCAGTCATTAATATTTGATCTGTTTTTAGACAAAGAATGAAACATAACACCATATGTTCCGTCAAATATGGAAGAAGAAATTAGAAAACGTTTGAGAAGGAAGTTCCTTCATTAAAACTCAACTCACCATTCTCAATTATTACTTTCCTTCAACCATTCATTACTTTCTCAATATGTGAAAGAAAAATCATCACACAAATTTCGTACAAGTTTCAAACATTACCGATATTAAACAACAGTTTTCAAAGCAGAGAATTTTTCAACAATTTTGTTCATAGCTTTTATTGCTTCTCTGTGGCCTCTGGATGATTCACGTTGTTGTGCGTGACATCGACGTGCTCAACCTTTGACAGTAGTACCACCAATAATGGGAATAACAACATTAAAAACAACCTTATGAATCAATGAAGTCAACCGATAGAAAGTGCTCTCTTTATTTTTTCGATTTTACCATCAAATCTAAATCATATCATCATCTTTTATTTAGTTTTATGTGATTATATCATGTTATTTATAAATTTTATTTTAATACAAAAATGTTGTTGGATTCATTTTTGTTATATTTTAATAGAACAACATTTTAACATCATTTACGTGTCATTCTGATTGGTCTAAAATTATTTCAAAATTAATAATAATAATCATAAACACCAACATAGACGATGATGTTAAAATGTTGTCAAAATAATGTTACGAAAATGTTATTATTTTTTTTATAAATCAATAATCTTAAATACATTATTCAGTAAAGTTGCATTGAAAAGAGTGTGTTTGGACATTTGAAAGAAGGGCTAGTAAAGTCGTACACCTACCTGCCTCACCAAACTCCACAAGGAAGACATGTTAGCAATGAAAATTTTCGTCGTATTTTATGAAAAGTATCAAACATGACTTTATTTGGTTATCATGAAAAGATCCAAACGAAATATTATTTTTGTAATTAGGATTTAGTTGGGTTATCTTAGTATTGTGCAAAAAATAGTTAATTTTTTTGGTATTGGAGTAAAACAAATCATTAGTAACAAATTTTAAAGATCAAAATAATTAACTATTATATTAATTAAGTTAAATATCATTTAATAAAATAAAAATTATTAATATTTAAATTAGTCTCTATAATAAATAAAAAGTTATAATTAATTTGTAAATTTAAATTTAAATTAATTTATAATTCATAAATTAATCATAATATTTTATTAAAACACATATTTAATATGTCAAAAAAAAACTTGAATTAAAAAATCTATATTGAATTATTTTAAAAATTTAAAAACCAAAAATATATTAAAATTTAAAATAAAAAAAATAAATCAATTTTGCATAAAAATTAAAAAAATAATAAGATATTTAAAAGAAAAATAGAAGGTAACTTTAAACAATAAAAAATAGGGGTTACAGTGTTCCATGAAGCCACCAGAAATTGTTTTAATATTGACGATGGTGTTAAATTAACGTCCATTTATATTTATGCATATTTTAGTCCAGTTTTTGGAGACTACAACTACTTTGTATTAATTACACTTTATGACGGTAGTTATTGACGCATGGTGATATTAATTACACTTTATAATACCGAGTTTTTCAACAAATGGAAGTTAATAAAACATCATGGTTGGTATGATTGGAAGCACGAAGCATTACTATGTTTTATCATCTTTAATAATAAGTGTTGTAAGGATGTGTTTGTTTCTTAGTTGTTCACTTGTCATTATTTAGGAACCAATTATGGTGTACAACACAGTATCATATTCAACGTCCCATTAAATACTTTTTACAAAAATATTCTTCTTTTTATCGTCATTTTTAATTCCCCTTTTTCACATATATCAAATCTAACACACCACATAAACCGAGCGAAAGAATAAAGAATATCAAACCATTAAGTCTTGAAAACGATTCATTTAACCGCATCAAAACATTAATAACATAATTACAATACAATGAAAAATAGTAAAACATAAAAAGTTATAAAAAAGCATAATTAATTATAGAAGAAAAATACAAACTAACACCATTTATTTAGTATATATATCTATGATGTTATTTCGTTAGAAACAACATAACTAAAATTAATTCTACACTGATCATGTTATTAAGATGTTTAAATTTAGAAATTTAACATATTTTCTTATTCTAGAAATAGCTAGTAATGATACATATAGGTCACTGGCTGCCATGGATATGCCGTATACAAAGCAAAAATAATGTATAAAATACAACAAAACAACCAATGTGCTGAGAAAGATTAGAACGAAAGAAGAATAATATTTTTTTTCCAGAAAGAATAATTCATAAAAGTACAAACAAAAAAGAAGAAACAAAACGGATAACAACGCAACATAAAAAAATGTTAAATCTTTTGAGTATTCTATTTATTCTTATGAAAATATATAAGTTTTTGAACAAGTATTTGTAACATCCCGATTATATAATAACACATATTACATAATAAAGACGTCATCATTCAAATATAGAGAACAGTCAGAGTACGACGTGTAATTTAAGTACGAAATTACAGTCATCCAGAATAAAAGAAACGGAAATTTAAACTTAAACAGTTCATATATTAGAACACTACATGTGTTCAGATAGGAAACTTCCTAAGCACACTACTCCGCAGCCACGATATTCTCAAGCTCTTGCTCCAGAGGACTCTCCTCGGCATTCTCCTCGACCACATCTGCTCCCATCCAAGTGGATGATCATCGCCGAAGAACATAATCCAAAAATTGGCACACAACACAAACAAATGCAAGGGTGAGCTAGATATAAAAAAAAAGCATGTTATCTCCTAGCACAATTAATTCATGTCATCATAGATTTAAATACAGAAATATTTATGCATACTTATTAAACCATAATCCACATATTCACACGACTCATCCGGATTTGTATAATTGTCGAACTATTGGTCGTCTTTGCACTTGCATAGTTCAGCTGGTCTTTCTCCAACACTAGCAAGGTAAATCCCCCAATCTGTCTATGTCTAAATTCAAAGACTATAGACGAGGACCTCCCTCTACTCTCACCACTCACATTATTCTTCTCTACTTGAGTATGAACAATGCTTTGAGTTTAGGGATAGACATACCATTTCAAAGCTCCTACAATTATACAGAACAACCACAATACTCTACATAACCACTTTTCATCCATCTCTCCCCGAGATGTCCGAATCATACTCAAACCCACATTTACATTTACAATCAAATCATCACAGTAATTTATCATATTTCACATTCATTCACATACTTTCACCCATATCATTTCTCAATATATATATATCTATTCCAAATATTAATCCACATAATTCAACTCACAAGAAAATAAAATTTAGACAATAAAATTTGTAAAATACTATTTGGAAGGTCACTATTAACTCAACCCAGTCTGGAACGAACGTTAATGGACGAACGTTGTTTTCCAAGCATTTAAGCCGAACACTAATTTGGACGTACGTCAATTCCACGTAACAGGACGAACGCTCAGACCGAACTGGACGAACGCTCAACAACAAACCGAACATTGGACGAACCCTAAAGAACGAACGCTCAACATCAGGCCACACACTGGTCGAACGCTCAACAACCGAACGCTGGACGAACGCTGCGGACGAACGCTCAACCACCGAAAGACTTCTCTGGACGAACGCTGCGGAACGAATGCTTCAACAACCGAAACACTTCTCTGGCCGAACGCTGCGAGACGAACGCTCAAAATGAGAATCTAAGATGTTAACTTAAAGCCGAACGCTCACATTCAGAACGAACACTACCATTGTCGAACATTGCATGGACGAACGGCCACTGGGTGATTTGGACGAACGCTCAATGTGAACGCCAACGCTCGTCAAAGTGAAGACCGAACGCGACACTCAGGACGAACGCGAACGCTCGTCGAACTGAAAAACGAACGCTAGCATATTATGGCCGAGCTACGTGGACGAACGCCTAAATTTGGCTGATTTTGGTCGAACGCTCATAACAAAAACCGAACGCACAAAATTTAGCTACTTTGGGCGAACGTTCAGAAAATACCGAACGTTCAGAAATTTGAATGATTGGGTCGAACGTTCGGGCTGGTAATCGTTTACAGGACCTCTGTAAACGATTACCCGAGAGAAATGGCCAATTTGTACAGAAAGTCCATCGCAGGTACTCAGTCAGGTGAACACAGGTCACCAACTGAACGTTCAGAAAATTTTGGGATAAACGGTTCTGCAGAATTTCTGCAGAATTCCAGAAACGTAAAAAAAAACCATTTTCATCTCCAAAATTTCCCAGATTTGCACCAAGCGTAACAAAATTCAACAATCAAAGAAATATATCTAGCTCCCCTTACCTCTTGAAGACTTCCTTGAATCACTTCCAGAGAGTTTGATTTCCTTCCAAAAGCACCACCAAAGCCTCCTTGCAGCTCCAACAGCAGCTCCCCCTTCTCCCCTCTCAATTTTGCAGCAAGAAATTTTCACCCCCAGCAGAACCCGTAGCCCCCTCTTAACCTCCCCTCTTCCCCTCCTCTTCTCTTTCCTTTTCTTGTTTTCTTTTTATTTTTGTTTTCAAAGGGAAGCAACGTTTGCTGTCCCTTGTGGCAGCGCTCGTTGCTTCCTCCCTTGTCTTTCTTCTTTCTTTCTTTTTTTTTTTTTTTTCGATTCCTCACATTCTCCCCAACAACAAAAATTTTCGTCCTCGAAAATTTCGCTTATAGAAATAAATGAGGGTATGTTTCTCTCATCTCATCCTCTAATTCCCATGTGAAGTCACCTATTCTACCATCCCAGATGACCTTGACAAGTTTGACAGTTCTGCCTCTAAGTTGCTTGTTTTGACGCTCCTCAATCCTTATTGGTTGTACCTCAATTGACAAATCTTCTCTGACTTGCACATCGTCAACTTCAAGCACATGAGAAGAATCAGACATGTATTTTCTCAGTTGAGATACATGGAACACTGGATGCAAGTTTGCTAACTGAGGTGGCATGGCTATCTCATAAGCTACCGGCCCTATACGTCGTAGGATCTGATAGGGGCCAAGGTACTTAGGAGTCAACTTCTTAGCTCGAATTGCTCTCCCTACACCGGTAGTCGGAGTCACTCGGAGAAACACATGGTCTCCAGCTGCAAACTCTAACGGCCTGCGCCTCCGATCAGCATAGGACTTCTGTCTACTTTGAGATGCTTGCATCTTTGCCTGTATAAGCTTCACTTTATCTGTAGTCTGTTGAACTATCTCTGGTCCTGTTAACACATGCTCTCCTTCTTGAAACCAACATAAAGGTGTTCTACAGCGTCTTCCATACAGGGCTTCAAACGGAGCCATACCAATACTGGCATGATAACTGTTATTATAAGTGAACTCAACCAGTGGTAACATCTCGTCCCATACTCCTAGGTGGTCCAAAATACAAGTCCTTAACAAATCTTCAAGCGATTGGATCGTCCGCTCTGACTGGTCATCTGTTTGGGGATGATAGGCCGAGCTCATCTGTAGTCTACTTCCCATTTCACTATGAAGGGTTTGCCAAAACCTGGATGTGAACCTCGGGTCTCTATCTGATACAATACTCGAAGGTACCCCATGCAACCTCACTATCTCCTTAACATATAGTTGTGCCAACTTTGTCATAGACATTCTCAAATCAATTGCCAAGAAGTGAGCACTCTTGGTCAATCGGTCCACTATTACCCAGATTGCATCATGCTTCCGAATAGTGCGTGGCAAATGGGTAACGAAGTCCATTGCGATGCTATCCCATTTCCACTTGGGAATCTCCAACGGTTGCAACAAACCTCCAGGTCTTTGATGTTCCACTTTTGCCTTTTGACAAGTCAAGCAAGAAGCCACAAACTGTGCCACGTCCCTCTTCATACCCGACCACCAGAAGGACTTCTTGAGGTCTTGGTACATCTTCGTCATGCCTGGATGCATGCTGAAACGACTTTTGTGACCTTCTTCCATGATTAACTTCTTTAATCCTGAGCTGCTAGGGATACATACCCTGCCTTTGAATCTCAAAATACCGTCGACCCCCAAGGCAAAATCTTTACCTTGATTAGTTCCAATCAAACTAGCTGACGTCTGGAGTTCAATATCCTTTGACTGCTCTTCTTTAACATGCTTCAACAAGTCATTGGATACCACCAAATTACTGCATCTGATACTGTCAGCCTCAAATTCTACTTGCAACCTCAAATCTCTGAAGCTTGTTACCAACTCTAATTCTCTGATCATCAATGAGGACATATGTACTGCCTTCCTGCTCAATGCATCTGCCACTACATTGGCTTTCCCAGGATGGTATAAAAGATCAAAGTCATAATCCTTAAGAAACTCCATCCATCTCCTTTGCCTCATGTTAAGCTCCTTCTGATCAAAGAGATATCTCAGGCTCTTATGATCACTGAACACCTGAAATTGCGCACCATACAGGTAGTGTCTCCAAATCTTCAAAGCAAATACTACAGCCGCCAACTCCAAGTCATGAGTGGGGTAATTCTTCTCATGAACCTTGAGTTGTCTTGATGCATACGCCACTACCTTCTTCTCCTGCATCAGTACACACCCTAATCCCTGATGAGAGGCATCACAGAAAACCTCAAAAAGTTTACTCGTGTCAGGGATAACCAAAACTGGTGCACTAGTCAACCTTTTCTTTAGCTCCTGAAAGCTAGTCTCACAACGATCTGTCCAAACAAAAGGTTGATCCTTCCTAGTCAGTTGCGTCAACGGTGCCACAATTCGAGAAAAGTCCTCAATAAAACGACGATAGTAGCCCGCTAAACCTACGAAGCTCCTGACCTCAGTAACGGTCTTAGGTCTTTCCCACTGAAGTACTGCTTGCACCTTAGCGGGATCAACAGAAATTCCTCCAGCTGAAATTACATGGCCAAGAAAAAGGACTTTTTCCATCCAAAATTCACACTTAGACAATTTGGCATACAATCTTCTTTCTCTCAGCACTCCAAGCACTGCTCTAAGGTGATCTTCATGTTCTTCTCGAGTCTTAGAATAGACAAGTATGTCATCTATAAATACCACCACAAACTTGTCCAAGAAGGGTCTGAAAATTCGATTCATATAGTCCATGAAAATGGCTGGAGCATTAGTCACACCAAAAGGCATAACCACATACTCATAGTGACCATATCTAGACCTGAACGCCATCTTCTGCATATCCTCTGCTTTTACTAAGATTTGATGATAACCTGACCTCAGATCAATCTTAGAGAATACTGTAGCTCCGTGTAGTTGATCCATCAAATCATCTATTCTCGGCAACGGATACTTATTCTTGATCGTCAACTTATTCAGTTGCCGATAATCAACGCACAATCTCGAACCACCATCTTTCTTCTTTACAAGCAACACTGGTGCTCCCCAAGGCGAAGCACTAGGTCGGATAAACTGTTTCTCCAACAGGTCTTCAATCTGCTTCTTTAACTCTACCAATTCTGCTGGAGCCATCCTATAAGAAGTTATAGAAACTGGTCCTGCTCCTGAGACCAAATCAATAGAAAATTCCACCTCACGTGGAGGAGGTAGACCAGGAACTTCTTCAGGAAAAACATCCAAGAAGTCGTTCACAACTGCAAGGTTTACGCTCTGACTCTCCTGCGTCGCATGATCTGAAACTTGAGTCGCTTCTATATGTGATAACACTAAGAAGCAACTAGCGCCCTCCAGAAGGTCTTGTCGCAAGACGCCGATCGATAAAGACATATCTTTGTCTTTATCAGGAAACATTAACTTCTTACTACCGCAGTCGATGAGGATGCGATTGGTAGATAACCAATCCATTCCCAAAATTACCTCTAATCCTTGCAAAGGTAAACAGATGAGGTTCACCTTGAACTGATGTCCTTCTACAAAAATTGGACAACGGACACACATAGAAGACGTTTTGACTAACCCTGATGCTGGTGTAGACACCACTAGGTCAAAGTCTAATCCTTCTACAGGTATACCCAATTTCTCAACACATGCCTCCGATATGAAGGAGTGTGTTGCCCCCAAATCAAAAAGTACAATACAAGGCACTCCAAACAGTAAACAATTGCTGATGATGAGATTACCTGAGTTGACTGCCTCTGATCCTGACATGGCATATACTCTGCCCACTGCCTGAGGTCTGTCACTTCTCTTGGGTGGAGGCAAGCCAGTCTTCTGTGCCTGAGACCTTGATCCTACTACAGAAGTACATTCATTAGCGAAGTGCCCTTCTTTTCCGCACTTGAAGCATTTCCTTGTGCCACTTTCCATAGGACAGTTGTTACGGTAATGAGGTCCTCCACAGGTATAACATCTAACTGTGCCGGATGGTCTGGCTGGTCCTGACTGCACTGATGGCTGATAGGATGAACTCCTAGACCCAGAAGAAAAAGATGGTCTAGCGTAAGGGGTCTTCCTAGTGCTAAGTCCACCACGAGACGCAGATGGTCCCCCATTTCTAGTAGGCTGACTCTGTTGTCCCTCAGATTCCTTTTTCGTCTTCTCAAGATCACGGGACATCTCCACCAAAGTAGGGAAGTTTCTGATGCGTAATCCTTTTATAAGCAGCTTGATATCACTCCTCAAGCCATTCTCAAACTTTCTGCATTGCCATTCTTCATCCACTGCCATAGTGTTGAAGCGAAGTAAATGTTTGGAACGATCTGCATACTCTGACACTGACCTGTTGCCCTGTACCAGCTCCAGAAATTCTACTTCCTTTGCAAATCTCACACTGTCAGGGAAGTATTCAGCGTAGAATTTGACTCTAAACAACTCCCAAGTAATAGGAGTCCCACTCCTTTCAAGAATCATTTTCATGCTGCTCCACCAATGGCTAGCTTCTCCGGTTAGCAGATATTGAGTATAAGCCAATTTCCTCTCATCACGACATCCTTTAGCTTCAAATATCCTCTCCATATCCCTGAACCAATGGTCAGCTTCATCCGGACTGCACTTTCCAGTGAACCTTGTTGGGTGATGCTGAAGAAAATTCTCCAAATTCCACTCTTGGACTGCAATAGCGGAGGGAGCAACACTTGGAGTGGTCCTGCCATTAGTTAAGACATCCATTAACTGTCTTTGAGTATTCTCAGATGATACTCTAGCATTCTCAGCCGATACTCTGGCAGCTTCCAAATTTTGTAATGCAATGGTGTTCTGCTGAACCAATGTAGCATTTTGACGTTGTAATGCCTGAAGTACCGCATTCAACATTTGATTAGAGTCAGACGGATCGACATCTGAGGAAGGAGGAGATATAGATGCCATCTTCTGTTCATACAGAGAGAAAGACTATCAGTCCAACTCAAAGAGACTAATATGACGTCTCGTAAAAATGGCCAGAATTTACAATCACACACAGGACACATCTATAACCTACAGGTTTCTAAGGAAGAACTGCTCTGATACCATTAATGTAACATCCCGATTATATAATAACACATATTACATAATAAAGACGTCATCATTCAAATATAGAGAACAGTCAGAGTACGACGTGTAATTTAAGTACGAAATTACAGTCATCCAGAATAAAAGAAACGGAAATTTAAACTTAAACAGTTCATATATTAGAACACTACATGTGTTCAGATAGGAAACTTCCTAAGCACACTACTCCGCAGCCACGATATTCTCAAGCTCTTGCTCCAGAGGACTCTCCTCGGCATTCTCCTCGACCACATCTGCTCCCATCCAAGTGGATGATCATCGCCGAAGAACATAATCCAAAAATTGGCACACAACACAAACAAATGCAAGGGTGAGCTAGATATAAAAAAAAAAGCATGTTATCTCCTAGCACAATTAATTCATGTCATCATAGATTTAAATACAGAAATATTTATGCATACTTATTAAACCATAATCCACATATTCACACGACTCATCCGGATTTGTATAATTGTCGAACTATTGGTCGTCTTTGCACTTGCATAGTTCAGCTGGTCTTTCTCCAACACTAGCAAGGTAAATCCCCCAATCTGTCTATGTCTAAATTCAAAGACTATAGACGAGGACCTCCCTCTACTCTCACCACTCACATTATTCTTCTCTACTTGAGTATGAACAATGCTTTGAGTTTAGGGATAGACATACCATTTCAAAGCTCCTACAATTATACAGAACAACCACAATACTCTACATAACCACTTTTCATCCATCTCTCCCCGAGATGTCCGAATCATACTCAAACCCACATTTACATTTACAATCAAATCATCACAGTAATTTATCATATTTCACATTCATTCACATACTTTCACCTATATCATTTCTCAATATATATATATATCTATTCCAAATATTAATCCACATAATTCAACTCACAAGAAAATAAAATTTAGACAATAAAATTTGTAAAATACTATTTGGAAGGTCACTATTAACTCAACCCAGTCTGGAACGAACGTTAATGGACGAACGTTGTTTTCCAAGCATTTAAGCCGAACACTAATTTGGACGTACGTCAATTCCACGTAACAGGACGAACGCTCAGACCGAACTGGACGAACGCTCAACAACAAACCGAACATTGGACGAACCCTAAAGAACGAACGCTCAACATCAGGCCACACACTGGTCGAACGCTCAACAACCGAACGCTGGACGAACGCTGCGGACGAACGCTCAACCACCGAAAGACTTCTCTGGACGAACGCTGCGGAACGAATGCTTCAACAACCGAAACACTTCTCTGGCCGAACGCTGCGAGACGAACGCTCAAAATGAGAATCTAAGATGTTAACTTAAAGCCGAACGCTCACATTCAGAACGAACACTACCATTGTCGAACACTGCATGGACGAACGGCCACTGGGTGATTTGGACGAACGCTCAATGTGAACGCCAACGCTCGTCAAAGTGAAGACCGAACGCGACACTCAGGACGAACGCGAACGCTCGTCGAACTGAAAAACGAACGCTAGCATATTATGGCCGAGCTACGTGGACGAACGCCTAAATTTGGCTGATTTGGGTCGAACGCTCATAACAAAAACCGAACGCACAAAATTTAGCTACTTTGGGCGAACGTTCAGAAAATACCGAACGTTCAGAAATTTGAATGATTGGGTCGAACGTTCGGGCTGGTAATCGTTTACAGGACCTCTGTAAACGATTACCCGAGAGAAATGGCCAATTTGTACAGAAAGTCCATCGCAGGTACTCAGTCAGGTGAACACAGGTCACCAACTGAACGTTCAGAAAATTTTGGGATAAACGGTTCTGCAGAATTTCTGCAGAATTCCAGAAACGTAAAAAAAAAACCATTTTCATCTCCAAAATTTCCCAGATTTGCACCAAGTGTAACAAAATTCAACAATCAAAGAAATATATCTAGCTCCCCTTACCTCTTGAAGACTTCCTTGAATCACTTCCAGAGAGTTTGATTTCCTTCCAAAAGCACCACCAAAGCCTCCTTGCAGCTCCAACAGCAGCTCCCCCTTCTCCCCTCTCAATTTTGCAGCAAGAAATTTTCACCCCCAGCAGAACCCGTAGCCCCCTCTTAACCTCCCCTCTTCCCCTCCTCTTCTATTTCCTTTTCTTGTTTTCTTTTTATTTTTGTTTTCAAAGGGAAGCAACGTTTGCTGTCCCTTGTGGCAGCGCTCGTTGCTTCCTCCCTTGTCTTTCTTCTTTCTTTCTTTCTTTTTTTTTTTTTTTTTTTTTTTTTTCCGATTCTTCACCGTATTTATTACTAAAGTTGCATATCACATCTGTTCACATGTGTGTTGCCAAGTTTACTATCAGTATGAGTATTTATTATTATTCAACATTTGATTAACTCTGCAAATAATACGCCGTAATTTCCGATAACTAATAACGCAACTTCTCTACACATTCCCAGTCTTCTCAAAATCTCACTCCATTACAGCTAATTATCCCTCTGACCATTCTATCTGTGCCATGGATTTTGTTTCTCATTTTAATTAAAGTATTTTTATTTGACAGTATCTTAATTTTTAAATTCAGGATTGTAATAATAAAATTATTAAATATATACTTAATTTCATGCAATGAAATTAAAAAGAAAAAAAAAAGAGTGAAGGATAAGGTGCAGATAAAAGTTGAACGTGGCAAACAGTGTATAGCTTGATAAAAAAAAATATAGGAATTTCTAGGGTTTAATAACATATTCACGTCATCGTTTCTGACAAGAGTGTCACAGAAAGAAAATTAAAAGCTGGCGTCACTTTTTTTATTCCAGAAAATTTTAAATTCAATATTCACAACAAATAAAGGCAGATCATTTTTTTACATAAAATAATCCAAAATCCTTCCTTCACCTCGTTTTTGTGGATTTTTTCTGATTTTGAAGTTCTTTCCTTTTATATCCTAATTTTGTCATAAATGAGACTTTTATCTTTTCTTAATTTATTATCTGTTCTAAGGTCATTCAAAAAATTGAATAGACGATATTTTTTATGTGATGAAATATATTTTAAAAGATTTAAAAATAGTTTTTATTTTTAGTTTGTCACAAAAAATAACGAGTTGTGTTTTTATACAATATTTTAAGTAAAACTAAATTTGTGTTCTAAAATTCGAATTTATTTCCATTATTTTTAAAAATTTTGTATTCTTGTAGGTCACAACTTTGACAATATCTGTTAAAGTCCTGTCATATAATCGAGTTTTCTTAAATTATAATAGTCATTTTTTACAAATTTTTTAATCGGGCTCTTGATATAATTTTCGTTTAAGAATATTCATGTTTATAAACTATTTTCTAAAAACAATTTGAAAAATTAAGAAAATCATGTTTTCAAATGTAATTTTATTATTTTAAAAAGTAAATTTTTATTTTAAAACACAGGTTTTTTAAAAACATCACTTATTTATTTCTACATTTCTCGTCAGAAACAGAATAAATGTACATATTTCTATATTTCTTTTCAGAAACAGAAAAAAAAGAGTAGCGAGTTAGACTACGTTGAATTGAAGCGAAACAAACATGAGCACATGGTATTGTACTTATAATATATATATGGGCTAAGCAAGTTAGTCATAGCATTAGGTATCTGACTGGTTGTTGCATGGACTATTTTTCTTCTCAGTTCATCTTTTCTCTCTCTCTCTGATCACTGTTTGTTTCTGTTCACTTTTCATTCTTCCCAACACAAGCTGAGACAACACAGAGAAGGAGGAAGTAAGTGGCCTCCTTTCATATCTATCGCTTCCTTCCCATCTTCTTCTTTTTCTTTTTGTTTTCTTGTGGCAGATCTCTTTGTATTAGGATCTTTGTCCCCGTGTATCATTCTTGCTCTTCTTGGATGTTTCCTTTTTCCCTTATTTTCTGTCACAGATCTGATTTCTGCATGTGGGTTCTCTGCATCCTTTCATTTGGCTTAAATTTCATGTTTTTGTTACTTGCACTGCTGCTTATTCCGTGCTTTAGTATTTTTTACTCGATAAAAAGTTTTATTCTTTTTCCCGTTTCACAATCAGACGGGGTTTAATCATTTTTAACACTTCTTGTTTTTTTTTCTTGGACTAAATGTGTTGTTATATTGCCCGTGTTCTGTAGTCTGAAGTGAACCGGTGAAGCTTGAATTGGAGGGTTCTTTTACCTTTGTTTTCTTTTTCAAAGGTTTCACTCTCGCACAACTATGATTCAGGGAAAGACTATTCATCGGAACGAGTGAGGACAACGAAATGCTTGTTATGTCCCTGTTATTTGATGCTATTGGTGTTACTTTTGTGTTTTCTTCCTTTGTTACAGAGCATGGTGTATGATCTAGAGGTTTCTTTTTGCTCTTTGAACCGTGATCGATTACTGAGTATTGACCAACTGGGATTCAAACATCATTTCATATTCTCTTTGCCATCTTTTAGTTCTTCATTTTCTGGATCAATCAGGGGAACTTGTGTATTCTTGCATTGATCTGATTGTAGTTATCGTGTTTAAGTCCTGTGTTTGGGAGTATCGACATGTTATTCGTCTGTAACTTCAGTGGTTAAACTAGTATGGTTGGATAATTTAGGTACAATGGTTTTGTCCAAATGCTCTTTTTTGTTAGTGACTATATATCTATGTCTGATAAAGACTGAGGGCTGTGTATTTTGAATAAGATATGAATTGGGGTTATCGTTCTTTAAAAGAATAGTTGAAAGGAAGGGGGAGAGGTTGAATGTTTCCATATTGTGATGCTGATTTTATTGCTTTTGTGCAGATAGTTGATTATTTCACTGACAATGAACAATAAAGATGGAAAACCAGTCACCCAGACAGACAAGGGCAGGATTGTCCCTATGGCAGTCATATTTGTGGTGCTATGTGGATGTTCTTTCTATATGGGTATAATCTTTTGCTCTGAAAAGGGTAGTTTTGAGTCAATTTACAGCCAGAAATCCGTTGAATCCTCAAAGGAGTCATCAAGTTCTCTGCAGATTAAATACATCAGTTTTCCTGAATGCAGTGCAGACTATCAAGATTACACTCCCTGCACCGATCCGAGGGTGAGTAATACTAATTGTATTCCATTTTCTGATGCTATAGAATTTGTAGGAGAAAGATTCCTAATGGACTGAGTATGCTCAATTTTATAGAGGTGGAGAAAATTTGGATCCTATCGGCTTACTTTGTTAGAACGCCATTGCCCTCCAAAATTTGAGAGGAAAGAATGCTTAGTTCCTCCCCCAGATGGGTATAAGCCTCCAATTAGATGGCCAAAGAGCAGAGATGAATGTTGGTACAGGTACAGTATATGTTTTACAAGTTAACAGCAAGAGGTTCACTTAATTTAGATTTCCTGAAATTGATGATTTTCTACTCCTTTATGTCTTCTGGTATGTATAATTGCAGAAATGTTCCATATGATTGGATTAACAAGCAGAAGTCTAATCAGCATTGGTTGAAAAAGGAAGGCGAGAAATTCATCTTTCCCGGTGGAGGTACTATGTTCCCCAACGGTGTTGGCAAATATGTTGATTTAATGCAAGATCTGATCCCAGAAATGAAAGATGGGACCATTCGAACTGCCATTGATACTGGTTGTGGGGTGAGTTTATTTTTTTGGGTCTTACTATTTAATTGCATGTTCTGCAGACAAGTATGTTTTCAAATCAAATTAATTTTTCCCCAAACCACAAAACTGATTAATTTTAACTGTGCTTGTAAAACAACTACTAAGAGGGTTGGCAGTAATAAGAATGAAGAAGGGGAAAAGGGGATTAAAAAACTTACACTGTATTCTTCTTTTATTGTGCATCACTGTTCTTTCTGATACTAAACTAGGCATTTGGTATGGACCAGTAACAAAACTCCTGTTTCATCCCTCTAATTCTGATCCGGTTCTGTTACTCAAACATGTTATAGCCAAGACTTGCATTATATCAACAATTCTGATCCGTGTAACTCTACACTTTAGGTTGCTAGCTGGGGTGGTGACTTGCTTGATCGTGGGATTCTAACTCTTTCTCTTGCACCAAGAGACAACCATGAAGCTCAGGTACAATTTGCTCTGGAGCGTGGTATTCCTGCAATTCTCGGTGTTATTTCTACTCAGAGACTTCCATTCCCTTCAAACTCCTTTGATATGGCTCATTGCTCCAGATGCCTTATACCGTGGACAGAATTTGGTACCTTCTCCCATGCATTTTGAACTTTTAGCATCTAAAAAGAATTTATTCCTGTTTATGCAAGACGCCAATGATCCTCTTGACTTTTGAATTTCAAACTAGGTCCACATTTGTTTCAGACTGTAAATATCTCCCTAATCTTACTGCTTTGATGATTTGTTATTAGTTTTCTGCTAGTCTCTTTCTGCTTGGAGCTGAGATGTTGGCTTGAATCTAGATTCTCATTCTTTCTTACTGGCTATCTGATTTTAGGTGGAGTTTATCTCCTAGAAATACATCGAATTCTTCGTCCTGGAGGATTTTGGGTGTTGTCTGGTCCACCAATCAACTTTGAGCGCAGGTGGCGTGGATGGAACACAACCGTTGAAGCACAGAGATCAGACTATGAGAAGTTGCGGGAATTGCTGACTTCACTGTGCTTTAAAATGTACAAGAAAAAGGGTGACATTGCCGTATGGCAGAAGTCTGCAGATAACAATTGCTATAATAAACTACCTAGAGATACCTATCCACCTAAATGTGATGATAGCCTCGAACCAGATTCAGCATGGTATACTCCTCTTCGTGATTGCATGGTGGTTCCAGATCCTAAGTTTAAGAAATCCGGTCTTTCATCCATTTCTAAGTGGCCTGAACGGTTGCATGTTACACCAGAACGGATCTCAATGATTTATCATGGCAGTGATAGTACTTTCAAACACGATGACAGTGAATGGAAAAAGAAGGTGGCGTACTACAAGAAGTTGATACCTGACCTTGGGACCGACAAAATTCGAAATGTAATGGACATGAATACCCTATATGGAGGTTTTGCTGCTGCCTTGATTGATGATCCTGTTTGGGTCATGAATGTAGTCTCATCTTATGCTTCCAATTCACTTCCTGTGGTTTTTGATCGAGGCCTTATTGGAACCATCCACGACTGGTATTTTTCCATATTGAATATGAAGCACGAGATTTTATACTCTTCTTGTCTTGTAAGTTCTGATGTTGATTTCATTTTCTTATGTTAGGTGTGAGGCTTTTTCTACGTATCCTCGAACATATGACCTACTCCATCTTGATGGTCTGTTCACAGCAGAAAGCCACAGGTGAGTATTCTTATGTTTATTTAAGTTGCAGTGTGTATATACATGACTTGATTTGGACTGCTCTGACAAAGATTGTTGCATGGCAGGTGTGAAATGAAGAATGTGTTGCTGGAAATGGATCGAATCTTGCGACCTTGGGGTTATGCAATCTTTCGGGAATCCAGTTATTTCACCGATGCTATCGAAACCCTTGGCAAGGGCATGCGTTGGGAATGCCGTAAAGAAAATACTGAGACTGGCAGTGACACTCAGAAGGTATTAGTATGCCAGAAAAAGCTATGGTATTCATCCAACCAGGGTTCAAGATGACAAACTATGGAACTTGAACCTCAGTAGAGTATAATAGTGGATAGAGGCAAAAGGGAAGCGATTTCGGAGATGAGACAAATTCTATAATATAATGACCCAAGAATCATTTGAAGTTCAACTTTGTTAAAAGATCAAGTGGTAACCCACTAATCTGATTTTGCTAATTTATAGAGAAGAGTTATATACATAATTATGAATCAGTTGCTTCCTTTTAAACACTCCCCAGCCCTTTCAAACAACAAGTGTTTTGGTATCCAAATGCTGCCATTGTGAAGGAATCAAACTCCACGGAAAGGACGATGATGTTTTTGTACAGATTGTTTAACGGAGAACAACACTGAACTTATATTAATACTGAGTTTGATATAGTAATACTATGATTTTTTTCTCCACTGTTCGAAGATTGTGTTTATTGTCAGTTGGTATTTAAACTGTTACTTTGATTAACAAATATTTGGCTGTATTGGTTAAAGAAGATGTTTATTGGGATGATCTTGATACCTCTCGGATTACTGATGCACGTGTCTTAAATTGCTCAAACAATGACAAACCTTAGACCGTTTCTATAGAATCAAGGACTGTTGACATTTTATCAAATACATGCAATGCGCATGAAGTCATCATCAGAAATAAAGGAAGATTTTATTTGAATCGAAACAGAATGGGAAATAGCAACATAAAAGAGAGGTAAAGACAGATTATGTAATGGAGTTAATTCTTCACACTAATTCAAGATTAATTGTCATGTGTTAATTGGATATAAGTTGACAAATAGGTGAAATTTCTATTCTGCATAACTCAGAATTTTTAATGTATTAGGTTTAGTCATATAATTTTAATAATATACAAATTCTAACAGTTTGATACCTAGTCTTCAATTAATCATAAAGAAAACACGAAAAGACAGGAGAGAAAATATAGACATAAAATTAGGAAGAAAAAAGAGTGAGTCTTCCTTAATCTCTGCATAGTCTATTTATAGCTGATTAATTATCCAACAATGGGTCTTATTTATAGGTCTTAGTTAAAGTAGGTGGTCATTATAGATGTTATAGCATTAATCTCTCAAAAATTCAACAAATCCACCTTCATTTCAAAAAGTTATAAAATGTAGTAGAAAATATCAACAAATGTTGACTCATCAATTTTCTTTTTCTGATTAGATTTTTTTCATAATTTTTTTTTCTAAATATTTGATCAACATATGGAATAATATGATTTAAATTTCATCCCTACAAAAATGAAAAATTCAATCTAAAGTTTACCAAAAACAAACTTTAATTTTAAGTATCAATAATTTTTAACAAATGAAATTTATTAGTGCCAACTCATAAATTATATATTTTTATAAGTACCATATAATAATTTAATAAATATTTAATTTTTAGTGTGAGACTAAATTGCTAGCTATTGTTTACTTGGAGATTCTTCTTAGGCATCAGAAAAAATTATAAGTAACATTATGAACTATAAGACACTAAATTCATAAGAAATGAGAACTTAAATATTTTAAAATTACTTTCCACCACAATTAACTGTATTTTGAATAGGGTAAACATCTTATCTTACAACATCACATCCACTCACACCATCAAGTAATAATCAAAATTGACTTTTTATTTTTCTAGAAGTGTTTATCAAGAAAATTGTATGATTTTTATTTTTTGAGAAGTTAATTTTTTGTAATAATTAAGTCTATGCATTTTAACTGCTTTTTATATTCAATGGAATTAAGATCTGTTTAAATTAATTTATTTTTCATAAGATTTAACATGTTTATTAACATATAGTTATCCGAAAATGATTCATGACATTATCGTTGACTCGATAAGGTCATCTATTGGTCAGTCCATGATGTTATTAACAGATAATTATTTTTATGACAAGAATAAAAAATAAATGAAATGTCTTTCTATTTTGAACAAATTTATAATTTTAGTAGTGGATGGATTTGAGATAAAGGAAGCTGTTTATAAACGGAAACACCCCCAAAAGGTTAAAAAAATATGAAAGAAAATCCCTGGTTCAAAAAAATCGTTTTTTCATTTTTGTTGATATAAATGAAAAAAAGGGTTTAGGATGGTCCAAGTTGAATTGAAATCAAACATGGGACGAAAACAGCAGAGATTTGGTAATATAATGACTGAGCTAGTTAGTCATGGCATTAGGAATCTGAGTGAGTTGTTCCACGGATTCCTCTCTCTTTCTTTTTGTTTACCTGTGTCCGATCTCTGTCCTCGTGTCTCTTTTGGATTCTTCCATTTTCATTCTTTATTGTCACGGATCTGATTTCTGCATGAGTTCTCCGGGTCTTTATATTTTCGTTTTACAATCAGAGGGGCTTTAAGTAGTTTAAATTCTTACTGTTTATTGGACAAAATACATAATTATATGCCCTTTTTTCTGAAATCTGAACTGAATCGGTGAAACTTGGATTAGAGGATTCTTTGGATTTATTCCTTTTCTGAAATGTTGCACTCACACAACTCTGTAGTGATGACAATTCCTCTTTTCAAACAAGGACAACGTACCAATTAGTTATTGTTATGTTGCTGTTATTTGGTGCCCTTTTCTTTTGTTTTCTTCCATGGCAACAGAGCATGGAGCAATATCTAGAGCTTTCTTTTAACTTATTGAATGGAAAGTGGGTGTTATGGTCCAGTGTTGTGTGAAATCATGATGGCAAGAGTGCGTGGAAAGTAGCTGCTGTGAGTATTGACCAGCTGGAATTTAATCATAATCTCATATGCTCTTTGCCAGTTTTTGGTTCCACAATGCCGAGCAATCATGGGAATTTGTGTATTCTTGCATTGCTCTGGTCGTGATATTGGTGTTTAAGTCTTTTTTATCTGAATATCAACATTGATAACCCGTTTACAGATTGCTGATTTCTGTTAATCCACTGTTCTTCTTTGACCTAAGTAGTTAAACTGGGATTGATAATCTTAGAGAAATTGTCTTTTTAGATTTGAGTGCATACTATATGACTTTTATGCTTGTTTGATTTCTGTAGCAGCTACGAAACCGATGTTATTTTCCCCCTTTTTCAGTATTTTAGCATCTTCTAGACTATTATTATTAGGGGCAAAACACATAAGTAATAGAACTTGATTTCTTGGCAGGTGGTTAGAGTGTGGCTCTTGAAACTCGTGAGTTCCTAGTGCCCTTTTTTTCATCAGTGATTGTCTATCTATGCTTGATAAATGTTGATAAGTGACTATTTTGATTGGGATATGAATTGATTTGTTGTTTTAAATTGTTGGGTTTATCATTCCTTAATATACGAGGGGGAGCATGTTCCCTGTTTGTGATGTTGAGTTTATCGTTTTTCTTCAGATAGTTGATTATTTCACAGACAATGAACAACAAAGATGGAATACCAGTCACCCAGCAGGAAAAGAGCACGATTGTCCCTATGACAATCATATTAGTGGTGCTATGTGGATTTTCTTTCTATACGGGTATAATCTTTTGTTCTGAGAAGGACAGATTTTTGTCAATATATGGCCAGATATCCATTGGGTCCCCCGAGGAGTTATCAATAAGTCCTCTGCAAATTAAATACATTAGTTTTCCAGAATGCAGTATTGACTTTCAAGATTACACTCCATGCACTGATCCAAGGGTAATGTTACTGATTGTAGTCCATTTTTTCGTGTTATAGGACTTGTAGAAGAAAGTTTTCTTATTGATTATGTATGCTTAAACTTATAGAGATGGAAGAAGTACATCTCCCGTCAGCCTACTTTGTTGGAACGCCATTGCCCTCCAAAATCTGAGAGGAAAGAATGCTTAGTTCCTCCCCCAGATGGGTATAAGCCTCCAATTAGATGGCCTAAGAGCAGAGATGAATGTTGGTACAGGTATAATGTCTTTTAGGTTAACAATAAAAGCTTTGCTTAATTGAAAATTCCTTTAATAGATATTCTGCCACTCCTTCAAGCTGTTTTGTGTCATGTCTAATTACAGCAATGTTCCAAATGAGTGGATTAACAAGCAGAAGTCCAATCAGCATTGGTTGAGAAAGGAAGGCGAGAAATTCATCTTTCCTGGTGGGGGAACTATGTTCCCCAACGGTGTTGGCAAATATGTTGATTTAATGCAAGATATGATCCCAGAAATGAAAGATGGGACCATTCGAACTGCCATTGATACTGGCTGTGGGGTGTGTTTCAGCCTTTTTTTTTTTGTATATGGGGGGTGGCTTGCTTATAAGAATTCTCGAAGTTCCTTTGATTCTAGTTTAATTGCACATGCTGATTTGTTATGCTTTTTGAACTACTGTATGAATATATTTTGAAATCAATATTTTTTGTATCCTAAAACAGAAAGAACCAATTAATTTCATTGTGGCTGTAAAACAGCTATTAAGATTGTTTAAAGTAGAAGCACAAGGAGAGGAATGAGGGATTAAAACATTTTGGTTTATTCTTCACTGGCATCACTGTTATTGTATCATCCTGACACAAACTTGGGTTTGGGAAAGTGCCAGTGTTGTAATTCCTATTTCTTGACTCTACTTCTGATCCAGTCCCATTACTCAGAAATGTATAGGCATGAGTTAAATCAATTAAACCACCTAACTCAATTTATATTATATTAGGTTGCTAGCTGGGGTGGTAACTTGTTGGATCGTGGGATTCTAACTGTCTCTCTTGCACCAAGAGATAACCATCGAGCTCAGATTCAATTTGCTCTAGAGCGTGGTATCCCTGCAGTTCTTGGTGTCATTTCTACACAGAGGCTTCCATTCCCATCAAACTCCTTTGATATGGCTCATTGCTCCAGATGTCTAATCCCATGGACAGAATTTGGTACTTCTTTCTGTAGATTTTGAACTTTAAAATTTATTCCTTTTTATGCAACTCTTCTTGTGATCATGAACTTCAGTAATTATGTTAGGATATAATTGTAGTTTTGAGCTTTGGCTCTTTGTGAAGGGGAAACCCTTGGAGGAGAGAGTGCTTTCCTATTATTTGTGTTCTATACAATCTATACAATAAAGAATATTACTCTTGTCTCTTTTCAATTCTGGGTTCCTATCAAATTACCAGTTTGTAGCTGCCTAAATTTTGGATTGAATGCATCTGTTGAGAATACATTCAGTGCTTTCGTACCATGCTGGCATATAGTTTTCAATGAGCACCTGAATCATAATCTGACACATTTTACTACTTTGCTTTTACTACTTTCTGTGACTATTTTTGTTTGTTTTGCCCATCTTAACAAGTGTGTCTATCAATTTTATAAAATGGTCAATAGAATGCCCTAAAACTAGGAGGCCCTACATTTATTTCAAGCTGTCAAATTCACTCTGATCTTACTGTTTTGATGATTTTTTTTTTTAATTTCTTCTAATCTCTCTCTTCTTATAGCTGAGAAGTTCACTCTAAATTCTAGTTCTTTATGATGGCTATCTGATCTTAGGTGGTGCTTATCTCCTTGAAATACACCGGATTGTTCGTCCGGGAGGATTTTGGGTCTTGTCTGGCCCACCAATAAATTACAAGCGCAGGTGGCGTGGATGGAACACAACTATTGAAGCACAAATATCAGATTATGAGAAGTTGAAGGAATTGCTAACCTCAATGTGTTTCAAAATGTTCAAGGAAAAGGGTGACATTGCTGTATGGAAGAAGTCCGAAGATAACAATTGTTATAATAAGGTGGTTAGAGATGCCGATCCGCATACCTGTGATGACGGCCTCGAACCAGATTCAGCATGGTACACTCCAAGTCGTGCCTGTATTGTGGTTCCAGATCCCAAGTTTAAGAAATTAGGCCTCTCGTCCATTGCTAAGTGGCCTGAACGGTTACATGTTCCACCAGAACGGATTTCAATGGTTCATCGTGGGAGTGCTAAAGTTTTCAGAAAAGATAACAGTAAATGGGAAAAACAGACTTTGTACTACAAGAAGTTGATCCCCGACCTTGGGACAGACAAGATAAGGAATGTTATGGACATGAACACAGCATATGGAGGTTTTGCTACAGCCTTGATCAATGATCCTGTATGGGTCATGAACGTGGTCTCATCTTATGCTACCAATACACTCCCTGTGATTTTTGATCGAGGGCTTATTGGAACCTTCCATGACTGGTAATTTGCAAATGTTTGATATGAACCATAATTCTTTTATTTATTTACTAACATGCTTGGCTTGTTAAACTAATGTTCATTCCATTCTTCAATGGTAGGTGTGAAGCTTTTTCAACATATCCTCGAACATACGATCTGCTTCACCTTGATGGACTCTTCACTGCAGAAAGCCAAAGGTGAGTGTGCCATATGTTTCTATGAATAACAGCCATTGTGCAGTTTCTGATACAACACAACTGCTAATGCAGGATGAGTTATTTTCTATTAATAACCGACTCCAATCTATAAACGGATCCTTTTGTAACCCACTTGACAAGATTTTGTTCACTGCTATATGACTTGCAGAATGTATATATTTGACAATGATCGTTCTGTTGCAGGTGTGAAATGAAATATGTGTTGCTGGAAATGGATAGAATCTTACGACCTAATGGGTATGCAATTATTCGTGAATCCATTTACTTTACGGATGCTATCGCAACCATTGGTAAGGGTATGCGTTGGGAGTGTCATAAAGAAGATACTGAGAATGGCAGTAACACTCAGAAGATATTACTATGCCAGAAAAAGCTATGGTTTTCATCTAACCTTGGTTCAAGATGACAAATTATGAATACAATATTTTGTTTCTAAAAAATTAACAGTTCAGTTTTTGTCATCTTCAAATTTTAAGTTTAGTCTCTACAAAACTGGAAGGTTGATTTTAGTGTTCGTAAGTTATGTCAATCTGTACAATGATTTTTTATTGGAGAAAATTGTACTTAGTCTGGTAGGACCTGTAACATCCCAAAATACAGTAATTACCATAAATTAGAATTAATTACATATCATAATAAAACAGTGCAGTCTTATATTAATAGTAAGCTCAAAAGTCGAACGACATTAAGTACAACTTTATGTACAATATAAGAGAAATTTGAAAGAGCCAGGAGCGAACGGTTTTACAAAACTTAATACCGAACGCTCAATTACAGCTTCTAATAACATCTAATACTACTGGACAATCTAAGGCTCGACTTTCACTTCGACGTCCACTAGGTTCTCTTCTTCCATCACTTCTTCCAACAGAGTGTCTCCTTCTGGTCACATCCACACGGATGATCATTGCATTGACAGGACGGACGTACAGATACAGAACAACACAAAGAAAGAACACAGGGTAAGCTTATGTAATTTAATTCATGCATCAACATACAAATTAAACATATCAACAATACAAGAATATTTCAACACATATAACCATCCAAAAACTCTCATTAGACAGACCGTCCGAACTGTATGAATCTGTGTATCTACAGGCGTTCGTGCACCTGGGTGATGTAGTAACTGGGAAACACTCAATAGCTGCCACCCGAGGTTATCAGTCCAAAGTACTCCTAAGGACTAGGACCTCCTGCCGTTCCCACACATGACCTACCCTCCTCTACGTCAGGACGAGCACTCATGGAACATCAGGATAAACTGCCATCAGTAGCTTTACCACGTTCATACTATACAAACTTCCCATATTCAATGCATAGAGTCGTTCCTCCCTGGAACGCTCGTTCAAAATCCACCATCATTTATTCATCTCATATACTGTTCATTATTTATAATATTTCACTTTATTTTCATTTTCGTCTTCTAATCCAAGTTCATAAAATAACGAACGTTCAGTCCTTTTCATAACGAGGACGAACGTGAGGAAAGAGAACAATAACCTTCGTTCCAGAACCGAATAAATTTTACTACAAATACGCATCATATTTGACGAACGTCATTTACCATTTGAATCAGTTTAATGAACTGACTCTCGGAAGATTAGATCAATACTCAAAGAATAATTTAAGTACAAGACTCTAGGCCGGATCTAATGGATAAAACCACCTCAAGACGATTTCAGAACCATAACGAGAATAATTCTATGATAGAGACCGACTGCCAATCTATGACCGAACGCGGTAAGAGGATTTTGCTGAATTTGAAAGTACGCTATTTCCACACGTTTGATAATTAAAGACGAATCCGAGCGTTCGGTATAAGACCGATCACTACTTAGAACGTACGCTAGGTGTAAGACCGAGCGCTACTTATTACGAACGCTAGGTGTAAGTCTGAGCGCTACTTATTACGAACGCTAGGTGTAAGACCGAGCGCTACAAATCTTAAAGACAAGATTATATATATATATATATATATATATATATATATATATATATATATATATATATTACTTTATTTCGAAGTTTAGGGTACGACTGTTCTGAGCCGAACGCTCCAAGATAGTATTTCCACATGAGGACACTCGTTCTCGATCAGAGTTCTTTCCAAATGAAAGAATTCCATTTTTACCAATTTACTAGAAAACCGAACGGTAGAGGACCGTTCGATTGACGAACGTACATAATCATAGTAAGAAGTTCATATTCAAATTTGTAACTATTTTCAAATTAAGTTTTCCACATACCAGTTCATACTTTATACTTCACATCAATTATCAATTTTCAGACTTTATAGCATCCACATCAATAATTCACACTCCAAATTAATAAATCATTTTCACATTCATACACTTCATACATATCAACCATTATGCATCATACTCATACTGGATACATACATTCACTCGTTCAGCAACATGCATTCATTTTCAGCAAGCATACAACAACATACGAATTAAATTAATAAGCTTCCCTTACCTCTAATGTGAACGTTCGTCCTAAGTTTGCAACTTGACTTGTCAACTACAATCCCTTCTACCCTCAACGCTTACTACTCTTTGAATCAACATCAAATACAGATGAAAAAGGGTTCAGTATTTAACTTAAGAACTCATGTACCCAGAGTTGGGTGTGCATGTTCACCAGAACGAACAATTGAAAGAAAATGAACTTACCGATTTCAGAACTCTAAACTGTTCGGTTCAGGTGAAAGCTCAAGACGCCGGGAATACTTCTACGGTGCCTGAACAGTGATCGGAGCAGAGAAGAGTGAGTTACAGTAGAGAGAAGGGAAAGGTTTTCTAGAGAGAAGGAGGAGAAAAATGGAGGTCAGAGTTTGGAAGGAGAAGGTGCATGCAGAAGAGTGTGGCAGGTTTTTCAGAAATTAATTTTTTTTGCCCCACGTCCAAACGGTCGTGCGTTCTTCTGCTGACACCTGCACTCTACTGACTGACTTCCGAACCTTCCATTGTGACACTTGGCATGAGCGCAGAGAGGTATGGAAGTGCGTTTTTAATGCACCGGATAAGGGTTTTTGGGTGTAATAATGAAAGTAAACAGGTGAGTTTGGTTTACATTTTCCAAGGTCTGACAGGACCCCTTTGAGTAATATATTATATAACTTCATTTTTTCAACTCACTTGTCAAGTGAGTAAAATTTCCTAGACTAACAAATTATATAATTTTCATCCTCAATCTAGTAAAACTATATAAGTTTCCATTAATAAAAAGTCTGTAGAAAACTCATTATATTATTAGTTTTTGGAAATATAAGTAGTCATTTAGTAATAATAACAAGAACTAACATGACCGTTACTCGGTAATTTTATCCTTGAACTTTTAAGAATTAATTTTGTTTATTGCTTGTATGAATTTGTTTTTGAAATATGTTATAACTGTACTTTTAATAATTAACTTAGTTCAACGCTTGTTCAAAAGAAAAGTTATTCATTTATAATAATTTATAAATGTGATAACAGCATTTAAAATAAAGGTTAGTAAATAATAATAAATATATTTAATATATTTTTTAACATGAGTTTAATTTTGATACGTAATATTTTATATTAATTAATTAAAAAATTCCTAAATGTGCTTTTTCAAGCCATTATTATTTACAAATAAAAAATCTCATAACTTATAAAAATCGATTCGCGGATAATAACTTATAAATGATTCTCAAATTTAGTTATAAAAAGAATAATCTTCGCATTTTTCCTAGATAAATATTTATGGTATAAATTGATAAAAAAATGTAACATTTTTAAATTATCGTTACAAAATTCATCAATTTTTTTTACATGTTCTTAAAAGTAACCGCCTCTTATTTATTTATGTCGTTATTTGAAAGGTTGGCGACATGCTAGTTCGGAGCGGCGTGACAATTTTCTTTGCTCCGTCGTTAGGGTTTTCAGAGTTTCCCAAAACAAGTTGGTAGAGTTCGTTCATTGAGAGCAAAACAATGATCGACTTGTTGTTGAAAAAGCCCAATTGGAACGACGTCGTAGACGACGAAGATTCAACTCGATCCAAATTGTGTTTTTTGAACGACTTGGAAACCGTTATTTGGTCCGCGGTGGGTCGCGCCGAAGCGCGTTTATGGCTCTGCAACACGGTCGCGGGTTTCAACTGCGTCACTTTCGTCGATCAGCGTGACCTGTTTCGGGCTTTGCTAAGAACACGACGGTCGAAGCGCGATTTGGCGTCTCAGCTTCTGCATTTCATGGTTGACACTTCGCCGCACAAACTTGGTTCCGTTTTGGCTCGGAGGTGTCACGTTCTTGAGAAGTTTTTTCAAGGTTAGTCCGTTTGCACATTCTTTGCTCTTTTAAAGTGTTGTTGGGAGTAGTTACTGAAGTTGCTGTTAATTGGGAACAAAAGCTTTGAATTTTGGTTGTGTTGCAATTGTACGGACTCTTAAAGACTGCAATTTTTGGTTGTATTGAGGCCACGGTTGGTGGTCTCAATTTCAAAGCTTTTTTAAATTATGATCATGTTCTCGTTGCAATGATGTCATAGGAAACTGTGGACATACTGGTGAATTGCTGTCGGAATGCTGTAACAGTGACTTCAAAAACCTGGACATTGGGGTTGAAATTGTGGTCAAGGATTGTTTTTTGAAATACGTATTCATATCCAATACTTTAGGATAATACTTATTAATGAAGTATCTAATATATAAATCATATAAGAATTTTCATACATTTTTCAATATGCATATATTAAGAGGTTTAGGGTTTATCCTATTATTATATTATCGGTGTATCATAAATGTGTCATATCTTAGGATGTGCCAGGGGTGAAAACAATGCATTTTATGATCAAGTAGCTATAGAAACTTGAAGGATTGGAAAAACTAAAAGTGATGAAGAATGCATATACTATAAATTGGGTCTTTCTCCTTTCTTATACTCTTTTGTTTATAGCGATATCTTGTTGCTCTCCGATTGAAACAGTGTAACATTTGTGGATTTAACCTTGTCTTTTTTTAGTGGTTTCTGGTTGAACTTTATATATATGTGATGGGTGCTCTAGTATTCATTAAATCGAACTTACTATGATTTGTGAGTTTTTCATGATAGCAAAACAAGTGTGTGGATCAGTTCTTTCTTTGATTGTATAACTTGTGTATGGGATGCAGGTAATCCAAAACGAGTATTGCAGTGGTTTTCCTGCTCTTCCTCTAGTGGTGGACTAGAGCAGGGAAAAGGTTTTAGGGCACTGTCCCAGTTTGCATTTAAAAATAGAGATATTTGTTGGGAGGAGCTGGAGTGGAAAGGAAAGCATGGGCAGTCGCCAGCAGTGGTTGCTACTAAGCCCCATTATTTTCTAGATTTGGATATTCTCCAAACTGTAGAAAACTTTCTAGAACATGTACCTGAGTTTTGGTCATCTGATGAGTTTGCTGAGTCAGTGAAGGATGGTGATATTTTTTTTATTGATAGGTCCTTCTTTGTGAAATATTTCATTGATTTAATGTATAAGGAGGAATTTAAAGACATATGGGATGTTGTAAATGAATTTCTCGGGCAGCAGCCCTTCTCCTCTCTGTGTGGACGTCTTCTTATTGCTCTTGAAGATCAAGACTTATGCTACCTTGTGGAATCACTTTGTAAATCTCTTGGCCCTAGAATGGATCTTCAACATTCCAATGACATCTCTAATTTGTTTGTGATTTTAGTTTTTAAATGTGGTGCTTATGGATCTATTGACCAGTTACTGCTGCTAAATGCTGTCACTGCACAGGCAAGGCAGCTTCTACGCCTTTTACGCGATGAAGAGGCTTGGGAACCACATGAAAAAATCAATGAAATTGTGTCAAAGATGTCTGCAATCCCAAGCAATCCTAATATCTTGACAACAATCTTCAAGAACAAATATAAGATGAAAACTATAGAAGTGATAAAGTATCTGGGACTTCTGTCATGGCTTATTTACTATAGACTGTCACGAGAATGCCAGAACCCCGACTCTTGGGAGTCTTTGTTCGTGAATAATCAAATTAGTTTTCGTAACTCTGATAAAAATGCATTGCAAGAACCATTAGAAGAAGATTGTTCTGGTTTTGATAGCAGTTTGTCAGTTAGAGTAAAAACTAGAAGAAAAAAGAAGGCTAGAAAGAAGAGGAGGACCTATTACCGCGATGAAGATGGTGATGATGATGAATTGCTTGATTATGATTCTGCTAGCCAGAAGCTAGTTTCTCTGTCAAATACTAGAAGTTGGTTGCTTTCAACTGATGGGTACTCTTCAGGATTGAGCAGTGTAAGTTCCATAATCCATATATTTAAACAAATTTTTTGGCTTATAAACGTTAGTGGGTGGAATCATATTTGCAACATTTTGGGTGAAAGATGTTGGATTTTTATCAAAATGGTTCTGCCAGTAGATGAGATTGAAGTTACTAAAAAAAACGAGATTCTCCTTAGTAGAATTTGAAGTAGTGATTTTGGACATAGAATAGCATGGTTACATTCAAATTAAACATGTCTGGTATTTGTTTTGGTTGTTAAAATTGCGGAATATCTTGATTGAATTTTAGTCTGATTCAAGGAAGCACTGGCATTTCAAAATAATAACCATATTGTGGTTACATGTGTTTTACTTCTTGAACACATTGAATACTCCTATCTTCAGTTTATAATTTTATTTTATTTTTGCTTTTGTCTTTTATGCTTCTGTATCAATACAGATGGAAATATCACAGACTCGCTGTAATAATTCGATAAACATGTATAATGACTTGTTCGTTTTCAAAATGTCATTTTTCTTTTTCATTTTAAGCCGTGTTTTATATTAATTTTAACACATTCTGTCATAACCATATCTTTGAATTTTGATAATTTACCGTATTTCTATGTTTGTGTAGTACCTTAATTATGACCCTTGTCTAGTTTTTCAGTTCTTTCTAGTTTATATGAATAGATCAATTTGTCTCTTCTGACATACCTTGGTTTCTGAATATATGATTAGCCTTGACTTTAATTAGCAATTGCTATAGATATTTTGTTTATTACTTTTAAAATATGTTTGATTTAAGTATTTTATTCATGTTTTTATTATCAATGCTCAAATATCATATTTGAACTGAATATGCCCCTCTCCATCCAACGTGGTTCATTTATTGTTCTAATTTTTAAATCATGTCACCTTTTATAGAAGTATATGTAGGAAAATCTATTGTTCTTGATTAAGATGAAATAAAGTTACACTCTACTGTTAAACTGATTTTGTAATGTGTTATTTTTCTAGGCAGATTTACCAGAGTACCTTCATAGACAGTGCTTGTCTAAGTGGATGACATGGCTGTAAGGAAATGAGGTCCTGGTCCCCACCAAAGAGACATGCTATCATTGTCTCCAAACTGTTGAATAGCAAGATCGTTCATTCATCCCTCATCTTCATGTTTAAGCATGGTTTTCCAACACACACTGGACTTGCTAGGAATGGGAAATATCTGAAACGTAAACATGAAAAGCCAGCCTGATAACTTCCTAAAAGGCATTAAACTTGGAGTTCATTGTGAAGAACTGGAATGGAAGCGATAAAAAGCTGTGCTCATAAACTGCTACCATCGTACATGATTGGCAACATGAGCAGTCAACAATATGTTCTGAATTTCTCTATCACATCAATGTTGCCAGGATCATCCAGATTGCTACGAAGGTCATGCTCGGGCTAGTTATGATACTCGAGCTCCATCATCACTTCTGTGGCGGCATATTATATCTGTTAGTATTTTATGTAGCGTAGCACTTCTTATTTTTTGATAAATGGAAAGCGGATGGATGCACGTTGTTTGAAGTTGATTTCTTGTGCTAATTTTTACTTTTCAAGCTAGGCAAGGAAAGAAACTCAAGGATACTTACTATTTCGGAATGTAAATTTTATACTTTGAAATATACAGTTCAAAATGTATTTTTTATTTTATATTCCAAATTATGAAATCTGAAATATAATTTTTATTTTATATTTTGGCTTTTTCTACTATGTATGTTGAAAAAATCTTGGGAATATTTGATTTGTTTAGTAAAAGTGATTTTGATAAAGTCCAAGGAAGTGTTTGATATTTCTCGGGGATGTTTGAAAGATTAGAGAATAATGGTTTTTGTTGTTTGAAATACTTTGTATACATGTTGTGCATTTAATCGTATAAAAAATAATACTTTTTACGCCGGTTTTGGAATCTTATATTATATTTTGTATACGGTGTTGGAATCGTATAAAAAATATGAAGCTTGTGATTAGCCATTCCAAAATGCGTCGAGTTTATATTATATTATAATAAAAGGCATGATCCGAAATAAGCCTCTTCAAACCCTCAAAGCACAGAATAAAGTCCTTAATTGACACGTTGCAGATAAACCCCACCCAAACTCAACATCTCCACCATTATAAAACAGCAAATCGTGCAAAATTAAATAGGTTCAAAACCAAGAAAGAAAATAAATCAAATTGATCATTAAACACACAGATTTACAATCATTAAGATATTAACCAGAATTAACGATTAAAAAGGTTATACAACTACATTCACTAATTTTCCAACTTCCTAATTCAAAACTTCCTCATTCCATCAACCAGCTACATTAACCCTTAGTCAAATTGGACCAAAATCGCCTCTGCAACATTAATCAGAAATCCACTATGAACCCAATTTGATAGTCAAAGGCGAGCACAAAATTCATTCGAAACAATAATAAAATCTGGATAGAGGTAAGCAATTGGAGTTGGAATTATTCCAAGCAAGAACTGAATCATCACCAATCTATAGCAAGAAAATGACCCTCTACATTCGAATGAGGTAAGAATCCCTGGTACCACCAAAAAACATTTTCTTCTCATTTTTCAATCATCTCTTCACCTTCAATTACAACAAACAACCACTAATCAGAACAATACTCCAAAATCCCAAACCAGTTTTGAAAGACACTCTGATTAGAGGCATCTCCGGTGGTGGGTGATGTCGACGGTAGTGGCGCGACGTGAAGCTGCCAGCGGTGTTGGCCATGGAAGGCCCTGTGATGAAGGAGAGGAAAGAACCCACGCGATCTGGCGGAACAGAAAACGAAGGCGGCCGACGTCGGTGGTACCCAGTCACGGCGTCACGACGGCGACGACTCCGCGACTTGCAGCCATGAGATCTACTCTTGGGGTGAAGAACCTTGACGGAGATGTGGGAGGAGATCTGAAAATGGGACAGTAAGGGAAACCTCACGCGTGAAGAACACGAAGAGTGGAGGAGTGACTGGCGCCCGGCGAAGCTCCGACCGCGACCGGCGACCGGCGACAGGCGGCGAGACCCATGGCTGACTAGATGAAGAACGCGCGGTGGTTGGCCATGGCGTTACCTGGCTTTCTTCAACATTGCGCCAAACCCCACAGATCATCGCTTGGATTTCGTCGCATATCAACTGAAACTCTCAAATCCTTCTTCATGTATAGTAATCACCTTCAAACAAACACGTCCTAAGAATGTGATAGAAAGTTGGTACAAATGAATAAAAATTAACAAATCAAATTCTAATATGATCAAAACTAATATACTAAAAAAAACCTATTAAAATATTATAAATAAGACAACATTCATAACTAGTATATTATTATATTTATTACACATCTTTCCTCTCTTATTAATTTATGTATTTGTACACACTTTATCTCCTCTTGATACGGATGATCTAAAAGTTACATCTTAATCTTAATAATTATTGTAAAAACTAAATTAGATAAATGAATAAAAATAAATACAAAAAACACACAAGTGTAAAATTATAAAGATTAAATGTTAATTTTATAATACTACTTGGACCTTGTAAAAACATTTACTTTATCATGTCACATCCCAAAATATCATATACACATATAATATAATAGGATTCAACTATTATAATATGTAAAAGCAGTTGGGAGATAAATATAATAGTATTTAAATATGTATATATTCATTCAAAAGACAAAGAGAATTAAAACGAAAATTAAACTTGAGTACAAGTTTTCAAAGTTCTCCAAAATACAAAGCTATATTGAAATTTTAAAAAGACCTAAAAAGTTTTTCAAAAGTGTCGAACTATATAAAATAAAAGTTAGGAGTTTTTCAAAATAATACGCTAATCAACTAAGAGCTAGTAGAAGGCCTAAGTACTAGGGCTGGGTCTTCTTCAACCTTCAAAGCTTGCTCCAAGGGTACATAATCACCTACTGCTCACATCCAAAGGATTGGATGATCATCGCAAGGGAGAAGACCAACACATACAATGCAAGGGTTAGCTAGGTCTCAAACAAACATACAGATAATTTCAATTCAATCTAGCATTTCCAAGGACATTCATATACACATAAACATGTAAGTCATCATAAACATAAATATTTATTTCACAAAACTCATTAAACCAAGCATCCTATCATATTAAAATTCCTAGACACGTTCGGACATAGAATATATGTAGAGCTGGGGCGGGTTGTGCACTTGTGATGGCTCCTACTGCTTTGCAAAGCCATTGCCGAGGGGTTCTACCTGACCATACACAAGGCTAGTCCGTTACTGCGGAATAGACCTTCAGTGATAGCGCCTACCCTAGGACCTCCCACTACTCCCACCACACGCATAAATCCTCTCTAAGTGAGAATGAAAGACCGTTTGAGTGTTAGGGATAACCCCCCATATGGAAGCCTCTCACATTCATTCAATACACTAACTGATCCCACCGAGAGATCTTAATTTCATATTCAATCCGACCACTTTAAATCACATGATATTCCGCTTGGATTAATAATGTACCTCATAAACCACTTTGATTCATCAGACATAAACTTTCATAGTCATTCAAATGCATTCTTACTATATTGTCTCATACCAAACCCATACACCATCATGCAACATCAACCATGTCATAAAAACAACTCATACATTACATACTTTCACAAAACCATCACTTATTAACACAAATTTCTTTAGAACTTTTAATTATCAATACTTAAGTAATTCAAACAGCTTGGAGACCCTCACCAATGGCTCCGGAAGGGTCAAAACCCCCAGAATAACCTAAAGAACGTCCAAAACGGACATCCGGAAGCCCACAAACTATCAAAAATAAACACAACAGCAGAAAAGAGCGCCCAGGCTTGGCATCTGCAGATTTTTCCACATAATTGAGCAACTCTAACTCCCTTTTACCCATTCTAATCATTTTGGTGAACTTCTACCACTCATAAATAAACTTTCATGCTAAATTAAACTTACCTAAACAATTCTAATCCTTTCTAACATTATTATAAAGTGTTTATGCATTGATTTAGGTTCTACAACTTCAATTTTATCAACCTAGAGGTCTAAATTCAATTCTACAACTTGGAGTTGGTTTTTAGCCATTTAAACATGCCTACTAAGTCACACATGACCTACCTAAGTTACCTAAACTGATTAGGATCACCAAGAATGTCTAACTCTAAATTTGACCACCACACTTCCTTTCTAACTCTAAAACACCAACTTTTTTCCAACTTAGAGACCCAAAACCCGATCTTACCTCTTTGCACTAATTTTGACCAATTTAGTGACTCAAACAAGTCACAATACAGTGGATAAAACTGTCCCAACAATCCAATAACGCTGTAGACCTCATTTGCTCAAAATCACTACCTCACTTCCTCTAAAATGGCCTAAAATTGACCCTAAAGACACTTGATTTCCTTTCTAACAACACTATCACAAAATTTTCATGCCAAAATAGTTCCAACATACACAATTCCATCATTCTAAGCCATTCCAAACAGTTTATAGTCATCAATCACCAAATTCACATAACACACACTTCCATACATGCATTTCATGTTTACTAGAACCAAATTCATGCTTCCATAACATACCACTACAAATTTTATCATGCATTCACTTCACACAGTAAAATCAAGAGCAGAACTAGCTCCCTTTACCTCTAATGTAGACAACCAAGCTCAAGTAGGAACCCTAGACCACTTGCTTGCACTCCCAAAATGTTAGAATCACCTATAAATCATTAATTGATGATGGGAAACGAATCTTAGAACCAAATAGAAGCTAGATTATGGAAGAAAACGAAATGGATTGCATGCAACAAGTTTAATCGCATATGCTTACAACCCTAGGGCACACGAGAAAGGGGTTTCTTATTGGTTGGGGAAAACGGAAAATCAACCGGTAGAAGCGTAGCTCTTGGAGTCCTGAAGGTCTAGGTAGCTTCAATTCGGGAAACAAATGGTTAGATTTTGAAGTTGGAATAGAGAGATTGGTAAGACAAGGAAGAAAATAGAGAATGCTTGAAAAAAAAGAGAAACGTTCTTCTGAAGCACAATTTAGATGTGAGTTCTCTTTTTTTTTTTTCTTTTAGGAGATTAAGTCTAATTTTGCCTAACCTATATGCTGCTACGGGTACACACTTTTTAGTTATATTTTATAAGGCCTTACAACTAATACATAAAAATATTATCAAATTACTACCGTGTTTCATTTTATAATAATTCCCTTTAAACTGAAATAATATATTAATATAAAATGTTTTATTTTTTAATAAAAAAATGCATGTTTGATTTGCAAATACTTTATACCTCAGTGGATATCCCCACTAAGGTGTTTTGATGATCGTGTACCGTTAGCAAGATGGAGCACGTTCATTGTTAGCCTGTAGAGCTATATATATATTGGCTTAGTATTTAGTATTATTATTTTGTTGAAATTGTGTACCTTTTCTAACCATAATTGATGTGCTTAAACCTTAAATAACTATAGTCGATGATGGAGCACTTTCCGACCTCGTACAGCTGTTTGTTTGGAGGTCGATATCATAATCTATATATATGTGCATTTTTAATGCTTGACATGTTGGTGCAATACATCTTTAAATTGATTATGTGATGGAAATAAATGCTATTTCTTTTAATCATGATGTTCTTTTCATGCGCATGACCACCCTTTACCGTCCACTCATATTATATATATTATAAATTTTTTACATATTTTTTATATTAAAAAATAAACTTATTAAGTTTAATTTAATCTTACAAATTTAATTAATAAAATAAAATTTACACTTATTTATTTATTAAATTGTTTTTATGTAAGATATCTAACATATTATTAAAAAGTAAAAAATATCCTCCAATACATAAATACATCTACAAGGGATAACACAATTAAATCATAATAAATAAGAAATTATGTCATAAGTTTAGTGAATAAATAATTAAAATGAAGTTCTTCTAATTAATATACTATTCACCAATAAAATTATGAAAGTAAGTCCAAGTAAATTTAATACCATAAGTTTTGAAAACATTCTTAATCTTCCCTCAGAAATAATGATTATTTAAATTATTTACTTTGTGTACTGTACATGTCGTGTGAAAACTTCAAGAATATAAAATACAGAAGGAAGATTTGAATATATTTTAACTTAAAGAAAAGGTGGGAAAATATTATCATACACGATACAATAGAAAGGAATATATAAATAAAAACAAACATGAGTTAATGAAAGTTTTTTTTTTTAAAATTGGTAGTTCCAATTTATTTATTTTTCAATATTTTCAATGTTTAATAAATATATTAATGTAATTCTTATAATTATTTTTTTAGTTTTGAATTAATAATGATAAGTATTCAAATTATTAAAACCCCAAATGTTGAGTACTACTATATTAGCCTTTCAAATTCTTAAAGATATACAATACTAAAAGTAATTTTTTTATTCTCAATTTATGAAAACAAATTCGTTATACTAATTTACATTTATTTACAAAGTATTTAGTTGACCTATTTTAAATTATAAATAATTGAAAAAATAATTTCTTAAAAAACATATAAATACCACATGCGACAACTATAAGAATTATTCAATCTAAGAGAAGTCCTTGGAAAAATAGAAAGAAAAAAAATCTGTAAATAAATTTTTACAATAAATTCTCTTAATTTAATGTTTTGGAAAAAGTGGACACAGTGTTTTTGTGCTTATGAGCCAAAGTTTTTATACAAAAATATTGAAATATGTATTTTATTTAATATAAATTATTTTCTGTTGTAAAAATAAAACTTTTTCTTATCCACAAAAAACCAGTCAAAAATACCAAAGTAAGAGAAATTGACTCCCTTACTAATGGAATAACCCATTATATGACTTCTTTAGTCAATAACTTTATTAGAGTAAAAATATAAACTATTGTATGAAACTTTTCTAGAACAATTTTCATTAGAAATAATTTTGTAAGATTTGACTTCAAACTTCGGAAAGATTTAGCTAATTTTAAATATGTAAAATATTCGTATATATTTAGAAATATCTAACTGAATAATTAGATCTTATCATAAATCATTCAAGAATAAGGAAAGTTACACGTTAAATATATAAACATTCTGAAAATTTAAAGATATTAGTTTCAGTAAAAATGAATTTTACAAATACTAAAATTTATTTGATCAAACATTTAGAAATGACTACTCCATAATAAAACCACGTGCCTAAAAGTATCACTACTCCAAATGTTTGGTAGTTGACTTTAGCAACATAGCTAAGAATTTAGGCAAGTTGCATTTCAAGAAAGTGATCGTTCGCCAAGTGCGCACGCGTTGTCACGCTAGAAAAGTGAGAAACCTCCGTAGCCACTGGCAAACTTTCAAGCTAGCCTACACAAATTCAATTCTTATAAATCTAATATATATCTTCTTCTTTTTGTCTATTTCTTCCCTTCTTCTCTATTATTTCAATGGATGTTTTCTGCTTCTAATTTTTTCTCTTGTCTTTAATCTCCAATATACTTGTTGGGTTATCCAAAGAAACATTTGATTTGATGTATTTTCTAGAATTGATCAGGAAGAAATAAAAAAGTTGAGCCGTATATAATAACATTCATAAATCTATTACTTTTAAATTTTGAGTTGAAAGTGTTGTAATATTTTAAGAAAATGATTCAGTTCAAAATATTTATCAACACCTTCTTTGTTGATATCTTATTACTGTCTAATTTTGTCTATTTCTCTCTTAAAAACACAATAATGATATACCAGAGCTTGAAAATTGATAAACGTATACCTCCATGATGAGAACATCTATATTCTACATTTTCACACGTTGGTTAAACTATAGTGTAATGTTTTGTAAAATTGTTAGTTAACTTCGTATCTAATTCAACATGTCAATTGTAATACATATAAACATTAAAAGGTCTTCTGAAATCTCTATTGATGAATTCATGATTCCTTATGAAGTTAGAAGACTCTTCTTAGAAGAATCACTAGTAGCATGACTAAAAGGATAGTCTTTTTCTCATCCATTGCTTTGAGTTTGTTTATCATTTCTCTTTGTCTTTAGCATTTAACCTTGTATGTTTATTTTGCAGGTTTGTTAATGACACTTCCTCTTTTGAGGGTGTTACTTGTCTAGAAGAATGAAGGGTTTAAGAGGACACTAGTACACTAAAGAGATATGGCCTCGGTTATTTTCGGTTATAGACACCGGTTTTCTAACCGAGGCATATACAGACGAGGTAAAAAGTTTATCTCTTTTTGTCTCGGTTGTGACCCGAGTCGAAAAACGATAGGATTTTGCCTCGTTTGAGACCTGAACCGAGGCAGTATAGTGGTTTTCGATTTTCCAGGCCGATGACCTTCCATTAACAGATCACCTTCCATCAGATTAACTTATTATCATTTTCTCTGTTGCATCTTTATTATCATTTCCTCTGTTGCATCTTTCAATCTCAAACTCTATGAAACCACAACCAGAAAAAGAGAGCAAAATCTCACAACCAAAGAGGAAAATATCCAAAGAGGCTAAAATCATATTCAGATTCTTTCATAAATATAACAGAATCATATATACAATACAAAAAAGAAAACACAAAAACGAAAAAATCCTTAAGCCCGTGCTCTGCTCCTTCTTCACCTTCACCTGCGTAAAATGGAGCCAACAACGACGACTTTGCTAAGCAACAGCGGTCCGACGACTGGCCTCGGCTTCACCGTGAGGTTGCGAACAGCCAACAGCCACCGCCAAAAGCCACCGCCAACAGCCACCGCTCCAAAGACGGGGCCGCTTGCTCTTCACTCCAGAGACGGGGCCGCTTGCACAGGCGAGGTGGTGGTGGCTCCTTGTAGCGGCGGGGCAGCGGCGGGGCAGCGGCGGGGTCGCTTGCTCTTCGCTCCAGAGACGCAATGGCAGGTGAGGTAGAAGCTGCACTCGAGTCGTCGCCCAGAACGAGGTGGTGGTGGCTCCCGGCAGTGGCGAGGCAGCGGCGGGGCAGCGGCGGGGTTTTCTCGAAGTGGAGATTGGAACGAGAGAGGGGCAGCGGCGGGGTTTTCTCGAAGTGGAGATTGGAACGAGAGAGAAGTGAGATTGGAATGAGAGAGAAGTGAGAAAAATAAAAGGAAAAAGAGGTAGCTGCTAGGTTTTCTCAAAGTGGATCAGTGCAAGCCCAAGATATATGCCTCGGTCCATCTGTTAACCGAGGCAGTAACTTTTTCACCTGAGGTATATACCTCGGTCCATTCTGTTAACCGAGTCAGTATGCCTTTTAGACACCGATTGTTTAGCAACCGAGACATATAATGATTTAAAAATTACAGCCCTGCCACCGCGTCTGATACGCTTCGGTTCCGAAAAAACCGAAGCATAATATACGAGTTAAAAATGCAATTTTTTACTAGTGGGAGCTTAACCTAAGGAGTGTTCTGACCATACCTTTTCTTTCGGAGTCCCTATGAAGTGGAGTTTCACTTCTAGGTAACATTTTTATCTTTTAAGATTTTCTTAATCCACTCAAACACTAACATCTTCTCTTCTAAAAATCAAAATGATGAACTCTTATGACCTATAATGATTATAAATATTGTCATAACATGAAAAAATCAATTATGTTATGATTGAGAAACATGACATCCTACAATTTTTTTTAAGACTACAGCACTTTAGTTAAATGAGTGGAATGTTTTGATTAAATTAATGCAATTGGTTAAATTTTAATTAAGTTGATGTACACGGTTTTAATGTAGTGGTGTAAACTATCGATGCTCCTATAGAGGCTACATGGGTCATTTAAAATGATTAGGGAGACCGTGTATTGACTTTCATGATATGAAACAACAAAAAATAATGGAAGCATGAAAGTCATAGCTTTGATAATAAAACCTATTAAATTAAATTTGAAAATTTCCATTTATATAAATCATATTTAACCCTATCAAATTTAGATAAGACGAGTGTATAAGCTTGTATATAAGTTTGGATTGGAGTCTCTCTTTCATGTCCATTTAACAAGAGAGTTTTGGCCACCACATAGCCTTCTAAAAAAATGGAGAAATCAAGGTCTTCAGACCAAGTCGTTCTCTTCATCGACCAACATAATCCTAAACCATCATCCATGGAAGCAGAAAATCATCAAGAAAAACCCAGACACCCCATAAAAGTAAAAACCCTTAACCGTCTCAACTTCTCAAAACCCAAATCCCGAATCCAAGAGTACAACTATGTTCCCCGGAACAAGCTTGCAGCCTCTAAAGAGGAAGAAGATGACATTATCCAACCCACCTACAAGCTCACTTCCAACGAAGAAGACGACGACGAAGATGACTGGAAATGGGACAAGGAAGAGATGGAAGAGGATGGCTCAGAGCATAGCACAAAATTGCACCAGAAGAAGAAGTTCAGAGTCAAGTGGAGGCTCCTGATGGAGTGGGCTTTGTTCCTCAATATATTGTCATCCTTGGTGTGTTCTTTGACCATATCTTCCATAACCAACATGCACGTACTGGGATTGGAGATTTGGAGGTGGTGTGTCATGGCAATGGTTACATTCAGTGGTCGTCTGGTTTCAGGTATATAAATATATTGACTTTAGGGTTTCAAAAACATTTCTACAGATAATTTAACTCGAGCTAACAAAAACTCATTTCAATGCAACAATTTATAATACAAACAGGGTGGCTAGTTGGTGTGATAGTGTTCTTCCTTGAACGAAACTTCATGCTAAGGGATAAGGTGCTGTACTTCATCTACGGGCTTAGGAAGAGCATAAGAAACTGTTTGTGGCTAGGCCTTGTGTTACTCTCCTACTGGAGCCTGGTATTCGACGATGTCCAGAAGAAGAACCACAAGTTTCTGAACAAGATGTTTCAGGCGTTGGTGGCAGTTCTGGTGGGCGCAACCATTTGGCTGGTGAAGATCGTGCTGGTGAAGATGCTGGCTTCTTCGTTCCACGTGACCACGTACTTTGACAGAATGAAGGAGAGTGTTTTCCACCACTACATTTTGGATACTTTGTCGGGTCCGCCGATGCAAGACGCGGAGGAGATATTGCGGCAGCACCACCTGACGGGGTCGAAGTCGATGCCTGCGAGGATGAAGATGAAGGAGGCGAAGAACTTGTACAAGTCGAAGAGATTTGGGTCGAGGAAGATCGACATGGAGAAGCTGAGAGAGCTCAGCATGGAGAGCCCTTCGTCTGCATGGAGTGTGAAGAGACTTGTTAACTATGTCAGATCTTCTGGCTTGTCCACCATTTCCAGAACTGTGGATGATTTTGGCAATGCCGAGTCTGAGATCAATAGTGAGTGGGAAGCTAGAAACTGTGCTCAGAGGATTTTCAAGAACGTTGCCAAGCCTGATGCCAAGTAAGTGCATATTCTGATTTTTTTTTCTTTTTGTGTTTTGGATATGTGTGTTATTTTCCTTCTTCAAGTATGTAATCTTTCTTTTTATTGGTTTAGGTTTTGAATCTATTTATCACAAAAGTTGGTGTTTTTGTTTACAGATATTAGGTATAGTGCTTTTTTAGGATTAACATGAAACAGAAAAGATTAAGTTGATATGAGATTTTCACTTACATATATCTGACTATTAACAATGTCTATTTATAATTCATACATATCTAAGTTTGTTTACTATTCCTCATTCGATTGTAGACCATGTGTATGCAAAAAATATGGGTTAATAAACGTGAAAAGGAATTAGTCTCCAACAGTTTATATTATAGGAACTCGGAAGAAAAGTTGCTGATATAACTTTAAGATTATGAGAAAAATGCTTTGAAACCATTATTGGAATTTTGATAGCGATGTGGATAGACACCATTTTTGAAACTCAAACTTTGTGGGTCGTTTTTTTTTATTAATGTTAATGCAAGACTTTTAATTTATATTGAATTCCTAATATTTTATATGATTTTTTTTAGATAAAAAAAATAAAATATATACAAATGTAGAAATACATGATGTATTCTAACTTACATGCAAGATTAAAAATTAAAAAATTTTAAAATCTAAGTAAAAATTAAATTTTACTTTAAGCAAAAATAATAAAATTAAATAACACAATCAAATTTTTTGTCGTAAAAGGCATCACTGTTTTCATTTAAAAGGACCTCCTAGAATGAGAAACTTAGGTGACACAAAATTTCTAAAGCCACTGAAAGTGGAAAACATTAGTGACTAAGGTACTTTTATAGAAAAGGCTGTGCACTTGAGCCTTACAGATAAAGAAGTAATAAGAAGAGAGTGGGTGAGATTTGGACCATTGAGGGCATTTGAAGTGCACATTTATACAATTTGATTTTGTTTTTGTGGTGCATACTATCAGGTCTTAAAATATAGTAGAACACTAAGGTGTACATTTTGTCGTTCATTTCGTACTCATCGTCAGTGGTCCATTAGTGCTGTGTTTCACTGCTTCTTTCATCGACCAATTTCCGTAATTGGTGCTCAGTGCCAATGCGTCATCATGCAGCAAGAGAAAAATACACCCACGCAATTTTTATTCCTTTTCTCTCTAATTTACGTTTTTTTAACGTATTTACCTGTAGATTTTCCTTCCCGTCCTTTGTAGCTGATACTCCTTTCATCAGTATTTTGATTATGTTTTCTTCGTCCAATGTAGCTATCCTTGACAGAGAACCTACAAATCATTCTGAAGTTAACGATATTTACAAAAACAATAATTATTACAATTATTAGATCAGATTTCATACTTTCCTAAATAGTATCTTTAGATTCCGTGTATCCTAATTTAAGGTTTTTTAATTAAAGACAGCATTACTTATGTTGGGTACCGATGTCACACGTCATGTTATGCATTGCTGACTACACATTTAGCTCCCAGACTTGAGGTATTTTAACCCAAAGTCTTATTTTGCAAGACAAACTTGCTGTGTTGGTATATACATCATAAAAATACATATTTTAAATAAAAACCAAATATTTGATATATAATAGACACATAAAAGTATTTACTTTTTCCCTCTGCCCCAGTGTGTCTGCTGCAGAATAGTGGTGTGTCAGATCCATTATTTTGCAGCAGCAAAAGATGGTTCTGTTAAGATCTGGTGCAAAATTTTCTAAATGCAGTGCGCAAGCAAAGCAGTATTGATGGATTGTCCCACCAAGACCAGGTGTTTTGGATGGCTTGGTCGGTCCATTTTTCTTTAAGAATAAACTATTTCTTTTTAAGTTCCTAATTTTACCTCATTTATCTCGTGTTTTGATTCAACTACTTGAGACAAATCGTTGTGCTAGTGCTTGACTTTTTTAATAAGCAATTAACATCTGAAAATAATTAATTAGCACCAAGTACATATATTAACAATGAATTAAAATATGGTAATTTGGAATTTATTGAAGGTATATTGAAGAAGATGATCTGATGAGATTTTTGAAGAGGGTTGAGATACACACCATATTTCCACTCTTTGAAGGTGCTCTTGAAACAGGACAGATAAGCAGGTCTTCATTCAGAAATTGGGTGGTAAGTTTTTACTGTAAAATAATTTTTGTAGTTAATAGAACTTTTCTAGTTGATTTTTATTTCTTTTAGTTTTTAAAAATGGTACTTGGTAAACAAACTATTTTTTAATATATTTAAAACAACTTTTTGATATATTTAGTGCTTTTATGAACATAAAACATGTTGTGTTGTGAAAAGTGTTTACCCTAACTTTTTTTTTTTCTTCATACAGAAAATCTATAGGTTTAAAAGAGTAAATTTGGGTTAGACACACAGTTAGCATTTTGTTATCAGTTAAGCACCTTAATTTACAACAGACGTGTCTGTCTGCAAGTGAAAAGAATAAAAAAGTGTGAATGTGTGGATCTTTTTCTATTAGTATAAATTTTTTATGTATAAACGATTTATTCGATCAGATTCGAGCATATTATGAACGAAAAGCCCTAGCACAGTCACTGAATGATACGAAAACAGCAGTCCAACAGCTTCACAAAATAGCAAGTGCAATTGTCAGTGTGATAATAATCATTGTGATGCTTTTGGTGATGGAGGTGGCCACACTCAAGATAATATTGTTCTGCATAACACAAACAGTTCTCATAGGTGTTGCCTTCCAAGGTACCTGCAAGACTGTGTTGGAAGCCATAATCTTTGTCTTTGTCATGCACCCTTTTGATATTGGAGACCGATGCGTCATTGATGGAGTTCATGTAATTTCACAACCTTTTTTTCTGATCTATATGCAAACAAATTTACTTTATTTGCTTGTGAACTTCAATTTTGTGCTTACTTTCACTGACAGATGATCGTGGAAGAGATGAATATCTTGACAACAGTGTTTCTTCGATATGACAACGAGAAAATTTACTACCCTAATGCAGTTTTGCTCTCTAAGCCAATAAGCAACTTCTATAGGAGTCCAGATATGAGTGATGCAATTGATTTCGCCATCGATGTTTCAACTTCCATGGAGACCATCCTTGCCCTCAAGAAATCAATACAGATGTAAGTTCTTCAACCATAGATGAGTTTATTGCTTAACATTAAGCACCTTTTCATTTTGTTAATATCTGACATGAGTGATTATGATTTTAGGTACATTGAGAGCAAACCCAAGTATTGGAATCCAAAATACAGTTTGATAGCCAAAGGAATAGAGAATGTGGACAAGCTAAAGTTTGCGCTATGTGTGCAACACACTATCAACCATCAGAACTATGGTGAGAGAAACGTTAGGATAACTGAGCTTCTCTTGGAACTGAAGAGGATCTTTGAGATCCATGGTGTGAAGGAAGTATCATCTTCTTCCTCAGGAGATTCAGATCACCCATATGAATATTGAACATGGCAAAGTTCTGTTTCAATCATGAACGACATTCCATCGTTATGCATTTACCATGTATTACTACCCCACCAATATCACTTGTTAATTACTTATTTGCTTTCAAACATCAATTCTACTATATGCTCTAATTGCACTATGTTATAGAATGGAGTTGTCGTAGTGTGCACGGTTAATTTATGAATAAAAAAGACCATATATTTTTTAATGGTAGGACATTTCTGTTTGTATTTTTTTTTTGGCATGCATTATTGGAATAACTCTTCAATAAACATACTCATTTGCTATTTAGTGTATTTTTTTATAGTGTTAAATAAGTTTATAATTTCTAAAACGTAAAATTAAAATTTCTCACCCCTTTAAACTTTGATATATTTTTGTTTTCAAACTTTAAATAAATGGAAGTCTTCTTCTTATTAATCTAATAATGTTATTGTTTTTTTCAAGTGATAAACACCTTCTAGACTAACATTTGAACTAAAATGTATCAAAAGTATGTAAATATCTCAAATGCTAACACGAAACGTCACTTGACACATAAAAAATATATTAACGTAATTGGGTTAAAAAAACTATATCTATTTTTTTAAAATTTTAAAAATCAAAATGTATCCAAATTTGGGAAGAAATGGAATTATGTGACAAAATTTAGCAATTAAAAATATATTTAACCCTTTTATACAATACATGGAATATGTCAAACTGTGTAAATAACTCAATGTCAACTTGAAACACTAGTTTACATGTAATTTTTTTTTAATATAATTGGGTTAAAAGAAGTATATTTATTTATTTTTAAAATTTAAAGACCAAAACATATACAAATTTAGGAAGAATTACAATTTTGTGTGAAATTTTAGGAATTTAGAATATATTTAACCGATTTATACAAGACATTTGAACTAGAACATGTCAAATTGTATGAATAACTAAAATTCTAACTTAAACTTAAAATACCTTTTGACATCACTACTGCAAAATCAGGATTCTAACGCAGCTTATACGCTTAGGTTTTCACACAACCGAAGCATAAAAAAACACGGTGACATTTTTGTAATTTCAATGATTTTATAGGCTTCGGTTCAAGGGGAACTGAGACATATTGACCTTATAGGCCTCGGTTTAAGGGGAACCGAGACATAAAAGCCTGCAAAATCCTACGTGTCCCCATTAAATTTTTTATTTTAAATTTTTTTTGAACACTTTAGACATCGGTTAAGCAGATAACTGAGTCAATATCCCTTGATACTTTCTCGCGCATGAGCGTCTTTCTCTCGCATCTCCCATTTCCCTTTTCTTTTTCTTGTTTCTCTCTTCTCTACGCTCCAACCTTAACGTGCTTCCGCTGCAGCCACAACACAACAACCACCACCAAAACGCTCACTCAAGCCTTAGAATCGACCTTAAGGAGATCCCTTCACCTTCCTCCTTGTTTGTCGAAACCCTACCGGACTCCATTATCGACGTCGTCCTCACTTATCACGAGGATCCCGTTGATGGCGTCGCGACACCAGAGGCGAAAGTCAATCAAAACCTGATCATTCCTACTTCGAGCGGTGTGAAGCTTCTTCGCAAGCTCACCGATGTTCTTGTGCACGTCCTCTTTGTCAGCTCTCCAATTGACTCTCCATTCTCAATGCGCCTCTCTATTTCCTCCAAATCTTTGTGAATGGAGTCTTTGTCGCTCGCGCTTATCAAACCTTAAACAAATAACAATGAGTGTTTAACTGAGTGTTGAATTGGAAGAGTGAAAGATTGTGTGACTAACCTAATGAGAGATCGACGCATGCGCCCTGCTTCCCTTTTATGTCTTGCTTGTGGAGTTGTTTGTCGAAGGAGATTGACTCCGTAAACCTCTCCACTACATCCATCTCCACTGCGAGAGCCACCACAACCCACCGGAGCAGCAAACGCGAAATCAACCTGATGCATCCCATGAGCATCGCCACACTTGTTGTAGAAGAAAGAAAGGGATCATAGAGAGAACGATGAAGAAGAGAAAAGTGAATCAAGAAAAGGGATTTAGGGTAGAATATCAAAATTTATATATCGGTTATATTATCTAACGGGTGTAGAAATAGTTTTTCAACTTTAATTTTTGTCATAGCATTACTTCTATACCTATTATAAGTTCAACAGGTGTAGAAAAAATAATTTATTATACCTATTTCGAGTATAATCGGCACTGCATAACTTTTTATACCTTATAAATTTTAATAGGTATAAAAAGTCGCTATAAAAAGCATATTTTGCACTATTGTCAAAAACTATAAAATATATCTTATTCTCATAACTCATTTAACAAGTGCCTTTGAATGAGACATGACGTGAACTATTTTTTATTTTTTATATCTCCTTCTAGGACCATTACGTGCAACAATACGAGCAATTTAGTGAAAAAAATTTCAGTTTATCCATTTTTTGCCTTGATGTTAAATATTTTAATGTTGTTTGACAAACATATGAAACTTGTTTAATCATGATATAAATCATTTCTCAAATAAAGTTTCAATGAATCATACATATGCTCATTGGAAAGTAATTTCTCCAATGTTAAGAATCATATCCTTAATGTCATATTCACAATGTACATTCGACTCTTGAGATTGGGATATGGGGTGAAGGTGTACAACTTCACCATGTCAGATCCACATTATCACTAGTGTAGATCTAGCTTTGTAATTCGCATGATATGCTTTGGTTTTAAAGAAAGAAAAGCATATAAAAATGTGGTGGCAAGTATATGTCCACCAATATGAAGTAAAACAAATCCCTACTAGGAATGGATCAAGTAGATTCTTAAGCCTAATCTTTTATTTCACGCACATTCTCACAATATCAATCTTAATATATATTGTTTTGGTAAGACCCGATAACAATAATAAATAAAATAAATTAAGTTTTTATGTGATTATGTTTTGGTGAATAAATAAATTGATTGATAGCTTTATTTATTTATTATTTAATAATATATGTTGCAATTAATGATATACAAATTAAATATATTTTTCTTTAATTAGGTGTGGCTACTTATTTTAATTAAAAGATTAAATGGTTTGCTATTTCTATTTAAAGGCTAATTTATCTATTTTAGTAATAGTTATATATATAATTGTACAAATAACATTTTTACGTGACACTTTTTTATGATTTCATGATATATTAAAATAATTGTTTTATTTAAGAACGTGAAATTATGTTTTTAATATAATTTGAGTTAGTTATAGTAATTGTCGCAACCGGAATCGCGACGGGACGACGATCCATGGAAAATAGATAAAAGTTTTTGAGAAAAGAGATTTGGAGTCGCCACCATAGTTTATTCTGGGAAACTACGGAAAAACCATAAAATAATAACACACGGTCCATGAAAACCAGATTCTGGGTTCGGGAGTCGGTTACGCGTAGGGAAGGTATTAGCACCCTACGGCGCCTGCCCGAAGGCAGTACCTTTAACTAAATGCGCGAATGTGATGTGGTTTCAAAATGTTTAACTATCCCCTAAAATAAATTTCTAAATAAACAAAATATATTTTTTTTAGTTTTTTGGGCCCGACAAGGATTGACCTTGGTCCTACGTATTCTCATTCAAAAATGAGAAATCAGGGTTACGTAGTTCTTTTTGAAAACTGTTTGAAGAAATTGTTTGGAAACTGCTTGGAAACTTGTTATGGATAATTTGGATTTTTGGGAAATGAACCTGACAAGGACTGGCCTTGCTCCTACGTATCTCCACTTTTGATGGAGAATCAAGGATCACGTAGTTCTGGCAGGCAATATTGTTTGTTGATTGAAATTGTTGATGTTTTTGGTTTTTGAAGATTTTATATGTTTTTTGGTATTTTTATTTAAGAAGGATAAAAGGTTCTTAGCACAAGGACGATGCGAGCGATCACACATGTGCTTAACCTTTAAAACATATTTTTTGTAATTTTTGTTTAAGAAAGAGGAAAGGTTTTTAGCACAAGGACGATGCGAGCGATCACACGTGTGCTTAACCTTTAAAACATATTTTTGTAATTTTTATTTATGAAAGAGAAGGTTTTTAGCACAAGGACGATGCGAACGATCACACGTGTGCTTAACCCTTTTTTTAAAACATATTTTTTTGTGCTTTTATTTTTGTGAAAGGAAAGGAAAAGATTTTCAGCACAAGGCCTACGCGAGCGGTCGCACGTGTGCTTAAACCTTTTCAAAATATTTTTGCAATTTTTATTTATGAAAGAGTAAAGGTTTTAGCACAAGGACGATGCGAACGATCACACGTGTGCTTAACCTTTAAAACGTATTTTTTTGTAATTTTTATTTAAGAAAGAGAAAAGATTTTTAGCACAAGAACGATGCGAACGATCACACGTGTGCTTAACCTTTAAAACGTATTTTTGTAAATTTTGTATATATATAAATATTTTATTTATTAAATAGGCGTTTTAAAATAAATAGATATTTAAAATAAATAAGAGTAAACAATAACGGTAACAACGACAACAACAAAAAAAAATAATAAAATAAAGAAACAAATATAATAAGATAAATAAGGGAACGAAATAAAAAATAAAAATAAATAAGTGATAAAAACAAAACAAATAGTGGGGGTGCCTAAATGAGAAAAGGGGTTGCAGAACAAAATTGGGGCTCCTTTGGTTTGTAGAAACGGAATGGGCTTCGACCCAAACAGAGGGGGGGTGTGGATGGAGTGCGCGTGTGGCAGGAAGAAATGAGAAGCAAACCGCGCCAGGCCCAAGGTCTCTATTCAGAAACCCTAATCCCATTAGGGGTTCAGTATTTCCCCCTTTCGTTCCCAATCCCCTTACTCAGTTCTAAAGGTCCAAGGTCCCTCTCCTACCTGCAGCGCCGACGACCTCCGCCAAACCGGCCGCCGCCAGCCGCAAACCAGGGTGCCACCCGTGCGCTGCTCGCCGTCACGGACCCCACTGGTCGCCACCGTCAGTCCGCGGCCAGTTCACCCGCGCCACTGCGCGTCGCCGTCGAGCCATCGTGCCGCTACACCAGCCACCGCAACCCGGCCACCGTCGATCTGCCTCTGCGTCGCGTTTCCAGACTGGCCGCCGCCAGCCGCAAACCAAGGTACCACCGTCGCGCCAACCGCTCCCACGGACACCACTGATTGTCGCGTCAAGCTTCTCCTATCCTTCCCTTTTACCATGGACGCCGCCACCAAAAAGGCATAAACTGCCGCCACCGGGGCCACTGCAATGGGCTCTTCTATTTCTCTTTTATCTATTTTCAGTTTTTGTGTGGGGATGACAAACTTTGGAGAATATGATGATGGTGATAATGGAATGGTGATGGAGCTTTCTGTTGTTTTCTGTTGGGAGTGAGTGTTGGATAATGATGGGTGAGGGGAGTTAGGTAGTAGTGTCAAGTGTTGGAGGTGGATATGAGGAGAAAATGGATAAAGATGATGGGCTGTGGTTACGAGGTGCTCGAGAGTGGCTGTGGCAGTGGGTGAATACGGATAATGAGGGTGATAGGTGCTGGATGAGTATTGGTCGAGTGTGTTGGTTATTGGAAATGGATGAAGATGAGGCGGTTACCGGAGAGAGGGGTCAAAAGGTTGGGGTATACTGGCTGTGTATGAGTGATGATGTTGGCCGAATGGTAAGAATGAAAACGGTGGGCTGGGGTTATGAGTTTCTGCATGATAGACGATGAAGGCGTTGGGTTGAGGTGATTACAGTGGAAAAGAGTTTTTTTTTGGGTGTTGGAGATGATCGAAGAAGATGGAGACGTTAGGTGCTGACTGTTAATTGATGGGAACGAACGCTCGTGAGGGGGACGAACACTCGTGAGGAGGACGAACGCTCGTGAGGAAACCTGGATAGAGGTTCAGTCTTGGAGACGAACGCTCACAGGGAAGACGGGTTGGAAACATGGCCAAACGGAGATGGAGTTTTTATACTGGGTTATACTTAATTAAATGAGGAAAGTGAATATAACCATACATTGATCGAACACATACTTCATTCATCTCAGCAAGCATAAGGAAATCAAATAGATGAGCATGGGCATGACCAAAGAGTTTTGGGTATACGAAACTTACCTCCGCAGCTTCAAGATGGACTCTCCGGTTCTCCTTCCCCTTGCAGTGAATGATGCCTCTTGTTCCTTGTACTGTTTGAGCGATGTTCCCTGTGGCCGACTGATGAATGAGGTTCTTGTGACTGACTCCCTTTTTCCTAACGTCTCCCCCTCTTTTCTTTGGCTAAGTCCTCCTTTTTCCCCTCCCTTGTGAACTCCCCCTACCCTTAGATAATCTGTTTGAGCTCAAAAAAGGTTATCCGTGAGAGTGGTCCCAGGTTCTCCTCCCAATGAGGAAAGGCCCAAGATAATGGGAGGGTTTCCCTATGTTCCCAAGAATGTTCCTTCTCTTGAATGTGTTCCCAAGAATGTTCCCTCTCTTGAATGGCGTAAAAGACGACTTGACAGCCGTGGCTTGAGATGTACACCCCGTGGTAGACAAACCAAAAAGTGAATGTGTCAGAGAAACCCATACTGTAAGCCGCCACTTTTTGGACGCTCGTTAGCACTGCTTTTGGACGCTCGTCAACTCTTCTTTTGGACGCTCGTCAGCTCTGCTTTCGGACGCTCGTCAGCACTGCTTTTGGACGCTCGTCAAAATGTGATCTGCTAACGAGCGCCTCCAGACGAACGCTCTTGAAGGATAAACGAAACGACAACTCACGAAAATGACCGAACGCTTTGACCGAACGTTCAACTTCTGATCTAGGTCGAACGCTCAACTGTAATACAAAACGCCGGAACCGAACGTTCAACACTCAAAAACCGAACGTTCAAAACCGAACGCCCAAAACTCAATCCCAAATATAAGACCGAACGTCCACAAGGAAAGACTGAGGATACCAAACGCTCACAAGTTAAACCTAAGAAAACCGAGCGCTCACAATTCGTTAATTCAAAACCAAATTTAAAGACGAACGCCCACAATCACAAATCCAAAAAAGACCGAACGCTCTAAATTGCTTTATGAGAAAGACTAAAACCTACTTATGGACGCTCGGTCAAAACAGAAAACGACTGACCGCTGAAATTATATGAACGAACGCTCTAACCAACGAAACACACAGACCGAACCTCCTAAGACTCAAACCAAAATACGACCGAACGACACTTTCACGAGTGCTATAAGCTCGACCACCGATATCGAACGCTCAGAACGAAGAGAACGAGCGGTAGCATAGTGTAACGTCACCAATGCCGAACGCTCGTTAAGACAAATGACCGAACGCTCAAGGAACGCTTTACTATTTGGACGAGCGTCGCGATACTCCAACTGCTGAACACGTTGAGACCGAACGTTCAATTACGAAACCGAACGTCCAGTAAACAAATGAGACCGAACGTTCACTAAGAATCAACATGACCGAACGTCCTAAAGAGCCGAATGACCGAATGGTCGAACAAAGCAAAGGAGAGGCGGTTGGAAACCGAGGACGAACGTACAAAAGCCGAACGTTCAAAAATCTATGGCATCGTTCAATAAAGACCGAACTGTTGCTTCCATTTGGAAGAAACCGAACGTCAGCAGCGCACAGAAGAGGACGAACGTCTGCAGTGCACAGAAGAGGACGAACGTCTGCAGTGCACAGAAGAGGACGAACGTCTGCAGTGTAGAGGACAAACGTCCTTTCTTGTTTATTTTTTTTTATTCATTTATTTATTATTTTTTTTTTATTTATTTATTTATTTTTTTTTTCTTTTTTTTTTCAGACGAAAATAAAATACAATAAATCTATTGATCAATCCGGACGAAATTGGGTGTTGACAGTAATATTATATATATAGTATATCATAGAAATTCACACTTATATTAATTGATAATATATAAATAAATAATTGTATTTGGGTTATTGTAGTGTTTAAATATTATCGTTAAATAATAATAACAATAAAATATATTTTTTAAATAAAAATGTTAGTTGTGAGTTTCTCCTAGTAGTTTTTATATTATTTTATTATATAATTACTATAATTGCTAAAAGTTAGCATGAATGGGATAGTAATTTAATTAGAAGATTTTAGATAATTTAATTATAAAAGGATATTATTAGATATTGTTAGTGTTATCAAAACGGATCATCCGACCCAATTTGGCCTAGCCTACTATGGGTTGGTCACTTAGTGAGTCAACCCAATCCGGCTCATTTATTAACGAGCTAGAAAAATTCGAACTCGGCTCGACCCATTATGGGTTGGTGGGTTAAACAGGTTAACTCACTAGTTCACTTAATTATAATTTTTTTAAATAAAAAGAATTAAAATTAAAAAAAATTTGCCACCTAACATTAAGCAACAATAGATTCCTCTATTTCGATTTCACCTGTAATATATGTTCTTTCAATTCTAATATCTCTTTTCGCTACTGTTGCTTTCAATTTTTGAAGTAAGAGGTTTCATTAGGATTTTTGACGAAAACGTGTTTGCTTGCTATGCGGTAAAGAAACATATCAAAGGATAAATTTTCTATGTGACATGTCTGGGAAACGAGCAATGCATACCGATTGCCGGAATGCTAGTAACCCTTTTCATGAATGCAGTGATTACAATTTTAGAGTAAATCGTGATAAAACTATAGTAGTTGAAATTGCTAAGCCTGTGTGCTTGATCGGGGTCTTAAGAAATACAAAGAGTTTTCCAAATACAATATGAGACAATTAACAACAACTAACTTGGGTTGGGCGTGATCAACAGTTAGAGCACCGTGAGAGCATAGTAGATTCGCAAGAGTAGAGTGAGGAAAGTATTTTTTAGGGTTATAAGATAATAAATTAATAAAATAAAATTAGGTAGGTTGCTGAGCCAACTCAACTCACCACGAGTTCAACTTGGATGAGTCAAGTTAAAAATTGACCCGCATAAAAAAGTATATTTTTTTCAAACCCAACACGGCTCGAACCCGTGGTGGGCCGGGTTGGCCCGGAAGTTATGACCCATTTTGACAACTCATATATTGTTACATACTAGATATTTACAAATTAAGAGATATTTTGAAATATGCTTACAAATTAAAAGATATCTTAAGATATTATTAGATGTAATTAGATATTATTTGTTTAATATTTTGAAAGATATTTTGTTATATGGTTACAAATTAAAAGATATGTTAAAATATTATTAGATATTATTGTTAGATAATAATAATAATAATATATAATTTATAGACTTATCAAAATCAATTAGAATAAAAATATTATGATATAATATATTACTTATGGACTTATCAGAATCAATTAAAAGAAAGATAATTTTAATTTGATTATATTAGGAAAATAGTGGGTTTTTATAAAGATTTAGAAAATAAATTAAATAGAGATAGGTATGCCTCCTATCTATACTATGTTAGCATAGAAACCATAATCATCATAAAAAAGAGATAGAAAATCCTATGATAGTTGTGACAGAGGTTTGAGAGGAAAGCGTTATTTTCTGTCAAGAGAGAAGCGTAGGAGCCAAGTTGTTAGGAGGACTTAGAAAATCTAGAACTCTTTGCAGGCTTAGAGGTAAAGGAAGCTAACCTTTTTTTGTTTTGGTTTGTATTGATTTTGTGAATGATGGGAACATGGATATGTTTGTAAGGGGGAGTAACCATGTTTTTCTTCTTGTGAGTGGGTTGTGATAAAAGTTTACATGGACCTATGATGATTGTTATTGTTATTTGACCTATGTTTTTGTTGGTTATTATTGCTTACTATTATATGATATATATGGCTTTGTGATGTGGTTGTGTGAGCATAAGCCTTGTTACTTTTGTTGGGGATTAGAGCTCTTCATATTGCAATACGAAGGGGATGTTGGGTCTTGAACAGAGACAAATATTCGAGTGTCACCCTTCTCTTGCGAGGGGATAAAAAAGGTTGGATGTCTCATCCAATGACTTCGGCTCATGCTAAGTATAATGTCTTAGTGCGTGTAGTATTAGAGTTTTTAGTCATTACGTCCTTGAGGAGTTAGGAAGATAGGTCTCAAGTTGCGATGATGGATGACTTGAATTGCCATGTTTAGTGAAACAGGTTGGTACGACAAAATGCAAGGAAACGACAAGGGTTTGCGTATGGTTTGGTTGTGATCATATTACTGTGATGTAATGTGATATGGCATGTGTTAGATTATGATTAATGTTCTTATACTTTATTGAATGTTTTATGATGATTATTTTGGTTGCTCACCCTTGCATGTTGTGGTTGTGGTTTCCACCGGCGATGATCATAGTTGTACGAGAGTAAACGTTCTTACAGATATAGTTAAAGTAAAGTTGAGCAACAAGATACGTGGGAGAACTATGAGGTTTTATTTTCAATATTATTGGTCTTTTTGTAATGAGATTCTATGAACGTTGTAGGGTTACACTTGATTTATGAAGTTTTCTAAATTCATAAATAGAAGTTATTAATTAATCCATTTTTTGCAATGATATCAGAGTTAAGTTTTCAAAAGTTTTTTGTCAAATCATGGCATCCCAAAATTGGGGTGTGGGTTTTTCCCATCCTCGAGCTTAGTTGGATGCCTTGTGCAGAGAGAAAGAGAGAAGGAGAAAAAGGGTTTCGTTTCAAGGAACTTGCGTTTTCCCATTGCAATTGTTGTTGCTGCCTCGAGCTCAATGCGTTGTTGAATTCATTATGGGTGTGGGTTTGCCCCGACCTTGAGCTCGATTGAACGCGTTGATCAGAAAGAAAGGAGAAAATGTTTTGTTGCCCTAACTTTGAGCTCAGCTGGACGCATTGTTTAGAGAAAAAAAAAGGAAAGAGGGATGCATTTTGCTTTGAATATACTACTGTTGTGTTCAATGTTGCTTGGGATTGGATTTCATTAATTTAGAAAATGAGGTAGCTCGTCTCATCTTGTCACAACCTGCACGAACTATAGATTATGTATATCAGGCTAATGCAAGCCAGCAAGTTCAAAAGTTCAACCCATTCTATGATTTTGATTACAGGCTTGCAAACCGACATGACCTGTTATGCATTGCCATTCTTAAAAATGCATTAATTTTTCACACATGTTTATATCCAAATGTTTTTGTTAAATTCTTAAATAACAAAGAGAAAATTTTTATTTATATAACAAAATAATAACTAGATAAGTACTAAACTAAATTTGAATTATTAACAAAATAAACACTTTTCACAATTATTATTTTATGACATTTAAGATGTTATTGTGTTTTATAGAAGAAAATAAAGAGCACACAATGAAACAATTGTACACAAAATATAAAAGTATCCACTTAATGCTTCTCTTTTCACTTTATTATTGAATTTTTTCAAATGAAGAGAAGTTCAAAAAATAATTTTAGCCAAATATAAAAATCAATTCAATTTAATACATCATTTGGTTCCTAATTTTAGGGGTTTTGTTCAAAGTAATCCTACCTTTTAAAAAAGTTCAGTAAGACCCCATATTTTGTTAAAAAATGTTCAATCTAGTATTTTTCGCTCACGCCGTTAAAAACATAATGGTGCAAATGTCACCGTGGCATCTCATAAAAGCATGTGGCACACGTTAATAGGTAGACTTAAATGATTTTTTAATTTAAAAAAAAGTCCCTGCAACGTCATCATCATCACCTCCAGACAAACCCTAATTGCTCTCCAAGAAACCCTAGCTGTCGCACCATCCAGCCCCGTCATTGCCATCCTCGCTGGCAGTCGTCCTCTCTAACACATCATGCGCCACCACCAAAGCGTCTTCTCCCTTCTGTTGCACCTCCATCACCTTTGCATCTCACCTTCGTTCTCGCGCCACCACCCAACGCGATCCCTTGCTATGCCGCGACCACCAATCTTCACCATTTTCACCCTCGCACCAGCCAAATTTTCGTCGCATCAGCAACACTGCCGTTCAATCTCCACCACAGAATCGTCCACCACTAACCACCAACCAAATCGTCAGCTGCTGCAGATTGCGAATCATCACTCTTCTTCATCACTAATCGTGTCGTTGCTTGCCTCCACTTGCAACCACAATCATACCTGCAAGCAAACCATGGAGACCTAGGGTTTCTCGCGTTCTCGCCGCATAACTTTGGTGGTGGCGTGTGATGCGTTGGAGATGACGGCTGCCGACGAGGATGACGGTGACGACGCTGGATGGTGTGGCGGCTAAGGTTTCTTGGAGAGAAGTTAGGGCATGTCTGGAGATGGTGATGATGACGTGACATTTGTCTTTAACGGTGTGGACATAAATGACCGGATTGAACATTTCTTAACAACATATGAAGTCTTGCTGAACTTTTTTAAAATGTAAGATTACTTTGAACCAAACCCGTAAAAGTAGGAACCATGTATTAAACCTATAATTAACTAGAATTGAATGAAAATTTATAGAGATAATGTTTAAATAATCATAAAGCTCACATATTGTAATTATATTTTATTTTTTGAAAAAAATAAAAATGTTGTAAAGAAATAATTTTTTTTTTACAGAAAATGTATATTTAATTAAATATACGCCATTTGAGACTGAAAACTTCGGGCATTAAATTTTTATAATCACAAATTAGCTACCAATTTCTTATGATATATGGACACAAATATTTTGAATAATAAATTCTCATAATCTGATAAGATTGCTTAATTTAAAACTTATAAAATTGGAGTGTACTTTACTGTAGAGAAATATTGAGAGTTTGGTGGGAGAAGAGGAGAAAAAAAACAAGAGAGGGTAGGAATTATCGGAAAGTTTGACTTTATTGGCTTGCGTTGGGTTTGGTGACAGAGAGAAGAGAGAGAGGGAAACTCTGGATTTCACCTCCTACCGTCCTTCGTGACGGTCCTCTTCCTTCGACCTCTTCAGGTTCTTCCTTTTCTCTTCTTCTTGTCTTCATTCTTTGCAGATCCGATTCGAATTTAATTGCATTCATGCCCCCTCTATTCATTCAGAATGGTTTTCGTTTCATGGTGTGGGATTGATTGAACATTCTTGTGGGATATTGCAGAGGAGGCTGAGTGTGGGTTTCTTGATGCATTTTATAGATTAACTAGGGTTTCGATTAGAGATTGGATTCTCTTGTGAAAGTTCATTCATGTCGGTTTTAATGGTTTTCAACTTCGATGCTCTTTTGGGAATTTAATGGGCGCATTGTTTTCTAGATGAATTGGCGCGTCTTGAATTCTCTGGATTTTTTCGTTGGCCTTGATTCGAATGGTACTGATTGTTCTTTTGCTTTGCGTTCTGCGTGCGTTGGTAGGATTTGGCCAAGAATGTGATTGATTTTTATCGTATGTTTAGGCTCTTATGATTGGATCCCTCATCCTTGTGATGCTTTTTTTTTTTATTTTTTTTTCTGGGTTTAAATATTGGAGTGGGTTTGTCTTTGAAGCGCAACTGAGAACTCAGTTCTGTCTTAGGTGAAAAATTTTCAATTTTGATGCTCTCTTGAATTCCTGGATTATATGTTTGTTTTGTAGGTAAATTGACATGTGATGATGCCTGGAGGGTAGCTATTTGGCTAGTACGGATGTTTGGAAATGGTTTTTGAAGTAATTATGGATTTTGCGTTCTGCCCGTAATCATAATTGAATTTGGTACTTGCAAAATAGTGACGTTTGTTCTCTCCATTATAACTTGTTTGATTGTATTTTTATACATAGTTTTAGTATTTAGTTGATATACTGGCTTATTTGTCTGGTAACTTTTCTAGCACAGGAAAAATTGAAATTTCTATTGGATTTCAAATTTTAACCTTTAGCAACAAATTAGAATTAGAAAGGAAAAATGTTTAATTTTGTCGTTGATGGTGCACACTCTTTGATTTTGATTTTCATATAGAATTGCCATTTCTGTTTTTGTTGAGATTTCTATCTTTGTCGGCCATTTGCATTGTACAATGTAGAGTATTAATCTAATCAGATGTTTTCTCATGTTCTATAATTGCAGGGTGATCTTGATTTGAATCTTGAGGTTCCTGGTACATTTTTTGAGACATGGAAAGGATTTGTATCTTTCCAAGTTGCTTCCACTATTGGTTGCTTTTATCCCAACAAGTGCTTGACCGCCAATTCTTCATCCATAGAGATTTTATTCTTGTTTCTTTTGTCAATTGCACCTAGTCTTTTGTTCTACGTTAATGATCGGCACAGTGTACTCAATGCTTGTTTCTTCTGAGACCAGTGCAGCATCTTTGTGGAACACGTATGAGTAAGAACTTATTTGTCTTTGGCTGCAACCTTCAAAAAATGTTATTTCTTAATAGGTGTTCCTTTCACAGTGCACTCCTAACCCAATATCCTGTTGAAACATCTGTAAAATCTACTTCCGGGATAAGAGATTCATCAGGGAACAGTTGTTCATCACACCTTCACCTGTTTTAACCTACTGATGTTTAACTTAACTTATCTTTGTTTTACAGGGCTGAAGTATATGGATTAATGTGTGAATTTTGGATGCCTGCTTCTCAAGTATTAGATAAGCAACTGCCTTGAAGAACTGTAGACAACACTTAGTTACAATTGATGTGTTGTTGTTTCTAATGGATATTGGTGGCAACAAAATATTTTTTACCTGACAATTCTGAAACTATGTAGATTAGATGAAGTGGCTATTATTGAACTCCTCAAGTCTTGGGTCGTGATGAGTTTAGCAGAAGATGAATGTTGCTTTGATCAATCATTCTGAAACTATGTAAATAAGTTCTCCAGGACTTGCTTGATTCTACCACATGCATCTTGCTACCACTACAAAGCTGTGGGACTATTAATCAATAAGGCTATGCTGTCCTTGCATAAACAATTTATGTTTTTTATATCATTGCCATGACAGTGAATTGACAGTGAACTTTGCCGGACCATCTCATATCTGTCAACATTGTGTACATTTTTATTGGCATTGTTTGCTAGGGATAAATGCCATCTATCTTTATCTTGTTTGCCATTTCTTTTTGAATAAGAGCTGCTTTGGGTTCTTTGGGAAAATGGAGAGGTGAGTATTTGTTTCTCAAGCCAGAAGTTGTTATTCCCTCTTTTTAACTGTTTAATATCTTCAATGTTTTTCTCCTTTCCTTGAACACAGGTACAAGTTAATTAAAGAAGTTGGTGATGGAACATTTGGGAGTGTTTGGAGAGCCATTAATAAGCAAAGTGGTGAAGTTGTAAGTATGTTTTGAGTTGAATGGTATATGAAGTTCCATTGTTTGTTTTATCTAATTTGTCATAAAATTCCAGGTTGCAATAAAGAAAATGAAGAAGAAATATTACTCTTGGGAGGAGTGTGTAAACTTGAGAGAAGTCAAGGTATCACATTTTGATCTTTCCTTAGTGTTATTATCCATATATTTATTCTCTTATTTCTCATATGACAGTCATTGCGAAAAATGAACCATCCAAATATTGTGAAGCTGAAGGAAGTTATTCGAGAATGTGACACTCTGTGCCTTGTTTTTGAGTATATGGTGAGTGGCTGGATTTTGTGGCATATTTGGTGGCTCATGTAAAGCCTAGTACTAATTTTTTAAATTCATATTGGGTAATCTAGGAATACAACCTGTACCAACAAATGAAAAACAGGGAAAAACTGTTTTCTGAAAATGATGTCAGAAATTGGTGTTTTCAAGTTTTCCAAGGTTTAGCTTACATGCACCAGCGTGGATACTTTCACCGTGATCTGAAGCCAGGTACGTAGTTATCATATGATACCAGTGTGTTAGTATGTAGCATGATGGAATAATAGGGTTCCGTTTATATTATACAGTTTGGAATGGATGTAACGTTAGAATTTTATTCTCTTATTGCTAATTTTTTTCCTTTTTGTTATCTATTTTAATAATAATTTTTAAATGCAGCTTGCTGGTTAATTGAATTGAAAATCATGACAAATTAAGATTTACATATATTATCTATTACTCTGCAAAATTCTGCTGTCTTGACTTGAGGTATACTTCTTGTTGCAGAAAACTTGTTGGTCACCAAGGATGTCATTAAGATTGCTGATTTTGGCCTAGCCCGAGAGATCAGTTCACAACCACCCTATACTGAGTATGTCTCCACACGGTGGTATGTTTTTTCAACTCAATACTTTATTATTATTGTAAATGTATAATGAACTATTTCATATGCATTTAATTTCATAGTTATTATGACTTCTGATTAGGTATCGTGCTCCTGAAGTCCTACTTCAGTCCCATTTATATGGATCTAAAGTCGGTAAGTTTCTGATTTGAGTAATTGTTATTTATGGTAACTTATGTTTTACCAAAATATTATGGTCTAAAGTCTAGACAATACATTACTTAAGTGTCAAGTACCATACATTTACGGATTTTCTTTCATCTTGTAGATATGTGGGCAATGGGTGCTATTATGGCTGAGTTGTTCACTCTACGTCCTCTATTCCCCGGTACTAGGTATTAACCTCTCTCCATTCGTGAAACTTCCCATATGATGATATTTTTAGTTAGATATAGCTAATTGATCTTTATTAGGGAATTCGCTAATACTTGGTTCCAAGTGCATGGCTGAATACTTCTTTGCAAATTATTTGGTTTCAAATTGTCATTAGTTTATGGCATAACATACATAATTTCATATTAGTGACATACTTCTCTACAGTATCAAATTTACTGATTGGACTTTTAAATTAACATGTTTCATTATTTCTGTACACGCAGTGAAGCGGATGAAATCTACAAAATATGCAGTGTAATAGGTAGTCCCACAACTGAATCTTGGGCAGATGGACTCAAGCTTGCCAGGGATATCAACTATCAGTTTCCACAGGTTCTTTTCCTACTTTTGTTGTTTCTGTTTTTATGTTTTGCTTTGAGACTGCTAGATACTAATTATTATGCAAGTTGTGAGATGTGCTATTTTATCTGTTTTCAGTGTGCTGGATAATTTCAAAGTCTTTTGTTTAGTCTTTTTATCCCCTTAAACTGTTGTCTTTTGATATTATGTATATTAAGATCAATATTTTCTTCCTTAAATAGTTTCTTATGTTTAAATTCTGCAGCTTGCTAGTGTACATCTCTCTGCTCTGATCCCATCCAGAAGTGATAGTGCAATTAACCTTGTTAGCGTGAGTAGTTTTGGTCTTGTCCCCCCCCACCCCTTTTTAGCTAACGGAGTGCTATGTACTCATTTTTCTGTTTGCATTACATTTTTGTAGTCACTTTGTTCATGGGATCCCTGCAAGAGACCAACAGCATCAGAGGCCCTTCAACATCCTTTCTTTCAGGTTATCTTTTAACAAATCCTTACTTTCGATAAGTTTTGTAGTAAAAATTTTATATCTTTAATCACACGACTATATGTTAACTTCTGTAATTGGGCTTTAAATATTTTTTGCTTTTTGATTTGTTTAGAGTTGCTTTTACATCCCTCCATCCCTTCGCACAAGAGCTGTGGCCAGAACTCCTCCATCTGGTTTGTAGTTAAATTTATATTATTTTCTAAGGAATGGCTTATACTTCAATTGGAAGGGATACCAAACTCCTTGTTTATTTTGTTGCAGCTGGGACCAGGGGTTCACTGGACCGTCAGGGACTCAAGAGATACTCTAGTGCTTTGCCTAATACAAAATTCACAAACAATTTTTCTTCCCCTAAATTACATGCTTCTATAGCTTCAGGTGATATAATTGGTTTCAGCCATATTCAGGTTCAATACATGTTTTTATTCCAGCTTTTGTAGATCTGAGTCTTATAATTCTTTGTTAGTTAGAAATATCAGTTGGTGCTTAAGCTGGGAAATCTCCATCAGACATGACTACATTGTTTAAATTGCTACTTCTTTATATCTCAATAAAGGAAACAAAGTAATAACCATCAATATCCTTTTACTAGAATGGATAAAACATAGTTTTATTGTAAATTACTTTTATTAATCTAACCTTCAATGCTCTGGCCTATTGGCACTTTTGGGTCCCTCCTTCCATCTCTGATTATTAGACTATTCTACGTTCCATCATACTCCTTGTTGTAGATTATGTGCTTACTTATCCCAACTATCTGTAGATCTGAATCATTATTATTCATTATGGTTTAGAAATATCTGTTGGTGTTTAAGCTGTGCGAAATCTCTATAAGATATTACTACATTGTTTAAATTGCTACTTTATATCTCAATAACGGAAACAAAGTAATAACCATCAATAGCCTTTTTCTTGAATGGATAAAACTTTTAGTCCTATTGTAAATTACTTTTATAGATGAAAATCTAAAACTTCCACGGTCTGGCCTATTGACTTTTTGGTTCTCCCTCCACTAATTGTTAGACTATTCTATGTTTTATCATACCTCTTGGTGGAGATTATGTACTTGCTTTCCGATGTTATTCCTAATCCAGTCCTGTGTTGTGTCCACTCATCTATCGTAATTTTTTTATGTTGACCTTTTTTATATTGGTGGGTTTTCTGTTTAGCATTCTGTCCTGTACAAACATTTAAAGTCGTACTGTGCTAATTATTTTTCTTAAACTTGGGTGGTAGTTTTCTATTACACGACACCGTGAGGCATTACTCCATTTTTTTCCATTTTCTTTAAATTCTAATGCCTCCTATATTTGGTATGGTATGATCTCCAGTTCTCTCATAAGTTCAAATCAAATGTACCACCAACTAAAATTACATTCCACGTATTTGATCTTCTATCAAACAAAAGCCCTGCTCTTTTGAATATATAGTTTCTATTTATTCCTTTCCAGTCTCAAAGCAATGAAATTCTAGTTGCAGCTGGGATTTTTTATGTTCTTGGAAAGTGGAGAAAATAGGCCCTCTTTTTAGTGGCATGCTGTGTTTCACATGTGCAAAGAGCATGGAACTCATTTATTTCTGAACATTACAGGTGTGCAACGGAAGTTGGATTTGGCAACCGAGGTGAGTTGTTCACTCTTTCTACTTTTGTTCTTTCCCATTGTGCTTACTAACTCATGCCTTTCCTACTCACGCCGTCTTCTTTTTACTCATTGAATCTCTGGTTCCCACCCATACCTTTTCACTCTTTGAATATGTGGGGCTATGCATTAAGACAGTTCAAGATCTCACAAATCTGACTCCTCTTTGGCCTTTGCTCCTTTTTGGTGTGGTTACTATATTGGACTTGTTTCTCGTTAAATTTTGTTCAGCTAAAATTCTTCTTTTATTTCTTCTAAAGGATGGAATTAAGAGCAAGAAGTCATTGAAGACTACTCAACAATCAAAATATCGATTTCCAGGAAAAGACAGCCCGAGTAAGCCTTTTAATACTCTAATAATCACTTTCATTTAAGTACGAGTTAAAGCTGATTTTGATTCGTAATAATGTGTTTGGCAGCTTCTATGAACAAGGGAAGGACTGCACGCGGGGTTTCAGAAAGCGCCGAAAAGTTGGCCAATATGTCCATCGGTTCGCGAAGACAGTCGATGGGACAAAGCCGTCCATCGCCTGCAATGAAGTCGGGAGTCAATTGTATATCTGAATCTGGAAACTTCATACTCAGATCCGGACAACAAAATCCAACAACTGAGAGAAGTTTGACTAGAAAAGTTGCTGGCTGAGATGACTTTGGAGAATCTTCGATAGATCCATATTTTAAATTGTGCCAATACACATCGATAGATCCATATATTATGGGTTTGCACCTGCCCTGCTGAGTTGGTGATGGTTTTCGTTACTATTACTGGTTTTTTCATATAGATTTCATTGACACACCATCAGTCGTGCCAAAGTGTTTATATAAAAGCTTCTTCATTAATGGTGCTCAACAAGTTCCAGTGTCACCCTCACTCTGTTTGATGTGTGTTCACTGAATATCCCGACATCATTTTTTTATTTTATTTTAAGAATCAGGTTTTCCAAAATTATAAACCTCAATATTCTTTATTGTTTTCTCCATAAATGTATTTTATTTAACCAATAAATCTTTAAACCGTGTTTTCCATTATGCAGTTCCTCATCTTCATCTATGCGTGTACATCTATTGAGAATAGCACTTTTCTTTTCTGAAGAGTCAGTATGTTTTAGCGGATAAAATTGTTGTTGAACGTCTATTAAGATTAAACAACTTAATAATAACTTATTTAATTATTTATTAATTTTAGTTCTTTAAGGAACGTGCATATGCTGGCTGGCAGACACAGTAATTAAGGGCCATCATTGTTTGGTGTAAGGGGCAATCCCATGATTTAATATTCTTTAGACCCAACCATTGTTGGTTAAACCTTTATAAAGAAAGTGATTTAATAGATCATAGAGTTGCTAATCAGAAAATGTTTAACGACAAACAAACTCTTAAATGCAAAGCCTAAGGACGCTTGAGAAAACCAAAGCTTTTTTTCTTCTTATGGATTTTCTTTATGTAGAGTTGAGAAGAAGAGTCCTTGCAAATTTGTAACCATCGAGACTCTTCTTTAGTTAGAGCATGATTTAAAACTTTGAATCACATTAGGTAGTTGCAAAGTGTTGGACTTGATATAGTTGGTTGACTTTACAATATTGATATCCCACTTTTTTTTAGAAAAATTGTTTGTATGAAGCTTTTGTTCTTAGGAAAATCTTGATGTTGACAAAACAACTTGAGATTCTCTTGAAAAAACGAAGAAGTGCATATTCTCTACAAATATAAAATAAACATTTATTAGTTTGATATACAGGGTGTTGCTCCCTCCACCACCCCGTTTGCTCCCTTCACCTCTCCTTTTCCTCTTTTATCCTTCAATCTATTTTTTTATTCCTATTTTATCCAAATTTATTTTTAAGGTTCAAATTTTATTCAAGTTTAATTTTAAGGTTCAAATTTTATAAAGAAACCTCCGTTTAGATATCAGCATTTAAAATAAAAACAGATTTCGACATCCGACATCCGTTTTAAGATAAAAATAGATGTCGATATCCCTCTAAGGTAAAAATAGATGTCCGTTTTTACCTTAAACGGCTTTCCACATCCGTTATTACTTCTTTTGGAGATCATTTCTATTATCTTCTTCACTCATTCTCTTCTACTCTCGTTTTGCTTGCACATATCAAAATCAATTTCTGATCCCAAAATGAACGATCTAATTATCAAATCCTTCACTTGGATTAAAAAAAACTACGATGAAAGACATTGATTTGGAAGCGGGTATGTGGAACTCACTTCTTCCATAACCCACTTAGACACTAACATGGGAATCTTCATGGAAGAGGCTGAGAAGGTGAAGACTGAAATGGGGTCCCTCAGAGACATCCTCGGTAGCTTGTAGCAGGCCAACGAGGAGAGCAAGACAACCAGGCCCCCCGCTCTCCGTTGAACTCTCCCCACCTACATTGCGTCGCCGCCATCGTCGAGCCAGCTGCACCAAGCTCGTGCATCTTCTTTGCACCATTGAACCATCACGCCATCATCAAACGATCTAGAAGTAGAAGCACAACGCTGCCGCCATCATCGTGCGCCCTCATCATCTTCATCGCAAATTCGACGCGCATTTCCTACACGCAACACCATCACCACCCTCATAGAATCACCACGACCACCAGCAAGCCGCCATCGCGAGCCTACACCCCATCACCTTCGCATGTCACCAACCTGCATCAGAAAAACAACAAACACAAAACCCAATTCCAGCTCCACGCATCCAATTTCAGAAATCCCCAAACTAGAGACGCACAGTTCGGTCATCTTCATCACAACGCACAGAGAAACGCAGCCTGCACACAGAATCGCATAAGCCAAACCCAAGAATCGCAAATCGCTCTCCGGTCTCAAGTACGGCACGCCGACCATCTACCGGACCCGAATCGCTGTCACCAATGGGTTGAGGAAGAAGTTAAAGGAGCTGATGATAGAGTTTCAGGAACTCAACCACGTCGACTTGCTCTCCGCCGCCTTCATTTCACCTCATAATTCTACTATTCTCCTCAGCCACCGCGTTCTCTCCGTGCACCTCCATTCCGACCTTGCCCCCATTTGGTGCTTCTGCGATGAAAACGTGCTCCCCGTCGAAGTCATCGACAACGGAGTTGCCATCCTCGCCACCAGCTGTCCAACTTGCGCCAGGTCATTGGCCCCAGCCAGATGGAGCTGCTGAGCGTCGCGGAGGAGTGTCTCTCAAACTGCAGTACTGTTTTAAAAGCTTGGGGGAGGTGGGGCTGGGGGAGGTGGGCTGTGAGCAGAGAGTAAAGTATGGTTGAGGGTTAAAAGTTAAAAAGGATAAAAAAGGTAAAGAAAGAGGTTATTTTTGTAATAAAAAGAAATTCGAAAAAAGTTGGGGAGGTGGAGGAAGAAAATGGGGAGGTGAAGGGAGCAACACCCTGATATATATTATGAAATGTTTAAGGATTATGTTTGTCTAACAAAATATACTTATTGTCTCCTCAGATAAAAGATCATTAGATTATTTATACTGATTAGTGTTTGTTCAAGAAAAAAACTTATCAGATGAAAAACATATATACAACGTTTGTGCCTATCAAACTAAATACACGACAAACAACACATGCATCCATTTAGCCACTCAACTTGTGTTTGTTGGGTTACACTAGGCACTTTTCATTTGACATGATATATTAAAATTATATTTTATACTTGTTTTTTAAGCTTATAATCAAAATCAAAAAATGATTTGTTAAACTTGGATATAACATTTGTACTTTCGTGTTTTTGTGAATTGTTATGACTCTTGATTGCACTTAGAAATACATCATCATCCTTCTAAGATTTGCTCCTTCAAGATTATTTTGGATACTACTCTTCAACAAGGAAGGTTTGTAACGATTATTTTCTTCACCTCCCATTCTCTACGTTCATTGGAGGAATGATGGTGTTAGTGTTATTGTTGATAATAGGAAAAGAGATTGTCTAATGTAATGACGGCTTAACATTTATAGGAGTGGTTCTTTGACAAAAATTCAGAAGTTATATAAGAACTTACATGCAAGAAGATACATTATTGAAGGACTAATTTTCGTAACATTTTATTAAGAGACCTACCAACCATTGGCTCAATCTTTCAGGACCAAATTCAGCATTTATTCTTATTTTATAGTTCGATTATTACAAGTTATGCTAGACTTATATCATATTAGGTGTGGTCTTAAAAAGGGGACAATGTATTTTATTGTAATTTGAGTTTCAAAACTAATTTTTAAAAATAGGAATATTTAACTTGTTTTTTTTTATTTGACCTTCTGTGTTTTGTGTTTGGATTTGAAGATGAATTTTGGAGAGTGAATTTGAGGTAAGAAAAATATGAAGATTGAGTTGTTTGGATTAAATAAAAGATAATGAAAAATGAAAATATTTAAGATGATGAGTTAAATTTGATAGATTAAAAAAATGTTTTAATTGTAAAATATAATTAATGTTAGTTACATTAAAATAAAATAAAATAAAATGTGAATTATTATTATTTTTGTAGATCAACTTACTGAGACACGTGTCTTGAATTTGGACAAGACGGAGCAACTTAAACGTCTTCTACTATATTTAATTGAAAAGCTCAATTTCATTTCTCTATAAACATTTATAGAGAAATTTATTTAAACAAAACCACATACTAGAATATCTAATTTAGTCAAAGGGCACATACTAGAATATCTTAAATCATGCATTAATAAATACCACTGTTTTTCTTAATTTCTTTGATCTCACGTTATAAGAGGCAATCATTTGGTAAGCAGCTACAACACAGTTCCACTTGGGAGATAAAAAATAAACAAATGGTGATAAATTAATGGAACAGCAATCGTGATGAGAAAAAAGGTATCCCTTAAAATGAAAAGAAAGCAAGGCAGGAAAATTAGGAGGATAAAAAATATATATGTGATTTGTAATAAATATTAGACCTCCCAATCCAATGGCGACTGATACTTTGGCAAAAATGGAGTCACCACAAAACTAAATCCCTGATTTGCACTATCCCGTCAGAGACCATAACAGATGGTGGGAAGTCCAGTTTTCTGTATAGGACTGACTCCACTCCTTAATCTGGAGTCATACCCTTACATTCTCTTGGAGACAAAATTTCCGATTCCACTTTTTCTTAGGAATACACTTCAAAGGTATTGAGCTTGTATTCTCTCTCTGTTTTCTTCCCACCATGTTTTCGCATTCACCTCACCAAATCTTTCCCGGCTGCAAGCATGATGAGTTCAAAAACTGTTAAATTCAAAACCAAATAAGCATAAAAACTTTTAAAGGATCTTCGGTACCCTCTTCAAAGTTGACAATATTAACTAAATATGTCTGTATTTGCGCTTGTGACAGCACAATAGGAACAAATCTCGATCTATGAGGATGCACAGATTATAAGGATCGTTTTACTTAAATTTATCTTGATCATCACTATTTTGACATTTAGCTACGATTAGTTCTTCTTTTCAACGCTCTAGGATCATTTCCGTGTGAAGGAAAAGAACAGGAACATGTTTTTAGTGATACATTATACTATGTAGTACCTGAATCTGACACGTCGAAGCTCCCTGGTCCCATCAGCTAACTGCCGGATTGTAATGTAAACCCCAGGCTCATCTTGTTCTACCCATTCTGCCTCCATTTCACTGGCATTGCTGATAGAAGGCTCATCTCTAGAAGCAGTAGTATCCCTTGCTGGTTCCATAGATGGCCCAGCATGCAAGTGGCCACCACCTCCACCATGATCCAACGGTTCAGAGGGGTAATATCCTCTGCTCCCAGAAGGTTTATAGTGACTCCTGGGTGTCCAATCCTTGTTTGACGGCATGGGACTTTCCTGTGCAGATGTCAATCTTGAGAAGGTAGAATCTCTTGGCTGTCCAAACAAATTATACAGATTAATCTCGAAGCCAATATAGTTTTTGAAAATTGAATACAATTGTCTTACTTAATTCATACGAAACATATTATCAAGCGATAAGTTTACAGAGTGCGAGAGGAGTTAATCTTATCTGTACAACCTAATTGATCAAAACATTTTTACTTACATATAAGCTGGACCATCATTGCAATTGTATAGGCGAAATTAGTCTTACAAAACAGTGCTCTACATGATAAGATATAATGAATGATGAAGATAATGCAAAACATAATCTTGATGGAAAGAAATGTAGATTATTACCTCGTCCTCAGACCTTGGAGGAGTGTTGAGCGCCTGTCGATTAAATCTCTGCACGTTATAAAGTTCCATGATTCTGTCGTAATTCTCACCCCACCATCTTTGCGCTTGCCATTTATTAAACATCTCTCGGCTTCAAATTCAAACGCTAAGTATTGTCAGTCTTTGCTCCTACAGGATAATTTAAGTTCTCAACAACTAAAAACTCCCATACATTTTTTGTAATATTAATATTAAGGCCTAAGGTATTCTTTTCAGAATGTAAACTACATATTTCAGCTGATTTTTTTATCCAACAAGTGCAGTGCCAAGTAATAGACCATTGTCAGGCGAGGGCAATTTGGGACAAATTTATTTAGTGTTTAATTGGTTCATTAATCATTACTTTAGGGACAAGCACAATTATCTTTAACTAGAAAATTAACATTTCTGCAATAACTTGTAATTGAAATGACTTGCCAATTATTGGCGTAGTCGTTACCATACCTGAAGCGAATTCTTTTAAGATCATTTCCCCCATTAGGAAGAGACACAAAGGTAATGTGAACCCCTGGTTCCACCACTGCCATCCACTCCTTAGGCTCATCCTCGTCCTCTAAGACTACATCACAAACTGATGCTGAGTCTCGTCCTCTAGGCGTGCGGTCACCACCAAATGCCCCAGCAAATCGTGGGTCTGATCTACCACCAGGGTAGTGAGAGGTTGTGAAGTCCCAAGCGGGGGTTGAACTTGAGCTTGCACCCCCAATGTAAGGGTATGGAACCCCTTCTGAGATGGTATCGAAGTCTGGATATGGTCTATGTCCTTTCTTGTAGCTACTGGACCCTGTGCAGGGTTTGCATTGTTTGTAAGCACCTGAAAACTTCAGTGCCATATCCTTTATCTGCATATAAAGAATATAACCGTATTAACACCGATGCTTTAGAGGCTTCAATTATTTAATTTTAAATAATAGAAAATAAGTAAATATAAGGTCCTTTTTCTACCACCAAAACAACTCGATAACGACTATATTATAATAATATAATAATATGGAGAGAGGATTGATAGATTAAATGTTGTAACGTTGTTATATGTTTAAATCATTGCTTCGTAACGGAAACTCGAAATATGGAATTGTATCACACTTCCTTTCATCTAAAAGGAGTACCGTATATTGGGCCCAAACACCCCTTCCCAAGTAACTCTACTTTAACAGTTCATATAAAGTTCTATTCTTTTGTAAATTGGGATTGTCGAATATTTAATAATATATTCTGTGTCTAAGTGGATTTCGGTCACTGACTGACACAATTAGTACTCTCAAGTGGGGAGTGGGTACAGTTTAAAATTCTATTTTTATATCTCAACAATGTGTCAAGGCTTCATAAACACCTGAGTGGCATCTTGCTTTATTCACCTACTCATATTGCTTCGATACTTTCCTTTTATCTTGAATACGATATGATTGTCTAAAATATGATGCACTAGATGGAAAAGAGAAAAGTATAGACGGAGAACTAGTTATCTACTGGCTAGAAGAAGCAAATACAGATTGTCCATGATTAAAAAGAACTGTTTTTTATTGGAATTGGACCAGAGGAAACAAAAGAAGGAGGAAAAGCCATAATTAAAGATATAAATAATTTAAAGATAAGCACATTGAATATTGGCAGACGATAGCAGAAATGTGTTCGCCAAATGGCACACAAGGAAGAACTGATGGAAACCATTTGTGCAAGTTCTGAAGTATAAGTTAAAAGTAAATTTGGATGAAACTGAATGGAGGCAAGGTTTCAGTCTTCGGTCATTTTCAAAGATAAACCTTTACAGCTGGATTGTGGAGAATGTGTTTGGGTTGAGGATACAAGTGGATGACAAAATCCTTACATATATGCTACCATGAACTATGTTACCACTAATGGAAAACATTTCCTAATTGAAGAAAATTCAGTTGATTTCTAGCTAGTTTTTTCTCATAAATTTTTTAACTTAGTTTAGAAATAGTTGGTTCAAAACATTAGGATAAGCATAGAAATTCGAGAGGAGTGCTTCACACAATATTCTGTTGATTAGAACAATATTGGATCGTCTTATAGAGAGTTGAGTCCAGCTTAAATTGCATTTACATTACATTGACTTAGAAGGAAGAATAAAGAGCACTAAAATGAAGGTAACTCACACACATAAGCAGAAATTAAGAAAGAGAATCGTGCCTATTGGTCTAAAAGTAAATGCTAAGGCTATATATATATATATATATATATATATATATATATATATATATATATATATATATATATATGTATATATATGTGTGTATATATATATATATGTATATATATGTGTGTATATATATATATACACACTTTTGTGCCATAAAAACTATCAGTAGTCGGCTATCACTTATCTATTTTTGCTTTTTTTTTTCTGCGTTGGTAATAATAGAAACCTTTTGAAAACATTGAATCGACAAGAATTCAAGGATGGGCCACACTAGGGATAGGAATATGGCAGACCCTTCCTGTGATAGGAATCTTTTCTCATCATCAACTCAAATGCTGAATACGAAACATGTTCCCACTACTGCTATTCTCATTACGCATTTAGAATAATTGACCGAGAAATTTACTTTTCTTGGAAAACCAAGTTAATATTTTGGATAAAAGCAACAAATTAATTCATACTGTTCGCTATTGATCAAGATTATATTAATATAATTATATTAGTATAATAAGTTAGCTTCCACATCTAAAATCTCGTGGTTTTATTCTTTACTATATCCTAAATTAAAAAATAAAAGTTATATGTAGAGTACTAGAAAGTAACGATGCATCACCGGAACCGTGTAAATATGTTGATTCGTTGATATTTGCATGGTTATTATATATTTTAAACTGCAGAACACCTTGCTTCTCCACTCATGTACAATTATAAGTGGATAATCAAGGGTTGATTGGTTAATGATGATCCCATGTTGCACCTCCACAGCTTAACAAGATGGCAACACCATATGCCCACAAGCTCCTAAATAAACGAATAAAATAGACCAAATAGTATATGATAGGGAGCATACCACCAACATCAAAAGGGTCCAAATCAGAACAGAACAAAACAAAACTGCGTCATCCAAAACCATGCGTGTCTTAACGTATTGCCACTCGGTTGAATCTTTATTCAAAATATTATATTTCTTATTCAATTAAGAAATAAAAAATTATATTAAATTTATTAATAAGAAAAATAATATCAATAAACATATTAGAAAATAAAATGTTTAATTTCGATTCCCACAAATCGATAATAACGTATTATTAAAAAAATTTGCATAGACCATTTACTTTAAATTAAAAATAAGCATGTATCAAAAGCATTCATGAAATTACGTAATTGTGACTATTAAGCTTTTGACGGTAACTAGTCAAGATCAACAAATGTAAGACTCAACTAATTACATACCTGCGCTATTTATTCAAAAATATAAATAGAAATAATTTATCAAAAATCATATAAAGTGGTGATTGAATAGTGGTGGCCCCCCGTCATATATGAGTGTACCTAAACGGGGTGAAGATTTTATTTGTTTTTCACCAAGATGAAGATTGTGGGTGAATCAAGAGAGAGAAAGAATGTGAGAGAGTGAAGAACCTGTGTGGTCAGGCTTTTGACAGCTTCTTTTGTACTCGGCGTGCCACTCTCACGGACTCCTCCTTCTTCCTCCCTCTCATCCGTTGTTTGCTTCGTACACGCTATACACGTAAACATCTTTCTTTACTCTTTTTAATTACACCCTCCTTATTTCCTGCACAACAAATTCAAAATAGTTAGATAAATATCAAAGAAACAGTCAAATTTTTAATAATATACGGCTTTGGATGGACTGGGATGGAGGGCGACGTGAAATAGTAATGAAGGACATAATTGATTACGCGTTTGAGGCAATTACTTTCATTGAATGAAACAGTGACAGAGCAACGCCAGCCAGTGGAAGCCCCAAATTGAATGAAGAAATGCAGCAACAGCACAGGTGAGAATGCGAAGCGGAAGAAAAATAGAAGGGAATTTGAATTTAGCAGTTTTAGTGGTCTAAGAAATGATATCTTTCGTGGTGAAACAGAAGGGAGGAAAAGAGAAAAAGGAAAAGTGGTATTGAGAAGGAGGCTCGGGATCAGAGCAAGATCGAAAGCGATCTCAAAATCTCAAAAGAAGAAAATGGGATCAATAATAAAAAGTAGAGAAAGGAAACAAAATGGGGCAAGGAATGGCCAGGGTACTACTACATTACTACTATCTGCTTTGCTTTACCGCACACAAATTCGCAATTTTAAAAGAAGAACCTCCAAGCCGAAGATTCTGACACCCCTTAAAAAGAAAAGAACCAAATGAACCCCATTGATAATAAAAACATTTCCTCGCGCCTCAAATAAAGAGAAAAATTGATAAATACAAAAATAGGTACTATAGCACAATAACTTATAATAAAAAGAACAAGTGACATACTATAATATATTCTTTCGATTCTCTCTTTATCTTTTGTGTAAATCACATCAATCCCCGTTCTCCGAGGCACACCCGAAAACCAAAAGCGGCTGACTGACTGACCTAGAGATAGAGAGAGAGAGAGTGAGAGTGAGGGTACGTGTTTTTGGGATTGCGGAAAAACAGAATGGGTTTGAATGAGGAATCAATGTTTGTCGGAGGGTGCGAAGAGAGGTAACTGGACAGTGAAAGAGAATGAAGGAGAAAAGAGAATTGAAATTGTTAGTGCATTGATTGAGATATTATAATTCTAGCTTTACTGCAAAAGCGGAATTAATTAAATAGAGTCAGTCATTACTATTCGAAAACGACTTAGCAAGCAAACGTTCAACAGCTTCTTCTTCTTTTGTCGCACCTCTCGCAGATGCACCATCTTCATATGTCCAACGCACTATCCGCCTTTTATCAAAATCAAAATCCTCCCTCCTACTACAATCTATCAATCAAATTAAATGCGCTGCGTTTGGGATCTGAAACGCATTTTAATGCAATGCATACACCCATTAATTACTACTATCTACGCTTTAATTTCCCTCACCACACAACAAAGAGATAAAAACTTACCTGATATTAACGAACGGTGGATTCGATTCGATTGGATTGACTTGGCTTGGATACGATACGATGTGATGTGAAATCCAATTTTTTTTTCCTTCGATTTAGCTTTCCATTTTTGGAGCTCCGAAGCGAACTAATAAGCGAGAACGATGAAGCGGTGATTAGCGATGAGTGGCGATGTTGATATTTCGGCGAGAAAACGGGATACGAGAATCTGGAATCGGTGCCAGAAATTTTGGAAGATGGCGAAGGTTGAGGGTGTGGTATTTATACGGAGGGGGAGGGGTGACGGCGTTAGTTTTGACGGAAAATGTTTGGCGTGAATAAGGAAGGCGTTAGGAGGAATTTTGTTTTTGTCTTTTTACAGCGGAAACGATGGTCGAGGCGTAGAAGACAGTGGGGCCCACATGTTTATGCTGATGCAATGCAACACTGAAGGATCTTTAAGGTGCGTACGTAGCATGACACGTGGCAAAGTGTGATTGGGAGTGATGTAATGGAGCGGTTGAATGGGTGGGATTAGTATGACAGAGTTGGGAACCATCCCATCAGGCATTTCATGTCTTTGGCTACCTCTTTATAATCATATGGTAAAATCATAACTCACAACTTTTGCAAATCAAAATTATCCAACATCTCTATGTTTTCAAAACACAGTTTAAGGTGTTTCAGTTACACTGTCCAAAAACTTTGTTTCTTTTTTGTTTTGAAAAATTAAAATGTGTGATAGTTTTAATTTACTTTAATGCAAATATTTTTCTTTTCTATATTTGGACACTCATAAATGAGTCCTTTAAGTGTTTCGGTTAAGTGATTTCCCGTGTAAATAGAAAAAAGAAAGATATTTGAAATAATGTAAAAAAAATCGAACATGTTATAGAACTATATATTTTCAACTCATATTTAGAAATTTTAAAAATAAGTTTAATTTATATCCATAAAAGAAAGTATACATTACTTGCATCATCCGTTTAAAATGAGTGAAATTATTAAATAAAACATTACTATAAATGTGATAATAAATAAACATATATTAAATATAATATTAGATATAGAAAATCATATATACACTAATATAAAGTAGAATTCTTCAAAATTAAATGTTATATATGACAAAAATTTCATTCTAAACTAAGTTGTTGCATTTGCACTGAATCAATTAAGATATTTTTATTTGTTTATATTATTAAAATAATTATTGTAAAAGAAGAACAAATGGACAAAAAAAAAGATAAGTTAATGAATAAAAAGAACAATCATACAACATATACAGATATTAATACATATAAACATTAATATTAATGAATCATAGCATATGTAATTATTCAATGCTAGATTCAACTATTGGGATACATGTATTCATATCAGACGTTAAAGAGTTATGTACTTATGGTAGCCTTTACTACTATGCAAAGTCATTGTCATTACATTTCACCCTACCACAAACAAAGTTAGTCTGTCAACATCTTTAAAGTCCATACAGTAGAACATTTTGCTCTTCTTACCACATATCATACCTTACTCTACTTGAAATTGAATAGTTATTAGAATAACAAGATAACTTCAAATACGAAATTCATATATCAATACTTACACTATTGAAATCACCAGAAGAAACTTTAAAAATTTCTTCCACAATATTTACCATACATACTCACAATCATGTTATCAATCTATAAAATATCAAAATACATATTAAACATACATAACAACCATGATAAATCCATCTCAAACAAATCAATGCCTCAGAAAATCACAACATACACTATGACACTCAGAATTGGAACTTAATGCTAGACCTTTTGCAAAAGGTTACAATCAACGTTATTTTTCTCGCCAAATGTCTTGCTCAACAACACCCATCTACCGCTTAACAACTTGGAATTAAATTTTTCCATCCTATAGTGAAAAGTATATTTCATAAGTGTCTTGTCACTACTCAACACCAAAGCATTATAGCCTTTTCAAATAGACAAACAAAAGATTACAAATTTTAGAAAAAAAGTGAGAGAACTCCAGAGAAAATGAGAGAAATGATGTGATTTAAGATGATGAAACTCATTTATAAAAATTATAATTATATTTTAAATTTTTAATATTAAAATATTTGACTCTCATTATTGAAAATACTATGAATTCTAAAGCACAAATTTTTCTAGACTCTATGTTCTATTTTAAATATTCATAATAATTGTTATTCCAAAATTTATTTGTTGCATATAAAAAATATAATGACTTTCAAGAACCAATTTTATTATTCTCTCATTTCTAAAAAAATTCAATTAGATTGAATATGAAGGTATTTTCATTTCAAAATTTTGTTTCGCAATATAGATTTATTAGTTTTTTTAATATAAATATAATATTTTAGTTATCATTAATTAATATAAAATTTATTACAAAAAAGGTAATTAATAAACATCGATATGAAAAAAATAACATTATCCTATATATTTTTACATTAGTTTACAATTTATTTTTATTTCACTTAATTTTTCATTTTAAACTTTTTTCTTGGATGTACATCATCATCCACGTTTAATTTTTAAATTTAAATTTTGTATGTAAAGGTTATACTTCTTTTTTATTTCCTTTTATCTCTTTATAATATTTTTGTATTGATCCTTTAAGTTTTGATTGTATTTATAGTTTCTACATTCTTTTAAGTATTGAGAGATTTATTCTAAACAAAATCTTAAAATAGAGCTTAATAAAGAGTAACAAATGTCGTAATGTTCAAATGGTTAAATGTTTGGAGTTTATAAAGTATTTCATAATAATTACTTAAAAAGTCATATCTTAAATGGTTTCTGTGTAGAGTATATATATTCTTTATCTTTAAACACAAATTATCTATAATTATTAAATTAAAAATGGCAGTTCAAAAATGTAAAAATCATAAAAAAATATATTCTTAAGTATAATATTATGTTACGTTATTTTATTTTATTTTTAATTCAAAATAATGCAAATTTTATAATTGTACGTGTAAAGTCTTGACTACTTTGAAGATAAAAATCATGAAGATATAACATTATTAAGCAATGAATATATTAGTATAGGAAACTAAAATATCTTCTAGAATCTAAAACTTCAAGGAATCATGATCCACAGGTGAAGAGAAAATGAATATTAATTTCTCATTATTCTTTTCGTAGAGTAATATTTTCAATGTACAATCATGTTCGCTAGGATGAAGATTCAAACACGACAAGCATTTGAACGCAATTCCTCAAGTTATACAATATTATTTTTATCATTAGAGTTTATTTAATGTTCATAACGTGTAAACAAAATTTTGCTATTTGAATTTGATATAACGTATCATCACTAACACTTCTATAAACATTAAAAATAGAATTTGAGGTTGTAATGAAAAAGAATTGATATAAACCACGTCTTTATACATTCAAAGAATTCAGATTTATGCCAAAAGAACATACCAAAGGGAGATTGATACAGAAAAATTTAATTAATTCACACTTTAAATATCATAATCAAAGTTTATAAAAAAATATATAAATAAGATAAACAATTTTAAAAATGATGAAGAAGTAGTATATCAAAATAACAAAAAAATCATAAATGAATAATATAAAATTAAAAACAATTGAATCTTTAACCAAATTACAAATTAATAATAAATAATAATTAAATATCATATTATCTAAGTTTTTGTAAAATATTTGAAAATTAAATAAGGGGTTGAATTTAGTTTATAAAAAAAATCGTAAAACTCTTTGTTAAAATAGTGTTTTAAGAAATAAAGGACATAAATTCTTTTTAGAATGTGACATATTTATTCTATTATTATTCTCAAATATGTTGTATAAATTATTGTATTTCAAATCAATATTTTAAAAAAAATATTTCAATAAAATATATATTTCAATGTTAATTTAAAAGATGATAAATAAAATGAGACGAGAGAAAATAAATATAAATGAAAAAGTTTTATATTAATTTGTATTTAGTTAAATTTATGTTTAGTTCTTTATGATTAGAGTAAAGTTTTACTACCATACTTTGTTAAAATATGTAAAGGTCAAAAATGATATATATACACAATTATTATGAGGAGGGTGTTCTAGAAATTAAAGATTTTGAGATTTTGAGTATTGCTTTGCTAGGGAAGTGGTAATGGAGGTTAGTAAAAGAAAAGAAAGGTTGTGGACGTTTTGGAGTTCAAATAAGGAACTTGTAATAATCCGAACTTTATGAGTAATAAAAGTTAGGAATCGTTATGATGTTTGGAAGGCAATTAGTGGTGGGGAAAAGGAAATTCCCCAAAGATAATAGATGGATTACTAAATATTCCTTAGGTGAATCATGCCCAGTATTAAACTGCCAAGTTGCCTTACAAAAAGCTCTTAGACATAATTCATCGTATGAGATTTTTAGTAAATTTTAGGAAGTCAAAACCTTATCTTCTACTCAACATTTTGCAAGTACAAACATAAGTAATGCTAGATGAATTTCTAAACGAGGGAGTGAATGAATTTGAGAAAATTTAATAATAAATTTGATTATTGTTTTTTTAAGAAATTTGGAGGTGAGTAAGGGTGAATTTGAAAGTAAAATTTATGAAAATTAATGTAGAATTTGATCAATGTGACAAATAAAAATATATTTTAATTTATAGAAATCGAAGATTACCAAAATATCTTTAGTAGTAAAAATAATATAAAATGATAATTGTTAATATTATATAATTGTAAAAATTATTATAAAGAGAAAATAATAGTTTTTAAAATGAAATCGAATACATGATGTTGGAACCGAATACAATGACCATGTAATTGAATACACAACAAATAGAACCGAATAAGGGGTGGTGTATTCCAATACACTCCCCTAGAACCGAATACACATTGTTGTATCTGAATACAACACCATAGAAACCAAATCCACTCCATTGTGTGTTTTGAACAAGCCTTGGAATCGAATAAGGCTTTCGTGGAATCAGTTCCAACTCCAACATTCCACCCTTCTACAACCTCCATGAACACCACCTTCATCTTCAAGCTCTTCAATGGACATGGCTTCATCTTCAATCTCTTTGTCCAAACCAGACCACGAAGCTGCATCTCCTTCATTGCTAAGGAATACAAAATGACTTGCATGATTCGTGTTCATGTGGAATAATCTTCATCAGTCCGCGCTGATCCGTGCAATGGATCAATTTAACTTAATATGCTATAAGGTAAGTATGGTAATGGTGCAGGTGTAGAGATATTTTAGAATTTCCTCATCAATCCATGTAGATTCAAGCAACTTTGAAGGATTATAAAACTTCACCCATCCATCAAATCTGCACTTTCACTCGCTCTGGAATCAGTGCAAACGAATAACTACAATCCTCTCACATCCATATTCTTACATCACATGAATAGTTGCATCCATGAAAACGAACACAGTATAAGAGAGGGGTAAACCTAGACAATAATCTCTCTCTCTATCAACAATCTCTCTCTGATCAATTATTAGTTGGACGATCAAAACACTACAAAGACCGAACGATCATATTGAAGCATATTAACTCCAAAAAGCATCTTCCTTAAAGGCTAAATCACAATTAGATTTGTTTATAAATGGTGGTTCAAATTAAGTTACAAATTAACTACACATTTATTGCTCTTACAATTTGAGGCAAACTAACTTTAGCATTAGAGGACCTTTGACATCCTGACTCGTGTTTGATAAACAATACTTGATTTGATAATGACAAGTTGAAAATCAATTAGTTGAATGTAAAGACTCGATCCCGTATTCAAAATAGTAGGTTGAGTTAGGTTTAAAATTCACTTCACATAGTACCCCACTCATGGCTTAAAACCTATCGAATATGATTCAAATTATACAAATCAATTTTGTGAGTTTGAGTTGAGCTTAAAATTCACTTATTAATGAAAGTGTAGTTGGGTGAAGATAATATTAGCAACCGGCAAAAAGGGTTTGATGGAGTATCGCGTGGAGAGGCAGGGTGCAGTGTGAAGGAGGTGCAGTGAGTTATGGTGTGTGCGAAACGGAAACATGGTGGGTTCAAGATGGTAGGTTTGTTGTGGAACAAAGAGATGATTAGGTTGGTTTGTGGTGGAGGACTGATCGAACGTGCATGCATGGGTGTGCCACAGTGCTGCTTCTGTCTCACTCACTATCACTCAGGCTTCCAGAATTAGCAACATAGTGCGTTCAATAAGGGGCTTTAGGCTAACCCATTAATGCATGTCTGTGCCCGATAGTACAGGAAATGGTGGGTCAATGCAAGTTTCGCAACCATGATTTTCCAATGCTAGCTGCATCCTTGTACAATGTACTACTGCTTCTGCAAAATCATCTCCTTTTGGTTTTTATCTTCATACCATTAAGATTGAATTATCATTAACAAAATACATTTGATTACTACATTGAAGAGTTGTTTAACGTTGTATCAGAGTGTGATTGGTGATGTGAAGATGTGTATCCTCGACACATCATATGTACCTTCATTAATTGTTCAATGTCTTTCTATTTTATTTTATTTTTACTTTACACAAATCCTCTTTTTATTTGTAATTAGCAACTTCAAATTGCTGGTAGAAAATGAAAACCTTGTAAATACACTAGATAACATTGCATGCCCTACTTTAAGCATGATTACTATGGCACTTCAATTTAAGCTTTAAACTTATTTTTTATTTTCTTTTCATTCATTTCATTCTTCCATTAGTAATATCTAGTTATCATATTTTAATTTGATAAAGTTTAATTCTTTCGTAAACTTTGTTTTGTTTTGCAGAAAAAATTAATTAAGTACATAATCAAATAATCATTGAAGTAAGAAATATTTTTTAAAAAAATTCATTGATATAAAATTTAATATTTATAAAGAATCCGTATGTGAAGAGAAAACTTGACAAAATATATATAATAACTATTTTTTGACGCAAACTAATAACCAAAAATTAAACCAACACGGTGTTTTATTAGATTTTCAAAGTTTTTTTTTAAATCTCAACAAAAAACATTCTAATAAAAAATAACCAGTTGTAAATTATTAATTATACAATTATTAATAAAAATTTCGTAGTTAAATATTTTTAAAATTTCATTATTAATAGTATATAAAATATTAAATTCATTTAATGTATTATTGAAATAAAAATTATGTGAAATAATTTTAATATTTTAAACAGTATAAAAAGTTATGTATAGTATTTCAAACAATGCATATTTTTGAAACAGAATAAAAAAAATATAACCCCTTTTTATATATTTAGAGTAGAATTAGAAGTCCGTTCTAAGACTTTTGCAGTAATATATTCATTGACAAAAATGAAGATCAATATAACGTGTTTTTAGTTCCTTGTCATATTCTTAACTTTATAAGAATTCAAACGAAAATTGATTTCATGTTTTAGATGAATTATTCAAGCGTGTTTTTTTCACTTAGATAGATGTCACTTCATTGATAAAATCCAAACTTCATATAGAACAATGAATGAATGAATTAGCCATAAAAGAAAGCATCTTATAATGAGGAGTGGCAAAAGTGGCTGCACTGTTTGGAAATAGTCAGCAGAAAATAAGACATTTCATTAAAGACATGCTGGTTTCCTGAACTACAATTCCACCAAACTTTGCTGTCTTTGCTCAGTCACTTGTTTCTACGTACCTATTCATTTCTAAAACAATGGAAAACCCAACAAAAGTAACAAAACAACCCCCACTACGTTACCTTACCTTACTGAAACGTATGTATGTACGTATCTATCTATATATATATGGTCCAATGAAATTGCACGAGTGATATACTTACAACACGACTGAAAAAAAATGCAAGTTCTAAAAATGAAGAGAAAGTTTTAGTGACCAATTAAAAGCAGAAATGGAATAGAAGTAAAATGTTTTGGAGCATAACTAGAAAAAGTTTTGTCAAAGAAGTAAAAGTGGTTTGGTCTTTGTTAAGTGTACGTTGTTGTGGTCGAGTATTTTGTTACTGTGTTTATTGTTTTATCTGTCTGAAGAGAGAGAGAGAGAGAGAGAGAGTGTAACCCAGATGCAGTATTCAAATTGTACTGTGAGCAGTGTGAAGAACAGTGTGAAGAGCAGAGGAAAGTTTTGAGGAGAGTGTGTGACTGGCTATGGTCGGTTGTCAGATCTCGGTGCCTTGTCATTGTGAAGAAACAACTGATGATGTGCTTTAACTTTAACCCATTCTACTGTTTTTGGTTCTTGGCTTTATTCCCTGGACTAAACTCTCTTTAAGCAAAGAATGCTTGGAATGGAGGGACAACAAAACCACACTATAAAAACTATAACACAATCTCTCTTTCTCTCTCACACTGCCACCTCTGAAACTCTCTCTCTCTCTCTTTTCCTATCAGAAAATAGAAACTCCACGTGTCACAATCTGAGGCCATGCTTTACCTAAAGATATGTTCTCACTAGATCTTGTTAAGTAAGAAAAGCATAGTCAAGGTCCAAAGCCATTCCTTCTCAACTGGGGTTTTTCGTTTTCAAGAGAATTCAAAAAATATCCGACACTTTAATCACATCTTTGTTATTTATTTTTTCACTTCTCTTTATCTTCAATCTATGTATAAAGGAGAAAACACAACAAATGTTAACCAACAAAAGCCTATACTCATTCCAACCAAACACAGAATTATTCCTCTTGTTGTTATTTGGTAAAAGGCTCAATATAAATTTCTTTTTATTATGTCCCTTCCTTGTTTTCCCATACCAGTTTTGTTTTCTTATGCTTCTATTGTCTCTGTTACAAATTCCATTTCACACATGCCTTTCCAAAAATTCATCTGATATATTTTTTTAACCACAACTCTTTTAGCTTTGAAAGCCTTGCAGTCCATACGTTCAGGTTGAGCTCATGAAATTCAAAAATCTGCAGAAAAGGTAAAATCAAAAGACATGAAAGCATGGCGTAGTTTAGACCACTTTTAACGTTAGGAATGTTCTGTTTTTTTTCTGAAGTGAATAAGCAAGCACAAGGCTATTATCATATCTATATATATAATAATGTGCTTTGAAAAGTGATCATAAAGCTCCCCATTCAGCAGTCCTCTCCCAAGGTAGATCTCCATAATCTCAATCCCCAAGTGTTTCTTTCCCCGTTTCCAATGTTTGGGGTTTGATTACTTTGGTTATTAGGTTGTTCTCTTTTGATTTCTTGCTCCAGAATAAAACCATTATTTACCCATGTTAAAAGAAGAGACACAAGTGGGCTGTCTTGTGCAAATACTGTTTATCATATAACTTTTAGTTCCTATATACATTAAATCAGTTCATTTCTCTCTCATTTTCGTGTAGAATCTCACCTTGGTGAATGATTCGTGTATATTTATGGGGTTAATTCTTACCCAATTGTGGTAGTGGCACCTTGAAAAGTAACGTTACCAAAGCAAGTAAAGTGGTGTAGGGGGTTTGCTTGTGCTTAAGGGAACACTCTACTGATTAACGGCTAAACACTTGAATTAGAAATATGAAATCGGAATCTCATTTTGGGGTAAGATTGAAAAGGGAAGATGAATACGATTAAGGTTATGATGGGTTTGAGCCAAAAACAAAAAAGAAAAGGTTTTGTTAGATGGGATGGATCTAGCTTTCAGAAAAACTGTTTCTTGATTTATGTCACATGTGGGGAAGGGGTTGGAGAGGGAGGTGAACGAAATCGAAATAAGGGTAAAGTGAATATTCAGTTTCATTTGATTTAATGATGATGATGGGAATGTCAGGAAAGGGTGAAAATGATGGAAAAAAAAGAGAAAGAAAGAAAAAATGTGTGCCTGAATTGTTCTTTGAACAAAGAGGAAAACATTAGATAAGTTACTTTATTTTGTTTGTTCCATTGGTTGTCTTTGGAGGAACAAGATTTAAATTGTTCATGTACCAATCTGTTTAAAGAGAAGAAACGGAAATGCTGCAAAATCGTACATCCAAGAAAATCGATTCTGCAAAGGCTATGTTCAAATGCCGAATATTTTGTTCTTGTACTTGTAATTTCTTTTTTTATTGGGTACCCTACTAAGTGCCTATGAAACTTAAAAAGATATTAGCCATTCAATATAGGCATAAATTTGCACGTGTTAACCTCTTCACTGTTTACTCATAGGCTACCAATCCCTTCGAAAATTCTACTTCCTACACAAAAAGCTAACTTTTGGTGCAATTTGATTAAATTTTGTTTCATTGGGCCACTCCCAAGATTAAGTTTGGCACCCCCCACATTGTATTGAAAGAAGATTCGGTGTAAAAATTGCAGAATCTTAGGTGTAGGAATGCTTGCTCGTACTTATCGAGTCGTATTAAGACTGTTACATGGATGAAGGCTTTCTTAGAAATTCATCAACATATTCATGGTTCATTTAAGTTAATCTAATTTTTATGCAGTTGATGAATTTAAGGAAGCTAAAGCCGAAGGCTAAGGTTTTATTTTCATGATTTGTTGCATTTTTTGTTTTATTTTCTGCAATGAAGTTCAGATGAATGAACTTTGGGCCTTTGGTCATCCATAAGTGTGATTTCTTGTTTTGGGTTTTTCTTCCTGCACCCCCGTGAATACTACCTGCACAACAAGTTAACAACACGAATAGAGAGAGCGGGAGAGCAAAAATGTTGGTAGTTTTGGGTTTTATGGAAATTATATAGCAAAACGTAGCATTTTTTCCCCTATGGGATTGATTAATCTGGAAAAGTTCTAAATTACTCAATCCATAATGTTTTTGGATTGTTCAATTAAAAATACAAGATGAATGTTTATGTAGATTCGGGAAAGTTTGTTCTATTGATGAGGAAAGGCAAGAATAGGCATAACCTTTTTTTCATGTCCTTCACCTATTTATGCTTCAAAGTGGCAACCCATTTCGGAAGCTAATTCTTTGACGTGGCACCCCATATGTGATAAAATACAATGCCTCCATCTATTATATATAAGATGGATTAGAACCATATGCTAACAAATTATCTAACAATATGTGTAATCGATGGTTTTTTGTGTACACATGAACTTGCATGTTAATGCCATATGCTATATGTTATTGTTTAGTTAGTAGTATCTAAAGAATTTGTCGGTTTAAAAGAAATGAAAAAATGACATTACTTGTAATATTTTTTATATTAAAAAATTCATAGAATTATTGACAAAATTTTGTTGATGAAAATAAATACGTTAATAAAGATAGATTTTATTAATAAATCTTAAAATTTTAATTATTTATGAATTTTATTGACAAATTTTTTATCGGTAAAATTTTTTTAGGTAATACATATTTCATTTATCAATCTATTTTCTTTATCAATAAATGAAATATGTAGTACCGATAAAATAATTAGTCAATAAATCGTGGATAAAATGAGAAACATATTTTATGTCCAAATGTCACATTTAGTGTCAACATATATTTCTTTTTGCATTTATTAACAAATTTTTTTGTTAATAAAATTTGTCCTTAAATAAATATGTATCATTTACTAAATAATCCATCAGTAAAAAGAGAAAAAAAATTTCTACACTAATATTGTGTTCAACGTCAACATATACCCTTTATTTATTTTCTCCAAAGCGTAGCACACCACCACTACAACTTAAGGACTTGTCGTGGCTACCTCTGCCCATCGACTGAGCTCACCATGTCAGAGATCAGATAGGCCATCAACATCACCAATGAGATTTTATTTTTTTTCCTTCTATGATGTTCGCATTTCAAATTCTCTGATGAGTCCTTACGGTGTCGACGCGATAGTGCGACTAGGAGCATCATCGAAAGTGACACCCCTTTCTTCCGTCTCTTTCTCTCTCAGATTTGAGAATTGCGAACAAACCTCATCTTATTAGAACAAAGCAACAAACACTGTCCCCATGGAGTTTCTTCCTCCTTCACTTGATGATTTCATGTGATTTCCATTCTTTCAAATAAATTGGTTGGAGTGGTAGTTGTTTGGCTAACAGTACTATGTTGGTAACAAAATTCATAAAAACTGAAAAATAAAAGAAGATGAAGAGAGAGGAGGAAAAAGATGAATCAGATCGTGATATTTATCGACGATTTTTTTTGTCAATAACTATCGATGAATATTATTGACAAATATTTTGTCAATAATTACAAAAAATATTATGAACAAAATTTTCTATCATAATTACAAACAAATTTTATCAATAAAATATTTCGTCAATAATTATCAATCGAATAAAATACCTTTTAATAAAATTTATCAATTAAAATTTTACTGATTGAAATTTTTTTATTAATAAATTATCGATAATTTAAATTTATTGACAAATTTCAAATATTACTAACAAATCGATAATTTAAATTTATCAACAAATTTCAAATATTACCAACAAATTTCAATAATCGATAATATAAAGTATTCATTCTGTTGGTTAGGTTGGTAATAGCGATTTTTCATTCAAATGCAAAATATATCAGATAAAAACAATTAATTATCATATGAAATTATTTTCATATTATAATATAGTGTTGTTTTCTCACATTTGATCATGTATAAATACATTATTCTACTCTTTTAAGTATGATTGTATCACAATCAGATAGAAGCAGATTTAAATATTATCAATGACTATATAAATCTTATTTAATTAGTGTGAGTACTGTTATGAAAGCATGGTGACGGTATAAACAATAATTAACAAAGACAATTCTCTTTGTTTTTGGTATGTTCATAAACGCTGGGCTATTTAGGATACATTTTCTGTCTAATGTGACTCCCATATTTTACTGGTATCTAAATTTTTAGTTTAATTTCCTTTTGCTCAACAAACATTTTTTTCCTTCAACAAATTATCAGACATGAGATGAAAAGGACTCTCAGTTTATTTAAACTGTACTATGGAAATATACATATTAATTGAGGGTTAGAAGAGAGAACATGGTATTCCTAATTTGGTGTATGTTTGATATTAATAAAAGAGAGAGAAAAGATTATAATTATTCTTCATTTTTTTCTCATCCAATGACCAACTTTTTTCATGACGTTTGCCACACATGATGATCACAAGTATATTATATTTTAAAAAATAAAAATAATATTTAAGTCAGATCCTGTTAAGTTAGCTTATGATATCCATGTTTACTTTTCATCTATAATTTGAAAAAAAAAAAAACAATTTGGCATGAACTCTGTATAGAATCACTACAAACTATCTCTTTTTGAAATAGTTAGATATTATGTCATATGTATTAAGTTTTACCTTTTTGGGTTTAATTAATTTTCATTCAGTTTTTTGTAATAAGAATAGATATTATTTAAAATAAAAATTATGACTCAAAATTAATTTAAGTATTATTAAGTATATTTACTATGTTGTCGTAAGAAAATTTCAGAAACAAAATAGAATATGTTAGAAAAATAATAAAACAAATAAAATATTAAATGGATTTGGACTGAAAATGCTTATTTATTGATCTAGCTAGAGATGGAAAGTGATATAGTATCTTATACTTTAGAATCTATAATTGGAATAATATTTTTGGAGTTATTGCAGTACTCCATTGTCAAGGATATGATGCCAAGTTGGTATGAAGAACCTTATCCACAACAAAAATTCACGCACTAGAACTAAAGATGTTGATCATGATATCCAATAATACTATGTTTGATTAATGATATCCAAGAATACTATGTTGGATTAATTATACCATTTATTGAATTATAACTATATATTATTGTGTTTATTTATATTAATTAAATTTTTTATAGTTAATATTTATGGAGTCATAAGTATATATTGTTGTGTTTATGACAATGTGATTTATCGAGATAATCAATTATTTTTCATAATCGTTAAGTAAATATTATTCACTAATATTAATAAAATGTAAATAAATATCTTCAATATGTCATTTTGAATAATTAAATGATACTTTGTATCAAATTAGAGTTTTGGGATGTACACAACAAATTATAAGTTTTCATCAAAATTTTTAATTTAGATGTTTTATATACTATTTTATATATATATAAAAAGTCATTTACTTAAAGCTAATAAATAATAGAATAAATATATTAATATTTATATTTTTATTGTAGATTATTTTTGACAGAATGAATAAATGCACATTCCAACAATAAAATTTTCATATTGGAATAAGAAAGGTTTAATGTGGTGAGATAAGTAGGAGCGGACGCAAAATCAAATTTTAGAATTAAAAGAGAAGGAAAACCTATTAATATTAAGAATGTTTAAAATTATTTTGGGTATTTTTAACTAAATAAAATTCAAAAGTATAATTCCAATAATTATTTTGAATTTATTTAATTATTTTACTTTATTTAATTGTATTTTAAGAAGACGCGTGAACACTAATGTGAAATACAAATCTCTATTATTTATAATTTATATGTTTTTATTTACATATTTATTATTCATATTTAGTATTGATTTATTAAAAATATTCATTATAATTATATTTTCATAAAATTAAATTAATTCAATAAATATATTATAATTTTAATATTTAATTAATAATTTGGTGTCTATATTTAAGTCTCATTCGTTTTGATTTTAAATTTAATTTTTACTCAATTTAATTTCAATATTTATTAACTATATTCAATATGACTCATTTCATTAAATTAATATCAACATTATTTGAAAGCATTACATGTAATTTAAATACACATATGAAAATCAAGATCATCTTGTAATTTAAAACACTCTTATTTTGATATATCACACTCTTTCAAGTAAAAGATAACCTAAATTTTAACATATAATACTTTCAGGCATTAACGGTAAATAACTATATCAACTTTATTTAATAAATACTAAAACTTAATTAAATAAAAACAAATATAAATATCAAAACCAATAAAAAATATAAAAATATAGACAGTAAATTACTAATTAAACCTAATTTTGAAAATCCAGAGTATTGCCGAATTCAAATACTAGTATGTTTTAGAAAGTTTGTTTTATAAAACTGTCTAGAAAACTTGTTTTGGATATTTTTTTAAAAGGTCAAAAGTCAAATGAAATATAGTACAACTTTTAGAGTACAGTTAGTAAGTACGAGGGTGCAGAAAGTAGAAACTGAAATGATATATAATCAAATGAGTACGGAAGGTTTCGAGCAAATTTTAGGGTATAGAACTAGAAAACTAAGCGAGAGTTGGTGGTCTATTTTTGTAAAAATAATCATAGACAAAATGTAACAAAATAAAGGAAAAAAAAAGTTAATTTTTTACTTTGTAATTTTTTGTGTGTGGATGGATTCAACTATGAATTCTTCTCAATCCACACTGACCCAAAATGATTGTGACAAAATAAGACCAGTAATTTAACGATGTAGTTCAATTGTTTAAAAAAAATTCAATTTTTTTATACAAATCAATTTAATTTAATTAAAATATTTTTAAATAAACCAGTAATTAACAAAATGTAGAAAATAATAAGATTAATATGAATAAAATTTTCTAGATATTAAACATGATTTTGTTTTTAAATGACTTGCTCTTCTTTTTCAACTTTTTCAGCACGCATATTCTCTCTCGGGTGATTTGGCTAGCAAAGAATGAAGTTCATGCTCAAACTTCTTTCTTTATTTTCCAGTTTTCTGATACAAGTTTGAGAAATCTTATGCTAACTACATCAATTTCTCATGCTAGACCGTAATTTCCCTTTTGTTTTCTTGTTTCTATTTTTTCATTGATAAAGAATTAAACTAAACTTAATTATGGCTTTAACACATCTTAAACGTCAATCATTGTTTCTTTGCACATTATTCAATACCTAACTGAAGTGTAATTACATTTATTGAAATTTGTCTATATTGTTTTCAGTTCTACACAATCTGTTTTTCATCAAGAAAAAAAGACTTTGGAGGAAACATTTTTAAATTATTATTTTTATTAAACATAAACTACATACATATTTTACTTATTTATTCGGGCTAACATTATTTATATGTTTTAAATATTTTTATTGGATATCTTATAAGTTTGTTTCAATTAAAAATAATGATGTTGTGGTGCCAATAAGATAAGAAAACCCCATACTGTGTTCTTGTCTTGACTTCACTGATTCACACCACAATTTAGGTAATGTAATGTAATGTAATCACAACGTGCTTTTGCTACTATCTTATCCTGTTAGTGCTTTGTTCTCTTTGTTTCTTTCTCTTCGCCAACTGTCAAATTTGGATTCGCCCTATAATCCAGAATCTTCTATGGTTCTTCTCCCAACTTTCAGGTTCCTGGTTTCACCGTTAAACACTTGGAAAATCGTGTTCGGCGCATTATCGTAGTTAGTGAATCACACTGTTTGTTTACTCTTTACCCTGCTGAGTGTTCAGCAATCTGTTTCGATTGTTTGCTGTTATAGGGATGGTGGCTGAATGGAAGAAAACCAAATCTCCTTTTGTAGGCTTCACTGATTTTTGTTTTTTTTGTTTTGGTTTAATTCTTTAGATTTCTTTATATGGATATATGTATGTAAGAGAAACCATGAAACTGTCATCTCTTGTTAGTGTTTGTTATGGTCATGAGGGTGGGATAGTATATATGCATTGATAGATATCCAAGAAAGATGAAGTTTGGCTAATTGGGTTTGATGACGGTGTTTATAGTTGGCATTGAGATTGGAAACCACTGTGGATTACCATCCAAGAATTAATTATGAATTATGAGTTTATGATCCTTCTTAAGTGTGTAGAGAATTATGATGCTTCTAGCGTCCAATGCAAACTTCTAGCTGGCCTTATAAGGATATTTTCTGCAATTGGCGTTATCCACATGTATTGTCCGATACATTCCCTGTTTACTGGTTCTCTCTGACTATTTTTCAACCTAATCAAAATGTGTTCTATACTAAGAATTTTGGTGGTGGCACAAAATGGTTTTAAGAGGCTGTTGTTACTGCAAAGATATATGTTTCAGGCTCTTAAGTCGAAAAGCAAGTTCTAGTCTGTTGGGTAGTTTAGAAACACAATGTTGATGATTGTAATACAGTTTAATGACATTTTGTTAGATCACTATGGATAATTGGCTGTGTCAAATATCTATTGATTCTTTCCTCCATTCATTTATGCTGACTCATGTCATGATAAACTTTTATTATAGTTTGCGAGATGACTGCAGGTTTAGGCGCTTCAACGAACTTTTTGTTTTCTGAGGTATTTCTTGTTTATTTATCAATGTTCTCAGGTCCTAATGATTATAAAAGGATTGTTTAGAAGGTACGAAAGATGGAACCCTGTTCATCCAACTTATGGAGCGTTTTGGGGAATGGGTGTGGGCGTTGGTTGTGGTGTTGGATGGGGTCCTGGGTTTGGTCCTGAAGTGATAGGCTATGTTGGAGCTGGCTGTGGCATTGGATTCAATGTAGGCATCACTTTTGCTGGTGTTGGAGTTGGGCTCCCTGCTCACTTTGTCTTTGTAGCTCCTTATAATGGTAAATCTCTGTTACTAAGTGAAGCCATTGATTGCTATCTTAAAGTGTCACTTATACAAGTTAAGTCAGTTTTTGTATGCATTTTGGGGTAATCAGGAACTGTTTTTCTCAAACAGCGGATACAAAGTTCATGTTCTGTGAGAATGTTGGACTTCCAAGCCTTCATTCTTAAACTCATGCGGAGTCTTCATTCTTAAACCCATGCAGATTTGATACAACTTATTTTAATATTGCAGGGGTTAGCTGGATGAGAAATTTACCTTGTATTTCTGACTTGCAAAGAGAAGCCAGTGGAAAATTGTTTGAATTTAGGCAAAGGCATTTATCAATCAAAGGAATTGACTTCTTTGACACGAAGAAGAACTTGTCTTTGATTACTTCTTCTGCTCGTAGAAGTATGCAAACATTCCATAACCAGTTGTTCTGCTCTCATAAAGGTATTGTTGCATTTATCTTTATTTCAATGTAAAATTTCTTCCTCGTGTTTTCATAGGGTTTTGTGCATTCCTCCACCTGTTTGCTAGCTAGATTGAGTTACTGATTTAAATTTCCTAAACGAATTTATGGTTTAACTCTGAATTCTCAAATTCCTGGACTATCCCTCCAAACATGACATGGTTAACGCATTATTTGGTTTAGGAATATCAGAAATTCCTTTGAATTCTACCTTAGGCCTTGTTCACTTGAGTGGATTTGAGGGAGAGTAATTGAGGGGATTTGAGAGGATTTGAAAATAAATTTTTTTGTTGATTATTTGAGTGAATTTGGAGGTAAACGAGATTGGATTTTGAAGTAAATTTTTTTAATCTGTCACGTCAATTAAATCCTATACTATTTCTCACAAACTTTACTTTCAAATTCATTCTCACTTACCTCCAAATTGACTCAAATAAACAACAAAAAAATTTATTTTCAAATCCTCTCAAATCCCCTCAATTCCTCTCCCTCAAATCCACTCAAGTGAACAAGGCCTTAGTGTCTTCAAGCAATTAAGCCCATTCTACAGAATATGAATTCTTTTGGTTTGTAGAAAGGAGGTCTTTGACCTTGAATGAAGGAGATAGCAGCCAAAAGGTAAGGCAAAGCTTCCTGGCTGTGATTCAATTCTAGGTTGAAGCTGCCCCAAAGGACCATTAGCTTAGCTACCTCCCCCAAAAATATTTCGAACAAGTTAGTGGATGGGTCAAATTTTAAGTAATTGGTCAATAAAAACACAGGCAGTTTGCCAGTAATGAGAATCTAACAAAACTGATGCACGTCTCTCAAATTCATGTTGTGTGATTTTATATGGTAATGTTAGGAAACTTTTGTCATCAGACAAAAGGCCTTTTATCTAATGGTTTTCTTATTTAATGAGCTTGAGCCCAAGCTAGAGAGAAGGTCGAAACCATAATCATGAGAAATGCCTCTACTTTGGTACTTTGTTTTCTAGTGATGTGCCAAATATGAAATGTAGATTACCAACTTATAGACAGCAAGTAGAGGATTCCCAACTGTAAACTCATGCCTTATGTAAAGCTAATTATTATCAACTGTTCTAAACTGATCTCGCATCTGATTCCAATTTATAGTTTTCCTTATTGGCCCATTCTGATATCATCCCAAAGATTTTATTCCTCTGGATGTGTGAGCTAAGGCTGTTGAGAATGACATCTGAAAGTCTGGTTTCTTTAAGATGAATTCTTCATGCTGAAACAGTTTAAGTTAGAGAATGAGAAGTGCATGATGTAGCAGATGATGTCCTCTTAAAGCAATTAGTTTGAGAGAAAGTAGTTCATATGTGCATAAGTCTAGAGTTGTGGAAGATCCTTGCATTACTCTCATTCAATGCGTCATTTCATTACTTGCTGAAGGAAGTGAACTTGACGTTTGCATCTCTTATTTTGCAGGAAAAGATTCTTGACTTCTGTGTTTCTCATTTACATTTTGTTGACTCGGAACCGAAGATCTTATTTTCACTGTAAATAGATGAGATATAACCTTTTGTTCTACTCTATGTCTCGTTCCAAATTCAGCTGTATTTTATATTCTTTTAAAATGCTTTTTTTTTTTCACAAAGTTGCACCTAACAAAAACATATTAAGATCTCCTAACCTCATCCAACTTAGAGAAACAAAAGCATAACAATTTCCTTGCAGTAACACTAGTATTTTGCCCAGGTGTAACGGAGATATTTTTTTAAAATATAGAAAAAATTATCGTGATATGAATAAAATACAATTTTAAATTAAAGTATTTAATAGCAGTATAATTATACACAATGAAGTAAAAAGTTATACAACATAATTATCTCACTTTCAAATTTAGATAATAAATTATACATGAGTATAATGAGATGAGTATAATGAGAGACTTAATATAAGAATTCCCTAAAGAAACCTTTCATTATTATAAAAAGAAAAATGAGAAATTTAAGTTCCCCTTATGCAGAGAGTGTGGTGGGAAATGGGTGCACAACAATCTCTTTTCCCTAATCTTATATTCAAACAAAACATATAATATATTAACAAGCTTATTCTTCTATCCAAACAACTTATAGGTTAAGCTAAAACAAAATAGTGCATTTTTAGTGAATTAGGGATATTACAACCTTTGGGTAACTTAGTTCCTAGAATAAAGTCAACTAAATAAGATATGAAATGTTGATTGAAAATGACTTCAATACACTCTATGTTAATTCAAAACTTTCTAGATAATATAATTTATGTGAAACTTTACTAAGTTATTACTATTTCTTTGGCAATATTATTTTTCTCTTTTATTTATTTTTTCCTCGTCTGATTTAGAATTCCATAGACATCCTATCCTCTTTAAAATAAATAACAATTATTATTCCTATTTTTTCATTAGTATTATTTTTCACCTGAGAATTCAAATTTTTATTTTTATCTTCCACAAATAGTCAAAACATTCTCAATTTGAATAATTTGACATTAGGAGCAGTCAAACTATCACTGACAGTTTGAACTAAAGAGTTTAAAATTATGATAATGTATTGTGATAAAACATTGACCATATCATTATTATTGATGTATAATTATTTCAAAACTTTTAACGTTATGGTGGGATATTCCTGCATTGAATTTATCACCTAAATTTCTATTAAAAAAATATGAAAAATTCTTATAGATACCTTATTTGAAAGGATAAAAATCTCTTCAGTTTTTTCATTAGTGAATTTTGTCTTATTAGTAAACATCTCTAAATGAATTTGATGGAAAAATTAACATCTCTAAATGCGGGTTTTTGAGTGGGTTGTCAATTATGATTCTCAAGTGTACAGTTGGTTGATTCCTTTGATTTGAATAATTACTCCCTATAATTGAATGAATATGTTTAATCTCAGTAGTAATATGTCTCATTTCCTTATGTTATATATATCCTCCTCAAGAATTAAAATGATGAATTTTCTCCGAATTAAAATGCAATATTCGTCCTTATTTCTCACTATATCCCACTTTAGCAGTCAAAAGAATATGATAATAAAGTAAAAAGTATAAAATCAAGGTAAAGACTTTTAATATTCTTTTCAATATGCTATTTTATTATATATATATATATATATATATATATATATATATATATATATATATATATATATATATATATATATATATATATATATTTAAGATTGAGATTAAGCAAAGTGGAATAGGATGACAATCACAGTTGCACCAACTGCACCAACAGATTTGTGGATTTGATGGTCCAGTTTAATTTTTTAATTCATTAATTCACTTTTTCAAAATTAAATTTAAAATAAAAATTAATTTAAAAATTACTTTTTCTTTTATAATATGAATTAAAAGATACATTTTCCATTATTAGTTATAATAAAATTTAATATGTAAAAATAATTATCTTTTATTAAACTCAATACAAGTAATTTAAATAATTTTTTTCTTTCATTTTTATTATATTTTTAAAAATAAAATTGTAATTGACAGGTTTGGCATGAGAATAATAATAATTATTATTGAACCGCTGAAATAGATGCGGGTGACCTGTTTTGTCACCTATAAAAGTTGACCAAAACTATATTTACTTTTAATAGATTTTTATTTTTATTAAATGCATTGTAATATATATATATATATATATATATATATATATATATTATTTTTTTTCAACCTTTACCATATAAATAATTTTCATACTGTGATGAAGTTGTTTAAATATAGGAACTGCATGTGTGATTCTGCACACTAGTGCATTTACCTGAATAAGTTATTATATTATTGAGTCACTTTTTCATAATAAGATGTAGATCTCTTGTTATGATAAAAATGATCCTCCTCCTTTTGTCATCATACATCCAAGTCTAAGACCTCACTACATAAACTCCCTTTTATGCTTTCTCTTTAAGCTCATGTGCTAAACAACATCATACTAAACCAAAAAGTTATGCCTATGATTAATGGGATGCAAGAAAAACACAAAAATATAATGAATTAATAATATAACGAATGTAAGGATAGGGTTTGGGTGCATTTTCCATTATGGTCAACAATTTCTATCATGGTGACTACCTGTAAGATTTCATTTCCCATAAAACAAAAGTTTATCAATACATAAATCTAAATCTTGTTTACATGTGATGTCCATTAATATTTGATTACCTACACATATATGAGAGTGACATAATTAAATTTTATTTTTTAATTTTACATTAGTCATGAATTATATATATAATTTAGAATTACAAGTGTTATTTGTTCCCTCTTGCTTGTATAATTTAAGACAACCAAAATTTAGATGCACATGGGGAGTCTGAATAATCTAAGTCAGATCAAATACAACTGTTATAAGAAAAAAAAAATAAAAAAACCTGATAACAAATTTATGCACTTGGTAATTTATATAGATATATATTTAGTCGGGAGAAAAAAATGTATATCACATGATTGGAGAATCATAACACACCATCATGTTCATGATAACCTGTATTCAATGATCGTCTGTGGGATAAAAATTGAATTGGTAAAATATGTAAGTACTAGCTAGCTGGCTTGCACATGACAAAGTTGTTCATAAAAAAGAACAGAGTTAAGGTTGTCCTAATATCCTAAGAGAGAAAGTAATTGATTCTTTAACATTCATAATGGTAAGATTAAGATAAGATACAATTTTGTACTTATATAAGTATGCATAATTACATTGTTATTATGAGAGTAAAGAAGAACAGTAAGATTGTAAGCCCTGGAAAAGTTAAATTCTTTTAAATACCTGTCGGCCACATAAGTTTAGACTTTGGATAAAAACATGAGCTTTGGGAATATAATATGCAATGATGTGATTTAAGATTCCGGAAATTACATGACTATGGTGGAAATGTTGGTACTAAGATGATTAAGGTAATTTTTTATTGTTTCCCTGATGAAAGTAATTATTGTGTTTTCTGGTACTGAGGGAAATCGATGATAATGATGGTAATTGATGATGCATCTGCCAGTGAGCTAATCATTTTTTATCATTAAGTGAAGATAAGTGAGAGAGCATACCATACATCTATCAGAAAGTTGACTTAAGCCTCTGAAATTTTCCATTACAATGATGCAGGTAACGGTAAAGTTCCTCTACATCGCACTGTGTATCTTCTGCTCAGTCAAAAGAGGCACACTAAAAAGATAAAGTTTTTTTTTTTTACATTTTTTTCTTAAGTTAATTTAGAAAATCTTATTATTATATGACTTGGGTTTGAGTTGAAGGTTCTGTTTATCAGTCTTGGTCATTAAAATAAGTGAGAAATATCTATAATTTACAAAAAGAAAGACGAAATTGAAAAAATTTAGATTTTGAACTTTGAGCTTAATTTTTTATGTTCATATTTTGACCTGTAATTGTATGATATTGAGAATATATTTGATGCAAAAGAAGAGTTACCGTTTTGGTTGGTGTTTGGCTGTCATTGGCGTGAAGGCATTATTTGTCTTCATGAACGCTTTTTTTGTTGGTTATCAATGAAGGCGTATTTGTCTCTTCTGCTTTCAACAGTTGGGTGACTATGATGTCCAAAAATTCCAAGTGCATCCATCATTTTAGTGCATGATACATGAGAAAGTTTTTATAGTAATATTACTTAAGAATCTTTTTCTTTTTTCAATTTAAAAAAGTATAGTAAGAATCTTACAATTGGGCATTGGGATTTGGGACATATACCACTTCAATTATTTATTGACAGAACACTCTGCAAATGACAGATTTCACAGCATCATTACCTATTAATTAGATTAGATCAGATAAGATACTATTTTTTTTTCTGGTTTTTGTGTAATAAAAATGGTGAATGAATACATAAGGAAGGTCACATGCTCCTTGAGCCACCTTGGCTCCACTAAGCTTGAGTGTGAATTACATTGCTTTTAACAGTCTCCGGAATAAGAGGGTCATATTGACATTTGAGTAGACACCAAAAACTGGAATATGCTTTGTGATTGTTTGCCATTGTTACAGGAGCATTAGTCTCTTTCTCTCCTTGTCTTCTCTCTCTCTCTCTCTCTCTCTCTCTCTCTCTCTCTCTCTCTCTCTCTCTCTCTCTCTCTCTCTCTCTCTCTCTCTCTCTCTCTCTCATACTCATCATCTTAAAACTCCCTTTATCCACTAATTCCCACCACCACTGCTACTATTACTCCATGTTTCCTCATTGCATTACTCTCTTTTTGTTGTTATATAAAACAAATTTCGTTCAACATTACCACATGTCACATACCAATATCATGACGCTACCTCAACCATGATTCTTCCTCACCTTCTTTTCTTTCCATCAAGGCTTTCTTTTATTTTTTATTATTATCATCCTTTTTCCATTCTCAGAATCTTGAATTGGTTAATGTCCTATATACTTCTTCCTGCTGTCACTGTATGCTGATATATACACTGCTTTTAGTAACCAAAGGTTGAGACTTTAACAATGTCTTCTTCTGGTTATGCCACAAGCAGTGCTTTGTTTTTTCTGTTCCTGGCTGTGCTTGTTGCGAAAGTTAGCTTTTGCTTCTCTACCAAGGTAAATTCTAACAGGGGTGATTTTGTGTGGCATTTTTGGTTATGGTGATCAGTAGATTTATGGATTCTTAAGTGAACTGTGGAATATGGATTGGATGGCAGGTTTATGTAGTGTACATGGGAAGCAAAACTGGGGAACACCCAGATGACGTTCTTATGGAAAATCATCAAATTCTTGCTGCTGTTCACAGTGGAAGGTCAGAGCTAAGACCACTTTTTTCATTTTTTGGAAAATTTTCTGCAAGTCTTTCAGTTAGTTGCGTTTTCTTTATCACCCCCTTGTTTTTAAGTAAATGGTTTTCACATTTTTTCCCCTCATTGTAATGTTTTGACAGCATTGAACAAGCCCGAGTCTCTCATGTTTACAGCTACAAACATGCTTTCAGAGGCTTTGCAGCCAAACTCAGTGATGAACAGGCTTCCCAAATTTCAAGTATGTCAGAGGAAGTTTTGCTGTTGCATTTTCTTTTCTTTTTCTCAACTTCTTAATTTCCAAAATTTTCCAACATAACCCGTGGTGCTAATTATAATGGCCCTGTGACTTGGGTGTTCAAATTTAACCAGAAATGCCAGGAGTGGTTTCTGTTTTTCCCAATTCTAAAAGAAAGCTGCACACAACTCATTCCTGGGATTTCATGGGACTTCTGGATGATCAAACCATGGAGACTCTTGGTTACTCCATCAGAAACCAAGCAAATATCATCATTGGTTTCATAGATACTGGTTAGCAGCCTTACCATTTTCCTGAAAGATATCCTTGATGATAAATAAGTTGATTACTTCTATGAAGCATAATTGCATATATTCTTCGGTTCATAGAATCTCCCTTTCCACGCTTCATTTATTACTTTAGAGTGGCAGAGTATCAGTCCCTTTATTCCCCTTCTTTTAGCAGTAGCAGGCATAAGGAAAGCATAATTAATAACGTTGGAAATTACACAATGGCATTGCTGTTGTAGTCAAATTCTTCAGTGAACTCTTTTAGTTAACTAAAGCACTTTTTGTTGTAAGGAGCTAAAATAGAACCTAGATATGTTTTATTCATCTCCTGTTAGTCTCTTCACTTTTACTGAACAACTGGCTATTATTCCTAATATGCAATAAAGGACTTGGATCTTGATAATGGGTCATATTCACATTCATTATTCACCATTCACTCAGGAATTTGGCCTGAGTCCCCTAGCTTCAGTGACACCGACATGCCTGCAGTGCCACCAGGCTGGAAGGGCAAATGCCAATCAGGGGAAGCATTCAATGCCTCATCTTGCAACAGGTTTCTGGCTGAACCCTATCTTTTCGTTTTCACTTCAAGGAAATTATTTTCAAGTTGGTTTTTTGATCTTACATGGTTAACAATTTGTGCAATAGGAAAGTGATAGGAGCCAGATACTACAGGATTGGATACGAAGCTGAGGAAGAGTCAGATGCGAAAATCTCCTACAGATCTGCAAGGGATAGCACTGGTCATGGGAGCCATACAGCCTCCATAGCAGCAGGGAGGTATGTGGCAAACATGAACTACAAGGGATTGGCAGCTGGAGGAGCAAGAGGAGGTGCACCAATGGCCAGAATTGCTGTGTACAAGACATGTTGGGATTCTGGTTGTTATGATGTGGACTTGCTAGCTGCCTTCGATGATGCCATAAGAGATGGGGTTCACATTTTGTCTCTTTCACTGGGTGCTGAATCACCTCAAGGAGACTATTTCAGTGATGCCATTTCTGTGGGGTCATTCCATGCGGCTAGTCGTGGGGTGCTGGTTGTCGCATCAGCTGGAAATGAAGGGAGTGCTGCTTCTGCCACAAACCTTGCTCCATGGATTCTCACCGTTGCTGCCAGCTCAACTGATAGGGATTTCACTTCTGATATCATATTGGGGAATGGTGCCAAAATCATGGTAAATAAAACTTGTTCACTGTTGGCTTAAATATATTCTTGCCAGTTGAAAAAAAAAACATATTTTTACACCAACAAAAAACACTACATTTTTAGCCGGTCTCTGGAGATTAAAAATATATGATTTTTTTGAAAATTCTTAGAGTTAAAATGAATGAAACTTAAGGAAAACACTGACAAGTAAGCTTAGAAAAATAATGATTAACGAATTAAAAGTAAATTTCTTTTAGCGTGTCTAGTTGCCCATCACCTCTGAAAGAAGCTACAACTTGTAATTTTTCATCAAATGTTAATTTGACGTGATTTATTCCATCCCAGTGCATTTCCAAACAGGGTTTATAGAAAAGTGTTACCAATGTACTTCCACCATACCATAATTTTAATAAAAGAATATTTAAGGTTTGTTTTTTTTTAAAGGTAGCATTTTGGTATACTACTAGCTGAGAAGCTTTCCATAATTGAAACAGGGTGAAAGTCTCAGTCTCTTTGAAATGAATGCCTCCACAAGGATAATTTCTGCTTCTGCAGCCAATGGAGGATACTTCACTTCTTATCAATCCAGGTGAAGCAAGGTACTTAAAAGTGAGAACTACCTACAAATGAATGCAAAAATATGACTCTTAAGTTATGTTTTCCTTCTTTTTATTGGCCTCTGTAGTTACTGTTTGGAAAGTTCTTTGAATAAAACAAAGAGCAAGGGCAAGGTTCTGGTGTGTAGACATGCAGAGAGTTCAACGGAGTCAAAGGTGCAAAAGAGCAAGATAGTGAAAGATGCTGGTGGAGTTGGCATGATACTTATTGATGAGAGAGATCAAGATGTTGCCATCCCATTTGTGATCCCTTCAGCTATTGTTGGAAAGAAGATAGGAGGACAGATTCTATCCTACCTCAAAACTACACGGTTTGTTTTGTATTAAGAATGAAAAAGAATGAATTTCTGTAAAGTATTGTTCTAATTCCATTCTCCGAAGTTTAAGATTTCATCCTGTTATATACTGAACAGTAAGCCTGTGTCAAGGATATTTGGTGCAAAGACTGTTCTAGGAGCTCATCCTGCCCCAAGTGTAGCAGCTTTTTCCTCTAAAGGTCCCAATTCTTTAAACCCTGAAATTCTGAAGGTGACATTCTAACTACTAGCAATTGAATTCTATATTCTCGATTTGGCTTCTTCATAATACTCATTGCTACTTTTTATTTCATTCTCTGACTTTTGAGTTCTGATTGTGTTTCTGTTGTTACACAGCCTGATGTCACAGCTCCAGGTCTAAATATCCTTGCAGCTTGGTCTCCAGCAGCTGGAAACATGTTCAACATTCTCTCAGGAACTTCCATGGCATGTCCTCATATAACAGGAATCGCAACCTTAGTCAAAGCTGTCCATCCTTCATGGTCTCCATCTGCTATCAAATCTGCCATCATGACAACTGGTAATACACTAATTGATATCATTTTCCAGAGGCCTATATATAACTATGTTTAGAGTCTTCTTAATCAGACCAATTGAAACAAAACTGCATAGTAGATTAAATTTGAGTAAATCATTCATTTGTATTACATTTTCTCCTAAGTAGTCTCTGAAATAAAATAAAAAATAAAAAATGCAGTATTGGTAACCCTTCACTCAAGTATTAAATATTCATCAGTTTAGTTCCTATATTGATTTATTAACATTTAAGAACCAATTAAAGGGTTTTCAAAAACTTAAAAGTTTACTTAAATTGATTTCTAATGCCTGGAGAATTATTTATAGAATTTTTTTAGGTTGGGGACTATTTAGGAGAAGGAGTACAACTTAAAGATAAAATTGATGGTATATTCGGTTAAATTCCAATTGTCAATGTCTATAAATCTAGAAAGTGAGCATTATGAATAATATTTTATATCACCAAATGAAGTAGTATGATACATAGAGAATGCTAGTAATATAGTCTCTACTACACCTTTTCCAACATACTCTTACATTACAAATTGTGTTGAATGAAAGCCATTAAACAAGGGTGAAACTCACATTATTTAACAGGAGCTCCCAATAATAAAGGGAATATTGGAAATAATATATTAAAAGATTATGCTAACCTTTCTAATGATAGTGTTAACTTTCTTACAGTGCACTGGCTTCTCTGGTTCCACTCGAGAGACTAATTATGAATTCTTTATGCAGCTACAATACTGGATAAGCACCACAGACCCATCACTGCAGATCCAGAGCAAAGAAAGGCTAATGCATTTGACTACGGATCAGGGTTTGTAAACCCTGCTAGAGTTCTTGATCCTGGTCTCATCTATGACTCAGAGCCTGCAGATTATGTTGCATTCCTGTGTTCAATAGGTTATGATGAGAGGTCACTCCATCAAGTTACAAGAGACAACAGCACCTGTGATAGGGCATTCAACACAGCATCTGACCTAAACTACCCATCTATTTCAGTGCCAAATCTTAAAGATAACTTTTCTGTTACTAGGATTGTGACTAATGTTGGGAAAGCAAGAAGTGTTTATAAAGCTATAGTGTCTTCTCCACCTGGTGTTAGAGTCAGTGTTATACCTAACCAGTTAATTTTTACAAGAATTGGGCAAAAAATGAATTTCACTCTGAAGTTCAAAATAACTGCTCCCTCAAAAGGATATAAATTTGGGTTCTTGTCATGGAGGAATGGGAGGTCACAAGTCACTAGTCCTTTGGTTGTCCAGGTTGCACCTGGAATAAAATAGGTTGGTGAGATAGCAATGCTTGTATATATCAGTATTAGCTTTAAGAGCTTTCAGAATTCTAGTGACCAGAACAATGATTCCTATTGAAATCCTGATGCAACAGATGATAGCTGCCAAAATTAGGCTCATTGCGTGCTTGGAGCAGCAACAGTTACCAAAGTATCCAAAGAGATGTTGTATTTAAATTACAATGAAATTCTTTATTTATGAGTTGTTGCAACATATTCGCTTACACTTTCTTTAAAAGTTAGTCACTTCCATATGCAGACAGACATCTGAGATGAGCTATGTGACTCAAATATTTAAAAAGAAGGTGAAGTTTAGGGGGAGTTTTCAAAATAAAAATTCTGAAGTATAGGTGTATAAGGTGTTTAACTGTTTTTAGGTGAGTCTTTGGTATGGTATCTTTTCTTTCAAGTGAAGAGTAGCATTTACTTATATCATTGTTGTGGGTATAGTGTTGTTGTTGTTGTTAACTCTGATGAGATTTTTTATAAATGGATATCATTAGGATATATGATGTTTAATTTTAGCATTTAAATATAATGTGTGAATTAGATTTAGATTTAATTATTTTCAAGTAAACTATTATTGAAAAGAAGGCTGATAAGCATAAGTGGTGGTCAGTAGAAGGAACAGCCTTTTCATCATTTCAGCAAACCATTGCTGTCATAGTATCCATATCAGTTTCCACAATTTTGTGTGGCACAGCTCTCAAATCAACCCTTCTCCTCATAATTATTATACCTATTTGGTCCATCCCCTCGTCTGAAAGCTCCTGTTATTTCTCAAATGCAATATTTTAGAAAACGAACCCATCACCCACTAATTTTTTCTTGTATATCTTTCTGGGAAGAATAATGCTAGAAACTCTCTTTTTGTCTGAACAAAATTTTGATGTAAGAAATTTAGTTTTATTTTATCCTTAAAAGACATGAGATTTTAAACATATGATATATTAAAAGTGAAACACTATCTTGTTCTTTTATCTAGAAATTTCATAAAGTTTTGTTATAAACGCACTAACACGTCCTTTTCAATGCACTTTATATTATTACCATAAATTATTAAAAGTGGGTCTCATTCTTATGCTCAGCGAATAATTGTGAGTGTCACAGTGAGTGTCCTTCTGGTACGAAACATTGTATAAAAGTAACCAGTGTCTTTAGTCACAGAAGATTCTTCATATTGCTTGTTCTTAATTTGGTTACTGTCTGAATCAATTGGTGCGCTGTACAAATGATATGGTAGATCATAATATTTTCAGAAAACAGCCAAATTCCAACATTAAACAACAAACTACAGGTTTTTCCTTCATGGCTACTCCCATTAATTAGAATTTGTATCTTGTGGATTTACACTAGATATCTACCAGAAAATTGGATACCTATAGATTTCTTTTTTTATTGGACTCATGCAGGCACAGTAAATAAACATTTTCAATTTTTCAAATGGTAGAAAAATTTGATTATAGATGCAACTTGAAACTGAATAAAATGTGGGCCATGTATAATTATGCTATTTTTATCAAAAGAATTTTATAATTATCATTGACTTCTTGTTGTGAGAAACTAAAACATATATTCATTCTATGAAATGAAAAAGTCATATTCCTAAAAGAGATGAAAATTTAGCTTCTATACATACAAATTTTCCTGTTCACTAAAAGAAAGTAATTGTACAGTTAGTAAAACCCTTTAAAAATACAAATAATTTTCTTTAGAAAAACCCAAAAAGTAGTCATAGTGCAGCCTCAAACACATAGCCTCTTTTCTCCAAAACACATTACAACCTCAATTTGTTTCTTCATCCTTCTCACTCAAATTTCATCTTCTTTGTTATCAAACACTGGGGTTACATTCACCGTGAAAAACCCTTTAAGTTTCTTCGTTATTGGTTTTTTCTTGCTTTGTATGTGATATTTTGGGATTGCATGTGTTTTTAGAGTCTTTGATACAACTCTTTCTGTGGTTCTTTAGGTTCTTTCGTATGTTATTTTTAGGTTGAGATAGAGCATTCATGAGTCATCGGAAGGCTTGTGAAATTCAAAAACTGTTTTGGATTGTCTTTTAAGGTGAGAGAAGCTAGGACTTCTTACAAATTTACATGTTGATTTTCTACCATTTTGGTTGTATGCATGTTAAATACGTGATGTGGGTACGAATTGTATGATGCATGATATGTATTTTGGATCCATGAACTGATTTGGTTTGTATTAATTTGTTGGTTGAATCTGTTATAAAATATATGTTGAATATACGCTCATTTATGCTACTGGGAGTTTGGTGAAATGAAGTGTGTTTGGAGCTAAATTGTGAATTTTTTAGTATGATTGAACTGTGGGTTTTAACTTGAGAAATTGGTCTAATTGGTACAATTTACATGTTTTTAAAATAAATTGAGTTAAGAAAAGAAAGAAAAGTATCAATTTGATCAATTGGCAAATAAAAACTCTACATAGGCGTTGAGTAGTATGAAATTGTAGCTAAACACTAGTCTTCAATTTCAAAGTCAGTAAACAATTTTGTGAAAGAGTGTTGAGTAGTGGTTTGTACAGCTGAGCACTAGATAATGCAGTGGTTCTATTTGCCGTGAAACCTTAATTTTTGATAGTTCAATTGATTTAATTTGCTTATATTAATTAATTTTCAGTGGTTGTAGTAATGATATGAGTTGTTATGATTTAAGGAATTTCATGGGGAAAATTATACTATTCTGTTTTTTTTAGTTTATGCATTGATGTATTCAAGTAAAAAGATATCCTTAAAGTGTAATAAACATTTATACTTATGTAGAGTAAAATGAATTATGTGATTATAGTAGCAAGAAGTTCTAGTTTAAAGATTTTTCATTAGCCTAAGATGCGAAGGGCGTTAACTTTGTGTGTGGTATAGTGAAACTATGGTTTTGTAGAGTAGTAGAGGTCACCACAAGCAAATCTTGAATGAATTCGATATTAATGCATGTATGCAAATAATTAAGTTTAGAATATTTTGTATGCTTGTTTTCTGAATTTACTTTGGTTTTAGTTATTTTATAATGGTAATGAAATAATAATATACTTTGTTTATGCTTGATGGATAACAATTATATAATATTTTAACTAGTACTATTAACTAGAATGTTACAAAGTTGATGAAAACAAAATTTGAGATACTAACATATAACATAGATGAATGAGATCTAATTGAAGAGTTGATTTTCTTAAAAAAAAATATGTTAGTATTTTCCTAATCAATAAGATTTTGGGAAATTTTGTTGTGTGCGTGTGGATGTGCATGTGTAACTCATAATTATATATAATAATTTACATTACACTAATTTTTTTACTTGTTATGTCATTTGCTCTCCTACTAAATTAAAATCATATACTATATACAAAATTTTATATATGAGTCACATCATACTATCAATATAATACAACAAATTAGTTACTTTCAAACAAAATGTTGAAATCTTCTAATACATCTTAATGAAATGGTATAATTTATCATACTCGATATTTCTAAAAAAAAAAACTTATATCAAGAATGTCTTATTAAAGATTAAGATTTGACTCATACAAAATATCATTGGGAAAACAACAATTTAAAATTCCTAGGATGGTTACTTAATCTACTACAAAAAGTGGTAATAAAAACTTTGTTAAGTTTCTCGCCAAATACTACACGAATTATCCTCACCACACACTCATCTATAAAAGATCATATGCATAAAGGACCATATGCATATATCATATTATATACATCACCATATATAATACCAACCCATGAACTCCACCATGTTTATAAATTCACATATCAAACGTATCGCAGACATTAATCATATAGATATAGGAGTTTGTTAACGCGCGTATGCCTGTTTTTCAGTTGGTACATTTTAGCAATATGTACCGGATTTTAGTAGACAAAAATACCCTTATATATATGGATTCTAAGTTTTAAGGTTAAGGGTATTTTAATAATTTTCATTCTCAAAGCTTAAAAAAAAAAAAAAACCCAAACCCTTACTCACCTCTCTCATTCCTCTCAACCCTTTCTCTTTCATCTCACTCCAACTTTTTCTCTGTCATTCCTTCCTACTGTAGTCCCAATTGAAAAAAATAAAAAACACTTGCCTTTAAACAATTTTTCTTTGTGAAAAGTTGAGTCATTGACATATTCACCTTTAAGCAAAGGTTCATTCAAGATCTCTTCAATTTCACCATCTTCACTAACCTCTAATTTCATCATTTGCATATGTTGAATCATCATCTCTAAAAAAAACCCTCCAGGCCAATTACTAATTCTTTCGAATGTCATTATGCTTATGAAAATTAGATAAAATTATATACAACAAAAATTATAAAATGAAAACTCATTATACAGTCATTTTTTTGTAAGAAATTGTTTGACGATTGTTTCCGGATTTTTCCAGGCCAATTACCAATTCCTTTGATGTCATTATGCTTGTGAAAATTAGACAAGACAAAAATTATAAAATAAAAACTCATTATAAAATCATTTTTTGTAAGAAATTGTTTAACAACGAGTATTTTTTATTTTTTCCATGTCAATTACCAATTTCTTTATGCTTGTGAAAATTGGATAAAATTAGATAAGACAAAAATTATAAGATCAAAACTCATTATAAAATCATTTTTTTGTAAGATTGTTTAACTGCAGGTGTTTATGATTTTTTCAATTGGGGTTACAGTAGGATGAAAAGATTGGAGTGAGAGAGATGAAAGAGAAATGATTGAGAGGAATGATTGAGAGAAATGAGAGAGGTGAGTAAGGGTTTGGGTTTTTTTTTTTTTTTAAGTTTTGAGAATGAAAATTATTAAAATACCCTTAACCTTAAAACTTAGAATCCATATATATAAGGGTATTTTTGTCTACTAAAATTCGATACACATTGATATATATATATATATATATATATATATATATATATATATATATATATATATATATATATATATATATATATATATATATATATATATTAAACACACATAACTAACGTAAAATGCAAATCACCATGTTAACTATTAACTAGATGTCTTTGAGTGACTTTCACTCGGTTGAATGACCTTATTTCATGAAACTATGAAAAAATTCTTAGCTTAAGCGATAAAACCTAAAAATCATAATTGGCTATGTTGCTTGAGTGATGCAATTGTTGTATCATATACAACAATTTTCCAAAACATAAGATACATTACGTTACTAGTGTTCACTATTTGGTTATGTCATCGCTTGAGTACTAAAATGGATAAAAAAAAATATATAATCTCTAATAGAGAATGAACTAACTGATCATGATGTTTCTGTCTTTGCTTTAATTTTTTTCTTCGATTACAAGCTTGTTTATAACAATCAACAAAAATTACATTAATTTTTTTTATGAAACCATTGATTTCTCAATGACTAGGTTTCCATCTTGGAAATTGTTAGCAACTATTTGGTTCATTCCATTTCATCAACTCTCACAATAAGACCCTTCCAAATTAATGTCTCTTCTTCAACTAAAAACTAATACATTACTTTTAGCATCTCATTCTTCTCCTTTTCCCTTTCCAACATTACACTCTTATATTTATGATTTTTAATTAATATTTTTATAAAAGAAATTGTTTCGATTCATTTTTCTCTCTCTTATTGTATGCATTCTTTCATTATAGGATTTGAGAGCAAAATTGGAGTTCCATTTGTTCGAGATAAGTTAAGAGCCCTAGACCAGAAGATAAAGGCATGAGCAGAAGATATATATCTTCGTTTGTAACTTCTTAATCAAATATTTAGTTTTAACCTAATTCTAACTATTTCATCTAACTTTTAACAAATCATCAAAATTACTTCATTTATCAACAAAATACTATAAATATATTAGTAGAAATACATATACTTAAACAGCCACGGTTGAGTATTTTTTTTATGACAATAAAAAATATCAAATATGATTATGTATATATATTATAATAAGTGTTAAAAAAAACTATTATTAAAATTTATAGAAAAATTATAAAAGTAAATATTTTTATTAACTTTTTAAATGTTTTAATTATAGCACACTTGAAAATAATTATTTTTCATTGTAGTTAACTTTTGTACAACAGTAAATTGATTTCTATTTATAAATGTAAAATCCTTAATAAAATGTGTTTCCCAAAAGCAAATACAAAAGCGAAATTATCTTTATAATGTAAACATATGTCTGTATGTGTGTTCAATTTTTTTCTTATGGTGAAAAAAATTAAAAAATCATTATAATGTATAAAAAGAGTAAATAGTACTAAAAGTTTATTTTAAAATATAAGAGACATGTCTAAAAGAAAGTTAAAAACTAAATGAATTTTATTAACTTTATTGTATTAATTTAATAAAGAGTAAAATAATAAAAAATTGTGTACATAAAATCCAGTTATAAATAAAATCTACTAATTAATAGTAAAGAAGCTAGTGCTTTATCAATAGTGTTTATATATATATATATATATATATATATATATATATATATATATATATATTTGTATATGATAGATGAGGATTAACCTCTATAAATAGTTAAATAGATAAACCCGTAAACATTATATGTATAAAATTGTTGAATGATATAAAAATATTGTAATTATCAGTATATGAGGTGATACAAAAGAAGGCAGAAAATAAAAGAAATGCAGAGGTGTAAAACAATGCAGTTCCCATTGAAGAACTGGAGAAAAAAGGGGTTCGGTATTCAATCTTTAGCAAAAACTTGTGCATTTTGAAGGTAAGAAATATTGATTTAGAATAGTGAATATACTTGTATGCGTATGAGTAGAAAGTATTCATACTATATACATAAATTTGATATATACAACCTACATGATCCCTGTAAAAAGATATACAATTTGATGATGGGAAATGATCCTTATGCAATCAAAAAGAAAAGAGAGACCCTATTCTCAATCCAATCTTTTACCTATTCTCTTTAGTTGGCCTTTCATCTTGAATTTCTTCTAAGTCTTCAAACTCAGGTCCTTTACCAGCTTGCTGTTTCCAATATGCAACCAACTTCTTCAGCCTTGCTATCTCCTTTGAAGAAACATTCTTGCTGGGGTCATTCACAATGGATCTTACTCGGGATGCATACCTAAAATAAGCATACAAGAATAGTGTTAGAAAGAACAAAAAGAGAAACACCAGTAAAATAAAATATAATGGAACAGAATGACAGAACATACATGAGAGAGTTATGTGTCTCATCCAAATTTGATTCTGCTGGAGAAACATTCACAAACATCAGAGTTTTGGCATTACCACCGAGTGAATCACTCATCAACATGGTTAACTTGTGATTCCTGTATGGTGTGTGTTGACCACCAGAAGACAAAGCACTGATAACATCTGCAAGTGCTGATAATGACTTGTTAATGCTTTGAGCTTCCTTCAGCTGACTCCCCGTAGAACCTGACTTTTTCACTCGTTCTGAACCAGCAAGGTCCACAAAACTCAGCTGCATATTGAATTCCACATAAATAAGTAAGCACTTGTTAGAAGCACAAATGCCACGTAAAATAACAAAAAACTGTTTCTGTTTTCTAATTTCATTCCTTTGCATCCTTTCTATGTCTTCTACTTTTTCAAGTCTAATCCTGAAAAATGATATATTATTGTAGCTCAAAGGGTGAAAATGTAAAATATACCTTTCCCCTTGCAACCGACTGGCTTTGAAGGTTGGTACTTTCAATTACAATTGATAGAATGAGATGAGATCTTGAACTTTCATCATTCATTTGGGTTCCTGATATATGTCGCCGCTCAGATCCTCTTTGAATTATATTGTTCAGTTCTTCGATTGTAGAAATTGACATAATTGTCACATTTTCCACAACTACCATTCCCTATTCATCAAAATGAAACAGTTACGATTGCTATTTTGAGTTGTTTCAAGCACCCTACCTGGACAATTGTTAGAATTCATGGCTAAATGGAATGTGAAATTTTTTAAACATAACCATTGCTCAGTAAATTTTCTTACTGAGCAATCAAAAACCAAGCATACATATAAGCAATTGAAATTAGCAATGACAACAGAGATGGTTACCGTTGAATCCTTCTTGATATCCAATTTTAAATGTTTTCCATTCTTTGGTGCCAAAAGATCTATGAGGGTATCTTGATACAATTCCACCATGTATGCCTACATAAGTGGCACCAGAAGTCAGCATATGAGATAATAAAGTTTTGCAGAAATCCTAGACAAAGACAATACAAAAAGACAGTGAAAACATTTGTACACAAACAATGCATTTAAATTACACTCTAATCATTTAGACCTCTGGAATATTTATTTGTACACTAGAGCTAATGACAACAATTCTAAACGTGAAAAAGATGAAAAAATTTAGTTATCTCCATTCTAGAAATGTTTACCTTCAAGGAAAAAGAGTACTTGTTATTATCTCTTCTTAAAATTCTAAAAAGTTCTGCAATTGCCCGAGGAGTAAGCCCAGGGTTGTTGTCTGATCCATAGATTGTAAATGTCTTTCCAGAGCCAGTTTGACCATAAGCAAATATGCAAACATTATAACCATCTACAGCAGACTGCACCAAATACTGCATTACAAATAAAAGAAAAATTGGTGATGAGTTTAAGTTATACATGTTTCCACAAGAAGAAATGACAATGATGAATGACTTGCCTTTGTATCCTCAAATACACTTTCTTGAGTTGCAACACCATCAAAAACACGGTCATATATGTTCTGCTTTGGCTTGTCATCTTTCCATGGATATTCCACTGTAAACTCATCTACTGCAGTGAGAATTTTTCTTTCTTTCTCGGCGATCTCTTTTTCATTGAGAGGCCTTAGTCGACAGTAAACTCTAATCTTGCCTTTCATGTCTGATATAAAACCAAGTTCCAAGGTTGAATAATTGACGGTTGTTTGTATGTATGTCAATATACAATCAGATAAACTTAATTTCGAATATAGAGTTTCTACCTTCTATGACATTAAAATAGCGCTTCCTTAAAACTTGTTCTTCCTTATAAAGTGTTTCCATTTCAGCTAGTTGCGCCCCTTGCATTTTCAGTATGGCAGCTGTCTGTTCATTCTTTCTATCAATATCCTAAATCATAAAACATGATCATATACGTTAAATTCACAATGAAGTGAAAATAAGCAAAACATTGAAACCCAGTTGCTATAGAAATGGAGCAGTGAAATTAATGAATTAAAAGTATTCAAACCTCTTTCATTTCTCTCAATTCTTCTAGTTCCTTCAAATTATTTTGCATTGAAACCAACTCAGAGTCCTTGGCTGAAATAGTTGCCTTAGCAGCCAATAATTCTTGCCTACACCCTTCTAGCTTTCTTTCAAGCTCGTTCGCTTCAGACTTAACAACTTTGCGTTCTTGCTCAAGTTTCCATTGAAGGGAACTAATCTGCATTACAACAACCACCATCAACTAAAATTGATGATCTTTTTTTTAACAGCAATTTTAAATTTTTTTATGCTACCTCTCCAGCATTCCTCTTTTCAAGCGCCGATAAATTCTGTTCCAAAATCATTATTTCACTTTTCAAGCTTTTGATAGTTTCATTGGCTGCAAACAGCTCATATTTACAAACTTTTAGCTCATCTTCAAGCTTTTGAGTCACCTATTGGTACCATAGAAAGCCCATATTTAATATTTATACATCAACAATAAATAAAATCAGCAATGTTAATCAGAAAGATAGCTTTGAAGGAATGAATTACAGTTTCCCAGAATATCTTACTTGTCTATTTCCAGCATCAGCAAGATCCTTTTTGGCAGTTTTCTCTATCACCGCAGTACTTAACTTGGCCATCCTGGATTCCATATTCCTTTTGTCTAGAATAGCAGCCTGTTAGATTGAGCAATAAGTAAGAGACGTCGATCAACAACTTAGAGATAAAAGATCAATTGATCTTTACCTGTAGTTCCTTATCTTTTTCATAGCATACTGATCTAAGTCTATCCCGGTCACTTGTAACAGAATCTAGATTTTGCTTATCAGATTTTAAGGATTCTTTCAAGCTGTCCAATTCTTCTTGCATTTTCTCTTCTTGTCTTTGCTTCACACGTAATTCTTCAAGCAACTATTCAAGAACATTAAAGATTATCATTATTACCCCCAAAAGCATGTATTAAACACCCAATATGATATGAAAATAAAACTTTTCCATTTATCTTGAGAACTTTAGCCAGGTGCATGCTTCTTTATTTTCTACCCAAAGGAAACCAGTATTAAAGAGAAGCAAATAGGTTTTATTTACTATGCAACAAGCCATAGAAACTGTCCTCTAGGTTTAATAGTTTAGTTTGGTGCTTCTTGTGAACCTGCACATTATATCATAAACTAAAAGTTTAGACATACTTGATCAGCATTTTTCTGAGATTCTTCAATTAGTTTTGACAAGTCTTGAACATGCTTCTCATATAATTCCATATTTGGAGGTTTAGAAGAATTATTAGGAATAGCTCCATTCAAAGAACCAGCACCAGCAGCAGATCGTGCTTTCGAATAGCGGCGCAGCATTACATCATTTATATGAGTCTGAAGAGCAACACAAATTTCCTCTCCCTATAACAAGGAAATAAAATACAGTGAGGGAAAATAATTCCAAATCAACAAGGGCTTGCGTGACATCAACAAAGATGTTATACCTGCTTGGTTTCAAACTGGAATATATGGAGAACTCCTGCAACTCTCATTTTAAAAAAGACCGCAGTATTGCTGCTCCCAAATTGCATTATGTCTCTCAACTCAGCTGAGTGCAAATATTCCTTAGGAACTGGGCGAAAAAAATGAATCTACAGCCAATTGATCGAGAAAAAGCACACAATTAAAAGCACAATCCATTCCTTAATAACTGTAATAGTAAATTAAATAATGTTGAGTTAACTAGTTTATTTTTTTTTTGTATATCATACCCCTCTTTTATTAATTCCCAAAATTATTCGACCAGGTAAGAGTCCAATAGGGTCATCAATCTTGCGAACATTGAAGAAAACAGAATTTCCATAAGGAAGTGCTCTCAATATACGCAGAAATTGTTGCCGCGCATCATCTTTTGTCAGATTTTCCTATTAAAAGAGAAGAAAATCTTACATAAGTGGATATAAAGTATATGCTTGAAGCAAATATGAAAATTTATATTTAAAAACTTGCACAAAAGTGAAAAATGAATGAAGCTATGTGCACAACAAAGGCTTAAGTATAACTAGCAATACAAATTAAAAATTGACTCTCATAATTGTCGCTGGATGAAGATCAAAGACAATAAATAGATGGTCTTCTCATACCAATGAACAATAACGAGAAATAATGTCATACTCCCATTCCCGTTTTGCTCGTGTCATTGAAATTTGTCTTGGCAGGTAACGTTCCAGAAGTGAATTCCAGTCACTAAGAAATGCAGCAACTCCATCAGTGTCAACATTGATATAGGAAATAGAATTTGACAACTTCACTCACTAAACACAATACGCACACTGAAAATCACTTACGTGCATGATTCTGGTGTGCTAAGAAAACCAATCTCTGCCAAGATTTGTAGAGCAGAAAGCTGAGCGGCATCATCTCTTCCAATAGGGTAATTGCCCAAAATATAATCATGTTGCAACTGTAGAGTACGTCCAGCATCAGAAAATATATGACTTAAAGGTAATTGCAGCCTCGTACAAAAACTAGGTATACTTGTCATCACACATATAAGGTTTCAGTACAAAAAGACATACTTGTACGTAAGACAATTGCACAAACATTGGTTCTGTCACAGCTTCATCTGACTCCCGAAATAACTTTTTCTTGAATATCAATTTACAGTGCAAGATTTCTCCTTTACTTCGATCCTTTGCAACTTTGAATTCTGCCAGCAGATCCCCAATATATTTGTTTTCATCTAACCCAATGTACTCCTCTGAGTAACAATGAAAGAAGCCGTCAGATTACTAAGTTCAGTTTGATTATAACATAACAAAAACAAGTGAGAGGAAAAAAGACATGCCATTCCCAAGATCAGGTGCTTTGGAGCCAGTAACAACTTTACGACATTCAAATAGACTAAAGCTGGAGTATGCTGATAGTTTAATGAGCCCTGCAAGTTCCTGAAGTAAATATGTTGAGTAAGGAAAAATATTACATAAACTTAATAGTGCAAACACAAGTTTTTAAGGGTATGCAGAACTTCAATCTGAAGCAAACAAACAGATACTACATAGCACCGCTTTAAAGCAATTAACTTTGTTAAACAAATATGCGGTTCTGTTAACCAAATAAGTTTAAGAACAGAATGATGCAATGTAGCAGCTACTTAATATGTAGTGCAATCAAAATGACGCTTTAAAAAGTGAGCTGGCTTTTACAAAACAAAAGAAAAGCAGAGCATATCCATTAAACAATTTAAGGTGACATAAAAAATGAATGAATACCGCTGAAAACAAATTTCTCTTCTCATTGACAAAATCTGAATTAAAATTCACCAAATGAAATGAAACCCGTGCTGAATTAACCATAAAATTAATACGTTAAATCATATAACTGTAAATAAGTAACATTTGGTTATGAAACACACAATCCAAGAAATTCCCCAACTTAGTCAACATAAGGTACCTAGTCACATAATTTATCAGTGATTAAAGATTCCGTTGATCTATTTTTTCCTCAAAAGGAAACATATCATATTAATCACATCAGACAGAGGTGGTCATCAATTAGCAAGACTCAACTCTTAAAACTAACATTTTTAGTACCATTCTCAACCGTTTAGCAATTTAATCCTAAGAAATAAAAGGGATTGTCATACACCATTTAGTTTATTTACTTCAACAAATTAGAAGAAAGGCTACTTGTGCATTTTAACGGTACTAAGTATGATAACATAAAAGGACAAGTGAATCATAGAGAAGCAATAAGCACTAGCCCAAAGCATTCATTCATCTAATTGAATGCAAACACCAATGTAAAACAGCAAGTTAGAGAAAAGTAACAAGTAACAATCACTGGCGGGCTTATTTATTCATTTTATTGAATGATACCATTCTTGAAAATTTAAACCTCAAAAAATGCTAATTGAACCAATGAATCCTTCATCTGAAGCTTAGAGAAAGGAGAAAACAAAATATTTACTGGTTGTCATCCACCACACTTGTGAAATTTGAACCGTAAGTGCCAACATAAAGGTAGTTTTATAGTTCTTGTAATGTTGAGCATCTAAAGACTTATACCCCTTTTAGCTAGCTCAAGCCATAAAACTAGATGCATATGGATTGCCTATTAAATATTTTCCATCCAACACAGTGTTTGGCTGGAGGGAAAGGGGAATTTTTTTTAATACTCTTCTTGTTTGGTTCAACTTTAAGAGAGGAGGGAAATGGTGGTGAGAAAAATTTCTCCTCATCCTATTTTTGCTCCCCTTCAGTATTGGGGGGATTTGGAAGTAAGGGGAAAAGATTTAAAACATTTTAAATGTAGTAACGAAAAATAACCTTATTTATATTTTGAAATCTAAAATTTTAAGGAAATAAAAGTAAAATAACTTTTAAAATTCCTCCAATGAATCAAACAAATTACCTAAATATTTTCTTGAGCCTCTCCTTATCAATTTCCTTAAGTCATTCTCAGTCTTTTATCTATTTCGCATTCTTTAATTTTGAGATCTTTCATAATATATACTAAACAATGACATTAGTTGAAATGCATGCAAACAGAAGCAGATAAGAGTTAATGTCACATTTCAAGTTGTTGATTAAATGCAACCAAAGCCTACATAGAAAAGGAATGAAATTGATCTACCTTCATTAGATTAATTAGATTCTGTAAAGAGACTAAATTTTTTCTCCGATCACTTTCAATCAAATCATTTATAATCTATTCAAATTTCACCTTGATCTTCAATCTTCAATAGCATTTTATTACAAGGCGTATTAACGTCAGTTATGAAAGCATGCAAATGAAAAGAGAAGTATGAGAGTCTGAAGAACCTGAACAGCATCAGAAACTGTGGTTGACATGTCATATGCAATTTCTTCAAATGTTTCATCTAGAAAGAACACTATTGTTGTAAGCTTTCTCCCGGTCAAGAGAGCTTCAATCTCCTCACGCCCAGGAATTATGTGTCTGGGACCAGCCTTGACAGAATGCTTCAAAGCATTTAATGAATTTAATGCAAGGACTTGGATCTCAGAATCAGTAGCCACACCATTTGCTACGTTTTGAATGTATTCTGATAGGTAAGTGCTAATGTCTTTACTAGGAGACATTGAGGATGCACATAAATACATCAGCTCCCATGCTTTAATCATGTATTGCCTAATTTTGAGAAACAAATGTTAATCACTAGTGCAAAAATCACAGATGATATATATCCAATGATTAAAGGCCCAAAAAGACAAAGCATGTCACTCAATACTGAATCTAAAAGTTTCATACCTCTCAGGGTTATTTCTTGTCTGCTTTGATATCTGAACAAAAAGTTCATCTCGAAGTTCTGGTCGTTTCAAATTTTGCTTGTACAGTTTCCCTACAAGCTCAACCCGTTCATCTAAGCTTATAGGAGTTACTCGATCAGATGGATCAACTCCCATATATTTCAAAATTATTTGGAATAATTTTATCGCCCGGCTTACTAAATCAACATTTAACTTGAGCAATGATGTTGGAATTGGATCCTGCAAAAAGTTTGAGTTTTTGTTCTTCATACAACACATATTTCGAAAAAACTAGTATTTGATTTAATTTCAATTACCTTTTGAAAACTCAACATGTCCTCAAACGTAACTTTTTCTCGAACTTGAGGACCTACAGATCTTTTAGAAAAAAATCCACGTTTCCCAGCAGATTGAATTTGCTTCTGCATCAATTTTAAAAATCCGTCCACCTGTGACAAACAACAGAAACAAAAACATGGCTATATCAAATGTTCATGCACCAAAGCAGAAAACTACAAACCATCAGTAGTTCAGGTAATTAGCTAGACAGACCATTGAGACACAAAAACTAGCAGGGAGCTATATAAAACTTTTAAGAAATTATATGTCTAAATTAAAATATAACTTATCTCACCTGGAATCTGTTGATCAAGGGTACAGCTCCAGCGAGCTCTGCTGGAACAGCCATTGACATAGTTGATGGCGTGCTGTAACAAACAAATAAATAACAAGTTGCAAAATGGATAATGCTGCAAACGGTAAATTCTCTTGCTTGACATAAAATTGGCCAATCAGTTCAAGAGGCAAACGCAAAAAAAAAAAGCATGTTGCAAGGAGTAAGAGATTGATCATTATCAAGAAGAACAGAATTCAACTATATAATGTTTTCAATTAATACAATGAAGGTCGATACGTGCTTGCCTCGAGGTTAAACTTCCCAAAGTTGATATAAAGTTTCAACCAAGCACGAGTTACAAATTCAAAAGCATTATCAAAATGTTGCAGAAGAACCAAAAAAAAAAAAAGATTTTACGGGTTAACAAGTAAAATTTGTTTTTGATTCAAACAATAATTTTTTTGCATAAAATTACCGTTTACAGAAGAAGAAAGATATGCCAGGTTTCAATAGATACCCAATAATTCAAAGAGAAATTATTATAGATTTTGAGTCCAAATTAAGTTTTATCATCCTTTTAAAGATTAAAAAAAAATCCAAATTTTCAATATATCTCCTAAAGAAAGGATGATACTTACGGTGGGGCAAAATTGGAGCTATCACTATCATAGTCATCAACATTGACAACAGCAGCACCGTTGTGTGAAGGGGTATCATCATTGCCATTGCTAGAGCCAAAGGAATATCTACTTGACCTACCATTTTGAACCATAGATGGGGGCACATCAGTGATCATCTTGCTTTCAGATTATCTTAAATCAACAAATTTTGTTCTCCTTTCCTCCTTCAAGCTCTTTCACTGCAAAATACAAAGATCCGAACATAAGTCAGAACAACAGACAATTAACTAAAAATAACAGCAACCATTTCAGCCTTGCTGGTATGTAAGAATCCGAACTCAAAAAGAAAGAGAATAAGGGTCGTGATTGTTCTTAAAAAATGAAAATTCTTCTTCAAAGAAGAAAGGCCAAAGCACAATGGAATGATCAGACCCATTTATCAATTTGGGCAAATTCACAAGAAAGATGTATAAACAGAGGCAGGAATGAAAAAGCTTCAAGCATCAAACATAAGATCCACGAAAGTAACAAACTTTAAAAAACCAAACACCCCTTTGCAGCAACATCCTTGCATTGACCAGAAACAGAGGGGGGAGAGGGATGGAAGCACCCCAGAAACTGAGCTATGAAATTTAAAAAAAAAATGGAAAATTAAAGTAAAAAGGCAACCTTTGTGACAGCAATGAAATGTCAGAGTTACAATAACATTGGTGTCTTGTGTCTGAAAAAGAGAGGTTGTGTGTAGCAATCTCGCAATGAATGGGAGAGAGAGAGAGAGAGAGAGAGAGAGAGAGAGAGAGAGAGAGAGAGAGCGAGATGTTAGAGTGAGTAGAATTTGGTTTGTTTAGATTACACGAGAGGAGAGAAGACAGTGTGGCAAAGTAAGTTTTTGGTGAAGCTTGAGGGAAGTCACGAGTGCATTATATGTGATGTGCCAAAAGGCTTTGAAAAAATCACTCATCAAAATTACTCCTACTTTTCCTTCTCTTTCCTTTATCGCTAAGAATAAAATGAAGTTTGAGAAGAACATCATTGTTATTCTTTCTTTACTCATTTTTCAAAATGTTCAATTAGTTAACTTTTAACACTCTTGTCTGTTGGAGACAATACGACCCAACTGTAATACGCCCAAATGCAAAGCTTCCACTCTCTTTCCTTATTTATTTTACACATAAATAAATTATACAAAAATGGTATTTATCACTTTCTATATTTATTTATATGTTTACATATATAAAAATAAAGTTGTGTATATAAATGTACTAAATCTAATATATAATTAATTTATACAAAACTATTAAATATTATATTTAGAAAATTAAATATAGAATAGATATTAGGTTGCTAAATAAAAGATTACAAAAATAATATTTAAAAGCGTATAAAAAATACTTTTTCGTCAATAATATTTAAAATACATGTGTGTAATTAATTTTACTTTAATATAAAAAGGTAGGGATAGATGGGATCCGAGACATTTGAGTTTAATTATCTCAGCACTATCATTGTTTTTATGTTTAAACAGACATAAAAATTTTGTCTTATTTTTATTTCATCAAAAAATAAATATATTTATATTTATGTTTGTAATTATCTTTTTATAATTTTAAATATTAATTAAATATTTTTTATAAAAAATAAAATAATAACAATAAAAATATAATATTACAAAATATTCAATGTATATACATATTTTCTTTAATATTAAATATTAGAAAAGTTATAATTGTGTAAATGTCAAATAAAAATATAATGTAATAATTAGATAAAGGCCAAATAATCATAAAAAATAAATAAAATAATTAAAGACATGGTTTAAAAATTAGTTAATTAAATTTAATATAAAATATTTATATTATCTATTAAATCAGAATTGTTTCAGTAGATATGAGTAATCGCAAGGGACACCAATCTGCATACTCATTATATACTTATATTTGAATTCATTCAATAGAAAAAATTATCTTTAAAATAAAAATAAGTTCAAAAAAATATCTAAAAAAGAATTTATCTATTATTGTACTATACAAGATTTAATATTTTATCCTTATTTTCGTCTACTTTAATGTAGAACTCGACTTTTTCAAGTGTTTAATATGTGTATTGTATTAACTCAGTTCAGTTAACACAATAGACATAGAATCATCTCATATACACACTTAATTACAAAGGTTTAATGCCTATTTTGGTCTCTCAGTTTGTAGGGTCAGTTTAAAGTTGTCCTTCAACTTTTCAAAAGTTCAATAACATCCTATATTTTGCAAAAACTGTGCAAGTTAGTCCTTTTTTGTTACGGCGTTAAAAAAGCTAACGATAGAGCTATCCAACTGGCAAAATGTTGATGACTTGTGCACTCATTACTGACGTGGCATCGTCAGTTGTTTTTGAATCATAAGTATAACGAGGAGGCAAGGATGTTGCTGGTTCCGAAGTCGAGTACGGGCTAGCGATGGAACTGCGGTAGGCAAGGGTGTTTGTTAAGATGACGGAGGACAAACCGCAGGCAGCAGATTGGGCCCTAAAGAGACAGATGGTTCATTCCATGAGAAGAGGAATTGATTACCTGTTTTTTGTTTCAGATTTTTCGGATATGTTGAGGAGGTCAAGGGAGACAAATTTGGGGACTGTGGTGGTGGGTGATTGGGATAGGGCTTTGGGGAGGCATGCAGATTTGTGGGTGCCATGGATGGGGTTGAGAATGGGTTGTTGGCTTTGATCTTCTCAGCTATTGATAACAAAATGTAGTTCAAGTTGTAACACATTAATGTACTTCTTTGGTGAGTGATTGGGAAGATGTACAAAACTTCACTCCATCAAGGTTCCAAAGAAAATCGCGCACTCTTTGAAATGCACCAACGTAGAAAGAAAGAAAGAAAAACGCAAAACTCAAGAACATCCCAATAAATTCCAACAATGTCGTTTTTTCTTTAACACCCTTTCATTTTCTTCCATCAAGAACCTGTTTTGCCAGCAACCCATTACTCCAATTCTTCCCCTTCGCTTCAGAATCATTGTTTCCTTTCTCATTCTCTGCCTCTTTTTTTCCCCGTTCTTCTGCTTCGGAATTCGCTTTTTTTCGACCACCGAAGACGATGACTCGTTCTTCCACTACGCCGAGACACAGTGATTAACCTAATCTCGTCTTCAATCCGACTGGCCTTGGAAAACCTGTTGAGGAGTTCTGGAACGACCCTTTACTCTCTTGCGTGTTCTCTTCTCGAAAGCCTTTTTATTTCAACATTAGAGTCATGGTGATGGATTTGGTGCGGTGGAGGGAGGGAAACTAGAGGAAGAGGATTGAGAATTGGATGGAACTGCAGAAGAAAAAGAGGATTTATGATTTGTGATTGAGAATTAGATGGAACTGTTGTTGGCGCCCAGGGTTCTGCATAGATGGAATCTACCCTGAGGATGTACAGAAGCGTGCTTGGATTCAGAAAATTATACTTAATTGCCACATCGATTTATCAGTTGCCACATAATTGGACACATCATTTATTATTGGTTAACGTGGACATTACGCCGTTAGATTTTTAACGCCGTAAGCATAAATGATCAACTTGAACCGTTTTTTCAAAATATAGGACGTTAGTGAACTTTTGAAAAAAGGAAGGACAACTTTGAACATACCCTACAAACCGAGAGACCAAAATAGGTATTAAACCAATTACAAATCAAAGCAACTCTAGCTTCCCTTACTTCAAACAAATATGCACAGTTATCAAAGAAATTTCGATCGTTACTTACACTGCAAGGAAACTCTATAAACACCTATAAATTAGCAATTGGCGATTGAAAACCCACCTTAGAACCACAACTGAACTAAAATTCAAGGAAGATGAACTCTTAATTCATACAAAACAGAACCATTTTACATAATCAAAAACCCTAAATACTAAGAAAAGGGGTTCACCACTTACCTGCTCGATTCAACCAATTGATCGGTTAGATTGGTAGCCTTTGACGCAATGATCGTTTAGATACTTCTTGATCATCAAACAAATGATCCAAGAGTGAAAAATATTAGAGAGAATTGAGAGAAAACGAAGAGGATAATGTTTTAGAGATATAAAAGGTATTTTAGATAATGAAATGAGTTTATAAAATATATAAGATTATTTTATAATAAAGTACTCGATCTCATTATTCTAATACACGTATCTACTATAATACTCTATTTTCTAAGTTCTTACAATAATAATAATAATAATAATAATAATAATTATTATTATTATTATTATTATTATTATTATTAATATAAACTAATATGTTAATTGTTCAAACTTAATTATTTTATTGTTTATTTAATATATTATCTAGAGTACACCTATTTTATGACAATTATATAAAAAAGGCAAATTTATTATTTTCGTAAATGTATTTGGAGAAATCTTAAACTAAAAAGGTTTAGAAAAAAATAAAAAAAAAATATATTTTTTATCAATAAGATATTCACACATCACTAATATTCTTCCCAAACACATTTTTTTATCCATAAAACTTGAGTTTGAGACATCATTTAAGATGACCAATTTCATTACCAGTTTTATAAATAAAGTAGTATCTCATCATATACATAATAATAAGTTACTTCATTTTTTATGAGCCATTTTATAATTTTTTTTATTAAGAATTAGTTTTTAAAAATCCCAAACATATTAAACGAAGCTAAATAATACTTTTATACTAATATTTGTTTTGATTGAAATGACCGTGAGAGAAAAAAAATAGAGTAAAAAACTATACTGTCTAAATTAAAAAAAAAAGTACATTTAAATAAGAATTTTGTTGTAAATGCGGTTAAGAGGACTGAAAAAAAAGAGTTAATTTTTTATTATTATTTTAATAATACTGTATTAATTATTTATTTTATTATAACAAATATAAATACAAATATTAAAAAATTATAAATCAATCAAGTTGAAGATATAATCAATTATGTTTGACAGCAATTTGTGTAACATCCCAAAATACAGTAATCACCATATAATAGAATTTAATTACATTAAACAGTTAAACAATGCAGTCTTACACTATAATTAAAGACTTAAAAGCCGAATGGCTTAAGTACATAACTAATTACAAATACAGCAGTATCGAAAGTCAGAACTACAAGAAGTTAGGACGAACGGTTTTACAAAATTAAATAACCGAACGTCATAATACAAATCTAACATCTAAGCGCTAAAGTGAACGAGCGTTCTAAGGCTCGGCTTTAACTTCCACTTCAACCAGGTTTTCCTCTTCAATCACGTCCTCCAAAGTGGCATCGCCTTCTGCTCACATCCACACAGATGATCATTGCAATGACAGGACGAACGTACAGAGACAACAGACAACACAAGGAAAAATGAAGGGTAAGCTTATGTAATTTAATTCATACATCAACATATACATTTAACATTTCAATTCACACAACATGTAACTTAACATATAACATCATAAGGAATATATAGTACTAGACAAACCGTCCGGACTGTATGAATCTGTGTAGCTACAAGCGTCCTTGCACCCGAGTGATGTAGTAACTGGGATACACTCAACAGCTGCCACTCGAGGTTAGCCCTATCCAAAGTACCCCTAAGGACTAGGACCTCCTGCCGTTCCCACACATGACCTACCCACTCTACGTGAGGATGAGTACTCACGGAACATCAGGATATGGACTGCCAGCATTAGCATAACCACAGTCATACTTTACCAAATCCAATATTCACTATATATGAGTCGTTCCTCCCTGGAACGCTCGTCCAAAATCCATAATAGTATAATCATTCCATATCATGTTCATCCTTTAAAATCTTGTACTTTATTCTCATTTTCATCTTTAGTTTCAAATACCTAAATTAACGAACGTTCAGCCCTCTGAAGGACGAGGACGAACGTTAAAGGCGAGATCTAGAAAGGCTCGTTGCCAACCAGAATAAGTCGACACATGATTATTTGACGAACGTCATGGCCACTCGATTCAGTTGAATGAATTGACTCTAGAGTGATACAATCAATATTTCAGAATAATTTAAGTACACAGACTCTAGACCGAATCCAAATGGATAAAGATACAACAAGACAAGTAATTAACTATACTGAGAACAATTCGTTTAAAGGGATCGACTGCCAGTCAATGATCGAACGCGATAATATACATTTACTAACAATTTGGACGAACGCTATTTACGCCCGTTTAGAAATCAAAGGTAAGGACGAGCGTTCGGTATAAGACCGAACACTACTTAGGATGAACGCTAGGTATACGACCGGGAGTTCATTATGACGAACGCTTGGTATAAGACCGAACGTTACTAATTTTAAGTATAAGGGTATAAATTTTATTATTTCATTTCAGAGACTCGGATACCGCTAGGCTGAGCCGAACGCTCAAACATAGCACTTCACAGGAGGACGCTCGTTCTCGATCAGAGTTCTTTCCAAATGAAAGAATTCCATTTTAAACCATTTACTAAAAAACTGAACGGTATAAGACCGTTCGATGACGAGCGTACATTATCAATGTAAGAAATATCATATTCAGATTGTTCATCTATTCTAATTCAACATTTCTCATACAATTCATATCTTATGATTTCATATCGATCATTAATTCACATACTTTATAGAATTCATATTAACAACTCATATTCTACAATAATCATCCATTTTTCCAATTCATACATATCATCCAACGCATACCAGATTCATTCAACAACAGCGATCATTCATACATAATCAATCAGCCTATATCTCATACATTCAGTCAATATCAGACGTTCATACAACAGACAAGTATCAATTAAATTAAATAAGCTTCCCTTACCTGGATCAGTAGTGAACGTCCTAAGAGTATGATTTTTTTGTCTCGTCCAACTATGGCTTTCTACCCTCAACGATTTTCTTAAGTTCTCCAACTACGTCTAACCAAAAGAAAATGCAGTAGAATTTAGCTTATACCCTTGCATGCAGCTGAATCTTGGTTTGCATGTACTCAGAAACGAGCATCTAGAGTCGAGAGACTTACTGGTTTCAGAACTTGGATCTATTCGGTTCAGATTGAAGCTTACAACTCAGAGAACGCTCCTACGGTTTCTGAAAGTTGATCGGAGAAGAGGGTGGTGAGTTACACTAGAGAGAAGATGAAATTGTTCTAGAGAGAAGGAGGAGAATTCAAAAGATCAGGGTTTTTGGAGAAGATGAGTGCATGCAGAGAGTGACGCGGATTTCAGAAAAATCAGTTTTGTTTAAAAACCAACGTCCGTTCTCTTGCTGACACCTGCATCCCACTTACTGATTATCGAACCTTCCATTCTCGACACCTGGCGTTAGCGCAGAGGGTTTGGGTGTGTTTTAATTACTCTGAACATGTGACGTGGGTATATTAATTATGATTTGACAGATGGTTTACAGAGTTAAATTTCCAAGGTCTTACAATTTGCATATATCTTCATTTTTAAATACGTAATACTAGTTTGAATTTATTTGTTTAACACAATAAAAAATATTTAACTTTATATTCATGAGATTAGGTCTTAAATTAAGTTAAATTTAACTCAACTGGTATCGTTTACACCAAAATATATGCACATATATATTAGAAATATTGTCTACAATAAAATATATATTATATTATAAAATATAAAATAATAAAAATTTCAGTTCCTAACATATAAATCTTTAAATTAATTTTTCAGACATTTGAAAATGTTGCTTAAAAATTAAATAATATATGATATTTTATGGTAAATGTACAATTGTATTAAAAATTGAGTAGGATTCTAAAAGATATTGCAAATTACAAGTTAATCAAATAAAAGACTCGTTTTAAAATAAAAATAAATAAATATTTTGAGAGTAAAAAAATAATTTTGTTTATTAGTATGCAAACGTGTAATTAACTATAAAAGATAAATTATTTCAATAATGAATCATAGTATTATTTGAAAGAGAGTAATCAAATTTGTTTTTCATTTCAAAATGTTAATCTTTCATCAATGCTCTACTTTTTTTACACTTTAGAAAGAAGAGAAAAAACTGTTAGACAATTCATTTCGATATTATGAGATAATAGTAAGAGAAGAGTTTGGAGGCAGCAAAACAGTAAAAATCATGTGTAGCATTGTATATGATGTTGATATTTGAAAAACATCAGTAAAAATCATTTCATATTTTACAAAAATTACAAAAACTTGTATCGTAAAAATATTTGAAAAAAAGTCAAAAAGAAAATCTTATAAACTCTATAAGTATTTTTATTTGAAAAATATATTTAATTTCAATTGTGTACATTTTCGCAATCGTAACAAAGACTAATGTAGCTAACATTTCACTTTCACACTCTAAACTAATGTCACAATCAAATATATATATATATATATATATATATATATATATATATATATATATATATATATTTTTTTTTTTTTTCTTTTCTTGTAATCCCTTCTCTTATCTTAATCTGTATTTGCTAATGATGTACGTCTTATATCCTACTACTTACCCAACTGGTTAATCAACTTTCTTCTTCACTTTTATCAACATTTTTTCAACATCTATCTATACTTATATTTTTGAATTTAAAAATAAATTTTTACATTAAATAAAAATAAAAAACTAAAATACCATAAAAATAAAAACTCATTAACTTGTTACCTTAATATTTTACATCGAAAGTGGTGCGAATTTTTTGAATTGATTTAAAAAAAAATAATGAAGAGTTGTAGTGGGCAATCTATGAAAAGTGGAAGGACAAGCATAAACCAGAAATCATGTGTGCATAATTTGAAGCAGCTAACATTGGACCCACAACTTTTGTGTCCCTTTTCTCCCTCCAAAGATTGAAGAGAAAACACATGCATTCCAATTCCAAATTAGATTTTTCATATTGCACACTCCAAATGGGTCCCACTCTCAGAAACCCTAATTCTTTTACCAACACTTATCCCTCTCAGTGTGCCTGTCATGTCAGCTTGGTTTCAAATCTCCTTTCAATTTTAAATTCTAACTTCCCTAACGTTGAATCCTTCAAATTTTAACTCGATTCTCATTTTTCAATTGCCTTTTAAAAATACCTAATTTTCTTCTGAATCCAGCAATGCATATTTTTCTATTTTTATTTATATCAGTCTTCAAAATCTCATATCTCTGTGACGCCTTCTGCAGAATGCAAGCGACAGTGACAATCACACCATCCATCTAACTTTTTCTTCCAAGAAATTATACAAAAGAAAGACCAAAAAAAGAACATAACTTTTTGGTAACATTACACATGAGTTAATTCTGTTGTGGGGTTATGCGTGAGCTTCTCAAAAATAATTATTCAAGAGTAACCAGTCCTCAGCATACCATAACTAACAATAAATGTCTTCCCAAACAAAAAATATTTATATATAAACAAATAAAACAAAAACCTTTTTATTCCCAAACATCTAATTAACTTATGAAAAATTCTTATGTTAAATATTCAGAAATTTGTTTTTATTATTTGTAAATCCCACAGATTAACTATTTTTTTTAAATTTAAAAAAAAATATGTTAAAGATAAATTTGAATTTCGTATTTAAGTTTAAGAATTAAAAATATATTTAGCTCTATTATATACTATTTTTATTTTTACTTTTTAAATGATTTTTTTTCAATACTAATTCAAGCGTGTAGAATTTAAATTACACTTTTTCTGTAAGAAAGTTCTTTCTTGGCAATCGAATTCATTTTTTTTTCACCAATCCCTCATTAATAGTATCAATTAGTTAACAGCTCAGCAACTACATCACTATTTACTATTAATAATAAATGAAACATTAATACTTTTCCACATCCCAACAGCTAGCTTTTAGAAAACATATTTCACTTTCACACTCTAAAATAATGTCATACTCAATTTTTTTTCTTATAATTATATTCCCAATCATTTATGTATGAAGTAGTCTTATATCCTATAGTAGTGACCGAGGTGGTTAATCTAGAATAATTTCTCACTATTAACAAGATTTTTGAAGATGAATAGTAATGTTATAATAATAGTGATGCATAAAAGAAAGAGAATTTGAAGTTGACTGATTGAGAAAAAGAAAGAGCGAAAATGCATGGAAGCAATAAATTGGCAGTGTTGCCGGCGAGGGCCAGTGAAATATTATGCACACAAAAAAAACAAGATTTAGAAGAGAGAGGGAAAAGAAGGGTTTAATTAATGTGGATTTATAAGATTCACGAGAATGGTGACTTTGAATATTTCATAGGCATTGTGCAGTGTTTGTTTAATTGATTCTATTTTTTGTATAGAAGAAAAGAAATGGTTTGATTGTTTATGAAAAGCAAGCTTTGAAGTTACTTCAGTCCAACAACCGCTATAGAAGAGTTTGCATTGGCAATTAAGAGAAGCATGAGAAAGTTTGGTAGTCTTCAATTGGGTGGACCAATTGCAAAATGCGCGTAAAAATAAGCTAAACTTGATTGAAATAATCACTAGTTGTTAGAAAACCCAACTTTTCGTAACTACTTTCACAATTTTTGTTTTCTCTAACGAAACTTCCTCTAACTTAATCTCACTTTCTTCTTTTAGAGTATTATAAATTTTTCTACATGTGACTTTGAAAATTTTATATTCTTTAGAGATAAATAAGATTAACAATACTGCTGTCAAAATGAACTATCACCTGCGAGTCACCTCGACTCACCACAGGTTTGAGTCGGATTGAGTTTGAAAAAATATAATTTTTTTATGCGGACTAGTTTTCAACCCGACTCTCTTAAAACTCAACTCATCAGGTTGAACCCGTGGTGAGTCGGGTTGGCTCACCAATCCACCTAATTTAATTTAATTATTTATTATTTTGTGTTTCAATATTATTAATTAGCATTTTTTTATTATATCGTAGATAGTGATAAAAAAGAAGACGTTTCGAGAAAAATATTATAGATTTATCTATTTAAGACTCTAATATTATAAATGGACGTGAGACAAAAATTAATAATATTAAAAACTTATTTGTTCGTCTTTTGTACATATTTTTGGATTACATGTATGATACTTTTTTTAATTGTCTTTGGAATTTAACATCGTTTTAGAGTGACATTTATTTAGATTTGAATTAAAATAAAAATTTAATTTTTTTTATTTTAAAAAAAAACTTATAATTAGATGAGCCAGTGGGCCGGACCGGGTTACCCATTTTGACAACTCTAACATATATAAGGAAAAGAATCTATAAGTAATCTTTAAATTTTGGATTGAAGATGTAGTGTTTTTATAAAAAATAAAAACAAATATCTATAATAAGTTCATATATGAAAGTAATAATGATTTCAAAATTGAAAAACAAGGAAAGAGAAATCTAAAAAATAAAGGTTTATAATATTCTCTCTAAATTAATGATCTCAACAATCAAAATAAAGATTTATATAGGTCGTTAATCTATTACTAAATTTCATTACAATCCAATGGTTAATGAAGCAAAAACCATAAATTTTTTGAAACAATCATCAACAAAAGTAATAAAGTGTACTACTTAGCGACTTTACCTTCAATAAGCCACAAATAGTAAGGGATGATGCTTCTTAAAGAATATATTTAGATTTGTTTACCATCCATGTATTGAGTACATTTCTCTAATACTACACTTTTTAATACAAAAGCTCATCCTTTTTAGGTAAGGAATTAATATTTTTTTTCACTTATAGGACTAAACCTTTGATGCTAGAAAGATATTTCCATAAACATATCATTCACATTGTCTTTAACAATAAAAGCTTTAGTTCAATACAATTTAAAATTTGTCTTCCCTATATTTATAACCATGTTACCTTCATTGAGCTTTCATTTATTGGAAGCAACATGATTAACATAATTAAGGATGACAAAACAGACAAACTCAACCTTTTAATCTGGCTTGCTAAAAACAAGTCAAGCCGAGTGGTCAACCATAAGAAATGAATTGAAAATTTTAATATAGAACCAAAGGGTGGCCAACAGGTGACCTGTTGGCCCTCATTTTTTAATTTTTTTTAAAAAGTAAATGCGTTTAATTATATATATATATATATATATATATATATATAAATTACAATATGAATATTTTTTAGTTTAATCAATTAAAATAACTATTATCCTTATATGTTAAATTATTATATCATAATTAATAATTAGAATTTAATTAATAAGTGTTATTAATTTAAATTACAATATTATTATATATTTTCATCTTTCAAATAATATAATAGACAAAATCAATTTTTTACATTATTTTTTATTTTAATTTCTTTTAAAAAGTTGTGATGGATCGCCAACCAGCCTTGTCTTGTCTCTAACCCGTCAATTTAACAAGCCAAAGCAGGATGATGGGTTGAAAATTCCAACCCGATTCGCCAAATTTTGGTTATTGGGCTAGACTCACTTTACCATCCTAATTAATAATTACTATTAATTATCCACATGCTCTCGCTAATACAAACTTAACAAATGTATAGTCACAAAAAAGAATAAGATTATCACATGTAGTAGAAATATGATCATCATGATCATTCTCTTTCTTTTTGCCCTTCTTACATTAGTTCCCCTTTTCCAATTAAAATAGTAATTTTGGATTTACCCAGTTTTATTACAATAATGACACTTCACATTCTTATATTTTGACTTTGACTTACTCCTACTCTTCTCTCTACCACCCTTCAATTTTTTTTTATTTCTCCCTTATTTTCCGTGACAAGCACTTAGTCTAAGATAAAATACTATGTGTCTTTCTTCTCATATCTTCATTAAGAGAATCATTTTTTTGCCATCTGAAGAGAAACAATGTTATTAAGGATTGAGTTTGTGATAGGAACCCAAAATATCTCCCAAGACTCTAGTAGAGTATTTAGTAAGCATAGTCCCAAAACTCCATCATCAAAGTTGATACATATTTGTAACAATTGATTTAAGAACCCTTGAAACTAATTTTAAGTGATCTAAAATATAAGAACTCTCAATGTACCTCAAATTCATAAAGTAATTCAATAAATACAATTTATTATTGTTTGATTTAGAAGTATACAAGGACTCAATCTTCTCCAACAAAGTTCTGACACGTGTCTCGCTAGCAATGTCATTATAAACATTGTCATCTATATATTTCAAATAAAACCACACACATGTTAGTACTCAAAGTCTCATTCTTCCTTATACATAGAATTTGGCTTTTGTGTAGCAAATATTGAAAGATGTAATTTCTTCACAAACAACAAGCCTTTCATTTTGCCTTTTCACAAATGATAATCTGTATTATTTAAAGCAATCCTCTTTGTATTTGCCTCCATCATTCAAGCAAATAAATGTAGTCTTAAAACCAAAGAACTATAATCATTCTAATGGGGAAGAATAACACAATACCAAAATGTACAACAAAAATAATTCTCCAAACTTTAAAAAATGATGGCAATAATCATAAAAGATAACACCAATATTTTTAATATGAGAAACCCAATGTGAGAAGTAAAAGCCCACATACACAAGCCAATTGATCAAGCTCTTCTTAGATTAAATATGGGTACAAAAATTGATTGGATAAACTCCTCCAAGCTATATGACTCAAGCTAAGGGGAGACTTCCAAATGGGTGATGGTTTGTGAATGTTTGATGATGGTGGAAATATGGTTCGCATATGATGATTTTGATGTGATGAAATGATGAATCTTCTTCCAAACTATATGACTCAAGCAAGGGGAAGAGAGTTTAGGCACTCTCAAGAGAGGTTGGGTCAACTCTTTAGGAAGGATGACTAGAAGAAGCCTAGAATGGGTGTTCTAGCCTTGGTGACCTAAGATGAGTAATATAACACAAAATTGACAACATAACTTTACTCAAATCAAAGGTGAATTTATATGTGGAAGACATTTCTATTTATAAGCTTAAATAACCTTAAAGGTGTCTCCAAATTGTAAAAGCAAAACCCAAATACTTTAATTTGGAGACCAAGGTAAAATCATCTTCATTAGAAGCATGACACATGGTCATTATTAAGGAGAAATCCTCTCTATTAGGAGCATGACACATAGTAATTACTAAGAAGAAATCATCTCCATTAAAAACATGACACATGGTCATTACTAAGGAGAAATGCTCTTCATTATAAGCATGACACATGTCTACTACTAAAAAGAAATCCTCTCCATTAGGAGCATGACACATGACCACTACTAAAGAGAAATTCACTCCATTATAAGCATGACACATGGCCACTATTTTCCTAATAATGAAAGACCAAGAAACCCTCAACCTTGGAGAGCAAGCCTTCTCCATAAGCGAGTGTTGACTCAGTAGTCAACTACAAAATGTGCCCCTCCTTTAGGTCATCTCCAAGCCCAAAAACCCTACATTATTAGCTTAAATACAATGACCAAATAAAAACCTAAACCATTTGGCCCATTATACAAGGTCCAAAAGAAAAATCCCATACTACTAGGCCTATAATACAAGGCCCAAAATAAACTTATTCTACTAAAAACTCATTAATGACTTATGATGATAAGAGTTTGGGTCCACCTTCCACAGATAACTCTTACTCTTCTTGAGTGTGTTTGTCTATGGCTAGGGGGCATATTGATATAGTTAGTATATATGGATGGGTAAGATGTACTAGTGGCAGAAGAGAGATCAAAAGAGACAATAGTGGAAGAAACCATAGATGAACTTGAGAGAGAGAAAACTTAAAAATCCAAGTTTCTCCAATCAAGGTAACAAGTCCAAATCTAGAGAGAGTAGGCCACAATGAGTCTAACGATGGTGATTAGAGCTAAAGAAGATGACACACGCGCTGCCATGAGCAGCTATGAAAGATGACGTCTACGAACTTCAATTGGGGCGTGAGATCGTGTTTGGACTTTGATGGTGACGATCTCGATGGTGTTGGGGTCACTTGACTAAGACGAGCAAAATTGTGTAGCCATTTGTCAAAATTGAACTTCGACAACTCTAACCACAACGACGGTTACAGTGGACAAGAGTGACAAATGTTTTTCAAAAGAACCTTAAACTCTAGATGCCATATTGAATATATTAAAAAACTACGTATGAAATCAACCTCTCTTGTTTAGAAAATACACATAGAATACTTTATTTATAATGAAAGAAATATGAACTAAGTCTAAAATATAAATTAAAAATTTAATAATATAGTAACAAAATACAAGTAATTAAAAATAAAAAGAAATATAAAATATATGATATATATAATAATATAAAATATCTAATATAGTACAAATAATTACAGAATAATTTAACTTATTCTTATCAATAAATTTTTAAAAGGCGAACAGTAATACATAAAAGAAAGTGCTATTTCCTAATATACAAGATTGTTGTGGATACATCATGTCAATTGAAGGTGTAATGCTACACCATTTATGGTAACAAATAAATCATGGCCAAATACTGACCAAACTCTCTGTAGTTTCAAGTTGTAAAATGTATGATAAACAAAAGAAGCTATGCTCTTTATTGAACCACATCAAACTAATAAAATTAGGAAAATGATTTATGTATATCCAAAATATTATTAATCAACATCCGAGATATACCTAAGAAAAATTATAGATTTATTTCTGACCTTGGAAAGGGTTTAATTTTCCAAAAGAGTATAACATCAGACAACACGAAGATGCTTGTTCTATTTTTAAAAAGATTTATGGAATATTAAACAAAGTTACAAATAATTGTTACTCAGACAATTTTTTGATCCCACATACCGACCGAAACGCTCATCCATGCTTTAAAATCTGAAGCTGTGTTCACTATTATTATTTTCAATTATTTAAGGATTCAATAATAATAATAATGACAATAATAATCTAAAGTAAAACTTTGAGATCTGCACACATATCAAACTTTCCTTGTTGCAAAGACAAATATAATTACGTCAGATATTTTCAAACCACATTTACGACAACTCAGTTTCTGCGTAACTTTTTATATTTGTCATTAATAGCAAATAAATCAACAGGATAAAACAATTCACTTTTTTTCTCAAAAGCCAAAGTATACTGATATAACTTAAGTTAGAAATTCTCTTTCAGAGATAAATTAGAATCATAATTCATTTATTATTTTAAATTATTTATACTAAAATGACTTTTTCAGATAATATAATTAGAAAGAAATTAAAATTAAAATTGTTTTAAAAGACATTTTAAATAAATAAAACAAAATGAATTAAAAACTTGCTTGACTCGATTTAGATTATAAACTTAGCTAAATTGATCTGAATCAAAAATTAACTCGGATCAAAAGCAAATACGAGTTAACCCAAAAGATAGAGTCGAATCAACCTAGGGTGTTGCTCCCTCCACCTCCACAGCCTTCTCCCTCCACCTCCCCAATTATCTTTAATTCCAATTATATCCTTAAAATTAAAATTTTTTACTTTTATTATTTTATTATTTTAATATTTTAATATTTAAATATAAACTAATATAAATATACATTATTAAAACATTAGAACGAATTGACCCAAAACAAACTAAATCAATTTTGAAATATAGAATTGAATTATTCAAATATATTTGAAATAGAACTTTGTCCAAAAAAATTGTTTTATTCAAATAAGAAATTTGAAATAAAAAATATTGTAATTATTTCCTTCAAATAAACTGTTTAAAAAATAAAAAAAAATTAAGTTAAAAATAATTCAAATATCATGTATTTCAATTTCTTATAATTGCTAAGATTCCTATCCATTAAAGTTTTTCTGTAAGCCTCGTTAAGTTAACTTTAATTTATTAAAAGTAATTTATTTCCTTGTCTTGTAAGTGTTTGTTAAGACAGATATTATTTATATAAACTGATTCCAAATCTCAACTAGGTCATGCATAATATTGACTGTAAGTTTAATTTATCTTATTACCCTAACTGAAGGCCCTGAGGTTGCTAACAAAATTTCGAATTTCTCTGAAGCAGAATGATATTGTCCGCCCTTGTTTTCCGCTCTTAGGAGTAAATGTATTAGCAAAAGAGAGAGTGGTGGTGGGGACAACATAAGAAGGAAGCAAACCAAATAGGACCAGCACCATGTGGACAAATAAATACGGACGATACGGCAGACACATCATATGGAATGAAACCATGGATTAGGATATAGTGCATTACACAAAGAAATGCCCTAGGTGATAATGACACTACTAAAATGCCAAAGATCACAGTCCATGCATGTTATTATACGGAACCAAAAGTTGCCATGGACTCCAAATTTTTATCTTAGAATGAAACTGTGGATTTTGAAATACAAGCCCATCTAATTTTTGGCTGTACATCTCTACCTACAAAACTTCTATTGAATGAATGAAACTTAATTTTAAGAAGCCGAATAGTTCTCGCTCAACCATAAATTACAACAACGAAAGAATGATTCAATATCTAAAAACACCTTATCTCTGACTCAAACCTACCTATGACTTCAGAAGACTTTTACCAAAACACCTTAATCTCTCCATTGCAGCGTGGATTTGCTCTGAAATTGTGGCGTAGAAACATCTTTGTGCTGCTTCATCCAAACCATCACAAGTGCTGGGCCATCCAACAATCGGGAATGACTCACTACGGGATTGGGAAATAGCCTTTTGCCTCATTGCTGGAAGGTCAAGTTCAATTGGATCGCCAATAATAATGTCAATTTTCTTATTCCATAATGGTAAAGGAGGTCGTCTACCAAACATATATTTCTCTGGCATCACCTAGAAATATAACCCGAACTCAGCATAAGCATACACCATAAAACATAATAACTGTTCAATTATTAAACTACCAAAAGAATTATATAGACCAAAACCATGAAGAAAGAAAACCATGAGGCAGCTTGCCTATTTACTATTGGACATCATTGGGACAAAAGACACAGTAATGTAAAAACTGTATAATAAAAGAATTGCTGAAAGAAGTCTGTCAGAAATCTACAAAATCACTCAAATTTACAAATATGCATCACTAGTAACAATAAGACAATTGCTTAATGCAAATAAAGTCTCCCGTAATGCAGAGATATTAATAGTGTGCCTTTTGGCCAATATAATATTATATTATGAAAATTTATCAATTATAGAAGGAATACCGAAATCTTCATCTTTATCCTTTAAAGAATTCTCACGACTTTAAACAAAGCTATCAATCTTCATACAGTGAATCCGTGGCCCCAAAAATGCTATGCACATATTGTTCATCTATGGCCCCCGACGACCGAACTATCAGCCAACAGGTGGGACTGAATCCATTCTAGCCTAGCCCAAGAGACCAAAAGATGAAGAGTACCATGGGGAGCCATTTATGGCATATTGAACAGAGAGAACAACAGGCTCATTTAAGTCTGAACTGACGGGAAACATTCAACGACATCACAAATTTTGCGTTGTGCTTAATTGGTTGAAGAGTGGGCATCAAGGTGACAAAGGTTTTAGTGATAAGGGAATCAGCACTTGGGCAAACAATGCTTGGACTGCTCAATGCACCCCAGGTCCAAGCGACAAAAGCGTGTAGGAGCTTGATATTTAGTTGATCAAGCCACAATTCAATGACTCAGATAAAAACAAAAACAGTAGATTAAAAAAAGTCAAAATTCATGATTTTATGGAGAGGAATTAAGAATAAAGAGGCACCAGTCTTGATGTGCCCAGAAAGCTAAAATAAGAAAAGAGAACTAGACAGCTCTGGGTGGATAAGTAGAAACACCACAACCTATAGAAACCCAGTTTCATTCTTGCCGCACTCTAGAAATGGAGAACTGAGAGTTATAATTATAAGAATTCAGTTAATTCACCACTAAGTAAAAACCCTTACTTTGGGTACAACTGCAATAAGCAATCTGAATAAACTTCACTCAACTGAAAAACCTACATGATACATGATAGGATACTGGGTGATAGGATAGAAGGGAGCCGAATAGTAGGAGGGAAGGGGAAGAAAGCCAAACGGTGGAAGGCATGAAAAGGTCAGGCTGAACAGTGGAAGGCGGTGAAGAGCTAAAGAGAAGCAAAGCCGAACGGGAACTGGACCCGATCGGTTGAAGAGTGACTATCCTAACTAGAACAACAGTTAGGATAGGCGGAAAATATTTAAAAATAATTATAATAAATAAGAATATATCTTAGGGAAATATTTTATTTAGAACAATATTCATATTTTATTCTAAGGAAAGATTTTATTCTAGGGAAAGATTTTATTCTAGGGAAATATTTTATTTAAAACAATATTCATGTTTTATTCTAGGGAAATATTTAATTTAGGAAATAATTAGTATAAATAAGGCTAGAAGCTATTGTTAGGGTCATGCTTTTGATTATTGAGTTTTGTAAAGGAGGTTATGCTCTCTAGTGACGGAAGGAGGTTATGCTCCCAATTATTGTTTGCTTTCTTTGATTTCCAATATTTTTATCAATAAAAGAAGTTCATTAAGTTACTGTTCTTTCGATTTACTGTGAGAGTTGATGGTTATCTTTCTACCTACTATCTTGGTTAGTTACGTCTCCGACAAATACATCAAGTCTGAAGCAAAACATATGAATAGATAACAACAAAAGTCAACAAAATGATATAACTTAAAGTTTCAAACATATAACAAGTCACTCTACTATCATTCAGATTCCGGAGAACACTGGAACATTGCCTCAAGAGAAGGACCGTGGCCACAAACAGAGACAATGTGTCTGAACTCGAAAGAGGTTATAGGTTATAGTCACACAACAAAGTTGCAGTTGCAAGACAACTACTTTAGAGAAGACTTTCTCTTGGTGATGGGGATGGGCGAGCTTCAAAGTTTAGCGGCGGGAAACAGAGGCCAGGCAGAAGGAAAGTGGGGAAAATCCTAAATTTTCAAAGGACAGAGAAGGGGGTGAAATTTCATTTTTACCTGAAAAATGGCATTGAAACAGGGCCAAAATGAGGACTTTTACCACCCATTGGAATTGTGTTGCAGTAGTATAGTATGTGAAAATATGTGATGTCAGAGATTTCAACACTGATCCCAAAAACACTTTATGAAAGTTTTGTAACAGACAAGGACCGCTATATGCTGCTACAGCACTACAAGACCACTATTGCAAGTGATCAAGACAATAACTACACTTTTATGTATAAATAATTTTCTCTTGCTAATGATAATACAAGAATTGATATATAATCAATAGGATTATAATTGATATTAAAACATGAACATTGTTAGGAGCAATTTATAAATATAGTATAGTGAAAGCCTAGAGATGGAAGCAAGCATGAGAAAAGAAGTCTTGGACAGAGCAAACATAGAATGAGTAGACGTATAATTAGAGGGTGACAAGTCATGTTCTCCACATATTTTTAACAATCACTTAGTCCTTGAAACATCGATGAATGCTCACTGCTATCTTCATAGTTCCAGTTAAATGGCTACTTTGCAACATATTCGCTAGTAGATAAAAACTGTTTTCCTAGCAAGACAGTGTTGTTCATCTGGAGGATATAAATCCTTCAGTCCCAAATATGTCTAACAACTGGAGACAGCTTATCACAGAGGCTTTCTTATTCCAACAGACTAGATAAATTGACAGTGCAGCAACCTTGGTAGAAAACATAACTAGAAATGTAGTAGGATATATAATTTAAAGGGAAAGCAGAGAAGTTCTGACTTACCTCATGAAAACCACGATGGATAATTGGCAATACGATTGGAGTTATACGTGCTCGAGCAATTAGACTAGCAGTTCCCCATTTCAACCGCCTTATAGGTGCCTCTTCTTGATTCACCTTTCCTTCTGGAAAAGTATGCAGCTGCCATGACAAATTCATAAATGACATATTAGTTTTACTTCAGTAAAATGAACTCTCCATTTGGGTGTGAAACAGAATGTGCCAGCATCTACTCAATTAAAGCACCAGTTTTAAAGAACTTCTGAAACTAGTTCTCTTATGACTTTGGGATACCAATTTACGTTATTAACCTTATATATAATTGCATGTAAAAATTAAGTAAAACAGGCTCTGTTGATGATTGGTCTTTTGGCTTTCTTCTCTGCACAAAATAGAAAAGAAAGCTTATGTTCAATTTGGCTTAAAAGAAAATGTTTCGTAATAAATGTTTTCCCTAAATCAGAGGCACATCATCTTTATGCTTTTGTGATTTTATATTCGTAAAAGTAAACACTCATTCTGAACACTGCTTACCCAGAAATGAGGATTGGTATTAATAATAAAATAAAAAGAAAAACAAGCCCGACTTCCATCAACCAGTACTGATTTACAGTGATCCAGTTGGAAAATCAAGTAAATAGGAATTCATCCCCATTCTTACTCCTCCATCCCCTTCTTCAAATCAGCTCAAAATGCATCAAGCATAGCATGAAAATAAATAAATCAATTTGCAGTCTAGAGCATTTCTTATGTGCTACAGCAGAGAATGGTTCCTGAAGTTTTGGTGATCCAGAAAATCACCAACAAGAAGTAGGTTTGGTTTAAGATTTGATCTTCAATGAAAAAACTGAAAACTTCAATACAAAAATAATCATAGAAAATAAAAAAAAAAAAACTAAAAGTTCTTCTCAATCCAGAAAACATCTATACAACCTTAGAATCACTTTCCTAACTCCTAAACAATTACTATTATTATTGCCATGAATAAACTAATTTCTACCCTGGATATATGCATGTTCTAGGAAACATTAACTTCCTGTATATTGAAATTACAAGTTGCCGCCATGATTGCAGTGGGGGCACTGCATTGCAGGCAAAAGCCAGCTGCAGTTAATGTGGTTGCAGACTAAAGCTGCATCATATGATAAAATCCACACACAAACTTGGACCTGCCGATTATATCAAGAAAATTTCACCGCAATACCAAACCTATCTAAACAAACTATCTTAGGATTTTGTTTTAATAAATCTGCAAGTCACTCGTCATATGAAGCTGAATCGCAAGTCACAACAACCATGGCCATCATCAATAAAATAATCCGCATCTAGAGCTTAATGTAAAGACAGACAGATATTTGTTGTATTTTATGTAAGCTTCAGAGCATAAAAGGGTAAAAGAAGAAAAAGAACAGAAAAGTACAACATAGCTACTTCCTAACACTTTCCAAGAGTAAAGCTTTCCCTTGGTGTGTAACTGAGCAAGAGAACAATCTTTACATCCTTTCTCCTCTAACTAACTTCCCTGTATAATTGTTCGCATTCTGCTATGGCATTTGGGCGCTACTCAGTAGCTAACTCCCTCTAGCCCTCTCAACTACTATCTTTGGCATTTTGTGTATACGATCGAAACATTTGAACCACAAGAAAATTGAACCACCATCTGTCATTTAGGATCATGAGTAAACATGACTTTGAAAGTTTGTAATCCATTTAAAATCATCATCCAAAATGATAAGAGTACAATAACAACCCTAGAAGGTCGTAATAACCAATAACTTAACACAAACTACCCAAAATATCATCACAGATGTGTTAAGCTTGAAAGGGAGGAGAGTACTAAATGTTACATAGATACCCATTCTCCATCATTTAAACGCTCAAGAGCTTCATTCATGTGCTCTTGATAAATTCCACCACCTCTTGTAATAGGTATGCATTTCCCTGTGCAAGTTACCATGTTAGAAACAGCAAAACAACCGTTTTTTTTTTCATAAAAAGAACTAGATACACTTTTCAGCCTACTTTGATGAATAATTTATTATAAGCTTCAACCCAATCAAACAAAATAGATGGTGGTAAAGTATCACATTAACCTTCCAATTAATCCAAAAACTTTGTTAGCCTAGTGAAGTGAAACAGACTTAAATCTATGCAATTAAAGAACAGACAAGGGTATTTCTTTATACACCCTGCAAAACTCACCTGCACCCCCTGTTTTAAATTCCTAAATATCCTTTCCGGAATGTAAAAAATGGTTGCATGAGTTTTGTAGAGTGTAAAAAGTTAAACCCAAACAACATACAAAAGGACTTCAACAGAGTCACCACAATGCGATCGGGCAGGGACTTTTAAATATCCTGCGACTAGATTCGTTAAAGAAAGAACCTAATATTTGATAAAACAAATTTGATATATTCAACAGTGCTTTCACCAATTTTGTTTTTGTCAATTCAAAGAAATTGATCAAATATACAAAGGTTGGGGAAAGGACAATAGCCTTTCCTTGCAAGAGCAGTCCAGAAGGAATAACAATTCAATAAATTGTCAATTACCAGATGTCATTGTTACAGAAATACAATAAATAGGAAGTGAAAATAGTAGACTTACCAACCCGAAAAATATAGGAATAGAGGGCATTCCTGAAGCATATATCTTCCGCAGCGAGAACCCACCGAGCCAACTTAGTATCAAAGATGGGAAAACCCTTAAAACCCCACATAGCCGGATCATCCAAACTGCACCATTTTCATTCACAGGTAAACTTAAAAAAGAAAATGAAAAAGAAAAAGAAAACGAAGAGAGCGTGTGCTGACGTGGACATGTGATTGCTAATGGTGATGAGTGGGACACGGCGGGGTCTGGAGCGGACGAGGCGGAGGAGGGTGTCGGCGTTGTGAACGGAGGTGGTGTTGAGAAAAGACGACACCGTTTTGGCAAAGGTGCCCACCATCGCAATGACAAGTTTTCTGGGAATGCCTCCCAAGTGCTCCGGCCTCGCCGCCCACTCCATGGTGCGTGACATTTTACGTTACGTTAAGAATTGGAATTGTCATAGCAAAATGTCTTTAAGCTAATTTCTTGTTTTCTCTTGGAACCTAATAAAAGTGTTGACCCTTGGTTGATTTTTCTTTCCACTTTTCTGTCTTCAATGATGATACATAACTTGTGATAGCTGAAGTGTTAATGTACTTAACCCTGTTAAGTCTCCACAATAAGAAAATTGGTTTTAGATTTGAAGTACCAATGGATCCATCTTAAATTCGACTTTATTAATGATTTCTTTAGTAATATATTAAGGTTATTTTGGTTTAGGGAGAATGTTAAGTCTATTTTCGAAAATTATTTTAAATTTTAAGTCTAGATTAAGTTTTATCTTCCGTAGAAATACTTGTAATATTAGATGTATAGTTATTTAAATATTAAGTTTGTATGTATAAATTTTTTAATGTAATTTTAATTAATGTTAGTCTTATCATTTTTAATTATCTGACTTACTGTTAAGATGATTATTTTTTTATTAGTTTTTATAGTTTGACAAACTAGTTCATTGATCATTTCGCATTAGATCAAAAGGTACATAAATGATTCGATTAGTGATTGACTGAACGATCATATTATAACAAAGTTATCTTATTAATTTTTTAAACATATTTTACAAATAATAAAAATTATTAAGATAATAGATTTAAATAATTACTTCATAATTTTATATAGCCTTGTAATCGATAATAGGATGATTACATAATTTTATAGGCTTGTAATCGTAATAGGATGAGGCATAGATAATATAGATTAGAAAATGGTGTATAAGGAAGAAGGATAATTATAATGTTCAAACTCCTTTACTTAAGTTTATTTTAAAGCTTTCTTTTTTACCACATGAAATATATAGATAATTCATTGAGGTATTATTCACATTAAAGTCGTGTCAGTGGCTTTTATTTAATTTTAAAATTATATTAGTTTTTTTAATTTTAAATTACTTCGGTTTCGTAAAAAAGCCTAAAATATATTCTTGATTTGTGAGTGTTATGGCCATGAAGGAACCAAACATTATTCTGACTAGGAATCCTAAATCTATGTATCATATTTGGATAGAAACTTTTACAATTTTTAAGGTATTTAAATATATTGATTTTGAATTAATATTATTTTAAATTGTTTTGTTTTTCAAATATATTGTTTGAATAAGACAATTCAAATTTGGTAAATTTTAATTTTATTGTTTAAATAAATTATTTCAATTACCATCAAATTTTAAAAAAAAACTATTCAAATATCAAATAATTGATAAAATTAAAAAAATATCAATATTGATTATCTTGTGTATAGAATCTTGATGTTATTTTTTTTTTTCAAAGTCCTTTAAGATTTTTTCATTTTTATATTTGTAAAACTTTTTTTTAATTTACATTAAACAAGATTAGTTTCAAGTTATGAAATGGTAGATCACACCAAACCCAAGTAAGATAACATTAGGTCAATATCCTCCAAGGTTGGGTTGCTTCTTCCTTACTTAAAATTAAGCCAAGTTGATCGAAACTAAGGCAACAAGTTGGTGCAAGTCTAGGTTGAGCCAAGTATGTTGGAGCTTAGGTCGAGCTAAGTTAGGTTATAGCTAAGTTAAGTCGAGTCGGTCCAAGTTCAAGTCATCCAAAGTTGGTTTGGTCCCAAGTTGAGTTAAGTCGAACCAAGTCTACATTTAGTCGAGTCAGGACAGATCCATGTTCATGTGAGTCTGAGTTGACTCACGTTCAGTCAGTTGGGTTAGGCCTAGGTTGGTCCTGGTTTGATCAAAACTAGGTTTGGCTTAGCCTTATCAAGACTAATTCAATTTGAGTCAAGCTAAGTTTATCTATATCCAAGTCGAATTGAGTCACCAAGGCTTAGAGTCAAGTTGAATTGGCCTAGACGAGCTGAATCCAGCCAAGTCGGCACAAACCAAGGTCAAGATAAGTTGGCTAGGGCCTAGGTCAAGTTGAGTTTGGGAAAACCCACATCCAGTCGAGTTGAGGTAAGTCCAAATTCATATAAGTTAGGGCCCACCTATGTGCAATTGATTTGGGTTAGGCTTAGGTCAATCTTAGATCGATCAAAATTAGGTGAAGTTTGGTTGACTCAAATCTACTAGAGCCTAGGTTGAGCTAAGTCAACCTAGGTCAGTCGAGTGAAGTTAGTTTGAGCACCCTAAGTCGAGCCAAGTCGATCTGATTTGGTATGAGCCCAAGTTGAGTAGAGTTGGTATAGGTCAATGTTCATCTAAGTCGAGATAACTTATGTTTATTCGAGTCACAACGGCCCATGTTCATCCGAGTATATTCATACTCATTTTGCATTTTGAATCTCTTGTGTGGTAAACTTTTTCTCTCACACCAACTTCTTTCTTTATTATTTATAGCTTTTTGGGTTTTTTTTTTTTTTTCCTTTTCTTGGTTGTTGTTTCCATCCATATGCATTCTTTTGCAAAGAAAACATCTCATTCTTTCAATGTAGGTATGTGAAAACTCTCCCTATTGATTCTTGTTTCGTCTATATAAATGGATTTTTATATCTGATCCATGGGTTAAAGTAGAAATCATTAGAGAAAGTTTTGTAGAAGAACGTTAAAACTTTGAAGAATATGTAATCATTTTGTAAAATTGGTGTAGAAATGTGAAAACATATGAAATGTATAAGAAGATAAAATTGAGTTTTGTATCTAAATCTTTTGAAATTTTTGCAAAGTATCATATGATGATCCATAGTCAAATGATAGTTTCATATGGCAAACAATTTTTTAAAAACTTGTGTAAAACTTAGTTCATAAAACCCCTTTTCTTTTGTTAGCGTAAGAGGATAATATGTAATAAACAACAAATAAAGGAAAAGAAAGATTTATTCTCGAAATTTTATATTGGTTCTTATGATAATGAAGGATACATTTGATTCTCGATCAACTAATTAAGTTTTACTATATTGACTATCACTAAAGTTGCAACATGTCAATCACTTCTAGCTAAAACAATTTGAGTATTATTTAAACTCATATACTTCTAACCAATAATTTATGTATTTTTTGGAACACAGGCATTCCTAGCTAAAACAAAATATTTTTTAGACACCAATAACTTTTAGCTAAATAAATAAGGTTTTAAAAAAGGTTTTATTTAAATGATAATAGGTTGCTCACTGTACAAAGGATCTACATCTTTCAATGTATATAATGGATTAACATTTTTACAAAGCTTTTATTTAAGCTTAAATTTAAACAACATTTCAAGATCATTATCTTGTATTTCTCCTTAAAAGGGTATATTTGAATAGAAAAAAAATTTGTTGCAAATCTTTTTCTTTTATTACGAGCTTCAAACTTAGATGACACTCTTCATGTGTGTGATTGAGCTAAAGGTACATTATATGTGCTCCATGCAACATTAAATGTTAATCTCATCTTCAAGTAACATCCTAATAATTAACAATACTTATTAGTGGTAGGTTAAACAACCTTTTACTCAAATTGAACTAAAAGTGAAGATCATACATAACAACTAGCTGGGCCAAAATTAACATATGTTTGTTTTTGTGTGTTTGTTGATACAAAGCAGATTTAATTGATATATCAAGATATCTTAATCTTAACATGTTATTTAGTGGATCCTCTTGGTAGACGAAAGACAAAAACATTCGTGACAATATATAATTTTGAAAAATATTTTTTTTAAATACAATGTAAGCTTAAAACGACATGTTTATCATTTGGTTCATAATTCACTTAATTGAAATTAGAACAACTATTTTTATGCTAAAACAAGTAAAATATTTTAAGATAATATTTTTCGAAAAAGTTTCCATCTATCTCTCTTCAGTTTTCTTTCTACTCCTTTCCAACACCAATTAAAAAAAAATAATTTCTACTTTTTAGTTGATTTATCCCAAAAAAAATTATATTTACTTAAAATTTTATTTCATTGGGGTTGGATGGAGGTTGAGGAAAAAATGGGTGTCTCGCCACTCATATTTTTCAAAAACGTTCTAAGCCATTCTGCTATTATTCTGAGACATTTTTCATTATAAAAATTAATAGGAAATAATTTTTGAGCTAAAAGTTGAGTTTTATTAAATGAAGCCTTTTAGTCCGGCCTGATGTATACAGATGAAAGTTTTTATAATTTTTTTTAATGAAAAGATAGAGTAAATATTTCCATAAATTTTTAAATTACTTTATGCATAAACTTATTTCATTTATCTTTTATTGTAGTATTTATAGAAGTTTGTTCTAACATATATAATGTATATTATCAAATATTTGTTAAACTTAAAAATGTATTAATTTTTTAAAATTCATTTTAGAAATTTTAATTATTAAACAAAATGATTAAGTTTTCCTTAATAAATTACATGGTGTGGCTGCTTTGAATCACAATTAAACTGAACGACTACGATGGCAGTAGTGCGGCTGTGCCTTAACCTACCTATTCCGCAGAAACTGTTGCTTCTGCTTCCTCTTCGCTCTGCTTCGCCCAGCGCATCCCTATACCTCAAGCTCTCACTCTCATCTCATTTACTTCTTGAGATACATATTCGCACCTGAACCACCTTCATTCTTCAGCCCATATCAGGGATCATTGTGTGCTATTTGGGCCAATCGTATGGTTTGATGGAGCGCGCCTGAAATCTGTTCGACACAATGACTGTGAGGGACTTTCAAACACATTTGTCCTCTTATTTCGGTAATGCTCTTCATTAATCATGATTATGATCGGCGATACACGTAGATTTTGGTTCTCTTATTTGCCCTCTTATTTCGGTAATGCTCTTCAATAAAGCAATTTCAAAAAAATAAAAAATCGGAAAATTAATACGTGCCAACATTATTTATTATAATAGACTTGTTTACTGTTAATAATGAGAATTTGGTTCTCAGGATTTAATCTTCAACCTGAAATAGTGTCACTGATCTTGGAAATTTTCAACCGTTTCTATTTTCTTCTATCTTTTCTCTAAACTCTTTATCCTTTTTCATTAATATTTGAAAAAAATGAAAACTCTCACCGGAATTCGGCTAATTGGAGCCCGAATTCTGAATGGGTTCAGGATGAATTTGTATTCTTTATGAGAACTTTTGTGTTGTAACCGGTTGTGTTTTTTAAAATATATTGATGTATAGTAATTTTGATATTTTAAAATATATTGAAGATTAGTGATGCTATGCAAATTTAGTCACCAAGAATCAGCGTAAATAGTAAACTGGTATCATCTAGTAAACAGTGTTGGGACATATTCATTGGCAAAAGAAAAATTCTTTTGAAATGTGTTCCTCACTGCAAAAAGAATAAAATAAATTTATACATGTATACATTTATTTATTTGGTTATTTTATGTTTCAGGAAGGTGCAATTTTTGGTTTAATTGTCACAAATGACAACGTGAATTTCTTGGCTAAAAGGACCAAAGATTGCAGGGAATGGCAATTTTTTCCAGGATGAAAGTGTAAAGGTTTGAAATGAAGGAAACTCAGCTTCTTGATTTGTCATGCCTATATGTTCAATATAATATGGCTTGTGCTTTGGGGTTATTTGGTTTCAGGATTGAAACAAAAATTATGGACTTTATAAAACGAAAGGATCAAAACTACATATTGAATATAGATGCGGAAAGTTGTCAATTCTAGGATAGGAGCCTAAGAAAATCGCCTTATAAATAATAGAGTTCAGTTTTCACATATGTTCAGCATAAAGTGAATTAATGGAAAATTATAGAAGTTTTTAAAACAGTAGTCATAAATTCAACAATGTGATAATATATAAGGGACAGTGTAAGAAAACCTTCACCATGCTTATTAATTAAAATCATTTAATAGCAGCTAAATCAAAATAGTCCTTCAAACATCACCAAGAATGTATCTTGGCTGGTGCAGTAGGTAAGTCATTTTACTGGTTGTAATCTTAAGAGGTTTCCTACGACAACTATCTATGATGGCAAACAAAGAAAAATCAAAGGGACAATTTTTTTCCCCTTCTGATTTAGTTCTTTCTCTTTTGGTTCTTCCTAATGCGGGCTATTGCCGATATCATTTGGGAGTAGCCCCGTCTCTTTTGTCGTGTTTTTCTTAGTTATTATGAAATAGGTTCACAAGCATTTCTTGGATTTGTTCATATTTTAAGTGATTTCTTATAGATAGATATGAGATGTTTGGTTTAGAATCTATAAATTAAGTTAGCTTTTGTTATGATAGATCTGAACCTTTTACCGTTACACATCTTGTAATGTGTTTTGTAATGAGAATGGAATGTGTTGTACACATCTTGTAATGAGCAATGCAAAGCAATAGAGTTGAGGTGTACCTAAAAACATTCTTAAATACAAAATCTTACTACCTAAACTTTAAATTCTAGATCTTTAGTCATTTATTTTAGTCTCTCAAATTTAGTGTGTGAAAACTAAAACCATATTTTGAAGGATTCATATTTTTTTGAAGTTGGGAAACAAAACACGAATTGTTCAACATTTCAAGGAATAAAAATATAATTATTTTTTTTTTCTTTTAACCTTGGATTTCTTATTAGGAATTTATTGTGTGCGAACAGGTATATAGAGGAACGCAGATCTAGGGAAGAATCTATCTCCAATTATTCCCATATCTTATTTTGAAGGTTATTGTCGTAGATTTGTCCGTGGATTTTTGGTGAAAGACCAGAGAAAAAATCAGTTAAAATTTAAAGAATATTATTAAGAAAAAGTCAACATAGAATGAATACTTGACCTGTACCAAAGAGAAATAGACAAATAATGGTTAACTTAGATGCTTACTTGATATGAAAAACACCTCGAACCTAACGCCCTTCTATTTTGTGGTTGCTGGGTGCAACATTTTAAGAGACTATTTTGAGGTACAACTCCATAATATATACAATTTAATAAAAATTTCAACATTGTTATCATACTCCTCAAGTTTAAAAACAATATCACCAAAATGAGATATGATTACTTTCAAATATTTGGATTGTTTGAGATTCACTTCCTCTCATCCAAACATACTTTATTATCCGTAATAAAACCTATAAAAAAACATATATCTATTGGATAAAAGATATAGTTTTATTTCTTGTTCTAAAATTTCCTCTCTTTAAATTCTATTTATTATATAATTCTAGAAGTAATAGGATAGAAATATTTATTTTTTATTCATACTTAAAAGTAAACTAATTAGGGTTTCTTGTATTCGGTTTCTTTGTACATTTGACATATTACTGTTAACATTGTCAATGCATTTAGTTTGGCTGTTACTCGTACCTGTAAAAATATAACAATAAAACAAAATATATGAATATAATTCAATAAATGAATTATTTGACCAGCTCAATACAATACATTACAACTAAGAAAACTTTCTTATCAATGTACATGGTGTTTCCTATTAATGAACAAAAATTGGTTTTTTTATGTTCTTATTGATCAAATGAAAAACTATTCAAGTTTATAACCTTAAACTCTACAAGTAATTTAGTAAAATAATAGACAACTACCTCACATAATACTCACATACTAATACTAACAACAGTAAACTCCAAAACGTAGGTATTAGAGAAAACAATGCATTTAAAACATATCTTATTTAATTAAAATTAAAGTAAAGCTCTTAATACATCGAGCTTGAATCCATTACTACTTTCGTTTTTTTTTTTTTTCTATTTGTCTAATACCTGATAACACAAGAAAGAGCAAAATGAAGCTTTGAACAAAGAGAGCAAAAGAAGTCTGTAAGCATAGAGAGCAAGATTAGAACCGTGTGAGATTTGAACAGAGAACAGAAGAACAGTGAAGAAGCACGAAGTATAAATTTAAATATTTGATAAAAAATCTTAACATATTATTATTAAACAATTTCAAACTTAATTTTTTTACCTACTATTTAATTAAAAAAATTTATAATATATATATATATACTTGTACACCAAGATTTCTAAGGTTTAATAATAGACAATTACTAAATTGTTAATATTTATTAAAATTTAAGAACTTTGACAAAATAATAAGTATTAAGAAAAAACGTGGTGGAATCCAAAGATTAGTATATATTTATTTTTTTTGAATAAAAAGTCATTTGATTAACCCAGTCTTTAGAAGAAAATAAGCTAAATTTTAGTTATTTAGCTTTTAGAGACCCGCAAAAATGATATAAAAATTATTATCAATATATAAATTTTTATAAATATATATAAAATAATATCTAAATTATTATAAATATATGAGCATACTTATGTTTTAAATTCATTATACACTCGGTTAACAATTCATGAATTCCAATCATTTTTACTTAAATAAGTATGTTTTATTGTGTTATAAGGTATTAGACAAATAGAATAAAAAATAAAAATAATAATAGATTCTTAAAGTATTAAGAACTTTAATTTAATTAAATATGATATATTTTAAATGCGTTGTTTTCTCTTACGTGCACGACTTTACTATTAGTATTAATATTATTTAATTAAGTATGTTTTTTTAAAAATTTTGGGTATTAGACAAATAGAAAAAGAAATAAAACTAATAATAGATTCTTGAAAGTATTAAAAACTTTAATTTAATTAAATAAGGTATATTTTAAATGCATTGTTTTTTCTCATACCCACGTTCAAGAGATTACTGTTGGTATTAGTGTTAGGCTACATTCAAGTAGCAAGATATGTAAAAACAAAAACTAATACTTCATGTTTTCATTTCACATCAAAAGGAAAATAATCATGTTGATGCAATGAAAATGTTTGATGCAAGTCAAAAACCCTTATAAAAGCAGAATAAATATGTAGTGAATAATTCTTCTCATGTAATGAAGAAATATTTTACTTGCTTACACCTGATATATACTCCTTATATATATACTCCTTCATGGCATTGTTGTATAAATATTCTTTCAATACAAAGAAAGTAAAATATTCCTTCGTTACAAAAGATAAATTATTTATTACATGTTTATTCTACTTTTATATGAGAACACGCAAAAGTTTTTGACTTGTATCAAACATTATGATTACGAAAACATGATTATTTTTTCCTTTTTCATATATATGAATTCAAAACATGAAATCTTAGTTTTGGTTTTTACATCTTTCTTTCCATTAGTATGTAACCTAATAATAATACTCACAGTAAACTCCAAAATGGAGATACATATACAAGAAAAAACAATGCATTCAAAATATACATTATTTAATTAAATTAAAGTTTTTAATACCTTCACACTTGAATCCATTATTAGTTTTGTTTCTTTTTTTCTATTTCTCTAATACCTAGAAACACAAAAAAAAAATATTGAGTTAAGTAATACTAATACTAACATTAAACTCCTAAACGTGGGTATAAAAAAATACAATGCATTTAAAATATACCTTATTTAATTAAATTAAAGTTCTTAATACTTTCAAACGTGATTCATTATTACTTTTATTTCTTTTTCTATTTGTCAAATACCTGAAAATACAAGAAAACATACTGAATTATATGAAAGTGATTGAGATTCATGAAATGGTAATCATACAAGTCTATAATGATTTTAAAACATAAAATATTATATATTTACAATAATTTAGATATAATTTTATATATATTTATAAAAATTTATATATTGATAATACCTTTTATATACTAACAATAGTTTTTATAATACTTTTGTTGAGTTCGAGCGTGAAATGTAGAAACAGAAAACCCAGAGAAGAAAGAACAGAAGAGAAAATATAGAGAGAAATGATTTGAATACTTCGAGAGTGAATTTCTCAATACTAAAACACAAAAGCTGGCTACAATATATATCTAACTCAAGAAACAGAAACAAAACAGAATGACCGAACGGTCGTTGGCAATAGAGGCCGGACGTACAAAACCGAACTACATAACCGAACGATCACAATAGAATGTTCGGTCACAAAAGACCTGAATAAGCCGAACGGTCACAAAGAGACCGTGTGGTCTTAACCAAATACAAGTAATAAAAGAGTCTAATCTACAACTTTTATAGATGTTGCTAACAAATTTATCTAACCAACACTGTCACGGCTAAACTAAACAGTTCACAATCTATAAAGAAGTTGCATCCCAACCTTTAAGTTGTATTGGATTGTTCAGTCAGTTATGGATTGGACGGTCGTGACGACAAGCAATAAATTGGTCCGTTAGAATATAAACAAGATTAGTTGTAAAAAATAATTAAATTAACCCTAAGTCAAGTTTATAATTGGGTCGATCTTAATTAGAAGTTTATCACAAAAGTCTATAAACACAGGTTTGATATTTGGATAGTTGGTAACTTTTCACTATACATATTACTGAACTATTCAGACAAATACTAACTTAAACGTTAGAGTGTTTTCTACATGTGACACTTGAGCAGATCAAATGTTGTAAGGATATTTAAAAACCTATTTGTGACCTGAGCTAGAAGTAAAAAAACACTTTGTACTAAAAGACTTAACTTCAGCCACATAAACCAACACACAAGCCAAATATTTTGTCAAAGAAAACACAATCCTATCATATATTGGCTCCACTTACAAACTAGGAGCATAACTTCATAAACTAAAATAATTGACTTAGAATTGGTTAATAGAGATAAAAATAATGGTTAAGAACTATATTTAAAAATAGTTTGAGATATATGTAATAACCCATATCTCAAACACATTAACCATAGTTTTGACGTCAATTAACCAATTCTTCTAATAAAAACAAACTAATATTAGAACACTTCATGAAACAAGAAGGAACAAATAAATATTAACAAATGTTACAAGCTACCATTACTATAACAAATTTTCGAACTTGTTTACAATGACTATGGAATTATAGAATCACATGGCTCTAGGATGACTTAAAATTGGTTAATATATATATATATATATATATATATATATATATATATATATATATATATATATATATTAAAAGTTTTTAATGGATCAAATATTTTAAAGTATTTTAGAGATGTTTGGGTTGAAAGTGTTCAAGGGTCGATCATCCTTTCTTAATCTGCTCTCTTTCGATCCTTCAATGTTCTCTGAGAATGCAATCCACTCCGATGGATTGTTGATCTGCAAAAGACACTCCGACATTCAAATTAGATATGTTTCATAAAAAGGTCACTATTTTATTATGATAGAAAAGGATCTTGTACCTGGACATCAATTGTATATTTATAGGACTAGTGGTAGCCAAGTCCATTGATTAACCATTAATGCAGTATATTTTTATTTTTAGGCAATCAAACCCAATAATATACTGCGCTAATGGGTTTGATTGCCTAAAAATATACTGCACTAATATTAATCAATGAACTTGTCTGCCACAAGCCCTATAAATATATAATTGATGTCCAGGTACAAATATCATTTTCTATCCTAATAAAATAATGACATCTTTATGAAACATATCTGACTTGAGCGTCAGAGTGTCTTCTGCAGGTCAACAACCTATCGGAGTGGATTTCATTCTCGGAGAAGATTGGACGATCGAAAGAGAGCAGATCAAGAAAGGACGATCGACCATCGAACACTTTCAACCGAAACAAATATCGTATATTTGTGAAGCGTAAGGCAATATGACCCATTAATCCATGTTAACTCCGATCGTACATAAGCCCTCCAAGCCCAAGCAAGCTCTTTATTGAAATAGGTGCGCATGGATTATTATGAGTATAAGAGAGGTTACTTACGTTGTATTTATGGAGTCTATTTAAGTCTTCATTCCTTTTTGCACCAAGCGGTGGATTCTAAGATTTTGCCTTTGAAACTCCTTCAGCCCTGGGTCGAGGTAGATTCATTTTATAGAATCACCGAGGAGCTTTCCGTTAGTTCGTGATCAGGATTCGTTTCATAGAATCACCGGGGAGCTTTTTATCACTCCTGTCGTTCGTTGTCGAGGTAGATTCGTTTTATAGAATCACCAAGGAGCTTTCCGTCGTCCTTGGTCGAGGTAGATTCATTTTGTAGAATCACCAAGGGGTGTGCTCTAGTTGGTCGAGTGGTTTGTGCGTAGGGTCCTGTTAGTTGCACTAAAGAGAAAATAACAATTCGAATTCGAATGGTCAGAAAAACTATAGCCAATCAAATTAATATCAAAATAGTTTGGGTTATGAAGCCAAATGGCCGAGCAGGCGATACCATTCGGTCTTCAGTTGAACATTTGAAGGCCAAAAATGAAGAATTTGTGTTAAGGTGTGTCACAGATGAGTTGTAGGTGCTTTATTACCTTATGACCTGCAAAATAGATGAGGAAATTGACTATGATAATATAAATAAACACTGCTCGGGATACTTTGAACGAGAGGTGCCCAGGTTTTGCTCGCACAAGAGCCAAGCCATTGAAACCTAACAAGGTTGAACATTGGCGGTCCAACTGATCGAGCGAAAAGGGATTAAACCTTTCTTGCGAGATATTTTTACTCACAAAAAATATGAGTTAAATAAAATGAAGTAAACACCTCAATATATTATAATTTATAAATTATAATAAAAAGTCATTGGAACCTGATAAGGTTGAACGTAGAACTGAACCTTTCTGTGCAGGATATTTTTACTCACAAAAATATGAGTTAAACAAGATAAAGTAAATGCTTCAATATTTTATAATTTATAAATTATAATAAAAAGTCATGAGAACCTGATAAGGTTCAACTTAGGACCGATCCTTCCTATGCAGGATACTTTTACTCACAAAAATATGAGTTAAACAAGATAAAGTAAACACTTCAGTATATTATAATTTATAAATTATAATGAAAAGTCATTTGAAACTTGACAATGTTGAATGTAGGTCTGAACCTTCCTAAAAGTTCTCAAAACAAAAGACATGTTTTTAAAATTATTATGAAACTTTTTACTCTTGTTGCAAAACCTGGTATTGATTCCAAGTAGCGATATCGAGACCGATTGCGCTTTTGGTTACTAGTGGTTTCGTGGGGATGCCGCTCGACCCCATAGTGGACGCCAAAATGTTTCGGTTGAAAGTGTTTAAGGGTCTGTCATCCTTCCTTACTCTGCTCTCTTTCGATCCTCTAATTTCTCCGAGAACGCAATCCACTTCGATGGATTGTTGACCTGCAAAGACACTCCGACGCTGAAGTCAGATATGTTTCATAGAGATGTCACTATTTTATTATGATAGAAAAGATCCTTGTACTTGGAGATCAATTTTATATTTATAGGATTTGTAGCAGCCAAGTCCACTGATTAACCATTAGTGCAGTATATATTTAGACAATCAAATCCCATAATCAATAATTGATATCGTATATTTATAAAGTGTAAGACCATCTGACTCATTAATCCCTGCTAACTCCGATCAGTGTATTTTATACAATACAAGAGATATTTTACTCTGGACACTACGTAAAGACCCTGGAAGCAAACCGAATCTATAAAACAATACATATCCATAATATTAATCAGCAATATGAGATGTATTAACCCGATTTCAATTCTTCCCTCTTTTTTTATCATCCCATATGGATAGAGTTAATCTAAAAAATTCGCTGGACTTCATTACTGTTGCATAGAAATATTGGAATTAGAGTGATCTAAATTTCATTTGTTTGATTTCGATTGGGCTTAATGATTGAATTGAATGAAACTGAAATCTCTTCTGGTGCTTTTTATCACACGTGTAAATATCAAATAAGGTTTATGTTTAATTATATTTTGTCAGTTACAACAGTGGCAATCTCTCCCTTCCTTGTGTCTTAGCAAAATAAAACAGGCCCTAGATATTTTCTGTTTTTTCTACTGCAGATCTAATGGTTCATACAATGAGATTATTGAAGTTTGTTGAGTTTGTATTGAATCATTTTAAAATTTGTTAAAATTAGACAATACTTTTTAAGGGATTATACACAAACTCTTTTGTCACTTGTCTTGAAATGTTTTACATTTGCATTATGCTGTTAAAAGAACACAAGACAACAACCTAGTCAATTTCTGGGGTAGTATTCATTACCTATAACGGTGCGGTAGATGGATTTTCCTCCGACTTCGACGTATCGAGTGTTGTTGTTGTTCCTGCTGATTGTTAGGCGCTGCTGTTGCTCAACAACAAAAACCTAAAGAAATAAGGTTAATTTTTTTAAAAAGAAACGGCTGCACCTCTTCCCCAGTGTTGTTGCTGGACCACCTCTTCAACAGGCTGCAGTTCACAAAGAGCAAATCAACCAAGGATAGCAAAGTTAAATATGAAAAAAGAATAATAAAAAACACTAAAAATCATCAGAAGGTACCAATTCTAATAATGCTCCAATTTTGCTTTCGATACTTGATAGATCTATCTCTCCATCAAAATCAGTCTTTGAACCAAATGCCTCAAAGACAACACTTATTTCCAGCTCATGGTCAAATGGGAACAATGTAACAGTTGTTTGGGACAGAAGGCCCAAAGAAATGGGAAAAATTTACTGTGTCTTTGTTAGTCTATATCGGAGCTTGTATCAATCATGGATAAACTGCAAACCTTCATTTGGAGTCCTTACCATTCATGATATTAAGCATAGCAGCCTTGGTCTCATCTTCACTCTCAAATGCACATTGAACATCTCTAGGATATCCAATAATTGAATGTTTGCTAAATAAGTACTATAGTAGGATGAAAAAATAATAATGTAACAAAATAATAGAAAATGGGCATTAAGCATATCAGAAATGTTGTTTGCAGTTTTGTACTATGTACTTTATTTTGAAAATTAATAATAATAATAATGTAGAAAAATTTATAATCTATATCGCATAAAGGCCCGTACTATCATGAATGGTAAGGACTCCAAACGAGGTGTATTATTGAACTATCATAAATGAATCCAAGTGAAGGCAGAATTCCTCAAGAGATACAACTCCTAACTAAAAAAAATGATAGCCACTTTCTTGGTTATAGTTTTTGCATTCTGAAATGGTATTATCTTTAAGCAACAAAATAATGAAAATGAAAAAGCCTTACAACCAATAAATATAACCAACAAATTTCACCAAGAAACACGAACCCAGGAAAAAAAAAGTGTATAAGAAGCTCAAAGGAAACAGATTGAAATGGAAATAGAAATAACAACTACTAGCGGGAGAAGATAATCCCTGTTAACAATGAAAATAAAATATAGCAGCACACGAACCCAAAAAAGGTTTGTCGTTAGTGATCGACGATTTTCGAAAAGAGAAGGTAAGGTTTGCTTTTAAAGAAAAGGTAACCTATACGACTAACAGTTTTGGAGAGAAAAAGTAACTGTATAAGACTAACAGTACCGGAAAGAAAGATAACTACAGTTTCGGAAAGGACTAACAGTTTCTCGAAAAGAAAAGATAGATAATCGACTACTAACATTTTTTTTTGAAAGAAAAGGTAACCGTCCATGACTGTCATCAGTTTCAGAAAGTAAAGATAACCGTACATGACTAATAGTTTCAGAAAAAAAAGATAACCATGTACAACTAACATTTTTGAAAAGAAGTGCATGACTATCAATCTCGGAAAGAAAAAGTATTAACAGTTTCCAAAAGAAAAGATGATCATATACAACTAACATTTTTTAAAAGAAAAGATAAATATACACATCTATCCGTTATGGAAAGAAAAAGTAACCATGCAATTATAAGAGTTTTAGAAGAAAAATAACCATGCAATTATAAGAGTTTTAGAAGAAAAATAACCATGCAGTTTCGGAGAGAAAAAGACAAAGGAAAATCTTTTTACTCTAGACAAATATTTCAAAGTATTTTAGAGATATTTTACTCTCGACAGTTCTTAAAGAGTCTTAAAGAAAAACCATATCTATAGAATAATATACATTCATACCATTAATCAGGAGTATGAGATGTATTAACCTAATTTTAATTTTGTATTAACCACTGTTGTTTTGGAAATTTTCAAGTTTAAACTAAAACCAAATCAAAATAATTGACTTAGAATTCATTTTAAAGGATTTAAATAATTTTAAAGATCTATTACTCTCGACACCACATATTAGACACCTTAAAGCCAATCAGATTTATAGAATAATACATAATTAGACAGTTGTATTGTATTAACCAATAGTTGGACATGTATTAACCATGTTCTTAATTTGTATTGACCACTTATAAATAAATTGTTTTGAAAATTTTCAAGTTTAAAATAAATCCTAAACCCTAAGTAAAAAAATAATTGACTTAGAATCGGTTAATGGAGGCCAAAAGAATGGTTAAGAACTATATTTAAAAATATTCTGATATATATGTAATAACCACCATCTCATAGGCAGGAATACAGAAATATTAGCCAGTGTTACAAGCTACAATTACTGTAACAAATTTTCAATCTTGTTTTATGTAATAGATATAAACTTATCTCAATAAAGAAATAGAGTTAATTACATTTTAGAATTAGACTTTACCGACAATATAAGTTTTTCTCACTTATCTAAATACGAATTATCATAGATAATTAGATTATAGTTTTTTGTATATGGTTAGCATAAATTATAATTCGGTAGGAGTGTAGATTTATTCTGTTGCCAAGCTCATTTGAATGGTTCTAGGAACTAATTTTTTTTATAATTTCCTTCAGGTCTTGCAGTCAAACTCGAGTCATATATTGTATAATACAAAATTTCTATAAATTGTCAATGCATTAAAATCAAAGTCATAATAATTACATTTTTCACTACGAATTTTACTAAGTTGAAGATGAATAAACAATATTCTGAACGCAAAACAATTTCAAAAACATTGACAAAGATAGAGTTCTGTATCAATAAAATCGATGCTATTTATTTTGGGATCCGAACATCTATAGTAATTCTAAACGTAATGAATGCTGTTTGCTGTATAAATATTCGAGCTGAACGCTTTGCTTCATTGGAAAGTAGCATAACGTCTTTAGGACGAAAAAGGAGTAAGTAAGTAGGTTGCAAAGTAAAACTGGATTCAATAGCTTATTTGACATATAAGATGTGAGCATTGTACTATATTACAACTTTTCTAAGAGATTTAACTTTTAGAGCTTTCCAGTCACAAGTCCCCTTTGAAGCATGGGAAGATTCTCTGTAGTAATGGAGGTTTATTACTCTAAAAAATGGCACGAAAATAGTCACAAATGAATTGATCTCATCAGTTTGAAGATATTCTCTCTGCCACACTTCGATGCTTCATTCATAATCAAAAGGCTTATGGTACCGGAAAACTGTACAGTGACAGTAGAACATGGATCCTCAGTAGCCACTAAAGGAGAGTGGTTAGGAATGATGGAATCAGAACTTGTTTGTTGTGCTATGCATCTCGTGGAAGATATCAGTTTAGAAGTATGATCCAGAAGATGTAAATTAGAATGGAATTAAACAATCTTGCCAACTCTTCTTTAGCCCCCTTGATCATCTCCATGACAAAAACTGAAATGCTGGGACATGTATCAATGTTTTACAATTTGCATGGAATTGTAAAGAAGTATCATTACAGATGACAATTAACAAGATGTTCAGGCAATGCCCAGAAAATTTTCATGTTGAGCAGTCCAATTTAATTGGCCTACTACTCGTGTCAAGCCATAAAATTTGTAGCTCATGAAGAACAGCATTTACAAACATAAGAGAAATGCGTGGAAATCTTAATTAGTATTGTTAAGAAATTTGTCTCAATAACTTCGAAAATATAGAAAGGATAATCAACAAAAAAGAATATGCGTGTGTGCTTTACTAGAATTTACCTATAACTATTCTTATGTTACAAAAAAGAATGCCTACGACGAATTGGTAAAGATAACCAAAAGGAAAAAATGTTTTGTTTTATATAAAAAACTGTAACTTTAAAGAAGATATCAGTGTAAGCATACCAAAGTTTTCAGAAGATCACCCCCTAAACCTTCACCATATGCGTCTCAGCCAATGAAGAATGCAGGTCTTCTCGAGATTGAGATCTCCTACTTTGCAGACGCATCTGACTTCTGTGGGATGACCAGAATGCCCCTATACTACTGCTGTCAACCTGCAGCTGCCCTAAATTGTTTGAAGAATAACTATGCACGAAACTACCAGCTGATGGATGAAAGGGAGACTCCATCAGCTGGATGTTGCCACTGTTATCACCAAGACCCTGTCCCAGGCTAAACGATCTACCCTGTGAACCTGCGGCTCTTGGGCTGAGTGGGATCTTTATTCTATCCCCTGCAATACCATAGGTACATAGAATGACTTCAAAGCTCGCTCAATCACAAAGAATTTTCACCAGCAGAGTACACAGGCTACACAAAGACATTCAAAATATCCAAAAGCAGAAACTCAACAATCATTTGTAAAGAATCTGAAACCTAGCTCAGTATCTGCGGAAGTACATGATGCACGTTTGTGACAATTGCAAATGCTACATAACTAGATATAGTTACAGTTTTTCAATTAATATCATTTACGGAGGGACTGTTCAGTACATCAGTTCATAGCCATAGCATCTACCAAAGATTCACTCTAAACATTAATAACACAGATTATTCACTCCAAAGATTCCCAAATCAACTTGCGAAGCATCATACTTTTCCCTATTATAATGACTCACAAAATAATACTAGTATACTACGGAGTATGGTCTCTTTTTTTTTTTTGCTGACTTTATCAGAGTTCAAATAGTAAATTGATTTTTACATAATAACTGTCGTTGAAGTGTCTAGTTATGATTAAGCCTAGTATCCAAGTCATGTCCAAGCTGACAAGAAAAAGAAGTAATCATATGCATGTGCAGTGTTCAAGTGTCAGGCGTGCGATGGTGTTGGAAGAAGCATTATGACACTCCAACATCTCATGGAGGAGCAAAGAAGCATCAACACCGACATGGCTAATGTGTAAAACATAAATTCATTCAGAATTTAACTGAGAATATAAAAACAATACTAAAAAGGAACAAGAGATCATTTCACAATGCAACTCTTACAAAAAATTCCAAGATAAAAGATGAAACATGTCATAATATTTCATATAATAATGAGTCTCACAAAAATAAATGCATAGTGATAATATTTCTAGTTGTCCCAAAAATAAAAAGATCAAATCTAGATTTGCTGTCCTCCTTGATCATCATCTTTGAAAAACATAGCCTCTAGTTCCAGTTCATCAAGTGACAAATTAGCAGCTTCACAATTATACACAAGTTTCTAATGTTGTAGTATAACTTCATAAATACAATAAAAAGCATAAAAAGGAGTTGGCTTTATAACTAAAAAACAAACATTATTATTAGTGCCTTGTAGTAGAAAGCACAAGCAGGGGAATAAGCACAACTAAGACATGCTCCTGTTTTGACAAACCATCGAAGACTAAAAAACACTAAAAGATAAGAAGGAAACAAATCTTAAAGGCCACGACACAATAAGCCACACAGAGGATGTGGCACGAGTTGACAATGAAGCAAACAGCCACCAACAGCGCATTCACTAGAGAAGGAGGAGGGATGAAGGAGAAGACATAACAGAGAACAGAGCACTGCGAAAATGAGAAGAAGGATTTTGTCCCCAAATTGTTTCCATTTTATTACTTAATCAACAAAATCTCAATGGAAAATAAGATAAGATTTTAAATTTAAGTTGACAAGTCAGAAAAAAATGGCATCGCTACAATGTCAGACAGTGTGACATGCCCTTCACATGCGGCATCAGTGTTTTTCAGGAATAGTTTACTACTCAACAAAATAAAAATGATCAGAGACTAGTGAGCAAGTTGTCAACCACAAATCAGAACAGAGAAGATCAGCAGACCTGCATGACAAGAGACGTGAATGCAGGCAGGTGTACAGAAGAGGGTGCCTGCGAGCACTTGGTGTGCCAGAAAACACCAGGCATGACAAAAAAACTGCCATCGAGCAGTGGTCCAAGGGTTGCTTGTTTTTTGTATTGAACAGAAATCAGTGTTGGCTTTGAATGAGGAGGGTTTGAAAACCAATAGAAATCTTCAAAACCAATAGGAATCTTCAGATAAAATAAAAAAGAAACACCATGAAAGCATATGGACTGGAAAACTAAAAATAAGGGGCAAAGATGGTCTTTCATCCCTGTGCTCCAATAGTGGCTGCAATTTTTCATAATATTGGCAGCAAACGTGGACACACAACACAAAAACATGGGGTGATTAACTTCTTGTAGGAACAATCTAGAAAGGTTGGGGCAATGTTCTTCTCAGATAAGGGATGAAGATATTAAAAGTTCTTGAATTTGAGCTAGGCCTAACTCAACTCAAAAAGCTATCTCATAACAATCATACAAGAATTGTCCAAGCTATTGTAAACTATACTCTAGTCATATTACAGTTGATGTAGGATATCAACACATATCTCACACTTAGGATTGACATTTGCAGAATGGATATCGTAGGATTGAATTTTTCTATATTGCCAGGGAAAACCCAAAGGCCAGGAAGATTGCATTGGGAAAGCAGTGGGAACAGGTAGTTAGATTTCTTTTCTGGATAATTAAGCATGGCTCAATATTGGATCCAGGCTCTAATATCGTCTTGAATTCGACCTAAACCTAATTCAACCCCAAAAGCTAATTCATGAGGTGAGGATCGCCTAAGCCTTTATAAGTTCTACTTAGCCATATCTATGATCAATACAGAATTTCAAGGAAAGGTAATTTTGTTTCACATACTAGAACGCTAAGGTGCATAAAGCATAATTGGATTTGCATTACTCTATTTAACCTGAAAAGCAAGAAAACTTAACACAAATATCTATTCTTAACAGTCAATCATAAAGTGCAAACCCCATACACAAGATAATCATACCAAGAATCATATTGTGAAAATCTGATTAAGATAATTCATGCATAAAACAGATTTTGCTTCTGCATGTTTAAGTTGCAGAAATTCCATGCTATTACATTAAATACATTCATGAAGTCATCAGAAATTATCAGTAGCCAAAAATGGGGTGTATAACCTAACAAGGAAGAATGCTACAAGATTCATCTATTTTGTTGCGTTTTCAACTAAGAATGTCGGCTTGTGTCAGAGAGAGGTCAGTGGCAAAAACATGTCGAACACTCCGACACCTCAAGCAGGATGTCAGATTATTAAGAGAAAAAAAGGCATTTTGGTCAAGAGACTGAATTTTCTCTTTACTGGTACCAGATAAAAGAAGAGAATAATTAGCAAAAGGAATCAATAGGTTGTGGCTGTTCTGAAGAAACATTAATTGCTACCTTCTTTGACTTGTACCTGGATGGAATTCGTGCTTAAGAATGAAGGAAAAGAGAACCCATAAAGGGTTCTCATTTGGATGGATATTATACGGACTGGATGTTCAAGAATGGCAGAAGAAGCAATGACCAAAGAAGGAAGAAGAAGAAGAAGATGATCGTGGAACAGGTGTGAAGAAGAGAAAATGATCAAAATCAATGGGAAAATATTTATAAATGTGCTTGCTTCCATGTGTTTATTTGTATTGTAAGTGCAGAAAATGAATTTATTGGATCATCAAAAACTCATATATCAGTTGTGCAATTAGCTTACCAGAATTGATTGGACTCCACCGCGGAAACCGAAATGTAGATGGGATATTAAGGACAGATGCACTGGACCCACTGTTATGCCTGAAAAATGGAAGATATTGTCTCCGGAAAAATCTTGGCATCCAATTGACAACCCACGATAAAGCACAAAGCAGAAGAATAAACGAAAGTATCAAAATGGGAACAAGAAAAGGTATATTCATCTTCATCTGAAGCAAGCCTAAACCACGAAGGTCAAATCTAACAGAATACGCCTTCCCAGATTCCAACAAAGCCACTCCAAGTGTCCAAGTGATACTTCCAGAACCAACAGTTATACTCTTATCAGTAATGTGCAAACCCTCTCTAAGCAATGATGCAATATACGGTGCCCGAAAGCAGTACTGCTCAATAAAGGGCTGAGGAGCAACACTATTCTTTGCAACATCCCATCTCTTCTCACAGAATTCCCTACCCTTCTCCAACACATCCTCAAGCGTGGCCTCTGCACTCAAGTTGAAAAATCTATACACCACAAAAAATCCAGAAATCACATAAAAGTGTCCCGTAGGGCGAGGCAAGTTATCACCAAGAGCACAGGGTTGAATCTCACAATCCAGCCCAGGACTAACATCACTCCATTCAGACAAATTCACAGCAACCTTCGCCAGCGCGCTACACTCCTGCCAATTCGGCACGCCAACAAGAGTCACCGCGGTCTTCAATCCTTCCTTCTTCCCTAACAGATTCTCATTTCCCTCAACCTTAGGACTCTCCCCTCCTTTCTCCAAAGCAGCACAATGCGAGCACGTGTAGCGCTCCTTGTATCCAGACTGCAAGCACGGATGCTTAACCTCCAGATTCCCCTTCACAGCATCCGCAACACTATACCCAAACTTCTTGAAAACACGCGCAACAGACTTATCAAAGGCCTCATTGAGGCCGTAACCAGCAAGAGAATAAGCAGTCAAATGATGGTTTACAGACCCAATCCTAACATACAAACTAGTCTCACTATTGAAATGCTGTAGATTATAACCCTCAAAAGTCACCTGCAGAGAAGAACCGCCCAAATCAAGAGCACCGTAGGTTTCCTTACGGGGCTCAACCCCGAGATTGCCACTGTCATAATTAAGCGCAATCCAGCCAAAGTAAGCTTCCTCAGTGCCGGAAATGATCTTCACCCAAGCCCTCCGACACACAAAAGGCGAACCTTTAAGCACGTTCCACGCATTATCGAGCAGCCACTTGGAGTCATCGAAAGGGAGTCTCCGGACCCCGGCGGTGGCGTAGAGAAACAAGGAAGTGGACCTGTGGGAAGCTTCTGGAATCTGCTTCTGCGCCCATTTTAGAAGCGGTTTGAGCGCGGTTTTCAAACCGGTTACATTGTGAACGAGTTTATCGAGGCCCGGTTCGGTCTCCATCCGGTCGTAGGCGCGGCCACTGGCGGGGTTCTTCCGGAGGCCGTCTTTTAGGGATTGGATAGCGATGGGGAAGTTGGTGGAGTGCGCCTGTTGGACTTGGGCCTTGTAGACGTAGACACGTGTCCCGGTGCTGCCGCAGTCGAGAACGACGTAGTATTTGGGGGAGGCTTGGTGGGAGTAGAAGATGTAGAGAAGGAAAAGGATGAGGAGGAGGAAGGCAATGATCGCGATCGGGGCGAGGCATTTGCGGCGAACCGGGTTGGGGAGCTGGAGCGGTTTGGTCTTGGAGAAACTTGCGTTGATGGGGTCTCGGAGAAGGCCATGTTCCGGGTCGATGCTCCGGTAGGAAGATAGATCCTGGAGGGAGGAAGAGATTCGGAGGTTGTTCTTGGCGCCCTGGAGTTTGGCAAAGACCATGTCTCTGAGACGGTGTTGGATTGGATCTGGTTGGGTCGGGTTTGGGTTATTGGTGCATGGTGGTTGAGTTGAATGAGATCGGAGTGAAGAATTAGTTGTGTCGGGTAGTGTCAGTTTGAAGATTAAACTGCAGTGAAGACGGAAATAGAATATACGCAGATCTCTCTGCACAGAACTGCGTCGTTGGTGAGTGCAAAACACACACCACAACAACCGAAACCGGTTTTTTCTTCCTCTTTCTTTTCTTAGTTTTGGCGTTTCATTTACTTCTTGGGCCCTATGGGCTTAACTGCCAAGGCCCATTTGTATGATCCATTGTGTGGCAGTGGTCTTCTCTTCTGATAGTTTAGGTGACAAAAATGTTGGTTTGTTCTTATCTTGGTATCCTATAAGTTGAAGTTCTGATAACTATGTTGTATTTATTGTGTTGATTAAGTATTTGATGCTGATGTTGAAACAACTTGTTTTGCTTTTTATGGGCATTTTTGGTCTGAAATTAAGGATATTTATGTATGTATATGAAGCTTAAAGCAGACTGAGAAGACAGAGTCAAAGCATTAGTATGTGAAAGAGTAAAACAACGTTTTGATCGAAGGTTTCAACCATTCAGACATCATTGCAATTCCAAGGGACTTTGGGTCTTTCGATAGTGACCTAAATACACCAATTGTAAGTTTATCATTTGGAATTTAAGATAAAACCATCCAAACGATAAAATCCATTTCCAATTTTTGCTTCTTCATTTATTTCCCTTTGTTTTCGACTTTTTCATATTTTAATCAACACTATTTTGAACCAGAAATTATTTTACCTTATCCTTTTCGAGAATTACATTTCCTTTGTTTTTGGAAAATTTTATTCGAGATCTTAGGTGAAATGATAAATTTATATGGTCTATTTTTATTTCTGTTTTTTGTTTATTTTAAATAGCATTGTTGCTGTATTTTTTTTTTCTTTTGAGCTTTGTCGTGTCTTAACAAACCATTCCGTCGCAATGTTTTTAGTAAGATTTCTATATAATTTTATGATTAAATTGATATGTTTTTCTTTTGTGTTAATAGATTTCTTAATTTATTTATATTTTTTAAGACTTTTCATATTTTAATTTAATAGAGATACAGACAGGTAGCGTTGAGTTAAATTTGGAAAAACCCATTACTCAACTCAATAAAAAAAATTAAGATAACATTTGTTTCTACATTTTTTTTTCTATTAGATTTAATTTAACCTAACCCAACTCACCTTTGTTCAAATTAAATTGGATTAGGTCAACTAGGTCACAAATTTTGAAATTTTATTTCGCCAAAATTTATAACTTCAAAAACATTTTTACATTTCTTAATTATTTGGTATTTGAATAATTGAATATTTTAAAACAGACATTTTGTCAATAAAATAATAGAGTAAATTGAATAATGGTTATATCATGATTTTTATTAATATTAATATTATTTTTATCAGATCAGGGTAAATTTCTAGTTTACAATACAAAATATGTTATCAAACTCTTGACAAATTGGATTAGGTTACATTTGATATAATAGTAAAGAAATAACATCTTTCAAACTATATTTTAATTTTCATAAATAATTTTGTTTTCAATTTGTCGTAACTTTGAAATATAATTTCAAAACCTTGTTTTCAAATATTTCTATCTAGATATTTAAAAGGAAATAAAGTAAAAACGATACGATGTTTTGATAATTACTTTCGAAAATGCAAATAAAAACATGAAATGTTTCTTTTCTCTATTTTTCAGTGAGAAAATACAAATACAATAAAAAAAAAATCAATCGTATTTGAAAATAATAAGACAATAATGAAAGGTGGCAAATTAATAATTATAAGTTACCATTTTGATATCGTGTTTTGTCCTAATTTTTTCTATTTGGAAAGTTTGTTGAAACATTATACTTGGTAATGGTTTTATTTTGTTTAATTTAGTTGTACTATTTGGTCCCCGATGATTCGACAATTACCAAATTAATCATTAATGAAGTGTTTAGAAAAGTTTAATAATTAGTGTACGCCCATTAAAGTAAAATACTCATTAAAATGTTATAAATATGTGATACTTTATTTATATTTATTAGGTATTAAGCTTAAATATGTTCTTTTATTAAAAATAATAATTTTTTAAAATTTATTTAAAATTTTAAATACATTTCTTAAATAATACTAAAAAAATATCAAAAATTAATTTAAAATCATAAAATACGTTTAAAACATTAAATAAATTTAACTTTGATTAGAAAAACTAAATTTATATAACTTTCTCTCAAACCAAATGTTGTTTCTTCTTGCATCTTATCATATTTTTTTCTTCCTTATAATTTTCAAATTTTACTTTCCGGAACATACTGAACCAATTTCAGAAATATTTTTACAAAAAAAACTCATCAAGTTTGGAAATATCACCACCCATGTCTATTTCGGATCAAAGTTTCCAGAAGTCTATATTTTGTGATGAAGTGCATAAAGAAATTAAGAAGAAAGTGCCAACAAAATGTGTATAAAGTACATTTCTTTTGTATGGATGAAAAGAAAAACGTGTATAAAGTGTTTCTGTAAAACTAATTGACAAAAAATGTAAAAATGAAATGTATTAATTAAAAAAGCGATAAGTGATTACTTTCGCTTACTTTTAAAAAATATTTATTATAATTGCTTAAATGTTTGAATGTTAAAAATAAATAAAAGTAACATCTTAAAAATTGTTTATTTTGATATGCAACTGTAAATTGCTTATCGTGAAAAGTGATAAAATTTAATGACTTTTGTTTACATAATCACCCTTATCTTTCAAGATTTATTTAGATTAATGTTTGGAAACGATAAAATAACTAATATCCATAAACGAATTATATAACAGGATAAAACGAGAAAAAATGTATAAAAAAAATTAAAAGTTGATTTTAAGTAATACATAGAATATAAATAATTGATAATAGTTATGAAAATTTTTTTACACGTTTGTCGAGAAAAATTTATGACAAAGTGTTACAAACCATTAAAATAATTTGAGTAAAAAATGTTTTGAAAACATTACATTTAAATGATTTCTATCCAATGCATGTTAGTTTAAATATAAAAGTTCAATAGATATATTTATTATGAAAAGAATGATTTAAAAGCTTAGTAGTTGACTGAAAATAATTACTATGAACAATTTATAAAATTGAAAATTATGATAATATTTCTGGAGATTCGTTAAAATAATGTAATTTTCATGTTGTGATATTAGTTTAGTAGAAAACTATTCTGAATTTTATCATAATGGAAATCACTTTTTATTTCTGGATTGCACAATTAAAAAAGACATAATGGAAAAATTTTATATTTAAGATAGTGCACGACGAAGATATGCACCAGAAAGAAAAATTTGCTTTAAACCCCCGATTAGAAATGAGAGTTGCTCCCTCTACCGCTACCGAATATTCCTTGTACCTTTTCATGACAAATTTGTCTCACAGTAAATTTTCACTAACATTAACCTACTTCATTAATTATATTTGATGGTCCCCTCTATAGAAATGCAGCCCCATAACACGAACTTGCACACAGAAATCATCTATCCGTTTCTTTCTTTTTCTTGGCTTGTGAGATTGTGATGGTGGTGTGAGTTTGTGTGTCCTTTGAGATTGTGGTGGTGGTGTGAGTCTGTGTGGTGGTGGGCCATGGTTGGTGGAACGTTGCAAGTGGTGCAAGGAACTGGTGGTGGCAGAGCTCGTGTTTGTGGTGGTGCTTATTGGAGCAGCAGAGGAAGCTTCGTCTCATGTGTGCGAAAAGAGTTATGTTAATTCTTCAATGGATGTAATAATCCGTCGACGGATATGAAGGATTACATAACATTTAATTATTTTAGTTTTTGATTTATAATTTTAGATTATTTTATAATTTTAGGACATCCAGAGAAGTGTTTTTTTTTATTTTAGTATTTTTTATTTTGTATTTTATTTGTAGAAGTCCACGTCTTATTTTTTATTTTATTTTTATATATATTTAATAATGTTATAAATATTAAGATGAAACTGAAACGGATGTCAGCACACCCGTTGACGAATATGCCATATCCGTGAGAGATTTTTAGTATTTAGGTTTTTAAAATAAATTTGATAATGAAACGGATATGCCACATCCGTTGAAGGTGTGAGTTTTTTTTATTAAGTTATTGTAATTGAATATAATTTATAGATTCTTTAAAATTTAATGGTTTTTATAATATTTTGTGTAATTAAATGTAAAATAATTTTCTTTTGTTTAATGAAATAAGGTTTAAACCTTTATTTGGTCCTCATATTTGTGTGTCAATCTCAAGTGGGTCATCATGTTTTTTTTGTCTCAATCGGGTCCTTAAACTTGTTAAAATGAACCAATTAAGTCCTCTCCGTTAAAATATCAGTAACGTTGTTTGCCTGTGCTGACATGGTCACACTTAAAATACTGATATGACAGTATTATATTACGTGAAATTTTTGTAGGTAATGACATGGCATAAAATTTAATTAAAAATGTTAGGGATTAAAAGTCTTCATCGTCTTCCACTCACAGGCTCGTCAACAATGGTTGGTGCTTTTTCTCCACCTCACATCACACCCAAAATCAACTTCTTCTTCTTCTTTTGTCTCACCACTTTCTCTCTCCCATCTCTTCCAACGCTCAAAAGCTGCAATCTTTCTTTGTTTTTTCCTCTTCTACTTCATCTTCCAACTTTTCCAGTCCTTCTCCATTATTTTTCATTCTGCAATCACACCACACTGCAACAAAAACCATTCTGATATCAAAACAAAAAAACCCAAAATTCACGAGACAAAAAACATTGTTATCTTTGAAGAAAAATTGAAATTGGAATTGAATGGTTAAAGGGAACATACCTGCTAAGGTGATTAATCCTAAGAAGAATCAAAAGGCACAAACAAAGAAAAAAGGGGAAGACTTTTTGAAAACCCTAATTCGTTCTCTCTCATCTTGAATTTTGAGAAGAACGTCGAAAAAACCCTCATCCTCCACTTCAACACCGTCTTCTTTTGCCTCTTTTCGTTTTCCTTTATGTTCTTTGAAAATGTTATCCAATACCTTTTCAACACCGGTTTCGGGGACTTCTTGAAACTCTGCGGAAGAGGAAGAATGACCCAGCGAATGCTAGAAAGGAGAAGAACAAATCGCCAATGATGTTGAACAAGCTGTTAGGCAATTCGGCTTCGACGACGAAAATGTCAACGTCATTCATGGCGAGGATGTAGATGAGGTCGGGGTCATTGGGGACGATAACGGAGGCTCGACGACCGTCAACGATGGTTAGTTGGAGGGTGGAAGCATCTTTACTGAACCTGACTCGCTATACTTTACCCTTCTTAACAGCGTTCAAGATCTCGCTGTAGCACCAATTGGTATCTTCGGGGAGGTCGGAAGAGGCTTGGGGTTTGGGTGCTGTGAGAAGGTTCAAGGAGAAAGGTGAGGAGGTTGCGTTGGAGGGGTTTAATTGCCTATTTCTGTAACAGGAATTCTCTTGCCATTTCTATAAAATTTGCAGATTGGTTTATCATCATTCTGTTTCTCTCATGATACATTCTTTTATGCCTTGTTCACTTGAGTGGATTCGAGGGAGAGTAATTGAGGGGATTTGAGAGATTTGAAAATAAATTTTTTTGTTGTTTATTTGAGTCAATTTGGAGGTAAGTGAGAATGAATTTGGAAGTAAAGTTTGTGAGAATTAGTGTAGGATTTGATTGACGTGACAGATTAAAAAAATTTACTTCCAAATCTAATATCATTTACCTCCAAATTTACTCAAATAATCAACAAAAAAATTTATTTTCAAATCCTCTCAAATCCTCTTAATTACTCTCCCTCAAATCCACTCAAGTGAACAAGGCCTTAAGGTAGAAAACCTCTTTGCCTTTTGTTGTGCACATGCTGATGACGCTGAAATTTACCGTCGGCAACCTTATAGAGACGTCGTTGCACAATACGTGAAGGATGAAGACGGTGTAGGATGATGAAGACTTTGAATCCCTTACACATTTCTAATTAAAGTTTGTGCCATCTCAACTCTTCATTTAAAAAAAGAATTCCACATAATATAACATTGTTACATCAGCATCTTACGTGTACACCACGTCATCACATTTTAACACCGTCTGTGATAACTTAACAGAGAGGACTTAATTGGTTTATTTTAACAAGTTTATAGACCTGATTGAGATCGAAAAAAACACGATGACCCACTTGAGATTGACACACAAATACGAGGACCAAATGAGGATTTAAACCATGAAATAATTATTTATTAATTTAATAAAATAATTATTAATTGAATGAAATATAGTTAAGGTGTACGGGTATAAGTTGAATGTATAATATGCGACATCTGTTTCAGTGCCAAACAAATATGTGACATCCGTTTTAGTGCCAAACGGAAATGTGACATCCGTTCTGGCGCTTTGGTCATCTTCTTCACATACACAGCACAGTAAACGCACACACAACACCGGTCCACGATCAAACCACTCCAGCAAACCAAACATACAACACACATTCAAATTAAATTCAAAATATCTAAGCAAAACCAACCTCGAGCAACAAATTTCTCCACCCACGAATGATCACCAACGCACCACCGATGTACCACCACCGCCACACCACCGCAACACAAACACCCACACCACCGCACCACCAACAAATCTCCAACGGATATGGACGACACCAAACATATCTGGATGGATGAGAAAGAAACGATGAGAAAAATGAATCTCACCACCGAAAGAGAGAAGAGACTAAGACGAATGTCACGAGAGAAGAGAGTGAGAGAGAGAGCGGGCATGGGGGGGTGCGGCTGAATGAGAGGAGAGATTAATGATTATTTACGGTTTTAAGGTTAAAGTAAAAAGTAAAAAATTAAAGGATCATTTTGTCATTAAAAAATTTATGGGGAGGTGCAGGGAGTACTAGTGGTGGTGGAGGGAGCAACCTTCATTAGAAATCAGTCCACAAAAACGTAGAATTTAAGCCCAAAATAATAATTTGGTTTATTGGAATAAACTTACTTTAAACCTACTCTTACTAAAAACAATAACCCCACTTCCACATCTTTTTCTCTTTCTAATTTGACCTCTAATGGTGATTTAAATTTATTGTTAAAAACAATTCTGATGAAATCATTTGAAGCTGTAACCCAGTCCAATTTGTGGACAAAATTATCAAAAAATTTAATGTTGATTCTCTCTGAATTCTTGAAAACATTACATATAAAAACAAGAAAGAATAATGAGACAACTTTTTACATACCGTTAATCTGAAGGCTTAGGGGACATGGTGGAGGGGCCTGAAAAAATGTTAATTCTATAAGAATTCTTATCATGAGAAATAACTGCAGCAGCTGCGTGTCTTTCTCTGTATGACGCCCAAGTAACCGCATACAAACCAATAATGATCATAGATCCCCCTACGACGCTGTTGTCATCAATAAAGAAATAAAAACAGTAAGAAACTTATTTCAATAAACTACACAAAAAACCTTACTGAAATGAACTAAAAACAGATTATAAGTATCGTAAACCAATTTCATAAGTTTAAATAAGCTTCGTAAAAACTCTTTCAAACACCACCAGATTAAATGACGACTATGCATAGAAAACAAAGACGTGTTGGTTAATGAAGACAGCTATGCATCTTTTCTGGAAAATAAAGCATATCGTGCTGCTTTTTGGAAATAGCATAAAGAAGTTGAGTTGGCTTCTATAGAATGTAAATTGCACCAATAACTAGGAATAATAGGAGATATACCTTCCCATGTAAATTGGAGTTCCTAGAAAAATTCTGGATAGGAGAGCAGAAGCTCCTGGTTGAAGTGGGTTATAAAGAGCAACCATGGCTGGCCCCAAGATCTTGTTGCACCATGTAATCAGTCCATAATTAAGGGCAGATGCGATAAATCCCTGAACAAACAATGGAAACATCAGTAAGACTCTACATGTTTAGTCACTCTCATTCTATTTTTCCATTGTTGGGCATGATTTTGGCTTTAGAAATCGAAGAAACTGAATTGAGAGAAAATATTTCAGAACTTTGTATGTATTTCATATTCCGACCACACAAACAACGAGATCAGTTTATTTAGGGTACAGAAAAAAAGCCAGTCAGCTTACCACATAAAAAAGAACTTTGCTACTCTAATATTGGCTTGGCAATCATTTGCAGAACAGAATTCTGGTCACCATTTGGAACTTAAACTTTTGGTGTCATCTGAATCCTAATTCATTGGTTCTGTGATTTTTCTTTTTTATTTAATATCTATATATAAACAAATGCAACGAAACCAAAAGAAAAAAAATATTATAGATCTATAAAGAGCACAGCATAATTTTCTCTATATGTGAATTTTTTAATAGTGCCCTCATTTCTATGTATGATGTGTCAAATCAAAGATATAGTCAACTGCATATGACATAGTGTTTATGATATTAATTCGTAAAATATATACAAACACATATTTGAACTACATTGATAAATAGTAAAAGTTCAAACTTTTTAATAAAAAGTAATCTATGGGAAATATTATTGCCCAGTGATAAATGCCACTAGATTTCAGAATAAGCTGGAGGAGTATTATTTGAAGGTCTACTATGAATTCCCAACAAAAACAGGCTCAGCATTCAAATCAGAATCAATAATTCAGGAGTTTGAATCTGATCCAAGATCAGCGTGAATTCTTCATAGTATCAACAGCAAATGCTATTTCAATTTAATAACCAAGGCTTTTGAGTTTTTCAAACAGTATATCCTGGCAGAGTTTCTCTCAGCGTGGAAGAAGAGAAATATAGGTTACAAATAGTGTAAAGTCGCTCAGCAAAATTCAATCCAAAATTAACATAGAAAATTAAGGAAAACTTATAAAACTGCATGCATGAACAACGTCTTTTCATTTTCCTCAAATGCAAACTTGGATGCCTTGATAAAAAAAAATACACAAGTGAGTATGCTTCCATTTGTAAAGCTTCAAAGAGAAGCAAGATAAACTTATCAAGGAAGAAAACTAAATTCTGTTATTATTTGATGAATTTAAGGATACAACAGTTTTTATACACAGTTAGAATACAAGGTTCAGAGTATCCGGACACTAACCAATTGACTTGGCTAAATAACTAGAGAGAGGAAATGGTAACAGTGCTCATGATAGGAGCCTGTGAGCCCTTAACCACATGCTCAAAACATCATTCAATAAAAATAAAATTGGCATTTGAGGTGTTCAAGAATGATACCGCACAAATGACGAATAAAGAAGGTGAACTAAGGTTACCAAAGATAACTAGTAATGGCTCATAATATTGAAAGTTGATTTGAAGTTCTAGCGACTCACCGCATAAATAACAGCAATCGTTTCAGACTGTGTCAATCTCCAGTCAGTTGACTCGTTAGTTGCAAAGAATGATGTAGTTACCATCAGAACAGCTCCAAAGAAGTATGAATATGCCGTGACAGACAGGTTTGCAGGATACTTTTTTAATAGTGGAGCCTGGAAATATTTCACAACAATAATTAACACATTTTTCACATATAACAGAACCTAATACGTAAATTGTTAAAAATTTTAGCAGAGTAAGCAGGGCTAATCTAATCATTAAGAAATTTTAAATGACAACTTGAAGAGCGGCTTTTCAAGCAGTAAATCATTCAATGTGACAGAAAGAATGACAACTTTGGGAAGGCATCCAATAATGAAAAATATTGGTGAAATCACAATATTTTTAATCGAGATGGTGAAAGGGAAGTTTTTATTGAGACTGTTAAAGAAAAACTAGCAGTTCTAGTTGGAGAGCCCAAGATCTCGTAGACACCATAATAGAATTCCATAATTCCAATGTAGGACTCAAGTTCAATAACTTGCAATGGATCCTAAATCTCACAATGTTTCTTACCCTGCCTGTGCACTAGCCCTTTGACTAGTCCTAGGCAAACACTGTAATGGCAGTGTCATCATTGATGTGGCTCACTAGCAAATGAGAGACGTGTTAGAAGGATTTGATACAAATTGATCAGAACTTTGGAGAACCATACTTTACTCCAAAAGGTAGTTGTTGAGGTTAGAGATCCTGAGGCCTTATAAACCCCATACTAGAATCTTGTACTTCAATGTAAGACTAAGTGTCATACCTGGAAACTGGATCCTAACAAGTATCAATCCCATTTTGTTAGAGAGAAGAGCTGCCCACAATTTTTTTTACAAGAGATTGTGGCATGCATGGGTTAGCAAGTTATGGATACCAAATATAAAAGGATTCAACTTGATGATGGTTATAAGACAGCTGTTCAAGGCTCAAGTAGCATGGTTAAACTTCATATGGAGAAATTTGAGGCGGTGGTGATAGCTCTTTTTTTTTTTCTGATATGCATGGTCTAGAAGTCCTAGATTTTATTTTCTGATATGGTTGGCTACACTTGAGTAAACATTGGTTGATTGGGAATTTTCAAGTAAATGGGGAAGAGGGTCAACCTCTGCGGGGACGGGGGAGGTAAAGATATCATTTGATTACACTAAATAAGGAGATATGATATGATTTGATAGAGAAATGTCTAATTAAATATTTTTCATTATTAGATATTGATTTTGTTCCTTAGAATTGTATTTCTTCTTCATTATAAATAAGACTACTCACGTCTGTATAACACACATAATTCATTATTTTCCTTAGTTTTTCTCTTCTTAACAACATGGTATTAGAATGATGCTATCATCTATTACTTGTTTTGCACACTAATCCTTTTGACACTATCCAACATGCAACTTTTCAAACATTTACTTCGGTTAGATATCTCATATCCCATACAAGCTGACTCTATGATATTGAATTAGGTTTAAAGTTCATTTTCTAATATGGTATTGGAGTCTATTCTAGCAAATTTTGTTAGACCTATCGTATCACCTATTATCGCCTGCTATTGAACCACCTAGAAATATCTAGTTCATGTTCAAGATGTCCATTCCTCGACTTAAAGTTCATTTTCTAATAACTTTGAAAGCCTAAATGAATGGTTGAATGAATATTCCTTTCAATAGAGGTGAACTTTGATAGTAATAGCCCAGGGTCTTGCCGCTAGGGAGATTAGTACAAAAAGCACTAGTTGTATAAGTTTCTGTTGACAATATATGCTGCCGTTTCCAAGAAACCCATGGGGTTACCACTTAAAAGAAACAAGGAACACTCAATCACCATTTTTCAAGGACAAGACAAGGCGTTGTAAGCATGACCCTACCACCACCCACATCTTCATAAAAATAAAATTCTATCCACCATTAGTATATTTACAAAATTCTAACAAAATTAATAAGTATTCTTTGTTCTTGTTTATGAAGAATCTAGTCACGTTGTTCTTGTTCGTATCTTACTTTTCCAATAATTCAACCTCATTTTTTGCTTCACTTTTTTTTTCATCACATTACTCTACTATTTTGATTCATTCATTTACTTTCAAAAGCCACTTTTTCAATTGTCATCCAAGATTGATTTTCTTGTTCAAACTCGAGTTTCACATCCGTTTCAAAGTTCTCAACGTAAGGAACCACTTCTCACCTGCAGTCTCCACAACTGTCGTGGTGTAGCTGCAAACAGCTTAATAAGATGTAAACATGTCTACAGGGTTGAAGCAAGTCAAGACAGTATCACTAGCTTAATCCTGAAAATTGGACCAGATCTCTAAACATAAATGGCTAAGAGGATCACTCACAGGTTTTCCAGATGAACCATCTGGTTCACTACATACACTATGATTATTAGAGAATAACGTCATGTGTATAATGCATGGAATTGGCACTTAACAAATAAATATCAGTTAATAGAGATAAGAAATGACAGTGATCACTACCAGTTTTTTTTCTTAATGCTTCCTGTAGTCAACAATCATTTGAAGAATATAAAAAGGAGATGAACCTGAATGGTTAGAAAAGCAGCCATGCACATGCAATTCCCTATGAAGCACAAAACTCCAAGATGAAATTGATCAAATCCGAGATCCAGTAAACCACCAATTAACCATCCAGAAGGCTCTGGTTGACCTTTGGCACTTATTTCACTGTGTGATACAAAGTCTGTTTCTGAATATCCCATCAATGCCGGACCACGATACAAAACCATCAGTACAGCACCTAAAACACAAGAGCAAGTTCCTCCAACCTTGGCCAAACCTTCATATCTTAGCAAGTTCACTCTTTCTGTACTGCATGAATAAGTTTATCAGGTGCACATTACTCTATGTCCTGTTGCATCTTGATTTAATTAATGTATAAATTTCAGTGCAACAATAGCGAGGAATTGTGTGTCCTAGAAAAAGATAAACTGACAAAATACACGTGTAGAAATTGAAGCGAGAGAAACTGACCCCATCATCACAGCCAATAGAAAAGTAAAGACCGGAGTGGCTGGCTGAACCGCAGCAGCATAAGTTGGATTAGTATAGCTTAAGCCAATAAGAAACAAAAGATGGTTGCCAAATATCCTGAACATGAACAAAGAAGCCAAATTACTATTGCATCAATAAAACACTATAATTCACGCATAACCAATACAGAGAATATGTCACTATATCCATAACCTTACCCAGTTAATCCAAGAAAGAAGAATGACATGAGAAGGCGTTTAGTTATCGGTGGCCTTGTACGCCTACAAACCCGACATGATTAGGAGAACGATGCATCAGAAGTAAAGCAATGACGATGAGAAATGGGTATAAAAGAGCGTAGCAAGTTAAAATTTTATTTCTAAAGTTTAAATATAAAGCAGTATAGCACAGTTAAATGAGCAAAGAAAGTACAATAAAATTAGCTGTAATCTAGGCAAAAATTGACCATAAGTATGAGCATTTTCAGAATCAAACTTGAGATGTTGACAAATAAACCTCGATCGTGATAACCCTTGGTTATTAGTTAATTACTGAAACATACTATAAACTATAACTCTAGATGGAAGATAGGACTACATTTTAGGCATACATAACTGTATAATTTGATCAATTAAACACAGATAGACACCACTAATACGGACATTTGGGTGGGGACACCAATAACACACCCTTTATTATTATCAGTATAAATTTATGAAAAATTAAAGTTTTTTGAGTTTCACTTCTTACTAATGAAATTCACGGGTAATTTTGTAGTTTCCAATGAGTTTTGACCAATAGTCGCAAGTGGGTTACAGAGATTATGTTAGAAAATGGTACTGCCGGCTCCCCTCCTAACAATCAAAGAAAGTAGAATTGATGACAGACGTATAAACGGGGGACCAATAGAACACACAACCAATGATAAATGCATTGCATAAAGCACATTGAAAACAAACAACCAAACAATCAATTCACTTCTCCTTTCAGAGCAACGCGAACATTCAGATAGATAGATAGATAGAGATAGATAGATAGATAGATAGATAGAGAGAGAGAAAGGGAGGTACTTTTCACGGATAAAAGCTAGGGGAGCGAGAATAGCGAGGGCAATGATATCGCGGAAGACGCAGAAGACGATTTGGTTGACGCCAACATTAAGGGCAACTTTGGTGATGACGTGATAGCCTCCGTTGAATAACTGCACCATTGCCATGGCAGTGTGGGCCTTCCATATCTCACCCCCTGACACTGCTGCCATTATTATTAGCTTAGATTTGATTAGATTACAATACAAATCTCTCTACAGAAGGCACAGTTGACGTTCAAGATTGGGGTTTGATTGAAATTGAATTGAAAGCGTTGAAAATGGATGCCACAAAAGAAGTAAACTATGTTGCCATTGCTGATGCCAAAGGAAAGACCCCCAATCTCTAACTAATTCTGTTTCTGCCTCTTGGTCGGTCCAAGTGTTTCAACACCATTTTTTCTGTTATTCTTGTCTTTATCAATTTTCCATGACCCAATAGTACAATTTTTATAGTAATAAAAAATTAAAATTAATTATTATAATAATTATCAATTTATTATAATATTTATTATATTGATTATTAAATAAAAATATTATTAAAATTATAAAAACTGTTTTTGAAAAGTAATTACAAAAACAAACTTTTAATTTGTAAAATGTAAAGTTTAAAAAGCAAAAATAAAAGTTAATGAATTTTTAATATTTAATGTAAATAATTTAACTTTAAGGAAAAGATATTAACATAAAATTAAATTTGTAACTGTCTATTTAATAAATTAATAAAATTAAATAAATTAGAATAAAATTAAAGTAGAAGGTACGTGGTATTCATAAACGAGATGAAGTTTAAGGATGGATTACCAAAACTTAAATTTAAATGTTTAAGGAGAAAAAGTTTTGAAAGATTAAATATATGTTTTTAGAGAAAGGAGTTTATAATCTTTTACTGAATTTTCTATACTATATTTTAAAATATATTAAACTTTTTAAATATATTTTAAAATGTCAAAATTAATATAATTTGAAAGTCTAACAATATAGAGAAAAAACAATAAAAAAACCCAATACAATATTTAACTTTACTATACATTTTTTATATGTTTATTAACCTCGTAAATTATTAAAATGTAAACATAAAATCTCTTCTTATCTACTATAAATAGCTACATACTTTACAAATCAAAGTAAAACTAAGAACCCACTAATAATGAACCTAACATACATTGGCTATAGTTTAAATTATCAACAGACACAAAAGTTAAGCAGAAAAGTTAGAGAAGCAGACATCAACTGTATATATGTTATAGCATATCTAGTCTTCAGCTATATTCTTAAGATTTTCTCAAACACATAACTTTTCAAACTTATTCTTAATAAACGTCTTCAAATTGATTACTAGAACTGCTTTTGAAAACTAAAACAACAAAATTAAATCAACACATGCCTTAAAGTTCTTATATGATTTTAATTAATTACACAAACATCTAAAATGTAGGTTACTGGTTTGAGACCAACATATTAAGAAATTTATATTAAAATATGTGGATGTGAAAGCATGTATGTTTTAAATTTTAAATTTGAGTTTTAGAGTAAAATATATTTAATTGTATAATAAAATTAGTCTTTTAAATTATAAAAAATTATAAAAGTAAGCCTTGTGAGATATCACTATTGGAACAAAATTTACACCTAAAATTAAATAACACATAGAATTGCACTATCAGATGCTATAAAATCATTTCCACTGCTCTCATTTATACATTTCATTTAGTTTTATTATTTCCAATTTAAAAACTTTCACCCCTGAAAACAAATTCATTAACGATGTAAATTACGTATAGGTTAGAAGTCAACACAATGACAAATTTCTAAACATAATTTTGTTTTATGATGATTATGTTCAACTATCATTAAAATTTATAGATCGAAAACAAAGAAAATAATAATAATTTTCTGTTCAACTATCATTAAAATTTCTTAAAGTGAAAAACAACAAATAGTAAATCAAGAAACCGTGATTAAAAGTAAAAAATAAGACTACTAAGAGGGTTGTTAAAAACAAAAAATAAAAAAGAAACAACGATGGTGCTATTGTATGTTTCATTTTTCATTTTTTCTTTCCATTTGGTGTGTCGCTTGTCTTCTTTCAACGAAATGTTTTTTCTTCATTTTTTTCTCTTTCCTTTATTCTCTCATTTGTCTACCATTATCTGATCCTTTGTTATTGTTTCATACTGACAAGAAAACATAGATGAAGATGTCAACAAAGAATTCACAAACTCATGCATCAATATGTTGTCATTGTCTGTTTGTCAATCTCTATGACAATGTTTTCGCCTTCCCTTCGTCGCCACCCTCATAAACTCTAGACTCCCCTACATCCCATGGCTGCCTCCTCCGTCTATAAATTGTTCTCCCATCTCCTTTCCATTGTGGATTAGTTTTCTTTCTTAATTTTGGTTTATTTTTTTATTATATTTATTTGATTTTAAACTAGATAGAATATCATTTAAAATACTTATAACAACGATTTTAATCTAAATTGTCATTATAAGTAGAAAATAAAAAAGAAAAATTATCGTTATAAGTATTTTAAAGGTTTAATTATTTAGAACATCCCTATTTTTATATTTCTGTCAAATTTTTTCAATTAGGTTTTTATATTGTAAATATTCTCAATTAGGTTTCTTATTGTGAAAAATTGACAATTTAGACATTATCGTTAATTAGAATGAACGGCGTTAAAAATTGTGATGCATGGCTTGGTGACGTAAGCAAATTTTACTGACGTGACAGAGTTTGGTCCGTGGACTTTTTTTATTTACAGTTTTAAATAAGTTTAATTTAGTCAAAACACAGCTTATTATCATACCCATATTCCTCAAATACCCTTCTTCACTATCAAAACCCTATATCTCCTTCCCTCTGCCTCAACCCTTCTCCTCATTACTACTTCAACCCCCTCACTGCCTCCATTCATCGATCCTTTCTCTCCCCTTCCTCCCTCCGCCAACCGTGCACCGACAACAACTTACCGCTCCGATCCTTTCCCGACCACGACCCCTCTAAGGCCGCCTTCGCCTCCGATGACGTCCCCGTCAATGACGCTGTCAAGAACATGGCCACCCGCATCACCACAATCGAGGACGCACTGCTACTAAAAAACTCTCCCCTCAGGGACGGCTGGGGTGACTGGTTCGACAAGAAAAGTGTGTTTTTCAGGAAAGGTAGAATGTTCAGATCCAACTTTGATTTGTTGAACCCCCTGAAAATCCCTTGCTTCAGAATCCCGACGTTGTCTCGGCACCACTAGGCTCCCCAGGGGAACCCGCACTGTCCAAACGTGGTGGATCCACGAGTTCAAGAAGGTCCCCTTCCCTAGTAACAAGAAAACTGACACAAGCTAATTCTAAAAATGCCAGATTCCCTATATTTTTGGTGCATTATGCAGTCAACAAATCATATCCCTATATTTTCTTATCTCGAACACTGTTACTACAAGAGTTTCTTCTTCACATGGCTCCACACTCAAGCTAGAAATCTCCTAATAACATTTTCATCACACACATCATAAGCATTACAGTTCCAATGTGCCTTCCAATTTTCCTTATTTTCAATTTCACAATAAAACAAATAAAAATGGGCACAATTGTTCTTCCCACACTATGAAGAAGTAAGAGTTACGGTGTTGTCAAAACGAACCATGGTAATGGAAGAATTAACGGAGGAAAAAAGAATAACAAAAGAGGAAGAGGATGGATGCGAGAGAAAAGGAGGGTGGTTTTTTAAAATTTAAAATAGGGTGGTTTTTTAAAATTTAAAATAATTAAATTCCATGTAACTCTACCACATGTCTCACGTTACAAAGTCAGCATCTTACCTCACACAATCTTAACGCCGTTATGACAAAATTAACAGCAAGACTTCAATTGACTCAATTTTACAAAAATAAGGACCTAATTAAGATAAAAAAAATACGAGGACCTAATTGAAAAAATCCTGTAGAAATAGGGATGTTCGAAATGATTAAACCTATTTCAAAGGATGATGATTGTAGTCATCATCAATTACTTCTAACTTATAATGACAATTCTATTAATGACGAGTTGTAAATCATTGTCAAAAACTTCTTTTAATAGTCATTAAAAGCATTTATCTAATAATGTTTAACAAGCTTTGTCCAATTGAGTACTTATTTCTCTTAGATTCTTAAACAAGTAAATAAAATAGTTGAAAAATTTTCATTTCACTAATAAGTTGTTTAATAAGTTATAACTATTACATTTATACAATAAATGAAATATAAAAATAATATATTTATTTATACTATTTTTTTCAAAAAATTTTTAATAATACTAAGAATTGTTACAAATGTTAAAATAACTAAACTCAATTTTTAAGATTGTTACCTCGTATAAGTTCGAATGTTGAACTATTGATATGAAAATGTACATTGACATTTATGATATGTTTGATAATATTATTTTTACTTTGTATATCAAATGGTGATCTTTAGACCATCTAAAGGGAAAAAAACTATAAAGGATACTGATAGTGTAATTGAAAAGGGTATCCAAGCAAGGTAGCTTTGGATCCTAATGACACTTAAGTGAGACTTTGGGGACTATAACTTAATTGGATAGGATATGAAAGACTTAGTACATGTAGGTGCAATACTGATAGACTTCAATAACTCCAAGTGCAATGTTCATTGTCCCAATATGGAATTGATTTTGGAGAAAATTTGTATCCCATAAAAAAGGATTAGTGGTAGGGGAGCATGGAGCTCTTAGGATCCAAAAGCTCCTCATTTCTCCCACAATTAGAAGGACAATCCTTAACAACTCTTTTTAAAGATATGTTCAGTTCTCTTAATAGGTTCACCGTTGTGGCTTGCTTAGTTGGCTTACATACTAAAAAAGCCTTATTCGATGAAGAGAGGAGAATAAAAGAACCTAATGACATGCAACGATAAATGAATAGGAAAAACACTTATGCGAACAAGGTTACACATCTTTGAATGGAGTCAATGCATGGGAGAACGAGAAGAAAAATATGCAATCTTAACTTTAATAATTTTCTAATGAGATGAAACAACTCGAAAATGACAACACATATTGGATTGACAAAAAGAAGAAATAGAAGGAGGTTGAGAATGTTGGAAAATTAAGTCTGAATCTAAATCTCACATTGGATAAAAATGAGAAAATGAAGTAGTATATAAAAGTGAAAACTCATAATTGAATTTCAAGAAAGTCTTAAACATAGAAATTTCTAACACCTTTGGATGACGGGTTTTGAATGAACAATTGAGGAGGTTTTATCTCTTTATCCAAATATAGTTCTCTCTTTCTTAAACTCATGTAAAATTGTGGGTAATTAATTGATAATCGGTGTACGAGTAATGCTCCAACTTTTACAAGTTCTTATGACTCCTTTTTATTGTGGTATTTTTACTTCAATTTTGAATTTACATCTATAGTTAATTCAAGGTTTAATAGGTTCGGAGGTCCCTATATTTGTGGGTTCGTTTCAATTGGGTCCTCCAATTTTGAAAGTGATCAATTTGGTCCCTAATTTAACAAAATTGAGTCAATAATACCCTTTCCGTTAAATGCAATGGATGGCATTAACTTTTTAAACATGTGGTATGTTGAAGCATCCTTCAAATAAAACTGTGCAACCTGCAAATAAAAGGATGCCTCAACATGCCACATGTTTAAAAAGTTAACGCCGTCCATTACATTTAACGGAAATGGTATTATTGACTCAATTTTGTTAAATTAAGGATCAAATTGATCACTTTCAAAATTGGAGGATCCAATTGAAACGAACCCACAAATATAAGGACCTCCGAACCTATTAAACCTTAATTCAATTACACTTTTATTATGTTAAGTTTTGGTGTCATGTTTATTCAAATCATGCAAGTGAGATTTGATCGTAGCATGATAACTTAAAACACATGAATGAGTAACTTATAATATTTTTTTTGTTAATTATTCAAGTTTATGTCGAACATACAAAATGAAAAAAGTAAATAACTTGTAATTATTTTTTTCTTAATTATTCAAGTTGAAGTCAACATGCATAATAAATAACTTATAATTACTTTTTCATTAATTACTTAAATGGAAATCGAACATGTAGAATGCATAATGACTAATTTGTAATAATTTTTTTATTAATTTGAGGTTAAATACCCATATATAATGAATAATCTGTCATTATTTTTTGTTACATAAGTTGAGATTGAACGTGTAGAATGCATGATGAATAACTATAGGCTTGTGCAATCATTAACTTATTTTTTTTTGTGTTACCATGTAATGGACGTTGCTAACTAAAATCATTGCATATTTTCTCGTTGATCTTAGTTTTTATTGACTAAGATTATTGTATATTTCCTCGCTGACTTTAATTTTTCCAAAGTCATTATAACTTTTTTTGTCAACTTTAGTTTTTATTTACTAAGATAATTGCAAATTTGCTCGTTGACCTTATATTTTTTATAGTCATGGTAGATTTCCTAATTAACCATAGTTTTTATTTAATAAGACTGTTGTAGATTTCTTCATGACGTTAGTTTTTATTAACTAAAATCATTGTAGATTTCCCCATCAACCTTAGTTTTTCTAAGGCATTGTAGATTTTCTCATCAAGCTTAATTTTATGAATTAAGACTGTTGTAAATTTTCATGTCAGCCTTAACTAAGACTATTGTAGATTTTTTCGCTGACCTTAGCTTTCTAAGGTTGTTGCAAATCCTCTTAGCCTTATTTGTTACCAACACCATTGTATATTAGCTGTAACTTTTTCTAACTACAATAGTTAAATTTCCTCGGTTTACTTTTAACTAAATAAGATGATTTTAGATTTTTTGTCACACTAGGTATGAATATTAACTCGTATATTTGGTATCGGTTTTGTTGCAACCAAAGCATAAAATGATGCAATGACACTTTTATAATTATCGCAAACATATATATTTCGGTTCAAAAAGAATCAAAGTCTAAATGGGTTTGTGACTTCGGTTTTATAAACAACCAAATTCAAATTTCACTACAAAGTTGACTTTTCAGTTGACTCGTTTTTGAATTAGATTTATTGTTTTGGTTCTCTAAACAACTGAGGTCATAAAGTCTTTATACTTCGATTATGTCGAGAACCGAGACATAAAATAACAAAAAATATTATTTTTTTTATTTTTTTGAGAGGCTTTATGCAACGGTTTTTAATAAAACAAAGGCCATAAAGTCTTTATTGCTTCAATTAATAAAATAACCGAGGTAATAACATGTGTTTCTAAGGTTAAATTTATCGAAGTAACAAAGTCTCTTCCATATTTCTTTTTCATTTTCTCTGCTCTGTCACACCACTCTTTATTTTCTCCTCTCTTCGTCTTCCATTTTTGCAACCATCATCAACATTTCTTTCATTTTTCTTTCATTTTACATTGATTAGTTGATTTTCTTTCGTTTTGATTGATTAGTTTTGTGTACAAGTACTCTTTGGATAGGCGCTTTATGACATTCATTTCGTTTCATTTTTCCACCAAACTCACCTTTAAGGTTAGTTTTGTTTTAGGTTTTTCATGTTTTAGTTTAGTTGTTTGTTTTTCATACATCATATATATCAAAGCATAGGTATATAGGTAAAATTGAGAGTATACTCAAACAAACTTCAAATGACTTGAAAATTTGTTTGAAAGACAAAAAAAAATCATGAAAAACCCCCTTACAAAAAATTTCAGCTCAAAATTCAAAGTCTAACTATTTTAAATATTTTTGCAAAGTTTGAAAAAAGAAAAATAAATTTCCCAAAAATAGAAAATGATATTTTCTGAAAAATCTAGAAGGATTAGATGGCTACGCGAGCTACCACAATATCATAAATTTTTTTCTACCCCAAATCGATATATAATAATGCGAAACTGTTAACCAAAGTGAAAGTTAGGGTCATTGAAAGATCTAGAATCCAAATAACTTTTAAACTTCAGATTCACCCAAAATAAGGGCTCCTGGTATTTTTCCCCTGAAATAGGAGTTTCAAAGAGTGGTAAAAAATAAATTCATTCAAAACTACTAACCATAACTATCAAAATCAAAAATCACAAGTAAATAGTTATATGCAAGACTGTATTTTTGGGTTATGAATACTTGTTTTTATAGGTCTATTTCCATGTTTCTAGATTTATGTGATATGGAATTTTTATAAAAATAGAACGATCACTTTAAAAAAAAACTTTAGACAGCGATTGCAGTAAAATCGAGGTAAAAAGTGGTCTATTTTCTTGATTATGGAACTAACCGAGGCGATAAAGCCTTTAATTAATTAATTTTAAGGGTCTATGACCTCGATTGGAACCAAAATCAAGGAATTAGACCCAAATTTTTTTGTTTACTATTTCGGGTTTTTTGAACCGAGACAAAATTATAACCTTGTTTGCTTCGACTTTTGAACCAAAGCCAAAAGTTGCATCTTTTTACCTCACCAGAATATATCTCAGTTCTGCAACGACTGCTATAACCTCAAAACAACCACTGTCGTATCCCTTGGTTGCACTAGTGTCAGTCTTAGATTTTACTAACTAAGATCATTGGTTTGATGGCGCTTTATTGAAGTGGAGATTTTTGTTGTTGTTGAGTGATTGTCACATATCTCTAGCTTGTAAGTTAGCAAACTGTGTTTCACTTGTGGAGATTAGTATCCTAAAACAATGTCCTTCCAAATAAAATTTTAACCTTTGTCACAAATATCATAGCCAATGGATTAACTTTTATCCAGTTTTGTAGAGTACTCAATGGATTTTACTAGGAACTTCAATTGTTGAGCTAGTTGTGAAAATGGGTCTAGTATGTCAAATTCCTATGTATGGAAGGATCATGAGAAATTGTTGGAATACAGATTCTTGAAAATGAAGTACATGAAAATTAATGAGCTAGTTGTGAAAATGGGTCTAGTATGTCAAATTCCTATGTATGGAAGGATCATGAGAAATTGTTGGAATACAGATTCTTGAAAATGAAGTACATGAAAATTAATGTGCTAGTGATACTTGTTATATATTTTCGCATATGTCATTCAATCTTCTTTAAAAGTTGAGTAGTAGTAGCTTGCTCATTTGACTTTGTAGGCCAATGATCATCTTCGAATGTGACTCCCAAAAAGTATTTCATGTAAGTCTATTGACACTTTTTGTGTTTCCTGTTTAGTAAGACATCTTAAAACAAACAATGAATGTCTTCACTAAAATAAATACCCATCTATTATCATGAATCTAGCAACATTCTTTATGATCATTTTCACGTGCATTGAATCAACAAGTTCCATTCTAATTGTTAAATATCATACATTGGGCTTGTTTGCTACTTGTAGCACCAATACCTCTTGTTATTCAAGTAAGACCCATGATCACTAACCAATTTGAATGTGAGGCTGACATTATAATACATAAGCATGTATAAAAGTTTGAAATACCTAATTAGAAAGGATCTTTACACCTTTACATAACTCAATAACCAAGCTAATTGTGGACCCTTCACTTGGAATTCACCAAAAACTTTCCTAAAGACAAGTTGAAAGTCTTTACTTGCAATGAGACACTTGATGCCCATCCATGTAGTGAGAAGCATTATAGCACCAATGTCTCATACTTAGCTCGAGGATTGTTTGCTCTAAATAAACTTGTTTAATGAAAAAACCATTTGGTCCTTCTAAGATTATCTCTACCCTACTTTCCTTAAGATTTGAGATGTTATTTACTAATAAAATTCATCATGACTCCTCATTTTGTTTTGATGGAGGCGAGTAAGGTGAGTTTTGTATGCTATAAAAATTGATAGCCCATGATAGCTCATTGTGGTTGATACTGCTAGTCATATTTTGATATCCTGTTTCATCTTTTAGTCATCTATTCTACAACATTCTTTTAGCTTTTGCATAACTTGTCTAGTAGACAAATCAATCATCACCATTATTATATAACTTTGGAAATAATATCGCAACTGTCTCACAATGACAACTACTGTCTTTTCTATCTTTTGATATTGGGATTTTATCCCTTGTAATAAGTATAAAAAGTGAGAATTTTTATACCTATTTTGACAATAATAGGTATAAAAGTAAACTTTTTATACTTGATATAGGAATATCAGATATAAAAAATCAACCTTTTTATACCTGTTTTGGAAATAACTGGTATAAAAAGTCAAAAAAAATTTATACCTCCTACTTTTATACTTGCTTGAAAATTAGTATAAAAAGCCTTTTTTAACCGATATAAAAAACTATTTTTGGTATAGTGATGGTTGACAAAATAGATTAGTACTCCCATTTTATTTTTTATACCAAAATCGTGCTAATGGTATGGTTAACCACTATGATGTAAAGTTGCAAATGATTGTCCATCTTGAGTTTTAACTAGATAAAGGAATGAGTCAAGTATTACTTTATTTTTTTTAAATGTCTCTTCACACTCCTCTGTCAAAGAAAATTTCACATTCTATCAAGACACTGAAAATATGAAGCATATTCATGCTGGATGATCACACGTTTATCCCGACTTGTTTTGATTCTCTTTTATTTGAGTATAGATCTTAAAATATTTTCCACATACACTCCCCCTCCAAGCGGAAGCATTCACGACGACTCTGATACCACTTGTAGGGAAGTTCAACATACACACATAGATCTCCACACTAGTAAGATATTCTTCGCTTTGGCCTAAGCTCTCACGGATCTCTTACCAATGGAGGTACCTTATATGTATATAAACTCATGTCCATATCTTATTTTATCTAATGTGAGACTTTATTTGTACCTAACAATCCTCCTCTCAAACAAAGGACTATAATTCTCCTACCTCCCCTACAATGGAAGTCTTTTTTTGTTATCTTTGAGTACACCATGGTCAACACTAAGCATCTCTTTTCCCTCTTTCACGATCCATGGTCACACAACACTGAGTATCTCTTGCTCTGCACCTCTCATGATTCATCTAACTATTTATCACTAGCCACCTGCCAGATCTTCAGACTTAAATTCCAAACAACAACATCACTTAATAACAATAGTTGTAGATAGTCCTGACAATTTTTTATCCAAACACTTGAGAACAATAGTTGGTGATTTTTATCATGAAAAATATTTTATCCTCGTCTATAAAATATACTTGGATTTGATTATACTCTCAATATGCATCTATAAAACTTGGTAGATTGTATCCAAAACATTATCTACTAAATTGTATATGCGCGACTATGAATGCGAATAAATTGGACAAATATTGTTTTGATCAGTAGAATTCCCACGCATATACATCATTTATCACTTGCTTTCTTCACCATTATAATGTTAGCCAACCGTTTTAGAGAAAAAGAATTTCTTGAATATGTTCAAGAGCAAGGAGATTGGATGTTATTTTGTTGCGACCTTTCTTTTTTCTTGATTGAACTTTCTTCTCTTTTGAATGATGGGCTTAGTTCGGGAATGTACACCAAACCATGACAAGGATCAATATCTAATTTAAATTTTATCTCCACTAACTTCGATTTTCCTTAACATTGTTTATATGCTACAATATGCTATTCTGGAACATAATACAAGGATCAAGATCTAATCGAAAGTTTATTAACATTAAGTCAAAACCTCCTGGACCGAGCTGCCAAATTATTAGAAACAAGAGTATATGACAATTTTATAGACTTTTTTTTTCGAATAAAACTCCTTTTGAAAAGAAAACAAAACTTGCACAAATAAATTCAGTATCAAATAATTACGTGCCAACCTATTTTCTGCATCAGACTAAAAACATACTCATAAAGCTGATTTTGGAGGCACAATGGTTTTCTGACAAGATAAAACAGGTCGGAATTCGAAGTATATATAAAATTAATTTAAAATATTATATAAACTATTAAAGCATATTAATTTATATTATTAAACTGTTTGTATTATTATATTTAATTTAACAATTATTAATTAATTTTTATCAGTTTACATAAACTTTAAAAATTAATCATTATTAAATTAAACTGATGTTAAAAAATAATAAACATAAAGTATTAATATTAAATTTAAGTTTTTAACTTGAATTATTAGTAAAAAATTAATATTTTCTTATTATTTTTAATGGTATAGTACAACTAAATATTTATTATTATTATTAATTGAAAAAAATCGTAAATGACAATTATTATTAATTAAAATTTATTATTGTTAGCAACAGTATAAATTTAGCATTAATTAGAAAAAATAGTACATTCATTAATATATATTCATAAATATATTAAAAAAGTGAAATTATAAATTTATATTGTTATCAACAGAAAATTCATTTTGAAAATAATTTATTCGGAAAAATAATTCTAAATTTATATTTCTTTTTCTATGAATATAAGTGGACAGGGATTCTTCGTGAGCTCAACTCATCTAACTGAATTTAAATATGCTAGAGCATTGGATTAATTGAATTTACTTTGACTAACCCAATTAAATTTTAGTTACAATAAGATTTAACGAGTTCTTAGTTGGATTAATCTTATTCAACCATACCTACAATTAGTAATAAAACAATTGATATTGTAATTCAAAAAATGTGCAATGCTATCTACGACGGACAATCCACTTAAAAAGAAATAGGCAACAGAATAGTCTAAAAAATTTCGCTGGAGTTCGTGGAAACGGATCATCACAGGTGTTATGATAATGCACACATCTAACGACTCGATTTGAGAGAAGAATAATCGATGAACTTGTTGATATCGATCACTCCGAAATGAAAATTGAAGCAAAATAATGGAATATGAAAGCGCAATCAGTTGCAGCACATGTTGGATATTGAAATGCATAAAAAAAAAAGTGAGTGAGATGGAGAAGAACCTTTCGTGGATGTAAGCGATGGGAGCGAGAATGAGGAAGGCGATGAGATCGCGGAAGACGCAGTAGACAATTTGGTTGATCCCAACGTCAAGAGCCAATTTGGAGATAACGTGATAGCCTCCGCTCAATACCTGCACCATCACCAGCGACGTGTGTGCTTTCCATATTTTACTCCCTGAAACTGTTTCCATTATGACAAAATTCTGGGTTTGAAACTCCGTCGATGCACAAATATCTATAAATAATAAACTAATTAATTAAATAATTTAAGTAAAAGTAAATAGGATTGTCATTTCTGATTATGAGCCGGCTGAAACATAACTCAGTTCCGTGTCTGCGCGGTTGAACCAACTATTCTTTTAACAACTTTTCTTTATCAGTATATTAAAATTATAGGGTTCAAATTACGTGAAAATAATAAAATTAAAAAATATAGTTGTTTTGACCAAAAATCGTTAAAAATAAATTAACTTAAACCGATACGATATGCATTCATAATGACCAAAAGGATATTTTTAATTTAATGAATATATGTTGACAATATATATGCATTTTAATTACACATTTATTGACGAGGTTAAGTATAATAGTATCTAATATAATGTATATACATATTCTGTTGTTAGGAATATTAATTTGATTTTTTTTTAATAATCGAAAGATGAGAATAAAATTAGAAGTGATTTTTTTTATTCAAAGTTACTTTTAAAATACACTTGTTTTATTTTTATTATGTGATTTCATTTGTTTATACTTTAAATTATTTTTTATTTAAATTTATTTTAAGAATTAATTTTAGTTAGTCTTATTTACAATTTGAAAAATATAAATCAAGCATATTAATGGACATCCGTAAGTTTCAGTTAATATAAAAAAATGTTGATACTTAATAAATAATAAATAACGAGATGAACTTTTTATTGAATGAGCAACGTAAATGGAAATATAATTAATGCTAATAAGTGTAGTGCCCACGAGCCTAACTTTTGTTGACTATTATTTAAATTTATTTATATATAGAAATAATTATTTTTTTCAGTTGACTACTAATATATTTATATATGATTTTTCTTTTACTTTATAGTTGTTCTTACAGGTTTGATTTTATAAAACTATTTATTAGAACAGTTGAAGTTTCAAATCTAATCTTGTTATTTTCGATTCCCAGTCTTCATGAATAAAATTCGTAGTCAAAACAGAAAAGAAACTTACGATAAGAGAATAACAAAAATGGGTGACACAATAATAAAAGCCTTTCCAAACTCAGTTCGCAGGGAGTTGCTCCCTCCACCCCCACACATCTCTTCCTTCATCTCCCTAATATTCAAAAATACCAATTATATCTTTCTAAAATGACAATTATATCCTCAAAAGTTAAAATTTTTTATTTTTATTATTTTAATATTTTAATTTATTTAAAACTTCTGATTTACTTCCCTGCACATCTTTCTCTCTTCCATTTCCGTTTACCTTTCTCTCTTCCGTTAAGCTTCTTCTCCATTTCTCCATTTCTCCATTTCTCCATTTCTCATTTTCTCTTCAAGCCTCATCAACCTTTTACTTCTATTTCTCCATTTCTTTCTTCTTCATCTATAACAAATTCATATTTTAACAAAATTATTACGTTTAAAAACTAACCATATATAACATTTAAAATTATAAATTTAAATATAAATTACTGTAAATAAAATAAACAAATAAAATAAAAACAAAACGTAAAAGGAACACTGCCTCTGGACGGATGACATCCTTCAACGGATGTCAACATCCGTTTAAGGCAAAACGGATGTCGACATCCGTTTCGCCTTAAACGGATGTCGACATCCGTTTCGCCTTAAACGGATGTTGACATTCGTTGAAGGATGTCATCCGTCCAGAGGCAGTGTTCCTTTTACATTTCGTTTTTATTTTACTACGTTTTGCGGCTCATGCAAGGATTATAGCTTGGATATTAAAAGGATTATTGGAAGTATGAGAAGAGTTTAGGGTTTAGGATTATAGGAAGGATTATGATTACGTACCTGGAGAGGAACCACGACAAGGACACTACACCACAAACGCACTGCACCGAGAACAAGAGAAAGATTGCTTAAAAATATGTTATCAGTGAAATATGTTATAAATGAATAAAATTAAAAAACAATAATTTTAAAAATAAAATTTTACTGAGGGGCAAAATAGTAAAGGAAAGATGGAGGAAGGGGCAAAAAAATAAAGGGAAGGTGGAGAAAGAGATGTGTGGGGGTGGAGGGAGCAACTCCCCAGTTCGCATGGCATGTTAAAAGATCAAAGCCCAAACACTAATACAGAGTCTCGCAATTTTCATGAGTAAAATAATTGTGGCTTTTGCTTTCTGCAGTCTATCATTTTCTTCCTGCACCTTATCATTTTATTCCTGGAAAAGTATGTCGAGAAAAGTTATTCTGAAATAGTTGAGTGGGAAACAAAATCCGGAAAACTGTTTCCAGTAGAGCAAATTACTATACCAGAATGATGCATCCGGAAGTGATTTATAAAGGATTCGAAAATGAATTCCGTAAAATACGACACCACCGTCGCTACCCTCTACTCTGATAGACAAATTCGTATGCAAGTTGGCCGCTGGCCGTTGGCCTCTTCTCCGTTGCAAAAAGTTCAACTCAAACTTCGAGGAGATGCATCTGCCACCGTCAAAACTAGGAGGAGATTCACGTTGCAACTGCAGGATTAAGATTAAATTGTTAGAAAATTAGGGTTAAAGTAAAAAATTTTAAGAAGTCATTTGTGATATTTCACATGTTTGATGGGTTACATGAAGAAAACAAAAGATTGGATGTCCGAAGAAATACCCAATAATTGTGTATGAAATTTAAAAATTGGGCCATTATGATCATATGGAAAATAAGGATGGTTTTGACAGAATTCTAAAATCTGGTAAAGCGTGGTAAGAATGACTTTTTAAATTTGGTAAGTATGAAGTGAATTTTGAAATTCAGTATTGTATGTGAGATTTGATGAGATGTTTATGGCCAATTTTTTTTTATGTTTGTTTAAAAAATCATAACACTGTTTTAGAGTGATATGTGAAAACCAATTTGGTGCTTAATGGGAAAAAAGTCATTTCATTGTCCTAGGCCATAGATTGAAGTGAATTCGAGTAAGGTCGAATATATTTATAAACTCTCCATCTAACAATGTCAAAGGAGTGAGAAACTTTTTAAGTCATGTTGGTTTGATAAGAACCTAATATAAGTTATTTTGATATCAATTTGACATTTGTTTTATTTTGATTTTGTTAAATATTTGTAGAAATCGCTTCAATTTTACTTATTTTTGTAAATTCTGATGAACATAAAGAGTCAAAGGAGAAAAATGAAAAAAATAAAGAAATTTTGGCAAACTGACTTTGGTATGGCTTAATTGTGATACTTAAGGCCTAAGCCACATGAAGAAACCTATCTTGGAGGAAAACTTCAAACATCGGACCTGAGCTAAAGCCATAAAGAATCCCTTTTCTAGAAGTTATCTCAGGAGTTACAACATAAGAATGTGATGCCTAAGTGATAAAGGAACCCCACATTGAAAAGAAATCTTGACTGTTGAAGCCATGATGTCATCGCTAAAGCCACATCTTGGAATGTTTATAAAAAGAGAGTTTGCTCCTTTGTTTAAGTAGGGACTTCTAAACAAATTTTGTAAAGAGACTTTAGAGAGTTTTTCATACACTTCCTCTGTACTTTAAAGAACATCATTAATGATAGGAAAGGATGTCTCTTTTTGATATTGAATTCTTATCATCCATCATGAGGAGCTAAATATCATAAGTGTTAAAGTGAGATGTAACCCTTTAAAAATCTCTTGTAATTGGTAATGTTTTACATTTGAAGAGAACTTTCAAGACATGAATAATTGCATATTTGTAAATAATAATTTATCAATACAATAAAGGGATATAGTAATTAAATCTAGCTTCAACACGTTTTTATTATATTGAAACCACCAATTTAGTAAAAATTGTTTTTAACACCTTTATATTATATTAAATCAACAATTTTATGTGTCAATTTGTTTTTTATTCGTCTTATACAACCCAATCACTATTTTTTTAAAGTCAAACATGTCCAAACATCATATATTGTATCAAATTCTTATGAATACGATACTTGTTGTATTACAAACTATCTATTATACTTATTAAAAAATTGATTATATTAAAGTATTAACAATATCATCAATCAAAAGATGAATTAGTAATATCTCTTTTTAAATATGATAATAGGTTGTTAATTTTCTTTCAATATATATATAAAAGTTCACAACATAACTTTTGCAATGATTGTTTTTGAAAGTTAATCTCCAATTTCTAGATTATAATTCTTCAAAAGATTGATGTAGATGTTAACCAAATATAAAGAATATCTATGAAATCAATGGAGTAGATTGTATATACCACTAGCAAAATATATCCTCAATATCATTAATATATTGATATTCCTTTAATTGATTTGAGAGGGAAATTTCCAATGTATTAATTACACGGTAGTTCCAGCTTGCAAATGGATTCTCAACTCAATGCTGACATGAAGATATGAAAATTTAAAACCTAAAAAACAATTTGATATTTTATGATAAGTTTTCCACTCAGTATTTGCTAATAACGGGATTATGGTTCCTATCATCTTACAACTTATTCTTGTGGACAAAATGCTCTAATTATATGAAATTGTGATAAATCACGAAATAATGACAACGAATCAAGTTGGACATAAATAGTGTCTATCATCTTGACCTGGAAAAAAAAATTCACCCACTATCCGTACGTATAACTGTTTAAAAAATACTTGTAGATAGTTGTGGATATTCGTGAATATTTGCAAATATTTGAAAAAATATATATTTATAAATTATTAAAATAAAATTTAAATAAAATTACAAAAAATATATAAAATATAATATAAATTAAATTAAATATAAATTAAAAATTAATTTTAATTAAATTTAACCTTATAAAATATAAATTAATTTTAATTTTAATTAAATTTAACCTTATAAAATATAAATTAATTTTAATTCACTAGTGCAAAAAAGGTTTTTTATACCTCTTAAAAAAGGCTTTTTATACCTATTTTTGAGTAGGTATATAAATAGGGGGTATAGAAAGTTTTCGATTTTTTATACTTGTTATAGAATCGGTGTAGAAAGTTTTACTTTTATACCTGTTCTATTTATAATAGGTATAAAAGTCTGATATTTACACTAGAGAAAAAAACTTTTTTTTATACCTGCTAGTGCTAGAATAGGTATAAAAATCTCACTTTTATACCTGTTGGTATTATAACCGGTGTGAAAAACAAGACTTTTTATATCTGATATTGATTTAACCGGTGTAAAAAATGACATTTTTTTTAAAATATTTGATTTGTATGTACTACTATCCATATTCAGACCTACATAAAATTCAATCCTAGAATACAGTTTAAATAATCAATAACGAGTAAAATAATCAATATTATTTCAATTGATAACACATCAAAATATAATATTTACCTAACAAAGTTCCTAAATATATTTACCTAACATAGTTACTTAATATAGTTACAAATTAAATAGTTCCTAAATTCAAAATGCAATATCGAAATATCTAATCATTTACAAATGATTAAAAAAAAAATGCAGTCAACTGCTCCGAACATCCTTTATAACATGTTGCTCCAGTAAAAATGTGTCATCAAATATCTACACAATGAATACGTTGAGTCAAGTTATAATATTAATGGCTTAATATCTTAATTATAATATTAATGGCTTAATAATAACAAGTACTAGAAACTTTTGTGCACCTGCATGGAAACTGGAAAATCATCAGCAAAATCAAGGGGAAGAAAAGTTCTTCTTGTTTCTTCGTAAATGATACCCTGTCCTGTGCTCATGTCCAACTTTTTATTAGTATAATGGGAACAGAAAGTTAACATGAACCATAAAATTTAAAAATCTTCACAAGCATAAATAAAGAGACAATTACCTGTTTCGTTAATTCGCTTAAAAATCTCTCTAATTATATATTAATTTCATTGATAAAAAAATAAAAGTAATTAATTATAGTAAGAACATTGAGCGAATGTAATTATACATAGTTAACTTATATAACTTTTTTTAGTATAATTTTAAGAATTATCTTATTTATGTTAAAATATATTATCTATTTGAATTTCAAATTATTTTTTCCTTATAGGAAAAAGGTCTAAAATTGCTCTCCACTTTTTCTTCATCATACTTAACGAAAGACTTGGGATAAAATCGGCACAAAGAAAATACAAAATGAAGAATCCTTTTGGATTAAACTCCTTATTATCTCTACACCATTTCATTCATACAAGGACAAAATAAGTAATTGTAGCTCTACTTGCTTTTTATATAACAACTTTTGCATAATAGTGTTTGATAACTTGCACATATTTTATATATAAAACTTGATTAACTAAGATGAGAAACTAAGAATATAATGAACTAAAGTTGAAGTTTAAATTTGAATAAGGTATAATGCTTGAAATAGAACTTCTCACGTCTTTCCAATAAATGGTCTCATACTTGGTTCTCCTTGACCATTCTGAAGAGCTAATGCACTTTTGCGTTAGTCCAGACCACCAAACTGTTCATGATAGCAGGGACAATATTTAAGATTATTGCTTTCATGGTTTAAGTTGTGGATCCATGGTAGCTAAAAAAATTATAGGCAAACACAACTACATATATGGTCAATTTTTTTAAAGCATTAAAATATGTAGTTGCAAGATAAATGGCATTTTTCTTGAAAGTTTATATGCTTTCTTGTTAACAATGCATGGTGATTGGACATTTGTACATAGTACCATAGCAACCTCTGCTCTCATATAATGCTAGGAGACCATATAGAGAATTGCTTGTTTTTATAATAAAAAAGAATCTAGCCTATGTTCTACTCATCAGGGCCAAAGTGACGAATACTAATTATCCTTTCTTTCTTGTTTTTATTTGTGGCCATGTGTCCCAAGACTAAGATAACATGCAGATTTAATGTTCATAGTAATTTATCATTTAGCCAATAATGCAAAGGACAGAGGATATTAATACATGAGTTTTGGCAGAAATACTTGCATATTTTCTTTAGGCTTACCAGAAAACTCTTGAGTGTGCAGGGCAAATGATGAAAACTCTTTGGAGTTAGATTTTGGAGCTATTGATTTCACCTGTAACACCCAAATAATTTAAAGGGTATTACTGATAGTAGAGACTAAATTAATTTGATACCTCATATAAACAATCAAACTTTATTTCAATTACTCCAAAGTACAATACCAAACTTACAAACTTTAAACAATATAGTCTTCACCGTTGACATTTCAACTTTTAAATTTTACACAACATAATCTTCCCAATACAAATTTATTTTTTTTACAAAAATCCCTGAAAGGTTTTCCCCGCATCTCTTTCATCTCTAAGCTTTTTCAACCACATCTGCAACATTATCTAATCACATATAACATGAGTTATATGATCATAGCACAAACAAATAAGGGTAAGCCAACCATATCAAATCAATCATTAAATTTGTAATAAGAATAGTTCAATCATTTATTTCTACAATTACTCAAATATCATTACCCCGATGTCATTAATTCATCATTATCAAAATCATCTTCCTCAATTTCATAAACCTTACAATTTATACTATGCTTACTCACGAAGCCTTATGGTCAGACCGCTCTCTGCCTGCTTCCTTAAGCCTCACCTGTATACTATGTCTTACTCTCTGAAGCCTTATGGTCAGACCGCTCTCTGCCTGCTTCTATAAAACTTATGAACCACATATTTATGTCAAAGCCTTATGGTCAGACCACTTGCTGCCTGCTTTCATTAACCTCAGGTGTTACTTTGCTCATACCAAGCTCTCATGGTATAACCGAACATATTACTTCCCGTAGGAAACATCATTTCATAAGCAATAATTTCTTATATCCACTCCAACATTTCATCACATCAACATTTCATACTCTCTTATCCACTCCAACATTTCATCAAATCAACAATTCATAACTTCTTCTCCACATAACTCAATTATGTTCATTCTCTAATCATAATTTGACAATAACTTATTTTGGTGTCAATAAATTAAACATATCGCCAGTTATCATACTTCATATTATAAACTCATTTTTTGACCATAACGAGTATAACTCAACATATTTTCACCAATCAAAGATTCATAGATCAGCCAAAACATTTCATCATATCTTAGCCACTACGTATTAAAGTCTGAGCTCAATGTAACGATAAATAAAATATACATGAAGTTTTTACCATGATAACTTTATACATCTCCAATTAACTTATTTTATTTTAATTTCATCCTATTAGAGATCTTTCTTTACCCCAATTGGTCACCGGAGAGGACCCAGATGTCTGAACGCATCAAACTCACCTTCGACGCCAACACATATGACTAGTCACAACTGACTGGACCAGGCCAGGGCTGCTCTATGATCAGGGATGTGCCAACTCAGGTTTTTAAGGTTCCTCTATCCTACCAACAAAGGGAGGCCTTCAATAATTAACAATTTATTTACTTAAATTATCTACCTTGTTCTCTTATGCCTAATTTTAATATTTTTACTTCCTCTTACAACAACCTCAAATAGTATCACTACATCTATTTAATACTTATTTCCAAGTTATTACAGAATCCTTACTCCAGACCTTCCAACAAGATCAATTTCAGCCAAGAAACTAATTCATGATAGAATTCATACAAGATAACTATAAACAATTAACCATAATAAGATATTACTATAAATGGTCATAGAAGAATACAATATTTGACAATCATAAGAATAATCTTAATATAAAAATTCATGGGAAACAAGAAGTTGAATCTGGCAGAGCCGGTTAGACAACTTCTAATCCATCCAAAAATACAATATAATTAAGTAACAAGAGCAACACATGTCTGGGGAAATAAGAAGTTGAATCTGGCAGAGCCGGTTAGACAACTTCTAATCCTTCCAAAAATGCAATAAAATAAATAAGTAAAGCAATAAATAGTTTGGGGAAACAAGAAGCTGAATCTGGCAGAGCCGGTTAGACAACTTCTAATCCTTCCAAAAGTGCAATAAAATAAATAACTGAAGCAATAGAAAGTTTGGGGAAACAAGAAATTGAATCTGGCAGAGCCGGTTAGACAATTTCTAATCCTTCCAAAATACAATAAAAATAAATAAGGAAAACAATAGAATTTTGGGGAAACAAGAAATTGAATCTGGCAGAGTCGGTTAGACAATTTCTAATCCTTCCAAAATACAATAAAAATAAATAAGGAAAACAATAGAATGTTTGGGGAAACAAGAAATTGAATCTGGCAGAGCCGGTTAGACAATTTCTAATCCTTCCAAAATACAAAAATAAACAACTAATAACATACAAGTGGCATAACATAATCAACATTACATTTTACAACTATCACACTTGGATATCAACACAAAAGCATACTCTCATTTAAAATTTAAGATCATACAGAAACAAAATACTCCATATTCAAGATATAAGATCAGAAAAAGCAAAATATAGCATATTCAAGACTCAAGATAATACAAAAGGAAATACTCAAAGTTAGCTCCCCTTACCTCTATTACAGACTTAATCCCCTCGCTCTCTGAAAACTTCCAGAATATCTCCTTTGCAAAATTTGAAATTCTTCCAACTCTTTTCTCTCAAAAATTTTCTAAGTTCTTTGGTGTAAATTTTCAGCCTCCCCCCTTGGCTATTTATAGTAAAAAAATTTACTATTCATTTTTACTATTCATTTTAACTATTCATTTTTTTTTATTCATTTTACTATTACAAAAATAATTTTTTATTTGCAATTTGATAAATTCTGATCTCAAAGCTACGTGGAACACTTATCCTTTCCAAATATTTTTTTTTTTTTTTTTACTTTTCACGTTTTACTATTCACTTTTTACTATTCACAATTTACTATTCACTTTTTTTTTTATCTAGTATTTTAACTTACAAATATTTTCAAGGATCTTACAATCTCCCCAACAACAATTATTTTCGTCCTCGAAAATTATTTATTTAAACAAAGACTATCTAACAAAAGATTACTTACAAAAGAGATATGGATATTCCTTTATCATAAATTCTTCCAATTCCCAAGTCATTTCCTGTGTGTCTTCATTCCAAAGTACTTTTACTGTGCGAATATCTTTCCCTCTTAGCTTTTTCATTTGAACATCTAGTATACGCACTGGTCCAACTTCCATTGTTAAATTTTCCTTGACCTGAATTTCATCAACTTCTAACACATGCTTTGGATCTGGAATATACTTCCTCAGTTGGGATACATGAAAAACGTTATGCAAATTTGCCAATCCAGGTGGTAATGCTACCTCATAAGCCACTGGCCCAATCTTTTTGAGAATTTGATATGGTCCGAGAAATTTTGGTGTCAGTTTCCTCATCTTGATAGCTCTCCCGACTCCTGTAGTTGGTGTTACTCGTAAGAATACATGATCTCCTTCTTCAAATTCTAACGGTCTTCTTCTTTTGTCGGCATATGACTTTTGTCTACTTTGAGTTGCTTTCATCCGATCTTGGATTAATTTTATTTTTTCTGTGGTTTGCTGTAATAGCTCGGGTCCCACTGTTAGTGCTTCCCCATCTTGAAACCAACACAACGGGGTTCTACATCTTCTTCCATATAAAGCTTCATATGGTGGCATACCAATACTGGAATGATAACTGTTGTTGTAAGTAAATTCTACTAATGGTAGTATCTCATTCCAACTTCCAAGATGATCTAATACACAAGTTCTTAGCAAATCCTCAAAAGACTGAATAGTCCTTTCTGTTTGACCATCAGTCTGAGGGTGATAAGCCGAACTCATCCTCAACTGCGTTCCCAGAGCCTTCTGTAGCGTCTGCCAAAACCTTGAAGTAAACCTTGGATCTCTGTCTGACACAATGCTTGTAGGTATTCCATGCAACCTCACTACTTCCCTGATGTATAACTCCGTCAGCTTTTCTAGAGACATACGTTGATTAATGGGCAAAAAGTGAGCGCTCTTGGTTAGTCTATCAACGATAACCCAGATAGAATCGTGACCTTTTGATGATTTTGGTAAATGTGTTACAAAGTCCATCGAGATACTGTCCCACTTCCATTGAGGAATGTCTAACTGTCGTAACATCCCTCCCGGTTTTTGATGCTCCACTTTTGCCTTCTGACACACCAAGCAGGCTGCTACAAACTCGGCCACATCCCTCTTCATTCCATTCCACCAAAATGACTCTTTCAGGTCCTTATACATCTTAGTCATACCTGGATATATGCTAAGACGACTTTTATGGCCTTCGTCTAAAATTAAATGTTTTAATTCACTCTTTGCAGGTATACACACTCTGTTCTTAAATCGAAGGATGCCATCTTTACTTAGAACGAAGTCCTTAGCTTGATCGGTGTCCAACAACCTGATCTTTTGCTGCAACTCTTGATCCATCGACTGCTCAACCTTCACTTGTTCTAAGAAGTCACTAGTGATTACTAAATGACCACACCATATATGATCTGGGGTTAACTGCAACCCCAAGTTCATATCACGTAACTTTTCTAACAGTTCTAATTCATTCACCATCATTGTTGTTATTTGAGCTTGTCTCCTACTCAATGCATCTGCCACCACATTGGCTTTTCCTGGGTGATATAAAAGCTCGAAATCATAGTCCTTCATATATTCCATCCATCTTCTTTGTCGCATGTTCAGCTCCTTTTGATCGAACAAATACTTTAGACTCTTATGGTCACTAAAAACTTGGAAACTTGCCCCATAGAGGTAGTGTCTCCATGTCTTTAATGCAAATACTACTGCTGCAAGTTCTATGTCATGCGTTGGGTAGTTCTTCTCATGCGCCTTTAGCTGCCTAGATGCATAAGCTACAGGTCTCCTTCCTTGCATTAGGACGCACCCCAATCCTTGATATGACACATCGCAGTACACCTCAAAAGATTTGCTAGAGTCTGGAATGATTAATACTGGTGCTGACGTTAGTCGTTGCTTCATATCCTCAAAACTGGCTTCACACTTGTCAGTCCACAGAAATGGTTGATCTTTACGAGTTAACTGAGTTAGAGGACCTACAATCTTGGAAAACCCTTCAACAAAACGTCGATAATAACCGGCTAATCCTACAAAACTTCGTACTTCAGTTACAGTTTTCGGCCGCTCCCATTTTAGCACAGCTTCCACCTTTGCTGGATCCACTGAGATTCCTTGAGCAGAAATCACATGACCCAAAAATTGTACTTTCTCTATCCAGAACTCACACTTTGACAGTTTCCCATACAGTTGATGTTTTCTTAAAATTTCCAACGCCACCCTCAAGTGTTCTGCATGCTTTTCCTTATTCTCTGAATAGATAAGAATATCGTCTATAAATACTACCACGAACTTATCTAAACATGACCGAAATATTCTGTTCATGTAGTCCATAAAAATCGCAGGAGCATTCGTCACGCCAAACGGCATTACCACGTACTCAAAGTGTCCGTAGCGAGATCTGAAAGCCGTCTTTTGCACATCTTCCGTCTTGACCAGAATCTGATGGTACCCAGATCTGAGATCAATTTTTGAAAACACCTCTGCTCCTCTCAACTGATCTAATAGATCATCGATTCTTGGCAAAGGATATTTGTTCTTTATTGTAACCTTGTTCAGCTGTCGATAATCCACGCACAACCTTGAACTTCCATCCTTCTTCTTCACCAGCAATACAGGAGCTCCCCATGAAGACACACTTGGACGGATAAACTTCTTCTCCAGCAGATCTTTGATTTGCTTTTTCAACTCTACTAGTTCGGCAGGAGCCATTCTGTATGGAGCCATAGAAACTGGGCCAGCTCCGGGCATTAGATCTATTGTGAAATCGATCTCTCGACTAGGTGGTAAACCTGGTACTTGTTCTGGAAAAACATCAACATATTCTTCTACCACAGGTATTCCGATGATTTGTTCTTCAGTATTCTCTCTTTTCTCCTGAGCTAACACCACATAGCAGGTAGCTCCATCTTTGATATCCTTCGCAACTACTCGAGTTGAGCTTAGTTCTAAATCGTTCAAATTTAGAAACTCTATCTTTTGTTTCCCACAATCAATAAGAACGTGATTGGCAGTCAACCAATCCATTCCCAAAATAATGTCTAGATTTTGAAGGGGTAAGCAGATCAAGTTCACTTTGAACTTGCGTCCTGCAATTTGGATCGGGCATCCGACACAGACTGAACTGGTCGTAACTGGTCCCGATGCTGGTGTAGAAACTACTAATTCACACCCTAGATCAAGCATCGGTAATCCAAGTCTTTCTAAACATGCTAGGGATATAAAGGAGTGTGTGGCTCCAGAGTCAAACAAAACATATACGCATTCTCCTAACAACATACAGGTGTGTAAGATTAATGTACCTGGCTTAGTAGCCTCTTCTGCAGACATTGCGAATACTCTTCCTGTTGCCCGGGGCTTTACTTCAGCAGAATCTTGTTGTTGTGGTTCTCCCACCTTCTTTTTCTTTGGACAAACATTAGCAAAGTGTCCCGGATCATTGCAGATGAAACATCTCTTCCCTTCAACTTTTTCCCCAATAAGTTTAGGGCAGTCACGTCTGAAATGTGCCCCTCCACACTCAAAACACTTCACTGTTCCTCGATATGATAATTGTGGTTTTTCATAAGGTTTTTTGTTGAATTTCATTGAAGATTCTCCCTTGGCAAGTCTGGAAACTCTACTTGGATCAAACTCCAATAATTCTATCATTCTGGCTTTCTCTACCAATGCTGGAAACTCTTGTATTTCCAATGGCATAAGTACCTTCTTCAGTTCATGCCTTAGTCCTCCCTCGAATTTTCGACATCTCCATTCTTCTGTGATATTCTGAGTATAAAACCTCGAGAGATAATTAAATTTTACTACGTACTCTTGTACTGATAACCTCCTTTGTTGTAAGGTCAGAAACTCCGCCTCCCTTGCAAATTTTGAACTGTTTGGAAAATATTTTTCCAAGAACCTTATCTTAAAGTTCTCCCAATTCACAGCCTCACCACGAACCGTCATCAACTGTTGCATACTTTCCCACCAATATTCAGCCTCCCCGACCAAAAGAAATGATGCATAAGTTAATTTTTGTTCTTCTGAGCAAGTTATTACCCGAAAAATCTTCTCGTTCTGCCTTAGCCAAGAGTCAGCCTCATCAGGAGTAGCCTCCCCATTAAATTTAGTTGGATCATGCCTTAAGAAGTCATTCAAGCTAGAATGATTTTGAGGTACTTGATCAACTTGTTGTTGTTGCATCTTTGTTGAGTTTAAATGATTTCTTCAAAAAGATAACAATACAATTTAGCATATGATATCAATTTCCTCCAATAGTCATTTTCATCAATTAATAGTTTTACTAAGAATAATAATTTCACTCCCCATAGTCCCAAAATACTTTCGAAAACCATTGCTCTGATACCATAATGTAACACCCAAATAATTTAAAGGGTATTACTGATAGTAGAGACTAAATTAATTTGATACCTCATATAAACAATCAAACTTTATTTCAATTACTCCAAAGTACAATACCAAACTTACAAACTTTAAACAATATAGTCTTCACCGTTGACATTTCAACTTTTAAATTTTACACAACATAATCTTCCCAATACAAATTTATTCTTTTTACAAAAATCCCTGAAAGTTTTTCCCCGCATCTCTCTCATCTCTAAGCTTTTTCAACCACATCTGCAACATTATCTAATCACATATAACATGAGTTATATGATCATAGCACAAACAAATAAGGGTAAGCCAACCATATCAAATCAATCATTAAATTTGTAATAAGAATAATTCAATCATTTATTTCTACAATTACTCAAATATCATTACCCCGATGTCATTAATTCATCATTATCAAAATCATCTTCCTCAATTTCATAAACCTTACAATTTATACTATGCTTACTCACGAAGCCTTATGGTCAGACCGCTCTCTGCCTGCTTCCTTAAGCCTCACCTGTATACTATGTCTTACTCTCTGAAGCCTTATGGTCAGACCGCTCTCTGCCTGCTTCTATAAAACTTATGAACCACATATTTATGTCAAAGCCTTATGGTCAGACCACTTGCTGCCTGCTTTCATTAACCTCAGGTGTTACTTTGCTCATACCAAGCTCTCATGGTATAACCGAACATATTACTTCCCGTAGGAAACATCATTTCATAAGCAATAATTTCTTATATCCACTCCAACATTTCATCACATCAACATTTCATACTCTCTTATCCACTCCAACATTTTATCAAATCAACAATTCATAACTTCTTCTCCACATAACTCAATTATGTTCATTCTCTAATCATAATTTGACAATAACTTATTTTGGTGTCAATAAATTAAACATATCGCCAGTTATCATACTTCATATTATAAACTCATTTTTTGACCATAACGAGTATAACTCAACATATTTTCACCAATCAAAGATTCATAGATCAGCCAAAACATTTCATCATATCTTAGCCACTACGTATTAAAGTCTGAGCTCAATGTAACGATAAATAAAATATACATGAAGTTTTTACCATGATAACTTTATACATCTCCAATTAACTTATTTTATTTTAATTTCATCCTATTAGAGATCTTTCTTTACCCCAATTGGTCACCGGAGAGGACCCAAATGTCTGAACGCATCAAACTCACCTTTGACGCCAACACATATGACTAGTCACAACTGACTGGACCAGGCCAGGGCTGCTCTATGATCAGGGATGTGCCAACTCAGGTTTTTAAGGTTCCTCTATCCTACCAACAAAGGGAGGCCTTCAATAATTAACAATTTATTTACTTAAATTATCTACCTTGTTCTCTTATGCCTAATTTTAATATTTTTACTTCCTCTTACAACAACCTCAAATAGTATCACTACATCTATTTAATACTTATTTCCAAGTTATTACAGAATCCTTACTCCAGACCTTCCAACAAGATCAATTTCAGCCAAGAAACTAATTCATGATAGAATTCATACAAGATAACTATAAACAATTACCCATAATAAGATATTACTATAAATGGTCATAGAAGAATACAATATTTGACAATCATAAGAATAATCTTAATATAAAAATTCATGGGAAACAAGAAGTTGAATCTGGCAGAGCCGGTTAGACAGCTTCTAATCCATCCAAAAATACAATATAATTAAGTAACAAGAGCAACACATGTCTGGGGAAATAAGAAGTTGAATCTGGCAGAGCCGATTAGACAACTTCTAATCCTTCCAAAAATGCAATAAAATAAATAAGTAAAGCAATAAATAGTTTGGGGAAACAAAAAGCTGAATCTGGCAGAGCCGGTTAGACAACTTCTAATCCTTCCAAAAGTGCAATAAAATAAATAACTGAAGCAATAGAAAGTTTGGGGAAACAAGAAATTGAATCTGGCAGAGCCGGTTAGACAATTTCTAATCCTTCCAAAATACAATAAAAATAAATAAGGAAAACAATAGAATTTTGGGGAAACAAGAAATTGAATCTGGCAGAGCCGGTTAGACAATTTCTAATCCTTCCAAAATACAATAAAAATAAATAAGGAAAACAATAGAATGTTTGGGGAAACAAGAAATTGAATCTGGCAGAGCCGGTTAGACAATTTCTAATCCTTCCAAAATACAAAAATAAACAACTAATAACATACAAGTGGCATAACATAATCAACATTACATTTTACAACTATCACACTTGGATATCAACACAAAAGCATACTCTCATTTAAAATTTAAGATCATACAGAAACAAAATACTCCATATTCAAGATATAAGATCAGAAAAAGCAAAATATAGCATATTCAAGACTCAAGATAATACAAAAGGAAATACTCAAAGTTAGCTCCCCTTACCTCTATTACAGACTTAATCCCCTCGCTCTCTGAAAACTTCCAGAATATCTCCTTTGCAAAATTTGAAATTCTTCCAACTCTTTTCTCTCAAAAATTTTCTAAGTTCTTTGGTGTAAATTTTCAGCCTCCCCCCTTGGCTATTTATAGTAAAAAAATTTACTATTCATTTTTACTATTCATTTTAACTATTCATTTTTTTTATTCATTTTACTATTACAAAAATAATTGTTTATTTGCAATTTGATAAATTCTGATCTCAAAGCTACGTGGAACACTTATCCTTTCCAAATATTTTTTTTTTTTTTACTTTTCACGTTTTACTATTCACTTTTTACTATTCACTTTTTACTATTCACAATTTACTATTCACTTTTTTTTTTATCTAGTATTTTAACTTACAAATATTTTCAAGGATCTTACATCACCACCCCTCGCATTACAGATTTTCTTATTCCATAGGGAATGGAATGAACTTTATACCACCAAGATCTTGACATCAAGGTTGAGTAAAGGCTCCCAAAGCATAAATTCTTTGCTAGAATACTTGTTGAGCCTTAACTATCAAGGAAAGGTAAATAAAGGCATAAGTGAATCAAACATTGAAATATATACATAAAAAGATTGGAAAAAAAGGTTAAGAAAGTTCAACCTGATGTTCTTAAGATGCCAATTAACTTCATTTGAAAATTCTATTGAAAGATAATAATGAATTAACTTTATTTGTCATTTTCTTTATTTTATCTTTCTTGAGGTTAAGTAAAATAGCTTCCTACTATCTCATTCTCTATTACTGTATGCATATTCAAGGAAGGGGATTTGATAAAGGTTGGTGCAGCACTGCAGGAAGGGTTAAAGAGACAATGAAATTACTTTCTAAGGTAATAGGATCTGCAGATTCAGTGAAATTGGAATCACTTTTCAACAGGCTTCCAAACCAGTCAATCATCTCATGATTGGAAGTACCAAAACAGCAAGCCTACAAAGGAAGAGATTGGCGCAACCAGATATTACAAATCTGCACTTCCAAAAACAGTCCCTGCACAACTAAACAAATCATCCAAGCAAAAGGAAACATGCCACAAAGTAAAACAAACCATACCTGATAGCTTGGGCAAAGAATGCTTCTTTATTATTCTCCCTAGTATAATTTGCCCTCATTATCCTCCCTAGTAGATATTCAGTGCGTGAAGGAAATGTTATATCACATTTACATAATTGGATGCTCATTCATAAACAGATAGCAGATAATCTGTTCTTGGAAAGAAAAGTGAAATATTTTTACTCTCAATTCAGGATATAATCTTTTCACTAATCTTAAATATTAATTTAGAATAAAATCTTTTAGCTGGTCCACTTAAGGTAGAAAATTCCTGATTTCCTGTCTCAGTTCTTCTTAGTTCTAGCTAAGTTGACTATTTTTTGGGAACTAAACTTTGATTAGCTGGAACCAAAGGTTGACTAATCCCAAAAGGTTGATTTGTAATTCTAACATTATGAAATCTCAGCCAGAAAATCTTGCAAACTTACGAGAAATGAGCATTTTATTCATTTTCAACTAGAATTTAAAGGTGATGCACTACGTGATTTCATTGGCTGCAAGAAAAAAGAAATAAGGTTAATGGATAGAGGTTCATACATGTGGAATGACTATCACTTGATAATTGATTGCGCTCACAAGAATTTCCAAAACAAACTTTTACTTTGAAAGAAAACAAACCCGTAACGTTTTCAAAATAAGAAAACCCCTCCCCTGAAACGTAACCCCAAGTTAATATACATATATATAACTATATTAAAAATATATATATAAACTTACGTCACCTTCTTTATATATATATATATATATATATATATATATATATATATATATATATATATATATATATATATATATATATATATATATTAATATAATATAATACTTAAGTACATTAACCTCTGCACCTAATTCAATTAAGATCTCTGTTTTTCTTCACAATTAGAGACACCACAAATATACTTTTGACCCTTTTTTAATAAAAGAATAAAGCTTCCAATCTTCTTTACTTCAAAAGCTCTTGGACGTGTCTTCTCTCCTCCATACAAAACATGAATTTTATTATTCCACGAAACTCGAGTCTATTCTATCCACTTTCTTCCTCTACCCAATTACTTCCTCCTTCCCTTTAACAAAACAATATATCAAAGCTCTCCCTTACTCACACAGAACCACCCTTGCTGAGATTCTAACACACAAGGTTCTTTCGTCTCAATCCCAACCAGCCTCTTTTCTTTAACTACCAACCCATACACCTTCTCCCATGTTCTAATCACTCTTCATTTAACTACCAGAAGCTAAAACTCACCACTAACTACTCTCCCCAATAAAATTGAAGACACCTCTACTCTCACCTCTACCTTTCACCGTTCCGAAAACCCCACTCTTGTACCCCAGAGTTCACCAAGCCACCACATATCTTCCCCTATTCCTTTCTTCTTAAACTTCCAATACCCGTTACTCTATCCTAACCCTCCCTTTCTCCTTTCTCACACCACCCTCACACTCAAACACTCAGAACCATTAATCTCCTACCCAAACATCACTCCCAGATAGATACCTTCCCTCATTCATGTATTCTCTCTTCCCCCATTCCACTACAGAATCCCATGGACATCCCCACGGAAGGCAGATGGCCACTTGTTCAAAGAACTCAATTTAACTTTTATTTTCATCTTCATCTACTAAGCTGGTGGATATGTTTCACAAACACCAAAATCATAAGATATATATCTCTCTAGTCAAATCAATGAAGTAATAGAAAAATAAAAAATTTAGTGTACCCAAATAACCGTAAGGTGCAGGCTATGAGATAATGGTATGGCCGTAGAGCAGTTATAGTATAATGCAAAGCCATGCTAGTTAATGACAACAGAGAATATGATGATTTTGTCTAAAACCTTCAATAGAAATTGCACCTAATATACTATAAACTACTAAAATCCTGAACACGAAACCACACAATTGATCCAGACCGAAGTATGAAACAAAAAGAAATGGACGTTATCTGATTGTAACACTCACTGCATTATGTTCCAAAGGGAAGCACCTCGAGGTACAAATCAAGGATGTCACTGTTCACAGAGTCGTTCACAAAACGTGAAAGTGCTCTAACTGCAAAAGTACCATAGGCATCTTGTCTCGTACCCTCACCATCATTATCTAAAATTCAACAAATCCGAGATATTAGCTCTAATTTTAACGATCTTCCGTGCAATCATAAATCTTGAAATTGTAAGCATTTTTCATCTCAGTATCAGACTTCATAAAACTATCCCTTCAGTGACTGATATAAATAAAATTCAGTAATGTGCAGAAAACTCAATTAAATAGTGCTTAGAAACTCTGAGAATCAGTTACCTCGGAGACGATCTGGTACGCTCGGAATCTGGTTGTTTTGCTGGATGTCGTAGCGGCAGCTAGGAGGAACTTGAGGAAGCAGTCGATGAACTCGTCGGAGGCGGAGGCAGCAAGGGCAGAGACGAAGGAGACGACGCGTTCAACAGAGGCAAGGCGCCTCTGGAAATCAAAGAGAGGAGTTAGGGTTCTGGAGAAGGCGGAAAAGAAGACCGAAGAAGAGGATTTGGCTCGGAGGAGTGACAGTTCCTTGAGCTTTCGGTTGTGCGTGACGTATTCGAGCCTCATCGAGAATGGCCGCAATTTCAGCATCAATCGCTTCTAGATGAGTCGCGGAACCCTAATATCCCAAATATAGCAAAAGAGAGAAGTCGCGGTCCAATGTCACGAGCATTTTCACGATTGATTTGGCGATTTAGAAGAAAGGAGAAATGCAGTGTGAAAGTGAAGTGTGAAAGTGAAGACGCGAGAGAGGAAGTGAAGAGCGGCACAATATTAAATATTCCATACCGGTTTAAAATTGTAGTGGGTATAAAAAATGAAATTTTATACCTATTTTTATTCTAACGGTGTAGAAGTATTTTTTATAGCGATTTTTATTGTAATCGGTGTAAAAGAATTTATCTTATTTACAATATTGCCATTACATCATTTTTTATACCTGATAAAATTTGAACCGGTATAAATAATAGCTATAAAAAGCCTATTTTACATTAGTGATTTTAATTAAATTTAACTTAATAAAATATAAATTAAATTTTTATTTTTATTTTTTGTGGGTAGTGGATATTTATGGATACGGATAGTATAATACCATACTCGATCTGTTTATAAGCGAGTATTAAAATATTCGCTATCCATAATCCGCAAGTAATAAATATTTACGGATATGATATCCATTGTAGATTTTATCCACGAATATTTGCGGATGCATATTTTTTTGTCATCTATTTCTAAGTCAGTGGCATTAATATAACATAGTCTATATTTATTATAAATTTATTTTCTAATAAAAACTAATATTATACATCAATAGAAAAATCTTTAGTAATTATTATTATTTTATTCCCTCTTCGTTAAAATAAGGTACGAAGGTTAAAAATATTACCTTTACAATTACGATTCGAAAAATACAAACATGTCGCAGATTTATATATCTATCTATGCGTTCTTAAGCAAAATGAAACTATCGAGATAATAAAGTCAAAGGAAGAAGTGAATAAGCCACTTGTTAAAATTTGTAGAAATAATAAAATTACAAAAACATATATGTAAAGAGTGAAACTTACATAATTTGATGGTTTCAAATAAATTTGAATGAATGATGTTTGTATTGGTTTATTAGTCCCAACTTAGACAATTAATCATAGGTTGGACAATTAATATTTAATTTGGAGAACAAACCAACGAGCCTAACCAAATATTAAATAATATCAAATAAGTTGGTCAATCATACATTAGTTTATATGGTCGACCATACATTAGTCCAAATAGTAAATCCTTAGTTTGAAGAGTCATCAATGAATCTGGTTGACATCAAACAATTCCATCGATCATACACTAGCTCGAATAATCAAGCACCAGTTGAGAGAACAAACTATTGAAAAAGTGATCACTTAACAAACTGTTTGGCCTTGAATTAAACAAATCAAAATGAACGATATCATAGTAGATTAACCTTAAAATTGATTGATTAAAGTATTATTTCTTACAATTAGATCGTAATTAGACCAACATTAATCAAAAGTCCACCACGAAACTATAAATAAAGGTTTGAGTCAAGAAAGTAGATTACGTACATTATCTATTGTATTAATTGATATATGTCAAATGTTGAACCGACTTTAATATCAACGTACTTTTTATATATTTTTACTATATACTTTTACTCATTAAACTTCGAACAACATATTACAACTTAGACATTGGATCTCGACTCCACACCCGAAAAAAATATTAATAACATATTTTTTTAAAATGGTTACTTTTATTTATTAATTTATTTATTTTCATTGTTGAGCTGATTGAATAAAACAGTTTGAATACAAGCATTGAAAAGATCCAAAACCAAGGAAAAGGAAGATAATATACTTTTTCTCTTATGTACTAGGAGATGATATGAATTGTACCCAAAAACCATAACATGATATATAACATGATTGAATCCACATGTAGGATAGGGTTTGTACGCGCCATGGATATAGTTAAAGATAATTACACTGTTGAGAACAAAGCTAATAGCAAAATGAAATGATTTAAAGTGAGCTTTATTAAAATTGAGTAGAGAATGATGCAATGGTATTTAACTGTGTATATAGGTTATTAGGGGCTGCGAATGCAATGATGGGGTGAATCAAGATATGGAAAGCTGCGAAATCTTTCTTTAGAATTGCTAAATATCGTGTCATGTGCCATCCCACTTATGAACTAGTTGCAAGTTTTGCTTTTTCAACAGCTAGGTAGCACACTGACATTCAATAATGCACGTTAACATCTGGAAGATTCGTGAATGAAACATTGTGCATGTTTGAGTAGATACCAATTGATTAATTGATCAATGATAGCCAAAATCAAAACATTCCCTTTGGCATGGGTGGTGGTGGAGGAGGACCAAATCACCTCATTCCAACGGCAAAAAGAAAAGAAAAGAAAAAGGAAAATACGAGGAAGAAACATTTGAAGATGAAACAAAACGCACACGCGTGTTTCTGTGGGTTCTACTTTGTGAAACTTTTGCAGTGCTACCTGGGATTTGCCCCTCATTATTATTTGGTGTCAGTCCTTTTACTTATTATCTTCTCTCCTTCATTCCACACATGCATGGGCCAACTCAAGGTGTGCTAAACATGTGTAATACACGTTCAAAAAGAGGGAACACGTCTATCAAATATCTATTGCTCCAACATTACAGGGACCAAATGCCACAACATCTTCACATTTATCTGAGTACCATAATGCATCAGTTTCTGCCTCAATCGATTGCCTCTGTTGAACAAAACTCAACGCACTACACATACATACCACCATTTCCTCTCCTCAACTTTACCACTGTACGATAGTGCCCCATGTTCATCAACCTCCATTATAAAATACCAGTTTCTTTTCTCCTTTTTATATGCATCATTAATTGTTGAACTTTAAAACCTAACAAATTCATTTTAATAGATGAAACTTCAAGTATTGGTCGAAGTTTTACATTGAATAAAAGTAAGAAAGTTGAATAATATATAGAAAAGAAAAATTATATATTTATTATCTTAAATTTTTTAGTTAAGTATAGTGTTGATTAAATATTTATCTCATTAATTTGTATCTTTCTAATTATTATCTTTCTCAAAAAAATCATTAATAGTATTAATAGTATAGAACCAGTTCATGAAAAGCACTTTCAACACTTAAATTTCTCTGTAGAAAATCTTCTTGATGAAAGTAATTCTCACTTAAATTTATTTCTAATTATTGAACAGGAATCTCCCACTAATTCAACTTAAATTTCTTTATTTCATGAATAAATAATGAATGTTATGAAATTGTTAAGTGACATCTTGTCTTCTAATATTCTACAAATCTCATTGCCAATTAGTGATGTGTTGTCCTCACATAGCTGATTAACTTACTATCACATTAATTAATTATATCTATATATATATATATATATATATATATATATATATATATATATATATATTGAAATTGAAATTGAGACTATTAATTAAATGAATTTAAAACTTCGAAAGAGTTTAGTGGTGGTGCAATGAGCTTGGGTTGGCCCCGTCATTTGCATTATTAAAGTGGGTTTTCTTTAGCCACCACATATATAAATTACTAGATCTCCACGAAACCTATCATAAGCGATGTAACCCCTTCAAAAGTGACGCTTTCATTAATTTCACCCTAAGCATTGAACGATATTTTTCACAATAGATAACTCCACTTATATTTTTTATTATTATATTATTATAACATAGTTATTAAATGATTGTATTAGTTGTTAAAGTATATGTTTTTTCATATTTCAGAACTTTTACATGTCAAACATGTATCTGTGAAACTTGGACGAGCGTGCCAGCCGTGTCGATTCAATTGGATGCACGTGCCAAGAGTCTTCGCTTAACTGGCACGGGTGTATTTTGACCATAGAAAAGACAAATATAAAGTATATATATTATGTGATAGGAATTTTAAAGATATATATTAAGATCGGATTGCCGATAGATTTAATATGATTGAAGTAGATTCTGTGAAATTATCAAGAAGAAAAATATCCACTTGTCACAATCATGGGCTTCAAGTTTAGATTGATTATTCAATTTCGACTAGAGGATTATACCATTGCTCTTAAAAAGAATTTATCATCTTTCTATATAAAGCAATAGTGTGTAAGACCAATCTTTTTAAAATTTAAATGAAAAAATATATAATAAATAAAGAATAAACGTTTTCATATTTTAAGTTGAGAAATCATATTATATATAACTAGTTATATTTATTTGTTTAAAAAATTCATTTTTCTGAACTTAAATTTTATGTGACTTTTTTATAAGTTTCTTGATTTCTTTTTTTTTTCTTTTTTCAATGGTAGTAAATATTATTAGGAGTTGGTTAAATATAGTCAATCCAAATTAATATAATGAATTGTGTTTGTTTGGATCATCTTGATCTATTGTGACATAGATCATCTCAATCTTAATATGTTATAGCAATGAAAAACTAAAATATATTACATAGATCATAAAGAGATTAATCATAGTAATTATTTGTATGGCCAAAGTCCAACCAAGTAAGAATCCATAAACAAATTAGCATTGTTCATGAAGTAAATGACTTAGCTATTCATTATTATAACATTTACTGCTATTTGACTTAGTTGCTAACTTGAGAATGAGAGTGTCTTATGTAAACATACAATTTCTTGGTCTTGAAGAGACATTGACCTAGAACATCTCGACTTGAAGACGTGAAGTTGGAAGTACACCCCTTTTTAGTTTGAGGCTACATCCAAATCCTATGACATTTTGGTTTGAAGAGAAAGAAGTTTTTGCTAGAAGGAATTTGAAGGGTGTTTAATAGGGTGATCTTAGCCTTGTAAGAACATTAATGTTGTTTAATGAAAACTGCCCTAGTCCTCAATTGAGAGACAATAGTTCCACATTGCTTAGAAGTTGAGACTCAAGATAGTTTAAATACTCTTTCCTTTTACAACCGTTCGATACACCTTTTAAAGACAAAATCACGACGAATCCAGACTAAAAAACGGACAATACCTTCGATGTAGTGCTTAATTCTAACGATGTTGATAGATTTGAGGTTAGAACAAAGTTGAAATAGTAAATGCATAAAGGAACAAGATGAATTTAGAATAGTTAAGGTTGTAGTGATATTTTTTACTTTTGAATGGAATATTTAGAAGCTAATTAGTTTGGACTTTTTTAAACTTATACTTGTGTCTATAAATTTTGAAGTGAGTGGTAAATGGTAATAAATATTAATTAAATTAATAATTTTAAGTTGAATGGTTGAAAATACTAAGTAAGATGCATGTAAATGAGTTAGTAGAACATTTATTATATTTTACCTTGTATTGTTTTTATTGAATTAAAATATCTTTTCAAACCCTTGAATTTGATAAGAAAATTGAATTGAGTATATTGTAGTTATTGTTTATGAGTAAATATTTATACATGATTGTATTATTGATATTGAAGTATACATAATCTTACAAATGATAAAGTAATATTTTGTAGAATGAGAAAAAATTAGGTAATGTCACTTAAGTTATGGAAATGTTGCTCAAACAACAACATTAAATACATGTACAACAATATCATGGTTGAAAGAGTGAAGAAGAAATCAAGTTAATTCTCTATCGTGTAAGAGTTTAAGTAACAAAGATATTGAAATCGATCACTTTCAAGAGTTTGGATTTTCAAATGCTCATTTGAAAAATTAAAAGATTTGGAGGTGATTGAAAGTGAATTTTGAAGTAAAGTTTGGGAAAGATTAAATGATGTGATAGATTAAAAAAAATGTTTTGATAAGATTTATCGAATTGTTCTTGATGGTAAAAGTAATATGAAATGATATTTATGAGTAATATATTTTTTGGTAAAAATTATTTAAAATAGTAGAATTTAAAAAATAACAAATAATTAATACAATACATTTTTTAGGATATTTAATTTTTTAAAATAAATAACTATTATTTATTTATAATTAATAATAATATTATTATTATTTAATATTATTATTATTATTATTATTATTATTATTATTTATTGATTAACTGAGGGACGAAATTGGTTGAAATACTAAAAAGTACCAGTTGCCAAGAGCACCTCCTGAAATTGAAGGATACATAAGTAAAAGCATAAAGAATATTCTCAAATCCCCTCCCCCATGACATAATACGCAAATGGATGGATTTTGCTAATCCATCTCTTTGTAAATCTGCGCACCCCCCATCATAACATAATACGCGAATGGATGGATTTTGTTAATCCATGTTTGCAAATATGCATAATTCATTAACATTAAACTTAATAACAGTACCATAACATGAGTATTGATATCTTTTCTATTAAAAAAGTAGTTCAAAGTGATTATATCTCACTCAAGTTTTAAAACTTTATATATGATCAAACTATATTTTATTTTGGGTTAATAATAATGATAATATATTATATATTTATTGTGGTGACTAAGATATATATATATATATATATATATATATATATATATATATATATATATATATATTCTTATCAATATACAACGAACGATGTGATGATTGAATTTGATGAGAAACACATCTTGAATGAGAAATGACGTATAGATGAGATAATATTATTGCTCAAATATGTCCTTATTGAAAATCATGACTTTATTAATAATAATGAGAATATTGCAATGAAGTATTGTAATTGCATTGAGTTAATAAAATGTGATATTTAAAAAAAAACAATTTTTCTTCTCTAAATTAAAATAAAATTTAATTTGTGTATAAGTTTTTATAAATATTTTATTAAAATTAATATTTTTATTAAATATTTTTATCAAAGATTAAATTTATTTATATTTTTAACAGGTTTAAGATAAGAATTGACTCACACCATTCACTTTTTAGTAAGTGAACAATTATGTATCTTGCTCCACCAGAGATTAATATAGATCAACTCTGTTGACTAATTTGATTTGTTATTGCAATGAAATTTATATATTTATCTATAATATCATCAAAGTAAATTGATTTGACTAGTCTATTAGCAAATATAATTAAAATGAACAACGTTATCATCAAATTAACATGATTAAAATTAGTATAAAAAATAATAAAAGATTTTTATTGATGAATTATGGATCAACTTTGGTATAAAGAATAATAAAATATTTTATTGGTAAATTTTGGATCAACTTGCTTCCAATCAGCCCAAACATATTTAACTTGTGAATTAAATGAATAAGATTTAATTTGATCCGTATACAAAAAAATTTAATTTCTTTTTTACAACTCAAATATGTGATGAGTAGGTTATTGAAACTCATTTTAACACCTATATTCTTTTAATATAATTTTTTGCAACTCTACTTTATTAGACCAAAAAGTTATCAAGAAAGCATAAGTTTATATATTTTAAATCATCGAAATAAAGTTGCATTTTATAGCTTAAAATATCATTGTAACATCCCGATTATATAATAATAAATATTACATAATAAAGACGTCATCATTCAATATAGAGAACAGTCAGAGTATGACGTGTAATTTAAGTGTGAAATTACAATCATCCAGATAAAAGGAGTAAAAATTTAAACTTGAACAGTTAAAAGGATTGATCACTACAAGTGTTCAATCAGGAAATTTCTAGAAAGACTATTCTGCAACATCAGCAACCTCTAGCTCTTGATCCAAAGGACTCTCCTTGGCAGCATCTGCTCCCATCCAAGTGGATGATCATCGCCAAAGAAAGATATATCCAAATTGGCACACAACACAAACAATGCAAGGGTGAGCTAGATATAAAAAGTATGTTATCTCCTAGCACAATTAATTCATGCAATCATTCATAGGTTCATATAAAATAACAATTAAAGCATACTCATTGATCCATTTTTCACATACTTCCATTACATGTAAACATTCATCCAAACATGGTAAACTGACATCACAAGACTTGTTACTTTATACCCCGACTTGTTCCTTTATAGACCGACTCGTCCGGACTAGAATGATTACCGAGCTATGGCGGGTCTTGCACCCGTGGTGGCTTTGTGGAACTTGGGCACTACCGCCCTGGCACTACCGCCTGGTGAAACTTTTGGGGCACTCACGCCCGGCCACAATCACGAGGTTAATCCGTTATCACTCACCTTGGGTCATGTGGAAGCACCCAAGACTAGGATCTCCTGCTACTCCTCACCACATGGTTCAATCCTCTCTACATGAGAAGAAAGACCATTGGAGCTTCAGGATGACCCCCAAAACTGAGCTACCATGTAATCATTCTATACAACCCCCAAAACACCACCATGTATCCTCTCCTTGAGGATCATGGAATTACGTCCATGAATCATATTATTACTTTGAAACTTAACCACAATTATGAATATTCCGATACCACCATATTATCACAACAAATCCAACATATTTCATACATTCACATATTTCCAAATAAATCACGTCACAGACAATATTCCAACCATTGGTACACATAATTCAACCCAAGAGCAAAGGAACTTGGAATCCAACTTATTTGAAAAATACTATTTGGACGAGCACTATTCACCACCCAGGACGACCACGATTTTAGACGAACGTCATATTCAAAACGGACGAACGTCATATTCAGAACGGACGAACGCTCCTTGAATAACTTTGGACGAACGTCCATTTTTCACAATTTTGGACGAACGCTTGGATAGTTTGGACGAACGCTAGCCGAACACTTGGACGAGCGTCATTTACGAACGTCAGGACGAGCACTTAGACGAACGCTCAATCAACAGGCCGAACACTCCTTTGGACGAACGCTCACTTTCGGACGAACGAACGGCATCTAACAGCCAAACACTTCTTTGACGAACGCTCACTTATAAAGGACGAACGCACAACAACAAACGCCTGGACGAACGCTCAACAAAAAAACTCTTGACGAATGCTCAACACACCACTTCTTTGGACGAACGCTCAGGCCGAGAACGAACGCTATACTCAGAATTTAAATAATACCGAACGTTCACAAACTAAGGCCGAACACTCACAAACTAAGGCCGAACGCTCACAAACTAAGGCCGAACGCTCAAGATCAGTTACTTAGGCCGAACGCTCAACTACCAAACACCAAATTCAATACGGTTTCGACAAACGCTCAGAGATCAAACTTAAACAAGACCGAACGCTGACTATTTAATCTTAAAACTATCTAATTATTACCGAACGCTCGCATCACAATTAGACAAAAACCGTTCGCTCAATATCCAAACCTAAGAGTACTCACAAAAACGTACGCTCACAGTTTCAATTAAATAAGGCCGAACGTCTAATATCCACACCTTAGAACACCTCATAAAAACCGAACGCTCACCATTACTCTTACTTTAAAACCGAACGTCTAGTATAACTTTTTCAAAAAGACCGAACGCTATATTTTGAAGGACGAACGCTCACTACCACGGAACAGTTTGGACGAACGTCCAATTTCACTTGGACGAACATTCAGCCATTTTGGACGAACGTCCAATTTTCATCAAATTGGACGAGCGGCGTTTCTGCAGAATTCTGCAGAATCGCGAACCAGAATCCCAGAAAACCAGAAACCCAAATTCATCCCCAAAATTTCCAGATTTACATCCAACACAGCATAATTCAACAATCAAAGCAAAAAAAATCTAGCTCCCCTTACCTCTTGAAGACTTCCTTTGTGAATTCTTTGAGTTTATCTTCCTCCAAAACTTGCAGCTCCAAGCAATTTCCCCCAAGCTTTGAACTTCTCCTTCTCTCACAAAAATGGCAGTAAGAACTTTCCAGCTCCTCCCAATGCAGAACCCCTCTTCTCCTTTTAACCTCCCAAACTCTTCCCTCTTCCCCTCTTCTTCTCTTTCCTTTTCTTGTTTTCTTTTTCTTTTGTTTTTAAGGGGAAGCAACGTTTGCTGTCCCTTGTGGCAGCGCTCGTTGCTTCCTCCCTTGTCTTTTTTTTTTTTTTTTTTAATACGATTCCTTACAATCATCACTCAATGTTATTGTAAAATAAAATTTATATAGAATACAGAATATTCGTCCATACAAATAAAAATTAAAAGACAAGCTTTGCTTGCCTATCTTATGAAATGAATGTGGGTATGTTTGGGAAGAGTCAAGACGAAGGGAAATAATGATAAATAAATGAAAGTTCTCTCTTGTCATTTGAGGGAGTTTGGGAGGTGTTGGTGAGGGGGCAAAACATCAACTCTCTCTTATATTTTTATAAGTATATATATGTTTATAAACTAAATGACATGAGTTGAATTTGATGAGAACACTTGAAATCAGAAACCACAAATAAATGACATGTTATTCTTGTTCAAATATGTTTTGCTTATCTTTAGTATTGATGTCCATTACTGAAAAAATATATATTATAGATATATTTTCATTATACACTCTTATTAGGTTAATTAAATTAATAAAAATAAAATTTAATTAAATAGTATCTTCCAACCCACATTCAAATGACCTCATTTAGTTCATACTCACTTAATCATTCAATCATAATTAGCTAATTATTTACATAATATATAATTGATTTTAAAATAATTCAATTAATTCGATAAATTTGACATGTGGGTTTTGATCAATATGCCTTCTTTTGCGACGTTGACACGTAAAGTGTACTACACATGTTGTGCGTTTTTCACAGGCAAACAAAATCTGGTGGTGAAACATGATAGCTATTATCTGAAATCCCCAAAAATCTCAGTGAAAGCTGCAACACATTTATCCATATTCTTCCACTCAAGTAGAGTCTTAATCTATGTCAGGGATATTAGACCTAGTTAAATGCCACAATGAACCAATTTAGTTATCCATCATATTGAAACAAAAGAATAATATTACTTTCTAGAATTTAACAACTATTAACTGATACTTTTTCTGACACAGGATTTACAAACTACATATAATACTAATGATACATGAAATCATCAGATAAAAAATTAATATCATTTTTAACATAAAACCATAAGATAATATATATAGGTTTTTATAGTTTTTTTTTCCCTTCAGATCAAAAATAGTTTTAGTTATTTTTAGTTTCTAAATGTAAAATTGGAGTTCATCCATGTTTTATAACATAATTGGTTACCCAAACTTAAAAAATAAATATAATCTTTCTAATAATGACATGAAATTTTTTATGTGTTTTAAGCTGACTTTTAAGTTGTTTACCCAATTTGAAACATTTTAACTCAAATACGAAGCCAAAAACACAGTTTAACATGTAAAAAAAAAGTTAATATTATTAAATTAGAATGATTAATTTTTAGAGTTTGAAGATCAATATATGAAAGTTTGAAAAAAAACAAAATTCTAATTTCATGTCTAAATTTAAAAATTAAAAATATATTTAACTATTTTTCTTATATTCAACTTTTTCATTTAAAGACGTGTAACTTAACTCACTCGTTCTTTGACATGAATCTTATCAATAAACTAACCTCTTTTGAAATATTGATGTAGAAGGAACATTACACATTGAAAATCATCCTTCCACATTATATGGTTCTCAACATTTATTTGTTTAAGGTTCAAATTCATGGCTGGTGTGATCTTCCCTATATTATAGGTTAGGATATTACATATACCCTAAACCCAAAAGAAACAAAGAGAATCCGTGGGTGTGGAGGTTGAATACGGAAGTAAGAGGGAATGCATAAGAATATGACGAAAAGAAAAGGGTTCTTGAATAGTGGAAGAAAAGGAGGAAAGCGGCTCTAATGATGCATCTATAATTAATTAATACACAAGTTGATAATGGGAAATACATCATCAATAACCAAATACTCACAGTGCCCTACAAAAGGTAAAGATATATTAATTAATTAATTTTATGGACAGAAATGGGAATCTTATTCATAAGTTTATGCCTTTAATCATTTTTTCTTCCCCTATTCAGCTTCCTTCCATACTAAAAATGTTAAAAGAGGGAATGAAAAAGGGTGGAAGAAAGGAATAGTACAGTGTACAGCAGCTTGGGCGGTGTAGAATCTTATTTTCTTCCCTTTTGGGTTTGGAAGGAATGTTGAAAATTATAGATCATAGCACGTAACTCTTAAGGAGATATAATAAGAATCGCATATCTATATAAGAGAAAACAACATCATTAAGTTCTTCTTCCCATCTTACAAAAGTTTCTATACATTATTAGTATATAATATCCACGGATCCGGCCACTACTTTACGGTTGGAAAGCTTTTGCATATCAAGCTTTTCACAAATAATCAAATTGTTTATGTCGTAACTCAAAATGGAAATGGTGTGTTAAACCTAGTTTAACATTCTAAAAATACAGCAAAATAATTACATTTAATAATATCTCAGTTTAGTCTTACACTAAGAAAACGTTCGCTTATAGCCGAATGACCTTACATAAAGGTTTCCAAATAAAACTGTACATGCTAAGTGAAAACATGACCAAACGGTTTACAAAAGAAATTACCGAACGGTCAGATAAAAACAAAAGAGGAGGTGACCGAACGATCACCTCACCATAAAACTACTATCTACTAACCGAACGTTCCTACTATTCGGTCTTCACTTCTACCTCTACCAAATTTTCTTCTCCCAGTGTATCTTCCAACAGCGCGTCCCCTTCTGCTCACATCCACACGGATGATCATTGCAATGACAATACAGACGTACAAAACAAGACAATACAGGAACACATGGTAAACTTATGTAATTTAATTCAAGTATAAACATATATTTCTCACATTCAAACACATAAGATACATTTCAACATACGTTTCAATCAAGGCCTACTACTAGACTGACTGTCCGGACTGTATGAAATCTGTGTAGCTACAACGTTCGTGCACCCGAGTGATGTAGTAACTGGAATACTCTCATCAGCTATGACCCGAGGTTAGTCCTATCTGTCCAAAATACCCCTAAGGACTGGAACCTCCTGTCGTTCCCACACATGACCTACCCTCCTCTACGTGAGGACGAGTACTCACGGAACATCAGGATGAACCGTCAGCTAAGCAATACCACATTCATACTTTACAATTTCAATATTCATCCATGAGTCGTTCCTCCCTGGAACGCTGGTTCAAAATCCACAACCTTTTATCCATCTCATATACTCTTCATCTTTTTTTTTATCTATCATTTTAATTTCATCTTTATCACCAATTCTAAGAACATCAAATACCGAACGTTCAGTCCTCACTCAGAACGAGGATGAACACTAGGAACGAGACCGAGAAATCTCCCGTTCAAGAATAGAATAAGACCGAAAGGGTTATTGTTAGATTTAGGAATAAACCGAGTACAATTATACAATATATGACGAACGTTACTTACAACATGAATCAATTAAATGAACTAACTCTCGTGAACCCCAACCAACACTCAAAGAATATATCAAGTACGGAGGCTCTAGGTCGGAGACAATGAATGTAGACACGTTAAGACGTTGAAGAACCATACTTAGAATAATTCATATACAAAAACCTAATGTCAGTCAATGACCGAACACGGTAAAGGAAATTCTACTGAAATTGGACGAACGTTATTTCATCAAGATTGATCAATTATAAATGAGTACAAGCGCTTGATATAAGACTGAGTGCCACTCATTATGAGAGCTTAGTGTGAGGCCGAGCACTACTAAACTTATAATAAAAAGATTAATAAATAAGATATTATCAGAATTGTGTTTAAGAATAACTACCATATACAAATACCTATATTTACAAGATTTAAGTTTATCTCCGAATACTCAGATGTAACTACGCTTGGCCGAATGCTTAAGCACAGTATTATCACAAAAAGATGCTCGTCCTCAACTAGGATTCTTTCCAAATGAAAGAATCAAATTTCAAACAATATTACTACAAACACCGAACGGTCAAGGACCGTTCAATGACGAACGTACATTATCTTAGGGAAAATTTCATATTCAGATCTTATTTATCTTCAACTCATTTTTCAATACATCATTTCATAACTTTATAAATTCATATAAAAATCAATTTGCGTACTTCGTACAATCTATATCATACTAATAAATCATACTCCACATAAACACTCATATCAACATTCATACAATTCAAACATATCAACCATCATGCATTATATTCATTTCAGTCAATTAACGATCGTTCATACAACCTAATAAACATATAAATTAAATTAAATAAGCTTCCCTTACCTCTTAAGGTAGTCGAACGTTCACAGATACAGACCAGGGTTCTCCTTCTAACAGAGGCTTTAACGTTCTACAACACGTTCTAAATACTATAACTAACATAAAACCAGAAAGATACTCAGAATGATAAGATCAACTCATGAAACCAAGAATCTGGGTTTGCATGTTACAGAAAACACACGAATGGAGAAATGATGAACTTACCAGTTCAAAATCCTAAACTGATCGGTTCAAACGATCGTTCTCTATGCCGGAAGAGTAGAATTGGTGCTTGAAGGGTGATCATAGAAGAGAAAGGGTAAGATTTCTTAGAGAGAAGGAAGAGTTTCTAGTGAGAAGGATGAGAAAATGAGAAGTTCAGAGTTTGGGAAGAAGGGTGCATGTAAAAGAGAGTGAGACGAAAATTTCAGAAAAAACAATTTTCTTCCCACATCAAAACGAGCGTTCGCTCTTCTGCTGACACCTGCATCCCACTATCTGATTTCTGATCCTCGTTGTTTGACACCTGGCGTCCGCTCAGAGGAGTTTTGGGTGCGTTTTTAATGGTTTTAAACATGTGCTTTTTTCCTGTCTTCTTCTATCTTTCCAATTTCTCTTCCTGTCTTTTATATGTTATGAGGTGTTAAATTAATTTCCTAGTTATATACGTATAAAAATTGATTTAGTAAAAGTCTTAATATGATGTAGCTTGTGATGTTTGTTTGGAAAATCATGATTAGTATTAGGGAAGGGAGTATTGTAAGGACCTTGCTCCTTATTTTTTTTTTATTTATTTATTATTATTATTTTGTGAAAGGGATGGGGGCATGAATGTTAAAAATCAGCAGGAAAGTGGAGGAGCAGAGAAGCACGGGTTGTCCTAGGGAGAAGTAGTTTTTGGTTTTTATTGGGAAATTAGGGGAGGCAACGTCCGTGATTTCCTCTCCCATAGTTTGGCACCATGCAAGCTTGAAAGATAAAAGGAGGTACTGGGTTCTGAAATGGGGAAGAAGCCTTGCTACCTTGCTGCCATTTTTGTGAGAGAAGGAGAAGTTCAAAGTTCTTGGAGGTGATTGGAGCTGCACATCTTGAGGAGGATAGATTCAAAGTTTTAGCAAAGGAAGTCTTCAAGAGGTAAGGGGAGCTAACTCAACTTGGTTTCTAGATTTTTGTGGATGTGACTATGATTCCAATTGCTTGATTTTGATGTAGAGAGCTGTATGGAAATTGATTTTTGGTTAAATGAGTGGAATGATTTCAAGAAAATGATTCAAGTGGGTTGTTACTATGGTTTTGACCTATGAAATTTTGGTATGAACTTTATGATGCAAAATTGTTGAATATATGATGGATTAATGGTGGATTTTCGTTCTAGCATGATAATCTATATGTGTATGAAGTTTTTGGTGGATTTGAATGTGAAATGAGATGGAAACCATGATAGTTTACCCTACTTTTTCATCAAGTGCGAAAATGGTTTGTTTTGGATGATTGATGAAATTTAGATGGATAAATTGATGATTATGGAAAGAATGGTGTGGTGTAAATGATTAATTGGTTAAAGTCTAATACAAAGTGGAATGATATTGTTTGAAGGTATTTTGGAGTTGATTTTGAGATCAAATCTATGGGGGTTTAAGAATTGACTTAATGAAGTATTGGTTTTAAGTGAGAATCTGTAATGAATATCAATTGATTGGATATTTACAGAGTTGTTTATGATGGAAGTTAGCTAATATGTGGTGAAGGATGAATTAGTAGTTGTTATAGTGTGTTTGCCATGTGGATTCAAAGGTATTTTAGGGGTATTGATAGGTGAAAATCTAAAGAAAGTAAATCTGATGTAAACTAAACATTTTAAGCTTGATAGTGAGTGATTCAAAACTGGTTTGAACGTTGAAAGTGGTAGAAAATGGAAGTTAGGTTCCTTGGTAGTTTATATGTTGAAGTTGGATTGATTTTGGACTATTTTTAGGGGTTTTAACAAGTGATATTTTGAATTATATGTTCTGGGCTGTAGGTGTTGATTTGTAATCTGTTATAGAGCCAATTAGAACTTGTCCAAGTGGTTAGTTTGCATAAAACAAGAGTATAAGGTGTAAATTTGAGTTTAGGTGTTTTTGGAGTGTCAAACATGATGTGAGATACCAAGTTTCGGGTTTGATGATCAATAGATGTTTGATTCGAGTTATAAATATGTTTTCTCATCAATCCTAATGTTTAGGAGGTCACTTTGATCATTAGAATAAGTCTCAAGTGCATAAAAAGCCAAATCTGCACTTGCTGTCAACTGATACGGCGCTCCAGCGCCCTCGGGACGCTCTCCAGCGCGCTTAAACTGGTGCAGGTCGCGCTCCAGCGCCCTTTGGTCGCGCTCCAGCGCGCCTAAACGCAGCAGCAAGCTGCAGAATTTGTTTTTGATAGTTTTGGGGGTTCCGGATGTCCGTTTTGGACGTTCTTTAGGTCGTTTTGGAGGTTTTTGACCCTTACGGAGCTGTTGGTGATAGTCCCTAAGCCATTTGAGTTACCTAATGATGAGTATTATAAAGGGTACAAAGAAAATATGTTGTGTATGCACTATTTGAGTTGTTTGATACATCTATTGATGTAGTAATGTTGTGTGATTTGTGTGAGATTGTAAAAGGGTATGAATGTTGATCCAAATTGGTTGAAAGTGTATGGTTATAAGTGGTTTATGATGTGCATTGTTGATCCAAAAGGAATATCATGTGATTTAAAGTGGTTGGATTGAATCGGAAATTTAGATCTCTCGGTGGGATCAATTAGTGTATTGAATGAATGGTAAGAGGCTTCCATATGGGGGGTTATCCCTAACACTCCAACGGTCTTTCATTCTCACTTAGAGAGGATTGACGCGTGTGGTGGGAGTAGTGGGAGGTCCTAGGGTAGACGCTATCACTGGAGGTCTATTCCGCGGCAACGGACTAGCCTTGTGTATGGTCGGGTGGAACCCCTCGGCAATGGCTTTGCAAAGCAGTAGAGGCCATCACAAGTGCACAACCCGCCCCAGCTCTACATACATTCTATGTCCGGACGTGTCTAGAGTCTTAACATGATAAGATGTTGTCTTGATGAGTTTTACGAAATAAATGCTATGTTGATTTAAAATGAATTGTATGATTGTCTGAGACCTAGCTCACCCTTGCATTTGTATGTGTTGCATGTGTTTGCTTTCCCCCTTGCGATGATCATCCAATCCTTTGGATGTGAGCAGTAGGTGATGATGTACCTTTGGAGCAAGCTTTGGAAGTTGAGGAAGACCCAGCTCCTAGTGCTTAGGATTTCTACTAGCTATTATGTTTAATGGCTCTTTATTTTGGAAGACTTCTAGTCTTCACGTTATCTTAATTTGTGTTTTGAAGAATTGTGATCTGTACTTAAGTTTTAAAAGTTTTCCAGCCAGACTTGGATAACTGTACTCCTTAATTCAATCTATTGTGTACTCTTAACTGCTTTCTATTATTATAATCGATGCATTCTACGTATATACATTGTTATATATTTTGGGATGTCACATTATGGTATCAGAGCAGTTCTTCCTTAGAAACCTGTAGGTTGTGGGTGTGATTCGTTTATGTTTGTGTACTCTGGTTTCGTGTTGGGAGTTGTGTTGGTTAAGTTGGACTAATAGTCTTTCTCTCTGAACAGAAGATGGCATCTAGATCTCCTCCTCCCTCTGATGTCAATCCATCTGACTGTAATCAGATGTTGAATGCTGTGCTTCAGTCGTTGCAACAACAAAATGTTACACTAATTCAGCAGAATGCCATAGCCTTGCAGAATCTAGAAGCTGCAAGAGTGTCCGCTGAGAACGCCAGAGCGTCGGCCGATACCACCCAAAGACAGTTCTTGGATGTGATGACTAGCGGCAGAATTCCCACCGGTCCTTCTTCTTCGGCTGTTCCAACTCAAGAATGGAGTTTGGAAAATTTCTTGCAGCATCATCCCGCCAAGTTTGATGGCAAATGCTCACCAGATGAAGCCGATCAGTGGCTTCGTGATATGGAGAGAGTCTACAATGCCAAGAGGTGCCCTGATGAGAACAGGTTGTCTTATACTGAATATCTATTGACTGGAGAGGCAAGCCACTGGTGGAGTAGTGCACGGGTGATCTTGGAGGAAACTAGAACCCCTATCACATGGGACCTATTTAAGAAGAAGTTTTATAAGGAATACTTCCCTGACACTCTTAGATATGCTAAAGAAGTGGAGTTCTTGGAACTAGTACAAGGAAACATGTCAGTATCTGAGTATACTGATCGTTTCAAACATCTCCTCCGATTTAATACCATGGCAGTGGATGAAGATTGGCAATGCCGCAAATTTGAAAACGGGTTGCGTGGTGACATCAAGCTCTTGGTGAGAGGTCACCGTCTGAGGGAGTTTCCAGCTCTTGTGGAGATGGCTAGGGATATGGAGAAGACAAAGAGAGAAACTGAGGGATACCTGAGCCGTCCAGTCCAGCCACTGAGGGTTGGGGGACCAGCCATGTCTAGAGGCGGGTCCAGTTCCAGGAAGGCACCATACTCCAGATCTTCTTCTTCTCGTAGTTCTGGAGGATCTTCTCAGCCTTCTATTCAGCCGAGCCAGTCATCATCTTTGAGTGGCGTGAGATGCTATGGATGTGGCGGTCCGCACTACTTGTCTTCATGTCCCCAGAGGATTAATTTTCGGAGATGCAACCGATGCCACAAGGAGGGCCACTATGAGCGTGATTGCCCTATGGGTAGGAGGGCTACTTCCCAGCCGCAGCATGCAGGGAGATTTCAGCACAGAGGTGGCATCAGACCTCAGGCCACTGGACGTGTTTATGCACTGACAGGGACAGAAGCAGCTAGCTCAGGTGATTTGATTTTCGGTACATGTGTATTGGGTGGTAGATCTTGCATGGTTTTGTTTGACTCTGGAGCGACACACTCATTTGTGTCTGAGACTTGTGCTAGAGAGTTGGGGTTACCAGTGAGAGAGCTACAGTATGACTTGACTGTATCTACTCCTACTTCTGGGATAGTGAAGACATCTACAGTTTGTGTTAGATGTTCAGTAGTGATTGAGGGGCGTCAGTACAAGGTAAACTTGATATGTTTGCCTTTGCAGGGTTTAGATGTCATTCTAGGGATGGATTGGCTGTCTGCCAATCGTATTCTTATTGATTGTGGAGAGAAGAAGCTAGTATTTCCCAATGAGGAGGATTACACACCTCTAACTCTTGGTGTGTTGAGACAAGACCTAATAGAAGGTGCATGTTGTTTCCTGATACTATCACACATGGAAGTAAAGCAAGGAGATTCTGACGTAGACCTCTCGGTAGTCAGTGAATTTCTAGATGTGTTTCCTGAGGAGATTCCTGGCTTACCTCCTCCAAGAGAGGTAGAGTTTTCCATAGACATTATATCTGGGGCAGGGCCTATCTCTATAGCCCCATATCGCATGGCGCCAGCTGAACTGGCTGAATTGAAAAAGCAGATTGAAGAGTTGTTGGAGAAGCAGTTCATCCGGCCCAGTGTTTCTCCTTGGGGTGCGCCTGTATTACTTGTAAAGAAAAAGGATGGCAGTTCAAGACTGTGTGTGGATTACAGGCAACTTAACAAATTAACCATCAAGAATAAGTACCCTTTGCCTAGAATTGATGATTTGATGGATCAGCTACATGGGGCAGTTGTGTTTTCCAAGATTGATCTACGGTCCGGCTATCATCAAATATTGGTTAAGGCTGATGATGTTCAGAAGACAGCCTTTAGGTCTAGATATGGCCATTACGAGTATGTGGTCATGCCCTTTGGTGTGACTAATGCCCCTGCCATATTCATGGATTACATGAATAGGATTTTCCGACCTTTCTTAGATAAATTCGTTGTTGTCTTCATAGATGACATTCTAATTTATTCTAAGAGTGAAGAAGAACACGTCGATCACCTTAGAACGGTGTTGAGGATATTGAGAGAAAGAAAGTTGTATGCCAAGCTCTCAAAGTGTGAGTTCTGGATGAGAAAAGTGCAATTCCTTGGTCATGTTATATCAGCTGATGGGATTTCTGTAGATCCGACCAAAGTTCAAGCCGTGTTACAATGGGAAAGACCAAAGTCAGTCACTGAGGTCAGAAGCTTTGTTGGGTTAGCAGGCTACTATCGTCGCTTCATTGAAGATTTCTCTAAGATTGTAGCCCCTTTGACGCAACTGACGAGAAAAGACACTCCTTTTGCTTGGACCGATCGTTGTGAGACTAGCTTTCAGGAGTTGAAGCAGAGATTGACTAGCGCTCCAGTATTGGCCATTCCTGACACAGGTAAACCTTTTGAGGTTTTCTGTGATGCTTCCTATCAGGGACTAGGAAGTGTCTTGATGCAAGAAAGAAGAGTTGTTGCATATGCCTCAAGACAACTAAAGATTCATGAGAGAAACTACCCTACTCATGATCTGGAATTAGCTGCAGTGGTGTTTGCTCTTAAGATATGGAGACATTATTTGTATGGAGCTCAATTTCAGGTGTTCAGTGATCACAAGAGCCTGAAGTATCTCTTTGATCAGAAGGAACTTAATATGAGGCAGAGAAGGTGGATGGAATTCTTGAAGGACTATGATTTTGACCTTCTTTATCATCCAGGGAAGGCAAATGTAGTTGCTGATGCCTTAAGCAGAAAGGCAGTACATATTTCTGCGTTGATGGTTAAAGAGTTGGAGCTAGTTGAGAGCTTCAGTGATTTAAAGCTGGATGTAGAATTTGAACCTGATGGCATTAAATGTTGCAAATTGGTTATATCAAGTCATATCTTTGAAAGAATTAAAGAGGGACAACTATTAGACCCCGAGCTTCAGAAGTCAAGGGCTTTTATTGGTAGAGAACAAGGAAGGGATTTTAACACTGGGACAGACGGTCTTCTACGATTCAAAGGAAGAACATGTATACCAAATGATGGAGAGTTGAAAAGAGTGATTTTAGAAGAAGGTCATCGTAGTCGTTTTAGCATGCATCCCGGCATGACTAAAATGTACCAAGATCTTAAGAAATCGTTTTGGTGGTCAGGTATGAAAGGTGATATAGCTAGATTTGTTTCCTCTTGTCTTACCTGTCAGAAGGCTAAGATAGAACACCAGAGGCCAGGTGGTATGTTACAACAACCTGATGTTCCTGAGTGGAAATGGGACAGCATTGCAATGGATTTCGTGACCCATTTGCCACGCACTGTCAGAAAGCATGATGCCGTCTGGGTAATAGTTGATAGATTGACCAAGAGTGCTCACTTCTTGGCAATTAATTTGAAGATGTCTATGCAGAAATTAGCTCAGTTGTACATCAAGGAAATAGTTAGATTGCATGGTGTGCCTTCCAGCATCATATCGGACAGAGACCCCCGCTTCACTTCTCGTTTCTGGCAGACTTTACAGAATGAGATGGGCAGTAAACTCCAGATGAGTTCTGCTTACCATCCTCAGACTGATGGTCAGTCAGAACGGACTATACAGTCGTTGGAGGATCTGCTTAAGACGTGTATACTTGATCATATGGGAGTCTGGGATGAAGTGTTGCCATTGGTGGAATTCTCATATAATAATAGCTTTCAGACCAGTATTGGAATGGCACCGTTCGAAGCTCTTTATGGGAGGCGTTGCAGGACACCTTTATGCTGGTTTCAGGATGGAGAGTTTGTGTTGACTGGGCCAGAAATAGTGCAACAAACGACTGAGAAAGTGAAAGTGATTCAAGAAAGGATGAGAGCCTCACAGAGTAGGCAAAAATCATATGCTGATAGGAGACGCAGGCCTTTGGAGTTTGAGGCCGGTGATCATGTGTTTCTTCGTGTGACGCCTACTACTGGAGTAGGAAAGGCTATTCGAGCTAAGAAGCTTTCTCCCAGATACCTTGGGCCGTATCAGATTTCTAGACGCATCGGACCAGTCGCATATGAGATAGCTATGCCACCCCAGCTAGCTAATCTCCATCCAGTCTTTCATGTTTCTCAGCTTCGGAAGTATGTCCCCGACTCTTCACATGTGTTGGAAGCTGACACTGTACAAGTCAAGGAAGATCTCTCTATAGAGATGCAACCGGTCAAAGTAGATGAGAGGCTAACCAAACGACCAGATGGGAAAGCTACCAGACTGATCAAAGTCATTTGGGACAGTAGAACTGGCGATTCTACCTGGGAGAAGGAGGAAGAAATGAAGAAGTCATACCCCCACTTATTTCTATAAGCACAATTTTCGAGGACGAAAATTTTTTTGTGTTGGGGAGAATGTAAGGACCTTGCTCCTTATTTTTTTTTATTTATTTATTATTATTATTTTGTGAAAGGGATGGGGGCATGAATGTTAAAAATCAGCAGGAAAGTGGAGGAGCAGAGAAGCACGGGTTGTCCTAGGGAGAAGTAGTTTTTGGTTTTTATTGGGAAATTAGGGGAGGCAACGTCCGTGATTTCCTCTCCCATAGTTTGGCACCATGCAAGCTTGAAAGATAAAAGGAGGTACTGGGTTCTGAAATGGGGAAGAAGCCTTGCTACCTTGCTGCCATTTTTGTGAGAGAAGGAGAAGTTCAAAGTTCTTGGAGGTGATTGGAGCTGCACATCTTGAGGAGGATAGATTCAAAGTTTTAGCAAAGGAAGTCTTCAAGAGGTAAGGGGAGCTAACTCAACTTGGTTTCTAGATTTTTGTGGATGTGACTATGATTCCAATTGCTTGATTTTGATGTAGAGAGCTGTATGGAAATTGATTTTTGGTTAAATGAGTGGAATGATTTCAAGAAAATGATTCAAGTGGGTTGTTACTATGGTTTTGACCTATGAAATTTTGGTATGAACTTTATGATGCAAAATTGTTGAATATATGATGGATTAATGGTGGATTTTCGTTCTAGCATGATAATCTATATGTGTATGAAGTTTTTGGTGGATTTGAATGTGAAATGAGATGGAAACCATGATAGTTTACCCTACTTTTTCATCAAGTGCGAAAATGGTTTGTTTTGGATGATTGATGAAATTTAGATGGATAAATTGATGATTATGGAAAGAATGGTGTGGTGTAAATGATTAATTGGTTAAAGTCTAATACAAAGTGGAATGATATTGTTTGAAGGTATTTTGGAGTTGATTTTGAGATCAAATCTATGGGGGTTTAAGAATTGACTTAATGAAGTATTGGTTTTAAGTGAGAATCTGTAATGAATATCAATTGATTGGATATTTACAGAGTTGTTTATGATGGAAGTTAGCTAATATGTGGTGAAGGATGAATTAGTAGTTGTTATAGTGTGTTTGCCATGTGGATTCAAAGGTATTTTAGGGGTATTGATAGGTGAAAATCTAAAGAAAGTAAATCTGATGTAAACTAAACATTTTAAGCTTGATAGTGAGTGATTCAAAACTGGTTTGAACGTTGAAAGTGGTAGAAAATGGAAGTTAGGTTCCTTGGTAGTTTATATGTTGAAGTTGGATTGATTTTGGACTATTTTTAGGGGTTTTAACAAGTGATATTTTGAATTATATGTTCTGGGCTGTAGGTGTTGATTTGTAATCTGTTATAGAGCCAATTAGAACTTGTCCAAGTGGTTAGTTTGCATAAAACAAGAGTATAAGGTGTAAATTTGAGTTTAGGTGTTTTTGGAGTGTCAAACATGATGTGAGATACCAAGTTTCGGGTTTGATGATCAATAGATGTTTGATTCGAGTTATAAATATGTTTTCTCATCAATCCTAATGTTTAGGAGGTCACTTTGATCATTAGAATAAGTCTCAAGTGCATAAAAAGCCAAATCTGCACTTGCTGTCAACTGATACGGCGCTCCAGCGCCCTCGGGACGCTCTCCAGCGCGCTTAAACTGGTGCAGGTCGCGCTCCAGCGCCCTTTGGTCGCGCTCCAGCGCGCCTAAACGCAGCAGCAAGCTGCAGAATTTGTTTTTGATAGTTTTGGGGGTTCCGGATGTCCGTTTTGGACGTTCTTTAGGTCGTTTTGGAGGTTTTTGACCCTTACGGAGCTGTTGGTGATAGTCCCTAAGCCATTTGAGTTACCTAATGATGAGTATTATAAAGGGTACAAAGAAAATATGTTGTGTATGCACTATTTGAGTTGTTTGATACATCTATTGATGTAGTAATGTTGTGTGATTTGTGTGAGATTGTAAAAGGGTATGAATGTTGATCCAAATTGGTTGAAAGTGTATGGTTATAAGTGGTTTATGATGTGCATTGTTGATCCAAAAGGAATATCATGTGATTTAAAGTGGTTGGATTGAATCGGAAATTTAGATCTCTCGGTGGGATCAATTAGTGTATTGAATGAATGGTAAGAGGCTTCCATATGGGGGGTTATCCCTAACACTCCAACGGTCTTTCATTCTCACTTAGAGAGGATTGACGCGTGTGGTGGGAGTAGTGGGAGGTCCTAGGGTAGACGCTATCACTGGAGGTCTATTCCGCGGCAACGGACTAGCCTTGTGTATGGTCGGGTGGAACCCCTCGGCAATGGCTTTGCAAAGCAGTAGAGGCCATCACAAGTGCACAACCCGCCCCAGCTCTACATACATTCTATGTCCGGACGTGTCTAGAGTCTTAACATGATAAGATGTTGTCTTGATGAGTTTTACGAAATAAATGCTATGTTGATTTAAAATGAATTGTATGATTGTCTGAGACCTAGCTCACCCTTGCATTTGTATGTGTTGCATGTGTTTGCTTTCCCCCTTGCGATGATCATCCAATCCTTTGGATGTGAGCAGTAGGTGATGATGTACCTTTGGAGCAAGCTTTGGAAGTTGAGGAAGACCCAGCTCCTAGTGCTTAGGATTTCTACTAGCTATTATGTTTAATGGCTCTTTATTTTGGAAGACTTCTAGTCTTCACGTTATCTTAATTTGTGTTTTGAAGAATTGTGATCTGTACTTAAGTTTTAAAAGTTTTCCAGCCAGACTTGGATAACTGTACTCCTTAATTCAATCTATTGTGTACTCTTAACTGCTTTCTATTATTATAATCGATGCATTCTACGTATATACATTGTTATATATTTTGGGATGTCACAAGTATAAATTTAATTCAATTTTTAAATTAACTTAGTAAAATGAGGTTTATCTCTTCTTATATATTTAATATGAAAATTGAGAAATGTTTACGGGATACAATAGATTATCAACTTCGATGGAGGATAGATTTTTAATGATACATATGACAAGCTTGAAAATTGAAAAAGGTTTAAATGATACAAAGCAAACTCGATTAAGATAGATTTGTAATGACTAATAATATACTATATATTTTTTTGATACTATTTGTCTTAATTTATTTACGTATATAGAAACATGTAACGATAATTATAAATTAAATTTAAAGTTATTGTTCAATTACTATACTGTGTCATTGAATCTACGTAAATTGATATTTGTTAACATTGAATGACGTTTTAGGTGATAATTTTTTATTATTTCTTTTTAATTTTGTATACACTTATATTTACGTAAATTGATATTTGTTAACATTGAATGACGTTTTAGGTGATAATTCTTTATTATTTCTTTTTAATTTTATATACACTTATATCTACGTAAATTGATATTTGTTAATATTGAATGACGTTTTAGGTGATAATTTTTTATTATTATTTTTTATTTTATATACACTTATATCAGTTATATATAATTTCTTTTTCATTAATTGCGTGTAGGACTAGAGGATATTGAACTCAATTTATTTCATTTATTTTGTTACTTCTTAATATGATATTAGAGTCACTATTAAAGCCTATCATAGCGATATTAGTTGTTTGTTGGACATATTATTCTCACTCGTTATCAAATTATTCATTAATATCTACTTTCACGTTTGAGATGTATATATCTTGAACCTGAAAAGATGTGTTCGACTAAATATAATACCCTAATTGAGTGTGAATCTAACCTTACGATTTTATAAAATTAATTTAAACTTAATGTTTATTTTTTAACATATTTTATCAACAATATAAAAAAATCATATATATATATATATATATATATATATATATATATATATATATATATATATATATATATTAGGCGTGTTTTTATTTAAAAAGAACTCCCGATCCAACATTTGAAATAAAATTTTTGAGAGAAAACTTGTGGATCAAAGAAGAGGTCAATAGTCATAAGAAGGAGGAATAGGAGAAAGTATGTGGTCTCTTTTATCTTTCTCGAAAGCGCCGCGATTACCTATCTTTGATTTTATAAAATTTCGTACTATTAAAAGTTTTGGTACCTACCTAATAATACATATTAAAGCTGTTTAATTATTTTTTATTTTTCAATGGATGGCCACCACACATAGAAAAGAGGGAGAGAGAATATAGCGCTTTTAGTTTGGGCTTGGACGGTTCTTTAGTTACTGTTTGGCCATATTAGCAGCTCAAAAGCACAAAGGAAAAGACAAAATCATGGTATGTAGTAAGACATAACGAATCATCATCACCATCTCCATGTGTGAGAGAATTCAAAATCTAGTTTCTTAAACATTGGTTTTTCAAAAAGTTCAGTACTTTAGTTCCATTACTGTTCATATGCAACTGTGGTGGTGTAGCAGTGGCAGATGACAAACCAACCACACACGTCCGACTCTCCAATTAAAATTTTCTCTCCCTCAATTTGCTATTATCCTCTTTGCATCTCTGTGCCTATTCCACCACAGAAAAACCTCACAATGGTTAAGGAATAATTAAGCAAGATACCAAATGCATAATTGTAATTATTCAAATGCAATAGGTATCAAGAATAACAAAGGTAATTTCACCCTACTTTATTTCGAACCAGAATGAATTCGATAATATTTGACATTCTTCTCATACAAAAAAGTCTTAGTAGTCAATTTCTACAACCATATATTTTCCTTTAACTAAAACTTAATCCAGATTCTACTTCTAACATCTTTAACTGTTACCAATTTTTTTATTCCGACTCATTGTAATCTTCACCTCTCAATTAAGTTGTCAAGTTTCATAACTTTCTCATAACTTTATTCCAACTAACATGCAATACTTTATAGTCACATTTTTTTCCCTTTTCGTTTTCTTTATTCAGAAAACATGTTTTTTTAGTCTTTATATTTTAAAAGTTATTAAACAGATGAAGAAGTGTAATTTTTTAGTTATTAGACGTATATTCTTATATTTACTGGATCGTGTGTGATTTATACTCACTAAACAACAAATGAAGATTGAAAGAGAAGGAAGTGGTGAATAAAGAAAACAAGACTTATCCTCAGAAGAGATATTATGTCTTGTTAAGATAAATTCGATTATTGGAAGAAGATAATATGTGTTTAATTTGGACTCCAAAGTGATGATATAATAGTGGAATAGCCAAAAGTTTTAATGCTGAAGATATTTAAAGTTTCGCCCCACTTACTACATTATAAAATTTTATTTATAAGAAAAATTAAATATGAAGGTAGTTTGCATGCATGTCTCTGAACTATTATGTTAATACTCAAAACTATTTTTAATGGAAATATTATAATTAAAAAAAATATCGTGATATTAATTTGACGGCAGTCAACTCCATTACGAAATGTAAAAAAGTGATTAAAAGACCATTATGATGATTTCAGTCTGCATCCTAAAGTATTTAAAAATTTTATCTGCGGGGCATGTCACTAAAGAAGCATTTAAGACAGGTAGTGCTGTGTTTCCGTTTTTATGGTTTCGTATTTAAAATCACAAACTATAACAACCACTATCATTATTGCATGACATACTGTGTTAGAAGTATCTGGGGCAAAAAAAAAAAAAGACACAGTAGAAGAAACGCTGTTGTATTTTCGTGAAGTCGTATTCTTACGTACCCTACACATATTCCCGTCGTTTTATCTCACCAGTTTCTTTTTAATTTTATTTTTTTAATAATAATTTAAATCCCAAATACAACATGCAGATTTGAGTCTCCATTTGTTTTCTTTTCTGGCAGTAGAAAAATGTAAATACTTCTTCTGTAAATATATCATCTCTTCCCCAAAAAATAACATTTAAAATATGCATATTTCTGTGTTTCTGTCATATTTATCATGTGTTATATGGGTGCTTTTAAATCATTAATAGTTGATGATATTTATGTAGTCTCCAAATTACTGTTTGTTTGTCTGTGTGTTTAGTAAGACTGTTCCTTAGGCACCTTGATTTTCACTGTACGCATAAACGATGTCGTTAATATCAATGGAGTATCTTGTGCCAAAGTGGTAGTTATAATAATACTCAGCGACTTGTCTTGGTTTCGGATCAGCTTCAGAAATATTTTGTGCACCCTTTCTCAGCAAGGAAAGGAAAGCAGATTAAAAAGAATACTGTGATACGATGTAATAAAGGTGATGAATTGAGGAAAAACGTTTGGTTATTGGTACACACTCCCTCTCTTTAGAAAAGATAAAACGAGAAAAAGTAAACAAGATCGAGATCATAAGCAATGGTTCAGAATTCATAGTTTTTAGGTGTGAATTAATGGTTCTGTTGGAATAATTCTGAGATTAAATGATGGTGGACTCCACCATTCATGCGAGTCCTGAAACAGTATCTTAGTGCACAGTAACATCTTAGCTTCTGCTATATATATATATATATAGAGATGTGTTCTTCTCATCCACAACGGGAAGCAAAGTTAAAAGGAGCTTCTTGACTTCTCTCACACACACCTCAGTTGTGACTACTATCACCACCACCAAAACATTACAAACCTCTCGCTTTCATTAGCCATGACAGAAAACTGCATAGCACTCAAACCAGACCACAGCAACAGTCACCCTCAGGAAGGACCCCCCAAGATCACGACTCAGACTGTCCTTCCCATACAAACAAACGACCAATCTTTTCTTAAACTAGCTATGTACCCCATAACTTTGAAGGTCATTCCCTTGTCATTATTTTGTAGTATATTCCATTACATTGATTCTTCACCATCATATATTTCGTTCATGCATTATTATTTAACTTCTTTTTGGCATTTTCTCCGTTTCCATTTCCAGTTTGAAGAGTTGGTGTACAAAGTTAAACTGGAGCAGAAGGGTCTGTGTTGGGGGAGCACAAGGAGTTCCACAGAGAAGACCATACTGAAAGGAATCACTGGTATGGTTTGTCCGGGAGAAATAATGGCTATGTTGGGGCCATCTGGGAGTGGCAAAACCACACTTCTCACAGCCCTTGGAGGAAGGCTTAGTGGCAAACTATCTGGAAAGGTCACGTACAACAACCAGCCTTTTTCAGGAGGCATGAAAAGAAGAACAGGTTTTGTGGCTCAGGATGATGTGTTATACCCCCATCTCACTGTGACCGAAACACTACTCTTCACTGCACTTCTCAGGCTTCCCAACATCTTGACCAAGGAAGAAAAAGCTCAGCATGTAGAGCATGTAATCAGTGAGCTAGGACTGAGCAGGTGCAGGGGTAGCATGATTGGAGGCCCTCTATTCAGAGGGATATCAGGAGGGGAGAAAAAAAGGGTGAGCATAGGCCAGGAAATGTTAATCAATCCAAGCCTGTTGCTGCTGGATGAACCCACTTCTGGCTTGGACTCTACAACAGCACAAAGGATCATAACCACAATCAAACGCTTGGCCAGTGGAGGGAGAACTGTTGTCACCACCATTCATCAACCCTCTAGTCGCCTCTATCACATGTTTGATAAACTGGTCTTGCTCTCTGAAGGATGCCCCATCTATTATGGCCCCGCTTCAACTGCAATGGCCTACTTTTCTTCTGTTGGTTTTTCCACATCCATGATTGTCAATCCAGCTGACTTGTTGCTTGATCTTGCCAATGGTAATATTCTTTCTTTTTAATTCAATCCAATCACTGTTTTACATTTTATTGTGGATAAAATTATTAGTAGTAGTATTAGGAAGTCATGATTCCGTATAACTAAATTTTATATAGGTATATATTCCTGAAGATTTGAGTTTAAAGTGTGTCAAATGATAAGGCTTTGTTATTGTATTATGGAATCATGGTCCGGCCTACTGGAATTATATTTTTGCCCGAGATGAATTATGAGACCCCCCACTTTCAACTATCTAAGTTTACTGAATTGACTTGTTTAAAAGAACCATATTTGTGTGTTGTTAAATACAGACAGAGTTTTGACAATGAGAAACTGCAGGAATTGCTCCGGACTCCTCCAAGCTTGCAACTGAACAAAGTGAAAGCCAGGAGGCAGAAAATAAGTTGGTTAGAGAAACCTTAATCTCTGCTTATGAAAAAAATATAGCTACTAAGCTGAAAGAAGAATTATGCAGCTTGGAATGCGAAGTCTTTAGGAATGCTTCCACAAGTAAGTGTACTAACTTTTCAGTGAAAAACATTCAGAGGCATATGCTTCAAAAGTTACTTTGGTTAGATGAGTATTACAGGTCTGAAATAAATTTTTGCTCAATTGATGCAGGAAATCACATAAAACCGGAGCGATGGTGCACAAGTTGGTGGCATCAGTTCAAAGTGCTGTTGCAAAGGGGGCTGAAGGAGAGAAGGTTTGAAGCCTTCAACAAGCTGAGAATTTTCCAAGTCATAAGTGTCGCTTTCCTTGGAGGACTTCTGTGGTGGCACACCCCAGAATCCCACATTGGAGACCGGGTAAGAGTTTTTTTAAGTTCAGTAACTGGATCATTATTGATCAGTAAGAACAGAACATCATCAATTAACCCAAGTGCTGTTAACGTATCATTGGCCCTTTACTTTCAGAGTAATCTTTCCTTTTCACATTCAGTAAACATTGTATTAATGTCCAAATCACATAATTTCAGACCTTCTTTCCTCTAACACCAATAATAAAATGTTTCTTCCCCTCAAGTTTAAAAAATGATTTTGAGTTCTTTTGTCTTTACGTTGACGTTTAGCATCAAATTTCATCACGTTTGTTGTTAGAAGAAAATTCTAACTCTGACGGAAGAGTAACATAAATATCTCAGCTACTTTATCTAACTTTTACCTTTCATTTATTTATTAAGAGAGCACACTTTCTTTTGGTTTTTATTGTTATCTGAAAGGGAATTGTTGTTAAAAAGAATATTGTAATAAACAATATCTTTGAAGTTTTGATCTTTAATAATTGGGTCATTAGGAAGGTGGAATAAGACTATTGTTATTGAGCTGTTATAGTTGTTACCTAAAATCATTGGATCTGAAATGGAGGTGTATTTGAGAATGCAGATAGCCCTTCTGTTTTTCTTCTCTGTCTTCTGGGGATTCTACCCTCTCTACAATGCTGTTTTCACATTCCCACAAGAGAGAAGAATGCTGATCAAGGAACGTTCATCTGGGATGTACCGTCTCTCATCCTACTTTCTAGCCAGAACAGTAGGAGACTTGCCAATAGAGCTTGCACTTCCAACTGCATTTGTCTTCATAATCTATTGGATGGGAGGGCTTAATCCTCATCCACTGACCTTTCTCCTTTCCCTCCTAGTGGTCCTTTACAGTGTCCTTGTCTCTCAAAGCCTAGGCTTAGCACTTGGTGCCATTTTGATGGAGGTCAAACAGGCCACTACTTTAGCTTCTGTCACAACCCTTGTGTTCCTCATTGCCGGAGGGTACTATATACAGCAGATTCCTCCCTTCATAGAGTGGCTCAAGTACATAAGCTATAGCTACTACTGTTACAAGCTTCTTGTTGGTGTGCAGTACATGGATGATGATTATTATGAGTGCTCAAAAGGGGTCTTGTGCAAGGTTGGAGAATTTCCTCCAATAAAATCAGTGGGTTTGAACCACTTGTGGGTGGATGTGTCTATAATGGCCATGATGTTGGTAGGTTACAGACTAGTTGCTTATTTAGCACTGCAGAGAGTGAGGTAGAGTTAAAATTTGGCCGAGCTACTATTATACACATAACAACAGAACTTGGAAGAGTTTTGTCCTAATTCAACTAAGCCAGGAATAACACTAGAATATTGTACTTCTGATGGGACTTATGTAATGAAATTTTGATCAGCTTTTTTGACTTGGAGTCTTTTTTTCAGTCTATTTTCTGTTCACCGATGGTGTAAAAGAATTAGAAAGTGAATGAATCAGAAATCATGATCAATAGGACTGTTATCTTACATGCCAAATTGAGATCAGATAACTACTTTAGAATAAAACTTAGTGCCTGAAAACAAGGGATAAGTCACAAGATAAGAGGCAAAAGATAAGAAGAACATATGCATTTAATCTGCAGGATAGGTCAAGGATTGCGACCAGACGCTAAGGTTCAGCAACTCAACTGTTGATCATTATTAGGCTTTTGAAACCAAATTGTTGTTTCATATTTTCCTGCATAAACTACAAGAGAGAATAATTATCAGCATAATATTTCTCCCCAAAAGGCACTAGTGACTTGACAAACACATATTTCTAATTTGTAATTTGTAATGGAACCAAAACCTTCAAACAGATCACAACCATTTTCTGCTGAAGATTTCTGTGGTGAGAAAGTTGGAAGTATGAGTATAGCTACGAAAATTGAGGCAGCCAATCCAAATATGTGGAAATCATATGAAGATTTGGAGCATGATAATTTTTATGATTAAGCCTAGTTAATGCACATTATGAAAAGTCAAATTAAAATAATTGGTGATTGAGTCTGAAAGTGGGAGCATGACCACGTTTTAAGAATCTAAATACCCTACCATAGTGCACTTTCCACTCTAATATCGTATTAATGTCCTTTTTCTCAATATAATTAACAAAATATAATTAAAATGATTTTTATTTGTAATTAATTTTCCTGTCACTTCAATATTTTGCCACGTGGACAATCACATTGATAAATCAAATATTTAGTCGGCAATAGCAATGCATATTGAATAAAAAAAAAGGTACAATCATTATATTTGGAAGTGTTTGTATAATACTCATAAACATTTGTTAATATAATTTAGTTAAAATGATAATATCATGAGTTAGTTTCTGCTCAAGTGTTATAAACAAAAAGTAGAAAAAATAATTTATTTATTTATCATCCATATAATCTGCCTGTAACTAAATCTATTCAATCTATTCATTATAAAATAAAATAAAAGAATGAGTTGATTAAATACATTCATTTGGTTTCATGGATGATCAATGATCCCTTTGTTATTACTTATAATTTAGTACGCTGTTTTATGAATACTTATAGAACCATTTTTCTTAATTAAGTATTTTTAAAATTTATCTTATAATTTTTTTCAATAATTTATAAAGTATTTCAAAAAGTAAAATGACATGAAAAAAAAAGATTTATTTCAATAAAACATGAAACTTAATGTTAGGTAAAAGAATAATTCTTTCATATACGGTCTGCTAAGATTACTTCAAGAATAACTTTAAAATATTTCGTTACTTTTACCTTATATTTTGGTGTAATCTAACCACTACATGTGAATCATGTTATAACTATATATATAAAGATAATTTCATTATTTTGTTTAAACAAATAAGATGTGTTAAGAAAGTTGGAAACATGATTATATCCACGAAAGTTGAAACCAACCAATCCAATGGAGAATAATGGATTGGAAGCTTAATTATTATTATGCTGATTAAGCTTTGTTAATGCACATAATAAAAATTCAAACTCAAATAATCAGTGAATAAGTTGAAAAGTGGGTGGATGGCCAATATGTTATAAGAATCTAAGTACGGAAGAATAGTACATTTTCCACTATAAATTACTTTTCAAAGATATATAGTTCATTGTATTCATTTCTTTTTATTAAATTTATTTCCAAAAATTTAGTGTTAAAAATGGTTTTGAACTTTTGTCACATCAGTTCAAAAGGATTATAAGAGCTATTTGTTTTTATAGTTTTAGTTTCCTAATAAAGAATGGAAGTTATAATAGAGGCTAAAAATAAATTCTGTCAGATGTAATTTACTCAACCCGTGAATAAAAAGTGTAAAAATATAAAATTATATAACTCTCTTAGAAATGAAACATACATGAAAAAAAATACTTTTTTAACCTTATAATTAATAAATAATAGAATACATATTTTTAATCAGTAATATAAATACATATTCTTAGTTTTATATTAATTAATTCCTGAAAATATGAAAAGAAAAACAATTGTGGATGAGTGACGAGGTCTAAAACTCAAAATTTCTCTAATTTTATTTTCATTTTGCAATTGTAGAGAGAATGAACTTTCTGTAACTGAATTTTCAACTTTACCAACTTTATTCTTTCTGTAACTGAATTTCCACTCTTTTAATTTAATTTTTTAATTCAAAATTTTAAAATAATTGAATGCTAGGTGACACAATACTTAAACGTTGTCTGATCAATTTGATAAAAAAAAAATTATGTTTGATTCAATTTTACAAAAATAAGAATCCAATTAAGCCGTAAAAAAAGAAAAAATTCTATTTAAGATTTTGAACGAGAATAAAAATCTATTAAGGCATTTCAACCGAAATTTGAAAGTAATACATATGTTAAGGTTCTTCCATTTGACTCTCGCAGCTCCATCTTTGCTCCTCCGTCCAAAATGAAGGTAAAAGAAAGCATAAAAGAACTTTTATATTATTAGGAATGTTGACTTTTTGCTGTTTACTTTTAAAATGTCACACATACAAGAAAACTCAACATCTGCAATATCCATGTAGATTTTTTTTCAGATACTTCCAAAGCTTATTCCTCAGGATTATTTTGCTTCCTTATAATACTCACAAGTTCTATTCAGGATTTTTTTAGAACTTAGAAAATTTACGAAGAAAATATCTCAGAACGAAACTAACGTATCCATCATCATCTCACTTAGATAATATCATATATGTTTTGGGATCTTTGATTCAAGTTTGTTGAGATATCATTATATTAGAATTTAAGATATTGATTGAAGTCTAAATAAACCATACCAATATTTCAACTCTAGATTCGTTGAAATAACATATTTAAGATTTAAGTCTAAAGTTTCGTTACACTTTTATTTTTAAAAAGTATTACATTTTAGAAAAGCAAAAATGTATTCGTAAATTATGTTTGAAATTATTGGATCATGTTGTCGTAAAATAGTTTAAAGAAAGTCGTAGAATGTTCGTCATTTAGTGTAATAACAGAAAAAGCTTATGAAATGTGGATGGAATGAGTGAAAGGACATACAACGTCCGATCCCAACCATAAGACGAATGGACAGTGACTGAAAAGATAAATAACCAAAAACCGAAATAATTAGGAACCAGATGCCATGAATGTTGGCAGAAAATGTTGGTGGGAATTTAGTTCATAGGTTGTCGAACACATGAAAGCAAAGAAGAAAGCATTGAATAATTTGGGATGGTTTGAGAGGGACCTGAATGGGAGGAGTTTGATGTATGTGAGTCTGGGACTGAATGTTAATGATGTTACGCATTCGTACGAATGAACCTCTTCAGAAATAATTGACATATAGTTACTCAGAGGGGAGTATATAGTATGATCGGTGTTCTATCCATCAAAACAAAAGTTATATTCTTTTCACAAATTCCTAACACCTACACCACTCCTCGAGATGTCACTCTATCTTTTTACACCTTTTTATAAATTCATTTCAAATAATAACCTCATCAACAATTTTCTGAATTAGTTTAGAAGTTTTATTTTACTAATAATTAAAAAAAAATGTGTAAGTAAGATTGCTCGCCAGTATCTTTTTATTTAACAAGAAAAAGAAATATTATTTTCAATGATCGAACAAAAATATGTATACTTTTAGTTTAATGATTAAACTATGAAATAAATTTTTAATTTTAATGTAAAACATATTAAAAATCTCGACTAAAATAAAATTAATTCAATATATATATATATATATATATTGTTAATTCATGTATGTTTTTTTAATTGATATATTTTAAAATATATCAAGTTTTATTTAGTAAAAAAAATTCTCATTCATAAAAAAAGACATATTTTAAATACATTAATATTTTAATTTAAAAAATAAATGAATATGTGAGAAATATGAATTATGGTTAAATTTCTGATTTTTTTTAATTTATATTAAAAATAAAAATTATTAAAATATCTTTATTTTTTTTGTTGTTTAAAATTTGATACACTGTGCTAAAATGTATCAAGTTAGTAAACTTGTGTGTGTGGTGCGTGTGTGAGTTTTATCTTACAAACCAGTTTTATAAGATTAAAGTTTATTCTAACTGAGACTTGTGCTTTTAAGACATATCATTTGATCGAACTATTCATTAATGTCTAATTTCATACATAAAATATATATCTTGATATAACGGGATGTATTGAAAATCTCAATCAACTAGAAATAAAACCAATTTAAAATGTTTATATAGATGCAAACCTCATCTCCTACTTATTATCAAACTATTTATTAATGTTTAATTTACACAAAAATGTAGGCATTTGGTACCTATGTTTTGAGATTTGTATCAATTCAATCCTATCCAGTTAACAACGTTATAATTGATGCGAGAAACTAAGGACGTTAATGAAGATGCATTCAAACATTTGATAGCTATTCCACCCAGACTATCATTAACGTCCTTAATTTCTCGCATCAATTATAACGCCGTTAACTAAATAGGATTGAATTGATACAAATTTCAAAACATAGGTACCAAATGTCTACATTTTCAAAACCGGGTACTAAACAGAAAATTACCTCTTAACATGGGGACTAAGTAGGTAATTAAGCCTATCCCAAAGTAAGGAGAGTGAGTTGGAAGTGCAAATTTAAAGTTTACTTTCTTTTAACACAAAATACATTATAATATTTGTCATGTATAGATTACTCTGAACTTATGCTTTTTTTTTTCTCGCTTCACAATTGTACAATGCCTCACTCGGAGGGATATAACTTGTTTTTTATTTCATCTTTTTAATTTGAAAGGTATTCACAGCTTTTATCAAATCTTCTTTCAACTTTAAAACATAGTTTCTTTCAATTTTCTTCAATATAGATATTTCGAACCATGTGGTTTTTGGACCTTTATATTGAACATTCGCTACTTTTGAATTTTTATCTCAAACTGAGTTATGCAAACTTGAATGTCACTAACTAAATATAATTTCTTTAAACATCTGACTATTTATTCTAACGTATTAACATACATAGTTCTTATACTTCACTTGTGATGACCTATATCAATATGCTCGAATAATTTCCCACAAAGACTCAGTATAATTTTTTTTCCTTATATATTTTATTAAGTTCATAACTTTAGTTTCTCATTGTTTTTCCACAATTTTATCCCTTAATTTTTTTAATTATCGGTAATTTTGTTTCTTAATTTTCTTCTCACAATTTTAGTATCTCAATTTTAAATTATTTAAAATTCAATTCAATATTTTTAACTTTATCTACTCTCTCTCTCTCTCTCTCTATTTATATATATATATATATATATATATATATATATATATATATATATATATATATGATATTTAAATAAAAGCTATATAAATATAATATGGTGTATCTCTGGTGTATCTCTTAGCCGCGATAAAAAAAATTGACGTATCTCTTAATTTATTATAGTTGTGACCTTAGCTACATTTGATCAAATCAAATTATTGAAGTTTTCTGGCCAACAACAATATATATATATATATATATATATATATATATATATATATATATATATATATCTAATTATTATTCTGCATATAACATCTTCAAATGAAAATTAATTGTTATTTTCTTAAGATCTAAGGCAGGCTCCAAGATTGAAGAAGAAAAAATGAAAAATATCTGCGAAGCAACCGAGAAGATAAAAACATAATACCTTGAGCATTTAGGGTCTTCCACGTGGCATTCCGCACTGATGACAATATCCCTGTTAACGACGCGTGAGAAAACGTTACGCGTTTTTCGGTTCCCCTTTGGCTAAGCATTCAATTGTCAATACAAAAGGCACTACTAGTACAAGATCCCCAATTTCTCTCATTTTTCATCCATTTCCGTAGATATTTCTCAAGTACTACATCGTATTCTGCAAATTCAAAGAGGTGAGTTTCCTAATTGTTCACAATCATCAATTTTCAATTCTGTTGCTTTCTTAATCTCTAGATGTAACTCTTCATGATGAAATCCTTGAATTATGTTAAGGTGATGATATGTAGTCCTCTACTTCTCAGTGTTTTCATGTTTGATCACTTCAATCACTGATGCTGACCAACACAATTTTCATCATTGATATTCATCCAAGTTTTTGAAACTTTAGTGCTGGATGGTTTGGATTGGAGATTCCGATTTTGTGTTTCTTTGATTTGACCTGACTTTGTTGGCATGATTTCTAATCATCATCATCATCAGGTTCTTGGATTCTCAAAGATGGGAGGTGGCAAGGACAAGCATGATGAATCTGACAAAGGAATTTTTTCAAACCTTGTTCATGGGGTAGCTAATGCATCACATGGTGGACATGGGTACCCACCAGGGGCTTACCCACCTCCACCTGGGGCATACCCTCCACATCAAGGGTACCCTCCACAACAAGGCTATCCTCCAGCAGGGTACCCTCCTGGTGCCTACCCTCCTGCTGGTTACCCACCAGCTGGTTATCCTGCTTCGTCACATGCTCCAGGTACACTGCCTTTTCTATTATTGTTTTTTCTTCATCACGTCTTTAACCTGCTCATCATTATTTATTACAATGTATTTGTAAAACTTGTGATGATGCCTACACAGAAGTAGTGTCTTTTAGAGTAACATATTCCACCCTCAAATATGAACGTTCTACCATGTTTTAAGTGAAAAAGTAAGGATATACTTACTTTCTGTCTTCTAAATTGCATATTCCACCATCAAATATACTTACTATCGATTTTTAATCCAAGAGTCACCTAAATTTAACTTACTTTAAATGAAGGGTAGATTACATTCTTTTTTCTTACTTTGATATATCTTCTCTACAACAAAAGAGACATATCCATACAAAGTTACTGATTGTTAGGCTAAGAAGCAAACTCATGGGTTGAGAAATACTTAGTTTGGTCTTTTAATTAAAGTGAGTGTCTTCTTGTTTGGACTTTAAACACTAATTGAGAAACTTTTTTATTTAATGTATGGTTTGGCTGTTTATTACTGTATTTCAAGCTTTTTGAAGTTATCTTCAATTGTAATTTGATTACTGCATTGGCTATTGGAGAAGTTTTGTGCTGGTTGAGACCATTTTTGCCGTCCTTGGAAGTTTTCAATGAACTTGTGTATTTATGTGAGCAGGGCAGCATGGGCACGGGCATGGCGGTATGGGAGCAATGCTTGCTGGGGGTGTTGCCGCTGCTGGTGCTGCCTACGGTGCTCACCATGTCTCTCATGGTTCTCATGGCTCTCATGGTCACTATGCACATGGTGCTCACATGCCCCATGGGAAGTTCAAGCAGCATGGACATGGCAAGTTCAAGCATGGAAAACATGGTAAGTTCAAGCATGGAAAGCATGGAAAGTTTGGAAAGCATGGTGGTGGGTTCAAGAAGTGGAAGTGAGGATTGTATATGCTAAACCATGACTCTAGAATGCTGCTCTGTGTAGAGCTTTTTGCTTTTGCTTTATAATAAACCATACTTTGATGATGTAATCAATCAATCTACGAAACTATGATGATACCTGCTTTCTTGTTTTCTTTTCTTTTTTACTCTTATTAATACTTTTGGCATTTTATGACTTAATTGGCTTATATTGTGTAAGAGTTTTGGAATTGACGTTAACAATTTAAATGCTGTGATGGACCTTAGGTGTTAATCAATTCACATAGTTTAGATGGGTTCATTTTTGTATTTCTAAGTAAAATATGAAATTGATCAAATAAACAATTGAATTAAAGATATTTTATAGATTTAGGTAAATTAAAAAGTAATTGTCAGATTTCCATCGTTGATTAAGAGCACGGAATTGAAAATATAAAGAAACGTAACTTTAAAAATTAGAGGAGTGGAATAATATAATTTATGTATTTCCCTAAAAGGAGTATAATTTATCCTACTTACCAGATTTTTCAAGCTAAAGGTGACATCTAAATACTTGAGAAAATCAAGTAACTTTTTTATCTTAATCTTTTATTATTATTACATAAGAGCTTTCAAGATTTAGTCCCGTCGCTTTTAAACAGAAAATGTCTCCGCCGCGCGTACTTAACCGATTAATATTTTTACAAAATAAAATTTAAATGTACGTAGCACAATAATATTAGTATTTGTTTCAAATAATAATAAAAAATATTTAAATAGAATTCAAACTAAATATATATTTTAAAACTTAAAATTAATCATGTTAATTAGAGAAATATTTTATTAATCATGTTGAATAAAATGAATTTTATTGCTCACTAAACAATATATTTTTAAATTGTGTCACGACAATAGTCACACTACAGAAACAGATAACAAGTATTAAGTGTATTTTTTATACGTTTTTTTCTCTTACACTTGTAAAATTTTAACAAGTATTAAGAACAATTTACAATAAATAATGTAAATAAAATAAAAGAGTGAAAGATGAAAAAAAAATCGACATTCACGAATATTTGCGGATAAAATTCGTGAGTATTTATATATATTTCTTATTCACAGATAACAAATTTTTTAATATTTGTTTATAAACGAATCGGGTATAAATATTATATTATTTGTATCTATAGATATTTTAAAAAAATAAAAATAAAAATTTAATTTATATTTATCAAATTAAATTTAATTAAAATTAATATTAATTTATATTTATAATGTTAAATATAATTAAAATTAAATTTTAATTTATATTTAATTTAATATATATTATATTTTTATAATTTTATTTAAGTTTTATTATAATATTTTATAAAAATATATCTTTTTAAATATTTGTAGGTATCCACGAGTATCACAAATATTTATGGATTTTAAAATATTCGTGGATATCACTGCAGATATGGATCAAGTAGTGAGTAGATTTTTTTTTGTCGAATCAGATTGCGGTACTATCTATGTTCTATCCGACTCGTTATCATTTCTAGTGAAAATAGGAGAAAAGAGTTGTTAGTGTATTTTATACATTATATACTGTTCATAAATATTATTAATTTATAAATCATTTGCAATCAAGTTAATAAAAAAGAAAGAATGTTGTAAACTTCTTACTTTTGCTTCTATTGGCACCTCCCGTAGAGACCATTTGAAGATCTGATAAAAGTATATTTTTTCCATAACGTTTTTCAATTCTTCCACTATCTGATAAAAGTTGTCGAAGAAAGAAAAATACATAGACAAATTAATGCCTTGTCTGTTCTGTTCAATGACAGGAGAATACGAATTAACAAAAACAAAATTACTAAGCACTGTTCATTGGACAGCAGAAAAACAAACATTACTTATTTCAGTTCAGAATAAAATAATGTAGAAAAGAACAACAACAATACAATTGAATGTCTCCAGTATTTAATTACAGCCAATACAATGATAACAACAAGAACATCACAGACCAAAATGTGAAAGCCTCTGAGAAATTTATGGGCCTCCATTTCTCCAGGTGCAATATTAGTATCATTGTACAAACCAAAAAATTCTTAAATGTTACAAGAACCACTAGTCTCTGAATATCTTACATCCTCAGTATGGATACAGATTCCTCACTTGTATGCATTCTATCTTGGTTTTCACAATTAGCTGGAAACTAAATCTCCTTTGGATTTATGTCTCTTATTTCTCCCATCCTTGTAGTTGCATAATAAACATAACCATATGTTAATCTTACCAAGGGGGATGATCATCCTGGGAAGTTTGAGGAGGAATTGCTTTCCATCCTGGTTTCTCATCCCAGTACATATCATAATATATGTGGCCAAGGCTTTGATCTGGCACACAGCACCATATGCCCACATACCGCTTAACACGATTTCTGAATTTATCTTCCCTTTCCTGGAAAATCAATGCATGGTATCAGTTTTGTTACTTTGGGTTAACTCAAAAAAGTAAAACTTCACGTGGAAAAAGAAAAATTTCCTCGCCTTGTCAGTGAAACCTTGGAAAGCATCTTGAACTGAAGAGAACTTGATTACTTTTATATCCTTGAATGATGAGAATACTTTCATAAACTGTAAGTACATGTAGAAACAACAGTGTTAAATGGATAGATATGATAATATGACATGATCATTTGGACATTCTATATAATCATATCAGTGTAGTTTATGGGGTTGATTTAGAAAAATGTTGACATAAGTGGGTATTAAATGGATAGATGTGATAATAGATATAATGACATATAATCAGATACCGTTTCTTCATTGCTGTGCTTTGGAAATTTAAGTATTCCCCCTACACTGGTGGTATCATTTGAGACATCACAGCCTTCGGTTCCTTCTTTACAGAGCTGAACATCAAGCCATGACTTTTCTACCTGAACTCAAGAAGCAAGGTAAATAAGTTTAAACAAAGTGACATAGATCAAGGAACAAGAATCATGGCTTAAAATGGATGTAATTGACTTTTATTACCTCTGATGGCAGAGAGGGGTTATCAAGTATTGAGTACTCTCTAAAATCTATTTGAGGACCAAACTCTTCTTCAGAGAGCTTTTTCAGCATGACATTGACCTACAGTAGAATGCATTTACATAGCAGCATTACGAAGTAACGTATAAAATGTTCTACTCCCACCAGAGGCTATTCGCGTTTATTCAATATCATACAGCAGACACTGACACTAATTATAATATCTCTGTCAATTGAATTTCAATTAATTTTAGGTTCAACTATTCTTCTTAAGTTACTTCCTGTGCGATTTGGGGGCTACTTTCAAAACATTACTAGATGGAAAATAACAAAAAAACTTTTGCACAGATATTAAATGAAATACTAGTTTGAACTTCAATCATTATCTTCACTTCCACCTGTGTTTATGTTTCTTATATTTTTAATTACTACAGCTGCAACTATGACAATCTTCAATTATCTCTCATTGACCAGCAGATCAACAGAACAGTCCATAACCCTATGAATTTTTACCTTTCTATTTGTGTTTTGTTGATGAAGTCTATTGCTGGTACCAATTATCCCCATTTCCCAACGGTTTGAGGCCTCAATAATAAGAAACATATTGCTCATTGTGTACAACATTCACAGCTGAAGAAAGTATAGTCACTTATGCCATAGACCTTTCTAATTTACTTCAAATGATACTATTAAAATTTGTAAAACCATTTCTCTGAGGACCCAAATGTATTTAGATGATTTTAATCTTCCAGTTCCAAATCCATTTGACAATTGAACAATAAAATAATAAGGAATCACTTAACAGTAAATACCTCAAATACATGGTCCAAAGGACAGAGAAAAGGTTGTCTAGTCATGGACCCTTCCAATATACCAGGATGGCCATACCATAGCCGATCAATCCTGCACCATAGTGGAGGCATCACCTAAACAAAAAGAATCTAATTTAAGATACAAATATAGCATTTATCAAGTAAAAATAGCAACAAAAAAAGAAACATCGATTATAAAAACTAAGAATACCCACAGTAGCTAATTCACCTTAGCCAAGTGCATATTTCAATTAAAACAGTCTTATCAGAAAACATTTTCAACCAAAACTGAAATGCAAAACCAGTTATATAAACCATGCAACATGTTAGCTCATAGTGTAATGTATTTCAATATTATATTTTGGATAGCAGCTTTTCCAGGAATGTTACTAATTAGAAGGGGGAGAGAAGAATCCAGTAACAGAATGATGCTAGCAGTTATTTTCCACTCACTGAATAATTGGAAAGAAAAATATTAACAAACGGAAAGGAAAAGCACCTAGGAATCATGGAAAAGATATGATATTAAATGCTGTAATAATAGTTATAAATTATACTCACGACTTTACCAATAACGGCAATAAGAATGGAGCACCTTCAACTCAATCAAAGTACGACAAAATACAGTTATAATCTAAGTTGAAGACTAGATTTTGGCAAAATGCTATCAGCATCTTTGTTTATAATTTTTCAACTAACATTTGAGAGCAATAATCAGAAAATGTAACTCCCTAGGATAGAGACGAGATACCAAACAAGCCTGCCTTCTTAGCTATCCTAAACACAATTCCCCATGAATAAAAACAATTTTCCAGAATCTAGAACAGTATAACATGAATACCTATGCAAAAATATAATGGGACATGTAGGACACTAAGTAGAAACTAGTGCTCATCACAATAATGATTGTATGTGAAATGAATGTATGCTTTCAATATGCAACACATCTTAAATTTGTGGAAGTATACAACATAAATCTGATTTACACGTTTTTCATTTATATTAAACAACAACAATCTTATCGCACTAGGTGAGGTTAGTTACATAAATCACATAATGCCACACTTTTGGTCTATATTAAGCAAATAACGAAATTACACTGCCCAGCATATTAAAGTAACAAGCTATTTCTTTTGTCTAATATAAACAAGATTCTTTTGGACTGTAAAACATATTTATTAAGAACTAGCCCAAAAAAACAGAGTGCAGTCCATCTTTCATCTAAATGTTAGTGGTTTATAACTTAATAGGATTCATAAAGAAGTGTGTAGGAACCCAAAAATTAGTTCTTACCAGTGTTCTGTTCAAAAGGGAAGCAATTGCAAGTGCTGTCCTAATCTGTTTAATCTGGAAAAATAATGTGCAACACATATTAAAACACACAAATAATTTGTATAACTGTAGAAAACATGTTCAGGTGGATACATACATACTTGGTAATTGACAAGAGTAAAATGTGATTCAACATTATGCTCCCCACTTAGCATCAAGCGTTTTGGAATATAAGGCTTAAATGACAAGAACCCCCCTGCAAAAGTTCTTTTAAAAATTATGTTGCAGTAATTTCATGAAACAGAGTTGACTAATCAATCAGAAGGGGAAACTGTAACAATTCCTTCATATGTCAAAGCATAACACTTTCCAAATTCAGCATCATAGTGTGATGCTAACTTAAATGCAGATAGAGTAGAGACAAATAGTGAAATGAGTATATTTTACACAAGTGCATTCAAAAAATATTATTTAAGTGAACGTCTGCATGCAAAATGGAATGAGGAACAACAACTAATCACCAGGAGGATTATAGTATTCTGGTGGATCAAGGAAGAGCATGGCTTCTCGTAGACGATGGCGCTTTCCTTCAGTTCCACCATATTGAAATGTTGTGTGCACTGCATATGGCTCCAACCTTAGTTGCTGGTACATAGCCTGTAACCGTAATATGTAAATTAAATAGAAAGGTATACAAATTTTTCTCTAGTCCTATCTAGACTCCTCAATGTATTTAGTTGTGAAGATGAAAACAACGCTATACCACATGAAAAATCAGAACTAAGTACTTCAAACAGTTGAAAATTGTTAGCATAACAAACCCTACCTGGACAAAATATGTATGTCCACTACAGAAGATACTCGCAGGCAAAATCCCCATCTTCAGTTTTCCATCAAAAACAAAAACAAGTCTACTTTCATCATCAACAGATGGACCTAACTGTTTGTGAAGAATATCATTAAACCCATTCTGATCCCATATCTTGTCATCAGCTAGAAGCATTTCCTTCCATTGCTTAGCCAATTTTTTGGCAGACTCTGTTGGTCTCCAATGGAAAATTCCGATGTTGTAGGCACCACTAACTATTAAAAGTGATAAAAATATTATCAACACAGTCAAAATAACAAGTGAAACATGTATAATACATGAGAGATAGAGAATAGCAATAAGTAAGAGCAACGGATCAGTTACACTGATTCTAAAACAACATAACCAGGGAGAGAAAAACTTGCTTCAAACTATGCAATTTAATTTTATAAGTTGGTTAAGAGGAAGAACATGTTACACAACGTGAGCTTCCATCAAAATGATTTTATCTTTATGAACAGGAAAGACCAATAACAATAACAAGGGGAAAGAATCCATGTTGTGACTTGCCAATAGTTGTGTTAAATTCAATTTGCTTACTTCAAATCTAAAGCCATGCCAAACTTATGAAAAACAAGGCACTCTAATGTCTAAGTGATGCCTCAGAACTGTTTTTATTGAAATAAAAGGTGACTATCAATCAAAAAAGAATAATTTGTATGTCTATAGATGCCATTTTACTGGCAAATGCTTGGTTACATGATCAATACAACAAAAACAATAAAGCCTTATCCACCAGGTGAGGTCGCCAATATAGAGCACACGACACCATTAAACATAGTTACATTGAAGCGAAAAACTATGCTAAAGAAACAACATAACCACAGTAGAAATAATAGCAGTAAGTTAATATTCACCTTCTTGCCAAACTTCCAAACTATCATCAACAACTGTTGGTATAACTTGATCACTTGAAGTCAAAATGTCTGCTTCTGGATAACGAGCAAGATATGGAAGTGGGTTCTGTTTAACAATAACACAATTGAACATACGTAATGGGAATAAATTACAACAATCACATCATTGGCTTGGAGATAATGTAAAAGATGGTTGTGCTTAATGAATGTAAAAGGTTATAAGAAAACATAATAATTACATGGAAAAATAGAGGTAGATGGTAAAAGCAAATGATGCTATGGGAATAATTGAATTTAAATACCGTAAGCCAGCTCCACAAGAAACTGAACAAAATCTCTGATAACTATATTTCATTCACTATGGAGAATGAAAGTGTCATAACTAATAGAAATTTACGGCTTATCTTGGATCATTAATCAAAATCTAAGCTAGAATATGAACCATTATTATAATTAAAACAAATTGACTCATGAAAGAATATATATAAAAATGAATGTCACCTTCAACCAAACCATGTCAGTATCACACATCAACAGCTCGAATCCAAAAGGAAGAATTGAGTCGATCAGAATAACTTTTTCTCTCCCCATTTTGTGAAATGTTGGAGACCCCCATCCAACATCTACTGTGCTCATATGGCTGCCCATGTCAAAAACCGGTATCCCTTTCCAATACAGTGCCTCCAATAATTTGGTATCCATTGCACCTAAGCAGCAGGTTTCAAAACTCAAACAATCAATGGTACAAAATAGTGGAAATGCGTTTGTATCAAGACATCACCAGTGCATTTACAAGACAGAAAAAACAAGGTTTAAACATAGCTGCTCACCAACAAGAAAATTAGAAACTTCCAGATTTCTCAATTGTTTAACCCACGTCAGAATAAAATCCATGAACGCGTAGTTTCCAAAGGTCACAATTACCACATTATCTTTCACCCTTTGCTGAACCAGCGCCTTCGTCAGCCGGAAATCTGACAATGGTGGCATCCTTTTATTGGTCGGTGGAATATCCCATATTGACCTTGGCCTTTCATTTTGTGCCCCTGAGAAAGACGTGGGCACAATAGGCACCGTAGCTGACCGTGAAACATTTTGTGTTTGATCCGTAACACGAGTATCCTCACCTGCAAAGCCATTATCAACTAGGTTTCAATTTATCTAGCACACACATATAATAGAAGAAATCACGGCTTTAAATACATAAAAAGTGTCCTACACAGGCACTACCATTAAACTGCCAATAGAATTCACATCTCACATAACCAAAACATGTATCTCAACTTTACTTTTCTAACAGGAATTATGTACTTCCAGAAGAACAAGCTTAGATTTAAGGATTTATCTGATGCTCCAAAACCCAAACACATTCTAACATCCCACCACCACTACCTTTCTCTACTGTAACATAAAAATGTAAATATCATATCTAAGCAATAACAGCGATTATAGTTTAAATGAGCATTTGAAAATGAAACTAAAACTAGTGTAGAACAAGAAAAGGCGTGATTTTTACGGAAACACATACTCGAAATTGAAGAGAGCCATGCAGAAGATTGAGCAGCAGATGGGTTGCTGGAGTATATAGAAGAGAAGACGTAGAAGGAGGAAACCACGATGCCAACGATGACAACAGTGTAGATCGTGAGGAACAGAGGCTTCGAATTGGCCACTTCTTCACACCCTTTTCTCCACGCCATCTTTACCAATAAATTTTTCACAAATCAGCAACATAATATCGCCATCTTTCCCTGCGTCAGAACAAGAAGTAGAAGGTGCTGGTGAAAAAGAAACGGATTAAAAATCAAATTTTTATTCTCGTTGGGATGGTGAGAGGGAAGAAAGAACGTTGTTTGTTTGGTTCAGAATGCCACTTCCAAATTATGTGAATGAGTAATGGTCAACTCATTCTGCTAATCTATTCAACATGACAGCATTTCTTTTGTTTTGTTATTTTGTAGTTGTCTCTACGTGATCCAAATACCAAACTTCTTTAATTACTCTATAATTACATGAATTTTGATTTTGGATCTGTTGACTTTTTTCCCTTTTTTATCATAGCTTTTGATCCCTCTCTTTCAGAAAATCATAAAGGGGATATAAGAAGAATTTTAACAGAAAATTTTAATTTCAAGATTGAAGTTTTGATTTAAGGCCGTTTGCATTAGTATCACCTTAGTACTTTATTTAACATTTAAAAAACATTATTTATTTAATCCCTATAATTATTTATGTTTTTATATCGAAAATTTGTATTTTAATCCTTATATTAAAAAACTATAAATCACAGTCGTCCATATTTTTTAGATTAAATGTTACTTTTAATTTTGTATGTTTTTGTGATTACTTTCCAACATTTTAGATTTTAAAAGCCTTAATATAATATTTTATCTTTAAAAGATGCTAACTTCTTTTTTTTAAACAGAATATTAAAAAAATTTAGAGAGTTTATTTGTCTATTAGTTAACCTAATTAAAATGTTTAATTCAAAAGTACTAACATAAACATTTTTAAAACATAAATAAGGATACTTTAAAGGAACAATTATCTAAAGTTAATGCAAATTAGATAACGAGTTGAGTTGGTATTTTAGTTTACTAATTAGTTTTTGTTCATCTCATTTGTTCATCTCATTTGATTTACAAAGTTGGTAAGTTAGAGGTGGAACCAACTTATTTATCAACTATTTCTTTTAAAATTAAAAGTTAAATTTTTATTATATTATTTGAAACACATAAATATACAATAATGGTTAGAAGTATATGTAATAACTATGCAATAATGATTAAAAGTATATATAATAAATATGCAATAATATACACTACACATAAGGTTAATTTTACATTATATAAGTAAATATAAACTTCATGAATTAGACTTAAAATTTGTTATTTTATAAGATTTATTATTTCACATGATATTAAATTACTCATTAATCATCTCATACTTTATATATATATATATATATATATATATATATATATATATATATATATATATATATATATATATATATAAAATTTGACTGTGAGAGAATATATTAAAAATTTTCATCAATTAAAAATAAAATTAATTTATAATAAATACACAAACCTTAATTAAAGTTGATTTTGATTATGTGAACTTGAGTTGGATTTAAAATTTACTTATTAATAATTTATAATTTTTTTTAATTTATTTAATCAAACACATTAATTTATAAAATATTTACATATTAAATAATAAAATAAAATTATGAAAAATAAATTAACAAAATTAACAGAGCAGACTTTCAATCATGATTGTGTTTTTTGGTAAGAGTTAAAATGAGTGGGACAATATAGTAAACTTACTTATAATTTTAATTATATTTAGAGATTTAATTTATTACGAGAATAAAAGAATATATAAATACTAAGTATGAAATTGAGAGTGGATTTATATATACAAATGTAATTATATTCATATAGGCATAAGAAACACTTTGAAATAATGCATATTAATAAGAGTAGTATTTACATTATATGCTTTATAACATTCCTCAAAGATTATAAATACTTAATATCCACCTTTCATCCTAAAAAAAATAACAGAATGTATTAATCATGAGCTCCACGGATATTATATTTTCTAATATTTGACAACTCATTCTATTAGCACACTAGTTATTCCTACATCTACACAAAGATCTATTTATGCATGCTAGTTTCTTTTTTTGCTAATAGCTTTAGTTTTTTAAAATAAGTAGTGATGAACCTTGCACAAGAATATAAAAACAATCTTGTAGCAAACAAAAGTGACATTCATAAGAGCAATATGCTCATAAAAGACTTTAGGTGTAAGAACCTTACTAAAAAGATATAAAAGACTTTAAGTGTAAGAGCCTTACTAAAAAGATATATCATTAAGAAGTTTGTCCTTAAGTTTTATATGATACTCTTTCTTTAATAACTCATTTGATGTCAAAGTATAACCTAAGTAGTCTATCAATTCCTTTTATAAGACGCAATTTTGTGATAATAATCAATCATATATCTTGATTTGATGCCTTATAGGATGCTACAAATTCTGTAATCATAGTGAACAAAGCTATGAGGGTTTGCTTGGTACTAAGCCAAGAAATCACACCACTAGTTAGCATGAAAATGTAACTTGAAGTGGATCTTAAACTATCTTGGCATCCTGTAAAATTGTCAGAATACTTAATGATCTCTAGTTTGTTTGACCCTATATATGTGAGCTTATAAACCTTTGTTCTTTTGAAGAAACCTTATAAATTTATTGGTTGCTTTTCAAAGATCCATTAATTAATTCCTTAAATATCTGCCTAAAATCCCAACTATACATGTTATATCTGGATGCATACATACTTGGACATACATCAAATCCCCTATTGTTGAAACATGAAGAATCTTCTGCATTTATTGAATTTCTAAATTTTCTTTTGGGCATTGATTAAGACTAAAATTGTATCCCTATTAGCAACTCCAAAATCCCCTAATTTATTATCCTTCACGCTAAAAGCTTTATGAATGTCATTAACATACAAATCCTTTCCTTTTTTTTAGTATAGTCCTATATGACAGTTATACCTCTCCATAATTCCATTAGAATCCCTTTTGGTCTTAAGTATTCACTTATTTTCAATGGGGTTCATACCTTCTAGCAATGGGACAAGTTCTCAAATCTTATTGTCTTGCATAGATTTATACTCCTCGAGAAGCACATGTTTCTAAGGATATTGAGTTTGTTCTTATAGAGGTTCTAAACTTACTAGAGGTTTTGAACTTTACGAATCATATCACTTCCAACAATTCTTCCTCTAAACTTTATTCTTCTCCCCAAACTCAATATCCTCAAAGAATATTATGCTTAGTATCATGTAATTTCATATTTAAGGATTCATAATAGGAAATCACTGTATGAAGAATATATAGATTATTATTTGCCAAAAGTGAATTGGTTTCAACAAAACTTGAATTTAAAAACCCTTCATGCTCCTTTTGCAGTATATCTCATGTTCTTTGTTGTTCTTGCTTTGGAAATTTTCTCAAAATTCACCATATCCATGCATTAATGAAAAAGGCAACGAGCCTTACAATCTTTCTTCCTATTAGGGGTTTCATCCTTCTCTCATTCATTGTCTTTTACGATCTCCAGTAATTCTTGATAACCAAGGATAACTTCCATCTTTATATCTTAATGGTTATAATTTTCCCATGAAGAATTGGTAGATTGACTAGGAAATTTCCACCTCCATTTTCCATTTCTCACAACAAAGGTCCTGAAAAGAGAACATGGGATTACATGCACATATAGTGAAAGAATGTCTCTATGTATACTTTTTACACGCTTTCACGAGAAAAAAGTTAATGAATCTTATTTATAGAGTCAACAACAAAACCCAAAACACAATATGTACAGATAATACAAAATACTTGAATTAATGCAATACATGCAACATATGACCATGTTAATGTGTAGGTGAATCATGTTGATGTAATGTAGTTGGTTTGTTTAAACTTGCTAGAAAAAAAATAATGTTTTTAATGGCCATGAATCTCTACGTGGGCATACATTGTTGATGGCAACTCCCTTGCATGAGTGGTAATTAAAGGAACAATGACAAGATCACTTTGTTTCTAGTAGTGTTGTTAAAATGTGTGTAAACCAATGATCTAACCCGGCCTACCACGAGTTTGGGCCAGGTTGGGTTAAAACAAAGTTTAAAATTTTGATAGATACCAATTTTAAACCTGGCTCATTAAGAACTTAGCTCACCTTGATGAACCTTGTTGGCTCATAAACCTACCTAATTTTTCTAATAAATATTTTTTGTTGGATTAATCATTTTACAAAATATTGAAACTGAGGCTTGCGTGAAATTATGAGGAAACGTGAAAAAACCACAAATCTATATTTAGTAACTCAAATTTTACGAAGAAACAAATTTGAATATCTATAAAACCATTAAAAATTTTGTTGATAAGATTTTGTGATATCTTTGTTGGAATGATATCTTATGTTTGATTCATCATAAATCTAATTTAAGACTTTTCCTCTTTATTTAGATTTGAATTAGAAAACTCTTGTTATTTTTTTTAATTGAAAAAAAGAACTTGTAATTAAGTGAGTGAGTAAATCAACCCATTTAATCTATCAACTTGTGGTGGACTGGGTTGGGTTTGAATTTTTCTAATTCAGTAATAAGTAAGCTAAGTTAAGTTGAGTCACTAAATGAGCAATCCATGTGGACCGAAGTAGATCGAGTTAGGTGGCTCATTTTGACAGCATTAGTTTGTTTCTAGTGATCCTTATTAGTGAAAATGAAAAAAAAAATAGTAACTTTGCTCAAAGAAGTGCATGTTGAGATGGTGAGAAACTTGAAATGTTTTTTGAGTAACAATTTGGACAATCTGAAATATATTTTTAGATATTTAAGAATATATTTTAGATTGAACAATTCAAATGACATTGATATGAAAACATGTTATTGTGCCGCTACGGGAGAATAAAAATCTTCTTTATTTACTTATCCTAACAATCACTTTGGATTATGTGCTAGAATGAAGGTAGAGATAAAGATAATGGTTGGTTTATTCATAGTTGTTGTGTGAAGATAATTAAGATGAAAATGGCAACTTGTGAGGAAGAGGATGTACATGGAAAAAGGAGACAGAAGGCAAAGAGAGAGAGGTGGAGCGCCCGAAGAAGGAGAAAAGAAGTTTAGGAATTTTAATATATTTTATTACAGAATAATATATTTTATGGAGGTGCAGAAAGAAGAAAGGGAGGTGCATGAAGAAATGGCCTTCTTGTTAAGACATATGTGAAGCTTTCAGACTTGGGCCTTTACGCTCTGCAAACTGGGCTACAGGCCCTTAACCAGTGACAAAGATTAGAAGGTTACTGCCTACACCACCCCACTTTGTTCCCTGCATCACTACATTTCTTTTAAATTCCAAAATTATCTTTTATATTTTAAAATATTCTACACCTCCACCTTTTTTCTTCAACGAATGTCTTCAATGGATGTCAACATCCGTTGAAGAAAAAATTATTCAACGGATGTGCACATCCGTTGAGTTTCTTTTTCTTTTTTTTTAAATTTTTAGTTTTTTAATTTATTATATTTTAAATTAACATATAAATAGTATTTAATATTTTTTAAAATTATTACTTAATTATTTTTAAATTAATTTTATTTTATTTAATAAAATAATAATTATTAATTTAATTTATGTATTATTATTTAAATAATAATTAAAATATTTTTTATATATATAAAAACCGATATGCCACGTACGTGACATCCGTTGATTTTTTTTAAGTATTTTGTTTTTTTACTTTTTTTTTAAATTAATAAATAAATATTATTTAATTATTTTAAAATTAATTTTATTTTATTTAATAAAATAATTATTATTAATTTTAATTTATTTATTATTATTTAAATAATAATTAAAAAAAATTTATACATATATATTAAACGGATGTGGCCGTTAAATTTTATTTTTTGAAATTTTTAATTTTTTAATTTTTTATATTTTAAATTAATATATAAATGTTATTTAATTTTTTTTAAAATTATTATTTAATTATTTATAAATTAATTTTATTTTATTTAATAAAATAATTATTAATTTAATTTATATATTATTATTTAAATAATAAATAAAATATTTTTTAAAAATCTATTAAATGGATGTGGGATATGTGATCACATGAAGTTTTTTTTTTTTTTAAATAAAAATAATAAACTAAAATATAAAGTATGTAAACGACGTTAATATCGTAAAATGGATGTTGACATTAATGAATGTTGACATTCGTTTTATACAAAAATAAATTAGGTACGAAGTGGTGTAGGTAACAGTGATGACGAAGGTAGCAACTCTCCAAAGGTTATTTCCCCTATCTTCATACAGGCCTTGTGTGCAAAAAAAAAAAACTAAAGGCCATGTATCAGTCTAAGAGTGATGCTTATAGTTTTATAGTTTTAGGGGTGTCACTGCTTTGGTTTTGATGCAGGAAGAAGAAAAAAAAGGTAAAAGTCGAGTTTATGGTCGGAGTTTGACACAAAATCAAGGGTTTGTGAAGATAAACTTGCCCATAAATATTTTTACAATATTTTTTTATAAATTAAAATTAATTTATGTATAGATATTTTCTTCGCAAATACTCTTGTTATAAAAAAGTAAATATATAGGTTAAAACTAGCTTCTGGATAACTTAAAAACTCAGTTTTGTCAGTTAAGTTAATATTTACAAATTAGTGTAGTTAACTTTAGTTTATGAAAAAATTATTTTATTTTATTTTTCTTAAAAGTTTTTATATAAGAATTTATCACCTAATTTATTATAGACATGATTTATTAATACAAGAAGTTAATATAAATAAAATGGAAGATTCAGGTTAAGAATAGTTCATTTATCTTATACGTAGAGTAGGTCAATTATCAATCAAAGATAAAATTAATGTACAAAAGTTATCACATAACCTTAAAACCTATTATTCTTTACACATTTAAAATTTAAATTATAATATTTATTTTTTCAAAAACTCAATTACGAGATTGCTATTCATTTAATCACCGAATTCACTATTTACCCTAAGTTTTAATTCAAAGTTTCCCAAGTTTTTCAATTCAAAAGAGGCCATAATTCAACCATTAGTTATTAAAATTGTCTAATTTCAAAAGTTGGCCTCCAAATATGAAAATAGCAAGTTGGAGCTTGGTGTTTTCAAACGAACCAACATAAAATTGAAAAACATGGATCAAATTGTGGCTCCTCATCAACATGATGATGTTACATTTGCATACAACCTTAGTACTCACAATTCAGTCTACTAAACGTTTATAAATAGCTCGTAAGTCAAACTCAAACAAGTTGCTTGGACATGCATAAAAAAATTACCAATAATTATCTGCTATGCATTATTCATCATAAAATAATTCAGGTGCCCATTAGCTAGTGCTAATTAAGATCAATATTAATATTGTGTGGAAATAATTATGTATTCTATTTGTCTTTCTTAATCCTTTTCAAGCTGACTATTTTACACCGAATCTAATAAATTTATAATTGTTTTAAACAGCACGTGATCCAAGGTCATATATTATATACACACTGATTTTTCTTTTAAAATTACAAGTAAAAGTTTCATGTTATTAGCTGGTTCGATTAACTATATCTATGAATGTATGAAGATATAAGACAAAATCTGATATCAAACTGTGTTTTTTCTAGATTAGTTATAAAATGTAATCGATCTAAAAAAAACAATAATTTAGATTGGTTAGAATTAGACATAAAAATTGGTCTTGGTGAAAAATATTTGTGATCCGTGCTTTTGTATTTTTTGTGTTACTTGATGAAATACGTAATATTGATAATGTTAATTCTTACCATTATTTAAGCATCACTTTAGCAGCAAAATCAACTATTTTCTAGTTTGAAACTTGCTTAATCCCCTCTTGTATCTTAATTTTATGAATAAATGTGTTTTGGGCTACTTTGATGTAATTTCATTTATAATCCTTTTATTTTGTAGCTAATACAATACTTGGAACAACCTCCACCAAAAATTGCTCTATTTAACTCAGAAACGTGAAGGACTTTCAGTCTTTGGTTCTTTGGAAGTGCGATTCTTCTGCTGGAGCTCATGGAAGCCGTGAGGAGCTTGTGGGAACATCTCATTCTCTTCCATTGGGTCTCCTTCTTCTTCCATCTTCCATTTTGTAAGCTTTAGGGTTCTCCATGGAAGTGGAGAACCAGATTCATCTTGTTAGGGATTGTTGTAGCCTATGAATTATTGTGTCATGGATGATTGATTTGATTATATATATGCCTTTTCTATCAATTGCTAGTATTCTTGTTTCCAATCTTAAAGCTTACATGTAATAGGAATGTTCATAACTTAATTTGGGGTTTCATGGATTATGGGGACGTAAGATGGAACCTTGAACTGAAACAAGAGTCCTTGTGATTATTGATTCAAGGGATGAAAGATGATTCATATGTTGTCTTAAGATCCTAGCTCTTTAACGCGGGTTTGCTTGTTAGATTTTCCAAGGAATTGGAGTTTAATAGGGAAAACGTAGACTCTTCCACCTAAGGGATTAGGGCTAGAGTGTTCTTGTAGATTGACTTTAGTGAATTGATAGAGAGGAGATGAAATTGGGTAAGCACAAGAGTGAAACAGGTAAAAACTAACCTTAGCAATGTCATTTCATACCATTTCTAGTCTTGTCCATATCTAAGTGCTTTTAATAACCAAAGTCCAACAATTGTATATTTGTGAATTTATCTCTTTGCACATGTTTGTAAATGAATGATGTTCTATTGAGTCTAGATGAGTTGTTAATCGCACAATTCTCTAGTATTATCAAGGTGTTAGTTGGATTGTTAAATATTGTATGAGTCCAAATTGAAGTTAAAAAATAAATATTTTTATTAAAATAAATATTTTTATTAATATAAATATCGTTTTAGCAAATGCTAAATAGAGAAAATAAATAATAGATTAAACTAATTCTAAACTAACAGAGATTAATAAAAAAACATTAATATTAAATATTGTTTACTAAAACGATACTATAAAATAAACTTTTATTATGAATTCATGTGTGTTGATGAGAAGGACTCTAAATTAAAAACTAATTTTGATCAAATGTTGGAAACAATATAGACAAAAGGGCCCTCACGCATTGTGAAATGTAGTGTCGAAGTAGCTAAAACCACCAAATGTAGAAACTCACTCCCACAAAAACAGAATAACCAACCCATTATGGTTATGTTTTTTTGGGTGTTCCAAGATGTAAGTGTTGTGTTTTTCTAGGGATTGTTTTTGAATTTGAAAACCCACCAAGGAATAAGTGTTTCGTCATTGCAATGCCTTCCTCTATTGCGGACTTCGTTTTATTAGGTTCTTCTTTATTGTAACTGCTTCCATGTTTCATTGTTTTTACTAAATTGGTAAAAAAAGTCTTAGATGTTTCACATTTTCAGATTATAAATCTAAAAATAAAACTTGAGGATTGTTAAGCTTGTGATCAAAGTTTGAAACTTTTCTCACGCACAAATCCTTTTCTTTTCAAGAGTTTTTTTTTGTCGGTAGTTTTTGTGAGCACATTCTGCCTCTTTTCACTTTTTCAGTGGCAGATTCTATCACTGTTACATTTTTTTTAATACCAATTATATTCTTATAATCTTTCTTTGTAATAACCACAAACTTAAAAACAAGAAAAATATACATAAATAAAAATATTTTAAATATATTTTTCGCCTAATTACTATAAAAATACTAAAAACATTGTTTACCCAAATAAATTGTTTCTTCATTCGCAAACAGAATATATTTAGTATAAAAGCACTTCGATACTTCAACCTATTTACAACCTTATATTCATAAACTAAGTTACAAAAGAATTGAAAAAGAAAATACGTAGCCCCCCTCCACAGTTTTAACCTTATAATTGATAGTAATTTTAACAAAACTCCTTAAAAAAAATCCTCCCATAATCACAACAAGTTATTTTGTTACACAAAACAAATATTCGTGTCTAATATGTTCTTATTCTATATTTATCATGTACATCCATCAAGAATTGGCCAAAATATATTTGAAAATTTGATCGACATCCAGCCTCATTAAACCCTTTATTTTGATGAGAATACTTAATAAAGGGTTGTTTACATGTCTATGTACAGGAGAAATTAATTTAAATTGATGCAGGTGTGTGGTAGTTGCATTAATTTCCACAATTAGTGAATACATTTATTATTACCATTATTAGGTAGTTAATATATTTGAGGGTGAGAGGATGGAGCATGAGATTACAGAGAGGATGGAGAGTTTTGCGACCAACGGAGAAGTTGGAGGGCTGTAGAAATTAGTATGAGATCGTTAAAACTTATATCAGAATCTTATAAACTATTATGTATTTCTGAGTAAGGAAATTTGTAATATGAAAAATATGGAAATATCATTAGGTGATACGCATTCCAAAATACTTTGTTTTAGTGTATCTTTCGATTCAGGTTCTAACGTTCGTCTTTATTATCGTTCGTACTTTAAATTGTTGTGTCTTAATATTAGTTTTTGTCATCTTCATCTTTTAAATTGTTTGATCCAATTGGGATTATATTTGCAGAAAGTACTCTGATGTTAAAGTCATTAAATATTTGGCTAGTTCAATCATTAATGCATAATAATTGTAATCACACACCTTTTTACCTTGTATTTATAAACTTTGGGATGAATTTTTTATTGCTAACAACTTAATTGTGGTCCAATTGGTGTTAATCATGTTTTGTTGGAAGTTAATTATCATCAGTTCTAATTACCGTTTAAGGATAACTATTTGGTTGATTGAACTATGACTGAATAGTCTCTCAGGTGATCATTGTAGTCATTCTAGATTGTATCGGCCAAAAGATTTAGTATTGATCAAACACTCATATGATACATTTTTCTTTCTTCAACACACATATTATCCAAAACTAAGTCAAATAATTTTTTTGATTCTTTTAGTTTTTAATGTACATATTGAATTACCGTATTCTTATGTTTTCTTTAACTCTCTTTGCAAGTATAAATTAGTAAATTCTTTCAAATTTGTATATAATAATTTATAACAAAACACACACAAAAACAAAATACTTTAAAACATTTTTAGTGGTTATTTTTAACATAAACATTATGAGATATTATATTAATTAGAGGGAGAGATAAAATCTCTATCATTCCATAGTGTAACATCCCAAAAATACAGTGATAAAACCATATAATAGAATTGATTTCATTTAACAATAAATCAGTTCAGTCTTACATTAAAATAACATACGCCTATGACCAAACGGCCTTTCATAAAGATATGCAACTTAATCTGTACCAGATAAGAGGAGACATGAACGAACGGTTTACAATAAAACCAAATACCGAACGTTCATATAGAAACAAAAGAAAGGACGTGACCGAACGATCACCTCATGACAAAACTAATATAATCTAGCCGAACGTTCCTATTGCTCGGTCTTCACTTCCACTTCTATTAAATTTTCCTGTTCCAGCGTATCCTCCAACAGCGCATCTCTATCTGCTCACATCCACACAGATGATCATTACAACGACAAGACGGACGTACAAGGACGAGACAACACAATAAAACACAGGGTAAACTTACATAATTTAATTCAAGTAATAACATACATTTCTCATATTCACACACATCAAATACATCTTAACATACGATTCAAACAAGACCTACTGCTAGACTAATCGTCTGGACTGTATGAATTTTGTGTAGCTACGACGTTCGTGCACCCGGATGATGTAATAACTGGAATTCTCATCAGCTGCCACCCGAGGTTAGTCCGTTCCGTCCAAAGTACCCCTAAGAACTAGGACCTCCTGCCATTCCCACACATGACATGACCCACCTCTACTTGAGAACGAGTACTCACGGAACATCAGAATGAATCGCCAGTTAAGCATTACCACATTCATACTTTACCATTTCAATATTCAATCAAGAATCGTTCCTCCCCAGAACGCTCGTCCAAAATCCACAACCTTCCTTTCATCTCATATACCCTTCATCTCTTATAATTCTTCATTTTAAAGTCATTTTTATCTTAAGTTCCAAAAACATGGAATACCGAACGTTCAGCCCTCTTCAGAATGAGGACGAACGCTAGAAATGAGACCGAGAAATCTCCCATTCCAAAATAGAAAAAGACCGAGAGAGTTACTTTTAGATTTAAGGATAAATCAAGTATAATTATACAAATATGACGAACGTTGTTTACCATGTGAATTAGTTGAATGAACTGACTCTCGTAAGTTCAGACCAATACTCAGAGGATAATTTAAGTATGGAGGCTTTAGGCCGGATCAAATGGATATGGTCACCTCGAGATGTTAAAGAACCGTATTTAAAATAATCCTATTACAGAAACCTAATGTCAGTCAATGACCAAACACGATAAGAGAGGTTCTACCAAAATTGGACGAACGCCATTATTCATCAACATAGATTATATAATGGATAAATACGAGCGCTTGGTGTAAGACCGAGCACTACTCAATACAAGCGCTTGGTATAAGACCGAACACTACTCAGTACGAGCGTTTGGTATAAGACCGAACATTTAAAATCTTAAAGTAAAAGGTTTGATAAAAGAAATAAGATACTATCGAAGTAGTGTTTACGAACAACGAAATTATACCATTACATATATATATATATATATATATATATATATAAATTTTAGTTTATCAAAAGATATCCGGATACAATTGTGCTTGGTCGAACGCTTAAGTATAGTATTACCACATGTCGCAACCGGGATCGCGACGGGACGACGATCCGTGGAAAAATAAAACAAGTTTTTGAAAAAGAGATTTGGAGTCGCCACCATAGTTTATTCTGGAAAACTACGGAAAAACCATAAAATGATAAAGCATGGTCTGCGAAACTGAGATTCTTGGTTCGGGAGTCGGTTACGTGTAGGGAAGGTATTAGCACCCTACAACGCCTGCCCTAAAGCAGTACCTTTAACTAAATACGCGAATATGATGTGGTTTTCAAAATGTTTAACTTTCCCCTAAAATAAAATTCTAAAGAAACAAAATGTATTTTTTAGTTTTTGTGGGCCCGACGAGGATTGACCTTGCTCCTACGTATTCTCATTAAGAATGAGAAATCAGGGTTCCGTAGTTCTTTTAGAAACTGTTTGAAAATATTGTTTGAGAAATACTTTAGAAATTTGTTTGAGAAAATGACTTTGGATTTTTTGGGAAAGTGAACCTGACAATGACTGGCCTTGCTCCTACGTATCTCCACTTTTGATGGAGAATCAAGGATCACGTAGTTCTGGGCAGGCGATATTGTTTGTTGTTTGAAAATGTGGATGTTTTTAGTTTTTTTGAAGATTTTATATTTTTTGGTATTTTTACAAAATAAACAGAAAATGTTTTCAGCACAAGGACGATGCGTGCGATCACACATGTGCTTAATATTTTTGGTATTTTTTATAATTTTATTTGAGAGAAAAAAAAAGAAAAGGGTTTTAGCACAAGGACGATGCGAGCGATCACACATGTGCTTAACCCTTTAAAACATATTTTTGTAATTTTTAATTTTTTAATTTTGTATTTTTCTTTTTATCTTTAATTTTTATATTTTTATATTTTTTTTATTAAGAAGAGAGATGAGTTGAAATATCTATGACATAAAATTGTGAAAAAAGCATAGGATAAAATTGTGGTAGAAAATAGGATAAATTTATAAACTAAAAAAAAAAGATCAAAATGCATATAAATAGAATGAAAAGAAAATATGTACCTTGCTGAAAATTTGAATGATGAAAACCTTGCTTGTAATAAGTTGTGAGAAAAGATAGATTGATGGTGAAGAAGATGAATTTATAGTAGAAATGTGGTATGGGATTTTATATGTATAGAGAGATAGTAAAATGTGAGAGAAAAATGAAGTAGAGTTTTGGGATGAAGAGGTTTGGTGTGTGAGAGAAAGAAGATGGATATTATGTAAAAAAATGTGTGTGTGAAGTGAAGAGAATGTAGGTATTTATAGAGTTAAGGATGAAGAAAGTTGATGAATAAAAATAATATAATAAGTTGGTGGAAAATTTAGATGAAATAAAATATAATTAAAAAAGATGAATAGAAAAAGTTAATGTGGAAAATAAGTGAAAGAAATAATATAAAAAGTTGGTGGAGAAATTAGGTAAAATAAAATATAGTGAATAGCAAAAGTTAATGTGGAAAATAAAGGAAAGAAATAATATAAAAAGTGGGTGGAAAAATAAGGTGAAAAAAAAATGGATAATAAAAAATGTTGATGGAGAGGATATAATAAAAAAATGCAGTGGAATAATTAGAAAAGTTGATATATAAAATTAATATAAAAATGATGTGGAAAAAATAAAAGAAAAAGGTAGATGATGTGGAGGGTGATGTGGATGGTGATGTGGAGAATGGGGTGTGATAAGAAAAGATGGGTGGTGAGGAAGTAAAAAAAAAATGAGATTATTTTGGACCATTGGATTAAGTGTTTAATAGAAAATTTAAGGGTGCAAAAAGTAAAATAAATAGTGTTTTTCATTTTGGTGTTTTTGTGTTGCTTTTTTTTTTTGATTAATTTTATTTACCCGGACGAAATTTGGTATTGACAATCACAATAAACATCCATAATAGAATTCATACAAGATAATTATAAACAATTAACAATAATAAAACATTACAATAAATGGTCATAGAAGAATACAATATTTGACAATCATAAAAATAATCTTAATATAAAAAATCATGGGGAATCAAGAAGTTGAATCTGACAGAGCCGGTTAGACAACTTCTAATCCATCCAAAAATACAATATAATTAAATAACAAGAACAATAACATGTATGGGGAAATAAGAAGTTGAATCTGGCAGAGCCGGTTAGACAACTTCTATTCATTCCAAAAATGCAATAAAATAAATAAGTAAAGCAATAAATAGTTTGGGGAAACAAGAAGTTGAATCTGGCAGAGCCGGTTAGACAACTTCTAATCCTTCCAAAATGCAATAAAATAAATAAGTAAAGAAATAAAACGTTTGGGGAAACAAGAAGTTGAATCTGGCAGAGCCGGTTAGACAACTTCTAATCCTTCCAAAATTCAAAAATAAACAAGGATACCTTAACGTACAAATGGCATAACATAATCAATATCACGTTTTACAACTATCACACTTGGATATCAACACAAAAGCATACTCTCATTTAAATTCAAAATCATACAGAAACAAAATACTCCATAATCAAGATTTAAGATCAGACAAAAGCAAAATATAGCATATTCAAGACTCAAGATAATATAAAGGAGATACTCAAGGTTAGCTTCCCTTACCTCTATTACAGACTTAATCTCCTCGCTCTCTGAAAACTTCCAGAATATCCCCTTTGAAATTAGAAATTCTTCCAACTCTCTTCTCTCAAAAATTTTCTAAGTTCTTTTGTGTCAATTTTCAGCCTCCCCCCTTGGCTATTTATAGTAAAAAAAAATTTACTATTCATTTGCACTATTCATTTTTACTATTCATTTTTTTATTCATTTTACTATTACAAAAATAATTTTTTATTTGTAAATTGGTGAATTCTGATCTCAAAGCTACGTGGAACACTTATTCTTTCCAAAAATAATTTTTTTTTTACTATTCACTTTTTACTATTCACAATTTACTATTCACTATTTACTTTTTTTTTTGTGATTAATTTTATTTACCCGGACGAAATTTGGTATTGACAGCTGCCCCTCTTTACTTAGATTTTACTAGATAATATGACAAACAATGTTTTTATATTATCAGAGTAAAAGATAAGTAAAGATAGAAATACTAATTTCGTCCGTATTTAAAAATGAACAAGGAACTAAAAAATAAGGCTCAGAGAATTGAGGTATAAATATCGCGGAGGGTGTAACAACCCTATGGATGAATGAATGAGGTGTACAAACCTCGTGGAGGGTGTCTCAACCCTATGGATGAAGTGAATGAGGTGTACAAACCTCGTGGAGGGTGTCGTAACCCTATGAGGTGTCATAACCTCGTGGAGGGTGTCTCAACCCTATGGATGAAGTTGATGAGGTGTACAAACCTCGTGGAGGGTGTCGTAACCCTATGGAAGTGAATGAGGTGTCATAACCTCGTGGAGGGTGTCGCAACCCTACGCATGAAGTGAATGAGGTGTACAAACCTCGTGGAGGGTGTCGCAACCCTATGGATGAAGTGAATGAGGTGTACAAACCTCGTGGAGGGTGTCGTAACCCTATGGAAGTGAATGAGGTGTCATAGCCTCGTGGAGGGTGTCTCAACCCTATGGATGAAGTTGATGAGGTGTACAAACCTCGTGAAGGGTGTCTCAACCCTATGGATGAAGTTGATGAGGTGTACAAACCTCGTGGAGGGTGTCGTAACCCTATGGAAGTGAATGAGGTATCATAACCTCGTGGAGGGTGTCGCAACCCTACGCATGAAGTGAATGATTTGAGGATCAATAGGCTCAACAAGTGCCTTGAGGTGTGCTATCGTAGAAGAAACTCTTGGATTCAGTTCCTTTTTGAAGAAACATCGGTAAATACTGAGCAAAACAATAGAGATATTTAGATATAAATGTCTGCTAACCTTTTTCACCACTTCATTTTCCCCTTACGGATTTTTGAACAATTTTCTTCGCTTTCTATGAGATGATGTTATGGTGCATGAATGCATATGAGTCATTGGTTTCGTTCCCTTCTTTTGCTCTCGCTTTCTCTTTCCTACATTTTTTTTTTTGAAAATTCCATGCTTGGAATCCGTTGTCAATGTTGATGTCAAACGCGATGTACGTTCGAAATGCATTCAATCAAAATAATGTCAAGAAGTAGTGGGTTCTTTGATGAAAGGAAGAGGACGTAACTAGGGGTTCAAATTCCCTCTAGCACTAGCTTGAACCTGAAAAGGTGCGGGAGAGTTGAATGATTACCTGTGGGTAACGTTAGCATTTGAATTTTTCTTATTTTGGGAGGTGTTGTTAGTATCTACACATGCATGGCCCGCAAGGGCTGCCCCAACTTTGTTGCGTATAGTAAACTTGATTTGGAGAGGTGGAAAGGTTCGGGTAAGAAGGATTGTCCCAATTTGGCGATTCTTGATTGACGGGGAGACTTCACATTTTTTTTTTGTCTTTTCTCTTTTTTTTCGATGTTATTATTTTCTTTCCCTTTTTTTTTTTGAGTGATTGTGTCATTCACCACATCATTTCGTTTCAGGGTTAAATTCGTGAGAAAGATTAGGAAAAACAATCTTCAGTCAACGTGGACTTTTATTGGCTTGTAGCGTGGCTAAAGGTCAATGGGTTTTGAAAGAAATGGATAATGAAGGCTCAAATAAGTGTTTGGGGGTTAAATTGTTTCAACAAGAATCATTTGCAAGGTGTCGAGTCAACAATCCCTAGAGATTTGAAACTTCGGGCATCCTTTTATTTTCATTGCTGTTTTTTTTTTCTTTCTTTTCTTCCCCTTTTTGGGTCGCTTGCTTCGTTGTCTCTGTTGCGTACTTCTTTAAGACTTTATATATTTTTTTTATTATTATTTTTTTTATTTTATTTCTTTTTCCTTCTTCCTTTTTTTTTTAGAACTCCCCTCCTTGATTTTGGATGCCCTTGATGTATCCTTTAGGTTGACATCGATGTGCTAATGATTCTTGTCGAGGGTGATTATAATTTATGGCTCAAAAGGGGTGCAATTGGATAAACTTCTTTTAACGTTTGGATAAAGAAAAAAAAATGGCCACACGTCACTCTGAATCTTTGCTTACCTTACTTTCTCGCGACTTTAGCCCTGGAATAAAACTCGATAGTGGTTGACACATCGACTTCATTATTTTTTTTCTTTCTCTTTTTTTTTATATCTTTTATCTTCCAGTCAACAAATCGTTGGGGATGTGTACCATGATGAACACTGCCCCAGTATTGTATTCGTGACAATGCTTTGTTTTAATGGGAAACGAAAGGGTTGAGGGTTCAAGTAGTATGAATGCAGATGCTCTAGCCGGAAAAGAACGATGCTTACCCCGAAACCTTGCATCAGGAGAAGACCCAACTTTGGTATTTTCAAAAATTATTTTGCTTTTGCTTTTTGAAAACACTATGCCCTCATTGACAACGAATTCAAACATGTGTCTTTTCTTTTGACCCCTTTTTTTTATATTATTTTTTTATATATATATATATATATATATATATTTTTATTATTATTTTTTATTTACGACACCCACCAGGACCGAGCTAAGCCGACTGAATACCTGTGATGCTTTTATTGACATTCGTTCAATTATTTTCGTTTTCATTCCTCTTTATTTACCTAAACAGCTCAGTGCGACATGCAATAATTTCAAAAATTAATGTGCGGTATTCATTTAATGAAATAACACAGACTACAACAATTTAAAAAGCAATGCTAATATTCACTAATGGCAACCCTTATCACGGAATCATCATACATAAAACGTTTTTACCGCATCAGAATTAACCGGTAATGGTAATTCCTCCCCATCCATCCTTGTGAGAATTAGTGCCCCACCAGAGAATGCTTTCTTTACCACAAACGGCCCTTCATAGTTTGGGGTCCACTTGCCTCTATGATCCTTTTGGATGGGCACAATCCTCTTCAACACCAGTTCGCCTTCATGAAACTCTCTTGGGTGCACCCTTTTGTCAAACACCTTTTTCATTCTCCTTTGATACAGCTGTCCATGACACACTGCTGTTAACCTTTTCTGTTCGATAAGGTTGAGTTGGTCGAATCGGGTTTGAACCCACTCAGCTTCTTCTAACTTAGTTTCCATTAACACGCGTAAGGAGGGAATTTTGACCTCAAATGGAAGTACCGCTTCCATCCCATACACTAGCGAGAATGGCGTGGCCCCAGTTGATGTTCGTACTGATGTGCGGTATCCGTGCAAAGCGAAAGGAAGCATTTCGTGCCAATCCTTGTAGGTGACCACCATCTTCTGCACAATCTTCTTGATGTTCTTGTTAGCAGCCTCTACTGCCCCATTCATCTTTGGACGATAAGGAGAGGAATTATGGTGGTGAATTTTGAATTCCTCACATAACTCTGCCATCATCTGATTATTCAGGTTGGTAGCGTTATCAGTGACGATCTTGTTAGGTAGCCCATACCTACAGATCAACTCCTTCCTTATGAATCTAACCACAACTTTTCTAGTCACATTGGCATACGAAGCAGCTTCCACCCACTTGGTGAAATAGTCGATTGCGACTAGTATGAAGCGATGTCCATTTGACGCTTTTGGTTCTATAGCTCCGATGACATCTATTCCCCACATCGAAAATGGCCATGGTGCAGACAACACGTTCAGAGCAGTGGGTGGCACATTGATATTATCTGCATATATCTGACATTTCTCACATTTTCTCACGTGTATGCAACAATCGTTTTCCATGGTCAACCAGAAGTAACCAGCTCTTAAGATCTTCCTAGCCATCGAATGTCCATTCATGTGTGTACCAAATGTACCTTCGTGAACTTCTTTCAATATCAACTCAGCTTCCTTTGCATCCACACATCTGAGGAGAACCATGTCATGGTTTCTCTTGTATAAAACATCCCCACTTAAGATGAAACTGCCGGCCAACCTTCTTAGTGCTCTTTTATCGTTTTCAGACGCATCCTCAGGGTATTCTCGGGTTTTAAGATAACGCTTGATATCGAAGTACCAAGGTTTACCGTCTAACTCCTCCTCAATGAAGTGGCAGTATGCTGGCTCTGCATGGCTTTTCATTTCGATTCTTGGTAATTCTGCACCTTGATCAACCTCAAACATTGACGACAAGGTAGCCAGTGAGTCTGCTAATTGATTATCTTCTCTCGGTATATGGTTGAATGTGATGGAATCGAAATACTCCATTAATCCCCTGATGTAAGCTTGGTAGGGAATTAATTTTGTATCCCTAGTTTCCCATTCTCCTTTCAATTGATGGATGACCAAAGCTGAATCTCCATACACATCCAGCATTTTTGCCTTAGACTCAATTGCTGCTCGAATACCCATGACACAGGCTTCATATTCAGCGATGTTATTTGTGCAACTAAAACACAACCTTGCCGTCATTGGTATATACTGACGCTCCGGGGAGATAAGCACTGCCCCTATTCCATGTCCCATCACATTCGAGGCTCCGTCGAATAACACTGTCCATGCTTTTTTGTTTTGGTCTTCTTTGTTTTCTTCGAATAAAGCCATGATATCCTCATCGGGAAATTCAGGTTGCATTGGTTGATAATCACAAAGGGGTTGATGAGCTAGGTATTCTGCTAGTGCGCTACCCTTGACAGATTTTTGAGTGACATATATGATGTCGTACTCTGACAATAACATCTGCCATCGAGCTATCCTTCCAGTAAGAGCAGGCTTTTCAAAGATATACTTGATAGGGTCTATCTTAGATATCAACCATGTGGAATGACTCAACATGTATTGCCTTAAACGATGAGCGGCCCATGCCAATGCGCAGCAAGTCCGCTCTAACGATGAATATCGTTGTTCGCAGTCTGTGAACTTCTTGCTCAAGTAATATATAGCGTGCTCTCTTTTGCCATCCTCATCATGCTGACCCAATACACAACCCATTGACTTGTCCAATACAGTCAAATACAAAATGAGTGGCCTTCCTGGTTCTGGTGGACGTAATACAGGAGGGTCCTGTAAGTATTGTTTGACTCTCTCAAAAGCGGCCTGACAATCCTCATTCCACACCACAGCCTGGTTCTTTCGTAACAACTTGAACAGCGGTTCACAAGTAGCAGTTAATTGGGAGATGAATCTAGCAATGTAATTCAATCTACCCAAAAACCCTCGAACTTCTTTTTCCGTCTTAGGCGCAGGCATTTCCATTATCGCTCGCACTTTGTCTGGATCCACCTCTATCCCCCTCTGGCTGACAATAAAGCCCAACAATTTCCCGGATTTCACTCCAAATGTACATTTAGCGGGATTCAGCCTAAGCTTATACTTCCTCAATCTCTCGAATAACTTTCTCAAGTTGAGGACGTGTTCTTCTTCTGATACGGACTTCGCGATCATGTCGTCCACATAAACTTCAATCTCCTTGTGCATCATATCATGGAAAAGTGCCACCATCGCCCTTTGATATGTTGCCCCAGCATTCTTGAGTCCAAAAGACATCACCTTATAACAAAATGTGCCCCACAATGTAATAAAAGTCGTCTTTTCCATATCTTCTGGCGCCATCTTGATCTGGTTATACCCCGAAAAACCATCCATGAATGAAAACAGTGAATACTTGGCTGTATTATCAACTAGGGTATCGATGTGTGGTAATGGGAAATTATCCTTTGGGCTTGCACGATTTAAATCTCGATAATCGACACACATCCAAACTTTACCATCCTTCTTAGGCACCGGTACAATGTTTGCTACCCATTCTGGGTATCTCGCCACAGCTAGAAACCATGCATCGAATTGTTTCTGTACCTCCTCCTTGATCTTCAAGGACATTTCCGGTTTCATTCTTCTTAGCTTTTGCTTTATCGGTGGGCATTCCGGCTTGAGTGGGAGCTTATGTTGTACAATATCTGTATCGAGGCCTGGCATGTCATTGTAAGACTAAGCAAACACATCCCTGAACTCCCTCAATAAGACACGCAATTTTTCTTTCACTTCTGCTTTCATGGCTGTACCGATCTTCACCTCCTTTACCTCATCCTCATTCCCTAACTTGAGTACTTCAACATCTTCCTGGTGAGGTTTCATCTCCTTACACTCTTGTTCCACTAGTCTCAACAGTTCAGGAGGGGGTTCCGGGTCATCATCACAATCATCTTCCGTATTATTGACAGGGCGCCCAAAATTAGGAATATCGACATAATTATTTTCAAAACATTCATTGTCATATCTGCATTATTTGAGTTAAGGAAAAGGAAATAAATAAACGGAAAAACGACGAGGAATGCAAAATGATGATAAAACACAAACAAACACACTTTGATTATCGCGCTGAGCATAACAAACTAAAAGCGTCAACCCGTAAGTCATGAATCCTAAAGCCCCGGGTAAAGCTATAGGATTAATTAAAGTTATTACATCTTATTCAAATTAAGCATCACGGGCAAATCCAGCATTTTCCAGTTGTCGAGTTGTGCATCCGGGGAGCAGGCCCACACGAAACTGGAGCCTTCCGATCCATCTTCATCTCCCACAGCTGCTATGTGGCCAGCATTAACCCAACCAGCGCTGCGAAAGCTCTCTTTGAGGTCACAGATACGAATTCTTCTCACTTTGGGCTCCCGTCTTTCCACCCGAGCCAGACTGCGCTCTCTCCTTTCCTCTATCAGCCTTCTCCTATCCTCCTTGGTGGGCTTGTATCTCAGGCCATACCTATTCTTGTTCTCGACAACCTCCAGAGGGAATGCTCGCCCTTGTCCCCACTTGCCCAAACCTTTCCCATGCATATAACCTTCTTTTAGCATGACTTTGGCCATCATGATAGAAGCACGCGACAGATGCGGGTTGACCGCGAATGGCTCCACATAGGTGTTTCCCACGATCTCCAGAGATTGGAAAGCTGTCTCGAGAGCTTCCTCGGCTGCTTCGATATAACGGGAGGATGATGGTCCGCTCACCAGGAAATCCTCCTCTCCTGCCACTATCACCAGCTTGTCTCCCATAACATACTTCAACTTTTGATGTAGTGTAGAAGGCACAACCCCTGCAGAATGGATCCATGGGCGACCCAAGAGACAACTATAGGCCGGGAGGATGTCCATGACTTGGAATGTTACTTGAAAGACACACGGACCGATTTGGACTGGTAGTTCTACCTCTCCCATCACTTCCCTCTTACTACCATCAAAGGCTCTCACAATCATAGAACTTGGCTTCATATGCGTTCCGTCACTGGGTAGCTTCTCCAAGGTGGCTTTTGGCATGACGTTTAGGGAGGATCCATTATCCACTAAGACACGTGCTATCACATGATCCAGGCATTTCACAGAGACATGAAGTGCTTTGTTATGACCTCTCCCCTCAACAGGTATCTCTTCATCAGTGAAGGTGAGGTAATTATTAGCAACGATGTTGCCAACAATGCCCTCGAACTTGTTCAGAGAAATACCTTGCTCCACATGAGCCTCACTGAGTATCTTCATCAACAACTTTCGGTGGGAAGCAGAGTGCATGAGTAATTCTAGCAAGGAAATCCGGGCAGGCATGCAGTTCAACTGTTCCACTACTTTGTACTCACTCTATTGTATGAACTTTAGGAATTCACCAACTTCTTCTTCAGATATTTCCCTCTTCTCCCCTTTATCGGGGGTCTCCTCGGCCTCCACTTTCTTCCCCCTCAAGAACTCATTTGCTTTTGCAGCCATTGTTGCTTCCCCATCATTGGTTCTTTCTCTTGCCAATTCTGGTGATGTAATTATTCGACCACTTCTGGTCATTCCACCAATGCCTGATATGTTTTCCACAGTCAGATTCGCATATTCTCCCTCATCTAATGCAGTTGCCCCATATCTCCATGGGACGACTTTCTCGTTCTTATAAGGGAAAGGAGTTGGCATTCGGATGACAACAGATGGATTTCCCCCAGTTACTAGTGCAGGGGTGGTCCTAGTAAAATGGATCACCAAAGGTTCGGGTAGAGTCACATCAGATTCTCCACCAATTTGTGCAAATACTTCTTCCTCTTTGACCTCGCGGCACGCTTGCATCAGATTTCTATCAAGTAAGTCTTGTAGAAAAATCTCGAATTCCATACATTCCTCAATAGAATACCCGGCCTCCGGATGGAGTGCGCACGCTATACCCAGATCATAATCGCCCTTTAGTAGGCCCTTCTTCAACAAAGCTTCAAAGATAAACCTCCTAGGGCTTCGGATTTCGCCCACATCTCTTATCAGATCATGGTTTCCAACTTCGACGGCGTTCGTCGAGGAACTCCCGTGCCCGGACAATGGATTAGTATCGACGCTGGGTTGGTCCTCTTGAAACTTTAACCAACCCGAATCTATCAGAGCCTGAACTTTGTATTTGAGAGCGAAACATCCTTCGGTCGAGTGGCCAACGCCTCCTGCATGATAACTACACCTGGCATTTGCGTCATAACCCCTAGGGTACGGCGGCTGTACGAGCTTCATCGGGCAAATGGCGACCAGACCCTTTTTGACTAGGTTAGTTAACAAATCAGTGTAGGTCATAGGGATTGGGGTGAACCTAACCAATTGATTTTTCCTTGGGTTGTTGTCGTGACCCACATTCAGATTTGGGCCCATGTTTGCGGCCGGTCTTGAAGTTTCGGTTGGGATACGCTGCGGTGGATAATACGCTTGTTGTTGTTGAGGCCTAGCTTGGTGAGCAAACGTGGTGTTAGCAGCATAAAGAGGTGAGTTTAAGTATGGTCGATAATTAGGATCGGGAGTTCGTCCTCTCCACACAGGCATTACCGACGCAGCATGTACCTCTCCCTCTTTTTTCTTCCCCTGATTGAAGCTGGGTTTTTTGTAGTTTGTAGCTGTAGGTGGGCCATATGCTATCTTCCCGTTTTTCAATCCGATTTCTATCCTCTCACCAATGATGATGGTGTCAGCAAAATTGACAGATACATTCCCAACCATATGCTCATAAAATGGCGGCTGGAGTGTGTTTACGAACATCGACACCATCTCCTTATCAAACAATGGCGGCTCAACTTGCGCAGCCAACTCTCTCCAACGTTGGGCGTACTCTTTGAAAGTTTCATTGTCCTTTTTTGTCATATTCTGCAGCTGCAGACGGTCCGGAGCAACATGAGTATTGTATACGTATTGTTTCACGAAGACGTCAGCTAGATCCGCCCAACAACGAATTCGGGATGGCTCCAGGTGGGTGTACCAGTTCAATGCCACCCCAGCCAAACTTTCCTGGAAAACGTGGATGAGTAGTTGCTCATCATGAGCATACGCAGCCATCTTTCTGCAGTACATGGTCACATGGCTTTTAGGGCAAGTGTTCCCCCTATATTTTTCAAACTCCGGCGCCTTGAACTTTTGCGGGATTTTCAAGCCCGGAACCAAACTCAATCTGGCCGCATCTCCAAACCCGTAGCTCTCAACTCCTTCAACAACTCTCAACCTTGCCTCCAGACTTTCCAACCTACCCGTAGCTCCAACGAGGCTACTGAATCCCCCAACCACCGTGGCGTGCGGTGCAGCTTCGGCTGAAGAATCCTCCCTAGCAACCACATGAGGTACTGGGGTCACCCGAATTCCATCAGTTGTGTTGGTCTCATTCATTCCCGTGCCCACCATGGGAGCTGACACTAAGACAGGTCCCTGAGTGCCGATTGGTGGTACAGTCGCGGGAAACGAGAATGGAGCGTGCTCAGCTTCTGAGTATTCTCCTACAGGAGGAGCGTAACCCGGAGGTAAACCATATAGTGGGAAAGGAACCGATTGGCTCGCAGCGTTGAACATTGGGGGATAAGGGTGAGCATTCCCCTCAACATGCGCAGATGAAGACTCTCCAGCAGTCTTCATGGATTCAAGCGCCGCCAAGATCTGGCTGATCTGGTCTTTCAACTGGCCAACATCCGCTTTGAGAGACTCCTGTGACTCCTCCCAGCTTGCCATGGCTTTTGAATTTGCCCGGGTCCGGTAGGGATGTCGTGGAAATCTGGTCGTCGTTTTTCTCACGCGTACTGTTTTATTATTTTAATTAATTAGATGGTAATGAAATATGCTGAACAAAAGAAAAGATGATGCATGCTAGCAATAGGGGGAAATCACAAGATTGTAATGACATCACTGGTGGAAATTAACACAAGCAGATGCTAAACAACATCCCACACCTTTCTTTTAAAGGGAAATAAGTTCATTACATTTTTTTTAAAGGAAACAAACCATAAAGGTCTCTAAATACATCAATTCCTAGCCCGAGTGATGAGGGATTTCATCTCGTCTATCAACCGTTTACAGTGATTAATAAAAAGCTCTATTTCTACTGGTGGGTTATAAAAGTGGGTACTCGCTTCAGCTTCCGACACCATTCTGGGGATGTCTTCAATTGCCCCATTTGCCCAAGCAGCCAACTGAGAGAAGCTTTCCTTCCAATGCTTTATGGCCGTTTCTTGCTCTGCGATGTGCTCTTTCATTCGCTTTATCAAGGCCTGATGTTTTTCTTCAAATTCCATCGACCTCCATCGCTCCTCCTGCTCTTCGATGTAATCCTCCATCTGCTTTAACATGGCTTGGTACTCCCCTTCAGCCTCTGCCAGCTTCCAGCGCTCCTGATTCAATTTCGCTTCAAATGATGTAGCCATTTCCTTCATTTGATGCCCCGATTCTTGTACTTGGACTTGCGCTTCCCTTAGTCTTTTTAGGGCTTCCCTTTTATCCCTTTTGGCTTCTTCATAGAGTTGTTTCCAATGTCTGCCTTCTTCTAAAGCCACATTCTTCTCATTCACCCTCATGGATAACTCCTTACTTGCGGTCGTAAGATCCTGTTTTACTCGGAATGTATAATCTCTCTCGGCCTTCTGGCTTTTGACAATGTTTTCATAAGCTCGTGACTTTTCTTCGTTATCATTCCTCATATCCACAAAATCATTGTGAGCCTTATGTAATTCATTTTCCAACCTAGCATTCCTCACCCTCAATTTCTCCACCTCAGCCTTCAGCTGTTTCACCTCTTCACTTTCTGGGACTTGGGATGTTCCTTCATTCGCCGATTGATCATTGATGGGCTTGAAAGGCAATTTGACTTCTCTTACCCTTTCTAGAATCCAGGTATGATAACTAACTCTGCTATCCATCACTCCACTCCTCAGATCCCTCTCTGCTCGCACCACATTTTCCCAGGCACTTCTGACTCTCCTCAACATTTCAGTACAATGTCCGTCCTCATAGTAGATGAAGAAGGCTGTGAGATAATCCGGTGAAGGTGCTCCCTTCATAGGATATCCGAACTGTCTTTGGACCAAAACAGGGTTGTAGTTAATACAGTACCTAGCGCCTATGAGAGGTATGTTAGGGAAGTTGCCACAATGTTGGATAGATGGTTTAGTCTCAAGCCAAGGAAGGCGCCATTTTACGTTTCCTTCTCTCAAACCGGCAAAGGAAAGAGCCCATCCATTACCTCCTTGATGCGACAGATTCTTAGGTGAACTTCTAACATTGATTACCCCCTTAAATACTCGTGCCGTCATCCACGCATATAATGCCGGCAAACAACAAAGAATCCTCTTCCCTTTTCTCTCATGGCAAAAACTCATAGTCCCATACACATCTGCGAGGACTGATGTTACGGGGTTTTCTAATCTCGTCTTTTTTGCCACAAAGACATCAATAGCAGTGTAATCTACAAAGTCTTCCAGCTTGGGAAACAGGACAATGCCAAACACGGTGAGGGCTAGTACATCCATGAAGGTCTCCCATTCTTCCCTATCGCCCAGGTCGTGCAAATATTGTTCAAGGTATCCTTGTGTCAGCCCCCGCATTTGATGTCTCGTTATCAACCGGTTTTCCAATTCATTGGGATGTAGTTTCATTATAGCAGCAAGGGTAGAAACAGAGGCATGATGCTCCAAGTGCTGATATGGCTTGGTACCCTCTAATGGCAAGCCCAGAATATGCTCAAATTCTTCTACAGTTGGTGCCAGCTGGAAGTCCTGGAAGGTGAAACATCTCAGGGGAGGATCATAATACTGAGCTAGAGCTGTAATAGCGGGCAACTGTACTTTCACCTCCATTAAACTCAACAAATTCCCATATTTCCTCTTGAAGGCTTCTCTTTGTATGGTCTTGAGTCTTCGGCCCAAATTTATCAACCCGGTCAAATTTCCAACATGTGTCCTTAGGCTAGACTTCTTTCTTAAAATGGCAGAGTTGGTATGCAGTGTAGCATCAGATCTGGTGTCAACATCCATCTCGTGTGAAGTCAAGTGTATACCTGTGATTCCCCCTAAAACCAACATGTTACTAAATGATGCATGAATATGATGTATGATAATAAAATAACACAATGAATCAAATGCATGCATGGCATGAAAATAACATAATTTTCGAAAGAGAACGAACAGCGTGAGGATTACAAGAATACACGTTTCTCCCTTTGTGCCCTAATAAAGGTTCAATGACTTGGATCCAAGGTCAAGTATATGCAATTTCACAAGGATGGTCTCCTGAACCTAGAGGTCAATGGTCACTAGAGCTATGGCCCCCTTCATAGCATCTCCACAACAGTCGAGTAATCAACTAGATGAGGAGACACAAGTGAAAAGAACAGACTCTAGCTGGAGTTCTCACGATAGCCAAACAGGAAGTACATCCCAGAGTGACACCGCTACACAACCCCTCTAATTCTCAGTTGCGCTCAGACCCGGGTATAGGGCCCCACTCATGATATGCATAATGTGTATAGGGAAATTATAATGTAAAACAACAATTGCAAAAATAAACACAGATAAGTAGACATATCAAACATAGATAAGGAACAATTATTTCAAACATAAAGAAAAAGTAAAAGAAACTCACATGCAATTATTCCAAATATCATACCTAGATAAGGAAAAAGAGAATAAAAACATAAAGTAAAGACCACATCGAATTCGCTTATCTAATTAAATGGCCTGACTCTCTGGCGTCCCCAGTGGAGTCGCCATCTGTCGCAACCGGGATCGCGACGGGACGACGATCCGTGGAAAAATAAAACAAGTTTTTGAAAAAGAGATTTGGAGTCGCCACCATAGTTTATTCTGGAAAACTACGGAAAAACCATAAAATGATAAAGCATGGTCTGCGAAACTGAGATTCTTGGTTCGGGAGTCGGTTACGTGTAGGGAAGGTATTAGCACCCTACAACGCCTGCCCTAAAGCAGTACCTTTAACTAAATACGCGAATATGATGTGGTTTTCAAAATGTTTAACTTTCCCCTAAAATAAAATTCTAAAGAAACAAAATGTATTTTTTAGTTTTTGTGGGCCCGACAAGGATTGACCTTGCTCCTACGTATTCTCATTAAGAATGAGAAATCAGGGTTCCGTAGTTCTTTTAGAAACTGTTTGAAAATATTGTTTGAGAAATACTTTAGAAATTTGTTTGAGAAAATGACTTTGGATTTTTTAGGAAAGTGAACCTGACAAGGACTGGCCTTGCTCCTACGTATCTCCACTTTTGATGGAGAATCAAGGATCACGTAGTTCTGGCCAGGCGATATTGTTTGTTGTTTGAAAATGTGGATGTTTTTAGTTTTTTTGAAGATTTTATATTTTTTGGTATTTTTACAAAATAAACAGAAAATGTTTTCAGCACAAGGACAATGCGTGCGATCACACATGTGCTTAATATTTTTGGTATTTTTTATAATTTTATTTGAGAGAAAAAAAAAGAAAAGGGTTTTAGCACAAGGACGATGCGAGCGATCACACATGTGCTTAACCCTTTAAAACATATTTTTGTAATTTTTAATTTTTTAATTTTGTATTTTTCTTTTTATCTTTAATTTTTATATTTTTATATTTTTTTTATTAAGAAGAGAGATGAGTTGAAATATCTATGACATAAAATTGTGAAAAAAGCATAGGATAAAATTGTGGTAAAAAATAGGATAAATTTATAAACTAAAAAAAAAGATCAAAATGCATATAAATAGAATGAAAAGAAAATATGTACCTTGCTGAAAATTTGAATGATGAAAACCTTGCTTGTAATAAGTTGTGAGAAAAGATAGATTGATGGTGAAGAAGATGAATTTATAGTAGAAATGTGGTATGGGATTTTATATGTATAGAGAGATAGTAAAATGTGAGAGAAAAATGAAGTAGAGTTTTGGGATGAAGAGGTTTGGTGTGTGAGAGAAAGAAGATGGATATTATGTAAAAAATGTGTGTGAAGTGAAGATAATGTAGGTATTTATAGAGTTAAGGATGAAGAAAGTTGATGAATAAAAATAATATAATAAGTTGGTGGAAAATTTAGATGAAATAAAATATAATTAAAAAAGATGAATAGAAAAAGTTAATGTGGAAAATAAGTGAAAGAAATAATATAAAAAGTTGGTGGAGAAATTAGGTAAAATAAAATATAGTGAATAGTAAAAGTTAATGTGGAAAATAAAGGAAAGAAATAATATAAAAAGTGGGTGGAAAAATAAGGTGAAAAAAAAATGGATAATAAAAAATGTTGATGGAGAGGATATAATAAAAAAATGTAGTGGAATAATTAGAAAAGTTGATATATAAAATTAATATAAAAATGATGTGGAAAAAATAAAAGAAAAAGGTAGATGATGTGGAGGGTGATGTGGATGGTGATGTGGAGAATGGGGTGTGATAAGAAAAGATGGGTGGTGAGGAAGTAAAAAAAAAATGAGATTATTTTGGACCATTGGATTAAGTGTTTAATAGAAAATTTAAGGGTGCAAAAAGTAAAATAAATAGTGTTTTTCATTTTGGTGTTTTTGTGTTGGTTTTTTTTTTTTTGATTAATTTTATTTACCCGGACGAAATTTGGTATTGACAATCACAATAAATGTAACGTCCCGACAACTCGCAAGGACCGTTGACTGCCCCCACAGACCACCACCAGTGCATTTTGGTGATATGAGTAGCCAAATAATTTCCTTTAAGCTATCTTTCAACTGTATAGTCCCATACCTACACAGTCTCCAGATCCCTCTCATTCCAGTGTATGTTCGATTCATCCATGTACCCCTTCCACCCGAAGCTGCCAGGAGCCGCTCCTTGTCTGTGCCCCCTGCACCATGCTTCTTGCACCGGCGTCACTCCCCGCCCTCGTCTCCGTGCCCGGGTGTCACATGCCCACCAGCTTCCGCTCTGGTTCGTCCTCGAACCACACCGTACTGGGAGAGGCTAGGCTCTGATACCATCTGTAACGTCCCGGCAACTCGCAAGGACCGTTGACTGCCCCCACAGACCACCACCAGCCTTTCCAGTGTGCTTTGTCCTCACTCGCACACTTTCTGGGAAAACTTCCCAGAAGGTCACCCATCCCAGAATTACTCCAGGCTAAGCACGCTTAACCATGGAGTTCTTATGAGTCAGGCTACCGAAAAGTAAATGCATTTTGGTGATATGAGTAGCCAAATCAATTCCTTTAAGCTATCTTTCAACTGTATAGTCCCATACCTACACAGTCTCCAGATCCCTCTCATTCCAGTGTATGTTCGATTCATCCATGTACCCCTTCCACCCGAAGCTGCCAGGAGCCGCTCCTTGTCTGTGCCCCCTGCACCATGCTTCTTGCACCGGCGTCACTCCCCGCCCTCGTCTCCGTGCCCGGGTGTCACATGCCCACCAGCTTCCGCTCTGGTTCGTCCTCGAACCATACCGTACTGGGAGAGGCTAGGCTCTGATACCATCTGTAACGTCCCGGCAACTCACAGGGACCGTTGACTGCCCCCACAGACCACCACGAGGGCGGGGAGTGACGCCGGTGCAAGAAGCATGGTGCAGGGGGCACAGACAAGGAGCGGCTCCTGACAGCTTCGGGTGGAAGGGGTACATGGATGAATCGAACATACACCGGAATGAGAGGGATCTGGAGACTGTTTAGGTATGTGACTATACAGTTGAAAGATAGCTTAAAGGAATTGATTTGGCTACTCATATCACCAAAATGCATTTACTTTTCGGTAGCCTGACTCATAAGAACTCCATGGTTAAGCGTGCTTAGCCTGGAGTAATTCTGGGATGGGTGACCTTCTGGGAAGTTTTCCCAGAAAGTGTGCGAGTGAGGACAAAGCACACTGGAAAGCCTCGTGGTGGTCTGTGGGGGCAGTCAACGGTCCCTGTGAGTTGCCGGGACGTTACAATAAACATCCATAATAGAATTCATACAAGATAATTATAAACAATTAACAATAATAAAACATTACAATAAATGGTCATAGAAGAATACAATATTTGACAATCATAAAAATAATCTTAATATAAAAAATCATGGGGAAACAAGAAGTTGAATCTGGCAGAGCCGGTTAGAGAACTTCTAATTCATCCAAAAATACAATATAATTAAATAACAAGAACAATAACATGTATGGGGAAATAAGAAGTTGAATCTGGCAGAGCCGGTTAGACAACTTCTATTCCTTCCAAAAATGCAATAAAATAAATAAGTAAAGCAATAAATAGTTTGGGGAAACAAGAAGTTGAATCCCTTCCAAAAATGCAATAAAATAAATAAGTAAAGCAATAAATAGTTTGGGGAAACAAGAAGTTGAATCTGGCAGAGCCAGTTAGACAACTTCTAATCCTTCCAAAATGCAATAAAATAAATAAGTAAAGAAATAAAACGTTTGGGGAAACAAGAAGTTGAATCTGGCAGAGCCGGTTAGACAACTTCTAATCCTTCCAAAATTCAAAAATAAACAAGGATACCTTAACATACAAAAACTTCCAGAATATCCCCTTTGAAATTAGAAATTCTTCCAACTCTCTTCTCTCAAAAATTTTCTAAGTTCTTTTGTGTCAATTTTCAGCCTCCCCCCTTGGCTATTTATAGTAAAAAAAAATTTACTATTCATTTGCACTATTCATTTTTACTATTCATTTTTTTATTCATTTTACTATTACAAAAATAATTTTTTATTTGTAAATTGGTGAATTCTGATCTCAAAGCTACGTGGAACACTTATCCTTTCCAAAAATAATTTTTTTTTACTATTCACTTTTTACTATTCACAATTTACTATTCACTATTTACTTTTTTTTTTGTGATTAATTTTATTTACCCGGACGAAATTTGGTATTGACACCACACGAGGACACTCGTCCTCAACTAGGGTTCTCTCCAAATGAAAGAATCTCATTTCACTATGTTTACCAGGAAAACCGAACGATCAATGACCATTCAGTAACGAACGTACTCTTTCATATGAGAATTTCATACCAGAATCATTTCTTTCCAAACTCATTTCTTAACATATAGTTTCATAACTTTATACATTCCTATCAAATTCAACTTTCATACTTCATACAATTCATATCATATAAATTTCATATAATTCATACATTATAACATAACTCAACCATATTTCATTTCCACTCATTAAATAAACGAACGTTCATGAAATCCAATCATATCAACCATCATGCATCAAAATCATTCAGTCAAACCACGGACGTTCATTCATTACAACAACATTCAAAATTAAATTAAGTAAGCTTCCCTTACCTGGATACGTGATTAACGGCCTAAGAGTAGGTTTTTGGTTCGTTCGACTACAATCTTTCTACCCTCAACGATCACTAATTCTTCAAACTAAACCAAACAGCAAGAAACCAAAAATAACTTAGACTACACCTCCGCATGCAACCAGAACTTGGTTTGCATGTAACAAAATACGAACGACCAAAGACAGATACACTTACCCGTTCAAACTCGAAACTTGTTCGGTTCAAGATGAAGCTTGGGACGCCGGGAGTGCTTCCACGGTGTCTAAACAGATATCAGAGTAGAAAAAGGGGTGAGTTTTGGTAGAGAGAAGGGGAAGTTTCTAGAGAGAAGTAGGATAAGATGAAAAGTTCAGAGTTTTGGGGAGGAAGGGTGCATGCAGAGTGAGTGAAACGGAAATTTCAGAAAATCAGATTTTGCTTCTCTCGTTAAAACGAACGTCCGCTCACTCGCTGACACCTGCCTTCCACTATCTGATTTTAGAATCTCGAGGCTTGCCACCTGACGTCTGCTCAGAGGGATTTTTGGGTGCGTTTTAATGAAATCTGACAGGTGGAGTTTTTGGTGCGTTTTAATGAGGTCTAACACATAGATTTGAAAAAAAAAATTAAAAGCTGAGTATGATAATTTACATTTTGTATGCACATATTGAAAACACTCTTAATATTTTGACTTAATATTCATAATTGTTTTTATTTATATTTTTATTGATTACAATTGTATTAGATTTTACATTTCTGTAACTTCAAAGTTAACATATATTTTGTTGAATTTTGGAGTTTCTAATATTTTGTACAATAGTTAAAGCAACTTGTTTATATTGTTGCGTATAAATCTGTACGGGTTTAAGTTTTTTAGTTTTAGTTTGGACTTTTCTAATTACATTTATGGACTTAAAACCTATAATTAGACCCATGTGAGCAAGCTTATGTATAAACTAAGTGAACTTTAATCGGAGAACTATAATTATCCTTTTTTTCCCATTTTCACAATTTTTTTTTATCCTCGTCTAGTTCTCCCTTTTGTATTCATTGTTCTCCGTAAATGGAGAACTAACTCTTAAAATTTAATCAAGACATAAAAAAACATGAAATATGGATTAAGTTTAGCACTAACAACACTTCAATCTTTTTTCTCTCTAATTTTGGATGTGCAATTTATAATATTAATTTATGTATTTTATTTTAAAATCAAATTACAAAGCACTTTAATTTGATAATTGAATACATATTAAATGACACTTTAATTTAATTTTTATAGTTCGTTCAATGATTTTATTTTACTAGTTAATTGTTTGTTGACTAAATTAGTTAATTAAATCGATTAATTACCATCAACACATTTTAATTTGACTTAAAGCTTATTAACTTTGTACAATTTTGTCTTGGTCGGGTTGATGTGGATTGTCCCGACTTAGCCTAATTTAGATTCAGATTAAGTTAACCCAATTGTGTTGGTGACAATTTGACCTAACATTGATTTATGTTAGTTTAGCCTTAATTGAACCCAAAGTGACTCATTGGACTTGGGTCTTGACTTATCCAATTTAATATGAACCTGACTTAACTCAAATCAACTTGAGCACCATCATATTGGCCTTTTTTGGATTTAACCTAACCTAACATTTTAACATTCTATTGGTAAACCTCAATAATATTAGACCTAGGCCAAATTAGTTTGACTTGAATTTGTTCAAACACAATCAATTTAACATAAATTTGGCTTGACCTAACTTCACTTATATCTAAAATTAACTTAGGTGTGACTTAAGCTAACTTGACTTAGGTCTAACTCAACTTGATTCAAGCTTGACCCAACTTAAGGTTAAACCTAACCCAACCCAACTTGACGTGAATTTGACATGATTAAACCTAACCTAATTTGGACCTAATAAATTTAGTGTGGTTCAAACTCACTTATCTTTGGTTTTAATCGATCTAAGAAGGTAAATGTTACATAAGCTAGACCGTACTTAATTCGATATGAATTTATCCTAACTTGATATTTTATAACTTGAGATAACTTAAATTCATCCTATTTTAAAATTTTCAAAATCTAAAAAGATATTCAATTTATATTTCATCTAAACCTAATTAAATGGACTAGACTTCAAAGCTTGCAAAAATATAAATTTAGAGTTGAGATAAATGTATTACAATAACTTTAAAATAATATAAATTTAAAGAATTATAAATTGTATTTAAAAGATTTGGATTTTTTACTCCTACTCTCAAGAGTATGTGTGCTCTAGACACTTGTGTAAAAATTCTTTTAATGAGAGAAAAAAAAAGAAAGAATATTGTTTTTTTCTTTTGTTTGAATTTCTTTGTACTTGTAATCGAAATCCTGCATCGTATGAGGAAATAATACTAATAGAGGGATACTTTTCTTTTTTATTCTATAGGTAACTAAGATCAAAGTTCATTTACTGTTATCTTTATGAGAAAAATAAATAAAAATAATTACCATGAAAGTTACGCATTATGTATTTTAATCATAAACCGTAAATATAGAATAAAAAAGTTTTAAATCGAATTAGTAGTAGTTTTGACATTTCTTTCCCTAGAGCCTAAGTATTCTGTGAGATATTTTAGCCAGAACATATTCAAATACTAGACGTGGGACATTACATATTATATGTTCAGAAAAAATAGACCCCTCTATCTAAGATTCCTCCAAACACAATAGACACTTCTTGCAGACAAAAACAGTAGGGTTTATCAGATTGTAAACCAACTGAACTCAAGTAAAACATTCTGGGATTGACCACTGGTTTTACTTCATTTTCTCCTTCCCACAATATAAACATTCTGGTTTTGTTTAAGCCCATAGGTTACAATCATAGATTTGGTGTGTAGATTACAGCTCAATGATTTGGTGCATTTAACTGCATCGAGAATTACACATAAGCATTGATCATGTCTAAGTAATGGACAAATAGCTAGGGTTAAAATGGAGAAAGATTCATTTGCTTTGCATCTAGTCGATTCTTGTTCCAATCTGAACTATATAGTTTTATTGGTATAGGGATAAATGATGCGTATGAATTGACACATGCTACATTCTTCTTTTTTATTCCGCTTGAGTTGCACTCGGAGACACACACGCACCATTTGAGTCTCTTGCAAGTGGGTCTAACTCATTTCCTCTTTAGAGCTATTACGTTTAATTTCTTATCTCTCTGTAACATGACCAGCTGGTTTTTGAAAACAACATGTTCAAAATAGAAACTTGTCATATTGGGTGTTAACTACATCAGCATCAGGTCATAGAAGTGATTGTCTACTTCACTAGTGTGCTTAGTGGAAAAGGTTTATTTTCTCAATCTCTATCCACTTTAACCTCTATTTTACTAAGAAAGAAACAAAATGATAGCTGGAATTCCCTGGAAAAATAAACAGTGCAAAATAAGATATGATATTGACTTAATTTTTCGGCGCCCCAGTTCAGGTCTCACTTCTGGTGGTATTTATTTTCCCGACTTTATTAAATAAGGCTGTTTTCAAAATACTGATATAAAAATTTAATTGAATTTCTATTATACTTTTATGGTATACTAAATGCTCAAAAAATATTTAATATTTTTAATTGGTCTATTGTTTAATTTTTCTAGGAATTAGACAAGGTGACCGACTGTTATTTTGTACATTACTCTAATTAGTAAAAATATTTTGATTTTATAATTTTATAATTTTATAATTTTATAATTTTATAATTTTATAATTTTATAATTTTATAATTTTATAATTTTATAATTTTATAATTTTATAATTTTATAATTTTATAATTTTATAATTTTATAATTTTATAATTTTATAATTTTATAATTTTATAATTTTATAATTTTATAATTTTATAATTTTATAATTTTATAATTTTATAATTTTATAATTTTATAATTTTATAATTTTATAATTTTATAATTTTATAATTTTATAATTTTATAATTTTATAATTTTATAATTTTATAATTTTATAATTTTATAATTTTATAATTTTATAATTTTATAATTTTATAATTTTATAATTTTATAATTTTATAATTTTATAATTTTATAATTTTATAATTTATATATATTCTATAATTCTACTAGTTATATGAAGTTGTTTTACTATATATTTTTACAATATATAGAACAAACAATATGAAATTTAAATATGTTTTCAAATGCACAATATAATTCAAAATATTATACAATTATAAATGTTCGCAACTAAAGTAAAATATAAACAAACAATCAAAGAGTAACAGAAGATAATACATAGAGATTATTAGTGTGATCTTGTTGATTTTGAATCAAGAACACATCTTAGAATAAAATTAATAATTCATACACAAGATAATGACAAAAATGCAAAACATTTTGATATCGGTATCAGACGATTGAGAATCACACTTGATAAAATATTTCAAGAGTTTATGGAATTATTAACGAAAATAAATTTGTCTATTAATTTGAATTATTAATAAATTTTGTTAACAATATTTTTTTAAATTTTAATTACCAATGAATTTTACCGACAGATAAATTATATAAATTTTTTTTCATAAATTAATTCGTTAGTAATATATATTTCTTTTATCAAAAGAATTTTTTTGATAAATCTGTTCATAACAAATATTTTATTTACCTACAAAAAAGTTTATTAGTAATATATATTTCATTTACCTAAAAATAATTTGTCGGTAAATTCGTTGATAATACGTATTTCATTTATCTATAAAAAAATTTGTCAGAAAATTCGTCGATAATACATATTTCATTTACTAACAAAAAAATTTGTCAATAAAATAAACGTCAAAATTCCCTCCCAAATCTCACATTCACAGAAAGTATATACCCAACTTTTGTTAAAGTTGAAGAAACAGAAACTTTCTTTATCTTTTTCCTCACAATCCATTACCACTATTGTCTTTCACCGCTGTCCTTCATCGTTGATGGAGTTCACCATGCTGGAGATCAAGGAGGCCGACAACAACACCAATGAAATCTTTTTTCCTTTCTATGGAGTTCATGTTTTAGCTTCTATGACGAACCATTGCTTTTATGGTGTTTTAGCTACTCAATCATTTCAACTCCTTCGGAAACTAGAAACACCATTATAGTCTTTCTTCCCTCTATCTCTTTTTCTCTCTTAGATATAAGAACATGAAATAGGTTGAAGTGATAGGTCCTTGTGATTTTTATTCTCTTTCGCGTGATGGTTTTAGACGATTTTAATTTGTCCGAATAAATTGGTTAAATTTGTTGAATTGGTGGTTGTTTAGAGGTTAAAAGTAATTTGTTGGTAAAAAAACTCATGAAAATAGAAAAATGACAAGGATGGAAGGAGTGAGGAGGAAGAAAATGAACCGACGCGACATTTATCGATGAATTTTTTCATAAGTAATTATCAATGGATCTTTCCATCGATAATTATCGACGAATTTTCCGACAAAAAATATGTCAATAATTATCGACGACTTTACCAATGGATTTTTCCTTCAATAATTACGATAAAATTTATCTATGACAATTTTACCGATAAATTCTTGTTTTTCAGTAATCATCGATAATTTCTATTTACTGATAGTTTTAAACATTACTAAGAAATATTTGTTTGTTTTTGTAGTGAACCAGACAAAATAATTATGTAATTGAAGTTGATTGTCTAAGATAAATTCAATTTATTTTTAATTTTTATGGGCCTTACTTAGATCCATGTAAAGGTAAAAGTCAATTATAGAAAATATAAATAAGTAATTTAAGTAATCTAGATGGGAATTTTTTAGAAAAATATTTATTATAATGTGAATTTACAAATTCTAACTTTTGTGTCAAAGTATCTTTTGTTAGTATTTACTTAAAAGATTAAGAAAATTAGAATATATTCACTGCTTAGAAGAATGTGTGGGAACCAACTATTATGAAAAGATAATCAGTTTTTTATGAAAAAGAAAACATAAAAAGCAACCTGAAACAAAGTAAATGACAATTAAAGATAAAAATAAGAAAATAGAAATTTAAAAGTGAATGAGACTTAAGGAGAATGGAAAAAAAAGTGCAACTTAATAGAGACTTTTTTATCCTCATGATAAATTCCATGGAGAATCATTACTCCTAAGAGAGCTAGATAATACTCAAGTTGAATATTATTTTTCATAAGTGGCTCAAAGTCTCACTAATTTCTTATATCTTCAAAGTAAAAATGCAAAAAGGAAGTAAAGACTATTTATAACCCTTTGGTGTTGAGAATTTCTTTAACAATAAGATTCAAATGTATTTCAAATTACATGAAAATAAAACTTCCTATATTTAAAATTTAAATTATAATAGAGGACAATTAAAATTTCAAACTCAAATCTATCTGAAATTATATGTTAACTATACATGTTATTCTATATTGTTGTTATGTTGTTCTCATCGCTTTGAAGACATGTTGCTCTAGCTCGTTGAAATGTGGCTAATGATTGGGTGAAGGACGGCTCGCGTGTGAGAATGAGAAAAAGGAAAAAATCGTCCCACGTGAAGAAGAGGGGATAAAGGTTTGAGCCTGTATACCATGTAATTAAAACAAAACATATGTTCAAAAACAAATAAAAAAAAACTAAAATTGCAATGTATAATCAAAAAACATAATTAAACACTAAAAAATAAGTCATATAATATGTTATTAATAACAAGATATTCCTTATTTATCTTAAAACTTACATATATGAAACTAAAATAGTAATTATTTAATTTTCCGACATTTTATAAAAAATAAAAACAATTATCTTAAGCATTATAAAATTAAAAAAATTATAAGCAACTAAATCAAAATTGTTATTACAGACAACTAATTCATTAATCACTGGACTCCTTTCACACCCGTCTGACTTTAAAGATGTTCTTTCGGCGACCATGCATCCATCTTAATCCTTTTGAAGCAGAAGGCAGTACGATGGAAGCTCCAGAACACACCATGCCCAACACCGCTTTGATGAATCATCAACAACCGCACTCGGCGGGAGTTGTGACACGTCATCATCAAGCTATAAACTTTTTCATTTGCTTCTTCTTGTTCCTTGAAAATCTAGTTTGTATGCAGATTGTACAGAAGAAGATTGGTCTGATAATGCGGTGAATATTTTAATGATATATCCAACAGTAATGGGTTCTGGTTCACCCGTGAACCACCCAATGCGGTTGTTCACGCAAGAATTGACCGTCAAATTATGCGTCGGACAAATAAATTTGTCTAACTCTTACTCAGCCCAACACTTGTAAAACACAAATCTTGCGCCACACTGAAAGTATGGAACCAGATAAGATCCGTATCCAATGGTCAGAACTTGTGTCTATGGACAACTTTCAAATCTTCTTTTCAAGATTCACTCACACATTGTCAATTTCAACTTTTTCACATTCATTTTATTATTTTTCTTTCTTCAAATTTCTACTTTTTACTTCTCATTAAAATAACCGATTCAAACAAGTTAACTCACTAATGATATTAAGAATTTAACTCTTTAAAAGTTAAATTAATGAAATAAAATCTAAAAGGACCAAATGACAATGCCCATGTCCCCTTTGAAGATCAAAATGACTTTTTTATAATAGAATACGAATCACAAAATTTTGTAAAATTAGCTTTACTTTAAAGACATCAATTTTATAAGTACATTATGACTGAATTATTGCGTAGGTGAATGTGGGTGAGTGTAGTAGCCCGTAGCACGTGCTATCAAATAAACAGCTAGACATTGGTGCTTAATAATATAATGAGATTCTATAAAAGTAACTAACTAAAAAAATGTTTTTAAATTGTATGTTTTAAATATATTAGGAAGAATGACCACATTTTTTTATGGTTTTTTATATTAAAATATCACATTGAAAATAAAACTTTAAAATTCAATGTTTATTGGTGTCTTTTATGTCACTTAATTTTTTTTGTTCACGTCAAACTCTTAACTAATATCTAGATTATTAACAGTTTAGTTTAATGAAGTTTAATGAGTATTAGATGAAAATTAAAATTATATTAAAATTATATTTTTCTTGGAAAAAATCAAATAAACGGATTTTTAAAACATCATAAACTTATAAACATGTTTAAAACAATTACTTTTTCCTGCATTGAAAGATTATAAATTTGAAAGCAAAAGTTGCAACTAGAGCACTTCATTTAGACAATATTATACTCGCATTTATTTATTCTTTTCCTTATAAAAATTCTCTTTAAATTTTGTAATATTGTGAAAATGCATCCTTTATTATTTTCAGTATTTCTATTGACATAAAAAGGTCATATATTATACATGTCTGTTATATATATATATATATATATATATATATATATATATATATATATATATATATATATATATATATATATATATATATATATATATATATATATATATATATATCTTGCCTTGTTTTTAATTAAATTAAAATACAAACAAGCTTGGTTAAATATACGAAGTTAAATATGAAAAATAAGCTTAATAACTCTTTTCATTTCAATATTAATATTAATAGCTGTTTTAATCTTAATATAATTGTGTAATGTTTTTTCTTAATTTTTCTAATTTAATGTGATTTCAATATTTATTAAACCAGTCCATGTGAATATTATTACCAGATGAGGACTTGTATGAATAATTATCTTCTGTATAAACATAAATGTTTCGCACGGTCAAATCATCATCTTAATAAAAAAGAGAGTCACATTAACTCCTTCTAGTAAATATTAAGACTGACAAAAAAATTTATAAATTGAACTATTATTAAATAAAAAAATTATTAAACCTTCATACTATTCATTATGAAAATACATTAAACAAACACATTATGATGACATCACACTAAAGGAAATAGTCCTCCAACAAAATAAAGGGAGCATATCTATTACAACGTTATGAATTTTAAAAGATGTTTTGAACTATAAAAAGTTATAAAATAGTGGAAGAATAATCTTAATTACACTACCATAAAAATTGCTTTGAACTTAGGTTATTTTTTAATTTTTGATATAAGAGAAAATTTTCTATGTTGTAATCGGATATATCAAATTGATGTTGATGTTGAAATCAGATATTCAAAAATATTGATAACGTGAGAGTTCAATACATTTTAATAAAGAATACTATATTTTGACGTCTAATTGATGTCCTTTTAATATAAAAAGGATAACATTTGACATTTGTTAACAAAAATACGTCAGAACATGATGGTTGACATTGTTAACAAATGTTAAATATTATTTTTTTTCTTAAGTATTGTTTATATTTATAGTTTACTCAAACCTCGAAAATAGAAAGTATTGTAGCAGAAAATTTCATTAGTAAAAAAAAGATTTTAACTCCTGTATTTGATATCGGTTTAGCTGTAATCAAAGCAAAAAATGATGCGGTGACATTTTTGTAATTATCATAAACGTATATGTCTTGGTTCAGAAAGAACCGATGTCTAAAATTGGTAAGTGACATTTTTGTAATTATCGCAAACGTATATGTTTCGGTAGTTTAAAGAACTGATACCTAAAACTGGCGCGATGACATTTTTGTAATTATCGCAAAGGTCTATTACCTCGGTTGTTTAAAGAACCGAGACATAAAATAGCTGAAATTTTTATTTTTTATTTTTTTAGAGAGTTTAGGCATCTGTTCTTTATAGAACCGAGGCCGTAGACCCTTATTGCCTCGGTTAAAAAAAATAATTGAGGTGATAACATGTGTTTAGGGTTAAATTTCATGAACAGAGATAGAAGTTGCGCCGCTCCTCTCTTTTCTCCCATTTTCTTTCATTGGCGAGAGAGAGACTTCCTTCCTCTTCTCTCTTCCGATGGAGGCATGACGGAGGGATCATCAATGGCGCGACAGAGACTTGATGGAGATGCGGCAGAGGTGCAAGGGCGCGGTGGTCGTTCACGTTCTTCTTCTTCTTCTCTCTGTTTTGATTTTCAGTGAAGGAGAAAGCTTCCTTTCGTTCCTGTTTCTGATTTTGATTGGGTTGTTTTATGTTTGATTGATTATATGCAGGAGTGGTGGTGTTTGATTGATTCTTTGCATGTGATGGTGGGAGCACACTGTCCTTTGATGATGGTGGTGTGAAATGGAGTGGTGGGCGTTGATGGTTTACGACCAAGGGTTAACAACTCACCTGGCGAATGGTGAAAAAAAAATCCCTTTACCACCTCGGTTGGATTTGAACCGAGGCAAAAGCACACACCTTTTTGCCTCGGTTGAGAATCGAGACAAAAAGCCTACCTCTTTTCGCCTCGTCTGTATATGCCTCGGTTGCGGAACCGCTGCGTATAAGCGAAAATAACCGTTGTCTTTTCCCTTTACTGTATTAGTGTTTACCAGAAAAATATATCAAAAATAAATCTATTAACACAAAATATAATTATTAACACTAAAGTTATCAAAACTAAAACTATTAAGATAAAACTAAAATTTTCATAATGAAAATCTTGTCTTGGATAGTTTTCAAGAAAAGTCATAATGTTACTTTGGATCTTAACCCCACCATTCCAATAGATATGTTGTTCACTCTTACCTTATTTTCTTCATAGTATCATTTGTTATAAGTGATGAAATCTTGAACTGTTGAAAAAATAACACAATTTCATTATGTATGGATATTAATGTTTAAAGTTTAATGTGATTTCCAATATATATAAATATAAATATATATATATATATATATATATATATATATAATTAGTTATGTCTAGTCGTCTCTAATTATAGCTCGAATGATGATTTATATCCAAAACATAACATAATAACTATATTTCCATGAATTTTTCTACTTGTTATATATACTAAACATAACAAAGAAAATAATCAGATATAAAGGTCATACATTGACATGCGAAAATTAATAACTTTAAGATGAATGAGTTTCACATTACTTGAATTTGTTGTTATTTGAGCTTACCCACAACTCTAATTAAATTGGAAACATATGTTAGTATTAATATAACTAAGTAGATGATATAAAAAATAAGTAACACTTACGATTGTAACATGGATTTCAAATCAGATTTCATCTTCCTATGTAGGAAACAAAATTATACAATTGTGCATTGTCTTGGAATGATGACCATTAGTTGCTAATGGGTGCTACCCTGAATCACAAATAGTTAGTAGAATAATTAATATTACTTCATAAAATTTTACATTCAATAACACATATTCATCAATGTAGGGTGTAATGTATATCTCTCTTTTTGATTCAAACATTCATGTTTACAAATAATTGCTTGTGGTCAAGTGTTTTTCTAGAAAATTGAATGGTTTGAGGTTCAATAAATCCATGTAAGGAAGTCTGACATTGGTCCATGAGTATGTCCATGTGTAGCTATAACAAGACAATTAAGTATAAATTAAAAAATAGTCATTTTAAGATTTAAATATGGAAGACGATGAAAAATCTTACATCTACCATAGTTGTATGATTGAAATATTCAACGTCTTGTCTCTCCAATGATCTCTAATGCATCATTTAAATTAATGTACAATGAGATATGACACTGAAGGCTAAATACTCTTAACTTCCACTCTAGTATTAATGATCATCTATTCAACTTGTTTAAGTTCTTTAGGAGCTTTCTTAGAGGATCATTTTCTTCTTCTTCTGCCATGTCATCGTCTTCCTAGATGATAGGTTGACACATAACCTACGTTTTAGGATGAAAGAATTGAAATAAAGATTTTTAAAGTTATGAATCATTTGTTTATAAACTATAAGATAAAAAGACTAATAATAATATTATAGTACTTGTGTTGGGCCAAAGTATAACATGATCAACGCTTTAGGCCAAACTATAAATGTTTCTAAGGTCTCCCCTACGAATTGGATTTCTAAGGTTGGCATAGACACTCAAGGATAGGGATCTTAAACTTCATCAATTGTCTCACGAGCATTCTAGGGTAGTAATGCAACATTGTGGCTAGTCTACCCCCTTTCAAGTTGTTTTCCTATGACCATACTCGTGGGGATCTTCATCAACCAATAGCTCATACTGACTTGTGTAATCATTATGATTTGTAATTATGAAATTACAATTTGTGAAAGAAGATATGACATCTGATATAAGGGAGGCCAACATCTATTATTACCGATCACTTTTTACATTGACTATTATGTGATCAAACGTCGTACACAACGTTGCATGCTATTTTTGCATTGTAATATTAATTTTATTAACTACCTCTAATTTGGGATGACAATGAAATACGTTGAGAATGGATTTAATTAATTATTGTGATGAAAGGTAATATTTACTATCATTATAATTCTTATCATGTATAAAATTTATATTTGAGCCATGTTCCATTAAACAAAACATATAATTGTACTCATGTTCTAACTACACGTAACACTAGACACTTGGTACTTTTAGAGCATATATAATTATGATTCTATGCTAATATTAATATTTGTTTATCTTAATTTTAATTAATCATAAATAGTATAATTAAATTATATGTCTAAATTCAAGTATTGAGTTATAAATAGGAGTTAACATCTTTAAAAAAAAAAATACAAGTATTTTATATCAATGTTATATAAAGATTTTTAGTTATTTTAGGTATGATGTAAGAGAATTTATTGTTTCCGTTATTTTATTAATCAATAACAAAATAGAATTATCAACAAAATAATTATTTTGATTAAATTTTGAAACTTTAAAATTAAAAAAGAAAATTATTGATCATAATCTGTCTTCCCGTATGAAGGAACCAAGTTGTGTTTGAGTTGATATTTTTGTCTACAAAAGAAATGTAATAAAAATTTTAAATTACTAACAAATTTTAGTAATAAATATTAAAATATATAATAATTAACGAATTTACAAACATATTACCTACTTTTAAATTATAATAAATCCATATTTAAATATGAAATATACCAAATTTTTAATCGATGGACAAACATACTGGTGATAAAAATTTTAAATTATCAACAAATTTTATTAATAAATTTTAATGTATATAATTACCGAAGAAAAATTAGTGAATACTCAAAATCTATATTATCAATTAATTTATTAATAAATTTTATTGATAAAAATAAATTTATTAATAAATTTTATTGACAAAAATAAATTTATCAGTAAAATTTTTTGGTAATTACATTCTTAAAAGTTGTTGATGAAATTTATCAATAATTTAAATTTGTTAACCAATTTATTTTTGTTGATAATTTCTATAATAATACGTGCACATTCAATACTTTAAATACAATTCAAAATCTACATGTCTATATTCTTCGTTTCCTATAGCATACAACATTTATAAAATTCTATATCTTTGTTTCAGAACGAATGATTTGGGTGTCATATATATATTTTTTATAAGGAAGGTGCAATTGCAGTTGAAATAAAGCGACAAGACTCTGGGTCTGTAAATGGTAGAAGATCACTGTTCATGCACTTAGCAAGTTTCTTTTGCATGACTTTTGGTACTCATTCACGGTTTATGGTGATGAACATTGAATCAATAGACGTGTGGTCCGTACATGATACTTCCACACATACAACCTTCGAACCAAAGACATTAATTAATGTTACTTCCCCCAAAGTTTGTGAGCAAGAAAATAGATATGGGTCCACTCCACTTGTGCTATGGGGACTAAGATACATTCACTCCAAAATACGAAACTTATATAATATGCAAATTCTATCTTCTTTTTTTAATCCAATGTGTAACCATATTTCTTTTATAAGTAATACGAGGTTTCATTTCTTTCAAGGGTTCATCACATTAAGATTAACAAATAGTTTTCATTATTTTTTAAGTATTAATATTATAGGACCCAAAAAGAATTTTTATTTTATGTTTCAGTAACAGTATGAACAGTTTTACCCTGAAATCTATAATATCTTGTACTTTGTCTTTTTTTTCCATCTTTCTTTTTTGAATTTTGGATTTTGGAAACATTAGTCTTCTATAAGAAAGTGATTGTCATGATAAGAAGAAGTGTAATGGGAGAAAATTATAGCTTAGGGTTTACCAATTTTATAGTCTAAGTTTGCATTGTGACATATTGGATATTTTTTCTTGATTATGATTAATGTTTCATTAATCTCAAGTCTATGTCAAAAATTATAAATGTAGGTCAAAGATAAGAGATAAATGATTGTATTTACTGTACAGTTATTACCATTACATTGAACTTTCATATGAATAGTTCACTGACTTAGAAATCATCAAAAAATCTTTGATAGATATGGTGGAATAAAAACAAGATCAGAAAAGCTGGTACCAAAAGGTGTTAAAAAAAAATTGTATGAATGTTAGAAGTAACTCTACTCATACACGAAACAATTGTAATGTGAGAAAATTATAGTTTGGGGTTTACGTGTTGATATTTTTTTTCTTGGCTTTATTATGAGTTGTAAAGCATTAGCATGATAGAATGGATGGATATATAGATTGTTAAGACCCCTTCGTAAAAGAATCTAAACATATATAATTTTCTTTATTTATTCTGACAAAACGAAGATAAAGCAGATATTTATATAATTAAACAGAGGAGTTGTATTCAAATCAAATGCTTATGCACGCAACCAGAAGCAAGTGATGTGCAACGGATGACCATTTTCAACTTTTTCTATAACGGACATAATTTCATAACTTTTATATTCAAGTATACGAAGCAATGCATAATCTTATATATCAAGCAATACTAGTATATGAAAAGTAAATTTTCCAGATTAATTATTTAAGTAATCGAAATGTATAATAAGAAGTTAAAATAGAGTTAAGAAGTCAATTATAGAGTAATGGTGTTTAAAGTATTTTTCAGAGAAGAAATTATGGAGCAGGTTTAGTTATATAGAGCGTACAGCGGACAAGTGGAGTTTATGGGGAAATGGGAGGAAGAGATAATGTTTTGGTCCATCGTATCATATCAAAGAGATTATTGCACTCCGAACAAATCCAAGGGATTCTTCATTTCTTTCCTAAGATATTTCTTTCCAAAATTTAATATTTGCCTCAACTGTTTTTTATTTATAACTTCACATTTTTAATTTTAAGTATTAACTGTAGAATCATTTTAAGTTTTTTCTAAAGTTTATTATTGGAAACATTACATAATTTAAAATTAAAATTCTAAAAATTTATCTTTATATAGTTCAATCTTATAGTCTATAAATATTTTAAATTATTTGAATTTTTTAAAGTTATTTTTACCCTATTGTCTGATAATTATTCATGACCTAAATTCGTTGATATTATTCGTAACTACAAAGTTAAACTTAAATTGTATATTCATTAATCTAAAACATTATAATTTATAATATATTTCCATTAATTTTAATAGTGTATGTAAAGTTAAAAAAAAAGAGAGAGACTAAAATGTATTTAAGCAAAAGTCATTGTAAAGAAAAATCCTTTTTATAAGTTTATTCTATTAAAAGTTAGAGGTCACAATGTTAGTACTTTAAACGAAGCTCTAAAAACCATGTTATATTTTTTTTTTGGTTTTATGTTGGCAGTGAATAATTTCTTTTTAAAGAGAAAAAACAATCCATACCTTTGGCATGTAATCTAACAAAGTTTATATTAGTCCTTATAGTTGGTAGTTGCCACCGACTCTCACTGTATTTATATTTGAAAAACTCTCCTGAATAACAGGACAAGGCTTCTTCTTTTTAGTAGCCTGATAAATGCATTTATTCCATAATTTTCTTTTAAAATACATGTGCAACTTTTTTGTAAATGTAAAAATATAAATTGACTATTTTGTTAATTTCTTATATTAGTAAACAAAAACGTTTTACTGACATGTAATAAAAGTGCTTTTATATTATTTTTTTATTTTTCCGTTCTTTATTGACAAAATAATATTTGTAACAGTAATAAATTATTGAAATTTCTATAAAGCATTTTTCTTTTGGACTGGACCATTAGAAATATCATTAATTAGTATGGTTAGCATAAGAGTAAATGCATAGTGAAGGATGGGAGCAGCCTAATTAATTGTGTATGCCCCACCTAGTCAGTAGATTGAAAAAATGTTCCAACCACACCATTCTCGTTTCAACCAAATTCCAAAGCCCAAATTGTTCGTGACAATTTTTTTTTTAATTACCAACAGATTAAGTGTGATTCAGTTATTAAATTCCAGTTCTTCTGTTTATAGAAATTTATATTGGAGAAAAAAATCTTAATTTACTATTTTTGTCCGTGTTGTGATGATTGCATAATTAAAGGTTTGTGTTTATTTTATATTTTTTTCCTATTTGAATATCGTGCTTCTTTGTAATTATTATTGAGAGCATATTTTTCATATGAATCAGCTAAGACCAGTAGTTTCCTGTAATGGTGTTTTCATTATAGTTTTTCATTTGAAATTGGTTTCTTGACGTGTCTGTGGTATGAAGGTAAGATGTCTTATATTCTTTAGATATTTTTATATTTGATAAGATTATATATATTATCAAATATAGTTTTTATATTTGATAAGATATTTTTATTTCAATATTGTCACTGGTCAAGTTCACTTACACATGATGTTTGAACCTTAAATAATAAATATGTTGGAATATTTTCCTCCTGAGGATGATTGCAATGATTTTATGAATGAGGTTTATATTGAAGAAAAGGGTGATTGTGACAAAAAAGTTCATCTGGAGGGTCAGTCTGAGGTTGTTGTAGACGGGGAAAGGGCTAACTTGAGGTTGTTGTGGAGGGAGAAGGCTAGCATGTGCTTGTTGTTAAAGGTTATAACCAGCCTAAAGTTGCTATGGAGGGAAAGAGTTTGCCTTAAGTTGTTGTGAATGGGAGGGTTAAGGTCAAGGTTAGGATGACTTTAATCTTAGTAATTAGAAATGAGTTTGAAGAGGAGGTTTTGAGTGAATATGATCTAGTGGATGTTAGTATTCATGAAGATGAAGTGGAAGATAAATTCTAGAAAAGTAATGTTGAAGTTGAAATGGTTGGACCAAGTGGGTCTCCTAGTTGAATGTTATCTTTACATGATAGAAGTTTGTCTCACACAATAGGAATATGAAAGTTTATATAATGTTGAACTTAGTAATTCAAGGGATGAAGATAGAGATTGATATGAAATTTTTTTAATATTCTCAATGCCCAAAAATTTAGAAGACTATAAATTGGAAGTGAGCACATAATTCACTTAACAAGAATATAATTTACTGAAGTAATAAAAATTTATAATATGCACAATGATTAAAAATTAAAGAGTTTTTAAAAATGACAAAGAAGACTTTATGTGAAATGTGGTGACGCAAAAGGCAAATGTGAGTGATACACTTATTGTTGCTTATAAGTCTATAATTTATTTATTAATTTGTAATTATGTAATATATATATATATATATATATATATATATATATATATATATTTATTAGAGTTAATTTTTGAGAATTCAAAGCTTATTAAACCTTTAGGATTTTTTTATTCTTCTTAAACTTTTTAAGATAAACATGTTAAAAAGAAAAACGTAATTTGACATTATTATGAAAAGATGAAATGAATAGAGAAATAAACTAGCATTATCTTTTGGTTGAAAATATGTTTTTACTAACATTTGTATTAAGAATAGTTATCTTAATTTGATAAATGTTGTTATAGAATATAATTTTTTAACTTATTTTATAATAACACTTATTTGAGGAACAATTAATTATAAAATAAGCATTTTATCTATTATTTCCAGGAGAAAAAGAAAACGTAAGAAACGATAATAGTATTTATATTTGAGATTTGTAATCTTATCTTAATATTTCTAAATTCACCATACTATATTCTTTACTAACTCTTTTTTCTCCGCATTCAATCTTTAATTAATAATTAAAGATAATTTTTTTTGCATTATTTTTATGATATATTTTTATTTTCTAATTTATTATGACGTGTTAAGCTTCTTTTTGAGAAAAATAACTTTCATCATCATGCTAATAAGATAATATATAATATTACATAACATAAATATTTTAAATAATACTTTATATATCAATATATAATACATTTAAATTTTTAGCAATTCAAAGAGAAAAATTACCTTTTAAGAATTTGCATCACTGATAAATAAGAAGAAGAAGAAATTATTTACAAAGCCTATATTAATTTTATTAAAATGTTTGTATAAAAATACTTATATTTACAATAAATTGAGAGATAATTATATATTTTTTTATATTCAAAATTTCCATATACTAATCTTAATTAAAAATAAAAAAAAAATTCATGACCCGTAAATAAAATCCGAAACATGTAATTGATATTCCCGAATATTCTTTAAAGATATTTTAATATTATAATACTATTCGATCGATTGGATATCCGTCATAAAATTTAAAAATAAAAAATTAATTTATATTTTATTAAATTTATTTAATTAAAAATAAAATTAATTTATATTTTATTATGCTAAATTTAATTTTAATTTTAATTTAATTTAATTTATATTTTATATTCTTCTGTAATTATGTAAAAATACATTTTTTTTAATTATTTGTATGTAGTCTCTGTATCATGAACTTTTTAAGTAGATATTTGTGCAACCGGTTGTGATTTAAATTTTCATTTTATAAATACAATATTGATGTTCGATCCGTTACCATTGCTTAACCCATAATATGTTTTTGGGAATATTTTAATTACGTAAACCTTTTCAATAAGTTTTTTGATCTCATCCATTTAATGACCAAACCATATGATAAAGATTAAATTGCAATGTCTACGCTCACCTCTTTTTTCTTTTAAATCTATTTGTTCAAATCCATCTTCCAAAGACCTAATGTTGGATTAAACATAATACCTTGAATATGCACTACTTGTGGCGGTGAATTTCGTTGTTGTTCTTCCCCTCAATGAGAGACACCCCTGGCAATCATCTTATCGTACGTACGAGTGACCAAATTCAATTCTTCAAATGTTGTATCTGTCCGTATATACATACACTCTTGGGACACGTGCTCACTTTCATGATTTCTCTCTCTTGAGAGATACAATACAACACAGGACAAGGGCAACACAATCAGTCCAAAAAACTTAATATAAATGAGCTAGCTAGCTGGTGAGAGAGAGATTCCGTGTGTGGAAATTTAGCTGTAATTGAAAACCATCCTCTTTCCTCTTTCCTTTTTTCTCCTTCCTTCATATCATCTCCCTTTCTGCACCCTATAAATACCTCATATCTTTTGCTTTTTTTCTCTCACAACATATCATCCTTATTCATATCTTTCTTCTACTTTTTCTTCTTCTTTCCCAAACACCAACAACTACACTACATACACATGGAGTTCACCACTGTGTTATGCTTCCTTGTTTCTTTCATATCTATTATTCTCCTCAACTTACTCATCAAATCCTTCTCCTTCTTCCCTTCCAAAGTTAATACACAATTGCCACTTCCTCCCGGGACCATGGGTTGGCCATATATAGGAGAAACCTTCCAAATGTATTCTCAAGACCCAAATCTTTTCTTTGCCACAAAAATCAAGAGGTTCAGAACAATTCATTTCTCAATCTCATCAACCTTATCAATCTTAATGGTCACTTGCATTAACATATATCCTTCTTCTTTATTTTTTTCATTAGGTATGGTTCTATGTTTAAGTCACACATTTTGGGTTATCCTTGTGTGATGATTTCTAACCCGGAAGCAGCAAAGTTTGTGCTCAACAAAGCTCAACTCTTCAAACCAACATTTCCTGATAGCAAACAGAGGATGTTGGGGAAGCAAGCCATTTTCTTTCACCAAGGACCATACCATGCTAACCTCAGAAAGCTTGTCCTTCGCACCTTCACCACCGAGGCCATAAAAAATATAGTCTCTGACATTGAATCCATTGCCCAAAATTGCCTCAAATCATGGCAAGGAAAGTTGATCACCACTTTCCTCGAAATGAAAACGGTAAGCCCTCAAATCAGACCACATAGCAGGATCCTCTGTTTTAAAAAAGGGAAAGAAAATAAAGAAATAAAAAACCCCTTTACAACTTGTTGTCATTTCTGTTGTATATTTACCAAATAAATGACTAGTTTTTAATTTCTTTTTTCTTCCCATGTTATCTTTTACAGTATACCATCAACGTGGCCCTGATGTCAATATTCGGAAAAGATGAAACTCTGAATGCAGAGGTTCTGAAGCGATGCTACTACACCCTTGAGAGAGGGTACAACTCAATGCCCATAAACCTTCCCGGAACACTTTTCCACAAGGCCATGAAGGCAAGGAAAGAGCTTGCAGATATTGTGGCTCAAATAATCTCAAAAAGGAGGAAGACGAAGCAAGAACACAATGACTTGCTGGGGTCGTTCATGAGTGAAAAAGCAGGACTCACTGATGAACAGATAACAGATAACATCATTGGTGTTATTTTTGCTGCTCGTGACACCACTGCCACAGTACTTACATGGATTGTTAAGTACCTTGGCGAAAACCCCAGTGTCTTAGAAGCAGCTACTGTAAGCATATACCTCCTAGTCTTTCTTCAACTTAGTGTTTGTTTAACCGAGACATCTAATGACAGGATAAAAAACATTTTTTTAATGTTTTTTAAGAGTCTGGTTTAAACCTTTTATGACAAATAAATGGACCTAAGTCAGAAAATCTGGAGTGTGGCTGGGTTTGGTGACTTAAAACGTTGTTGGTTGAGTTTTGTAGGAAGAGCATGAGTCCATATTAAGGGGCAAAGAAGAAAGTGGAGAAGAAATGGGCCTGAATTGGTCAGACACAAAAAATATGCCTGTGACATCCAGAATCATACAGGAGACTCTAAGAATAGCATCGATTTTGTCTTTTACCTTCAGAGAAGCTATAGAAGATGTTGAATTTCAAGGTCAATAACCAAATCTGATAAGATACCTCTTTTTCTTTTTTCTTCAATATACCAAATAATTCATCTCTATTCCTTGTGTGTGATTTTGTGTTGGGGGAATACATTTCTTCAGGGTATCTCATACCAAAAGGGTGGAAAGTATTACCACTTTTTAGGAACATCCACCACAGTCCTGACAACTTCAAAGAGCCAGAGAAGTTTGATCCTTCAAGATTTGAGGTAACTATTGTGCAGAGAAAAGAACTCATGCATTATTCTCCTTCTTCTTTTTTCACTTTGCTACATGTTATTCTTCTAAGGTCAGAGTTTTAATCGATTATGTTAAATTATTTTTCTAGGTGACTCCAAAACCCAATACTTTTATGCCATTTGGCAACGGGACCCATGCATGTCCTGGCAATGAAATAGCCAAGTTGGAGATGTTGGTGCTTCTACATCACCTGATCACAAAGTACAGGTTGGCAATCTGGTTTATTACCAAACACAATCTCCTTGTAACCCTTTTCGGAGTATGCAGTGACGAGAGACATGTTCCAAAATTAGAATGTTTTGAATGATTCTAAGGGTAGTTGCTATTATTGTTATGCAGGTGGTCTACAGTTGGTGCAAAAAATGGGATTCAGTATGGCCCCTTTGCTCTTCCACAAGATGGATTGCCCATCACATTATATCCCAAAAAATAAATTTCATTCAATAAAGAGTGGAGGCACACTAACCATAGCTGGAAGCAACTTCTTCCATATGGAAATAATCGTTCTAAATACAATCCAATTTAGACTACTGATGAAAGAGACCTTTATAAAAATAATCCATTCTTCTCTCTCATTTTTTTGAACAAAAGACAATGGAAAATGCTTATTATGGTATGATCAGAAAAAGAAAAGGACTCACTTGTATTGTACAGGAGTAGGTATCAGTAGGACTGTCATTTTTTTTCTTAGATTTACAGTTTTACTCTTTCATCTTTAACTCAAGTATTTGGATTGAAAAATAAATTCTCCAGTATTTTCATTATTTATGTTTTCTTCTTAAGTGTTATTTGCAATGTAGACAGGATATTCATACGAATATCGGGCACACTATAGAGATATGGATATTTTAATCTGTGTAATTTCCGAGCAATGAAATACAAATCTATATATTAAATTATTATGAATTATTTAAATTATTTATCTATTTTGAAATCATTTATAAATAAAATTAACCAAATATAATAACGGAAAATTATTATAATCTAATACAAAAAAAATCATTAAGATATTTCGTTTCTTTCTTGATAATAATCATTGGAAAAAAACACTTTAATCGATATTCATCTAAAAAAAATTATAATGTCAAGAGATTAAATAAGAAATACATTTTCTGAATTGGAGATATGTTACAAATCTCTGTGTCCGATATGGACACAGGAGCACACTATTGTGTTCGAATTTTAGAAATTACTTTTACTAATTGGTATGACACACTTGCTAACTAGTTAGATTAAAAAAAATATGCTAATTAATGCATTTTACTTGAATTTATGAATAATGTAGGTAAAACATGTTAAAAACCATACAATTTTAAAAAATACAATGGTTGAGACCAAGATTGATCAAATCTTCAAGTAAAAAGCACAGTTTTCAAATATAAGAACTAAGTTCAATTTTTGGTAGAAATGAATCACAAGTACTTAAAAATGTTAAGTGATTTGTAGGTATTTGGCTTTTTCTCTTAAACTCTTTTTCTCTCTCTGATTGTTGTCTCCTTCATTTGTATACTTTTATTTTTTATAATTATTAAACATTTAAATAAATTTATCATTGTAAAATTATTTAAACAATAACGAACCTAATGTAATTTTTGAAATATAGCAGAATTAATACTTAATTTCAGGTAACAGTCACGCCATAGTAGATAATCACGTCTACAAAAATGTATGAATATTAAAATTGGTGAAATTTTCATATTTAATCCAATTACAAATTAAGAAAATATATTATGTCAACACTTATCAGGCACGTGTCATTAAATTTGTGATGAGACTGAGCAGCTAGAAAAGTAATCTGCATATATTGATCCTTATCTTACTTATAAAAGTATGAGATTAAGTATTAAGAAAACAATTAAAAGCTGCATTTTTTTTTCAATTTAGTTTCTAGTTTTGTCTTGATAATACTTTAATAAAGCTTCAAAGTTAATTAAGAAATCACATAAAAATTAAATATAACAGTGCTTTTAAGTTTTATTTTAATTACTAATTTAAAAATTAATATAAGTATGGTATATTTGAAAAAAAGTAGCTGGCAATCGCAATATATAGTTTTCTTTTTTATGTTTGTACTATTTTATTAAATTAAAAGAGTTGTTCGGTACTTAAAACTTGTATTTATGTTTCCAAAGAAGGGTATTGCAAACTTTTGTCAATAGTTTTAATTAAAGATAATTTAATTTCATTTTCCTTCCTTTGCTATATAATAATTGTTGTGTGTCTCATATTCTCTATGCTTTCGTTGATGTGATCGAAAATGAAAGAGAAAAAGAAAAAGAAATATATAAAAGCACGTATTATTTTGCTATGGATGTTATGTGCACTTTCCACATGCAAAAATATTTTCTTTCTTCTCATTTCCTTCATGCAAATCTTCACACATGTATGAAGCAAATAATAACTCCTCTTCACGCACATATGTCCCTTCCCTTCCCTATCCACTCTGGAAACAAATACACTATTATTCTTTATAGAGAAATAATGATAGTTAAAAGAAAAGTAAATATATAATAAAAAGATAAAAAAAAAAGAGAGATACTAAAATATTGTAAAAGCATACAATTCCATCATTATTGTGAAAATTAGAACGTAAAATAACCCTCTGACCATTTAAAGTTTCAGTGGGAGATATTTGTGTGATGCGCATTTTACAAAAAGTATGCATTCAAAGATTCAAAGTTTGACCAATGTTTAGTACACTTGATAACGTTGTGAATCAAGCAACCTTCGGTTTCCTTCTACTCAAACATATGTCTTTTCATGTTATGCTACACATGGTAGCTGGTGAATGTGCTAAGTTTCAGTCAACGTAATTAATAACGTATGTTTCTTCTACATATCCTTATCTATTCTACAAGCAAATATATAATGAATCATGCATGATAGTTTTTACTAATAAACGAAGATTTTTATTATATTAGAAAGGGTATTGAAACCCATACAAAATGCACCAACCTGAACCACAAAAAACACAACTGATCAATAGCGTTCACCCTGTTTCTCACGTCTTCCACTCGTTGTAGTTGTTCAATACGTAGATGTTGTATGTTTGGATTTAGGTTCATTTTTCAGGTATAACGCGGAATATGTTTCAAAATTGAAGAGGTTAATCTTAAGTGTTTAAAGTATAAAGTGGGAAATTTGTTGGAGTTGTGAGTTAGATTAGATGGTAAACTTTCCTTTATTGTGGTCGTAGCTCCATAAGTTACTGATAACGTATACGTAGGCACACCTCATCACCTATTTCATTCATGCAGTTTAATTTGAAAGTCTCTCTAATCAGTAGTTTGTGTATGAACAAAACACGGCACCGCAAAGAACCTCGGATCTCCCAATCATAAAATAAAACCCAAACAAAACAACATCATCAAATTTATCCTCAATTTCAGGAACAAAAGTGGAAGAGGAACAAATACAGGTTATACATTTGGTTAGGTTCGGTTAGAATTAAAAAAAAACACAAATTAAAACTATTTCAATCCCATGTCGATGAGATAATATCATCCAATTTTGCATTATTATCTGTTTTAGAATTTAGAGTTATGTAGGAGGACATGAAGGTGAGACGAGAAAGAGTTTTAGTATTCAATTTTCATTCTTATATTCAACATATATAAAATTTTTGTTTTATCATTATTCTTACTAAGTAACATATGTACTCGTATTCATGTTTGTATTTTTTTTATCATTTTAATATTAGTTAATTAACTTTATAAAAGATAAAAATCACAACAAATAAAACATGATATTATTAAAAATTTAATATCAAAATAATGTATTTTTATTTTTTAATGTAAATATTTTAAAAAATATATATAATTGTGTAAATTTCAAATAAGAGGGTCAAATAACAAGGGATAAAAGTAAAATAATTATAGAGAATATTACATAATTATACATAAATAAAATTTTATGACCATCAAAAGATTTATTAATTTCATAAAATTGATAAAGTTAAAAAATATTATTTTAAAAATGTATAAAAGAAAAACAAATATTCAAGTTTAAAAATATTTTAATTTTTAAGTTATAAAGAAATCTCTTTTTTATACAACAATAAAAATTATAATACACAATTTGAACGAAATTGTGAAAAACATTAAATTAATAATAATTCAAAATTTAAACAAATATTTTTCAATCTATGTCAAATGGTGATAAGCAAGTTCACGAGAATAACACTAAATTATTACATATAATAAATAACAAGTCTTATATTCAATTGTACTGTAAGAAAATTGCATATTAATATAATACAATTTGTGAATAATAAAAATTTATTACTAATTCATGTTTATAGACAGACTACTTGACCAAAAATCGGTGAATAGAATTTATTGAAGAATGGAGAAATTTGTTACTAATTACTAATGACAACAAACCGTCCATAAGTAAATATTTATCAATATATGAAACAAAAAAGAAGAGGAAAGACCTCTTCCAAAGCACTAAGCAGCTACGCCAAGCTCCATTTGCACTCCGCATCCACATTCACATTTCCATTCATAGCTCATTTTTCTCTCCAACCCCCAAAAGGGGAAAAACCTCCATGGATGAAGGAGAAAATCCAAGGAGTAGTGTGAAAGCTTCCCAACACCCTAACAACCTCCAAGAGGCCATTAGTACAAAAACAGCATATAACGTAACGTGTTCAACATCGAATCACTGAATAACCAACGTTAAAAATGAGCAGTGACATTTTTGTAAATAAATGCAATTATTAAACGTGTTTAGAATTGTAATTCAACGTAAAAGGATATAAAACATCAAATGACTTTTAAATTCGGCGTCAAAAGGTTAGTGAATTAAAAAAAAAATTAGCGGGAGATTAAAAATTCATTAACTTTATCTTAGCGTGTGACCTCTTCTCTTCTCAAATTTTTCTTGAACGAAGTTTGACTAGCATCACATGTAATATTTCTTTCATTTGATATAAATACATGTTAATTAATTACTTTATCTATGATTTTTGTTTGTTTAAACTGATTATTTTCGTGCTCTTGTCCTTCATAAGCGTAGTTAAAAATCCAAAATATTCGACATTATACGCGATTTTTGTACTAGTGGGCTCTCTTAAGCCCCATAGTGTTTCTCTATCGTGTAAAATGAGGAATACCCAAAACTCTCTTTAAAGACACGTATAAACACTCATTTTTTACATATCAGTATTGATACCACCTAGCATCATATCAATATCGTCCGACGCAACCAAATAAAATACAAAACAATGGCCTCTACAGAACCATCACCGCCACTTATGTACCTCCTAGTGCTGGTAGCTTTTCTTGTATGGGATGTCTGATGCCATGTATCTACTACCCAATGTCAAGCTCTCCTGCAACATTGGTTGCTTGATAATTTTGCAATGTTGGGCTCGATTCCAACAATGCCTAGCATGGGTATTGTCCCAAAATGATCTTTTCTTGTCCAAAACAAAAGCAGAATAAAAGAACCTCAATCATAAAATTAAACAAGAAAAATACATAACACAAATGTCTTAAGCAATCAAATAAAGCACTCTCATATTCTAGCACCAAAAACACCCACTCTTGGATGCAAAACTGAATACACCAATTAAATACAATTAATTCTACTAAGGATTATAAAACCATAAAAAATAGGGATCACCTTCAAATAAAAAATTAGGGTTCCTACATTGCAACTCAGCAAAGAGATTAATGGTGGCAATCTTAGAATAAGGACAAACAAAATAATGGTGGCATTAGTGGTTGGTTTGATGTCTTCGCTTTGAAGCTAGCCAAACATGGTGGATCATAGTGAGGGAAAGTAGTTTATAACTCTAGCGAATTGAGTGGCTGTGAGGGATGAAACTAGTGTGTTTCTAGCAAGCTGTAAGAGTGAGAGGGACAACCACTAGAGTGAAAACAAGAGCCAAAGTGAAGTGTCGTAGCAGCAAGGAGATAAGGAGAGGAAATGAGAGACTTCAAGGAGATGCGGAGGAGAGCAAGAGCGAGAGTGCAACGATAGTGTAGAGAGAAAGAAAACAAATACAAATAGGGTGAAATGGAGCCCAAGAAGGATAAGAGGGAAAATATTATATCAATTATAGTGATGAATCATCATAATATATGTATTTTAAATTAAAAATAATATAATAAATTTTTATTTTATTACAAAATTATCATCACTTTTTATTTACTACGGCGATTCTAATGATACATAAAAAATCTTGTATTTTTTACAAAATTGTTATCGCTCTGTTTACTATGACAATTCTAGTAACAATAGTCATAGAAAATCTAGTCATATTTATAATTTTAGTATCACTCACTTATTGTAGTAGATAATAAATTATAACTAACATAATAAATTTTCGTAAAATTCAACTTTTACACTAATATTGATATAGTCTTTTCTTAAACTTTGAATGATTTATTAACCCTAATAATAATTTGTACCAAGAACTCATCTAATAAATTATATGAAAAAACAAAGAACAAAATATAATTAAAAAAGAAAAAGAAAAAACAAATGGACAAAGCGAAAAAGATAAAGGTACGAATACCGGACTTATTTACCACTCAAACCCTAAGTTAACCATAGGAAACTCTTAACACATCGCACAATCTCATTTGAGTTTATGCATCTTTTCACTTCATTCTTCCTTCTTATAATATTTTAGAAATTTTTGGAACCTTGTAAAATATTTCTCATTAGACTATTACAAAAGTTATTATATTTGATACCTCCTTATTTGAGCTTCTTCTCCTATTTTCTTCTCTTTTATTAATCTCCTTTTTATTATGTTTTTCATTTTCTTTCTTCAAATATTTTAGAACTCTTAACAAATCTATGATATTTTCACCACGGACTACATAAAAAATTTATCTTTTTTCCTACATTTTATTTTACATTTCAAAAAATATATTTTTTATAGTAAGTGGTGGATCTTAATTATTAGAAGAGGATCTTACTACGCTTATATACATTTATAAATAAATTTTTGACATCTCAAAATATTTCTTATTTGTAGATTCATCATGGTCTAGTAGAGTAATAATATTTTAACAATTAAAATTTACATATGTACAATTTATTCTATTTTTGTATTTATTTTTTTATTAAATACAATTTTTTTAAGTAATTTTTTTAAAAACATGTATAAAAAAAACTAATTATAGATAAGTTGGGATCAGATTTAAGAAAAAAAATGGAACCAGATGCATTGGTTCAAAATTTTCATTGATTTTGCACTACCCAGTCTGTCTGACCAAAGAACAATTCAAAACAATTGAATTAATATATTATTTTACAAATTCGTAAGACTTTGTTTTGAGATTAACTCAATTTCTCTAATGCATATAAGTTGGTTAATTCAACGAGTGGACAGAGGGATATACCAACTCTGTACCCTAAAAGGTCAAAATGTGTTTTTGTTCGGAAAAGTCCCCTCAATAACATGGAACACAAATAATTGTTGAAAAAATCAATACCATGGCATAAATTGTTCCATGACTTTCATACAAAAATTAAGACTTTTTTTTTTCGAAAACTTTCCCATCATTTTCAGACTACCCAGCACCAAATTCAGGGATTGAATCTACAATTTGTCATTATCCACTGATATCATCACAAACTATGTTGAATGGTGTCATTTTCAAAAGTGTAAGTAGTGAGATATGAATAAGCTCCTACAATGTCACTTTATACTTAAGTTTTCTGAGAGGGGGGATGCATATCTACTAAATCAAAACGAAAACGAAGTCTCTTATTTTTCTATTTTCCAGAAGCAGACTTACACATGGCCACATTACATGGCTTCATTCAAAACCTTGAATTCCAATCTCACAACACATCCTTTTCAATACAACAAATATAGAAAAACACTTTTGTTTCGGACTTCCTCAAATCTTAGCCAAAACATGCTTCTTCTTCTTCTTTTTTTAATGCAATCCACTTTTATATTTACTAAAATAAGTAAAACACTATCTCATTATAAAAAGTAAATCGTCTTTTAAAACTTTACTTTTTGCTTTTCGTTTTATTTATAAATACAAGTCCTACTATTATTTTTAAGAATTCGTACTTTTACGATTATTTTTTAAATTGTAAAGAAGTTATACTTTTAAACATGCGTTTTTCTTTCTAAAAAAGATTAAGAAGTCGTGGATATACCTTAAATGTGGAAAAGTTCCATTCAAATGAAAATCATCATTATTTGCCACTTGGCACATTCTTAGTGAAAGCATGCACCCAACACATATTTGCTTTTAGATTCAGCCCCATGCAATCCACCTCAGCTTTCAACTTTGAAGTGCATTCAGAAATATCCAATAAATTTTAACTTTTCAGATTATGAATTATAACAGTAACTATATCATTTTTTTATTTTGTAAAAGTTAGAATTACATTAAAATACAAAAATAATTCTTAAAAGCAATCTAGCATAATGAGGTCCAAAAATAAATTAAGATTCTTGTCATTAAAGATAACCTAAAGAATATTTGAAAAATTAACTTTTTTCAAATTATAAAAATTGTAATTGAAACACAATCTTTTTCAAATTAAAAAAACTTATTGGAACGCACGATTTCCTTAAAAATTAACTTTATAAAGCAAGTATACTTAAAAATAGGACTTCTTTATAAATAAAAAACAGAAGTTTTATTTATAATAAAATCGTGCTTTAAGTACTTATTGAATTTAGTCATTTTTAAAATATCTATTTTCGTAAACGAATAAGACAATTATACTACTTTTCTTCTATAAAAATAAAAATACAAAAGTGATGACTTTAAGTTCTGCATCTCTAATAATAAGTGCACAAGTGTCTCACTTGTGTTCTTTGATATGGTTGAAATATCCTAAACCCTAAAGATGTTGAAAGAAAAAAGAGAGTTGTATGTCATATCCACGACACCTATGCATGTATACACTTTTTTCCTTAGTTTATCCAAAATTAGTAGTGACGAAATAGATTATTTTATCTTAATGGAACTCATTGTTTCATTATTGAGACATAGAAATTACAATAGCATAGACTAATTCACTTACTTTGGTCGAGGATTCTGGTCTATCACACCAAAAAGAAGATTCTTAAATTAGTTTATAAGTTTATTTTTATTAATTTTTATATTTTATTATTTTTAGTTTTTTAATATATAATATATATATATATATATATATATATATATATATATATATATATATATATTTGTTTCATTGTAATTATGCTATCAAAGAGTAAAGGTCCATCTGGTGAAGATTCTATTACTTCAACTAGACTCACTTATATACTATAATTTGACTTTATCTCTAGTCGATGTAAGACTTCTAACACACTCTTTTCATGCTGAGACACTTCTTCATGTCGAGGTATAAACATCCCGAGCATGATAGTAGAAATTAATGGATTGTGCAATAGTGACCCGACAACGGGTGGAATAGAATGCTCACATAAATCTCGCTAGGATAGACTCTAAACATGACTCTGATACCATATTAAGAAGTAGACTTTGAGCTATATGTGTGTTAAAAACATATTCAATTATATAAATGTTTAAATCTTTAACTAATTAATTAATACTTTAATTAAATAAATTGAAAAGATTTTTGTTTGTCACATATCACATTACTTAATATTTTTACATAGCTAAGTGTGTACATTGTAAAGACTTTTAAGAACATTCAAAACACTTTCAATCTTTAATTTTTAAGATATTAGTTCTTTTTTTGAATACTTGGTCTTTTTAAGTTAGGTAAGATTTATGATTACCAAAAATGTTATCACGTCGAAGTCATTCTAGTGTGTCAATAAATGCAATAATTAATTAGCGTAATTAATATATCTCTTAAGATATACTATTTATACTATTATTTATGGTCTTTATCTGGATGGGTCATGGGCTCAATGGTCCAAATACTTGTAGCTTTTGAATTGTCATAGTTAACCATGGACCATTGTGATTAGGTGGATTGTGTGATATCGTGTTGGTCAAGTAAGGATGAATTAAGCACATGTCGACTTAATAGCTTGACGTGTATTCGACCCGGAACAAATCCTATACTTGTGTTAGAACTGTCAAAACGGGTCACCCGGCCCAGTCCACCATGGGTTGGTCACTTATTGACCAACCCAACCTGACTCATTTATTAGCAAGCAGTAAAAGTTCGAACCCAGACCCACCACGGGTTGGTGGATAAACGGGTTGAATCACTAGCTTATTTAATTATATATTTTTTAAAATAAAAAAAAATTACAAACTTTCTATAATTCAAATCTAAACAAATTTCACTCCCAAATTTCACTCCTAACATGGGTGTTTAATTAATTTTGAAAATAAGAAACTTAAATAATTTTTTCAACCAAAAAAAAATAATTAATATTTTTTTATAAAATTAAAATTAAAATTTAATAAAATAAAATTAGGTAGGTGGGTTGGTGGGCCACCTAGGCCCAGCACGGGTTCAACCTCCATGAGCCGAGTTTAAATGAGCCGAGTTGAAATCTGACTCGCATAAAAAGAATACAATTTTTTCAAACCCAACCTGATTTAAACCTGTGGTGGGTTAGGTTAGCCCGCGTGTAACACCCCGATTTAGGCATTACAAATTATTTTCCACAAAATACATATGTAATTTGTCTTTAACAAATTTCAACACTCATAAAATATTAAGTTCTTTATTACAGCACAAGTCTTCTGAAAATAAAAGTCCACACAGTTCATAAACTTCTGAAATTTAAAATTTCACACAATTCGGAAATTCAAACACAGATTTATTTTAGAAATTCCCCATGTCTCCTTTTCCCCACAGATCTCTCATCTTCTAAGCAAGTCCAGAACCATCTGCTAATTCATCTGATATAGTTTCTGCTCCCGTATAATATCACACATTATACGATCATTGCATTCACATACACAAACACAAACAGTAGGGTGAGCTAACCAATTCAAGAAGTATGCATCATCCACAATCTTACTAACATCACAAGTGTGGCAATCAGTCAAATACATGCATCTCAAACATACTCAAAAACAACTATTGCACTGATACTTTATAATATTTCTTCAGTCAAAATCATCAGTCGATTCACTAGAGTCAATCCAACATATTATTAATCTGCTTACTTACCAAAGCACAGCAGTCAACAATCATTCTGTCTACTTACCAAAGTAGTATAACCATGATATACTGATTACTTACCAAAGTAATCTAACAAGGTGATTTTTATTATCTACTTACCAAAGTAGTACAACAAGGTGATATTGTCTACTTACCAAAGTAGCACAATAAGGTGATATCGTCTACTTACCAAAGTAGCACAACATGGTAATATTGTCTACTTACCAAAGTAGTACAATGAGGTGATATTGTCTACTTAACAAAGTAGCACAATAAGGTGATATCGTCTACTTACCAAAGTAGCACAACAAGGTAATATTCAGCCTACTTACCAAAGTAGTACGGTTTATATCAAATTCACCTCTCATTTTCCCACCTACTTACCAAAGTAGTGTCCGGCTTCAAACCTTTCCCCTCTCGACTTACCAAAGTCGTAGGAAAATAAATAAAAATTCAGGTTTACAATTATGGCAATAATGTCTATACTATCCATCCAAATTTACCATCAACTTATTTACAATTCATGATTTCACTCAAATAATTATGACAACTCAGAATGTTCAATATAATTAAATTTTATAATATAGAATATATTATATTACTCATCCTCCAATCTCCAAAATACAACTACACATACAATTTAAGGATATAATTATCCAAGTTTTTACTCAATGCAAATAAATTTACTATTTCGTGAAAAGATTTTTCTTCACTCATATCATTAATTACAGATCTGAACCAATCAAGCTAATAATCAGCATGTTTAACTCATATGATAAAATTTTCAGTCCAATCCAATGGTTAATGAGGCGGAAATCATAATTTTTGTATAAATGATCCAAAAACATAAATTAAGCAGTATTGAGATCCCTGAGAAGATACGAAATTAATATCTCTAAATCTGTAACTCCGATCTAAAATCCGAACGGTCGAAGTATTCCACTATCTCTTAGGAACAACATACTAAAAATTCAGGGTAATCCAACGGCTAACTAAGTAGATATGGAGGTTTTACCGAGGTAACTCAGTGACAGAAATTTAAGTGATTCTCGGTTTAACTCCAGATACGGAATTAATTCCTCTAAGCACAGATATCCAATTCAAAATCGGAACGGTCAAAATCACCTAATATGTCTTATGAAATACATACTAAAGTTTGGGCTCAATCTAACGGTAAATGAAATATATATGAAATATTTACCATGATAGTTTAAGAACAGCAATACAGTGTTCATCCGATTGTTTCACACTTTCGAAATTTCTTTCTCTAAACATAGACCTTCAATTACCAATCCGATCGGTCAAATTGTATTAATATGTCCTAAGAATCATATATCAAATTTTGAGGTTGATCTAACAGTCCCATAAGTCAGAACCTATACTTTACCAAGGGAACTCAGTAATAGAACTGCAGGGGTAATTAATTCACTCAAACATGCAGGATATATATCTCCAAGTACAGACTACTAATTACAAATCCGAACGGTCAAAGTATATTAATATGTCTTAGGGATCATATATCAAATTTTGAGGTTGATCTAACGGTCCAATAGGTCAGAATCAATATTATACCGAGACAACGCAGTAACAGAACTACAGGGGTAACTAATTTACTCAAACTTGCAGTATTTATTTCTCCAAGTACAGACTTCTATTTTCAAATCCGAACGGTCAAAGTTTAGTAATAGGTCTTAGGATTCACATACTAAACTTTTAGCTAAATCCAACGGTGAAAACAATTAATAAAAAATTTTCACCACAGTAACTCGAAAATGAGAAATTATAATCTTGAAAACCAAATTTTACACAAGTCAATATATAACTACCATTACCAAATTTTAACACATTCATACTCATATTCATGATCATAATCAAGAAAGGATTAGCTCCCCTACCTCTTTCCAATGAAGATTTTCCAACTCTTGATGCTTTAAATCTCAAGCTTCCTCCTTTGCTTACTTCCAACAACAATCTCTCCTAAGTTTTAGTTTGTGTTCTTAAGTTTTATTAAGGTAAGAAACCATGCATTTAACCTTGAAATCAGCAGCCTATCTTAGTGTTTGGTGGTTCCTACCACAAAGAAACCACTACCCCTTAGTCTATGCTTAATGATCACCACACCATTATTTCTACTTTTGTAAGTTTGTCCTATTTGGTTTCATTGGGTAGAAGTTTTGAGTGGAGTCAACATTTCAAAGTTGTTAGGTGAAAAGAAATGCATTATGAGTGAATGGAAAAAAAAAAGATAAAGTCTCATTATGGAAGAGAGAAAATTAATATGGTATATTTTCATTAGTCAAAATAATGAGTATTTTTACTATAGAAAACTCATATACTAGATGTATATTCTAACTTGACAAAATATTGATATATATACTCTAGTTATACAATAGATTAAAATAAAATATTAAAATCATATATTCAATATTTTAACATCATATTATTATCATATAACAATAAACATTTATTAATTATGCAACAAAATGAAATAACACATCTTATCACAATAATTTTGGGTCAAACAACTTTCAATATACATTTTTCACACCATAATTAATTATTCAAAACCACAACAAATATAAATTATTATTATTATTATTATTTTTTTAAATGGGTCTTACATTCACCCCAACTCCAAAAATTTTCGTCCTCGAAAATTAGGATGTTACCCAAACAAATGAGGGTATTCTTTTATCATATAATCCTCTAGCTCCCATGTCATCTCTTGGGTTTCCTCGTTCCAAAGCACCTTCACCGTACGAATTTCCTTTCCCCGTAACTTCTTTATTTGAACTTCTAACACTCTTATTGGTCTCACTTCGATAGTAAGATCTTCACGTACTTGAATGTCATCTGTTTCCAAAACATGAGTCGGATCAGAGACATACTTCCTCAGCTGCGATACGTGGAACACATTATGCAAGTTCGCCAACTGTGGTGGTAATGCTACCTCATATGCTACTGGTCCAATCCTTCTAAGAATATCGTAAGGACCAAGAAACTTTGGTGACAACTTCCTTGATTTAATAGCCCTACCTATGCCGGTAATCGGTGTCACACGTAGAAACACGTGATCTCCTTCGTTGAACTCAAGAGGTCTCCTTCTCTTGTCTGCATAAGATTTTTGTCGACTTTGTGTTGCACGCATCCGGTCTTGTATCAACTTGACTTTTTCTGTCGTTTGTTGCAACAACTCGGGACCTACTGAAACTGTTTCTCCATCCTGAAACCAGCACAAAGGTGTCCTGCACCTTCTCCCATACAATGCTTCATACGGTGCCATTCCAATGCTCGCATGAAAACTGTTGTTGTATGTGAATTCCACCAAAGGCAAAACCTCACTCCAACCTCCCAAATGATCCAATACACACGTTCTCAGCAGATCTTCCAATGACTGAATAGTTCTTTCAGTTTGTCCATCTGTTTGAGGATGATATGCTGAACTCATCCTTAATTTCGAACCCAGAGCCTCTTGCAATTGTTGCCAGAACCTTGACGTAAACCTTGGATCCCGATCTGAAACAATGCTATTTGGTACACCATGCAATCTCACTATTTCTTGAATATACAACTCTGCCAATTTCTGCATTGACATTCTCAGGTTGATTGGCAAAAAGTGAGCACTTTTCGTTAATCGATCAACTATCACCCAAATGGAATCATGACCCTTCAATGATCTTGGTAAGTGAGTTACAAAGTCCATCGAAATGCTGTCCCATTTCCACTGGGGAATATCCAATTGTTGTAACATTCCCCCTGGTCTTTGATGTTCTATCTTAGCCTTCTGACATACAAAACAAGAAGATACAAACTTTGCCACATCCTTTTTCATCCCACTCCACCAGAAAGATTCTTTCAAGTCTTTGTACATCTTAGTCATACCGGGATGTATGCTAAGACGACTCTTGTGTCCTTCTTCTAGAATCATCTTCTTCAGCTCATCCTTTGCTGGAATGCAGACTCTATTCTTAAAACGAATAATACCATCTAATCCCAAACTAAAGTCTTTAGCTTGATCCGTTCCCAATAACTCCACCGTATCTTGTAGACATGTGTCTTCCTTTTGTCCCACTTTGATCTTTTCCAAGAAATCATTTGTGATCTTTAAATGATAACACCAAAGGTGATCTTGGCTCAGCTGCAATCCCAAGTTCATATCTCTGAACTTCTCTATTAATTCAAACTCCTTCACCATCAAAGCTGACATATGTATTCGCTTCCTACTCAAAGCATCAGCTACAACATTTGCCTTCCCTGGATGGTACTGTAACTCAAAATCAAAATCCTTCAAGTACTCCATCCACCTTCTCTGCCTCATTTTCAGCTCCTTCTGATCGAAGAGATACTTCAAACTCTTGTGATCACTAAATATTTGAAAACGTGATCCGTACAGATAGTGCCTCCAAGTCTTCAAAGCAAAAAACCACAGCCGCTAATTCGATGTCGTGCGTTGGATAGTTCCTTTCATGCACCTTTAACTGTCTCGATGCATAAGCTTCTGGTCGCTTCTCCTGCATCAATACACAACCGAGTCCATGGTATGAAGCATCACAAAACACTTCAAAAGCTTTAGAAGTATCAGGAACTGCTAATACTGGAGCACTTGTCAACCGTTTCTTCATCTCTTCAAAACTTGTTTCACACTTGTCGGTCCATAAAAAAGGTTGTTCTTTACGAGTCAATTGCGTCAAAGGACCCACTATCTTAGAGAAACCTTCGACGAACTTCCTGTAGTAACCAGCTAGGCCCACAAAACTTCTTACTTCTGAAACCGTCTTTGGACGTTCCCACTTTAGCACTGCCTCCACCTTCGTCGGATCTACAGAAATTCCTTTTGCAGAAATCACGTGGCCAAGAAACTGTATTTCCTCCAACCAAAACTCACACTTAGATAATTTCCCAAACAATTGATGCTTCCTAAGAGTTTCCAACACAATCCTCAAATGTTCTGCATGTTCTTCATGATCCCTTGAATATATAAGAATGTCGTCTATGAACACAACAACAAATTTATCTAGCCACGGTCGAAATATTCGATTCATGTAATCCATGAATATAGCAGGAGCATTGGTCACTCCAAATGGCATCACCACATATTCGTAGTGACCATAACGTGACCTGAAAGCCGTCTTCTGACTATCCTCTGGCTTGACCAAGATCTGATGGTAACCAGACCTCAAGTCAATCTTTGAAAACACACCAGCTCCTCGCAACTGATCCAACAAGTCATCAATTCTTGGCAGTGGGTACTTGTTCTTAATCGTCAACTTGTTCAGCTGTCGATAGTCGATGCACAACCTTGCACTACCATCTTTCTTCTTTACTAACAAGAATGAAGCTCCCCATGGTGACACACTCGGCCTGATAAACCTCTTCTCCAGTAGTTCCTCAATTTGTCTCTTCAGCTCTGCTAGCTCTGTCGGAGCCATCCTATACGGAGCCATAGACACTGGTCCAGCTCCTGGTACCAAGTCTATAGAGAACTCCACTTCCCTGCTTGGTGGCAACCCTGGTACTTCATCTGGAAAGACATCCTCGAACTCTTCCACTACTGGGATACCCGTCGTCTGAACCTCAAAACTCTTCTTCTCTTGAGCTACCAGCATAAAACACATGGCCCCATCACTAACATCCTTTAGAACTTCTTTGGTTGAGATCAGTTCTAAACCATCCGAGTCTGGAAAAACCAATCGTTGTTGTCCACAGTCAAGAAGAACGTGATTGGCGGTCAACCAATCCATTCCCAGAATTACATCTAAGCCTTCGAGAGGTAAGGAGATCAAGTTCACTTTGAACTTGCGTCCGTAGACTACAATCGGGCATCCAACACAGATTGAACTGGTTGAAATCTGACCCGATGTTGGTGTCGAAACCACCAATTCATACCTTAGATTACTCACCGGTATACTGAAGTGTTTCAAACAAGTAGAAGAAACAAAGGAGTGCGTAGCTCCGGAATCAAACAATACATGCACACATTTACCAAACAAAAGGCATGTGTCAAGGATGAGATTACCTGGCTTTGCAGCCTCTTCACCGGTCAAAGCGAAAACTCTTCCAGCTATCTTGGGCTTCACGCCTGAAGAACTTGGTTGTTGTGGTGCATATGCTATCCTTTTCTCAGGACAAACATGAGCAAAATGTCCTGGCTTGTTACACACAAAGCACCTCTTCTCTTTAACCTTCACTCCAGAGAGCTTAGGACAATCCTGCTTGTAGTGCGCACCACCGCATTCAAAACATTTCACGGCTGTTCGCATAAGCGGTTGGGGTCGCTGATATGGCTTCTTCCATGGCTTTCCTCTAATAAACTTGTCCTTCTGAGTCTTGTCAACTCGGTTTCGGTTCATTTCCAGTAACTCCACCTTTTTTGTCTTCTCAACTAAGGCTGGAAACTTCTTGATTTCAAGAGGTACAATCATTCTCCTCAGGTCATACCTCAGACCCTGCTCAAATCTTTGACACTTCCACCCTTTCGTCATGTGCTGACTATAAAAACGGATAAGATACTCAAACCTGTCGATGTACTCTTGCACTGACATCCCACTTTGACGCAAGGCCAAGAACTCTTGCTCCCTTTCAATCTTGGCGCTAGTCGGGAAGTACTTTTCCAAAAACTTGTCCTTGAAACTGTTCCAAGTAATAGCCTCTTCATCAGATTCCATCAGTCTTTTCATACCATCCCACCAGTACTCTGCTTCCTCCTTCAGTATGAAGGTTGCGTAATCTAGTTTTTCCTCATCTGTGCACTTGATCACATGAAAGATCTTCTCAATGTCCTTAATCCAAGCATCTGCTTTATCTGGCGTAGCTCTTCCATTGAACCTTGTTGGATCGTGCCTCAAAAAGTCATTCAGCCTCGAATAAGTCCTCGGTTCCTGAGTGGTATGTTGCCTTTCCATTGCGTTGATCATCCGATCAACAGCCCGATTAAAATCATCAATTGGAGGTGTTTGACCAACATTGTTAGATCGACGTGCCATGTTCTACCATATACGTCAAAAGAAAGTAATTCAAACACAAGTCATAACAATGCATATCTCTACCTTTCAAACCAACGCTCTCCAAAAGAGCTACAAAATCATCACAACAAATCACAGAGTCACACAACAAAAGTTAACGAGCTCACTTCCCAAAAGCCCCAAAAGATTTTCGAAAACCATTGCTCTGATACCAAACAGTATAACACCCCGATTTAGGCATTACAAATTATTTTCCACAAAATACATATGTAATTTGTCTTTAACAAATTTCAACACCCATAAAATATTAAGTTCTTTATTACAGCACAAGTCTTCTGAAAATAAAAGTCCACACAGTTCATAAACTTCTGAAATTTAAAATTTCACACAATTCGGAAATTCAAACACAGATTTATTTTAGAAATTCCCCATGTCTCCTTTTCCCCACAGATCTCTCATCTTCTAAGCAAGTCCAGAACCATCTGCTAATTCATCTGATATAGTTTCTGCTCCCGTATAATATCACACATTATACGATCATTGCATTCACATACACAAACACAAACAGTAGGGTGAGCTAACCAATTCAAGAAGTATGCATCATCCACAATCTTACTAACATCACAAGTGTGGCAATCAGTCAAATACATGCATCTCAAACATACTCAAAAACAACTATTGCACTGATACTTTATAATATTTCTTCAGTCAAAATCATCAGTCGATTCACTAGAGTCAATCCAACATATTATTAATCTGCTTACTTACCAAAGCACAGCAGTCAACAATCATTCTGTCTACTTACCAAAGTAGTATAACCATGATATACTGATTACTTACCAAAGTAATCTAACAAGGTGATTTTTATTATCTACTTACCAAAGTAGTACAACAAGGTGATATTGTCTACTTACCAAAGTAGCACAATAAGGTGATATCGTCTACTTACCAAAGTAGCACAACATGGTAATATTGTCTACTTACCAAAGTAGTACAATGAGGTGATATTGTCTACTTAACAAAGTAGCACAATAAGGTGATATTGTCTACTTACCAAAGTAGCACAACAAGGTAATATTCAGCCTACTTACCAAAGTAGTACGGTTTATATCAAATTCACCTCTCATTTTCCCACCTACTTACCAAAGTAGTGTCCGGCTTCAAACCTTTCCCCTCTCGACTTACCAAAGTCGTAGGAAAATAAATAAAAATTCAGGTTTACAATTATGGCAATAATGTCTATACTATCCATCCAAATTTACCATCAATTTATTTACAATTCATGATTTCACTCAAATAATTATGACAACTCAGAATGTTCAATATAATTAAATTTTATAATATAGAATATATTATATTACTCATCCTCCAATCTCCAAAATACAACTACACATACAATTTAAGGATATAATTATCCAAGTTTTTACTCAATGCAAATAAATTTACTATTTCATGAAAAGATTTTTCTTCACTCATATCATTAATTACAGATCTGAACCAATCAAGCTAATAATCAGCATGTTTAACTCATATGATAAAATTTTCAGTCCAATCCAATGGTTAATGAGGCGGAAATCATAATTTTTGTATAAATGATCCAAAAACATAAATTAAGCAGTATTGAGATCCCTGAGAAGATACGAAATTAATATCTCTAAATCTGTAACTCCGATCTAAAATCCGAACGGTCGAAGTATTCCACTATCTCTTAGGAACAACATACTAAAAATTCAGGGTAATCCAACGGCTAACTAAGTAGATATGGAGGTTTTACCGAGGTAACTCAGTGACAGAAATTTAAGTGATTCTCGGTTTAACTCCAGATACGGAATTAATTCCTCTAAGCACAGATATCCAATTCAAAATCTGAACGGTCAAAATCACCTACTATGTCTTATGAAATACATACTAAAGTTTGGGCTCAATCTAACGGTAAATGAAATATATATGAAATATTTACCATGATAGTTTAAGAACAGCAATACAGTGTTCATCCGATTGTTTCACACTTTCGAAATTTCTTTCTCTAAACATAGACCTTCAATTACCAATCCGATCGGTCAAATTGTATTAATATGTCCTGAGAATCATATATCAAATTTTGAGGTTGATCTAACAGTCCCATAAGTCAGAACCTATACTTTACCAAGGGAACTCAGTAATAGAACTGCAGGGGTAATTAATTCACTCAAACATGCAGGATATATATCTCCAAGTACAGACTACTAATTACAAATCCGAACGGTCAAAGTATATTAATATGTCTTAGGGATCATATATCAAATTTTGAGATTGATCTAACGGTCCAATAGGTCAGAATCAATATTATACCGAGACAACTCAGTAACAGAACTACAGGGGTAACTAATTTACTCAAACTTGCAGTATTTATTTCTCCAAGTACAGACTTCTATTTTCAAATCCGAACGGTCAAAGTTTAGTAATAGGTCTTAGGATTCACATACTAAAATTGTAGCTAAATCCAACGGTGAAAACAATTAATAGAAATTGTTCACCACAGTAACTCGAAAATGAGAAATTATAATCTTGAAAACCAAATTTTACACAAGTCAATATATAACTACCATTACCAAATTTTAACACATTCATACTCATATTCATGATCATAATCAAGAAAGGATTAGCTCCCCTACCTCTTTCCAATGAAGATTTTCCAACTCTTGATGCTTTAAATCTCAAGCTTCCTCCTTTGCTTACTTCCAACAACAATCTCTCCTAAGTTTTAGTTTGTGTTCTTAAGTTTTATTAAGGTAAGAAACCATGCATTTAACCTTGAAATCAGCAGCCTATCTTAGTGTTTGGTGGTTCCTACCACAAAGAAACCACTACTCCTTAGTCTATGCTTAATGATCACCACACCATTATTTCTACTTTTGTAAGTTTGTCCTATTTGGTTTATTGGGTAGAAGTTTTGAGTGGAGTCAACATTTCAAAGTTGTTAGGTGAAAAGAAATGCATTATGAGTGAATGGAAAAAAAAAAGATAAAGTCTCATTATGGAAGAGAGAAAATTAATATGGTATATTTTCATTAGTCAAAATAATGAGTATTTTTACTATAGAAAACTCATATACTAGATGTATATTCTAACTTGACAAAATATTGATATATATACTCTAGTTATACAATAGATTAAAATAAAATATTAAAATCATATATTCAATATTTTAACATCATATTATTATCATATAACAATAAATATTTATTAATTATGCAACAAAATGAAATAACACATCTTATCACAATAATTTTGGGTCAAACAACTTTCAATATACATTTTTCACACCATAATTAATTATTCAAAACCACAACAAATATAAATTATTATTATTATTATTATTATTTTTTTAAATGGGTCTTACACCGCGAGCTATGATCCATTTTGACATCTATAACTTGTGTGACCAAGATACAATTGGTCATATATAATACACTTCTTAATAATCAATCATTTTAACTTAATTTATAAAATAATATTATTATTATATATTTGTATTCTACAAACTATATAATATAAAAAAATTTATTATTAACACATAGTATGTTAAAATGTCAACTTACTTAACTAAATTAGTTATATCATTCCTATTTATTATATCATTCCTATTTAAATTTAGTTAGTTTTGCATTCAAGATAGATTTGGAATAAAAATATTAGTTTATAAATGACAACTTATAATCATGCATAAATTAATATAATTTCAATTTTGAAAAGAATAAAAAAAATTTAGTTCAAGTAATACTTTGATTTGATTTCCTTAAATAAGAATCTCATGTTGATATTTTGTGGTAATACTAGGATGAATTTTTCAATATGATTTGGAAGACAAATAGAATCCCTAATGTCAAACATTTAATTTGAAAAGTGGGTTTAAAGAGTGTGGCAACTAAGGATAACCTCAAATGTAAAATTATACTATAGTTCCTTACAAGATGTGTGTACAGACTACAATAAGTCGATTCAACTTTTGTTTTCTGACTGTAAGATAACGAATTTAGCTGGAGATCTATGTTATAATGGAATAGGAATAATATCAGTTTCACACAACAAAGTTATGAAACATTTTCATCATTTTAACATTCCAAGATTGAATAAAGGAAACCTGATTTGGATGGTTACATGGAGACAAAGACCAATATTCTCATTTATCATTCTTTGAATGAGATTTTGTGTGCATGCATTGTAGTAGAACTGAATACGGACTGTTTCAAAGATTTAACTGGTTTTATTTGAAAAGAAAGTCAATCCAAATGATGAAAGAAATTAGAACTAAAATCAAATGAGTGCGTATATAAGTTTGAAACTCACAATTCTCAATGTCGCAGCTGTAGAATTATTAGGTGTTGAATCTCAATCAAATCATTTTCTAAACTTATGTACATGGGACACGTACGTTCGCCTGTGTTTACTTTTCTTTTTTATTCTAACTAATTATTTCAAATAAATAAAGTCAATTAAATAATTATTTGAAAATATAAAAATAGTAATCATTTATGTATGAAAATCCTTTATTAATATCATAGATTACATGTAAGTTTTATTATCTTGATGGCTTAGATATAGCTTTTAATTTTTCTATGAAGCAATTTCTGTTATGGTAAATAAATATAAAATTAAATTTGAAAGGTAATAACCAAAGCCTATATCAAATAATTGAAATTGAAAATAGAAGAAAAATAAATGAGTTAGTTGAATAATAGATCTTTTTCATTTATGTCCAAAAACGATATTTTTTTTATGGGACATGGTAATTCTTTTTAAGTTGCAGGAATCTAAAGTGGATCATATTCTATTTTGCTCCCCACTATGGTTATTTTATGTAATACAGTAATTTAAGACCATAAGAAAAGCTAATCAAACACGTATCATTTGAATTAATCGATCATTCATCCGTAATAAGGACTAAAATTTCAATGAGAAAAACTCACTTAAAGGAATTTTAAAAAAAAAATTATATGATTTTAATTTATATAAAATTAATAGAATTTGTTTATGGTCTTTATAAACTATTTTTCTTTGTTTTTCAGTATGATAAAATCTGAATTTTTAAATTCTTATAAAATATGTGAATTTTTACTTTATTCACTTTAAATTATTTTATTTTATCTTCAGCATACTAAAATTTTAAATCATCTTTTTTCATTTTTAATACTCATCTCAAACACGTATATTTGATTTCATCCAGCTATTATTTTAAATCGCACTTTTAATCTTTAGCATTTAAAATACATAAATAACATTTATTTTTGTGTATATTACTTTTTGAAAACTTACACATCTTAATATTATATTACAACAACACTTGTAATAATAATTTAATATTTTTCAATTGATAAATAGTCAATAGTGTTATATAATACTATGGAACAAATTGATAAGATTTAGATATAAAGTTATCATAAATAAATTTGTTTACAAAAATTAAAAGGAAACTGATTATTTCAGATTATTATAATATGATAAAGATATTAATCATAAAAAATATGGCAATAATAGCCCAGCCACGGCAGCAGTACGTGGAATGTGTAGCAACACGTGTAGCACAGAGAAATATGATGAGCGGTAGGTAAGTCAAAACAATCCTATTTGTGACCATTTTCGATGATCTCTTCTAAGGTGAATTTTATATAAAATAAAATATAACCTCATTCTGTTTTTAAACTACTAAAAGCGAGAATAATAGTTATTTACAGGAAATTTAGTTTTCTCTTTCGTATGCATGCATGCTTTGTAGATAGGTTGAAAGGTGATAAAACTTGATTCGTATGCATTCCTTGTTAACCTAAAAGACAAAATCTATCTTTTGGAATTATTAATACCTAGCAAGACGGGACAAATAGAATATCTAGGGATACAAAACATTGCAATGATGTATAGAGGTGTAGAACGCTGCAATGGAGATTTCTAGTAAATAGAGATAAAGCCATTACAACCTTCTGACGATGGAACTATGGCTTATTTGTGTATGGAGCTGCATAAGCTTGTGAAGGTAAGGGACCTAGGTCAAATAGAGAGGGTAAGGTGTCTATCATATTTATATTTTTAATTTTTAATAATTTTTAAATTAAGGATATTTAGGTCATTTACTTTAGGCTATCGAGCTGCAGGAAAAATATGGACGTACAGGAAGTAATAGCTTCCACAAGGCATTTGTGACTCATTGAACTTGTGGACCAGTGTGATATGAAGGCAGTTTTTTCCATCACCTCCATAAATTTTCACCTACACCCCCATAAAGTTTCTCCTGCACCCTCACAAAATTTTCATTTATGTTTTGGAAGTCTTTTTTAAAAGTTAAAAGTGACTTATGGATTGTGCAAATTAGAAGTCAGAAATGAATTTTAAATTGTGAAATCTAAAAACATTTTTTTTTTAAAAAAAATATTTTAAAAATCTTTAGATTACACGTAAAAAATAACTTCCACATTTTATAATGTGAAAGTCAAATGACTTCTGAATTAAAGCTATTTTTTACGTAATCATCTTCAACTTTTGGAAATAATTTTTAAGTTAATCTTAAAGTATTTTTTGACTTATAAATAAGACAATTTAAAAATTACATAATTCAAAAATCATTTTAAACTCTCTAATTACATAATTCAGAAATGAAAAAAATCCAAATTTTGTTTATATGGAAATGCAGGGGAAATATATATAGAGGTGCAAGAAGAAACTATCAAGTATAAATTCATTTGGACACAACTCAATTTCCCTATAGCCCTTTTAAACGCAAAATCTACACGAGGCAATTTAAAAGGCCCAATATGATTGAAAAAAGACCATGGGTGTTGCTTCCTTCACCACCATACCTTTCTCCTTCCACCTCCTTTATGCTATTTTGTCCCTCAGTAAAATTTAATTTTTAGGGTTATTATTTTTTAATTTTACCCATTCACAATCTATTTCACTAATAACCTATTATAGTCCCGTACATGAGTAAAATATATTTTTTTTCATTTTAACATTATATTTCTTCCTCTCTTTCTTTTGTCATTGTGAGATACTACAAGCAGTCTTCCTCTCGTGGTGTAGTATCGCTCTCGTAGTGCAGTGCGTGGAGTGCTTTCTCGTATTCGAATAAACCTTGAAATAAAACCCTAAAATAAAAAATGTAACCTTTAAACGGATGTGACATCTTTCAACGGATGTCAAGAGTTATATTTCTACTGCTGCCGAATTTGTGACTAAGTCAAGTATATCTAAACTCTTCCCTTAATCTTTATGTTGTTACTAAAGGTAGTGATTGGATAATTGATTCAGGTGCTACTGATCATATGACTTGTGATCCTCATAAATTTATTAATTTTTCCTCTAATTGTTCTAAAACTATTATTGTTAATGTCAATGGGGTTTCATCTCCTATTGAAGGTGTAGGTACTATATTTCTCTCACCCTCCTTATCAATTATTGATGTTTTATTTGTTCCTACATTTAATTGTAATCTTATCTCTTTCAGTAAGTTAACCAAATCACATTTTTGTGTTGCCTTGTTTTACCTAACCCAATGTCTTTTTCAGAACATTCATTCAAAAGAGAAGATTATCAATGGTAGAGAGAGTGAATGACTATATATAAAACCAAAAAGGAAATTTGGTCATGGCATAGACGGTTGGGACATCCTCTTTTGGTTATTTAAAAAGATTATTTCCATCATTATTTCATAAATGCAATATTTCTAATTTGTTTTGTGAAACTTGTGTTATGGCAAAAAGTCATAATGATGTGTTTCCTTTAAACAATGAAAAAAAAATTGATTTTCTTTTTTCATTCATTCACATAGATGTTTGGGGCTCTGCCCCACAATCTACATATAATGGAAAGAAATGGTTTATTAGTTGTATTGATAATTATACTAGAGTAACCTGTGTATTTTTTTCTTAAACATAAAAGTGATATGCGATGTGGTTTGTTCTTTCTATCATATTATCGTTATACAATTTAATACACCTATTAAAGTCATTCGATCAGACAATGGAGAGGAATATTTTATACTGAATTAATAGAGTTCATAAACTCTAAAGGCATCTTGCATTAAACTACATGTCCTTATTCAACACAACAAAATGGAGTGATTGAGAAGAAAAATAGATGTATATTAGAGGTGACAAGATCACTTTTGATAGATGGTAATGTCTCATCTCATTTATGGAATGAAGTTGTAACCTCTGTTTAATTAATCAAATCTCTTTTAGTGTGCTTAATTTTTGAAGGCTTTAGATGTGTTGTTTGATCATTGTATCCTTCCTTCCATAGTTTATTTACCCACATCATGTTTTTGGATGTGTTATATATGTTCACTTACACCCACATCAACGTACAAAACTTGACGAATGAGCAATTAAATGTGTTTTTGTTGGGTATGGATAAACTCAAAAAGGTTATTGTGCTTACCATCTACCATCAAGTAATATACACCTCATGGCTCAATCATCGTAATGCAACCCCTATGGCACAGTCATATACATAGACACTTGATTCTATTATCGATATCTTGAGCAAACTTAAAGACAATGCCTCTCAAGAGCTATAATTATATATTTACAGTCGGACGCCAACCTCTCTTGAATATGACCATAATAAATTCTTCACATATGCTAGGTCTGATTTTATTTTATATTGAAGCTTTAAATGACAGGAACTTCCTTCCACTTTTAGAAATAAATATTTTTCTCTACATAAATCAAATACTAGTAGAGTCAGAATAATTAAAACTTTTTTATCACACTAGCTTAGTACTTCCTCTTTAGGATCCACTACATTCACACAAAACACATATTTCAATTAAAAAACTTTAATATAAATAAAAGCTCACTATTTTATCTCAATTTTGTATTTACAAAAGAAAAAAAAAGGTAAGAAAAAAAATCTATTTACAAAAACATTCAATGAGTTAAAAGACAAAAAAAAGCAAAAAAAAAAAAGAATTATTATTTTTTAACTTGAGTAAAAATATGCTCATTTGAACAACGATCAAACAAAAATATTTTTGCTTGAGCAAGAAAAAAGAGACTAAAAACAAGGTTATTTTTAACTTTATTTTTGTTTGAGAAAAAATATTCCACTTAAGCAAAATCTGAAAAAATAGGGTTAAATCTTTGTTATATTTTCCTTGAACGAAAAATCATCTATTTGAGTGAAAATATAAAAGATCTCATCCTTTGCAACATAATCAAACTAGTTCTAAAACTTCAATAACATGTAAATCATGTTTTTTTTTTTCTAAATAGATATTTTAGTTAACAAATTCGTTACATCATGACCTAATTAGACTTTTACCCAATCCTATTTATAATATCACATACATTTATCACAATTTTATCATTATCACCGTAAATTAGAAATAGTAATATTTTAAATGCTTACTAGCTTTTCATACTTCAAAATAATTATCCCTTAAAGTTAAACTCCCGCTAACTAACACAACTATCTCTTTTTTTTTTTGGAGACCTAGTATAAAAAAATAAAATAAAAATTTAGTATAAAATAGATTAAGTTGAAAAGATCAATTATCTTAATTATGTCAGTTTGGTAATTAAAATACTAATGAAACTTAAGAAGAAAGAATTAATAAAATAAATAAAAACTTAATTTATTTTGAAATGAAATCGAAGAAACCTTATAACACTTCTCTTACTCAAAGGTGAAATAGATGATAATAAAAGATGAAATTAAGAGAAAAAAGAACTTATGTATGGAACAGTGGAACAAGGGAAGATCGCAACGAAGGTGCGAGTTGCCTCTATCACACATTAATTCTCTTTTTATTTTACCATACTATTATCATATTATTATTATTACTTTTGACCATGTTACAGTGTAAAGCAAAGCAAAAAGATAATAATTAATTCCTTTTTTTTTTTCATTTTGATCAAATTTAAGTTTCAACAATTCTAAACCAATTTTGTCCTTCTTTAGTGAAACAGATTAGAATTTTCAACTTATTTTTTAACTATATTTAGAAAACGTGGAAGAAGATGGTGAAAATATGTAATCAATTTAGAGAGTGTTTTTATGAGATTTTTTTATATAGATTGATTTAAACTTCAAAGGAGAAAATTAAATAAATTTTTATAATATTTTTTTATGTAAATGCTATGATGATTTTCAATTTTTATTTGGGTAATTAATCAACCTCATTTATATGAAACACACTGCGTCAACATAATCTATCTATAAATATCGAATTGAATAAACATATTTAATTTTTAATTATGAATATATAAATTTCATTCAATATTTTTAGAGAAATAAAATATTTAATTCATCGACTCGTATTTGTATACATAACATCGATATCACGTTTTAAATATTTTTATATAATTAAAATAAATTTAAAAATGACTATTTTTAAGTAAAGGATTACAAAAGAGAGAGGGAAAGAACAAAAAGAATATGTACAAATAAACAAGTACTAAAAAACCTACAATGAAAAGCATTCACGAGTAAAAATAAGGAATTGAAGATATAAGAAAAAGAAAATTATTAAAAAATTAAACGACGACAAAGATAAATGATAAGAAATATAAATGACAGAAAAACGTAAATAATAATAAAAAAATGCTAAATGGAGAAGAAAAAAATGAAAATCATAATTTTTGGCGATTAAAAATATAATTCCAAATCCAAATATTCTGTTTGTCATTTTCTAGTTTTATTGTTGTTTCTAAGAAGAAGGAAAAAAATGCACAATTTGGGGCAATTTTCTTGATTGCATAATCGCTTGTCATTTTCTTTTTCTCTTGACAAAAATACAACTTGTAACGGTTGGTGTTTCACCTCTTTATCACGTCTTTATATAACGAAATTTATTCATTTACTTATTACAAAATTCAAACGCGAGTACAATTACACAAAATATTTAAAAAATTTAATAGAACACAACTTTGTAATCAGAACTCAATTTAAAACATATTAAGTACGCGAGATTCATAAATAAAACAAATTTATTATATATGATTTTGTGATTCAGTTTTATAAAATTAAAATAAATTATAATTAGAATCTAAAATCAATTCTAATCAAAATTTGTTATTCGCTTATATCACTTATCTTAAACATCAGTTACGATTTTGCTTTTAAAATGCATATCGCAAAATAGAAAGAGGAAGAAATATTTATAATATATTGGGTACGATAAGAAAATCGGTATTTTTTATTATTGATTTTAAAAAATTGAGTTAAGTTTGAAATTGATTTGATTAAGATTAAATGTAAAGAAAATAAGAAAAAGTATTAAAAAAAATTGAAAAAGTGGGAGGTTGGATGATAGAAACAGAGTGTGGAGGTGGGATCCAAGGTGTTTCCTATTCAGGGGAGTCAGCACCTGGGATTATATGTGGACAAAGGAAGTGTCTCCGTTTGGCGTAAATTGAAGAACAAAAATGATTCCTTTGTATTGGATAAGCCAACCCTCTTTTACATAATTAACATCCATTGATTAATAACTAATAAAAGAATCGGATTCCTTTCCAATCCTCTTCTAATTTTTTTTTTTTTTTTACATTTTGACCTTTCAATTCTCCTCTGCAACTTGCTGCTTTCTAGTGGACTTGGTAATTTCTCCTTTTCTTTTTCACGTCACTAAAAAAATCTTCTTCACCCCATTGGTTTATGTACTTTTGTAGGCTGATTTGGTTGGCTAGATTTTAATGTACAGAAAACGGAAGCATTCACAGAACACACTGTAAATAAGACCAACATGGCTGAGCCGGCATAAGTCCCCCCTTTCACTACGTAGCATTCACCATTCAACCACCCTACTCTGTATGCCTGCCTTCTGTTCATGCTCGTGGCTACCATCAATAAAATAGCTGCAAATCCAAAACTCACCCTGCAAAATATCACCATCTCAATTTCAAAAACCATAATCAATATTATCATCATCATGCATATGCCGATATTAAAAATTAATCAGCTTCGTTTTCTCATTCTTAACAACAACGTGTGTGGAAAAGATAGATAACCTACCAAGATATGAAAACTAGAACCTTTGCAAAAACAGGCATCTTGTGGTGGGATTCTTGTTTTCTTCTCCAACAACAATATTTCAATAATATAGAATTGGCAATGATCTGGGCGAGAAAGAAGCTAACCGAAGCTGCAATTCCCAATCCAAAGGCCTTGCTTGATGGCAAAGAACATAGCTTCCCAGTCCACCTGAGATCATCCTCCTGCAAAACAGAGTACCCTTTTCAAAAGTCTTAATTTAAGGACTACAGATTGAAGCAGTGACTATAGTGGTAAGCATTTGCACCTTATTCCTCTTTATCTCTGCTGCCACACAAAAGATAAAGGAAAATAAGCCAAGGGAGAGGGAAATGATTATGAAGAAGTTGGGTATGAATTTGACTCTGGGAGGGTTTTCCATGGTGAGGGGGTTGTTTATATGACAAGAGAATACACAGTGAATAAGATGTTTGAGAGTTTTTAACAAGTGTAGCATTGGTTTGAAGGAGATATGATTACAAGTTGAATGTGAACTGGTTTTGGAGAATTGCTGTTTGCACAAACTACTGTTTTTGCTGGGTTAGATGGTCAACTTCTTTAATGTTTACTGCTAGAAAGAATATGACTAAAATGATGATTCATAGTGGCTATGAATTAAAGGGACAAGGAATTAAAGTTTCCTCTTGAAAATCACATCTAAGCCAATTTAAAAAATATATATAATTTTATAAATCGATATATTAAACTTTATTTTAATAATATTTATGTTTGTTAAAAATATAATTTCAATCCCATCACTCGTTAATGTATAATATTATACACAAAAATTGTATATCTTAACATAAAAAATATAAAAGATATGTGTTACAAATCTCACATTTAATAAAAGTAATATCAATTTAATAAAAATAACGTCATTTTAAAAAACAATATATATATATATATATATATATATATATATATATATATATATATATATATATATATATATATATATATATATATATTATCTTTACTTTAGAAATCGGTTTTATTTGTCTGGTCGTTAAATTATGACTAACAGGAGAATTGAAATGTGAATGGTTCATGGTTCCTGTAGTTTTGGTCAACTTTGGATAACCATGAACATACAGGATTTGCATTTCCGTTCATTTGCTCTTCTTCCACTCTCTTTCCTTTTGGTGCGTTGACAAGAGTGGACTGTAATGGGAGCAACTGAATTCCATGTCCACAATCATTAAAAAAATGCACGGGCACACTTTAAACTAGATTATCGATCTTATGTACGAATTATTTGTTAATTTTGTAATTTATCACAATGGAGAGTTATACTAATAAGGGAAATTATAACTAATATGATTTTATTGATTTGAATATTTAAATTAATTTAGCACTCATGTAACAAATGTTACTCTCACAATCAATTAAACCTTATACAAATTGCATACATTTCCAAATTTGGTGTAGTTTGTTTTGGTTTTATTTAATTTTTAAGAAATAATTATATTATACTTTAATTATTTTATAATGTTTTTGTTACTCAATAATTTTGTTTAAAATAGAGTACATGCTGACTATAACACTTACTTATCTCAAATTTTATTTTATTTTTTAATATTTTTTCTTAAACTATTTTGTTTTATAAGTTACTTTTTCGTTCCTTTATTTTTTTTCTCATTCTTTTCTTCCATCTCTTTTTCGATCATTCTTCTCTTTCACATTATTTTCATTCTTCTTTTTTCTCCTATTTCACACATAATTAATCTCGACTATACAACTTCCTCACCAATGCTATTTTGGAAAAAAAAATTAATAAAAAAGTGGTGTGGAGTTTTAAAGTTGGGATTAATTATGTGTCAGATAAAAAGGAGACAGAAGATGAAAGTATGGAATAGAGAAGGAAGGAGATGGAGGGATAATGTAGAAAAAGAAAGATTGACAAGATAAAAAAGAATTAAAAAAAAACATAAAATAAAAATTCAAGATACATGTGGGATCTACCGAATAGTGTTAATATCAATTTAATAAAAAAATGCCAACAAAATTAAAACTCAATTGATAAACAAAAAGTATTGGCAAACAATTGAATATTTGTCTTTAGTTCGAACCAGTTCATCTTAGTCTTCGACCTGACACAATCGGGCACGCCTAGTCTTGACTTTCAACTAAGGTCTCAACCTTTGATCCAAGTTTGTCGATCACAGCCTTCGAATCGAGATGACTAGTCTCAAATTTTGACGTGGGACGACCTGTCTCAACCTTCAGCTCGAGCTGATTTGTTACGACCTTCAGACCGGGTCAACCCCTTTCGACCTTCAGCTTAGCCAGATTCGTCCCGACCTTTGACATAACAATCTCGTCTTAACTTTGGTTTGGGTCTACTTGTCTCAACATTCCAACTTGTCTCAATCTTAGCTTGAGCCGACCCATTTCCACCTACGACAAGAATAATCGGTCTCAAATTTCATCTAGTCTTAAATTTTGTCCTAGAATAGTTTGTCTCAACATTCGGCCTGGGCAGGCCCACCTTGACCTTTGGCTTGGGTCAGTCCATCTCATCCTTTGAATCAAGATGCCTTGTTTTAACTTTTGGCTCATGACTACTTGTCCCAATCTTTGGTCTGAGATGGTTTATCTTGACCTTTGGCCAAAGACACCTCATCTTGACTTTCAATTCGGAATGACCGATCTCAACCTTCACCTAGGTCAGCGTGTCATGACCTATGGTTCACTACAATCTGTTTAGACATGTGACTAGGGCTACCTCGTATGAACCTTTGGATTAAGATAACTCATCTCGAAATGTGAACCAAAAAGACATGTCTCAAAGTCTCAACATTCAACCAAACCCGAATCATCTTGGCCTTCGGTTGAAATAATTTGTCTCAACTTTTAGCCTAAGATAACAGTCGCAAACTTCGTCTTAAGGCGACCTATCTTAACCTTCGATATAAATCAACCTCTCACAACCTTTTGTACAAAACATTATCTTAACTTTTAATCCCAAATAACGTATTTCAAATTTTAATTCAAAATATTCAATCTCAATAGACCAGAACCAATCTATTTTAACTTTTAATTTAAGATAACTCAATTCAATTTTTAAAAAGTATTATTTTTAAAAATTAATTAGAATATTATAGTCGTAACGAAACAACTTTTATCACACTAAAATATTATTTTTTAAAATTAATTAAAATATTATAATTAGAACAAATCGACTTTTATCTTCACCCTGACACATTTTAAAAGAAGACTTTGATATTGAAACTTTATCTTTTGGTACTCATTTGGTGGTCTACTAAAATAGAACTTAATCAAGGGTGGATTCCCCCGTAATCCAATAATGATTGGGAGATGTGCGTTTTTTTTCTTACTTTGTTTTCTTTTATTCTCTCCTCTTTTTTCCTTTTCTCTCCTCTTTCTTCCTTCTTCTATTCTTATTCTTATGTTCTCCCTTCTTTTTTTCACCACCCATTCCACTCTCCTACAGTGTCATTATTATCCAATTGAATTTAATCTCACATTTAATCCTTTCCTATTCATCGGATTCATTTAGGACAGGGACTTATCTGTTCGATCGTAAGAAGAAATAAGTTACCATATTATATCTTTTTAGTTCTATATATACACATAATTATAATTACCAAATATATATAATTTTAAAAAATAATAGATTACTTATATAATTGATAATATAATGTTTATAATATATATATATATATATATTAGTAATTAATTTGTATTACCTATTATTATTTATCATTTATATCATGTGTACCGGTATATAAAGGGATTTTTTTAGTTCTAATTTATTTTTCAATTTTATCCTTGAAATATACTTTTAAAGTTAAAATAATTATTTTATTAATTTTATTCCTCGAGTAACTCTTTTTTAAATTAAATGTTTTTTAATTTTAATTATTTTATTAACTTTTATTATCATCAAAAAGTGAATATACATACACTTAACACATAACATATGTGCATCACTAGTCACCATATAAAGAAAATACATCTTTTCGATGTATATATTTTTTCCCTATTTGAAGTAATACTTTTTTAACTTAAAATGGTTAACTTATTAATTTTACCCTTTAAAGTAACTGTTTTGTAAATTCAACTTCATTTTTTTATTATCTAACCGTTTTTCTTTTAAGCTTAACAATTATTTTCAACTGACATAACTATATAATAAAAAAATTACTTACAAAATAAATAAAAACTACATACAATTTGTAAAATTATTTATAGCTACTTTAATATTTATAATTTTATTACTTTTTACTATCATAAAAAACAATACACATATACTAATGCATGTGTTTCCACTATTTATTATAATTATTATCTATTAATAATAATTATTATTTGTAATAATAATGTTTGTAATTAATTGTTTGACCAATTTTAATTATATATATATATATATATATATATATATATATATATATAATTTAAAAATAATAAGTAAATATTTATATAATTTGTAATATAACAATAATATTATTTTTGATTGATTAATTAATTTTATTATTTATTACTAGCATGTAATTATAGACGCTATCACGTTTGTGTCTAAATATTATTTAAATATTTATTAATTATTTAAATTTTAAAAATAAAAATCAAAAGAGTAAAATTGAAAAAATAAAAAAAATGTAGATAGTTATAGATAAAATAAATTTTAACTACTGAAATAAAAAATATTATAAGTAACATTTTGTAAATAATTTTTTATTATGAATTATTTAAATTTTAAAAGTAGTTACTAAAATGGTGAAAGAGTAAATAATTCTTTTACAATGAATAATTATTTGAATTAAAAAAGTAATTACTAAAATTATAAAACTGAAAAATAATTTTTTTTATGAATGAATGTTAGAAATTTAAAAGTAGTTATTAAAAAAGTAAAATTAAAAAAACAAAAGAGGTTCTCTTTTATAGATTATTATAATCATTTTAATAATATTAATTTAACAAAATATTAATATTACTTTAATTCTAGATTATAGATTGATTAATTTTTAATTCCATATATATATATATATAATATTACTTTAACAAAATATTATATTATTTTAAAAAAATTATAACTATTTATATAATTCATAAATAACATAATTTTAATACATTGTATTTAAAAAATATTTCATTGCAAATTTGTTAGATGTTACAATTCTCCTTTATATACAAAAATTTCATCCTTGAATATTTTTTATCGACTAAAAAGATGAGGGTACTTCCTATATATAAAGGTTTCATTCCGAATGAATTTTATTATTAAGGTTTGTATGTTCTCTTTGATGTTATTGTTTATATAATTTGTACAATTATTGTGTCAAAGATACGTTTATCCTTTACTTGTATCGAAATTTATTACGTGAGAATAGTCAAAAATATATTTTGTTACATTTTTTCTTATGTACAAAGTTTTTCCAATGAATATTTAATGTTAATGGGTAAGAAGTGAATAAATTTTGTTAAGTCAAGTACGAAATCCATTATTGCACTATTTCATTTCCATTTAGGTATATATAAGGATGGTAATATCCTGTTGACTTTTGGTGTTTTATCTTAATAGTTTGAAAAATTAGATAGGGTGTTATATTAGTTAAGAGAAAAACTTAGTTTTATTTAATAAGACTTGTCGGAAAAAAATCTTGTATCATTAGCTTACCTTGAAAGACAAGCTTTTACATAAACATATAGTTGTTATATAAGGTATATAATGAAGGTTTTTATTGTTTTCATTACGAAGAAATATATATGGGGCTTTTTAAAAAACAAAATTATTGTCTACATTTATGGGCATGTCTAGATGAACAGTTATTTTAGAGGACTATGAAGGAGAAAAATAAATTTAAAAATAAATAACAAATAGAGGAAGATGAAATTTTTTAATATCATACCTTGCTTACTATAGATCAATATGTTTAAAAAATGATTATTTATTTTTAACAATTAAATAATAGATTAAAAGTTTGAGAGGAAGAAATACTATTCACTATAATTGTATTCTAAGGTTTTTCGTCTTCTTTTTTATTTAAAAACACATTAAAAAACTATCTTATATCCTTCATTGATAACATATATGTTGCTTTGATCTAATTTTTACTTCTATGTTAAAAGTCTTTGTATCTGCTCTCTCTTGGTCTCTATTTTTTGTTGGTACTGTTCACATTCTTATATAAATACTTAATGATCGGATCTTGAGAGATAATCTTCCTCAATTTTTCACTATTCGTTTTGGCTCATCATCTTGTCCATAAGTAATTTTTTTCATTTGTGCTTTTAAGATTCATTGCAAGTGAAATTTAAATCTTGCAATTTGTGTTTTACAATTCGGAGATGTAACTGGTAATTCCGTTGAGTACATTGATGAAATCTCATCCATTTTTTCTTTTCAAGTATAATTTATTTTTAATATTTTAATTTCAAAATTATGATTTTGCTTGTATTGTTTGTATGCTGATATGTATTCACAAATCATACTTCTTTTCTCTGAAAACAATCTTGCATTAATCATTTACATTTTTTTTGGAAGACATTTACCATGAAGACAAACTTTTACATAAGAAAAATGATACTCGGGCACAAAAAATTGTTACATTTAATTTGATATTCTTCTTCTTTATATTTTATAATTTTTTTAAATACAAAAATTTATTATTTAATAACTATTTTACCTTCATGTTTTATTAATTTAAATGTGACTCACTTTATCATTATTCTTTAAATAAAATAAACATACATTATGTTTGTTGTATAAGATATATATACGATGGAATCTTTTCTTGTTTTTTTCTTTCATTACGCAGAAATAAACACTGAGGCTTTTCTAAAGAACAAAATTTCTGTTTACATTTATGAACCATTTTAGATGAACAGTGATGATAGATGGTAACGAAGAAGTAAAACAAACTTAAGCACTTTTATTTTGTTGATTTGAATGAATTTGGGAGAAAGTAATTGAATAAATTTAAATTGAATGAATTTGGGAGAGAGTAATTGAATAAATTTAAAGGTAAATTTTTTGTTGTTTATTTGAGTGGATTTTGAAAATAATTGAAAATAGATTTAGAAGTAAATTTTTTTAATTTGTCACATGAATCAAATTCTACACTAATTCTCACAAACTTTATTTCCAAATTCACTCTCACCTACCTCCAAAATCCACTCAAATAAACAACAAAATATTTACTTTCAAATCTTCTCATTTCCATTCAATCAATCTCCCTCAAATCCAACTTAACAAAAAGAATTTAGCTTTTTAAAGAATTTATTGAATATGGTATTTGCTGGTGTTGATATTCTGCTTTATAATGGCAAAGCAATAATAAAAAAGGTTCTCATGGTGAGATCTTAATGCAAGAAAACACGTAAAAGAGGAAGAAAGAAACAGATATTGTATACATACACTGATCCAAGTGTTTTAAAACATACAAAAGAGGTTCGTATACAATGGAACACATTCGAAACAGAAAACAATATAATCAGAACTGATTATCAGTAACAGAAGCTGACATATCAGTATCTAAACAAAAGTTAAATATATAAAAAGATAATTACATAAGAAGATTTTAATTTAGAGAAATTCAATTAGTTTTACATATAAGTGCTTGTAGAAGCTAATATACATGCATGATAGCACACTGGTATGTGGAGTACAGAACTGCTTCTAGCATCACCAGCAAAAGTTTTCCGTTTCTCTTTTGTCTTCAGTTTCTCTTCCTTCTAAGAACTTCAACAACAGACTGAGCTGTGCAATAAGCAATAGCCTGAACAGTGACCATTGGATTGACACCTAAAGCTGTGGGAAAGACACTAGTGTCTGCCAAATAAAGGCCCTCCACTTCCCATGTCTCTCCCATTTGGTTCACTACTGAGTTACTTGGATTAGTGCCCATCTTACAACTTCCCATCTGATGTGCTGAACACAATGGTGTTGTAAGGTCTGTTAAAGACACCGAACTTTCTTCTTTCACAAATTTCTCAAACTCATGATAGCTCACCTGCTTAACATTTATGCTCCTTCCCTTGTTATTGTGGGTCCCAATTTCTTCAGCTCCAGCTGCTGCAAGAATTCTCAGCACCTTCTCAATTCCTGTAGCTAAATTCTCCCTGTCCACATCTTTCAACTGATAGTTTATAAGAGAAGGTGAACTCACCGTTCCTGATGCTTGATCCCTTGCCAGGGCAAATACATGAGCTGTTCTTGAAAACTTTAACATTCGATCTTTCATATCTTTGCCAGAAGTCCACGGCATTAGAATGGAGAACATACCAGGATGCAATGCAGGCGTTTGGATCACTGCACCATATCCAGTTTTGTCAAACTGCGCAACAACTGTGGACATTGCTGTCATAATCCCTCCTTCATAGCTCTTTTTATGTTTCTCTGGCCACACATTAGGCGAAGATGAATCAGGGAAGTGGCCCCAAGCCATTGCCACTGGATGAAGGTGCAAGTTTTTTCCTATGTTTTCATTCTTCAATCCACTTTTCTTAAGTAATGCTGGAGTACTGAGTGCTCCACAGGCTACGATTGTGACCTTGGACTCCACCACACAAATGTCCTTTTTTCCCTTGTATTCAATTGCAAAAGCCACTCCACTGGCTGTTTTTCTCTCACTTCCTTTCTTTCTCTTCTGCAAGACTTGTATGGCCTCACAACTTGGAATGATTGCTCCATTACCTGATTTCACCAAATCCACTAGCCATGTTTCTGATGTACTTTTCTTCTTTCCATTCTTACACCCCATGCAGCACCAACCACAGTAGTGATCCGATGAAGCATTCCTTGGAATATTGCACACCTGATATCCCATTTCTAGACACCCTCTTCTTAGGACTTCGTTGTTGAACCCTTCCTCTTGGATCTCAGATTGGACTCCCATTTTGTCACACACAGCATCCATGGCTTCTTTGTACAACTTACTTTCAAACAGTTGTAGCTCATGGCGATCAGACCACTCCTTGCATACATGTTCAGGAGTTCTAATGCTGGCTGACCAGTTCACTGCAGATCCACCACCAACTGTGGATCCTGCTAGTATTAGGACAGACATATCCTTTGTTGCAACCAAACCATTCGATAGGTACATTTTATCCATGCTTGGTCCTTCAAGGAGGGAAAGATTGTTCCTAGCACAATAGCTTCCTTTCTCCAAGACCAGCACTTTATAACCAGCATTTGCTAGAACTCCGGCTACTACCCCACCACCAGAGCCAGAACCGACAACCACTGCATCACATTGGATAACTAAAGAAGGTGATGACATGTTAGAAGCCTTATTCCTTTTAGATGTGGTAGAAACTGAGAATCCAAATCGCCTTAGAGAATTTTTAATGATGTCTATTGGATAGTTTAAATGGACAAGGCCTTTGTGAAGAGGGCCTCTGAACTCTTCTTCTTCTTCATCATCATCATCATCGTCCTTGTCCTTTTTTTCATGTTCTTCTTCCTTCAATGTTCTACGTAAGAAGTGGTTCTTCAACTGTGCTTTAAGCTCTGGATCAGGTCCACAATATCCAATTGCCTTCCATGATGGGTTTTCTTCTGCTTCATCTACCTGAAAATGGAATAGCTATGATTAATTTATATAACATGCTTTGTTCCACACAAAAATATGAAATTGAACATATATTATCATGGAAAATCCGCACAGTAGTTATATTATATTTAAACGCAATGCTTTATAAACACAAGATAAAATAAAAGGGACAAATAAAATAACTTTTACTGTAAGCTGATTTATTAAAATTCTATGATATTTATTTGTCCATGATAAATTTGTAAGATGTGTATAAACTAGTTTATGAAAAAAATATTATCTGTTTTTCCAAAAGCATATGTGGAAAAATTTATCTAAAAATATCCCTCATTCAGTACACCATTATTTTTTTCCCAGTTTCAATAATACGGTTAAACAGTATACAAAAGCTTGGCCTTTGGTCAAAAGCCTATACAATTTCGTTAAAATTGGTCTAATAGTTTCTTCTAGCACTTCCGTAAATTTCTTCTCGTACTTTCATAATTTTTTAAATTGTAAAATATGAAAGTTATTTTTTAACTTTCGAATTGTATAATTTAGAAGTTTTCAAATTGCGTCATTTGAAATTTAAAAATAATTTTCAAATTATATAATATGAAAATAAAAAAGAACTCTTAGCTAGTGAAATCCAAAAATTATTTTTTCTTAAAAATGACTTTTGAATTTCTAAAAGTTTTTTTTAAAAGCAAAAATAATTTTCAAATTACATGTTTCAAAGTTATTTTTGATTTCCAAGTTATTTAATTCAGAAATAAAAAAATGGGGATGTAGGAGAAAAGATATGAAAATGCAAAAGAAGAAACTACTAATTTCCAAAAGCCTAACACAGCTCCTTTTGGTACCCTAAAGCGTACAGCTTCCCACTCCATCCCAATATGAAGAGGTGAATTGTTTAGGGTATTAGGGAATGACATGCACATAATTACAATCAAACATACCCAAACCTTGAGGAGTCAATCCCTACAGATAATATAAAATATTGGGTGGTAGAAAAAAATTAAAATTGTTAATAAAAATATAAATAAATAAATAATGAGATGAAAGTGTTAGGTCACCCATCCTATTCCCACTTTATTTTTATTTTACCGATCCACCAATATTATTTTTTTACTCTTCATACTTTCACTCTCCTATTTCTATCCGACTACATAAGAAAAAAATTATTAGTTCCAAAACTACCAATTTGTGACAAAATATGTTTTAAGGATTATGATATATTTTAACATTTAAAATTCGTATATATAATATAGTTAGATATAGTGCCTAATGAGTTGGTGAAATTCTTTAGGTTATGCTATATATTCTTTTATGGCAAATGAAATCACCGTTCAACTCTGAAAATGAAAAAAATGTCTGTGAGGTGGAAGCAAAGTAAAAGCTCCTATATTTTTTGCCGCAAAAAGCTGCACTGTGACACAGCTGAAAGAGCAATAAATATTGAACATTTGGCCAGCTTCTTCTGCTCTATAAGGAGAAGAAAAACTATAAAAAAAAAAAAGAAAACACTAATGTTAGGGACAACCTACGGAATGGGACAGTATGCTGAAATAGCCATTTGATTTGAGTTTGTTCTATCAGCTATATTTTGTGGCAGAGTGGTAGCTTTCATATTTAAAGGCAAGTGAATGATTTTCTTTCCTGAGCTGGCATCATTTACTATCATGCCAATGCTATGCTACTAAGACATGTTTTAGTTTAAAACACTGGATTTTCATTTGATTTTAACATGGAAACATTGAAGTATCTACAACCTAAAATTTTAAGCACATAGTACCTGAAAATTGAATGAGGGACACATGAAGAATGACTATATTGAGGGGACACTATTCCTACCTAAGGTACGGTTGTAGTGAATGTCCGAGCTGTAAGTGACCACTTGGAAATTAATTTGGATATGTGCACATGCTATCAAAGGAAACACCTTCCATACCCTACGTATTCTGCTACTTCATATCACCCATTTCACCCAGACATTAAAGAAGAATCTTTATGCAAATGCTTGCATACAAACTCTATCAAACAGTCATAATTTGAAAAGTTCTTTCATCTTATATCAGAGATTCTGTTCTCAGTATACATAAATATTTCTACAAGATACTGTTTCACTGCATTTTGTTAGTAAGATGACCCTTGGTCTCTCGTTTATCATACCAAAAATTATGAAATATGTTATCTGAAACAAATTCTATAAGTTTTGTTCTATTTGAATGTCTTCTCTCTAAAGTTTGGTGACAGAAGTAGATGCTGTCATATACGTTTTTATTGTTGTAGGGCTGAGATGGAGGAGTATATCTTATGCATGCACATTATCATTAAGACATTTCACATTCTTGGTGCAAACATTAAGAATTTATTTAAAGTTCCTCCTTTATTTCTTTTTCTTGGGTATGCAAGTCAACACGTCAAAATACCATTCATCGAGACCATTTAATACTTTTAATCAGTTCTGAAACAAAAGTTGTGAAGTACATTTTTATTCCTCTTTTATATAGTAAAATGAAAAATATTTTTTCACACTGTTTACACCACATTTACATAAGTTAACAACTCACTTTTATAGAAAAAAAGTTAAATAATAAAATAATAGGTATAAAGTGTGAGTAAAAATTTGCTTATATTAAAATAATACTATCCAAAGAAAATCTCCTACGAATATATATATATATATATATATATATATATGCAAATTTGTAGTTTCTAATTTCATTTTCTTAACTATTTACCCCCCTGAACTAACTTTTAACTTTCCTTCATATCAAAATGAAACACAACTTGAAATTTGATTCGCACATTGACGAAAAAATAAAGAAAAGTTGTTATAAGAAATTCTTTTAAAGATGTAATGTGTAGTTAATTGTATCTTCCAATAATGGATATGCATTAATGGATATTTATGTATCTATACAGAAACTGTCATGCATACATTTATCTCCCACGTTGACTTAGAAAAAAGAAAAAAAAAACTTACCAAAACAAAAGAAAAAGGAGTTATTTATATTTTTAATTACATTAATATAGAACATAATGTTTCCATTTAACCAAATGAGCCATCTTCTTTTTAATTCCCTCAGTTCCTCTTTTGGAATTAAATTTTCAATCGGAGATTTTATTTTATTTTTTGTTTTCTTTTTTACCTGACAAAAGGATACAATAATTTAACCCTCACCACTTGCTTCACTTACCTTCCATCTTTTTCTTTCCCCGTCCCTTTCTATCAACTATATTTCTAGACAAAACATTAATTATTCTCTTATTATCATACACTATTTATTATCCTTACCAAAGACCGTACCTTAATCGTAAACACCAAACGATAAAGGAATGTATAATCTTTCATGTTACCATTCCAAAATTATAAATTAACTCGTACAGAATTGATAATTAAAGCCAACATTATAGTTAAGAAAAACAGTATATTCCATCACTTCAATGCCTTTTGTAAAACTTTTGTTTATTTTTATAAAGTATATAAATTATTCACATCAAAGAAAGAAGAAAGAAGACAGAAAATAACATATTTTAAGAAATACCACGACTTAAATTCACATTCTCACTTATATATTTATGCGTTTTTATTTTTTTATAAAACTTATATTGCATATTTGAGTACTCCAATTTTATAAAATTAAATAATTTTAGTCCACTGATAATGTATCATTTAATTATTATCACACTAAAAAACACATATTCGTAATTGAGAATAATATTAATTATTTATCCAAATAATATATATATATATATATATATATATATATATATATATATATATATATATATATATATATATATATATATATATATATATAACTATTGTACAAAAGGTTTTCTATCGGTTAAAAAAAGACTTTTTATATCAATTTACGAACCAAGTGTCGCTTAAAGTGTTAACCAAAGACTGACTTTTATATTAGTTAAAACTTCTACCGATAAAAAAAAAAACATAACTTTTGTATTGATTATAAAAGTCACTAACGCTAATTAATATTAAAAATGATGTTTTTTTAATACCAGACACCTATATGTACTACCTATTAGCTATACACAAAATATAATCTCAGATCAATCCCAAAATACATCCATATACTTTTTACTATTTTCACATAAAATAATAATACCTAATCTTAACATATAATCTAATATTGACCTAATTCTTAGATAGGACAATCAAAATTATTTGATTAAAAAATAAAAATTTAATTAAAATTTTACAAGCAAAATTATATATTGATTAAACTTTAAACACTAAAAGATAATTTAAGACAGAAAGAAAGAAAATAGCAATAAGCATTAAATGTTGTGCTTGTTAATTTGTGTAAGGTGAGGCCTTGGTAGAGAGTTAGATAAGAATAAGGACATTAATTAATTACCTGAGTGAAGAAGACAAGGAGAGTGAGAAGCTTTATAGTCCTGAAAAACATCTTAAGGGGACGAAGGTAACTGAGAGACCAAGACTGCATAGCCCTTTGGCGTTTGAGCAGAGACATTTCTGGGTAGCTATGGAAGAATGGAAACTTTGATGACACACTCGCCATGCCACACAGTATGAACGTCCCAAACCACGTAGACAGTAGCCATAATGTCACTAGCAACAGCCATGTACTCGAGTGCTTCAGTTTCTCACTTATCACTTTCTCAAGCTACAAATCAACCACATATTACCATAATAAACTTGGAACAATTTTACACAAAACTCTACTACTTTCTATATTTGTTATGCCACTTATAAACTCTTGACGGTAATCATATGAAAGTTTTAAAATCGTAAGTTGATTGCAATCATTGTCGCTTGATCCAAGAGGTCAACAAGCATATTAATTACTATGATTTGAGAAATGAAAGTTTTAAAGTAATTTTTGTGATGGTTTAGTACATATATACTTGTTTATTTTTGTAACATGTTCTTCTCAACTAATCGCTATAAGTTAATAGAATTAAATATGTCACTGTACTGTTCGATGCAAGAAATTATTTTGAAAAAATATATTAAATTCATAAAGTCTAAAATAAGCTGAAAGCCAAATTCATGCAGATCAAGTGCAGACTAAGGCATGGTGTGAAAAAGAAGAAAGAGAAAGAGAGAAAAAGTTGAAAGGTTAAAGGTGGCTAGTCCTACATGGTGAGGTGTTCCAGCCATGGACGCTGAAGTGTTGTAGAAGTTGGCAACAGATTCATCGGAGGAGCGAACGAGGTTGTCGTCGATGGAAGGTATGATGGTGTCGCAGAGAGCAACTAGGGACTTCATCTGCCTTGGAGAGAGAGAGTTTGTGAGAGGTTTTGGGTGTTTTTCTCTCTCCTCACCAACATCTCCATCTCCATCATCGTCTAGGAGAAGACTAGTGTGTGTATGAACAGTACCAAGCTCAAGCACAGTGTGAACTTTTGCCATCCTAAAACTACCACTTCTGCTATGGCTTTCCCCGTTGTTTTCCATGCTTTTTCTGTTCATCTTTCCTCTTTCCTTATGCCGACTGCTATATATACAAAGTCTGTGTGCAAGGCTTCTTCTCTGGCTAGGAGTTCGTATAATAAATAACCTGCGTAACCTGACACGACACCAAATTTCAAATCAAATTAAAATCAAAATCAAAAGGAAAACAGCAACTAATAAATGAGTTGTCTATTTAATTCTTTTCATTGAAAAAAATATATGTAGGATCTATATTGTTAACTATTTAAAATTATATGTTTACTGTAGAAATAGGAATACAAGAATATTTGAACAATGCAAAAAAAGAAAATGTATATATATATATATTTACTGTCTTAATATATTGAGTTGAATGTGATGTAAATTATTTATGTAGGTTTTAGTTAAGTGTGATTGTTGTTGAATTATTTGTATCCAAGCTTAGGAAATTATTTGTTTAGAGTTAACGTACTTTGTTATATTGAAACTTAAAAAAATTATATCAGAAGCCTCTTAATTTCCTTGAAGGATTTCTTTGCCGAAGAAATGCAAATTCTGAAGAACTATATTTAATAAAAAAATTATATTCTTGCGAAACTTTATTGTCTAATTATTGATAATTAAAGCATATAATAAACTTTAGGTTTAGATAAAAAAATTTATATTTTTTACTAAGCACCTGAATCATCCAATTAGTTAGGAGTATGGGAAAAATCAACGGCAATCATTAATGCTAATTATCCACACCAGGTATTCAAAGTTGAAGTTCTCCAAGAGGAGTTATCCGTGCATGAGCATTAGAGACAAGTTGTTCATATGCAGCTGTCTATCAATTCCAATCAATGGAGCAATATAAGAAGGAAAACAACAATAGTCATTCAACATTTAATTTGCTGACCCTTCTCTGTTGTCTAATAAATATTATTAAAGAACGTATCAAAATCATTTAGTATCTTGCAATCCACCCTCATTTTTGTTCATATAAACCTAAAAGTAATGTTATGGTAGTTTGTAATGATTTATTATTGGAAGATATTTGTGGGAAAAAATGTGTAGATGGTTGTGATGCTCCTATTTAAGGATTTGAAAGCAAATAAGGAAATGGATCTGTGAGATTATCATTTTACCTCATCTAGAATGAAGAGATTCGTAGGTGAGATGTAGTTTTTTACAATATTATCTTTAACTTTTTATTATTTGCATTGGAAGAGAGAGTATGGTGTGTGAAATTTTGAAGTTGGAAGAATTGATTTTGCTAGGTTGGAATTGGTTTCAGACCTAATTCTGAAAACCAATGAATTCTTGTGTAATTACTTTCTTATTTTTTAAATGAGTTCTTTAATTTATGTTTAGTAATCCTATAATTTAATCTGTAAAAGCTTTTTTATGTAATATATTAATCAAATTACTCATAAATTTTACTCTTAAATTCTTTTATTTTTGCATTTAAATTCTTTTAAAAAAATAATACAAACTTCGTTTCTAAATCTACTTCAATTTATTTATTCTATCTTTCTCAAATTCATTATTATTAAATGTTGTTTATTTTGATTAGGTAAGAGATCACAGAAAAATCAAATCGTATCAATTGCATATAAAATATATGATACATAATAGATAAAGGTTATTAATGTACATATTCACGAATAATAATTACAAATATTTAATTACTCGCATGTGGATAGTGTGGATATGATAGTGTATATTAATATCCTGTTACCTATTAATAATTATTAGTAAATTTTATTGAAGTATTTTTTTAAAATCAAGTGAATAAAACAACAATTATTAATAAAAAATATTAGTCATTGAAAAATGGTTAAAACTTTTACTTCACACATTTTCATTTTTTACTTATATATATAAAAATGAAGTTATTTTTAAAAAAAATATTTCTTAAAATCTATATTTTAGTACAACTCTTTCGAATTTTTTTAATTGAAAAGAACAAATTTATTTACATTACTATTTTAGTGAATAATTTAATTTAAATTATATTTCAAAATTAATTTTTAAGTTGATATCTTAAAAGTTTATTTTTAAATAATTTTATTTAAAACAGAAAAATATATCATATATATATATATATATATATATATATATATATATATATATATATATTTCTTTGTGTTTTTTCTTCTGTTTGAACTAGAGACTTTATTCACGAGCGCGAGGAAGAACAAAGATAAATTTTGTGGAATTTTTCTTGACGAAAGTGTTTATGTTGTCTTTGTTTGAATATTTCTTTAGTTTTTGTCTATTGATATCACTTTTTCGTTTAGCATTGACGTCCTCAATGCACGTTCAAACTCTATCACTTTTAGGGAAACAAATTACTTCACTTAGAAGTGTCACGAAGAACAAAAGTCACTTTTGTATAATTTACCTTAAATGTATGTGTTCCCACTACTTTGGTTACCATTTTGTTTGTGTTTTGATGAATTCATTTTGTGTTTTCGTGCTCAATAGCTCCACCACAATGACCACTATAGGTGCGTTTGCCTTTCTCCCTCACCAACAGCGGTGCTTTATTCCGATGGTGAACCCATCTTCAAGGTTAGTTTTGGGTTTTTGACGAACTTTCGTTTTTATGTTTTATGGGCTATAAATTGATTGTTGAGCTTTCACTTTTTGATATTGGTATTATTGAACTTGTTTTTTGTATATGGTATTGGTAATATTTTGTATACACTAGTACAAAATGTGCTTTTAAACTCGCACAATAGATCTCGGTTTATACCAAACCGCTGTCTATTCAGACACGGTGGCAGTTTTGTAATTAACGAGACCTTATAGGCCTCGGTTCAGACTTGACCGGTGCCAAAAAGGGTTACCACTTCGGTTGTAAAAGCAACCGGTGCCTAATGAGTGGTTTCTGACACAATTTCTAACGCGGTTAAGAGAAACCCGAGGTAAAAGGAGTATACTGCACCGGTTGATAAGAAGAACCAAGGCATATAAGCCTCTACTACCTCGGGCCCAAAAAAACCGAGGCATATAAGCCTCTTATTTCTCCCCAGATTTTCCCCAAACACGCGAAGACCTAGCCCACACCCCTCGCGCGCCTCGCTCGCCTCCCTCCCCTCCCTCCCCTCACTCTCGCCCTCCCTCGCTCTCAGTCTCGCCTCCCTCCCCTCGGTCTCGCCTCCCTCGGTCTCGGTCTCGCCTCCCTCGGTCTCGGTCTCGGTCTCGCCTCCCTCGCTCTCGCCTCCCTCGCTCTCGCCTCCCTCCCCTAGTGTATCTCCTTTTTCATTTTCCAGAAACGCTCTTCTTTCCTCTCGCAGAGCAAAAGCAGAAACTCTCGCAGTCTTCTCCCACTTGGTAGCCACGATGCGAGGAGGCTTATTGCAGCAGCTTGCGCTCCGGAGGGGAGGCGCGATGGTGGCAAGCGTCGAGAGCGGAGGAGAGGTGCGATGGTGGCCGGCGTCGAAAGCGGAGGGGAGGCGCGATGTTGGCCGGTGTCGAAAGCAGAGGGGACGCGATGGTGGCTCGCCGATCTAAGGGTTGAACGAATCGCGGTGGTTTCTGTGGAGGCGAGGTGGCGGCTAGGTCACAGCGAGACGGCAGCGAGGCCGCGGCGAGACGGTAGCGAGGTGGCGGCGAGGTCCCGGTGAGGTCACGGCAAGGGCGTATTTTTGCTTCTGAGATTTGCTTCTGGGATTTGCTTGAGATTTGCATCTGAGATTTGAATCTGAGATTTGCTTCTGATATTTGGTTCTGTATTTTTGAGATTTGGTTCAGGGAAGAAAAATTCAATAACTCTTTTCCTTGGACCGTTTTGTTTTGCTTGAACATTGCTTGAATTCTGGACTGTTCTGGACTGTTTTTCTTAAACTGTGCTTGAATTCTGCTTGGACGGTAGACTGTGCAAGGAAGAGGGGGGACTGTGCAAGGAAGAGGGATGTGGAAGGAAGAGGGACTGTGCGGACAAAAAAAACATGTTATTGCCTCGGTTATTTAAGAACCGAGGCATAATCCGATATCGTTTTAACCCGGTTCAGAACCGAGGCATAAAACCACTCCTTTTTTACCTCGTTCGTATACGCCTCGGTTGCAGAACCGGTGCCTATAAGCAAAATTAACCGATGCAGTTTCCCCTTCCTGTACTAGTGATACTTTATTTTTGTCATTTTAATTAAATAATGAGTTCCTTTAGTCATACACCATATACACCCAGAGGATAAAACTAAGAGTATATTCAAAAGAACTCCAAATGACCTTGAAATTTGTTCAATGCACCAAAAATTCATGAAAAACACCCCATAAAAAAAGTTAAGATCAAAATTCAAAGTCTAAGTGTGTGAAATATTTTTGCAAAGTTTGAAAAAAAGATGAAAATTACAAAATAAATTGACAAAAAATAACAAATGACTTTTTTTTTAGAAAATCTAGAAGGAATAATCGGTGATGCTAGCTGCCATGACCTTAAATTTTTTTCTACCGCAAATCGATACATGATAATTCCAAATTTGCCAATGAAAGCAAAAGTTATGGTCGTTTAAAAATTTTCAACAATTGACTTTCCAAATAATTCTTAAACTTACCATTCATTATTACTAGTATAACACCACTACTAACATACATAGTAAGGATTAATAGGATGACGACTCTTTTTCTTTATCTCCTATGGGGTGATGGTGGATACAAAATTGTGCTAGCCATGTTCTAATGTTTTTACTTGTAATAGCTTTAGTTTATAGTTTTGATTAATATACAAATTTGAAAATGATTTTTGGATATATGAAATGCCACAATTGGACTATATTTGTTGGTTTTATGCTTTTTAAGTTTGGTAAAATTGTAAAAATAAATCATTTATTAAAAAAAAAGGACGTAGGAGAGTTTATTTTGCAATGTTAATTACCGTCCAAAATACCAATTTGGGCGTTAATCAATGTTCCTTACTATGACATTAATATTTGAGCAGACACGAAACATCCAAAATTAACAAAGTCAAAAGCTCATTTTTTTTACTAGTAATTCAAAATCCGTGATATTTTATATATTTTGAATTTGTTTTATTTCTAATTAATATGAAATTTTCACCAAAAGTTATACTAAACATTTTAAAATAACAAATCCAAATTTATTCCTGAAATTAATGTTTGTTAGGACTATATATTAATATTAATAAAATATAATGAATGATTGAATAACGTATAAAATCTAGAAAAATATAACATCCCCGAGTCAAGTAGGCTTTAGATTGGTGAATTTGGAAGGGTGACGATTCAGGGAAATATAGTCAGGGTATACTATTTTATGGGATAGGTTGAGAGGAATGGAGACTTGTATATGGGAAAAATTGAAGAATCATTAAGTTATTTGTTCTTTAATTGTATAGCCAAATGCTTCGTTTATTTACATTCATTATTAAAAAAAGGCTTAATAATTTAAAAATTAAAAATAATATATTTTTTAAGTTTTTAACCTTCAAAATACACATAGAAAATAAATATAGCACAGTATTGAAGTTGAATAACATTTAATAGTATTTTTATAAAAAAAATAAACAAAATTGATCAATATTTTATATATTTTAATTTTTTGAAGAAAAATATAAAAACAATATTTAAAAAATATTTTAACTTGAATAATAGTACATTTAAAATATTAAATAAGTACTGGCTAAGTAGGTTGTCAAAGTTTAATATAAAATTTTTGATAAAAAGTAACAAATGTCTTCTTTTTTTCCATGAGACATATATTAATTATAGTAGACCATACGGAAAATGAGTATAAACCATACACGAAGGTTTGATAAAAAAGAAAATACTTCACCTAAGTAATTAGAAGCGAAAGTAGTTCATGAAAATATGTAAAATCATTTAGATATGTTATAAGGTAACATTATTAGAAATTTCATTCAATGGGAAAAATTGTTTTCAAAACTAACGACGTGATAGCTAACAAAAGTGTAGATTTCATGAATGTTGAAAGTGAACTTTATTATTTAAAATTAGTACAACATAAAATTCTAAATTATGACTTAATTGTGTTTGTTGGGAGTTATACATACACTCATGTCTTAGACTTTTCAAGCTTTTGGATAGGGATGTGAATGGATCCATATACAATCCAGATCTGAATAATTGAAATTTAAATTTAATTAAAACTTATATTTAAAGAAGTTTAAATCTATATTTATTTAATGTAAAAAATCTGATATTAAAATTAAAATTATATCTCACAAATTTACATTATTTTTCTTTGAATTCATCATTTGAAAATAATTGAAAATTGCTTCTAAATGTGATTCTATTATGAATTCATGGTTATTTGAATCAATATAACTATAAATTTGATTGGAGTATTTAGATTATTTTTACATCCCTACTTGCTGAAATTCAATTTATAATTCTTACGTTATATAAAATCTTCCACATTTTTTCAATTGGCTATCACTTTATCTTACTTATCTCTTTAGAAAGGTATTTTCCGTTGTATCTTATTTTTTTTGCGTATATTCAACCTGCAGGTGTATTCAATGTTTCTGAAAAGTGTAGTACTTTTCTTTCCTTGCATATTCCAGCCAGATACAGAAGAAGATGCAAGGTTTAATGTATTATATTATGTGTTATTCATACCAACCAAAATTTGACTTTGGTGAAGCCCGACTTTGTTTATACTTTCCTTCACATATAAAATAGGACTTTAATGTAATATTATATATATATATATATAATTAAAATAAATTAATAAATTATTATAATTTTTTATTTCAAATATGATTCAATCTTAAAAATAATATAGGATTAAATGTAAGTAAAATTATATTAAATTACTAAAACAACTTTAAAAATTAAAATACATAATTTGTTATTATTGTAAGTAAATAAAGTATAATGTAAATTTTATTTAAATAGACTAATAAATATAATTTAGGCTACGAGTCAACAAATACAAATAATTTATTACTTGTAACATTACACCTTCATTGTTGAACTACCATATAAATTGATTAATAATGATGAAATAATTAATAAAAATATTTATATATATTTAACACGTATATAATAACAAAGAGTTGTCAAATAATTGACAATCTATGTATAGGTTAAGACGTGAGAAGACACTTGATTTCGTTAAATTTACTTGACTTAATATATATATATATATATATATATATATATATATATATATATATATATATATATATATATATATATATATATTCTCACTTAATCACATCTTATCATATAATCTTATTTAAACATAATAAAATCAATGACACAATATATAATTTATTTAAACTATTTTAATACATAATATCATTTAAAGACAATTGGAATGAATGAAAATAAACAATAACACCCTATAAATTATTGTTTAACAGAGATATTATCGTTTCAATGACATGATTTATACTAGTGAAAATTCACTTGTTATAATTTATTTAATTGTAAATAAGATAATATTTTCTATATTGGTTATAGTTATATATAAGGTGGGTGTGGTGATATTTTTATAATAAATAATAAAATTTTCTATATTGATTCTAGTTATAATCAATATAGAAAGTAAGTGTGATGTCATTTTTATAATAATAAAAAAGGTTTTATATACTAGTTCTAGTTATAACTCTTATATATTTTTTATTTATTTGTAAACACAGGCACAACAAAGGTTCTCATATCTCAAATCCCTAATTCAATTAGTTGTGTACAATACACTAGTCCCTTAGTCTTCTCATGACTCAAAGGCATGTGAAGAACTTCAATAAAATATTTGTAGGTGGCCTTTAGTTGACTTATGAAATATGATATCCACACAAGGTACTTGATAGTCGTCTTGTAGAGTCTTGCAAATGCAAAGAAAATTTGTATCTTTAGCAATAACCTTACAGAGTAGTCTCTCCGACCTTGATGAACATTATGTTAAAGAGGTTTGAATATACGTGAGTGGTGAATAGTTGTCAAGCTACACAGGAAATAAAGTGAGGACGTGGAAATTTGTCTTAAGTTTAGTAGTTGTATCTTCCTCTTACCTTTTATAACTTATATTTTTAGACCGATAGTCGAACATAACCCTGCTTTTGTACAATTCCTCCGATGGATATTGGAAAAAAAATTCTAAGTTACTTTTACTCATTCGAGGCTTGATAAGGTAGGCAAAGTACAAATCTGAGAGTTTTTTAACCAAGACAGACAAGACAAGTGGCACGAGAGTTGTTTAATCAAGGCCAACAAAGTAAGTGGCACACAAGAGTTGTTTAACCGAGGTTGGCCAAGCAGGTGACACATGTTAAGTTGAGTTGTTAAATTGAGGCCAGTGAGATGGGTGGCACAATGGAGTTGTTAATCTAAGTTGCTAAATCGAGGTCGACAATGTAGGTGGCACATGCTAAGGCCAATAATATAGGCCACACATGAATCTCTAGGTTATTTAAAGCAAAAACGACAAGATAACCGACATGGAACTGCTTGGAAGGTTTAACCAGGACCATTTAGGTGCTGAGGAACTGCATGAAGGTTAAATCAGGACCGCTTAAGTAAGCGGCAGAAAACTACATGGAAGATTTGACTAGGACCACCTAGGTAGGTAGTAGAGAACTAAATGAAAGGTTCGACCAGGACCACCTCGATGGGAGCATGGAATCGCATGAAAGGTTCGATCAGGACTACCTAGATAGGCGGTAGGGGACTACATGGAAGGTTCGACTAAGACCGCTTAGGTAGGTGGTAGGGAAATACATGGAAGGTTCAACTAGACCTACCTAGGTAAACGGTAGGACACTACATGAAAGGCAGGAAATTGTATGGAAGGTTCCACAAGGATCTTCTTAATAGGCGATAGGGAATATTCTTACCTACAAAATAGTCAAATAAAAGTTTGAAAGTAAGAAACTTTATTTTATAGATGAAGTGCCTTTGTTAAAAAGAGTCAAGCTGTCAAGACTAATGAGTCGACAGATTTTGGTGCAGAGATGTCAAGATGTTAAGGTTGAGAGGTAGAGGTCGAAGAAGTTGTGATGTAGCGAGGTCTAACAAGGATAATATGTGTCGAGGCCTAACAAGGCCAAGAAGTGCTGAGGTCGAACAAGGTCGGGATATGGTTGAGGCCAAACAAGGCCAATACATGTCGAGGTCAAAGACGACTGATATATGGTTGAGGTCGAACATGACCAATAGTCACGGAGGCCGATAACTATTAGAACAAGGTTGAGGGTTACGAAGTTAGAACAAGGTGGAGAATCGTCATGAAAAAATAAGTTTGACAGTTGTCAAGGCGGAACAAAGCCAAAAGTCGTTGAGGTCAAGGCCTAAAGTTGTCGAGGCCGAACAAGGTCGAGAGTTGTGGAGGCTGAACAAGGTCAAGAGTTGACGACGTGAAACAAGACCAAGAGTTATCAAGGTCGAACAAGGTCGAGAGTTGACGAGGCTGAACAAGGCTAATATATGATTGAAGTATAATAAGGTCAATACCTGTTGAGGTCGAACAAGGCTGATGCATGTCGAGGCCAAACAAGGCTGAGAGCTATAGAGACCAGACATGGTCAAGAGTTTTCGAGGTCAAACAAGGCGGAGAGTTGTCGAGGATAAACATGATTAAAAGCTCCTAAGGTCGAATAAGGCCGAAAGTTGTTGAGGCCAAACAAGGTCGAGAGTTGTCAAGGCTAAACAAGGTTGAATGTTATCGAGTCCAAATAAGGTCGAGAGTCATCGAGGCCGAACAAGATTGAGAGTTCTGCAAGCTGAACAAGACTGAGAAATGTGAAGGTCAAACAAGGCCGACATATTGCAAGAAAGTCATTCAACATTGCCATTAGCATGACCATATCACTAAAGAGATTTCCAACTTTGCTTTTACTTGTCATTTTACTTCTCATAGGCATCATATAACTCTTTCTTCACGATTTGTACCTTGGCCCCATGCACCATTGGTCTTATAGATCGAGTACATCTTGTGAAAACTCTTTAAACTCCTTATAGCAAAAATTTCATACTCTTCAATACCAAGAAGGGGTGTTCCTATAGAAGATACTCCAACATTCAAGTTAGTTAGATGCGTCAAATAGAAATTAATGTTGTAATAATGAATGTAAATTAATTACTTAAACAATAACATTATTTATAAGTTAATTATGATGTTTGTGGGTTCTCACCTATATAGGCGTGGATGAGCCCAATGACTTATTTACCTCATGAACTAATTGTTTGATTATAATTCTACAAAGCTAAAGTTATACTCCATTAGCTTGGGTAGTCCAAAAGATAGTCAGATGGGATGACTTATGGTTGGGTAATAGTGATCATACAGGCTGACTTGTGGTCGAGTAGAAATTGTTGGGTAGGTCGGCTTGTGGTCGGGTCGAAATATTCAGGCTGATTGGCTTGTGGTTGGATAGAAACAATAAGACATGCCAGTTCATAATTCTGGTAGGCGACATGTAGTCTTCGGTAGGCAATACCTAACCTTCGACAAGCGGTATCTAGCTTTAGGCAAGCATCACCTAGTCTTGGTAGAGAACAAATAGTTCTCGACATGCAACAAATAACTTTAGGTAAACAACATATAGACCTCGTCAAACGACATACAAGTAGTATATAAGCCTTGATAAACAATATACAAGCTTCAACCGGCAATATACTAGCTTGACAAAACATAAAGTGTGTTTTAGTAGTTAACACCTGATAAGTTACACCTAAGACTCGGTATATGGTAACTAACTCTGATAATCTAGATGTTATGGCCTAATTAATATTTTCTAGAAAAAAAAACAAATATTAAAACTAAAGCGAATAAAAAACGCATAATATAAAAACCAGAATAATAATTAAACTTTTAATTTAATAAATAAAATATAATCATTTTGTTGTAATTGATTATCAGATCTATTCCAATTATTCAAATACCATGAATATATGAAATATATTACATATCGGAGTGGGTATCTTATATTCGGATGGATTAATATTTATCTTATTTTATTTACTATATTTTGTTTATTAAAGAAAAACTTAGTACTATCAAATAGAACCTCGGTACATTAATATTTATCATATTTTATCTATTATGTTCTTGCAATTAAAGAGAAACTTAGTACTCTCAAATATAACCTGGGTACAAACATTTTCGAGTACCCTCGTACTTGCCGGTTCATATTCTCCATTCTTCTTCTCCTTAAATAACCATTTAGAACATGCTAGATCTTAAATAGAAATCTATCTCTTTTAGCTCCGGAGTTTGAAAAATTGTCGGAGACGGATATTTTTTTATACCCCATTTGGGAAATAAGATACGCATATAAGGTCTGGTTTCCTTTCAATTCTTTTATTGAAAAAAAGAAAGTTCTTACATAAATTATAAAAACGGTAGAAAAGATACCATTTTACAGCAAACATAAAAAAAAAAAATAGGATTTTTTACACCATCGGAAAAACTTTGTCCGTTATTTACAAAAGTAGAATAATTGACTAATAAATTTTATGGTAGGGACAAGTCCTAGACAGTGTGAACGGCATCTAAATTGAAGTAGTTAAAAATGGAAATGACTTCTTAAAATTTGTAAAAGGTGAAATCGTGTGGCATCATAACAACTTCTATGTTAACATTTCAAACCAGAGTCGTAATTAGTAATAACAATTTCCAATTGTGCATTTGTTGAATTGAAACTGTGCTTCATGATAACTGTAACATCCTGATTATATAATAACAAATATTATATAATAAAGATGTCATCATTACAATATAGAGAACAGTTAGAATACGACGTGTAATTTAAGTACGAAATTACAATCATCCAAAATAACAGAAACGGAAATTCAAACTTAATAGTTTATAGATTAGAACACTACACGTGTTCATATAGGAAATCCTAAGAAGACTACTCCGCAGCCTCAATATTCTCCAGCTCTTGCTCCAAAGGACCCTCCTCGATATTTTCCTCGACCACATCTGCTCCCATCCAAGTGGATGATCATCGCCGAAAAATATATCCAAATTGGCACACAACACAAACAATGCAAGGGTGAGCTAGATATAAAAAGCATGTTATCTCCTAGCACAATCATAAATTTAAATACAGAAATATTTATGCATGCTTATTAAACCACAATCCACATATTCACATGACTCATATTTACACTCGCATAGTTCTGCTGGCACTCCCCAACACTATGCAAGGTAAATTCCCAACACACGACTCATCCGGATTTGTATAATTGTCGAACTATTGGTCGTCTTTGCACTTGCATAGTTCAGCTGGTCTTTCTCCAACACTAGCAAGGTAAATCCCCCAATCTGTCTATGTCTAAATTCAAAGACTATAGACGAGGACCTCCCTCTACTCTCACCACTCACATTATTCTTCTCTACTTGAGTATGAACAATGCTTTGAGTTTAGGGATAGACATACCATTTCAAAGCTCCTACAATTATACAGAACAACCACAATACTCTACATAACCACTTTTCATCCATCTCTCCCCGAGATGTCCGAATCATACTCAAACCCACATTTACATTTACAATCAAATCATCACAGTAATTTATCATATTTCACATTCATTCACATACTTTCACCCATATCATTTCTCAATATATATATATATTCCAAATATTAATCCACATAATTCAACTCACAAGAAAATAAAATTTAGACAATAAAATTTATAAAATACTATTTGGAAGGTCACTATTAATTCAACCCATTCTGGAACGAACGTTGTTTTCCAAGCACCAGTCAAAATTGGACGAACGTCATCCCAGTCGGACGAACGCTCTTTAATCAATTTGGACGAACGTCCATTTCGGAACGGACGAACGCTCTTTTAATCAAACTGGACGAACGCTGATTTTGATATTTAGGCCGAACGCTAGTTTCACCGAATGGACGGAGCGAATCTGGCCGAACGCTCAAGAACAGGCCGAACGCTCACTTTAAGTGGAAGAACGAACGCTCACTTAGGACGAACGCTCTTTTAGGACGAACGCTCAGCAACAGGCCGAACTGGACGACCGCTCAACAATCGAAACGCTTCTCTGGACGAACGCTGCAGACGAACGCTCATCAACCGAAAGACTTCTCTGGACGAACGCTTCTGGACGAACGCGCAACAACAAGCCGAATATTCCTTTGGACGAACGCTGTGGGATGAACGCTCAAAGTCGAACACTTCTTTGGACGAACGCCGTAGGACGAACGCGAACCCTAAGAATTTCCACCTTAAGACTGAACGCTCACTCAGATTGCAGGAAGAACGCTACATTCAATTTGAAGGACGAACGCTACACTCATAAAGAAAGACGAATGCTACATTCTTACGGAAGGACGAACGCGAACTCGCATATGGGAGGACGAACGCGAACGCTCGTCAAACTTAGGACCGAGTGCTACACTTTGGACGAACGCGAACGTTGTCAAATTGAAAACCGAATACTCATCAAATTTTGGCCGAGCTATGTGGACGAACGTCCCAATTTGGACCATTCAGGCGAACGCTCAGAACGAAAACCGAACATTCAGATTTTGGTGCGAACGTTCAGAAAATACCGAACGTTCTGAATTTGGTTGGGCGAACGTTCTGAAAATACCGAACGTTCAGAAAAATAACGAACGTTCTTTGGCTAATTTCGACGAACGTTCAGAAATATAACGAACGTTCAGAAATTTGGTTCATTTGGTCGAGCGTCCAATTTGGCTCATCAAATTGGACGAACGCGCATTTCTGCAGAATTCTGCAGAATCGCGAACCAGAAACCCAGAAACCCATAAACTTCATTTTTCAACCCCAAAATACCCAGATTTGCTTCAAAGACAGTAAAATTCAACAATCAAACGAATAAAATCTAGCTCCCCTTACCTCTTGAAGACTTCCTTTGTGAATTCTTTGAATTTACTTCTCTAAAAACTTGTAGAACCAATGCTTCTCTTTCACCTCCAGCAGCTCTCAACTTCACCTCCCTCACTAAGTTGCAGCAAGACTCCTCCTCTCTCACCCAAAATTTCAGTTGGCCTCGTTCCTCCTCCCAGTGCTCCCTTTTTATCTCCCACAAACCTCCTTTCTTTTGTTTTTGAATGGGGAAAATGGAAGCAACGTGTGTTGTCTCCAAGGCCAAAGCTACAAAGCTGGTGCCTTCCCCCAGCTTCCTTCCCCGTTCCCTTTTGTTCTCTTTTTTTTTTTTTTTTTTTTTTTTTTTTTTTTTTTTTTACGATTCCTTACAATAACGACTTCCAATTGTGTTTTTTTAAAGACACATATTTTATTGCAGCAATGAAGTCCAAGAAGTTCAGGAGTTTAAAACTTAGTATGCATGATTTGAGTTTAAAACTTAGTAATGTGCATGATTGGATTACAAGATGAAACCTTTTGATTAAAATAATGAAAATTACAATATATGAATTTAATAATAATATAATATAATGATAAACTAAAAATATGAAAAGATGACCATTTCTATAATATAAACATGGTTTAATCTTATCAGAAGTCCCTTTCTTTTTTTGAAATCTTAAATAGGTCCCTTTTCTTTTTGGCGTATCAATTGGGTCCCTATTATTGTAAATTTGATTCAATTAAAGATCTACAGTTAAATTCACTAAACGGTCGTTTAATATTTGATGACGTAGCATCCTCAGTTGAATGAATAATGACATGTGGTATTAAAATTGAATTATTTTTAAAAACAAATTTATGGAGAGAGGTGCTATCAGATTGTAGGAAGGACAAAGCTGGAAAAATTAAAAATTTTAAGGGCTGCTTTTTTAATTGGTATGCAACTAAATCGAAAAAAAAAATTGGGGATTCTTATGATTAGGGTTCTTAGATGGTGGGGTTCTTCTTCTATCTATAAAGCAAAGGAGAATAAATTACAGATTGTTCATCGTTCCAGAACCGTAATCTTCAAACCTCTCATCGAAATGCGTTTTTTTTCTTCTGGGTTTTCAATTTTCTTCTCTGGGTCTTTTAGGAATTATGCGTTTATGCTCGAAATCACTAGATCGTGTGTTGGGTTCTTATGATTAGGGTTCGTTTGAAGGTAAAAATTGCATTCTTTGTTCGATTCCAAGAGATCGATAATGAACGGTGAGGAGAACGCATTCTTCTGGGTTTGATTTTTGTTCACTTTAATAATTCCGCAACAAAACGAGAAATTGAACGGTGAGGAGAACGCAGAGACAATAAGCGCCGGTTAAAACCCTAATGGAATTTTCAAAAAGCCCCAAATTTTTGTGCGCAACGAAATCCCATGAATCATTGTGATGACGATGATGCTGAATGTAGCAACAACTCACACTTTATTGTGATGACGATGATGACATGTTTTATATAGATATGAACACCATGTAAGAAGGTTTTGATGAAGATGGTGATTGTGATTTTCTGGAGAAAATTCCCGATGATTCTTCATCAAAAGATGTTTCACCCAGTGAATCTGGAACTCATGACTCATTTCAGATATAAATATCGAAGGTTATGTTGAAGACACCACTGGAGGAGTTGCTGAGCAACAGGAAAATGGTTCATGTACATCTTTTGAAACATCCATAATTTATGGATGCTGATAGATTTTTGCATGTTGCAACTTCACCTGATTCTACTATTGGTCAAGGTTCTTGTGGTTCCAGTGATTTCATTAACTACCATTGACTACCATGAATTTTCAACTTATCACCTACCCCATTTTCAGAGATGGATAAAGAGAGACAACCCTTAAAATTTTTAATCTTTCCAGCTTTGCCCTTCCTACAATCTGATATCACCTCTCTCCATAATTTTTTTTTAAAATAATTCAATTTTAATGCCACATGTCATTATTCATTCAACTGAGATGCTACATCACCAAATATTAAACGGCCGTTTAGTAAATTTGACGGCAGATCTCTAATTGAATCAAATTTACAATAATAGGGACCCAATTGATACGCCAAAAAGAAAAGGGACCTATTTAAGATTTTAGAAAAAGATAGGGACTTCTGATGAGATTAAACCTATAAACATTTATTTGACTTATTGGGATTTGTTAGATCCATTTTATTTATAGATAGGAATAGTTGTAAGTTGTCCAAATGTCTTATGACACATGTGTTAGTTTGGAATGAAATTTGGTCCAATGTAGGTGGACAAATAATCTTTATTCTTAACTAGATGAAACTAATAAAGCTCATATGCCTAGAAGGTATAAAGACTGTAAACAAGATGAATGTATGTGGTTAGATCTAAATGAGAGAAAGAGTATACAAATGATGACAAAACAGTTGAAAAGCTTGAAAATAATCAGAATCACACCACCAATAATTTAATTTAACCATGAAAGACATTGATGGCAGGGATCATATGGAGAAAATATCTCTTGAATTCCAAAATCAGAATTTTGTCAATCGACACAAGCCTTCTTATTGTTGATTTTTTCTAATAATTTCATTTATATATTCTAAAGATCGATGACAAGTTCTTAACATAGAATCTGTCATCAAGTCTCGATAAAAAAATCCTTTCAAATGTTGCCCTAATTAAAGCATAAATGGATAATGAACAAGCTTTTTTTAGAGTAGAGTTCAAACATTCAACTAAGATAATATCAAAAAATGTATGATTTTATTGCAATGTTGGGTCTGAGAGAGAATTACATGCATATCTCCACAAATAGAGTCTTTAAGTAAATAACATGCAACTATTTAATATATTAGATCGTCTTGACTTACTCATAGGATGAATCCTAGTTCCACTTTAGTTAGTTAATTCCATTGGACTTTTGATCAATTACGTTCTAGACAAGTAGTACTTCCATAACATCAATATGCAATGTTATTTTCATTTTCACGATTTTTGAGATTTACATACAATGTAATCCATTTGGTTTCAGTTTTTGTGGACTCCTTACAACTGTGATGAACTAAGTCGGTTGATTATTATAGACATCTCTATTATCTCAAGGGCCACCGTTCCTGTAATTTGCTTCGCCATGATTGAATTTCAACAAATAGATCAAGTTATGCAATAATTTGGGTTCATTTAAAATATCTCTTTTTCTAACTTAGTGAACCTTGATCAGACTCACAAGGACGATTTAAAAGGAATAAATGAAAGAGATTGGCTAGCATATTATGATCAATGGATTTGCACTTTGGAATGACTATAATCATGTCATTCAAGGAACACCATTTACTTGAAAATATCATTTGCGTGATAGTACACCGTACATGTAGTGGTGCATAAGCCACATTATCCGCTACATAGCTCTATTTACAATCTTTCGACAACGAGATTAACTTATCCTTAATACAATATTTTTTGTCATTCACTTATCCATGTCAATAACCCTATTATTTATGTTATAGTATGATATGCTATAGGAACATCATCGTCCTCCTTCACAACTTTTCCTTGCCTATGTTAGGTCTTTTTAGATTTTCTACATCCCCTACAATCTTTTGGTGCGTTGTCTATGAAACATAGTCAAATGTTCGAATATTTCTACCATCAGTCTGACAACCCATAAATCATCCCCTTCCAACAAGTATCTTCATGGTACACATTCTTTTCATCTCACTCAAGCTTTGGTAAAGGACCATCGAACATGTTTGTCACTTCAAACTTGACACCACTGTTTACACATAATCCAAGAGACTTCATCAATGTCATTTTATTCTTTGGAAATACCTTTTAAGACTTCAGAAACAATTGTTCACTATCTCCACTTTCCTCAAAATGAATAAAGTGATAAAGACAATGGACAATAACTAAAACAATAACCTAGAAGACCAAGAATAAAATATTCATATTTCTAACACCACCATGATTTAAAATTAATTCATACTTGGCTATATTTAAAAAAATAAAAAACTATTAACAAAATTCATTAAAACTGAAATCATGATTGAAGAAATTTAAGCTCAATTGAAAATCGCACACATAACGACTTATGTTTAAAATATTTTTATAAAAATCATTGACTTCACTTTTTTAAATTTAATGAAAAAGTCGTTTTCACTCACTATAATTTCAATTTAGAAGTAGTATAAACTCTATGCAACTTGTCATGTGATGTTATTTTTTAAGTCAATTATCCCATTTTTATAAATAACAAACAAAATTGACCTGTGTTAGAAAACCTAAAAAAGTGTAAACAATAGAAAAAGAGCTCTTAATGCAGATGTGGTTTTATCCGTATTTCACCTTCAGGTACGTATTTCATAAAGGTATAATAGTTAGTCTACATACATTTTAGCGACTGCACATGTTTATGATATTTGGCGGGCATACTCATTTAAGTTTTGGGACCCTTCCTGCTATTATGCTATAGTAGCTGCTTTCATTAATGATAGCCATGTCTTTGCATGAAACGAGGATGAATTTTTTTAAAATAGAATATGATAAAAGAAAATAAAATGAAAAGGCATAATAAATAATAAATGATGATGTAACACGAGAAACACAAAAACAAAATGGCATACATGAGAAAAAATATCTAACTTGAACATTAAAGTTTTCAAAAAAATAAATAATCTATTAAAATGAATTGCATGCTAAAAAAATTAAACAATCAGAAAAGAGTAAAATAAAAAAAAAAACACGACTGAATTCAACCGAAACAATAACCATGTAATAAAAAAATCCCAGTGAAAGAAATTGTACACTCATTCATGATTTCACGATTTACACCTTTCAATTTTATGTTTACAGAAATGAAGTTGTATGAATGGGACTTTACCATTGAAGTTTCATTGAATAAACGTGTCAATCAATTGCCCTGAACAGTAAAAAACAACCGCACTCATTGGTTACGTCTTTGATCAATCACATGGACAGTGACACCAATTTAACTTTTCTCACACTACTAAAATTTCAATTTTTAACGTCTGTTAAATATGTTGTTTAATGATGGTTTTAATCGTTACTTGTTACTTTTTCTATCTCCGTCAATTAGTCCACCACATACACTTTGACGTTATAAATATATTATAACGTGATTTAATATATCTATCGAAATAACCGTCACTAAATTTATTAAAATTAATTTTAACTGCTTTTAAAACAATTTAAATTTTTTTGTATTTAATATTGAATAGTAGTTACAATCGTCGGTAAAATTATGAATATTAAAAATATTTAATATATAGTGACAGTTACACTTGTCGGTAAGATCATGAATATAAAAATATTATATTTAATACTTAGTCGGAGAGTACAATCATAAGTTTTTTAAAATGCAAAAAAATTAAAAAACTTAAAAATAAAACTAGAAAGAAATTATGAATAAGGGAAGAATTTAGCCGTTAGACAAAATGACACCCTTTTTCAGCTGAACTAGTGAGTATCCACAATGTTAAAGCACATTCAATTGATTCACAAGAAGTGGTTGGTTATTCTATTTCACTGGTACAGGCAAACTTTTTTTTTTTTTTTTCCTTTTAAATTTAAAGGACTTCACTCCAAACATGGAACATCATTTTAAGTTACTTTCCCTTCTGCACTTATTACTCCTTGCAAGATGGTTCTTAAAAACTACTAATTTCTTTTCTTAATTTTAGATTTTATTTTTGTCTATTTGTTTGATGTGAATTTTATTTTATTTGGAAGTTTAATAAAATTTTATTTTTTGTTAATTTTATTAATTTGGTTACTCAATATGAAGATAGACAACATGACAGTTTGTGATTTTTTTAATGTTTTTATAATTTTTTTAATTAAAAGAAAAATTGTTCGTATGTCTAAGTTAATATTATATCACGTAGTATCAGTGTGACATGTATTTAATTTAATTTTAATTTTTGTTAATTTTATTCAACGATAATTTTATTTAATTCAATTTTAATTTTAAATTTTAAAAATATAGTTCTTCGTTACTTTAAAAATTTGATGAAAATTTTCAACGAAAATTTGAAAGAAAATTTTTCATTATTTTAAAATTATAAAAAAAATTTCACTATTTTTAAAATTAGAAGAAAATTTTAATTTATTTTTAAAATTAAAAGAAAAATTCTTTATTATTTTTAAAATTAGAAAGAAAATTCTTCTTTACTTTTTTACATGTAATCAACTCTATCTCTAATTTTTACATGTAAAAAAGATCAAACATAAATCTAATAATTATATTTCAATGATATAATTATAATTGGTTTAGAAATAATGATAGAAATATTTAATAAAAATATGAATTTTAAAAATGATTAAATTTGGTATCAATCTAAGAAGAGACAAAATTAGGGTTGAATTAAACAAAATTAATAAATTTGAAACTAAATTAAATAAAATTACCGAAAACAAGAATTGAACTAAATATAAGATATTAATACTTTGAGACTAACATTTATACCTGACATTGACATTTAGATGTGAAACTCATACTAACTTAGACATATTATAATAAAAGTGACTTGACACCTAACAATAATCCTGAAATATAACACAATATTAATTTTAAATATGAACAACTTTTTTAAAATTAAAAAAAATATGAACAGGCATGAGTGTGTTCATTTTCTGTAATCATTTTAAAAACTGTTACCAAAAAGACACCAACCAAAATTAAAATTTTATTAAACACTCGAAATGAATGATGACCACATTTAACAAAATGACAAATAGAAATCAAAATTATAATTAAGTTAAGATAAAGTCATTCAATGAATTGAATGACAAATATACGGAGCAATGGTAAAATGAATCGTACAGTAAGTAAATGACATATCCACTTTGGGTTCATTCAAAAGATGCTTATTTAACTTTCCAAAACTCAAAGTACTAAACTTGGTTTTAACTCAAGAAAAAGTTTGATTAATTTGACCTCTCTATTAACTCTATTATATGTGCTTGTGAAAAAATGTATCCAAATAAAACCAAATCACCTTCAAAATTTCTGGGGTTAATGCATTTGCCGTTAGAAGAAAATGCTGTCTTTGCTATGGAAATCCTTGACATAGGCATGCTTTTCACCATAATACGATGCTGAGTTAAACAATAGAAGAATAGCACCAAAACATAAAAAAATGTGTATTCTATTTCTATCAAATATAAAACTACAAACCATAAAAAAATGTGTTATTGATATAGGATAAAATTCGTTCTCCAATTTTTGTTCCAACAATGGCTGAAGGTACTACAAATGGGGTGGCAACACCTTAATTTGCCTCATCAATGAGTATCATCCCAACAACACCTGCCTCTTTCACAGTCCTACTCTTTTCCACCTTTCACTCGGATGAATATTCCTTCTGTCGTTCTAGGCACATTCCGAAACTACAAATGATTGAAAATGATGATTGTGAATCTATTGACGAGAATTGATATAAATGTTAAACTAAATTATACTACCAATTCAAGGAATTATGTCAAACATATACGATAGAGACAGAGAGATAAACCACAGGGGCCATTCAGGGAACACAGCATAACTCCTAACCGATCTTCTCGACAGGGGCCATTCAGGGAACACACAACACAACTCCTGGCCGATTTTCTCGGCCTATTTATTGTCTTCGGTTATGCCAATTCTATTTACTGGTTTCTCAAAATTACCTTGACCAAGTCCGTTTCGTCCTCGGCTTCCTCCTCCTCTATCTTCATGACTTTGGTTTTCGAGTTTCATTCGAATTAAACTGTGCTTGTAGTGCTCGATCGTTAGTTTCCCTTTTTTTTTCTTTTTCTTTCTCAGTTCGTGGGCCTTTAACGCGCCAACTAACTCCTTCAGTGAGAGTTGACATATCCTTTGTCTCTTCAATAGTGACCATGATACTTTCAAAATCATCCATTAGAATTTTTAACATCCATTAGACTTTTTAATATCGTAGATGATCTTTTTCAACAATTGTGGCACGCTCATTCCTTAACTACCTTTATTATGTCTCTCAAACCAAAAAAACTCAAACACTCATTTTTTTCTTCATGGTGTTTGACTCTCTCCTCTCTCTCTCTCTCTCTCTGTAATACCACTTACAATAATTTGACTCTTAAATTTCCTTTGGTTAATTTTCATTGAATAAGTGTAAATAGAACTTATTTACTTAATTTATCTCTATCTTATATAATAAATAAAATAATAATGTTCCTAAATAAATGTAAAATTAAAACTATATATCTCTATTTTATTACTATCAAAATCAAACTACTAAACCTAATATTAACAAAATAAAATTTAATAAATTCCTAAAATTTAAGTTTGCCCTCAGGATGCACGTCTATAGAAGGTAAGTAGGAATGATGGATGCACTATTTGCGGAAATATCAGAAGTGGACGAAGGCGTTGAAGGAATGACAGGAGCTATATGATGAATCAATGGATACGTTTGCTGAAGAATCAGATGTTGAGAAACCAAAAGTGTCGTCGGTGCAAAGAGTGGAGGAATCAACATCATCAGGAACCACCAAGAGAGAGGAAGTAACGACTTTGTTTGCAGTCAAAGATGTGGAAGTAGGCTCGAAGAGATTGACCTTATGCTTATACGGAAAATCATGTTCGTTAAAAATAACACTTTGTGACACAAAAATCTTTCCAAAATGGTGTAAACAAACATAACCTTTCATGTTGTAACTGAGACCTATAAATACAGACACAACAAGATTTAAAATCAAATTTATGGGTATCGTATGATATAAGTAAAGGGCAACTAACTATACCTAACCTAAGGGTACAATTATTCAGTTCTAGTACTACAAAATAAATATATTAGATCAATTTTAAAATATATATTATACGGATTATGTAACCGATTTAAAATACACCAGTATTATATGTTGATAAGATATTGAATCGTTATATAAACAATTTATATATACTCATTAAACTGATTATTTTACTAATGTAAAATAAATATATTAGTTTGATTTTGGAATACATATGAAATTGATTCCACAACTTATTTAATATACACGGGTATTATATATCAAAGATATATTATGAATTATGAAAACAATTTAATATATATTCATATTAAATATGTTTTTACTAACCGATTTAATATTATTATCTGAAAAGAAAAATATTTCCGAAAGATCGTCACTTATGTTACATTAGAGTAAAAAGAAATCAATCAACACTGAATAAATGAAAGCATTCCACTGCACCAATAACAACTTTCAAATGCAGGCCCCAAAAAAGAGGTTGAAAATATGAGCCTCCTTGTGCAACAATGTGGCTGATGTTAGACAAAGTTCACAAGGTAAATATAATTTATTGAAACATGATAAATCTAAGATGAAAATCACAAAAAGTAACACATTTAACTTTGTTTGTAAAGTAATATACAGTGATTTGAAGGCTAATGAATGAAGTTGTAACCACAGGCATTTGAAGGCGAGAAATTTAGTGCGAATTTGAAAATAAATCAAGCGGTGTTTGTTGAGGATACTATTAATGTGCTTACTGTGTTTAACTTTAGGTTGTTGCTCCTAAGAGCAACATTTATTGCTTTCTGTTTTTCTGTTTGTTTTCCCCTCACCGGAACCCCTTATATAAAGGCCTTCCAGTGTTGGTGGTTTGTAGAAGTTTTTCAGACATTCACTCAATAATAAAATAGCTTTACAGTTTTCGTTCTTACCTCTTTAGTGATCCTCCTTTCTTTGCTCCTTTCTCTGTGTGTTGGTGCGATGCCATGGAAGACCACCAGATGAAGCTTCTCGGACGCGTCATATCACATCTCTTCTGAACAGTGAGAGACTTCCCGAGGAAGTCTTTTTCTTCCACGTCTCGGGTCAGAAGGCTTTTGGGCCTTTCCTTCTTATACTTCGGGCCTTTTTCAATATGGCATCAGAGCAGGTTGCGAACCTGTTCTGCCTATGTTTTCCGCTGCAATCTTGATTAATCTTTTCTGGACGTTCTTTCATCGTTTGCTGTCTCTGCCACTGCGGGTATGGAGCAAGTTAACAATCCTTCCAGTCCCTATTATCTTCACCCGGGAGAAAACCCAGGTATTTCGCTTATTTCAAATATTCTTGATGAATCAAACTATACTTCTTGGAGCAGAAGTATGAGAAGGGCACTATTATCCAAAAACAAGCTGAAGTTTATAGATGGAGAGATAAAGAAACCACAAAGAGAGGATCCTCTTTTTGATCCTTGGGAAAGAAATAATATGATGGTATTGTCTTGGATCATCAAGACTCTCTCGGTTCAAATAGCAGAAAGTGTTGTCTACGTTGAGAACGCTCAAGACCTGTGGGAGGAGTTAAAAGAAAGGTTTTCAAAGGGAGATCATTTTAAGTTCTCAGATTTGCTGCAAGAAATACACTCCATCAAACAAGGAGAGAGAAGTGTGAATCAGTATTTCACTGATTTAAAAATATTATGGGAAGAGTTGGAATTTTTGAGACCCATTCCTCGTTGTAGTTGCAAGATTCCTTGCAGCTGTGATCTTTCAAAGGCAGCCCACAAATACAGGGAGATGGAACATGTTATATGCTTCCTAAAGGGCTTAAATGATTGTTATAATACTGTTAGAACACAAATTTTGCTAATGGAGCCCTTACCCAACATTAATCGTGTCTTCTCCCTCATCATACAACAAGAAAGGCAAGAAAAACAAGAATCTGGGCACACTGGCCAAGCAGAAATTAAGGTTCTTGCCAGCAACACAGACAGACAAAGCAATTGGAAGAGTGATCAAAACTGGAAAGGACATGGGCGTGGTTTTTCTGGCCGTGGACAAGGAAGGGGGAGAGGAAGAAATCCAAATCAAGGAAAACAATGTTCCTATTGCCATAAAATGAATCATACTATTGACGAATGTTACTCAAAACATGGATATCCTCCATGGTACAAAAGAGGTGACAGCAATGTGCAAAATAATACTGGTCAAAATGAATGGGGAACTACAAATGCTTGCACTACTGCTACTGAATCACAGAATAATCAACAAAGCAATTTTAGCGGCATTCAAAGTTCTCTCACCCCTGAACAAATGAAAAGATTACTGGAAATGCTGGACAAGACAGAGAAGTCCTCACACAGTGTCAGTCAAATACACAAAGAGATCACAGAGGAAAGACAAGGTATGTTTTCTTGGATAATGGACACAGGAGCCACAGATCATGTGACTCATGACAAGGATTTATTCACAACTTTTTATACAATCAAACCTATATCTGTTAGAATGCCAAATAAATCTACTGTCACAGCCCATTATGCTGGAACAGTACAGTTTTCCCAAAATTTTGCTATTTTCAATGTTCTGTACATACCAGAATTTACTTTCAATCTAATATCTGTCCAAACCTTGACTAAAGACACAAATTGCATACTGACTTTCTCTTCTGAGTTGTGTAAAATCCAGGACAGAACCACATTGAAGATGATTGGATGTGCTAAAGTGTACAATGGACTCTACTACTTACAATCTGTTGAAAAGAATCTGAAACCCAGTTTCGTTTTCTCTTATGAACATGTAAAATTGAATCTATGGCATTATAGGTTAGGCCACCCAGGACATAAAATTGTTGAGACAATATGCAAAGAGTTTCCTTATGTTGAAATTGATACAAACAGTGCTTGTGATGTTTGTCATTATGCAAAACAACACAAGTTGCCTTTTTCTAAGTCTAATTCCTTATCTTCAAATTGTTTCGATATTATACACTGTGATATTTGGGGTCCTATTTCAACCCCCTCTGTTCATGGGCACAGATATTTTCTTAGCATTGTTGATGATTGTAGTAGACACACTTGGGGTTTTCTTATGCAAAACAAAGGTCAGACTAGAGAACTCTTACACTCTTTTATCTTGAAAATCAAGACCCAATTCAACAAGACTATTAAAATAATTAGGACAGATAATGGCCCTGAATTTAACTGTTCCAACATTTATAATACCTATGGCATAGAACATCAAACCAGTTGTGTGGCAACTCCACAACAAAATTCTGTTGTGGAGAGAAAACATCAACATATACTAAATATCACTCGCAGCCTGGTTTTTCAATCTAATATCCCCCATGCCTACTGGTGTTATGCTCTATCTCACGCAATATACTTAATAAACAGATTGCCCTCGCCTGTTATTAAGAATAGAACCCCTTATGATATTTTACACTGTGATTCCCCGACTTATCTTAATCTAAAAGTGTTTGGGTGTTTGTGCTTTGCCTCTACTCTAGAAAATAACAGAAGCAAACTTGACTCTAGAGCTAGAAAAGGAATCTTCCTAGGATATAAGAATGGAGTAAAAGGATACATTGTTCTTGACATTAACACTAGAGAAATTTTTATCAGTAGAAATGTGATTTTTTATGAAGATATTTTCCAAGATATTATTTATAGGATAAGGAGTTCTCAGCTCATTTTTAAAGCATAGAGATGTAGTAGAGGACTGACCACCTTGTACATAATCTTTCAAATATTCAGATAAAAGGGTTCAGTGACTCCGACTGGGCAACGTGTCCTAATACACGAAGATCCACTACTGGGTACTGTGTTTTCCTAGGAACATCTCTTGTTTCATGGAGGTCAAAGAAACAGAGCACTGTTTCTAGGTCATCCACAGAAGCTGAATACCGCGCCTTAGCTGCTACCGTGTGTGAAATGCAATGGCTTCATTACATTCTGCAAGACCTTCATGTTCAACCCGAAGCTGATGTTGTTCTCTACTGTGATAATAACTCCGCCAGACATATCGCCCATAACCAAAGCTTCCACGAGCGCACTAAACACATAGAGCTGGATTGCCATGTGGTACGCGAGAAGATTCAAGCCAAGTTCTTACGCTTGCTGCCCATTCGATCGGAGGAACAACTCGCTGATGTCTTCACTAAGTTCCCTCATCGTACACACTTCAGATCCATCATCCCCAAGCTTGGATTAATGAATATCCACCATCCAGCTTGAGGGGAGGCTATTAATGTGCTTACTGTGTTTAACTTTAGGTTGTTGCTCCTAAGAGCAACATTTATTGCTTTCTGTTTTTCTGTTTGTTTTCCCCTCACCGGAACCCCTTATATAAAGGCCTTCCAGTGTTGGTGGTTTGTAGAAGTTTTTCAGACATTCACTCAATAATAAAATAGCTTTACAGTTTTCGTTCTTACCTCTTTAGTGATCCTCCTTTCTTTGCTCCTTTCTCTGTGTGTTGGTGCGATGCCATGGAAGACCACCAGATGAAGCTTCTCGGACGCGTCATATCACATCTCTTCTGAACAGTGAGAGACTTCCCGAGGAAGTCTTTTTCTTCCACGTCTCGGGTCAGAAGGCTTTTGGGCCTTTCCTTCTTATACTTCGGGCCTTTTTCAATAGATACATGGCAATGTGAGGAGGGGGCAACTTGGTGGTTGAGATTGGTTCTTTGGAAGCAGCCATGTCGGGTAAGGCATTTAAACCATACTCAACCCCACCACCAGGAGGAGCAACTACTCCATTGAAGGGTGCAGCCGCATATGGGAAACTTGACATGTTGTTAGCAAGTCCTCCGTTAGGGAGATTTAGACAATAGGGTGGTGGTGGGTCTGTCCCTGAGTGGTTTTGTCTCTAGAGACATTGCTGCTTGTTGTGTTTTCTTCCACTCTCCTGTAAACAGATTGGCTCAGCCTCCTCCTTCTGTAAACACTCGATTGTTCTCTATACTTCCTAGCCATTATAACGTGCCATTGATTCTTCACTGCATTATCTTATATCTTCAAAGAAAAGGCCTAGCAATCATAGCCCATTTGTCGCCATAAATCCTATTTGTATCTATTAGTTTTTCTTCCTCTTCTTCACTCAAGCTCTCTTATTTGATTATATTATGCATTCCTAAGATAGAAAAATTGAAATGTAATACAAATTCTAAAATATTATAGAAAAACTTATAAAAAAAGAAAATTAAGAAAATTCTACAAAAGTAAGAATCTACAACAGTCCACATAAATTGCGGCTAGCATGTTCTAAAATAATTTATGGATCTATAAACATCCATGTACTTTACCTTTTGAAGTAAGATAACATCTACCACAACTAAGATAACCACAACACTTATTTCAACTACTACTTCCACATTCCACTATCTCCACAATTTCTCTACCCATCAACTATTCCTTTCACAATCTCAAAATACTAAGAGTAGTATCAGAGCTACGTTCGATCTTCTACTAGATGTAGATAAAATTTTCAACTACTTCAAACAAAATTATAACTTCATTTTATACTACTTCCAAAACATTTTCTCAATCATGGCTACTACCAATCCAACATCATCAATTCTAATACCTATTTCCGCAGGAAAAAATAATAATTTTTGGAGTGTAAAAATGAAAACATTCTTCCACTCTCAAGATTTATGGGATATTATAAAAGAAAGATTTATTATTCTAGAAGACATCTCCACTCTTACTGCAGCTCAAAAGAAGGAGTTAAAGAAAACAAGTAGAAAGATTCAAAGACTTTATTACTCTTCAATAAGCTGTTGATGACACACTTTTTCTAATGATAGTTGGTGCCACAAGTGCAAAGCAAACTTAGAACATAATACAGAAGAGTTTTAAGTGATGAAGTATATAATGTTAAACTTCATTATCTAAGACGAGAATTTGAATTAATAAAAAGGAAAAAATTTAAGACCATTAAATACTACTATCATAGAATAAAAGAAATAGTTAGTCAGATCAAAGCTTATGAAAAAAATATTCTTGACAAAATTGTTGAAAAAATTTTAATTTTATTCTTTAAAAATATGATGCAATCGTAACTGCAATTAAACGAACAAAAGATTTGACTACATTATTAATAAAAGAAGAAAGGTTGCAAAGAAGAAAGGTTGCTCGTTTTTTGCAAGGAGGTGTGAGAAAGAAGAAGCACAGAAAGTGAAAAGAGTTTTCATACTTGTATTAAAAAAGACATCTTAGATTGGTTTCCTCGGTAATTGATCTAATATGTATACAGTAAATCGATTCTTTTCCTAACCGATTTAAAATATTTTTCAGTATTACAAAATTACCAACAGGTTGTAAATTTATTCGATTATGTTACATCCAATCTTATATATAATGTTCTAATATGACCATTTTCTACTAGTTGTAAATGATTAATTATAGTAGCAACATTTATAAAAGCATGTCAAGTACTTTAAATATAAAGAGGCATGAGCAAGAAGACTCAAACTAGTTTCGTAACGTTCCGTTCCACGGCCCCATTTTGTTGATGGGTGAGGGCAAGTGTATCGGTGAGTAATACCAGTGTTAGCAAAACTTGTCAAAACTTTGGAATTCCTTGGCATTGTCGGTTTCTACACATCGAATTTTAACACCTAATTGAGTTTCTGCAAGAATTTTGAAATGTAAAAAAGCAGAAAAAACTTGAGATTTAGAGTGGAGAAGAGATATCCACGTCTATTTTTAATAAGCATATAAAAAGGAAATGTAATACTTATTACCACTCATGGAACTAGCATGGGAGGGACCCCATATGTCTACGGGAACAAGCTCAAGAGGAAAAGTGTAAATAGAGATTATGCAGGAAAAGAAAACTTGGTGAATTTAAGATCTAGTGCAAGAATCACAAAAAGCAGTTAAATTGTCACTTTGTATTTTATAATGACTAAGAATTTTCTTTAAAATTTTATATGAAGTGTGACCTAATCTTGCATGCCATGTTCGTAGTGAGAGAGTTGTTAACGTTGGTTGTCTTGAAAAATCTCCTTAAGATGGCCTTGGAGCACAATCTCCTTGGTTACCTGATTTTTAACGTTACAAACATTAGGAAAGGACTAAAAGTAGATATGTTTATCCTTAGGAAATTGAGATGCACTTAAGAGGTTATTGGTCAATTGAGAACCGTGTAATAGATTCTTTAAATTGAAAAAAGAGGATTTAGGGAGAGAAATGAAAACAACATAACCATTATGAGCAATTTCCAAACCTTCACCGTTCCCTAAAGTATGTGTTTATTACCCGTGTAAGTGGATTTGGAAGAGTAGTTTGCATAATCATTCGTGACGTGATGCGGTGCGCCAGAATCGGGGTACCAAAAGGGGTCTATCATGTTCGAAGTAGAGGAGATGGAATCGTACTGTTCATCCACTGGCGGAAGAAGTTGCAAGTTGTGAACTTGTGGTTGAGGAGGGTGATATTCCTGATTGAACTTGTGCCAGCAATCAGAGCATTATGACCTAGTTTGAAACATATTTGGCACTGAATTTTGGTGGAAGAATTTGTGGTAGGCATGGAGGCAGCCACTGTGAACGATTGTTGGATCGTGATGAAGTTTGACGTCCATTTCAAAAGTCTTGATTGTTTCTTGATGTAGAGCGACCTACTCCGGAATGCATCTTTTCACGAGGATTGTTGTGCTTTGACCAAGAAAAAGAAAAAGTGGTTGAATGAACCTGAATGACAGAATCAGCAGACCTATGCTTTTCAAATCTTTCTTCTTGTGCAAGAAGGAGCGCTTCAATTTCCTCAACGGTGTAGAGATCCATGCAAGAAAGAATGGATGTTACAAACAGATAATCGAAGATCACTTCAATATGATCATCTTCAGAAATGGGAGCACTAATCACTGCTAACGAATCCAGAGCTTTTTTAATATCGAGAATGTAAGTGGCGATGGATCTATCGTGTTTGGAAGTTTTGAGTTGAATGTTCAACTTCTTGATTTTCATTCGCGACAGGGTTGCTTAATAGGTAGTGAGTTTGCGCCAAATAGCAGAGGCAGTGCGAAGCCCTACCATCTTGGTATGCATGGTAGAGGTCATAGACGCGAGAAGCCATGCGACAATGAGATTATCCTGCTGTAAGTAACGTTAAAAAGAAGGATTTTAATGATATTGATAGCTCATCTCCAGTGGGAAGAAAGAAACTTTGCAGGAACGTCGTTGCCATCAAGATATTTTTCAAGATCAAGGCCAGTGATGGTGGCTAAGACTTGTTGCCACACCAAAACATTCTCCTCGACAAGGTTAAGGGTGATAGAATGTGGAACATAGTTGGAAGAAGAAGCAAGAACAAGTGGTGAGGGTTGGGAAGATTCAAAGACAGCGAAAGCCATGGCAGAGAACTATGTCTTGATACCATGTTAGAGAAAACGAAGGAGAAAGACGTATTATTGTGTAAATCATGTTAAGCATTATTTCGTTAGGCGCAACCAACGTGTTTGTGAATGTTGTGTGTTTTAACTTTTTTTAGTGACTTTTATTTTCATAAAATGATGTGATTATATTTTGAATGTTGATATGTACTTTCTTAGACACTGTTCAAAATTTGTAATTATATATCTTAAATATTTGTCTGTCACTTTACTGTGTTATGTATGATTGCTTTTTTATGTGTGAATAAATGATGATATATAAATAAATTTATATAATATTTTAATAATTTTAAGATTTCGTCTAGGTTTATATATATATATTGAAAATATTTTGTTATCTGTATAATATTTTGAAAATTTCTGTATACCGGGGTGCGGTACCCATATGCATGCAGCGTAGCTAAAATGTGATGCGAAGTTAACAAGACACGTTCCTTGGTCTCATAGGGAAAAGATTCATTTATTCAAAAAGCATAGGAAGAAAAAAGACATGCAACTCAACATTAATTACATCAAAACACTAGATGATAACACAGACATGAAATGAAAACAATAGACGACAATATTTCCGTACCAGCACAGCATGCACACGTACTATTTCACTCGTCACCATGAGAAGAGGAGCAAGAAGGTATTAGCAAAGGTGAAAACAACAAGAAGTAAGCTTCAAAACCAAAATCCAGCAGAAACCTATGCTTGAGTCGGTGGTGCGTTGTGCCCTACACCAGGGCTATGACCGGGACTCGTTGGGCGGTAAGCATCACGAGGAGGATTATCACTCTCCTCATTGGTGGTGTACCAAGTAGGATGTTGTGGACTCCTAGGCATAGCATGTGGTTGAATGCGAATGTTCTTCCTTGCTGCTTCCAATAACGGAAACTCATGTTGCAGAATAAGGAAGAAAAGAAAGGTTAACATGATGGTTTTCTGTGCCATGAAGCTCACTGGCTAAGGATTTGATAACACTAAAATGGGATTCACAGGAGCACAAAACAAGCTCCTTCAACTGCACACTAACTATAGCTAGCTGCTTCCACTCACTGATGCGTTTCATCATCTAGCGTGAGAGATCTATTTAACGTGACTGCTTCGGCCCCGCGTGCGATCATATCCCAACAGACCGTGCAACTTGCACCATAAATGCGTTTAATGCACATGGGGATGTCTCTTAAAGATTATGAAAATGCAGATAAAAGAATATTTACAAAAGAAGTTAGTCCGATATTGGTTGGCTCTCTAATGATTTCTTAAAATAGCTATTCTCTGCAATTTGATTTAAGTTACTATATTAAATAAAGAGAATGTTTCTTCCACTAAGTAAACTGTGGATTCTGGATGCCGATACCTGGTTTTTGGTAATAGATTTTTCTTATATATAAGTGTATGGAGTGGATTGGTTGGGAATTAAATATTCTCATCATTTTTCTCGAAGTAGAAGTTACTTCACTCGTCTTTCGGTTCATACTGAGGACACTACAATCTGGGGACAATCATATTGGCTGCATTAATTTGTTTCAAACTTTTTTTGTTATGAAATAGTTGAAGTTATTGATTTGTCCTTGTATAGAATGAATGATGTCTCTGATATATGATGCATGGTTGTCCAAACTGCGTACTCACAGACAAAGTAGCTAATTACCAGAATTAAAATTTTGTTTAAGTGAGCCAACTCTCATTGACAGAAATTTTTGTAACCACTATCATGGACGTTATTCGTATAGTAATTATTTATTTTCCCTTCCATCAAGGTATCCGTACACATGTTACGAGAAGAAGAATGCCTTATTGTTAATACTAAGATTCTCTCTCTCATTAAAAGCTAAATTAATTTTATAAACAAAAGAAATTTCTTGAAATAGAACACAAAGGTACTCAAATCTATACATCAACTTGCAAATAGTTTTGAGTACATCACAGCAGATTTAAACACTAACTTTGAAAAGGAAAAGAAAAGTTGAGTTAAATTAAAGACAGCACCTCACCAAAATCGAGTTCAGGCGACTGATGATTTCAAATACATATTTTTTCTAAAAAGAATGTTATTTCTTGTAAGCCGCCAAGACCTCTTCAGAACGTGTATATGACACATATTAAAACTAAAAATGCTACTTTATTTTTCTCGAATAAGGAAACCACGACTTAAATAGTGTTGTTTAGCACATGTATTAATGAACCAAGTGTTCACCCAGCACCATTGCAGAACACCAAACAACAGTGGAAAAGAACAAACAAGTGATTAAAATCCTCAAATAGGGTAAAGCAGAATGTGCATACAATGTTATGGATTCTGTGAATTTTACATCATCAATTACGAGTTCAACAGGAGATATATGCTAACTAACATAACCTGTTTCAAGATTTCTGAAGGTTGTTTGCATTTCCAAAACACTGCAATCAAAATCCCATAGTACCATTTACTTGGTAACGGTTTTTGGATGTCGCCTAAAGTTACTTAATCTATAATGCGTTATTTATGTCTCAATTCACTTGTGTTATGTAGCAAACTGGAAGAGACCATAAACCAGTCTATTGTTTTCTTGCAAAGTGATTGCCAAAATAAGGAATGTGTTATAAATGGATTGGGAATTTGGAAGTAAAGTTCGATTCAAGCGCATTTTGAACATTTTCATCTATTAGAACTAAATCACAAAGGGACTATGCTAGGGGTACAAATTGCTAAAGTGTGAACCCTACGGAACCATAGCTGGGAATCATATTGTTTTTAGGAATGTAGTACCAGAACCTGAAGAGATATTTAATATGGTCCAATCATATGGTTAAAATATAAAAATACAAATGTCAAATTTTCTTTCTCTTATGGTGTCTTTGTCCTATACTTTGTTTAAGATTCATATCATAGAAACACATTACAAAATCTCTTCATATAATAGGAGTAATATGAAGATAATTGTATTCGATCTATAACTTAGACTTTGAGGTTTAGAATGGCAGGTTCCTTTGTTTAAAGGTATGGTCTTAACAAACACATTTTACAATGAAGTTCATGTTGCTGACTTTTTCTCAAGAGATTCATAAGAATATTTATTCTTACAAGTTTGCAAGAACTATGTACAAAGGTTGTTAGGGTTCCTATGTTGTGCCAGAAAACTAAATACAACAACAAAGTGAAGTAATAACCTATGAATTCATTATAACTAGCACTGAGTAGAGTTTTTTTTTTTAAAAAAGAAGATTAATATAATTTTGGTAAGTAATATTATTTGACACTTTTTTATTATGTACTGAAAAGAATATATAGTTATAGCACCTCCATAATCAATATATTTCTTTGTCGCTAAAAATTACTAAGAAATTTCAATAATTTAAACACTTTAAGAGAAGGAAATCAATTAACATTATTCTTTTTTGCTTTTATTGAAATTGAAGGTTTGACATCATTAGTCAGATAAGCTTTAAAAACTCATGCTAGTGTTGTGAATATGATTTAGTTTATCAATTATACATGTGAAGAAATAGGTAGAAATCGAGAGAGAGTTAAAAGGAATATATATATATATATATATATATATATATATATATATATATATATATATATATATATATATATATATATATATATATATATATATAACACGTTACATAGTGGGTAACTTTATTAGGTTCACTTGGATATGATTGTTAAAAGGAAAATACAAAACAAAACAAGTGTACAATTATTTATGATAAAACTTGAAAATCAATTTGACAACAGATTAAAAATCTTCAGAATGAATGGACTTAAATTTTCTGTGCATGAATTGTTCAACAACACAGGAATTGTTCACCAAACTTGTTAAACTAGTTGGGTTGAAACATAAATTAATTGGTTTGTGAAATAGGTTTTAAATTTGTCTCTAACATTAATTATCGAAGTTTTCGCTACCAAAAAATTTAGTGTTTACGTTAGTCTCTAATTCATTAGTGACCAATTTAGACAATATTCTTTTGATAGCTAAAATATTGATGGTTAATATTAGAGATTAATTTAGATTCTAATTCATGAAACAAATTATAATTTTTCATTCAAAATAGAGAATAGATACTAGTAATTTTTAGTCATATTAGTGTCTAAATTAGTCACTACTAATTATTTTTCTCTAAAATTTGTTGTTATTTAAGAATGTTTTTCGTAATATTACATTGTTTCATATACACACTAGTACAGAGAATAGAAATGGCATCGGTTAGATTCGTTTATACGCACCGGTTTTACAACCGGTGCATATAGAGGCGAGGTAGAAAAGTTCCGTTTATACGCACCGGTTTAGAACCGGGTCAAAAAGAGATTGATTTTTGTCTCGGTTATCTTTTGAACCGAGTTAGTATCTTAAAAAATTCAACAAAAAAAAATTTCAGAATCCATGTCTCAATCCTTTTCGGTCCTGAATCATTTTCTGGTCTTTCCTCAATCCTTTAACACAGAAGCCATGTCTCAATGCAGAATTCGAACTCAAGCAGCTATAATTCCAAAACAGAAACCAACTCCAAAAATCAGAATAAGATACATCACAGCATCACAGAGCAGATAAAACCATAAATCAGAGTAAGGATAGATAAAACCAGTATAACAAAAATGAAAGAAAATCTTCATTTGACGCTGCCATCGGCCCCCATTTCCCAGCTCCTTCCTTCTCCCCCATTTCCAGTACCATTTCCAGTACAAAGAAATCACCTTTTCAATTGGTAGAACCCAGCCTTCGAAGCGAAGCCGGACGGTCCCACAACGGCTTCATCCACGGTGATTGAGGGCTCGGAAGGGGGCTGAACGGGTGCTAGGCCAGCGGCTCCACCACTGGCACGGGCCGCACCAGGCGGTCCACGAAAAACACTAGATCTGAGATCGCGTCAGCTGGTGGAGTGAGATCGCGTCCGGTTGGGTGGCGATTGGTGGTGGGGTTGGGGTTGCGGGGTGGGAGGCACGACGGAGCGAGGGCCAGGGAGCGACGGAGCGAGGGCCAGGGAGCGGCGGAGCGAGAGCGAGGGAGCGGCGGAGCGAGAGCGAGGGAGTGGCGGAGTGAGAGCGAGGGAGTGGCGGAGCGAGAGCGAGGGCGTGAGAGATTGACGGAGCGAGAGCGAGGGCGTGAGAGATTGACGGAGCAAGAGCGAGGGCGTGAGAGATTGACGGAGCGAGAGAGCAAGGGAGGAGGGAGAGCGAGGGAGAGGGAGGGAGAGTGAGGGAGAGGGAGGGAGAGTGAGGCAGAGTGAGGCAGAACGGGTGAGAGGGAGGGAGAGTGAGGGAGAACGAGTGAGAGGGAGGGAGAGTGAGGGAGCGAGGCAGGGAGAGCGAGGCACTGTAAATGAGATCTGGAAAATGAATAGGTCTCGGTCCTCTGCTCGCCCGAAGCCATAAACGCGTATAGGTCTCGGTTCTACACCTGACCGAGGCCTATACCGAGGCCTATAGTTCTTAAAAAAAAAAAAAAAGAAATTTCAGAGACTGTCAGGGGGCAGGTGGGCTTTTAGGCTTCGGTCATTATTTTAACCGAGGTAATATGACTTATATGCTTCGGTTGATTTTGAACCGAGGCGTATAAGTTGGCTTAAATTGCAAAAATGCCACCGCATTTTAATAGACTTCGGTTGCACCTAAACCGAAGCATATAACGCGAGTTAAAAAGCAGTTTTTTTACTAGTGACAAAACCAAAATATTTTAATTATCGACCTAATTTGGTTTATTTTGTGTGTGGGTTAGGATATTTTAAAGTGCCTTTTATAATATATTCTTTGTGAAAGAAGATATATTATGATTTTTAAATTTTAAAAGAAGTTGTATATTTTGTAAAACTTCTTTATAAAAAAATTAAAATTGTTTTGGGCAAATTATTTTTATAAAGTCATAATATCAATATCAACAGTGAATAAAAAGAATCTACAAAGTATAAATAAAAATTAATTAAATATGTTTTTAGTTTATAAACTTCAGCATAAATTAAAAAAAAATTGTTAAAGTTTTTATACAATTTGATTTAGTTCTTAAATTTTAAAAACGAATAAATATAATTATTTTAATCTAATTACATTAAATTTTGTTGTGGTGTCAAACAAGTTGATATTGGAATAATTTACTTTGATACATTCCAACTTAAATGTTAGGCTAAAAGGTTGTTTAAGACGTTAAAAAACATAAAAAAAAATTAATTTCATTGGGTTACGAAGACTACATTGATTCATTTTCTAAGTTTTGAAAATCAAAATATATTAATTCACTTAAATATTAAGAACTATAAATATATTTAACTCCTAAAAATTACCAAAAGAAATCTCTATTTAGAATAAGGAATCATTAAAAAAAACAAATTATTAAATAAAATTAATTTAGAACCTAAAAATAATTTATTATTATATTGGCTAATTATATATTATTTTACAAAATTAAAAATTATTGATATAAAACAGTTTCTACTATTAGTAAAAATTTATAATTAGTATTTAAATTAGATTAACATTCTTTTCTTATTATTAGTCTCTATTATTATAAATTAATTTAAAATCTAATAATAATAAGAAACCAAATCTTAATAGTTAATATTAGACATCTACTTAGAGTCTGACTCATAAATTAATTATAAATTTTTATTAATAATACATACTATTTTAAATATCATTAATTTTCATTTATAAAGTAATGTATAACTATTATTGTTTTTATACTGAATTAGTTTCTATTTAATGGTTTTTTTAGTGTACTTATGAAGAAAATTTGGTCATTCTTTTATAAACAAATAACTATATTAAAAGAAACATTAGAATTTCCTAATCCACATATAATATATACAAAATATAATAGAAATTCCCACTGCAACTCTCCTGAACCTTGTCCTTTCTTACTTATAGACATGATCCAACACTTTCCTATCCATAAGCGATAATTATTTATTTCCAATTAAATGGTTAAATAATGAAAAAAAAAATATGAACTTTCCTCAATTATATTCTTGAAACTAATCAAAGTCAAAGAAGCAGAAATTGTGAAAACCAATAAAAGTTCGACAGCATTAGGAGCACAAACATATTCGAGGATTCATAGATAAGGCTTGAAGTAATGGTATTGGGTGAAGACCCAATGCATCAGACATATGCAGATGGAGAAAAGCAAAATCTTTCCACCATTTTCATAATTTATTGTACCTCCAAAGAAAATATATTGAATCTCAACAACATTACAAGCTTTGGTCAGTATGTCAAAGAAAAAGGTGTGTGAAAGATGAATGAATGACACTCTTGTGAATAAAGAAAACCACAACTTGCAACTTGAATATCTTGTGATGATGAATAATGATTATATTTCCACAACTTCCGATGAAGTTAAAGGAGCATTAGTCGTGCGTATTTTATGTTATATTTAATGATTATATTGGTGTGCTTTGTTACATACAAGTCATGCACTAAGGTTGGTCGAATGATATGTTGATAGTGGAACTCTATATATAAAACGAAAAAGAGAACCAACATTGTCTGCAGATATTTTCGACGATCTACGTGTGATTGAAGTGGTAAGCAAATGGTGCAAAAAACAAGGTACCTTATGTTCCTACCTGCAAGTAACAAAGGGTTAGGGCTTTATGTGCACTGCGTTCACAGAATGAAGTTTGGTGTGCATACCTTCAACCTACTATTTCATTCATTAGCATCACAAGAGAAGTGTCACTGAAAGAAAAATGGTTATTAATTATTCATCATAGACATCTTTTAATAAAGTAAAAAATTTCACAAGTGTTACTATTTATGTGTAAATCATGAATAAAACATAAACCAGGAAAGCATTTCAATTTCCATACTTGATCCCTCCAGCAGATTTTCATATGTTAACATATCTAACCATTTTTTTTCTTTTAGTTATTTAGACTTTCAACTTGAATAAATTTAGTACTTTGATTTTGTGTCAGATTAAGTCGAATGCAAATTTATAATTTACATCTGACTAAAACTACTTTAAATAATTTATAGTTTTTTTTTATATTTGAAACAGATAAATCTAAATTTGCAAAATGTGAAAGCAAACAAGCTATTATATATTATTGGTTTTTATACTAATTTCATGATTCAATTCAATAAAATATATATAGAGAGAGAGAGATTTGTTGAATTAGATCGCGTGTGTAATTTGCTGACAATAAAAATTCGTATTATTTTTGTTGTTGTTATTACATAATGCGAGTTAGTATTTTTTGTTGGTCTCATATAACATTTAGTCTTCAGACTTATGGTCGACTTGGCTAAAGATTGTATATTTTCTAATTTTATTATTTTAAATTAATTTTATATTTTCTAATTTTATTATTTTGAATTAAGAAGTATAGTGTATTGTATTTAAAGAAGAAGAAAAAAGTTATTTAATTGTAACTGATAAAATATTTACATGAAACTTAGGTAGGACGATCCACTATCTCCATTCTTTTTCCATAAAAGGCTATCTCCATTCTTATTCCTTAGTGTACAGGAACAGTTATATTCATTGAGGATAAAGACTTACTAAAAGGAATCAAAGTGAATAATCAATAAATTGAGATAAGTATTACAATTTCCTCTTAATGCTTTTGTAGGTATATACCTGAAATCCAGAATCATGGAGGTCATAAAGAATATCTTAACATTATTTGAAATAGTTTGAGTACTTAAAGTTAACTTCCATAAATATTAGGAACTAAAGTTGAATTTTACATATATAGAGGGAGAGAGATGGAATGACTTACTTTTAATCTAAGTTGTCAATAATTTTAAATTAATAACTCAGAATAATTAACAATAATGAGGTTCAATTTTTTTATATAACATTTCATATAGATGTGTGCATCATCAATAAGATAAAAAAGTTGAAAACATATTATTATCCATCCTTCTCATTGACATACTTCTTAGTTATAAAAAAAATGAAAAATAAAAAAGTCAGACCATGAAGAGAAATACATGAAACAATTTTCCTTCCTCTTACCTTCTATTTTTTTCGTGTTTTCATTTTTTTTCATTCACAATTTTTTTAAAATATATTTTGTTACTATTCTTTAATATATAAATAATTTAATTCATTCTAGAACTGAACAGTAATTTTTTTAGATATTACAAATGTAAATCACATAATTTATTCATACACAATAAAAAGTTTAAACCCTTTAGTTGTTCTTACGTGGGTTTTCCCATTTTGATCCCCTTCTTATTATAATATTCAATTAAGTCTTTATAAGTGTTAATTTGAACTAATTGAGTCTCCGTTAAATTTAGTTAACGGGGTTAAGTTTTTTGATAGGTGGAAGAATGACGTGTTAATTTTTTAAAACGTGTCATGTTTAGAGTTGAAACTTGGCATGGATTAGGCATTTGGCGATCTCTTTAGAGCTCCAGAAGACATAAACCTTGGACATGTCGGAGAAGCCCAATTCATGAACCTGGACCTGGGTGTCGAAGTGCGTTATCAGGAAGAAGACCAATTGCGCGATGAAGCGCTGATTTGAGGAACTGGATCTCCTCCTCGATGAGACAAGTGTCGAGGAGGAAGAGGAAAACGGGGGATGGGTTGAGGGAATTGGAGAGGGGGAGGATGTACTCGACAATGGTGTATTGGGGGTATAGTTCGACGGGGAAGTTGGTTTCTGAGATGGCGTGGTACTGAGGGGGGAAGTGATTGCACTGATAGCAGAAGGGGCAGATTCAGATCTTGGCAGTGAAGTCAACGCGGGCGAAGGGGTTGAGGGCGGAGGAGCAGGTCTTGCAGCGGAGAGGGGCGAACTAGAGGCAGGGGATGTTAGGGTGGGGGCAGATGAGGCGACAGTGGCTGCCAAAGGGATGATGCACTTGCTCGATTCCACCTTGGTGCGAGGCCTCACGTTCCACGTCATGCGCACTCCGTCCACTCCCTCGGGATCTGGGCCCGCCATCTCTGACATCCTTGATCACTCACCCGCTACGACACCGACAATTCTATTTCCCTAGGAAACAATTCTCTCTCTCCTTCAATTTTCAATTCTAATTACAATTAACAATCCCAATTTCACTCGCCCTGCTTTTCTCTCCATTCAACTCCTTTTCTCTGCATTCAACAACAACGAACCCTAAAGACTTTACACAAGGTTCACAATCACATTCGTCTCAGATTTTTAATCAAGAATGAAATCGAAATCCCATATTTAACTTCGTTGTACCCTAAATCCTATATTTCAGAAATCCAAATTATTCAAATTGAACAACTTGCCAAATGCCTAATCCATGCCACGTTTAGAAAAAATAACACGTCATTCTTCCACTTGTCAAAAAACTTAACCCCGTTAACTAAATTTAACGGCAGGGACTCAATTGATTCAAATTAACACTTATAAGGACTCAATTGGAGATTCTAATAAGAAGGGGATCAAAATGGGAAAACCCCACATAAATAGGGACAACTAAAGGGTGTAAACCATAATAAAATTATTTTTTTCTGGAAGTCTTCCTATTATGCCATGTTCTCTACATTCATGACATTTATTTATTTATTTTTACTTTATGACATTAAGTCAACTAGTATAAATATCAAAGTAGTATGACTACATTCAATTTTCTAATTTATGCACATTATAATCACCGGAAAATAATAATAACCTAATTACAAGAAAACGATATACGAGAATAATTCCTAAATAATAGAAAATCAATTGAGTTAATTACAAGAGAATAATACCCTTTCTATCGTATCTTTATAGTTAGAGAGGGAGGTTCATGAATGCTTAGATTAATATGAAAATCATAAAACAGAATCTAAGCCTTTGATAAATATACCAATTATTTTGTGGAGGAAAGGTACATGAAGAGTTTGTGCCTAATCGTGTGTTGTCTTTTTCTAACCAAAGTAAATATTCATTTCAACATTGTATGTTAATGTCACCCAAGATTACCATATAGATAAATGACACTAACATTATCGTAATAGACTAAAGTAGCTTGAAGAAGAGGAAAATAAAACTACAATAGGAGATTGCGGAGCCAACAAAATTTAGAAACAACATTGGCAACACATTTGTATTCAACCTTTGAAATAGAACGAGAGAAAGTGTGTTAACACTTTGAAAACCAGGAGATGAGATTGCCACCAAGAAACACATAGTAACCAGATGTGGAGCGTGGACATCTACCTTAATCAACATTAGTGTAAGAAATAAGTTTCTCAATAAAGATCGAATATAGGTGCAAACACTCTAAGGTACCCTGAACATAAAGTAGAATGTTTCAATACTAGCATGTGCTTAGTATAGGGGGCATGTATTTGAAGATAGACCTGTTGAACAACATGTGAAATGCGAGGATAGTGAAGGTGAAAGAAATTGGAAAAGGGAAAGAAAGAAAGAAGTAGTGAATGAGAGAACAAGATTGTATGTATTTTGAAATAGTAAATGAGGGTCTATTTATAGACCCTAAGAAAACCTTAAAATATGGAGAAAAAGCAAAACTTGGGGGACAAATTGGTAGTCTCGTGAGTTGACGTTCACAAAATCACAAAATTAACTACCGAGACTTTTGGTCACAAACCAAATAACAAATCATTGAGAATCTTGGCAGAAGATATGCATGATTTTGCAATATCATTTGACTTTTATAACCATCCCCCACCTCACATATTGCGAAAGACACTTGTGTGTGTTAGAGGTTTATCAATCACAATGCATCCCCACAATCCTTGTTGGTATCGTTGTTATGCATTCACTAGGTCATGCGCGTACTCGGTACTCATGAGTGTTCTAAAGATCATGACAAGATCTCATGTAGGTGATTTCATCAAGTATATGCTGCAAATCATACACCACTCGTAAGGAATATGAAAATCACTAAAACTTTGTTTAAACTAAAATTCTTACAACATATAGAATTTTAATTATAAGTGTAACCTCTCATAATGCAGTTTCTAGCACTTTCACACACACCACAAGAATGGACATAATTGATTAAATCAATTTAGCATTTTCATAACTAATAAGTGACTTATTTTTATCCATATGAACCTTATTCATGGGATCTCCAAAAAAACGTTGGGTTACCATCACTTGTTTATTTACAAGCGACTTAAGTCTCATTCCCCTTGATATTTCAAAGATCGTATTTCTTCCCAAGGGTATAGTCAGAGGGTTTGCTAGATTTTGTTTTGACTTCACATAATCAATTAAAAAATAGTTCCACTCTTTTGGCAGTTGCATCACCAAATTGTGTCTCAACTATATATGTATGTATTTTCCATTGTAATTCTTGTTTTTAACTATAGCTATTAACGATTAGCAATCATAGTATATTGACACCGATGGGGTTGGTTTCATTCCTAATGGAATGTTTGCTAAGAAGTTTTTCAACACTCACTCTCACTATCAATCATCTCAAGAGCAACAAACTTAGATATCATGTTAATCTTACAATAATTGTTTGCCTAATTGATTTCCATATAATCGCATCAACCCCAAGTGTGAATACATAACCATTAGTGGATTTTGTCTTATCTGAATCATAGATCTACTTAGCATCACTGTACCCTTCTAGTACAGTAGGAAATCCACTGTATTCAATGGCATAATCCATTGACCTTCTTAAGTATCTCATAAGCCTATCAAGTGCATCCTAATGTTCCTGATTTGGACTTTGAGTCTACCTACTCAACCTACCTACTACATAAAATTCAAACTTCTTAAGAAGTTTCTCAATGTATTGTTCTTAGGATAGTAATATATTATCTCTCTTTCGTATGATTCTAACACCTAAAATTATATTGGTTTCACTCATGTATTTCATTTCAAAGTTCGATCCTAGAAACAAATTAATTTTAGCAACAATCTTATTACATGTACCAAAAATTAACATGTCATCCACACACAAGCATATAACAACACAATCACCATTTCCAAATTTAGAGTACACACATTTATCAACGTCATTAGGTGAAAAATCATCACATAGCAATACATTATCAAGTTTTTCATGCCATTATTTTGGTGCTTAATTAAACCCATACAAAGATTTTAAAAGTTTGCATACTTTATTCTCTTGACCAAGTACAACACACCCTTCAGGTTGAGTCATATAAATTTCCTCCTCCAAAACACCATTCGAAAAGACAGTTTTAACATCTATTTGGTATATCACTAACTTATTGATAGTTGTTAAGACTAAAATACTCTAATAGAGGAAATCAAAGTCGTAGGGCTAAATGTGTCAAAATAATCTATGTTGAGTTTTTGAGTAAAACCTTTTGCTACTAATCTTGCCTTATATTTCTCTATAGTTCTAATAGCCTAATCACACTATTTTGCATCAAGAAAACTAATAGCTTCTACAAAGATATTTGGTTCATTATCGATTAGATAAAATATTACCAAAGAAGGTATCATTACTTTGTCTTTTACTTCTTCTTAAATCCTTACATAAGACATCATTATTATTATCATCAACAAGTTGAGACGTCTCACTAACCTTTAAAGGAAACACATGTTCAAAAAACTCAGCACTTTTCATCTCCATTATATAATTACTCTCAAGTATATCACTTTTAAAAACCAGAAACCTATAGACAACATTATGTTCAGCATAGCCTGAGAACATGCAATTAGAGGTTTTAGAGTATATTTCCTTATCTTAGGATCGGGTAACATGACCTTAGCTAGGCACTCCCACACTCTTAGATATTTAAGGTTAGGTTCATAGCCTATGCATAGCACATAGTGACTTTTACCAATTTTCTTATGAGGTATTCTATTTTATAAAAAACACGCAATGTTATTAGTAGCACTAGAACTAATAAGCATGACATTCATCATTTTCTTAAGACTTCTATTCTTTCTCTCGGCTACTCCATTAGACTTAGGTGAATATGTTGGGATTACTTCATGGATAATACCTTCTTTAACACAAAAGTCATTAAACAATACATATTCATCACCTATATTTGATTTAATTCTCTTAATTTTCTTATTTAATTGATTTTCTATTTCTGCTTTATAAGTTAAAAACACATCAAAAGCTTCATCTTTATGTTTGACTAAATACACTTTGGTGTATCTAAAATAATAATCTATAAAGGTTACAAAATAAATTTTATTGCCTCTAAACATGACTTGTTTTAAATTAGCTAGATTAGTATGAATTAACCCTAACAATTTCGTTTAACGATCTACGAGATAACAAGTTTTCTTAGTTATTTTAGATTTTACACATATATCACATTTACTACTTTGTTTATCATGCATATTAATTAATCCTAATCATTGTAGTTTCATAACATATGAAGAATTCACATATCCTAATCTAACATGCCACATATCATATGAATCAACAATATAAGCAGCAGAAGAAGATTCATTAATATTTTCAAAAGTGTTGAGTACAAAGAGACCTTGATCACAATATCTCTTCCCTACAAAAACATTGTTTTTTGTCATTACAATCTTGTCAGACTCGAATGACACTTTATCCCACACTTTTCCACTAGTGCTACAGAGATTAAATTAACTTTGATTGGTGATACATGAATCACATCACTCAAGGCCAGAGTTTTTTCATATGTGAGCATGAGAAGCACTTTCCCTTTTCCCTGAACATGAGTGGTCTTGGAATCACTAAGCTAGACGTGTTCTTCTCCATCCCCTACACTAGTGTAAGAAGTAAAGGCATTTTTGTTTGCACAGATATTCCTGGTACCACCATATTGTACCACTCACTTGCACATATTGGTCATTAGATTTACTTGAGAAACGATTGCAACAATAATGTCATCTCCTTTAGCTATATTTGCACTAGGAGGATTGTCGTTTCTTGCTCTACGTATGCATTGTGGTGCATGATGACCTGACTTTTCACATACGAAGCAATTTCCTTTTTTCTTAAAGGTAGGGTTAGATCTGTTAGGACAAAATTTTTGAAATTTATTTTTCCTATTGGAATCAGATTTATGTTCGTACCTTTTTGGAACAGGTTTGTCTTCTACCATATTTGTTTTTTGCAGACAAAGTTTTGGCCTTTATAGTAGCACACTCTTTCTTGTTGGTATCTTCAATATTATGTGAGCAATGAACTTTGAAAGTGACATTTCTTGAAAGTGACATATATCTGTCTGTACATGTATAAAATGGTTGACACACATTCTTGACAACGCTAAAAATTATGACCAGAGAAGGCCTCGATTTTTTATACATCTGGAAAAGGTTTCGCGAAGTTCGTCTAAGTTCCAGAAATAATATTCTAATTCTCAGGGATTGAGTTGTTGATGTCAGTTATAAGTCCTTAAGATTGTTGTAGAAAAACTAGCAAAATCACGAACAAAATTTTTCGAGACTTGTAGATCATTATCTTTAAAGACTTATCCGTGGTGTATACTAAGTCCCAAAATATAATAGAAACTTTAAAAAAAAATCGAAGATATTGAAACTAACAAAAACTTAAAAAGTGTAAAGTAAAATACCCATAATATAATAAGAAAGAAATTAAAAAAGAAAAAGAAAGAGAAAAAGTATAGAATGAGAGAACAAAGATTGTGTGTATTTTGGAAGAGTGAACCAGGATCTATTTTAGACCCTAAAAAGGCCTTAAAATATGGAGAAAATGTGAAACTTGGAACACAAGTTGGTAAGTTGGTAACTGGTAGTCTCCAGAGTTGACTAACAACGTTCACAAAATTACATAATTAACTATAATAAAATGTTTCTTTAATAATTTTTTTAACAATTTTACCACCGATGAGGTAACTTTTGATTAGTATGTATACAAACCAATAAAATAATGTGACATAATCTATTATAAATAAATGATTAAAAAAAGTCGTTAACATGTCATCTTCTTTAACTACAGAAACTTTTGGTCACAAACGAAATAACAAATCATCGAAATCTTGGGAGAACATATGCACGGTTTTTTGCAATATCATTCAACTTTTATAACATTACATAATACAAAACTATAGTGACGTGAAGCTTAATTACCAAAGGTCAAAAGATGATTCTCCACATCAAAACATGGGAAAGAAAACATAGAAAGAGACAAAGAACTTAATATATACTAAAATAATCAAACACTGATGGCGAGCAACTTTTCGAATACTGATCAAACGTAATCCCCCTCTAAAACACAATAAGAAACAACTAATAACATCACTCTAGATTATTTTCCCTTGGCGAAAACATTCTCTGCTATTTGGTTAATCAGCGCGAGAACAAACAGAGATGATCAAAGTGAAAGCAAGAAGAAAAAAAGCTTAAAGCCCGAAAGCCTTTTAAGCTAAAGATGATTTAATTGGTTTGTGGTGGTGTTTCATGCCCTACACCAGGGCTATGACCGGGACTGGTGGGGCGGTAGGCATCACTACCACCTCCAATGGTATCACTGTTTGGTTTATTCCAAAAAACTGAAGGAGCTTGTGGACTCCGAGGTATTGTTGGTGTTATCTGAATGTTGTTCCTTGACGCTTCAATTGAGTGAAAGTTGTGTTGCAGAATAAGGAAGACAAGAAAGGTTAACATGATGGTTTTTGGTGCCATGAAATGAAACTGAGTAGAACACAAGACAAGGTTACTGAGCTAAACCCTTACTAACTATAGCGCTATATATTGCTTCAAGAGAAACTTACTGAATGATCTGGAGGAGCGAGATGAGAGTGGTATTTAACAAGACTTCCTACTCCTATAGGGCTTGCAACTTGAAGCATTAACTATGGTTTTATGCACATGAAGATGTCCTGTAAATACTATTGGAAATGCAGGAACATATACAGAAGAGTAAGCATTAATGGGAATATATCCAAAAGAAGTTAGTTCAGCATTACCTGAATCCTGATATCCCAAAATAGCTAATTTCTGCAACATGATAGAAATGTTAATTAACAAAATGGTTCTTCCACTAAGTAAAGTATGGATTACCTGATACATACATCTTCTATCTCATCCCCCGGTTTTCTTCGTTTTCATTCTCTAACTTGAGCACGAGATGGAAATTGGTAGAGTGTTGCGAATTAAATATTGCTCTCAATTTGCTTGAAGTGCAGGCTAGGTCACTCCATTTTGGTTGTTGTTCAGAATGATAAAGTAAATAAGCAGAAGATCAGATATTGGAACAAGAGTAATGATGAATATCGCGAGTAGGTCGAGCACTCCAAAATGTAATTAAATTATATGTAAATATGACGAATTTCACCTTATATTAAAAATGAATATACGACAGTATATAACTTTTAATGTAATTTACAATAATTATTTGTTAAATAAATTAAATATTTGAATCATAACTGAATGAATTATTGTGATTCAAATCTAATTTAATTTTATAAAATCGATAAAAGCAGCTTCCTCTTTTACATATTATAATCACATCGAAAAATAAATATCTAGATATAAAATTAGATAATAAGAACTTGATTAGGATAAATTTTATTAATGGAAAAATAAAAAGAAATTGCCAACAAAATAACAATTATTGATAAGTTTTACTAACAAAAGAAACAATTCACAGTTGATAAATTTTATCGATAAATTTAAGATTCTAATTATCGACAGATTTACATTTTAATTATCAATAGGTTTAGGATTTTAAAGATTGATATTTTTATTGATAATAAATTCCTCAATAAAATATGTAAGTAAACTTTAGTAAAATAATAGAAATTTTATTATCTATAAGTAAATTTAATTGATACGTATTTGTAAATGAACTTTAAAATTTCTAATTTAATATTAATCATGTCATTGTAAAATTTGTTAGTAAATCTATTAGTAGTTGAATTAATTGAAAATTTGTTGAAAAACTTTTCACTAGATAAGTTTGTGAAATTTCGTTGAAAATTTTGTTGGAAATTCGTAAATAAAAATGCATATTAATTTTCTAGTCAAATATGATTAAATATGATTTATAAATTAAATGAATATGAGTAAGAAGAAGAGAAGGAGAAAGGGAAGAAATAAAAGAAGAAGAAGAAAGAAAAGGATAAAAAGGATAAGGAGGGAGAATCATAGGATGTGAACGTAACAACCACTTAACAATGATGATGACAAAAGGTGACAAATGAACAAGATAAAGATTAAAAAAATATAAAGAAAAAGAAAATAAAAAAGAAATGAGGAAGAATAAGAAAAATATCAAATCATTTGTGAATGAATTTTATTAGTGAAAAAGAAATTCTCCAAACTCAACCATAATTATTAATAAATATTTATTGATAATTAATTACAGATGAATTTAGATCACGAGTGATTACCAATCAATAATTACTAATATGTCATAGTTAATTATCAACAAATTTTTTATTTATCAAAAAACTTTACTAACAAGTATTTTATTAATAAATTGTTTGTTATTAATAAATCATCAATTTTCTTTCATTGACAAATTTTATCCATTAGTAAATATTATCTTTCTTAATGAAAATAATACATTAAAAAAATTAAAACACATAAATAAAATCCAAAACCATAAAAATAATTTTTTTTCAAGGATTGAAAGTAAAATAAAATAATAAAATCCAATTATACAATTCAATTAATATGAGAGTGAAAATAAATTATATTGACTTGGGAGTTTGACTTTCAAAGAATTTTGTTGAGTTGTGAATGAAATATTTATATAACATCTTATTTGAAAGAGTGTATTGAATAGATAAATTTAATAATATATATTAAATAAATTTAATAATATACATTAAATTAATATGTTCATAAATTTGTTTATATTTTTTACGAGTTTATTTTACATATTTTTTATATTCTTATAAAATATATTATTGTATATATTTTATCTTTTATATTTTACAATATATTAATTTTTAAAACCTATAAATAGTTTTTATATTACTTCTATTTAAAATTTAATTATGAATTTAAATATATTTATTATTTATTTCTTCAATTTTTAAATATATTCTATCAACATCAACTCATCCATAGATAGTGTTTAAAACAAATTTATAATACCCTTATGGTAACACATTCCAATCAATTTGGGCCATTACATAACAGAGGCCCATTTCTATGCACGTGCATGTATCGATTGGCATCACACTTCACTCTGCTCACCAAAGTCTGCAGCTTCTCTGTTACACAATTACACAACACAAACTCAACTTTCTTCCTTACTCGCGAGTCACTGAACACTGCACTCAACCAATCCAAAACACTCTCCAAACAAAACCCCACACCATTCCCTTCTTCACAAAGAATCTCGAATTCCCATTTTTCTATCCACTCCTTTCAATTTCCTTCGTCAACCCAAGCCACTGCTTCCACCGTTTCAACGCAAAATTCAAGCATTCTTGAAGAGCCCTTCCGATGCGCCTCACCGGACCCATTGATCCATGAATCGTAAAATGGAGGCAGTGGCTGAAAACCCCGCAAGGTCGACGGGGTTAAAGTACGCATCCATAAACCCTAACAAACCTCAACCATCCCCAATTCCCAAACCCAACCAATTTCCCTCCCACCTCGACGCGCCCAACGTCTCGTCTTCCGCTCGTACCCTTTGTGACATCCTCACACGCGCCTCCCCTCACGACATCGAAACCGCCCTCTCCTCCTCGGGAATCGATCCCGAGGAGGACCTCGTCAAAGAGGTCCTCAAACTCTCTTACAACTACCCTTCCTCCGCCGTCAAGTTCTTCCGGTGGGCCGGGCGAGGCAAAAAGCACCCGGCTCATACCTGGAACTTGATGGTCGACCTGCTGGGTAAAAACCAGCTTTTCGAGCCCATGTGGGATGCCGTCAGGTCTATGAAACAGGAAGAGAAACTTTCTCTCTCCACCTTCGCTTCCGTCTTCCATAGCTACTCCGCTGCCGGTAGGTTTAACGAGGCCGTCATGAGCTTCGACGTCATGGACAGGTACGGCGTCAAGCAGGACGTGGTGGCCGTTAACTCGCTCCTCAGCGCCATTTGCTGCGAGGTCAACCAAACATCCGTGGGCGTCGAGTTTCTCGAGAGCATCAAGGCGAAGGTGTCGCCTGACGGCGACACCTTTGCCATTCTTCTCGAAGGGTGGCAAAAGGAAGGCAATGCTGCTAAAGCTAAGATCACGTTTGGTGATATGGTGGCTCAAATTGGCTGGAACAAGGACAATGTTGCTGCCTACGACGCGTTTTTGATGACCCTCTTTAGCGCTGACCTCATGGATGATGTTGTCAGGTTCCTTCAGGCTATGAAGGACCATGGTTGCTTCCCAGGTTTGAAATTCTTTACCAACGCGCTTGACGCTCTTGTCAAGCGAAACGACGCCCATCACGCTATCCCTATGTGGGATGTGATGGTCAGTGGCGAGTTAGTGCCTAATTTGATCATGTATAATGCCATGATTGGGTTGCTCTGCAACAATGTTGCTATTGATCACGCCATTCGCCTGCTCGATGAGATGGCTTTCCATGGCGCTTTTCCGGACTCCCTTACCTACAACATGATCTTTGAGTGCTTGGTGAAGAACAAGAAGGCGCGTGAGACGGGGAGGTTCTTCGCCGAGATGATCAAGAATGAGTGGCCCCCTACCGGCCCTAACTGCGCTGCCGCCATTGCAATGTTGTTTGAATGTGATGATCCCGAAACAGCGCATGAAATTTGGAGTTATGTTGTTGAGAATCATGTCAAGCCGCTTGATGAGAGTGCGAATGCCATGCTAGTTGGACTTTGTAACTTGAGTAGATTCTCGGAGGTTAAGAGGTTGGCTGAGGATGTGCTTTATAGAAGGATCAAGGTGTATGAATCTACAATGACTTTCCTGAAGGATGCCTTCTATAAAGAAGGTAGAAGTGCAAGAGACAAATATGATAGTATTTTTAGGAAGTGGAAAGCTCATGTCCAGTTGTAATCTAAAAATTAGTTGCTTTTCAACCTTTGTTGCCAAAGACAGGCAGGTTATGCTTGTTCTTGACTGTCTTTGATGGCTAAAGTGGTGTTCTGCAACTATTATCATATTCACTCCATGATTGCCTTTCCCTGTGATAATCTTTGTGGTAGTAGTTATATTTCTTGGCTAATTCCTTTTCTTCCACTTATTTTAAATATCTGTTTTTGAGCTTGTCATACTGCAGTTTAGGATCAACTTATTAATAAATCATGAACCATCGGCGGTTTGCATGCAAATTTCTAGAGTTAGTTTTCATGACGGGGTGCTCATAATATATAATATTTGGTAGAACTTAAATGCTCTCTGTAAATATTTTCACTTGGCTTGCCTCTCCATGTTTTGGTTCACATTTGTGGTGCAGGCTGTTCTTGTTGGCCTTTTCATTAAAATCATGCATCTTATGACAAAGTTTCACATTGAGTTTCCTTGTTTCATGTTTCTACATGGTTATTTTACTATCTATGTATTTGCATGTCAATTTTCTGTCATCACATTAGAGGCCTTAAAGCTTATGGATTGTTACCCTGTGGGAGATGGGGAAGAGGAGCAAAAGTTCTCCACAGTATAGAGATATGGGAACAGGGATCATAAACCTCACTTGGCAAGTCTCCAAATATTTTAAAAAACAAGATCATCCGTACTCTTATTTCTGTTTATATCCATATATAATTGACAAGTTATCTTTTCTCTTGATATTGAGTGTATAATGTGGTTTTTGATAATTTATGATTATAATTTATTTTCTAATGTTGGAGATTCGCTCACTTAGATAGACATTCCTTATCCTACTAAATGAAGTCAGTGGTATGGATTCACATGTTCTTACTGGGTTGGTAAAGGCCAAATTCTCAGGAATGTTGGTCATCATGGGGCTGCTCTTGACAATTTTATCAATGTTTTATTTTGGTCTTTCTCTCTCTCTTTTCATCACCAAAGACCATGCAACTATTCCTTAGTGGTGTTGCCAGTGACATTTTTCCCATATTCAAACTACCTTATTTGAATTTTTATCATCCTTTTCTCAATTGGTACCACACCAATAAATCCTTGTATTATTAATTAATCGTTTTGTATGTTGTCCTTTCTTGTGTGACCACTCTCATTTATCGTAAAATTTTATTGCTGCTTCCCCATATTTTTCTTTCGGTGTCCCCTTTACTTCAACATTCACAAACATTCTTCGTACATGCATAAGTAAAGATTGTGAGAAACCACTTTGGTTGGCACAAGTGGTAGTGACTCGTGTCCTTTAACCAAGTGATTCAGGGTTCAAATCCTAGTGATACCACTTTTCGTATGGAATAAATCATGTTTGGAGGGAAATACCCACCTTGTATGCACTTAAGGTCCCAATGATAGTCATTGTTTACGGTGATGAATTAATCCGTACCACTTTTACCATTTTATTGTTTTTTCTTATTCAGTTCTTTCAAAGGTTTGTATGGAAGTCGAACTGTGGGTATGTTCAGTTGCAAAACAAGCTGCTCCTGTCCTGCCCAAACCCCCTTCCTTTGCTATAGAATAATCATGCATAGAATAATCATGGGATATTCTCTTTTTCACTTCCTGCATAGGCTAATCTCATTCCTTTCTCTAGGCATGGCTTATCAATAAAGAACCCTGCAAACGACTGTTGTTTCCTTTACATTAAAAAGTTCTTCCTTTTTATACTAGTGTTGTGGAATGTAATTGCATTCTATGTCAATACAACAGCTACAAAACTTGTTCCTACTAGGCGTGGTTGGCTACATAAATCAAGAAAATTAATCTATAGAAAAAACTATTGATTTCGATGTATTAAATAGTTTTTATAGATTTTCTCAGTCCCTTCTTTAATCTGTTAGATATTTGCTTGTATATGCTTAAATTTAACACTCAATTTTTGGTCTTGGAGACAGGCATGTTTTGGTTGTTCTTGAAAGTCTCAGTTAGCTTTACCTTTCTTTCGAGCAGTGTCCTATGAGTTTCACTGTTTTCACTCCATGGTAGCCTTTCCTTGTGGATAATTAGTTGTCTATGCTGTCTTTCTGTATAATTCCTTTTATTCTCCTTGTATTAAAATGATTATGATAATATTAGGCTGATCACACTCGGCTACCTACGATGAACCAAGGGGTTCGTGAATTATATGGGATTTGGGGCTGTTTTTTCTAAATTAAGAAGTCATGATAGAATAATCATAATCATTATAAAAAATTATTATTATGACTTCCATGTAACTATTTGCGTTTGACTATCGGTTTATGATTGTCAACCCAGTCCTAGCATTTTCTCTTCAATTTGTTTTTCGTATTTTTTGTAGGAGGGCAGTTTTCGTGGGCTTTCATGAAAGTTGCGCATGCTTGCTTAGAGCAAACCTGCAGAATAAGTTTCCTTACGTGGACATTTATCATCAGTGCTTTGATGCAAGTGCCTCGTGCTTATACTCTATTAGATTTTTGTGCATATGTTATTCATAGCATTGCCTTGTTGGTGTAAGTGGGGATTCATGGTACTAGAATTGTGGTCGCAAGATCAAAGTTTTCATGGTTTCTACAACTGTGTTGACTGTTGGGAATCCAAGTGTGAGTTTAAGTCCCACATTGGAGAGAAATGAGAAAGTAGAGTGGTTTATAAGTGGGATGACACATTAACTTATTGCCTTAAGGTTTTGGGTGAAGAGTGGTGTCAATCTCTTATAAGGTTGGACTCACATCTCATTGCTCATTGACTTTCCGGTCAAAAACCTCCCCCTTGATACTCCTAACATCGACAACCGGAATCTAAAACACTCGGACCACAAAGACCCGAAGTGGAGGGAGTTGAATGATAAAATTATCTTAGGGGTGGTATGAGCCATTACGATGGTTTTCATTTTTTATTTTTTTCTTGGCTGTTTCATGCAATTAAATTGTTTCAAATATGATTTTTTAAAAGAATTCTCTGAACATTGTTAGTTGGTCATGGGGTTTTCTACTTTTGAGGCCGTTTGATTGACAATTCCAAAGAGATACACCTTGCTCAACTATTCTTTTTACAGTATGTGCATCATTGAAGGATTTTCTGTAGTCATGTGATAGTTAACTATTGGGTATATTTATTTGGATCATAATCTGCCCTCTTCCCCTCCTCCTCCTGGGCTCTCATTCACAGAATCTAGGTACTTCTGAATCAAAATTCATGGATTATTCCCTCACTCGTCCTCTTTTGCTATTTCTCATTCCTTGTTCTAGCGATGGCTTGATCATCAAAGAACCCAGGGAAACCTCTGTTCTTCCTTTTAATTAATATGTTCATCCTTTTTATTCTAGGTTTTGAGGAATGAGATTGTATTCTATGCCAATGAGGTGACAAGATTGTGGATCTTCATAGAGGGATATTGTGCATATTGCTGAGTGCTAACATCCTATATTCATTTTTTAGTCCACTTCCTCCGTATTTTTACTTTGCTTGGTTCATTCATCTCCCAAATATACCGTAATGCTTAGAAAAGGCTGATATGTTTGATGCAAATTGTCCATAGATTTGGTAAAATTGAGGGAGATATTTTAGAATTTAATGTGATTGAAATTTACTCCTTTATTGAAAGAAGGTCCATATAGTTAAACCAAATAATTCTGGGATCTCGGAATTCATAAACACTCTTGACTCATCTAATGTAGAGCGTGCTAGTAACCTGCTACAAATTGAGAGTATATTGTGTTGATAATTTCTTTTATGATTACTGTCTGCAATCTATGGTTCATCTTTTCCTCACATTTAGCTCATTTACTGTATGGACAGAAGGGGATATATGTTATTGGTCTTTATTGTTTTTTGGATGGGAAAAGATTTGTGAAAGGGAAGACTATAATTTCTAGGCCAGGGCTTGCCACAAGATTTAGCATGGGCGTCTGCTGCCCACTTATAAATAGCTGACCAAGATGGATGGTTATCAAACATAAGCTGTTCAGGAAAGTGTCCCCGGATCCTTACCAACACCTGGTGGTGAGTGCTTCTGTTTATTACTTTCACTTGTACTTACAGATGTTCCTTGTCACATGGTGACATGTAAACTTTGTATAAATATTATATATATGCTTTAAAAATTATTACAAACGGTTGAAGCATAGCTCAAACTTAAATCAATTGTTATTCTGGTATATTTTTGTTTGCATTAGTAGAGATATCAATTATTAGCAAAACGAAGCACAGCTTAAGATGATAATTGTATTCGTTATACCTAACAGAAGCACTTCTTTAATACAGAGAACTGTGTAAATAATTTATATATTTACTATTGTTACCAACTATAGGATGTTATTGGTTGTTAGGATAACAGTTTACCATTAAAAGAAGGTTATTGCATTTTGCTAAAAAAGAAATAGTTATCGCATTTGATTGTTGTTGTTTTGATGCATAATCTCTACTTTTAAGACCGCTTGTTCTGTTTGAAAAATTGTTTAGTTTTTCTTCTAAATATGTGAGAAACATGTATCATTCGAAAGACCTTGTACTTTTTACGACTGGGTATAAAATAACCATCCGCCAACAATTAATTGTTGGATTCTTGTGGCTTGACGACATGTTAATGTCGATCTTTCTATGTCATAAAATAAGGTGTCAAAACTGAATCAGTTGAATTAAAAATAGGTTAACTTAATCTCATTTACTTTTTGGTGAGATTCACTATAAATCCGTGGGTGAGGTGGGTTAGATAATTGACTTAGTTAAAGTTTTTATATATATTTTTAATTTATTTTATATATTTAATGAAACACTTTCAAAATAGATTGATTCACTCATCTATTTATAGCATTATAATAAAAGTATTATTTATTTCATTATTATGAAAATAATAAGTGAAAATAAAAATATTAACTTATGTAATTAGAAAATAAAATAAATTAAGCAATTAACTCATTTGAATAATATTTTATTTTTTAAAAAGATTACATAATTACATTGTCAATTACATAATTAGAAGTAGTTAACAATTACAAATTATAATAAAAGGTGATGAGGTTTTTGCTGGCAGGTTATGAGTTCACCATTTTAACACTTCTAATCATACATAAATAAACATGCTTTCTCTGTTACAATAAGAAAAATATTGATAGGAAAGTAGCATTAATCAAATTGTGGTAAATCCCAAAAGATGGATATAAGATAGCCATTATAAATGGCTTGTTATGCATCAAAGTGATATGAATGAAGTCCTTCAGGGTTTATTTCTTATCATATCACAGATCTTTTATGTTCTTTGTAGGTGCCGTTTTCGTTTACATTTATTGAAATTGATAAATTTAAAAAAAAGTTATATAAATGATAAAGTCTTCTCATCCTTAAATATTGAGTTCACATCCCATTTCTTTTGTTGTACCTTTTTTAGAAAATGATATCTTTAAGAGTAAAATGTTGTCGTTGTAATTTATACACAATAAAAATAAATTTTCTTTGCATGAAGGGGTATAAATAAAGCAAACGCGAATTCCTTTTAGACATGTTAAAGTGGGCTAAATCTACTTGTATAGATTGTTTTATTATGATTTGAGTTAAAAATCAGTTAATAAATATATTAATAAATTAAAAAAATTAATTCACTTTATTATGTTTTATTTTTAATTTATTTTATATATTTATGGAGTGCAATCGAAGTAAATATACTTGACCCATTATTTTATAACAGTGTAATCAAAGTATTCAACTATATTATTATAAAAATAATTATTGAAATTAAAATATGAAATTATTTGGTAAACAAATAAATTAAACATTCAAATTATTTATTGAATAAACTCTAATATTTGAAAAAATTCATTCTCAAACTATATTTTATATATTAAATAATCATAACAATAAAACTTATAAAAATGATAAAAATATAATAAAGGATTGTTAACCGTGAATTAAATTAAAAATGATAAAAATATCGTATCTACATATAAAAAATCGCGATAAATAATTGATATTTGTAAATGATAAATATCCATATGTAACAAATATTTTAATATTCGTTTAATATAAAAAAATAAGAAATGATAATATTAAATAATATAAAAATTTTGTGTGTAGAAAATAATAATTTCTCAAACAAACAAGTTTATTTAGTTAAAAGATATTAAAATGGTTAAAGAACTTGTTAGATTCACCCTTAGTGTGAAATTGATGCATGTTTGGAGGTGGACAAACAAAGGAGAGAATTTGGTCTGTACAAAACAGTAGAAAAGAATAATCGGGTAGGATTTAGCACTGCAAGTTTGGTATTTTCACCTTTTTGAAAACCAAATAGCAGCTATGATTCATAGTGGTGGAGAAGCTTATGCCATAAATGCACTAGATCTAATGCTTTCAAGGGAGGAAAAGAAGATACCAACCTTGAATCAAAATAGAGTTAAAACAACTATAATCTACTTCTTCACTCACTGCAGCAAAAACCATTTTTAGTCCTTCGTCTGTTCATGCTGTTTCTCCATGGCCAAAACCATGCCGAAGTTCAAGGGGAAACTGGTGATGGGTGCAAACGGGCGGACCAACCCTTTGGTGTGGCTGGTGGCGATTATCTGCACCGTGATAGCAGTGGCAGTGGTAGTTGTAGGCATTGCAGTGTTCATTGGGTACATGGTGATCCACCCCAGAGTGCCTGTGATAAGTGTGAACAATGCTCACCTTGACCTTCTTAGAAATGACTATGCCGGTTTGCTCCAAACCCAACTCACCATTGTTGTGACTGCAAAGAATGGGAATGCCAGGGCTCATGCAAGCTTCTCTGACATCACCTTCAACATCAGCTACCAAGGGCAGGACATAGCTGTGCTTGTTGCAGACCCTTTTGAGGTGCCAAAGAACAGCTCAAAGGACCTCAGCTACGTTGTTCAGTCATCATCCATACCCTTGAGTCCTGATCAGATGGAGCAAGTGGGTGATGCGTGGAAAAAGAATGAGATTGAGTTTGATTTCACAGGGGCTGCAAGAACACAGTGGAAGGTAGGACCTTTAGGCTCTGTTAAGTACTTGTGCCATCTAGATTGTGACCTCAAGTTCCGACCTTTGAATGGGACTTACATACCCTCCCGCTGCACCTCCAAATCTCATTGATTCTTAGTTACTGCTTTTTCATATTTCCTTCACTTTCTTAGCAATAAATCTAGATTTTTCAGCTAATGAAATTCTTAATATTTTGACTCTTGGTTTTTGCAGATGCTTTACTCAGTATGCATCTGTATTGATACTGTTTAGAAAACTTAGTTCACTGAATTAAATCAATCATATGTGTATAGATATAGAACATGTTTATCAAATTTACTTTGGTTTTGTTGTTTTTCTTTGTTGGTTCATCCCTCACAGAACGGGAAAGTAGAGATGATTTGCAGAATGCACAGATTTTGGATTTAATTATACCTTTGTTTAGGTTTATACGTGCTGATTTCAAGCAAATATTATAGATGGAAATTGAAATCATCGTCAAGAAAGAGAATGGAAGAAACTAGAAAAAAAGAAACATCCAATATAAAAGTTGTTGAATAGTTTAAATATTTATTTTTTCTTTTGTCCCTTTTCTAAGGAAGCCTTTCCCTCGAGCCTTGTATGTTCTACACATTTGAGACGGTCTTAGTTGTTAAGTTTCTACGTATTGCTCCTCTCGTTATACTTTTTAGTTTTTATATAAAATGCTACAATTTGTGTAACACACTGTCAAGTGTCAGGGTCACATCCCAAGAAAACCTTACCCAATACCAGTTTAAAGCTACCAGAATATTCAATTACTAGTGCATAATGACCAAAAAAGTAATAAAAAGAGCAATAAATCTTTTTATTAGAGGTTAATGCGCATTATTGAATAAAATAACGTGTCATTTTTATGATTTTTTTTAATAGTTGTCTTAAGTTAGTTTAATGTAATTATTGACCTAAACAATTTCGCAATGTTATTCAAAAAGTAATTTATATTAACATTGTGTAGAAAATTTAATTTCTATTAGTTGATAAATAATTTTATGGACCTCAATCAAAATGTTTGTGAAATTATTTAAGAAGTGACCGTATCGATGGTGGTTGAGAAAACTCTTATTAATGATAATCTAGAAATAATTTTGATTTAAGTTCTAATCAATATTGATTTAAGACAATTGCGATGGACATCAATTAATATAATGTATTGATGTTAAGTTGGAAAAAAATTGCATTTGACATTATTCAGAATCATTGTTAATGTTGATAAGAAAACCGTCCTAATTAATATCCGTTGAGAAATAATAACACTAACCTGTATCTGCCAAAAAAGAAAATATTGTTATAATGATTGAAAAATAACTACGAAACTTTCATGAAAAATGCACATTCGATCAATACTGCTTTCATCTTGACCAAGTAGATACCATCTTAATAGAAGTTGAGTTGATAATATCTTGAGTAAGACTAAAATTAATAGAAGATATGAAAAAAATATATATTAATTTCAAAGAAAACTGAAGAATTTCAAATTCTTAACTTTTAAACAAAATTAAAAATTTTCTAATTCTAAATAATTAGTTATAAGGAGTTGGAAAAAGAAATAAAAAAACTTTTCCAAAGATATGATAAAAAAATGAAATCTATTTGTGATATATAATTATTATTATTACTTTTTAAAAAATCTTGATATCATTATATCATTTTTGTTATTCCTTTTCATTTTTTCATACTGTATTCCTATGAAATATTATAACTTTTCATTTAATTCTTTTATTTGTGGAATCATTGTTAATTTTATCTGTTTTTAATACAATTGTTTTAAATTATTAAAAGAATTTTACCGACAAAAATAATTTGTTATAAATTTAAATTATCATCAAATTTTATTATTGATGAATTTTAAAATTTTAATTATCGATAAATTTATTATTAATAAAAAAAATTTGTGAATCTATTGACAATACATATTTCATTTATTCGACGTATTTTTCTGTCGATAAATTAAATATATATTACTAATGCACAATTCTGCAAAGAAAAAATGACAAATTTCTTATCCAAATCTTATTTTCAATGTTTAAACTCTTTCTTTCATCTTTTTCCATGAACAATCTACCACCATTGGGAGTTTAAGATCTTTAGATACATCGAATTCAAGTATGTTTATCTTCATTTCTACTTTCACACCTGAACCACAAACACTGACGAAGAAAGAAACTAAATAGGAAAGTATTGATCCAATGAATAATATATTGTTTCTCGATGAAGAAAGGGTCACTTCTTGCCCTCCATATATAAAGTGGTGTTTTATTCTACTCAATCTCTTCTTATTCTCTTTTCTAAAATTGTAGTTCCTCTTTAACTCATTGTATGTCTTAGTTTCTCTCATTTGAATTCCTTGTAAGAGTCATTTTCTAATAAAATAAGTGTATAACTTGACGATAAGGTGAATAGTATTTCAATGTGAGTCACGAAGACATGTTGGATGAGACATTAATAATTATGATGAAATAAAAAATAATAATACACAAAAATATTACTTTTGATTAGACATGTACTTAGTTCTAAATCAAAACCATGTAAATTACTTTCTAAAATAGTTAAACATTTTCAAAAGATAATAACTTTTAAAAAAACTAAAAGAAGTCTCATTCAATATTTAGCAAAATGAAAGATCACATCTCAGTGGTATACCTTTGAATTTCTTGCAGTGACGTAGGGAGGAAAACACAACTAATGATATCTTCCAATGCATGGTATTATTTATTGGATTAATATAATACTATGCAAGATGAAGCTACAAGATAGCAAGATTATGATTAGAAAAACATCTTGGAAAATTAAGTTACTTGTTAGGAAAATCATCATCGGTGCATCAAATATCTTCAATGCTGAAGTTTTGTAGTTTGACATCTATCCCGAAGAATAAAAAGCCTAGGTATGAAATTGTGTTGTATTTTTATTACCATAGCTCTCACCTATTTTTCTTTATATTGTTATTCAATTGTTCTTGTTTTGATTAGAATTAAACATGATTCACTTTCCTCTCCAAGTAGTTTCTAATTTTACATTATTTAAATAGTTTTTTTGAATCCTTCACTTTTTTTTTCCCTAGAAATATCAGTTACGTTTCTTCCTTCAAATCACCACGAAGGGGATCTAGGCCTTCTCTAGGTTTGGGCTAACATTTCTTTATGCTTTATACATTTTTAGGTTTTTTCCCAATATAATGCAAAAGATGTTTTACTTTTGTCCAAAAGCTTAACCACCGAACCATCTTACCATGTGAAACACAACCCTTCAAATATTAAATATGCAATATTAGAGGTGTTAATTTGTCCCTTAATCTATGAGTTAGTCTTAATAGATCTTTGAAAAAGTTTTCTTTTAAAAGACTCTTTCATGTGAGACAAAAAAACTCCCCCAAAGTTCAATATGAAGTAGGCTAGGATCAGATTACTCTGTTATAAAATTTTAATTAACTCTTTTAGAAATAATATTATTTATAAAATTATATATTTTATTAGATAGTTTAATATGTTGTAATTTTATTATATTTAAATTATTATTTTTATGTCTTATTTATTATTATGTTATTAAATAAAATATGTAATATATAATTTAATACTCTTATTGACTATAATTTATTTATTTTTATTAATTTCTTAAAAAGAAAACTTGTAACATTCAATAAAATTGTATGTAATACATTGTAATAAAATCTCAAACATGACATAAAAAAAATAGAGTCTAACCAAAATGTGAAAATATTAGATTAATTTTAATAAAATTCACAGTAAAGTTTTTTTCATAATTACTAAATATACAGTTATTTATATATATATATATATATATATATATATATATATATTATTTTTATTATAATTGGTATAATTTAAGTCATACATTAAGAAAAGAAAAAAAACAACATATAGTAAAAATATCCATAAACTTATTATTTTAAACTTTTAAATTGAGATATCGTATTTAATTTTGATTTAGATCTAGAAGAATTTTTTACCCAACAAAACTAATGGACTATCTTATATACTTTAAAAATATGTTTAATTACTTAAAAAAATTAAAAATATTTAACTAGTCAAAGATTTCAACATCTATAATGTTGCATAATTTTCCTAAGCAAACAATGAATTTATTAAAACTTCTTATAATAAATTAAAAGTACTAAAATTTGTAATAAATTAAGAATTAATTTTATTTTTATTATATTCAAAATGAATGTTTTTTCTAAAAAAAATTCATATTTTGACTTACAAAAATTTTGTGAATATTTTGATCTTTTTAAATTTTTTCAATAAAAGACTTTTTCTTCTTGCAATTTCTTTTTATCCCAAGTCATGTGGGTGAGAACTAAAGCATCTCTGATTCAAATTGACATGTTTATGCAAGATATTAAGCCCTTAACTTTAAACATTTTTTTCATCGTTTCCATATACGGGCAACATTTTTCTCAAAAGGTTCAGCATATATGTTCTATTTGTCTCGTTGATTTGTTTCCCATAACATGATTCTAACACACTTTGAATATATTTTGTCCACCACTATTTGGTTGTTTCTTGTTGGAGTCACCTCCACTCAAGAAACTCCTATAGAATACAACGTTTTACATAGTCATCCAAATACGTGTTTTGAGTTAAAAATATTAATATACGTTCACTTTGGTGGTAAAAATTCAAAACCGTGTAATTTACATAAACTGAAAAAAATGTAATAATAATAATCCACCATCACTCCAAAACACTCTAAAACAATACTTCTAAAATCCTTAATACCAACATATTTTAAACGCATTGCTTTTATCCCAGCAATTAATGAAACCGAGTAAGAAAGACACGTTAACTTTTTCAAAAAATTTAAATCAAGAACCATTAATATAACTCTTAAATTCGCACTAGAAAATTCAATTAATGATCTGTGGAGACAGATAAAAGCATTTATTTACGTAATTTTTAAATTCAAATTGGGAAAGGCAAATTGAAATAACAAGAATTGATATCTCAGCCCAACTATTAAATGGGCCACCTCCACGTGGCATACACTTACCTCCTTTCATTTTGAAAAAACCCATACAAACCTTCTCACCAGGACTCATTTCAACTTCAAGATCCTAATGCGGCACTATCATTGGGCCCCACGACCCCACTATAAAATCCTGCACCCCATTATCCTGACCGTTCGTGCAAATCAGAGCGTCATCAGGCACATAGACCCAGAATCCAATGGTGCAGATTTTAGCGAAGACGCTCTTCTCTGCGTTACCCGATGCACTATTTCTCTTCTTACCTATTTCAACTTCATTCTCGTCTGTTTCAACTTTCATGCTATGCTTAGTCATTCTTCTCTTCTCTTATTTAATGCACACCCAGACGCCATTACTCATTCTTCCATTCAATCCTATTTTCTCTCTCTCTATATTTTTCCAATCACAAACCTTAACTTCTTTAAATTGTGCCACCCAAGCTTTGAAACACCATTTCCAAGATCCTCCATTTCAACTAGCTCAGGTTTTTTCTTCTTCCACTCTCTGATTCATCCTTTTCTTTTATTCTTGAGTTTCATTCTGCAACTTTGATTTTGAACTTGGCAAACTTCATTGTTTTTGTTTGTTAATTCCGACCTTGTGTTTTAACGTGTTAGGAAAAAAAAAAACAAAACAGTTCCTACGCAAAAAAAGTAATCATATCTGAAACTGAAAAGGTCGAATCTGCCTTGCACATGCTGCACTGCATCAGACCTTTACTTTGCTTTCTCACACTTTTTGACCATTTTTCTATAACTTAACTTTTTATCAAACAGTGTACTTTTTTTTTAAAAAAAAAGTTAACTTTTTTTTGTTGCTTTTTATTAGCGTATACTACTGATCATAAACTTATAGTGGGTATATATAATAATACCCTTTGGTTTATTTTATATTTTTGTGTACAAGAAAAAGAAAATGATCTTGAGATGTTGGTGATTGTGGACACTGATAGTTTCTGAAACAACCTTGGAGAGGCGCACAGAGAAAAGGATGTCGGTGGTTCTGAGAAAAAGACTAGGTTGCTGCACGAAGGAAACCAAGATCAGCATTGATTTTGATGTGCCAGAGAGTAAGTGATTTCATCATCTTTCTGTAATCTTATGTTTCTTTTCACTCTCACAAAAACTTTACTTGTTATTTGGTTCAGGATTTCTCTCATTTTTTATATTTGAAAGGCTTCATTATTAGCTTCAAATTCAGTTGAATTATTATATCATCATTAATCATAGTTTCAACTGCGAAATCAAATCAAGTGTGAGGTTTGACGATCTTTGAATATGAATTTGGGGTCTTTATTAGTGATTTTTGCTTAAAGTAGAAGGACCACCAACTAATAAGTTAAGTGTTTCTATTCACTGACTGACTCATATTTGTTTATGTTTTATTCAAACAAACAAAAAACAAAAACCCCAGAGAGATTTGAATTTGAAATTAACGTTTTTCTCCACTGCGTACGTTTTTCTTCATTTGAGATGATGATGGTAACGTAGAAATCAATAAATGTAATTATTTTTGTCTTAATAAAGCATTTATGATTTCTTTTATAACAATAAATGTACATGTATAAACTAATTAAAATTTAAACTGAAAGTAAGCATTATTGAAAATTAAAGTCGTTGATATCATTTTAAATTTTGAAAGTTCAAAAAGATATACAAAAATTACTTATTTTTAATAATTAAAACACTTATTACTTTTTATATTCTTAGTTTATGGTGCATCTGGATTTTACTTTAATATAAACTTAAAACATGTTTTTGTTTCTTAAACTGAAAGACTAAATTCATGCCAAACTTCATGGATAAAAATGTAATTGAATATAATTAAAACATACCATGTTTTTTAGGAACATGTCAATCAATTTTTATTAAAACAATAATATTTGACAATATTTTTTTAAAATATTTTAATATTATTTACATGTTATGTGATTGATTTATAAGAATATTTATAATTATTATTATTGATTTTGAAATAATTTTGGATCAATCACTAAAATATTATCAAAGTATTATTATTTTTTGTTGATAATCTTAAAATTGTTTTACTTTCATTTTCACCGGTCATAGACTTATTTCATACTTCAATCATACAAAACAGTACTTGTTACATGCTTCATAAATAAAAACAAGCTCTTTTTATTTTTTTTCTCTTAAAGCAAAGATAGATAAATAAAAAGGAAAGTGTTATTGTCATTGTCATCGTACTCAAACGTTAGTTGTTTGTAAAGTTTACTTTTTTCAACTATTTATTCACACTTTCTTCTCTTAATTTATTTAAAAAAAATTTAAAGAACAAAACTTTAATGAAATATAAAACTCTAAACAAATATCTTAAATACAATTCATCCATTGATTAAATGAATCCATCCAAAAATAATAAAAGCATACATCTCCCTGATCCAGACATTAGTGTAGCAGAAAACAAAAATGAAAATCAAAGCATAACTTTGTACTGTTTTCTTTGTATTTGTATGGGACCCATGTGTGGGGATTCTCTTTTCCTTTCTGAGTTTCACTTATCTCTGATCCTTCTTGTTATTATTATCTTTATTTTGTTCCCATTTGAATTGGAAGTAGTTTTTGGGTACTTTTCTGTCATATCACCGAGAACTCTGTTTTCCATTCAGAATTTTTTGTCTCTCTACATGCTATTCATCATCAATTTCGCACTCAATTTCCTAAATAATTTTCCTTTGGTTATCCAATTCAATAAAAGAATGACTTAAATTGTGATAATTAATGTATATAAATCTCTTACAAACTTTTCACTGGTGTCACAAGTTTGTGTTTCATTTTACCATATACAACAAAAAGATTTAAACCAAAATATTCAATTTGTTAGGTACCAATATTAGGAAAAGAATTATTGAATATTCAAAACAAAAATATTCACATGACTTGAAACTTGCTTTTAAAAAAAATAGAATATTAGCTGAAAATGCAATGTGGAATACACGGTAAATGATGAGTCTTGCATGTGAGTCTTATAGAATGTTGCGATGTAAGTTCAGTTATGGTTCTGATGGAGTATGTGTTTGCTTGAATATAGAGAAAATAGACAGATTTTCACAGTATCAACCAACTGTGATCTTTTGAAAAAAAAAAAATCATTTTATTCTAGAAAGGCTTCTCTGTAATCATGGTATTGAAATGTTTCCAGTTTTGCATTACTTCATATGGTACTTTGTTGATGTATTCTTTCCTTTTTAACATTCCCTGATAGATTCTCATTTTGGTGTTGAGGATTTGAATGTTGTATATACTGCTATTAAAATGAATTTATAATGTTTCAGGTGTTGTGACATATAATGGCCTTGAGAGTTTCCCTTCGGATAATCGTTCTTGTGGAGATGAAAGCATAACGAGTAGAGGAGATGGATGTATAACTGATTCATTTAATGATGATGACTCCAGTTGTTGTTCATCCAGTAAAGATGCTTTTGGATCATTCTCTTCAAAATGTTTGACCATGAAAAGAGATGAACAAGGGTTGGAAGAGTGGGAACTCCCAGAAAGCCCTCCGAATTTTTATCTTAAACACAAGTCTGCCTTTGACGTTCAAAGTTCAGATGTAGAAGCAATGAAGGAGAAGTTTGCAAAGCTTTTGCTTGGTGGAGATATTACAGGAGGATCAAAAGGCCTCAACACAGCTTTAGCACTGTCTACTGCTATCACAAGCCTTGCAGGTTGCAATTACTTTATGTGCACTTTTTTACTCTTATCTTTTGGTCTCATAAATAAAAAGTACATGTAGTTTGCAAAATTACCTTTTTAAGAAAATTTGAAAGTAAGATGAAAATCTGCAGTGACGGTTTTTGGTGAGTTGTGGAAATTGGAACCACTGTCTGAAGAAAGGAAGAGCAAATGGCAAAGAGAAATGGGATGGCTGTTGTTACCTACTAACTATATGGTTGAGTTAGTTCCTGCAAAGCAAAATGGTGCCAATGGTGGGATCTTTGAGGTATCTTTTTTTTTGAACTGGGTTGAATATTTTCATACATATCACATTACAGAAAAAATAAGGTAGAAATTATCTTTGAACAGATAATGACCCCAAAAGCCCGTGCAGACATTCAAATGAATCTTCCAGCACTTCAGAAACTGGACTCAATGCTCATTGTAGGTCATCTCTTCATTCTCATTTAAGACCATGAAACACTGTGTTGTGTTATTAGCCTGTAACATTTTGTGGTCTTCTGTTCACACAGGAAACACTAGACTCGATGGTGAATACCGAGTTTTGGTATGCGGAGGAAGGAAGCCGGTCAGAAGGGAGGAACACAACTGGAAGACAGAGCAAAAGATGGTGGCTTCCATCACCACGAGTACCAAGAACTGGACTTTCTGAAGTTGAAAGAAAGAGGCTGCTTCATCAGGGAAGGATAGTTCATCAAATATTCAAGGCTGCCAAATCAATCAATGATAACATGTTGCTTGAGATACCCGTGCCATCAGTAATTAAGGATGCACTTCTGAAGGTAATCAACTTTGAATGTTTGAAGTTTTATGCTTCTAGCCTCAAGCAAACTACTTTCCATTATAGATGGTTGGAAGCAACATGATAACAATGCCGTACCCAATTTGATCAAGAAATACAGCAATCACAATGATTTTTGGTCTTTTTCAGTTGTTGTTTCTCTTATTCTAATTAAATCTGTTTGTGTTTTAGAGTGGAAAGGCAAGCCTGGGAGAGGAACTGCACAAGGTTTTGATGGCTGAATCGATTTTTGGAGAAGAAATGCTTAAAGCTCTCAATTTGAAATCTGAACATGCTATCCTAGAGACCATTAATAAATTGGAAGCAGCTACATTTTCATGGAAAGAAAGAATCATACAGGAAAGTAGTGGCAAATCTCCGATTCGAACCTCATGGTCCTTCCTGAAGGACCCTGTGTCAGGTATAGAGAAGATGGAACTACTGTTGGAACGTGCAGAAACACTTCTAAATCTGCTTAAGACCAGACATCCAAACCTTCCTCAAACATTTCTGGATGCTGCAAAAGTTCAATATGGCAAGGTAAGTTTGATAGTAATTATTTCAAAGTCATTCTGAGCGGGAAAAGTTTCCTAGTCATGCTTACATGTCTGTTTTATCCACTTATTCACAACACTGTTCATATGTTCTTCTTCCCCCACAAAATAAAAACTCCATGTCAAAAATTTTATAGTATTAACTTCTTTCTAACAACTTTTGGTAGGATATTGGGCATTCCATATTGGAAGCATACTCTAGAGTTCTTGGAAGTTTAGCATTTAGCATACTGTCTAGAATAGGAGACATATTGCAGGAGGATGCTTTCAGCAATCCCAATTCACCTATCTCAATAGGTCACTCTCCTGGGACAAATCTCTCTGAAGCTTGGGTGGTTGGTTCAAGTATAAGACACTCTTTAATAGACAAGATGAATGAGGCAGAAGGACAGCATGGTCGTTCCAGTTGTGGCAGTACTTCTGACATACAACTCCCACCTACTGAGGCCAGTGCCAACATTATAACTGCCACTCCAAGCCGTCGATTGTGGTGCATGGGTAGAAACTTGTAAAAATTCTCCTAAAAAATTCCTCACTGTGGCTTTTGTAAATGATGAGTACTATTATTACCATACAGGTGGTATTAAAAGAAGCAAACTGACAGGTTTGCCTTATAAATTTTGGGTTCTTTTGTTGCCTAGGAATTTTATATCTTGTCCACAACAATTATAGTTGTAGATTGTGATTGTATATCCGAGTTTCTTCATGGCTAGGCTAGCAATTGAATACTTAAAGGACGAGGGATGTTTCAAAACACTTGTTGATCAAATTTACTGGATTTGACAAATTATTTGAGCTCTGGTATCTGTGTATTGAGTTTCGTGCATGATTTTGATAGTTCTAGTGAATTCTGGGTAATTCGAGCGTCTTTCTTACATTTCTTTTAAATCATTTCCAAGTTAAAGATCATAGGATTTTATGCAATTTGAGCTTAGATATTTCATGATCACATGTATCAGTCGACAGGCTTGGATCTGATTAGAGATCCACTATTATGATTATGAATTGTTTCCTTTTATTTGCTAAATAAACTTTGCCTAATAATTAAGTATTATTAAATTTCTGTTGTTATCCTGTATCAATTAAGAATTGTATTAAATTTGTTATTAAGAACTGTTGTTGAGAATATATTATTTATAGAAGAGAATACAACTACTCCTACTTCCCTCATTATCTCTTCTTTGATCCTTGCTTCTATTGATCCTCAAATGGTTAATAATCTGCATTCTCTTTCTACCTCCTAAGAAAACCTGGGACCACTTGAAACTTATTTTCAACCAAGACAATGCTGCCAAACATTTTGAATTGGAGTTTCACATCACAACCTATCATGAAACTTCAACCAGAATTTAAAATCGTTCCTGCCACTTTACTATAGAAAAATATTTTTAAAAAGTAGATATTATACTTATTTTAATTTATGAGACATCACATGATTATAGATAATATAAAAGTATATAATATCTATATGAATAGAACTTTTAATCTAATAATTATTTATAAGAAAGTATGATTGAATAAAAAAATATTAAATAATATAACATTAAAGAAAACTCACTTAAGAGAGGTTAAATTAATCGGGTAAAACTTTTATTAAATATCACATACCTAATAATTTTATATAAAAAATAATTATATAAATCCAATAGTTATGTTACAATTTCAGATCATCAGTTATTAAAATTGACCAATAAGAAAATGATCAAATGAGTTATATTTTAATATGGTTTGAAGAGTACAGTTATATCAATTCTGCTCTATATAAAATTGGACAATAATAACAAATATTATCAAATGATTTACATTGTAGTATACTTTGAAAACTGAATGTATCATATCGATTTCGATTTATATAAATGAGATTCAGAAAGAATGTTATATTAAAATCTAAGTGAATAGAACTTTTAAAAATCATGGTTTTGGAAAAATTTATCCCCTTCTCTTAAAAGTATATATATTTGAGGATTGTCCCTTTTCTTTGTGACCACTTTTTTACACCTCTTCAATCTATCTTTTCCCCTCACCCTTAAGCATTTCATTTCATCACTACCATGAATTTGATGTGTATTGAGCTATAGGAGCGAATGATGATTGAGAACAGTGACAATGGCAGCCAGCAGAAAGTGCAAGTGACAGTGGATGCTCCAAAACAGATATTCATCAACAACTACACACTCTTGTTCTCTGTTGGCGTTGAATCGGATATGCATATGTCTCCTCTACAAAGTGGACATACCCTGAGCATAATAGCATTAAAGTTAGAAACATTCTAAGTCTCTCTATTTGGATATACTTCTCAATAACTGCAAAAAACTCTTATTCATGAACAAATTTATCGACCTGCACCCTTAATTATGTTTTGGAAACAATAGAACAGGTAGAAGTGTCCACTGAAAGTAACCAATGGTAATTGGCACTTAAATAATACATTGTACTGATACTAAGGCTCATAACATGAGGTGCTACAACATTTACTATATTTTGCCATTGTAGAATCTTAACCAGCTCATAATCTGCAAATATCTAATTTCTGCCATCATTACATTCCATTATTTGTGCACAAAAACTGTAGAGCCATTTATCTATGCATAGATACAATACAGCAGTAAATTGGTTCGATTAAATGGAACATAAGTAGTTTGTACAAATTTGAAGCTTCAATTTACCAATTTAGTGATCCAGAAAACCCAATCAAATTTTCTCATACCTGTGAATCTGCTTCAGCCACTTGTCTATACATGTTCTATGAAACTCGTGATGGCATGGCAGTACTCTCATGTTGTCTCCATCCTCATACTCCACGAGGCATATATAGCATCTGTGAAAAAAAAACGGATTAGCAGAGTTGAAAAATGTAACATACCTCTATAGTATGTAATACTTGCAGATGCTGTAAAAGTGATAACAAGTTGCACAAACTAAGCATCAAAATTCCAGGCATCATTGTACCATGTAGTATTTTCTTCCAAAAATCTATACTGTAACCAAAACCCGTGGCCTTCTGACAGTCTTCTTTACCTTCTTTTTTGTTTTGGGAAAGTTCATTAAATTAACAGTTGCATTAGAATATTGTCATTTATGTTAGATTGTATAGTCAATTCTATTACATTGACTAGGGGATAGTATCACACATTGACTACTATAAAGGAATAATTAACTAAGCCTAATAATTGTTATGCAAATTATTATTTTTGTGTTCTCTCACGTTATGTTGTAAATAATACAAAAGAGAATCTATAAATTCCAAAACCAAAATTACCAATACAAAAGGGAATAAAGGCAGAAATGGAAAATCCTAAAACGCACTGAAAAAACTAGACACCGAGTAGTGGTAAACTAAAAGACTTACTGAGCACCGTCCTCTTGATGCTTGTGCAACTTCTCATATAACTTGACAGGCAAGGAATCAACAACATCATTAGGCGCAGGAACAGATCCACTACAAGATACAGATGGCCGGGAAGATAAAACAACAGATTGCTGGTGAATTTCATCCAGAACCTAAGTCAAACATGAACAAAAGATTCAAATTGCTTAAGTTTATTATCATTTGAAATCAAAGTAATTAAACAGCACATTAAAATTACCTCAAATAAGGCTTCAGCAAGCATAACAATTCTTGATATGCTAGCTCTGGCACCGGTATCATCATTTGAATTAGTGTTTCGATTATTGATTCGGCATGTACAAGGCCCATTTCTATGTTGACCAGACAAGATACATGATCTATCATGTCCAGAAAGATTTTCAAACCGGCTACCCAACCGCTGAAGAGCACGAACCTAAATAATATTACATGCAAATAAGTAAAGGAAATATGTCGGGTATGGATACTTATAAATAAGTTTCCTTGAGTCTTACTTTTCCTTCTGCTTGTTTAAAGATTTATGATTTAATAATGACAACATAAATTATCAACTTCATCACTTTGACGCGTTTGGATTGTGGATTTTCTTCTTTTATCTTAACAAAAAGACTGAATTTTGCTGGTTAGTTTGTTACTACATTATCAAATCACTAATAGTTACTCAAAGTTCAAAATCCACAAACCTGGGACCGCATTCTTCTTCTCCGTTCAAGGAAATTGGACCTATGCTCCAGAAGATCCTGATACCTACCTTCTCTCAATCGTGAAGTATCATCCTCGTAGTCTTGGATACCAAACATGGAGTTAGACATGCTAGATGTAGAAGAATTAATGGTCGTGTGATCAGATGATGACACTCTTGAATCTCCCTCCAGCGATTGCCTGTCAATATCCTGGCTATGGTGGCTAGCATCTCTCAGCTCTCTTTCCTGCTGCAAAGGGAAAAAGGTGAGGTCTGAAAATGTTGTTCTACGAAGAACTCTGTCATGAAGTCTTCCAACACTTAAAGTTCGGCTAAAATGAACATTCTGTTCAACTGATTCTCGAGCACCATTTCGTTGATCAATATTTCTAGTGTCATCAATTTCTGTCTCTGTTTGAATTCTTGGAGAAAATAAATTCACATCCAGCCCTTCTCTTATGGGAACTCCATCTGTCAGATTTCTCTGCAAGTTTCCAAGTGTACTTGATGTAAGGACACTTGACCTTAAATTACTAGAAGCATCTTCATGAGATTGTACATGTATTTGATTGAAAACAGATGCATGAAGCAGTTCATTGCCTTGTAGTGCTTCTCTTCTGTTAATCGAACTTCCAGGAGATCTAGGGTGGAGATTACACTCATCTTCATTGTCAATTGTTGAGAGACTTGCAGAAGAAACAGGACAAGGCATTGATGACCCCAAACTGGTGGTTCGGCTAAGTCTGAAGCTTACACTACCTGGAATGAGGCTAAGCTGAGAAAGGAAATGACTTGTAGGGTTCAAGGAATGGGTTGAAGAATTATGGCTAGAGCTGCTAGCAGTTCTGGATGAGGTGTTGGGGATGCTTGTTTCTCCCCATTCATGAATGTCAATGTTAGAAGGCATACAAGTTATTTCACTAGCTTTAACCTTTGTAAATGACTCTGTTTTCACCTCATGCGAATTTGTTACATTGCCATTAGCATATGTAATATCACTGCCATTTACTTTATTCTGATCACAAGCCTACAGCAAGAATTACAATTATGGTCAGACAGTTAACGAGCACCATAAAACTATGTTCAAATCAACCAAAACTGCTATCAACATTCAATTCAAGATGGTTATTCTGGAAATCAGATTTTGAATAAAAAAAATCGAACCATTCCAAGTATTACTTCCAAGACATGTTTAAAGCTTTAAGAAATCAGGTCTTGACGCTTCTTAAAAATCAAGATAGCTCTTGCAAATTATTTGCAGACCAGATGCGATGCTCCACGAGAATACGTTCACCTAATTCCTATTCTCCTTTCTATTTGTGGATAAAAAGGACGCAAGCTTCTTCAATAATAGATTTTATCATTAAGGTATAGAAACAGCAGTAATTCGATATCCTCAGAAAAAACTAGTTACCAACTACTTTATATTAAAAACAGTGAAATTGAAGGTCCTGTTTTAAGTCAAATAACAACAACATTAACACAACTAGTATTTTAAGATTGCAAATTAAAAACCAGTATACCACCACTCCATGCATAGTAAAAGCGTCTTACGACAAATAGCATCAAAAACATTAACACTAATAATTTAACAACGTAAAAACAAGAATAGTACACCACCACCCCGTGCATAAAAAGTTATTTTGCATACTCAATAAAAAAAATTAAAAAACCAAACAGATAAAACGCATGAAAGTTTCGAAACGATGGTTCTCCTAAATCCAATTCATGTAGCATTGAACAGAACCGGAAAGTAGGTAGCCTCTGAATCCTTCGATGTTTGAACCTATTAAAATCCTCCATTTCACAATCCAAATAGCCTCATAGCCTATCGGTTAGGAGCTTATAGTAGGTAGAAAGGTAGAGGGGGTCGATAAACAAGAAGAAAATGAAAACAAATAAACATAGGAAAGTGAAAAAAAAAAAAGAGTAAAGAAAGAGCAAAGACAACAGTGAGTTACCTGGTCTGCATTATCACTGTCGTGAGAACCAGAAGTAGTTCCAAGACAATAAGATGGAAAAACTCTAAAGCCCTTAGATCGACCCTTCCTTAAACTCCCCGACGAAGAAGGAGAAGAAGGAGTGGCTTTGCTACCATTGGAACCCATGAACCCAACAGCAAGTCTCCACTTTTTCAGTAACCCAGTTCACCAATTCACAAAACCCAGAACTCAAAATGGCTTCTTTCTTGAGATTCCAACGTGGTCAGATCTACAGAGAGGTAAAACTAAACTTGCATTGGTATCTGAGACTGTGTAGGATTGAAGAGAAAATTGGTACAGATAAAATGAAAGGGTAGAGGTTACATTTTTAGGTGGTGATGGGAGTAGCTGGGTGAATGGGACAAAGCAACTCGATTGTTGTTGCGGAGAGAGGATGAAACTTTTTTTCTAAGAAAGTAATTGTTTTCGTGTATTAAACCGTGTTGAGATGACATTGTTTTCCTCAGCAACCATTATGTGATTTAATTAATTTTGTACATAGGCCATAGTTGGGTGATTATTGCATAACATTAGAATTCCCAGCAAGTTCCTCTAAAGTCAAGGTCCCCTATGGGACCAAACACTTGCTAATGGATGGCTTCCAAACTCCTAGTCATGTGTCTTTATGAATGATTGTTTTATGTTGGAAGGTTGGTATGAAAATAAAATCAATAAAAATAGGTTTAATGTTTTAATAAGTCCCTATTTTTGTCCATAATTTGAAATAAGTCCCTGACTTTTTTAGCGTCTCAATTGGATCCTTATTTTTGTTAATTTGATTCAAATAAAGTCTTTCCGTCAAATTTATTAAACGTCGTTAATGAGTGTGTGACGTGGTCGGGGACAGTGCAATTTTAGTACACGTGTCATTTAAAACGTGTGTGAATTCGATTTTTTTTTAAATTTAGAATTAAAGAATTAAGTAAATATATTATAATTTTTGCTAAAATTAATTAAAAAAAGGACAAAGATGTAAAATAGTATTGTTATTTTTGCTGAAACATCCATTGTCTCTGCAAGTGGGAAATCAAAATTAAATTGGGAAAATTTTGTATTTTAGGGTTCGTTGGGAAAAATTGTTGAGAGAGACATGTGGATGTGATGTTTAATGTGTGATACCTATTACAGTCTTGAAGAGCTGGAAGGAAGACTTTGGTTGTCTCGACAACGTGGAAGGTGTCGGGAACGTTGCCGCCACAAACCATGACCTCGGCCTTGGGGTTTGGGTCATCGAGGTTAATGGGGAGGAGGGTGGACATGCCAGAGGTGGGGTAGATGCGGCTGCCACCGAGTAAGACGAGGAAGGTGCGAACAATTTTGTGGGAGGTTGAGAAGAACGAAGCGGTTGTTGGAGAAGATGAAGAGGTTACCGTCGGTGGAAAGATGGACGAAAGGGTAGAGATTGTTTTCGTCAATGTCCAAGGTTTCTGATAAGAAGGGGAAATAGAAGGATTTCTCACTCCTCTGGCCTTCTGCTGGAACGAACTCATAGCTAAATGATCTGCACCCAATTTGATTTTGATTTTGATTTCCCAGTTGCACAGAAAATGGATGTTTAAGCAAAAACAATAATACCATTGTCCATCTTTGCCCTTTCTTTAATTAATTTCAACAAAATTTATAACATATTTACTTAATTCTTTAATTTTAAATTTAAAAAAAATCGAATTCACACACGTTTTTATTGTCACCTGTACTAAAATTGCACTGTACCCGACCACGTCACACACTCATTAACGGTGTTTAATGAATTTGACTGAAAGACTTTATTTGAATCAAATTAACAAAAATAAGGATTCAATTGAGACGCCAAAAAAGCCAGCCACCTATTTCAAATTCTGGACGAAAATAGAAACCTATTGAGACATTAAACCATAAAAATATGAATAATAGATATATAAATTGTGACAAAAGTCATTTTACTTTAGAAGTGGTAGGTTTATTGCACTAAAAAATCTGTCTAAATATAGAATAAAAGTGAAGGGAAAGTTTTTAGAATTGAATGAAAATGCACTGTTAATGTAAAAATTATATATTTTTAATTAATTAAAATTTATTTATTCATAAGTTTTTAAACTTGTGAAAGCTATGTTCTATGAACATGATCCTTAATTTGAGATACTATGTGATTATATATGATGAGAAGATATCATAAAAAAATAAATAATCTATATATAATATAATAATTTATTTCATATAACTTTTTCTCAAGTTTTTATGATCATGTATATTTTTATTCTATTTATAAGCTTATTTGATTGACATTCTAATTTTGATAAATCCTTTTTATTTATCATGTTATTCCAAAAGGATGTGAAATTATGAACCATATTTTAGTCATTTCAATTTTTTTTAATTTAATAATATTAGAAAAAGAAAAGACATATTAAATATTTTTTTATCTGCTTAAAATCAATCAATTTATTGTATTACAAATATTTTATTCATACGAATATATTATTATTTTGAATTCAGTATTATTTATAAGAAAATTCTCCAACTACTTGAATATCATTCATCATATTAACATAACAATTAAATCAATTTGATATTTGAAATAAGTTAAATTAGTTTGACTTTTTTGAATCAAATTAATTTTTGGTTTAGGTTGAATTGGTTACACTTTTGATTTGCACTAAATTAGCTCAACTTTTCGTTTATGGGAATTCGTCTCAATTTTCAATCCAATTGACTCATCTCAATCTTTGACTTGAATTAATTTATCTCAACTTTCACTTTATCTTAACAAATATTACCTTTGACCTAAGTGTTTCTCGTCTCAAACATTGATCTAGGTCAAATTAACTCAACTTTCAATCTGAACTAACTTAGTTGAGCCTTTAGCTTAAGCCAACTCAACTAAGCTTTTAGCTTGAGCTGACTCTACTGAACCTTCAATCTAAGTCAACTCAATTTAACCAATCTCATATCATATCAAATTCAAAATGAATAACAGTTTATCAAAGCACCAACACATCAAAAAGTGCTCATTAGTTTTCCTTATCTTATAGATGACCAAACCGCTCTAAAAAACTTAACACATTACCAACACACAAAAAGCTCTATTTGCTCCTATGAATAGCAGAGGGTACACAATTATAACCACTGATTAGCATACAACCTTATAGAAGACTCAAATGTGACATGCATCCACAACAGACTCATGACAAAACAGACCAAAAAGAGGAGTAGAAAATGAATCTACTCTATGTGAAAAACTAATCAGTCTAAATTGAATAGTTCACCACAATGATCAATCATTAGGTCGTGATTCTTCAATCAAACGAACAAAATACGAGAACTCCTAGAAAAAAGTAAAAGAAATTCTAAAAAAATGATTTCTAGAGAGATTTTATGTTTTAAAATTAAAAAAATCATTCATAATGAAACTATTTATATTAAAACTCTTTAATAACAAAATAATCGAATCTTATATTTTTAAATCACTTTCTCTTCTAAAATACCATTTTTTTTACGTTTTACATATAAAAATTTTAACAAAGAGCTAGAGAAGAATAGAATGACCAAGAAATAAATTGAGAAAGAAAATTGAAAAACATATTTTTGTTGGATCTCATGAATTAAGATTAGTATCTTATTTTGTTTGAAAATCATATGGTTTTAAGATCTTAAGGTTCCATAATGAATTAGGAAAGTAATAAATTATATGTAGTATTAGAAAGCTGTTAAATTTATAATTCTCCTCTTTCTTTGTTTTCTCAAATTAAGTTTTTCTCCAATTTTACGAATTTATAAATTCTTTTCTGAAATTAATGTGAACCCTAATTTTATGTTTTCTTTGCATATGGGAAAATTTATGGATTGGTTATCTGCCTTTTGCAGTTAGTATAGTCACTGCAGTGATCGTGTCTTCAAATCTTGAAATCCAATTTAATTGAAAAGTGCATGCGTAAATCACTATAGCGGCGTGAATAAATGCAATTGGAATTTCCTATTATGCGAATTCAAAACTGGTTATCAAAACTAAATGCCTTAATTGCAAGGTTTGAATTGCAAATTCAAATTGAATGACTTGATGGGAAAATAAAATACCTGTTCCGTGAAATAATTGGGTTATGCTTTCCACTGGCATCAATTTTAAAGCCTTTGTTTTAGTTGCTGAAAATTATAATTAATATAGGTGTAGGGATACCCAATTAATGTTATTACAGCAATAAAAGGCAATTTCACCATTGCGTGCATGTGTGGTGCTGAATAAGATATGCTGCTGCTCAAATTGGCAAGGCGAATGCCTCTTCCGGTGTCTGTACATTTCAATTGAAATGAAATTAATGTTTAATTATTATTATTAAATTAAAATTAATGAGAATGTTATGTATAGTTAATAGAAATACAAAACTATTTGAAATTAAGTATGATAAATTTTGTTAGTAAAATGCCTAAAATTTTAAAGATATTTGATTTCAAATTAATGATGACTTTATTTCAATTATCCATAGAATTATGAATTAATTGAAGTTCATTATTATAAAACATTTTTTGGTTACTCAAAAGGTTTATCAATTGCTTTTATAATTGATGAAAATAATAGATAATTTTGTATGTCACACTATTTCATATAAAATTTGAAACATGTTAAATAGATTTAGTTTGTTATTTATGCAAATGAGTTTATTGTTATTTATGCAAATGAGTTTATTCCGTAACATTAACTATATTCTTCTAAAATATGAGAATGTGAAAGAATTTATTAAATTTGTGGAAAACTATTTCTAAAATTGTTGATAAGTCCCTCATTGGACACATATCTTGACTATCATGAAGTTTGATGTTCTCATACCATGTAGAGACATGTCACTAAGATGTCAAACATAACAACAACACTCAAATTTCTTGAAATGACAAAGGATGAGAAATTTTTTGTGCAATTCATTTTTAACTCATTCTCATCTAAGTATGATATGTTCCAAATGAATTAAAATACCATGAAAGACAAATGAAATATACATGAATTACACATTATGTTAGTTTAAGAGGAAACTGAACTCAACACATTAGAAAATCATTTCATTATGTGAAAAATCAATGAGCTTGAAAGAAAGTTGATAATAACAACATGAAAATTGTAAATGACCATTAAAGATAGTTGAGTCCTCTACTAAAATCTAGAAGAAAAATGACAAATGTCATTTCTGCAACAAGTCTGGACATTTCCAGAAGGACTATCAAAAGTGAAAAGCTTGATTAAAAAAGAAAGGGATTCCTTTCAACCCAAGCCATAAACCAAATGAGAAGTTCGTCTTCATGGAGCATAGAGTGAAACTATTGGGACTTATCATTTGATCCTTGACACTATATTTCACTTAGACTTGATGGATACTTCTTATGAACTTGTATCACTAGAAATTTAGTTTATTTGTCTAAGTTTGGTGTTGTTGGAGGCTCTTCTAAGTTTACGAATGATTGTTTCAAATTTTTTAAGCATACTTGTATAATTGGATATGGTACACTTGATGGGTACAAGGAGATTAAAAAACCTATATTTATTTATTGGATCTCTCATAAATCAAAGTTAATATCTTTATTATTTTATTACGTGTGAAAGTCATATTTATTAATTTATAAAATAGTTTTGTAGAATGAATTTAAAAATTAAAAAGAACTATTCTAACTTATAACCCATACCTAATAAAATGTTAATATACAACTTCATTAGGAAAAAAAAAATCAAAATTTCCTATCTCGTTAAACACATTATTTCACTTTGATTAAACCAAATCTCTTTTATCTTAGATGCTTCAAATTTTATTATCTTTATACTTTCAATGTTTTCTCATCCAGGACAAGGTAATGATTTAACAAAAAAATTATATTCATATTAAGAAATATATTTTAAATCTAACTCAACATCGTAAAATCAACTTAAAATCAACTTTTTGTGTGGCAGCTGGCGCACACCCCTTCACACATCCAGCACCAATTTTTTTATCCAATTAAAGTGCACCGTGCTTCACTTTCCAGCACAGCTTGTACATACTTCTTTCAAAGCCAATTGGAATGCATCGTGCCTCTTCTTCTATCTAAAGATAAATGAATCTTCTCTTCTCCTCCAGCCAAGCCGTGACACCTTAAGCTTCCAACACTTAACTTCTTTGCTTTCAGCCGTGGCACCCCAAGCTTCCAACACTTAACCGTGCACACCATTCTTTATCCTGCAACATGTGCGTGGCCTCCCCAAGCATCCTCTCATTCAGCACCGCTTCATTCTCTTTCCCATCACAAGCTCTTCATCTCTGAATCATCACTCCACGTTCCCACCATCAATTGAACAACATCCTATTCTTTAAAGAAAAATAAAACCAAGAGCTGCTGGAATAACGCATCACTTCTCCCTGCTTCCAGCTCCTTCTCCGCGTCCGAGAATCACCGTTCTATTTCTCTCTTTCTCCCAAAGCACAATGAGTCAGCGTGCTCCAAAAATACATCACCGCTTCTCCTCAGCCGTCACCAACACTTCTTCCATCATCGTTTTTACTCTCCAATAATCACCGCGTTTGCTTATAAAGAAAAGAAATGAGAACGTGCTTCCTTTGCCCATGTGTTTCCCTGTCCATGAATCACTATCCCGTGAGCTCACCACCAAAATCAATCACGTGTGTGCCCTCTAGATTCAACAATCTCCATCTGGCATGTGTCCTCGTGTGCTTCTTTCCCAGCAAAAGCATTTAAATATGTTGCTCCAGATTCTTCACAAAACCGTGTGCTATCTTCTCTAATTCTATGAAAAACATAAAAATAAAAACTAAGTGGGTGGCGGCTAGTGGACGTAATCGTGCTGAACGCCGTGCACAACGCAAGATGAAAGCAGCATCCTCAGTGTTTCTATTCCCAGCGTAAAACATGCACAAAACAAAGCAAAACAGCTGAACCCAAGCTTCAATCAAAGGTGCACAAAACCAAATAAAAAGGCAACGAGAAATCAACAAAAAAGAATCAACGTTCTCTTCATTCATCCATTGAAGACCGCATTCAAAGCCAAAAAAAAACAGAATGAGTGTGGCGGCTACTCTCCTCTAAGGCCGTGGGTCACCTTTTAATAAGGGTGGGGTCCACACAAAAATCCTAAGGTTCCAAGTCATTGTCCTTCACATTTTGGGTCTAGTCTACTTTACCAAAAATTATTCCAAAATGTAAAAGTTGATATAGAAATTCTAAACTACTGAATTACAATTTAATTAATTCTAAAATGTCTGTGTGGAGAGTCTTGAATTTATTTGGCATTCTTTCTGATGTCCCAAAATGTATTTCCGAAATTTTCCTGCACTTCAAAAATGCACTTAATCAGCTCAGAAAACCAAAATTAGCACAATTGCAAATTTCCGACCAAATTAAGCAGAATTCGGAAAACGGGGAAATAACAAACAATTAAACACAATTCCCTGGTTTATTTAAGTGCAATAAACTAAATATAATTCAAGAAATAACGACTCATCATATACTATAAACTCATTATGTTTAGTTGATGTAAGACCTCCAATACACTATCTTACGGCAATGCATATACACTTCGAGCATTAAACTAGACACTAATAGCTGGTCCGACAATGAGTGGAATAATAAGCCCAACAAATAACAAATATTGCTAGAATAGATTTAACTCATGTTCTGATACTATGTTAAGAAGTAGACTTTAAACCTATTTCAATCTCACTAAATCGACCATGTTAAGAAGTAGACTTTAAACCTAATTTAATTCCATTAAATTTACTTACAAAGTGAAGTTTGCACACACTTATATTTTGTAAACTCACGTAACTCACATTATATATAATGGATGTGAAATCTCTAACCCATAACCTTATCTCTTATATATCATAATTATCAAATTCATAGTTTCTTTAAAAGTAATGACTTCATTAAAATAATAGTGATTAATTACGATATTAGTAGTATTACCTAAAATTAGTAATTGATAATACTCAATAAGACTATTTAATATTTATTAACTTTGTTTAATGACATGACAAACTACCAATCATTATTAGTTGTTTATTATAATAGCAAACGTGTCATCGTAAATAATATATATATATATATATATATATATATATATATATATATATATATATATATATATATATATATATATATATCGTATAGAAATAATTGGAAAAAGAAAATAGGATCAACGGGCCTAGGAATGTAGTCGAACTTTTGGATTTAATAAAAGTCACAATAGAAGAGCATAAGCGAAGTATAATTATATAAAAAATAAAACGGTATAACCTTGTATAAGAGGTATTTTCAAATCTTGTTTTTGTACTTTTTCTTTGTGATGCTTGCTATAAATCAAAAGCTCCTTTAGTTGGAAAAGAAAAATCCATTTCTGGACCTCTCTAACATATTGACTTCTTTGAATCTTGTAAAACATTGCAATAAGAACAATTATATTTTACTCAAGACAAATTATAGTTTGTGAGATTTTGTTGTAAGGAGTTTTCCTATACAATGGTTTAAAGTTAAATGATTAGTTTCTATTTTTCTACTATATTTTATTTAACTTTTTCTATTTTATTGATTATAATAACATTGATAAATGAAGTACAGATTTAATATGTAACAGCATTTGACAAAGATGTTAAATTCAATCATGATAAAATTTTCTCAGTAAGTATTACTATCTTATTCGCTTAATACTTTTCTCTTGAGTTGCTACAACACCAGTAAAGTAGACACAAGTAAAAGCACAGAATGTGCCATTTGACTAAGATTACAGAAATTACAACATTAAAGATTGAGGGCACCCAGTGCACAATCTCAGGGTAATGGTGGCCTTTTCTTATTTTGCAAACTATGAAACTTGGAAACCATAAACTCTCATACAATAACCATTTAACTAATAGTTGCGTATAGGAATGATGGAAGAAATCTATATTCCAGGGTGGTCTTTTAGATCAGAAACAAGGTTCTGACAAGTGGGGTTGCAAGGATAGTTGCAATCTATTTGATCGAAAGAACCTCGACCATAAAACCAGTCCCCTACTGCTTTTGCAATTGTCTGCACAATGTAATGCGTACAAGTTAGTTTTTCAACTGCATAAAGAAGCAAGTAATCATAATAACAACACACAAAAATGCTTATATTCGACAAATGGAAGAAAATAATGCAGCATCTTACTGTATTGGCAAGATGTGGTGAGTCACTTTTAAACCATGTTTCCTGTGATTCTGTTTGACAGTGATCAAAGCAAGAGTCTATAAACATTCCTCTAGATGAAGAGTCTCCAACCACACTCACTGCCTTCTCGAATTCCTTCTTGAAGCCTGAAAATCACAAGATTTTACTTTCACTCAAATGGCAGAAGAATGTAAACGACAATTACCATTCTAAATGTTTTTAGTTTTTTTTTTTTCATATCAATGTTCTTCATTTTGAACAAAGTACATACATCAAGTGGTGATAATAAAGGCATGACAAATTTTAGAATGTTTTCAAGGATTGATTAGAACACAGTGAAATTCTTTTGTGTTACATTTTTTTTTTACACAGAATTTGTTAATAACAGAATCTGTTCACCTTGCACTATACTTAGTTGATCATGTGAGCATTTGCTTAAATCAAGCTTGCAGCTATGCCAACTGTCACTTGGATCAGCAGCGCCAGGTGCCAAGATGTTCCGAATCTGAATCAAAGCAATATCTTGAGGATCAGAAAAAGAAAAAGACTAGAAGGATATCTCCTCCACTTTTAAAGAGCAATAAGTGGTTAAAGCATCCAATGAGAACACCTTTGACACGAGTTAGTAAGCTTATTTTCAGTTGGAAAATATGATTATACTTTCATCCACTTAGATTTCGGTGTTCTCTTTTGAAAACGGAAGATTTATATGAAGAGATTATGCTGAGTTATTTTGGCTCAATTTCTGATCTAAACTAATTTACTTTGCTTGAAGCAATTCATCCTTAGTTAAGTAAGAAACTGTAAAAATCCTGCACTTAGAATTATGGATTCATATAAGAGTCTATGATCCTCAAGTTCTGGAAAAAAAAAATCCTTAAATGAGAAATTTGTGAAAAGCTAACTCATACTGTGATAATTTCTTTACCATCTTGTTATATATCCGTCAATTGATGAAAGAATAGAACAAGGCTTAAGAAGTTTCTTGTATGGACAATATATTCTAAAAGAACAATCTGAAAACAAACTGAAACTTCTTGAGCATGAGAGTAATCTAACCTGCCATGAGTCATAGGCTGAATTTACAATAAAGATTGGGGTACTGATATGTGATAGCACGTATTCTGGGAAAAAGCACTACATGACATTCAGAAGCATTAGTAACACCAAAGAAGTTGCCAACCTAAAAGGAAAACTACATGTCACAAACTTACCAGTCCTGGGCTGAGTTTTGAAGTGCAAGATGAGGGCAAATTCTTTGTCGAGCCCTAAAATAATACATAAAAACCGCTCAGTCTCTGCTTAAGAAAACTTTAGCCATTAGAAAGTAACTTTCAAATGAAAAGTGGGAAAACTTCATTAGCAGTCTTGGTGTTAGACACTGCATATGTAAGTAAGTTTTTTCCTCATATAATTAAAAGAGAAAAGGCACTTACATGTGTCGACACAACTTTACTGTAATAGTCTTCAATGAAACGTGTTCCTGAGATATCCTCTCTGTTGTAGAATACATTAAATCATTTAATGATCTAAGGAACTATAAAAAGTAAGGAAGAACCAAGTAAAAGAAAATTAGAGGATCATACACATTGATAAAAAAACCAGCATCTGGAACACATTTTACATTAGCTCCAGAAGGTAACAGAGATTTAAAATTGTCACAGTGTAATATGGTAGTCAATCCTCCAGCTGAACAGCCGGAGAGAATAGCCTGCAGGTTCAAGTTTCAATTAGTGAAAGAAAAAACATTCAGGAGGAAGAAAAAAAGTGCCAAATCATCAATGTCTCGTACATTTTCAGCCTTGTCCATTCCTTTTGCTAATAAATCATCCATTACAGCTGAAAAAATCCTTGCTCCTCTGAAGTACAATTTGTTTGTCTGATATGTAGATCAAATTACACTAATCTCATCAGAAAGAAAATTGGAAGAAATAAAATTTACCAACCCTCCTAACAGTTTACTCTGAATTTAATTCCACATTCCTTTGAATTCTACAAAACTTACTGGATCAACTTCTTCCACATCACCAGTGAACGATGACCCATCACAGTACCTAATCTTGACTCTATTCCAGTTGTAGAAATCTGAAATTTATAGCATACATGAAAAAGCTTAGCGAAATAATTAGTTCATAACTAGTATGAAGAAGCAATATACACAAATTAGTGGACAACAATACCAGGATTATACTCTCGCTCGTTGCCTAAAATTCCAGAAAAGTAAAGATCCTCAACCATTTGGTTAGATGAACCTAAGCGAGTGTCCTTACGGCCAAGGCAATCGTCGGCATCTTTGCACCATCCTCCTCCCTAAAATAATTTGTGGTGATGAACATCATTATCATGAAAGGAAAATTTCCATGGTTTGTCCAAAACCAAGAAAAAAACAACTAACAAATATGGCATTTAAGATTTACACAAGAGATGAAATATTTGTGTTGTACTCCTACACATAATACACATATAAGAAATACTAAAAACGACTAACGAATTTTTCCATGAGTTAGTAAAACAAAAATTTTGGTGCCAGGTTGCTGAAAGGGACATACCTCCATGTGGACAATCCAGTTGTTAACCCCTTCTCCAGCTCCCTTATCAAAGTGGTAAGCTGGGGGACTTCCATCCAAACAAACTGCACCACATGTTAATCTTCAATTCTCAACTATTATATAAATATTGCTAAAAATTGTGACACTGGAGTATTAAAGTTTCATAAGATGACAAATAAAATTCCTCACCAGCTCCTTTCGACAGTGCATTTTCGACCAAAGTCAATGGAACCAAAGATCCTTCTGCCTTAAGCAGTAGCAGTACACAGGCTACAAGATTTAACCAGTGGATCATTCTTCCACTCTCCATTCAGCAAAATCCAACCAAAAGAAAAAGGTAAACCTGTGCATAGAAAACAAGGTTCACGGAGATGCCTATGTAAAGGAGTCAATATGGTATATAAATAATTCACATAAGGCCAAAAAATTTTGCTGGCCAAAAAGAATAATAAGAACTTCGCTGAAATATATATTTCATTAACTACTGTGCAGAACCTTTAAGAGAGAGGAACGAATGTCCATTTCAAAACGTGTACTGACCGTTATGCAGACAAAAAAAGAAAGACAAAATATACCAAAAGAAAGAAAGGAAAAGGACGAAGGAAACTGAGATCGTAGAATGAAAATTATGGGCAAGAAGATAAAGAACTTGTTTTCTTGTTGGAAAAGGTAGATGAAATATTTCAAGTCCATTCCACAAAAATAGACTTAAGCACTCTTTCGTCTGTTTAATACCAGAAAGATAAAAGTGCATTACTAGTTTTAAATATGTCATAACATCACAAAACCAAGCATAAACCTGCATTCATTATAGCCCAGAAACAAAATTCTTCTCCCATTCCAACACTACCTATGTTAACAACTATAGAGCTAAATTCAATAACTTTATGCATTCCCCGGCCCAAAAATAAAAAACTGAACCTTCTTCCAACCCCACAAAAAGAAATGAGGAGAAGAGAGAAGGGAAAAAAAGAGAAAGAATATGGGGATAATGAAGACCTGAAAAGGAGGAAAGGTGGTGTGGTATGAAGTGAGTGAGTGAGTGAAACTGAGCTGAGGGTGGTGGCTTATAAAATGGTGGACGGGGAGACATAATTGGTGACTTGCTGAGATAGGCAATGGTTAAGGACATTTGGGAAAGATGCATTTTTGGGAGGGTGAGTGGAAAATTGGTATGAGAGGGCGTGGAGGGAGATTGTGGTTTTGGATTTTCGTTTCTGGTGGCACTGTATGTGATTTGTGACTCTCAACGCTCTTCTGAGGAAAGGGACACAGAAACAATACATTGGTTGTCAACTTTCATCGGTTGTGAACCCAAGAGCCAACACTCGTACCCACGATAAACTGTCATGACCAGGTGCTTCTCAACCTTCATTCATCTCGTGTAACTGGATTAACACGTTGGTCTAACGACAAGGAGGTTTTGTTTTTTCAATCTCTTTTCTTAAAAAAAATACAATAAAATAAGATATAGTCTAATAATGTAAAATTAGATACAATAAAATTAGATATAAGTCTACAAATTCAAGAAGTTCTCAACGAAATCAGCCACCAGCTTTGTGACAAAGTTAAAAAAAAAAAAAGAAGACAGACTTGCTCTAACTTTTTTATTACTTCAGAATAGAAACTTATAATAAATTAATTTTAAATATTTAAAAAATATTTAGTTATGTTCTAAACATTATCTAATCGTAATAGAGTATGTTATTTACTATATGATAATATGTTAACCTCATCGTGAAAACATTAATCATATTGGATTGTTATATTTTTTTATTAATTATTTCTGATTTGATTTGATTTTTTAAAAATGTTGTAATTTTATATAACAGTATACTAACTCATCATCCTTCTCACGTCTTGTTTTGACTAGGACAACTAGTGGTATGGTCACTATCCATAGGCAGAAAGAAACTACTAAAAAAAGTATATAAAAATTGAATTTAATAACTACAACTAGTTTGGTTCGAAACAGTAAAATATTTTGTAAATTTATATTTATTCAAAAAGTGATTAAAGCATAAATTGTATCAAGTGTTATATGGTTATTATTTTATATAAAAGATAAATTTTATCAATTCAAATATCAAATAATATTGTACATTATCTTAGCTATTTATGTTATACTTTATTAAAACTTAGCAAATAGTTTATATTTTAATAAATTTTAAAAGCATATATTACATTGATTTTGACTTATATAAATGAAACATTAAATGATTTTAAATATAAAAGTTTGTCAACATAATTTGAGTAAAATGAAACTGAATCCAATATATACAGTATTTAGTGAAAGTTATATATAAAGTATCGAAACTTATTATTATATTCTATTTCTTCAAATTATAACATCCAATTTAGTAAATTATCACATTCATTAAAGTAAAGGAGTAGAAATCACTGAACTGAATCTGGTTTTTCTTTAACAAAATATTTTGCATGTAAGAATTAAAATCTCTGATAACATGTTTAAAGAATCCAAATATGCAGCTTTTTGACCGACTTTGATGCCTTGTATGTCAGTTGAACGACTTAGGGTATGTTTGGTTTAAAGTTAATAAATTATCTATTCATTGTTGTTACAAAATTGTGATTTCCTCTATTTTTTATTTGGTTTAATACATCTTTTGGTCCCTCGAAAGGGGCCAATACCTTTTCTTAGAAGTTCAATGTGATCTCACCTTTTGTAAAAAGTGTGCAATCAAGTCCTTTTTGGAAACGGCGTTGAGTTTTTAACGGAGCAGCTGACAGGGTGGACTGAAGTTAGCTACGTGGCTGTGTGTGGGTAATACGTGGCTGTGAGAGGGTGATACGTGGCTGTGAGAGGGTAAATTTGATAATATTACTGAGGTTAGGAAATCAGAAGTTAGGGTTTGAGGAGTTTTAGAGAAATTGGTAATTTGGGATACGAATGGCTTCTTCTGAAGGGTGTTCGTCGTGTTCGAGAAGTTGGGGCAAAGGATCTTCTCGGTGGTCCCATGGTTGTGGTGTGAGAGGAGGTGGGATAATCCCTACTTGTTACTGTGGTGATGTTGCTGTAACCAAAGTGGCGTGAACTACGAAGAATGCTGGGAGAAATTTCTGGGGTTGTCCACGTTACAAGGTTTGAAGTATACCCTTTTGAGTTAAATTTTTTTTGAATTGATGATGCATTTGTTGATAGATTCCATAACTTGGTGAATAACAGGGTGGATCTTCAATTGGCAGCTTGTGTAACTTTTTCAAGTGGTGTGTTGAAGAGAAAGTTGATGAAAAAGATTGCACAATGGTGAGGAGGATAAGTCAGCTGGAAAATTCAGTGCAGGACTTGCAGAAAATGATGAAGATCTTAGTTGTAGCTTTGTGTGTGTGTATTGTGGTGTGCCTTGTTCAGGTTCTGTTTAGGTTCATTTAGTTAGATTGTAACATCCTATGTTTTGAAAGGTGTAAGATGAATTATGCAATTCAATGTATTATGTATTGACTATTTTAATGAGTAAATTTTAGTGATTAATGTTCAAATCAGTCCCCCTGATGTTTTAACAATGTTGAAATCAGTCCCCTGATGTTTTAAAAATGTTGAAATGAGTCCCCCATTTGCTTTAAAACTGTTCACAAAGGTCACCCAGATAATGCATATGATGCTGAATAATGGCACATAAAACAAATACATAAAAGCAGTTTCATTCATTATGACACATAAAAGAAATACAGAAAATCAGTTCAGTAAGTAAGTTAAGTATGTATTACACCACCATGTAACAAATAGTACATATTACACCACCACGTAATTTAAATATCTAATAACCCAATTTCATCTAAGTATGTTTTCTTCTGACTTTGCATTTTGTTGGCCGGGATGATTGGGGACTTGATGGCTGTGATGGTTCAGGGGTTGGGGAACTTGGAGGTGGCTGTGATGGTTGTGTTGTTTCTGCTGGCTGGGGCTTTAAAAGGCAGTTATTCTTGTTGTGCCCCATCTTACGACAAAGACTACATTTTTTCTTATGGCCACCAACACGTATTTGAGTCTGATCTTTAGTTAGCTCCCATGCTTCCAACCTCCTTTTTTTCTTTGGCCTCCCAGGCATCTTCCTGATCAATGGTGGTAGTATATCATTGAAATTTGTGGTTTCCCATAGTAGGTGGCCATTGAGTGGAAAAATGATGGACGCATAGACCTCTTCATAGGTGGATCTTGTGAACACATTGGGGACAAAAGTCTGTGGATCAACGTTGGAGAAGTTCATTGCTGCAATTGCATGACAGCATGGAATGACACTAATAATCCACTTTCTGCAGCTACACTCCTTTGTGTCCAGGTCCAGTGTGAACTTGTTCCCAACTGATGAAGTATGCCTAACCTCAAAAATCTTTCGTGCAGACCAGCTGAAAGAAATGAAGCACATCAACAATGTAGATAAATAACTTGTATATAAAATAAATTGAGTTATATTACCTTGGCACCCAAAATCTTGACAGATTACATTCCTTCTCAAGTCTCTTCTTTATCTTTGGGCATATTGTGAAGTCCATAGATGTCACCTTGGTTCTATTGGTGGCCCACCTTTTCATGAGATAAACTCTGATATCCTCCATCATGGTTATAATAGGTTTTCCTCTTGAATGAATAAGAACACTGTTGAAAGCTTCACTGATGTTGTTATCTAGTGTATCAGTCATTGCTTGACCTGTGAAGCAAGATCTTGACCAAAACCTGTTGCACACTCAAATGGGTTACAATGCATCAGGGACAGTAAATTGTATGTAATGGCTAATGGGTTACCTCGGGGGAATGGCTATGAGGTATTTATATGCTTCAATATTGACTTCTTTAATTTTCAGCATCTCTCACTCCCAAGCCTGTGGATATGTGCTTGTGGTAGCTGTCCACATCAGATTTTTTAAAATTTGACCATCAAACCTTTTCCTAAAGTTTGCATACAGGTGCCTCATACAGAATCTTTGTTCTGCCCCAGGAAGAAGCTCTTGGATAGCTGGGACCAACCCCTGCACAAATAATTTTAGTCATAAAACAAGATCCTTTAACAAAGCATTAACTAAAATTGAATATAAGGTGTATATTTACCTTCTGCTGGTCTGACATCCACGTGCATCCCCCACATACTTAACTACCCCCGAGGTCTTGAATTAATAATTGCAAGAACCATGTCCAGTTGTCTTTGTTCTCCACTTCTACTACTGCATAGGCAAGTGGTAGCATTTGATCGTTTGGGTCCCTACCAACAGCAGTGAGAAGCTCTCCCTTGTAATAACCTTTCAAAAAACATCCGTCTAAACATATTATGGACCTACAACTTTTGAAGCTGTCTTTACAAGCTTTCAGACAAACATACATTCTTTGGAAGATTGTATCACCATTATGAGAGTCAACTTTAATCTGCACTGTTGAACCTGGGTTATACCTCAACAACTCATGTCCATAGTCGTATATCCTTTTATACTGTTCTTTGAAATCTCCTTCAAGCTGTCTTGTGGCAATTAACTTTGCCCTTCGTGCCTTGGATATTGACACATTTGTATTCCATTTTCTTAATGCTTTAGTACGAATATCATTCACCTTTAAATTAGGATTGTCAACTAAAGACCTATCTATTTCTTCACTCAACCACTGAGCATTCATTAGTTTGATGTTAAGTTGCCTACTACAACCGTGAGTATCAATTATCTTCCTTAATTGCCAAATTTTGCATGATGGCAAGTACCCACAGTAAGCTACCCAAGGGCACTTCCCTTGGCCACCCATGCAGCGCACCCTCACCCTACGCTTATCATTCTTAACAAATTTTAGATCCCTCCCAACATGAACAGCATACCTTCTAATAGCATCCTTAAACTCTTCCTTCCTACTGAAAATGGTGCCCACTTCCCACTTGTAATCTGCCATGGACTTCTGTTTTGCATATTTTGAGAAACCACCCATACATACTCTATCCTCGTTGTCATCCTCCTCACTTGAACTGTTTTCAGGAGTTACAAGCATATCAGACTCCCAATCATCATCTGACAAACCACTACATTGTTGTTGGATTTCTTCATCAATGTCTGCATCCACATATTCATCACCACTCAGATCATCCATTCCTGGTTCATCATCACTGTCCACGTCCACTTCCAATTCTTCTTCAGTATGAAGCTCCCCTCCATCCTCAATGTCTGCTTCCAATTCTTGTTCAGTATGAACCTCCCCTCCATCCTCAATGTCTGCTTCCAATTCTTGTTCAGTATGAACCTCCCCTCCATCCTCAATGTCCACTTCCACTTCTTGTTTAGTAGGAACCTCCCCTCCCTCCTCAATGTCCACTTCCAATTCTTCTTCACTTTCAACCTCTCTTCCATCCTCAATGTGCACTTCCACTAATCCATCATTTTCAAGCTCAACTTTGTCCTCATTCTCAACCTCCACTGCAACCTCAACATCTTCTGCATCCTCCTTGTCATCCTCCCAGACATTTTCATTCTCAGCATCCTCCTTGTCACCCTCAAGATGTGCTTCTCCTCCAACGTCACTACCCTCACCACTGTCTGCTGGACCTTCACATAGGTACAAAATCTCATTGTCATCATTTTCTACAATAGTTGGTTCGTCCACCCCATGTACAACATACAGGTTCACTTTCCCCAAATAATTAGCCACCTTCATCATGTTGATGGCTCCTTTATCATCATCAAGCTTATGTAAAACATGTTGGATATTGTAATATAATTCTTTTACTTCCATGTAACCCAGATCTTTAAGTGAACCTAATACTCCAAAATAACACCATTTATCGGGATCTACGTCCCAATAAACTATCTCCCCGCCCATATACTTAAAGGGAACTTCTTTGATCAAGGTCCCACCGTGATGGACTACAACCTGAAACATGTCATCACTCATCCCTACCCCAACCCTGCAAATGCAAACGGGGACCACTAATTTAAGTTAAACTAATATCTATGGGACCACTATCAACCATCAAAACAAGACAACTTTTCACCCCTACTTAATCCCCCTATAAAGCAACAACAGTGATAACATATACAACAAATACATATCATAAAATTATCAAACATAAACCCTAACCTGATTTGTGGTTTCCAATTTGAGCTTCAGATTTGTGGTATCCAATTCGCGCTTGAGATTTCAACACACTTCCTCCACGATGATCAATCCCAAATTACCAATTTCTCTAAAACTCCTCAAACCCTAACTTCTGATTTCCTAACCTCAGTAATATTATCAAATTTAACCTCTCACAGTCACGTATCACCCTCTCACAGTCACTTATCACCCTCTCACAGCCACCTATTACCCACACACAGCCACGTAGCTAACTTCAGTCCACCCTGTCAGCTGCTCCGTTAAAAACTCAACGCCGTTTCCAAAAAGGACTTGATTACACACTTTTTACAAAAGGTGGGACCACATTGAACTTCTAAAAAAAGGTAGGACCACATTGAACATTGGCCCCCTCCCGAGGGACCAAAAAGGTATTAAACCTTTTTTATTTCCTATCAAGCAGAATCACTTCTTTTTCTCCATTTCAAATATCCAAACGTATAGATTGGTGTACGCTTGTTGGCGTAGGCCGTGGAGGCTACAAAATTGAGGCTAGAAATGTTTATTATTAGGTATTCATAGACTCTGACTTTGAAAATTAGTTCTTAAACCCGAGGGCAACGCCAATGTTGCCCATTACCAGGGTGGAGCATTATGGGAGTCGGACGTGTCTTAGAATTCTGTATGTTGTAATGGAAATTTATAAAATTAAATTAAGTATATTCTTATTTTTTTTAGGATTTTTTTATTTTTTATATCTTATTTTTTTATGTTTTTAAAGAAAAAAATTTAAGGCAAATTCACCCTTGTACTTCCATTTCTTATTGCTTTATTCTATAAGAATATATATATATATATATATATATATATATCTTGTTTTATTGGATAGTAAAATATTACTTTCATAATATAATATTTATTTTTTAATTTTATGAGTTTTTGTACAGTAATTTTTTATGAATGTAAGAAGAAAAATTAATTATTGTGTTTTTTTCATAATTAGTTTTTAAATCTGATAATTTTGGTTTTAAATCTTGAATTTTTAAAAAATTGGAATATTAATGAAGAATAAAAGAATATATTTATTTTTAAAAGTGATAAAAAAATTGTACATGTGAATATTAAACCATGGTAAATTCAACTTTTTCACTTATTATAAAATTTATATTAATGGTCCAATTGTTTAATTAGAGAAACCTCAAGGTTGAAAGGATATTAATTTTTTATAACATAATCTAAGAAAATATATTTAAATATGAGAATATCTAATTAGTCAAAAAGATTATTTAAAATGAGGTTTATATGAAATATATCTTCTGTGTCCACTAAGTCAAGAGTGAGAACATCCCTGAAAATCTAAGTTTTTAATTTGAGAATTGCATCTAGCGCCCACAAGTCTATAAGCTTGTTGACTTTGGTATAGGAGTCTCGCCCAACGAAAGTTAGAGGCCACTATCCAAGTGGTGTCCAAGAGTGTTGCAGGGCTGCTTAACTGTGTATCAAAAACTTAAAATTCCTTTATAAGTTTTAATTGTTCAAATTGACTTTTCCTAAACTATCTATTCACAAACTAAGGTTTATAAGATTATAATATAACTATGTTTTAGTTTAAGAAGTACCAATTTCATCAATAAAAAATTTCTTAGAGAAATCCTTATCAATAAACAAAACCTCTGGTTTCAAAGTAAAACATAATATCAATTAAAAGAGGCTCACTCATTTTTAAAGCTATTATGCAACCCTAAACATATTACACATCTGACACATACATACTCATCATTGCAATTCAACACCAAATCACTTTCATCAAAATAGATCAATTCTTAGTTCAAAATTCAATTTCATATCAATTCATATTTAAACTTTTTAAATAACTAACTTTTCTTACCTGACTTGTGAGGACAAAACACAATCTCATCAACTTGTAAGCACTCTTAATCATAAAGAAGGTAATATTTTTATAAAGAAAATTCAAATTAATAATGTGATCATACTCTAAACATCATAATTGAATAAAAATTTATTTAAAACATTGAAATGACACATGTAACTCCTTAATCTCACACATACATCATAAAATAAAAAATAAAAGACTATGAAGATAACAAAAGATGAATTTATTTATTTGAAAAATTCTTAGGTAAAATAATATACTTTGTCACTAATGTTGTGTTCGCATGAACGGATGACACTGTTCATGCGAAATTGTGAGCGATGAATTCAGAATGGTGTGTTGTTCGTTTGAGAGGATTATGAGGGATCAACAACGATGGATTTAGAGGATTCATCGAATTTTCGTCATCCGCGTATGGGAAGAGATTTGCGCGGATTGTAAGCGAAAAGTCATGTGTGCCCTCGTCTATTTGCTAAATTCCATCCCTGTATATCAATTTACCATTTACAACTGATTCCCTAGCACAGTGCAGTAACCAAAACCGATTCGAAGGGGTTAATATTAAAAAATTTGATAACATCAGACTTTTACCTTTACTATTGCACATGCACGAGAGTGCTTGGGTTGGCGTGGTGGCGTGCTTACAAAAATATTCCTAAGCTTTCCTCAACTGATGTTACCTTGCTTCATACAGTCATTCAACAACAAAGATTCCTGCAGCCAGACACAGTGAAAGTGTAGTATGGATATGAAAGCACCATTCACCAGAAGACGGACTTCATATATGTGGTTGCTAGTGGGTAGGTCATTTTATTTATTGAGTGATCAGAAGCATAATATATTGGTTGCTAGTGTTGAAAGTTGTGTGCGAAGGGAGACTTGTTGGTTGTTTTGCTGAGACGAAGAAGACAAAGTGGTGAGGTTAGTAAGATAGTGTGATATACGTCCAAGCACATATTGTTGGTTTTCATTTGCAGGATTGTAGACGGGGAGGAAGAAGGACGTTGTGTGTGTTGATGACATGAAGAAGCTGCGAGTTGAAGATGAAGATGAATCCGCGTGTTTGAGAGGCGAAGAAGACGATGAACAGTAGGAATAGGGTGGCTTAATCGGTTACAGAAGAAGGAGGTTGTGCGTGTTGATGGCATGAAGAAGTTGCAGGTTGAAGATGAAGATGAATCCGCATGTTTGAGAGGCGAAGAAGACGATGAATAGTAGGAAGAGGGTGGCGTAATCGGTTACAGCATAGACGTATGCGCTTACAATGGTATGAAGTTATGCGGTGATGATGAAGAAGAAGAGCAACGAGACCATTATGACAACCCTGTGCAACCTTCTCCACCTCTTTCAAATCCTAATATGATGACTTAAATGTGGGAAGGGGTACAAGACTTGCAACACAAAATGCAGGGTATGGAACAAATGCAGGTGTAGGTTCAACGTATTGAAGATAACTTGGTAAACCTTTCCCTCGACATGAACCGCCAATTTGCTCACCTCAATCAGAATGTTAACTTGATTCTTCACCATTTAGGTGATTGAATTAATTTTTATTCCGATAATGTATTACATGACTTTTTTTTTTTGCTTAAATTGACTTATGTGTTTGAAATATTACATTACCTATTTTTCAATGTTATTATCTTTCACATCAGCTTTGCTAGTTTTATTTATTGTAAGCGTGCTCATCTGCAAATTAGATGGACTCTCCAATCATTGATGAATTACAAAAACAAATTAATCAATCAAGAAGACTATGTGCTGCTCTTGAACGACATACACAGGCCATGGAGCGTCGAATGTCCCTGGTAAATGGTAGGATCAATCATCTAATCCAACTACAGAAGAAATTGAAAACTTATTACAGACTATGAACATTGAAGATCATAATTTATTCAGACAGTGCTCGACTTTTTATCTACGCATCCATCCCATACAAGACGTCTAATAGGGATGCCAATACAATATTGTTTCAATGCATTGCAACAATACCTTACTGAAGTAACGTCATCATGAACTATTACAAATATATTTGTATGTTTAAATGTTGCCACTTTTTTTAGGACATGTAATATTATAACTTCCTTTAATTATTTGTTTGTTTAAAATTAATCATTCTCACTTCTGTAACAAATAAATTGATACTACTTGGTAGTAAATTATATTACAAACAAATACTACATTTAAAAATAAATTCATTTTACTACAGTATAATTTTTAAAAATTAATTTTAAAAATTATTTATAATTTTTGTCTCTTTATAAACATTTTACAATTAAATATAACATTAATAAATAACATTTTATATTACTCTAATAACTAGGGGCATTTTGGTAATCTTTTTATCAGTTAAACTAATTTTTTAAATTTATCACATCAATCAAATCCTACATTAATTCTCATAAACTTTACATCCAAATTTACTCTCAATTATCCACAAATCCACTCAAAAGACAACTACAAAATTACCCTCAAATCTACTCAAATTCATTCAAATCATCTCCCTGAATACACAAAAAAAACAAAGCCTAACAATTTTATGATGTATTTCAATCTTTATATATATATATATATATATATATATATATATATATATATATATATATATATATATATATATATATATATATATATATATATATATATATATATATATATATATATATATATATATATATCTTCAAATACATATGAACAAAGCCTTAGAGAAATTACACTTATAAAACATATTTATTGACATATAAACTAAAATAAATAAACTGGCCTTGCATAATTCTAACGATTTATGTATTACTTAGTAAAGCATTCTATATAAATAGAAAGTATTAATCTAAACCAAGTCTCTTTTTCCTCTTCCAAAAACACATTGTCCGAGAGAAACATTGCATTGGAAAATGAAATTAGCATTAAACAAACTTACACTGTCTTATTCTGAAATACATCGAAGTGTGTGCCTAGCAGCCCCGTGATCTCAGTAACTGTTACATACATACCAGTCTAACCGATAACTTTTCCAAGCAATTAATTATAATTTAGCCATTAATTAAAACAAAACTTAAAATACACATTTAATAAATGTATATTTTGAAGTTTAATATTTTTGAGTTTCCTAAGCTAAAAAATTTCAAGTAACTCTTTTACTTATTTTTTTAATTTGATCTTTATTTTTTAAAATTAAAACAATTAGGTAATTATCATTAATTATATACTAATACACCTTTAAAAAAGTGTCATATGTGAATTCCTAGTTTTTAAAAAAAATTATTTCGTCCTATATTTGTTTTTATTTTTCTAAACGTCAGGTATCAAACTAACATTGTACCACATGATAATGATAATATCGTACGATACTAATAATATCACATGTCATTACATTAGTCTTTGTATAATCCTTGTATTTTTATTGTCTCAATTTCGTCCTTGTATTTTTATTTTGTTTCAATTTAGTCTTAATTTTAAAAATTAAACAATTTTGTTTCTTTCCAAATTAAACAAAATTTAATTTACATATAAATCTTAACAAATACTTTTATTAAAATTGATATTTTTACTAAATATTTTTAACCATATTAATTTTTATATATATATATATATATATATATATATATATATATATTTAATTAATTATATAAATGTTAATTATGTTCTTTAAATATACCTATAAGGATTTAAAAAAATAATGACATGACATGATGGTGTAAGTCGCACAGTCCAATTAAATTACACTAGTAAATTGTACTAGTAGTTATTTATAACTGTATAGAATTGTCACTTAAATTATTTAGGTTGTTTTTGTATTAAATTGAACTTTGATGTCATGATTATTGGATGATTTTGTTGAGCTATTTTCTTCATTGTGTTGATTGGAGTATTTATAACGTAACTCTTATAAAGAAATGATATTGGATAAAATAGATGGCTTATGTTTGGTATGTTTCAAATTGCTTCATTAGTGTACCAAGATATTTTTGAAAAAGAATGAGCCTATATGACATAAGAAAACTTTAAAATAATTTAGATATATCTAATGATTTCGATATAAACAGACTAAAACCCTTATATGTCTGCTATAATCCCGAGCAGTACCATATAATTGTTAGGCACTGAGTGGAGAGTTCAAATAAGCGAGTTCCAGTATTCTAGGATGTTGCGTGGTACCCTAAGATCATTGGACACTCAACAGTTTGTGATTCCAGTAGTCCAGAGTGTTGGGCACCACTCTAGGATTGTTGGGTGCTCATAAGTCAATAAGCTTTGGGATTCTAGCATTGGACGTAGGGTTTTGGGCGCCAACACGATTTTATTACTGAGCATAAAATCATGATTCTTGCTTCATTGGATTGAACTGAAATTTTGACAACTAATCTTAGACACATGAATCTTTACTTTGACCATTAGAATCTTTGATTTGAGATTTGTTGTTAAATAAATGTTTTTCATAATTTTGATATAATTAATGGAAATATTATAATTGAATAACCAATGCAATAAAAATAAATGATGAATTATTAACATTTAATTTGAAATAAATAATAATTGATTGATATTACTGAAAAAAAAAAGGGGAGTGGGTCGACCTCGGTTTAACAGAAACAAAAAGGTTGAAGATTTTATTTCGATTATAAGAAAATCGCAATAGTAAACAAAAAAAATGGGATTCTTTACCGAAGTTCTACAAGTAACCACTGCCATAGACCTTATCAGATTTTAAATAACTATTTAATTTTAAGGTTCTATGATAGTGGTTCTTGGGTGATATATGTTTGAATGTCATCAAATTTATTGTCTTCATAAGTGAGTTGAAGATCAATATGAACTCATAGACATCATTGAACCACATATTGTTACTGCATATTGTTACTAACATTAAACATATACCTAAAAACCATATAAGTAACTAGATAAATTATTTTTATATAAAAAATGGTTCATAGACTTAAATCACCTGCAACCGAATGAGGGTAATATTCAACTATTCTTTTTCTGATACAAGTTCTACGAAATCTTGTCTATACAATGGGATGTGAGAGTCTCCCCCAAATACACTAGAATCTCATGTAATCGTCATTAGTTTATTTGCAATGATGTCACTAAGTTTCTATAATACACTAAAAGGGTCATCTTTAAATAAATGAATTTTTTTGGGTGTAAAACTTCCCTCCTCCCGCGTTACATCCAAAGGGTCGACAATATTTCATCTAAAGAACCAACTACATTTCATTCAATAGTAACAACAATTTTATAAAACTCTTATCACTTCATCTATTCATATTATAAAATTGTCACTTAGACTTTTTATGCTTCAATTTCATTAAAACGAAAACGTAATGGAGGAGGTAAAAAGTCTTTTATATACTAAACGCAATTGAATCAAAATAAAGAAAGTAAAATACAACTTTTAAAAGATACAAAAGCTACTAAAAGGATAGAGAAAGAGAAAACTCGTTAAAAACAGATATTGAATTAAAAATTGTTGAATATTTAATAGACATGTAATTTTAATAAAATGACTAAAAAAAATAACACATTTAAGAAGTGACTAGACCTATTTTATTCATTTCCAACTGACATACTATGCATCCAATAACATTCAAAACATAGCTGTAGAATCTGATGTATAGTTAAAGAAAATTATCAAATATTTAAATGAAATAAATTACTTTTTTTTTATTCACATCCAAATATGGTTTTCCTTTTATTCACCAAACGTAATCAAAAGTTTGGCTTTCAATCTAATCTAAAGAAGAGAAATAAATTATAGTTGGTAAAGGAACACTTTCTCTTCTGTTTATTAGTTATCATTTCAGAAAATAGCAACATTCATTCTCTCTCTATATATATAATTAATTGTTTTTTTTTTAAGTTTTGTTTTGAAGGATAAGTGAGAGTTGTTCCATCTTAGTTTATGTTAATATAATAGATAGTACGTAAGTTATTTCCTACAACCACTGTTTTGAAGATATTAAAAGTGATCGAAGTGGACAAATATGTTTTAGAAGTAAAAACAGATTATTTTGGGTGATTAAGTTGGTATTAATTGTTTTGAGATGATTTGATTTCTTTTCCCTTTTTAATCTCTTGGTAAGAAGAAAAATCATTAGTAACTACCATAGAAAGAAGGAAAAAGGTCTTGGAGCTCAAAAGGGAAGACTATAGGAAAGTGAAAAGTCACCATGAAAACAAATTTTAACGGATTATTGTGATGGATGAACCTAAATGCTTGAAGGTGCGTAAACTCGCAAAACATGTATGATGGATTTTTGTTTTGTCTTTTAGTGTAAAGTGCAACATAGTAATTCTTAGTATTTGATTTAGTTGAGAAGTAGTGTTGTTTTGGTTAGCACATCATTCGTAACCACCCTTTATAAATAAAACGTATCGTGCTACATAATGCACACTTTATAAATATGTGGTTGTTATCATTAGTAAATCAGAAATTATAAGGTGAGAGCTTACGTCGTAATTAATGTCTGGTGGTTTGGACAATATTATAAAACTGCACCAGTAAAAAAATATGTTATATCAAAATATATCTATCACTTCACTGTTTTACTTTAGGTTAAACTAGTTAACTAATTTAATATTTTAAATTAATATATATGAGTTGAAACCAATCACATTTTAGGTGACCTGTTTAGTATGATTCATACCACCAAAAATAAATTAGGTATATAATGTATGATGCATAACCGAAATTCTTGACATTTACATTTGGGTCTCATATTTTGATAGGTGAGTAATTAGGTAATTAAATATTAACAAGTATAAGATAATTTCGACATACTATTCAAACTTGTGTAGGTAAAAATTGATCAAACTATGTTAAGATCTCAAATATACATGTTCTTTATTAATTATATAGTTATTGTTTCACTTATACTTCACCTAATTTAAACGTCAATATATATATATATATATATATATATATATATATATATATATATGGTGAAAAAGTCATTCTATAATGTTGCTGTAAAAATATTAATTCAAAGAGGCAATCACCAACAAATCCATTGAATTTAATGCATTTTAAAAGAAAATCAAGCTAAAAATCATAATTTTAATAAAGGATATCTGCATCCCGTATTTTACATAAAAATATCATATTGATTAAAACTTAAATAAAATATTATAAAAATTTAAAATTAAAGTCTTAAAATATAAAATTAGAAAAAAATTTATACAAATAATTTTTTTAAATATTATAAGAGAAATGAGCGTCCTTTTTCCTAAAGAGTTAAAGAGATACAAGTATCGTTTTATTAAACATTTAAGAAAAATAAGTGTCGACTTTGAATTTAGAGAAAATACCTAAATAGGTAAAATGCAATTTTTCCTTTAAATTTACATATGTCATTAAAAAATTTAGGAAAACTAAAAGGCATAAAGCATAAAAGACAATTTACTCTAAAATAAAAGAAATATATTTTTTTAATCTATTAATTATTTTCTTATCAACATATAAAAAGTCACGTCCGAATTATTAGAGAAGAAGAAATTTAAGCCATTTTCCGTACTGATATTTTATATTTTAATAGACAAAATTAATTTTTATATTCATAACAAATTTTGTAATTTGCTAACAACTTAATATTTACTATTTGATTTTTGTAATTCAAAATTGTTATATATGCAGTCATGAGAATGTTTGAAATAAGTTTTTTAGGATCTGTAGTTTTTTCTTTACATTTGATTGTTGAGTTTATTAAGTCTCTTAGTAGTCTTTGTTTATGGTAATTAAAGTGGTTATTTTTATTATATTTATCTACATGATTTGGAAATGAGAAATTATAATAAATTTTAAAATTCAATTGCTTTTACTTATGCTATTTTTTTTTTAAATTAAGGAGTTATTACATGTAGCAAAGAATAAATCTAAGACAGGTAAGTAATTAACATAGTCTCTCATTTTTCTTTTTATGTTGAAACTTTTTTAATATTTAATGGGATGATTTCATTTACAAATATAATATGAAAAGTTATATCTATTAATTAGCTTAAGATAAATATCAATGATAGTTAGGAATTGTTTTGATTTAACTTCATATACTAATAATTTTAGAGGGAGTCAGAATGAATATCTAAATGAATCTTTTAGCTTTTAAGAGTGTATATTTCTATTTATGTTGATTTTACGAAAAGAATTTATGTTTTAAAACATGTTTAGAATGAATACTTTTTGGAGGCTTTTGTTAGAAAATAATTATATTTTAATTTATCATGATTTCTTGAATCAACAAATAATTTTTTAAATCTTAGAAAAACATATGCATTTTTATAAAATAATGGTTGACGTGATATTTAATTAGTAAACACAAGTAGTTGAGATGTTAAAGCTTGTTGATAATTAGACAACAGATAGAAAAGTACCTAAAAGCTCCTTCTATTCCAAAGCTTTGAGTCACAACTTCATTTTCCTTCCATTGACCTCTTAGACTTCGTTGCATTTCCCACTTTAACACTACAACTCATACCAACATGAAGTTCCATTATGCCTTTGACCTGTATCACCAAGACAAAATCACCACATAACTTTGACTCTTTTTAGCGACTAAGTTAGTCCTTACTAACCAATTGAAAAAAGCACTTTTTAAACCTGAAAGCAAAACTGTCCTAAACTTAGAATCTTGATTTTGAACCATAATTAAAGTAAAGACGACTTTAAGTTCACATTAATGATTTGTTTTTAAAGATTTCAAAAGAAACAAAAGGACATATATATGTAAAACGATAAATTATTTAAGAATTCATGTTTCATTTTGATATGTACACTTGGAAGCCATGTAGGAGAGAAATATGTGTCATTGTAAACTTCTGGAGAGTCTCTAATAAAAACTTTGTTCTATGATAGAAAGAAAAAAGAAAATTGAGGCCCATTAACTTGTAAAAGTTATAAGTTCGGATTCTCAAACATTCACAATTTATTCCATAAAGTTCTGATCTTAAATATTCAGAAGTTACTTATACGAAAAAAATTCATTAAAAGTTAGATTTTCACATATTTGCAAGTTATTTGATAAAACTTAAATCTCGGATATCTACAACTCACATATAGAATAAAATCAATTAAATATCACTTCTTTTGCATCAAAAACACTCCATCTAAATCCAATAATAACATAAATAATTATGAAATAAAATGTTAGTGAATGTCTAAATGCTGATGTGTATTTAGAAGATAATTAATTTTCATAAATAATTTAAAATATTCGGTAACAAAATTGCTTATGAGGATGTGCTTTAATGGTCTATGCTTAACACTGATCAAAGTTGCATGTGATATCATCATGAATGAATAATCGAAACTTTTGGAATCAATGTACCCTAAATTAATTGGTATATTCGAGCATATATAGTTAAATCTTTGGACCACGGTGATAATTGATTATCTCATAAGATAATTATCTACTATATTGTTTTCCGACGCAAAATTCTTTCTTTCCACAACAGTGATCAGAATAGCAAGTAATTCACTCATAAAGTAAAAGGTATGAGAAGAAAAAGGTAACAAAAAAATTATTAGGAAGTGAATTTAATTTATCTTAACAAATTCGAAAGTGAAAAATTTCCTTATATTTTATATATCGGACTTATGTTTGGTTGATGCCAAATCTTAAATTTACTCTGTCAAACTGAAATATATATACATAATATGTGAAACTAGATATTCATGATGCCTTAATAGTAATTCGACAGCGAATGATATATAGTAAAGCTAACAAACATTACTACAATAAACTTTATTATCATATTAAGAAATAAATTTAAGCCTACCACATTATCATAAAACTAGAATGTAAAATAAAAACTATCCTCACTATATTATCTTTGATTTTATCTCTAGTTAAACTTATATATAAAAGTGAGAGAAAAATGTTGAGTTTAATTCACAAATTAAACTTATGTTTAGGTTGATGTTATTAATATTTTCAAATTGACATTTCTTGGTGGTTTTTACATTTTGCTATTTTGCTTATGTGGTTGTATGTTTGAGTTTATGTTGGTGAGGTAGTGATGTATTTGGATGAGAGGAATCTAGCTTTGAAATGTTTGATTGGCATTGATTTGGTTGAAATGATTGGTGAGTGCGTTTTGCGTCGGATAGGATCTTCAATTTCGTTCATCTCTTTCTTTTACTTTTGTGGTGTTTAGGTTTGTGAAAGGCTAGACCATGGTTAGTGCTTGGTCACTAAGAAGGCTATTTGAGTTATTCTAAAACACCAACTTCTTTCATCATTGAACATCACCAATCCATTATTTTCAAATCAAAGATAAACCCCATTATGGCTCCATACATATCCAACACTAAAAATTTAAATTTTCCTTCTAAGGAATAAACATTATTTAACCTTCAAATCGTTTATGCAATAATGGAATCAAATTCAAAGCTTTTTATTACTATGTTAATATGTATATAAAAATGAAGTTAGAATTTGATAGTTTAATTTTAACACCAAAATTTTTTTTTTCAAATAAGGACGGATTCAAAAATTCAAGAAAAGAGAGTTGAAAGAAAATAAAATTTAATAAAAATTAAATTATAATAGATAAATACATGATATACAACGTCATTCTTTCATGTTGTAAAATTCTTTAATAACAGAGTCTATATCAAACTTTTTAGCAATCATTCTCTCAATGTAGGTAATCAAACAATCAACTAAAAATTCATCTTTCATCTTGTATATGAATCTATTTTTTTCATCTTGTATATGAATCTATTTTTCACAATCTTCATAGTTGAAAAAGATCTCTCAGCTGTAGCAGTTGAAACAAGAATTAAATCAAATGATCCATCAAGAAATAAAGTCATTTTTTCTTGTTTTCACCAATTTTTGACATATCTCATAAATTATTCATAGATTTTTCATTTTAGAATGAAATGAAATTTCAAGTTCATAATGTTGAACTTGTATTCTAAGATGCAACTTTTCCCGTTCTATAAATCATCAAGATAAAACTATATTGTCAATTCACAAAGTTCAATTGTAATATTATATATATATCAACACTTTTCGAGCTTGATCTCTTCTAGAAATATATAAGGTAGTCATCTCAGTTATATTGATTTCGTGTTTCTTACAGAATTATATGACTTATTTGAAAAAACTTTTTTAGTCTAATTCCTTCAATAAAAGTTTTTGTTATGAATACCAAAGATATTGCATTTAACATATCTAGATTCTTATATTGCAAAGCATGACAAAGGTCATGCGTAATTGTCAAGATATCTCTCATAAGATAAAGAAAAAAATAAATTCAAAATATGAGAGAATATCATAAATAATATTAGCATCAACACAGAGAATATTTACCTTCTGTAGCTTTTTGAAAAACTTTACATATTAAGCTTCAAACTAAATTCAAATGAGATCTTCATCAAGTACTGCAGCTTTTCGTAAAGTGCTTATTTGATTAAGTTCACTACCAATTTGAATATAATCATTAGCAATCAAATGATTGTTGCTTGGACAATTTGTAATTGATCATGTCTCTTACTATAAATTGTTACAATATTTATCATCAATATCAAATTTGAGAAACATTGATGAACATTGCTCACTTTGTTTTAATATATATAACATAAAATATATAAATATATAATTTATATATACTTTTTAAAGGGGGAATAAAATCCATGCAGTTCCTGTATATCTGTCCTAGTTTTCAAGTAAATAGTTTTCAATATTTGAAACATTTTAGATTTATTATAAATTAATTATGACACAATATTTAATGTAAGATTTTAACTATGTTTCTAGTTTTCTCGTCGTTATTTTAAATTTTGATCTTATTAAGTATTTATATTTAAAAAATCCATGAATACAGTCATTTTTGTCCAACGATGTTAGCTATATTTTGGCGACAAATTACGTTGATTTTTTAAACGTTGATAGAAAAAAAACTTGTAAATTGTATGCAATGTGATTTGTTATTTGTTACGTAAAAAACAATTAACTTCATTGGATGAAAAGGATTGCATGCATGCATGTAAGACGTAATATGATCAAAGTTATATTTTGTGGACAAAATAAAGAGAAAAATCAAAATCAAATTATATTTTATGGACAAAAGCAACGTTAAGTCATTAAAATTTAATTTAAAAATAACGACGAAAAGATATTTAAGAAAAAAAAAATCTAAAATCTCTCTTATTAAACAAACACTCTTTAAACTATTTAAAAAACATAGAAAGAATATTCCTGTTGAAGAATAATGACAGCTAATACTCTTATTTTGATATAATTATTTTAATTTATGCACAGAGATGAAAAAAAAAGGACTTAACCATTTTACTCATTTTATTTTTATACTTTCTTACGTAATTTTGTCTATTAAATTTCTTGAGCCAATTAAGTAATTATGTTTCTAGAATTAAGTTATTTGGTTTTGATATTTATTTTATTTTTCTAACTAAACTTCTAAATTATTATTATAATAAGTACCTATATTTTAAGAGTGTAAAAAAATACAGTTTGAAATTAATAAAGAATGATACTTATATTTTTTAAGTTAAAGATAATATATATATATATATATATATATATATATATATATATATATATATTATTTTTTCAATTCGAATATTTGTTTGGATTAGTGCAATTGTTTATATAATCCCTTCATGTGCAAATAATCTATTCTGTATTAGTGCTTTATTCGAATTTGTGAGCATGTTATATTAATATTTTTCATGTGACACTTTATCTTTTTCTTTTCTAAACAATCTTCTCTCTTACGATAAACTTATTTGTAGTACTTACATTTAGACTATAGACAAGTCATTGTATCATAATTGTATTTGATATTTGAGTGATCAAATCACTTTACACAAGACAATCCGATAATTACATTTAAATAAGGTTTTATCGCCTTATTTTTTGTGCGTCGAGTAGTCTTGTATTTATTTATAACGCCACTATCATAGTTCTGTAAAATATTTTACGAAAGATACATTAAAATATATCTAATAATATGATATAAACTTGATAAAAATATTATCATATAAAACAAGTTATATATGTTATAATCAAGTCATTAAAAGTGTTCTAGTCTTATCAAAACTAAAATAAATTATTAAAATTAAATTATTCAACTCTAACTAAGAGATGTTGTTACAATTATTATTTTATACCTAAATATTGTAGAATTTATTTATATTCTCAATAAAAATATGTTTCTCAAAATTATTCTTCAATGTTACTAGGATTTTCTTTTTTAAAGTTTGGCACATTTAGAAGTTATTAACAACTTAGTTCAGAAGTTATTAACATTTATCACTATCAAAATTATGTGTCTGAACATATTGTTCGTTGAATTTTTAATTTAATTTAACTTTTAATTTTGATTATTTTTAAGTATAATTTTTAATTAAATTAGATTTATCTATTAGCTCAATTATTTTCACCACCATCTTAAACCATTATGTTTTTATCTTTGCTAATATATTTGATTTTCATGATTTCTTTTATCTTTCAATTTATTACTTTTATATTTTTTTTAAAATTACATTTCAATATATTATTCAAAAATATGCTTTGAAAGTGGAACCAGCCATTGAAGTATTCAAGATTTATCAGTTGAATCAGTGATTAAACCAATAAACAGATAAAATACTACATTAAATTATACTAAAATAAAATTTGAGAAATATGGTACTAAATCTAATAATAGTAAAAATTATCAGTAAATTATTATGGCTTTTGGTTTAACACGATACTCCGAAAATAATAAGCTTTTTTTGAAAACAGAAGGATGAATATTTAATTTTTATTTTTATGGAAAACAATTTCAAAGATAACCTCTAAATAATAATTTAAAAAAGAACCTATAACCATTGTGAAACAATTTTTGTTTGATTTGTCGTTGACTGTTTCACAGATCTAATAGCCCAAATGAACTAGACGAAGATTCACTGAGTTTGGGCCGTTTCTTTCCCATCCTATCAAATTTCTTCCTACACTCCATCATTTATCATTCCAAACGGAATGAGGCGAAAACATTTTACTCAGGAACAAACGTCCCTGATTTTCTGCAACAGGAATATATAAATATTTAATTATAATACACTTTTACTTATTAAAAATATTTATTTACTCTAAAATTTAATAGTACAAACAGGATTTAGAGAACATGTGCAATTTGAATAGGATTTCATACCTAGCTATCCACAACAGTTTAAGCAAGATGAAAGAGTCACTCTCCATAATGATAGAATTCTGTGGTTGCATGGTGACATTTACCATCCTTTTATCAGGGTGCATACGCTTACATTGGAAGCTTCTAAATCATTAAACACATCTTATTTTGTAGTGATAATTCACATACTACTTATTTGAAATCTATACGTCTGGACGCTCATTCTGATCAAAAATACGATTGTGGCAAGTGGGGTTGCAAGGGTAGGCACAATCTATCTGCTTAAATGGCTTTCGATCATAATACCAGTCTCCAACTGCCTTCGCAATTGTCTGCAAATTGTTCAGCAAATATGTCAGAAATTTTGATGCACACATATTTTAGAAAGGAAGTTTTGATGCAGTTTCTTACTGTGCTGCCTAACACAGGAGAGTCATTTCTCAACCATGTCTCTTGTGTTCCAGTTTGGCAGTGAGCATAGCAACCATCTATGAAATGCCCTTTTGATGGAGAGTTCCCAACAGCACCAAATGCCCTCAGGAAATCAGTCCTGAATACTGAAATCATGCATCACATGAGATCATAAGCTGTTATAGAATGTGGGAATGTGAAAAAACCCTTAGGGCCCTAGAACCCATCAATGAAATGGTAGAAGATGAATATGGCACACGTGATTATGGTCGTGCTTTGGTTTTGACAAATGATTCATGTCAAGTATAGTGTATATAGCAGCAGGGTAAAGTTTAGACAGCTTTAGGATGCTCATTAGAAGCCTAGAAAAAAAATCCTAGAGTTTTGGTATCAGTGAATTTCAGTGCGACTTGTTACTAAGATCCGAAGATGTTCACCTTGCATTACACTGAGTTGATTTGATGAGCATTTTTTTATATCAAGCTTGCATTCACGCCAGGTGCCATGGGGATCTGCAGCACCTGGTGCCAAAATGTTTTTGATCTGAATCAAAGCAATATGTTAGGGATCAGAGAAAATATTATATCATCACTTATTAATAGCAATATGGTGGTGGCAAACATTAACTTTATGATGAGATCAGTTATTAAGCACCTCCTTGGAGGGGAAATATGATTCAGAATTCAATCATCTGTCATTAAAATGTTCTCATTGGAAAACAAGATGTTCATAGTGGTATATAGTATTCTAAGATAAAAATCAAGTGTAGAAAAACCTTGGCTCAGTTTGTGACAGCCGAATTTTCACTAGAGTTAATTAAGAAATCATTTTTTTCACTGGGAATGTTAAGCAAAATTAATCACATTGTTTTGTATAAATCCTCATATATGAATTTTGTGAGATAACTGACAGAACTGGCACCAATTGATCAATGAATATAAACATAGTGTTAGTTTTAAGTGGGAACAATACATAACACCATTTCAGAATTAAAATGATTTTTTTTTTCTCGAAAGATAATAATCTGACCTGCCATGAATCATAAGCTGCATTTACGAAGAAGATTGGCGTACTGATTTGTGAAACCACATTTTGTGGGAAAAAGCACTACATATTATTCAGAAGAAGTATTAGTACACCAAAGAAGTCACATAGGTAAAAGTATGGGAATTCACAAACTTACCAGCCCTGGTCTGAGTCTTGAAGCGCAGGATGCAGGCAAATTCTTAGCTGAGCCCTAAAATAAAGAAGATAAAGAATGTCAGTCTCCATTGGAGAAAGCTTCAGAAAGTTTCTTGTAAACAGAAAGAGTGAAAACATTAATATCATATGCTTGTGAGATGGTACAGGGAGAAATAATGAGAGAAAGAACAAGTACATGTGTTTGGACAACTTGATTGTAGAACTCTTCAATGCGCTGTGCGCCAGAGACATCCTTTCTGTTGCACAAACAGAAACATTGAATCATTACATGACTTAACAAAGTCCAAAAGAATTCAGGTGAAAAAGATAAGCAGAAAGTAAATAAATAAGCTTACACATTGATAAAATAACCAGCATCTGCAAGGCATTTCACTTTAGTCGTTCCAGGCAGTAGTGATTTGAATCGATCACAGTTTAAAATTGCAGCCAACCCTCCAGCAGAACATCCAGAGATAATTGCCTAAAGTTACAAATTTAAACTAGTGAATTAAAAATTATTCAAGATGAAGACAAAAGTAGGTAACCATCAATGTACCATACATTTTGAGCATTTTTCATTCCTTTTGCTAGTAAATCATCAACAACAGCAGCAAAAACCCTTGCTCCTCTGAAGTGTAAATTGGTTGCCTGATTTGCAAAATAATATTATAAAACCTCAGCAGAAATAAAATTAATTAATATTTTCATACAAATTTACAGTACAATATTCCTTTGAACTTGTAAAACTTACTCGATCAACAGCTTCAACATCACCAGTAAATGATGACCCATCACAATACCTAACCTTGATTCTGTTCCAATCGTAGAAATCTGGAAACATATAACAATTTTAGGGATAGATTCATGAGAAAAACAGTCAAAACACTGTTTATTAATTTGTAGACGTTACCTGGATTGAACTTTTTACTGTTACTAAAAAATCCAGAAAAGGAAAGTTGGGTATCCATTTTTTTAGACGAGCCTAATCGAGTGTCCCTACGAGAAAGGCAAGAAGTAACGTTGTTGCACCATCCTCCTCCCTAAAAGAAATTGAATTAAAGATCATCAACAAAAATAGAGAACTTCCCACATTTCATACTAGAACAGGTTTTACCAAAAAGGACAACCTAGTTAACCAGTGTTGGTATATCTATACAACGTTAAAAGAGATATGCTAATAACATACTTTTTAACTAAACTCTTGCTTATAAGTTCATTCTCTAAAAAATTTATAAGGAAAAATGTATGTATATTGAGAGAGAGAGAGAGAGAGACTTAAAAATGAACCGATAATTTATCAATCACGTATCAACACTATATTATATTGAGTTTAATTATCATGTAATGAAAAGAATTTACAAGGTCAACAATCAAATAATTTTGAAATGACTTTTAAGCTAGTTATTACAAAAATCTAACATATTTAACAAAACACGGTCTTTAATGATTGGATAAGAGTGTGAAAACTAAGAAGTGCACACGAACTAAATTCTATGGTTATTATCTAAAGTCAATCTGTCTTTCACTCCTCCTCAACCTAAATCCTTAATTCCCTATAATTTCAATAACCAAATTTGAGACTTAAGAATTGAAATATATGACTCTAAGTTTCAGGTATATATTATTACATTTCTTGGAACATTTTGACCAAAAATAACTTTCATATTGGCTATTGGGTATGGTTTTCAAAATGATAGTGATATAAATAAAAAGTGGGAGTAACAATGGAAGTTAATTGTTGACACACAAAAGTACCCATCCCCTCAACATTGAATTAAAATCAAAGCAAAACATGGGAATTTTTTTAAGATAAACCAATACCAATAACAAAAATGTCATATTCTCCCATGCCCATTTATGTGGGAATAACTTGATAAACCTTGGCAAAAACAAAACCCGTATAAAAAATTACAAATGCACCTTCTGATCCAGTTTTCAGTTTAACAAATCAATATTTGTACAGGTACTCAGAAAACATAATGGAACATACTCAAAGTTTAAATTAAAATGAATTTTTTTCCGAGTTGGTAAAAGACTCTCATAATATTGAAGCCGTCTTGCTGAAGGAAACATACCTCAAAGTGAACAATCCAGTTGTTAATCCCTGCTCCAGATCCCTTATGGAAGTGGTAAGCTGGTGGACTCCCATCCAAACAAACTGCACAAGATTTCAAACATCAATTTCAAACCTGCTATGAACAATCCTAAAAAAATGGTGGCCAAGGAGATGAAGATCATAGCAGAAATTTCTCACCAGCTCCTTTTGCCACTGCATTTTCAACAAAAGTGATTCCCACAGGAACCCCTTCTGCCTTTAGTAATAGTACCACACATATCAGAACACTTAACCATTGGTCCTTTTTACTCGTCTCCATTCTGTTCCAATCAAACAAATTGAAAACAATAAACTTATGAATAAAAAAGAGAAATTGCACCTTGGAAGTATCAATAGGGGTGTGTTAATTATTTAACATAACATAAAGAAACAATATGTCGTACAAAAGTAAAACGAAGCGTCATCATATTAAACTCTCACACAAAACCAAGGACAAATTTTTATCATTTTTCAATCCTCTCATCGCATCACTTGTGCATTCAGGTCACCACAAATGATCAACTCCTCTAATTTCCCGAAAATAATCAACCAATAAGTTTGATTTCACATACATGAAATGAAAAAAGCCAGAGGAAATTCTTGAGTTGAGCATGAGAACTGGCCAAAAGACACCTTTTGATGTTGTTTTGATAGAGTTTTCAGGCTTAAATTCTTGCACCGACAGAAATGCAGATTAAAAGACACGAAGAAACATGCAGAGAACATAGGAAAAAACATGCATAGTTAAGTCAGAAGAATCTGATCTACAAATAAATTACAATATATTATTATTAGCACCGTTGTTGCAAAAAGAAGATGAAACATTTTAAATCCATTGAACAATCCAAGAATCACCAAAGAACTTCATCTGTTAGGCGTCATAAAGATTAATCAATTCAACAAAGCAGCCTAGAAAAACGAAATATCAGATATTACCCACTCCAATACCCCCATTAGTACCTATAGCGGAAAATCCACAAACTAGTATTTCCCTATTTGAATATCAGACCAGAAACAGATAATGGTTCACATCCCAACACTTCCTGGATCAGCAACTCTCCATCATGGATAAAGTTAACAACTTTTCCAGCATTCGAAATGCCCATAATAGAAACTTCCCACCCCCACAAACTACCGATGAGAAATGGTGAAAAAAATAGCATGAAAAACAAAGAAGGAAAAAAACAGTGAGCAATACCTTAAATAGTAAGTGAAAGGTAGTCGAGGAAAATGGTGGCCTGTAAAATGCTTCAGATAACAACAAGACTTCACAGAGGAAGATAGGTGTGGTGTTGATGCACTTGAAACTTGCAAGAACACAATCTTATATAAAGATTATTTTGTTTTCTTTTTATTTTCCTAGGAAAAACATTTTGCTTTAAATTGAATGGTTATGTTAACGCGTAGCACCTATGAAATGAATCTTGAGAGGGAAAGAATAGACTGAAAATAGATAAAGACATAAAATAAAGAAAGGTAGTGAAGTGATAATGAGCAAAAGAATTATGTTTTTATTTAACAAATTTAACTTAACGAAGGATTTTTTTCGAACGTAAATTACTAAACTATGATAACCTTTCTCATACTATGTTGAGGTAAAAATAACGGAAGAGAGTAGGTCCAGTGTCAATTGATTTTAAATATGTATTATAGTAATTAATTATGAATTTTGAACAAATAGTGTTTGATTAGTTTTTTTTCTTTTAAGAATAACAACACCAATAATTTTTACTTAAAAAAAAACTATACTAACAATGTCTGCTGGAATATATACACTTTACGTGACTTTTTTTTAATAGAATATAACTTTATAGAAAATTATTAAATAGTTTAAAAAGTGAAAATATTTTAGCATTTCTGTATACTCTCACTTTTCCAAAATTTGCAACTTTTACACACAAATGTATTTTTCTCAATTTCAATCCAAAAACAATAACCCTTGATACTATTTTTCACGAAATTTGACTCTTTTAGAACATGTAAAATATGCTTTAAAATAACAATTTTCAAACAAAACTAATAGCTAAGGTTGTAATAATCTAAATTTGACTACACATATATTTAATTTATCGAAATCAGATCCGACCATGGACTTGCTAACTAAATGGGAAGATTTAAGGTTTAAGAAAATATATACATAAATCCTTAGTTTATGTATATCTTTTGCAATTAATCGATAAGTCTACATTGATAAAGCCCTATATTAATTATGTTTATCTTTTGAAATATAAAATAAATGTATAAATTGGATTTATCCTTCTAAGAAAAACATTGATGAAAAAGAAAGAAAAGAAAAAGAAAGTGAAGATAAGAATTATTAAATGCATAATTATTATTTAGGTATGACAGAACGTCAACATTTATGACCATTGTTCTGATTAAGAAAACGGTGAATCTATGGTTTGAGGAACGTTGGTTGGAGCTACACCTGGAACGCGCAAATGTCGGTGATTATTTTTTATTTCGGACCCACCGAAATACAATCTCATACTGTTCTTTGACATGCATGCATGTTTGAGGCTGACGTCTGTCCATAATTTTTAGCTTAATTACTTTTTTATTATTTATTTTGTTCAATTAGTCTAACTTTTTTATGTTAAAATTAAAATAATTAATTTATAAATTATCATTATTACCATCATAAATTTTCCATATTTATTCATTAAAAAAAATTCCGTTGAATAAATTGTGATTTTAATTTGAATCCAATTAACAAATAACATGTTACAGGACAAAGGCATGCATGCAGAATCTCTCACTTCAAAGCTGTCATCCAATAAAGCAAATCAAATTTGGTTCCGTATGGTCTTGTTCGGAAACAGACCCACATGCTGCCAAAAGTCTTTCTTCCACTTTCTATAAAGAAAAAACCTATGAATTTGTGTTTTACAATATTTAACTAAATATGTAACTGTATTCAGAATCGGCATAAGTTTCCTTTTTAGTCCTTAGATTAAAGAGAAGGTTGAGTAGTTGGAACAAAGAGAAAAAAATAAAGAAAAAAAGAGTAGAAATTAAAATTATTTGGATTAAGAAAAAAATAATAGAAATTATCCGAAAGATTTATAAAATAACTTCGTCGATATGCTATAATTAATATGGTATATTTTTCATTTATTTATGTATTTTATTATAAAAAAAACGTAACTATTAAAATAATAATTAACTATGTAAAATATGCAATTATTACCTTTTACAATGTAGAGTACTTCGCAAATCTTCATATTACTGCATAAATGTCTAAGTCGTCAGATTCTTATATCGGTTTGTGATTTTTTACGTTTTAAATACTAGATTTCTACATCTAATGCTCAGAAAGAAACAGGGTTTTTTTTAAAAAAAATCGGAGAATAAAGGTGAAAAGAAAAAGAAGATGCGGAATACAATGAAAGAAAGATATTGGGGATGCAAAAATTTCAATTTATGAGTAAAATTTGTGACATATATTAAATAGATATTTTTAATAAATATTAGTATATAATGAGTAGAAGTACTAAATTATTTATTTGTTGATGAAAACTATATATAAATATTATAATATTTGACTTGCAGATAAACGTTATCAATCAGTATTATTTGTAAATTTTATTTTGATATCTTTATACATTCAAGTTATCAAAATAATAATAAAAGTATTGATAAAACTGATAAAACAATTATTTTTATTTAAAAATAATTATTTAAAGGATAAAAATAGAAAATAAATTGTAGAGTAAAATGAAAATTTCATTATTTTAAATTTCATTAAATTTTAAATTTGATTAATTGGTTTTTAAATTCTTTTATGTATTTTTTAAAAGTTTTATATAATTATATATTTAAATTTTGAGATATTTGTTTTATTAATTTAAAATTTTAGTAAACTTTAATATTTTTTTAATAATTTGATTAGACAGAATTTAAATATGTTAAAGTTTTATATAATTTTTATTTTTTATGTTTGAGATATTTTTTATAGTTTGATTAATAAACAAAATTTTATTTTCTTTTTACTTTTTTAAGGTTTTCTCTCTAAACCTTTTATGTAAACATTTCCTATTTCAATTTTTTTGAAATAATTTGGTTATTAAATTTTATACATATTATTTATTTATTATATACATAGGAATATTTTTAAAAATGTAGTATTTTTATATATAAGAAAAATTATTACAATATAAATTTATTTATATAAAATAAAATAAATAAATTCATAATAAAAAATTGAAAAACTTGAAGTTGTATGTCTTAATTACGACTTTAAATTTTTAAATTTTTTATATTTTAAATTATTTATTTTATTTGAGATAAGAAAAGAAGTTTGTCAAATCATTATACAATTTTAATATTACGATTATCAGAAATTTTCAACAATATTTGCTATTGAAGTAAAATTGAACTCAAATTAAAGTTACCAATTATATGTACGACTTTATTTAAAATTGAAGTTATCAATTATATATAAAATTTTACTTAAGGTGAAATCATTAAATAAATATACAATTTTATTTAAGGTTAAATTCGTCAATCATATATATGACTTTACTTAATAATGATCATTAACTAAGTTTAATTTCGATAAAATCGTCAAATCTAAATATAAATTCAATGTTACTAAAAAAACATGCATGCATTTTATGATTTCCTAATGTTATCACGATGTAACTTAACCCTTCCAGTAATTAATTAAAAATGTAGATATGTGAATTAAAAACAAATTAACCTACGAAAAATTAGCCAAGTTTGTTGGGTGTTGCTTCCTGCCCCTAACCACATTTCTTCATCCATCCCATCAAAAAAAAGCTACCGAATTTTTTTTTCTTAATAAGTTGGGTGATTACTGTAAAAAAGAATTAGGAAAATAAATTCCGGAAATGTTGGGGTGCAGAAAGAAAAAGATGGGGGTGTAAGAAGCAATTCCCAACAGGTTTCGTTGAAAAGAGGAGTTAAAACTACTGAAGTTAGATTTTAGAATTCACCCAAGAAGTTTTGAAATCAAGAAGCTGTGATTCTTGAAAGTTAATACATTTATTTTTTAAAAAAATTTAGATGAAATAACACAATTTCATTGAATTTTTTATATTAATTGCAAAATGTTTTAAAAAAATCGAAGATTTAAAAACTAAAAAAATTATAAGCGAAGCATATATTTATTTTATCTAAGTGATATGAGATAAGTTTTACCGGAAATAAGACTTAAAATCTTCAAATTAGATTTTGGAATAATGCAGAAAGCTTTTGAGATAGAAAAGATAGAAGATTTGCAAGTTTAAAACAAGGGTGTAAATAATGGTCATAATAAAATATTAATATATTAATATTTCATAATAAAATATCTTTTAGATTATTTTCCTCCCCTATTAATTAAATTCAACAACACATTTCCACAGGATAAGAATTTTAAAATAATTAAAAAATATAATATTTTATTAATGTGTAAGTAGTTTTATAATTAAAGTTATATGAATAACACTCGATATTTTAATTACTTAAGGATAAAAACGTTAAAAACAATATTCAAGATTACCCTCGGTTTTTCTTTTTATTTCTATTGGTTCTTTTTGTCTTCTTCCAGAATTCTTCCAGCCTTATTCAGAAAGGGCCTCAGACGGGGAACCATCTGATAACGAATATGATAAGTTAATGAAGTGGAACCAAAAGGCCATTTGCCAAGTTAAATTGAGAAATTTAATACTTAAAAACTCTATCTTCCAGAGCGTGAGTCGTCACCTCCAAATTGTAAGTTTGCTAGCCACCAATCATCAAAATCATATGTTCCTTAAATCCAGGGGCATCTTGAAGCTTCCAAATCCACCCAGTTATCTTGCCACCAACAACACGTACCTGAAGAATTAATATGAATTCACAAGTACATCAGGTCAAATACATAGAAATTGCACAAATAGAACGAAAAATTCGGAAGGAGGAAAAGAAAACCCTCACATTCAAGCTAGAAAGTGTCTCCACTTGTCCTGTATAAACTTCAAATATAGTTTATGCATTATTCCAGTAGTCTTTTTTCTAAATCATGTCCCCCCTGCCCTAAGTATGGCAATATCATTCGGTGGATATGAATTCCTGTTCGTTGAATTTCTTATTATTTTCTTTTTGTAATTTATGGGGTAGTTGGTGATGGTGGTTGGGAAAACAAACTAAATAAAATCATGGTTAAAATTAAAAGAGCAAATAAAACTATAGTTACCATTTCCCAGATTGAACATTTTTCTCTAGCTGTAACGATATATCTGACATGTCATGCTCGTCATTGCCATGCTGAGGGTCAAGTAAATATACCATGTTTACTATTGAAGATTCCCTGCCTGCTTTCCTTCAAGTCTTCTATTTGTCTCCAATACCCCTGAGGTTTGCCATCCGGACAATGCCTTGAGATATATGACAGGTTCCGAGCTGAAGGTGAATATAATGATATACACAAAAACAACACCAAATGCTCTTAACTCAGATTGGACATACATACATACATACATATGAATGAAACTATCCAATTAAAGGGCACTCACCAGACCAGCAAACGGAAAAGATGGATAAGATATCGATTTGACCATTTGGCTATATCAATCCTCTTGTTCCCATCATATTAGGGTAAGTCTGCCACTGGCACGAGTGGATTGCCACATATCACCTGAAACATGGATAAGCAGAAGCTAAATCCCTGCGCTATGACATTTGCTCAATCACCATCAAATAAAAGTCACATATTAAAAATGCCTTAGTATGTAAAATTAAGTAAATGTTATGCAATATCACTATGTAGTATTGTGTTAAACATTCTTTTGGATGAAAGAAATGTTATTAAAGAATAAAGGGAGAAAGCACACCCGAAGAAGGATATCTTATCCTCCAAAACTGAAGAATCACAATACCTGTAGTCTAGAGAGCCAGAAGATAGCAAAAATGCAATAAAGCTCATAAAATTATAACCCCCTTGGAACCGGCTACGAACAGAATACTGCGGAATCCATAAACACAATGTATCTTACAGCTGATTGAATAGCAGAGCTCTACACTTTTACATGTTTACATTCTGCCTTTGTATCTCATAATCATGAGAATCTGCTCCAGAGTAGGACACGCCAATCGCAAGCCATAAATTCCAAACAAATTGTTCGAACAAAAGTAATCAATTTACATTGTAAGACATAATTTTCAACCTTTTCTGAACTAGTTTTTGAAATTGGAAGAAAAATGTGAAAATAAACATACCATAAAACAGGAGTCCAAAGTTGAAATCATTCCATCAGGTAACACAGAGAACCAAACATAATCGTGTAAATAATAAAAATTGCTCTGGCAAAATAGTAATATTACTGTTATATTTATCAATGCACCAATCGATCTTTAACACTAAGAAAAATGTACAAGATGGACAATGTAGAAATGGTTCTAACATCTAGAGAACATGATGGTGGACATAATTAAAACCACTAATGTGGAACCAAGAATGCTTGGATTTAACAGAAAAGCACACATTAATTGCTCTAATCAACCAACAGTGAAATCACGCCTATCAAAGGGAACCTAAAGAAGTATTTATAACCCCAGGATGGTCAAAATCCTCAAACCCTAATCTAACACTATTTCACTAAAATCAATAATTTGACAAAAATAAGATATTATCCAAAAAGTATCTCAGAATAAATCATATATTCATTCGGCATCAATAACACCAAATGGAAATACTTGCCTATGGAGGACATGCTTAAAACATCCATCTTCTAATAATACTATTATCAAATAATTGTTTAAAAAATCAAATTAGATCAAATAAAAAAAGGAAAAATAAAATTTAAAGAAAAAAAAAATTATCTTAAATGACTAACCTCTAAAATGCGTGACTCCTTTTTTAACTACGAAGCCAAGTTCTTGCATGCTGCTTTAGTTGTTGCTAGTCCTTCACGCATCTAGCTATCAAGCATATGAAACTTCATCTTACAAATAGCTAGCGTTTTAGAATCAAACTAAACAATGACAGGCTTAACCATATACGCCCTAGCATCAACTAAGCATAAAAAAAGTTTGAGAAGTTTCCTCATCATTTTTTATTGATAACTACTGTATGTGGATGCAACCTGTGAACCAATGTGTCATAAGTAATTTCTTCTTCCAAATGTAGTCCCGTGTTAGACATATGATCACTCTGTAAAGTAACTTCTAGCTCCCTTTCCTTGCAATATCCCTTTTGCAGTGCATTGTAAGTGATGGTATCTGGAGCTATTCCATTTCTTATCATCTGATTTAAAAGTTTTGTCGCCTCTTTCACATTTCCTAATTTACAATATCCATCAATCATAATAGTGTAAGTAATTTTATTAGGTTGTATACCGTTTGAAGACATTTCCATTAATATATTCCCCACTTTGTCCATCTGACCTAACTTACAGTAACCACCAACTAGAGCAGTATAACAAAATATATTTGGAAGCAAGCCTTCATTTCTCATTTCTTCAAAAGTTTCCCTTGCTTCATCCATACAGCCAATACAGCACATTCCATGTATTAGAGAAGAATATGTGGCACAGGTAGGAGGCATGCCCCCACTTTTCATAGCATCACGCAGTTCAAAAGCTTCCTTCAGCTTCCCAACTCTACAGTAGGCTGCAATAAGTATGTTATATACAACAGAACTTAGCTCTACTTTATCATAAACTAACTTCTTAAACAATTTCACAGCATCTTCAATCCGATCAGCCTTACAATATCCTTCTAATAAAAGTGCATGTGTATATACATTGGGAACTAGGCCATATTCTTTGGCTTCATGCAAAAGCCTATGAACATCATCTATCTTACCCGTATCAGCCAACCCTTTCATTAGGAAATTGTAGGTATATGTATCTGGTTGGAATTCTTGCTGAACCATCTTTTCCTTGAGTTGGAAAGCTAGATCAATTTTACCCCATTTACAACAACCAAAAATAAGTGAGTTGTATGAGATCCTATCCAAGACGAAACCTTTCTCAATCATTTGTTTGAGTATTTCGAAAACTTTCTCCATGCCCACTCGTTCACAAAGTCCATGGAGAAGCGCATTTGAGGTCACCGTATTGGCAGCAAGCCCTTTACTTGCCAGCATAAACCAAAGCTCAATCGCCTCCAAATGTTTTTCACATTTACAAAGTCCGCAAACCAAGAGGGTTAGCAAGCTATCACTAGCCTTGATGTTCCTCAACAACAATTCTCTAACAATTTTTAATGCTGAATCCAACCTAGATTTTTCCAATAATTGATGAATCACATACGAACACGCATCCATGTTAACAGACAAACCACTAGACAATAGGTACCCCAATACCTGCTCAGCGTGCTCCATTTGATTGCTCCGGCAAAAACCCTGTAAAAGAGTATTAAAAGTAACAGAATTAGGCTTCATGCCCTTCAATACCATCTCATCCCTAATCCTCAATGCCTCAATCATATTCCCCTTCCTGCAGTACCCATCAATCAGTGAGTTAAACACAAACTCATTGGGAGTAAAACCCATGCTATACATTTCCACCAACATTTCACTCGCCTCCTCAAACTTCTCAAACTTCATCAAACCATTGATGATCGCACCATAGGTCACCACACTCGGATTCACCTTGCTCCTAACCATCCTATCCTTAAACAGAAACGCCTCGTCTAACCTCCCGCTTTTGGACAACCCATCAATCACATTGTTGTAAGTAACCACATTCGGCGAAACACCAAGCTCCTCCATCTTGCGGAACAAATCCACAGCGTCCCCAACCCTCCCTCCCTTGCAAAACGCGTTAATTGCCGTGGTGAACGTGAAAACATCAGGCACAACGCCCTGACAAGTGACATCAAAAACCTCATAACTCTTGTGAAGTTCATTGGCCTTCACCAATGAGCTCAACAAAAAATTGCAAGTTTTCAAACACGGGAAAATACTCTTCTTCGAGAACATGATAAAAATATCAAAAGCGCAACGGAAGCCAAAACTCTTGTACTGAGAGCAGAGAATGTGGAGCAACAAATCCAATTCGCCGTGTCGTTTATCCGAAACCCGATTCACCTCCAGCATCGAGGAAGCTATTTCGCGGAGCCTGTTCTCGTGGTCGTGAAACGACGTCGGAACGTGGCCGTCGATCAAACGAGTGAGCAAAAACCTGGCGCGCGGCAAAAAACCGGAAGCGAGAAGCGAGCGAAGGAGGAGGCAATAGGAGCGAAAGGTGAAGTGGAACTTAAAATGGCTAGCGGCAAAACGGAAGAAGTCGAGTGTCGTTTTGGGGTTAACGGAGTGGTGAATGGGGAAGAATAAGCGATCGAATTCGTGGGGGGACAAATTGGGCAAAATGGATTTACATTTGGAAGAATCTAGAACCCTGTTGGTTAGAATAGAAGGTAGAAGGGTGAGAGAGGCGTGGTTAGAGGTTTGCGGAGGAGCGGGGTGAGGTGGTGGCGGGGGGGTTGGTGGAGGAGGAAGGTGGCGGGGTTGGTGGCGGAGGGCGGTGGAGGTAACCCAGGTGAGGGGGCGCGTGAATATTGGGGGAGATTTAGGAGAGGAGAACCTGGTGAAGTCCATTGCTGAGTGCATGGATTTGAGGGAAGGAAATGGAAATGGATTTTACCGCATTTGAGTTGTGGAAGCCATTGGTTTGGTGGGTGTGAAAGTGGCACGATTGAAAGAGAGAGAAGGGTTACGTTGATGGGTTGGTTCCCTCAGGTTTGGAATTGTTATTGAACTGTTCCGTGGTCAAGGAAGAAGACGCAGCAAATTCGGCTGGCCTCTGAAGCGAGGCAACACCGTGAGTGTGAGACGAAGGGGGGTTCAAAAACCGGCCGTCTGATTCACGATAAACCAAAACCCGGCCCAATATTAGGATTGTCTGCTTCCAACTTTTTTTTTTTTTCTTTTTTTATTATCTATTTTAGGGGTTTGGCATTCTTGCCCACTATGTCTATTTCTTTAACTCTTTTTAAAACAAATGGTGAAGATAAATTTTACCCTATTCTAATCTCCTAAACCCCGTATGAGAAAGGAATTAAATTTGGCGAGCAAAAGTTGTATGTAGAATTGTGAACTCAGTCCAACTATGATAGGGAGGGTTGCAATTTACATTGGGGAAAGTCTTATTGTTCAAATACTTAAGAGATTATGTAATGATAGATAGGTTTGAACTTATCTTAAGAAAATTTTATCATACAATATTAATTAGGATTTTTATAATAGGAAAATAAATAAATGAAAATATATTTATGTTATATACATATATAATTTTTTTATTAAATTATATAAAAATAAATAAATATGTTATCTATAACAAATTTGCTAAACAATCTCGCAAATTCTAATACTAATTAGTATAATCAAATAAGAAAAATGACAATAAAACATTAAAAAATAAGAAAAATGACAATAAAACATAAAAAATTAAGAATCTGAATCTTAATTTTGATATAAGCTCAAAAAGTATTAGAAAAAAAAAAAGACTTATATGGTTAGAAAAAGAAAAACACAATTAAGTATTTTAGTTTAATATTAATTTTGGTCTCTAGTTTTGTTAGGCATGTTTAAAGTGATCCTCCTATTTTTTGGAAGTTTATACTTGTTCTTAGTTGGTCCTTTTTGCTTATGACATTTTTAATGAGTTGCCCAGTTATTGATTGCATGGCTAGCTCAGGTTAGTTACCCTTTACCTTAATAAGAGTTTTAAAAACTCACGGCTTCCATTTTCGGGACTTTCCTTTTTCTCTAACAAACCAGCAGCGTGGGTTCCTTGTCGCGCAAGGAGACACTGTCCTCCTTCCTCTCCTCTGTTTTTGGGTTGACATAATAGGAAACATTTCTTTTTTCCTTCTTCTTGTTCTAGTTCTGTTTGTATTAGGGTTCCATGTAAGATCCTTGAAAATATTTGTAAGTCAGATACTAAATTAAAAAAAAAAAAGTAAATAGTGAATAGTAAATTGTGAATAGTAAAAAGTGAATAGTAAAAAAAAATTAAAAAAAAAATTATTTTTGGAAAGGATAAGTGTTCCACGTAGCTTTGAGATCAGAATTCACCAATTTGCAAATAAAAAATTATTTTTGTAATAGTAAAATGAATAAAAAAAATGAATAGTAAAAATGAATAGTAAAAATGAATAGTAAAATTTTTTACTATAAATAGCCAAGGGGGGGAGGCTGAAAATTTACACCAAAGAACTTAGAAAATTTTTGAGAGAAGAGAGTTGGAAGAATTTCTAATTTCAAAGGGGATATTCTGGAAGTTTTCAGAGAGCGAGGAGATTAAGTCTGTAATAGAGGTAAGGGAAGCTAACCTTGAGTATCTCCTTTTGTATTATCTTGAGTCTTGAATATGCTATATTTTGCTTTTGTCTGATCTTAAATCTTGATTATGGAGTATTTTGTTTCTGTATGATTTTGAATTTAAATGAGAGTATGCTTTTGTGTTGATATCCAAGTGTGATAGTTGTAAAACGTGATATTGATTATGTTATGCCATTTGTATGTTATTAGTTGTTTATTTTTGTATTTTGGAAGGATTAGAAATTGTCTAACCGGCTCTGCCAGATTCAATTTCTTGTTTCCCCAAATGTTTTATTTCTTTACTTATTTATTTTATTGCATTTTGGAAGGATTAGAAGTTGTCTAACCGGCTCTGCCAGATTCAACTTCTTGTTTCCCCAAACTATTTATTGCTTTACTTATTTATTTTATTGCATTTTTGGAAGGATTAGAAGTTGTCTAATCGGCTCTGCCAGATTCAACTTCTTATTTCCCCATACATGTTATTGTTCTTGTTATTTAATTATATTGTATTTTTGGATGGATTAGAAGTTGTCTAACCGGCTCTGCCAGATTCAACTTCTTGTTTCCCCATGAATTTTTATATTAAGATTATTTTTATGATTGTCAAATATTGTATTCTTCTATGACCATTTATTGTAATGTTTTATTATTGTTAATTGTTTATAATTATCTTGTATGAATTCTATTATGGATGTTTATTGTGATGAATTTATTGAATGAGTTTGTTGGCTGAAATTGATCTTGTTGGGAGGTTTGGAATAAGGGTTCTGTAATAACTTGTATATGGGTATTAAATAGATATACAGATACTGGTTGAGGTTGTTGTGAGAGGAAGTAAAATTAAGCATTTTAAGATTTAGAGCATAAGAAAATAAGGTAGATAAATTAAATAAATAAATTGTTAATTATTGAGGACCTCCCTTTGTTGGTAGGATAGAGGAACCTTAAAAACCTGAGTTGGCACATCCCTGATCATAGAGCAGCCCTGGCCTGGTCTAGTCAGTTGTGACTAGTCATATGTGCTGGCGTCGAAGGTGAGTTTGATGCGTTCAGACATCTGGGTCCTCTCCGGTGACCAATTGGGGTAAAGAAAAATCTATAATAGGATGAAAATAAAATAAAACAAGTTGATTGTAGATGCATAATATTATCATGGTAAAAATTTCATATATATTTTATTTATCATTACATTGAGCCCAGACTTTAATATGTAGTTCTTAAGATATGTTGATATATTTTGGTTGATCCATGATCTTTGTTTGGTGAAAATATGTTGAGTTATACTCGTTATGGGCAAAATGAGTTTATAATATGAAGCATGATATCTGGCAATATGTTTGATTTATTGATACCAAAACGGGTGATTATGAATTCATGATTAAAGAATGAACATGATTGAGTTAGGTGGATAAGAGGGTATGAATTGTTGGTTTTATGAAATGTTGGGGTGGATATGAGAAATCATTACTTATGAAATGATGTTTACTACCGGGAGTAGTTTGTTCGAGTTATACCATGAGAGTTTGGTATGAGCAAAGTAACACTTGAGGTTTATGAAAGCAGGCAGAAAGTGGTCTGACCATAAGGCTTTGACATAAACATATGATTCGTAAGTTTTATAGAAGCAGGCAGAGAGGGGTCTGACCATAAGGCTTCAGAAAGTAAGACATAGTATATAAGTGAGGCTTAAGGAAGCAGGCAGAGAGCGGTCTGACCATAAGGCTTCATGAGTAAGCATGGAACACTTGTAAGATTTATGGAAATGAGAAAGATGATTTTGATAATGATGAATTAATGACATCGGAATAATGATATTTTATCAATTGCAGAAATACATGATTATAATATTTTATTACAAGTTTAATGATTTTATGATATGGTTGGCTTACCCTTATTTGTTTGTGCTATGATCATATAACTCATGTTATATGTGAATAGATAATGTCGCAGATGCGGTTGAAAAAGCTTAGAGATGAGAGAGACGCGGGGAAAAACTTTCAGGGATATTTTGTAAAAAGAATAAATTTGTATTGGAAAAATTATGTTGTGTAAAACTTATAAGTTGAAATTCGAATTTATGTTAAGTGGTGAAGACTATATTGTTTGAAGTTTGTAAGTTTGGTATTGTACTTTGGGAGAATTGAAATAAAGTTTGATGGTTTATAAAATATATCAAATTAATTTAGTCTCTACTATCAGTAATACCCTTTAAAATATTAGGGTGTTACATTTTGGTATCAAAGCAATGGTTTTCGAAAATATTTTGGGACTTTGGGGACTGAAATTATTATTCTTAGTAAAATATCAATTGAGTTGATTCTTGTTTTATTGGAAACTAGACTCAAAGAGTTTCAATCTGACTACTCCTACGCATATTTTGGACTTCGGGAAGGGGTCTAACCGAGCTGGGGAAAACGTGACAGTTTTGCTGTCCAAGGGCTAGCGTCCAACCTTAATTTTTGGTGTATTTTTACAAGTTGCGACTTTTTGGAGTGGGTAGGTTGTGTTCTGGACTAGGAGAACATTTTGGGACCCTTTGGAGACTTTCCTACCATGTTTTAGGGCTGGAAAATGGTTTAGGATGGTCCATTGGTTGTTTATTATTGCTAAGTGCCAAGTGCATGGGTCCTTAGTTGTCTAAGACATCTTCTTTCAATTCCAAATCAGATTTGGAGTTTTGGGGGAGAGTAGAGAGGTCCTTGGTGGGCGGTGAACGAAATCCTAAGTGTCCTAAGAGTGGAGGCTGACTTGGTCTAGCAAGGAGGAGAGGAGTTGCTCTCTTTGAAGAAGAGTTTAAGGTGTTTTAAGTCTTCATGAGGTAAGGGGAGCTAACTCAACTTAATTTCTAGAATTTTGTGGTTAGAAATATGGCTCCAATTGCTTGACTTTGATGAAGGGGAGCTAATCCTTTCTTGTTATGATCATGAATATGAATATGAATATGTTAAAAATTTGGTAATGGTAGTTATCTATTGACTTGTGTAAAATTTGGTTTTCATGATTATAATTTCTTATTTTCGAGTTACTATGGTAATAAATTTCTATTAATTTTTTTTCACCGTTGGATTTAGCTAAAATTTTAATATGTGAATCCTAAGACATATTAATAAACTTTGACCGTTCGGATTTGAAAATAAAAGTCTGTACTTGGATAAATAAATCCTATAAGTTTGAGTAATTTAGTTACCCCTGTAGTTCTGTTACTACGTTGTCTCAGTAAAATATAGATTCTGACCTATTTGACTGTTAGATCAACCTCAAAATTTGATATAGGATCCCTAAGACATATTAATACACTGTGACCGATCGGATTTGTAATTGAAGGTCTATGCTTAGAGAAAGAAATTTCGAAAGTTGGAAATATTTGATGAACACTGTAATTCTGTTCTTAAGTTATAATGGTAAAAATTTCATAGATATTTCATTTACCGTTAGATTGAGCCCAAACTTTAGTATGTAGTTCATAAGACATATTAGGGGATCTTGACCATTCAGATTTGGAATTAGATGTCTGTGCTTAGAGGAATTCATTCCGCATTTTGAGTTTAACCGAGAACCACTTAAAATTCTGTCTCTGAGTTACCTCGGTAAAATCTTCATATCTATTTAGATAACCGTTAGATTAATCTGAAATGTTAGTATGTTGTTCTTAAGAGATAGTGGTATACTTCGACCATTCGGATTTTAGATCGGAGTTACAGATTTAGAGATATTAATTTCGTACCTTCTGAGGGATCTCAATACTGTTTAATTTATGTTTTGGATCATTTATACAAAATTGATGATTTCCGCCTCATTAACCGTTGGATTGGACTGAAAAGCTTACCATATGATCTAAACATATTGTTGATTAGTTTGATTGGTTTAGATCACCGATAAATAATATGTTAAAAAAAAGGTAATTTGGTTAATTTGTGCTACTTTGGTAAGTAGGCAGGATTGAAACTGAGATATGTTGATTGGTTATTATGTGCTTGTTGAGCATGATTGGTTCGGGATTAGTGGTTGAGATGGCATGTGATTGGTTATGAATGATATGTTAGGAAAATGTAATTTGGTTAATTTATGCTACATTGGTAAGTAGACAGAAGGGAATTGAGAAAAGTTCACTGGTTCTCTTATGCTTGTTGAATATGATTAGTTTTGGATGGGTTGTGCTTGATTATGAATAATTTGTTGAAATAATATAAATGATGTTGGTTTGCGCTACTTTGGTAAGTAGGCGAGTAGATGTTGGGTCTGCGTTACTTTGGTAAGTAAGCAGGGTGATTTGCGCTACTTTGATAAGTAGGCAGGATGAGATGATGAATGAAGAGATAAAGAGAATGATATAAATCGGGCTACTTTGATAAGTAGGCAGATTAACTATACTGTGCTACTTTGGTAAGTAGACAGAAGATCTTGTTTTATGCTACTTTGGTAAGTAGGCGAATTAATTATACTATGCTGCTTTGATAAGTAGACAATATTGTCTTGCGGTGCTACTTTGATAAGTAGAGAGAATAACTTGGTTTGTACTACTTTGGTAAGTAGGTCGGATGAGGTGAAGTTGTAATACTTTGATAAGTGGAATAGTAAAATTGTTGAGCAATGATATTATGATAATGCTTAACTGTATTGAATACTGTGGATGTATTATTAACGGATTGTGAATGGATTGTATGCTTGTTTCAGTTAGCTCACCCTATTATTTGTGTTTGTGTATGTGAATGCAATGATCGTATAATGTGTGATATTATACGGGAGCAGAAACTATTTAAGATGAATTAGCAGATGGTTCTGGACTTGCTTAGAAGATGAGAGATCTGTGAAAAAAAAAAAAGAGAGAGACATGGGGGATTTCTAAATAAATATGTTTTGAAATTTCAAACTGTGTGAAATTTTAAATTTCAGAAGTTTATGAATTGTGTGAAATTTTATTTCAGAAGACTTGTGTTGTAATAAAGCACTTAATATTTTGTTGGTGTTGAAAATTGTTAAAGAAAAGTTATATATGTATTTTTGTGGAAAAATAAATTGTAACGCCTAAATCGGGGTGTTACACTGTTGGGTATCAGAGCAATGGTTTTTGAAAATCCATATCTCTTTTGTAAGTATTCTTTTGTTAAATAGTCTTTGTTTAAATAAATAATTTTCGAGGGCGAAAATAATTGTTGTTGGGGAGATTGTAAGATCCTTGAAAATATTTGTAAGTCAGATACTAAATTAAAAAAAAAAAAGTAAATAGTGAATAGTAAATTGTGAATAGTAAAAAGTGAATAGTAAAAAAAAAAATTAAAAAAAAAAATTATTTTTGGAAAGGATAAGTGTTCCACGTAGCTTTGAGATCAGAATTCACCAATTTGCAAATAAAAAATTATTTTTGTAATAGTAAAATGAATAAAAAAAAATGAATAGTAAAAATGAATAGTAAAAATGAATAGTAAAATTTTTTACTATAAATAGCCAAGGGGGGAGGCTGAAAATTTACACCAAAGAACTTAGAAAATTTTTGAGAGAAGAGAGTTGGAAGAATTTCTAATTTCAAAGGGGATATTCTGGAAGTTTTCAGAGAGCGAGGAGATTAAGTCTGTAATAGAGGTAAGGGAAGCTAACCTTGAGTATCTCCTTTTGTATTATCTTGAGTCTTGAATATGCTATATTTTGCTTTTGTCTGATCTTAAATCTTGATTATGGAGTATTTTGTTTCTGTATGATTTTGAATTTAAATGAGAGTATGCTTTTGTGTTGATATCCAAGTGTGATAGTTGTAAAACGTGATATTGATTATGTTATGCCATTTGTATGTTATTAGTTGTTTATTTTTGTATTTTGGAAGGATTAGAAATTGTCTAACCGGCTCTGCCAGATTCAATTTCTTGTTTCCCCAAATGTTTTATTTCTTTACTTATTTATTTTATTGCATTTTGGAAGGATTAGAAGTTGTCTAACCGGCTCTGCCAGATTCAACTTCTTGTTTCCCCAAACTATTTATTGCTTTACTTATTTATTTTATTGCATTTTTGGAAGGATTAGAAGTTGTCTAACCGGCTCTGCCAGATTCAACTTCTTATTTCCCCATACATGTTATTGTTCTTGTTATTTAATTATATTGTATTTTTGGATGGATTAGAAGTTGTCTAACCGGCTCTGCCAGATTCAACTTCTTGTTTCCCCATGAATTTTTATATTAAGATTATTTTTATGATTGTCAAATATTGTATTCTTCTATGACCATTTATTGTAATGTTTTATTATTGTTAATTGTTTATAATTATCTTGTATGAATTCTATTATGGATGTTTATTGTGATGAATTTATTGAATGAGTTTGTTGGCTGAAATTGATCTTGTTGGGAGGTTTGGAATAAGGGTTCTGTAATAACTTGTATATGGGTATTAAATAGATATACAGATACTGGTTGAGGTTGTTGTGAGAGGAAGTAAAATTAAGCATTTTAAGATTTAGAGCATAAGAAAATAAGGTAGATAAATTAAATAAATAAATTGTTAATTATTGAGGACCTCCCTTTGTTGGTAGGATAGAGGAACCTTAAAAACCTGAGTTGGCACATCCCTGATCATAGAGCAGCCCTGGCCTGGTCTAGTCAGTTGTGACTAGTCATATGTGCTGGCGTCGAAGGTGAGTTTGATGCGTTCAGACATCTGGGTCCTCTCCGGTGACCAATTGGGGTAAAGAAAAATCTATAATAGGATGAAAATAAAATAAAACAAGTTGATTGTAGATGCATAATATTATCATGGTAAAAATTTCATATATATTTTATTTATCATTACATTGAGCCCAGACTTTAATATGTAGTTCTTAAGATATGTTGATATATTTTGGTTGATCCATGATCTTTGTTTGGTGAAAATATGTTGAGTTATACTCGTTATGGGCAAAATGAGTTTATAATATGAAGCATGATATCTGGCAATATGTTTGATTTATTGATACCAAAACGGGTGATTATGAATTCATGATTAAAGAATGAACATGATTGAGTTAGGTGGATAAGAGGGTATGAATTGTTGGTTTTATGAAATGTTGGGGTGGATATGAGAAATCATTACTTATGAAATGATGTTTACTACCGGGAGTAGTTTGTTCGAGTTATACCATGAGAGTTTGGTATGAGCAAAGTAACACTTGAGGTTTATGAAAGCAGGCAGAAAGTGGTCTGACCATAAGGCTTTGACATAAACATATGATTCGTAAGTTTTATAGAAGCAGGCAGAGAGGGGTCTGACCATAAGGCTTCAGAAAGTAAGACATAGTATATAAGTGAGGCTTAAGGAAGCAGGCAGAGAGCGGTCTGACCATAAGGCTTCATGAGTAAGCATGGAACACTTGTAAGATTTATGGAAATGAGAAAGATGATTTTGATAATGATGAATTAATGACATCGGAATAATGATATTTTATCAATTGCAGAAATACATGATTATAATATTTTATTACAAGTTTAATGATTTTATGATATGGTTGGCTTACCCTTATTTGTTTGTGCTATGATCATATAACTCATGTTATATGTGAATAGATAATGTCGCAGATGCGGTTGAAAAAGCTTAGAGATGAGAGAGACGCGGGGAAAAACTTTCAGGGATATTTTGTAAAAAGAATAAATTTGTATTGGAAAAATTATGTTGTGTAAAACTTATAAGTTGAAATTCGAATTTATGTTAAGTGGTGAAGACTATATTGTTTGAAGTTTGTAAGTTTGGTATTGTACTTTGGGAGAATTGAAATAAAGTTTGATGGTTTATAAAATATATCAAATTAATTTAGTCTCTACTATCAGTAATACCCTTTAAAATATTAGGGTGTTACATTCCAAATTTGGGTTTTATTTTTGAGATTTTTATTTCCCGACGTTGGGTTTCCTTTCTTGGATTGAGTTTCTGTTTTATTTTCTCTATAGTATGGTAGTGCAATGGTTGAGGTTCTTCGTGATCCTGTGATTTGGAGATTTTAGGGTTTTCGTTTGGGGTTAAGGGTTCTGATTTGTAAATTTCTTGTGTCTTGTTTCTCCTCTTAATATTGTTAATGCAATTTGGGAGTTAGGATTTTCTAACTGGGGTTTTGTTTTCTAATTTCACGTTTTAGGATTATCTTCAATTGTATTATGATCTTGCACTTTTGAGGTTTTTGGAATCTGTCATCTTGTGTTTTGGGGTTCTTTAGGTTTTGTTTCTGAAATTACGTTTTGATGGTAGATTGCTTCTAACTTAATTATAATTTCTTTTAACTTTAACTTTAACTTTTTCATGTCAATAACTTCAACTTTTAACATTTAGAAGTCAACTGACCTAAGTTTGTCATGCAATAAATAACTGGAAAACTCATTCACTTTTGGCTAGGGTGGACATTACATCGTTAGCATTTTTAACGTCGTAAGCAAAAAGAACCAACTTGAACAGTTTTTAGAAAAAATATGGGACCACTATGAACTTCTAAAAAATAGGAGAACCACTTTAAACACACATGACAAAACTAGGGACCAAAATTAGTATTAAGCCTAAGTATTTTAGTAAAAGGATCATATGTCTTAACTGTAACAAATTCATATGAACCACAGAAAAAAGTTCACAATTTTAAAAGCACCCATGAGAAAAATAAATCACACCAAAATAATCACAAAGGTTTAATGAATCAAAATATTCGTACTTTATTTTTAAGTAAAATTTCTTCTGTAAAAATAGAATAAAAAATATTTATTTAAGAAATATTTATACAAATAGAAAAAAGTATTAGCGTTGCTCTAATACTTGATACATGAAAAATATCTAAATGTAAACTAAATTCATATGGATCAAATCAAGTTGAATTCGGTTAAGCTAAGTTAGGTTACGACTAGGTTAGGCTAAGACATACAAGATCAGGTTATGTCAAGTATGATTGAGTCCATGTCATGTTAGGTTGAGCACAAATTAAGTTTAGTCTAATTCAAACCAAGTCAAGTTGAGTTAGTACAGACCCATCTTAAATTAGGCTACGTTAAGTTGGATTCATATTGAACCAAGTTTGTTACACCTGAGAGAAATTATTGGCCAAGCCCAAGTCTAGTAGAGTCAAGCCTAGGTCAATATGAGTAGGGTTGAGTTAGGGCCAAGTCAAGTTGGATCAGGTAAGGACGATGTCAAGCTAGTTGAATTGGGCTTAGCTCAAGCCAAGTCGATTTCAATCCAAGTTAGACCAAATTTAAGTGAAGCCAAATTAGGACAAGTCTCTAACATGCTAAGTTGAACTGGACCCATGTTAAGCCAAGTTAAGTCAAATCCAAGTCCTAATAAAGCCAAATCAAGTAATAATAAGACAAGTTCGAACCTAAGCCAAGTCGAGTCGATCTAGACCAAGGTCAAACAAAGTTAGGTTAGGACAAGTTGAGTCAGACTAGATTAAGGATCTCAAGCACAATGTTGATTCCTCAATCACTAATGAATGAATCCCTCCTTTAAGTGTGGGAATTTTAACTCAAGTAAAGCAATTAAATCTATTTCTAACATTTAAATGCATTAGATGACTTGGTTGGAGTTTAGATTCAAGATTAGTTTTACAATTCAATCCAAATCAGTTGTATAAGATGAGTAATCGATTAATCCAGATATCAAAATATATACCAAATCATTAGAACATGAATAACATAAATGTTATATATAAATCAATAGCAATACAAAAAATTAGAGTATATTACATCCAACCTCAATACAAAAGGGTTTAACTACTCATGTTAATGATTCCTCTTACAAGTATATAGAGTGGTTGTCCCTCTCTCATACTCTCTTAAGATGTTATGAATACAAAAAGAAATCCTAAGAAAAAGATCTAAAAGAGTTCACTAACGTAGAATAACACTCTATTTTTTTATATAGAAATTAAGATTGTAGCTCAACTTCATTCTTTAGTGATCAACAATAGAGGTTTTCTCATGTGTATGGTTTTCTTGTGCCTCAAGCTTCTGCTTTGGAGAGTTGGCCTTAAGGTTTCCTTCTACGAAGGTTTCCTATTGGCTTGACTCTTCCTTGTAGAGCTCAAGCTCTCCATATCCAGTCTCTTTATGTTTCCTTAATCAGAGAGTTTCCTCCTTGACTCAACGCCTTACTTTGATGTTTCAACTATGCAGACGATACTTAAAATGTTTCTTAACTTCCTTAATACAAAAAGTGCTACATTTTAATAAAAAATCATATGAATTTCGTACTAAACTAATTCTCCATGCAACATTCAACATTTTAAGCTAAAAGGGGTTGATTTGCTCATAGATTTATAAAATTTTATACAATTTTAGTGTAAAAAAAAGTATCAAATTAAGTAATTTAGTCATTTATCAACAAAAACAAATTTATGTCAAGTTAGTTGGAAAGTTGGGTCTAAGTTAAGAAAGACTCAATTGGATTGGATCCAAGTCATGTAAGGTTGGGTTGAACTAAGTCCAAATTAGTCTTAATCAAATTGGGCTCAACCAAGACAAGTTGGGTTAGACTCTAACATTGTGATTTAGTTCTAAATAATAAAAATTAATTAAAGATAATTTTACAATTAATATAAAATATTTAGAGATTAATTTGTAATTTAAAATATTTTATAAACTCGTGTAATTTTGAAATGTATTTAGGAATTAAGTGAAGTCATATTTTAATGTTAGTTAGCCAAATCCACTTCAACCTTAACCTAATTCACTTACTTTATGTGGGTTGAGACATTTTTAACTCCTCATTTGCTGAGTAAATAAAAATAAGTTTATTTTAAAAGTGAGTTAAGGTTAATTTAGGGATGACCATAAGGCAAGATGGGATGGGTGCAACTTTGACTATACCTGTCTCCATCGTAAAAGTAAAAGTCTATGCTCATACTCTTTCCCATCTTCAAAGAGAATGAAATTTATATCTCATCTTTAAGCTGGTCAAGTAACAAGTATACCTTTATCCACTCTTGCATTATTCTCAATATTAATTTAATAATTTTTAATATAAAAAAAATTCACAATAAAAAACATATTATTATTAAAGATTCAATCAAAATTTAAAAAAAATAGTTTTAATTATTGAAATATAACAACAAGTGATAGTTAGACATTTTCATGTTACAAAAGATAAATATCAAACACAAAAAAAAAGAGAAAAAAATTCACATTTATTTCCTGGAAATATCTAATTCTATAAAATTAAGGTTTGTGTTTTCTAAAATATAATACACTACTTGAATGAAAACACATAAAAAAAAATATATACTTGATGTTGTAATGAAAAAAAAAAGTATTTTGGAATATGAGGAGTAAAAATATTTGAAACAAAATAATGGTTCTTTAAATAAAACAAAACAAAAGATTCAAATAGATTAATGATAATAAATTTTTAAGGTTACCTATTAAACTAAATATGTTTTAGTAATTTAAAATGAAGATGATGGTAAATTGTATACATACAAACTCATCCCTTTCCTCATATCCAAATTAAAAAAATTAATATTATTCATATATCAAATTAATATGAAGATTTTTCATTAAAACCAGAATGAGTTCAAACAATATACATAAAGTGTAAATTTATTTATCCTCCATAACCACCAATTATGAATAAATTGACAACCTCTAATAACTCTAATTATAAATGTTATCAATGTCTATTATATAAATATATAGTTCTATTCCGAAATTGCGCAAAACCATTAGTTTCTTTGTTCTATCTATATAACTAAAATATCTTATAAAATAATTATTACCAAAAGGTATAAATATGTTAGTAACTCCTACATGATAAAACATTATCTTAATATATTTTCAATATGTTATATGTTATCACTACTATATTATTAACTTTTAAAAATTTGTAATATTTCAATCATAAGAAGCTTTATTTTAATTTATATTAATTTTATATTTTATACTATGGTCATCATTTTATTATTTTTCAACTAACTTAAGTACATTATTTGTAAGTGATGAGTAATTTTCTGTTCAGTTTTTATTTATATATCATTAGTGTAGAATTAATTCTTCGTTAACATTAATAACTAAATTAATAATATTCAAAACTTTAATCTCATCAACAACTCAATAGAAAAGGTTTCATTTCCAAAAGAATATTGATTGTCCATGGAGCTTTGATAAAGATTTTCCTAAAGTCCATTGCTCATGGTTTTGTGAGGAAGCCAAACCTTTTTAATTCTTCAACTAATGAGATGAACAAATAATTAATCTATAAATTTGAACATAATGGTTTTATAGATTAATTAATCTATAAATTTGACATCATAATACCTCTTACATGTAATCTCTTAAATTGACTGAACAGTTTGAAAATACACAGAACTTAATAAACAGACAATCTTGGCTCTATAACCGAAACCGTTTCGGAAGTCTCCCCTGACTTGCAGACAAAGTGTACCACGGTCATGCACAATAGATCCGGTGCCGAAACAGGGAGAAGATGTCCCAAAGAAGAGATCGCATTTTGCTTTTTATTTTTTCAGTAAGATTTAAAGCTTTAGTAATACTTTAATAATACTTTTTTAATAACAGTAACAAGGTTCCTATTCAATATTTATACAGAATATTAATTCTTACATTTAAATTAAACTCTATCTTTAAAATTAATAACTGTTTTTGAAAGGTGGCAGTTTGCATTACATCAGGCTCTGGTTTTCATTCTGGCGAATAAATTCAATTTCTCATATGCACTGTATGAAGTCTATATATTCCGAATTTTAGTTCAAAGCTTCTGTCATGTCCCTGATAAAAAAAAAAGCATCATTTTCTCAGCTTCTGGTGATATCAGAAGCACATGGGTTTGGTTTGCCGTTTGCTGCTATGCTGGCTAAGACGAGTATTATGAGTTTAATACACAAGCGATTTGTATTAAACAAAGAAAAAAAAACTCGTCACACCAACTTTCATAATTTATTTCAATCTAATTTTCCTATTAGACTATAATAAGTATTAATTATTTGTCAAACTATTGTAAATTTGGTTAAGAAATAAATAAATCATGTTCCTCGTTCCAAGTCGTAACAACCTGTTTACCATCGTATGTCGTATTGTATTTTCTTCTTGTCTATGATGAAATTTGTAGATAATTAAATATAGTCCGTCATTAATATATAATATACATACTATATGCTATCTAATTAGAAATGACGTAGTGTGTATTCAGCCTATCACATTTTAATGGCTAAAATAAAAACTGGAAACAAATTTGAGGCTAGAGGACACTTATACAATGTGCATTCAGTCTATCAATTGAATGGAAAAAGAGATAAATGTTGAAAGTTGAATTGAAATCCTAATGATGTAGAAATGGGTTAGAATCCATAGATTAACTTGACCTTGTTCCAAGTGGCTCACCAACTCACCTAGTTTAATTTAATTATTTATTATTTTATGTTTTAATATTATTAGTTAACTTTTTATTTATTGTATTGTAAATGAAAATAAAGAAAAAAATGTTTTAAAAGAGTAAAATATTATAAATTTATCTCTAATCTTATAAATGGATAAGTGACACAAAAATTATAAATATTATAAATTTATTTATTAGTTTATTTGGTTTGTTTTTGAATGAGTTGTTGTTAATTTTTTTATTTTGAATTGTCTTTAGAGTTTAACATCATTTTAGAGTGAAATTATTTAAATTTTAATTACATAAAAATTATATTTTTTTTGGATTTAAAAAAAAACTTGTAATTAAATGACCTAATGAGCCAACTCCTTTAATCCACTAACTTACGGTGGGTCGGGTCAGATTCAAATTTTTTTGACTTACTAATAAATGAGTTGGGTCGGATTGAGCCGGATGACCCATTTTGACAGTACTAAAAACCCCATAACAAAGAGTGGAGACATAATTGACACAAAAATACGATAACGTTATCATTCTAAAGTGGTTGGTGTCCAAGATAATGTTAGAATTTTAAATGTAAATCTAAGTCTCACATTGGATATAAATAAAAAAAGTAGAGCACCATATAAGATTGAATCTCCCCATTAATCTATTTGCCTTAATATTTTGAGTAGAGAGTGATATCAATCTCGAACCTACTTATACTTGCAAACCCAGAATGGTAAGATCATTACTTCACATGTGACCGAGATTTTGGTTTACTAGCTTTCTTTTATTATTTAGTTTTCTATCTTTTTTCTTAGTTTTTTCTTCTACATGTGACCTTGTTGGCTCGTATGTAGTGTTTGAATTTTTCTTGCTAGTCTTTATTGATCAATGGTTATAATAATGTGTCATGATCGTGTTTGTATTATTCATAAGGACATATAGAACTTTTTGTGCATTTGAAAGTATTTTAGAATTTTTGAGCAGTCATTATGTCTTTCAAGTAAGGAAAACTAATTGCATTATTTTTAAGTTACATATATATCTTAAAATTTTTTATTTGCATGATTGAGTTGTATGATGAGGTTTAATATGCTAAATTTGGTTGTTTTCAATGTTTGTCTTGGTTGAGTTATGTTGATTGAAGAACTTAGGGTCTGATAATTGAGTAAGTTGATATGTGTTTTGACATTAAAAGCTATTTTTAACTAAGGTACTAAGAAGGGGATACCAATTTGGTCATTTGAACATTTCATTTTCCCCATATCATAGAAATTAATCTACTGATATTTGATACAACGCTGAGCGGTGGCAAAATGACGATGAGCACCAGTTCATTGTGTAGGTCTATGAGTATTTTAGCTTAAGACTATTGAGTCCTATAATTGTATTGTTGAGCACAAAAAAATGCAAATGTTTTAGTGCTGAGCGGTAGCAGGACATTGCTATGTGTTAGAAAGTATCGTTGAGCGCCCACTTTTATGAGAAGAATGACGTTGAGCGTTAGTTGTTGAACACCACATTTTGTGAAAGGCTTAACATTGAGCAACACCTCTAAGCACCAATGTGTATACTGAAATTTTCTTTTGTTTTGGTTTGTTTGAGATAGATTCATCAGGGATTTTTATGCATGTTTAAGAGTATTAAGGTGTTTTATTGAGCAATAATATTTTTAGGAATATGTGTGGTAAATGTTGTATCTGGTTTTTAAAGTAAAATATGAATGGATGGTTTGTAGGGCATTTCCAAGGAGGGAATACCGTTAAATGTGTATCACAAGGATGTGTCTTAAGGTATTTTGTGTAGTCGTCTTGAACTCTACTAATCATTCATACTCAGGTAAAGGTGAATGATTAGGTGGTGAGAGTAGTAGGAGGTCCTGTCACAAGAATTATCCTAGGGTTTTTATGATAGTGACAGAGACTAACCTTGTGTGTATCGACTTAGTAGAGTAGTATTTAGTCACCACAAGTACATGACTTCAATAGTTTGACTCAAGGGCACATATTTGAATAAATTGAGTATAGTAAGAGTTTTTAAATGTGATATGCTTGTTTTATTGAATGAATGACGTGAGATAATTATTCTATGTCTATTTTATGAATACTCTATTTGCATATTAGCTTATGTTTTGTGTGTGTGTTGTTTTGTCTGTATATTCTTTTGTTTGCAATAATCACCTTAATGATGTCAATAAATGATGATATAGTAGTTGAAAGTGCATGATGATGGAATGTTAAAAGAACTTTGCCTTTTGTATTTTGATCAATATGCAAATTTTTTTATAAAATGAATGTTTTTCTATTTTAGAAAATCTATAATTCAATTAAGCTTTTAATTTGTTTCTTACAATTTAATTAATGAAATAATTTTTGCAATAACATGAATCAAAGTAGAGTTTGTAGTCTTTACATTTAGATGCAAAATTGAAATTTATCCCAGTATCAACTTTGATAGAAAATTGTTTTCTAAACTTTAAAACTAAATCAATATAGTCTTTTTAATCAATGACATTTTTTATATATTAAACATGTTTATATTTGACACATTTAAGTTTAAAAAGTGAATCTCAAAAATGTCGTTTGTCATGTAAAAAATTTAAAATCGTTAAAATAATTATATCTGTTCATAAAGTTTGAGATATGAAAGTTTAAAATATAAACGAATTATAATTTCGCAATAGAGTAAAATCATATTTAATTTATAAAAATGTTATATATAACAAAATTGAATAAAAAATTAAAAAAAATTATTAAATTAGGGAATAAAATATCTCTATTTTAAAATGGGACCAGATTGTTATAAAATGATATTTGTATAGAGATATAATAAAAAAAATTAATTTTCTCAGTGAAAAACTACTTCTTTAAGTTTACATACGTAATATAGTAAAACTAATTTGCATAATGTATATTTATTCTCTTTAAGTAAAATTTTCTACCGAACAAAAAAAAAGTAAGTAGCTGTTCCCACCTACTTATAAATATTATTACACACGATCCAGGCAGAAATTAACTTAATTTGACCAAAAAGAATTCTGTTTCCACAAATTAATTTTTTAATCTTTCAGGTTTATTTGTTTTTTTATCAAGACATCTTAAAATATTTCCGTTTGATGAAATTCCTCCTTGAGTCGTTCATTAACATTAATTACAGCTGACTCACTTTATAATAGTTTGTTAGGTGTGATCATGATCAAAATTAATATTGAAAAATTCACAATCAATTTAAATTATAGATATTAATTTATTTATTTATTATCATATTATTTTAATCAATTTTAAAGGCTAGAGATTAAGTGAGGAAGCAAAATTGAATTGAATTGAATTTAAATTATGTTGTTTTTAATAACTAATAATACAAAGAGAAGTCAAATGGCATAAAACGATGAAAGTGGGTGTGACACGAGATGTGAAAAGAGATGAACAGCCCCTTGTCCTGGGTGGGTGATATTTAAAATTTCTCCTCTGGCAATTACAATCTCACTTTTCCTCGTATATGTATATAAGGAGCACATCACGCATTTAACATGAGACCACGCAAGGATAGTGAGAGGCGCAGATTCGCTTCGGAATCGCGAAACTCAGCAGCAGGTTCCGAATCGCCGCGTCGAAGGCCGCGACTGTTCGCTCTGATGGCGGGGCAATCACGGAAATGGATGATCCTAGTTGCAACGATTTGGATTCAGGCCTTCACCGGCACCAATTTCGATTTCTCGCAGTACTCCTCGTCGCTCAAATCCGCGCTCAACATCTCGCAGGTGCAATTGAACTACCTCGCCACCGCCAACGACATGGGGAAGGTTTTCGGCTGGTCATCTGGCATCGCGCTCATGCACCTTCCCCTATCGGTCGTCTTGTTCATCGCTGCTACCATGGGATTCTTCGGCTACGGCCTCCAGTGGCTCCTCCTCACCGGAGTCGTCGATTTGCCTTATTTTATGGTAACTTTTATTCTCTCACTTTTGCCTTTTTTTTATTCTTTCAGTGACGTCCAATTTATTTATTTATTTATGGAGTGAGCAGTCATTACCTTAATTATTATTTATTCATGGTTAGCTGGCTAATGGCTAGGTTACGTAACTGATATACCCTGGCAGTGTTGGTTTTGTTTTGAAGCCACCGAGGAAAGAAAAACAAAATATAAGATTAATACCCTTTTAACCATATTTCTTTTACGCATTCTGTATTAGTTAAGAGTTATATCCTGTTGATGCATATCAGAAGTCATTCTCTTTAGTATGTTTTCATAAAAATCAGTAATAAATTTGTCTACATACATATTAATGACGTAACGTTGATATTTAAATAATTATTAATATATTTTATAGTATTTAAGTATAATAACCCTTTAGTACCATTCAATTATAATTTTATTGCTTAAGCTTTTTTTGGTTGTATTCTACTATTAAGTTTCTAATTTTCGCTTGTTTTATTGTTTACATTTTTTTTTTGTTTTTATGTGTCGGCGTTGGTAACAAAATGACATGACCAAAGATGCGTGATATAAATATTTATAATGAATATATGTATATAATTATAGATAAGTACGTTATCCATGATATGCATATGAATTATGAATATTCGTTCTCTATGTTTAATGGTTTTTGTTTGGATGTTTCTTTTTTAAATTAGGTCACTAAAGTGAAGTTGATGAATAAAACATCAATAAAAATGTTCAAAGTTTGATTTTATAAATTTTTATTTATATTTATGAAATTAAACTTTATTTTCTTTATTTAAATTTATACTTTGTAGGGCCGATTTAGATTTATTTTTTAGAAAAATTAATTTCATTTGTATTAATATTTTAAAATGCCCTTTTATGTGGAATGTATTTTAAAATGAATTTTTATTTTCATTTTTAAAAAAGTTAAAATTTATTTAAAGTTTAATCCTTTTTATAAATATTCATTATATATACTGCTACAAAATAATTTATAAATATTTTTCAAGAGAATAGTCAATCCGAAATAATATGATATTTTTTATACGAATGAACACTGAATAACTATCATCCGTATCATTGTCCCACTATTTTAAATAAAATTATCGTAAATATGAATTATTTTATAGATACATACACTTTCCTACACAATAAACATATTGATATAATATGTGAAAATTGATAAATATAATGATCGATAAGATGTATGGGAAAATATTTTCACGGATAAAATTCGAAAAAAATGGTAACTAAAATGACAGAATTTGTAATAAGTCTAATGTTTATTATAAAATTATAAATAGATAATTTGTGATATAAGTAAAAAAAATATTTTTTCCTCTTTTTATAAATGACATAACTAGATTTAATTTTAAAAGTAATTAATGGAAACTTAATACTTTTAACTTACATATGGTTTTATTTTAGCTAGATTTACTGCTTTCGATAGCTGCAATGATTTGGCGCAACATACGAGGCGCATAAGTACGATTGTGATTGTATTTCTGCAATCAACCAGAAAAAACCCGATACGAATATATTTGGATCTACATTTCTTATTTCTGATAGTTGAATTAAGGGTCCAATCCAATGTTTTCAAATTTTTAATGGATTGATGGATAAATGTCTTCAAAATGCTCTTTCTGTTGATTGCAAAATGTGTATTGGCGAAATGAGAACCAGACCCCTTTCATGGCAAGCATTTGACAGAATATAAAAGAAAAAAAATTGCATGAGATTTTATGATTGAATTCACGTTTGCTTATTCACCATTCTGAGATCTAAGCTTGAACATGTTGCATGTGGCGAGGTGATAATTCAATTGTAGCATGGCTCTTTGCCTACTAATCATTAATCTCACATGGCATTCCTTATAAAACTATAAATAGTCGATTAGTTAACTGATTTAAGCTGGAAGTATCAGAGTCTCATACTATATAAAAAATACTTCCATAATTTCTCTGCACGATGTGCTGTATTCCAAATATTAAGATGCCGTAGTTTAAAAGAACACATGTAAACGGTGCGATTCAGTAATTCTGTGATTACATATGGTAATTAAACCGAGGTTGATAAGCTCTTAAACATCACTGCATTGTAATATGCAGAAAATTTACTCATTGCTAGTTGATTACCCTTTAATTTTTATTGGCAGGTCTTTCTTTTGTGCCTTTTAGGTGGCTGTAGCATCTGTTGGTTCAACACAGTATGTTTTGTTCTTTGCATTAGGAATTTCCCAGTTAACCGAGCCCTTGCCCTATCGCTCACTGTGAGTTTCAATGGCGTCAGTGCAGCACTATATACCCTTGCTGCCAATTCTATAGACCCTTCCTCCAGTGCACTCTATCTGCTTTTGAATGCTCTTGTTCCCCTTCTTATTTGTATAGCAGCACTTGTTCCTATTCTTCGCCAACCGACTTTAGACCCTCTCCCTCCTGATGCAGTAAACCGGGACTCAGTTATATTTCTAATATTGAACATCCTAGCCCTTTTAACTGGTCTTTATCTTCTCCTGTTTGGCTCTTCCACTTCTGGTGTGGCTTCTGCTCGGTTATGTTTTGGTGGAGCTATTCTCCTCCTCATCTTCCCATTTTGTATTCCAGGCATAGTATATGCTCGGGCATGGTTTCGGAATACCATCCATTCCAGCTTTCGGATGGAAAGCTCCAGCTTCATTCTTGTTCATGATGATGATCTTGAGATGCATAAAGAACTCCATAGCCGTCACAGTAGTCTTGTTAGCAATGGAGACACTTACAACCTGCTAAGTGACAATGGATACATGTATGGCAGTCAGAACGCAAAAGAGAGTGATGTATGTTGCGAGAGGGTAATTGGCCAGGATCAATTAGCAATGCTAGGAGAAGAGCACCCAGCTGCAGTAATTGTTCGAAGATTGGATTTTTGGCTATACTATATTACATACTTCTGTGGAGGTACACTTGGTCTAGTCTATAGCAATAATCTTGGACAGATTGCTCAATCTCTGGGCCAGAGCTCAAATACTTCTACGCTTGTCACGCTCTATGCATCTTTTTCCTTTTTTGGACGCTTGCTTTCAGCTGGACCAGACTATATTCGGAAGTAAGTATTCTCTTCAATCTGCTAAAATACTATACTTCTGGAGCTTTCTATAGCAAAAAATAACTTCTTTTGTCTTTATCTTGAATTGAAAGTGAATCTTAGAAATAAAATGGTAGCAAATATGATGATTGTGTCTTCTGCATTGCAGTAAGCTCTACTTTGCAAGGACTGGTTGGCTTTCACTTGCACTTATACCGACCCCAGTTGCGTTCTTCCTCCTTGCTGCATCAGACAGTCTTCTGGTACTGCAGACAGGAACCGCACTGATTGGATTGAGCTCTGGTTTTATATTCGCAGCTGCCGTGTCAGTTACGTCTGAGCTGTTTGGACCTAATAGTGTGGGTGTCAACCACAACATCCTCATAACAAATATACCTATTGGCTCTCTTCTCTATGGCTTTCTCGCTGCACTAGTTTATGATGCTAATGCACTCACAATACCAGGAAACTTGATAATGTCTGACAAAGTAGTGTGCATGGGAAGGGAGTGCTACTTCTGGACATTTGTCTGGTGGGGATGCATATCTGTCCTTGGACTAGCATCAAGCATCCTATTATTCTTAAGAACCAAGCATGCATATGAACATTTTGAGAAACACCGTATATCAACACAATCAGTTGTGTCTTAATTTTTGTTATTGATGGGCCATGAGATCTTGGTGTAGTTCACTTGTACAGTAGCGGAAACTTCATTGTATTAGGATGATTTTGCATTTAGAGGTTGAGATTAGAGAAGCAAAGCTATAGCTATTCTTGAGGAACGAGTGTATGTATTGTCTCCGAAGAGAGTTGTAGATTTAGAACGAAGAGAATAAAGATTTTGTTTAACTCTTTCACAGTACACCAAAATGAGAAGACGGGGAGAAGTAGTCTGTGAGGAACTATGCATCAATGAAACAGGATGACATTTGGCGCAGCCAGAATTTTTGCCTGTTTTGCAGCCATGATTTAGCTCACAGTAAGCAAATAGCTCCTCTGCTTTGAACAAAGTTTTATGCTCAGCCTGACAGGTAGCTGTCGAAGCAGGTGCTATGCTTTAGCCGAGTTTGATGCATTTTAGACCCAAAGAGGCTGCTCCCATACACTTTTTGATCACTTTGAAATTGAGCTCTTTCAACAAATTAGACAAGACATTTTAAAAACTATAGTTATTTAATACTTTAAACTCTTATTTCCAATGAATATGTGGCTCAAGTGCCCAAGTTTCTTTAAAGTGCTTGTTTTCTTTTTCTTCAGTTTTTCCATTTCCAGAGAAAAAACAGACATCAGAGAGTTCAATTTTGTATTTGGGAATCACAAGAAGCAAGCTTCATCTGAATGTATGACCTTGAGCGAGACTCTTTTCCTTTTTCCCAGGATCTGTTATGAATTCTGACTTTATATCACTCGCTAAGGTGGAGGCAGATTTTGACTTTTAAATTCTGATTACTTGTCAAGCTATACTTCCTGACAGATATTTTGTGATCCCACTCGTGATCTTTATCATGTTCTAAGTCATTGGTGTGTTCTGTGTTGAGATAAAAGAGACGAAGTGTCTGTTTATTTTTAATTATCGATGAATTATCTTCCGTATATCCACATATAACAAGACTCAATGTGCCGGTTGATCAGTAGATATTTTGTTCCGAAAACCATAATGTACGAAAGTAATTCAAGATTTTATAATAATTTGAATATAATTTTATCATACTGAATAGAAGAAAAATAAAGTAAGAAAGGAAGTTGTAAAAAGAGTGTCTTGCCTAACCTAAGCTTCAAGGATAGGAACAGAAGGTGTGATTTTTTATACACAAGAATAACCTCTCATATGCTAATGCCATCTTTCTTGCTGTAAACATTTTGGCAGCATATTCTCGGCATGCCTTGCCCCTCTTTGCTAGCCTCTGCGGTCCTTCCTTTACCACTGCTTCCAGTGCCTCCAACAGGGACTCCACATTAGGGGAAAACATGTAGCCATATTCATCATCAACCATAATAGTCCCTTTAATGCTTGGAAATCTTGATGCCAAAAGAGGTTTCCCACTCATCATTGCCTCCATCAATGTAAGGTCAAGCCCTTGTGGTCTGAGTGTGGGATTGACAAAAATGTCAATTGCATTGTAGAACGCTCTTAACATGGAAGGACTCATCGATCCCAGAACAAGAACCTGGCTTCCGAAATCTCTGTACCTGTTTTCCCATGGTCCAGAACCAGCTACAATCAAGTACACGTCAGAGTACTTGGTTATAAGCCGCGAGTAAGCTTCATGAAGCAGAGGATGGCCTTTGTCCTTCACTAATCTTCCAGCAACACCAAGTACCAAACTTGCATTCCTTGGAATGCCAATTTTTCTTCTGAATTCCCTTCCCAATTCTACATCTTCTCTAAAGTCATCCTCATCAACACCGTTTAGAATCACGTGAACTCTTCTGTTAGGAATTTGGTACACATCCCTGAGCATCTCACCACAGCTATCACTAATAGCAACATGATGCGCATAATTCCTGAAGAACCTTATCTCCTTCAGCACCTTTGGCACAACACCCTGTATGCTGTTGTTGAAAAAAGGGGACATAGGCTCATCTGGCTGGCGAGCCAAGTCCTGGAAAATACTCGATTGCAAGCTCTCAAGGGCTATGCCATGCCAAGACACAGCAAGGTTTGACATGTTGCGTGCTAGCCAATGTGGGAGTGCCACGCTTTCCGAGTGCACAACATCAAACGGTTCTCTCCCGTTTTCTTCCACAAATTGCTCCCATGCCTTGTTATAGCGCCACCTCCCAGGCTCACCTTCATGGAAATGAATGTAAGGGGAAGAAGGTGCACCTTTTTCAGAGGATGAGATTGAAGTGCTTTCATCTTGGGGTGGAGACGTAAAGACATGAACTTGATGGCCAAGGCGTGCTAAAGCAGTGTGAAGGGTGTGAGCATGGCGTTCCATGCCACCAGGGGTTGTGCCAATAGGCCACTTCCTGGAGAAGACAGCAATTTTGAGAGCAAAGGGTGGTGTGTTGCGCTCAGAAAATGAGAGGCGGTTCCATGCAAATTCAGCCAACTGAAGATCACCCGACCAAGTTTTAGTTTGGGAGGAAGAAAGTGTGGTGCATATGGAGGTGGTGGTTGGGGTATGGAGGAGGAAAAGAACTGGTATAGTGAAGAGGACAACGAAGAAAAGAGTGGTGCAAAAGTAAAAGTTTGAAGGTGAATTGGGTTTTCTGGACTTGGTGGTGAGGGCCATTTCCTCAGGGTGTTCTGAGAATATGGGCATAGAAATGGTATAGTTAGTTTGTTTGGAATTATTTGAATTTTGATGTGTGTGGTGAATGTGAAGGGAAAGGGAGGAGGAGGAGTATGATGGGGGCCATTGGGGAGGTAGACACGCACTGAAGCAAGTGGGTGGAGTTTGAGTTTTCTAAGAGTGCGTTCCTCACGCCTTTCTTTGAGGCTTTGAAGTGGATTCATGTGATCTCTATTTCGTAAGTATTTGAAAAGTATGAAACTGTATTTAAAAAGCACGCACAATTAGGCATTCTCCAACATCTCCACATAGACTTCACATTAAGAATCATTTATATCCTGAATTCCTTCTTAAGTTTTCTTCTTCTTTTTGTTTATGGAGAGAAACTCAATCACAATAGGCATTCTACTTCCGCTTATTCTTTTTCTTAAATTACTTTTATTTTTAAGAACTTCCCTCCGTTACATAACTTTCTTAATATAGTCAAATATTTGAAAATTAATGTTATTTATATAATTATTTCACTTTTTTTTACTTTATTCCTTGTACGCAAAGTCTAAATGAAGATCATAATTTCATGTGTCCATTTCCTTTGTTACTTCAGAAATATGGAGAGTAATGATATATAAATTCTTTGAAAATTTGAAAATTATGTTGATCTTCCAATTAGGCAATGACCCTCCAGAATTGACCATAATATTTATTGTAAATGCTACTCTGCCATGTATATTGACGGACAAACCAACACGTAAGCCATTTATTCATTTTTAAGAGAAGATGATGGACATTACCTAACATACATGAACATTAACAAACATGTATGCAAATTACCAAAATGGGTAATTTAAAAAAATTCAACTTTTGAGCAAATCCTGCTCTATAAACATAACTTTAATGTTAAATTTTATAGACATCCGGGAGTTTGAAAGTCGATTTTTATTTTAAATTTTCAAACTATTAAATTATGTGCAATATGTACAATGCGTAAACCTATTCCTATGGATGTTGTGAGAGGAGAGTATAAATTTTTTTTTTTCAAATCACAACTCGTATAAGATTTTAGTGTAAAATTCGTTTACTTGAAGTCATACAGAGAAAAGATAATTTTTTATTATTTCTTTTTTAAATTAGATGTCGTGTATGACTTGCACGACTTCCATGTTTGAACTGAATTATTATAGATGAGTTTTAATTTGTAATTTTGCAATTTTGAAGTTGTTCTTTTAGCCGACAACTTCCAAATCGATAACTCATGAAGACAACTTCTGTTATTACTGAATTAGACATTGTTTTTCACATGTTTTATGCACTATATCCACTTATGGAGGAAAAAAATTATTATTTATCAATTTGTTAGTAAGGTATATCTTGCATAGAAATGTATTTATTATCTTTCTATTAGTGCCTCTCTGGCTACTCTTGGTAATCTCCTAACTAGATTAATGTGAGGCTAAGCCTTTCAATATAATATTTATTTTTCTTGTAATGGTACCTATTTATGAGATCTTCTAAGTCATTATATATATATATATATATATATATATATATATATATATATATATATATATATATTCTTTCTTTTATTTCAACAAAACTTCCCATATCTTATTATACCTTGAGTTAGCATGGATCAAACAAGCATTGCAAAATAAATTTTCAAATTGAAAATCATGACCTAAAGTCACGACTTCAATACTGCAAAATCACAAATTCGGAGTGTACAGTGATCATGAGTTTAGTTTAAAATAATTTACATAAAAGTCTTGCGACCCAAACAAGACTTCTATATTAAAAAATAAATTGAAAATCATCCTCTATCCACACAATTTCGATTAAACAAATTTTAAGCAAAAATTGTGTTTCATTCACGACTTTTAATTTAAAAAACATTGAAAGTTGTTCTCCCCTTTCAAGACTTTAGTAAATAACTACTTACCATGAAGTCGGGCATTTGGTACACGACTTTTGACTTCAGAAATTTGAATTTGAAGTTCACAACTTCAGTAAAATACAATGTTAAAATCATGTTAGTTGAACATAACTTATCTCATACTTTGTAATTCTTTTAAATATGCCCATTTTAGTAATTTGCATAAAAAAGTATACTATTTAAGTAAAAAAACAACCACTAACAAACAATATGTTTCTATTTTTTTTTTCTTATTTCTTTACACATACACATATTAGTTATAGTTTGGTTTATCAATATTACATATAAATTATTTTAAAATAGGATTTAAAGAAAGTGAAAGTTTAATCATCTTTCTTAGGAAAAACAATAGTATAAAAAGAAGGAAGATGAAGAATGGTTTGAAGCTGACGATGAGCATGTAGATTTTGACTTGAATCTCTTTTGTGGCGTGTTTGATTGACTTGCAGCCGTACGTGATCTGAAAGCAAAAGTTTAGCCTATTCCCAAACATGTTATTGCAGTAAAACTAATCTATACTTTTAGGACGTAATATCGAGTGTCACAGTAATTGTCTTTAATATGTTTGTTTTTTCAATTGTGAAACTTTTTAGAGTGTTTCTTCTTCCACCACCACACTTCTTACACCTTTTTATTTCTTTTTTGTTCTTGTAAAATATTTAATTCGTGATGGTTAAAATGTATTTACCTTCATCAACATCCACCCACTGTATCAATGCACTCTTACACCCAAGCATTCCCACTGAAATCAGATTTCTCTTGCTTCTTCTTCCCTTTAATTATGCTATTGTGGTGGTCAAAGTGGTCCAGTGGTGGTGCCAAAGAGAAGGTTCTCAAGTGTGAATAAAAATTCATCCTTGATAAAAATGAGAAATCGGGAAAAAGGAAGATGAGAAATTGGAGAAAGAGGAAGAGGAGAATAAGAGAGAAAGAGAGAAAGTAAGAGCATAGGGATGTGAGGGTGGTGTGCGACTGAGTGAATGAAAATAAAAATTAGGGTTTTAAAAAAAAGTTAAAAAATGTAAAGGGTCTGAAAGTGGAGGTGTGGTGCGTGAATGAATAATAAGAGAATAAAAAATTAGAATTTTAAAAAAGAGTTACAAAAGATAAAGTGTAAAAGTAAAAGTGACGTTTTTAAAATTAAAAATAAATTGAGAAAATATATTAAAGAGTGTTACTCTCTCCACCACCACATAACGTTCATCTACCTCCCCAACTTTTCTTATTTTCAAAACTAATCTTATGTAAATATTTATTTTTTATTTTTACCTATTTTAATTTAAAATCCAATTCCCATTCTCATTCCTTTTTTAGTGCCACAGTACACCCCCCCTCCCCCCATCCTCACATAACCTTCATTTTTCCCTTTCATTGTATTCTTCATCCTCTCTTAGCTCTCTTGATTATTTCAGTTAGTATTGCCACTTCATAATTCCTTTATCGCTCGATTTAACCTCGAAATTCTGTAGGTGAAAAGTATGAGAAAGAGGTCAAAAGAAACACTGCAGAAAATGGTTTGAAGTGCTAAAGAGTGTTAGAACAATTTTCCAAGAATTTAGGGAAACAAGATGAACAACAATGTAGACTTGATATAATCTTCTAGGCGTGAATACACACTTTCCTAAAAGCAATATTTCGTCCCTTATAAGAGTGAAGGGGACCACAAAATCCGCTTTTGAGATACAAAGAAGAAATACAACGATGATACTCACTCTTAGTATTAACGTTAAACAAGAATATGATTCTCAGGAATTGATTTGTGTGTTAAGAGAATGACCGAATTCTATTTGAGTAGAGTACAGGATCCCTTTATATAGATGTTGATCAGGCATCTTTCAAATCCAAGAGATACCAGATTCTGATTAGTTACATTTCTTGATTGTAACTTTTCATGAATGATTGTAACTCTTCATGAATAATTGTAACACTTCATTGGTTATAACTCTTCATGAATAAATGTAACTTTTCATAAATCTGAAAATTGTCTCTAATACTCTTAAATTCCAACAATCCTCCACCATTTGAGAGTATTGTATAATTACTTAACACAAAACATCAATTTAATAATTGCAATCTTACACATAAATGAAAGTGTACATAGACTTGAACTTTCACTTAGTAGAATACACATTTCAGGAATTCGAATTTTATTGGTGTCGAAACGATTGAACCAACATAATGCATAACGAAATCTTGAAGATACTCTACATATAAGATAAATTACATATTCTTATTATACTTGACACAATAGGGCCATGCGTCCATATCTATTCATAAGTGCAACAAAGTCATGCCCCCTTGACTTCTTGAAGCGGCCAAACTTCGCACTTACATAGGTTGATTTCTTAGGTAAACATGTTCCTGTGACAAAACATAATTTCAAGAAATCAATTAAGAATTAGTCAACCTTCTAAGCATCACAGATCTAAAGCACTCTTGAAATACTTATTTGTGCTTTCAATCATCAAATAAGAGATTTAATCTTATTGAACTTAAGACTCAATGTCATATTAAGCGTTAAGTTAAGATTCTCTTACTTGTGATTAATTGTGGGCTCCATTCCTATTCCAATTGTCATTCTGGAAATGGAATCTTTAGCCAATGCCTTAGTAAATCCATCAGCCAAATTTAACTTTGTTCGTACGAAATCTACTGTAATAACTCCATCTTTGATTAGTCCTTGGACATAACTATGTCTCACACCAATATGTCTTGATTTGCCATTGTATACTTGACTATAAGCCTTTGCCAATGTTGCAGCATTGTCACAATGTATTGCTATTGGTGATATTGGTTTTGGTAACAATGGTATTTCGAACATGAGATTCCTCAACCATTCGGCTTCCTTTCCTGCCGAGGCTAGAGCTATAAACTCTGAAGCCATAGTGGAATCTGTAATGCAAGTTTGTTTCTTGGACGACCAAGAAATTGCACCTCCCCCAAGGAGGAAAATCCAACCACTAGTTGAAGAGTGATCTTCTGCATTTGTAATCCAACTTGCATCAGAATATCCTTCCAAAACTGAAGGATAACCACTATATGTTAATCCATAATTAATAGTTTTCTTTAAATACTTAAGTACTCGACGTACTGCTTGCCAATGTGATAGACTAGGATTGCTAGTATATCTACTCAATTTGCTCACTGCAAAAGCAATATCTGGCCTTGTACTTATCATTGCATACATTAAACATCCTATTACCCTTGCATATTCCAGTTGTGAAACTGCTTTACCACCATTTGGTAATATCTTTAAACTAGGATCCATAGGGGTTGAAGCAAGAGAGCATTCATAATTGTTGAATTTCTTGAGTACTTTCTCAATGTAATGAGATTGAGACAAAATTAATTTCTCATTTTCTCTCTTAATCTTTATACCCAGTATAACATCTGCTTCTCCCATATCCTTCATAGAGAAATAAGATGATAGAAATGTTTTGGTCAAATTAACTTGATCTAAATTTGTTCCAAAAATTAGCATATCATCAACATATAAGCAGATTATGACACCATTACCGTTGTTATCAAATTTACTATACACACACTTATCTGAGTTATTTATCTTGAAACCATTTGATAACACAACATCGTCAAACTTTTGGTGCCATTGTTTTGGTGCTTGTTTCAATCCATATAAGGATTTAATCAATTTACATACCTTGTATTCTTGGTTTTTCATAACAAAACCTTCTGGTTGTGTCATATACACTTCTTCTTCTAATTCTCCATTCAAGAATGCTGTCTTGACATCCATTTGATGAATTACAAGTTTATGAATTGCTGCAAGAGCAATTAATATCCTTATAGTGGAGATTCTAGCCACTGGTGCATATGTATCGAAATAATCGATTCCTGGTTTTTGTTTAAAACCTTGTGCCACTAAACGTGCCTTGAACTTATCAATAGTTCCATCAGCCTTCATTTTCCTTTTGAAAATCCATTTACATCCTATTGGCTTACACTTAGGAGGTAAGTCAACTAAGATCCATGTGTTATTTCCCAAGATAGATTCCATCTCATCATTAATTGCTTCTTTCCAGAAAGCTGCATCCTGAGACTTTATAGCCTCTTGATATGTTAATGGATCTTCTTCTATATTATAACAATATGAGAACTTTGTTAAGATACCATCTCTTGTACCTTCAACTAAATATACATGAAAATCTGAGCCAAAAGATTTCTCTTTTCTTGCCCTTTTGCTTCTTCTGAGTTGAGATGTACAAGCCTCACTCTGATTAAGAGTTTGATCATTTGATCCTTGATCAATTAAGTTTTGGTATAAACCTTCAATATTAGTTTTAGGAGTTAAATCCTTTGGACGAGGAATTGAAGAAAACCTCTTTTCATCAAATATTGCATCTCTTGATTCTATAATTGAATGAAGTGATACATAGTCATTTTGTTCTATTACATAGAATCTATATGCTTTGCTATATTCAGCATATCCTATGAAGATGCACTCAATTCCCCTTTCTCCCAATTTCTTGCGTTTGGGTTCTGGCACTTTTACAATTGCCCTACAACCCCAAATTTTGAAATAATTCAAATTTGGCTTTCTTTTATACCAAAGTTCATATGGGGTTACTTCATTCCTTTTCATTGGAACTCGATTTAGAATATAACAAGCTGTTAACACGGCTTCACCCCAAAATCCTTCACTTAATCCTGAATAGGACAGCATGGAGTTGACCATTTCTTCTAAGGTCCTATTCTTTCTTTCTGCTACACCATTTTGTTGTGGTGTATAAGCTGTAGTTGTTTCATGTATAATACCCATAGATTGAAAATAAATTGGATCATAATATTCACCACCTTTATCCGTTCTCAATCTTTTAACTTTAACACTTACTTGTAACTCTACTTCATTTTTATAAAGTTTAAATTTTTCTAGGGCTTCATCCTTAGAAAACAAAAGATAAACATAACAATAACGAGAATGATCATCAATGAATGTTATTAAATATTTCTTATTTCCTAATGAAGGTGTATTATGGAAGTCACATAAGTCACTATGCACTAATTCAAGTAATGTTGAATTCCGTTCAATATTAGGAAAAGGATTTCTTGTTATCTTTGTCAACATACATGTTCTGCATTTTTCTATGTTCAAATCAAAAGGAGGAATTAAATCAAATTTAGACATTGAATATAATTTTCTATAATTAACATGTCCAAGACGAAAATGCCATAAAGAAGAATCATGATTCATAACATAAACAGAGTCTTTCACATTATTTATTACACTTAGTTTGAACATATTATTACAAAGATATCCTAGTCCAACAAATACACCACCCTTGGATAATATGAATTTATCAGATTCAAATACCAATTTAAATCCCAACCGATTCAAGATTACTCCAGACACTAAATTTCTTCTTAATTCTGGAGCATATAATACATCTCTTAAAACAAGTGATTTTCCAGAACTAAGTAATAATTCTACTTGTCCAATACCGAGGACTTTAGCCATAGAATCATTTCCCATGTAAAGAACTTCTCCATTGTCATCTTCTTTAAAAGTTTTGAATAAACAACGCTCTTTACAAACATGTCTTGAAGCCCCTGAATCGATCCACCATGAATCATCACTCTGCACACAGAAGATTTCAGAAATCATCTCCACAAAATTCAAAACAGAATTATGTGCAATTTGTGTACAATTACCTTTTTTCAGTTGGCCTTGGCTAGACTCGCCTTGACCCTGTTTACCGCCATTCTTGGCCATCTTCCTTTTCCAGATTGTGCAATCCCTCTTTAAATGACCAAGCTTGCAACATTCCCAACAATTTGCTTGTTGACTTTCTTTACCAAATTTTGGCTTTTTGTTTATCTTTCCTTTATGGAAATTATGAGGCCTTTTCTTGTTATTTGGTATTGTTTTTGTTTTTTCATCTTCCACCACATTAATAGTAGAAGAATTAGGATGATTGGAATCCTTTTGACCATCTTGCAAACGGATCCCTTCTTCTATCCGAAGATGAGCAGCCAATTGTTCAACATTCATATCATCTTTATTACGTTTTAGAGAATTTCTAACATCTTTCCAATTTGGTGGTAGTTTGTCAATTATAGAAGAAACAATGAATGTCTCATCCATTGCAATACTATGTTGCTTGAAACTTCCTAGGATTCTTTGGATTTCATGAAATTGTTCCATTATTGGTCTAGCATCAATCATTTTGTAATTATTAAAATTACTAACCAGGAATTTCTTGCTTGATGCATCTTCAGAAATGTATTTGCTTTCAAGTTGATCCCAAAGTTCTTTTGCAGAATCCACATATTGATATATGTCAAATAAAGGATCAGACATACCGTTCAGAATGTGACCACGACAGACATAATCATCATTCTCCCATTTGTTCCTTTTCCGTTGTTCCTCTAATGTCTCGTTTTCGCTTTCTTTGGGTTGGGGAGAACTTAGAACATATGCCACGTTTAGAGCCGAGAGAAGGAAATGCATCTTCTTTTGCCATCGTCGGAAACCAACACCTTCAAACTTGTCTAATTTGTGAAAGTTTGCAGACATCTCACGAATTGTTGTCATCTTAGAGAAAATATTGCTTTTAGACTGTTAGAACAGTTTTCCAAGAATTTAGGGAAACAAGATGAACAACAATGTAGACTTGATATAATCTTCTAGGCGTGAATACACACTTTCCTAAAAGCAATATTTCGTCCCTTATAAGAGTGAAGGGGACCACGAAATCCGCTTTTGAGATACAAAGAAGAAATACAACGATGATACTCACTCTTAGTATTAACGTTAAACAAGAATATGATTCTCAGGAATTGATTTGTGTGTTAAGAGAATGACCGAATTCTATTTGAGTAGAGCACATGATCCCTTTATATAGATGTTGATCAGGCATCTTTCAAATCCAAGAGATACCAGATTCTGATTAGTTACATTTCTTGATTGTAACTTTTCATGAATGATTGTAACTCTTCATGAATAATTGTAACACTTCATTGGTTATAACTCTTCATGAATAAATGTAACTATTCATAAATCTGAAAATTGTCTCTAATACTCTTAAATTCCAACAAAGAGTACCATATTTTATTTGAGCACTAGATACAGCATGGGAAGGAAATTACAAAGTAAAAGGCAGCAAAATTTCAACATATTTGAATTCAATAAAGAGAATCCTTCTGATTGGCCTGCTGCTGCAATAATTCTTCTCTAGCCCTTCTGATCTCTGCTTCCTTCTCCAACCTCTCTTGCTGAAATATATTACGATACAGAAAGAGAATCAAGAAAGTAAAAAGAAAACATTAGAGTTGCACAAGTCCCCGAACTTTGGCACAAAAAATATAATGCGTTTTTCATTACAATGCAAAATACAAACTCGGTACTGCATATAGGAGAAAATAATGTATATGCGAGATGAAATCCTAAAATAAAATCAAAACTTAGTTAGGTGTGAAATTATAATTGTAATAATGATTTATTTGATGATATCTAGGGTTTTCTTTGGCTGAAGAGTAAAATTGGAGAAGGTAATTAAGAGAAAGACGAAGAAAATGAACTTGATGGAGCGCGATCCAGACATGGACTTTGTCCATGTACTGCCAGAACACGAAAGCACCCAACGTCATTGCGAAATACGATGCCACCCTAACCATGTTTCTTCTTCTCTGTTACAATTTAGTTACAGCTTTTCGAGATATTCACATCCATAATTTTTATGCTTCAACTGACGTAGATATCCATGTTCATATCCGTTTAATGACAAGAATATAACAGATACTAACATCCGTTCTGGGTATAAATTATAAAATTAAAAATTTTAATCACAAAAAATTAAATATTATAGAAAGATAAAAAAGAATAGAAAGGTACATAAAGCATAGAGTAACACCCAATATTAAACATTGCAGGCAATTGCTTCTGCGTCCCTATTAATTTTTTAAAACAATCATTTTATTCTTGTAAACATGTCTTTCAAATTATTCATTCTGATACAGCCTTTTCAGAATAGAATTTTCGGATTGAATTTTTTCAGACTAATATTTCCGAAACAAAATTTCTGGAATAAAATTTGAGGAATAAAATTCTTAAAACGAAATTTTTGAAATAAAATTCCAGGAACGCATGAAATACATTTAAAACACATTTTTAGAACATATTTCAACTTTCTGGAATAATATATATATATATATATATATATATATATATATATATATATATATATATTACTTTTCAAAATAATTTTTTTAAAATACTTCTACATGAAATATATTTTGAAAAAAAAATTATGAAACATATAAAGTAGTTTCAAGATTTTTTTTTTCAAAATAAATTCTTTTAGCATTTTCTCTCTTCTTTTTATGTAGTAGTGGTTCGGTGGTGGCCGCGGTTGCAATAATGACAAGGATGAAAAATACTTGAATTTTTTTTCTTATACTGTGAAATGCAGGAAGAAATTTAATAGGATGCACAAAGTAATTGTCAATGTTGCAATAACACATGCATAGTTTAATGATTCGATAGATTCTAATCTCATATAGAATTTTTATTTTTTAATTGATTTTTTAATTTTGAAAAATGAAAATAAATAGAATTTTGACGTTAAATTAGACTCAACAACGTTAGATTAATATATATGTAATATATTAATGGTGTTATTTTTAATGATGTGACAGTTATATTGTAATTAGATGATTGACATGTAAATTTATATTTGAATTAAGAAATTAGGAAAATTTTAATTGAAGTCAGTTTCTTTTTATGAATTAACATTTGTGAAAAAGAAATTGAAGAAAACTGAGTGGTTCTTTAAATTAAAGTTTATTGACAAAAATGAATAATAATATCTCATTCATGTTCTTCTTCAACATATAATGGGTGGTGGAAGTTTTGTCACTACGATGGTGAAAATCACTCCAGTAATGGTAACATCCTCACTTCCTCCTCCGACGGCATTAGCAATGATGTTGCCTCTTTCTACACACCCCATGGGTTCAACCTAAACCTTCTGACACTTCTCACGGAGTTCTCCCGTTCCAAGTTGAGTTCACAGTGGACACCCAGAAGTTACTCGGGGAAGTTGCGGCGCAACAACATGCTCATGGTTCGATCAATTTTGGAATCACTTTACATGCGTGGATTAAGTACATGTTTGGTGGCATAAGTTCTCCGTCGTCTTCATCTCCGTCCCAGTCCATCAGTGACGAAGGACAGAAAATATACGGCAAGGTAGCACTGTCATCGTGTCCTATTAAGTGTTTTCGGACGGATCCCATTTGCGGGTGTAGCGAAGCTGTGTGCTTTAACGCACAATTTCCAAAAATGAGAGTTCTGTGAAGTGCGGAATGCACTAAAAACCCTCGGGTTATTTTGGAAAGGTTATAAAAAACCCACAAGTTATCATATTTTAAGATGTTTAATTTAAATATTTAAGTGAGAATATTTGTCGGAGTTTTAATTCTTTTCAAAAAAAGGTTTATAACCTTTTCAAATAAAAATATATTTTTATTTATCATTTTCTAATTCTTTTACATTTTTTTTTCTAAAAATTTTAGACTAAGTTTCATTTTAGCAATTCTAAAATTTTATTTCCTCCAGATCTAAAACTCATCTCTGTCTAAACTCATTATTTTTCTATAAGTTAATTTTTCTCTAAAAATCTTCTGACAATTTCTCCCTTCATTTCACCACCTAAACTCTAGTTTCTCCCTTCATTCCATCCGCTCTCTCCCTCTTCTTTCATTTCTCTTTTAGATTGCCCAGTGTTTTCCTTTTTCTTTCAGATATGTAGTCGACAGATAGAGCTGCAACAATGGTTCTGTAGACCGGCAAACAACGAAGCTCATAACGTCATGATCAATAGGTATATCGTTCTATAACCCTTTGTGCTTTTATTTAGTAAAACGTTTTAGTGGGATATCTTATTCTCAGTCTCAATTATGTTTTTCATGAACGAGTAAATTTAGTTCTTGGTTAAGAGTAATAAGATTTTATTGGAAGAAAAGATAGGCATACCACTCTCATTATTAATTTCAACGTTTCAATACTTGTCTAAGTTAATTAATTATTTAATCAGTGTTAGTGTATATATGCTAGCACAAAATAGAAACAATTGTAATTTGAAAAGTTTTTTCACTTGTAGCCTGGTGATAACTTTTTTGGCAAGTATACCAAATCATTATAAATAATACAGTATCGTTCTCCCAAGGGACTTGTGCAACACATGACAATTCTTCCTTTTATAACTCAATTAGACATCAAAGTGTACAAAAAAACACAAGAAACTCTTTTTGGTATTTTTATCAAACAGTTGGTGTGCAAGGAATTATATTTAAAAGAAACTTTGTTGGAATTAGGTTTCATGAATCATATGAATATAAAACTCTGTTCAATATTTCATTATTTAATTCAAACATTCACATCAAGGCATACTAGTCCTAATCCCTTAGCAACTAGTTCTAAATTAATATATTAAAATGCTAATCCCTTAGTCAATTTAACATACAATTTGCATTAAGGCTGATGTTAAGAATGACCAAGTTATTGAGTCTATCCCTTAGGTGCTCTATCTATGTTCATGTTCAAAATTACTTTCCAGTAATTAGAGACATTCAAATAACATTATATTTCCATACAATGATAGTAAATACAAGAAAGAGCATATGAACGAACAACGATATATTGAACAGGAAAATTACATCAGAGTAAGTTCATTACATCCAATTCCAACGAAAGAAAAACTACTCCTAATCATCTAAACGTACACATTTGAAGCAATCCTTTGCAACAATGGTGTCTTGATGCCTCGAGGTAGTCTCCAGAAGTTCCTGAGATGTTTTCATTTCTTTCTTTTGTATGGAACTTCTGTTTGAAGAGGAGGTTTCTGTCGCTCTGTCACGTCTTTTAAAGCCACTTAAACTCATTAATTCGCTTAGCGCACAGCGCTATGCGAATTTTCTTAACTGCTGTATTTTAACTGATGTTATTCGCTTAGCGCACAAGTATATGCGAATTTTCTTTTTCTGGCAGTGCGAATTTTAGCTTTCGCTTTGCGAAAATTGGCTGACAGAATCTAAATAATACATTATTTCCTGTACAATATTTTACATAACAATCTACTACCTATTACAATTTTTCAATGAGGAACAACATGAATAATTACAAGATTGAGTTCATTTATAAGTATAAAAACAACTCTTTTTCACACTTATCAACTCCCCCAACCTTGAACTATTTCATGCCCTCATGAAATCACATAAGAAAATGAACATCACAATAGACATTTGACATTTTGATAAAATGACTCTGCACATCAGAATAATCATATGCATTCCCAAAAATTTCAAACAAGTATGACATGGTGCATAGAATATGAACAACCAGATCAGCATTTATCATTACTCACACTCAAGTGTTTGTCCTCACATGACGGTAGAATTGTCATAGAACTTCCTCAGCTTTTGCATTTCATTTGATTCACACACTATTGGTTAAGTCCAAAGGTCTTTTCAGGTTAAGGCTTGGCTTGGCTAGAAAAAGAATCATGGTTTTTCTTGGATTCAAAGACACCTATTAAGAAGAGAACAACTTCAATTCCCAATCCAGTACTCAAATCCCAAAATATATCATTCATCACATACCATTTTCTTTCACAGCTCAACCTTTTCTTTCATTTTGAGCTTTTTTTTATCATATTTTTTTTTATTGATCTTTTCTTTCCACAAACTTGAATTCAACCTTAACCTCTTTTAAAACATAATACATGTTCTCTTCTAGGGTGTAAGGTAGGATATCATCTAATAGGCTCAAGGTGGAAGAAATTTTTTTTTTCAAGGCTCAAAAGGGTTCACAAATGTATCACAGTGTCTAAAGGTAGGCTATCTGGCCAAGTAGCTATATAATCAATAATAAACAGGGCCTTTTTCATCCTTAACCAAAGAGTGTGTGTATATACCTAGAATCAAAATCATGTAAAAACCAATTCCATATCTAGACAACTCAATATCTCTTAATCAATATATGCTCTCAACACTCACAGATCTGGTCATACATACTCACACACAAATAAAAATATATGAAGCACATTGCAACCACAGTCATATGTGTTATCATTTTCAAGAATCACATCAACTTAATCAAGACAATGCATAATCATTAAATCACAAAGTCACATGTCTTTACAATTAACACATAGTTCAAAACATATTACAAAACATAAATCACATAACTAAACATTGAAGATAACTCTATCTGCACCTGCACTTGCAAAAAGTAATATAGAGAGAAGTAAAATAGAAAAATAAAATAAAAACACAAACAAAGAAATAAGGAAAAGAAGAAAAAAATTGCAGAACATGAGCACACCAACCAAACAACAATTCCAATATGCAAAATGATTGAAATGGATTTCCTAAATAACCTCACTCAGATCCCTCTTGTTGCAAGATCACTTAGTACTCCCCTTTCAGCTGTTGGAATCCCATCCCTAGGATCTTCCAACAACTAGAAACATCTGTAGGCAAACTGCATAAAGAAATTCAAACAAAAGAGACATATAATTGGCAAAGAATTCCACTTTCCCTGTTTTCTAAAGTTAGAACACTCAGATCCCTCTTGTTGTGCCTACCTAAGTATGACAAATCCTCACCCAATTCCTTGGTGTAAGAAGTCCATCAAACTTGCCTTAAGTTCCAAAACAGTGAATCCAAACACACAACCCCATCCCTGGTGATTCGCACATCTGGTTTGATTTAGTTAGTTCCGCTACTGAAATCTCATTCCTAAGAACTTTCAATAACAACATCAAGCTCTAAAGTGTACCCCGAGACAGGCATTAAGTTCAAACTAAATCAATGGAAAGTCTTAAAAAACTAAAGCCAATTGCATACCAACAACATTAAAAAGGAAAATTCACAACAAAGTCTAAAAGAGTCATAAATGTCCAAATTGCCTTGTGTTGGAACACAAGTCCCCGGCAGCGGCGCCAAAAACTTGATAACTTTTTTGGCAAGTATACCAAATCGTTATAAATAATACAGTGAATAAGTAAAAGTATCGTTCTCCCAAGGGACTTGTGCAACACATGACAATTCTTCCTTTTATAACTCAATTAGACATCAAAGTGTACAAAAAAACACAAGAAACTCTATTTGGTATTTTTATCAAACAGTTGGTGTGCAAGGAATTATATTTAAAAGAAACTTTGTTGGAATTGGGTTTCATGAATCATATGAATATAAAACTCTGTTCAATATTTCATTATTTAATTCAAACATTCACATCAAGGCATACTAGTCCTAATCCCTTAGCAACTAGTTCTAAATTAATATATTAAAATGCTAATCCCTTAGTCAATTTAACATACAATTTGCATTAAGGCCGATGTTAAGAATGACCAAGTTATTGAGTCTATCCCTAGATCCCAAATCACTTAGGTGCTCTATCTATGTTCATGTTCAAAATTACTTTCCAGTAATCAGAGAAATTCAAATAACATTATATTTCCATACAATGATAGTAAATACAAGAAAGAGCATATGAACGAACAACGATATATTGAACAGGAAAATTACATCAGAGTAAGTTCATTACATCCAATTCCAATGAAAGAAAAACTACTCCTAATAATCTAAACGTACACATTTGAAGCAATCCCTTGCAACAATGGTGTCTTGATGCCTCGAGATAGTCTCCAGAAGTTCCTGAAATGTTTTCATTTCTTTCTTTTGTCTGGAACTTCTGTTCGAAGAGGAGGTTTCTGTCGCTCTGTCACGTCTTTTAAAGCCACTTAAATTCATTAATTCGCTTAGCGCACATGTACTGGTGCGCTATGCGAATTTTCTTAACTGATGTTATTCGCTTAGCGCACAGGTACTGGTGCGCTATGCGAATTTTCTATTTCTGGCAGTGCGAATTTTGGCTTTCGCTTTGCGAAAATTGGCTGACAAAATCTAAATAATACATTATTTCCTGTACAATATTTTACATAACAATCTACTACCTATTACAACTTTTCAATGAGGAACAACATGAATAATTACAAGATTGAGTTCATTTATAAGTATAAAAACAACTCTTTTTCACACTTATCACCTGAATGTATGGATTGAAAGCAATTCAAGAATTTACATTGTTATGTTTCTTGAATTGGTTTTTCTTATGTGCTTTAATCGCATTTAATTAGCATTGAATAAATTGAATCTTGCCCTTATGTGATTCGAAAGATAATGCGGATTGCAGCTTCGAAAGATAAAGCGGATTGCACCTATTAGGATGATAATGTAGATTGAATGCAATAACAGTTTGTGTTGGAAAAACAATTTTCTATATGCAAAGTTGTTAATCTCCAAATTGTAAACCAAAACAATCAAAGTTCAATTTATCAATTCCATTTATGGTGTATACCCACCTCAAATTATAAGGCTTTCAAAATTGTAACCACACCATCAACTAAGATTTATAAAGTAAATAAAATAATATATATTTAAATTGTCAAATTCATCAAGCTCAAAAACAATTTTTATTATCCATAAATTCAATATATCCGTCAATTCCACACAATGAACACCATTATTTTTTGTGATAATTAAAAATTGTCATCACAAAAAACAATTTAAAATATTAACTCATATACTCATCCACTATCTTGCAATTGGAAAAATCTATTTATGATGGGACAACTCAAAACATATCATATGAAATTTGAGTAGTGAAACATGAAAAATCAAAGCACAATTCGAGAATTCCACGTGGGACAACTCAAAATATTGCCTTACAAAACTTGTATTGTGAACCAAAAAGTAAAAATACTATTCGACAGGGTGTATGCCTACCTTAAATTATAAGGCTTTCAAAATTACAACCAGAAATAGAATGAATAAAACAACATTTCAACATGATGTCAAATTCATACAAAACTCAAAAACAATCTTTGTTACCCATAATTCAATATAAAGCACAATTGTGACCCATCAATTCTACACAAGACACAAACTGTAATTGTTTGATGTGATAATTAAAAAATTTCATTGCAAAAAATGATTCAAAGTGTTAACTCGATATACTCATTCATTATCTTGATTATGATTAAATATGTCAAATTATGCTCCCTAAGTCTATGGATGCACACAAATGTACACAACTATCATTTCACATGCATCCTCTTAATATATTTTTTCGGACACTATTGTAACAAGACTTAAAATTTAATCCCTTTTACCTGCAAGCGTGGAATCAAACATCAATCAACATAAAATTCTACTGATGAGGCTTGTAGCTTTGGCTAACAAGATACACACCAATCTAGCTAGGACAAATTTAAATCAAACAATCAAGAAAAGTTACCAAGAGTTGAAAAAGCACCAACCACTTGGACTTTTAATGGCCTTTTACAAATTAAAATAAAACCAAACAAGAAAATCACAAAGGCTAATACAAGCCTATTAAAAATCAAATTGAATCAAAACAATTACAAAACAATCAATCCTATGCTACGGTCACGGTCATATGCAGAAAGATCGACGTTCCCACTTCTTGTGTAAGAATTCTCGTGCTCAATTTGTTGTACTGGATAACTGTGGTCATTCTAGCTTCTGGCCAATCCTACAATACAGATTACAAAGTGTGGATCAGTGTATATGTCCTTAGTTAAATAGACTGCACAAGGTGATACATATGACGTGGCTTTGGTCATTCTAGCTTCTAGCCAATCCTACAATATAGATTACAAAGTGTGGATCGGTGTATATGCCCTTAATTAAACAGAATGCAAAAGGTGATATATATGACATCAATCACTTCCCTTTCTCGGTCATGTAGTACAATTGGTGCAGGTAAAAGATTCTAGTTGCTCTCAATTAATTGCTTCAAACTGATACTGCACAGATAAATCCATCCACAATGAGCAGGACATCACTATCAATTTCAAGCTAAGATAAAGAAACATAAATGTGATTTAAAAATAAACTTACCTGAAGAACATAAATGTTTATTCCATTCTCATTCCTGTTTTATTCTTTCTAACACAATGGTTCTTCTCAATAACCCAATCCTAAGATCAAGAATTGATAACTGCACAGATAAATCCATCCACAATGAGCAGAACATCACTATCAATTTCAAGCTAAGATAAAGAAACATAAATGTGCTTTAAAAATAAACTTACCTGAAGAACATAAATGTTTATTCCACTTCTCATTCCTGTTTTATTCTTTCCAACACAATGGTTCTTCTCAATAACCCAATCCTAAGATCAAGAATTGATAACTAAGTCATAAAATTCAAGGCACACTACTAACTCAAATTTAGACACGTAATAAAATTCAACCCACTTTTTTTTCCTTTTTATTTATTGCTTCTCACCGTACCTGCAGCCAAATCCAATAGAATTTCTAAATTGCAAGAAAATAAATTAGAAGTCTAAACTACAATAACCTAAAGTAATAAACTCAAGATTTGCAAGAAAATGCATAAAGTAAAATAAATAAATTAGGAAAGGGGGCGAGGAGAAGAGAAAAATAAACTAGAAGTGTGAAAGAAGAGATAAATTGTAAGGCAAAGATAAAAATAAAGGGTATTTATGGATTTGAATGTAAATTATGGTTTGTTAATTATTCTACGCACCTTGGGTTTTTCTTTTACTCGCTTACCATTTCTCTTTCTTTAGTCTTCAGCAATGAGAGAGAACAGTAGATCCGGTGTAAGTGGCTAATCTTGCCTTTTAACAAAAAATTTAAAATTTATACAACCAAGAGGGTAAAGAGAAAAAGAAACAGTTAATAATTCTTGAAAAAAAATAATAACCAGAAAAAGATATACTCAAAGTTTCTTTGAATTTATTTTCAGGGAATTAACAAAAACCAATCTTTAAAATATAGCTCTTAACTTCATTCTCAAGAAATCTGAAAACGAATAATTATATAAACAATTCATTAAATAAAATATAGTTGTACCTTATCAATTATGAAACCATAACTTGCATCTCTCCACCGATTTCCAGTCACTAGCTGGTTGATCTATTCTTACAGCAATAATAATAGTCACCGAACTTCTATTTAAAATCTCTATTTACATTCTTCAACTAAAAGATCTCTATCACATTCGAAGGAATCTCTATTAAATTAGTTCCGTAAACTTACTGGGGCAAAGGGATTTAGCCCTATGCACAATCCTAATATTACCCTAAAATATCTTGAATTTTCTATGGAATTTGAGCATATAAAACTCCCTCATGTTTGTTTGTGCAACTGAGATGTTCTGTTACAGTAATTTGGAACTGGAAAATACCTGGAAGTCCCATGTCCCTCCTTTAATCATGAGCAACTACTGTCATCATACGCAAGTTACTTTCAGTGGAACTACCAAGAAAGAAGGAGCAACACAAACAACAATTCCTGCCCTGATAATTCCATCATAAAGTGGTATACGCAAAAGTCAACTAAGTTCTCTTAAGAAGACATTTCACTATTGCTTCATCAATAAGCTCAAGAGTATTTTCCCATTTCCTTTCTTCATAGTTTGCATCAACAAAAATATCATATATCTCTTTTTCTGCAACAAAGCCTTGAGTTCTCATCTCAAATAGCTTCTTAGCCTCCACAAATTTCTTTTTCTTACAGAAAGCCTTTATAAGAGCATTATAGGAAGCAGCAGTTAGACTAAATTTCTTTCATATTTCTACCTTTACAACGCCCTTTAATCAAAATATTGTAGGAATTATTGTCAGGTATCACTCCTTGAGCATACATCCTCTTATAAATCTTTGTTGTAGCACACATGTTATATCTAATACAGTACTGCTCCAAGAGAAAATTGAATGTTGTGGCATTTGGCCTTACACCTTTTTCCAAAATCCATTTAATTTACCTTTCACCATCTTCAACCATCCCTGACATGCAAAACCCATTCATTAGCACACTGATGAGAGTTGTATACACCACTTTATCAGGAAAAATCCTCTGGTTTATCATCTCCCTCAGGACTTGTGAAGCCTCAACTATTCTACAAGTCTTACATAGAAAGGAAATTACGCTATTGTATGTGTATTGATTTGGCTTACACACCTTCCCCTACAACTCTTCCAGAAGCTTCAAGACATTTTCTATCTATTCAACCTAACAGTATCCATTAATTATAACACTATAACTTACAACATCAGGAAAGCTCCCCCTAAACTCCATTTGTAAGAGCATACACTTCTTTTAACCTACCTACCCAAATGACAAAGTGAATGGAGAATAATATAATATGACATGGTGTTCCAACAAACACCCACTTCTGGATACTCTCTGAACACCTTAATTGCCACCTTTTTCCCATCAAAACTGTTAGATAGCCTAGCTAGAAACAAATCACAAGAATCTACAGAAACAAGAACACATAATTTACTAATTTATCAAACAGTTTCCGAGCCTATAGAAGCCACCCTGCTTCAACAAGAACTTGGAAGAACACATCAAACACAAAGGGATGTGCACCCCAGTCCTTGTAACCATAAATCAACCTCTCAGTAAATTGAGCAAATGAGTTACTAACATCCAAATCAGGATTTTCCCAGAACTCAAAATATTCAGCCTATGAGCCAATCTCAAGTACTTAGAAGCCATAACAATCTGAACAACGGACTTCCAAACAAGGGTCCCATCGCAGGCACATCTAGTTGTTGGAATTTAAGAGTATTAGAGACAATTTTCAGATTTATGAAGAGTTACATTTATTCATGAAGAGTTATAACCAATGAAGTGTTACATTTATTCATGAAGAGTTATAACCAATGAAGTGTTACATTTATTCATGAAGAGTTATAACCAATGAAGTGTTACAATTATTCATGAAGAGTTACAATCATTCATGAAAAGTTACAATCAAGAAATGTAACTAATCAGAATCTGGTATCTCTTGAATTTGAAAGATGCCTGATCAACATCTATATAAAGGGATCCTGTGCTCTACTCAAAGATAATTCTGTCATTCTCTTAACACACAAATCAATTCCTGAGAATCATATTCTTGTTTAACGTTAATACTAAGAGTGAGTATCATCGTTGTATTTCTTCTTTGTATCTCAAAAGCGGATTTCGTGGTCCCCTTCACTCTTATAAGGGACGAAATATTGCTTTTAGGAAAGTGTGTATTCACGCCTAGAAGATTATATCAAGTCTACATTGTTGTTCATCTTGTTTCCCTAAATTTTGGAAAATTGTTCCAACAGTCTAAAAGCAATATTTTCTCTAAGATGACAACAATTCGTGAGATGTCTGCAAACTTTCACAAATTAGACAAGTTTGAAGGGGTTGGTTTCCGACGATGGCAAAAGAAGATGCATTTCCTTCTCTCGGCTCTAAACGTGGCATATGTTCTAAGTTCTCCCCAACCCAAAGAAAGCGAAAACGAGACATTAGAGGAACAACGGAAAAGGAACAAATGGGAGAATGATGATTATGTCTGTCGTGGTCACATTCTGAACGGTATGTCAGATCCTTTATTTGACATATATCAATATGTGGATTCTGCAAAAGAACTTTGGGATCAACTTGAAAGCAAATACATTTCTGAAGATGCATCAAGCAAGAAATTCCTGGTTAGTAATTTTAATAATTACAAAATGATTGATGCTAGACCAATAATGGAACAATTTCATGAAATCCAAAGAATCCTAGGAAGTTTCAAGCAACATAGTATTGCAATGGATGAGACATTCATTGTTTCTTCTATAATTGACAAACTACCACCAAATTGGAAAGATGTTAGAAATTCTCTAAAACATAATAAAGATGATATGAATGTTGAACAATTGGCTGCTCATCTTCGGATAGAAGAAGGGATCCGTCTGCAAGATGGTCAAAAGGATTCCAATCATCCTAATTCTTCTACTATTAATGTGGTGGAAGATGAAAAAACAAAAACAATACCAAATAACAAGAAAAGGCCTCATAGTTTCCATAAAGGAAAGATAAACAAAAAGCCAAAATTTGGTAAAGAAAGTCAACAAGCAAATTGTTGGGAATGTGGCAAGCTTGGTCATTTAAAGAGGGATTGCACAATCTGGAAAAGGAAGATGGCCAAGAATGGCGGTAAACAGGGTCAAGGCGAGTCTAGCCAAGGCCAACTGAAAAAAGGTAATTGTACACAAATTGCACATAATTCTGTTTTGAATTTTGTGGAGATGATTTCTGAAATCTTCTGTGTGCAGAGTGATGATTCATGGTGGATCGATTCAGGGGCTTCAAGACATGTTTGTAAAGAGCGTTGTTTATTCAAAACTTTTAAAGAAGATGACAATGGAGAAGTTCTTTACATGGGAAATGATTCAATGGCTAAAGTCCTCGGTGTTGGACAAGTAGAATTATTACTTAGTTCTGGAAAATCACTTGTTTTAAGAGATGTATTATATGCTCCAGAATTAAGAAGAAATTTAGTGTCTGGAGTAATCTTGAATCGGTTGGGATTTAAATTGGTATTTGAATCTGATAAATTCATATTATCCAAGGGTGGTGTATTTGTTGGACTAGGATATCTTTGTAATAATATGTTCAAACTAAGTGTAATAAATAATGTGAAAGACTCTGTTTATGTTATAAATCATGATTCTTCTTTATGGCATTTTCGTCTTGGACATGTTAATTATAGAAAATTATATTCAATGTCTAAATTTGATTTAATTCCTCCTTTTGATTTGAACATAGAAAAATGCAGAACATGTATGTTGACAAAGATAACAAGAAATCCTTTTCCTAATATTGAACGGAATTCAACATTACTCGAATTAGTGCATAGTGACTTATGTGACTTCCATAATACACCTTCATTAGGAAATAAGAAATATTTAATAACATTCATTGATGATCATTCTCGTTATTGTTATGTTTATCTTTTGTTTTCTAAGGATGAAGCCCTAGAAAAATTTAAACTTTATAAAAATGAAGTAGAGTTACAAGTAAGTGTTAAAGTTAAAAGATTGAGAACGGATAAAGGTGGTGAATATTATGATCCAATTTATTTTCAATCTATGGGTATTATACATGAAACAACTACAGCTTATACACCACAACAAAATGGTGTAGCAGAAAGAAAGAATAGGACCTTAGAAGAAATGGTCAACTCCATGCTGTCCTATTCAGGATTAAGTGAAGGATTTTGGGGTGAAGCCGTGTTAACAGCTTGTTATATTCTAAATCGAGTTCCAATGAAAAGAAATGAAGTAACCCCATATGAACTTTGGTATAAAAGAAAGCCAAATTTGAATTATTTCAAAATTTGGGGTTGTAGGGCAATTGTAAAAGTGCCAGAACCCAAACGCAAGAAATTGGGAGAAAGGGGAATTGAGTGCATCTTCATAGGATATGCTAAATATAGCAAAGCATATAGATTCTATGTAATAGAACAAAATGACTATGTCTCACTTCATTCAATTATAGAATCAAGAGATGCAATATTTGATGAAAAGAGGTTTTCTTCAATTCCTCGTCCAAAGGATTTAACTCCTAAAACTAATATTGAAGGTTTATACCAAAACTTAATTGATCAAGGATCAAATGATCAAACTCTTAATCAGAGTGAGGCTTGTACATCTCAACTCAGAAGAAGCAAAAGGGCAAGAAAAGAAAAATCTTTTGGCTCAGATTTTCATGTATATTTAGTTGAAGGTACAAGAGATGGTATCTTAACAAAGTTCTCATATTGTTATAATATAGAAGAAGATCCATTAACATATCAAGAGGCTATAAAGTCTCAGGATGCAGCTTTCTGGAAAGAAGCAATTAATGATGAGATGGAATCTATCTTGGGAAATAACACATGGATCTTAGTTGACTTACCTCCTAAGTGTAAGCCAATAGGATGTAAATGGATTTTCAAAAGGAAAATGAAGGCTGATGGAACTATTGATAAGTTCAAGGCACGTTTAGTGGCACAAGGTTTTAAACAAAAACCAGGAATCGATTATTTCGATACATATGCACCAGTGGCTAGAATCTCCACTATAAGGATATTAATTGCTCTTGCAGCAATTCATAAACTTGTAATTCATCAAATGGATGTCAAGACAGCATTCTTGAATGGAGAATTAGAAGAAGAAGTGTATATGACACAACCAGAAGGTTTTGTTATGAAAAACCAAGAATACAAGGTATGTAAATTGATTAAATCCTTATATGGATTGAAACAAGCACCAAAACAATGGCACCAAAAGTTTGACGATGTTGTGTTATCAAATGGTTTCAAGATAAATAACTCAGATAAGTGTGTGTATAGTAAATTTGATAACAACGGTAATGGTGTCATAATCTGCTTATATGTTGATGATATGCTAATTTTTGGAACAAATTTAGATCAAGTTAATTTGACCAAAACATTTCTATCATCTTATTTCTCTATGAAGGATATGGGAGAAGCAGATGTTATACTGGGTATAAAGATTAAGAGAGAAAATGAGAAATTAATTTTGTCTCAATCTCATTACATTGAGAAAGTACTCAAGAAATTCAACAATTATGAATGCTCTCTTGCTTCAACCCCTATGGATCCTAGTTTAAAGATATTACCAAATGGTGGTAAAGCAGTTTCACAACTGGAATATGCAAGGGTAATAGGATGTTTAATGTATGCAATGATAAGTACAAGGCCAGATATTGCTTTTGCAGTGAGCAAATTGAGTAGATATACTAGCAATCCTAGTCTATCACATTGGCAAGCAGTACGTCGAGTACTTAAGTATTTAAAGAAAACTATTAATTATGGATTAACATATAGTGGTTATCCTTCAGTTTTGGAAGGATATTTTGATGCAAGTTGGATTACAAATGCAGAAGATCACTCTTCAACTAGTGGTTGGATTTTCCTCCTTGGGGGAGGTGCAATTTCTTGGTCGTCCAAGAAACAAACTTGCATTACAGATTCCACTATGGCTTCAGAGTTTATAGCTCTAGCCTCGGCAGGAAAGGAAGCTGAATGGTTGAGAAATCTCATGTTCGAAATACCATTGTTACCAAGACCAATATCACCAATAGCAATACATTGTGACAATGCTGCAACATTGGCAAAGGCTTATAGTCAAGTATACAATGGCAAATCAAGACATATTGGTGTGAGACATAGTTATGTCCAAGGACTAATCAAAGATGGAGTTATTACAGTAGATTTCGTACGAACAAAGTTAAATTTGGCTGATGGATTTACTAAGGCATTGGCTAAAGATTCCATTTCCAGAATGACAATTGGAATAGGAATGGAGCCCACAATTAATCACAAGTAAGAGAATCTTAACTTAACACTTAATATGACATTGAGTCTTAAGTTCAATAAGATTAAATCTCTTATTTGATGATTGAAAGCACAAATAAGTATTTCAAGAGTGCTTTAGATCTGTGATGCTTAGGAGGTTGACTAATTCTTAATTGATTTCTTGAAATTATGTTTTGTCACAGGAACATGTTTACCTAAGAAATCAACCTATGTAAGTGCGAAGTTTGGCCGCTTCAAGAAGTCAAGGGGGCATGATTTTGTTGCACTTATGAATAGATATGGACGCATGGCCCTATTGTGTCAAGTATAACAAGAATATGTAATTTATCTTATATGTAGAGTATCTTCAAGATTTCATTATGCATTATGTTGGTTCAATCGTTTCGACACCAATAAAATACGAATTCCTGAAATGTGTATTCTACTAAGTGAAAGTTCAAGTCTATGTACACTTTCATTTATGTGTAAGATTGCAATTATTAAATTGATGTTTTGTGTTAAGTAATTATACAATACTCTCAAATGGTGGAGGATTGTTGGAATTTAAGAGTATTAGAGACAATTTTCAGATTTATGAAGAGTTACATTTATTCATGAAGAGTTATAACCAATGAAGTGTTACATTTATTCATGAAGAGTTATAACCAATGAAGTGTTACATTTATTCATGAAGAGTTATAACCAATGAAGTGTTACAATTATTCATGAAGAGTTACAATCATTCATGAAAAGTTACAATCAAGAAATGTAACTAATCAGAATCTGGTATCTCTTGAATTTGAAAGATGCCTGATCAACATCTATATAAAGGGATCCTGTGCTCTACTCAAAGATAATTCTGTCATTCTCTTAACACACAAATCAATTCCTGAGAATCATATTCTTGTTTAACGTTAATACTAAGAGTGAGTATCATCGTTGTATTTCTTCTTTGTATCTCAAAAGCGGATTTCGTGGTCCCCTTCACTCTTATAAGGGACGAAATATTGCTTTTAGGAAAGTGTGTATTCACGCCTAGAAGATTATATCAAGTCTACATTGTTGTTCATCTTGTTTCCCTAAATTTTGGAAAATTGTTCCAACACTAGTTAAAGAAATCCAACACCAGTTTAAAATCATCCTTCTTGTTCAAAAGAATGCACAACCAACTCATATTTACAAAATAAATAATATGAAGTCAAATCATAATCTGGAATCCTTCCACTTTGGCCCAACAAACCATCAAAAGATACACAAAGAATTCAGTAACTGTCCGAATAACAAGGGGCAACAAAAAATTTTCTACTGTGAACAAAGAAAGTCAAAGTGCACTTTATTTATGATGGAACAACTAAAAAATATACTCCCATGGAATTTGCGCAGAGAATCAAGAAAATTTCGAGAATTCCAGGAGGGACAACTCAAAATAAAACATTATTGAACTTGCCCCGGGAACCAAAAAAATCAAAGTGTTATTTGACCGTTCCATTTAGGGTGTATGCCCACCTCAAGTTATAGGGTTTTGAAAATTGAAGTCACACCATCAGCTTAGTTTATTAGTATCCATAAGATAATATATTTATAGGTTGTCAAATCAATATAAGGCTCAAAAACATATTTGTAAACAATAACTCACATAAGCATCCAAAATTTCCTTAAGAGATACCAAAATTGGTGACCAAGCACAATCCCTGAAAGCCTATTATAATAAAATACGACAAATTTTCAAACACATGTAAAATTACAAAAAAGAAATAGGCATATCACTGAAAAGAATTATAGCAAAACGAGTCAATGTTACCTGACTTAAAGATGGTACAACAATGAGAAGACGACTACACCAAGGGAACTGCAAATACAAGGAGGATGGAACAACAATGAAGCGACATCATCAATAAGGCCGCAGCAGAATAGTAAACAAGTAAATTTTCAACAGACAAGTGGTGTAAACAGTTAAAAATAAACCAAAATAAACAGTTAAAAAGTCAATTTGTTAAAATGATTAATCCTGAATTTCTAGCAAATGTAATAAACATTTATCATATCTCAGGCACTAAATTGACACTAGCAAACATAATATAAAGATCATACTTTTAAAGAGAAAGATAAAGGTGTATTAAAAACTAACTTGCATGAAGAACACAGGATGCTATGGTGAACCAGGCGAATAAAAATAGGAGGGAAGCGGATCAAGGTGGGAGATTAGGTTTACTTGCGGATCAGGCCCCACAGGCAGACTTCCATGCTGACACGTTTACATCCAAAACTCACAGCAGGTTATTTTGGCCCTTTCCAGATGTTACAACAGGTGGGAAAGGTTGCTTTTCATCTACAGTTGCAGAGAAAGCTAGGATTCATCCGATCTTTCACATGTTGTCCTGATCGGGAGAGGTTAAGCTCTCTGCATTGTATCTCTGATTGTTTTGTGAATAAAGAAACTTTTCAGCATTCTTGTGTTGTGTTTGAGTGAAAAGAAGTGAGTTTCCATTAGGTTCTTGATTAAAGAACCTAACACAAAGGGATTTAGGCCTATGCACAATCACAATATTACCCTCGAAAATCTTGATGTTTCCTATGGAATTTGATGATGTAAAACTCTCTCGTGTTTGTGTCCGCTACTGTGATGTTCTGTTTCAATATTTTGGAATGGGAAAATACCTGGAACTCCTGTGTTACTCCTCTAATCATGAGAGTAACTGGTTTCATCATATGCAAGCTACTTTCAGTGGAACAACCAAGAAAGAAGGAGCAATACAAACAACAATTATTGCCCTGATAATTCCATCATCATAAAGTGGCATGTGCAAAAGAAAACTAAGTTCTCTTAACAAGACATTTCTCTATTGCTTCATCACAAAGCTCAAGAGTATTTTCCCAGTTCTCGTCTTCATAGTTTACATTAAAAATTATATCATATATCTCTTTTTATGCAACAAAACCTTGAGTTCTTGTTAGGAGGTTGAAAGTATACGAGAGACGTAAGAAACGTGAATAGGCTAACTGCCTTGGCAGTTAGGAAGAGCGGGAAATAACTTCATATAAATAGTTTAGAATAAACGTTTTAGAGGGAGGGGATTAATTGTGAATTCTGACAGGAATTATTATCCTGTGGGGGAGGTTAGGCTCTCTTTGTTTTTGATATTCTGCACTTTGGGTTATTATTAATAAAAGGAGGAGGTTATTCATCAGTTGATATTGTGTGCTTGGTGTAGTCTGTGTTTGTTTGTGAAGGTTTCTTGAGAAGAAACCTATCAATTTGGTCCGACCTGCCGGATCCCAAATTGAGTGCAAAATCCAAAAAATGGAGGTAACCACGGAAGGAAGACTGGAGGCACTGGAGATTACGATGGAGGGTATGAAGGAGGAGTCCGCTGCTGTACGAAGAGATTTGCAACAACTAATGAGAATGATGGGGGCTCAGACGAATAACAACGACGGCCAGTCGGATGGAAGTCAAGCATCCGTAAATGGGAATCAGCAGAGGCGCGAGGAGGAAAATGGAGGTAGAAGGAACGGCGATCAACCGGAGGTACAGAGTAATTGGAGGAAGAAGGTGGACTTACCCACATTCGAAGGCGTAGAACCTCTCAGTTGGATCAATCGAGCGGAACGGTTCTTTGATATTCAGAAAGTGGCGGAAGAGGAGAAGGTGGATCTCGCCTACATAAGCATGGAGGGTAGCGCGAGTTACTGGTTCAAGTTCTGGAGAGAGAAGGCTACCAATCGTTCGTGGGAGGGCCTGAAAACAGCCATGATCGGCCGTTTTGGAGGCGGATATCGGGGAACTGTGTTTGAACGATTGGCAACGCTGTGACAGGAGGAAACCATCGAGGATTATGTCCGGGAATTTGAGATGCTGGTGGGGCAAGCACGGGGTGTTTCTGATGAGCAGATGTTGGGGTATTTTCTCGCTGGTCTGCGTGAGGATATTAAGGGACAGGTCCGTATTCACGATCCTCAAGAATTAACGGTGGCGATGAGAATCGCGAGGGATGTCGAGGACGCTGCACGAAGAGCCAGAGGAGGAAGTTGGAATGGGTTCAAGAGCAATCAATCGGGGCCGCGAGCGATGGGGGTGGTAGTGCGTAACGAAATTCCGAGACCCAGCATGAATCGCCCAGGAGGAATGGAGGAGGAATGGAGAGTGTCGGTTCAGTGAGGAGAGAGGGCGTCGTGACAAATGGCAGCGTGAGATCTAGCAATGTCGGGGGAAGTGATAACAGGGGAAGATTGGTGAGGAATCTTCCCTACCCGGAGTTCTTGAAGAGAAAAGAAGAGGGACGGTGTTTTCGTTGTGGGGGTCCATTTGCCCCTGGACACCACTGTCCAGAGAAGAGTTTACGGGTGGTACTCCTTGCGGAGGATGAGGAAGAAGATGATAATGTAGAAATAACCGACGTTGACCAGAAACCCATGGAATTGTCGGCATGCTCGGCGGAGGGGATAACGCAGCCCAAAACAATGAAATTAGTAGGGAGGATTGGAGAAAGAAGCGTACTAGTACTCATCGACAGTGGCGCCAGCCACAACTTTATTAGTTGGGCACTGGCGGAGGAGCTGAAGTTGCCAATAACGGACACACCCCCATATAATGTAAGTCTGGGTGATGGACACCGAAAGAGAACACGGGGGTACTGTGAAAAGGTAATGATTACATTAGCGGGGACCGACGTTGAAGAGAGGTTTCACTTGTTTGAGTTGGGAGGTGTGGATGTCATATTAGGGGTGGAATGGTTGGCAAAGTTAGGAGAAGTAATGCTTAACTGGGGGAAGATGACTATGGTGTATAAACAGGGAAACGAGAAGGTGATTATTAAAGGAGATCCCACTTTGACTAGACGAGTGGTGGGGCCCAAGTCTTTATTAAAAATTACAGAGGTGGAATCATGGACCTTGGTGTGGGACCTAGGTCACGTGGAAAAGAAAGAGGATACAGTAGTATGTCAGGGACTGTCTGAGAAACAACAGGCAGAGATGGAGAAAATTCTGGACTCACACTCCCGTGTTTTTCAAGAAAGGGGTGGCCTACCGCCAAAAAGAAATATGGTGCACCGCATCACCCTTAAAGAAGGAGAAGCTCCTGTAAACGTTCGACCTTATCGTTATCCGCATCTATTGAAAGAGGAAATTGAGAAACAGGTTGCTGATATGTTGAAAGCAGGGTTAATTCGTCCAAGCATCAGCCCATATTCAAGTCCCGTTATTTTGGTAAAGAAGAAAGATGGAAGCTGGCGGTTTTGTGTGGACTACCGGGCCTTGAACAGAGCAACGATACCAGATAAGTTTCCCATTCCAGTAATAGAAGAGCTCCTGGATGAGTTGAGAGGGGCTACCTATTTCTCAAAAATAGATCTAAAAGCGGGATACCATCAAATTAGGATGGAAGAGGAGGATGTGTGTAAAACAGCGTTCCGAACACATCAGGGCCACTACGAATTTTTAGTGATGCCCTTTGGCCTCACCAACGCACCCTCAACGTTTCAAAGTGCCATGAATAGTTTACTACAGCCATATCTAAGGAGGTTTGTTTTGGTCTTCTTTGACGATATTCTGGTGTACAGTTCGACTTGGGAAGACCACCTGGAGAAAGTGAGTTTGGTGCTGCATAGGTTACAGCAGAATGAATGGGCGGCCAATAAAAAGAAGTGTGAATTCGGGAGAAGACAGATTAGATACTTGGGGCATCAAATTTCAGAAGAAGGGGTTGAGATGGACCCAGAGAAAATTAAGGCTGTCTTGGAGTGGGAAGAACCGAAGAGCCTAAAAGCTTTGAGGGGATTTCTTGGCTTAACCGGCTACTACAGACGTTTTGTACAGGGGTATGGAAAAATTGCAAAACCATTAACAGAGTTGTTGAAGAAGGGTAACTTTGTATGGTCTGATCAAGCCACGGCTGCCATGACAAGGCTGAAGGAAGCTGTTACATCTGCACCGGTGCTGACATTACCAGATTTTTCCCAACCCTTTCATATAGAATGTGATGCTTCTGGGGGAGGAGTGGGAGCAGTGTTAACTCAGAAAAAAAAACCAATAGCCTTTTTCAGCAAGGCTCTATCAGATAAATCTTTAAGCAAATCAATCTATGAAAAAGAGTTAATGGCTTTAGTAATGGCTATTCAACATTGGAGGCCATACCTGTTGGGACAGAAGTTTATTGTACATACTGACCAGCGGAGCCTAAAATATTTACTCGATCAAAGAATAACAACTCAAAATCAACAAAATTGGATAGCAAAACTATTGGGCTATGATTTTGAGATTGTGTATAAGGTGGGAAGTACTAACAAGGTGGCGGATGCCCTGTCTAGAAGAGGAGAAAGAGGTGGGGAAGAAAAGGAACTGCAGATGATTGCTAGACCATATTGGCAGGACTTTCAAGAAGTCCTCAAAGAAGTGGAGCAAGATGAAGGGCTGAGAAAAGTGATATCCGAAATTCAAAAGGACCCAAATTCGCATACGGCTTATACGTTAGAGCATGACAGGTTGCATTACAAAGGAAGATTGGTAATATCCGCCCAATCTGTGTGGATTCCCAAATTATTGGCTGAGTTTCATGTGACCAACACAGGAGGTCATTCAGGGGTCTATAGAACTTACAGGAAGGTGGCCCAATCTCTGTATTGGGTGGGAATGAAGAAGTCCGTTACTGATTTTGTTGCTGAATGCTTGGTGTGCCAACAGCACAAGTACTTGGCAGCTTCTCCTCAAGGGTTGTTACAGCCCTTACCTATACCTCATGCTGTTTGGGAAGAGGTGAGTATGGATTTTATTGTGAAGCTGCCCAAATCACAAGGTTATGATGCAATATTAGTGGTGGTTGATCGCTTGAGTAAGTATGCTCATTTTTTGTCACTCAAACACCCTTATACAGCACGGACAGTGGCCGAGGTGTTTGTTAAAGAGATAGTGAGATTGCATGGGATTCCAGTTTCGATTGTCAGCGATAGGGACCCCTTATTCCTCAGCTTGTTCTGGAAGGAGCTGTTTAAGATGCAGGGCACCCAACTCAGGATGAGTACAGCTTATCACCCTGAAACAGATGGTCAAACAGAAGTTTTAAATCGGATTGTGGAGGGGTATTTACGGTGTTTTTGCTCTGAACAACCAAGAAGCTGGAAAGCAATGCTGCCCTGGGCCGAGTACTGGTATAACACCAGTTACCAAGGAGCAACAAGATGCACCCCTTTCGAAACTGTTTATGGCAGGGCTCCCCCATCTTTGAGTAGATTTGTACCAGGAGAAACACCTGTGGAGGCGGTGGCTCAAGAGCTAAGAACAAGGGATGAAGCGCTTAAGCAATTAAAGTTTCATTTAACTCGAGCCCAAGATTTGATGACACAGCAGGCGAATAAAAAGAGGAGGCCAACAGACATTAAGGTGGATGATTGGGTCTATCTTAAGATCAGACCTCATAGGCAGTCTTCCATGCCAGTGAGACTGCATCCAAAGCTGTCAGCCCGGTATTTTGGGCCGTTTCAAGTGGTGCAACAAGTGGGTGCAGTGGCTTTTAGACTCAGATTGCCAGAATCTGCTAGGATCCACTCAGTGTTTCATGTATCCCAACTGAAAAAGGCAATAGGTGACAAGACGGTGGAGAAGGAATTGCCTTCTGAACTGCAGGGAGAAGGCCCCACATACTGGCCGGTGAGGATTCTGGACAGCAGGCAAGTGCAGCAAGGAGATGAGCTGTTAGAGCAAGTTCTGGTGGAGTGGCAAGAAGGAGGAAAAGAGGGTGCAACATGGGAAGACAGGATCACAATCCAAGATCAATATCCTGATTTCAACTTTGAGGACAAAGTTGCTGAAAAAGAGGAGGGTAATGTTAGGAGGTTGAAAGTATACGAGAGACGTAAGAAACGTGAATAGGCTAACTGCCTTGGCAGTTAGGAAGAGCGGGAAATAACTTCATATAAATAGTTTAGAATAAACGTTTTAGAGGGAGGGGATTAATTGTGAATTCTGACAGGAATTATTATCCTGTGGGGGAGGTTAGGCTCTCTTTGTTTTTGATATTCTGCACTTTGGGTTATTATTAATAAAAGGAGGAGGTTATTCATCAGTTGATATTGTGTGCTTGGTGTAGTCTGTGTTTGTTTGTGAAGGTTTCTTGAGAAGAAACCTATCAGTTCTCATCTCAGCAAATAGCTTCTTAGTCTGCACAATATTTTTTCCTCTTACATAAACCCTTTATAAGAGCATTATAGGAAGGAGCAGTTAGACTAAATCCCTTTTCAACCATTTCTTTACGCAAAAACCATGCTCTTTCAAATTTCTAGCTTTACGATGCCCTTTAATAAAAATATTATAGGTATTATTATCAGCATCACTCCTTCAGCATACATTCTCTTATAAATCTTTGTAGTAGCACGCATGTTATTTCTAATATAGCTCTGCTTCAAGAGAAAATTGAATAGCTTTTTTGAACATCCATTTAATTAGTCTTTCACCATTTTCCAAAATCCCTGAGATGCAAAACCCATTCATTAGCACATTGAATGTAACATTGTACGCTGAAGTCTTTTACCAAACATAACCCACAGCATTTCATGAGCCCTGGCCATTTCGCCCATCTTACAACAAGTGTCCATCACTGTAGTATATGTAATAGTGTCAGGGTTAAACCATGCCAGATCCATTTCTTCCATAATTTTTATTTCTTGCTCTATATTTCCTACCTTACAAAGACCATTGATTAGTGCATTATATGTGCAAACATTTGGTTGAAGGCCCTTCTCAGACATTTCAAGAAGCTCATTTGTTATATCTACCTCACCATGTTTACACAGGCCATCAACCAATGTTGTACAAGTTATAACATTAGGAGTCAAACCCTTCTCAACCATCTGGTTGTGAACAGAGAATGCATCTTTCATTTCTCCGACCTTGCAATACCCATCTATAAGGGTAGTATAAGCAACTTCATCTGGTTCCAACCCTTTTCTAAATATTTCACTAAATAGTTAGCATGCTCCCACAACCTTTCCAGCTTCACAAAGCCCATTAATCATGGAAGTATAAGTCACGAAATCAAGAACTATTTTCTTATGTCTCATTTCATCAAATAGATTGCATTCAGCTGAAACATTCCCAGACTTGTCGAACCCACTTATGAGAGTTATAAACACAATATCAGGAAAAATCCTCTGACTTATCATCTCCCTCAGAACTGTCTCCGCTTCAACTACTCTACCTGTCTTACAAAGAAGGGAAATTATGCTTGTGTATGTGTATTGATTTGGCTTACACCCCTTTCCCTTCAACTTTTTCAGGAGCTTCAAAGACCTTTCCTATCTGTTCAACCTGACAGTATCCATTGATTATAACACTATAACTTACAACATCAGGAAAGCTCCCCACAAACTCCATTCGTAAGAGCAGATTATGCATTTCTTTTAACCTACCCAATTGACAAAGTGAATGGAAAATAATATTATATGACATGGTGTTCCAACAAACATCCACTTTTGGATACTCTCTCAACATATTAACTGCCATCTTTTCCCCATCAAAACTGTTAAATAGCCTAGCTAGAAACCAATTACAAGAATCTACAGAAACAACAACGTCGTTCTTTACCAATTTATCAAACAGAATTTGAGCCTCTAGAAGCCACCCTGCTTCATCAAGAACTTGGAACAACACATCAAACACAAAGTGATGTGCACCCCAGACTTTGACCTCTTAGTAAATTGAGTAAACGAGTTACTAACATCCAAACTAGGCTTTTCCCATAACTCAAAAACCAGTCTGTGAGTCGTTCTAATGTCCTTAGAAACACACCAGTCTGAACAACAATGCAAAGGGCTTCCAAAGAAGGCTTCGTCCTCATGCACATTCAGTTGAAGAAAGCCAACACCAGTTTATAACCATCATTGATGTTCATAAGAATGCACGCCAACTCATTTATAAAATGAATATATATGAAGTGAAATTATAATCTGCAATCCTTCCAATTTGGCCCAACAAACAATCAAAAGATATACAAATAATTCATCAAATGTCTGAATAGGGGCAACTCAATTTCTTATTGTGAACAAAGAAAGTCAAACTACACTTTGACAACTCTATTTATGATGGGACAACTAAAAATATATCCATATTGAATTTGCAAAGTGAATCAAGAAAATTAAAGTGCAATTTGAGAATTTCGTGTGGGAAAATTCAAAATATCCCCTTATGGAAATTGCACTGTGAACAAAAAAATCAATGTGTTATCCAATAGTTCCCTTTAGTGTGAATGGCCACCTCAAATTATAGGGCTTTCAAAATTGCAACCACACCATCAACTTATACGAAGCTTATATGTAAGTTGTTGCTTATAATACAAGATGAATGCTTTATTTTGTGCATGACTATTTCTTAACGCAAAATGACAGTGACAGATTACAAGTGGAATATTGGTTATGTGACATGGGTATGCATCCACATTAAGAATTAGGTAACAAAATTTGAATTATTTAATCATAGTCAAGATAGTGGATGAGTATATCTGAATTAACACTTTGAATCGTTTTATGAGATGAAAAGTTTTAATATAAAGCACACATTGTAATCCATCAATTCCACAAGAAATGAGTCTCACAAACCATCATACTATGCTCAAAAGCAATCTTTGTTATCTATAAATTCAATATAAAGCCCACATTCTCATCCATCAATTCCACACAAAATGAGTCTCACAAACTGTTATATTGTGCTTTTAAGCAATATTTGTTATTCATAAATTCAATATAAAACCCACATTATTTTTCATATTTCCACACGAAATGAGCCTCACAACCTGTCATACTATGCTCAAAAGCAATTTTTGTTATCCATAAATTCAATATAAAGCCCACAGTTTAATCCACCAATTCCAAACAAAATGAGTCTCACAAACCGTCATATTATGCTCAAAAGTAATTTTTTTAGCCATAAATTCAATATATTGGCCATATTGTAATTCACTTATTCCACAAGAAATTAGTTTCACAAATCGTCATAATATGCTAAAAAGCAATCTTTGTTAACCATAAATTCAATATGAAGCTCACATTTTAATCCATCAATTCGACACGAAATGAGCCTAAAAAACCGTTATACTATGGTCAAAGACAATCTTTGTTATCCATAAATTCAATATAAAACTCACATTTTAATCCATCAATTCTACACAAAATGAGCCTCACAAAACGTCATGTTATGCTCAAAAGCTCTTTTTGTTATCCATAAATTCAATGTAAAGCTCACATTCTAATCCATCAATTCCACTTAAAATAATATCTCAAACCCTCACATAATGCTTATAAGCAATTTTTGTTATTTATAAAGTCAATATAAAACTCACACACTAATCCATTAATTTCACACGAAATTAGGCTCACAAATTGTTATATTATCCTCAAAAAAATTTTATCCATAAATTTAATATAAATCTCACATTGTAATTCATCAATTCCACACAAAATGAGCCTCACAAACTGTCATATTATGCTCAAAAGCAATTTTTCTTATCCATAAATTCAATATAAAGTCAATATTGTAAACCATCAATTATACACGGCCTAAAAAATCGTCATATTATGCTCAAAAGAAATTTTTCTTATCCACATATTCAATATGAAGCCCACATTATAATCATCAACTCTAGAAAAAATGAGTCTCATAAATCGTCGTAATATGCTTAAAAAGCAATCTTTATTATCTATTAAGTCAATATAAAGCCCACATTCTAATGCATCAATTCCACACGAAATGAACCTCACAAACCGTCACACTATGCTCAAAAGCAATCTTTGATATCTATAAATTCAATATAAAACCCACATTTTAATCTATCAATTACACACGAAATGAGCCTCACAAACCGTCATACTATGCCCAAGAGCAGCAATCTTTGTTATCCATAAATTCAATATAAAACCCACATTGTCATCCATCAATTCCACACGAAATTATCCTCACAAACCGTTATATTATGATCAAAACCAATTTTTCTTATCCATAATTTCAATATGAAGCTTACATTGCAATTCATCAATTTCACAAGAAATGAGCCTCACAAACCGTCCTCAAAAGCAATCTTTGTTATCCATAAATTCAATATAAAACCCACATTCTAATCCATAAATCCCACACGAAATGAGTCTTACAAACCGTCATATTTTTGTTATCCATAAATTCACTATAAAGCCCACATCATAATCCACTAATTCCACACAAAATAAGCCTCATAAATGTTATATTATGATCAAAAGCAATTTTTCTTATCAATAAACTCAATATGAAGCCCACATTGTAATCCATCAATACCACAAGAAACGAGTCTCACAAACTCTCATACTATGCTCAAAGAACTTTGTTATCCATAAATTCAATATGAAGCCCACATTTTAATCCATTAATTCCACACAAGATGAGCCTCACAAAGCGTAAGACTACGCTCATAAGCAACTTTTTTATCCATAAATTCAATACAAAACCCACATTGTAATCCATCAATTCCATATGAAATGAGCCTCACAAAATCAATATAAAATCAATATAAAGCTCACATTGTAATTTATCAATTCCAAACAAAATGAACCTCACAAATAGTCAAACAATGCTACAAAGCAATATTTGTTATCCATAAATTCAATATAAAGCTCACATTGTATTCCATCAATTTCACAACAAATGAGTTTCACAAACCTTCATTCTGCTCAAAAACAAATTTTGTTATCCATAAATTAAATATAAAGTCATCATTCTAATTTATCAATTCCACACGAAATGAGTCTCACAAACCGTCATGCTATGCTCAAAAGCAATATTTATTATGCATAAATTCAATATAAAATATTGAAATCCATAAATTTAACACAATGAGCGTCACAAACAATCATACTATGCTCAAAAGCATTCTTCGTTATCCATAAATTACATATAATTGTAATCAACCAATATCATTGAGCCTCACAAACTGTCACACTATGCTCAAAAACAATATTTGTTATTTATAAATTCAATATCAATTCTACACTGTATTCTATTAATTCTATACGAAATGAGTCTCACAAAATGTCAAATTATGCTCAAAACCAATTTTCATTATCCATAAATTCAATATAAAGCCAAAATTCTAATCCTTCAATTCCACACGAATTGAGTCTCACAAATCGTCAAATTATGCTCATAAGAAATTTTTGTTATGCATAAAATCAATATAAAGTCCACATTATAATCCATTAATTTCGCACGAAATGAACAAAAAATCGTCATACTATGCTCAAAAGCAATAATTTTATCCATAAATTCACTATAATATCCCACATTGTATTCTATCAATTCCACACAAAATGATTCTCACAAACTGTCATATTATGCTCAAAAACAATCTTTGTTATCCATAAATTCAATATAAAGTCCACATTATAATTTATTTTCCACACAAAATAAGTCTCACAAACTGCCAATACTATACTCAAAAACAACTTTTTTTATCCATAGATTCAATATAAAACCCTCATTATAATCCATAAATTTGAAACGCACGCAATGAGCATCACAAATAGTCATTATATGCTCAAAAGCATTCTTTGTTATCCATAAATTCAATATAAAGCCTAAGTTGTAATCCATCAAATCCACACGAAATGAGTCTCACAAACTTTCACACCATGCTCAAAATAAAAATTTGTTATCCATAAATTTAATATAAAGCCCACATTGTATTCCATAAATTTCACATGAAATGAGTCTTACAAACCATTATACTATACTAAAAAACAATCTATGTTACCCATAAATTTAAAATAAAACCCACATTTTAATTCTTTAATTTCACGCGAAATGAGCATCACAAATCGTCATAATATGCTCATAAAGAATCTTTGTTATTCATAAATTCAATATAAAGCCCACATTTTAATCCATCAATTTCACACGAAATAAGCCTTACAAACCGTTTTATTGATCCCATAAGCAATTTTTGTTATTCATAAATTCAATATAAATCTCACGTTCTAATCCATCAATTTCAGATGAAATGAACCTCACAAGCCATCATATTATGTTCAAAAACAATGTTTGTTATCCATAAGTTCAATATATTTACCACATTGTAATCCATCAATTTCACATTAAATGAGCATCACAAATCGTTATACTATGCTCAAAAGTAATATTTGTTATCCATAAACTCAATATAAAGCCCACGTTTTAATTCAGTAATTCCACACAAAATAAATCTCACAAATCGTCATATTATGTTCATAAACCATGTATGTTACCTATAAATTCAATATATTTCCCACATTGTAATCCATCAATTCCACACGAAATGAGCATCACAAATCGTCATAATATGCTCATAAAGAATCTTTGTTATCCATAAATTCAATATAAAACCCACACTCTAATCCATCAATTTCACACTAAATTAGCCTTACAAACCGTCTTATTGTACTCTAAAGCAATTTTTATTATCCATAAATTCAATATAAATCCCACGTTCTGATCCATCAATTTCAAATGAAATGAACCTCACAAACTGTCTTATTATGTTCATAAACAATGTTTGTTATCCATAAGTTCAATATATTTCCCACTTTGTAATCCATCAATTTCACACGAAATGAGCATCACATATCGTTATACTATGCTCAAAAATAATATTTGTTATTCATAAACTCAATATAAAGCCCACGTTCTAATTCATTAATTCCGCACGAAATAAACCTCACAAATCGTCATATTATGTTCATAAACCATGTATGTTATCCATAAATTCAATATATTTCCCACATTATAATCCATCAATTCCACACGAAATGAGCATCACAAATCGTCATAATATGCTCATAAAGAATCTTTGTTATCCATAAATTCAATATAAATCTCACGTTCTAATCCATCAATTTCAGATGAAATGAACCTCACAAACCGTCATATTATGTTCATAAACAATGTTTGTTATTCATAAGTTCAATATATTTCCCACTTTGTAATCCATCAATTTCACACGAAATGAGCATCACAAATCGTTATACTATGTTCAAAAATAATATTTGTTATCCATAAACTCAGTATAAAGCCCACGTTCTAATTCATTAATTCCACACGAAATAAACCTCACAAATCGTCATATTATGTTCATAAACCATGTATGCTATCCATAAATTCAACATATTTCCCAATTGTAATCCATCAATTCCACACGAAATAAGCATCACAAATCGTCTTAATATGCTCATAAAGAATCTTTGTTATCCATAAATTCAATATAAAGCCCACATTCTAATCCATCAATTTCACACGAAATGAGCCTTACAAACCGTCTTATTATGCTCATAAGCAATTTTTATTATCCATAAATTCAATTTAAATCCCACGTTCTAATCCATCAATTTCAGATGAAATGAACCTCACAAACCGTCATATTATGTTCATAAACAATGTTTGTTATCCATAAATTCAATATATTTCCCACATTGTAATCCATCAATTTCACACGAAATGAGCATCACAAATGGTTATACTATGCTCAAAAGTAATATTTGTTATCCATAAACTCAATATAAAGCCCACGTTCTAATTAATTAATTCCACACGAAATAAACCTCACAAATCGTCATATTATGTTCATAAACCATGTATGTTATCCATAAATTCAATATATTTCTCACATTGTAATCCATCAATTCCATACGAAATGAGCATCACAAATCGTCATAATATGCTCATAAAGAATCTTTGTTATCCATAAATTCAATATAAAGCCCACATTCTAATCCATCAATTTCACACGAAATGAGCCTTACAAACCTTCTTATTATGCTCATAAGCAATTTTTGTTATCCATAAATTCAATATAAATCTCACATTCTAATCCATCAATTTCAGATGAAATGAACCTCACAAACCGTCATATTATTTTGATAAACAATGTTTGTTATCTATTAAGTTCAATATATTTCCTACATTATAATCCATCAATTTCACACGAAATGAGCATCACAAATCGTTATACTATGCTCAAAAGTAATATTTGTTATCCATAAACTCAATATAAAGCCCACGTTCTAATTCATTAGTTCCACACGAAATAAACCTTACAAATCGTAATATTATGCTCATAAACCATGTATGTTATCCATAAATTCAATATATTTCCCACATTGTAATCCATCAATTCCACATGAAATGAGCATCACAAATCATTATACTATGCTCAAAATGAATATTTGTTATCCATAAACTCAATATAAAGCTCACGTTCTAATTCATTAATTCCACACGAAATGAGTCTCACAAACCGTCACACTATGTCCAAAAGAAATTTTTGTATCCATAAATTCAATATAAAGTCCACATTGTAATCCATCAATTCCACATGAAATGAGAGTCACAAACTATCATTCTATGCTCAAAAGCGATCTTTGGTACGCATAAAGTCCAAATGTAATTAATCGATTTCACACAAAATAAACCTCATAGTCATTGTTTCCTATGATAACTAAAAAAAATTCATCTCACAAAAATATTCAAAGTGTTGATGCAGATATACTCATGCACTATCTTAACTATGATTAAATAATTCAAATTATGCGCCCTATTTCTCAATGTGGATGCAGTCCATGTTACACAACCAATATCCAATTGTAATCTCCTACTATCATTCATGCACTATCTTAACTATGATTAAATAATTCAAATTATGCGCCCTATTTCTCAATGTGGATGCAGTCCATGTTACACAACCAATATCCAATTGTAATCTCCTACTATCATTCAGGCATAAGAAATAGCCACATACAAAATAAAGCATTCATGTTGCTACTCTATTATAAGTAACAACTCATATAAGCAACCAATATTTACAACTAAAAAATATCACCAACCGAAGTCAACCAATTCAAAATAAGATATCCACATAACTAACCTTTTGAGCTTTCCGACCAATACAAAATATCAAAATTTGAAGTACAAGCCCAACTCAAAATTAAATTAGATAGAAAAAATAAAGTTAAATTCAATAACGGGCAAAGAAAACCAACATTCGGTCCTTCTTTAGATAAGAAAAATCATATTGCAACAAGATTATAGCGGACAAGTTAGATAGTTAATAAAAAATTTCAAAAATAGTATAAACATGTCAACTACATTTAGAATGCAGGCATAAATCATATTTACAAAAATGAATAAATATAAAGTCCAATTATAATCCAAAATCCTTCCACTTTGGCCCAACAAAAAATAAAAAGAGAGACTTGTCCGAATAGAAAGGGGCAGCTCAAAATTTTCTACCCTAAACAAAGAAAGTCAAAGTACACTTTCATAACTTTATTTATGATGGGACAACTCAAAATATACCCATATGAAATTTGCAAAAGTGCAATTCAAGAATTCCATGTGGAATACCCAAAATATACCCTTATGGAACTCATACTGTGAACAAAAACTCAAAGTGATATCCAACTGTTTGTTCCATTTAAGGTGTGTGCCCACCTCCTCAAGTTATAGCACTTTCATAATTGTAACCCACCATCAACTCAGATTTATGGAGTGCATAAAACAATATTTGTAAGCTATCAAATTCAAACGAAACTCAAGCAATCTTTTGTTATCAACAAATTCAACATAAAGACCAATTGTAATATGTCAATTACACATTAAATGAGGCTCACACACCGTCCTTGTTTCTTGGCTTAAAATAACTATTAGGCATGTGGTTAAAAAAAAATTACGACAAAAGGAGTTAATGTTACCTGGCTTGAAGATGGTAAGAAAGTTTCACCAAGGAGACAACAAATACAAGGAGGTTTGAACTTGAAAGAGGCGACTTCGTAATAAAAAACTAACTTTTCAACAAATTAATGGTATAAACAGTTAAAATTAACTGTTAAAAATTGACACGTGCAATATAATATAAAGATCAAACAATTAAAGAGAAATATAAATGTGTTTTAAAATCTAACTTGCCTGAAGAACACAACTGTTTGTTCCACTTCTCTTTCCTTTTTTTAGTGTTCTCACCGCAATGATTCTTCTAAACAATCTAATGTTAAGATCAACAATTTATAACTAATTCAAAAAATTAGAGCCACAATATTATCTCAGATTTATAATTGGAGGGACATTCTGATATCAGTCTTATAGTGTGTGTAAAACAATATATTTATAAGTTGTCAAATCAATACAAGGTTCAAAATCATATTTGTAAGCAATAACTCATAATCATCTAAATTTTGCATTATGAATAAAAGAAATCTAAATAGATACCAATATTGGTGACAAAGCTCAATCCATGAAAGCATATTGTAATAAAATAGGACAAATTTCCATTCTGAAGTAAAATTAGAAAGAAAAAAAAAGCATGTTGTTGAAAACAATTGCGGTAAAAGGAGTCAATGTTACCTGGCTTGAACATTGTACAAAAACACGAAGAAGGCTTCACCAAGGGGACTACAAATACAAGGAGGTTAAAAATGCATATTGCTGACATCATCTAGAAGATTGTAGTTGCACCCTCAAAAGTTAAAAATAAACCAAAAGAAAGATCAAAAGCCAAATTACACAGAATGAACCTTAATTTCTAACACGTGTAATAAACATTTATCATATCTCGAGCATTAAATTGACATGACCAGACATAATATAAAGATCAAACTGTTAAAGAGAAAGATAAAAGTGTATTATAAACTAACTTGCATGAAGAACACAATTGTTTGTTCCACTTCTTTTCTTTTTTGATTCTCCTCACCACGATAATCCATTTCTAAGATCAAGAATTCATAATAATTAATTCATATAATTGGAGGCACAATTTTTACTCAAATTTAAAATTGGAGGGACATTCTCATCTTAGTTTTATAGTATCCATAAGACAATATATTTATACGTTGTCAAATCAATACAAGGCTAAAAAACATACTTGTAAACAATAACTCATAAGCATCCGAAATTTCCTTAAGTGATACCAAAATTGGTGACCAAGCACAATCCCTGAAACCCTATTATAATAAAATACGACAAATTTTCAAGCAGATCTAAAATCACAAAAAAAAAAAATAGGCATATCACTGAAAAGAATTATAGCAAAACGAGTCAATGTTACCTGGCTTAAAGATGGTACAACAATAAGAAGACGGTACAACAATGAGAAGACAACTACACCAAGGGAATTGCAAATACAAGGAGGATGGAACAACAATGAAGTGACATAATCAAGAAGGCCGATAGCAGAAAAATAAACAAGTAAATTATCAACAGACTAGTGGTGTAAACAGTTAAAAATAAACCAAAATAAACAGTTAAAACAATATATTTGTAATAAACATTTATCATATCTCAGGCACTAAATTGACACTAGCAAACATAATATAAAGATCAGACTGTTAAAGAGAAAGATAAAGGTGTATTAAAAACTAACTTGCATGAAGAACACAATTGTTTATTCCATTTCTTTTTCCTTTTTGATTCTTCTCATCACAATAATTCTTCTCAGTAATCCATTTCTGGGATCAAGAATTCATAATTAATTCATATAATTGGAGGCACAATACTTACTTAGATTTAAAATTGAAGGGACATTCTCATCTTAGTTCTATAGTATGCATAAAACAATATATTTGTAGTTTGTCAATTCGATACAAGGCTTAAAGAACATATTTGGAAGCAATAACTCACATAAGCATCCGAAATTTGCATTGTGAATATATGGAATCATAAGAGATACCAAAATTGGTGACCAAGCTAAATCCCTGAAAGTCTATTGTAATAAAATACGACAAATTTTCAAACTGATGTAAAATTACAAAAAAAATAGGCATGTCACTAAAAAGAATTGTGGCACAAGGAGTCAATGTTACCTGGCTTGAAGATGGTACAACAATGAGAAGAAGGCTATGCCAAGGAAATTGCAAATACAAAGAGGATGGAATAGCAATGGGGCCACATCATCAAGAAGGTCGTAGCCGAACAATAAACAACTAAAATTTCATCAGACTAATGATACAAACAGTTAAAAATAAACGAAAATAAAGAGTTAAAAAGTCAATTCGTTAAAATGATTAATCCTGATTTTCTAGCACATGTAATAAACATTTATCATATCTCAGGGATTAAATTGACCAGAGCAACATAATATAAAGATCAAACAATAAAAGAGAAACATAAATGTGTTTTAAAAACTAACTTGCCTGAAGAACACGATTGTTTGTTCAACTTCTCTTTCCCTTTTGATTCTTCATAATAATCCAATGACAAGATCAACAATTCATTACTAATTCAAAAAATTGAAGTCACAACATTTATGAAGATATAAATTGAATGGATATTCTCATCTCAGTTTTATAGTGTCCATAAAACAATATATTTATAGGTTGTCAAATGAATATAAGGCTCAAAAATATATTTGTAAGCAATACCTCACAGAAGCATCCGAAATTTGCATTGTGAATAAAAGAAATCTTAAGAGATACCATAATTGGTGACCAAGTTCAATCCCTGAAAGCCTATTGTAATAAAATACGACAAATTTTCAAACTGATATTAAATTACAAAAAAATAGGCCTGTCACTGAAAAAAGAATTCTAGGAAAAGGTGTCAATGTTACCTAGCTTGAAGATGGTACAACAATGAGAAGAAGGCTACAGCAAGGAAACTCCAAATAAAAGGAGGATGGAACAGCAATGAGATGACATCATGCAGAAGGCCGCAACAAAACAATAAACAACTAAAATTTCAACAGACTAATGGTTTAAACAGTTAAAAATAAACAGTTAAAAGGTCAATTCATTAAAACGATTAATCCTGAATTTCTAGCACATGCAATAAACATTTGTCATATGTGAGCCATTAAACCGACAGAAACAAACTTAATATAAAGATCAAGCAGTTAAGGAGAAAGATAGATGTGTATTAAAAACTAACTTACTTGAAGAACACAATTGTTTGTTCCACTTCTCTTTCCTGTTTTATTCTTTGCACCACAATAATTCTTCTCAATAATCAATTTCTAAGATCAAGAATTCATAATTAATTCATATAATTGGAGGCACAATATTTACTGAAATTTAAAATTGGAGGGACATTCTCATCTTAGTTTAATAGTATCCATAAGATAATATCAAGTGTTGTCGGTGCTTCTGCTTGACTGGAAATTCCACGAGATCTATTAATGTCAATTAAACATACATCAACAAGGATGACTACAATGAGCAAACCAAACTGAAAAGGCAAAGAATACTATAATCAAAACTACTTAACAAATGTTTTAATATTGAACGTTTTCAAATAGCACTAAAATATATTGTGAAATTTAGTCTTTCAAATATTACGAGAAATAATAGGAGTACCTAGTCAAATCAAGTATAATAAAGTTCAGCCAGAAAACAATAGCTGATCCATAATACAAATCAACAATAGACCAGAACACTAGTAACCACTCATCTAAACCATTTGTATATCGAAGCACTACATTCAAGATTCCACAAAGCATAACATGTAGGTTGCTCTTTCAAGTTTACATGATCATAGTACATGAAGTTATTTCAGTTTAATACGACTGATATGATTTAAATGTATTATAAATTCTTTTAAAAATTTAATTAAAATCATATAAGTTTGATATAACTTTACTTTAATAAGTTAAAATTGCATCAAGTTAACACATTTTTCTTTCCTAATAAAATCAAGTTGACATCACTTTTTCATTTTTAAAACTATATCATTCTAATAATTTTAAAATCAAAATCACACTAAAATGTTGTATTATTTTAGTGCAAGTTATAGCAACACAGAGTTTTGCAAAGGAGCGAGATTCAAACCTTCCATTCCAAATCTTCACTTTTAGCCTCACTTCCAAATTCAAGCTAATCAAGCGGTTCTCTAGCTCACCAATTTTCTGGTACACCAAAAATGTAAGCATCATCTTTCAAAGTAACACTTAAAACACCAACTACACGTAACAAACACCCAGTGACTGGAACGTTGAGAAGCACTTTTAAGTGAACATCCCGGTGCTTCTTTTACTAATTTTTCTCCTTTTTCATACAAATTTGACAAGACATTATTTCAATGGACCAATGTCCTAAGAGCAGAAAACAGAAAATGTAAACAAATCTATTAGAGCTGCTTACCATAAGCCTAAAACAAGATGAGGTTTTCTTTTTAAACTGATAACCATATTTGTTATAATTGAAATTCATTTTATTGAATTTTTCCTTTTTGGATGAAACTTTATGAAAAGAGAAAGTCATAGATTGCAGAGAGTAAAGATAATCAAACCTCAGAAAGGACAAAATGAGTTGCCAATTCAGCAGCAATTATTTCCTTCCCACTCAACCTTCCTCCAGTAAGTGCCAAGAATTTACCTGTAACATTATATGCATGTTTACATCTCTGATGAGTCAGTAAAATTTTAAAGACACTTCTACTGTTATAGAAGAATAAACAACAAGGAACATACAAGTGTAAGGGAAATGGAGGGAAAGCACCTATAAATTGATAATAAACAAGGAACTGAGGAATTTGTTTCAGATATGAAGTACTGAGACTAAATTCATTTGCAGGAAATTCAAGTGGGGATGGGTCCTTGTGAGGAGCTAAGATATCCATCTTATCCTGAAAGCAATGGAACTCGGAGGTTTCCTGGCATTTAGGCCACACACAAGATTTATTAGCACAAACATTCCAATATAAGCATAATTTTTTAGCTAAAGCAGAGATCATTCACAGATACAATGACTCCACAATAAGGCCTGAAAACAAACACTCCTTTATAATGCAAGAAAGTCATAACATATATCCCTTTTGAAAGGGAAAGGGAAAAACATTATTACCTTTGGGTTAGTTCCAGCAAAAGGAGAAGTGTTACGGCAGAGTGCGTCAAAGTTTGATGACGGCCAGCCTTCAGCTCCAAAACTGAAAACTATTATCTACTAATCACCCTCAAACTGAAAAGAACCTAGAGTAACTAAAACTAACCCCACAGAAAAACTACTATACAACTTTTTCTATAGAAAAACTAAAGGAAGGAAAAAGGGAAGGGAAAGAAAAACCTAAACCATGCTTCGCGCTCCTCTTTGAGTGACTTCGCACCAGCTTTAACAAAGGGTTCTGTTCGCGCCCCTCAATCAACCCCTTTGCAGTTTCAATCCTTTGTAGGAGCCTCTGGTCCATGAATCGAGCCTTCTAGTGCATCTTCGCAAAGGAACCATGGAACTCTCTTCGCATTTCACAGTTAACTGCACTGAACTGGTATAAAGTTCAATTTTTTTTAATTGAACTATAGAATAGTTTAATTAGTTTTTAGTTAAAACAAGTTTAGTTTTTTTTTAAATATAATATAGTATAGTTAACTGTAGTTTGAGTATAGTTTATTGAATTATGCTCAGCCCTAGCAGAGCTAAGATTTCAACATGCTAATGTTATAAATAATCCTGAATTTCTAACACATGTAATACATATTTGTCATATGTTAGGAATTAAACTGACAGGAACGACACAATATAAACACCAAACAGTTATAAAGAAACATAAATGTGCTTTAAAAATAAACTTGCCTGAAGAACATAAATGTTTATTCCACTTTTCATTCCTGATGTATTCTTTTCAACACAATTGTTCTTCTCAGTAACCCAATCCTAAGATCAAGAGTTGAAAACTAAGTCATAAAATTCAAGCCACGCTACTAATTCAATTTTAGACACGTAATAAAATTCAACCCACTTTTGTTTCCTTTTTATTTATTGCTTCTCACCGCACCTGCAGCCAAATCCAATAAAATTTCTAAATTGCAAGAAGTTTAGACAACTAATAGAATGAAATAAAAGTGCAAGAAAATAAATTAGAAGTCTAAACTGCAATAACCTAATGTAATAAACTCAAGATTTGCAAGAAAATGCATAAAATAAAATAAATAAATTAGGAAAGGGGGCGAGGAGAAGAGAAAAATAAATTGAAAGTGTCAAAGACGATTAACCAAAGATAAATTGTGAGGGAAAGATAAAAATAAAGAAGGGTATTTATGGATTTGAACGTAAATTATGGTTTGTTAATTATGCTACGCACCTTGGGTTTTTCCTTTACTCGCTTACCATTTCTCCTTGTTTAGTTTTCCAGCAATGAGAGAGAACAATAGAACCATCAAGATGGAAGTGGCTGATCATGCCTTTTAACAAAAAAATTTTTAAGTTTCTACAGTCAAGAGGGTAAAGAGAAAAAGAAACAGTTAATAAATTCTTGAAAAAGATATACTCAAAGTTTCTTTGAATTTAATTCCAGGGAATTAGCAAAAACCAATCTTGAAAATATAGCTCTTAACTTCAGTCTCAAAAAATCTGAAAACGAATAATTATATAAACAATTCATTAAACAAAATATAGTTGTACCTTATCAATTGTGAAACCATCACTAGCATCTCCCCACCGACTTCCACTCAATCGCTGATTGATCTATTCTTACATCAATGATAGTAGTCTGAGAGTAACTGAAGATGAGAAGGAAGTAACAGAAAGAATGGACTGTGTAAGAATCCCATGAATTCCAAGAGAGAAAGATATCTCAGGCATTAAATTGACACGAGCAAACATAATATAAAGATCAAATTGTTAAAAAGAAAGACAAAGATGTATTAAAAACTAACTTGCATGAAGAACACAATTGTTTATTCCATTTCTTTTTCCTTTTTGATTCTTCTCACCACAATAATTCTTCTTAGTAATCCATTTCTAAGATCAAGAATTCATAATTAATTCATATAATTGGAGGCACACTATTTTCACAGATTTAAAATTGGAGGATTATTCTCATCTTAGTTTTATAGTATGCATAAAATAATATATTTGTAGGTTGTCAAATCAATACAATGCTCAAAATATATTTCTAAGCAATAACTCACATAAGCATCTGTAATTTGTATTGTGAATAAATGGAATCTTAAGAGATACCAAAATTGGTGACATGTCTCAATCCCTAAATGCCTATTGTAATAAAATACGACAAATTTTCAAACTGATGTAAAATTACAAAAAATAGGCACGTCACTGAAAACAATAGTGCCAAACGGAGTCAATGTTACCTGGCTTAAAGATGATACAACAATGAGAAGAAGGCTACACCAAGGGAACTTCAAATACAAGGAGGATGGAACAGCAATGGGGCAACATCATCAAGAAGTACGTAGCAAAACAATAAAGAACTAAAATTTCAACAGACTATGGTTGTAAATCGTTCAAAAGCCAAGTAATTAGAATGAATAATCTTCAATTTCTAGCACAGGCATTAAATTGACTCGCGCAATATAATATAAAGATCAAAAAGTTAAAGAGAAACATATATGTTTTTAAACTAACTTTCATGAAGAACACAATTGTTTGTTCCACTTCTCTTTCCTTTTTATTCTTCTCACCCTTTACAGGCTATTTATCCGAGTAACATATTTCCTTAGGCAGGTAAACAACCAACAACAAACTTTGTAGCTCCGGGTTGGTGGTTACAAATAGTACAATCCCGTTCAAAACTCATCCCTCGAACAGTGTTAACCCTATAAAACAATCAGCTTAAAGTAATCCCTCAAACATTCCTAACATGGCCAAACAGAATCATCAAATATTGAAATTGACTAAAACTTGCCTTTGCCTTGACATTTGTCATCTGAGAATTACAACTACTAAGAAAATATTTCTCTAAGCACGTACCCTTATGCTCTCCATACAATGAGAATACTGATAGAAAAATAATCTCACTATAGAAATAAGGTAGAAAAAGTTACCAGCAGACCATATGGATATACAAATTTATCTATGCTCCCATGATACCAAATTCTAAAAAACCAGGTAGAATACAAATGCTAGAAAACAAACACAAATAACCGAACATTGTTATTCAAATGCTTTTACAACTAAAATTTTCTAGGAGTTTATTTTCTCCTAGCACTAAATTATAATTTGTTTCAATGGATACAAGGAAGTCATAAAACTAATAAAAAATGAATCTTTATAATGTTTTTCAGCCCTCCAACCAGTATCAGTGTGATAATCAGATAAGTCACTGAAACTAATGATATAAATTACATCTCGATATATGCTCTTTAGTGGTTTGTCACATTTGGCCTCACTATTTTTTCTTGATAACAATCTTCCCTCATCTCTTCTCCCCCTTTCACTATTTATACCATTCTGTCATGCAAACTGATGGCTACTAATCCGTTTATATAAGTAACTATTCTGTTACAATTTTCTTAATACCCTTCCAACCCCCCTTCCTCCTTTAATAGATTCAAGCAAACTAACATATTTTTTTCGCACCATGTAATCTTTTCAGATTTCAATAGATATTAATGACTTATTTACATCAGCAGTAATGCTTTTTCATGAAAACAAGTCTTAGCACTTCATTATTATTAACTATTACTTTGAAGGAATTACAGATTTAAGCAGATGAGTACACCTCAACTCTGAAGTAAATCATCAATTTTTCATCATTCATCACAACCCCCTATAACAGGTCTTAAAAGATGGGAAAGCTACAACATCAATATACAAAGCTATGCAAGAATTACATTCATTTAATATACCCTTATAGAACTTGCACCGTGAACCAAAAACAATCGAAGTGCAATTCGGCAGTTCCATTTAGTGTGTATGCCCATCTCAAGTTATAAGGGTTTCAAAATTGCAACCACACCATCAACTCGGATATATACAGTGAATGAAACAATATATCTGTAAACTGTCAAATTCATACAAAGCTCAAAAGCAATCTTTGTTACCCATAAATTCAATATAAAGCCCAATTATAGTCCGTCAATTCCGCACAAAATGATAATCATAAACCACCATCTTTTCCAATGATAATTAAAAATTGTCATCACAGAAAACGATTCAAAGTGTTAACTCATATAAACCCATCCACTGTCTTGCAATTGGACAAATCTATTTATGATGGGACAACTCAAAATATTCCATATCAAATTTGCACAATGAAACAAGAAAATCAAAGTGCAATTCGAGAATTCCATGTGGGACAAGTCAAAATATAGCCTTATAGAACTCCATACGAAATGACCCTCACAAACTGTCATACTATGCTTAAAGTCAATCTTTGTTATGAATAAATTCAATATAAAGTCCACATTTTAATCTATTAATTTCACACAAAATGAGCCTAAGAAAATGTAATATTATGCTAAAAAAAATTTCTTTTATCCATTAATTCAATTCCAAACAAACATTGTAATTCTCCAATTCCACAAAAAATGAGCCTCAACTCGTAATACTATGCTCACAAACAATATTTGATATCCATAAAGTCAATATAAAGCGCACATTGTAAATAATATTTCCAAAATGAAATGAGCCTCAGACACAAACTGCCATACATTGCTTCAAAGCAATTTTTGTTATCCATAAATTCAATATAAAGCCCACATTGTAATACATCAATTCCACACGAAATAAGCCTCACAAATGTCACACTATTTTCGAAAGCAATATTTGTTATCCATAAATTCAATATAAAGCCCACATTGTATTCCAGTAAAGTCCACACGAAAGGAGCCTCACAAACTGTCAGATTATGTTCAAAAGAAATCTTTGTAATTCTATATTCAATATAAAGACAACGTTCTAATTTATCAATTTCACATTAAATTAGCCTCAGAATCCATCATACTATGCTCAAAAGCAATTTTTACTAACCATAAATTCAATAAAAAGTCATATTGTAATCCATCAATTCCACACGAAATGAGCCTCACAATCTGTCATACTATGTTCAAGAAAATTTTGCTATCCATAAATTCACTATAAAGCCCACACCATAAATGAGCCTTATAACTGTTATATTATGATCAAAAGCAATTTTTCTTATCAATAAATTCAATATGAAGCCCACATTCTAATCCATCAATACCACAAGAAACGAGTCTCACAAACTCTCATACTATGCTTAAAGAACTTTGTTATCCATAAATTCAATCTGAAGCCCACATTTTAATCCATTAATTCCACACGAGATGAGCCTCACAAAGCGTAAGATTACGCTCATAAGCAACTTTTTTATCCATAAATTCAATACAAAACCCACATTGTAATCCATCAATTCCATATGAAATGAGCCTCACAAACCGTCACACTATGCTCAATACAATCTTTGTAATCCATAAATTCAATATCAACGCACATTGTAATTCATATTTCCAAACGAAATAAGCCTCACAAACCGTCACACTATGCTCGAAAGAATATTTGTTATCCATTATTTCAATATAAAGCTCACATTGAATCCATCAATTCCACAAGAAATGAGTCTCACAAATCGTCATACTATTCTCAAAAGCAATCTTTGTTATTCAATATTCAACCGAAAGCTCACACTCTAATTCATCAATTCCACACAAAATGAGTGTCACAACAATTCCACACGAAATACGCCTCACAAAATGAGTGTCACAACAATTTCATCAAAATCTTTGTCATCCATAATTCAATATAAATTCGCATTGTAATCCATCAATTCCACACGAAATACGCCTCACAAACAGTTATATTATGATAAAAAAACAATTTTTCTTATACATAAATTCAATACAAAGTCCACATTCCAATCCATCAATTTCACAAGAAATGATCCCGACAAACCATCATAGCATGTTCAAAAGCAATCTTTTTTATCCATAAATTCAATACAAAGCTCACATTCTAATCCATCAATTTCACACTAATTGAGTCTCACAAATCATTATATTTTGCTCATAACCAATCTTTATTATCTATTAAATCAATATAAAGCTCACATTGTAATCCATATATTATACACAAAATGAACCTCACAAATCGCCACACAATGCTCGAAATCAATATTTGTTATATATAAATTCAATATAAAATTCACATTGTATTCCATCAATTCCACATGAAATGAGCCTCATAAACTGTTATACTTTGCTCAAATGCAATCTTTGTTATCCAAAAATTTAATATAAAGCCAACATTCTAATTTATCAATTCCAAACGAAATGAGTCTCACAAACCGTCATACCATGCTCAAGAACTATCTTTGTTATCCATAACTTCAATAGAAAGCCCACATTATAATCCACTAATTTCAAACGAAATGAGCCTCATAACTTTTATATTGATCAAAAACAATTTTTCTTATCCATAAATTCAATATGAAGCCGACTTTGTAATCAATAAATTCCACAAGAAATGAGACTCACAAACTATCATATTATGCTCAAAAGCAATCTTTATTATCCATTAATTCAATATGAAACCATATTTTAATCCATTAATTCCACATGAAATGAGCCTCACAAAGGATAACATTACGCTCATAAAAACAATTTATCCATAATTTCAACACAACCTTTAAGTGAACATCCCGGTGCTTCTTTTACTAATTTTTCTCCTTTTTCATACAAATTTGACAAGACATTATTTCAATGGACCAATGTCCTAAGAGCAGAAGACAGAAAATGTAAACAAATCTATTAGAGCTGCTTACCATAAGCCTAAAACAAGATGAGGTTTTCTTTTTAAACTGATAACCATATTTGTTATAATTGAAATTCATTTTATTGAATTTTTCCTTTTTGGATGAAACTTTATGAAAAGAGAAAGTCATAGATTGCAGAGAGTAAAGATAATCAAACCTCAGAAAGGACAAAATGAGTTGCCAATTCAGCAGCAATTATTTCCTTCCCACTCAACCTTCCTCCAGTAAGTGCCAAGAATTTACCTGTAACATTATATGCATGTTTACATCTCTGATGAGTCAGTAAAATTTTAAAGACACTTCTACTGTTATAGAAGAATAAACAACAAGGAACATACAAGTGTAAGGGGAATGGAGGGAAAGCACTTATAAATTGATAATAAACTAGGAACTGAGGAATTTGTTTCAGATATGAAGTACTGAGACTAAATTCATTTGCCGGAAATTCAAGTGGGGATGGGTCCTTGTGAGGAGCTAAGATATCCATCTTATCCTGAAAGCAATGGAACTTGGAGGTTTCCTGGCATTTAGGCCACAAACAAGATTTATTAGCACAAACATTCCAACATAAGCATAATTTTTTAGCTAAAGCAGAGATCATTCACAGATACAATGACTCCACAATAAGGCCTGAAAACAAACACTCCTTTATAATGCAAGAAAGTCATAACATATATTCTTTTTGAAAGGGGAAGGGAAAAACATTATTAACTTTTTCTACTAATCACTCTCAAAAGGAAAAGAACCTAGAGTAACTAAAACTGACAACACAGAAAAACTACTATATAACTTTTTCTATAGAAAAACTAAAGGAAGGAAAAAGTGAAGGGAAAGAAAAACCCAAACCCTGCTTCGCTGTTCGCGCCCCTCAATCAGTAGTCTGTGAGAGTGAGTAAACATGAGAGGGAGGAGATGAGAGAAAATGGACTTTGTGAGGATCCCAAGAATTTCAAGAAAGAAATGAAAATGGTTGAGGATTAAGTGTTTAAATTTTAAAAACGTTCTTTTATAGTGAAGAGAGTAACGGATGTCTTTTCACCGTATGGGTGTTAAAAATAAATTTTATATAAAACTAAATAAATAGGGCAATAAATATATATATATATATATATATATATATATATATATATATATAATTTGTACAGGTTGTCTGAGTCCGTCCTCATTTTTTCGAATTAAATGTGCGTAGGCCAAAACGAAACAGTTGTTATCCCTAATTGTTATTATTAAAATGCTGACAAGTAAGTAATTAATTAATTTTCAAACATTGGAAATAAAGTCAGTAAAAATCTATTACGATTATCTATTTAAGTCAAAACTATATATAACATATGCATAAGAATACGGTACTATTAAAAAGAAATAACCAGAAATTTTACGTATATATATATATATATATATATATCCACAACCTTCAAGTTATTTCTAAATATATTTTGCACCTTTAGTCCAAGATTTTCCCGAAATAAATTCCTAACCTGATATAAGGCTAAACGAGTTTAAAAAGAGTGAAAGAAAAAGAAAAAATGTTTCTTTTTGTAAAATTGAAAATGGTTCTTGATCGAAACTTTAATACCATTGTATTTTTAAAATTAGTTTTGGTTCTTTTTTTAATAGTGTTAGTAAATTTAATTCATGCAAGTTTGATTGGGCTGATTATATGTAATTTTATATATAGCTAAATTTTGTGATGAATTCAATTCTAAAAACATTTTAAATTTATATATAAAGTGTGATAAAAAACATTTATCAACCTGAACTTCATCTTTTTCAAAAATTGGTGATCCTTCGCAGTAGCTAATCATCTCTAAGTTGATTTGTATGATTTGTACTTTTGTATACATGTGCATGATGAATAAAGATGTGGATTAAGTGAGTTTGTGAATTTTATATTGAGACGTTTAAATTTAGAATTTAAGAATTCCTATATATATAAATAAATAAATAAATATATATATATATATATATATATATATATATATATATTATATTTATGTGTGTGGTGGAGTGGGATTATTCTTTTTGTCTCTTTAAGTATTTTAAAAAATTATGTTTTATCGTATACCTACTTAGTTAGTATCATAAAACATAGTTTCAGTTCTTTTACGTTTTATCTTTATTTACGTAACATTTATACGTTTAATTTTTCTTAATGTGGAGTTAATGAAATTAAACGATACCTTTTTTTTGTCTGAGCGTGTTCTTGTCTCAGTTACTTTAAATATAATAAAAAGTGTAATAAATTCAATCCGTACAAATCATGATTTGGTGGGATTTATATGCTTTCATCAGATGTAATTTTGTAGTTAAATATTAAAATCTTAAAAAAATTGTAAATTTATAGGTAAAAATAATATGTAATAGAAAATTATGAGAGCAGATAAAAAGTCAGAGGATAACATTGATGATAATATATTTTAGATATAAAGAGAGTGAACTCACGAGGTACAATCAGCAGGCTTAAAGGACACAGTAGAAGCCTCGAGATCATATCCAACCCAGAAATTGAGTTGAGCTATGTTTCCAAAGAAACCGACTTCACTGGGAAGCATTGACAAACACACCACATGATCAGTCACCCAAAAGAATGTATTAATCGGCTTCAACTTCACATCCCCTCCCTTAAAATGTGCTGTGATAATGGGAAATATGATTTTCTCTGGTTCACCGATGTCATAACAATGTTTTAAAACACCATGTGGGTCAACCACCCTCGGATACCTTATTGTCTTGTCCAAAGCAGCTACCAAACCATTATAAAGTGCTGGTGGCAGAAAAGTTAATGTTGTTCCAGAATCAACCGCCATATTTCCCTCCATCACATCCTCCTGCTTTTCAAATTCAATCCTCTTTTCCCCTACACTTAAAGTCTCCAATGTGATTCTGTATTTGGAAGAATCTGTTGCTAAAGGAGTTCTAACCACTTCAGCACCGGAAACCACAGCATCTTCACCCAAAACAATCTTGCTGGTGTTCCCGATACTGGGGGTCAGACAATAAGATAATTTTCTGATACCAAGTTGAGAAAGTAGTGAAAGCTTGCCACGACCAAGACCAATGAGGCCTGACGAAAACGACTGGAATGTGCCAGCACTGTCGTGTGCACACCCAAATACAGTTTTCGAAGAAGTGACAGGGTTTTCGTTGCCTGTGGTTATGGTTTCGGTGGCAAGGTTTCCCGCAGTGTGAGAATTATCAAAATAATCATAATAATACTGACATGTGCCCTTACTACATCCTGGAGATTCTACGTATCTAGAGCTGCAAAATGAAGATTTGCATGGTAATGTGTGGTATGATTTGGACTTGCTAGGATCAAAGATAGGAGGGGTTTGCTTGTAACATCGTATGCATGGCCGACACTGTGTCCATATGAGGTCACTGCCTGTGTCAGGCTATGCCGACAACCTCAAATGGTGGAGTTCCAATGGAATATTTCATGAAGTAGATTCCGCCGTAGGTTTGCAAAGGGGTTTTTGTACGGTTGGCATGTTTGAAAGAGTTGACGCGGTCCAATGAGTGGTGCAAAGCATTGCGCAAGCGGTGAGCGTCGGTGAGTGAAGGGTCGTAGACGGGTGACAAAGGGGAATCACGGTGAATGAGTTCAAGAGTGGTGGCTTCGGAGAAGATCAACGAATTAAATATTCCTAAGAGACTTAGGGCAAAGCCAAGGGAATATTGTGAGTTAGGGCTGATGGACATCTTATTATCTCCCCCAATGAATTCAAATGAAATGGTATCTTTTCACTCAATTTATAAAAGATTAGGACATTAATCACTATAGTAATTTCCTTAATCCTGCCACAGAGTTATTAATTATAAGAGTAATGGTAAGATGATATATAAAATCAATCAATCTAGTTTCTTATTATTTAGTTTTGAATGAAAGTGTATTTTTAAATTCGTTTTACAAAATATTAGGACATTAATTGTAATTTCCTTAATTCTGTCACAGAGTTATTAATTATAAGAGTAATGGTAAGATGATATATATATATATATATATATATATATATATATATATATATATATATATTATAATGGTAACATGATCTTCAAAAAGTAAATTTTTATATTTTCTACAAATAAGAAGAAAATAAAAAATAATAAAGAATAATATCAAATAAAGTATATGAAAGTGTATTTCTTCAAAATCAATCAATCTAGGTTCTTATTATTTAGTTTTCACACCTGAAAGTGTATTTTTAAATTCGTTTTACAAAATGTATTTGAGTAAATAATTTTAGAAAATAAAAGGTAATCAACTTTTCAATAGGTATGAGACAGTTGAAATTAGTTTAGATTTTTTAAAATTGGTTTATTCTCTCATAATTTAGATTTCTTGATTTGTTTACTGGAAGTGTTGTGAGTTTGGTTTGTTCTCATATGTTTGCAGGGTTTTTTTTTAATATTGTTTACATTTGTATAAATTTATATATGATTAATGATTTTGAAGTGAAATCATCATAAGATAATAAAGTTTTGTAGTGATACATATTATTTTATACATATAGTTGAAATTTATAATCCATTAATTATGAAAATTTTATATTAAAATATGTGACAAACTTATCTTTCAGAAGAAAATAAAGTAATAAATCATTTAATATTTTTCCTGTATAGATGTTAAAAATTAAGTTTTTATTTTTAATTATTTATGAATTAAAATTTAGTATATAGTATTCTTTAATTAAGCTCATATCACTACCATAAAATTTTTATTAGTATATATTATTGATACGTGTATTAAAAATTATGTTCAAGAAAGTAATTAATTGTAATATTTAATTATATCATCAAAACAAATTTCAGATATAATTAATAATTATTAAGTGTAATAAATATCTATTTATTTTTGTAGATACATAATTTATAAAAAAAGCTACATTCTACTGGTCAATGTTTTCATTAAAAATATATTTTTTATTAGCAATAAATTTCAGGATAATAATTTCTTAAATATATAACTAAATTGAAAATAATTATTTTAAATGATACTATATACGAACATGTGCATGTATAAACGAACATATAGATAGAGGTGCGAGAGCAACGTATTAAAAAAATTGAAGTTTATTAATTTTTTAAAAACATTTATTAATTTGCATCAATCCTTCTGGAGAATGTCTTGTGTTAAAAACTATCAATACTTTGTTAAATTATCAACGATGACCCAAATTATTGTTGGAACCCTTTTTTAGTCTTAAAAGATGAGTAACAAAATTCATAGTGTTTTGGATAACTTAAATTTGAAGCAGTTCATCCCTAATGTTTTTAGATCAGATAAATAATTTCGCATTCATATATATTATTATCACATTAGTTTTCTCAAGATATGTAAATCAAAGTTTTGTGCAAGTAATTTTCTCAAGTAACTTCTATCAATCATACGTCAAAAACTTTATTATCTTAATTAATGTATAAAAAAAATATTATATTACAATTTAGAGAGAAAAAGTAAAGTATCATTTGAAATATTTTTAAACTTAAATATTTGTTTTCTTTTTATAGTTTTTTAAAAATATTTTTTAATTTTATCAATTTTATTTTATTAACATGTTCAAAATTAATAAATATTTTGGTTGTTATGAAATTTTATTATGTGTAATTATGTATTATTTTATACAGTTATTTCACTTTTATGTTTTAGTGTTTTAATTTAAACTTTATATAATTATAAATTATTTTTAAACACTATCAATTATTTTTAAATATTTTATATTAAATATATATTTTTGATATTAAATATTTGACAATATTATATATTTTTTATGATTTATTTATAAAATTTAGTTAAATAATAATGAAACACTAAAAAAAGAGTATGCATATACGAATATACTTGTCAGAAGACGAGGATGAGAGAAAAGCTGTATGCCTCTTTACGTATAAGAATGAAAGTTTGACTTTAGGAAGAGAGATAAAATAATGAAATTGCTTGAGGAAGAATACTTGATACCAACTTGCAAATGTATATTTCCTGGTGTTTTATTAATCAGACAAACAAATAATATTTTAAAAAATAGATATATTTATCAGAAATCAAGAGGTGAATTTCCTAAAATAAAGGTTTTATTCCCCTTAAATCAATTTTTGAATTCGTTAATTAACGTTAATATATATTGCAAAAATGTATAATTAAAGAAGTATTTATTAAATTATTTTTAATATATATTGCAAAAATGTAGATATTTTATTTTGACTTAAATATTATTATTTGCTTTTGTCTTTTAAGATAAATTATACATTTTTAGACTTTATATAAATCATGTAAATTATTTATGAGATTAAATGATAAAAATAAAATATCTCTTTAATAAAATAAAAATAAAAATTATGAGATTAAATAATAGATAATGAATACTGATTAAATAATCAAATTGAACAATTTATATTCTTATATTAAAAACCTAAATGATTTGAAACCAATAACTATTAAGAAAGTCAAACAGAAAAATAAAGATTATAGATAAAATTAGATTGCGAGTAATAATTCAAAATTATAATTATAGAGATTAAATAAAATATGTAAAATATGTACAATAAAATTTTATATTTCTTTATATATTTATATATAATACAATTTTTAATCTATACATAATGTATAGATAATAATAATATTTGACACATTTATAGATAATAGAAAAAAGTATTAAGTGTTCATATTTTATAGTTACAAAACTTGAACTTTTTCTGGTTCATAATTTAAGAATAATTGGAGATGAGGAAGTAATGGAAAAACCATAGTTGGAGACGAAGGAGTAATGGAAAAATCATCCATATAGTTTTCAAACAGTTAATTAAAGTTCAGTTAACTGAATTACAAAATAATATATTTAATTTTTAATAAAAATGAATTAGTCTTTTTAAGTATAATATAATACATATAACTATAATTTAGTATAGATTAATTATTTTTGTCCAGTCCTAGGTATAGATATAAATACTCACAGTATTTAAATTTTTTTTTTCTTTTTCTTCTGCTTTTATGTGTAAGACAATTTGTTAGTCCTTTTTTTTCTAAATCTCTGAATAAAGTGATAAAAAAGAATAAGTAAAAATTTGTTTCTATATTGTATTTTCTTTTGGAATTACTACTTTATTATTTTTTATTGTATTATTTTTTCGGATTGTAAAATATTATTAGGTCTCTCGTGTCCACCAAACAACCTGTACAGTATAAAATATTAACCGAGTAGTTACAAACAACCAACCGGAAATCTGTTTATATCTTATTTTGTTTATATTTTATTGGGCTTATATCAGCTTAGAAGGGTCAAAAAGCCAGGTACGTTCCACTTATGCCATGACTCTCAAATACTGAAGAGTGATAACCATTCACTAAATATTTAACTAAGAACCGATGCTCTTCAAATCACACGCCTAACTTGGACGTCGGAGTACCTTTTGCAGGTACATCCTCCCACGTCAAGAGGAAGACCGATCGGTTTGTGCCAACACCGATCGACCAATAACAGGAGTTTGAAAGCGAGCGAGCAGCCCAAACATATCAACAGGTTAGTTTCTCGGTCCCAAAATTATCCACCCAAACACATCCTAAAAAGTTGTTTTCAAAGGTTTTCATAGATGAATAATTACCTTATTTAATACAATCATATTTAACAGCGTCACATAGCCATTAACAGGCAAAGAGATTGAAGACTGGAAAAGAGTCGAAGTGAAGTAGATAATTAAGATGATAATGACTAAAAGAAGATGACAAAAGAAAAAGAAAAGGGACTCGAGTAAACGACGCGGTTGAAGACATCAGCGGTGGTATACCCCGTAAGTGGCAGGCTGGGGGAAGTTTTGCATCAGAAGCTTGCAGATGAACTTCACACTATTTCCTCATTTCAGACAGCGAATGATGAGAAGAACCAAACATACACAACGCTTTTCCTCCGCTTAGTTTCAGCTCATTCACTTTCTTCCTCATGCCTACACCTTCTTTATCCACCATCACTCTTCTCAGCACCTCCCTACTTGTTCCCTTCCAACAACTCATGCGCCCTCCTCCGCCATGCGCACCGCCACCCTGAGCTCCTCCGACAGCATGAAAGTATTCATCTTCTGCTCAGCCTAAAGCGGCCACGCCACCATGGGAACGCCGTTCTCCATGCTCTCCAAAACGAAATCCCAACCGCAGTGCATCACGAAACCCCCCGTCGCAGGATATTCCAGGATCTTGGCCTGCGGGGCTCACATGGGAACCACAAGCCCCACCCCCTCCGTCCTTTTCAGAAACCCTTCCGGCAAGTAACTCATTGCAAAGTCACTGCCACTCGCATCACCTTCGCAAGGTGGCCGCACCATCCAAACAAACCTCTGCTGGCTCAGCTCTAACCCCAACGCCACCTCCCTCATTTGGTTCCCCGACATTGTCCCACCGCTCCCAAACGACACGTAGACCACCGACTCAGTTGGTTGCTCGTCCATCCATTGCAAAATGCCACCCTTCTTTCCATCCTCTGGTTTCTTCTCCACCCTTCTCACCGACGGTCCAACCGCGTACACCTCTTCCTTTTCTCTCCCTTTGGAAACCGTCCCAAAATCCCATCCTCTGTCAGCGCCTTCGTCGTAGCGGGCTCCAGATCTTATCAAAATTCCATAAAAAAATACAATAAAAGAATAATAAAGTAGTAATTCCAAAAAAGAAAAGAAAATAAAGAAACAATTTTTTACTTGTGTATATCACTTTATACACTTTATCGAGAGGTGGTGAGTAAAAATGACTGACAAAGTGCTCTCCACAAAAAAGCAGAAGAGAGAAACAAAATTTAACACTGTTTGGAATGGAATTGACTGATGCAACTTTTACATGGACTTGATTGATTGATGGAACTTTTACTAAATAACGATGTAACTGAAAGAATGTAAGTGACACAACTCATAAAAAATTAAAGAGAAAATAAATTATTAAACCTTTATTTAAGAAGTAATTTAAAAAGTTTATATTAACTTTTATAAAGTCGAATATTTAATATCTTTTATATTTATTTGACTTTTATCTAAATATCTTTTTTATATTTATATAATTATAAAATTTTAATATTTAATATTACAGTGAAGAAAGTAAATATCTCATTAAATATTTAATGATATCAATTTTTTATTATGATTTTTATTATTTATAAAAAATATTTAATTAATATTTCTATATAAAAAGTTATTTATATATCTATCCAGTGTCGATGAAAAAAAATTATTTAATAAATTTAATTTTACTTAAGAGAGATAGGATGCGATAGTCAAATAAAAAAATAAAAAATCTTATTTCATCCTGTGTAAATAAACTCAAATTGTTCCATAATATCAAAATTTTAAGACAAATAAGTATATAATTCAATAATAAACTGATCTTTAAAATTATATTTTTATAACAATTTTTTTATAAATTTAAAAGTAGATAAAGAATGATTCAAAATTTGAAATAAAAACATTTTGTTAGTATTTCACAAATTTAAAAATAAAATTCTTAAATTTTTTTTTATCATATGTGGAATGATACCGTGTGAAAGTTTAATATAATAAATGGATTTGGAAAAAACTTAAGACTTAACTATTTATATTATTTTTCTTTTTCTTCTTTTACACTTGGAAATACATCTTTAGCGTAGATATACTTTTTATTGTATTTAATATCAATTTCATCAGTCACAAATCAGATTATCAACCTTTTGGACTCGAATCATCATAAAAACCGGATAGTTAGAGAAGTGAATCATTTAGTGATTTAAGATAATTAATATTAATGCTGACCAACTTAAATATAAAGTGTGATCATCTATAACTGTAATTAGATTGATGTTAATTAAAATTTCACTTTATAATTTATAATTATAGGTTTGAGGTAATGAGGCAGGTGATCTGAATTGATTGCACCATTAATATTTGAGTTAACAACGTCGAGCTGACTTTGGTATCAGAACAACTTCTGTAGGTGGTTTATCTTATAAATGTTTTGGACGGTCGGTTACTTGACATTAGACTGGTGATCTCGATTCTATACCCCGAAACATTTATATTATTTCCTCAATAAAATTGTGGACACATTGTTTGCCACATGCATACAATGCTACAATCAAACTATCCCTCTCTTTAACCCTAGTCATTCCAAATCATACCAGACAATACCATGCCTACCTACACTTTGTAGCTAAGCACTAAGTTTACAAAATACACAATGTCCTACTAAAAGAACATGTGGTTAGCCTGGTTGGTCGGCCGAGTGGTTGGCCTGGGTGGTCGGTTTGGTGGTCAGCCTAGGTAGTCGGTCTGGTGGTCGGCCTAGGTAGTCGGCCTGATGGTTGACCTCTTTTAGGGTACGACCGTTGGGTACACGAGCCCCCCAAGCCTAAGCATGATATAATGTGTGAAGGGGGTTTTAAGCCACTTCTAATAGGGATGGATTTTAAGTTGGCACTTTATCTTTGTGTGTTGTTGTACGTTGATTAACTTGGATTTTGTTGATAATTGTAGTACCCCATGTAATTGAGGCCAAGGATTGGCTAAGAAGTTGTGGCTAATATGAGTACTATAAGGTCATGGTTGGCCAAACACTTGATGAGGCTAAGGTTGGTCGAGTATTAGATGAGGCCATGGTTGGCGTAGTACTTGTGAGGCTTGCCTGAGCACTTTGTGAAACTTGGATGAGATCTTTGTGAGGTATAACCGAGCACTTTGTGAGGCTGAGGATGGTCAAGTACTTGCCAGGCCATGAACATTATGGAACCTCTCCTGGTCCATCGTGTGCAAAAGAAGTTCCTCCTTTTTGTCATTGACTACTACATTAAATAAGTGAAACTTGAACCACTCACTACAATAATCGCTCAACAGGTCCAGAGGTTCATATAGAAGATCATTTGTAGTTTCGATCTCCCTCGCACGATTGTCACATATAAGGGACAACAATTCATCGACAAGAAGTTAGCAGAATTTGATCAAAACTTGGGGATTAAACATATCCCTAATTTCGTATAACACCACAGATAAACGACCCGGCCGAGGCGAACAACAAAACTCTCATGGCCGAGTTAAGACCACTCTTCGGTGAAGCGAAAGAGGCGTTTTGATGTATCTCCAAAATGTAATTGTTTGTAATGAGAACAAAAAAGACAATGTTACAATCATAATAAACAATGACCATAGATTTAAAATCAACTTCGACACTTTTCATGTACCTCCAAAATGTAGTTGTCTGTGGTGAGAAAGAAAAATGCAATGTTATAAAGCATGTATAACTTTTTTTATAGATACAAATCGTTTAAGATATAAATATGATCAAATACTAGTATATATTAATTGATCTATGTTTTATTTCGATCTTAGTCCTCTCTTTGTCTCTCTCTCTCTCTCTCTCTCTCTATATATATATATATATATATATATATATATATACATATATATATATATATATATTATCTTCATTTTCTAAATATGGAAAATTGAAATTTTTGGTTTGATCGGGCTAAAGGTTGAGATAGACCAACCTACCCTGAAGTTAGGACATATTAGTCTGGCTCGAAGATTGAAAAGGACTAACATTTTGATCTATATTTTATAATTTTTTTAGATTGGATATCCACTTTTAAATATGAAAAATATACATTTCCAATTTTAATTTTTTATCTAAATTTTTGGATGGGTCGGGAGATCGAGAGGTCAGTGTAGACCGACACAAGTCAAAGGTCGAGAGGAAATCGAAGGTCGAGATGAACAAGCTAGGATCAAGGTTATTGTGGCCAAAGTTTGAAATGGATTCACAGGGGTTATAGGTTGAGACAGAATGACACATATCGAAAGTCAACACAAATATGCTTGAGGCGAAGAAACTTAGGCTGAAATTCGATTAAAATCAACCCAAATCAAATGTCAAAATAGACGAAATAGAAAGTCAAGAAATTGCTCAATTTGTTTCTTTTTTCTTCATTCCTATAGCGCGAATCATTATAAAAATCATCATAGGAAATTTTATTTTTTGTGAAGAAATCGATTTTTGTTTCCATCAGTTTTTCAAAAGTTGATAAATTTTGTGGATACGTAAAAGATATATTTTCTCTTAAGATGTCTAGAATTTGAATGGCATTGTTTTTTTGTTATGGGTTTTGTTTAGAATTTTTTTTGTTATGGGTTTTGTTTTTGTTTTAGGTTTATGGTTTATCTAGTTTCATGTTTTTAAGGAGGGGCTTCTTTTTTCCCCTCCCTAAATTTCTTTTCACACTCCTATAAAAGTTGTATTTCAAAAACACCCCTCATTAAGAAAATAATAAAATTCTTACACCTTATTTTTAACACTTTTGGATTAGATATTATGAAAGCTATTTCCGAATGCAAAAAATATCATTCAAAACATTTACCGATTTTTTCAAGGCTCGCACCGTCTTATCTTGACCTTTAAATATATCCTAGCCAATATTGACCTTTTCTTTGATCGGACCTGTTTTAACCTATTTCAACTTTCAACTCCACGACATTTGATCTGGGTCGACTTCTCCCAACTTTTAACCCAAGCTTTTTCAACCTGAACTTATTTGTCTTTTCTTTCAACCTATATCATTTTGTTTTGACCAATCCATTTCAAACTTTGGTCCTTATTAGCCTGTCTTAACGCCCATCAAATATACTCATCCACTATATTGCACTTTTACAAATATATTTATGATAGGACAACTCAAAATATATTCATATGAAATTTGCACAACAAAACAAGAAAATCAAAGTGTAATTCGAGAATTCCATTTTGGACAACTCAAAATATACCATTATAAAACTTCACTGTGAACCAAAGCAATCAAAGTACATTTCAACACAAGAAAATCAAAGTGCAATTTGAGAATTCCATTTGGGACAACTCAAAATATACCACTATAAAACTTGCACTGTGAACCAAAACAATCAAAGTACATTTCGACAGTTACTTTCAAGGTGTATTTGCCCACCTCAAATTATAAGGCTTTCAAAATTGCAACTATACCACCTACTCAAATTTATAGAATGAATAAAATAATATATTTGTAAAGTGTCAAATTCATACAAAACTTAAAAGCCATTTTTGTTATCCTAAATTTACTATAAAGCCTAACTATAATCGACCAATTCCACACAAAATAAGGCTCCATTATTTTATGTGATAATTAAAAATTGTCATCACAAAAAACAATTCAAAGTGTTAACATATATACTAATCCACTATCTTGCAATTGGAGAAATCTATTTATGATGGAAAAACTCAAAATATACTATATGAAATTTGAACAGTAAAACAAGAAAAATCAAAGTGCAAGAATTCCACGTGATAGAACTCAAGATATTGTTGCCTTACAGAATTTATGTTGTGAACCAAAAAATTAAAAATACCGTTCGACAGTTCCATTTAGGGTGTATGCCTACCTTAAAGTTATAAGGCTTTCAAAATTGCAACCACACATTGAGTAAATAAAACAACATTTCAACATAATATCAAATTCACATGAGGCTTTCAAAATTGCAACCACACATTGAGTAAATAAAACAACATTTCAACATAATATCAAATTCATATGAAACTCAAAACCAATATTTATTACTCATATAATTCAATATAAAGCACAATTGTAACCCATCAATTCCACACTAGACTCACAAATTGTCATTGTTTCCTGCTATAATTAAAAATTTTCATCGTAAAAAATGATTCAAAGTTTTAACTGCTTTATAGAATGAATAAAACAATATATCTGCAAGCTATCAAATTCATACAAAACTCAAAACCAATTTTGTCCCCTATAAATTCAATATAAAACCCACTTCCAATCCGTCAATTCCAAATAAAATGAAGCTCAAACCATTTGTGTGATAATTAAAAAATCTCATATCACAAAGTGATTCAAAGTTTTAACTCAGATACTCATTCAATGTCTTGACTATGGTTAAATAATTCAAATCATGCTCCCACAGTCTGAATGTGGATGCACACCATGTTACACATCTAATATTCCACTTATAATCTCTCACTAGCATTCGGGCTCAAGAAATAGTCACATGCATAATAAAGCATTCATCCTGCAACTATATTATAAGCAACAACTCATATATAAGCTTTTGAAATTTTTATTGGGAATATAACTAACTTTATACAAAAATCAAGGTACGATATCAAATTAAGTTGGAGGAATAATATGAACTCAAGTTATACAAATTTTAAAATTGAAGGCACAATATCAAAACCAAGGATTAAAATTGGAGGAACATTATTATCTCATGTTTATAGTTTGCAAAAAAACAATATATTTGTATGCTATCAAATCCATACAAGGCTCATAAATAATCTTTGTTACATGTGCTCAATACAAAAATCTTCATGATATATTTCAACAAGACAACTTTGGCATATGCATGTGCAATATTTACGAAGTACAAAAATCTTAAACCACACTCAATCAATTCAATTTAGGATATCCACATAACACAATTTCATTTGGGCTTTTCGACCAACACCAAATAACAAAATTTGAAGTACAACCCCAAATCAAAATTAAATTCGATATGAAAAATAAATTTCAATTTCGTAAATTCAATAAAGGGCTGAAAAACCAACATTTAATCCCTCATTGGATAAAAAGAGCATTTGCTAACAACATTATAAAAGACAACTTAGATATAGCCATTCAAAAATTTCAAAAATAGTCAAAAGTTGTAAACTAAATTTTGAATACACACCCAACTCATTTACAAAATGAATAAATTTGAAGTCAAATTATAATCCAGAATAAAAACTGTCTGGCTGGCATCTCCAAATTTTCTACTATGAACAAAGAAAGACTAAGTGCACTTTGACAAATCTATTTATGATGGGACAACTCAAAATATACCCATATGAAATTTGTACAATGTAACAAGAAAATTAATGTGTAATTCGAGAATTCCAAGTGAGATAACTCAAAATATACTATTATTGAACTTTCACTGTGAATTATAAAATAATCAAAGTGTTATTTGACCGACCCATAAAGTTATAAGGCTCTCCAATTTGCAGCCACACCATTAACTCAAATTTATAGAGTGAATAAAACAATTTTTCTTTAAGCTATCAAATTCATATGAAGCTCAAAATCAATCTTTGCTACCAATAAGTTCAATATAAAGCCCAATTATTATATGTCAATTCCACGGGCTCACTTTGACAAATCTATTTATGATGGGACAATTAAAAATATACCTATATAGAACTTGCACAGTGAAACAAGAATTCATGTGTTTTAAATTGACATGTAATACACATTTATCATATCTCAAACATTAAATTGACATCAGCAACATGATATAAACACAGAAAAGTTATAGAGAAACATAAATGTGTTTTAAAAGCTAACTTTCCTGCATAACACATTTCTTTGTTCCACTTCTCTTTCCTTTTTTATTCTTCTCACCACAAAGATTATTCTCAATCTAATCCTAAGATCAAGAATTCATAACTAATTCAATTGGAGGCACAATATTTACTCAGATATAAAATCGGAGGGACCTTTCTCATCTTAGTTTTACATTGTGCATAAAACAATAAAACAATATATCTTTAGGCCGTTAAGTCTTTCTAAGACTCAAAAACATATTTGTAACCAATAACTCATATAAGCATAAAAAATTTGCATTGTCAATAAAAGGAATCTTAAGAGATACCACAATTTGTAACCAAGGTTAATCCCTGAAAGCTTATTGTAATAAAAAAAAAAAAGACAAACTTTCAATCTAATCTAACAATACAAAAAGCCTATGTCCTCGAAAAGAATTGTGGCAAAAGAGTCAATGTTACCTGACTTGAAGATGGTACAACACAGAAGAAGGCTAAACCAAAATGACTGCACATAAAAGGAGGTTGGAACTGCAAATAGGCAACATCATCAAAAAGGCTGTAGCAGCACAATAATCAGCAAAAATTTCAACAGGCTAGTGTTATAAACCGATAAAAATAAACCAAAATAGACAATTAAAAAATCAATTAGTTAGAATGAATAATCCTGAATTTATAACACATGTAATAAATATTTATCATTTCTCATGCATTACAGTGACATGGGCATTTAACGCACACTACTAGCGGAGAGGCGACTTGGTCAAGAAGGTATGATGGTATTTCATTCCTAATTGATCGTGTAAATAACTATAAAATCATAACATTGTTGAGGAATCATAAGCTCTGAGTTTAAAGTATATTTTTACAATCATTTAATATTTCGATCTAGAGATTCTTTGACATAACTTCCTAGTTCTCTGAGTACATCGTGGAAGACTTTATGCCCTAAATTAGGTACCAAAGGATCTTATATCGGTTGGATGTGATCAACTATCTTACATAAGATATTCTCATATTAGGTGGCTTTATGTTGAATGTTCAAGCTCGATTGATATCGAGGATGTGATGACATTATCATCGCTTTAACTTAAATTCCATTGTCAGAATTACTTTGATGATGAAGCCTTTTTTATAAATATACCTAACCGAAACCAAGATACTTTTATTAAGTGTGGCTATTATGATGATCACGTTGATGTCTATAGACGTTATGGTGAGAATCTTGATTATTATGAAGTGAACTCTTCGTATCCTTATGTTATGAAATCTTATCCTATGCCTCGTGGTATACCAGTCTGGATGAATAATTTAGAGAAGCTTATGTTGTATGTCCTACTAATATATCACGTCCTTTATTGCCCTATAAGGATAAAGCTGGTACTTTAATATTTCCAACTGGAAAATTCATTGGAGTCTTTTATAGCGAAGACTCACTAATCCATCACTCAACATTCACTAACTAATCCATCGTCACACTCTTACACAATTCTAACCTTACAATCACACTTACACACTTAGCTGACATTATATGTCATAACAATTCTATTCATACAGAAATATAAATTACCTTAATCTGAAAAACAGAATTATTTGTTCCACTTTTGTTTCCTTTTTATTTATTGCTTCTCATCTCACCTGCAGCCAAATCCAACAGAATTTCAAAATTGCAACAAGTTTAGACACATAATAGAATGAAATAGATGTGCAAGAAAATAAATTACAAGTCTAAACTGCAATAACCTAAAGTAATAAACTCAAGATTTGCAAGATAATGCATAAATTAAATTAGAAGGCTAAACCAAAGTCACTGCACAGAAAGGAGGTTGGAACTGCAAAGAGGCAACATCATCGAAAAGGCTGTAGCAGCACAATAAACAGCTAAAATTTCAACAGGCTAATGTTAAAAAGTCAATTAGTTAGAATGAATTAATAATCCTGAATTTCTAACACATGTAATACATATTTGTCATATCTTAGGAATTAAACTGACACGAGCAACATAATATAAACACCAAACAGTTATAAAGAAACATAAATGTGCTTTAAAAATAAACTTGCCTGAAGAATTTATTTATTGCTTCTCACCGCACTTGCAGCCAAATCCAATAGAATTTCTAAATTGCAAGAAGTTTAGACACGTAATAGAATGAAATAGAAGTGCAAGAAAATAAATTAGAAGTCTGAACTGCAATAACCTAAAGTAATAAACTCAAGATTTGCAAGAAAATGAATAAATACTTGAAAATTAAACTGTAAAATAATTCTAGGAGGCTTCGTTGATTTCTCTCACAATCCTCTATTTATCCTCTATTTATAAGAATAAATTCATACAAAATTACGTAATAAATAAGATAATCCTAGACACAATATAATTATGATAAATAGAATAATCCTAAACACAGTATAATCATGATAAATAAGATAACCTTTGACACAATATAATCCTGATAAATTAGGATAAATATCCTAAAATAAATTAAACTAAATAAATTAGGAAACGGGACGAGAGAAGAGAAAAATAAATTAGATCTGTGAAAGAAGAGTAACCGGAGATAAATTACGAGGGAAAAGATAAAAATAAAGAAAGATATTTATGCATTTGCACGTAAATTATGGTTGGTTAATTATTCTATGCACTTAGGGTTTTCTTTTCCTCGCTTACTATTTCTTTTTGTCTAGACTTCCAACAACGAGCGAGATGTAAGTGGCTGATCTTGCCCTTTAAAAAAAAATTTATTGAAAAAAAAATTCTGAAATGTCATTTCTTACAATATTTTCAAATTCATTATTTTTGATATATCGAAATGGACGATTCCATCGTTTATAATTGAAAAGAATATTTATAAGAGGTTTTTGTAACTTATCTTTGTTGTTGGATCTTTTTTCTTTCGTTCGTATCCTTTGCAAATTTGTTTCAATATCCTTTTTTTTTCTTTTTTTATAAATTTCATTGCTTTCTTTACTTTCTAATAGTTTTTTACTAAAAAAAGGGGGGGGTATTCTTCCTAAATAATATAAACAGGTAACAAATAAGAAAACAAGTGAAACATAGAATTTTCATAAAATCAAGAGATAAAGGAAAAAAAGAAAGAATTAATAAATTCTTGAAAAAGAATAATAACCACAAAACGATATTCTCAAATTTTCTCTGAATTTAATTCAAGGGAATTAACATAGACCAATCTTCAAAACTCTTAACTTAAAGAAATCTGAATACGACTCATTATATAAACAATTACTTAAATAAAATTTAGTTGTATCTTACCATCAAGAAATCTGAATTAGACTCATTATATAAACAATTACTTAAATAAAATTTAGCTGTATCTTATCAATTGTGAAATCATCTGGTTGATCACCAATTTCCACTCACTTGGTATTAGAAAACAATACAATTAAAGAGAGAAATGAAGAGGGAGTATGAAAGAGGAAGATAGAGAGAATTTGTGTGGGGGCGTGCGTAGAGAGAGGTGTTGCTTATGTTTGGATTGGTTTGACTTGCGAAAAATGTATGTGAAATCATACAGATTATCCTTCTAGGATCGAGCATAAGAAATGTCCACATACTTATTCAAAGCGACTTAATATTATTATATGTTTGCAGTTTTTTAAATTTAACGAAGTAGTAAATGTGATGTGTTCATATTTAAATATTAGGTTTAATAGTCTCTTTTTGTGTTTAGTTTTGATCGATTATATAATTTGGTTATTAGTTTTAAAAAGTATCAATTTGGTCTTCATTTAGTAAATTTTACATCAACATTTGGTGATTAGTGATGTAAGTGACAGCTAACTCAATTTAATACATACATCTCTTATTTCTATTTATTTAATTAATGCTTCAACACCATAACTACTCACTTTCCCATTCGAAAATGATTTAATATACTAAATTTAATTTAATTTAAGTTTTCTCTCCAATAAAAAAATATATTAATTATACGTTAGAAGAATGATAAGAAACAATGAATTATATTTCAAAGAAATCAAAATTACTGTACTTTTCCCAGTATAATTTAATATACTTCACTAAGTCAGAAAAATTAGAGTTATAAATAAAAATTAGAGTTATACTTCACTGAATTATATTTACACTCTTATTTTTTTTTTAATTATATTACATTATAATTACAATAAATTGAATGTCTTGCTAATTAAAAGTAAATTTTTGAAATATTGATTAAAAATAAATCTAAATATATATTTTTAATTCCTTTAAAATAAGTGAGTTTATAATTTTCTTAAAAGTATTTATTTCTTAATTACTCTAAAATTAAAAATTAACAATTTAATTTTTTAATAATTTTATTGTTTTTGTTTAAATTTTATGATCAATATAATTAAGCATGGATTTACTAAGTGAGTTTATTAAAAAATAATCATTATTAACATATTAATAATTAGTTAATTTTGAAACAATCACAAATTATTTAAAATTTATAAAATAAAAAATATATTTTAAAAATTACTTATATATTAATACTAATTTTACCATTAATAAATATTTTTTTTTGGCTTTAATAATATACGTAACAATTCAATTAGATCAATAGAATTCAAACAAAATTAATAAAAATAAAATTTTCTACTAAAACTTTAATTATAATTATTTATTACATTAAAAATAAAATATATTTATCTAAAAAAATTATAATTACCATAATCAAATTTAAGTAACTTAAAGAAATTAAAATAAAATTATATTTAAATTTTAAAAACATAATTAAAAATACACTAGTGTATATGTAGTGTTTCCAATACAACCACTTTTTCTTTCAACCTTAAGCTTCTTTTCAGGAAAAAAATACACTACCATGGATTAGAAACTACCCCTGCAACCCTTTTTTCCAATTTATTCTCCAAAATTAAATTTAAATTTTGTCACGATTGAATTTCCAACATTTCCAACATGTGCATGAACTACAAAATTAATTTGAAAGAGATAGCATTGGATGTTACCATTTGCTTTTCCAGGTTGGATTATTTTAAAAAGGAGACATGTGAACTTCAAATCACCAAAATAACATTCATGATTTTTGCTTTTCTCAACTTTCTTTTATGCTTTAAGATTTTTTTTGGTATGCTGTATAAAAAAGAAATCACTTTTAAAATGTATTTATTCAATTTTTTAAATAATAAATATGATATTATATAGTTAAAAAAGTCCTGATAATGTTTCTGAACATAATCCAAAGACAAAAGAAAACGACCTGAATATATGTCTGACAAATACTGTTGTTTGCACAGAGGAGTAGACGGGAGAGAAAAAAAGTTAACGATGTTTCTGTGTACTTAACGGAAGGGACTTGATTGAGGCAAATTTTACTATGTGGGGATACAATTGACACTTTTTTAAAAGAAGGGACTTAATTGACACAATTCACCAAAAATGGGGACAAAATATGCTATTAAACCTAAATATTATCTCATGCTTAATTTTTTCATTTTTTTCTTTATTTTGTATGCATGATATTTATTTATATTAAGAATTGTACTTTAAGCCTAATTCAATCCCATAAAATCGGTTTGTAAAGTGAAGTTTGTACTCTACTTATATATTATAATTTGGTCTTATTTCTAGTTGATGTGAAATTTCCAACACATCCCTTCTCGGGGTATAAATATCTTGAGCGTGAGAGTAGAATTAATAGGTGATCCAGCCTGAGAACAGATGAAACATGATGTCCATATAAATCTTGCTAGAAAATGTTCCAACCATAGCTCTAATATCATCTTATGAGAAAATAAATAATGAAAATTGTATATATTATTTAATGATAAGGAGAGAATATAATTTATATATACAACTGTTTAAAACAATATAAAAACGAAATATAAATATAAAAACAGAACATAAATATGAACATAAATAAACGTGAACGAAAAATAAATTAAATCTAATAATTTATTTGATAAACAATGCATGTAGTATTTTATGCTGTGATGAACTATAAGCTATGTGCAGGGAAAATTTTATGCTGTCTCATTCCATAGTCACTTTTGAATGGACTGCATTTTTGTATATATATGTTTATTCTTCTACATGTGTAATTCTCTGTTGCAGGCACATCTTGTGTTTTGATCAATTTTATATTTTTGTCTTGCAGAAAAAGCACGACACCATAAAAGATTAAACGTATTAAGATTATTTTTTTAAGTTAATCATATAATGTTTAAATTAAGATAATTTATATCAAAGTTACTTATAATTTTCTATAAATAGTATTTTATTATGTCTGGTGTACAAGATAAATATAAATATATTTTTAATATAGTTGTAAATCATAATAATTACATTTTTATTACTTAAGTTATATTATAATGAAATTTGAAACCCTACTATATAATAATAACTTTGAAACCTCGTTCAACTTAGAACCTTTACAACACAACTAATTAGTTAGAGAAATAAACTTACATAGAGAAAATAAAAGCACAATATAAACAATGATAATTTAGGTGAGAAACTAAATTTCCTTCTTAGAAGGAAAAATAATTTATAAAATTTACATTTTATCCTTTAATACAAATTAATTTCGTAGGTAATTTATGCATCTGTTACATGTGGCTGATATTTATGTCTGTAAACACATTCATTATTTTATGACTTGGGTCTTGAAAAAAATACTCTTGACCATTACTTATGTATGTAAGTTATCTATGTATGGATTATTTCATTATTACTGCATATGTGGTATGTGGTGTGTAAGACTCATGAAAAAGAAAATATTTATAGTAGTAAATTTTAGTATTTTATTAGTAATAATAATTTTAATGGATAGAAAAATGTAAATTTTGGATATAAAATTATAGTAATTTTAGAAGGAGAGATTCAAATTTTTGGTAACTTATTTAGTATTTTTTTAAAATTGAATAGTAAAAAGGGAATAGTAAATAGTAAAAAGTGAATAGTAAAAATAAATTCTTAGCATGAAAGAAATTAGGATTCCTTAGCATGGAAGAAATTATGATTTCTTAGTATGGAAGAAATTAGGATCAGATTTAATAAGTAAATGATTAAAATATTATTTAAATAATATTAAAATAATAAATAACATTAAAATATTAATGAATAGTAAATTTTTTTAACTATAAATAGCCATGGGAGGGAAGGGTATTCTGCACCAAGAAGAGGAATCAAGTGAGAGTTTGAGAAATAGAGAAGAAATAGTTAGGGAGAAATTTTTAGTTGCAAGAAGAGTAGAGGTTCTGAAGAGTTTTCGGGGGAAACAAATTCGGAGCAGGAGATTAAGTCTGGAATAGAGGTAGGGGAGCTAACTTTTCTATGCTTTTATATTATGATTTAGTATTGTTCTATTACTATTCATATCTTGAAATTTTGTGTGAATACTGTTAATGCTTACTGTATGTTTATCTATATTGAAATTCGGTGTTAATATTATATGTTGCTGTTTTGAATCTGTAAATAAGAAATTTGTTAAAAACTAGTTGAGGAACACTTTGGCTAAGGAAAGATTTGGTACTTAAGTTGTCCATTGTGACGCACCTCTCTTTCCTGGAAGTCTACTCGATAAGTTTTTAACTTAAATCCTATTGAACAGATTTTGTACTGTTAAAATATTGTGCAATATATCTTGTTAGAATGGAAATGTATGATGAATTCATGTTTTTGTGGTAGATATGAAATTATGAATTATAATTGTGATTATTGCATTTTATTATATTGCAATTGAATTTATGTATCTGAACATGATATAAGTATTATGGGGGAGATTTTGTAGGGGTATAATGTGAGTTGAGGAATATGAGTATGATATGAGTCTCGTGGAGAGATTCAGTAATATTATGGTAATTGTGTATGTGTTGATGTTGAGGGTCCCGTAGTTGGAGGTTATCCTGATACTCTAATAATCATCTAGTCTCAAGTAGAGAGGGATGAATTATGTGGTGAGAGGAGCAGGAGGTCCTGGTCTATGTGCCGGTTTTGGACATAGTGAGGGACTAACCTTGTGAATGGTATGAAGTATTTTGGAAGTATATTTGTAAGAAAAAGTAGAAGTCATTCCAAGTGCATAACCTCCCGTGACTGCTCATCAACGTATCATCCGGATGAGTGTCTATTAGGTATTGTGGTGTCTATTAGATATTGTGAGATGAGTGTCTATTGGGTATTGTGGTGTATATTGGATATTGTGGGATGAGTGTTTATTGGGTATTGTGGGACGAGTGTCTAATAAGAATTATGGTATGAGGGTGTTGGACATAATTATTATATGATGTTTATATCAAAGTAATTATGCATGTTTTATAAATGATTTGTTGCATGTTAGCTCACCCTACTTGTTTGTGTTTTTTGTGTTTGGGTATGTGCGATGATCTTATAATTCAGTATACGGGAACAGATGAAGGAATGTTGTCTGAAACAATACCAATGAATAAGTTAGAAGAATTCGAGTTATATTTAGGAGTTTATAGTTGAAATATGAGTTTAAAACATGTATAGATAAATATAAACTATAAATTTTCAATTGTGAGATTACGAGTTGTGACCTTACATGTAATTTTAAAATATATGAATTATCAAGCGTGAGATTATGAGATGTTACATGGTGTTATCCACAAGTTATGTATGAATTATCAAGCGTGAGATTATAGGATGTTACATGGTGTTATCCACAAGTTATTCAGTATGAAACATGGCGCATGAATTTTTTAGCTTTTCTTAAATGTTCCTACGTCACTTTTACATAGGAATATTTTATCTAATTCATATCTAATTTCTGATAAATTTAAAGCCTTACCCATATGAAAAATTGATTTTTTTATAGTGCATAGTTATACTTATTTATTATATAAAGTCAACAACATTAAAAAAATATTAAAATAACATTCTTAAACATGTTTTTTTTAATTTATAAAGACGGGTAAAGTTAAATAAATTAAACTAACATTTTTAAGCGTAGTAAAATTAGATAGTTTTATCTATATTTGACCCTAAATATAGTCTTAATCAACATAAAAAGTTATTTAAATGTTATTCTTTTGTTCTCATAAATTAAGAAAACTTGAACACTTATCATGTAAAAACCGAGACTCAAAGTTCGAGGGTCGAGGGTCGAAGGTTGAGGATCGTTCGTCAAACATCGAGCGATGAGTGTAGACAATCGAAAGTCGAGGGTCGAGAGTCGAGTACTGGGCATCGAGGGTCGAGAATCAAGGGTCGAAGATCCAGGGTCGAAGGTCCAAGGTCGAAAGCCGAGGGTTGAATGCCAAGGTCGAAAGCCGAGTGTCGAATGCCAAGGTGGAGGGTCGAGGGTCGAGAATCGAGGGTCGAGGGTTGGGTGTCGCGCGTCGAGCGTCGAGCGTCGAGCATTGAGTGTCGAGGGTCGAGAATCAAAGGTCGAGGGTCGAGCGTCGAGCATCAAGCGTCGAGTGTCGAGGGTTGAGTACAGGGCATCGAGGGTCGAGTACAGGGCATCGAGGGTCGAGAATCAAGGGTTAGGGTCGAGCAACGAGCTTCAAGGGCCAAAGGCCGAGGGCACCGAGACTCGAGGTTCGAGGGTGGAGGGTGGAGGGTGGAAGGACGAGGGTCGAGGAACGAGGATCAGGGGCCGAAGGCCGAGGGCACCGAGACTCGAGGTTCATGGGTTGAGGGTCGAGGGTCGAGGGTTGAGGGTCGAGCGTCGAGGGTTGAGCGTCGAGCTTCGAGCATCGAGCGTCGAGCGTCAAGCGTCAAGCGTCGAGCGTCGAGGGTAGACAGTCGAGGGTCGAGTACCGGGCATCGAGGGTCGAGAATCAAGGGTCGAGGATCCAGGGTTGAAGGTCCAAGGTCGAAAGCCGAGGGTCGAATGCCAAGGTCGAAAGTCGAGTGTCAAATGCCAAGGTGGAGGGTCGAGGGTCAAGGGTCGAGAATCGAGGGTCGATGGTCGAGGGTCGAGGGTCGAGGGCCGAGCGTCGAGCGTTGAGCGTTGAGCGTCGAGCGTCGAGGGTCAAGGGTCGAAGTGTAAGGGTCTAGGATCGAGAGTCGAGGATTGAGGGTCGAGCGTCGAGGGTCAAGGACGAGAGTCAGGGGTTGAGAGTTTAGTGTTAGGGTTGAGAGTTGAGGGTTAAGGGTTGAGAATCAAGGCTCGAACGTCGAGGGTCAATGGGCCGAGGGTCGAGTGTCTAGCATCGAGCGTTGAGGGTCGAGGATCAAGGATCAAGCTTCAAGGGTCGAGGGTCAAGGGTCAAGGATCAAGGGTCGAGGACCGAGCGCCAAGAGGCAAGGATCGAGAGCACCGTGGTTCGAGGGTCCAGGGACGAGTGCCTAGGACCGAGCGTCGGGCATCGATTGTCGAGGGATGACAGCACCAAGGGTCCCAAGAGTCGAGGGTCTAGAGTTGACGGTCGAGGGTCGAGGGACGAGGACCAAGGGTCGGGTGTCGAGGATCAAGCGTCCAAGGTTGAGGGTCGAATATCGAGGGTATAGGCTCAAGCGTCAAGGTCCGAGGGCACCAAGGTTTAGGGACTAGGGTCGAGAGTCGAGATTTTTGGGTTAGGATTAAGGGTTGAGCTTTGAGAGCACCGCGGGTTGACCTTCTAGGGTCAAGAGCACTGAGGGTCATTGGTCGAGGGCCGAGGGTTGAGCATCGAGTTTCGAGCGTCAAGGGTCAAGGGTCGAGGGCCTAAGGCCGAGCGTTGAGTTTCAAGCGTCAAGGGTCGAGGGTCGAGGGTCGAGGTTCTAGGTTCGAGCGTCGAGCTTCAAAAGCACTGATGGTCGAGCTTCTAGGTCCGAGCACACCAAGGGTCGAGGGACGAGGGTCAAGGTCAAGGGTTGTGGGTCGAAGGAAAAGGGTCGAGGTCAAGGGTTGTGGGTCGAAGGAAGAGGGTCGAGGAACTGTCACAAGCTCCAACATTCCAATAACACGCCATTAATAATCGACCAAACAAATTTAGCCCGCCACGCCAGCCACAAATTAACATAGAAAAAACATAATATAAGCGTAAGTAATGAAACCTTTGGTTTCACAGTGCAGAAAATTTCCTCCCACAATTTGTATATCCTTCCCACATTACAAAGTACTGAAACCTTTAGTTTCACCGTGCACAAAATTTCCTTTCACAATTTCTACATACTTCCCACATTACAAAGAAATGAAACCTTTAGTTTCACAGTGCACAAAATTTCCTTCCACAATTTGTATATCTTCCCACATTACAAAGTAGTGAAACCTTTAGGTTCACAGTGCACAAAATTTCCTCCCACAATTTGTATATTTTTTCCACATTAGAAAACCTTTAGTTTCACAATACACAAAATTTCCTCACAAAATATCCTCTCACAATTTGTATATCCTTCCCACATTACAAAGTAATGAAATCTTTTGTTTCACAGTGAATAAAATTTCCTCCCACAATTTGTATATCACATTACAAAGTAATGAAACCTTTAGTTTCACAATGCACATGATTTCCTCCCACAATTTATATATCCTTCCCACATTAGAAATTAATGAATCCTTTAGTTTCACAGTGCACAGAATTTCCTCCACCAATTTGTATATCCTTCCCACATTACAAAGTAGTGAAACCTTAGCTTCAGAGTGCGTCCTCCCACAATTTTTGTATATCCTTCGCACATTACAAAGTAGTGAAACCTTTAGCTTCACAGTGCAAAAAATTTCCACCCACAATTTGTATATCCTTCCCACATTACAAAGTTTTTGTAATGAAACCTTTAGTTTCACAATTTACAAAATTTTCTCCCACAATTTGTATATCCTTCCCACATTACAAAGTAATGAAACCTTTGATTTCACAGGACACAGAATTTCCTCCCACAATTTGTATATCTTTCCCACATTACAAGCATATACTCCATGACTATAACATGTACAAGTGATTGTCACAAACTCCGACGTGCCAATAACATATCATTAATAATCCACCAAACAAGTTTAGCCAGCCACAAATTAACGTAGAAAAAAAAATAATGTAAGCATTAGTAATGAAACCTTTAGTTTCACAGGGCACAAAATTTCCTCCCACAATTAGTATTTCCTTCCCACATTACAAGCATATACACCATTAATATAACTTTTAGGTGTGACTGTCATAAGCTTCCACATTTCAATAGCACGCCATTAATAATCCACCCAACAAGTTTAGCCAACCACAAATTAACGCAGAAAAATAATAATGTAAGTGCAAGTAATCAAACATTTACCTTCACAGTGCACAGAATTTCCTTGCACAATTCATAGCTTGCCTTCCCTATGAAGCCCGTCCATGAATTAAATAGAAGACGAAGTACACAAATGATAAGAAATATTCATAACTTTGAAACTACATAAAACAGTGAAAAAACTCTCGTAACAGGCTTCTCTAGATGCAAGAGTTACACAAATTAATCCAAAAACCAATGTAAAGAAACAAATCACATATAAACAAATCACGATTCAAACCTTGTGTTTATTGATGATGCTTAGGTTAGCTTGTTCTGAACCATTCCAACTACTCTTAAACTATTTTAATCACATGTCCGCAAAAGAAATCCAAAACCTGACAACAACATGAAAAGGAATTTTAATAAAGACGAACTACTTATAGAAGAGGACCCACAGAAACAAATGAAGAAACTCTAATAAACTCGATGTACACGAAACTAATATTGAGGTTATTACCATTAAAATGAAAGGAATGACTTGTAAGATTCGTCCTTTTAATTTACTGCCCAAGAAAATAATATATATATATATATATATATATATATATATATATATATATATATATATATATATATATATATATATATATATATATATATATATATATATATATTCAGAATGTTAAACAAGAATATTGTAGTTTGCAAGAACAAGTTCAAAATTCGATTACCAATACAGGAAATGAAACAAGACTACAAAATAAAGGTTTGTAATAAAAAAAATGAAGTCAAGCCTGAATGTTGGCTAATTACGACTAATAAAATGAATGGAATGTTCAAGATTCATCTTTTCAAAACACCTAAGAAAATAAAAAAATAAATATCAGAACTTCAAATCAGATGTTAACAATCGACTTAATAAAAGTGAAGAGAGAAAAGGACTCTATGAAAACGAAATGTCCACATGATAAATTATCAAGAACCGGTTGCTAATTACCACTACTAAAATTCAACGAACTTTCAAACAAAGAATGAAATCCCAACCCCACATGTTCCATATTCATTGTGCACTACGTTATAACACAAATCCAATCACCACTGCAAATATATCACAATTCAATCCATGTGTACGGTGAAGAAGTCCGATACATTAAATAATAGAAGAAAATCATCATCCAAAAAATTAGGTTAGATTATCTTACACCATTCTAACCTCTTTTAAACTATTTTAATCAAATGTCTGCAAAAGAATTCTAATATCAGGCAACAAGATGAAAAGGAATTCTGATAAGGGCTATTACTAACAGAAAAAGACATAGAAACTATATTTAAATTTGACTCAAAAATCAATGGGGAAACTCTCACAAACTCCATGAGATGCACAATATTACACGACACTAATCCAAAAGCTCATAACATACACGATACTAATCTTGAGCTTATTACCACTAAAATGAAAGGAATGACTCTAAGATCCGTCCTTTTAATTTGCTACCCAAGAAAATACAAAAACAAAAATATTCAGAATGTCAAAATATTAATGTCTTCCAAGAACATTGATGTTTTGCAAGAACCAGTTCAAAATTCAATTGTCAATACACGAAACGAAACAAGACAACAAAATATAGGTTTGTAATAAAAAAATGAAGTCAAACCAAAATGCTCTCTAATTACCACTAACAAAATGAATGGAATGTCCAAGAGTCATATTTTCAAACAGCTAATAAAATAAAATTTAGCTAATAAAATAAAATTTAAATATCAGAAATTCAAAACAGAAGTGGGATAATCAAGAATCACAAAATTGAACAATCAACCCAATGAAAGTGAAGAGAGAAAAGGACCCTATAAAAACGAAAAGTTCACATGATAAATTATCAAAAAGCGGTTGCTCATTACCACTACTAAAATTCAACTTTATAGAACTTTCAAATAAAGAATCAAAGCACAACACCACATGTCCATATTCATTGTGCACTACGTTACACAACAAATCCAAACACCATTGCAAAAATATCACAATTCAATCCATGTGTATGATGAAGTCGAAGACATTAAATAACAAAAGAAATCATCATGTAAAAAAATAGGTTAGATTATCCTGCACCATTCTAACCTCTTTTCATCTACAAAAGAAATCTCAGATGCCAACAAGATGAAAACGAATTCTCATGAGGAACTACAAATAGAAAAAGACATATAGAAACAATATGTAAATTTGACTCAAAAATCAATGGGGAAACTCTCATAAACTCGATGAGATGTACAATGTTACACGATACTAATCTTGAGCTTATTACCACTAAAATGAAAGGAATGACTCTAGGATCCGTCCTTTTAATTTCCTACCCAAGAAAATACAACATATATATATATATATATATAATGTCAAAACATTGATATTTTGCAAGAACTAGTTCAAATTCAATTGTCAATACAGGAAACAAAACAAGACAACAAAAATAAAAGTTTGTAATAAAAAAATGAAGTCAGCCTTGAATGCTGGCTAATTACCAATAATAAAATGAATGGAAAGTTCAAGATTCATCTTTTCAAAACACCTAAGAAAATAAAAAATTAATTATCAGAACTTCTAAACAGAAGTGGGATAATGAAGAATCACAAAATTGAACAATCAACGACGAAGAGACAAAATTACAATATGAAAACTAAAAGTCCACATAATAGATTATCAAGAACGGGTTGCTAATTACCACTACTAAAATTCAACTTTATAGAACTTTCAAACAAATTCAAAGCCCTACCCCACATATCCCATATTCACTATGCACTAGTTACACAACAAATCCAAACACCATTCAAAAGATTCATCTTTTCAAAACACCTAAGAAATTAAAAAATAATTTTCAGAACTTCAAAACAGAAGTGGGATAATCAAGAATCATAAAATTGAACAACCAACCCAGTGAAACTGAAGAGAGAAAAGGACAATATGAAAACCAAAAGTCCACATGATAGATTATCAAGAACTGGTTGCTAATTACAACTACTAAAATTAAATTTTATAGAACTTTCAAACAAAGACTCAAAGCCCTACCCCACATGTCTCATATTCATTTTACACAACAAATCAAAACACCATTAAAAAGATTCATCTTTTCAAAATACCTAAGAAAATAAAAAAATTAATTTTCAGAACTTCAAAACAGAAGTGAGATAATCAAGAATCACAAAATTGAACAATCAACCTAATGAAAGTAAAGAGAGAAAAAGACAATATGAAAACGAAAAGTACACATGATAGATTACCACTGCTAAAGTTCAACTTTATAGAACTTTCAAACAAAGAATCAAAGCCCTACCCCTCATCTCCCATATTCATTGTGCACTAGTTACACAACAAATCCAAACACCATTGAAAAGATTCATCTTTTCAAAACACCTAAGAAAATAAAAAAATAATTTTCAAAACTTCAAAAGAGAAGTGGGATAATCAAGAATCACAAAATTGAACAATCGACCCAATGAAAATGAAGAGACAAAAAGACAATATGAAAACGAAAAGTCCACATGATAGATTACCACTACTAAAATTCAACTTTATAGAACTTTCAAACAAAGAAGTCACGATGAGTCCATACACTCAAGAATGAAAAACTAATAGATAACCACGTTAGAGCCTTGATGCTACGCAGGAACAATTCATAAATTCAACAACGAAAAACTCAATGGATAAACTCGTAACAGGCTCTTGAAACTAATCCAAAGACGGGAGCAGAGACACAAATAACAATCCAATCCTTACTTTTCAGTGATAAAGTCCAGAGAAATTTAATACAGAAGAAACTATGTTACCCTGAGCCGTTGCAAATGAATAAAAGTTAAATGGCTGATGTAACAGAAGAGAAAATAAAAGATCCGTAAAAATCGATTGGATAAATTCAAGAATTAAAAATTCATGTATAGAACAGGAAGATAAATTCAAGAACTGAGAAATCAATGAAGAAACTCATAACCGGGATCGTTTACATAATTAACTCAGACACTGCTGCAGATAAACAAATCACTGCAGGCTTCATAAATTAACAAAAGCTGAAAGTGCACAGAGGTTCAGAAAAATTCATAAATTCAAGAATACAAAAACCAATGGAAACACAAAACTAATCCAAACACCAGTGCATAGAAACAAATCACGATTCCATCCTTGTGTTTGCCGTTGAAGTTTACGTTAATTTGTCGTGAGCCATTCCAACTACCCTTCAACTATTTTAATCACATGTCCGCAAAAGAAATCTCAAACCTGGCAACGATAATGTTTCAAAAAAAATTCGCTCCATTTACAACTTTTCTCTTTTCATATCAAGAGAAAATAGTCAAAGGTTTCAACTAAAAGTGGTTATCGACAAGGCACTTGAGTAATAGAACATTTCAAACCGAGAAGCATATCATCACATGTCCCATATTCATCCCAAAGTACCTTTATAAAACCCAAAATTCACGTCAGGAATTAAAGGACAGCGAAGCAGACAAATTCTCCCCAAATGTCAAAGTCTAAATATACACACCCACAATACAAGCATATACACAATTAATAAAATTTGTAGAAGTAACTATCACAAACTCCCACATTCCAATAACTCGTCATTAATAATCCACCAAACAAGTTTAGCTAGTCACAAATTAATGTAGAAAAAAAATTTCCTTCCTACATTACAAAGTATTGAAACCTTTAGTTTCAAAGTGCACAAAATTTCCTCCCACAATTTGTATATCCTTCGCACATTACAATGTAGTGAAACCTTTAGCTTCACAGTCCACAAAATTTCCACCCACAATTTGTATATCCTTCCCACATTACAAAGTAATGAAACCTTTAGTTTCACAGTTCACAGGATTTCCTCCCACAATTTGTATATCCTTTCCACATTAGAAAGTAATGAAACCTTTAGTTTCACAGTGCACAAAATTTCTTTAAACAATTTGTATATCCTTCCCACATTACAAAGTAATGAAACCTTTGGTTTCACAGAGCACAAAATTTCCTCCCACAATTTGTATCTTTCCCTCATTAGAAGCATATACTCCGTTAGTATAACTTGTACAAGTGATTGTCACAAACTCCCACATTCCAATAACACGTCATTAATAATCCACCACACAAGTTTAGCCCGCCACAAATTAACGTAGAAAAAAAATAATGTAAGCGTAAGTAATCAAAACCTTTAGTTTCACAGGGCACAAAATTTTCTCCCACAATTTGTATATCCGTCCCACTTTACAAAGTAATGATGAAACCTTTAGTTTCATTGTGCACAAAATTTTCTCCCACAATTTATATATCCTTCCCACATTACAAAGTAATGAAACCATTAGTTTCACAGGGCACAGTGCACAGAATTTCCTCCCACAATTTGTATATCCTTCGCACATTACAATGTAGTGAAACCTTTAGCTTCACAGTCCACAAAATTTCCACCCACAATTTGTATATCCTTCCAACATTACAAAGTAATGAAACCTTTAGTTTCACAGTTCACAGGATTTCCTCCCACAATTTGTATATCCTTTCCACATTACAAAGTAATGAAACCTTTAGTTTCACAGTTCACAGGATTTCCTCCCACAATTTGTATATCCTTTCCACATTAGAAAGTAATGAAACCTTTTGTTTCACAACGCACAGAATTTCCTCCCATAATTTGTATATCCTTCCCACATTATAAAGTATATAAAGTAGTGAAACCTTTAGCTTCACAGTGCACAAAATTTCCTCCCACAATTTGTATATCCTTCCAACATTAGAAAGTAATGAAACCTTTAGTTTCACAGTGCACAAAATTTCCTCCCACAATTTGTATATCCTTCCCACATTACAAAGTAATGAAGCCTTTAGTTTCACAGTGCACAAAATTTCCTCCCACAATTTGTATATCCTTCCCACACATTACAAAGTAATGAAACCTTTGGTTTCACAGCAGAATTTCCTCCCACAATTTTTATATCTTTCCCTCATTACAAGCATATATATTCCATGAATATATCATGTACAAGTGATTGTCACAAACTTCGACATGCCAATAACACGTCATTAATAATCCACCAAACAAGTTTAGTCAACCACAAATTAACGTAGAAAAAAAAAATTGTAAGCATAAGTAATGAAAGCTTTAGTTTCACAGGACACAAAATTTCCTCCCACAATTAGCATATCTTTCCCACATTTCAAGCATATACACCATTAATATAACTTTTAGAAGTGACTGTCATAAGCTTCCACATTTCAATAACTAGCCACCCAGCCACAAATTAACGTAGAAAAAAAATAATGTAAGCGTAAATAATGAAACCTTTAGTTTCACAGTGCAAAGAATTTCCTCCCACAATTTGTATATCCTTCCCACAGTACAAAATAATGAAACCTTTAGTTTTACAGTGCACAAAATTTGCTCCCACAATTTATATATTCTTCCCACATTACAAAATAATGAAATCTTTAGTTTCACAGTGCACAAAATTTGCGCCCACAATTTATATATTCTTCCCACATTACAAAGTAATGAAACCTTTTGTTTCACAACGCACAGAATTTCCTCCCATAATTTGTATATCCTTCCCACATTATAAAGTAGTGAAACCTTTAGCTTCACAGTGCACAAAATTTCCTCCCACAATTTGTATATCCTTCCCACATTACAAAGTAATGAAGCCTTTAGTTTCACAGTGCACAAAATTTCCTCCCACAATTTGTATATTCTTCCCACATTACAAAGTAATGAAACCTTTGATTTTACAGTACACAGAATTTCCTCCCACAATTTGTATATCTTTCCCTCATTACAAGCATATATATTCCATGAATATAACATGTACAAGTGATTGTCACAAACTTCGACATGCCAATAACACGTCATTAATAATCCACCAAACAAGTTTAGCCAACCACAAATTAACGTAGAAAAAAAAAATATTGTAAGCATAAGTAATGAAAGCTTTAGTTTCACAGGACACAAAATTTCCTCCTACAATTAGTATATCTTTCCCACATTTCAAGCATATACACCATAATATAACTTTTAGAAGTGACTGTCACAAGCTTCCACATTTCAATAACACACCATTAATAATCCACCCAACAAGTTTAGCCAACCACAAATTAACGTAGAAAAATAATAATGTAAGTGTAAGTAATCAAACATTTACCTTCACAGTGCACAGAATTAGCTCCCACAATTCATAGCTTGCCTACCCTATGAAGCCCGTCCATGAATTAAATAGAAGACAAAGTACTCAAATGATACGAAGTATTCATAATTTTGAAACTAAATAAAACAGTGAAAAAACTCTCGTAACAGGCTTCTCTAGATGCAAGAGTTACACAAATTAATCCAAACACCAATGTAAAGAAACAAATCTCATATAAACAAATCACGATTCAAACCTTCTGTTTATTAATGATGCATAGGTTAGCTTGTTCTGAGCCATTCCAACTACTCTTCAAGTATTTTAATCACATGTCCGCAAAAGAAATCCCAAACCTGACAACAACATGAAAAGGAATTTTAATATAGAGGAACTACTTATAGAAGAGGACCCACAGAAACAAATGAAGAAACTCTAATAAACTCGATGTACACGACGATACTAATCTTGAGGTTATTACCATTAAAATGAAAGGAATGACTTGTAAGATTCGTCCTTTTAATTTGCTGCCCAAGAAAATATATATATATATATATATATATATATATATATATATATATATATATATATATATATATATATATATATATATATATATATATATATATATTCAGAATGTTAAACAAGAATATTGTAGTTTGCAAGAACGAGTTCAAAATTCGATTATGAATACAGGAAATGAAACAAGACTACAAAATAAAGGTTTGTAATAAAAAAAATGAAGTCAACCCTGAATGTTGGCTAATTACCACTAATAAAATGAATGGAATGTTCAAGATTCATCTTTTCAAAACACCTAAGAAAATAAAAAAATAATTATCAGAACTTCAAATCAGAAGTTAACAATCGACTTAATGAAAGTGAAGAGATAAAAGGACTCTATGAAATCGAAATGTCCACATGATAAATTATCAAGAACCGGTTGCTAATTACCACTACTAAAATTCAACGAACTTTCAAACAAAGAATGAAATCCCAACCCCACATGTCCCATATTCATTGTGCATTACGTTATAACACAAATCCAATCACCACTGCAAATATATCACAATTCAATCTATGTGTACGGTGAAGAAGTCCGAGACATTAAATAATAGAAGAAAATCATCATCCAAAAAATTAGGTTAGATTATCTTTGCAACTATTTTAATCAAATGTCTGCAAAAGAATTCTAATATCTGGCAACAAGATGAAAGGAAATTCTGATAAGGGCTATTACTAATAGAAAAAGACATATAGAAACTATATTTAAATTTGACTCAAAAATCAATGGGGAAACTCTCACAAACTCCATGAGATGTACAATATTACACGACACTAATCCAAAAGCTCATAACATACACGATACTAATCTTGAGCTTATTACCACTAAAATGAAAGGAATGACTCTAAGATCCGTCCTTTTAATTTGCTACCCAAGAAAATACAAAAACAAAAATATTCAGAATGTCAAAATATTAATGTCTTCCAAGAACATTGATGTTTTGCAAGAACCAGTTCAAAATTAAATTGTCAATACACGAAACAAAACAAGACAACAAAATATAGATTTGTAATAAAAAAATGAAGTCAAACCAAAATGCTCTCTAATTACCACTAACAAAATGAATGGAATGTTCAAGATTCATATTTTCAAACAGCTAATAAAATAAAATTTAAATATCAGAAATTCAAAACAGAAGTGGAATAATCAAGAATCACAAAATTGAACAATCAACCCAATGAAAGTGAAGAAAGAAAAGGACCCTATAAAAACGAAAAGTTCACATGATAAATTATCAAGAACCGGTTGCTAATTACCACTACTAAAATTCAACTTTATAGAACTTTCAAATAAAGAATCAAAGCACAACACCACATGTCCATATTCATTGTGCACTACATTACACAACAAATCCAAACACCATTGCAAAAATATCACAATTCAATCCATGTGTATGATGAAATCAAAGACATTAAATAACAAAAGAAAATCATCATGCAAAAAAATAGGTTAGATTATCCTACACCATTCTAACCTCTTTTCATCTACAAAAGAAATCTCAGATGCCAACAAGATGAAAAGGAATTCTCATACGGAGGAACTACAAATAGAAAAAGACATATAGAAACAATATGTAAATTTGACTCAAAAATCAATGGGGAAACTCTCAAAACTCGATGAGATTTACAATGTTACACGATACTAATCTTGAGCTTATTACCACTAAAATGAAAGGAATGACTCTAGGATCCGTCCTTTTAATTTCCTACCCAAGAAAATACAATATATATATATATATATATATATATATATATATATATATATATATATATATATATATATTATATATATATATAATGTCAAAACATTGATGTTTTGCAAGAACTAGTTCAAATTCAATTGTCAATACAGGAAACAAAACAAGACAACAAAAATAAAAGTTTGTAATAAAAAAATGAAGTCAGCCTTGAATGCTGGCTAATTACCAATAATAAAATGAATGGAAAGTTCAAGATTCATCTTTTCAAAACACCTAAGAAAATAAAAAATTAATTATCAGAACTTCTAAACAGAAGTGGGATAATGAAGAATCACAAAATTGAACAATCAACCCAATAAAAGTGAAGAGAGAAAAGGACAATATGAAAACGAAAAGTACACATGATAGATTACCACTACTAAAGTTCAACTTTATAGAACTTCCAAACAAAGAATCAAAGCACTAGTTACACAACAAATCCAGACACCAATGAAAAGACTCATCTTTTCAAAACACCTAAGAATATAAAAAAATCATTTCCAGAACTTCAAAACAGAAGTGGGATAATCAAGAATCACAAAATTGAACAATCAACCCAATGAAACTGAGAGAGAAAAGGACAATATGAAAACAAACAGTTCACATGATAGATTATCAAGAACTGATTGCTAATTACAACTACTAAAATTCAATTTTATAGAACTTTCAAACAAAGAGTCAAAGCCCTACCCCACATGTCCCATATTCATTGTGCACTACGTTACACAACAAATCCAAACACCATTGAAAAGATTCATCTTTTCAAAACACCTAAGAAAATAAAAAATTAATTTTTAGAACTTCAAAACAGAAGTGAGATAATCAAGAATCACAAAATTGAACAATCAACCTAATGTAACTGAAGAGAGAAAAGGACAATATGAAAACGAAAAGTCCACATGATAGATTACCACTACTAAAGTTCATCTTTATAGAACTTTCAAACAAAGTATCAAAGCCCTACCCCACATGTCCCATATTCACTGTGCACTAGTTACATAACAAATCCAAACACCATTGAAAAGATTCATCTTTTCAAAACACCTAAGAAAATAAAAAAATAATTTTCAGAACTTCAAAACAGAAGTGGGATAATCAAGAATCACAAAATTGAACAATCAACCCAATGAAACCGAAGAAAGAAAAGGGCAATATGAAAACGGAAAGTCCACATGATAGATTATTAAGAACTGTTTGCTAATTACAACAACTAACTCAGACATTGGCGCAGATAAACAAATCACAGTTCAATCCATATGTTCGGTGATCAATACCAGAGAAATTAAATATTAGAAAGGAAACTCAGAAGAAATAATGCTTTTCTTACATCGATGGCATAAAGAAAATTCATCGACCCAGATACCAGCCAAAAAGAAAAACCAACAATAAAAGTTCAGAAAAACCAAAGGATATATGAAAATCAACCTAATGTAACTAAAGAGAGAAAAGGACAATATGAAAACGAAAAGTCTACATGATAGATTACCACTACTAAAGTTCAACTTTATAGAACTTTCAAACAAAGTATCAAAGCCCTACCCCACATGTCCCATATTCACTGTGCACTAGTTACATAACAAATCCAAACACCATTGAAAAGATTAATCTTTTCAAAACACCTAAGAAAATAAAAAAATAATTTTCAGAACTTCAAAACAGAAGTGGGATAATTAAGAATCACAAAATTGAACAATCAACCCAATGAAACTGAAGAAAGAAAAGGACAATATGAAAACGGAAAGTCCACATGATAGATTATCAAGAACTGTTTGCTAATTACAACAACTAACTCAGACATTGGCGCAGATAAACAATTCACAGTTCAATCCATATGTTCGGTGATCAATACCAGAGAAATTAAATATTAGAAAGGAAACTCAGAAGAAATAATGTTTTTCTTAACATCGATGGCATAAAGAAAATTCATCGACCCAGATACCCGCCAAAAAGAAAAACCAACAATAAAGGTTCAGAAAAACCAAAGGATATATGAAAATCAACCTAATGTAACTGAAGAGAGAAAAGGACAATATGAAAACGAAAAGTCCACATGATAGATTACCACTACTAAAGTTCAACTTTATAGAACTTTCAAACGAAGTATCAAAGCCCTACCCCACATGTCCCATATTCACTGTGCACTAATTACATAACAAATCCAAACACCATTGAAAAGAGTCATCTTTTCAAAACACCTAAGAATATAAAAAAATAATTTTCAGAACTTCAAAACAGAAGTGGGATAATCAAGAATCACAAAATTGAACAATCAACCCAATAAAACTGAAGAAAGAAAAGGACAATATGAAAACGGAAAGTCCACATGATAGATTATCAAGAACTGTTTGCTAATTACAACAACTAACTCAGACATTGGCGCAGATAAACAAATCACAGTTCAATCCATATGTTCGGTGATCAATACCAGAGAAATTAAATATTAGAAAGGAAACTCAGAAGAAATAATGCTTTTCTTACATCGATGGCATAAAGAAAATTCATCGACCCAGATGCCCACCAAAAAGAAAAACCAACAATAAAGGTTCAGAAAAACCAAAGGATATATATAAAAAAGGAGAGTCGAGATTGACGGATGAGATTACGTGGTGTGTGGAAAATTAAACGGTGATGATGCAATTAGATTTTTAATGTTGCAGGTCCTTCTCCGTTTTGGGACCACCAACTTGGCATGGTGCTAACGGCTCCTTACCTTTATTATTATGAACGGTGAAACAGTTGTTAGCTGAGAAGCGGAAATTTACAGAGTCAAAAACATTTTAATTATTATTTTAAATATGTTTTTCATATTTAAATGTTTTATAAATATTATTAAAATTTACATTTATCTATGTTTTAAATTGCTTGGATATGTTTAGTTAAAGCCATGTTAAAATATATAGAGTATTAATAAATTTTATACTTTTTAATTTAATATTGTTATTTAATTTTTCTTTTAATTAGCCTGATTCTTATTTTATAATTTTTTTTTTCAATTTTAGGTGTGAATTAATTATAGTCAAGTTAAGTATATTTTATGTTAAGTTGAATCAAGTTCACTTTTAGTAAAATTGAGTTGGATTAAGTCATGTCTTAGACTCAATTGAGTCCATTTGACCTTATGTTAAGTTTATTCGTATCTTTCTTTTTTATCTAATAATGTCAGATGTGGTAGAATCAAACTCACTTACGTTAACCTAGGTTTAAATCATATCATGTTAGTTGAGACAAAGATAAAATTGATTAATTTTAGACTCTTGTCGAATAATATTAGAGTGTTACTCCCTTCATCACCTCATCTTCTTCCTCCACCTCCCCATTTTTTTCTAAATTTCAATCTTACTCTTTTTACTTTTACCTTTATCTATTTTACATTTTATTTTTTAAAACCCTAATCCCCTTTCACTTTCACTCTTTCTCTCAGAGACAAGTCTCCACCCCCCATCCCCACTTTCACTTTCTCTCTTTCTTTTCAATTTCTACATCTGATAACACTGAATCTAATTAATCCCTACAATTTTCTTCACTAACAGTGTCACGAGTCCTCTTCACCTACTCGACGTCACCACTATGTATCATACCATGTGACTTTGAATATCAGAATTAGTTTATTGAATCTACACCACATTGAGAAATCCTCACATATGTTGATGAACTACCACATGAAATTTATTGTTCAAACTGTCAACTTCTTTCCATTACTTTCTAAAAAATATAACAAAAGTGATGAAATCATATATAATATAACGTAACTAAGCTTTCGAGAATAAAGAATGAAGAAAAGGCAGAAATGGAGAATGGTGTTAACGGATGTGAAAATTGAAAAGAAAGAGAGAAAGTGAAAGTGGGTGTGGAGGCTTGCGTATGAGAAAAAGAGTGAAAGTGAAAGAAGATTAGGGTTTTAAAAAATAAAAAATAAAATGGATAAAAGTAAAAGTAAAAATGGTAGGATTGGAATTTAGAAAAAATTGGGGAGGTGGAGGGAGAAGATGGGGTGGTGGAAGGAGTAACACATAATATTTAGTTTAAACAAACTCAAATTGAATTAATTTAGTCCAATAAAAAATGTTAAGTTGGACTTAACTTTCTTGTCATATTACAAATAGTAAAAATTAAATAAAATTCAATTTATAATTAATATAAATTATTTAAAATCATTTTATAATTTAAAATATTTTAAAAATTCGTGTTATTTTGAATAAAAAGTGAATTAAAATATTATAATAAAATCAAATGCACTCTCCTAACTCTAATTCATTTCAAGGATTTGAAGCTTCCTTAATTATAATAATTTGGTAAGTCAATAATAAGAGAATATTTATTTAGGAGTAAGTTGAAGTTCATGAGTCAAATTATACCTCTAAATATAATATTTAAAAAAAATATAAATATGTAATTAAACATGCAGTAAAGGTCGTGATTGAATATTGATTTCATAAAAACACTGGAAGGACTTTTTTTTTTCTATCTCTTTCTTTGATTTATAGAAAAAACTTACTTATTCACAGGAATAAGCGACCGTAATTTTAAAATTTATAGAAAACAAAACTAATAGAAAGAATGATCTTTAAATTCAATAAATCTCCAAAAATTAGAAACATAGTCCATGAACAATTGTATCCTTTGGTCTCTGTAAGAATATTGCAAGGTCTTCTCCACTCTCTCCCTTCTTATCCTTCTTGTTCATTTTCTGATCTGTTCTTTCTACATGAAGTGTTTTTGTAAACACAACAATTATTTCAGATTGTGTTTTGACATTAATCAAGGTTAGTAGTTAATCAAGGTTTAGGGTTAGGGTTTATGGTTTATGAGTTTAGGATTTATGGGTTTATGGTTTAGGGTTAGGGTTTAGAGTTTAGGGTTTGAGTTTGGGGTTTAGGTTTTGAGTTTAGGGCTATGTGAAGATATTGTTATTGTTAGACATACATATGTGAAGATATTGGCTTTCTAACATTACTAATCTAATCCTGAAACATGCATATGCAATAGTAATAGCTACTTATGTCTTATAAAACAAAACAGACACTTAATCCTCTATGAAAGTTTGAAAACTTGCAAGATTTGAATTTTTGATCTTATACGGAATTGTAAAAGATTATGGATAAGTAAGAGAAGAAAGGAAGTGAGAAAACATAGCCCATGAACACTTGTGACAGCATTGATCCTTTAGTCTCTGTAAGAATATTGCAAAGGCCTTCTTGTTTCTCTCCCCTTGCTATCCTTCTTGTTCATTTTCTCCTCTGTTATTTCTACATGACAAGCTTTTCTAAACCCAACAATTAATTCAGGTTGAGTTTTGACATTAATTAAGGTCAGTAGTAATTTACTAATAAAATGACAATAAATATCTATATGCTTAAACTACTTAAGGAAGATATTGGAAACTAAGAAAATAAAAAATTTATTATCATAAAAGAGCATAAATATATCAGCAAAAACTTTAAAGTTGAGCATTTAATACATATATATTACTTCTCAAGCTATTGATGATAAAATCATAATATTTATATTCAGTTGAACATTTGACATAATGCCATTTGCTAAATTTCTAAGAATACATATAGTTATCAAGGAAGACACAAAAACCAATTGTAGACCTTCTAGTGTCCAAACAATTACTTTAGTTTGCATCAGTATACACTCACATCTGAAAACAGTTGTTTTGCAAAACAAAAAGCCTTTAATTCAAATAATGACTATAACTTCAACAGAACTTGATCAAGAAAGAAAAAGAATTTAATAAAGAAAATAAATAAACAAGAGAATAAAGAAAAAAAAAACGTCACTTCAAAAAAAAAAGGTTTGACCTTTGAAGAATTCTGAAATCAAGGGAACATATTAATTCCTACCTGAAAAATAGACCATTTTCCTTCAAAGAGTTGAAAATTCCTTCAATCATCTTGAATTCAATTTCACGCTTAATATCAGTAGGAAGAGTTTCCAATTCTTTCTCATAACAATCTACAATTCCTTTAGCATTGAATTTTACCCCAAATGTTATATTTTGCTGTCCAATCTGTTCAGGTAATGTAACAATAACAAATATAGTTCAAGTCAAATACATTAGGTAAGAAAATACTTCAAATAATGTCAATTTTAGTTCGGATAACAGTAATATAAAACATACAGTGGGACTAATTTGTAAAGGTTGCAACTCAGGAGTAAATTAGGTAAAACCGTGGTTGTCCGTGCAATAATCTTATAAAAAGTTTGACTCTTTTTATAAAAAGTTGGCCAATACAAATAAATTTCAACAAGAACATAAAGAGATATTCTAATTACATCTCCAAATTAATAAAGAATCAAGAATTTTTCATTCAGAAAATAAAAGCAAGCCTAAAACAACCCTAGCACCTTATTTGAGATTCAGCGGGAAACAAACAGCCAAAAAAATGCCATATAGAAGAAAAAGCGAGAGTACCTTGAAACCCAGAAAGGAAGGTTCGATAGACTCTGTGCTGTTGAGGATCAAGGGTTGGAAACGAGAAGAAGCAGTAGCAGATAGAAGGTGAGAGGAAGAGGGGAGAGACATGTGTGCGTAGTTGAAAGATGAAAATTTGAAACCAAATCTGAATACCCCCTTTGGAAAGGGGATTGCAATTCAACAAGTGGGTTTTGCTGTAGTGTCAACTACGATAATTGAAGCATAGTGGAGTAACCATACAAGGAACATTTCTAGGTCTGTTCTTCTGAAACTAAAAACTAGAGATAACATTCATGCTGGTATTTAGAAAAAATAACTTTTAGAAAAGTGTGAAAAAGATTAAAAATATGTAAAACAATTTTGATTTTTATTAATTTATACTTTATTAACTGGTTTATTGTGTACAGTATTGTTCTTTGAGTTCAATTATACATCGACGGCGGCACCCTCTGTAGATAAATTACAAGCTTTCAGCACTTTTTTTAAACGTCAATTTTACCCTTACTATTTTATAACGCATTCAAACCCTAAAAACATATATTGTTGAGCTGCATGTGCTATCTTAATTTGGGAGCATCTTTCATCATTTAATCAATTTTAGTTAATTAAATTAAATTTTTTTTTGTTTTAATTATATATATTTCATATAAAATTTTTAACATATTTAGACTTAGGAAAAATAGTAATTTTACTTATTTTAAAAAATAAAGTTATAAACTTTATTACTTTTATTAATTTAATTTAATAAAAATAAGATTATTAAAATTCTGCATCATTTTTATATGTTATAAATGAAAAAAATTACAAAATAAATAATTCCTTATGGAGATACAGAAAACTAGAAAATTATGAACAAAAGAAATGAATTAATTAAAAGAGTTAATTATATCTTTGGAGAAATTAAAATTTATTTTTAAGGATTTGAATAAATTGTTAAATACAATTAATATCATCATTTTGTTAATATATTTTGTAACGATAATAAATTTATAAACTTATTTAGTAATAAATATAAAAAATCAAATATTGTTTTGAAGTAGTTTTAGTGAGTTTATAATAAAATAAACTAATTAACTTAACTGTATATGCTTAAACTACTTATTAAAGAAGATATTGGAAACTAAGAGAATAAAAAATGTATTATCATAAAAGAGCATAATAAATATATCAACAAAAAATTTAAAGTTGAGCATTTAATACGTATATATTACTTCTCAAGCTATTGAGAATAAATTAATAATATTTTGATTGAGTTGAATATTTGACATAATGCCCCATTTGATAAATTTCTAAGAATACGGATAGTTCTCAAGAAAGACACGAAAACAAATTGTAGACCTTTTAGTGATCAAACAATTACCTTCGTTTGCATTAGTATACAGTCACATCTGAGAACAGTTGTTTTGCAAAACAAAAAGACTTTAATTCAAATAATGACTATAACTTCAACAGAACAACATAATTCATGATGCGTGTACATAAACAAGTAAAGTAATCAGTGAAGAACCAGATACGTGTGTGAATAACAGATAAACCATGATGCGGCAATGTGGATGAAAATTTACAAAATCATATAAATTCACTGAATAAAAAATCTTGTAAAAAAGTATTACACACGGACTGATTTTATATACATCACGAACTTAGCTAACTCATGAGAAACTTAATAAACTCTAGTACTAGGAACCCCCCCAATTTTAGTTAGTTCAAATCCAACAATTATGAAAGAAAATAAAATATTCATCTTATTTATTAACATTTTATAATAGTTCTTTATTAAAATTATTAATTCATTTTTTCTAATTATTTATTTAAACACAATAAAATGAAACACTGTTTTTCCACAACATAATGCAATTAATGACAAATAAATTTATTGTCGTAAATAGTATTTGAGTTCATCTCAGCTTTGATCAACAATTTTTACATTCACAAGATACAGATATATAAATACAAATACTGTTCGATTTTTTTACCTTGAGTATGAGTAGAGTTGGACATACCTAACTAAATAATACTAAACAGTAGTTAATTGTAATTTTAATAAACTAAAAATTACTGAACTATTATTTGTTTAATTTTAAAAAATTGAACTTATATCAATTAACTAATTCACTAATAACTGAACTACTTAATGGACTTTATCAAGGTAAAACGGTGTTTGCTTTTGTTAAAAGAATAATACTTTCTTGGAAGTGTTGAGTTTGTTGGTTAGAAGAACTTATTACAACATTTCTTGTTTTTCTGTTCAAATTTTCTAAGTAGTTTTTATTGCAAATATTTTATTTTGAGTTAAATATTATTCTTTGTTTTTGTCTTTTACTAAAAATTATATATTTTTATACTTTATATAAATCATATAAATTATTTATGAGATTAAATGATAAAAATAAAATATCTCTTCAATATAATAAAATAAAATAAAAATTATGAAATTAAATAATAGATAATTGATAGTGATTAAATAATCAAATATTGAACAATTTATATTCTTATATTAAAAACCTAACTGATTTGGAACCCATATCTATTAAGAAAATAAAGCATGAAAAATCTAAGATTATAGATAAAAATTAGATTGCGAGTAATAATTCAAAATTATAATTATTGAGACTAAATAAAATATGCAATACAAATAAAATGTTATATTTCTTTATATATTTATATATATAATACAATTTATAATTTATACATAATTTATACATAATAATAATCTTGAACACATATTTATAGATAATAAAAAAAGTATTAAGTATTCATATTTTATAGGTACTTGAACTTTCTCTGGTTCAAAGTTTAAGAATAATTGGAGACGAGAGAGTTACAGAAAAACCATCCATATACTTCTGAAACAGTTAACTAAACTTAAAATCATTTGAGTTCAGTTAACTACAAAATAGTATATTTAATTTTTAGTAAAAATTTATTATTTTTTTTAAGTATAATATAGTATAATTATAGTTTAATATAGATAAATTATTTTCCCAACCCTACGTATGAGATATAAATAAAAATGTGCCATCTCTCATATCCAGTATCTTTCCACGTATATGTTTTCATTTTAATTACTAAAACATATTTTATTTAATAAGTAATTTAAAAAGTTTATATTAACTTTTATTTATTTTACAACTTATCTAATATTTTCTATATTTGTTAGACTTTTACCTAAATATCATTTTATATTTATATAATTATAAAATTTTAATATTTAATATTATAGTGAAGAAAGCAAATATCTCATTAAATATTTAATGATGTAAATTTTTTACTGATTTTTGTTGTTTATAAAAAATATTTAATTAATATTTTTATATAAAATGTTATTTATATCTATCTCAATGTAGGTGAAAAATTTATTTAATAAATTTGTGAGCATAATTTCCTGAGTTGTTGCAGAATATCCAAAACCTACTTTATTACTAAGAGACGATAACAATGTGTTTATACCTAGAAATAAGAATAAAGTAAAAATACAACGGATGACATTTGAAAACATAGTTATACCTTTTACAAAAGCATATACAATTATATATCTTGCACTTGATTTCTTCTTGATGAGCTACCACGTTTTTTAGTGTTGTGAAAACGGGTAATCTGACCTAGTCTACCATGGATTGGTCACTTAGTAAGTTAACCCAACCTGACTCACTTATTAGTGAGCCAAAAAAATTTGAACTCGGTCCAACCTACCACGGATTGGTGGGTTAAACGAGTTGGCTCACTCGCTTACTTAATTACATGCTTTTTTTCTCAAATATAAAAATAATTACAATTTTTTGTAATTTGAATATAAATAAATTTCACTTTAAAATTATGTTAAACTTCAAAAAGACAAATCAAAATAAAAAAAAAAGTACCATAAATCCAATAACGGAAAAATAAACACAAGACAAACAAATAAGTTTATAAAATTGATCATTTTTGTGTCACTTATCCATTTATAATATTAGACTCTTGAATGGATAAATCTATAATATTTTTCTTTCTTGAAACATCTTTTTCTTTATCCTTATCTACAACACAATAAAAAAGATGTTAACTAATAATATTGAAACATAAAGTAATAAATAATTAAATTAAAATAGGTGAGTTGGTAAGGTAACACAACTCAACATTGGTTCAATCCGGGTGAGTCAAGTTCTAAGTGAGCTGAGTTAAAAATTGGTCCGTGTAAAAAAATAACATTTTTTTCAAATTTAACTCAATTCAAACTTGTGATAGACTAAATTGACTCACGAATTTAAATTCATTTTGACAGCACTAACTCAAACCAATTTCTCAAACCAATTTCTTAATAGGATATGACATTAAGTCTCTCACTTTGTCGAGCACTAACTCAAACCAATTTCTTAATAGGATATGACATTAAGTCTCTCACTTTGTCCTTTAAACCCCTGATGATAGGCAGTTATAAAGAAATACTTATTTATTTTTATTCAATGAGAAATAAATCATAGTACTATTACAAAACTTAACTTTTGGTTTTATGTGATGGGTTGTTTAAAGGTGTTTTAATGAGTATTTATTGAAATTATAATTTGTATTTATATATTTTTATTTATTAGCGTTTAAACTATTGTTACACTAAGTTTCTTTCTTTGGATAAGTATTTAATGTATTTTGTTTTTCTATGTAATCTTATAATAAAACAATGGTTTTAAGGAGTATATAAGAAAATATGTTAAAATATAATAGAAAAGATCTAAAATTAGATAAGCTCATCGGTGATTTAATTGTTTGACAAAAATAGATAATAAGTTAGCTAGTATATGATAAGTTTTTAGTTTATAAGATTTAGGTTGATAATCCAAGTTATTGAATATGTTTGGTAAACTAAACTACTTGTTGGAAAATGTAAAATGATATGTATGTACACATAAATTTAATTAATAAATGAATTTTGGGTTTTTTAGACGAAAAAATTTATATGTAACTATAGATTTTTCTTTAAAGTATTTAAATTCTAATTAAACTTTAAGTAGTTTTTACAAGTTAGGTTTTTTTATCTAAACAAGTAATTTTATTTAAATAGGTCTAACAATATATATTAAATAAGTGTGTCGATATATGAAATAGATGAGTCAATAATATACATTAGACGAGTATTTTCATATACTGATTAGAATAATATAAAGAAACAAAAATTAAATGAGCCTAATAATACACATTAGATAAGTCTAATAACACATATTAGACAAATTTTGTCAATACACTAATTAGACAAGTAGAATAATACACATTAGACTAGTTTTTTCATGCATATTAATTTGTATTTTTAGCAAGTTTAATTCACACATTTATGTATGTCTTAAATATTTTTAGAAAGTTGACTCTATTTTTTTTCACATGTTTTATCCTTTGTATTTTTATAAATATATTACTTTTTAAACTTATAAATAATTGATCTTATTAAAAGTTAATTATAAACTTAAAAATAATTATTATTATTTTTTTCTAAATCTCTTTCAATAAACAATAGACAAATATGGCACAGGTTTAAAACTAATATTTAATAAAAACATATAACTGTCAAAATTCAATTGAAAAGTTGAAAAGTTTTAAATTTTTTTGATAACTTGATGTCAAAATTTAATAGAAACTTAATCAATAGTTTTCAAATTTATGAAGGATTCAAAACATAATTATGAATAATTTAATAATAATTGTTTATTTTTTAACAATAAAACATTACATTAATGTAGAGTTCCGAAGAAATATTCATTAAAACTTTTAAGTTAATTTTTCACATCCATTTTTTTATTAATATTTTTTTATTAAAATACATATGAATTCTATTTTCCTTATTATTTCTTTAGACAAAAATAAATAAAACTTGAACTTCTCGAAAATAATTAAATTTGACTTGATTTTGATAGTTGAGACTTTTATAGGCAATATACATATTCTCCCATTCTCATACCTCCTCCTAGTATTCTTTCTCAGCCTCATAAATATCTCAATTTAAATTTACACTACAAAAATCTGTATTTTTACCGGGGGTTCTTTTAAGTATTACCGGCGGTTTTAACCCCCGCAAATCATGTTTCCTGCGGTTGGAAAAACCGACGGGAAAACGTCCGTCGCCAAGAAGGTACCGTCGGTTCTGGAAAAAACCGCCAGTATTAGCGGGGGTTTTCAGAAACTGCCGGAATTTCCAGGGGTTTTGTAGAAACCGCCGGAATTTTCAGGGGTTTTGTAGAAATCGCCGGAATTAGTGGGGGATTTATGAAAACCGCCGGGAATGGCGGGGTCTACCCAAAAACCGCCGGAACTAGCTGGGGTTATCTCAAAACCGCCGCTAATGTTGATGGTTTAGTTTACCGGGGTTTTAAAACCGCCGGGATTTTGTATAGTTCAAATTTTTTTATTGTAGTAAATTAGATTATAATAAAAATGGTTTTATTGACAGAACAAACAATAAATTAATATGAACTAAAATTTAATAATATTGTATAAAATAAACTACATTGTTCAACCTAATATCATTCATACAACTAATTGTTCATACATAAAAATTAAAAAGAAAGATTTTCATTACATATGTTCAATATAGATGTTCAATATAGATGTTCAATACTAAAAGTATGACTCATAAAAGTATTCAATAACTATCTAATTTTTTTCTTCATTACATCCATTGTTTGGCCCACTCCCTTGATCAGATACCTATAATATAACATAATAGTTAGTCAATAATATATTTAATAAAAAAATCATACAAATAAATTTAACAATTATTACCGATGATCTTTGAAATACTGCAAACTGTGAAGGCAATGGACCTTGATGATTTTGCAACAAAAGTGTCATGATTGCCTTCATTTCATTGACTTGTGATGTCAATGAAGATACCTATAACAGAAAAATTTATTTAAAAAGTTAGAAATATGACATCTAACATGTTAATCTTAAAAGGAACAAACCAAGTAAGTATTCATTAACCTGAGATTCTAATTTAACATTAGAAGAAGTCAATGAAGATACCTATAACAGAAAAATTTATTTAAAAAGTGAGAAATATGATACCTAACATGTTAATTTTAAAAGGAACAAACCAAATAAATATTTAAATATTCATTAACCTGAGATTGTAATTCAACATTAGAAGGAGTAGATGAAGATGATCCAATATGAGAACGAGCATGGACTCCAAAGACTTTAGATGGGCAAGGACCCAAACCTAGACCGCGAACACGTCCACAATGCTCTTGGCTTCCTAAAACATGAGCCAATGAATCTATATTTTTTGGTTGTTGACATATATAGCTGTTATATTGTTGTAGAAGTCAAAGGAGCTGAAGTCGAAAGATTAGAAGTACTAAAATAGTAAGCACTAAAATGAACAACAACTAAAATAACACCAATTTTTGCAAGAGGTGTGTTAATCACAAAGTCACCTTATGAAACAATATGCTGAAATACAACAATTATAGGAAATACTAAAAAGATTGGAACTTACACCAATTTCCCTTGCCTCATCATTGACAAAAGCTCCATTGGTTGTCTTATGAGTAGCTATCCAAACTTCTCCTCTGCTAACTTTGTGCCCACACTCTTTTTCCTATGAAAAATAACAAATGCTTATTAGGTATGTTATAAATATTATGAGAAATAGAAAATTGAAGATAAATAACTTTTCACCATTTCTTCTCTCTTCCTTGCAATGCTCTTGGATCCCCCTGTGTGAGCAAGAGTTTGTTTGGTCCTATTGTGTTTATTTTTTAGGGCAATCTCCTAACATTGTGATAAGAAAAGTTATTAAATCATAACAAAATTTTATGAAAAGAGATATAGGTTTTACCTTTGTTCTTTCATCAAGTCTATAGTCAACAAAAGAAGCCCAATGATCTCTATCTATGCCTTCTGGAGCCATGGCAATCAATTCATCTCTAGTACGGGTGTCGTCATCTCTTTGTTGCCACAATTCTTGGCGACAATCCCTCCATTTATGATTAAGCGCTTTCAAGATGTAATTGATTTGAATATCGGAATTCACTACAAAGTTTGCCTTCAAAACATATATTAATAAAACAATTAACAACAATTACCCAATAAATAAATTTTGGATGCCTTCTTTGTAATGGTATTTTGAATTTACATTACTTACTTGAATTGTATTTTGAACTATGTCTTCTTTGTAATTTTTAGGAATATTCTTCCAAGTAGAATAACAAATAGGGAATACCTTGAAGTTTCTAGCGATACTTCCCAAGAATCGATTCAATAATGCGCCACCATCTCCAATTGGTTGATATTCCTCATTCCAATGTACAATAATCCTTTCATTTTGAGGCAAATTCCAAACATCATTTGTTTTTAAGTGTTTGGTAGTCATCTTACATTGGTCATCTGTGAAGAAAGAAAATTTGTTATTCTTATGTCAAACAACATCAACAGTAACTATTCATATAAGTAACATAATGAAAGCATTAATATGTTGAACTTGTGTCTTACCAATAACATCAACCAACCATGCTCCCTTGTGTGTTGGTGGCCTTTTTTGTTCAACTTCCAACAAAGTATCCTGATTTTCATCTTGTTCATGTTCATCTTGTACATGAGAATTTCCTCCTACTTGAAGTGGTGAATGAAGAGCATCTTCATTTGAGGGCTACACAAAGGTAATTCTTTTAGATGGAAGCAGAGACATTATTGTTTTATGATTATAATAAAAGTTGGGGGGGTGTGTGAGAATAAAGTGTTGTCACATTATATTTGTAGTAGATTTTATTCCCATAGAAAACAATGGATGCTTGTCTGATTTCTTTAGTAGTATCCTGTTGTATATGATCTATGTTAATTGATTGTGGTGTTCGGCCAAATTTTAGATTTCTAGACAGACTAGTCAATTCATTAGAGGAAAAGAAACATCATGAAGTCAAGTTGAGAGAAGGGTTGAAGGACTTGGCTGCTAAACGGATGGAACTGCAAAATTCTCTATCTTCTTCATGGTCCAAGCAAGTAAGTTCTACCTATGTGTTGCTTGTTATTTATGAGGGGGGTAGAGTTTGTAGTGTTCAACTGATTTTCAAATTTGTAGTATAATAACTACCTTTTCTCTCTCTCTATCCCTTGTGTTCCTGTTTTTGTTGCAGAAGAAGTGAAATTTAATCCCTACACTAGCTTATTACCACGTACACTTTATTGTGGTAAATAGTAACAAATTCATATATCTATTTTAGCTACCTGGTTGTGTTAAGGATAGTCAATTCACTATTCTAATATTTTTTTTAATCTCCGAGATGTGTATAAAATAATTTCCTTTTAGGTTATAATATTTGAATATGCCGTTTCAAAAAACTTTGAAACATTCAGGTCCCAGTAAAAGATAAAATAATATAAACAGAATAGAGAAATCAGACCACGGCTTCTGTCCTCTGGCAGGATTCTCATCTACTATTAATTTACATTATGTGCTACAAGAACAGAACAAGGTCAAATTTCCATTTTTCACTTTTAGTTTTTCTTCTACTTGGAGATAGAGATCTGCAAATAGCTTCAGTCTCTCCAATTGTTTTACCTTTTTGGGTAAAACAAAATGGGGCTGGGAGGTTCCAAATTTATACTATAAATGGCTTCTGGAGGTGAAATATATTAGAAAGTGAAATATTGAAGTAAATTCATAAGGTTACAAGTTTAGTTGTTATTATAGTTATTATAAAGAAAATCACATATTCTTTCACTTGATGAACAAATCAAATGTAAATGTGTATTGGTACTTTAACAAAGATTGAAACAAAAGTTAAAATAAATTAAATCAATTAGAATGGATAACAAAAAGACTGGAAGCATGCAGTATATATTTTTATCAATATTTTGAGGAAGCAGGGGATCCATATGTTAGTGATATAAATTAATTATTGAAGGAAACAAAACACTTACATCAACTTGAACTGATGAATGAAAAACAAATGCATCTGGGGACTGAATAGGTGCAGGAGTCCATGCTGATTGAAAAACAAATGCATTTGGGGACTGACATTTCTTAAAATTGCATTTCTGACATGGACATACTATCTTTCCCCTAACACCACTATTAGTGAATGCGAAGTCCAAGAAGGTATTCAATCCTCTCATATATTGATTTGTATTTCGAGGCATGTCTATCCATGATCTATCCATTACAACGACCTCTGTTCATGCCAAGAGGATTGGAAGGTTAGAATAAGTGACGATATTCAATGAAATACACTACATAAGATGAATTTACTAAACTTTGAGAACTAATCCAAGGAAAATCATTTACAATCGACTTTCCTTTTATGGGGAAAGTCAACTCACAATCCCTTAGATCAAGAGATTTATTTCAGGAGCTAATTTCATAATTAGCTACTTTATTAGGATTGATTCTGTTTTACTCTTTATCTACATAAATCATAATATAAACTCTTGACAAACTACCAACTTGTCATTCCAATTTCTTAACAACATTTGAAGAAGTAACTTCAGATTTTAAGGAAAGAATATTACCACTTGAGAATTTTTTAGCAGAACAGTCTCCAAATCTTGTAACACAGCTAATAGGACTCCCTGGTACACAAGAAGTGAATAAAAAAATGTTATATGACAGGGACAATCATTTTGACATTATATGTAAACAACCTAAATGTAATTTACAATTTATGGATTTGGTTTTAGATAACAGTGAGGAGACCCTAAAGTTGTGTATTGAATCAAATGCATAATTGCCTGCATAATAAAATTGGTGTGTCTATGATGAAGTACCAATGAAGTACAAACTGATGCCGTTTTAATAATTTTTTCTTTACTCCTTTCTTGTATATGATGAAGTCATGAATTTGCTTCTGCATCATACACAGTATTGCAAAATAAAATAGTTACTAATTAATTGCACAAGTAAAGAAAAATTTATTTCACACATTTACTGTAAGGAGTTTAGGGTTAAAAATAGACAATATTTCTCTTACTAGTTAGGGAAATTCTAATATCATTCTGACCAACTTCACCGTTTATTTTGATCATATATAGAACACTCTAAACTTTTACAACTATATTACCCATATATAGAACATTATTAATTTTTTCAACTTAATTTTAATATAAAAATTAATAATCTTAGATATATTCCAATTTAAAATAATTATTAAATCTAGTATCTAAGTGTGTATATATATATATATATATATATATATATATATATATATATATATATATATATATATATATATATATATATATATATATATATATATATCAGTTCATATATAACTCAATAATAGTGTGGATGACTTTTATACTGGGATATCATTTTGATTGAATTCTTTTTCTCTATATGCTCGCTTCATTAGTTGTAACATCATGCATAGACTTATTTCGTTTTTCTAAAAACAATGTCATTTATTTCTCCTAATCATGCAAAGTTATAGATACAAGCCAGTTGAACAGTTCCTTTCTGAACAATTTACCTCTAACACTTAAAATTAGACTACTAGTAACTTGTGTAATAATAAACTGTTGATTTTGACACACACCCAAAACACTATCTTAAGCAACAACAATAATATTAATAATATAAAAATTTCTTATAACAATGTAAATAAAAATTTCTTAACAATCGTGCCTCATAAGAAACACTGATGCTAGTAGAACCTGGTTGGCGCAGAGTAATAGAAGAAACAGTTCCAGTTCTAGTTAAGCTGCACAAAGCACTTGGCCTCTGCTGTGAAAATGAAAATAACTTTGCTACAATGTCCTGAAACACAGAAAGTATACAATCAAGTAACATTTAAATTTAAATTAATGCACAATTATAAATAAAATATTAATAAAAGATAGAAACTACAAATGTAGGACAACTGCAGCAAAAAAGTGAAACTCTGTGTGAACTGGTACAACAAAAACTTAGTAGAACCTACAAAGGCAACACCAATAAAAAAATGTTAGAAACAACAAGAATTTGTCAGACAAAAGCTTAGTTAGTAACACTAATTTGTAAAATAAAATTCAAAACTAAAGTAGATTAAACTAACTCCTACTTATAGCAAAAAGTAATCACACAAATCAAACTACTACAAGAAACATCTTAATAAAATCATTTAATAGAAATTACTAAAATCTAAACCTACCAATTACAAAGGTTAAAAACTATTTAAACTACTTCAGTAAGACAGAAAACAGATTTAAAACTACTTATGACTATCTAAAATATAAAGAAAACTAGACACATGAAGACTTAATTATAATTTAAAATAACATCAGAAAGCAAGCTATGAAGAAGCATTAGCTAAGCATCGAAATAGGTTCAAAGCATAGAAGAAGAAGTTACATAAGTGGAAGGTGAATCTTGAATTTCTAATGTAGCCTCTTTGTGAAATTAACATTAATAGTAACATTAACATAGTTAGGAATCTCTACCTTCCAAGTTCTAACATATCTAAATCTTTTAGAAATTAACCTCTGCTTCAACCAACAAAAAGATGATATACTTTTAAGATAAAAACTAAAAGAATTTCAAAACAATAATTCATAGAGTAAATTAATTCAAAAATAGAAAAAAGAAATTAACTTTTTATCACTAATAGTGCATATTCTGATTGAAAAACAAATCATTTGGGGACTGAATATGAGTAACAGTGCATATGAATTTGTTGTCCTGTCTTCATTCTATTCTGGTGTTTGTGCAGGTTAAGTCCAGAATGATGGGAGATTCTAGTTACAAGAACACCCTTGATTGTTTTGTCAAAACATTAAAGAATGATGTAAGTTGCTTTCCACAGTTTACTTTTCCACTTCTACTTATCTGACATATATTAAGTTATTCTCATTTCTTATCCTAGCTTATATGCTCTCAAACCTCATGTATTATATTCTCTCCTTCTCTCTAGTACTTGGGGGGCTATGATGCATGGATAAACGTTATATATATGATTGTAATTGTTTGAATTCAAACTGAAATCACATGTATTAAACATTCTCAAAAAGAAAATATTATAAATCATTGTCATGGAAAAAATATTAATTCTTTATAAAATAGATGGCGCATTGATAAGGATTAGCAAAAGATCCTGAAATATCGGATATGGGTTTGTATTGGATACATGTACATGACGCAAATTGAAATCTCGTTAGATCATAATCATAGTTGGGAAGTATCTGGTGTTTTAGCCTTAAATATGGTCAAACAAGGAGTTGTATTATACTTGTGTATCCTTCAGAAAATCTGATATGGCTATGAAATCTGATGTTTTTTTGCAGGGACCACTGGCCTTTTATAAAGGTTTCCTTCCAAATTTTGGACGGCTAGGATCTTGGAATGTGATCGTGTTTCTAACCTTAGAACAGGTATAACTTTCTTTCTAATTTTCTTTTCTAGAAGTGTTACTAACTGAGTTAAGCATGTTCTTACATGCACTCCCAAGATTCAGTTTATCTTCTAAGTTCCAACTGCTGAATTTGTGTATACTTTTGCTCACATATCTTTTTTCTGTGACAGACTAAAAATTTCGTCAAAAGCTTAGAGTCATCTTGAGCTGAGTTCCCTACAATTTTCTGAGAGGGCTTGTCACAACTGCAAATGCAGTGAAAATTTTAGAAATAAAGCTTTCTCTTCATTCTGCAAACTGAAGGAATGTGGTAAAGCATTTTTTTATGGGAGAAATTTTTCTTTTTATTTTTGATAATAAGTGAGGATATGTTATTCATATATGCTGATAACTTTTAGCTCTTTATGATATATTCTTAAGGATTTCATGGGCAGTTTCTTTTCAATCCTCGTTTAATCTATTATGAACATGATTGAACATGACATACCTTTTTGTTTCAAATTCAGTGGGGTTCAAGCCTCAGTTCCAATATTTCATCCATTGATAATCTTAAACACAATATAGCCCTTGATTGATTTTTGTATTAAACACATGTGGTAAATAACCCCCCTTAAAATTAATTATTTTTGTAGTGTTAGAGATATAATCCAAAATTGGGCGTCAATCCAACAGGTTAAGCACTTGGTTGAATTGGACAGTTGATTCTTACATGATATCAAAGAATCTGGCTAGGATGAAGTGACCAATATATCCTTGCAAATCTGAGTATGTATAATTAAACTAATTTTCAGAACTAAGTGGAATTTACATTAACCACACAATTCAGGCCAAGAGGCAATATATGAAGATTAATTATTTAATGTGAACAATGCATGACTCACCTTATCAAAGTTACAGATTCTCTAATTTACAAGACCAATTCACTAAAACGAGGTACAGGAAAACAACAAACGGGAATAACTTGCTTCATTATAGAAGAAAAAGAACTATATTTCTTTTCATACTATTCCTTAGAGAAAATCAATTAGGAAACCAACTCGCACATCAAGACAGAACATCATGTTGAAAATTGCAATAAGAAACAAAAAAATCATTTTTCCTGCAAAACATTTATGCAAATATGAGTTTGATAATCAGTACTGCAATAAATATAAATAATAATGCTACCAAGAAAATCTATGACTAAAATTTGGAAATGATGACTTCCAAATCATGGTTATGCAGATCCAAGCCACACAAAGCATAGTTAGTATGTGCACTAAGTGAAGCAAGATACATGTTTAAAGGAGCATACAATTCAAGCAAATTAGCCAGTATTCTTCTAGCTAAATACAAGATTCAAATTCACAATCATTCAGAATTAAAACATGAATCTGATCTCAAACAGATACCAACAACAATGATACAACTCCAGTACACATAAAAAAAGATAGAAATTAAAATACACACAATTTTGAACCATACAGTATAACCTTAACATTGTCACACGAAAGCAGATCAAGTTATGAGAGCATTAAGTTAACAAGGAATACGTTTCATAGTCAATTGCATACTATCCTAACAATGTCTCAGATTTAAGCCTAACTAACTAAGCTCGGTTTGTCGATAATATATTTTATCATCCCATATTAACACTAGCTTGGAATCAATCAAAACCAGCAGCTCCTTACTGGATAAAATAGAGATAGTGCTTGAATAAGTGGGTTTTTAGCTCCTCGTTTTCAAGTAGGCAATCATATCACCTCACTTCCTCAAACTACAGTAAATTTTGTGGTAGTATAAAGAAAAACAAAAAACAAAACAAAACTAAGCAAAATGAGAAAGTCCCTCAGAACCAAAACAAATTAATTGGGTTTTCTTAAAACTTTTGAAGTGTAACAAGATCCATGAGGAAAATCTTCTTCTGCTTCCAACAGTGCAGACATGGTTCCAAAAGGCTTCCTCGTTGTCTGTTTTGGAACAGAGCTCAAGAGATTCATCATTCTCACCCCTTGCCTTGCCTCGCCTCTCACCTCCTCATACTTCACACCCTTCTCATACATTAATATTCTTAGTAAACACAAGACTAATCAGAAACCTAAAACGTGCTTTTCTACCGTTTCAATTCCGAGAGTAATCATAAGTTCAAAGGCATAGAGTGAAAATGAACGGAAAGAAAAACGAATCAACGAATGGAATGAAAATGAAGTGACCTACGCAGATGCGAGGAATTTCGAGAGCGAACACGACCTACGTAGCCACAACGCCTCGACAACGAACACAACACAGGGGAAGACCAACAAGAAGATGGTGCGGGGCTTGGAGGAAAATGATTATGGTGAACTTTTTGGAGGAAAATGTATGAAGGCAAAAATGAATTGAGAGAGATAATTAGGGTTTAGGGAAAATTAGAAGCAGAAATGAAGTCCTATTCAGTGTTAGATAGCAAGTGTCGTGAAGTATTAGGGGAAGGGAACACGTGATCTTGTTGGAAAATTATTTAAAAAGAAAAACAATTTAGGGACGGTTTCTATTAATAACCGCCAGAAATTTTCCGGGGTTTTTAAAACCGCCGAAAAATAACCCCTTCTAAAATTCATTATTTTTGTAGTGTTATTATAACACCTTTATAATTTAGTGGATAATCTAAAATACCTATATTAACTTTTATTTATTGCCTAACTTATCTCAAAGTTACATATATTTAATATTTTTTTACTCTTTTCTATAATTATTATTTGATATTTGTATAATTATAATTTATTTTTTTATATTTAATATTCACAAGAAAAAATGAATATCTCTTTAACATTGGATATTTGATAATATCAAATTTTTTTCCATTTATGATGGGGATGGACAAATTATTTTTGTAAATTTATTTTTAGTTCAGAGATATCTTTATATTATTTTCTCAGCCAAAATGTGCCTAATTTTAAAAAGTCAGAGTTACCAAATTAAAATCAAATAACACACTTTTGAGATTCCAGTCATAATTTCTCACACTCCTTGTCTTTATAAATTCAGCAGCAAGAGAAGTACAATTTACTTTGCCAAAGATGGTTATCAGCCCCAAATCAAAAGCCCTTTGCTTTGCCCTAAGTCTCTTAGGAACCCTTGATTTCATAATCTTCTCTCAAGCCACTACTGATTTTCTCATTCACCGGGATTCCCCTTTATCTCCCTTCTATGACCCTTCAATCACCCACTTTGATCGCTTGCACAATGCTTTCCAACGCTCATTCAAACGCATCAACCATCTCAAAGCTGCTGCTGATAGCCTTAACCATGGTAGCAACCTACAGGCCCCTATGAAACCTGGTGGTGGAGAGTATCTCATGAAGATTTTCATCGGAACACCACCTGTTGAAGTAATTGGCATAGCTGACACAGGTAGTGACCTCATATGGACACAATGTTTGCCATGCAGACAATGCTACAATCAAACTATCCCTCTCTTTAACCCTAGTCGTTCCAAATCATACCAGACAATACCATGCCTACCTACACTTTGTAGCCAAATACTAGGTTTACCAAGAACACAATGTCCTGATAAGGAAACATGTGGTTACAGTTGTGCTTATGCAGATGGTTCTCATACTGCGGGAAACCTTGCTTTTGAAACAGTAACCATAGGCATCAGCAACCCAATTTCTCTTCCAAATGTTACATTTGGTTGTGCTCACGATACTGGTGGCATATTTGATGCGTCAGGATCAGGCATAATTGGCCTTGGTGGTGGCAACCTTTCACTGATTTCTCAATTGGGACCCTATTCATCTGGTGGGAAGAAATTCTCCTATTGTCTGATTCCCAATACAGTGATGAATGAGAACTCCACCAGCAAGATTAATTTTGGAAACGGTTCTTTGGTTTCTGGTCCTGGAGTCGTTACAACTCCTCTTAATAATCTTGGTGGCTTTTCAGTCACGTTGGAAGCCTTGAGTGTAGGGAAAGAGAGGATTGAATTTGCACCCAAGGGTAATGTTACCAAAGGAAATATGATGATTGATACTGGAACGACTTATACTCTTTTGCCCTCTGATGTTTATAATGGTTTGGTACATGCTTTAAGCAAAGTAATTAGGGCTAAAAGGGTGCGTGACCCTACCGGTACTTTTGACCATTGTTATGAAAGCAGTGACAAAAATATGAAACTCCCCATTATCACAGCACATTTTGAAGGAGGGGATGTGAATTTGCCGGCAGTGAATACATTCTCTATGGTGAAGAAGGATGTGATATGTTTAGCAATGGTTACACAGTACGAATTAGCTCTCTTAGGAAACTTGGCTCAGACCAATTTCTTAATAGGATATGACCTTGAGTCTCGCACTTTGTCCATTAAACCTACTGATTGTAGCAAGTTATAATTATGAAACACTAATTTATGTTTCTTCAATGAGAAATAAATCATAATGAATAGTATTATTACAAAACTAACGGTTGCTTTTATGTGCTGGGTTGTTTAAGTTTTTTTTAATGAGCATTTATTGAAACTAATTTGTATTTATTTTTATAATTAATTTTTTATTTATTATGGCTTAAACTATTGTTACATTGAAGTTTTTTTTATAACTTTTAATGTATGTGATTTTTCTATATAATCTTATAATAAAACATTAGTTTTAAGCAGTATAGGAAAATATGTTAAAATATAAATGAAAATAATTAAAATAATTAGATGAGTTATAAGTGATTTCAAGGGTTTGTTTGGCAAAGTTAGCTAATAAGCTAGTAGATGATAAGTTTCTAGTTTATATGGTTTAGGTTGATAATCAAAGTTATTGACAATGTTTGGTAAACTAAACTGATATAGAATAGGATAAATAACTACATAATTTTTATTAATAAATGAAATTTGGGTTTTTTTAGACGAAAAGATTATTAAACTTTAAGTATTGATGTTTACTTTTTACAAGTTATATCTGAACAAGTAATTTTATTTAGATGAATTGTGAAATAAATATCGATGAAAATTAAATTTTATTTATTTTTGAAATAAAAAAGTTATTTCTCAATTTGAACCATTCTTAGATTTAATTTATTTTTACAATTTTAATTTTGTATAACTTTAATTTATAATATTGAATATCTTTTTAATTTGGATTATATAAAAATTAAAAAGTATATAAAATTAGAAAAAAAGAACAATAAAGATAATGCAATAAAATCAAAAGATAGTAATAAAAAAAATTAAATATATTTATAGTCTCAAAACTTAAATATGAAACTAAAATTTGTCACTTTTGATATATTTTTATTTTTAAACTTTAAAAATAAATTGGTATAGTTCTCTTGAACCAACATTGCTATTTATTTTTTACCTATTAAATAATGTTTTCGATTGATTAAATTGAAATATATCAAATGTAAATAATTTAAATGTTAGTATGAAATATTATTTAATATGTCAATAAAGATTTTGTTTCAAATATTAAAATAAAGATCAATTTTAATTTTGTATTAATGTGGACGAAATACAAATATATTTAATCTAATAAGCCTAATTTATAAGTTACAAACTTCTAAAATAAAAATATATTTCAAAATATTTATTAAATATTTTATATTGGTCAAACTAACTAATAAATTTGTATAATAATAAGCTAATAACTAATTTATTAATTTTAACAAATGCACTAAAGTAATTTATAATTTGTAATCTAATCAAATTAATTATGTAGCTTGTAGTTTATAAACCAGTTAAAGTAGTTTATAAATTAAAAATGTAAAATAGTTATTTCAAGTTATTTATAAATAATTTCGTATTGGTCAAACTAGGCACAAGTTATTCAAATAATAACGGCTTTGTTAATCTTGTATAAGACGCTCAAAATAGTTTGTGATTGATAAAGAAGTTAAAGTATTTTCTAGCTGAAAAGCTAACTAAAGTAGCTTGTAACTATAAGTTTATAAAATAAGTTACTTATTACTTAATCAAGCACGTATTGATCGATAGATCAAAGTATTTTTGTAGTGAAATAAGTTATTAACTAACTTATTAGTAGTTGTAATTCATATTAAATGAGAAACTTGCTAATTTTATTATATATACATTATATTTTATTTAATAAATTAAATGTGAATTTAATTTATCTATTATATTAATGTTGGTTTTTATTTTAGAGCAAAATATTTTATTTTTCTACAATTTTTAATTTTGATTCAATTTTTTCATTTGAATCTTTTTTAATTAATTAAATTATTTTTATTGTACTGGAAATTAATATGTTAAGTTTAAGATTTACTTGAATTAAAATAAAAAATAAACATATATCAAATTAAGTATTAAACTTAAATTATGAAAGTTTTAAGAAAGAAAGTAAATATATTTATCTTAAAATGAACGTTATATATCAAGTAATAAATTAATATTGATTAACATAACTTCTATTAATTAGTACCCATATTAAAAATAATATGTTTAATACCGTTTCTAGTTTTGATTGAGAAAGAAAATCCTCATCTACACAAATATATGTTTCATGAAGATACGTTAAAGGATACTTAATTTTTTTTTAAATGGATACTTATTTTTTTTTTTAAAAATATATACTTAATTTTTTTATTTATTTAAATAGATGTTTATGTTTACAATAAATGATACTCATTTTTTACAGTAAATGGTATTATTTTCTCTTAGTTATTTAAAAGTAATATATTGACTAATTCTTGATAGTAAACTGATATTCCTTTTCTCTAGTTATTTAAAAATAATATATTGACTAAATTATGCAACTAAAATTTTGAATATAAAAAATAAATATTTTTTTATGAGAATAGCATAAGCATTTCACTGTTACAAAATTAAAAATTGTCTTGTAAAAAATACATTTTAAAATATTATTTTAACATAAATAAATAATTAATTATAAATCTATGATCAAATTTATTATTATTTACGAATGATTTGAATATAAATGTAAACATAAAGAAAATTAAAAAATATATAATTATTTTGCAAACAAACATTTTACATTAATACTTAAACATGGTTTACACGACTAAATAATGTTATAAAGAAGTTATAGATTGTGTAATAGAGAGTCATACAAATTCTAAACATGACTGCTATTAATAATTATAATAATCATTTTCATCTTGAAGATGATATTGTGGTTGATGTTGTTGGTTTTGACAGACCTCTTAATTATCAGTACTTGATTGATTTTTCAATTTGTACATAAAACGAGGAAGATAAGTTTGCATTGCAATAGACATGACAATTTAATGAACGATTTTTTATGAACATAATCTTAAAAAACAACAAAATAAATAAATAAACACCATAAATTAATACAGATTTTAGAATAAAAAAAATTCAAATTTGTTCAACGAGTTTCGAAAACCGTTAAAGGACTTAACAATTTTCAAAAAATGTTGAAGGCCTTAACGAGTTTTGATAATCGTTGATTCCTTCAATGTATTTCGAAAATTGTTGAAGATCTCAATGATTTTCAAAATTTGTTGAAGGCTTCCACAGTTTTTAAAATCCGTTGAAAACAACAATGATTTTCAATAGGCGTCAATGATTTTCTACTCTCTAGCTTTTCCATATCAATGCACAAGCCAAACCAATATATATAACTATACAAATGTAATCAAAACCATAATAGTATATTAGCTTTCCTTCCTTTAACAGAGTATTGTAGTGTTTGTGGTCCAATAAATATTGTGATGGTGGAATGCCACGAAGAGAAAAAAAAAAGAATTAAAAGGGGGAAAAAGAACAAATGAGAGAAAACAAAAGAGAAAAAGTGGAGAGTTTTAAAGTTAAAAATATAAATAAAAATACTCTAAATTAAAAGTATAAATCTATTCATAAAATTCGTTTATTTGTGAAGCGAATTCTAAACTTTGTTTTTTTAAAAACATCTCAAAAGACATTGAATGTAATAAAAATTGTGTTATATATATATATATATATATATATATATATATATATATATATATATATATATATATATATATATATATACCGTGTATCATATCTAAAATAAAAAAACGCAATATGTGTCGTTAATTCTTCAACTCCATTCTTCAACTCTGAACTCAATTCCACTTTCCCTTTCTCTCTCTAGACTCATCTTCATTTCCTTCTTCTTCTCGATCTGACTTCTCTCTACCTTTCCACCACTTTCCACAGTTGAAATTTCAAATAGGTGGTGTCCTTTCGCTCATGGAGTTGAGAGCTTCTCTTCTATTCGATTAGATTTCCATTTGAACGGGTAAATCAATTTTTCCCCTCTTCTTGACCCTAGGGCATGCAACTTTCCTGGTTCTATGCAACTAGTGGTGCTCCTTTTTTATTCTCTGCCTATTCTAGCTCTAAGAGCTGTTTTCCTTACCATTTAGGTGGTTGTAGGGCACTGTTTGGGTTTTCTCTGGGAAGGCACTGTTAGGACACTCTAGGCTATACTGTTCAACTTCAAGGTAAGGGGAGCTGGTTATGTTTATTATATTTAATATTATATGCTCTGTATGTATGATAATTTGATTGACATGTTGTTTGGAATTTTCTGTTATGATTAAAAAATATTGGGTGTTATGTGTTGAAATTATAAAACTGTGATTGATGGCTTGTGGAATGTTTGATGAACTGATTGTTATAATTGGAACTGTTTGATATAAGGGAAGCTAATTATTTTGTAGAAATTTATTTTATAAAAATACATGCATGTTAATTGATAAATGGATGCACTGTTGGAACTGTTTGTTGCTGTCTTATGTAATTGATCTTGGTAGGAAACCTATGATTTATTTCCTGTGCATTGTTTGATGAATTTAACCTGTTTTGAATAAGTTTATTAGCTGAAATTGATTTTATTGGAAGATATGGAGTAAGAGTTCTGAAATAATATATATATATATATATATATATATATATATATATATCAAATATATTAAATATACGTAACATATTATATACGTAACATGTTATATATTATATATTATATTATATATGTAAATTGGTGCATGCAGTGGATATATATATATATATATATATATATATATATATATATATATATATATATATATATATATATATATATATATATATATATATATATATATATATATATACACGTAATATTAAATTAATTTTTGGTGTTTTATAAATGTTTGAAGGGTATTACGTCACTTAATATTATTATAACATATATTGTATAGGAGTTTAGTCGTTGGAAATAAATTATAAAGATTCTGGTATTGAGAAATTTAGATTAAATTTATGGGACTATTACTTTTATAACTTGTGATGATTGAGTTAATGTATATTGTTGAGATTATGTATATGTTTGTATGTAATGTAAAAGTGAAAGGTTATATGTATATGGTTTCATATGGGTCACGGTTGGTTATAAGTATAGTTAATGGACGTAATTCCATGATCTTCAAGGGAGGTTATATGGTGGTGTCCTGTGGTTGTTGTGATTGACCGTATGAATGGGCGGAGTGTCCTTATGGGGTTTATTCTGACATTGTAATGATCATCCATGCTAAAGTAGAGAGTGATGAGTCATGTGGTGAGAATAGCAGGAGGTCCTAACCCATAGGTTTTTGGGTGAGTTATAACGAACTAACCTCGGGTGGCAGCTGATGGTTTTCCAGTTACTACATCACCCGGGTGCACAAACCCCTGGAACTTGACATTTCATACTAGTCCGGATGGTCAAATCACGTGGTCGGTCATTGGTATCAGGATAATGCATTCAGTTCTAGTTTGTATTGTGTTATGATCCTTGCATGTTTGAAATACTTGATTGTTACATGCTTATATAAATGTTAAATTGATATGGGTTGTATGATTTTTTTTATATAACTAGCTCACCCTTGCTTGTTTGTGTTTGTGCCTTCTTTGTCTGTGTTTTCTTTTGCGATGATCATCCACTTGGATGAGAGCAGACGTCGAGGAAGTCCCATTGGAGATAGCTTTAGAAGTTGAGGATAACGCTGCTGCCTAGTCTCCTAGGATTTTATTGGTTAATCCTGTATTGTGGAATATTATTTTTTTCTTTCAGCTTGTCTATTTAGAGCTCTTTGGAGTTTAAGCTTACACCTTGAAGTTATCTTTTAGGATGACTATAATCCTATTTACTCTCAGTGCTTTTCTATATTATGCATGTGGACGTCTTTATTATATATGTTTTCTATATAACTGGGATGTCAGATAATTTATACTCATTAACAAGATATAAAATAATCTTTCAAATTGTCCAAACAAATAATTTAAAATTTAATTCAATTAATTTTTACAAATATTTAAAATAAACAATGTGCATGCAAATAAAATTACTAAAAAATAAATACAAAATATCAATCAAACATACACATATTTTTAAAGTAATCATGTCTTATCATGTGATAACATCACCAACAAGTATGAAATTAACATAATTTATTCTCACTAATTATAGCAAGAAAAAACATTTAATTTTTAAATTATGGTGTGTTTTATTTGCTATTAACATTTATAGGTAATATTATTTTAATGAAATATATTTTTTATTGGCCATACCATTTTAAAGAAATTTATTATTTTTAAACGTAGTTAATTTAAAATATAAATAAGTTACTTTGTTTTATAAATATCTAATCTAAGTAAGTAATGACATTTCTAAAATATTAACAAAACAATAGGAAACAATTTATGTTAAACTAATTAAAATATCAATGTTTAACAATATTTTTTTATATTAATATATTATTAATCTTTCCTTTCACTTTCACTTTCATCGTAATGAAGCTCCTCCAATACGCCCTTCTTTATTGCTGTTCTGAAAATTTTGGAACTCGGTTAGGATTTGCCAAAATTATGATAACGTTTTCAAATCAAGAAATTAAGCATTAATTGGAAACAATAATAGGCATATTTTGCTTGAATTATTAAACTAATGTTCATCTTAACAAAAGCTTTACAAAAAGAATGAGGTGCCAGTGAAGTGGTCGTAATGTTCAAGGATGATCAAATAAAGAGTAAACAGTAGATTATAAATTGAGAAAAATCCAACGGTGTAAATACGCTTTCTCACGGTGAGAACCTTGATAGAGTATCCGAGGGTAGCCTCTACCTCCCAGTCGGAAACGAAACAATGGTAGTGTTGCTACAAACTCGTTACGCTCTCACTATATGTTCGCCGCGTTACCCTTATCACTTCCCAAATCCTTATTATCATAATCCCTTTCTTATAATCCCCGCCACATCCACCAAATTCCTATCCTCATTCCATGCACCACCAATTGCATTCTCCGCTCACCCAACTCCCTCACGCGGTTCGCCGCCCTCACCCACTGCCTCCGCTTTCCACCGCGAGCCACCTCCACAAACGCCACCTATCAAGGCTGTGGCGGGCCTGGCTGCCTCCGCCGTGCTTTTTCTCTGCATCGGCGTTCGCTTGTGTTTGGCCTCTTCGCCGCCGTCGCCTCTACCTGCCGGTCCTCCCGTCGTTCAAGAGGACCAAAATGTTCAAGGTTTCTAAGAAGCTCGATACTCTCTATTCTCTGATATGTTATTCTTTGATTCGGTGGTTAGTTACTGCTTTCTCGGGTTTTCTTAGCTTTCTCTCTAATCTCGTAAATGTTGAATGCTTTTTTTTTTTTTTTTCAGTTTTTTCCTAATAATTGTGGAAAATGTCCCCTTATAGTGTGATTTGGTTTTTATATTTTTTTTAGATATTCATGATGGCAACAAAAGAAAAATATAGAGGATAACTCTTTTGGTTGCTTGATCTTAGCTGGAATTTTAGCTTTTTAGCCGAACCTGGATATCTACGAGCTTCTAGTTAAAGGTTAATCCTTTGAGGCTCGGAAGTTTATTGCAGAAGTTGCTTTTTCCCAACATATGTTCTACTATACCCATGGATTCAAAATTGAGCCCTGGATTACATGTTTAAGGGACGTTTTATCGGCCAACCGTACCGAACTGGAGCTTGGTGTTGAAATAATGTGTGTGTGTGTGTGTGTGTGTATACTTTAGTATGGAACTATTTCACTTTCTTATCTGCCATCCATACCGCACTGCCGTTCCATGTTGGTAGGGAAAATTGAGCTTGAATAAGGTACAATTTCACAGAAACATAAACACGGGATTTCTTATCATTTGATTGTGTATACAAAACTTTTGACATGGACTACCTGAATAAGTTTTATTGTTTGATTTTGATAAAGCATACAAAAGTTGTTTACAGGAAGGGGAAAAATTCAATTATTTCTTTAAAACACATAAGCTACCTCAGGATGGACAGTAGGAACACGGAGTATGAATGAAAATTGAACAAAAGATGGGAATGATTTTTTGGTGTTTTGTTTCTTTAAGTTCTTCTGTTCTTGCTGCTACATTTTCATACCGAGATTCTATTATTTATTTTACATTTTAAAATTTGTATTAGCTTCTTCCATTAAAAGGAAGTTGATTTCACAAAATTTTTTATGGTTTTCCTTAATTCTATCTGTATTAAACTCAAATAGCACTTGCTACCTATCAGTTGTCCTGACTGTTTTGGCATAGGTTGAGAAGAGTCATAATGATAACCTCTTACGTTGGTTATGGGTACATTCTCACATAATTATCCTCTTTCTTGGTGTGTGATGTTTCTGCTGGAGGATGAACTCCTGTGGTTTAATCGATAGAAAATCAACCTCTCTAAATGGGTTGGTTGATGTTGTGATTTGTGGTTTAATTTTCACAGATGATCATGATGGAAGAAAACAAGATGACAAAGACACTGTTGTAGATAAAGAATTAGAAGAAGCTTTTAATACCTGGAAATCTAAATCATTTGCATTGACTGTTCCCCTGAAAGTTGTTGCTCTACGTAGTTCTATACCTCCTTCATGGATCAAGGTTTGTGACACATATTCCTAGTTTTCTGTTTAACCTGTTATAGTATTTATTACACTTTATTTTTTCTCCTTGCTGGTTCTTGGGAATTGTCTTTCTTTATTCTTTCCCATCTGAATGTGTATTGTTTCCTCAAAAGTTCTCTGAAATCCTAATATCATGTCTTATTACGAACTCTCTTCTAGTATCAATTAACATATTATTTGGTGAGAACATTGTAGGCAGAGTTGTGTTCCAACTCGTAGAATCAATCCTAGGTTTTCTGTAGCGGGTTAGTTCATGTTCAGAATAGCTGCTTAGCAAAATAAGTAGACTCACCATGTTCAATTGTAAAAGCAGTGGAATTGGAGAGTATTCTGAGTTTGTGTGGATCATGTTTTGTGTGCCAACCTTTTTGCGCTGTGCCAAGTTCCTTTCTTTTTTCTTTGTTTTGTACTTTGTAAACCTAAGCCCAAAATACCTAAGCCCCGAAACCAACTTGTTTGTAAGCGCAACACTAATAACAGAGGAAAACACCTTTGCTGACCTGTCATCATTGCATCTTCTTCAACCTCTGGCACAAAATCTACCTCCTTTCATACCGAACCCCAAAAATGTTGAATAAACCACTACAACTAGAGCTCTCCTCTGCCATCCTTTGTTAGAATTCTAAGTATGAGTCTAAGTCTCACATTGAGTAAAAATGAGAAAGTAGATTACCATATAAGATTGAAGATCAATTAACTCATTACCTTAAGGTTTGGGTAGAGAGTGGTATCAATCTGGTTGGACTCAAGTCTCATTGATGTTGTATCTCCCATTGAACCTCCTTCTCCATAAACTAAACATCCTTGAGGTTGTTGGAATCATTGTTTGGTTCATCTGCATCTTCTACTACATCGTTTATGTGGTTGAATGGTTCTCTTTCAGTGGAAGAAATGAGATCTCTTGAGTGGTTATGATTTCAAGTGTTGTGTTTTTGTACTAGGAGTAGTTAACTTGGCACTACTACAATATTTTAAGTTTCTTTGTTTGTCATTCATGACTTGTGAGTTGGGTTTTCTATTGTACGGGGTTTAGTCATTGACTTTCATATGCTTATTGATCTATGAGTATAACTTTACGCTTAATTAACTATTTGGTGTGTTACATGTGTTTTTTCTTACGTTATGTTATCACATATACATACATACATATATTTTTATTTGAGTTTTATATGTACAGTAGAATTTGTGTTTCCGTTTTCATGATTTATGATTTTGTATCCCCTTTCTGAGTCTGGATAGATTCTTGAGTTTAACTACATTGGGTGAATATACGCAATTTCATATTATAGGTCCTTTGAATCTACCATGTTATTTTAAGCAAGTTATAGGTTTTCAATTAATTTAATCTATATCTGCTTTAACTTATTTAATAGTATGTCATGTTAATTTTTCTTTATTTTTAGGACTTTATAAATTGTCAAGGGAGGAGAATGAAGTTTAACGTCAAGTATTATGCAAGTCTTGAGAGCATCTTTTCTGACCTAACAATTCCCTTTACTAAAGGAAAAATTGGGCCAGCATCTGCTTTGGCAGCAGATATTGTTGGTATTGGCGATTCATGGCTCAAATATGCTATTAAACAAGCTATAATTGAGCCAATAAGAGATGTAGAAGATCAGGAGTGGTTTAAAAGCTTAAATGACAAGTGGAAGGTAACACTATATTTTGTATCTTTCTTCACCTTCGAGCTTGTCTCTCAAGATTTGGTCTTATGCTTTTTTATCACCAAAACATTGATTTCTTGAACTTATTTCATCTTAAATTTGATGTTTTTGCATACTTCATCGAGCATGTATGAAATATGAATATCTTTATTTTAAAAGTCATATAGTTGCAAACCAAGATATCGCACTTGTCTGAATGCTTTGTGTACACTTGGTAATGTGACATATTTGTAGTATGCTCATTTATGTCTGCATACTTCTATGTTTGTGCTAAACTGACATAATTTGTATCACAGTAGATTGTTTATGAGTTTCTTTCATAGCAGAGAGAGCACCTATATACCTTATTTTGAGAAAGAGACTGTAGGGGTACGTGTAAAATGTAGTTATTTACTATATAAGGGATAACAATATAGGCACAGCCCAAAAGAGTGGAGTAAGGAAATTGTAGGAAAAAAGGATGCAAAACACTACCACAGAGGAGCGTTGTTGGGAATGAGATTAAATGGGATTGTGGGGAAAGAAAAGGGAAGTTTGGACAGTAAGGGATTGTTATGGTTATGAAGAGGTCATGTCTTTTGCAAGGGATTAGTCCTGTGACAGTTGTTACCTTCGCTAATTGAGCCAACTGTTCCTTTCTTCCATTTGAATTCAATGAAATTCAGTGGTCTTTCGATCTTATAATAATATGTTTCTTCTATTTAACAGGGTGGAGTAAAAGATCTTGACCAAAAAATTCTAACCTAGACTATAAAAGGGGGACAAGGCTTTGTTGTTTGCTATGAAATTTTTTTATTTCATATTTTCAAGATAAAAAAAATAATTTTGGGGCAAAAGGTGGAAGCCTGAATGTGAAATAGGGTTAATAGAAAACATTTGAAGTTCTTAGGAAGTATATAATGGATCAGCTATCACAGGTTAAAATAGTGAAACGGAGTACAGGTAGTCTTGGACAGAGAAGTATTCACTATTATTGTAGTGCTATACATATTGACACAGCTATTTGTTCTTGAACCTCGGAAGAGTAGCCATTGTATTTTGTAATAGCTACCTGGATATTTATCAAAATGAGCTCTTATGCAGTGCAGAGACATCACTACACTGATTTTGTAATTACTAACATAAATATATCACCTCAACCCATTACTTGTCCTTTTGGGAATGTATCTTAGATTGTCATGATTGCAAGAACCTGGTCTATACATCTCCTTGATTCACGTTGATTATCCCTGAGGTTATTCTACCTACTCAAAATTTGTTGGTTACTATTCTATTGGAGTGTTTCTTGGTTGTCATCAAAGTGTATTATATATCTTGATTTTTAGTGCATTTGCCTAGGTATACAATGTTAAGTTAGTTGTTTTCCTTTTGGGTTCTATCTTGATAGCATACGTTACACTCTCTAACAAAGTTCCAGGTATACCTACGCAGGAACTCTGAGGGAGAAATAGATCCTAAAGGTGATACATGGGCTGCTCCATATCGATGGGGCTGCATGGTAATGGCATACAAGACAAATAAATTTCAAGAGCATAAGTTGGCTCCTGTAGAGGTACGTTGTTTTTAGTGGCTAGTGTGAAATACTTGTAGAGTGTTATGTGAGTATATAAAATGAAATGACAGGACTGGGCGGATCTTTGGCGGCCTGATCTAGCAGGAAGGATTTCAATGATTGATTCTCCTAGAGAAGTTGTTGGTGCAGTTTTGAAGTATATGGGGACTTCCTATAATACAATTGACATCAATGCTGAAGTCAATGGTGGGAGAGACGCTGTTAAACATAATCTGGCTTTGCTCGCGAAACAGGTATTGTTACTGAGTGATCTCTCTACTGATGCTGTTGTTTTCTTGTTGGAACAGCGGTGGAAAACTTTACAAAACAATACATGACACATAATACTTTTCTTTTTTCTTTTTCAAACAATAATTTAAGTTTCTATCCTTTTTATACATATCTGTAGGTTCGACTGTTTGATAGTTCAAACTATCTAAAAGCTTTTGGAGTTGGAGACGTTTGGGTAGCTGTTGGATGGAGTAGTGATATTATTCCTGCTGCTAAACGCCTGTCTAATGTTGCTGTTGTTGTTCCAAAGTCTGGAGCGAGTTTATGGGCAGATCTTTGGGTATTTCTCTTACTGTATCTTGCATTTTAGGTTTCATATCTGATAGATTCATGGTTTTAAGAAATTCTGTGCAATGGAAAACTGTTAGTGGCACCCTCGCAGTACTGCCGAAGGAGATTGTTGACTTTTTTCTGCCACCGTTTTTTACCCTTGTTTTTGTTTTCCCAGGCAATTCCGGCTGCATCTAGGATTGAAACAAGTCGGATTGGTGGACGTGTGAGAGGGCCGTCACCATTAATCCATCAGTGGATTGAGTTTTGTCTGCAATCTGCCAGAGCTCTCCCCTTTAAGCAAGAGGTGATCCCAGGTGCCTCTCCCTCAAATCTTCAAGGTCATTCGGCCAATGTGCCCATCGAGTTAACCAATGGTAGACCAAAGCTAAACGGTAACCTAGTTGATGGAGCTCCTCCACCAGACATCTTAGAAAGGTGTGAGTTTCTAGAGCCATTATCTAATTCGACATTGTCAGATTACCATTGGTTGATTACCTCCATCCAGGAACCTAGCCATGGATTGATACACAAAATGTATCATAATATCATATCACTGGCTAAATTTTCTGGGTGGTTTAATTCAAAACTTACTTGAATAATGTTACTGAGCTGTGTGGTACATGTCAAGGATCCGTGGCTGATAATTTGAATGACCAGAAATTTAATAAAATTTACTGATTACAAACAAGGTTAAGAGGCTGTCCTTCAAAACCCAACAATGCCGTAGCTACATGGGAGAAACGCTGATGCTCTCCTCCACATTGTTCGTAAGCAACGGATTTTGTGTAAAGTTCATCTGATTATAGATTATTCATGTACAAGTGCATGAGTTTATTCATTTTTTAAAACCTAATGTCTTTTTGAAGAGAATTGTTAGCACTAAGCAACTGCTGTACTTGAGTGGGCACGACCACATAAACGCTTAATATTATATTAACGTCAATAACATTAACATATTATGTATTGAAACAAATAAATCTAATAATAATTTCGGGATGATTTTAGACAAATCTGGTCCCTGAAATGTTAAATAAAAAGGTGAATGAATGTAATGCCTTAAAAATAGAAAACACATTTATTATATTTAATTGTGAATTCTGTTATTATACTCCGTTACATGGTAAGTGTTGAATATTATTTATAATTAAGGACATTAAACGAGTTTATTTTTATTAAGGTAGTGGAAAGATTAATACTCTTTTTCATGTTTGAAATTTTTATTTTGTTTACATTTAATTGTCATTTTTAAAGTTAAAAGTAATATTATTTGCACTTTTTATTAATTATATATATGCTATTTACCTAATTTTAACTCATATACTTATATACCTATAGTGTAATATAACTACGAAAAAGACAAAAAAAAAGTGGATAACTATTTTATCAGGATCATTGTTTTTATTTATTTTGTACATTAAAATAAAAAAAAAACATTAAAAATTATGGAAGAAGTGTAATAAAGCATTAAGTAAATACTTTTACTATTAATCTCAATTCTTAGAAAACAACAAACGTTATCTTCCATCTTTTATAATAAGTTTGATCCGTTTTTTTTTTTTTAATTTTCTTGATGAAATAAGCAGATTTCTGATTGCCCCCCTCTAATCTGCTTATTTTAAAATAAATAGTTTTATGCATTTTTTAAGAAGCAAATTTTATGTGCATTAGCACATTGAATTTTCAAAAAGCTTACGTGTTTTTAGTCCATATAAATCTTACTATGCATTAATACTACTCGTGTGATCTATTCTTGTTCATCTTCATGATTGTTGTGTATCTTTGGTGATTTTAATGTTTTTTTTTTTTTTGTGTTGAGACGTGAAGAGTGGTGTTGCTCTTAGTCCAATTTCTTGTGCTAAATTATAAATTGGACAAATTCTAATGAGCTTCTTCCAACTTCATCTTTTAGATCTTATTACACTTGTTCAAATTTTTGGAGAGATATAAATCACATTGATAGAAGACTTGATAAAGTTTTTTGTAATTTTTCTTGTCTTGAGAATTCGTTTTCTTGTGCTAATGTTTTACCTTGAAATCTCTTACTCTTTTTTGTTTTTCATTCATCTAAGGTTTCCAAAATATCCTTTCTTTTCTTTGTAAAGATATGGATGTTTCATATGGATTGTCATTCCACTATCAATAGCTCTTGAAATGTTCCTACTTTTAGTTGTTCTATGTTGATTTTGCAAAGAAAATTACAACATCTTAAACTTGAACGATTAGAATAAAAATGTTTTTGGAAACATACATAAGTTGGTGGTGGATAATCAAGATTTCCTTTCTAATATTCAACAACAAATTTTGAACGCTTCTCCATTTCATTTGGATGTTTTGCTAATTCACGAGGTCAAGATAAAAGTTTATATAAACTATGTTTTGGATTGTCAAGATATTTATTAGAAGGAAAAATGCTAAAATGAATTGGCTTAAAGAAAGAGATAAGAATACTATATTTTTTTATGTTGTGGTTTGCAAGAGGCATAATGCAAAGGGTATTTTTAAGTTGTATCATGATGATCAAGTAATTTCTAATCCAAAAGTGATTGAAGATTCTATTTTGTCTTTTTATACTAATTTATATGTTGCTCCTACTAATCTTGCTATTTATGTTACTTTTATGATTTTTTTTTTGTTGCTTCTTATGTTCCTTCTTTAGTTAATGATGATGAGAATAAATTTTTTATTAAATGTTCTGATCTTCATCAGGTGAAGAATTTAGTTTTTCTCTTAATTCTGATAGTGCTCCTAGTCTAGATGGCTTTGATAGATGTTTTTATCACTTTTTTTTGGGACATTGTTGGTGTTGATGTTAGTAAAGTCGTCCAACAATTCTTTTGCTAGGGTTGGATTCTCCCTACTATGAATTTGAAGGTAGTTGACAGGCATAACGTATAATTGACTTTTGTCTTATAGTACTGACTAATTTTTTTAAAATAATTACAAAAATTTTAGCTGATAGACTAGCGGTGCTTGTTAGTAAGATTATTTCCCTAATCAAAATGGTTCCATTAAATGAATGATTGTTAAAGATTGTATTTGTATTACTTTTGAAGCTAGTAATATTCTATCTAAAATGGTCAAAGATGGTAATGTAGCTATCAAGATTGATATTACCAAGGCTTTTGATATCATCAATTGGAATTTCTTAATTCAAGTGTTGCCTTGTTTTGGTTTTCATGAAGGCTTTTTTATGTGAATTCTTCATATCTTGCAATATTCGTATATTTCTATGGAGGTTAATGGTGGTTTGGTTGGTTACTACACTTATGGTAGAGGTGCTAGATAAGGGGATAATCTCTCTCTTTTGCTTTTCTGTTTTGTCGAGGAGGTTTTGAGTAGGGGAATTTCAAAGCTTATTTTTAAGAAGCTTATGCTTTCCTGATTGATTCTCAAGGGATACAACTTCCTTCTCATACTCTCTATGTTGATGGTATACTTGTTTTTTAGTAGAGAAGATACTACAACATTGTATCATTTGAAATTTTTATTGCATGAATATGACACTTTCTTTGGTCAATTGGTGAGTCCTATTAAAAGTCACTTTTGCACTACTGATGCTTTTGCTTTTTTCATTAGATATCTCAAAAGACTTTTCTCTAGTAATCAAGGATTTATTCCTTTTACGTATTTTGGAGTGCCAATTTTTGTAAGGGCTTTTGTTGGCTGCAAAACCAACGGTAAATTCACCGGTCACAATGTAGCAAGTGATAAATATCATTATCTTCCAAGGGACTTATGCACCACTCGACAAAAGTTGCACTCAATAACTCAATTAGACAACAAAGTTCAAAAAAACACAATAAACTCTTTTTGGTATTTTCGTAAAATAGTTGGTATGCAAGAAAATATAACAAATTATTTAATATTTGTTAAGACTAGAGTTCATCCATTTCATTCTCATGCATTCACAAACATCTCAATTCCATATTCATGTTAAAATGAACTCACAATTATACTTAAATCCTATCCGTAGAGCTTTTGAGCCTGTGATCACTCTTGAAGTTCCAATTCCTTGAATCTTCAACAAGCAACCATGCATTAAGTTCAAGAGTTTTAAGATTACTAAATAATCATTTTTTATCCCTAGATACAAGTTCCATTAGGTATTCAATTTAGGTTCAAGTCATATTTCCCAATACATCAAGAATCACAAATCAATCCATGAGTGATCAAGTCACAACAAACATTAAGCATAGAATTCAAATACTAACTTCGAAATGGAAAAACATATGTACTAACATCATAGAATACACAAGATTCAATTTATTACATCTAATAGCAACAAATAAAAATAGTCTTCCATGGTGGAAAACTTAGGGTTCTATAAATTAAAGAGATAAGGAAGAAATTGAAACCAAAGAGGGATGTACACTCTTTACCAAGGTTCTTTGCAGTTGCTCCAAGCTTGAATCATGCCTCCCCTTCACCTCAACATCTCTAATTGATAGCTTCTCTCCCTCATCAATCCTAAGAAGGGAAAAACACCATGAATGAAGATTGAAAATCCAAGGAGGAGTGAGAGAGAGCTTCCTAGCACCCCAAACAACTTCCAAAGGCCTTTCTTAGTCGCCCTAGGTGGAGAGTAATTATGGGAAGAAGAAGAATGCCTCAAGCCTCGTGATAAACATGTTTAAAAACCCCATTTTGATATGTCAGCAATGTCACCACTCAACATCATATCAACACTGTCGAGCTTCATCAGTTGAAACACAAAAGGATCTCTCTGTCAAATTATCGCTCAATGCTATTTTCCACCACTCAGCACAAGTTCTCTCACATTTTCTGTCACTCAATGCTACCTCTGCATGGGTTGGCCCCAGGTAGTTGGACAACACTCTAAAAGTTAAGCATTTAGTGTGATCCAAGTGGCAACCAACGTGGGTATTTTCTTTAGATTCAAAAATTCTTGTCCAAAACATGCTTAAATTTAAGCATTTAGCATGATCCATTAACATTCTCTCTAACCATGGATGATTATGCCCACAATCTTTTACTCAAGATCCTGACACTTCCACATACCAAGTTGCATTACCAATTTCCAATTATAAATATGCATAAAACATAAGGAAACAATAATCATATTGCATAGTTTTTATTAATTTCCAATTATAAATATGCATAAAACATAAGGAAACAATAATCATATTGCATAGTTTTTATTATTCAAATATTTTTGTAACCAAAGTTTCTTCATGTGATGTCCCAACATGCTACATTTTCTTTTTGTTTATATTAGCCCTTCATCATATTACCCAACTATGTCTTCTCTATCCAAAACAATGCCCTACAATTCAACCCCGGGAGCTTCCAAGTGTATCACAAAATTTCTTAAGTTTGCGAATTTCTAAAAAGAACACTCAAACCAATTTTGTCTAAACCAATTCTAATCTTAAACCAAACATATACTCAGAAACTACGCATCATCAAAGTTTTATTTAGAAGTTGATTTTTGCAACATTTGTAAAACATTATTACATTCATATAAATAATACATATTCAGTGGAACCCTAACTCTCAATCAATTGAACAAATCCTACAAAGCAAAGCAACAACACAGACGAACAAAAACAAAGAGAGGTAGACTCGAAGTAAAGCTCAAACACAACAATGAAATCACGGCTTACCTCGAAGATTAGTGTGATAGGGCCCCTTGACTATTGGAGTGCCTACAAACGCGATAACAACAAGCCTCCTTAACCCACGAACAAGAAGACACCTCGCTCATGCCACAAACTTCACAACAAGGTCACAGTGGACAACAATCGCATCACGACAAGTCTAGGACAAGGTCAATATAGGTTAGGTTTTTTTGCTCTTAGTCATTTTGGGATGAAAGTGAATTGGGAGGATCTGGAATGTAATTGTCATTTCATGTAATAATTTATCGATAAATTTATTCGTTGATAATTTATATTAAGGATATCTATTGATAACTTATATTAATGATATCCATCACTAACTCGACCAACAAATAAACATATAACCTTATTGACGATAATTTATTTCAAGAATATTTGTTGATAATTCCATAAAAAAATTGTTATTATCAAGAAATCTAAATCTATTTATAAAATATCATCAATAATATTTTTTTATTGGTTTATTTGAAAAATTAAGTAATGAAAGTGGATTAATTAGATAGAACTTATATCATTATTTTCATAAGATATATGTTAAAATTCGTATTATTATTTTTAAAATACAGAAAGAAGTCGTTGTGTTCTATTTATTCAATCTTTTTTTCTCTTATGTGATAATTGTTTTTCATAAGAAATAGAATAAGTAAATGCATTATGATAAATAATATATTTATATATAGTATTATTTATGATGAAAAAATATATATAATATGATGAAGAAAGTAAAAACAATGTAAAACATTTACTTCAACTTAAAAACAAAGAAGCACGAAACAAGAAGAATTCCTTGTGTTCACCGTTACCATTCATAAAACAAAAGGATTTTTTGAACTTTAACTAAGCCATTGTCATTTTCCTTAGGCCGGCTTTTATTTTTAATATTTATTCTCTAGTCAGAGAAGCTTTTCCATGGACATTTCACAGAAAAAATAAAAAAGAAATCTGCATAAATTAAAATCAGTTTACACTTAATTAAAAAAAAAGTTAAGACAAATTAGCTTATAAGCAAACATTTATTCATGGGGAAACTAAAATAAACTCATGCTGGACACGATCTGGATTCTCTATTGAATTTTTATGTGTTGTTTTTCTGCGGTGCCTTCAAACTTTACTGATGTATATTTATTTTAATGTTTTAAAATATATTAAAAGATTTTTAAAATATCAGTGTATTATTAATATCCAACGTAAAATACAAAAAGAAATTAAAAGATAATTTAAACTCAGTTGGATGTTATTATGAATTTTTGGTATCCGTGTTAATATCTTAAAATCTATTATCAAATAAAAATATTATTAAAAATAAAAATAAAAATAGAAGAATACAAAATTATGAGAAACCACAGTAAACCTATTATAATAAATTACAATGCCCCAAACATAAATAAATTATACATGAAAAAAATCTAAAATAATTAATAATATAACAATATACTAAACCACTTATACTCTCTGTCAACGTGTTGATAATAATAATTTATCAACACAATTATTATTAATGGAGAAACTAATTTCTTTATATTTTTTACATTTTTTCTCTCTCATGGAAATATTTTTGGAAGAAGGTCATATATATATATATATATATATATATATATATATATATATAAAGGTTGAATTTAAAGGATGGAGGCATATTGACGTGTGACAGTGATCAATGGATGGTGGTGAATCTGTGTTGAACGGCAAAGTGGGAAGCATACTAATCGCCATTGGCACAGCCAGTTTCTTCATCACAGTTTTCCATCTCATAATCCTTTGTCGCACTCATCATCGTGTTCGTGTCATCAACCACAATCCACAACAACAACCACGCAGAGTTAACATTTCGGTCTCACCACACGTCATTCCGATCCACACCTACCGAAAGGAGAAGAAAAGCCGTGATGAGGTGCCGGCGGAGGGCCACGACGACGAAGATGACACGTGCGCCGTGTGCTTGGGAGAGTTCGAAGACGGTGAAGAGTTGAGGACGCTGCCGGAGTGCTTGCACTCTTTCCACGTCGCCTGCATTGATCCGTGGCTCTCCTCCCGCTCCAGTTGCCCCGTTTGCCGCGCTCATGCCACGCCCTCGCCGGCGGTTGAGCACCCTGCGCCGGAGGTTGCTTCCGTTGGGTTCACTGCGCATCACATCATAGATATAGATATCACGCAAATCGTTGGCTTTCAAAATGGTTCAGCGCCACGCTGAAACATTCCCCTTTCATTTTCTTAGTACAACACAGTGTAGATGCTATAAGGGTTTGAGCCTGAACAACTACGGGCTCGAGTTGACTTAGAATAATTGCGAATTTTCTTATACGCCGCGAACGAGCCCGATGAATTCATCACCAGTCTTATTCGCTCACCAATCCATCCATGATAAAAAAATTAAAAAGAAAACATTTTAGTGCAATTTAACGATAAATTAACACAATTTAAAGAAAGTAGGATGATTGAAATATTAAGATGTACGTTGATCATTATATGTCTATTATAACACTATAATATTATTACATTTTGTTATTGTTATTTTAATAGTTTAAAATTAGGTTTTAATTTTCATATTAAAGAAACAAAATTAAAAAATTATAATTTTTCCATTATGTAATAAAGTAGGCTAAACTTATTTATCTTAAATTTACTTAAATAATTTGAACTAATGCGCCAATTCATAGTTGACAAGACAGAAAAGTTTGTTGTAATAATCGTAACAATAATAATGCAAATTCTTTTTAACCTTATTTTATAATTAAGTTAGAATTATAACTAGATCAGCCTCTTTCATGTATATGAATATTTTAAATTGATGATTATAAATAATATTACATTTTTTAAATTACATTTCATAATATGCATTTTTAAGTAAAGATTACATGATAAAACACCTACTATTTAAAATATTAATATTTACCTTAAAATGATCAAATTTATAATTATAGAATATTCATATAGAGATAGAAACGCGGAACTTTTTTTAAAATAAAAGTTTCAAATCAAATTTTTATATATATTATATTATTCACCATTTCAATAAATTTTTCCAAATAACATTAAATCTAAACATAATATATTTATTCAATTTAAAAATATTTAATGCAGAAAAAAAATATATCTTATATCATTTAGTTATTACAAACAAGTTATTGTAATAAATTTAATTTCGTAAATATATAGGTATATATATATATATATTAATTATTTGAAATTAAATTAATAAATAGGTTTATCATAAATATGCTTAAATTATTAATTTAAATCAATATTTAATTTTTTAAATTTATTATCATATAATTTTTTAGGTTTTATTATCATATATTCTTCTCAACATTAGCTAAATTTCACTATGGAGCGAAGATTTTTACAGGTGCTTTTGACATTAGACTGGTCAATGAACCGCAATATAACACCCTGTAGTAAAAGAACAAAGACATTTAGACTACGGTTATTAACTGTAGTCTATAGATCAAATAGGTTACTGTTATCCTGTTTTAGCTTACTACATTACAGAAAAAGCTATTATGTGGTTATTATTTTAATTTGCGGACTTTTTACCTTTTACAAATTAATTTATAGAGGTTTTTAAAACTTTCGAAAATATATTCATCATATTTTTTTTTTGAATGTTTACGTATTTGATTTATATCAGAGATATTTTTATAAATGGTTTTAACCGTGATTAATATTTTGTGAGGGTTGAAGCTTCTTCGATTTGTAAAGGTGTCAAATTTGGGATAGTCCTAGCTCATCTTTTATTAAACTTCTCTTTTAGGAAAAATTCAAATGAAAGTCTCAAATAAGATTCAGTTTCTAAAACCTCCTAGGATGAACTAAAATGAGTTTGGTTCACTAAAAGACTTTAATTAATATTTAAAATTAATACTGAGTTTAAGTCAAAGATTAAGACTAGTCATCTTGGATGGAAGGTTGAGACAGATCAATTTTTGAGACGAGTCAACCGTGACCAAAGATCGAGACTAGTCAGCTCAAACCAATGATTGAAATTATTTCGTTTGAGTCGAAAGTTGAGACTACTCGACCCAAGCCAAAGATACATACTAGTGAGCCCGGATTAAAAGTCGATATGTGTCGATCAAGGTCACAAGTCGAGACAAGTCATCACAAGTCAAATGTCAAGACGGGTTAGCTCGAGCGAAGATCGAGATGCGCCAACCACCAAAGGTTGAGATGGGTTGACCAATGCCAAAGGCGTAAAAGGGCCAACATTGATCCAAGGTTGAACTGGTCAAGCCAGGCCGACCTAGGTGAAAGTCTAAGATGGACTAGCTTGGACAAAAGTTTGAGACGGGTTGAACCAGGTAGAAGGCTCATATGGGTCAACTTTAATCGACTATCAAGATGGGTCAAACTGGACCGAAGTTTGTGATGGGCTAGTTCGGGCCGAAAGTCGAGACCGGTCGGCCCATGCCAAAGTCTTAAACATGTAGACTTGAGCAAAATTTCAAGATAGGCAACTCAAATAGAAGGTTTAGATGGGTGGACTCTGGCCGAAAGTCGAGATGGACAATGTCAGGTCAATTTTTGAGATGGGTTAAAGGTCAAAGGTTGACTTAAGCCGAAAGTCGAGATTTTTTAATCAAGGTCGAAGGTCGAAGGTTGAAACTAGTTGTCTTTGGTAAAATATTAAGATGGGCCAGCCTGAGTCAGATATCATGACGGGCTGACTTAGACTGAAGGTCGAGACAAGCCAACTTGGACTGAAGGTCGGGACGGGCTAGCCTAGTCCAAAGGTCAAGATGGGTAGGCCCGAGTCAAAGGCAAAGATAGGCTAGCTCGGATAGGAAGTCCAAGATGGATCAACTTGGGTCGAACATTAGGACAAGTCGACTTTAACTAATTTTCAAGAGAGGTCGATCCAAGCCAAAGGTTGAGATGGGCTGACATGCACTGAAGTTCGTGACAAACCAAACTAGGCAAAATTCTCAAACAGGTTAGCCTAGGTCGAACATTGAGATGGATTAGCTCTAGTAGTAAGTCAAAACGCCCAATCTCGAGTTGAAGGTAGAGATGATCCGAGTTTAATCGATTATTAAGATGGGTTCTCCAAGCCAAAGGTCTACACGGTTCGTGTTGGGTTGAAGTCAAAGAAGGGTCAGCTAGAGCTGAAGGTCGAAACGGACCGACTCGAGGCAAAGGTTGAGATGGGACGACTTGGTCCTATTGTCAAGTTAAGTCGACCCAAGACTGCATAAGATTGGTTGATTGCCGATACAAGTTGGCCTAAAACGAAGGTCGAGATAGGTTGGATCAAGCTGAAGTTTGATGCAGTCCAACCCGAGCAAAAATTCAAGATGAGTAAGCCTAGGTCGAAGGTCGAGACAAGTTAGTTTGAACAGAAATTTGAGACAAACAGTCTTAGATCAAAGGTCGAGATGTTCTGGCTCAGGAGATTGTCGAGATGGTTCAGCTCGAGACGAAAGTCTAAATGGTCTGATCTAGAGATGAACCAACCTTGACCTAAGTAGAGCCAGTCCAAACTAAGGTTTGAGATGAGTTGCCTCATGTTGATTGTCGAAATAGATTGATTCAAGGCAAAGAATGAGATGACTTAAGTTAAATGCACACAAACATGCCCAAGTCGAAATGGGTCAACTCATCCTATAAACAAGCAAACCCACTTTGAATTTAGGTTTCTTTTTTTTAATTTAATCATTTAGGGTTAAACTTTAAGAATTATTTAGTTAGTATATAGTAAAAGTTTGTTCTTTTTTAGGTTAAAACTAATTCTCGTAATTACCTTCTCGTTACTAAAAGAAACATTTTTTTTATGTGATGTAAGAAATGAAAGAAAAAATAAGTGTTATTATATAAGGGATTGACACCACTCTTTACCCAAAATCTTAAAACAATGTGTTAATGAGTTTTTCATCTTTATATACTGCTCTACTTTCTCATTTCTATCTAATGTGAAACTTGAACTCACACTTAAATTCCGAACAAGACATCACATATGCCATAATCATCGTTACAACTTAATAGCGCCAACTTCATATTACTTGGTAATAGCACCAAATATTATATTGAATTAGTATTCATCTTTATCATAGCTTAACCACCTAACAATTCCTAAATTACTTTTCAGGAACAGATTAAAGAAAAAAAAAACACAAAAATTTACTTCAGAACGTGGATGACAAAGAGATTAAACATATATTTATAAAAAGGGTTTGTTGTAGTCACCGTCGTAAAACAAGAGTAAGCTGGTTTTAGTTTCTTTATTATAGACTTGGTCTTCATTCAAACATCCATTAATTGTTTTCCACATCTATGGCAATTAATTATAAGGCTTTGTTGAATGTAGTGATAGTAATTGTCATGGTTTTAGCTGCTTTTGTGGTTGCAATGTACTATTTCATCACCAAGATTTTGTACAACCCCAAATATAGTATCACAGCCTATCAAAAGGCATTGGCAAAAGCTGCGAGCATGGAAAGGAGAACTTCAGTGTCACATATGATTCCAGCCCACAAGTATGACAAGAAGAAGCACTACTCTGATGTAACTCAAGGTCGTGAAGATGGAACTTGTCAATGTTTTAGAAAACGGTCTGCAACATTAAATTTTCCAGTGTCTTCACGACCACAATGCAACCGCATTCATCAACAATTTTTCATGACATCAAGAATCACGGGGAAACAGCAACCAATCCCAAATTTTACAACCTTAAAACTTGCACCTGGGAGACTTTAATTAGTTTATTCTATATTTTTAATTCAAAAATATGGTTGGGAATTGAGATTTTTCAGCTGTAATTTAATGCTTCTGTGGTTACATATTTTGTTTGTAATTGTAGTTAAAATTTGCTTGTTTTAAAAGAAAGGCTAGTTGTAGGTCTCTTGATGTTTACTTTTAGTTGTGATAATTTGTTGTTGTAGTTTATCTATTCAAGCTCTTGTTCGTAAAATTATAAAGTGTGTAGAATGAGTGCAAAATTAATATATCAAGAACTCCACTGATCTTTAAGGGTTTGTGAGGGACAAAAAACGAAAAATAGAGTGTAAAAAAACAGCAAGGAAATCTAGCAAAATCCCTTCAAACACAAAAATGATTTCCAACTTCAATTGTTTACTTTCATCTCCTATATTTTTGGAGGTGAAAACTACCATTTGTGAACTACAAAAATAAGTAGTCATATTAAGGTTAAAGTTTGTAAGATATGGTGACAGATGGAAATTAGAAGACCTATAGCTCAAATGAGAAGTCATAATCATCAAGTTGTTAACATTCAAGCAACACTACATGATGATATCAAGATTTTGATTCTTAAAACTACAAAAGATTCATGTGATAAGTAATAGGAGGACATTCAAGAAGTAAAAGAACAAAAAGAATGCAGGTTTTGAACTTGAGAAGAGAATTTAAAGCCATAAAATGAAAGAAATTGAATCTGCCAAATATTTTTCAAACAAAGTTTCTAAGGTGTTTACACAAATTAAATTTCTCGGTGAGCAACTTCTAGACCAATGAGTTGTTGAGATCATTTTTGTGTTCTTCCAGGTTTGAGTAAAAAATTTCCTTTGTAGTGGAAAATAATGTTTTTCTAAAACATCAATGTAGAATTTGTTAAAGCCTTACAGGCTTCTGAATGGACAAAAAATGAAAAAAAAAATGATCACATAACTATACACTTATACATCATCCATGACAAACACAGTACTCTGTTTTGCACAAGTTCCTCGCGTCATAAATGATCACATCATTCACATTTGGAAATAGTCATTGCCCTTACGAAAAGGGATATAAAGGTAAACAATAGAAGCAAGTCACTTGTTTAATGAACAACTTGGTGTGTAAGTGACGTTGAACAAAGTTTAGACGATTGTCTATGTAGCACTATTATCTTCCTTGTACGACACATCTTAGGACTACCATAGTATTTTGTTTACATATATATGATGACCTCGCTACCTTCAAAATTATCCTCGAAGGAATATACCAACACCACTTGGTAAAATCGCTAGATATATCATATAGTAGCTATATTCTCCATATATTCTCACTCATTCTTCTGTCAGAAACTCGACAATGGATAATTGTTGTGCAGGGAAATTCTTCAAGAAAAAACAATCTCTTCCCATTGATACGACATTCAAGCTTCCTGTACCAGTTGCAAATTCTTCTTGGCCCCCAGGTATTCATAATGTGATTCACTGATTGGTCATAACATAACATATTCTCTCCTTGTTGGATAAATAGTCTACTAAATGCATGCTGATCGTTGCAAGTGGCAAATTGTAACATGTAGGTGGTGATTTTTCCACTGAAATAATTGACCTGGGTGGACTACAGGTGTCTCAAATATCAACATTCAACAAAGTTTGGAGCACACATGGCGGTGGACCTGACAATCAAGGTTTCACCGTGTTTGAACCATCAATACCTCAAGGTTTCTTTATGTTGGGTTGCTACAGCCAACCCAACAACAGGCCACTTTTTGGATGGGTTCTTGTGGCAAAAGATGTGTGCGCAAATACAAGGAACCCCACTCTAAGACAACCAGTTGATTTCACACTTGTATGGAATAGTGCATCTATGAAGATTAGCCAAGATGCTCCTGTCTATGTTTGGCTTCCAACACCACCTGATGGGTATAAAGCTGTAGGCCATGTTGTCACCACCACACTAGATAAGCCTTCCCTTGACAAAATCAGGTGTGTCAGGTCAGACCTCACTGACCAATGTGAAACAAATTCATTGGTTTGGGAATCAGGCAGCTTCAGTATTTACGATGTTAGACCAAGCAATAGGGGAATTCAAGCTCCTGGTGTTAGAGTAGGCACCTTTGTTGTTCAAAATGGGAGTGCCAACCCTCCATCTATTGCTTGTTTGAAAAACACCAAAACTATCCCAAAATACATGCCTAATCTACAGCAAATCAATGCATTACTCAAAGTTTACTCTCCAACTATGTGCTTGCATCCCAGTGAAGAATACTTGCCATCTTCTGTGGATTGGTTTTTCTCCAATGGAGCACTACTATATAAGAAAGGGCAAGAGTCAAATCCTGTCCCAATAGCACCAAACGGCACAAACCTGCCTCAGGATCATAACAATGATGGCGCCTATTGGCTGGACCTTCCTGCTGATGCAACCAACAAAGAGAGGGTCAAGAAAGGAAACTTGCGAAGTGCCAAAAGTTATGTACATGTGAAACCAATGCTTGGAGGAACCTTCACTGATATTGCAATATGGGTCTTCTACCCATTCAATGGCCCTTCAAGAGCAAAAGTTAAATTAATTTCTTTTCAATTGGGGAAAATAGGTGAACATGTTGGGGACTGGGAGCATGTGACACTACGGGTAAGCAACTTTAGTGGTGAACTATGGCAGGTCTATTTCTCACAACACAGCAACGGCATATGGGTTGATTCCTCTCAGATTGAGTTCCAAAGTGGCGGCAACAAACCACTAGTCTACTCTTCCTTGCATGGCCATGCATCATACCCACATGCTGGCCTTAATCTGCAAGGGGAAGATAACATAGGCTTAAGGAATGACACTGATAAAGGTAACAATGTTATGGATATGGGGGCATTTGAATTAGTTTCTGCTGAATATTTAGGTTCTGCAGTCATAGAGCCTCCTTGGCTTAACTATTTCAGGGAATGGGGTCCTAAAATTGATTATAATATAGATGTTGAGCTGAAGAAGATTGAGAAATTCTTGCCTAAGAATCTAAAATCTGCACTAGAAAAGATTTTGAGGAGTTTGCCAAATGAGGTGCTTGGAGAGGAAGGACCTACAGGTCCAATGGTGAAGAATAATTGGAACGGAGACGAAGTTTGAAGATTGTAACCTTTAAATACGATTCTTACGTATAATTGTGTGTACATGCATAGTTAGATATTGGATTGTGTAATTCTAATCAGTTAGGAGTTGTTGCTCTGTTACAATTTAACTGTAATAGCTTCTGTCACAATAATTTAAATAGAATTCTATTACCATGACCAAAAAATAAAACCATGATGAAATTCAAATTTATAAAGGGTTAATTTAGAGGGCCCAAACACTATGCCATCCACAATAGATCAGGAATAATTGTAACCTGCTGAAGAAACGAGAAAGACAACTTACTGAAGACAAAATCAAATAAATAATCATAAGAAACCAGAGTGTTAATTCGATTAACAAACTTGAGTTCACCAGAAAAAACTGACTGACGTTTTTAAGACTAACGATCTTCCCAAGCCAAGCGTGCAAAATCTCAAACAAAAATTTCTCAAAACTATAATACGAATAACAAACTGGCTTCTCAAGGACCCTATTTTTTGTCTTCCTTCTCTGCTTCAGCAGCTTTCTTTAAACGGGCACCATGGTGACGTTGGTTGGTGCGTTCAAGACGAAGCTTATAGTAAGCTTTGAATGACTTCATTTCATCTGTTACCTTAACAAGGTCAACAGTAGGCTTCTCCCTTACAATGGGCAAGAATGGACCCTGAACTTGGGTAGCATTTGCTAGTTCCTCAGCACTAGAATCACCAGTCTGCAAAATATAAGGGCCGTAAAAATCCCAAACTTTTGGTAAGTTTCCAACTTCTATGGGAATGATGATGACCATAAAAACAAATAAAAAGTTCACATAATTACCAAATTAATCAAAGAATTTTTAGTATTACCTTGACCTTTCGTGCTCGTCTTGGGAACACAACCAACTTGGCCTTGTATGTTTTGAGTCTCTGCACATTGGCCTGCAAACTCTCCAAAGAACGGTTCTTGCGACGATGATCAACAGAAATACCAATAGTTGGAGCAAGTTTTTTTGGAATTCCAGCACTCTAAGATATATAAATGAATATTATTCTGTCAGAAAGAAAGAAAAGAAGCAGAATTTCTAACGTTCTACACAGTTTTCGCCTTCCATTTTCTTTTTGTTCTTTCAGCATGAATCATATAAACTTGAATGGAAACAGGGATAATGAAGAATTTTCAAAGAAATTAAAATTTCATACTTGCTGACTAGCAATTAGCATGTTCAGTGGGATACAGTGTAGACCTTCTCCATAAAAAGAAGGGACAAAAGAAATAATGCATAGGGCTCCTATCGGTTACCTTTGCATAAAGACAGCTCAAACAGCCAATCAGTATTTGATAACATTAACACCACCCCACCAATCACGGATCTATTGCAAATCATAGATTACTCATAAAAAGGTGCTTTTGGGAGGATGGAGGAAGAACAATGCATTTTACCTTCAATTCCTCAAGAGAAAATCCTCTCCCAGCTCTGACTTTCATGTTGTATTTCAAAGTCTGACCATGAACTACGGGCCTGAGAGGTCCGGCAGTTGGCCTGGGGAAAATTTTGACAGCCTTCTTCTGCCGAGCTGAAAAATTGCGTCACCCGCATATCAAAATTAAAAGACAAACACAGCAATCATTATGAACTCAAATTAATTATTGTTTATTGAATAATAAGTATTAAGCCAAACTGATCAATTAGGACAACAGTGTTCAGAAGAGCAAGTAAGAAATTAGGTAAAAATAACCTAATCGCCTTCTGGTCTTCCTCGCTGGTTGATTAAACCAAGTCTTCACATAGTTTTGCCAATGTTTCCGAAAGTGTCCACTTGGGATGACGTTGTTATGCTTAACCATTGCTTACCTTCAAATAACAAAGATATAAAAGAAAAACAGGGTCAACAAAAGATCATATAAACATGGAAAATCAGCTCCAAACTGCAATCAACATACTATGCCATCATAACTAAAATGATTCACATTTAATACTCTTCATATGCAAACCATGTTACGGTGATACCAAATGAGAATACCTAATTATTGGTTATCTAAACCTAGAGGATTCTATCAACCATGAACCATTATCATTTTTTTCACACAAATCGTCATATACATTCAGCTAGTAAAATCGTCTAGGTTTCCACATCCTCGAACCTAGAAAGTCGCAAACAGAAATTTTTTTTCCAGTAGGTTTTAGTTCTCTTCCAATTTTTGATATTTCAACACTGCACATCCCTTGAAAATGTAATCTGATAAACTCTTGTAGGTGGTATACACAACTACGAATCTCCCACACTCACTCACATCTTTCGAAACCAAAAGAAATTGAAAAGAGAGTGGAACACAGATATGAACAAGTAAAAACCTGGTCTTCCGTTGAAACGCAGGACGCTGTTGTGTGTAGCTGTGGCTGCAGCTGTGGAGGGACGCTAGGCACAGAGGAGAAGGATTAGTGTTATGTTTTAGAAGGGTTTCTCAGATGGGCCAGCCCAGCCCAATCCGTTTAAGGTTTAACAGGCCCGATCAATTTGCTTAGCATTCAAATAGAGACATCATAAATCATGCAGATAAATGATAAAGTAAAAAATATATCCACTTATTTTGAGATAAAATTTAAGAATTATCTTCTGATAATTCTTAATTGTGGATTTTAATCAGAATTGAATTTGTGTCATGAATACTGATTTTTAACACAAACATCAAATCAAAGATATTTTGTATATCAAATAAGTAGTTCAAAATAAATTACAAACACCAAGCAAAAGATATTCTATATATGTAACTAAGTCGTTCAGAGTCAGTAACTTAAATATCAAATAACAAAAGTGTAGTATATTCAAGTAATTGGTTCAAAATAAACGTCTTAAAATTTGGGCCAAACATATTTAATGCATTCATTTAATTTTTTTCAATATAAACATTTGAAACAAATTAAACAAAAGTCATTAACCATGAGATTGCATCGAATTTTCAAACATGAAAATGTTACATATTTAAGTGTCCTAGATTATTAGATCAGATATTGTCTTTGCTCAGAGTGAGCAACAAAACATAATAGAATTTTTTTTATAAATTATAAACTTCAAATAGCACTTTTAGTTATAGGCGAACTCTTTTATCAACGTTTTTTCGTTATGCAAAATATAAATTTAGATGCATTCTTCTTAAAATCCTCCACCAATCAATATTTTCGGTCTTCTAATTAGTTTTTTTGTTATATAATTTCTCTATTACCTTTTAAAATCGAATTCACTAATTTGAGTTTCCTTTTGACTGTTCAACTTTCTCTAAAATCTTCTTCAACATCTTAATTTTTACTTTTTTTTAAGAGATTTATTAAAGAGATTATATAAACGTGATAATTTACATAAGAAATTGATAATCCTTTTTACCAAAAACCTCGAGATATTAAGTTTATGAAAAAAAAAATTATATATGTATTTAATTTATTATATATATTCAAGATTATTTTCAACACTTCTATTTTTAGATTTTTGTTAGATAAAAAAGTTAAATCTTGACATTTTACATCTCTTAAACTTTACTTCATTTAAGCATTGTCAACTAGTGCTCCTTTATACAAGTAACTTATTCTTATATGTCTCATCAACATTATTTAACATGAATCAAAGCATCCAATGAATCATATACTTACAGTTGTTAACAACTTGACTTATGACACATGGACCAAACCAAATTCACTTTTGAAAAAAAAAACTCCTTTTAGGAAGCTCCATTAAGTAGGAAAAAAAACCCAACCTTCAAAAAGCTCTCTCTCAAGTGGGTTAGGGTCAAGATTAAGGTGAGTTTGATTCCACTACAAGATTTTAATTAACTTTTAAAAACAATTTCATTTATGTTCACATATAAAATTATATATTTTACAAGATAATCTAATATTTTATAATTTTATTATATTTAAATCAATAATTTTATATCATACTTATTATTATATTATTAAATAATATATTATATATAATTTAATATAGTTATTGACTATAATCTTATTATTAATTTTATTTAGAGAAAAAAACTTAGAGCATTTAATAAAGTAATACATAGTACATTGTGATAATATTCCAAACACGACAGAAGAGACATGAAGTCTGGCTAAAATGTGAGATATTAGATTAATTCTAATAAAATTTATAAAAAAGTTTTTTATAATTAATAAATATATATTAATTAGAATTGCTTCCTCTATCTTCTCAATCTTCCTCTCTTTTGAATATTCTAAGTTTATTCGTTCATTTGGAGTAGTTGATTAAATGACTCCCACTTCTTCTTTTGTTATTTGTGTGTTTCAAGAAACCTAACAAACTCTTCAACTAAGAACGTTGACAGGTCCTTAGAATCCTCCATTGCTCACACCACTTTCTCAAAGTTGATTGTTAACAACCTCAAGATCTTTTCCATAACTCGGCTAGCAAGCAACGTCTCTCAATTTTAACTAAGTTATGTCACAATGGTTTCTACTTGAGTATTATACTCTAAAACTCCTTTTGTCTCCTTCATCCTCATCCTTTCTAACTCGCTCCTGAGTGTTTAAAGCCTCACTCGCTTCACTCGGTCATGTCCCTTATAAGTTTTCTCGAGAATGTCTCATGCTTCTTTTGAAGATTTTGCACTTGCAATCTTATCAAAGTCAAACTCGTCAATAACTCGATAGAATATGTATAAGGTTTAATTGTCCTTCACTTATGGTACTTTTAACATATTGAATCGATCATTTGACCAATTCGTGGTATTTATTGGCTCTTCATGACCATTTTTCATCACCTTCCATTTGTGTTGGGAACCAAGAATGATCTTCATTTGTAGACTCAAATTGTCATAGTTGATCATTAAAGACAATTTGAACAAAGACACATAATTTATAGGATTGGTCATCTCACTCTCTCTTTTACAAACACTCAAGCTCTATAACTTTTTTTTTCACACTCAGATATTCAAACTAAAAAGCTCTAGTATCATTTTATAGACAACAAACTCTTTAATAAAAAAACTTATTCACCTCATTTATATATAATCAACAATATAATTTATAAACTACATTTTTTTAACGTTGTATTCCAAACAAATAAATACGAAGACGACTAACTCATTAGTTATCCATAACTACTAATACATTATAATTATCAAGACAGATAGTACATTAACCATCTAATCTAATGTAGTTAAGTTTATTCATATAAACTAATATCTCTTCCTTTGAAAGATAGTATAAGGGATTAATAAAAAAAATTGAATTTTTGAAATTTAAGCATGGAACATAAGAATATTTTTTTTTTGATTTCTCTAAAGAAAAGTCTTTTGAAGAGATCACTAAAAGAGAAGGATGACAGTTGACTAATTTCACAAGAAAAAGTAAGATTAATTTTTTAATGAACTTCAAAAGAAAATAAGATAAAAATAAAAATAAAAATAATACTTTCTCTGTTTAATTAAGGAAGATGAAGTGGCAGACAGAAATAAAAAAATGATAAAGTAAAAGATGAACCGTGTGATGGTGCAACACGAAGAATGAAAGAATGGTAGGACTTTCATTTCGTCCGTTTCCGCATGCATTGTCATGAACACAACCTTTATATTCTACGTTGTTTTACTTGGTACGTTTATCTAGCTTAATCGTTGGATTCCAAATTCCCCAACGACAACTAAGTCATCATTACAGTTTGCACCGTCTAAGGATTTAGATTCTTTCGTCTTTTCCTCTTTCAATCTCATCTTCTGCCTCTCATTTATTGCTTGGTATTATCTCTTTTGCTCTCTCTTCTGCTATCTCTACTATGTAGCAATACAAAATGACCAACTGATTCAAGTTTTCCTTTCACTTTCCGATTTTGTGAATGGAAACTTTGCTGGTAAATTTCTCAAAGCTATTGTCTTATCTGGTTTTTTATTTGATTGCCTTCGAAGTTTATGACACCTTCGAGTTCAATGGGGTGGTTCAATGGTGGTGAGTATGCGCGTATTGAGGAGTTATCTTCCCCAAGGGAAAATCACACAAGGAAAGTCTCTGTTCTTCCTCTAGTATTTCTCATCTTCTATGAGGTTTCTGGGGGACCCTTTGGGGTTGAGGACACTGTGCATGCAGCAGGTCCTCTATTAGCCCTTTTGGGGTTCTTGGTTTTTGCAGTCATATGGAGTGTTCCTGAGGCTCTAATTACTGCAGAGATGGGTACAATGTTTCCTGAGAACAGTGGTTATGTGGTTTGGGTCTCTTCTGCCCTGGGTCCCTTTTGGGGTTTTCAGCAAGGTTGGATGAAATGGCTTAGTGGGGTGATTGACAATGCTCTGTACCCAGTGCTATTTCTTGACTATTTGAAATCTGGAATCCCTGCATTGGGGGGTGGGGTTCCCAGAACTATTTCAACTTGGGCCTTAACTGTGGTTCTCACTTGCGTGAACTATAGGGGTTTAACCATTGTGGGAACTGTTGCTGTTTTTTTAGGTGTTTTCTCACTCCTTCCTTTTGTGGTCATGGGATTCTTGTCAATTCCAGACTTGAAACCTTCAAGATGGTGGGTGGCAAATCTTGATGATACTGATTGGAATCTATATTTGAATACTTTGTTTTGGAATCTCAATTATTGGGACTCTATTAGTACTCTTGCAGGAGAAGTGGAAAATCCAAGGAGAACTCTTCCCAGGGCTCTATTTTATGCTTTGATCCTTGTAGTTCTGAGCTATTTCTTCCCTCTTTTGATTGGCACTGGTGTTGTTCCTCTCAACAGGGAGTTATGGACTGATGGGTACTTCTCAGATATTGCTGAGATTGTTGGAGGAGTGTGGTTGAGGTGGTGGCTTCAGGCTGCTGCTGCAATGTCAAACATGGGAATGTTTGTTGCTGAAATGAGTAGTGACTCTTTCCAGCTTCTAGGAATGGCTGAGAGGGGCTTGTTACCGGAGTTCTTTGGCAAGAGGTCTCGTTATGGAACTCCTATAATAGGAATACTGTTTTCTGCATCTGGTGTTATTTTACTTTCATGGCTGAGTTTTCAAGAGATTGTGGCTGCTGAAAATTTCATGTACTGTTTTGGGATGATTTTGGAGTTTGTAGCATTCATATTGTTGAGGATCAAGCATCCAAACGCATCTAGACCTTACAAAATTCCTGGGGGAATAGCTGTAGCAGTTGCTATCTGCATTCCTCCCACAATTTTGATTTTTGTTGTGCTGGCTTTATCCACCAACAAAATACTGCTTATAAGCCTCATTGCTGTAGTGATAGGCCTTGTGATGCAACCTTGTCTCAAGATTCTGGAAGAAAGGGGATGGCTTAAATTCTCAGTTAGGTATGAGCTCCAGGATCTTCACAATCAAGACAACATTCCCTCCTTTGTGGGTTAGAGTTGTCTAGTGGAAAGAAAAGTATACTTAATGAGCAGAATCTGAATTTGAAATGCATTTTGTCTGGCCACATCCTAAGCTGCTTATCAATTCTGAGTTTGGTGATAAATAGGATATAAATTAGTCTTTACTCATTAGTCTCCTCATGCTGATAATTAGAATGTTCTAAGTATATTTATTTGCCTTCTATATATCTATTTTTCTTAATATCATGCAGTGTTTTGAATGAAAGCTGTTCTGTTCCCATATCTCTCACATTCATAGAGAAACCATGCAGTGGCCTCCTAATTCTAGCTTTCTGTTCATGTGCCAAGACTTTTCTAGTTCTTGCTTTACCTAAATATAAAGACTTTGCACTGGAGCTTATGTTTAAGTACACCTTTGCTACTTGTGTTCACTTACATATATTTTATTATATCATATATATTCAAATAATAAAAAAGTTAATTAAACATTTTTATTAAAATAAAAATGATTCATAAATATTTTATTATATCTAACATTAACTAAATAAGAAATAATTACAACAAAAGTAAAACATTTAATATTTCTATATTGTCTTTCAATAGTTTTTAGATGGTAAAAGAATTATTTAAATTAAATAACGAAGAAGAAAATGGTGAGAGAAAGAATAGCACTTAGTTACGATATTTATTAACTAATCAAATTCGTAAGTAATTAAAAATAGAAATATAGACAGATTTTCTTATTTGTTAATGACTATTTTATTGACAAATTTTGAAATATTAATAATTCATCGATAAAATTAAATTATTGATAAATTTTTATTATTAGACAGATTTTATCCATTGAAAATTACAATTTCTTTTGTATGACATGAAAAAATTAAATTAATTATTGTTTTATACAATATTTTTATTATATAATGTAATTAAAAAAATCACTTAATATTAATTGATTATTTATGTAGATGTGTATGGGATAGATGTGTAAGGTATTGACACCAAAAACTAAAGTCAATCCATCGCCATCAAAAGCTATTGAAAAGAAAAAAGTGGCAAGCACTATAAAATGAAATAAAAATTGTGATTTGCCTAAGCCTCTATTTCACATTACAGTGACTCGTGAATAATGTTGCAAGTACGTAGCATGGTAAAGTAAAGTGTGAGGGCAAAACAAAGAACAATTACATAAAGAAGTTATACCTTTTATATTATTCAAGTTCAGCAAAGCCCAAGGTAATACCCAACCCATTTACGTCAACAAACCAAACACATGCATACGTACAAACAAGGAATTGTTTCTTTGACAAGAAAACACTATCCACACACACCTTCTATATAAACATGCATATACAACGAAAATTTAAACAATAACATATCCCATTCAAAGCATTTTGTGACAGAATTTCAGTAAAAAGACTTTTTAGCCTATAACATTGTGCAGCTATGGCTTCCAGGCAGAGAACAACATCTTTCCGTCCACAACTTTCTGTTCGACGCGTGTACGAGACTTTGCAGCCTCAATCAGAGACTAAAGAACTCCCAGAAGCTTATCTTCTACTTGTTTATCTTCCTGGTCTGCTCATTTACTTTTCTCTTAATCCATGCTTTTCTTTCAACTTTTATATATATATATATATATATATACACGAGCAATGTACTTCTATGATATAGATTGAGTTTACTCTTCTGCATACGTAGATTTACTTAAGAATGAGGAATGTTTTAAAGTGATATATCACAAATGATAACACAGTTGCCTAGTTTATATTTTTCTGAGAGTATGTACGTTATAATTGTTTAATCACTTCTGAATTTTCATATAATTCCTAGGAATTCATCTTATCCAAACACACGGCATGCACATCTCTATTTTAAATTTGTAACGTTAATAATCACAAATATTCAATTAATACGATACAGTTCACGTTTAATAGTTTCAGAATAGTCATTTAAATCAACTTTACCCGAGTCTAAGCCAAAAGAAGCTTTATCTTAAACAGACAAATCGAGTTTAGTTTAGTTTTTCAGTTTGTTTTCTTCTGTCTTGAGTGTAACTATTTTTTTCACCTAACTTTACAGGTTTTCCAAGGGAAAGTGTAAAGATAACTTATGTGGACCCTTCACGAACGGTGAGGATATCTGGAGAAAGACAAGTTCGAGCGACAAGATGGCAACGAATTGACCAATCATATCCCATTCCTGATTATTGTGATGCAGAGGCACTTCAGGGTAAGTATGAAGCTCCTGTTCTCATCCTTACAATACCAAAGAAGTCCACGACCGCATCACAAGCTGCACCTAAACAACAAGAAGTGGGAACATCCCAAGACAAAGGTGCAGTGGCTGAATCAAAGCCTGATGAAAAAGTTCAGGATGCTACTCCACCACAACCTACGACTACAACTAAAGTGGAAGAAGAACCAGTTGAAGACAAGAAAAGTGCTTCACCACCAAGCCTTGACTTTGGGGCACAAAAAAGGGAGGACACACCATCTCAAACCCCTTCAGAACCAATTAGGGACCAAAAGGGTCAAGTGGAAACTGTAGAAAGAGTTGGTTCCATTGCTGAGCCTCGAATGAGTGAAAAGGAGTTGGAACAAAAACCAGCATCACCAAGGTCATCCACAATGCAAAGAGATGAAAAGCCACAAAATGGTCAAGAGGAGGATGAGCCAAAATCAACACCAGCTGTGACAACCAAAATGGAAACAGATAAAAAGCCTGAAGAGGAATTTGGACCAAGACCAACAACATCAACGCTAACCAAAGTCAAAACAGCTGAAAGGTACCAGCAGGGTCAAGAGGAATTTGAACCAAGAGCAACACCAGCAATGCTAACCAAAGTAAAAACAGCTGAAAAAATTCAAAAGGGTCAGGAGGAAATTGAACCTAAATCAACAGCAACAATGGAGCAGAAAGTCAAAAGAGATGAGCAACCTCCAAAGGGTCATGAGGAAGGTGAGCCAACACCTGCAATAACAAATATTTCCAGAAAGCCAACAGTTAAAGAGCAATTGGAGGAAAAGAGGATAGAAGAAACAAGTGTTGATGCTGCTAAGAAGGAAAGGAACTCAAAGAATGAAGCTAAAGAGGAAGCTTATGAGTCAAGACACGCGAAAGATAAGGAGCAAGCTGATTTTAAAGAGAAAGAAAATTTTGTGGCCAAGGAAGCAGATACTCGTGCTCCAAAAGTTCAGAAGAAAAAGGAGAAAAAAGGGAAGAGTGAAAAGAATGCAGTGGAAAGGGTTGGAGGTGTCTCCCGTGCTTTTTCAAAAGTAGCATTGAATGAGGAAGAGAAAAAAATAGCAACAAATATTGGTGCTGCAGTTCTGGTCATTGCTGCATTGGGATATTATTTATCTTACAGGTTTACCTCTTGATTTGAACTTAAAACATGTTCCAATCAATGTATGCTTTCTCGTACTTGTACATGAATAATATGAATGAAAAAATCATTTGAATAAAGAGCGAATGCAATCTATGATTCTTCGTATTTCATGTTCTGTACGAACGCAAAACCAAGTGTTAACTATAATCGTATAAAATTTTATATAAATGAATTGAAACTATATATATAATATCGAAGAAAAAAGGAGGGACCACAGCCAACGTGATGTGTGTTGTTTCTTTTACACTCTTTGAAGAACATTTTCACACTTATACAACCCTCCACGGGTAAAATTTGTGTCCTGTGACAATCTTCTTCGAGTTCCACCACTACATTCGAATACAACTAATAATAAAAAAGAAATTCTAAAATACAAGTGTATCCTAATCCGTGTTTGGCAATGTCAACTCATATTAGTATGACTTGTATTTGGTATACAATCGTCGAAAATTATTGTTGTAACATACGCTTTAAGTAGAACAAGATTCAAATGTTAACAGTGATGATTAACGGATTAGAGTTAATGGAAGATTTTAGAAGTTTTAATGTTAACGTAATGATATCATCTAATCACATTAGTTAATAACATGTTAGTATAAAAATTTTCAAAATCTTTCTCATAAATTTCTAGAATTTAAATTTTTTAGAAATTTTTACCTAAACGTCGTATTTTATCAAAAGATATTTTATTTTCTGTAAAGATAACTTATCCTGTAATTTTTTTTAATAAAAAAAAAACCAGCAATGTATTTAAATTGTCGCCGTAGTTCAATCAAATTCATAATTGGTAATTCAAGTCAAGTCACATACAGTGCACATTAAAAAAAATCAATTCATGTTAAAATTGCTGTTATCAAATTAAATTGAGCTTAGTTATGAGAGACTTTTAAATATGAAAAAAATCAGACTCTTGGATTATGAAAAATCAACCTATAAATACCGTATAGAAAAATATTCGTTGACAAACATGCTCTCAAAAGGCCAAATTTAGTACATACCGTATATAAGTTATCATTTTTAAATAGATATTATATCTTCCCAAAAAAGGATGTACTTCCAATAATTTCACAGGCTTTCTGTTCGCATTCTAGTTTGCCCCACCTTGCATCAACTCGTTCACAGGGGAATACTGGTTTGCCAAGGCTGCCAAAAAGAACACAAAGTGTCATGCAAATAAAAAATGTTGGCATTTACTCCTGGTAGTCCTGTTTGCATAAATTTCATCACAAGACACTTAAAAGTTAATTTTTAATTTATGTATAAATTAATTTAGATGAGAAGCGTATTTCATTCAACATCTTCAAAAGCTAATTTAACTTGTACAAAGTTTATGTCTATTTATCTTATTTTCTTTCCTATATATGTCTACAGAAAAGTTTATCCGATCATGACCTTAGCTTTGCTATAGTTAAACACAACCCTTTTAGGCTTAATGCATGGACAATGCACAAATCTATTTTTACCAACTCAAAATTGAATTCTACTTACAAGGTGCAGCAAGGATGAAACAACTTCAGCAGGATATGAAAATGAAGTCAAAATTTTGACTAAGCTATTAGTTTCTTAATCTACACATAAAAGGATTCTTTCTTTTCAGGTATCAACATAGCAAGGTCTCTTAATTAAATAGCAAACTGTACTACATAAATTTTAAAGGAATAAAAATTTAAATAATTTCTTAACTCTAGACTTCCAACTTTTAAAGCATATTTGCCAACACAGCAGAAAATTAGACCGAAAGTTTTAACAGGACATACCCATTAACATACTAATAGAGGCATACACTGACAAAATCTATACGAAAAAGATGGTTTGAACCATTTGTTAAATGATACGGTGGCAATAATTGTATCTTATAAACCATAACGAGCAGAACTCACCTTCTATTAACAACATTGTGAACATGACACAACCACTGAGAAAATTCAGTATGTGACCCAGTCTGTACAGGATTTGCTCTGCCAAACATGTGAATAAGCACTTAAGTAAAAGGTTAACTAAAATAGAACTTTTGGAAGAATATCATGCTGATGCAATTAAGCAACATGTGAAAATTCGAGCAGATCAAATAGTTCATTAACATGAATCTTTCATACAGGATATAAAGATCCATAAGAGCTTAGTTGGAGTATTGGAGATGATTAAGGGCAAAGCATAGTAGTAGAAAAGTTTGACCTTTATGTTGTCAGGTCAAATCAAAGTCACAGATAGTAGTATAGTTAAAAAAAAAATACTCAATAGTGATGCAAATAGAGACAACATGTGCAAATTTCAGATGAATGAGTATTAGGGGTTGTCCTTTTGCATTAAATACGGCATGGATTTGCGTATGTTAAATGAAAGTAATCTTATATACTTAGTATTGCTGCAAAAGGACCTTGTTAGAAAACACAATGTGATGACTAAATAACTCTTTCGGAAAAAAATAATAGAAAAGTAAGGATGAAATAGGAATTACTTTGTGGGCTATGTAGTTCAGTTTAAAAGGTAAAACACAGACAGAAGTCTGCATTCATCATTTAGAGGCAAAAATGGCATTATACTTAAGAAAACCCTTGGCTAAATGCCAATGCTCAAACTCTGGTAGAATTTTTTTTCATCCATCCATCATGAATTTACAATTTTAACTAAATTCATTACTTTGTCCATCCGTATCCACAATAAAAGGAAGTTATAAAAGGAAAATTATCTAAATAGGAAATAAAAAAATTTAAATGAATAAAAGGGGGAGAGAGAAAAATTAAAATAAACAATTATAATCACGTGTGATTAATTGTAGGATAAAGAGTGAGGATTGATATACCTAAGAATTTCTTTAAAATGATCTGCACATTCCCTGCATGGATACATTCGAGATAAGATTTGTACCTGTGTAATAATTGCATCCTGTTACAAGATTTTACAGTCTAATAGCATAACTAAATTTCCCTACTACCATACAAACGGAATTTTTGACAAAGTACATTGTTTGCCTTAAGGTCAATCCCTGGTTATTATCCGTGTTGGATCATAAGTTTAGACCAAGACTCCAAGTTACTTTAATGATAGGTAAAAAACACACAAACATTCCTCCCACACACTTATTGTCAGGATAATATACTGTCATATTGACATAATAAATCAGACACTATGGTTTTTGTAACACAATACCACAAGATAAATTTGATGCAAGGATTTCGCATAAAAATTACAACAAAGACTCAAATAGGGCCACATCATGTCCTAACTACTAACTTCTGGATGAAATTTTACATTTATATCTACAAACAAAGGAAGCAAGGAAAATACCAATTCTTTTACATCCTTCTTTTGCTGTCTTGTAGGCTTATCTGGATACTGAAAAGATAACAAGGTCGTTCAATGGAAAACATCAAAGTTATTCATTTTGTTGTTTCAGTTTAGTTGATAAGACAACAAAACTAAACCTGCGTACCACATGAATCAGAAAATATTGATTATCTTTTTCTTTTTTGACATCCTCGGATACCAAAAATGTTAAACCATGAAACCTAATGTGGTGCTGTGTGATTCAACTTGGTTATGAAACCGTTAATAGAAAACACTGAATTTGTTTGTAGATGAAAGTAACAGCATTTGAAGAAGTGTTCAGAAGTTCAAAAGTAGCAACACAGATGAAACAGACTTTCAGAGTGCATAGAAACAAAAGGTTGAAGATAACGAAGTTGAAATTTTAGAATGGCAGGTCGAACACCATGATAATAAGAGAAATGGAACCTAGTAAAACTTTTAAATGGAGAATATTAACCATGTGAAACTCTGCTAAAATAGCATCCCATATGTAAGCAATAAAATGTAGGAGAAAGTGGTCTGCAATAACTGGTACATATGTCTCCTCGCATAAAATAATTCAATACTTATTATGCAATAGGGAACAACAATTCGGGGCATGATACATAACATATTTAGATAATTAAAAGCAATGGAGGGATTAATATTAATAGTATCAGTACAAATTGCGGTGACAAAACCTGAGCTGCTAGAGTGTGAAGTAAAGTCCAAGTAGCCCTTCCAAGCTCTTCTTTAGGCCCTTGGGTTGTAGACTTTACCTATAGGAACAAATTGATGATTAAAAGTAAAGCAATTCACAAAATTTCATATGCATAAAGATATCCGCTAAACATATGAAACCTTGATAAATATAGCATTCAACTCAATTAACGATCTAACAAGGCTACAAATAATTACCATGTTTACATATATATACCAACAACATAGTAATTCCCCCCACCCAACCAAAAAGAATATATTTTTAGGGAAAAAATGGGTGTTTCTTAAAAGCCTCAATTATAAACTTTATCTTAGCAAATCAAAGCATGAATTAAATAAAACATTTTAAAAAAGAAAGTAAAAGGTATTCAAATTCAACAAGAACCTAGAGACAACTGCATATTCAATTCAAAAAACCACAAAGAGCCAATAACAAAACCACAGTCACGTTGATGATATCGATACCTTGACAGCAGTATCACCAAGTTGTACAGATGATGTAGTTTTTGCAAGTGGAGCTTTAGTGGAGGAAGAGACAGACAAGGGAAAGCCACTACCAGGGAGCCCTGATGACTGAAGATGAGGACCTACGAAATTAGAGAGATGATGTTGAACAAAATTTGAGACTTGCTCAAAGTTTTGAAACAGGACCTGCAGTGGATTCACAGGCATGCTACCTGAAATAAGAGCAGGAGACAGCATAAGAGAGAAAAAAGACAACAATCACACTCAGCAAAGCTCAACATCAAAATTAAACTAAACCACATACATAAATACATTCGTTAGGGGTGGCAAAGACCTGAAAATCACATAGAACTAACAACAGAGCGTATACCTATAAGCTACAAGACTTTAAAACTAATCATCACATATAAAGAACTGTAGTTTGCATTTTCTCAAACATATTGGGTGCGCTTAATTAAACTACCACCCAAATCAGACTAAAGTCTTGATTCACAACGACGGACATCTTATATCATTCACAATTTCACACTCAATCTACTCAGAATTTGAATTGCATGGAAAGGGTCAACAAATCTCAGGTTAAAGGAGACTCTTTTCTTTCCAACAACACTCCATAAAATTCAACCAAGTAGTTAACATTACCCGTGCATTATACACACAAAAGAAAAAGATAACTGCATCATTCTCTTACTCGCTTACATGAGAGAAAATCTGTAACAGAAAATATCACGGCTTCCATGCATAATAGCAAAGCAACACTATGAATCTCGCAACAATTTTTATCAAACTAATGACGAGCAAGCGTGAGAAAGCTCACTAGGTAATCATGACAACCCTTAATCTTACAGTATCATCCAAATGGTTAAATCAGATATACAAAGCAAAACTTCATCATCACTTATTGCCACTGAATACAAATTAATGAAACAAAGAAAATGAGTACCGCCACAGAATACTGTCTCAAGAACGTAATTCAAGTCTTCTTGGGTTATGACCGTCTCTCAAGAATGGGGTTCATCTACTCTTACATGTAAAAGGTAAATAGTTAATTCATAAAAATAACTAAATTAATTTATTTTAGTAATAATTTAATTGATTTAAATTTTATTTTAAAAATATTTATAGATAAAATATTTTAAATAATAGTTATATTACGATCAATATTCATAATTTAAAGTATAATTTATCCACACCTCATAAAATAGAATATTTTCAATTAAATTCCTATAAAATTATTTTAGTATATTTGAATACTCAAAAATTTTATATTTATTGAGAAAGTCTATGTAATTTAATTTTTCGTTAAATGAAGGATGTCATTATTAGTTTATCCTGTTATGATGGTCTCTATATGTTACGAAATATAAATTTGTGATTAATATAATATGATATTACAGTTAAATATTGATTAGTTGTTTTTATTGCATTAATTAAAAATGTAAGATGTTGTTGATTTTCATGTCACTGTTCACAATGATCAAGAGTATGTCATCATTATCACCAAAAAATTACTTGTTGTGCATTGAATATAATATCATGTTATATTAATTAAAAATATTCACATCTTTTAACATCTATGAAACAAACAAACAAGATCACGAGACAAAATATCATGTGTCGTCCAATAAGTTCAAAAAATAAATTACATAGACTCAATTAAAAAAGTATAAATATTATAAGTATTAAATATAAATATTAAATAGATAAAAAAAAGTAGTAGAGACATATACAAAAAATATAAAGGAATTAAAGCTTAAACCTAAAAAATATCAATTTTCATTAATATACTTCATAATAAATTAAACATATATAAAAAATTAACATTTAAAAGTGGTCATATTTTTATATTTTATAAAAATATTTTTCATTTATTTCTCAATCATCAAAACTCACTCTCTTCATTTGTCTTTATGATTGTTTTTATCTTAATTTTAGTTTCTTGGAGTGTCTTCTAACCTATCATTTTCATCTTATTTCTAAAATAAATTTTATTCATTTTGAGTCAAAAATTATTATTTAAAACAATTCTATATAACGATAAAAATTATTTATAATAATTACAAACATAAATTGTCTATACTTATTAAGAAGTAGGATTAATTGTTGTAACCATGTCATAAATGTATTTTTAGTATACACATTTTATTATCAATTTTACCTTTATTCATATTATAAATCATTTTATTATTTTACTCTCTAAATTTTATAGTTATTTTTTAAAATCTAATTATCTCCATATAATAAAATTATAAAAATCATTTGTTTTATATCTTATTTTTTTAAATAATTATGATAAAAATAATTTATTTTTCATTATAAAAAAAAGTGGATATACATGCCCATGGACACATGTTTTTACTAGTTAATTTTAATTAAGATAAAATATATACTTAAAAAATATTTATTATGAATTTTAATTAAAAAATCACTCCTCACAAATTACATGAAATAAAGAACAATACTAATTTATGTAACATCCGAAATTCTCACGCTTCATAATTCATAATTTATATATTGTAACATTACATTTACAGTAAAATCCCGTAATCTCACACTTAAAAATTCATAGTTGATATATGTCTATACATGTTTTAAACTCAGATTTCAACTACAAAATTATAACTTGAGTTCTTCTACTTTATTCTTCTATCTTTCTCTTCATTGGCAGTGAGTCAGACGACATTCCTTCATCTTCTCCCGTATAACGAATTATACGATCATCACACATACCCAAACACAAACACAAACAGGTAGGATGAGCTAACATGCAACTAATCATTTATAAAACATGCATATTTACTTTGATGCACTCAACAAACCTCATATAATAATTATGTGAGACACACTCATACCATCATACAACAATCGCATCATAGATACTCATCCCACAATACCACAATTACTAATCGACATTCATCCCACAATACTTAATAGACACACATTCCACAATATTCAATAGACACTCATTCCACAATATTCAATGGACATTTATTCCACAATACCCAATAGACACTTATCCCGATGATATGTTGATGAGCGGTCAACGAGAGGTTACACACTTGTAATGCCTTCTTAGTCCTCAACATTATGTCCAAAATCGGCACATAGACCAGGGCCCCCTACCCCTTTATAGATGATTATTAGAGTATCAGAATAACCTCCAACTTCAGGACCCTCAACATCAACATATACACACATACCATGGCATTACAGAATCTCTCCGCGAGACTCATACCATGCTCACATTCCTCAACTCATATTATATCCTTACGAAATCTCCTCATAATATTCATACCATGTTCAGATGTATAAATTCAAATCCAATATAATAAATTACAATCATCACAGAAATCATACAAACTGAATATATCACAAAATAAATTAACAATACTAAAATATCACCATAAATGGTCACCGGAGAAGAATTAAATATTTGACGAATCAAACTCACCATAAACGTCAGTACATATGATTAGTCACAACTTACTGGATTGGACCAGAGATGCTCTATGAAGCATGTACCAACTCCGGTTTTTAAGATTCCTCTATCCTACCATCACAATTATAATTCATAATTTCATATCTACCACAATAACATGAATCCATCAGACATTTTCATTCCAACGAGATATATTGCATAATAATTTAATAGTACTCAATTTGTACAACAAGATTTAAGTTAAAAACTTGTCGAGTAGACTTCTAGGAAAGAGAGGTGTGTCACAATGGACAACTTAAGTATCAAGTTTTTCCTTAGCGTGTTCCTGAACTAGTTTTTAACAAATTTCTTATTTACAGATTCAAACCAACAACATATAATATTAACACCGAAATTCAATATATATAGATATACAGTAAGCATTAACAGTATTCACATAGAATTTTAAGACATGAATAGTAATAAAAAATACTAAATCTAGACTTCTCTTGCTCCGAATTTGTTTTTCCCAAAAACCCTCCAAAGCCTCTACTCTTCTTGCAACTAAATTTCTTCCTAAATCTTTCTTCTCTATTGTTCAAGGTTTCTCACTTGATTCTTTCTCTATTTGTGCAAAATAGTCTCCCCTCTCATGACTATTTATAGTCCAAAAAATTTACTATTTATCAATTTTTTAATATTATTTATTATTTTAATATTATTTTATTATATTAATATCTTAATCACCACTTACCTAATAAATTCCTTAATAATGCCTTTAAATCTGAAGTGTTTTATCCACTATCAATATTTAAATTTTTTTTTTAATAATTTATTATTATTATTATTTACAAAAAGGTAAAAAAGAGTTTGAACCCATGTTCTTGAAATCACCAAAATTTTCTACCATTTAAGCTACCAAAATTTCTATATTTAACTTATTAATTGTATTTTCCATTCACAAAGAAATTTATTACTAGTAGTGATAAAATTGTTACAATTAAGGTAAATATTTTTCATGGATCTTATAATTTACACATGATATTTTAGTTTTTATCTCCTAATAAACTCATAAACGGGCTAACTTACCATTCTTTTGTAAAAAATAAAAAAGAAAAAGAAAAGTTTTACAGCTACTCTTGCCACTTACCAAGGAACAATGGCTAAATCCTGCATAACTTGAGAAAGGCTCAGTTCATTAGGATTCCAAATGCTGCTTTTATAAGGTTTTAATTTTAACCTTCAGATGCATCTAATCCAACGAACATATCAAGTTTCACTTGTCTCCATACCATATCTATACTTCTATCTCTCTCTAGATGTTCAGCAGCAACAACAGGTTTCCAGGCATAATTTTTCATATCAAAAGTAAAACACAAGAAATTATAGTAAAATATGCTTTTACAGGCATGAATTTGCAATAGGCTATTATTCATCAGAAAACTCATCACCATAAAAAACATTACTACCATCCTCATCAACCACAGGTTTAGTTTTGAATTTTGATGCTTTGCTAGATTTTGAGGGTTTCTTTAATTTTTCAGCCTGCAACTCCAACACCTTCTCTGAAGGTTTCCGCTTTCTTTTAGCTCGTGTTCCCCAAGCATCATCTGCAAAGCAATTTTAAAGACTATGTAACAATTGCACACACAACATAACCTTCTTTAGTAACAGACAATCAGAGTCTATGTAAATGTTTGAACTAAAAGTTCGTACACTTAAGGTTGAATTACTTCACTTTGCAAAAGTAACTATTCATTTTAGTCCATTTCAAACTAACTTGCAATGCAAATTTGAGACAACTCAGTCTAAAATGCAATTGAAAACCAAACAATTTTTTAATGTACATTGAAAACCAATTATGCCCTACGTATAGTGGACAGGTGAACTTCAGTAAATTTGTTTGAAACACAAGGAAGAAACCAAAACTAAAAGGTTCCTTGCAATAATTTTGCTGCATGAGTTACATATATTCGGGGTTCAATAGTTCATTTCTTTTGAAAAACAAGATTTCTTAAGAATCCAAATACTTAGCTTCTAGCGTATAGTTTAAGGCTTGACATTACCTTCAAGTGGACTTGAGTTATGATTTGTGGTATGTTCATTTGGTCCAGCCTCTTCCGAAAGTGGGGATCCTGAGTTATTGCTGTCCACCAACTTAGAAGAACTTTCTATGAACTTGTCCATTTGTTCAGGAACATCACAAGTGGGAGTTGCTGGCAGGAAACATAACTCTTCTTCAGACATATCAGAGTCACTGAAACCGGGATCTTTCTCCACGGTTACAATGTCAACTTCGTCATCTTCATTAACATCCGATTCTTTTACCTGAAAGAATGTGAACTTAAGACTAAAATTTAACACGGAAATAAAAAGAAAAGCAGCATGACTATCTAACACTACCTTACCTTCCCAGTCTCAGGAATCAAATCAAATTCATCTTCTCGCTCCACATACTCCTCATTTTCCTCAAGCTCCTTAAAATCGGGAGCAAAGGCACTCCAGTTCTCTGTGTAATCTTTAGCCCAGATATAAACTATGCCGTTCAAAGAAACAGATACAACAATAGGACGTACAGGATGCCATGCTAAATCAATAATGGCTTCCTTAGGTCCTTCAAGGATTTTGACTAGACGGCCAACTCTATCCCATATGTAAATCTTGTGCTCTCCTTTACTGGCAGAACCACCAACAACCCACTCACCATCCCCACTGAAGCAAGGTGCTTTCCAATGAACCTTCGTGATTAAATCTTGAAGCTCCCGGAACAAAGTTAAACATTTTGACCCTACAGCCTTCAACTTCTCAACACCTTCTAGATCATTGCGGTTCTCATTCAGATCATCAAGTGCTCTAACTTCATCTTTCAGAGGTAAAAGATTTTCAAAGATCCTGATTATTCGATCATTTGAGTTTGTTAAAAGATATTTTCCATTCCTGCTGAAGACAATGTTCTTCACTACAGAACCACCAGGAATAGGAACCATGGCACGCACCTCATTATCTATATGGTTAATTATAAGAATTTCCCCCTTTGAGTTTCCGACATAAACCAGGTTTCCATTCTTACTAAAACACGCAGCAGTTGGTGAGAAGGAGGTAATTCCATCAGCACACTTATTACGTGAGGCAGGGGTCGCTCCATTATTAGATACCTCCAAAACAGAAACCTTAAGAGAAGTTGTATTTCCTGTGTTCAAGTCAACAATCATAGGAGCACATGAGAGAGGGCATGCCAGGCAAAGAGAAGGTTTAGAGGAACCCGGATGAAGACGAGCATGCAGAGGCGTTTGTTGTAAAACTATTCTTGTTATTCTCTTACCACTCATAACATCCCACAGTAAAAGTGACTTATCAGCAGCAGATATAAGAATCCGGTTACCACACTTTGACCAACAGACACTGGTTATTGGAGACGAACAATCATTATCTCGGAGCTCTTTAGCAATGCCCCGCGTTTCAAAATCCCAGATAACACAACTTCCGTCATTGCACCCTACTGATTTAGTTAGTAAAAGCAAGAGTCAGAAACCTGATAGTGTATAACAGCTCCAATTAATAATTCATAAAACTAATCTTTTTTATTAAATTTATATACAAAACATTCAAAATAAAAATAGACATGCTATGAGTTTATGCATCAAAACAAGAAACTACAGCATAGATCCGAAAGTGATACTAAGTATGAATGTGGCGATGATCTTATTGTGCAACCTTCCATGGTTCCACTAGACCCCATTGGGGGCCAATACTGCTGAGACAATCTCCCCACGCACTCAGCATATCTATACAGATTAGTCAAAACAACATTCTGCATGCCCACAGACCAAAATTCTTCAAATAATTAGCACTACCAAAAACAAGATATCTTCCTTCGTAGACCATAATGACCCGATACATATGATAACTGTCAACATAATCCATAAATCATCAACTCACACATGACATATCTTCAAGTTTACAACAACTCCATCCTGAACCTCGTCTGCCTTGTTGTCAAAGGATTGACTGTTTGCACAAGGTAACTTTGCATTATCTATGTTTTCCATCAACCAACAAGGCCAAACATTTGGCTTTACACAGGATAAGTTTCAATAACAAATATGCAAGCCATTTTAGTACATTCACAAGGACTAATTCAACTCATGTGATTATATCACTTAATATACTGGTCTCAATGAAATAAAAAACGACTATTCCCCCCACTCAACCAAATCACACACTGCTTAAAGCACATACCAACTTAGCACAACAACCTAACACATACATATATACAATAATCAACACATTCTAAAAACCATAAACAAACCAAACCACGTCATCCATATCATACCACGTTGTTCCAGTACACGAGCGATTATAAATTGGTAAAGCAATCATACTTCATGTCACAAAGAATCATCATTTGCCAGAAAGATCAGCAAAGCAAAACGGACAGACCTAGGTTGTATTTAATTGTGTTTTCTTTTTTCAAATTTTCAAAATTATTGTATCAAAAAGATTTCAAAAACTGTTGTTCACAGAGTATGGTGGGTGAAGAATATGTCTCAGGACAAAGAATGATGACACAAAATTGAAAGTAAAACTATTAAAATAACTGAAAAAAAAATGTTAAAAGGGAGAGTGAGAGAATTACCGGCAAGAAGTGTACCACGACGATTGAAAGCAATACATTTCATACACCCATGTTCCAAATACTCTTCTATCACTTCAGGAAAATCTCCCTGCAAGGGGTCTTCAATATTGCACAAAATAACAACAATGTCAGTTGGTACCCATTAATGGAAGTAAAAGTAACTTCTTTTTCGTTATTTTAGTGAGTACGCCTTTTAAACTTGTCAAAGGTTAACTAATTGAGTGTTACGGACATAAACAAAAACAAAAGGTTTAAAAAGATTATGTTGGGTTGCTGAAACAAAGGAAAGGGGCGTAAGAGAAAGAAATTGGAAGAAGAAAACAAACCAATGATTTGTGCGTTCATCGTTGCGAGAAGCTTCCAGTGCAGATTCAGAGAGAGAGAGAGAGGATGAAGTTAACTGTGGAAGGGGAAACAGACGCAACAGACCAAGAATAGCGAAAGACGAAAAGGTAACACAGGCAACGGTCGTGTCGTGTACCGTACTGCAATCTTCTACCGTCCGTCTAAAAACAAACATCTTTTTATTTGATGGAAAAATATTTGCCAATATATATATATATATATATATATATATATATATATATATATATATATATTAATTTTAAATAAAAATATTTAAAAATAAGTTTTTAAAATATAAAATAAAATTACACATTAGAATATTAGTTCAAATAAATATAATCTTTATAAAATATAAACTTAAATAAGTTATTTCAAATATAAATTTTAAAAAAATAATTTTTTTAAAAATAAATCCAATTCATATGTCTAAATTATAAAATAAAAATATATAAAATTAAATTCTAAATAAACTTTTCATGATTAATATTTTTTCATTAATATTTATTATTTTAGGTCTAATTTTTACTTTTACTTTTTTTTTCTTATTTTGATTCTCTCTTTTTTTTCTCTCTTGTTTCTTATTAGTTGAGAAAAAAAGTCAAACTAATTCATTCTTTGAGTTGTTTTTTTCTTACATTAGTGACTTTTACTATGTTTTTAACAGATTTAAAATAAACCCTTAGTATATCTTAATTACAATTTTGAAAGTGAGGATATTTTGAATTTTAATCGTTTATTTCTAAAAATTAATTAAAATTAGATATTTAATTTATATGAGAAAAATTTTTAAAAATGAAAAAAGTTAAATTAAAAAACAAAATCTACAATACTAGTCTTTTAACGTTATAGGCACATATTCTTTACAATACTAGTCTTTTAACGTTTCTACAATACTATTTTTTTTTTTAATATTTTCATACTTTTGAGTATGAAACCAAGTTCTAAAGTAAACAGTTGAATTAAATAAATTTATTGACGAAATTTATAATTTCATTTTCTAAAATTAATTTGAATTTCAAGCCTTTTTGTATCTTTTATTTTCATCCTTTAAGTAAAGTTTCGTGGCAGCTTTTTTTACCATATTTTAAGTAAAACTCCACACTAATTAAGGAATCCTTTTTGAGAAAGAATCTTATTTTCAGAAATGCGACCAAATATCTAGTTATCATAGGAAAAAAATAGATTATGTGGAAGTTAGTTCCTTTGTGGTTGAACCTTAACAATGTCCCTTTTTTTTAGTGTAAAATCTAAATTTAGATTCTGTGGAGTTAACAGTGTAACCTATAAATATATTTGAATATTGGTAATTGAAAAGCATATTCAATCGATTCAGTTGTCTCTTGAATATCATTTGACTACCTTATTTTGTACAACCATTGTTTTCTAATGATAATGAGAAAGCCAAAATCATTGGCATGTTTTGGTGAAGTTGCACCAACCATTTTAAACTCTCATTATCGAAGACGTTCAAGGTTTATGAAATTAGAAACTATTGTGGAAGAGGAAATGCAAGAATCTATTTCACTGTGCAGAGCTGCTCATGTTTCTCTTCCTTTGCTTCTTTCTGGGTTGCTCTACATTTTGATGTGCAGAGGACTGGTTTGATTTTATGTTCATTTCAACACATGTAAGAGTTTTGCCTATAATATCAAATAATAAATCTGGTAACAAAATATATTTAATAAATTTCCTTTTTACTCTTTTCGGTCATTACATGCAATATGGAATAAATTACACAACATCGTAAATATTAAATTCATCTTTAAATAATTGTACCCATCACTAATTACACAAAAAGGTAAATTCTATTTTTTTTAGTTGTATTAATTGATAACTACATAAATATTATTATTATTATAACTGATACGAAGAAGACGATCAGGAATAAAAGAACGTTAGCATCAATGTTTCTTTTTCTATTAGGTGATTTTAATGCTGGACTTTCTCGCCGAAGTTAGATAATTTCAGTTTCATTAAGTTTTTTTATTTGTTTCTTTTTTGGATTTTATTATTAATTTACTTATATATATATTAGTTAAATAAAAACAGTGGACACACATGACTATGTTCTCTTTTTTAGATAATTAATTTTATTAAGAAAATATCTGAATTTAAATAAATAATAATTTTTAAAAATAATTAATTTTAAATTAATGATTTTAGGAAAAAATGAAAAAAATAATTATTTTAGTTTAAAATAATGGTTTTTTAAAAGGTAAAATTAGAAAAAAAGAATATGTACATAAAAAATAGAAAAATTCCATTTATATATGGATATAGATAAATAAATAGATTAGAAGAAAAATTAAATTATATTATGTAACTTTTACTAAATATTGTGTTATCCATAAAATTTGGATTTCCGTAAATTTAAGCGTAAATTATATTTCACTTCAATATAATAATTTTTGTTAAATTTTGTTGAAATTAAATATCGATAATAAGGTAAGACTCTAAAAAAATTAAATATTAGATGTATTAAAGTGCTTTAAATAATGATACTCTATTATTTCAATTTAAAAATATCAAAAGTATAAATAGAATTTCTTATTAAGAAGTTTCATTATATAAAAAGTTTTATCTGTTTAAAACTTTTTCTTTCAAAGATTTCTCAGTCTTTCCTCTAAAATATCTAACCCCTCTATTCATACGTCTGAAAATCAAATTCTGTTTGAAAAACCCTTAAGGTGAGATTTTCATTTCTAATTGATCAATTTTTATTAAATAGTTTATTTTTACTCTTTTTCTTAATTTAGGCGTTTTGCATGTATCTATGTTTCCTCTCTAATTTAAGGTCTGAGTTTTCTCTAAAACTCTTTATTGATCAGTGATATTAAAGGTATGTGTTGATCAAGTTATTGTGGTTTGTAGGAGCAAATAGAGTTCTTGGAGTTGTGGGAGAGATTTTAGAGCCTTTAGAGCCATCTAATCATCAAACAGGTAAGGAAAGCTAGTTTTATTGATGCTTTTAACAAATAAACAGGTACAAATTGATGTTTGTATGATGTTATGACAATTAATTTGAGTAACAAAATTGTTGGATGACATTTGGTATGTTGAGTTGTTTGATGAAATTTGGTTTGTTAAGTTGAATTTGATAAATTTTTGTTTGTAGACAAGTCATTGAATTTCATTTGAGTTTTGATGAATGGATGTTGAAATTGTTATGTTGATTAACTAGTTTTGTTATTGGATCTTGGTTTAATAATATGTTCATAGGATAGTTGGTTTTGGGTTACAATTTGGGGGTTTGAGAGGTGAGATGTTAGAGAAATAGTCATTAAAGTCAATTTAGTGTTTGAAGTTTATTTTTGTATAAATTAGGACTAGGTTAGCCCCCGAGTTTGCTAAAATCTGGTCTGCATTATGTGAAATATGATATTAGTGTTTTTGGGTAGTTATCTTTATCTAATGAATTGAATTCTTGTCCAAATGAGAAAGTTTGTATTAAACTTGAAGTATAAACATGTTTTCTAATTAGTTATAGTGCTAAAAATATCGATTTGGTCATTTGGATAAGTCTTGAGTTCATTAGGATCAAGATTTAGAGTTGTTATGATCTGGTATAGTGCTAAGCGACCTTGTGTGGCATTGAGCGCTACCAAGCTTGAGAGCCACTGGGCTTTAGGGCATTGAACGCCCAATTGGGTCGTTGAACGACATAAAACCTGAGAACTCTCTAAGTTATGGGCACTACGCGATGGTTTGTGGCACTGAGTGCACTTTCCACTACAAGTTTGGATTATTGGGTGCCAGACTTGGCGTTGGGCCTTGTCCACAATTTTTTTTTTCTTGGTTTCTCTAAGTTATGTTGTTTAATTTTGAGTTACACTATACATGATTTGATGTTTATTAATGCTCATTGAATGATATAAATGTGATAATGAGTATGAATGATATGTAATGTGAGACAAATCTTAGTGAAAGGTTCTGTGTTTGAGATCATTGTTATGAATGCTTGACATGAAGATTTTTGAAAGGGGATATTCTAATATTCTACCAATCATTCAACTTATTTAGATATAAATGGGGTGATGGAGAGAATAGTAGAAGGTTTTTACCCTAGACTTTTGAGTTTTAGAAGTGAAAGATTAACCTCATGAGTAGTAGGTCGAGTTACCCTTGTTTATAACTCTGCAGAGTATAAATACTACTATGGGTGCAAGTCTTCATTGAAGTTTATGTCAAAGCATCGTATCCGAATAATTGAATCTAAAGTCAATTGTTTGTATGATTGTGTTTGATAGAATGTCGTGAAGGTTGAATTAAGACTTGATATGTTATTTTGAGCTTTTGCATAGTAGCTTACCCTACTTCTTTTTTATTTGTGTTTTCTCTTTTCTTTTGCAATGATCACGTGTTGGTGTGAGCAAAGGATGTTATAGGTGATAGTTTGCCTTTGTTGGAGCTCAAGGATGTGGTTGAGTGATATGCTGGATTTTAGTACATTTTAATACTATGTATATGTATAAATGTTTTGTATAGTAGCTTTACTCTTTTATGAGACTCAATAATTAGGAAGTTTAGTACATATATTTTATTGATATAATTATTACTTGGATAATTGTAACAATATTTTATATGTTTTTCTTATGCTATAAATAAAAAGAATTTTAAATTTATAATGAGTTTTGAAAAAAAAAAGTCAATTTCAAGATATTAAATAGTATTAACTCAATTAAGTTTTACCTAATTCATTTTATTAAAAAAACTATATTAAAAAATTTATTTTTGTTTGAGTAATGTGTTGTTTTATTTTATGATTTGGGATAATATAACCATTAGTTGTATTTTTATGTTTTTAACCTATTTTAATCTCTTCAAACTCATCAGTTAATCCACTCGTAAAACAAGTTAGAGGCGGATAAATAAATAAATAAATTATATTATCTCTTTGTCAACAAAGTCAAACATCGTTATTACTAGAAAGACAAAAAAAATAACTTCCATCATTCAATAAACTAATAATATTAGGGATACAATTTGGTTCATGATTAAATTTTTAAGAGATATTGAAATTAAGGTTGATCCTCACAATACAAATGATTAATCGTAGTGCAATTCCTAAGATTTCTTCTTACTTTAGGATATATCATTATGTTAATTCATTTTGCTGCTTTGTATTATATTTTATATGATTCGATCATATAACTTTTAAAGTAGAATGATATTCAATAAGAAAGTAAATGTCGAATGATTAAAAAATGAAGTTATTAAAGCAGATGTCGAAAGAAAACAGAGAAAGAGAGAAGTTGTAATTTTGCATTATGTAAGCAATGTCTTTTACTAAAACGCATGGTTCAGCAACTATTCACTAAGCATACATTATTGTGTGGACAAATCCATTGCAATGCTTTTGCAGCATATCATGCTTTATCATAGTCATCTCATCACAAACAATAACTAAGATATGATAAAGGTGATGACAATAGCTATATCATTGACCAACGCATACAAAATTAGGAAACATACACAAATAAACTTCTTACAAAAACCAAAAATAAGAAGTAAAGTGAAAAATAAAAAGTATTGTGCTATTAAATATGCATTGATGTCTTGAAGCCACTGTCAGTGTTTACCTTGTGCAATTGAGATTTCCATGAATTGCATGATTTTGACTTTATCTAAATGTGTGCGTGTGTGCTTATTATATATATATATATATATATATATATATATATATATATATATATATATAATATAACTCTCAAGTTAGAATACAGGGCTAATCTGTTGGAAATAGGAAAGAAACAGTAAAATAAATTCCTCAAAAGTGTGAAAAACAGTACACAGACGTCAATGACACCAAAATTTTCTAACTGAATATTGACTAGACAATGATAAAAAGATGAAGAATCAATTCACAGGACAAATGTCTTGATTGCATCTATTTTGAAGCCTAAATATCATACCTCAGTCAGGATTCATGTTCATGACTCTTATTTTGCCATGAAGCAAATGGTGACACAAGCTTGAGACAGATTCTTATTGACTAATTACTGCTGCTGAACACATAGCTTAAACTTTAAGGTTATTGTCATGGCTGTCTTCTTGAACATCAATACATGAAACCATCCCAGGTAGAGAAAAGGATTTTTAGAAACCTTCTATGCCTCATCTAACAAGAAATGCCAAATTGACATGGTTGAGCTGATCACAACATACAACTAGAACAAAAATACATCACTTCACATGCTTTCCTGAAAAGATTCAGAGCGTGAGAAAGCAGCAGGGTTTGTCCTTCGAATTTGATTATCATCAGCACTTGTCTTAGACTCAAATGATTTAAAGACACTTCCTTTTATAATGATTTTGTTCTGTTCAGATTTTGTTCCCAAAGTTGTCCATATTGAACTGTTTGCAGCCTCTTCTGGACCGTTAATTCTAACAGTCTTAGGCACCCAAAGGTTCTGTTTCATTGCACCTTCCTTTGGTGTGCTTCCATCTCTGGAATGTTTTCCCAAGGCTGGGGATCTATTACCAGAACTAGTACTATTGCTGACAGAAGATGAAGACAATGAGATGCCACTAAATGCAGATCCAATCAATGAAGACTCTTCCTCTTGGCCAGCTAAGTTTGACATGAAACCTGAATACGAATAAGGTGCTGCAGGTGGCATTACTGTTGGTATGGAGAAGCCAGAAACTGCCATCATGGTTGGAGAACCTGTGTAACTAGTGCTACTGGACCTAAACTCCTTGACATTCCAACATGGATTCCATTGATAAGACCATGAAGGGACAGGATGATAATGAAATGAATGTAAGGGAATTAAACCATTGAAGTGTTGTGCCAAACCAACCTGCTCCATTTCATTAGATCTCATAGAGGAGCTGGAAGGGTCCTCACCATCATCTTTGACAGTGGAAAAGTCCACATCAAATTTTCTTTGGCCATTGAGACTCAACACAGTTTCTACAGATTCACTAAGAGGATTTTCCTCCCTTTCTCTGATAGGTCTTGAAGTCACAGAAAGTTCATTAGATGAGAGAATCATATCATCACTAGAACCACTGGAATGTGTCTGGATCACAGATTCACCATCAGGAGTCACAGGTTTCTGATAATACTGCAGAGCTGAGTGCTTATTCTTACGCTTACCAGCCCCAACAGGAACATTTCTAATCGCCCCTCCAGCTGTCCAATACCTTTGGCAATTTTTACAGAAATGTCTAGGTTGGTTAACATTGTAATTGTTGAAGTAGCAAAACTTTGTTTCCAAACTATTGCAGCGAGGACATTGCAGGACCTTGTCTGGCTTCTTGAAAACCTTTTCCTGATCAATATTTCTTTTAGCATTCCTGTGCTCATTAGTCCTATGAACTACTTTTCCCACCAGTTTCAGTGTAGGATTTTTACATATGTCTCTTGGAGTATCATTACGATCTTCTTGAGGATCAATCTGTTTGCTAGAAACTTCTTCATTCAAAGGAACATCCACTTCATCATTAACTGATTCTTCAAGTCCATTCTGCAATGGAGGAACATTTTGTGTCAATTAGGAATACATGAAACAAGCAACTTGCATTAAGAGTTAAGACCAAAGTACTACTACTAACTCTGTTACAGAATGTAAGGGCTGGCACAAAATATTCATTCCAATACAGAAAATAATACAACATCTCAGTATTTATTTCATGGTTAAGCTCCTGCAATGCCATAAACAGTAGATGAAAATGGGATATAGGTATTTCAAAATGTCATCAACCTTCAACTTCTAAAACAACACGAGAATAAGAATTTTTATTGCTACAGTTGTTATAACACAACCTTTGGCCTCATTTAAACAGTATCATGTTAATTACTTGTTAATCATGAAGTTCAAGTTAGAATTGAATCCAATACAAAATTCAAATCAAATTCCACCACTTACATTTACGTAGCACCAGAAAACTACAACCTGATTTTCTTTAATTTACTTCTTTTAACAAAATTTCAACTTCATTCACCCCTTTTATAAAATCCACAAAAGTCTTATTCCATTACGTGGAGTCAGATTCAATTAAAGACCAAAGTCCCAGGATATTATTCACCATCCATCCCTTTCAGAAATTTTCTTCAGTGTCTTTCTTGGTTTCCCCCTACCTTTTTCACATGGCTAAAAACAATGCAATCCACTAATCTCACTAAATACCTTCTTTTTAAAAAAGAAATTAAGAAAGCAAAAAATCTTCAGAAATCGGGCTCACAATATTTTGGGGGTAATGGACATGCGGACCAAATCCAAATACTCATTATACAAATCTAAGCTCGCATATGCAGAATACATCTAGGTGCAAGAAAAAAAGTTTTCTACCACTTAAACAAACAAAAAATAAATCAGGTACAGCTTTCATATACCCATTTCAGTAAGGCAAATAAAGCTCCAGGCTTTTTGTGAGTTTAAAAATGCAAACTTTAGCATGAACCTTACTGAAATTTTTCACAAGAAAAGAGCAGCACGTGAGAAGAATGAGGAGATGGAAAATGAAAGAGTAGAGAAGAAGGGTTGAATGGCATGACCATGACGATGATGGGTTGAGGCAGAGGCTGAATCCGAGTCAATGAGTGTAAATCTGGGAAGGGTGTGGTTGGCTTAATGGGAGTATCTGTAGTATGAATATCTGCTCCAAAAAGCTTTATTGCAGAATCTCTAACTTGGGACATGCCTCCCTCCTATGAAACCCATTAGGACCCAAAAAGTGTCTTATGATGGAACAACATAATCCACAACCATAGGGACCAATCTGTTTTACTTGCCAAAATAAGAACTCAATGGATACTGGAATTAACCCTTTTAAGATTCTAGCCTACGCTTATGCCTTATGCCATAGAGTAGTTTTTTAAAGACATATCCTAACCTGCCCACAGAACGAAATTTGATTTTTTTTTTTCTTATTCATGCGCAAAAGTGTATATTTTTAATAATTTTAACATATTTTTATATAATATTTAAGAAAACTTATCTTTTCTATTTCTTAATTAGAGTTAATGTGACTTGTTTCCATTAATAGTATTTTTAGTAAATTACACTTCATTCATTGAAGTTTGACTATTTTTATAAATTGTTTTCACACCTAAAGGCACTAATAACTATCATTCCTTTGCTGTTTTACTTGGACAATTACAAGACTCATATAAACTTCTTTTTTTCAATTATTATGTTTACTGCAAAATTTTCCTCAACAAAGGAACAACTTTAAAATTAACTACTTTCACATGTTTTTTATAAAAGCATGATTTATTCTTAATTGATTACGTCCGACTAACTGTATGTTTAAAGAAAATGTAAAACAAGAGAAAATGAGTTTCGCAGTCGTATCGATGGTGATATTGAAATGAGGAAGCAGATGAAAAAGAATGGCATTTTGGTTCAACAATATAGGCATATGGGAAGGTCTGAAATATACCCATTTCTCAACATTTTGGTTCTCCAATGAAAATTCCCTAAAATTTTACATTGAGTTATATAAATATGAAAGTAATATAAAAATTTGAGAGTTCCTATCACAGCTTAAAAAGTGTTTTGGATGAATCCATAGAAATCACTTTTAAATAAATTTGTTGTAGGATATGTTTGGTATTTGTTTTGGAGCAGAAAGAAACCATCTTGAAATTTTATTGTAAATCTCATTATATGCAAGACTTTTGGTGTAGGAAAATATGTCGGTGCAAGATATAAAAGTTTTACAAAAATTCTACTTAAAATAGAAATATAAAAGTTTTATACAAAAAAGATAAGGGTTGTATTGAGAGTTGTCATCATAATTTTCTGTTTAGAGTCTATAGAAGATTTAATTAGTTGCAGGTCACTGTTTATAATTTTATCTAGAAAATTTTTAGAAGGTTTATCTTGTATGCTAAATAATAATATTTTTGTTTGAGATATCAAACCAAATTAAATTTATATACACTTTTATTTTTACATGTGGTTTCATGTAAGAGATTATCTTTATGTAAATTTTAAGAATGTCACATTTTTAGTAACTTGAATGTCATAAGATCTTTTTCATGTTAAACTTTCTTTTAGCTGAGACTTTAATTATCATCAAAATCCAATTTAAAAAAATCGTCTAGAAAAGTTAATCTCTCTTCATTCAACCTCCCTATAACGTCTCGTGTGATTGGGAAACTGTCCAGTTTTTTTTATTCTACCTGTACTACATTCATATTCATTTAAGTGTTTAAAAACTATGATAAGTTGAGTATTGTAACCATTCTTAACTATTTTAAAAATGTATATGGTGTCTCTATGAAAAAAGTTGTTGAAAAATAAGTAAAGAATTTGTAAAATTTTATGAAACTTAAGCGCTATAAGTATAATTCACTGTTAATGAGAATTAATTTGAACATACAATCATTTGTAATAATTTAAGACCAATTTCATTAGAAAAAAAACACTATAGTTGGATCATAAATAATGATATTACGTTAAATTGTAATTATTTTAATTTTTTTTACAAGTGATTTGTAAATAACACCTAATTATTTTATTAACAAAAACTAAAATTATAAATAAAATTTCAATTAATCAAATTATATTTTATAAAAAACGTCATTTTTCTAAAAAAGTTTTCTAAAACTTTTTACTATCTTTTTTCTAAGTTTTCTGATTTCACTGGTCATTAATTCGACGATCAGAAATCACCACTAGATTCATAATAGAGAATTTTACATATTTGTCAAACAAAATTGAAATCAGAATAAGCTCACTTTTTCTCCATTTTAGCATTTTTCTTTTAGTGCATGTGATATATGTCTCAAAACAGTTCAAAATGAATTTATGTCTAGTTATGATGGTAATGATATGCTTAGTTTTATTTGTGTAGGTAGTTAAAACATTATGTAAGGAATAAAGTTTTAAAATTCTCTTTTAATCAAAGGTTTTTTTGCTATACGTAAGGGAATATGATAGTGTTTTTAAGCAATTTATGCTTTATTGGTATGTGATTTTGGTTAATTGAGATTTAAATTTATGATATGCATGAAATTGTGTTTTTGGTTGAGTTGGTTTGTAATTTGGGTTGTGTTTGTATATTGTGTGGTAATGATGCAACATATTGATCAAATTAGTCCATCTAAGGCATTTTGAACTTGTAATCATACTTTTATGAAGTAAGAAACATGAAGAGATACTTAGAAGGGCCAAATTGACTTATATACCCGAGCCAAACAAAGTTACATAGCTCTAAATTATTCTACTCATTGGATAAGTTAGAGCTCATTGGGCAAGCTTGATACAACAAGCTCGTAGTGCTCTGGTTGTGTTAAGTAAGTAGAATGGTTGCTAGGCAAAAACGATTATAAGACCTGAGTTGTTGGACGAACCAACACTTCGTTGGACGAGTATACCTCTAAGAGTGTTTTGCTAAGCAAAAAGAGGATTCATTGAGCAAGTTTATGTTGGTTGATTGAGATATTATAATTGGAAGTTTGAGGTTTTAATGGTGGTTATGATATTAATTAAGATGGAATATGATTGTAATGTTTATATATAATGGAACATGAGAATGAATGATATTGAAATTGTTGGAATTGTATAAATGTGGTAATTTATAAGGAGAAGTGTCATTTGGTATAGTTTAATGTATACATTAAATAAGGATCCAAAGAGTAAACTCATTCTAACTCTACTAATCCACAAACTCATGAAATTCATGTAGTGAAAGTTGAAGGAGAATTTTGATTTGAACTATCAATATGAAATAATGTTGTGACTTAAAAAGTAAAAAATTAATCTTATTATGAAAAATTTAGACCAAATAAATTCATGTCAAGAATTATACTATAAAATTACATGATAAATACAAGACTTCATCAACATTTAATTCAATGCATGTTTATTTAAAAATAAAATCTAAAAAATATTTATGTGTTAGTGAAAGTCATTTGTGATTAAATGGCATAATTTAATATTTATTATATATATATATATATATATATATATATATATATATATATATATATATATATATATATTTATCTGGTTATTTGACCGTTAAATATTAGTATTGAAATGATTACATTATATGGTTTTACACCTATAATTAGGTCGTCAGATAATTAAAAGAAATGAATGTGTAACATTGAGGATCACACGTATATTTCTAAAAGTCGTATATTTAACCAATTTGAATTGAAGCTAATCACACAAAAATAAAAATCACACAAAAATGACCAAAACTAAAAATAAAAAGTTAGACGAATACTAATCTATAGTGTAGTTCAAACTAAATTTAAGTAAAATGATTTTAATCTGATATTATAATACATACCCATAATAATAGTCTTGGTGGTAAAGTTTAACTCTGTTAAAAAAAAATTGAGCTAATGAACGATATTTATCACTGGAGTTTTATTATTAATTTAGTTTAGTCATAAATATTATTTATGACTAAATAATATTATTAAAAATCTAATTTAATCATAAATATTATTAAAAATACTTAACATATTAAACCTAATTTATCATAAATTTCATAGATGTGTTTCCCTAAAGAAGGTTTAAAAAAATGGAAACTCATTACGTATGATTTCTTTCTTTCATATTCAAGTTTAATAAAAGGTTGAGAGAAATACTTATTATACTTATTTTACAATATTTTCAATAAAAAAGTTTTTATTCTAAAGTAAATTAACTTTTATTTTGATTTGAAAATCAAAATCAATTAAAAGTTTTTACACTAAAATAAAATAACTCAAACATGAAATAAACGAATTCAATCTTGTATTCCACACTATTTAACATAATAAAATAAATAAATTTATATAATTTACTACAAAGTAATCTTATATTAGTGCACTCGTTCTTTTAATCATTCTATTTTAAAAATAAATAAACTTCTCCCATGTGGTTTTAGTAAAACAAAATCAGTCATGTTTTATTCTTGAATATGGTTAATAAAGAACATTTATTTTCTTTATATTTTAATGTAGGACACCCTACCTCTTTTGTAATATTCCATCATCTCAAATTTGATAATTCATAATTGATATGTTGTACCATTACATTTAAGGTAACATTCTATAATCTCACACTTGATAATTAATAGTTGATATATATACATATGTTTTAAACTCAGATTTCAACTACAAATTCATGAATATAACTCGAATTCTTCTACTTTATTCTTCTATCTCTCTCTTCATTGGCACTGAATTAGACGACATTCCTTCATCTACTCCCGTATAACGAATTATACGATCATCGCACATACACAAACACAAACAAATAGGGTGAGCTAACATGCAACAAATCATTTATAAAACATGCATAATTACTTTGATACACTCAACAAACATCATATAATAATGATGTCAGACACTCTCATACCATCACACAACCATCGCACCATAGATACTCATCCCATCATACCACAATTCTTAATAGACACTCATCCCACAATACCCCATAAACACTCATCCCACAATACCCAATAGACATTCATTCGGATGATACGTTGATGAGCGGTCACGGAAGGTTATACACTTGTGATGACTTCTACTTCTTCTTACAAATACACTTCCAATATCGAGTAGATTTCCAGGAAAGAGAGGTGTGTCACAATGGACAACTTAAGTACCAAGTTTTTCCTTAACCAAAGTGTTCTTCAACTAGTTTTAACAAATTTCTTATTTACAGATTCAAAACAACAACATATAATATTAACACAGAATTTCAATATAAATATATGTACAGTAAGCACATATGTTTTTCATTAACAGTATTCACACCGAATTTCAAGACATGAATAGTAATAAAACAATATTATATCATAATATAAAAGCTTAGAAAGGTTAGCTCCCCTACCTCTATTCCAGACTTAATCTCTTGCTCAGAATTTGTTTTCCCAAAAATCCTCTAGAATCTCTACTCTTCTTGCAACTAAAATTTTTTTCCTAACTCTTTCTTCTCTATTTCTCAAGCTCTCACTTGATTTTTCCTCTCTTTATGCAGAATAACCTCTCCTCTCATGGCTATTTATAGTCCAAAAATTTTACTATTTAACAAATTTTTAATATTATTTATTATTTTAATATTATCTTATTATATTAATATTTTAATCACCGCTTGGCCTATTTGATCCATCAATAATTCGTTCAAACGTGGAGTGTTCATCGACTATCAATATTTTTAATTTTTTTTAACAAAAAGGTAAAAAAGAGCTTGAATCCATGATCTTGAAATCACCACAATTTTCTACCATTTAAGCTACCAAAATTTCTTATTTAACTTATTAATTATATTTTTCATTCAAAAAGAAATTTATTACTACTAGTAATAAAATTGTTACAATTAAGGTAAATATTTTTCATGGGTCTCATATCTTTTGTTTTATTTAAAAATAATATATTCACTAAAATTTAAAAGGAAAATTATGAAAATTAAAAATTTAATTCTTAATTTATAAATAATAATATCTTTTTTTCGAATAAGAAGTCAAATGATTTAATTATTTGGAAATTATTTCGTTGTTGAGGTCTTTTTAAATGACTTTCAATGTATATAATAATTAAACCATTAAATTATCATTAAAAAATTTGTAATTTTTAAAGTTATAAATTTCAAACTTTTCTTTAGATTTTGGCGAGTTTGTTATTTTTAAATAAAATAGAAAAGATAAAATTCATTTTATTAAAAGAACCCTGATGAATTTTCACTCTCACCAGCATCTCATTTTATTAATTTTATATTCAATAATTTAATTTATATTTTAATTAAATAACTTAATTTAATATATTTTGTTATTTTTTAAAGTTGTAATAAGAATGTAAAACAAGTATGATATCAATACATATTTTTCTCTTATTAAAATACAAATACAGTGATGTCAAGACATATTTTCTCTCATTACAATACAAATGGAGCAAAAGTGTCATTTACTTAAAAGTTGTAAAAGTATAAATATTATTTTATTAAAAATATAAAAGAGTTGGGATAACTATGAATATTAAATGAATGAAAGTTTGATACAATTCCACTTACTTTATCTGGACAATGAAGATTGTTTAACTCATAAGAAAACTGGAAAAAGTCTGTTTGAAAAGGTCACCTAAATAACTAATAAGGTCCCCACAAAAGGTAGAAAAGACAAGTGCTTCTTTCTGTTTCTTTAGAACAACCCTTTGCCCCATTTTTGGTGTAACCATAGATTTGGACCTACTTGTGACTTTGGTGGTCTTTCTTGTTTTTTCCCTTTTATCTTTTAGGTAGAAGACCAAATGTCAAACTAGTCCTTCTCAACAAACTTAAAAACATGATAGGTATCATTATACTTGCATAAAATAAAATGATGCATCTTTTTCAAGGATCAATGATATATTTGAATAAGCTTGTAGTATTAGAAAAATAAAATAAAATTATATTTTTCAAAAAATTAAATTCATAATAATTTAGTATAAGTTCGTTTTAATATATGAAAATGTTACTACATTTAACTAAAATAAAAAGCATACAAAGTATTTCTTGATTAGAAGCTCAAGTTCTAGATAATCTTTTTTTTTCACATAAAAAATAAAGTTACCCTTTTTTCATAAAAGGGTAATTCAGACTGTAAAGTTGTGCATTTTAGAAATTTATAAAAGATGAACTTGTATAATAATTTAAGAAAACATGAAGCCTTGCATAAAAATTGAGCCAAGCAAAAACAAACATCATCAAGCAAGAAATGAATAAAACTCTTGATGTATAAATTTAAACTATCACATGTAATCAACCTTTGTACTTTATCTGCTATAATATTTTTAATTTACAACAAGCTAATATATCAACACAATAATAGCAACAAAAGAAGCTTCTGAAGTGAACAAAAACTCCATCCTTCGGATAGAAACAATGAAATCTGGCAACCAACTGCAACACTGTGACTCAGCCTAAAGAATATGTAACTTTACAAAAAAAAAGATATTGTGTAAAGGGAACAAGCTAACATGTGCTATCTTACTGGACCATCTGAAACAGGAAGCATTTCTATCTGTCTTCCTCCATTGTCTCTTGGATTCCCAAACTTCTCAGTTTCTCTTGAAATCTGAATATCAGTGGGAAAATAATACTGGTGAACGTATTTTACAACTAATCTGGGAAGTAATGCGGCTATTACAATTCCAACCAAACATAACCAGAACAATGCAGTGCCTCCAACATCAAAGATAGCCCTGCAGAAGTTTTTGAACACACCTAAATGTCAGATTGTATATATAGAAATGATGTTGCAAAGGCTTCTGCATCATATGGTTGAAGGGCAACAAAGAATTCATCCAGAGGAAAACTTTGTGTTGTCCCCAAGGTAACATGAACAGCTAAAAACACATTCTCAAATACTATAAAACTAGAAAATCATAAATGACACTCATTAAATAAGAAGTCAGACTCACAAAATTTTGGGATTTTTAATAAATTTAATTAATGACAATCTGTGTTGCATCTTAAAACAAACTCCCTGAATTCTAAAATAATAGTCTTTCTGTTTCAGTTCCAAAATAATTGTCATTTTAGTTTTTTAAGCTATTTTCCACAATACCTTACATCTAACCAGAGATATAACCCAACCCAATTCCCAAACACTACTTAAATATGTTCTTACTAAGGTAAAAGTGAAATTACGTTGAGGAAAACTTCTTCTCCTCTAGAGGCAAACATGTTTTTGTTTCCATTTTTCATTCCACTCTGCAGTCATACAATGGTTTGGTTCTAAGATGGACTATAAGTCATGAAAAATGGAGATACAGTACAGAAAGACCAAAGAAAAGCAAGTGACACCACAAATGAAAAAAAAAAAACTAATAATTTATACGGCAGAATAAACACATTTTATTGAACATCTGACATTAGTAAATCTGTCTATCCTTTCCATGCATGTTATGATAATATGATGCCACTGCATAGATTTATTTGTATAAAAATTCAAAGGGAGAGATCAGGAAAAGATAGCACATACCAGTAACCAGGAAAGGCTGGTATAGCATCAATAACCATGACAGATATGAAAGTTGCAACAATAGAGCCCCAAATGGCTGCATGAGTAATCCAATTCCACCTGATGACATCCATGGCCAGATGCAAATTAACCAAAATAACTACTGCAAGAGTCCAAAGGTCACCTATGCTTGCTACGTCTACAGTGGTTCCCCAATATGCAATAAGGGGAGCAAAGAAGACAGCAATGCTTTGCCACAAAGTATCGGCCATTGTCAACCAAAATAGCTTTTTGTTGTAGGCCTCATTTCTCAGCCCGGCCCCATAAAGCTGAGGATTCTTTAGGAGAGTCCTTTTACTAAGATCCTTGTCGAGAATACCAACAACAATAGTTGGCAATGCAGTGTAGATTATTGAGTATAGCATGCTGCTCCATTCATTTATAGCTGTTGTCAATGTGAAGGCAGTAAAGAGCACATACCTGGAAAACAGACACAGCAAAATTAAGATCCCAAAATACTAATTCATTTTATAGAGAGAAAAAAAATTGGAAGTGACTGGTGGCATACACAAATATAAAGTAATTTGATGAAATCAAGTAATTAATTATATTCATTTTCTGTATTTTAACTTACCAAAATAAGACAAGAACAAAGATAGCATTTCTGTAAAAGTTGTATATTATCATGTAACCCAGTCGTTGGTAATTCCAATGTCCATGTACCAACAAGAGAGGAACTAAAAACCTAAACTGCCCCATTGCAAAATCTGAAGCCATTACAGCTTGCCGACCTTCCTGTCCACTGATTCCAACTCCAATATCAGCCATTTGGATCATCGACACATCATTAGCACCTACAACAACAACAAATTCACATCGTTTTAGATAAACAAGAAAAACACCCCAAGCAAATTTAGTCTCCATTTCAATATATGCCTTTTCTTTTTCTGGGTTATCCTATTTCATTTTCTTTCGTTTGAAGGGAAATGACAATTTGAAACGAGTATATGGAAGATTTCATACCATCTCCAATGGCTAGAGTCATGTCATCTGTCCTCTTCTTCACAAGGGCAACAATCCCAGCTTTCTGTAGTGGAGCCACTCGACAACAGAGAACAACAGAACATCTAATTGCAAGTTGAAAGAACTGAAGTCAAAAGCATTGAGCTAAGTCAGCACTTATAAGCAAGGAATACATTCTAAATACATTACAAATTAATGGCACTTACTTCATCTTCAAGCTCGCTGTCAAGAATATAAACAAGGCTGGTACCATCAATAATCAAGGCTAGAGTTAAAACAGATCCTGAACTTCCTCCTGAATTGTGAGTAACCCTAGGCACAGTCATGTTTTGCCTAGACATGACAAGGGCATCTTGTAAACGTCTTCTACATGATTCTCTATTGTTGGTATTAATTATAATTTGAATCATGCTGCTCGTTAGGAGCTTAGAGGAGTATCCAATAGATATGGCAGTTTCCTGTTTGTCCCCAGTCAAGACCCATACTTTAATACCTGCAGTCCTTAGAGACTCAATAGATTCTGGCACACCTTGCTGCAGTTTATCTTCAATGGCAGTTGCACCCAATATGCAGAGATTCTTCTCTATATTGATAGCGACCTTGCGAAGCAAAGCTGCCCTACCCATCAAAGCAGTACTTGCTACCTCAAAGGCAGTGTGCCATTGCTCAAATTCTGAAGCATCTAAGTCCCGGATCCCAACAACAAGTGTTCTCAAACCCACAGAGGAATAAGAACGAAGATGGGTTTCGGTTGCTTGTAGTATGTCTGTGTTCAATGATTTGTCAATCAATCTAAGCATGGATGTATCTGCCCCTTTAACAAAAAGTTTCACACAATTGTCACTGTACCCCAGTATAACTGACATCCTTTTTCGATCACTATCAAATTCATGCAAACCTAAGACATTGAACCTGCATGACCAATAAAAGAAATATTCATTAAAAGTAGATAGGTATGGAACCTAACTAAGGAAAACATTGTACACTAAATCACTACATATCCAGGGAAGAAGGAACACTAAGAAGACATGAAAGAAGACAACTATTTAGATGATATAGTGACAGACAAAAGAGACTCCAACGATATAAAGGTTTCAGAATATCTTTCTGTGTGCAGAAACAACATTAATACTAAACCATTAACTCCAAATTATTTCAGATTGTCAATGTAAAGTATGTTTGTCTGCAGAAGAAAAAGAAGCAGATGGTAATTCTTATAAAAGAAGAGGCAATTAAATTTACTTTTTCCTTTCTCCTCGAATATCAAGCACTATGTGACCTGATGTTCGTTCAATTAGCATAAAACCATACGCAGCGGCAGCATAAGTCAATGCCTGCTCATCCGGTGATTCCCCTTGGTAATCTATCAGTTTGACCATAGGGTCGGATGTGTCAACAACAAGAGGCACAATGGTATTGCAGGCTGCCAATGCTAGAAAGAAATCATAAATCTGTTTCCCCTCTTCATTTGTAAATCCACTCTTTGATAATTGCAAAAGCTCTTGATTAACTTTCACCATCATCTTTGGCTTAAAGACCGTCCCATCCGCTGCAGTAAAAATGACATAAAATATCCTACAAATTATTTAAAGGAAAATAAATGCACTAATGTAATATTGTACTTGAACAGACAAACATTTGAAAATGGAAATGCACCTTGAACAGAGTATTCAACTTGCTCATTCTCAAGATTGGCAGCCGTTGAACTGTAATCAAACCCCAAGATGCTTGCGCATTTAAACTCCATCTTGTTCTCAGTCAGTGTGCCAGTTTTATCAGAAAAGACATATTTAATTTGGCCTAAATCTTCGTTAATATTCAAAGCTCTGCACTGAAATCTTGACTCTGTTGCCTTATCATACATTCTCGAATCTCCGATCATGAAGTATGCCTGACCAACACGGACAAGCTCCATCGAAATGTACAAGGATATGGGAATCATAACCTGGTACACTATGACTGACATGAGGAAAGTGAAAACAATTTCCGGTCCCCATCCATAATATTTATAGTTGTCCTCTTCCCCCTTTGAAAAATCCAGCTTCCTATAATAAGGTGAGAGATTCAACTCATCCTTGTGGCGCTTTAACCAAACAGCAGCACAAACTGAGGTCACTGCACATAAAGCTATAAGAAAGAAAGAAAGCATAATGATCTCAGAGTTCATGCGAGTCTCAAGAAGACTCCTTTTGGATGGAGCTCCTGAGCTGTTGAGCATCGCTTTGGTCTCAGGGCCGCAATACACGGCAACTCCCAATGCCCAATTGGTATTCTTGAGCTCACAGCCTCTAAGAACAATGTTAGAGGATCCAAGAGACAACCTTTTTCCATCAACTTCAATATTACCCTGAAACCCATATATATTCCTATTGGGTTTCTCACACTTAATCAACAGATTTAACTTCTCCTTTTCTGGCAACTTAGATTGAGTCTCTTGCTTTGCATACCTAGTCTTCAAATTAGACTCTCCATCCAGATTAAGAGTCTGCACATACGCAACCCCAGTGGGGTCACTAGTCGAGAGCAGCACAACATCAGAAGGAATGGTTTCATTTGCTCTAATTTTAATAACTTCCCCAACTCTAATGTGCTTCCACTTCTTCTCCACAAACTGATCATTAACCAAAACCAATCCGAACCTGTTGTTCTCAATTTTGTCAGACTTGTGCCTCCTCCAGTCCTCAAATGCATCCTTCACAGCAGTAACCAGAAGCACAATGGCCAATGGCATAATGGAAACACCCCTTCCAAAAACAGCTAACTGAGGGAGCTGATTAAGAATGGCAATTGCAAGGAAGTAAATATAAGCAACTCTATGAAACTGTTCAAACAAATTCCTTGGGAGAAAGGTGAGGATGGAGTACTTTCCAGTAAGTATCGAATTCCCTGCAAATTCAAGCTTTTCATTTGTCTTCTCAGGATCATCAACATAAACCAACCTTGCATCCTCATCACGTATTTCCTTCTGAGACATACTGAGAAACTCCGAATCAGCACCCGTTGACCCATATCTAGCTGGATTGGATCCTAAGTGGCCAAAACTCACTTCCCTGGTGGAGTTGTTGACACCAGAACTCCTGGACTGAATGGACACGGTACTTCTGTGTGATGATGAATTGAACATTAAAGAGTCAAAATTGGAAGAACTCTCTAATGGGGTTCCCGGTTCCATCACAGTGGTCCTTGAAAGATAACACTTTCAAGTCATTTAGATCTTGGGAAATTCCAAACTTCAAGAAACTCAAGTGTAAGGGGTTGGTATTGAAAAAGGGATCAGAAGGTGACAAACCTCAAAAACCCATGATTCAAAAACCACCGAGAAAAAGAAAACATGAAACCCAACAACACAATTCCCAAAAACTCGTGTAGTTGACTCACGCATAAGAGATTAGTCCTTACAACGTGACGAAAACACGGTTCAAATCTCTTGATCACATTTTACGTATGTCTGACATTTCCCGGAACAGAATTGTCAGAGAACAAGAACCCAAACGAAAAGGACCGCACGAGTTTGGAACAGAATAAAAAGCGTTGTAAAAAAAAGGTACCCAGAAAAACGGGAATCACGAGAAGTGTCTAGAGATGGTGGGAAATGTGAAGAGATAAGTGAAGGTGGTGGCAATTGAGAGGTGAGTGGCGGTGTTTTTCTTGAGTTGGGTGGAAAAGGGTGTCAGGAGAAATGGGTAACGTGGCGAAGGTGCAATCGTGACGGTGGTGGTGGCTGCAGAGGAAGAAGCGTGTTGGTGAGAGAGAGAGGGTGCGATATGGCAAAAGGTCAAAGGCATTGTAGAGAGAGAAAGAACGGCAAATGCAAGGAAGAAAGAATTAACAAGTCAGCTAGCCATGGTTGCCTCCAACAGCTGCATAATTAAATGTCTAATGCTGTATTAATGGTGTATTAGGAACAATTTAATTTAGTACAAAACATTCAATCTTTTTTATTTCATCTTACAAATCTCTCATATTATATCATTGCTTTTTTTAGAGTTTAATATATATAGATTATATTTTTAGTGTTCACAATAGTATCAACCGATCCCATAATTCTAATTTTGATCATGTTACTTTAAATATAAAATAAAATATTCTAAGCAAATTACTCTATAATCTAATAAACATGGAAATTTGTGAAAATAAAAAATATTAATTTAATTTATTCAACATAATTTAGTATCTTTTCAAGTATATCAATACCGATGTAATTTTGTTTTTTACATTCATATTTGTTTTGGTATTTAGAAATTCCATGGAATTTGACTCATCCGAGTCAAACCGGTATATTAACAAATGCATTTCAGTAAACATAAATTGTAGTGTTTTTTTTTCCTGAGCCTCTCAAATCAATTTTAGTTTTACTTTGTACATATCGAATCAATAGTTTGAGTTTCCTGAAAATATGCGAACGTGTCTTTTTCATAGTAAAATTTCATATTTAGTTTCAGTTTTCTACCTACCGTGACGAACCCAAATTCTTTATTTTTAAAATTTGGAGAATTAACTTTATCCATTTAAAAAAGTATAGAAATTAAAATAAATAAAGAAATAGATTTGTTAATTGATTGTTAAAAAATGGAATCTAATTTGAGTGGGGCAATGAATGACAAACGAAAATCCCGCGTACTCTTTGATTTTGCATTTTAAATCTGATTCTTTTGCACCAATTATTGGTGGACCCCACTCATTGATTTGTTTTATGTTCCTATCCTCTGATTTCTTTTTATAATTATGTTATATATATATATATATAATATATGTTAATATTAGTTGACACATATTATTTTATATAATTTTATTTATTGTATAAAAAATAAGATAAGTAAGTATATTATTTATTATATAGTATCCAATTTATGTTACATAAAATAAATTTAATTGCTATTTTTTAATTTACGTGAAAGTTTCTTAATTTGTGTATGTAAAGGAAAGTTTCATATTACATATATATGTATAAATGATTTACGCAATGAATAACATGATTTTTATTTATGTTATATAAGAGAATTGGTTAGGGTTATGGTAGTTTTAATTTAATAGATTCGAAGAAACACATAAAAAGAGAAAGAAAAAATAAAATATCAACATTATAACTATTCAAAAACCGTAAATCTCGAGAGAGATAAAATTTTCATTGCATGATAACGAAGAACGATGATATTTTAACAACTAAAAGTTAACAGCTAACGTGTCAAAAATTTATTGGTTATTTTAAATATTTTTTAAATTATATTTTAAATGCACCAATGAAAAGCTATGACTTAGACAATTGTTAAAATTTTGTCATAAAGAAAGTTTTTCATAACATAAATTATGTTTAATGTTGATAATATAAATAATGTTTTTGTTAGTTATATTATGTCTTCAACATAACTTATTAACTTTTTAAAATTTTTTATTTTATTTATTATGATAAAATAAATCATTAATATAATCTTATTAAAATAGGAATATAAAATAATTCTTTTGAATCACGTTTAGTATAAAAATTTTATTTAAATTTCATGATTTTTATTTTCAATCACTTTTGGTGAGTTTCTTTTCTAAATAAATAGAAAGCTAGACAGAAGAAAATAAAAACGCTTAAAACTAAGTTAAGAAAATATCTAATAAAACGTAAACAGCTAGAAGAAAGTTAGAAAGCCGAAAATTAAGATTGAATTAAAATAAATCAAAAAGTAATATGAATTTGTTTAAAATAAATGCAGTAAATTAATGTTTTGAAATTTGAAAACGTGACAAGTGGGAGAAGGTCTTGGGGCTTCAATTATTATCGTTGGTTGGAATAATGACACTTGCTTTGATAGCTGAGGTTTGTTTTCTTGAACTCTGTACTTACTGTTTGGTCATCTATGCCAAGTCCCACCACATTTATCTCTCTTTTCACTAAAAATAAGTTTACATATACTTAAATATATATATTATTAAAAAAATCATAATTTTTTAAGCAATGCACATAGTTCTATCTTCATCTTCATTTTATTTAATAAACCTTGTTTTTTTTCTTAATTATTGCTTTTGTTCAATATTTACAAAGTTTACTAATATCTTTAAAATACCTTTTTTCTTATTACGATTTTGATTATATATTTTTTTTCTTTGTGTGGTTTATTTAAATTATGTATTTCATTTGAAAAAAATATAAACCTTAATATCACTAAATCAAATAAACACATAAAATAATCATCTTATTCAATGAATTAATTTAAACCACTTCTCTCTTAACTCGATAGTTATTCATTACATGTCAAAATGTTTTCACAATATATTCGTCTAGGCCTGTGTTGTCTAAGTTCACATTTGGGTGAGAACATTGATGTAAATTAATCTTCAACAATTGCATTAAATTCTATTCTAAAAGCATTTATGAGGTCCATGTATGGTAACAAAGTATCACAATATGTTAAGAGTAAAAGCCAAAACATATAATGATATCTAGAAGAGAGGTTTGGTTGGGCGTTTGATCCAAAACAAAGTTAAGACATTCAATTAGTGACACCCGGGCACTGACGAGGGCGGGGAGTGACGCCGGTGCGGGGAGCATGGTGCAGGGGGCACAGACAATGAGCGGCTCCTGGCAGGCTTCCAGTGGAAGGGGCACATGGATGAATCGAACATACACCGGAATGAGAGGGATCTGGAGACTGTGTAGGTATGGGACTATACGGTTGAAGGATAGCTTAAAGGGATTGATTTGACTACTCATATCACCAAATGCATTTGCTTTTTCGGTAGCCTGACTCATAAGAACTCCATGGTTAAGCGTGCTTAGCCTGGAGTAATTCTGAGATGGGTGACCTTCTGGGAAGTTTTCCCGGAAAGTGTGCGAGTGAGGACAAAGCACACTGAAAAGCCTGGTGGTGGTCTGTGGGGGCAGTCAACGGTCCCTGTGAGTTGCTGGGACGTTACAGATAGTATCAGAGCCTAACCTCTCCCAGTACGGTGTGGTTCGTGGGCATGTGACACCCGGGCACGGAGACGAGGGCGGGGAGTTGCCGGGACGTTACAATTCTTGTGAATGATGTTCAATCCTTTATGCTTTGCATACATATCACAAACTAAATGAAAATATTAATCGATAGTGTGATTCATTGTCATTATTTTAAGATAATGATATCTCAAATATTATATAAAATTGAAAAAAGAAAATCTTAATTGCTACTTGAAAGTTATAATGTTGTGGCTTGATAGATTATTTAAAACAAGTTATTATCCTTAAATCATAACTAATACATTCATTTTTTTTCTTTTAGAGAAACTGATAGCTATAGTTTTCACACGGTTCGGTCCAACCTAACACTCAATTTTTTTTTATATAACATCAGCTCCATTCATTTTTTAAATTGTTCTGTAATTTCTTGACTTATTCTATCACTAGGTTATTCTAGTTCACGTTAAAAATATTAAACAAAAAATAAATAAAATTTTTGTATATATATATATATATATATATATATATATTTTTTTTTTTTTTAAATTTAAGTACTTTAATTTTAATTTTGAGTATAATTATTTTATATATAAATAAATATAAATCATAATATATATTTAAAAATAATAATACTATTTTTTTTATTTTAAGAATACAATTATTATTTTATAAAACAGATATTTTCGAACTTAAATAATCAATTAAATATAAATTAATTTAACTCACATGATAATATATCAGCCAAAAATAGTTTGATTCAATCTAAGACATAATTTTGTATCGAATCTAATCCAATATTTTTTGCGAAATATTTAGAATAACTTGTTTGAATAAGTCTATTTTAACAAGCCTAATAGTAGTATGTGTTAAATTATGATAGCGTGGACGGCAACATGCTGGCGCAAAGCATATTATACACACACAAACAACCAAACATTAGTCAAAGTAAAATTCAAGCATAAATAAACCACCAACTAAAACACATCTGAAAAAACAAGGTTTTAGAACATTGTGAAATTCGAAGCTCCTGAAATCACTGCACAAAATTAGAAATAATAAAATCACAAAAAAATTGGGTAAGTGGCCAATATTCATAATTTATGCCCACAAATTCTTTAAATATGATAAATTAAGTCATTCGAAATAAGCAGTTGGGGTTTACCTAAACAAACAAGCATCGGTCTAAATTTGCAGGAGTTATTAATGAGAATTGAAAAGGAGCTCTTATTTATTTTTTTTAAGTAAATTTACCTAAACAAATAAAAATGGATAATAAGTGATTATTTTATTTAAAAATATTTTTTTCAAAAAAAGTTCAAATAAAATACCAATGTTAACTTAAAGGTGAAAAATAATTAAACCTTATTAATTACTGTCAATTAAAATCGCACTTAACACTCTAATTAGTTGACCAAAATATCTCTATCAATAAATATATGTAGATAAAATATATGACAGATCATTAGTATTTATAAATAATTATTATTTATAGATAGTACATATTTCAATATATGATGTGATACTTGTAAATATCTATTATTACAATAATTTAATTTATATTATTAAGTTAAATTTAATTAAAATTTAATTTTAATTTATATTATATTATATTTATATATTTTTTATTTATATTTTACTTTAAAAAAATTATAAAATATATATTTTTTAAATATTTGCAAATATCGTAGATTTTGATTTTAAAATAATAATATGTATACAACGAAGAAAAAAAGTAGGTAATATGTGAATTTTTTTTTGTCGTAGACATCTCAATTTGTTGTCATCTCTTACTATAACATATTTGATTGATAATATGTAAACAAAATTTTAAATTATTTATTTATTTTATGTCATTAATTTAGAAATATTAGACTTAAATACTATTTTAGTCCTGTTTAATTAAGTTATATCTTTTGTTAATTTTTTCAATTAAGTCATTTTTTATAAGCCATTTAAATAGTTAATGATATCATAATAGTGTATGTCTTGTGACGGTCTGTTTTTTTTTTTCTATATTTTTTACTTCTTAAATATTTTTTATTTTTTAATTTAATTTATCAATTTTTTAATTCAATTTTTATATTTATTATTTTATTATTTATTCTCTATTTTGTTTAAAATGGATTTTTTAAAAATTGAGACTAAATTTAATTTTTGTATAAATATTATATTGATATTTTTATTAAAACTGACATTTTTATTAGTTAATATTTTAAAAATAATTTTTAAACCAACATTAATAATTTATTTTAATAATATATAGTTAGAATTGGTTTGAAAATAATTTAAGAAATATTAAAATTAAAGTTTAGAGTGATAAATTTGTGTTTACTGTAATTACGTATGTTTGTATTTTTTTTTTTTAATACATATTGTACAATCTGTATTTTGTAACGCACTTTAGGTAATGTAAAATTATTCTCCCTGCATCTTTAACACAGTAAGGCTAAAAAGTATTTATTTACTTATATTTTCACTGAAATTATACACAAATTACCTATTGTATTATTTTAGTTATTTCTTTCCAATAGCACATAATAAAAAAATGTATTGCAACGTTTAGTCCATATGCATATGCATTTAATGCAGCATGTGCATGACTTGCTTCTTTTCTTCCCCCTTTGGATTTGCCAAAAGTTTTGGAGTTCATTTGTGGGTGACTTGTTTTGGCTTTAGTGCATGTAATGAGATTTTGTGGTCCTAGGATGGTCAGAAATGGGAGACATGTGGGAGGGGAATATTGTTTTCATCATGTCATCTACAAATCCAAATTTCCCTTTCTTCTTCAATCCATGCCCATGTACAAACTACTATTCTCACTCTTTGCCCTTTTCTTTTCCTGTACACCTTTCTTTATGATTTTTACCATATTTTATATTATACGAAGAAGCCGGAAACATTTTCATTTGATCATATTTTTAAATAAAGTAAATCCGTATTTTCATTTGATGCATTGGATAAGTTTGATGAGAGTGTAAACATGCATACTTTAGGTTAAGGGGTCAAAATTGACTTGAAATTAATAAAGATTATGTCTAAACAAATCATAGTTTGGATTAACCATTTGAATTGTTTAGAAATTATAATTAAAATGCTTTTAAAATTATTGTTGAAAATTGATTTGTTTTCATGTTTGAGGTTGGTTTTTCAAATATTTTTGCTCAAGCAGAAAATAAAATAGAGACTAAACCTTACTCTCTTCACTCAAGTGAAAAGATATTTCACATAACAAAAATAGAATTAAAAGTAACCTTACTCTCGATCCTATTTTTGTTTAAGTGAAAAAAAAATTCTCAACGAAAAACATCATTACAAACTCAACTTTACTTTCTATCAAAAATTTGTTGAAATGAAAAAACTTTTGCTCAATCCACAATATTTTCACTTAAGCTAACACTAATTTAGATTAATGGAATTTACATGTTATATGAAAATAGTTGTCTGAGATTTATTAGAATTGTATGAAATTATTGGATCTATCGAGTGAGGAGGTTCACTATAACACTAATGACACTTGAATCCAACTACATAAAGAATTAACATTACTTTCAATCCAAAACCTAGACTTTCGATACATAGACCATATTGAGTCTATCAAGGGAGGAGGTTCACTAGGGAGACACAGTACCAATTAAACTTAAATTTAACCATATAAGATATTGACACCATTCTCAATATTTCAAAACCTTAAAATAATGAGTTTATGGATCTTCATCCTTATATGATGTTTTACTTTATCATTTTTACCCAATATGAGACTTAATCACACTTATATAAAATTCTAAACATATTTTATGGTCACATATATGAGATATGTTAATTATTATTTAAATTATTTATTAAGTATTAATACTTATATTATAAGAAAGTTTGTCGTATTCACTAATGATCTAAGTTACATCTGGTAAGATATCATGTGGTGAGAAGTTAAAGGGAAGTTTTTGCACACTGTCACGTGAGTAGATATACAAATTTGATTATAATGAACTTACCTTGATTTAGTTTTTTATATTTACTTGTAAATTTAAGTTTTGAATATTAAATTATATGTTAGTTTGTAATAGAAGATATTTTAAAAGATGTAAATTAATATTTTATTTATTAAATATTATATAATATATATATATATATATATAAATAAATAAATTATGTGTGATTTATATAATTATTGTATGTTTGCAGTTGATTGAAATTAATTTGTTTATAAGTTACTAATACAATTATTTCTTTTATATCATTCTTTTATGTTAATTTTTTTTTCAATAACTTATGTTTATATGTGTTATTCATGATGATTTACTATATACATAAATAAATATTTAAAGGACAATGGATATTTTAATTTAAACTATATTTTTTAAAATATTTGTATTTTTATATGCTTTTTATACGTTGAAATTTTATTTTAAAATAGTAGACCTTATGTTGGATTTATATTACGATAAATAGTTAGTTTTTGGAGTGTTACATGTTTCAAATAATATATACATATAATATAAGTTATAGAAAATACACAATCTTTTTAATTAAGTATAAGTAAATTATAACTGTTTTTTACTTCATTTATTCAAGTTAATTGTGCTATTATAATATTTTCTCGATTTTTTTTAAAGAAAATATTTTTTTTTAATAGATAGAAATTAAAAATTATCAAAATACTCATAATTTTAAAAATAATATAAAATGATAATTATTAATTTATATATAATTATAAAAATATTTATAAAGAAAAAAAAATTAATTTTTAAAATGTAAAAAATAGTAATATAGTAAATTAAAATAATAATAATAATAATTATTATTATTATTATTTTTATAAAAAGAGAAAAAAAATATTATTATTATTACTACTATTATTAATTATTATTATTATTAATTATTATTTTTGTTTCCTTGAAGATGAAATACATTACAGTGGTAATAGAATGTATTTACATGATCATAAATGCAAGGACTAAACGGACATATGATTATAAATTATCTCAAATTCACGCATAAGACCGATAAAAATACTTATCCCGCAAATCATCCCTTTTAATGGCTCGTGATTGTTTCAAAACGAACATGAAATAAATTCTAAATCCCTTTTAACAGTAATATACCTTAAAATTAACATAGTGTTAAGATTTCCAGATATGAAAAGATTAACATAGTGTTAAGATTTCCAGAGATTAAAAGACAACGTGGAAATATTTTTAATGCCACATAACACCAATGCAATTTTCTTTTATTTTTTTTTTTTTAATTTTCACCACAAAGATTTGCGAAGAAAGTGTCAATCTTTCACCTCATTCAGTTATATAATAATTTTAATCAATTAAAACAATTAAATAATTAATACTAAAATATCATGTAAAATAAAATTAGTTTATTTCATTTTTTTCATAATTTATTTTAATGTATTTTAACTTGAGTTCACATTAAAAAATATATATTTAATTTTTTTAAAATGTATTTTATATTTAATTTAATTTTAAATTTTTTATCATCCACAACAATGAAATCATTCAATAATATTATGTAATCCAAACAACTTTGCTTTTTACCTGTATTTTTCTTCAAATTCATTCATTTTTATTCCACAAATCCTTTATTTGGTCTAAACACAAGCTGAAAGGGAGGTAAATAAAAATTATTTTAGTTGCTCTTTTACAATCAAAAGTAATAAAATAATTATTAATGTATGTTTACCTATATATGATTTTATTATTAAGAATATTTTTAATATGTTTTATTTTAAGTTTTTGAATAATTTTGTTTTAGTTATAATAAATTAAATTTTGTGACATATAAAGATATACAAAGTAATATTTTTCAAAGACAATATATTTTATATTATGTATGAATTATATGAATATTTTATTGTTTTCGTAAAATAATATAAAACTTAAATAGAAATGAGACAATTATTTGGGGGAAGTATTATCCCTCTCGTATACCCATACTTAGATGTATGTATATATACAATTGGAACAAAACAAATCAAATTACAAAGTGAAAAAAAAAATAGTTGAATCCAAACTATGCAATTATTAAAGAGTCTTTAACTGCTAAAGAGATGACAGAAGCAAAAGAGATAATTATACTTTACATTCCTAAACACAAGAGAGTGCGTAAAGAAGAAAAAGACTAAGTAAAATTTATATTTTTAAACAATTGTCAAGCGACTGGAATTATGCCTTAGTTTACTACGTAAAGAAAACCTCTTACTCCAAAGCATGACATGATACTTAAAAATAACTATCTTTCTACCCATTTCAAAATGTACTGTTATATCAAGTCATAATTCTTCATTTCAAGTTTTGAAATTATCGTATTTTAAAAGACTCAATACATATTAAGGCTTAGATTTAGACAAAAGTATTAGAATAATAAGGTTGATTTTGTTAAACTAAGATGGATGAACTGATTTTGAAAACTTTCTTGAATAAATATTTTTTTCTATATTTTTTCAAATATTTAATAACATAATGTACTTTTAATCAAAGTAGAGTGATTTTAAACTTTTTTAGAGTGGTTTTAGGGAGATACTCTAGTGAGTCTTCTCACATATATCCTCTGTACTTCGAAGACGTATCTTTAGAGAATTAGAAGATGTTTTTTTCCTTTTTTTTTGCACTTTTTCATCATTCATGAGGAGCTAAATCTCCCTTATCTTGAGGCATGATATAAAAGATTTAAACTCTTTTGTATTCGGTAAAACTTTTCATTTATGAATATTTTCATTTGATTTAAAGTGGTTAATTGGTTTATGCTTATTGTTTGATGAACTTTATACTGTCTAATTGGCTTAAAATTTAGTGAAATCTAATCTTAAGTAGTGATCCAATCAGTTTTCCTGTATGCTTATGGATGTTAGGAATAGATATGAGGTATGTAATTGGAATAAAGTTTTAATCGTAATGCAGGTTAGTCATACACGATAACTGACAGGTTTTATACAAGACAACAACATACTAGTCTTTAGGTGCTAGGAATGGACCTAGAGTACCATGAAGATTACTCCAAGGACTTGGTAATCTGAGGCTTCATATTTGGAGATGGATATGATACAAGAGAGAAAAAATCTATTAAGTCAAGCTTCAACACAGTTTAATTACAAAAATTACTCTTTTGATCACTTAAACTGAATTCTAAGTTGGTTTTACAACACTATCAACTCTCACACTCACACTTTATACACAAAACGGTTTTAAAATAGATCAAGCTAGTCAAAACATTGTTATTTATGTCAAATCAATATGGATACAACACTTGTTTACTACAACAACTCATTATACTTGTTGGTATATTTCAGGTGTTGCAATTCCATCGCGAACAAGTTTTTGGCACCGTTGCCGATGATTTAAGTAAAGAAATATTTGTTTAAACTAGATTGATCATTGTACAAATCTATAATTAGTTATAAAAAGAGCTAACTTATTGTTTTTCTATTTTCATTTTACTGTTTTATTGGTTACTGTTGCATTGAGTTTCAACACTATTTTCGTATAAAACTTGTGCTGAAAAGTTGTTCATCCATGTTGTATGATTGTTAACTTATTGGCAAACATACAAAATCATTCAAGTAATAAAACCATGGTATGACCAAATATCATTTTCCTAAGAGACTTATGTAATAATAGTTAATTGTACGATTATTAACTCATCTAGAGTAATGAGTAGTTCATGAATTTACAATTATATGCAAGTAAATAAAGATTTATAAAGAAGGTTGGACTTTGGTAATTGGAGACACTTATGAGTGGAAAAAAGGGTAGAAATCGCATGGAATGGCAATGCTAGGGGTAGATTTCACCGACTCAACTCTCTTGAACACACAAAATCATCTCATCTACATTAAATACTGATGTCAACCCTCTAAAACACTTAAACCCTAATCCCTTAGGTGAGAAAGCCTATGTTTTCTAGCTAAGCACCAATCCCTTAATCACTCAACAAGTCAACCCGCATTAGGACCTAGAGTTTAAGACAACTAATGGGTCAAACTTCAATCCTAGCACACCTTAAAATATCCAAAGAACATTTATGCAACTAAAAAACTATTTTTATCATGTTTTTGTATCTCATGCTCAATAAACCCAATTATAACAAATTATAATTAAAATATTCTATTAAAGTACAAAAACAAATTAATAATCTAATATTAAAGGCTAAATGAGGGTATAAATATGCAATCATCAAGATACCTTATGGCATTGCCACAACTCACCATCTAGAGGTCGTTTCAGTGGAGAAAGGACTATTGCAAAGGTCCTTCAAGCTGATTTATTTTGACTTTCATTGTTTAAAGATGCTTTTGATTATTGTAGAAGTTAAGACAAATTCCAAAGATCAACTAACATCTCAAGGAGGTATGAGATGCCTCTACAAAAACATAATTGAAGTTGAACTATTTAACTATTGGGCATAGATTTCGTTAGCCCTTTACCTAAGTCTAATTCAAAAGAGCATATTCTAGCGGTTGTAGATTATGTGTTCAAATGGGTGGAAACAATTGTAATTCAACAAGATGACTCAAGAATAATGATTAACTTCCTTAAAAATAATTTTTCTTTTTGTAGGTACAACAATGATGAAGGCAATCACTTTTGTAATAAGCAATTGAGACATGTGCTTAAGCACTACAATGTAAGACATAAAGTAGCTACAACTTTATAGGAGAAATCAATATGATAAAAATATTTTCTAGACTATATTGTCTAATGGATAAAGCTTTATAAGCATCATCTAATAAAAGAAAACATATTTCTTAATGAATAATCTAATAAGACGTGTGGGTAACAAACAACATTTTTAAAATAACATCTAAACGTCTATGCAAATAGCTTCTTACAAGTAAGTGTCTTGTGAATAGAAGAACATTAAAACTTAAAATATGTTTTATTAAAAAATAGTGTTAAGTTGAAACAAGCATCTTATGAAATATATTGTCTACCACAAGACTCTTAAACACTACATATCTCAAAAAGTGTTTGCTAAAGCATATAATGTTTTACACCATCTAATGATCATATATGTTGAATGTTTTACCAAATGATGCATTTATTAATGAAATGACAAATGATAAAATGTTTTGAACACGAAATACGAACTAACACTTATCAACGTTCAAAATATTTAATGGATGTACATAAAGTGTTTTGATGCTTGTATACCTTATTCTTGATATTTGTGCATGTCACAAAAGTAGAAAAAATTTATTAGAATAACTACACCCAAGAAAAAGACATTAAGAGATATGAAGAACATTCTCGGAATGTTTCCCTTGAAGACTTATGCTTTGACACATCATACAAGCTACATTTTTCTAAAGGCTATGACAAATTATTATACCTCTGTAAAATAGACTTAAGTTTGACTTCTCACTTAAAGGTTATTTGCTTTACATGAAGTCAATCTCTTTGTCTAACGGTCATCTTTCAAGAAAAGATATAAATAGACGAAAGTCTGAAGAAAAGATAAGAATGATCAATTTATGAAATCGCAAACTCTCAAACAAGCTTACTCCGATCATATAATTTGAAGCTAAATATTTTTCTAAAAAAGAACCTTAGCAAAATCTCATATTTTTTTGTATTATTCTCTTTGAGAGTTATCAAAGTGTATTTGCTCTTAACACTTACTATGTTGTACATTTTGAAGAGAATTAAAACATTTGGTATTTAGCTTAGTTGAGTTAAACCGTCTAGACATGTTGTCTAGGGTTGAGACCAGAAGTAGTTATAATACTTATATATCATGACTGATTAAACTCAGACTAGTCGAGTTGACTAGGTAAATTAGGAGTAGTAAGAATACTCGTTGTAAACATAGAGAGATAAAACTTGTGTAATCTTCTTGAAGATTAGTGGAACCTTTTAAGAGTTATTAAGGGAGAACTTGAGGTAGCTCAAGTTGTGTGAACCAATATAAAATTTATGTTTTATTGCTTTGCTCTTTAAAACGTTTTCCATTTACGCATCTCATAAAAATAATCATCTAAACATCTTATTTAAATTATAAATTTATCATCTGCGAAAGAATTTTAAAAAGATATTCATCCCTATAATGTTTTCTTGTTTTCAAATATAAACTAATTTGTTTTAGTTATTTTATCATTTAAATTTTATAGCTATCTTTTATAATTATTTTTTGAGAATACTTTTTTTCTAATTTTAATAACATTTGTTATTTTATTAATAATTATTTGAATTATTTTTTATTTATACACTATTAAAAATATTTTAAATAATAATCAACTTTAGTAGTTGAACATAATTAGTTATTATACTGACAAACTTGATATCAATTTATAAATTAAAAATTATTAATACTTAAAATAATTTCTATTATACATAAAAAATTATAATTAATTTTTAAATTAGTAACTAAAATAATTTTTATCATGAATTATTATATTAACTATTAAAGTTTTGGTTATAACAAAAATTAGTCTCTAAATTAGTCTTGGTTTCTAAACATACTTCTGTTAATTAAAATAGGTAATTATTTAGAAATTTTCTGATATCATAATATAAGAATAGAAAAAATTTATGTTCAACACATTTATTTTCACTTGTAAAGACTATTCTTTTTATTAACTCTTTGTAAGAACTTTTTAATCTAGACATTTTGGTGTCATTTTATCTTTATCGATATAAATTATTTTAGTTTTTAAAATTTTTAATTATCTTTTAAAAAAATATATTTTAATATAATAACATTTTCTATTTTAATAATTTTTATTTTATTTTTTCACTAATATATATAAAGTAAAGGTGGGGACGTAAGTCTATATTTTCACTAATATTTATAATTATACAGTGTGTGATGTATTTTTATGCAGTCAACGGGTTAAAATATAGTTAAAATATTTTTTAAAACAATTACTATGGAATTAACAATTTTATAATACAAAAAATTCATAACTAAATAACTATACACACAAACTTTACATTGTCAATATTACTTAATTTATTCATTGCATACTCCAATATTTTAAAATTTGTAAACTTAATATTTTTTCTGATCATACCTTTTATTTAAATTTTATAATTTACAAAAAAATTAACATTTAAATCCTAACAGTTAGTAGAAAATATCGGGAAAATCCTATAGGCATAGTTATTAATTATTAATTTACAATAATTAAAAGGTTAAAAAGCAAAGGAAGGCAGTGTTGGATGACCAAGTGGTGTGATTGATTGTGTCGCAGTGATCAAACAAACATTAAAAAGAGGATTTTTGTTAAAAAAAATAAAAAAGAAGAAGAAAGAAAGAAAGAAAGAAGCAACACCAAAAATAATTCCTCATCACTGCTTCGACCGGACCAAGACGGCGTGTTGTGTCCTGCCCGCCCTGCCTCTCTCGGAGACCAACGAAACGCTCATTCCATTGCATCGCTCTGTTTCTTTCTTTCTCTTTCTTTCTCTCTCTTCGTGAAACACGAAGCTAAATTATAACCCAATCCCCTGTCAACGAAACAAAACCCCACTTCGATCGATCTGTTTTCTCCCTTCTCTGAATAAATTTCCCCTTTTGATTTATTGCCCTTTGCCGCAATCGGATTCAATTCCAAGCAGAAGGGAAAACCCGGCAATCGATGGATCTCGGGTTCGATGTGATTGTAGGACGGTTCTGGAGGTTGGGCCCGTGATGGGATTGAAATCCGTTGGATTGGAGGGTAGCAAGCACTTGCGCAGTGGAGAGAGGGTAATGAGAAGAAGGGAAGGGATACAATGGAAGTGAAATTGGGGAAACTCAATCTTTCTCTGACTTGAATTTGGCTCCTCTATTTCTCTTTTTCTATTAACTTTCTGTGTGGGTCATGGATGGGGTCGCACGTGCGGACAAGGCTCCGTCCACGGACTTGGTCTCGGAGTGGCGTCCCCGCGGTTCTGCGTTCGTCCCTTGTGTGCCAAAGCCTGGAGAAGAAGCTTCTGCTGCTGCTGCTGCTGAGAAGCCGCAACCGTCTCGCGTGGTTGTGAGGAAGCCCGTGAGTTTCTTGTGTTCTTTTTTATGGTTTTGTCTGAAAACGAGTATGGGTTGAACTTATTTGTGTATTTTTGTGATCAGAACTGTGCAGTGAGAGTTTTGGACTGAAAAGTAGTGTGGGGTGTTGGGATTTAGGGATGCCGGAGGCGGAGACTTTGAAAATAGTCAAGTGAAACAAAACCTCGATTGACATACTCGCTAGTTGTAGTTAGTCCACATTGTCGGTATGTTAAGTATGATTTCTGGGTATGGTGGACTTTGTGCATTCTATAGCTATACTTTTGTTTTGTTCCGTGTAGATTGTCGCCCTCTTAGTATTCACCACTGTTGATCGCAGCAACAGTTGAAAACATGAAAGGGAAGAAGGGGGTTTTAGATTGAATGATGGCATACCATGCTATCCATTTGTATTGGATCCATGGCATACCATAGAGGTTCTTAGCTCCTTAAGTAACTATGCTACCCGCAATTTTGATCGTGTTGAAATTATATTTTTCTTGAACTATCGTATTATTTTTTTGTAAATGACAGCAAAATTCCTGAATGGTACTAGGAACTGGATCTTTTTTATTATATTCATTTGTCTTCAGTTTTGGATTAAATGTTTTGATTCCTTGTCTCATTTAGACTGTTTTTATGCAAATTCCTTTTCCAATTGATGACTTTTGTTGAATTGAGCTACTGATATATGTTCCAGGTCTGTGGTTACTTTTGTCTAATATGCATGTTATGTTATTTTATGTATGGTGCATGTTCAGAATCTGCTCATCATCTCTTCCTAACTCCTTTTGCTACTGATTCTTCATTGAATACACCTGTTTGATTGATGCCTATCATATAACCTGGGAATAATATCTGTGGACTATCTTTAGTGGTTTGGTATATGGAGGATAAATCTCTATTTGCATTGGTTTAAGGCTTTTAACATAGAAAATTTGTATGACAAAGTAGAACTTATTCTACTATTGGTAGTGCATTTGGTTGGAGCCTATAGTTCCATTTAGCTTGGAAGTTGATTTCTGATAAGATTGAGTGATTGCATTCTATTTAATGTAAAACATGGCCTTCATAAGGGCTGTCAAGAAGAAAAAAAAATGACTTAACTAAATGTATGTGTCTATGTAAACAGCTAATGTATTATTGTACAGCGTGGGTAATAATGATGGAGGAAATAATTGTCTAATTGGCATAACTGCGTAAATCCTATAATTTCCCCATTACCACAGTTAAGGATATCTGTAATATGAAACACTTCCCCTCATGTTGAAGCATAAAAATCATGTGCACCAAGCTTGTTTCAAATATAATCACTTTGAGGATTCCTTAAAGATTTAGTGAAGACATTTGCAAATTGATTGTTACAATTAACAGAACTAGTGATGATGTCACCCAACAAGAAATTCGCCTTGAGGAAGTGGTAATCTACCTCAATGTTATTGGTTTGAAGCAATGTGCAAGGCAACTTGATAATCACCAATGAGTTTCATCTAAGCAACAACCCTCAGACTTCATTCTTTGAGCAACTGTATAAGTCAAATTACAAGTCATTGAAGCCTTGGCTCAATACTTCCCTTCTGCACTGGACTTGCTTTTTAATTTTCTAGGAAATTAAGTTACCACCAATAAGAAGCAATATCTTGAGGCGAATCTTCTAGAACTGGGAGAATCTGTCCAATTTGTATCCAAATATCCCACCATGTGAGTGTGATCTTTGTCTTCATGCAGAGGACCTTTTCCTGGAGCTCATTTGACGTATTTCAGATTATGAATGACAACATCTCAGTGTCATTCACGATGAGAGTTAAGAAATTGAATCACTATACCATTTGCAATGGAAATATCTAGTTGGATGGCAGTGTGACAAATCTGCTAGCCAACCAATCTTTTCTACCCTTTTGGATCTGAAAGGGGACCCTAATCTGGTAGAGATGTTTGTAATTGAGATTCATAGGTGTGTCAAGAAGCTTAGCATGACCAGATTTGTTTTCTTGAAAATATCTATTGCATACTTCCTTTGTGAAATGACAATATCACTATATCACTCATAGCTTGTGCTAGCTTTATCTACAATAACTCGTGAAGTTTATTAAGATCTTGTGTTTGAAAATGGCGGCACAGGTTGCTATAATTGGGTGATGCCATGTTGATTATGTAATAACAAAGTTTTTAAAATAAACAACCTAGTTGAAACATCTTGTGCTAGAATGGTGATGGAAGACTTTTAGACGATGCAGTTGGCTGTAATCCAACCCCTTAAAACTAGTCTGTGAGGTGAGGGTTGTCCCCCTCTTATTATATATTCTAGATTTTCAAAAAAAATTTGATGATGAGTTGCAAACCGACTATAATTCCTAGATCCTAGTAGAAAACTTCGAAGTGAATAGACACAACATGGTAAATATTAGTGGGATAATTGATTCATTTACCTCAAACCTGACCAGGCATAGTCTTGGAAATTTAGTTACCCATTTCATTCACTTAGCACATAGAGAACAAGTTAATGCAATTTTCAGGATTTAGGTATTTAAAATGTGCTTTGGGCAGAGGACTATTTGTTAGGAAAACTGCCTGAAAGGCATGGAAATGCTTACAATGTGGATTGGATCTATTATTGACAGGAACTTAACATCTAGCTACTGTACTCGGAGAAGTAAAAAGGAATGTTATGTAGTAGTATAATGGATAAAATATAGAGCAATGATAAAAGGAGTTTGTGGAATTCTATGTTTTAAAAGAATTCTTGAATAGTTACGTTACAGCTTCCTCTGGCTCTCTCCATGAAGCTCTCTCCATGAAGTTCTACTGTCAAAACACAAATGTTATTAATATTTTCTAGAATGCAGTTCTATGACTGGATGAAGCATGTAGAAATTAGTAGACATTTTATAAAAGTGAATGTGAATGGAGACCTTATTTGTATGACATTTATTCTGACATCATGGCAAATGGCATTCTTATGAAAGGATTGTTGAAACCCAAATTGCGACTTCTTCCTATAGTTATTATTATAAAGATCCTATCCTAATTAAATAAGTAAATAAGTTAAAATATAAAACAAGAATAAATTCTCAGAGATCATCTAAGATACTAAGAATATTCTAGTATAGTACCCTTGGATATTTTTCGTTTGTAACACTCCCCTCAAGTTGAAGATTACTAAGATTTAGCTTGTTAAAAGAAAATAGCTCACTTTCTTCCAAGTAAAAATTAAGAAAACATAAAATTTGAAGTACAGTAAAGATAATAGTTGGAATAGCAACTCAATGATACTGGAGAGAAAGATAGCTTAGCTAGATAATTGGAATGGTCATCAACTTGAGAGAAAATTCATGACAATCAAAGCAGGTCCGTCCTCTCAAAATCAAATTTGAAAGATTTTAACTAATATTATTGGAGGCCCACAAATTTTTAAACTTGAAACTAGTTTCGATAATGGCTTTTGGGATTAGAGATAAGGTCAGTACATATAAGGTGAAGATGACGCCAGATTAGTGCATCTAGGATATCAATGAGGCTAGTGCATCTAAAAGTTGCCAAACATTAGATAAAGTTGCCAAACATAAGATTGGTGAATGATGAAGTTGGCGATGATGAATGATAACCATGAATCAGAGTGGAATACAAGTTAAGACATTGTGGAAAAGTGACACTCATAGAAAACGGAAGAGGTGATTGATTGTTCCACTTTTTGTTTTTGTTTTGGGGTACCTAGCTGCAAGATAGTAACAAAATAGGTTATGAAGGATGGTACTGCTTTGATACCATGATGGGAAAGAGAGAAAGATAGATGAAAGAGATGCTAAAATTGTGTAACGGAGCAGTCCATTTTATATAAACTGATTACAATAATACAAATAATTATAGGGTTTGTTGAAACTGTTGACAATAAATACAGTGTTCTTGAGGTGAAACTAGACCTCCAACTAGAGTGAGAGAATTGACTTAAGCTTTAATTCAAAGAAGAAATTTAGATATGGATATGTTGTCAAGGACTTTCTAGTGTGACTCAGTTCACATTTGATGAGTTTTAGCATGAGTCTGCTTATGGATTTAGTCATGGATCTTGTCCCGAACATGATATGTATGTCCATTGCTAGGAACTCAAGGAAGATGATTGTAGCCAATATACAAGCATTTGATCTTACTGACTGTAGACGGTGTATTGAGGATTGACTTTCCCTGCATCTCAGTCTGATTCAGTTCAGAATCAAAGTGGAGCTCATAAACAAACAATGAAATGTTAAGGACAATGTGTCTTGATGATAGCTTTAGCATGTTCGTGGTAGAGGGGGGAGTTCTTGTCATCTAATTTCTCATAATCAAGAGTCTGAAGGTGATAGGGGAAGAAGAGGAGGGAAGCACACTAGTAGTTTTTTCCATTGTGGACCTTCAAGCTTTTTCTTGGAGATCCCACATCGAGTAGAGATATGGTGAAGTTATAGTATATGAGTTGGAAAACCTCGTCTTACAAGTTAGTTTGGTAGAGTTAAGGTAGGTTTAAAAAGTCTACTTTTTGAGACTCTTGATATCGGGCTAATGGATAGAGATAATTATGAAGAAGAAAATATCAGATGGTATTGCTTAATGATCAAAGTCTTACATTGAGGTATTTATAGGTACAGTTATCATGGTGACAGCTAGCTAACTACCTATAGTACGGCCGTGTAACAGACTTAACCATTTGCAAACAACTAACTAGCCGACAGACAATTGAGTAAATGCTCTTATACAATACTCACCCGTCTGTCTATATAATTCTCCCCTATAGATGTACCTATCTATTGTTGTCTGGGAATTGTTTTATAGGCTATTGCTTTTCTCTCTTATTCATTTCTAATTAAATATATTGCGGTAGCATAATTTTATAAGATGGAAATTATATACATTATTTTCTTGTCGTTTATATCTGGCTGCTGGAGCTTATGATACCTAAAATATTGAACTGATGCTCACCTTCAAATTTACAGTTGGTGGCTAGATTGACCAAGGAAATAGTTCAAACATACCAAATATGCAATCCACAGTTTAAATATTCTGAAGATCTAAATCCAAAAAGATTTTTGACCAGCCCGTCAGTGGGAGTGCTTAATGATGGCTATGATAATGTAAACTCAGATCTTATTTTGACAGTGAATTTTGTCTTGAACCATTTAGACAAAAATAAAAGGTTTGTTGTCCATATATCCTTTGTTTTTATGTTGTCATTATATATAATTCTTTTTAAATATCGAAAGCTAAATGTTGATTTTCGGATGATGCCACCTTAGTCTTCTTGCAACCTCAGGATGTCTTTATAAACTTTGCATTTTGATGTGGTACAGCTATATTGTCAAAGATCTCCTTGGCCATGGGACATTTGGACAAGTGGCTAAATGCTGGGATTCAGATACCAACAGTTTTGTTGCGGTGAAGATCATTAAAAACCAACCTGCATACTATCAACAAGCACTGGTTGAAGTAACTATCTTATCAACGGTAACCTCCTGATGTGACTTGTTATTATCAAGGTGCTCGTTATTATCAACAGTTTTGTTACTCATGTATGCTCTTTTTTTTCTTTCATGCAGTTAAATAAGAAGTATGATCATGAGGATAAGCATCACATTGTTCGTATATATGATTATTTTGTACATCAACGACATTTGTGCATTTGCTTTGAATTGTTGGACACAAACTTGTGAGTTCCAGACCTCTGTTTTTCTTTCAGAGTTTATAATCATTGAGAGTCAGGAGTGAATCCAAAGCTTGAAGGGTGTTCACATTCTACTTCACAATTCATATTTGATTGGTTTTGCATGGCTATCCTAGATTTTCTTTTTCTCCCGTATATTTTAGTGTTGACATTGTGTAGTGTACAGGTATGAGCTTATCAAGATGAATCATTTTAGGGGATTGTCCCTTGGTATTGTTCAGCTATTCTCTAAGCAGGTACTACAATTTGATGTATGGCCTTTCTTACTTGGTCCTTTTTCCAGTTTTGATATTTCATAATCAATTTTCTTAAATTTGTTTTAAGATTTTATGCGGACTTGCTCTGCTAAAAGAGGCTGGAGTTATTCATTGTGATCTGAAGCCAGAAAACATTCTTTTATGTACGAGGTTGGTTTCTTGCATCAAGGTGCTCATAAACAACTGTATGCTGCAGCTATTTTGTTAAGGATTTAACACCTATAAAAGGACATATTTGTTTGAGGGAGTAAAATGAAGAGTTATAACTATCGTTTAAAAAATTACCAGTTGAGTTTTAAAGAACTAAATTTATCATATAAATCAGCATGCTTTTAATCACAATCTGAGGGTTACTTTTGTAGTCATTGGTTATAACTCTTCTCTTTATTCTCTAAGGCGAGTCTGTCAGTTCATAGGAATAAATCCTTTCCTTAGATTTTGTGTATGCTGCAGCTATTTTGTTGTGATATTTTATGTATTTATGTTTCATATGTAGCACTGTGAAGCCAGCAGAAATAAAAATTATTGACTTTGGATCAGCATGCATGGAAAACCGCACTGTTTACTCTTACATTCAGGTTTATATTTACTGTAGAAAGTAGGACTTTATGATTCGTATTGTAATTATATTTGTTCTGGTACCTACCCTTGTCCTCTTTTTATTGCAGAGTCGATATTATAGATCTCCTGAGGTTCTTCTTGGATATCAGTATCCTAACTGATGGAATCAGTAGTTGATGCCTTTCTTTTCAAGCCTTTTTACTTTTGGGGTTTCTCTTTTTGTTGTTTTTATTGATTTTCCTTTCTATTACTTCACCATCTTTCTACATTGCAATACTTGAACAAATAGCCTGGTATTCTTAATTGCTTTTAATGTAAAAGTGTGCTGCAGCAGGTGGAGCTATAGTTTGAGTTGCCTTATGGCTTTGTTTTTAAAAAGCTTTTGGCTTCTACATTTACTTGTTACTTGTTTATTTTACTTGTATGGCTTATTTGGGGAAAATTAATGAAGAAAGTTTTAAATTACAGATCCACTGGAACTACTATCCATAAATCTGTTCCATATTTTCCTTTAATTTTTTGGGATGTGAGGCAATGGATGATTCTGTGATGCGTTGTCTTTCTTTAGTACTTCTATTAATACATCAATCTTGTAAACATTTTATGGCATGTTTGTTATACTAATTTGAACGTGGTTTTCATCATCGTCATGCTTTCAAATATACTTAAGGACACTAAAGATCTTTGGGGTGTCTCACATTTTATTGTATACTCTTCAGAAATTTCTCTTTCTTTAATTTTTCAGCTTATTTTGTTGCACTTCTAGCTTCAGTTTTGTCCTTAACTCTTATCAGATACACAACAGCTATTGATATGTGGTCCTTTGGATGCATAGTGGCGGAATTGTTTCTTGGATTACCATTATTCCCTGGAGCTTCAGAATTTGATCTTTTGAAACGGATGATTGAAATACTTGGGTATGCCACTTTCTCTCAAGGAAGCATTTTAATTAAATAGCTATACAAATTGTATAACAAGGGGGCACTTTCAAGGGTAAAATGCAGTTATAACAGTTGATTAAAAAACTTATGATTGAGCTTTTAGTAACTTCATATTTTGTTACCATTTATCCTCCAACTAAGCGTATGTTTTCCTTCCTCTAAAATCATGACATGTAATCTGTTTAACAAAGAAACACTTGTAAAACATCAATGGGTTAAACAACAGGGCTGAATAAATAACCATTCCTTTAAATGTTGACTTGAGATGAAGTTCACTTCAAAATTGTAGCATTCTTTAACAAAGACGCTAGAACACAACAGAGACATAGCACTGCCTGGGGAGAAACTGGTGCAGGTCGTTAGGGCAGATCCAATTCTTAATAACAAATTTGAAAAACTTATTCTGAAGAAATTTTGGTGGATTCCAATGCATAATAGGATTTGTTAAAATGTGAGAAAAAACAAAGATATTTTGCTGAAACTGTATTTTAATACACAACAGTTGTTGGTTTATATAGGCTTATTTCATTAATTATACCTAAATCCAGGTTATATATATGAACCTAGCATGATACCAACCTAACCAATTCATGGGCACCTTAAAAGACTCAGTGAAGACATCTATTAACTAATCACTAGATTTGGCGAAGCTTGTAGTAAAGTTGCCAGAGTCATGTTTGGTAGCTAGCCTCCACATGTTTGGTCTTCTCATAGAAGATCGGATTAGATGCAGTATGCAAAGCCACTGGTTATCACAAATGAGGTTCATTTTGTCGATTGTTTGAATTTGTGTTCGCGAAGAAGCAATTTGAACTAGGTCTTCACATGTTATTAAATCCATGACCCCGTATGTCGTTTCAACATTTGATCTTGCTACAACATGTCTCACTTTTCCAGGGTATAAAGTTTCCTCTTATTATTATAGAAATAAGGAACTGATCTACTATAATCAAGAATATTTAGATTGTATATATCAAATCTCCCCTATTTATTGTATTAATTCTTTTTTCTCAATATGAATAAAGCACTCGTTCATATTGTCTCTGAAAAACAGTTTCAGCTCAATGTTTCTCTCGTGCCTAGACTTTAACATGATATCTATGCTTTTTTCAAAACCATGTTGACTTGGTAGACCCACTATCTCTAAAGGAGTTTTCTTTAATGAACCTTCCTCCGAAGTTTGCTTTCACTGTTCTAGTGTCATCATTGGTGAGTTTCTTGACAAAGTTTTCGGTGATCTTCCTTTTCTCCAGCGAAAACAGGGTTGGGATCATGTGTCTACTGTTGACATGAGCCCCCCATTCTTTTTTGATGGTTTGATATGCTTTTCACTCTCCTTAGGTTATTTTGTTATTTTTTCTAGCTTTTTGAAAATAACATTCCTTCTAACACACCACCTCAGCCTCTAGAACAAATTCTCCTATCTTTTCTAACCATATTGTTAGTATCAAGAAGATGGACACATCTGTAACTATTCTACTTGGGCTTCTGAAATCTGGTTATGATTAAGTGGGTCAGGCTACAAATCCCATCTCACTACCCTGGTTGAATTTGTTCCTACAAAAAATCGTGAACAATGTATAAAGATTGATGCTCAACTTTGTAGTGTTATTAAATCCACTATTCACACCTCACTCAACTCTTTTCCGTCCCTATGGGACACGTGCATCAATTTGGATTGAGGCATGTGCTCTTTATACTAAGGACACAAAATGTCTATATGGCATGTGCTAATATCTCTTAACACTTCTTGCTCCGCAACATTATGAGTGTTTGGTGTCTCTTGGCAGCTTCATGTTGCCTTACATGATTTTAAAAGGGTCCTTCCACCATATGTAGATGTGAGGTAAACAAGGAACTCGAGAATAAAAATATGTTCTCTGTGGCCTTGGGCTTGTATGGCTTGCAACAAAAGTATATAAGTGAGTGCAAACTTTACTTTACAAGTTGGTTTTGTAAGATTAAGTTAAATTTAAAGTCAACTTTCTAAGATGTTAGGCCTATTGTGCTACTTGCTATTATTGAACTGTCCACAATTATCTCATTTTATGCTCAAGGTGTTTAGGTCTCGGTGTGATGAATGTGTTGAATATCAACTAAAGATATGATCAAATAATGGTATATAAGTGGGTGAAATATACCAGTTTCTTTTAGGATGTCAAGAGCATATATCTTATGAGATATTACTATAATAATCTTTGGTTTGTTATAACAATCTTTCTTTGGATTTAAAAAAAGAATCTTTGGATTGAGCAACTCTTTTACCTTGAAATTCTAAAGATTTCCTAGGTCTTTGATGAAGAATGCCCTTCTACTCCATATTTTATTGAAACCGATTAGATAAATATTCTTATGAATTACCATTGCTAAGACAGCATATAGGGATGCCATACTACAATTTTATTTTATGATGGAGCTTCTCAGTGAAGGAAAACATTTTGGACTTGTTTTCAATTAAAAGAGTATAGTAGAATTGGGTTAAATATGTTTTCGTCCTCAAACGATTATAAAAAGTTGCATTTGTCCCTAAATTAGACTATGTACCTATTTTGTCTTGCACTTTATAAACGACACGTGGAGGTTATGTTTTAGTCCATTGTGGAACTTTGTGTCACATGAAAAACACTCCAGTCCATGTGCCGATTGTTGGGAAGAATTTCTTACATAACTTTCATAAAGTGCAGGGGATATAATACAACTTTTTAGAATAGTTTGAGGATGAAAAACATATTTAATCCTAGTAGAATTAACAAGGAGTGTTACTTCTCTTTTAATTTGAGCTAATTTGCTGTAGTATAGGCTTCTTAATTTGATTGGGCCTTAATTGAGCCCATAGGCTTCTTAGTATTGCAATTGAATAGTCATAGCTACTTAAAAATAGGCAAGCCTAGGCTCATTGTTATGAATTTATCTTAAACAAATAGACTCTTCTATCCTGTGTGCAAGAGTTCTAACATAATTTTGTCAACAATTACCCATAATCACGAACAAAATAAAATAATCATTGAAAAGCTTGACGAAATATTTAATTCAAGAAATATGACAATACGTTATGATTCTAGTGTAGATTAGACAATTAGAGAGACTTGGAATCAACTTCTAAAGCTTCACCAAACTAGGATGTCACAATTGAGCTAGTATTGTCAATGGAGAAATAGTGTTGGAGAACCTTGTGACTATATAGAGATATAAGATAGGTCATGAGACTTGGATTTAATGTCGATCATATGTTCCTTCAAGGTAAACAAATCTTTAGTGAACATAATGTCGAAGTGGTAGGATTGGGTAAGATGATAGCCAAGAAGTTAAAAGGACAATTTTGTATGCATAGAACTCATGGATGGTGAGAGAAGAAAGGGGATGTTGGTGTCAATGCCTTGCAATTGTGTTTGAGGACTATTGATAGAAGTAATAATGGGTATACAACTAAATGTAGAATGGGAGAAAAAAAAGTATTGTTAGGAGTCCCACATTGACTAGAGATATGATCAATTTACAATATATTTGGGTGTAAATCTCACCTTACAAGCTAGTTTTGTTGTAGCACTCCTCCTAGCTAGGTTGGGCCAAAACTAGAAGATATGTTGTGGTGATGATAGGAATGGAGATATGGTTCGGAAGCTTGTGGGAAAAGGAGGTGAGGCTCTCGACCATGGTGTTGTGTAGTAGAAGGGGTGTTCTTTGATGTTACTCTAAGCGAGATTAGGCCAACTCTTGAGGAAGGTGGTTAGAGGAGACCACTTGGGATTCTCTAGCCTTGGGTGACCTAAGATGAGTAGCACAGGACAAAAAATGGCAACATAACATTACTCAAATTCAAAGGTGAATACAAGATGGGGAGAAACCTCTATTTATAGGCTAAGGGTATCTCCAAAATGTAGAAGCAAAACCCTAAAAACACTACCTTGACCTAACTTGGAGACAAAGGCAAAAATCCTCTCTAATAGGAGGAGGACATGTGGCCACTACCTATGGAGAATCCTCTCCATTCCTAGAATGACATGTAACAACTAACTATGAAAAAACCTCTCTAATGTGAGCACGACACATGACCACTCTCACACGGGACACCCCACACACCCTTGTCCACCAAGCTAGGTTAAAACTTTGACCACATGGTCAACCTAAGCTCATGGACATCCACTTTGGGTCAACATTGGACCTTGACCTTTGTTGACTCAAGTGGTCTAAAAACTCTACACTACTTGGCTCAAAATACAAGGTCCAAAATAAAATCTACACTACTTGGCCCATAATACAAAGTCCAAATAAATCCTAGACTACTTGGCCTAAAATACTAGGCCCAAAAATTATTCATACTCTAGAATCTCCATGATGGCCCAAGATGACCCAAGAGAAGGAGTTTAGGCCCATTTTTTCCAAATGACTTCAACTCTCCTTAAAAGTGTTTGACCATGGCTAGGTGGTATGTTATCATTTTTAAGGTTTAGTTAGGCTTAAAATTTACTCTTAACAAGTACAAATACTAGATGAATGGTTAGATGCACCAAAGTCAAGCTCTCTAACCTAGCGAAGGAGATTGAGAAGTGCTCATAATAGATTTATTGGTATCTGCACCCAAGTAAAATGGTAATGCCAAGGGTTTGGCAGTTCTTAAACCATTGCATGAAATAATTAGTAGCGATAGTGTCTCAAGTATAATCTATAGGCTGAGGGGTTTTTGTTACAAGTGTGTGGACCATATTTTCATCTTGAGCGAGTTTACCATGCAGCTTGGTATGACCATGAGAAAGACAATGCTCACACTTATGAAAAATCATGGTGTGAAATGTCCCTATTTGAGAGCATTTGGATTCATCCCCCATCATAGTTGTAGGAAACTTCGTACTAACCTGTGGTGGAATCTGAAAAAAGGCCAGAAAGTGAATGTCCTTGCAGGGACCTTGAGTGACCCAAGAATTTGGTCATGTGTAGCAATATACTCTGGTGGCAGACCGTAAAGTACAAGAACTTTCAAGAAAGTGATATGGTTCTCCAGTTCTTTCTTGACCTCAGCTGGAATAGGGGTAGTGGGAGGTTATAACTCATTAAAATCATGTAAGGCTGCTGCATGAACACTCTAAAGATATGCAGACTTAAGGCCATGAAATTGCTGAGGGGTACAAAAGTCTTCATGTCATAGCACACTCCATATATCCGATAAGTATCATTAGTGTGCAAAGCATTTGCCTTACTGCAAACCCTTTCAAACATGCCATGGGGACTGAAATGTTTGTTTGATAGAGGGTGAAGTGTCAGTCTTCTCCCAGTTGGCACAATCATCTGCTGCCACAGAATCGGTAGAAGTAGTGAGATGATGACAATTCCTAAAATCACTAACCTATATGGTAAAGCCAAAGTGAGATAGTTTGAAACATCCAATTTTTTCAATATAGAGAAAAGTCTGAAAATATTGGCCATGCCCTGGCGGATTTGAGAACCAATATAAGCTATGTTTAGGGAAAAAGAAACAAAATCTTGTCATGGGACTAAACACACTCCTGGACACTGAAATGAAGGTGCTAAAGGTTGCAATGAAGGTGGCACAAATATGTTGCAATTAAGGTGACATTCCAGCCCTGAATAACAAGTGATACGGGCATGAAAAGAGCTTATTCATAGTGGCTGAACAGTGGATTTGGTGATATTGCAGAGATGGACATGATTTCCTTGGGTATAAGAGTGCTCTACTGCAGCCACTGTCAACTTTGGCAGTTAGGTGAGCGCTGTAATCCTACCAGGTAAGCCAAAACTTAATATTTGAGGCCCAAATATAACAGTTGTTATTATCCAACTTGTCAGTTGACTTAGCTTTTCATTAGAACCATTAGAAGGGGAATTCCAGCCATGGTTCCTAAATACAAGGATTTTTATTTACCATAATTAATAAAATTAAACTATGTATGATATTCCTTATTTACATTGTTTCTGACTAGTATTCTCTTGTGCACATACGCATTATGTTGCTTGGATTAGTTGGTTTGACTGGTTTTTCAGTCCACCAGTTGAACTGCCTGGTCTGAGGTGAGTTTCAGACCATTGTTTCTGTGCTGAAAATAAGTCCCGAATTAGTCACTGCAAGACTGTTTTGAACTGATGAATTGGATCATCAATAAGTTTTTCTCGCTTTCTCCACCCTAGAAATCTTTTAACACCTTACATTCTTCTGTCTCACTTCTGAACAAATGAAGAATAGCTTTTAGATTTTGAATATGAAATAATCATATTAGATTTAGTTTGTGTCTGCACATTAGTTGGTTTCTTTTATTTTCTTTCACTATTTCTGATTAATATTATCATGTTGCAAATATATTGTAGAGGACAACCACCTGATTATGTACTTAGGGATGCTAAAAACTCAAGTAAATTCTTTAAGTGTGTTGGGAGTCTCCAGAACATAGAGAGCAGTGAGAGTTCCAAAAATGGAAGAAGTCTTTATCAAGTATTGACAGTGGAAGAATATGAAGCTGTAAGTCTTGTACGTTACTGTTTCTGCTGTTGGGTCTTTGTCCAAAATGAACAAATCGGCATCTCTTCAATTTTTGTTTTCTCTTTTTGATTCCTTTTTTGAATATTACATGACTATCAACCATCATGTTTCTGGTTCTTGTTCAGAGAGAATTGAAGAAGCCGGCAATTGGAAAAGAGTATTTTAATCATATGAATCTAGAGGCAATTGTTACAAACTATCCCTACCGAAAAAATCTAGCTAAAGAAGATATTGTCAAAGGTTAGGTTCCAAAGAAGGCATCAACTTATTTCTTTTCTACGATCTGTGCATGTTTTAGTTTCCTTACTCAGCTTGATTGAACTAATGAATGCTGTATATACTCAACTTGTAATAGAAAGTCAAATACGACTGGCTCTTATTGATTTTTTGAAAGGGCTTGTTGAATTGGATCCTTCAAAGCGCTGGTCACCTGTTCAGGTAATAATTGAATGTCTTATTTTCTACATTAACCCCTCTTTGAAATTATATTTGTCTGGGGCTAATGCAAAATTTAAGTTGTAATTACTTAAAATGCTTGTTTGATTTCTTACAGGCTTCAAAACACCCTTTTGTAACTGGGGAACCTTTTACACATCCTTACAAGCCTCCCCCTGAGACTCCTCAAATGGTAAGTAAATCTCCATTTTAAGCACCTATATTTTTATGTTTAGGTTTAATGTGATAGGATATAATAAGATAGGTTTTAATGGGTAATAGGGGCAGGACAGAAAATAATTTTAGGAATTAATTGTTGTTGGGTAGTTAGAAGTGGGTGGCCTTTATAAGAAGGCAAGGGGGGTCTGGTAGAGGGTAGTTTTTGGATTTGTGAATTGTTAGACTGGAACGTTGTACAGTGGAGGGAGGAAGGCTCCCTTGGGGATGCATACTTGTATTTTTCCATACTTTACAGAGTTAATACTACGTATACATATACATTCACTTTGGCTGTTTGAGTATTGTGGTGAAGAGAGTGTTATAGATCTGGTTTCTTGAATAAAGAAACATAACATAATGTTTATTAGTACTGACTATCCTTTAAATCATTCTCTGAATACTTTGTTACAAGCCTCCCCCTGTTTTAGTTGTTTAACTGATGAATTTTGGGCCAAATGTATCTAGATGACTAAACTAAGATAACTGAAATGGTTTTGATTTATTAAGGATGCACTGCAATGGCTGTCGATTAGGATATACATTCTTGTAGTGATATATGCAGTTTGAAAATTGAAATTGTGAAAATAGGATTCCTGTAGATCTTAGTGAGTTCCCATAGTCCATCTTCATGTCTTCCAGCAAACCGTGTCTTGATTTCAATTATTTTGAACTGGCTACAAGCATTGAAATATCTTGAAATGGACTATTTTAGTCAAATTTCCAAATTTATCAGGGCAGAACAGACTTCCCTTGGCTGGTATAAGTGGGGTGGCCACACGTAGAGTGATGTTCAAGAAGAACTTGTTGCTTTGGAGTGATAACAGCATTTTACTGCTTTTGCTCTACTTCTCTGAGTATCTTTTCCGTCTCCATTATATCCTTCTCCAGTGGAATCCATTATATTCTCCAGCGGAATCCATTATATCCTTCTCCAGTGGAATGGGATATATTACAAGGAGTAGACTGTCAGCTATCTTTACTATTGAATCAAACAAGCCATCTCTTTTCACTGACCCTACTACAGTTAGCTTTCCGGCGTCCTGTGTTCTCCAGTTTCATGAAGCTTCAATTGAAACTAAAGTCCATACACCATCCTCTAATTCAAAAAATAAAAGCTTCACAGCTAGTTCTAGGATTGTTCCATTTGGGGAATATGCCAGAGCTGGACCTGTTCTTGTTTATGTTGACTAACCTCCATTCATTGTATAGAATCTATTTCTCTTCTTTTATCCAAATCGTTTCTTTGTTTTTCCTTTGACAAAAAAAGAAGATATTAGAATGACAATAGTGGAATCATATCTCTATCACTATTGGGAAAAATTCAAGTCTTATGTTGAATAGAGATAGAGTCTGAAAAGATGGTGAGGGGAAATCCTCACTCCACAAGCATGTTTTGTGGGGTTGAATAAGGTCTACACTGAATGAGTGCTTATTCTAGATCCATTGCAAAGATCACTTGCCTAGCCCTATGGTATCGGCACAAAAGGATGACTTGGGAAAGAGTTATTGAAGTAATTTCCCTATATTATGCTTCAGAACTAGAATTAATGGCTACAGTCTGTTTCTTGCTCTTACAAGAAATAATATTACCTTCAATGAATACTCAATATCTAGTGGTTGAACACCTGTCTAGAGGGGATTCCTACTTGTCAGCATTGCAATACCCAAAATTTTTGGTACTTTATTTTCATACAGCAGTCGGTGTCCTGTATGTAGCCTTTTTGAGGTATCTTGAAATATGAATCACGTCATTTCAATGAACAACATGAGGAGATTGCATGAATTAACGAACCACTAAATCTGCAAAGACCGCTAAGTGTAGTAATTGTGAGAGTAATTCCTGATGTGGTTTTGTGGTCTGTCAGTGATCCTGCCCAGTGCCCAATCTGCAGTTGAATAACGTTGGTATCTCATGTTGGAATCGTGTATTAATGTGTCTAGGCTCAATTTTGTCATGTAAATATAGTTTGGAGGAAAATTGTATCCATATTCTTTGAAAATATCCAATTTGTTAAAGACATACTATGCATATGCTATTCTTCTCTATCTTAACACCTATTTTCTTTCAAATGGTATTTGATTAATGTTTTGCATAGTTCATTCATTTAGTTTTGTTCTTGCCAGATATATTACGTTTTATGTTAATAAGGGAAGCATAGACTTTTGATAATTTTTGGTATTGGTAGATACTATTGATATTGTTTTTAACAATATCTTTTATTTACCATATTTATGTTTAGTTGCCATATATACTTGTATAATTCTTCATTTAAATATATTACCCTATCTGTTTTGGACACAAAGGAGAATAATCCTATGCCTAGTTTTACTATGTTCAATAGTTCTCATGTTATTTATTGGTATAATCCCATCATTTAATCAGTCTTTTATTTGGATGTTGCTGTTGTATCTTGTAGTTAGTTATCTGATCAGATCATTACATAAATTCCAAAATCTTCATCATTTAAAATTCGTCTTATTTATGGTTACTTTACAGCCAGTAGTTCAGAATATCAAGGTGGATAACCATCCAGGAGGAGGACACTGGTTTGCTGCCGGTCTATCACCTAATGTGAGCATGCTACTTCGCTAAACATTGCTGTCTTTATGTTCTCATGTATAGTTGGATACATTTAACTGTTGACAGTGGGGTGCACTTTTATTTTAATTTAAATACCAAAATAGAGTTCTAGAAGATTTAGGTTGTTAGTTGAGAAATAAAAGAGGCTATATTTGAGAGAGTTTGAGATCTTGAACACTCTCATGTTCTCATTTATTTTGATAGAGTTCTGATACAATGAGTGTAGGGAAGAGCAAATATCAACCTAGATTCTTAAGTACAAAGATAAGTACAACATATGACAATTTTCCAATACAAATATTTCTGTCTTATATTTAATACTTATTATAACACTCTCCTTGAAGCTGGAGCATATAAATTGAATGTATCAAGCTTGGAACAAATGATTCAACTCAAGGCCCCCTTAAGGATTTTGTTAGCATACTGCAAGTTGATCATTGGATCCAACCAACTCAGTACAACTTTCCTTGAACAACAACTTTTTTCAAATAAAGTGACAGTCAATTTTTTTTGTGTTTAATCCTCTTTTGAAACATTGGACTGGAAGCAAGGTGCAGAGTAGCCTAGTTATCACAATTAAATTTAATTTGCTAAATCTCGCATAAGTTAAGTTCTTAAGGAAATTGTTTCACCCATACAAGTTCACAAATAAGAGAAGTCATTGTCCTATATTCAACTTCAATGGTTGATTGAGTAACTACATTTTTTTTTCTTACTTCTTCAAGAAATAGTGTTTCCTTCAAGGAAAGCACAATATCATGTTGTGGGGTGTCGTCAATAGGAGATCCTGCCTAGTCAGTCAGCATTACAATTGCAAAGATTTGGATATTTTCTGTCTTCTTAAAACAGCCTTGTCCTACAACCTTTTTGAGGTAACTTAGGATACGAATGACAACATTCCAATAGTAAATACAAGAAGCTTGCATGAACTGATTAACACAAATTGCTAAATTAGATCAAGTCTAGTAATAGTAAGATAAATATATTTTCCAATTATGTTTTTGAATCAAAGAAAGATTCACCTGGTTCTATCATTAACTTTTGATCTAGTCCATAGGACTTTCCAGTGGCCTACAATCAATCATACCTATCTCTTTTAGGATATGAAGAGCATATTTCCTTTGACATATTACAATACCTTTTGAATGAGCTACTTCAATACACAAGAAGTAGTTGAGGCTTCCAAAACCTTTGGTTTGAAAAATGCTTACACAAATGCTGCTTTAGTTGAGATATTCAAGCAACATCATTCCCTCGAATGATTATATCAACATACACTGAATGATGTGCTTACACATAGTGATTGTTTGAGACCATAGAGAGAGCAGCACAACTCACAAACCAAACCAGACTCCATAAAGCCACAAACCCAAAAAATTTCTCCATGTAGATTTCCTCTTCTAGATCTTAGTGTAGAAAAGAGTTTTGAATGACCAGTTGTTGAAGTGCCCAATGATGAATAATTTCCAAGTCAAAGAAAAGACCAGCAATGTCATTTTGGTCATAGGAGAAAAAGTATCACTATAATCAAGGCTATAGATCTAAGTGCATCCTTTGACAATTAAGCATGCTTTGACTGATCGACTTCACCATTGGGGCCAACACATGGCATGAACCCATTGAGATCCAACTGTCTCTATAATCATGGCTTGTCACTATCTAGAATAATCAAATGCTTCATTCACATTTTTGGGAGTAATAATAGAAGATACAAATGATAGAAAAGAACAATAGAAAGGAGACAACCTGTGATAGTTATGAAAATTATAAATTCGATGTGGATTATGGTTAGAACAAGTATCGTTTTGGAGGGCAATGGGTGAATTTGAATCATCATAACTAGCATGGTTATCAAACTCGCAAGTTAACTCGTTAGCATCCGAGTTAACTCAGAAGCAAACTTACTTTTGGTGTAAACTTGGTAAAATGGGAAGCAAACTCGTTCAACTTGCCCAAACTCGAGAGTTTGTAATCGAGTTGGCAAGTTCAAAGGAGAAATTTTTTAAACCTGTTAGATATATCATCTTTATTTTATATTTATCTTTTATCTTTAGTTAGTTTGTTATTATTTTTTAATTAATTAGGATTTTTAATTTCATTTTTAATTAAGAATTAGGGATTATTTTTAGTTATTTAATAATTGTATAATATGTTTCTTTAATGTTGTAGTTCAGAACTAAAATTAGGAATCAATTTAAAGTATGTCTCGGAATGAATCAAATGTAAAAGTGCTCCTGAAGTTGTTTGATATTTAGAGTACTTTTTGAATTAAACTTATTTGTATAAACTTATTTTCTTTAACTATTTTGCTTAATTATTTTATCGTAATATTTGAATTAATATGTTATTTGTTAGATGTTAAGATTTATTTTTCTGTTAGTTGGGCTTAGCCCATTCTGTATTAAGGGCATTGGCCCATATCTTTCATTATAAATAAAAGTACCCTATGTGTATTCAATACACAAGGAGATTTTCTCCCAATCCTCTCCATTTCTCACATGGTATCTAGAGCATAGGATTAGGTCCAGCCAACTCTAGTTTCCGGCACAACTCATCGCCGCCGCTGTCGCCGCCGCCGCCGCCGCCGCCGGAGTTCCAGAATCGACCGACGACCACTCCATCGGCATCGTCTCGCCCGGGCGACCACCGTGGTACAAATATCGCAGCCAACGGACCAGTCACGCGCCTCCACGCGCCGCCGCCAGAATCGCCGGAGCCGCCGCTTCCCACCGCGCGTGACGGCGCGTCGCCGGAGAGTTCCGTCGCCGATCTGAACCGCCGTGATCGCCTCCTCGTCCTCTTTCTGGATCTGTGGTCGTTGCGTCAATCGGAGCACTTTGGATTTTTAGGGTTTCTCCTTCTCCATGGCATCTTCCTCGTCTACGAACACTTATGTTGGTGGCTCTTCTTCTGATCCTTCAATATACACCAATTATGTGAATGTACACTTGTCTATTGACAAGTTAGATGGCACAAATCATGCAACATGGGCGTCTGACATCAAACTTTGGTTGAAGAGTCAGGGGTACTTAGATCACCTTACTCAAGATGTGACTACTGCTACAACGGATGACACTTCCCGCTGGATGAAAATTGATGCTCAGCTATGCATTGTCATAAAATCCACCATTCACTCCTCGTTGAAACAAATGTTTCGATCATATGAAACATGTTTAGAAGTTTGGGCACAGGCGAAGTTGTTATACACAAATGACACTCAACGCCTGTATGGTGTTTGTCAGGACTTATTAACTGTTATTGGTCCACGCAATCATGGTCCCATGGCCGAATATTTGGGTAAAATTCATGCCCTTCTTCATGATTTTAATGATATATTACCTCCTGCTCCCACTCCTGCTGAAGAACTGGAACAACGATCAAAGTTCTTCATGTTGTTGGCTTTATACGGACTCTCTGATGATGTCTCTCATGTCCGTGATCAGATTTTGGGTTCTCCTGTCATACCCAACTTTACTTCTACTTGTTCAGCTCTTCTGCGTATACCGAGCAAACCAGTCACTGAGACATCTCCTCATATTGATGACTCCTCAGTTATGGCTATCCAACGTAATGATCGAAGTCGGCCTCGCAGGCAAAATAAAGGACGTGTTACAAAATGTGACCACTGTGGCAAGTTAGGCCACAAAATTGATCAATGTTATGCGCTTCATGGACGACCTCCTCGACCTGTAGCAATGGCCAATTCTGATCCATCTGGAGACCTTCCTACTTCATCTAATACCGTAGAAAAACCTGCAATCTTTAACGAATTTCTCAGATGGTATGAGGATCGTCAGCACTCTAGTTCCACTACATCTGCATCTGTTGCACGTACAGGTACACCTTTTGTTGGTCTGACTCACTTTCACTCCCTCGGATCTTGGGTCCTTGACTCAGGCGCCACCGATCATATCACTGGTAACAAGTCCTTATTTTCTTCTTTGTCATGTCCGGATAATTTACCCTCGGTAACAATGGCTGATGGGTCTAGAGTCTCATCTCATGGTGTTGGTACTGTTGATATTTTTCCGTCCATATCCATTGATCATGTACTTTATGTTCCCGGGTCTCCCTTCAACTTATTGTCCATAAGTCGTCTAACTCGTACCCTTAATTGTGTTATCTCATTTACTAAAGATTCTGTTTGGTTGCAGGACCGGAGTTCGAAACACATGATTGGCACAGGATGTGAGTCTCATGGCCTATACCATCTCCGCCCTTCTCCACATGTTGGCGTAATCATGGAGTCACCATCCCTTCTTCATGCTCAGTTAGGTCATCCTAGTCTTGCCAAACTACAACAACTTGTCCCAAGGTTGTCAGAATTATCAAGTTTGTCATGTGAGTCTTGTCAGTTAGGAAAGCATACTCGTAGTTCCTTTCCTCGTAGTGTCTCACAACGGGCATCGTCCCCTTTTTCATTGGTTCATTCTGACATTTGGGGACCTAGTCGTGTTAAGTCCACTTTAGGTTTTCAGTATTTTGTTACTTTTATTGATGACTATTCCAGATGTACTTGGTTGTTTTTAATGAAGAATCGTTCTGAGTTGTTTCCTATTTTCCAATCATTTTTCAATGAAATAAAAACACAGTTTGGGGTCTCTATTCAAACTTTACGTAGTGATAATGGTCGTGAATACCTCTCTCAATCGTTTACACATTTTATGGCTTCTCACGGCATTCTTCACCAAACCTCATGTGCTTATACCCCTCAACAAAATGGGGTGGCTGAGCGCAAGAATAGACACCTTATTGAGACAACTCGTACTCTTCTAATTCATGGTCAAGTACCCTCACGTTTTTGGGGTGACGCCGTTCTCACGGCATGTTATCTCATAAACCGCATGCCATCTTCCGTCTTAGATAACAAAATCCCTCATTCTATCTTATTTCCTCAAGACCCTCTACATCCGTTACCTCTTAGAGTTTTTGGGTCGACTTGTTTTATTCACGATTTTAGCCCTGGTCTTGATAAATTATCTCCTAGGTCTCACAAATGTGTCTTCTTAGGATTTCCACGGTCACAAAAGGGCTATAAGTGTTATTCTCCTTCCCTCAATCGTCATTTTATCTCTGCTGATGTTACTTTTGATGAATCTTCTTTTTTCTTTTCCCATCCATCTTCGAGTTCTGAACCTCCACCGGTTACTGTTGATATTCCTATTTTCTGTGATCCTCCTAGTGATACTCCACCCATTTTGTCTCCTCCTTCTTTAGACTCTCATTCACCACAAGATCGTCCTTCATCACCACCCCTTCAGGTGTATAGTCGTCGCAATCGTCTCCCTCATGGCTCACTTCCAGTGCCGGTTCCTGTGTCTCCTCCGGCTCCAGCAAATGAGTCTGACCTGCCCATTGCCCTTCGCAAAGGTATACGCTCTACTCGTAACCCTTCTCCCCATTATACTGTTCTTAGTTACCACAGATTATCACCATCTTTTTACACATGTCTCTCATCCATTTCTTCTGTGTCCATTCCCAAATCTGTGGGTGACGCCTTAACTCATCCTAGCTGGCGTCAAGCTATGCTGGATGAATTAAGTGCTTTACAGAAAAGTGGAACTTGGGAGCTTGTCCAATTACCATATGGAAAGTCTGTTGTTGGTTGCAGGTGGGTGTATGCTATCAAGGTTGGTCCTGATGGCACTATTGATCGTCTCAAAGCTCGACTGGTTGCTAAAGGCTACACACAGATTTTTGGTTTGGATTATGGTGATACTTTTTCTCCAGTGGCAAAAATGACCTCTGTTCGCCTATTCATTGCCATGGCCGCTCTTCGCCAATGGCCTCTTCACCAACTTGATGTCAAAAATGCTTTCCTTAATGGTGATTTGCATGAAGAAATTTATATGGAGCAACCACCTGGCTTTGTTGCTCAGGGGGAGTCATCTGGATTGGTATGTCGTCTTCGCAAATCCTTATATGGCCTAAAACAGTCTCCTCGGGCCTGGTTTGGTAAATTTAGCTGTGTTGTTCAACAATTTGGTATGTCACGCAGTGAAGCGGATCATTCAGTGTTCTATCGCCACTCAAATGCTGGATGTATCTACTTAATAGTGTATGTCGATGATATTGTTCTCACAGGAAGTGACTATCTTGGCATCTCTAAGATGAAACAACACCTTTGCCATCATTTTCAAACCAAAGATCTTGGCAAACTCCGGTATTTTTTGGGTATTGAAGTAGCACAATCCAACACCGGTATTGTCATATCTCAGAGGAAGTATGCGTTAGACATCTTGGAGGAAACAGGGTTAACGAACTCTAAATCTGTTGAGACACCTATGGATCCTAACATCAAACTCCTACCAAATCAGGGGGAGCCTTTCTCAGATCCTGAACGGTACAGAAGATTAGTTGGTAAATTAAACTATCTTACTGTTACACGTCCTGACATTTCCTTCGCAGTTAGCGTTGTGAGTCAATTCCTAAACTCCCCATGTGAAGACCATTGGAATGCTGTTGTTCGCATACTGAAGTATATTAAAGGATCACCTGGAAAAGGTTTGCTATATGGTCCTAACAACGATACACAAATCGTTTGCTATTCAGATGCTGATTGGGCTGGTTCCCCTTCTGATAGGAGGTCTACTTCTGGATATTGTGTCTCTGTTGGTGGCAACCTGATATCATGGAAAAGCAAGAAGCAAAGTGTTGTGGCAAGGTCCAGCGCAGAAGCAGAATATAGAGCTATGGCATCAGTTACTTGTGAGCTCGTGTGGCTTAAACAATTACTTAGTGAATTGAAATTTGGAGATGTCACTAAAATGACACTTATATGTGATAATCAAGCTGCTCTCCATATCAGCTCTAACCCTGTCTTCCATGAGAGAACCAAACACATTGAAGTTGATTGTCACTTTATTCGAGAAAAGATCATATCCGGAGATATCAAGACTGAGTTTGTTAACTCAAGCAACCGGTTGGCAGACATATTTACTAAGTCCTTACGAGGACCTAGAATTGATTATCTTTGTAACAAGCTTGGAACATATGATTTATATACTCCAGCTTGAGGGGGAGTGTTAGATGTTAAGATTTATTTTTCTGTTAGTTGGGCTTAGCCCATTCTGTATTAAGGGCATTGGCCCATATCTTTCATTATAAATAAAAGTACCCTATGTGTATTCAATACACAAGGAGATTTTCTCCCAATCCTCTCCATTTCTCACATTATTTATACCTTTTTTCATGGGAAGTAAACTCTTACAAGTCTACGAGTCGAGTTTATGTAAACTCTTGAGTTGGATAACCTTGATTACTAGGAGTTATGGTGTTTGAGTAACAATTGAGAAGAACTTGATGAAGACCTTGGAGAATTGGACTAGTCATTTGGATCCTGTGTCGGCAGTTAATAAGAGGAGGTGACGATGGTACAAGAGGAGTTTGAACATAATTTAGATTGAGGAACACAAGGAACACCAATCTCAACAAATTGTATAGGAGGACCTGCTGGATGGAAGGAATATCTTGGACAAACGAAGAGAAGAAATGAGTTTGTTCAAAGGTAACAGTAGCTAATATGCAATACCTCTTGGTTTCATGATAGTAACAAGATACCCTTTATGATGTCGAGAATAGGCCAAGAAGGCACATTTAACAACACGGGTATAGAGTTTATCCGATCTTGGAAGCAAATCATGAACAAAACATACACAACCAAACATGGGGGACATGAAATGGAAGCAAATTGCTTTATCTTTGATATAGGGCTTCCTATGGAAGGTTTCTATGTAGTAGAAGGAAAATGGAAGAGGAAGCTCCTCCCAAAAGGTTAAACTTGCATATTGTGGTATCTCTAACACGCTCCCTTGTTTTTGAGAACTTGACATCTCAAGTGGTGTGTAAAATTAGAAATCTGTGAGAATCAATTAGCAGATATGTTAACAAAAGGTCTTCCCACTAAGTGGTTTCTTGATCTAGCATGCAAGTTGGAATGATAGATATCCATTCATCAGGTCGAGGGGGAGTGTTTTTAGTAAGATATTAAATGTTCTACTAGAAGTTCTTAGAAGCTGTTAGAAGGTTATAGACTTTTTGTAGTTATTACTTTAGGGTTAGAATTCTCTATATCTTGACGTTGATGTATTTCAGATTAATCAATTTGAATAAATATCTTCTTTCTTTTATATTAATCATTTCAAGTATAACATTATTTTAATCAATGGTGATGTAACTAATTAAAATATAACATAAACTTGATTATAACAAGTCCATAAATTATTTTTCTCGTTTTCACTGTATGATCTTGTACTGTTAGTTTATAACACCTCAATTTTTATTGGAAATTTCCATTGAACTTACACCAAAATTATATATATTCATTGTATTAATTTTTCTTAACTACTTTATATTTTCACTTATAATTATTGTCAGTAGATCTAATAACAAATTGAGGAACGTCAAGTGTGACACTGATGTGCTTAAGTTGAGAAGGTTCCATCCTTATTGTAATTTTTGGTCTAGCGCTCTGTGCTTAATCCAACAAGTCTTATTAAAGCAAGGACTGAATTTAATTTGCAAAGAGGTATGGATTGTTGACGTGTACTTGAAGGGGCATAGTTTGTTGTATGCCTTTGCCAACTTTTAGGATTTTTTTTTTCTTAAAAAAAATAGCTCATGGGAAGTATCACTGTGTATCTTGATATCTAAGCTAAGCTAAGCTGACATTCCAAGATACATCTATCATTTGCCATCACATGAAAATAGTATTAAAAAATAATAACAATAAATGATGAAATAACAAAATTCACGGGGACCAAACCAAAACCCTCAAAACCAATATTTGATAGCATACTAAGCCTGATTGCATTACAAAGACTTCATGGAAATTGTTGAACATAATAAAATTAAAGTTCCTCGTGACGAGTTCATGGAAATTGTTGACTCAATAATCAATAAATTCTCCCTAATATTTACTATCAGGCAGCAGCTTTCTAGGGTAGAATTAATTGTTATATTTCCTAAATGAAAATGCACATCATACATACATACATACATCTGATGACAATCTTGTTGGAAATGTAAATCTTAAACTTCTTGCTACTTGTTAGTATTCATTTTATTGAGGGTTATTGAGTGACTGACTTTACCTTCGAAGTATTATAGGATTAAGAATCCTGATGGGCATATTGTGGCCATAATATCAGATAAGAATATAGAGGTATTCATAACAAAAGTATATTTCATTTTGTTGAAGATCCTACATCAACTAGAGAGACAAGCCAATTTTGTGGGATAGAGTTAAGCCTAAATTTACTTTTTAAGATGGTATTAGAGTTATCCTACCACTCATTATCTTGTTGGATCTATTGTGCTACCTGTTATCTGACCACTCATTATCTAGTCTATCCTTGACATGAAAAGGTGTGTTGGAGATCACACATTGAATAGAAGCATGACCAAACTATAGTGGGTGGAAACTTCATCTTGCAAGTTGGTTTGTAGGGTTGTCTAAATACACTTTGTAAGACAATCTTTATGTTTAAAATCCACCAACTATTATGTTTCTTAATGTATCAACATATATATTTTCCTGTGTAAGTTATTCAACCCACAATTATCTCCTTAATAATTTTCCAGTTCCTAATACCAAACTCACCTTTCTGAACAATTCCCATCCTTCAAATCTGAAATTTGTAATTTGAAATCTATCCTTCTTTCCATTCTGATATAGCTTGTGATATTCTATTCTGAAATAATTATATCAAATTCGTCCTAGCTGAGTATATTTTGTTCCGACAGGTTCAGGGCAAAAGCAGAGCTTCACTCTATAGCAGTCCACATTTTCAGATGGTTCAACATCAGCCCGCCAATAGTTATGGGAGTGTAGGAAGCCATGGGAGCTATAATGATAGTATTGGGCTTGGAAGCAGCTACGGAAGTTATGGAGAAAGCACCAACATGTTTGCTTACTATTCACCTATTGGTCCATCTGGTATGAACATGCACAATCAGGGAGGTATGTCAATGCTTGGGAATAGTCCCGATGCTAGGAGAAGAGTTAAATACCAGCCTGGGAATGGCTTGGGCATAAGTCCATCAGCTGGAAATTTTGCTCCCCTGCCCCTTGGTGCGAGCCCGTCTCAATTTACTCCACCTAGTTCCTACAGTCAGGTTTCAGTTGTTTCTCCAGGACACTTTGGACCAACATCTCCTGCAAGAGGAACTTCTCACGGATCACCTTTAGGCAAGACAGCTGCAGTTAGCCAGTTTAATAGAAGAAAAAATTGGGGACATTCTGGAAGTCCTCAAGCTCAAGAAACAACGTTTTCTTCACATTGGCAAAGTCCATATCCTGACAGCACAAGCCATACTGAGGGAACAACACAACCTCTCGGCAATTCACCATCATATCTACAGTCAACTTGTATTCCTGTAAACCGGAAACAGCGAGGAAGTGGAGGATCATCTGCGAACCACAACATTTCGTGTTTGATTAAGCCCGGTGTTAATTTGAACTCACAAACAGAATTGGTTCATGACAATGCTGAGACAGGCATTTCATTGCCGGATCCTGGCGATTGGGACCCTAATTACAGGTACATTATTGGCTCCCAAACAGCTTAATTGTCATTCATTAATTTTTTAATTAAAATTGATATCTTGGATTCTTCTTGTGTATCTCATGCAACATTTTTTTTTCTACATATAACTATCATGCCGACGAGTTGAATATTTTTTTTACAACATGCAAAAAATTAAAGAGTAGACGGTCAGCAAGGAGCATTTAACAAAGGTGGTATGTGAATAGTTAATGGTAGTGGAGACACAATAAAGAGGAATCTGGATTAGGGGATGGGCAAGAAAAATTGAACTATAACGTCACAACCTTTCACCATGATAGATGTTTTGAAAATCGTGATAGAATATGTTAGGTTCCTGGGTTTGGAACCTAACAAGAAAACACTCAAAAGATAGAAACAGAAATGAAAGAATGAGTTTTGCTATTATTCACCGTAAACGAATCTCTTTACAAGGACTGGGTTTGGGAGCATAACCTCCATCTAGAGAGCCTAACCTCCCTCCTCAGGATGACAAACCCTATTAGACTACAATCAAACAATCGACCCCCCACTACAATTGATTATTTGCTATTTATACAACCAATAACCCCGCTCTTTCTAACTGCTAAGGCAGCTAAGGCAGTTGGGCATTTAATGTTTTATTTCTTCACTCGTAAACTCTCCATCCCTAACATTACACCCCGCTGCCGAACAACCTTGTCCTCAAGGTTGGAAACGGGAGGCTTGATCTCATGGCTCCTCTTCATCATCGTGTACTCATATGAATGGAACCTTCTGGCAACTGCCCTCCAACTCAGGTCTGGAGGTTTGGGTGGTGGCCTTTGAATGTAACTGTAAGACCGTTCGGCCAATGACTAGGAGATCGTTTTGAGTGTAAAACCGTTCGGCCTTTGACTGTAAATATAAGATCGTTCGGTTCCTCCTGTCCTTTCACGTTCGGATTCGACAGTTCTTTCTCATTCGTTTTTGGACCGTTCGGTTCATTCAGTCCTCTCGGGTTCGCAGCTTGTACTGCTAGCCCGTTCGGCTTCGTCAAGCCTCTCCCGTTGGGTCCAACAGTCTTCTCTTGTTTGGATCCGACCGACCGCTCGGCCACTCTCGATCGACTTGGGCTATAGCGCTTGGCCTCCGACCGTTCGGTAACTCTCAATCGGCCTGGGTTATAGCGATCGACCTCGGACCGTGTCACCTCACCGTTTGTTTGTTCCCAAGATGACTTGTCTTCTATGGCCTCGAACCGCTCGACCACTCCCGATCGGCATGGACTGTAGCACTTGTCCTCAGACCGCTCGGCAACTTTCGATCTGCTTGGTTTATAGCAATTTGCCTCGAACCGTGTCACCTCACTGCACGTTTGTCCCCCAAACAATTGGTCTTCTATGGCCTTAGACTGCTCGGCCACTCCCGATCGGTATGGGCTATAGCACTTGTCCTCAGACCGTTCGGCAACTCTCTGGAACTCCTCAACTTCCCTTGCGATCTGCATCGCCACCATTCATTCCTGCGGTTCATGCTGTCAGACTTGATTCCGAATGTCCTCTTTCAATCCCACAAGAAAATATCCCAACAGCTGCTCGTCTGGCACCCTCTTTGTTCGACCCGCCAATATCTTGAAGTATTGTACATACTCGTCCATCGTCCTCGTCTGTCTCAATGCTGTCAACCGCTCAACAATGGTTCCAAACCTTATCACCAAGGCTTCCTCAAACCATCCCATGAACGATTCTTGGCTTTCTCCTTCCAAGCTTTGAACCAGTAGCCAGCGCTCCCCTCCATGCTCACATATGCTAATTGTACCTTCTCCTCTTCCGCTACTCCTTGAACTTCGAAGAATCGCTCCGCCCAATTGATCCAGTTCAATGTATCTAATCCTTCGAACACGGGCAGCTCCACCCTCTTTCTCCAATTGAACCGCTCACCTTCTCCACCCCCAATTTCGTCCTTGCGTCTCGTACTCCTATTGGCGTTCACAGGCGCCTGACTGTCGTCAGACGGTTCCCCTTGAATGCGGTGCCGTCCCCCTGATAATCGCCTCACTTCTTGAAGATCCTAGCGTGTGGCTGCCGAGTCTTGTCGAACTGCCGCCGTTTTCACCTTCATTTCCTCCCTTGACGACTCCATCTCCGCCTTTCGTCCATCCATTGACGGCTCCATTGCCGCCATTCGTTCCTCCATTCTTCCTTCTAGTGCGTTTAATTTTTCCCCCCTTTGTCTTCGCTCTCGTTCCTCCCTCGAGCACTCCCTTCTCCTTCTCTGATTCTCGTTAACAGTATGTTGATCTTCATCTACAAACCCTGGACTGCCTTCTAATCCCTTTTCCTGGTTTCACACCCTTCCTCCAAGAACTCGCAAGAGTTCTCTGGTTTCCTGCCGCATTTCTTGCATATTTCTTCTCCATTCTGCTAGCTCCCTTTTCTGTTCGCTGATCCTCCTTTCCCAAGAATTGTCTCTTCCTTCCATGCTTCCCCCTTTCTTGACCACTTCTTGATTCGTTCTTGACCCCTCTCCTAAGGATATCCGGTAGGTCGGACCAATTGTTAGGTTCCTGGGTTTGGAACCTAACAAGAAAACACTCAAAAGATACAAACAGAAATGAAAGAATGAGTTTTGCTATTATTCACCGTAAACGAATCTCTTTACAAGGACTAGGTTTGGGAGCATAACCTCCCTCTAGAGAGCCTAACCTCCCTCCTCAGGATGACACACCCTGTTAGACTACAATCAAACAATCGACCCCCCACTACAATTGATTATTTGCTATTTATACAACCAATAACCCCTCTCTTCCTAAATGCTAAGGCAGTTAAGGCAGTTGGGCATTTAATGTTTTATTCCTTCACTCGTAAACTCTCCATCCCTTACAGAATATTTACATTTACTGTATAGATTTTTCTAGGCAATAAAATCTATTATTTAGTGGATACAGAATATCTAATGATTTGTGATAATGCAATGGGCCTATCTATACCTACATTTGTTGTGCCTTTTGACATTGTTTTCACCTTATTCCTCTAATTACGTGATCTCTTTTGTCTCGTTTAAAGTGGTATCCAAGGCCATGTAAATTGGATTCCTAAACTTGTAAAAAGTTTGCTCAATGTAAACATAATACTAAATTACCTATTATATACTGAAATATATTCCCAAACCTAAATATTATGTTGTAAACATTATGAAGGAGATGCTTGAAGTCTACATCGAACATTGCATGGTTGGTTTAGACCAAAGTTGTGGTCATGAACCGGTATCCAAATTGATTTTGGACAAGATGGAAAAATTTAACAAAAAATTGAAGACCTCATTTACTTTTCGTAACGTCTCTCCATGGCTCAAGTAGAATCATCAATAAAAATAATAAATCATTTTGCTCCAAAATAGATTCTAAAACAGGTCTCTAAACATCAGAGTGGATAGAGTCAAATGGAAAATTACTCTTTTTACCATATATGGGATAAGATGCACGATGATGCTTTGATAGTTATGGGATTCACTCTAGTAGTCATTCGCTGAAGTTAATTAGTAACCGGATATTTGATGATATTTATGTTCTCATCACTAAATTTAATTTCATTCCAGTGATGAATTACTTCTTCAAGAGGATGGTTCAGATGAAAGCTCTTTGGCAAATGAGTTTGGCAGAAGTATGAATCTTGGATCTACTGAAACATGGGCTGGATTTGGAAGGTTGAACCATGTGTCCAGCTCTAATACTCCAATGACCATGCAAAGGTGGTTTGTTTTCTGTTAATTTCTTATCATTTTGCTTTACGTTTTCCATGGTTGAAGTGCTTTTATATTTGTGCCTTCCCTAGCTGCAGCTTGGGTTGATTCATTTTCTCATTAGATTAAGATTGGCTGATGTAACTCCATATGCCTTGATTTTAAAATAGGGGGGAATCTATTTGCCTTTATCAGCTTAACAAAGAATGTAAATATGATTTTGAGCAAAAAATTATGTTGGTGAACTCTTATGGCTGTAAAATTGTGGGAACGTTGACAGTAGTGCAATTTATATACTTTTTCTTTGTTTAACTTAATGAGGAATCAAAATCCGTGGAATATTTTTCTTCCTTTATAATTTGAATATCCTTGTTTTAGTATTATTGATCCCTTTCCACTCATTAACTTGTCCTTCAGACTAAATGGACCAAATCAATCTTTTACTAACGTCGAGATGGGTAGCCTTCCAACGCATGATCTTCAAGCAGCATATATACCCTCTCTGTCTAAGCAGTTTCATCTCATGCCTCATATTTTACATAATTCTCCAAGCCGTTTTGGACACCAATCTGTTCAAAGATATACACATGGTAGACCTCCCCAGGGTGCTGATTGGAATCAAATTAAAATTCAGGCTCCTTCTGGTTTCGGCAGTGTGGGTCCTCGTTCTCCGAGGAGTAACTCATTCACCAACAGTATGACATGGGGTATGTAATCTTTGCCTAATTTTACCATTTTTCTCTCTTTTTCATGTTATTAGGATTATTAATTTCTTTTAAAAATTCTTTATCCAATTGACATATTTTGTCATGAAGTATATCAAATTCTCTATAAATATGAATTTCCTTCTAAAAATCTTTCATCCAGACATAACTACTAAATGACATTACTCCGGACACAAGGGATCACTCAAATACTTAAGTTTTTTTTTTTTTTTGTGGTACCTATATCCTGATTAGTGGATAAACTTCATTACTTTTTTTCTTGGTGAGCATCGAATGGTTATTGTGAGAATCAACAATGAATAAAAATGTGGACGTAATGTGATACTGCTATAAATAAAACGAAACTCGTGGTAACACGGAAGCTCGTGTGATGATCTTCATCCACCACCACTTTTGTTTTCTGGTTTTTATCAAAATTAACTATTAATTTACAAAAAAAAATAAAAAAGAAAACCATTATGATGCATATCAATTTAACTTGACTGGTATATATTGTAGGGCGCAGAATGGATCCTCAGGTATCAAGCATGCCTCCGACTTCCCGCTCAAGAAAAGATTATGCAAGGATAGACTAGCACTCCGATTAATGGTTCAGCTTATTTTTAATTTTTTTATCTGAGGAGAGGGAGGTGGGGGATCGTGGGTCATGACAGGGTAGTCTGTGTAGAAGCACGGGGAGAAAAGGGGAGGGGAGTGAAGGGGCAAAAGTGAGAAAAAAAAGAAAAGAAAAATAGGCCAGTACCCAATGGTTCGTTGGCAAACCCTTCTATGTTTGATCAGTTATTGTGCTTGCGCTTAAAATTAATTTGTGTTATAGTTTGCATGCCATTGATCATTTATTGGGGTATTAGTATTCAGTAATTCAAAGGTACTATATATATGCGCCGATTTACCTTCTGGAAAGGTCGTGCTTGCTGAAATCTGAGTTCGTCGCGTGTGAAAAAAAATTAATATTCAGTCCCGTCTTTTGCAGTGGCTATTGGAGCCACTATTTAATGCTTCTAAAGTTCTCTCTTCTTCCTGTTAGTTTGAAGTTTGAACTATTTTTGTAAATTTCATTTCGTTGCACATAGGTTTTACTGGTTGTCTTATAACTGGACTTGATTCTAATATGAAGTGTGGCAAAAGGCCAGAATTAGTAATGTTTTAAAGCCTCGGATGATTGACCTGATAGCATAATGGGTTAGTGGATCACAGATTCACTTATTTAGTAGTCACTTGGATTTATGAATAAATATAATTTTTGCACCAATAATATCATAAACTTGAATGGTGTAGCGTATTGGTAGTTGAAACCTGTCGCGAGTTCAATTTTATTGAAATATGAATTTTTATCATTTTAGTGAAATATAAATTTAGTTATTTTAGTGGGTGCATGTGGAGAACCTGTATTGCGAGATAGATGGTACGGCGGACATCATGGAGCAAGCAACCCAAAAGGTGGTGTGGACACTGATAAGCAATCAACTCCTATTTGTATCCGATGTTCTTGATACATTGTCAAATATTTACGATGATAATTTATAATTTTTTATTCTAATGTTTATTAATGTGATTTTGTTTTGGATTTATCCAATTGTAAATTATATATTATTTTATATTTTAAGTACTCTTATACATTTTTCAACAGGGATGTCTCACATGTTGTATCCTGTTATGGTCAAAAGAGCAATCAACAGATGTTTGAAATTGGAGTTTCGTAGTCTGCGAAGGTGATTTAGTTGAGATTTACAATTCTTCATCAAGCAATTTCGCTTTTCACATGTGACATTCTCCGCTGGAACCATTATATGAGATAATTTGATTGTGCGAAGAAAAGTCTTTTACTAAGTGATGTGCCAAAAAAGTGGTGAAGATAATAACGTGTTATTGATTTGTGTGATGTATGGTTGAATGTTTAAGGATAATTCCTTGACGTAGATATATTTCTTAATTCTTTTTTGAAAATTTAATTGTGCTTCTAGCCATATAAATCATTAGTTTATGTTTACCATGTGTTGATACAAAATGCTTGGATTCTTATGTTTGAATGGAAATCATTAACTATAGAATCGAACCAAATAACGGCCATGTCAACTGTATCAATGCGCCATTCTCAATCTCTACATTCTTGTCATAAGACATTTACCGTTTCCATGTTGCAAATTCTTCCCATACCCAAACCTATCACACTCATCCATATACTTCTCTAGTAGATTTTGATCTATAATTTTTTGAAATATAATACATGTATGTATAATTTCATTAATATAATAAAAATGAATATATGATTTAATTAATTGTAACTGTAGAAAAAAATCTCTCATTTAAATAATTGTTCTTCATTTTTCAAAATTTTAAATTCATCAATAATTAAATTAGAATAAATTATGTGAAACTTAATTATCAAAAGAAAAATGTACTATAAATAAATCACATCTAAAAACTAGTTATAAAAAATATATATAATATAACATTTCAATTTGTGTTTCTAAAAAAATTACAAAAATATTTTAAGAAAATAAGAATAGTTAAATTAATTAAAACGTCATGACGTCTTGGAAAGAAAACAAGGTATAATTTCTTATATTCCAAATATTCTTTAGAGATAAAAAAAAATAAGTAAAAGTTTATGCATAAGAGGTATTCTATTTTGAACTAATATTTCATTTTAAGTGGATCAAGAGATAAGTATTTTTTTTTCATTATAAAGATTTAAGAGGTGAAAAATCAGTATAAATAATAAGTTTGTGTTTATTTTTTAAAATTCTTATATAACATAAAAAGAAAAGAAAAAAAAAAGAGTTTTTGTTTTTTAAATTGAAAAGGTGAAAAAGTGAAAAGAAAAATATAAAAAATATTTAATTTTCTTTTCTACATTGTAGAGAATAAGAAATATATGTTTTTCATTAAGCTTAATTAGAAATTTAGTTTTTATTTTTAAATTTATGATTCACTTTAGTTTTTATATATATTTTTAATTAAGTTTTATTATTATTTTTTATTCAATTGAGTTATAATATTTGTTAAATAAAGTCAATGTGGTTCATTCTATTAAATTGTTCTTAATGTTAGTCAAAAAGTCTTATGTGTCCAAATTTGGATCATTTTCTGTTCTAAATGGTGTCACGTACAAAAATCAAAATAATTTTTAAAGATGACAAACATTTGACAAATCCAAAAGATATTGACAATAATATATTTCTAACGATGTCAATGTTAGTTTAACGAAAAAAGAGTACATTATGTATTTTTTAAAATAAAAAAGGGTTCGATTGAGTATTTTTTTTTTAAAATAGAACTCAGTTAAACAAATAAACATATGTTGCTAAGTGATTCTTTATATTTGTATTTGGATTTGGGAGGACGAACAAATAAACATAAATAATGAAATGTTTATTCTACTAATATATTACTACTATATTGTTTTTATAGGAGTAAGCTTTCTTCTTATTTCATATAAAATTAATACTTGTTTTCTTTTATGCAAGAATAAAACAATTAAAATTTGTGGACGAATTTCTCTTATGAATAAAAGGGTTCAAAGAAAGAGAAAGGAGACTTCAAGCTAAATTTGTTCTCTTCCCTAATATTACAAATGATGTGTATTTGATTTTTATATTTAAAACTAATTAACTACCTAGAGAGAAAAAAAATAGCCGAAACAATGAATACTTAACACTACTATCATTCTCATTGAATTCATTGTTTTTTCAAACCCACCACCTTTTCTTATAGAGAGTTGCTTCCTTCACCACCACTCCACCACTCTGTGCTCTCTGCATCTCCTTTTTTTTTTTTGCCCTTGTGTAAATTTTTTAATTTCTATTTTTACTTTCACCAATATCCAACTATTTCATTAAATTTCATTAATGGTCCCACCATTGTATCAATGCATCCCCACACTCCACCACTTTCACATAGATCAAATTGTTCCATATTTTCTTCTCCTCTACTATGATTCTTCTTTGTTGTGATTTTTGAAAACAAAATTAATTAACTGTGATTAAATTAATAATAATTATTTGATTAAATAAAATAAAATTAATTTAGATATAATTATGTAACAAATTAAAAAGGAAGAGAAAGGAGAAAAGAAGAAAATAGAAAAAGGGAGAAGAGAGTAGTGAGTGTGGTACCATGAGTTTTTGTAGAGGGAAGAGAAAAAAAAATCGTAACAGTACAATGGTTTCAAGTTAAAAAGGAAGATGAATTTTGATAAGAGGAGAGTGAGTGTTGTTTTGAACGATAAGAGGAGAGTGAATGCTATTTTGAACGTTGTTGGTGAGGAGAAAGGAAGATAGAAAAATAGTGTTGAGAATTGTTGGGAAAAGGTGGGTGATTTAATGAAGATAAAAGAGTTGATGGTTTGAGAATGAGCAAGGATACAGAGAGAAATGTGTGAAGTGTTTGGAAATTAATGACAAAGAGTTTTCTTCTTATTGATAGTAAAGGAGGGAAGGATAAGATGAGTTTTTGGTAAAGAGAAAGAAAAAAAAGTAGAAAAATATGAGAGAGGTTACATGTGATATATGCATGGAGTAATGGAGAATGATAAGGAAATAAATAGATATGGAGAGAAAGAGAGGAAGTGAGATTGAGAAGTGGAGCCGCAGCTAATTATGAGTGAAAATAAGAAAGATTTGTAGGATAATTAAGATTTTGACATAAAAGTAAAAAAGAGGTAATTTTGGAATTAAAAAAAATTTAGAGAGGTATAAGGGGCTCTTTTAGTTAGTGGATAGAGCAACACTCTTTCTTACACCATCTACATTGCCTTAAAGGCTATTGCTTCCTACACCTCACAATTACTAATTGCATTCCCACAATAGGATAAAAAGACTTAATTTGTAAAAAAACTATTTTCATAGTTAGGGTTTTGTTTATAACTATTTTCTTAGTTAGGTTTTTGTTGAGTTAATATAACATATCGATTGTGATGAAGCGTTATAAATAAATATCCTAATTTGTAATGAAATTAGATATCTAATATTGAGCTTCAGTGTGAAGAGTGTTATGGAGGAAAGTGTGTTCCTAAAGAATGAGCTGCTAGAGTGAGAGAGATGGTGAGGTTTATGAAAGAAATAGTAACACTTACCGTCAATTTGTAGTCATTCCATTAGACTTTGTCATATTACTCCTCTCTCAAAGTCGTTTCTGAATATCTAATAAAAAAAAGGTTTTAACAAATTTTTAGACTCAATTCAAACAAAAACTTAAGAGGAAATTTACTTGAAGCTTTATAAAAAATTTGGATCAAAGAAGTAAGGTTTAATACCTCTTTTGGTCCCTCGAAAGGGGGTCAATGTTCAATTCGGTCTTACCTTTTTTTAGAAGTTCAATGTGGTCCCAACTTTTGTAAAAAGTGTGCAATCAAGTCCTTTTTGGAAACGACGTTGAGTTTTTAACGGAGCAGCTGACAGGGTGGACTGAAGTTAGCTACGTGGCTGTGTGTGGGTAATACGTGGCTGTGAGAGGGTGATACGTGGCTGTGAGAGGGTAAATGTGATAATATTACTGAGGTTAAGAAATCAGAAGTTAGGGTTTGACGAGTTGGAGAGAAATTGGTAATTTGGGATACGAATGGCTTCTTCTGAAGGGTGTTTGTCGTGTTCGAGAAGTTGGGGCAAAGGATCTTCTCGGTGGTCCCATGGTTGTGGTGTGAGAGGAGGTGGGATAATCCCTACTTGTTACTGTGGTGATGTTGCTGTAACCAAAGTGGCGAGAACTACGAAGAATGCTGGGAGAAATTTCTGGGGTTGTCCACGTTACAAGGTTTGAAGTATACCCTTTTGAGTTAAAGTTTTTTTGAATTGATGCATTTGTTGATAGATTCCATAACTTGGTGAATAACAGGGTGGATCTTCAATTGGCAGCTCGTGTAACTTTTTCAAGTGGTGTGTTGAAGAGAAAGTTGATGAAAAAGATTACACAATGGTGAGGAGGATAAGTCAGCTGGAAAATTCAGTGAAGGACTTGCAGAAAATGATGAAGATCTTAGTCGTAGCTTTGTGTGTGTGTATTGTGGTGTGCCTTGTTCAGGTTCTGTTTAGGTTGATTTAGTTAGATTGTAACATCCTATGTTTTGAAAGGTGTAAGATGAATTATGCAATTCAATGTATTACGTATTGACTATTTTAATGAGTTAATTTCAGTGATTAATGTTCAAATCAGTCCCCCTGATGTTTTAACAATGTTGAAATCAGTCCCCTGATGTTTTAAAAATGTTGAAATGAGTCCCCCATTTGCTTTAAAACTGTTCACAAAGGTCACCCCAATAATGCATATGATGCTGAATAATGGCACATAAAACAAATACATAAAACAAAAACATAAAACCAGTTTCATTCATTACGACACATAAAAGAAATACATAAAATCAGTTCAGTAAGTAAGTTAAGTATGTATTACACCACCATGTAACAAACAGTACATATTACACCACCATGTAATTTAACTATCTAATAACCCAATTTCATCTAAGTATCTTTTCTTCTGACTTTGCATTTTGTTGGCCGGGATGATTGGGGACTTGATGGCTGTGATGGTTCAGGGGTTGGGGAACTTGGAGGTGGCTGTGATGGTTGTGTTGTTTCTGCTGGCTGGGGCTTTAAAGGGCAGTTATTCTTGTTGTGCCCCATCTGACGACAAAGACTACATTTTTTCTTATGGCCACCAACACGCATTTGAGTGTGATCTTTAGTTAGCTCCCATGCTTCCAACCTCCTTTTTTTCTTTGGCCTCCTAGGCATCTTCCTGATCAGTGGTGGTAGTACATCATTGAAATTTGTGGTTTCTCATAGTAGGTGGCCATTGAGTGAAAAAATTATGGACGCATACACCTCTTCATAGGTGGATCTTGTGAACACATTGGGGACAAAATTCTGTGGATCAACGTTGGAGAAGTTCATTGCTGCAATTGCATGACAGCATGGAATGACACTAATCATCCACTTTCTGCAGCTACACTCCTTTGTGTCTAGGTCCAGTGTGAACTTGTTCCCAACTGATGAAGTATGCCTAACCTCAAAAATCTTTCGTGCAGACCAGCTGAAAGAAATGAAGCACATCAACAATGTAGATAAATAACTTGTATATAAAATAAATTGAGTTATATTACCTTGGCACCCAAAATCTTGACAGATTACATTCCTTGTCAAGTCTCTTCTTTATCTTTGGGCATATTGTGAAGTCCATAGATGCCACCTTGGTTCTATTGGTGGCCCACCTTTTCATGAGATAAACTCTGATATCCTTCATCATGGTTATAATAGGTTTTCCTCTTGAATGAATAAGAACACTGTTGAAAGATTCACTGATGTTGTTATCTAGTGTATCAGTCATTGCTTGACCTGTGAAGCGAGATCTTGACCAAAACCTGTTGCACACTCAAATGGGTTACAATGCATCAGGGACAGTAAATTGTATGTAATGGCTAATGGGTTACCTCGGGGGAATGCCTATGAGGTATTTATAGCTTCAATATTGACTTCTTTAATTTTCAGCATCTCTCTCTCCCAAGCCTGTGGATATGTGCTTGTGGCAGCTGTCCACATCAGATTTTTTAAAATTTGATCACCAAACCTTTTCATAAAGTTTGCATACAGGTGCCTCATACAGAATCTTTGTTCTGCCCCAGGAAGAAGCTCTTGGATAGCTGGGACCAACCCCTGCACAAATAATTTTAGTCATAAAACAAGATCCTTTAACAAAGCATTAACTAAAATTGAATATAAGGTGTATATTTACCTTCTGCTGGTCTGACATCCACGTGCACCCCCCACATACTTGACTACCCCCGAGGTCTTGAATTAATAATTGCAAAAACCATGTCCAGCTGTCTTTGTTCTCCACTTCTACTACTACATAGGCAAGGGGTAGCATTTGATCGTTTGGGTCCCTACCAACAGCAGTGAGAAGCTCTCCCTTGTAATAACCTTTCAAAAAACATCCGTAAACATATAATGGGCCTACAACTTTTGAAGCTGTCTTTACAAGCTTTCAGACAAACATACATTCTTTGGAAGATTGGATCACCATTATGAGAGTCAACTTTAATCTGCACTGTTGAACCTAGGTTACACCTCAACAACTCATGTCCATAGTCGTATATCCTTTTATACTGTTCTTTGAAATCTCCTTCAAGCTGTCTTGTGGCAATTAACTTTGCCCTTCGTGCCTTGGATACTGACACATTTGTATTCCATTTTCTTAATGCTTTAGTACGAATATCATTCACCTTTAAATTAGGATTGTCAACTAAAGACCTATCTATTTCTTCACTCAACCACTGAGCATTCATTAGTTTGATGTTAAGTTTCCTACTACAACCGTGAGTATCAATTATCTTCCTTAATTGCCAAATTTTGCGTGATGGCAAGTACCCACAGTAAGCTACCCATGGGCACTTCCCTTGGCCACCCATGCAGCGCACCCTCACCCTACGCTTATCATTCTTCAAAAATTTTAGATCCCTCCCAGCATGAACAGCATACCTTCTAATAGCATCCTTAAACTCTTCCTTCCCACTGAAAATGGTGCCCACTTCCCACTTGTAATCTGCCATGGACTTCTGTTTTGCATATTTTGAGAAACCACCCATACATACTCTATCCTCGTTGTCATCCTCCTCACTTGAACTGTTTTCAGGAGTTACAAGCATATCAGACTCCCAATCATCATCTGACAAACCCCTGCATTGTTGTTGGGTTTCTTGATCATTGTCTGCATCCACATATTCATCACCACTCAGATCATCCATTCCTGGTTCATCATCACTGTCCACGTCCACTTCCAATTCTTCTTCAGTATGAAGCTCCCCTCCATCCTCAATGTCCGCTTCCAATTCTTGTTCAGTATGAACCTCCCCTCCATCCTCAATGTCCACTTCCACTTCTTGTTCAGTAGGAACCTCCCCTCCCTCCTCAATGTCCACTTCCAATTCTTCTTCACTTTCAACCTCCCTTCCATCCTCAATGTGCACTTCCACTAATCCATCATTTTCAAGCTCAACTCTGTCCTCATTCTCAACCTCCACTGCAACCTCGACATCCCAGACATTTTCATTCTCAGCATCCTCCTTGTCACCCTCAACATGTGCTTCTCCTCCAACATCACTACCCTCACCACTGTCTGCTGGACCTTCACATAGGTACAAAATCTCATTGTCATCATTTTCTACAATAGCTGGTTCGTCCACCCCATGCACAACATACAGGTTCACTTTCGCCAAATAATTAACCACCTTTATCATGTTCATAGCTCCTTTATCATCGTCAAGCTTATGTAAAACATGTTGGATATTGTAATATAATTCTTTTACTTCCATGTAACCCAGATCTTTAAGTGAACCTAATACTCCAAAATAACACCATTTATCGGGATCTACGTCCCAATAAACTATCTCCCCGCCCATATACTTAAAGGGGACTTCTTTGATCAAGGTCCCACCATGATGGACCACAACCTGAAACATGTCATCACCCATCCCTACCCCAACCCTGCAAATGCAAACGGGGACCACTAATTTAAGTTAAACTAATATCTATGGGACCACTATCAACCATCAAAACAAGACAACTTTTCACCCCTACTTAAACCTCCTATAAAGCGACAACAGTGATAACATATACAACAAATACATATCATAAAATTATCAATCATAAACCCTAACCTGATTGTTAGAATCGCTGCAGCGGAATTATTAGCGTGGTAACAAACCAAGAGGGGGGGGGGGTGAATTGGTTATATCCTTTTATTATGCCTTTTTAATATTTTTCTCTTAATTTCTTACTAAGCAGATAATTAAACGTAAATAAAAGAGTAAGGGAAAGAGAAAAAGTTGCACAGGTATTTTATCCTGGTTCAGATCACTAGGATCCTACGTCCAGTCGCTTATCTCAAACAAGATAAACCTTTTTCACTATCACAAAACAATTACAAATATTAGTCACACAGAAAAATAATTTGTAACAGTTTAGAAATTACCACCTCTCTTGAAACCACAAGAGATGAACTTACACCTCCTTTGAATCTTCACAAAGGATGATCACCTCCTTCGAATGCTTCACGAAGGATGATACTCTTCCAAACACTTCCTCAGCACACCAAGGATGATCCAGCTATTCCTCTGTCACCGCAATACCACTTCAGGACTTTGCAGACAAGAGTTTCCTTAGCTTCAGCAAATTCACAGAGTTCTCAAAAGAGTTCAGAGTACTAGAGCACAAGGGAAGAGTTGTTTTTGAGATAAAGAGTGAGCCAATTTATAGACTCAACCAAATACTCTTCCATTCTCCGAAAACTGGCCATTTAACGCATTTAATCGATTAACATAAGTATTAATCGATTAAAACGAGTACAACGGCTAGTTTTTCAAATCTGAAAACCCCAACGGTCAGTGTTAATCGATTATTCTCAGGATTAATCGATTAGCTAATCGATTATTATACACTTTAATCGATTATTCCAGTGGCACTTGGGTTTTCAGGATCAGCCTCGGTTTTAATCGATTAAAACTAGGTTTAATCGATTAAAACAGAATGTTGACGAATCTCAACAGCATTTAAATGTAAATTACAATAATTATTCCTAATACATTTTTTAGCACTACTTCATCAACTTAGATTATTACAAAAGCTTTATAAAAATACATAAATCCTTAATTGGTCTTGACTTGTGCAATTCTGTTCATCATCAAAACTTCATAGGTGATTTTTGCCAACATTCTCCCCCTTTTTGATGATGATCAAAAAAATTCCTCTGAGTTCAAAGCTTTTTAATAATCTGAAATAGTCACAACTCATAAAAAGAGATTAATAGAAAATAATAAATTTAAGCTTGTTTTCTCCCCCTTTTTTTGATCAGAAGAAAAAAAATGCGTGCTCCCCCTAAATAAAAAGAGAGAAGGCATATGGAAAATTAACACAAACAACACTTTTTATTAAGGATGCACATAATCATAAACAAGCAACTAAGCACTAGAATTCATCACTTTCACTAAAAAGATGTTCCTCTAAACCTGAAACCCTAGTGTCTAAATTTCTGAGATGAGTACAAATTTCTTCATGACGAATGTTTTGGATGTTCATCATCTCAGTTTGAAGGCGAGTCATCTCAGTCATTTGCCTAGAGAGACTTTCTAGACTGTATTCCTCATGGACTTGAGATGGCCCGGCAACATTTGTGGGATCAGACATTGGAATGTCTTCAGCTTCATCTTCATTGCCCTCAATAGCATCCTCAGGATGTATGTAAGATTGTCCCTGTTTGATAAAACCCATTTGTCTTAGGGAATTATCTCCAACCTTATGACCAGGGAGGACAGTCTCATGGTTTTCATTGGTGATATCCACTCCTTTGTACACACAGATTTGGGAAACTAGGAGAGGATATGGAAGAGGGGCTACACCTAACCTTTTGGCCTTGTACATAATGGTCTTAATCAAATGAGGCCAATTTAGAGGAATACTCTGAAGTATGCCGTACATGATGATGAGATCAGTTTCAGAGCATTGGGCATGGTTGGATCCTCTAGGGCACAAAATCCAGACAATGAGGTAGTGCAGGAGACGTTCTTCCATCTGAAGTCCACCTGCAAGGAAAAGACGCGCATTGTGCTGACGAGGATTGCGGAGAAAGGACTGGTAGACCGCTATCTTGTTGAATTGTGCAAAGTCATCTGGGATAGTCTGAGAATGCTCTAAGACAGGGACCTTTGCAACATTAGTCCAAATATCATTGTCCAAGACAATGTCTACTCCTTTTACTCTAGTTTGGAACACCCCATCCCGAATCTTTAAATTGTAGTAGAAAGTGCGAACGAGATCCGGATAATACCTTCCGCGGAGTCCCATAAGGTGTTGAACTCCTTGTTCAATGATAAGATTTGGGAAGGAAAAGCTGTAAGATATATACCATGATAGATCAATGAATTTCTGCTTGATCAGCTTCCTCTCCTTCCAGAATTGCGAGAAAGACAGTTGATCCTCTTCATCAGAGAGCCACCCTTCTATGTTGGCATCTCTTGCTGGAACAGGGTTCTCCGACACAACACTGGTTCTTCTTCTCCTCCTTCTTGAAGATTCAGCCATTGGAGTAAAGGAAAGCAAAGATTTGGGTGAAAGAAGAGAGAAATTAGAAGAATTAGGCTTAAGATTAGTGCAAGTAATGAGAATGGGGACCAAATGGTGTATATATAGGCTTAAAAACGTGCCCCAACGGTTGGATTTGGAGAATATGGCCGTTTATGGCCGTTGGCAACGGCTAAATTTCGAAAGCAACGTTTAAAAAATTTCCTGTAGCGTATTTAATCGATTAAAGGAAGGTTTAATCGATTATGTAATCGATTAATACTTGGATTAATCGATTAATCCAGTCGTAAATCTAAAGACAGCGTTTTTAATCGATTAGCAAGCAGATTAAATGCGTTAAACAGCGAAAAATGCCAGATTAATTCCAAATATGCCTATTTTACTATTTCTAATATTCCAAGATCTCTCCTAAGCTCAAAAAATCTATCCTTTGGCAAAGCTTTGGTGAAGATGTCCGCTAATTGATGCTTAGAATCTATAAACTCCATTTCACAATCACCTTTTTGGACATGGTCTCTAATAAAATGATGCCTAATTTCTATATGCTTGGTTCTAGAATGCATGATGGGATTTTTGGTAAGTTTTATGGCACTGGTGTTATCACACTTAAGCGGAATATGATCCAAATGAATACCGTAGTCTACTAATTGCTGTTTCATCCATAAGATCTGTGCACAACAACTACCCGCAGCAATATATTCAGCTTCAGTGGTTGACAGGGCTACACAGGCTTGTTTCTTAGAGTGCCAAGAGACTAAGGAGCTACCGAAAAAGTGACAGGTTCCACTTGTGCTTTTCCTATCTATTTTACAGCCTCCATAATCAGCATAAGAAAATCCTACAAGACTAGGTTCAGCGCCTGAAGGATACCATAACCCAAAGGATGTTATCCCCTTAAGATATTTAAAAATACGTTTTACAGCAGTGAGATGAGACTCCCTAGGGCTTGATTGAAATCTAGCACACACACATACACTTTGCATGATGTCAGGTCTACTAGCAGTGAGATATAATAAAGAGCCAATCATACCTCTGTATTTGGTCTGGATTACCTCTTTACCTGTCTCATCTTTGTCTAAGTAGCAGGATGTCCCCATGGGGGTTGATGCTTCTTTGGCATTGTCCATCTCAAACTTTTTAAGAATTTCCCTGCAATACTTGGTTTGAGATATAAAGGTTCCTTCCTCCATTTGTTTGATTTGAAGTCCGAGGAAGAAGGTAAGTTCACCCATCATTGACATCTCAAATTCTCCCTGCATGGACTTAGCAAAATTCTCGCAGAGAGATGCGTTAGATGAACCAAAAATAATGTCATCTACGTATACTTGAACAAGTAGAAAATGTTTTCCATTCTTTTTAATAAATAAAGTTGAATCAATTTTTCCTCTGTTAAAATTATTTTCTACTAGAAAATTGCTCAGACGTTCATACCAAGATCTAGGTGCCTGTTTTAAGCCATATAGTGCTTTCTTTAATTTGTAGATGTGATTTGGGTTTTTAAAATCTTCAAAACCAGGTGGTTGTTCAACAAATACATCTTCTTTGATATAACCGTTTAGAAAAGCACTTTTAACATCCATTTGAAATAATTTAAATTTCATCATAGATGCATAAGCAAGAAGTAGGCGTATTGCCTCTAACCTGACAACTGGAGCGTATGTCTCATCATAATCTATACCTTCTTCTTGACTATATCCTTTTGCGACAAGCCTAGCTTTATTCTTGGTTATGTTTCCTTCTTCATCCAGTTTGTTTCTGAACACCCATTTAGTTCCAATTACTTGATGAGTGTCGTTTCTGGGAATTAATTCCCATACTTGATTTCTTTCAAACTGGTTGAGTTCTTCTTGCATTGCGATACACCATTTTTCATCTTGAAGGGCATCTTTAATGTTCTTTGGTTCAATCTGTGACACAAAAGCAACATTCATACAATAATTTGCAGTATTACTTCTTGTGCTTACCCCTTGTGTGATATCGCCAATTATGTTGTCCAAAGATAATCCTCTAGGTTGTTGCCATATTTTATTTAAATCTTCATCTTGAGGATCGTCATTATTCTTTTCTTCATTTGTCTCCTTTGATGAATTTTTACTTGTTCCTGCATCAAATTCTTCTGACTCAAGAGGTTTTGCCTCAAGGTCCACAATTTCATCAAAAGTAACATGTATGGATTCTTCTATTGTAAGCAGATTTCTATTAAAGACTCTATATGCTTTGCTAGTTAAAGAATATCCAAGAAAAATTCCTTCATCAGCTTTTGAATCAAATTTTCCCAAATTCTGTTTTCCATTGTTTAAAACATAGCATTTGCAACCAAATATTTTCAAATGGGAAACATTTGGTTTTCTATTTTTAAAAAGTTCATAAGGAGTACGCTTTAAAATAGGTCGGATTAACATTATGTTTAAAACATAGCAAGCAGTACTTACAGCATCAGCCCAAAATTGTTTAGGAACATTATTTTCATTTAACATAGTACGAGCAAGTTCCTCTAATGATCTATTCTTTCTTTCTACTACTCCATTCTGTTGGGGAGTTCTAGGCGAAGAAAAGTTATGAGAAATACCATGTTCTTCACAAAAATTTTCAAATAGTTCATTTTGAAATTCACCACCATGGTCACTTCTAATAGCTTTTATTCTTAAATCCTTTTCATTTTGTATTAAAATAGCAAACTTCTTAAATTCTTTAAAAGCTTCACTCTTAAGAGTGAGAAACAAAGTCCAAGTATATCTTGAAAAATCATCAACAATAACTAAAGCATAATAGTTTCCACCAAAACTTTTTATCCTTGAAGGACCAAATAAATCCAAATGTAAGAGTTCTAAAGGTTTTAAAGTAGAAACAATATTTTTTGAATGAAAGGAATTTTTAACTTGTTTCCCCTTTTGACATGCATCACATAATTTATCTTTTACAAACTTTAATTTTGGTAAACCAATTACTAGTTCACTAGATACTAGTTTGTTAAGTTGTTGCATATGTATATGAGCAGCACGCCTGTGCCACAACCATGGGTTTTCCTCTTTAACAACTAAACATGTAATATTTTTATTTAATACATTTTCTAAATCAATTAGATAAATATTGTTATATCTAACTCCTTTTAAAGCAATTTCAGAAGAATTAATCTTAAAAATAGTACAAGAATTCTTCTCAAAAGTTACCTTGAATCCTTTGTCGCACAGTTGACTGATGCTAATTAAGTTATGCCTCAGTCCTTCTACATATAGCACGTCTTTGATCATCAAGGTGTCTTTGCTTCCTATATCCCCTTTTCCAAGAATTCTTCCTTTGTTGTTGTCACCATAGGTAACAAAGCCTTGTTCCTTTTCTTTAAAGTATGTAAATTTTGTTATGTCTCCTGTCATGTGTTTTGAGCAACCGCTATCGAGACACCACATGACTTTTCTTGATTTTTGTAATTCCTGCAAAAGAAAGGAACAAACAAGCTATTTTAGGTACCCAACTTCTTTGTATGGGTCCTTTTGGGTTAGATTTAAATTATTTAGCAACCCAAACATATCTACCACTTGGAACACCATAATGCTTAATTTTACATTTATTTGAAGTATGACCCTTTGTCATACAATAAAAGCATGATGCAACGTTTGTGTTCCCATGAGATGTTCCTTTTTCTACCCATATCCTACGGGTTCTTTTATTCTGTTTGTTTTTAATTTTAGGAACATACTCATTTTTAACAACCTTATTTTCATTATTTTTGCTACATTCTCCTAAGGTTGTTTGTTCAGAAAAATATTTGAATTTTATGCAAGATTCGCATTCATGATTAGCAACATATTTTTCTTTTTCATAATATAGCACTTTACTTTTCAAATTCCTGATTTCTTCTGCTTGATATAAACATTTATTTTTCAAACTTCTGTTTTCTTCAGATAAATTTGAAAATTCAGTTTTCAAAGCATCATTCAATTTAGTGAGATTTTCAGAAGTAAACTTCAAATTTTTATTTTCTTCAAGAAGGTTGTCAAATTCAGATTTTAAACTTTTAAAATCCTTTTTCAGCTTTTTATGAGAAATATTTAATTTTTCAGATTCAATTAACAATGCAGCATATGTTTCATGCAATTCATCTTCATCAACTTGACTATTATTATCAGAATAATGTGAGCTACTTACTTGGCTGACATTATCATCATCTGCCATTAAACAGATGTTTGCTTCTTCATCTGAATCGCTTGAATCTGAAAAGGACTCATTATCGTCTTCCCATGCAATGTATGCTTTCTTTTTCTTAAAGAATCTTTTCTCCTTTTTGTCTTCACCTCTCTTCTGATTTGGACAGTCTGCCTTTAGATGCCCCTTTTCTCCACAGTTATAGCATCGGTAATTTGAGGAAGATGCCTGATTATCTTTCTTTTCGTACCTAAACCTTCCTTTACCTTTAGACTTCATGAATTTGTTTAATCTTTTGATCACAAGGCTTAAGTTTTCCTCTTCGTCTGAGTCTTCATCTTCCGATTTACCTTTGCTTCTATCAACCTCTGATTTTAACGCCAAACTCTTCTTGTTGGTTTTGGCTTTAGCTTCTTCTTCATCAAGTCTTCCAAGATCTAATTCATGTTCCCTCAACTTTCCAAATAATGCCGCCATAGTCATGGTGTTGAGGTTTTGTGACTCCGAGATTGCAGTCACCTTAGGTTGCCATGACCTGTCTAAAGACTTCAAAATTTTAATGTTTAATTCATCAGTATCGAATGACTTACCCAGTCCAATGAGATGATTGACGATGTTGGTGAAGCGTTTTTGAACGTCAGAAATTGTTTCTCCTTGCTTCATCCTGAACATTTCATACTCTTGAATCAGGGAATTCTTTCTTGCCCTCTTTACGTCATTTGTTCCTTCATGTGTCACTCTTAGCACGTCCCACATTTCTTGAGCAGTTTTGCAGACAGAAACCCGGTAGAACTCATCAACAGTCAATGCTGATGCAATAATATTCCTAGCTTTCACGTCATTCTGAAATCTTTTCTTTTCTTCAATGGTCCATTGACCACGGGGCTTTGGTTCCTGTATATTGTTAGTAGGAACAGAAGAACCAGACGCAATAACATCCCAAATTTCACAATCAATAGATTCAATAAATATTTGCATCCTTACCTTCCAGAATGCATAGTTCTCACCTGTGAATAGTGGGGGTCTATTGATTGAAGCACCCTCTGCAAAGGTTTGATTTGATCCTGCCATTTGAATGACTATCAAAGCAAGCTCTGATACCAATTGTTAGAATCGCTGCAGCGGAATTATTAGCGTGGTAACAAACCAAGAGGGGGGGGGTGAATTGGTTATATCCTTTTATTATGCATTTTTAATATTTTTCTCTTAATTTCTTACTAAGCAGATAATTAAACGTAAATAAAAGAGTAAGGGAAAGAGAAAAAGTTGCACAGGTATTTTATCCTGGTTCAGATCACTAGGATCCTACGTCCAGTCGCTTATCTCAAACAAGATAAACCTTTTTCACTATCACAAAACAATTACAAATATTAGTCACACAGAAAAATAATTTGTAACAGTTTAGAAATTACCACCTCTCTTGAAACCACAAGAGATGAACTTACACCTCCTTTGAATCTTCACAAAGGATGATCACCTCCTTCGAATGCTTCACGAAGGATGATACTCTTCCAAACACTTCCTCAGCACACCAAGGATGATCCAGCTATTCCTCTGTCACCGCAATACCACTTCAGGACTTTGCAGACAAGAGTTTCCTTAGCTTCAGCAAATTCACAGAGTTCTCAAAAGAGTTCAGAGTACTAGAGCACAAGGGAAGAGTTGTTTTTGAGATAAAGAGTGAGCCAATTTATAGACTCAACCAAATACTCTTCCATTCTCCGAAAACTGGCCATTTAACGCATTTAATCGATTAACATAAGTATTAATCGATTAAAACGAGTACAACGGCTAGTTTTTCAAATCTGAAAACCCCAACGGTCAGTGTTAATCGATTATTCTCAGGATTAATCGATTAGCTAATCGATTATTATACACTTTAATCGATTATTCCAGTGGCACTTGGGTTTTCAGGATCAGCCTCGGTTTTAATCGATTAAAACTAGGTTTAATCGATTAAAACAGAATGTTGACGAATCTCAACAGCATTTAAATGTAAATTACAATAATTATTCCTAATACATTTTTTAGCACTACTTCATCAACTTAGATTATTACAAAAGCTTTATAAAAATACATAAATCCTTAATTGGTCTTGACTTGTGCAATTCTGTTCATCATCAAAACTTCATAGGTGATTTTTGCCAACACTGATTTGCGGTTTCCAATTTGAGCTTCAGATTTGCGGTATCCAATTCGCGCTTCAGATTTCAACACACTTCCTCCACGATGATAAATCCCAAATTACCAATTTCTCTGCAACTCGTCAAACCCTAACTTCTGATTTCTTAACCTCAGTAATATTATCACATTTACCCTCTCACAGCCACGTATCACCCTCTCACAGCCACATATTACCGACACATAGCCACGTAGCTAACTTCAGTCCACCCTGTCAGCTGCTCCGTTAAAAACTCAACGCTGTTTCCAAAAGGGACTTGATTGCACACTTTTTACAAAAGTTGGGACCACATTGAAATTCTAAAAAAAGGTAGGACCGAATTGAACATTGGCCCTCTTTCGAGGGACCAAAAGAGGTATTAAACCAATAAGTAATATACCAAATGTTTTGTTAGTTATTTTTAACCTTTTTATTTTAGAAATGGTTAATATTAATTATAACGATTTTTTTCCAATAAAATGTTATAATATTTCTTTAATAAAATTAACACCGGTTTTCCTTAAAATCTTATCTATATTAATATATATAATTTTAATCTTTATTTTTAAATTAAAATTTATTTTTAAATCCTTTTTTTCAACAATTAAAAATATTCTCACGTCAAAATGTTAATGATTATCATAAATATAATATTTAAATATTAAAAATATTCATTGCTATAACCTTCACAAAATAAGTATTTATCCCATATAAAACTACAAGCATATTATCGAAAGTAAAAGTTTAGAAAGTGTTGTAATATTTAATTACGGTCTGATCCAAGGTATATCTCAAAGGAATTTGCTGCAGCGTCACCACAGCCAGAAAAACAAAATCGAAGGGAACAACAACAGAACACAACAGAACACTACACATGATAGGATAATGGCATGGTCACTCACACTGCCACCACCTCCTTCCCTTCCCACCTTCCACCACCACACCACCCACTTTCTTTTTTGCCATCGAGTACCCTTCACCAGGCTCCGCCACCGCCCAATCCTTTCCCTTGTTCCCTCTGCTGGGAACAAAGACACCGACCTGCGTGTCTCTTCTCTTCAGGATCAGCAACGCGACGACGACGACGACGACGACAACGAAGAAGAGCCAACCCCTCAGGACCTTCAATACATTGCCCAAATCAAAAGGGTATCTCTATTTTTCGTAAATTTTGTATGTTCGTTTACTTGTTTTCTGTCCGGTTTCTTATTGTATCTTCCTGCTCACCTCAAGGTTTTGGAGCTTCTCAAGAAAAACCGGGACATGATCTTCGGTGAGGTACCTTCTCTTTTATTAATTTCATTTTGCTTTACTAATCAATACTGTGTTTTATGATAAGGGTAATCATGGTGTCTTATGATAAGATATCGATTCTTGTGAGATAGAGGGGATACTGGTAGTGTACATGGAGAGAGATAATTGTCATGTCTAAAATGTTGGAGTGGAAATAACACTTAGTGCTTGTTAAGGCAGGTAGTGAGGATTTCCTTATCATCAAATTTTTTAAAGGGATATTGAAAAGTGAAAGGTGGTGATTTAAAATTGTTGTACGACCATTTCTGTCTCTAGATTTCAGATGTGATGGAGGAGCAGAAATATGAAGCGTGTGCGTTTCTTTGGTGGGTGATGGAAAGGCCAGAAATTATCCAAAGATTTAAAAAATGAACTTATTTCTTTTGCTTTTTATGCCCTATTTTTTCTTGCTATGCCATTGCGTTTCCCTATGACAGTCTTTGCCTATGAAGACCCTGTGAGTCTTTTTCTATCTTGTTTCCAGGTCAAATTAACCGTAATGATTGAGGACCCCAGAGAAGTTGAGAGAAGAAGATTACTTGGTATTGAATATTCTGAAGGCCCAACAAGAGAGGATCTAGTTGAGGCTTTGGAAGAAGTGAGTTTTTCTTCTATAATTTTGATTTTTAGAACTGTGCTTGAAATGCTTAAAGCTATAGAAATTCTTCAAATCTTGTTTGGACTGAACATCTAGTTTTTTTATAGGGTACTGATATCTGGCTTTTCAAAACTGATCCAACCTCTTTAGAATTAAGTATAATGTACTACACATGGGATAGATGGAGGGTACTATATTATATTGTATATCTAGCCTTATTTAATAAATGTAAATACTATAATTATCCAAAGAAATATTCCCTCAATTGTCCCCTATTTCTTTACCTTTTCAGCATTTAAGCACACACACGAATAAACCCTTGCAAACACATGACCTAGGTAATGCTCTTATTTGATGTGGTCATTTTAGTTATTTTCTGGTTTGTGGAGTGGTACGTGTGTGTGGTTTTCATGGATTATTAATTATATTACGGTGACATGTCTGGACGTTTCTGCCAACAATTATAGTTGGTCCGTTCATGTCATCTCCGTGAAGTTCTCTGGGATGCAGTACATTTTGAAGTATTTGAAAGGAACCCCATGTCATGGGATTCTTTTTGAATAGGATATTCTAATGCAAACTGGGCTGAGTGTCATGTACATTGGTTATCAACCTTTTCCTATTTTGTAATAAAATAAAGTATTGCCAGAGTCATTAACTGTTCATGTCTTTTGCTAATTTTTAGCAGCCTGTTATATGTTTCTAAACCCAAAATGTTAAGGATGAGAGAGTAACCAGCATTTATTTTCTGCGATGATATCTTGTGTAATTATCTAAGCGAATAACTGATTTCGGGAAAAAAAATAACGCCTTTGCATTTACTAGGTCAATGAAGGAAAGATTCCAAAGAATAGAGCTGCTCTCCAGATGCTTGCTGAGGAATTGGCTTCATGGCCTAATATAGAGGTATGATTGAATTTGATCATTTGATAATATTTGTTTCATCTTGCACATGTCTTGAATATGATTGAATTTGAATATTTGATAATATTTGTTTCATCTTGCACATGTCTTGAATATGATTGAATTTCAATATTTGATTGCCTTTTGTTTGTACTTCAAAGAGTTTGATCTTTACGTGTCCATTCCTTGTGTTGTTTGTTTGATGGTTTTTTTTTGTATATTTTTATTGACAGGTGGAATTTGTTGGATTTTAAGATAGATTGAACTCTAATATAATGGGAAAAGGCTCTTCATATACAACCTTTGGTTCTATATTGCTTCATATCAATTTTAGTACTTACCTTACTTGGGAGTCTTGGTTGTTTTAGGGAAATTTTGTCCGTCCTTCTTGGTAATGCACAAATCACATAGGTACTAAGAAACGGGAAATTCAAGATGCAAATAAAGAATTTAGAAATTGAGAGTTAGAAACTAAGTGGAGTCAACTAGGGTACATACTTGGAGGTTTGTCTAAACAAATATCCTTTTAGCAGGTGGAACAATAGGCCAAACAAACAAAAAATCTCGCTAAGATAAGCTTTGAACCATGACTCTAATACCATGTTAAAACCGGCTTATAAGGTGAGGTTTGACTCTAGGTTCTGGATGAGGTTTGACTCTAGGTTCTAGATGGTAGTGACTTCGGGTTCTGGAAGATGCAGATAGAGAACTACCTGTTTCAGAAGAAGTTGTTAGGAACAAGACGATAAAAGAAAAGAAAAATAAATGAGACAAAAATTTAACATGGTTCAACATATAATGTGTATGTCTATGTCCACGACTATACTAGGAAATATTTTTATTTTAGTGTGTTTCAAGCTTTACATAGGATTGCTTATATAGCAAAATAGAGAACATCTCACAATACTAAACGTATGTGGAACTAAATCAAGCTCCATAATACTAACTATTCTTCCACTTGGAGATTAATTTACATTATCACTAGTGTAGTTGCCTTCATCATCAATTATTCTTGAAGGCTAGTTGAGACAATATAAAACTTCAACTTATTTGTTGTGACCGTCTTGGACAATATATCAACTGAATTCTCTACATCTGTAATGTTCGACAAAGAAAAGTCTCCATCATTTATCAAGTTTTTGATAAAATGATACTTCAATTCAATGTGCTAGCATCTAGAATGAAGAATTGGATTTTTAGCAAGATATATTACACTGATTGTCATTGAACCATGGAGAGCCATCTTGCTCTTTCCTAATTCTTTTAGAAGGTTTTTCAACCATATCATCTTTACTTCTGAGATAGCTACATACTTAGCTTTAGTGGTTGAGAGGGAGACTCTTCCTTGAAGTTTAGACTTCTAATTGATAGTTGTACCACCCAACCTAAAAATGTTAAATTGTTGTGCTTTTTCTACCATCCAGATCTCCTCCTAAGTCTACATCAGAAAACTCTTGTAAAGTGAGATTACTTCTTCTAAAAGAAAAATGCATCTTTGAAGTGCTATGCAAATATCTCAATATCCACTTCACATATTCCCAATGCTCCTTTTTGGGATTTGATAGAAACTTACTCACAACTCCCACTACATGTGATATGTCAGGTTTGGTGTAAACCATAACATACATCAAGCTCCCTATAGATGCATATGACACTTTAGACATGTAACTTTCTTCTTCAATTGTCTGTGAAAATTGCCCTTTTGAAAATGTGAGTTCCCAAAGGTGTATTCTAGATTTTAGCACTTCCATCACTAAATATGCTAAGCAATTTTTTTATATATTTCTTGTGACGTAAGTTGATAATATCTTCGTATCTATCCCAGGAGATTTTCATGCCAAGAATTTGTTTGGCTGGACCATTCTTTATGAAGTTTTAATCTGTATGCTTGCACTATCCTTTGCAAAGGGTCAGCATGTTTGTGATTTCTTCATATTACTCTTTTCCTGTCCTAGTGTTGAATATCGAAGCATTCTTGAACCATCCTTTGCAAAGGTTGAGTGTTTGTGATTTCATTTTACCCTGTTCCTGGCCAAGTGTTGAATATCAATGCATGCTTACACTATCCTTAGCCAAGGGAATGGTGAGAGTGTCTGTGATCTTTTTTGGACTATGTTCCTAGTGTAATGGTGAATGTCAAGTACATGTTAATTGCCATGAAATTCTCATAAATTATTGATATAGTAAACAAATGCTTTCTGGCTACCTTGCTGCTTCTCTTATATTATTTTGATATATTTGATTTTTGAGGTTGAATTACTTAAAGGTCATACACTTATGTAATGCCTAATTGAAACTTCTAAGTTTGTCACTTTTTCCTGAATTAATTGTTTAGTACCATGTATTCATCTCCTCTGATAAAATTTACTATATTCAAACCTTCAGATATATGCATTTACTGATTGTGATGAACTATTTCATTGAAGCTGATCAATTTTACAATTATTTCTATTTTTAAATTGTAAAGGATGAAGCACCAAAGAAAAAGCGCGGCAAATCTCTCTATGCCAAAGCCACTGACACTGGAATTGATCCTGAAGTGGCCGCAAAGAAACTGAACCTTGATTGGGATTCAGCTGCTGCTGAAATTGAAGAGGTGAATGTCGACGATGACACACAAGTGCCTCCAGCAGTGGTCAGTTTCTAACCGGCCTTAGAGATTCTCTTATTTTTCTTGTTTGGTTTGGTTAAGCAACAATGTTTCTTTCTCTTTGAATTAGGATGCCAATAATAATAATAATAATAATAATTTATAATTAAGGAATTTGGGGCAACCATATACTTATAGTCAACAGTGTATGTCCAAAAAATATAGAGTATCTTCACTGTCATCCAATACAAATATAAGAAACAAACGAGTCCTTATTTTGGTCTTAATTACTAAAAACATGAACTGACTTTAGTATGTATTAATTATCAATTCTCTTTTATACCTAATTTGTTGTGAAATTTATTAATGAGATGCACACTCATTGTTTTTCTGGAAGTGATGTTTTTATTGACCTATTAACAATACTTAGCGGTGAAAAAAATATTTATTTTGAATTGTGTGCAGTGTCATTACATATTGCCACAACTTAAAAATTTTAATTTTATTGGTATTTTTTAAATAAAATTTAAATTTTGACATTATTATTTAAGTTACCTAGCTTACCTACTTTTGTTGGTTTTGATGAATTAGTTATTTTTGTTTCTTATATAAGGCACCTAAGTTTTGTAAACATGTTATGCTTTGTAATAAGTATCTTAAAGGTGATACCTAGTATGGTTTCTGATTGGTTGACAACTTAAATTTAGTTAGACTGGATAAAAATTGTAATCTAAACTTATATGAATGTGTACCTCCACAAATTTTCTATAAAAACAATTTATTTTTAAGGTGTTTACGGTTTCGGTAACCCATGACCTGAATCAACCCAAAAACACCTTGATCCAAAGTTTGTTGTTCAAGTATAATCTAGCCCACTGATATCCCTTGGTTCGGGCAATAGGTTTTTAATTCTAAATTTGCAAACTCAATTACAAGGCAGTTTATTTTTTAAATTATAATTTATATTTATTTATTTAATAATAATTTACAATTTCAAAAGAAGTTTTTTTTACACCTTTTCGACCAATAAACTTGACCTGACCTAATCCATTATTGGTTAATTTGGCTTGCTCTGAATTTGATAGGAAATCATGCAAATTGGACCTATTCCCAAGCAATGTATTTTGTATTCAAATCCGACCCAAACTGATTTGAGCGCCATGCCATTGTTTGTGTTGGAATTACATGATTTAAAATCACATATGGTTGGTTAGATTTAAAGAGCCTGCAATTTATTACTCATTCATTAACTGATTTCTCTTGTAATAATGTAGTTAGTATAAATATTTAGTTGTGTAGGCTGATTAGATTACACTTCTTGTTTTACACCAAAGTCTCCTCTAATTCTATATTATATTAGTTGTTTAGTGATTCACCCAAATGGGTTTGAAAGTCAAACTTGGGTCAGAGAAGCCAATAACATATGCCTTATATTTTCGATCTGTGACACGAGTTATTTATTTGCTACGAGTTTGGAACAAACCAAGGAGTTCTTATAATAATGTCTAAGATAGTTTTTGCTCCTTTTCTTTTAGTATAAACCTGTTTTTAGATATCTATTACTGTTGTTATTATTGACGGTTAACTCTAGGAGCTTTCAACTGAAAATGTTCTTCCTCCTGCAGGGTTATGGAGCACTATATTTGGTTTCGGCTTTCCCTATTATTATAGGTATTTCAGTAGTTCTGATTTTGTTTTACAATTCCCTACAGTAGGAATTGTTATTCCACTCAAATTCAGTGTATAATGTTACACTGTAATGAAATGAGCAAGTAAATCTCAATGTTCACTGTTTGTTAGCATAATTATATTGAAAAGCAAATTTACTTATCCTACTTAGTAAATGCACGTTGATATTAATTATTCCCTGTGGTTGTTGACCTAGGTTATTTTGTGTGCATCACTCACCCATGGTTTCTTTCTTTCTATTTGAGAGAGGCCAGCACGTTAAGATTCTGATTTACTGGGATGTCTGAGTCATGTTTTATCAACATATTTTTATAAAATATGTAATTAATGTTGATTAGAGAGAGAACATGATCATCACGACAAAGACATGGATGGACATGTTGCACACTCTTCACGTCCTGTGCATTTTTTTTATATTCAAATACTGAATTCCGCTACGTTCTCCCACTCCACAAGTCCATGACAATCCCAGTTCTTGATCCTGATACAAAAGTACCTAATATCAAAACGCGTGGCTTCCAAAAGTACATGAATTTAAGATGAAACAGACGTTGCACTGATAGCTGAAGGTGATTTCCCAGTAACAAAGATCATGAAAGCCAAAACCTCAAACACTGAGACGGCCCATAAAGAAAAAATTGTGGTGGATGTAGGGTCTCACAAAGAATATTATGATGTTAGTACAACGTTGGCAGCCACTGATTTGCACAGTCTATCTTTACAACCCCCAAAGCCAAGATTTCCGAGCCTTAGTCTTCCAAATTCAACCAACTCAACACCTTCAAATCTGATGAAGAAGAAACTGAAACAAAGGATCATAGAATCACCATGTCAAGGTAGAACACTCATGCATCAGCATAACCAATTACAAGAAATGCACTTGAGGAGGAGCAAGTCATGTGGCGAGGGAAGAGCTCGTGCACCATCAGATGAATTTGATCTCTGGTGGGCTACACCAAATGCAGTTGAATGTGTTCATCAGAACAGCTTCTCCAAAACTGAAACCACCAGAGATATTCTTGTGAGTGGGAAGGATATGGAAGCATATGAAGAGGAGGGGTTTAAGTGCAGTGCTCTTTGCCTGTATCTTCCAGGCTTTGGGAAAGGAAAACCTGTTAAAATGAGAAAAGAAAGATCAGTGATGGAAGGTGCTGTAATATCTAGGACGGTTTCTTTGGAAAAGTTTGAGTTTGGTTCTTGGGCTTCTTCTGCGCTGTTTCATGAGATTGAAGTAGACCCCATGAATTCCTCGTACTTTGATCTGCCATCGGAGTTGATCAAATGCAGTGCTAGTGATGTGCATGCCCCAGTTGCCTCAGCTTTTGTCTTTGAGAAGGACTTTAAAGGGCTTCCTAAGACTGGATCTTCTACAAAACCTCAACATGTTCGGTTTTCAACATCATCTTCTACATCAAAGCCCGCCTCTCCAGCATCCTGCATTACTCCTCCTTTAAGCAAAGCCAGAGAGGATTTTACAGCCTTCTTAGAAGCTCAAAGTGCATGAAGATGGAGTCTCTAGTGCGGAAAGTGTTGCTAATAAAAATGACGAAACTTCTCACTCTATTTCAAGTTGGTTCTGTCACTTCTATCACTAGTGTTTAGCGTGCGTGGAATATTGATAGGTGATTTTCACTGGAAATTTTGCAGAAAATCTTCTTATCATGCGAAATGAATATTCTAATATGTCAAAGAGGCATATAATCTCTTGAAATGAGTGTGTTTCGATGTGGTTTCATGTTATCCTTTAAATTCACATCAAAACAACAATATGATGCAAAAACGAGCTCACAGGGTTTTAGATAAAAGCATGTCATGGAAAATAGTATGTGCAATCAAACATGCTCATGTTTGGGCTGAATAACCAAGATATGTTATTTTAATTAAAAAACAAGGAAAAGTATGTTGTGGTCCTGTACTCTTTTTAAACTTGTTTTTGTGGTCATTAATCTTTCACATTGAGGAATTCAGTTATATCGATTTTGAAAATATGCGATTTTAGTCCTTTATGTTTAAATAACGTACGGTGAGATTTTTTACTATGATAGTTAATAAAATGACTAAGTTCGCATACTATTTGATTTTAGTTATTCTTCATATTTAAGTCGAGCATTTGGTGTTATTTTTCTATTATCACAAAAAGTTTATTAAAAGATAGTGTAGTTTTAAACATAGATATTCAATAAATAAATTCTTAGAGTAAAAAACTAAAACTAAGTTTGATGAGTACTACACAGATCAAAATCATATTTGTAACATTTAAAAAATACAGTATAAAACTATATAAGAGAATAATCACATATTAATAATATTGTAGATCAGTCTTACAAAAGTTACGAAGTACAGTTATGATCGAACGACCTTACAAAATAGCAGGGAGTTAAAACTGTACAATGGCTACAACTAGAACGAACGGTTTACAAAATAAACTTATATCGAACGATCCTACAAAAGAAAAGGCCAACAACTGACCGAACGTCCTAAGGTTCAGTCTTTAATTCCACCTCTTCCAGTACATCTTCCAGCAACTCTTCTCCTTCTGCTCACATCCACACGGATGATCATTGCAACAGGACAAACAACCGAACAGACAACACAGACAAGACAATAAATAGGGTAAGCTTATGTAATTTAATTAATTCAATAAAACATACAATTTTCATCGTTAAATCAAACAACAACCAAATCATAATTCATACATCATGGCATGCAAAGAACGACCACTTGACTCTGACTGTCCGGACTGCATGAATTCTGTGAGCTACGACGTTTGTGCACCCGGGTGATGTAGTAACTGGGATACCCTCAACAGGTGTCACCTGAGGTTAATCCGTTCCGTCCAAGTTAACCTTATGGACTAGGACCTCTTGTCATTCCCACACATGACTTACTCCTCTTTACGTGAGAATGAGTAATCACAGAATATCAGGATAAACGCTAGCTAAGCTTTGCCCACATTCATACTTTATCATTCAATAACCACTTTCTCATATATTCCTCCCTGGAATACTCTTTCATAACCAAACTATTTCATTTGTATCACATTTCAAATTCCCTTATACTTCATGATCAATATATTCAACTGAAATAATGTCACATTTTCTCATCATAGCACAAGTCCGAATGGAATAACACTCCTTAGAAACTAACATGACTGAGTGTTATTTACAAATTGATTCGCTTCAACGAACCGACCCTTAATAGTTCAAACCGAAAGCCACGAAGCCTAGGTTGAGTACTAAGACTCTAGGCCGAACACCATTTAGAGACCGATACTGTTTGACACCGAATACTATTAACAAACCGAAGTACTATGAAGAAAATGAACGCTATTGAGTTTGATCGAACGCTCTTATTTTAAAAACAATAATGATAGATTACTGAGACGAGACAGAGCGCTTGGTTTAAGACCGAACACTGTAGAAACCGAACACTATTGAACGAGCGCTGGTCCAAGACCAAGCACTTATCAAGAACGAGCACTACTGAAACTGAACACTTGGTCCAAGACCGAACACTACTAAACTTAATTAAAAATGAAGGAATATATATATACACTTACGCCACACTTATTTTTAATGAAAAATAACGATAACATCTACGACTTTACGTATAATAGAATACATTAACTAAATTGTTTAGGAAGCATAAAGAAAAACTATACTTAGACCAAACGCTCATTTACATATATCTAATAATATAAAACGATCGTAATTAACTAAATTCTCTACAGAATAAGAACTTAGTTTTAGACGAACAATCAAAGGAAAACCGAACGCTCAATACTGATTCTCGATTACAGTTTACATAATTCTGCAGAGTATTACAGAATGACTCTCAGACAATATCCCTACCCATTTCATGGCTTTCATTAATCATCAATACTTTTAAACAACATACAATATTTCATTATCAATTAAATCATCAAACACAATATCATTCCAGTTTTTCATCTTTTAGATTCATATACTCATACAGCCAACAGTAACAACCATACTTCATATTCATTCATAAATCAACCAACATGCAACCATTTAAAACAAGAATCTTAATCAAATTATATAAGCTTCCCTTACCTCTAATGTAGCTGAACGCTCAACGATACAATATATAGCTCACCACTACCAGAGACCTTAGCGTTCTACAGTCACGCTTTAAGAAACTAAACCAAATAGAAGACCAGAAATACTCAGAATAAGATGATTTACTCATGCAACCAGAAATCTAGGTTTGCATGTGAACGGAAACGAGTGTTCTAAGGAGAAAGTAACTCACCGGCTTGAAACCACAACTTGATCGGTTTAAACGAAAGCCCTTGACGCTGGGAGAGTTCAAATGGTGCCTGAGTGGTGATCAGAAGAAGAAAAGGATGAGAATCCTTAAAGAGAAGGTGGAGATGGTAGAGAGAAGGAAGAGATTCAAAAGGTTGAATATGAAGGGTGCATGCAGAAAAGTGACACGAAGTTTGAAAGTTTAAGTTTTACTCCTACCGTCAAAATCGGTCGTCCAATCAGCATCACACACCTGTCTTTCACTTTCTGAACTTCAGTCACCCTTGCACTTACACATGTAATCCATTAAGTTGGGGTTTTAAAGGTTCTGACAATATTTAATATTATTAAAAACAAGTTATGTCTCTTAAGTAAAGAGTATTTTTTCTAAAACATTATAACATTGAGATTTTCATGCAATAGAAACTATTTAGTTTCAAGTAAAAGGGTTAATTTTAAATAATAGGTTTGCGCTAATTTTACTTGAATGCTACCTCCGTTTTAAAATAATATGTTTTTGAATGTTCATAGTCTTCAAGTGGCATTATCAGAAGATATTCCCAACTGGACACTAGATGAATTTGGAATTTTGATCAAAAATCAACATGGAAGTTTCTTTCTATCGTTACAGATGATGACAAATAAAACCTTCATGTGAGTATTGTACAAACTCGTCCCATTTTAATAGAAAATCTTTATATTTATATTGTTCTAGTCAATTTTTTCAACTTGAGGTTAGAAAAATGTAGAAGAAGCAATGTGCTAGTGAATCGAAAAGTCTTTGACAATCTTATTTATTGAAGTGAACTTTTAGCAATAATTACGTTCATCGAAGGAGCAGAAGAGGGTAGAGAAGAAATTTGTCAATATTGTAATCGTTCTTTTGTCTCAATTTGTCGATCCATTTTGTATTCTCATTCTCTTAAAAAGAACGAGTTCTTTCCTTTGATATCATTGTCTTTATCAATCTCACAAATATTTTCTTTCAATAAGGACTAGAAAATAAACTCATAGGATTGATCTCATAGTTAAGTTAGTTAAAGCGACCTATTAAAAAATACTAATCCTTTTCTTTTGAATTCTTAATCAAAGTAAACATGTGAAATGATTAAAATCTTGGTAAACCAAAAGGAAAGTGATGGACGACTTGATGGACGAACACCCGAGGAGAGGCCGACGACGCGACGCGGACTCCTTCGAAGCTTCCTCCAGAGATGAACGCAGCGGAAAAATGATAGAAAACACGAGAAAACCCTAAATAATGGATAAACCCTAAATCAAACGATGGAAACACTAATCAGACATGAAGAAACCCTAAAAATGGTGATGAGACTCAATATAAACCGATTAATCGGTTCAAACGACTGATTGAACGGTGGAAACGAAAGATGAAGGAGGAAATAAGGTTTCAATCGGTGGAAATCAAAAGAAATGGTGGAAGAAGATGGATCTGTGAGGAAAAAGAAGATTACCGTGATGGAAGTAATGGAGCTTGACGAAGAGAGCTCTCGAGAGAGAATGAGATGTTCAGGAATGAGTAAGGGATGTGCGAGAATGAAATGCACAAAGAAGTGGAGCGTGTCTGATGCGCGAGAGAGAAATGGATTTGTGTAGAAGCGACGTCGTGGAGGAAAAAGAAATGTTTGGAGCACAATGGAAATTGAAGGACAATGAGAATGAAGGCAGTGTGCAAGGAAGGTGGCTAGAGGGAGTCTTTGGACTCTCTAGTCTATGACTTTCAAGAGAGAATTGTTTCTGATTCAGAAAACTCAATTCTCATTAATCTCAAAAGTGACAATACAATAGAGGAGCTGGGTATTTATAGTAACCCATGCTCCTTAAGAGCTAAACTATAAAAAGTAAAAATACAAAAAGAGGACTACGTCAAGTACGATTCCATCATACCCTCCCTCTTAAAAAAAAGATTTGTCCTCAAATCTGGCAATCGCCTTATGAAGAAGCTCCACACAATCTTTGGGAGCATGGCCATCTTGGAGTGGCCTTATTCTTTTAGATCTAGTTTTCTTTCTCCTGGATCAAACACGAATCTGCAATACACATCAAATATATCTTTGGTTAATATCAATCCAAGAAAGAATTTTTCTTTAAAAACAAGAGAATAAGAACTTCTAATACTTTGATTAGTAATCTTTGAAAATTTTAGAAGTCCAAATTCAATTTTATCTTGAGTTAATTGTTTTCTTAAAGATAAGAATAACTCAAGATTTGAATTGTCATATTTTGAAAATATTTTCATGACAATTGGTTTGAAAGAGAAGTCAAAAATTGAAAAGTAATCAATTATTGGAAAAGAAGTAAAGATTTAGAAACCTTCCCTTTTAGGTTCTACAGTCTTTGAAAGAATAGGATTTGTCATCAGTATCAATTTCGCCTTTTCTTTCTTCTCTTTTTCTTGCCTTTCTTTCTTTTCTTCTTCTTTTCTCTCTTCTCTTCTTAATTCCTCTCTTCTTCTCTCTTCTCTTTTCTCTATTTCTTCTCTCTCTCTCTTCTCTTCTTCTTTCCTTTCTTCCTTTTCTTTTCTCTCAATCTCTCTTCCTCTTTTCTTATCCTTGATCTCCTTTAGTCTTGCCCCAAATTCTAATTCTCTACGAAGAAACCCATGATCCTTTAAACTCTCAAGAAATAGTTTTCCATCATCAATGCAATCCCTAATTAATTCTAGGTTTCTTTTAATGCTTGAAGGCACAAACTTTCTTCTCATGCAAGCTTTTAAATCATGCCAATCACGTATGGAAGACTTCCTACCTTTCCTAACATGATATTGTCTTTCATTCCACCACTCTCTTGCATGTTCTTCTAACTTAGAGAGATATATGCTAAGAACATAATATTCACTCTCTTCATAAAACCAAGGATTTATTTTATCAATTTCTTTCTCCCAAGCTAGGTATGTTAATGCACCTATGTCTTTACCAAATGATGGAAGATTCCTAGCTTGTTTAAACATTTCATCAACTTTATCTAACCTAGAAGACCTATATGAACCATAAGAAGACATCTTTGTTTTTAAAAGTTTTCTTAATCTAAAGGGTTCAAAACTTTCACTTAGACAAGTCCCAGGTAAGAGAGGTGAGCTAAAGAGCTGCTTAAGTACCAAGTCTTGCCTTGCCAGAAATGTCTTAGGCTACTAACTAATTACCCCTTAAACTAAAATCACCTTTAGAAACAAAGTACACAACTCAAACAATTAAGCACAAATAATAGACTAGACTCTCGGACTCTAATGTGAAAAGGCTTAGAGTTTAATCCCTTTTAGCCCAAATCACCCCTAAACGTAGAACACAAAATCAAAGAAACAAAACACTAAGGAAACCAGCGAACTCTAATGACCCTACGAGATACATAAATCAAATCAATATATACTCCTATGGTGAAGCTTGTAGCTTTGGCTAACAAGACACATTCACCTGTCTAGCTATGCTAAAAAATAAAAGCAAATAAAGTTGCCAAGAGTTTGAAAGAGCACCAAGGACTCTTCCTAAACACTTGGACTTTATAAAAGGCCCTTTTACAAAACAAAAACTAAAGCTAACAGTGGGCAAACACAAACCCAGTACAAATACAAACAAAAATTGAAATCCTATGCTACGGTGCTCTTGGTACCCACATTCACGTGATCCACTTTGCTTCGTGTCAATCTCAGTCCTGTCCAATTAGAGATGTTGCTGCTGCCACGATCTGACCCAAACACCTTGTTCAAATGAAGATCCACGTGCTCAACTTAGTAATGCTGCTATCAAATCTTCTTGGTTTCTATTGATCAAGTTCTACAAACACATATGCACAAACTGATGTGAGGATTCACTTAATTAAAACAAATGGCAGACAAAGATATAGGGTAGTAAACTTCCCTTTCTCTCGGTACAGTTGATGCAGATTCCTTTTTCTCTCAACTTGAAATCTGTTGCACGAAGGATTCACAAAAAATCAACAACCACACCAATTCTTAACAATTACATGACACACAGACAGTTTGAAACAAATCAACGATTAATCTAAAACTCTCTTTAGTGCGGGTGGCTGCTTCTAGCCTATTACCATTCACGAGATACTATGGTTTCAAGGCTATACTGCATGTTCTGATCATACCACAAACCAGATTAGACAAGCACATATGAAAGGCAGTTCAATCAGAACTTAAATTGAAGTGCAGAAACCACTTCTTACAACTGATACAATGCAGTGGCAAAGGAAAACAAGTGGATTCACAATTGAATATGACAGAATAGTTCAAGCAAGCAACTCCTGCTCAACGAAAAATTTTCTCAACTAATGATTTACTCACATAAGCTCTGCACACACAAAAACTCTCTCTACAACAGCCAACACATATGCAGGAAAAATGGACATTTAAACCAAATTCAAATGGATATAATTCTATACTGAAACCATATTGATTTAATAAACCATCCAAGTTAATTAAAACCTGCTCATTTCAATTACAATGCAGCAATTCTTAGAAACCCATTTAGAATTTACATTGGCTAATCCTAGTCTGCAACAAATGTCATACCAGATTCCACACTTCAAGAATTGTTAAACAATGGCAACTATAACAGGGCTATTTAAACCAAAAAAAAAAACAGGAACAATTTTAAGGTAAAATACTCCCTTTAGTTCAACACTTCCATGTGAAGTGTTTCTGCCTCTGTTTATTTAAGCTAAAATCTGTTGAAGCCGTAAAATCTCAATGAAGGTTCTGGTATGCTCAACGGCTTCACTGCAGCAGGCGTTTGTAAATCACTCTTGATCCAGCACCACCTGTAAATGGAAATGAAGACAAAAACTATGCAATCTAGTTGGTTAGCACAATTCAGATTCAAAAACTGGACTCATTTCATCACTTGAAACTACAACACACTCAACAAGAATATTTGGCTTTCAGATGCAGCCACACAAAGCTCACAAAAAATCAGTCTCTCTTAAAGCTTAAAGCACTCAAAATGGAAAGATTTGGAAGGAAATTCTCCCTTGGCAGTACACAGCTGGAGAGTATTCCAGACCACCACCACCTAAAATGCTACCAAGCACACAAACCTCCTTTCAAATTCCAGAGATCCAGAGTGTACAAACTTCTCAATTTTAGACAAGGCTATGCTAAGGCAAAGTAATGGACAAAACAGGACAGCCACCAACAATGTAAGCACCAGATAATGAAACTAACAGCACAACAGAGAACTGACTCAAGATCAACTCTAGATCAGATTATGAAAGCAACAAAAGCTCAATTATGAACAGCAGATCAGAGTTTACACGACACTGAGACAAAACCAGAGTTATCAACCAAGACAAGCAAGAAACAAAGCTTTTGATCAAAGTAAGCACAACAAATAGAACCTATGGAATAGAACTAGAAACAGATTAAAAACACAAAAAAATCACAGCAAGTTGAATCAGACATGACCAAACAGATTTGCAACTGAAATAGAATAATGCATTGCCAATTACTCTAAAATGTTCACTCCAATCCAATTATATGATGAACTAGAAAAAGGAGAGAAACATTAAGAGTGAAACTGTGTTGTGAATTGCACTTGCCACTTGACTCTTTATGTGGTTCAATCAATACTTCTTCTCTAATTGCTTTTTCTTTTTTCAAATCACAAGAAACTCATGCTTTTATACTTTCACTTTCTTTTGCTACAATTCACAACATATAATTTGACTCTATTTCAATTCAACATCACAAGATATGAGTCATGATAGAAACAAATGATTCAACTCAAAAAAATTATCCAAAGGAAAACAAGAGGCTAATCACTCTCAGCCACAGTTATATTTTCAAATACCACTGGTTTAGGCTTCCTTGAGTGACCAAAAATTTATTCTCAATTGCAGAATTGATAACAAAGTGAAAACAGTGAATGCACATTATGGATCACAAACTCAGAAGTTCAAACTAAGTTCAATCACTGTTGTAAACAGTTTTAATGCAATTCTGCAGATTCATATACCTCAATAGATGCCAATGAAACGAAGACAACACTGGAAAAATATTTGAATCAGAACTTGGCAAAGAATTTAAAACCAAATATGAATGACTCACAGACTCTTCAAAGAAAAACCAGTTCGGTGTAGCTGGCCAAATCACAAATCTGTTGATTAATCAATGTGCAACCGAGCTAGGCTGAGCCTTTCATTGCTCACTTGATATGCACTTGTTATTGATTAGGCAGAAACCAAGCAAAGCTATCATTAAACAGATTCAAAAACATGAGATTCATTATCTCTACCACTGAAATCTGCCACCAAGCTCATTTATCTAATTGTCATAGCTTATATATGGTGAACATAACTTACTCAGTGCAGGCAACTCAAATGAATCACAAAACACAAACATCAGCTAGTTAAACTCGAATTTAATTGACAACTAAAACAATGTAACATGACATAGACAAAACAGAAATGGATTTAGAAATTAAAAGACTCAAACAAAGAAGATTCACCGAATTAAAATGAACTAAGACTCAAAGTAATGACTCCAGGCACAGAACAAATCAGAACACTCAAGACAATGAAGGAAAATAATGAACACCTCAGAAATGAAAAGAAACAACACAAAATACTCAGAATCAAAATCAAACCGATACATAACTAGAAACAAAAACAGAGACGCGAATCAAACGCAAGAACTGAAGAATCGAAACAACTCAATAATGGAAGAAAACTCAGAACAGAGACGAACCGAGATACTTACCTTCGAAGCGTGTTCGACCTTGCTCTGAATACCACTTGATGGACGAACACCCGAGGAGAGGCCGACGACGCGACGCGGACTCCTTCGAAGCTTCCTCCAGAGATGAACGCAGCGGAAAAATGATAGAAAACACGAGAAAACCCTAAATAATGGATAAACCCTAAATCAAACGATGGAAACACTAATCAGACATGAAGAAACCCTAAAATGGTGAGGAGACTCAATATAAACCGATTAATCGGTTCAAACGACTGATTGAACGGTGGAAACGAAAGATGAAGGAGGAAATAAGGTTTCAATCGGTGGAAATCAAAAGAAATGGTGGAAGAAGATGGATCTATGAGGAGAAAGAAGATTACCGTGATGGAAGTAATGGAGCTTGACGAAGAGAGCTCTCGAGAGAGAATGAGATGTTCAGGAATGAGTAAGGGATGCACGAGAATGAAATGCACAAAGAAGTGGAGCGTGTCTGATGCGCGAGAGAGAAATGGATTTGTGTAGAAGCGACGTCGTGGAGGAAAAAGAAATGTTTGGAGCACAGTGGAAATTGAAGGACAATGAGAATGAAGGCAGTGTGCAAGGAAGGTGGCTAGAGGGAGTCTTTGGACTCTCTAGTCTATGACTTTCAAGAGAGAATTGTTTCTGATTCAGAAAACTCAATTCTCATTAATCTCAAAAGTGACAATACAATAGAGGAGCTAGGTATTTATAGTAACCCATGCTCCTTAAGAGCTAAACTATAAAAAGTAAAAATACAAAAAGAGGACTACGTCAAGTACGATTCCATCAGAAAGTGTAATTTTATCACCATCCAATATACATTTAAGTTCAAAAAATGACTTAAATTTTAATTATTTTTAGTTTAATCTTTTTTTTTTGAGATTTCTTTTTAAAATACTTTTAAACATGGAAGAGAACTTGTTTCCTTTTCATAATTTTTTGAAAATATTTTTTAATTGGTTTAATGTCTCCGTAGGTCCCTATATTGGTCATGAATTTCAAATAGGTCCTCTTCATTTTCGGCGTATCAATTGAGTCCTTGTTTTTGTAAAATTGAATCAATTACAGACCTGCCGTTAAATTGGACAAACGGCCGTTACAGTATTGGTTACGTGGCATGGTTGAGTGCAGTTACTAATCAGACGTGGCATCTCTTCATCTTCATCCACATATCACCTCCAATACCCGTGATTTCCCTTCCATCGTTCCCATCCACATATCACCTCCAGTATCATCTCTTCATCCTTATCCCTTATGCACAGCCAACATCACAATCATCAACCAGCATCCAGTTCAGCCTCATCCATCAACCAAATTTCCCTATCACTCCCAGCTCCTCACCTCCAGCAACAGTCATTATCCATCCGCCAACCACCAAGAATTCCAGGGAACCAAACCATATACTGGGACTAGGCCATCAAGCTTCTTTTCATCTCCAATCACCACCAAAGGAGTTGAATCTTTGAACAGGAAACACACGCACACTACAGAAACCTACCATTTCCAACAACCCAAGCACAAAAAAAAAATAGATAAAGGCGAATGGGAGAGCCCATCGGCGGCGGCTTCCAAGGCTAACGGCATCGCGGTTGGGACCGGATCCGGTGGTATTTGGGGTTAGCCGGCGACGCAAGAGGTGGTGGCACGGGTGGCTGGGTCGCGATGGTGAGCGGCGGCCAGTTTGGCAAACGCGACGCAGAGGCAGATTGACGGTGGTCGGTCTGGCAGAGGTGGCAGTGTGCGGAGATGACACCCCTCGTCGGGTTTTCTTAGCTGGGAGAAGAAAGATTTGATTGTGTTTGTGTGAGATGGAAGAATCAAGAGAAGGGAAATGAACCCTAATGCGCTGAAGAGATGCCACGTCTGATTACTAACTGCACTCAACCATGTCACGTAACCAATACTGTAACGGCCGTTTGTCCAATTTAACGGCAGGCCTGTAATTGATTCAATTTTACAAAAACAAGGACTCAATTGATACGCCGAAAATGAAGAGGACTTATTTGAAATTCATGACCAAAATAGGAACCTACGGAGACATTAAACCTTTTTAATTTTATCGACTTTATTGGTTCTTATGAAATATTATTTGGTATTTTATATTTAAATGCATGCACTTGAAAATAAAAACAAGAAAACGAGGAAACGAGATCAGCCCATTAGAGATATATTCAGCCAACAATAAAAGAAAATAACTGGAAATGGATTTGTGAGCAGAAGCCTATTGGTGATCTTTTGTTATAGTTGAGTAAAAAGGAGTTTCTTTATGGGGTTAGTACTAAGGTTAGAGGTAGAAGGTTTTGGGAAGCTTAAAGTAGGTGAGTGGGAAAACCTGCGTTTGGACTCATTAATTTTGGATTCAACAAGTTCTGACATGCCTAAAGCTTACCACATATATTCAGTTTGTATAATGGCTAATTCATCTCAAATTTTAACAGTGATGTCAGAGATAAAGTAATTTAGGATCATCTTCAAAGTAAATCTAGTTAATTATATGCACTTTTCTCTCTACTATTATAACATAAAAGAAAATAAAAATATAATAATACTTTGACAATATTTTAACATAATTTACGTGTTATTTTAAGATTAGTTCATGTTAATATTTATGATTATTATTATTAATATTAAAATAATTTTAAACCAATCATAAAATAAAATATAAATGAAATTAAAATATTATCAAAAAAAATATTTCTCAAAAAATATTGTTATCTTAACAAGAAAATAAAACATTTAACACCATCAAAACTACCAGCATGTGTCGGTCATCATGCACGGTCCACGAAAAAAAAGATCATCTAAAAACTCTTCCTAGAGCATTAAACCTCGACACATAAATCATATATTTTACTTCACATTTATAGACGACAAAAAATCAAAAAGAAAATTAAGAAGAAAAAAGTAAGAAAGTTTATTTATCGAATCAAATTTGGTTTATTTAATATAATTAAGCCACAACTTTCATTTTTTTAATGACAAATAATTCGGGTTTCTCCTATAGAAAATGTGATATTTTACTAATTTAAATATTTAAGTCACCGTGTTTGTCTTCATCAATAATGATCAATTTACAATTTTTTTATAAAAATAAGGTATAACTACTAACTCTAATAAGTTACTATTAAAAAACTGGGTTTCATCAACCTTTCTTTTTTAAGTGTAAAAATGTTTAAAATAAATGCTTTACATCAATATAGTTTTAAAGTATCTCAAAATAACATAAATGTATAACGATTAATATATTATTGTGGATTAAACAAAATAATTAGATTAAGAATACTTATATATTTAAAACTAGACGGATTTCAAAATTTAAAGAACATTTCTACAAATACTAACATATTAGCTATCAACAACCTCTTCACATACACAGCAAAAATGAAACTATGGTATTTTTATTTTTTGGCACCTAAAATGATTAGAGAGATCTTCTGATGAAATTTGTTCATTAATAAAATGAGTAAATATTTTGTACTAATATAAAAATGATTAACTTTTGATGTTGAATTGATATTTGTATCATATGGTATGTCACTCCTGTGTACAATACTTTTTGCCTTAAAACTAAGCATCACTCAAGTCGTCTATTCTAGTCATCATTTTAAGTTGTCCACTCATGCTGTCTTTTTAGGTCATCTACTCAAATCGTCCTTCCAGGTCGTTCACTAAGGTCATCCTCCTAGACTGTCATCCACGCAGGCCTAGATTGTGCCTAGTATGACCTTAAAGTATGGTCATATTATTAGTGGTAGTGACTCATTAAGTTCCTAATACAGATTAAGATATGATTTAGTAAAAGGTAAGGGGTTCATCACAACTATTATAAATAAATATCTCAAATATAATTTTAGTATCATTATGCACATTATAAGTACCACTTATTGTGTTAACCGGTAAGTTATATTAATGACTTGAACTTCTCATCCACACAACTTCAACAAGAAAAAGGAAGAATGAATAATGATGAAAGACCACTAAAAAATTCATCCAACCTTCATAATAACATTAACCTCATACCTAAAACAATATTATATATGTTGTTAACATATGTTTAATATATTAATATACTATCTTATCATGTTTAATAGTTTTATAATTTTAAAAAATTAACATTTAAAAGAGTTTAAATACTTTTTTTTATTCTTTTAAATAATTGTAAATCCAAAATTTTCTCTTATTAGCGTGACGAAGCTGCGGTTGACACAGTTAGATCAAAATAATATACTTAAATAATTAAATAAGTGTTTGTTATACCTATTTATTTTTTAAAAGAAATATTTTAACAAGTTATAGCTTTAAATATATTTAATCAACCCCAAAACCATAGTTTATTGTGATAGATGCTCTTGGTACACGATTAGATAATTAGAGATTCTCTTGGTACATTTCTTTTAGTTATAAAATAGTAAGAACAACGATCGTGTAAAACAAAACCAGTTTTCAAACTAATGATTCGGCATGTCCTGGGACCACTTTCTTTGATGTCTATATAAATTAAGAGAACTCATCTCATTGACATCCACCTACTCGTCCTTTTTGTCTTTCTTTCATCAATCATACGTAACAAGTAAAAAAATTTGTTACAACCATATATATAGTATATAAAAAATTACACTACTTTTAATATAAAATTCTAGAATAATATTGCATAGTGTTTAACTTTTTCAGTAGTCCTTAAACTCAAACCTATATTTGGAACTAGACATCCTTAAAACAACATCATAAAAATTCCCATTTTCCCAGAAATAAAAGGAATTCTTTGAACGAAATTTACTGAGGAACAAGGATTGAAGAAGAAGCAAGGTCCAAAATAATGATGAAGAATAAAAGGGAAAGATGCAGTATGAGAAAGCAACACAACACATTGGTCACACTTTCATATGATGGCGCCTAAGTTGGGGGATGCTCTGGTCCCCTCACCGACAGCATTATTAAATCATTCATCTTTATTCATTAATTTTTACAAAATACAGCATATAGAAAAAACTCAAATAACCAAACGAAGAAGGACCCAGAATAATCTTAATATGCAACAAGATCGTATACCCGTGTACCAAATAATTAAAAAAATTATATTTATAATACAGATATTAGAAAAAGAAATGGGTGAATCTTCTTCTATCCTGACACAAGTTAAATGACATATTTCTTTAGGAAAGCCCCACGAAGAGAAAAAGAAGGAAAGATTTGAAGTATGTCATTGCTTTGTCTTGTTCAACCTTGATCCAATCATCTTGTGCTCAAATTTCTTGATTACCCCAGCAATGTCCCTCAATGTGGTGTCCAACACATAAGGGATCTTTTCATTTGTGACTTGTGTCGTGTTTACCAGTATTTTACATGATTCTCTTCTTTCTGATATCGTTCCATGATAGTGGAAGTACATGATTCTACCTTCAGTTTTGTGTGTTGTTTTTCCTGATAGATCCTGTGACATGTGCACCCCTGTTGCATACAGGTTGCGTGGTTGCACTGCATATTTTCGATCTCTACGAATGCCTGTGATTGAATCTCTATACACAAGCTTCTCAAAACCCCATTTCCTGTTAAGTTCATATCACACCATGTCAAACACCACATATTACACAATCATGATTAAGGCCACGTTTTGGTAATAAACAGTGTTGATAAGTTCAATTAGACGACATCCTATATAAAGCAGAAATCATACTCTAGAACATGGTTCAAACAAGCCCCACTATTCCACCTGTCCTGTTACACTAAAGAGAACAGAATCAATGCTAAAGGGATGGGCAAATGTTTCCAAACGCATCCAGGCCACAATAATGCAACTCCTATCCTCCATCCACATAACAAATAAACAGTGTCCAACCACTCAATATCCTCTATGATTACGAGAATCAAAACAAAAGAAGAAAGGACAATCACATCAAATCGATGCCTCAGGTGAACAGCAAAAGTCAAATTCATAGTTAGCAAAACTTATTGATCCACCCAATTCAGTCTCCCAATTGTTTGAGCCATATCAGTAACCAGCTACTTTGTATGAAAAATACGCAAAGATTCACTAAATGATTGAACTTTTATAAAAGTTAAGTTAATTTTGACTTACGGGACAACTCAATTCATTTTACCATTTTTTTTTTCTTCTCCTGTGTTGCGTACAAGTTTATCAAGCAAGACTGAAGTGTTTAAGTTAATAGAAGCAAAAGGAAGAAAGAAAATTGTGAATGATGGCATGCAAAAGGGTACCTGTGAGTTTTTCCGTAATCCTGAGAGAGGCAAATCTTGCCGCTCATGGGCATCTGTTCAATGGTGAACTGATCGTATTCTGAGAGCGAGTCGAGGACTGTCTTGATAGTACTCTTAGGTGGAACATAAATGTACTCATCGACATCGAAAAAGAACATCCACTTGGCCATGAACTTGTACCTATGCAAGCAATCATTCACCACCATGAACTGGTTATGATAATACCCATCAAACCTCTCTTGGTCCCTAATATCCTGCACCGTCACATAACCCAGTTCCATCCACGGCTTCAGCACCTCCAGCACGTCCTCGTGCACCCCACCAGCATCATGAATAACAAAATGCGACCTTGGCCCAAAAAACTTCACGTGGTAAGCAATCCACTCCCTCACCCTCTGAGGGTTCAAGTTCCCGTAGAGAGAAGAGCCACAGTAGAAGTAGTCGTACTTAGGCTTTGACAAAAAGAGTGAAGCATTAAAACTCCCTGGCGCTTCTTCCAGAACCTCTATTGTGTCAGTGACATTGAAGTTGGCGTCACCAGCTCCCGAGGTGGAAGCATGGAGCACCAACTTGCCACCAGTGTTGGCGGCATTGATGGTTGTGCCATTGAAGGTGCAGTTAACAACCACTACGGTGTAGACATGACCATAGCCCCAGTCAGGGAGGTACTTTAAACCCTTCGTGGAGATGGGTTTTGGAGAAGAGGTGGTGTTTTGCCGTGGGATCCACTCACACTCGTAGGTGGGTTTTCCATAAACATGAAGTGGCTTGGAAGAAAGGCCAACGATGGCGAAGGTGTTGAGTCCTCCTCGGTATCCTCCCATGGTGATGAAGTTGTAGGCTGCGGAGCCATAAGTGTTGAAGACACGCTTAATGGTGGCGTTGGGAAGGAGAGCGGTGGAAGAGGGTGGTGGAGGGGGTGTGGGAAGTGGTGGTGGGGGTGAAGAAAGTGGTGTAGAGGGTGGTGGGGATTGTAGGGAGACCCTTGAGATGCAGAGGCGGAGATCGGAGGATGAGATGGTGAAACGTGAAGGGAGGAACTGAAGGAGAGTGGCGACGCCGCAAAGGAGAAGGACGGTTGTGAGAAGCAGCTTCAGTTCTGCAGCGTAGTTCACTAGTGACCCAACAAAGAAGAGTTTTTTCTCTCTCTCTTTGCTTGTCATTGCCATTGCCATTGTGTGTTATGTTATGCACGTGCTCTCTCTCTCTCTCTCTCTCTCTCTCTCTCTCGAACAAGAGAGAGAAGAGAAGATGGGTTCTGATGAAGGGAAGAAAGTTTTGTGTTGGTTTTGGTTTTGGGTTGGGTGTGTGTTGTCTTATACAATGAGAATCTTGTTTGGTTTCAAGATTTAGGTGCAGAGAGTTGAGAAGTTAGAATTGAAATTGAATCTGATTTGGTATAGAAAATAAAATGATGTGATAGGTGATGATTGAGGGTTGTATGGGAACTGAAACTACGCCCTTCATCTAACTTGATTTATGCGGAAGAACAGAAAGATGGAGTGGAGATTAACTAGGAATGAATTTGACGATGTAAAATACAGAGGAAAAGGAAATTAAGCTACGTAAAATCAATTAAAACTAATAATATATTGAACTTTTTTTTAACAAAATAATCTTTTTACAACTGGTCTCTCTCAAAGAATTGTATTAATTGCTTGTTGGTTGATCATACTAAACAATCATTGTTGCACTAGGCCAAGTGCAATAAGTTAAGAAAAATAACACTAACAACAATATATTAAGTTGTGTGTAACCGGTTGCATCAACCCCCACCTCATAAGTACGTACCGAAGTGAAAAAAAAGGGTCATGACAAAGAGAGAAAGAAAAAGAAAAGTAATTCCTTTGTTGAAAGTAAAACAAATTTAGTCCTTTTGTTTTTCTAACGAGAGACTACTCATGCTTGTTATACTTGTAGGCTTTCAACCTATTTTACCCTAAAAACGGGACTTTTGGAGTAATACAAGGTGAGGAAGAAAAAACATTGAAACAGGTCAGTCTTATTTATGAAGATATAAAATGGGTTTAATTTGAAAAAGGTTTACTATGAAGAACAATATTTTTTCAATTTAAAGTTAACAATTGGATACTATATTAATTCTAATGAAAGTGAACAATATATTGGATACGATATTAATTATAATGATATTATTTCAATGAATTTGAAATAAGAGTATATTGGTGGGTGACCTAACAATATTATTTTATTAGATATGAGATCAAAATATTAGTATTGTTTGTGAAAATGAAAATGAGATTTTAAACATAATTTTTTTTATTTTATATAAAAATTGAAACCTTCGTTTTCTTAACCTCGGTTTAAGAGGTTTGTTCCAGTATATCTAATCATGTAGCATGCTTAGAAGTTAGATAAAGCAACAATTTAAATACATATTTTTTCTTCAATCTTAAAATGTATTTTTAAGACAAAATTATGATAAAAGTCTGAGTTTCAAAATGAGCAATACATACGGTGATTAATCTTAATCCCGTTATCTACGTTACAAAAACTCTTGAAATTATCGACGAAATTTTATCAAAAGAAATAAATATGTCATTAAATTTAAATTACTTACGAATTTTATATCTATGATAATACATATTTAATTTACCAACAAATTTGTTTGTCAGTAAAATATCCAAATACTTATAAATTCTAAAATGTGTTAGTAAAATATGTTGATAGTTTAAAATGCTTATTACTAACGATAAATCCATTAGTAAAAATATGACAAATTTTCCAGCCAAACCTATATCTAGATACATGAAAAGAGTCCAAGTCTATTCATCTTCATCTCCTCTTCACACCCAAACCCATGGTCTAACAACAAAGAAACGCTAAGGAGGCAAGTGTTAACTCAAAGAGCAATATTGTTCCTCGGTGAAGAAAGTGTCTCTCCCACCCTCCGTCTATAAAGCACTCATCCATTACGTTGTCGCCTCTAACGTCTCTACCAAGCCTATGTCCTCTGCAAAGCTCACCACCCTCTCAAAAGCCCTCATCTTTATGTTATGCCCGCACATTCAAAGCCTCTGGTCTCTCCTACAAGTCCCTCCTCTGAGCAGTACTCAACAACTAGGGGCGCATTATCTTCCTTTATGAGAATGAATACGCCATCTCTAAGTTTGAGCAATCCTCTCCTAGTATTGAAGCCTACGACATCCATCTCACCACCAAAGTCTCTAACTTCTCCAAACTTCTCTCATAGGCTCGTGTCGAGTCCCAACCTAACTATCGGCCCATCTAGGACCTCTTGTTCTCAGAATGCAAGCTCGCCATCAACAATCCTCATTAACATTCATCACCAACCCGAAGTGTGAAGGTCAACAAGACCCACATCTTTTTCCATGATTTTGGGAGAGAGGTGGAGAGGGTTTTCAACAACGAATTTCTTGGCCAAGTTGTTGTCATTGACGAGTTGGATGAGCTTCTGAGTTGGTCGAGATTATGAAGGACAACCACAAGTTCAAGGTTTCCCTTAAGATTAAGGACTTAGAGCTAGCGCAAGGCATGGAAAGAATAAAAAACTTGGAGGCAGAGTTAGCCTTGCTAAAGAAATTCCTAAAGGATGTATGAATGATGAATATGAAAATTGGTGGAAGAAGAGAAATGGGGAAAGAAGAAAAAGATGAACCAGATCGTAGTATTTATCGACGGATTTTTTCTTCGATAATTATTGACAAATTTTTCCTTTGTTCATTATCGACAAATATCAATTTTTGTCATCAAATGTTACCAATTGCACTTTTACCGACAAATTTTGGTCTGTCAGAATTTCATTATAAAAAGTTAATTACCATAGACTTTTATGTTTTCAATGGATTTTGGTGGTCGGTAATACATCTTTTTGTATTAATGGTCATGAGGTTGAGATACTAGCATTGTCACTAAGAATGAAAACGAGGTTCCAAACACAAAACCCTTGTTCCCTTGGCCCTCGACTAAGGGGTTTGTTCTAATAAGTTCCACTTGCTTAGAAGTCGAGAATGATATGATCTTAAGGAATCTTTTAAGCTTTCTTTACAGATTTCATCTTTTAATTAAATATAGAAAATAAAGATTCATATAATAGAAATTAAATGTAATAATGTAGAATTAAGATGGTTTTTCCTAATTCATTCTCCAGAATGATGTACTTTGTAATATAATTAGATAGATATTAATTTAAGAGAGAATGTTATTTCTTTTTGAGAACCTTTTCAAGTCCTCAATTATAAGAACCCAATTTTGATGATCTTATTGGGTAACTTGTGACAATTATTTCCTAACTTATCATTCATTTTTTTTCATTTGTCTTGAGTGTAGGTCAATATCCTTCCCCAAATTGAATATCAGAATGGTCCTTCCTCTTGGTTTTCATAAGAGACCAAGGACAATTTAAATGCACTTTCCTCTTCAACCTTTTGAGATGTCTTTTAAAAACAAAATCATGATGGAACTTTATGCTTCGAAGCGAACAATATCTTAGATGTGATAATTAATTATAATGAAGTTATCTCAATGAACTAGTGGTTGAAACACTAGTGTCATCTATGGAGATAAAAATGGGGTTCCAAACACAAACTCTTGTTTTACGAGGGAATTGAAACCTTGTTCCCTTAGCCCTCAACTAGGGGGTTTGTTCTAATATGTCTAATTGTCACACATTGTTTAGAAGTCGATATCAAGGTTAATCTAATACTTTTTTTCTTTCTTAACCTTTTGAGGTGTCTTTTAAGGAAAAAATCCTGATAAAATTTTGAGCTTCAAAACAGACAATACCTTAGATGTGGTGATTAATTATGACAATGTTATCTTAAGGAACTTGAGATTGAAACATTGTTGTTGTCTATGAAAACAAAAAACACAAACCGTTATTTTTCAAGGGAATTGAAACACTTATTCTCTTAGCTCCCAACTAGGAGTATTGAAAAGTAGTTCCAAATATGAACCATTTTTCTCTTATACCTCAACTAAGGAGCTTGTTTTATACATTCAATAGTCTCACATTGTTTAGGAGTTAAGGTCAAGGACAATTTAAATACAAATATCTCCAAATCCCTAAGAGACCTTTAAAGAGCTAAATTGTAACATAGTTTCAACCTCCAAAATAGACAATATATCTTAAATGTGGTGATTTATCATCACACTTAATAACCACATCATTTAGAAATTGAGATCAAGAAAAATTTAATTACATTTTTATTCTTTAACCTTTATAAGAAGCTCCTAGAAACAAAATCGTAATAAAACTTTGAACTCGAAAGTAAAAAATATATTAAATATAGTTATTGACTCTAACAAAATTATCCCAACAAATTTATAATCAAAACATTAACTATATTAATAAAAACAAAAACAAAAACGAGATTCCAGACTTATTAACGTTTATTGTATGAAAAAAACGAAATTACAAATATAAGTCCTGAATCTCCAAAACTATTGAAATTATCGTTTTTTTAGTCCTCAAAAAAGTCAAAATATTGATAATTTACCATAAAACTATTATATCACAAAGTTGATACCGTTTGAATTTCAAAAAGCCAACTTTCATATATTTACTTATTTAAAACTTTTTTATTCATTAATCCGAATTGTATCATGAACTCATCAAAGTATTAAAATGTTAACTCCTTAAACAAATAAGCCTAAATTGATTTATTATAATCTCAAATTTTTACCAATTATACTTAATCAAATAGCATTACAGAACATGAGTTTTTAAAGACACTTAAATAAAATCAATATATTCCTAACATTAATTCCAATTAAATGTTATTGCCAATATTATAGGATTAGAATATTGTTTTATGTTCACCATATCCAAATAAGAAAATACAAAATAATACAAGCATTAAACATAAAAAAAAAACAATAAAATTGAGAAAATTCAAAATTCAAAATTATGTGTTTACATGAATTTGAATTTAATTACAATAAATTATAACAAAAACGAAAATCAAATACTCGTGTTCTCACTAGAGAACAATTTCTTATAATTGAAAGTTTATTTATGGTAATGCTTTAAAATATGTTTTCTATACCTCGCTTAGATATTTTAAAATATTTTCTATCCACCAAAAATATTTATAAAACCTCTCTCGTCTTAATATAAAGCAAAAATAATATATATATATATATATATATATATATATATATATATATATATATTATAAAAGATTCTCATTATCATAAGTCTATTTGAGTTAATATTGTACATAGTTTTAAGTAAGGTTAATAGGATTTTATATAATTGAACAAACACTTAAATAGGTTTTTAATCCTTAAACTATACTATTTTAATTTTTGTCTATCTCCAAAACTTCTATCCATTTTTGTCTATCTCTTTTTAAAAAGTGTTATATTTAGTTCTTTGTGACTTACGATTAAATATGACATTTTTCTAAAAAAAATAAATAAAAAGAGATCAAAATTTTGGAAAAAAACGAAAATTAAAATCGCATAATAATAATATCAAAACATATTTAATTCTTAAATAAAAATTACGCTTTAAACCTAAATTGTTATTTATTTCTTCTCATCATATAATACTCGCTTAAGACTAAAATATTTCACTGTAATCAAATTTTCTTATGTTACCAAATCAAATTATCTTTCCTAACTAAATCTTAAATGTTTTTCTTAGACGTTGAAAGCATTTTTCTTACACTTTCAACAAACCACCACAATTACTATATTTTTTAAGATAAAAAATAATATAAAAAGATAAACATTAAAAGTAAAAAAAGCTTATTACATACGTTCAATAATCATTTTCTGAAACATGATTATCATGCTGTGATTCTCCCAAGCATCAAGTGTGAGGACTAACAACAAACTCAAGAAAAAATTGCATACCCTCTGTAGTATTCAAATATCTATACTAGAGAATATTTAATGTTTGTTCGTCCAATAGTGTGAAGAGAGTCTTGGGAGAATATTTATAAAGAAATATTTAAACTATAACTTGAAGATCCCATTGTCAGAATTCAGGTCATACAAACGGTAGCCCTTAAAACATAATTGTCTTCAGGTAAATTAGTTAAAATCAGTTCTTTGTAAAAAATTGCTCGAGAGTTTATATCTTTCTTTTTTAATTTTTAGTTTTATCTTTCTATTGTATCTTAAAAATGCATTAATTTTAATATATTAAAAAATTAATATATATTAAAATATCAAAAATTAGTATAAATCAGTATTCTGAAAGCTCAAAAAAATAACAATACCAAAAGAGAGAATCCAAATTTACACAAATCTATATAAACCTTTTCCATCCCACGTTTAATTATTTCGTTTTATAAAAGTGTTTTTCCAATACAGTATTTTCCTACGTGATATTTACCAAAAGTTTTAAAAGCACAATCCCGACCCCTTTTTGTTGGTTTTTACACTAAGAAAAAGTAGCTCAATAAAAGCTACACACTTGGGTACCGGAACAAAAACAAAAATAAATTAGCTATAGAAATGTTATACAATCGTCAAAAACATTCAACGTGTAAACAAAATTATTGATTTTATCAAATAACAATTGTGGAAATTCAAATTTCGTCCACGTTACTAACATGTGCCATTACGCAGTAATGTTTAAAACTACAACTTACCCAACACGCAGTACAAACACATAATCAGCCGAATCTCCCAGTTAACTCTCAATTAGTATAAACAGAACCCTCTTGATCTAATATGCATTGTGCAGCAGCAATTCACGGGCAAAATTAAAGATTTGAAGTCTTAAATTACATTGTTAAAAATATGGGGGTATCAAGAGCCAGTTACCACTTGGCACTTCAACAGATTGTCTACGATAACAATTTCCTGACAGACGTTTCATCCCTATCTTCCTGCAGGTACTAATCACATTGCCAATATATCCCCCTACGATGACAAAAAGCCAAGTGTCCTCCAGATTGCAATCTGCAAATCAGTAAGGTAACATATCTCAGTGTTGAAACACCTGAAATGTTCTTATTTGGTCCGTCTTCTTCTGTCTCTGTCCCTATCCCTGCTTCTATCCTTATCATGATCGTCCCTCTCTCTGCTTCCACTCTTTTCCCGGTGTCGGTCCTTTCCTCTTTCAATATCAAAATCATAACTTCTTTCCTTTTGTCTGTCTCGATCCCTTTCTAAATCATGTTCCCTGTCCTTGTCTTTTCCAGATAATTTTGGTTGTGGACTATCACTTGGACTTCGGCTTCGGTGCCGTTTCCTTGAGACATCATGCCTATCCCTCTTCTCTGTAGTTCTTCCTGCTATTTAAATTTTTACATCATTTGAAAGCTTGATGCAGAATAACAAGGAGAATAACACAAAGATGTGATTTTTCTCATTTTAACGACATTTAAAGAAATTAGTAGAATGCATGGGAAAGGTGAAAGGGTTACAGGAAGGAATTAAAAACAGAAACGAATGAAAGCATGCATATGACAACGGTTATGACTAGATACATTATGCACTTTTTACTCCAAGCATTTGATTTCTTCATTTTTGTTTCCTACCAAAAAAATTCCAGACATCTGCTTAACAATTCTGTTTTCTCTTTCTTTCATCGGGTGGAGATCAGGAATAGGGAGCCAGGTAGCACCGAAGACATTAAATGTAATAAAAACAGATCAGGTCGATCGTCCTCATTTAAAATGCAAATAGACTTCATTGTATAATTTACTATCCTGCTTTATTATTAACACTTTCTGAAACATAACATGAAAATTTTATTCAATGGCCCAGAAGAAAATGAAAATGATAGACACCATAAATTGAATAATTGTTATCAAATCATACTCTAAGAACAAATCCCTCATAAAGCCACTCAAAAAGTACCATCTCAAATAGGATCACATGCAACTACAGTTAGGTTACCATCACTGAGGTTCAGTAGCGAATAAATAAAAATCCAAACTTAAAACTTAGCGTAGAATGTGATTCATACTTGAGCAGATGACTGTCAAATTATTGAATTTTCTAGACAATTGTTGAGTAATTACAATGTAATAATTCATCTAAACCAATGTGCAAGTCATTCAGATGAAAAATCAATTCCTTCTGTACAACATTCAAAAGAAAATGACAAATAGAAAGAACTTACTATTACTTTTACCATCTTCACCAGAATCTGATAATCCATATTCTGCTTGCAGCCGTTTACGATGTGACTCCACTTTCTTGTCAATTTCCTCCAAATTTTTAATTCCCCTTTCTTCAAGAGATTCACGGTATTCAATTAAAGCAACCTCCAAGCGTCTTAGCTTTTGCCTGTCCATGGTAAGCTCCATAAGCAGACATATATAATATAAAAACCTTACAGGTTGTACACTCCCCATCCCAAAAAACGATAATGATTTTCAATAGCTTTTGGGGATAGAAAATTATAACCACGATCAAATATGAAAGAAAACACAGATAGAACAGTCAAATGTCAGTAAATGCAAGCTGAACAAAAAAGGCATTATCGGTCTTCAGTTCCATAGGCAATCTTACTGAAAGAATGAAAGTGAGAAATTAAGGCAAAATATATTACAACCTCTGCTCTTCATTCATTCCACTGTCAGCATGAGCTGGAAAACTTGTACCAGCTGCAGACTCTGATTCATCAGCTTTAATAAGACCATCATCCACATTATCACTACCAGAAGATGAGTAACTTAAGCCGAGATTTTTTCCACCTCTCCTTTGTTCATCGTCACTCTCATCATCCTCCCGAGCCCATTTTGAGGCTGGCAGAACTGGATCACTCTTTTCCTTTTTTGTGAATGCCTTAAGTTCAGGTTGTTGAATAGGAAGTGTAGAAGCTAAAGATACAGAACTTCTACTCTGTGACGGCAAATCTTCATCCCCATAGTGGTTCCATGAAGAAAGTCCTGCTGTTTCAGGCTCTGCACTTGTTTCTTGCCGATTACTTGAATACTTCCCAGAACTCACTTGGTTGTGGGCATATTTCAGTTCATCATCTAGTTCATAACCTCTCTGCTTTTCTGCCTCTTCAAGACTTAACAACCGTGCAACCATCATTTCTCTACCACCAACAAGTGACAATCCATTGTGTCGGCATCGTCTTTCCAGCTCAGCAATAGGAAGACTCATTAGCTCCTTCATTGCAGCCCCTCGACCCATTGCCAATGCCGCATCTTGGTTGGTCTTGCCACCAACAACTATATCTTCAGAAGTGGTCTTCTGTTCAATCTCAGGTGCATCGCCACATATAGAATGGAATGGAATTACACCAGAGTTCCCAGGTCGAAGAAAAGTAGCTCTTAAGCCATTCACATAAGAATCTGAAAATAGAAACCAGTCTGCCCAAACTTGCAAAACTTTCAGCACACGTTCCTGGAACATTTCAGACAAAGATCACCGACCAGAAAAAGATAGAAAACTAAAATTATATCACAGCTATCTACTATTGTTCAGTCTACCTTTAGGGCTTCAGCTGTAATACGCCCCATTATGCTACGGTACAAGTCATTAAAACTCTCCATTATGTCCGGTAATGTTGCTTCAAACTTGGTGCGATATGCTGATGCATTTCTTACAGGAGCACTACTATTATGAAGAATATCAGAGACAAGCATAAGCCTTGCAATTTTAGTAGGAATGGGGGTTTCTTTAAGTGTCAAGGATTCAGTCAAGACTTCAACTATCTGCAGTTAAGATTTAAAAATCATCAAGGAAGCATTATCCCAATTATATAAAATGAAAGGATAATTGAATAGTAAATGATAGCAAGAGAGTGATAACAATAGACAATTCTGCATCTTTTCTGTCTATGAAATCAGTTAATTAGTTTTACTCATCATTTTAACTTAATTTTTATGGTAAATAGTACATACATTCCAATCTTATGCTAACTTAAAGGGACACGTGAGTTTATTGTAGCATAGGCTGAGTACAGTTTAGTAAAAATACTATATTCATATAGCTTTTCAGCAATTCTACAGCCAGAACCATCTCAACTATGGGTTTTTGGTAACAGTGCTTGGTTACTTATAAATAAATACTTTCCTGATAAAAAAATGAGCAGAGATCAATTCAAGATAAATTAGTATCTTTTGTTATGGTATAAAGTTGTGTGAATGGATTGATTATTTAGAGATGAGATAGCCCAGGTCAAAGTTCCCTCTCCATAAGGTTGTAGCCCAGTGCGAAGATTTGAAAGAGAGTTAGATTTACTAAAATGGAATAATAAATGCCATAAATGGATTGAGTAAGCAAGTGGGCTAAAATGGATTAGCTGAAGAAAATTTTACTGACTTTAAACCAGCCATTTCAATTATACTGAGGGTATTTCAATAGCCAATGAGCAGAAAAACAGTTCTACCTCCCCAGCTGCATCAGCATTATCTAAAGAAAACCCCATAGCCTCTTTTATCTGGCTCCTCTCTAGAGTTAAAGCACGCAGCATATCCTCAAATTCATCCCTCTGTGCATCAGTCAGTGTTCTTTCTGGCTCAACACGCTACAAAATTCAATCAAAGCACAGAAAGTTATAATGTGTAGATCAGGAGAGAGTGTTGTTGAGAAATTAAATTCAACCTAGTATAAAATACATCAATGAAAGTACCCTGCTTCTTCCTCCAGCATGTGTGGAACCAGACTCCTTTTCATGTTCTGGACTTTTTGACGTTGGTAATGAGGGAGGAATCCATCTGAAAAAAGAAAATTATCTTTGTCTAGGTTACACTTTATTACTAATGACCCATGCAATCCATTCACAACATCGGCAAAGAAAACAACCCACCAGTCTTTCTTTTCCAATTTGTTACAGTAATCAAAAACATAATACAAGGGAAAAATAATAATTAGAGTACCTTCCGCTACCCGTTATCATGATAAAAGGTTCAGTCCTCCATCTTTGAAGGGTATCACCCTGCATTACAGGCAAGCAACACATAATATGTCACCCTCCAAAACCTTACATCACTATTACGTCAAAGAAACTTTTTTCTTTTATGGATTCTTCAATGCCAATATATTGCCAGTACTCAAGCATTTTGTTTAGTCAAAACATTCCCAAAAAGGAAAATTCCACCCTCACAAACGAAATTGTTGTACCTGGGCAAATGAGTAGAGTCTCCAAACGTAGTAGGTATGTTCCTTTGAGCCTAGGACAAACAAGAAGTTGAAAAGAGGATTGCCACGACCCCTCTCCATGATAGCCTGTTCAAAAGAACATCCTCCATCCAGGACATACAAAGCCATTGTATCAATTACATGCCTTAAATGTTCATCCTCAGGAGGTGTAACCATTATATCAGGAACATTAGGAGTCAGAACCTACAATCAATTATAGCAGGAATATTAGGATCAAGAACCATTACATCAAAAACATTAGGATGTGAACCAATAAGTAACTCTACACCTAGTGCGCTTGTATCTTTTATATATATATTATATTACTACCATCTGTTTTTAGACAGAAGAAAAAGAAATATTTAGAAACATGAAAAAGTTGAGGGAAAAAAATACTAGAGGAGAAAAAGACAACAAAATAAAGCAAAAAAGGATAAAAGACAGAAAAATAAAGATAAAAAACCACGCAACACAGTTAGTCACATTAAAGATATAACAAAACCCCTAAATTGGAACACTAAAGAAGCTAAAAGGATTAAAATGCTACTCTATCCCAAATGAACTCAAGACTACCGGCCAGAGAAATTTTTGGCATTTCTAACCAACCATATACAAAAAAAATACCCAAGACTGTGCAACATCAAAGCTTTTTGGTGGTTCGTGTCTTGGAAACTTGGTTCCTGCTGCATGGTACTAAGAATATTTATCCACAGAGACACAAAAAACAAATGATACTTTATATGATAAACAGAAAGATATACATCCATGTTTCTGTTAAGTTTGTAGACAGAACTAGAGAAGATGAAATTTATTGTAAGAGATCAATTGAATAATAGCAAATAAGTGTTTCACCCAGGAGTTATCTTACAATACTACAGTTTCCAAAAAAGTAGATGCATTAAATTAGTGTTTCACATTCAATTATAATTTCGATAATGATTTCTGCTCGAATCACTGCATGACAGTACATATGTGACAAATATAGAGAATTTAAGACAATATAAAACTGAGAACTTACCAGCTCAGAATTCTGATTAGGCACGGATGTTAATGGTGGACCTGAAGGACCAGACAATATCACAGTACTACCCTGCAAATAAAAACAAGTAAAACATGTTGTTTATCCAACGAGAAGAGCAGTCTGGACAGTCAATAGGAAACTTGAATTCCCAAGATAGTCTTGACATTTTAATATGTTAAAGTCGAAATAAATCATCGAGATATTTATCCTTCCTAATATTTCATCATCTCATTTAGGTGCTAGAAAAGAGAGCAGATAGCATGGCAAGTTCATTTGGCTTGAGATTTTTAATTTTATTTTTGAGTGAGAAGGACACACAGATGAAGGAGGAGTGATCTAGATTAGGAATTATTGGACAATTGGAGTAGTAATGATGAAAAACAAATAAGCCCTTGGAAGTGGTTGCTTATTTTAAGTTAAATAATATTGAATAAACATAGAAGAGATAGACACAAGAAGAGGAAACTATATTATTGCATTACTGAGTATGGAAAGATTACAATGATGCTAAGCTTTCATTGTAGAAGAATTATAAATAAACATCCTCGTAGAATGATATAACCATGAGGTTACAGCAGTGTCAGTTTATAACAGCCTAACAGACAGCTGTCAAAACAATTAATGAAGTTAACATTTGTTTGTATTCTCTTATAACCACTTGAAAATGGTAATTGTTCTAAGAAATTCTTTATAGTAGGGTTTGTGGAGTCTTTATTTTTTAAAAACTGCCCTATAAAATAAATTTCATAAACTACTTTATATGGAGGAGTTGGGGGAGATGTCACAACACTAAGAAGATGGCAAATGATAGAAAATAGCTAACTTCCAAAACTGTTACAAAAACTATTCTCATAAAACAACATATTTTATTAGTTTTTGAAAATAGTTTCCAAATATAGATAATAGACCCTAACTCTTCTGTTTTTCAACAAGTTAACAATAATACCTCCTTACTCCTAATGGCCATATGCCCTGGTGGAGGTGCAGGTAGTGCTTGCGATGGTAGGGCAACAGACCTTCCCCATCCAATTTTCAATTCATATTCATAAACCACAACTCCTGCACAAACATTCATACTATGTCATGCATTAACATATTTTCTGAAGCATAAACTCAATGAATATACATGCTATACTACAAGAGTTTGTGTTCTGATTTCTGACAAATGTACCAGACCTTGCATCTCGTCTTTTGCTGCCTGTCCATCAGCCCTGTTCATGAAAGCTACAAAGCCACAGTTCCTTTGCCGCCTTCGCTCCTCCTCTGTCCTTGGCCACATAATCTTCACACTAGCAATAGGTCCAAATCTTCCAAAAGTACGGAGAAGAAAATTTTCATCAACCTACAATCATTAAACTGCCAAGATAAGACTAACAGGTACTTAATTCTCAAAGAAAAACAAAGGCCAGTTATTGAGGGGACCCCAAACCTTGGGTGAGAGATTTCCAACATAAAGATTTGTAGTCTGAGGATCACCATCATCAAATGATCCCGGAAGTTTTCCACTAGGGTCAAAGTCATCAGGCAGCTCATCAAAGCGGCTGGGCTGCTTTAAGAGGAAAAACTATAAGTACAACGGCCTAAAATTTAGTGAATGTGAGAAAACTATAAGTACAACGGCTTAACAGCATCACTCACAGCAGAATGTTCTGCATTACGACCGTCACGCCAATGCTCACGTTCTTGATTTCGCCTCTCCCTCATCTCTTGCTCATGCTTTAGCTCCTCCATAAAATGATCAATATTTCTTGACTTCCCTTTCTCTTTCTCCTTTGGCTTTTCCTCCTCTTTCTACAAATTTCAGCAAACAAGCATTATATCTGGATACATCAGAACTGGAAAGCAAAAAAGTAGAGGTCAAAGCTTCAATTGAGATACAGACTTTCCTTTCAGATTCTTTCCCCTTGGTTGCCATTGGAGGTGGAATAAAAGATGGTACATACCTGCAAATAAAAATAAATGATAAACTTCCATCTTAATTGACTAAGTACACATTTGAACTAAATAAAAATATTCAGAATTATCTGACTCATCATTTTCAAAACAGTCGATAGGGGTAATATCACCTAATTAAACTTCAGGGATAACCACTGGATAATCCAGCAAAAAATCTTTCATTACACTCTAAGTGTCAACAAAATCTAAACTGTAAATTTGAATAAATTTCCCCCAACACCCGTCAAACAAGTAGAGGAACCAATTGCCAATTATGAAGCAGCAAGACGAGAAATTCCAAGTTTTTCTTAACTAACTGATTGCTTTCATGGAACCTGATGTCACTAAAACTAAAAATGGAATACATATTTTCTAACGTCTTTAGGTTTAATAAATTTTGAGTTGTCAGAACAACTCATTTAGTTATTCTGGAATGGAATGTGTTGAAAGGTTAGTGACAAAACAAGTCATGTAGGTTGGTACTGCTCTGGTACCATGTTGATAAAAGAGAAACCTAGAAGGAATAAAATGAATTTCGTGTTTTGTATACGTGCAGGAGTATTTTTATTTATAATGAAGAAATTCAACAATTACCAAAATAAATATTTAATCATGGGAAATATTTAGCAAGATATTTCCCTATCAAATAATATCATACTAACATTCCCCCTCAAATTAGAGCAAATGTATCATACGAGACAAGCTTTTTACATATGTCATCAATACAAGACCCATTGAGAGACTTGGTAACCATGTCAATCAGTTAGCTGTTGAAGCTAACAAAGTAAATAATGATAAAACTAGTAGACATTTCCTGGACACGACATTCTCTTTGTCAAAGTGACAACCATTGAAAGGATTAGATACAAAATAAGTCTCGGAGGATGGCATTGCTCTAATACCATGTTGAAGCAATACAATGAATTTTTTGTTGGGTCCACATGAGTATTCTTATTTATAATGAAGAAGACATAGAATAATAATGAACAAAAACAGTATCTAATAACAGGAAATATCAAATATTTCCCAATGAAAACATATTATATCTATGTATTTAATGTAATCAAATCATATCTCTAACGTAATCAACTCATACGTCTAACACTCCCCTCTCACTAGAGCATATGTATCATACAAGACAAGCTTGTAAAAATTGACCTCAACACAAGACCTCGAGAGACTTAGTAAACATGCACACCAGCTGACAAAGTAAATAATGACAAAGCTAGTGGATATTTTCCAAACATGACTTTCTCTCTGTCAAAGTGACAATCAATCTTCAATATGTTCAATCCTTCAAATCATATATTCAACACTCCTTCTCAGGTGGGAACACATGAATCACATATAGACAAGCTTGTTAAAAAAGGTCAAAAGATAATGAGGATTACCAAAGAGTTTAAGAATCCAAGTATGAGTTTCATTCTCACATTGAAAAGAAATGAGAAAGTTGAACAACATATAAGGTTTTTAGATTGGAGGTTGTGTGAATCCCTTATATCGGTTTGCCTGAAGTATCATTGTTGTTGAATCTCTCTTACAAATCCCGCCTCAAAAGACCGAACACTTTTGAAAAGCAATAAACACTGAAAGTACAACACTTTTGAAGAGCAATAAACACTGAAAGTACACGTCGTGGGGATGCAAAAGTGCTTAAAAGGCACAACGGCTACTGGACAGAAAACATAGTCATCGCACAACAAGGCAATGCCAGTGACGGTTTTTGGCCACAAAAATCTCATCTAAAGAAAAAAAATTCACCCAAAAAACATCAGCAATTAAAAATGTCAGCTGAAAAAGGCTCAAAAAGAAACTCACAAGAAAAAAATTGGTGGAAAACAATATCTGTCACAAAACATCAGTCATAAGTAGTAGTTGAAAAACCACCGGCTATAAGCAGTAACATTCTGGAAAAGGCTCGTCAAAAAGTTGCTGTATGGTGAACAATGACACAAGAGGTGAATTGTGACAGCGACAACAAACAAAAAATATAAAATCCAGAAAAATATTTACTCCTGTGAGCAGTGGGCCCATATGGAAAACACAGATTTAAGTTCCCTTCTCGTTAGGCTCTAATACCATGTTAAAAGAATTAGAGAAAAAATAGGTCACCGAGGTTGGTACCACTTTGGTTCCATGTTCAGAAGAGAGAAACTGAGAATGAATATAATGAATTTCATGTGTTTGAGTAAATAAATGAATATTCTTATTTATAATAATGTTAAGTAGCAAATTTAAAACCTAACTCAACCCCACAAAACCGACTTGTAAGATAAGGTTTACACTCACTTATATATTGTAAATTGACTTTATTTCTAGTTGATGTGAAACTTCCAACACTTCCCTAGTGCAGAGACATATACATCTCGTGCATGGGATCATTAGACATTAATAGGTGGTTCGATAGCGGTCCAATAGCTAGTGGAACAATAGATCCAACAAATATCAAATTTCGATAAAATAAGCTCTAACTCATGGCTCTTATACCATGTTAAGTAGTGGACTTTAAGTCTAACTCAACACCACAAAATCACTTGTAAGGTGAGAATTTTATCCACTTATATATTGTAAATTGACTTTATATCTAATCGATGTTAGACTTCAAACAAATAATGAAGAAAATCAATATCTAATAATGGGAAATAGATAATTCCCTAGTATCATAACATATATCCTTATATGATGTAATCAACTCATATCTCTAACATAATCAACTCATATCTCCAACAACAGTCAATCTTCAATATGCTAACTTGATAGGTTTCTTCTCAAGAAACCTTCACAAACAAACACAGACTACACCAAGCACACAATATCAACTGATGAATAACCTCCTCCTTTTATTAATAATAACCCAAAGTGCAGAATATCAAAAACAAAGAGAGCCTAACCTCCCCCACAGGATAATAATTCCTATCAGAATTCACAATTAATCCCCCCTCCCTCTAAAACGTTTATTCTAAACTATTTATATGAAGTTATTTCCCGCTCTTCCTAACTGCCAAGGCAGTTAGCCTATTCACGTTTCTTACGTCTCTCGTATACTTTCAACCTCCTAACATTACCCTCCTCTTTTTCAGCAACTTTGTCCTCAAAGTTGAAATCAGGATATTGATCTTGGATTGTGATCCTGTCTTCCCATGTTGCACCCTCTTTTCCGCCTTCTTGCCACTCCACCAGAACTTGCTCTAACAGCTCATCTCCTTGCTGCACTTGCCTGCTGTCCAGAATCCTCACCGGCCAGTATGTGGGGCCTTCTCCCTGCAGTTCAGAAGGCAATTCCTTCTCCACCGTCTTGTCACCTATTGCCTTTTTCAGTTGGGATACATGAAACACTGAGTGGATCCTAGCAGATTCTGGCAATCTGAGTCTAAAAGCCACTGCACCCACTTGTTGCACCACTTGAAACGGCCCAAAATACCGGGCTGACAGCTTTGGATGCAGTCTCACTGGCATGGAAGACTGCCTATGAGGTCTGATCTTAAGATAGACCCAATCATCCACCTTAATGTCTGTTGGCCTCCTCTTTTTATTCGCCTGCTGTGTCATCAAATCTTGGGCTCGAGTTAAATGAAACTTTAATTGCTTAAGCGCTTCATCCCTTGTTCTTAGCTCCTGAGCCACCGCCTCCACAGGTGTTTCTCCTGGTACAAATCTACTCAAAGATGGGGGAGCCCTGCCATAAACAGTTTCGAAAGGGGTGCATCTTGTTGCTCCTTGGTAACTGGTGTTATACCAGTACTCGGCCCAGGGCAGCATTGCTTTCCAGCTTCTTGGTTGTTCAGAGCAAAAACACCGTAAATACCCCTCCACAATCCGATTTAAAACTTCTGTTTGACCATCTGTTTCAGGGTGATAAGCTGTACTCATCCTGAGTTGGGTGCCCTGCATCTTAAACAGCTCCTTCCAGAACAAGCTGAGGAATAAGGGGTCCCTATCGCTGACAATCGAAACTGGAATCCCATGCAATCTCACTATCTCTTTAACAAACACCTCGGCCACTGTCCGTGCTGTATAAGGGTGTTTGAGTGACAAAAAATGAGCATACTTACTCAAGCGATCAACCACCACTAATATTGCATCATAACCTTGTGATTTGGGCAGCTTCACAATAAAATCCATACTCACCTCTTCCCAAACAGCATGAGGTATAGGTAAGGGCTGTAACAACCCTTGAGGAGAAGCTGCCAAGTACTTGTGCTGTTGGCACACCAAGCATTCAGCAACAAAATCAGTAACGGACTTCTTCATTCCCACCCAATACAGAGATTGGGCCACCTTCCTGTAAGTTCTATAGACCCCTGAATGACCTCCTGTGTTGGTCACATGAAACTCAGCCAATAATTTGGGAATCCACACAGATTGGGCGGATATTACCAATCTTCCTTTGTAATGCAACCTGTCATGCTCTAACGTATAAGCCGTATGCGAATTTGGGTCCTTTTGAATTTCGGATATCACTTTTCTCAGCCCTTCATCTTGCTCCACTTCTTTGAGGACTTCTTGAAAGTCCTGCCAATATGGTCTAGCAATCATCTGCAGTTCCTTTTCTTCCCCACCTCTTTCTCCTCTTCTAGACAGGGCATCCGCCACCTTGTCAGTACTTCCCACCTTATACACAATCTCAAAATCATAGCCCAATAGTTTTGCTATCCAATTTTGTTGATTTTGAGTTGTTATTCTTTGATCGAGTAAATATTTTAGGCTCCGCTGGTCAGTATGTACAATAAACTTCTGTCCCAACAGGTATGGCCTCCAATGTTGAATAGCCATTACTAAAGCCATTAACTCTTTTTCATAGATTGATTTGCTTAAAGATTTATCTGATAGAGCCTTGCTGAAAAAGGCTATTGGTTTTTTTTTCTGAGTTAACACTGCTCCCACTCCTCCCCCAGAAGCATCACATTCTATATGAAAGGGTTGGGAAAAATCTGGTAATGTCAGCACCGGTGCAGATGTAACAGCTTCCTTCAGCCTTGTCATGGCAGCCGTGGCTTGATCAGACCATACAAAGTTACCCTTCTTCAACAACTCTGTTAATGGTTTTGCAATTTTTCCATACCCCTGTACAAAACGTCTGTAGTAGCCGGTTAAGCCAAGAAATCCCCTCAAAGCTTTTAGGCTCTTCGGTTCTTCCCACTCCAAGACAGCCTTAATTTTCTCTGGGTCCATCTCAACCCCTTCTTCTGAAATTTGATGCCCCAAGTATCTAATCTGTCTTCTCCCGAATTCACACTTCTTTTTATTGGCCGCCCATTCATTCTGCTGTAACCTATGCAGCACCAAACTCACTTTCTCCAGGTGGTCTTCCCAAGTCGAACTGTACACCAGAATATCGTCAAAGAAGACCAAAACAAACCTCCTTAGATATGGCTGTAGTAAACTATTCATGGCACTTTGAAACGTTGAGGGTGCGTTGGTGAGGCCAAAGGGCATCACTAAAAATTCGTAGTGGCCCTGATGTGTTCGGAACGCTGTTTTACACACATCCTCCTCTTCCATCCTAATTTGATGGTATCCTGCTTTTAGATCTATTTTTGAGAAATAGGTAGCCCCTCTCAACTCATCCAGGAGCTCTTCTATTACTGGAATGGGAAACTTATCTGGTATCGTTGCTCTGTTCAAGGCCCGGTAGTCCACACAAAACCGCCAGCTTCCATCTTTCTTCTTTACCAAAATAACGGGACTTGAATATGGGCTGATGCTTGGACGAATTAACCCTGCTTTCAACATATCAGCAACCTGTTTCTCAATTTCCTCTTTCAATAGATGCGGATAACGATAAGGTCGAACGTTTACAGGAGCTTCTCCTTCTTTAAGGGTGATGCGGTGCACCATATTTCTTTTTGGCGGTAGGCCACCCCTTTCTTGAAAAACACGGGAGTGTGAGTCCAGAATTTTCTCCATCTCTGCCTGTTGTTTCTCAGACAGTCCCTGACATACTACTGTATCCTCTTTCTTTTCCACGTGACCTAGGTCCCACACCAAGGTCCATGATTCCACCTCTGTAATTTTTAATAAAGACTTGGGCCCCACCACTCGTCTAGTCAAAGTGGGATCTCCTTTAATAATCACCTTCTCGTTGCCCTGTTTATACACCATAGTCATCTTCCCCCAGTTAAGCATTACTTCTCCTAACTTTGCCAACCATTCCACCCCTAATATGACATCCACACCTCCCAACTCAAACAAGTGAAACCTCTCTTCAACGTCGGTCCCCGCTAATGTAATCATTACCTTTTCACAGTACCCCCGTGTTCTCTTTCGGTGTCCATCACCCAGACTTACATTATATGGGGGTGTGTCCGTTATTGGCAACTTCAGCTCCTCCGCCAGTGCCCAACTAATAAAGTTGTGGCTGGCGCCACTGTCGATGAGTACTAGTACGCTTCTTTCTCCAATCCTCCCTACTAATTTCATTGTTTTGGGCTGCGTTATCCCCTCCGCCGAGCATGCCGACAATTCCATGGGTTTCTGGTCAACGTCGGTTATTTCTACATTATCATCTTCTTCCTCATCCTCCGCAAGGAGTACCACCCGTAAACTCTTCTCTGGACAGTGGTGTCCAGGGGCAAATGGACCCCCACAACGAAAACACCGTCCCTCTTCTTTTCTCTTCAAGAACTCCGGGTAGGGAAGATTCCTCACCAATCTTCCCCTGTTATCACTTCCCCCGACATTGCTAGATCTCACGCTGCCATTTGTCACGACGCCCTCTCTCCTCACTGAACCGACACTCTCCATTCCTCCTGGGCGATTCATGCTGGGTCTCGGAATTTCGTTACGCACTACCACCCCCATCGCTCGCGGCCCCGATTGATTGCTCTTGAACCCATTCCAACTTCCTCCTCTGGCTCTTCGTGCAGCGTCCTCGACATCCCTCGCGATTCTCATCGCCACCGTTAATTCTTGAGGATCGTGAATACGGACCTGTCCCTTAATATCCTCACGCAGACCAGCGAGAAAATACCCCAACATCTGCTCATCAGAAACACCCCGTGCTTGCCCCACCAGCATCTCAAATTCCCGGACATAATCCTCGATGGTTTCCTCCTGTCGCAGCGTTGCCAATCGTTCAAACACAGTTCCCCGATATCCGCCTCCAAAACGGCCGATCATGGCTGTTTTCAGGCCCTCCCACGAACGATTGGTAGCCTTCTCTCTCCAGAACTTGAACCAGTAACTCGCGCTACCCTCCATGCTTATGTAGGCGAGATCCACCTTCTCCTCTTCCGCCACTTTCTGAATATCAAAGAACCGTTCCGCTCGATTGATCCAACTGAGAGGTTCTACGCCTTCGAATGTGGGTAAGTCCACCTTCTTCCTCCAATTACTCTGTACCTCCGGTTGATCGCCGTTCCTTCTACCTCCATTTTCCTCCTCGCGCCTCCGCTGATTCCCATTTACGGATGCTTGACTTCCATCCGACTGGCCGTCGTTGTTATTCGTCTGAGCCCCCATCATTCTCATTAGTTGTTGCAAATCTCTTCGTACAGCAGCGGACTCCTCCTTCATACCCTCCATCGTAATCTCCAGTGCCTCCAGTCTTCCTTCCGTGGTTACCTCCATTTTTTGGATTTTGCACTCAATTTGGGATCCGGCAGGTCGGACCAAATTGATAGGTTTCTTCTCAAGAAACCTTCACAAACAAACACAGACTACACCAAGCACACAATATCAACTGATGAATAACCTCCTCCTTTTATTAATAATAACCCAAAGTGCAGAATATCAAAAACAAAGAGAGCCTAACCTCCCCCACAGGATAATAATTCCTATCAGAATTCACAATTAATCCCCCCTCCCTCTAAAACGTTTATTCTAAACTATTTATATGAAGTTATTTCCCGCTCTTCCTAACTGCCAAGGCAGTTAGCCTATTCACGTTTCTTACGTCTCTCGTATACTTTCAACCTCCTAACATAACTTCTTTCAAATCACATCTTTAACTAGCCCCCATAAGGTGGATAATAGGTATCACATGAGAGAAGCTCGTTAAAAAAGATTGGAGGACACAAAAAATGTCAGCAGTATACAAAATTCGCTTGAAAAACATGGACAGTAAATAGGACTCACCGAAAAGATATCAGTGGTAAACTGTACTTGTCAGTAAAATGTTTGTAAACAGTATTCACCTGATAAACCTTGGGAGTAAACCATATACACTGAGAAAGTGTTGGTCGTAAGTAGTACTTCCCGAAAAATAATTCAAGGTAAATACTATTTACCAAAAATATATTGACAGCAAACAGTATTCACCAAAGAAAGCAGACGGTAAACAGGACTCGCCAGAAAATGTCAGTGATGGTGAATAATGAAGCAGGCAATAAACTATGATAATAACGGTAGGCGATAAACTATGACAGCAATGGGAACAGTGTATTGGCATGCCCAGTGACATCAGGGGAAAAAGTTGAAATTGGAAAAACATACATGATGTGCAAAAAATTTACTCTAGTAAGTAGTGGCCACAATAGGAAAGCATGAATTTGACCTCCCTTCTCATTAGAGTTTTGACACCATGTTGAAAGGATAAATGACAAAAAGGGCCATGGAGGATGATAACATTTTAGTACCACGTTGAGAAGAGAGAATTCAAAAAGGAATATAATGAATTTTGCATGTTTTGTACAAACGAGTATTCCTATTTATAATCAAGACATATAGTAATAAAGAACAAAATCAATATTTGATGATGAGAAAAAATTGGTAAGATATTTCCCTATCAAATCGTATCATAATCCCAAATGTAATCAAATCATATCTATAACAATCAAATTCTATCTCTAACAGTGTGTACTGAGTTGCCACTTAAAAAAACCCCTACCACTCAAATGCTAATTGAAAAGTCTCATCACGCATCGTTTACATCTAAAAAGGTTTTCAACTAAAATAAAACTTCTTGATACAAATGTATATGTATTCAGTTTTTGGTAAAAGAATAAAACCATTAAGATGAAGAGGAAATGAACATGAGAATCATGAGAAAGAGAATTCTCATTAACATAAGCTGAAGAAACAAAACAAAGATACACAGAAAAATCAATGGAGCAAAACTGCCCAAATGATGTCAGGAACCATAAAAAGCAGTAGCTTGTACTGAAACAAAGAAAAGTGCATAATCCTATCCCAAATAAAATGTGTCGTGCAGATCTAACACAGGAAATCTGCACTTCATCCAATCACGGTAGTCAAAATCAATATTACTCGTAAAATCATAGAATTGTATGATTTATGTCACCATCATGAACAATATTGATCTTTATGTGTGACTCATTTTAGTGGAATCACAAGATCACAGGGTCTGACCAGTAGGATTGGCTAGATTTACCAATCACGCCGTGCAGCTAATAACCCACTTTACAAAGTATAGAGAGAAACAACAACCCTTATTTTCTGAAGCCCATTACACGTCAACAATAGAGCCGCACTTATTCATGTTCACTTGGTCCTGTTTTCATTCCCTGATCTTGTAATTTGTGTCTTCTACATTCAAGTTTCTTAATTCAAATTATTTGCTTATTTTATAGTTCAAAATGGTTTGTTTTCTTCTGTTTTGGCAGTGTGCTTGTTTAATTGTTACTGCCGTGCTATGTGTTTCTCCACTTCTCACTCTCTTTTGTTATTTTGGTATGTGATGCTCTCACTGTTCTGGATGTCTCCAACATAATTGGTTCTATATCTTGTCAAATAATCTATGTCTTCTATATTTGGAATTGTTAACTTGTTACTTTATCTTTGTGATTGTGTTAGTAGTTACTATAAGGTAATTTGCAAGATTTATGCTATTTTTTATGCATATGCATATATTTAAATACAATTTTGTAGTTTAGGTAGGATCTCAATTGCATTTTATGATTATTCAATTGACACGTTCCCTAACCTTCCAATGTACACGCAATTTAACTAGCCTGGCTCCAACTAAAGGCATCAACAAATAGCATTAGTTACCACACAAAAAAATTGCATCGTGACTTCAACCAAAGACATCATTCGCTTGTGATCAAAAAGTGGTAGGCAACACATTTAACAAAAAGGACAAATAAGGAACTCCAAAGATAAAGCATGCAGCAAAAAATATGGAACTGCTTAGACACCATAGGTATCCTAGTAACCTGCCAATATTTCATTGGTATTGATTATATAAAGCCACGGTCCAAATAAATGATGTGATGTTAGAGGGAGCTTTAGACTCCAAAAGGAATTTATCATTAAATTAGCCTTATCCAAGGAATGAGTAAGAATAGGAAAAAACAATTTGCATGAAAATATCCCAGAAGGGTAATGAACTAGGAGAACGAGGTTCCAAAGGAAAATGTCATAGCCATTTTACCCGCTAGAGCATTGATCTCATACACCAAATTACCAAAGAAACAAACCCTAAGTTCTTGCAACAACTATATAACTCCCAACTCACCCTTAGAGCTCATCATACATCTGAAATATGAGCCAATATGGAATAGAGATTATCCCTTAAATCCTTTGTTCTCTCTTTTTCAGAAGCATCCGTCAGAAACATTTTTGGCTATTGGTTACAAGGCTGCAAGCCTTCCCTACACCATGAAATGAGTATTGGAAACACGGTTTCCTACTACAAGGGACAACACTAAAATAATCTTTACATTTACATGTTTAATATGACTACTTCAGTGAGGGGGCTCCATAGAAATGACACCAGGATGAGAATATCCAGAGCATATTTCCTATGGGAAATGACAATGTTAGAGGTAGATTGAGCAATACCAATGCCTAAAACATATTTGAGTGTATCCAAATCTTTCATTTGAAACTGAATGTGAACGTAAGCATTGAGCCATTGATCAAGTTCATCACCAGTAATGACAATGTCAACACCATGCACCACCAAATACATACACAAGCCAAACGGAGAGTAAAGGGAAAAAAACTAAGTGATCACCCTTGAGTAACTTATACCAAACTAGACTAAGGTAGTGCTAAAGCACCAAACTAAGGAAATGGAGATTGCATCAAGCAATAGAAAGATAATGAAAGTCAAAATACAAGGTGCCTTCAGAAATCAATATGAAGAGCACAAGAAGGAACAGAAAAAGATAAAACAAAATCAATATGAAGGCCATAACGAAAATAAATAAATATGTTAAGCTTAGTATTGTGAAATACCGAAATCATAGTTGGGTTATATAAAAAGTCCCAGTGTAAGTAATTGTAGATAAGCTATTACATAAAACTTTTTGAAATAAGTTCAAAACATCTTATAGATATTCAAAAGATATTATTCCAAGTTTTGCCCAACATTCTTACTTATAATAGAAAATATATCTAGATAATTTGTTCATAAACTCTTCAACTCAGGGTCAGTATTGAAAGCCATCATATTGTTATAATCAGCAATCAAATGATTGAGCTAACCAAGATACGTTTGTGTATCCATATTCTCAAGCTTGGTTGATAGATTAGAGGTCACAATGCTAGAGACAGTGGACATCATTGGAGTAGACCTTTTGAGCTTTGCCCCAAACCTATAACAGTCAGAGAGGTTGAATGTTAGTAGCAAGAGATAACCTACAAACGTTGCACAAAGAGGCAACAACATTGTACCAACTAGCTCGATCCTTGACAAGAAGATTCATAGCCTAAGTGGTCGACCCAACCTTGACCTTGGAACTATAGTTGGACAATGATTGCCCAGTATTGTAATTGGTAAATCTATTATAATTTATTTTTCTCATAGGATTAGAGAGATGTTTGTCAATGTCATAGTTGAAGCAAACTCCAAAGGGGTTCTAGATGAGGCCATGAGAAAACAAGGGCTTGGTAGGCTCACTAGAGACAAACAAGGATCAAGGAAGCGTGGTCAGTCAAGAAGTGTCATAAAAAAAGCACCTAACATTGAAAAAGAGAGTGCGTCTGAACCCAATGTACTAGAAAAGGGTCGCCACATAAGGGTAATAATGATAGTGGCACATGCAACAATGTTTGGCAACACATTTGACGATGTGGAGATTACTAGAAAAGAACATAGTGATAGGGTATTGCTCACCCTATTCATCGCAAACCCTAAACCCTTAAAGTTCTATAGCATTTTGATAAGAATTCAAGCACTTGGGAACTGTTGAAATGTAATATGTTTTTAGATATAGGCTCTGTAGGAGCCTACTGTTTACTGTTTATTGTTGATTACTGTTTTTCATTATTGTATAAGTATGTGTTTAGTGTGAAGATAATAATATGAAGAAAGAGAGTTTCTTTCTCTTAATTCTCCAAAATGGTATCAAGAGCCAAGCACTGGGGCTCTCTTCTGTAGACGCCATCAACCACCAGCCGTCGCCGCCACCTCCGCCGCCGTCGCCGTCGCCGCCGCCGGTACCCCATTTTCTCAGGAAAATTTAGGGGTTTTGTGCGCCTCCGTGAGCGCGACCCAACCCTGGTGGTCGCCGTCCCTGCATCGCCCTCACGCGCCGTCACGCGCCGCCGCAGCCCGCCAGATCTCGCGCGCGTGCTGTTCACGCGCCGCCCTACGCTGGTCAGAATTTCACCGCGCATCTAGGGTTCCGCTCGCCTCACTCTCCTGAGTCTATATCTGACCTTACTTCCCTGTTTCAGTGGATGTAATTGATACCTAGGGTTTTCTCTCTCCCAATAGTTGAATATCTCTCCAAGTCTGGTTCATTTTCCGATCTGTAATGGCATCTACTGCAATTAATTCCTCTCTATCTGCAACTCCTATCATCACATCTGCAAAACTCAACTGGAAAAATTATTTATCTTGGTCTTCGGCAGTGGAATTATGGTTTCTTGGTCAAGGACACCATGATCATCTAGAACAAGATATCTCTATGGTTCCAGATGAAGAAAAATCTCAATGGCAAAAATTGGATTTTCAGTTATGCGCAATTTTATGGCCGTCAGTGGAGCAAGAGGTTTTAGATATCTTGAGACCCTATAAAACATGTTCATCATTCTGGAAAAGGGCAGAAGATATTTTTGCTAATGATGTACAACGTCTTTTTGATGCAACCCAAAGAGTAGCTTCTCTAAAACAAGTCAACCATGACATGGTTTCTCATATAGCAAAGGCTCGGGCTGCTGTAGAAGAATTAAAGAACTTCTTTGTAGCTGATTCATTAGAAGGGATCAATAAAAAGCTTGACAAGTTTTACATGGTCCTAATTCTGAGAAGCTTACACTCCGATTATGATCATGTACGTGATCAAGTTTTAGTTGGTGATCAAATCCCTTCAATGGATGGTTTGGTTACTCGACTTCTTCGAGTACCTCCATTGGTGAAAGATGAGAATTCAATCGATGTTATTGGAACATCAGCTATGATAATGCCACAAGGAAGAGGAGTGCCACAAGGAAGAGGAGGAGGCAGAAGCAACCGAGGACGTGGTGGTCGTAGCATACGTCCTCCTCCTCAATGCACATACTGTAAGAAACTAGGCCATACTCGAGACAAATGTTATGTTCTACATGGATATCCAGACAAAGTTGCTCATGTGTCTAAATCTGGTGATCTAGAATCCAGAATTTCAAATGAAGAATATGAAGAATTTTTACGTTACAAGTCTGGAAAACCGTCTAATCCTGGCCAATCCTCTGTCATGACTAGTGTGCCTACAGCCAGCTTATCTCAATCTGTGGAAGGTCATAATCCATGGATTCTGGACTCAGGTGCCTCAGACCATATCTCTGGTAACATTCCTTCATTTTCTTCATTGTCTTCTCCAAGAATTCCTCATCTCATTACCGTTGCCAATGGATCAAAAGTGAAATCTCAGGGAATTGGAACAGTTTCCTTATCTCCTTCACTGAGTTTAAATTCTGTGTTATATGTTCCCAATTGTCCATACAATTTAATCTCTTTGAGTCAGTTGACTCGTACCTTAAATTGTTCCATAACCTTTACGGCCAATTCTTTTGTTATACAGGAACATGGGACAGGTCGTCTGATTGGAGAAGGACATGAGTCTCAAGGACTTTATTTCTTAAAACCTCATTCCTCAGTTTCCTGCTTTACCACTTCATCCCCCAAACTTCTGCATGATCGTCTTGGCCATCCAAGTTTGTTCAAGTTGAAGATGATGGTTCCAAGTCTCAAAAACATCCAAGTCTTAGATTGTGAATCTTGTCAATTAGGAAAACATGTTAGATCTTCCTATCCTAAAAGATCTGAGACACAGTGTGATTTTCCTTTTTCAATAATTCATTCAGATATTTGGGGACCAAGTCGTGTTACTTCATTTGGTTTTAATTATTTTGTAACCTTTATTGATGAATTCTCTCGATGTACTTGGGTTTATTTAATGAAAGAGAGATCTGAACTTTTGTCCATATTCAAGTCTTTTTTTATTGAAATTAAGAATCAATTTGGGAAGACAATTAAAATTCTTCGAAGTGATAATGCTAAGGAATACTTTCTCTTATAAGCTATCCATGAAGGGGGTAGAACCAAGCTCTTAAATACACCCTGAAGACACAATACATGTGGAGAAAATTAAAGAATATTTCATTCTCTAAGATGGTGTAGAAAATATAATTGTCTACCACTCTAGCTAAAAGACATGTTCCTAACTCTTAGAAAGTAAACTTTAAACGTAACTCAACCCTACAAAATTTGCTTGTAAGGCAAGATTTGCACCAACTTCTCTACTATAATTTAGTTTTATCTTTAGTCAATATGAAATCTCCAACACACAAATATTGTCTCACACCGAAGACTAGACATCTCAAGTATAGGATTAGATATTTGTGGGTGGTTTGATAGCTGCCAAATGGTAAGTGGCCCAAATAGACCAAAATATCTCAATAGGATAGGTTTCTATACCATCATAGAAAATGGACTTTAAGTCTAACTCAATCTTAACAAACCAACATGTAAGATGAGATTTTCCACACTTATATACTATAATTTGACCTTATCTCTAGTCAATATTTAACACTAATAACACAATCACCAATGTCAATTGAAGGTCCACTCAGTCATGTAAGCAAAAAAAAAAATCCCGGTTGACTATATTCTTAAAAAGTTTCATGATGTGTATACATCCACACACTTCTCTCTCTAATTTCCTACATTATGACCAGCCAGGAAAGACCAATATATTTTCCGCATAATCTTAATAGTGAAACTCTAATACAAATAGAAATTGCAGAAAAAAAAAATCTCATAATGTTATTTTGCTCCATTAATCACCATAAGCAACTAGGTTTGAAGTGTCCTCAATTTTATCGGTAAGGTGCTAAAGGCACACCTCACCAAAACCAGAAAGGTGCACCCAAGGCACCAAAGGAATAAACCAAACTAAAGGGCACTGTCAAACAGTAATACAGGGTACCCTTCAAGTATCTCACATCAACAGCTTTACACATGAATGTACAAATACAAAATCATAAGTAGCATATGTTTTAGCTATTTAAAAAAAAAATCTACAAAACAACTCAGAATTGCAAGGAAATTGAAACGAAACTGCACATAAGATCAACCATTTAACTGTGACTAAGTATTCATAACTCAAAAGTTACTTGACAAATTACAAGAAAGTTACTTGCAAAGTTTTCATGCATACTGATTTATATACTAATACTATAATATTACTTCCAATTTTCATCAGATGTCCATGAAGGATGCAATGCAAGAATACTGATTTATTATAACTTGACTTGGATATTCTTAGGCAGGTTTGCTTCAAACAATTAAAAATACATTCCCTAAAATTACACAGAATTTAATTGGGCAATTAAAAATGTCTATATAAGCACAGAATAGTTATATTATATACTTCTCAGTTTGCACAGACAACTTCTGATTTTTATATTATTAGATTGAGAAGTAGCTCTTGTTTTAGATTTATAAAATGAGATGACATTCAAAGCATAAGAATCAAGGATCTTGAGTTATTTATTCAAACAAGTTCTTCTGCTATGCAAACAGAACAAGCCAAAATTAGGTGAGTTGGAAATACTGTAGCTCATCCTGAAATACCAGAATTATACAACCCCCCCACCCGCAAATGTTAATCATGTGATCAAATCATTAAATGTCACAAAAACATGCATCATAATAACAAAATTACAATATTCAATTCGTTATGGCTATAAGTACAACCTAAATAAAGCTATACCTTAATAACATGTATTTTCCCTACTTATTGATGCCTAATTAAAGAGCACAGAAACTTGGTCAATCAAAAGCATTTATTTACCTACTTCCCTTCTTTGGAACAGATACCCCATCTTTGGACTTTTCACCTGTCATCCGCGAAGGAATAAAAAAGGTCCATACTTTTATTAACATTGTTATACAAAATAATAGCAAAAACTATGTATATCCATAACATAAAAAGCATACAGGAACATGACTTCTAAGAGCTGAGGCAAAAGGAATATAAACAAAGAGGAGCAAGAAATACAGAATTCATGAGTCATACTAACCCTCAGAATCATCTTTAAATCTATCATTGGGATTAATTGTTCCTCCTCGAACAAAAGTTTTTGACCCCGGAGTAGTGTCTCCTTGAAATGACTCTACAAACTCAGCATACAAGCGAGCAGTCTCATCCTCCGCTCTCTGCATGAGACAAATTCCAACATAATAAATAAGAATGGCTTTGCCAAATTCAACGAAGAACTAACTAACTTGGGCATATCAACCCTACCTTCTTCTTTGCCTCCTCTTCTTCTCTATGCTTCTGGAATGGCGTTTTTTTCCGTGTGATGGAGAATGAACTCATGCTTGCATCAGACTGCCAAAAACAATAAAAATACTTCATATCCTCAAGTAAGACATTCACCCAGAAATTACACATCTTGAAACGATCCTAAATTCTTTGCTCCACCATTTCTCATTCTCAAAAGCAATCTCAAGTTTCAATTTCAACTTCACATCCAGTCCTCCACAATAAAATTAAAAAAAAAATCACAGAACGCAGAGAAAACACATCAAATACAAATCCCCATCAGACTGTACTCTAACCTATCGAATTCACTCTATCCTCAAAACCCAAGAAACAAAATAGTCACAAATGGAAAATAATTGGAAAATGCAGAGCCCAACTTCTCAACTCAACCACCAAAATTAACAGTAATAACCCAATAGACTCTCACTCTAATCTAACATAACCTAACAACAACATTACCACACTAAACTCTGCCTCAAAAAAATTGAAATAACACGAAACATCAAAGTGTAGAGGAAATCGAAGCTACCTTCCCAAAAAGAGAGTGAGGAGAAGCTAAAAGAGGAAATCCACGGTCAGATAATGCGAGTCCTTCCTCCCAATCCCAATTGAGCAGAATCAGAAATAGTGACTTCACTGAAGGGCAAATACATCACCTCATAGTATCAAATAATTATGATTATAAACACAGAAAAACAAAACAAGGTAATCGAATTGGAAACCCGCTTTTGGGGCTTGATTACGAGAGAACCATAAAATAGAAAAATAGCGAGGGGAAAGAAAAAGCGGAACCTGAACTCAGCACAACTTACCTGGCTTTGGTTTTCACTCCTTCCACGGAGTCGCTAGTAGAAACGAAACGAGGCGCAGTAACAGTGATACAAGGGCACGCGACAGGGAAGGGTATTGGTGTATTGTTTTCTTTTCCGATTAACTCACCCAAATAACAAAACTAAGGGATTGCATTATTATATTTTTACAATTATTCTATGTTTTTTAATTTAAATAAAATTCACCATCTCAATATATTTGTATATTAGAGTAACCATGTTTACAGACTAGGTTGGTTTAGTCTCCGCTATGTTAAAAAAATTAGATTTTGAAGATTTTTAATTATCTATTTTCTATAACTTTTTTAATTTTTTTGTTAATGAAATGTAATGCAGTGACTATTTGACACATCTCACAATTAGTGTCTAATTAATTTAAAATTTTGTGAGTTCTTAATAATAATATTTGGTACAATAAAATGTTTACCATTTATAAGTTAATATTTTATATTTCTTACAATTATCATGCTATTTATATTTATATGATTATTATATATATATATATATATATATATATATATATATATATATATATATATATAAATGGAAGAATATAAAAGAAAGGAATCAGAAAGAATAGTGTTTTAAGCAATAGAATATAGAAAGTATTACAGGTAAAAGAAGCAATACATTAATGAATATTTCAACAAAACACGAGTGATTTATAAATGACATGATTCATTGTACCTAGTCTTCATAAAACATATTCTTTATAAAAATGGAACAGCCAGATTAATTATAATTTTTTTTTGTTTGATTTTATAGTCGAAGAATTTATAATTAATTTAATTTGTATTAGTTAGTTTCATTCCATAAATATTTTTAAATATTACGTCCTTCTCTTACTCAATTATATAACGTCTTTCAACTTTTAAAACATTTAATGAAAAAGAAATGTAACATTTGAGTGAAAGAAAGAAATTTTTTGGTTTAATGTCTCATTAGGTCTTTGTTTTCGTTCAGAATCTCAAATAAGTCTCCATCTTGTTCGGCATTAAACGCCGTGAGTGAGGGTAGTAGGTGGCATGGTGATAGTGTAGATTTAATGTACGTGGCATTAAAAAGGTGGTTCAATTTTATTTTTTAAATTTTTTAATTAAAAAATTATATGTAATTTCAATAAGGGCAAAGTAGGGAGATCCAATTAAATGAAGTGCTGAAAACTCATTCTTCTCTGCAATTTGGAACTCGAAATGAAATTGGGGGAATTTGAGTTTTAGGGTTCGTGGGAAATTCTGTTCGAAACAATGTTGGTTCAAATAATAGGCATTTCCACATATGAGAAGCCTGAAAGTGTAGAGTGTTCTAGAAAGGTTTCGATTGAGACATCAGTAGTAGCTTAACTTATACTTCCAAGTTCTAAGAACTTGGTAGTGTATTGTTCTTTGATGTTGATTAATGTTGTTGGAGAATTTTATATATTTATTTCAAACAATAGGCAAAGGTAGTAAGTTTTGAAGAAAGACGAAAACTCCCATAACCATGCTTCCAAAAATCCATAAATTACATATATGTGTGATTATTATCCACACAGAAATGCTAAGAATAAACAATGTTGGTTCAACCAATATTCCGTTTATCAAAAGAAAACAAGACAAAATTAGACAATAAGTATCAATCCATTAACGTATGCTTCTTTCCAGTGAAAGGCTTGAACTTTAGCTGTTCTTCCTTTTGGGATTTCTCTTGACTTTTGTTTCCTGGAGAAAACTAAAAACAAAGAAAAATTGGTTAGATGGACTTCTGAAGAGAAAATGCTTACATGTAAAAAAATTATAGATTTTTTTTGCCATTTCTGTCTATTAATAAAATTGTTACTTTTAAAAATTGCCTTAGGTGTTGCTTGAAAGCTAGGCGTAGTTACATGAGATCCAAACAGAAGATTTCTAGAAGATCTACGTGTGATCGCTCGGATCGTCTTTGTGCTAAAAACATTTTCTCTTTCTTATATAAAAATTACCAAAATATAAATACTTTCAATCAATAAACAACCTTTCATAAAGATACGTAGTCCTGATTTCATAAAGATACTTAATCCTTTCTCATTCTGAATGAGAATACGTAGGTTTCTCATTCTGAATGAGAATACGTAGGAGCAAGGTCAATCCTCGGGCCTAAAAAACTAAAAAATATATTTTGTTTATTTAGAGTTTTATTTTTGGGATAGTTAAACATTTTGAAAAGCACGTCACATTTGCGTATTTAATTAAGGGTACTGCCTTCGGGCAGACGTTGTAGGGTGCTAATACCTTCCCTACACGTAACCGACTCCTGAACCCAGAATCTGGTTTTCACTCATTTTTTGGTTTTTCTGTAATTTTCCAGAATAAACTATGGTGGCGACTCCAATCTCTTTTTCAAACCTGTTTTATTTTTTGGGTTGTCGTCCCGTTGTGATTCCAGTTGCGACAAGACATAAGCGATATTTATCTTTTATCCAAAAGATAGTGCTTTTTACAACAAGTGGACTCTATTTTTCCTTTGATAGACAATATTTTCTCAAAACACAAGCACTTTAAATTTACTTCAATAGTTATGTTTTCTCAAACAAGCGCTCTGTATTGGTTCAATTATTTGTTATAGTTTTTCATTCATTCTTTCTTATTTTAGTGTTGTATCTAAAAAAAAGCCTAACAACCAACATCAAATCAAGCATCTAACCTAAAATGGTCTATGTAGGCAACCAATATTAGGCCACAAATGAGTAACAAAACATTAATATAAACTTGAATTAACATACCAACCAAGAACTAAACCAATATAACAACCAACTTACGATACTAACAAGCCCACCCTACCTTAGTAAAGATCGTCCAAACCATAAACAAGAAACAAAAACATGTGGTGGATGAACTTGAACAAAAGCAACAACATACTTAAACCAACTAACCAAAGCAAAACCAAAAATGCATAATAAATGTGAAATATATGCAGTAATTTGAAACATATCCATGGAGTGTATTATAAGTTTATCATCAACAAACTATTTCCATGTACAAAACAACCAAAACCAGTAGAATTAGGAACAAATGTATAACTCCATCAATAAAAAAAAAGTTATAGTACCAAAGCAACTAAAGCAAATAAATCAATCATAGTCGAAAACAATCTACAAGTAATGTATATATGAAAATATTCCACAACCAATTGATCCTACAATAAAAAGAAATTTTACTTGTCATCAACTAGATACAACATTAAAAGGAAATGTAGAGATTTAAATAAGCAAGAGTGATGACATAGTTTTATAAGACAATATGCAAGCATAACATATTAACCTATAACATTAAAATGAACTTTACAAATATGAACAAATTCACAACAAATCTAAATTGTTCACAAATTTTGATAAAAAATTAGAATCAAATATTTGCCAACAGTGTAAAAAACTTGATGATCCCCCGGGTTGAGAGCAACCACACTAGCAAGTGCACTAGTTCAATTGTAATGTTAAGTGTCGTATCCACAGGTATTTGATAAACTTTTAGTAGAACTCATGATAATATTTGCATTTATAACACTAAAACGATTTGATTGTAAAATATGATGATCCATAACTTCAAATTAAAATGGATAACTCAATAAAATAAAGCTTGGGAATTGGATGTCACGAATTTGTTCTTAAGTGTGGTTAGTGTTTCATTGAATTAACAAGTTTCATTCATTATTCGTGAAAGTAAATGTAATTTTGGATCCATGTTTACAGCCTAGGACCTAAAGACATTCAAACTCAGTGTGATTTCACCACTCCTGATGAATGAACCCTTTACATTAATTTGAATAAGACTCTATCACCAATTAAAACATACTGGTGCATGTCTACCACCTAACAATGTTAGATAACTCAATTTGATCTATAAGATGAATTAACTTTCATTTAACTCGAGTTATATATACAACATAAAATTGATCAGTTCATCACGTGAAATGTAAATTGAATCACCAAGATATGAATGAATACTTATATAAAGCAATAAAACAGTACCAATACAAAAGTTCAAAGTGCTACATCTAATCCCAACACTTTGATGTTCAACAACTCATGATAATTCTTACCATTATTCATAGGAGTTGTTGTCTTTTCCTCATGTCTCCTCTAATATAAAATATATTACAAGTGAAGTGAAAGAGAGACTTTAGAGAGAGACTAAAAGCCTAGATATTGAATTCTGGATATAAAAAAGAGGGTTTACCCCTTAATTTATAGAAATTGGAATGTTGGTTGTAACTCAAACATGGTGACCCATCTTGTGAGTTTTCTTTCCATGGAGGGTTTCCTTATAGCTTAGATCATATTCTTACGGTTCAATGACAAAGCTTTCTTCAATAGCGAGTTTCCTCTATGGTTGAGTTCCAAAACTTAGTGTTTCATGTTGCTTCATGGTGAAATTTTCATCGTGTAGTTAAGACACCATATTCTTTGCTTAAGTTATGGAGCAAAATATGATTTTATTTTAAATCGTATTTCAATGCTCAAGATTTGATTCTAAGACTCAAGTTGTGTGGCTTTGTCTATCCTAAATTTGCATAAATTCATCAATAATGTCTTAATTTACCACACATATTTACATCCAATGTTTTGGCTAAATTCTTAAATATTAGTGGAGATAATGTTATATATAACAAAATAAAACCAATAAAAATATTAAAATGCATATAAATTATAAATTATAAGTAAAATAAGCACTTATCATTAAACTATAATTTTAAATATGTTGGTTTCAATTAATCTCATCTTTTTTTATTTTTAATATGCATAGTTGTATTTATTATTTTGTGATGATATTTTTCTTTATAATTCAGGTCTACTATAATATAAAATATAGAATTATTATATTTTAATCCCTAAAAGAATTATGCTATCAGGATTGTTGGGAATAGTCATACAATTAACTATTAATTTTACATTTTTACTAGTAACAATTAAGAACGTTAGAAAGAACTCAAAAACAAGAGAATAATATAACAACATTGTATTTATTATTAGTTTTCTTCCATATTAGTCATACAACAACATGGACAAATTCACACTTCAATTCAACGATTAATCCAATATCTAACATCATCTCCTTTACTTCTTGCTAATTTATTTTTGAATCACTATTCTCCATCATGCTAGACATATTGTATTAACATAAGGCCTTAAGATGAAAATTAAAAGATAAAATATAACAGTTGCAAATAATCATACGAAACCACAACACCGTGATAAGGAACACCTGCAAAAAGGAATGTTCATATATACACTTTTTTTCTGAAAGAAGTATCGTTGATTGAAGATTTTGGCAAATAGTTTGAAAACAACAGTAATTTGAATATTATTAATTTGAATAAAATTTAGTCTTGGAGACATAAGATTTATACTAAGCTAATTTTGTAAATATGGAAATAACAAGAACATGCGCAATATAATTGTATGACAAATAATAATAAATGCTTATAAATAAATTATAGTGCGACAAGAAGAAGGAAAGTAATAGAAATATGTTAAATAAAAGTTAAATATTAGCAAAAACGTACAATTTTTCACATTGAAAATTATTGCTGTTAATTAATGTAAGAAATATATTTGTTTCTATCCACCTTTACTTTTAGAATTTATCTAAGGAAATCATACTTTCTAAGTGGAATCACATATATTCTTTGATAAATTGTTTTATCTACACTTTCCTCGATGAGTTTTTGTGGTGTTTGAAGGTTTATTGTGTTGTTAACTCCTTCTTTCGTGTTTGCACGTTTCATTTGAAGTAGATTATTCTCATTCATACACAATCTTTCCAAACAATTTTGATGATTTTCAGACCCTTCTACATAATTCCATATCTTAATTTGTAAAGTCCAAGGTTGTTATTTAACTTTTACCAGGTTGTCTCAATTTTTAAGTATAATTGAGTTCTTCTTTAATTCCTATAATTTTTTAATTGTATAGTATTGATATGTTACTTTTTGATTTATTTTTGTTAGCCAATAATTTTTCGATACATTGAGATCTCTTGTTTTATTTTATTAATATATATTTTTTAATTTGAGCATATTTGCACATTACAAGTAAACAAGCACTTAGAGTTCTAATAAATAAAAAATACATGTGTTCATATAAACTTGAAGAAAGATTATAAGATAAAAACATTAAAGAAAACCACACCAAGGAAAATCTCATTCTTACTCAAAGTTCTTGCATTAATCAAACAAATATGCAAGTGTTCTTACAGAATGCCTCTCCACCCAAAGTGCTCTTCATTCTTTATGAATAGTGATATCACTAGTTGTTAGTTATTATTGTTTATAAAGAACAAGTATCACTTGTTATAATTGACATTGTCATTGAACTACATCAGATTTTGCGGATAATTTGAGTGACTTGTATGACTAATGAAATTTAACAGATATTATAAATTATATAATAAAGTTCATTTCATACTAGAAAGATACAAGGATGTTAATTCGATTGATGATTTATGAGACAAAAGAAACAAAATTAAAAAATGATTATGTGTATTTAAAGGTGGTGTTATTATATAAAAATTAGTGAAACAAACAATTATTAAAATATCAACTATAAAATAAAGTTTATTGTTCTTTAAAACGAAGTTGAGTGGTTAATTAACAAGCATTGAAAATTAAACAAACCACATAGTGTTAATGCATTATAATTGCTAGTCGGTAGTAGTTATAATTATAAACAATGCTTACAACAACAAAAATACAGTTCAGATATAGTTTGATAAAACAAGTGCTAAATAATGAAACAATTTTCATTATTTATGTTAAGTCAAAACAAAATTTAGCATATCATTTAATGAAATTCCTAAACATAGTTTTAAAAACATTAAAGGAAATGAGACTTAGTCAATTGAAAACAATCAAATGATTAGATATCCCATAAATATAGAAACAAGTCACTTGTCAATTTTTTCTAGTACTAAAATTGATTTAAATCAATTATATCTCATCACATGGTGCTTTAAAAAAATGTTATATATTTTGTCACTAAAAAGATAAAATTTGTAGTTGAATTTCATATGGTATGAAAATTTTTAACTTCTAACAAAGTTTTAATTTTCGTACATTTATAGATACCTCTAATGTAAGATATGGACAAAATGTCTAAGTAGTGAACATTGTGTAAGCACATAACCTACTAATAGCAACACAATAATAACAAGAATTATGAAAATTTATTGTGATGGATTAGCTCCTAATATTTTGTTCTTAGCATTTCTTTTGTGCATCATTCATTATAATATTGAATATTATCGAAACTGAAAAGGCGACAAAGAGAAGGTTTACCATGTGTTGGGAGTACGAGGAATTGAAGGACTACTAAGTAGATGAGTCGATCTTTGGATTTCATCTTTTCAATATGTTAAAATATTGTTAAATAATTCTCTTTATATTTTACTGTTTCAATTTTACCACAAGCACTAGCATGTTATTGCCAAATAATTTAATAAATCCATGTGTAGTTATGCAGTTTCCCTGTTTGCCTCTCATTGGTGTACTACCAAAGATGCTCATAGTAGAATACTAAGCTCAACTGAAAAATATGCGCGAGAAAGAGAAAGCAGCAGCAACCAATACATTCACTATGGTAACAGTTAACATGTAAATTTGAATATTTCTTCAATACTCACCTAGTTCTACACTTACTATTTACATTGTGAACGTTCACGAATGGTAGTTTCAACAAAATTCAACATGTAGCAACTAGGCCTTTATTGCAAGGGAAAACTGGAAAAGCCCTTTTGCTTGTTTGGGCTGAGAGGAAGTCAGATATTTAGATGACATGATTTAAGCCTCTTCATTTTCCTCATCCTCAATTCCAACCCAACTTGTAAAAGCAAAAAGAAACTCCTTGAAGTTTACCATTCCATTTTTATCCCAATCCATTTCTTCTGTCCATTTTGCAGAGAAAACAAAAATACTTATTAGTAAATAAAATACTATTTTAGGAAGAAACAAAAAAGACAAGATTGCTTTTGGGTTGTTACTGTATAGAAAGTCTTGGAATGATAGGTTTTTCATTTTTCAGTATGTAAAGTAAAAACTGAGATACCAAGACATTCATACTGACATTTTAAAATAGTTCTATATTTCATGCAATACTCACGATTGGAAACAGAATGATATAATAGATAAATAGACAAACTCTCTGCAACAGAAACAACTCATGGTACCTATCATGACCTGTGAGTTCCTTAAATGTTTCCATCTGCTAATGTTTTCCAATAAGTGTGTTGTGTTATGATCTAGCTTGAAAACTATGTAATGATGTTCTTTCGTTTGTGATCATTGAAGAGGCACTAACTTTTCTTGTGTAAGAATGTTACATTATATTTCAAAATAAAAATACATAACACCCCCTGATAGCATGAGTATCTCTGTGTTTAAGCATGCTTGAATGCCTTTTATGAGTTTGTGTGCACGTTATTTTCACACAAAGGGAGAGGGAGAGAAAACTGACCAAATCTTTTCATGGCTATTCTTCCGGAAGAACGTTCCCCTGTTGTAGTTTCATTTATAGCTTGGACCATCTCATTTTTGCTGACATAGCCATCCCTGTTCTTATCTAAGAATACAAATGTATCAACCAAAGTCTCGAATGTTGCCTCCAGATTTGGCATCCCAATTTTTGATTTCTAGGGAAGTTATGGTAAACAATTTAAAGAGGCAGCAAAACATGAAAATTCAAGGATTAATGTTATCAAACCAACCATGAAGACCAGTATGAAGAAATGCATGAAAGAGAAAAGCAAGACCATAACATAAAAAATGATTAAACATATAGAACCGAATTGTTCATTAAGCGTAAAACATCACCGGCACAAGTTGAAAAAAGACAAGAATCCAGATTCAATTTCAGTAGATAAACATGTAAAACCCCAACAAATTCAAATATGAATCAGCACATAAGAGCAGGTTACTAGTTAGTTTGTCTTTCAAAATTGATTTCTTTAAGAATTTCTAACTACATTAATAAATAGACTCATACTAATGAAATTAATATAACAAGATAATGTGTGTTAGGATACAGCGTGAACAGCAGCTGGGTCATCCTTGAGAAGGTACACAAGGCAAAGAAGCACAATAAACTCATTGAACTTCATTCCCAGATCCTCGTTAATATCACATGCTTCAAAAAGATCATTTATCTCCTCCTCAGTAAAAGATATTTCCAGCTTACTGAAACTCTTTTTCAACTCCTCTTGATCTATTGTCCCATTAGAGTCCTCATCTACAAGAAAAGGTATAAACACACAGCTGATAAGAGTTATAACAGATCTAAATGCAAATGAGTCAATTTGAGTGGCCATTAGTGCTGACAAAAACAATGTGTTAGAAATTTTTGCTTCACAGTTAAAGCCTATGAATGTGCTCAATAGATAACAGGTCAGACCACAAAAATGAGCAAATTTTTTCAGTTTTAGTGCATACAATCTAATTGAATTTCAATCAGTATTGAAGTGTTTGAACATAGGATTAGCTGCAGTCTTTCATGACAGAGGCATAATAAAAATGATTCCGAGAAGACATCTACCGCTTACTCTCGCTCTGAAGTGAAATTTATGGCATCTGCTTTCAAGCCAAATATATTGTTGAATAAAAGCACAATTTAAAAAACTGTAAATTGGAAGTGGAAACCTACCAAACTGCTCAAATATGGCTTTGCATTTTCTAAGACTCTCGTCAATCTTCGGGAATTTCAAAATTATAGTGTTGAATGATTTCACAGAACTTCCATGGGACTCCCTCCGCTGCATTGCTTCGACCATTCTAGCTTCTAGCTTGGTTTCTGGCATCCAACCCTTTTTTGGCGAGTCACTCTTTCCCAGTGTAGCTCCCATTGCCAATCAATAAACCAGAAATGCGCCTCTGGTAACTGACATGTAAGATGGAAATATTTAGAACAAAAGTAAAAAAAATAAAAAGCTCTCACTCACGGTCCCTATGCATATGATGTCTTAGAGTGATCATCAATCACACATAAGTTATTTCACAAATCAGAATTATGGTTAGACCCTTTTCTCGATCCTTTGACCCAAAAAGAAAACTTTTCTTGAAATCAACACTTCCCATGAAGTACATCACCGCTTATAGAATCTTTCATCATAGCCAGTTTTAAAGCGTCTCAAATTGTAATGAAACTAACAAATGAAATAAAACAAATCTTTTTTCTTAGAGAGAGAATCAGTTTTGGACATGTTATTAGATTCGATTCTTTCAAGCATAAATAGTATATAGTATATGCTTGACAGAGACCAAACTGAAAAGACAAATTAATAGATTGAACCAACCAACACGAGACGTACATGCCAATAAAGAATTCAAGACGTAATCTGGTAATTCAGTAAAATATTTCAAGGCCCTAACAATTGGGATGCTTGAACAAAGGAATATTCCATGAGAGGCAACATAAATTGCGACACCATAAATTCTAAAAGGAACAATAACAACAAACGAAATAAACACATAAATAAAAGAAAAAGAAGGAAGGATTACTTGAAATGGAAGCAAAAAGTGTACCCTAAGACGAGGGAGAAGAAGGAGCAGGAGTTCTGAAGCTCCAGGGATTGAAAGTGAAGATGATCAGGAAAAGCAAGGGAGATCCAATAACTGAAAATGAAAATTCAGAAGGATGAAGAAATGAAAGAGCTTTGGGGTTGTTGCAGAAAAGTGAGATGCACGAAGACAGAAACAGAGAGAGAGAGAGAGAGAGAGAAAGAGAGAGAATGAAAAAAAGGAAAGAGACAACAAGTGAAGAAAATTTAACACAGAATTGTGGGTCTTCATGTGTCTTAGCCTAGGTTCGTGCTTCTCCCACCACGTATTCTCCTTCCTCTGACTCTTCGCGCTCCATTTTCTACGTTTTACTACATTATACTCAGTTTTTTATCCAATTTAAATTTTGCTTTCTTCTCCATTATTTTTTTAATTTTCTTTACAAAATTTAAAATCTGAATATTATTTTTACACATATGGTATTGGTCAACTACTCCAAAATTTATTATTATTATTATTATTATTATTATGATTTGTATGATTATTATTATTTATATATTACTGAAACATGACGTGAACCAGACATGTTTTTCTCTTTTACAAAGGTTGTGTCTCCCATGTAACATGAAGATAGAATAATTATTATATTTCACTAGCTTTAATATTTTATTACACTACTTTATTTTAATATTTACGTTTTTATATATTCATTTAAAAGACGAGTTTGTTGAAAATAATTTTGAAGTATTTTCATATAAAGAGATATATGTGGTTTGAAATGCTTTTATTACAGGAAAAGACTTGTACAGAAGGTTTGTTAAAAAGTTTTAGTGCCAATTTAAGTCTCGTATGATATAAAAGTTATAAAACTGATAAAGTTAAACCTTATAAAGAAAATATTTCCTAAAGATTTTTTTATTAAAAATATGATATATTTCCTAATTAATTTTTTGGACGTAAAATCCTAACGAGTGATGGTTTAAAACAATGAAACTCAATTATTTTAATTTAAATTATTTTAATATAAATAGTTTAATTATTAATGAGTTTCATTTTATAAATCATTTTAAGTTATCTGACTTCTCTTTAAAGGTTTTTGTTTTTTGTTAATATATTTAAAAATCAGATATCGTTTTAGTGAGTATCGCGACAAGATCTTCAAATCTAACCAGTCAGTTTCTATAAAAGAATAAGTTGGTTTTTATGCATCATCTGTGGATGCATGTCTAATTTGACTTTCCTATGTGATTCTTTGTTGATCAATGGTTTTAACGATATATTCTCATCATGATTCCATTGTTTGTAGGTGCAAATAGTATCATTTGACATGTGATAGATGTTTGGAGTTTTATAGGATCGTTCACTTGTTTAAGGTATGAAAAACTAACTCACTTTTTAATGTTGCTAATATTTTGGTAGACTGTGTTGCATGCTTGATTTGGTTTGAAAATGAATAAATTGGTATATGGAATTGTTGAACGTGAGCTTATTAAAAATTTGCTACTAGATAGTCTGACTGCATAGATTGAAGTGAAATATTAAGGTGAAATATAATTATTTTTGTACATTATTTTTTTTTAATGTTTTTTCTTGAAAATATTCTAATTAATAGCAGGTAAAGATGGCTAAAATTAGAGTTAGATTGTTAAATTTTGTATATTATCAAATTTTGTAAAACAGTAATAGACTTTTATCTGCATTATCTTTTAAGAAATTTGTCCTCTTATTTTTTTTAAGTGATATCTCTTTTTAATAATTATATATTATTAATATAGGATGTTATACTCTCAACTTGTAATGATATACTACAATTTTAAATAATTACCGATTCTCTCAATAATTTTTTTTAATTTCAATTAGGAGATTGCGCATACTTACGGAACAAAATAATTTATTATAATTTTTAAAGTTAATTGAAATTTGATTTAAGTTTTATTTGATTATAATTAATCTAAAAAATGTCAAAGACACGTGGTGGAAAACTGAAAGTTAAGTCGCTGGTAACGTTTACGTATCTTCACAGGAAAGCTACTTACTTTTGTATAGACCAAAGGTTTCATTAAAAAATTATTAATTATGAGTGGCAAATAACAACCCTCTTATGTTTGAAAAGTAATAACTGAAAATGACGTAGAAAGAATATGCCCAACGATCAATTTTATAAATTATGTCTCATTATCATTAAGAAAATCCCTATTTCATTGGTTTCACTTTTCATTACAGTTGTATTGTGGAAGCAACTCGTCAACCACCACCTTCGATTAGAATATTCTTTTTTATTCCATACGGTACTTATCCGAATAAATTTCACTTTTTAAAATAATTAAGGTTAAATATGTTTTTTGTCTTTATATTTGTTCGTGAATCTCAATTGGATCTTCGTTTTTTTTTTCTGTTCGTATTGAATCCAAATACTTGTTAATTTGAGGCAATAAAGTCATATTCGTTAATTTTTGACTGACGTCGTCTAACTGTGATAGTGTGATGCAGACATTAGTAATTCATTTATAGTGATTCAATTAAGTGAAAATTTGATTTTAAAAAATTAGTTTTTGACATGGATATTTGTATTTAGGGATTTTTTTTACTAAGTTGCATTAGGGGATTTCATTTCACAAGAAGAAGTAGACGAAGACAATCACGTGGAGGTGGAAGAACCGAAGTGAAAGTTTACGGCAGTTAAGGTTAAAATGATGTGTGCTATCTTTATGCGTTATGGTCCCGATTTTGTTGTTCTATCTTTATAACATGTGTGTGCTATCTTCTTGCTTTGTTTAATCACTATAAATGAACTACTAATGTCTGCATCCACGTCATCACAGTTCGACGGTGTCAGTCAAAGATTAACGAATAGAACTTTATTGCCTCAAATCAACAAGTATTTGGATTCAATAGGAAAAAAAAAAAGAGAATCCAATTGAGATTCATGAACAAATATGAGGATCAAAAGACATATTTAACCAATAATTAAAATACCTGGTTCATGTTTGGTTTTAAGTAGAGAAATACATAAAAAAAATTAAAGCTGGTGAAAAATAAAATAATTTTTTTGTTTAGTACATAAAAAGTAAACGATATATAAAAAATTGTTTTAAAAAGTGTGTAATTTGATTGATGTAAATGAATGAAAATAAATAAGAAATAGAACTGTATAAAAGAATTCTCCTCTCAATATTAATTCTTTCCTGCCTTATTTTTCTTCATCCACTTTACCAAATAATGGATGGGAGAAATATTTTGATATTATTAATTTTCAAAGATTCATAACTTAAATTGAATAATTTCAAGAGTTAATTAACTTTTGCAATGATTCTGGGGATATTTTTAAGTGAGCTTCTTCGTTTGAGATTATAGGATGAAATAAGAAGAAAAAATAAATTTAACTTCTTTCTAAGTTAAAAATAGTTCATACATGAGTTAATTTGAAAACTTTTTTTTTAATTATACATAAAAGTTAATCTTAATTTACAGAAATAGAAAACTTATTTAATTTTTTTATTTGTCTCTCCTAAAAGTGCCTAATGCACAAATAAAATTTGATGACAAATAACCACTTTTGTTAACTATACTTATTTTTTTTTAAGAGTAAGTTCTTTTTTTAGAAAAATCAAGCAACAAAATATCTTTTCAATTTAGGGAAATTAATTTTCATATACTTATGAAAATAATACACATTATTTAAATTATGAGAATCTTTTTAAAACATACAAAACCTTGATAATATCGTTTTTCTAATTAGAGTTGTTATTATAAAAGTGCTTTTAATTAATGTTATACATATCAAATATATTTTCAGAAATATAATATATGTATTTGAGTTATAATTAAAAATAAGGTTTGATGGTAGCCAAAACATTAGATACTGTAATTATACTATTGTGTTGTAATTCAATACTCTAGTTAGTCTTTATTTATTCAGTTAATTTAAATTTTATGAATGTAAAATATGCTTATAATTAATAAATTAAAAAATAAATTTTAAATTTAATTCAATTTTATAAAATTAATTTATAAAATATACATTTATAAGATATATATTATAGATTGACGTTAACGTTTTATAAATTGACATTAACTTTTCAACGTGGTACTTCTACCATAAATAACCATAAATATAGATGAGAAAAATGATGTTTTACAACTTCTTACGTTTACATAAGTTTCCAAGCAAGTTGATCTAAGAATATTTCCTACAAGCTTAATCAAAAAGCTTAAACAATGATATAAAATATTTAATATCTTTTTTTATTTTATAAGAATTCCGAGAGAAAACATTTTTAAAAGATAAAATTTGTGGAAAGAATTTACGTAAACTTATTCGAATTTAAGTATACCACTGATGATATAATTTTGTAGACAATTAATAACTCTACAGAACAATTTGTTAAACCTACGTAGAGAGTTTGAAATATCTATACTATATCTGTAAATAAAATAACTTATGGACTAAGGATGACATATGAACTAATAAAAATATTATCATGGAATGTTAAAAGAAGTTTGACATGAAAAATGTAATAAAATAAAATTAGTGGTCTCTACATATATATTGTTGTATTTTCTAAGATGAAAATGATAAATATATTAACTTTTTTTTACAATATGCTTTTTACTTGACTCCCAGCTTTGATATTGTAATAAGTTTGATTTTAAAATAAAATAATTTGTATTCAATAAAATAAATGTAAAAAAATTGTTTATCCTTAAATAACATTTATCTCTAAAATCAATATTGTATAACAAATTAGTAAGAGTAGGATTTTATTTTAACTAATTATTTTTTAAATTATATTAAATTTCCAACAATCTCCCACGTAATTTAAAAGATAAAATAAAACAAAACATAAGGAATTGGGTTTGAGCCTTAGTGTTTATAAACTTTCACGCGAGAAAATATAGAGACTTAATTATATTGAGTTATTTCTCTTATATCTAAGTTTTAGTAAATAACACATACAATACCAATGATTATTGTAGGTTCTAAACAATGTTACATACCTTATTTGATGAGTGTCACATAGAGACTTATCCATGTCTCACAATGACGACCCCACCATCACACTCACTAAGTGCACCATTAAAAGATTGTTTGTGACTCACACCTTTATAATAATTATTAGAGTTTATTAATAAGTATTTTAAAAAATAGACATAATAATAGGCATACTTCAACCTCATTATTTCCACAATTTATAACCATGAGAATGAAATATAATATTCATTAAAATATATTAGTGTACTTTAGTCAAGAACAACTTTCTTGACCTCCATTGGAGTTTATTCTATGGGATCATCATTTATGTGGAGATAAATGTCTATTGTTGCAAATAATTTATGGGTCTTAGTCTCATCCCTCTCGACACATGAAAGTATTTCTTAATGCATTAACTCTTTGGTAAGCAGATCCCCAATACTTTTCTGTATTGACCTAAAAAAGTCAAGAAAAAAATAAAGGAGACAAAACGAGGAAGCTCGATTCATTTTGACCCTACCCATAAAAAAACAAGTTAAGTCGGATTAACTTATCAAACAAAAAATAAGCCATTAGTAGAACTATCAAAATGGGTCACAACCCGTGGGCCAACTCGGCCCACCACGGGTTTGAGCCGGGTTGGGTTTGAAAAAATTATATTTTTTTATGCGGGTCAGATTTCAACACGGCTCATTTAAACCCAGCTCATGTGGGTTGAATCCGTGGTGGGCCGAGTTGGCCCACCAACCTACCTACCTAATTTTATTTTATTAAAATTTAATTTTAATTTTATAAAAAAGTATTTATTATTTTATTTTTGCTTGAAAAAATTATTTAAGTTCCTTATTTTAAAAATTAATTAAACACCCATATTGGGAGTGAAATTTGTTTATATTTGAATTATAGAAAGTTTGTAATTGTTTTTTATTTAAAAAAATTGTAATTAAGTGAGCTAGTGAGCTAACCCATTTACCCACCAACGTGGTGGATCAGACCGAGTTTGAATTTTTCTGCACTACTACAGAAAAGTGCATAGATAGCGCTTTTTTTTATCATAGATAGCGTTTTTTAAGCGCTATCTATGACAGCGCTATCTATTAATAGATAGCGCTTCTATAAAAAACGCTATCTATTAGTGTCTCACAATAAATAGCGCTTATTTAAAAAAGCGCTATCTATTGCTGTCAGACAATAGATAGCGCTTGTTTAAATAAGCGCTATCTATTGTCTGACAACAATAGATAGCACTTAGTTAAAAAAGCGCTATCTATTAGTCTAATTTTTTTTTTTAAAAATAATAAATTTTCAATAAAATATTTAAAAAAATTAAAAAAATATAAAATATTGGTTTTATTATATACAAACAGGTGCTATCTATTGGTTTTATTATATAAAAAAATATAAAAATATTAAAAAAAAACATTTTTATTAAATGGTTGAGACAACACATGTAACACTTTCATAGTCGCTCAGCCCTACCAGCTCTTTATCTAGTAGAGGCCCTAGATATTGGAATCACAACCAGATTTTCAATATCAGAAATCTATTAGAAAGCGTGAAAGAAAATTACACTTGAAGACATCTAAGAAATCAACGTAAGGTGGAAAAAAAAAAGTGAAGGGAACAATTCTAAAAATAAAATTACTAGGATGGCAGCTAGAATCAACCACAATGACTAGGAAAATTCTAATAAACTAAAATAATAAAGAAAATACATAATTAATGTTAATTTAAAATACATAGAGTACCATGACTAGGAAACTATCAACCCAATAAATATTGAAAATTCTAATGTTTTAAATACTTCATAAACCAACAACAACTTGTATAAAATTTAAAAGAGGACAATAAGTGACATAAAAATTGATGAAACTTCTCTAACATTTTGAGAAAATACAAGTGCCCGTGTAGAAAATGAGAATAATGCCTTATGTAGTGGAACAATGTTAGCTAAAAAACTGGAAAGCAAAAAAGAAACTTAGAATAGAAGTAAAGATAGACCAAATGTTACATTTATAAATCAAACAAGAAATAATCATTACAGGGCTCATAATAGAAATAACAAAATGATTAACGGATTGTAGAATCGCTGTTTACAAAACCCATTGTCAACAACATAGACAATTCACTGCATGATTAAAAAAATAAGAAATGAGGAGGAGGATTCATCTCTAACCCGTAGAGATAATCAAACTTATTGTGAATGGGATATTACCTCTAATGTGAGTGATGTTTATGCTATATTAGTAGAAATTTCTACTTTCCTCCTTCCACGAGGAGATGGAGAAAACACTAACTCCTGAGAGAATGTAAAAACAAATATTAACACATTAACATTAAAATAAATATTATACAATAAAACACACTGATGTATTTCTAACCTGATCAATTATGCACTCTTATTTCACATTATTAAGTATTCAATTTTTTTACATAATATCGTATCTCTACTCCATAAATAAAAGTACTTGTTGTGTATAGAGATCCCATAATTACAAGCAATATTCTCTATATGGTATCAGATTTTTTGTGCTATTTCCCTTCCTTTTATCTTTACTTTACGTAACACATATTCAATTCAACAAAGTCACAAGCATAATGTGTTGCACAGTACACGTTCACATAATATTACTCATACACATGTTCAGAAACGTCAACTATATAAATCAGAGAAAGTGTCTGAAACTCTGTAATGTTACTAATATAAATTAATAATTTAGTATTAATTTAGTTAGTTTAAATAAAATATCTAATAATCCTAATGTTACTAACATACTATATATTATTATCTTATAACTTACTTGAATGCTACGACCTCCACAAACTCTGTAATTATCTCAGAGAATGATAAACATGTAATATTAGAGAAATTATAGGTAGGTGGAACCAACTAAGAAGGTCCAGACACGAGAAAAAGAAAAGTACCTGGCCAACTGCAGAGAGTATCCTTCTCAACTTATGCTCCTGAAAAATATTGCAAGCTTCCACATGGATACTCATACAACAATACCATGCCATATATAAACAAAAGCTAGATAACTAACCAGTTGCTATGTGAACTAAAAACTGCTTTGTGGGATCCAACCCTATCCATAGCGGCCAGGTTTCTTGGTTTTGTCTTTCCCACCAGAAGCTACTGACTCTGAAAGTCCACTCACAGGAGCAGAGCAGAGCATAGCAGTAACATCCGTAACAAGATAACCACTGACAACCTGCAGAAAATCAACACATCCATGAAGAACAATATTATTTAGATCACAGAGTTCACAGGCCAGGGAGGGAGGGATATTCCACCAAAATGTCTTTAGCAGTTAGGTGATGAGAAATAGCCCGAATTGCACCTGCTGTACCAACATCCCCAGGAGTGTATACACTGTTTATTTTTCTCGACTCATGATTCATATCATAATTACACATAACAAAATGACCAAGTAAACTAATTAAGCCAGAAAAAGACACCAAAGGAAAGAGAGTTATAGGGAATCCTTACCACCATTGACCCTATAGAAATCATCTTCACAGTCTGAGTCTAACCAGAGCTTGGAATCAAAAAAACTCTACCTGTTCAGGAAAATAATGGTTTGTGAATGGAAAACATTGATATGATACACTCTTCATTTAGGCATCATAGAATTGCACCAGATTCTTGTAATAAAATTCAAAGGTTTGTATCCTCCTTGAATGATACGCTCAAAAGCTTTGTCTTTTGCGACCTCTACCTAGGTAATTACAAAAATCATTATTCCTTAAAGGTGAAGCATAACTCGGAGTGAAGGCATTCAAAAGCACTGGTTAAGACTATAAATAACTAATAATAGTAAAGGTCATAGCTTAAGCTCATGAGAACCCAGCGATCATACAATGTTAATAATTCATATTCGATATCCAGTGGAATAAAACATAGTCATATACCATACATACCACGACCAGCCCCAATAGTAATATCTAAAACTTCAAACAAATATTTTCTTAATAGAAAATTTATATTACATTCACATGTATTACACAACACTGATCTTCCCTCTCTTGATTGGCAGTAAGTGAGAAAATTATATAGGAATTACATAGCACATCATTTAAAATCCAAAACATCCTGCATACCAGTGGTGTTTGTCTATATTATAAATATGTAGACCATTAATTCATCGTTAAAACATACAATAGAGCATTTGATTATAGATTACTATGAAGCCAACACTCCTACAAAAGGAAAGAATTAACACCAATCAGTAATGCCAGTACCAATATTTTCCTTTCTCCTTTCCTATCAAAATTAATGGTTATGAATTCCTTATCCAAGGGAACATTTCTTCTTCTTCTTACAAGATAAAGAAAATGCATCATTAACATACAAGGCAAATTAGCAACACCAAAAGAAGAAACAAAGAAAATAAAAATAACCAACTTGATATTCGATGATAATTCGAGCAAACAGAGAAAATGGTGAGGGAGCCAGCGGCGTCGGCGGAGATGCGGTTGCGGGGAAGGGGAGATTGGGAGGGGCGTAGAAGGAGAGGGCGGTGACAGAGGCAAAGTTTTGCTGGAGGGAATCGAGGGAGAATGCAGCGGAGAGGTCGTAGAGGTGGATGGTGTCGTCGTCGCCGCCGGAAGCAACGACGGAGCCTGAGACGGTGACAGTTTTGATAGAGGAGAGATGGGAAGGGTAGGAGAAAAGAGGGGTTAGGGATTGAGATTGGGGCTTTAGGGTGAGACCCAAATGAACTTCTCGTACGAACCTGCAACCAAACTCATTCTTTTCCTCCACACACTCGTCGCTCTTCTTCCTAAAACCCTAGGGTTTTCTAACCATTAATGGTGGCAGGGAGTGAGGAAGTAAAAACTAATGGGAGTGATACGCAAATGGAATCACGAGAAGAAGAAGGGAAAATAAGAACAAAAGAGAAATGAGAAACTTTGAGGACAAATGAAAACGAAGGTGATTGCTTCGTGCAGGGAAAAAAAGAACGAAAATCAGAAAAAACGAAGAGGAAATGAGCACTAGCCTTTGAGCCATAAGAAGCCTATCTATTGTGTGCAAGTAAACACAACTCGATTAAAAAAACGCATAATAGATAGCGTTGTTTTAAAAAACCGTTATCTTTTTTTTAATTCAAATTATACAATAAAAAAGTAATATAAATTATTTATAGATAGCGTTGTTCTAAGAAAACGCTATCTATTATAATGTATATAGATAGCGTTTTTTCAAATAAGCGCTATCTATTGTTCCGCACACTTATAGATAGCGCTTATTTAAAAAAGCGCTATCTATTGGGCGCTATCTATGTTCAATTCTGTAGTAGTGCTGACTCGCTAATAAATGAGTTGGGTGGAGTTGGCTCACTAAGCGACCAAGTATCATTTTCCCAAGAGACTCGTAATACTAGAAAATTGTGTGATTAACAACTCATCTAAACTCAAGAACAACTCATCATTTAAGAATATGTGCAAAAAGATAAATTCACAAGTAATTACAAGGTTGGACTTTGGTATTGAAGGCACTTGGAAATGGAAAAGACTAGAAATTGTATGAAATGACATTGTTAAGGTCAGTTTTCACCAATGCACTCTTGTGTATAACCAATTTCATCTCCTCTCTATCAATTTACTAAAGTCAATCTACTAAAACACTCTAGCCCTAATCCCTTAGGTGAAATAGCATAGGTTTTCCTTATCAAACTCCAATCCCTTGGATAATCTAACAAGCAAACCCGCATTAAGAACTAGGATCTAAGACAACATGTGAATCATATCCCATCCCTGGCTCAATGACCCACAAGAACTCTTGTTTCAGTTCAAGATTTCATATCTCATCCCTAACTCAATGAAACCCCAAAATCAAGTCATGAACGTCCCCATTACATGCAAGCTTTAAGATCAGAAATAAAAATACTAGTAATAGATAAAAAAGACATTTATAAATATGAAACAATCATTCATTACACAAGAGTTCATAGGCTACATCTAACCCTAACAAGATGAATTTGGTTCTCCATTTCCATGGAGAACCCTAAAGCTTACAAACATGGAAGATGGAAGAAGAAGGAGACCCAAAGGAAGAAGAGGAGATGTTCCCACAAGCTCCTCGCGCCCTCCATGAGCTCCATACGTGAAATCGCGCCTCTAAAGAACCAAAGACCCTTTTTCTTTCTGCCTCGTGAGTATATATACTGCCCGAATTCTCGCTTAAGCTAAATTATTCTCGCTTAAGCGAGAATAAACTTCTTGAAGAAGATAGTCATTCTCGCTTAAGCTAAATTATTCTCGCTTAAGCGAAAATGACTTTTAAATCAATGATTTCCTGGATCACCGAAGCTCTTCAATGTAATGGAGGATTAACATCGAAATAGATCAAAAAAACAAGGGATTAGAGTATTATTTACGTAATGTAGCTCAAAATATAGATAAATACTAAAACTAACTAAAAGAGAGGATTTAAGCAAGTAATAAGCTAAAGAATAGTTGATTTTGCTACTAAAATGATGCTTAGATAATGGTAAGAATTAACATTATCAATATTCCATCATGTACGTGAATAATAAGGATAAAAAGCAAGAATAACGAAAAATATTCTATTGCATAGAAAAAGTTACAAAGAGTTTAGGTACATTACATCCAACCACAATAAAAAGGAGTTTAGCTACTCATATACATCTAGAACATGAGAAGGGATTAAAATGGTGAAATGGATGAAGAAAGATGAAGTTCTTAAGCCCTAAAAGTGTCTCAACTTGTGTCTTGAGCTTGAGGTTCGTTTCTACGTCCAAAACTCATTTTTACTTCAACTATTGACACTTTAAAATGTTCTCTAAAAAGTGTATTATTGTTGGGTAAGAATATCCTCTTGTTGGGCGAGATATAACTTATTTGACACGCAGGATTGCTCTACTCGCTGGGCCACAAGGTTTTTTGATTGAGCTAGTGCAAATGTTTCGCTAGGTGAGTGTTAATAGTGGCTCCTAGCAACAAATCTCATTTCTTCTCCAATCTTCCATTTTCCTACAAAAATAATTCACATAATGAAAATTAAATTTTTATCTATGAAGAGTATATACAAATCTTAAATTTTTTTATGGAATTGAACCCAAAACACTTGATATAAAGACAAATAAGAGGTTATAACAAGAGTGAATGATTGATAATTATCATATATATCAATCCATAAATAGCCTTTACCTTTAAAATTAATAAAGGATAAAAGCATTAGTAACATTAGGATTTTATTTTAATTATTTATTTTTAAAATTATATTAAATATTTTTAACAATTCCTACCTTCAACTTAATCTTCTTTTGCAACAAATTCTTCATTAGTGAGTCCTTGACCAAAACAAAACAACCTTGTTTGTGCATAGGTTTGACACTAAGCAAATTGGGGCATCGTCCCAATTTTTATGAACTAGTGATGCGTTGATTTGCAAATGAGTTGAGCCATAATTTGAGATTGAGTGATTCTTCCTACACCTCACTCCCTTCATCCTGCACCCCCAATTTTACTTCTTTACCCTTCATTAACAAAAAGTCAAAAATTAATATCGCACTTTGAAGTACGTTTTAATTAATTGTTTCCTAACCGCACTTCGAAGTGCGTTTCCTATTTTAATTAATTGTTCTTTCCTAACCGCACTTCGAAGTGCGTTTCCTATCTATTTAATTTTTTCCTAACCGCACTTCGAAGTGCGTTTCTTATTTTAATTAATTGTTTCCTAACCGCACTTCGAACTTCGAAGTACATTTTAATTAATTGTTGCACTTTAAATCCAAAATAATATTTAACATTACATATAATAATTATTATTTAATTCAATAAACAATTTAATAATTATTTCAATTTCATAAAAAATTAAAAAACTTAAATAAAATTAAATACATAATGAATAATATATTAAGAAAATAATAATATGTTAAAAAATAACAAATTCAACAAAATTTAACAAACAAATAAAATAATTCAAAATATATTAAAACAAACCATTTTATTTAACAACTAACATAAAAAATTGAATTTATTATACTAACCTAATAAAAATAAAACCTAATAATATAAATATATACTAACCTAATAAAAAAATTAAAAAACTAAACCCTAAAAATCTAACGCACTCCGAAGTGCGGTTTGTCTCAGCCGCATATCGAAATGCGGTTATTTTTGCCGCAGTTCGAAATGCGGTTTCTCTGTGAAGAGTATCATTGAAATTAAAATATGTTTTGGAGGTGCAGGAAGAAGACCGTGAGGTGCAGGGAGAATCACTCTTTGAGATTTAATAGCCATTTATAAGAGTTTTAGTACCCATTACAATTAAAAGAGCGATAGAGAAGAAGGTGATTTGGTGACATTAGTAAGGATTTTAACTTTGAACTTGATGGGTTATTAAGGGAAAAAGTGAGTTATGTTGTGTATAAGGTAGTCTTGTAATGCAAGTTGGAAGATGGGGATGAAGAAGGAGAGAGAGAAAGGAAAAACAATTAGTAAAAGGTGAATAATGGATAAAAAATAAAGAAAAGAGAAAATGGTGATAGAAGTAGAGGAAGAAGAAAACTAAAAAAAATTAAATTAGTAACACATGCTAACTTTTTATACCAATTTAATATAAGAAAATACATTGAATCATTTTATATAAAATAGGAACCGAAGAATAAAAAAAATAAAAATGAAAGGATCACATTTAATAAATTTAAAAAATTGAAATCAAAATACTTATTAAACTTACATATCTATTCATTAGAAATTGATTACTTTCTAACAACAACAAGATTTAACATAAATAACTTTATTTACAATTACATTTGAGTATATCCTAGTTTAAAAATTTGTACACAAATATTGTAACTTATGAAACAACTCAGATTATAATTTATACTTATAAACATATTGTAAAACCAATGTCATAATTCTTACTAAGAATTCTATCTTATAGTTTAAGATAAAAGTACATACTATATTTATAATTTAAAAGTTCAAGTATCATGTTACCGACAATTTTCAACCGTACAGTTAGATAAAGAGATTTTCAAAGAAATTACTCGATCTCTAAATAGTCAAGAATTGTTGAAATGGATGTGATATATTCACTCTATTTGAAAGTCTTTCATACCAACTTGAATGATAAACGAATGCTTTATTATGTGATAAAATGACCTACCTAACATCTTTCCTCTACTCTCTTCATACTTAAGAGAGCATAAATCTATAATCAATTTAGTTATTTAAATATTAAAAAAATGTAATAGTTTAATTTATTTTTCATCCAAACTATTAGAAATTCATAAAACTATTTTAAGTCTTATAAATTCATTTAAAAATGTAGTGAATTATTATTCTTATGATTAAAATCTCGATGGAAAAGGAATTTTTGATTTTTTTTTTACAATTCATTATCTTATTATAAAATGTTTTAAATTTTTTAGCTTTTTTAAATATCAAAATAAAATTTTAAAATTGCAACATAATAATAAGAATGATTTAGTCTACTATAAGAAAAGAGGCCAACCAAGAATACCATGGACCAGTGTTAGTAAAGCAGAAGAAGTGCTCCCATCCAGACACAATACGGTTGTCAGTTTTCAGCCAGCAACTACGAAAGAGACTCGTGGCGCGTTATCGCATGGCTACACTGCTGAGAAAACTGTGCGAATCCGCGTCGCTGAAGCGATCGGGTTCCAATCTGAACCCGAATCCGAACCCATCATCGGAACGCGCGCCATCTCCTCTGGGCGCCTTCGACACTCTCCCTGCCGACATACTCATGCAAATCGTGCGACTCGTGGGCCCCAAACACGCCGCCAGACTCAGCCTCCTCAGCAAGTCGTGGCGATCCCTTGTCTCCGACAACGACCTCTGGGTGCACTTCCTCCACACCCACCACCCTCCCTCGGCGCTCTTCGCGGAAACCGCACTCAGCTCCGGCTACCCTCTTCCGTAAGTTACTTAACTAACCACTCTTTTCCAAGTTTCCATCACCGCTTGCTTTTTCGATTCTGCCCTAATTGAAAACTGCAGGACCTTATCTGCTCAGAGCTCACCACGTGGCTCTCTCCAGCATGTTTATGCCCTCCGTGAACGCCTCCCTTCGTCCGTTGTTATCGACGGTTCGTTTTTACGACTGTTCTTTTTTATTTATTCGTTATCTTTGGAGACTCTTTTGTGTTTAGTCCTTTTGTTTTTCTTCGTCTTCAGGGGGCTCTGGCTATTGCAAATTCGGTTGGAGCAAAGGCTCTTCTCCTTCTGGGCGATTCGCGACCTTTCTGGTGACTTGCTTCGTTTCTTGCTTTTCTGTTTGGGGCCAAAGTTTGGAATTGAAGTGTTTCGTGTGTTGACTGAGTGTTTTTTTTTTTGTGTGCAGGAATTTGGTAACGTTGAAACGCCCATGTACACTAGACTTCGACATTTTTTCGGGACTATCTATAACAGGTGTGTGTGTGTGTTGCGCGTTTTGCTTCTTGTTGGTGGAAGAGTTCACTGCCTCTGATTTGTCATTTATGCTCTGTTTGTTGGAGAAGAGAAAATCGGTTGAATGGAAATAAGGTGTGGAATTAAAATAAATAGGAAATAAAGTAGAACTTGAAGGTTGTTTGTTGAAGATAGATGTTTCGTCATGAAACACGAACAATCTAGTTGTGGAAGATGGAGTAGTATTTATTGATTGTTTGCTTAGTTCTGTTGGTGATAATATATTGGGTTACTTGCTCTGTAGGATGCAGGTGAAACCAAGTTCTCAACCAGCTGTTGTTTCTATACCAATTTGTCACTATGATGGTTAGTTAAGTTAAATTTTATTGTTTTACTGCTGTTGTTAAAATGTGGATCAATATTTAGTAAAGCCTTAAATCGGTCTTGTGAAGATTAGTGCCGCAATATTTTAGCCATTTGAATATTTGTCACCAAATTAGTCTTTCAAAGATACAAACCAGCTATTAAGTTTGAACTTTTGCGTGACAACTTCAGTCTTTCACAAGGACAAATGTGGTGATAAAGGTTTTTATGCACTCATGGTTTAATTAATTTTTTTTCTTTGATCCTTATAGAAGAATACTTACATACAGGTCCATGTTGTTTGCTGGAGTAATAATGGTATTAGATTTTTCTCAGTTAGCTAATGTTTTGTTGTGGTAAAATCTAACAGCATCATAACTAAAGCAAACGCTACAGACTGAGTTGAAATACTTTTTCAAACGGTACCAAAATGTAAAGCTTTTCGTAGGGACCAAACTGCGAATTTTTTTCAAATAGAAGGGTCAAGTTGTTGATTAGATCTACACACATAGGATGTGCTACTATATGGTGAGAGGCAAGTAAGTTTTGACTATAACCATGCATGGATGATCAAAATTGTTTTGCTTAAATTTTGATCTTTCTTAACCATCCATTTTAGTTATGTGGTGAAGATTATAGTCTCTTATTCTCTCACCATACATGATATTCTACCTGTATAATGTTATGTGTCATTTCATACTTGCAGATACTGAATCAGCCAAGGCATCAAGACAGCAGCTTAAAGAAGCAATCTATGCTGCTCTGTTTGACATGAATGTTCCTGCTGTTTGTGCTCTCAATCAGGTAACATTTTTCATTAGAAAGAGGAGTTTAAATCTAACTCAATTTTACAAAATCTGTTTGTAAGGTGAGATTTGTTTCTCTCTCTCTCTCTCTCTCTCTATATATATATATATATATATATATTATAAGTTGACTTTATCTTTAGTCAATGTGAGATTTCTAACATACTCTCTCGTATAAATATCTCAAGTGCGGGACGAAATATTTGCAAGTGGTTAGAAAGTAGGCCAACAGTGGATAACATGATAAATCTAACAAACAATGCTAGTATTAAACTTTAATACTATTTTTGATATTGAACTTTAAACTTAACCTCAAATTCAACTTATAAGGCAAAATTTGCACCAACTTATTTTGAATAATTTGGCTTGTTCTTTAACTTGTATGAGATCTTCAACAATTTTAATAAGAATAAAGAACAATCCAATTACTATTTTACCTATTCTAAATAAGTGTATTCTAGTTATCACTTCAATTTGTTTTAATCTCTCTCTCTCTCTGTGTGTGTGTGTTTCACCTCTTTAAAGTGGTCATATGCAAGTTAACCCATCTTATTTTACCACCCCTTTAAATAAAGACAACAAGTGCCCTGGCACTTGATATCTTTTAGAAAATAATTTATAGCTTATTCCTGTTTTTCACGTCAATTGAACTTATCATGATCAATCAGGTTCATGAAGGCATTTAGAATGTAAAATAAATAGATCATTGAACTCTATTCCCCTGCTTTATATCTTTTTAACAGGAATCAAAATATATTGGTATTCCTCATGTCTCTTGTTCTGCTCTGTTTGTAAGATGTTCACAAATCATTTAACATGTTTTATTCCATTGTAACACATCTGCCAAATGGCACTGTAAATTCTAGATGTTTGTCCTTCTCATAATATTAATGGTATCATCATAATAATGTGATTTGGATTACCCTTTCTAATTCCGACATGGTGTGATGCACAGTTGGTATACTGGGTAGCAGCTCACAGTGTCTGACCTAAAAAATGCTTTAGCTGGGTATTCTGCATATTAAATGGTAACAAAGGATGTCATGTTCTTAAGCAACTAAAAGTTTATAGATCTTTGCTTTGATCTAACATACAAGAAAATTGTATTATAGTAACATAGGATGGCATAACCTAAGAGATAGAGAACAAAGGAGTTAATGAGTTTGGGTCTTTAGGAGATAGATGACCGAATAATAAAAGACTTGAAAATCAGACTAGACAGGCAACAAACTGAGATCATGGGCTGATGGAACAGAGAGAACAGAGAAAAAAAAACTCAGAATTGAGAGACAACATGGAAAATAAATTAACAGAAAACAAAAATAAATGGGAATAAGATAATGAAAACAAATTTTGCAAGAGAACTAGAATATAAAACCTAGAAAAATGCCTGCCAGATGGGTTTTCATAGACATACTGTAGGGAATTATTAGGAGTTTTGACACCATAAACTAAGCAGTGCTGTGTCTCCATGAAATACCAGTATTGTGGCCATTACAGTATGACACTTGGTGGTGCATGTAGCAGCCAGGGGCTGCTTTGAACTGTTGCATCACTATATAATGAGCTATTGACAACTAAGGTGTGATGCGGTATTTGTATGAATGGTAGGGGAGTCTTTTAGTTCATGCTTATTTGTTTATGCTCTTGAAAATGAACAGTGTTTGCTAGGATTTGAAAGAAAAGGAATTTGTATGTTAATTTTAATTGTTTAGGATGTACAATCAATAATCTCCCTCGCAGAGGATGAATATTAAGAAAGAAAATAACACAGAAAAACAATAATTGCTTCTTTTTTTCTGTACTGGTCAGGTCTTTCCCTGCTCTAAGATTGTTATTCCTGTATCATTGGTATTACTTGGTCTATTGACAATATATGCTAAATTATTTTCTCCAGATATCTTCACAAAGTTTATTACAGTTTGGCTTCTTCTACATTATGCTATGTTCTAAATTTTGAGTTCCTATCTTTTATGAATTCTATTATATGAAATTTTAGCTTACACTCAATTTAATTTTAGATTTACATTGATGTTCCATATTTTTGACATTTAGAAATTCTTATCCATATAGGTACTGGGTAACCAGTATAGTACCCATGTCTTGGCTACATAGTTGTTAGGTTAGATGTGAAAGTTCCAAAGAACTGAGGAGTTGAGTGGAATATAGTTGTAGTTCTATTTCACCTTAAGAGCCTTGGTGCAAAGGACTTGGTTTTCAATCAACCTAAAAGTGTAAAATGAACTGCAATTAGTCAAGAGTAGATTTTTATGTTTTCCCAGGTAACTGCCTACTCCTTTTGTTCAGTCAGGTCTGGGTGTTTATTTCAAATACATTATTTTATCTGCACCATTATTATTTATTTCTTTTTCTACTTTATAAATCCAGGGGACTTTAGCTCTGTATGCTTCAAAACAAACTTCTGGGATTGCTGTTAATATAGGCTTTCAAGTGACATCCATTGTGCCAAGTATGCTCTACAGTTTTATTCTCTGATGTTTCTTAATTTACACAACAATAAATTCCTGGAAATGCCTTAGTCTGCTTTCTTTGTTGGGTTCAGAGGTAGTTATGACTTAAGGTTACGTTTTCTCTTCTAATTCATACGTTGTTCTTTGTCTAAAGAAAATGAGTTCATGGACAGTATCTTCTTTCTCCCTCTCATCGTGAGTGCATGTGCACTATTGTTTTGCAGTTTTAAATGGTAAAGTGATGCGAAAAGTGGGTGTGGAAGTTGTGGGGCTGGGAGCACTAAAGCTTACTGGATTTCTTAGAAAACAAATGCAAGAGAACAACATAAGTTTTGAATCTTTATACACTGTCCGCACTCTGAAAGAGGTATTATTGTTGTCTTTCCTGTTTGAAATAGTTATTTTGATTTGAGATTTTTACTTACATTTGATGTTTCAATGCTGTTGAGAAGATAAAATTGGATCCCCAATATTTATTATTAAATTTACAATACATGATCCACCTAAACATCTTTAATCTAGTCAGAACACTTTTACTTCTATGTTCTCTTTAAGTTTTAAATTTCCATTTCACACCTTTTTCATCCTAATACACTGGAAGGAACAGATGAATTTCAAATTCTCTCTCCTTTCCCCTCGATGCATGAAAATATGTTCTTTAGGGAAAACATATCCTATGCAGCAGTAAGAATGGACCCATAAGTCCAGGTATCACACCTTACTACTGTGTAATTATTACTAAAGAAATCCCATTTACAGTTAATTTGTGTCAAATGAGAGAATATGGAGTCATAATTAGGCTGAAACATGCGTGTAAAGGATAGTTATTCAGTTTTATCAAATCCTTCTAGAGGTTATGCACGCTTAAGGAGAGAATACAGATAGATATTCAGTTTCCTATAAATCATATATCAAATCATTAATTATATACAGTGAAGCAAATGACTTTTTTTGTGACAAGGATTCAACAAAGGAGCTTGAAGAGATATATTCCTTGGACTTTTCAGAATTTGATGATGAAATTTGATCAAATCCTTTGTGTTCTCTCTCTCTCTCTCTATACACACACACACACACACACACACACACACACATATATGTTTATATGTATGTATGTATGTGTGTGTATATATATATATATATATGTTTATATGTATGTATGTATGTATGTATTGTGTTTGTCTCCTTTCCTTTTTCTGGTTCTCCATTTAAGTTTGGTGAGAGTGATTGGTACCATACTTACATTTTTCTTTTCGTTCAAAGTCATCTGAATTAAGTTGTCTGATATTTCATTAGTTGCATGGCAACAGAAGTTATGTTATGTTGCTGCTGACTATGAAGCTGAGCTATTGAAAGATACAGAAGCATCATTTGAAGCTGTAGAAGGGTTGTTTACACTCTCAAAAGAGCGGTTTCAAACAGGGGAGATATTATTCCAGCCACGACTTGCTGGGGTGTAAGTTTTTGTACATTTTTGCTGTATGGTTAGATTCAGTATACTACTATAAATATTGGTTCAGAAATTTTGCTCATATCTACAGTGACTATGATGCGATCCAATAAATTAACATCTTATTATTACCGTAGTTGAATGACATTAAAATCAGTGCTTACCAATTACAATTTTCTCTTGATCTTTTGTTGTAATAAACTTGATTTTTTTTCTTTGCATTTGTTTGAACTGTAATTATTTTTAATCATAACAAGGAACCATTTTTATTTGAAAAAAAGTAATGAATAAAGACATTGATTTGGTTTTTCAGTTTGCTATCAGAAAAGAGTGACGATATTTTGGATAGACTGACATTTTGATAGGTATCCATACGTTTATTCAAACTGTAAGAACTCCAAGACAGGTTCTTGGATGATCTGTTAGGAAAACCAGATAACTTGGTCTTTTCTAAGAACTGAGAACACGCAACCAAAGGCCAGGTCTTTTGAGAGGACCGTCTCTCCCTTACTTCCACTTACAATCTTTTCACAAACTACCGAAAACAACCCACATTCAGATCATATATAGGAGTCTGTTTACAACAATTCCTCCCACAGGCAATTATAACTGCCTGTTATCCTTATTTCTCCTAACATATACTTTACCACTAAACCTAGGCCTAATAATTCCAGCTTGTAACATCTGTTGTAGTAATCTTTCAATCTCATTTTTTTGTTGATGGGAGTACTTGTAGGGCCTCAAATTAGGAATAGCAGCTTCTTCTTGGAGGTGTATGGAGTGATCATACTGTCTATTAGGGGATAATCCCTCTGGATCTTGAAAGACCTCATCATTCTCTTCCAAGGTTGCTAGACTTTCTCTCGCACCAGACCATCCACAGGTTCCTCAAAATGCCCCCATATAATAATGAAACACGATCCCTCCTGTTTTAAATCATGCCCCAAGGTTTTCAAAGAGGATTCAGATTTGGATAATGTGGGATCTCCCATTAAAACATGCTCCTCCTGCCCTTTTCCTATGGCCAATCTTAGATTTCCAAAGTCAGCCCTGACTTCCCAAAGGGATGCCAGCCCTTCCAAACCCAACACAATATCAGCTCCACCCAACGAGAACAGAGTTCTTGCTGAATTTGTAGGCCTTGTTCTTCCAAAATAAACCCTTGGCACTTCCCTTGGCTATGCATCTTGTACCCATCCCCTACTTCAACCACATAAGGTTGGGTTGCTTCCTGTCGCAGCCCACATCTTTTTATTAATTCCTGGGGAAGAAAATTGTGTGATGCTCCACAATCTAACAAGACCACCACTTTTTCTTTGCCAATTGTTCCCCAAAGTTTCCACGATTTCTTTGTAGTGAGCCCAGCCATGGTATATTGGGATAATTGCAAGACTTGTGCTGTTTCTACCTCCACTTCCTCGTGTAAGGGTGTACTGACCTGCCAGTCCCCTAATTCTTTAATTTCCTCGACCAAAATAAGCAGCATACGGAGCTGTTTATTTCTGGAGGTCTAGTTTGGTCCAAATTTTTCATCATACCTGAAGCACAACCCTTTTTTAATCTTATCTTGCAACTCTTCTTGGGACAATTTCCTAAACGGTGCTCCCCTTTGTTGAGGCCCAGCAGGAGAGATGTTGACAGTGCTCACAGAGCCACAGCTTTCTCCACTTCCTCTGGTTGAGTTAGGAAACCCCACTGAACTTTCCCCTTCCTTAGAGTAACTCCTAGTAGATGGCAGCTGCCTGTAAGTAGTATTTTGACGCTGCACAGTGAAAGATCCTACCTTGGAGGCGACTCTAACCTTTTGCTCCACCATTTGAGCCTTCATCAACTCGGCAAGATTCTTGGGCTCATACAATTTAACCTCAGCCTTTATATCTTCCTTCAACCCATTCAAGAAGATGCCAATCAAATAATCTTGCTGAATTCCCTTCAAGAATCCAGCATATTGTTCAAACTGCTCAATATACTCTCCCACCAGCCCTTTTTTCCGTAGACCAATCAATATTTCAAAAGGTTTTGAAGCATTGTTGGCTGAAATCTGCGGACAACAGCCCCTTTGAAAGCCTCCCACATGGGATTCGGATTGCAGGTTTCCCACCATTGAAACTAATTCAGGGCTTTCCCTTCCAAGGCAACCATAACAACTTGCATTTTTTCCTCCTCACTGACTTCTTTCAAACGAAAGTAGCTCTCCAACCTGTTAATCCAGCCATAGGCCTCCTCTCCAGCAAAAACAGGAATGTCCAACTTCCTCCAATTTAAAGAAGCAACACGCGCACTCCTCCCTCATTCTCCGTACTGTCATCACTGCCTCCATTGGCAACAAAAGCGTTATCTTCTTATTGTTTTGCAGTTGAAGCTAACTTTTCCACCACCACCGTAAGCCCCTTAATCATATCTTCCAATAGTTGGAACCCCCTATGATACTCATTGTCCTGTTCTTGCACAATTTTTTAAATCCATCCAATCTTGATTTCATTCTTGTATTCACCATGCCCCAACAGCTACCACAGCACCAGGAAAGAGGCTCTGAATATCAATTGATAGGTATCCAGACGTTTATTCAAACTGTAAGAACTCCAAGACAGGTTCTTGGATGATCTCTTAAGAAAACCAGACAGCTTGGTCTTTTCTAAGAACTGAGAACACGCAACAAAGGCAAGGTCTTTTGAGAGGACTGGTCTCTCACTTCCATATCTTTTCAAAAACTACCCAAAGCAACCCACATACAGACTATATATAGGAGTCTGTTTACAACAATTCCTCTCAGGCAGTTATAACTGCCTGTTATCCTAATTTCTCCTAACATATACTTTACCGCTAAACCTATCACATTTTATCTTGATAATTGACTAGACATTTTTCATTTCAGTTTTGTTTTTCCCAACTTCTAAATTTTTTCAGATTTAAGTTGTGTTATTCTTTTTTAGATTTAGATGGATGTTTGATGAATTATTATTGTATTTAGAGATTTATGTCTTATCGTAATTCTACTTCTCTTTTTCAATCTGGTAAATAAAAAGAATTAGTGTATTTGACAAATGGAAAAATGAACGAGCCCACTCCACCAACTACAAATTGTTGGTAACATGAGATTAAAAAAGAGTGGGAGGTATACACAACACGTGTTAGGAGTTTGTAAATGTGTAACATGAACACAAACACTGGGCTTTAGTTGCTTATATTTTTCAGAATTGAATCTTGATGTATTTTTTATTTCTTGGTATAGGCGAGCAATGGGTTTGCATCAGGCCGTCGCACTTTGTATGGATCACTGCTATTCTGCAGAATTAGCAGTTAACAACGATTGGTACAAGACTGTTGTCTTATCAGGGGGAACTGCCTGTTTACCTGGTTTAGCAGGTCTCTCTCTCTCTCTCTCTCTCTCTCTCTCTATATATATATATATATATATATATATATATATATATATATATATTTAAGCCATTTACATCTTTGCAACAAAGCAGAATGATGAAATGGAACTACTTAAGATTGTTAATTAGACTTTTGGGATTGTTCCGTTTCAGAAAGGTTAGAAAAGGAGCTTCATTCGGCACTTCCTCCTTATATATCCAATGGAATTAGGGTCATACCTCCTCCATTCGGCGTGGATACTGCATGGTTTGGTGGAACGATTATTGGCAGTGTGAGTTATCCACTTAGTCTGATTAATGTTCAAATTTTTTCTGCTGCAGAGGATGCCAATTTTAATATCAATTACCAAGTATTGAAACCTTCTATAAAACTGCATGGACTTTCAGATAAATTGATTTTTTTCTTAATAATCTTGTGCCAACTTGATTGTCGGTTACACCAGACTACGTGTCTCTAAGGGTAATTGTTTTCTCTGATGTACAGTTGAGCACCTTTCCTGGTCCATGGTGTACCACAAAAAAGCAATTCCGTCAGAAGTCTAAACTTAACCGCATTTGGTGATTACTTGAATCTAGATTTTCTTTTCTAAATGGTGTAAATTGTATAACAGATGCTGTTTCATTATTTTACAGCACGGGGCAGCAACACGAAAGAATTGAATTTACTGTTAACTTGTATTTTAGTAACAATACTTGTATACATATGTTTGGTAATAGAAAACCCTTATAGCAGAAAGTTTGGAGAAAAAGCTTCCCAGCTTTCAGTATGTGTTGTACTACCACCGTATGAAGAAATTGTTAATGCAGTTTAAGATTCAATGCACATGCTGAGGGGTTTTATTTATCAAAAGAATTATGAATTTAGAATGCATTCTGAGGTTTATTTAATTCTTTCTTAATACTTGGTCATTGGTCATGTTAGATTTGACACTTAGTTTCACGAAACTTGGAGGAAAGCTCTCACAGTCTTCTTTACTTACACCATAAGTTTTAGTCGATTTAAGATGTCTTAACTTGAGAGTTGACGTCCTTGTGACTACATTCTACTAAATTTCAGTCAATCTTTTGGTTACCCTTTCAACAAGTATCGTCTTTTGGGACATTGACTATCAATTCTAGAAGGTTGCAATTTATTGAGCTACAAACCATGTAATTTAGGCAACTTGCAATGAACTGCATCCCCAGTTGCTAAAAGTAAAACTAAAGATACTAAAGATGCTTTGGGAAATAAACAAGATATCGGATGGAAAAATGAGACAAATGATGAGAAAAATGTTTAGATTCTTCTAGGATTATAGAAGATTTTGAGCCTCATGAAAAGAACAAGTTATGTCTAGAAAAATAAAGTTGAACCGAGTTTGAAACATTTTTGGAAGATGCTGTTAGTAGATAATTTAGTAAAAATGTTTACTGATTCGGGAAACAATTCAAAATATTTTTGCAATCTTGAGAGGACAACACATGCAAGTAAAAATGGAATAACAGAGACAATAAAAAAATGTTTCTTATATTGGTTAAATCCAATGAGCTTTTAATTGATTTTATTATAATTACAAGATTATACAAATATTTTTTTATTACCATTTATGGATTATAATAAGTAGACAAAGTAACCTTTACTATAATCTTTTATCTTCCGAGAAAAAGAATACAAGTGCTATTTGACAATAAGTCATAATTTTTAGTAGTATTTTGTAGCTATCATTTTTAGTTACAACTAAGAAAGATGCTGTTTAAAATTTGAAGGATTCTCTAAAAAGTGAAATAAAAAGTTGCTTGAGACAACACATAAAAGGAAATAATTTACAAAATAAATTTATACTTTCTCACATTTGTCTATCACTTAGTCAAGGAACTTACCATTATGAGAAAGCATGTCAACATCCATAACACGTGATTCTAAGGAAGAGCATTAGTTGTTTTGCATGTTGGAACATCTATTTATAAACATTTTCAATAAAATTGTTATCATGTCTTCTATTTGCATGCTATAGTTTTATCAAGGATTGATAGCCGACAACATATTTTGTGACACCCAATTTATTATGTATAAAAGACCTCTTCTTTTAAACATGCTTTTCTTGTATTGATAAGGCTAAATTTAACATATATCCTCCGAGATGTTAGGTGCTCTAACAAATTTAAAAATGAATTTACATCATGTGAAGATAGTCACATTGAGTGTTGTATTTTCTTTAAAAAAACTTATTCTAATGTTGTTTGTGTTAGAAAATGACATTCATTTAGGTATTCTAAATATGTTTAAATGTATTTTCATTTATCATAAGTCTTACTTTTTAGGATTAACATTAAGTTTTTCATTTATAAACCATAATATTCTCAATTATTATAAATTAAACACTATAATTACTATAAAATACAACAGAGTAACTTCTCAACTCTTCATCTTCCAATGCACTATCTATTGTTACTCATAATAATTATCTAATAACACTTAAATTAAAGTTTATTTCTACACAACTTCCTCATAAACTTAAATTTTGTCTTCTTTTATCCTTGTCATCTTTCGGTATTAATGAAACATTGCTACATGTTGTGGTTTTGTGAATAATATAAGTTCTTTGCTCCCTACGTGTTCGAGTTCTACATTAACATTCTTCACCTTTTCTTAGATAAACACTAGTGCATAAATGACCTTTAATGTCACCCCTTAGACATCGGATCACATAATATCCAACGTAAAAAATTGACTGGTGACATTTTCGTAAGTAAGTTGGCCTTGTAGATGTCGGTTAATGGGGGACGACATCTATACTTTAAACCACGTCAGTTCGTACAATTAGATGCCAAAATAGAAGCGCCAAAATGTGAAAAGTCATTTTATTTTGCCATTTAGACGCCAGATTCCGCATCCCCGACATCTAAATAGTACATACGACGTTTAAATGGCCTGACAGGGTAGGTGAAAAGTTGTTTTGGACGTCGGCTCCCCTTACATCCGACGTCTATATACACCGCGAATATTAATTTTTAAATCGAATGGACGTCATATTAGTGAGGTCCCCAACGTATAGTCGAGAATAGACGTCGGACACTGGGGGCATCGACGTCTTGATTCCTGTTAAATCAGAAATCACAAACCCGCGGTTACACGCACTTCATCGTCTTCCTCCTTGCCTTTTCTCTCCGCGACATTGCATTTCCAGTTGCATTTTATCTCTTTTGAACCGTTTAAACTTACTTTTACTCCAATTAAATTAGTCTTTGATGAATTATCTTTCATTTAAACCAATTAAAATGAGTTTTCGTTGTGTTTTGGTGTAGTTTTTCTCGTGTCTTTGGGTAGCGTAGTAGCACCTTCTCCCTTTACTAGTTTTCTCGTAAGAAAAACTTGCGTCTTTTGGATCTCTTATGGCATTTCAACCCAAAACCGAACCTGGGTCCTTGCCTAGTTCTTATGTCATCGTATTTTTTTTTTATTGGCGGTTGGAATGGAACTAGGCTAGGACCCAGATTCAGTTTTGGGTTGAAATGCCACAAGAGATCCAAAAGACGCAAGTTTTTCTTATGAAGAAACTAACAAAGGAAGAAGGTGCTACTATGCTACCCAAAGACACGAGAAAAACTGCACCAAAACACAACAAAAACTCAGTAGACATCGGTTAATGCCATGTCCGACGTCTATAGTGCTCTTAGACGTTAGTTTTGGTGTAATCTGACGTCTTTATAGATGTCGGACTCTATAGGTCCGACGTCCCATTAACGTCACCCATAAAGACTTCGGATTGGGATTTGACGTTGAAAGCCCAAAATAACATACGTCTAAAGCCCTTTCTGCACTAGTGAAAATGAAACAAGACGTCTATATGCATGCTCCTTTCGTAGTTGACAGGGTTTTTGTCCAACTCAATTGTCGATCTATTATCTATTCGAATCACCACCTTCTATTCTTTCTTTATTTCTAGTTTATTCAACAGGTTTTTAAGTCAAATTGCATGTCACACACTCAAGAATGATGCCATGTACTTGGTCTCACATGTCGACAATGCCTCAATGGGTTACTTCTTTGAGAACCAAGTGAAGGCCATGTTCCCCATAAAGAAGACGTAACCTGTCGTACTCTTTCGGTAATCTATCTCCGCACCAGTCACTATTTGAGTATCCACTAAGCCGGTAATTGTCTAACTTGGTATAAAACAGTTCGAACGACATAGTTTTTTTTTTCACGTACTTTAGTATCTGTTTTAGTGCTTGCCAACAAGAATATCTTGAATTCTCCATAAAGTGGTTTATGATTCCCACGCTAGCATCAGGTGTGGCCTTATGTTCGTTAAGTACCTCAAACTTCTAACTAAGTTGCGATAACTTTTGTCGTCGATTCGTTTCCATCCTCGTGCTTGGATAGCTTTGTGTCGGTTCCATAGGCATAGAAACCATATTGCCTTTCAACATCTTCGATTTGTGCAATATCTCCCTAACATATTTCTTTTGATTCCAAAAATACCTCTCATGCTTTGATCTGCCTTAAAACCTAAGAAATGCTTCATAATACAAAGACTGATAATTTCAAACTCTCTTTTGATTACTTCTTTAAAATATTTTACTAGCTCGACTTTGCTTTCCCATGAAGAGTAAGTCATCTACGTTTAAGGCAGCAATCAACAAATCTCCTTTGTGTTTCTTTAAGTATAGAGCGTCTTCATATGGACACTGCTCATAACCATTCTCCTTAAAGTAGATGTTGATTCTTTCATTCTAGGCTCGAGGAGCCTACTTTAGGCTATGCCTTCTTCAACTTCAGGACCTTTTTCTCTTCACCTCTCCTCATGTAGCTGAGAGGTTGCTCCACATAAACATCTTATTCTAGCACTTATTCAGAAATGCAGACTTTACATTCATATGCTGGATCTTCCAACCTTGTTGAGCCGCTAAGGAGAACAATAGCCAGATCGTCTCCTTCTTCTCACGGGAGAAAATACTTCATCATAATCAATATATTTCTTCTGTTTATAGCCTTTTACCACAAATCATACTTTGTAATGATCCACCTCTCCTTTTGCATTTGTTTTCTTCTTGTACACCCACTTCACAACAATTGGTCAGGAACCCATAGGTAGATCTTGTCAGTTCTCGGATGTCATTCTTCTTAATTGAGCTAATCTCCTCATCCATAAATTTCTTACATCTCAGTCTCATAAAAGTTTATATCCTCTACACCTGCTAAAAGACATATAACATGTACCTTGTAAGTAGTATTGTATATATCCCAAAGAGTTCGAGTTCTAAGATGAAAAGGTTCATCTTCATTAGTATTTTCATCATCCTGGACTTCTTCCTTCCTTCCACTTTCATCTGTTGTGCTCCTATTCACATTGGCCAAGCTCTTGTTTGCATTATAGCTGAGCTTTTATATTGGTTCTTCTAGTGCTGTTGTTGGGTCTTCCTCTTCCATGGAAGAAAATATTGCTAATATGTGTAGGAAGAAATGTAAAATCTTTAAGGAACTAAGCATGAAGAGGTGTGTTGTTTATTTAGGAATTTAGACACTAGAGTTTCTCACTTGGAAGAGAAATTTGATAATTATTTTGTTGATGATAATGATGATATGACTGCTGAATTCTAAAATAATAAAATAACTTTTCCTTTGTTTTCAGTATTGTATGAGAGTTAAATTTTTTTTAAATTATCTTATTTAGAGGGAGTTATCTTAATAGTTCATTTTTTCGTTTATGATAAAAGGGAGGGAAAAATTTAAAACAAAAATCACTCAAGGAAAGATTTATTTTTCATAAAAGCTATGTGATAATCGATTAATACTATTGATAATAGCTTATCCAAATGAAATCAAGATTTTCATAAAAGGCTATGTGATAATTGGTTATTCACTTATGGTAATCGATTATCACAATGAGAAAATATTTTTAGAAAAGCTTATATGATATTCAATTATCTCTTGAAATAATCGATTATTAGCAACAATTTTGACTTGACTCTTGAGGTTTTTGACCTAATTTTTAAAAGAGAAAGTTTATATATATATATATATATATATATATGTATATACATATATATATATATATATATATATATATGGTTAAACCTAATTTTGAATGTAACTTTTCATTAGAGGTTTAGAGATATGATGCTAGAAAAATTCTATGTATTTGTCAAAAGGGGTTTTGAAAAATCTAGAGTGGTATAACTAATCTTAACTTGAGCTAATGATGAATGAATATTCTCTTATTAAGAATCTAGATGATGGTATGATAGTGGAATATCGTTTTCGCGGAGGAAATGAAAATAGTTTTCAAATGGGATAATATGCTTGATAAGAGAAAAAATTCCAATACTAAATGAGTCAATTCAAGCTAAAAAAACTTGATAGGAGAAGGTAAAATAAAGTTAATATTAAATCCTCCAAAAGCAAAAACTTATAAAATTTAAAAGTATTTTTTAGAATAGCAAAGGATTGATTAATGATAAATTTTTTAATATACTTAATAATTTTTCTTTTTTTAGGTATTTGGAGTTCAAAATAAAGAATGACTTTTGTGAAGAAAATCATGATTTTTCTTTTTTTTTTTCATGGTAAATATTCTTTGACTATATTCGTGAGATGTAATCTTATTGTGAGTTTATTGTGGTCCTCATTTTTTTTTCTTTCTTTTTTATTTTTTAATAAGTTCTTTATGTAATGAATTGCATGTGCTTATTTAGAATAACTTAAAGAAATTTAAATTGAAATTTAAGTTTATAATAAATTATAAACTATTGAGTTGTAAATTTAAGTTATTGTTTTTATTGAAAAAGAGTTAGGAATACAATAATTAAATTCTTTCAATTATTACAATTATAAAAGTTTTTTAATTTATTATTAAATTTATTTTAAGTTTACAGAAATTATATATTTTTATATACTGAAATAGAATATTTAATTATTTGTGTTCATAATATACAAATATATATATATATATATATTTAAATTATTTATTTTAATTAATTATATAAATAATTTAGATACAGTTTTACAATAAAAATATCATGATTTCAATTTACAAAATAAAATAATTATATTTTTATAAACTTAAATTCATATAACAAATATATATATATATATTTTAAATCCATTAAATAGAAACAATAAGTTTTGATCATGGTACATTAGAAAAAACTTAGAACGAATCGAAGACAACTGAATAGATACAGTGTTACATTACCTTGTGTCCCGAATGTTGTCGATCAATTGTTGTCTAAATGTGTTTGTGTTTTAAGGCGAAGGTTAATCACTCCCACGTGCTATCTGTATCACACGATAATGCGCCTATGCATGGCTGACAGAGTTACTCAGCGTTGTTGCGTCTGCTGTCGTGGAAGTTTCTACCACCACATCGCAATGCCACATATCACCTTCCCCTCTATTATTCTAACTTGTCATCTTTCTAAAGGGAACCCAAATATTAAATTTTGATAGTGAAATTTATCTCCAATAATGTGCCACGCCAAATACGTTCTGGCCTCACAATTTTTCCTGACCCCACCTCGCCTTTTCATTATTTTTACCACTTCAGCGATCATCACAACTTTTACCACTTCAAGGATGCATCTCATTTATCCTTAACTCTGTAAAACAAATATAAATTGTTGTCTGAATCTTACATGTCAGATTGATGATTAAATGTTACAGTTTTATCTTGTTGTGCTCTTTTTTTATACAGAGAGAAGGACTGATATCTATTTATGGTTACTGGAGATTCAAGGGAAAACCACTGATCATGAAGAAAGTAGAATCCGATGAAGTCTACGTCAATAGTAGTTAATTTCAAACGTTAAAAGATGTGATATTCCAGCTTTTGTTTTTACTTATTTCCAACCTAGAAGGTGGACAAAATAAATGGTGTATGAAATGGATATTACACATTTGCTGTTGCCTCAAGAATATTTTGTTTTTTTAAAGAGATATATTTAGCAAGTGTTGGGCGTGTTTATGTGAACCTCCAACGTTATCTTTTCTATTTGAGGTCCAACATGAAGTGAAAGCGGAAAGACATTTGAGAGAAAGGTTAATTGTCCAACCGAATCACAAGACCATTTCATGTTTTCATTACAAACTTTTCACGTTTCGATGTTTCTTTCCTAAAGAGACTGTGTGTTGTTATTTTTACCAGAGGAAACTCTGTCCCTCTCTCTCTTTCTGCACAATTTGGTGAATTTTGGCTAGCTTTGTTGTTCTTTTTCTGTGTGTTATTTATTGCATGTACGTTATGTACTTACACTCATTAATTCTTTCTCATTCCAACAGAACCTTAGGTGGTGGTGGTGGTACTTGTTCTGTAGTAATCATCAACAGAGATAAGATAACTCATAAATGGAGAAACTCAAAGTGTCGACAAAGCATGATTCTGATGGCAGCAGTGATCAGGCAGATTCATTTCCAATATTCGAATTGCGCGAGAGTCAAAATGTTGGACAGCAGAGGTATAGAAGAGAGGAAGATGATATAAAAGCTGTGAGATTCGATGGAGCTTCTGCAATTGCTTCCTCTAATTCTGCAAGCAGTAAGGAATCTGCCAACAAGTGGATGGCATTTGCTAGGGACCCTGGTTCTGCAGTTGATAGCAACTCAGCAATAAATGATAAAAGTACAACTGAAGACAATTACTTGAGGAATCATCTGAGTGATAAGTCTTCTTCTGATCAACAAGTTTTAACTGAAGCAACCATAGCTGAGAGAACTGCAGAATGGGGTCTTGTGGTGAACTCTGGGAATTTCAAAACCAGTTCTTCTTTCGATGGTGACAGAACCAGAAACTTGTCAGATAGATTTGTTGAATCAACAAGGACATCTGGGGATTCAAATTTTGGATCTGAGTCATCATCAGGGGTTTTAAGGGTGTCACAAGAGTTGAAGGATGCATTGGCGACGCTGCAACAGACATTTGTTGTCTCAGATGCAACTAAACCAGACTGCCCAATTATGTATGCCAGTAGTGGCTTTTTCACTATGACTGGCTACTCTTCAAAGGAGATTATTGGAAGGAATTGGTGAGCATTCCTGTCTTTACAGTAGCAATATATGTTGTTTCAATCACCCTTATAGATAGCTATTTTCACCAAAAGTAGCTAACTGAGGAAAACATACTCTGCACATGGGAAATTTATGCCAATTTAAGATGTTTAACTAAAGAATGCATAGTTATTAATGACGCATCCAATTTCTGGTTTCAGTCGGTTTCTTCAGGGGGCTGATACAGACAAGAATGAAGTGGCGAAAATTCGGGATGCTATTAGAAACGGAAGAAGTTATTGTGGCAGATTATTAAACTACAAGAAAAATGGAACTCCATTCTGGAATCTTCTCACTGTCACCCCAATCAAAGATAACCAAGGCAATACTATCAAATTCATCGGGTCAGTTCTGCCTTTCCTATCTGGTTTTTCCTTGTTTTCATGACCAACTTGTGTATTACTTGTATCATTTCTACTGAAGCTCACTTGTTATGTAAATGTGAACACTTTCTGTAGATTTACAGAAGTAGCTCTTTAGGTTGATTCTGTATGATGAGTCTGTGATTCTGAAGCATTATTATTAGCGCTTTAACATGGTACCAGAGTCTAAATGTTCTTTTGAGAGATTGTGAGAGAAAAAAGAGAATCCAAAAAAGCCAAAGAGAAAAACCACACCAAAAATCCTTTGAAACAAAAATGGTTTTCAATAATTCTTTACCTTCACCTCCCATTTTTTCTAGTGAGAACTTTGATCTTTGGGCTGCAAAGATGAGGGGTTACCTGAAAGCTCAAAGGATGTGGAATACATTTGAAGATGGTAGTACTCAAACTCCATTACCTGAAAACCCAACAATAGTACAACTCAAAAGTTATATTGATGAAATAGTAAAAGAAGGAAAAACACTTGCTATCATACAAAACAAATTTACATGATAATATTTTCAATAAGAAGTTTGGGATCAGTTGAAGGAGGATTTTCAAAGTAGTGGTAGAAAAAATAGAATGCAGGTTTTAAATATCAGAAGAGATTTTGAAGCAGTAAAAATGAAGGACTATGAATATGTCATTGACAGTCTTTTAAAGGGTCACATGTATAAGGTTGATTGGTGAAGAACTAAGTGATCAATGTGTAATGGAGAATATCTTAGTTGTCTTTCTGAGAGGTTAGAATAAAAAATCTCTTCTCTAGAAGAGAACAAGGATTTCACCATGATATTAATGACAAAATCAGTAAATGCTCTACCAGTCCCTGAGCACCTAAGATCTCTCAGAATGGAGGAGTATAAAAGGTGCGCTATTAACACATATATAAGGTAAAATCCAACCATGGAAAAAACCTGTTAGTGATAAAAAAGATAAGAAGTAGAAGGATAAAAGAAGTAGGCAATATTTTTTTTCCAAAACATGGCTTCGCAGGTTTCAAATGACAAACCAAACAAATTTAATCTTTAACAATAATTTGTCTCATTTCCGTTTTCTTTACTTAAATTAAATCCTTTGCTGCAAGGCAAAACATCCGTGGCCTGTTTTTGGACTGTAAAGGAAGCTATTTTAATCTTATATCTATCAATTGTTGGTTCAAATGGTTTCAACGATCTAGAATGAGGTTTAGTACATTTGAGTGAAAATTAAAAAAGAAAGAAAGGAAAGCTGGCCATGCCACCAAAGCAAACTGAAAGCAATGCATTTAAGGGAACAGTTATGATCCTTCTACATTTTTTAACATTAACAAATCCAGCAGTGTGCTTTCAGGGAAAATGGTTGTATCTGGAATGTGAGTTCTAAGTATCTAACAGTTTTTGTCAGTAGCATCTGAAATATGCTTACTGCTTAATACAGTTATTACTACAGAATGCAGGTTGAGGTGAGCAAGTACACTGAAGGAGTGAATGAAAAGGCGTTACGACCAAATGGATTACCAAAGTCATTAATTCGATATGATGGTAATATGCGGAGCCATTTTTAGTAGTGTCTGAAGTTCTGAGTTTATATGTAATCATTTAATTTCATTTACCAGCTCGTCAAAAGGAAAAAGCTTTGGGTTCCATCACCGAGGTTGTCCAAACTGTTAAGGACCCAAAATCTATTATTAAAAATAGGAGTGATGATAATGCCTCCATGCAAGAAGTGGAACAGAAAATGAATCTTGATTTTGCTTTGCCAAAGTCTGCTGTTGCTGGGAATACAAGCACACCTGGTAGGCAACCTTCTCCACTTAACATCCAACGAGTGAGTTCTAATCAGGAAAAGGTCAGAACATCACGATCAGGACGGATTTCTTTCAAGGGGTATTAATTTCTTTATAGTTTAGCCAAAAATCAATTCTCATTTTCCATATGCTTAACTGGCTGCTAAAAAATATATTTTGAAAGCTTTTCTGTTTTGCTTACATTCGATTCACTAGCTATCTCCATTTGGGTTATTACCTCAAATTGAAGTTCACTGTATGTTCTTGAAATGCTTTTCCTTTCATTACAGTTTTAAAGGGAAATCTCAGAGTTATAGTGGGAGAGATGAGGAGAAGTACACTGTTGAACCTGAGGTTTTGATGACCAAAGAAATAGAGTGGTCGAACAATTTGGAGAACTCACTAAGAGAGAGAGACATGAGGCAAGGAATTGATCTAGCAACCACATTGGAGCGGATAGAAAAGAACTTCGTGATTTCTGATCCTAGACTGCCAGATAACCCAATTGTAAGACAGTTTTTTTCTCTTTGGTGCAGCATGTGTATGCTGAATATATACTTGTTGTGTTTGTTGAAAATAGCTTTTAAGTGATACTATTGCTTTCTGTGCAGATATTTGCATCTGATAGCTTTCTTGAGCTTACGGAATACACACGAGAAGAAATTCTGGGACGAAATTGTCGGTATAAACTTTTCTATATCTTTGTATACAAGAGTTTCATTTTTCTTCAGTGCTGTCTTCTCTTTCAGAAACACTCTTCTGATGGATTTCTGTCTACTTTAATAGATTGGTTGTCATTTCAGTATCACACTGTTTCTTACCAACTAGAGGAGTTGGTCTATGTTTTTCCTGATTGTGTATTCCTCTGTGGTTTGCTAGCATTTTCTTCTATCATTTAGAAGTTCACGTCAATAGAAGAATGCATGAAATACAATTTCATAAACCAGGGTAGTGATAAGTAAGAAATGTGTCAATCATCTTTGTCCTTTGAGTAGTCCCTGTACTTTTCTCTTTCAAAGAAGAATACATCATCAATTTAGTTAGAGAAATTTATTCATCAGGATAACAGGTCCTGTTTCTGACATTTTTAGATTGATAAACTTAATGTAAGCTTTTGATTGCAGTGCAAGTAATGTGATAGTTCATTTCATTCATTGCTTAGGTTTCTTCAAGGACCAGAAACAGATCAGGCAACTGTTTCCAGGATAAGGGATGCTATCAGAGAACAGAGGGAAATCACTGTTCAGTTGATCAACTATACTAAGAGTGGTAAATGACTGGTCAAATTATATCTATATTTCTGACTTTTTCTCTTCATTGGAGAATGACTTGTCTTCCCCGCAGTTGTAATTCAATCGTACACTTTCTTTATTCAATTTTTTTTTTTCTATTTAAAGTTGTACATTGAAAGTTGGGTGGCAACTGATTTAGATAATATGTTTTCTTTTTTCAAATCTAGCATTCTTTTTTGTTTATTTATTGTTTACCTCTTCTAATTTCTATCATGCAGGAAAGAAGTTTTGGAATTTGTTTCACTTGCAACCCATGCGTGACCAAAAGGTGATTGTGATATTGTTATGCAAGAAAACAAATAATTTGAGTCCGAGCATTCAGTATCAAACAATAAATTGTCTTTCCCTCTTTTTAGTTTTAATGTCGTTTTGAATGATTTGTATTTAGGGTGAACTTCAATACTTCATTGGCGTTCAACTAGATGGAAGTGATCATGTAGAACCCTTAAAAAACCGCCTGTCTGAGACAACTGAGCTACAGAGTGCTAAGTTGGTGAGTATTGTCTTTTTAGTCTTAGCTTTACACTTAATGGTTCAAGGTGATTTGTTTTTATATTTTACTTTGTTATATGCTCTTACCCTTATTATTTCAGGGCAAACCTAAGATTATGTATATTATTCCATATGTCAACAAAACTTCCGTTACTGAAAACTTCTCTTATTGAGATGTTTTCTTGAATATTATCAACCTGAATTCAGCATAACTATTATTCAATAGCAAAAATTTCTGCAATGTATTATCAAAGACAATATGTACATGATGTGTCAAACCTGTAAACATTTCAGCTGCAGTGTTCTTGTTATTTATGAATTTTTTTTTATAAAATGTTTGAGCAAATACCCTTTCTAGATTGGTAAGAGGGGAGACACAAGAAAATATGAAATTACTTAATTTGTATGATGGCAATAGCTGCAAATAGCCGGAATTTGTTAGTGACTATTGCCACTGTTATTAGTTCAACGTGTATTGTGATATCAATATAAAACGTTGCTCACCATGAGTTTGTCTTAGAATTCCAGTATAAAATTGAGTTGCTCATGTAAATTTCTTTACATGCTTTATTTGACTATCTTCATCATTTGCCTTTGATATTAGGTGAAAGCCACTGCAGAAAATGTGGATGAAGCTGTCCGAGAACTTCCCGATGCCAACTTGGTAAGGTATTCCATTTGGGTTAGCAATACCCCACCTGTGTACATAATTTTTAGATTTCCTGTAATGCATTATTTTATATTTGTTATAGTTGTGTCATTTGAAGAAGAGTGATATGGTATGTTTTTGCTGATATCAAATGAATCTGTTATGTTGCAGAGGCCAGAAGATTTGTGGGCAATTCATTCCCAACCTGTATATCCACGACCTCACAGAAAGGATAATCCTTCTTGGATAGCAATACAAAAGGTACCTACCCATTCATGCATTTCACTTCCTTTGTATGACTTTGTCCAGACTGATGAATAAGAAATTATTTTTTTACTCGTTAGTTAATGTATAAATTAGTTTTAGTCAAGGTAAAGTTAGTTTATAAAGAGTTTTTCTAAATAAATCATTTAGCTGGCCTGTTTTGTTTTGTCGTAGAAATATGCCCTATTTTCGTTGATTTGTTTCTTTGACTTTTTCAGGTTACTGCAAGAGGCGAAAAAATTAGTCTGCAACATTTTGTGCCCATAAGGCCACTAGGTTGTGGAGATACTGGCAGGTAGAGTTTGTTATCAACCTGTATCAAATATTTGCTTTCAATAAAAGAATCCTTATATTTTGATTTATAGGGTCTAACTCTATACGAAACCAGTTCCAAAGTAGGAGTTGCCCTTCCATTATATACTTGGTCAAGATTTCAGTTTTTTCCCCAAACATTTTCTTACATCTAGCACAATTAGACTTCATAGTGAATAATATAGCAAGTTAGCCTATAAAAGATCTTGGACAATGCAAACGCATCATAATACAATGACAGTGATGTGATTATCAAGTAATCAATTTCTAAGATCACCCCAAGAATTTGTGGTCCCAAAATTTTCAGTATCATAGAATAAAAGTTATCTCTTAATTTATCAAGACATCACTGTTTTTTTTTGCTACAGTGTTCATTTGGTGGAACTCAAAGGCACTGGTGAACTATATGCAATGAAAGCAATGGAAAAGTCTGTCATGCTAAATCGTAATAAGGTCTGGATATGTAAGAGTCACTAGTTTCTTCTTAAAGATTCTATGTTCTTTACTTTGAAAATACATGCTTTTTGTATGAAAAGTTGAATAAGTAATCACGCTATGAATTCATGGGTTTGTTTACTTCGTATGTTCAACTTGAAAGGAAAAACCACAAATGCATATCACAATAATGAATGCTGAGGCTTGAGAATTGAACTAATGGTTCTCAAAAAGCCATGGCTCTGATGTAGTCTTGGTTGTCAGCATCTGAAAAGAAAAACACCAACCTTGCACCCTAGTCTTTCAAATATAAGTAAAACATATTAATTTAGGCTTGTGTGTTGATGTTTCTTCACAATCTAATACCCCTTTTTCCGTTCATGAAAGTTATAGTTAACTTGTCTCACTCAACATATTTCTGTCATTAACTGATTACTATTACAGGTTCACCGATCATGCATTGAGAGAGAGATTATATCATTATTGGATCACCCTTTTCTTCCAACACTATACACCTCATTTCAGGTAAATATAACTCATCTGTCATTAAGTTGGACTGAGAGACAAGTGATGTGTAAAGTTTGATCAAGATATTGTGCTAACAGACAACCTATAATTTATTAAGCATAACTCTGGTATTCACTGGAAATGGGGAAGAACCTTTTGAACAATTATTAATTCATGAGAAGAGTTGTACCCTGTTTTTATTTGTATCAGGCCTGTTAAATTTATAGCAAAACTTGATTGGCAAATAAAATCCTTCCGAAGACTCTCACCTATTCATCTTAATATGACTCTCTTCCAATGTTACTCTCAAAGCTACCTATAAATCGATAAAACGCTAAAACTATTGCCTACAAAATTACTATGAAATATATTGAGCAAAATATTGCTTTTAGAAAAGTCTTGAAGGATTTGTTTCCTGTAATGTGTAAAAGGTGGAGTGCTTAGTGTAGAGGTCATTATGATGTATAATACACACGAATATGGAGATATTAAAGATATTATTATCCTAAGAAACCTCTAACAAACTGCTATTTACAACAGTAATAAACTGAAAAATAAGATTATTGGTAATGAGAAGGGTAAGTACAAAGTCACTAATTACATCTCTAATAACTAGGGTTCCTATCTGAGTGGGCTCTTGCCAATTGTTCTAACAGTTCTTTGTCTCAACAGACTTCTACACATGTATGTTTGATTTCTGACTTCTGCCACGGGGGAGAATTGTTTGCATTGCTTGACAAACAACCAATGAAGATTTTCAAAGAAGAATCAGCAAGGTACTTTTTAGTTTCCTAATAACACACATAATAAGCTAACAACTATTCAAAACGATGAATATATTTATATCTTTATAACGCAGACCGTTATCTTTTTTGTTAATTTTATCAATCATGTATCCAGATTCTATGCGGCAGAGGTTGTCATTGGTTTGGAATATCTCCACTTTCTAGGTAAGCTGCTCAGTATATCTTCATTTTGATTAGTTCATATACATTCTTAATCACTTTTGTATTCAATATATCTTTGATCTCTAAGCTGGCATAGGTAAAGTTCATATTAGTTTCTATGCTACTTTTGGTGTTGACTGTTAAGTTAGAATTCATTCCTTCAGCATTGCCAGTTGATCCACCTATGTATCGATAGCTTAGCAATATCATTTAGCAAAAAACCGAACCACTGAAAAGTCTAAGGTTAGAATTTAGAAGACAGTGGCAGCAAGTAATCATTTATGTAAAACAAATCAGGAAAAAAGCAGCTTCACTTGAACTAAAAGTAACTATCAGTGTTGGTTAGGTTCAACACATTTTGAAGATATTGTATCTTATTTTTGCTAACTCTGTGATAGAACTTTAGTAAATGAACTTTCAAAATATTTAAACAATAAAACACTTTTATTTACTTTTCTCTTTATTATAACCAACTAAGGCACTTTCATTCCACACTTAGTGTTTTCTAAATTGATTTTATTCTGTTTTTGGAATGGTATGCTCTATTTCATTTTTCATGATACATACTGCATTAATTTGGCTAATAATTTTGTTGCTGTGTTAGTTTTTGTTTAATGGTTTAATAGCGGCAAGTTCTGTTTTATGTTGTCACAGACAGTCGGCATATAACAGATTATACAGTTTAATTGCATTCATTAATTTTGATTCTGTTTATCTGCATAATAATTAGAATTAATGCAAAATGACAACATAGTTTTTAATTCTTTTCTTAAGCGAAGTGTAGCTTTTCAATGGCTCCTCTCATAAAGGGTTTAAAATAAAACTGTTACACCTTAACGACACCTTTCACTTTCTTTCTATATATGTCTGAGTTATATCCTTTAGTGACAAGATAGGGAAACTAAGTCCAATGAGACACTGTGCATAGCTTGCATTCATCTTGAATGAGAGAGTGCCTTTGTTTTTAGTAAAAAAGACAGAACATAAAAAAAAATTTCAGGTTTGTTGTATCCCAGGATTTTTCCTGTCTTGCCTGTTTTGGGGTTAGGGATGTTTTTCTTTCCTTACAATTTTTGCATGTATTTATCTTTGTGTTTAATCATACCGTTACCATTTTTTTTTTTTTAATTTTGTATGTTATGCCAATATAGTCCATGTGATTGTTTTGGAAGCAACCTGTCCTGATAGAATTTTTTTATTATGCACAACAATGAGAGAAAAAGGTAGACACTGAATCTTAGGTTATCTGAATATTGTTTTCTTTTATTGAACCTGTCTAGGTATAATTTATCGTGACTTAAAGCCTGAAAATATCTTACTTCAGAAGGATGGTCATGTTGTATTAACTGATTTTGATCTATCATCTATGACATCGTGTAAACCCCAGGTACGTATCCTTTATTCCTGTATAAACATGGTCAATTTTTTGTAAGTTATTGGAAATTCTTGACTAATATATGAAATTAATTGGTGTTACACTTCTCCAATGATCTAGTTGTGGTAGAAAAAAAGTGTTACCCAAGGCTTTAAATCTCTCCACTTTTAATATAATACATTTTTTTACTGATGTTTTAAAAACAATTTTGTTATTGTCGTCTTCTTTTGGAGTCACCAGGTATCTCTAGTAGTGGCACTTTTCTTAACCATCATTACATGAAAAATATGTCTTGCCCTTAGATAAGAAAAGTAACTGATGTACTAGGGTTGCCTTTCAGCTTGATAATTTGTCAGATGCTTAAATTAAAATTCAATTTTTACAGGTTGTGAAGCAAGCATTACCTGGTAAAAGAAGAAAATCACGAAGTGAACCTCCACCAATACTTGTTGCAGAGCCAATTACACAATCAAACTCATTTGTTGGAACTGAAGAATATATTGCCCCTGTATGGCGATTTTCAATTCTTCTTCATTCACAATCAAACATGAGGACATTTATTGTAGTCCATTAAAATCATAATAACATTATTTTGTTATTCATTTGTTGTTATATGTTATTATCACTGTCATTATCATCTTTTAAGCTTTTTAAGGTACTTGATTTCAGGAAATTATAACTGGAGCTGGGCATACCAGCGCTATAGATTGGTGGACTCTTGGTAATCACTTTTATCCTTATGATTGAATACCAACTATGAAGCTTTATTTTGTTACTAATTGTAAGAAGTCTCATGGCGATTAGAGATAAGACAATTTAGAGCATATAAATAGGTGTAAACCTCACTTTAAAAAGTTGATTTTGTAGGATTAAGTTAAGTTTAAAGTTCACCTCTTAACATGATATCAGAGTCATTGAACCACCTATTAATATCTAGTCTCACACGTAAGATGTATATATCTCGGTACGAGGGAGTGTGTTGGAAGTCCTATCCTAGTAGAGACAAGACCAATTTAGTTTCTGTTACCTGGAACAAAAATAATTACTTCTCGAAAATTTTGATAGAGCCTACTTTATTGATGCTTTGTGCATAGAGGGGTTTTGCTTGACGGGGCATATTAAAAGTCAAAGCTATTCCTTGCATCCCCCTGATAAGTTTTAGTCCCAAATGGTTCTTAACAAAGACACAAGGATTCAAAAGAGTAGGTTTTTTTTTTTCTTTATTTTTGACATTAACAATTCTGTTTCTTTCTGTTTAGGTATCTTATTGTATGAGATGCTGTATGGTCGCACACCATTTAGAGGAAAGAATAGACAGAGGACATTTTCCAACATCTTACACAAGGATCTTACCTTCCCAAGCAGCATCCCGGTACACAAAAATAGTGCTTGATTTTTATTAGTTAAACTTAGAATTTTCTGCATAAATTACATGTAATTCCCAACTTCAAACAATGGGTAGTAAAACTGATGTAGAAAATCATAAGTTCATAACCACTCAAATACGTAGGTACTTGATTTCAAATTCCTCTATAGGTGTGAAAAATAGTACATTGTATTGACAGAGGAAGTGGTCTTTTGACATCCATAGATACATTTCACAAAAAGTGTGCAAATTATCATAATTCACTGTGCTACTGTTTTTCTCTTACTACATCAACTGATACAGTTCAAAAAATTTTCAGGCCAGTCTTGCAGCCAGGCAGTTGATTAATGCATTACTGCAGAGAGATCCAACAAGTCGTCTAGGTTCAACCACTGGTGCAAATGAAATCAAACAACACCCTTTTTTCCGTGGAATCAATTGGCCTCTAATCCGCAACATGGTAAAATCCTTGTCATTACTTTTCAAGTCAGTGATTAGAAAAATATCGATTTCCACAAATATCCCTAAATATCCATTTACTTGGTCAATTTTGAATTTATAATCCAAATCAGTCCATAAGGTCCTGATGTGGGGACTACTTTGGTTGACAAAATGTACATTCAAGGACCTCAAGAACAATGAATCTGTATCACTCAACTTGACATGTCATATCTCTGTAGAAGCCAATTTAGGGTTGGTTAAAGTAGTGGAATTGAATGCGACAGCTACTACCCTCTAAGCCTTTTAAACCAGAAAAAGAAAAAGAGAAAACAGGCAGTCAAATAATGTTTTTAGTACTTGTTGAAGTTGTTACCTGCTTATGTTCCTATGTATTTGATGCAGAGTCCACCTCCATTAGATGTTCCTCTAAAATTGATAGGAAAGGATCCAGTGGCGAAGGATATAAATTGGGAAGATGATGGAGTGCTAGCTAGCTCCATCGATATGGATATTTTTTGACGGCTCAGTGTTTACTTTACTGATATGGATGTTATGTCAGCATCATCGTATCTGCTGCAACAATCACGGGGTGATGTTAAAGTGTAATATATAGAGTATCTGTTGATTTGGTAATGGTTCAAAATCTAAGTTATGTAGGATTAGCAGAAAATTAGAATGTACAATGTACATTGAACAAGCATCTAGTTATGCATGTCGACAATACATCAATAATATACTTCTGTAGATGCCTTAAAAAAATCAATGTTACAGCTTTTTTTATTATCTATATATGAACTAATTTATTTATGGCCACTCTGATCCTTTGTAGGACTGTCAGAAAGAGAGAATGGAAAAAAAAAATTCAGAATACCATGTAGTGTTTTACACACACAAGAGCTATAATGGCAATTATTAACACGTAAGATGTGAAGCATAAATAATAAAAAGAAACATAATGAAGTGAAAATTTAAATGATTCTTCAACATTATTATATATGAGAAGATGTGGTTTCATAGCAGATGACATACAACTTTTAGCAGAAGATTGTTCAAAATGTACACAAACGGGCCTAGTTTTGGCAAAAAAAGAAAAAGAAAAAACTAAATAAGATTCTAAAATTGAAAAAGATTTAATTTATCGTTTTAACAATCACTAATATATTCAAGATGTAATTTCATGAAAATTATAATGTATTTTCGATATTTTTAGAAGTGAAGATATTAACTTTGTCTTTCCACTTAGAGGGATATAGTTTAATATTAATTAATTATAAAGTCCAGAAATGAAACCTTTTCAGGTTATTTGAATTAATTATACACGTTTTATTAGTGTCAACGAATACAGAGAGGGATAAAATATCAACTCAGCAGAGTGAATCCTTTAATTTTTAGAAAAAATATAAGTGGTACAACATGACTATTAGACTCTTTTTAAAAAAAAAATAAATAAAATAAGTTGATGTCATTGTTGTAACATCCCAAAAATATAGTTGTAAATTATACTTAAGAATCGTTACATTTACAATAAAATAGAAATAAAGTTAACTTACAGTTATTCTAAAATAACTATAAATTAAAAACTTTACCAAAACCAACACTAATATAAATTATAAAAATAGACAGATCGGTCATACAATAAGTGTATCGACCGAACGGTCCTAGAAATAGTCTATTACACCGAACGGTCCTATACTAACTGCAAAAACAAGCACAAGACCAAACGGTCTTACTCTTAGCAGAAACCATCCTCTCCAGTCAGTGCATGCTCCAGAGAACCCTCAATATCTTCTGCTCAAACCCACCGGGTGATCATTGCAATAACAAGGACGACCGAACAAACATGACAAGACAGGAAAATAAGGGTAAGCTAGTGTAATTTAATTAATTCAGTAAAACTTATAATTCACCCAATTCTGAGATAAATCAACAGGTCAATCATGCAACAACCAAACATATATTTCCAACAATGACCTAACGTATAATACATGCAATGACCGACCACTTTTACTCTGACTGTCCGGACTGTATGAATTCTGTATAGCTACAACGTTTTTGCATCTGGGTGATGTAGTAGTTGGGATGCCCTCAACAGCTGCCAACCGAGGTTAGTCCATTCCGCCCAAGTTCACCTTATGGACTAGGACCTCCTACCATTCTCACACATGATTTACTCCTCTCTACTTGAGAATGAGTAACCACAAAATATCAGGATAAATGCCAATTAAGCATAACCACATTCATACTCTACCATTCAATAACCAATCCTGAGATATTCCTCCCTGGAATACTCCTTCATATCCATACTATTCAATCATGCCACACTTTAAATAACATCATACTTTAATGCCATCATATTTCTTCATTCGTAACACATTTAAGTAAAATCAAACCGAACAGGAGAACCTCCACCACACTTGAGCACATTCGAACGTGAAAGATCAACACAACCTATAGACAAGACCGAACACCCTGTGAATGTTAGAGACCGAACGATTTCTCACTATCTCAATATAGAACCGATCGGTAACGACTATCATCCATAAATATGACCAAACGATCAATTTGAAGAATAAGGCTCAAATATGAGCCAAATACAATTTGAGGGTCAAACACTATAACAACCGAACACTTAGATCTTAGACCGAATACTAAGAACTTAGACCGAACACTTAGTGTAAGAACGAGCGGTCTTTCACTATCCACTGAACAGGACCGAATGGTCCATACTCGGTAAGGTTAAGGAAATGGCCAAACACTAAAGCATGACCGAACGGTCATTAACAGGTAAGGTCCATCGTAGGCTGAACACAATTAAGACCAAACATCAATACTAGACCGAGTACTAGTACAAGACCGTCCGGTCATTAACTGAAAACTCTAAGAAGCAGAACTCAGCTAAGACCGAACACTAGAGGAAGACCACTCACACCTAATACCAAACGGTCATGAGGGGGTAAGACTCTAATGAGACCGACCCTGATTAATGACCGAGTACCTGACCGAGCGATCAATAGCAAACACTCAGTTTTGTGCATAATTTTGCAGAATTTGTGTAGAATTAAGAACACGATAACATTTACCAAGACGAAACATGTTTCCCAACTTCCAATCTTCCAAACATGAATCATATACCAACTTACATTATTCCAAGGATGTTTAAACCTTTCTAAAGGGTCTACTACCATATTCACGATCCAAAACTGCATAATTATCAACCTAAGGACTTAAATTCAATTCTACTGGTTTTTGGCACAGTTTGAGTGACTTAAGGATTTTAACAAGTCCTAAATAACCTATCTAAGCTCTCCCCAATGACCAATTGAACCTAACCCCAATTCCCCATTTTTGCTACTCCACTTCCTCAAACACACTCAAGAACAGCATCATCCACTCAAAGCGGAATAGTTTAACAAGGTCACAGGTTATATCATCTAATACAACTATACAATTCACATAATCATTCGATTATATACCCATGCAAACTTCCAAACAACATTACACAATAGTATAGTTCAACAACACATCAACCAATTAAATTAACTAGCTCCCCTTACCTCTTAACCGAACCGCACATCTTGACAGAATTAAACTTATTCACAGTTTTGTTAAGTCGCAAGTGATCCTAGGACAGCCTACAGACTTTGGATCGGTGAAAGGAAACCAACCACCGAACCAAAAACAGAATCAGAACCCAGATGAAGAACCGATGAACACATGAAAATCGATCGGTGTTTGCATGTACCAGAAATTGCAGAAATTTCAAGAATTAAAAAGAGACAAACTTATCAACTCTAAACCTGAAATTGATCGGTGGAAAAGGAAGTCTTTGATCTCAGGATCACCTAGGAAGCTCCTGATAGCCGATCAGGCTAACCACTGGTGAGAAATTTTAGAGAGAAGGAGAAGAAAAGGTAGAGAATAGAATTTTTAGAGAGATATAATGGACTGATATAATGAGCTGAGTGTTTTAAAACTTCTATTTATACTGTTAGCTTATTATAACACTAATTGTTCAGTCTCATTATCTTAATATATTTATCTACTCTTAACCGTCTATTTTCTGAGTCCTTACAATTATGAGTTTTCTAAAACTTAATAAAGTTAAAGAATTTTGTTAATTTCGTTATTTAAATAAAATGTCTAAATTATTTACATATCCTATACATATGTTTTAAATGAAAGAACAATTTAAATAAGAAAAACATCAAAATACCCTTAACTAACGCCTCAAAATTTATAATGCTTTGGATAATCATAACAATACCAAATTAATTTATTTTAGTTTAGGAAGAAAGGAGCCTAGTGTTACGACATGTAAGTATGAAGAATATTGTATGTGGATTGAATATTGTGTTCTCTATTTAACACTAGATTTTGTATGATACTCACAAGACATGAAGATTTTGCATAATGTATACAATGTTTTCAAATTCTTGGTCACTTATATAATTTTCTAGTAAAACCCATCTCATTTTAATCCTGCTGGATTACTACCGCAAATACCTTCAATGCATGCTTTAGTATCTCCCAAACATAACAGAGTTCCATGAATATTTTGTCTCTGCAAATGATTATATCCATACTTAAATCTTTATATATCAATGTTTATATTTGCTTTTAAGCATATAGAGTTGTCTTGGAAGCTACTTGGTACCTAGGATTAATGTAAAAAAACATTTTGGAGAGTTTACCTTTAAGATAAGAGTTTGGTGAATTTTATTTTGAATTTTTTACATTCATGTAGTCATTCTTCACTTATACTTACGTTGAACCCGTTGTTTAGCGGCCATTTTCTTCACATTCTTGTCTTAATCTTTTTCATTTTACTTTTTTATTCACAAAGGTCTTTTGGATTACTTGTTCTAGAATTTTTTTTTTAAAATTTTGGAATAAGTGTTTTAAAATATTTTTTTAAATATGAAAATACTTTTTGAAACATAAAAAAAATCTGAAAAAAGTGTTTATTTATTTCAAAATATAAACAAAAAGAATTAAAACAAATATTCTGAAAGATATTTTTGAATTTGAAAATACCTTTTAGAATATCCATTCAGAATTATATTTTTATACTTTTCAAATTGAGTATTTTGGAATATATTTTTGAACTTAAAAATACCTTTTAAAACATTCAATCTGAAAAATATTAAAAATAAGGATACGAAGGGATTTTTATTATAATTTTAATGAGAGGTAATTTGGGAATTACTGCTTTCATGGGATGTGGGATGAAGAAAACTGGGGTGCAAGAAGCAATAGCTCTTTGTTTCCTTTTCATGTATTTTCAAGCATGAATCATATATGTTATTTCTTGATTCAACTAAGTGTGTTCTTGAAGGGTTAAAAAAATGGGTATGAAACCCATTTCACATATCTGAGTTTGAATCTGATCCATGTTTTTCACTTTGATTCTTGGTCTCCTTGTGTTTTTTTTTTCACTTTGATTCTTAGCCTAATCACATTCTTTGTGTTTTTTTTTCATTTCCTTAATCAACTTCTGTGTGTTCATTATTTTTTTAAAATAGGTTTGTAATTTATTTCTAAATCATCCCAATTCTTCCTTTATAACTTATATTTCTATAAATTCAATTAGTTGAATTTGATTAATAGGTGATTCTAAAACAGTTTATGGATAGGAATATTTAAATATTTTTTTTTTTTCATTCTTGACTATAACTTGAAATATCAAAATCTTCAAGACCCATTTTATAGTAGAATTGACCATTGTCTTCTACTTTGAACTCTGAAGCTAGCATCAATGTGTTCACCTTGCTCGAGGAATCTTATTTATGTGTTCCCTTTCATTTGATGAACAAATACTGACATGTGACACAGGAGAATTCCTTTTTGGAATCATGCATACTGAGTGTCAATATATGCACTCTAAAGATCCTTATTCCTAACACAGAGGATGCTTTGCCTAAGTCTTTCATTAAGAAACAACTCTCCAACCATGTTTTAAAATGTTGTAGTGTTAGGATGTCATTTTCAATGAACAATATGTCATCATTCAAAAATTTGCAGTTGTAGATGTTTGTGTGAGATTTTTTTGGTCCAGCCATAGTAGACAACCATGAAATGATCAAGAAGAAATAATTGAGATTTCATTCACTAAACAACTTTGTAAAACATTGTGACAAGAAAATTGACATTACAATAAATATAAGAAAGTAGTTGAAGCTCACAAGAATTTCTCTATAGTCTGCTTAAGATCTTTACAAAACCAAGAGTTTCCATTGCCTGAAACATAAGACAAGCTTCATAGTTCCCCAATCAAACCATTATAAACTTAGATGAGCTGGTCCCATTAAAAAGACCGGGAGTAAGCTCTTCTCTGTATCCTCTGAAAACTCTATACCTACCAAGGTTCAATTGATTCACTGTACAAACAATCTCTCCTACCCAACTGAAAGCCCTCAACATTTAACCAATTAACTTGAAAACTCTAAAAGATGAAGGAACACCGTTAACATTTAGAAATGCAACCCGTTGCAACTCCCATATATAAACTCAGTCCTATAACCTGTCTTTGTTGCAGTTTTATTTTTGTATGTTTTGTTCACTGCAGAGATGTCACTGCCTACTCCTTTTGAGAGACTATTATCAACAATTGAAGACCTCTGTAAGACAGCATCAAATTGTCCACATGCTGCTCCAATGAACCCTGAATTTGACATGATCAACAAGAAATTTAGAAGCTACATTGCAAAATGTGAAAGTGCACGCACAATGCGGACATGTATCAGAGAATTACCTAGGAACAAAGGAGAAGGTTTTCCTGGTCTTGATTTGAATTCAGGATGAAATTGAGCTCCGATGAAATATGGGTGGTTAGGTAGCTCAACAATCTGTAGCATGACAAAGCAAATAAGCAAAGGATATGCATGTAATAATAATTCAAAAAGTCATATGAGACCGTTCATACCTCCATGCGTTGACCTGTTTCATCCTTCCCAGTAAAAGAAAGACCTGCATTTTCAAGGCGAGATACCAATTCTGGGTTCACCTGCATATGAAAAGATCATTTTCTGTTCTACTGACATTTACAAGATAGTTTTATGCAACACTCATACCTCATATCTATGCCGATGTCTCTCATCAATGAAGCTTTTGCAGCCATATCTATGAAGGGTCAAAGGGTTAAAAACCTAATAAATCTCACCGTGGGAGCCAAATAATGTAGCAAGTCATGTGTAGTGCAGTCATAACATGCACAAATTACTCTCATTCATATTTCCTATTGTAAGCACAGAAAATGTCCTAAAAAATTGAATGCAGTGATAATGCTTACAATTTTGAAGATTTGCATTCCTTGGTCTGGAAATATGTCCTCCTTGATCCAAGGCGCATGGTACCTCCCATTTGTGTTTTTGATCCCTGTAGCAAACAGTCCAAGTAAATAAAAAATAAGATACAGGACAGTTTCTTTAATCTATTTTCTGATTTTTCGAGTGAAATAAGCAAGTATAGACACCTCAGGCATAAATATGATGTATGGGCTTTTGGTATGGGGATCAAATTCAGTACTGTTAGCATCTTGAACACCAAGAACAGATCTTGCAAACTCTATGACAGCAATTTGCATTCCAAGACAAATGCCAAGGAATGGAATCCTGTTTTCGCGGGCATATCTAGCTGCAATAATCTTTCCTTGCACTCCTCTATCCCCAAACCCTCCTGGAACCAGCACACCATCTGCACCCTGAAGGCAAAGACTAGTTAGATAACTGAAAATGAAGAAATTGACAATATAAGACTGGTTAATTTCATGACTGTGAGGAAAACCTTCAATAACTTCCATGCTGCCTTATATGCATCAGGATTCTGCAAAATTGAACAATAACACGTCGTTGAAATTTCTATTATGAACAATAATAAACAAAACATGCTTGTGATATAATGATCATAATTGGTCTTACCTCTTTTGCAGTTGCACTTTCAAGGTTGGTAGCTGGAATCCAGTCTACAACAAGCTTCTTTTTACAATCAACAGAAGCGTGCAGTAAGGCCTGAAGTAAATAATTAAAGGTACATCAGCGAACTTAGCAAACTTATGCTTATACAATTATATTTAAATTATAGTGGTGTAATGTAAATCTTGCAAACTATTAATAACCTTATAAAAAATAAAAGTTTTATCAATCGAACAGTTGAGTTATTATTTTACATTATCCTGATTTTTTAAATAATAAGATAATCAAATTATTCACATTTTAATATATTTCAAAACTATATATCAAATCAACTTTTATCAGTATGAATAAAGTATCAAATAACATGAGTGTGTGAAACGAGGATGGTTAACAAAAAGGGCATAGGAATGCACATCATAAAGAAGACAGATAGGTACAATTATGCAGCGTGGGATGTTAAAAGAAACTTATGTCTTTTACTCTTTGAAAGATGTTGAAACTATAATACAGTAACACAGCCATGAAGTTGAACTCCACCTTTAGAACGGAAAGGTAGGAATCTGAAAGGCATGTATATTTCCCCACTAAGGCTATACGAACCTGCCAATTAAAAGAAAAAAAAATATAGTTATTGCCAAAAATCAAGGATAATATAGCTCAGCTTTGGAATAGAAACCCACTGGTTCATGAAGCAAATCACTAGATTCAGCTCTGCAAGTCCATTCCTCTAAATTAGGCTCTTTAGCTACACTGTATACATTCAAAAAAACTGCAACTTAAGCTTTCTACAAGAGTAATAAAGGATCAAAACTTCTTTGTATCCATAAAAGCCCGATCCAGGCAATAGAACAAACATTTGAGTTTGTGAGACTAACCCCTGAAGATTCAGCACTTTAAACATTGCTTCATGAGCCTTTTGGTCCTATATAAGCCAGAAGAATATAGTTCATAAGAAATGGTTCCTACAGATATAAGATGATTTGAGTTCAGCAGTTTTAGAGGAATACATACCCTTAAAAGCAAAGGAATGTGCCAGATGTTGGGAACATCATAAAGGGTAATAATGTTTTGCGCCTGTAAACATGAAGCTTCAGTAGAGAAAACTCTTGCAAAGCAGACACAATGATTTGAAGTCAAACATATTCATCAGAATGCTTATCCTTAAAAACTCATACCGGAATTAGGCAAAATTGAGAGAGTTTTCCCCTTGCATTTTCATCCAGTACCTGAAACAAGTTACAAACAAGTTACGGTTAGAACCTTACAAAATTTTACAGTTAAGAAAAGTTTGGATGTTCCTTCGGTGCATCATAGTATGTGTTTGTCCCTACATTCAGATTTTCATGCAATCAAGCGGTTGGTGAACTGGAACTGTCGGATAAAAATCAGACGGCTCACATCTCATCTTAGTAAATTGAAGCATTACAGATGTGAGTCATCCGATCTTCATCTAACTATTCCTGTTATCTGACTACATGAATCCACCTGCACCAATCCTATTTCATGTTCTCTGTTGCAGAGAGAGAGAGAGAGAGAGAGAGAGATTAACCATTGTACTACGACATGCTAAAATATGTGGAGTCAGCCCTTGACCTCGCAGTGCACGAACACTATGCTGGGTTGGTTTTGTTTTCTGAACAAAATAATAATAAAGTAATTTCCCATGTTAGATGAAACTAAATCATTTTCTGCAAGGATCTAAAAGATGTGAGACATTACAAACCTGTTCACCAACAACATTTAAAACAGGAACAAGGCTGACATGAACTAAGCAAAAATTTCCAGCACCTGCAAAATATAAAGTGTATTATTTATACATTTATATACAGCTCACATTAATTATTCAACAAAAACAGAATCTGTGAACAAAAAAGAAGTATCATCACTCACCTACTCTGTATGAGAATTGTCCTAGTGCCTGAATAAATGGCATGGACTCTATATCTCCTGCACCCATCAACGTTATTATAAATAGAATGAATTAATTATTCACATATAAGATGGAAACAATTATCCAACTGTGAAGAAGACTGAAGAATGTTTTCAACACTGTACCTATGGTTCCACCCAATTCTATGACACATACATCAGCTGGACCGGTTTTTCCATCTACCGGTATGTGGGCCACCCTTTCAATCCAATCTTGAATAGAATCAGTGATATGAGGAACAACCTAAAGATGAAAACGCCATCATCATCACCATCATCGTCATCATGGTGTTAATAATAATAATATAAGGACCAACATGAAAACCTTTGTTTATAGATAAACTATCATCACAGTAAAAACACAGTACAAATTGGTTAAACCAGACCTGAACAGTTTTTCCCAAATAGTCTCCTCTTCTCTCTCTATTAATGACAGACTGTCATGAAAACAGGAAAAGAAAAGTAAAGTTAGGAAAAAAACTTGCAATGATCTTCAAAATCTGCGTGATAATCTAAGGAACCTGCCTGGTAAATCTTCCCAGTAGTTATGTTATTATCACGGGTCAACTTGACGTCCATAAAACGCTCATAGTTTCCAAGATCCAGGTCCACCTTACAACAGAAAGAGGGTCAAGTTTCATTATTTTCCAAGAACACTACTACTTTAGAAAGGTTGGCACTGTTATTTTTCTCTTGTTTTCCTTGAATTAACTTTCTTTTCTTTTTTACGTTTTTGGGGTTTTCTTTTGGGCATGAAAAAGGATGGTGAATCAGTGAATCAGAGCAAGTTGTGTACCTCACCACCATCATCCAACACAAACACTTCTCCATGCTCAAAAGGGGACATTGTTCCCGCATCTGTGTTTAAGTAAGGATCTGAACGGCAGAGAAAAAAGTGAGACCAGAATTAGAATGCAACATCCCTTCAAATTAACAGTCCATGCTTAGATGAAAAGCTTTAAATAGCCACTCTTTCAACCACAATTATGGTTACATTTCTATACAATCTTTTCCGCAATATCAACTGTCACTGCCGTAAATTTGAAACCTTACATGATTTGGGTGGTGTTTACACTCGGAAAAGAAAAGGAAAAAAAGGGAAGCTGAGAAGAAGACAGCAAATTTTTGACAAGAAAACTGGGAGAGAGTATTTAAAGTTTGGTGGATAAAAAAGCATGCATGCTTTATCCACTTTGCTTTTCCACAAAAAAACAAAAAAGGAAGAAAATGAAGAAAAGTTTACCAATTTTAATGGCAGTGACTCTAAGTCCACAAGCTTTGAGAAGCAAGCCAATACTACTGGCCGTAACACCTTTGCCAAGACCACTAACAACTCCACCAGTCACCAGCACGTACTTCATTTTCTGAATTGTGGGGTCTCTTTTTCCTTCCTATTCCTCACTCTCTTCAATGAGAAACAGAGCACTGAAAAAATGGTTTTTGCTTTTGCACTCTGTGTAGCAGAAGCAGGTGGCTTAGAAGAGCCCAAGCAACACAGAATCTGTGTGTTGCAACCAAAATATGCAGAGTAGAAAAAGAAACAGAGTTTGAAGAAAGAGGAGGGAAAGTAGCAGGGAATGGCAACCGATGCTAATATTGGTTGCTTTATATACAAAAAAAGTATCTGCTTCTGATTCCAAGGGTGAGACATAAAAGAGATGAGAGAGAAAATATAACGGAAAAAACTTCACTCCAAAAATATAAATTAATTAATTGCTCTTTTGAATTTTTTATTCAAAACATATCCAAAAATTTATTATTTTTAACTTTCTTGCATATAGGCGTGAAATATTAATCATTACATCTAAATAAATTGTCTTTCTACTGATTAATAAACTTATTTATTTTTATAATGGTTATTTTTAAAATGTATATTTAACATAATTTTTAATTGATTGATAATATTGCTTGGAAATTCAACTTTTTAAGAAATATATTTTTGAGGGAATTGACCTCACGTCAATTTTTAACCCCACAAAGTTATTTTGTTTCTTTACATTTTTTTCTGACAGATAGTAATTAAGCATATTATTCTATTATATATTAAGGAATACAATGATGTGGAATTTACGACAACATATCATATACTTAAAATAATTTATCTATTTTGATACCATACACCTTAAACAAACAACATTTATTAAAAAAGAAATATAGATGTAATTTGAGAACAATTCATGCACCAGAAATAATTTGAGGACAACCTATGTAGTGCTTACGTGTTTCTGTGTGTATATTTGAACAGTTTTTGCCGTTACAATAAATTGTTGAAGCAACAAACTGTAGTATTAATCTTAAGAATCTAAATTTTAGAATAATCACTTTTTGATAATTTCAAACTCACTTTTGATAATTTTACAAAATTACCACTAAGGAATTAATGGCAAAGGTTTGTTTTTTATTTAGGACTGAAATTAAAGTTAGTATAAGCAACAATTTAAAATAAATGTATCAATATATTTCAAAATATAAAACTATTTTAATTATTTACAAATTGTTCTTATCGATAGTCTTTTAAGTTAGGAGAGTTTCACATCTACTCTGAGAGTGATCTTTAAAACAAGCATAAGCTAAATTTTAACATAATTATTAGTTCTTAACGAGGACGATTATCAAAATGAGGAAATTTAAGGTGTTTTTAAGAAAATAGGTCAATTTTAAAATATTTGTTATAGAATGAATTGTCAAAAACAATGAAGAATTGTATTCATATAGATATTTTTGATTGACTTTTTTATATAAAAAAACGTGTTTTGATGATTTTTAATTTTTTGTTTAGAAGTCGTATTTATATTGTGGGTGTCATGACTTATCGTATTTAATAAAATTTTGTTTTATTTATTCTTTTAATGAAAATCGTATTTTGTTTAGGAAAGACTTCTACAAATTTTAATAGATATTGTGAGTGCGATGACTTATATTTTTATCTGAGTAAAGACTAACTATATTATGTAAATTAAATAATTATATGTGTTTATGTTAATTTTTGTTTAGCATGATTATTTTTTGTTTATTTAAAAAAAATTAAATAATAAAAGTATAATTTAATAAAAAATTATATTGTGAAAAAATAATGTAAAAAAAGGTCACAGAAAAAAAATGCATAACATAAAAAAATATAAGTCGCCCACGCCTAATAATGTGGTGTGTGGGGGGGGGGGGGTGTGTGTGTGTGTGTGTGTGTGTGTGTGTGTGTGTGTGTGTGTGTGTGTGTGTGTGTGTGTGTGTGTGTGTGTGTGTGTGTGTGTGTGTGTGTGTGTGTGTGTGTGTGTGTGTGTGTGTGTGTGTGTGTGTGTGTGTGTGTGTGTGTGTGTGTGTGTGTGTGTGTGTGTGTGTGTGTGTGTGTGTGTGTGTGTGTGTGTGTGTGTGTGTGTGTGTGTGTGTGTGTGTGTGTGTGTGTGTGTGTGTGTGTGTGTGTGTGTGTGTGTGTGTGTGTGTGTGTGTGTGTGTGTGTGTGTGTGTGTGTGTGTGTGTGTGTGTGTGTGTGTGTGTGTGTGTGTGTGTGTGTGTGTGTGTGTGTGTGTGTGTGTGTGTGTGTGTGTGTGTGTGTGTGTGTGTGTGTGTGTGTGTGTGTGTGTGTGTGTGTGTGTGTGTGTGTGTGTGTGTGTGTGTGTGTGTGTGTGTGTTTTTTAAATATTTAACTAAGTTTTAAATTCTTTGTGAATTTTAATTTCAAAATTAAATTTTTAAAATTAAATTTATAATTTTTAAAATTTTAAAATTCAATTTATTAATTTTTTAAAATTTTAAAATTAAAATTTGAGAATATATAAATAAGTTTTAAATTCTTTGTGAAATTGAATACTTTTAATTAAGTTTCTATTAAATTTTGTTAATTATATATTTTTTTAATTTTAACATAAAATTAGAATTTATCTTTGTTTGAATTCTTAAACTTTAACTTCTTTTAATCCCAATTATATTAAATTTGTAAGAGCCTGGAAATTAATTGGAAAACTTAATGGGGTATTAAGTTAACGAAACAATAAATTTTTCCTTTAAAAGCTATTTCAGACACATTCTGGTTTATTAACCCAACTTCATTCTCTCTCTAGAGCTCAGTCTTCTTTTCTCTGTCATTCCCTCACATTCAGCCATTGCATGTTTGATTTGGTAGTACTCAAGTGACCGCGGCGCAGAGAGCTTTGCAACCCTCCGATTATATTCTCGTTCTTCAGCGGGTAAGTCGTTTCTCTTTTCTCCTCTGTGATTTTGGAACCTAGGGCATGCATCTCTGCTGGTTGCATGTAGCTATAAATATTCTTTTCCATTTCCTCTGTTTATTCTAGCTCTAAGAGCGATTTTCTATCACCAATTTGGTGGATGTAGGGTATTGTGCATTTTGCTGTGAGAGGTTCTGTGAAGTTGTTGTTGTAAGCTATACTGTGAGAACCTTAGGTAAGGGGAGCTAATTATTTTTCTTTGAATTTATTTCTTGAATATGCTTTGTTAATGAATGCATGTTGAATTTTGGATTGTCATGGTTTTGTAAGGTACTTTGGATTTTAAGTATATAGAATGGTTTGAATTGAATGGTGTAATTGATGGAACTGATTGATTGCTTTATAGTGAGTTTGATGAACTTAATTACTGTATTGGATCATGTTAGAAGTGATTTGAAGCGTGAAATCTGCTGTAACTTTAGCTAGGTAGAAAACTTGGTGATTTGGTAGTGTTTTAGGTCATTTTGGAGGAAGTGAGGTAGTGAATTTGAGAGTTAGGGGTTCTGGGTATAGTTGGGCTATTGGGACAGTCTTAGCAAGTGGATTGTGACTTGTTTGAGTCACCAAATTGGTCAGACTAGGTACAAAGTGTTAGAATTGGGTTTAGGGTCCTCTAGTTATTGAGTTTGATGTTTTGGAGTAGAAATTAAGTTGATTTAGTACATTTAATTCTTATCCAAATGACCAATGCAATACTTTACTTTCATCTATAAACATGTTTCATATCAATATTAGTGTTACAGATTTTAAATTGATCAATTGGACATGTCTAAGATGCACCAAAACTAGAAAAATCAGGTTGTTGTCAAAAACTGATAAGAATAATCGATTATCTCACTTGATAATCGATTATTCTAGTCAAAGAGTTGTATCTTCTTCAAAGCTCTCGCAAATAATCCATTATCACATATGATAATCGATTATTGTCGTCAGAAAATCATCCATGACAGTTTTTGGTGGTTTTCAGGGTTTCGGATGTGCGTTTTGGATGTTCTTTAGGTTGTTTTGGGGGTTTTGGACCTTTCCGAAATTGTTGGTAATGATTTCAAAGTTGTTTTCCTTGTCTAAGTATGAGTTTAAGGGGTTTTGTGTTGTTTAGTGGTTCTTCTTGGACTGTTATTGCCTGTTAATGTACATGGAATGGTTTCATGTAATTTTTGATGACTTATTAAGTTGTTCGTGGTCTTTTGAAGTATAATTAGTATAATATCTATGTTTGTATGCAATGTAAAAGTGAAAGTATGTGATTTTCAAAGTATGCTTGATGGACGTGATTTCATGGACTTCATAGGAGGGTTACATGGTGGTGCCTCATGTTGTGATCCACAGTGAATTCTCTTGTTGAGATTCAAGTATGTTTAGAATGAATGTAGGAGCTCAGTCTTGGGGTCATCTTGAAACTTCAATGGTCTTTCTTCTCATGTAGAGAGGATTGTGCAAGACCTGTCATAGCTCGACTATCATTCTAAAATTCGGACGAGTCAAGTCTAGGATATCACATGTTAGGATGCGTGTTTATCTTGATTGATTGAAGTTAACTCTTGCATGCACATACTGTTATATTGTATGCTTTTTATATAATTAGCTCACCCTTGCTTGTTTGTGTTCGTGCTATGTTTTCTCTTGCGATGATCATTCACTTGGATGAGAGCAGATGTCGAGGAAGTGCCCCTGGAGCAGGCTTTGGAGGAAGCTGACGCTGAATCCTAATTTCATTAGGATCTCCTTATTTTAACTTATGTATTTTGAAAAACTTTAATATGTAGAACCCTTGGTATGTTGGAAGACCCTAGTACTTCCACTTTAACTTCCGAGCATTTTAAGGATGATTGTAGTTCTCAATATTCTGTTATATGTTTCTAACTGCTTTCCAATGTTATAACTTGATGACGTCTTTATTATATATGTTGTATATTTTAGAGATGACAAAAAATCTTTTTTATATATTAAATATGTTTCATGATAATATTTAATTTATTTATATTTGGTTGATCCGTTTTTGTTTTAATATTATTGAAAAATATGTTTCACAAGTAATTAAAAAATATATACTTAGAAAAATTATATATTAGTTTATAATGTTTGAGAAACAAAATATATTAAATTTTTAAATTAAAATAAATTATAATTTTAATCTAAATTTAGAAAATAAAAACATATTTATCATTTTTTTATTTTATAAAATACTTAAAATTTATATATATTTTTTAATTGAGTATCTATCATTTAATTTTATTATTATCTAACTTACTATCTTACTATTCTTTTGATTTATTAAGTGTTAAAAAAATATTAGTTTTGTTGTGGTTAATATAAAAGAGTGGTTTTTGTGTTGTTTATGTTTTCTCTTCAAAATATACTGCTTTGGGTGTATTAAAATGGATTTTAATATTTTTTAAAATATTGAAATTAGTATTTAGTGTTAAAAGTATAACAGAAGAAAATAAAATAAATTTAATAAAAAACTCGAATATTAATATAAAATTATATTACTATCGGTGTAAGATAATAAATGACTTTTATTGTTTTTAACGAAGATTATGTTGAATAACAAAGAGAAATCCATTAATATTAATAATAAGAGTTATTTCTTTTTGTCATTATAGATAGTAAAGAAAAATCATTAGAAAATATAACCATATCATAACCCATTATGTTTTTAATAAAAATAATAAAAGTCACGTGTTATTTCACATTAATTACAATATTATTTTTAAATCACTCATAAAATCGCATATAAAAACAAGTAAAAAAATGAAATAAAAGACTTAAAAAACAAAAAATAAATAATAGAAATGTGTAATTTTCTGTGAGTAATTTATAATTGAATTAAAAATATGGAATGTTTTGGGTTGAGGTGTGTGTGGGAAAGAAGTTGAGAATATAAATTTGATGAATTAAATAAAAAATGGATATGGTCACATCATCGTGTCAGCTCCAAGTCATAGAAGAAATTAGGAGGGAGAAAATGAAAGGTGAGAATCCTGGGACACACTCGCTAACACGGTTGGCGTGGGGGCGGCAGCAAGCATGAACCAGGTTGGTAGGCCAAACCCACCCATTCCTCTCCAAACATTTTTCATTTTATCCATCTCATTAAATATATTATTACATTTTTAATCATATACTACATTTTAGATATTACTATTTTTTTAAAAAAAATAATTTCATCTTATTCAACTATTATTTCAAAATATTGAAAATAAAAGTTCACGTTGCATTGAGATATTCAATCAAAAATATATGTATATTTAAAATCTTTTTTCAAAAAAGGAGAACAGAATTTGGTAGACATACCATTTTACATGCTTATGTTTATGAATAAATTTATGGGATATTTCACACGTTTTCTAAATAGCCACATTTATTTAAGGGTGTAGTTTCTTCTTAATTCATATTTAACATTTAACGTGCTGTATCAATTATTATCTGATATAGATTATGTAAATCAAATTACAAATCGAATCCAATCCTAATATTTAAATCATTATAAAATATAAAATATTGTGTTTTAATTATAATTTTTGGTTTAATGATTAATGATGAATTCAACGATAAAAAAAATGGGAGTATCAATTTTTTTTTCTGATCATAATCACGCTCTTACAGACATCTATTATCCATATAAATTAATACTAATAACTATTGTTATTAATTTATTTTATTTTCTCTTTGAAATTTAAAGTGTGATCGGTAAGGTTGTTGTAAGGGAAATATCAATTATAAATTATAGTTTTGTTTTAATTTACATAATGTACTTACTTTTTTTATTTTTGTATAGGATAAATTTTTGTTTAAATTAATGTTATTGGAATTAAATCAGTAAAGCATGTTTAAATTTATGTTTTGTACTACTATTTATTATTTTTATTGAAATGAAAATGATTTTTTTTAAATACCCATAAATGTTTGTTAGTATTTAATCCGTAAATAACTATCATAGGAACTTTTTACGGGTGGGCAAAAATATATTTTTTTTCACGAAGAACAAATAACGGCAATTCTCATTTTCACCCCTACTTTAGGTAATAGTATTGTTTTGAAAATTTTATTTTTCTTTTAGATTCTAATATTGCGTGTTGGTGACACTAAAAAGACCAATGATGGAGATTAATTAAAGTTGCCGACACTAAAATGGCTATTTTTTTTAATGCGAAACTCAAAATTTAATATTTTTAATTAATATCGTGAATTATTGGATAAGTTATTATTTGTAATGAAGAGACTATGATCAAATTTCGTGTTTAAGAATGCAAGCTGTCATTATACTATATTCGAATACACGTAACATTTTGTATTTGTTTTTGGAACAGTGACTAAATTGCCTTTTATATTCTTTAATTCCTTATTTGAGATTTTAATCCCTTGTTTATTTTTTATTTTAGTTTTTAAAATTTCAAAAATATGTAATTCTCTATGTAAGAGGAAATAAAATTGTAATTTGACGTAAAATTCTTAAGCATATTTAAATTATAATTAACTCTTTTTTCGCATCAGTCGGCATACTATTTAACCATTGTAATAATAACACCTTATATTAAGTTTGTAAATATCAGTTTATATATTTTTAAATTTATAAAATATGTTAGTACATATACGTATAAATATATTTCCGTGTACATATATGATAAATATTAACATATCTTCATGTAATTTTATATTCAAACATTATTTTGTATTATTTTAATTTAAAGTATAGAAAAATATATTCTCTTGAAAAAATTACCAAAAACATATATTAGAATATTTACCAAAAATCTATTATAAAAATTATATTTCATGAAATCTAGACAAACTATATTTATGATAAAAAAAATATAAATAAATACACGGAGGTAAAATATTAAACCATTTATATTCTTTGAATAAAATTTGAATTAACCAATTTATCAGTATGATTTCTTGAGTTGTACATAGTGTAAGTAGTAGTCTATTTTTTTCTAAAATTTTAAGAAAGTGATCCAAAAAATCATGATAAAGTAAAAATAATATTTTTTTTAATTAAAACCTTTAAAAATCATCATTCCAAATAAAATATATATGATCTTCGTAAACTCAACTATATTTTTCTAAAAAGAGTTGAAAAACTATATACCTATACCGACTTCTTTTAAAAATATTAATACATTAAACGAAATTAAAACAAACTTCTAGCTACATCATTAATATTTATCTTAAAATTAATTAACTGAAAAAACTTTTGTCATATTATGTTTATATAAGAAACCATCATATTTTTCTTACTTTTGAATATTGAAAATTTTTATGATAAAAAATCTAATTAGATGTGATTTTAAAGAAGTTTTGCATATTAGAATTATATTAATGGTAATTGGTCAATTAAAATTAGAAACAGTGCACATCTTTATTCAAAAAGAAGCTTTATCTATATTAAAATATATATTTTTCTAGAAAACAAGTTTATTTTGTAAAACAAAAAAGTAAATTATGTATTTATATAATATAATTCTTGTACCAAAATTATGTTTAATAAATTTAAATAAGGATAAAATTATCTTCAGAGATATTAATGTGATTGTATGTGTTATTTGTACACTCCAATTATTATATTCAACAAAAGCTTTTCAAAGGATTTCAAAATGTCAACTAACAAACAATATTATGCTCAGTTAAAACCCTTTCATATATCTGCCTAAGTTCTCCATATATTAAGTATATTACAACAACAACAAATTTATATAAAAAATATAAGAAAAATAAGCTACCAAAAATTTAATTAAAATTAATATACAGGAATATAACAACTATAATCTCAAAACAGTTTATTCGTATCGAATATGTGATTCGTTTTGAAATATTATTATCAATTTCAATTAATATAGAATCACACGGATATCTTACCATATTCATTGTAAACAATTTTGGTTTACAAACACAATCAACTGTGATAACATTTCATTAACTTCTTATTATTATGTATTTTAATCTTCTTATTTATACCATTAGAAAAATAAAGACAAATAATTTTTGTTTCAGGTATGAGATCGAGTCAGTAACACTTACACAATTTCTTTTGGGAAGTCGTATGGTATCTGCACTTCTAGTCCTTCTCTTCGCTCCACCGTCCGGAGGTGTATCTGTCAAAGGTTCTCTGATACTTAAGTCAGTTATCAGTTGACTGTCCGTACGAAAATTCAATGTAATAATAGTAAATATGCAGTAATTTTCACGACCCAATCTCAATCCAATACTTCTAATCACTGATTACCTTAATCTTTGGATGGAAAACTAATTATTGACTGGGAGCGGACGTTCTACCTATGGCCGTCCAATCTTATTCACTAATTTTGTTGCCTTCAGTCACTCTTTAGTTACATCCTATTCTTTAGGACCGTGCAATTGACTTGGGTAATTGGGTACTTGCGTGGCATTTGAGTCACACAATACAATTTTTATATTTTTTTTTCCTAATATTATAAATTACCTTTACCAATATGATCTCATACGAATATTTATTTCTGTAACATCCCATAAAATACAGTAACAAACCATATAAAATAGAATATTCACATATATTAATATATCAATTCAGCTTTACAATAAAAGAGGTAAAGTACACTCTTAGCCGAACGGCCTTTCAGAAGCGATTACAACTAAAGGTGTTCAATCTAAGACTTACTGTCCGAACGGTTTACAAAACATAAATACCGAACGGCCAAAAATAAGCAGAAAGGGAAGGGGGTCGTCCTAATACAGCAAGCTAATATAACTACATTAATCAGCCAACCGAACGCATTACTGTTCGGCCTTCACTTCCACATCCACAAGGTTTGCTTCCTCCAGAATTTCTTCTTCCAGTGTTTCCTCAAGTAATGCCTCTCCATCTGCTCACATCCACACGGATGATCATTGCAAAGACAGAACGAACGTACAAGGACGAGAGACAACACAATGAAAAACGAAGGGTAAGCTTATTGAATTTAATTCAAGTAATACATGCATTTCATAACACATCAAACATATCAAATATTTCACAACACATGATTCAATCAGTTCTTTAACTCAATCAATTCCTGATACTAGACTGACTGTCCGGACCGTATGAATTTTGTGTAGCTACGACGTTCGTGCACCCAGGTGGTGTAGTAACTGGCATTTATCATCAGCTGTCATCCGAGGTTAGTCCCTTCCATCCAAAGTACCCCTAAGGACTAGGACCTCCTATCGTTCCCACACATGACATACTCCCCTCTACGTGAGGACGAGCACTCACGGAACATCAGGATGAATCGCTAGCTAAGCTTTGTCCACATTCATACTTTACAATTCCAACTTTCATCCAAGAGACGTTCCTCCCTGGAACGCTCGTTCAAAATCCACAACCATCATTTCATCTCATATACTGTTCACTCTTAATAATTTTACATTTTAATATCATTTTCATATACTGTTCCAATTACATAAAAGGACGAGCGTTCAGTCCTCTTCATAACGAGGACGAACGTTAAAACACGAGACCGAGAAATACTCGTGTTCTAGTAGAACAAAACCGATATATATAATATGACGAACGTCAATACCACTGGAATCAGTTGAACGAACTGACACTAGTAAGATCCGATCAATACTCCAAATCAGATAAGTCCCAAGGCTCTAGGCCGAATCCAGATGGATAGAAACACCACTAGACGGTGGACGACCATACTGAAGACAATGCAATTTATAGAAACCAACTGCCAGTCAATGACCGAACGCGGTAATACGCATTTACTAAAATATTTGGACGAACGCTATTTACACCTGTTTGGTAATTAAAGGCAGGGACGATCGTTCGGTATAAGACCGAGCGCCACTCATAACGTACGCTTTGGATCGAGACCCATAGCTGATTCGAAATAATAGAATTAGAAATTTATATAAGACGAGATGGTAAAGTTACGTTTTTAACAGAATGACTAAGTGTCCGAATGTATATTTTCAAGCTTCTCAATTCCTTACACCACACTCAGGATATCTAAGTTTGGCCGAACGCTCAAAACGTAGCACTAATATAAGAGGGCGTTCATCCTTAACTAGAATTCCTTCCAAATGAAAGAATTCAATTTTTAAAGAAGTTACTAACAACACCGAACGGTCAAGGACCGTTCAATGACGAACGTACGTTATCATAGAGAATTCATACTTAAATATTCATTTACATTTACTCATTTTTCAGCATATACCTTTCATACTTCCAAATACTCGTACCATAGTTCATCTCATTTTCATCATACATCAATTCATACTTATAACCATATATCAAAATCAAATATCACAGATCATGCTTCATGCAACAGATCATGCTTCATACAACTCACAAAACATCCATACAATAAAATACAAAATACGAATTAAATTGAATAAGCTTCCCTTACCTGGATTAGTGATGAACGTTCTAAGAGTATAAACTTTGGGTGTCCGTCTACAGCTTCCTACCCCAACGATTTCTTAATTCTTCCAACTAAGTCTAACCAAAAATATCAAGAAGAACTTAGAAGGTGCCCCTGCATGCAACCAAATCTTGGTTTTGCATGTAACCTAAGAACGAACGGTTTGAGATGAGAACTTACCAGCTTCAGACTCTGAAACTGTTCGGTCCAAACTGAAGCTTAAGGCGCCGATAGTACTTCTATGGTTTCTGAATGATGAACGGAGAAGGAAAAGGGTGAGTTTTAGTAGAGAGAAGGCAGAGGTTTCTAGAGAGAACGAGGAGAAAATGGAGGTCTGAAGTTAGTAAGAAGAAGGTGCGTGCAGGAGAGTGAGCAGCTTTCTCAGAAAATCATTTTTGTTTACTCTACTTTCAAACGGTCGTGCACTCTCCTGTTGACACATGCACTCCAATAACTGACTTCCGAAGTTTCTACTGTGACACTTGGCGCTAATGCATGGAATGTTGAGTGCATTTTTAATGCATCTGAGTAAGTGACGTGGATGCATTTATGAGAACAAACAGGTGGCTCTGGGTTCATTTAATGAGGCGTGACAATTTCAAATTATATAATATAATATTTTTGATTATTTCATATTTTGGTCCGTCATTTATACCATTAAAAAATAAATATAAATAATTTTAATATCAAATTTCGTTCTTAATATCGTAAATTGCTTTTAGCAGGGTGATCTCGTACTTAATTCTACAAATTATATTTAGGTTTAATATATAGTATCGGTACTTAACCTTAAATTATACAATTCATATAATACACTCAATTCAATACAATTTCATATAATTACTCAGATTATTCAATACAAAATAACATACTCAGTATACTTACATATATTATACATGTACAAGTTTAAAAACCACAAAATATTACATCGTCGTCAAATAATTACACAAATACAAATTGAATTGATGAGTTTATATAATATAAACATATATTAGTTTCCCATTCAATTTATTAATCAAATCTCATTTCAACTCACGTTGCAATTATATATACATGAGTTCTTCCAATTATATACAAATCATACACATCATATATAACAAATCATCTTAAACAGACCCTATAGGTGAAGTATAATATGTTTGAAAATTTAAATAAAAAAAATTAGTTTATTTCTCTCTAATTGAGATTTGCTAGATATATAATTCTCATCAACTAAACAAATTATATAGAATCAAGAAAAATAACAAATTTTACAAATTAATACTGATATCATAATAACTGTAATTTAATATTTTCAATATTTTTAATCAAACAAAAAATTAATAAGCTATACAAAGGTCGAATACCCTACACTCTCCTAAAAACACAATTTGACAAGATAGAATTGTATGATTTTAGAAAATAAAGTATAGTAACTACAACATTCACCTAAATCAAATCATTCAGCTTAGAATAAATTAGAAAATAAACTAATTTCTTTCACTTGTTCTTGGTTTCTTGACTCTAAAGAGTTTCAAGAGCTCCATATATATATATATATATATATATATATATATATATATATATATATATATTAATGATCTAAACAAATCCTAATAATCTTATTTAAATAAAGATTTATTTTGAATCCAAAAGTGTCACATATAGTATCAAACATCTCAGTATGTCAAATTTCTAATATAATTCAAGAAAAAAAATATGAATATACTATGATGAAAATGTTGAACGGAAAAAAATTGTTGTATTTTACATTAAGATTTCTAAGACAGAATCTAATATTAAAAAAATTTGATAAATTGGTAAAAATATTAGAGAAAATATATAAAAATAAGTTAAAGAAAGAATGTACAAAGAGATAATGATTTTTATAGAATGAAACATGACTATTTGATTTTTCTATTTATAATTTTTACATTTTTATAATAAAGTATTCAAGCTCATCTTATAAAACATCAGTTTTACTTTTACCTATCTTATATATAACATTCAATATTCAATCCGTAATTATAGTCAAATTCACTTATAATTCAAAATAATTTTCGTCATACAGTCATTTATTTCTCAAATAATAGAAAGAGAAAAAAAAATCGTACCAAACTCGTAAAAGAAATACCACGAAATCAATTAAATCATGGTGATAAAAAAGATTAACAAGGTTAAAGGATAACATTTTTGAACTGAGAAAATTTATGAAACTTAGAAATACTCACATACAAAGCCAAAACAAATTAAAAAGAGAATGCAGCTTAAATAAAATTATGATAACTTAAAAATATTATATCATTATATAGTCACCTTCTAGTTAGTGGAATTTATTTGTGAAAATAGATAATAAATCATTCTAAAAAATTAGAAAGAGAAGAAAGGTAAAAGTTGAGTAAATTTAAAACATAATAAAAATGAAAAAGGAGGAAGAATAAAAGAAAAAATAAATTAAACCTATATGGCCTTTGCCATACATATCCCACGAGGTACTTACACTATTAGAATACTTATCTAGTTGTTAGCACCGACTCAGAAATTCCAACTCACGAACCAAACATTATATCCTTCGTGCATTATTGGAGATATGAAAAGAATAAACTGAAAAAAAAAAAAAAACTTCCACGTTTAACATTTTATTTAATGAAAGTTTTTAAATAATTCATCATTTTGATTAATTGTTCCTTAAGATGTAACCATGATATAGATTGCCTTTTTTATCTCTCTTACTAATGTTTCAAACTTTCACTTTATTACTTGTGAGGTTTTGTGCATATAATGTTTATAATGTTTCAAAATATTATGGATAAATTAAAAAAGAACTCACCACGTAACAACATAAGCTAAATGAAAAACAAAAAAGAATCATCAATATAATTATTAAAAAATAAGAAAAAGGTTTTCCTAAAAAATTAATTTTCAAACACAATATATGAGTTTAAAAGTCAATATCAATGTCCTATACAATGTATGCAATGGATTTCATACCAACCAAATTTATAGACAAAAAAACACAATAATACTAAATGTTCTAATTTGGAAAGCCGATATATATTATAAACCGTTATGTGAATTTTATTAAACTAATATATTTTCAGTTCTAAACTTTAAAAATAAATAATATAATTTTTAAATTCAAGAGACTAATAATATATGTAATTCTTAAATTATTAAATAAAATCATCAATCCTATACTTTAATCGATCAATAAACAAACATATTTCCTACGTTTAAAGTACTAAACATATATTAACAAATACTTGAAAAAGGTTCATCTTTAAACTATAATCAAAATAATTTTATGAAAGCAATGAAGAGGTATTTTTAACTCCAACAAAATATTACTAACTAAAAATAAATATAATAATAAGTGAAAATTCAAGGTAAAAGAAGAATACGGTATGTATAAGTCATAACTGGAACTACAAAGTATTCTATCACTAAGATGAATCATAATACGATTTGAGTCAGACACAAAATTGATATTATCTCTGACTCGAAATATAAATTCACACAAAACTTATATTTGGAAAAAATAAAAAATGTCTTCAATTTTATCTCTTATATGTTAGTTCAATTCTAAATATTTATTGATCTAAATGACGACTGAATTTACAATGTATTTTTTGTTAATCTATTTGAAACCATGGTATAGAAGAACAGAAGAAATAATATATTTTGAAGTGATATAGAAAATATTTTGGAAAAAAAAAGAAATTGAGAGAAAGAGGAGATAAGGTTTTAATGAAGAATAGAATGAAAAGGAAGTGTGGATGGTAAGAGTATCTGGGAAGTTTGGTGAGGAAGAAAAGGATATTCTGAGGTGTGGCTAATGGGATTCACAAAAAGAGGAGTAATTGATTTGGCTTCTTTTCCGAAAGTTCTTGAAAATATTTAAAAAATACAGAAAAGAAAAGATAATAAAAAAATTAATCGTGAAAATTTGGTCAAACCTTTGAACAGAAAAGGACCGCAAATATCGATAAGTCAAGCAATCCACGAAACAAAGAATCCTTCAACCGAAAGCAAACCACCTAACGACCAACCAACTCACTACATATAAAATACCTTTCTTTTTTTTTCTTTTTTACAAAAAATTAATATCTCCAATAAAATATATTAATTATTATATCCAATCAAATTTAACTGCTTCTCTGTACCAAATTCTCATTTCGTTAACAAAATTCTATATTTTATATTTGTTAGCAAAATTAAACTCGATTTACTTTTTACCATATAGCACTAAATTCTTTTGGATTACTAATTCATCTTTAAACTTCCAAATAATCGAAATTCCTACAAAGGGGATCAGTAGTTATAAAAATAGAAAATAAAATACACGAAACAGCCTTCCAGAGATCGCTGGAAAGGAAAATTAAAATAAAAATTGTCTTTCATTTTTAATTTTTGTTTTCTAAATTCAAAATTGTTTAAACTCTAAAAACTAAAATAAAAAAACAAAAACTAAACACTAAATTTGATGGACTAAAAATCATATTGTAAAATCTATTCTTAAATTTTAAATTCTAAACCTTGACAAACTCATTTTTGTCTCTCAAATTTAATAGTCGGTGACTAAAATCATTTTTTTTTCAAACAATTTTGGAAGGACTAAAACAAATTAAATTTGGGAGGCAAAGTAAATATCGTTCCAAATTTTAGGAACTAAATGCATAACTAAACCATTATTGTCTCTTACCTAAAATAGGAAAAAAACATATTACATTATTTTTCTCTAAACTTTTTGTACTTATGCAAAATGTCCATGACAATTTTATTTGTGAACATCACCATTTGTATTTTTAAATTCGTGCACATTTTACTTTTCCAAAAAGTGACTTTCAATTTTGTAACGGTGTGATCAAATGGAGAGAATCAGGTGGTCATACACCTATAATATGTATTTTTTTAAAATTATAATAAATAAATTAAAAAAAAAAGTGGTGTGTTGAAAAAGAGCATAAATATTCTCTTCAAAGTCTTTATTTTCTTCTTTTCTATGTTGAGTAAGTTTGGAGTATGATGTAAATATTGTTTTTTATTTATGTCAATTTGATTTATTTAATAAGAATTGATTTTTATTAATATTAAAACCGTGTCTCGTCTTAAATATTTGTTTAAAACAATGTATTTCGTCATTTGATTTAGTCTAGCTTGTCTTGGCTTTCAGCCAGATAATCTGACTAAATATATGACTTAAACTGATGATATTATTTTTAAAAATATATTAATTAAAGTTTTACAATACGATCAAACTCAATGTAATCTTGACCTTAACTCTCTTAAAAGTGGGGTTTAGACATTTTTTTCACCTTCTCAATTCAAGTTCCTTAAAAGAAAGTTTATTTAAGATGAGCTATGAAAGATCAACATGAAGGTAAAGTTGGAAGTCTTCAAAGATTTAAGTCAAGCTATAAAAGAAACTTCCAACATACCTCCTTCAAAGATTTATATATTGGTGGCCAAAACACTAATCAACATGACTTAAGGTAAAGTAACCTGGCTTAAAGGTAAGTAGAAATTAGAAGCTATTGGGCTATTTTGAGCCGTGATTAACTTTTCACTAATCCCAAATCGGAGAATCTTTTGCAGGTCTCTACCCCTCGGGATTGAAAAAAAGACTAAGATTGGAAGAGAAGATCAGCCACCAAGACAAACAGGCAGGAGAACTTGGAGGTTTGGAACAGCACAGCCCTACACATCCGAAACACTTTACAAACAAATTTTCTTCTTTAGATTCTATACCTTTTCTTTGTATTAATAACGCTATTACGCTTTGTTTGGATATGAGAGAGTAAAGAAAGGACATATTTAAATAAAAAGGAAATGAAGACTCATAAATTGTGAAACTAGTATTTCTTTAAAAACAAACACAATATTAGTTTTTAATAAAAAATGCAGAGATGGAAGGTAAAAAGATAAAAATAAAAATGAAATTATTTGAATGAAATAAAAAAATAACTAAAATGTTTGTAAATACATATATTACTTATTTAAAAGAATTGAAAAAAAAAATGTAATGAGTTTATTTTTGAATTATAATAATAACTTGAAATTAATATATAATAGAAAATAATGTTGTGCTCTAATTATAATGACACATACTATTACAAGTAAAAAGAGAATAGTAACTCAAAGATAGAAATATAAATTTACATAATGAAGACTTAAATAATTTCAGTCATGCTACACTTCACATGGTTGAAATGTGCATAACACATGGGAGCACGATAATAAGACTTACATTTAAATATTTTTAGAGAAAAGCAAACATTATACAATCCATCTTCTTCATTTCATACCCACCTTAGGATGCACCATGGTAGCAAATACAAGCTTTAAAAAATGAGAATGAGATCAAGCTTTCATAGTACTATTTATTTCATAGAAACAACATACCGTTGAATTTCTCTTCATATTATATACTTTCAACTTAAATAATATTTTTAAAATGTCATATAAAACTAAATTATAATAGATATAAATAGAGATATATTTTAACTTATTGAAGGAAACTGATTCTATAACAAGATTCATTTAAATTTAAAGAATTAATAAGTTGAATTGGGTTGAATTTATTTTCACATGCTACTTTTCTATAAAAAAAATCAATTATTTCATTTTAAAGTTTGATGTGTTCAGTTTAAGCAAATAAAGACCAATGAAGTTAGTGCCCCACCGTTGTCGGGTAGGTAATTTGCATTCAAGCTGCAAGGAAACATAGAGTCGGCATATATTCTGACTCTAAAGCATGTTACTCGAAGCCACTGGAACACAGAATTTACAAAACAAAATCTTATTTATTGAATTTCACTAATAATTTTATAATTCTCAATCAATTTAAACCAAAATAGTCTTGATTTAAAATGGGTTATTACTATAAAATTTGTGACATATTTTTAGTAGCAGCACTATTGAAGGAACTGTGATCATAGGTAAACGCAGACCTAACTTTGCATGTTCAACAAAAATATAAAATTTAGAGACCTCAGATCTACGAATTGGTGATATGTCAATCATCCACATGCTTCAATCTTTAAATAATAACACCACCAAAATTAACATTATAATAAATATACTTATTTGCATAACTGCTTCTTTTATATTGTCCCGGGTATCACTCACCCGTTAGGTGAAAAGATAACCCTTTTTTTTAAACTTAATTATCCTCACAACATATAACTTAATTAAGATTTAGAGATTAATTAATATCTTACTCAAAGCCAAATATATTCACCTTAACATAGAATATCCTACTTGTTAAGATTAGCTATATGACAAATACAAGTTCTCTTAGATACAAACAGAGTTATACATAAGATAAAATAAGAGATGGACATGAGTCTATATGCACATAAAATATATCTATTAGTAAGAGGTGTTTTAGAGTAATATTAAAAACAAATCCGTGAGACTTTGACTTAAAGCAAACAATATATTATCAGTGTGAAAAACAAAAGATGCTCAGTATTGTGACCATGAATACGATGAATGTGTAACATAAAGAAGATTTTATAAATAAGAAAAGAAAAATGTTAATTATTTATTTATTATATGATAATTATATTGAAGTGGCCTCTTAAAAGTGGTTATGTTTGTATTAAACTAAGTGTAACACTTAACAACAATAGAACATGTCTTGATCCGTATAACATGGTGGACCATTGGGTCTAAGTCATGTCCTTATTCAAAGGCAAAATTACAATATTTTTTTTGAGGCATGCCCTTTTTTTGACTCTTTTTGGCTTAAGAATATATTCGTTTAACTCATTATCTTGGAATAATTTTTCTGTCATATGATTCTCTCCTAGAATAATTTTCATGACTCATGTGACACTCTAACACTGACGAGGGTGGGGAGTGATCGTCGATGCAAGAGACACGAAGTGCAAGGGACACAAACAAGAAGCGACTCTTGGCAGACTTCCAGTGAAAGGAACACATGGATGAATCGAACATACACCGGAATGAGAGAGATCTAAAGACTTAGAGTTGAAAAATAACTTAAAGGAATTGATTTGACTACTCATATCATTAAAATACATTTATTTTTCGATAACCTAACTCATAAGAACTCCATAATTAAGCAGAAACTTTTTCCAAATGCGTTACAGCTCACATCACAAATCAATTTAGTATGTATTTGGTATCAAGTCTTTTTATAATATATTTTTTACATCGACTAAGAACAAGAAATTCTGGTGTGACTTCCAAATTAGGGTCACCATATGCTATCAAATAAATATTTCGAAAGGGTATTTAAAATAATTATTTCTTAAATTGGCCCAACATTCGAATTTTGTTTGAGCACAAATGGTCAAAGCCAGTGGCGCAATTATCTGCGGAACCAATCTCACGTAGATGCTTAATATACATTTTTATACGATGATACTGAATAAATAATGCATTAATTTTATGAGAATGCTCACATATTTAATCTAGTTTCTCTACTAAAATCTATTTGATCTATTTTGGGGTATGTGTTGGTTATTAAAGGAAAATATCGTTTGGGACCACCCTTGCTGACATAATGATTATAGTTTTGTTATGGATATGAAGTACTTGAAATCTTGGGGAGAAGTTTTACAGATACTCAAGATTTTCAGATTTACTATAAAATATAAGTAATATATATTATAATTAATTAGTTGTTTAGATTGAATAAATTTGAATTCTATTTATAAATAATATTCATGGAATATTACTGATTAATTTTAATTTTACCATCATTTTATATAATAAAAAACTTATTTTTAGTTAAGTGAGATTATCACTTAATTTTAAAACACTATTAGTTATGGTAACTACAATTTCTACGTGTAGGACTCCTTGGTAAGTTATCTGTTTATTCTTTTATGTCTCATAATTTTATAGTCTAATCAAATTGATCGAGTTTTGTATAATACCAGTAAAATAAATAACACTCTCAAACCTAATTATTCGTAAATGATAACATTTCAGATTATCACACAAAAATATTATTATCAAACACCTTATCATAAAATATGACTATATTGTGCTTTAAACTCGGACATCATGGTGTGAGTTATATCTCAACTATTATTTTGGACTAGTCACTAGTAAAAAATTGGGTTTTTACAGCGCACATTATGCCACGGTTCAACGAAAACCGCAGCATAATGGTGCGCGGTGGCAGTTTTGTAAATAAATCGAAAATATATGCCGCGGTTCTGCTCCAAACCGCGGCATATACTCCAGTCAACCATTGCCTTTGACGCCACGTATGAATAAAAAATTAAATAACAGAGTATATGCCGCGGTTCTATGGACAACCGCGGCATATACCCCTGCGAATTTATTGCAGGTGCTGACTGGGTCAGAGAATTTGAAAAGTTACAGGGGTATATGCCGCGGTTCTCTGGGCAACCGCGGCATATACTCCCTGTAACGTCTCAACTTCCCTGCCAGTCAGAGAATTTCAGAAGTTACAGGGGGTATATGCCGCGGTTCTCTGGGCAACCGCGGCATATACCCCCTGTAACTTCTGAAATTCCCCAGAAGGCAGTTGGGGAGCAGTTGTGTTGAGCACGTTACAGGGGTATATGCCGCGGTTCTACGAGCAACCGCGGCATATTCTCCTATCTGAAATTAATTTAATATTAATTTGAAATATTTCGAGGTATATACCGCGGTTGCCCGCTGAACCGCGGCATATAGTTTGAAAATAATTTCAAAAATGCCATTTAGTATTATTTTTTTAATCAGTATATGCCGCGGTTGGTCGTGAAACCGCGGCATATAGCCCTATTATACCGCGGTTAAGTAGTGAACCGCGGTAGATTCCCCCTTCAGAGTTAAAAATTAAAACTTGGAACAGTGTCGTCTTCCTCGCGTCTCTGTTTCGCGTTTTCGCTCCCTCCGACTCTGTTCATCTCCGTTTGCCCATTTTTCACCGTTTAAACCTTATATTGTTCGGTCATTATTCATTTTTGACGAGAAAAAACAGTTTTAGCCGATCAAAATCGTTTGAAACGCGTCATTCCCTCTCCGGTGCGATTTCGTTTTCTTTGCACCAAGCGTTTTCGCCGTTCGTCTTCGAGGTATTTATGCCCTTTTACATTCTTAACGTGATTTCTTCATTAGTTTTTGCATAATGCTATAGTTTTGGTAATGTATGGTATAATTTTTGCTTTAATTTTGATAATGCATGAAATTGTTATAGTTTTGGTAATGTATGGTATGGTTTTTGCTATAGTTTTGGTAATGTGTGTTGTAGTTCTTGTATTATTTATAAACCTTAAAATATTATTCACTAAGTTTCAATGATATGTATGAAATTGCAAGTTTGATTTTTAGTAGCTTATCGTTTTATGTAATATTTAGGAATATGGATCGAAATTGGATTAATTTACCACGTATTAGTGCTGAGTACGAGAGAGGTGTAGAGGAATTTATACAATTTGCGCAACGTAATGAGGGGAGAACTGATGATGAAGTGAAGTTTAGATGTCCTTGTGTGAACTGTTTGAATGGGAGAAAGTTGAACGCAACTCAAATTAGAGAACATCTTATATGTGATGGTTTTCTAAGATGCTATACAACATGGATCTGGCACGGCGAAGAAATGGATTTTCCCACTGACTCTCAAAGTGTAAATGTTACTGATTCCACCATGGAAGAAGATCGACCGGATGAAGACAAATTGGAGGACATGATCCGCGATGTTGGAGCAGAAAATTTTGCCAAAGCTCATGTGTATGAGACGATGTCAACTGATGCAGAAACACCTTTGTATGTCGGTTCAACTAAGTTCACACGTTTATCAGCGGTGTTAAGCCTCATGAATTTGAAGGCGAGCAATGGATAGACTGATAAGAGTTTTACAGAACTATTGACGTTGTTGAATGAAATGTTGCCAGATGGAAATACACTGCCCACTCGTAATTATGATGCAAAGAAAATTCTTTGTCCAATGGGTATGGAGTATAAAAGGATACATGCTTGTCCCAATGACTGCATTTTGTATAGGAAAGAGTTTGAATTTTTGACAAAGTGTCCAAAATGTGGCTTATCACGATACAAGTCAAAAAACAATAGTGAAGATAATGGTCAGATAGAAAAAAATGGATCTGCTTTGAAAGTAGTTTGGTACCTTCCAATAGTGCCCAGACTTAAGCGTTTGTTTGCGAATCCAAAGATGCTAAAAATCTTAGATGGCATGCAGATGAGAGAAAAATTGACGGGCTGCTTCGTCATCCAGCTGATTCAAAGCAATGGAAAAATATTGATCGACAATTCCCCGAATTTGGTAAAGAGTGTAGAAATCTTAGGATCATTTCAAACTACAACAAATTTGGATGACCAATCTGTAGTTGACGATGATGTACATGCAATTCGGTCAGATCATGATGAGGGAATATACATATGATGAATCCATATCTTTATGTATGAATTTTCAATTTCTGTACTATTACATGTTTTGTTAATTTATATGATATTACATAAGTCTTGAAAGAAAATTTAATGTTGTTATTTATTTTGACAGATATATGGCTGATCATCCACATTCTTCAGGGGATGAGGCTCCCCCAACCAGATCCACTAGAGGACCCACTAGGATGAAACAACTATTAATGAGGAAAAATAGTGGTGAAAGAACTCCGGTGAATGTGAATGTCACCACGGGTGTGGCAACTGGCCCCCATGCAGATGACTTCCGATCATACCTTGGAGTAGTGGCACGTGATAGGATTAGCATTCTCATTCCATCTTTTGATCATGTGTCCGAGGGTGATCGGAACATTATTTGGCAAGATATATTGGTAAGTTAGTTAATAGCATTTGAATTAAAATTTATTTATATTGATAATTTTGTACTTATACAACTTTATTATGTTTTTTTCAGATGACATTTGACATTCCAAATGTCCCAACACTTAGAAATAAGTGTTTGTCAACTGTTGCAGAAAATTTCAGAAACTTTAAAAGCAAGTTGACATCAAGGTACATCTTTGGACACCTTAAACATAAAAGTCCATGTAGTTCATATAAGTCCATTGATGAGGAGACTTGGCGGCTTTTTAAAGAGAGTCGGATGTCAGAGGAATGGCAGGTTAGTGTAGTTCATATTATTCAATTCCTCATTAACAAATATATATCATATGAACTGATTAATTAATGTGTATGTGACAGGCAATTAGAACCAAAGCACAAGGAACAAGTGCTAAGAACAAAAACCCCCACCTATTATCTCGTGGTGGGTATAGGAAGCTTGAGGAGAAAATCCTCAAGCAAAAGGCAGATGCTATACCACCATCTCAGAGTGGTAGCCCTCCTCAGCCTCCTTCTCCACCGTCTAGACATGTGAAATGGAAGTTGGCCCGTATGCGACCATCGGGCACCTACTCTTCCGACACTGCACGAGAGATTTCTGAAAGAATTGTAAGTTATCACTGTCCCTAAAATAATAAATATTGTCATTATACATACTACATTAAACTATTTAAAGAATAATGGTGTTTTGTAATGTTACAGGACGCCTTGGTTGAGTAGAGCTCCCAAGGCCAATTCACTCCAGAGGGTCGCCAGGATATTCTTGCTGCTGCAATTGGACGACCTGAGCACCCTGGACGTGTACGTGCTGCAGGTCCTGGAGTAGGAATTACAGATTATTTTGGGAGCTCTTCTCGTCAGCCTTCATATTCATACAGCGATACACAAAGGATGACATAAGAGATCACAAAAAAGGTCCGACAAGACCTTATGCAGGAGATCAAGGCCGAGGTGAGGGCTGAATTCCAGATGCTATACCAGGAGCAGTTTCAGAGCATGCGCCCGGTGCAGTCTCCTATAGAGGAACATGTTATCCCTCCCCTTCCCACAGGTAAACTTAGTAAACATTAATGTGCAATTATTTCTATCTCTTGTATAATCTAACATTTACTCTGACAGGGAGAAGCGGCAAAGGAAGTTGTTCCGCATCAGCCATCCCAGAGGATGACATGGACGATGGTAGTCCATGTCTGCTATACATTTTAGAAGATACTGAGATGGTGCTGGTAGCTCGTGGAACAGAGTTTAGGTCAGCGACTGTATGTCATGGTATGCAACTATTAGAGGATGAGGTGAAGGTCTCAGTGGATGAAATGATCATGCCAGATGCCTCGGTTCCACTGTCCACGGAAGAGATTTTCACTGTGGAACAAGCATATAAGTCGTTTATCACTTGGCCTAAATTTTTGGTTAAACCAGTTCCTGACCCCTCGGTATGAAATTCTTCTTTACACTTCTCAATTTTAAAGGTTTTTTATGTCAAAACTTATCTTATCTTTTCATGTAACAACAGACGCAGGCACAACAGAAGATTCCTTTATCTGAGGATGACCCTCTTTCTTCATTGCATCTACTTGCTGACATCCTTGATGATAAGCCTTTGGAGGTTGAGTATGATGCTAATGTATTTGGGCATGGCTCTGAGGTCCCAATATACCTTAATAGCCAAGATGTCCGTGAGCTTGCGTCGGGAACACAAGAGTTGAATATTTCAATTATTCAACTATGGACGATGTAAGTCTATGACCAATTATTTATATATAAAATTGATTTATATATCAAGTATCCTTATATCAAAGTTAATTTTTGATTTCAGGTATATGTCTGGGGTCACTAATAAGTTGGGGCGTTCTGATGATTATGGATTCATTGATCCCCAAGAAATTCATGAATCAAATGATTTTGACCATATCAACATGAGTCTGATAAGAAGTTTTGGAAGGGGCAAGAAAATATACTTTTTGCCTTATATATCCGGGTAAGTCAACTTTGTTAACATAATAATGTTCCATATGTGATTTTAATATTTAATAGTTAGGTTATTATGAATTTCAGGCGCCATTGGCAACTTCTTGTTATGTCTGTGCAAGACAACTATGCTTTGTGGTTCTGCTCATTGCACATGCCTCCTCCCACACAACTCAAACAAGCAATTGATTGGTAAGAACCTCAATGTTTGGACTTTCTTTGTTATATAACTGAATGCTAAAACCTTTTTTTATATACAGTTCTATTCCAGCAAGTATGATGATGGACGGGAGATCAATTGTTAAGAGTAGAAAGATTGCTTGGATTTCTCTCAAGGTTTGACATATGCTAAAGTCATACTTTGTTATAATTGTTTTATAACAAATGTTATTCACTAACTATTATCAACTGTGATGATATATTGTAGTGTAACAGACAAAATGGGTCATATGAGTGTGGATACTATGTAATGTATTGGATGACCCATATTGTTCGTTCTCACATCACAAGAAGCTGGGAAACGGTAATATTTAACTTTAACAAATTTTGATTTTTTAACAAATGTTGAATTCATATACACTAATTAAAATGAATTGTCTTTTGCAGAGATTCAAGACTACTACACCAGTTCCTAAGAAGTCACTATTATTCATTAGGAACGCTGCTGCGAAGTATATAGTTAGATTATACAATAGCTCTTAGATTTAGATTTAAACAATGCATTTGATTAGATAGAATTTTCTTAGACTCTGTACTTTATTTGATGTTGAAATACATTTGAACATGTGTTTGTTATGTTGAAATTGAATTTTTGTACATGTTTTTATATGCAGGTCTGTTTTTGTGGTAGTGGATATCACAAAAACAGACCTGCAATTTTAAAAAACTGCAGGGAATATGTCGCGGTTCTAACCACAACCGCGGCATATAGTGCTTCGTTTTTTTTTAAAATCGAGACATATGGTCGCGGTTTTGACACTAACCGCGGCATATGCTTCAGCCTATATGCCGCGGTTAGTGCATTTTTTAAATTTTTTTTTAAAAAAAAATGACTTTAGGCAGCGGTTCCCTAGACAACCGCGGCATATTCCGCAATCTATATACCGCGGTTAGAACCGCAGCATAAAGTGTCTGACTTACTATCGCGGCTGAATATGCCGCGGTTAAAGAACCGCGACGTATAGTGAAAATGAACCGCGGTAAAAGCCCCTCGCTGCACTAGTGAGTGAATTGTTAGATTTGTTTCCTTTAATTTCTTTTTGTAGTTTTAGATGCAAATAGTAATTGTAGTTTAGGTTGTAATTAAGCTTTAGTTGAATATCCAATCAAATTCAATGAGATCATCAAAGTTCAATCAAAAGATAGAAGAAAAAAAAACGGGTGATATGCATGAAATATAAGTGTGGAAAACATGATATTAATCTTGATAATTGGACTAGATCCATGTTTTTTTTTTTTTAATTTTCCTTCCTTTTTCATAGATATATAGCTAGCATAGGAGGCTTGTGAATAGCTACACTACACTTACGTTGACATGTATGAAAATTTGAAAGAGTTTGAAACACTTGAGAAAGTGATGTTCTTCTTTAGACTTATCTTAATTTCTTAGAAGTCAAAGTGGTGTTTTTTCATTACACTTATTATGGAGAAAGTTTTGCAACTTTAAGTCTCATGTTCTTCGTCCATCTAAGACTTGTCCACTTTTATCTTTTCATTTTTGTTTTACATGTTCTTGCTACATGCTTCTGTTTCATGCTTATTAATTCATATTCTCGAGTTGTTGTTTTTTTTTTCCTTTACTTGCTATTAACACATCTATTTTGTTAACTGTTGTTTTGAAATACTTAATTCAAGTAAGGAAGATAATTTATTCTATAGTTTATTGGTTAAATTATATGGAATAATTTAAATATTTCGTTGCCATGCAGAGAGAGATAAGAGATGTACCTTATTAATAAGTTGAAGAAACGTTATAAGAACATATATTATATAATTAAACGTGATTATAAAAATTTGGAAAACTTGATGAACATATGTATGGAAAATGGAGTTTGATTTTGTGTATGATGATGGGCAAATGAGAAATTGATAAAACAAGAAAGATTTGGTTTTGTCCTGAAAGATATGCCACCATGTGTGTGTTCTGAAGATAACTGCCATCACGTGAAGAACAGAACAATCTGATCTGACTAAAGCTTCTTCCATTACCGTATACTAATATTCTTTTTTTTTTTTTTTACTTTGATTGTGGTGGGCATTAATTAAAATTGATGCAATGAAAGACCAACATTACGGAACAGAAAAAAGGCATTATAGTTGCTGTTACTATATATAATTTATTACTCTCAAGTTTGACCACGACAGTGTTCCCCCACCATGAGTGCAGACAAAAGTGGCATTTATTAGGGCTTTGTTTGGTGTATCAGCATCTGCATCTGCATGTGCTCCAGAGAAACTATCAACTATAAACCATAGCCCATAGGCATTAGTAGGTAGCTACTCATGAAAAAAATCAACAACAAAACAACAAACTTATTCTAGTAAACATCAATACCTCACTCTTTCCATTCTACCACTTCATCCATTTAACTTTAGGGTTAAAATATTTTTACACATAATTAATAAACCAGATTATACATATTTATCGTACATGTTTTCTTTCATGGTTTTGAAACGTTAAATTAGACTAAAAATTCATCTTTTTAATATAATATTAAAATCATAAATTAGAGTTTATCGTTTGTTGTTGAATTATTGTTTCAATAAAATTTATTATTTGATAAATTTAATATTTCACTCCGTTAAGAAGTGAACTTTAAATTTAATTCAATTCTACAAAACCAATTTAAAGTCATTTCTTAATATGGTATCAGGGTCAGATTAGAGTTTATCCTAACGATATTTGTTATTTGTTAAAAATATTATTTTACTTATTATTGAGTTATTATTGGACCACCCATTAATGTTTAGTTTCAAATTTGATATATATATATCTCGACATGAAGGAGGTATGTTGGAAGTCTCAAGATAAAATTAATTTAGAATATATAAATGGATGTAATGTTTATCTTAGGAGTTAATTTTGTGGAATTGAGTTAGGTTTAAATAATGTGTTGAAATTTTTGATTTTACAAGAAAGAATTAGACTTAAAATATATTTTATGTGTGTATTTTTTGAATATAGAGAAAGGAAAAAAGCAGGAAGTTAGTGAGAAGTTGAAATGGAGTTAATAAAGAAAGGGGTGTGTAGTAGAAAAAAATGGTTAAATGAGTTGCAATTACGATGATGTTGGAAACGAGAAATAAGAAAGAGAAAAAAGTGTGTGTCGTGAGTAGAGCTTACGTGTGGATGAGAAGGAAGAAGAGGTGAAAGGGACCACAGAGCACAAAGCCACATGGTGTGCCAAGGAATACAAAAGAGAGTGTTGAACTGTTTATAAGGGTTAGGTATGGTAGTTAGAAAGTCCAATATCACGCTCTTCTTCCCCAATGGGACCATTATGCAATACAACAACTTTCTTCTCTCCTTTCTTTCCCCTTTTAAACATTAATCAAATCCAATAATTATCATTCGCACCATCAAAACCTTTTCTTCTTTTTCATCTTTCCAACATTCGCCATACACACCAAGGTAATAGTCTTCAACAAATCAGGCTAAACAATTTTCTAATACCCTCAAATCATTATGCTACATCACATTTTCAAAGATCGCGAAAGCTAACTCATTTTTCTCTATTTATACACAAAATACTTTTTTACTTACGACACTCACACACAAAAATTAAAACATTATCCCTTTTTTAACAGATTAGGTTTCAAAAGAAATTCCCGGCATGCTAACGTGGCATGCAGTCATGAATTAAATGAGAAAAGAAAAAACGTGAAAAGGGGGCTTTCATAGGATTGAAAAATGGAGAACAAACACGTGGCGCTACGTCGGAATGAAAGCTACACCTAATGTGCTGTGTTGTATCTGACAAAGAAAACCACCCATTCAACTCCCTGTCTTGTTAATTCTATACAATATTTTTAAAAAACTATTTCCATCACTTAAAAATTCAAAAAATTCAAAAAACAAATACGTCTGAATTTTTGTTAGCTATATAAAAACAATAATATCCCTTTTTTTTTATATCTATCAACATTTCCTCTTAACAACTTCTCTCGTAATCACTCACCTTCTCTCTCCTACACTGAATCTATTATATTATTATTTATCACAAAAACATTCAAATTTTTAATACATTTTATATTATATCCAAAAATCTTACAAGATTTCAAGTCTTTCAAATCTGCAACATGTGTGTGTTGTATACATGTGTTTTCGTCGGTCAAAAATATTGACTTTTTCAGTAACCACTTGACCTCAACTTTATTGCAAACTTTGTCCTCGTAGGGTTTTTCAATGTAATCCTGTATTAAATAAGGTTATCCAATATCATCAATACATGTAACAGCCACACTTGTCAGTTCGGTTGTTTTTTATTTAAGAATAAATTATAAGTTATTAAAAAACCATATGCTAACAAAAAGTGAAGTAATGGGTCATATAGTTTTTTTTCTTTCTTTTTAAATAATATTCATGGAGTGAAATTTGTAGGCTGTGTTACCGTTATCTTTGATTACACCATTCTCGTTCCATTGTTTAATGATTTATTTTCGCTACTTTGGGTTATTTGATTGTGGACAACTCGATTAGTGTTTGTGCTGTGGGCTTTTGAAACTCAATCCAGAACAAAATTCATAAATATATTTTAATCTTTCATTTAGATTGAAAGCTAATTTATCCTTTTAATTCCTCTAAATATTAAATGCTACACGTACCCACTATCTTCATTGCAACTTTATACGATATTTTAAGTTTCGAACGGTTATTCAAAACCACACTATTTACTTCTCAATACAAAACTATCTACTCTTAATATAAATAAAGAAACCAAAAACACATTACATTTTTTGGAAGGACTAAAATTCATATTTTAAATGAATTTTTTATTTTTTTCCCGTTTATTGTAAACAAAAAATATTCATGGTTGATTAATTTTAATCATTTATTACATTTATTATTAAATCTAGTCAGAAAAACAAAAAAAGTGTGCTCAACAAATGAAAATTTAATGTCACATTGTTATCATCACCGTTAAGAATTGATTACCAAATCACAATGTCATTGGTAGTTTAACAAATTTTTACACTCATAAAATGTGTTGCATTACATCAATAAAAAGTAAACTATAAAATTTGCATGGATACATTTTTTTTCTTCAGGGAATTTAACAAAAAAAGACGAATTTAAACCGACAAAAATACAGAATGTTATAGAATAATTACTAAAATAGAAAATATAATTTAGATAAATTTAAAAGTAATTAAAAAAGAGAGGTTAAAAGATAGGAAGTGATAGATGATGAGAGCACAGAAATGCGGTGGTGACACCTGAAAAAGTGGAGGTCCCAAAGCAGAGGAGGAACAACACGGAACTCGAGGCAAGGACAAGGTCACGGTTATTGTCGGTTATGGCAGTTTGCCACGTAACGCCCACATGCTCCTCTTATTTCCCGTGGGCCCAACCTAGCCCAGGCCCACTAACCCCACCGACAAATCTCTTTCCCTTTCCCTCTCTTTTCTTTTTCTTTAGTCAAATGTAACGTTACGTCTCTTCTCCCAGGCCCCACTTTTCCACTTATTCTACCTAAATACTCTCGTTGCATTCCATGCATAAATATCTCTCTCATACATATACATATAATGGAATACATTTATATTTACTTTATGCAAACTTTTATATTCATAGTCGGCTTTAGGGTTAACCATGTAAAACACTTACCATAGGTTAGAAATATATTATTAAAGTTCATGAAATCTATTACATATAACAGTTTGCGATTAAATGGTTTTGAAAAAAATCTTTTCCCCATCATATGCAATTAGAAGTTATTTTAAATTTGGTTTGAAAAATGGTGATAAAACAAATAATTATTTTGTATATTGTAATATATGATTTAATGATAATATAAAGTTATTTATACTCATAAATCAATATATCTAATTTTTTTAGTAAATATAAGAGAATAATTTTGATAAAATTTTGTCTATTCATAAAATTACCATATATTTTAAAATAGTTTTTATTAAAATACATTAATAAAGAAAAATTATTGATATTTATTTATTTTATAAATAGAACTACTTGATAAAAAATAGTTGAACGTAATATTTATAAAAGAGCTTTACTATTTTAAAACCTTTTGTAGGAATTTTATATGGTAGTTAGTTCACTTATCACTAGTGCTGTAGCAAAAATATTTAATGTCAGTTAGAAAATATTGTTTGTATTAGTTCTTGAACATACATACATATAGTTGGTATAAAAAGTTTTTTATTTCTATTATAGTTATGCTATAATTTACATAGAAAATCTCATTCCATTCCTAAATTTTGCATGAAATTCTAATTCCATGATAAGTAACACGTTTTATCTTGACATTTACTCACCGTTGCTCTACTCCACTTCTTGTATCTCCTCACATTTGCAAGGTTTATGTTTTCATCGACTTTTTCTTCATGTTCAAGAGGTCTGAGACTCTGGCGATGACATAACAAACATAATAAACACATTGTGATATTGTCCTAATAAACACCAATTGTAGAATCAATAAACAAAATAACAAATCAGGATTTATGACTAACCAGAGTTAAAACGATAGAAACTTGCATAGTGAAAGGGAGAATGAGAGGGAGAATACGAAAGTCACTTCCTCTACAGGAAAGACAAAAGTTAGTATGAGAGAGGAGATGTGTCACCAAAATAGTGAAGTGTAGGATAAGAGAAAGAATAAAATTAAAGATTATATGTCGACTATAATGAACAACCATCATAGTATCTAATTTTTAAATTTAAAATAATGTACACATTCACTTTTTATGTCAATTATAGGTATAACTCGATAAAAAATCTTTTGTTTTATTGTAAAATTGTCAGCACTCTTACTCTCTATGTCAGTTTTATCTATAATTTAAATGAGGTTATTGACCAACAATTTTGGAGGGCCAAAATAATATATGTAAAAGTTATATGCTTTACTATTGTTACTAATACAACAAAAATACATAATTTGGTATTTGAATCTTGTTAAATGTTTATCTAAAAAAAATATAATTTTGAAATTGTATTTGATGAGTCTCATTTTTTATTTCACTCATTAAAATATTCTCATATTTGAGGACATTCTTTCATTATGTTATAAAAATTAACATAAAACTCCTCACATATTATTGTTTTTAAATATTAAGAAAAGACTCTTCAAATTAAACCATTAAATTTGTATTTTTTTTTCATCTACGTGTATATAAAAAACTATACTATAAAAATAATATTTTACTACAAAATAGGATAAAGTGTAGTTACTTTTTGTCTTTAATAAATAATTTAAAAGACACTAAAATATCTAAATAAATTTATTTTTTATCATTTTGAATTTTATATTTTACATTAACATACTTTATAGAAAAATAAAAATTGATCTAATTTAATTCCAATAAGATCCGTGATATAACCTATATAAAAACTTATTTATTTTGGTTGAAATTGTTAGCACACTTATTATCTAAACTGATTGTAATAATTAGCAGTTAAAGAAAAAAGAAAAAAAATGAGAATAGAGAGGGTGATGTGAGAGGAAATAATGTTGCAGTATAATTTGACCAATGACCATTGATAGGATAGAAGGAATCATGCCGACACCTTCTCTTCTCTGCCTTCGGAAACATCAATACGTATCTCTCTCTTTCTTTCAACCTTCCTTCCGATAATCATGCCCACCCAAGTCTCCATGCCTCCCAAAATATGTTACCTAATGTTTTTTTGTCAGATACATTCACTGCATATTCTCAGACTCTTGCTTCAAAAACTTCACTTTTTTTTCAATATTCTTTATTTGTTTAAAAAGAACTATGCTTTGACGATATTTCTTTTTGATAATATTTTAATATCGTCTGCGTGTTATTTTATAATTGATTTATAAAAATTTTACTTTTTTTTCAATGATTTTTAGGCGAAATTCTTGTTTTGTTAAAAAAATAATGATACTTTGATAATATTTTTTTGATAATATTTTAATATCATTTACGTGTTATTTTATAATTGATCTATATTGATGTTTATGATTATTATTATTATTGTTTATAGAATAATTTTATATCAATCACAAAATGATACATAAATATTTTAAAATGTTGTTAAAAAAATTTATTATGAAAATATCATTATTATTTGTTTAAAACCTTTGACAACTACCAAAGCCACATACAATCACTTAAGATTAGACACGTCTTTTAGTTAGCATAATTCAATTGTTCACAGAATACACGTTCTGGGTCTATTCATTAGTGTCATGCTCTGTTCATATAATATCTTCTGAATTATATTTTTATTGTTGTAAAAATTTGGTTGAATTTTATATGGGTAAATAGTATACAAGGAATATTGATTTATTTTATTTTTAGTATAATAAAAAATATATTTTAGTATATAAATTTTAATTTTGTTAATTTTATTTGAAGTTTTTTAATGGTTAAAAGGATTTGGTTATTAGTAATTGTCACATGTTTATTACTAAAGAAAAAATTATGTTAGTAGACAATAAACTCGATATCTTACTATTTGCTGTGAAAATTTGAAATCCTCAATAGTTTTTTCGATTAATTATGTATTAACATTAATCTTTCCTTTATTAAAGATGTTTGACAATTATTAGATATCAAACACATACTCAATTATAATATCCATTATACCATAGATTCAAATAAAACTAATAAAATTAAAATTGTTGTAATAAAACTATTTTTTTATTGTACTAAAAAGGAAATATATTTATATTAAACAGATTATATATTGAATAAAAATATATAAGAAAATAACATAAAGAAAATTAATTATAAATTTATAAACTTAAAATTTTGGATTAAAAATATTTTTATTTGTTGGAAATAATTTAAGTGGGAGTTCAACTTTCACGTTTAAGACAATTTAAACACCATATATAAGAAAAATATATCCATAAACTCAATATCTTAATATTTTTAGTTAAAAATTGATATTCTTTATATAAGTTAGACTTATGTTATATATATAATTACTCCTTATAATAAATATCAAAAACAAAAATCATCAATAATATTAGAACCGATGATTATCAATATAAGAAAAAGATTCATAAACTTAGTGATTCGAAGTTTTGACAAAATAAAGTGAGAATGCTTAGAATATATAAAACGTTTAAGTGACATCTTAGATACATGTAGAAATTTTATCTTTATTTTAAGATAATAAATATAATTTGTTTTTGTTTCAATAATAGAAAAAGAGAGAGGGAAAATAAATTTCTTATAGTTTTTGGTAAGTGTTTATAAGTGAAAGTGAGTGTTGTTTTAGAGTGGGTGCTTTGAAGTTAGTTTAGGTGACTTTTTTAATATCTCTTACTAACATATTTTTACTTGATAGGATATTAACCCTTCAAGAAGTTCCATGGACTTTGATTAATGTTGTTGTTGGTACTTTGTTCTTGATTTTTTTTTTTAAACATTTAAAAGTTAAATTATTAAAAGTTCGATATCCTTCTCATGATCCCATTATTTTAGTGCCTTAATAAAATAATTTGATTATGTAAATTCTAAAAAACCTAACACATACATTGAATAAACTCCCTAAAGCCATTTATGGTTTATATTAACTAACAAAAAGAACTCCACATCTCACAAATTAGCATATATGAAAGAGGAGAAGAATAAAGTAAGGAATATCTAAATGAGATTAACGTTTTCATACTTTAAATGTTACACGCAAGATTGAAGTGTGAATTTATCTGTGTTTCAACAAAAGAAAAGAAATAGAAAACAAAATTCTTTTATTCTTTTTTTCTAAAAGTATTTATTAGTGAAGTAAACGTTTTTTAAGGAAGTGTTTTGAAGTTAGCTTAGATGGCTTTTGTATGCATAATTACCGATTAAGTATGTTGTGTTTAGTTATGTCATTAATATTGTTACTTTATATTCAAGTTACTCATAATAAATGAACTTTATTGAGGATTAGTATAATTTTAATTTAGTTTATTCAATTTTCTTCTTTTTGCTAAATGCTTGTTTGAAATTTGATCATTACTTTTATTGTCTTTGAAAATCATTATAAATGTTGTCAAATTCCAAAGAAATGAAAATTAACTCACATGAATAAATCATTATACTCTTTTATACAAAATGTCACGTCTTATATTATGCTCTTTTTAAGAGTTGAAAAATATAAAAATAAAATAAAATATAGTGTATGTATATGTGTGTATGCTTTTCATATGAGTGTGTTAATAAGTTAATGTGTTTGTTGTATATGTTTTGAATTGATGTAAATCAAATTAAATGATTATGTTATCATTTAATCTATTATGATTGTGATTCAATTAATTAAATCAATTGGCATACGTTTTAACATGCATTGCATAAATTATTATATATCATTAGCAAAAAAAATCAATTATGTTCAACAATTCGAATTTTAATTGATTTTTTATCTGAAATAATTTATTAAAGGTAAATTTTTTGTTGTTTATTTGAATTGATTTAGAGGTAAGTGAGAGTGAATTTGGAAATAAAGTTTATGAGAATTAGTGTAGGATTTGATTGATGTGACAAATTAAAAAAATTTACTTTCAAATCCACTCTCACTTACCTCCAAATCCATTCAAATAAACAACAACAAAATTTATCTTCAAATAATCTCAAATTCATTCAATCACTCTCCCTAAATCAATTCAAGTGAACAAAGTGTTAATGTTATGTTGGTAGGAAAATATTAGATAGACTTTAGTTTTTATCTTATACTCCTTTAACAAGATATAAGATTAAAGCACACAGTATACAAAGAAGTTTTCCTTTTTCCTTTTAGTTAACTTGAATAATGCTTTATCACATGCTTAGTACTAATGAAATGAATGTATATTCATGTTCCAAAAATGTATAAGTGTGCATATTTAAGTATTCTACGTTGTTTATAATTGAGTTTACTTTTGTGAATCTTTTTGAGGAAAACATTAATGGAGAGCATGAAAAAATAATAATTAAATATCATAAAAATAATCAAATATTTTGTACTTTCAAAACTTATGTTAAGTCATGCACATATAAATAATTATAACTTAACTTATATTCACATCCATTTATGTTGAATTTTACTCAGTCCTTTACTTATTCTGTATTTGCTTTAGATACATAAGATTAACAATTTTATATGTAATCAATTTTATTCCTTTTGATTACTTCATATTTGACTTTTATGTTATAAATTTCCATCTATTCAAACACATGTCATTTTCTTCCAATTTATGTTAGTACAATCAATGGACTTCAAGTTAAACCATAATGAACAAAATGCCATGTTACCATCTAAAATTTTTGAATATTTCGTCCATCGGTAACAAAAATATTTATGATTAACAAAAAAATATATATTTTAATTTAAAATTATATAAACAATAATTATGATTCTCATTTTTTAATTTTAAAGTTCTAATAACTATGAATTAAATTATCTAATATATGCATAGAGAGTGTACTTTATGGAGAGTATGATATTGTATGAAACCATATTTTATATATTTCTAATTAATAGTTAATTAGCCATTATATTTATTATATAAAGCTGTTTCACACTAAATGTACTATTATTATTAATAGTGTTTTAAATTCACTTCATTTTTTCTTGTGTTTTCACACATTTAATGTTTAATATCCATAATATTTATTTATCTTTGTTTCTAAATTTTTTAAAATTTAAAATTGGTTTAAAAAAATAAAAATTGATAGTAAACTAATTTATAAACATCATAACTATTTTCTTAAACATGAATTTGAACTTCAATCTAATTATTCAAATTGAAATTCACAAAAATTCAAACTTTTGAAAGGATATAAATTTGAATTTAATTTCAATTCAACTATTTGAATAGTATGAAACAAATTAGACCTAATGGTGTCTTTTTTTTTTTCAAATCCTATCCACTAAATTTTGAAATGTCCAATCACTCCTTTTCAAACACTATTCTTTCAAAGAAACTCTTTGAGATCAAATTTTCCTTGTTAATTCATATTTTTTTAATCTTTTTTGAGTTTCACCTTTTCAATTTCTACAATATCCTTGGTCCACACTCTTTCAAAAGCTAGAGATTTCCAAAGAAACTTGTATACTTCCTTTTTATTTCATCTTCTATTTTTGTTACGTCATCTCATTCTAGTATCTTACATTGCTTTTTCTAAACCAGTTTTGTTTTCATCGTTTTCTATACCGTTAGGTTCAAAAAGGAGTATTAATAAACAATACACAAAAAATTATTATTATTATTATTATTATTATTATTATTATTATTATATCAATTACACAATAAGACTGACTTGATTTGGTGTGTGATAGAACTTTTTATTGAATTAGAATGGAGAGAAATTGAATATTTATGAATTGTTTATGTAAGAGACTTGAGTTTATTTTCAGTATAAAATCTTAAAATTTAGTACTTATGAGTTTTTGTGGTTTTTACATATTATCCAACTTTTTTATTATTATTTTTTATTTATGTAAGATTTTTTACTTATATTTAAATTTGTAAAAACGTGATTGTGTTAAGCTTTGATGAAGACATGGTTTTGTGGTAAAGAGTGTTGAATGTCAACTTCAACTTTGATAGAGAAAACCCACACTCGTGTCAAGTCCATAATAGGCGGGTAATATGATCGATCATATTCTCCCATTGAAAAGATTAGAAGATTACATAAAAGAAAGATTTTTCATTGAAAAAGTTGGTTCTGAAATTTCAAAAAGATGATTGACCAACTTCAGAAATAAGAATCATAACGAATAATCCCTGATGGCATTTGTGGATAAAATGGGAGGAAAATTATTCAGAACATTTGAGATGACGTCTAGTTTATATCAGATAAGTTCAAAAGCATTACAACAAAATATTAGAACAAAGACTTTCTGCACCTTCATGATGTCTTTATGCACCCCATGATGGGAATAAAAAGACCAAAACTCTTACAAATATAATATTTAATTATATTGTTTTTTCCTCCTTATACATCACTCTTACCTTCCTATGAGGTGCTAAAAGAGATTTTTGTTACTTCATCCAGCTAAGCTGAGAAAAAAAAAACTCAAGCCATAAAAGTTTGAATAGTTTGTACGAAATGATAAATTCAAATTTAATTACTGTCATTATAAAATATTAACCTTTGAATATAAATAAGTGAAATTTGAACTTTATACGTTTAAGATTAAAGGCTTAAGATACATACATTCATGAAAAATTACCTTCATTTGAGATACTTACTAAATTATTTTTTATTGAAAGTATAGTTACATTTTTAGATTGATCCATCCTGTAACATTAAACTATCTAATAAACATGTAATATAACGATATATTTGATAAATAAAAACAGACTTAAACATGTTATAATTCTTTAAATTTGAAGTTAATTGTAGATTCCAAAATACACATACACAAATGTCAGAAAATTTCAAGTACAGGACAAAATATTTATGAATTAGTATAATACGGTAACTAGTAATTACAATTCAAATATTAGAATATAAAATTGTTAAAAGTTGCGTGATTTTCAGTGTGGGTGTGAAAAGTTGGTTAATCTAGATTTCGAACCAAATATTTACACGGTGGTGTCGAGCTGTTCCCATACACATCAAAGAAAAATTAAAATAAATGAAGATATTAAAAAAAACAAAACTGAAGTAGTTCTCGGAAACAGACAATAATAGAAAAAAGTGACCCACAAAAAAGGCATACTCTAAGAACCTTCTTCCTCTTCCTGGAGCTTAGCGAAGTAAAGTAGGATAAAGTTGCATCTAAAATATATTCACCATCCAGAAGATAGACCTGATAATATCATCATTATAAGAGGAAATTCAATAGAAGCATAATAGAATCTTCTAAGTAAACTTCAAAAGGCTTTCACATATTCTACATTCCTTTCAATCTTGGTTATTCCATCAATAAAAGCAGTTTAAACAAACCAAATCATTTTCTTCAAATGTCAAAACTAGCAAAAGATAGAAAAACTAGCAGTTTCTTTGATTAACAATGAGCAGATTGAGATAAATACAATCCAAGCTCCTTTCCACTAGATCTTTTGCTATGAAGTACACGTTATCCTTGTCTAAACAGTAATTACTCAAGAAAATGTGAAAACTATGCAACATAAAGCGACATGGCCAGACATGAATATTTCTGCCCTCATATTCTTACTTTTTTTACTGTTAACATAATGGTCCAATTAATTTGTAAGACGGTGGGCTATTTTGAGATTTTTAAATAATTCTCTTAACGTTTGTAAGTATGTATTTGAACTAATTAATCAATTTTATTGAGGACCCTCCCTAAGTTCCATCAAAACTCCATCTAGAGAGCGGGACCTAATTGAACATATTTAAACAGTTTATGCAGCTAATTTAATTTTTCAATAAATTCCTGAACTATTTAAGAATGTTCAATTAGGTCCTCTGCTTGAGGAAACCCTGCAAAACCTTAATTTCACGGTAGTAAACAACACAATTAAAAATGATTTTTACATTTAAGAATCCATTTATAATATTTTAAAACATAGGTATCAATTTAAAATTGTCAAATATTTCATTGAATTGCATAGTAATTAACCTAACTTAAAAAAAATAAACCTAACTTAAAAAAGTAAAGTGACTATTGTTGTTTTCTGATCTATTAATCTGATCTAATTTTCTCCCCAAAACAATCCTTAAAACAGCACTGGAAGCAACAAAAAGAGCATACAGTTAACAATTTTAGTAACACCTTTTAGAAGGACTACGGTGTTATTTAATTAGAACCCAACGAACTTATAACTAGACTACAAACCCCTTAAATTCATCACAATATGCAGAAGGGTACATGTATTCTAATAATCCACTGAACGTCAATTATACTCTAAAATATAATTAATATTAACTTACTCAAAAGCTTAGCAACTACAGCAATTTTTCATTTTTTTTTAGTTAGCCTCTCTTTTATCTACATTGAACAGCTTGTTGTTGTAAAGGTGAAGTTATAGATAGTCTTCTATATCACACTAAAGCATCATAGAGCTGATAACTTTTATTCAGGGATAATATCTACTTGTATATGCTTGGTAATGCCTAACATAAGGAAGAAAAATGTTCATCACTTACAGGCAAAGCATTGAAAAGAGCCAGGGCAAGAGAGGTATGAAATGTCCATATTAATATCCTTTCCAGAATACTTGGAAAGTATGCAACAATTTGTGGTCCCCATCGAGGCTGATACGATGTTAGCTTAATTGAATGTGCCATAGAGACAACATCACCAACAAAAATAAAAGTCCCACCACAATTAGTTGCCTTAACTCCGGAAGTCTTAGAAAATGGAAATCTGTTTTGTTCATGTGACAAACATTCAAGAGAAGGACTTGAATATGCAATCTCAACCCACACCAATCCAGGCTCCTGAACTGGAGCTAAACAAAATTCATCCTGAAAAATATCCAAGAACATTCAGTTGCTAGTTATTATCTTAAATGTCGAGGTATAGTGTAAAAGGAACAGAGTAGACACATTGGCATAAATTAGTAAGTTCATAAATGTTAAAAACAATTGTCTACCTGAAGGCACGTACAGCCACCTCCCCTTATTGTGGCTGGTCCCCTGTCATCACCACACCTATTACGCTTGACGACATCTTTAGCATTTATGCAGTACATACTCCGTCCAATGTTCAAAAGATCAGTTTTATTCTGACCATCATGAAGTGTAACATTAGCGGAGCATAATTTTACAAAGGCAGTAAGTTCACCGGGACAAACATGTTGATTTCCCAGCCATTTGGTGATTTTGATTTCTTCCATCATAAAACTAGGGACACAATAACCCTTCATTTTATTGACAGTCTCCAATTCTCCAGTGCGATGAGAAAGATTTACATTATTAAGCTTAACATTATATGTCAACGTATTGAGCTTTAACCATTCTTGTGAATTTCTGATGGTTACATCATCTATCGACAGAATAACATCACCAGGAGCTAAATAACTAGACAAAGGTGAGGTTGGGGGTACATTCAAAACCTGCTCCCATGTAGCCACCAGCATGCAAAAAGAAAGGGCAAGATATATGAGAACCAAACAAAATGATAAACCTAAAATGATTTTAAAAAAAGTACCATGGGATTGTGACCACTGGTGTAAAAGGGAAACAAGATCAAGGGCAAGAAGAATAATGCCAGTCCGCAAGCTGCACAACACTAGAAAATTGTAGAAGGTATACAAATGAAATTAGCAATCTCGGTCATTAAAAATCAAACTAAAGACATGGATACACCCAAAATTATAAGAATAGAAACTCAAGATCTAATGACACCAATGCAGAACAAAATGAAACTTACACCAATTAATTAACTTTAGAAGATTTCTTCCAAAATTCACATTGCGCTACTTAAGATCTATTAGAATATCATCATACAGGGTTATTTTCATGCAAGATTTCGATGAGTTGTATTTATTCTGGAGTTATGGTATAGATATCATCACGATTGAGAAAATTGGACTAGGCTAGTCGGGCCAACTGATTCAACTGTGAGCCAGTCCTTTGATCAGTTCAGTCTAGCAACTAAAATCAGTATTTAAAAACTGATCATTGAACTGTCACACCAGGTTCAAACCATCTGAACCACGCACAGCCAGTCATGGTTGGATTGAAGACCATTTCAATTTTATTTTAACAAAAGTACCACTATTGAACCCAAGCCTGTGTCAGTGATATATTGATTGGTAACTTCTATGCAGTTTCTGTTTTATATGGTACATCCTAAGCAAATTTAATCAATATAAAATTATTTAATTCAGTTAATTTCGTATTTTTATTATTATTATTATTATTATTCATTTTGCAGAACAATATGATCTTTTGAGGCTAATATATAAATTTACCTAAGCATCTTACAAAGATTTTACGTCAGTTTATTATTTAGTTGATCATATAATACTTATATGATATTGATAGGATATAATGTGTATGATAGGTGGAAATAGATTACAAAATTAGTTGTTAGTTTGGTTGTTAGGTTGAGTGAGTCTTTCTTTATATAGTGGGGGCCTTTGTAGGCAGAGAAATGTTTTCGGATATTTAGAGAATTGTTGACAGGATCATTACCATCCTGTGTGAAGGGAACTTTGTCCCTTGGAGGCATTCTTCCTATTCTTGGTGCCTAGAATCAATAATACCTTATCTTTTCAATGAGCTTTGGTGTTTTGCAGTAGTTTTCTTGGGTTCCTCTACCTAAGAATCTAACAAATTGGTCCGACCTACCGGATCAAGAAGTGGTGGAACCATGGAAGGAAGAGTCAATACTTTGGAGCGGTGGTGGAAGCATGGAAGGAAGAGTCAATACTTTGGAGCGGTGGGCCAGCGAATAAAAAAGGGTAATAGCAGAATGGACAAGAAATATCCAAGAAATAAAATAAATGCTGCAGAAATCCAAGAATCACAGAAAGGGCCCAGAAGGAAGTGAGAAATTTGTCATGAAAGGAAAGAAAAAGGGAAAAACAGGTATGGATGCTGAGAAAGATAGCCTGTAAAACATCAAGAAAGGCAAGAAATTCTCTGAAGAAGGAAAGTTCTCAGCTAATGATGAAGAAAAGAAGGAAGAAGTATATTCACAAAGTAGTAGACCATATGAGGAGAGAGAAAAATTGTTGAGGCCTAGGGTTTAAAGAGTGGTGTCAGAGAGCGACCCAGTTAAGTCTGTTTACAGAGCAAGAAGGGAAGAAGAGAGGAACTTCTGCAAGACATCAAGAAAGCAAAGAAACCCTCAGGTGCACGAGAAAATTCAATCAATTGGGAGAAGAAAGGAGAAGAATGTCATTGATGGAACTAGGAAGGGTGAGGAAGAACTAATTTTTCCATGGGTGGAAGGAGAAGAGTTGTCCACATATGAAGGGACTGACTGCCAAGGTCAAACAACATAGGCAACAAATGCTTCTGAAGTTCAGAACACCAAAGGATAAAAAAAAGTACACCCAAACAATGAAAAAAATGTAGTCCAGGAATTCAAGATCTAGCACCAAAAATCCAAGAACACCAAAGGAATTCAAGATCTAGCACCAAAAATCCAAGAACCTCTCTTGGGAAGATCTGGCAACAACTCTACAAAAGATAGCTGAAGGGAACAGGAGAAGCATGTTATGTGAGAGTTCTGGCAGCAGTAACACAGATTGGGAGTGTGGAAATTTTATGTGAGAGTTTGACACTACATGGAATTAACACTGAATCATCCAAATCTGGTTGGATCGTCATTTCATTTTCCTATAACTAGATTTAGAAACGATGTGGTCGAAGAAAATTTTTCATTTTCAGCCAATATCCAGTTGTACTGTTAAATCAAGTTTTGTTGGAAATAATGGAGCAGCTGCCAAAAGTGTTGTTGATGTCGATGAAGTCACATGAAATTTTGGGGATTTCACAGAATTGGGCTAAAAGAATCCAAGAGTGGAAGTCTTTGGAGGAGGATTTGTAGGATTCAATATTTATTAGTGTTTATGAATCAATAATAGATTTTTTTTTTAGGGCAGTAATTATTAGGGTAGAGGGGACACCATATCATGATGGCCTATTCCTTGTTGATGTTTTCTTCCCAAGTAGCTATCCTACTGTACCCTCGGAAGTCTACTACCACTTTGGTAGGTTTCAGCTCAACCAAAATTAATATAGCTCGGGCTAAGTTTACCTTAGTCTACGTAACACCGGGTCTGGCCATGTGAATGAGAAGGGACAACCAGGTGTTTCAAAAATGTTACAGGTTCGGGTCTCTCTGTACATGGTTTAATCTTGATTTCAAAACCATACCATATTGAGCCTGGATTTGCCCATCTAATGGGTTCTGAGGAGGGTACATTTTTGACCCATGCAAAAAGTCACTAGTTTTTCAGGTCTTTTGGTTGGAAGCAGTTCTTATCATTAATGGAACAGAAGGAGTCAACAATTCTCTCATATCAACCACCACCCAAACCTCCAAACCTGAATTTGCGGACAGTAGCCAGTAGGTTCAAGTTTAAAGCTTAAAGCTTAAAGCCATAAGATCATGCTTAAAGCTTCATTGTTCCAACCTTGAGGACAAGGTTGTTCTACAGTGGCGTGTAATAATAGGATACAATGTGTATGATAGGTGGAAATAGATTACAAAATTAGTTGTTAGTTGGGTTGTTAGGTTGAGTGGGTCTTTCTTTATATAGTGGGGGTTCTTTGTAGGAAATGTTTTTGGATGTCTAGAGAATTGTTGACAGGATCATTACCATCCTGTGTGAAGGGAACTTTGTCCCTTGGAGGCATTCATCCTATTATGGGTGCCTAGAATCAATAATACCATATCTTTTCAGTGAGCTTTGGTGTTTTACAGTAGTTTTCTTGGGTTCCTCTACCTAGGAACCTAACAGGTATATAATTTCACCTAGTTGGTTTAATTCAATGTTAGATGCCTCAGCATGCCCGAATCAGTTAGTAACAGAAACTAGTCTACAAAATAGCTTATTAGAGACGTAACTGAAAGGGGAAGAAGGTACCACAAGGAAGAATTAGAAGTGGGGTTGCTTAGGAGTGGAATAGGGAGTGAGAGGCCAGGTGATAGAGGACTAAAAATACACGTGAGGAAGAATAAAGGCAGGAAGCAGAGAGTTTCTGTTAGCACTTAGTTAGAGGGAAATGGGAGTATAAATAAGGAGTTAGTTGTAAAGGACAGGATTATTGAGATTGTATTTTGTCTGAGTGTTACTGGAACTTAGTCCAGTGGAGGGAGGTTAGGCTTCCTTGATTGTTTTCGGGACATTTTATTCTTCCATTCATTGAATAAGAGGTTATTCATTGTGAGAGTCTTTTCCTTGTGATTTACACGCTTTCTTGACTTCTTGATTAAAGAAGTCCATCACCAGGTCTCTCAAACACCTGGAGGAGTCTGTTCGGAATCTGAAAATAAATATCAGAAAAAGGTACTGAACAGACTGTACAAAAAGAAACAGAGATACAAGAAAATAGGGAGAGACTCCCTCAACGGTTTCCCCCTTACAATTAGAATTGAGTGTGTTATTGACAATTCAGAACGAACCATATTTAAAGGCAATCAAAAGCTTAACTGGCACATCTTGAAATCATCAAAACCTTGGATGGCATAGGGTAGTGACCAACTCCAAAAACACTGAAGCAGAATGATGGCAACTTTAGTGGTGATCCATAGATTTTAAAAGATATTTTTATGATTGGTATATCATATTTTATTACTTGTAAACATAAAAAATGATATAATAGTTGGCCATAGATGCAACAAGCAAGGATCAACTCTGAAAAGCTTAAACAACTAGACCTAGTGCAACTGCCATGAGCTAAAAGTTTAGTGAAATAGGACAAATTTAATTAAACTGGACCAATCAAGAAATGGTACATATTGCTTTCCCTTCTTTAACAAGTATATATTTTCAATTTCTTTTTAAATTCTAGAACATATAAAAAAAGGTTATCAAGTAGCTCAAGTGTCCATCCTTAATACTAGTATCAACGGATCCTATTCTATTCAACTTACAACTGCATTGTGCCAAATGCCAGCAGAATACACACGGAGGCCAGTCCAATAAGGCACAGTCTGGAACAATTCATAGGCAACCAATGCACCAGGAAATAGTATTGCAATGAAGATGGCAATGTATTCTATTTGTATTCCCTCACTGCTTTTCGTTGAAAAGGTTAAATCATGAGAATCTAGCTTTCATCATTCAAGCAAAAACTAAATTCGGGGTTATACAATTCTTGTACTTGCATGGTCACATATTAAATAAAAGAATAACAAAACTTTACAGCTAAAATGACCATTAGAGATACACCCTCGATGACGATTTAAACATGTACGACAATTGCAACTGATGCTAAAATATGTTCAACAGCAATAAGGAGCACCCACAATATATTCATAAAGCCTCAACGTATAAAATATACAATAAAGAAATTGTTTTTTAGGACATTATAATGAATTTCATGTGTTGGGTACACACATGGGTATAATGAAGAAGAGATAAAATAATAACGAACAAAACCAATAATAGGAAATATTTTAATATTTCCCTGTCAGTTATATTAAATTTCCCTATTTAATGTAATCAAATCATATCTCTAATATTAAGAAACAATTTAGTAATTATGACAGTCGTATGTTAGACAACTATTGAGATACTTTGTGAATTTCATTTTTCAAACTCCTAAATTCTCTGTCAAAACTAGGTTAAGTTAAATGATTAATTATTAATTTAATAATTGCTACAATTAAAATGCGCAAAATAGTTGAATTTCTCATTTTGTTCATCTAAATCATGGATTTTCTTCAGCTTTAGATAAAGTTTCGGAAAAGGAATGCTTTTGACCAGGAGTTCAGTAGAAGGAATGCTTATTTAGTATTTAAACAACCACTCACCTAAGATAACTAACTACGAAGATGTTTTGTATACTTTAGGAGGAAGTAATATAGATGACAGCAAACCAAAGGTTTATCAACACAGTAACACAACAATAGATGATAATGTTAAGTTTTAGTCAGAGGCAAAAGATGTGAAGACAACTAACCTTGTGGCAGCAACTGCATGACCAAATTCGTGCACAGAGACGGATATGATGGTAGAAACACAAGCGTACCCAACATCAGCAAGTGATAAACTTAACCCGGGCACCTGCATAAGATGCAGTTATTAAGTTCTTGAGCACATGAAAGAAAAAGATTATTCACATTTTCTATGTGGGTGTTTTAGTGCTGCCATATTTGCCTTGTCTTTGTTATTCCTTTCAAAAAACAAATAACAAACTGATTTAAATTTGAAAGGAAGGAGAAACAAAGTTGCCAACCAAAGGAGGTAAACCAAACAGCCAGGTACTGGCAAAGTTTCCAAGCTTAATGCCGCCACCAAGGAGTTGCAATGTTCTGGCTAGTTCCCAAAGAAGAATCTGGACATGTTCGGTTATATACAAATTAATTGAAATCCAAAAAAGAAAATATTCAGAGCAAATAGCCAAAATAGTCCCTCAAAGATTACCAGCCTGAATAAATTTCACACAAGTACTTCTAGAAGAGACAAACTTCTCAATACATACAAAGTAAAAGATAATCTATTTAGAGAAACAAGTATAAAAGAGCTTTTATAAATAGTTTATGCATAAGCTAAATTTAGCTTGTGGGTTTGTGCAAAAGTTTATTTCATTTTTTTCTTAGAAGTGCCTATGAAAAAAAAATCCAAAAAGACCGTACGGCTGGACATTCTAGTGATTCAATGATGAAAATTGCACTTAGAATATGCATTGCTCAAGTCAAATTAGTCCTCGCGTCATAAATCTCGATAACTAATTTGACAAATGGAATACACACTCAAGGATTGATTAGAGTTTCGAATAACTGTATATTCAAGGACCTTAACAACAATTTCCACCGTTCAAGAACTAATACCAGACGCTGTATTGCACCTTGCTAAAACTAATTCACCATCGACTCAAACATTTAATAAGAAAAAGGAAATTGAGAAACACCAAAATTCTCACCACAGAAACTCCAAATAACGCAGAGACGCCAAATCCAACCCCAATTGAGAACCATATTTTGAAAAACCTATATAAGATACACAAGTCATGCAAAGCAAGTGTAAGAAATATTGAAAAAAAAGCAGAACCGTGCGCGCATGCCGAACAGAAAATATGACCTGGAGTATCGGCGACCCAAGAGAAATAGAGGTATGTTAAATGAGGAGATTTTGTAGTCGCAATAGCTGCGTTTAGACATTACACAAATTAAGTTCTATGCGCACAGAGATGGAGGAAAATGAAACAATCGAAGAAGGTGATTTACCAGCAAGAAACCGTGTTGGAAATGTTGGAAGAGGAAGGGGAAGAACTGTGAAGTGGGAGAAGACGGCGGCGTGAGAGCCTTTGAGGCACAAATCTCCTTATTCGCCGACCTTCAACTTCTTCCATCACTTCAATGGCGTTTCTTAGTTTTACCTTTTAACTCCTAAAGAGATTAATTTAATCTTTTATAATCTAAATACATTTAAAATCACCTATCTGTTGCTATATTCATGGGATTTTTTCTTATTGGGGCTTATGCTTTCTAATTATATCCTTTAAATAATTTTTTAAATTAAAATAATTAATGTAACGATATTATCTTTTAAATTATTTCTTTTTAAATTCAATTGTCTTTTATTTGACTATTTTCTTAAACTTAATTTTTTAATTAAAAATTATTTAAAAAACAATTAAAAATTCTTTTGAATAAAATTAAAAAAATTATATTTCATTTTATAATTATAATAATAACCATAATAATAATTTTATTACTTTTTATTATTATAAAAGAATAACACAAATGTATGTAACATATATGTTTCATTAATATTTGAAAATAGAACATTTTATTAAGAAAAGAAAAATATTATGAGTAGATAGGATAGAATATCTGGATTTTAAATATGAAAAATGAATCGTATAGAAAGAGAAGTAGTATCTGAATTTTAAATATGAATTTAATTGTGTATGGAAAGAGAAGTAATTATATTTTATATGCTCAAAACTTGTTGGCTAAAACTTATTTCTTAACTAATTGTAGAACAAACTTGGCAATTATTGATTGCAGTTCAATTCATGCTTTTTATGTTTTTACAAGTAATTTAAATTAATTTTCTTTCCATTAAAATTAGACTTAATTATAATATTAAAATATTATTAAATCGTAAATTTTAAAATGATTGTATTTAATTTTTTAATGTCTTTCATGACGGTTTTGTACGCTTCAGAGTGTGTGTGGGTTGTTGTCTTCCACAATAGAGTTTATAATTTTTCGAAAGAATTTCTTCATAAAATTTGAACATATTTAATAAAAACAAAACCTTTCATCCGTATAAAGTAAAAATTGTTGTAATGCTGATAAAAAGAAGTTATTGACAATATTATGGTTTAAGTATGATAAATTAAGAAAATAAATTTATAAAAAAACTAAAAACATGCAACTCACTTTCTTGTTGGTTTGAAATGAATGTAAATTTTGAACATACTTCAACCCCATCAAAATTATCAATCAATCATTTTGAAAATCAAATTCATGTTTCTTTATTCTCAATTTCGACAACAGTGAATGTCAAAGGAAGCATTTGGTCATTATTTGTAAGAGTTGATAACAACTCTCCCCATATTTTCCTTTTAAAAAAACATTATCTAAACCAATAATACGCCTATAACATATAAAGTTATCATTGCATGCCTTCTATTGAATAGAGTGAAAACTATATATGAATTTAATTTTCCTTATGTTAAATATATACATAGAGTCCTCTATTTATAATAGAAGAAATATGGATTAAACCCAAAATACAAATAAAAAATAATAACAAACAAACTAATATAAAAAATAAATATAAAATAAAGATAATATATCTAACACTCTTCCTCAAGCTGATGTACAAAATTTGTATTACTAATATAATCCATAAAGACTTAGTGAAAATATCAGCTTCTACACTCGAGTAACACCATATTGTTAATTATTTGCAAAGACAACAGAATACGAAATATCAACTCGGAAGACTCCCCTTGAGCAACAAATTTGGGAGGTTGCTCCATGTAAATCTCTTCTTACAAATTGTCATTGAGGAATGCATTGTAGACACCCAATAGATTAAGATGTCATTGTTGAATAACCATCACATTTATAAATAAACTAAAAAAAGATCATCTTTGCCACACGAGAAAAAACATATATGGACAGGTAAAATGCAATGGTGACAAAAGAGAGGTTAGAAGAAACATCAGTGGAAGAAGCCATGGATAAATAGGAGAGAAAAACCTTAAAAATACAAGATTCTCCAATTAAGACATCTGAAAAAAGGAAGGAAAGCAATATTGATGCTCTTAATAGCTTCTTGAGAGATGACGGGACATGCAACCACACATAATGAACTTAAAAGAAAAAAAAAGTGACCTCAACGCTCTAAATCGTCGTGAGACGTGCCACCATACACGACGAAAAAGGGAGTAGATCCACAATTTCAAAAAACGATGATAGCGCTTAAGAACTCCAATGAAGACATTGTTGACGCACGATGGTTGCCTGATCGAGAAGATCTCGTGTGATATCGTCGATCAAAACTGAAACTCCAGTAATAGTAGTGATAAACGACGACTATAGATGACAACGTCCCTGTTAGTGGTAAACGGCGTCGTCGCCAGCAGGTGTAATGGCAAAGGAAACAAAACAAAAATTCCTCAAAAGAACATTAGGTTCTAGATACTGTGTTGAATATAGTGAAAAATATGTATGAGGTTAATCTCCTTTATGTTAAATACACACACAGGGTTATTTATTTATAATAGAAAAAATATGGGCTAAGCTCAAATGCAAATAAAAAATAATAACAAACTAACTAAAGATAAAAGATAAATATAAAATAAATATAATATATCTAACACCTTCAAACACACATATAATCTCTTAAAAATTAGGTTGTCCTCATTGTTTTCCACATTCACCACTTTAACTGTAGATCTATGATTTGACCTTAGAAGCTCGTTTGCATAATCATATACTCTTTTAAATTGTTCTTGGAAGCAACTATCAATTTGTTGTAAGCCATTTTTTCCCCTGAAGGTTGTAGACTTAGACATACCAATGTTTCATTTCCTACAAATTTCGTTTCGAAGGTTAGTTAGATTAATATTTAGATTTTCTCTTATTGTTTCCTCTAACCCGTCACTTAACCACTTTGAAGTGATTAAACGAACATTAAATTCCCTACTGCAACTATGGTTGTTGATAATTTTCCTTAACTACCATGTAATCTATGCAGCCTTACACGCACAATAAGCATATAATTGACATTTGCCTTTTCAACATTTAGCAACTACTTTTTGTTTGTAATTTCTAAAAATCTTTCATTTTCTACCACTGTGAACAACATCCATCAAATCATCTTCACTCAAAACATTATGTTTAGACTTATTACAACTACTAAGATAAAAGCCATCGTAACTGTGACCCTCCTCACACTGGCTATATCTCTGCACATTAACTGATTCTTCACAATGACAATTTCCCTTTCAATTAAGTTCTTCTTGACAATCAATCTCTCCATCTAAATCAACTTCAGGTACACCTTATCCCTTCAAACCAACCCCAGGTACACCTTCTCCCTTCAAACCAATATCAAGTAGACCCCTCTCCCTCCAAACCAACATTAGGCATACCCTCTTCCTCAAAACCAACATCAACAAACCTTCTCCCTCCAAACCTACCTCAGGTACACCCTCTCCCTCCAAACCAACTTTCACTTCTCTGCAAACTGAATCCAAATTTCTCTTATCCTCTCAACCTTGTTGAATCCCAAATTTCGTTTATGGTTAAATTAAAACTTTTTAAAAAGTGAATATCAAATAGACACACATTCTTGAAGGTGAGTACCAAACGACCAATTAAACCTAAAAATAATGATTATGTAAAAAAAGTGAAAAAAAAAATATAAAAGATTTGATACATCAATTATTTCGTAATTGGGTTTATGACTAATGTGACAAAAATTTTGATTTTACTTCTCCGGTAAACAATTTTAACTATCCTAATTTATTCTTGGTGTCTTTCTAGAAAATATTTTGGAGATCAAGGATTAATATATATAATAATAATAATAATAATAATAATAATAAAATAAAATTTGGTTAACAAGCGCATATAAAATTAAATTTTTATATTAAATTAAGATTAATTTCTTCTGAAATATATTTTCATCTATTTTGGTTTCAAGAATGGTAATGAATGGTTAACTTAAATTTTTTCTTTACTTTGAAGTATTTTTCAATGTATTTATATTCCTATTTTATATGAATATAAGCTAGTGATAGTCTAATAAGTTGAAGTTAGAATTTAAAAATATTTACATAGCATAAGAGAAAAGGTAGTAACTAATATAGGGCATGGCAGCATGAGAGCACAATTGAATCACCGAATCAATCATCGTCGTCATCAATCACATCACGACGCATGATTTTGGTTCTGCTCTGCTCCAAAACTGAATCCCAATCACGAAGAAAAGAATCCCTCGCTTGGATCTTGCAACACCGCGAGAGGGATCCATGATACTCCTGCAGTCTCATTCAAGATTCCTGCTTCAGACCTTGTTGAATCGGGCCCAAAAGTATGTTCTTTCTCCTTCTCTTCGCTTACACTTGCTGGGTTAAACATGCTTGTTTTCTTTTCTATAGCCACAAATCATTTTAGATTCTGATACATAGAGGTTAAGGGCGCGAAGGTGAATATTTACATAAACATAGACGGCTTCCTTATTGGGAAGCACTTCATGTTCGCGGAGTCTCAGTAATAAGTGATTGCGTCGGTTTTATTTTTGTTATATGTGTAAGCATTCATCAGCGTTTAAGCTTTGTGCAAAAAAGTGTGCTTCTCAGAGCCTAATCCTCGCGGACCGTTGTTTAAAGTTGAAGTTGAATTTCGTCATAGGAAGGTTGAGTGGTTCAAGGCATGTTGGACATATGACTGATATATTCAAGAATTGTGACCCTTCACCCAATGGTTAATGCTTTCCGGAGGGTTGAAAATCGATATCTTTGAATTGATGATGCCCATTACTGTAAATGCACCCTTTTCTTCTGGATATTTGGTTTATTTAGTATAAGGTTTTTGGTTGGGCTTTTTAGCTTCATAGCAAATGTGCATGAGGTACGTTATCTTATCAGTTTTCTGTTGTATTAGTAATACTATTTGTATTATCTTATAATTTTCCGGATAACTGTTAAGTGTAAGATTGAAGGTAATCCAATCTATTTTGTATAAATGTTGGAGTATGTAATGGAATGTGTCTTGTGTTGATGGAGTTTTAGTCTGTGCTACTTAGGAACATTCTTTTCCTTTGTCTAATTTCTATTTAGTTTGATTTTTTGAAGTCTGGAAATATTCTGCTGGGTCGTGTTCCTCTTTGACTTGAAAACATGTCGTAGCAATTTCACTCTTTAGCTAACCAGATATATTAACCAGGGTGATATTTCTGGGTGATGGATGGGAATGTTAGTGGCTTTGGATTGCCTATCGAGGGAGGATGATATAGTAAATGAGAAGCTGACCAAGTGAGCTATTCTTCTAATGTTTTTGAAGGGATTCTATATGTGAGAGAGATTAATTAATGAACAAATTCTTGAATAAGGAGGGTTAGAAGGGTGATTGAAATCCTGGTTTCTTTATAGTTTTGCCATTGGAAGAAGAACGCCGAGTTTCATCAATCAGTTGGGGTTAGATAGCAGGAGAGTTGTGCGAGAAGTGGAATCTAAGTTTAGTTTTTTGAGTATCACTAACTTCTATGTACTTTTCTACTTAGAAGCCATGCCTTCTATAAATTTAGGTTCTCTACCTAGAAATGAGAATGTTAAGATGGGCTGTTTCCACACTGGAAAGGATAGGATAAAAAATGATGTCTTCAAGGGGATATTGGTGTGGTGAAGTTGACATGAAAATGGTCGGGATGATTTGGATCTTATGGAGACATACAAGGAAGACCGCTTAAGTGCTTTATAGAAAATTGGTTCAGAGTGAGAAAAAAAGAAATAGGCTATAAAGAAAAATCTCCCTTTGAGTTTTGACCCTCTACTACTCTCTTACTACTCTCTTATTTCTTGTAGTGTACACCTTACTGATCAGGTCCAAGGCATCAATCTTGGGGTGGAGATTTGAAGGAACACCAAAATGAATTAGGCAGACTCGGAATGTAATTGCAGAAAATACCAAATATGATCTGAGATTTGGAGAGAAGCAATGATACCTACTTTTGAGAATAAGAATGGCTAATATAGGACTTACTTTAGAAGTTTAAGGGTGCACACCCTCAACAAAACAGGTGTAATTGTGCAGTTGAATACTTAACAAGTAAGGAAATTTGATGAGAGGGAAACGAAGCTTAGTGAGATTTTTTTTTCCCTTTTCAATAAATATAGTACTAATGATTAATTCGATGACGCATCACAACAATGTCAACCACCCAAAAAATTTCTTTGGAAATTTCATATGGCACAAAAGAGCTTTGGTGTTTTTATGTTGTATCTATTTTTCTTTTGATGAAGGCTACGATGGGAGTATAACATGTCTCCCACCATAAGTGTTTAATACCTATCCTGTCATCTCAGTTAGAGGTTAGTGGTTGTGATGGTTAAGGTGTGGACTTTAAGCCTAACTCAACCCCACAAAACCGCAAGCCGAGGGTTGCACCCACTTATATTCTATAAATTGGCTTTATCTATAGTCGATGTGGGACTTCTAACACGCCTCTCACGTCGAGGTATATACATATCGAGTATGAGACTAAACATTAATGGGTGGTCCGGTAGCGGCACAATAAAGGTGGAACAATATGTCCAACAAACAACAAATATTGCTACAATAGGCTCTAACCTAACTTTGATATCATGTTAAGAAGTAGATTTTAAACCTAACTCAACCCACAAAACCGGCTTGTAAGGTGAGGGTTGCACCCACTTATATACTATAAATTGACTTTATCTCTAGTCGATCTGGGACTTCTAACACAACCATCCTCACGCCAAGGTATATACATCTCGAGCGTGGGACTAGACATTAATGGGTGGTCCGATAGCAGCCTGGTAGCGGATTGAACAATATGCCCAACAAACAACAAATATTGTTAGGATAAGCTCTCACCTAGATCTGATACTATGTTAAGAGGTGAACTTTTAAGCTTAACTCAATCCCACAAAACCGGTTTGTAAGGTGAGGTTTGCACCCACTTATATACTTTAAATTATTCTTATCTCTAGTTGATGTGGGGCTTCCAACACATTCCCTTACATTATATCTCTTTCTTTTTTCTATTGTTTCTCTTGTTCTTCATTTCTTCTAAAATCCCATCTGATGCTTGACCTTTCATGCCACAATAAGCTTCATTAGCAGCATAAGCTTCCATTACTGTACCATTATTTTGCACATTTGTCTTGATAAAAGGTCCTGACAGAAACCAACTTGCACAATTAAAGTGCAAGCTTTGTGGATGTGAGCTTGTTGTATCTCCAACTCTAACAATTCAAAACCATCGATAAATGCATTGAGATTGACACCTTTGGAAGGTTTGCCATCATGGGGTGAAACCTGGGTATTAGAGCAAACACAAGGGAACAGTGGGTTTGGTATGTTGTTGTGAGTGTTGGAATGTCACTCATTGTCCACATCCACCATGAGGCTGTGACAGTGGTGGAAAGTGACATTGTAGAGGTTGTGGGTGCCATTGGCATGCTGTTTTGGTTGAGAAGAAGAGGGAAAGGGGCTGTGGGGAAAGAGGAGAAGAAGTGGGGAAGAAAGAGAAGATTAAAAAGGGGTAACAGGAAATAGGGGAGAAAAAGGAGTATAGGAAAATAAAAGAAAATCACAACCATTGATTTCTGAATGAGATAAGCCGATGGTTCTAGTAAGAATTGATTGTCTGTATGGTAAAGTGGAATCACTTTTTATGCCTAGAATCAATTTTACTCTTCAAACAATGAAATGATGTCACTTTTCGCAAAATTAATTCCACTAAATGAAAACTTGATTCTTTTTCACTGCAAAAATTGGCTTAGTCAAAACACACATGATTACTGTGGTCTGGGCACTTTGTTGCTGCAAATTTGATTCCTCCTTCTAGCATATAGGCTTGGAGTCAAGGAGATCCAATAGGGACTCTGGTTCAGAAAATTCCATGTAATGAAGTGTAGCAACTTCCCTTCTTCAATGTAAAAAAACTAGATGGTAATTGGCAAATCTTTTTAACATTTTCTATTGTTACATTTATGTGGAGTGTGTAATTGTTGACTTCGTTTCATCTAATTATACAATTTGTGGTAATATAATATATACTTTCAGCTAAATAGACCACAATTGAACTGCATTTCTTGCAGCTAGGTCTATTGTTTCCCTTCTTCATGCTAATTCGCAATTAACAAATTATTGTGAAATGTGAACTTCAACTTTAACGATATGCACAGTTTTAATGTTGATCACTTTTTTCAGTCTTGAAAAAGGAGTTGAACTGGATCACCACTGGGTCGAGTTTGATGATGTTCGATATCATATTCAGGTAACATTTTTTATGGAGACAATTGTCAGGAAAATATATCGATTATTACTTTGATTCTTTAACATGTATGGTTAAATTTAGCCCTAGACAGTTTTTATTAAATTTAAGTAGTTTTGACAGTTTTAGGTTGCACATTAACCAAGCAACTGTGGTTGTAGGTGTCAATGAAGAATCCTCATCTTTTGCTGCTATCGGTTTCACTGCCTACTCCTTCTTCAGAAACTATTTTTGTCCGTGGGCTTCCTTTTGGAGCCTTTGAAGCAATAAAAGCTGCATATGGTAATCTTGTGCAAATTCTTGATCCTCCAAGGGATGGCTTTAACCTCACATTAATAATAAATCTGTCAAAACTTCCAGCAAATCAAGGTATGAAGAGTTTTTGTATAAAACTGTCACCTCAACTTTCTATCCTCCTTTCTAGGAGGAGTCTTTCCTCATAAGCTGAATTAGTAAAGCTACTGTTTTTCTATGCATTACAAGTGTCAAATTTTCATTGGTCTAGTATGTTATTTTGACTCTTTTAGCTTCAGAAATTTACCTACCTTAATTATATATTTGTGTGTGTGTGTGTATTTGTATATATTAATTAGTGTATAATTGAACCACTTAGTTGTTTTAATTTAAAAGTTGGATGTGGGCAGTTGTCTGAATGAATATGGTTATTTAGTTCATATGGAATATTGTCATGTTTCATATATGCTTTGGGTCTATATTCTAAATATTTATGTTTCTCATTTTGGTTCATCTTGTTAACTACAACAAAGGGAGAGACATTGAACTGAAACTGTGTTTTTGAGATAGTATTGATGTTTATTTTTTTATTTTATTTTTTATATTGAGGAAAATGAATCACATGAAAGGATTAATCTGAAGGAAATGATATTGTTATTCAATTGATTGATTTGAAACAATATATCAACCTCTATATATGGAGATCTCTAACCCTAAAGTAATGATGACAAAGAGATCTCTAGAATCTTCTAACATTATCTAACAACTTCTAGTAGTACGCTTAATGTCCTACTAACTACACTCTCCCTCAAGTTGGTAAATGGATTATCTATAATTCCTAGCTTGCATGTAAGATCATGAAATCACTCAGTGGAAAGACCTTCTGTAATTAGTATACACTTCCATTTTCAATTTTCTATTCCTCTTGAACAATAGTCCCCTTGGTGGACATGACTTCAGATATTGAAGGATTCTTTTCCTAACTTGTAAATGTCTCTCCCTTAGATCATGCATGAATTGACTAGCTACATCCACAATATAGGCTATATTAGGTCTGATGTGAGCAAGTAAATGAGCTTCCCGACAAGTCTTTGATATGGGCCTTTGTTCACATTAGAATTGCCTTCATCACTCCCAATTCTATGGTTTTGTTCTATAGGAGCTCTAGTGGCCTTGCAATCAATCTTGTTTCTTTGAGAAGATAAAAAAAATACTTTTTTTGGCAGATGAAGATGCCTTTCTTTGAGTAACCTACTTCTATCCCAAGGAAGTACTTCATTTTTCCTAGATCCTTCATTTCAAGCTCAGAAACAAGTTTTTCTTTCAAGATTTGTTTCTCATGTTCCTGTAACAATAATCTCATCAACATAAACCAAAATTAGTGTAAATTTACCTTCTAGGAAATGGTTGATGAATAGGGTATGCTCACCTTGATTCTATTGATATCCCGTGGAGATCATAAATTGAGGGAGTTTACCAAACCAAGCTGCTTGAGTCCTCCTTAAAAGGCTTTCTTCAAGATGCACACTTTATTTCCTTCTTCAATAGACCTTTAACCTAAAGGATGTTTCATATATACTTCTTCCTTAAATGTCCCAAGAAATCATTTTTCATATCAAGTTGTTTTGATTCCCTATCAAAATAAGCGGCCAATGAAATAATGATTCTAATAGTATTCATCTTTGTCAATGGAGCATATGTTTCCTCTTATACAACACTATAAGACTAAGTATACTTTTAGTCTAACTTAACCTTAAAATTAATTTGTAAGATGAGGTTTGTATCTACCTATACAACATTGTTGATGTCCTGCCACCATTGCCACGGCGTCTTTCTACTGCAGCCACCTCTAGTTCCACTACAAGTCCTCTATTATTTTTTTTTCTTTCAATTCCTCTTCATTTAGTGCTATCTCCCTCCCTAACTTCTGATATTCTTTTCATAGAGGATTTTTGGGGTTGCTGATATTTTCTATTATTTGGTATGGATAACATTAATTGAGAGAGATAGAAACAAGAGTATAGGATATGATGAATTTGTTGTGTAATGTACACTCTTGAGTATTCTTATTTATGACAAAGAAGAGGTATAGTAATAAGGAATAAATCAATAATTACTTATGAGAAATATTTTCTAAGATATCCCTTTATTGATGTAATCAACTCACATCATATTTCCTTATATAATCTAACGAAATCATATTTTTATCAGTTTGGGCTTTGGTACTTATTAGAAGTAATTATAATAATGCTAATGTTGTAGTTTCCAAGGCTACATGAGTGCTTTTCTCCCCAAAATGTATGGTGATTGTTCAGAATTCGTTAATCATCACTTATTGAAATTGGTCAGCTTATGCAAATTTTCCTGTTATATTAACAAAGATAATTCTGGTTTAATGAAGAGAAAAAGGAATTTTGATTAAATTATTTGGTTGTTGATGTTCTCTTACAACATTGTTGAACTTGTGCAGATCAAAAACATGCTTTTATGGTAAAAGTTGCATCAATAAGAGAGGTCGTCCTTGGTGCACCACTGAGAGTAGTTTTAGAACATCTTGCTGCAAGGACTGTTGCACCAGACCTGGATCCACTGGTTGCCCTTGTTCATCGGCCTAATGAGTCTTTCTTTCTTTTTCCCCAGGTGTGATAATTGCGGCAACTTTCTGTTACTAAAGCCCTTGTTGGTTCTTGGAATATTTCATTTTCACTTTTCTTCCTACATTAAGAACTAGTTCCATAACCATGCTATATTTAGGATTAACTTCTTTTAGGAATAAATGTTGTTTCCTCAATATTCTTGCCAAGCCTATATGCATGCTATGTGTGCTTAGAAGGAAAAAAATACATACTAAGGAAAAAGTGAGGTTGTTACTGAAAGCACTGCTTTCAATACCGGATATCAGTGTATACTGAGACTTGAAAAGTGCTGATGTGGGAGAACTACTGTTATGGAATTTTTATTTTTAATGTAATTTAGTATATACATATAAATTCTCCAAAAATGATAAACAATAATTAACAATAAAATGTCATCTGTGTCTTCAACAAAGATACAAGTTAACATCAATAGAAGGAAAATATAGGTTCCTAGATAGGAATCTTCAATCATCATCTTCTAAATCTTAAACTCAAGTTGAATTTGAGTGATGAGTTTCCTCTAATTGTGAGAATTTCCTTTGGTTTTGGAGCAAAGAACTAAATATCATCTTATGAAGGCAACTTGTGGTGAACAAATTCTCAGGACCTATAATCGAATTTAATGTGCTTCTCTATGAAAATTAAAAAACACATTTAATAAACTTGAACTTTGAAGGCAATTCACATTTGATTTGAAAGACTAGGGAAAAAAGTGATTTCATTCCTTGAATTACATTTGGTAAACGGTAGGTTTAAATATTGAAATATTTACACCAATTACGATCCTAATAAAGGAAAGAAAAATCATATCAGATCCTAAAAAGGATAAAATCTTATTTGGAAAAACCCAAGCCTCACATTAACTGGAAACAAGGTCAGAATAATGTATATAAGTGGGGGATAACACTCACCTCACAAGCCAGATTTATTGATTTAAGTTAAACATGAACCTAATTTTTAAGATGGTATCAAAACTGTTAAAATAAATAGTCTTAGATATAATTGTGGTAAAGTTGTTGTGTGCTTTGTGGTGTACCTAATTGCTAGCTATATCTTTTCAAATTCTCTATTCTTCCCTCTTATGCATTGTATACGATGTATACAAATTTATTATAAATATGAGATCCTAAGAGAGGGAAATTTACTCCCTCTCAAATTCATTCTAATTCCTTTATATTTTTCTCAAGTTAGTATCAGAGTGAGTTGATCTCACTTTGCCTATCTCAGTCCGACAACTCTATGCGGCTTCCATTGGCATAAATAGTCTTCTGCCGCCAAAGTTTCATATGATAGGTCCGATGTGTAACCAAGCCCCAAGGGTTTAGCATCTGAATCCCGTCCAATGTGGCATCACGTGCTGTCCATTATTGCTGCTGCCCTAGGCACACGTGTCTCATGTGTTGCCTTCTAGTGGTCAGAATCTTTTCAGACCCACACTGTTTGACTTGCTGGAGCACTGTGAGCCCTTTTTTCCCTTTTGTTCTTAGTTCCAGGACCATTTGGTGAGGCTTCTAGTGTTGATCACGATTTCTCTCCTTTAAACCCTAGGTTTCTCTCTCTTGAAAGCCTAGGTTGCCTTTGTTCTTCTTTGTTGCATTTATGGATTGTGTCCTTGCCTTTACCTTGTTCAACATGTTTTCAGGGACTATCTCCTCTTTTTCCAAAATTCCTTGCATGACTTTTGAAATTTAAATGGAAAAAACTATCTATCTTGGTATTCTTTAGTTGAGTTGGCCAAGGTTTCCATGATCATTTAGAAGATGGGAGTTTGGTACCTCCAAATCAAATTCAACCGTGGAAGAAAACTTATTTCAGCTTTGTGCTCTACTTTGGCAATTAGTAGAGGCCAACATTTTGGGCACTAAGGTCATTCAAAACATGTAATTCCTTTTGGAAAAAGACCCGTAATATTTTTGCAAATGATTTCCAAAGCCTGTATGATTCGGCTAATCAATTGGCCTCTCTTAAGTCGTCTAATAATGACATAATGTCTTTTATTGGTGAAGTTCAATCAATGGTTGAGGAATTGAAGATGTTCTTGGAAGTTGACTCATTAGATGGGATAAAAAAGTTGACAAATAAAATTTTAACTTATCAAGAAGTTCCTTCTATGGAAAACTCGATAACATGACTCATGCGTGTTCCAACTCTGAAAAATATGAATATTCAAGAATTTACTAAGTATTTTGTCATGATTTCTGCTCGTGGAAAAGGAAATGGCGGCACTAGAGGAGGCATGGTGATAAAGGATGTTCTTTATGCATATATTGTAAACAAATGGGCCACATCCAAGAGAATTGGTACTCTTGACATGGCTTTCCTTACAAGACAACCAATATTTCTAAATCTAAAGGTTCTGAACCAAAATTCTCTAATGAAGAATACCATGAATATTTAAGGTTGAAATCCAACAATAGCGTAGCCTAATCATCTACTACTCCCAGTTTGTCAACAACTTGGATTTACCTAGTGAAAGATCGTTATGAAATCTGAAATCAGTTTGGAAAGGTAATCAAAATCTTACAAAAACCATAGTGCTAAATAATATTTTTCCTTTAATTTATCTAAACTCTTAGATAACATGAAATTTTGCATCAGTCTACTTGTCCTCGTACACCTAGTTGACACGGCTAGCATCTTATTGCTTGGTGCAAATATTCCTGTTCATTATTAGTTTGATGCTATCTTGACTACCTATTTTCTCGGTACCATAATACATTCTTCTTCACTTGAAAATAGAGTTCCCTACTCCATTCTATTTCCAAAGATCCCCTCTTTCATATCTCTCCATGTGTTTTTGTGTATGTTTTATTGTCATTTTCCCCATGCATGTATCTGTCTCACTGTGTATGTGGTTGATATTGTTATCACAGGTAGGGTAAACTTCCGTTTGTCCATATCTCGAGAAAAAGTATTTCTTGTTTTTCATTCCCATTGACATAAGAATGAATACTATAATTTACATTTCGAACAGGCATGAATCTAGCATCTATATCATAACTTCCGTCTTGAAAGTTTTTTAGTGTTTTTATCCGATACCCACGATTTCTCTCAATTTTTAATTCAATACACAAATTAACAGGTTCTGTTACGTTGGCTATATGTTGTCTATTATCAACGATTTCCACCGAGGGTGGTAAAATGATGTCTTGAGCGGTGATATATCCAGGACCTTTGAAAGAAATCGATGCGTCCTGTGTTCCATACATATTACTTTTCAATACAATTTCTTTCAAATTCATGAAAATTTCATGTACTGATTCTTCAATACCTATTATGGTAGAATATTCATGTGGTATTTTCTCTGATTTTACACGTGTGATACATGTTCCCTCTATTTCTCCGAGTAAAATTCTTCGGATTGCAATGCCTATTGTATCGGCTTGACCTTTCATAAGAAGGGTATTGTACAACTAAAACAATATCATGGTCAAAAGTTTCAATCAAAAGATCATGGTTTGGTCATATCTCAAAGAAAGTATGCTCTTGACATTATAGGAAAAACATGGTGATAAATACTAAGCTTATGGACACACCTATGATCCAAGTGTCAAACTCATTCCTAACCAAGGACGACTATATTTTGATCCTTGGTAATACATACGGTTAGTTAGTAATCTAAATTACCTCACTATCACTTGCTTTGAGATCACCTTTGTAGTGGTTGTAGTAAATCAATATTCAAGCTCTACTTGTCAAGACTATTAGGATGCAACCATACAAATCCTAAGAAGGCTCCTGGAAAAGGCCTTATTTATGGAAATAAGGGAAATACTCAATTGATGGATATTTTGATGCATACTAGGCAGGGTCACCAAGTGATAGACATTCCGCTTCAAGGTATGGTGTTCTTGTTGGAGTAAATTTAATATCATGGAAAAGTAAGAAATAGAGTACTGTGGTAAGATCAAGTGCAAAAGCATAATATAGGGCAATAACATTAGTCACTTGTGAGCTCATATGGGTTAAACAACTCCTCGTAGAGCTTAAATTTGATGAAAGTACCCAAATGCACCTTGTATTTCACAACAAGACAACATTACATATTGTCTACTTTCTTGCTTTTCATGAGAGGTGCAAACATATTGAATTGGATTGTCATTTCATAAAAGAAGGATTCGAGTTTGGAAGCGTCACCACTAGCTTTGTCAACAGTAATAATAAACTGACTTGACATATTTGTCAAGTCTCTAAGAGGACCGAAGATCAATTAATAAGAGGATTGTAAATTGCTGAGTGAATCTTCAAAAGTTCATTTGCCGAAAATTTTCCTCCACAAGATTTGCTGAGTGAAATGGGATTCACTTAGAGGTTTATGCTCCAAAGGAAACAATCTTCTCCACTTCATTTTTACTTCAAGTTTCAGGATCTCTCTGCAATGAATTCAAATGGTGAATTATGATTTGCTCAACGAATTTACAGTTGCACATATTCTTGAATTAATACCTACTTGGCTTGGCTTCTATCTGAATTAAAAATTAAAAGGGATCAAAATAATAATAACTACATTCCTGAATTAAACTCAATTAATTACAAATGGGGTAAAACAAAGTGTAGAAGTTACAAATTTCATTGAATTGCCATCAAATTATGACCATTAAAAGGTTAAAATAGGAAGTAATAGTGTTTTTTTTTGTGTTTTGTGCAAATATGCTATGGGAATAAATAAAATGATAAAATAAAAAAAATAAATCTTTTAATTTGAAAATGGAAAAATCAGTTGATGAAACGTTTTTTTTTCAGGCTGACAAGGTTACTGTGGTGTATCCTATGAGATTCAACGATTCAATAGACATTGTTCTGGCAACTTCATTCCTGCAGGTATGGTTTCTTCGCTATCACACATCTAAGGTCATAGGGATTAGTGAGAGCAGGGAGAGAGATACAAGTCTCTTTTTGTTGCATTTTGCAAACCATTCTTGTGTTGTGCTTTGCTACTCTTGGATGATTTGATGGTTTCAATTTTCAAGATTTGTTCGTAATTTAGGAATTTGTGGAAGCCAGGCGTACAGCAGGACTTCATAATACCCCTCCTTGTTCGTGGTCTCTTACTCCTCCACTGGAAATAAAAGGAGTTCCTTCTGATGCATTATCTGCAAATGCAGGATTTGTGACATTTGGTTAGTGTCAGGTTCCCAACGTATGTGTGTGAATTTTTTTCTCTTGCTAATGTCACTGTAATATGGTCGACTCTGCAGTTATTTTCCCCCGTCATGTTGAAGGTCATAAATTGGATCGTACAGTATGGAATCTGTCAACTTTTCATGCCTACGTTAGCTATCATGTCAAGGTGTGGGTTTCTTCAAACCAAATATTTCAGTTGCATAGATATTATTCAGTATTTTTATGACAATGTACTTGCTGATCTTAATTTGTTATCATGAAGTTGTTACCATCTCTTGCCTGAACTATTATTGTTATGCATTATTTAGCTTGGGATTTAAACTATCATCTTTGTCACTTAAGGAATAATAGTTTGAAATGATAAGCACATATTTTACTCTGAAATATTTAGCTGTGAAGGATTTGATTGGATCTTAAATAAAACCAAAAAAATATTTTCTTGTTCTATAAAAATACTTTTGCACTTAATTTAACTTGTTTAAAGTATAATTTTTATTTAGAAACAGAGAGGGACATTGGTGGAAAGTGTTGGAGAGATTATATGGTTTAATATAGATTCGATCACTTCCATTGTAAGTGGGGTATTGTGGAAGAGTTAGAGAAGCTTAAGCTTACTTGTCTGGCCAGTAATCTTTTTTTTTAACAAAACCTGCATAAATGATGTTGCATCCTGATCTACGTTATGCATATTTGTGACAGTGCTCGGAAGGATTTATGCATACACGTATGCGGCGTCGTGTGGAGTCCTTGATTCAGGTACCCTTACATTTTATTTACTTATTGAAGTTTTTGGAGAATTAAGAGAAAGAAACTCTCTTTTTCATATTATTATCTTCACACTAAACACATACTTATACAATAATGAAAAACAGTAATCAACAATAAACAGTAGGCTCCTACAGAGCCTATATCTAAAAACATATTACATTTCAACACTCCCCCTCAAGCTGGAGCATATAAGTCATATGCCCCAAGCTTGGAACATATGAATTGAATTCTAGGCCCCCTTAGAGATTTGGTCAACATGTCTCCGAGTTGTTCATTAGAATTGACAAATTCAGTAACCAGTTCCTTTGACAACAACTTCTCTCTAATAAAATGACAGTCAATTTCTATGTGTTTCGTCCTCTCATGAAACACAGGATTGGAGGAAATGTGTAGAGCTGCTTGATTGTCACAGTACAGTTTCATCTGCTCATTTTCACAAAACTTCAATTCTTGAAGAAGTTGTTTAATCCACACAAGTTCACATGTAGTCAGAGCCATAGATCGGTATTCAGCTTCAGCACTAGATCGAGCAACAACGTTTTGTTTCTTACTTTTCCAAGATACAAGGTTCCCACCAAGTAAAACACAATATCCTGTAGTAGATCTTCGATCAATTGGACTACCAGCCCAATCTGCATCACAATATCCTTCGATCCGAGTGTTTCCCTTGTTCTCATACAATAGTCCCTGTCCTGGACTTCCTTTTATGTATCTGAGAATGCGAAGTACTGCATTCCAATGATCAACATGTGGATTTTGCATAAATTGACTCACAACTCCAACTGGATAAGAAAGATCAGGTCTTGTTATGGTAAGATAAATGAGTTTTCCAACTAGTCTTCTATATCTCTCTGGGTCTGAGAAAGGTTCACCCTGATCTGTCATTAAATTTTGATTTGGGTCCATGGGATTGTCAATGGGCTTGCAATTTGTCAGACCTGTTTCCTCTAAAATGTCAAGAGCATATTTCCTTTGTGAAATGATGACACCTTCTTTTGACTGTGCCACTTCAATACCAAGAAAATATTTTAGACGACCCAGATCTTTAGTTTGAAAGTGATTGAATAGATGATTCTTTAACTGATTAATTCTAGTGATGTCATTCCCTGTAATAACAATATCATCAACATACACCATGAGATAAACACATTTGTCAGGAGAATAGTGACCATAAAACACTGAATGATCCGCCTCACAACGTTTCAGTCCAAATTTTTGCACCACCTGACTAAATTTACCAAACCAAGCTCGAGGTGATTGCTTTAAGCCATAAAGGGAACGACGCAACTTACAAACTAATCCAGACTCCCCCTGAGCAACAAATCCAGGAGGTTGCTCCATGTATATCTCCTCTTCCAGATCACCATGAAGGAAGGCATTTTTAATGTCTAACTGATAAAGAGGCCAATGACGAATGGCAGCCATAGCAAGAAAAATACGAACGGTACTGGTTTTAGCCACAGGAGAAAAAGTATCACAATAGTCTTGGCCATAAACTTGAGTATAGCCCTTAGCTACCAGTCGAGCTTTAAGGCGATCAATTTTACCAGTAGGACCAACTTTAACAGTATAAATCCATCTACAACCAACAGGCTTCTTATCAGGAGGAAGAGGGACAAGATCCCAAGTGCCATTGTGTTCAAGTGCCTTCATCTCATCAACCATGGCTTGTCGCCATCCAGAATGAACAAGTGCCTCATGAATATTATTAGGAACCTTAGTCGATGATAATGAGGAAACAAAGGAGAAATATGTAGGAGACAAGTTATGATAACTCACAAAATTATAAATAGGATATGGATTGCGAGTAGAACGAATACCTTTACGAAGGGCAATGGGCCAGTTATCATCTGAATCAGTAGAAGGTGAAGATGATGAAGGATCCATGGTCTGAGGATCTGATGCAGAAGGATCTGAGTCTCGAGGATCGTCAGTGTTAGAAGTTCGAGATTGGGTTCGACGTTGATATGTGATAAGAGGTGGAGGAACAATGATATTTGGATTTTGATTTTGAGGTACAGAATCAGGAATAATTAGAGGATCACATGTTGGTAAAGGAAACATTTGTTGAACAGAGGAACGATCCTCCATAGAGGAAGAAAAAAAAGGTGTATCCTCAAAGAATGTGACATCAGCTGACATATAATATCTCTTTGTGGAGGGAGAATAACATCTATACCCTTTCTGAAGACGAGAGTATCCTAAGAAAACACACTTGATAGCTTTTGCTGAGAGCTTATCAAGACCTGGAGAAACATTATGAACAAAACACATACACCCAAATACACGTGGGGAAACATGGTATAAAGTGTCGTTGGGAAAAATGACAGAGTGAGGAATTTTATTATTAAGAGAGGAAGAAGGCATCCTATTGATAAGAAAACAGGCAGTGAGGACTGCATCACCCCAATGATGTACAGGAACATTAGTATTCAACATTAAGGAACGTGCAGTTTCAATGAGATGTCTATTCTTTCTTTCTGCAATGCCATTTTGTTGTGGAGTGTGAGGACAGGTTGACTGGTGTAAAATTCCTTGGGAAGATAAGAATGAAGAAAATGCTAGAGAGAAGTATTCCTTAGCATTATCACTTCGAAGAATTTTAATTGTCTTCCCAAATTGGTTCTTAATTTCAATAAAAAAGGACTTGAATATGGACAAAAGTTCAGATCTCTCTTTCATTAAATAAACCCAAGTACATCGAGAGAATTCATCAATAAAGGTTACAAAATAATTAAAACCAAATGAAGTAACATGACTTGGTCCCCAAATATCTGAATGAATTATTGAAAAAGGAAAATCACACTGTGTCTCAGATCTTTTAGGATAGGAAGATCTAACATGTTTTCCTAATTGACAAGATTCACAATCTAAGACTTGGATGTTTTTGAGACTTGGAACCATCATCTTCAACTTGAACAAACTTGGATGGCCTAGACGATCATGCAGAAGTTTGGGGGATGAAGTGGTAAAGCAGGAAACTGAGGAATGAGGTTTTAAGAAATAAAGTCCTTGAGACTCATGTCCTTCTCCAATCAGACGACCTGTCCCATGTTCCTGTATAACAAAAGAATTGGCCGTAAAGGTTATGGAACAATTTAAGGTACGAGTCAACTGACTCAAAGAGATTAAATTGTATGGACAATTGGGAACATATAACACAGAATTTAAACTCAGTGAAGGAGATAAGGAAACTGTTCCAATTCCCTGAGATTTCACTTTTGATCCATTGGCAACGGTAATGAGATGAGGAATTCTTGGAGAAGACAATGAAGAAAATGAAGGAATGTTACCAGAGATATGGTCTGAGGCACCTGAGTCCAGAATCCATGGATTATGACCTTCCACAGATTGAGATAAGCTGGCTGTAGGCACACTAGTCATGACAGAGGATTGGCCAGGATTAGACGGTTTTCCAGACTTGTAACGTAAAAATTCTTCATATTCTTCATTTGAAATTCTGGATTCTAGATCACCAGATTTAGACACATGAGCAACTTTGTCTGGATATCCATGTAGAACATAACATTTGTCTCGAGTATGGCCTAGTTTCTTACAATATGTGCATTGAGGAGGAGGACGTATGCTACGACCACCACGTCCTCGGTTGCTTCTGCCTCCTCCTCTTCCTTGTGGCACTCCTCTTCCTTGTGGCATTATCATAGCTGATGTTCCAATAACATCGATTGAATTCTCATCTTTCACCAATGGAGGTACTCGAAGAAGTCGAGTAACCAAACCATCCATTGAAGGGATTTGATCACCAGCTAAAACTTGATCACGTACATGATCATAATTGGAGTGTAAGCTTCTCAGAATTAGGACCATGTAAAACTTGTCAAGCTTTTTATTGATCCCTTCTAATGAATCAGCTACAAAGAAGTTCTTTAATTCTTCTACAGCAGCCCGAGCCTTTGCTATATGAGAAACCATGTCATGGTTGACTTGTTTTAGAGAAGCTACTCTTTGGGTTGCATCAAAAAGACGCTGTACATCATTAGCAAAAATATCTTCTGCCCTTTTCCAGAATGATGAACATGTTTTATAGGGTCTCAAGATATCTAAAACCTCTTGCTCCACTGACTGCCATAAAATTGCGCATAACTGAAAATCCAATTTTTGCCATTGAGATTTTTCTTCATCTGGAACCATAGAGATATCTTGTTCTAGATGATCATGGTGTCCTTGACCACGAAACCATAATTCCACTGCCGAAGACCAAGATAAATAATTTTTCCAGTTGAGTTTTGCAGATGTGATGATAGGAGTTGCAGATAGAGAGGAATTAATTGCAGTAGATGCCATTACAGATCGGAAAATGAACCAGACTTGGAGAGATATTCAACTATTGGGAGAGAGAAAACCCTAGGTATCAATTACACCCACTGAAACAGGGAAGTAAGGTCAGATATAGACTCAGGAGAGTGAGGCGAGCGGAACCCTAGATGCGCGGTGAAATTCCGACCAGCGTAGGGCGGCGCGTGAACAGTACGCGCGCGAGATCTGGCGGGCTGCGGCGGCGCGTGACGGCGCGTGAGGGAGATGCAGGGACGGCGACCACGGCGACGGCGACGGCGACGGCGGCGGAGGCGGCGGCGACGGCTGGTGGTTGATGGCATCTACAGAAGAGAGCCCCAGTGCTTGGCTCTTGATACCATTTTGGAGAATTAAGAGAAAGAAACTCTCTTTTTCATATTATTATCTTCACACTAAACACATACTTATACAATAATGAAAAACAGTAATCAACAATAAACAGTAAACAGTAGGCTCCTACAGAGCCTATATCTAAAAACATATTACATTTCAACAGAAGTTAACTTTGTGATTACTAAAAATCTGTTAGTGCTTCAGTTTTGTTTGACATTGCAGTGAAATATGTTTGATACTGGATATTACGTAATGGTTTAGGTATATGCTTCATTGAAAAGCTTTTTATGATCAGGGAATGTTCCCTGTCTTTTCATATTTTGTTCTAACACCGGCTTCTGGTTGTTGCAAAGGAACGCACTTAATTTGGAAGATTTAACTGGCATCCTAGGGCCCAACTAAAATACCATACGCTATATTTTATCCATTGAAAAATTTGTACAGTTGAAGTGAACTTCTGCTGCATTGGCATATGTGTTGGTGGTCATTTTCCCTTTAATGATGTGTCGAGTTTCACTGCACTTGTTTTGTAGGCTCTTGATCGTGCCAAACCAGACGTTGAGAATTCAAAGAAAACTTCATTCAATAGATCGTTCAAACGGCTGGTTAGTTGTACATTTTTGTGATGGTTTTTAACTAAATTTTCTTTTATTTGTGTTTTATAATTAAACTTATGTCTGAAATTTTTTACTGGCTTATAGGGTCTTAAAGATTCAAGTACCAACTCAGTTTCGTAAAGGAGAAGTTTGGTGAGGAAGATGTTTGGCTTCTGCCCTCTATTGGACTATACAATCGCCAACCAAGGAATCAATTTTGCATGTTTGCAGAATGTTCCAGATGCTTACAACTCGAAGATTGATTCTCCTTCTGAACCCTTCACGCTCAGTATTCAAGGGCTTGCTGGTCTATTTCTGCACATTGCTCCAGGAGCTTGTAATTTATTCATGGAAAAGAATAGGATACAAATACAAGAGAAACGACCAAACAAATTAGTTATTAAAATGTATAATTGTTTATCATCTTAATGCGCTGTACTATATATCTGTATTTGGGGACACGCATCAAAATATCTTTCTTTTTGAGGCATTCATCAAATTTTCCTTTCACTGTAAAGTATCTATGATTTGTTGATACAAGTTTAAAGATGTGAATGAGGTGATCTGGATAAACTATTTTAACGTATAAAGAGTTTTGAATAAGATCGTGCATACCCGTAAGTTCCTCAATCTCTAGGGAATCTGTCACTGTTTTCAGAACTATTTATCGTAGTTGATTTGAGCAGAAAAGACTATGAAATCAGCACCTTAAGCTTATTCCGTGTTAACGAGTCATCTGAATTTGTTATTCCCACTTCAAATGTTTTCTTGATTATCCCGGCAAACCTATTGCTACAAGTGAGAGATATAAAATGTTCACCATCACAAGATGGGATTATAAGTTTTGTAAAAATTAGAAAGTCTGTCTTTAATGCTTATCATCTCTTTTGAAATTGAACATCCCAAAAGTTCATTTTGTTTTTACACTCTTTGGTGTTTATGATGGTTACATGACATAAGACAATACCAAAATCAACACAAATAAACATAGAAAGAGATATAACGATGATTCAAAGTATTTATAACAAAATCAAGAAGTAATAGATAAGACGAACAAATCTCTTCAATGTTCATGATGATACAAGAAGTTAAAAACTCAAAAATTATGATTATAGCTTATAATTCACTCCTATAATACTTGAGTCATTTTGAGTCATTGTAATTTTCTTTTAAAGTTTTGAAGTTTGTTGGTGAACATGGTTTTGTAGATTGGAAAATTTCCTGGCTGAACGAGTAGTTGTTGGGTGACAAGTATGTTGTTGGACGACGAGTTCCTTATATTTTTCTGTTTTTGAATTTCAAGTTATTTTGCAGCTTGATGTATTTGAGCCTTTTTTTTTTATAGTTCTTAGGTGTTTAATATTGACAAAAAGAAGAAGATGAATAACTTGTTTCACTAAATATAATATTTTTTTGATGATGATGAATCATAGAGAATTGTTCTACGACTTAAAAGAATACTTAGAGTCAAGAAATACATTGAAATTTTAAGAATTTAGTTTTTAAAGTCTTGTAATTTGTGTATTTTATTTAAATTTTTAAATTAATAGTCAAAAGGTAGAATCCAAACACCAGAGTATTCAAGGAAAGTTTTACTTTTTATAAAAATATTTGTGAATCGATTATCCTAATTAATTTCAAATTTTTCTAAAACTCTCCGGAATAATCAATTATGACTTATGGTATGATTATCACAACAATAAAATAATTTTTGAAATAGGTTTGTACAATAACCTGTTATCACTTATGACTCTTAAGTTTTCTGATCTAAAATTTAAAATAAAAGTGTGTGCGCACGCATACGTGTGTGTGTGTCTATTATATATATATATATATATATATATATATATATATATATATATATATATATATATATATATATATATATATATATATATAGGTTTAATACTTTTTTTGGTCCCTCGAAAGGGGGCAAATGTTCAATTGCGTCCTACGTTTTTTTCGAAGTTCAATGTGTTCCCGACTTATGAAAAAAATGTGCAATTAAGTCCTTTTTGGTAACGCGTTAATTTTTTAACAGTGCAGTTGCCACCCTAGACAAAAGTTAATGACGTGTACAGTTTCTCTGACTGCGTGGCAACCCTAATTCCACAACCCTAGCTTCCTTGTGCCGCCAGCACCATGGGAACCCGTAGGCCGCCGCCAGCCACCCTGCCGTCTTGCCGCAACCTCGCCATTACCCAACACCAGTGTCGCTGCCGGTAGCCACCACCGTCACCAATACAGAACGCGAACGCCAAAGTCGCGAGTCCTCCATCATCATCATCATCTTCAGCATCTTCCTCGACTTCCATCTCCACCATGAGACACTTTTCAGGTCGTCGTAGAGCTGCAAGGACCGCCATCCACCATGACCATTGCAAGAGCACTCTCTCGCACACACCTGTAGAAACCCAAATGGAGAAATCCCCAATTCCAAAAATCTTTCGAAGCCTAAATCACCGCCACAACTCTTCAATTCATCTGCTCGTGAGTTTTGCCCAACCTTGAGCTAGCCATCAGCGCCTCTACCAGACCTAAATCGCGCCATCTTCCCCTACGATAGAAACCCACCATGGCCAATGTTCATCATCTTCTTCGCACGGTAGAACCATCACGCCGCACCTCCAGATCACAACCTACACACCATGGTTTCTCCACCTTCGCAAAGCACGAGCACCTGCAAGAAAAGAAATCTAGACAAAGATTCCAGATCCAAATTGTAATTCTGATCGCTCAACCATGGTTTCTAAATCACAGCTTTAGGGAGCCTGAAACGTGAGGCGAGGTTGCGGCAAGATGGGAGGGTAGCTGACGGCGGCCTGCGGTTGCCAATGGTGTTGGCGGCACAAGGAAGCTAGGGTTTGGGAATTAGGGTTGCCACGTATTAACCTTCCCCAGACACGTTGCAAACTTCAGTCCACCCTGTTAGCTGGCCCGTTAAAAAATTAACGCCGTTACTAAAAATGACTTAATTGCACATTTTTTTCATAAATCGGGAACACATTGAACTTCGAAAAAAACGTAGGACGCAACTGAACATTTACCTCCTTTCGAGGGACCAAAAGAGGTATTAAACCTATATATATATATATATATATATATATATATATATATATATATATCAACTAACTTTTTACTTAGAGCTTTGATTATTAGAAAAACTCTTAGTGTTTGTGAAAAAGGACTTTGGAAAAACTTAGTGTGGATAGAGAAAAAACTTTCACCAAGTGTATCTTAAGTAATTGAGTGTTTTTGTTGTTAAGAAAGTTATTCATCCTTTGTCTGTCAAAGGAGGTGTTATTCATCCTTTTTGTGCCAAAGGTATGTTATTCATCCTTTGTATGTTAAAAGAAGTGTTATTCATCTCTTGTGTCTTCAAGAGAGGTATTTTCTATCTTAATCTTTATTTTTTGATTGTAAGTTGTGGTTATTTGTTAGTGATTGATTAATCCCTCTTTAGAGAGATTAACAATGGAATGTAGAGTCTTTTGATCCGAATCGGTATAAAACTAATGTAAATTTCTCTTTCCCTACATTCCTTATCTTTATTGTTATTATTTAAAAAGAATCAATTTTTGTTTTAAAATTAGTTTATAAAAAGCAAAATTTTTTAAAAGGCATAATTTTATTAAGGAAATCAATTAAAGCCTCTTAGCTTTTGTTCACACTGGAACATTCTGTTGCACGATTGTAACATTTAAGTTTATTTATATATTTCTCAAAGACAAATACAAGACACCTATGGTTGGTCAATTTATGAAATTAATCTCATTTAAGAGAAGATTTTCTTGGTACTTATTATAAAACATTTTTTTTTTATCAAAGATTAAAATTTTTGTGTCGAATCTTCCTTAACTCATGAATTTGTTAAATTATGGCATCTATTAATCTTTTTATTATTCTGCATTCCTATTTTTTATGTTTGGTATTCTCTTATTAATCTTATCTATTTTATAGAAGGACTCCAAATTCAAAAATAATTATAAATTTTTTCTAGATACGATCGTATCACTATCTATAAATAAAGTTGTTTCAAGGGTAAAAACGTTAATAAACGTAGAATCATGTGAAAATGATGAATTGGTGAGAGAAGAAAATGGAAAAGCCATCATGTAGAATATACACATGTGGTCAATGTGAGAAAAATGACGCTAATAAAGAAAGTGTACAAAAAGACTTGTAATGATATTAAAATATAACTTCTAAATAACACAAACTTTATGTAAAATTAAAAAAATAAAAAGGAGAAATAAAGTAAATACCAATTTACCCTTAATGAAAACAATTTAGGATTACATATGTTTTTAGTTTCTTAATTTTGATGTGAAATTAAAATTCATTATGTCTGAAAGTTTGATATATTTTGATCTCCAAACTTTCAAAATGAATAAATATAATTTTTTTAATTCAAAAAAAATAATAGATCCATTTATTTTTTAAAGTTTAGAAACTAAAATATATTAAAATTTTAAATAGAGACAAATTACAATTTTACATTAAATTTTAATAATTAAAAATATATTTAATCCTTTAGAAAAATAACAATATTCCAAATTTTCAAATTGCTTAATTTAAAATAAATTTAAAAAATTAATATATTCTAGATTGTATAATTTGAAATATACTTTTAAATTAAAAATAAATTCAAAATGTATTTTAGAAAAAATACATTACACATGGTATATTTCGTAATAATTTTGTGTTTTGGATTACAGAATCTAAAATATGATGAGAGTTACTCCTTCAACTATCCCAACAATTTTCTACATCTCTCCAAAAAAATATAGGTTTAAACTCTGGGATCGTGCTCATGTTTGTTGAGAAATCTCAAGTGGACTCTCATTTTTTAAATTGTCAAAATTAGATTCATATATTTGTAAAATTGAGTCAATTTTGTCCTCTCTATTAAATTTTAATAAAGTGCCTCAAAGCATGTGATCCATGTTAAAGTGTTTTATTACGTGAAATTTCTTTCAAAATTAAGAGTTTTTCACGTCACAAAAATTTATTCCGAACCCATAAATTTGTTCCTAATCAGACATAGGCAAAATGAGTGAGATTCGGGATTTGAATGACGAAATGGTACTTAGGCACATGTTGATTCTCTCGCCGGAAGACGAGGAGTTGGTGACAAAGAGAAACGAAGACTGCCCGGTAGGTTTTCCAGGAACCGGAATCACCAAGCCCGGTTGCAGAGAAAGAGGAGAAAGTTTACAAACAGGAAACTTTGGGATAAATAACAAACTTATGCTTGATCCAATTCTGGCAACTTTGGGATATCCTCATCGTGAAGTGTTTTCTCTTGACCAATTTTCATCAATGGATTCAACCACCAAAACGATATCTACTAAGGAATCCAACTTTAGCATATGGGGTTACGTAGTTATAAGGATCAATTTCATCAAAGTGGTTGTTTAAAGAGTGATAAAAGTCTTCATCAATACTTGTAGCAGTGTCTTCATATTTTGATGTTTTGTAAGTTCACAAGAGTAGTAAAATTGCTCCTGGAAAAGATAAAACATCTAAAGCTTCCTTGAAGGTCAGTTCTCTGCTACAAATTGCATAAGTGAAAACAACCACAACCATGACCTTGGAAGTTGTTTCAGCTTAAGACTTAAACTTAATCCTACTAACAACCATCTGAATCCTTCAAAGAGTTCTACCAACCACCCATTAAGTGGAAGAAGAGTGTGACTCTTCCTTAAGTTTTCCCTTAAAACCCAAATACAACAACCCCAGAGATGCATTGGTTATGGAAGAAATTAGCTGCAAGTTTGAATATCTTTCCACCTGGAACATACCCTAAAATGCTCTGAACAAATATTCCATCTTCCCTCTCCACCCTCAGACACACCCGTATCCCAAGTTCACTATGCCCACTTCCTGGACTTCTTGAAGGCCCATTAGGCCCTGCCGTTCACCCCCGACATCCTCCTCCACTTCCTAAAATCGAAGCTCCACCACCCTTCCTTCTCTCAACACCGACAAGCTCCGTGGCGAGATGCTCGACCTCCAGCACGCCGCCGCCTTCCTCTACCGCACCAAGATCCACGCCTCCACTAACTCTTCTATCACTGCCGGCTCCGATCTCTGAATCGTTACTGTCAGCGCCCACTAAATCGCCGGTGAGTCCCGCCTCAATCTGCTCCAGCGGAACCTTTCCCTCTTCCGCAACATCATACTTCCACTTGTTCTCCACTTGTTCGTCACTTCCTCGAGACCACTCTTCTAACTCAAAGCCTTTCCAGAAAACAAAATCCCCAAATTTTAACACAAATCAATTCCACATAATCAAACGTCAAAATATTACGCGTAGAACACATCACCATCTATTAACACCGTTTGTCAAAACTTAATAGAGAAAATAAAATTGACTTAATTTTACAGATATATAGATCCAATTTTCACAATTTAAAAAAGAAGATGCACTTGAGATTCTCCATGAGAACGATCCATGGTTGAAACAAAAAATTTAATTACAAAACTATCCATTTTACTTTAAACTTTTACTTTTTTACCTTTTTATCAAAATCTTAATGCTGTGTTCGTATGCGTGGATAGTACTATTCATGGTGAATTGTGAAGACTGATTTGTGAAGAAACTGACGTTCAGTTGGGACGATTTGCGCGGACGGAAAAGTGAGGATTTGCGAGATTCATACTTTATCACCATCCCGCTAATTTGAGAAGATTTGCGATGATTTTGAATAAAAAGACCGTTTTGCCCTGAACGAATTGGAAATTTCCAGCAAAGTATTCAGCCAGGTTACAATAAAATATGCATATCATGAAAACGTTATTCCCATGCATAGTAAACAGAATATAAAAAATTGGTGTGATTGTTTCAGGTTGAAGTTGGTCATGGTGATGAAGAAGAAGACAGTGGTGAATCGCCGACGAAGGACGTGGTTGACGACGAAGACGGAGTCCAAAAGCGGGATCTGTATTCGGTTACAAACATCGTAACCGGTTACACGTTTTCGAAGATTTGCATGCCCTGATGTAATCGGTTACACGTGAACGTAACCGGTTACATCTTCCTGTTATGGTCGACGAAATCATGCAGAAACCAGTTCCAATGGTGCATTGTCGTCGTCATTACTGAGGCTGTGAATGGGTCCAGCGTGAAAGGGAGGATGGAGAAGAGAGAGATTTGTGAAATGTTTGTTTGTTGGAGGACATGTGGTGGTGGTGGCCACGGACGACTGCAAATCTAAGTAGAGGTTGATGGAGATGGAGAGGGAGGTGGAGAGGAGGAGGAAGACGTTTCTGTGTAGGGTAAAGGAAAACTCTGTCCATCATCATGAACTGTGTGCTTCGCCAGAAAACGAATCCATGAAGCCCTACATGCAGCAGCAGCCCCACGACGTCGTGGGCGTCGGCGGAGGACCAAGAACGTTGTTGAAGATGAAGATAATGGATCCGCGGGTTTGAGAAGATGATGAACAATGCTAAAGTGGTAGGCGTAATCGGTTACAGGCATTCGTTATGCGGTTACAATGGTGTGAAGGATTATGTGCACTTGTGTAATCGGTTACGTGGAAGTGGTAACCGGTTACATACTATCCTGAAAAGTGTTATTTTGGTTACGGAGAGGGGTATTGGGTTGAAACGTGAAGAGGTGGCTGGAAGACCCCTGGTTCTGGAAGGCACATGAGTTTGAACGCTATGTTGAATGTGCGATCGCTACTACACTACGTAGGTACCTGTGCAAGCTCAACAATAGGTTGAGGGAGTTGAACGAGGAGGAGATTGCACTTGCTCTGTTGGCCGTTCGTGGGATAGGTACAATGGGTGCTGCAGCAGAGCTCATAATCAACACTAGAATATAAATAAACTTTTTCTCTGTTCTCGGGCCACCCTCCCCTTTTAGGACGACTTGTACATTAGTTAACTTTCATGTTTATAACGTTGTGCAGTCTTTTGGATTAACAGTTTTGTTTGGAATGTACCACGTATTAGAATGGAAAATTTTGTATCTATAACCTTCATCTAAGCAGATATGATTTAACCACATCCATTTTCATTTGGCATTCGTGTCAACCTATTGCTTTTTGAACCATACAACTAATATTCACATGAAAAGGTGGTAAATTCATCCAAAAAATCTAAATACTAGTTAATGCATTTTAAAAATACATTATTTTAATTTCACGTTAGAATTGAAAATTAGGAATATGCTTGGGTTTTAAATTCAAACATTATGAAGTATTTTATTTTTTTACCATTAAAAAATGTTAAAACCTTGTATAACTTGTTATTTTAGGTTTTAGTATTATTAAACTTTGATACTGTATTTCTCTACTGTTTTTTTATATAAATTATTCATAATTTTTTTCACTTTATAAATATTTTTACAATTAAATATAACATTACAAAATAACATTTTATAATACTTTTATAAGTAGGGGCAATTTTGTAATCTTCATTTTCTACCAATTAAACTAATTTTTAAATTCCATCACATCAATCAAATCCTACACTAATTCTCATAAATTTTACTTCCAAATCCACTCTCAATTACCCACAAATCCACTCAAAAAAACAATTAAAAAATTACCCTCAAATCCACTCAAATCCATTCAAATCATCTCCCACAAATTCCCTCAAAAGAACACACCCTAAATGCCTACCTTATTTTCACTTAAAGTGGCACAACCCCACCTCCCCAAACTCTCACTTTCAAACTTTTCTCCTTCTCTAGATCCCTTCCAAACCCCTTTTCTCCTCCAAATCCGTTTCTTCACAACCCTTTTTCTCCATAGCAGTTTCCATTTCATTCGTTCTTTTTTCTTCATTTTGGTCTCCTGGTTATGTGATGATGGTGTCTCGTGTGTGCGTCTACTGTGTACATTTTTTTTGGTCCACAAGAAAGGTTGGTCATGATAGATATTTCATTTTAATTTTAATGTATTGGAATATGTTGTGTGATGTATATTTGGTCGCTGCCTGTGTGTTTTTTGTGTGTGTAGAGGAAGAAGATAACCGATCAGGCCTCAATGGATGTAGCATATCCATTTGGCCTAACGGATGTCAATATCCATTTACAGATATTGACATCCATTTAAGACTCTAATGAATACCCACATCCGTAGACTTATAAATTCAGAAAACTTGTGAAGAACACGGACCGCCTTCAACGACCAGGCGAAGCACTCCCACCCCTGCACCTTCATTTTCTTGCACTACTCCAAAGCTTTTTTGCTACTGCCTCTAATCACCAGAGAACATTTTTGCACCGCAATGAATCAATGCTATATCCAACCAAACACACCACAATATCCCCATGCTACACCACCACAATTTCAGCAAACAAAAATTAGAGGGAGAAAAACATCCAAAGGAATTTCATTCAACGGAATCAGTGGACTGTTGTGGAGGTGTATTCATACAGTGGTGGAACCATTAACGAAAGGGATTGGTTGTTAAGTTAAAAAAGTAAAAAATAAAAATGAAATATTATTGAAGACAAAAAGGGAATGGAGAGATGAAGGGAGTAATGTGTGGTGGTGGAAGGAACAACCCTCGTAATATTTTTTAAAGTCCATGCTGCAAGCACAAATGGATCCCGACCCTCTTTTCTTCCATTAAACCCATCAATTTCCTCCATTTGACTCTATCGTTTTCTTCCATTCAACCCCATCCTTTTCATCCGTTCAAACCCATCCATTTCCTCTGCCTTAAGGGTACAGCTGGAACTTTAAAAATTATGGGGTGAGGAAGAAAACATGGAGGTGAAGGAAGCAGTGTCCATTGTATCTTCCTTGCCTTTATAAATTTGGACGTTTCACCCTGCACTTCAGTTTCACCATACATCTACAAATTTTTTTAAAATACCTGTAATGTCCTCATTAAGATATGATTAAGTTTTAATAAAAAAAACATTTTTTATTCATTTTGAAATGGACTTTAACAATATATTTTTCACACTCAGAAATTGACAATTGCCTCATGCCCCCATCAAATTTCTTCATGCACCTCAAAATACAAGAAAAATACTCAAAAACCCTTTAGCATTGCTATCATTGTTACATAGAAAAAAGAAGAGAGAAAGTGTTAAAAGAACTCATTTCAAAAAAGAAAAAAATTTAGAAAACATTTCATATGTTTAGAAAACTTTTTTTTTTCTCAAAACACATTTCATGTCGGAATATTTCGAAAAATTTATCCCAAAATATACTATATCCATTTCAGAAAGTTTGTGCTGAAAACATGTTTGGAAAACATATTTTGGAATGTATTTTTGACATTCAGAAATTTTAGAATGGAAAATGACCATACAAAAATTGGGATGGAGGAAAAAACATCTTAACTCCCCATTCAAATTAATGGAGTTTTTTCAAATATTAAAGAGTTTAGGTTAATAATTTGGTCCCTGCACTAGGTTAACTTTTACATTTTTTTCTAAACCGATTCCTCTACACTTTAAATCCATCTTCCCACAAACTTCTACGACGTTGTAGTAATCCTTTGTCAACAGTAATACAAAAAAGACTATATAGCCTTTATTTTTTTTTATTAAATAAACTCTTTCACGATGTTATTTTTTTCATAAATTAAATTTAGTAAAGTTAAAAATATACTACTAAATTAAAATTAAACGAAACCAAAAAAAAAAAAATCTTTATGGTCATTTTGAACATCTTGATATCCTTTGAACTTCCACTACCAACTCCCCGTGAACATATTAAATGTGTTGAATTTTTGGGTGGAGTAGAAATCCGACAGATAGAGTTTTAACTCGTTTTCTAGATGCCACGTCACATCATATTGGAATTCAAACATATATCTTCCTCAATCCAACAAAATAATCCTTTCCAATATTTAGCACAACATTTTTTCATATCTTTTGTCTTTTACTGAAATACTATCCCACCAATTTAGTCCATCAAAATAATAATAAAAATTATCAATTTTTTAAAATAGACTAAAAATAGATATTTTTTTAACCCAATCGAGAGATAAATTAAATACTCGAATATTAAGCCTTAAAAAAATTATACAACATAATATTAAAACACAATTCGTGTCAAACAGTTTCTTAATATTAATTTGATAAAATAAAATAGTCTCAAAATTAAAGAATATAACGTAATTGTCGCATTTATTACATAAACTAAATCAAAATTTACCTTCCATGGTTGTCACTAATTTACATATTCAAAAATAAAAATGGTCATTGAGAAAAAAAAATAAAAATCATGAGCTTTCACTCTGCAATCTGATCATCCACTGTCTGCTGCTATTCCGACTCACTGTCCAAGTTTTCCATTCCTTTCAAGCCTCTGCGTTTTTGCTGCATATCCAACATGATAGATCATATAATGCACCAATCTCAATAAACCAAGATATATCCAACATCATAAGATCATATTTTTAAAATTTAGTCTCTCGATTTATCAAACACCAACAGTTTCATTCTTATGGTTGAAATTCCATAAACTAAAACAAAATTGTTGGATACCTTCTTTATGGATTTCTTCTCCCTAACCTCATATCTGCTCTTTGTCAGTTCTGATAGCCACATCCCAGGGAAACAACACTGTAAACCAATTATCATATCACAAGAAATCAATTTTTCTTTTGTTCTGCTCTATGAATTAGACAAGCATAGAACTGAGGTGAAGAAAAAGAAACCAATTATGTATATATTTTTCTTAAATTTTGTTTCAGTTTTTTCAAATTAAAGTGTTTCTTGGTATACCTGCAGAATCCTGTCAACATTCTTTGCTCTCTTCTTTGGTCTTTGAGGGATTTTTGTCCCTTTCATAGCAAGAAAGTCATCTTCTTTCTCCTTTCTTGAGAGAGCTATGTATATCCTTGGCCACTGAATCACCTCAACACTGACCTTGTTTCCATTGGCAGCAAGGGATGAGGAAGCAGGAGTAATGGCAACACCAGCTTCCTGTTCAGACTGCACTGAGGCTGAATCTCCTTGACTATTATTCATTCTCTCAGAGGCTTGTTGTGTTGTTGAAAATGCACTTGGCTTTTGGAACTTTACTGATCCAGAAGAAGGTACCCTTCTGCTACTTCTTTCCATGCCAGAAGAAGAAAGTTTTGGTGCTGCAGATCTAGAGACAACTGGGTTACTCCCCTGACTGTTTCTTGAAGGTGACTCACTTCCACCCAAAGAGGGATCTTCCAAATTCCTTCTCCAGACAGAAAAAAAAAAAACTCTTTTTTTAGCAGGAAACTTGACTATCTAGTTTGAAATTGAAGCAGCAGAAGTAATCAAGTTCTTCAAAAGTTTAGATCCACTGTAATGTAGATTCAGAAACCAAAACAAATAGGTGGAAGTTGAGCACTGTTTTAAGAAAGTCACCTTGTTGGGAAAACAGTATAAGTAAGGTGTTGTGTTAATAAGAAAAGGAATGACATAAAAAAGCAGAAATTTTGCCTGGATATGAATGTTATATCTAATCTCAGTTGGTAACATGGATGTTCAATGTCAGAGATAAAAGGGAAACAAAGTACAGTCCAAGGGACAATAAGGGATCCAAGAAAGTTTCAAAGAATTAGGTCATTTTTGGAATGACAAAAATGGGGAGAGGGAAATAGTCCACTTTGGCACTTTCAACAAGGTTGAGATCAGACAAGTTTGATCCAAACTCAAATGCCATTGAATCAAAACAAAAAAACAGTGATACTAAGAAAGATAGATAAGTAGGCACAAACACAAACACGTGTGGTTTTACAAGACATGATTAATTATGACAGAAGGTAATATGTTGAACCTATTTAAGAATGTAAATAGAGAATGAGAGTGATGATACCTAGGGCTGTGCTTTCTACCTCTGCCGCTGGAGGCAGTAGAAGAAACAAGTGGTGGTGGCGGCGGCGGCATGGAGAAGTTGGGAGGAACAGAGTGAGAGATTCTTCTGATGTTGGTGTGAACAGAAGATGATGAGTCTTCAATGGCAGCCCTGGAGAGCCTTGATCTCTTTCTGTGACCCCACTTCAGAAGCACATCACCACCACTTGGACTAGTGCTCGTGCTCATGCTGTGACTGCTCTCTGCTGTTGTCTGAACAGAATCAAAAGGGGACATGTTGGGCTTGTCCTTCTGTTATATATACATATATTATGATCTTGGTCTTGAGATGATGATATGAATCTGAAACCTTTGTTTTGAAAACCACCTCAACAAGGAGATGCAGAAGATGCTGCTGCTTCTGTTGCTATTGCTATTTCAACTTTGCATTTGTATTATTATTATTATTATTCTTGCATGTGATACCCACCATGTTCCCTTTCCTTCTATTTCCATTCCTTTAAGGGAAACATTTCAAAGAATAAAAAGTAAAAATCTGTATAAGAAAAACAACATCTTTACTTAGTCAGTTCTTCTGGAGAATAATTTAGTCAAGTTGTTGTGACATCCCAAAAATACAGCATAAATCATAAAATCAGAAAATCACATTTAATAATATTTCAATACAGTTTTCCAACTAAAAATAAAATAACGCTCAAGGACGAACGTCTTTGAGTACAGTCTTACAATAATAACAAAACAGACGCGCAAAGCCGCACGTCTTCAGAGTTACAAATGAAAAAAAAAGCCGAACGTACACGAAACTTGACCGAACGGTTTACACAGCACAAATACCGAACGTTCTATCAGAATAAAATAACAAGACAAGATGGTCGAACGACCACTCTAATACTGGCTACATAACTGGCCGAGCGCCTCACTGCTCGGTCTTCACTTCGACATCAACCAGGTTCTCTTCATTCAGCGCCTCTTCCAAACGCTCGTCTCCCTCTGCTCACATCTTCAGCGCCTCTTCCAAACGCAAAGCCGCACGTCTTCAGAGTTACAAATGAAAAAAAAAGCCGAACGTACACGAAACTTGACCGAACGGTTTACACAGCACAAATACCGAACGGTCTATCGGAATAAAATAACAAGACAAGATGGTCGAACGACCACTCTAATACTGGCTACATAACTGGCCGAGCGCCTCACTGCTCGGTCTTCACTTCGACATCAACCAGGTTCTCTTCATTCAGCGCCTCTTCCAAACGCTCGTCTCCCTCTGCTCACATCCACACGGATGATCATTGCAATGACAAGACGAACGTACAAAGACAATAGACAACACAAGGAAACGAAAGGGTAAGCTTACTTAATTTAACTCATGCATTAGTCATACAATTCATTACATAATTCATCACACATCAAGGCATTATAACACATGCACAAAATAAAACTCGACACGACTGACTGTCCGGACTGTATGAAATCTGCGTAGTTACAGGCGTTCGTGCACCCGGGTGGTGTGGTAACTGACATTCTCATCAGCTGCCACCCTAGGTTAGTACGTCCGTCCAAAGTACCTCTAAAGACGACGACCTCCTGCCATTCCCACGCATGACGTGCGCCTCTACTTGAGGACGATCACTCACGGAATATCAGGATTGAACAGCCAGCATTAACTTCCCACAGTCATACTTTACAAGTTCTCATAATCATCCAAGAGTCATTCCTCCCCGGAACGCTCGTTCAATATTCATACTTTCATTTCATTTCATATATTGTACATCATTCACTAATCCTCATTCATTATTCATCATTCAGTAATCATTTTCATCATTAATAGAGAATCCAATCAAAAACGAACGTTCTGTCCCCAATAAAACCGAGGACGAACGCTGTGAGCGAGACCAAAGGACGCTCGTTCGAATCAGAGTACGAACGGCTGAATTTCAATGACGTTCGCTGGCTGAATAATATACTGTTAATAGGTCGAACGTTTAAAAAAGTACACTGTTCATCTGGACGAACGCGAATGGCTATTTGGACGAACGTTATTTACCTTGAGAAGCAGTTAAATGAACGGACGCTCGTGAATTTTAAATCAATAACCGAACGTGGCAAATCTGAAGTTGGACATACGCTTTTTCAATAAATCCGAACACCATTTTGAGCGAGCGCTCAGTGTAAGACCGAGCCTCATTTTTAGGTCGAACGCTCCTTTCAAAACCGAGCACCATTAGGACGAGCGTTCAGTATAAACCGAACACTCTTAGGACGAACGCTCAATCAAAACCGAGACCATTGGGACGAGCGTTCAGTATAAACCGAACACCCTTTAGGACGAACGCTCAGCTTAAACAGATCACATTTGGACGAACGCTCAATTCAAAACCGAGCGCCATTTTGGACGAACGCTCAATTCGGAGCACTTCTGGACGAACGCTCAGTTCAAAACCGAGCGCCATTTTGGATGAACGCTCAATTCGGAGCACTTCTGGACGAACGCTCAGTTCAAAATCGAGCGCCATTTTGGACGAACGCTAAAGGTGAGCACCAATTAAAGCGAGCGTTCGGTATAAGACCGAACACCATCTTGAGCGAGCGTTCGGTATCAGGCCGAACACCAATTAGGACGAGCGCTCATCATAAAAACCGAGCACCCTAAAGGACGAACGCTCAATCAGAGTATTTTGACACGAGGACGCTCGTCCTCCACTAGATTACTATTTAAATGAGAGAATCAACATTTCACTGTTACTTACTGGAAAACCGAACGGTCAATGACCATGCAGTAGGAACGTACATATTTATGGGAAATTCTCTTACAATCCATTCTCATTCCAGTTCATATCATCATTAACTTTCACATTTCATACGACTTATATCACGTAAATTCATATATTTCATTTCACCAAATTAACGAACGTTCAAGCATCTCAAGCATATTAACATCATGCATTATATTCATCCAGCAAATAACGATCGTTCAAACATTTCATACGTATCATACATCATGCATTAATTTCATGCAGTAAATTAACGAACGTTCATACTAGGCACACCACATGAATTAAATCAAATAAGCTTCCCTTACCTGGAAATGACGCACGTTCACAGACGCACACAATTTCTCCTTTCCACTACAAATCCCCCGCTCGTCAACGCTCGCTAAATCAAGCTACAATGAACGAACCCAACCGCCAAATCAGAATTACGCTACACTAAGAAAGGACGAACGCACAACTCAGAATTGAGTTTGCATACGCGGAAAACGAACGTCCAAAGAGTGGGAAAGGCCTTACCAGCTCAGTCTGAAACGAACGACTTTTCTGGAAGCCTTGGATGACGTTCGTCCTTCCGCTGCCGGATCCCAGAATTGGAGGAGATGAAACGGTGGTTCCTTAGAGAGAAGGTGCAGAGAACGTAGAGAGAAGCAAGAGAGAATTCAGAAACGAAAATGGTGGAGCGTGTGGAGGGTGGAGGATTTATCAGATCGTTTTCCACCTCGCTAGCGCACGTCCGTACACTGCCAGTGCACTTCCACTAACGCACGTTCCCACTGCCAGCGTACGTTCCCACTACGCTTTTTGACTAAATTTCACGCGTCCGTTAGCGTGTGTCAGACGCTGCTGACTTTACGTGCGTCGCTGAGGTGGCGCGCTCGCAGGCTGCCACGTTTTTTTTTTTTTTTTTTTTGTTTTTTTTGAGGCCTGACATTCCTCCCAACTACAAAAATTTTCGTCCTCGAAAATTAAGACGTACTCTCAAACAGTTGGGGATACAAATCCTTCATGGCATCTTCCACTTCCCATGTAGAGTTGCCCGTCTTTTCATCCCAGACGACCTTCACCAATCTGACTGCTTTCCTCTTGTAGTATTTGGTGTTGCTATCTTCAATGCGTACCGGCTGCATCTCCAACGTACGATCTTGACGAAGACGAATATCTTCTAACTCTAATATGTGAGAAGGGTTGGATACGTACTTTCGAAGTTGAGAAACGTGGAAGACTGGATGCAAGTTTGATAACTGAGGCGGCAAAGATAACTCGTACGCAACTGGCCCGATCTTCCTCAAGATCTGATAAGGTCCGATGAATTTGGGAGACAACTTCTTGGGTCGAATGACTCTCCCAACTCCCGTAGTCGGATGCAGTCTAAGGAAAACATGATCTCCTGCATCGAACTCCAAGGGTCTTCTCCTCTTGTCAGCGTAGGATTTCTGTCGACTCCTGGACGTCTTCAACCTTTCTTGAATCAACTTCACCTTCTCAGTCGTCTGCTGAATGAGTTCTGGTCCTGTTAACACTTTTTCCCCTTCCTGAAACCAACACAAAGGCGTTTGACACTTTCTCCCGTACAGAGCTTCAAAAGGAGCCATTCCAATGCTGGCTTGAAAACTATTGTTGTAGGTGAACTCTACCAAAGGTAAGACTTCATCCCAAACGCCCATGTGATCTAGAACACACGTCCTCAACAAGTCTTCAAGCGTCTGGATAGTCCTTTCGGACTGACCGTCCGTCTGAGGATGATAAGCCGAACTCATATGGAGTTTGCTACCGAGCTCGCTTTGCAACGACTGCCAAAATCGAGAGGTAAACCTTGTGTCTCAGTTTGAAACAATGCTAGACGGAACTCCATGTAGACGAACGATTTCCTTGATGTAAAGCTTAGCAAGGTTCGTCATTGACATCTTCAGGTTGACCGCTAGAAAGTGAGCACTCTTCGTCAGACGATCCACTATTACCCATATGGAATCATGATTCCTGACAGTTCGAGGTAAGTGGGTCACGAAGTCCATCGCAATGCCGTCCCACTTCCATTCCGGAATCTCTAACTGCTGAAGTAGACCGCCTGGCCTCTGATGTTCAGCCTTGGCTCGTTGACACGTTAAACACGATGCCACAAAACGTGCGACATCACTCTTCATTCCCGGCCACCAGAAAGATTTCCTGAGGTCTTGATACATCTTAGTCATACCAGGGTGTATGCTAAGACGACTGTGGTGTCCTTCCTCAAGAATCATCCTTTTCAACTCACCATCATTCGGAATGCACGTCCTACCCATGTATCGTAGACAACCGTCTGTTCCCGTGTTGAACTCCTTGGCCTGATCTGTACCGAGTGCGTTCAAGATCTTCACCAACTCTTCGTCTTCTCGCTGCTTCATTCTGATCCGGTCAAATACGTCACTGGAGATTCTAAGAGTACAACATTTAATAACATTCGGTTCCAAGTCGAACTGTAACCTTAGATCTCTAAAACTTTCTACCAAACTCAATTCTCGGATCATCATGGAGGAGACGTGAACTACCTTTCTGCTTAAAGCGTCTGCTACAACATTTGCTTTTCCCGGATGGTAAAGTAGTTCAAAGTCATAGTCCTTCAAGAGCTCCAGCCAACGTCTCTGTCTCATATTCAACTCCTTTTGATCAAAAAGGTACTTGAGACTCTTATGATCACTGAACACTTGGAAAGTTGATCCATACAAGTAGTGCCTCCAAATCTTCAAAGCAAAGACGACCGCTGCTAATTCCAGATCGTGAGTTGGGTAGTTCCTCTCGTGAACCTTCAGTTGCCGAGAAGCGTAAGCAATCACCCTCTTTTCTTGCATGAGTACACAGCCTAAACCCTGATGAGACGCATCACAATATACCACGAAGGGTTTAGCCGTGTCAGGTATGACCAGTACTGGGCGCTTGTTAACTTATTCTTCAATTCTTGGAAATTTCTTTCACACCGATCGGTCCAAGCGAACGGTTGATCCTTTCTGGTCAGCTGAGTAAGCGGAGCTACTATTTTGGAAAATCCTTCAATGAACCGTCTATAGTATCCCGCGAGTCCCACAAAACTACGAACCTCGGTAACTGAGCGTGGACTCTCCCATTCCAGTACTGCTCTTACTTTAGCCGGATCTACTGAGATTCCTTCAGCTGAAACCACATGTCCCAAGAATGGTACTTCCTTCATCCAGAATTCACATTTAGAGAATTTGGCATATAACTCCTTTTCTCTTAGCACGCCTAGAACGATCCTCAAGTGATCTTCATGCTCTTCATAGCTTTTGGAATAGACAAGAATGTCATCAATGAAGACGACTACGAACTTGTCTAGATACGGTCTGAAGATACGATTCATGTAGTCCATAAATATTGCTGGGGCGTTTGTCACACCGAACGACATTACTACATACTCGTAGTGTCCGTATCGAGATCGGAAGGCTGTCTTCTGGATGTCTTCTTCCTTCACCCGAATCTGATGATATCCCGACCGTAAATCAATCTTTGAAAATATGACCGCGCCATGTAATTGATCTAGCAGGTCGTCTATCCGAGGCAAAGGGTACTTGTTCTTGATAGTCAGTTTGTTTAACTGCCTATAATCAATGCAGAGACGAGAGCTACCATCCTTCTTCTTCACTAAGAGTACCGGCGCTCCCCAAGGTGATGCGCTAGGTCTGATAAACTGCTTATCCATTAACTCTTCAATCTGTTCCTTGAGTTCAGCTAACTCTGCTGGCGACATCCGATAAGGTGCAATAGAGATAGGTCCAGCATTCAACACTAAGTCGATAGTAAATTCCACCTCGCGTGGAGGAGGTAATCCAGGCACTTCATCAGGAAATACATCAGGGAATTCATCCACGACTGATCGTCCTCCATTCGATTTACTAGACGGTCGCTCATGATTCAAATCTTCAATTCGTTCGTCTGAATGCGTCATGATCAGAAAACAACTGGCACCATCCCCGATGTCTTCTTTCAATTGACCGAGCGTCACAGATAGATCCACTTCATACTCATCTGGAAACACCAATTCCTTTGCACCGCAATCTATGAGAATGCGATTGGCAGCCAGCCAATCCATTCCTAAGATTACTTCTAAATCTTTCAAGGGTAGACAGATGAGATTCACTTTATAATTTCGCCCCTCAACCTCTATAGGACACTTAACACATACAGTAGACGTCCTAACCTCACCAGCCGCTGGGGTTGATACTACCAAGTCGAACTACATCTCGCGTTCGGCTAATCCCAATTTCTCAACACACGCCTTCGAAATGAAGGAGTGTGTTGCCCCCGAATCATACAACACACAAACAGGCATTCCAAACAACAGACAAGTACTGGTGATGAGCGTACCTGAGCTGGCAGCTTCGGCGCCCGTGATCGCATACACTCGACCAACAACTTGTGCTCGTCCACCCCGATCCTGTTGCATCCTTCCGGAATTTGGCGGCCTCATTGCCGCTCGTCCGCCCATTCTACACTCACGTTCTATATGACCATTTCTTCCACAACGAGTGCAGGACTTCACTCCCAATAACTGAGGGCAAGACGACCGGTAGTGTGGTCCTCCGCATTGGAAACACTTGACTGATCCGTGCTGTCCAGACTGTCCACCAACAACCATAGCCTGGGAATTAGATGGTTGTGCTGGGCGAGCATATGGCAACCTGTTCCGATTCAGATTAGGCCTGGACATGATTGGCCCTCTAGTTGGTTGTTGCTGTTTCTTCAGTCGTTCTACTTCAGCCACATTTTTCTCTAACACTTTTGCTCTCTCAACCATGGCAGGAAAAGACTTAATGCAAAGGCTGGAGATTAGTACCTTCAGATCGCTTCTTAGCCCATTCTCGAATTTCCTACACTGCCACACTTCACTGGTCGCCAGGGTATGAAAACGAACCAGATGTTTGAACCTGTTGGTGTACTCAGAAACAGACATATTACCTTGCACCAATTGGAGAAATTCCACTTCTTTGCCGAAACGAACACTATCCGGGAAATACTCCTCATAAAACTTTTCCTTGAAGACTTTCCAGGAAATAGGGCTGTGAGATTCCGTTAGCAACATCTTCGCAGTCGACCACCAATGACTGGCCTCTCCAGTCAATAAATATTCAGTGAATGCCAGTCTTCGATCGTTTGGACAATCCTTGGCATCATAGATCTGTTCCATGTCCCGTATCCACTGATCAGCTCCGTCAGGAAGGCATTTCCCATCAAACTTTGCAGGGCGGTGCTGCAAAAAGCTCTCCAAAGTCCACTCAGCCTGATGAGTAGCATTCGAAGCAGATGCCCCCGGCGTACCCCTAGAAGCTGCAAGAATATCCATCAGCTGCCTCTGAGTCATTTCAGAATTGGCGCGAGCAGCTTCGAGATTTTGTGAATTAGTCGCGTTCTGCTGCATCAGAACAACATTCTGCTCTTGTAGCTTCTCGATCACTGATTCCAATAGCCTGGTGTTGTTGTCGGACCCATCATGTTCATTGGTCTGTGGTGGAGGAGGAGGAAGTCTAGGTGCCATTGACTCTTTGGAACGGAGAAAAGAACGAACGTTAGTCCTGTTCAAAGAGTCGAAAATAACTCATTAAACGTAATTTAAGCACACAGCAAAAACACAGTGTACTCATAACCTACAGTGTCCTTAAAAGAACAAAACTGCTCTGATACCACTAATGTGACATCCCAAAAATACAGCATAAACCATAAAATCAGAAAATCACATTTAATAATATTTCAATCCAGTTTTCCAACTAAAAACAAAACAACGCTCAAGGACGAACGTCCTTGAGTACAGTCTTACAATAATAACAAAACAGACGCGCAAAGCCGCACGTCTTCAGAGTTACAAATGAAAAAAAAAGTCGAACGTACACGAAACTTGACCGAACGGTTTACACAGCACAAATACCGAACGGTCTATCAGAATAAAATAACAAGACAAGATGGTCGAACGACCACTCTAATACTGGCTACATAACTGGCCGAGCGCCTCACTGCTCGGTCTTCACTTCGACATCAACCAGGTTCTCTTCATTCAGCGCCTCTTCCAAACACTCGTCTCCCTCTGCTCACATCCACACGGATGATCATTGCAATGACAAGACGAACGTACAAAGACAATAGACAACACAAGGAAACGAAAGGGTAAGCTTACTTAATTTAACTCATGCATTAGTCATACAATTCATTACATAATTCATCACACATCAAGGCATTATAACACATACACAAAATAAAACTCGACACGACTGACTGTCCGGACTGTATGAAATCTGCGTAGTTACAGGCGTTCGTTTACCCGGGTGGTGTGGTAACTGACATTCTCATCAGCTGCCACCCGAGGTTAGTACGTCCGTCCAAAGTACCTCTAAAGACGACGACCTCCTGCCATTCCCACGCATGACGTGCGCCTCTACTTGAGGACGATTACTCACGGAATATCAGGATTGAACAGCCAGCATTAACTTCCCACAGTTATACTTTACAAGTTCTCATAATCATCCAAGAGTCATTCCTCCCCGGAACGCTCGTTCAATATTCATACTTTCATTTCATTTCATATACTGTACATCATTCACTATTCCTCATTCATTATTCATCATTCAGTAATCATTTTCATCATTAATAGAGAATCCAATCAAAAACGAACGTTCTGTCCCCAATAAAACCGAGGACGAACGCTGTGAGCGAGACCAAAGGACGCTCGTTTGAATCAGAGTACGAACGGCTGAATTTCAATGACGTTCGCTGGCTGAATAATATACTGTTAATAGGTCGAACGTTTAAAAAAGTACACTGTTCATCTGGACGAACGCGAATGGCTATTTGGACGAACGTTATTTACCTTGAGAATCAGTTAAATGAACGGACGCTCGTGAATTTTAAATCAATAACCGAACGTGGCAAATCTGAAGTTGGACATACGCTTTTTCAATAAATCCGAACACCATTTTGAGCGAGCGCTCAGTGTAAGACCGAGCCTCATTTTTAGGTCGAACGCTCCTTTCAAAACTGAGCACCATTAGGACGAGCGTTCAGTATAAACCGAACACTCTTAGGACGAACGCTCAATCAAAACCGAGACCATTGGGACGAGCGTTCAGTATAAACCGAACACCCTTTAGGACGAACGCTCAGCTTAAACAGATCACATTTGGACGAACGCTCAATTCAAAACCGAGCGCCATTTTGGACGAACGCTCAATTCGGAGCACTTCTGGACGAACGCTCAGTTCAAAACCGAGCGCCATTTTGGATGAACGCTCAATTCGGAGCACTTCTGGACGAACGCTTAGTTCAAAACCGAGCGCCATTTTGGACGAACGCTAAAGGTGAGCACCAATTAAAGCGAGCGTTCGGTATAAGACCGAACACCATCTTGAGCGAGCGTTCGGTATCAGGCCGAACACCAATTAGGACGAGCGCTCATCATAAAAACCGAGCACCCTAAAGGACGAACGCTCAATCAGAGTATTTTGACACGAGGACGCTCGTCCTCCACTAGATTACTATTTAAATGAGAGAATCAACATTTCACTGTTACTTACTGGAAAACCGAACGGTCAATGACCATGCAGTAGGAACGTACATATTTATGGGAAATTCTCTTACAATCCATTCTCATTCCAGTTCATATCATCATTAACTTTCACATTTCATACGACTTATATCACGTAAATTCATATATTTCATTTCACCAAATTAACGAACGTTCAAGCATCTCAAGCATATTAACATCATGCATTATATTCATCCAGCAAATAACGATCGTTCAAACATTTCATACGTATCATACATCATGCATTAATTTCATGCAGTAAATTAACGAACGTTCATACTAGGCACACCACATGAATTAAATCAAATAAGCTTCCCTTACCTGGAAATGACGCACGTTCACAGACGCACACAATTTCTCCTTTCCACTACAAATCCCCCGCTCGTCAACGCTCGCTAAATCAAGCTACAATGAACGAACCCAACCGCCAAATCAGAATTACGCTACACTAAGAAAGGACGAACGCACAACTCAGAATTGAGTTTGCATACGCGGAAAACGAACGTCCAGAGAGTGGGAAAGGCCTTACCAGCTCAGTCTGAAACGAACGGCTTTTCTGGAAGCCTTGGATGACGTTCGTCCTTCCGCTGCCGGATCCCAGAATTGGAGGAGATGAAACGGTGGTTCCTTAGAGAGAAGGTGCAGAGAACGTAGAGAGAAGCAAGAGAGAATTCAGAAACGAAAATGGTGGAGCGTGTGGAGGGTGGAGGATTTATCAGATCGTTTTCCACCTCGCCAGCGCACGTCCGTACACTGCCAGTGCACTTCCACTAACGCACGTTCCCACTGCCAGCGTACGATCCCACTACGCTTTTTGACTAAATTTCACGCGTCCGTTAGCGTGTGTCAGACGCTGCTGACTTTACGTGCGTCGCTGAGGTGGCGCGCTCGCAGGCTGCCACGTTTTTTTTTTTTTTTTTTTTTGAGGCCTGACACAAGTAATTTCACATATTCAAGATCTTCATGTAGATATAACTTAACAATCAATAGATATTGTTTAGCTTTTTTTTCTAATGAAAATTGATTAAGAAATACTTGAAAAAGAAAATGTGGTACAAAATATTATTACTTTGAGAATGAATGAAGTTGGAGTCTAATTATCTAGCTGCATTTGATACAATGAAAAGGAAGAGAAAAGAAAAGAGATTTAAAAGTGATGTGAATATTAGAAGATTTAAGAGAAGGTAGAGCTCATCATTCTGTGTCTTCACTCACATAATGATTATGATTGAAAAAGAAAGTGTGTTGTGCAGCATCAAAATGCCTTTAAAAAGAAAGGTCACAAAACATATTTATTTAAATTATTAATAAAAAATTAGTAAAACATGATCTATGTGTATATGTCTTATTATTTACTTTAAAATATACATAACATGTTAATATATAAATATTTCAAATATGAGTTTCTGATATAAGACTGACATATCTAAGACTAACATATCTTTACAAATTTATAATTTAGATTTTAATCCTTCTAATTTTTGTTGTTGTCAGTTTGGTTCTCAAAGTTATAGTTCTTAAATTTTAAAGAGGCCAGAAAGGGACTTTTAGGATAAGTTTGGTTCACTATAAATTTAAATTAAAATTAAAAATACATATATAGAGTGAGCGTTTTTTTAGATATGAAATGAAACTTTTAAATTAAAATTAGTAATAATGTTGAAGTAAGTTAGAGGTAGGCTGTTATATTACCTACCAATAATAATCATTATTATTATTTTTATTGTAATAATTTATTATTATTTTTAATCATGTAAAATTTTCACATTTTTATTAATGCTAAAATTTATAATATTATTAAATAATATTAAAATAATTTGAATGTTCAAGATATTTATTTGTTTAATTAAGTAGGTTGATTTACATGGAGGAATGAATGAGCACATTAATTGCATTTTTTTAAATAGGAAGATGGAGTAAACACTAGTCCTAGACTCTTTGACTTATGACCAAGTAGAGTACCATAAGTTTATTGTTCTTATATTAAGTTCTCGTCATTAATGAATTGAGTTCACCCACTTTTTTTATTATTGCTGCAATATATCCAAATAATTTAGTGAGAATGATTTATAAGAAAATCCAATGGAAAGTAAAAAGTTTTGATAGATACCTATTTCTATTTCTAGTGGTAAATGAATCAATGTTTATGTGGTTAAATATATCTTTAGTTCCTAAACTATCAATTTATTTTTAGTGTCTTTTTCAAACTAAGCTACATTTTGATCCTTCTTATTAAAGAAATCATAATTTTTGTCCTCCAAACCTAACGGCGTTAAAGAAAGGCCGAGGTGGCTCACGGTGGAGTTGTATGATTTTTTTTTTTGACACTGAGTCAGTCTTTCTCAGCTTTTCTCCCTCCCTCCCTCTCCCTCATCTCCTTCCTTCCATCTTCCACTCTCTCCATCATCTTCACCAAATCCTCCATCATCTTCTCCAAATCCTCTAAACAAAGAAATCCATCACCGCCACCGCAATCACCATCTCTGCCTCTCTTAAACCAACCTCCCCACCCAACATCCCTATTTTGTTCCTCGACTCAAAATGAAAGGAGTGAAATCGCTTTTGCTTCAAGATGGGGTGTATGGCCATAGGCATCTTTGCTAACGAGGTTAGTGATGTAGTGATGGTCGAAGTAGCTGCGGTCTTGCACGTGCGCCATTTTTCGGAAGAAGGGGTGTTTGATGAACTTGTCAGCCTCCTCTGCCACGTGTATGATAAACTATTGTTTGTTAACAAAAGAAGATTCTACAAGATCGATGGCACGAGCAAGGGCTGCAACTTTATTCTCGCACTCTCTCTACTCATCAATTGGATCATTGTCAGCAACGATTCCCGCCCCAGCCTGGAGGTGGGCAACTGTTCATATGATCCTTGTACGAGTACATCGTATCATAACGAGCATTAGTACGAAAAACTATGGTTCTTAGTGCAAGGGCTATGTCCATATCGCCATTAAAAGATATGCCTCCAAATCCCCTGCTATATGACCCTCGTCTTGCCACTTCTAACTCATCAATCAACTACATTAGTTTTACCTGTTTTATAACAATCCAATCAGTTACATAATTTTTAGCTATAACTACTTCCCAATTAACTTTCTATTAAGCACACGTAATATCAGAACTGAATGCGAGTGCCTGTCGTATGATGGACAAAAACTACATTAGCAAGGGTTCTAAAATTTACCTTCGGTGCTCCGCTAACTGTACCAACAGGTAAAGCAACACGCAATGCATCCCAGCTTGTTAAGTTATCTAACAACAACCCAGTAACCTGCAAATACAGGTGTACTTTACCATCATCTCAGAATAAGCTTCATCAAATCCACGAAATAAACTAATTTTAAAAGTAATATTCATGTTCAACATCTCACGAAATAAGCTCTTAGTCATAATTTCTTTGGCAAAAATATATGGGCCTGTTGGTTTCGATAAACATTGTTCTCTTAGGATTAAGGAAAAACAAAAGATAAGCGCATCTTTTCTAGTTTTTATTTTTAAAGTTCTGACTAAAAATTGAAAAGTGATTAGTCAGTATAAGAGTAAACGTTCACTTTCTCTACAAGTGATTGTAAAGCAAATGTTGTTGTATCAAACATTAACGGAAACTCGGGACATTTTATTCTTCAATTTGATAAGAATGACCAATAAAGCAAAAATATTGAAGAGATCATCAGAACATAAAAAATGTTAGATTTTCATGTGTAAATAGAATAGGGATGTTGGGTGGGGAGGTTGGGTTGAGAGAGGCAGAGATGATGATTGCGGTGGCGGTGATGGATTTCTTTGTTTGGAGGATTTAGAGAAAATGATGGAGGATTTGGTGAAGATGATGAAGGGAGTGGAAGATGGAAGGAAGGAGACGAGGGGAAGGGAAGGAAAAAAGCTGAGAAAGACTGACTCAATGTGAGAAAAAAAAATCGTGCAACTCCACCGTTAGCCACTTTGGTCTTTTTTAAACGTCACTAGGTTTGGAGGACAAAAGTTATGGTTTCTTTAAGGATAAGGATCAAAATGTAACTAATTTTGAAAGAGAGACTAAAAACAAATTCGCTTGATAATTTAGGGACTAAAAACATATTTAACCCATGTTTCTAATGTGCAGTTATTAACAATTTATATCTTTATAAAATTACCAATTTATATTTTTATAACATAATAACAAAAATATTTAGTAAAGGATAAAACAATTCAATTAAAATTAAAATATAATAAAAAATGAATTGTAAAACAGAGTGAGTATGTTCATATGATAATAGTGACGAGGAAAAAAATTATATTAGTCCTTTTGTTTATAAAATATTTACTTTATATCGTTTTATTTAGTTTTTAATGGTAAAAAATTATAAAAAAAGTACAAATAATTTGAAAATAGAGATTGTGGATTTTATTGATCATTGAACCTTTTTGTTACGCCACATCAACAATTAATAGGCCACTTCATCTAAATAAAAATCTAAAATCCAAAACTCTAAACATTTTTCTTCTATCAACATTACTTTATATATGATTGGTGGTGTTGAGGTCGAACAAGCTGAAGCACTGCTCAAATAAAAATCGGAAAATAATTTAAAATTCTCTACATATGATTGTGTACATTCAAAACAAGGAATGAATTGAATAACTGTGTCATAGTTCAAATAAAATTTTCTCTATTTGAAAATACATTGTATCACTACATTATATCCATTTTCTCTATCTAGCTGCAATAATTTATCCATAAATTGTAAACATATTTTAGAGATTTTTAAAAAGTACATCTTTGTTGTTAAGAGTAAATATTATAAATAATAAATGTTATATTTTGTTAAATAAAAAAAAGTAAGAAAAGATAAAAAAAATAAAATATTAAGTTAATTTTTTGTGTGTTCTTTTCCTTTTGGATGATCTAGCAAGAATTAAAAACTTAATTCCCCAATATGCTGATACACTTCAAGACTGGTGAAATCATATGAATAAACTCTAAGAAAAAAATTCCGAGAGCGCATTAGAATGAATGTAATTATAATTAGACAAAACAATCACAGTCATGTATACCTATTTTACATCCCATAACAACACAAACAAATATTAACATGCAGCCAAAAATTTAAAAAATGAACCTGATTTTGTCAAAGCTGCTCCATCCATTCCTATGCTTCTGGACATAATTAAACAGGTCAGGCCAGTTGTTGATTGTCTTCAGCACATTCACATGCATAGATGCCTTAATTATTTTCTGAAACTTGAGATTATCCTCAGAACAGTAAGATAACGTTACTCTAATCTATTAGGGTTGCAAAAGTTTTGTCTGCTTCAAAAAGCAGACCTATCCAACAAAGCACACTTGTAAATTTTATTTTCATCTACATAGCAGTAAATAATTATAGAAGGATTTACAAAATTTTCCTATTGCATTGTTCAATTCATTGGCTTCAGCAACTTCAGCTCAACCACAATAAATAAATGCCTTATATGTATCACTAATGAATCACAATGCAGATAGCTTCTTCCTTTTTGGGTTTGTCTTGCCTGAAGAATCACCAGAGTCTCTTCTCTTCTTGTTTCTCTTGTCATCAGGGTTATCATTAGGGTTAACAGCTGCACCCTCATCGATCTTTTCTTGCTCTTCTAGTGCATCTTTTACAAAAGCTTTTAACCTCCATAGAGTGTAGTCGCTCTGTGTAATGATGAAAACATGTTGTGTAACTAGAAAAATGCTAACAAAATAACTAAATTAAATTGGATAGGACAGAAAAAATTTAAAATAGGAGAAAATTGACATTGTCAACTAGCAACGAATAATAGTATTGACCTGAGCATCTAAGTCAAGGTCCACCTCATCACCCGTAGGTTGGAAGATTGGGTTAGTCTCAGCAACCACATCCAATGCCCTATACAGGTTTTCTAAAGACAATTTGCCTAAAGTTACGCCAAGCATTTTCTTCTCTTGAGTAGACAGTTTCCTGCAGTGTCACCAACATCGGTAAAGAAAGCAAAATGCAAAATACCCTTCAACATCATAGGAAGACGACCAAAAAAAAAAAATACTGCATACTATCATAAAACAAGCATTTGGAGCTCCAGACTGAAATGCAATATATTGGACCAAATATGATAAATGATTTTTACACAAACCTGCACTTTTGAATCACCATCTCTTTGAGACTCTTCAACTGCATATCGACCTCATAAAGCTGAAATAATAAGTAGTTGATAACATAAAATATCTGATGTACTCCTATAAGGCATCAAATTAATGATATGCTTGGAAAAACAAAACATTAGCAAACAATAACCAACCTCAGTGCTTATATCCTTAGCTTTATTGGCATATGTTGTCTCCTGAGCAAGCTGAATGTCTAACTGTGCCTGTGCTTCTTCTTCTAATTGTCTCTTTTCCTACCATTCGCAAATATAGAAACGTAATATTACATAGAAGTGGAAACCAAAGTCACATCTGTAACAACTGTAACCTCTAAAATTGTAAGAATTTCACTTTTCTATTAAAGAATTCCATTTAGATAGAAGACATATAGACAAAGGACAATACAGGACCTTCCTTAAAAATATACAGACAATGAAAACCAATGCCCCATTCAGCTCTAGGAGAGTCACCTTCTCAAATGACCTAAGGTATTGAAGTTGTCATCCCTATAGAAATCTCAGAAACATCTTAAATGATCAATTACTTTGAGGAGAAAGTAAAAATCTATTGGAGGAGTGTAACTTGATTGATGAAAGAAGAGTAACCACCCACTAATGAGCCAAGGCTTCCAAATTTGGATCAAAGAAAATATATTCAAATAAAACAACTGTATTCATTAATAAATGTAACAAAATACCTATAATCAGATAAGAAGCCACAGGACACATACCTAAACATCACTATGAATCATTTCAAAACAACATGAACACGATGAGCACTAGATGGAAAAGGAAGTGTTTTACATTTAGTCAATTTCCAAACAGAACAAAAAACATATGCACCAATACCAATATTGTTATTTCCCAACAAACCGGATTAATGTGAGATGAAAACAATTAATTTCAGATGGCCCATTTTTTATGCCAATCCTTAGAGATTCAAAACATTAACACAAAGCAAAAATAGATATGACGGGAAACAAAATGGAGAGGAAACAATACTCCCACTTCAAGCCCCTTTGCAATCACCTTCCTCTACACCTGCTTCCACACATGACAACCAGCCCAAGAAAATTTGTAGGGTCTTATTATGATCTATGTTACGATCTCCTGATTTACTATCCATACTTCTCTTTCCAATATTAAGATATTGATTTTGACTACCTTGGATCACAGGAAACAACCTACCACTACTTGAAGATTTTAAGCAAGAAATGAAATACATCTTTCAGAAGACTGATCTTGGTCTTATGACTTATTTTTGGGCATGGAGATCACTCAAAAGACCTAGATCCTTGTTTTGTCAAAAAAAATATGCAAATGAGATTCTAAAAAGATTTGCTTGAGTGTGGATCGATCAACACTTCAATGAATCAAAAGCAGAAGTTTGCCAAGGAGTGTTAGAGTGTATACCTAGTTATGTTTTGTATGTACTCTTTAGAGTTGTTAGCAATTACTAACAACACTATATCTTTTGTTGGAGAGTTTTTCTTTTGAAACATTTTCTCCTTGGGTTTGAGGTGGGGGCGTTAGAGTGTATATTTAGTTATATTTTGTAAGAAAATTTTGTATGTACTCTGCTAAAGCTGTTAGTTACTACTAACAACTTACCTTTTATTGCAAACAGTTACCTATAAATACTCTTGTAAGCTTCTTATTTGTTTAGTGAATAAAGAATGTGTACAACTCAGTTTGTTATAAAATTTTCTATTGTTCAGTTCCTTTTGCAAGGAGGATGGAATCAAGAAAGCTGATGAAACTCATTTTAGAAGCTTGATTGGGTGCCTAATTATTTCCTGTTAGCTTCAGATGAAGACACATGCACTGTGCTAGTGAACTGCACTTGAAGGCTGCAAAGAGAGTAGAAAGATAAATCAATGAAACTGCCAATTATGGAGTCAAATACTACATGGTACAAGAATTTAAATTATTTGGCTTTTCTGACTGACTGGGCAGGTAGCTTGGATGATATGAGGAGTGTTTAGAGTACTGTTTCAGTACGGGTTCAGGTATCTTCTTCTTGCTGTTCAAAGAAGAAAAAGGTTATATCTCAAACCACAGAAGAAGCTGAATATCTAGCAGCAATTCTAACTTTAAATCAAGCTAGGTTAAGAAATATTCTAGCAGATTTGGAACTGAAGCAGGGGCAGAGCACACAAGTTTTTGTCAATAATCAAACAACTGTTTCAATCTCCCACAATCTTGTGTTTCATGGGAAGGCAAAGCACATAAGTGTCAAGCTATTTTACTTAAGAGAAGTGTAATAAATTGGAGATGCAAGTCTGACTTAATGCAAAACTGAGGATCAAGTTGCTGATATGTTTACATAGATTTCACTCTGCAAGTTTTGAATTTTTGAGGAAGATGCTGGGAGTTTGCAGACTCCAAAGTAAGAAAGAGGGTTGAGAATGTGCCCCTGAGATTCTGTCAAAGTATTAGTTTGAATAAATCAAATTAGTTATTCTGCTGTCAGTGAGTTAGTTTTTTATTTTAAGTTAGCTTCTGATTTTATTTTCCTATTGTCAATAACAGTTCCTAAAACCATGGAGCATAATCCTTCTTTTCTGTTGTTTGATTGTATTTAAATGTCATATTTGATTAAATAAAATATGCTTCTGCAGCAGCAAAAACCGAGCCACGTTGCCTTCTCTACTACTTCTCTTATACCTTTTCTTTATCCAAAGTTTACAACAACCTACATTAGCAGAAAGATTTTCCAATGAAGTTATACTACTTTACAAATACAAGATTATGTGACGGATATGTTAAGAACTTCCACTGACCAAATGAGGAACGTAACAAGTTATGCTAAGAACATAAGTTCTTAGGACTCAACAAATGGTTGTGAAGATCACACATGTAGATAAAAGGTTATGCGAAGAACATGATCCAGGACCATATGAAAAAAATGGCAAAGTTATGTAAAAATCATAACTTCCAAAGATTTGACTCAAGGTCATGTTAACATAACCCAAAACCTGCATGAAGAAAATGGTGGGGTCACATAAGCAGATTTAGTGCTAAAGATTATGAAAAGATGCACACAGTGCGAAAGAGCTTATTATCCTAGGACAACAATGAAATGTTGAGAAATGCCGTTAATGATACTGCTTCGTAGGATGATATAGCAAGTCTATTAAAAACATTGCAAGTTCGCAAAGTTGTCCACTTAATACTAACAATTTTCATAAGCTCATTTAATACTATTATTTATGTTTGAGCATTTCATGGATGTGTACGAGTATGATATCAAAGTATCACAAAGAAAAAAAAGGAAGATGAAGTAGACATTTATTTATTATATTAAAGAGGAAGGAAATTGTGTGCATCCAAAAGAAATATACAAATAACCCAAAGAGAATGTAGACGAAATAAAATTTCCTAAGCAACATTGCACCAACAACCTACCCCATAACATTGTGTAAGCATCAACATCTAAGCAAATTGTGTGCATCCAAAAGAAATATACAAATAACCCAAAGAGAATGTAGACGAAATAAAATTTCCTAAGCAACATTGCACCAACAACCTACCCCATAACATTGTGTAAGCATCAACATCTACCGCCTCATGTTTTATCCTTGTATTATACAATGAGGCAGTCAGTTCTAATCAACAGTTCTTGGGAGAAACAGGACTACTTATAGGGTTTGTCCAGAACTATTCAAAGGGCTAGTGCATAACCAGCTCATGTAGGTGTCAAGGCTATAAACCTGAGTCTCACATTCAATGTATGGAATTTTAGTGTGGGATTTATAAGGCCCTGACCTCTCCAACTACAACTACTAGCTTTTGCAGAATGGTTCTCCCAAGATGTGTGATTAGAAAGCTTCATTTCAAAAATTCAGGAACTAGATTGGAAAACATTATACCTCTTCAGCAACTTTAGGTAAGAGTTGCAACCATTTTTCCTCAAATTTTTCTAGTAAGGTCTTTGCCATAACATGGACATCATGTTTTTCGTTGTTGTATTTCATTGCATTCTTGAATATCAACCTTACATCTGCGTATATCTCCCGGACATTATTATATCCTGTGCCTTCCTTAGCTTCCATTTTACTTTTGATTGTACTGAAATCCATGGGCTTATCAATCACCTAGGGGAAGAAAATTAAGCTAACTCGTTTTAGAAAAATAATCAAAGACAAGGAGCAAAAATATTATTATTATAAAAGATATATATGGTCAATTAGTGAAACCAGCGTCACCACTTGCTGGACAGAGACCAAATCAATATTTAAACGTTTTTTCAGAAAAAAAGATTTCTCACGCATATTTGCTTATAGGTGGGGCAAAAGATAAAATATAACTATAGGGTAAACAGAGAGAAAAACTTTAAAACAAAGAAAAGGCCTTACCTCATAATAGTCATGAAGCTTGAGACCTTCTACATCAACAGGATCCAAGAATGGCCAAGCCCATTTATGCTGAGTTATCTGCAAAACTACAAAATGTATCATTATTGAGTTTTCAAAGGAACTTGGTAGGGTTAATATATATTTAACAGAAAAGGGGGAATTCATTTTGACCATCAATCAACATGCCATTTCTAAAGCTTGTAATAGTAAATTAAATCCAAACAAACAGCCTTTTAGCAATGTCTTCACAATAAATAAAATTGAGTACAGACTAGACACTATCTTTTAACCATAAATTGAAAATTGGAGATTTCTAAGCAATGAATTAGGCATTGTTTTCTAAGAGAAAGTGTGACCATGAAATGGGAGGAAAGAAAACAAGATTGTGGACTTAGTGTAACAGAGGAAATCCTAATTACAATTAATCAGTCAAATATTCAGGAGTAGACTTACTTTTGGATGTTATACAGGATATATCAGCAAGCACCATGGCAAGTGCATGTGGGTGAAGTAAAAATTAGTATAGGCCATCAGTATAAAGTTCAATACAAGCCCCATCCAACCAACAAGTATAACTATAACTAGTTAATCAAAATGTAAACAATAAGAAGTAATTGAAGAAAGTAAAAACAAGGGCAATGCCCCTTGGCCACTCACTCAAAGCAACCATATACTTTCTTACTAAACAGGATCAGATACATGAATTGAATGTTATTAATGTTCTGTCAAATACTTGTTTTAGTGTTCAAGAGTGATAGAAAGAGCTAGGTGGTTGACATTAAAAATAGGATCAAATTCCCACATAAGTACATGGTTCGACTTTAGAAATATTGAAAATGTTCAGTACATTTCATTTGAAAGGTAAGCTAAAAATTACCTTTTGTCATCACATCAACGCAAATGGATAAAACATTTTATAACATTAACTATAAAAGAAAATCCAACTATAAGGAGACTTGGGAAAAACTACATTCATAAAGATTACTACAAAAATGCTGCAAAATTTTTGTGCTTGCCTGACGTAATATTGTGGAAAACTGGCGCATAAGCTCTTGCATTCTCTTTGCAGCGGCAGCTTCAGTATGCGATGCATCTTGCATAGGCTTTTTGGTGCCAGTAGGATGCTTCTCCCTGCCCTTCTCTTTTACAAGTGAGCCACCTTTAGAATTATTACCTTGAATGTTATCGGTGGATTCATAGAACTGTTCAACCTCAGTCACTTGCTTCTCAAGCTGTACAAGGCACTATGAGATTATTTTTTTAACTAAAAAGAAAAACTAACATTAAGCCCACAACTCCAAGGCAGTAAATTTTAAATTAGCACCAAACATTTATATTAAACTGTTTAGAGTCTTTAGACCATCAAACATTAATATAAAAGTTATACATATTCCTTCACTTACATATCAGCTGAATAGTAATGGAAGTATGAAAGCCAACTTCTTTATAAATTTATGGTTAAGATTAGTAAAAATGGCAGAAAGAACAAAGCATAGAGTCTAGGGTATTAAATAATTCTGATCTATAAATAACTGTATAACTGATCAAAACAAAGTCATAATTCAAATTAGCTTCACTTGTGGTCTCATTACTAAGTCAGGCCCAAAAGAAAATCCCATCAATTAAAGCCACAGCTACTAGCCATTAAAAGGCTACATAATAGTCACTTGAAACTTAATTTAATAAAAATCACATTAAAATCATAACAAAAGGGAAAAAAGAAAATTCCTCATGCAAGCAGTGTTGGGGATAACCCAAAAGGATAATATATCTATTTAACCCCGCACGCCTTAATCATGAAGAAGAAAAAAATTCAATTCACAGGTTGTTTTGCTTTTGGTTGCACATTGTGAGCTTAGGGTCTGATTGAGTATACTTTCCATAAACACTTCTAAGAGAAAAAAAAAAAAAGAAAATAAATTTCTTATTAAGTTAAAAACTAGTTCATACATAACTTAAAGTCTGCTTTTGAAGAAGCTAATATGAGAAAGATTTTGCATAAGTTAATTTAGCTCACGAAAAACAAAATTCACTACTGGAAAAATTTATTTCATTTATCCTTATTATTGTCTTCTACCTCAAGTCCATGACATCGTGTCTCTTCTTTGTTTTGTTCTGTCACATATCGAGTATCCACAGCAAGTACAGGCCTCACTCTAAAATCTGTACTGATTAACTTCACTCTATGAAACCAATTAGTTTACGTACACTACATTAGTTATATGAAAAAAAAAATGCATAAACTTTAGATGTGCTTTAATTAAAATTTTCTCTACTTGTTGTTCACATGCTCTTCAGTCCTACCCACTTGAACTAAAACCCTGATAGTAAATCACAATTAATAAGACAAAAAGCAAGGGTTTGATATATTTCATTTGCAGTGAAGTTTTTAGGGTGAGCTAATTCACAGAGTCCTAATGAGAAAAAGAAAAATGCCCAAAACAAAAAGAAAAAAATAGGAAGAAGGAATTGAGTACCTGGTTGACTCTGTTAAGAATTTGATGAACTGAAACCCTGAAAGGTTCCAAATAATCACGAGGTTCAGGCTGAGACAGAGGATCGGCGTCCATAATAAACAAGGCTTGAGGACAAAGTTGTGCTAGACTAGATTTGCGTGCCTATTTATGTCGTCTGGTTATGCCTCATGACAAACTTCTCCCTTTAATTTTGGTGCCCTTCTTTCATTCTTCTTCTTATACTGTGTTTTTCAATTATTTGAGTATTATTTTTTATTAATTGTACTTATTTATTATTCTCCTCTCACAAATTAAGTTTTACTTATCTTTTATTAATTATAAAAGCAACTTCTTTTACTCAAAACAAGAATATAAATAATTTTAGCTTAGATGTATTTATAATGTTTAAATTTTTTTGTTAATATCATTTAAAAATACATTAATATGGTTTCTGTATAATTTATAAGAAGAAAAAAATATTATATGTAATTTCATTAAAATTAAAATGTAACCTAACATATCTAATCATATTGCAAAACAATAAACTATAAAGTAATAAAAATATAAACGGTTAGATTTATGGACGTATCCACTACGATTTAAAGGTCAAATACAATGGTCATATTTATAAAAAATAAGAAATATATAAATATAATAACAATTTAAGTTTTAAAATATCTTAACAAAATTAAATTAATTCCAAATTAAATTGTGTTGATGATGTGATCCAAGTATGTTGACTATTTTCTGTAATTAAATTATAATTTAGCAAAAATACTTAAATTAGTATAATAGCTTCATTTAAAAACGTAATTCATGATAATATATTATTTTGTCACTATAAGATATCTTTTTATTAAATCCCTATATGAGTTTGAAAATATTATTTTGATTAAAATTATTCACAAGTTTTAATATTATAATATTTTGTTTTATTATATGTGTATATATATATATATATTTTTTTTTTTATTGAAATTCAAACAATAGTATTTTAGTAGTAGAATATATTAGTTTATGTTTATTTTTTTCTTCCATCCTTATATAAATGGTTGAGACTTAGCTTTTGGTTTGAAGTAAAATAATATGATAAAAAAAAATACCATACATTTCACTGGTTAAATTATGAGATAAAATATTATCCTTGTCCACAGAAAAAAAAAAAAGTTTGTTAATAGTTGACAAGTTATTTCTATTGATGCATGTTCAGACAGACGCTCTGGTTTTGATACTTGGGGCATGATATCATCACATTCACATTAAGAAATGCTGGTGGCCCTTTTACACTGCTCAAGGGACGGAGCTGTCTCGGATGCAGTTGCTGCAAAGGTTTACTATGCAAAGAACCAAACAAACTTAACTAAATTTTTAAATTTGAACAGGCCACCACTCTGAACATCAATCTTTATATTTGATATAAATATATCAAGATTTATATACAATATATATATATATATATATATATATATATATATATATATATATATATATATATATATATATATTATAGGAATAACAAATAAATCTCCTTTTGTAAATATGGTTTAAATTTGTTTCTATTTTAATATAGATATAATGTGATTATAAATAATATCTAATTTGTTTTTAATTATATTTAGAGATAGATATGTTTTTCATCTCATCTCATTGTTTTAATATTTATTTCCACGTTAATTTTCGTGTCATTTAAATTATTAAAATACTTATCATTTATCAAGTAACATATTATATATATATATATATATATATATATATATTACAAACTATTTTTCTTTTAATTATTTAGATTGTTATGAAATTCATTCAATGTTTTAAATATATTTTTCTTATTATTTGTGCAATTATTTTTAAATAATATATCAATTAAATATTTTTTATTTGTATATCTGAAAATTTATCTACTTCTTTTATATTTTTAGTTATTATATGTTTTTTTTTCGCATGAAAATGTTTAAATATTAATTTAAGTATTCAATATAGAATAAACCTTTCATTTATTAAATAATATAAAAAAATTTATTTTCCTATTCCCTTATTATTAATTTTTACATTATTTGAAAAATGCTTTTGTTTAAATAAAACAATTTCTATTGTCTTTCAACAATTGGACTAAATTGATTTTTTTACAATAGTCTATTAATTATTTATAAGATGCACACTTATTTTATTATTTTTCTATTTATTATTTATTTTTATCATATAAAATATTATTTTGATATTTTTATTTAATTATTTTTAATTTTTGAAATGTAATTTTATCACTATAATCATATAAATAAATTTTATTTATTATAATATAATAATTTAATTAATTTTCATAGTTTGTTTATAATCATTCAAATTGAAATTCAAAAGGTAAAAATTTATGTTTAATTTTAATTATGATTAATTTAACCTTTTTCTTTTGTATAATTTTAATCAAGTGATTATATTATAATTTTAATTAGTATATAAATAAAGAAATTATATTAAAATTTAAAAATTGATGTAAAGATATTTAATTTTTTTGTTTTCTTTTTATATTTTCTGAAAATATTTTTAAACTTTATCAACTAGGTTTTATTAACATTATTTGATAAATATTTTAATTGATATGAAATTTTCTTTAGTATTTTATAATTATATTTTTTTTTATAAGTATTTGATATTAAAAAATAAAATTATTTTCATTTAATAATATTAATTTTCAATTTGTTTTACAAAAAATAATTAATTAATATTAAAACGGTATGAAAATATATATAAATATATACTTAGAACGAAAATTATACCCATTAAATTTAAAAATAATTTCTTTAAGAATAAATAGGAGATAGTAAATCATGTTCCGCTTAGTTACCATCCCTATATCAATCCATGTAAATATATTTAATTTTTGAGCAATTCTTTTAATTTGTCATATATATATATATATATATATATATATATATATATATATATTAAAATAACAAATTATCATACTAAGCAATTATCCATAGTAATGAAAATCCCTTATAGTAATTACACGCTCATTTAATTTTTCTTTAAGTATTAAAAATATATTATTATCTGAAAATCACTTCTAGTATCTATTATCCAAATAAAAATCATGACACCTCAAATCATTTCGAGCTATAATCAATTGTATAAAATCACGTTGATCTAAGATTAATTCTATAAAATTTTACATGCAAGCACACACTTAGTCTGTCATATGATTTTTATTTCATTTTTGATATTAATACACAGTGCTCATATAAACACAGTACGATGAAGAGTGATGGCAGTGTAACTTCAGACTCAGACATGGCCCCCATCTGCCTGTGGCTGATATGTTCGGCGCCTAAGCTGAGAATCAGAATTGGGTTGTTGCAGAAATATTTTCGTCGGATCATTAGGATCAACATACCTGCATATGATTTCAATCATCATTATCAAAGCTTATACATTATAAATCATACCGTGCACACTCTACACAAACTTAAACTTGGACTAAAATTTTAAAGCATAATCATTCACTTACGCATGTCTCATCATCTCATCAACAGGAGTCTGAGCTGCCTGCAAAGGATCCACATAAGATTGTGCCTGCATATTGTAGTGTTGATTATACTGCCTCACTGAAGCAATCAAATTGAAGAAAAGGGGAATGAAGGTTCCACATCCACCCTCTTTGAATATGATCTTAAATGAGTGTGTGGAGTAAAGTGCTCTGTGTTGGTCATTAGGGACAACCTGTTGCAGTTAAAATAGTTCAGGATTTAGGATCCATAATTTTGATTTGTAATAAAATAGTAAGATGTACAGCAAAAAATAACTATTTACTTACAGGCTCAACATGTCCCGAAAGATTGTTGCAGTGAAATATTGGCTGGTTAAATTTTTCTCCATGGACGTAAAGCTGCATAATTGATGAAGAACTAAGGATCAATTAAGAACAAATGGCATGCATACATCACGTTTTAAATTAATATATATGTTTTGACAATCTATAAACCAAATACAAAAATAAAATGACGAGTAATATATATACATGTTACCCCAATTTTCTAATCTTAACTCCCTTTAAAATAAGATTGACTCTAGTGAAGTTCGACATTAAGTGAATATCACCTTTCCAATTAAACCCAATGGAGATACTCACTCAAATTTCATGATAGTAACTTAAAATCCAACTTCAAGCAGCTAACCCATGACATAAAACACGTAATCTCAAATTTCAAGTCATTGTATTTCAGGGATGTTTGAAAGAACTTACGTAGAACTAATGTAACAATATGCTTCCTGAAGTATGTAGCCCATAAAGATAAGTTATTTTAACTTATTCCAACAAGTTTCATGGTCAAATTTGTATTATAAATTCTTCATATACTAAAAACTTACTGAATACTTCACCCAAAAGTCCCTTTTATCCAAAATACAATGGGAGCAAGAAAGACACATAAATAAACGCATGCTCACAACTAAAACACGTAGCAGATAGCTAATAACTTCATAATTACGTTGTCATTCGGGAGTAGGAAAGATATAACTTGATAGGCAGTACCCTCCAACTAAGAAGGTATAGGAAAGAAGGAACAAGAAAATAGTTCTTGGCCAAATTGGGTTTGGGCCTGATATTTTAACTGACAGCTAACATTGGTTAGATAATTAGCTAACCGTTGGTTAGATAGGGGCAGAGAATAAAAGGGGAATTGTACAGGGAAATGGCGCAATCATAAAAATGAGGGTACAAAAGGGAGAGCAGAGGTCTCTGGAATATATATGGTTCAACTGCATAACTTTCTTTTTAACAAGTCTCAGTTCCTCTAGTTGTTTCTCTCTGATCCTCTCTCTACTAAAATATGCTCGCATGTCACCTATACTAATCTACATTTACTGTAAAAAAGAAATTAAGAATAACAATTATTTGCTCATCAAGTTATTTTTTAAACTTATAACCATCAGATATCAAGTCCCAACCAATCTGAGAGACTAACATAATAAAATCTACATTCATAGTTTTCAGCGTGTTAGTACTACCCAAGCAATGATAATTCGCTATTCCCCGAGAACCAACAGGCCTAAAACTCCACCATCACAGAATTCACACAAGTTATAACAGACGTCATAAGCCACAAAAAAATACAAACCCAATTATTCAGTGAAGTGGTTCTGCTAGAAAAAGATTGCTATAAAGTCATCCACAAACAAAACAGAAAATGGTCCATTAAATCATCTTAGCATAACAACAATGGCATTCAAGATGTAACGGATAAAACTCTTTTGGTAAAAGAGGAAAAACAATAAACATGAAAACCAGGCTGCACAGAATTAGCAATCTGAAACAGCATAAGGAGTTACACATACCAAAGGCATATCAAAAGCCGTAAAATGCCCGTCTGGACTTTTAGCAACGAAGACCATCCGAATATTTGACAAATAGACGATTCCTTTGGTTTTGACATGACCCCCATGACTTCTGAAAAAAAAAAAAACAATTATATCAAACACAAAAACCACACAAAGTAATAAACACATTTCACATGGACCTGAAGGTTTTTCACCTACAAAATAAAATTAGCAAATAATTTCATATGTTCCAAATAGCCTGTTAGCAGAGTCCTAACCTGACCTAACACATATTAGCATAAAAAGAAGAAATATCAATCTCCTATAATCATACAATTGCCGCTCTAATTTTTCTTTTCCGCTATCTTGGAATTAACTGACAATCCCCAAATATTCCTTTGCCAAAAAAAATGAATGAAGAAACAATTCGAAAGCGAAGAAATATATAAATAAATAAATGGAAAATCGAAGAAACGGTGAGTAACTAACCCAGAGGCAGGAATCTTATCGATATCGAATTCGACACCGTCTCTGGCCAGCACAAACATCTCGTTGACGAAAGGAACGGGCATTCCATTAGGAAAGAGTTGAGGATTCAAAGCCATCTTCTATCTCACAGATCCAAGTTTCAATCTTCAATTATCTCTCCCTCTCTTTCCCCTTCGTTTCTCTATAATTGATGAACCTGCAAGCGGGTCTTTCCAGATTTTACCTGTCCCCTCTGGATGTTCTTTATATACAATATATAAATTATTCATTCATTTTATTTTCAGTAACATTTTAAAAATAAAATACAAAACTTAAATGATAAGGTAGATAAGAGAGAGAAAAAATAAAATAAAGAAACAACTATATTCTGCAAAAACTAATATTAAAGATGTACCCATATATTACTAATATGTTTGGAAGAGGACGTGTGAATTTTGAAATTGAGTATTCTTATTTGTTATTTAATTATTTAACGACATTTAATGATCGGCTGAGAATAATTTATTTTATCTCAATAATTTAATCGAGTTCATCCTTAATTAATCTACTAATTCAGAAGTGAATAGTTTAAAAGTATATTAACAAAATATTATTTAAAAGAATGGAGATACAATTCAAAACAAAAATATAATTACGTTGCAATAATAAAGTGAGAAAAATCCACCGAAAAAGCAAATGAACCAATGTATTCACCAATAGTCAGTGTGTGTATATATATATATATATATATATATATATATATATATATATATATATATATATATATATATATATATATATATGAGTTTGCTAACGCGCGTACGCCTGTTTTTGAGTTGGTACATTTTAGCAATGTGTACCGGATTTCAGTAGACAAAAATAGTCTTATATATATGGATTCTAAGTTTTAAGGTTAAGGGTATTTTAATAATTTTCATTCTCAAAACTTAAAAAAAAAAAATAGAAACCCCCAAACCCTTACTCATCTCTCTCATTCCTCTCAATCCTTTATCTTTCATCTCTTTCACTCCAACTTTTCCTCTGTCATCCCTGCTGTAACTCCAATTGAATAAATCAGAAACACTTGCAGTTAAACAATCTTACAAAAAAATGATTTTATAATGAGTTTTCATCTTATAATTTTTGTCTTATCTAATTTTATCCAATTTTCACAAGCATAAAGGAATTGGTAATTGATCTGAAAATATCATAAATACTCGCTGTTAAACAATTTCTTACAAAAAATAATTTTATAATGAGTTTTTATTTTATAATTTTTGTCTTATCTAATTTTATCTAATTCTCACAAGCATAATGATGGTAATTGGCTTGGAAAAAAAATCAGAAACACTCTGTTAGACAATTTCTTACAAAAAATGACTTCATAATGAGTTTTCATTTTATAATTTTTGTTGTATATAATTTTATCTAATTTTCACAGGCATAATGACATCCGAAAGAATTTGTAATTGGCCTCGAGGGTTTTTTTAGAGATGATAAAATTAGAAAAGTTAGTGAAGATGGTGAAATTGAAGAGATCTTGAATGAACCTTTGTCTGAAGGTGAATATGTCAATGACTCAACTCTTTACAAAGGCAAGTGTTTTTGGATTTTTCAATTGGGGCTACAGTATGAATGACAGAGAAAAGGTTGGAGTGAGAGAGATGAAAGAGAAAAGATTAAGATGAATGAGAGAGGTGAGTAAGGGTTTGGGGGTTTCTTTTTTTTTTTTTTTTAAGTTTTGAGAATGAAAATTATTAAAATACCCTTAACCTTAAAACTTAGAATCCATATATATAAGGCTATTTTTGTCTACTGAAATTCGATACACATTGCTAAAACGTACCAACTGAAAAACAGGCGTACGTGCGTTAGCAATCCCCATTATATATATATATATATATATATATATATATATATATATATATATATATATATATATATATATATATATATATATATATATATAATAAACGTATACATGATGGTGAGTAAGAGAAGCTAACTAGCAACAAGTGAGACAGAAAATGGGAAGAGAAAACCTGAAGTTGAGATTCGAAAGGTTGGTGCCCTGATTACCAGGTCCTTGAAGTAACAGGGTCTGCATTTTACTTTAATCTTCTCATCCCTTTCTTTCAAGCAATGTGTAACACTATCAAATTCGATTTTTTTTTTTTAAGTTTATAGACAAATATGATTGTTTTATTATCGAAGCAGATAAAAAATTTTAAAATTATGTTTATAAGTAAATTATGTAGTTGTCACGCGACTTTAAATAAGAAGTCGTGAGAGTTGCACAATTTTAGTTTTAAACAATTTAAAAATGTGAAGTTGTATATCTCTACATTGACATTTGTAATTGATTATATGTAATTGATTATTAATGTTGAAATCGTTAGTGGAATGTATGACATTATAATCGATTGCAATTATATTTTGAATGATTATCACCGAGAAAAATTGGTAAAACAAAGTTTATGTAGTTGTTGATAAAGTGATTTTTTATTTCTGGTTTGTACTATATTAAGTTATAATTGATTATGATTTAAGTCGTAAGGAGAGGAAACAAAAGAAAACCAATATAAGTAAATAAATTTACGGACTAACATAAAAGTTACTGTAACATTCTAAAAGTACAGCAATAAATCATATGATAGAATAATTATATTAATAATAATTCAGATTAGTCTTACACTAGAGACGAGCGTACGCTTATGGCCGAACGGTCTTACAGAAAGAGTTACAAATTAAAGTCGTACCTCACTACCCAAACTATGCGACCGGTTTACAAAATAACAATACCGATCGTTCATACTTAAACAAAAGGAAAGATGAGCGGACGTCCACCTTACTATTACTAGACTATTGCTCGAACGTCCCACTCTCCGGTCTTGACTTCGATTTCTTCCAAATTTTCTTCTTCCAGCGCTTTATCCAGCAGCTCGACTCCTTCTGCTCACATCCACACGGATGATCATTGCAATAACAAGGACGGACGTACAAAACCAGACACGACAGGAAACGCAGGGTAAGCTTATGTAATTTAATTCATGCATAAACATACATTTCAAATAATTCAACACCAAATAAATTTCAACGTACGTATTACACAAGCCTATCACTGAACTGACTGTCCGGACTGTATGAAATCTGCGTAGCTACAGGCGTTTGTGCACTAGGGTGATGTAGTAACTGGAATACTTTCATCAGCTGCCACCCGAGGTTAGTCCGTTCCGTCCAAAGTACCCCTAAGGACTAGGACCTCCTGCCGTTCCCACACATGACCTACCCTCCTCTACGTGAGGACGAGTACTCACGGAACATCAGGATGAACTGCCAGAATTAGCATGCCCACAGTCATACTTTACCAATTCCAATATTCATCCATGAGTCGTTCCTCCCTGGAACGCTCGTTTAAATCCACATCATTTCATTCATATCACATTCTCTTCCTATTTCATTCACAATCATTCTCAATTTTATCTTTCATTATCATTTTTCTCAAATTCATCTTTCATTACCAATAAGTTAAATTTCATCATCAGTTCTAAGAACATAAAATACCGAACGTTCAGACCTCTTTAGAACGAGGACGAACGATAAGAACGAGATCAATAAATCTCCCGTTCCAGAACAGAATAAGACCGAGAGAGTTACTTTTAGATTTAAGAAATGAACCGAGTACAATAATACAATATGTGATGAACGTTATTTACCACGTGAGTCAGTTGAATGAACTGACTCTCTTGAGTTCAAACCAATACTCAAGGAATAAATCAAGTATGGAGGCCCTAGGCCGGATCCAATGAAAGAAGACTAGTCAAGATGTTAAGGAACTATATTTAGAATAGTTCACATACAGAAATCCAATGCCAGTAAATGACCGAACATGGTAAAGGAAAAATATTACTGAAGTTGGACGAACGCTATTTTACCAAGATTGATTATACAAGAAATGAGTATGAGCGCTTGGTATAAGACCGGGCACTAATAAACTTCTAATAAAAGGTTTGATAATTATATTAAGATACTATTGAAGTGGTGTTTACGAACAACAATAATATACAATTACATAAATATATATTTTTGATTTTATCACAGTAGACTCAGGCACAACTATGCTCGGCCGAACGCTCAAGCATAATATTACCACACGAGGGCGCTCGTCCTACACTAGGATTCTATCCAAATGAAAGAATCCCTTTTTAACTATGTTCACAGAAAACCGAACGGTCAATGACCGTTCAGTAACGAACGTACTCTATCATAGTAGAATTTCATATTCAGATTTCATTGATATTTAACTCATTTTTCAATACATCATTTTTGAACCTTATAACTTCTCATAAAACATCAATTGACACACTTCGTAAAACCTATATCATTTAATAAATCATACTCCAAACAATTACTCATATTCACATTCATATACTTCAAACATCTCAACCATCATGCATTATATTCATTCATTTCAATAACGGACGTTCATACAGTACAACAACATACAGATTAAATTAAATAAGCTTCCCTTACCTAGATCCGTGAGTGAACGTCCTAAACGTAGGTTCTTGGTTCGTCCGACTACAACTTCTACCCTCACGATCACTTAACTCTTCCAACTAAACCGAACCACATGAAAATAAAAAATAACTTAGACTACACCCCTACATGCAACCAAAACTTGGTTTTGCATGTAACAAAAGAACGAACGACTAAGGAGAGAAACTTACCAGCTCAAACTTGAAACTTGTTCTGTTTAAGAGGAAGCTTGGGACGCCGGGAATGCTCCTACGGTGCCTGAACGGTGATCGGAGTAGAGAAAAGGTGAGTTACAGTAGAGAGAAGGGGAGTTTCTAGAGAGAAAAAGGAGAAATGGAAAGTCAGAGTTTGGAAAGGAGAAGGTGCATGCAGAAGAGAGTGGGCAGGGTTTTCAGAAAAATCATTTTTGTTTACCCCACGTCCAAACGAACGTACACTCTCCTGTTGACACCTGCCATCCACTAACTGATTTTCGATCCTCTTCACTTGACACCTGGCGTCCGTCATCTGAGTGTCGAGCCCTCCTCTTGACACGTGAACTCCACTAAATCGATACGTGCGTGGATTTTACCGGTTCTAATAGGTACTTTATTAATTTACGAGAGTCACTACAAAAACTTAATACTAAATAAAACATAATACAATTAAATTTAATAGGATCTTGATGACGCAAAGTGATGACGTAGATAATTCATGTTGTCTTCAAGATGTGCAACTCGAGCATCAATGTTGTCAAATCTCTTCCTAACAAATGTCCGAAGATCACAAATGTCTTTTATTATTTTTGTCAACACTACAGAAGAAGTATCTTGCCAGGGTGGATATGGTGGACGATCGTTATGAATTGGCTAAACATCATCTCGTTTATGAACCCACTGCCCATCTGTGTTATTAACAAAAACAAACAAATAGATAACTTCAACTCCAATTTTGAAAGACCTTTTAACTAGTATATAAGACTCATCATCAAGAGGAACTTCAAAGTGCTCCATAAATATGCTAATGAGTTGGGGTACAGTAGAGGAGCATTATCCCGTAATGTCTTTTTCATCCAATGTCTGATGAGATTAGCCTAATTAATGTTCCTTGAAGTAAAAATTATGCAAGGTTAGTCAAACAGGGAACTAAAATGTAAAATATAATAATATAGTGGATTATTCTACTGTCAACCTTCATCATGCCAACAAGTATTCTATCTGTAATGTTTTCATTCAAGCTACAAATCATAGTCGTAACATCTAAACTAGAGTAACCATCTCTCTACTCACCAGACATATTTCCTTCAAAAAAGACTCCTTGAGAAGGTGTGTTTGTTAAAGAATAAAATAATGATTAAGTTATTGTCATTTTTACTATTTTGACTTTAATGTGAATTACTTCATCATCAGAAATACACATGTTGTAGAAAACTTAGACTAATTATGGATAATAATGTTTATTTATACACATGTTGTAGAAAACTTAGACTAATTATGGATAATAATGTTTATTTATGAGTGATAAAATCAACCGGACCAATATTTGTTAAAAGATTGTAGAATTTAAAATTTCGATCTTCAAAAAAGTATGAAACAATGATTTCGATTCAATAATGTCACAGTAAAAAAATTTGGAATAGTACTTGTGTTAGGATCTAGGATGGCAGGATAGATTGGGTTTAAGAGTTAAGGGTGTGGGGTGTCGGTTGTGTGAGTTGAAAAAAGGGGTAACGGGTTAGAGCTGTTATAAATAGAGCTCTTGTAACTCTGTATAGGGGATCAAATATACTTTGTGTAAAGTCAGGCGTTTTAACTTGTAGAGAGGGGTTATGCCCTCAGCCAGGGAGGTTATGCTCCCAACTCATTCTTGTAAAGAGGTCTCTTATATTGTGAATAATACAGAAAACCCATTCTTTATTTATGTCCCCATCTTTTGATTGTGTTCTTGTTAGGTTCCAAACCCAAGAACCTAACAAATTGGTCCGACCCGCTGGATCATCAAGGGAGAACTGTCAGATTCGAAGTAGGGTGTGCCGGTTCGAGAAGCGATCGTATCGAGAAGTTGTCGTTTCGAGAAGCTGTCATTTCAAGAAACTGTCGTATCGAGACGTTGTCGGATCGGAGTGGAGGTGAAGGATCAAGAAGTAATCAAGAAACTACCGGCTCCCAATTGGAGGAGTGACATACGCGCGTGATGGAGGGAAGAGTAATGGCGGTTGAAGGTCAGTTGGAGGCGGTGGAAATCACAGTAGCGGAGACAAAGGCTGACACGGTGGTTTTGCGACATGAAACAGGAGTTTTGAGACAAAATTGCGAAGCGATGAGGCAGGATATCCAAACAATCCTGAAGATACTAGGGGATCGCAATCGCGATCCAAACGACCATCGCCAAGGGGCCAGTAAGTCGTCGATGAATGACAACGGCGAAGGAACCAAGGGAAATAGAGGAGGAAGGGGGGAAGGGAATCAAGATGACCCCTCCAATTAGAGGAAACGAGTATAATTACTGGGTTTTGAAGGGGGCGACCCATTGATTTGGATAAGCAGAGCGGAGAAGTTCTTTGAGGAGCAGAAGGTGGTCGAAGACGAGAAATTACAGTTGGGTTTCATCGGTATGGAGGGGTATGTCGTATATTAGTTTCGTTTTTGGAGGGAAAAAACCAAGAACAATTATTGGGAAGGGTTGAAGAGAGCGCTGGTGATCCGATTTGAAGAGCGGAAAGGGGGTACCATCTTTGAAAGGGTAGCGGCCAGTAAGCAGTCGGGAACCGCAAAATACATCCCAGCATCGAACGTAAACGATTGTACAGTCAAAACGGTCTACCAGTCATTGGCCGAGCAATCCGAGGCCATAGAAGACCAATCGTCTTGGGGACGAACGAGCGGTGAGGTGACATGGTCGAAGGTCGATCGCTATAACTCATGCCGATCGGGAGTTGCTGAGTGGTCTGAGGCTAATCACCCAGGCCGATCAGGAGCCGCCAAGAGTGTGGGGTCAATCTAGAATATGCACGGTCAGCCAGGGAATCGAACGGTTGAATGCAGGAGGGAGGAGCGGAATGGCATAAAGATATGGAGAAGAGAATCGCACGGCAGAGGACTGTTGGATCTGAACGTGAGAGGATTGCCGGATCCGCACAGGAGAGGATTGTCGAACCCGAACGGAAGAGGATGGGAGGAACCAAATGGTCTTATAGCTACAGGAAAAGGCCAAACGGTATTACACTCAAAACAGTCTCCTAGTCATTGGCCGAACGGTCTTACAATTATATTCAAAGGCCGAACAGTCTTATAGTCCAAACAGTCTCTTAGTAATTGGCTGAACGGGCTTACCATTAGAATGAAGGATGAGGAGGGAAAGGTGGATGGAAGAATCAATGCCCGGGAGAGAAGGATAGATTTTGTGAAGAGGTGGACCAGAGAACAAAAGAAGGGCCTTGCCGTTCGTGAGACACCTGCAAAGGGGAGAGAACTTTTTGAAGCTTTGAAAGACATCGAAAACCATTTCCTCACAGCTTATAATTCTGGAAATGAGGTGACCAGAATGCTGGAAACTAATAAAATCCAAGAAAAATGGAAGTTATTGGAGGAAGAATTGCCACCACCCAAACCTCCAGACCTGAATTGGAGGGCAGTTGCCAAAGGATTCCAATAATATGAGTACACGATGATGAAGCGGAGCAAGGAGATCAAATCTCACGTTTCCAACCTTGAGGACAAGGTTGTTCTGAAGTGGGGTGTAATGTTAGGATCTAGAATGATAGGAAAGATTGGGTTTAAGAGTTAAGGGTATGGGGTGTCGGTTGTGAGTTGAAAAAAGGGATATCGGGTCAGAGCTGCTATAAATAGAGCTCTTGTAACTATGTATAGGGGATCAAATATACTTTGTGTAAAGTCGGACGTTTTAGCTTGTAGAGAGGGGTTATGCCCTCAGCCAGGGAGGTTATGCTTCCAATTCATTCTTGTAAAGAGGTCTCTTATACTGTGAATAATATAGAAAACTCATTCTTTCTTAGTGTTCCCATCTTTTGATTCTATTCTTGTTAGGTTCCAAACCCATGAACCTAACAACTTGTCATTCTGTACATTTGTGGAGAATAGCTAATTAGGGCATGTGGTTCATAGAGATGAATTTGGTGGTGGTGGTGGTGGTGATGGTGGGCTCCTAGTGGATTGACAACGACGACATCCCCAAGTAGAAGAAGAACCCCTTTGTCTATTTTATGACTCTACCATTGATGATTTTAGATGTCTTAGATACTGCTTTAAAGGTATAAACACTCGTATGATCATCTGGATTGTCCTGGTGTTTAATAACTTTATTTTTTTTTCTAAATAATTAAATATGGCTTTAAAGGTATGAACGTGATAATCTGCATCGTCTTAGTGTTTGATACCTTTTTTTTTTCTAAATAATTAAATATTGCTTTGTACTCATTGTCCACGTCTTGATGTTTTCCTTTTTTTTTCATCATTCCTAAAATACCAAAAAAGTACAAAATCTTCAAAACTAACAATATCAATACTGAGTCATGGGCTATGTTTCTATTGGAATAATACTTACCTGAGAGTATAATAATAATATAAGAATGACGACTGACACACCAAACTACTGATATTTAATTATAATATGTAAATATGGTCCAAATAAATATAAGTTTGGACTCTTTCATAATGGAAAAGCTTAAGAGGCATTATTGGGTCACTCTCTTTAATATGCCTATTAGGTTGAGTAGAAACAATGTGCTACATAATTAAAAGTAGATGTCACTAATCCACTCTTAGAGCTAACTTTTTCATGAACACAACCAAATTATTATGTATTTTTCATTGCATTAAGAAGAATAAGTTGTCTCAATTTCATCTGTGTACCTTTTTCTTTGTAATTATTAAGTATGAGCGAGTTAGTTTATTGATTTATATCAATTCAATGTTATAAGAACAATGTTAATTTTGTAGTGAAGATTAAAATATTGAATGAGAGAGAAGCTATACCATATAGACATTGATTGATCTTATTTCCTCCTTTAAACCAAAGAACTTGATACAATTAATTTCTCAAAATGAGCAACCAACACACAACCTGTTCAGATATTAGAATAGTTACATTTTGTACTACCTTCAGTTGAAGGATTAGATTCACTTAGTTGGATGTGTTTTCTTCTTTGCAAAGAACATTACAACCTTTGAAGGAAACAATGACTTCTTCTTCTTCTTTTTGTTCTTATACGAGGATGATCCATCTTCAGTGCTGTTTGAAGGAACTGCTTCTTTAGGGCTTAATGACTCATGCACAGGCTCAATTTCAGCAGCAGTGTGCTCCTTTGGTGACTCTTGGTCAACCAGCCATGTTCTTAGTTCATGTTCAACAGCTAACTTTTCTCCAGCGGCCTTTTCAGCATTCCCAGTTGCAATGTTCAAAGATTCCTTTCTTAGAGATAATTCCTCATTCAATTCTTCTAACCTCTCCAAACTTCTATATTCACACTCCCTTGCCAGCTTAATCTGAGCATTAGCAGCTTCTATCCTTGCATTGGCTTGTTCCTCAGCCTTATAGGCTTGCGTGCTGAGCTCATGGTATTCATCCAGTGTGAGTGTAACCATTGAGGAAGAGCTATTCTCATTGCTGTTTTTAGTTGATTCACTCTTCTCCAATGCTGAGATTGCATCTCTGGCCAACATCTCAGCAACCTTGGCTGCTTCTATCTCCTTCTGTGCTGCCACTAAACTGTTTTCTAATGTAATTGATCTGGATTTGACTTCTTCAACCTCTTTTTGTGCTTCAAGCAGCTCTTCTTCAGCAGCCTGAGCAAGTGATTTGGCCTCATCAGCCTCTTCTGCTGCTTTCTGCAGTTTCTTGGGCAACTCAGACATCATTTCTCTTGCTTCATGCTCTTTCATCTCAAGGAAAATTGCGGCAGTCTTGGACTTCTCCAGTTCAGTTTGGAGATCCAGAACTGCAGTCGAAGCCATTTCCTCACTTTGCTTAAGGGTAACCAGAACTGACTTCTCTTCTTCTAGTTTTGAGTTTAGTGACATACAAGCTTCCCTCAAGCTTTTAACATCAGAAGTTGCTTTCTCTATGTTCTTCTTTAGTTCCCCAAGTTCCTCTTTCTGTTGTTTGTAACATTCCTCATTGTCCTTTGATTCCATGTACGTTGCCATTTCAGCTTTCAAATCAAGTAATAAAGAGGAAGCTGATTCTAGTTTAGATTTAAGAAGCCTGACTGAGAAAACTTTCTCGTTCAGTCTTTGGAGCTCCTCTTCTGCTTGTTCAAGTTCCTGTTTCAAATTGAGAATCTCTTCATCAGCAACTCCTAGTGTTTGTTCTTCGGCTTCCAAGTGTGCGGCTCGTGAGGATTTTAGTGCCTCTTTTGTTGCAATCAACTCAGCAGTCAAATCTTGCACTGCCTTTTCAATCTGATTGGAAGCTGCAACGGTTTCTTCTGCATTGTTGATTGCCGTATCTCTTCCACTCACCATAGAAGCATACTCCTTGCGCAGTGAGTCCAGTTCTTTCTTAACGAATTCTAACTCTGAAAGCGCTTCCTTAAGCAAGGCCTTTTCAGCCTCAACTTCAGCCTTGGCTTCAATACTAGCCTCACTTACAATGCTCTGCTCCATCTCTTCAATTTTGAGAAGCACACGTTCAGCCTCTTCCTTTGCCAGAAACTCATCTCTCTCTACCGTTTCTAAGTTGCGTCTGAGTTCTTCTGTGAGCTTCTTGGTGTTTTCCAATTCCTCAACAGTTTCTTCCCTTCTGAAGTCTTCTAGAATCTTGCTTCTCTGTTGAGTCAGAAATATTAAAGGTTAAACTACTGGTTTATCATACCCATAGCAATGAGAATCAAGTGAGGTAGATAACGAGTTGTTTTTTATTTTTCCCTTCACAAGGTTTTGCAAATGGTGCTTCATACAAACTCAAAACCATAAAGAAAATGTAAGGTATAAATACGATTCAAACAGTATGTATATATATATACCTCCTCCACCAGACTTTGGGTTCGACGGGATTTCCAATCAACCCTTCCTCCAAACTTGGACACAGCATCTTTGACAGATTCAATAGGAGCAGCTGTGTCAATGATATGCTTAGAAAACCTCGGAGAAGATCCTGGAGAATCATTCCTTCCCTGAGAGGAAACAGTTGGGGAGGTTTCATTAGTGTTATCTTGAGATTGATTGGTGTAAGTAATATCAGATTTCTCTCATACCCATTAAAAACCATTATTTGGTGAGTTCATGGATTGAGTAATTACCGTTGGGGATTCCGGCTGTAGTTCCATGGAAGAGGATTTTGAAAGAGGCCCCTCTACAATATTTCTCACAGGGTCTACCACAATAATGCCTGCAATTCAAGTGCACAAATATTTTGCTCAAAATCCAGTTCTCCTGTATCAACTTTTGAAGAGTGTTACCCAATTGAAAACTTGGATAACGAAAATAAACATATCGCTTTTACGTTTTAATCAAAACAACAAAGTCACGAATCACATCAGCAAAACGAAGAAAACCCACATAGAAATTCAGAAAATTTATAAGTGCAACCTCATATGCAGTTTATAATCTCCATAAAAACTGGAATACATATTATTATAGGAACAACATTTTCTTTAGATGATGCATGCAGACGTGAAAAGAAGCATGAGAAGAAGAAAAAAGAGAATAATTGAAACCTGGATGAGAGAGGCTCTGGAAAAGAAAGGAAAAGAAAAGAGAAAGTAAAAGGTGGTGGTCCTATGATAGGGTAGAAGGAGGAAAATAGTGAGAGGCAATGAAGGAGGAAGGAAGAGATTCAAAACTATGCTTCCTCCTTGCGTTTGCAATTCATGGAAGCTCCCAATAAACCAACTCATCCTGCAAAACTCCTTTATGTTCCAACACGTGGTGGATCCACATTTCTTCCTTTTCCTCCACACAAACAAAATGCTATCAAATCTGAGGATACTAATCACTCCACACCAATCTTACTACGTTCTACCCTCCTAAACCTCTTATATATGTGTGGTTTGTTTTTTTTTTTTTTTTCTTTCATGTCAAAAATCTAGATATGATTCTGCTAAGAAAATATGCTCTTTTCTTTTCTTTTCTCTCCGATAAAAGTTCCTGTCTTCTTAAAATTGAATCATTATCTACACAGTTTACAGAAATTTTTAGGAAAACTAATGACCTTTATTGTGAAAGCGGGTTTAACAGATATTATATTTAGAATATTCTATTTTAAATTATTAAAATAGAAATACAGAAAACATATTTGCGTGACTTTTATGAGTAATTGTGACTCTAGAAATTTTGTAATATATTATTAATCTTTCATGTGGATATAGTTCCATCGACTGGCAGGTCATTTTAGGATCTAGTGTTAAGAACCTGGAAAACAAAATACTAATTGATAAGTGTTTTAAAACTTTGAGATCGAATATTTTATTTAAAATAATTTAATAATAAAAAATTTCAACTCCATTCTTATATGATAGTTCTTATTATTGAATAAATAGGTTCCGACTAATTTTTTCTTTCGCTTTTAGGTCAAAATTATGCATGTTGATTCTGTGTCGCATGGGTATTATGTAACCTTTTCCTAATTGTTTGTCAATTTGAGGTTTTAAGGACTCACTTCGATCACAATTTGGTGATTTGTAGGCATTTATAAAGTTTCTTGCATTTGAAGTAATAGTTGGACATTCTTAGAGTTGTAGTAGTTCTTTGTGAGGTAAGAGAAGCTAGATCTTGTTCTTGGCAAATTTGTTAAAGCATAAATTGATATTGATTACGATGTGTAGTTGTAGATATTGGATGTTTATGATTCAAATGCTAGTAATGTGAATTGTTGAGTAAGTGAGTTTGATCACATGAGTTGATGTTGAATGATTCTGTGCGAAACTCTAATTGTATGATAAATTTTGTGTTAAGATATTTGGTGGTGTTTAATTTGGTTTAATGTGGCAAAGAATTGAACTAGGTTGAGTTGTAATTGTTATTGGAAAATTTTACATTTTTTGTGTGAGTTCTTTTGAGTTAAAGGGCTAGAAAGAGGAAATAAAGTTTTATAATTTGTTTAGATGTGATTTGAAGGTTGTTAGAGTTATGAAGCGGTTGAAATTTGTTTTAGAAGAGAGGTAGTAGTACTTTGGTGGTGGTTTTTGTTGATTTTAAGAGCATTTTTAGGGGTTTGGAGTGGTGTGATTTTGAGTTATAGATTCTGAATTAATTTGGTTAGTTTAGAAGTTATTGGTAAGTCATTTCTAACATGTTAGAGTCCCTAAGCTACTTAAAAATGAGTTTAAACAAAGATTTCAATTTTGGTCTCTAAGTTGGGAATTTAGTTGTTTTTTAGTGAATGCATTGTGATAAACAATTGATTATTAGTCTAAGATAAGTTATACACTTTTGTTTAAATCTAAAATTGTTTATAATCAATATATTGAGTGTTAGAAGTTAGGAAAAGTGATTAGAAATGGTATTGGATGGTTTAGAAGTACTAAGTTTGTAGTTTTAGTTCTGTAGAATTATACAGTCTGATTGGGCGACCAGAATTGGCTAGCTAGACGAGTGTAGCGGAGTTTTGGTAGTGAGTTTCAAAAGCTAGGTGAGCCAGCTCGCTCAGCTTGGAGAGCTTATTATTTTAGCTCTCGCTGAGCGAGCATAATTGGCTAGTTGGGCAAGTATTTAGAGTTTTTGGAAGAAAGTTGCAGAGGTTAAGCAAGCCAGCTCGCTCAGCTTAGGAGGGTTGTTGTTTTGCCTCTAGCTGGGCGAGTAGAGTATGTTAGCAGGGCGAGTGGGTCTGTATTCTTAAGTGTTTTTTTAATTCTTTTACTTATGTATATGGTTTGAAAAGATACATTGGTTTGAAATGGAATGAGATGTATAAGAGTCCTAAGGAGGATTCTTAAGGGTTGTATCAAAGTGTTGTTAATATGAATACAGGTAGCTCAATCTTGGGAGTTATCCTGACACTCTAATGGTTATTCATTCTCAAGTAGAGAGAATTGACACATGTGGTGAGAGTAGCAAGAAGTCTTAGTCTATATGCTTCCAATATGTCCTAAGACGTGGTACAGACTAACCTTGTGAGTGTGGTAGGGTAAAACTCATTGGTAATAACTTTGCAAAGTAATATAGGCCACTACAAGTGCACAACTCGTCATAGCTCGACATTCATACTGAATTTGGATAGTTAAATTTAGGTCTTGGCATGTTTAAGATGTGTGCATAGTTTTATGTGAAGTATGATTCATGTATGAAATTCTTAATTATATAATGGACTGTCGTGTTTTACTAGCTTACCTTTTTCTTTGTATTTTGTTGGTATTCTTCTTAAGCTTTGATGTTTTAGCTATGATCATCCAGTGGGTGTGAGCAGAGGATGATGATATATGTATATATATTGTGAATTTTTTAAAATGATATATGTATATATATTGTGAATTTTCAAAACTTTTTGAAATTTTGTAAATTATATATAATATATTAAAAATTGTTGAAAATTAAATTATATATCTTTTTAATTTTTATAAAGTACAATTAATAATAAAACATAAAATCAAATATAATAGAAAATAAAAATATTTATTAAGATTTTTTTTCATTATCTTTTGAATTTCTCACATTGTATTCATCTCTCACTTTCATAAGTTTTTTTTTTTTTAAATTAGACTCACATTTATTATATTTACTTTCATTTCTTATGTATTCTCTTTGAAAGAAAAATAATTTTTTTTGTCTTACTTGATATCTAATTTTTGTTCTTCAAATAGATATCTAATTTTCTGGAAAATGCTTATTATAGATCATTACATCATTAAGTTGTTGAATAATTTAAAATAAAAGCTTGTATTTTCACAATAACAAATAACTGAGAAATTTGCTTCTCTGCGTATGGACAGAAAAAACTAGAGAAATACAATCTGATAATAATAAAGTCTAATTTGTGGTTTTGTAAATTATGTATGTTTTATGGTTGTGATAAAGTCTTATAACGTTTATATACGTGATTGAGGCATGATGTAGACAGAAGCCAAGAGGCTTATAAGCATTCCAATCCGATGCGAATCAAATTAAAAGTTTCATTCCAATAAATTATATACAAAATGTTATATTAATTTAAAATTATTTCGGTATAGATAAAAAATAATATATATTCATTTATGTTTGGAAATCAAATTGTCTCAAAGTCTGCTACACAAACAAATTCAATTTTGTGTTAAAATTTATTGACTAAAAATATATTTAACCATTTTTTTAAAATTCATAAAAAATATATCCATAAATTTTTTTGAAATTTTGTCACTAAATCCATTGATAATTAAATTTTGAAAATACATCGTTAAATTCATCGGTAATTCAAGTTTTTAAAATTTCATCGACAAATTTATTAATAAAATGAACATTAATTTCCTCACCAAATCAGATAAGACATGTGTTATAAATTAAATATATATTAGTGAGAAGAATAAGAGAAAAAGGAGAAGGAAGCAATTATAGCAGTGATGATAGCGGTAACGATAGTGACAACATCGATGGTGGCAACAATGGATGAGAAATTCCATCAGGAAATCTATAAGTGAAATGAACATTAATTTCCCACCGAATTAGACAAGAGATATGTTATAAATTAAATAGATATTGGTGAGAAGAATAAGAGAAAAAGAAAGCGGAGAAGGAATAGGATGATAGCAATGACAACGATAATGGTAAAGATTGTCGCGACATCAATGATGATGATGATAATAGTAACAATAGTGACAACGCCGATGATGATTGGTGGTAACAACAAATGAGAAGGAGGAGGGAAAGGAAAAAATAGAAAAAGGAAGAGGAAGGACCAAAGGTGGTAAACATAGTGACAACAATACAAATAATAATAAAGGAGAAAGAGCAAGAAGAAAAAAAGGAAGAAGAGAAGGACAATGAAGAAGAACAAATCGTGATATGAATTGATGGAAAAAGTCAATCAGTAATTATCAACAAATATTTACTCACCAATAGTTACTAACATATTTAGGATGTCAGTAATTATCAATGAATAATTATGGACAAATTTTTGATCATTGGTAATTACTGACAAGTTTTTTTATTCATTTGTAAAATTTATTGACAAACATTTTATCATTGATTTTTTATCGTTAGTAAGTCTTTGGTATTTTTTTTTTAGGACTTTTTTCGCTTACTAATGATAGTAACAATCGAAGTAGCAACGATCATAGACAAAAGAGAAGAAAAGAAAAGAGAAAAAGTTTATAAATGATGATAGAGAAAGAAAAAGAAAAAAATAATAATAAAAGAAAGAGAAGAAGAAATTGCAATATTAAATCAAATTCTTTTAATGAATTTTTTTTAATAAACTATATAAATATAGTGAATCTTTAACTAAAATAAATGACAGGTATAATTTTTCATTATGATTATTATAACGGATTATGATTTTATTCAATCTACTATTAAATTTTAACACAATATTATAATATTAAAAAAATAAAATTTAAAATATATTTACAAATTTAAAAATATTACAATATAAATTCAAATTGAATTAGATATCAATAAAATTCCAACTCGCTATATGAACTCAACCATAATTATTCATTTTATTCAATTTTATTTATCCAGTATCCACTTATTGAATCTAACATCATTGTATGTTCAAATATACTTCATATTTAAATAGATTTAATTTGTTGCATTTTTTTTTCAGCCTTATTTGGCTTAATGATTATAGGCTATCCCAAAAAGGATGAGAGTGATTTTTCAAATGCAGATATATCATTTAACTCCATGATCTATGGGTTGACTTTAACCTCCTTTAAAAGTAAAACATTATTTGGGGTTATTTTTAAAGTCCTCCAAAAGCCCTATGCAGAAGGGTTGGGACATAGTTTGGGTGGGACTAGTCCATTACACTAACATATTTTAATTTTTTTATTTTCAAAAGTTTTATTTTTAACTTTTTAACATTTTCTTCTTATCTTTAACTTTTTCAAAAATTTTATTTTTAACTTTGAAAAATATATTTTTATTTTTTTCTTTTTCTTATTAAAAAGACTTTACACCACCTTAATAATAATTAAATTTAAAATTCAAATATTATTTATTATAATTTTATATCTGAATAATTATTAAAATATTATTTATATTATAATATTAGTTATATTAAAGGTATAAAAATAAAAATAAAATTATATTAAATAAAATATTTAATATATTAAATTATATTAAAATACTAAAATAAATTAAATAATTATTTAAACTTAAATAAAAGATAAAATTTTAAAAACAATTATTTATTTAAAATCAAATAAAATTATATTAAATAAAATATTTAAATACATTTAAATTATATTAAAATATTAAATTAAATAATTATTAAAATTTAAATAAAAATAAATTTTTGGAAACAATTATTCATCGGATATCTATATCCGTTTAACATATCTTTTTAAAATTTTATTTTCTTCAAACTTTAATAATTATTGAATTTAATTTAATATTTTAATACAATTTAATATATTTAAATACATGATGAAATGTTATTTTTATTTTCATTATTATTATTCTTATTTTAGTTATTATTATTTTAATTCTTTTAATAAAACTATTATAAAAATATAAATATATGTTAATAATTATTAAAATATAAAAGTATAATAAATAATATAATAATTTTTGTTTAAATTTAATATTTCTTAAATTTTAAATAAAAAGCAAAAGGTGTTAGCATATTTTATGGATTTTAATATCTGAAATTTTTAAAATTTTGGTTTTTAATTAAAATTTAATAATTATTTAATTTAATTTAATATTTTAATATATTTAAATATATTAAATCAAATTTATTATTACTATTTATTTTTATTACTTTTATTTTTATTTTTATTATTTTATTTTTAGGTTTCTAATATAATTATTATTATAATATAAATTATATTTTAATAATTATTAAAATATTAAATAATATTTAAATTTTAAATTAAATTAAAATTATTATTAAAGAAAATGAAAAAATATTTATTAAAGTTAAAATAAAAATTTTGGAGGTCTAGGATGAGATGTTAGAAGGTTAAAAATGTAATTTTCAAAGGTGCAGGATGTAAGATCCTTAATTTCAGGAGTGGTGGGGACACGGTGGTCACCCACCATTCCTCATTTTTAGGTGAATTATTGGGAGGAGGGGGGATTTTAGGAAGCTTAGGGGGGGGAGCGTTTTCGTTTCTTTTGGCAGGAAGAGAGCCGTGTGGGAGAGCCGCCAGAGGAAGGGCACCCTTCCTTCCATTTTCAACCGTCCAAGAGCCCCAAGGGAAACTGTATCAACTTCAAAAGGGCTGTGGGATGGATCTGGGTTGAGCATATGGTGAGAATGGAGTTGTTGCAGAAGGATCTGGGAGAAGAAGTGGAGAGTTGTTGAAAGTTCCAGGAGATCTTGATCTCCATGTCTGGGAGGAGCTAGATCCCAAAATTCGCAAAGGAAGTCTTCAAGAGGTAAGGGGAGCTAGATATTTCGTTTTAATTATGTAAGTTTACTGTCTTTGAAGCAAATCAAGAACAGTTGAGCATAAACTTTTGGGTTTCTGTTTTTTTTTCTGGGCTCTGGAAGAACTTGCAATTCTGCAGAAACGTTCGTCCAATTTGGTTTCAAATTGGACGTTCGTCCCAACAGGGCTCGACCAAGTAGTGGTCGGCCAACTTTAGAACGTTCGTCCAATTCTGGTGAAATTGGATGTTCGTCCAAATTGTTCGGTGGTCGTCATGAGCGTTCGGTTCTGAACGAACGTCCGAGTGCGTTCGTCCTAAACTTAGTATTTTCGTGAGACGTTCTTAAACGTTCGGCCTAGGAAATAAATCCTAGCATTCGGCCTAGGAAATTGATCTTAGCGTTCGGTCTTATCTCTTAAGCGTTCGGTATTATTCTTTTGAACGTTCGGTTTTGATAAGGTATTAGCGTTCGACCCTAGTTCGGAATTCTTAAGTTTGAATCTTAGTCGTTCGGTTTTCATAAGGTTTCTCATTTGAGAGCGTTCGTTTTTAATTTAGATTCTTAAGTTTCAATCATAAGCGTTCGTTCATGGATATTTTGAGTTTTTAGCGTTCGGCTGTACATGATCTTCTAGCGTTCGTCCAAATGGTATAGTGTTCGGCAGTAGAGATATTGTCAGACAACGTTCGTCCAGATTGCTTAGATGACGTTCATTCAAATAGTGTCCGTCCTGATGTTGAACGATAGGTATTGGTTTAAGTCAGATTTTGAACGTTCGGCTTGATATTTGGAGATAGCGTTCGTCCAGTTTATTTGGTGACGTTCGGCCAAACAGTGTTCGGCCTTGGACATGACGTTCGTTCGTTTTGGTGAATTAGTGATTGTAGACGTTCGTCCTTATTTTGGTAGTTCAAGAAGCGAGCGTTCAACCCTGATAATAGTTATTCTAAGTCAGTGATCGTTCATTCCAACAGTATCCATTTTGAGTGAGATGTTCGATTTAAGCGTTCGGCCTTTATTAGATATTATAAGTTTGGAATCTTGAGCGTTCGGTCCTAATTGGATAAATCTTAAGTTTGAAATCTCTGAACGTTCGATCTTATTAGCGATTTATGACGTTCGTCCAAAGAGTGTTAGCGTTCGTTGAGATAGCGTCCGTCCAGAAGCATTCGCCCAAATTGTTCAAATGACGTTCGTCCAAATGGTTTAGATGACGTTCTTCCAAAGCATTTTGGTGACGTTCGACCAAATGGTGTTCGACCTAGAGTGTGAAAAGGATGCTCGTCCAGTGACGTTCGTTCCACAAGTGTTCGGATGAATAGTGTTCGGATGAATAGTGTTCTATACGTAGTATTAGGTTCAAAGTTAATTTTCTCTAGAATTGAATTATGTGTATAAATATTTGCAATGTATATTGTAATGTGATTTATGTGAAAGTATGTGAATGCATGATAGATGCTAAATTACTGGGACAATATGATTGTGAAAGTGAATAATGTATTTGTGTATGATTCGGACATCTCGAGGAGAGATGGACGAAAGTGATATGTGGTGTTGTTGTTTTGTATAACTGTAGTGAACTTTGTATTTCGGTCTGTCTATCCCTAAACTCAAAGCATTGTTCATACTCAAGTAGAGAAGAACAATGTGAGTGGTGAGAGTAGAGGGAGGTCCTCGTCTATAGTCTTTGAATTTAGACATAGACAGATTGGGGAATTTACCTTGCTAGTGTTGGAGAAAGACCAGCTGAACTATGCAAGTGCAAAGACGACTGATAGTTCGACAGTTATACCAATCCGGATGAGTCTTGTGTTGGGAATTTACTTCGCATAGTGTTGGGGAGTGCCAGCTGAACTATGCGAGCGTAAATATGAGTCGTATGTGTGGATTTACCTTACATAGTGTTGGGGAGTGCCAGCTGAACTATGTAGGTGTAAAGATGAGTCGTATGAGGTTATGAGATGTGGATTATGAGTATGCTGTAATTGTTCCTGTATATGTATCTATGTATGATGACATGAATTAAATGTGCTATGAGATAACATGTTTTTTTTTATATCTAGCTCACCCTTGCATTGTTTGTGTTGTGTGCCAATTTGGATATATTTTCTTTGGCGATAATCATCCACTTGGATGGGAGCAGATGTCGTCGAGGAGATCCCCTTGGAGCAAGAGCTGGAGGTTGCTGATGTTACAGAGTAGTCTTCCTAGAAATTTCCTGATTGAACACTTGAAGTGATCAATCCTTTCAACTGTTCAAGTTTAAATTTTTACTCCTTTTATCTAGATGATTGTAATTTCACACTTAAATTACACGTCATACTCTGACTGTTCTCTTTATTTAGATGCTGACGTCTTTATTATGTAATATTTATTATTATATAATCGGGATGTTACATTAATGGTATCAGAGTAGTTCGTCCTTAGGATGACCTTTGTGTTGTGGGTTTGTCGTGTCTTCTCTGTGAGGACTGGAGGGTAGATGGTATGATTTACCATTTCTTTCAAGTCTATATAGTAAGGTGTATCTAACTAGAAGTTTTAAGAACAGAAAATTTCTTGATAAGAGTAATGAGGGTGCACACTCATGACTTTCATCGTAGATGATTTTCCTTTCTTAATTCTGAAGGTTTGAGGTAAGAAAGAGTTAGAGTTTCAGTGTTGTTTTCTGTAGTAATTCCTGTCTGGTTCTTGTTTTTGTGGTGGTGTGTTGTGCCCTAGAGTAGTAGAGAACTGCATATTCAAGGATAATTTGAGTTATATACTTTTAGTGGAATTGGTTTAAGCATTTGAAGCAAGTTCTTGCCTCGAAGATAGGAGTTATAAGACTAAAAGTTAAGCTTCGGAGGGCTAGTGAAGATATTAGAGTTTGGAAGAAATGTTATGGGTGAAGAAAATTTCAAGAAAAACAAAGTCACAAGATCTTGCATTGTACGTTCGCAAGGAGTTCAGAGGTTAGATTTAGAAAAGCTTTGGGTAAGCATGATTATAACATGATTTGAGAAATGAGTTGGGTATAGTATATCAGTGATGGTTGGAATCTGAATAAGAGAAGTGATAGATGGTTTGAAGCTTAAGTTAAGAAAGAAATAAGTGAACCGCGGGAAATCGTTATTTGATAGGAAGTAGAAGAAGAAAGGTTTGAGGAGCAGTGTGTAAAACATAGAACGGATTTAAGGATGATGAAATAGAAGCCGGATCTCCAAGTTGAGGGAACATGAAGTGTGTGAGGAGAATTGGAGTATTATAGGACTGTGAATTGAATAACCAAATGGAGTGGTTAAGCATGAATCGCAATTGGGTAATGCATAGTCAAGTTTAGAAGAATGTTTCAAGATTAATGGTTCTTATAGAATAAATATTTGATCATTGGCTGAGATGAGAAATTTCAAATGTTGAAGGAAGGAGTACATCAGAATGTCAGTTTGGTAAGAAAGTATAAGGTCAGAGAATTAATAGCACAGTGGATGAAGAAAGGAGAAAAAGGAGTTTTAGAACAGATGATAAAGGGTGGCTGTAGTATAAGTTGCTAAAGAGAGTATCGAGAATGATCAAAGGAGTTTGGGATGATTGAGATGTTTAGAGTATGAAGTTGCATGTTGTGATAAAGTTAATTTTCTTTGGGTATGGTTTTATGGTGATGTTTAGTGTTCGGCTGAGTTTGATCAAGAAAGAGGTGGATATTGAATGATGGAATGCAGAAGGTAGTAAGTTAGTAAGTTCAGATAAGGTCAGAGGATTGGTATTATTGGTTAAGAGTATCTTGAGGTTTAGAAGATTAAAGATAGGGTTTGTATTTTGACGACTCCGAGTTGAAGAGGACAATCCTTGAAGAAGAAGGTTTTAAGTTAATTTGGACGAGATGAGTGCAAGAAGAATTATGAGTGATGTGGCGTTTGTGGAGTTAATCTAAGGGCTCAAGTTTGGAGTTTATATGGAGTGGTTTCTTGACAAGGAAGGAGAGCGAAGGTGGTGCATCAAGTATAGTTGAGCGAAAGATTGAAGCAAGTGTTATGAGAATTCAAGATGTCTGCAAATTGTAAATGAAGAAGAGATGATGTTGTCCTTTCGTAAGTTTGAAGTGTGATTCAAGGAAGGGTTTTGATTGATTTTCTGCAGCAAGTATGGAATTCTATAACTTGGAGAAGGGGAATTCACTTTAGAATGGGGTCTTAGGCAACACCTGCGTCCGAAATTCTTGGGTGGTTCCTGTTTAAGTCATGTAGTGCAAGAGAAAGATGGGGGTTGAGTTAGAGCAATAATAATTGGACTCAGTATAATCATAGGGAGAACTACAAGGTTGAGGAATCGCAGAAGAGAAATAGAGGACATGTTGGCATAGTCTAGTATAAGTCTTGACAATCAGGAGTGTTTTCGGGCATGGTCGTTTTGTGGAGTAGAAAACAGTGTTGAGGAAATGGAATGGCAAGGCTATTATGCAAGGGAAGAGTTTTCAAAATTTTGGTAAGGTCATAAGAGTTCTGAGAAAGGTGCTTCGAGGGTGATCTTTTGCTGGTTACAGTTGTCATGAAGGAAGTGTCATTTTAAGTAAATTGGTGAGTAAGGAAGTATAAGGATCAGAGTAGCGCAGCAGATGATGGTGAGGATGTTATTGTCAGTAATAGGTATGCATGAAGAGTTTTCAAAATGGTGGATTAGTGGTTTGTGAGGGACGAGTTCTTTGAAACAGTATTAGTGTTGTTATATGAGCATGAGTCGGGGGTGTTTGGTAATCTTCAAGAGTCAGAAGTGAGTTTAGGTGTGAAAGAAACATGTATCAGGCAAGGGAAGATAAGTGAGCCTTCGGTTGCAAGCTACAGGGTCAACTTTAAAGTGAGAAAGTACTAATGGCTTTAGAATGGAAAGAGTGGGTCAATGGACGAAGGAGACTATTTGAGTTGTGGTTTTGAGTTATAGTGGCAATCTAGAGGTAAGGTTATGTTAACAGATGATTTGATGGATCAACTACACAGAGCTACAGTATTCTCTAAGATTGATCTGAGGTCGGGTTATCATCAAATCTTAGTAAAAGTGGATAATGTGCAGAAGACGGCGTTCAGGTCTAGATATGGTCACTACGAGTATGTGGTTATGCCGTTTGGCGTGACTAATGCTCTAGCCATTCTCATGGACTATATGAATCGAATTTTTAGACCTTCTTGGACAAGTTTGTGGTGGTATTTATAGATGTCATACTGGTCTATTCTAAGACACGAGAAGAACATGAAGATCACCTTAATGCAGTACTTGGAGTAATGAGAAAAAGAATATTGTATGTCAAGTTGGCTAAGTGTAAATCTTGGACGGTAGAGCAGGAAACTCTATCGGGAGTTAAAGGACGAGATAAAAGAAACTTACTTGTTCTAGTAAGCTCAATTTTCGAGGACGAAAATTTTTGTTGTTGGGGAGAATGTAAGATCCTTAATTTCAGGAGTGGTGGGGACACGGTGGTCACCCACCATTCCTCATTTTCAGGTGAATTATTGGGAGGAGGGGGGATTTTAGGAAGCTTTGGGGGGGAGCGTTTTCGTTTCTTTTGGCAGGAAGAGAGCCGTGTGGGAGAGCCGCCAGAGGAAGGGCACCCTTCCTTCCATTTTCAACCGTCCAAGAGCCCCAAGGGAAACTGTATCAACTTCAAAAGGACTGTGGGATGGATCTGGGTTGAGCATATGGTGAGAATGGAGTTGTTGCAAAAGGATCTAGGAGAAGAAGTGGAGAGTTGTTGAAAGTTCCAGGAGATCTTGATCTCCACGTCTGGGAGGAGCTAGATCCCAAAATTCGCAAAGGAAGTCTTCAAGAGGTAAGGGGAGCTAGATATTTCGTTTTAATTATGTAATTTTACTGTCTTTGAAGCAAATCAAGAACAGTTGAGCATAAAATTTTGGGTTTCTGTTTTTTTTTCTGAGCTCTGGAAGAACTTGCAATTCTGCAGAAACGTTCGTCCAATTTGGCTTCAAATTGGACGTTCGTCCCAATAGGGCTCGACCAAGTAGTGGTCGGCTAACTTTAGAACGTTCGTCCAATTCTGGTGAAATTGGATGTTCGTCCAAATTGTTCGGTGGTCGTCATGAGCGTTCGGTTCTGAACGAACGTCCGAGTGCGTTCGTCCTAAACTTAGTATTTTCGTGAGACGTTCTTAAACGTTCGGCCTAGGAAATAAATCCTAGCATTCGGCCTAGGAAATTGATCTTAGTGTTCGGTCTTATCTCTTAAGCGTTCGGTATTATTCTTTTGAACGTTCGGTTTTGATAAGGTATTAGCGTTCGACCTTAGTTCGGAATTCTTAAGTTTGAATCTTAGTCGTTCGGTTTTGATAAGGTTTCTCATTTGAGAGCGTTCGTTTTTAATTTAGATTCTTAAGTTTCAATCATAAGCGTTCGTTCATGGATATTTTGAGTTTTTAGCGTTCGGCTGTACATGATCTTCTAGTGTTCGTCCAAATGGTATAGTGCTCGGCAGTAGAGATATTGTCAGACAACGTTCGTCCAGATTGCTTAGATGACGTTCGTTCAAATAGTGTTCGTCCTGATGTTGAACGATAGGTATTGGTTTAAGTCAGATTTTGAACGTTCGGCCTGATATTTGGAGATAGCGTTCGTCCAGTTTATTTGGTGACGTTCGGCCAAACAGTGTTCGGCCTTCGACATGGCGTTCGTTCGTTTTGGTGAATTAGTGATTGTAGACGTTCGTCCTTATTTTGGTAGTTCAAGAAGCGAGCGTTCAACCCTGATAATAGTTATTCTAAGTCAGTGATCGTTCATTCCAACAGTATCCATTTTGAGTGAGATGTTCGATTTAAGCGTTCGGCCTTTATTAGATATTATAAGTTTGGAATCTTGAGCGTTCGGTCCTAATTGGATAAATCTTAAGTTTGAAATCTCTGAACGTTCGGTCTTATTAGCGATTTATGACGTTCGTCCAAAGAGTGTTAGCGTTCGTTGAGATAGCGTCCGTCCAGAAGCATTCGCCCAAATTGTTCAGATGACGTTCGTCCAAATGGTTTAGATGACGTTCTTCCAAAGCATTTTGGTGACGTTCGGCCAAATGGTGTTCGGCCTAGAGTGTGAAAAGGACACTCGTCCAGTGACGTTCGTTCCACAAGTGTTCGGATGAATAGTGTTCTATACGTAGTATTAGGTTCAAAGTTAATTTTCTCTAGAATTGAATTATGTGTATAAATATTTGCAATGTATATTGTAATGTGATTTATGTGAAAGTATGTGAATGCATGATAGATGCTAAATTACTGGGACAATATGATTGTGAAAGTGAATAATGTATTTGTGTATGATTCGGACATCTCGAGGAGAGATGGACGAAAGTGATATGTGATGTTGTTGTTTTGTATAACTGTAGTGAACTTTGTATTTCAGTCTGTCTATCCCTAAACGCAAAGCATTGTTCATACTCAAGTAGAGAAGAACAATGTGAGTGGTGAGAGTAGAGGGAGGTCCTCGTCTATAGTCTTTGAATTTAGACATAGACAGATTGGGGGATTTACCTTGCTAGTGTTGGAGAAAGACCAGCTGAACTATGCAAGTGCAAAGACGACTGATAGTTCGACAGTTATACCAATCCGGATGAGTCTTGTGTTGGGAATTTACTTCGCATAGTGTTGGGGAGTGCCAGCTGAACTATGCGAGCGTAAATATGAGTCGTATGTGTGGATTTACCTTACATAGTGTTGGGGAGTGCCAGCTGAACTATGTAGGTGTAAAGATGAGTCGTATGAGGTTATGAGATGTGGATTATGAGTATGCTGTAATTGTTCCTGTATATGTATCTATGTATGATGACATGAATTAAATGTGCTATGAGATAACATGTTTTTTTTTATATCTAGCTCACCCTTGCATTGTTTGTGTTGTGTGCCAATTTGGATATATTTTCTTTGGCGATGATCATCCACTTGGATGGGAGCAGATGTCGTCGAGGAGATCCCCTTGGAGCAAGAGCTGGAGGTTGCTGATGTTACAGAGTAGTCTTCCTAGAAATTTCCTGATTGATCACTTGTAGTGATCAATCCTTTCAACTGTTCAAGTTTAAATTTTTACTCCTTTTATCTAGATGATTGTAATTTCACACTTAAATTACACGTCATACTCTGACTGTTCTCTTTATTTAGATGCTGACGTCTTTATTATGTATTATTATATAATCGGGATGTTACACAGGAGATTTTGGAGGTGTAAGATAAAACACTCTTTAATTTTTGGTTTTTAACTCTATGTTTCCGACGGTTTCAGAGACTTCCAAATTCTATATTTATTTTCTAATTAATGAAGTTTAGTGAATATTATTATATAATTATATTATTAATTATTATTACTCATTTATCAAGGTATGAAAATATAGAATTAATTATAGTAAAAGTCACACTAATTTTTTTATAATGACTAAATATTATATATATATATATATATATATATATATATATATTTATTGATTATTAAAGAAAAATAAATAATCAATAGAATTTAAGTATAAATTTAAATGATACATTAATAAAAGAAAAGAAATAAGCAACATATAATGAAAAGCCTAGAAACTTGTTATTCACAAATTCATTATTTTAAATTTCCAAATTGAAATATTTTATTTAGTTTTGATTCAGATATAGATGAAATTTTTGCATAATAAAATTAAGGTTAAACTCCTTTAGTTGTCCCTATTTTCATGTGTTTTTCCGAGTTCAATCCCCGTTTTATTAGAATTTCTAATTTAGTCCTAAAAAGTGCTAATTTGAATCAGTTAGACCTCTGCCGTTAAATTTGGTTAACAGGGTTAAGTTTTTGATGAGGTGAGAGACGTGGTAAATTTTTTAAACATGCTAAAACATTTATACATGGCATTTCTTAAAAGATTATATTTTAATAATAGGGTTTTTGAAATGAGATTTAATAATAGAATTTCCTGTAAGTTGAATTTGCCCTCGTCGATGCTTCTTCTTCTGGTGAATCACTACTTCAAGTGAATCCTCCACACGCCAATCACATCGCGGCCTGGTGCGATTTGGTGAAGGCCCCCGCTTAGAAACGCCATTGCTAGGAACTTCACCAGAGAGGCGCAACCTCAACCTGACGACATAGTTTTCTGGGAAGAGGAGTTTCAAACCCTTTATACCTACAAAAACAATGTCTTTCATCCCTAAGAAATCACTTTCTCTCTCTTCAATATCAGTCTCTCTTTCTCTCCCTCCCTCTCTATAAAAAAAATTTCCATGTAAATCTCACAGGTCATAAAAAAACTTAACCCTATTAAATCAATTTAACGGGTCTAATTGAGATAATTTTTCAATATAAAGAACTAAATTGATAAAACTTATAAGGCAGAGATCTAAGTGGAAAAACCCCACATAAATAGAGACTTCCGAAAGAATTTAACCTAAAATTAAATGACTATCTTATATACTTTAAAAATATGTTTAGTTAGTGAAGAATTTCAACATCATATATTTTTATAATTTTTCTATATAAGCAAACAATCAAGTTTATTGAAATTTCTTTTAAAATCTATGTTAGTCTAATTAAAATATTTGTATATAGTTTTTTTACAAATTAAAAATATTTAGATTTTTCACTTGATTGCATTTTTTCTTCTATTTAAAATGACTTTTAAAAAAAAAGTCTATGAATTGAACCTTGACACTTATTAGTTTTGTAGATTTTTTTTGTCCCAAACTTCAATAAAAATTTTTTAGTCTTAGAATTTTTCTGATATAACCTTTATGAATCAATATCAAACCATGTTAAGAGACTTAAATTCACAAACTTCCTCAAAGTTGCAAGCAGTTAAAGAAGACTATTATTATATATGAACTAAATTAAAGCACCACGAAGTATATATAAATGTTGTTTATGGATAACTATCTTTTATTATTATTATATTTATTTATTTTAATACGATTTATTATTTTTTTCTTTTTATATATAAATACAACCTATTCATATAAAGAAAATACATAACAATCACAATAGCTATTATGAAAGTATTTAAAAAAATTTATTCTATATTATCTTATAAAAACATTAATGCTCATAACTTTTATACATCTTTTGCTCTATTGATAGATGTAAAAGGATCACATATTTTTTTGATAAAAAAACATATATTGTTTTGTCCTATGCAACCGGAGTCTTTTCTCTATGAAGAAAACGTTATGCATATCTCAATCTAAATTATTTTTAATCCTTTTTTATTAATAAATTTGATTTAATTAATAATTTTATTTTTATATTTATATAATTTATTTTAATTCTTATATTTTCTTTGACTCAATTCAATCTAATATTCTTTTTAATTAAAGTCAATTTAATCTCTTAGTGTTAAATTAATATCATTTGAAAAAATGTTATACATCTTCAAATATTCAAAAGATACTAATTTAACACTAATTTATCAAAAGAAACCAAATTACCTTTATTCAAAACATATTAGAACTCAATTCAATCAATAAAAAAGAAAATCCAAAGTGAATCATATAACTAAACATAAGAAAAAAATTTATAATCAAGTCAATAATTTTTATCTTATATTACTGTTTCTGTTATAAAAATTATTTGACTAAATCAATTTCATTTATTTATGTCTATTTTCTTTTTCAAACCTCACCCAGGCTTAAAATTTTAAAAAAAATCAAGCTAAGCAAAATACTTAATTTATAATTTGAAATTTTAATTCGGAAAGTTGAATATATTCATTCTTAATGCCCTATTACAGAATTTTTCATATTTTTAAGGTAGAGAACTCTACAATTAAAAATATGTGGTCCAACATAGACAATTGCCGACATAGAATATAAATAAATAATAAATAAATGGATAATTGTTATCTATACAATTGACATAATGGCGTCAGTGAATAAATGGTTCATAATTTTGCCCTATACATTGTTGTGCAGCCATCAGATAAGCACTGTGGGTTATTACGGAAGGAATGAATAGCGGCAGGTGGTCACATAAATGACAATTTCAGCCCACAATTGCAAGCAAGCTTTCTCTGACAGCCGGAATCGAACAAAGAAGAGATCCAAATATACCATTAAGAGCATAAGCAATGGCACAAAATGGGAGAGCCTCAGGTTCCTTGGCAGACAAAGCTGCTGTTCCAAGCCCGTGGGCACTGTGAAAAATATTTAGTCAAGAGCATGTAAATAACTATTATTGCAAGTTTGATATAGATTACTTTTTGAAACTCCCTCATGAAGGTGGCAAATTAGCAATTGTTTCTTCATAATAAGTTTAACCCAACAATGGGAATCATATACAGTCAATTCATCAGAATCATCTATCACATAATATACCTGGACGCAGTTGCTATTCCCCGAGCAATTGGGTCACGAAAACTGAGTCTATCAAGTGTTGCTTGCACAAAATTTGCACCAACCAGACCAGTTAAAACAACCACAGCTGCTGTGAGAGATGAATTGGCACCTGCAAACAGGGAAATTTTCAAAGCTAGAACTACGAGAAAACAAACAACCTATATGTTTTTAGTGTCGCTTTCACTGTGAATGTATTCTTTCAAAAAATTAAGACTGCATGATTTCCGGATTTGTTCCACAACTCTGAACAAGTTCCAGAGTAGACAAGATTATGGAGATAAATGATTAAAGTGTGGAGAAAATATTTACCGTCAAACAAAGATACAATGCTGAGGGCCAATGCCACTGTGATACATCTGGGTAGAATGGACACAGTTAAAGATGGTTCTAATTGAACAAGACGTCCAACTAAGGCAGTTGAATACAGTGAGAATACTGTTGAGATGATGACAGAGGTGAAAATCTCAGCTGCGTGTCGTTTCACAAGCTGAAAATGATGGGAAAAATAGTAGGCAATGATAAAATGATTCAGCTGTCATGTGTTTGAGATGCCAAAAAATGTTGCAAAGCAAGTTCGGTATTTGGGTATAAATCATGCTAATGACTGCCAAATGGAATATTATGCGCAGAAGTGTATATGATATGCTCATAGATCTACTCTCTCAAGATTGAATTCATATATAATATTCACAAAATATCAAACTCCATATAAGCCAATGACTATTCCATTCACCTATCAAAGGTCTTAGCTACTTTAGAAAGAAACTGAAAAGAAAAAAGAAAGATAATAGGTATGCTTCTAGTAGCATAACCAAGTTAAATTACATATCCAGACAAAAAACAGAAAAAAGCTAGTATGAAGACATCTTTGGGGATTACCTTTTTCAAACTACCCAAAACCCTCTTCATTAGTCCATCCCTTTTGGCTTCACATCTCCGCAATACGATAATAAAATATTTATTATGTACTTTTGCTCAAGTTTAATGAATGCTAGTCAAATTATTCAAAATGAAATCACCAATCCAGGCTTTTAATCTTCAGGAGGCTGGCAAGGGTTAAATGTGCAAAAAAAATTGACAGAGTACTGATATACTCACTTGTTGGACTGTTGCTATATATCATTAGCTACTCAGAAATAACATCTTAAACATTGCCCCGGTATAAGTTTGATTGCAATTTGTCATTGTAAAATACCATAAGCATTTGACAGTATAAACACACCGTATTCATCTGCTTAATCGTTTTACAGCAGTGTAAGATTTATTTACTGGGAAACTTAGATGGTTACCTTTCTTTGCTTGAACATAGAGAAGGAAAATGATAGAATGACAGATCCCAAAAATCCCATTAAAATATCACCAGCTCCAGGATTAGAGGATGCCTTTGTAAGGTAATATCCTATGATGTAGAAAGAATAATCAACAGAAACAAAGTATAGATATATTATGCTGAAATAGCACAAATAAAAGAATTGCTTAGGATCAGGGGACCAGAGTGAATAACCATTTCGTATGACAGATAAAGGAAAAAATCATTTGAAATCAAATGCCAGGCCTACTCTATATGCAACTAGACATCTGAACCCTTATAATTTCTAATTATTCTTGAAGAAGGATCGTTCCATGTTGAGTTGAAAATAATTTTTTGTCTGTTAATGGGTTCAGCTACATCCAAGAAGCACCATGAACACAACTTGTATCATAATATAGATATATTGGTCGAGGGTGCCAGAAGCAGAAGCTGGGAGCTTCTTTAGTGCGGACACAAGGATGCATATTGTTGGTTATCCATATAATGGAAGGATGTAGTAGGGATGGCTCTTGTTGACAGTTCTTGCACAAACAAGGATTTAAAGTAAACTATGATGTCTTAGCCCTTAGGCTAAACACATAAAGAGACCCTTCATATTTTGTATTTTCAACCTTTTAGTGGTTCCCTTTGAAATTATTAATTTAACTAACTCAAAGAGCCTTCAAATTAGAATTTATTTTATTTCTTATTTTCATTTTCTGTTTTCACTTTTTAATTACAAAAATGTCACCTTGTATTCAATCTATGTTTTCAAAAATTTGAACAAGAATCAATGAAACTAGCTGTCTTCTGTTTTCTCTGTTATATATCTCTTGTATATATAAGAGATATATAAAGGCATAACTCTTTCCTAAAAGAGCAAATAACCAAAGCAACAATTAGCCTGGGGAAGAATTAAATCAGAACTTTTTCTCATCTAGCTTAAGCATGACATAAGAGTAGTGTAGGGGTTTACAAAACAATAACTCTCTCCAAGCAAAAACTTGCCTAGTAGTAAGCAAACAAAGCACTCAAAAGATGGTAGTATTAACAGTGTTTATGATTAGTTCAAGAAATTCTGGGTGAAAGAATTGAGGCATGAATTCATTAGTTACGACTAATGACCTTTAAATGAATTTGTGGCTCGCACACCCCAACTAAACTTGGTGCTGCTTTAGAAAAATGAAATTGAACAATATTTCTACAAACAAAAAATCATTCTATTTCCTCTTAAGCCATTTTCATTATCTATTACATATATTAAAGGAATCTGTGGCTCGCATACCCCAAGTAAAATTGGTGCTGCTTTAGAAAAAGCATATTGAAGAATATTTCTACACAAAAAAATCACTCTATTTACTCTTAATCTATTTTCATTACATCTATTACATATATCATGTTGACTAGAGTGAACCACGCATTCCTACAATATGACATCTTAAACGGACCTTAAATCACTATTGACTCCTTGATATTTATACATAATAAGACACAACTCATCACAAATTTATGCCATTACATAATAGTACTTTTTGATAAATTTCCATCACACTCTGCTACGTTAAACTGAAAGCCCTTTGGTGACATAACTTTACATTATCATAATTATCAGGCAGTATATCAAACCATATCAGTCGAGTATAGCTGCAGTTACCTCTATATTAGCAGAAAGTCATTTGATATTTCATTGTCCTACTAAAAAGATTTTACAAACCTGATTTGAAGAGCAAACGTTCTACTACTTATTACTCAACTTGCAGCAGATTTCAAATGGTTATCATAAATTACAAGTATGTACATTGTACTGTATAGTCAGATTAAGTTCCAAACTAGTAATTTAAATCGCAAATTTCTTTTCCTAGTTGTAATTAGCAAACAGGATCCAAAATTCAGAGACACTCACATAATACAGTAACTAATAGTTATCTTCCAACCATACCTAGCACAGGTTCAATCCCTGACTTGGAAAAATACCCGAAAGCTAAAGCTGTCAGATCTGCTGATAATGCACAGCAAATTATAGGATGGAAGACCTTTTTCACACCCGATGGTAACCTGAAAAAAGAAAAATAGCAAGCATTAGTGAAAAATTAGAAAAGATAAAATTCCAAATATAACATAACAGATAGTAGAAAATTTCAATAGCATCATCATGCATATAGGAATGCTCTCTTCTTTTAATATCTTTCCAGGAGAAACTTTTTTCAAGGGAAAAAGGAATGGTCTACGTGTATATGCAGCAGTTAAAGGAAAATATTTACCCGGTGCCAACCATATAGCCTAACACTGTGGCTGCAAGCAAAAACGGAAGGCATGTTCTGGCACTTGTACCAAGTGATGTAGGGTAAAACAATGCAGAAACAAAAGATATAATGAGAACAGCAGTCCATGTCCACACTTCAAAGGCAGAAAATGGAGACGGCTTTCCCATAGGCTCAGCTTCTACCAGTTCTGTTTTCACAGCTTTTCTTACTGCTATAGCCGTGTAACCGGCGACACAGAGTGTAGCCAACCATCCTCCAACTGAACAACAACATAAATATCAGTTATTTGCAACACTAATCAGCATAGGGTCATCATAATACAAAAAAAGATACAGGTTTTGAAAAGAAAAGGCGAAGAGGGCAGATTTGACCCTTTATAATTTAAAATGCCATAAGAAGTTTGTGAAAAATGCTGATAGTATCTAATAATTAACTTTGAATAATCAAATTGGCACCGAAAAAAACAGATATGTTATAAAGGGTAATTTGAGGAACTAATCATTTCAAACTGAAGACCAAATAAAACAGTAGTTCAGTCGAAAATCGCTATCAGATAAAAGCAATGACTAATTTGGTAAAGAATGAAAAAATTGAGTTAGTCCTGAATGTGTAAAAAATTTAAGTTAATCACCAATATTATAACTTGATAACAAAATAGCCCTAGTTTTGTGTGAAAGTTAACTTTTCAAGTTAAATCTGAATGACAAAATAAAGTTATGGAACCTAAAATAGATATTTCACATTTTCAAGAACTGACATCGTCTAATGCATTTGAAAATCAAATTGGACATCAACCCAAAAAGGCAACTTGGAAAGCAACTCCGCGTGAAACAAAAGAAAGAAGCTTTGACCTAAAATAAGGCCAATTTTGAGGGCAGAGGCAGCGGGAACATCTTTGACGGCAAGGGGCAGAACAACGAGAGAGGGAACATAGAAAAGCGGAAGCCATCTCTGGATGAACAAAAGCGCCGGCTCGAAGAAGCTCACCAATGCCGTGGCCGCAGAGGGCACGGTGGCGTCGAGAGTAATCAGAACCGAGAATATGCAGAACATCCCAAACAAGGCGCTCGGGAATTTGATAGCAGCGGCCACGAATGCTTGCTTCAGAAACTTGTCCGCCGCCAGAATAAGGCCAAGGGACACGACCAAGTGAAGAACACCAAAAACCTAACAAGTAAAACAGAAGCTGAAATGGTATCCGTTGAATGAAAGAGTGACAGGTGGAAAGAAGAAGGACTGACCGTGTGGGTGAGCGAGGAGGAGTTGGAGGTGTTTCCGGTGTCGGCTTGGGAGAATTTTGGCGGCACGTGCCTGGCTTTATGGGTTGGGATAGTGAGCCTTGGTGGGAAAGTAATGGAGGAAATGGTGCGGCCGGAGAGGGTGTTGAGAGTTGAGTTGGGGAAAAACGTGCGGCGGAAGAGTGAAGGGGAGAGAGCGGGTGGTTTCAGTTTGGGAAGTGAAAAGGGTAGAGAGTGTGACACTGATGTGGCCATGGAAACCGGCATAGAGGTGGACATCCTGCGAATTCAACGAAGAGAGAAAGAGTTCACATTTTTGTGGGACTTAAGCGAGAGAGACAGAAAAATTGTATGGACAAGAAGAAATAGTGTTGAATGGGTGGGATGAGATGAGAGTGTACAACCATCAAACTTCCATCCTCTTCAAACTGTGAAAAACTCATAATTCACTGTTTAGATTAAAATCATCCTAATTAAACACTTGTTCGTAAAATTAAATCTAATAAACCAAATCCTAAAAAAAAAAAAAAAAAGATTAATTTATAAAAAGAAAGTTTTTCTTTGTTAAAATTATTCTATATAAAAAACTGAAAGTAATGACGATAAAAATAAGGAAAACTTATTTTTGACAACCTTTCATCAGAAGGAAAAGAAGAATCTTTTGGACGAGCCATAGGAAGCATTGTCTGAGAATACTCAAAACTTCCACAACACAAAAGAAAGGGAGAAAGAGTAACCCACAAGATTGTCATATATGCTTATAGAAAGATAAGTATTCAAAATCCAGTAATTAGCAGTATCATAATCCAAAACCAAATCCCCTTCAACCAGTGTATGAATACAGTAGCATTAATACGTTTTTGAACCACAAAAAGAAAGAAAAAAGTATATCTATCACCACCCACAAACTAGTTCATTCTAGCTTTCTCCTTCCACAACATAACATGAAAATCCAAATCAATATTAAGATCATCCATGGCTTTTTTTCCTTATTCAGAAGGGAATCTATCTCCCGTACTGAAGAGTTATGTAATTGTTGCAGTATTAAGTCCAAAATCTATTATTTCTCAACCACAGCAGTATGCAAATTCCCAAACACATTTTCATTCCAAATTTTAGGGACATATTTCCACCTCCGAAGAACAACATTAAAGTCACTAAAAATACACAAAGGAACCTATTGCATATTGGACATATCATACCACAGAGGGACCTTCTAGCAGTGTACGAGGTAGAACCATGTATGCCTACAATATTAAAAGATTTACCCTTCATAGAAACAATGATAGAGATATATTCTCAAGATAATGAAAAAATTATTACTCAAAGCTACACCAGCAGCAGCATCCAGTTGACCATTCTCAGAAAAAGCCTGAGCAGAAGATTTATCAGAATGAACCTTGTCCTTGACAGGCTTATTAGAATTTGATTCAGAGATCCTTTTATCTATATTAAACACCGGGATGTTCAAATATTCCTTAACCAGATTGTGAATAGGTTCCAAAGCTAGCATGCCAGCCAAATTATCAGTGGATCCCTCAGTAGGAGGGGAGCACACATCAGTAATCGCAGCCTTGACAGGACTGGCCATGTTATCATTAGGATATTCAAAACTTTGTCCTTGTTTTTGTTTAGGAACATATTTATGTAGAAAATAATAATAAATAAATAATAATAGATAGGATAAAAATATGGATAAAATAAAATTATCAAGTCATATAAATAATAAAAATATATTATAAAATTATAAATAAAAGATTAAGAAGAGTTTGAATTTGCTCTTGAGTTTTCTTTAAAGAGAAAATCTCTCATCTCTACAGAGTAAAACAAAATTATTTATGTTTCTCTTCCAATATAAAATTACATGTTCGATTGAAAAAAAATTATATGTCCTCTTTCCAGATACAACTAACAACATGAAATTAGTAAAACAAAAAATTTCAATAATGTTTTAAGACAATATAAAACATAAGACTAAAAACACTTCAAGTTATGGCATTTGTTGTCTATTTTCCTAACCTATGTAAGGTTCTATTTATAAATAGAAAAGAATAAATGGTAATAAATCTAATTAAAATAAAATAATAAATGATAATAAATCTTATTAAACTAAAATAATTGTAATAAAATTAATATATATTCAACCATTAGTATTTATTCATCAAATTAATAGTCCATAAAAATATGAACAATAATATAATGATTTATTTTTTTAAAATTATATTAGATATTTCCCATAACCTCTGTTTAACATCCTTACCAAGGAGAATTGAATGATTGTTTTCAACCTTTCTTCTGCTACATTTACTTATAGAATGACTAATCATCTAAAGAAGAGCAAAAGGAGGGAGTTTTTCATATTCACTATCAGCAACACAAGCATAACCAGGCCTCTACGCTAGAAGTTGACTGGGGCAACTTTCATAAGATGTTTCTCCTTGCACCACCTCAATTTTTTCCTACACCTCCCCATTTTATTCTTTTTTATAAAATTACCATTTGGTAATTTTTTTTTACTTTTACCTTTTTAAAACCCTAATATCTTGTTTCACATTTTATTTGAGTCGTGCCGCAGCACATCGTCCCACACATCTTTTCTCTTTTTTTTCTCTCAAACACATCTTTCTCTTTTCTTCTCTCAAACATATCTTTCTTTCTTATTCTCTTCCTTTCTGTTTCGAGTTTTATTGTGTTCTCTCCATTTCACTCTTTCGTTGCTTCCTGATTTATGTGCTTGGTTCATCATTTGCTTGGTTTGTTTGGTCTTTAAATCCAAGTTGGTTCGTCTTCTTTTGTTCTCTCCATTTTAATCTTTACATTTCATGTTGTTAATATTTATTTGATGTTAGTTTCCATGTGATGTTTTCCTTTGCAAGTATATTTAGTTGTTGTATGAACATGTAAAAATGCATATGGTCATTGTATTTAGTAAAAGAACGGATTTTGAATTCCGTTGAAGATACGAATTTTCATATCCGTTGAAAGCTTTCAACATTTTTTTTTAATTTTTAGTTAATTAATTTATTATTTTGTAATTTATTCTATTTATAGATTTTAAATCATAAAATTGTTTTATTTATAGTTAATTAATTAATTAATTTTTTAAATTTATTTTTAGTTAATTAAACTTGTTTATAATTTATTTATAGTTAATTAATTAATTGTTTGATTTTTTTTAATTCTTAGTTAATTAAATTTTTTATATGTTTTTAAATGATAATATTAAATTATTTGTATTTATTTTTTATAACTTTTAGAGATAGGTTAATAATTTATGGAATTAGAATTTATTAAAATAATTTATAATTAATGTAATAAATTTATAATTAAAATTTTTTTAAATAAAGAAAACGTTGAAGACCTTCAACGAATATGAGAAATCAGTTGCGACCTTCGACAAATTTGGAAATATTTGATATATTCATCTATAACACAGTATTCACCTTCAATAATATAATTCATAATTAATTAAACTACTATAAAAAATTAATAAAAACTATCTATATAATTATTACATTATCAAACAAATAAAATACAAAAAAATAAAAAAATATCTACATAATTATTAAATTAATAAACTAGCATTATGAATAATCTAATATAAATCATGTATAAGATTTATAATAAATTAAACTTAACAAAAAAATCATTATAATATAATAAAAATTAAAATAAAAGAATAAAAAATAAATAAAGAAATGAATATAGAGAGACTTGAAACGATATCCACTAAAGCCTTTAGCGGATATCGAATTCCGTCAATAGATTGAAGGCATCCACGGATTTCAAAATTTACCACAACCACGAATTACCACTGCACCACCTTCTTGCACCATGAACCTCTTGCACCACAACACAAATGAACCTCTTGCACCACCACAAGCACAAAGCACACAAAAAGAAGAAAGAAGACAGAATGAAAGAAAAGTGAAATGTCTGTGGGTCGGGTGCATATACAGTAGGATGAAGCTTTAAATAAAAGTGAAGAGTAATGTTTTTTAACCACATCATTTAGTTTTGTTGGAAGAGATAATTTTGGAATGGAATTGTGCGGCGAGAAATTGGGATGGTGTAGGAAGAAACCCTCCTTTGATAGCATATGTTTTTTACTATTAGGGAGGTAGATCCAATCAAGAAAATGAACAAAAGTATTTGTTCAAACTTTCAAACTTGTATAATTAAATTAATCATAAATGTTATTATGCTCATAAAGTTTGTTTTTAATTTGTTTAATATGGATAAGAAATTTAACCACTAAAGTTAATAAAAAGAAAAAATTTACTACAGCAACATATGAAAATGAAATTATAAAGATGGAATGAGGGATAAAAAAGTTGTTAGATATATTATCTTTATTTTATATTTATCTTTTATCTTTAGTTACTGTGCTATTATTCCTTATTTGTATTTTGGATTTAACCCACATTTCTTGTTTTATAAATAGAGGACCCTATGTGTATATTTAACAAAAGAAAAATTAATCTAATACAATTTTTGTATTATATTCGACATGATATCAAAGTTAGATTAGAGTATATCTAGGGATATTTATTGTTTGTTAATCAGGTCATTATCATACCACCCATTAATGTCTAGTCTCACGTTCAATATGTATATACCTCAACGTGAGAGGGGTGTTGAAAGTCTCACGTTAACTAGAGATAAGACCAATTTAGAGTATATAAGTGAGTGCATATTTCACCTTACAAGTCGATTTTGTATGGTTGAGTTAGGAACTCCCATTAATGTCTAGTCTCACGTTTGAGATGTATATATCTCGCATGAGAAGAGGTGTTGAAAGTCTCACATCGACTAAAGATTAGATTAATTTAGAGTATATAAGTAGGTGTAAACCTCACCTTATAAATTCATTCTTTAACAAAAGTAATATCAATTTGAAAAATTATCAATATAAAACCAAGATATATGATTTAAAAATAGAAAATAATAATTTATTTTTCAGATAATATAGTGTTTTTATAAGTTAAGCACTTTAACTATTTAATTTTATTTTTATATATAAAATTTTAAATTGTTTTTTTGTCATCACTTCTTTTATTTAAAATAGATTCAATTCCCAATTCAAAATAAATGTAAAAGGATTCAAAACAAATATCTTTCTCTACTATGTGATGTTGTTTAATGAATTAATACTCAACTTTTTTACTATTAAAGAGGTAGATCCAAACAAGGAAATAAACAAAAGTATTTATTCAAATTTCAAATTTGTATAATTAAGTTAATCATGAATGTTATAATGCTCATAAAGTGTTTTTTATTTCTTTAATAGGTATAAGTAATTTAATCACTAAGATTTATAAAAATTAAAATACTACAACGACATATGAAAATGAAATTGTAGAGATGGATAGAGAAAAAAGAGATTATAAGAATGAATTACAAAATATCGTATTGAAGATAGGAAATAAAAAAAGAAATATTAATCTAAAAATTTATCCACGAAGGTATAAAATCAGGATACATGATTTGAAAATAGAAAATAATAATTTATGTTTTATGATCATGTAATGTATTTATAAGTTAAATACTTTAACGATTTAATTTCACTTTTATATAGAAAATTGTAAATTATTTTTTGTCATCACTTCTTTTATTTATAACAGATTCAGTTCACAATTCAAAATAAGTGTAAAAGGACTCAGATAACGTGGTTATGACAATGAACAATCACCGTTGGACAGACTAACCTCATAACTTATCAAATAGGAGATTATGCATTCATAATTTTATTGCAATATAATTCATATAAAAATCCATACGGTGTCAAAGCTGTAGTCAAACTCGAAACTTTCTTATGGCTGAACTTGCATTCCATTTCCTTAACGTATATTCCTGATTAATTATTTGCTCAGAAGCACCGCAATCCATATAATGGACAATAATTAGTTTCACTAATCAAGCTTCTTACTGCTAACACTAACTTTTGAAGTAGCAGAGAAGGTATGACCATCATGTATTCACACCCTACCTACAATACACGTTTTTGGTCATCAAAAAACATGACAAATTAGGAATGAATGATCATATGACATAAATAGATTCTAATACTACATATGATCACCTTCAATACAATTTGAACCGAAAGCTATCCAAAAACAAGAACTTGCTCTTGCTACTTGGTTAGGTTATCTTCCTAAAAAAGGAACATGCAGCAGGGAGCAAGGTCCTAATGAACACCCTGCACAGCCTCCTTCTGACGACTTTGTTGAGTGTCATTAGTAACATGCTGATCATTCTGGCCAGACCTAACATCCTCGTTCCCAGGCGTAGCAACACCAGGTATCTCCCCAAGTCTCTCCTGCAACAACATTATATCATATATATCAGATAGCAGACTCAGTCTGCATAAATTTTGTATGGTCGCAAGAGTGGAATTGAAAATTAGAAAGTCATATTAGTCATTTAGGCCTTTTCCTCCTCTGGAATCTGGGTCCAAATACGAGTGTCATCAATAGGTATAACTTGGTATCGGCAACAGTGCTTGCCAATTAGAATAATAGACAAAAAAACAGGTACGAAAGCATTTTAAGATTTAAAAATCACCTTGAGGGAAGCATTCTCAGAAAGTAGCTGCTCGTACTCACTCCTGATCCTGCTTACTTCTGCTTGGAGAGTGGCATTTTCTTCTTTCAAAACGTCAGCACGCTGAGCTAGTTCATCGCATTCAGCCTGAGAACAGTACAGACAAAAGGGTTTGAAATTTGACAATTATGACCTACAGCCTGAAAAATGAAAAAAGTTACTCTCTGTCACCTGCTTCCGTAACCTGGATCTGCGCGCAGATTCTCTATTAGACTGCTTCCGCCTTTGTCTTTTAAGCTCTCTTTCGTCCTAAAAAGTTAACCAAAAAAGATGAAGATTAAAACAAAAGTTCAGAGAAGTAATACCTAATAATGTAACAACCTGTAGCCAAATTTGTGACTGAACACCATCTCTTGACCCAGCAGTAATCATCCCCCCAGCAACGGCAGTAGAAGAAACCTTTCCATGCAGTGCAGGAATGGCGGATGAAGTTGGCGTGCCCCAGTAATCCATTCCTATATTTAAATTAGTTGTGGGACCAGGAATTGCTCCAGGAGCACTTGCAGTAGATATAGGTATGACAGGCATAGTTTGGTTAACAAGTGTCTGAGGTCTACTATGTACCCCGTTTTGAGGAGCCGAACTTCCATTTTGAGATGGTTCATCTGTAATATAGCAAAACAAGTGTTTCAGCCGTAACATGGATACACTATGAATATACACAAAGCAAACACAAAAAGAAAAAAATTCCAAACATAACCTTGTCATACCTTCAAAAGAGTCCTGCCTCTCCCCGGATTTCAATTGAGAATCCTACAAAATTCATTGAAATAAATACCAAGGATACTTACTACCAGGCAGTGGAAGCACAAAACAAAAAAAGGGCAGCATCTACAATACATTACGTTTCTAAAGATCAATTAAAACCTTCTTAAGATACTATAAACAGGAAGATCCTTATTTTTCAAAACATGAGCATGCTAACACTATGTATGAGTATGGGCAAAGCTTTTTAGGAACAAAGGTTTAACAAAAATAATCCTGATGCACATTTACCGGGAATAATAATATTATTATTATTTAAAGCTTTGGAACATACATCAATTCATATATCATATTGGTCAGTTCAATGGTAATTGCGTTTTATTTGAAAACCCTATTAATATATGAAGCTATTTTTTTTTTGGGTTAGCATATGAAGCCGCACAACAACCAATTGTGGCCATCCTTAGTCTTTGAGGGAATAAAGAGGTTTTGGGTATGAGATTGAGATACCAAATAAGCAGAGGAAGAACACTTTGATTCCTGTATACAAGTCTTAAGAACAAGGAAGATATTCATAATTGTGTTAACTACAGTAATATAAAACATATCTATCATACTATGTAATTATGAGAACATGTAATTAAGCAGGATTACAGGAAAAGATAAGTATTGCAGAGAATCAATTTGGCTTAATGTCAGGAAGGTCTACAGCAAAAATGAATTAACTTTTACAGGAGTTTATGGGAATTTACAAAAGCTAAACGAGAGACTAATGTGTTTTATTGACTTGGAAAAAGGTTATGATTGAGTGCCAAGAGAAGTTTTACGAAAACTATAGAAAATAAAGGTGTTCATGTATGATGTAGTAACAACTAGTTTGAGAACTCTAGGAGGAAAAACTAGGGATTTTTGAAAGGATATGATTATATCAAGGCTCACTCTTAAGTCATTATTAGTTTAATCTAGTCTTGGATGTGTTTAGCCTAATTGCATTTTCTTTTTGCGCGTATGTTATTGTTTTGAATATGGAAAACAATTAACTTTACACTTAAGATTTGATAACAGACTATGTAGGAATAAAACAGTATATTCATTGCAGTTTTAGTAAGAGGCAAGCAGGATAAAACCTAAGCTTATTGTGATTACAAAACACCTACCAAGTACTCAGGCATGTTCTATTATATTGCCATTTGTCAAACTATATTCTATAGTACTCAAAATTAGGCTATAATGACATTGTTGGAAATATCACGTCAACTAGCAATATGCCTAAATTAAAGTATAATCTCATTTTACAAACTGGTTTTCTAGACTTGAGTTACTCCTGAATCTAAATTGTAAGATAATCTTATAGTCTATTATAATAATTGTTATTGTTGGGTCTATTAGATCACCCACATACGTCCAATCCTATAAACTTTACTTTCGTGAAGTCTAATCCTCAATATGAAAAGATGAGTTAAAGATACCACATCTGCCTAATCACATTAAAGTATATAATGTATATAAGTCGGGTCCAAACCCAAATTGTAAGATGCATAATAAGAGAAAAATATGGGAATGGCATAAATGAATATGTGGTCATGCATGACAGGATAGGATAAAAAATGAGTTTATATAACAGAGATATTATGTAGCAAAAGATAAATCACTTTATTTTATTTTTTTGAAAGCTAAATCAATATATCATTGATAATGTAATGAGGAAAAAAATGCATTTTTCATGTTCTGAAAAAGATATTTAACTTTAAGATTCAACATATCATTTGTACTAAATACGCCATTTCATGGCAACTGAAAGGAGTTATACACCCAACACCCATGCCAATTTCATCACTCAATTCACAAACACATTAGAACGTTAAAAAATGATTAGCATGATCTGTCTTAAAATTTGGCTTTAGGTAATAATAAAGTGAACATTTATTAATTCTTTATGCTGTTTTGTGACAAAATTTTACTAAAACCATTCAACCTTTCTTATTTTTTCAATCATAAACTCGCTATTGTAATGCTTTTAACTGGAAGTTTCTTACGCACCAAAGTTTTAAGAAGTTGTGTTCACACCCCTAGACAGTTATTTATAGAATTATATCATGCCCAATTACTGAGGCTAGAAAAGTAAAATGCTAAATAATTATATTTTGGTAATCTAGAAAGAGGTATATCATCCTTCAGATGTCATTTTTCTGAATAAGCATGAAAGAGTCAACACTGACTTAAGGCTGTCACTTCTTGGATAGATAAATATTGACAAGTGGCACAGAACTTACATTCTGGGAATTCTCACCACTTCCTTCACTAGTTCCGTCACTTGCACTATCACCACTGTAAATCCAAATTTCATCAGTATAAGTATAGACAGTATGCAATTGCAAATAGAAAACCAATTAAGGGACTTATATAAAGTGATAAACCATACTTTGGAAACCCTACCCTACCAATATATTTTCTGCAGTAGACAAGACAGATAAAGCCCCAGTATTAAATCTAAACAATATTAATATCAGGAAGTGTCTAACCCAAAAAAAATATCAGGAATTTTATAGGCATGTTAAATATCAAATGTTCCTCTACTCTTATAAAAGTAAAAACATAAAGAAATTCCATACAAAAGCTTTCAAGCTGTATCAAACACCTGCATACTGGCACAGCAAAGAAAGTCAAGACCAATTACTAGATTTATTTGAATGACCTAGAGTGATGCAAAAGCATCACCACAACTAATACCAGTTGATGATTAATTACATATTAAGAAACAAAAATTCGGCTGACCACTGATTAATTACATGTTAAATATCAAATGTTCCTCTAGTCTTATAAAAGTAAAAACATAAAGAAATTCCATACAAAAGCTTTGAAGCTGTATCAAACACCTGCATACTGGCACAGGAAAGAAAGTCAAGCCCAATTACTAGATTTATTTGAATGACCTAGAGTGATGCAAAAGCATCACCACAACTAATACCAGTTGATGATTAATTACATATTAAGAAACAAAAATTCGGCTGAACACTGAAAGGGATAACAAATAAGAAAAAAACTCGGACAATTCCAAATAGTTGCTGGATTTAGTTGTACTTGTGTCAGATGTCAAACACTTCACAGACACTTCAAATATTCCTGGTTACATATTAAAATAATTTTACTTTATTTTGAAAAAATTTAAACTAGTAAAGACAAAAAAATATCTATAAATAAATTGTAACATTTTATTATGTCTACAATGACCCATGCTCATTTTATAAGAGTATCTCGTTGGATTTAATGTATTTTATGTTAAATTTATATTAGTTTCGTACATTACAGATAATCCACGTTTTCTAAATTATGAAATTACTTTGATTCAAATAACAGAGGCCTTAGTTTAACAACTATTGATCAATAACCGAATCTTACCTCTTGGAATGAATCCCATTAGCAGATTCTCCGTTTGTTTTACCAAGTTCACTATTTTTTCCTGTAATCCACATATTCAAACTACCCCCACTAGCACTTCCTTTTGATCTTTTGACTGGTAATTTTTCCTTCACCTCAGGAGGTTTAGCACCAACTTCAATGGTGCCTGGGTTATTTCCCTGCATGTCAACTTGTAAGTTACTTTTACTTGGATAAAGACAATTAGTGCACAGGAAGGAGAAAAGACAGGAAATGAAAAAAGAAAGACAAAGTGAGTGAGAGGGAGAGCACAGCAAAAAGGAAAAAAATACAAAAGCAGAACAATAAAAGAACTCACCGAAGAATCTGCAATACCATTTGGAGAAGCCATGGCAAAAGGACTGAAAGGATAAGAGCCCTAAAGAAATTGGTAGAAGCATGCGAATATTGGTTAATGAATTCTAATTTATGATGACTAATTACAACATAATCTCCACAAGAAAGCATAATATACAAATAATACCGGAGGAATGGATGGATGGGCATAAATGCCACCATGAGGATACATTGCTACATAAGGATGCGGTGGGGTGCCATAGGGAGGCATAACATGCTGCAAGTAAATATACCAACAATAAACCAATGGAAACATGATGGAAAATTCAAAGAATTCAACAATATATGGGTAAATATAATTTTTTCATGTTACACAATAGATTCAATTTGAATATTATTTTGGATAGACATGGTGTAATAAAACTAACTACATATCATATTCCATCATTATTAACTCATCATAGATTAAGCAATTATGAGAACCAAGTGTAAATAATAACAACAAATATATAAAATACAAAACTGAACTAGTTACATCCCTTTCAGATTAAGGATGATAATATCTTGTCAAGGAAAGCAACAACAATGTCTATATTTGCAATTGGGCTAGAGCTAGAGCAGTTAAAATGTTGATAATAGCATAAGCAAACAATAACGTTTACAACATCGAAGGATTGGTAACATTAAGTTTTGACCATCCCTTCAGATTTCTAAAGACAAACTCAAAGGATACAGTATTCTAAATTATTGTACGAATGAGATAGACCAATCATTATGTATGTCATGAATACCTGGACACCCCACATAAATGGGTGGGCTTGGGGACTTGATGCCAAGAAACTGTGAGGAGGTATGGGAGAATATGTCTGTACCATTAAGAAATTGAGGGTCAGAATACAAGCTTGACAAAAATAAAGCACAATATGCAAATTAAGGCTTTGTCATTGAAAACCTGAAAGTTAGACCAGTCAGGATTAATAGTGGCCATGCCAGTTGTTGGAGACTGCTCCTGGAAAAGACAATAAAATATTTCTAGCATCATTTAAACTCTTAACTGTCAATATAGACAAAACAAAAGATCCCTGATAGACCTGTGACGTAGCTGGAGGTGTCTTAGACTCCTTCTCCTTAGGGGTTTTGTCCATGTCACTACTACCCATGCTTTTATATAGGTATCTTCCAATAATTTACACTATACCATTCTGCACCAAGAACAAAACTTATATCACAAGGCAGCCAAACGGACACAGAAACAACTCTCCTGTGAAACCCACAACTAGTTCCATAACAAAAAAGTTATCCCAGGGAGACAAAACACTTCATGAACCCGTTATCAGTTAAACTATTGTACAAAATTCTAGTATTACACACTTCTCTAATTGGTTATATTGAAAGAAAATCAACTAATGCAATTCTCCCTTTGCCCACAATAAACATAGCCGCATAATCCACAATCCATCATTTATCTTAAATTTCTCTCCTATATTTTCCCCAAACAAGCATAGCACTGGCAGGTGTTCTTCAGTGTCCTAACAATACGGCGTTACCACTTTAGTCCCCACCCAAATTGACTCAGCAAAAATGATCAAATACTTAATTTTCTTTTTCAAGAAATAAAACACACGGTGAAATTCATAAAACCCAGCAATCCAGCACCTTGAACAATTAAAATTGTGGAGGAAGAGAGCTACGAACAACAAATTACAGCCGAGAACAAGAAGCAATTCGCAAAGCTAACGCAGAAGAAATATAGTGAAAACCTTATATACATGATGGCCGTTGAAAAAATACTTCGGGTGGAATTTGTTCTGGAAACGATGAAGAAGGCGATTTTGTGGGAAGAATTGAAGAATGAGAAAGAATTAGGGTTGGTTTGGTTTGGGTTTAGGTTGAGGTTTGATAGCGGGTGGCGGTGTGTTGTTGACGGTGAGAAAGCAATGCACAGGTCGTACGGTGTCGCTGTCCCGTGGCAGAGATTTCGTTAGTGCTTCGATTTCGGAAAGAACCAAAATGGAATGCCCGTTTACTCCTCCGGTATGTTGTGCTCCTAATTTTTAATATATCATACATTTATTCTTATCTAAAACTGGTATGCAGCTAAAATCTGTTTTTATTATATATATTTTAAGATAAATAATATTCAAATTCATATAAATTTTAATTTATAAAATATTACATATTAAGTGTAAAAAAAATCTTATTAATTTAGTTTAAAAATGCTAAGTTGCATAACCTCAATTTTAAAAATTCTTCAAGAAGATTTATCTTGCTTGTGTGTGGTAGTTGATCATTTCAAAAGAAAAACATTAATCAAATACCATTTGTATGTATGTAGATAAATTAATTTATGGTTTATTTCCTAATTATTTTCACCCCTTCCATTTCAAAGTTATCAAATAAAAACCGTAGAAATTTAATGACCAGACACAAAATGCAAAAATGTGACTTGAACAACACTTAGGTTAAGAGAGAATAATGTTTATGACAAATTTTAAAAAATAATAATAATTAAAGGGAACAAAGATATTGTCAAAATTTTGACTAAAATATATCTCAAAACAAACATGTAAACTAGAATTTAAAATGTCAAAACACTGTAAAGAAATTATGAAAGTCTACAAATTGTATTATTTATATTATATATTTAAAGCGGTTTGTGATAATTATTAAAAATAAACTAATAATTTATAATATAAATAAATAGATAGTAGAAGGTTAGCAACCACTTTGTTTTCTTTATTTTCAAAAACAAACTAAAGTTGTGTTAACCCACAACTTCTGTTTTTTTATTATTTTAAATAGAAAACAAAAATCGTGAAAACATTTATTTGAGAACTATAAATATATGTAGGTACAGACTCATTTATGAAATCATAATTACCTTAGAAAACAAAAAAAAAGGTTTTCAGGCTCTGACTCGAATTAAGAATAATTTTCTGACATGGATTACTAATCAAACAAATGGTGAGCTTGGGTGTCAGTTTCACTTTTGCAGTTTAATAATTTTATTACGTCTCCCAATAAATGAAAAATTTTGAACTTGGTTATTGTTTTCTTCTCTGTTTTATTCTGTTATCTTTGATTAAATTCAACTTTTCAATTTTCAAATTCTAGTGATGTTGCAAATTATGAAACTTTTATAAAGTATAGTTGAACATTGATTTCGTTAGAAATTGGTTGTTAATTCTCAACTATTCAATATATTCAATAATAGTTATGTTTCATCTTAATCTCTCAAATTGATAAATTTTTGTAACTCAAGAAATTTTGCTTTTTGTGATAAGGTTTGTTTTAGTTTTTTTGTTTTCTAGATACAAAGTTATATATTTTTCATAAATTTACACTTTGTCATTATAACATCCACAAACTCAATAATTCCTTAATTTAAATTATACACGATTCAACGATTAAGTATAATATCATGTTCTAAATATAATATTACATTTTCAAAGAATAAGTATGTAGTGAAAGAATTAAAAAAGTTGAAGTTTAACATTCAAGTGATATTAAAATTTTCAAAAGTACATATTTAAAAAAAAAACTAAATTTAATTTTTATTTAAATGTCTTCTATGACTCTTTTTCTATTCTCGAACTACTTCACTCACTTGTAAAATTTTTTTCCTCATGTATTCACAAACAATCATCATATTAAGAATACACACAAAGAAGAAGGGTGAATTAATTTATAAATTTTTATATTTAACATAAAAATATTAAATAGCATACAAAATTATGTGTGAAAAACAAACTTAAATGTTTATAAACTTACTTAGAATAATTAGTCAATATGCATAATCACTTGACTTATCCAAAATTAAATTTTCTTTTCTTCAAACTTTATTCATAACTTATTTCTCAAAATTTACATAGACTACTTCATGTCTCACAAACCTTCACACTTACAAATTAAAGTTAGACATCTTAAACTATTAGAAAGTGGTTTTAAACTTAACTCAAACCTACAAAACGAGTTTGTAAGGTGATGTTTGTACATACTTATATTATAATGACCTTATCTCTAGTCGATGTGAGACTTCAAACACATCTCCTTCACACTGAGGTATAAACATCTCGAGCGTGAGAGTATAATTAATGGGTCCACATAAATTTCACTAGGATAGGCTCCAACCATGACTCTGATACCATATTAATTTATTACAATTCAACTTTCATGATTCTAATCTTCCCTATTTAAATTTTTAAATATATGAATCAAAGGTAACATTTTAAATGTCTTCCATCCATCCCAATGACTCAACCAATCATACTCTCAACCAACAACCAAAACAAACGATCACGAGGCATTATACCATTTATTAAACTACATAACCAAGTTTAATGGCTAAAATAATTATCAATCCAATGCAATTCAAACAACACAAAAAATATATAATTATAGACTTCACTTCCAAAAAAACTAATTTATTGAATGAGCTTGTGAAACTCAGTACCTATCATGCTTATTTCTAATTCATCTTGTGGTGTTTCAATACTCAAGATTAATGTCTCTAACTAAGCCATGACATGTTAAGCCCACTAGCTCTCTAACTATGGTCATCCTTCATATTGTCATGTAAAGCCTAATTCAACTCACACCACCTAAATGTCATAAGTTAGACTCTACCCCGAAGTCTCCTTCAATATACGTTATCGTAGATTAACATTTTTCCTAGGAAATAGCTAGCATGACTCACTATTATCATGATTACAACATCAATATGTAAAAACAAAGTTATAGTAACAAAATAAGACTAAGAATTCATCATATCAAGACTATACTCAAGAATAACTTTCAATTCTCACACTCACTGAGCAAAAACAAATTTTTAATCATAACTTCCATCAATGTTATTGTTCATTCTGATCAACATTCTACGTGGTTACAATACCCTAAAACTTTGTTTGATGAAAACATTAAATCATACATCACTTACCTTCTATTAAGTATAACAACTTAATAACACATGTAGAAACTAGTTGAGGTTTTAAAAATAAAATTACAGCTTCCAAAAAGTTCATAAAATTATGTTTTTACTTTCAAATTAAAGATAATTGAATTAAGAATGCAATGCAAAAGAGAATCAACCCAATTAAAGATAATTTCAGCTCAATCTGACATTAACGAATCAGAAATCAATTTTTCCTGAGATGACATGTTGGAAGTCCCACATCGACTAAAGATAAGGCCAAATTATAATATATAAGTGGTTGCAAACCTCACCATATAAGCCAATTTTGTGGGATTTAGTTAGGCTTAAAGCCCACTTCTAATATGACACAAGATTGAAAAACCTAACTCGTCCATCAGGAATATAGGCTTGCCTAGCTAGTAAAACAACTTACCCATCGACTTTGCATAATGCAAACCCCTAATTTTTGCAGTTTTTATCGCACCAAATATTAAAACACTCATTTTCATCCATCACACAACCCATAAACGCACCAAAAACACAATTTATACAAATTAATTCAACCAAAACACTAAAAGTTTCATGCGATTTTAGTCATATGCAACCAACAATATGATCAAATTGATACTAGCTTCCCTTATCTCGATTTAACTCTTATAACCACCCAACTTTCCTTCTTCCACATATATATTTGGGTGGCTCCTGTCCACACCAACAAAACCATATCAATGATGTGGACCTATCATCGTAATCAAAACATGCAAAATCAAAAAGAGAAATTGAGTCTCATACACTCAATTTTGCCAACATGCAAAACATCCAAAATTGTTGACCTCAAAACAGAAAAAGAAAAACTTACTCTAACTAAAGTTTTTTTAGTTGGATTTACCGTGCTTCGCGCCATGAATGCAATGGTGATTCCTTGTCAATAATTTGGTGAAGGTGAAATAAAATAATAAAAAGAGATTGAAGAAAAAGTTTGAGAAGAGGTTTTTATGCAAGTAAAAGAGGAGTAAATGTTGTTGGTGTTTTAAGAATTTTATAGTCATTAATTTTATTTTTTCAAATATTTGAAAATCTAAAATATCATGAAATTAATCATTAAAATCATATAAAATTAATGTTTATAAATCATAGGTTTAATACCTCTTTTGGTCCCTCGAAAGGGGGCAAATGTTCAATTGCGTCCTACGTTTTTTTCGAAGTTCAATGTGGTCCCAACTTTTGTAAAAAGTGTGCAATTAAGTCTTTTTTGGAAACGACGTTAATTTTTTAACGGGCCAGCTGACAGGGTGGACTGAAGTTTGCTACGTGGCTGTGTGAGGGTAATACGTGGCAACCCTAATTCCCAAACCCTAGCTTCCTTGTGCCGCCAACACCATTGGCAACCGTAGGCCGCCTTCAGCTACCCTCCCATCTTGCCGCAACCTCGCCTCACGTTTCAGGCTCCCTAAAGCTGTGATTTAGAAACCATGGTTGAGCGATCAGAATTACAATTTGGATCTGGAATCTCTGTCTAGATTTCTTTTCTTGCAGGTGCTCGTGCTTTGCGAAGGTGGAGAAACCATGGTGTGCAGGTTGCGATCTGGAGGTACGGCGTGATGGTTCTACCGTGCGAAGAAGATGATAAACATTGGCCATGGTGGGTTTCTATCATAGGGGGAGATGGCACGATTTAGGTATGGTGGAGGCGCTGATGGCTAGCTCAAGGTTGGGCGAAACTCACGAGCAGATGAATTGAAGAGTTGTGGCGGAGATTTAGGTTTCGAAAGATTTTTGGAATTGGGGATTTCTCCGTTTGGGTTTCTACAGGTGTGAGCGAGAGAGTGCTCTTGCAATGGTCATGGTGGATGGCGGTCGTTGTAGCTCTACAATGACCTGAAAAGTGTCTCATGGTGGAGATGGAAGTCGAGGAAGATGCTGAAGATGATGATGGAGGACTCGCGACTTTGGCGTTCGTGTTCTGTATTGGTGACGGTGGTGGCTACCGGCGGCGACGCTGGTGTTGGGTGATGGCGAGGTTGCAGCAAGACGGCAGGGTGGCTGACGACGGCCTACGGTTGCACACTTTTTACAAAAGTTGGGACCACATTAAACTTCTAAAAAAATGTAGGACCCAATTGAACATTTGCCCCTTTCGAGGGATCAAAAGAGGTATTAAACCTAAATCATATACCAATTGAAATATGGGATTTGAAAAAAAAAAAAAAACACAAAGAGTCTTACAAATGAGTAAATATAACTATGTAAAACAATAACAACAAATGAGTAAATACAACATTAACTATGTAAAACAATAAGTAAATACAACATTAAGTATGTAAAACAATAACAACTTCATAACATTTTTGTCACTATTAAATTGTTGTTGAAGTTACTAGCCAAAAATGAAAGAAAGATGAACATGCCTATTGCTAGAGTTATTTTTAGGTTTGGTCAAAACATCAGTTTTTGAGAAATCTTAAAATTGGTTAGGCTAGATAAAAAACATTGTGACCTAAGTGGAATGGTACCATTTTTTCCCCAGTCTATGCTACTCATATATATTTAGATCAAGTTAACTAAAGACTATTTTATAAAATAATAATTACATTTTTTAAAGTATAAGTAATATTAATTTAAATATATATATATATATATATTAATTTATATATCAAATCATTATTTTTAAATTAATTTAATTAACATGACTTAAATAATAAAAAACATATTTTATTTATTACTGTGAAAAATGTCTTTGTTGTCCTTATATAATGTCAAATTAAGTATATCTAAACTAAGTAGAATCAACCATTTGACACATTTACCAACAATAATAAGCTATACCAAGTGACCAATCTATAATTTTTTTGAACTTAAATGTCACAACCTATATTTTTCAAGATTCACTTTTTTCTAACTTTTTTTTAACTTAAATTAGAAAGATGAGAAATTGTGTGAACATAAGGCTTAAGTGATAAGGTAAATATAATTTAAGACAATTAGTAATAGAATGACTAACTTGAAAAAAAAATTAATAGGTTAAATGTCACTAAAATTCTATCAAAGAACCAACAAAATGAACAAAATAACTCTTCAATCAATTCATATATATATATATATATATATATTTATTAAGGATATGATATTATTATATTTAAAAAAAATTTAAATTATATCATGCACTATAAAAATTGGATGAAAAATAAGTCTCGCAAACGAGTAAAAAAAAAAGGTATTATATTTTTTATTTTTTCGGCTGCTCAATTAAACCCACTTTTTTCACATGCAACTTTTATCGTATTTATGATAATTTATTTCTATTTGTATAAATATTTGTTGGGATTTTATAGTTTTCTTACAAGTGAATTCAATGTAACAAGCTTCACGTCTCAAATAAATAAAAAAAATAGTTTAAAATTATGTCCCAAATAAAAAAAATGATAATTAATTTAAAGCAATCAAACAGATCCAACTTTTAAAAAAATCAAACTAAAACAAAAAGAGTATAAAAATATATATGTAACAGTTGAAAGTGAGTAACACGAGAGTAGATTCAAATAAATAAAATTAAAATAAGTTCATTAGCTAAATTAATTTATACACTGTCTAAAATTATAATATAAATAAATCATTTAAAAATTGTCTTCATATATATTTACGGATAATTTCTAGAAAAATAATTTTCTTTTTCTTCTACAAGTTATTAAGCAGAAACTCGATTAAAATCGATCTAAACTTTCCCAAATAATAAAAAATGCAAATTTGTACATTAAAACACATTTGATTGGAAGTGACATGATTAAGTGAAGTTTCCGTTCCTGTTAAATCCACTTAAATTTAATTGGATTGGGTTTATATTTTTTATTTAACAAATTAACTCAATTATAATTAATTAAGTTGAACAATTAAAAAATATATTCCTATGTAAGAAAAATATCTTAGAATAAATATTTCAATATTTTTAATAATTGTGAAACAAAAATAAAATTATATATAAATAAAACTTATAACAATTAATAAATAAATAAGTTCCTTAGATTTGAAATTATGTGACTTATTATTCAACATAATTTTAATTGAATAGGACAAATAAATTTAACCCGGTTGAACTTGGTGGGTCAACGGGTTGTTTGAAACCGCCCCAAAGACATAAAGATATAGCGTGTAAATGTTTGATTCAATTCAGAAATCTCGCAATAACAGTAACAGTTGGAAGCTGTTGGAAGAGACGAAATTCAAGCGAAAAGCATTGGTATGGCTACCTCGCTGTGTACACCGACCTACAGTCTCAATCTCAATTTCTACACTGCACAGTCCCACAAATTAAAAGCAAAGTCTTCTGTTCATTATAGGCCTCGTTTTGGCACCGCCACAAGAATCTATTGCGCTTCTAATAATTTGAACGATGACGATTACAATAAACAGCAACGACCTCAATCCGAAGCTATTCAAGTTTATGGTCAAATCGAGAGGTTCTTTCCGTTCACCTTAAAATTAGCTTTCAGTTTTTTTCTCTGCATGCTTACGGATGGAAGAGATTCAATCTGAATTTTGTTATGCTACCTTAGATTCAATGTTATATACTCATCAGGGATTAATTTTTAAGGTTTAAACATATATAATTTAATAAAGAAGTATCAATTTTGTTTCTGTTATTAAAGTATTACAAAATCAGTCTCCCTGGAAGATGTAAAATGTTGTAGATTTGGTCTATGTCGATTTCATTAGCCTGGTATATTTTTAATTTAGTCTGTTAAGGATGGATTTAAAATAGTTATATATATATATATATAAAACAATGACAGAATTAAGAACATGCAAGGGAGTGATGATGACAATTGATAACTTTTTACATGACTGATTTAATAAGCTTTTACTTGCAGGTACTAAGTTAAAGAGACTAAATCATATATGTCTAACCAAATTTTAATTTATGCATAGAAAAATAATGTTTGTGATAGAGAATACATTTAGTTTGCACAAAAAGAAAAATCTAAGGAATATTTGGTTTTGAGAAAATGTTATGTTTTTAATCTTCTTAGTGAAAAGGCTTAATAGGTTTTTCGGTCATAATATTTGAGGCGCCTATTAAATGTTATTTCTCAATTTTATTTTAAAAGGAGTCAACATGGTTTCTTCTTGTTAAATTAGTGTTAATATGGTTTAAAAGGTGATCACATGTGAGTAATTCTAGACTTCTCCAACTCTTCACTCTCTTAGTATCTACTCCGGACTCTGTTTCTAATATGGAGGAGAATTAATTCACTGTTTTCTGTAGAAGTCTTTTGGAAAAATGGAAATAAGTGAAAATTGATATTTCTGTAATTATAAGTGAAAACAAAAGATTAAACCAGAAACTGTTTTTCTCAAATTAAGGGTTTTCACTTTTAGTTTTTAAAACTGTTAGATTTTTTTGAAACTTCTAATATCTCTATTGAATAGTCTCTTTAGGCAAAAACTGAAGTAAACGGCCCTAGATATCCTTAAACTGTCAATTTTGGTATGAAAAGCTGTAGTTTGTAATCGTACTACAACTCATGCGTTTATTTTCTTTCTTAGCAGATTACTTACAGATTCTGTTAGACAATCACAGGATGGCTGGTGGGGTTCCCGAGACTGGAGTGAAGTTGAGGTATATACTCTATTGTATGATAATGACAAGTTTTTCCAAATTTTACATCATACAGTAAAAATTTTATTCATGTTAGGCAGATTGTCATTCTGTAGTATGTTTGGTATTGGCTGAAGTTATTTTGAACAAGGTTATATCCCTTTTCTGAGGGATTTATACAGATGATTCTTTATTTATTTATAGAGAAGAAGTTGCTGAATGCAACTTAGAGAAGAAAGTTATATCATTGATATATATGGGAAGAATCTGAGTTCTTAAAACGTGATTCTAGAATGGTCAATCAGTTTTTATTCTACAATCACCTCTGAGCATGAGTGACTCTATATCTCAAAGTTTTTCTAAAACACAAAACACAGCAATGTGGGTTTTGCTTCACACATGCACATTGGAAAGAACAATTACACCGCCCTTTGTTTTGGAGTCTTTCTCAGTCTACTTTGTCATACTCATTTTATAATTTCAGGGAGCTTGGATTCTTAAACCTAAAAACACCAGACCCAATTTCGTAGTACATTTTATTGGAGGTATATTTGTTGGAGCTGCCCCTCAGCTTACCTACCGATGGTTTCTTGAGCGTCTATCAGAAAAGTAAGTCCCTCTGTTCTGTTCCCAAAATCCCGAGTTATATTCTTGTACCAGAATTTGTTTATGAAGTGTAAACGGTGTCAAATTTTTTATTTAGTTTTTCCTTCTAGATAATTTATGTTAGCGTGGATCCTTTTGGTTGTTTTGTTCTAAATCCCTGACAAACTCTTATAGTTCAATGAAATATACTACATCTCTGGATCATTTTGAGACTCATAAATCTATGATCTGCCGATGGAAAAAACTAATAGTAAAACCCTTTCTGTTGCTAGGGGTATATTGATCATAGCAACTCCGTATGCTAGTGGGTTTGATCACTTCCTCATTGCAGATGAAGTACAGTTCAAATTTGATAGGTGTTATCGCGCACTGCAAGAAACAGTAAGTTTCAACTTGTGATCTAAGGGCTAGTTTCTCTCTGTTTTCAATTATCTTTTTTAAATGAAAATGTTAAATGATACTCATTTATTCAGATCCAAGACCTTCCTATTTTTGGTGTTGGTCATTCTTTGGGATCAGTGGTCCATCTTCTGATTGGTATTTTAAAGTTCTTCTGCTAAACTTGATTGTACACATTACATTGATTTGATTAATAGATAATCAATAAATTAATTATTTTATCAGGATCAAGATATGCAGTGCAAAGATCTGGAAATGTTCTCATGGCATTCAATAACAAGGTATGCCATCCAGAAAGTAAATTATATATAATCCTATGTAAGAATTTTCCGTAGTTGATGATGATTGACTAAATTTTACTTCACCTTTGCAGGACGCAAGTTCAGCTGTTCCTTTGTTCTCTCCGGTGCTCGTCCCAATGGCACAAACCTTTGGTCCACTTCTATCTGATATTTTTTCTTCACCAACTCTGCGAGTTGGGGTCAGTATTGCTTTATAACTATCTTACTTCAAAATGGAGGAAGACATCTATTAATATTTTGTAGTAGAAATATCAACAACTTCGGTTGTGGTATGTGAAATATAATTTGGTTCCTTTCCAAATTAGCCATATTATGACAACGATCTTCCCTTAGGATTGTTGAGAAAAGAATTGGTAAGACAGTTTTGTCCAATATAGACAAATTCTTACTTCTATCATTATGTGGTCTGTTTTTTTGGTTGTATAATTGGTTAGACTTAATAGGCATATAGAAAAGCTTATTATTTACACTCAAAAGTGCCTTATTACCTTCCTGTAGAAATTTCATAGTTTAGCTTATGAATAAGCTTTTATTTAATAAGAGTTTATCGAATAAGTGTTTTACTAATTTTGTTCACCCAAATAATGTTTTTAAGTCAAACTCTTAGGCACCTCACTCAAGATGTTCTTAGTTATTTGAAAGACAAATCAGCAACTTCAAATAAAAAAGTACTTTTTAAGAAATTAAATATTTATTTCTTGGCATGAAACATTATTGCATCTCTCACAATTGCTTTTTCACACAAAATGCTTTTGAGAGGGAAATGTGGGAATTTGGGAAATCCAACTGAAGAGTTTCATCAATGAATTAAAAGTTGAACTTTAGGATATCTAAAGGGAGGTTGTTGCTATATGATATTAATAGCTAAGGGAGTCAAGTGCCATACGAGACCAAGTCCCGAGAGAGCTTTCTGTAATTTCCCTTAAGTACAACTTTTGCATAGCAGTGATTGCATAATGGAATTTAACAATGCTTTATGGTTAGGGAGGTTGTTACTGTTAGCCAGTAGTCAACTACAATTTTTGCAAAAAAAAAAAAAAACGAAATCCTTGGCACAGTATTCGTTTTACTTTTAGGATGGCTAATCTTAGATAATTGCAGGCAGAGATGACTTTGAAACAACTGGAAAACGTTAGCCCACCCATTATGAAGCAAGTTCTTCCTTTAGTTGAGCAGCTCCCTCCCTTGTACATGGATTTGGTTAAGGGAAGAGAAGAATTTTCTCCAAAGCCTGAGGAGACACGTCGACTTGTATGTGACATCTCATATTTCTAATATTTTCAGCAATGAGTATATATATTTTTGTTTAGAATATTGCGTAATATTATTTCTAATATTGCAACTATTTTCTTAACTGCATCAAATTCTTAGGTTAAAGAATTTATAGATCGTATTCATTTCATGTTTTAGGTAGTCACTCTTTAGAAGACAAATTTAACTGAATGCTATTTTAGTGTGTAGGTTCTTTATATTTATTGCACACTCCTACAGGCTACGGTTATTCTCATATTACATCTTATTTATGATAAAAGGGGAGGGGGATGTTATAACATGCAAACCGGAGATTGTACGAGCTATTGGCAAACAATTTGATGCTCATATAAACATAATTATTCAACTCCAGTTCAATTTTTATCACTGATAATAAGCGTGTGGCGTACTAAAATTAGGGTTCAGAATCAAAACCTGTTTATTGACATTTCCTGTAATTTCTCAATGCAGCAACTTTTCATTTTAAATTTTGCTTGAGTTTCTTCTTGGTTTGCATTTAATTTCCTCATCAAATATTTTCTGATTTCTCAGATAAAATCATACTATGGCATATCCAGAAATCTGCTGATAAAATTCAAGGATGATTTAATAGATGAGACTTCAACTCTGGCTCAGGTGCTTAGTTCAGAATCAGCCATTAGCTCAGCGCTTGACATGTCAATACGCAAGTTGGCTGGAGATCATGGACTTCCATTACAACAGGTAGGTCTAGCAAAAATAACTTCATTTCTCTCAAAGATGTCATTATCCATGATTTCTATTATACACCTTGCAGGCCCTACCAGATGTTCCACCAGCAATGGCGGATGCAGTTAATCGTGGAAGCGAACTTTTGTCGAATCTTGCAGTAGGAACTCCATGGGAGACAGTTGCCAAAGAAGTGGGGAACTCGCTAGGCATGGATTCCAGAGTCCTACGTGCAGAAGTATCAAAGGACATGGATATGCTTGTGGATGTGATTGCAACCTGGATAGCCTCTAATGCAGGACCTAAACTTCTTAGGCCATAAACTTATAGCAAATGTAAACACATGTGCTGTAGAAATGTATAGTGAAGTCTATGGGCACTGACATTACGAGTAAGCAAATTGAACTCTGCCAATCACCCTGTGCTGTAAAAATCATAACTTGCATTTTTACAAAAACTGTTGTTTATACCGACGTTCAAAAGTAAATTATAAGTGTCCGTAAACTGTTTTCCTAATTTACAGTGTTAAATAAAGTATTGAAAAAAAGAAAAAATAATGTTAAAAATGATTAATTTCAGTGTTTATAATATATTAAAATTTAAACAAAAATTATAAAAGTAAATTAAAACAAAAATTATAAAAGTAAATTAAAACAAAAATTATAAAAGTAAATTACGTGTAATTATCTTATTTATATTAAATAAAAAGTGTATAATTATCTTATCTTATCTTACTTGAATTATGTGAATAAAATTAATCTAATTATTTTAATTTAAAATATTTTTTTATTCTTTTAATTATCTTAATTAGTACTTTTAACATTAGATTAACTATAATTAATAGTAAAGACTAAACAAGTCAGTTAAAGTCACAAAAAGTGGAATTTGACAACCTATCACAAGGATTCATGGTTTTACTCTGTTATTTTAAATGAAATATTAACTCATTAAAATCAGCATCATTGGACTAACACGTGCTGAAACTGTGAGATAAACTTGCAACATTTCTTCCTAAATATTACATGCAATATAGCTATTGAGCATAAAAAGAATACACGACATTAGTTTACGTAAGACAAAAAAAGAACACAAGTTAATGTTGTCTTCCTTTGAGAATGAAGAAGGATAAAAAAAAGGAAGAATAAATGATGTCTGACAAAAATATGTATACTACAGCCTCTATTTGGGTTCAACTTTTGTTGAAAGTGTGTAGCCTCCGCTGTAGTCAAAGGCACTATTACTACTGTCATTACCATTGTCTTTCTTGGTAAAAGAAGCATCAATGTAGGGATGCCTCATTCCACCCTTGGAAACACCAAAGTCAGTGGCAGATGAGGATGCAGAAGTAGAGTTTGTGTTCATCCCATCATTCTGCAAAATGGTTTCAAGTGCTTTCACAACTTCACTCATTGTTGGACGGTCTGCAGCTGATTCCTCAACACATTGCATTGCCAACTCTAAGAACCTCCCAAATCCTATGAGGCTCGGTGTGTTCCTCACCACTGGATCCATCACTTCCCTCAAACCATAGTGTTCTTCATCTTTCTTATTCATCAGCGTGCGCACCTCGCGGACAATGTACTTGCCCTTCTCAATTGGTTGTCTTGAAGTTATTAGTTCAAGCATCACTACTCCAAAACTGTACACATCACTCTTCTCAGTGAGTTGTTGGGTCATGTAATACTCAGGATCAAGATAACCCTGCACATGTTGAACATTTTCACCTATCAAGCACTTGTTGCAGAAAAGAAAAGAGTGAAATGAAAGACACAGCTACGGAGATTTTGCACTGGACAACTTACATTTTTCTTGTGCAGGGAAATATGTTAGACATATAATATCTGTCTATTTGTTTCATGAGATGCATCATTTATCATAATTTAAAGCTTGTGGCGAAGTTGAACAATTAAACTAAATAGAATTGGAACGTTTTACATCAGGTATATTTGATTGTATAAAATGCACGGTTCTTAACTTAAACAGGAAAAAAGATCTAAGCCATAAAAGAAAAGATACTTTATTGCTTACCAATGTCCCTTTAACCTGAGTGGAAACATGGCCTTTCTCGCTGTCTGATACAAGTTTGGACAAGCCAAAATCTGCAACCTTTGCAGTCAAATTTTCATCCAGCAAGATATTACTCGACTTCACATCTCTGTGGATTATGGGAGGATTGGCAAGTTCGTGTAAGTATGCAAGTCCTCTGGCTGAACCAAGAGCAATGCGGAGTCTCCTTTTCCAGTCAAGATGAATATCAGATCTCCCTGCAACTCACATTGATTATTTAAGGTACTTTATTAATTATTTTCTTAGTTATGTAAAAAGTTGCACAGAAACATGTGCACAACTTTGATATTTCTGTTCTATGAAAGGTTTTTTTTTACCAAAAATGTCAATCCACTAAACTGAATTTAACAATGCTCTTCCTACAGATGATAAGCTTGTGCTTGAATGTTGCTATCATGCGAGTTACCTGACAAACTCTCCCTAAGTGTTCCATTGGGTATAAATTCGTAAACCAACATCTGTTCCCCTTGTTCGAAGCAGAACCCCACAAGGCCAACAAGGTTTTTGTGGTGAACTCTTGAAAGCAACTCAATTTCAGTCTTGAACTCTAGGCCTCCTTGCATCGATCCTTGCTGAGCTCGTTTGATTGCAACGATTTTCCCATCAGGAAGAACACCTTTGTACACCTTTAGTCAATAAAAAGGGAATAATTAAGCACTTACAAGAACTTAGAAACATGTGAAAACATAAGAAACAATACCTTGCCATAGCCTCCAGAGCCTATCTCATTGTTTTCAGAGAAATTGCTGGTGCACTTCTTGAGATCATCATAAGAGAACCATCTTGCTCCCTTTAACTGTGGTGCACCTCCACTATCCTTCCCAGTTGGTGCCCATGATGCTGAAAGAAATTAATGAAAGTGGATAAGCAAAGTTGATGATAGCTTTCCAAGTTTGGAGGATTTGTACAATCTGATTTGTGATAACAAGAAAATGAGTACATTGAATAATTACCAAATGGTCTACTTAATCCTATGGCTCTCTCTGCACGCTTCTTTTGCAGAATCGCGTAAATAGCTAAACCTATAAGACTCAGAACCAGAAATGTGCTGCCAACTGCTATCCCAATAATAACCCCTTTGCTAAGAGAAGCTCCTTTGTGAGAACCTGAAATAATTTACAGTTAGTTATAAATCACTGTCACCAGTTGAATATTGAAATATGAACTGTTTCTGAGTTACCTGAAAAGGGATAAGAAAATGCAAGGAAGTAATAGGGTCCAAACTCTTTTGGAGGCTTGTAAGTTTGATTACTTAATTCAAACCCAATTCTTTGAACTTCTGACCTATTAAAGTATTGCCCTGTTGGTGGAAAAAGTGCTAGTTGCACTTGAAGATAGTCATTACTATCAAAGAAGGGATTTTGTAAAGATACTGAGCCAGGAGTTAGACCCAATTTCACCCACAGGCTCATTTCAAGTGAATGGAAAGTATTTACATTGGACAGTTCTCTGAATGTGGGTGCTCTAAAGTACAGCATTCCTTCATATGGATAGGCACATTCACAACTTTGGGGGCTGAGCTTTTGATCAGGAGGACAAGATTTGCCTCCACAATTAGCCAAGCTGGTGAAATAAGGTTGCTTAGCCTGCTGCTGAAGTTGGCAGTAAATTGTATTTGAGAGAGCACTACTGCACACTGGATTTCCTATTAGACTGAAAAAAAAAATGAGAAAGACATCAGAAAAGGAAAGGCCTTACAAATGAAAGAGCATACAAATCCTAAAAAGTATCTCCAACATTAAAGACTAAAAACTTTCTCACATCAATGTATTTTTGTATTGTGAACTGAGAGTCACCGAGGAAATCTCATTTTGTTGCAAATCTACAAGCTGCAATTGAGGACAAATGTTTTCACCCATGTTCAGGGTATCGTTCAATTGATTGTTTCGTAGTTTCCTGTACAAAAAATGAAAATTATAATGATTGTCATTCTATTGTCTGTATAACTACTAATGTTCAACATAGTAGTGAGGGACTTACACTTGCTGTATTTGAGGAATGTCAAATAGTTTCGATGGAAGAGGACCTTGAAGGGACCCAAACTCCATAACCCTTCAGCAAAGTGAAGGTTAATCGGTGAAAATTCTTGTTAGATTATATATTATTGCATAAGTTCAGGAAACAGTTAATAAGAGAAACTCTTATTTGTAATTAATAACTTACAGAGTGGTGAGTGATTGCAGAGTTATGAACCAAGTTGGAGCATCAGAAGGATCAAAAGAGTTGTTACTAAGATCTCTGCACAAGTTTACAGATTGATCAGCTTTACGTGAACAACAATTATTAAAGAAAAAGAAAACTGAAACACCAACCCTTGCAAATTACTTACACATAGTTGAGGGTATCCATTCCAGTTAAGTCAGGTAGAGGACCTGTGAAATTGTTATGAGCTAAATTCCTGAAAGAGATAAAAACTTTATAAATCTCCATTAATGTTATTATAAAATCCTTTTACATCTCAAACATAAGTACCCACAATTCGTTGATGTTTGTAAGGTTGTTGAGATTTGATGGGACCTCTCCTGTCAGGAAATTCCTATCAAGCCGTCTGTTATAAATTAGAAAAAGTAGGGAAAATTATCATAAAAAATTAAATCAAACAAAAGGGAAAAAATATTTAAGAAAATAAAAGGAAAATTAGAAATTTGAAGGAAGGAATCACTTACAGAACCTCAACAGTCTTAACTTGTACCAATGTTGAAGGTATAGTCCCACTTAAATTATTCCCATCAAACAATCTGTCACACAACAAAGCAAAAGTTCTAAAGTTAATATTATAAACTAAGAAACAGAAAATGATGCCAAAATAAAAATGTCAACTTACATGTGTATGAGTATCATCTCAGAGCTGAAAAGCTTGGGAGGAATGGAACCTGAAAGCTGGTTCTTATTGAAATGGCTAAAAAATAGAAATCATAACACTGAATCAGTACTCAATGTGCTGCTATTTTCACATTGCTCTTTGCTGCACTAACTTAAAGGTAATCACAAGAGTTAACTGAAAAAAAAAAGACTCACAAGTGTTTAGCCTTTAAAAGAAGGTCTAATCCAGGGGAGGTGGAGGTTGAAACTGGGATAGGACCTGTCAGCTGATTGTCTGCCAAGTCCAACCAATAAATTTTGGAGAGTTTACCCAACGAAGGAGGTATTTTTCCAGTGAAGTTGTTTGAGTTTAAAGCCCTGAAAAGTTCATTGAGAAGGGTATGGTTTCAAAATCACTTTTTTTTTTGCTGTGCATGTAAATGCCTTTTCCAAGGTTATTCTTACAGGAAAGATAACTCTGAAAGATTTCCTAATTCATCTGGAATATTGCCACTGAAGCCGCAACCAGCCAAAATCCTGAAATAGGAAAGGAAGGCCTTATGGAAATCACTAGAAGTTGCATGAAATGACATCTTGAAATTATATGGTTTCGTCAATCTTACAGGATATTTAGCTTGCTTAGTTCTCCTAACTCTGGAGAGAGAGGACCTGTTAAATCTCTATTAAAAGACAAGTCCCTGCAGTTAAATAATTCTCAATGTTAATTAGCACAAAACATGCTTTGGAAAATTGTTTCTCCTTTTCTATAACAAAAGTTGAGTCAAAATGTAGTGGTGGAAATCTGCTCTGGAGATTGTGTCCTTGAGGCAAGTTAGATTAGTAGCATAGTGCAACAGTTATCCTAGTCCATAGTTTCATTGAAAAGAAACAGAAAATCATACTTACAAGGATCTCAGTTCTGTAAGTTGACCAATATCTCCACTTAATTTCCCCTTCAGGCCCATTGTTGACAGTCCTCTATAATCAAAATGCACACAACAACAAAGTACTTTTCTTAAAATTACTACAAGAAGTGATAAAAGGGTGACAACAAATCAACATACTAAGGAACACCAGGATCAATAACGTTTAATTGCTGGATTATTACAATGAAGTAACCCTTGATTTGTTGCAGGTCACTCCTTCCCATGGTGCTCCACATGGGTCATCTGATTTGTCCCAGCTGGGCGGCGTATTTTGCCATACATCTTTTAATGATCTAAGTGCAACAACTGCAAAAGGTGCAAGAAAGTAATCACTTATTCTATAAGGGTCTCTTTGATTTGCTTGAGTTTTTCAGCCAGGGTGAGCTAACTTATATTAGGTTCAAATCAGATCATGAGAAATATGTAAGATGATTGGAGTAACGAGAAAAAGGGACCGTATATATGCTTATCAATGATGATACAGATGGAAATATCTGACCAAGAAAAGGGATGGCATGGAATATTACCGTCTTCAGTTTCAGTGTATGAAGAAATGACATGAATTTCAGCCCACAAGAATCCCAGAAAAAGCAGCACACGAAGGGTTGTCATGTTAAGAAGAGTTTTCTGAGGTCCTCAACTCAACTGTTTCTGACTTTTGCACAAACCTTAATATGATGAGACAAAGATATTTGCTTCAGGTAACACAAGGATAAGCATTGCATGTAACATGTGGCAACATTAAGAAGCAGCAAAGAGAAATGTTGCAGCTTGAGGAAGAGGAGGCAGTCAAAAAAAAATAGCAGCTAGCTTGTGAAAGGAAAAAGAGAGAAAAAGCTTAACTAAGCACTTTCCTACTCCATTTTATTGATTTTCCTTGTCTTAGAAGCTAATCTATCCAATCCCAATGTTGGCACTACCTATAACATCATCATCATAGTCTTTGCTACTTTTTCACTCTCCAAACTCCAATTTTATCACAAACGAATTGCCTTCTTTCCCTTTCCTTCACTCCTCAACCAATTGTGCCAAATCAATGGAATAATGCTTTTGGGTTTTGACTATAAGTAGTTTGTCATCATTTTTCTTTATTAATGACCAATACAAAATATCTCTTGCAACATGTTATTGCTCTTCCTATGGCTTCTCCTTCAGTTGATGTTACATCAACTTATTGACAGCAGTTGGGTTGGTGTGAGATGGTCCCACACCACTAAATACTGTAGACCTAACCATGAATTCTGGCACAAGTTTTACCAACATTTATAATCTTAAACCATTTTCAATTTTATGTAATTTTGTGTTATTGTCTGGTAGAGTATATTTCAATCTATGATCTATTGTTCACTTTAATTTTTATGGTCTTCCAATGTCAAATAAAGTTTAATATTTTAAACAAAAAATTACTCTCATCTTAATATTGTTATTATGGATGTTTAACTTAATTTTATAAATCTTATACTTAACTTGAAAATTTTCTATTAACGTCCCTTTTCGGTAGCATTTAAACAATGTTACTTGAGTTTCAACAACTTTTTAGGACACCACCCTCGTGGAGTATGAATATCAACTGTGTGAAAAACGAGTTTGCTAAGTGTGATACGTTTTAGCGACAATAAAGAATCAAACCATGTTTTCAACCACAAGCTCTCAAAATAGGTCATCTGACCAGTTCATAAGTTAATTTTTCAGTGATTAAAATTCAATCTGGTTTATTTATTAATGTGTCTAAAAAATTTAAATTTGATCATAAATTAATAATTAAAATCTCACTTAATTATAATTATCTTTTAATAAAAAAATATTTTTTTAATTATAATATAAATAAAGTTTAATCTAAATATAATCTAAAATGATATTAAATTCTAAATATAATATAAAATTACAAAAATACAATTTAATTAAAATACATTTATGTTATATTGGTTCTGAAGTAATATAATGTTGTTGTTCATTAGCAAGGACGAATTTAAGATCACCTGCATGTTCACTTTAAAGGATATGAGAGTGATTGAAAGGACAAATTTGCGTGATTTCTTTTCTTCCCTCGTCTGCTCAGATTTACAATTATTTACCATCAATTTTCTATTTCACTCTTATGTATTACTCTTTTGAAGGTAAAGGATTCACACAGCATGAATTATTAATAACAATTAATAATAATAATAATAATAATAATAATAATAATAATAATATTATTATTATTATTATTTCAATTTACTAATTTATCAATTTTTTTTACATTTTAAAAATTATTTTAATTTTTTTTCTCCTTATAAACATATTTACAATTATATATAACATTAATAATTATCATTGAGTTTTGATCATCTTTAATTTCTACCAATTAAACTAATTTTTTTATTTATCACATCGATTAAATTTTATACTAATTTTTATAAACTTTACTTTTAAATTCAGTTTCACTTAGTTCCAAATCTTCTTAAAAAGTAGCAATCAGTTTACTTTCAAATCCCTCAAATTCATTTATTCACTGTTTCCAAAACAATTATTTAAAGGGAACACACTCTCAAAATAAAAAATTCAAAATATTCATTTTTTTAATATAATTTATATTTAAAATTTATCAATGAATTAGTGAGATAACCAAACTTATCAAAGATTCAACTTAACTAATTTGAATCGAGTTTATTTTTAGCTTGTACCAAAATTTATAATTTTTTTTAATTTAACCCAATCTAAACCTAAACCGCACAGGTTTATTTTCTGATAGCTATATCATTGCTTCTTGAAAAATGTTATTATATTAATATGAACATTATATTAATATGGCAATAAAAATATATAAAAATTAGTAACAAAAAATCATTAATATTGGATAACTCTATGAGTTAACAAATGTAATTAGAGTTAAACACAGCGACTCAGTTAAGTCTAACTTAATGGAATACTTAAAAAATCTTATTAAGTTTTCTTTTCTGGATATAGATTATACATTTTTTACTTAATCTAAAATTATATTAGATTAACGAATCCTTCTAGTTTGCTTTAAAAAAATCAAACCAAATAAATTTGAATAAAAGATAAAAATCAGATAAAGTTTTAAAATTTAAGTTATATTATTGTATTTAAATTTAAATTTCATTTATAATAATTTGATATATATATATATATATATATATATATATATATATACTAATCATAATACGAATATTTTTCTTATAAAAATAATATTATTTTAATTTTTTAAAATATAATTACTATTTAATAATGTTTATGAATCAAATTATCTAAACTCATTTAAATTGCGAATTAAATTAAAAATAAGGTTAAATATGTTTTTAGTCCCTAAACTATTGGTCGTTTCTGATTTTCGTCCATATTTCAAAATAAGGTATAATTTGGTCCTCATTCTTTACGAAACATTCGTTTTAGTCCTCGAAAACTAACACCGTTAAAAATTTGGTCCTCATTTAGTCAACGAAATGAGGACTAAAACCAAAGTTTTGAGGACTAAAACGAACGTTACCAAATTGTACCTTATTTTGAAAAAGGAACGAAGACCAGAAACGGCCAATAGTTTAAGGACTAAAAACATATTTAACCCTTAAAAATATGTCTTGGGAGTCCATCATTCCTAATTTTCTTTTAGTAATTTATTATTTTTAAAAAAGAGTAATTCCAATAAGGTTATGTTTGTAGTGCATATTGATTCCATAGTTGACATTTAAAATAAATAATTGACTCTTATAAATAATCTTTATTCTTTTAAGAGTCTTGACAAATTATCTACAAACAAAATCATAAGATGTCTATAACCACAAAATGTAAAGACTCTTCCTGAACAAATGTTTGAAATTAAAGCACAAAGGGTTTAAAATTTAAAACCATATGTGAAAGGTGGTCAAGAGTTTTCTATTGTGGAGACACAAAATCGTTCATAATAGTTTTGAAGTCCTAAAAGATCATCTTCATAGAAAAATATACATCATATTATGTGCATAGATCTTAACAAAATCAGTAGTTGATATTACATAGTGTATTTTCGGTCCCTCGAAAATATTACAAGCGTTCTTTTTTTGTTAATCACACAAAATAGCCGCTTTTTATAAATAAAATGACCTATCAACATTTTATCAGTTACTAGCTCAAATTTATTAAATATCACTAAATTTACGAGTCTCTTTGTTTAACAAATATCTCTTCACTTTTTATTGGTTAAATATGTTTTATGAGTATTTGAATATTTGATAATATCCTGTTTTTAAACTATTTTATAAAAAATAATTAATTTATTTTGGAATTGTAAGAAAGAGTGTATGAGCACAAGTATGAAGTATACTCATTATTTGATAGGGATGAAACAAATTTTTTTATACCCATTAAGTATGAGGATGATGAAGAGTTTTTACCTTGGCAATAGATATTGATGATGAAACTTGTAATGTATGCCCGTTGAGACAAGTCAGGACAACCAACCATCAACCAAACGGTTTAATTCCAAGATCGATGACCCACCCTCTAGGCTGAGCTCTTTCGATTGAATACTCAAGTCGAGCTCTTCCAAGCAGAGCTTTCTTGGCCTACTACTCCAGGTTGAGTTTCTCTACGATCGCTTTTAGCTGATCGCTCTTAGCCGACCACTTCAGGTAGAGCTCTCTTGGCTGACTATTCTAGGTCGAGTTCCTCTGAGTCGACCGCTCTTGGTCAACCTCTCTAGGTCGATCTTTTAGACATTACCCCTAACTGAACGAGATGGTCGACCAGTTACAGAATGATCAGATTAACAATAGTAATGACGAATCAACCTGTTAATGCCGATTAAGGTATGATTTAACTGTGATTAAACTGACAAAAAAGGTAAAATCTCATAACAAACTGCTATAAATAAAGGTCTAATTAATGACTTTGACATGCATGCACATAACATGAATCATTGCATTAATTATTAATCGATCAATTATCTACTGACTTTAGCATCAGAGTACCTTCTTCAGGTATCATCTGAGCAATTTTGGATGAACATGAAACCTTGGAGACCAAAACCATTAGAGAAAAGCGAAATAGGATAAGCAATATGAGAATTGGCACAATCCGACTAAACTAGAATTTAGCATATGGCATAAGACACTCATAATCGTCCAAGACCTAGCACAACCTATTCGGTCTATGGCATAACCCGTCCGGTCTATGACACAACCCGTCTAGTCAACATCCGGCATAACTCATCCAATTTATGACAAAGCACGTCCAATCAACACCCAAAACATTTTTGCACCCATCCAATTTACTCCGATTATAACCACAAGTAACTAGATGAGAAATATAGTGGAAGAAGTAAATCGCCTAATTGTTCGGTCCCAACCTCCTGTCTTTGTTTAGCCTCAATCGCATGGCCATCTTCGGCCTCAAGTTATTTGCTTTGTTCAGCCTTAACCGCACAACCACCTTTAACCTCAAGCTCTTGACTTTGCTAAGCCTCAACTGCATGGCCACCTTCAGCCTCAACCTGTTTACTTTGTTCAGCCTCAATCATTTGGCCTTGATATTCAACCTTCATCTTAGCCTCTTTAAACATTATCATGTTGGTCGTTCGACCTCTACCTCATAGTTTAAGTCGACCTCAAAATCCTCACCTCTTTTGATTTTCGCATGTTGTTCGTTCATCCTCTAAGGCCTTAACCTGTTGACTTTTCAGTCTTGACTTCTCGGTCGTTCGACCTCCACCTCCTTTTGGTTGTTCAATATCATCAACTTGTCATTCGGCCTCAACTTCACCTCTTTCGGCTTCAACGTTTAACTCGTTCGAACTCGACTACAAGACCTAAATATCTTAGCCTTTTTAGGCTTCTAACTTTTGGCTCGTGCGGCCATGACCATGTGGTCTCAAAAACCTATTTCGGCTTCCCCATAAGCCTTAAACTATGTTGAATTTCCAGTTTGGACAGCTTGACCTGGTTTGGCATTAACCTTTTAACTTTTCAACCTCAGCCTAAAACTCTTGTCTCTTTTGGCCTCAACATGTCAACTTTTTAGTCTTGACAACTCGACCGTTCAACCTTTACCTCCTCTCGACCGTTCGGTCTCATTCGATCGGTCATTTAGCCTTAACAACTCAACCTCTATTGGCTTCAACATCATCCTCAAATTCATTTAACTTTTTAGTCTAGATAATTTAACCTCGTTTGACCAACGTTCATCCTCAACCTCTCGACCTCTTTCAATCTCAACCTGTCGACTTTTCTATCTTGAAAGCTCGATCTTCAAGTTCCACCTTTTCTCGACCTTTCAGCCCCATCTGCTTGATCACTTTACCTCATTGACATCGTCTTTCAACTTATACGTTCGACACATTCTACCTCGATTATGTAATCTCAACAACCTCTTTCGGCTTCAAAATTAGCCTCAAATTTGATCGACTTTTCACTATTGACAACTCGATCGTTCAACTTCATATACGTCTCGACCTCTCGATCTCATATCATTTGTCGACTTCATTCTTGAAAGCTCAACCTCGCTTTGTTGGCCTCACCATCTTGCCATATTACACCTTCAACGGGTCGGTCAAGGGAGCGTTCTGAACGAAACCCCTATCGCTCAGTATGCCTGCGAATAAATGAAGGGAGCATTATGAAAAGAACATCTACCGCTCAGTCTGTTTACGAATCAAACGAAGAGAAAGTTCTGAAAAAAACCTTTGTCATCTCACAAGTGTTCGGTTTCAACAACTCGACCTACTTAGTCGATCAATAGGTTTGTTAAGGGAAAGTTCACCCAAGTGAACCCTTGCTAATGGAGTGTCGAGACGGTTAAGGAAGAGTTATGAAAAGAACATATGTTGTCTCACAAGTGTTCAATCGCAATAGCTTAGCCTAATGAGTCGATCGATAGGTCAGTTAAGGAAGAGTTCACCTAAGTGAACCCCTACTGCATCCTTTAAGCGATCGGTCAAGGAATAGTTCTTAAAATAACTCTTGTTGTCTCACAAGTGGTCGGTCAAGTAAGAGTTCTGAAAAGAATCCTTGTCGAACTACTCACCTTAAAAATGGTGGAAGCTCATATAATCAGCATATAATAAAGTGCACGACTAATGGTTAAGGACTAGTTCCAACTAAGAACCCTTCTCCATTGGGTTACAACTTTCAACACATTTAGGGGTCGAGTACCGAATAGTTAAATCAAAACTCCTTCACAAATTATTTAATGCTCAGGCTTGAAGGGTCTGTGTATCATATGCTCGTTCAGTTAAGCCCGAACAACCAATCATCAACCAAATAGTCTAACTCCAAAACCAATGACTCTCTAGGCAAGCTCCTTTGGCCAACCATTATGGGTCGAACTCCTTCGAGCTGAGCTTTCTTGGTCGACTACTTTATGTCGAGTTCTTTTGAGTCGACCGTTCTTGGCCGACTACTCCTGGCAAAGCTCTTTTAGGCAACTACTTTAGGTTGAGTTCCTTTGAGTTAACCACTCTAGGGTGACCACGTGATCACCCTGTCATTGACCATCTTGATCGAACGACATAACATATTGGTAACGTAATGATTAGATTAACCATGGTAATGAAAAATCAACCTATTAATGTCAAGTTATGATTGAGTCGTGATTATCATATGCTCGTTCGGTTAAGCCCGAACAACCAATCATCAACCAAATAGTCTAACTCCAAAACCAATGACTCTTTAGGCAAGCTCCTTTGGCCAACCATTATGGGTCGAACTCCTTCGAGCTGAGCTCTCTTGGTCGATTACTTTGTGTCGAGTTCCTTTGAGTCGACCGTTCTTGGCCAACTACTCCGGGCAAAGCTCTTTTGGGTGACTACTTTAGGCTGAGTTCCTTTGAGTTAACCACTTTAGGGTGACCACGTGATTACCCTGTCATTGACCATCTTGACCGAACGACATAACATATTGGTAACATAATGATCAAATTAACCATGGTAATGAAAAATCAACCTGTTAATGTCAAGTTATGATTGAGTTGTGATTAGACCGACAAAAAAGGTAAAAATCCATAACAAACTATTATAAATAAAGATATAAGGTATTACTTTAATATACATGCACATAACTAGGGATGGCAATGGGTCGGATTAGGCACGAATAGTGCCTACCCGCAACCCGACCCGACAAAAAAAAATTCACCCGCTACCTGCATGGATACCCACTTAAAAAATATCCGCGGGTATTTTAAATCCCGTGGATATCCGCAGATACCCGCAAATATTAAAAAAAATATTTTAATAAATTATTAAAATAAAATTTAAATAGAATTACAAAAGATATATAAAATATAATATAAATTAGGCTTAATACCTCTTTTGGTCCCTCTTTAAAGGGGTAATGTTCAAGTCCGTCATATACCTTTTTTAAAAATTTCAATGTGGTCCCAACTTGTGAAAAAAGTGTACAATTAAATCATTTTTGGTCACGACGTTAAATATTTAACGATGAAAGTGCTCCTCTGGACTAAACTTGATGAGCTGTTCACTTTTTCTCTTACGTGCCATGGTGACGTGTCAATTTTGAATTTAAAAAAAATTGTTTGACACATCATCTTCTTCCACCTCCACCAATCCTGAATTTAGGGTTTCTTCTCTCACATCCTTGGAGAGGTACTTGAGGTCCTCTGGCAAACCATTTGCAGTGAGGATTTTCTTCTTGCCAATTCTGTCAAGACCCACAAACAGTACCTAATTTTCTTCTTGCCTCTTATTTGAGTTCAATATCTGATTTCTCAGTTTCTTTCAACATTTGTGCTACTTCTCGCTCGCAATTCTGCATACATTGCGGGCAACAAATTGATACAACATTAGGATCTACGTTCTCAGAGCCACGCCTCAATGGAGAGATCGTTGTAGTTGGCAAGGTCTTTAACGGGGATAAAGACCGGTGAAACAAAATCGAAAAAAGAACAGAAACAAAACAGAGTTAACATATCAGATAAGATTCATTTACCAACTACAATCCCAAGTTTAATCTGATCTTGCTATGGAATAACCAGGGAAAGGGGGAGGAAAAAGGAGACGGCGGCACATGACTCTGAGTGTCGTGGTGGACAAAGGAGTGGAGGGAAGAAACTCTAAATTCACGGTTGATGGAGGTGGAAGATCAATCTAATGTGGACTTTAATGAAAATCACAAGTTTACCCCTTATGCAGCCACGTTATAAACCTAAACAGCCACGTTGCACAGATCACTCCACGCTATCAGCTGGATCGTTAAATATTTAACGCCGTGACCAAAAAGGATTTAATTGTACACTTTTTTTATAAGTTGGGACCACATTCAACTTTTTAAAAAAGGTAGGACAGACTTGAACATTGTCCTCTAAAGAGCGACCAAAAGAGGTATTAAGCCTATAAATTAAATTAAATATAAATTTAAATTCAATTTTAATTAAATTTAATCTTGTAAAATATAAATTAATGTTAATTTTAATTAAATTTAACTTAATAAAATATAAATTAAATTTTATTTTTAGTTTTTGCGGGTAGCGGATATCCGCGGACACGGATAATATAATACCCATATCCGATCCGTTTATAAACGGGTATTAAAATATCCGTTACCCGCGGGTTGCGAGTAATAAATATCTGTAGATATTAACTATCCCTTGCGAATTTTATCCGCGAATATTTGTGGGTGCAAATTATTTTGTTTTCCTACACATAACATGCATCAGTGCATTAATTGCTAATTTATCCGTCAATATACATTCAAACGATTATGAACGAACGAGAAACCTTGGAGAACTAGATGACTATAGAAGAATAAAACAGGACAAACAATATGAGAATATGCACAATCCAATCAAATAGATGACCAACACATGTTCGACTACATCCATAATTTGATGCACAAATAAAGTCATAATCATTCAGGACTTGGAACGATTGGTCTATAACATAGCTCATCCTGTCTATGACCCGGTCCATCCAACCAACATCTGACATAATCCAATCGAACAAAGCCCGTTCAATCAATACCCGAAATAAAACGTCTTCTCGTATAGTCTCTTACCATCCCTAATTAGGATTGATTAGAATTGTTGTGACACTTGCATGAACATCTGGTATAGAAAAAAATGACACTTGAAATGAAAAAAAAAATGTTTACCGTGAGATTTCAACCCCTACTTCATACTTTAAAACCAATAATAGAACATTACGATACTAATTAACTTATTATATGCACACAAAATATTATAAATATATTGATATAATATTTTGTAAACTAAAAATAATTATATTTATTACTAGTAAATAGATGATATAATATTATAAAACTAAATAAATAATAATTTATAGCTTTTTTACACTACTTAAATAAATTATAACTCAATCATCTCGTATTAAAAGAAATATTTTATGATCATGCTTTTAGTTTTTCGGTTTGATTTTGCAATGACTCAAATAATATGATAATATTGCTGGAATGGTACTTCCTCTCACTATAAAATTATAAAAGTAAAAATATTTATATTTAATAGTAGTAAATAGATTATATAATATTATAAAAATAAATAAATGATAATTTATAACTTTTTATACTATTTAAATTAATTATAACTCCATCTTCTCGTACTAAAAAAATATTTTATAGCTATGATTTTGTTTTTCTTTTAATATAATTCTATTGATGTGAAATAATATTCTCTCGTTATAAAATTTAAATTAAAACATTTTTCTTAGTAATGACATAAATATTGTTGTTATGTACATTATTTTAATTAAAATTACAATAAAAATTTTCTGTAACATCTTATCTTGTTTAGTTTTATTTGTATTCAAACAACTAAGTATAAAACATAAAACATGTTTTCTTTTACTGAATAAATGAATGCTTTATTTCATATATTAGATGCAAATGTGGAAGAATAATAATCAACTTTTTTTTTTATCTTGCTTTAATGACTATATAATTATTGAGAATCTCAATATATAACCACAGTTGCATTTGAATCTATATTTAACATTGATTCTCATATCCTTAACAAGTAGTTAGAAGTATGGATTTTTCTAAGGATAATAACTTATTTAATGACTATATTGTTTTTATTTTAAATTTATTCATAGTCATTGTTCAAATGTATGCAGAAACATGAATGTTCTTCCAATGATATCCTTAAAAAAGGAAATGTTTTTTCTTATTTGGAACCTGAGATTATTTCTAAGAAAATTTGTTCATGTTTCTTTATGCTGTTATTAATATACTGTTTGAGTAAATAAGTTTTTACTTAATATAAAATATTTTTTGTGTTGATAAATATAAAGGAAATATTAAAATAGTTTAAACAATGATTTGCGCACGATCATAAATATATATTATTTTAAGAAATAAAACATTGTTAACATCTGACTTGTTTAACATTTTTAAAAATAATAAAAATAAGAGTTTGCTCCAAACTTCTAAGAGCTTTGCCCTATAAAATAATAAAGACTTAAATAATGTTTTCTTCTACGCAAATTAACACCTTTTCCTGTTTTGTGACTTTGGTACCCAAAATAGAATTCTGTTTGTCTAAAAAAATCATAATTATAATTGTCTTTGTAATTAATGCATGTATTAAATTTTATTTCACATGTATGCTAAATTTTTTATTTTGATTTCTCTTTATAATTTTATTCTTTTTTTTAGTCCCTTTGATAACAAATACGTTAATGATAACAATGGCTGAAAAAACGGCAGTGATCAACCACAGGTTATCAGAGTAGTGATTCTTGTAACAAAACTCAGGACAAAAGACATACAATCAAACAGGAAAAGTTATTCCCTACGTCACTCACTTTATTTCATGTATCACTATATTTTTTTTTAAATTATAAAATTATCCTTTATATTTTAAAATATCTTACACTTCCACTTCTTTTCTTCAACGGTTGAAAAAAAAAAATTCTTGAAAAAAAAAATTCTTCAAACAGATGTGCCACATCGATGTGCCACATTCGTTGAGTTTTTTTTTTTAAATTTTTTAATTTATTGTATTTTAAATTAATATATAAATATTATTTAATTTTTTTAAAAGTTATTACTTAATTATTTATAAATTAATTTTATTTTATTTAATAAAATAATTATTATTAATTTAATTTATGTATTATTATTTAAAGAATAATTAAAATATTTTTTATAAATATATTAAAACGGATGTGTCACATATAACGAATGTGGTACATCAGTTGAATTTTTTTGTTTTTTTTAGTTTTTAGATTTTAGTATTTTAATTTTTTATATTTTAAATTAATATATAAATATTATTAAAAAATTTTAAAATTATAAATTAATTATTTATAAATTAACTTTATTTTATTTAATTTTAAATAATTATTATTAATTTAATTTATATATTATTATTTAAATAATAAATAAAATATTTTTAAAAAATCTATTAAACGAAAATTTCATTTAAACCTATGAATTGTTATAATAAAAAATTGCTAACCTACAACTTTATGCCTTTGTTAAAGTAACGGTTTTGATAAGACGCAATTTAAGTTTCATTTCCAAAGGGCTGTGTGTGCATGAATGATTCATTAAGTAATTTTTAATGTGAGAATAAACTTGTAGCTCAATCATAAATGATCCATTAAGTCATTCGTTTCTTTGTTTTTAATGTTCACCTCAATTTATTGATTGTGTGTACCATTGAAAAGAGAGAGGAAAAATGAAGCGTGGAAGGAAATTCTGGCTACTATAGAATCAACGTGAACTTGAAAAACTTTTATTAGGCACCTTAATCAAGGAGTTGATGGTCAAATTATTATTTAATAAAAGGATTCGGAAGAAGTATTTTGTCCAATTGCATTTAAGCAGAAAAAGGGTAAACAATGAAAGCCCCATAATGCCCTTTGGGATCCTTCCTTTTTGCAGCAAGCTATAGGCTTGTAGTACACAGCATGCATCACATGAAGAAAGAAAATACAGAAAAAAACAAGAGTTCATGACCCTACCAAAAGCATAGGAAACAGCTAAGATAGTTCCCCGTGGTGTCTCACCAGAGGAAGCTAATACTAAAGACAATCAATTGTTAACAGTGCATAACTTGCTGTGAAGAGTACCTATCTTTGCTAATACAATGCATGCCCTATTATGGTCAAAAATCAAATTCTTATTCACTGATCAGTGACAGAGGTATTTTTAGCAAGAGGAATCATAACTCGATGATGTCATAATGTTGGCAGGAATAAACAAATCTGATTGAACACCCTCTTCCCCATCCATAGCAGGAATCTGATTGAGATCAAAACTCAGAACCTTGGAACAATTCTGACCATTTCCCATGTTTGAAGAAGTTGCCTGAGCTGACTCACCTTCTCCCATCCTGGTCCAATCAGATCTCTTGTGGTCCCCAAAGGCTTGACCAATTGAGAAAGTCTCCTTCAAAACTTCACACTCATACCCTCTCATGGCTTCCACAGCTCTATCCTCTAAAACGGTTCCTGGTCCTGTTTTCTCCCCCTGTATGGTTGTTTTGGCATGATGCTCTTCTTTTGTGGCTGACACACCATGTGACCGAGACTCAATGTTCTTAGAATTTTGAAGGCTGCATAGATGATCATTCAAAGATTGGTGACTTGGGAAACTTGTATTGCATTTTCTGCATCTGGCGAATCTGTTCCCTTCTTCCCCAGTTGATGCTAATTCTGTTATTTTCACCTTCTTTCTATTTCTCTTCTTGATCTTCACGCCATCAGAATTCCCCAAAACTGGGTGTGACAGCTCCTCTTCACGCCCCCTCTTGTTGAATGGATGTTCTTGAATCTGATCAGCGACAACCACTTGCTCGCACTTCGGACTCCCTCTGGCCAGCAACATGAGCACATACGCAGCCTCTTGCATACGTGGCTCAATCTCATCACCTTCTTCCAAACCAGAATCTGATTTGCTGCAAGAAGAGCTTATGCGGCCCCTCTTGGCAGTGACGGACCAACCCCTGAGAACTAGAGAGAGATCAACGGTCAAATCATCAGAAAGGGTTGAGGAAGAAGTGGAATTGGAGGAGGCACGAACGATCGGAGCGTTGCTTCGAATTCCCTTCCTCGGCTTCTCAGTGTGAGACCTCATGTGCCCAAACAAGGACTTCCTGGAAGAAAAGGTCTTTCCACAAACGGAACAAGTGGGGTTACCATCCACCATCACCCATTTCGCCGTCTTGGATTTTGCAGCATCACCGGTGCTTTGTTTCTCCCCATGAACCCGTTTTCTCGAGAGGTTGTGGATTCTCATGTGTCCACCAAGAGCTTTACCCGAACTGAAACCTTTGTTGCAGATATCGCACGTGAAAGAACGAATCTCATTGCAGTTAACACCTCCTCCATTACCCCCTAACCCTTCTCCTTCCCGAGGAACAGACCCTCGATTTTCCCTTTGATGCCGAGACTCTTGGTCTTCTTCCATGGAGCCAAAAACGGGTTTTTCGTGTGATCAACGGAGAGAGAGAGAGAGAGAGAGAGAGAGCTCTATCACTTGCACCAGATAGAGATTAAGGAAAATGACACCGAAGGGTACAATTTACAACAAATAGCACACACACCTGATGAAGCCAAAAATCGAGATAACGACCAGGTCAGATCAAAGATTTGGTAGCTTAGCAACCAAGAAAATCATCTCTCGACTCCTGAATACACACACTATACGAGTTTCTTCCAGGGTTTTATCAAAACGCAAAATAAACAACACACATTGCAGGGTTTTACGATCTCAAGAAAAGAGATGAGAAAAAAAAGAGAGTAAGGAAGAAGGAGCTACCTCAGAAATTGAGAACAAAACAACGTACTACGTAGCTGTGGTGTGGGTTTTGACGAGTCTTGCATATAGGGAGAGTCCCTTTTTTAACCTGTTTGTGGAAGAATGGAAGTGTCACGTTTTGAAGAAATGCCCTTCTGTCCCACCTCACGCACATTAATTTCCCTATATTCAAACTAACTTATCTTTTCTTTTCCCACAAACAACTGCTGTAATTTACTGTTACCACAATTATCTTTTAAAATATATCCTTAACCCTTCCTCTAACACCGTTTACCATCTTTTAATTATTTTTTCTTTAATCCCCATCAAAATAATTCATTTATTTACACCATCTACTACTTTTACTATATTTCTTTAAATAATTATCAACATCTTTACACTTCCAAATATTAAATCTTAAACTAATAAGATAATCTCTTTTTTTTTTGTATGTGGAAACATTTTTATATTAAGAAAACTATTATTTAAATTTTACATAACATATATAATAAGATAAATGTTGACTCCACCATTAGATTATTGCATAGTGATTTCCATATCAAGTCCTTTGCAATTATCAAATATTTAATAAAACAGACGTTAATTGTGTTGAAATGTTAACTTAAAATAATTAAAAATATATATAATCAAATATATGAAATATTTTTCTAAATGATACTCTCAAGACAGTTATTATTTACTAAAAATATGCGTGCACAACACTCCTATATTTAATACTAAAGATGATTTACATTGTTTTTAAAGTTTATATATATATATATATATATATATATATATATATATATATATATATATATATATATATATATATATATATATATATATATATCATTCCATAATTTAAAGAAATAGACATGAAATTACGATATATTTATTAAAAAGATATAATCAAGAAAACTGTTTTTCTTTTAATGATGATTGATTATTGATTGATATTTTAATTGACAGGACGTTGTGGAATTAACAGAAAATATTTAAAACAATATTTCCTTTATTATTATTCAAACAATTGAAACATGGGTAGTGATAAACAAACACTATATTTTTTTTCTTTTACAGCTATTTAACACTAATAAAATAACACTTTTATATTAAAATTTAAAATGATTTAAGATTTAACAAGAAAAGTAAAAAAAATGTTATTTTGTATTTGGTGTTGGAAGGTATAAGAAAAAATTAAGAAAGGTACATGAAAAGTTTTTCTTGAAAGATATATTTTTATGCAATCAAATCTCATATTCCTAACATGAATAAAATAACAGCTAATAAACCACACCACAGACTTTTTAAACTTCTCACTCAAAATTCTTGAATATTATTTTCTTAAAAGCCTCTTCAAGTTTCAATAACATCACGTAAAGATTGATTTCTGGTTAAATTTGACAAATCTTAATAATCCTAACAAACATATATTCGAATAAGACTTAATTAAGATTGCTCCCAATTTAAATTTATGAAAGAGCTATAAGAGAGAACATATCACATTAATTAACTGAAATAGTATAAAAAACTAAACTGATATTTATATTTTAAAGTTTAATTTAATTACGCAATTCACGTATTTATATTTTAAAGTTTAATTTAATTTTAAAATAGTTGAATCCATAATCTTATGAAGACTATTGACATAGGATTTTTCAAACATTTCTCAAACTTTTGGCCTTACTTAAAGAAAAGTTTGAGAATATCTGTATTATATTCTTCTTGTTTGTAACTTTTCTTCAACTGGTGATACTCGTATTGTTGGTATGTTATATCTTGATCTTTTGGGATTATGATTATCGTATATCTTTAATCTTTTAAAGAAAACATTTAAATACACTAATCATTTAAAGAAAACAAGGTAAATCTGTAGTTAATATTCCCACGTAAATTTGTAGCTAATATTTCCTAGCTATACCCTATTTAATTTGTGGCTAGTATCTTTTGTTTTTCAACAAACAACACTTCACTCAGGATCCCGAAAATTAAAAATAAAATAATTATCTTTAAGGGATGCAAATCCATTTTTAATCTTTTCCACACCTAAAGCTTTACTCTTTAAACTTCCCTTAACTATTTACTTTTTAGTTAAATTATCTTTGATCCCAATAAAAAATAATTCATTTATTTAGATAATGAAATAATTTTAATAAAATTGTTTAAATAATTAATCACATAATTTATAGTTAAAAAAATCTTAAACTGTAGTCATTTTTCGTGTGTACGTACGTGGAAAGTTTTTTAAATTAAGAAAACTATTTAAATTTTACATAACATATATCAAGATAAACTTTTTTACCAACAACCTAACTTGAACATTATATTGTTGCAATGTGTACTGTCTGCAATTATCCCATATCCAATAAATAATATTTGTTTTCTTTACTATTAATTTGTTAAAATAATTTTAAATAATATATTTCCCATAAAAAGATGTATTGTTGCGGTAACATCCTAATTCTAATTGTTTATAATTGATAAGATAATATTTTATAAAATTATAAATAAAACGATTATCTCAGTATATAAATATAGATTACTATAATATAGTTATCAAACTAAATAACTTTAATAACAGATAAATATCTAGAACTACCACGAAAAGTTATTAGAAGATCATAAAAAAAATCATACTGCATCATCGTCTTCTCAAATCACTAGTACAATAAGAAGAAAAGACACCGGTTACTTTTTATTATTGGCATCGGTTCTTCAACCGAGTCATATGTGGGCGAGGTAAAAAGGCCAGATTTTATGCCTCGGTCATGCACCCGAGATAAAATCAGATATGAATATGCCTCGGTTATCTAAGAACCGAGGCAGTATCGTTTTTTTTTTCAGATGCAACCCGTTTCAGTAAGCAACCAGCGTCCAGAAATTGTTTCAGTCCTCAGCAACCAGAAATTTTCAGTACTCAGCAATCAGAAATTATTCAGTTCAGTTCTCAGCAACCTCAGCAACCAGAAATTGTTTCAGTGGTGCAAGTAATTGTTTTTCAAACAACCGAAAAATCTCAATCCCAAACCAAGATCAAAACAGACCTAACATATGCCAAAATGTACAAAATTTCTTCACAAAATGCCTCAAGAACAATGCCAAAATCTACAAAATTTCACAGATCTAACATGGTTAAACTTCTGCAACGAACAAGATATGAAGAAGAGGCAGACGAACAAGAGTAGATGGACGGCGGTGGATCTGGAGCGGTAGATGGATTGTCGGTCTTGGGCGGCGGCTCGCGGTGGATCTAGAGCGGTGGATGAAGATGAAGATATAGAGGGGAAGAATGGCGGAGGCAGCAACGACGGAGGGCTCGCCGATCTGGACCGGTGGATCGAGAGCGACGGAGCCAGCAGCGGCGAAGGCAGCAACGGCGGAGGGTTGAGTCGTAGTGGTGAACGATGGCCACTTAAGCAGTGGTGCGGTGGCTGAAGAAGCTTTCGCCCTTGCGAAAAGAAGACGGAGAAGGACAGCTTCAGCGTGCCAAGGTCGTCACTGGTGACGCCGTGGATCGCGATTTGCGGTGGCCAGCTGGAGAGAGGTCGAGTCACGACCGTGGGCGGCAGAGCAGATCTGGGCCAGGCGTGAAGAGCGAGGTCCTCCCTCGCACGCGAGAAAGGAAGAGCTGGAGCGGCTGCCGGCGATGGTCTCGTCCGAGGTTGTTGGAGATGGCGATGTTTCTGGCTGGTGCGCGGTGGCCGTTTCTGGTTGGAACGCCGGCGAACTGCCGGGGGAGGAAAGAGACCTGGGTCTCATCTCGGTGAAGTGGCGTGGGGAAGAATGGGAAGAATGGGAGAGCACGGAGGGAGAAAAGTGAGAGCACGAGGGAAGAAGAGATGTTGGGTCGTTGAAATGAAGAAGATCAGAGAAATGAAGGGATGTATAGGCATCGGTTGTTTGGCAACCCGAGACCATAGAACCATTCGCACATGTGTATAGGCATCGGTTGTTTGGCAACCCGAGACCATAGAACCTTTTCGTAAAGTTGTCAGACAAAAAAGCAGAGTATAGGTCTCGGGTATTTTTTTAACCGAGGCAATATCATTATTCTGCCTCGGGTTAAGATATAACCGAGGTATATAGTCTTTTACGTTTCAGGTTTTGCATAACCGAAGCGTATATGGCGTGTTAAATTCCACTTTTTTTACTAGTGAATGTACAGAAAGATTTTCTAAAACATTTAAACCATATTAGATCTAAGCAAAACATTTATAAAATACAATAACTCGTAAACACACATAAACAATTGACATTAGACTCAATTATCTGGATATATGCCTTTAACATTGAATTTCACTACAGTCATGCACTTGTAATAGTGTTTATGTTCTGCAGAGTCATAAATAAAGGGTTATCATCCTACTACTCACAAGATTAATCCTTTTTGCGCCTAGCACCTAACCAGTGTCCATAAACTAAGAACTCCTACCACTCTCACCACATAACAAATTCTATTATATTTGAGTCTAAATAGTTATTAGAGTTAAGATACCTCTAGTAATAATCTTTAAGAGATGCAAATCCATTGTTAATCTTTTCCACACCCAAAGCTTTTCTCATTAAACTTCTCTTCACTATTTACTTTTTAGTTAAATTATCTTTCATTCCAATAAAAATAATTTATTTATTTAGATAATTAAGTAATTTTACTAAAATTGTTTAAATATTTAGTCACATAATTTATAGTTAAAAAAATATCTTAAACTGTCGTCATTTTTGTGTGTGTACGTATGAGGAAAATCTTTTAAATTAAGAAATTTACATGACATATGTCACAAGATAAACTTTTTACCAACAACTTGACCATTAGATTGTTGCATTGTGCACTGTATGAAATTATCCAATACCCAATAAATATTTGTTTTCTTTACTATTAAATTTGTTAAAATAATTTTAAATGATGTATTTTGTATAAAAAGAAGTATGGTTGTGTAACATCCTAATTCTAATAGCTTATAATGGATAAAATAAGACGTTATAAAATTGATAATCAAAAGGATTGTCTCTATAGATAAAAATAGATTATTAATACAGTTACCACATTAAATAATCCTAATAATAAAATATATCTAAAACTATGATGAAAAGCTATTAGACTATTACAAAGAAAATTTTTGTTGTATCTTTCTTTAGAGATGCTTCAATACTTATCTCTCATTTATTCAAATTATTAAAATGATCATCGCAAAAAAAAACACAAAGACACAAGAAAACATCAACAGAAAACAACATGCAAATGTGCAAAAATGTTTTCTAAACAATTAAACGATATCAGATATAAGCAAAACATTTATAAAATACAATAACTCATATCAACATACATAAACAGTTGACACTAGACTCACTTTTCCATATACATGCCTTTAACATTGAGTTTCACTATAAGCGTACACTTCTTGTAGTATTGATGTTTTGTTGAGTCATAAACAAAAGAGTTATCATCCTATTACTCACAATGTTAATTCTTTTTGTGGACCTAACCAATATCCATAGACTAAGACATTCTCCGACTCTCACCACATAACTCATTCTACTCTATTTGAGTGTAAATAGTTATTAGAGTTAAGGATACCTCCTTATTGACAACCCCCCCCCCCCTCCAATTTGAGCATACATAAACACATCACCACAAATAATTTCTGCTTGAAATTCCCACAACATCATCACCACACATATCCATAACCATGTTCTCAATCCATAATACATATTAAGCATACATGATATCCATATTCACAAAAGGTGGTGCTTACAACAATTCTAATGCTTATCATAAATCTTTTCACAAAACGTCTTGCTCAGTGACACCATTCTACTACTCTACGACTTGGAATTAAATTGTTCCAAACTTGTAGTGAAACGTGGCAACCAGTGGTACCTTATCATTAATGTTAGACGATTCACAAAAAATGGTCACTCAACGGGAAAAGTGGGCATTTAACAGTCTGGTGCAAAATTATTTCCAAACTTGTACAACCAAACTATCGCTTATTGTCACACCAATACTACTCGACGCCATATTAGAAAACAACTAACTCAAATATGTGATTTTGGGAACTAAGGACCTCCTGTTCAGATGATCAAATTGATATTTCTGACTTAATACTTAGTTCAAAAATAGTTTTAAATGTCAGAATGCATACTACATGCATTAATGGTTAGATTATCAGTTCCTCAACTCAACACCAATTTAGACAAAGCAAACAACACCCAAACATAGCAACACATTCATATTTCAGTAGCTCAAACACCAAATCAATAAATCAAGATACTCACATCAACTAGACATGCAGTTTACCACATTCATCTGATTTTAAAATTTAAAATGAAACAATTAGCTTCCTTTACCTAGTGGATGACCAAATCACTCTAAAAAGCCTAAAACATATCAAAACACACATAAAATCTTATATGCTCCTATGAACAATATAAAATACAATCAGGACACATATTTATGACCGTTGATAAGAAGAGAGTCTTATATATGACTCAAACATTACATGCACCCCCAAATAACTCGAATGTTGTTAGCATAAAGATGAAGATTAGAAGTTTTATGATGTCTCAAAGTCAAGTCTCAAGTGCTCTTATTGTAATAAGAAGATCTTCATGAAGACTTGTCTTGTGTTAAAGCTTTTGTAATTTAATAGATTTATGTATAGGATGTGGTTTATCTTTGATTATATGTATTGTTTGCCTTAAGTTACGTTAAAATTCGTATTGAATTAGAAAACCTCATTTTACACTCAAGATAATTGATTACCAACTTATAATAATCGATTATCAATAATCGATTATGACCTGCCATAATTGATTATCATGAGTAATTATAAGATTTTTCAAACAAGTTTTTTACCGTTGTGCATTCATTAAATGAATAATCAATTACCATAAGTGGATAATCGATTATCACACGTTAAACAACTGACAACGAATTTTTGAAGGTATCCTTGAGTGAGATATTTGTAAATTAGATTGAAAGTCTCATTCTAACATACGATACTTGAATTTCGAAAAACTTATTTGTTTTGTTGTGTGCTGTGATAAGTGTGTTATATGGTTTTGTAAGCCTTGTGTTTTGACTTTAAGAACTTGGTGTTGACATAGAGCGAGAACTTTCATTGGAGTTGTGATTCAGTGTTGTTGTTGTTGCTGAGTTAAAGCATGTCATCCTTTGTGAAGCTTCAAAGGAGGTGCTCATCCTTCGTGAAGCATTCAAAGGAGATGTTCATCCCTTGTAGGTTTTAGGGGAAGTGAGTTTCATCTCTTGTGGTAACAAGAGAGATGTTTTAACCTTAAACTTTGTTATTTTCTTTGTGATTGCAACATCAGGTTGGGTAGTTGTATTATTTTTCCTTTCTCATTTTCACAATATATACATCTCATCTCTTCACAACCGATACAATTAATTCTCTTCTCATTTCTTGGTGGTGATATATATATATATATATATATATATATATATATATATATATATTTGTGTGTGTATGTGTGTGTGCATGTATGAATTTCATCCATGTGCAATACCTAAATAAAGACGCTTTCAATCCATTACTCGTTGTTAAACATTTTTCCAATCCAAAATTCTCAGCCTTATACCTTGATTGAAAATAATTCTTAACTATGTCAAAAGCTTTTTTTTTTTTTCAACAAATCACAAAAACAAAGTAGAATTAAAGGGTGAAGTGTTGTCCTTAAGACTTAAAGGTGCATCATTTTGTTTTGCACATATGTCCTTTAGACGATACCTATTGTAATATATTTCACTTAGATTTTTACGCTTTATTGCTTTATACAATTTACTTAGACACTTTTATACTCATTAAAACTTATTTCATTTTTTAGCCATGAAAACATATCCTTGTGAAATTTGTTGTTTATTGGTTCTATTACTTCACCCACTATTGGATCGTTATTGTCAATACTCAATTTCGTCTGGATTGACTATAATAGGTTTATTTTATTTTATTTTTATGTTGTCTTCTTTCATTTTTATTTTTTATTTATCTATGTTTTAATTTTATTTGTTTTATTAGTTATTTAAAAAAAATGACCCACGTTTATTGAACTCTGATGTGGACAGTTACCAAACTTCCACCTTCAACAATAATCCTTACCAAACTTCCACCCTCCACTAACAATCCTCCAATCAAAGCTACCGACACTTTGATCTCCTTCTGCCAATTTAAGCCGAAGAGGATCACCTACAACACCCATCATCTTCATCCCTTTCTTCTTCATTTTCATCTCTAACGCTTGATACCACGGCCTAACCTCAAACTTCCATCTCCTTATCCTCACTCTCATCATCCATTCATTCACCTCTCATACTGCTCTCAATTCCTCAGTTTGCTCGCACAGAGAAACGATCTCCTCATCATCAGTTCATCTTGGATTTACGTTTCCATCTTCTTCAGCAAACTCAAAGCCAGTAAACCCACCATTTTCCCATCTTCCATTCATTCTCACGCTCTTCTCTATTAACTCAACATAATCACTTCCTCCAAAACCAAAACCAATTCCCCCATCACGCGCATCACAAAAAACCATCCTCCCACCCAACTTCCACTTCATCTCCCCAACATCAAAACTTCAAAATCCTTTAAACACCTAGAAAACATATAAATGAAAGCATCAAAATCGTAAATAGAAGCATCAAAGTGGGAAACAGAGAATGAACAAACCAAGTTCTAAGTTCTGATCAATCAAGAAAAAAGAAAAATAAGAAGAAAATAAAAAATGTTTTCATCCTCGCGGTGGTGTCGCTGGAGATGTTTAGACAATTGGAAAATGACTCTCGAATGGGAAAGGAGGAGAATGGTGCTGGCGGCTCCGATGAGGAGGCAAATTCCGGTTGCGACAGATGACGACTCCACTGAGGAGTCTAAAGAGTCAGGTCATTTAATTATATGTGCAAAATTGATGTGATTTTTCATTATGTTTTCTTTCCCCTTTGTTTTTGAGTATGTATATTATGCTTGAAATAATTGCAGGTGTGTCTTTATTTTATTTTGATATCTTGAAATGCTTGTATGTGAATATTTTTACTTATATTTTTTATGTGAGTGAATATTGAACCCTAGGATAGATGACATGTTATATATCTACTTATTTGTTTTTATTTTGCAAGTGTTGTTTTGCATTATAATCTCCCTCCACACACATTATGCATATCATGAGTGGGGCCCTATACCCGGGTATGAGCGCAACTTAGAATTAAAGGGGTTGTGTAGCGGTGTCACTCTGGGATGTACTTCCTGTTTGGCTATCGTGAGAACCCCAACTAGAGTATGCTCTCTTCATTTGTGTCTCTGCATCTAGTTGATTACTCTGACTGTTGTGGAGATGCAGTGAAAAGAGCCATAGCTCTGGTAGCCTTGATTTAAGTATTAGGTAGTTATCTTTGTGAGTGCATATATTTGGCCTTAGAACTTTATTCATTCAACCTCTGATAAGGCACGAAAGGGAGATTACTTGTCTTTCATTCTTTTCTAGTTTACAATAAATGTGTCATATTTCTTTTGGTAAAAAAAATATAAAAAAAATATGGAAATAAATAAATCTTGAATTCATAATTAATTTTGTTTACTATTAAATTCTCGGAATCATTCTACAAAAACGAAAAAATTAGATTTTCTTAAAAAATATTTTTAGGGCATGAAAAATATTTAAAAGAAAATAAAAAAAATAATAAATAAATGAAATTGTACATATTTTGGGGAAATATAGATCATTGTTTCGAATTTCTGGACATCATTTTTTAAATTCATACAAATAAAATTTGAATTGTTGTTATCTTTCAAAAAAAAATTGCTTTGAATGTGCAATATTTTCCTTTAAAATAAAATTTAATTGTTCTCACATATATATATATATATATATATATTATTTTTTTTAAAAAAATAATATATTTAACTCGTTAAAAAAAATGAAAAAATGAAATCATATTTTTTTAAGCTTTGAGAATAGTTCTTGGGTTCGTTAGACCCAATTCACGTGCCTTTTTTTTCTTGAGTCCGATTTCACTAAAAACAAACCAAATAAAAATCATAAATAAAAAGAAAATTTTCAAAAAAAGGGTCATTGAAAATTTGAATTCATATTGTTCAAAATTGTTTTTCGTAGTTCATGATTTCATTGGTCCTCATTTTTGCTCGTTGTTTCATACAAATAATTCATCGAAAATTTTGTTTATCATTTTTGTTTCAGATCTCATTTTTATTTGAAGTCAATTTCCCTTATTTTTTAATATAAATTATTTCCTCTTGATCCCATTTTTTCATTATTTCATACAAATAATTGATTAGACTGAATAAATCAAAGAAAGACATAAGATCTAATTCATTTCATCATCAGAGCAAGAATTTACCGTAATAGACAGAGGAGAAAATTGAACAGATATAGGATTATTGAGAAAGAAATACAAAATTGAATGCAATTATTGAAAAACCAAATACACCGAGAAGGTCTTAACATTGTGATAAATAAAATCTATCTTACATAATAAAAGAAAACATAAAAAAAAATTACAATTGCAGTCTCCTTGAGGAGATTATTCATCGACAGAAAAGCCATACAAAAACATAAAATAAAAAAACTACAAAAAAATACAAACAAATTAAACTGATAGATCTAACAGAAAAGACGCAAAGTTACATTACCAAGAAATCAAATTTAAACAAAAAAAAACATAATAATAATAATAAAAATAAAGATGTTCAGGGATCGATCACTAGTGATCGTTAAGATTACAGTCCAAATAAAAAAACATAAAAAAATAAATAAATAAAAAGATTAAAAAAATTACAATTGCAGTCTCCTTGAGGAGACTATTCATCGGCAGAAGACAATCGTAGAGAAAGTTCAACAAAAGAAGCCTTCACCTAGAACCGTAAGGGGAGAGATGTCATTTTTTCAGGAACGGGAGGGATCAGAAAAAGATCTAGTGTCACCCGATCTGGAAATCAAGGCGCTGTCCGTGAAAGATCTCCAAAAAAACACAAAAAAAAATTAGAAATGCAAAAAAAAAAAACTAAAAAACTAAAAATATACAATTTTTTCTTACCATTCATAAAAGGGGGCAAGAGGGGCAGCGGAGAGTAAGATGTGGTGGCGGTGCTTTGCTTCAAGCATAGGTTTTTTTCACGATACCCATAATTTTGGAACCAACAGTAAACATTATACTCTCCTATTTCTCCATAAACTTTAAGCTTCGTTGCAATTTCATGTACTTGCTCCCTATTCGGGTTTCGTATCCCAAACGCAAACAAAGCCTCTAATAAAACAACTTGTTCTCTAGTGGGACTCCACCGTTTATATCCCACTTTGTCTTGGATTTCCAAATTTCTTAAATTTTGATTCATTTTTTCTAAGAGGCAAAAGTAAAGGAGTGTTATGTTTGCGTCAAAGAGGGCTCATACAATTAATTTTTCTTTTAACTCAAATTTTGTCCAAAGTCCAGTTTAGATGTATCATCGGGTCCTTGCAAAGGATCCTACTAGATCTAGGTCCAACCAGTTTATGTCCATAATTTGTTTTTAGGTTACCCCAGAATGAAGTTAACAACAATTTTTCAGTATATACCCCAATATTAGTTTTTTTAGTGTAAAAATAAAAGAGGGTGAAGAGTGGTGAAATAGAAAAACAGATAAACAAATAAACAAGAGCAAGGAACGAAAAAAAATGAAAGCATAAAAAAAATGAAAGCATAAAGGAAAGGAAAAAAAATTGGAAAGCATATAGGAAAATAGAAAAAATTGGAAAGCATAAGGGAACGAAAAAATATGAAAGCATAAAGAAAAAATGACAACATAAAGGAAAGGAGAAAAAAAAAACCCGAAAGCATAAAGGAAAGAAAAACGAGAAAGCTTAAGGAAGGAAAAACATTAAAGCTTAAAGAGAAGAAGAAGAGATTGAGAGGGTAGAATACTTACCCGGATGCAAATGACACGCAGACAGAGGCTCCTCGCAGAACTCGGACGCTCTCGAAGGACACTCAAGAGAGATAGAGAAAGAGTAAGCTCGCGTAATGTCGCCCAATGTGGAGGAACGCTCGATTTATAGCCAAAAAATTTTACTGTAGCAACAGTTCCGATTGTTGCTACTGGTTGTGTCACAGTGCCGGTCATTTTAAAAAAAAAATTAAAATTAAATTTTTTTATTGATAGTGGAATAAACACTGAGATTTTAAGGCATTATTGAGAAATTCATTTTGTAAGTAGTGATAAATCCAGTTCATCTAACCTTCAAGCCCAAATTTAGTCCAACCTAATTCCCTTCAAAAATCAATCAAAATGTCAAAAATAAAAATCAAAACTTCAAAATAAAAAAATAATGAAAAAATGTTCGAACAATTTTCGAGCTCATTTTGGCCCAGTTACATACATGATTTTCATTAAATTCTATTTCTAAAAAATGAAAACACAAAAAGCTTTTCTTCTAATATGTTTAATATTTTTCACATTTTATTGTAAATAAATAAATTAAAAAAATGAAATAAAAAACAACATTTTTGTTTTTCAAACATTTTTCTAAGTCAAGCATTCTCATATAAGTTTTTGCATTGTTTTCAAAGCCCAGTTTCCGTACTGGCCCACAAAGTCCAGTTTCCACACTAGCCCACCAAGCCTAGTTTCCACACTGGCCCACAAAGCCCATCTTACTTGGCTCTCAAAGCCCAGTTTCCACACTGGCCCACAAAGCCCAACTTGCCTGGTCCCAAGCCTAGTTTCTACACTGGCCCACAAAGCCCAGTTCCACACTGACCCCCAAAGCCCAGTTTTCACTTGGCCCTTAAGCCTAGTTTTTGTCTAGCCCTTAAACCCAATTTTCTCTAGTAAAAAAAAATCTTTCTTTCAGCTAGTTTCATCATTTTACTTCACATTACATTTCTTCATAAAAAAAAAAATATAAATGTGAAAAATACAAAAAAAAAATTCAGTTTAGTTGCATCAACTTTCCTTAATGTACATGTCTTCAATCATAAAAATACAAAAAAAAAACATAGATTTCCCTCAGTAACGTACATCATTTTCACTTCATATTATAGTTCTTCATTCATAAAATAAAAAAAAAAGAGAGAAAAAATAGACATATCGTATCAAATGTTGAGTCAATTATTTTCGATGTAAATAATCCACTTTATGACATTTCATAAAAGATGTAATGGATGTCATAATCTCCTATAGTCAAATGATTAAATCACGTATTCTTAAAAAATATTTGTGTGTGCATTGTTTGAAAACATCATTCCTTCAACCTTCACTAAACCAAAGATTGACCCTAATCATGTTCTTGATTCCAAATAATAAACGCAAAGTTTTGCACTAGGGCAAAGTTTTGCACTAGGGCAAAGTTTTGCACTAGGGCAAAGTTTTGCACTAGGGCAAATTTTCCATGTTAAGATTACCTCCATTGGCCTTCATTTGGAAGATCCTTGAATCCGTTGGAAAAAAAATAATAATAATAAAAAATAAAACAAAAGAAAAAGAAAAATGGCTCTTGTTGGGATCATTTAGTTTTGTCTCCTAATTAATCTTGTGAAAATAAAACAATCAAAATTTGATATGATGTGTGGCCATCTTTCTTCATCCAAAAACAAAAAAAAAGAGTAAAAGATATATCCATTGATACCAAATTTGAGCCAATAAGAAATTTGTTTTCAAAAATTTACCTAATCAAGGGTTACCATCACAATAGAAGTCAACTCAAATTGCAAACAAAAAAAAAACAAACACTTAGTGATCAAATGAAGATAATTCATAGAAACAATCACAAAGTGATGACAAACAAAGAATGAAATTTGAGAAATAGCAAAATAGTCAAAACAGATTTGACGAATAGCTAATACAAGGTGTAGATGGTAACTTTTGTTTCAAATAATCCATAAACATTTATTTGGGCCTTTATATCTTTTCTTTCAATACCCTTCAGCCCAAGCCACATTACAAGCTCAATAAAAGTCCACACAGATTGAATGATGGTTGCTTAAATTTTCATAAAGTTTAATTATGAGACAAGACAAAATGACTAACAAATGCAGTTGTAAAAAAAATGTCCTCAGAAGAAGGGAACTCCCTATTGATTAAGATTATATGAAGGAAAATCAAACCGATTGGGGAAATCCTTTCAAGCCAATCATTTTCGTATCCATCACAAATTTTTGAACAAATTCATATCCTATTCAAACTCTTCCCCCGATTCCCAAACTAGGGGGCAACTTTGTAGGTTTTAAATAACCTTTTCGCCCGTTCTACAAAACTAGGGCAACTTTGTGAGTTTCATATGTTTTGACCCATTCAAAGTATTTGGCAACTTTGTTAATCTCACAATTTTTTCATCTGTATATTCAAAGCTCATACTAAGACCTTGTTGGGCCTCACATGATCTTGGTTCGCCCTGAATTTCATAAACCTATTACCACCAAAATTGGGGCAATTTTTGTAAATCTCACACGATATTCTCACTCCCTGATTCATAACTTATTCCCTCACATTCCTTTTCCCAAACACTAAACCGAGGTAACCTTTGAGTATATCATATTTCACATTGACATATTCATTTATGATTGTATGAGGAATGATGTGCCCAAAAAGCTATCTCAGTCTCCTCTAAACCCTTCGAAAAATCTTTCTCACCATTTTAACCAACTTCTGATATCAAGCATGTATGCACTAGTATTTCATCAGGAAATGTCTAGCACACAAGCTTCATTTTGAACATTTGACTTTAGAATTTGACATCCATTGAAAATGAAAGTTTAAATCGTCATAAATTTGATGATTTCAAAGAAAACAAATTGACTCAGTAAAAAAAAAGTGTCATAGTTTCATAATCTTCCATTATGGACAAAAAAATTACAAGTCAACATCATGTACATATTTTCATAAACTTTGAATTTTTTTTCATGAATGTTTATCAAATCTTCTTCCTTAAAAAAAACAAAAAAATCAACATGCATCAAAGTTTTCTCTTCAAATTTCAAAATTTACATCAACCATGTTTCTCTTGCATATCGAGGTTTCAAAATCCTTGTACAAAAATGCAACACCTTGTTTAATGATAGTTTCAACCTTGTGAAAAAGTTTTAAGACCTTGTTTCTAATTTCATAAAATAAATGGACACTCATTTCTATCTCAAGAAAAAAATTCAAAAAAATTCATCATCTCAAAATTTCAAAACTTAAACGAATTCAAAAGTTTCAAATTCAAAACAATCAAACAATTCATTTTTCTTCTATTGTTATCTCAGCCCTCTACTAGGCAACGGTCAAACCCAATAATCAAACTCAAATCATTCACTTCATCCATAGGGTTATTACACCCTCCACAAGGTTGTTACACCTCATTCCTTCATCCATAGGGTTATTACACCCTCCACGAGGTTGTTACACCTCATTCACTTCATCCATAGGGTTTTTACACCCTCCACGAGGTTGTTACACCTTATCACTTCATCCATAGGGTTATTACACCCTCCACGAGGTTGTTACACCTCATTAACTTCATCCATAGGGTTGTTACACCCTCCACGAGGTTATTACACCTCATTCACTTATCCATAGGGTTATTACACCCTCCACGAGGTTGTTACACCTCATTAACTTCATCCATGGGGTTGTTACACCCTCCATGAGGTTATTACACCTCATTCACTATCCATATGGTTATTACACCCTCCATGAGGTTGTTACACCTCATTCACTTCATCGATAGGGTTGTTACACCCTCCGCGAGGTTGTTACACCTCATTCACTTATCCATGGGGTTATTACACCCTTCACGAGGTTGTTACACCTCATTCACTTCATCCATATGGTTGTTACACCCTTCGCAATGTTTACACACCTCAATACTCTTAGCCTTGTTCATTTTGTTTAAATTTCCTTTTTTGTTCCTCGTTCATTTTGAAATTCGGACGAAATTAATATTTCTATTTTTACTTATCTTTTACTTTGATAATATGTTTTTCGTATTATCTAGTAAAATCTAAGTAAAGAAGGGCAGCTGTCAATACTCAATTTTGTCCGGATTGACTATAATAGGTTTATTTTATTTTATTTTTATGTTGTCTTATTTCATTTTTATTTTTCATTTATTTATGTTTTAATTTTATTTGTTTTATTAGTTATTTCAAAAAAAAAAATACCTACGTTTATTGAACTCTGATGTGGACAGTTACCAAACTTCCACCTTCAACAATAATCCTTACCAAACTTCCACCCTCCACTAACAATCCTCCAATCAAAGCTGCCGACACTTTGATCTCCTTCTGCCAATTTAAGCCGAAGAGGATCACCTACAACAACCATCATCTTCATCCCTTTCTTCTTCATTTTCATCTCTAACGCTTGATACCACGGCCTAACCTCAAACTTCCATCTCCTTATCCTCACTCTCATCATCCATTCATTCACCTCTCATATTGCTCTCAATTCCTCAGTTTGCTTGCACAGAGAAACAATCTCCTCATCATCAGTTCATCTTGGATTTACGTTTCCATCTTCTTCAACACACTCAAAGCCAGTAAACCCACCATTTTCCCATCTTCCATTCATTCTCACGCTCTTCTCTATTAACTCAACAAAATCACTTCCTCCGAAACCAAAACCGATTCCCCCATCACGCGCATCACAGAAAACCATCCTCCGCCCAACTTCCACTTCATCTCCCCAACATCAAAACTTCAAAATCCTTTAAACACCCAGAAAACATGTAAATGAAAGCATCAAAATCGCAAATAGAAGCATCAAAGTGGGAAACAGAGAATGAACAAACCAAGTTCTATCTTTTGATCAATCAACAAAAAAAAAATAAGAAGAAAATAAAAAATTCTTTCATCCTCGTGGTGGTGTCGCTGGAGATGTTTAGACAACTAGAAAATGACTCTCAAATGGGAAAGGAGGAGAATGGTGCTGGCGGCTCCGAAGATGAGGCAAATTCCGGTTGCGACAGTTATCAAATCACTCATTAATGTCTAGTCATACACTCGAGTTGTATATGTTTCGGTGTGGAAAAACATGTTGGAACTCTACATCTACAAATGTGATCAATTTGTTGTATGTATCTGAGTGCAAATTTTACCTTATAAGTTAATTTTGTATATTTAAGTTTTTAAATCTATTTATTAACACTTCCAAAACTAATAATTATTGCAAATTTAAAATAGGATTATATTTTAAAGAAACAAATTTGTTCAAAATAACCAATAAGACTCTTTTTAACCTTTTTTAAATCATTATTAAGTTCTAATTTAAAATAATAATTAACATCCATAATTTAATATAATACATAAATCATTAATTTAATATACAAATCAAATTTAATAACCAATTGCAATTTGAGATAACTTTTCTTATTAATAAATAGAAAGAGTTAATAAATATTTAAAGTATTATAAATCTAAAACAATATATTAAATAATACTAACATTAACTTAATAATCAACAAATTTGTTGAGTCAACCAATGTTAAACTCAAATACCACTAGAAGGAAGATTTGAGAGATTTTTAGAAAAAGAACTACTTAGTTTAAATAGAAATATAGTTCAAATTGGAATTAAGTTTAAATTTAAAAGATAAAAAACAACTGGTAGCACAGATTAAAAAAATATTTAAACTTATTTTTATCTAATAATTTAATTCCTTAATTTACAAAACTGGATGACATTCCTATTAGATTTTTCCTTAATTTACAAAACTGGATGACATTCCTATTAGATTTTACAACAGTGAGATGCGAGAGCAATTGAGGTGAGATAAACACGTGGTTTAAGAATATCCCATGGATGGTTTTACAATATTGAGATGTGTGAGATAAAAAAAATTAAAAATTAATTATTAATTATTAATTACAAATTATAAATTGGTCGTGGTGGATTTTGAGATGAAACCTTCGTTCGTCCATTGATGTAACTCAGAGTCTCGTTACTTCCTATTCATCCCTCTTCTTTCCATCCATAATCCAATTCAAGTGCTCACATTTATCGTCTTTTCGTTCTGCAATCTGCGCGCCGCCAAAACCCCAGATCCGCCACAACCATCGGTAAAAACCCTAACCGTAGCGTTATTTGTTTTCAACTGTCTGGATGATCGGTAGGATTTTTTCAGATTGTGGGTTCATGAATTTTTACTCTTTATGTTTTTGAATATTGGAATGTTTAATTAATTGTGAAAATAGTTTTAGAGGTGATGGATTTCTTGATGTGTCGATAAAGCGAGGATTTGGAAGACGGTAATTGTTGGATTGGAGGTGAGGGCCCAGGAGGTGGTAAAGGTTGTTGGTTCATGGTGGATAACTGAATCTGTTTGTGCATATATTACAGGGAGAGAGAAAGGTTTTGACTTTGAGACATATTGCTAGAGAGAGGAACGGTGGGCTTGACAAGATATGGATCCTGGTCGCTATGCTCTGCATCAAGGCTGGGATAATAACAGCGTAATTGTGGTTTCCTCCTTAAATAATTCACCTATATGGAATATGGGGATCATTATTCAAAGAAACTACTATTAGGGTTTCAATCTGATTTTTTATCGGAGAATTGTGAAAGAAAGCTAGCTGTGGGGGCAGTCAGATATGGACTCCATTTGCCTAACCCTCGTCCCATTGATTATTTGTTCCTGACATAGCTTATTCTCTTGAATCCACAGGCTCTTGAGGGATACGGCGCCGTCCACGAGCCCAACTTCCGGTGAGTGCAACTGCTTGATGCTTATCATCATCATCACTACGGTAATATGAAACCTGTGGGGTAAAAGATTGTGTCTTTGAGGATTTTTTTTTTTTCCAATTTGTTGGTGTTGTGGTATGTACCTCATGATTGTATAGTTGAGATATGCTCGTGTTTTTTTATGTAAAATGTTCATCTAGTTATATTGTTGTGCTGTATCGAACTTTAGTTTTTCTTTCCTCCCATTTTACCCCATATTTTTGGCAGGGTCGGTGGTTCCTATGATGAGAGAAGGTTTCTTGATGAAAGATATCCAAGGGATCCAGTTTACCAGAGAAATAATTTCCACCCTGACATTTTGGATAGGGAGGCCTACCTGCCGCCGGGACCACCTCCTGTTGGCCACTGGAGTCAATCCAAACGAAGAGGTTATGATGAAGATTATCCTCTTGACAGGGAATCTAGACGTTTTCAGAGGCCCTATCATGAATCATATAATCAGATAGATGGTTTCAGGGATCGTGAGATTGACACCTACCCAGAATATGAAAGGTTTCGGGATGGCTATACTGGCATTGAAAACTATGGTGACCGAGGATATGATAAGCCTGCCAGATTTTCAGGACATGAACGTGATGATTATGCCTATGAAGATTATGACTACAAGTCCCGGGCTTCCTCTCATCATCGTAGGGAGGATAGCCATGACAGGGATTATGATCATGGTCGGCATAGTTATGATTCTGACTATGAAAGAGGTAGTAGAAGAGACAGTAATTGGAGGCGACGCGAATCACGTGATCGGGAACGTGATAAGAGAGGTCATAGTCGGGAAGGAGAACTGAGTCCACGTAGGAGGCATGAGCGTTCACGCTCACGATCACATTCTCGTTCGCGCTCACGTTCTCGATCCCGATCCCATTCTCACTCCCATTCTCATTCCCGGTCTCAGTCTCGTGGAGATGACCATCCAAGATCGAGGTCCCCTCGAGGTCGAAGCCATGGTAGAAGTTATAGGGAAGGTAGCTATACTGAGAGTCGATATGATAAAGGTGAAAGACGTCGGGATCGCGATGATAAACGACAGCGCGAACATTATTCTGTGGTATGTGCTGAATAGTTCTTTCCTTTTATATTTTCAGTGATTATCTTATTACTTTTGAACAATTGGAAGTAAAAGCTGTTTTCATAGGCCCCATCTGCAACCGTTGTAGTGAAAGGTCTTTCGCAGAAGACAACCGATGAAGATCTATACCAAATCCTTGTATGTCATACTTAATTTGTTTTGTTGAGCTTCATCAGTTACTCTGGTAGATTTTGATGATCTTTTTTTTTCTTTTTTTAATTTTGGTATCATCATTTATATAATTTTAGGCTGAATGGGGGCCCCTTCGTCACGTTCGAGTTATAAAGGAGAGAAATTCTGGAGTCTCTCGTGGATTTGCATTTATAGATTTTCCTTCTGTGGTATATATCATGTTTATTTTCTAATTTATATATATGTTATGTTTTCATGAATGTTATATTTAGTAAAATTATTATGGATTAGGGAGCTGCACAAGGAATGATGGACAAACTAGGAGACGATGGTTTTGTTGTCGATGGCAGAAAACTTTTCTTTGAATATAGGTATGTTGTCAGCTTTAGGGCTTTGCCAATTGTTTTTACTTTTCAGTTTTATCTTGTTACTGTTAATTACAATAATCTAATCGATGTTACCATTTTGAGCTATATTTTGTTGCAGTAGCAAGCCAACTGGAGGTCCTGGTCCGGATGGATCTGTGAAATCAGGTCATAATTATAAGAGCATTACGGTTCCATCTGATTGGATGTGCACTGTATGTGGCTACATAAATTTTGCACGCCGAACATCCTGCTATCAGGTTCATAATCCTTTGGGCATCATTTTTGTATCTTGTTACTATTTTTGAATGGTAGACTTTCTGCGTTCTTAATGCTTTGGATGATTAATTTAGAGTAGCCACCGATTTTTCAGTTCTGGTATAAGTATGTGTGCATATGTGCGGACATTGAATTGGTTCAGTGCTCTTTTCTTCTTACTGCAGTGTAATGAGCCTCGAACTGACGATGCTCCTGCAGCAGACATTTCATTATCAAATTCAGCAGCTACCGGAAAAAAAGGTTTGGAAGCTGGTAAGTTTTTGTATAATTCCTGTTCTAGAGATTGTTGTTTTATTAATGCTCTGTAATTGGTGAGTATATTTACAATCAGGTCCAACTCATGTTTTGGTTGTCCGAGGATTGGATGAAAATGCTGACGAGGAAATGCTCCGCTATGAGTTTTCCAAACATGCTCCAATTAAGGTTTGATTGCTAAATACATGAGCTAGTGAATCAAACCTGTGACTGTTTTTATGCATCGGAGGGGCAGGTTTGCTGTTTATTTTTTCATTTGTATGCTAAGGAGTGTTGTTATCTATTACAGGATCTGCGTCTTGTGAGAGATAAATTCACTCATGTCTCAAGGGGATTTGCATTTGTACACTTTTATTCGGTAGGTACTACTCATGATTAATAATTGAGCAATTCTTGTTGCATACTTTTCTAGTAGTCTGTCTTTCACGGTCTCCCTGGTGTTTAAAGGTTAATATTGTCACACAACATAATGATTAATAAGAACTCAAGACGAGTGCATTTGGAATGCTCGTGTCATTACTCAGTTGAATGGCCATTTTTACATCATTTGATGATATCTTCTTCCTAAATATCATCTAGTGTTTATGTAAAACAGTCTAGAGTGAGTGTACATCTTCTTTCTGGATTTTGTTGGTTTCGTTGATTGAAATGACTCATTTGTTTGAAGTGTTCGTTGAATATTTTTGTTGTCTAAGCAATACTTTGAGTGTTAGATAAAGGGATGTATAGAAGATCTTGTTTGGACTTATGGAGGTGGCTTATGACTCTTCTATAAACTCCTTGGATAGGCGTATCAGAACAAGTTCTTTTTATCTTATTTTTAGAAACTTGTTCAAAGTTTATCAGTAAGTGCTTATTGAATAAGTTTGTGAATATTGAATAAGTTTGTGAATAAACTTATAGCTCAAAGTTTATCAAAATAAGCTCTGATGTAACAATACCTCGTTGAATAAGTGCTTAAGTAATTACTCACTCAAGTTGGTCCAATTATATTTGTTTATATTTAGTTTAGTAATAGCTATCTGTCTGTGTTTCGTCTTTGGGAATGATACCATTCATTTTCACGTTTTAGTCATTTGTTGTTTCCTAGATGGAAAGGAGAGGGAAGAAGCCCGACAAGAGAAGTTAACTGTTACTAGGTGTTTTGGTAGATATTAATGTGACTATTTTTGTTTAGGTGGAAGATGCTACCAAAGCCCTTGAGGCAACAAATGGAACTATGCTGGAAAAGAATGGGCAGATTCTAAGAGTGGCATATGCAAAAAGTATCCTGGGCCCTGGGTCAGGAACATCAGGAACATCCCAATCGAGCAGTCTTGCAGCTGCTGCTATTGAAGCAGCAACGTTTGCCCAACAGGTGTTTTATTCTTCTGTGTATAAATTGTGTAGTGGTTTATAAACGGTTGAAGACATTTTATATTGTGAAAGGTGAATATTGACAATTTCATATCATTTTGTCATGTTAGGCCATGTTAGTGCTTGTATTATTTGAGGATGATTTATTAGTTCAAACTTCCTTATTTTATTGTTGAAGAGCTATAAGTTATAATAATAATACTGTTAAATTTGGGAGAGAAAATGTAGAGATGAAAATATTACTCCATTGTGTCAAGTTTCTATTACACCAAATGTCCTATATAAGGAGCAAATAGACCAGCACATAAAAGCCTAAAAAACTAGAAGTACAATTATACAATACAATATATGTCAACACTCCTCCTCAAGCTGGAGCATATAGATCATATACACCAAGCTTGGAACATATAAATTGAATCCTAGGCCCCCTTAGAGATTTGGTCATAATGTCTCCGAGTTGTTCATTAGAATTGACAAACTCAATAACAAGTTCCTTAGTCAACAACTTCTCTCTAATAAAATGACAATCAATTTGGTCATAATGTCTCCGAGTTGTTCATTAGAATTGACAAATTCAGTAACAAGTTCCTTAGTCAACAACTTCTCTCTAATAAAATGATAATCAATTTCTATATGTTTTGTTCTCTCATGAAACACTGGATTAGAGGCAATATGAAGGGTTGCTTGGTTGTCACAACACAGTTTCAACGATTCATTTCCACAAAATTTCAACTCTTGGAGAAGTTGCTTGATCCACACAAGTTCACATGTAGTCAAAGCCATAGATCAGTATTCAACTTCAGCACTAGATCTAGCAACAACACTTTGTTTCTTACTTTTCCAAGATATAAGGTTCCCTCCAAGTAGAACACAATATCCTGTAGTAGATCTTCGATCAATTGGAGAACCAGCCTAATCTGCATCACAATATCCTTCAATCTGAGTGTTTCCCTTGTCCTCATACAACAATCCCTGTCTTGGATTTCCTTTTATGTATCTGAGAATTCGAATCACTGCATTCCAATAGTCAACATGTGGATTCTGCATAAATTGACTCACAACTTCCACTGGATAAGAAAGATCAGCTCTTGTTATTGTAAGATATATGAGTTTTCCAACCAGCCTTCTATATCTCTATGAGAAAGGTTCACCTTGATCTCTCATTAGCTTTTGATTTGAGTCCATAGGACTATCAATAGGCTTGCAATTTGTCAAACCTGTTTCCTCTAAAATATCAAGAGCATATTTCCTTTGTGAAATGATGACACCTTCTTTTGACTGTTCCACTTCAATACCAAAGAAGTATTTTAGACGACCCAGATCTTTAGTTTGAAAGTGGTTGAACAAATGATTCTTTAATTGAGTAATTTTAGTGTTGTCATTCCCTATAATAACAATATCATCAACATACACCATGAGATAAACACATTTGTCAGGAGAAAAATGACCATAAAACATTGAGTGATCCGCCTCACATCGTTTCAACCCAGAATTTTGCATAACCCGACTAAATTTACCAAACCAAGCACGAGGTGATTGTTTCAAAGGAACGACGTAATTTACAAACTAATCCAGACTCCCCTTGAGCAACAAACCCAGGAGGTTGCTCCATGTATATCTCCTCTTCCAATCACCATGAAGAAAGGCATTTTTAATGTCCAACTGGTAAAGTGGCCAATGACAAATGGCAGCCATAGCAAGTAAAATACGAACGGTACTGGTTTTAGCCACAGGAGAAAAAGTATGACAATAATCAATGCCATAAACTTAAGTATATCCCTTAGCTACTAGACGAGCTTTTAGACGATCAATTTCACCAGTAGGACCAACCTTAATAGCATAAACCCATCGGTAGCCAATAGGCTTCTTACCAGGAGGAAGAGGGACAAGGTCCCAAGTACCATTGTGGTCAAGGGCCTGCATTTCATCAACCATGGCTTCACGCCATCCAGGATGATCAAGTGCCTCATAAATATTATTAGGAGTCTTAATGGAGGATAAGGAGGAAACAAAAGAGAAATAGGTAGAAGACAAACGATGATAACTCAAAATTATAAATAGGATATGGATTACGAGTAGAACGAATACCTTTCCGAAGGGCAATGAGCAAATTATCATCTGAGGACGAGGAGGATGAAGGATCCATGGTCTGGTGATATGTGAGAAGAGGTGGAGGAACAATTTCATTCACATTTTGAGTTTGAGGTATAGATGCAGGAATAACCAAGGGATCACACAATGGTAGAGGAAACATTTGTTGAACAGATGAACGATCCTCCACAGAGGACGAGAAAAACGGTGTATCCTCAAAGAATGTGACATCAGCAGACATATAATATCTCTTGGTGGAGGGAGAATAACATTTATACCCTTTCTGGAGACGAGAATATCCCAAGAAGACACACTTAATAGCCTTGGCAGATAGCTTATCAAGACCTAGAGAAACATTATGGACAAAACATGTACACCCAAATACACGTGGGGGGATATGATATAGGGCGTCATTTGGAAAAATGACAGAATGAGGAACTTTATTCTCAAGAGAGGAAGACGGCATCCTATTGATTTGAAAACAGGCAGTGAGGACTGCATCTCCCCAGTGATGCACAGGAATATTAGTATTCAACATCAAGGAACGTGCAATTTCAATGAGATGTCTATTCTTCCTCTCTGCAATACCATTTTGTTGTGGAGTGTGAGGACATGTTGACTGATGTAAAATTCCTTGGGAAGATAAGAATGAAGAAAACGCTGAAGAAAAATATTCCTTAGCATTATCACTATGAATGATTTTAATTGTTTTCCCCAAATTGGTTCTTGATTTCATTAATAAAGGACACAAATATGGACAAAAGTTCAGATCTCTCTTTCATTAAATAAACCCAAGTACATCGAGAGAGTTCATCAATGAAGGTTACAAAATAGTTAAAACCAAAAGAAGTAACATGACTCGGTCCCCAAATATCAGAGTGAATAGTTGAGAAAGGAGAATTACATAGTGTCTCAGACTTTTTAGGATGAGAAGATCTAACATGTTTTCTTAATTGACACGACTCACAATCTAAGACTTGAATGTTCTTGAGACTTGGAACCATCATCTTCAACTTGGATGGCCCAACCGATCATGCAAAAGTTTTGGGGATGAAGTGTAAGACATGAAACTGAAGAATTATGTTTCAAAAAATAAAGTCCTCGAGACTCATGTCCTTCTCCAATCAGGCGACCCGTACCATGTTCTTGTATAACAAAGGAATTAGCAGTAAAGCTTACAGAACAAATTAAGGAACAAGTCAATTGGCTCAAGGAGATTAAATTGCAAGGACAATGAGGAATATACAAAACAGAATTTAAATTTAGTGAAGGAGATAAGGAAACTCTGCCAATTCCTTGAGATGCAACTTTGGATCCATTGGCAATAGTAATGAAATGAGGGATTTTCTGAGAGGACATGGAAGATAATGAAGAAATAGTACCAGAGATATGGTCAGAGGCACCTGAGTCAAGGATCCATGGATTGCGACCTTCCGCAGATTGAGATATACCAGCCGTTGACACATTGGACATGGAAGAGGATTGGTCAAGATTAAAAGATTTTCCAGACTTATACTTCAAAAATTCTTGATATTCTTCATTTGAAATTTTGGGTTCATCAGATTTCGAAACATGAACGACCTTGTCTGGATATCCATGTAAGGCATAACATTTCTCTTGAGTATGGCCTATCTTCTTACAATATGAGCACTGAGGAGGATTACCACGACCACCACGTCCTCCTCGGTTGCCTCTGCCTCCTCCTCTTCCTTGTGGTGCTATCATAGCTGATGTTTCAATACCACCAATTGAACTTTCATCTTTAACTAATGAAGGTACCCGAAGAAGTCGAGTAACTAAGCTGTCCATTGATGGAACTTGATCACCAGCTAACATTTGATCACGAAGATGACCAAAATCTGAATGTAGACCTCTTAAAATTAAGACCATGTAAAACTTATCAAGCTTCTTGTTTAGGCTTTCTAAAGAATCAGCCACCAAGAAATTCTTCAATTCTTCTACAGCAGCACGGGCCGTTCCTATGTAAGTAACCATATCATGATTGTTTTGTTTGAGGGAAGTCACTCTTTGAGTTGCATCAAAGAGGCATTGTACATTGTTAGCAAAGATATCCTGAGCTTTTTTCCAAAAGGAGGAGCACGTTTTGTAAGGTCTCAAAATTTCTAAGACTTCTGGTTCAACAGATTGCCATAGGACAACACATAGTTGAAAATCAAGCTTCTGCCATTGAGATTTCTTCACGAACGGTGGAAACATCTTTTTCAAGATGGTCATGGTGTCCTTGACCAAGAAACCATAACTCCACAGAAGAAGACCAAGATAGATAGTTTTACCAATTGAGTTTTGCAGAAGTAATGGTTGGAGTAGCAAAGAGACAGTGTTCCAAGACTAGCCATTATAAAGCCAAACACGAAGAGAGAAAAAAAGGATTGTGGGAAGAAACCCTAAACGGAGCAACCCTCAACGGAACAACAAATCAGAGACCACAACACACTTAGGAGACGGAGGCGAAACGACCGACAGTGAAGATCCGAAACGGGAGAGGCGGCGCGTGAAGCCCACGCGTCCGAGAGAGAACACACAGAAAAGGCGTGTGATGGCGCGTCGAGAGGAGGATGCGACGGCGACCACTAGGGATGGGTCGCGCTCTTCGAGGTGCACCGAACCCTTAACTTCGTCGGAGTAAAGGCTGCGACGACGGCGGCGGACGGCGGCGACGGAAGCGACGGTGGACGATGGCGGGCAGTGGGTGGCTAACTGCAAACCCTAACCTGCTCTGGATACCATGTTAAATTTGGGAGAGAAAATGTAGAGATGAAAATATTACTCCATTGTGTCAAGTTTCTATTACACCAAATGTCCTGTACAAGGAACAAACAGACCAGCACATAAAAACCCAAAAAACTAAAAGTACAACTATACAATATAATATATATCAACAAATACTAATAATAATAATAATAATAATAATAATAATAATAATAATAATAATATCAATTAATAAAGAATCTGGTGGAAAATAACAGGGATTCTGCCTTATCATGAAAAAAGAATGGCACAAAAATCTTTTGTTTCTAAATAATGTTCGGTCCGACTAAAAGTTGGTTTTGTAAAATGTCTGAAGCGTCTGCGTCACTAATTAGGAAAACTTGAACAGTGAGTTATAATTTCCTTAAAGCTTTGATATTTTTTCTTTTTTAAGCTGGTTCCTAATTTTGGTGTACAGTACAGCTCCTAGGTAATTAATTTTTCCCGTGTTACTGTATGTCTATTGTCACTGATTTTCTTTGCCTGTAGAGAGGTATTTCTTTCACGATATATTTCTGATTTCCTTGAATATTCCACATTAATATTTTGTATTTCTTACTGCAGTTGTGTTCATAATTATAGTTCTGATATGCTGTGAAGTTATTATAAATTTGATCTATGTATTTTTGCTTTTCGACAATCTTCAGTATGATTCAGTGGGATGGGCTCCAAAAGAGTATAACCCAGACGACAAACTATCTACTGGTCAAGAGCAACCTGCCACAGAAGTTGGTGCTCCACAATCGGGCTTTGTTTGGGATGAAGCATCGGGTTATTACTATGATGCTGCTTCTGGCTTTTACTATGACGGAAATACTGGTATGAATCTTGGTTGAGTTAATCAGAGAAAAGCCTATGATTATCTTAAAGTTTCTCAAAGCATTTTTGTTTGCTTCATAAGTAATTCTCGAGACTTTTTCCATCATGGGGGTCCTTTTTCTAAGTAGCCAAAGTAGGTTTGGAGACTACCTAAAACGGGCATGTTGAAGTGAATTCTACGATTACATTTATTGATGCAGTAGTGCTAGTCAATTTTTGGGCTGTTGCTTTTCCTGTATTTACCTTATCTCCTTTTATTATGTAATTGAGCTCCGTTAGACAAGATTAGGCTGCAAAATTTTGTTATCTCCCATTTACCTAGTATGTTTCCATCTCTGTTGCACACATACTCACTCACTAACTAACTAATGTGCTAGCACTGTGCTATGGAAATTGTTGCTTATAGAGATTGCATGTGTGGCTTAGCCTATTTCTTTTATCAGCATCAAGACTTGGAAACACTAATATACTTGTAAAGAATTGTAGTATTCCCTTATGTTTTATTTTTGATCTTCTACACTCTTGTCATATGTAGGTCTTTACTATGATGGTAATAATGGGATTTGGTATTCATATGACAACCAAACTCAGCAGTATATACCTTGCACTGATCAAAATCAGAATAAAGCACCTAATAATGAGTCTGAACCTTCTAAAACATCTGATGGTTCTGGAAGTAAAAAGGTCATTTCTGCACCAGCTACTACTGTTATATCGGTTGAGAAGCCAGCTTCGTTGGCAGATGCTGTCCAGGCTGCAGCAACAGCAGCTTTAGCTGCAGAGAAGAAAGAAAAGGAAAAATCAAAGGAAATAAAGCTTGCATCAAAGAGCAGCATTCTGGCAAATAAGAAAAAAATGAACAATGTATTAACAATGTGGAAGCAGAGGAGCCATGAGGGACAGGCTACTAGAGTGGCTCTGGAAGACAATCAGCCTTCTGTTTCAGCTGATGATAGGTCATATTCTGCCGGGCATTCTGCTAAGAATAAGTCAAAAAGTGAGATTATGGTAAGGGAAACTAATGCTTCTAATCCAGGAATTCACACAACTCTTGCCCAGGTTACTGCTATTGATTCTCAGGCACAGCCACGGCCGGTTAGTAATAGTCTTGGAGGGACTGTGATGGGGGTCATAAGGGGCTCAGGAAGGGGGGTTGCTAAATCAGATAGTTATTCAGGTTCTACATCTGTTGCATCATCTATGCATGGTTCATCTTCAGCAAATGTTGATCCACAGACAGTTGCTACTCCCTTTAGAACAGATGTGTCTGCCCTGAGTTCATATACACCGCCTGCTACAGTTGGAAGTGGGCGAAGAAGGTTTTCAGAAATGCCTCTTCCTGCTTCAACTCACAAGGAACAACCTCAGACAACGTACCGGGATCGTGCAGCTGAGAGGAGGAGTTTGTATGGCTCATCATCTTCAGTTGGAAATGATTTGGCTGACCTTGACATTGGGGATTCAAGTAAGACTACTTAATTTATAATGGGTTTCAGTTTCATTACTTTTGTGTTGATGTACTTTTGATTGAAAAAAACTGCTGAGCTGAAGGGAGAGTGTTTGCTTGCCAGTTGTTAGTTACTCATTTCAAAGCATTGCCTGGTATCTCTGATGAAAAAGGCTCTGGGAGTAGAGGCAGCATTAATTAGTTTTTCATTAGATGTGAACAAAGGCATTGACGTGTGCCTACCTATATTTTGGGAAATTGTATATACTGTTTGGGGTGATCATAGGTGTGGGCATTTTTTTTTTTATCATAGAAGGAATTGAAGGAACTTTCCTGGTTAGGAGATTAAAATTGTGTGCATGTAAATTCTCATGTAGTTATATATTTTTAAAATATAGTAGAATTATGCATTTTATTTTATTACTCTATTGGCCAAAACGTACTTCTAAATGGTTTTGTTGTAGCAAGTTGTTGATCTTTTAGTATCAACTATTAAGTAATATTAAAAAGCTTTAAATAACTGAATAGTAGGTTTGCAAGACAATAATAGGTAAACTGGTAGCTTACTATTGATTGACTTTTTGAGAAAATATTTGTTTCTACTATATGTATTCTTGAAGACCGAGATTTTGCATCAAGGAAGGGTGATCCAATGCCGTTCCCCCCCGGGGTTGGTGGTGGACGTGTAGTTGGAGATGTCAACGTTGATACTTTTGAGGTGATTACGGCAGACAAAGCAATTGATGAAAACAATGTCGGTAATAGGATGCTTCGCAACATGGGCTGGCAGGAAGGATTGGTACCGTTTCGTTCCCTCTGCATTTCATAGTTATTTTTTATTATTCAGGTTGTTTTGGTAGAGATTGATGTAGTCATTTTGTTTATATTTGGAATAAGTTCCAGAATTCAAATTATATCTTTTCAGGGACATATGATAGTTTTTTAATCCTTAGACCTAGATAATATTTTCGTCTAGTTTAGATATCTTCTTTTCTTAGAATGTTTGGACTGACCTCAGGAATTGGATGGGATACCCCTGGAAATTTGGTTCTCTCAACATCTCTGCTGAAGGATTCTAACATTTCTATATTATGGGTGTTTCCTGTATTATGGATTATTTGATGCACAGGGACTAGGAAAAGATGGAAGTGGAATGATAGAGCCTGTCCTGGCACAAGCCACCGAACATAGGGCAGGACTTGGGAGTCAACAGAAGAAGTTGGATCCTAGCCTTGAGGTGCAGGCAGGGGACAGTTACAAGATGCTTATTCATAAAAAAGCCCTAGCCAGGTTTCGGGAGATGTCAGACAATTAAGGTTTGAGCACATAATGTAGGATTTAGCTTCGATAATATATTATTACTTAGCTGTTTTTAAATATTCTTATTGTAAACACTAGTTTGTCGGCACAATTTCGAATTTCATTTTTTGAAATTTAGTCTACATGTCAACTTCTGCCCAAATTTTAGCATTGATTTTTGCTTTGATTGAACTCTGACGAGGGTTTTGCAATATCATTCAATTTTCTTTTGTCTTTAGTTCAATACAAGTGGTGCTATCCTGTGTGTGGTGGCCACTGAAACTTTATTTATTTTCTTATTTTTTATATATAGAAGCCTTTCATTGGCAGAGCTATGGAAGACTTAAAAAAAAATAATCATTACGGGTTTTGGCTCAAGAAATTCACTTAAAATATGCTTTACAGAAGCAAAATCCCTTTAAACATCCGCATCTTACGTATCACGGTATGACCTAGGGTTTGTTGCTGCAAGCAACAGACAGGCAACGATTCTGTTTTTTTTCATAAAAAAAACGTTAAAATAATGTTTGTTTATATCAAAATGCTCTTCGTGGAGATCACGTGGCAGTGTTTCAGTGCTTGATATTATCCAGGATTTTGTTGTGTTTTGTAAGGAATGATTGAAGGAAGATGAAACAGTAAAATTTTTTGTTTTTTTTAAAGAGATTTGGAAGTGATGGAGAAGTAGATACGAAAGTAAAATCTGTGAAAGTTGATAAGAACTTTGATTATGTAATAAGATTAAAAAAAGTTTCAATAAATTGGAAAGGAAGATTACTCTAATTCTTTTTAATGTTAAAAATAATGTAAAATTATATTTAAATGAGTTATAATTATTTTAGAATTTTTTTAATAAATACAATTTTAGAAAAAAAAAGTAATTAAAATAAATAAAGATATGAAACATAGTCGATTTTCACATTTCTGTAATCAGTCGATTTCTACTCTGTACTATAGAAATATGTTCCTATCACCACCAAACAGGTTTCTATTTTTTCATCAAACAGGTTTTATTTATTTCTTTAAAGATCCTATTTTCATCAAACAGGTTCTATTTCTTTCTTTAAAGATAGTGGAATTTATTCCAACTATGATAAATCTAGTTCTGGTTTCCTGTTAGTATTCATGAATGTCATTCCGATATTTCATGCGATACGAAGGATAAACTTGTTTCGAAGCGTAGATTAATATGAATTGGTTTAATCTTAAATAGGTCATTTCTTTTATATTTTTTCTCACTTGGCCTAAAAAAAAGTGAAAAATTTTGTTTCAATTGTTTTCTTTTGCAGGTTTGATGTTGAAGAAGAAGATGAAGCTCGTAGGGGATTGATTTTGCAAGTTTACGATTGAGTTGCAATTTTGTTTCAATTGTTTTCTTTTGCAGGTTTGATGTTGAAAAGAAGAGGAAGCTCGTGATGTAGGGGATTGATTTTGCAAGTTTACGATTGAGTTTGGAAGCATGATAGCTGCGAAGGGGTTTTAGTTGGTTGTGTATGGTTTCTTTATAGGTTTCTGATTTTGAGAAAGATGATGACGTGACAAAATGTGATGATAATTATGATTATTTATATCTATCACTTTAATTAAGATTTTACCTTATAATTACAATTCAGCTTAAATTTAACTTTGTTAACTCAATTTAACGACATGGATTCAATTATACTAATTTTTCACTTTTAAAGATTTAATAGAGACTATCAAGATTATTAAACCATATGAATTCTATCCATAATCTCTTTCTATGTGTAAAGATCACAATTTGCTTCTCAAATTACCCTTTCCTATTCTCTTTAAACACTAATTTTATGTAAAAGTACACAACCTTGGGACTAACCTATTATCTGAACCAATATAATAAATTGGTGTATAGTTAAAAGGGGTATATGTCTCGGAATTTTTTGACGTAAGAGCTTATGAAAAAGTTCTCATGTATATCAAATATTTTTAGTTATTTTTTATAAACCATTTAGAAATATAGTTTGAATATGTTCACATTTAAACTCAATATTTGTTAAACATGAAATATTTAGCTATTTACTAAATAAGACAGATTTAGAATAATTATAAACTTGATGCCTATACTATTTTTAAATAAATAAATACATTTAAATTATAAGCAGATCTAATAATATCTTTATCAGATAATCATTCTTAATGAGTCCACATATATAAGAAACCATAGTTATATATCTTATATTTGACGCACGCATCTAGAACACACTAGTTGGATTTTATGGCCTATTTGGAGGATTTCCTATGGCTTAAATATGGCATCTTTTAATAAATATTTAATTTTCAAATTAGTTGTTGTGGTTGTCTTTTAAGAAGTGGACTTTAAGTCTAATTTAATCTTATAAAATCGAGTTATAAGATGAGATTTGCATTCATTCTCTAAATTTTCTTATCTAATCGACATGGAACTTCTAATAGTGTTATCACTAATATTCACAAAGTGGGATGAAAGGTTCTTATCCCATTGCAAATGTAATTATTAACAAGTATAATTAGAGTATGTGTGATGTAATTCGGCGAAGATTTGTGGTGCAAGTTTAGTTTGAGCATTCTTAATTGGTGAACAAAGACGTCATCTGTCGTCTAAGGGGATACATTTAGTCTAATTCCAATAAAATTCTTTATCAAAATGGCGTTTTTAATTTATACGGACAATTTTGTATTTTAAATTGGTTTGATCTAACTAATCTTTCAAATATTGACGCAATTACGTAATTTAAACTATAATATAAAAAACTGTTTACATCTCATAAATACTGTCATGAATAGTCCACTTTGTTTTTTATTATTAATGTACTGATTTCCGTGAAAATATTAATAACACGCGAGACCTCGTGTTGTGGTGTAACAATCTTTATAACAATATAAAGTAATAGTCTTCATCATTTTGTGTAATATGTATTAAAGTTTTGATACAAATCCTTCTTTACACCATAAAAGCGAAAATTTAACTTAGCAGTGATTATAGATCAGCTCTCTCAAAATTTAGTTTGGATCTAAATTTTGGATTCATTTGAATTATATTATATTAATCTATATTTTTCTAATTTAATTTAAATTAGATTAAATTTAAATTAAATCAATTCTTTCAATTACATTTAAATTTGATGTGGAATTAACTTAATGTAAGAATAATCTAATACAACTTGACATGATTTTGAAGTAATGTAAGTTTATGTATTGATTGAATATAAACTTCACTTTACTTGGATTCAAAAAACATACTCTTTCTTAATTCTATTTGAAGTTGGTTGAATGTGTGTTGATCTAAACAAAAATAAATATGAACATTTTTCAACTTGAATGAATGATGTTCTTCTGTCTCGACTTATGCTTGAACTAGTACAACTCGACTTGAGTTTGAATCCATTCGTTTCAATTTGGACATAGGTCAACTCGTCTTGATCCTAGATTTTGGCTAACTGAGTTTAATTTGAGCTTGGGAAACCTATTCAAGCTAACTTGCATAAACTAGGTTCAAGTTAACTTGTTTCGGTCTGCCTTAACTCGACTTAGATATAATCTTATTATATTTCACTAGGGTACGGGTTGACCCATATATACCTAGGTCTGGGTTGCCTCGCATAGATTTGGGTTTAGGCTAACTTGGCTCATCTTGGTGTTAAGCTTACTCGATTTTACTAGGCCTTAAGCAAACATAGCTAGACCAAGCTCAAGTCAACTCTCGAATTGACTAAGGACGGAGTCAATTTGGCTCGACCAAGGGTCAAGGTAACAAGGCTTGATATAGGACCAAATCGACTTGGGTCGATACAAAGCCAAACCAACTCAGCTTGGTCGAGGTAGAGACTAATTTGCCTTAACTTAGATCTTGGACTTTAGGCTTATGTTGGCTAGGTTAAAGTTGGATCTAGTTTAACCCAGTCTTTATTTGATGAGGTCTGGTCTGATGTTGAAGGGGCGAAGCATAAGCCGGCCATAGCCTAACTCGATTAAACATAGGTTGACCTTAAATCGGATGAACTAGTACCTATCCTAACTCTACTTAATATGGACTTGCCCCAACTTGATTCGACCTGAGTATAAACTAACTTGGCTTGATCTAAACCTAAGTTAACTCAACTCAAGCTAGACTTGATTTAATTTAACTCGACCTAAGTCAGGACAAACTTGATTCAACTTGAATTTAGGTCAAGTTAGGTGAAAAGCATTTAGTAGAAATAAGACTAGTAAACAAAATAAGTCATATCATATTATTTATATACAAATTATTAATTAGTTATTATACCAAAACATTCACATTATCATATTATATAAACTATAACACTTCCACCATAATAAGTATAATCATATTCAAGGTTTCTAATGGTTAGAATGACAAAAATGTAATTTACATCTTATCAAAATTATTCCAAAAGGTGACATAACAAAACACAAATTACGAAGAATAGAAAGAAGTCACAAAAGATAATATTTACGTGTCATTCTAGTTTATAATTGCAAATTTATTTGTATTGCATGTGGTAGAAGATCTTTCAACTTTATCAAATACAATTAAAATGATTAGCTAACTAAACATCAATAATATAATGCCTACCGAGTATCGATTATCGGATACCTGGTACCATGCCCGTCATAGTCATTAAAACTCACACCATAATCATCCAGTACTTCGTAACAGATGAGCTATCTACCAGATACCGATGACTATACCTTTGAAGAAGTGAGTTCAATGTTACGTAGCAGGTATTGATGGTCGATTACCGAGTACTATGTTTCCCAAACCGAAGGATATATGTCATCCTTTGATAAGTGGGTTCCTCACTAGAGTAGGGTTTCCTTTGCCAATATTTATTTCTGAAGACATTCATATACATGTAACTTAGCCAAAATGATTGTAGATTGTCACAAGTAACCTGACCATTAGACTTATGGGTCAATGACTCCATAATTGAGACCCATTTAAGTGAGGGTTCGAGATCAGCAAAACACCTTTATAAATACTATTTTAATCACATTTGACGTCACACTTTTGCACTAATCCAACGTTAATTAAAATATCTAATCTAAAGTACTAACTTGAGTGTCGGATAATCTTCTGCCCACACCCCACCATTCAGTAGAAGACAAAATAAGTTTGAAAGACAAATACTAGGTAGTAAAAGCTCCTGAAGTAAAAAAAAAAAAAAATTTATAGAATACATTCAACTATGAAAATACATTATTCACAAATAACTTAACCTAAAAAGTTAATGATAATGAATTTGTTATTTTAGCCTTATGATTAAAAAAAATTGTATAAAAATAATGAGAGATTGTTAAACTGTATTCATATGAATGAGTGGAGTGAAAATTTATGACTTAAACTATTCTTGCTAATACGATGAATGGGATAAAAAAATCGTTTGTATGAAAAGTCATTCAAGATTTTTTATTTCATGGTTATCATTTCACTTTCTTTGTGTTTCAATTTGTGTTTATATTTTATTATTGTTTTTTAACTTTATTTACCTTACATATATATTTTAATTATTAATGAAAAGCTATTTTAGTTTTCTTTGTATTCTTAGAATAATGAATTATTATATTTACTTCTTTTAACAATTGTAAAACTATTTTATTAATAAGAATTTATACAAAAAATTTTATAAAAAAAGATAAAGTTACTAAAATATTTTAAGTCAACAATTCATTATAGTTATTATCACTTATCTGTTTTAAATAAATCATTGTTAATAAAAACAATTTTTAATCAAATCAAATTTTAAGAACAACATTTAATATTTATTTATATTAAAATATTATTAATATTTTATATTTTCTAAGTTTAAACTTAATAATTTATATTCACATAAACTTTAAGTTATTAACATTAACAATGATTAATTATTATAATATCACATTTTCATTAACAATAATAGTTATTATTACTATTAATAGTAATTAATAATCAGTAATTGAAATTTTTTATTTCATTAATATTATCTATAAATGAATAATGAAAATATTTACTATTTTGTTGTTTCTCCCAATTAAATATTATCTTTAACATCCAATCAACCGAGGATTTAACACCCAATTAAATATTCAAAATTTACTAATATTTTGGGGAATGGGGTTAGTTGGGTACAAAAATTGCAAATATAAAATTAGTAAATGATAAATGGTATCAAATAAATTTTAATGATTCTTTTATATATAAATATTACAGATTTGAAAGGAAAATTTTGGCAGGAAATACCAAATCACCAACAAAATTCTGTTCATGCTTACTCTCTATCTAATGATGTAGATGTCTTGATAAAGACTAGAATAGAAAAGTCTTGAAACCACTACCCATTAATCTTAAATCTAATTACAAAGTTTATATATTGATGCTGATGCCTCAAAATTGCTTGATGATTCGAGATGAACAATTTTTTCCAGAAGCTTCGTAATATTCAGCTAACAGCATCATTGTGTTTTTCTTATATGGACCTATCATTAAAAACAACATAATCAAATCATTTGTCTGAAAAGTTGTTATAAAATATTGGAACATATAAAATGTTGGAATGTAAAATATTACCGAAAAGCAATTTACTTGACTGTTTGATGCTCTCAAATTCTCCACCAGCTCTGCAATCTCAAACTGCTTCATCACTGTAGCATGAAGCACCTGCATTAATGGCACAAATTATAAATACTATAAATCAGAACAGTTAACAGAAAACTGATGAAAGCATGAAGAAATACCCTCTTAGTCTTTTCAAGGTCAAACTCAACACATTTAATTCTATCCAAGGAACTCATAAGCATTTGCTCCTTCTCCAAAGGTATGCCAGCAGGCTTGTGGCTAAGTTCCCCAAATGTTTTTTCCAATATCTCAAGACGTTGATTACATTGAAGAATAAGATTCTGTTCAGAAAGTGTTTCACCAGCTGCTGTAAGGTTTTTGTTTTCATGCCCCGTGGCAACAGATGGGTAAATATTGTTCTGTGTTCTCCAAAATTCTAATCTTAAACTGCGGAAGAACATCACCAATCTTTCCAAAAAATACATAAGCACCCTCGACATATTTAAGATATTTGTTTGCTCCACTTTTTCCTTAACAAAGCTGAACCAACTTCTGACTGAAGTACCTGTAAAAAGTATGAACTTTGGGTAAACCAGTTAAGGAAAACACTGATATATACTTACTAGTGAAATAGACATGCACAAATGTTTCCAACTTGGTTTCCACATAATATATATAAAAACAAACAAATGCTCCAATAATATCACACTAAAATACCTGCATTTTCTGCATTTTCTATACAAGCAATATTCGCTGTATCATCATTCTGCAGTGATGGGTCCCGAGTAATGTGAAATTCATCACTTTCGAGCACTTTCTCGGAAGCAGAAGCTCTATCATCACAACAACTGTGGAAGTTATCTGCTACTCTAACCTACAGACGAGATAGTGTTCTGAATGAATAAAGGCTCAAGAACAAGGGTTAGAAAAATGAATTAGACTAGGTTAGGGAACTAACTTCTTCATGAACTGGGGCTAAACGAGGAAAAGTGAATCTGCTTTGACTGATGGAGGAAAAAGAATCATCAAGATCTGACCCGGAATCTGCTGTTGATGTATCGCTGCACTGTCCCTGGAAGTGAGAAAAGGAAGTCAAAAACATATAATTTTAGCTGTAAATAATACATACAGGAACTATATGTGGAATCCTAACCATCCAAGTCAGGAAGATTGAGACTTGCCTTCTGGGAGCGTATCCAGAAAGAGTCTGAATTCTGATGTTCATTGGACATTTGGGTGTTTTCTCTCACAAACGTTCCCTCCACATTATGAACCACCTAAAATCAGAACACCTAAATTAGCGTCCCAATGCTAGTCCCATAAAATACATAAAAAAAAAAAGAGATAGCAAAACAGCATTACCTTCATGATATCAGGATCATTCCATGGCCCTTTACTAGATCTAAGACATCCACTTTCTCCAGGACATGTACACGACCCACCTAAAAATTCTGGCAACTGGCTGTGTACATATTTACAAACCATAGATTATTAGACAACAATTTGATTAAATATTATAAGGCAGTATGAGAAGTGAATACCTAGAGTCAATGATATCCAGTAATTTACATGTAGACTTAGGTTCAAGAACCTGCAAATTTAGGTTGGAACATATAATATCAGTATGATTTCATGAAGAATATGAAATGTCACCAGCTAAAAGCTATACCCTTCACCTGTATCTTTGCAATGGTTTTCGCATCAAGAAACTTCTGTGCAGCAGGCCAAAGCATCCTCTTAAAGCCCAGACCAGCATTGATGATATACATTCGGTGTAATGTCTGCAATGAATGTTGATGATTTTAATGCACACAGGAAGATGAGTGGAAAACAAATTGCTTTGGGAAAGGGAAGGATGAAAACCTCAGGATAGTAACTGTTATCTATTTTTGTTATGGCAGCTAATAGACTTGCAGCAGTAGGAGAGAAATTTTTTATTCCCTGCATTACAAACATCATCAAGTTAAAAATTGAAAAATGTACTGAAAACGAGGAACATACTGAAATTGAGAAATTCCTGATTAAGTACAACAAACTATAAGGCATACAAACACCTTAACCATGTTTCATTGATGAGGCACATAATTTGAGAAAAACTTGAGTGACACAATACAACTTACCAAGCCCTGTACATCCAATATTGTTGTGGTTGATGAAATCCTTCTTTTGGCTGCAATGGAACATGCTGGAAATTTTTCTTGCAGAGCCTTCTCGAACTCTTGGACATGATATTTCAAATATCTATCTATTGTGGTGATACGCATCAACCTATTTGGATGAGCTTTCCCAAGCCTTTCAATGTAAACTGGTCTACCTTCCTTATCAACTCCATGATACCCCTGAGGATAATGCTGCAACACTTCTTCCAACTCTTCAAATTCAAAATCCTTCAAATATCAGAACACCATTAGACTCAACCAACTAAGTCATGTTTCAATACTATATTATCCTGATACAGAACACATGCTTGTTCTGAAATATACAAACACCACACAATTGTACGAATCTGCTTTAAGAAAAATTAAAACAACTAATTTTATTTAAAGATACAACTTAGATCTCCTTGCATTATCCAAACCTGAGAAGTCAAACTCATTGGATAATGTGCCAGTCTGTAATGTGAACAGGCTATAATTTGAGTAATCAAAATTAATATCATAAATATCTACCAATATTTTTACCTGTGTCAAAATTTTTATTAAAGCTATTTCAGAAAATGCAGAGAAACCTAATTATTTCTTCAATTTTAGAGTGAAATACCTATTAATGGTTGATTCTGACAATAGAAGTGTGGACCTATACATAACTGGTAGCCAATAAATAGTTAACCGACACCCACAAGTGAAAAAAACAAAACCACCGAACAATCCGCCGCACAATTAATCTCCACATTAATCTTCTCAAAGTCGCTGATTCATGAATCCGACTTCGCTAATCATAGTCCTTACTAAGAAATCATAAGATAAAAAATAGAAAGAACGAACTGAGGTTGGTCCACCCAAATAGGTTTGTTTTAAATATTTTTTGTAAAACACAACTTTTTCTTCTAAATATAATATTTACACTTGCACAAAAGTCTAAACCATGAACTATGTTGAAGGTTGAAACAACTTCCTACCAACCCTGAACGTTGAACTATAAATCATTTATTGATTTTAAGTACTGTATTAAAATTCCTTATCTAGAATAATAGTCAAACCCTTAATAAATTACCTGGAGGATGGCGTCAGTTCCAAATTCTTTTCTCCAAATTAGCATTTCTTCCCACATCTGCATTGTCTTCTCAATGTTAAAGTCTCTTGCTTTAAGAAACCTACCACCGACCAAAATGCCCATTCAGAAGAAGTGAGAGAAAGTAATAAAAAAGAATCAAAAAGAAAAGAAAAGAAAAAAGACCTTAACAATGCATGATAATCATCATGGGTGGGAGGCATGAATCCCTTCTGTAGCAGTCTCTGACGCAATTCCTGCACCGCAGATTCCTCTTTAGCGTCTCTCACGTCCTCAATGGGAACCCTGAAGTCTATCTTCCTCTTCCCTCGTTTCTTAAGCGAGTGCGTGAATCTTGAAGACGCGTTTATGGCTTTCTTCTTCAAGCTTCCAATTCTGGACCTTCTTCTCTCCTCTTCCCAATTCTCAGCTTCAACACCACCCCCTTCTTCCACCCCTTTCAACAACAACAACCCACATTAAAAAATCGTAACTTACGAAATAAAATATATATAAAAAGGTATAAAATTGAAGTTGAGTTGAGTTGCATTTGCATACCTGACATCTGGTAGTGTTGAAGATGGAAAAGGAAGGAAATAGAGTTATGAGAAAAGAGAAGAGAAAGTTAATAATGAGAGTGGTGTTTGTATAAATGTTGGCAGGTTCATGCATACATAGGAGCAATTAAAAAGACAACATTTAATGGCAAACGACAATGTGTGTGTTGAGGTTGTGGATCTCACGGGAAGAATATATGAGTTTATTTTTGTTGTTGGGAGAAAGAAAGAGAAAGAGAAAGAGAAAGAAAAAATAATGTGATGGATGGATGTGTAGACCAGCACGCTGCTGCGCATAGCACAGTATAGGCACTGCACATCTATAAGTTGACACGTGTGGAAAACAAGCATGCAATAGTAAAAATCCAATCTTTCAAGTTTCACACTTTAAACTTCTTAAAACAATTCACATTACCTTCTAAGAAAAATAAAAGAAATCAATTTTTACGAAATAAATTTCCATCTACATAAATAAAAAAATCAACAATTTTATGGGTATTACAAATAACAGTAAATGTCTTTAAATTATGATTTTTCCATCTAATTCAGAATTAAATTATGGATTTTTTATATCAAAAACAGTTTTAAATATTAATAACTTTTAATCATAAATTAATATTTAAATTAGTCACAATACTAATTAATTATTTTATATTTTAAAAATTGATTATTATTTAATAATTTTCTTATAATAACATATCAAAATTAAATTTATTTTCATAACGAACACCATGTTCATCTGTCATAAATAAATATCCAATATATATTTATACATATATTAAATTTACAATATATTTTCTATGTTGGAAGTTTTAAATTAAATCCAGTATTATTTATTTGGTTTTATGAGTCACAATTAATAATGTCTTTTGGAATTAATTATTTTTGGACTAAAACGTTTAGGAAAGAGATCAATCATTTAACGTAAAAAAACTATCACTAATAATCTGTGTTAAAAAAATAGAATTGAAGAAAAAAAAGAAAGAAAGAAACGAAAGAGGTAAAATTTGTTGGAAATTAATATTATTTACTCTATTTATTAATATTTTCAGACATAAATATTATTCTTAATTATTATTATGATAACTAATAAGAATACATGCACTACACGTGTTCATATTTTTTAATGATTATAACATAAATATTTTTATAATTTTATTATAAAATAATTTTTATTTATTTTGTAGGGATATTTCTGATTAATCATTGATTTTAAAAAACTATCAAATAAAAGAAAATTAAAATTTAAAAAAGCAATTACATAAAAGGTAAAATTGATAAAATAACTATTTTAATTTAAAACACTTTTATTTAATGGAAAAAATTATTGAAAAGAAAATAGTGTGGTTAAAAAAAGGAGTCCTTTTTATATATACATATAAATATAAATATAGATAACAATAACACTAATAATAATACAAGTAAGTAATAAATATTCAAAATCTATTATATAAGTTCGTTTCTTCTTTCTTTCTTTTAGTAACATAAGATTTCTTTTCACTATATTTATTTAAATCAAATAATATAAAGTAAATCAAACTGAAACTGATAAATCATATAAGTAGCGATGATAAATATTTTTATCTAAAGATTGAAATAGTTAGTCATCATTAAGAAGTATAATTTATTATTCGAAATATTGATCTAATTCATTATGACAATATCCATAATTAATTGTATCAGTTTCCTGTTATAATTGAATATGTTTCTTTTAAGTTTTTACTCACTTCTACTACTAATGTATTATAACGTGCAAGGACGAGTGAATGTGAATCATATTTCTTTTTGTTGATGATAGTTTGTTAACACGACAAATTTGTGGGAGAGATCAAAATTTTCATTATTGTTGGATTAAGAGGATTATAAGGAAAATATGTTACATTTATCCAATTAACATTTTCTTTTCCTTGATATTCCAAGTATATCTACTTCATTGTGCATTGCTAGCCTACAAAGAGTGGGGTATTTGAAGAGTGCTCTAGTGTGTTGTGAAGTTGTGTGAAGTTTGTCGTGTTCTTCATCTTGTAATATAACTACATAGTATCTTCGTGAGGTAAGTAGTCATTCTCGGGATGAAAAGAATCCATGGGATGGAGACATGTAGTTTCTATGAGAGGCTACCGGATGAAGAGAATTGATTCCGACATATGGGAACTGATTCTTTGTGAGGTTAACTAGCAAAAGAATCAATTATCGTAGGAGAAAACTGTGTGAGGAATCGATTCTGACCTCGATGGGAACTTATTATTGTCCCTCTGCCCTGTCACACTAGTTTTCTATGTGTGTGCTCATCGGTGATTTCACTGTTGAAACCTTCTGATTTATTTTGCAATCCATGAGTGTCTTGGGCTCCACTATCATCTTAAAGGATTGTAACACCCTTTACAATATTGTTTAGGTTCACGACTAGAGTTTCACGAATGGAATAATTACTCACATGAGAGATTGTGTGATTGGTGGGTTGAAGAAGATGAAGCAACAACAGATGAAAGAAGAAGAAACAACCCATAGTAATAGTAGTAATAGTAATAGTAGTAATAATAATAATAATAATAATAACAACAATAATAATAATAACAATAATAATATATTAATTTTAACTATAAGAGCAAAATTGTAATTTTTCATTTTAATCTTTTAAAACATTTTTTTCATATGTCAAATTATTCATAAACTTTACCTTCAAATCTCTTCACTTTCACCTTCAAAATCCCTTAAAATAACCAATACAAACTTTAACTTCAAATTCTCCCAAATTCATTTACTCATTCTCCCTCAAATCCATCATTTAAAGTAAACAAATCCTAAATAATCAATTATGGGTTCATTTATAATGTCACAACCATATACTTTCAAAACGAATATAAGTTATACTTTAAAAACGAATACAAGTTTTGGTGGAAGAAAATACAACTATGTATAATGCTAGCAATATTTTTTTTTAACTATACAACAACCAATACAAAAGAACTATCACCATTTAAGTAAGCAAAAACCTTACTTTTTGTCACTCTTTACTTTTAAGGGAATCTTCTTTTATTAAGACCCTCTAAAACAATTATTACTACATACGAAATGACTAACCAAGGTGTGACACCTAAAGGCTAGATTGTGGTCATAAGGTCACCTACTACATTAATAATGGGAGTTTTAGAAGTTTAGCTAGTCAAAAGAACATTCTCTAACTCTATAGTTAATAATCAAGGTTGGCTTCACAATTTACACAAGAAGGAAATAAGAGTAGCTTCATTGACACAAGTTACCACTTAAAACAATCAAGCATTGAAAAGAAGCAAGCACTACAAGAATTTTTGTAATTATCAGTAAACTTACATTTATCAGTGATTTTTACCAACAAAATTTAAAACTTGAACTATCAACGAATATTTATATCAATAATGAATTCGTTGTTAATATTTATTGATAAGGTCCATTAATAAATTATAATTTGTATTATCGATGGATATTTTCGTTAGTAACATATTTGAAGATCACTTTTATCGATAAATTATGTCAGTTAATTATAATTTCAATTACCAACAAATATTTTCACTGGTAAATCCATTGGTACATTGAGCACCAAATTCCCCCTAAGTCTAATTAGATTTTTTATATATTAAAGGGAAGAAGAGAAGAAGGACAAAAGAGGAAGAGATTAAAGCCAATGGTGATAATAGAGGCACGTTCGACATGGATTTAGCATCAGCCAAAAAATAATGCTAACAAGTAGAAACCTAGCTAAATAGTTACTAGTGTCAGACTTACATCACACAGGATGCAAATTTAAAATTATGGATGTTAAATTGTCAGTGTCAACTCTTAGCCTGGAGTAATTCTGGGATGGGTGACCTTCTGGGAAGTTTTCCCAGAAAGTGTGCGAGTGAGGACAAAGCACACTGAAAAACCTGGTGGTGGTCTGTGGGGGCAGTCAACGGTCCCTGCGAGTTGCCGGGACGTTACAGATGGTATCAGAGCCTAGCCTCTCCCAGTACGGTGTGGTTCGAGGACGAACCAGAGCGGAAGCTGGTGGGCATGTGACACCCGGGCACAGAGACGAGGGCGGGGAGTGACGCCGGTGCAAGAAGCATGGTGCAGGGGGCATAGACAAGGAGCGGCTCTTGGCAGCTTCGGGTGGAAGGGGTACATGGATGAATCGAACACACACCGGAATGAGAGGGATCTGGAGACTGTATAGGTATGGGACTATACAGTTGAAGGATAGCTTAAAGGAATTGATTTGACTACTCATATCACCAAAATGCATTTACTTTTTGGTAGCCTGACTCATAAGAACTCCATGGTTAAGCGTGCTTAGCCTGGAGTAATTCTGGGATGCGTGACCTTCTGGGAAGTTTTCCCAGAAAGTGTGCGAGTGAGGACAAAGCACATTGGAAAGCCTGGTGGTGGTCTGTGGGGGCAGTCAACGGTCCCTACGAGTTGCCGGGACGTTACAGATGGTATCAGAGCCTAGCCTCTCCCAGTACGGTGTGGTTCGAGGACGAACCAGAGCAGAAGCTGGTGGGCATGTGACACCCGGGCACAGAGACGAGGGCGGGGAGTGACGCCGGTGCAAGAAGCATGGTGCAGGGGCACAGACAAGGAGCGGCTCCTGGCAGCTTCGGGTGGAAGGGGTACATGGATGAATCGAACACACACCAGAATGAGAGGGATCTGGAGACTGTATAGGTATGGGACTATACAGTTGAAGGATAGCTTAAAGGAATTGATTTGACTACTCATATCTCCAAAATGCATTTACTTTTCGGTAGTCTGACTCATAAGAACTCCATGGTTAAGCGTGCTTAGCCTGGAGTAATTCTGGGATGGGTGACCTTCTGGGAAGTTTTCCCAGAAAGTGTGCGAGTGAGGACAAAGCACACTGGAAAGCCTCGTGGTGGTCTGTGGGGGCAGTCAACGGTCCCTGCGAGTTGCCGGGACGTTACAGGCTGGAGGAGTAAATCTTAAAAGTATTTTTTGATTTATTCATTAGTGATCAGACTCCACCTTCACATTAAGTTTTAAAAAAGAAACAGTCATGTGACCAATTGGCAAGTGAACCAAGTTAATTGTGGTATAGTCAAATAAGGGTTATCGTATCCACACGAAAGCAATAAGTATATATTGATAGTTGATTTTGGGATTTTTTTTCAGGAAATTTGGATAATAATAGATAATATATAGATTGGGTGGATTGGAGACTAGATCTAGGTGAAAATTTGATAAAAACGAATACAACAACATTCAAATACTTAAAATTTAGGTGTGAAAAATTAATTATTCCAAGATAAAGATCTAAATAATTGTACATAAATTCTTCTTGCAACAAGATTACTTAGCAACCTTATGGAGGTTCAATCCCAGAGACTTGCTCCATGGTTATAGATCTTTGTTTAACTTAACTACATATATCCCAACGTTTGAAGATAATCTTGGGGTTAGATATTACTTTCCTTGTTCTCTAACTCCTCTTGTTGTTTCTATTTAAGTCTTGAACAACTTACGTAATTCTTTGACATAAGTTTTGTTCAATATCTGCATTAAGATTTAGAATTATGGGGCCAAATGCCCAGTTTTATCCTTGGCAACTAGTTTTTTTTGGTTTGATTTAGTTAGTTCAGTATTGAAACCGCATTCTTGACAACTTTCAACAACTAGATTATACTCTAAGGTATACCCTAAGACAAGCATTACGAAATCAATGGAAAGTATAAACATTTAAGGGATTAATTGCGCAAACGAAAAGAAAAAGGAAGTTATTGTTCCATTGTCACCATAGAGAAATCAACAACTCATGGAGCAGAATACAAATTTATACCATTATTCAGTTGTTTCCTCACTCAATGCCTAAAATACAAACATGGGATTTGTATTTATAGATTTTTTTCAATTACGCTCAACTCCGGCTTTGGTATTCAACTACAAAGGTTTCCTTTTAACGACCTTTTGAGCACTCAACATCAGTTATGAAGCTTGAGCCGTTGTAGCTTTAATTGCCTTTCCTCGAGTGGGTGCTTTAGATTTCCTCTTCACGAGGGTTCTTTTACCGCCTTTTTAGCACTTAGCACTATTCTTGGGACTTAAGTTGCACATCCGTAAATTCTTGTAAAAATTGTTGTCAATCACCAAGAAATCATTAGTTTCAAGTTTTTCTAAATTTCATTGCCCCATTATGTAGTTCTAATCTAAAGAGAGTTAATTCACTTAGTTTTCTATCAAATTCATGCAAAATAAGTGTAAAAATGACATGCAAAGAATACATAAATTGAACACTTATCAAAGATAAGGAGAAAAATACGAACGAAGAAGATGAGAAAAAATGTAAAATATATGTATGGATGAAAAGGATGATTGTGAATAAAAGAGATTAAAATAGGTGAACACTATAAGAAAAATTGATATTACCGACGACTCATTGACAACACATATTCGTTGGTAAAATCCTCGTCAATAAATTTTACTGACAAAACATAAAGTTATGTGTGTTGGGTAAAAGAAGAAAAGGGAAAAGTAAAGATGAAGAAAGTATGGATGTTAGGGATAATTTCTAATCAAATTTGGATGATAAATTTGTCTTTTTTGTTACCGAGGAATAAATCTATTGTTAATAAAGATTTTAAATTATGGGAGGATTTTATCAATGGATTTTAAGATATGTAATTATCGTCATATTTTATCATGAAAAATATTTATCGATATTAAAATCCTTCGATAATTGAAATTTTAAAATTTGGCAGTAAAATTTGTAATAAATTTGAATTACACTCTAATTTAGTTTTACTAGTAAAATTTAATTAGTAATTTTAATAAATTTTATTGGTAATTCTAAAAAGTTTTGGAATGAAAAGAGATAAGTGTGAAGGAAACTTTGAGTGCAAGGAAATTTCTAAATGTGAATAAAAATATGAGTTTAATGGAATTTACATAGTAAAGAAATAAAATTGTGAATGAAGAGAATGTCGTCTTTAAATCCAAATCATTAAATTAAATATAATATATAATTTATATTCATTTTCATCAACACGCATAATTTGATTATATATTATTAAAAGTCGGTTTAATATATACTAAGTAAAATAAATATAAATATAAATGTTAATTTTATTTATTTTTAATATATACTAAGTAAAATAAATAAAAATGTTAATTTTATTTATTTTTAATATTTATGTTAGTTAGTATTCAATCATTTGATGTCAGCTTTATTTATTTTTTGATATAAAGTTAACATATACATTAATACTAACTCATTTATTTTTAATGTTTATTTAAATTATGATAATTTACGAGTTTGTTAATTTATATAATCTCTGTATCAAATTTTAGTTGACAAAAAAAATCCTATTCATAGAAAAAGATATATTTTAAACATAGGATATTTTTAAAAATAAAAAAATCAAAATTTATTCAAATACCTTTAACATTAAAACTTAGAATTTATAATATATAATGATACTTTTATCAACTAAATTTGGTACACTTTAAGAAGTTAAATAAGTTAGCAAACCACTTTATTTATTTATTACATTTATTTTAATTAACATTAAATAAATCAAGACTAACTTGTTTTTAATATTTATTTTAATTTATATTTATTAAGTCAATATTAACTTATTTATTTTAATTAATACTTACTTAATCAATAGTAATTTATTCATAAATTCATTTTTAATAATTATTTAAATTAACTTATAGTTATTTATTAGAAAACCTTAAAAAAAGCCATTAATCCACACTTTTCTCCTCAATTTTGCAATTCTAGAAGAACAAACGCGTCTTTATAATTCCATTTCAAGCTCTATTTTCTAGAAGAATAAAAGAGCAATTAAAAGAAAATACAGTGTAAAGTTGAGTTTACTTTAAATAGAATTTACGGAAATGCAAGGTTTACAAAATTGAAAAGCCGCAACTTTCTTAACAAAATAGAAAAGAAAATATGTGTAAATTAACATAATCAATTTTGTTTTCAATACAAATGATAAAATTATATTATGAATTAATTATAAAAATATTGATATTATAAATAGTAATATCATATTAAAATAATAAATAAAATATATGTATTAATAATAAATAAATGTATCTCACTTTTTACTCATTTATATCTTTATCTAATTCAAAACTATCTTATTTTTATTTGTTTTACTCTATTTTACTCTCTTCCTTTTCATTATTCAGTTTAAATAGAACCTTGTTGTTTTTTTCAGTGACATGACAACAAAACATAATTTTTTTTAATTTGTCACGTCAATACAATTCTATATTAATTATCACCAATTTTATTTTCAAATTCACTTTCATTTACTTCCAAATTTGCTCAAAAAAACGATAAAAAAATTATCTTCAAATCTTCTCAAATTCCCTCAAATTCACTCAAAAGAACAATGTCAAATTAAGAGAAGGTCACCCCCACAAACAAAGTGAAATTAATCACGTATGATATGACCAAACCTCAACACATATGACTTCTTCCCAAAAAAAACCTACAAGTTTGACCTTGGATTCAATTGTTTTATAAACAATCTATTTAATTAAGAAATAGTTCTGTGGTAGATTTTACTATGTTGTTGTTCATTAAATTAGTCAAAAAGCCATCTAGTCGGGAGATGTGGTTAGATGGAAAATTCAATGGGTAATAGTTACTGAAATAATGGTTATGTGATGTTACAACTTTCAAGCCTCGTGTCATGTCTTCTCTTCCTTTGCCCTTATATGTCACCACTTTCCCACACCTCCGATGTCTTTTCCTGTCTTTTCATTTTTCTTTTCTTTCACCTTTTTTTTTTCTATTTAGAGTTCCTAAGTTCTGATATTTTTCAAAATTTTCTCCTTCATTTTTTAATATCTACTTTTGGAAATATGATGATTTTCCAATTTTTCACTTTTTAACACATATTTTTATAAACACTAAAATCATTAATTGTGGAGCAAAATATTCTGGCTTCTATGTTCAACGGAAACAAGTATTAAACTAAATGTTGGTAGTAATAATATCTGATTTCCATACTCGAAAAATATTTATTGCAAGATGTGAATTTTTTAAATAAATTTCAATATTTTCAAAATTTAGTTCTTGAGTTGAGTATCAATAATATTAATTACTTGTAGGGAAAAGGATCTTCTGATAACATTCTCGTGAAGCAAAACAAGTTGAACACACAATGCCCTATGAAAGTTATGAAGCAAACAAGACCTGTAAGAAAATAAAGGTTTCTGCCATTTTGACTTTTCTTCGTCTGAGAAGGGATAAAAAATTGACAATCCTACGTCTTAGTTGGTTAAAAAAATTATAATTACCATTACTTTAACATTTTTCTACTACATTATCATTACATATCAATTAACTTTTATTGCTATTTTTATTTCTCTTTCTACCTAAATTCATTCGAGCAATGAAATAAGAATATGGTAATATACTTTTACATTTCTTTAACATACAATATAAAGATTAAATAGTTACACAAAAATAAAATTTTGTATTTTTTTAAAAAAATATTAAAAAAAATTATGTGTGAAAATATCATTTATTTTTCAAATTCATCACCATAAAATGAAGGTTTATCACTGATTCTCTTAGGAAAAACGCAATCTTTATTAAAAATATTTTGTAACACAATTTGAAAGGTTTGACTGTTCCCAAGCGTACAGAAGACATAAGCAGATCACATGTTCTTGAAATTGAAGTCTTCTTCCATTATAGTAAACACTTGAATACTGCATGGTTTCTGAGGCATTGATGAGACATTTATGAAAACGGAATTTGACCTCTTCACTTGCATGCTGCGAAAAGCACCATTAATGCTAGTCAGGTAATACAAGGTATCGCTATCACTTTTCGCCACTCAACGTGACACCCTCTCTCCAAAGGGAACGACAATTTCTTCCACACAACCTTTTTTTTTCAATTTAAGACGAGAATCCGAGTTAAAAACAATACCCAAAAGTTTTATATAAAGTATATTTTCTGGCTGTTTGGTTCTCGAAAACCAGAACATATTCCATTGGACTAAACAACAAAGACAGGTGTGTTTTTTTGAGGTGGTTGAATTTTTTGTAGGAAGAGAAAAAAAAACGATGATTTGTCTTGGTGTGGCATTCCTGATATGAGACAGTATAAAAGGTGAATTGCAGAAAGTGAAAGTTGGGAGTCCCCACGCATGATAGCGCAGTGTCAATTACCATCTTTAATGCCGCAAGAATAATGTAGACATCAAACTGGCGCAAATTTACTGCATACATTCTAGATGCATAAAATGCCAACCAGAACATTGCAATTTTAAATCAAACCATTCTTTCCAACACAACTCTGTCTTTTCCTTTTCCATGGCTTTTGGTAATGTGAGATAAGATAGCTGCATGTGCATGCTGCATCAGGTTTCATCCGAGAAATATGAGACTGACATGCATGATGTTTGGTTTTGAAGATGGAATCTGTCTGTTGGAACATTATTAAACCGAAAACTCTTTTATGGTTAATGATAGAGATTTAGTGATAAGCATGATGATGATGACGATGATGATGGATATGATAAGATGTTTGGTGGAAGTGGAATGGTGAAAGAGAGGGACAAGTCGAGTGGGTTGCATTGTGGATGGCAATGTCTGCCCCCGAAACCCGAGAAAGTGGCAGTTAGTAGTCACTCTCAATTTGGCTTAACTGACATCATTTATTGCACACAACAAATCACACTTACACTTTTTCTTTGGATTTACCTTTCCAACTTTTTTGTTGTTGTATCAAACAGGTGAATTTGATTTCAAAATTACGTAGCTGGTTTCTTTTTAAATAAATTCTCGAAATAAGCGATTTTATCATAAGTGATTTTTAATTATCGAAATAAAATCGTAGAAACATGTCAAAATTTCTGTTTAAGGTAAAATTCTACTTAATTTTATTAACATCAATCGTACTGAAAATAACAATTTTGGTATTAACATTGAAATCAAATCAGTATCTCCTATGATAACTTTCATTAAAATTGATTTTGAATTAAAATCGTACTTGCAATCACTTCTTCCAAATTCATACTTTTTTAAATTATAGAAGTCGATATCATATGACTTCATTCTTTCATATTTTATAATTATGTTCTCATGTTTATAACTTTTATGTTTTTCTAATTTTTATACAAACTTATTTTTAATACAATTTTCAAATTTCTTATGCTTTCTGAAATTTTTACAGAATCACATATATTTTATAAATTCTTTATTTTGAAATATTTTTTAATAATTTAATTAATAAAAATAACATTTTTTATTTCTTTTAGTTTTTAAAATTTTTTATGTTTTTCTTTTAATTTTATAAAAAAACTCCTTTTTATTTTGAAATTTTAGACAATTTTATTTTAAAAAGTTATATTTAAAAAAAATTGCTTTTTAACAAATAAGTATAAGAATTTTTAATTTTAATTTATTAATCAAATCATTAAAAAATAATATTATATAACTATGATAATATAAATTTTAATTTCAGAATTTTAATAGTTCGATGAATAATTTTATATAGTAGTAAAATTATATAATAATATTTTCTCAAAAAATTTGTTAGTGAATTTGTAAGAACCTAGAAAATAGAGTATTACATTTAATAGATGTTTTAAAATAATCAGATCAAGTGTTTTAAAGCTAAAATAATTCAATAATATAAATAGAATTTCTTAAGATTGTCTCATTACAAAAAAACACAAGTGGTTTTTCTCTAGTTTAACCGTGTGTGGTAACTTTGAGTGAGTTAGTTGTTCCACCACACAAGTGCAGAACTAGTCATGACTCGACATTTATACTATATCCTAATGGTCAAGTCTAAGTCTATGATATGATTAGGATGTTTGTTATGCTATGTGTGCAATGTGATATATGATGGAAATTTATTGTTCTATATTGAGTTGTTATATAATTAGCTTACTCTTCTTATGTATTTTGTGTTGTTTGTTTGTATATGTAGTTTTTCTTTTTGACAAAGATCATTTGGTGATGTGAACAAAGGGTGTTGATGTTTCTATAACACAAGTTTTGGATGGAGGATCAACATATATTTAGTACTCCTTAGATTAGTTTATTAGTGTATGGTTTTGATTTTCAGTTGGTTTGTATAGAAAGTAAAATTTGTAGTTATATTTTTGTATAACTATAATGAAACTTTATCTTCTTGATCATGTTAACTATTCTATTTTATTAAAATTTGATAGTTCTTCTATATAGAATTTATATTGTGTAAATTTTGGGATATTACAAAATTAAAATTAAAAATATTCATATTTGTTTATTCAGGAAATAAATTTTGTAAATATAATTTTAATAATAAAACTATCTAAATATTTCAAAATAAAAACTATTTTCATACAAATGTTTTTAAAAAGAGAGCATAAATTTTTTTAAAGATTAAAAGAAATAAAAACAAAATTTTAGTTCATTAATGAAATTATTAACAAATATCAAAAAAATAAAAAAAAATATAATAAGTATATGATGGTATAAAAGTTTAAGAAAAGATAAACAAATTTAGAAAAACAATTGGCTATATTATTCACTATAAAATTAAAATATATGTTTATATAAAAATTTAAAAGCACTTTAAAGTGTATAGGTAATAAAAAATAAAAATACCATGTACTATAAATACGACTTTTATAGGTAAAGTAAAAACAATACAAAAATGTAACAGATGCGAAGTCGAGGTCAATAGTTGAATGTCTTATAAGGTATAAAAGATTTGAATACTTATATTTACATATTTCGGTATGGGTCCTTGATTACTAACAACTTAATTACGTCCCATTGGAAATAATCACATCTTACCTTAAATTATTTAACATTAGGATAATTCCTCTAATACTAGACCGTTTGGTCTAACTTCATGACTACTCGGTAACATGTAGCTAAAATGTTTTTGTCGAACTAATAGTTGATCGTCCCGTCAATCTATGTCTGGGCGGTTATATGTACATTGGTACCTCAAGCCTGAGATTGGACCAATTGACAAAGGGGTTTGGAATAAGATTTGTGATCAATTCTCTGGTCTTGTCAATGTGGTTTCGATCTCAAATGACTCGTTTCTAGATTTCTATATAGTTGGGAATTATTTAAAGTATATGATTGTATAAAAGTTTGAGAAAGATAAACAAATTTAGAAAAACCATTAGCTATATTATTGAGAAACAATATAAAATTAAAATATATGTTTATATAAAATTTTTAAAAAACATAAAAACTATAAACTTTAAGTATATAAGTAATAAAGTATAAAAAAGACGGTATATTAGAAATACGACTTTTATAGCTTAAAATAAAAACAATATAAAACTGTCAATAGAAGACGTTAACATAAAATGCGACTTCGGTATATCTTTTATGTTAACGTATAGAAGTCGTATTTCTAATATACGGTTTCTCTCATTTATTCTTTATTACTCATATATTGGAAAGTTTATTGTTTTTATTATATTTTTAAAATGTTTATGTAAGCATATCTTTTAATATTATACTATTTTTCAATAAAATAGTTAATGTAAAAATAGTTAATGTTTTTTTTAAATGTTTATATTTTCTGAAATTCTTATACAATCATATAATTTTTATTTATTTTTTATTTTGGGATATTTGTTAATAATTTCATTACTGAATTAAATTTTTTATTATTATTTTTCAATCCTTAAAATTTTTCATGCTTTTTTTAAAATATATATGAAAATAGTTTTTATTTTGAAATATTTAGATAATTTGATTATTAAAATTATATTTCAATTTTAATTTATTGACCAAATTATCAATAAAATATTATTACATAATTTTAGTAATATGTAAAATTATTCATTGGACTATTAAAAGTCTGAAATTAAAATTTATATTATCATAGTTATATAATAATATTTTGAATTATTTGATTAATAAATTAAAATTAAAAATACATATACTTATTTTAAACTAAAAACTAAACGTTTTTATAAAATTAAAAAAAAGCATAAAAAATTTAAAACTAAAAGAAATAAAAAATATTATTTTTTAATTTATTAATTAAATTATTAAAAATATTTCAAAATAAAAAGTATTTTAAAATAAAAAATAAAATATATATGATTTTATAAAATTTAAAAAAACATAAAAAATATGAAAAATATATTAAAAAAAAATTTATATAAAATAAAAAATATATAAAGTTAATAACTATATAAAAAAGAAAAGAATGATAAAATATAAAAGAATAAAGTCGAATGATATCACTGCGACTTCTATAATTTAAAATAAAATATAAATATAAAATAATTAATATAAAAATAGAGAAAAGTTGTGAGAAAAAAAAATTTTAGTGCATAACTAAATTTGATACGAGTTCAAAATCAATTTTAATTTAAGTTATCATAAAAGATGACAATTGTAACGATAATACTATAGTTGTCATAAAGAGGAAGATTTTAATATTATTTAATGTAATTAATATTAATCAAATTAAATAGAATTTTACGTAATTTACTTTTATAACTTCAATGGTCAAAAGTCATTCATAAACCTAACTACTTTTTTACAACAAAATTGTGTGAACGATTTTACTTTTTAGGTACTTTTTTTATAAAAAAAAACTCAAATTTGTAAGTTTGAAATCTAATTGACTCACTTTAATAAAAAATAACAATATAATATTCTAAAAATATAGTATAAAACTTATTACACATCCATCCAACAAAATAAAAACAGTTAACAATTATGTTGATCCTCCTTCCAAGACATACTCCACAGTCAACTCATCACCATCTACTCACATCCATAAAATGATCATAACCAAGAATAACACACGAAAACATACAAGCAAATCACAAACAAAAAGGGTAAGCTAGCAAAACAACCATTTCATAATATATTTAAACATTCTAAACATTTCACTCATGATACATATCACACCAAACCAACCAAATACTTTATGCATGACAATACTTTGACTAGACTATCCGGATTAGTATGAATCAAACTATGACACTTTGTGTACTTGTTGTGGTCAAATAGTTGGCCCATCCAAAGCTACCACACAAGGTTAGTCCCTTAAACTAGGACCCTCCTATTGTTCTCACGACATGTCTCACTCATCTCTACTTAAGAATGGACAATCATTAGAATGTTAGGATAAACTCCAAGACTGAGCTTTTTATATTCATATTTACAACACATGACAACCATCCATAAGAAGTTTATCCTTGGAACTCTTTTCCACCACTTTCATTCAGACTTTGATAATCTCATAATACTTTACATCCAATATATGAAATTGATAATAAAATTGTTTAGGATCATAAAAGAACAATAAAAAACATAGATTATATATGTAGAAGTGAATTTGGTTTAGATTGGTCAAAATTTCACATATTGGTAGTAATAATAGATTATATTATAATCTAATCTATTACGGCAAGCCAAAATTCACGTAAAACAAAACAGGACAAAATTGTTTGTTTTAATCAATTATAATAGTAACATAATCGATTAGACTAAAGTGTTTGTTTTAATAAATTAAATTTCATAATCGATTAAGCTAAAGTGTTAGTTTTAATCGATTAAATTATAGCCATAATCGATTAAAATAAAAACTATTGTTTAATTAATTAGTACGACTTTGGACACTTTTTCCACAATTTTTATTGATCCCTAGAGCCTCAAAAACCCTGAGAAAACGTACTTTTAACTCAAATTGACCACTGCAAACCAACTTACTAGCTTAAACTATACCAAAATCAATATATATCTTGTAACACTCAAAATTCTACAACTAATAGCATTTTATATCATTTCAACAAATTAAATTATGATTATACGAAAAGAAAAATTCTTATACGGCTAAGGCTTTTTAATAAAATTAATAAAATGATAGCATAAATATTTGGATTTAATTTCAATGATTATTGATACAAAACATTTGTATTGTTAGCTTAAAAGATAATATTTAAAATATATTTTTAACATTAATTATCATAAAATGAAAGAATAATAAAATGTTTCCTCCTTGTAAATACTTCTATTTAGAACATTTTTAAGTATTTAATATAAACATTTTGGTACAAAATATAAAATATAATTGATCAGATTGTGAATCAAAACTCAACAAAAGTCCATACAATTTATTAAACTAAAATATATTTTTGACTTATATGAAATAACAATAAATGCTTATATTTTTTTTCTTAATATGAAATAATTAATTTTTATATACTACTTATGTGATAGCTGTTAATCATTCATTGATTATTTATGTATTAAACAAACAAATGTGATAATTACAGATGACAAAATGTTAACAAGTGATGTCTCCAGAGTTTGTTTAATTTTCAAATTTTTTATCTTATAATAAATATTAGAGAGTTATAATAATTATTCCAAATTAAAAAAAGGATAATTTTTTAAAGATAAAAACTCGTTTATTACATGAAAACTAAAAATACATTCAACTTATTTTAATAATTCACTATACTACATTAAATTAAATGTAGGTATAAAAAGTAAATATATAGCTCTGAACAGAGAGCCGCGTGTTACAGATATAATGCTAAGGTAAGTCTGACACTCAAGAAGAGAGATACAGGATCACGAGATTTATGAGGTTGTGTTTTTTATCTTTTAAACACTTTTATAATTATATTTTGTATAAAAAAAATTGTAATTTTTTTTTGTTAAATATGTTTTTAGTTCATAAATTATTAAGTGAATTTATTTTTAGTCCTTTTTTCAAAGTAAGGTACATTTTAGTCCTCTTCCGTAACGAAAGCTTAATTTTGATCTTCCAAAACCAGCAACGTTAAAAAAAAAAACTGACATGCTTAACGTCTACTCACGTGTTGACATATTTTCTTTCTATCGTTTACACGTTGAATTTTTTCAATATAAAAGTCAGCTTCTTCTTGACGTTAGTTGCCTTTCTTTTTCCCTGAGCAAAACACCCTCTTCTTTCTCTGTGAGACCAGCAGAACTTACCGAGCCAGCACCCATTGAACCAGCACCCCCCTCTGATCGGCCAAAGGCGTCTCCGGCAACGCCGCTTGTCGACAGACTCATCACCAGCGACTGCGAAAGTCCTTCTTTTATGTCTTCTTCTTGTGCGCGAGAGAGAAACACCCTCACTCAACGGGATGCATTCTCCCGGCCACCGACGAGGCCAGCTGCCGCCGGTGCCTCCGCGACAATCTTGGCCATAATCGACACCGTAGAATACTTGGAAGTGAACACTGTGATCGTCTTCTGCTTGGTCTCGAACAGGTCGGAGAGATCAAAGCCCAATGACATAGAGGGGATGAACCAAATAGGCCGGAGAGATCACAGGTTTTTCTTCGATTTACGTGTTTTATTGATTGGCAGTTTTCTTTGTGATTTTGAGTTTTCATGGCGTTTGGCAAGCCTCTGTTCCTGGCGGCGATGTTGTGCGACCACTGAATTCAGTAGCGCGGAATGTGGCGGAAGAGTTTCTCGTTTTGCCAATGTCTACGGTGGTTCCTGGCGCGATGCCAATGTTCTGTCCTACGTCTGTCTCTAATGCTGGCTTGGTTGGAATGGAGTATGGGAGTGTGACTTCAAGAGGTGGTGCTGCTGCTGCGACGTTGTGTGTGTGGCATGTTATGCCAATTCATAATCATAATCCCTCTGTGAATCCTGCTGTTGGGTTTGTTCATGCTCCTAATTTTACCAATAGGGTTGGTGTTGTCGGTGGCAATGCTGTTAATGTTTCGAGTAGTTTTGTGGCTGCTACTCATGGGTTTCTTATGAATTTGAGGGGTAACTAGGTTGCATCGATAATGGCCCGAATAATATTAATTGTGAGTTTTAATGATTTGGCCCGGATAACATCATGTGGTTATCAAATATCAACTCCCTGATGAGGATCTGGATGCATTGGTTTCAGTTTCCTGCCCTATGTTGATGAAGCTTGGGAACCTTGGAATTGTCTAGACTTTCTAGCCCCCTTGATGAAGCTCCTTATCCTAGCCCCTCTCTTGATGACAACTACCAAAATACATCTAATAACCTGTTTGATGTTCGACCATTTAGAACCATTAGAAAGGACGACTTGCGATCATGGTGGAGGTGTTCGAGGTGGCGTCGGAGGTGACTGTAGTAGAGTCGGAGAGAGAAGAAGGGAGAGGATCGGGGAAAGATTAACAGTTTCAGAAAAAAAATTACATGTCACACCACTGTTAGGCACGTCAGCTTTTTTTTTTAACGCTGTTGGTTTTGAAAGACCAAAATTAAGTTTTTCTTAAGGAAGACTAAAATGTACCTTACTTTAAAAGATGGACTAAAAACAAATTCACTTATTTAGAGATTAAAAACATATTTAACCTTTTTATATAAAAAGTATTTTTATTACCTTTGATAATGACTTTCTTTTATTACTATGATAATTTTTATTATTATCAGTGTAAAATGTACGTTGAAATAGATATATTTTTTAAAAGTTACTGACAGAAGTAAACGATGCAAGCTATATGTAGTAAAAATTTAGAAAATGACTTTAAGAATTAAAAACTATCATAAACTAATGGGTAATTTTTGAAAACTAAAATATTCTATAATTTAATTTCTTTTTAAAATAAGGCATAGAAAAAAAATCTTAGATAGTCATGTGAACAGATTGGTATTTGTTTTGTTTTGATCTATAAATTGATTTTGTATTTTGTTTTGGTAGGTTGTTCTGAAGTTTGTGTTTCAACCATGTCAACGTCGGTTAGGGGGTTTTGGAGACATGCCCGTGTAAATAAATTCAAATCACTCAGGGCCCATCATTTTGGACCCTTTCAGAAAAACTTGTCTCCTTACCCTCCAAAAATTTACTGGTTTTTGCTATATACACTCCTCAACTTACATATATACCCTTTTCTTTCTCTACTTCAAATACTTTTCTCCCTATTCTCCTTCTTCCCTCTCTATCCTATTTTGTACCTCTTCTACTTGCACTACCTCGCAACTCTATCTTATTAAATAACAGATAACAATTATATTATAATAAATATTTTATTTATAGGTGGCATAGTAATAAATTGACCTGATTGTTATAATGTTAAAAATAATAATTAACATATTAGTTATTGCTTTATTTTCATGGTCATGTATTGATAAGAAAAATAATGTCAGCAACAATTTTATTTCTTGTCCTTTTTGTCGAAACATTTATCATTTTGGACGCCTTATTTTAATGTGGTATTCTGTACCTATCCAAACCAAAAATGCAGGTATCTTTTGTTAGGTTGAATTAAAAAGCACATGAAAATTTTGAAATAGCATTTTATTCCACGATTCTGAAGGTACTTTTCAAAATTGCTTCAAAATGACTAAAGCAATTATATATCAATCTTAGCTATTCGTGTATGAAATGAATAATGTCATCAAAAAAATTTATAAATTAAAAATATAATTTAAACAAGTTCATCAATAAACCTCCATTTTCTCTACGAGGAAAAAAATACACAAAACGCAAATTATTCTCCAGTATAACAAATTGTCATTATAAAGACAGGTAAAGGAAGAACTTAAATTCAATCCTATACATAAAATCTATAGTAAATGGGGAGAGACAAATACAAGGAACCTAACAGATGTTAGAAGGACAAGGACTTCATTTTAAATTTAATTATAACAAGTATGAATATTGTCATTTCTTATAATATTGATTGCATTACCTTTTTCATTGTGTAGCTCATATTCTTTTTCTTCTATATCGAATATTTCTAAGAAAATTAATTATGAATTTGTCCAAACCAAATAATACATACCTTATTTGGTCCTATTATTTCCCCCTTTCGTCTAACGTAAAAAAAGTCCTATGGTGAAAGAAAAAGAGAGACATGGGTTGGATTATCATATTACATTTTCTCCAACAATTGAAGAAAACTAACATGATTCACAAGGATATTGATTTGTTTTTTAAAATATTAAATTTAAATGAAAATTATGCTGCATCTGGAACTTATTTTTTCGATTTGAAAGTTCAAAGGACTCGCATAGAACAGAGTTCATACATATCATACTTGATTAAAATCAATTCAACACTATTTATTTACTAGTGTAGAAAGTGAGGTAAATAACTACCGAAGAGAACAAAGAAAATATGAAGTAGCAGATGAACCAATGACTTAGCCCATGGCATATTTTTGAGTCCATGACCGGGCAGTGGCCTCATACTTGGGTCTATCAGTTTTGTACATATGAGCAATCTCGGGCACCAGTGGATCATCTGGGTTGGGATCTGTCAGCAGAGAGCATATAGACAAAAGGACCTACAAAATTTTGACATTTTTTAGTATATCACTGGCAACAAAATTAATAAATAAAAAGAAATTATCAGATAGATTACCTTGGATATTGTGAGGGCAGGGCTCCATTGCTCTTTGAGAATGTCTAGGCAGATACTACCATTACTGTTGATATTAGGATGGAAAACCTTTGTTCGGAATGAAACCTTAACCAACAGATAATGAATACGTATTAAAAAACTTGCATTTGCAAGTGATTATGTCTAAAATCCTTGAATTTCTCTACTCACCACTAGCCATTTCTTTAACTGAATGATTTAAAAATATAAAAAAAATTAAACAAGAGTCCACAACCAATGATCTGATGAATAAATCAGATACATTTTCTTTATCGGCAAATCAGATACATTATCACACTGCAAGTCCACAACAAATAGTTTCAATCCACTACAATTGATAATGCATTACCCTAAACTTAAATTGAAATTCAGTAATTTACAACACTTCAATAAAAAATCTAATGAGATTAAAACTCTTGATACAAAAAAAATTCATAGTTAGCACAAGAAAAAGCAGTCCCAGTGCATCCATAGATATAAACATATGCATAACAGAATTGTGAATAGAGTAGTAGAGATTTGATTTACCTTGGGTGGTTTGAAAGGATAATCAGGAGGGAAGTGAATTGTCACAATAAATACACCTCCAGCAAATGGGCTATCTGCAGGGCCCATAATTGTAGCTTGCCAATGGAACATGTCATCAGCTACTGGACCTGAATATAAAAGTTCAATTATTCAGACATTGACGGACAAAGAACAGTCCAAAAGTTCTGACAGGTTTTAAGCAAACGAGAATAATTGGGGTCCTATCTTAGTTCCTTACTACCATACCATGGCATTATTTTATTTATTTACCCACAAAAACAATTGATGCATAACCAGGGATGAAGTCTTCAAAATTTTCTATTTTACTAGCAGAATTAGCAGAAGAGTCACACTGTCGGCTATATTCTATAGACTTTGATGAATGATTGTGTGAACTAGCAACACAAAAAAACAAAACCCCTAAAAGTGCATAGTCTTAGGCATGTACAAAATAGAGTAATCATAAAAAAAGCCGTCAAGCAATACTATAAAAATAAATAAAGAACGTAACAAAGTTCATCAAAGAGCAATATCGACCAACAATTGTTCAAGGTTTTAAATTGATGTCACAAGGATAGTTTTTTCATGCTCTTGGATATTCACGGAAGTAGCAGACATATATGGCCAATTTGGTCACAATTGTGGGCTTACACCCAAAATATCTAACACGAATAATCAACCATCACATTGAAAATTAGTATAGACAAATTGTGGATTGTTATGGACATTACTGTCGGAAATGCAGCCACAATTACTGCGGCAGACACCAAAAACCTTAACTTTGCGACTGAAATTGCAGCCACGGACCTTTTTTAAAATGGTGCATCCATTCCATAGTAACAGTCTATACCATACTACCAAAAAGCAGTCCGCAAAAAATGTAATTTCTATCCCAATTTAAAATTTTTTGAAACCACCGAAAATTGCTAATCAAAACTGAAACAACAACTAGAACCATAACTTAGAAAACCTTAGTCTATACACTTGGCCAAAATCATATTTTTTCAACGAAACTAAGTAGCGGAAAAGAGCAGAGAAACATACCAGCACTGCAGGATGCAGGGGGATCTTTCTGCAGGTCCTTCAATTCCTTGTTGATTCGTTTGGTGGCCATCTGATCAACGCTGTCACATTAAAGATTGCATTTATTTATACATAAGCACACACATATATATTCACTTGGAATATCTTCACTATTATTTATCACAGTTAGACAATATATTAGGAGGAAAAAATCCGATGAGAATGAAATATTAAAATAGAAACTGATGATGGGATGTGAGTAATTTTGAATAAAAAGCAAAATATGGAAGGAGAGAAGTGAGAGTTGGAAATGGAAAAGAGAAAATTTGACGGACCTTGAGTTGTGCTAGGGTTTGGGGTTTGAGTGTTGGAATTGAAAATAAAAGAAGAGAGAATTTGAAAGGGTAGAAATTTAGAGCTGAAAAACCGAGCTCTGTGGCCTTCCCTTCTTGCCACGCACAGGGTTACCTGGCACTCCCCCGTACCAATGCACAACTTTTCATTCTTTTTTTTTTGTACTATATAACAAAATATTATTTAATCCTTTTACATTTAGTACTTAATATACCTTTAAAATAAACATCAAACTAAAATTATTTTAATCATTTATTTATGCTTAACTGATTATAATTAAAATGATTTTTATTTTGATAATTTTTGTGAAATTAGTTTTAAGATAATTAATTTTATTGAATGCAGAACCAAATATTTTAAGTAAGAGAAGAATAAAAAATGTGTTTTTAAAATTTTAAAACTATTCTGTTTTAATTTAGAGAATTAAAACTATTCTGTTTTAATTGAGAGAATTAAAACAAACAATTTTCAAATGATGAAACGGTAAGGTATTTCATGCTTTGATTTAGTATCACTCGATAGTGCACATTTAATCCATAACATTAATTGAAGCATGCTGAGGAAGTAGTAAAATGTGTTGGGCCAGTGTAAATCTATTTTGATTATTTCTCTTGAGTATGTCAATTTAACGGACCAAAATGTTAACTGATCCAGCCCATTTGGTCACTGCACCACGTTGAAGACTCCAAGCCCCCTTTTATTCATACTCCAGCTTCCAAAAGCAACCTTCCAAAACAGCTTCTGACGCACCACAATGCCTTAAAAAAAAAAACAGCAGCATTTTTAATGAACCAAACACTTCAGAAAGGATGTTCCAGCTGCATCCCAGCAGACCTTGCACCAAATTCACGCTTAAACCCAAACTGATTCTCGCATCACATTACAGCCCCTTATCCCTTTTCATGCTTAATTAAAACTTATATAGCAATGCTCTTGTTAATAACCGGAACAAGCCAAATTCCATACTCAAAACAGCACTTTAAACCACAAAATATTCTAACCAAACTTCCGCTGCACCATGTCTATTTCCAGACTTATCACTCTAGCAACTTCAATGCACTAAAACTAATTCCATGTGCCAACTTCCACAATCTTCCCATAGACTACCAACCAAACGATATCACTGCAATATCAACTTCTCAAAATTAAAAAAAAAAGTTCCAAATTGAATTTTAAAAAATTCTATTTAAAAGATTCTAAAATGAACTACAAAAATATTTAGAGATTTTTATTTATAAGACGTTTCTAGATAAGTTTAAAATTATAGAAATATTTTAGCAATATCTAAAAAATGAATTATAGTTCTTAGATTAATGTTGTGGTACCAAGATCCTAACCATTAATTGAAGATGTGCCACTAATATAAATAGGGGATGATTGTATACTTTGTAAAATGGCAAAAGAAATTAGAAACATTCAATATAACAAGCTTTTCCTTTTCTCAAAATCTTTCAACCTCTCCCAAATTTTAAACACTTCCTTCAAACCTCTAAAATTTCCTTTCAACAAAGTGATATCAAGAGCCATAAGATCATTATAGAAATGGAAAATATCGGAGTTCCCTTTCAAGTCCCGATGCTCACCAAGAGCAACTACAAAAATTGGAGTTTAAGGATGATAACTCTCTTTGTTGCACATGATGTATGGGAGGTAGTCGAGAAGGGCCACACAAAGCCAAAGAATGTAGACAATTTTTCTCAAGCTCAAAAAAGGAGTTTGAGTGACTCAAGGAAGAGAGATACGGAAGCTCTTTGTCTAATCTATCAAGGATTAGACGAAGATACTTTTGAGAAGATTTTCAAAGTCAAATCAACCAAGGAAGCATGTGGAAGCTTAAGATCTCTTACAAGGGAGCAGATAAAGTAAAAAAAGTATGTCTTCAAACTTTGAGAGCAGAGTTTGAAGCTTTACATATGAAGGGAGGTGAACTAGTCTTTGATTACTTTTCAAGATTTTTAAGGGTTATTAATCAACTAAAAAGAAATGGTGAGAAGTTAGATGATGTAAGAATTATGGAGAAAATTCTTAGATCATTAGATTCAAAGTTCGAACATATTGTCACCATTACTGAAGAAACCAAAGACTTGGAGGTCATGTCAATAGAGTAACTTCTTGGTTCGTTGCAAGCTTATGAAGAAAAGAAAAAGAAGAAGGAAGAGATCGTGGAGCAAGTCCTTAAGGCTCATGTTGCTTCAAGAAAAGGAGAAAACACACACAACCAATCAAGACGAAGTTATAGTCAAGAACAAGGACGAGGGCGTGCATATGGACATGGACAAGGATGAAAGCCTAACAACAATAACCAAAGAGGAGAAAGCTCTAACAGAGGTTGTGGTGAGAAGAAATCTAAATTCAAGGTATGACAAATTTGGACATTATGCTTCTGAATGTAAAACCCTTAACAAAAATAAAGTCAAAGAGAAAGTCAATTATGTTGAAGAAAGGTGTCAAGAATACCTTGTTACTGGCTTACAAGAGCCAAGATAAAGGCAAGGATAATCAGTGGTATCTTGATAGTGGAGCAAGTAACCATATGGGTGGAAAAAGAAACATGTTTGTGGAGCTTGATGAAACATGACTTTTGGAGATGAATCAAAGGTGGCAGGAAAGGAAAATGTAATGTCCTTATCCGACTAAAGAATGGAGAACATAAATTTGTTTCCCATGTGTATTATGTGCCAAGCATGAAGAGCAACATCTTGAGCTTATGACAACTCTTAGACCTTGTTCTTTTGAGTGGATTTGAGGGAATGGATTTGAGGGGATTTGAGAAGATTTGAAGATAATTTTTTTTGTCGGTTTTTGAGTGAATTTGGAAGTAAATGAGAGTGAATTTGAAAATAAAATTTGTGAGAATTAGTATAGAATTGTATTGACGTGACAAATTAAAAAAAATTATTTTCAAATTCACTCTCATTTACCTCCAAATTCGCTCAAAAAAACGACAAAAAAAATTATCTTTAAATCCTCTCAAATGCCCTTAAATCCACTCAAAAGAACAAGCCCTTAGAGAAAGGTTATGATATTCAACTTAAGAATAATAACCTTTCTATAAGAGATAATAAAAGTAAATTCATTGCAAAGGTGCCAACGACAAGAAATAAAATGTTTGTGCTCAACATTCAAAGTGATGACCCATAATGTCTAAAGATGTGCTACAAAGACCAATCATGGCTTTGGCATCTTCGATTTGGCCATCTTAATTTTAAAGGATTAGAGTTGCTCCCCAAGAAGGCAATGATGAAAGGGTTGCTTTGTATTACTCACTCCAACTAAGTTTGTGAAGAATGTCTACTTGGAAAACAATTTCGATTGAGTTTTCCAAATGAGTCAGACTCAAGAGCTCAAAAGCCTTTAAACCTTATACATGCATATGTGTGCGACCCAATCAAGCCAAGATCACTCAACAAAATAGTTATTTCCTTCTCTTCATTGATGATTTTTCAAGAAAAACATGAGTATATTTCTTAAATGAAAATTCATAAATATTCAAGAACTTCAAGAAGTTTAAAGCCCATGTTGAGAAGGAAAGTGACCTTGTGATCAAAGCTTTGAGATCTGATTGTGGAGGAGAGTTCACATCAAAAGAGTTTCAAAAGTATTGTGAAGAAAATGAAATTAGACGACAATTGGTAGTGCCAAGATCCCCTCAACAAAATGGAGTAGTGAAAAGGAAATAGAACAATCCTGGAAATGACAAAGAGCATGCTTAAAAGAAGGAGGCTTCCAAAGGAGTTTTAGGTTAAAGTCGTAGCATGTGCAATTTATTTAATCAACCCCTCTCCAACAAGAAACGTTAGTGAAAAAACACCACTAGAAGCATAAAGGGGAGGAAAGCCATGTATTTCTCATCTTAGAGTGTTTGGAAGCATAACTCATGTCCATGTACTAGATGAGAAACGAAGTAAGCTTGATGATAAAAGTGGAAAATTACATCTTTATTGGTTACGAAGCCAACTCTAACAGGTACAAGATTTACCATCTTGATACAAGAAAAACAATCATCAGTCGAAATGTAAAGATGGAGAATGGAATTGGACGACAAACTGTGGGGACCATACCTTCTTCTTGTATGTTGAAGAAGATGACATGGAACAACTACAACAACTGGAAGAGACACCTACTACTCCATCTACTTCACCAAATATAATCCCTCAAGAATATGAGAATTTAAGTTAAAAAACTCCACATTTTTTAAGTTTCCACGCATTAAGTTTAGTGCTTTTTATAACAATTGATCATATATATATATATATATATATATATGGGATTTGCTAACGCGCGTACGCTTGTTTTTCAGTTGGTACATTTTAGCAATGTGTACCGAGTTTTAGTAGATAAAAATAACCTGATATAATGGATTATAAGTTTTAAGGTTAAGGGTATTTTAATAATTTTCATTCTCAAAACCAAAAAAAAAGAGAAACCCCCAAACCCTTACTCACATCTCTCATTTCTCTCAACCCTTTCTCTTTCATCTCTCTCACTCTAACCTTTTAAATTAAGTCACGGTAGGGATGGCAGAAAAAAGGTTGAACTGAGAGAGATGAAAGAGAAATAGTTAAGAGGAATGAGAGAGGTAAGTAACGGTTTGATGTTTTTTTTTATCAAAATTATTAAAATACCCTTAACCTTAAAACTTATAATTCATGATATATAAGAGTATTTTTATTTACTAAAACCCGATACACATTGTTAAAATGTACCAACTGAAAAACAGGTGTACGCATATTAACAAAACCCTGTATAAGTCTGTCCATGAGCACAACTAACATAAAATAGTCTTTTTACATCATGCAATTAACTAATGTAAAATGAATATTTTTTTACATTATATTTACATAGAATATGCAAGTGACATAATATATAATCCAAATAACTATAATATAAAAAAAAAACATTTTACACTAGTAATGGTGAAAGTGTACGAATGGTAGAAGGTCTCATGATGTTTGAATCATGGTGGCTAAAATGGCAATGAAAAACCAAAAAGAATAATTTTGTTAAAACTGAATAAGAATTATACGCAACATCAATTCTATCAAAACCGAAGTGATAAATAGCGAATCAATTACATGAAGTTAAGGCCGGGAAAAATTAATTTAACTTAGAAAATGTGTTGAAATAAAATGTAGTTTATTTGTATATTAGTTTCAAACGAATTTAATTAAACTATTCTTTTCTAATAAATTAAATTGAATTTTTTGTAATTTTTAAAAAATAATTAATTAAGTAGATAGGAAATATTTATTTTAAAAAAACTAAATTTGACCAAATTTAAGTTACGAGTAAATCAAAATTGTCCAAATTTCAGTTGGAATAAACTCTATCAAATTCAACCAGATATCAATCAAAGCCTACTAAGTCAAATTCAATCAATTCGAATTCGACCAAATTTTAGTCGAGGTTAATTCAGTCAAATTGAACTTAATTTCAAATGAGTTCGATGCAGCTCAATTAAACCAAATTTCTTCCCGAACTAACATGATCAAATTCGATTCAATTTTTGCTGAGATAGACTCAGTTGAATTATGCCAAACTTCAGCAAATGTCTTTACTCGTGACTGACGTGGCCAAATATTTCAAAATTTTGAATAGGGTCGACTTGACCAAATTCAACCATATTTCGGTCTAGACCTAATCGTTTGAATTTGGCCAAATTTTGGTCATGGTCTACTTTATTGAATTTTATCTGAGGCCAATTTGGCTGAATTTCAATCATGCCCAACTCAGTCGAATGGGTCAAATTTTTGTCGGTATTGACTCAATCAAATTTGGCCAAATTTTGGCCAAAGTTGACTCAATCAAATTCCGCCAAACTCTGGCCATAATCGACTTGGCCAAATTTCGTTGAATTTTAGTTATGGTTAACTCGACAAAAAGTTCAAATTTTGGTTAAAATTGACTTGGTCGAATTTGACCAAATTTTATCATGAGGTTACTCGGTCAAATTCTACTCGCCCAAATTTAAATTAATATTGACTCAATCGAATTTCATTTCGGTCGATAGATCAAATTTTTCTAATGTTTGAATGAAGAGTACGCCAGTGTGAACGAAGTAGTTTTAGTGATCGATTAATTGAACTGCAACGTTAAATTTTCAGTCTTTTAAAATTAAAAGTGGTTCAATTCCGTTTTTTTTATAAATAGTTTAGTTTTTTTATAATATGATACACTTATTCGATATTTTAGTTTATTTTTTCCAACCTACAAAAAGAATGATATAAGTGTCGTTAATACCAAGTTGATTCCTATTACCAGTAATAATATGTATGTCAATTAATTTACAAAATTTCAAAAATAAATTTTTTTATCTACTAATTCACTCCACTATAACTAATATGATAGGACATGTCATCAATATTTCTGATTTAAATTCTAGTGGTTGAAGTAAATTTTATCGTTATATATTAGAATAAAGTATCCCCTCTATTTACTATAATTACATTTTATTTATTTACCATTCTCAACCACGTTTACTTTTTTCGCACACAAGATTTCATGATTTGATTAAGTTATCCGGACATAATTTCACTCGTAGAAAGATTTTGTGAAGTTTAATTCTATGCATGCTGAATAAATTATTACAAGTTATAATTGGTAAAGGTTAAAAGGAAAAATAATAAATGTGCCTGAGTGAAATGAATGAAGTATATATATAATAATAAGTTGAACAAACCAATCATTCACTTGTAGAAGAATGTTTAAAGCCTAATAAGGAACAGTTGTTAGCAACTAAGCATATTTCATATTCCTCTTGTTATTTGGTTATATATATTTTTATATTTTATTTCTTGTGAAGTGATGCAGCATGACCTAAATCTATGTGAGGAACAAGAAAATTTGAGAATGCAACTATTTGTTTAAACATTAATGTAACGGAAATTCCACGCAACTCATCTTCCAAATGATTGAACACCAAGAGTCGGCAAATCTTTTCTGAGTCTACAGCAGTTCCCACAACAAACAAAATTTGATGAGAAAAACAGCTGCACTTTACAAGGTCCTTTTCTGCACCCTCGAAAGCTTCGTTAACCAGCTGTGTTTGCATCCAACACTTACAGTTCCTATGTTACTGTGAGCATTCTTAAAACAGCCTCTTCCATTCCCTCTTTCTACTCAACAATGAAGGAATCGGACACTGAAGGTGGAGGTGCCCTAGGGCAAGCATCGGTTCTTGCACCTCCAAATGGGAACAGCACAGAGACTAGGTCCAATTATAGTTATACCAATGAAGAAGTTATAGGAGATGAGGCATCAAAGCTTGAGGTTTGGGGATGGTATCTGTATGAGTTCTGCTCTTACTTTGTTCAAACTGTTCTGATCCCTGTGGTTTTTCCTCTCCTTATCAGTCAGTTACAGCACCTTCCAATGGACCCTGTTCAGGACTGGTTCAAGAACCACCAAGGTGTGGTCTGTTCAGAAAAGGAAATTAACCTGTAAGTACACTCATTCTTTAATTTTGAAGTTTTCTTCCAAAATCATATTACGTCGCTGAAGCAATGCACGATGATCAATCTGACTTGTTTTTGATGAAGTTTTTGTTAAGAGTTCTCTTTATAAATCACTTTTTACATTTTGGCATGATAGGAAAGTAGAAAAATGATTGATGATGAGTTTGAAATTTTGTAAAAAGGGTTTTGTTTCTTTGAAAATGGACATGGTGATGAAGAAAGCACAGGTTCTCATCACAGTCCTCTTTGGTTGTTGGTGCGTGTTGATGAATAATAATGGTGTCTGCTTTCACACTTCAACGTTTTTTCTACTCAATAACAGTTACGAGGATTCCACTCCACTTAGGTTACACTCTTCCTATATTATTAAACGTGGATGCTCCTTAAATTTTCTACCAACGAAGAGGAAAAAAAAAGTTAGCAAATGATATTTGAGACACATAAAATTTTTATATTTATATGATACTATTTATTTTTAAATATAAAAAATTATTTCTTTATCATCATTTTATTCTTATACTATATATTATATATTAAATAAATATAAATGTGTCAGTATACTACTAATATAATATTATTAGTAAGGACAGTCTCACGAGAAATATTAGTAAAAAAAAATCCATTGTTAGTATTTATTTGAAATCGACGAATAATAATAATTTTTAAAATAAAAATCGAATGTAAAATATTTTTTTTAAATCAGTTAAAGTAGTGAGGTTAAGTTAATAAAATATTAAGTATACTAAAGAAAGTTCAGCATATTTAAAAAAAAGTTTAAGTAAATATATTTTCGATAATGTCATAATTTGAATATTTAAATGTATTTATTTAGTGTTTTACTCCTTAGATTGTTATATTTCGTTTATTTTATTTTAAAATAGGATAATTCAATTATAAAAATTATTACCCAATTAAGTCCGTGTGGTGCATTTTGTGTATAGTTTTTCAATTGAAACATTTAAATGTGTTCTAAGTTCTTACATAGAAGAACTTTGAACTTATATAATAACATAATTATTTTTCTTTATTTTAAATGGAATAAATTCTAATTAAATGTATAACCTGTATATTTATTATTATTATTAATATTATTGTTATTAAAAATTTGAGTTTTATATTTGAAATATTGAAATGGTAATATTTATGATGTTCTTTTTATCATAATTAATTATGTTGAAAGTTTTCAACAAATTAATACTTTGACGTGTTTAGTGTATCCATTCGCATTATTATTGGTGACTACATTATTTTGTTTAGTCCAAGACAAACTGAAAAATAAAAAAATGTTAAATAATACTAAAGTCGTCATCATATATATATATATATATATATATATATATATATATATATATATATATATATATATATATGTATGTATGTATGTAAATAAAATATTTCAAATTTACGGAAATAAAACAACAAAAATAATGTGAGTATAATTTAGTTATTTTATAGAACTATTGTTAAAACTTAACAAAAAATTCTCACAAAACATGAATATGCTGAAAATAACTTATGAGATTAAATTTTTTTCTATCTCCTTATTCATGTCAATTTTTAGGAGATTAACATGTATAATAAAAAGGCAATGGTGATAACTACATTCATGGTTTTATGATGAAAGAATAAAAAATACTATTTTAAAGGAGTGTAATTGTGTCAAAGTATATATTTTTTATAATAAAATACCATAAAGACCATGTCTACATTTCCATTCCAATTTTACTTTACTTATACTGAACTTGTATAAAAATTTACCAACTTCCATATTTTGATCAAATCATATTACACTAATTATTACTTTATCTTGTTTTTCTTTTTTTCCGAAAATGTCAAATATATAAAATTCGAGATGCATGCATCATGCATGTACATGTTTAACCTAATCAGAAAGAATTTCATTAGAACTAAATGTTTGCATGAATGGCTGCAGGTACAGCACACTAACAAAACGCACTATAACATTGAATGGTTCAACCTTCTCCTCTTTGGAGTGGACAGCAATTGCATGGGGTGGAGGTCTTGCTCTAGCCGCTCCAATTCTGGCCTTAATTTTCCTCTACATCAATGGTTCCTTCCAAACATTCATCACAGCTGCAGCCACAGGCATTGGAGTCCTCTTTTGCCTCCCTGTGGGTCTTTTCAAAACCACTAAGATCTTCGTTCTCTACATTGCAATGATTGTTGTTGCAATCACAGTCTCAACTGCAACACACACTCACCACTTAGCCCTCATGGTTCCTAAGGTTTCAAGACCATCACCATTAAAGAGACTAACCATATTTTTCACAAAACAAGGACTCCCTAGTTGGATCTCTCTCTTTGCCACTGTTGTTGGCTGTTTAGGTGCATGCATTGTCTCATCCTTCACTTACCACATGCTTAGGGAACCCATTGACCGTGAGTTTATCAGTCTGTGGATTGTGACAATATTTTGTGGCTTGTTATGGCTAGTGGGGATGTTGCATGTCTTCACAGCAGAAAACAGAACCAGTTATGTGCCAAATATTTTTCCCTCAAAGCTTCAACTTTTTACAATATTCAAACACCCACATGCAATTGGATGCTTGGTTTCTGTTTTACTCTCCTCGTTTACCACAATGGGCGTTTTCACTGGTGGGGTGCTGTTCATAGTGGGCCAACTCTGCATTGTGCCAGTGCACTTGCTTTATTTTTGGTTAACCTATTTCCTCTTCCCTCTGTTTTCCCTACCACTACTATTCAAACCACTGCAGCACCTACTCAAGGCCAATTCTGCCAAAATGAAGATCACGGGGTTACTCTTGTCGCTTATAAGTTCTGGGTTTGGGTTCTACTTTTGGGAGAGTCACTGGAAATGGGGGCACTTACTGGTGTTTGGGGCCATTCAGGGCACATCAAGTGGGCTGTTGCACACTTTTGGAAGGGTATTGATGTTGGAAACTGCTCCATGTGGTGAAGAGGGTGGCTTTTCTTTTTGGTATGGTTGGGTGAGAGGTGTTGGCTTGTTTGGGGGTTTCGTAGTGGGTTCAGTGGCGCAGGGGAGTGTGAGAACTTCCTTTGGGGTTGCGTTTTGCAGTGCCCTTGTCGGCATTGTGGTTCTGCTTTTTGGAAATGTGAGCGACTTTGGTGCTGCTAAAGAGGTTGGTGAGAGGGCATTGGATTCCAAGGAATCTATCAGCGTTTGAGAGTGTGTTGTGTAATAAACCAATGTTTTTGTCGCATTGTACATTTGATCTGCCTTCACTTTTTGTTTGCTCTCTTGCAATTGCATGCAAAAAGGTCGAGTAATAGGATTGATTTGGAGATTGGTTTTGGGTTCTCTAAATGTGTTAAAGATATTGGACCGTTCGTAAAGTCTTCAAAACTTTCTTGAACCATTCAAATTGTTCATCCTCTGTTTTGTTGTTAGTTATTTGCTTAACCATATTTTATCATAAATTTTACAATTTAACATAAAGATAAAAAGAGAGAAATGTATTGCATAAACATATCATAATCACAACTTCTTGATATAAGGGAAACATAGACATAAAAATAAAAATGATTTTATTATTTTCATTCATGACAATTACATTTACCTTACCTCTATTTGTAATAATCTAATCTTCTAACAAAGGAAAGAAATAATGCACTAAAAAGTAATTTAGAATATTATACACTTATTTTTTTCTAAATAGGAATATTTTATAGATATTTTCTCTAATTAAAAAGATTTTATAGATATTTCCTTTAATTACAATACTCTTACTCAAGTTACTAAATGAATATCAATCACTCCCAATTTATTTACTATTTGAAATTTTGTAGGAACATGAGTTGTAATCACAAAATCTCTGTCTAGATTATCTTTGATCAAATGTTTGTTAATTTCAATGTGTTTATTCCTGTCATGTTGTACTAAATTATGGGTTATTCTTAGGGTAGACTTATTGTCACAGTGTAGCTACACAGGGTTATCCACATTGACTTTAAGGTCATCCAAAATGATTTTCATCCAGAGTCTTTCACATATTTCTTGAGCAAGAGCTCAAAAATTAAGCTTTTGCACTAGAATGGGATACTCTATCTTGCTTTTTATTTCTCTACGTTACTAGACTATCTCCAAGAAACACACAATACCCAGAAGTAGATTTTTTATCAGTAGTAGAACCCACATAGTTAGCATTAGTCATATTTTCATAGTCAATGTGTCATCCCTTTGAATAATAACCATTTTCGTGAACTTGACTTCAAGTCTCTCTTGGATCATGTATAAATTGACTCACTACACTAACTGAATAAGTAATGTATGGTCTTGTGTGTGATAGATAAATTAATTTTCCTACCAATATTTGATATTGGGCCTTCTCTACAGGAGCATTTTCCTTACTTTCAAGAGGTTTTACATCCCAGCTTTCTTGTTTCTTTGAGAAGATCAAGTATATATTTTCTTTAGGAGATGAAAATTTTGTTCTTGGAGTAAGCAACCTCTATTCCAAGAAAATATTTGAATTTTTCTAGGTCTTGCATTACAAATTGGGCTACCAATTTTTCTTTTAACGCCGATTTTTTTTGTTTCATCATCTTCTACAATAATCATATCATCCACATAGACAAACAATAGAGTGATTTTACCGGTAGAAGAGTGCTTCATGAATAGAGTATGATCTCCTTGGCTTTGTCTTTATCCCAAGGAAACCATTACTTTTGTAAATCTTTCAAACCATGCTATAGGGGATTCCTTAAGACCATATAATTCTTTCTTTAGGAGACATACCTTGTTTCTTTTCATTTTTCACTTCGAAACCTAGGGGAATCTCCATGTACACTTCCTCTTCTAGATTTCCATGAAGAAATGCATTTTTCACATTCAGTTGGTGTAAGTCCCATCCAAAATCTGCAACCAAAGTGAAAACAGCTAGAACTGTATTCATCTCTGCCATTGGGGGCAAATGTCTCCTCATACTCAATCCCATAGGTTTGGGTATATCATTTTGCCACCAATCTAGCTTTATATCTTTCTATTATCTCATTTGCCTTATGTTTCACTATGAATATCCATCTACACCCTACTGCCTTCTTGTCTCTTGTATTTATCAACAATCTCCAAAGTTTAATTTATTTCTAATGTATTCATCTCTTCTTTCATGGTTGTATTCCAATGTTCAAGTTTCATGGTCTCTTAGATTGTGGTAGGAATTTATGTGGCATAAATGGCAGCAATAAAGCTTTTATGCTTACTAGAGAGATTGTTAGTGCAAACATATTGAAAATAGAATATTTAGCACATGACCTTCTTTCCTTTCTCAATGGGCAAATAATCCCATATTTCTTTGGCAGAAGAAAGAAACATATAATTTTTTACTTATCTTAGGAATCATGGACTACCACGTTTAAGTCATAATTAGTGAATCTTCATTGTCCCAAATTGGAAAATAAGTGTTGTCTGGTTCTGGTCCTCCTCCATTTATATGATCTAGTCTTGAACGTCCCTTGAGAATCCTTCCAATGTATTGCCTCCATTGTAAGAAATTCTGACCATCCAACCGATAGACACCCACCATATTTGATAGATCCTTAGGACCCAAAAGAATAATTTTACTTCAGACATATATAACGTAGAACGCGATCAAGTGTCTTTGGTGACCTTATTCGAAAAGGAGCTGAACTTAAAACTCATATCTACTCAAATATGGGCCAAATGGAATGTCACTGATGAGTCAATATTTTCTCAATTTCACTTAGCTTATTGTACCGAATTTAATCAGGGAATTGTGCTAGAATGTCCGGTATTATCCCGTTTTGCTAATTGTGCTTAACTTGGCCAGAAATTCTAATTTTGATTAATTTGAATCATCTGAACTAATTAGTTGCATTAGTGATTGCAGGAAAAATATTGGAAATACAATTTGGGACATTTGGAAAAATATTCATTTACACAGAGTATTATTTACTTGGAAGATTTATTTTGTGTGGTGATCCGTGAAAACTTGAGATGAAATATTTTGTTTGGATTGGCTAAAAGTTAGAAGTGCACGGTCCAAAGGTTTTGTGGCAACATCCAAAATTACAAATGCTTTCACGTGAACTCCTTCATTTCTTGGATTTATTGAAGCAAATTTGGCTTGGAATCCATATACATCACACTGCCATTGCAAAAATTGGCTTGGTTTAAGAAGTTAAAGCACATGGAAAAAGGGGGCCACCATTTGTAAACACCTCACGGTTTTGCTTGTTGTAAGAAGCATGGTAGCAAGTTTAAGTCAACATGGGAGTGTTGTCACGTTTGGATGGACACGGTGCAATTCATTTTGGCAAGAAGCACATGTAACAAAAGAAGGGGGCCACATGTTCGGAGCTCATGTCCAAGGGACAACACCATACGACACTTACCAATAATGAATCAATGTAAATTTTATAATGGAGGCCACCACTTGAAAGAGCTCACGGCAACAATACAAAATGGGAAGTCTTCTTTCTCTTTAGTGGGAGACAACATAAAAGAAGTAGGGGCCACCACCATTTGTTGAAGGAGAGACCACACTTGAAGGATTACGGCCAAGATAATTTAATTGAAGTAAAGTGGGAACCACCACATCCTTTCTTGACTTGGAACATCTTGAATTTTAAGAAAATGGAGGGGACCACGTTGAGCTCACTTTTGACAACCACGTTTTCCCGAATTCAAAAGAGAGCAAGCTCTTGGTTTTGTCACAGCTTTCACGGTTTTTCTCCATGCTGAGAATTAATTTTCTTGACACTAGGTGCAGCACAGAACAACTTGGAAGTGAAGCACATCACCGTCCAGCAGTGCAGCCACCACCAAAAGAAAGCAGCCCACGGTGTTCCAGTAGTTTGGAGGACCAGCGTTCCAACAGCAGTAGCAAAGAAAGGAGGCTGGACGTATTTGGAGAAGGAGGACGAGCTCTTGGTTCTCCCTTCCAGCAGCACGTCTATGGAGTGTCCAGTAGCTGATCAACGTCCGAGGTTCAAGTGTCAACGGTTGAAGAAAGAAGCATGAAAGAGAGAAGAAGAGGGAGAGGCCGAGATAGCAGCGTCCAGCAAGAATGGATAAGTGCAGCTGCCACCTTTGTTGAAGTAAGTGAAGTGTTTGCCATGCAAGAAGAAACGGTCCAGCTGGGGTAAGAGATGTCTCGACTTCAAGCTTGTGCTACCAAGAAGTTGAAGAAGAAGTACATTAGAATGAAGAGGAACCGGGAGTGAGAAGGAAGAAGATATGCTTGGCTGGAGTATCCACGGTCTTGGTCTAAGCAAGGAAGGAGGAAGCAAGCACGGACACCAACAAAAATGGAGGGGTCCTCACCCTATTTTCTCACGGCCAAGAAACTATTACTCAGCGTGCAAGGAAAAGATGCAAGACAAAACAAAATAGAAAACCAAGGCTGAAATGGAGGAGATCACGGGAGGATGTTCTAAAATTTGCTCTATAAAAGAGCATCAGCAATTAGATTTTAGTATTAGATTTTAGGAGTAGAATTAGGAGGAGTGCAGAAGTTTTCATCTTTTATTTTCTCCTCCCCTTTGGGGAGGTTTTTGATTTGTGTTACCTTTCAGTTTTAAGGATTGAATGTTAATTATAATTTCATTCTGCAATTTCCAATTGATGTTGTTGGATTTGATTTTCATTTACGCACTACATCCGTTTTCACGTTTAAGATTTTGAATGCAATTATTTTCAGTTCATGAAATTCAGATTTGCAATTTTAATTCTGTTAAAATTTTGTTTTTACCATTTTCGAAATTTTACTGCTTAATCTTGCTTTTACAGTCAATTAATTTTACTGCTTTCAGTAATTAATTTTTCCGTACAAAAATATTCACAACCCCCCACTTCGTGTCAAATCTAAGACTGAACCACACAAATTGGTCCTTGAGAGACGACCTAGGAGTCAAATCCTAGTCTATACTGCATTTCTTTTATGCTCAACTTTTGCGAGCGGTGCGACCCGTTCGTTAGTCACCGACCCGTGGAACGAACTCAAAAGGCTCCAGAAACCCTTTTTGTGACGGTGGCAACGATTGGGTCTCGCTGGAACTAGACGTGTGTGCTAGCGTGACGACTTCTTTCTCGGAGTGATTTCCGGTGTTGTGATCGTTGGAGATGGGAGCACCTTTCTGCCCTATCCACAACCCCAGTTAGCTACCGTGGCAACCACGATGGTTGGACAACGACAACAATGACTATTGTTGCAGTGGAAACATATCTCCCAAGATCAATAGTTCAGATACCAACTTGAAAAAGAGAATGATTTTATTATTTTCATTCATTATAATTACATTCTCCTTACCTCTATTTGTAGCAATATAATCTTCTAAAAAAAGAAAATAAGAAAATAATATTCTAAAAAATAATCTAGAAGATCATACTCCTATTTTCTCTAATTAAAAGGATTTTATAGATATTTTTTCTAATTAAAAAGATTCTATTACAACACATAATCTATGAGTATAAGTCGTGATATGAGAAAATATATGATTTAATTGAATCAAATATATTCAACCAATTTCTTTTGCAAACAAAACATTCTAAATTTCAATTGGAAGAAAAGAAGTGTCCGAACATAAGGATTTGTTGCTTAATGACACCATTAGATGGCAGAAAAGATAAATCAAGTGAGACAAGATTGTGAATTTAGGGAAAAAAAAGAATCACAAAATATACACAAAACCTTGAAGAAAGTAGTGCCTGAGAGAAAATGTCCCACCGTTGCTACAATAGAAACAACACATTCCACATCAATTCCCATTTTTTGATGTGGTGGCAAATCTGTTATCAGATTCCCTCCGACTATAGAAAATTCACTATTGAAGGACAATGAAAAATTGAAATTAAGGATTTTGGGAAAGGCAACATGAAGGAAAAAACAAGAGAAAAACATAAAAAGTGTATCTGATTGGAAATAAGAAGAGGTGAAGCTCGTCCATATAGAAAGAACTAAAACTCAACTAGAGAGAAGGAAATCAAGATGATAGAGTATGCTCTAACGAAATCCCTAAATAAAAATAATGCAACCTGCTTTTGGGATTACGGAAATTAAACAATTTTCTAACTCTTACCAGCCCTTTACTCAAAAACCGTCAAAAATTTGTTTTAAAAAATAAATATTATATTTTTAACTGCGATTTTTAGAAAACTCAATTTAATGAGGTTAAAAAACCATCGATAATAAACTCATACTATATATTTTTGTAGTTATTATTGAGATATATGTGATTAAGAAATATTTCAGTTGAGAGATTATTTTCATTTTTTTTCTTGAAATTTTCAAAAAAAATAGAACGAGAATTTAATTAAACACGTATTCACAATGGTGAAGTTGAATTTTCCTATTGAATTGAATAAGCAACATGAATACCTATGGTATTGTGAATTTAGATAGTTTCGAAGTTATTCTACCTTGTAATGTTCATGATTGAACCAATAATAAATGATAAATACTCCTTTTAACCTCCATATTATTTGGACTACGTTCACTAACAACACCATCCATGAGCTGAAATTTATTAGGACTAGATTGCACACAACGTATTTGAATGTTGGGATTCAGAATAAAAAATCATGTCTTTAAACACAAATTTTCCTTCCTTTCATCATTTTACTTGTCAAACTTGAAGAATTTTGATTCAAGTGAACATGGTAACCATATGAGTTATATATGATATGAAGTTTTATAGCTAATCCTTTTGTCATGGTAATTTTATCTCTATGGCATCCTTCCATTCTCACACTTAATTCTTTCCTTTTATATCAACAACCAAGTCCTTATTTCTTACATATGCTATCCTTGTTTTTGCCTAATAATCTTATGAGAAAACATTGGCTTGCATGTGAGGAACATTGCAGTTTACAACTTCAACTCTTCCATCTTTTCACTATAAGAAAGCCCAGCACACTTGTCCAAACTTCATAACTTTTTAAAACTAAATAACATAAAATAATTAAACTAAAATTTACTCTTTTTTTAGAATTAGAAAATTGAATGCTAACAAACACTAGATAGTTAACCAAATTTTGGTTGGAAATTAGTCAACAACAGAATGTTCAAATATATTGACAAATAACAAAATAATTTTAAAGAAATGTAAATTAGAGCGAATCTTATGGATTTAATTTCAATTACTACCTACTCTAGAAAACAGGATCACATGGCTGAAAACAGTATCACGTTGTTAAATATTTTAAGAATTAAATATATTTTTAATTTGTGAATTTTTATTTAATATTATCATTTGACTTTATTTAAAACTTTAATATATTTTAGTTCTCACATTTTAAAAATAAGTAGATTTAATTATTTTAATTTTATGTTAAATGTTTTTAACATGTAAATGTTTTTCATATTAATATTTAGGGGTTTGACATATTTTCATTTTAACATCAGTTAAAAAATATGTTTAACATTTAAAAAAAATAGTTAGATTAAAATATTTATTTATTTTTAAAATTCAATTACCAAAATGTATCATTGTTTTGCATAAAAATTCATATAATAAAATACATTTAACTCATATTTTAATTTTAAATGTGTTAGGTGATTAAATTATTATTATTTTGTATATGACATTATCAAATTTATTAAATATATTAACGTATGTATTTATCTTGGGAAAGTAACACATTTTAGTGCTTAATAAGAAAGATACTAAAGGTAGAATACATGTATGATATTTTTTCATCTTGCTTTTTAATGTATATTTACTCAGAGAATCCAATTCCAGATGAGAGAAACTCTACTCTCTCATTTTGTTATCTCTAGATAAAATTGAATGACTAAAATTACTCAAATGACAAAATTAAGTAACTGAAAGCATAATTAAAATGACGTTTACAAGAGTTTATAGAAAATTAGAATATATTTAAAGGGTTTATCGAATTAATTTCTCTTAATAAAATTTTATGATAAGGAGAAAAAAAATAACAAGTTAAATAAATACTTGATTAAATTCAGAATTATGATATTAAAATTATAAAAACTTTAAATTTAATGATGTAAAGAATTAATCATTCCAGCTAAATGTAATAAAAAAAAATCAATACTAACAACTCTTTGTATTATTTAAATTTAGTAAAAATTGTAAAATCTCAGTATATATAGTGTCCGCTCCCACTCCTTTATTTCAGAGAGTCAAATCTTCATCTTCAAATCACCACAGTCATGACATCAGCCGTCGACTCTCAATCGGATCCCCAATCCAATTCCCTAAGCCCCACACTATCACCAAACGCACCCGATTGCGAACCATTTCTTCCCCCAACTCAGTGCCTCCCTTCTCCGCCCACGAGCGACGCCGTTGAAACGCCTCTGCCGCCGCATGCAGAGAGTCTCCACTACTCTACCAGCCAACAACCCGAGTCCACAATCGTAGATGACGCAAATGCAGGATTCAGAAAGCGAAAGCTGTCGGCGGAGAAGGAGGGGAATTCTCTGAGACGCTCGCCGAGATTCTCAGCGGGATCTGGATCAGGGTCGCGTCATCTTGTTAAGGTGTCTCACTGTACTTTTTGCTTTGCATGCTGTCCTTTTCCTTACGGCTTTTACTTTTTTGGGTAAAATCCGATATTTTAGGTCAGGAGTCGGTAAAAATTACATTTAATCTCTTTCACTATAATTTTCGTCATCCAATTAAATATTTTTAGAGAATAAGCTCAATTTCATGATATTTTTGGTTGTGCTCAAATCTACATTTGCACATTATGATTTTATTTGGAAGGTCAGTTGTGTGTAAAAAAGATTACTTTTCTTTATTTCAATTATATAAAACTTACCAAAAATGAGTTAGGACAGAATATACTTAAATGAGTTTGCTAACTATGTCCAAATTTTAGATAATTTTAGTTGACAAAAATATTGGTATATTAAGTTTTTAATTGACAAAAATATTTATATACTAAGAATTTTAAGTTTTAAGGAACATGATATTTAAATAATTTTTTATTTTTTGATTTTAAATTAAAAATAAAAATTATATATATTTTTATTTTAAATTAAAAAAAATATTAAAATATTTTATGTTTAAAATATATTTTTTATAAATAAAATATTTTTATCAACTAAAATTTAATATATTTAAAAGGTTATATGGTTTAATAAACCTCATACTTAAAACTATAGGTAATATAAATATATATATATATATATATATAAATATGTATATATATATATATAATATAAATATGTATATATATATATATAATATAAATATGTATATATATATATATATATATAATATAAATATGTATATATATATATATATATATATATATATATATATACTTAAATAAATTATAATATAGACTTTGAACAAATAATTTTTTTTCGTATAAATATACTCTTTTTACTCAAAAAGAAAATGTTTTCATATCAAAACCATAGAAACTATTTAATATATGCGTTTGTAAGTAACTGAAAATTAAAAGCTAGTAGATGAAAGTTAAATAATTAAACTGTAGGAGATTGAAAATATAATTTTTTAACAATAGTTATTTAATTCACGTGATTAATAACTGTTTGAAGAGAGAAGAGATATCAATATGTAACAAAAAAGAAAACAGGGAATAATTGATTTTTTTTTTGTGGCCTGGTAATCATAAATACTGCTTGCGAAATTTATATATATTGGACGTTCATGCATGTATAATCTAATAGTTGACATTTATTTATATTTCAATAAACATTTACATCAGAATACAACATGGTGATCAAATTCCAACCATGATTTTTACTTTGTGTGAAAAGTTGTGCTATCATTTTGCAACCCGACTGTTATGTTGAATAAGTATGGCAAGGTTTATCCATGGGATGTAGAGCAATGCACCAATTGCCTCAGGATTTTTTATATCTATTTTTGGACTACGACATAATATTAATTATTTTCAAACTGTACTTGATTCTCTAAGCTTTGTTTCTTTCATTTCCATGCCCTCAACCATAATTGTTTCTTCTGTTATTCAGTCTCATTTTTTGTCCATGTATCTTTTTCTTTTCTAGTATAATATTGGCAACACTTGAAACAATCTGCAGTAATGGTAATGTGTATCTTTGACTTTATTTGAATTTCATGGCTTAAAATCCTGTCTGTTGATTCTTGAGTTGTGCAGTGGCATGGGTCTAGGGGTCCGGAATTACCGCTGAAGTGAGTGAACATGGAAGTTGACATATCTTCCCTTTCCTGTATTGCTTCAATTTTCATTATTTCAATTCAAGGCCACATAACGCTTTTTCGTTTTACAGTGTCCAAAATGTTCATGGAAAGTTCAATGGTGGGGAGCACTTGAGGCGATGCCCAGGATTAAATCCATCAGAAAGGCTTGATGTGAAACTGTACGGTACATTGGAGCTTAGGAGATCCCCACGATTTTCCTCTTCAAATGGGAATGAAAACATGGAAATGAATGTTTTACAAAGAAAGAGAAAATCAAAAGCAGTTCACCAAACGAAAAAAAATATAAAAGCGGTTTGTACTTCCATTGAATTGTCTAGTTCAACAGTTGAGCAGCATTCTGAAGTTAAAATTATGTCTAGAAGCTCTACCTGTGGAATTGACGATACCAAATCCTTAACTTGGTCTTCAGAGGCAATCACATCCCCATATCAAAATGGCAGAACAATTTCTAATTCCTTTCCTTTGTCTGAGTTAGATGGTGATCCACCAAGAAAGAAATATAGAACATCAACTTCTTCAACTAAGGAAGGTATGGATTCAGAAAGCATTGCTGCCTTCATTGGTGATCCAATACCTGAGGATGAAGCTCAGAAAAGATGGGGATGGCGATATGAATTAAAGGTTGTTGGCCTGATTTTTTTGGCATAAATGCTATAAAGAACTTCTGTATGTATGTTGTGCTCTGATAAGAGAGAAAATATTAACCTTTTTTGTGTCACTTATAATGATAGTCTCGTTTGCATCATATTTACTTTTGAAGAAACGGAACAAGTTTTGTTTGTTTCCATCAAATCCAAACAGATTGTATTCCTCTATATCGTTTATCTGATTTTTCTGCTGAAGCTTGCAGGACAAAAAATGTAAAGACCAACAGCTAAAGATAAAGTAAGTATTAATCAATTCATAATCTTATATAGTCTATTGCATGCTTGTTCTCAGTTGATGCGATTTCCAATTTCTTATCCTTATATTTTGATTCTGTTGGTTTCATAGTGAGGGTGAAGAAGACGAGATTATTGCAAATGTTAAATGCCATTATGCACAAGCTGAAGTTGGGAATTGCATTTTTAGTCTTGGTGAATGTGCATTTATAGAAGTAAGTTTAGTTTAAAAAAAACATATTTTTCTTACGTTCACCTTTCCCCTATCCAGAAGTTTGGAAACCTTGTTATCAATACTCCTATTGCCTTTTCATATTTTCCACTACATTCCATGTTCACCGTTTCACTGACAATTTAATCAAGGTTATATATGTGGCCTAATTCTTGTCTTTTATTTCTTCCGCAATTTTTCTTTATGTATCTTATCCACATTAGTATTCCTATGTATTTACTACTTTTCTTTTTTTTAGTCTTTTGTTGGAGATAATATTTCTCAATCCTGAAATTTAATTTCTTAGATTTAATCACAAGTATTTAAGTTAGTAATCAAGCGGAAACTAAAGGGCTACCTAAGCCACTTAGGTTTGGCTGGGAGATAATTCTGGTTGAAAGCTTTGGTCAATACATCTATATCTATAAGTTTCCATATTTTGTTTTTGTTCTTGTCTAGGTTCTCAGTTCTCTCTATTTATGAATTTCACAGAGGAAAATGTATAAATGCCTGTTTATGTTTTTGTATACATACAGCTATATATTCTAGGAATAGGAGTGTAGAATGTAAGCGTACACACATATATTCTTGTACACTCCTTCATGGAATAATAGTGGGTAACGCTTTTTAGCATATCGTTTGTCAGGAACCCTAATAGAGTAATAGATTAGAAAAACCAATAGAAAGACTTGTACTATTGATGATTAAAGGAAAATTTGGCAGAGAAAGTTCTCATTGTCACAGGAATGTTCCTTCTGAGAGCGAATGCTCACTGTCCATAATAAACTAAGATTATTCTCTACCTTTATAGACTACTCATTCCCTTTGTACCCAATTTCCCCTTATACTATTGGCATTTTTGTTTTACCCCTTGTCACATCATCATTCCCGTTCTGTTCCTATTTCTCTTTACGTAAGATATTTGCCATGAAAATTATCCTCCTCTCTATAAAGTATTAAATGGAAGATTTAAAATTTGCTATTGAGGTCATCACCATCAGTGACTACTGCTATATGTTCAAATTCAATCAACCTTTCTAATGTCCATTGTAGAGTATGTGAGTAACATAATAGGTGCATGTTAGTGACGTCAATGAACTTTATGATTTCATGTCAACATAATGAGAGCAATTTATGCTCACACCTTGTGTAATCTTTCAGGGTGAAGGAGAGGAGAAACACGTTGGCAGGATTATTGAATTTTTCCAAACAACTGAGGGACAAAACTATTTCCGAGTCCAATGGTTCTACCGAATTCAAGATACAGTGAGTACTGACTATGTCATGTTTATCTAATAATGTCAGGATATGTCATTGTAACTTCCAATGATTTTCAGGTTGTTCAAGATGAAGGTGGTTTCCATGACAAGAGGCGTGTATTTTATTCATCAATAATGAATGATAACTTGATAGATTGCATAATAGGAAAAGCTAATGTAACACAAATAACACCCAGGGTATGCCCAAATCTTGGTCCGACTCCTTCTTAATCGGTTTCTACATATGTGTGTGTATGTATATATGTATATATCCTAACCAATACTTATGTGTTTGATTTGCAGGTTGGTCTGAAGTTGGCTTCAATTTCACCATCTGACTTGTATTATGACATGGAGTATTGCGTGGATTACTCTACATTCCGCAACATACCAACAGGTGTGTCATTAAGGAGCACTAGATGCAATCGGTTATCAGAGTTTTTGCTGGGGAAGGGGAACCCTATTTATCTTTTGGCTGTAGGGTGACAACTTCTGTATGCAGACATCTATTTTCACACTTTCATCCATAAACTATCATTTACTAGAATTACAAACAGAAGATAAGAAAAATAAGATCTTAATGGATAAAAACATAAGTTTTACTTTCATATTAATAGGCACAAAATTAGTTTTACTAGTCAATGGGCATAAGATTAATATTACTAGATAAAAAATTATACCATTCTCTCTTTAAATCCCAAGAGATAATTTCTTCTATACTATAAATTATTTTGAGATATAATATTGATATTATGAGATCTTTCAATTCAAACACTTGCCTTCAAAGTAACTAAAGCTTCCTATATATATAAAAGCCCTTTTAAAATATAATATCGGTTCAGCCAAATGTGTATAAGGTGATTGCTAGTACTGCATTGGTGTGTATTACTTTTGTGAATTGGGTTTTACACATTTTACGAATGTGTCCACAACAGAGGCTGGACAGTGGATGGAGGCCTGCAATGAAGTCTAGAGATATCAATTAATGTTGACAGTGTTAACATGTAGAGATATTTCTACACCTATGTCATATTAATACTTTGCTTCTAAGTTTCATTTGTTCTTATGTGATCAACATTAAAATTAACTGCTATCTTAAGTCTTCAAATATATGTTCTGTTGTTTTCCGATATTAAGAGTTTATATATTTGCCTTTGATCATCCGTTAAGACTAATGAGTTATCATCACCTCTTTGTGAGAGTCTCTCAACAGACGCCTCTGCAGTGACAGAGAATCTACCCTCTTCTGACCTGTGCAAGAACGAATTATCATTACTAGATCTCTATTCTGGGTGTGGTGGCATGTCAACTGGATTGTGCTTAGGTGCCAAAACTGCATCAGTTAACCTTGTCACGGTATTATAAATGAAATGTTTCTCTGTGATGAGATTCTTCCTATTTATGGATTTTATCAAATATCATCCATGATAAACTTATCTTGTTTTGGTTGCTGTTTTGCTCAGAGATGGGCTGTTGATAGTGATATGTCAGCCAGTGAAAGCTTGAAACTAAACCATCCGGACACACATGTGAGTCCTGACAATCTTCAGCTACCACAAAGATATTTGATAGTAACGGTTCATAGTTATATTCCTTCATTGTATAGGTGCGAAATGAATCTGCTGAGGACTTTCTGGAATTATTAAAGGAGTGGGAAAAACTATGCAAACGGTATAATGCCACTGTTGCAGAAAGAAAACTTTCATGTCGATCCAAATATCCAGAAACAACGAAACAAGAAGTTCATGATGTTTCTGATCATGAATTTGAAGTTTCTAAGTTAGTTGATATTTGTTTTGGTGATCCCAAAGAAACTGGTAATCGTGGTCTATATTTCAAGGTAATAAATCCAATGTCAACTTTCCGATTTTCAGTTTTTGTCTCATTAAACCTTATTTTTCATGAAATCATGTTTATATATATTTGTTTACTTGCTGTTAGATAGTGATAGTCATGTGACCCTCAAACTAGTACTTGCAATTTTGTCAAATTCAAATGTTATGAGCTAATTACATAATTCTCTAATTGAAAGAGATGATTATTGTGGATTCTGGAAGGGCACGCAAGCTTGTGGAGACTATTTACTGTACATTGAAAAAATTTCTTCATTGTCCGTGGATTGTGTGTTTAAATGAGCTTAGCCAAGCTGTTTCTAAATTATATAGTAAGCACTCAGATCGCACATAGCCTCTACATGGAGTTTTACACGAATGAACCATACCACTAAAACCATATTTCAAGCTTTATAAAACCCCCACTAGACCCCCACTAGAATTCCATATTTATGATGTGGGACTCAAAGTATCCTAACTTGTAAATGGATCCTAACATAGTTCAAGCTTGAAACTTCTAAGTGTTAAGCCGTATATGATTACAAGATCTTTTGCATAAGTGTTAAGCCAATTTCTAAGTGTTAACTTGAATGCATATGTATGTATGTATACATTTTATAAACCTAATGTATTTGGAATGCATTGTTAATATTAGTGAAAGTTGTATAAATGTTAGCGAAAATTATAGCATGGGTTTTCATTACATTACGAGAGTTTTTCTGTTAACAGAAGTGAAATAGAATGTATAAAACCAGTTTTTTTACAAATCTTAGATCTTTTTGCTTTTGTGGATTTGGAGACCTCTAGCTGTCATGAGAGACCAGGAAGGCTTCATTTGTGGATTTTTCTCTTTAAAGATTTTTTAATTTTAGTACTACCAACTTTATGAGATGACAGGGAAAAATTGTTCCTTTACTATGTTATCTTTTACCTTATTTTACCCTATGAATCTCTAATAGCATATTTGGGTAGAACTGTTCTGGAGAGGTAAACCGTTTTGAGTTAAAAGTAATTTGGGAGGACTCCTACGATCATTCAAACATAGGCTAAAAATGTTTTGGCTCATAAATTGATGATCTTTGCTTTCTCTTGGTTGTTTCATAGGTGCATTGGAAGGGTTGCAGTACAAGTGAAGACACTTGGGAACCAATTAAAAGCTTAAGGTATTATTTCTTTATTCTTTTCAATGTGGTTGATGATATTAAACAATCTGGGAGCATTGGTACTTACTTATTATAATTGTAGTAAGTGTAAGGAAAGCATACAGGATTTTGTGAGAAAAGGGATGAAATCAAAAATCTTGCCTCTTCCTGTAAGTTGTACTATTTATACAATAGATAGGGTAAAATCTCGATGGATTATGCATTTTAAATCTATTGTTGCTTAAAATTATTTCAGGCAGAAGTTGATGTTATTTGTGGGGGTCCTCCTTGTCAAGGAATTAGTGGATATAATCGCTTTAGAAACTCTGAGTCACCATTGGATGATGAAAGGAATCGTCAGATTGTGATTTTCATGGACATGGTGAAATTTTTGAAGCCTAGGTATGTTTTAATGGAGAATGTGGTTGACATATTGAGATTTGACAAGGGCTCACTTGGAAGATATGCATTAAGTCGTTTAGTGCATATGAAATACCAAGCAAGACTTGGAATCATTGCTGCTGGGTGTTATGGTCTTCCACAATTTCGGTTGCGTGTTTTCTTGTGGGGTTCTCATCCTAGTGAGGTTAGTTTTAAAGTTTGGTGATAGAAAAAGTTGACAAATGTACAACTGAATACAACATCTCTCCCTCTATCTTAATGTCTATTTCAAAGAACATGTTTATGTTAATCCACCCAAATTTACCTAAAAGTGTGTCTCTCTCCATCAATGTCTTCAACAACTTGCAATAATTATTGTCACACACACACATATATATATATGTGTGTGTGTGTGTAACATCCATTATTAAACCATAATGACTGTTGGAGTCCCACATCGACTAGAGATAAGATCAATTTATAATATATAAGTAGGTGCAAACCTCACCTTACAAGCCGATTTTGTAGGGTTGAGTTAGGATTAAAGTAGTCCACTTCTTAACATGACATTGGTATCAGAGTTTGGTTAGAGCCTATCTTAGCAATATTTGTTGTTTGTTAAGCATGTTGTTCCACCCCTATTGGGCTGTTATCGAACCATTCATTAATGTCTAGTCTCACGCTCGAGATGTATATATCTCGGCGTGAGGGGATGTGTTGGAAGTCCCACATTGACGTTGTTTTGGTCTTCCTCTCTCTATTATTGGGCTTAGTAACCTTGATGTTGTTTTGGTCTTCCTCTCTCTATTATAAGTTTATGCAGATCTCACCTTATAAGTTATATTTATTAGGATGAGTTAAACTTAAACCCACAATCCAAAAGGGCATCTAATCCTTAGATCCTTTGTTGGGCCAACATGCCACACTCAAAGCGATTAGCTCTAGTGATGCAGTTGAATGTTATAAAGTCATTTTATTGTTGTTATCCCTAGCATGCTTTAGTTGCGACTTCTTTGGGACTTTCCATAACTATAACTTTTAGGGTGTTGATCTAGTCACACATTGACTATAGAGATGTTGACCTAAATAGAGTTTATAAAGTTTGGACAATCTTCATCTTACATACTGTTTTTGTTCGATTGAGTTATTTAAAATGATATCAAAACTTGCCCTACATCCATTATTGAACCACCTATTATCCATGCATACAACCCCATAATGTTCAGCGTGACGTGATGGAGTGAATTGGGAAAACCCAAGTCTCATCAACTAGATATATAGCTAAAATAAAGTTGTATGTAAGTGGGATAACCCTAATCTCATTAGTTGGTATTGTGGGGGTTGAGTTAAGCCCTAGGAGCAAATTTAAATCTTCTCAATCCATCACATGTATTGTCGAGGTCAATGAAAAACATACTATGATCTTTGTTTGTTTCCTCCAATACCTTTGCATAAACCTCAAAATTTAGATTTCCCTCCTTGGTTGACCTGCCTAATGTAAAATCATATTGGTTATCTAAAAGTTAGGTGAGTCTTTTCTTAATCCTTAATGGAGATGGACTGACGCTAGCTCAAGAAATGAGGATTACCCATGTTATACAATGGCTAAAGTATTCTAATCATACCTTTTTCCCTTGGACAAGATATGGAGTGAGTTTGTCAAACTAGATATTGATGCCCAACAACAAGCTGTATAGACTTTGATATGATAATCGAAACACATTGGGGTTAATTAGCTTCTAAAAGCTTATCCAAAGGAGGAGGACTGCTCATGTGGTGGGAGTATTCTGGCCTTATTCTTTAGCTAATGAATTACTTGATTATTTTAATTTTTAGATCCTAGAATAAACCTACGAGAAAATGCCCAAGATAAAATATTCCTAAATATCTAACAACATTCAAGACATGCATTAGTGCACACTTATGGGTAGCAACCTCAGTTTTATTTTATTTTTTTATCAGCAGCAACCTCTCCATTAAACATCCATACTATTTACCTTTTACAGATTCAACAATGTTATATGTTGGTTGTCAATTACCTAGCACAAAATATACACTTTAATATAGGCTCAGGACTGGCTATGCAACAACGTACATTAGTCAGAGCTTTAACATATAGGAAAAAAGATCATGAAGATGAACTCAACTATGGTGCAACATAATTATTCATTAGGGAGTAGGAGTGCAGAAAAAATAATACTACCCAAAGAGTATGCTATCTCAGAGTGACTGGATTGCAAATAAAGACATGTAGCAATAAACCAACCATGTGATTAAACTGAAGCCCAAACATGAAATTTAGATAGGTTTTCCTTTGAATTTGGACATACAACACAACTACATAAAACTACATTGTAAGGAGAGGATTGCCTAAGCTTTATAAGTTCATCATATTTCTAGTTGAATTGAGACTAAACCACTTCCATTGAAGCTGCAATTAAGGTAATTCCCAATGAGTGTGTGACTGACAGGTTAGGGATGTTTACAACAAAAGAAACTTTCCAACATTTCCACTCGTACTTCATCCTGAAAAATTGACTTGTTATATGAGGACTACATTAACTTTAAATCTTTTCTTTAAGCCATATCTCTGATTGATGTGAGACAAAATCACTCTCTTCAAGCTACATTTAAGGCAGTTCACAAAGAGGCCACCACTAAAGCCAGTTAGGAATGAATTCAATCAAGGAAACTTTTCAATAACAAAATTACTATTTTCCGTAAGATATAATATGATCCCTTAAATTCATCATCAAATCCTGAATGACGACTAATGTGATCTAGTAAGTCATGTGGTTTATGATGGAGAAATAACTTTGTGCTGTAGAATTATTAATAAAGTATCGAATGTATATGAATTACTTGCAACCTTTCTTTATTAATTTTCAACAATTAAGATTGGTTTACCTGTTGCTTGTTTTTCCCCTTATAACATTGTTCTGTCTCTTATCCTCCCTCTGCCTCTTTGTTTAGTCTCTTGTCTGAGCTCCTACTTGAGCATGACCATCCTTCTTTTTCTGTTCATGTTTATGCTTCTCTCACTAGCCTTCTCCAGTTGTGGCTGTCATGGCGCATCCGCAACGTCTGCTTCGCATTCGCTCTTTGTCTCTTCCTTTCCACCCCTTCTTTACACCTTATCAATCTGCTGCATCATCTGTAGCTTCGTCTTTATCTTAATGACATTTGAACATTTAATCCATGCCTGAAAAATAAAAAATGCACACATTTATAAATAGAACCACCTTTTCTTTCTCCTTGGAAACGAAGAAAGGGGTACCACTAGCATTGGTTTGTATGGGGATTCATTGAAGTCGTTGTTGTGGAGTAGGTCAAGTTTGGTGGAGAGTTGAGTGTGGCGTTGTTTCTAACGGTGGGATTGGTGAAAATCATTCTCAGAGGATGGAAATGGTAGTGTAACTGGTAGATCATTGGTTATGGAGAAAAGTGGAAAAACAAAAATAAAGAAGGATGGTAATGCCGTAGGAAATTGACAACTGAAACAATGTAGAACGGTGACAGAGAAGAAAGAAAGCTGCAGAAAGATCGGAGGAGGAATGGAAGGATGAGACTGTAATTTCCCAATAAAATGAATCGGTAGTCATCGTGTGTAACTGACCAGTTAAATAATCGGTCCACTATAGACCACACCACTAGGTGCTAAAAAAACTATTCAAATTTTGTACGAAAAGTATAGTTCTCATGTTTAAGAGGTTTGAAGGAATTTTATAGCTTACAACAAAATGGAGAAAATGTCATATTATTTTATGATTTGTTAATTGTTAATCTTTTGCAGGTTTTACCCCAATTTCCACTGCCAACGCATGATGTCATCGTTAGATACTGGCCTCCGCCAGAGTTTGAGGTATTGATCCTCATGCGTAATTGTATAATTCTATATTGTCTTGTATATTTTTCACTAGTTTTGGATTTACATGCAGCGCAATGTTGTTGCTTATGATGAAAACCAACCTCGTGAATTAGAGAAAGCTACCGTTATCCAAGATGCCATCTCTGATCTTCCAGCTGTACTGTTCTTCATTTATTTGCTTCTCTTTTTGTTTTTGTTTCTTAACTGTAAAAATAAAGAGTACCCTTCATTTATTTTAAGTGTTTGGTGATGTTAACTCACTTAGATTGCAAGGAGGATACACCCTTTTCTCACTTTAACACTTTAGATTAGCATTTCTTTATGTTTACTAGTGTTTCGCGTGACTAAAATAGTTCAATGTGATAGGTCATGAACGCGGAAACTCGTGAACAAATGCCATATCAGAGTCCTCCAGAAACGGAATTTCAAAGATATATACGGTCAACTAAATATGGTAATAGCGCTTTCCTTTAACCGCTACGTTTTTTTTTTTTTTACTCTTTATTCATCTATAATATTAAAAATAAAAAATAGTTTGAATTTTATTTCTTCGAGATTCAAGTTATTAAGTTAGTTGATTTGAGTTCATCACAAGCACTAGATTACTATCATTTATTTGTTGTTGTCAAAAACCATGATTGACGTGGTAGTAATTGTCATGATATATTTTAGGATGTTTTAATATTTGATGGGCTGTATTTATGCAACAATTATGTGCTGCATTTATTAGGTTTATTTATGTATAATTGATCCCGTAATCATAGGGATCTGTTTCTTAGAATTAACAGTCTGCATTTCCTAAAATATGCAGCTAACCCATGTATATTTATAGAGGTTAATAACCTCATAATGATAATAAGAAAGAAATAATATTCCTTCTAAATTTGAGATGGTATCAGAGCTCCCGATCTCTGGGAGTCTCTGACCGTGCCACCAAACTGCAGCCGCAGCCTTCATTGCTGCACGATCTGTAACCTAAAACCGCAGCCTTTATTGTTGCACCCCGAAGCTAGCCTTCATTGCAGCATAACTCCTCCTTGATTCCTCCTTGTTATGGCTGAAGTAGTGAATCTGGAAACTGGGGACAGTCCCCAAACCACTGGAGAAATGCAGAATATTCATTCCACTTATAGGTTAAATGGGAAGAACTATCTCAAATGGTCTCAAATCATTAAGACCATCTTGAAAGGTAAAGGGAAGATCAGTCACCTGACTGGTAATGCACCAGATGAGACTGATCCCAAATTCAAATCATGGGATGAAGAAGACTCCATGATCATGGCATGGCTATGGAATTCAATGGTCCCAGAAATCAGTGATACCTGTATGTTTCTGAAATCAGCAAAAGAAATTTGGGAGGCAGCTGAACAAACTTACTCTAAGGCCAAGGATGCTGCTCAAATTTATGATGTAAAAGTGAAGACTGTGGCTGCCAAACAGGGAAATAAATCAGTCACAGAATATGCCAACCAACTCAAGTCTCTATGGATGGAATTGGATCACTATCGAGTTATAAAAGCAAAATGCTCAGAAGACTCAGCAATTCTAAAGGAGTATATTGAACAAGATAGGGTCTATGATTTTTTGGTAGGCCTAAACCCTGAATATGACCAAGTTCGAATCCAAATCCTGGGAAAAGAAAAGGTTCCAGGGCTTAATGAAGTGGTGGCCATTATCCGGAGTGAAGAAAGCAGGAGAGGGCTGATGCTGGAAACCTCAACCACCGAAAATTCTGCAATGATAGCTGAAGGAGGAACAATCATGATTGCCAACCAGAAAAACAACTGGGTTCCCAATATGGAAAAAAAACATGAGGAGGTTTGGTGTACTCATTGTAATAAGCCACGCCACACAAGGGAAAAGTGTTGGAAATTACACGGAAAACCCCCAAGCCGAGAATGGGGGCTGAAAGATGGAAAGATCTCAAGCCGAGAATCGGGGCCAAAAAACCCAAGCCGAGAGTGGGGGCAAAAAGGAGGCGTATACAAAAAAGGAGGGCAAGGGCAAGCATACATTGCGAATGGTCAAAGTGAAGAATCTGTACAGTTGAATCATGAAGAGATAGAACGGGTAAGAGCATTTCTTAGTAAATTGGAGAAGCCCACCAGTACAGGTACGTGTACATTGACATACTCTGGTAAGTTTCCATTTCTGTTTGGGCTCAATGTTTCAGATACACCATTTACACATTACTGGATATTAGACTCTGGAGCCACTGACCATATGACCCCCTTACCCAAATACTTTTCCACGTATTCCCCATGTCCTAGCAACAAGAAAATTTCTACAGCAGATGGAACCCTTATAACTGCAGCCGGACAAGGAGAGGTCCAACTAAGCCCATCCATGACCTTAAAAAATGTCCTTCATGTCCCTAAACTATCCATCAACTTGATTTCCATACAAAAACTTACCAAAGATCTTTCATGTAATGTTGTCTTTTACAACAACGCTTGTATCTTGCAGGACAAGAACTCGGGGAGGACGATTGGACATGCTAGAGAATGGAATGGCCTATACTACATGGAGAACCCTAATCTGCCTACCAAGAGTCTTATATCTACATCCATCATGACCAATAAAGAGAAAGTCCAACTTCATCATTACCGGCTAGGACATCCATCATTCCGTGTTATAAAAGTGTTGTTTCCTTCCTTGTTTAAAAATTTAAATGTGGAGAGTCTCCATTGTGAGGTGTGTGAGTTTGCAAAACACAAGCGTGTACCTTTTCCCATTAGCAATAAGATGAGTTCTCTCCCGTTTTCTCTTGTTCACACTGATGCATGGGGTCCTGCCCATGTTCCTAATATCTCAGGTGCTAAATGGTTTTTAACATTCATTGATGATTGTACCCGGGTGACTTGGGTGTTTTTATTGAAACAAAAATCTGAAGTTAGCTCTATGTTTATCCAATTTGTCTCAATGATTAAAAATCAATTTGGGGTTAGTATCAAAAGAATTAGGTCTGACAATGCCAGGGACTACTTTAACCTTGTACTAAACTCTTTTTGCCAAAGGGAAGGGATAATCCATGAGTCCTCATGTGTAAACACACCTCAACAGAATGGGATTGCAGAAAGGAAAAATGGGCACCTATTAGGTCAAACTAGAGCTCTACTTTTTCAAAACCATGTTCCTAAGAGATTTTGGGGGGAAGCCCTTCTTACTGCCACCTATCTAATCAATAGGTTACCCACTAAGGTTTTAAACTCTAAAAGTCCCATGGAAGTTCTATCCTCGTTCTACCCACACTTAGATCCTACAAATAACCTTCAACCTAGAATATTTGGGTGTGTATCCTTTGTGCATATTCATAGTAATGAAAGGGGAAAGTTGGATCCTAGGGCTGTCAAGTGTGTCTTCTTAGGGTACTCTACCACACAAAAAGGGTACAAATGTTTTCAACCCCTCTCAAAAAGATTCTATGTGTCAAGAGATGTCACCTTCAACGAACAAGAAAGCTACTTTAAACAACCTCATCTTCAGGGGGAGAATGTAAGACAGGAAGATGAGACTCTCATGTCCCCAAATATGACGTTTGGACCTGAAATTGGCCCAGAAATTGACCCTAAAACTACTCCTGCACCTGAACCAGCAAAACAGCCTGCACCTGAACCAACAAAACAGCCTGCACCTGCAACTCCTGCACCTGAATCAACAAAACAGCCTGCACCTGCAACTCCTGCACCTGAACCAACAAAACAGCCTGCACCTGCACCTGAAGGAGGCGGAAAGTTTGGGAAAAATCTGGTATATTCAAGGAAAGAAAAGGCCATTCCAGGATCCGGCAATGTCCAAGAATCCAACCCACCGTCACTGCATGAGGTAACACCTTCAAATCCTATAAATTTAAGTGATTCTAATGAGCTTTTGTCTGAAAATATAGAAGCACAAGTGGACCAAACTCTGGACCTGCCCATTGCCCTTAGAAAGGGAACTAGAACATGCACCCAACAAACTCTTTACCCACTGTCAAATTTTTTATCCTTTGAAAAATTCTCTCCTACCCATAAAACTTTTCTCACTAACCTCAACTCCACACACACACCTTCCTCTGTATCTGAAGCATTGTCTGATAGCAAATGGAAACATGCCATGGATGTGGAAATGGATGCGTTAAACAAAAATAGAACCTGGGAACTTGTCACTCTACCTCCTGGAAAAAAACCAGTTGGATGTAAGTGGGTATATACAATAAAGTATAGGGCCGATGGGACCATTGAACGTCACAAGGCAAGGTTGGTAGCTAAAGGCTTCACTCAAACCTATGGAGTTGATTACTTGGAGACATTTGCCCCGGTTGCTAAGTTGAACACGGTCAGAGTAATATTGTCATTGGCAGCTAATAATGATTGGGATCTGCAGCAATTTGATGTGAAGAATGCTTTTTTGCATGGAGATCTTGAAGAAGAAATATACATGGAATTGCCCCCTGGTTACAATGATCGGGTTGCTGTTGGAACTGTTTGCAAACTAAGAAAGGCTCTATATGGGCTAAAACAATCTCCAAGAGCATGGTTTGGAAGATTTACCAAGGTCATGACAGGTTTGGGCTACAAACAGAGCCAAGGAGATCACACATTATTTATCAAACATTCAGTTTCAGGGGGAGTAACATTTTTATTAGTGTATGTAGATGATATTATAGTAAGTGGGGACGACAAGCAGGAACAACAAGTGTTAAGTGAGTGTCTTGCCACTGAATTTGAGATCAAGACGCTAGGGAGGCTTAAATATTTTTTGGGAATTGAAGTGGCTCATTCCAAGAAAGGGATCTTCATATCTCAACAAAAATATATTACTGATCTGCTCAAAGAAACAGGGAAGACAGGTTGCAGACCAGCAAGTACTCCAGTTGATCCAAATATAAAATTGGGAAGCATGGAGGAGGATATTGCAGTGGACAAGGAAATGTATCAAAGACTTGTGGGCAGACTTATTTACTTATCTCATACTAGACCAGACATTGCTTTTGCTGTAAGTCTAGTCAGCCAATTTATGCACCAACCAAAGGAAGCTCATCTACAAGCTGCCCTTAGGATTGTTCAGTACTTAAAAGGAACCTCCGGAAGAGGAATCTTGTTCACGCGGAACAAGAGTGTAAGTCTTGAAGCATATACAGATGCGGACTATGCAGGGTCAGTTGTAGATAGAAGGTCAACCACGGGATACTGCACCTTCCTCGGTGGAAACTTAGTCACTTGGAAGAGTAAAAAACAAAGTGTAGTGGCTAGATCAAGTGCTGAAGCAGAATTTCGTGCAATGGCCCACGGAATATGTGAACTTCTATGGCTGAAGATTATATTGGAAGACTTGAAGATAAAGTGGGACGAACCTATGAGGTTATATTGTGACAATAAATCTGCAATTAGCATAGCTCACAATCCGGTTCAACATGATAGGACTAAACATATTGAAGTCGATAGACACTTTATCAAGGAAAAACTTGACAGTGGCATGATTTGCACACCATATGTGTCCACTCAGAACCAACTTGCGGACATCCTCACCAAGGGCCTGAACTGCAGTAAATTTGAAGAGATTATATCCAAGCTGGGAATGGAAAACACCTATTCACCAGCTTGAGGGGGAGTGTCAAAAACCATGATTGACGTGGTAGTAATTGTCATGATATATTTTAGGATGTTTTAATATTTGATGGGCTGTATTTATGCAACAATTATGTGCTGCATTTATTAGGTTTATTTATGTATAATTGATCCCGTAATCATAGGGATCTGTTTCTTAGAATTAACAGTATGCATTTCCTAAAATATGCAGCTAACCCATGTATATTTATAGAGGTTAATAACCTCATAATGATAATAAGAAAGAAATAATATTCCTTCTAAATTTGAGAGTTGTCATTGTATATTTTTTTCCTTTTGAATTCTTCTCTTATGTATTTTGGCATTAGATCTTTGGACCAAACATCAGCTTTTCTTCTGTTTCCTTCTTGTTTCCTTCTTGTTCATTGAGTAGAGATGACTGGGTCAAAATCAAATGAAACAACAAAGGAAAGGCCCTTGCTGTATGATCACCGTCCCCACACTTTGTCTGAAGATAGCTACGAACGTGTTTGCCAAATTCCAAAACGCAAGGTTGTTGTCTAGATTAAGTTCATGTGTTACACCTTTGATCCATTCCTTGTTCACCCTCACATTTAATACTACTGTAGGGTGCAAATTTCCGTGATCTGCCTGGTGTTGTTGTAGGAGCTGACAATGTGGTAAGACGACATCCGACAGATAATCCGATGCTGGCATCTGGAAAACCATTGGTGAGTCTTTATGTTTGTCACTGGAAAGAGGTTTATATCCATTTTCATTTATTTTTATGCATGTATCTGTTGCTCTGTGATCATTGATTGAACTTCGAGAGCAACTCATGATTAAGGGAATTTTGTAAAAAGTAACAATAATAATAAGAACGTGAGATATTCAAGATTGATTCTTATGTAAACGATCAGGCAAATCTCTATTGTGGTTCTTGTGAGAAGGACCAGAGAGAGTGCATAACTATATTTGAACTTCAATATTCGCTATACCCGTTTTAAATTTAAGGCTTTTGTAAGGAAGTTTGAGAGAATGTATGAAGAGATTTATAGCATCCAAGATTTCGTGATATCATGCCAATCTGTATGAACATTTGTTAAGAAAAGGCTTAATTACCTACTTAGTCCCCATGTTAGGAGGTAATTTTCTGTTTAGTACCCGGTTTTAAAAATGTAGGCATTTGGTACCTATGTTTTGAAATTTGTATCAATTCAATCCTATCCAGTTAACGGCGTTATAATTGATGCGAGAAATTAAGGACGTTAATGAAGATGCATTCAAACATTTGATAGCTATTCCACCCAGGCTATCATTAACGTCCTTAATTTCTCGCATCAATTATAACGCCGTTAACTGGATAGGATTGAATTGATACAAATTTCAAAACATAGGTACCAAATGCCTACATTTTTAAAACCGGGTACTAAACAGAAAATTACCTCCTAACATGGGGACTAAGTAGGTAATTAAGCCTTAAGAAAAAGAATATTGTTGGATGGTTCTGGTTTCTTCAAGCAGTTGAAGTTAAACGGGGTTTTGAATGGCACGTTATCTGTTTAGCTTTCTTAATTCATACCTAGAATAGCGTGATGTCAAATTATTCTTACCTGGCTATTCTGTGTGGTCTCAGATCCCAGATTTTTGCTTCACTTTTGAGGGAGGGAAGTCTAAGAGGTGATTTTTTCAATAAAGTACTAATCTTGCTTTGCTACATTTGAATGACTTCTAATCTGTATTTTCACATATATGCAGGCCATATGCACGGTTATGGTGGGATGAGAATCTTCCAACTGCACTAACCTTCCCAAGCTGTCATAACCAGGTCTTACACCGGTCTTTGATTTGCTAAAGAAATCACGCAAATCGATTTCTTATATATCTGAAATCCTGTAGGTTGTACTACACCCGGAGCAGGATCGAGTGCTCACTATACGAGAATATGCCAGACTGCAAGGATTTCCTGATTATTATAGATTCCATGGGACTGTGAAAGGGAGGTACAAAACCATTGTTCAGTGAAAAATTAAAATAAATTTAAATGTCATAATGCCTAAAAATATACAAAAGGTTTCATTTTAATCCCTCCAAAAATTGGATTTTGGTTTGTATCCCTGATTTTTTTTTTAAAAGCGAGGATTATCATAGGTTTTCACATGAAAAGTAGTTTATGATGGTAGTGGTGTTTTTAAAAAGCATTTAGCATATTTAGAAACGTACCGAAGGATGCATTTTAGAATCGGTTACTTTGTTTGCATGAAGCAATGGGATTATTTTCTTATGATACTCTAATCTGTAGGTACCGTCAAATTGGAAATGCTGTTGCCATCCCTGTTTCACGGGCTTTAGGTTACACCTTAGGACTAGCTTGCAGAAAGCTCAGTGGAAATGAGCCACTTGTAGCTCTCCCTCCTAAGTTTTCTCACTCTCATTATCTTCAGTTATCTAACAATCAGCAAGGCAATACTGACGACACTGACAAAACTGACTAGCATTCATCCTATTATTTCCCTTTCATTTCATCATAGCCAGTGTTTTTAGTTGAAGTTGTTGCTGAGGAACTCTCCTTCGAATACCCTGTAAACACTCCTCAACTACTCCACTTGAATTCACAATTTCTTCTATTTGTGTTTCTCTTTAGCTTTAGCTAACAATAAATTATGTTCAACATTTAATTTCAGAGATCATCTTGAAAACTTCTCTCATTCGTTGGAGCATGTTTGGTTTAAAGTTTCACAAGTATTTTAACACAAACTATTCAAGTACTTGATATCTTTCGTGTAGACAAGGTGGTGTGAGATTTAACATCATTTTCATTTTTCTATCTATTCAAGTACGTCAACTCTTAATTGTCTTTTTCGCATGGATGAGTTGGTAAGGGAAGGTACACTACAGAGCGTGTTTATATAGGTATATCTACGTAACGCCTTGTTCGTTAAAAAGGAAAACATGAAAAAAGAGTAATAACAAATTTAATGAAACACAAATTATGGAAAATAATAGTGTTTATGCTTAAATATAATAAAATTTACAACTCACTGCATTTCAAGATATTGATTGTCATTAATATTTACGACACAATTAATTATATCATAAATATTTTATTATATATGTATATCTATGTTAAAGATATAATGGACTACTTCATTCCTACTCTTTTATTTTTAGTGTAAATCATTTTTTTCCTTTTTCATTTTCTCACTTTCCATCATTCGGTCAAAGGATAAGTGTATTTTTCTTGTTAAAAGTAAGTGTTTGAAACTAGTTTTTAAAGATGAACTTCTTAATCAACATTATAATGTGAAAAGAATCACTATTAAAGGCTTAAGAGAGGACATAAGTTTTGGTGGTGACAAGTGATAATGTTTTGCAAGGGATTAAAGAATTATAATAAGCACTTCATAAAATCATGTATGTGTTGTGTTTACTAACATTGTCACTTCGCAAGTGGAAAACCAATCTAGACTGAGAGAGTGTAGAATATTCCTGATAGTATAAAATATTCACCAAATTTATCACGTTTATCTTTGGTCATAGAATTCTTTAGGTTGAACTTCTAACTTCCTTCTCTGTTACACCTTTCTTTCACACACTCACGACGAGGAATCACAAAGATGTTAATAAACCTAAATAATCACGAGTGTCAATAGCTTAACAATTTCCCTTGGTTAGAGTAATATATGAAAGATATTTTTTCGTTACTTGTCATTTATTTTCTAAATGTCAATCTCGTTTTACTTTAAAATGGATTTAGAAACCAGAAGGAAAAGTAAATAATGAAAAAATTATGCATTTTTATCTTGTGGAAAAATGTCCTACATTTTAGACATTTTAAACTGCGTGTTTAAAAAAATATGAATGCTTGAAATCTAAAAATTGAAGAAATTTTCTTGAACAATAAAGTTTTTGGCGTTTTATGATGAAGAGGTATAATTTTGTAGGGGAAATGCTTCTCAAAACGTAAAATACTCTTCACCGTCTATTCAAAATAAAATTTGAGGAATTTTCTTCTAAGATGTAAAATGGAAACATATAAAAGATTGGTAATTAAATTGTTGATGAAACATCAAATGGATTTAAAAGAGAACAAATAAGTCTTCATATTACATTTGTTGATAAGAATTAATATGGTAACAAGCTTGTTTGACTTCATCCACATGCAAGATACTATATCGTTTATTCTAAGCCTTTGTCTCAATTAAGTGATGAAAAATGGAAGAGTGAAAAAAAAAGAGAGAATTATGATAAAAAGTAATTTCATTTGAATTTAGTGAAAGAATTTATGTATCATATAGCATAGATTAATAAGTGGCATAGACACATTTGCTTTCACTTTTATTTGAGAAGCAGAATTACGAAGACCCAAACCCTGGTTAGGGTTTATGCACATCACGGCAAAAATGGCGGCAAGGTACGCCATTCTCAGAACCTCCGGAAGAACCCTTTTCCAACACCATCAGTCTCCTCTTCAACATTCTCTCTCTGCATTTCCGTTAATCAGAACCCTCCATTCCCTCGTTGCCCTGCACTTTAACACTACTATATTTCCTAACCCTTATTCTGGAACCTTCCGAGGCATGGTCTCCGCTCCAAACCCTAATCTGCCCGAAGCTCCTTCGCTCGCCCTCGATAATCGCGTACCCGCTACCGTCATAACTGGTTTTCTTGGCTCTGGAAAGGTGTCGCTTTCCCCTCATATTATATTCCTCTGTAGAACAAAGATAACGGTTTGCAAAGAGAAAACCATAAAATTAACTAAAATAGCTTCAAGGACTTCATTTAATCACCACATATAATGCACTGCTATGTGTTCTGTTTTTTTTTTTTTTTTTTCATTTTGGGTTTTAACCAAATGAACAGTTAATAACTGAGTTTTGGGTAATGCAGACTACTCTCCTTAATCATATTCTCACATCTCAACATGGTAAACGGATAGCGGTAATTGAAAATGAGGTATTGAATTCTACCTTACCTATCTTTTTACCAACTTCTGTGTAATTTGATGATGGCCTCGTCAAGTTTAATTGAAAATACTTGATTTCTGTAATTCCACTTATTTTAAATTAGTAGTCTTTTTGCTAACTATGATAGATGTTTTGGACCATTTATAAGTCATGGCATCGCCTAGGTAGCTTTTTTGTAATGATAATGACTAGAGCTAAATTAGTCACTAGCAGTAGGCTTGTTGAAAAGATTATTTGGCGTCTTATTTATTTGGAATTGGAGCAATTGTGAAGTAAGCGAAGAATCTGAGTGCTTGGAGTGTTTTAGAGGATTTGCCCTTGTAATGTTTTGAGCTTACTGTTATTTATGAATTTGACTCGTTGGCGTAAATGCAGTTTGGGGAGGTTGATATTGATGGATCACTGGTTGCTAGTCATTCTTCTGCGAGTGAAGAGATTATCATGGTTAACAATGGTTGCCTCTGCTGCACTGTACGAGGAGATCTTGTCAAAATGCTGTTGGAATTGGTTAGGAAAAAACGAGACAAGTTTGATCATATTGTTATTGAAACAACAGGTTTGTAAATTGCTCTGCTCATGTAATTAAATTAAAGGAATTTATGCAGTGGAATTGAGGTGTTGGAGGTTGGCTTTGCTTGCAAGTTGAAACTAAAATGTCCTAATTGTCAAGTAGCATTCTCCTTGTGGCAGTATGAAGTTCACGTTGTTTTGGGATTTTTGGATCTTATGTGTATATTTGTATTTTAATGAAAGGGATATTATAAAGAACAGTTTGTAGAACCCCAATGAGTTCTTCTTTTATCTTAATGCTTCAATTTTGGGGAACCATAATGAGTTCTCATTATTTCCTTATCCTATTGCAGCAATTTTACTTGTGGTCATCTGGAACTTAGAATTCTTTTATGGAATTTCCTTCATATTTCTCAAAATTTGCTTGGAAGCTCAAGGGTGTGGTGATAAGATGTATATTCTGTTGTTAGCTTATCCGTTTGGTCTATGAAAAATTTCAATAGAAAGTTTTTAGTGCTTAAAGTTTAAACTTTTTTTCAGGTCTTGCAAAGCCTGCTCCTGTTATTGAAACATTTTGCAGTGATGAACTGGTCTCACAGCATGTGAAACTGGATGGAGTTGTGACTTTGGTTGACTGCAAACATGCCATGAAACATTTAAATGAAGTGAAACCAAGATTTGTGGTTAACGAGGCAGTAGAACAAGTTGCATATGCTGATCGTATTATTTTGAATAAGGTAAGCTTCTGCCTTTAAGATTCTATGGTAGTATTTTTTTTTGTTCTTTTTCTACTTCCTTTTGTTCCAATATTGACTTCTAAGATATTTGTTGCCATGTTTCTAGATTCTGATTATCTTTAATTGCTTTTGCAGATAGATTTGGTTACTGAGTCCGAGTTAAATTTATTGACTAAGAAAATTAAGGTGCGTTGTGTTACTTGTGGATCCTCTACACATTTTATTCCTTAATGGAACTAGGATGGTAACTGAGTTCTTTTTAGCAAGTAAGAAAGGTGATGTGTATTTGCGTTAAACTACGATCATGAAATGAATTTATGCACAACTTGCCCTTGGTGACGACATATTTTATGATTATATTTCTATTTTTAAGTGGCGTATGATGAGGATTGGTAGTTAGATTGGATTAAATATAGAATGTGCTATAGGGGTTGTACCTAAACCATTTTTTGTGTTGATTGATATTTGATACTAGTTCTTCCGTTGTGTTGATTTTCCAATATGGATGGAATGGATCTGTCATTTTGTGTTAAACTGAATCCTTGTTCTAGGGAAACTGTCATATGTGATACCTTTTACTATATATATATATATATGCTATTATTATGTTATAACTATGACTGTGTATTTGTTTGAGAAAGACATTAGGAGAGAAATTCAATTATTTTTCATAAAAAGGATCAGATTGATGCCTGTTGATTTTCTTTTATATTTTTTTGATAGATCAAATTGTTTTGGATAAATGAATGAGATTGTTGTTCTTTGATTTCTGTTCGTATGTTTTTGCATCAGCTTCTATTGCATTGTGTATACATGGCTCCCCAAGCAAAAGTGCTTATGGAAGTAGTTCATTTTTGTGAATTGTTGCTAGCACATCAATGGGATGGCACAAATTACGCAAGCTAAATTTGGATCTGTTGACATGGACTTTGTTCTTGGTATGGGAGGATATGATCTTGAGAGGTAATAGGTGTTCAACTTGTTGTATCTGCTAACATATTGCTACCTTTGTTTTATATTTTAGGTCCCACTATAGTACTTGATGCATCCCTTCTTGCCATGTTCTCCTTTTCATTCCTAATTAATATGGCTGAGTATGATAAATCACGATGCATGTTTATATTTGTGGTGTATTTTCTATGAAATTATCTATTTTTCAATCGAGTGTGTTGTCACTGCAGAATTGAATCTGAGGTACATGGAGAATGTCCATCTGCTTCAAGCCATCGGGATGATTATGGACATGGTAATTTTTCTAAACTCTTTTGCCACTTTTTTCGTTATGTTTTCAACTATGTTGTTAGCGCAAGATGTAAAAAAGGTCAGTAATATCTAAATGGAAAACAGAGGGTGTTGCTGGACCATGTTGAATTTATTGAATACCAATTACCAAGGTACTAACACTACAATTGCACTTCTGCTGGATCCTTCTCTTTCCGAAATACTAATATAGAATTACTGAATAGTGAAGTGGATGTTTTCCAATTAGAAAGTCAAGCATTTATCTTCGGCGCATTTTATTTAGGAAAACAGCAACCCAGAGAACTTCTCTATGATAGAGTGTCCCTTCATATCAATCATGTAATCATCTGAACGAAGGAAATATCGATCATATAATTATCAAAGCATGTCTAACAAAGGACCATAAAGCCAATATAGCCAAATACCGTAGGAAGTTATTCCTAATTGCCTGTTCCAACATGAAATAAGTTAGTCCAAAATAAATTAAAACCCTTAAAAAACATAGCAATAAATAAACCAAAATTGTAAACCCTATTTATGAAATTAAAAGCCCTAAATAACAGAAGCGGTAACACAATCAACATTGTTCCCTCTGAAGGGCTTTCTGGAGATTCAAAATGACTGAAATATATACTGGGGAAAATGTCCAGCAAATGAAAATAATCTTCTAGGTCTTGTATAGTCATTCAGAAGACGTGAAGCCTGTAGAAAGCTAGAAATATAGGGTGGGTAATAATGAAGACTTAACTATTCTTTTGAAAAGGTCCTAGTTTCCATTGAAAACAAGACTGATAGTCATCATATCACCAGGCAAATCAAATTAATATGCACTGGACCTTGAATTAGCTAAAATATGTAGGAAAAGGACTTAGAGCTCTAGTATGCCACTGTTTGAATAAGAGGAGGTTGAAAGTAAAGACACCTGTTTAGCATAATATAGACGCTGAGCTAAAAATGCACCGCATCCCTAAATTTATTAATTACTACTCAAACCAAGGATATGTTATGCTTATGTTGACACTAGACTCCCCTACGCCCTGTCCAATCCTAGGTGTAATTCATACAATATGACAAGAACAACAACAACAAAGGCTGCACAACTTGATTGATAAAATAGGTTTCCAGAGTATTTTTAAGCATTTTTTCTGTTGTGATGCTGGATGACTTGATCTTTCCAATATATCCACAGAACACGAAGGGCATCACCATCACCATCACCATCATGACCATGTGCATGATTCTGCTGTCTCCAGTGTCAGCATAGTTGCAGAGGGAACTCTGGATCTTGATGAGGTAATTGTTGCTCCTTTTGTTTTTAACCCTTCACAAAATAGTCTAAAATCACTGAATTGCTTCGTGTGCATTTGGCATTTTATGCTTCAACCTTTACATCTTCGGTGCTTTTGTTAATGGTTGATCTTATCCTCACTTTCCTTTTATATGACGGTCTAGGTTGACGATTGGCTTGAGAGAGTGATTGAAGAAAAAGGAGAGGACCTCTACAGAATGAAAGGTGTCTTGTCAGTGGATGGTTCTGATCAGAGATATGTGTTTCAGGTTCTCTCACATGCTATCAATACTCAATTCAAAACTCAATTACCAAAACATTCCCATGTGCATAGGTCCCCTTACACCATTTTCCCTAATACTATCAGGGGGTGCATTCCATGTTGGATGGCTGTCCAGGAAAAACATGGGAACCTAACGAGAAGAGGACAAACAAGCTCGTTTTCATTGGAAGGAATTTGGATGAAACCGCCCTTAGAAAAGGCTTTAGAGGTTGTATAGTATAGCATTACAAAATTATTTCAGGTTCTGAAGCAGCAGCAGCCTTGATTTTGGAATCTGGATGGATTTACAGACTCATTTTGTAGTATGAATAATTATATCATAGCATTGCTCACTCGGGGTCAAAGTTGATTTTAATGTATTATCAAAACCAACAAATTTTTGCAAGTATAAAAAGTAAGAAGAGTAACATGACTTGCTGAAAAACATAGGTTTTAATAATCTCGTTTAAGAGTTAATTTAGGTTTTTATTATCATAATTATTCATCTATTATCGTTTAAAACAAAACAATTTTTACTGAAGATAAAAAGATCAATTAAATAGTTGAACAGGCGGTCATAACTATTAGCTATTGTTCAATGAGAGATGGATTGAGTAGTGTTGCATGTTATACAATTATATATATGAATATTTAAGATTAATCTTTTAAAGTACATGATAATTTAATAAATTATGAAACTTTTTAAATATTTACGTGATTTACTTATATTTATCTTGAAAACTTACGTTGACATTCAATTTGTAATTATTTTTGTATGTATAAAATAGAAATGACTAGGATTTATTTGAGTTTAGAATAAAGATTTGAACTGATTAAATTAATTGGGTTTATTTGATTTGGGTTTTAATGTATTTTTACCTGATGTGAACTAAATTGATCAATTGAGTTGTTTTTGTTCAATTTAAGAGGTTATGATAAAAAAAATATTATTTCTAACTATTATCTATTCTTATCTTATAATAGTATAAGATACAAGTGTTTCTTAATTTTTTAATAATTAAATATTTCTTTGGTCAATATTTGATTTTTCTATAATGATCAATTTGTATGTTTTTCTTATTTTTTATTCATAGCATGATAAGAAAATACATACATAATAAATATTAATCAATTAGTTGTTGATGAGAGTGGTGTTAGACTTAAGTTTTTAAACAAAAAATCGCAATCGACAAATTTTGTAAATATTTTGTAACAACCAAAGTGTATATTTTACCATAATTTTTCTTTTGTAATGGTAGGGAAGACATTATAGTTGAAATAAATAAGTCAATCATTGTAAATATATTAGAGAAGGAAAAAAGATTCAGTTAAAAATATCAGAAGTATCTATTTTTTTTTTTTTTGAGAAATGGATAAATATCATGACACAAACAAAACAGGATACTTTGTAACATTAATATAACTTTATAATGAAAGCAAAAGGATCTAAATATTGAAATGTTCTTCTCAATTAACATATCCCAAGAATTACAAAAAATCTAACCGCTTGTAACAAAAATTGGTTACTGATTTCTTGTACTAAACTGTACAAGAAATCTTACATCATGTTGTTTTGGGTTTGTTTTAATGTTTTCGACCTTATCAGTTAGCAAAGAGTTCCAAAACTTGAATGTTGTTCCAATTCAATAGTTTTGATATGTGTTTTGTTTCACTTCGTAGGTATAAAAGTTTGACCTCTAGAGATTTGTCTGAATGCATAAACCAGAACGAAATATTTGGAGAAATTTTCTTTTTTTCTCAAGTGAAGGTTACATACTTTGTAGATTTTGATTCAAATTCTAAGTAACTTTGTGACCTTTCAAAAAGAATAGAGCTTATTTAATGATAGAGTAATTAAACTGGTTGACATTTCAAGATCAGAAAAAGCCACTATCCCCATCACAAAAACATCCCCTTAAATTAAGGTTATTTTAGCTAAAAACTTTGTTCATGTTTGAATCACAGAACTCAGACAGAACGAGTTCATTTTACACATAAACTTTTAGGTACTCATCCATGCGTGTGTAGTTCACTTCAGGGTAAAGCTTGGAAGCTTCTGCACCCTCTTCTCCAATTTCAAAATTTGTTAAGCACCCCTCATAGAATATATGATAAAAGTGTCCAATCCCTACTTGAAGTTTATAATCCAACCCTGCAAATCAAATTCACATAAATTAGAAATCAAAACGAATGGTCTAAGAAAATAAAGTTACTTTCCAAATGTGTTACCTTTCAGTGTCGTAAGAAAGCCTTCTGGAGGTATGTATGTCTTCTCCAGTTCCTTTCCGATGAGTTTCTCCCAAATTCCAATAAGCTCTGCTTGGGAGAGAATATTTTCTGGTGGCCTTAGGTACAATGTTTTGTTAAGTGTTCGTGGATCATCTATTGCCTTGACTGTGTATGTTGCAACATCATCTTCATCCAAAAAAACAGCTGCAATCATCATATAAATGTCACAGTTAATGACAAACCATTTTAATGTGATGTTAGAGATACTCAAAAACCTTAATGTGGTGTGACTCAAACAAAATCATTTATTGAAACTTTGGTATTGACCTTTGAGAGTGCCATCCCCAAAGAGATGCACCTTGTCCCTTGGAGGAACAAAAGATCCCATCTGAGAGAGGCTGCCGGCAAAGTACCCAGCAAAAAGGTTTGCAGAGATGTAAGTGAAAGGGATGTTGGCTTCCTCTATTGCTTTCCTCACAGACATTTTATCTACAAATGTTACTCTTCCTGGTTCTAATGCATCTCCCATCCTTGCTGGGTCCAATCCAAATTCTGAAGGCAAGAAACGCTGCAAGGAACACACAAACAATGTATTATGATATTGTTTAGTATCAGTGTACTGTCCATGTACATGTATCATTACTAATGGAGCTACTAAGAGATAATAAAGAAACAGTACATGTTTAAAAGTGTAAACCTATGTACTTAATCCAGCATAGTTGAACTAATTGTTCTGATTTTCATCATAACAAAGTAAAATAAATAACCCTTTTACGAAGGGTAAATACAGCTAGTACAAGTGGGACACAACATTATATCATATGAATGACGATCATGCTAAAAAAACAGTGCTTTAACAAAAGTATCTAATTTCTCTATTATTTTATGCATTATGAAGAGTGAAAAATGTTACTGTATCAAGTGTATTTGTTTTGTGCAATAGGTAAGGGAATCATTCCACATGCAAATGCTCAATTAAACCAAAATCTGAGGTAATAAACAAATATAACATTACTGTCAAACTCTTAAAATGATATGAAAGGCAGTACAAGACGAGATAAGAAAACATTTGAAACTGATAAATTGAAGGTTTTAATAAAAAAAGGTTTTAAAAGAAAAAAAGAAAAAGAAGGGTTGACCTTAACATTCCCAGCTTCTTTGATGGCATCGACGAGTTTGGACTGCAAAGTGATGCAGTGGGTCCTGAAGTGAACACCAGAGATGGCACTGATGACAACATCGACCTTCTTGACCGCATCCACAAGGCTTTTGTGATCAGAAAAAGAGGCTTGAACAAGATGAGCACCCTGTTTCTTGAAGGAGAGCAGCATCTGCAGCTTTTCAATTTGAAGACCCAACTCAGGGCGTTGAACAACATAGGTTTCATGCCCTTCAGCCAAACATGCCCTCACTATCCTTCTCCCTATGTAGCCTGTTCCTCCCACCACAAGAACCTTGCTTTTCCCCATTCCTTCACTTCAAAAAGTGCTTTTCAATAATTGATTATTCCCTTTGCTCTGCTCCTGCTACTGCTAACAATATATATAAGAAATGAGGGAGGTGGGTAGCTGGGTAGGTGGACATCCATCTCAGGTTGACTCTGTTTACTGAATGAGGTAGCCAATTTTGAACAAAAAAAGGGGACCTTTTTGACATAGTTTAGTGAGTTTCTTGTTGTAATGTACAGATAATCATGATACTTATTTAATTAATATTAAGAAATGTTTCGTTTAGGATTCATATGCTTTATTTCACACAAAATTCATTTTTATCTCAAATTTTTATATAATTTAAAAGTAATTAATATAATCTTGTAAACTAATTATATTAAATTATTTTAACATCTCATAGTATTTTAGAATTGTTACAACAACTTGTTTGCACTATTTTAACAAATTTTAATTTAAATGTTAAGTTAAAAGACTATTTAATAAATAAATAAAAAATTAATAATTTTTAGTTAAAAATAGTTATATTCTTTTATTTTTAAAATTTAAAATTAAAATATATCAAAGTTTAAAATAGAAATAAATTCTAATTTCACTTTAAATTCTTATATTAAAATCATATTTAACTCAAAATATATATATTTTTTGGTTTTATTTCTTTTACAGAGTTTATTGATTCAGCTTGTGAAAATATTTTCTTGTGTTTACACTGTAATAATAGTTTTTACTCTGAGTTACATATTTAATTAATAGTTAAAAAACCATTCCTAGAAAACTTTGTTCTCGTTGGTGACAGTAAAAACATGAAAGGCAAATAAATAGATATAGGTAAGATCTGTGAATATCTAAAAGCTTTGAAAGTGGTTGATAAAAAAAACGAATACCTTTTCTCTCAAAAGAATTTCCTAATAAGAAGAAAGATAATAACAATGTACAATCTAGAAAACCCAACATTTAAACGTGGGAAAAAATGAAAGTGAGAACTAGATTTTAAAGGAAGGTATATTTATGACAATGAGATAGTTACAAATTTAATTTTAATCAATTCAATCCATTTAAAGCTGAATTTTAGTCACTTAAAATTATATTGAGTATCTTATGTCTTTGATATTCAAACTCCAAATTAAGAATAAACCCCATAGGCACTTTGATGTTCAAATTAACTTTGATATTCAAGTTAGTATTTTAGTTGATTAATCTTAAATTCACAGTATAATCAATTACTTTTTTACCATAGATTATAAGTTTTGAAATGGACTTATGACCAATGATATTGTAATCACAATGCAATGTTTAATGTTTAATAAGTACTACTTGCCTATAAGTTTAATCTTCATTAATAATTATACTTTAGATTCGTATGATGAACGGTCGTCATACTTTTTTGGACAGTCGATCTCACTCCGGATCCATGGAGGTATACGATATATATATATATATATATACACTAAATTAAAATAACAATTGAAAAATAATCCTTCATTTTGTTAAATATAAGATATAAAACATTTTAGAGGATGAAAAGATCACATCATCATCAAAATAAGAAGTTCTAAAGTGATTTCACTGTGTTTGACTAATCTAAATTTGAATAAGTTTAAATATTTAACTCTGATTGGTCGAACTTAAACAAGCTTGTTTATAATTAGATTGTTTGTAAAAAAATCATAATTGAATGGGTTTGATTTGAGTTAAACAAAATTAACATAAACTGATTGTATAATTATGATTACATTCAGTCATAGATTTATCGAAAGAACACATGGTAGTTTGATTCAAATAATGTGTATCTCTCCACGTTTTCTTCCTTTTATAGTATTTCGCTAAAAGAAACCTCTGCTATTGGCCTCGTTGGTGTTCTCTCTCAGACCCTGACACCAAGACACAGACTTTTATTATCACTGATGTCACATCTCTACCTTACTCATCATGACACCCTTTCTACCTTCTAATTTTCACACCTATCACCACCCTCTTTTCACTCTCTGCTGCTGCTCATTGAAATCAATGAAATCATTGATATTAGTGTTGTATATTGGAGAGCCATAATAATTTATAATCGCTTAATCATTGGGCTCTCTCTTCTCTTTTCTTTTTTTTTTTTCATCCAAGCCAATCAATCTTTGCTTATGATATGCCATATCATTATAGTAAGTATAGCAAACCCTTTTTTCTTCATCATTATTCTCTTCCTTTAGGACTTCTTAAGCTCCATGTAGAGTACCTAATTATTTATACAATTGGGTTTAGTTTATAATTAAAATTTCACTTGCTTGCACAAATACACAATTTGTCTCTGTTATGCAAGAGAAGCGAAAGAAATCTACTCTAGATTTACTCAGGAGCACAAGATAATTGGTTAGATTTATTTGGGTTTCTGAATATGACAAATTTTCTGGCTTATAGATGAATCTTCTTATCTTCTTTCTCCCAGTATACAGTTTTTAGCTTTTGGGTTTGGTGGCAGGTTTTCTTTTGTTTAGTGTATTTTCTGACCATTAATTGTTATAGATTACTTTTAGCTTAGCTAGTTTACTCCGTGGAACTTGAATTGTGTTTTCCCTGAAAATGAACAATTGAAGTTGACACTTGATATCAGTCTTTCTACAAGGGAATCTTAGCAGAAGAATTGGGTTAGGGTTGCTTGATTAGCAAACTTCTAGCTATTATGACTGATAAACATTATACTGAATCTTTGATCCAAGGATTTGCAATTGGAAATTTGGAATTATGACTGTGTTTTTATCCATAACAGGATTGGTTGGTGGGTGTGGAAGGAGGAGATTTTATAGTGGTCAACGATTTGCTTTGAACTGCTAAAGAATCATTCAAAGATCCAGTTGAGTGAGAACGGAAGATGGGATCTTTCATAGGTCATATATTACCAGGGACCTTGTTTCTTCTAGTTGGGGTATGGCATATATGGGGATCTGTGGTGAGGTATGTATCAAATCCTAAGACATTCAGAGTCCATGTTTGGAATCCAGTACCAGGATTTAATGGGAGACTCAAGCACTTGGAGCTCTATGTCATTTCAATTGGTGCTTTCATTGACTTGTGTGTGGAGCTTTTGTTAGCAACCCACCTTAGGTTTTTTGTAGATGGATCCTTGAACACCACTTACTTCAACAACTTTGAGCACTCTGGAATGCTTCTAATGTTTCTTATCTATGGTGTTGTTGCCCTCTTCTCGGAAAAGACACGGTTAGTTTTTGCTCTTGTTCTTATTGTTATTGTGTGGGTCATTTCTTGTTAAAATTCATTACCAATATCCATTCTTCAATACATGTAATATTGAACACCTATGTTGTATAATTCAATTTTAAAGTATTGGTATCCATCGGTTAAGAATAGATATTTCCCATATCTTTTAGTCAAGGCAGATCAATGCCTTATTCGATACAAATCTTTCTTTTTCTGTTTTTCTTCCTTTTTTTCTGGTCTGAAAAATTGAATGCCGGTTGATTCTAATGTTTTTAATCTATAATACTGTTTCTCTGCTATCGGAAGGGATAAGTTAGCTAAGTTGTTTCTCTTCTTCTTATTATGTTTCTGGCATTTTCTTTTGCAAAATGGGTTAACAATCTCTAGAGCCTGTTAAGAAAACGAATATGTTGCTAATGGAATGTTAAACTGCTGGTAGCCATCAGTTAAGAATAAGTTATTCTAATCTAAAAAACAATGAATGCTGCAGCTCTGCTTGAATGTGTCTCTAGTCACGGTTAAAAAGGTTCTAATAATTTATTCCATCTGATTTACTTTGGAAACTAAACAGAAGATAAAGCAGGGTGTTGATATCATTCTCTGTGTTGCTTTGAAGAGAGAGCAGTCCACTTCCAACTTCTACCTTGGAAACTCAAGTTTCTTGGATGGTTTTGCTTGCGCATCACTCTAATGCTATTAATCCGATTGGAATTGAGTTTGGCTAGGATTTTGGATGGTTTTTGGATTGTTTGATTGGTTTGGATCAAGTTCTTTCAGTTTCTTGAGGATAAGGTGCCGGTCTTTGGGATCAAAGCTTGCTTGTCAAGTTCGATCCAAGAACTTTTGGTTAAATATGTTTTGATAGAATCTTTGCTGGTGTTTTGTCACAAGGGTGTGGTGAGTTTGGAGAAGGAGTTTTTTGATGGTGTTTGTTTGGATGACAAAGGTTAGGCAAAGAAAGTGAACCAAAGAAAGAAAGAGATGAAAACTCAAAGAAAGGAAAGAGTTGAAGGAGAAGAGTAACTTGAGGAAAAGAAGGAAGCAGAGAACTTGCACCTCTTACAAACAAGATAAGGAGGGTGTTCACCACTTGATTCCCAGAGTACAAACTAAGATTTTTACTAAAAATACTATTTTCATCTTTCTTAAAAGTTGGCCACCCTGTACGAGCTCCTCCTCAAGCTCCCTAACTGTACTTCTGGTTAATCTTCCTCTAGAAGCTTCTTCAATTTGTTCGATTCTTGATTCCCTCTCCTTAGCCTTAACCACGGCCCTTGTAGTTTCCCTCTTTGAGATGTTTCGTTCCTATCCATGTCCTCATCAATTATTATAGGACCTGAAGATGTTGATGGTGAATGAGTGATAGGATTGCATGACACACTAGGATGTTTTTTCTTCTGTGTAGTGTAATTCTTTCTGTATTATCCAGTTCTTAACTTCTCAAACACATTTTAGTAGACATGAAGGTACCAATTCATCCAACATTTTTCTGAACCTCATGATGGTAACATTTTTTATTCACCATGCACTGACAAATGGAAATGATAGTATGCAATTTCATTTTAGAAAAATCATTCTGATTGAATAGGTAAATAAATTGAGAGTGAAATCCCAAATGTCCCATGGTAAAAGCTTCACTAAATCCACAGTATGAGCTATTTAACTCTGAAGGTGAAAATGTCCCTTAGAATTTTTAGGAACGTACCGGTTCTCTTTCTTCTGATTTTCTATTATATAATTAGTTCTTGGCCACCTAGAGTTATCTGCTGCGTTATAGCACGAAAGTTTATGCTTCTGTTAATCAGTCCCTAACGATGCACCCTTTCATTCTTGTGATAAAATATGTTGCCTTTAAACAAAACTGAAAAACAGTTTCCTGCCTGCTTGAGAGCTACTGGTTTTTTTATTCATGTAGTGTTTTGAACTGGCTTCAGATAACTTTGTTGTATGCTTCTGAAGATTCTAACGGACAATTAGTTCACTTTCTTAGTAACGAGTCTGGATATCATCGGACTTTTATTGCATGACTGTTTTCTCTCCTATAGTTTAGTGCTAACTGCCATATCTTCTTCACTCAATTGTTCTTAATTAAACCTATAACTAGTACAATTGTACATATGCTGTTGGAAGGAGATCACAAAGATATTTGTGATGCTATTTGGCAGAATTTGTGTTACTTAAATTCATCTAGGAAATGTTAATTCTTTCAATATATTAATCCCTGAATTGAAATATATATAAGAAGTATTATCTACATGTTGCCCGTGTGTGCATGTATGTGCTTGAGTGCATTTTGGAAATTGGTTCTGGAAAGTCTGATACTTGTCAGTTTGTTCAATTTCCAAATGTCTATGTTTGCCTAAATCTTAATTTATTTGTTAACTGCTGCTTTATAACCTATTGGCTCTTTTCCATTCTCATTTTCTTGATTCTCTTGTGTAGATATCTTCCCTTGCCGGTGAGTGCTCTTTGTTTGATTGCTGCCACAGCATTCTGTGCAGAGTATCTTCTATTCTACTTTCACTCAACAACACACAAAGGCCTTGAGGGATATTACCATGTCCTCCTTGCTTTCCTCATTGGCCTTTGCATTATATCTTCAATTGCAGGGGCCCTTCTGTCTACCAGCTTCCCAGTAGATTTATGTAATGGCATTGCCATAACGCTGCAAGGAATCTGGTTCTATCAGACTGCATTTGTTCTTTATGGTCCCATGCTACCTTCTGGTTGTAGGGTCAAGGATAGTCATATCACATGCCATGCAAAAGAGAGTGAGGTTCGGGCTGAACTGCTTGCTAATGTTCAACTCTTTGTTGCAGTCCTCACTGTTCTTGTAGGAACTGTAGCATCCTATGGCTTTGCAGCTTCAAGATATATGCCAACTGTGAAAAACTTGCAACCAATTCAAGTTGAGTTAGACAAGGAATGAAGTACCAACGCAATGCAGCATGATTGACACATGATTTTTTTCTTTAAATTTGTTATCAGAGATTTGTTCCTCAAGTTAATATAAGTTGAAAAGTATCAATCTCTTAAACAAATCTCATTACTTTCATAGTGATTGACTCTGTGCTGGGAATATCTTAGTAAAAGAAAAGAAGATGAGGAATGAAGTTGGTTTTGCAGTATATTGACAGCGTTGTTTCTTGTAAAAAGTGTGCATATTGAAGTAAAAGAGTGAAGGAAATGAAATTTTTGGAATCAAATGTAAAATAAACAGGAAAAACGTCTTTTTTATATGGAAACTTTTACCGTGTAAATTTATGTATTATTTATGACAAGTAATACAGATATTTTGACGATATTTTTTTGGCAATATTTTAACATGTATCATCTTATTATTTATCCATATTAGTATTTATGATTATTATTATTGATTGTATAATAATTTTGAACTAATCACAAACATGTAAATGATATTAAATATTGTCAAGAAAATATTGTATCATTGTCCAATACAATATTCACATTTTAAAAAGGAAATAAAAGATTACTTTTTTTAGTTTATTTAAAATTATACAAACATTTTCTTACATTTTCCTTTTTGTGGTGAACAGCAAGTAAAGCTTAATCTTCTTCTTTTATATTACTGAGACTTAAGGAAAAATATGCATAGTAATTTTGCAATAAAAAAATAGTAAAGAGTTAACTAAGATATAAGTAAGGAAAATGAAATTTTAATAAAATTATAACAATAGATTAAACGAAAATCAAATTTAAAAAATAACTTATTCCAATTATAGTGGATTTTATTGTCTAACAAATGTGTAAATTTGCAGACTCTTGGTTCTCAAGTGTATTTATAATTCCCTTGCTTATGCCATCTTAATGACCAAAGAACTCAAAGGACTAATTACGAATTGGTTAATCATAAAGAAATGTCCATAAAAAATCATAAAGAAAGTTATTGAAGAAATTATCCCTTATGTAACCACTATGAAATAAGTTAATTATTTTGACACTCTTCATATCCTCACAGCAGCTGTTACTAAATCCATGTTGTATATAAATCCCAACCAAGGTTTGTTAAGAATCATCCTCTCCAACACATTTTGATCATCTGCTTAGACTAAAATGGCTTCCACTCACACCCTCTTTGTCCTTATCTCTTCTGTGACAGTAGCTGCATTGGTCTTCTCAGCATCAATGGTTGAGTCAAGATCAATGTCCAACCCCTCTTCAAGCCTATTGGTTCGGTTGAAGCTTGAGGGTGAACCTTCCAACTGCTGGGACTCACTGTGGCAACTCCAAGCATGCAGTGGCGAAATTGTCACATTTTTTCTGAATGGTGAGACCTACCTCGGACATGGTTGCTGCGAAGCAATAAAGGTGATTGGACATGATTGCTGGCCAAACATTGTTGCCTCTCTGGGGTTCACCGATGAAGAGACTGATGTATTGGAGGGTTACTGTGAGGAGGCTGTTCTTCGTTCACCTCCACCACCACCACCACCAAAATCTATGCTTCTTCCACAAAGGAATTAACTTTGGAGTTTGTGGCTTACCATGAATAAAAAATAAGAGCTTTGTTTTGTTTCATTTTCAGCTTTATGTTGCCACGCATCCTTGTACTAGGTGGAAATCACGATTACATGTTATGTTTTCTGAATTCAGTCAATGATATATATAATATTACATACAGGTTGTGTTTTTCATACTGAAAAGGTTAACTGCAATAAGATAAGTAGCAGGTTAATAATATTATCAATCTTCATTTATATGTTCAATTTGATCTCAGCCGATCTCAGGTTACCGACTCTCCGGCCCCCTTTCGGTGCAGCACGATTGGAGAGTTCTATGTTTGTTTTATAATACAGTAATTTAAAATTTAATATTTTGAATTTTTTTTATTATTTAAAAAGATTATCTTATACTAACTTTTAAGTGAATTGCTGTTAACAACAGTTTTTATTCAAATTAAATTTTAAATATAACTATTAAGTTAAATTAATATATGGGAATTAATTACAACTACATATAGTACTCACTATGTTATATAAATAAATTAAAAAACTTTTCAATATATTAAACTTTATTTCTCCAATGTTAGTTTTTTAAATTACTTAATTATTTAAATGCAAAATTAAAATTTCCTTTATTTTAAATTTTATTATTTTTTTATAAATTATTATTAGTGATATTTTCTATTATACACAATTAAAAATAAAATTTAATGTTAATTTTTATATTGTGTTCTTAAAACTTAATATTTTTAATGTTAATTATTATTAGTGATATTTTTTGTTAATTTTTTTTAATTCAGTTCCAATTTTTTTTCTCAATTGATACTAAATTTAGTTTTTATAAAAATTCATATTTTTATTAAATTTTTCTTTAATTATTTTTAAATCAACTCTATCTATATTATTAGAATATAATTATTATATTTATATTTGATTTCTTCTACATATAAAAGATAGGGTTAGAATTGCTATAAAACTAATAATGAATTTTATTTTCTAATTTTAAAAATAATATAGACATTTCCTTCTAATTTTAAAAATAAATTATAATTTTTCTTCACATTTTATAAATAAATTAGAATTTTCCTTCTAATTTTAGAAATAATGAAGAGTTTTTCTTAAAATTTTAAAAATATTAAAGAAGTTTCCTTCTAATTTAAAAAAAATGACGAATTTTTCTTTTGATTTTAAAAATAATAAAGAATTTTTCTTTTAATAAAAAAATATAAAAATTAAAATTCACAAATTGACACATGAGACGAATTTTGCATCTTCCATTAACACTTGAAATGACATTATAAAAAAATCAAATTGAACATCATTTATTAAAATAAAAACCACATTAAACATTTAAAGAGTATTTGAGCCTATATATAAATAATACATCAAGGTAAACTGAATACAAAATATACTCACAAAACTAAGTAAGAATTTAAATATAAAGATAAATTACAAACTAAATAAATATACAAAAGTGTAAAGCATACAAGACATGTAATTGATATTGAAATTTAATTTCAAAATTTTAATTTTGACTCCAAAAATTAAAAACACATAATTCCTAATTGAAAAAAAACTATTCTAAATTGAATGTTACTTATAAAGAAAATCTTAATTTATGTTAAGAAAATATTAATATTATTTTAAATTTTAATGTAGAGGATAAAAATGTTATTATGGTTTAAATAATATTTTTTTGAATTGTTTAAAAAGATTGAAGAATGCTACATGTGTTTCAAATATTTTGTATAACAGACAGAACGAGGCAATTCGTCACCAAACTCCTTTTGTTTGTTGTTTCATTAAATACAAATTACCTTTACTTTGTACTTTATGGGCAATTACACTGTTTTAGAATAAAATTAAAAACTATTCTCTATGCGGATCACCATCGTCACTTTGACTTCTTTTATAAAAATATTTAAATATTTTTAATGACCAAAGACATTCTATATAAATCCTATGTGTGTATTTTCTTTTCATAATTTTTATTTTAATACAAAAGTTTTACGAATTCTCAATTTTTGTTAATATTTTTTTTAACGGTGGGCAAAATATTTGTTTCGAAGAATATTTTATCATTATTATGACATTGTTACCTTAGGATTTCTATAAATCTTATAAGATTCTCACTTTTATTAATATTTTATTAAAGTTTAAATATTTCTATATCATTAGCTTGATTCAAAATAGTTTTTATTTTGAAAAACGTTGATTTTAGTTTCACAATATTTAATTTGATTTTTTTTCATTATATAGTCTATGAGACTTGAAAAATAGAGTTAAAAATGAAGCAAAAATGTGTCTTAAGTTAATAGGACCAGACTTTAAAAAGTCATTTCAAACATCCTGGCTCATTAGCTTAAGCATTTTATCTCTCTCTCTAAAAACTCAGTTCTTTTTTTTTTCTCTGCCTTCTCTCTACCACATCTCTGTCTTTTCTCTTCAATCTCTTTTCATTGAGCCAGTGGATTCCTGATTAGGTGACGCTCAAACGTCCGCGACGTAAAGGGCTTCACAACTAACCGATTCATTTCGGGTTCCATGCAACCTCTTCTCTCTCCTTGAACTAGCACATGAAATCTTCGTTAATTGCATGTGTCTTGTGTTTTCATCTTCTTCAATTTTTCCACTCCATTCTAGCTCTAAGAGCTGTTTCTTTGTAGCGTTTCGTTGAGTTCTCACAACTCAAGGTCTGGTTGAAAGGTTCTTGTGAGCTGTTCAGTCAAGTTACTCTAAGGTAAGTGGAGCTAGGTTTTCTTAAATATTATTGTTTTGAAATGTGTAAATGTCTTGATCTTTGTGTGACCATGTTGTTTGGGTTGAAATTATATTTTTGAGATTTTCTATATGAACTGAACTATATGCTGGAAATTTGTGACTGTGGATTTGGTTGGGCTGAGGTGATGTTTGAAATTTGATATGTTTAAGGTATGAGTTTTGCTAAATGAGGATTCAGAGGGAAGGTAAGGAAGTATACACTGTGTTGAGTGAACTATTAGGATTTTAGGTCATTTGAGAGGAAGTGAGGTAGTGATTTTGGGCACTAGAGATCTTGTGTGTTCTTGTGCTGTTTGGGTAGTTCAGATAGGTCAATTCTGACTTGTTAGGAACCTTAAAATGGTCTAAAATGAGTTACAAGTGATAAAATTGGATTTGGGTCTCTAAGTTGTTGATTTTGGTGTTCTAGAGTAGGAATTTAGTCTTAATCACTTTAGAATCGTATTAGGAATGTTTATGATCATCTATACAAGTTTAATTAGGTGTAGTACAAGAATTAGGGGTGTTAGAAATTGGATAAGAGGCCTAGAAATGGTAAGGGTTGGTGTGAGTGTATGATTCTGCAGATTTTGCATTTTGCATATGATGAAGAGTCGCTATGCGAGCTGTCTCGCATAGCGAATCCCTGTAGAGAGTGCTCACTGTCTGGGTCATTCGTTGTGCGAGTTGCGCTGTGTGAATTACCAGAGGGTGCTTCTCTCTGTTTGTGGATTCACCTAGCGAATCCCGTCGCTATGCGACTGGTGGTGGTTTGGAACCACTGCCCTTTTAATTCGAAGAGCGAGATGGGCGCAAAGCGAGAGGGTTTGGGGGTGTGCTCTTTGTCTGAGCTTTCGCATAGCGACATTGGTGCGCTATGCGAGAGACCTGAGGCCTATAGCCTCAGCAAGTTAATTCGCATAGTGAATTAAGTGGGTGCGTTGTGCGTGGGACATGAGATACAACACCTTAGCGAGTGAGGGTGCGTTGTGCAAATCCTTTGAGTCCAGTCTTCTCTTTTGTTCTCTTTTTGGTTGAATTAAGTGTGTGGAATGTTTGGAATGCATAGTATGATGGTGGTAATGTGATTATATTAAAAGTATGGGAGTGTATGAAACATGTTTGGTGATTGAAAGTATGTGGTTTTAAAAGTATGGTTGATGGACGTAATTCCATGGACCTCAAAGGAGGTTACATGGTGGTGCCTTATGTTATTGGACGTAATTCCATGGATCTCAAAGGGAGGTTACATGGTGATGCCCTATATTATTGAACGTAATTCCATGATCTTCAAGGAGAAAATTCGTGGTGGTGCCCTTAGTGTTTAAAATGACTTACATGGTAGCTTAGTCTTGGGGGTTATCCTGAAACTACAATGGTAAATCATTCTCAAGTAGAGAAGATTGAATCATGTCGTGAGTAGTAGTAGGAGGTCCTAGTCTTGGGTGCTTCCAGTATGACCCAAGGTGAGTAATAACGGACTAACCTCATGAGTGTGGTAGGGTGAAATCCATTGGCAATGACTTTGAAAAACAGTAGAGGCCACCACGAGTACATGACCCGCCATAGCTCGGCAAACATTCTAAGTCCGGACAAGTCAAGTTTAAAGTGCAACAAGTCATGTTTGTGTAGTGTAGTATATTTGTCCTTACTTGCATGTTGTCTATGACTGTTATAACATGATTTTTGTATATCTAGCTCACCCTTGCTTCTTTGTTTGTGTTTTGCTTGGGTATGCTTTTCTTTTGCAATAATCATCCACTTTGATATGAGTAGAGGTGGATAAGGTGCCTCTGGAGCAGGCTTTGGAGGGAGACGATGTTGCAGCTTAGTTTAGTTAGGACTCTTAGTGGCTCCTTATCATTTTGAAATGCTCTATTATGTTTAAGTTTTAAATTAAGATTTATTTTGTGATGACTGTAACTTTAATACTTTACTTACAATCTACTTCTCACTGTTCTCTTATATTAAAACGTGGACTTACTATATTATATATTTCTATATAATTTGAGATGTTACATCGACTAAATAATTAATGGCATACTATATACTAAATAATTAACGACATACTATATGATTAACGACATACTGTATACGATGGTTCAATATTTCATTGTTTTTTATTTGGCTCGTTCTAAAACCAAAATTCAAATTCAATGCTGTCATGTCATCTCATCTTATAATTCAAATCCAAAATCTTATAATTGATTATAAAACTGTCGAAGGTAGATATATATAAATTGTCTTGATAAACAGTTTGATTTAGTTTAAAACGGAGAAAGAAGACGACATCATTACCTAAGTTTCACACTTTGCTCAATTTGTACTTTGAGGTCAGATGAGAAAACGATACACGAAAGATTGTGGGTGAAAGAGAGAGAGAGAGAGGAAAAGGGGCATGAAAGTCATTTCTCATTATCTTTTTGAGTGTGGTTGTTTATATTCATATTATATGTGTTGTGTAATGCTCATCGTTTATTTCATATCAACCAACTACAACAGTGGAAAGAACAAAGCATGGAGAAAGTGTGGAATGGAATCGAAAAGTCCTCTGAATCATGCGACATGTTGAAGACTGTTCCAGCACTGGCGCTGTACCTTGGATTCATTCACTTCAACTTCATCTTCATCCTCTTCGCCACCTTCTTCCTTTCTCTTTCAAAAGCACTCTTGTTAGTCTTCTATTTTCTTACTTGCCTTCAATTTCTTCATCATCTTACATTAATGCCTTTCACAATTTTCATAATAGGGTGTTCGGTTTCCTCTTCCTGTTCGTCGTGATTCCTGTCGACAAAAACAGCATGTTTGGTCGAAAATTGTCAAAGTATAATCTGTCTTTCTCTCTTTCTTTTTCCAGTTTTACTTTAAAACTAATCTGGGAACTTTTCTTTTGGCTAAATTTCAGATACATTTGCAAGCACATTTGCTCCTATTTTCCCGTAAAGCTTCACCTAGAAGATCCAAAGGCCTTTCGTCATAATCGTGCTCATGGTTTGTATCTATCCATCCACTAAATTTTTCATGTTTTACCTACTCTGTTATCATTCTAACTTACAATACTTAATCCTTGTCAACTTCATAAAAGTACCTTCATCATTAGGGTTTGAGTTAAATAAGAATCCACGTTTTAAACTATTTTTTTTATAAACATTTAAAAAAGATTACGATATTTTTTATAAATGAAATTAATTTATTTATAAATTGAAAATAAGAATCTGAAGAAGTTATGAAAGAATATTTACTTATTAATTTATACATAAGATAATTTAAATTTAATTTATAGAGGAATTAATTTGTTTTCAAACATCTATAAAGAATCCTTGCATACACTTACTATTAGAAAATGAGTTTTTAAGCATAACTTAACTCCACAAAATTAGATAGTGGATTTAAGCCTAACTTAACTCCATAAAACCTAAGATGTGGTATGCACCTCACTTATATATTATAATTTGACTTTATATCTAATCGACGTGGAACTTTCAACACTTACACCAAAAACCCTACTTCCATTCAACGTACTCTTTTTTATATCATAAACAAATTATATTCTTTCTTCTTTCTTTTAGGTAGGTGCTGTGGTGCTTTTTTATTTGTTAGGTAATAAATAATTTTTTTCCCATAAAGATGTTTGGTTGGGGATGCGTCACTCTCTATTTATGAAGGAAACTTAAAAGAGAGACTAACTATTTTAAAATTAATTTGGAGCAACTTGTCGCCTTATATAGTATAAAATTTAAAGATGAATCTACAGGAAATACTTGTAATATTATCCAATCATAATTGTAATATCATCCTGTCAAATAATTATATTTTATATATTGTGCTTTTGTTTTTTTTTCTTTTGATAATAATTTAGTTTCTTAGATGAGATGTTAATACCGGTTTAAATTCCTTATGTGATTAAAGAAAAAAAAAAGTAACCTATCTATAATATCTTGATAATTTATTATATCATAACTAAAATTAAAACAGCTTCTTTGACATTATATTGAAAATTAACAATAATGATTTATCTCATTTACTAAGATAACCTTTTTAATTTATGTAGTACATATTATTTTAGTATTAAATTAAGAAGAATATTTCAAATAATGGATTATAAGTGTAATATATTATACAATTTTCTTAGTTACTTGCAAATAAATACTATTACATTATTAATAAAGTATTTTTTAATTACTGAAATATCAAAATAAAAACAATAAATAAAGCAGTGCAACTTGCACAAGAAAAACGTCATTACATAGGATGTGACAAGTTTATATTACAAGAAAACTAATGTTAAAAGTATTTGTTACTGTTTATTTATTTAGCATATTAGAATATTTCACCATATATATTTAGTTTCAACGTATGAGACATAGTTTCAATTCAGATTGAATATTTTTGTTTTCAAATTTTTAACTTGATTTTGAAACGTCACGTCAGAAAGTTAATGCACTCCATACGCTATTCTTCATGGACATTTAATTTGCTTTCTATAAATCCATAAAAGCATACAATGATGAATGTGTGCACTTCAACTTACAACAACAATTGATTTCCTACATTAATTACCTAAATTCCTAAGATTGATGACAAAACATTGAGTTGGCCTAGTTCTGCTTTTGGAATAAATTGTGATTGACGTAATTTAATTAAGTATAGTGACTTAGAAAAACTTCTTTTTGTGATGAAACGATTGATAGTAATTGCTAACAACAGCATGGCCTGATGTGTGCAGTGTTTGGTTATGAACCACACTCAACTTTTCCACTTGGCATGGTTGCACTTGCTGAAAACGCAGGTCTCATGCCCCTTGCAAAAACAACATTGCTAGCTAGCAGCGCCGTAAGGGTTTCTTTCTACTTTTAAGACTCTCGAGTGAAAAAAGTTAACAAGAATCAATGCTAACTTCTTCTATGAACAGGTTTTCTATATACCATTTTTGAGACACGTATGGACATGGATGGGATTTACTGCAGTCACAAAGAAAAATTTCATTTCCTCCTTGGAAGCTGGTTACAGTTGCATTTTAGTGCCTGGTGGAATTCGAGAAGCACTTTTTTTGGAACCCCATTCTGAGGTACACTTGTCTTTCTTTTCTCCACCCTATACTACTGTTTTCATTATTTGTCTCATGAATGTAAAGGTTGGTTAATTATATTTGTAGATCGTGTTTCTAAAGGAGAGAAGAGGATTTGTTCGGGTAGCAATGGAAATGGGAGTACCCCTTGTTCCAGTTTTCTGCTTTGGTCAGGTATTTCATAACTACATCAATTTTGAATCCAAGCTATTTATTCAGATGCTGAAATCTCTGATGCAATCTATGCAGACAAACTCCTACAAGTGGTGGAAAGTTCCAGGGTTAATTCAAAAACTTGCTAGGTTTATCAAGATTATGCCATTATTTTATTGGGGAATTTATGGGTGCGTCTCTCTCTCTCTCTCTCTCGCTCTTTTCATATAGAATACTGATTTTTAAACTAGTTATTACATTCATCACTCTTGTCTTCTCAGATCTCCCATACCATTCAAAAATCCATTGTACATCGTGGTGGGTAGACCGATTGAGACAGAGAAAAATCCAGAACCGACAATGGAGCAGGTAAAACATTAATTAACACACTTCGTTCATTCATTAACATTGCTGACCTTGTTTTCCAAATTTAACACTACCAATTATGAGCAATTTTTTTGTGGCTATATATGTTTCAGTAGAGATTTTCAAAATTATGTTTGCAACACTTTTGAACGACAACTCAAACATGAACTTTGACATCATTTATGTTTGGTTTTAGGTTGACAGAGTACACAGTCAATTCGTGGAAGCACTTAAAGATCTCTTTGCACGACATAAAGCTAAAGCTGGATATACAGATCTTCAATTGAAAATTCTATGACTAGACCAACCTCTTTTGGCCTAAGTGACTATGTTTCTCATTTTGAATCTTCTAATCATTCGGATTGATTTATATATGTAAACTACAACCTTAGAAGTAAAACATTAAATTTATTTAGCATAGAGACATTAATTTCTAATGAAAAAACTAGTATAGTAAATTTTGTTGATATTTGTTCTAATGCATGGCATGGACACCGAGTATATCAATGTTTAGAGGCCACCAAAATGTATGAATTAAATTAAATTATTATAAATTGAAATATTATAAAGTTGAATTAAATTTTAGAAGTGATGTAAAAATACTGAATCATATGATAATTTAAATAAATTGAAAATTGCATTTTAGTTGGAGTAAACTAGATTAATTCTAAATTATTTGAATTATATAAATCATTTTAACTATTACCGGTGGACATATATTTTCCAAAGTCATAAATTATAATATAGTTTAGTTAAAAAACTATTTAGAAGCAATTCAGTTTTAAAAATTAAATTAATATAACAATTTAGTGTAATGTTTTCAAAATATAATAATTTCAATTTTTACAGCGTTGAAAGAATCGGCCTAGTTGAATTGAAATGCTTTTCAATAGTCCTAATCCTATTATGTATTGTACAAACCAAAGGCAAATTCCCAATACTATTGATGGAAATAGGAATTTCAAATTAGGAAAGAAGGGTAAGAGAATGAAGCCAACCTATATTATTAACTCAAAAGGGTATAATGGAAATTTAAAAAGTTAATGCAAGAAAAAAAGAGTACAAGAAGTAGTCGTCTCCATTTTGTTTTACCTCATGTGTCATTGGGCTGGTTTATCAAGAAAACGCAAAATTAGCCCAATTATTAAATTTGGTACTTAATAAATAATGAGTTTAGAATTTACCTACCAAATCTAAACTATGATAGTACTTAGAATACTTTCCTAATTAAATCCACTCAACGAATTGCCTCTGTTTCATCATATTATATTTAATTAAGATGTATGTATTAAATTTCTTATTTTTATGATTATTTGAGTTTAGAAAATACATTGAACACATTATAATTATTAGTTCAAAACAAGGATATTACAATAAGATTATTTATATAAAAAACGATGTTACTAAAAACGTAAATATTGAAAAAAATATTATATTAGTTATAGAAGAATCAGATTTAATATCTGCATATTAGATCGATTATATCGATCATAGAATTAGTCAATCTAATATCTTAATTTAAAAACAAAACTAAGAATCCTTATTAGATCAATATAAAAAACTAATATAATAGTTATGTTTTGGTTTAATGTATCTCTCCAAAATCTTAAATAGGTATCTGACTTGACTTGTTCGGTATATCAATTAGGTCTTTATTTTTGTAAAATTGAATTAAATAAAAACTTATAGTCAAATTGATCAAACGCCATGTTAGGTGGCATGTGGTATTCTCATAGCGTAGTTTTTATTTTTGAATTAAAAAATTAAGTGTACAGAATAGAAATATAATTTAAGTAAGGGAAAAGTTGGAAAATCAAATTAAATTAAGTGTTGAGTTTTAGGGTTCCTAGGAGAAAACAAAAGTGTCTTCTTCGATTGGAAGTGTGATGGATAATGGTGCAGAATTCACATTCTTGTTCTTCTTCGACATTCTTATCATATCAGACTTCTCGAAGTCTAAGTAAATTATTTTCTTTTATTTTGATTTTAAATTATAAATGGGGGGCTTTTTCTCCCGAGAATCCTAAACAAGGGTCTGAAATGTTTGTTTCTTTTGCTTGAATCAAGAATTTCAGTGTTGGAAGCACTTTCTTTTTCTATTCCTATGCTTTAGCTGCAACATGGAGATATTTCTTCCTTTCTCTTTCTTCGGGGTATGGCCGGGTATCGCAGGGTATCGCAGGAACGAGAGACGATTCCGGCGGTGATGGTGCGGCGACGGTGTGGAGATGGCGCGACCAAGTGGTGGTGGTTTGTGGCGGCGCGTTGGATGTTCTTCTTCTTTCTCCTTTCCCTCTTTTCTCGTTCAGGAGAGTTTTCTTTTCCTCTTCTCCTTCACGATTCGGATGGGGGATTTGTGCAGATGGGGCACAAATGCCCTTCTCGCAGTGTGGTGCGGGTGACAGCAGCGGAGGTTCCTTCTCTCCGTTTTGATTTGCGACGTAAGGAGGAAGCTTTTTTCTCCTCATTTTCTTCGGACTTTCGATTTGGGTTCTATTTCAATAGAGTTTTCGTTGGGATTCTTCTGCTTTGGAGCTCCAATCTTTCTCTCCCACAAACCCTAATTCGGAGCTCCAATTTTTTTTCCTCAATCTGATTTGGATTTCTCAACCGCTGCACTTAAATTTTTTTACTTTGCCCAACCCTTGAGTACATCTGATTTAACTTTTGTGCAATCCATTTTTTAATAAAAAAATCAATTCAAACTCATTTTTAATGCTATGTCTAATTAATCAATGCCCCGTAACCCAAACTTAAACGGTTGTTTTTTATGGCAAACTTCTAATTACTTCAATTTTAGAAAAACAAAGGACCAGAACGTCAAAAAAAAAGAAACCTATTTAAAATTCTGAATAAAAATAAGAATCTACCAACTTAATTATTTCAATCTTACAAAAACAAAAGGAACGCTGAAAAAGAAAAAAAAAAATTTGAGATTTTAAATGAAAATACGAATCTACCTGAACATTAAACGTGAGCATTAAACCTTATGTTTTTTTATTCCCAAATTGAGTTTCATTTTCTCTCTACGAGATCACTCAACCATCACCCCTTCTTTCTTTCTTCTTTTTACATTGTGCTTCATTTTTTGTCTTTAGTGGCAATATCCACATCGCACTCCATAACCCCCTCATACTGATTTCAAACATTGTCGTACTCCAACATCAATGGGATTCAATTATTTGCTCTGGTCTCATCGTATCGACGTTCATGTCCCAACTGACATGTTTATTTGTGTTATCTTTGGTGCCTCTTGATAAAAAAGTGGTTCTTTAGTTCGGGTAGTTGTTGTCAATGGTAAAAAGATGGACCTTTGATTTTTTTTCTTTCCTGACTTTAGGATTTGGATTCCGTGAAAAATATGTGTTATGAAAATGTTTGAAAATTCATAATATTATTACTCTATCGAAAACAGTTAGATGTAAAAGTAATTATTATTAAGACCTAAAAGCGGTTACTTACTATATTAAAGTGATATCTATACTTAAAGTAAAAATTAAATACAACTTTATATTACTTTTTTTATTATAAGGAATTACTTAAGAAACATAAAATAATACTTAATTCACAAACAAACACATTACTTATACCTAATTAAATAAAGATTAATTATTTTTGCTTTGATCTTACATGGAGGAAGAAAAACTTCCGTCAACAACCAAAATAAGAAAATGAGAATAAAAAATTGAAAGAAGATGAAAATTTTCTTGACCAATGAAAAAGAATTATTAATTCTATTTTATCAAGAAAATTATGATAATTAACTTTAAAAGGTTAAAAAAATAAAAATAAAAAATATTGAAATTATACAATTAATGTAAACCTAAATCGGTATGAGTGATATAGTTGATGTGAAGCAGCAATTGAAACAAAGAAAGTAGGTATAAATAATTACTTTAGAAGGAAAAGTGGACTTAATTGATATGGATGCATGTCACATGCTGAATCGAGCACGTTACAACCAGGGCCCCCATGAATATCATACTTCCGTGACAGTTATAGACTCTTAATAATTAATTAATAAAGTGCAATTATTTTTTTAAAACTTTGAAAAAATTACAGAAGCTGTTAACCCACATATATCCTTTGACACCATGAAATAATATATTAATATTAAACTTGTATGCATTTTGATTTCTAATTTCTAATTGCTTTCTTCTTCTTTTATTGGAATGAAAGATGATAAAAAGGGGAAAGAAAAAATAAAATAAAGAAAAGTTATCACTTTTTCTAACTACCTTTTAAGCCTTACGTTTTTTTCTTACTTTTGTTTGGTTGAGACAATAAGATTTGTATTTAATGATAAAGAGTACAGCAAATATATAATTTTTTTAATGCATTTACTATTTTTACGTAATATCATGTAATTAAATATTATTTAATGTTAACCATTTTCTCTTAATTTGAATTACACAAAAATAAATACAAAATTAACAAGCAAATAATTAAAACAGTGGAATAATTAAGAGAAATATTAAATATTTTCTAATTACCTTTTCATATTAATTGAAACTAGTAAAGAAAATATTCCTAGTATCTACGGAATAAAAAACCTATGTATATTTTTTAATTAAATTCTGTAGATATTTTTTAAATCTTTAATTGGTGCATTAATATCCATAAATTATATAAATTAAAAATATTATTACATTTGATATCGAATTACTTTTATTATAATTAATAATTAAATTTTCAGGTACATGTCTTGCTAAGATAAATAGGCTTAACATGATTGTTCTGCAGTTGTTGTTTTGTTTCTATCTACCACTGTTGCAGAAATAATCTTTTCAAGTAGAATCAGTTTTTAAAAATCCTATCCAAATCTTATAGGTAGATTGAATTTCAAATTTAGATCCATTTATATTTTAATTATATTCTGTCCTAGTGTTTTTGTTCTTTTCTATCTTGAATAATTTCTTTTAAAAAAAAAAGTTTAAACCCTCCCTTGGTCCTCAAGTTTATATGAAAATCTCAGTTGGGTCCTCAAGTTTTTTTCTGTCTCAATTGGGTCATATTTTTTGTAAAAGTGAGCACATTTTGCCATAACCGTTAAGTGTTGTGAAACGGCGTTAAAATGGTGTGAGCTGGAGCACAGAGAATGTGGTGATGTGTTTAGGGTTTCTTACGTGGACTGTTTTGTTTAAAATAATAGAGCTGATGTGGCATAACCCTTTATTCATATTAGGTATATCAGAATTAGGGATTTGAAAATTGGAATTGGGGATTTAATTTGGTTGTTGCGAGACGAAGCGGAGGACGAACAAGAACTTGAACAAGACGAAGAGGCCAGCTAATAGTTGACGCGACTGATGAATCATTATTTTCTTCACTTCACTTAGTTTATTGTACTAAAATTAATCAGGAAATTGTGCTTAATTGTCTAGTATTTTCCCGTTTTTATTGATTGTGCTTAATTTGATCAGAAATTCTTATTTCACTTAATTTGAATTATCTGAGACTAATAATTTACATTATTGAGTGCAGGGAAAATTCTGTAAATATTATTGGGACATTTGGAAGAATAATAGCATGGCTCTTGTGGTATGCGCGGCTGGAAGTTGAAGATGGAAGGTTTGCTACAAGAGTAAACAATTTTGGCTGGACAACACAAGGGAGCCATCAAGTAAAAGAATCTCACGGCACACTCATTTTGGAAATGGCTTGGAACACATGCAACATCACACGAATATTTGGCAAGCCTTGCACATGACCCCTCTTTTGAATGAAGCTTTTATCCAAAGATGCAACTCACGGTTCTTCATTATTGGTTTCTTATCCATTGGAAATATGCAAGTGTTGGAGAAAATTATATACAATATAGCCACTTGTTGACTCATTTTAGCTTAAGTCCAAGAGAATATTATTAAAAAAGAAGCACATAGGGTATTGAGTGGAGTGCCACAGCTGCAATTCATTGATTTCAAGTGAAGAAAATTATGAAGACATGGGACATGATGGGACAACCACTCACGGTTATTTCTATGAATCATGAGCAATGAATATTAAATGAGGCAAACCATCCCATCTAATTCTTCAAAAGTTATGAAGCATAATGGAGGAGTACATACAACATCTCACGGTTTGGAAGATAGCAAGTTACATGGCTGGAAAATTCATTTGCCAAGCATTTATCAAAGCACATGTTTTGAAGTCAAAGTGGGAGCCACCATCATTTGAGAATTGTTTTTGCCAAGAATTAATGTGTAAGCACGTGAAGATGGATGCAAAAGAGGAGGGCCACATTTTTCGGAAAAGTCACATACAAGAAAAGAAGATAGAAGTGGTGTCACAAAGTCCAACATCTCACTTAGAAAAGAGAAGCTCACGGCTGCAAATCAGGTTCCAGCTATCTCCACTAGTTCAGCACATTCAAGCTACTGCTGCCACAACTGCAGCAACTTCCATGGTAGGAGTCCTTGGTCTTTCAAATATCCAACATAGCAGCTGTTTGGTTCAGAGAGAAATGGTCTAGCAACAGGATAATTTTCCTTCTAAAGATGCATGAAGAGAGAGAGCTGGGACGTGTGTTGGATGCGCCACTGCAGCGTCCGACCAGCACAGCTGCAAGAAGCTAACGTCCACCAGTTTTGATGGCCATTGATGCATGTGAAGCTCCACCATCCAGGAAGCTCACAGCTGGAAGGAGAGTTGTCACGACCAGCTTCCACACACGCACCGAATGAAATGTTGCACCTACTTGAGTGGAGCTTTGTTCAGCAACACCAACGGTCCAGCTTGGGAGGTGTCACGGTTGCACCTTGGAAGAACATCCAGCAAGCCACCTTGAGAGGAAGAAATCCACGGACCAGTAGCACATGAAGTCCAGCTGCTTGAAATGGGTACCACACTTCAAAGGAATTTGGCATCAAGTAGAAAAGCACACGACAATGGAGGGCCTCCCACCTTATTTACTTTGGCACGTCGTGAAAGCATAGGAAGAATTAATTAAAAAATTGTACTAGTGGGAGACTCACGGGAAGAGAGGTGTCGTTGCTATAAGAAGAGTAGACATTCCAGACGGGGGTGTAAGATTTTAGGTGAGAGTTTAGGAGTAGGAAGCCACGGTTCTGGAGGAGGCTTTTGCCTCTTCCTCTTTCAATTCTCTCTCTCATTGTCCATTTTCTCAATAGTGCACAAATGTAGTTTGTATTTCTGAAGCGTCTACTTATTTCATTTTCATTTTAATTCAAGTGTTGAATTTTAATTTAAAAGTTGAATCTTTTTTTTGAGTCAAGTGCTTTTATTTTTACTATCTCTTTTATTTTACCGTTTATTGTTTTATGCATCGTTAAATTTTACTGTTTCTGAATATTTACTGTTCCATTTTTACCGTTTTCAACATTTTTTTTACCGTTCAGTTTTTACCACCGTTAAAATTTACTTCAGTGTTTTTAATTTTGTGTTATTTAATTTCTAGTCAACTTTAATTTTACCACAACAAACACAATCACAAACACCCCCCCACCTTCGTTTGTAAATCTGAGACTGAGCCACAATATTGGTCCTTGAGAGACGACCTAGGAGTCACATCCTAGCTATACTGCATATTTTCGTGCACAACTTTTGTGAGCGGTGCGACCCGTTCGTCAAAAATGGCGCCGTTGCCGGGGACCAATGAAGGTTCAGTTTTAGATTTTTGTTGTATAAAGTTTTGTTCTGTTAATATGTTTGTTTTGTGTGTTTTGTCTTGTATATTTTTGTAGGCGACAACGACACCTTCAGCAAATTTTGGCGGCGTTGTCACTTCAGTTCCAGGTTTTTCGTTTTAGATTTTTGCTGTGTTTTTCGATTATGTTGTGTTAATATATGTTTTGTCTTTTATATTTTATTGTGCTGTGTTCTGTATTTAGTTGCTATATTTAAAAAAAAAATTAATTTTTTTTTTACTATTGATGTTCTGTCTTGTGTGTGCTTGTAGCATGTATAAATGTGTTTAGTTTATCTGTTTCGTAATTTTTAGTTTTTAGTTTTTATTTTTATTTTCCATGTCTACCTATTTTAATTTTGTGAATAGTGCTTATTTTACAAGTGCCTGTAATTATGATTCTCTTTCTGCATATTACTCTGATTCTTGTGCTGATTTTAATACTGAGAAAAATATGGATCATCCTCAAATTCCTGAGAGCTCCCTTTGGGAGCCGGTTCCACCAGTTCAGCAATATCAGAGTCAGCAGTATGATGCTCCTGCCCAAGTAGCTTCTCAGCCTTCAACTTCTGAACCTACATTGAAGGAGTTATTGGAGCAGATGACCATGCAGAACATTCAGTTTCAGAAAGGGAACATGCAGTTCAAGCAAGAGAGCATGGAAACTCAAGCTGCCATTCAGAAGCTGACTGATCAGATCGGGCAGATGGCCACTCAACACTTTCAAGATGATAGTGGCATCAACATAGAAGATGGGGAGCAAAGCTATGATTTTACTACTACACCCACTTTCCTACCTTTCTATGATCCCACTCTTGCACCTGAGACTGTTGATGATTATTTTAAGGACCAGACAGGTACGAGTAACACTGTTGAGACAGGTAGACCATTCTTATCTTCCCCCGTGGAGGTAAACGTACCTCAACTTGAATGTGCAGTTGATGAATTGGAAATTCATGAGAAAATTTATTCTGAACAAAAACATGTTTATTCTGAAACTGAGATTACAAGCTCTTTACCAGATCTGCCTATACATTCAATTGCTTGTGATTTGTTGCACAATGATTCTACAGGTTTTAGGATTGAAACTGATACAGACTTGATTGACAATTCTAAAGTTTTTGATTCAGTATTAGTCTCTGAAACCATTGGTATAAATGTTGTGTTGAATGAACATGATTACAGTGATAAATTTTCCATTGATAATAGCTTTGCACTGAATGTGGATTTTGTTGATGATGCATATGTCAATATTGATTTTGAGACAGGAATTTTGCAGTCGCATAACATGATAGAGTTAGAACAAAACATTGATCTGACTCAGTTTTCTGAGAATTGTGAATGTGATTGTGAATCTGGTTCTTGCCCAATTTGTATTGAAATTGATTATGTGTTACAAACAGATTCTAAATTCATAACAAATGCTATTGATTATGAGTTTGATGACCAGGTTACAAAAGTAAATGAGAATACAGGTACTGACATAGAGGAAATAATGATAGATGAAGGAAAGTATACTGCTTTTTCTCTTATTACTCCGGTGTCACAGACTCAACAACTGCTGGTGGACAGAAGGCTCCTGATTTTATTGATTCAACAACTTGCTCGGAGAAGTGGCGTGGCTACTGGGATTTGTCCTGATTCAAGTGAGAGGGCAGTACTGGGCGAGCTGCTCCTGAAGACATCTTCGCCGGATCCTGAGGTGGAAGATATCTCACTGATTGTCCAGAATTGGCAACTGCCACCATGACCAGGGAGCACTCTCTTTCCTCATTATGTACATATTATTTAGCTTTTCTGGTGTGTTTTCATGGTTGTGTTTATTTCATTTTTAAAATTGTGAGCATGAATTAAAAAAAAAAAAAAAAAAAAACATAAAAAAATTTTCTGTTGTGATAAAATATTTTGTTTTAAGCGTGCCAAATCTTTATTCCGATATGTATATTTATTTCTTAGTTTTTGAGTTGTTATCCCTTAAAAAAAAAAACATTTTCAAAAATTGTTTTGCGTGTAGTCCATAATTTCTCGGCTCTCAATTTCTTATTATTTCATATCAATAATTCATTGAAAATTTTCACTTCAGATCTTATCTTTTTCCTTATTTTCTTCGTTGTAAATATATTTTCTTAGTTGTCTCATACAGGTTTTTGATTGAAAATTTTTAGACTAAGAAAATATTTCATTCATCAATGCAAAAATTACAGTAATGGAGAAAAGGGATTGAACAGATCTAAAAATGAAATTGCAGTAGATATATATGAAATTAAAAGATGTTCGGGGGTCGATCTTTAGTGATCGTTAATATTACAAACCAAATAAAAAACAAAAACATCATAAAAACATAAAAAAAAATAAAAACAACAAAAATATAAGTGTTCATATTACAGCCCATATTCTGGCCACACTCGGCCAATAAAAACATAAAAAAAAAAATAAATAAACAAAACTTTAAAAGTGGAAGAATTCACGAGCTGGTTGTGGTGGTCTAAGGGAGAGCTCCGTTGAGGGAGTTCTGGTTCGAAATACAGGAGGCTTTGGTGGAGGAATTTCTCGTTCATTTCTGTCGTCATCGATAATGATCGGAACTGGAAACAGATTCAGCAGCCTCGGTGCCCTCATTATCACCCAGTTGTTTTCTTTCAAACAAAAAAAATATAATAAATAAATAAAAAATAAAAAAACATGTGTTAATAATAGAAGAGGAAGTGAAAAAATTTCAATGGAGGTATGATGAGAGTTCTTACCGTACATATACAGCGGCAGTTGTGAAAAGAGAGTGCCTGTAGGGTCTATCTCCGCTTGCTAGCGCCTGACCCGATTGCCATGGTTGTTAAACCAGCAGTGCACGTTATATTCGGTGGCATCTGCGAAGGTCCTTAGTCGAGACGCGATCTCGACGACTTGCGCTCGGCTTGGGTGTGTGACCCCATAGTTGTAGATTTTGGTCATCATATTGATCTGATCATCTGTAGGACGCCATCGCTGACTAGTGTATCTCTCTGATTCCATCTCACTCGTCATCATTCCTCTTGAAATATTCTAAAACTTAATAACAAAAATATAAAAATAAAAAGAACAAAAACATAAAAAAAGAAAAACAAAACATAAAAAAAAAAAGAAGCATAAAAAAAATTAGATTAGTTCTCTGTTTTCTTTATTTGTTCTTGTTTCCTTTTAGATTTATTTTGTCCAGTCTGTATTTGATGTTTCAGTGTCTGGTCTCAGATCTGTTTCACGGTCCTTGCAAAAGGGTCCTAAACGGATCTACGTCCAGTTGTCCAGTTGTTCTTGTCCATATTGTTCTTGTATATTATGTTTATGTGTTTATTTAGTTTTAAGTGGGGTACGTGGCGTTGTTCTACCCGATTGTCTCTGCAATACCTTCAATCGAAGGGAGATTAACGTCTGGTTTCCAGCCTATATACCCCTTAAGTTTTTAGACAGTTGTGTTTTATGTGTTTAAGTGCTTTAACTTACAAAAAAGTGAAAAAAAAAATTGAAAAGGAGAAGAAAGAAGCATAAAAAGCAGAAGAAAAATAAAGGAAAGCAGGAAAATGGAAAAGAGGGACAGCAGGCAAGAGGTCAGAGAAGAAAAAAATGAAAAGCAGAAAAAGCAAGCAGAAAGATAAGAAAGAAGGAAAGAAGGAAGGTGCAGACGACTTACCTGGAGAGGTAGAGCTGGCAGAGAAGCTCCTCGCGGATCTCAGACTCTTCAGTTGGCACGGTGGCAGAGGCTCCTTGCAGGGCTCGTACACCTTCAGAGCACGCGGACGCGGTGGGGGAGAGACTCCCTGCAGAGATCCAGACGCTTGAGAGAGTAGAGAGAGAAGAGAGCAGAGAAGAGAGCAGAGAGGACTAGAGAGAGTGAGGGGTCTGGAAATGGCGCTGGACGTGGAGGAGTGCCTCATTTATAGCCAGATTTCTTTCCACTGTAGCAACAGTTCCGGTCTTTGCCACCGAGACTGTTGTCACAGTACCGGTCTCCTTTTTCAATTAAAAAAAAATAAAAAAATAAAAAAATAAAATAATAAAAATGTTAGCATCTACTGATGGGTGCTAGGTGTTTTAGACATCTGCTGATGGATGTCCCTGATAACATCTGCTGATGGATGTTACTGAAAAATTTCTTCCCATTTTTCCTAACTTTTTATTGCACTTGTCTATATTATTTGCTGCTCTGAAATTGATAATCTGATGATTGTGACACACTGAGGACATTGTGTGATTTAAGTGTGGTCTACTGGGAGAAATTCTGATTTTTCTGTTAGTTTCTGTTAGTATTTATTTCGTGTGTTAAATTTTTTGTTTTTAAGTGTTAAATTTTTTTCTGTTTTAAGTTGTTTTAGTGTGTCTTGAGTGCAATAAATTTTACATTTTTCTCTTGATTTCTGGATGAGGTCTAAGTTGTAGATTTTTCCTTCACTTACTTAATACTTATAGTTTGTAATCCTTGCTTTTCTCTGCCTGGAAAGATGATTATACGTTTGAGAGGTTGATTTGATTGCGACAAATACCCTGTGTGAGATTTGAGCCACTTTATTTTCTTTCTTGTGTGATATGTATCTTGATTGCTTGCACATATGCCTTGGCTTGATTCTTTTTGATATACTTGATTGATATGCATGTTCAGACGTGATAAAGGCATTTTTTTTTGTTCTTGAGCCTCTTTAGCCAAATAAGCCTACCTTGTTATTATCCTTTGATAACCCCTTTGAGCCTATACTGTATATATTTCTTTGTGTTGAAGCTCATACACTGATCCTAAGTGAAAAATAAATGATTACCTTAACCTTAGGAAAGTCTGGAGCTATAGAAGTATTTTGTGAATAAGTGTGGTCTCCTTGGGAATTCTGATGAATTGGCTAGTTGGTTCCTCATCATGTTTTGAAATGATAATTTATATCCTGTTGTGTGATAAAAAAAAAGAAAGAAAGAAGACAGGATAAAAAAAATGATGAGAAAAAGAAAAAAAAAATTGAAAAATAATTTTTGTGAATAATGGAGTCGAGAAGAGGATTGAATTAGAGGTTTGGGTGAGATTTCACTGTGTTTACATTTTTTTCCTAGTGCACCTCTATTTCTTCTGAGCTATAGCTACTTATCCAAATTTATCCTCCCCTGTCCTTGGCCCCATTACAACCCTGAAAGACCTTTTGATCTGAACATACATATCTTTTAAGTGTTGATATTAGAAGCTTGTCAAGTCTACTTGTGTTTGCTTTCTTGAGTGCATCGAGTTGAAAATTCTTTACTCTAGACACTTTAGAGAAACACTATGAGTGCATCTGTGAGGTTATGTTATTTTTGAATCAACTCTTGAGCTGATTAATCATTTTGCTATGTATTGAATTGCTTGGATGATTTCTGTAAGTATGTGCTTTTCTTGATTTTGTGTTGGATATTTTCTACTTCTTTTATCTGTCCAGAATTCTTGAGAACTGTGTAAATTCGGTTTATTTTTCTTATGAGTTTTTATTTTTCCGTCTGCTGAGTTTTGTGTCACCCTCCACAAAAGTTCTTTGAACCATTCCCTGATTTGCGTCTTAATTTTGCCCAGGAGTGCAAAAGACTAAGTGTGGTCTATTTTGATGAATCATTATTTTCTTCACTTCACTTAGTTTATTGTACTAAAATTAATCAGGAAATTGTGCTTAATTGTTTAGTATTTTCCCGTTTTTATTGATTGTGCTTAATTTGATCAGAAATTCTTATTTCACTTAATTTGAATTATCTGAGACTAATAATTTACATTGTTGAGTGCAGGGAAAATTCTGTAAATATTATTGGGACATTTGGAAGAATAATAGCATGGCTCTTGTGGTATGCGCGGCTGGAAGTTGAAGATGGAAGGTTTGCTACAAGAGTAAACAATTTTGGCTGGACAATGATAATGCTAATTCTCACCATTATCTAAGCATGAATTTAAGAGAAAAATCAACTCCTTTCTAGCTTGTAACTTGCTAAATCCTCTCTTTCATCTTAGTTTCATGAATAAATATGTTTTAGGCTACATTGATGAGATTTCATCTATAATCCCTTTATTTTGTAGTAATACAATGATTGGAAGAATCTCCACGAAAAGTATAAAGCTGAACTAACCACAGAAGCAAGCAGATCTGCACAAAATAGAAGAAAACACAATGCTGCTGCAGAGACTCACGCCGGGCGCCTACTGACCTGGGCGGCGCCGGGCGTGAGGTAGCTGACCCATGGCGCGCCGGGTGCCGGTATGTCGGGCCGCCGGGCGCGACTTTTTGTTGATGTGGCAGAATCGCTTTATTTAACCCTGGAACGCGAAGGGCTTCTGGTCTTTGGTTCTTTGGAGGTGCGATTTCACGGCTGGAGCTAATGGAGGGCGTGAGGAGCTTGTGGGAACATCTCCTCCTCTTCCGTTGGGTCTCCTTCTTCTTCCATCTTCCATGTTTGTAAGCTTTAGGGTTCTCCATGGAAGTGGAGAACCAGATTCGTTTTGTTAGGGATTGTTGTAGCCTATGGATTCTTGTGTAATGGATGATTGATTTGATTATATATATGCCTTTTCTATCAATTGCTAGTATTCTTGTTTCCAATCTTAAAGCTTGCATGTAATAGGAATGTTCATGACTTGAATTTGGGGTTTCATGGATTATGGGGACGTAAGATGGAACCTAGAACTGAAACAAGAGTCCTTGTGGTCATTGATTCTAGGGATGGAAGATGATTCACATGTTGTCTTAAGATCCTAGCTCTTTAATGCGGGTTTGCTTGTTAGATTGTCCAAGGAATTGGAGTTTAATAGGAAAAACCTAGGCTCTTTCACCTAAGGGATTGGGGCTAGAGTGTTTTAGTGGATTGACTTTAGTAAATTGATAGAGAGGAGATAAAATTGGTTATACACAAGCGTGCATTGGTGAAAACTAACCTTAGCAATGTCATTTCATACCATTTCTAGTCTTTTCCATTTCCAAGTACCTTCAATACCAAAGTCCAACCTTGTAATTATGTATCAATTTATCTTTCTGCACTTGTTCTGTAAATTGATGTTATGTTGTTGAGTCTATATGAGTTGTTAATCGCACAATTCTCTAGTATTACGAGTCTCTTGGGAAAACGATACCCGGTCTTACCGGTTTATTACTTGAACGATTCGGTACACTTGCCGAACTGTCAACAAGTTTTTGGCGCCGTTGCCGTAGACCTCAGGCTGGCACTGCTGCTATGGATGAGGATGACGATGACGACGAGGAGGAGGATGATGACGATGACGAGGTAGACGAGGATGAGGACTCAGACTGACTGATGGCCATCACAGCAGGAGTCGATTTTTCTTTATTCTTATTTTCATTTTTTCAGTCTTTATTTTACTTTTAGGAACCTTTTCATAAACATCTTCTTTGCATTTGGTTTGACAGTATGAGTTAATGATTTGTGAAAATCTGGTTGTTATGTTTTCTTTATGTGATTGAATGTGTGGAAATAGTTGAGTTAATTGAGCATTGATTGTGGATGTCTTCACTGAGTTATGATAATACTTAGGGAATCAATTGCAGTCAATATTCATGACATTGTGTTAGCAAAGTATGGAATCTTAATTAACAGGGTGAGAATTTGTGCCTCAGATTTTTCTTTTATGTGCGAATGCTATCATGCTAGATCACAATTGACTTTGCCTGAGTTTCTATGATTTGAACTATTTACTTGCTTGTTAAATTTGATCAAGGCATTCTTTTCTCACCTTACACATACATTAGCCATTCAACCATAAATGTAAAAAGATCTTGCCTCTTTGTACCTTAAACTTATTGAAAATTCCCTGAACCTTGTACCTTGAGCTGAGTAGAACATGCATCTGCATTACAGGAGAACAATCCAAGTTTGGGGGGGAAATTATGGTGTATTGAGAATAAGACAAAGATGGAAAAGTAAGAAAAAGAGAAAAAGAAAAGTACTGAATGAAAAACAGTTGGGTGTAAGTTTGAAATTGGTAATGATGTATGAGGAGCAAGAGAAAAGCTTATATGAATGAAGTGAATTATGTAATCTCTCAGCTCAAGAACCTTTGATTTCCAGAAAAACCATGATTCTTTCTTAGCCCAACCACAATACAAGCCAATCAAAGTCCTTGTGATATCAACTTGCTTGTAAATTATTTTGAATTGATTGAAACGAAAGGCAAAGTTAAATTGTGTGATAATATGATTGCAGAGTGAGCTGTATACACCCATATACACCAGTGCATTAGAGTGAAACACTTTCCGGGTGAGGATTGATTCCATACATCATGTGAAACACTCTGTCATGTTTGTTGACTTCTTTTTGCCCTTTGCATTGTGATCATAATTGTTGATAGGTGAAAAACACTGTTGTGCTTGATTGATGAAAGCTGTATATATCCATTATGTTCTTTCCATTAGATGCAAACATAGGATTTTTACTTCATGAGCTTAAAGGATATCTCAAATTTGTAACCAATGCATGTGAATGATTGTTTTTAGGATAATTTATCTTTTGCTTGAGGACAAGCAAGGTTCTAAGTTTGGGGGAGTTGATAATGGCCAATTTTACTTCATTATCCAACATCAAATTGATGGAAATTGTCAACTCTTCCTTTACTTTTAGTCTTGTTTAACTCAATTTATTGTTAATTGTAAGTGGTTACTTTTTAAGTTGTAATTAGCCCTTTTGATGGCTAATCCCCATTCAAAGAAGCTGGGAGAAGCTACTCACCAAAGAACATTGCCAAAACCCAAGAAAAGAGAGAAGAGTAGCTGAAAAGATGAAGTACCAGGGCTGCTGCAGAGAGTCACGCCGGGCGCCTACTGACCTAGGCGGCGCCGGGCGTGACGAGCCTGACCGAGAGCGCGCCTGGCGCCTGTCTGTCGGGCCGCCGGGCGCGACTTTTGCTGATGTGGCAGAAACGGCTTATTTAGTTCTGGAACGCGAAGGGGTTGGGATCTTTGACAGCCCAGACGCGATTTCTACACCTTGGAGCAGCTGGAGGCGATCTTGGAGCTGTGGAAACACTTCTCCTTCCACCTTGGGCCTTCTCTCTTCTTCCATTTCATCAATTTGTAAGATCAAGCTCTCCATGACAATGGAGAGCTAGTTTCATTATTGTTGGGGGTTGATGTAATCACGGATCTTTTGTGTTAATTACAGTTGAATTGATTGATTATATGTCTATTCCATTGATTTCTAGTGTTTAATTCCTTCTCTTAAAGCTTGTGATGTTGTGTTCCACCATTGCATGATTCTAGGGTTTGCTTGATATTGGGAAATGTTGTGTAAATCTGAAATTGGATTAAATACCTAAGGGAAATTGTATCTAGGGATAGAACTTGGACCTTTGGTTGTCTTAAATCTCAACTCTTAAAGCGGATGAACTTGTTAAAGTTTCTAAGGAATTAGAGTTTAAGAAGTAAATCTAGGCTCTTTCTACCAAGGGATTGGGTTGGAGTAATTTAGTTGATTGACATTGGATAATTAATGGAAAGAAAGTGAATTGTATGCACAAAAGTGAAGTAGATGAAATCATACCCCCAATAATAGCATTTCATACCATTTCTAATCACTCGCATTTCTAACGTTTAAGTTATCAAAGATCAAATTTTATCATTTCTGCATTATCTCTACTTTTATCGTATTAAAACCACAAAAATATGGAATCATTCTTTAGTCTAAATTAGTTAGTTATTATACGATTGTCTAGGACACGAGTCTCTTGGGAAACGATATCCGGTCTTACCGGTTTTATTACTTGAACGATTTGGTACACTTGCCAAAGTCTCAACAAGTTTTTGGCGCCGTTGCCGGGGACTCGTGTCAATACTAGACTTTTGTGAGGTTTCTAACTTGTGTAGACTTGATTTGTATATAGAACTAACTCTTTTGTTGTAAATAGATTTTCAATTTTACTTGGGCTAATTTGTGGCTTTAGCCTAGTTGTGTCTAAGTGTATGCAGGGGATGTTCATACAAGGAGGACTGCAGCCTCAAAAGCATCATGAAGACCCTGAGATTGAAGGAAGTTTAGGACACAAGGAGACAACTAGCTTGAGCACTACAAGCTGCCCAAAATTCTCCCTTCATTGAAGACGATCCAAGTGCTAAGTGAAAGATGAAGAAAGGGAGAAGGAAAAGAGAAAGACTAGTCACCACCACCCTTTGATGAGAGACAAGGAACTCAAGCCTAGCAAGCCAAAGTTGATCAAGAGGATTGAGTATTTAAAGATGTCAAAGTAGTGGAAGGGCAAAAATGAAGAATTCAAGCTTTGAGAGTTGATTTGGTGGCTAGAAAGTGGTTCAAGAAGAGTTGGTGGAAGGAGCACACCAACATCAACTTTTGCGCTTCAATGAGTAATCCGTCAAGCTAATGACGTTAAACAAGCGCTTTTGGGAGGCAACCCAGTTTTCTTACCCTTTTTATTTGTGTTTGTGTGATTGTTGTGTCATTTGCATTAGTAACTTATGTTTTGACTTTGTGACTTATTGCATTTTAGTTGATTTTTGAGTTGTAATGTGTTTTTGTGGTTTGTTTTGGTGTGTTTTCAAGTGCTTAAATCTGTTTTGACATGTTAGAGGGTGCTCTAGGATGTTTTGGTGTGATCTTAAGTGCTTAAATATGATTTGGATGCATAAGTGCAGTTTCGAGTTGTAGAGTAAAAAGCTTTGCAAATGTGCATTCAATTCACCCATTCATGCATTCAATTTCATTCCTTATAGTTTAGACAAGTTTCAATGATGAAAACATGATATTCTGGATTGATTTGAGTGTGAATAAGGGTCATATACCAAAAATCACAAGTTGGGAAGCTTAATTTCGAAAACTGCAGAATTCTGCAGTTTTCTGCATAATTCACGCCCGGCGCCTCCTGATCAACAGGCGCCCGGCGCATGTAGCACCTGGCTCAGTTGGCGCCCGGCTCAAGCAGACCTCTGCTCAGCAGGCGCCCGGCTCAAGTAGCACCTGGCTCGGTTCACGCCCGGCGCCTCCTGCTCGGTAGGCGCCCGGCCCCAGCAGCACTGGTTTAAGCACAAAAATTTTTTTGCTTGTTTTTTGTTTTTGATTGTTTTGCTGCTATCTTTTGCAGATGTCTTTTAGTGTGTTTATGGATTCTTCTCTTCAGTTGTTGACTATGGGATGCTAATTTACTTTGAGCTTTCTTGTGCAGAATAGCATCTTCATTAAGACTTTACAGGTTTGAAAACCACCATTGGTCAACCCTTGAGGCATGCGTGAGTTGAGCAACCATATGACTTGAAGATTTTGCTGCTCATGTACCATGGCCTGGGGGCCAGGCCCCTACTGATGGGGGAGGTGGAGCAGTTGCGGAGTATAATCCACTGTTGGAGGAAGATGTTGCAGATGAAAGTGAAGCTAGTGTCCTACACTGATGGAGATGCAAAGAGTCCATTTTAAATCGGTTTTTCAGTTTTAATTTCTTGTTTTATCTGTTTTCAGCTTTTGTGTTTTTGATTTCTTTTTGACTTGCCTAGTGGATAGTTCTTGTGCAATTGGTCTGGTGATTTGAGTGAATCATTTGTTATGAATGGAAATCTCTTGTGCTTGCTCTTTATCCATGAAAATTGTTTTGAAAATTTGATTGAGATTATGTGGTTGAGCTTATTGAACAGAGATTGTGGTTGCTTGTATCTGTTTAGATAGATGCTTGTTTTTAATTGTGATCAATATTCTTGGCATGATGTTTATCAAATTTTGGAACCCTGAGTAAACCTGTGAGATGTTGTGCCTCAGAGTTTATTGATGAATGTTATTACTTTGGAAGCACAATTGATTTTGCCTAAGTTTCTCTATTTGAACTAGTTACTTGCATGTTACAAATGATCAAGGCCATCTTGTTCTTCCACCTCTTCTACATTTTGAGCCTAAAAGCCAATGTATAACCTTTGAACCTTAAAGAAAACTTTCTCATTCCCGAAACCTTAAGCCTATTGAAAAATCCTTAACCTCCTTACCTTGAGTTGAGATGCACATATATGTTAGAATGAGGAGAATGGTTTAAGTTTGGGGGAGTTCTTGTCATAAGGGGAGCATTGAGAAAAACAATAAGTTGAGTTAAAAAGAAAGAAAAAGAAGAAAGAAGAAGAAAAACATGAATTCAATGAAAAAGAGTTGGGAAATAGGTTGAGAAGTGGTTTATTCAATTTTGGAGAAAAAGAGAGACTATGTTGTATCATGAATTAAATTGTTTGGTCTCTTATCTCAAGGTGCTTTGTTGTCCAGAAAAACCAAATTTTCTTCTTAGCCCAGCCACAATACAAGCCTCAAAAAGTCCTTGTGATGTAACTTGCTTGTAAATTATTTTGAATTGATTGAAACGAAAGGCAAAGTTAAATTGTGTGATAATATGATTGCAGAGTGAGCTGTATACACCCATATACACCAGTGCATTAGAGTGAAACACTTTCCGGGTGAGGATTGATTCCATACATCATGTGAAACACTCTGTCATGTTTGTTGACTTCTTTTTGCCCTTTGCATTGTGATCATAATTGTTGATAGGTGAAAAACACTGTTGTGCTTGATTGATGAAAGCTGTATATATCCATTATGTTCTTTCCATTAGATGCAAACATAGGATTTTTACTTCATGAGCTTAAAGGATATCTCAAATTTGTAACCAATGCATGTGAATGATTGTTTTTAGGATAATTTATCTTTTGCTTGAGGACAAGCAAGGTTCTAAGTTTGGGGGAGTTGATAATGGCCAATTTTACTTCATTATCCAACATCAAATTGATGGAAATTGTCAACTCTTCCTTTACTTTTAGTCTTGTTTAACTCAATTTATTGTTAATTGTAAGTGGTTACTTTTTAAGTTGTAATTAGCCCTTTTGATGGCTAATCCCCATTCAAAGAAGCTGGGAGAAGCTACTCACCAAAGAACATTGCCAAAACCCAAGAAAAGAGAGAAGAGTAGCTGAAAAGATGAAGTACCAGGGCTGCTGCAGAGAGTCACGCCGGGCGCCTACTGACCTAGGCGGCGCCGGGCGTGACGAGCCTGACCGAGAGCGCGCCTGGCGCCTGTCTGTCGGGCCGCCGGGCGCGACTTTTGCTGATGTGGCAGAAACGGCTTATTTAGTTCTGGAACGCGAAGGGGTTGGGATCTTTGACAGCCCAGACGCGATTTCTACACCTTGGAGCAGCTGGAGGCGATCTTGGAGCTGTGGAAACACTTCTCCTTCCACCTTGGGCCTTCTCCCTTCTTCCATTTCATCAATTTGTAAGATCAAGCTCTCCATGACAATGGAGAGCTAGTTTCATTATTGTTGGGGGTTGATGTAATCACGGATCTTTTGTGTTAATTACAGTTGAATTGATTGATTATATGTCTATTCCATTGATTTCTAGTGTTTAATTCCTTCTCTTAAAGCTTGTGATGTTGTGTTCCACCATTGCATGATTCTAGGGTTTGCTTGATATTGGGAAATGTTGTGTAAATCTGAAATTGGATTAAATACCTAAGGGAAATTGTATCTAGGGATAGAACTTGGACCTTTGGTTGTCTTAAATCTCAACTCTTAAAGCGGATGAACTTGTTAAAGTTTCTAAGGAATTAGAGTTTAAGAAGTAAATCTAGGCTCTTTCTACCAAGGGATTGGGTTGGAGTAATTTAGTTGATTGACATTGGATAATTAATGGAAAGAAAGTGAATTGTATGCACAAAAGTGAAGTAGATGAAATCATACCCCCAATAATAGCATTTCATACCATTTCTAATCACTCGCATTTCTAACGTTTAAGTTATCAAAGATCAAATTTTATCATTTCTGCATTATCTCTACTTTTATCGTATTAAAACCACAAAAATATGGAATCATTCTTTAGTCTAAATTAGTTAGTTATTATACGATTGTCTAGGACACGAGTCTCTTGGGAAACGATATCCGGTCTTACCGGTTTTATTACTTGAATGATTTGGTACACTTGCCAAAGTCTCAACAGACAACACAAGGGAGCCATCAAGTAAAAGAATCTCACGGCACACTCATTTTGGAAATGGCTTGGAACACATGCAACATCACACGAATATTTGGCAAGCCTTGCACATGACCCCTCTTTTGTCTTATTTTGGCTAAATTATTTGAAGAAAGAATGAAGCTTTTATCCAAAGATGCAACTCACGGTTCTTCATTATTGGTTTCTTATCCATTGGAAATATGCAAGTGTTGGAGAAAATTATATACAATATAGCCACTTGTTGACTCATTTTAGCTTAAGTCCAAGAGAATATTATTAAAAAAGAAGCACATAGGGTATTGAGTGGAGTGCCACAGCTGCAATTCATTGATTTCAAGTGAAGAAAATTATGAAGACATGGGACATGATGGGACAACCACTCACGGTTATTTCTATGAATCATGAGAAATGAATATTAAATGAGGCAAACCATCCCATCTAATTCTTCAAAAGTTATGAAGCATAATGGAGGAGTACATACAACATCTCACGGTTTGGAAGATAGCAAGTTACATGGCTGGAAAATTCATTTGCCAAGCATTTATCAAAGCACATGTTTTGAAGTCAAAGTGGGAGCCACCATCATTTGAGAATTGTTTTTGCCAAGAATTAATGTGTAAGCACGTGAAGATGGATGCAAAAGAGGAGGGCCACATTTTTCGGAAAAGTCACATACAAGAAAAGAAGATAGAAGTGGTGTCACAAAGTCCAACATCTCACTTAGAAAAGAGAAGCTCACGGCTGCAAATCAGGTTCCAGCTATCTCCACTAGTTCAGCACATTCAAGCTACTGCTGCCACAACTGCAGCAACTTCCATGGTAGGAGTCCTTGGTCTTTCAAATATCCAACATAGCAGCTGTTTGGTTCAGAGAGAAACGGTCTAGCAACAGGATAATTTTCCTTCTAAAGATGCATGAAGAGAGAGAGCTGGGACGTGTGTTGGATGCGCCACTGCAGCGTCCGACCAGCACAGCTGCAAGAAGCTAACGTCCACCAGTTTTGATGGCCATTGATGCATGTGAAGCTCCACCATCCAGGAAGCTCACAGCTGGAAGGAGAGTTGTCACGACCAGCTTCCACACACGCACCGAATGAAATGTTGCACCCACTTGAGTGGAGCTTTGTTCAGCAACACCAACGGTCCAGCTTGGGAGGTGTCACGGTTGCACCTTGGAAGAACATCCAGCAAGCCACCTTGAGAGGAAGAAATCCACGGACCAGTAGCACATGAAGTCCAGCTGCTTGAAATGGGTACCACACTTCAAAGGAATTTGGCATCAAGTAGAAAAGCACACGACAATGGAGGGCCTCCCACCTTATTTACTTTGGCACGTCGTGAAAGCATAGGAAGAATTAATTAAAAAATTGTACTAGTGGGAGACTCACGGGAAGAGAGGTGTCGTTGCTATAAGAAGAGTAGACATTCCAGACGGGGGTGTAAGATTTTAGGTGAGAGTTTAGGAGTAGGAAGCCACGGTTCTGGAGGAGGCTTTTGCCTCTTCCTCTTTCAATTCTCTCTCTCATTGTCCATTTTCTCAATAGTGCACAAATGTAGTTTGTATTTCTGAAGCGTCTACTTATTTCATTTTCATTTTAATTCAAGTGTTGAATTTTAATTTAAAAGTTGAATCTTTTTTTTGAGTCAAGTGCTTTTATTTTTACTATCTCTTTTATTTTACCGTTTATTGTTTTATGCATCGTTAAATTTTACTGTTTCTGAATATTTACTGTTCCATTTTTACCGTTTTCAACATTTTTTTTTACCGTTCAGTTTTTACCACCGTTAAAATTTACTTCAGTGTTTTTAATTTTGTGTTATTTAATTTCTAGTCAACTTTAATTTTACCACAACAAACACAATCACAAACACCCCCCCACCTTCGTTTGTAAATCTGAGACTGAGCCACAATATTGGTCCTTGAGAGACGACCTAGGAGTCACATCCTAGCTATACTGCATATTTTCGTGCACAACTTTTGTGAGCGGTGCGACCCGTTGGTAAGATACCTCGTTTCGTCTTTGGTTTTCTGTTTCAGTGCATAAGTGTGATTTGTGGTCTTCGACAATTGGGTTTTTGTCTTGGTCTGTATGAATTTTTATAATGCTTTGTGGTCCCCATTTTGCATGTTCAATTGTTACATTGTTTATCAGTTGTAGTGGTCCCGAATTTTGTTTCTTGAATTGTTTATCAGTTGTAGTGGTCCCCTGTCTATGAGTGTTTCGTTAGTGGGGATGTTACTTTGTTCCCTGTCCCCCTGTCTTTGTCGGTGTGAGTGTTTAGTTAGTGAGTGAGTGTTTCCGTAGTTGTAGCAGTGTAATATTCGAAAAAGTTGTTAACCCCCATAATGTACAGGTTATAAAAGGAAGTTGTTGATATGGATGAGGAACGTATTAAGGTGGTGGTCCACCATTCTGGAAATTTTGTGAGTGATGATAATGGGAACTTAAGCTTTGAAGGAGAGAGAGCAGAATGGTCTTGTGATCCAGACTTGTTTAGCTATTTTGGTATAGTAGCGTCAGTCAAAGAATTAGGTCATATGGACATCAAAGAGTTATGGTACGGTTTAGGAGGTCAGTCTGTGCACCCAGATAGGTTAGAATTATTAACTGATGATAGGGGTGCCATGCACATGTTGAACATTGCTAGGTTAAATGATGAAGTTCATATGTATGTGGTTCATAATATGATGGAACCAGAAATAATACAAATGATTGATTGGGTTGGTGGTCAAGTTAATGATGAAGGTGATGTTGCAAGACAAGTGGAGGAGGTTGAGGTTGAGGTTGTTCGTGATGGTCAACTTGGAACAGAAATGGTGGAGGGTGAGGGGGATACCCATGAGGGTGAGCTCCATACTGAAGTTGAAACAGAAATGGTGGAGGTGGAGGGTGATGGGGATACCCATGTGGGTGATGTTGAGGTCCATACTGAAGTTGGAAGAGAAATGATGGAGGGTGAGGGGGATGCCCAGGATGGTGATGGTCTGGATCATACTGCAGGAGGAAGAAAAATGGTTGAGGGTGAGGATGATGCCCATGAGGGTGAAGGTGATGGGTGTGAGGGTGATGGTGAGGATCATAGTGATGTTGGTAAAAAAATGGTTGAGGGTCATGGTGAGGATCATAGTGATGGTGAGGATCATAGTGATGCCCATGAGGGTGATGGTGATGGGTATGAGGGTGAAGGTGAGGATCATAGTGATGCCTATGAGGGTGATGGTGAGGATGTTGAGATCCATCATGTAGAGGAAGCTGAGGTACATGATGTAGATGATTTTGAGCTAGAGGATTATGAAGAGGATGATGATGTAGAAGACAGTGAGGGTGATGCACATCAGGCAGAGTCTGAGGACGAAAATGTAGATAGAAGTGAAGGAAGTCTAATTGATGTCAGCGTGCATTGTGACATTGGCACTTCTAAAGGAAATGTGGGAGAACAAGCTTCCAGTGCCTTACTTGAGTCTGAACGGTCAACAGATAATGAATTTATTCATGATATGTGTGGGTTGTCTGACAATGAGTGGTTATCAGAGGAGTTGTTTAGTGGATCAGATAGTGAGGACAATCATGTGAGGACTAAGGTAAGGTTTCCCACTTTTAGTATGCCTAAAAATTTGGTGGATTATAAATGGGAAGTAGGAACCTATTTTGCTGAGAAAAATGAATTCACAGATGCCATAAGGACTTATGCACTAAGTAATGGGAGAAGTTTAAAATTTATTAAGAATGACAAGAAAAGGATTTCTGCCAAGTGCTTGGGTGGAAGAGGAAATTGTAAATGGTATGCGTATTGTTCCTTTAGGACTGATATCAGTGCATGGCAACTGAGAAAAGTGTTTGATAACCACAACTGTAGTAGAGATTTCAATGTTAAGTTGATGACTTCAAAGTGGTTGAGTGAAAGGATGGAGAAAACTGTGAGAGAAAATCCTACAATGAAGGTCATGGACATTAGGGACAAAGTTACTAGGAAATGGAATGTAGGAATTTCAAGAAATATGGCGTTTAGGGCAAGAGCAATGGCAAGAGATAAGGTTGAAGGATCATTCAAAGATCAATATAGAAGACTTCACGATTATGGTCATGAGCTGCTGAAAACAAATCCAGGAACAACAGTACAAATTAAAGTTGATAACAGTAATGGTGAGGTCATATTCCAAAGATTTTATGCATGCTTGAAGGCATGCAAGGATAGCTTCATTTGTTGTAGACCTATTATTGGCTTGGATGGATGCTTTCTGAAAAGCAAGTATGGAGGGGAGTTACTAACAGCAGTGGGAAGAGATGGAAACGACCAAATGATGCCCATAGCATATGCTATTGTTGAGGTAGAAAACAAAGACTCTTGGACTTGGTTCTTGGAGCACCTTATTGAGGACCTTGGTGGGGCAGCTGTATGTGCAGGATGCACATTTATTTCAGACCAACAAAAGGTCAGTGAATGTTCAATATGTTTTACATATAACTGAATATCTTCATTAAACAAATGTTAATTACAATATGTTGAATATGTCAGGGTCTTTTGCCAGCAATCCAGGATCTTCTACCTGGTGTAGAACAAAGATTTTGTGTTAGGCATTTATATTCAAACTTCAGAAAAAAATTTCCTGGAAAAAACCTTAAACGTCTCATGTGGCGGGCAGCAACAGCAACACACCCACAACAATGGGAGACTGAAATGAGGAATATTAGAGAGATAAATTTAGACGCATTTAAATATCTGATTGCCATCCCACCTAGGTATGCATTAAGTCTTCTAATTATTAACTCTTAACCATATTTCAATATTTGCTTGCTTGCCATGACACATACTTGACTACTTATATTCACTTATCCCAGGTTTTGGTCAAGATCTAGATTCACCTCTAGATCACAATGTGACACTCTTGTCAACAACATGTCTGAGGCCTTTAATAGTGTGCTAGTTGATAGTAGGTCTAAGCCTATTATTAGCATGTTAGAAGACATAAGGGTTTACATAATGAAGAGATGGGCTGCCAACAGGACAAAGATCACAACATATCAAGGTTCAATCTGCCCCAAGGTTTTTAGCAGATTTCAGAAGGAGTCCTGGTTAACTAGATATTGGTTACCAAGGTAACTTTTATGATGTGTGTTTCCATTCATGTTAACTTTCTTTCCATTTATAGTGATCCATCTAATTGTGTTTTGAATTGTGTATTACATATAGGTGGTCAAGAGAAAAATTATTTGAAGTGAAACATCTTTCAGAATTTGGTCAGCAATTTGTTGTGAATATTGACACCATGGACTGCACATGTAGAAAATGGGAAATTACTGGCATTCCGTGTACTCATGCCATCACTGCAATGAAATTTTTGAATATAAATGCAGAAGAATACATTGGCAACTGGTTTAGGAAGTCTACTTATGAAGAGACTTACAACACAATAATTAACCCTATCAATGGACAGCATGTCTGGGATGTTACACCCTATGCAGATATATTACCACCAAAGAAGAGGACAATGCCAGGAAGGCCCAAGAAGAAACGAAGGCTAGAGGAGTGGGAGTTGAAGAAGAATAACAGTGAATTAAGAAAGGGTGGCCAGAGGAAAACATGTGGCATCTGCAAAGAACTTGGACACAACAGAAAAGGTTGTCCACAAAGACCTCCAACAGTAGAGGTTCCTACAGCCCAATCTTCTCAAGTCACCCAAGCTCCAGCAACACATGTTCCTATTGGTGACCAATCTTCTCAAGTCACCCAACCTCCAGCCCAATCTTCTCAAGTCACCCAACCTCCAGCAACTATGCCTTTATCTGATGAATGATGTGATCAATGATCTAATGTACTGATCCTAAATTTATATTTTGTAGCAAATGTTTGCTCTATCATTTTGAACACAGCCTGTGCAAATGTATTGTTATGATGTATTTTGGATATGTAAGACAATGTTCTTATCATTTTGAACAGCTTCTGTTATCATCTAAGACAATTGAACAACTTCTGTTATCATCTAATACAATGTTTGTGGTTATCAAAAAGTGATTACTGCCCAATTTTGTTATCACTCATCAACTTTATTTCTCATTACTTTATTGCTCATTGCTTTATCATTATTCTACTTAAAGTAACAATACAATTAAATGAAATTAAATGACACACATTATCACTGTAATAACTCACCAACATTAATAAAACACACATTACATATAAGCCAACTTTGAAGTCTGATAACATTAATAAAACACACATTACATATAACCCAAGTTTCAAATCTGATCACAGATGACACAGCATCAACCAACTTTCACCAACATTGCTAATACAATTACATTCAAAACAAATATGACAAAGATCATCCCCACTAACAATTTAAACCACTTATCTAACTTAACTAAACTTTTCTCTATACAACCCAGTCTGATCTTTGGACAATATGTTTCTTCCATTTGCAACACACTGTCTTCCATGCTCATCACACCCACTTCTTCAGTTCTTTCACTATCAGTCCTTTCTTCTACATTCAGCCATTTTCCTTCATTTCCTTCGTCAATGCACCACTTGAAGAAGTTGCAACCAACCAATTCTCCACTCCCACCCTGTTCAACAACAACACACACACCTTCGTCAAAACCCAAATAAATAGACAGATTTATTGTAATATCAAACTGACCTTGAAGTTAGGGCAACCCCAGAATTTTTTCCCCTTGTTCTTAGGGGTTCTCGCAGTACGAAACACTGCACTGTGACCACATAGGCATCTTGGGTTTCCATCGAAGCTCCTAACACTGCCACTACTGCGTTGCATGGCCGAACCCAAACATTGGCAAGAGGAAGATGAATGAGACATCCTTACCACCACCTCAACAGTGCTTGCCCAAGACGTAAGACACCAGCTCTGGTTCACCAAGACGAAACACGATCCTCTCCAACACCAGAATATACTTTGGATGAGATGGGATGCCCTTAAATGTTAGGGCTTCGTAGCCTATGTGGATAAAACAGAACAAACAGTCAATTTTAATGCACAATGCCACGTCCGTAAATGGAAAAATCCAGCTCACACCATTTTAACGCCGTTTCACAACACTTAACGGTTATGGCAAAATGTGCTTACTTTTACAAAAAATATGACCCAATTGAGACAGAAAAAAACTTGAGGACCTGTCAATACCAAATTTCGTCCGGGTAAATAAAATTAATCACAAAAAAAAAAGGTAAATAGTGAATAGTAAATTGGAATAGTAAAAAGTGAATAGTAAAAAGTGAATAGTAAAAAAAATAAAAAAAAAATAAAAAAAAAAAAATTGGAAAGGATAAGTGTTCCACGTAGCTTTGAGATCAGAATTCACCAATTTACAAATAAAAATTATTTTTGTAATAGTAAAATGAATAAAAAATTGAATAGTAAAAATGAATAGTGCAAATGAATAGTAAATTTTTTTTTACTATAAATAGCCAAGGGGGAGGCTGAAAATTTACACAAAAGAATTGAGAAAATTTTTGAGAGAAGAGAGTTGGAAGAATTTCTAATTTCAAAGGGGATATTCTGGAAGTTTTCAGAGAGCGAGGAGATTAAGTCTGTAATAGAGGTAAGGGAAGCTAACCTTGAGTATCTCTTTTTGTATTATCTTGAGTCTTGAATATGCTATATTTTGCTTTTGTCTGATCTTAAATCTTGATTATGGAGTATTTTGTTTCTGTATGATTTTGAATTTAAATGAGAGTATGCTTTTGTGTTGATATCCAAGTGTGATAGTTGTAAAACGTGATATTGATTATGTTATGCCATTTGTATGTTATTAGTTGTTTATTTTTGTATTTTGGAAGGATTAGAAGTTGTCTAACCGGCTCTGCCAGATTCAACTTCTTGTTTCCCCAAACGTTTTATTTCTTTACTTATTTATTTTATTGTATTTTGGAAGGATTAGAAGTTGTCTAACCGGCTCTGCCAGATTCAACTTCTTGTTTCCCCAAACGTTTTATTTCTTTACTTATTTATTTTATTGCATTTTGGAAGGATTAGAAGTTGTCTAACCGGCTCTGCCAGATTCAACTTCTTGTTTCCCCAAACTATTTATTTCTTTACTTATTTATTTTATTGCATTCTGGAAGGATTAGAAGTTGTCTAACCGGCTCTGCCAGATTCAACTTCTTGTTTCCCCAAACTATTTATTGCTTTACTTATTTATTTTATTGCATTTTTGGAAGGAATAGAAGTTGTCTAACCGGCTTTGCCAGATTCAACTTCTTATTTCCCCATACATGTTATTGTTCTTGTTATTTAATTATATTGTATTTTTGGATGGATTAGAAGTTGTCTAACCGGCTCTGCCAGATTCAACTTCTTGTTTCCCCATGATTTTTTATATTAAGATTATTTTTATGATTGTCAAATATTGTATTCTTATATGACCATTTATTGTAATGTTTTATTATTGTTAATTGTTTATAATTATCTTCTTTCTCTCACACACCAAACCTCTTCATCCCAAAACTCTACTTCATTTTTCTCTCACATTTTACTATCTCTCTATACATATAAAATCCCATACCACATTTCTACTATAAATTCATCTTCTTCACCATCAATCTATCTTTTCTCACAACTTATTACAAGCAAGGTTTTCATCATTCAAATTTTCAGCAAGGTACATATTTTCTTTTCCTTCTATTTATATGCATTTTGATCTTTTTTTTTAGTTTATAAATTTATCCTATTTTCTACCACAATTTTATCCTATGCTTTTTTCACAATTTTATGTCATAGATATTTCAACTCATCTCTTTTCTTAATAAAAAATAAAAAATAAAAATATAAAAATATAAAAGTTAAAGATAAAAAGAAAAATACAAAATTAAAAAAAATTAAAAATTACAAAAATATGTTTTAAAGGGTTAAGCACATGTGTGATCGCACGCATCGTCCTTGTGTTAGAAACCTTTTCTTTCTTTCATAAAAAATAACAAAAACTAAAAATATGTCTTAAAGGGTTAAGCACATGTGTGATCGCACGCATCGTCCTTGTGCTAAAAACCTTTTCTGTTTATACCAAAAAAAATAAAATCTTCAAAAACCAAAAACAACAACACTTTCAAGTAAACAACCAATCTTTCTGTCAGAACTACGTGATCCTTGATTCTCCATCAAAAGTGGAGATACGTAGGAGCAAGGCCAGTCCTTGTCAGGTTCATTTCCCCAAAAATCCAAAATCAAATTATCCATAACAAATTCCTCAAACCATTTTCCAAATTAATTTTCAAGCAGTTTTCTAAAAGAACTACGGAACCCTGATTTCTCATTCTTAATGAGAATACGTAGGAGCAAGGTCAATCCTTGTCGGGCCCAAAAAAAAACTAAAAAAATTTTTTGTTTCTTTAGAATTTTATTTTTAAGGGAAAGTTAAACATTTTGAAAACCACATCTATATTCGCGCATTTAGTTAAAGGTACTGCCTTAGGGCAGGCGTTGTAGGGTGCTAATACCTTCCCTACACGTAACCGACTCCCGAACGTAGAATCTCATTTTCGCAGACCATGCCTTATCATTTTATGGTTTTTCCTTAGTTTTCCAGTTTTCCAGAATAAACTATGGTGGCGACTCCAAATCTCTTCTTTTTCAAAAAACGAGTGTTTTATTTTTTACGGATCGTCGTCCCGTCGCGATCCCGGTTGCGACAGGACCCAACTGAGATTTTCATATAAACTTGAGGACGAAGGGAGAGTTTAAAAAAAAAACAACTGAAGTGTATTTTCAGTATTAATCTTCGTGCCATAAGAAAAGTCAGTTTCACACAAAAGTGGCTTTGTCCAATCACAGATAATCATAATAATAATAAAAAAAGAAAAAAAAGAAAAAAAAGAAGAACAAGAAACCCCTTTCCATGAACCATCAATGAGCATATGTTTTCTACAGCTTTATCTCACGAAACTGAAAAACTAAAATAACAACAAATTATGCACGAACGAGACAAGAAGTCGATGGAAACTCCGAGACCAACCCACGTGACATTTTTACCCCTTACACTTTCCCCAATTTACACCAAGTCCCTCCCTTCCTTCATAAGAATGCGCTTCCTCCTTCCCTCATTGCCTATCAGACCATGCAGCGCGCGACGGCGGTCAATGACCAACCACGGCGGAGCTCCGGCCCAGCGGCGGGGGATGGTGAGAAGGTCTTCAGGGGGGACGAGGAGTTCAGTTACGCCTCATCGAACTATTTGAAGACGATTTTTGCCCTGGCGCTGTGGCTCGGAACCTTTCATCTCAACGCAGGGTTGATTCTCCTCACGCTTCTCGTCCTCTCTCTCAGCCAAGCACTCTTGTTCGTTTTTCTCTCCTATTACTCTTCCCTTGAATGAGGTTAAGAAAGAGGTCCCTCTCATGTTATGCTATCTCAGGCTTATAGGTTTGCTTCTCGTGTTGATGCTGATTCCTATTGATGAAAATAGCAAATTCGGTCGAAAATTATCCAGGTGCTTGTTTCTGTTATAGCATGAAAATTTGATATCAAAAGCGGTGATTAAGTTAGTATAAACTTTTGTATTTTCTTTTCTTCTTGTGACACTGGGTTTGATCCCTTGCTTTTCTCGTCGAATAAAATGTATCTTTTTTTAGAAAAAAATTGGGTGCGTTTCAGGTACATATGCAGGCACGTTTGCAGTTACTTTCCCGTCATTCTTCATGTCGAAGATATGAAGGCCTTTCATCCCAATCGTGCTTATGGTTTGCCCCTTACTCTTCACTCAAGTTTGACTTCTGAATATTTTTCTTAGGTGAAAGTGCATCTTTGTTCTCACTTGCAATTTTGTTGCCTTCTAATGGAGATTGTTTACCAGTGATAGTGATACTGACACTACCAAAATAGTATATGTAGTGGACAAACTTCACCTCACGAGCCAACTTTTGAGATTGAGTTACGTCCTAGTTCTGTAATCATATCACTCATAGTGTTCTATTATAAGTGGGGAACAACCTTTTTACTTATATATGCAGACACACACATATTTATGTATAGTTTTTTTTTTTGTCTAAAATTGGTTAGATATTTGACACAGATTCTTCTTTTTGGGTAAGTTTGTTCTGTGGTTTTTATACAATGAAAAAGGGTGATTGGAAAAGTGAAGGATTGATTTAGGAACGTTGAGACAGGAGATTGGCTTACCCTTTGCTTGGTTGCTTCATTCATAATGGTCGGCGACCATTGCCGGAAAAGGGTAACTTATAACCTAAAATGGTTGTAGGAGATCGTTCTAGATAGGGTGGTAGTATTGGAAGTCTTAAGTGCTCGCTAACTGTTTTTGCGTTTTAATTTCTTGAGGGGTTCTGGCAACAGGCTGTTACGCAGTGTTAAATTAAATAAAAACTTATTATTGATACTCAATACATCTTACTAAACGTTTCTAATTGCTCAAAACAACATGTATTGAAGTGTTTTTTATTTTTTACTTTTGGGACTCTAATATTTGTTTTTTCAATTAAAACTTTATAGTTGCATATACTTAATCAATGTTATCTTCACAACTAGTTATCGTGTTAGTGTTTGAGTATCCTAATTTGCAAACTCAATGTGTAGACAAATATGAATATGATTAATTAAGGTTTGACATAAATAATATGTTTTAATTTAGAAATTGCAATTAGAAGTATCTACTTTCAGTGTCGCCGACACCCTTGCTGGTATGAGAGCTCATCAGAAGATGGCTGAGTTTTTTATTCCACCACCTGAAAGCTTTTGATTCTTGCTTAGGGGATCAAGCTTCTTATAGCTAGCTTTGTTGCTTTCTATTCTTTGTCTTTTTTCTTTCCCTTTGTACCAAGAAAATGAACTAGCTAGTTTGAGGTGTGTATAGGCCACGTGATATTGCTGTTATTGTTCTAAACAGATTTATGCAAGTATTCATTTCTAAATGAAATAATTATTCATTTAGAGAATGAACGTTGCATAAATAAGACGAAGTGTCCTGAATGAACCGATTTATCTAGATCTGAAACTTGATTGCAAGTTTTAACGTAGCATATCTCTCTATGGTGATGATTTCTAATTTATCTGTGTTTTATTATTAGTAGTTCATCAATATTTACAACAACATGCATCTTCATGCAGTTTTTGGCTATGAACCACATTCAGTTTTTCCAATTGGAGTTGTTGCATTAGCTGACAACACAGGTTTTATGCCTCTTCCCAAAATAAAAGTTCTTGCTAGCAATGCGGTAAGATTTTTGTAGACCCTGTTTTGTAAGTAGGTTATTGAGGATATAATTTAAAAATTTTCTTATCACACTTGATAAATAGGTTTTTTACACACCTTTCTTGAGACACATATGGACTTGGTTGGGTCTGGCTCCAGCGACAAGGAAAAGGTTTACCGCTCTGTTGGATGCTGGCTACAGTTGTATCTTAATACCTGGTGGAGTTCAAGAAACATTTCTCATGGAGCATGGTTCTGAGGTACATTGTTTTTCTCTCTTCCTCTTTAGTGTGTGTGTGTGTGTGTATATATATATATATATATATTTTTTTTTTCTATTTTTATCCTTTTTTGGTAAATGAAAATGTTTATTCTTTTAGATATAATATTATAACTGACGTCAAATTGGAGTAGTATGTTGGTACAGGCATTTTCTCTTGCTATGCAAGCACTTGGGCTGCATTGCGATTTGAATGGTGCATATTTGATAGTCTTAACTAGCACTTTAGTTTCTTCCCCGTCTGATATTTCATTCTAATTTTGATGGAGAGGCGGGAAAATTACATTCTCTTGATTCATTTTATATATGTTATAGATCTAATTTTGAGATCACTAACCTGAAATGTTTCAGCTATGGCAATATGATTTGCCAATAACACTCTTAAGGTGTACCTGATTCTTGAGATTTGAGTAATGTAAAATATGAGATTGGGGATTATGCATATTCTCCCTACGCTAAGGAACAAGGTTGATAAAGCTTTTCATGTGAAGCACTAGACTTGTATAGAAATACAATGACCAACAAAAAAATAGTAGTTAGAATTATTGAGCACAATGCCATTAGGCTATGTTATAAATGTACAATAATGAGCCAAGATACTGTTATCAGTAGCAGCAAAGTCATACCCGTTTGCACACTGGGATGGTCGTAATAAAGAATGTAAAAATAAAGAAATCTTTTATTTAATATGCCTCATGAAACTGCTGCGATCAATAGTCCTGTTTGTTTGAATTCTGACATTGGCTGTGAAGTCATTTCAATTTGATTATAGCAATGGGCCCTCTGATTCCAATCTACCAATTAAACACCTTGTCATTTTGTATGGTTGCTTTTGTAATTGAATCATTGTACAATCACAAAATACGTAAAAATACATGCAAAAAATATACTCAGCACATCATATTTGTTTGATAATTTGGTGCTATATATTGTCTGATTGTTTTTTAAATAAAGGATGTTTCTACTAGTTATAAAGATAGTCCGAGAAAGGTTTCAAATAAAATGGGTTTGCAATATGAAACTCCTTTATATAATTTGTATTCAAGCAAGTTAACAATACTAAGAATCATTTGCTTTCTAGATTGTCTTTCTTAAAGCAAGGAGAGGATTTGTGCGCATAGCAATGGAGAAGGGCAAACCCCTGGTTCCAGTTTTCTGCTTTGGGCAGGTATTTATTTCTTGCCCAAATCTATTCTCAAGGAAAAATCTTTCAGCTTTTGCTGACTCTCACATTAACTGCACAAAACTGTTAAAAACTAAAATGTCGCTGTGTATTATTTCCTTGTCTGCTAATGTTGCTACTTTATGTTTCTGATTTTTCTGTTCATTCAAATAAACTATCCCTTCCCTTTTGGTGTAATTTTGCTATAGTCAAATGCCTATAAGTGGTGGAAACCAGGTGGGAAGCTATTTCTGAATTTTTCGAGGGCTGTCAAGTTCACCCCAATATATTTTTGGGGAATTTTCGGGTATGTTTTTCGTTTAAATGTCAACTTGCCACCTGCAAGTGATCTCCTTTACATCTATTTTTCAGTTTCACTAGTGAAAGGGATTTTGCATGATGAATAAAACTAATTTTCTTAATTCAAACTTGAAATTGTTCAAACAGTTTCACTAGTCAAGGGGGGTTTTGCATGATGAATGAAGCTAATTTTCTTAATTCAAGCTTGAGGTTGTTCAATGAATTAAATTCGACAACATGGAACAACAATAGAAAAGAACCGTTTCTAAAATGTCAAACCAATTTGAGAATCAGTTTGGTATGGAAGGTCAGTTTTGTCTGGTTCAGCTTAAAATATTTTCTGAGAATGTGACTGGAAAAAGGTGGACTCGATCGCAGGATGCATGCATTTTACAGTTAGCTTTTAGCATTTTTTATGTAGAATGGCATCATTGTCTTTTGGACAGCAGTCATTTGACTGGTCTACCAGTATGAAGCTTAAATTACATCGGAGAAGTTGATATTTGGCACTAATGTTTTACACGGGTTATATTTTCTCTTCTTCAGATCTCCGATACCCTTTAAACATCCACTGCATGTGGTGGTGGGTAGACCAATTGAACTCGAGAAAAATCCCGAGCCAACTCCTGAGGAGGTATATTCTGGAATCCAGTACTTCTATCGTCTTCTTGTTATACAAGTCTGCGTTTTGATCTTGCTAATAAGCGTCCAATACAGTAAAGTAATATTGGAATAATAAAAGTCATCTGGTTTTAACTTTGAAAGGTTGCAATCCCCGAGATTTGCATGATATGGATAAACTATTTTTAAAAAAGGCTCTTGTAAACAATGGGTTATGCAGGATATTTAGAAATTTAAAGTTACCCATAACTAAACTTTTGGTCTCTTATATTGCTTTCACTTTGTTTTAGGTTGCCAAAATACATAGCCAGTTTGTTGAAGCACTTCAAGGTCTATTTGAACGACACAAAGCTCGAGCTGGATATCCAGACCTTGAGTTGAGAATTGTTTGATAAGGTTGTAATTTGGACCTCTATTTTCATGGGGTAATTACACTTATCTCTCAGGATAGCCTGTATTTGGGAGTTTTGAAGATGGAGTGGGGTGAGAGGTTCATAATTAATGGAATGAGGTCAAAATAATACTCTTTTTATTATCTCTGCTGTTTCAAAGTCAGTGGTTACAAGTCATATTGTAAATTATAAATTTAATTCCCAATTATAAGTCAGAACAATTTATATCAGATATATTTATAATAAAATTTATATCAGATATATTTATAATAAAACATTAATTTAAAACCTTTGGAATTAAATTTGATTTAATTTTACAAAATTCTCTTGTAGAATGGAGATGCTTGCATCTCGCTTGAATATTATTCTAGTTAACTATATCAGTAGTTGCAATTACATGACATCATTTGAGGTTGCAATTTATGCAATACCTATGGCATATCCTAACCCCCAATTATGAAGGGAATTACTTCAAGAAGTCTTATTTTTAAGGAATCATTTCTAATTCTCTAATCACTACAAGTATCTCAGACAATTAACTCAGTAGCGAAGAATATTCAACCATTAAATAATATAATTATATTTTTTGTTGTTGTATTTAAATTATTTTTGAAAAATAGATTATACATCACCTTATACTACTTTATTACAAAACTCAATCATCATTATATCAATGATAAGATGATACTGTAGACAAATTATTTAACTAATTTCTTTTTCAGTCTAATGGTTTTTTATTTACAATCTGATGACATACCGCTGGTAATCTGTCACAAAGTAATATTTCATTTATTCTCTCAAATATTCTGTATAAAAATTCATATTTTAATTCTAATACTTTTTTTTCACAACTTTTATTTTCTTTTTGTATTTTTCATTTTCATTTTATTAGTAAGACTATATTAAACTTTTCAATATTTTTTATTTTCAATCCTTTTCTTCTTATGTTGGCACAAATTTACCACAAGTTTTAAGGAATGTCGTTGTGAAAAGTCTTTACATATGTTGTTTATTTTTTAAAATATATTGCAAGTCATGTAAAGCATGTATAAAGCCTTTTTATAATATCTCGGTGTAAAAATTTTGTTCATGACAAATAAATCAGAGTTATTGTTATTACTTTTTTAAAAATAATACGAAAAGTAATAAATTTATTGCACACTACCATTTCTATGTACGTAATAGGAATTCTGGCGAATAAATTGACATAATAAAACCGTTATAAAAACTAAAATAAATTTTCATTGAATATTTAAAAGACAATGGATTTAATTTGAATAATTGTAGTTTCAACATCTTAAGATCCAACTCAAATATAATTTTTAAGAACTGTTATCACAAAAAGTAAATAATTTTCCTACCACAACTCATTTAAGTGCGATGTAATTGGAAAACAAAGTCATTGGAAAAATAGTTGAAAACAAATCTTTCTTAACAAATATGAAGTATTAAAAAAATATTATTTATTAATGATCAATAACAATTATAAGAATAAAAAATCTAATAAATAGAATTATTAAAAAAAATTTCAAACGTTAATATTTATAAGTTCATCAATTTCTTAGTTTTAAATTCTATTTTTTTCTTTAAAATTTTTTTCAACCTTATTCCTTTTGACGCATATACATGTTTTTCTCCTATCAAATTCATAACTATTCTTAAAAAATTATATAGATTTATATATTCAAAACTCTATTTAAATAAACTTTATTCAAGTTCAAACATTCAAACATGTTTTCAACTTATCATAATCTCTTCATAGAAATAAAAAAAACATAACAATCATGTCACCTTCATTTGTTTTGGATTTTATTGAGTGGTTAATGATTTTAAAAGATATTGTAATTGTTGATTAAAGAAGGAGGTAAGACAAATTTATATGTAACAAAACATATTCTTCTAAGGTTGTGATAAGGTCTTATGAACTTTGGAGTTAAGATTTCGGTCTATTTAAATGCTTTTATTTTTTTTTGGGTTTGTATAAGATTTCGACCTATTTAAATGTTTTTAATTTTTTTTAATTATCATATGTTTTATTAACTCAAGTCTAATCAACATTTTCACTATTCTAAAATTAATTTGGTAACATTTTATTATAGATGAATTCTACCAAATGTGGAGTTTCATCTTAACTATCTAAATGATTCAATATATAACTCTTGGATAAATTCTTTAACATTTTGTTTACTTAAATGGATTTGAGGGAGAGTGATTGAATGAATTTAAGAGGATTTGAAGGTAAATTTTTTGTTGTTTATTTGAGTGGATTTGAAGGTAAATGAAAGTGAATTTGTAATTAAATTTTTTTTAATCTGTCACATCAATCATCCTACACTAATTCGCACAAACTTTACTTCGAAATCCACTCTCACTTACCTCTAAATCTACTTAAATAAACAATAAAAAATTCACCTTCAAATTCTCTTAAATCCATTCAATCACTTTTTCCAAATCTATTCAAATGAACAAAAGTTTGTAATTTTCTTTGATCTTCTTTTAACTAGTAGATGTTATGCATAACTGATCTGAAGATGGGTCTGCAAGATTACTAGAAGTGTCTGCCAAAACTAAAGTGAACAAAGATCCTTGTCTATGTTTGAGGGATACACCATGAAATCTAGTCATTTCAGTTATGAATTTGGATTAACTTATGCCTAAAACTTCCCAATTCTATAGATAGAATATATAGAGTCTACCTGTATATAGTCTATTCACTATAATCACACTAAATTAAAGTTATACTTTTTTTATAATGATAAGTGGATGATAAAAGTCCATGAAAAAAAAGAGAACACTTTTTTTAAAAATAAATAAAAACTTATTCTGATTAAAAAATTGATTAGTTAGAATTTATATTTAAGTCCTTAGCTATAACAATGAATGATCAGATTTTGAAATGGTAAAATATAGAAAAGAATAATTAAAAAAATAACAGACAAATTTCTTAAAAAGAGAAATGTTTTGTGTGGGAGCGGGGCTACATCACCTAAACTAATTAAATATATTTTATTATAGATGTTATAAGATTAATCTAGACTTATCCTTATAAATATTAACTAGTTGATTAATTAGTGATGTGGTCGGTATTTTTTAAAGTTTGATTTTTTGATTGACCGGCCCATATAAGCAGTCTGATCACGGTATGATCGACCGTGGCAATCTAGTTACCTAATGATATGACCAATCGGTCTTATTTGAATTGATGTTTATCCAGATGACAAGCGGTAAAGTTGTGCAATCATCGACATATGGATGTTCGGCCTTTGCGATGACAAACGAAAAAATATTGTGATTAAACTATTATGGTTACGTGGACGTCTAATCTGTTTGATTTCGGGTCCCAACATACAGTTAAATATGGTGGATACCAATGCACTAGAGTTCTTTGAATATGACTGTCGAAAATCATCACATGTTTATAGTATTCTTTGTTAAGGAGTACTTGGACAGGTACATTCATTACCGACAACAATAATGCAAGAAAAAAAGGGAACGACACAAATTTGATCACGCAACCATAGCTTTGATCTCTAATCCATTCATGTTGCAGAAAACAGTATTAGTTTGTCCCTCAAGATACAAACGTTCCGTGCTCCGTAAAATGGTACTCTTCTGACACGACATTCAGATATCGGACTTTCGGGTCAGGTGGATCCAAGTGAAACACTGTTTGGGTTCTACCCATACCAACATCATACACAAGCCGTTGATATGTGTTTTCAATCCACGGCTATAAATGCAAAGAAAAATAGGGAAGTTAGTGGTGAACGATTCTCCGAAGAGACTACAAAGAGTTGTGGAGGAGAAGCTGATATCCCTGTTAAGGTTATGCGAAAGGTGCACGCAGCTGCACCAGATTCAAGCTCAAATAGTCACCCATGGACTCCAGGGCAATGATTACGTCACCCCTAGTTTCATCACGGCGTGCGCGCGTCTCGGTAGAATGGGTCACGCCGGAAGAGTGTTCAACACAACGGCACAACCAAACGGCGCCACGTGGAACGCCATGTTCCGAAGTTTTGCCCTATGGGAGTGTCCCTTTGAAGTCGTCGTTTTGTTCGCGCAAATGCATCGCACCGGAGCTTCGCCGAACTGCTTCACTTTCCCAATGGTGATGAAGTCGTGTGCTCAGGCGAACGCGGTTAGAGAAGGAGAGCAGGTTCACTGCGTGGTGGTGAAACGCGGTCTTAAGTCGAACGCTTTTGTGGGAACCGCGTTGATTCACATGTACTCCGCGAGAGGGGAGGTGTCCATCGGGGATGCTTACAAGGTGTTTGGTGAAATGCGCGAGAAGAATGTCTTCGCTTGGACTGCGATCATCGCTGCTCATGTGGCGTGCCGTGACATGGCTTCCGCAAGGCGTCTTTTTGACCTGGCGCCGGAGCGCGACGTGGTGCTGTGGAACGTCGTCGTTTCTGGGTACATCGAATTGGGGGACATGGTAGCTGCGAGAGCGCTGTTTGATAAAATGCCGAACCGCGATGTGATGTCGTGGAACACCATCTTGAACGGTTACGCCTGTAACGGTGAGGTGAAATCGTTTGAGAAGCTGTTTGATGAAATGCCTGAGAGGAATGTTTATTCTTGGAACGGGTTAATTGGAGGGTACGTTCGGAATGGGCTCTTTAACGAAGCTTTGGAGTCTTTTAAACGGATGTTGATGTTACCAAAACAAGAAGGGGAAGGTGGTGATGTTGTGGTCATTCCCAATGATTACACAGTTGTGGCAGTGCTGTCCGCGTGTTCCAGATTGGGAGACCTTGAGATGGGTAAGTGGGTTCATGTTTATGCAGAGAGTATTGGGTATAAGGGCAACTTGTTTGTTGGAAATGCTTTGATTGACATGTATGCAAAATGTGGGGTTATAGAGAAAGCACTTGATGTGTTTAATTGGTTGGATGTGAAGGATATAGTAACTTGGAACACCATAATTAATGGCCTTGCCATCCACGGTCATGCAGCTGATGCTTTAAGTTTGTTTGAGCAGATGAAGAGCGCGGGAGAGAAGCCAGATGGTGTTACGTTTGTTGGGATTTTGTCTGCATGTACGCATATGGGGTTAGTGAGAGATGGGTTTCTGCATTTCCAATCGATGGTTGATAATTACTCAATTGTGCCTCAGATTGAGCATTATGGTTGTATGGTGGATTTGTTGGGAAGAGCTGGTCTTATGGATCAGGCTATGGATTTCGTGAGGAAGATGCCAATGAAACCGGATGCGGTTATATGGGCAGCACTGCTTGGGGCTTGTCGGATGTACAAGAATGTGGAAATAGCAGAAGTGGCACTTGAGCAACTCATTGAACTTGAACCCAACAACCCTGCAAACTTTGTCATGCTTTCGAACATATACAAGGATCTTGGAAGATGGGAGGATGTTGCCCGGTTGAAGATTGCAATGAGAGATACCGGGTTCAAGAAATTACCGGGATGTAGTGTTATTGGGTGCAATGATAGTGTGGTGGAATTCTATTCCTTGGATGAGAGACATCCAGAGACAGAGAGTATATATTGGACATTGAAGGGGTTGACGACTCTGTTAAGATTGAATGGATACGTCCCAAATCTTGTGGATGTTGCTCATGGAAACTGAACGAGTAGGAAGGTATCTTGATGATACCCAAATCTTCATGAACTGGCTCAACATCTGAAAGACCCAATCAGTTCTACAGACCAACATCAAATCTTCAAATTTTGGGTCTGTTTTGAAACAGTGGAAAAATCACATAATCTTTCATCCTGCTGCTGCTTGTTGTTAAACTCAGTTACTATCAAATTCTTGGTATTTATGAGCAATTTGGCAATGGTCACTTCTGTATGTGGTGACAACCTCCATCTGGCTTCACCCGAACCTTGACAAGCGAAGACCTTGCTATTTTTGGAAGAGTCTACATTGTTTAGGTAGTAAAATATTATTGAAAAGAAAAAAGTTCACTGTGTTGTATGGGTGAGGATCATATTTCAATTATGTAGTATAAAATTCGGTGTAAGATATAAAAGTTGAATTATAAAAGTTGAATTGAGATTATGACAATAACTTCTTTGAAAATCATGAACAAAATTTAACTTATTTTAATTAAATAACAAAAAATGAAGGCATATTTTCCATTAATATGAATTAAGTAATACAAAATCAAGAGACTATGAACATAAAGTAAGTTGACCAAAGGGTAACAGCAATTGAAGCTAACCCATACGTCCATAACATGATTACAGAACATTCACTTTCACCAGATCCGAACAACTGAGCAATGGTGCCTGCCAAATTAAATTGCTCACAGAATTAGGTTTACTAAGACCACAAATTTCTAATAGAAAACCAGATGAAAGAACAGTGGTAGGTACCTATATTCATGGCTGGTGGAAGTGCATATTGAAGCAGAAGCACGAACTGATACAAAGAATCTGAATGCACCAGACTCAAATGTATAGCTGCTTTCACAACTCCCATACCCAAAACAGGCAGCAAAATATATCTCACAACTACAATCCCCACAATGCTCCATACTGGAGGGCTTGATCCTTTCAAACCTGTCCCATTTGCCAAAACTCTTTTCTTTAACCATATCATCAAAGAAAGAACAAAAAGGAACTGGTTCATTTCAAAAACCAGAGTTAACAAAGTATAAAGTTTCACCTTTAAGTAGGTTTCCACCCATTATCAGAGTCATAGTAGGGATGGCTGCGTCACTGCATGCATGTAAGGGGACACAGAAGTGAAAGTTAGATATTTCTTTTATTTTAGAAGTATATGTATATTTTCCAAATAGTCCTTACTTTAAAATAGTATTTTATATTTTATTAAATTTATTTATGACAATCACTTATATGATTCTTGTTACGTGTCCAAATACGTAAACTTGCCTGACACAACCTCTCACACACTCAGAGACAATAAACAATGGTGATACGCTGAACAGACTTCTTTATTAAATGAAAATAACTATATCAAAGGTAACAAACAATAATCGGGAGCAGGTCTCCCTCAGTTACCTCAAAGTCTATCCTTTCTTACAAAACTCAAAAGCTAAAGAATATTTACACTCAGGACATATCTCTTCTCCCTAGGTTTCCTCTATTTTATTCTTACTCACTCCTTCCGGAAAAGGTAAAAAATAAAAGTAACTACGCGTATTTATTTATGATTATCTGATAAAAATATCTTTATCCTTATTTACTCTATTTAACTTATATATAATAATATCTAGATATACGATTATAAATTCTAATAAATGTCTCAACCATCTTAGCTGCTGTGTCAGTTAGGATGTTGTCCACTGCTTCCAACCGTTCGGTCTTCTTTCTCTCTTTCTTCTACCGCTCAGCTAGGGCCCTCTCCAACTTCTATCATCTGGTTCGCTCGCTCTTTGTTATTAACCGTTCGTCCATCGTGCTTCACCCTTTCCACCCTTCGGCACATGTCCTCTACCGTTCGGTTCTCTTCTTTTTCTCTCCTATATCTCTTTCTCTCGTATACTTGCGAGACCCTAACAATTCTACTTATCTTTCTTTCATTTTCTCTTCTACCAAAGAGCTTGAAAAATCGATTCACTTTCTGCCATATTTTTAGTAAACCTCCTTTTCCTTGAACTAAACATAATTAATCCTATCAAGGACATTAGTATTAATTAAAGAAACAAACCCCTGTCAAAAAAATGACCAACTTTGACAGTTTCATACACATGTATGATACAAAGTGGGTTGCGATCATCTCAAACAATAACAAGAATTTTGCAGTTAAAGTCAGTATTTTTAATTTCTCTATCTTCTGTAACTGAAAAGTAAGTTTTGAGATGCATACCCCAACATGGTTGCAGAGTCTTCGACCACACGAAGAGGAGCATTATTGCCTATGGTGAAATTACGAATTTGGGGGATTACACCGATGAAAAAGCCAACAATCTGTCAAAAAAACAGAAACAAAACAAGCTCATGTAGTTGGAGACTCACATAAACACACTTAATTAACCTACTTTGGATAGTTCTATTCTAACAGTATTAAGATGAAAAAAATAACAAGTGATTTATAAACAGGGAAAACAAGAAAACAAATTATTTCCAAGGAAATTAATAATCATACAGCTCCGATGGTTGATGGTGCAAAGATGGACTTCAAGTTTAAGTTGCTTGAGATCTCCCTCAAACGGTGCTTAATTTTTCTTGGGAATGAAACCTGCTTAAAACAAACACATTATTGTTACTTCATTTATTGTCATAAGGCAAAGGAAGAATAACAGAAGATTATGTGACTTAAAACTGAACATTTTGTACTAAGTGATATATACATGATTTATTGACAGTAAATTTGGTAAATTCTCTTGCCCAAACAAGAGAATCAATCTTGAGATCTGTAAAAGTAAAAACATTTATATAGTAAAATTCAATAGTTGGTGGAATTGTACACTGATATACCGTAAAACTTTTGGTGGGATATAGCATTCTGCAGAGGAATTCAAATTCTAAATAGTTTAATTGAACATTCCTAAATTAGAAGTTATTATGTTTCTAAATACACTGACAATTGCAAGGGGTATTTAAAATAGTATGTTGGTTATACAGAAGCCGTTCCTTTCTTCTTGACTTATTACAATCAGTAAATAATAGCTTTTAAAAAAGGAGAGTTAGTAAGAAGCCATACTTTTTTCTCTGGTTCTTCATCAGAAAGCAGTATGGTATATGTATCATCCATGGTGTCTTCTGTAGGAATAAGTGTTTCTGAAAGATTGTTGGGGTCTGACTCTGATATCTCCCTTGGAGCCTTCAATATGTCGTTGCTTGTGGTGTCTTCTTTTTGGATTCTACTTGAACAAATCCGCATTATGTTGTAAACATATCCCCATAGAAAAACTGCTCCAATCTGAAGTTACCCAAATGAACCCCAATCCAAAAGATTAACACTATCAATTACAACCAAAACTATTTTTAGAGAGCTGCTATGGTACTCACAGAAAACTAAGTGTATCATTACACCAAATCATTAATTTTATTCAGAACATGCAACTTCAAAATTAACATTTTGCATACCGCCATAGAAAGTACAGCATAAGACATTCCATATTGATAGCAGAGATCGGGTTCTCCAAAAGGACTGTCTTTCTCTTTACATATAGCCGGAATAATGATCATAGGAAGGTTCCCTAGATTTCCTGTTCATATGAATCTAGAAAATGAGCTCAACCATACAATGCATAAAACAGAGAATGACGCAAAAAGTTTGATGCTTTAACAAAAATAATACATTGCAAATGTAATGCAGGCAGCAAGAGACCAGAAGTGCTAAATCGAACTTTTGGGTACATCAAGCATATGATTATCATCACTCATAAGGATAAAAATCAAGTAGAAGTATGTAGGAGTTCATACCAGCTGAACAACAACCCAAGATTAGACCTTCCATGTATTTGGGAGGCCTTGTAATTTTTATCAAAATCCATCCCAAGGCCGAGCCTAATATGAATGTGGCAAGAATATTCACGGGCATGAACCACCTAAATGACAACAAAAAATGTCACAATATTGTTGTAAATTAACAAAGCAAAAACTGAGGTTAAAAATCAATACTCACAACTTAGCAACACTCTCGAAGGTAATCGATTTGGCCAGATTGCTACCCACCAGCGACGGAAAAAACACATAAAACCCAAGCTGTCACAGAAAGAACATCGTTTTCAGCAAACTGCACGATGAAAAAGAATGTTTTTTTCTTCGGGCATTGAATAATCTGTATTTGTAACCTGATTCACTATCTTCCTTGCATCATTTCCCAATATCGATACGCCATCCAGTGCAAGAAACAGTCCAAGTGCAGTAATGAGTAACACTTTGATAACCGGGAAAGAAGCTACAAGAAATAGGTTGAGAAACCCCATTATGGCAAATCTTCAAACAACCTATGCTCATATAATAAGATTCCTACAAGCAATGAAAAACATGTATCTTTAAAAATGTTCAAAAGTGAAGTACAAAGTTGACCTGTAAAACCATGTGTTTAAAAACATAAGGTTGTTGTCCCATCCTTGTTCAACAAAAACACCTTAATAATACATTCATGAACGTCAGAGTGAGGGAAGTAGACATAGCAATTACGTAACTAGAACAACCGCGTTTGAACAATATAGAATAGAAAGAAACACTGGATTCATATTTTCAGAAAGTTAATTTTACTTTTTTTCACATTACAAATTAAATGTACAATTAATTAATATAAGATTACAATTTTTTTCCAATTATAAAATTAAATGCATAATTAATCTTTTATTTTCTTCTTTTAACATGCACTGCATGTGGTTCTGTATTTTATATAAATGTTTGTCCTCTATATAAGATATATTTATCATTTTCAAATGCATTATTAATTACTAATTGTCTTATAAACCTTTAATTCATTATGAAATCCATTACTAAGATATTTACACGTTAGTATATTTATTGATTTACTAAGAATGTAATTACAAAAATTATTCTACCAGTAATTAATTTTATTAATTATCATCACTTAAACAATTAAATTTTACTAATCTTTTACTGTTTTCGTCAGAAAATCACTAAATAAAATATATATTATAACAGTGTAGTGAAATGTCATATAATATCTAAAATTAAAAAAAAAATACCATTAAATGATGTGAAAATAGTTAAAATTTATTTATTTATTTATTAATAAAGATTATTATTTTTGTTAACAAATATGGTATTATATATCAATACTCCATCACACTGTGATTAATGAAAATATAAGTAGCATACATATTAACTACTTCTAGCTTTTTAAATGAAAATAACTTTAAATTTTCCTTTATTTGATTAAAATTTTAATGATCCTGATATTGAATACTGAGAAGAAGAAGCCTAAAAATATTTATTTTAATAAAAAATAACATTATATAAATAGCTTTATTAATTAATACGAATTAATTTATTTTTATTTGTGATCGAAAGTAAGGTGCAGATTCATGAACACGTGCCAAATACATTTACTGACGTGTTGGGCCCATATGCACGTTAGGAGAAAGAAAATATTTATGAGAAAAGAAAATCCATGAGATAATAAAGAAAACGACAAATACAATTAACTTTATCATATTTAATATATAATGTTTTAATTAAAAAACGAATTTTCTAATTGTAATTTTATTTTTAATGGTTTTTATTTAAAAATAAGTTCTTAGAAAATAATTTTAAAGTATTTTAACTGAAATTAATAAAATAAAATATATGAGTTAGTTTTTTAATTAGTGTAAAATTAATTATTTTATTAAATTTACACCTAAATAAATTTAATTAGTCCAAAACTGGAGGATTAACTAATGAACATATGAAGTCTGCATTTATTATACACATAATTCCTTTCTCAAAATTATTTTGAAGTGGAACATTAAGATTGTCTACAATGTGAATAATATGAAGGTGGAAAATTGTTAGGCCGCCGTTGAATATACGGTACAATTTCAAAAACTTAAACTTTCAAGCCGCCAATGGCTTCCGTCTTTGAACCAAATACACATTTCACACTTGTATGGTAATATTTATTTCAAGATTAGTAGAAATAAGAAAATTGAGTGATATAAAAAATTTAACAAATATTGAAATTAAGATTTTAAGTTGAAAAAAGATGTTAAATTTTTTATATCAACAATAATATTCTTAATCTATCCTAATAAAAAAAATACTAATACATACTTTTATTGTTAAAAATAATTTTTATTCATATAATATATAGGATCTTAATTAAGATACAGAACCTTAAATTCTATATAATGTGAATGTATTTCAATGCAAAACCTAATAAGATTCCGTCCGTACTTAAACTTATTATTATATACAATTTAAGATTTATACTACTTAAATAAAATTATAAATATTAAAAATACAAAATACGTTTATCTCTTATCCACATTAATAGAAAAACATCAATCACTAAATAAATTAAAAAATATGTAGCATGTTATGTTTTAAATTGTTCTCCCATTTATATCTAAAATATTATTTAATAGGAATGTATTTTAAGCCTACAAAAGGCATAAAAAAAGTTCTAAACATGGAGTCACGAAGTAGGTTTAGTAAACAGTATATGTTCAGAGCAGTTTGGTCAGTCTTCACAGAATTTTTTCACAAGAATCTTATACATAATTTTGCATATTCAATTTAAAAATAAAGAGGGTTGAGACCAACTTCATAGATGCTAAAGTGTAATTCATTCTTGAGCTTTTTCTTACTAAAAAATTTAAAGGAAATGAAATAATATATATATATATATATATATATATATATATATATATATATATATCTTAATATATTATAAAATATTTTCAATATATTTCCTGATAATATTCTGTTATATTTTTAAATTATATAATATTTTATGAGATAATAATTAATTATTTAATATATCTAATATATAATATTGATTATCTTTAACTAATAGATTTTGTTCATTCATGCTTTAGGCACATTCTAACTGCTTTTAGTTTTAGAAAACATGATCAAACAATGCCATAAACATGTTTGTGATCAACTTAATCTTATATTTTCATTCTAACTCCTTTCAGTTTCAAAGAACATGCATGTTTGTGATCAACTTAACTTTATATCTTCATTCTAACTACTTTTCACTTAACATGATCAAACAATGTCATAACAAAGTCAAAAATAGACATTTTTCATTCCTAATAATGGAGAAGCAAGATGCACATGTTCAATAAGATATTTTGGAGGATCATGCTCCACGTTCTATAAATAAGTAAATGTGCAACGAATTTCTCATCTTTATAATGAATGGCACACAAAATCCTTTCTTCAATCCTATCATACTAACAAGCAGTAGAACCTATGTCCTATGACATCTACATATACCAAAATCATAACCCTGAAAGTTAATACACAACATTCTCATATATAAGAAATACCCATGAGCTCTGCACTTCTTAAACTTAGACAAAATGAATTATTACATTCTCTCAGTCTTAAAAAAAGAAAAATGACCAAAACAATATTAGTATCAATAGTATGTTATAAAACTATCATTCAAAACTTTGGTTATGATAGCAGTTATTGCCTTAACTTGTTTTGAGAATATTCCTTCCTCTCTCGTTTTCTAATTAATAAGAAAAAAATCAAACAAGCAAAATCAAGCTAATAATAAATTGAAGTAGAGCAACATTGCAATTCGCTCATCTTATTTAGAAATGCAAATAAAAGTGAAATCCAAACCAGGGAAACAAATTAGTGAAAAACGTAAATTATTAACCGGGGTAAAGTGTCAACTTTTTTTTGTCACCAATTGAGAAAAATGCATTGTCCACAAAACATAAAATAATTTAAATTCTTCCCCTAAAACATTTATAATCCAAAAGGCTTGTGCTATAAAATGGTTTAAAAAATAATTGTGATATATATATATATATATATATTATATATATATATATATATATATATAAAGATTTTATAATTTCTTATCTATTAAAGGAATGTTAATTGTATAAATTATAATAATGTCTAAATTATAGCTAACACAATATTTGATTGTCTAATATTTGGTAATAGAATATTTAACCTATCTTTAACAACCTCACTTAACTTGGTACATGAATATCACTCATTCTCAACTTGAATAGAAACTCGTTAAACATTCTTCTTGACACTCCTTTGGTGAGAACATCAATCAACTACAATTATGATCTTATAAAGAGAAAGGAAATTATTCCAACTTCAAGCTTCTTTGTGATGAAATGTCTATAAATCTCCATATGCTATATTTTATCATGTTGTACATGATTGTGAGCAATTGCTATAGTCGACATATTGTCATAGTACAAAATCATAGTTTCATTTGGTTTAAAGCCAAAATCTGATAGCACATTTTTAATCCAAAAAAGTTCACCTACACTTAGTGTCATGCCTCTGAATTCTGCTTCAGTACTAGATCTTGCTACTATAGGCGGTTTTTTACTCCTCCAAGTTACAAGATTCCCTCATTTAAAGGTAAAGTATCTAGAGATAAATCTTTTATCATCTTTTGAACCTGTCCAATATGCATCAATATACCTTTCTACCTTTAAGTTTCCATGATTTGAGAACAAAATTCCTTTTCTAAGAGTGGACTTCAAATATCTCAAAATCCTCTCAACAACATCCATATGAAGTTTTTGTGGGTCATGCAAAAATTGACTAACAACATTCACTGCATAGGTAATTTGGACATGTATCGGACAAATAAATTAATTTTCCTACCAGCCTTTGATATCTCCTCTGTCTATGTTTTTGAATTTGAGCATTAAAAGAGTTTATGATTTTGTTCAATTGGTGTATCAACTGGTTTACTCGCAATCAACCTAGTTTCCTTAGTAAGTGAATAGTATATTTTCTTTGGCATAGAAAATACCATGTTTTTATCTAGATACTTCAATACCCAAAAAATATTTGAGGATCATAAGTCATATGATCAATAATACTTGAATCAATTATCCAATCAATATTCCTAGTAACAAAAAAAAATTAAGAGCAGAGTTAGATATACCTGACTTGGTCACATGTAATCTTTTTTTCATTTTATACAAATGCATGTTAATTAACTACTTTGGATATGCTTTTTGTTTGTTTTGACAGATTGTTTTCGTGTTCTCCTTCATAGGCATGTTCTGTTTTCTCTTTCGCGACAACACTTTATTTTGATGAATCCACCTTCAAGAAATTATTTTTCGTTTTTAAGATCTTGTTTGTTGTATTGTTGAACTTGTTTGTTGTTCATACTACATAAATCCAAGCTTTAAGGTAAATCTGAAAGTATATTCAAAACAACTCTAAATAACTTGAAAATTTGTTCAAAGTACTAAAATATCATGAGAAGCCCCCACAAAAGTTTTAGATCAAAATTCAAAGTCTAAGTATATAAAATATTTTTGAAAATTTTGAAAAAACAAAAAAAAATGATGAAAAATAGAAAACAACATTTTTTTGAAAATATGGAAGGAACAACCGACTACACGGGCTGCCACGTGATTGACAATTTTTTCTACCCCAAATCCATATATAATAGCAAATCGGTCAACCGAAGCAAATTAATGTTATGATCGTTTAAAGATTTATCGCAGTTGACTTTCCAAATAATTTTTATACTTCATAGAGGCCCAAAGTAAGGGCTTATGGTGTTTCTCCTGAACTAGAGGTTCTAAGGAGTGGTTAAAAAAATCTAACCAAAACCAATAACCATAACTATCAAAACAAAAGATCACAAGTTAATACTACTATTGGCATATTTTTTGTGCTTTAGCTTATAGTTCATAGTTCATGTTGTATAAAATATAAAAAACTTGACTACATTTGTTTTTTTTTTCTGCTTTTCAAGTCTCATAAAGTTGTAAAAATGAATCACAATTAATTAAAAAACAAAAAAGTTGATTAACGTCAGGCAAAAAAAGACGTTCATTAAAGTAGGATATTATCCTATGTCTGACGTCAATTAACGTCGGATATTGCTCTATATTTGACATCAAATAACATCAAATTTTTTAAATCTAACATTAATTTAACGTCTCCTGATATGACGTCAGTATTTTTTTAAGACGTTAAAGGCCAAAAAACACATATGTCAAAATCCTTTTTTGAACTAGTGTTGGAAACCTTAAATATTTTTTGGGTACTGAAGTAGATAGATCAAAACATGGTATTATTCTATGCCAAGACTTACTATCGGAAACTGAGTTGCTTAGGAGTAAATCAGTTGATACACTAATTGAACAAAATCATAAACTCTTTCAATGCTCAAATTCAGCAACACAGAGAGAGATACCAAAGGATAGTAGGAAAATTCATTTATTTTTCTCATACATGTTGTTAGTCAGTTTATGGATGTTGTTGAGAGGATTTTGAGATATTTTAAGTCCACTCCTGAAAAAGGAATTTTGTGGCAATACGTCGGTTATAACAATTGCTCACAATCATGTTCAACATGATAGAACAAAGCATGTGGATATTGATAGACATTTCATCAAAGAGAAGCTTGAAGCTGAAATAATTTCCTTTCCCGATCAGAATTACAGCTGGATGATGTTCTTACCAAAGGACTGTTAAGTAGAGTGTTTAATAAGTCTCTATTCAAGTTGGGAATGTGTGATATCCATACACCAACTTGAGTGGGGTATAAAGATATGTCATATATTCTATTAGCAAATATTAAACAATCAAATATTGTGTTAGCTATAATTTAGGTATTACAATTGTGGAGTAATTTGTGCATATTTGTGGAGTTGTCATTCCTTTAATGATGAGAAATTATAAAACATTTGTATGTATATATATGGTACATTATTCTTTGAAATAATTCATCAATAATTATTCTTTATACCTTTTTAATCATAAGTTTCTATTAAATCCAAAAATTGAATTGCTTCTAGAAATCCAACAATGAATCATTGACCATGATCACACCAACTACAAGAGGGACTAAGAAGGTATGTTATGCGCTATGCAACTGAGAATATCATCTTCAAAGATTGAACAGAAGAAGAGGAAGAAAAGAAAAGAAAGTGAAGTGCCAACCCAAAAGAGAAGAAGAAGCACAATGAAAAAAGTTTATAATCAACTTAATCTTATATCTTCATTCTAACTACTTTCAACTTCAGAGAACATGATTAAACAATTCCATAAGCATGTTTTATTGTTGCATTATAACAAAGTCAACAATAGCCACTACTCCTTCCTAATAATGAAGAAGCAAAAATACTTACTAATAACTCAAGGCTCAACTATGAGACTTAACTTATATTTATATATCTCATTTATTATTACTTTAATTAGATTTTACCCTCTTACTAATTTAAGAACTATATAGTCTTTTGCAGATAGATTTTTTCCTCTCATCACATCTGGAGTTCAACTTGGACTACTCAATAATAGCAGTCCAAGATTCAATAGCAAAGAATGCCTCAAAGACTTCTTGGGTAAGAACATTTGATGCCTACCATGAGGCCTAGGAAATATTCTCAAGACACACCATACAAGTATTAACTAGAGTAAAACTCAAGCATCTGTGTCTTCAACATTCAAGATGGACCTCAATGTCATCAACGATCTCAACAACACACTAAAAAACCACATGGAGATGATTGTTCAACATAGCGAACAACTCTACGCTCAACATCACAAGGATCGTGAAGTTGATGCAAGATCAACATCATGAAGAACTTCAAGCCCTACATCAGAAGCTCGAGAACCTGGAGAAAGAGTGTTCATCCAAGGATTGTTGATAACGTTGTCGTTAACATAATCAAATTAATACTACTAAATTATAGCAAATTCAGTTTTGCTAAGATAGTAGCCAACAAAATAGAAAGGGTAAAGTCAACCTAAGTCGTCTTTCAATAAACACAAAATTGATTCCTCACAAATTAGTTCTTATAAAATTTGTAAACTAAAAGGGTCAGTGAAATACACTTGAAATATTACAAGAAGATAAAGATAAAATACATAAGTAAAAGATTAATTATGAAAATAGTAGATGAAAGAAAGAAATAAAATTAGGAAAAGACAAAAAAAAAGATAAAAGTAATAATAAAGAAAATAGATTGATTCCATTACTTTTTCAAAATAAAATTTATCATTGGTTAAATATTATTGTTTAATTAATTATTGTTTTAGATTTTGAAATTAATCAATGTAAATTATCAATTAATTTATTAACATTCTTACTATTAACTAAAGTACATTCTCAATTTAAAAACAAAAACTTTTTAAATTAATCATAATAAATTTAACTAGAAGATTACTATGCCTAATAATATATATTATTTTACCACTTTTATCAAGGAAAAAACTAAATAACTAAAATACATTATTGATTAATTCTTGTTAAGTTTTTCATCTTTAACCAAAGTACATTATCAATTAAAATTAAAAAACCTTGGACTCATGATTTATATGTTATATAAATTTAACACTATGTATAAAAATTATTACTTTAACTTGATTAAGAGACAAAGACATATAAAAATATAAATCACAATAATAATCAAAATAACAAACCAATTATTCCATTCTAACTTCAAAATCCATAAGAAGTTACACTAGAATCAATCCGAATGGCTTAATACTCTATTAAATATAAAAATAACAATAGAAAAGGAGAGGTGGAGAAGGTGAAAGATGAGAGAGGACCAAATTAGGTCCCCTTTAATTTTCTTAAGCCCCCTTAATTCACCAGTTTTTTCCTCTTAATTTCAAACTCAAGATTATAGTGGAGTATCCAGCAAAATGCCAGTACTACGATTTCGGAAAGTTTTACCAAATTAGGCATACACTATTATGTGATTAGAAGGATACTAAATTTCATTGCTTTCTTCTAGGTTTTGAGTGCAAATCCAAAGTTGTCCAACAAAGATAATGAAATAAATTCTGTTGTTGTTCAATATGATGACTTTGTCTAGGTAACTTTCTATTTTGTTGAAAAATCTGGTTATTTGTGGTTCATAACTCATTTTTTTTCTTATTTCATAGTGGATGAAGCATTGTGTAAATATTGTAGCTTTTTATTATTTGTTTACTGACTTTATTGCATACTTACATTAGTAAATGTTCTAAAAAAATTAGTGGAGTTCACAAATATGGTTGGAAATACATATTAGAAAGTGATTTTAAGTCTAATTCAACCTCACAAAACCGGCTTATAAGGTGAGGTTTGTCCCTCACTTATATATTATAAATTGGTCTTATCACTAGTCGATGTAGGACTTCCAACACACCCCTTCACGCCGAGTATAGACATCTCGTGCGTGATTGTAGAAATTAATGGGTGGTCCGATAACGAGCCGACAACGGATGGAAACAGAAATGCTCACTTAAAACTCGCTAGGATAAGCTCTAACCATGACTCTGATACCATATTAGAAAGTAGTTTTAAACCTAACTCAACCTCACAAAATCGGCTTGTAAGATGAGGTTTGCCCCTCACTTATATATTATAAAGTGATCTTATCTCTAATCGATGTAGGACTTTCAACACTCTACCAAGTAGTTAAAACATTGAAAAACTCAACAAACCCAACAAGTCCAACATAAAGTTGAAATTAAAGCAAGATTATGTTTTTTAGTGACTTTGTTTAGGTTATTAACATTACTCAACATATTTTCAATTGGTCTATTTGTTTCCTATTATACTAGATTTTTTAGTCAATCTTGTAATCTTTTTAAACATTATGTAATTTTTTTATATTTGTATTGTAATTGTTAATGAATGTATTTTATCTTAAATCATCAATAAAATTAATTTTGATTACTAATGTACTTTACAATTTTATATATTTTATTTACTTTTTATTATAAAAAAAGATTATCCTATAAATTCACTATCTTTATCAGAAATTCAGGAAAGAGAACTTTGAGGTGTGATATGCTTTGCTTTCTACCGTAATGGAAAGAAAGTTTTGTATTGATTTAGTTTTGTGAAGTTTATATGTTGGTGAAGTTATGACAGATATGTTACGAAATGTTGCATGTCAGGTAAGTGGGGTCCATCTTTTGTCTTCATTTATATATACATGAAAGGTGACAGCATATGGAGAACTGTGTGATATCCAATTGGTCTGTTTCCGTTGAATGAATAAAGAAAAGGATGATTCCAACACATTAAGTTAAAGTTCCAAAGGTATATAAATCAGAATTGATATATGATTATATTTTTTTATCACGTTAAATAATCTTACATTACTTTAAAATCCAGACTTAAAGCAATTTTTTTTCTATTTTTATGATATATCTTTTAAGAATAAAACTGAAGTTTCATATTATAAAACAAACAAAAATATACGAAGATTAATTATAATAATATCACTTTCACGTTAGGAAAGCCAAAATGTTGTGTGAGAGTGAATAATATATTTTATAGACAGAAGAAAATGGTTTGAAAATACTGTATTTGTTTTTATTTATAAAAGTAGATTTGAAAATGAGAGAATATATTTTATCATTGACATTTGGGAGATGACTAACAGCACATCACATATTCAAGTTTGATCTTAATTGGCTTTTATTTTCACTGTCGTGCAAGAATCGAGGAACATTAGAGCGATTCCATTCTAATAATTATGTAAAAATCATGCTAAGTTTAAAAATAAATGAGCTGAAAGCCACATGTACAAGCATTCATGGTCTTATTTTATTGTTGCAAATAATTTTATGTAATATAGCATTATTTAATGATAATTATAAATCAACAAATGTTATTTTAACTTTTAATATATGTAATAAATTATTTGAACTAAGATATTATTTTAAATAATATATAATATTGCGTAATTACAACTCATGAATTTTAAGTAATGATTAATAATATTTAATAATAATTTTTATATAAGACATTTTTTCAATTGAGTAAATTAACTAATAAATTTTCAAGGATTTATTTAGTGAAGGATATTGCAGATTTCAACAACTTTAAAAAAATGTACGATCCATGACTTAATATATATTCTTAAACAGAGGTGAAATGGATTAATTTTTTAACTTCGTAATAAGAACTTATTTTATTCTATTCAATATAATTTACAAGCAAAAATTTGGGGATGACTTGCTTCTTATTATATCTTTTCAACTCCAGTTCAAAAGATTAAAAAATTGATTTTTATACTTTACTTTTCTAAAGTAAAAAAAATAGATATGATTTGTAATTAATTATTTAAATAGTTTAAATTTCAACTTTTTGATTAATTTTTTAATATTGTATCAAATTCGAACTTTCTTATTTCGATATTTTGGAATCCTAACTCTGTCTAAGATTTTTAGACAAATTTCACTAAAATATTTATTATATTATAAAATATTAATTATAAATATCTTGAAAATATTTGAAATATATAGTATACGGACAGATAGTGTTAACAAAACTTTCACTTTAAAACTCATTTTAATAATAAATAATATATACTAGTGCTTTAAATTAAAATTTAAATATTAATATATTGATTGTTAGGTTAGATTGTGAAGTTAGAGTGAAATTATCACCACCATAGCTTTAATATTAAATGAAATTCTAAGCGTGAAAGTGAGAATATTTTATACGTAATTTGAAAAATTAGAATCGAAGAGATAAAAAAATTACAATAACCATATTCAAAAGAAGAAAAATGCAATACTCAGTGCGTGTTTAATTTTTTAAAGAGAGAAGACATAAGTGTTTTATTCGATTATACATTAGTATCTCCAAGACAGGTAGTTGCAGATTTGCAACACATAATCATGGAAGGTATGCAAGATTTTCTCCGCGTATCTTGTTTTGAACCGTTGCATGTCTTTTATTTTAAGTATAGTCAACGTTGAATGGATTCTTGTTGATATTTTTTTGTGAGCCATGGGATATTCCACTTATCCTTCACCTACTGTCACAGTATCAAAATATTTTTTCAGCCTCTTATTCTCTTTTCTATCTTATATTTCTTTTATAATATCTTGGATTATTTATTTACTTTTTTTAAGAGCTTCTTACGAAGATTTTTAAAAGAAAAAAAATGAGAAGTTTAGAAAACATTTTTTTATTAGTTTTTCTGTCAGTTTTACAACAATGGGGCTCGTGGAAAAATAATAAATAAATGATCTTACATGAAAATTTTAATTTTAACGTATACTTTTCCTTTAAATAGTTAATAAAATGTAAATTTTATTTAAAACATATTATTTTTAGAATAAAAAATTAATATTCTTTTTGACCCTCCCTTCTTGGTTCTTATAGAGATGGCAAAAAAATCGTGCACGGATAAAATTCATGACAGATAGTTGGTATTCATAAATATTTATTATCTGCAGTAGCGGATAGAAGATATTTTAATACCCGCTTATAAATGGGTTGAGTACATGTATTATACTATCTGACCCACAGGTACTCGTTACCTACAAAAAATAAAAATAATAATTTAACTGATATTTTATTTAAGTTCTAGTTTTGACGGACGATCATATGATTTTCATAGTCTCGACTAGACGATCATCATGTCATCAACGACGCTTTCATCGAAGCTCCTAACGCTCTCAATACCTTTTGAAGTTGTGAATTTACTCCTTTTTTGTAGTGTATGGTTGCATGTGTAGTACAATTCAGAGCGTCGAAGTTGCTTGTTTTCCTCTTTCAAGCTCATCATGCGTTGTCACATGTTCCGTCTCCTCTCAGCTATTCAGAACATTGAGGTTGCTCTTTTTTCTTTTTCAGGTGTCTTGTTGGAGAATCTTAGACTTTTTATGGTTTCTCTCGTCTGTTCATCCATGACTTCTTCTACTATAGTCTATTCTGATCTCCGTTTTGTCACCATTACGTTTGACCTATCCATATATGTCTTTCCTTCCATGGAAAGAATTAGTTTATTTGTAAGAGTGTTGGCATTTCAATAATGACATCTTTATCTATTGAACGTCAACAATACATTCCTCAAATAATTTGTAAGAGCAACTTCCAGATTTGTTGTTCAAAAAATTATCACAAAATTTACTTTTTATCTTTAATTAGTTTGTTATTATTTTTTATTTATATATTTAACACAAATGAGATTAATTTCATATATTTTCATTGTATTCAGTAGTAAGTTTATTAAAATAAAAAATAAATATTTCACTATATTCAACAGTGAGTTTCTTGAAATAAAAAATAAATAAATATGATAACAACAATAATATTAGTATACATAATCAAGACACTACCCACATGAAGAAAGTTGACCAAAGAGTAACAGCAATTGACGCCAAAGCATATGTCCATAGCAGGATAACAGAACACTCACTTTCTCCAGCTCCAAACAACTGAACTATTGTCCCTGACAAATTGCAGTAGCCACACAAATTTATCACCAGTACTAAAACTAATTTATTCAAGACAAATATATTTTTAGTTTCTAAATTTTTAATACAAAATTGAAATTTATTTTTATAAAAAAACTTTAATATATTTTAATTTCAAAATTTAAAAATAAATAAATAAATAAATTTGTTTTTTAAATTTATTTATGTTAAATATTTTTAATGTGTCAAATACGTTTTATCTTACCAATTGAGCTGTTTACATGTTTAATATTTCAATATAAACGATAAAAAATATACACTTAATATAATTAAATTAAAAAATCACATTCATTCATTTTTAAAATTACATTACTAAAATATATTAAAATATAGACAAAAATGAATTTGAATTTCATGATTAAATTCATAAAATAAAATCATATCTAACTAATTTATTTATAATGTAATAACACTTCACATAAAACAAACATTTCCCTGTGAAATGAAAAGATAGGGTCTTTGATATATATAATATATACAATGATAGAATAGACTTAATAACTACAAAACTGGGTTTTTAAGGTAAAGATGAAGCCATTTATATATTATATTGTAAATGGTTATTTCTAGGTTATATAAAATCTCTAACATTATCCATCATGTTTTGACACCCTAAAACTAAAAGAAAAACTCTATAAAGAAGATGACATGATCTTGAGATACTAGGCAAATTAATTAGAAATTCTGAAACTCTATACCAACACATTTTTGTTTTCAGCATAACATTTATCATTGTATAAAAGGTCACTTTCTTTTGTAGGGAAGCTATGGGAAATATACCTAAGTTCATGGCTGGGGGAAGTGCATGTTGAAGCAGAAGCACAAATTGATATAAAGGATCTGATGGCACCAAACTCAAACGTATGGCTGCTTTCACCACTGCCACACCCAAAAGTGGCAGGAAAATATATTTTACTGCTACAATTCCCACAACTGTCCACAATGGAGCGCTTGATCCTTTCAAACCTGTCCCATTTGCAATAATTATTTTCTTTAAGCATTTCTTCAGAGAAAGAAAATGAAAAAACTTGTTCACATTAAAAACTACAGTTAAACAAATCATAAAGCCTCACCTTTAAGTAGGTTTGCACCCATTATAAGAGTCAGGGTAGGGATGGCTGCCTCACTACAGAGAAATGAAAGTTAGTTGAGTGGGTTTAACTCAAGACCCAAAAAACAACACCAATACCCCATGACACTAATTATAACACCTTTTATTATAATTATTAAAATAAAAAATATTATTAGATTTTAAAAGAATATTTATAATAAAATGAGGTATATTAAGAAAGCATAAAATTGATAAAGAATTATATACAACTTGAGATATAATAAAAAGTGGTTAGCTATTATTTATAACAACAACAAGTTTGTAGGTAAATGAAGTTCACAAAGTTTTTTGTTAATTCTTATCTTTTCCAACTGAAAATGTGAAGAAGTAAAGTTGTGAGATGTGTACCCCAACATGGAAGTGGATTCTTCTACCACATTAAGCAGAGCATCCCTACCTATTAATAAATGACGTAATGGGGAGATTATACCAATCGCAAATCCAATAATCTGTAACAATACAAAAACAACACAAGATTTACCAAATAGTATAAAACTACTGTTGTCTAGATCCATTATCTCTTCAATTTTAGCAAAGTAAAATGTCCAAACTTATCAAACCAATTCATGCCTCCATGGATCTCACATTATTAAAATATATCTTAATGCGTATATGCAGTAAATATTATAAATGATAGCAGGTTGTTTCCAAGGAAATGAACCCTGAATCATACAGTTCCAATGGTTGATGGCGCAAACACAGCTTGCAAATTTAAGTTGCTTGAAATCACCCTCAAGGAGTTCTTAACTTTACTTGAGATTGAAAACTGCAAAAAAACACCTAAGAATCAGTGTTGTATGTGTATATGCATCATGGATTGGCAGCAAACTTTTGTATCAGAAGAAGATCAATCATGAGATCTGTGAAAGTAAATAAATTGAATTCATATTATATATTATGCATTCAATTCGGCCTAAGTTACATACAGTTATGTTACTAGAGTAGAGATACTTGAAGGGTTAATTCTGTTGCCATGCTTCAATTTGAAGAATGCTAACTATCAAGACATTTTGTTTTGAACAATTTGCCTGGATTCTTTGCTAGGACTTGCATAAAATTATCCTAATGGAAATACTGCAATAGAGAGGATTTTAAGAGTATTTAACATGTGAGTTACTCATGTGTTCTTAACTCTTTAAAATGCAGTTGAACCAATATTGTGAAGGGAAACTATCCAGAAATTTTAATCACTAAATAGCTATCTTTTGAAAAGGGGATTTTGAAGCAAGCCTCACTTTCTCCTCTGATTCTGTTTCAGGAAGCAGTAAGGCATATGCATCATCGATAGCATCTTTTGTAGGATTAAGTGTTTGTGAAAAATGATGTGAATGTGACTCTGATGCATCCCCTGAAGCCTTCAATATGCCGATGTCATTACTTGAAGCGTCTTCTTTTTGGATTCTATTTACGGAAATCCTCATTATGTTGTAAACATATGACCATATATAAACTGCTCCAATCTGAGGTTTCCAAATGAACTCCAATAAGTTAATAATTTCCTTGGATAAGTGCTAACTATATCAACAATTGACAATTTAAAATTAACATATTGCATACCGCCATGGAAAGTGAAGCATAAGCCATCCCATACTGATAGCAAACATCAGAGTCTCCAAAAGGACTCCCACTCTCTTTACACATAGCGGGAATAATGATAATAGGCAAGTTCCCCAAATTTCCTGTTCATATTTAGTCTAAAAAATGAGCTCAACCATAAGATGCATAAGGCAGATGATGCTGCGCAGATTTAACACATATTATTAAAATTATAAACAATACATTGCAAACGTAATGCAGGCATCAGGACACCACCGGTGAAAGATATTTCTTAGTTTAAGTAGAACTTTATTGGGTACAATAAGCACATGACTCTCTTCAGTCAGAATTTAGGGTGGCATAAACCTCATATTAACATCGTTTCATAGGATGACAATTCCTTTTATTCTTTTTCGTAATTTAAAATCTGCAGAAAAGTAAAGAGAAAGCCAAGAAGAGTTAAGACACAGGACAAAAATTCCGAATCAATGGAAATCTGCAGTTGACAAGCAGAGCTTTCATCTTCATGACTTGAGAACGAAGGTGGATCCTCTGCATTTGCAGGATGGTGTAAGAAGGAGAGAAAGACAAAAGGGTCCCACAGCACATGTTAACATTTTTCAATTTATTAAAAAAGATCTTGCAGCTCCCACTTAGATCTTGCAGAACTCAAAGTCTGTCTGAACAAAGTTATGCAGAAGTAAGATTACGTGTGTGGTTTGCTGCATTCATTTACTTGAGAAAAGTGCATACCAGCAGAACAGCAACCCAGGACGAGACCTTCCAGGTGTTGGGGAGGCCTTGTAATCTTAATCAAAATCCATCCTAAGGCCGAGCCTGCTACGAATGTGAAAAGAATATTGAACGGCATGAACCACCTAAACCACAGTAACAAAAAGTCACAAAAACATCAGTTACAGGATGCAAACTTCTCCACACATAGCATTACAAATCAATACTCACAACTGAACAACACTCTCCAAGGTAATCGTTCTGGCCAGATTGATGGCCACCAGTGCAGGATTAAACACATAAAACACAAGCTGTCACAGAAGCAGAACCATTTTCAATAATCTACAAAAGCGAGAAAGTCAAAACAAAACAAAACAAAACAAAAACGATACTTATATTTGTAACCTGATTCACTTTCTTCCTTGCATCTTCTCCCAATAATGATACGTTATCCAGTGCAAGAAACAAGCCAACTCCAGTAACCAGTAACACTTTGATAACCGGGAAAGAAGCTACCGAAAGTAGCTGAAGAAACCCCATTATTCCGATTCCTCAGACAACCTTCGCCAATCCGTAAATAAAAGAAAATACGTTTCCGTGTAACAAAAATATGTATCTGGAAAAATACAAAACCCGAGCAATGGTCAGTCTCAAAATTCATAATAATAGCAATAACAATAGTCACAAGAAAAAGGGCATTGAATAAAAAAAATAATTCTGTCCCATCCTCGTAGGACACGAAGACCTTGAAAATGACCGAACGCGTTCACGAACGTGGTGGAATTGGAGGAGCAACTCTACTACTCTTGTTAGTCACACCATCATTAAAGAATTCGATTTGATCACTTAACGCGAACCAACAAAAAATAAACGTGATATTATTATATTGTTATGGGTCAGCATTACATTAATTTCTAATTAAGATGTTTAGAAGTCGCCGAAAAAGGTGCTAGCTACTACTTTGAATCAATTTGAAGTGGAATAAAATACAATTAGTAATTACAGTGAAACTTAGTTTATTATATGTTCCTGATCATATTTAAATATATAGTGATAGATCCTAGAACGAAATGATAATGATTGTATTAAATGGGTCAAACGATGGCGATTAAGAAACCACGTATTCAATTAACAACCGTATAATATAAGTTCCATAATCAATCAAGCATGGTGTGGTAACGACAACATTAACATGTTTAAAAAGAAAAGCCAACACCATCAAAAGAGCCGTACCTTTTTTTCTCAAGTACAAAAGTAGTTCTTTGCACTTTATCAATTTGGTTTAACTTTTAAGGCTTCGTTTTTTACCATTAAGGAAAACAGAATATTTATAAAAATTTGATATATAAATTATGGTCAGAACTTTTATATGATCAACTGGTTAGACCATGGGTTAAATGAAGTATTTTAATCGACGAGTTTTATATATAATTTTTGTGGTCTTACTAAAATTTGCTAATAATAAAATTAAATAATTTAGAAACATGATTATTTTTAGGCAATTATTTCAAAATAAAGATTCAAATTATAAAAACGAACGCCCTTAGATTATGGTATATTACCCAAAGTCACTGCCTCATGAATTGCGGGCTTGATTGTGTTTCATCCGAGGATGTGAAAAATTGTTTTCTTTAGTTTTAAAATAAAATAATAATACAAGGAGGAAGTATTTAAATAAAATAGACGTAATGCGAAATTTGGTGATGAGTGTATGATATTGGATGAAGGTGAACCGCAATCCATCTGACGCAATGAATAGATTTTCTTCTTCTTTATAAAACTCTTATTTCTTCGATAACATTTCACGTGAAATGGTACTTAGCTTCAAGTTTGCTGAAAAACATATATAGATGACGCAATGCTGCATGTGAAAAATGTGAGCTGTATTTAGGAATAGTAAAACAGGTCGTTCCGATCTTTTTAAACTCATCTCGACTTTAGCCAGGTAAAACGAACCTACTATTTTAAGAACAGATTAAATTTTACAATCCAACCTGATGTCAGATTCTTAGACTATATTTAATAATTTATTATTTATTTATATATAATATCTTTGCATTTGAATTTCCCATAATATATAAAAAATGCTCATACAATTTAGTTTTTTTTTACAAACAGTTAAGCTGGTCGGGTTATTGTGGATAAAAACATTTATATTTAGGTTTCTTTTTAATGATGTCAGCGAGATTTATTGTGGATAAAAACATTTATTTTTATTTTTAAAGAAAATCTTCAGAAAAATGATAAATATTCAGGATAAAAAACGGTTGGGTGCAATTTTTTTGGAAGAACGTTGGGTATGGTGTCCTATTCGAAGACCACATTCATTGATGAATAGTAATTTGTTTGGACTGCTTTTTGTTTTCATCACGTTATGGTGTTTCGAAAGGAGGGAAAAGTCCTTTATGAATATTTGGAAATTCAATATTATTTGTCAGATAATAAGATAATAACATGTATTTTTTTTTATAATGTAAATTTTTTTAGTTATTCATTTATTGAAACTAATCTTTTAACAATAAAACGAGCTATCTGTTGTTCGTCTATTAACAACCAAAACCAGCTACTGGTCAATCAATTCATCAAACAAAACTCTAATTCTAACAACTTATGTTTATTACAGTTAGGTCTTTAATTTCCCTGAATCAAAGTATTGAAAACTATTCAAAAGCATTATAAATTATGTTAGCTCACAAATTTTATTGAAATACATCAATTTAGAAAAATTTGAAAATAATGTTATTGTTTTAGGTAGTAAGAATTGCTTAATAATTTTATTGCTTTAAGCATTATTCAAGAGGAAAAAAAGTAATATTTTGGGAACAAAATTATGATTAAAATTCTGCCAACGAATATTTTTTTAAGAAAATCTCTATACATTTTTTACACACGGGTATGCATGTATGCATTTTCCCGAAAGTTGTAGTTATTATTCAATAATTAAAAAAAAATATCAAACAAAGCTTAAAATAAGTAAATTATTAAATGATTATAAAATATTCTTAATTTGTTAATAAATCTTATCATAAATGCATTTTCTGGCTATTTATAACTATTATTAAATGTTAACTGTATTTGAAGATTAAAAGAAAAGTATTTTCAAATTAAGAGATAAAAATAAAGACGATAGGTTAAGATTTCTTAACCAATACAAATAAAATTATTTTATTTTTATGGACTTTTTTTTTATTGACATAAATCATTAGAAACCATGTAAGTCAAGATTTGATATTCAACTATGATGTAAATTAATTTCAATTGATATTATTAAAACTATTTATTTACCAAATGTAAATCAGTATTATTTACCGGTTGACGTTTGTCAGAACTTTCTTAACTAGTGTATGTCAATTAAAATTTGCTTGTTTAAATCTGTAGTTTTTCTTAATTAGTGTTAGTGAATGGCAATTAAAATGTTTGTTGAGATCTTAGTAGCTACTTTTCTGTGGATGCCTACACGAGTCATTTCTTCAGCACTATTGTTGTTTAGTGATAATTTTATATTTAGTATTTTTATTTATTTAATGGTGATTCAAATTCTTTATTAAAAAATAAAATTCAATAAGTTTTAATTATTTTATCGAAATAAAATATTTGCAAAAGTGAAACATAAAAGGAAATGAAAAATAATTATACTATCAAATTGCTATTCAATAATAACAAACAATATTTTACGAGAGTTTAAAATAAATTGATCTCACGCAGGTTCCCGTTTTATGACTGTAAGATCCACGTGAAGAAAGTGCAGCAGAGGCTAAACATAGCAATGGAACACGTCCATATCATCACACACACACAGAAACCAACACCTACAATCTGGACTAGGTATCTATACCAAGTTCAGATTACCGACAAACATGTAAAACAACACTTTCACTCAAACCAATAACATATATACATTCTAAACTTCTGCACCAAGTTAAAACCGATAACTTCATTAATACCAACCAATCAAATTCACTAATAGATAGACTTTTGTCAGTATACATAATGCATCCTAAATGAGAGTTTAGTGAAGGTTTTCTTTTTTTTTCTCTTTTGTTAACGATTGAAAGGTTACGTTAATTAAAATTAAAACTGTTATATAAGAAAACAAAAATTCTAGTTTCATACTTCAGATATGTATACATGAGGATACTTCAGATATGTATAGATGAGGGGGTGTATGTTTAAAGTCCCGTATCGACTAGAGAAAATATTAATTTAAAGTATATAAATAGATACAAACATTATTTTACAAACCAATTTTGTAGAATTGAGTTAGATTTAAAGACACTCGCTCAAATGGGTGGGTTCTTGGAATGACAACATATAGGAATAAAGATTAACACGGAGAACAAAATTGTTTGAATGTGAGAGAAACAAAGTTTTTCAATTGGAACAAGCGAATAATACATTATATTTATGATTTAATTAAGGATAAAATTAAATTATAATATATAGATGGAAGTCAATTTTATAAAAATAAGTGAAAGATAATTTGTTTGAAAAAAATATTTAGAGAAGAATTGAGAAAATTAGATTTTGGAATGATAAGTTGTTTGGTGACACAATCATTGCAAATACCCTAGACTTTATATAAATCATATTCAAAATGGTGCTTAAGTCTAATCTAATACATAAACTTTATTTGTTAAGGTAGGAAAGGATCCAGAGGGAAGGATAGGATACTAAAATCATGGAACTTGAGTTTTCTAGGTGAACTAGATTTCTAAGGGAGGATACATAAAGAATATATGAAAAATTCTCAATATGTTTTTCTACACATAAATTCAAAGGAAACATAAACAAATACAAATAATATACAAAATATAGAGAGAAACACTAGGAAAATATGATGTAGGAATAATCAAGAAAAGAAACACTAGCGTGATATTTTAGAAGGAATTTTGTTATGACTAAAATATGCATGTACAAGCAAAGTTGATAAGTGCCAAATATAAGCTATTTTTTATGATAATTTGACACTTATCTTGTTTTGACTATGTTAAATATTTATGTTAATCACTCCAATTTTACTTATTTTGCAAGTTTTGATGAAATTCGGGAGTCAAGGTTGAATTATGAAGAAAACAAAGATATTTTTAGCAAAATAAAACAAACTAACTTCAGAACGACTACATCGTGAAATCTAGAGCTTGAGCTACATGAAGAAAACCACCTTGGAAGGAAATCTCAAGCCTTGAGGCTCAAGCCATAAATAATCTTTCACATAAAAGTAATCTCAAGAGGATCCAACCGAAAAATACACAACTTAAGCCACAAAGGAAACCTACCTTAGGAGGAAACCTCACGGTTGGAGCCATGGAATCCACAATTGCAACCACGTTAACAGAGTCTATAAAAACAAATTTTTACCTCTATTTTAAGAGACTTTTGGAAAGCTCTTTGGAAAAATTTTATAGATGTTTAGAGAGAGACTTTAAAGAAGATTCTTCTCACATACTCCCTCTATATTTTACAGATAATCTTTAGAGGACTAGGAAATGAGGTTCTTTCCATGTATTGACTTCTTCCCATTCATTATAATGAGCTAAATCTCCTAGGTGTTAGACTGAGATGTAAACCACTTTGAACTCTTTTGTATTCAATACTATTTTTATTTATGAATGTTTGTTTTTTATCATAGGTTTGTGAATTGATTTATGTTTGTTGTTGGATGAACTTATCACTCATCTTATTTCACTAGCTTAAGATTAAGTGGAAACTAGTTTCAAGTTGTGGTCTAATCAATTCTCCTGTATACTTTTATATTGTAGGAATAGATTTAAGGTTGTAGTTAGATATAGAGTCTCAATCTTAATGTAGGTGATCCATTCAAGTAATCAATGAGAATCATACTGAAGTTTGGTGATCCTAGGCTCTAGGTGCCAAAAATGGACCTAGAGTTACATTTGAAGAGAACTCCCAGTACTTAGAGTCATATACAACGTCATATTTAACATAAATCTAGTACAAGAGAGGGAAAAATGGTGGAGTCGAACTTCCAACATCTTTTACTTTATTTAATAATTTGAAAGTTACTCGTTTTGTAATTCAAACTATCTTCCAACGTCTTTTACTTTATTTTCACAAAACAAACATGTTTCCTGCATATCACAATCCTTGTTATTGTTTTATCAACGATCAAGCTAGTTGAAACATCATGTTTTCTGCAAAATCCCTGTGGATATGACACTGTATATACTACAAACTATCTAGTACACTTATTGGTATATTTGGTTGATGCGTGGCAACCCGCCTAAGTAAAAGGATAAAACCAAGGAACATTGAACATGCACAACTCTTCGTACGACAAATGCAGGTACAAAGACATACATACCATGGAAAGGACATGACATACATACCATGGAAATGACATGACATATTTCTTTTATTGGGTTAAATGTGTTTTTTGTCCCTAAACTTGAATGTAAAATTATAATTTTTCATTGTCTGAAACTTTTATACATTTTGGTCACAAAACTTAAAAAATGAATGGATATAGTCATTCTAATCAAACAACATCAATTTTTTTTCTACGCTGACATTTGAGCTTAAACATGTCAAATGATATAAACAACTCAAATGAAACACCGTTGAACATGTCAAAAAGTTTTACACATTTGGATTATACTATATCTATTTTTTTTAAGTTTGAAGATCAAATTGTATCAAAATTTGGAACAATGAGGAATTCCAGTTTTACTTCTAAGTTTAAAGATTAAAAATATATTCAACTCTTATTTTATATGTAAAAGGAACATAAGTAGTACTAAAGATGAACTTTATTTTATGTGTTAAAATTTTAAACAGATCATTGGTGCATATAGAATTTTTTTAAAATTCTTTATTATTGAAAAAAAAAAATAGAAGCTAGTTAGTTTAAAGTTCTATTTTTAACACTTACCGTAAACTTCTTTTTTTCTGTTATCTACAATTTTTTTATTCCTAACATTCAAATTCAGGTCATATTTAGGAAAAAAAAATTACAAAACAATATAATTAATCCAAAGTCTCTCTAGTTTTTGGTGTAGATCTTTTACTATATCTTTAAAATACACAAAGGATTAAGAAGAAGACATAATAGAGTAAGAGACAATAAAAGTTATAGAGTTGGAGAAATCGTAACTACAATTGTTGCATGTGGAAGTGCATATTGAAGCATAAGAACAAACTGGTATAATGAATATGATCCCACCATTATCAATCAAATCTTTCGAGTGACATGGTCAGGGTCAATCATTATACATCTAAGGTATCGTTTGCTTTGGAGTGTGGAACTTCATGGTGGTTTTGTCCTTAAAAGGTGCTTCAGATGGTAGAAGGAGGAATAAGTATTTAAACTGCCTTTGGTCTCAACTCCTAAACAATGTGAGACTATTGAGTGTGGTAGGAACATTAGCCCTCAGTCGAGGTCTAAGGGGAATAAGGGTTCATCCCCAATGGAGGGCTTCTGAGATATTATCTATTTTGGAGTGTGGAACTTCATTACGGTTTTGTCTTTAAAAGGCTCTTCGGAGGATGGAAGGAGGAAGAAATATTTAAACTACCTTTGGCCTTGACTCCAAAGTGAAGTAGGACTATTGGGTGTGGTAGGAACATAAGCCTCAAGTTGAAGTTTAAGGGTAATGAGGGTCCATCCCTAATGGACAACTTAAGAGACCAATTTTTTGTCTTAGAACCTTGTTATCGGCTTCACGATGAACGTCAATATTTGAATTCCAAATCTTCCGAGTGACATCATTAGGGTCAATCATTATGCATCCTTTGAATGACAACGTTAGGGTCAATCACCATCATTTGAGGTATTGTCTGTTTTAGAGCATAGAGCTCCGTCATGATTTCTTCCTTAAAAGACACTTAGGAGGGTGAAAGGAGGAAGAAGTATTTGTACTGTCTTTGGTATTGAATCCTAAGAGATATGAGACTATTGGTCATGGTAGGAACATAAGCCCTCCAATCAAGGCCTCCAATCAAGGTCTAAGGGAAATGATGGTTCATCCCCAATGGAAGGCTTAATAGATTGACGATTTGTCTTAGAACCTTGTTATTGATCTCACAGTGGGCACCAATGTTTTGATCTCAAGTCCGTCGAGTGACATCGTTAGGGTCAATCACCTTTCATTCGTGGTATCGTCAGTTTTGAAGATTATACTCGTCACAATTTTATCCTTAAAAGACGTTTCAAAAGGTGAAAGGAGGAATAAGTATTTCAACTATCTTTAGCTTCGACTTCTAAACAATGTGAAACTATTGGATATGTAGGAACATAACCCCTTAGTCGAGGTTTAAGGGGAATGATTGTTGATCTCTAATGAATGACTTAAAGGAATGATGGTTCGTCATAGAACCTAGTTATTTTTACTCAACTAGGTGTCAATTAGTGTTGTCAAAATGGGTTATAACCCGCGAGCCAACTCGGCTCACCACAGGTTTGAGTTAGGTTGGGTTTGAAAAAAATGTAATTTTTTTATGCGGGCTAGTATTCAAACCCGGCTCACCAATCCACCTAATTTAATTTAATTATTTATTATTGTGTCTTTTAATATTCTTAATTAGCATTTTTTTATTATATTGTAGATAGTGATAAAAAGATGTTTCAAGAGAGAAAAATATTATAGATTTATCTATTTAAGACTCTAATATTATAAATGGAAAGAGACAAAAATTAATAATATTAAAAACTTATTTGTTCGCCTTTTGTACATATTTTTGGATTACGCTTAGATTATATGATATTTTTTTTGTTTTTTAATTGTTTTTGGAGTTTAACATAGTTTTAGAGTCACATTTATTTAGATTTGAATTATTTTTTTTAAATTTTTTATTTAAAAAAACTTATAATTAAATGAGCCACTAAGCCAACCTGTTTAACCCACAAACCCGTGGTGGATTGAGTCGGGTTCGAATTTTTTCAGCTTGCTGATAAGTGAGCCGAGTTGGGTTGACTCACTAAGTGACCAACCCGTGGTGGATCGAGCCGGGTCGAGCCGAGTTACCCATTTTGATAGCTCTAATGCAAGTGTTTTGATCCCAAATTCGTCAAGTGACATCATTAAGGTCAATTACCTCTCATCCGAAGTATTGTTCACTTTAGTGTTTGTATTTCGTCATGATTTTGTCTTTAAAAACATTTCAAAATATAAAAAAATAAAAAAATATTTAAATTGTCTTTAATCTCAACTCATAACTGATATAATACTATTGGATACAATATAAACACATAATAACATAAACACATAATAGAAACTATGAATCTCACTGTCATAATCCCTGTAATCAACAAAATGATCATTTCGTACTTCATTAACCCTGGCAAATAGAAAAAAAAACCATTATGAACAAAATGAGAAAAAGTTCTAAGATTTTCAGTTTCAAAAAGTAATTTGGGTCAGCTTCATCAAAAGGGAAAATGAATTGATAGAGTACCTTGAAGAAGATTTGCTCCAACTAGTATACAATCGTGGCTTGCCTACAATTATCACACAAAATGTATAAGATCAAATATATGGAAAACAATGTAAAGCAATCAATTAGGTCAAGACATCATCGATTTGAGATTTTCAATTTATGTTAATTGGGTTTCTTTATGTTGAAGTTGATCATGATTTCTTAACCAATATCACTTAAATTGTTTAGGGTTAAATATGTTTTTAGTTCCTAAATTATTGGCCGTTTTTGGTTTTCGTCCCTTTTTGAAAATAAGGTACAATTTGGTCCTAATTCTTTTCGAAACGTTCGTTTTAGTCCTCAAAAACTAACACAGTTAAAAATTTGGGGTCCTCATTTAGAACAAAACGAGGACTAAAACCAAAGTTTTGAGGACTAAAACAAACGTTTCAAAAAGAACGAAGACCAAATTGTACCTTATTTTGAAAGAGAGACGAAAACCAGAAACGACCAATAGTTTAGGGACTAAAAACATATTTAATCCAATTGTTTATTATGATGTAGACTAGGGTTTTTCTTTTCTCTTAGCTAATGTCAATAAAATCATTTTGTCAACATGGACAACTTTTTTCAACTATATCAAATACAAATTGTTTTTATTTAGTTTTTTTATTCAACGTCCATTAGAGTTTTTCAAAGTTAATTTTTACCATTGCAAGTTATGGTTTTATGTTGACATTGATAAGGACTTTTTCCCAATAAACATCGTTGAGATTAATTTTACATAGACAAAAATTATTTTTCAATTGCATTAATCAAGATTTTCTCCATCACAAAAATTATTTTTTAACAATTCCAGTTATATTTTTTTAATTGATGACTCTTAAGATTTTTTTTATCAATACTTACAAGGATTTTTCTTCTATCGATGTCATAATATTATTTTTGTCCAAATTTGGTTAGTTTTATCTTTATAATGTCAAATGAGAAAAAAATTTGGTATCCTTAAACTCAGATTGTTTTGATAATTATCAACTAAAGATATTTTTCGCAAGCACAAACCAAGAAGTCAACAAAAGAATTCAGATTGAAAAAATAATTCTAATCAAGGTCAACAAAAAGTAATTGTAACAATAACTTATATAAAAAAAATAATTTTAACTAACATTAAATAAGAAATAACTTTTTGAAAAATATTAAAATAAATGTGTGTGTATATATATATAATAATTGAAATACTCAATAAAAATAAGAAAATTAAAAATCAATAACTTTAATATTTTTTCATCGAAATAAATTCTTTTTAAAATGAAACAATTTGAAGTGAAAAAAAATATATATTTAGATTCTCTACTAAATGGTGAAATTTCTTATTAAAGAATATTATTGAGCAATACGAAAACCTAATGTGGAGAGTAGGTGCTACCCCATGCTTGTATCAATAAATTATTTTTTATAATTTTATCTTTCACGTCACTCGCCAATCCTCCACCCAAAAAGAACAATGTTTAGATTAGTAGTATTCATATTTGAACTTACACAATAGCCCATCTAAACGTGGCTTATAATTCTATTCATGAAAATTGAAAATTAGCTTAAAAAATTTCTTATAATTATTCACGTTCGTTGAAGATTATATGAATTTAACAGTTAGAGATAAAAACTAACCATGTATATGCTTGAAGCTATTGATTGATGAAAATTAAACACAATCGAATAAAATTAAAGATTCATTGAAATGGATGAGAGCTGTAACAACTCTAAAATATTAGTCTTTTTGTTTTTAATTTGATTCTGGTTAGATTAGTATAAATATAATACGTGTTCAATTTTTTAGAAAAGAATACTTTTTTAAGAAAAAATTATAAATATTATATTAATAGAATGATATTTGGCATATATATTTTAATTTTAAACTTATATTTAAAGTCTTTAGTATGTTTTTCACTAACGATTATTGAAAATAAACACCAAAATACAACAAAAGAAATGAAGGGTAAACTTATTTAATCATAAACTTTTATAAATATTTAAATAATTTTTGTAGTAACTATTTAAGATAATTGAGTTTCATCAGTCAATATATATCACATCGTACTAGTCTTACAATCATAATCATTTATTAAAACTTTAACATGATCTAAAATCAATTTCAGGAATACTTATGCATTGAGTTGAATATTTGTGTCATACTATCATCGCAAGACGCACACACAACCACAAACACAAACAAATATAAGATAAGTTGTCGTTAACACAACCAATAACAATATAATATATACATAGCAAGTAAGTATAACTTAATAACGAACAATCATTTACAACATTATCCTTATTAATATAATCAATTTTAAACCATGATCATCACCAACATCCTCATCAATCATAATATAATCAATTTTAAACCATGATCATCACCAACATCCTCATCAATCATAATATAATCATACTATAATGTTATCCTTATCAAGACCGTCTCATAACACACCGTCACCATGAATCCCCAACATCATCATGAAAGACCTTGGTTTATCTCCTATACTCAACCATACCACCTATACATTTTCCATACAGGCTCGTAACCATAATACCACATGTAGTTTTTCCATACAAGCTCGTAACCATACCACCTATAGCTTTTCCATATAAGCTCGTAACCATACCACCTGTAGCTTCTCCATATAGACTTGTTTGAGTCGTCCCCCCTTCACAACTAAATGATCTGTGTCCCTATTCTACAAGAACTTACAAGTAAAATCATCAACACATTGTGCATTAGGTACTATACTCAACAACAAGCTGAATATCAAACAAAACATCATTCCTCCCACACAAAGGTACAATACTCGAAGGTCACTTTCTTTTCGCACACAAGGCCAGAGAGAGTTCATATCCCGTATCACATAGTAGATAGTCCAAAACTTAGGATTTACTAGGTACAGAATAAACACGTCCCTCTCTTCAAGTGTATACCACTAAGACCCCAACTTCACCTTTAAGATATTAAAATGTGTAAAGCGTCTTCACCCATTGAGTTTAACTCTCATGATCACATGAAATCAATAAAAAAACAATTGATAGTCAAACTAAATATTATTCACACCCCTTTGATAATCAAACTAAATACTATCCATACCCCATTTTTCATCATTCAGACATATAAAATTTAATCTATATTCCATGTGAATCCAATATGAACTTTGACATATAAAATTTAATCTATATTGCATGTGAATCCATTTTTATTATTTTAATTTTTATTATTATTATTTTCAATTTTAATTATTAATGTTTCATTCCTTACTTTGCAAACAATGTCCAACTAAAGTCCAAACTTTGGGTGCAGGCCCAACTGGGTCATTCCGTAATTTGTCACGTTAATTTCCACTACCCCTCTGATATATATTAATAACAGTTACTACAATTTTGGAATTGACTCAATTTCATGAACATATTGGAATAAACTGTGTCATGGTTTAACTGAAATCTATAATTTGGCATGAATATGTATTTAATTTAAGTAATGACAACGTAGTCATACTGCTGCAGAAACTGATCCATAAGTTGAGCATGTGGATGAATCTCCAAATATACTACTGCTCTGCTCACAACTGCTGGGACAATGATAAGAAGCATATTTCCCAAATCCCTCTGCGCACGCGAAAATGATTTTTTAGTAGTTAACGACACAGAACTTTAATACAAAAGCATGAAATGTACTAAATTATAAATTAGTTATTTCATTAAAATAAGGTAAAGAGAAAAACATCATTTTCATCCCCGAATTATTACTCCTTTGTTAATTGGTCTATAAAACTAATAGGATATTGTAGTCTTAGAAAGTAGTAGAAATCTTTCAAACCATGATCCTAAACTTTATTAAATTATTATTTCAGTAATTAGAAAAGAGCTTATGCAAGGAAATTGGTGATTATTCTAAGTCAAACAATAGATTTCAACTTTCACTTAAATTTCAAGTCCAACCCAAACCACACTCTAACTTTCTACCGATTGCAATGTCAAGAGACTTCATAAGAGAACTCAAAAGACAGAGACACTGTAATCAATAATATAACAATGTAATTACTACACGAAACTCGGTTTTTGCTGGTCGTTACAATGATTTAAAACTAGAAACATTGTCTGCTTAGTTCATGTCAGATCTTGCAATTCTGCTATAGGTAATAATTTTACTTTTTTCTTCATTCTTTCTGGTTGGTAACTTCTCAAAGGGAGCTGTAACAATTATATTAATGTTATACTAAGGGTTAGAACATTTTACCCTGCCCAAATGATATTTTCTGCTGGTTTACATTAATTCATTCATTGGTTTAACCCCACCTTTGGCTCAACCAACTAGCACAAAACCCTCCAAAATTTTCACAGATGATGCTTTAAGATCTCTTTTATTACAGGAGGGAGAAACTGAAATGCAAAAGCAAACCAGAAAAACACCATCTTAAAGAAAAACAGCTTCGAAAATAATTGAGAAACACCACTCTCTCTTTTACTACAAAAGAAAAACATCAAATACAAGAATGAGAGTGAGTGTGACTTTCATCTTTTCAATTATTGAAGCAAACTCTTCAAGAGGGTTATTCCCTCATCTCATTATGTTCACAGTAAGCCTTAATCTCTGTGTTGTACATGATTTTTTTAAAATAAAAATCTGCTTTGTTGTTCTGAAGTTCAGCTGCCACCTAACATGTTTTTCCATTTCAAAATCATGCTTTGTACAATCTAATAATGAATACTAAAATAAAAAGTCACGCCGACCACTCACCAGCATTTACACAGCATAGCTTAAGCAGAATGTATTTACTTAGTGGATGCTTTTTAATTGCGTGGAAAGGATAATGACATTTTACAATCAGTTTTAGAATTTGAAACGTTACAAAAAGCACCAGTAAAAATCTATTTTGTTGAAGTGAAAGGAACACACAATGAACTATAATATCATCAATAACAAGACAAAACCCTAAAGACTGAGATTTAAAAGGTACGAACCAGCAGCGCAGCAACCATTGGCAAGGACACGAAGGTGTCGAGGCGTTCTGGCGATTTTATTTAGGATCCAATCGAGAATGGAGCCAAGTACTAACGTTAAAAATATATTCACCAATATAAACTACCTGAACATATATAATAACATTTGAAGATCAACAAACATATATAATAAGAAAGAGAAGATGAAACGGTGATTGGAGGAGTCACTCACACTGATTGTTTCAGCCAAATCGGCAACGATGAGCGCCGGAGTGAAACTGTAAAAGACAAGCTGCTCAACCAAACAAGCTTGCACTTTAGGAATTGAAGCACTTACATATATCTATGTTCAACATGAATTGAGGAATGATTTATATTTGATTATGCTCAATTTTTGTTCTATGTGGGAAATATATTCTTACCATTGGTACGAGAGCCTCTATTTCTAGAAATTTATGATTCTCCATGAGTGTTTCCCAAATTATAAAATTCCTAATTTATGTTTTTCTCCAAATTTTAAGAAACCCTAATTATGAATTTTGGTTTTTTTTTTTCTTTACATTTTCCGTTGCAATTTGATTTCAAAGTGGAATCGCATGATGCTTATGATAAAACTGTATCTATATTGAACGAATTGAGTTGATGATGTTTCACTGCATGTTTTTATGAATTGTTTTATCATTGAAAATTCATACAGTGTTATGTGAATTGCAGCCTTTTACCAATAACGTTAAATCCACTTTAAATAATCGAAGCTTTTAACGTCAACGTGTATAATCTTGAGTTGTGATTGGCACGAAATGAGAGCACTATTAGGTGAATATTGGAATTGAATTGATGGCAAGATTAGAAAATCAAAACTTTATCGTGCATGTGAATTGCATACACAATTTATTTTACTATATAAATCATGCGTGAATAGTAATAATAAGGGTTTGTATATACAAACTGCTTAAAATAGCATAGATTACTATTAATATATATATATATATATATATATATATATATATATATATATATATATATATATATATATATGTGTGTGTGTGTGTGGAGTTGGCTAACTTGTGTACTTTTTTTATTTTAATAACATGTACCGAGCTTTAGTAGATAAAAATATCCTCATATAATATGGATTATGAGTTTTAAGATTAAGGGTATTTGAATAATTTTAATTCAAGAGTATTTGAATAATTTTCATTCTCAAATCCACTTTAATAACAAAATAATTGATGATATTGATATTGATTTTTGTTTTGAGGGTTATGTTATATTTTTTCCCTTCTAATTGTTATTAAATTTCGTTTTTAAATAACAAACAATTACTGGGTTAGACTAGTTGGAGATTACTGAGTATTTTTACTCAAACTTTTCTTAAGATGCATTTGAGATCTACTTTAGGTTAATTATATTTTCATGTTAGTTAGTGGTGTGGTTTCTTAGCTAGTGTCAAGCAAACCCTTACTATTTCATCCATTATGCTTGCCAAATTTGTAGCATGCTATAAGGAATCAAATAATGGAATATTGTTGAGAGATTTTGTCACATGACTGAAAATTGTGGAAGGAATTGAAATATGACTTCAATTATTGTGACAACAAATTGATTGTATTGTATTCTAACAACAATAAGAGCTTGACCAAGTCAAAATACATTGTCATCAAGTTCCTAATTGTTAAGAAAATGGTATATAGTGGACATATCTCCATATAACACTTAAGAACAAACTCTATGATAGCAGATCCTCTTACTAAGAAACTTCCACCCAAGGTCTTTCATGAACATGTTGCTCATATGAGTGTTTTATGGTTCGAGGAATCTTTGATTTAATGGGAGTTATTCACTTTTATGTGTTTATGTTCTATGTTTGATTTTATTTATGCATACATTGACTTTTGAACATATTTTGTTATATGCATATATGTTTTGTTATTCAAATATTACACTTTGTATATTAAGATTACTAAACTAATTACATCGAGATAAACTAGGACTAGTTAAAAATATGTGTACAAATTACTTAATTTTCATGCTACACATTTCATGATGAGTTTATGTCATTTGATTTTGTCGGCATTAATGATCATTGACAAGTTTAGTTGTTATTGATGCAATGAAAATTGTTTTGATTCTATATGCAAATGTATTTTTTAATATGCTCAAATATAATTACAAATTTTGAGCTGATAAAATTCAAAACATTATGTGTGTGTGTGTTTCAAGCCAACTTGTCTTGACTTTTAGTGTGAGCCAACTCGGCTTAAATTTCAACATGAGCGAACTTGGCTCGACCTTCGATCAGGCCGATTTGAATCAATTTTGAAATAGAATGTCTAGACTCGACCTTCGACCTGACTCGACTTTGCTCGTCTCTCGACCTAGCCTGACTCGTTTCGACCCTCGACTCAAGTTGACTCAACTCCACCTTGGCTTGGGCTGACTTGGTTGTACTCTCGGCCTAGGCCGACTAGGCTCAACCTTATTCTTGGGTCGACTCAACTTGACCCTCTTCTTGAGTCGACTCAACTCGAGCCTCTTCCTGACCAACTTGGCATGACCTTTTCCTATGATAAGTCGACTTGACTGTCTGTTCAGGACCACTTGGCTCAACCTTTGATTCGAAATGACTCAGGTTGACCTTCAGGCTAGGAGACTCAACTAAAGATGGCAATGAGTCAGGTTGAGCATGAATAGTATCTACCCCAAAACTCGACCCACACGAAAAGTGTAACACAATTTCGGGATGCTCCTAAAAACTTAGAATTTTTGTTTCATGTATATTCTAAATGTATTTATTTTGCATCATAAAATAAAACTAAGATGTTTGTTTATTTCATCAAATAATTATTCTACCCAATAAAAAGTATTTCAAACAATAAGAAAACATTTAAAAATACTCAATAATTAAAATTAAACCAAAATACATCCAAAATAAAAGAAAATGCATTTCGAAAACAATCCCAAATTCATCACTATTGTGCATCCAAACTATCATCTGCAACATTATTTGTTCATGTATAACACAATTCATATGATCATCATAGGTGGAAACTTGATGGCATACCCCTAGTCATGGTCCAAGCACATTTAAGAAGAACTAGAGTCATCTATGTAAGGTGAAACAAAGTCCTTTTTCTTATACCATCACGGGTACTTTAGTAGATTAGGAATATTTAGACCTTATATTAAGGTTCAAGTAGTATAGGATTTCTTTCTAGACATTGTATTAAAGGTCAAGTAGTGTATGATTTTTGAACAATCTTGCTTAGGTTATAGAGCAATATTTACGCCTAGCTTATGTTAATGTTAGGTGATCAATTTTGTAACCCTAACTTGGTTGAGAGTGTCTCACATGAGACATGGTGACCACATGGAAAGTTTTTAATAAAGAATTTTTTTTACAAAGATAATTGTAGTATGTCACTTTTCTAGTGTGGAACTTTTATTACAGTGATTTTCCACATGACAACCTCTTAATAAAGAGTTTTCTTGTAAAAGTAACCATGTGTAATTTTCTTACTAGAGAAACTTTTGATTTTCACATGACACGCTAAGAGTAGGGAGTTTTTCTAAAAGTTAAAATATCATTAGTCAAACTCTTTTTCACAAAAATAGAATTTTTAGGGTTTGGTATAAATAATTCTCGTATGGGACATAAAAGGCACTTCTATAAATATACAATACCAAAAATAAATATACTAGTAAACATAAATATATATAAATATATATAAATATATATATATATATATATATATATATATATATATATATAATATCATTAACTATCAATGAAAAAGAGAAAGTTTTAAAATTATATTTATTTTCAATTTTAAATTATATTTATTACTTTTAAAAATAACTTTTTCTTTGCTAAACTCACACACATTAATTTAAATTAATAAAAATAAATAAAATAAAACAAATACATAAATCATTAAAAAATCATAAACCTAATTAATGGTGATATAGTACAATAAAACTAGTTTTCAAATTGATGAGGTGGAGATGTAAACCAAAAGTCCACAATTGTTATGCAATAGTTTTTGTATTCACAAATAATGTTAAATTGATTTAAGTTTAAAAAATATATCGAAATTTTTTAATTACAATTCTAATCAGATATCTAAATTTCTCTTACTTCTATAAATTAAAAGAATAAATAAAGATTATTTAATCATAATCTTTAAATCCAAAATTCTCTTTCTCTTATAAATTAAATTTAGAAACAATAACAATTTATTTCACACTTAAAACTCAACATAAGATAACTAATGAATTATGAAATTCTTTCTATTTGCTAGTTTGAATCTAATCCTTAGGTCATTTGAGTTTTATAGATAAAGATTATTAAGAAAAAAATTACAAATATAAGTTGGGTATCATCAATGGATAGTTCAATGGCTTCCAATCCTTCAAGAACTTCTTTTATTGAAGGACGTTGTTTAGGGTCGTGCTCTAGGCATTTTAGAGCAAGTTGTGCAGCTTGTAATGCAGCTTTGGGTGAATATTGACCCTCTATCTTACCATCCATAATTGTTTTCAACTTTTTTTTGGAAGAGAGACAGGGCTTGCTCCATTCAACCAGCTTCTGCTGTCCCCGTTGGCCTTCTTTTGTCAACTGCCCTCATGCCTGTAAGTATTTCAAGAAGCACCACACCAAATCCATACACATCACTCTTCACATACAACTGCCCTGTCAAATATTTATACAATCCAAACACATGTGGTGGGTCAAAGCATTAGACTTCATTATTCCTTATTTTCAGTCTGCCTTCCCAACTTCATCTTCCACAAAACATTCATTGCTTTACTATTACTACATTAAGGTCTGTTTGTTTTAGGGAAACTTTCTGTTTCCTTGTCTTTGACTTATTTTCACAAGACAATGCCTTTTTTTCCAGTTAAGTTTCTTTGAAATCAAGAAGTCAGGTGTCATTTAAGTAATTACTTGTGAATATGTGAAATAAAAGCAAATAGTGCTTCCTCAAACCAAATAAACCAGATATAGTTACCTGTTGCCATATATTCTGGTGCAGCATAATCATAGGTGTCCATGACCCTGGTAGTTATATGTGATTGACTACCAGGAAGCCCTTTAGCCAACCCAAAGTCTGCTATTTTTGCATTGTAATTCTGTACTATACAAAGCAATCACTTATCAAAGTTTTATGAGAAATTTAGCACTCAATTTAAAAGTATCATCATGTAATATTATCCTTCAACTAGTCACCGGGTTGACAGCCCTAAGAAAGAGAGACTATGAGAATGAAGATACTGCATTTTTCAGGTTGTATGTTAAAAGATGGAGTTAAACTTTTTCAAAATGAGTTTGCCTAGTAAAACCAATGATGGTTCCAAATTAGTAACAGCCCATTCATCAAAATTTCATACTGTATTTGCTTTGGATTCCAATACGACATACGAACATCAACGACAAAATCTAACTGACCCCGTCCAGCAGTATATTTGAGGTCTTGAAATCTCTGAACATGGCCTTATTTTCGTTGGCATGCAAGAAAGCTAATCCCCGAGCGGCACCGATAACTATTTTAAGCCGGGTGTTCCACGAAAGTGGTTTCATGAGATGATTTTCTGCTCAGAAACAAGACAAATAATATGAATTAAACTCAAAGTCAATAGTTGTTTCCTTCAATCTGTTTTAATTCTCATCAGTTCATACTTGTGAAGAGCTGCCCCCATAAGCTTCCGTTTTGCATGAACTCATACACAAGAAGAAACTGATCCTCGTCCCAACAGTATCCAAATAACCTGATCACGTTGGGGTGAGAAAGCCTTCCTAAAACGTTTATCTCAGACTGCATTTTCCAACCAACACAAAATCATGTTTATATAGCAACTCAAGACGGAAATTAAATGCAATATCACAAGTAAAACTACAACATGATAGAAAAGGACAAGTTCATCTAACTTTACTACATTGTAAAGAAAAGTTTGTATTCAATTGCGAAGATGCATAACATGATAGCAATTACTTTAATCTAAGGGTGGAAGTGTTTCAGCTCATTAAAAATAAGTCAAAGTTTAAAAATATGTAAATGAAAGAGATGAAAATGAAGCCACCTGCCACCGTGAAAACGGTGGAAACCATTCCGGGATTAACATTTTGATGGCAACTTCAACTCCAAATCCTGTTTTGACGGGGGTGAGGGTGTTCTCATCCAACCATCCTTTGTAAACTCTGTCAAACCCACCTTCACCGACCAATCTGTCGGATTTAAAATTCCCTGTGGCAGATTTCAGCTCCTTAAAACTGAACACCTTCAACTCAGGCCGTTTCAGTTGGCCACCGGGAAGAGGAAGAGGAGAGCATTCGCTGTCTGTGCCTTCTCTCACGGAAAACTGACTCTTTCTGATCGTGGTGGTTGTGGTGGTTCTGGAGAACTCGACGTTGCTGCGGTGAATATCTGATGAACCTGAAAACAGAGGAACCGAACCCGTCATGGAAAATTCGAATGGGAAGAAAAAAAAAAGGAACGAACCATTTCCTGTTTTGGGATGAATTAAGAAAGGGCACAGAAATTTTGATAACTTGCCTGGATCGTGAGGGCGGTTGAGTGAAGAGGAATGAAGTGATGGAACACCGGAGAAGCAGAGACCCATCTCATATGCCAATCAGAAACCTCTGGTTTTGGTTGTCACTTGATTAATTAGACTATGTCTTGGATTGCTAGCACTTTAAATTGAAGCTGTTCATCCCTACTGGTTTTAGATCAGACAATAATTTCCCATTCATAGAAAATCAAGATTTGTCTGAGATGAGTAAATAAACTTCGCACACCCGAAGACTTATGACATAGTCCTCAATATACCCCTTAAGCACATCCATGCCATCTGGTAAGTCGCGTAAATCCTGACCCCACCAATCTCGAACCTCGTAGATAACTCAATCATCCTCTAGTGGCGTCAATGTGAAGGTCGACGCTCGTATCGTATCCTAGATAAACTCCTTTGGAGCTTCATCTTTATTCTTTATACTCGTTGATATCCTTGATTTACTACTGTGGCACTCATGGCAAATCCTTATTCAAGGTTCAATCAAAAAGCATGGCTAAAAAAGTTTAAGAAGAGTTAAGAGTTTTCAAGGTAAAGCTAAATTCTTATTCATTTGGATCATGATGAAGTATTTCTAGACTTTGTATAATAGGTTAAGTAGTGTAGGATTTTAACTTTTAAGTCTAGAATTTTTTAACATTAGTAAAGTTGTAGACAACATTTATGGTTAAATTAAGTTAATATTTGGTGATTAGTTTTGAAACCCTAACTTCGTGGAGGATATTCTATGTAGGATTCAAGTAAAATTATACTAATTAGAGAAAGAAGTGATTTTGAGACTTGAATATTATTGACTCGTAATTGATGTTTAATGCTTAGGTGTTTCCTTTTATGATTATAATTGTTATATTTATTAATTAATGTTATTATTGATTAAGTGAAACCTATGATTGATATGTTGTTATTTTAATGATTTGTGTGTGATATATGTAATGTGTTGACTTGTTGATGGAAAAATGATTTAGGATTGAACGAGGGTGTGTTCAATTCTAGAAAGAAAAAGAGTTAAGAGAAACTTTTGTTTTAATTGAATTTTAGGTCCAAAGGTAAAAATAACATTTATTAATTGATGTAGAAAATTAATATAGGTGTGTAAAAAGTAAAAGAATAAAATTAAAATATTACGTGAATCTTTGAGAAATTTGGTGGTGAGTGGTATTTTAAAAAGTATATAACATAAAATAAGAGAGGAAATCTTGATGGCTTTAAAAGATTAATGTTGTGTTCACTTAAGGTGAATTACTGTTTACGAATGTTGAGAAGCGATGAATTGCAAGCAAAGTCGTATTCACTTTCAGCGATTTGCGCAGAACGATTGGAAATGAATTGCGGGATTTGTTACTGTTTGCTCACACGCGAAAGAGACGAAATTTGGAGGGATTCAACTGAAAAAGACGCATGTGCCCCTATATAAACATATAAGCCTGGATGAAGAATGAGCTTGGTGTATTTAAGCCAGGGCCATATTTAATTTTTACACATCCCTAACTAATGCTTTGCACCTCCATATTGGCTGGGTCCATGGTTATTACCAATACCTCTCCTTAATCTTATAAACATTTTTAATTTTAATAATTATTTTTAAAATTTAATTTTAATAATTATTTTTAAAATTTAATTTTAATAATTATTTTTAAAATTTAATTTTAATAATTATTTTAAAAAATTAATTTTAATAATTAATAAATCTCACTTTTATAACAAATAAATTCATACTACTTGGAACCAAATTATATTACAAACAAATACTACATTTTCAAATAAATTCATTTTACTAAATTACAAATTAATTATTTTTAAAAATTATTTTTAATTTTTTACTCTTAATAAACATTTTTACAATTAAATATAACATTAACAAATATCATTTTATATTACTTTAATACCTAGGGGCATTTTAGTAATCTTCAATTTATACCAATTAAACAATTTTTTTAAAACTGTCACATCAATCAAATCCACACTAATTCTGACAAACTTTACCTCTAAATTCACTTTCAATTACCTCCAAATCCACTCAAATAAACACACAAAAAATTACCCTCAAATTCACTCAATCACTCTCCCCCAAATCATCTCCCTCCATCACCCCCAAGTAAACACACCCTAAGTGAGAGATTTTATTTCAACCAAAAAGATAAAGATATAAAGTGAAAAAGGATAAAAAAGAGAAGAGAAAAAAGGGTTGCACATAGTTACCCTAAATCTGAAAACAAAATTGAGTGTTAAGGGAGAAAAAAAACATTTTCTAAGAGAAAGAGCTGTAGAAAATCTTAGTGCAAGGGAGGATTTGTAATGTTTTTGAAGTTAGATAAAACTCTAGTATTGACCAAGGTATGGAGAAGCTTATCATTGGTTGTTTTCTTATTTGTTTTTATGATGAATAGGGTTTGCTTTTGATTATCTTGAAAGGTAATGTTGTTTTAATGCATGTGGATGTATGACAATATGTTTTGCATGGTGATAGGGTCATATCATGGTTGTGTTGGGTTTTCCCTATAAATATATATATGATTTTGTTGAGTTATCCCATAATAGAATTTGATTCTAAGAGGGAACAAAATTATGATAATTGAGAGTTTTATCATGTGTGATTTGATCAAGTCCTTTAACAATTCGTGTAATTGGATACCTGTGCGGGGATAGCCAGGGTTGAGAGCTAGTGTTTGTTCTTGTATGTAGTAATCATTGTCTGAATATCAATTTAGTCCTTTGTTATTTTGATTAAATTTAGTCTTAATTTTTTTAAAATTAAACAATTTTACTTATTGAAACCAAATTTAACTTTCATATAAATTTTATAAAGATATTTTTATTAAAACTAATAATTTTATTAAATATTTTTAATAATATTAACTTTATTTAAATTTATATTTTATATTAAACTTTATTTAAATTTCTGTCTTAAAATTTTACATTTGAATTTAAATTTTTTATTACTAAACCAATTGTATTTGTATAAAAAATTATTGGTATATAGTGTTATACAAATATTTAAAATGTAAATTTATAAATCTATATAAATTTATAAACAACTATTCGAAAAATAAATAAAATAAAAAATAATTTTAAAATTTTGTGTAATAAAATATCAACACAAATACATTTAAAATTTTAAAACAAAATTAAAAATAAAATTCAATGTAAAATATAAATTTAAATAAATTTAATCTTTAGTATTAAAAATATTTAACTAAAATATCAATTTTAATAAAAAAAATTTATAATATTTATATAAAAATTAAATTTGATTTTCATTTGAAGAAAAATAAAATTGTTCAATTTTAAAAAAATTGAAATTAAATTAAATTAAAATAACAAATATATATGTGAACCAAATTGAAATTCAAACAATAACTTAACACAAGTCAATAAAATAATTTTTAAAAAACAAACATATGACACGGAAAAAGATCTAATTGTTATATATTTAAAAATAAATGAAAACTCAATTGATATAATCAAAATAGACAAACCTATTTCAAATTTTCAAACAAATACGAAATAACTAACTATTTAAACCTGATTAATTATAATGATCGGTGTTGTTTTTGTCTTAAATCACATAAGAAAATTGTGTGCAAAATATGATAGGATACTGAAAATATTTGGTAATCTTCTATGTAAACGTTAAAGTTGTGTGATTAAACCATTAAGTCTCCTGTACAAATTTAAGGGTATGTTTTTTCTTCGAACTACTCTCTATACCAATTTACGAAGACGGATTAAGAATGAGAATGGTGTTCGTTTTGATTGATTTGTGAGAAAATAAAAACGAGAAAATGTAAGATTGTTTTATTCTTCAATTATCACATGAGAGGTGTGATTTGAAGATATTTATGAAAATTTCTCATATCTACTCTTGCCAATTCATGTTCGTGTGTTAAACTCACTGTTTCTCATCTTTTACAATAATAATAAGTATAATAATAATAAATATAATAATAATAGTAATAACAATATTATTATTAAAATAATATTAATAATAATAATAATTATTATTATTATTATTTCAATTTACTAAATTACTATTTTTTTACATTTTAAAAATTAATTTTTTTTCTCTTATAAATATTTGAAGAATTAAATATAAAATTAATAATTATCATTTTATATTACTTTAATCACTAGGAGTATTTTGGTAATCTTTAATTTTTATCAATTAAACAAATTTTTTTTATCTATCACATCAATCAAATCTTACGTAATTCTCACAAACTTTACTTCCAAATCCACTCTCAATTACTTCCAAATTCATTCAAATAAAAAACAAAAAATTTATCCTCAAATCCATCCACTCAATCTCCCCCAAATCATCTCCTCTAAGTGAACTGTTATGTTAAGATATGTCAAATATTTTATTCACAGATATTAGATAATTAAATATTGTGTTAGTTATAATTTAGATATTATTATAATTTGTGCATATTTGTGCACCTATCACTCTTTTAATAGATGAATGATTATAGGATCCTTGTGTGTATATATATGGTACTCTACCATTTAAAATAATATGTTAGAATTATTCTTTAAACCTTTTAATATGATATCCTCTACAATATATGAATCATTGTTTTTTTTCATTGAATATTTCTTATGCTTCTTCTGATAGAAATCAATCGGAGAAACATTATTCTGGAACTTCCACGGCTTCCAAGAGTTATATTTCTACTGTTGTTGGATTTGTGACTAAGTCAGGTATATCTAACTCTGCCCTTAATCTTTTTGTTGTTAATAAGGGTAGTGATTGGATAATTGATTCAGGTGCTACTGATCATATGACTTGTGATCCTCATATATTTACTAATTTTTCCTCTAATTGTTCTAAAACTGTTATTTTTAATGCCAATGGGGTCTCATATGCTATAGAAGGTATATGTACTATATCTCTCTCACCTTCCTTATCGATTCCTGATGTTTTATTTGTTCTTATATTAAACTGTAATCTAATCTTCGTCAGCAAGTTAACCAAATCACATTCTTGTGTTGCCTTGTTTTATTCAATCCATTGTCTTTTTCAAAACATTCATTCCAAGGAAAAGATTGCCAATGGTAGAGAGAGTGAATGATTGTATTATCTTGAAAATGTCTCACAACAAACCCATAAAAGAGGGTTGGCTTGTATGATCACATACAAGATAAAAATTAAAGGGAAATTTGGTTATGGCATAGACAGTTGGGACATCCCTCTCTTGGTTATTTAAAAAAATTATTTTCATCACTATTTCATAAATTATTTTCATCACTATTTCATAAATGCAATATTTCTGATTTTTTTTTTGTGAAACTTGTGTTATGGCAAAAAATCATCATGTTGTATTTCCTTTAAGCAATAACAAAACTGATTTTCCTTTTTCATTAATTCACACAGATATTTGGGGCCCTGCCCCACAATCTACACATAATGGAAAGAAATGGTTTATTAGTTTTGTTGATAATTGTACTCGGGTAACTTGGGTATATTTGCTTAAACATAAAAGTTGTGTATGTGATGTGGTTCATTCTTTCTATCATTTGATCGTTACACAATTTAACACATCTATTAAGGTTATTCGATCAGACAATGGAGGGGAATATTTTAAGACTGAATTAATAGAGTTTGTGAATTAATAGAGTGCATGAACTCTAAAGGCATCTTGCATCAAACTACATGTCCTTATTCACCACAACAAAATGGAGTGACTGAGAGGAAAAATAGACATATATTAAAGGTGACAAGATCACTTTTGATAGATGGTAATGTCCTACCTCATTTATGGGGTGAGGCTGAGTTGTGCCGTGTATTTAATTAATTGAACCCCTTCTAGTGTGCTTAACTTTAGAAGGCCTTTCAATGTGTTGTCTGATTATTATATCCTTCCTCCTATAGTTTATTTACCACCTCATATTTTTGGATGTGTTATATATGTTCACTTACACTTACATCAACGTACAAAGCTTGAAGAACGAGCGATCAAATGTTTTTTTGTTGGGTATGAATCAACTCAAAAAGATTATCATGCTTACCATCCACCATAAAAAAAATTTATATTTCTATGGATGTGATATTTAATGAGCATGAAATTTTTTATGTTGATTTTTCACTTTAGGGAGACAATGAAAGTGAAGTGCATAATCATGATGTTAGTATGTTTGATATCTCAGATATAAAATTATATTGTGAAGATAAATTATCGTGTGAGGATCATTTTTTAGGAAGTGAGCCAATCCTAAATGTGGGCACTTCTTTTCTGGATAATACAGTGTCTTCTAATCATAAAATTCACTTAATCTTCTCCACAGGTTTAGCTTGACTCTTTATTGGTACCTAATGATCATATCTCTAATAATATTAATTTAGATGAAATTGATCATGGAATTGATTCTTGTCTGCGTGAGACCACCAGCACACCAAACACTAAGTCTATTATTGTTCACTATATTCTTCCACCTCGTTCTAACCGTGGTCAACCTTCAGTTAAATATGAACCAGACCTCTAAGCCAAAGTTAAATATCTCATTAGTAAATATGTGTCATCTTACATGTTATCTCAGTCATATACATCATTTGTATCTCAATTATCTTCAATTTTTATTCCTAGTAATATACAGGAAGCTTTGGCAGATCCTAGATGTACCAAAGTAATGGTTGAGGAGATGACAACTTTAGAAAAAACAACATTTGGGATCTTGTGTCCTTACCAAGAGGGAAGAAAACTGTGGGCTGCAAATGGGTCTTTACAATTAAGCATAAAGCTGATGAAACTATTGAGAGGTATAAAGCTCGACTTGTGGCTAAATGTTACACTTAGTCTTATGGTGTAGATTACCAAGAGACATTTAGTCAAGCTCAACACTATGAGAATACTTATGTCGCTGGCTGCAAACCAAGATTGGCCTCTTCTACGATTTGATGTGAAAAATGCTTTCCTACATGCAGATATTTTAGAAGAAATTTATATGGATTCTCCACCAAGCAAGACAAATTCAATTGGAATGAAGGTTTGCAAATTAAAGAAGGTTCTATATGGATTAAAACAATCCCCAATAACATGGTTTGGAAGGTTTACCAAGTCTATGAAGGCTTTTGTCTATAGAGCAAGTAACTCTGATCACATCTTATTTTTTAAGAGAGGAAAAGGAAAAGTTACAGCTTTGATTATATATGTAGATGACATGATTGTTACAGGAAATGACCAAGATGAGATTTTTAGCTCACAACAATACCTTACATCTGAATTTGAGATGAAACAACTTGTAAACCTCAAATATTTTTTGGGTATTGAAGTAGCTAGATCAAAACATGATATTTTTCTATGTCAAAGAAAATCACTATTGACTTACTAATGGAAACTGGACTGTTTGGGAGTAAACCAGCTGATACACCAATTGTACAAAATCATAAAATCTTTCAATGCTCAAATTCAGTAAGCATAGACAAAGGAAAATACCAAAGGCTGGTAGGAAAATTAATTTATTTGTGCCATATACGTCCAGATATCACCTATGTAGTGAATGTTGTTAGTCAATTTATGCATGACCCACGAAAGCTTTGGATGTTGTTGAGAGGATTTTGAGATATTTGAAGTCTACTCCTGGAAAAGGAATTTTGTTCTCAAATCATGGAAACTTATAGGTAGAAGGGTACACTGATGCAGATTGGGCAGGTTCAAAAGATGATAGAAGATCTACCTCTAGATACTTTACTTTTGTAGGAGGGAATCTTGTAACTTGGAGGAGTAAAAAACAACCTGTAGTAGCAAGATCTAGTGTTGAAGCAAAATTCAGAGGCATGACACTAGGTGTATGTGAACTTTTGTGGATTAAAAATGTGCTATCAGATTTGAGATTTAAACCAAATGAAGCTATGATTTGTACTGTGACAATACTTCAGCTATAGCAATTGCTCACAATCCTGTGTAACATGATAGAACACAACATGTGGAGATTGATAGACATTTCATCAAAAAGAAACTTGAAACTAGAATAATTTCATTTCGTTTTATAAAATCAGAGTTGCGGTTGGCTGATGTTCTCATCAAAGGAGTGTCAAAAAGATTGTTTAATGAGTCTCTATTCAAGTTGGGAATGTGTGATATCCATGCACCAACTTGAGTGAGGGTGTTAAATTATGCCAAATGTTTTATTAACGGATATTAAACAATAAAATATTGTGTTAGTTATAATTTAAATATTATTATAATTTATATAAATTTATGTACATGTCATTCTTTTAATAGATAAAGGATTATAGAATCCTTGTGTATATATATATATATTATCATTCTTTAATAGATAAAAGATTATAAAATCTTTTGGGTATATATATACATAGTACTCTACCCTTTAAAATAATATATTAAAACTATTTTTTAAACCTTTTAATAAGTTCAATATTTAAAATTATTTTACACAAAATTTGTGCCCGTTTCTCAATCAAGTGTTCTTAATTATTGTCTTTACTAGCGGTACGCAGTTTGTCACATTTACATGAAAAATTTCAATTAAGATATAAAGCTTTGATTTATGGTAATACGAGACAGTGTAAACGAATAGGATAGGAATATATTATTATATATATATATATATATATATATATATATATATATATATATATATATATTATATTAATATAAAGTGATGGTGACGGTTTATAATAGAATAATTGTAATGACAGTGGTGTTAAGAATCAAACTATTTTTGATTCCTTTTATTGTAATATGAACCGAAGTCCATTAGAATCTTAGGTTTAGTTTTTCTGTTATTACTTTAACAGTTTTCTGTTTTCAAGAGCTCTATAAATAGAGCTCTTCTTTACGTCTTTAAAAGTAATGAAAAACAGAGATCATAAGCAACAATATAGAAACAGAGAAAGGTTGGGTTTTACTTACTCGTCTATCCATTCTCTCCATTTTTCTCTTCTGCACTCTGGTCGTCTGAAGCCGCCGTACCGCCGTGCTGCCACCTCCATTTCCGGTCTCCAGGGAAGAACCCTCTGGATTCTCCGTTCTCTCTCTTCCTCACGCGCACAGCCTCTGCCACGTTTGCAGAGTTGATATTTTTCCTCTGATAGATTTATCAGAGTTATGGGCCATGAGCTTTTGGGCCGCTCCCACTACTTGTATCATTTGGGCCGCAGATTAATATGGTATCAAGAGCTGCTCTGCTTCCGCTACTCCCACTGATTTTCTTGAAAATTTCTGGGTTTGTTCTTTCAGTCTTTAATTTCCATGGAACTGGCAGATTTCAACAACCCTTCCAGCCCTTATTACTTACATCCGGGAGAGAACCCAGGTCTTACCCTCATCACTCAAACTTTAAGTGAGAATAACTATTCATCCTGGAGCAGAAGCATGAGAAGAGCTTTGCTGTCCAAGAACAAGATTAAATTCATTGATGGGTCAATAAAGAAACCCCAAAAGGATGACATCCTATATGATGCATGGGAAATGTGCAACATGATGATATTGTCTTGGGTAACAAAGACTCTTTCACCACAAATAGCCGAGAGTGTCATATATGTGGAAGATGCAAAAGAATTATGGGATGAGCTAAAAGAAAGATTTTCCAAGGGTGATCATTTCAAAATTTCAGACTTACTCCAAGACATACATTCCATTAGACAGGGAGAAAGAGGAGTGAATCAATATTTTACTGATTTAAAGATTTTTTGGGAAGAATTGGAGTTCTTGAGACCCATACCCACCTGTACTTGCAAGATTCCTTGCAGTTGTGATCTTTCAAGAACCTTCTTGAAATACAGAGAGATGGAGCACGTGATATGCTTTCTAAAGGGATTGAATGAATCCTACAATACAGTAAGAACACAGATTCTGTTAATGGACCCTCTCCCAAACATTAATAGGGTATTTTCCCTCATCATACAGCAAGAGAGACAGGAAAAGCATGGGTCTGGTGACGTTAAGGTTTTGGCCAGCACTGCTGACAAAAGCAATTAATGGAAAGGACAAGGAAGGGGCTATGGGTCCCGTGGCCAAGGAAGAGGAAGAGGTAGAAACCCAAACTATGGCAAACAGTGTTCCTATTGCAACAAAATGAACCACACTGTGGATGAGTGCTACTCAAAACATGGGTATCCACCTTGGTACAAGAAAGGAGAGGGGAGTCAGGACAAAAGGAACGAATGGAGCTCTGCCCATGCTTGCCAGAATACTACTGAATCCGAAGGAGTCCAGAAAACGCAGGTTACAAGTAAGGACAACATATTTGGCTCTATCACTGCAGAACAGATGCAAAAGCTCCTCCGAATGATAGACAAAGAAGAGGAGTGTAAGATCCCTGAAAATATTTGTAAGTTAAATGCTAAAAAAAAAATGATGAATAGTAAATTGTGAATAGTAAATTGTGAATAGTAAAAAGTGAATAGTTAAAAAAAAATAATATTTGAAAAGGATAAGTGTTCCACGTAGCTTTGAGATCAGAATTCATCAAATTGCAAATAAAAAATTATTTTTGTAATAGTAAAATGAATAAAAAAATGAATAGTTAAAATGAATAGTAAAAAATGAATAGTAAATTTTTTTTATAAATAGCCAAGGGGGGGAGGTTAAAAATTTACACCAAAGAACTTAGAAAATTTTTTAGAGAAGGGAGTTGGAAGAATTTCTAATTTCAAAGGGGATATTCTGGAAGTTTTCAGAGAGCGAGGAGATTAAGTCTGTAATAGAGGTAAGGGAAGCTAACTTTGAGTATTTCTTTTTGTATTATCTTGAGTCTTGAATATACTATATTTTTCTTTTGTCTGATTTTAATTCTTGAATATGGAGTATTTTATTTCTGTATGATCTTGAATCTTAAATGAGAGTATGCTTTTGTGTTAATATCCAAGTGTGATAGTTGTAAAATGTGATGCCAATTGTACGTTGTTAGTGGTTTTATTTTGTATTTTGGAAGGACTAGAAATTGTCTAACCGGCTCTGCCAGATTCAATTTCTTGTTTCCCCAAACATTTTATTATTTTCCTTATTTATTTTATTTTGTATTTTGGAAGGACTAGAAATTGTCTAACCGGCTCTGCCAGATTCAATTTCTTGTTTCCCCAAACTTTTATTTCCTTCCTTATTTATTTTTATTACATTTTTGGAAGGATTAGAAGTTGTCTAACCGGCTCTGCCAGATTCAACTTCTTGTTTCCCCAAACTATTTATTGCTTTACTTATTTATTTTATTGCATTTTTGGAAGGATTAGAAGTTGTCTAACCGGCTCTGCCAGATTCAACTTCTTATTTCCCCAGACATGTATTGTTCTTGTTATTTAATTATATTGTATTGTTGGATGGATTAGAAGTTGTCTAACCGGCTCTGCCAGATTCCACTTCTCGTTTCCCCATGAATTTTTATATTAAGATTATTTTTATGATTGTCAAATATTGTATTCTTCTATGACCATTTATAGTAATGTTTTATTATTGTTAATTGTTTATAATTATCTTGTATGAATTCTATTATGGATGTTTATTGTGATGAATTTATTGAATGAGTTTGTTGGCTGAAATTGATCTTGTTGGAAGGTTTAGAATAAGGGTTTTGTAGTTATTTGTATATGGATATTAAATAGATATACAGATACTGTTTGAGGTTGTTGTGAGAGAAAGTAAAATTAGGCATTTTAAGATTTAGAGCATAAGAAAATAAGATAGATAAATTAAATAAATAAATTGTTAATTATTGAGGACCTCCTTTTGTTGGTAGGATAGAGGAACCTTAAAAACCTGAGTTGGCACATCCCTGATCATAGAGCAGCCCTGGCCTGGTCCAGTCAGTTGTGACTAGTCATATGTGCTGGCGTCGAAGGTGAGTTTGATGCGTTCAGACATCTAGGTCCTCTCCGGTGACCAATTGGGGTAAAGAAAGATCTCTAATAGGATGAAAATAAAATAAAATAAGTCAACTGTAGATGCATTTTATTTGTCGTTACAATGAGCTCAGATTATATTATGTAGTTGCTAAGATATGTTGAAATGTTTTGGATGATCTATTAATCTTTGATTGGTGAAAATATGTTGAGTTATACTCGTTATGGTCAAAATGAGTTTATAATATGTAGTATGATATCTGGCAATATGTTTAATTTATTGACACCAAAATAGGTTATTGTCAAATTATGATTAGAGAATGAACATGATTGAGTTATGTGGAGAAGAGGTTATGAATTATTGATTTGATGAAATATTGGAGTGGATAAGAGGGTATGAAATGTTGATTGGATGAAATGTTGGAGAAGATATAAGAAATCATTGCTTATGAAATGATGTTTCCTACGAGAAGTAGTATGTTCGGTTTATACCATGAGAGCTTGATATGATCAAAGTAACACCTGAGGTTTATGAAAGCAGGCAGCAAGTGGTCTGACCATAAGGCTTTGACATAAATATGTGGTTCATAAGTTTTATAGAAGCAGGCAGAGAGAGGTCTGACCATAGGGCTTCAGAGAGTAAGACATAGTATACAGGTGAGGCTTAAGGAAGCAGGCAGAGAGCGGTCTGACCATAAGGCTTCGTGATTAAGCATGGTAAAATTGTAAGGTTTATGAAATTGAGGAAGATGATTTTGATAATGATGAATTAATGACATAGGGGTAATGATATTTTGGTAATTGTAGAAATACATGATTGAAATATTTTTATTACAAGTTTAATGATTGATATGATATGGTTGGCTTACCCTTATTTGTTTGTGCTATGATCATATAACTCATGTTATATGTGAATAGATAATGTTGCAGATGCGGTTGAAAAAGCTTAGAGATGAGAGAGATGCGGGGAAAAACTTTCAGGGATATTTTGTAAAAAAAATAAATTTGTATTGGAAAAATTATGTTGTGTAAAACTTATGAGTTGAAATTTGAATTTATGTTAAGTGATGAAGACTATATTGTTTGAAGTTTGTAAGTTTGGTATTGTACTTTGGGAGAATTGAAATAAAGTTGGATTGTTTATAGAAGATAAGTTAATTTAGTCTCTACTAAAAGTAATACTCTTTAAAATATTAGGGTATTACAAGGAGCCCACTCACAAAATTAACCAAGTTCAGAGGAATGATTTTGAAGACAAACCAGGTAATTCTTCCTGGATTATTGATACTGGTGCCACAGACCATGTGACACATGATAAAATGAACTTTATGACATATCATGAAATTAAACCTATTTCTATAAGGTTGCCCAACAATACTACTCTCATAGCTAGACATGCTGGTACTGTGAAATTCTCTGAGGACCTCATTATTTTCAATGTTTTACATATCCCTGAATTTTATTTCAATCTGATCTCAGTTCAAAGTCTTATTAAAGACTTGAATTGTAATCTAACTTTCTCATCTAAGACTTGCCAGATAAAGGAGAATCATACTTCGAAGATGATTGGATATGCTAAGTCTTGGAGAGGACTCTACTATCTGCAGGATTCTCCTAAACCCGATCAAAGAAATAATTCCAAGAATGCTTTTTCTTTTAAGAAATCTGATGTAGACCTGTGGCACTATAGGTTAGGCCATCCAGGGGACAGGGTCATGAAACAAATATGCGAAAACTTTCCCTATGTTAGTTTAGGACATAATACTGTTTGTGATACCTGTCATTATGCTAAACAAAGAAAATTGTCTTTTCAAAAAAGTACTTCTACTACTGCTGAATGCTTTGATATTGTGCACTGTGATATATGGGGTGTAAGATCCTTGAAAATATTTGTAAGTCAGATACTAAATTAAAAAAAAAACGTAAATAGTGAATAGTAAATTGTGAATAGTAAAAAAAAAATTAAAAAAAAAATTATTTTTGGAAAGGATAAGTGTTCCACGTAGCTTTGAGATCAGAATTCACCAATTTGCAAATAAAAAATTATTTTTGTAATAGTAAAATGAATAAAAAAATGAATAGTAAAAATGAATAGTAAAAATGAATAGTAAAATTTTTTACTATAAATAGCCAAGGGGGGAGGCTGAAAATTTACACCAAAGAACTTAGAAAATTTTTGAGAGAAGAGAGTTGGAAGAATTTCTAATTTCAAAGGGGATATTCTGGAAGTTTTCAGATAGCGAGGAGATTACGTCTGTAATAGAGGTAAGGGAAGCTAACCTTGAGTATCTCCTTTTGTATTATCTTGAGTCTTGAATATGCTATATTTTGCTTTTGTCTGATCTTAAATCCTGATTATGGAGTATTTTGTTTCTGTATGATTTTGAATTTAAATGAGAGTATGCTTTTGTGTTGATATCCAAGTGTGATAGTTGTAAAACGTGATATTGATTATGTTATGCCATTTGTATGTTATTAGTTGTTTATTTTTGTATTTTGGAAGGATTAGAAATTGTCTAACCGGCTCTGCCAGATTCAATTTCTTGTTTCCCCAAACGTTTTATTTCTTTACTTATTTATTTTATTGCATTTTGGAAGGATTAGAAGTTGTCTAACCGGCTCTGCCAGATTCAACTTCTTGTTTCCCCAAACTATTTATTGCTTTACTTATTTATTTTATTGCATTTTTGGAAGGATTAGAAGTTGTCTAACCGGCTCTGCCAGATTCAACTTCTTATTTCCCCATACATGTTATTGTTCTTGTTATTTAATTATATTGTATTTTTGGATGGATTAGAAGTTGTCTAACCGGCTCTGCCAGATTCAACTTCTTGTTTCCCCATGAATTTTTATATTAAGATTATTTTTATGATTGTCAAATATTTTATTCTTCTATGACCATTTATTGTAATGTTTTATTATTGTTAATTGTTTATAATTATCTTGTATGAATTCTATTATGGATGTTTATTGTGATGAATTTATTGAATGAGTTTGTTGGCTGAAATTGATCTTGTTGGGAGGTTTGGAATAAGGGTTCTGTAATAACTTGTATATGGGTATTAAATAGATATACAGATACTGGTTGAGGTTGTTGTGAGAGGAAGTAAAATTAAGCATTTTAAGATTTAGAGCATAAGAAAATAAGGTAGATAAATTAAATAAATAAATTGTTAATTATTGAGGACCTCCCTTTGTTGGTAGGATAGAGGAACCTTAAAAACCTGAGTTGGCACATCCCTGATCATAGAGCAGCCCTGGCCTGGTCCAGTCAGTTGTGACTAGTCATATGTGCTGGCGTCGAAGGTGAGTTTGATGCGTTCAGACATCTGGGTCCTCTCCGGTGACCAATTGGGGTAAAGAAAAATCTATAATAGGATGAAAATAAAATAAAACAAGTTGATTGTAGATGCATAATATTATCATGGTAAAAATTTCATATATATTTTATTTATCATTACATTGAGCCCAGACTTTAATATGTAGTTCTTAAGATATGTTGATATATTTTGGCTGATCCATGATCTTTGTTTGGTGAAAATATGTTGAGTTATACTCGTTATGGGCAAAATGAGTTTATAATATGAAGCATGATATCTGGCAATATGTTTGATTTATTGATACCGAAACGGGTGATTATGAATTCATGATTAAAGAATGAACATGATTGAGTTAGGTGGATAAGAGGGTATGAATTGTTGGTTTTATGAAATGTTGGGGTGGATATGAGAAATCATTACTTATGAAATGATGTTTACTACCGGGAGTAGTTTGTTCGAGTTATACCATGAGAGTTTGGTATGAGCAAAGTAACACTTGAGGTTTATGAAAGCAGGCAGAAAGTGGTCTGACCATAAGGCTTTGACATAAACATATGATTCGTAAGTTTTATAGAAGCAGGCAGAGAGGGGTCTGACCATAAGGCTTCAGAAAGTAAGACATAGTATATAAGTGAGGCTTAAGGAAGCAGGCAGAGAGCGGTCTGACCATAAGGCTTCATGAGTAAGCATGGAACACTTGTAAGATTTATGGAAATGAGAAAGATGATTTTGATAATGATGAATTAATGACATCGGAATAATGATATTTTATCAATTGCAGAAATACATGATTATAATATTTTTATTACAAGTTTAATGATTTTATGATATGGTTGGCTTACCCTTATTTGTTTGTGCTATGATCATATAACTCATGTTATATGTGAATAGATAATGTCGCAGATGCGGTTGAAAAAGCTTAGAGATGAGAGAGACGCGGGGAAAAACTTTCAGGGATATTTTGTAAAAAAAATAAATTTGTATTGGAAAAATTATGTTGTGTAAAACTTATAAGTTGAAATTCGAATTTATGTTAAGTGGTGAAGACTATATTGTTTGAAGTTTGTAAGTTTGGTATTGTACTTTGGGAGAATTGAAATAAAGTTTGATGGTTTATAAAATATATCAAATTAATTTAGTCTCTACTATCAGTAATACCCTTTAAAATATTAGGGTGTTACATGGGGTCCTTTCAATACTATCTCTGTTCATGGACATAGATATTTTCTCACTATAGTTGATGACTACAGTAGACATACATGGATTTTTTTGATGAATAATAAGGGCCAAACTAGAGATTTACTGCAGAGTTTTGTTATTAAAATTAAAAATCAGTTCAACAAAGGGATTAAGACTATTAGGTCAGATAATGGTCCTGAATTTAAGTGTGTGGATTTCTACAAATTACATGGTATTAATCATCAAAGAAGTTGTGTTGAAACCCCTGAACAAAACTCTGTTGTTGAAAGGAAACACCAACACATTTTAAATGTTACCCGTGGCCTCCTTTTTCAATCTAACGTTCCCAATGCATATTGGCCATACGCTGTTAGCCATGCGGTTTACCTTATGAATAGGTTACCTACTCCCACTCTTAATAATAAAACCCCCCATGATATGCTCTATAATTCACCTCCTACTTACCTTAACCTCAAAATCTTTGGATGTTTGTGTTTTGCCTCCACCCTTGAGCAAAATAGAAGTAAACTCGACCCAAGAGCTAGAAAAGCCATTTTCCTAGGCTACAAATCTGGGGTGAAAGGCTATCTAGTGCTTGACATAAACAGCAAGGAATCACTTGTTAGCAGGAACGTTGTCTTCCATGAAGACATTTTTCCTTACAAGAATGTGCAGGATAACAGTTCAAACACAGAAAGTGGCAGGGACAGAGTTGACTCACTCAGTGATTTCTTTAAAGACCACAGCTACACTGGTAATGACATACACAACAGAGCTGACCATGAAGAAGAACAACAAATCACTACTGATGAAGACAGCAGTGACAGTCCAGAAGACAGTCAGGATATGCAAGTGTATAGAAGGTCTAACAGGCCTAGAAAGACCCCTGACTACCTAAAGGATTACATACACCAGGTCAATCAATCCCTATCATTGAAAAACAACCTTAAAACCCCTTACCCGATATCTAATCTGTTGTGCTGTGATAATCTTTCAGAAAAGCATCGAAAATACACCATGGCTGTCACTGGAGGCAGGGAACCTAGGTCTTACAGTGAGGCAAAAGGCATGCATAAGTGGGTAGAGGCCATGCAAAGAGAGATCAAGGCTCTGCAGGATAATAATACATGGAGCTACCCCTAGAAAAGAATGCTATAGGATGTAAGTGGGTGTATAAGACTAAATATAAAGCGGATGGTAGCATTGAGAGATTCAAGGCCCGCCTAGTGGCAAAAGGCTACACACAACAGGAGGGGATTGACTACCTAGACACTTTTTCCCCTGTTGCAAAACTCACCACAATTAGACTCCTCATTGCTCTAGCTGCCTCAAACAATTGGTTTCTTCATCAACTAGATGTGGACAATGCCTTCCTACATGGAGATCTCAATGAGGAAGTATATATGGAGCCCCCTCCAGGTTTGCAAACTAACGAAATCTCTATATGGCTTGAAACAAGCCAGTAGGCAGTGGTTTGAAAAACTGTCTTCATTCCTAATATCTGTGAACTACACTCAATCTAGGTCAGATCACTCATTGTTTACAAAAACAACTCCTACAGGTTTCACTGCCCTGCTTGTATATGTGGATGACATTGTTTTGACAGGTAATTCTATGATGGAAATCAGCTCCATAAAGGAACTCCTACACAAGAAATTCAGAATAAAGAACCTTGGGGAGCTCAAATATTTTTTGGGATTAGAAGTGGCCAGATCAAAGAAAGGTATCCATTTGTGCCAAAGGAAGTATGCTTTGGACATACTGGAAGAGACAGGAATGTTGGGATGCAAGCCTTCCTCCACTCCTTTCTTAAGTGATACAACCTCCTTATACAAGATGGACAGCTACCTGGATGACCCAGGTCCCTATAGAAGGCTAATAGGGAAGTTACTCTATCTCACAAACACTAGACCTGACTTATGTTTTCCTATTAATTTACTCAGTCAGTTCATGCAGTCACCCACTGATTACCATTATCGTGCCATTCAACACATTCTTAGGTACATTAAATCTAAGCCCTCTGAAGGGTTATTTTTTGCTGCTGACTCTCCTATACAACTGAAAGCTTTCAGTGACTCTGACTGGGCTACTTGCCCCAACACCAGAAGATCCACAACAGGTTTCTGTATCTTCCTAGGATCCTCCCTCATTTCATGGAAATCTAAGAAGCAGAAGACTGTTTCCAGATCTTCAACTGAAGCTTAATACAGGGCACTTGCAGCCACTGTATGCGAAATACAGTGGCTTTGCTATCTCTTACAGGATCTCAAAATTGAAGCATCAGGGATCCCTGCTTTATACTGTGACAACAAATCCGCGAGACATATAGCTCACAACCAGAGCTTTCACGAACGCACCAAGCATATTGAGCTTGACTGCCATGTTGTTCGTGAGAAAATCCAAGAACGCCTCCTCACCCTCCTTCCCGTGCGATCCGATGAGCAGCTTGCTGATATCTTCACCAAATTCCCTCACCGCGTCAAGTTCAAATCCATTATTCCCAAACTTGGACTGGTGACCATACACAGTCCAGTTTGAGGGGAGGCTGTTAAGAATCAAACTATTTTTGATTCCTTTTATTGTAATATGAACCGAAGTCCATTAGAATCTTAGGTTTAGTTTTTCTGTTATTACTTTAACAGTTTTCTGTTTTCAAGAGCTCTATAAATAGAGCTCTTCTTTACGTCTTTAAAAGTAATGAAAAACAGAGATCATAAGCAACAATATAGAAACAGAGAAAGGTTGGGTTTTACTTACTCGTCTCTCCATTCTCTCCATTTTTCTCTTCTGCACTCTGGTCGTCTGAAGCCGTCGTACCGCCGTGCTGCCACCTCCATTTCCGGTCTCCAGGGAAGAACCCTCTGGATTCTCCGTTCTTTCTCTTCCTCACGCGCACAGCCTCTGCCACGTTTGCAGAGTTGATATTTTTCCTCTGATAGATTTATCAGAGTTATGGGCCATGAGCTTTTGGGCCGCTACATATTAATAAGTGGTGATGTTGAAAATATAAATCAATGATTAAAAATGAAAATAATGAAAGAAATAACGATTTTCTTCTGATTTCATTATTATGTAATTATACTTTTCAGTGTAGATGACATCACATGAGAGTAATAGTAAAAGTTTGTTGTTAAAGTAGTGGGATCTGTTTCAACAATTATGGTAAAATTAATAATGATAGCAATACTCTAATTGTGACTGTTGTAACACGAACACTGATAATGATAAAATAATAATAATAATTAAAAATACAGCTTGTCGTAAAATCATAATACTATAATATGTATTATAGTGATAGTAATTACAATTTATATATGATGGTGAAAGAATTACTATTCTATTTTATTGTATCATATAACAAAATGACTATACTAACAAAATAAGAAAATTATATTTCATTGTTGCTTATGCAATTAATTAAAACACGTAATAGTTATTTTATCATATTATATCTTTAGTATCTTGATAAATATATTTCAAATAATTGGATTTCCTTCTTTAGCAAGCTACGTATAACTTTAAATGATTCTTAAAAAATATTTTATTAATTATTGAAATACTAAATAATAAATAGTTAAATATGTTTTTATTTTTTAAATTTGTACACAAAATTAAAATTTGTTTATATCTTAAATTTTAATATATTTTAGTTTTATATAATTATTTTAATTTTATTATGTTAAACTTATTTTATAATATCAAACACATTTTATAAATAAGTCTACATAAATCTAAAGAATTAATGTAATTAAATTAAATGAACTATATTTATTTATTTTTAATATTTATGAATCAACATGTATTAAAATTTACAAAAAAAAAATTCACTTTCATGTTAAAATTTAAAGACAAAAATATATTAAACCTAGTAATAAATACCTAAAAGCTATTAATTGCGAATGATCTAATGTGTAAAGAAAGTCAATAATCCAATAATTCCTTAAAATGTGAGAGTGTACATATGCGTAGCCAGAGTTGTTGTAAGTGTGAAAGTATTGTTACATGGTCTTCCAACAAATTAATTTCTTCATAAGAAAAATATTAAAATTATGGCCCATCTCTAATTTTAATCTTAGAAATTTTTAAAATTATGATTTTTGTCCTCGTTTTAGTGTGTGTCGAATTTCACCTATTTTAAAATTTTGAGATTTAAAAATTGAAAAAAAACAATAATTTAATAACTCAAAAACAAATTTAGTAAATTTCTGAAGGAATAAAAATATATTCAAACTATATTTTTTATAAGGCGTTTTTAAATTTCAATAAATAAAAGTTTAAAATGGCGTGGCAACTTAGAATTTGTCTTCTTACATTTTTTATAGCAGAATTAGGGTTTAACAAATTCAACCCTTTTGCATCTGCCATTGTGGGTTTCTTCTGCAATACGATTGAATTTCAATATAGGTAATGCTGCATCACTTTTTCTTTCTTCGTGTCTGTTTGTTTTTTAATTTCAATTTGAACGCCTACTTCGAACTCCGAGAAATCAATTTTTTTGGTAGCTTACTGAACTTACCTTGACCTTCTGCAATGATGGATTATTTTTCGGGGGATTTTGTGCGTGTGTAAATTTCCTTCTTCCTCTTTTTAACATTCTTCATTTTTTATATTAATTTTTGGACAAAAGTAAATGAACGATGTGGCTTGTTCGGAGATGGGTTCCTTCAATTGGTTTTTTAATTCTCTTTTTCTGACCTCTTATTTGTTTTCAATTTTTGTTTTGGGTCGGTGTAGTAGGTTTTTGCGTGTTCTCGTGTGTGTGTGCTTAAGTTTTGGAGATGAGTGATACAAAAGAGAATGAAGAAGCAGGGCAGAATGTTCCGTTGGCTGTGGAAGAAGTTTTGGCTGAAGCACAGGTTGAATCAGAAGTTTTGGCTGCTCCTTTGTCCGTTGGGGATACTTCAAATCATGCTGAAAATGGGAAGGTAGAGGCAGAGGCACCTCTGGAGGATAGAATTGTGAAACCAGAAGCCAATTCAGAGTGCATTCCGCAACAAGATGTCCTAAATAGTCAAAATACAATAGAGTCGATCCCTGTAATGGAAAATGTTCCGGTTTTAAATAAAACTGAAGGTGAAAATGCATTAGATGTGAAGAGCAAATTAGAAGAACTTCCTCAGAGTGATAAGGACGTAGCGAATGATTCTAATGTTTGTCAAAACAATGCTGATCCTGCTGAGATGACTGTGGAGGTGAAGCCCAAAGCTTTCGAAGCGGCTGAAAGTAAAACTTGCAATAATGGGGACTCCAACTCCGCACACCCCATTCATAACGAACCTAAAACGCCTCATGTTGTTCAGACCGATATAAGAGCTGAAGTTAAGAGTGGATTAGACGATGAGAATAAGTATAATGAAAGGCAGGCTGCTGTTGCAAATGCAGATAATGGAAACTTGATCTCACCGAACTTGTATTTTCTGGATCCTGAGTATTCATATGATGGTAATGAGTCGGGAACAGAAGATGAGCAGTCAGCTTTTATGAAGGAGCTTGAAACATTCTTTAGGGAGAGGAGCATGGAATTCAAACCACCCAAGTTTTATAAAGAGGGGCTTAATTGCCTTAAGTGAGTTATACCAGTTTGTTTAAGTTTCCTTCTACATTTAAATATGGAACACATAATCCAAGCTCTGATATATTACTTTATCCTAATTCTTAATTGGCTGGATATAAGGCTATGGAGATCTGTTAACAGACTGGGCGGCTATGATAAGGTATTCATTTTCCATTATTCTGCTGAAGCACTAATGCAACTTTATGTAACCAATTTTATGTGAAGTCAGAAGTATATGATCACAAGTAAATAATTAGATTATAGGACCTTAATAATTCCATATGGTGGCTACTAGTTTGGCTCTTTCACAGCGTCGATTTTTTCATGGTTCTTCCTTTTGGGGACGTAAATCTGTTAATAGTGGTAGCTTTTTAGCCAATGCAAGTAAAATTAAGTAAATAATTACATAAACGCACATGTTTACTCTCCCACACACGCAGGAGCAGAGAGAATTACTTTTTTATTAGGCATTTAGCATGAGTTATTCTGATGCCAGTTTGTGATATACCACGTTGTTAAATAACAATGTCTTTATGCTCAATATGTTTAGTATGATAACTAAATCTAATTAAAAATACTATACGGGGGATGAGAGAGACAATATCTTGAGATCAACGATTTCAAAGCTTACTTGATTCCCTTGACAATAGCATTTTAAAAATTAGCATTCAAGTGTGTTTGACGAGGGAGGATCGATTGGTTTGTGAAAATATTTTCGGTTTTCACAAATAATTACAAAAAAGGCCATCCTGTTTTCACATTATTTGTTTATTTGAAATATTTGTATAGTGAATTGGTAGTATTTTTGTGTAGTGAACCACAAACCAAAGAGGCCCTCAAATACAGTTATGAATTTAATGTTGCCATAAAAATCCTAAAATCTATTTTGTTTGATTAAATTTACTTTGGTTTGGAAGTCAGTGAATAGTTGATAATGAAGCATTTAGCAGTTGTAACTTTTCCTGTCACTTGTAAATATCTGTACTACTGAATTTACTTGCATTTCTTAATTAAATGTCAGTTTTATTTTCGGGCAACTGGGATGCTTTCGAGGTTGTTTCTTGAGGCAAACTAACAATAATTACTCTAAATTTCAAGTTTGTTTAGTTCAAACTTCAGAGAAGTTGTTTTAATTGTTGCCAATTTACCAAGACTTATGCCTAATTGGGGTTACATTTATGAATAGGTCACCTCATGTAAATTGTGGCGGCAAGTGGGAGAGTCTTTCAAACCTCCAAAGTAAGGAACAACAAGCAATTTCTTGTCTCAATCTTCTTGGTGGCTCTGAAAAGCTTTTGCTTAGCTTTTGTTTGAGTTTTATTGAATGTTAAATTTTGTGTTTTCTATGTATTTTACAAGGACGGTGAGTCATATTCTGTATTGGAAAAGTTGTTGAGAAAAATTAAGTTGTCCATCTGAGTTCTAGTTCTTGATGGAAAACAAACTGGGTTGGATGATTTTATTTAATATGCATGCTTGTCTAGTTCCTTTATTGATTAGAAATCGTAATTTGGAAGCACTTTTCATTATTATTATATGAATTTCTCTTACTATTTCCACATTTCTTCAACATTATTTTTAGTTGTACTTCATGTTGTTCTGTGTTTCTTTGGGGTGGGCCGACACATATGGGTGATCTGGACAACTTGTGGTTATTTAATGACATGTGAAAATAATGCTCTCTGTTCTTAATTTTTGCAGGACATGTACCACAGTTTCATGGACTTTTCGGGTTTTTTATGAGAAGGTGATTCTAGATTAATAAGGTGTACATTAGTCTTCAGCTCTTTCATTTCTTCTAAAAGATTATTTGGCAAATATGTTTTCAAGATATCCAGGCTGCCATGCAAACTCAACATTCCTGTAAAGCTTAGAAGTAGATTGTTTTCTTTGTCACAAAAGTGTAATGTTGATCTAGCTGACATACATTTGCCCAGATTTCTTTGTTAAATATTTTATGATTTATATCATACTTTTCCTCATTGGTATGGATTGAGTACTACGCTATATTATCTTAGCTTTATGTTGTGATCCTACACCTATCATTATCTTTACGTGTCATATTTCTCTTGGTTATAATTATTACCAGCATTTATAATAGATTTTCAAATGACTAAAGTATAATATACACTTTCGCGTAACTAGTAGCATGCTGCATGGTGATGGAAATTTTTATTCTTCTTTTGGAGATGTTTCTGCCAGCTTTTATGTAAAACCATATAAAAAAGTAAGATTATAAACTTACGGCATTTGATAAGAATGGAATTTAAACAATGAATTGTTAGTTTCAATTATACAGTTTATTTCTAAAGTTTATGTATTGAATTTTTATTTTTTTTAAAAAGGATGGAAAGAAAAAGCTGTCCTTTCTATGATTTTACCCTTGATTTCTTTTCAAGATGTAGTCTTTATCAATTGAGATTATTGTATATTTTGAAATGTGAAAGCAAATCATGATTTGCATCAAAATATGGATGTTTAGTATGAAAAGGCCACATAACAGGTGCACGATTTAGTGTTTTAATTTTGACCACTTATGTAATATCCGATGTCCTGACTAGATGCTTCTTTTGCTTCTCCCAATGAATGATGCTGCATAGTTAGTTTTTTATTTTTTATTTTTGCTCATCTTGTAACTTAAATGTGTAAAATTGAACAATCTTTATCAACTACTACTGATTAAAATTGCATTCTTTAAGAAGTAATGTAGATGGTGTTATCGAGTATTAACTACTGCCAATAACAAGCTTTCTACTCCTTGGTGCTGGTTCATATTAATCCATTAAAGAAAAAGCATTCTAATCAAATTATTGTAAGTTCATAACTAGTATGGACTTTACCACTCTAGATTCCAAAAATATTGTGTAATGCTTTCTACGTTCCCTTACTCCCTACATGCTCTTTGGAATTAACCAGTACATAGGTACATTTTCTGTTGGCCACAATATCTGTTCTTTAATCATTCTTGTTTTAGAGTTCAATGACATATGGGCTTATTTAAATAGCATCTTGTCTATTTCGAAACTGTCAAGACAATATCAAATATTATGTAAAACTATAAATTTTGTTATACTCAATCTATTTCACTGTTGTTGTTTCTTTTTTTATGCTACTCCAGGCTCTTCTTGACTATGAAAGGCATAAAACAAAAGGTGGTGAGCTAAATGTGCCTATTACTTCTAATTCAGAGCCAATGAATATTGAAAATCAGGTACTAATTATTTGTTTATTTCATTTTCATGAGCAATAATATAATGGTCAACTGTGTCAATCTTTTGTATGTTGACTTTATGAACTGCTAGACCATTCTCTTAAATAAGATATGGATATGTTGGAAAACCACATTAGGCATCTCCATTTTTATAATTTAACCTGCTGCTGTCTGTATATTGTAATAGGATGAAATTCGCATGCACATTCTTTGAAAGTTATTTGTCTTTTTTATGGATGGGACTATTTTATGATCTCCCTATGGGTTCAGATTGCTGCACATTTTCTAGTACTTTTAGTTGCTGATATGTGTCATTTCTAATGATCAGTTGAAAATTAAATGACGTAGTATTATTACTTGTTGGATTGAGCATTTATCACAAAGCCAAAAGCTATCACTTATACTTTGAACACAACTCTTTCTATATAAAAGCATGAAATTCTAAATATCACTTTTCAATTGGGACTTGACCCACTTGGTCTCCGCCACTGAACAGTTGATGCACTCTACACTAATATCTTCCTCCGCAATTGTCAATTGATGCAACCTGCAAAGGTTTCCCCCCTCAATAATTACCACATTGGGAATCAAACTCATGACCTTGGATTTGATGTCAATTGTTGGATTGAGCATATAAGGCCAAATGTTATAGGTCATAATCAGACCTTAACCCTTTCTACTCATGAGGGTAGCAGTCCAAGTACCACTATTCAATTATGACTTACTCCATCTGGCCTACGCCATTAGAACAATTGATGCACCTTGTAATATTATCTTATAGTTGCTTCCTTAGCAAAGTTAAATTATACGGAGAGTTGTCCCCTCTCCCCTTGAAAAAATGCTTCTTTTTTGCTTCTGGTCATGACTATGTCTGGCATATTTCCTCAATAACTGGTGTAGGTCAGATAGAATAAGAAGGTAAACTGTGTTATAAGGGAGTAGGACCCTCAATCATGTTGATAATGAAATAGCTACTTATGTTCAGTAATAAAAAAGAGGATAGGAAGGATGTTAGAGTCAGCTTAGAATTGGGACGAGGAAATTGGAAAGGAGAGAACTGTCTCTCAAATAATTGGGTTAAGGAGGGTGGAATTTCTCTCTTTTGCAGTACATTTGCTCTTGATCTTTGTTCAATATGTTATTTATACTAGTCCAGTGTTTGATGTGTTTCATAATAAATTAATCAGATTTTCTCGTACACTGGTCCAGTTCTACCAGTCTATTTCCAAATTATATCTTCTTCCACTCCCTTAACGTTAGAAAACGGTGACTTCTAAGCATAGGAAAGTAATGAATGGATATTGGATTTAAGGCATCATTAACAAAGTCGTCTTTTGTGTTTAGTTAATATTTGAAATTGAATTTCTACTTTGCAAGGCACTAAATCTGTTTACTTACAGTAGGCTTTGCTAGTGGATTATGTATGTCGTAAGCAGTAGTACTGTGATGATTACACTTATTTGTGTCTTACAATCCCTCTTGCCTGTTAAGTGTGTCCAAGGATTAGCTTCATCAGGCAGGGCACGTAGAGATGCTGCGGCTAGGGCTATGCAGGGTTGGCATTCACAACGTCTTCTGGGCAATGGTGAAGTTAGTGATCCTATTATTAAGGTCTGGTTAAATTGTGCTGGTATGATTCATATTCTCCTTAATTTTATTTTTACTGCTAAATAATTGTTTAATAACTTGGTTTTCATAGGACAGGAGCTCTTTGTCTATGCAAAAGCGTGAAAAGCAGCTTAGAAGCATCAGTATGATCTTCATCATAGTACTAATATTTTTAACTTATTAAAGTGCTGTATGATTCTAAAGATTCCACCCCTAACTTATTTGCTCAGATGTACTTAAACGCAAGAAATCATCAGACATGGTGAATGCAGTCAAAGTTGCTCACAGTAATAAACCATCTAAACCACAGTTAAGACACGTTACTTTCTTTCTCTTTTTATCATGAACGATTTGTACTTAATCAAAATCTATTTATATAGTTGACAACCCATAAAGTGTGCTATTAATTTATATTCTTGATAGAGGTGTTTACTTGCTTTCTTGTTCATTTGCTGACATACTTGCCTCTGTCGGTGTGTATGATGGACTAAGACTGGACACATCTGTGGTTGACATTGGTCCTCCTGCTGATTGGGTAAAAATCAATGTGCAAAAAACTGTAAGTTTATCTTGTGTTTGGATAGAATATAATCTATTTAATTATGTAATTTACTCATCAAGAGAAAGTTGTGTACAGAAAGATTGTTTTGAGGTCTATGCTTTGGTTCCTGGCCTTCTGCGGGAAGAGGTAACAAAGAGTTATTTCCTTTTTCTCTGTAATAATTCTGCACATACGTTGAAATCTTGGCGTATTATTTTTATTGTTTTGTGATAAATTGGCAAGGATACTAGTAGTCTCATCCTCCTTTTTATATATAATATATAAATATATGAACTTAATGCATTCAAAGGTGACCATGCCCCTTTTTAACAAAATACTGTATAACAATGCCATGCTATATTTTTTTACTCTTAATTGTCTTTTCCTTAAAAAATAGTGGTCTTTTCGTCTTGGTCTTTACACTTTGTTTTTTCACCTTAGTCCTCGACGATTTTTGGAAAACCATTCCTGTCTAATTTGACCGCTAAAGTAAATTTTGATTATATCATCAAAAGAATTGTTAATCTACAATGCTGACATCATAAAAAATGTCAGTCACTATCTGATGTGATAAGAAATTAAAATACATTATATATTTATAGAAATCAAAATTAAAAACAAAAAGACATATTTCTAGAGACGAAGAACAAAAGTTACAAGTTTTGAAGGAATAAAGTTAAAAATAAAATGAGTAAGAATTAGAATAAGAAAATTAAATATATTAGTAAGGACTAGACGTAGGAAGTAACTTGTTTAGAATGACTAACCTAATAAATAAAAGTCATAAAACATATTTAAGTAGATGAAAAAGTAGCTTCTGTAACTTGTGAATTTTTATAATAATAATAATAAACATTGTGATATTTGAACCAGGTTAAAAAGAAGGTAAATTACTTTAATGGCATTTATGTAAATTTCCGACGAGTGATAGTAAAGCTTTAAAATAGGCCAACTGGGTTGCAGCCTATCTGGAATATAGGTATGGTTAATTTGACATACTTTTCTACTGTTAGTCAGGCTGTCTGTTTTTAACACCTCTCGGACACCTCTTGACAGACACATTATATTTACATAACATCTCACGAACTCATTTTGAAAATTAGTTAAATCAGTCGTATTAAATATTAACATAATTTACTTTTTTAACTTTCTTTAGTTGTATGATGTCTATTTTCATCGAAAACTTTAATCTTTATTATTATTTATCCCCTTAGGTCGTAATAAATTGTTTTATGTTTACTCTGCAATTTTTTTGTTTTAATTTTTTATAAAGATTTGTGGTCTTCATAAATACATTATTACATGATGTGACATTTATGATTTCAATTGATTTGATAAATGGTATTGACATGACAATGTTATGATAATGTGATTAATATTAACTATGAAGGTCAAATTATCGGCAGAGACGATTAAAAGAAAAATTGTCATGGACTAAAAATTTAGAATTAAGCCAAACTACCCTCATTTGTCAAGAGAAAAGACTTAATTTAAGTCTTTTTTTTTCCTAACGATATTTCAATCACATTTGCGTTTAACATTTTTTTTTCAAATTAAATATTATAGAAATTACAGTAGAGTGTTTTCATGGACCCATTTTACATTTTCCTATTTCTGGTATTACCTTTTTTGTAAGATCTACTAGTTGTGAAACTTTTCTTTTGTGCTCTTAGCTTGTGATGCAATAAGCTATAAATTTAGAAGTGTAATTTACCAAACTGCATTTGAACTGTTTTGAATGGAGAATATTGTTCACTTCATGAAATCAGGTGCGTGTTCAATCAGACCCAGCTGGACGCCTGGTCATAAGCGGTGAGCCTGAACATTCTGACAATCCATGGGGGGTCACACCTTTCAAGAAGGTATATTATCTTTTGCTATGATACGAAGGATTTATTTATTTTCAAAAATTGTTGTTTCAATCTTTGATTTCAAACTTAATTTCTCAACAGTGTCTTTGTATGTCCATGGATTATACTTTCTGCTATTTTTTTCTGCCTACAGAAGTTGTGAAGTTGTCCTTTTATAACAAGCTGTTAGCACTTATTGACAATAAGTAGCTTGTGTGCTTTCCATATTTAAACAGCCATGTTGACACATTTAATTCAGCCTTTTCTATTCTTCTAATCCAAATATTTTAATTAACTCAGGTTGTGAGTTTGCCTTCAAGAATTGATACTCATCAGACTTCTGCTGTGGTTACTTTGCATGGACAATTGTTTGTTCGAGTTCCATTTGAGCAATCCGAATAGAGATGATTCATAGATTCCTAAGGAACCAAGGTTCCATGATTTATAGGATAGTTTTACCTGAATATGTATTCATGTCAAGTTCTACTATGAATTTTGTTTATATTTTATTTATATTTTTCCACCGATTTTCTCAAGTTGAGATTTATAATTTTAACCATGTTAATATCAGTTTGGTAAGGTTTCCTAGCTGTTGAAAATCAAACCATAATATGCAGTGGCAGCATTGGATCTCAACAAAACTCAGCTAAATTTGCTTCATTATTGAAACTTCTTGCTACCAAAACGAACTAATATTTCCCCTGTAAATATGCATTAAGTATATTTTATCATTATAATTTACTTAAAATAATTAATTGTAAAGATTTTTCTAGGTTGTGATTTAAAATATTACTGTTAAATATTATAGCTTAGTGAAATAATTTATTAAATATATTTTTTGGTTATATATCTCATTTATTAACTTTTAAAAAATAGAAATAAAAAAATTAACCTAATTCTATAGTTATCAATGCTGAATTAGTTTTATAACATATATATCATAACAAAGTTTAGAAGTTTTACTTTGATATAATCAATGAAACCAAAAACTGCAGTCAATATTAATACTTAGTAAATAATAATTTTAAAAATTAAATAGTTAAACACGTTGACCTATTTAAAATCGAAGTTGCCGTTCTGGATATAATTCATGTATATTTGAATTTAGTTAATTTTACATAAAATTAAAAGGCATCAAGATAGAAAAATGTATTATAAACTCTCTTTGAAGCATAAGATTTTGTTTCGATTAATTATTGTACTAAAGCGAAAAGATTGAATGAAACGAAATACTTTTAATAAATTTGATTTTAATTTATATTATCATGATAAAAATAATATTCTGAAAATCAAATTACTAAAAACTGTTATCAAACAGTTTAATTTTTTTATTGCCTGTGTTATAGAATTTTACACCGTCATATGAATTTTAAACTAGTGTTTAAAAACTTAATTAACTAATAGATGATATGTTTTAGATAGGTAATAATGTCAAAAGTAAATTATTTAAAAATATGTAATTCAAACCTTAACTATTAAAATAATGATATAATAAAAGTTATTAAATAATGTATAAAATATTACTAAAGAAATATAATATTTTAACTTTAAAAAATGAATATAAAACATATATATTTTACATTCAAAATAAGCTTAAAAATCTAAATTAAATAAACCATAATACATATTTTAAGTTTTGATAAAACACAACAATGTTCATTAGCAGTAACATATTTACGTACAAAATAAATAAAAAATTATGCGGTGTAAAATTATATCAACATGAGATGTAAATAGATTATGTAAATCAGATTTCATTCAAGTGATTTTATTTATGAATGCAATTGCAAGTTTTATTTTTCAATTAATTTAAGGCGAACATTAATACTGTATTTAAGAGTTCTCTTAGTTTAGTTTTATATGTTGGTATTTTTAAATGAAGTTGCAGTGAATATGTGAAATATCTTTTTAGTTTTCTTAGAGATATATACTTTATTTATGTTAATTTTATGAGAGACATTTATATTTTGAAGCATATTTGGAAAAAGGTTTTAAAGAATTAGGTTAAAAAATGAATCTTCTTTTAGTCTTCCATGATTTTTGGGTTATAATAACTATAGTTTGTATATGTTTCTTAAGGCTAATTTATATCATGAATTTAATATAAATATTATTTTATTTTTTATTTTTAATAAATTTTTATATAATAAAAAATAATTGATAGGTTTTAAAATGTTAATATAATTGAGATGTGAAAATTTAACATAACTTTTTACTTTTTAGAACCTACCAACTCCACATTATTTTTAAAAATTGCCATAAAAACTCTCCACATTCTTAATGAATGATTAAATTTAATATTTTGTAATCTCAATTCCCTTTAAAATTTTATATAACAATATCACTTATTTTATTTATTTAAATTATTTTAACTTCAATATTTTATTTTTATAATCTTTTGTTTGCTTTTATTTATTACTGTTGGTGAATAAACTTTACTGTAACTTTTTTTAAAAATAAGCATAAATGTTATTATAAATTATATAACTATACGGAATTTAATTCTTATTGAATACAACTAGATTTATTACTATGCTTATACCAAAATGATTACATTTAGAAGGGTTTTCTTACATTAATATATGTCCCCTTTTTAAAATTTTTGAAAAACATTACACTCATGTTACAGCAAACATTAATGTAGTTTAAATTAGAAACTAACTAGGAATAAAATTATTTTATTGAAAATTAGAAACAGTAACGCATTTGAAATTCTTTTAAAAGCTAAAATTGCAATCATTTTAGGATAGAGAAAATATATTTAATTGGATTTAATCAATAACCATTTCTTTGCAAATAAAAAATTACAAACGTTTAAAATTTTAATCAATAACCGATGGTTTGCAAATAAAATTCATCAATTACTTTAATAAACAATTTTACCAAACTACTGATATAATAAACTAGTTTAATAATTTTCAATTATCAACTTTCAGTTAATGTTTCAACTTTTAGCTAGTTTCTGTAAAACATAGCCTTAAACTACTATTAGTAAAACAGTATGGGTATAAACAACCAAAGAAGAGAAAGTCTTCTTCTAAGTTTCTACAAGAACTGGTACAGAAGAAAACTAACTGAAAACATGCATTGGATTGAAAACCAGCAGAGTTTCTTTGACAATTTACAGTGGTCATACTGAACTGTCCAGTAACTACTGTTGGGGGCAATTGATTTCACAAAACATAATAAATTGGATATATAATTAACAATTATATAAGTTAATGATAAAGCCTGATAATCTCAAAAAATAACCATACAAATTTTACAAATTGAAAACTTTTTGACATTCATAGTAGAAAAAATCCTCAGGAAGTTACCATGGATGCCAGGTCCAATTCTTCATCCGAGTCTATCACCTCTTCGTAATCGTAATAGGCATTTACCTGCCCCCACAGATCAAGGATACGATTATTAACTTTGAACAAATTTTATATTACAATCCAAGAATTAAGATCATTAGACGTCAGGATGATCATATATTCAATGATATTGTGAGGAGTTAAGATTTCTTTACCTTCGGCCTGGGAGTAACAGCTGAAAATCCATGAAATATAGGATTGTCAAAATTCGGGGGTTCAAGGACAACATAGGAACCTTTGTTGTTATACCTCTTCTCTGTTGCCTGAAGGAAAGACAATTCTCACGATAAAGAAACTCCAAAATTTAACAAAGAAATTTATTGATTTAGTTTATTACTTATTGCTTGACAGAATTAAAACAGGAAAGTACAAGAGATTATCAAAGTTCATGACAGATAGAGATCCTTAAATGAATGCAGCCTTATCCCACAGACAAGAAGGTTGCTTCCACAACTAGTGAACACTCACTATTGTATCAAGGCCCACTCACAACTATTAATTGAATTCTGGACAAGTTGTTTTCCCTACTTATCTATATCTTACAAACAAAGTCAGCATTCAGAAAGCAGAACGGCAACTGACCAGTGACGTATGTTATTTTATATGTTCATCCACTCGATACATGAATGGTGCTATCCTTTCACACATACACCCTCCCATACCCAAAACAAAGATTTTAAATCAGTAAAATCTGTGTAGGCTTGCAGTATACAATTTAAAATGCTCTGCTATTTAAGGAAAACATTTTGGAGCAATCCTGAGCCAAGATAACTAATAACCAACCTGAAACTGTGGGTAATCTGGAGCACTAAACACAGTGACCAGCTTTCCAGAATCTACAGTATGGTCAATGGTGTAACCTTCATCCATTCCATCTAGACCATCCCTTTTCTCCCTAGCATCTGGGCCTTCATGTGATCTGATGATCAACTGAAAATTAAAAACATGAGCGACCATCCATATATCAGCAATAATTATAAATAATAAAACAAAAAAAAAGTAGAGAACCACGATAAAACAATATTAAAAAAAGGGATGAAACAATATTAAAAAAAGGGCAAATAATTATGTGTTTAAAAAAAGAAGTGTTATTATGAAAATATTAAAAAAATATTTCATTGAAACATATACATGTATTATAATTTATATATCAAATCATAATATCTAAAATTAAAATTAATTTCATTGATATAACTTAAATTTTACAATAATATTTATTTTTAACTTTTTTCTAAAGCGGCCAAAATGGTCTACTGACTAGGACCGAGCTAAACCTAAAAAATGCAATCCAGTTATATAAGGGTCGGCACAAATTTATTAGGTGATTTGTCCTACCAGACCAGGTCGGTTGTTTTGCCACCTATAGATGTCGTGAACGTTGACCCTTAAAGGGCGTAAAAATGTTAGGAGTTCCATATTTATAAGGATGAACTACTTGATGTGGAACCTGAGGCTTAAACTCTCTCACCTAATGGACTAGTCTTTTGTGGTGGACCCTCCTCTTGTGCTTAAGTCCTAACATTATGCTTATAAAGTGTACAACTGAAGCAAACTATGTAGTAATTTAATCTGAAAATTTCTGTTCAAAGTTAGTTTCAATACCAGTGAAAGCAATACATGTAAGATAAACATAATTTACTTTCTTCAGTGTAGTGCTTCAAAGCTGTCACTTTTCCACCATGGTCTACTTAGCTTTAGTAACAAGTCAATAACAAAACACATAAAAGCTTGGTAAGCATTGTAGAGAGGGACAATTCACACATAGATCTCTACAATGGTAAGATATTGTCCGTTTTGGGCTAACCGCTCACGAATTTGCTTTTGGTATCACTCCAAAAGGCCTCTTATTAATGGAGATATCTTATGTGTATATAAACACATGTCCATCTCTTGTTTTATCTGATGTGAGACTTTGTTTGTATCCTAAAAATCTTTCTCTCAAACAAAGGACTATGGTTTTCCACCTCTCCTATAATGAAAGTCTTTTTTTTATCCGAGTATACCATGGCCTGCAGACCCATGGTCACACTATTGAGCATTTCTTGCTCTCCACCTCCTATGATTCATCTAGTTATCTGTCACCGACCACTTGTCAAGGCTTCACCTTACCATGGAGGGACGTACTCGTCTAAGCCCAGTCACCAGACCTAAACCATCGGCTCTGATATCAATGGTAGAAAGGGACAACTCACACATAGATTTCCATAACAGTAAGATATTGTCCGCTTTGGACTAAGTCCTCATGGATTTGCTTTTGGTATCACTCCAAAAAGCCCTTAATCTGGTTCGACGAACAAATGCCTACGTCCACAACTACACTAGGAAGTATATTTATATTTTGGTGTCGTTTATTTCTCTCATTTCTCTTTTATTGTCTTGTTCCTAACAACCATAACATAGTTATGTGTCCAATTATTTACATCATTTCAAGTAAAACCGATGGAGAATAAAGGTGCATTATTGATGTAGCTGAGTCTTAAATTTGTATTGGTTGAGTGCTAGACATTTAGCTACTTGACTAATTACTCTATAGATGTTATAAGTCACCTTAGCCTAGGAAAGTGCAATCTTGCAAATAGTGGGATAGGCAAACAGTTATAGAAAGTTCAAAATCAATTAGAGAAGTTATTAACAAAGACCTTTCCATAAACTTCTTCATAAACACTGATAGAAAAAGAAAATATAAAGGAAAAATGAAATAAGTTGCATAAGTTCAAATCAACTTTGTGGATAAATTGGATAATGCTAGCTTCTCCAAAAAGCTAATTTTAACTCGTGTAGAAGTTATTCATCCAACAAGTTCTAAGCACTTAATGATCCAGCCTGTTTTAATTACATATTTTATCTATATATAATAAATTTTTTCTATGTAACTTCAACAAAATGAAAATATCAATAGAGAGAACTAATATATTGAAAGACTATCTTTTGTTGTTCTTTCCCCCAAGGAATAGATTTTTGCACACATTAAGATTATAATTCGTTCTGGTCATATCTGATATTAATGACCAGAATGAGACTAAAAGAATGAGACTATCCCTAATATCAGACAATGCCACAATCCCTAAAACTCTGTTCTGTAAAAGAATGAGACTCAAAATGACCCTACATTACATTGTCTTGGACTAAATTTTTCCACCCTCACCTACTCGAATTTACCTTAGCTCAGAAACAAATTTGATTGCAATTGAACAGCTAAATGCATAAGCTCATGCAATTTTATGAGTCAGAACACAATTTTAACTATGAACTTCTACCTACCTAACTTTTTCATAATGTCTAACTTTCCATGTAATCTAAACCTAATTAAATTCTTGGACTGCATCAAATACCCTAAGTCAAACATAGGTTTCAATCAGTAATAGTATCACTGTTGGCTAGTACCGCAAATAAAAGCAAATTGACCAGCCAACCAAGGTCCCAAATCCTGATCTAACAACTTGCTTTTACTTTTTGGGTTTTACTCCTTTTATCTCCCCACTTGTCGAAAGTTTTCTGAAACAATAGCAATCAGTGTCTAACGAATTGATTTTTCTTTCCTTTTTCCCTAGATAAACAATACAATCATGTTATAAATCAAACAAAACTCTGAAGTTGGTAAATGATGATGCGTGCTCAAAATATCAATGTCAATAATTATTTCCACAGAAAATATGATCTGATAAAATTTACTACAAATAACTTCTTAAGGAATTAATATGATGATTTGATATAATCCACAAAGACAATCAAACACATCACCATAACATTAAAAAAGTAACTTAATTTGTTACCTTTAGTTGGTACTTCTTCAAAAATTCTTCAGTACAATCAGGACCCCACAACAAGCCAATGCCTCTTTCTTTATTTGGAGCAAGACCCAGATTTTTTGATGGATCAGACCACAAAACATCGCCAGGAATCAAATTTGGACCTTCCCAAGGAGGATCAAGAACTGATCGTCGAGCCTTAGACAATTCTTCCAAGGAACCAAGTGATAGAGTTTTGCTGTCATGATTGACATTAATCTTACGGTTCTTCTTTCCTTTAAACCTCTTTGACGGCATCACAGTTACACTGCGGAAAAGTCCTCCATGAGCCGTGTATACACACCCTGCTATAATAGAAGCCAAAGGAAGACCTTCAAAGCACCCCAAACATTTCCGGTACACATGCTTACCTTTATCACCATACTTTACCATTACTTCTTTCTCAAAACCATAAACTGAGGTACAGTATTTTGATTCATGATTCCCTCGTAGCAGATATATGTTATGTGGCATGAATACCTGACACAATAGTTATAGTGCCATAAATATCACAAAATTATACACAGGAATTACCCCATTCCTCAATGATCATAACGAAATAACCCTAGTTAAATCTTTCAACAGCAAGAGACTTATCTCATTAGATGAAGTTAGCTATATCAGTTCAACAAATTACAGTAAACAATCAAGACAGTCAACATAAAAAATACTAGCATCTATTTGTCTAAACTGTAAAACAAAATGTTAGGCATAATTTACATCAACTTAAACTCTGCACATTAATCATTTGAACTGTTATGGTTGATCCCACAAAATACAGATACACAAAAAGCTTTTGAACTGAGTCACGCCAGACTATTCAAGGAAAGCAGTAAAAACAGAAAGCACAAAATCCAAAAGTGAAACTTCAAATTCAGAGAATATTATTTAAAAATTTGAAAACTTCCAACCAATTCATTCACAGAGAATCACGGGTGATATTTCCACACATTTTGTGGAAAGATCTTTACATAGTCAACCAATGTGAAATCATCCTTGAAATCACTCTTAAGATCATTATTATAAAAGTCAACAAACTTACTTCACATACTTATGTGTAATTGAATGACGGCTTACAAAACCTTCACACTATTAGTGCATTTAAATCAAATTCAATAAAAATAAATAAATCTTCTACTTCAGCAAAATAAGATTGGAGTATCAAAATATTTTTGGTGAAAATATTCTCAGCCCAAGACCAAAGATTAATCTCTTAAAGTATTAAGAAACATCATCTATATCTACAAACTGAAAAACTAACTACAGTCATTTGATAATCTGAATTGATACAGTACATTAGCAGAATAAATTCCACCATGCACGAGGTGCTTTTAAACTACATAAATAAGGTGAAAACAAAAGCTTTCTTTTGCCAAAGAGATTTACCTTCCAAGCCAACAACAGCAAGAAGGTTTCGAGGCCCCAGGCTCCTCGATCCACGTAATCCCCGTTGAAGACAAAGATTCGATCTCGGGAGGGGAAGCCGGCATCTTGGAGAAGGAAGAGAAGATCATGGAGTTGTCCATGAACGTCGCCCACCACAACAACCGATGCGGCCGATGGAGAGCTATCGTTGGGACTAGGGCGAAAGGGGTCTATAGTGACACAATTGGGTTCCTTGTGAAGCATCTTGGAGGCCATGAGGATGAGCGAGTCGAAGACTTTGACGGGTAAAACCGAAGGTAACTCTGACGGAGGAAGATTCCGAGAACACCAATCGAAGCACAGCATCAGGTTCTCTACCCAATCCATGCTGAGATTTCCATCTTCCGGCCACCATATTGGTAAACGCAGTTCTGACGGCGGAGAGGGATGCGAAGGTTGCGGACTAGGCGGAGACTGTAATTGTGGGTGTGGCTGTGGCGTTTCCTCTAAGTTGGGGACGATGCCGTTTGTGGTTGCGGAATCAGGTGGTGCTGCTGCTCCTGCTGAATCAGCTTGCAGGGTCATGGTAGATGAACGGAGTTGCAGAGATTTTAAACCACGGCTTGGGTTATATATATATATACATCTTATTTTCGTACTAAAAACATTATTTTATAGATTTTTTAAAATTTATCATTTTACTCAATACTTTCCGATTTTATTTATGTTATCTATTACTTATTACATAGACTACTTATTAATCTAAATTGTTTCATTCTTCATTTATAAATATCAAAATAAGTATAAAGTATACAATAAATTGTCTTTTATATGTAAGCTTACGAGAATGTTGTTTGAAGAGTTACTTTCTCTTAAAAGAAAATGAAAGGAAATATAACATTCTTTGTCAATTATTATTGAAGAAAGTATTCGTGTTAGAAAATAAGTTTATTAAATTTTGCAATAATTCATTTGCTTAAATAACATAGTTAGTATTTGTATTTGTCCTAATAATTCCTTTTATTTATGTTTAATGTAAACATAGTCTTTATACTTTTTAAAAAGGTTCAACTTTATCTTTTTTATTAAATCAGTATTAATGTTATTTATTTTATTTTACTTCTAGATTCAACAATAAACTTATTATAATATGGGTAATGCATAGATATGTCAACTTATTATTATCTTTTAAAAAGCTTTAAAATGTTCAATTTTTTTTTAAATATAAAGATCAGTAAAAAATAAATAAAGAAAAATTATTGAATTATTATTTAAATATAAAAAAAATACTATTAAACCTAAAATTATTTTCATGCATTAGATCTTAAATTCAGATCTTTGTAGTTTAAAAAACTAAGTTTTCCAACATATTTACACAAATTAGTTCAGCAAAGATCAGACTAAAAAGAATTCAAACATTGAAAAAAATATATATATCATTAATGTTTCAAGGGTGTTGTAGATTATAAAAACTAGAGAAATGATTCCATCATACAAATTATATGTTATGTTGAGACTAACTTCCTTATACAATTTAGGATAGAAAAAATATATATAAAAAAAGTCATTTTTTTCATGAATTAAAACTATTTTTATATAAATCAAAAATAAAAATGCAAATAAATTATAAATTAATTAACTTCCACAAGTTTTATACATAAGCTAATCAATTTTTTTTTTTCATATTTTTCATTCTTATAATCATTTTTTGCAAAAGAGAGTCTATAATTAAACAAAATATTTAAATTGGTAAATGAAAAAATATTTATTTTTAATTTCCATTTTTTTTAAATTGAAGACGAGGAAAGAATACATTTAAAAAAATTCATTAAGCTCATATTGTAACATGCAATGTTGTTAAGAAAATTCCCACAGAACAGATTTTTCTTGAATTTTTTTTATTTTTCAATAGTTAAATCATTAATGAAACTTGATACTATTCAATATGATAAGTTATGTTTAAGAGGAAATCTCATGGCATGTTTCAGGGTAAAGTGGAGAATTTTCAAAAAATATTCCTTCATACTTTATTTCAAATCAGCTTAAGTAACTTTGAACGTTTTTAGTCAAAATATTTTTTCATTCACTATTATGGGTATCTTTCAAAGGTACTCCGATGTACCTGTCAAAGGTATTTCGATGCTCAAGTCAGTGATTAATCTAATCGGGGTCACAGGAAAATCTTAAATCGCAATAAATGCAATCACATATATTCTTACATTTAACCTTTCTATTTATAAGTTTCAAAATGAGCTAGTGATTAGTGAAATTCTAATCATGACCCATTACCCACTAAGTAGTTCTTATCGGTAATATTGATAGAAGCGATGTTTAAGAGTAGTTGTTGTTGGAGGTTGTTTGTTCGGTCGCTCATTCTTTCATGACCGTGTAGTCGGTTAATCAATAACGTTTATTTATATTGGTTGTCTGACACGTGGTGGTGTTGATCTCAGCCCATTTGGTTGGTCGCCCCTCCTTGGTGGTCCTATCCGGTTGGCCCCTCTAGGTGGTCGTATGGTCATACAGTACACAGGCTCCCAAGCCCTAGCCAACATTTGATGGCATTGGGATTTGATATTAGGATCGTCCGGAATTGCCTTATTACCTTGATTGGATTTTTATTTGTCCAACGAGATTTGAATTGGGGATCGTGGCAGGAAAACACGTGTCTCGACATCATGGCCCGTGCCTTGCGAAAGTGGCAGGGTCGTAGTATTGGGCCCGTTGATTCGTGGGCTTGATCAACGGTGGAGGAGCATTGTTGTTACGCCAAAGTTTTCTATAAGTAAAGGTGGGGTTATCTGTCATTTTCACCAATTCTTTCGTACATGTTCTGTCTACCGTCTGAATTTTTTTTTTCGTTCTAAGGTAATAATTATGACTACCGTTTAGCTTTTTTTGTTTGAGAAATCGTCGAAGAGGGGCGGTAGGGGGTTTATTGGCAATGGTGTTTGACCTTCGTCTCTAAGCTTCGTCTCTTTATCCTTCTTCGAGACAACCGAGCGAGAAAGCAACTCGATTGATCTTTCGACTAGTATATATAATAATCAGGTCATTTCTAATACTGCGACCGGTCTCCACTTTAAAAGAGTAAAGATAGACGACGAAAATAAGAGAGACTACCAGATGCAATTTCAAGTAGATAACTATATAGTACAATTGTATTGCTATATTTAATTATTATAATTTATGATCATTTATTTAATATTGGAATATGTTAACAACAACCATGTGGTGTTCACAAAGAAAATATCTTAGTTAAAATTTAGATGAACCAAACTTTATCCTATAATTTAAAATTTTAATGTAGGATACAAAGTAGTTAATTCGAGAAATATGTTATCCTTTTCGAACATATTTCTAATAAAAATTCAAAAGGAAAAAAATTTAAATTTAAATATGATGTTGTTGAGAGATGAACTAAAGTGAAACTTAACATTTTTGAATAATTCTTCAAAACGAGTATATTCATAATACTTTAATCCAATGGCATTCATATTGAAATTTATGAAAATAACATAATGATATATGTTTAAAAAGGATACCACCAAATTGTCATAAGTACTTGATAGATAGAAATATAAGTATTTGTTTCTACATATACTTATTATATAATTATGTAATCAACGAGAAAATAAATTACAAATTTTTAGAATTAGAAAATAAAGACAAAAAGACAATAATTCAATAAACTTAAATAAAAATATTGATAAAGAGAGATATGGATAATTCAAATGTGTAGAGATGTTGGAGGTTATTTCACTAACTTTCCTGACTAACATTTCCATCCTCATCCAACAATTTCAATTAATCAATTCATTCGATGATTCATGAATTTAATTTAACTTTAATCCCTTAATGGATAAATATGAGATTAATTAAAGAAGATACTAAATTATTTTAGTACAATATGTCAAGCAACAAACATTAAGGCTAAAGGCTTTAAAAATTGACTAATAGGTCTAACTTTCATCCTTAAGAATAAGGGATACTAATATTTTCACCTAGATCTTAGAAATCGTAATTTGGTTGATGAGTTCCCACAAGCATTGAGAAAATATATAAAAAAACAATAAACTAGATTAATCAATCTTGTTGAAAAAGAAAAAAAAATATATGTGAATTAGATAATTGCATTAACCTCTAACAATATGATGCTTAGTCATATGGCTTAACGCTTAAACAAATATTAAAAACAAACATTAAAAACTATGTAACATAATTATGTTATATGGAATATTTGTATTTAGGCAAAACTAAAAGAATGACGAATTGATTTACTTAATAAAAACTTGTGTCTATTAAAAATAATTTTGGTCACTGTTTATAATAGTAAGACCATTTTCCTCTACTTAATTAAAATAATTTTATTACGTGAAATAAGTAATTGAGTCTCTACTTATGCATAATTATACGTTACTGTGTTAATATTATTATCTATACATTTATATAAACATAAAGGATAAACTATGATATAACTTTTTTACAAAAACATGAAAAAACTGAAGACAATACAACCAAAGCTTTTATTTCCTGCACTTCCACAATTTATTCGCGCACCCCTCACATTTTTTTGAAAATAACCATTTTGCTCAATTAAAAAGTTCAGATTACATATTTTTGAAAACCTTTTGAAATAAGTTTTATAATTTTCAGAACAAAATTTTCGAAATGAAATTTCTGAAACAAAATTTTCAAAATGTAATTTTTGGAACGAATTTTGAGAACATACGAGATGTGTTTTGAAATCATATTTTGAAACATAACTAATACAATGCCTTTTGGAATGCACTTTCCTAAACCCATACATAAAATATGTCATGAAATTATTTTTCTAAATTACATGAAATACATTTTAGAAAAAATATTTTGAAATAACCTTTTTTTTTTGCATTTTGTCTCTTCTTCCTACGTAACAATTTCCCTCTATTTTTCTTCCCCGTGTGGCAGGGCGGTGATGGTGTGGTATGGTGTACTATGATAAGGAGTATTTGAGTCTTTCCTATTGTGGGGATGCATTTAGTAATTGTGGATTGCATTAAATAATAAAATGATAGATAGTTGAGTCTTTTGGGCCTGATTTCATGACCCAATCCAGTGGTTAATAGCTAGTTGAACACTAATTAGTCAAGGGTGTTGCTTCTTGCATCCTTCATTATAAATAAAATGATAAGATGCAGGAAAAAAAATATAGGGTGCAAGAAGTAATTTCCTCACGCTAAACAATTTCATAAAACCATTTCACTCAATCAAGGTACACAAAACTCACTTTAGCCTCGAATAGTATAAAAAGAAGCTAATAATAATATCCATACCCTGCACTTCATAAATACAATAATGTTAGTAATGTAAAGTACATATTAAGTTATCACCACTTAGACAAAACTAATAGTAACTTCAGCATTGAGATGCTTTTAGTTTGTACTTGGGAAATGAAGTTTAGTTATTTTCTTTTGCAACAAAACAAAACATATTATGATAAATAAGTTATCCAAATCCGTATATACAATTTTATACATATACTATTGTTATGTATTTAAACTCTTTCTCATATTCAATCATATATATCATCTATTTTAATTCATACATATTTCAAAAACATATTTTCCATTATTATTGAAAAAAAACAAAAACAAACAGTATGCATAATACATGTGCCTTTTCTTGATTACTTTGTTACAATAATTATTATTTTTATTTCAATTAAAATAACACATTTATTATATATATATATATATATATATATATATATATATAAATCACATTTTGTGCTAAATAGTTATTATTGTGAAAAAGGAAGTATATTATAATATATTAAGTGTTATATAAAGGTATTTATATTGTATCATTCACTTTATTTTGTATTATCATTTAATTAATTTAACCACCTTTACAACGTAGGTAGTGTAATAATAAAATTCATTAGTGCAGAAAAGGCCTTTAACGTCACCCTTTAGACGTTCGATCCTAAAAAATGATTGATGATATTTTTTGTAAATAAAACAACCATATAGACGTCTGTTCTGGAGGGAACAAACGTCTAAAGACATATAGACGTCTGATGTGGGGGAATAAACTTCTATATACTCATTTTTGAAATCTAAAAATTCACTTTTTAAATTCATTTAGACGTTTGATCCTATCAATCTGACTTCTAAAGTCCTTTAACAAAAACTTAATGGAAAAAATATATTGAATAGTAGAAATAAAAAAAGTGAAGATATCAAATCCCATTGAATAAGGGAATTAGTTATTCTTAGACATTCTAAGCACTAGAAAAGGGACAGATGATGAAAATAATGGTGATGATGAGTGATTCTAGTCTCCAGAATGTGCCTCTGTTGTCTCTCCCTTAAGGTTAGTTCCCTATTCTCCAAAAGATTCTTTTTCTAATTTGTGGCACATTCTATTTAATGATGTTTACAATGCGTAGGTCGTTGAGCAAGTTGGAGTCGTTGGGTGACATGATCCTTCCCATTGAGCGAATTGGGCTGCCTCACTCGACGAATTGGCCCAAATTGACTTGGCTTGAAAATTTGTATTTGAATGCATTGTAACTAGTAATCCTTGATATATTCTTCAATCTTTTGTGATTTTCACTTATCTACACAATATTTCACAAATAAAATTCAAATACTTATCTTTTCCAAAAAAACTAATAAATCATTAATTATTTAAGAAATAATAATAAAAGATAAAAATAAACATAATAAAAATAATGATAAAGAAAATTATCATGATATATGATATTTTTGAAATTTGTTGGATTATACAACAAGTCTACTTATTTAAGAGTTTATCTGACACTTTAGGAATACAAGAGAGGATGGTCGCTGTAAGACCCGTAATTTTTATGGTGGGGGAACATAGTGGGGCATGGTGGTCACCCACCTTTGACTATCAGAATGCAATTTTTGTTGGTGCATTATTATTGGAAGGGGAAAGAGGGGGAGGCTCTCATTTGGGCGTCAGGGGAGATGCATCTCACCCGTGAGCACCTCTTGGACGTGAGAGAAGAAATAATGTTGAGAGCCCTCCATTTTGTTGCTCCTGGACCGTGAAGGTGGCTTCTCCTTTTGCTGGACCAGCTACATCTTTAAGCTCTCAAGTTTGCTAGCATAGAAGAGAGCCATGTGAGAGAGCAGCCAGAGGAAGGGCACCCTTCCTTCCATTTCCAGCCGTCCAACGAGCACCCATGGGAACTGTACCAACTTCAGAAGGGCTGAGAGGCGGATCTGGGTGGGCATCTAGTGAGAGTGGAGTCCTTACAGCAAGATCTGGGAGAGGAAATGAAGAATTGTGGAGGTTGCAAGGAGATCTTGATCTGCACGTCTGGGAGGAGTTAGATCCCAAAATTTACATGGAAGTCTACAAGAGGTAAGGGGAGCTTGATTTATTTCCTTGATTTTTGAGATATTTGGTGTTTGCTGCAAATCTGGGTAAAATCTGGGAAGAAGGGATGAATTTTGGGGTTTCTGGAAACTCACGCGATTCTGCAGAATTTCTGCAGAATGCGTGTTCGTCCAATTTTGGGGAATCAAAATTGGATGTTCGTCCCAACAGTGCTCGACCAAATAGTGGTCGGCCAAATTCAGAACGTTCGTCCAATTCTGGTGAAATTGGACGTTCGTCCAAAATACTAAGTGGTCGTGCGTTCGGTTTTGAACGAACGTCCGTGTTCGTCCGTCAAGTCAGTAATATGAGACGCTCGTCCAAATCGTACAGTGAATTAATGAGCGTTCCACCTTAACTTGATCTTTAACATACGAACGTCCATAGGTTGTAAGGAGCGTTCGGTCGTACTATGATTAACGAACGTTCGTTCTTTGAGGATGTTTGATCTTTAAGCGCTCGTCCAAGCAGTGATGAATTCAGTATGACGTCCAATGGTTGAGCGTTCGTCCAAACAATAGTCAATTAGATATGACGTTCGGTTTTGGCGTTCGCCTTTTGGGTATAACAAGCGTCCGGTTTTGGAGTATAAGTGAGCGTTCGGTTTTGGAGTATAAGTGAGCGTTCGGTTTTAAGTGTTCGGTGTGGATCTTGGACGTTCGTCCTCGGTTTTAGTAGCGTTCGTCCTTGTCTTTGTGAGCGTTCGTCCTTGGCTCTGGCAGCGTTCGGCTTTGGTTTTTGGGGAGCGTTCGTCCTTGATTTGTCAACGTTCGTCCTTGGTTTGTGAGTGTTCGTCCTTGGTCTGTGAGCGTTCGTCCTTGGAGCTCGATTTGGTTTGGTGTTTATCGGCAGCGTTCGGCCTTTTATGAGGATTGATTTCAGAACGTTCGTTCAAACAGTATCAGAGTTGGAAATAACGTTCGGCAATGCATGAATCCGTGGGAGTATTTTGAATCAATTATTGAGAATTGTGGGTTATTTCCTTGATCCAATATTGGATTAGTTATACATATTATTGAGGATATGTATGACTTCGTGATTGAGCACGTTTATTCTATTGGTTTAGTTATACATATTATTGAGAATATGTATGACTTCGTGATTGAGCACGTTTATTCTAGTTATACATATTATTGAGAATATGTATGACTTCGTGATTGAGCACGTTTATTCTGTTGGAGGTGGTACATACACTATGTTATTTACTTGTAACTTCGTCGGTCTTTTTAGCATTTTTGCTAGTCTCACGCGTGAGACGGAGATTCGAGTGTCACCTTCTTCTGCGTGAGGAGGTGAATGTCTCGCCCACTGACTTCGGCTCGTGTTGAGTATAGTGCATCGTTACGCGTAGTATCGATGTTTTTACTCGTTAGTCCTTGAGGAGTCGGGGAGATAGGTCTGAAGTCGCGATGGATGACGGCTCGGGTCGCCTGTTATTGAGAGCAGGTTATGACGACGAATTACAAGTAAACGACATCAGTTTATGAAAGACTAGTATGCAGTGTCATGTGAGTCGATTTATCATGGGGATTGTTATAGTATATGTAGTGGGTTTATAATATGATAATTCTGGTTATTCATCTTGCATGTTGTGGCTGTGGTTTCTAACCGTGATGGTCGTACAGATACGGGAGAGATGGTAGTGCAGATAAAGTTGGATCTGGAATACTTCGAGAGAGAGAGACGGGAAGTAAAACTTGTTGGGTCTATAGGTAGTAACGAGCATTCTTACTAGTGACGTTCGATCTTGGTGTTATTTATTTTCAGGTAGCAAGCGTTATTAGATAACAATTGATCTTGATGATAGTGGATCTGAGGTAGTTAGAGCCCGATCTTGATTTGGTAACCTGAGGTTTAGTTTGATTACGTTCGGTCAGTACTGAGGAGTTCAGCAGAGTATTCTAGGCGTTTAAAACCAGACTCAAGTGTTCTTTATTATACTGTTCTGTCTTGTAGTGATGGTTCTTAGGAAATGATCTTTATTGGTGATGTTGCTGAGGTTGTAATCATTTACGGTGAGTGACTGGCCTTGATATTCGTTGAGGTAGCGATCGATTAATAAGTAGTGATCAGTCGTGAGGATGCATGATTCAGGAAGTGATCATTCTCAGGTAGTGTTCGAGGCGAATGATGCTTGTTTCAGATAGGATTGTTAACAATTAGTGGTTGTACATAGGGAACATCCGATCTCGATGAGGTTACCCTCAGATAGTGTTAAATCCAGTAAAGTGATCAATTAAGTGTTCGTCCGAATGGTACTTAATCTGTGGTGTGCGAGATTTGATCTTTGAGCAATCGTTCGAATAATGTTCGAAATAATAGTAATTGTTCTAGTAGAGTACATTGTCTTAACGTGAAGTCTAAGTACTTGATCTTAATTAGCATTTGATCTTTTGGTATTCGACCTAATGGTAATCGGTATAATAGCGTTGATGTTCAGTTTCGAGCTTAAGTGATCAATCTTAATGTTCGTGTAAACAGTATCCGATGTAAAATAAGTTCGTTGTTTTATCGTTGATTCAGTAATGATATGATATCTGGGTATGTATTGAGGTTGAGGGTACTGTAGTAGGATGTCTTGATCTGTGGTTGATTGTGGACATATTGATGGGACTAAGAATGAAATTACAAGTGGGGCACCTTCCGTTGATTTGTTCATCAACGTATCATCCGGAAGAGAGTTTATTGTGTACTGGGTTGATTATTAGGTACTATGGAATGAGTGTCCAACAGGAATTGTGGTACGATGGCTTGAGGATGTCTGACTTAATTATTATATGATATTTGTATTGGAATAACTATGCACGTTTTATAAATGATGTGTTTCAGGTTAGCTCACCCTTACTTTGCTTGTTTGTGCATGTGAATGCGATGATCGTATAATGTGTGATGTTATACGGGAGCAGTTGAAGGATTGTCACGTGATCCTGTGCAATTGGAGGAAGAGATGGAAGATCTTATTAGAAGGACTCAAGGTTATCTTTGCAGTTGCGTCTGAGCTTAAAACTGATGTATAGATTTTAGTTGATGTTCGGGATGTTATGTAATTTTTTTCAACATTTAAGTTTTGAATTTAATATTTTTTTTAGGGTGAATTTTTGGGATGTTACAGTCGCTAAATCAAGGAGAGGGTGTGTGAGAGAGAAAATATATTAATCTCTTTTCTCTTAAGCTAGTTTTGCTTAAACTCTTAATTTATCTATTGAAAGGAACAAGGTCACTCGAATGAAATAAATTCACTCGAATGAGATAAATTGACTGAAACAATAGACATATTATGATATGTTTAATTAATGAGATGCATGTGTAATTTATTATGTGTGTGCTTATACATGATAATTATGAGATGGATAATGTTATATTTATTAAGACATATTATGTGTGGATTGAATGATATTATGGTCTAATGTGACCTGTATATGTTGGTACCTAGTATAGTAAAACTCTTCTATGAGTATGTAATGTGATAAGGGATGTTTGAAATGTTATTGTAATATCAAAACAAAAAATCACTATATAAAAGAGATATATGGTTATTATCGATTATCTAAAAGATTAAGATAAAAGATAATAAGAAACTAAATGAGGTTTATACACCATGTTTGTTGTAAAGTTACATTCAATTTCATATATTATCTGGTTAAAAAAAAATTTAAACAAAAATCATGTACTAAACTAATTCGAACTCAATATTAAGCATTGAGAAAAGGCTTAACACACTTTAAAGTTGTAAGTGTTAAATTTTAAAAGATAAATTTGATATAAAAATGGATGAAATAAGATTAAGATAGATCATAAATATTATGTGAAAGGAAAAAAAAAATATGAGACATAATAGTTATATTCATTACTAATAATTTACATACCATGCAAGAATTTAATTGAAAATTTGAAAATACTTCCACAAAAGGACACTAAATAAAAAAGTTTATAAACCAAATTGAAAATAGCACTGGGATAACGTATTATAATGTCATGGTTTCTTTTAAGAAAATAAACTTTTAGTTAAGAATGTCACATGTTACAACTTCAGCTACCACATGGACACCGAGAAGCCATATACCACAGAAATATATATTTTAATTTTAACAAACTTCTTTTAATAGAAAAAAGAAAAAACAAAGTAACTTCTTTTACCCTAAGAAACTTTTTAGTAATTTTGTTACTTTTATGAACTAAAAAGATATATTATCAGAAAAAAAAATCAAATAGATGTGATTGGAGCAGACAATTCCAGTGCTGAGTGTGCTGTGGTAGAGATTATTAAACCTAAAGTTATTGAGGTTGGTAGGAGGGAGATAATTAAAGAGATAAATTTTGAATGAGAACTGTGGGACACTGCTATCCCTTCAGAATGATTAGTGCATCTTTTGTCAGGACACTGTAGTGAGTGATTAAAGCTATCAAACATCTGAGTGAAGTTCGTTATTAAGTAAGTTTTCCATGGAATACAGAGAAAGCCTTGGAAGTTCACGAATCCCTAGTGAGAAAAAGCTACCAAGTAGCCACCCTATAATCATAAAAACCCAACAAACAAGTCAAACTTTGCTACACTGACAAAGCTAAAACTGTCACAATTAAAAATAGAAAAAGTTCACAGTAACTCAGTTTTGGATTTTCACTAGTTCATCAACAACCACTGCTATCCTCTTTAGTCACCAACTTTGAAAAAGAATTGGTGACATTTTCTCCTTTCTTGCTCCCCTTGTCCCCTCTGGTCCTACCACACCAATCAATGATTCAACACCGTGATGTTCATCGTCCCCTTCTATATCTGAATACATACAAATTATCTCTAGTTTAGTCACGGTCATATATGCCACCCATTATTCACTCACACCCCAAAAAACCTTTGTCTTTGCAGCACAAGTTCCATAACAGTCCAAAGCTATCTCATTTGCTTCTTGTCTTCACACCACACCCATCATTACCTCACCATTTTCATAAAGGCACCCTTCAACCTTATATACTTGTATTTATCGTATGTGTCTGTTGTAGCTGCTTTCCAACAATAAAAACATGGGTCACATGAGCTACAACAGAGTTAGCAGTGGCAGGAAGGTATCCAGGTGTAGAGGATTTAGATTGAACCCCAGAAAGCTTTACGTTCTCAGACTACGCAAAAGGTTCAACTTCTTTCTCAGGCTCTTTGATAGTTGCAAACTGTCTTACGGTGAGGTTATTCAGCTGCTGAAGAAAGTGGTTTGCAGAAAAGGTTGCTTCAAAAGAAACAACAGTAGCACATGTTTGGTAAGGCAGGAAAAACTCAATGACTGTGGGATGGGATCTTGTGGTAGGTCCAATTCTTTCTATGCAGAAGCCATTGCAGATTGCTTGGAGTTCATCAAACGAACATCTATTTCATCTATGGACCAAAGTCAAGACCCTATGAACCATGTTCAAGATAGAAAGTAGAAACTCATCACTGCTTTTTTGGTAGACAGAATATATATCTATATTATATATCTTTATATTAGTTAGTTCATCTGTGGAATTATCAGCTTTGCTTCCTGATTTGTTGGTGTTTATTAAGATTTTTATGCATTCCTTTGTTTGTTTATTTTTTTTTTCTTTTGCATCTCTGTAGGATTGCATGAAAAATAGAGCCATTGCACTCCCTGTGAATATTTCATCTCTAGTTTTGCATCCGAAATGGATTATTCTCTGTACAAATGTTTGAGAAATGTCAGAAAGTTTAATGTGTAGTTTAATTTGGAAACCTTGTTGAATGCAAGCGTGTTGAATTTTCTTCTTTGTGGTGGCAAATTGCAGGGAAGATTCCTGAGTTTGGATTACTACCTAACACGACATTAATTTTTTGACTAATTAAGCATAAAGTAATTAAAGGGAAAGTGTTGTTGACGTTGGAGAGGGGAATAATCATATCTTTGAATTTATAAATTGTTTCATTGTTATTATTCTACGTATACGGTTGGAAGTCCACGTTACCAAATTATAATATAAGTGGCTGGTTTTGTGAAGTTAATCTTACTTGACCGTTTAGAAAAAAAGAAAACATTTTTCATGAATGTTGTATATGATTTCAACCATACAGAAAAAAATAATTAGTTCTTTAATCTAATTTTCTCATTGAATAGTTTATGATACAAATCCAATATAATTTAATAATCAGTGAACTATCAATTAAACATTTTAATTTTAACACATTTTACAGTTTTTGTAAAAAGAACGTATATTTTTCGATATAAATAAATATTGGAAATATATTATGTACTGTCTAGTTTTTGTTTCCCCCACACCGGTAAGTCTGGTTTTCATATTTTAATATTGAATATCATTACATAAATGTATAAGAAAATACAAAACTTAAAAACAATACATCCCTCTATGCTGTGTTGGCGCTGGGGACATGACATGATGTCACAGTATATCACGACACAGGAAAAATATAATGGATCGCTAAAACTAGGTTAGCATTAGATATAAGTTGATTTATTCTTTTAAAAATCATCTAAATCTTACGAAACTTACCTACACTTCAATATTAACCTTGATTAAGGGGATTTTAATTTTCTTAATTTCTTATCTCAGATCCCAAAACGATTAATTGCAGTAAGAAAACTTAGAGTTCGGACTAAAAGGTAGATTTTATAAGCATAATAAAGAATATCTTATTTACTTTTTTGAAGGTCTTTTCATTTACAGTTAAACTTTTAAATTTCTTACTGTGAAAATAAATTATATTACGTGTTTATTTCTTTAAAATTTACTTGTTCATTAAAGTGATTTTTAAAAGTCTAATTCACCTTGTATCCTATAAATTTGAAATGACTGTCATATTTGCCTCAAAATGGAAGACTACAAATCTAATTATCTTGCATTTTTAATAACCAAATGGGAGATAAGTTGTATTACTGAGGGAGTTTCACTCTGAAAGACCGCATGTGATTTATATATTATAATTTCATATTATTTTTAGTAGATTTGAAATTTTTAACACACTTCTCAACATATCTGGGAAATATAATAAGTTTAAGGTCTAAGTATTTATTTAATTTTTATTTTTGACCTAAAATATTAAATTAGTTTTTTCAATTTTTGTGTGTGTTAATTTGTTCCTTATTTATGAAAAAAAAATGATACAATTTGATCTTTATGTTAGTGTTGTATAAACGATATTAAAACCATCAATTTGTGATTTTTTCTTTGGATTTTTATTTTATTTTATTTTTTGAAATTTTTTTCTCACATGTCACTTCAAAGTTATGTCAGGTGACCCTATTAATGTGAGTGTCACTAACAATGTAATGTCACGTGATAAAATATCAATTTTGTGTCTATATTTGTTTTTTTATTTAATTTTGGTTAAAATGGAGTAATATTATTTCTCATCAAGTTAGAACAAAAATTATTTTTTGTATATTATGTTGGTTTTTTTTAAAATTAACATTTTTATTAAATATTTCTGAAAACATTTTTAAACTAACTTTAAAATTTATACAAGTGAAACTAGGAGATAATTTTTGAAAAGGACAAAAATTATAAAAAGAATAACATCGTTTATATCGTATTAATGAAAATAATCAAATTATATATTTTTTTCACAAATCAAAACCTAATTGACACGAAAAAAAATTAGAAGACCAACCTCACTAGTTAATAAAGGGATAAGACAACAATTATTTTTGACAATTGACAACGATTTCTAAACAAAGATATATTAAAATGAGATAAAAGATGAAGATTATTAGCATAAGTTATGAACCGAAACAAAAATATTTACATTCTTTTGGTTAAAAAAAATAAAAATGCTAAACCACAAAAAAAATTGAGCTTTTAACAAAAGTTATAAGCCCAACTGATACCATAAACTTTATCAGATTTTAAATAATTAATTACTTTAAAGATTTATTACAAAGATTCTGGTAAATTAAACATAAGTTGAAATGTTTATACCTTTATATAAAAAGATTTTAAGTATCTATAGCAATAAATGGTGCTAGGACAAATACAATGATGAAATGAATAATTAAATCTAACTTGAAATATTTATACCTTTATATAAATGATTTATTTTTTGGTATCACATTTGTTATGCAATTTTATTCTATAAAAGAATCAAATTAAAGAGTAATCACTTTATCAATTTTATCCTTTAAGTAACTATTTTTTTTTAATTTAACTATTTTTCCAATTTTACTATTTTTTAAAATTTAACCATTTTTAATTATAAAATTACCTACAAAATAAATAAAAGATATTTACAATAAATTTATAAAAATTATTCATATTTATAATAAACTTATAAATATTATTTTTTATTATCATAAAAAAAATAATCCACATGCACATGAGTTAAGTATGTGTTTTAACTAGTCAATTATAATATATTCTAATATCATATTAAAATAGAAAAAAATAAGTTTAGCTCAATTTTAGTAAACTAGGTTAATAAGGTAAAATTTACTTTTATTTACTATAATTTAATACAATATTTAGTTAATGTGAGATCTTTCATTATTACATTTATAAAAAAAATCCATTAATTTCTAAATTAGATTAATAAAGTAAAATTTGTTGTTCTTTATTTAGTACAACTTAATCTAATTTTTAATGAATATGAAATTTCCCACACATATTATTAAGTTTAAAAGAAAATCCCTTATTTTTGTAGATTTAACTTAGGCGTGGGTGAGAACAGGAGGGGGTTGCGACGAGGCAGGTGGGTTTAATGTTAGTTCCTCCACCAGAAAACAAGGGTGGCCAACTGGTTTGTGAGGAGGGAACATGTGTCAGGCTTCACCTATTTATACGACCCACATCATATGTCAGCTTCAAAACAATGGTTTTAAACCTCTGTAATTACAAAACATGGACAAAAATTAATAAAGTCTGATTTTAAGCACTGATTTTGATATGCAATCCCAATCTCCCGTGTTAATAGTACACAACGTTGAAACGTAATACTAGTGTATATAAATGCACACTTATTTTGATGATGCTATCTTGACTATATTTAACAATCATATTTTCACCTATTTAGAATTGTATCTCTTTGTTGTATTAACTATTTATTCAAATAAAAAATAATTGTTTATTTGTATGCATTCATGTTTGGTGGATGAGCTACGGAACAGAGAGTGCTGAGTTGAGCCGTAATAAAACAAGGTGGTGCAAATAGAATTTGTAATGGATACAATGAGTAATAGTTGTTCAGAACAAAATATTCTGTGGCCCAATTGAGCTTGTGTAGAATGAAAACCATGGAAGCAATGCTTCGTTTGAACAAAGTTGAAAGCTGTGTTATGCTTAACTTTTGTGGATCGTGGACATTTGGAATAACGGAATAGCTTACCGACCCAACTAGAAAAAAAGAACAAGTAAGGCTTTCCATACGTGAAATGCCAAACAAAGCACAACCAAACCAACACACGTTCTTTTCGTTATCGTTACAGATTTTCTAAAGCAACGTAGCTTGTTACCCTTTCTGAGCTCTTGCATTTGTTTGAGTTGCCACATTGTTCAAATTTCGAAACGTATCTGTATACAGGAATGACCTTTCTACACTGAGGAAAAGAGAAAAACGCGATTCGCGAAAATCAATCAAGGACAGTAATGGGAATTTTCCCAAACACGTTCTTCACCAAAGCCCGCAACATCATAGGCTTTGGGCTCGCTTCCACCGCTGCCGCAGCCACAATCGCGGCCTCCAATTCCAACGTCTCTTCTTCTTCTTCTTCTTCTTCGTCCTCTTCTACTTTTACTTCATCTTCTTCTTCTGCTTCTTCTTCTCCTTCATCCACCGCCTCTTCCGCCTCTTCGTCCATTGCCGGCGATACTTCTTCCTCCTCCGATTGCGAAATCGTCCCCCGGAAAATACTGAAAACGAAGCTTTGCATCATCGGAAGCGGGCCGGCGGCGCACACAGCCGCCATTTACGCTGCTCGAGCGGAGCTGAAGCCGGTCCTCTTCGAAGGATGGATGGCGAACGGCGTCGCTCCTGGCGGCCAGCTAACCACCACCACCGACGTTGAGAACTTTCCGGGATTTCCGGCTGGCATCCTCGGCGCCGAGCTCATGGACCGCTGTCGCGAGCAGTCGCAGCGCTTCGGCGCCGAGATCGTCACGGAGACCGTGACGACAGTGGACTTCTCCGAACGGCCGCTTAGGGTTTTCACCGACTCCACCACCGTGGAAGCTGAATCCGTCATCATCGCCACAGGCGCAGTTGCTAAGCGGCTGAATTTCGATGGCGCGGGTGACGGACCCGACGGGTTCTGGAACCGTGGGATATCGGCGTGCGCCGTGTGTGACGGTGCCGCGCCGATATTCCGGGCCAGACCTCTGGCGGTTATCGGTGGCGGAGATTCTGCTATGGAGGAAGCTAGCTTCCTCACCAAGTTTGGTTCCAAGGTGTATGTAATTCATAGAAGGGACAAGTTTAAGGCTTCTAAGATCATGCAGGGGAAGCTGATGAATAATCCCAAAGTTGAGGTGTTATGGAATTCAATAGTGGTTGGGGCTTATGGGGATAATAAGGGTAGGGTTCTTGGTGGGGTTAAGGTGAAGAACGTGGTGACTGGGGTTGTGTCTGATTTGAAAGTTTCTGGTTTGTTCTTTGCAATTGGGCATGAGCCTGCCACGAAATTCTTGGATGGTCAACTTGAATTAGACTCTGATGGGTACATTGTGACCAAACCTGGCACCACAAAGACTAGTGTTGATGGGGTTTTTGCTGCTGGTGATGTGCAGGATAAAAAGTATAGGCAAGCTATTACTGCAGCTGGAACAGGTAATTCTTGTGTATTTTCAAATATATTAGATTGTTTTGTTCTGTGATAGATATGGATTATATGTGTTGTCAGATTCCTTGTTGTGAAACTGGCTTTTTTGAATTTGGTGGCCATGTTCTCTATCAGTTCCATTAAACATCCTTTTCAAGCAAATTAGAGTATGAACAGGTTATGTTATTATTAGGGTTATATTTTCCTTGGTTTTGAAACTCTCATGGATTTCACGTTTTCTCCATGTTCTCAACATTTTCTAATTTTATTTGGAAATGGCATTTGGTAGAATCACCACATTTTGAATATATATCGACATACTTTCTGATTATTCAGTGTTCCCAGCTTCTTGTAATCCTCGTTTTCCCACCTTTTGTAATTTATTAGAGAGATCCAATAGAGAGGCCTGACAATTTAGGTGTTGTTATATTCTTTAGTATGCTCACCTTCACTTCAGTTATATAGACTATATGATAATAGTAGTATTTCTATCAACAATGTTCTGCTAGAACTTTAAGTCATATTGATTGTAAATAAATTCTTCAGTTTTATTTTCTTCCATTTCTGAATTGGGAGTTAGTACTTGATGTAAGACAGAATACAGAATTAAAACAAGTTACAGAAAGAGTACGCTTACTATTTGGACAAAGCAACTGAAGCTTAAATTTGAGTAGTCGTTGACTTATATTTGGTTCTGAACTCAGTTTGGGATTAGTCATTGATCTATTCTGATAGAAAAAAACTGAAGGGGACGTATTTCACCTTTATATTTGATTTTTCTGAACTAGAAGTGTCTAAAAGTGATTGCACTGTTTATGGTTTTGACTGTTTGTTGGTCATAGAACGTAAAAAGTGTCACAATTACAGTATGCGCATAACAGAATCAGAATCAGATATAATCCAGCAAAAGTTATACTATGCGAAAGGATAACGGAAATGTTATTATTGATGCAGGGTGTATGGCAGCGTTGGATGCAGAACATTTCTTGCAAGAGATAGGTTTGCAGGATGGTAGGAGAGTTTAACGTTGTAGCTGGAGTTCAGAAAGTGAAGGCTTTTCTTTCTCCTGATAAGTTAACATCTTTATCTGTACGTATGATACTCATCAATTGATTGCAGAGACAAACAGACTAACATGATTTTCTAAGCTATTGTGTCTCTGTTGTGACTCCATGACAAATATAATAAAATTTAAGCGTGTAATGCAAGTTTTATTTGTTAAGATAAGATCGTTTAAATAAATTCTATTTTGAAGTTTAACATAATGTTTAAACAAAATAATGTTAAAAAGTTTTGAAACATCTAGGATAAGAAGCATTAGACACTACAACTTAACTATACTAAATGTTAGAAGAAACTTTAACCGAGCGCTAGAGAGCACATAACACAAGGTTAAACCATCCAAGATAGTTGCTAAACGGTTTAGAACAATGTAAGTTACTCAAACAGAGAGCTTCTAAACAATAGTACACGTGTTATGCGTAAATGTTTTAGATCGTCTAATGGTGTTATGCATAAATGTTTTAGATCGTCTAATGTTTTAAAACATGTATGTTATAGTGTTTCTTTCGCGGTTGTGTTGTTTGTGTTTCCTTCTTTTGTGTAGATCTCTACTTTCATTAAATTCTTTTTTGTTTATTTATGATCCCAGTGGGTTAGCTGTGAATCAGGAGTGAGTGATTAAATTTATTGTAATTATTTATGATTAGTGGAATTTCATAGAGATATTTAAGGAAGAGCTAAACTGAATTCAGTTTGGAAGGAATATGTATAAAAACTAGTGTGCTTTATTGTTTTAACTTTTTAAAGGTTTTATAAACTCAAGTATTTAACTATTGATTCCGTCTAATCCGCAAAGGAAATTAAACACGGTTTTACAAAAAATTTTAAAATATATTCAAATCCTTCTTTTCTAGAGTTTTCATGTGTTACTCTTTGTTTTTAACAAAATGAATTGGAATATCAAATTTCTATCGTATTTTTTTTTGGTGAGAGAAGAGAAATAAATTTTATGATACTTTTTCGTTAAATTGCCATGGAATAAAAGAAAAATTATTACCGAATAAATATATATAATAATAAGGAAAAAGTATTGAAATACCATTTATTTGTTGAATAGGAAGATGAAAAAAAAAAGTGTGGGATTCACTAAAAATGGTATATATTTTGCCTGGAATTGGCATATAGAGTAGACTAGAAGTGATCTCTTGGTTCTTCAGTAATTTTAATTTCTTTAGAATTTACTTTTTATTTTATTTTCATTAACTAAAAGAGATTATCTTTTTTTGTTTCTTATTTCCATCAATAAAACAAAATGTTTTTAGTCTCTAAAATTTATGAGTAATTTTATTTTTGGTCTTTAAACAAAGATTTTACAGGTCTTATATTAATAAAAACCACTATGAATATTCATAAATTTCAAAATTGCATAAATAAAAAATGGAAAAAAGAAAGTTTATATGCATAAAATCCTTTTAGAGTTGATTTTCAACACCGTTCTAACCCCAGGATGAAAAGAATACTCTTCAGTAGTTAAAAAACCGAGGTTTACGTTACTCGACCTAATTATAATAAGTAATTAATTTAAATTGTTTCGATTTGTGGAAGTGGAGATCAAGTCTTCTCCTTTCATCAGTGTTTAAATTCACGGTTAAAGTTTTTCTTTCATTTCACACTTATTACGTTCGTTTGAATTACTTGCCAGAAGGCATTTCTATTACTAAAGTTCACAAGGGTTCGATTATGCTAGCAATAAATATACAACTATCACATTATCACAAATATATATTTATAGATTTTGAAATATGTTAATCTAATTACAAATTAATTAATAATAATTTGATTTAGATTTAATATAATCATCGTTAATTCCAATTTAGTCCGACCAGTCGATCATGTGATTAGTTCCTTTAGATTTATAGACTCAAATCATCTATTTCTTAAATTGATCCAACGGTTATATTATACGTAAATAAGAAATTAACATAAATAAAGAAACTAAAATGCAGTTTGATACTCTTGTTTTCTAATCCAAGAGTATGAAAAAGCGTAAAACTCAATTTAAAACAGCTAATTTCCTCTTTATCTCTCAAATAACCTGATTAAATTTTGAAATAAAAAATGAGTGAGCTTCGTGTTTAAGTGAGTTGTATTTGTAATAATCACTCACTTTTACTCTTTTCAACTTAAACACTTTTACAATTAAGAAATTTATTTATACCATCATTTCACAAAATAGTTTTTTAACAGGAGAAAATAAAAATAAAATTAACAAAATTAACTTTTTTTAAAATGATAAAAAAAACAATTAAAATTTAACAATAATACATAAAAATTAGAAGAAAAATATGAGACTTAATTAAATTTCAAGTGTCTCATAAATTTTGTTATTTCCATGTGATTTTATATCAATATTTTTGAATTGTTGAATTTTCAAATTTTTATGTTTTTCTATTAGATATCCGATGTTAATTTCCTTGAGAATATATGATTAATATAAAATATATTATGGATAATATAAAGTGATAATTGATTTTTATTATTTTAATTGAAAATTTATTAACTACGGTGATCACCCTGCTTCTTGATAACTTTCATGTGATTGATTACCTGTAACAATCAAAGGATATGTTCCTTGATAATCAAAAGATACGTTCCTTGTCACTTAATGAAAAAAAATTAAATGATTAGGATTCAATATTAAAAACATAAAAAATTTGACTATTTTATAGATAAAAATCAATTAATAAAAATTTAATTGAAAATATTTAAATCAATGAATTGTGGGATCGTGAGTCTATTATTTAATAAAAAACTCAAACATGTTGCAGGATGCATCAATTATTTAAATTAAAATACTATATCTTAAATATAAAAAATTACACTCTGATTATTAAATATCCATCTAAGGGATCTGAAACCTAATATAAAGTAAAATGGGTTTTTCATTCATGTTCCGTTTCAGAAGAAAAATAGGTTGTAAAATGGGAGGAAGGGACAGGATCGGATCCAACCATTAAAAGGAGAAATATAAGAATGAGGAAGGGAAGAAGAACCACACAATAATATATACCACCCAACAGAACCAATAAACCTTGAACAACCAGTGACTATTACTATAAACATCTCTACATCCCATTTGGAGACATCATCTGTGCTCTTGCTAAAATTACAAATTAACCATATGGATCTTACAAGACATCAAAAAACTGCAGACTAAAGTACCATCATCATCTAAAGCAGTAGTAGCTTTAAACAAGAGAATAACAGCACACGACACAGATGATTTCTTTCTGTAAATCAAATACAACTCTAATCCCAAAAGTATGGCTCTTGTTTTCCTCCACCCTCTAATCCAACTCCCTCTATACAATCTCCGTAAGAGTCGCTCCAACCAAATATTCAATGAATGACAAACATAGACACTTTTGGGGAGCTGGATTCACTGGTGGAAGATGCCAACCATCACTTTTGTCTTTATGTGATGGTTTTCTTATTAGTCTCTTAAGACAAGTGAATTTTAATGTGAGCAGCTTATGGGACAATTTTAGACATATCCCGGTTTGATCTGTTGTATTTCATATGGCTCTTAACAAGTTGTCCAGCTGCAATTGCCGACATGAGTGATAGCTCCCCCGCCAGGACTGAACCGGCTACAATGGTGGCCAGTAGCCTAGAATTTGCACCGGGAGATTCTGTACAGGCACCCTTCACACCAAGTAAATTAAGACATGCAGACTGAGATGCGAGTTGTGTGCCCCCTCCTACAGTACCAACCTGACAACCACAACAGAAAAGGATCTCTTATACTCAAGCTGTCTAAGGAATTAAAGAAAGAAATATCTATCTACACATGTTGGATGAGTATTACACCATGTCCAAGGAGATTAAATAAAACAAAAGGTAAACATAAAACAATGGCAATGAAAAAGGTAAAACCAGAAGAGCAAGACACAGACGTAGGTAAAGGACGCCAGCGCTAGGCGGGCCTAAATCATAGGCCAATACAAAAACAGACTAATATCCCGCTACACAAAACTGTATTCTTTCCTAAAATATACAAACTCAGAGATGGTCAGAGTCCACCTAAGTTAACTTGGCGAAAATGACACTACTAATGTTTTGATGTAACAATAATTTTAAAAGTAAATTAAAGTTAAAATAATTTTGAAAATTAAAATTATTATAAAATTCAATAAATATTTTTAAATAATAATATATTAAAATAAATTACTTAAAAAATATTCAAATTTAACTTAAATTTAATTATTTACCTAAAAAATTTAATTATGAATAAAAAACATTGATATATATAACTTTCATTTGAAATTGTCTTATAGATGCGAGAATTTTAAAGCAATTTTTTTCTTGTTTTATGTGATTAGTTGGTTTCGTTTACTATATTTTCTATTAATTTCATTCTACATAATTAAATTATCGTTTTTCCATGTTTAGAATCAAAGAGGATCTAAAAGAACAGAGAATCAGTAGAAGCTGAGAGAAGCGTTGTACCTCAATTGAGGGCATGGTCACAGAAACGTGAAGGTCCTTGCCACCATTGACAGCTTCCATCATGGTGATGCAGTGAGAACTCTCCACATTCTGGGCAGGATCCTGACCAGTGGCAATGTAGATAGCAGACACGATATTGCTGGCATGGGCATTGAACCCACCAAGAGCACCAGCCACGGCTGACCCGGTAAGGTTTTTTAGCATGTTAAGCTCTACTAGGGCCTCTACGCTGGTCTTCAACACCTTATTCACCACCTCCTCCTTAATTATAGCCTCACACACCACCGACTTCCCACGTCCTTCAATCCAGTTCACAGCTGCTGCTTTCTTGTCCGAACAGAAATTTCCTGGAGCAAAGCAACAGGGTATGCTACAATTTCAGCTACTGCCTTCAAACATGGCAAAGGAAAATGCAGTAAAAACACATAAAGAAGATCATGTTTACCAGAGATTCCAATAACATCCATGTCAGGGAAGTCTGTCCGAAGAAAATCAAGGACATTTTGAACACCTTTAGACACCATGTTCATCCCCATGGCATCACCAGTGCTGCATCGGAATCTCATGTACAGATTCTTGCCCGCAATAGCACACTGAATACTCTGCAACCTGGCAAATCTGCTCGACCTGCGCATATATCCATTACATATTATTCATCATTTGTTATAAGAAACCCGCAGTAATTATGGCTTGCAATAGTTCTAGAAGACAAAAAGCGATGACGACAGATCCACATAGGTATTCCGAACACTTTGATCGATCAACATAAAAAAATGAAATAAAAACATAACCGTAAACATACACCAGCCAAAATTACCAATTCCCCAGCTTGATTTCAGTCAATTGTTTTATACGTTTTTTTGTGTGGATAACCTGGGTCCCGTTTCTTACAATAATCAAAACTAGCCTTACAAAAGTACTCCCAGATTTACCCATCAACAAAACCATTCACAGTGGGATTCCAATTTATCTCGTTGTGAAAACAACTACAAATGGATCCGGTCAACTAACGAACTAAGGTTGTCCATAAAATATATGTTCTTCAAATTGCGGAAAAATAGAGAAGAATGTTGCTTTCTTACTATATTTTCCTAAATTTTCAAACGTCAGAGTGAAACTTTGGTAGCAAAACATAACGGACAAAAAAATAAAAGAAAAAAGAACTTTCAATGAAATATAAAGGCATAAGATTTATCACTAACATCGCATGACGTTTAAGATAAATCCTGAAGCACAAGGCAATCATAGATGGTCATATGAATTCGTGAAAGAGACATTTGGCCGAGGTTTCGGAAATGTCAACGTAAAGCGTCGCAATCGGATCATAAAAAAAGTGGGGAAAGAAACTTGGAAAGGAAAGGAAAAAGCGAAGGAGAATGAGATAGAAGAAGAGATTACTTGTTGAAAACGACAGCAAGGGAATCGTAGTTGAGAGGATCCTCCAAGAAGAACTTCAACTGCGCAGCGCGCTGAGCAGAGGGCAACCTGACAACGGGTGCTCTGGTCATGCCATCCCTGAGAAGCACAGAAGAAGCACCACCAGAGACGTAAATAGCTTTGCACCCTCTGTTGGTGCTGGCAACCAGACACCCTTCAGTGGTGGCCATAGGCACAGTGTATTCCTTCCCATCCAACAACAACGGCCCCGCCACTCCAACGGGAATCTGCACGAACCCTATAGGCATCTCACAGCACTGCCCCAATATCGAATCGTAGTCGAACCCCTGCACGGGTAAACCCTCCAGCGACCGACCCGTCAGCCTCTGCACTGCCGCACGCCGGATCGCAGCTGCCCGACCGCAATCCCCAAGGCGCGACTCCAAGGCGTACGACGGGACCGACCCCGAAACCACCGCCTCAACGACCTCGTCGTCCTCGGGAGACAACGAAATCGGTGATGGTACTAGTGCTGCCCCGTGAGAAGATTTTAGAGGTGGAGGATTTGATAACTCCACCGATTTGTCGACGGATTTGGAGCGTGGGAGAGGAATTTGATTGTGTTTTATCTTGGAGGCAGGGGAGTCGAGGAGCGCGGCGGGGCAGGGGCCAGGGGTGCGAGAGTCTTCGCGGAGGATAGTCTCCTCATCAGAAAGCTCGTCGAGGGAGGCACGGGAGGCGAACCCGAAGAAGCCGAGAAGGTAGACAGCAGAGGCGACGAGGGAGACTATGGCGGCTGTTTCGGAGGGGGTGACTGCATGGAGGGGAGTGGCGGTGCGGATCTTGTCGCGCCAGCGGTGGAGGAGGAAGTATGCGACGGAGAAGAATACACCGAAGAAGAGGGCGTTGGTAAGGTAGAGAGGGAGGAGCGTTTGCGATGGGGCGTGGGAGTGAGTGGATGGGGCGGTGAGGCTATCGTTGTTATTGAGCTTCTGGGTTTTGACGCGGTCACCGGAGGCGGGAAGGGATCGACGACGAACGTCCATTTCCCGAGTGGAAGTGACGGAGGGAATGCAGATGCAGAGGGAAATGTGAAACCCAGAAGCTGGATGGATGGAGGAGGAAGAGCGAGAGTGCTAGAAATGGAATTGTAGTTGAAAGGAAGAGCGAGACTTTAGAAGGTTTTTTATAGAAACTCTGAGCTTGCCGCGCTCCACCGTTGCCCACGCGGACAGCGTGCATCCCTTCTTTCTCCCCTTTTTTTCTCTTTTTTATTCCATCCCTCCTCCTATCTCTCCTCCAATATTCACATGTTCCAATTCCACCTTCTTCTTCTTCTTCTCTGCTTCACTTTCACTTTTCTCTCTCCCTCCATCCCTCAATTTTTAAATTACCAAATAATCTTTCCGAATATACTCTTCTCCTTATGCAATATTCATTATCTAAATTATACCATCGCTGTCTTGTTTGGCTGCCCCAAATCTTATGGTTTATTTTCAATCCAGTAAATGAAACGTCACCTTATTTTAGTAGCTAAGTTGGTTCACATGTAATTGGTAATTTACCTTTAAAATTAGGTTGGAAATTTATTCAAAGGATATTCTCTCGCTACCTCAAATAAATATATCCCAATGAAGCTTGATTGTGGTAAATTGAATGTTTTTTTTTACACATTTTCTTCACCTCCACTAAATATACTAATATCACATACTAAAAGTTTTCTCAGGAAACATAATCTCTTAATAGAGGCGGTATTAGATGACCAGACTCAAAATATAGAACTAAATTAGTCGAATATTACTGGATTTATTATAGTGTAAGTGTAAGAGTGGTAAGAAACTTTCTTAATTTTTCAAAAATATGTGGTTTCCAAGATTAGCCAATTTTAAAGTCATACAGATAAAGATATTTGAGAGAACTCAACACTAATGCTTGTTATAGAAAGTGGAGTTACGGTACAAGCCTCTTTTTAGCTAACATGTTCTAAAATAGAGTTAGATGTTATTATGTGGTAGCAGTGTTTTGCTGATAAAACAAATTATGATACAAGTGTTTAATATACATACATGTTTTAGTATAAAACTGATTGTAAAAATAAATAAATATAAGAAGTGAATAATTTGATTTAAAGTTAACAATAAGATAATAAAAAGATAATGTTACAAAATACAAAGATAATAATAAAATATATATTTATTTATTTTTTGCTAAAATATTTTCTAGAATACAAGATTTGTAAGATAAATTAATTTTTTTTAAGACTTAAGCTCCAATTTTTAGAATTATAGATTTTGGATTGAACTTTCGATCTTTTATCTATTTTTTCATATGGTCAGGCTTTGGATAACTACGATAATATACAGTCTTTTACTTGTGAGTCGAAATGTATGAGATATAAAAGGTCTTGGACAACTAAGATAATATATCGTCTCTCACTTGTAAGTCGAAGTGTATGAGACATAAAAGCTGAAAAAATCTATTAAGTTCATTATGGATATTTTCTTGTTAAGCTTGTTCACTTGTTTTGTTTTAAGTGATTATTTTGTCATGTGAGTTTTAAATTTGTTGTCCTCTTTTTGCACATAGCCACTTTAGTTTCCATTCTAATGGTGAGGAATCGTATTTAAAAAAAAAAAGAAAGACAAGGGAGGAAGCAACGAGCGCTGCCACAAGGGACAACAAACGTTGCTTCCCTTTGAAAACAAAAATAAAAAGAAAACAAGAAAAGGAAAGAGAAGAGGAGGGGAAGAGGGGAGGTTAAGAGGGGGCTATGGGTTCTGCTGGGGGTGAAATTTCTTGCTGCCAAATTGAGAGGGGAGAAGTGGGAGCTGCTGTTGGAGCTGCAAGGAGGCTTTGGTGGTGCATTTGGAAGGAAATCAAACTCTCTGGAAGTGATTCAAGGAAGTCTTCAAGAGGTAAGGGGAGCTAGATATATTTCCTTAATTGTTGAATTTTGTTATGCTTGGTGCAAATCTGGGAAATTTTGGAGATGAAAAATGGGTTTATACGTTTCTGGAAAAACTGATTCTACAGAAATTCTGCAGAACCGTTCGTCCAATTTGACTTCAAATTGGACGTTCGTCCTAAAATGATTTAGCCAATGAACGTTCGGTATTTTTCTGAACGTTCGCCCCAAATTAGCCAAATTTCTGAACGTTCGGTTTTTGTTATGAGCGTTCGCCCAAATTAGCCAAATTTCTGAACGTTCGGTATTTCTGAACGTTCGCCCAAAGTAGCTAAATTTTGTGCGTTCGGTTTTTTGTTATGAGTGTTCAACCCAATCAGCCAAATTTAGGCGTTCGTCCACGTAGCTCGGCCATAATATGCTAGCGTTCGTTTTTCAGTTTGACGAGCGTTCGCGTTCGTCCTGAGTGTCGCGTTCGGTCTTCACTTTGACGAGCGTTGGCGTTCACATTGAGCGTTCGTCCAAATCATCCAGTGGCCGTTCGTCCGTACAAAGTTCGACAATGGTAGTATTCGTTCTGAATGTGAGCGTTCGGCTTTAAGTTAACATCTTAGAGCGTTCGGTTTTAACGTGCGTTCGGCCAGATAGCGTTCGGCAGGTGGCGTTCGATATTCGATTTTGAGCGTTCGACCTAGTAGTGTATGATTTGAGGACGTCCAGTGTTTCGGTTGTTGAACGTTCGTCTCGCAGCGTTCGGCCAGAGAAGTGTTTCGGTTGTTGAAGCATTCGTTCCGCAGCGTTCGTCCAGAGAAGTCTTTCGGTTGTTGAGCGTTCGTCCGCAGCGTTCGTCTAGAGAAGCGTTTCGGTTGTTGAGCGTTCGTCCAGTGTGTGGCCTGTTGTTGAGCGTTCGTCCTTTAGCGTTCGTCCAATGTTCGGTTTGTTTTTGAGCGTTCGTCCAGTTCGGTCTGAGCGTTCGTCCTGTTGAGTGAAATTGACGTACGTCCAAATTAGTGTTCGGCTTAAATGCTTGGAAAACAACGTTCGTCCAGTGACGCTCGTTCCAGAATGGGTTGAATGAATAGTGATCTTCCAAATAGTATTCTACAAATTATGTTGTTTAAATTTTATTTTTCTTTTGAGTTGAATTATTTATATTAATATTTGGAATAAATATATATATATATATATATATATATATTGAGAAGTGATATGGGTGAAATTATGTGAATGAATGTGAAATATGATAAATTACTGTGATGATGTGATTATATGATGTAAGTGATGAATGTGAGTATGATTCGGAAATCTTAGGGAGAGATGGATGAAAGTGGTTATGTATAGTATTGTGGTTGTTCTGTATAATTGTAGGAGCTTTGAAATGGTATGTCTATCCCTAAACTCAAAGCATTGTTCATACTCAAGTAGAGAAGAATAATGTGAGTGGTGAGAGTAGAGGGAGGTCCTCGTCTATAGTCTTTGAATTTAGACATAGACAGATTGGGGGATTCACCTTGCTAGTGTTGGAGAAAGACCAGCTGAACTATGCAAGTGCAAAGACGACCAATAGTTCGACAATTATACAAATCCGGATGAGTCGTGTGAATATGTGGATTATGGTTTAATAAGTATGCATAAATATTTCTGTATTTAAATCTATGATGACATGAATTAATTGTGCTAGGAGATAACATGCTTTTTATATCTAGCTCACCCTTGCATTTGTTTGTGTTGTGTGCCAATTTTGGATTATGTTCTTCGGCGATGATCATCCACTTGGATGGGAGCAGATGTGGTCGAGGAGAATGCCGAGGAGAGTCCTCTGGAGCAAGAGCTTGAGAATAACGTGGCTGCGGAGTAGTGTGCTTAGGAAGTTTCCTATCTGAACACGTGTAGTGTTCTAATATATGAACTGTTTAAGTTTGAATTTCCGTTTCTTTTATTCTGGATGACTGTAATTTCGTACTTAAATTACACGTCGTACTCTGACTGTTCTCTATATTTGAATGATGACGTCTTTATTATGTAATATGTGTTATTATATAATCGGGATGTTACACTAATACTCCATTTTCTCTCACTTTATCTTTAGGTAACTATCTCCCTTTTTGTTAAATTCGACATTTGTTTGTAGTTGCATAATAATTTATGGTTTGATTTATTTTACCTCGACAATTTTGCTAGAAAAGTTGGCCCAAACGAGTAGGTTGGATTGTTGCTCTCCTCCAAAAGCACATGTTGGATTTAGTCAAGCGATGACTCGCTCCCAATCGAGTTGGAGTTTATCTTGTTTTTAGTCTATCGATCACTTTCTCCCAGGTGAACTGGAGTTTATCTTATTTAGTTGACCGATGACCTACTCCCAACCGAGCTACAATTTATCTTGTTTTTAGTCGAATAATGACACACTCCTAACCAAGCTAGAATTTATCTTGTTTTTAGTTGATGATGACCCGTTCCCAACAAAGCTAGAATTTATCTTGTTTTTAGTCGGACAATGACATGTTCCTCGGTGAACTAGAATTTATCTTACTTTTAGTCGGGCTATGACTCACTCCTAACCGAGCTAAAATTTATCTTATTTTAGTTGGGCAATGAACCGCTCCCAAGTGAACTAGAATTTATCTTGCTTTTGGTCAGGCGATGAACCGCTCCTAGTCAAGTTGGAATTTATCTTCTTTTTAGTCGAACGATGACTCACTCCTAGCCAAGTTGGAATTTATCTTGTGTTTTCAGTTGGGCAATGACTCACTCCTAGTTGAACTAAAATCTATCTTGTGTTTTAGTTAGGCAAGAAACCCTCCTAACTAGAATTTATCTTGTTTTTAGTTAGGGGATAACTCGCTCTTAGGAAAAATTAAATTTATCTTGTTTTAATTGGACAATGACCTACTCACAACCGAACTAAAATTTATTTTATTTTTATTCATGCAATAACCCGCTCCCAATCGAATTGAAATTTATCTTACTTTTAGTCAAGCAATGACCCACTTCCAAGTGAATTGGAATTCATCTTGTTTGTAGTCTACTTGCTCTTAAACAAGTTGAAAATTATCTTACTTTTAGTTGGACAATAACTTGCTTTCAGGTGAATTGGAATTTATCTTTAAATATAATCTCAAAGTTAGAGATCTTATATATATATATATATATATATATATATATATATATATATATATATATATAAAATTTAAAGTATACATGATATTTTTTGTTGAAATAAATTTATTTATAATTAAAATTTATTTTTATATTTAGAAAATATTATAAATATTTTAACTTTAATCATAAAAGTTTTATTTGTCAAAATCATAATAAATAAAAAAAGTAAATAAAAAATAATTTTTTCAAAATATCACTGAAATATTTATGTTGCTTAATATAAAATATTTAAGATAGCTAAAAGAAAATATTACTATAAAATTTTTAAGTTGGTTAAAATAAATAATTTGTATTTTATAAAGCATCATAATAAAAAAAATAAGTTGGTTAAATATTAGGGTTATGTTCTATGTATGCATCGCAATGGTCATCTCTATGGTGTAGGGTTGCTTCGCGTTTTGATGTGATGGAGATGTGTTTTACTATAGGTAGGTTTGTAAATGGAGGTTTGTCGTGGTTGACGACAGTGCAATGGTTTCAATGGTTGCCTAAGGTTTGGTTTTGACAGAGAAGATGGAGATGAAGATGTTGTTAATGTGTCATCATGTGTCCCACTTGAAATGTCATCATATGTCCCACCTAAAATGTCCTCACTTTGTGATAATGACATATTTTACCATAATTTCAGTGTTGAATTGAGAGAAAATATTAAATCTTTCTTAGCTTTTTGCCTTGTAAATCCTAGTTTCCTTTTAGTTTCTTAAGTGGTTGCATCTTAAACTTTAATGATTAAATGTCATCACTAATCCCCATTGTTTAGTATGTTTTGGTCATTTACATCCAAGCTTGTATGCCAAACCGAAGAACTGAAGAACCATATATAAGAAAGAATGAAGGTAAAAGAAGAAGTTTTGAGAGTAAAGATAAATGTTGAAGCTGGGGTACGGCTGGCATGCAGCTGAGCCCCATTCGTCCAGACTTGCTGTAGCTGAGGTGCAGTTGGCGTGCAGCTGAGCGCTAGCTCTCTGGAATGTTGCCACTAGGGTGCAGCTAACGTGCAGCTGAGCGCCAACTCTTTGGAATGTTGCTGCTGGGGTGTAGTTGGCGTGTAGCAGGCGTGCAACTGAGCGGTGGCGACGCTGATATGGCAAATTTGGTCTATTTAGGGCTGAAACGCAAGGGGATCTACATCTTTTGCTGCCCAAATACAATTTCTCTCATTTGGAGGTCTTGGAGGCGAGCTAGGAGCTGTGGGAACAGTCCTTCTTCACCCTTGGGTCTTCTTTCTTCTTCCATTTCCACCATTGTTGTAAGCTTGAGCTTTCCATTCATGGAGGGCTAGTTTCATTGTTGTTGGGGGATTGATGTAGCCACTGAACTCTTATGTAAACTACTGTGTTTTGAATGAATATATGTCTCTTTCATTGATTGTTAGTGTTTAATTCTTTTTCTTAATGCTTGTTGTGAAGTTGCTACCCATGACATGATTTTAGGGTTTGCTTGATATTGGGAAATGTTGAGTAAATCTGGACTTGGATTAAACACCTAAAGGAAATAGTATCTAGGGATAGAACTAGGACATTTGGTTGTCTTAGATCTCAATTCTTAATGTGGAAGGTCTTCCAAGGGATTGGAGCCTAATAAGGAAGTTTAGGTTCTCTCTACCAAGAGATTGAGTTTGAGTAATTTAGTAGATTGACATTGGCATATTAATGAAGAGGAAGTGATTTTCTATACATAAGAGTGAAGTAGGTGAAACCATACCCCTAACAATACCATTCCATATCATTTCTAATATTTCCATTTCCAAGTGTTTGAGTATCTAAGATCACTTTTATCATTTATGTTTCATGTTTACTTTAATTGCACTAAAACCCAAATTATGAAGCATTCTTTAGTTTAAGTTAGTTGTAAATTATACGATTGTTTAGTGACACGAGTCTCTTGGGAAACGATATTCGATCTTACCGGTTTTATTACTTGAAACGATTTGGTATACTTGTCAAAGTCCCAACACTTTGCCATGTCATTTAAATAAGTCACGTCAACGTGCCATGTTAGCATAAATTTATAGTCGTTTAGCCAATTTAACGATAAAGGTCTAATTGCATTAATTTTTCACAATTAGGACCCAATTGAGACAAAAAATAAGTGAAGAACCAATTTGAGAAAAGCCACCAAAAATAGGAACTTACCATATGATTAAACCTAAATTTTATCATAAAATATTGAAGTCATTTAAAATAAAATATTACTACAAAATATTTGAGTGGGTTAAAATAAAACTATATTAAATATATTAATATTTAGGTTTCATAAAACATATGTTATCATCGAGTTCGAAATTGCCCTAGCTTATGACATATTTGTCTCTTTGCTTGTGTAGAAGTTTCATCCTGTTAAGATGAGTACAAATGTTGATGTAGTTCCCTTTATGGAGCTTCTCTTGTAGTTTGTTGCATTGAACTGGAACCCGAGGAGTGTCTCTAGGAGCAAGCTCTTCTCATTTGATTAACCCTCGATTCTTTCTTCGAGCTCCCATAGGTTTCAATCCATTGTCTCAACTCCTCGTTTGCTTTCCACAACTGTTCTTTCTCATGTAAGGCATCCTCCTCCTTTTTTACTACTCCTGCTTCTTTATACAATGAATCATGTTTAGCTTGGGCAGTATTAGACCGAGCTTGAGCCTCTTTGGTCCATCAACATACTTCCTCCTTCTCTCGCCTCAACTCTTGAATGGTTTGCAAGATCTACTATATTGTTAGACCATTGTCGTTTCTATCATCAGCTTAATGATTTGCATTGTTCCTCGTTGTTGTTACAAATTTGAATAACAAGTGAACTATGATCAGGTTTTATCGAGCACTATATTGAGTGTCAATTTGTTCTGATAACTTAGTACCTTAAACATGAAAATAAATAGAAAAAAGATAATCTAATTCAAAATCAACAATACTTTAAGTTAAGACATCGAAGTTCCTTATTTCTAAGTATGTATTTCTATTTATAAATAAAATAGTTATGAAATATATATATTTGAAATAAGAATATATTTTAGTTACAAAATAAAAAACAATAATAAAATATAAAATATATTTTTTGTTAAAATATATCTTTAATTACAAAATCTATTAATTAAATCAAAACTGCTTACAAGACTTTGGTGCAACTAGACTTGGATCTATTTTTTAGCGTTCTATTTATCTTTGAATAAGTCAAACCTCAACCAACCAATGGTACAATACCTTTTAAAAATTATTGGATTATGAGTAATTCACTCGATTTCGATATATTTTAATTAAGTTGAGATGTAATTGATCGACCTTAACTATGTGTTTGAAAAAAATGATGTGATATAAAAGTTACGTATTTCTATTTGTGAGTTAATTAAATTATATTGATTTGTCTCTATTATTGTATTGGTATCTATATCTATATATGAAGATATTTTCCTTTTTTTTTTATCTACTTTCTTTTTTTCATTTTTCTCTTTAAATAAAAGTTTTTTTTAACTAAAATATCGATTTTATCAATTTTGCTTAATTAATTATTTCTTTATACTTAATCATTTTTATTTAACTTAATTATTTTTAATTATAAAACTACCCATACAATAAAATATAAATTATTACAGTAAAGTTGAAAATTTATTTATATTTAATTTTATAATTATAATAATAAATAATGTAATAATTTTATTATTTTTATTATAAAAAAAATTCCCTATTAATAAAAGAAAGTAATTGAAGTCACATGTTCATATGATTAACCCAGACCACCAACCTATAAATGAATGCTGTTTTGAATATCGGAGATACTCAAACTTGAAGTACATTATGGTAGTCATGAATACTAAATTTAAATATATTAATTAATTTTATTGGTTGAATACCAAACTTAGATTCAAAATATGGTAATTTTTTTAATTAATTAATTCTTTTTGTGATATATTTATTTTTACATGACATTTTTTTTATTAATTATGAAATATATGTTTGATATATTATATGGAAGAATGTTATTACAACTTAGAGATAAAAGAATTGATAGTGAATTTCAAATGAAACTAAAGGGGGGATAACAGTTCATCAATTAAGTATAATATATATATAATTCTCATTTTTCAATAAGATTACGTGAAGATTTAGTCACGGCGAACGTACATAAGAGTTATCTAGTATATTTTTTTATTCTTAGTTAATATTTATTAAAATTGATTAAGTTATGAAAGTGATTAATTTAACAAAAACATATAATTATTCATTGGGCACCATATTATTTTACTAATCATTCATACAAACCCAACAAAGAGTTTATAAAATAAAAGTTTTTCCAAATCAAATATACATATGTACATGTTTACCTAAAATGATTGTAATTATCTAAAGTCATTTTTTTAGATTTATAACATTATATGTCCATATATATCAAATATGTAACGACACAATAAAAAGTTATTAAGAATAAGATTAAAATATATAATTTTATACAAGTAGTCATATTTGAGAATACATTAACATTTTAGCAAATTTCATTTGACTTAATTTTCAAAATTTTAGATCTAGAAGTAGATTTTAAATTTGAAATGAATATTAAATACAGAAATAATAAAATAGATGTATTCTTGAATACTCAATCTAAGTATTTTATGTCTTCAAATCTCAAGTGTATATAAATTTATATTATGTATTAATGTTGTGTTTAAGTGATGTGAGAACTTTTCTTTACCTATATCTCAATTTATATGATTTAACCTTTCACTAAAATAATAATATCTTCTTCGAATAACTTTTATGATTAATGCCCAAAGTATTATTATTATCTTATATGTGATTTCAAAAACTATTCGAACCAAGATATCAAAATTTCAATTAGAGTTTTAATATGAAATAACAATATTAACCTATAAAACGTATTAATAAGCATTGACATTTTAACATAGAAAACAATTAATAATGTATTTGAAAATAAGGTAATTTCATTCAACTTGTTAAACGAATTTAATAGAAAAATATTTTAATAGTGTTGAAAAATCAAGTGTGAATCTAAGTTTTACATTGGGTAGAAATAAAAAAGTGAAACACTACATAAGGATGAAAACTCATAAACTCATTATTTTAAGGTTGAGAGTAATGTCAATTTCTTATGTTGTTCGATTTAAGTTTCATTGGTGTTGTGTTTCTTTAGTGAACTTCCTCTTTCAATCTTTCACAAAGCAAGTCTTCATCATTTATCAGGTTTATGATAGAATGATATTTCAATTCAACGTGCTTGCATTTAGAAAGAAGAATTGAATTTTTAGAAAGACATATATCACTCTAAGTGTCACTGAATAAATGAGTGTCACATCTTACTTTTTCTACCATCCATATCCAAGTCTGCATCAGAAAATCATTGTAAAGTGATATTACTTCTTCTAAAATACAAAAATGCATCTTTAAATAATTCTTTAAATATCTCAACATCCAATTCACACCTTCCCAATACTCCTTTATGAGATTTGATAGAAACTTACTTACAACTCTCATTACACATGTTATGTTAGATTAGGTACAAATCTTAGCATACATAAGCTTCTTATTGCAAATGCATATAAATATTTAGACATGTGACTTTCTTTTTCATCTGTTTGAGAAGATTGTTCTTTTGAAAACTTTAAGTGAGTTGTATTCCTAGTTTTAACATTTTAAACATTAAATCTAACTTAGTAAATAAATTTTAAATTGTAGTTTCTAAATTTATTGAAATATTTATTATATTTTAAAATCATTTTATAAAAATATATTAAATTATTATTTTATTGCGGTATTTTAATTTAATGCAATGAAAATTATCATAACTTTAAAATTCTTATATATAAGTACATTTATTAAATTATACTTTGTATTATAATGTTGTATTTCTTTAAGTTTTTGAAAAATAAAATCTTGTGGTAGTGCTTAAAAATCATTATTATGCTAAAATATCTATTTTTAAATTGTATACCATTACTAATTTTTTACCTTTAGAAATAAAATTTTGCAGTGACAGTAACTCGTCAATATTTTTTGAACAAATATTGTTTTTTAATTTAATAAAATAAAACTTCAGTTATGACAGTTTTAGACATACACGATTTTGTGATGTTAATTTAGTTTCTTTCAATTGGATGGGAAATGTTTCAATTTTAAAAACATTTGCGGGTCTATGTCTAGCATCGAACCAAATATCATAACTTCTTTCATATTCATAATAATTTAGCTTTGTCCATTTTTTCTCAATTAGTTATATATATATAATTTAAAATTAGCTCGTACATAATTTTAATTTATAGAAATTATCTTATATAAAATATTTCAAATTTTTATTTTTTTAATTTTATATAAAATAATTTTAGTTAGAGAGAAAATTTTGTAAATAATTTTTTCTTATATAAATTACTTTAGAGAAATTTCTCTAAATAGACTTTATATTATATAACTAACCCTAATTTTTCTAAGTAGTGTTAGCATTGTTGTGTGATCCATCATAACAAAAGTATAAGATTTTAAGAGGGTTTTTGTTTTTATTATTATCGACGAATTAACCTCTAATAAATACATTTCTTACGGTTGAAAAATCACAGAGAAAAGTATCGTCGACAAATAATTTTTTATGGTTTTTGTGTGTAATCATTTTCTAGGAGTTCTTGAAAACTGCTGTTTCTTACGGCCTTTTTCTAAAATCTCTGCTGCTTACGGAGTTTATGAAAATCGCTGGCACGAGTTGAACAAAACCACCAGTACTTACGAAGGTTCCCAAAATTATTGGTAATTACTTACTTTACATAGTTAACGTTTTCAGAACCATCATGTAAAAAATTTAGTTTTTATTATTATTTAAATGATTTAATGATCATAAAAAATATTAGTTTTTATTATTATTTAATAAACCAGAATTAAATAATCTGAAACCCAAAATTAAATATTATTATATAAAAAATGTTAGAAATGCAATTATTTGTTCAATCCTAAAAATTAAAATAAACATGTTCAAAATAAAAATTATCAATTTTTTTATTCTTTATTGTATTCATCATTTGGTAAGCTTTCTTAATCAGATATCTACCATATAAAATAATAGTGAGTCGTTAATATATTAAAAAAAATTATTAAACGAATTTAAGATATTGAAGGATGAACAGATTGACAAAACTTGCTACATTAATGCCAGAATGCAAACTGACATGAAATGGTTTTACATAAGGGATTTTGGTTGATAGGTTATGCAAAGCAAACAAAGTTATAGTAGCTTAGGTGAATGGGGAGAACCTTGTTGGGTATCAGTCATACAACACAAGCACAGAAAGAGAAAAAATACCGATGATAGACAAAATGGAAATTTTATACTACTGGAAGAAATTTACAGCATCTCTCTCTTCCACTAAGAACTTCTCAAAATTATGAGAATACAAGAAAGGAGAGAACATGAGAGAATGGGATGTGTTACAAAGGGAGCAAGGGGTTTCTTTTATAACCACCTTGCCATACCACTTTAGAAGTTCCCACCAATGTGGGACTTCATTCTTCAGTATCTCCCACTTGAAGATTTTGATGAAACTAATCAAATCTTCACACCATTTTTGCCTTCATGTTGCTCGTTAAACTTTCAGTAGAATCGAATCTCCGAAACGCAATGCAACACCCGATCAATATTTCACTGCTCTCCACCAAAACCTGCTACGAACCTACTAACCACTCCCACTGCTTGTGCAATGTCTGGGTCTTGTACACATCATAGCAATTACAAGGCTGTCCACCACTGATGCATACGGTACTCGAGACTTCTCCATCTTCTCCGCTTCATTGCTAGGACTCATACTTGAGGATGATTGATAGGAGATGGGGTAAAACTGGCTTGCACTCTTGCATGTTGAAGCGCCGCAAGACTTTCAGTAAGTTTTACTTCTGAGAAAGCCAAATCTTCCTATCTTTTTCTGTCTCGGTGAATTTGCATCCCTAAAATCTTGTTTGTCGGTTCCAAGTCCTTCATATCAAACTCCCTAGCCATTGTTCAACCTACAAACCAAGTTTTCTTGTTCTTCAAAGCCTTCTGGTTGGAGCATCATTTTATTCCTGCTTAACAATAACCTTGTGAACGGTGAAACTCACAGGCAATACCCCTTCACATTGTTAGCATATCCAAGCACTTAATTCTTTCCCCAGTTTCAAGCTTGTGCTGTAGTTTCCTTGAACTGGTAACAACACATTTGACTTCCTCTTGATGTAATACACTCAAACTCCTGGAATAAACTTTGCTTCTCCTAGAAATAACTCCGGTGATTCCCTTACATCAGAATGAACCAAGTCTTCTTGTGTTTTCTTTTCTGGTAGTCAAACTAGTAAACCTCGATCTATGTTTAAGCCCGGGTACAGATTACGTTCTGCCTTGCAAACTTCACTCTGACATTTGTCCAAGTACGATGTCACGTCAACACCGCTTCTTCTTGACTTGTCGATGTAACCATTGCATTAGCCTTTTGCAACGTATCTCCCATAAGCATATGCCATGATCTTCTGAGCTTTTATGACTTACCAGACCTCCCTTCTTTCTCACAGAATATTTTCATCCTCTGAGGTATTTGCTATACAACCTTATGAGGTTGATGCCTCAGAGTTCTTTCTTCCACTCTTCCCGTGCCAACATTCTTTCTTGACATGCCCCCTCTTACCACAATTGTAGCATTTGAGATGCTTCTTACTTTGAGATATATCATGGGACTGACTCCCACTAGACCCATATTTCGTTGATTTTCCTCTCATCATCACCAAAGCTTGTGATTGCTTTGAACTTTCCAGCATGTCTTCTTTGTTCCTTCGCCTGGATTCTTCTTCAAGAATTGCTCCGGCAACATCCTCAAAGTGTAGACTACCTTCAATATTATTATTCGTAATATTCATGATGAGTTGATCATACGAGTCGGGTAAACTCTGCAGTAGAAGCTCCGCGCGTTCATTTTCAACTATGTTGAAATCAGCCGCTGATAGTTGGGCAAACAAAGTGTTCAGATGGTTGATGTGGTCCGTTACCGTTGTGGACTCACTCATCCGGAGAGTGTAGAGTTTCCTCTTCACGAATATTCTTGTGTGGAGAGACTTCACCTCATATAATTTTATGAGGGCATCCCAAATCTCCCTTGCTGTTTCTTTTTCCGCCACACTGGATAACACTGAATCTGCCATTGAAAGGTGCAAATTCGCGCTGGCGTTATTGTCAATTTCTTTCCACTTCTGCTCCGTCATTTCTACGGGTTTTCCTTCAATTGCAGCTATGCAATTGTCCTTTCTCAAAATTGCCTTCATCTTCAATTTCCACAACGCAAAATTGTTGCCGTTGAACCTCTCTATCTCGTATTTTGTTGTCATGGTTTTTAGGAACCGGCTTATGCACTTCTCACTATGAATAGTATTATCTACTGGAATAGTACCGGTAGACCGTGAAGTAAAGCACCAAGAAGTTCCCAGGAAAGAGAGGTGGGTCACAAACGGACACTCTTAAGTACCAAGTCTTTCCTAGCCAGAACTTTCCCAGACAGCACTTTCACACTACCAAACGTTTCCAGTAATAACTCTTTTCTACACTATTCTAATGACAATAGCAGCGGAATACAAACCTAGAGCTCTGATACCACTGTTGGGTATCAGTCATACAACACAAGCACAGAAAGAGAAAAAATACCGATGATAGACAAAATGGAAATTTTATACTACTGGAAGAAATTTACAGCATCTCTCTCTTCCACTAAGAACTTCTCAAAATTATGAGAATACAAGAAAGGAGAGAACATGAGAGAATGAGATGTGTTACAAAGGAGGCAAGGGGTTTCTTTTATAACCACCTTGCCATACCACTTTAGAAGTTCCCACCAATGTGGGACTTCATTCTTCACAAACCTAACCTAAGCAAGAGAGTGTAGAAGGAGCAATGTAATAAGCAGGAATGGAAAAATGAATATGAAATCTGTCTTTAAGTTCAATTTTACACCAAATTTTCTTGCCTTATCACACACAAAATCTCCATTTGTCTTCTTATGAGTAGCTATCCAGACTTCTCCTCTGCAAACTTTGTATCCACACTTTCGATACATCTTGCTTTAACCCTGGAAGCATCACAAAAGACCCTTCATTTGGGTTATCAAGGACGTTTTGGTCCATCTCCTTTATTTGTTAGGCAGATTTGGCTTAAGAAATTAATCTATTAAAAGAGAAAAAACAATCAATGAGATTCTTCGGACAGACCATAAGTTTAAGAAAATTTAATTTCATAAAGTAATCTAAAATTGAAGGGCCATTTCAAAACCATAGAAAATTTATTTCAAACAGATATATTATACGATGCATAATATTTTCATTGATTAAGTAACAATGAAGGGTAAAAAAATACACAGTAACTTTCCTATTAAAACCGTCGAAAATTAATGAAGGTTTTTTAAACAGTTGAAAAGAAATCTTTCCTATATTATATTATTTTTGTAATGTATTGTGTCGGTAGATTGATATATTTTTCCTAGAAGATATCAAGCAATCATACCCCATCTGTTTCCATCTGTTTTTTTGAACCGTAGAATTTTCGAGGTCTTTTTTTTTTGAGAGAATGCAAAGTCCATGAAAATATTCATTTTAATAAAATTTTCTCTTAGTATTATTAGTAGTAATATCTTTTTATGGGAAGAAAATATAAGCTAAACAAAAATTTACGATATAGTAACTATCTTGTAACACTTGGATATGATTTCAAATATAATGGAATACATTTCTTCAAAATATATTTTTATAAAATAAAGTAATTAATTAATTAAAAAAAAATAAAAAACAAAGGACAAAATTTAGGTCGTGGATTGAAAACATAATAATGATGGTGAATTAAAATAATAATATTAAAAAAAAGATAGACCTTTTTTATAAGGTGGATTAAAAACATAATAATGATGGTGAATTAAAATAATAATATTAAAAAAAAGATAGACCTTTTTTATAAGGTGGATTAAAAACATAATAATGATGGTGAATTAAAATAATAATATTAAAAAAAAGATAGACCTTTTTTAGCCTATAAATAAGGAAGGGTTGTTTTTCAGAAAATGACAATAAGAAACCTAAGTTAAGAAAATTTTAATTGTCAATTTCATAGTAAGAAGAGGAGAGTTGTCGAAAGGATCTTGGGAGCAATTTTCGAGCTAGAGAAAATGTCTTGTTAGTCTACATGTATAGGTTTTGGTTGTGATTGACTATATTTTTTGTGTTTCCCATTTTTGGAGTTAACACAGTAAAATCTTAATCCTCACTTTTCTTACCACTAGATTAAGCTTAAATTTTAATATATAATTCTTAAGATATGTTAATCCATTTTGACCGTTCAAAATTTTAATTTAATGTCTTTAATTAAAGAAATGAATTTTGCAATCTAGAGTAAATTCACCACAACTTTATTTTTGTCTCAAAGTTACTTCAGTAAAGTTTTAATCTCCACTTGGTTTATTGTTAGATTAAACTGAACATTTTATATATGATTCCTGAAGCATCTTACTCCCTTTTGAGCGTTCAGATTTTTAATTAAAGATTTGTACTTAGAGAAATAAATTTCGCACTTTTGAATAACCTGATTAACATTATAATTATGTCCTTAAGTTACCTCACTAAAAACTTTAATCCTTGCTTTGTTTACCAATATATTGACTTGATAATTTAATATATGGTCCATAAGACATATAAAATAATCTTGACCACTTGGATTTTCAATTGGATGGTTGTGCTTAGAGTAATTAATTTTGCATTTTGGATAGATTTGAAAACCACTTAAATTTCAAATTTTAAGTTACCATGATAAAACTTCAATTTCAACCTAGTTAACCGTTAGATTAACCTAAAATTTTAATATGTAGTTCCTACGACATATTTAGTCACATTGACCGCTCAAATTTTTATTAGAAAACTCAATCCCATCTTAAATTCTATTTTTGAGTCAGCTAGGTAAAACTAAGATTTCTACTTCATTAACCGTTGGATCGAACTAAAACTTTTACAATAGATTCTAAACATATTGTTATTTACTTTGATTGGTCAGATATTTAATTAGAGGCTGTAATGAGAATAATCACCCCACATAATACTATAACTAGTTAAATTGTTAATAATATTCGATCATATTTGAGTAATTATATTTATTGATTCTTATGTATAAGTGCATCATTAACTTGAACTTTATTCTATGTTAAGTTATGAACATGATTTTGAATAAAAAATGTATTGTATGATGAATGGGTTCATGAATATGATATGAGATTGGTTAAGGGTATCGCAAAGAGACTCTATGGTTGTAATTAATTAGTGTACACGATGTTGAGGGTCCTGTTATTGGAGGTTATCCTGATACTCTAATAATCATTCAGTCTCAAGTAGAGAATGATGAGTTATGTGGTGAGAGTGGCAAGAGGTCCTAGCCTATGTGTCGTATTTAGGCATAGGTGTTAACAGACCAACCTTGTGGATGATATGGAGTGTTGTATTGGAACTATACCTGTAAAGAGCAGTGGGGGCCACCAGAAGTGCACAACCTCCCGTGATCGTGCAACGTCTCATCCGAATAAGTATGTCTGATATGATTATTGTATGATGAGATGGTCGCGTCTAGCATGATTATTGTATGATGTCTGATATGATTATTATATGATGAGATGGTCGCGTCTAACATGATTATTGTATGATGTGATGAGTGTGTCTGACATTATTATTATATGTTGTAATGATTAAGTCTAGTATAATTAGTACATGATAATATGATTATTGTTATGTGTAGTAATATAATTATGCATGTTTTATAAATGATTTGTTGCATGTTAGCTCACTCCTACTTGTTTATGTTTGTCTTGATATATATATATATATATATATATATATATATATATATTGTGCAATGATCGTATAACGTGTGTGTTATACGGGAATAGATGAGAGAATGTTGTCTAATCCAATACAAGTGAAGAGAGAGAGACAGAAGAATAGTAGAAAAGAGTTCGAGTTATCTTTTAAGTGTTGTATTTGAAATTTGAAATTTAAAATATGTATCATGTGTGAAATGCTTTATATTCCTTATGAAGGATGGTATAATACTACAATATATCAACTATGAACTATAAAATGTGAGAAATTAGGATATTACATAGGTTGGGTTAGTAAGTTGTAATTTAAAAATATTGATTATAATTATTTAAAAATAAATAAAAAATGTTTTTTGTTGCAATTTTTTCTTATATTAGAATTTATATACTAAAACTTTGATTAACTTCTGAAATTAATTTCTATATCTGATTTATTTAAAAAATACACACTTCTTTATTTTTCAAATATAGAAAATTTTAGTTTTCTTAAATTAAACTAAAATAACCTCTTGGTATGATATATAGTAACATTTTAGGTCAATTTATAATATAATTCTAGTCAGACCCATACATATATTTTCATTCAATTCATTGGAATAGGTCATCCATTGTGAGCCTTAGATACTCACACACTTAAAACGAGGGATCGAGTTATTTCTTCAATAATTTGAAGAGAGTTAATACCAATATTAATTATTTATTTTGAAATTTTAATAGTTAATATTATAGTAGTTACATGAAACAATTAAATTTATAGAAAATAGTGAAGACTCTTAACATGTCTATTTAAGTTACTCTATAAGTAACTTCATCCATTTTTTCTCAATATATACATATTTTTTCAAATATTCATAGATTAAAGAAACAAACTTTTATTTGCATGGCTTGATAATTGTGATTTCAAAATGTACAATTTAAAAAATAAAATAAAAACCTTTTAGTTAAAAATTACCCTATCCTTAGATTGCACATTACACTTAAACCACAAGTTGGAAGGTTATTTTAATGGCACACTTTCAAACATTTAAGAATTTTATATAATTTATTTTGGTCCGTTTTTCCTCAAAAAAGCGTCCAAAATATAGTTAAATATTAAACTTCTATAAGTATTATACATAAGCATTCTCAAGTTTCTTGGAAGATAATTTGTGATTTAAATATCTCAAATACAACTAATTCTTGTTGGCAAAAACTTAGAATTTGAACTTTAAAAAATGAAAATATTATTATTTGTAATTGTAAAGTTTGTGTTTATTTATGTGTAAAAAACCACGTTTTTATTCAAGTGTTTTCAAATCAAGTCCAACATCGTTTACTTTTTCTATGATTAGTAATATGATTAAAAGAGTATCATCTTTTATGATTGTTTACTCGTCATTATTACATAAGATTCTATAGTATCGATATTATGTCTAATTATTTAATCTAATAATGTAAATTATAAGCTCATACTTGATCTATTATCTAATAAATCTCGGGAAAACAAAGTGTTTTACTATGATATCTTTCCTAGTACAACTTATTATAACATTTTTTTCAATCTATTTCCGTATACTTAGGTGGGAATAAGGACATCAATTAGATAGAAAAAAAATAGTTTAGGCGTAAATATGTTATAATAATGGTAGGTTAGTGTTTTAAACGTCACTAGTTTATTCAATTCCATTATTCGGTTTCACTCGTGAACAGCAAGGGACATATTTTATAATATGTCAACGCAACCTCATGGAAATCGAGTTAAAAAATATTATTAAAAATTTTAACACAAATTTGAATGATACAACGTTTGACTAAACACAGAAACAACGGAGTTCCCTCCGATGTAACTTAGTAAAAAAACTATAAGCTTAATCAACACTCTAATATCCATGTGATTATATATAATTTAAACGACATAGTGACCTAAAATTAGTCACATTTAAATGATAAATAATATAAAAAGTGTTAGAAGTTCCACGTCTACTAGAGATAAGACAAAAGTAATAATCTATAAGTGTTTACAAGTCGGTTTTGTGGGGTTGAGTTAGGCTTAAACACACCTTTTAATATGATATCAGAGTCATAGAGTCTATCCTAGCGAGAGTTCTAAGTGGACATTCTATTCTTCTATTCCACCCGCTATCGGGCCGTTATCGAACCATCCAATTTCTACTATCACGCACAAGATGTCTATACCTCGGCGTGAAGGGGATGTGTTGAGGCCAATTCATACTTTATAAGTGGGTGCAAACCTCACCTTACAAGCCAGTTTTGTGAAATTGAGTTAGACTAAAAGCCCACTTCCTAATATGGTATCAGAGTCATGGTTAAAGTCTATCCTAGCGAGGTGGGGATGAGTTAGACTTTAAACCCACTTTCTAATAAAAATAAGACAATTTAATATATGCCATGTGGCAAAAGTAAATGTATTATCATATTATTATAAATTGAAGTTCCTTGGAATAACATGTTCTTGTATGTCCATATTTTCAACTTTCTGCGTTCTTTTAGTTTGCATATATCTTCTTTTTTTATTAGAATATACTTTATTTTAACAATATATTTATTAAATGATATTTCACGTGCTTCGCACTAAAAATCCATGAAGAGTTTAACATATATCTTCTATCCGAATACACATTGCGTTAATTCCAAAAAAGCATACTAAAATGTTTTTGTCCTCAATTTTGGTAGATTAGTTAAGAAAAATAATTATTTCAACTTATTTGATTATACAGTGAAATTTTGCTATATTTGGATACTTTATTCTAGGTTCTTTAAATTTTTGAACAATTTATTTGATCATAGTTTTGAAAATTGCTTTGGAGATAAACATTTCAGACAAGGAAACTATTTATGATTTTCATAGAATCATAGGATAAATTATTTCTATATAAAAGGTGATTTGACTACTACAATATTTTGGTTCGTATGCATGAACTGTTGTTGGTTGAGAAGAAGTTTGAATGCTTAAATTTGAATGTTGTTGAGTTTTGTTTGACATTGTTCAACATTATTTGAATTGGATTTTCACTCAAGTAAATTATCTTTTTTCTTTTAATAATATATTACTACTACTTTAAAAAATCATTACACTTTAGCATGTGTCAAACTTTTGAACAATTTCTTTTGAAATGGGATATAATATATTAACTTTTTTCGTTTCATCTATTACTTGGTCAATTGTTCTCTATTTTAAGTTTTCTTTCTTAACTACCTGAATATATTACCCTTCCTTCTTCTTTTTCTATGTTGATAGCTTATTATCTTTTTCTTCATTTTCGTTTCCTTCACTCTCGTTTCCTTTTGTGCTCTTCCCTGTCATATTATTTGAATGTGTGTCAATTGCGATCATCATAAATATGTAATGTCTTTGTTATTTCCTTTGACTATTTTCATGTTTCCAACTTTGTGTTTTCCATTTTCTTTTAGATTGCACCGATGAATTGTTTTTCATGTTCTTTATTTTGTGTGTGGGTGAGTTGAATTTTTTCATGTGTTTATAGGTTGTGGTCTTACTTTTTATGGATATTTTTAACTTATTTAAATATTTTTCAATTCCAAATAGTTATTGAGTATCATTTCCAATTTCACTAAATATTGTTTATTATTCATTGCACTATTTAGGTCATTTAGGTTGCACTGTAGGTTTTATGTATTGTGTTTTGTTTTGCCTTTATAGGATTTAGTTGTGCAAATTTGATCTATTTTTCATATTATGTTTAGGTTGTGAATATGGTTTTCTAAGTTGTATTATGTGTTAAGATAAGATTTTCTAGAGAGATTAAAATATCTAGTAACTCATATTTTGAAGTTTAACAAACAATATTCAACGAAATATTGTTTATAGAATGTAAAGTTTAACAATTGTATGTGCTAAAGAATAATGCTGAATGAAATAAGTGTTTATCGTATAACTGTCTATCAAAATTGTTGAATGAGATAAACATTTATAATGAATGTAATGTTTTATGTAAAGTATGTCCAACAACAAACAACATCTGACCTAATGAAAAGGTTTATGTAAATGTGGAGCTAAATATGGATTCTTAAGATTTAACATCCAAACATGTTGAGTCTTTAATCGTCTGACAGAATGAATAATCTAAGATATCAGTATAACGCACTAAATGGTATCAAATGATATATTGAATATCTAATATCTCAAACGCATCTAATGCATAGACATAAAAAGCGCTAAACGCTATAGAACAAACAAAATGTTTAATCACCATATCACTCGAATAAAAGATATAATATCTGAGCAAAATGATAAATCGTCTGAACAATAACTTTGCTAAGCCTAACTAAATGACGTATTAAAGCTTAGATAGCTTTATGAAACAAGCGTTTAAAAATCATATCATCTAAATGTAAGACATTAAACGTTTTTCCTTCAAGCGATGCTTTTATCAAACGATGCTTACATGTGCCATAGTGGTTTAAACATTCAACGTGCATAACGATCATCAACGTTTAAAACATTTAATGTTGTGCAAAAAAGTTCTTCTTTTCTTGAATGTTTTGCTTTCTTTGTCTGTGCAAGTAATGACAACACCAAGTTTTATTCAGAAGCTATGCACAAAGAACAAAAAGACATTGAAAGATAGGAAGACATTCCTACAATATTTCCTCAAAGCTTTTAGCTCTAAAAGACCGTACAAACTGTAACACCCAAACATTTTAAAGGGTATTACTGATAGTAGAGACTAAATTAATTTGATACCTCATATAAACAATCAAACTTTATTTCAATTACTCCAAAGTACAATACCAAACTTACAAACTTTAAACAATATAGTCTTCACCGTTGACATTTCAACTTTTAAATTTTACACAACATAATCTTCCCAATACAAATTTATTCTTTTTACAAAAATCCCTGAAAGGTTTTCCCCGCATCTCTCTCATCTCTAAGCTTTATCAACCACATCTGCAACATTATCTAATCACATATAACATGAGTTATATGATCATAGCACAAACAAATAAGGGTAAGCCAACCATATCAAATCAATCATTAAACTTATAATAAGAATAGTTCAATCATTTATTTCTACAATTACTCAAATATCATTACCCCGATGTCATTAATTCATCATTATCAAAATCATCTTCCTCAATTTCATAAACCTTACAATTTATACTATGCTTACTCACGAAGCCTTATGGTCAGACCGCTCTCTGCCTGCTTCTATAAAACTTATAAACCACATATTTATGTCAAAGCCTTATGGTCAGACCACTTGCTGCCTGCTTTCATTAACCTCAGGTGTTACTTTGCTCATACCAAGCTCTCATGGTATAACCGAACATTTTACTTCCCGTAGGAAACATCATTTCATAAGCAATAATTTCTTATATCCACTCCAACATTTCATCACATCAATATTCCATACTCTCTTATCCACTCCAACATTTCATCAAATCAACAATTCATAACCTTCTCTCCACATAACTCAATCATGTTCATTCTCTAATCATAATTTGACAATAACCTATTTTGGTGTCAATAAATTAAACATATCGCCAGCTATCATACTTCATATTATAAACTCATTTTTGACCATAACGAGTATAACTCAACATATTTTCACCAATCAAAGATTCATAGATCAACAAAACATTTCATCATATCTTAGCCACTACGTATTAAAGTCTGAGCTCAATGTAACGATAAATAAAATATATATGAAGTTTTTTTTTTTTTTTACCATGATAACTTTATACATCTCCAATTATCTTATTTTATTTTAATTTCATCCTATTAGAGATCTTTCTTTACCCCAATTGGTCACCGGAGAGGACCCAGATGTCTGAACGCATCAAACTCACCTTCGACGCCAACACATATGACTAGTCACAACTGACTGGACCAGGCCAGGGCTGCTCTATGATCAGGGATGTGCCAACTCAGGTTTTTAAGGTTCCTCTATCCTACCAACAAAGGGAGGCCTTCAATAATTAACAATTTATTTATTTAAATTATCTACCTTGTTCTCTTATGCTCTAAATCTAAAATGCCTAATTTTAATATTTTTACTTCCTCTTACAACAACCTCAAATAGTATCACTATATCTATTTAATACTCATTTCCAAGTTATTACAGAATCCTTACTCCAGACCTTCCAACAAGATCAATTTCAGCCAAGAAACTCATTCATGATAGAATTCATACAAGATAATTATAAACAATTAACCATAATAAGATATTACTATAAATGGTCATAGAAGAATACAATATTTGACAATCATAAGAATAATCTTAATATAAAAATTCATGGGAAACAAGAAGTTGAATCTGGCAGAGCCGGTTAGACAACTTCTAATCCATCCAAAAATACAATATAATTAAGTAACAAGAGCAACACATGTCTGGGGAAATAAGAAGTTGAATCTGGCAGAGCCGGTTAGACAACTTCTAATCCTTCCAAAAATGCAATAAAATAAATAAGTAAAGCAATAAATAGTTTGGGGAAACAAGAAGCTGAATCTGGCAGAGCCGGTTAGACAACTTCTAATCCTTCCAAAAGTGCAATAAAATAAATAACTGAAGCAATAGAAAGTTTGGGGAAACAAGAAATTGAATCTGGCAGAGCCGGTTAGACAATTTCTAATCCTTCCAAAATACAATAAAAATAAATAAGGAAAACAATAGAATGTTTGGGGAAACAAGAAATTGAATCTGGCAGAGCCGGTTAGACAATTTCTAATCATTCCAAAATACAATAAAAATAAATAAGGAAAACAATAGAATGTTTGGGGAAACAAGAAATTGAATCTGGCATAGCCGGTTAGACAATTTCTAATCCTTCCAAAATACAATAAAAATAAATAAGGAAAACAATAGAATGTTTGGGGAAACAAGAAATTGAATCTGGCAGAGCCGGTTAGACAATTTCTAATCCTTCCAAAATACAAAAATAAACAACTAATAACATACAAATGGCATAACATAATCAATATCACGTTTTACAACTATCACACTCGGATATCAACACAAAAGCATACTCTCATTTAAATTCAAAATCATACAGAAACAAAATACTCCATAATCAAGATTTAAGATCAGACAAAAGCAAAATATAGCATATTCAAGGCTTAAGATAATACAAAAGGAGATACTCAAGGTTAGCTTCCCTTACCTCTATTACAGACTTAATCCCCTCGCCCTCTGAAAACTTCCAGAATATCCCCTTTGCAAAATTTGAAATTCTTCCAACTCTCTTCTCTAAAAAATTTTCTAAGTTCTTTGGTGTAAATTTTCAGCCTCCCCCCTTGGCTATTTATAGCAAAAAAATTTACTATTCATTTTTACTATTCATTTTAACTATTCATTTTTTTATTCATTTTACTATTACAAAAATAATTTTTTATTTGCAATTTGATACATTCTGATCTCAAAGCTACGTGGAACACTTATCCTTTCCAAAAATATATTTTTTTTACTATTCACTTTTTACTATTCACTTTTTACTATTCATTTTTTACTATTCACAATTTACTATTCATTTTTTTTTATCTAGTATTTTAACTTACAAATATTTTCAAGGATCTTACAATCTCCCCAACAACAATTATTTTCGCCCTCGAAAATTATTTATTTAAATAAAGACTATCTAACAAAAGATTACTTACAAAAGAGATATGGGTATTCCTTTATCATAAATTCTTCCAATTCCCAAGTCATTTCCTGTGTGTCTTCATTCCAAAGTACTTTTACTGTGCGAATATCTTTCCCTCTTAGCTTTTTCATTTGAACATCTAGTATACGCACTGGTCCAACTTCCATTGTTAAATTTTCCTTGACCTGAATTTCATCAACTTCTAACACATGCTTTGGATCTGGAATATACTTCCTCAGTTGGGATACATGAAAAACGTTATGCAAATTTGCCAATCCAGGTGGTAATGCTACCTCATAAGCCACTGGCCCAATCTTTTTGAGAATTTGATACGGTCCGAGAAATTTTGGTGTCAGTTTCCTCATCTTGATAGCTCTCCCGACTCCTATAGTTGGTGTTACTCGTAAGAATACATGATCTCCTTCTTCAAATTCTAATGGTCTTCTTCTTTTGTCGGCATATGACTTTTGTCTACTTTGAGTTGCTTTCATCCGATCTTGGATTAATTTTATTTTTTCTGTGGTTCGCTGTAATAGCTCGGGTCCCACTGTTAGTGCTTCCCCATCTTGAAACCAACACAACGGGGTTCTACATCTTCTTCCATATAAAGCTTCATATGGTGGCATACCAATACTGGAATGATAACTGTTGTTGTAAGTAAATTCTACTAATGGTAGTATCTCATTCCAACTTCCAAGATGATCTAATACACAAGTTCTTAGCAAATCCTCCAAAGACTGAATAGTCCTTTCTGTTTGACCATCAGTCTGAGGGTGATAAGCCGAACTCATCCTCAACTGCATTCCCAGAGCCTTCTGTAGTGTCTGCCAAAACCTTGAAGTAAACCTCGGATCTCTGTCTGACACAATGCTTGTAGGTATTCCATGCAACCTCACTACTTCCCTGATGTATAACTCCGTCAGCTTTTCTAGAGACATACGTTGATTAATGGGCAAAAAGTGAGCGCTCTTGGTTAGTCTATCAACGATAACCCAGATAGAATCGTGACCTTTTGATGATTTTGGTAAATGTGTTACAAAGTCCATCGAGATACTGTCCCACTTCCATTGAGGAATGTCTAACTGTCGTAACATCCCTCCCGGGTTTTGATGCTCCACTTTTGCCTTCTGACACACCAAGCAGGCTGCTACAAACTCGGCCACATCCCTCTTCATTCCATTCCACCAAAATGACTCTTTCAGGTCCTTATACATCTTAGTCATACCTGGATGTATGCTAAGACGACTTTTATGGCCTTCGTCTAAAATTAAATGTTTTAATTCACTCTTTGCAGGTATACACACTCTGTTCTTAAATCGAAGGATGCCATCTTTACTTAGAACGAAGTCCTTAGCTTGATCGGTGTCCAACAATCTGATCTTTTGCTGCAACTCTTGATCCATCGACTGCTCAACCTTCACTTGTTCTAAGAAGTCACTAGTGATTACTAAATGACCACACCATATATGATCTGGGGTTAACTGCAACCCCAAGTTCATATCACGTAACTTTTCTAACAGTTCTAACTCCTTCACCATCATTGTTGTTATTTGAGCTTGTCTCCTACTCAATGCATCTGCCACCACATTGGCTTTTCCTGGGTGATATAAAAGCTCGAAATCATAGTCCTTCATATATTCCATCCATCTTCTTTGTCGCATGTTCAGCTCCTTTTGATCGAACAAATACTTTAGACTCTTATGGTCACTAAAAACTTGGAAACTTGCCCCATAGAGGTAGTGTCTCCATGTCTTTAATGCAAATACTACTGCTGCAAGTTCTATGTCATGCGTTGGGTAGTTCTTCTCATGCGCCTTTAGCTGCCTAGATGCATAAGCTACAGGTCTCCTTCCTTGCATTAGGACGCACCCCAATCCTTGATATGACGCATCGCAGTACACCTCAAAAGATTTGCTAGAGTCTGGAATGATTAATACTGGTGCTGACGTTAGTCGTTGCTTCATATCCTCAAAACTGGCTTCGCACTTGTCAGTCCACAGAAATGGTTGATCTTTACGAGTTAACTGAGTTAGAGGACCTACAATCTTGGAAAACCCTTCAACAAAACGTCGGTAATAACCGGCTAATCCTACAAAACTTCGTACTTCAGTTACAGTTTTCGGCCGCTCCCACTTTAGCACAGCTTCCACCTTTGCTGGATCCACTGAGATTCCTTGAGCAGAAATCACATGACCCAAAAATTGTACTTTCTCTATCTAGAACTCACACTTTGACAGTTTCCCATACAGTTGATGTTTTCTTAAAATTTCCAACGCCACCCTCAAGTGTTCTGCATGCTTTTCCTTATTCTCTGAATAGATAAGAATATCGTCTATAAATACTACCACGAACTTATCTAAACATGACCGAAATATTCTGTTCATGTAGTCCATAAAAATCGCTGGAGCATTCGTCACGCCAAACGGCATTACCACGTACTCAAAGTGTCCGTAGCGAGATCTGAAAGCCGTCTTTTGCACATCTTCCGTCTTGACCAGAATCTGATGGTACCCAGATCTGAGATCAATTTTTGAAAACACCTCTGCTCCTCTCAACTGATCTAATAGATCATCGATTCTTGGCAAAGGATATTTGTTCTTTATTGTAACCTTGTTCAGCTGTCGATAATCCACGCACAACCTTGAACTTCCATCCTTCTTCTTCACCAGCAATACAGGAGCTCCCCATGGAGACACACTTGGACGGATAAACTTCTTCTCCAGCAGATCTTCGATTTGCTTTTTCAACTCTACTAGTTCGGCAGGAGCCATTCTGTATGGAGCCATAGAAACTGGGCCAGCTCTGGGCATTAGATCTATTGTGAAATCGATCTCTCGACTAGGTGGTAAACCTGGTACTTGTTCTGGAAAAACATCAACATATTCTTCTACCACAGGTATTCCGATGATTTGTTCTTCAGTATTCTCTCTTTTCTCCTGAGCTAACACCACATAGCAGGTAGCTCCATCTTTGATATCCTTCGCAACTACTCGAGTTGAGCCTAGTTCTAAATCGTTCAAATTTAGAAACTCTATCTTTTGTTTCCCACAATCAATAAGAACGTGATTGGCAGTCAACCAATCCATTCCCAAAATAATGTCTAGATTTTGAAGGGGTAAGCAGATCAAGTTCACTTTGAACTTGCGTCCTGCAATTTGGATCGGGCATCCGACACAGACTGAACTGGTCGTAACTGGTTCCGATGCTGGTGTAGAAACTACTAATTCACACCCTAGATCAAGCATCGGTAATCCGAGTCTTTCTAAACATGCTAGGGATATAAAGGAGTGTGTGGCTCCAGAGTCAAACAAAACATATACGCATTCTCCTAACAACATACAGGTGTGTAAAATTAATGTACCTGGCTTAGTAGCCTCTTCTGCAGACATTGCGAATACTCTTCCTGTTGCCCGGGGCTTTACTTCAGCAGAATCTTGTTGTTGTGGTTCTCCCACCTTCTTTTTCTTTGGACAAACATTAGCAAAGTGTCCCGGATCATTGCAGATGAAACATCTCTTCCCTTCAACTTTTTCCCCAATAAGTTTAGGGCAGTCACGTCTGAAATGTGCCCCTCCACACTCAAAACACTTCACTGTTCCTCGATATGATAATTGTGGTTTTTCATAAGGTTTTTTGTTGAATTTCATTGAAGATTCTCCCTTGACAAGTCTGGAAACTCTACTTGGATCAAACTCCAATAATTCTATCATTCTGGCTTTCTCTACCAATGCTGGAAACTCTTGTATTTCCAATGGCATAAGTACCTTCTTCAGTTCATGCCTTAGTCCTCCCTCGAATTTTCGACATCTCCATTCTTCTGTGATATTCTGAGTATAAAACCTCGAGAGATAATTAAATTTTACTACGTACTCTTGTACTGATAACCTCCTTTGTTGTAAGGTCAGAAACTCCGCCTCCCTTGCAAATTTTGCACTGTTTGGAAAATATTTTTCCAAGAACCTTATCTTAAAGTTCTCCCAATTCACAGCCTCACCACGAACCGTCATCAACTGTTGCATACTTTCCCACCAATATTCAGCCTCCCCCACCAAAAGAAATGATGCATAAGTTAATTTTTGTTCTTCTGAGCAAGTTATTACCCGAAAAATCTTCTCGTTCTGCCTTAGCCAAGAGTCAGCCTCATCAGGAGTAGCCTCCCCATTAAATTTAGTTGGATCATGCCTTAAGAAGTCATTCAAGCTAGAATGATTTTGAGGTACTTGATCAACTTGTTGTTGCTGCATCTTTGTCGAGTTTAAATGATTTCTTCAAAAAGATAACAATACAATTTAGCATATGATATCAATTTCCTCCAATAGTCATTTTCATCATAACAATTAATAGTTTTACTAAGAATAATAATTTCACTCCCCATAGTCCCAAAATACTTTCGAAAACCATTGCTCTGATACCATAATGTAACACCCAAACATTTTAAAGGGTATTACTGATAGTAGAGACTAAATTAATTTGATACCTCATATAAACAATCAAACTTTATTTCAATTACTCCAAAGTACAATACCAAACTTACAAACTTTAAACAATATAGTCTTCACCGTTGACATTTCAACTTTTAAATTTTACACAACATAATCTTCCCAATACAAATTTATTCTTTTTACAAAAATCCCTGAAAGGTTTTCCCCGCATCTCTCTCATCTCTAAGCTTTATCAACCACATCTGCAACATTATCTAATCACATATAACATGAGTTATATGATCATAGCACAAACAAATAAGGGTAAGCCAACCATATCAAATCAATCATTAAACTTATAATAAGAATAGTTCAATCATTTATTTCTACAATTACTCAAATATCATTACCCCGATGTCATTAATTCATCATTATCAAAATCATCTTCCTCAATTTCATAAACCTTACAATTTATACTATGCTTACTCACGAAGCCTTATGGTCAGACCGCTCTCTGCCTGCTTCTATAAAACTTATAAACCACATATTTATGTCAAAGCCTTATGGTCAGACCACTTGCTGCCTGCTTTCATTAACCTCAGGTGTTACTTTGCTCATACCAAGCTCTCATGGTATAACCGAACATTTTACTTCCCGTAGGAAACATCATTTCATAAGCAATAATTTCTTATATCCACTCCAACATTTCATCACATCAATATTCCATACTCTCTTATCCACTCCAACATTTCATCAAATCAACAATTCATAACCTTCTCTCCACATAACTCAATCATGTTCATTCTCTAATCATAATTTGACAATAACCTATTTTGGTGTCAATAAATTAAACATATCGCCAGCTATCATACTTCATATTATAAACTCATTTTTGACCATAACGAGTATAACTCAACATATTTTCACCAATCAAAGATTCATAGATCAACAAAACATTTCATCATATCTTAGCCACTACGTATTAAAGTCTGAGCTCAATGTAACGATAAATAAAATATATATGAAGTTTTTTTTTTTTTTACCATGATAACTTTATACATCTCCAATTATCTTATTTTATTTTAATTTCATCCTATTAGAGATCTTTCTTTACCCCAATTGGTCACCGGAGAGGACCCAGATGTCTGAACGCATCAAACTCACCTTCGACGCCAACACATATGACTAGTCACAACTGACTGGACCAGGCCAGGGCTGCTCTATGATCAGGGATGTGCCAACTCAGGTTTTTAAGGTTCCTCTATCCTACCAACAAAGGGAGGCCTTCAATAATTAACAATTTATTTATTTAAATTATCTACCTTGTTCTCTTATGCTCTAAATCTAAAATGCCTAATTTTAATATTTTTACTTCCTCTTACAACAACCTCAAATAGTATCACTATATCTATTTAATACTCATTTCCAAGTTATTACAGAATCCTTACTCCAGACCTTCCAACAAGATCAATTTCAGCCAAGAAACTCATTCATGATAGAATTCATACAAGATAATTATAAACAATTAACCATAATAAGATATTACTATAAATGGTCATAGAAGAATACAATATTTGACAATCATAAGAATAATCTTAATATAAAAATTCATGGGAAACAAGAAGTTGAATCTGGCAGAGCCGGTTAGACAACTTCTAATCCATCCAAAAATACAATATAATTAAGTAACAAGAGCAACACATGTCTGGGGAAATAAGAAGTTGAATCTGGCAGAGCCGGTTAGACAACTTCTAATCCTTCCAAAAATGCAATAAAATAAATAAGTAAAGCAATAAATAGTTTGGGGAAACAAGAAGCTGAATCTGGCAGAGCCGGTTAGACAACTTCTAATCCTTCCAAAAGTGCAATAAAATAAATAACTGAAGCAATAGAAAGTTTGGGGAAACAAGAAATTGAATCTGGCAGAGCCGGTTAGACAATTTCTAATCCTTCCAAAATACAATAAAAATAAATAAGGAAAACAATAGAATGTTTGGGGAAACAAGAAATTGAATCTGGCAGAGCCGGTTAGACAATTTCTAATCATTCCAAAATACAATAAAAATAAATAAGGAAAACAATAGAATGTTTGGGGAAACAAGAAATTGAATCTGGCAGAGCCGGTTAGACAATTTCTAATCCTTCCAAAATACAATAAAAATAAATAAGGAAAACAATAGAATGTTTGGGGAAACAAGAAATTGAATCTGGCAGAGCCGGTTAGACAATTTCTAATCCTTCCAAAATACAAAAATAAACAACTAATAACATACAAATGGCATAACATAATCAATATCACGTTTTACAACTATCACACTCGGATATCAACACAAAAGCATACTCTCATTTAAATTCAAAATCATACAGAAACAAAATACTCCATAATCAAGATTTAAGATCAGACAAAAGCAAAATATAGCATATTCAAGGCTTAAGATAATACAAAAGGAGATACTCAAGGTTAGCTTCCCTTACCTCTATTACAGACTTAATCCCCTCGCCCTCTGAAAACTTCCAGAATATCCCCTTTGCAAAATTTGAAATTCTTCCAACTCTCTTCTCTAAAAAATTTTCTAAGTTCTTTGGTGTAAATTTTCAGCCTCCCCCCTTGGCTATTTATAGCAAAAAAATTTACTATTCATTTTTACTATTCATTTTAACTATTCATTTTTTTATTCATTTTACTATTACAAAAATAATTTTTTATTTGCAATTTGATAAATTCTGATCTCAAAGCTACGTGGAACACTTATCCTTTCCAAAAATATTTTTTTTTTACTATTCACTTTTTACTATTCACTTTTTACTATTCATTTTTTACTATTCACAATTTACTATTCATTTTTTTTTATCTAGTATTTTAACTTACAAATATTTTCAAGGATCTTACAATCTCCCCAACAACAATTATTTTCGCCCTCGAAAATTATTTATTTAAATAAAGACTATCTAACAAAAGATTACTTACAAAAGAGATATGGGTATTCCTTTATCATAAATTCTTCCAATTCCCAAGTCATTTCCTGTGTGTCTTCATTCCAAAGTACTTTTACTGTGCGAATATCTTTCCCTCTTAGCTTTTTCATTTGAACATCTAGTATACGCACTGGTCCAACTTCCATTGTTAAATTTTCCTTGACCTGAATTTCATCAACTTCTAACACATGCTTTGGATCTGGAATATACTTCCTCAGTTGGGATACATGAAAAACGTTATGCAAATTTGCCAATCCAGGTGGTAATGCTACCTCATAAGCCACTGGCCCAATCTTTTTGAGAATTTGATACGGTCCGAGAAATTTTGGTGTCAGTTTCCTCATCTTGATAGCTCTCCCGACTCCTATAGTTGGTGTTACTCGTAAGAATACATGATCTCCTTCTTCAAATTCTAATGGTCTTCTTCTTTTGTCGGCATATGACTTTTGTCTACTTTGAGTTGCTTTCATCCGATCTTGGATTAATTTTATTTTTTCTGTGGTTCGCTGTAATAGCTCGGGTCCCACTGTTAGTGCTTCCCCATCTTGAAACCAACACAACGGGGTTCTACATCTTCTTCCATATAAAGCTTCATATGGTGGCATACCAATACTGGAATGATAACTGTTGTTGTAAGTAAATTCTACTAATGGTAGTATCTCATTCCAACTTCCAAGATGATCTAATACACAAGTTCTTAGCAAATCCTCCAAAGACTGAATAGTCCTTTCTGTTTGACCATCAGTCTGAGGGTGATAAGCCGAACTCATCCTCAACTGCATTCCCAGAGCCTTCTGTAGCGTCTGCCAAAACCTTGAAGTAAACCTCGGATCTCTGTCTGACACAATGCTTGTAGGTATTCCATGCAACCTCACTACTTCCCTGATGTATAACTCCGTCAGCTTTTCTAGAGACATACGTTGATTAATGGGCAAAAAGTGAGCGCTCTTGGTTAGTCTATCAACGATAACCCAGATAGAATCGTGACCTTTTGATGATTTTGGTAAATGTGTTACAAAGTCCATCGAGATACTGTCCCACTTCCATTGAGGAATGTCTAACTGTCGTAACATCCCTCCCGAGTTTTGATGCTCCACTTTTGCCTTCTGACACACCAAGCAGGCTGCTACAAACTCGGCCACATCCCTCTTCATTCCATTCCACCAAAATGACTCTTTCAGGTCCTTATACATCTTAGTCATACCTGGATGTATGCTAAGACGACTTTTATGGCCTTCGTCTAAAATTAAATGTTTTAATTCACTCTTTGCAGGTATACACACTCTGTTCTTAAATCGAAGGATGCCATCTTTACTTAGAACGAAGTCCTTAGCTTGATCGGTGTCCAACAATCTGATCTTTTGCTGCAACTCTTGATCCATCGACTGCTCAACCTTCACTTGTTCTAAGAAGTCACTAGTGATTACTAAATGACCACACCATATATGATCTGGGGTTAACTGCAACCCCAAGTTCATATCACGTAACTTTTCTAACAGTTCTAACTCCTTCACCATCATTGTTGTTATTTGAGCTTGTCTCCTACTCAATGCATCTGCCACCACATTGGCTTTTCCTGGGTGATATAAAAGCTCGAAATCATAGTCCTTCATATATTCCATCCATCTTCTTTGTCGCATGTTCAGCTCCTTTTGATCGAACAAATACTTTAGACTCTTATGGTCACTAAAAACTTGGAAACTTGCCCCATAGAGGTAGTGTCTCCATGTCTTTAATGCAAATACTACTGCTGCAAGTTCTATGTCATGCGTTGGGTAGTTCTTCTCATGCGCCTTTAGCTGCCTAGATGCATAAGCTACAGGTCTCCTTCCTTGCATTAGGACGCACCCCAATCCTTGATATGACGCATCGCAGTACACCTCAAAAGATTTGCTAGAGTCTGGAATGATTAATACTGGTGCTGACGTTAGTCGTTGCTTCATATCCTCAAAACTGGCTTCGCACTTGTCAGTCCACAGAAATGGTTGATCTTTACGAGTTAACTGAGTTAGAGGACCTACAATCTTGGAAAACCCTTCAACAAAACGTCGGTAATAACCGGCTAATCCTACAAAACTTCGTACTTCAGTTACAGTTTTCGGCCGCTCCCACTTTAGCACAGCTTCCACCTTTGCTGGATCCACTGAGATTCCTTGAGCAGAAATCACATGACCCAAAAATTGTACTTTCTCTATCTAGAACTCACACTTTGACAGTTTCCCATACAGTTGATGTTTTCTTAAAATTTCCAACGCCACCCTCAAGTGTTCTGCATGCTTTTCCTTATTCTCTGAATAGATAAGAATATCGTCTATAAATACTACCACGAACTTATCTAAACATGACCGAAATATTCTGTTCATGTAGTCCATAAAAATCGCTGGAGCATTCGTCACGCCAAACGGCATTACCACGTACTCAAAGTGTCCGTAGCGAGATCTGAAAGCCGTCTTTTGCACATCTTCCGTCTTGACCAGAATCTGATGGTACCCAGATCTGAGATCAATTTTTGAAAACACCTCTGCTCCTCTCAACTGATCTAATAGATCATCGATTCTTGGCAAAGGATATTTGTTCTTTATTGTAACCTTGTTCAGCTGTCGATAATCCACGCACAACCTTGAACTTCCATCCTTCTTCTTCACCAGCAATACAGGAGCTCCCCATGGAGACACACTTGGACGGATAAACTTCTTCTCCAGCAGATCTTCGATTTGCTTTTTCAACTCTACTAGTTCGGCAGGAGCCATTCTGTATGGAGCCATAGAAACTGGGCCAGCTCTGGGCATTAGATCTATTGTGAAATCGATCTCTCGACTAGGTGGTAAACCTGGTACTTGTTCTGGAAAAACATCAACATATTCTTCTACCACAGGTATTCCGATGATTTGTTCTTCAGTATTCTCTCTTTTCTCCTGAGCTAACACCACATAGCAGGTAGCTCCATCTTTGATATCCTTCGCAACTACTCGAGTTGAGCCTAGTTCTAAATCGTTCAAATTTAGAAACTCTATCTTTTGTTTCCCACAATCAATAAGAACGTGATTGGCAGTCAACCAATCCATTCCCAAAATAATGTCTAGATTTTGAAGGGGTAAGCAGATCAAGTTCACTTTGAACTTGCGTCCTGCAATTTGGATCGGGCATCCGACACAGACTGAACTGGTCGTAACTGGTTCCGATGCTGGTGTAGAAACTACTAATTCACACCCTAGATCAAGCATCGGTAATCCGAGTCTTTCTAAACATGCTAGGGATATAAAGGAGTGTGTGGCTCCAGAGTCAAACAAAACATATACGCATTCTCCTAACAACATACAGGTGTGTAAAATTAATGTACCTGGCTTAGTAGCCTCTTCTGCAGACATTGCGAATACTCTTCCTGTTGCCCGGGGCTTTACTTCAGCAGAATCTTGTTGTTGTGGTTCTCCCACCTTCTTTTTCTTTGGACAAACATTAGCAAAGTGTCCCGGATCATTGCAGATGAAACATCTCTTCCCTTCAACTTTTTCCCCAATAAGTTTAGGGCAGTCACGTCTGAAATGTGCCCCTCCACACTCAAAACACTTCACTGTTCCTCGATATGATAATTGTGGTTTTTCATAAGGTTTTTTGTTGAATTTCATTGAAGATTCTCCCTTGACAAGTCTGGAAACTCTACTTGGATCAAACTCCAATAATTCTATCATTCTGGCTTTCTCTACCAATGCTGGAAACTCTTGTATTTCCAATGGCATAAGTACCTTCTTCAGTTCATGCCTTAGTCCTCCCTCGAATTTTCGACATCTCCATTCTTCTGTGATATTCTGAGTATAAAACCTCGAGAGATAATTAAATTTTACTACGTACTCTTGTACTGATAACCTCCTTTGTTGTAAGGTCAGAAACTCCGCCTCCCTTGCAAATTTTGCACTGTTTGGAAAATATTTTTCCAAGAACCTTATCTTAAAGTTCTCCCAATTCACAGCCTCACCACGAACCGTCATCAACTGTTGCATACTTTCCCACCAATATTCAGCCTCCCCCACCAAAAGAAATGATGCATAAGTTAATTTTTGTTCTTCTGAGCAAGTTATTACCCGAAAAATCTTCTCGTTCTGCCTTAGCCAAGAGTCAGCCTCATCAGGAGTAGCCTCCCCATTAAATTTAGTTGGATCATGCCTTAAGAAGTCATTCAAGCTAGAATGATTTTGAGGTACTTGATCAACTTGTTGTTGCTGCATCTTTGTCGAGTTTAAATGATTTCTTCAAAAAGATAACAATACAATTTAGCATATGATATCAATTTCCTCCAATAGTCATTTTCATCATAACAATTAATAGTTTTACTAAGAATAATAATTTCACTCCCCATAGTCCCAAAATACTTTCGAAAACCATTGCTCTGATACCATAATGTAACACCCAAACATTTTAAAGGGTATTACTGATAGTAGAGACTAAATTAATTTGATACCTCATATAAACAATCAAACTTTATTTCAATTACTCCAAAGTACAATACCAAACTTACAAACTTTAAACAATATAGTCTTCACCGTTGACATTTCAACTTTTAAATTTTACACAACATAATCTTCCCAATACAAATTTATTCTTTTTACAAAAATCCCTGAAAGGTTTTCCCCGCATCTCTCTCATCTCTAAGCTTTATCAACCACATCTGCAACATTATCTAATCACATATAACATGAGTTATATGATCATAGCACAAACAAATAAGGGTAAGCCAACCATATCAAATCAATCATTAAACTTATAATAAGAATAGTTCAATCATTTATTTCTACAATTACTCAAATATCATTACCCCGATGTCATTAATTCATCATTATCAAAATCATCTTCCTCAATTTCATAAACCTTACAATTTATACTATGCTTACTCACGAAGCCTTATGGTCAGACCGCTCTCTGCCTGCTTCTATAAAACTTATAAACCACATATTTATGTCAAAGCCTTATGGTCAGACCACTTGCTGCCTGCTTTCATTAACCTCAGGTGTTACTTTGCTCATACCAAGCTCTCATGGTATAACCGAACATTTTACTTCCCGTAGGAAACATCATTTCATAAGCAATAATTTCTTATATCCACTCCAACATTTCATCACATCAATATTCCATACTCTCTTATCCACTCCAACATTTCATCAAATCAACAATTCATAACCTTCTCTCCACATAACTCAATCATGTTCATTCTCTAATCATAATTTGACAATAACCTATTTTGGTGTCAATAAATTAAACATATCGCCAGCTATCATACTTCATATTATAAACTCATTTTTGACCATAACGAGTATAACTCAACATATTTTCACCAATCAAAGATTCATAGATCAACAAAACATTTCATCATATCTTAGCCACTACGTATTAAAGTCTGAGCTCAATGTAACGATAAATAAAATATATATGAAGTTTTTTTTTTTTTTTACCATGATAACTTTATACATCTCCAATTATCTTATTTTATTTTAATTTCATCCTATTAGAGATCTTTCTTTACCCCAATTGGTCACCGGAGAGGACCCAGATGTCTGAACGCATCAAACTCACCTTCGACGCCAACACATATGACTAGTCACAACTGACTGGACCAGGCCAGGGCTGCTCTATGATCAGGGATGTGCCAACTCAGGTTTTTAAGGTTCCTCTATCCTACCAACAAAGGGAGGCCTTCAATAATTAACAATTTATTTATTTAAATTATCTACCTTGTTCTCTTATGCTCTAAATCTAAAATGCCTAATTTTAATATTTTTACTTCTTCTTACAACAACCTCAAATAGTATCACTATATCTATTTAATACTCATTTCCAAGTTATTACAGAATCCTTACTCCAGACCTTCCAACAAGATCAATTTCAGCCAAGAAACTCATTCATGATAGAATTCATACAAGATAATTATAAACAATTAACCATAATAAGATATTACTATAAATGGTCATAGAAGAATACAATATTTGACAATCATAAGAATAATCTTAATATAAAAATTCATGGGAAACAAGAAGTTGAATCTGGCAGAGCCGGTTAGACAACTTCTAATCCATCCAAAAATACAATATAATTAAGTAACAAGAGCAACACATGTCTGGGGAAATAAGAAGTTGAATCTGGCAGAGCTGGTTAGACAACTTCTAATCCTTCCAAAAATGCAATAAAATAAATAAGTAAAGCAATAAATAGTTTGGGGAAACAAGAAGCTGAATCTGGCAGAGCCGGTTAGACAACTTCTAATCCTTCCAAAAGTGCAATAAAATAAATAACTGAAGCAATAGAAAGTTTGGGGAAACAAGAAATTGAATCTGGCAGAGCCGGTTAGACAATTTCTAATCCTTCCAAAATACAATAAAAATAAATAAGGAAAACAATAGAATGTTTGGGGAAACAAGAAATTGAATCTGGCAGAGCCGGTTAGACAATTTCTAATCATTCCAAAATACAATAAAAATAAATAAGGAAAACAATAGAATGTTTGGGGAAACAAGAAATTGAATCTGGCAGAGCCGGTTAGACAATTTCTAATCCTTCCAAAATACAATAAAAATAAATAAGGAAAACAATAGAATGTTTGGGGAAACAAGAAATTGAATCTGGCAGAGCCGGTTAGACAATTTCTAATCCTTCCAAAATACAAAAATAAACAACTAATAACATACAAATGGCATAACATAATCAATATCACGTTTTACAACTATCACACTCGGATATCAACACAAAAGCATACTCTCATTTAAATTCAAAATCATACAGAAACAAAATACTCCATAATCAAGATTTAAGATCAGACAAAAGCAAAATATAGCATATTCAAGGCTTAAGATAATACAAAAGGAGATACTCAAGGTTAGCTTCCCTTACCTCTATTACAGACTTAATCCCCTCGCCCTCTGAAAACTTCCAGAATATCCCCTTTGCAAAATTTGAAATTCTTCCAACTCTCTTCTCTAAAAAATTTTCTAAGTTCTTTGGTGTAAATTTTCAGCCTCCCCCCTTGGCTATTTATAGCAAAAAAATTTACTATTCATTTTTACTATTCATTTTAACTATTCATTTTTTTATTCATTTTACTATTACAAAAATAATTTTTTATTTGCAATTTGATAAATTCTGATCTCAAAGCTACGTGGAACACTTATCCTTTCCAAAAATATTTTTTTTTTACTATTCACTTTTTACTATTCACTTTTTACTATTCATTTTTTACTATTCACAATTTACTATTCATTTTTTTTTATCTAGTATTTTAACTTACAAATATTTTCAAGGATCTTACACTAACTACTTATGAAAGAAAGCATTGATAAAGCATTATTACTCTATAACATATACCTAAGTCTAACTAACTACCTAAAAAGGCTATAAAGTTTATCCGGAAGTCAACTTTGTGTCCAACGATCATCTCACAAAGAAGGCTATGTAAAGAGGACTCGCAAAAGAGAAGAAAGAAAAGAGAACATAAGAGATCATCGAATACTTACTCTACTGCTCTACCTCAAAGTTCATATCGTCTAAACCTCTTCATTATAAGAGAATTAACTTTACAAATTCTTGGATCTCATTGCATTGAATTTATCATCTCTCTGAGAGTTATTTGAATCTGTACTTTTATTCAAAACACACATTGTTTTTGTATATTCATAAGTGAATTATTCATAAGTGAATTAAAACACTTGTATTGTTTAACTCGATTGAGTTAAATGGTCTAGACAAAGGTTGATACCAAGGGTGGTTAAACTTAAACTAATAAGGTTGACTAGGGAAATCAAAAGCGGTTGATAATACTTGTATACTAGGAGTGATTTGTACTCGTTTGTAATCTTTGAAAAAGATTAGTGGAACCCCTTACGAGGTCTTAAGGGATACTAGACGTAGCTTAGGTTGAGTGGACTAGTATAAAAATACTTGTGTTTTTGCTTATATTTTTTAGAACGTTTTCCTAAATGCTTTACTGAAAATACGTACGTCTAACAACTATTGCAAATTGTCTAACTCTTATAATAGTCATTAAGTGTTGATTTGCAAAAGAGTTTAAAACACTATTCAACCCCCCTCCTTCATTATGTTTTATGTTTTTTTGTTGTGTGTGAGTTGTGTTTAGTTTTGAATATTCTATTTGAATTTTGTAGGTTGTAGTCTAGGTTTTATAAGTTGTGTTGATTTTTACATTTTTTTCATTTTGTGGTCCATTTGAGTTGTGTTCTAATTTACATATTCTATTTCAATTTTGTAAGTTGTCTTTTTCAAGTTGTGAGTTGTGTCAACAACATGTCTGAATCTAGGGATGACAATGCAGACTTATTAGTCTCGCATTTGGTCTATCTCACATTCGACCTGTAAAAATTTGGTTGAGTTAATTCATTCCACATAAGAATTGTGGACTAATTTTGTTGAACCAAGCTCCATATAAACAAAATGTTAAAAAGTTTATAGTAATAATAATCTTGCTTTCATGTTTCACATCTTTGTTGCATGGCATGAATATGGAAAATAAAATTGAAATAAACTAAGTAAGCATAAGATTAATACTCACATCAAATAAATATGTCAAAGTTAAAATTTTCATAAATAAAAAATAAAAATAAAAAAATTATTGTCTAACCTAAAAAAGTATAACCATTAATCAATTGTAAATATAGGTAACGCAATTGGCTTAAAGATTTAGATATGGAGTGAAGGAATAACAAACTAAAAATAAAATAAAATAAAAGCGTTATATCTTACTTAAAGCTTAAAATATAGTACTTTTTTTTTCGAGTTATGCGGGTTAGTTTGCCCCGCCTCATCATTGGCCTGCAGGGATGTGAGTTGTGCGGAATGAGTTTAAGTGGATTAATGAGCTAAAGTACTCAACCCTCCATGCACTTTTTCTCAGCATTTTTTCTTACAGACTAACAAGCTGACCCATAAGGTCCACCCCTACATTATTATATCTATCAAAACCTCTCAATTTTACAAGTTTGAACATTTATATGTTACCCTCAACTTCGGTTTTATGGGATAAAAATGTAATTAACTAATTAAATAAATAAGTAACTAGCTAATGAAATTAAAAATCAAATAAGTTTTTGGGTATAAAGCTCATCATATATGCATTGAATTAGAAAGCATATATTTATGTTTATTTGCAAATTACATGTCTCATATATGTATTTATCTATCAAAGGTTAACCCAAACATAGGTATATCGAAAATCATAACTACAAATTTCATATTTGACATATGTATTTGTAGTTATTAGAGGTATAGAAGTGTACCTGAAATCATAGAGATGTAAGAAACTTCTTTATATAGACATATTTCATTTGATGTTATCTCAAAAGATGTGACGGAATACACACAAAGATGTCAAAGATTAATTGATATAAACTTTTACATGTTGTATAAAAGCTGATAGAAATATGAATAAAATTTTTTGAGACGTATAAATTTATTGTCTTTTGTGACATCCCAAAATATATAACAATGTATATACGTAGAATGCATCGATTATAATAATAGAAAGCAGTTAAGAGTACACAATAGATTGAATTAAGGAGTACAATTATCCAAGTCTGGCTGAAAAACTTTTAAAACTTAAGTACGAGATCACAATTCTCCAAAACACAAATTAAGATAACGTGAAGACTAGAAGTCTTCCAAAATAAAGAGCCATTAAACATAATAACTAGTAGACATCCTAAGCACTAGGAGCTGGGTCTTCCTCAACTTCCAAAGCTTATTCCAAAGGTACATCATCACCTACTGCTCACATCCAAAGGATTGGATGATCATCGCGAGGGGGAAAGCAAACACATGCAACACATACAAATGCAAGGGTGAGCTAGATATAAAAAAAAACCATGTTATACATATAGCATAGATAATTCATATAATCATACTTAGATTCGTATAAAAGAACAATTAGAGCATACTCATTAAACCACAATTCACCCACTTACACGACATGCAAAAGTCATTCAAACATGGTAGACTAACATCACAATACTTGTTACTTTATACCCCGACTTGTTACTTGATAGACCGACTTGTCCGGACTAGAATGTATGTAGAGTTGGGGCGGGTTGTGCACTTGTGATGGACCCTACTGCTTTGCAAAGCCATTGCCGAGGGGTTTCACCCGACCATACACAAGGTTAGTCCGTTACCGCGGAATAGACCTCCAGTGATAGCGTCTACCCTGGGACCTCCCTCTACTCCCACCACACGCGTCAATCCTCTCTAAGTGAGAATGAAAGACCGTTGGAGTGTAGGGATAACCCCCCATATGGAAGCCTCTTACCATTCATTCAATACACTAATTGATCCCACCGAGAGATCTAAATTTCCGATTCAATCCAACCACTTTAAATCACATGATATTCCTTTTGGATCAACAATGTACATCATAAACCACTTATAACCATACACTTTCAACCAATTTGGATCAACATTCATACCCTTTTACAATCTCACACAAATCACACAACATTACTACATTCAATAGATGTATCAAACAACTCAAATAGTGCATACACAACATATTTTCTTTGTACCCTTTATAATAGTCATCATTAGGTAACTCAAATGGCTTAGGGACTATTACCAACAGCTCCGGAAGGGTCAAAAACCTCCAAAACGACCTAGAGAACGTCCAAAACGGACATCCGGAACCCCAGAAACCATCAAAAACAATTTCAGCAGCATGCAGGTGCTGCCCGGCGCGACCAAGAGGCGCCCGGCGCGAATTGCACCAGACCGAGGTGCGCCCGGCGTGACCAAACGGCGCCCGGCGCCATACCAGTTGACAGCAACCACGAAAATTGGACTTTTAAGCACCTAGGGTCTGTTCTAATGACTAAAAGGGTTCTATAAACCTTGGTATTGATAGAAAACCACATTTATAAGTTAAACCAACATCCATTTGATCACTAGATCCAAGACTAGGTGTATCAAACCACTTTAAACTCCAAATTCACTTCTACAAGTTGCCCAATTTCATTTCTATCCTTTAAAACCCTCAAACCAGTTTGCAACCTACATCAACAAGTCTAATTGCACTTGCTAGTGCTCTCCAAAACCATAGAATACTTCCAGTAGTCCTACTTCTCATTTTCACCCCTTAGAACCCCTAAAATGGGCTAAAAACTCAACCTATGAAGTCATTTTCCCTTTTAGAACAGATTTTATCAATTTAACCATCTAGACAAGTCCTAATAGGTGTGATAACATATTCCCAACTCTCCAAATCAATGCAGACCTCTTACCTCACCATTTCACTACTCCACTTCCTCTTTTTGACTAAAACCATGCACATAAACCCTCACAAGGCCTCTACTCCAATGTAGATTAAATCTTAATGTTTTAAGAGTTCCAACAAGTCTAATATAACTCAAAAACAGTCCCTAAACTGCCACTGTTATTAAACCATCATTCCCTCTAAAATTCACCTCTCAAAACCCCTCCAATTTCACTCTAAAACATCAATTTTCACAACTTAGGTGTCCAAATTCAATTCTACTACTTTGCAACTATTTTGATCAATTTAGTGATTCAAATAAGTCACAATACAGTGGCTAAGACTGTCCCAACAACCCAATTTCGTTTTAGGCCACAAATACCCAATTTCACTACTTCACTTCCTCCAATTTGTCCTAAAACACTATAATTTCACTAATTTTCCCCTTCATTCAAGATATGGCAAATTTATCACTTCAAGCACTTCCAACACACCCAATTACAGCAGCTAGGTTCAACCAATTCAATTTACAAACCTCACTCTACAATTTCATACATCACACCCATCAAGAATTTAACATACCTACAATTAATGCAAACAAATTGAACACAATATCAAGCTCCCCTTACCTCTTGAAGACTTCCTTTGCTAAAATCTTTGAATCTACCTTCTCCAAGACTTCCAGCAGCAAGGTTTCTTTCCCTCTTCGGCAACTCTGAACTTCACTTCCTTCACCAATTTTTCAGCAAGGGTTTCCTCCCTCATTTCAGAACCCAACACCCCCTTATATCTTCCACGTCTGCAGCTTGTTGAATGGTGCCAAACAAAAGAGGGGAATGACGGACGTTGCCTCCCCTATTTTCCCAATAAAACAAAACCACTTCTCCCTAGGACATCTCGTGCTTCTCTGCTCCCCCACCTTCCATGCTGATTTTCAGCATTCATGCCCCCATCCCTTTCACAAATAATAATAAAAAAAAATAAGGAACAAGGTCCTTACATCTTTAAGGACTTATCCGTGATGTATTGCGCAAATATCTTAGGATACAATAGGAACTTCTTAGAATATTTATGAGGAGGACCTAGAGTATTTTTAGAAGGAAAGAGAGAAAAGAGAATGAGAAAATGAGAAGATGAGAGAAATAGTTTTTGATGTATTTTAGAAAGAAAAAATGTTGTTCTATTTATAGAACATGTAAAACACCTTGCAATCGAAGAAATTGGATGTTGCAGCTCTTAATAACAGAGAAATTGGCCTTGCTTCTAAAATTTTTAACGTTGATAATTAATAAAATATTAACGTTGCCAAATAAAATATTAACTTTGTAATCCAATGTTCTTTTGCCATCAAATATTTTACAACATTACATAAGATAAATGTTGTCCAATGTATTTCACTTTTTATATTTTGTAATCTTATTATCAAGGTGTAGAAATTATAACCATACTTTGTTTAGTAGATAGTTGACCGTACTCTTTTTGTGCAAACTAAATATATTATATTATGAGTAAATAAATATAGAAGGATCACAAAAAGTGCCCTATAAAAATTTTCCAATTAATAAAGTAATACCATAACGAACCTCACAAAATATAATTACTATAATATGTGCATGATATCCTACGATTTAATTCAACAGATCACCTATATTGGTAAAGAAAAAGCTATTAAATCATATGATGAAAAGAAAAAGTATTGATATAATGGAACAGCGATCACAATAGCAAATACCAATATGTGCAATTACCTCTGTATGTTTTAATCAATTTAGTTGTTGTAATTTATAAAAGATATAATACTACTATCAACATTAGAGTTAGAGAAACTTAAAAGAGTGGACTGAGAAGTGACTATAAGAGATAATGAGTAGATGAATTTGAAGAGATTGACATGAAAACAATACAAAGAATTGGTATATCAATGCTTATTGAAAAGATTTCACAATTGAAACATTAATTTGTAACATATTTATGTCTTGAAGATTGAAGCTCAAATTTATCAATTACCTATTTTAACTTGAAGAATAAAATAATGGACTAAATCAACCTATAAAAATGTCTACCTAAGTTATTTGAAAAAGGGTTCATTAAACGTGAGTTACGATTTGGAGTAAATTTACAAAAAGAATTGGGATTTTGAAACAAAAAGGTGCCAGACAATTATATATTGAATGCGTCATTTCGTTAATAGGTTTCATAAAAAAAAACGCTAGAGAACAAAGCCTCGTACACAAATGATTTTCTAAAATGTTTTATTTGCTTTCCTTTGTTATTCGAGTATTAACAAGGATTCCCATAAGAGTGATTATTGAAAATAACCAAATGTTTTGGGCCTACTGGCTAACCCGAACTTTTTACTACTTTTTAATAAATACAGGGTATATTTTCGGCCTTGCAAATTAGCTCATCACTTTATCCCTAAAGTCAAACTGAAATAGGACGAATGTAAGACTCATGGAAAATATTTATAATAGTAAATTTTAATATTTTATTAGTAATAATGATTTTAATGGATAAAAAATAAAAAATTATGGTAGAAAAATTTTAATTGTTGATATAAAATTATAGTAATTCTAAAAAGAGAAGTTTAAATCTTTTATAACTTATTTAGGATTTTTTTAAAAAAATCGAATAGTAAAAAGTGAATAGTAAAAAGGAAATAGTAAAAAGTGAATAATAAAAAAAAAGAAAAAAAAATTGAAAGATAAGAATTTCTACGTAGCATGGAAGGAGTTAGGATCATATTTGATCAAGTGGATGATTAAAATATTATTTTAAAATAATAAATAATATTAAAAAGGCTTAATACCCTATTTTGTCCCCAGTTTCATTCGAAAATGTCAAATTAGTCCATCCTTTAAAAAATGCGTCAATTACGTCCTCACTTAATAAAATTTGCATCAATGAAATCCCTTCCGTTAAATTCGTACAAACGGCATTAATTATTTAAGTAGAAGAGAGAGAAAAATAATTAACACCGTTTGTACGGATTTAACGGTAGTGATTTTATTGATGCAAATTTTATTAAATGAGGACGTAATTGACACATTTCTTAAAGGATGGACTAATTTGACATTTTTGAGCGAAACTGGAGACAAAATAGGGTATTAAGCCTATTAAAAAATTAGTGAATAGTAAATTTTTTTACCTATAAATAGCCATGGGAGGGAAGGGTATTATGTACAAAGAGAAGAAGAATCAAGTGAGAGCTTGAGAAATAGAGAAGAAAGAGTTAGGGAGAAATTTTTAGTTGCAAGAAGAGTAAAGCTTCTGAAGGGTTTCCGGGAAAACAAATTTGGAGCAAGAGAAGTCTGGAATAGAGATAGGGGAGCTAAACCTTCTAAGCTTTTATATTATGATTTAGTACTATTTTATTACTATTCATGTCTTGAAATTCTGTGTGAATATTGTTAATGCTTACTGTATATCTATCTATATTGAATTTCTGTGTTAATATTATATGTTGTTGTTTTGAATTTGTAAATAAGAAATTTGTTAAAACTAGTTGAGGAACACTTTGGCTAAGGAAAGACTTGATACTTAAGTTGTCCATTGTGACACACCTCTCTTTCCTGGAAGTCTACTCGACAAGTTTTTAACTTAAATCTTGTTGAACAGATTATGTACAGTTAAACTATTGTGCAATATATCTCGTTGGAATTAATTCATGTTATTGTGGTAGATACAAATTTATGAATTATATTGTGATGGTAGGATAGAGGAATCATAAAAATCGGAGTTGGTACATCCCTGATCATAGAGCAGCCCTGGTCCAATCTAGTAAGTTGTGACTAGTCATATGTATTGGCGTTTATGGTGAGTTTGATTCGTCAAACATTTGATTCTTCTCTGGTGACCATTTATAGTGATATTTTAGTATTGTTAATTTATTTATACATTCATTTTGTATGATTTATGTAAGGATTGCATTTTATTTGAATTTATACATCTGAACATGATATGAGTATTATGGGGAGATTTTGTAATGGTATAATGTGAGTCGAGGAATATGAGCATTGTATGAGTCTCGTGGAGAGATTCAGTAATGATATGGTATTTGTGTATATGTTGATGTTGAGGGTCCTGTTGTTGGAGGTTATCCTGATATTCTAATAATCATCCAGTCTCAAGTAGAGAAGGATGAATTATGTGGTGAGAGGGCCAGGAGGTCCTGGTCTATGTACCGATTTTGGACATAGTGTTGAGGACTAACCTTGTGAATGGTATGAAGTATTTTGAAAGTGTATTTGTAAGAAGAAGTAGAAGTCATCACAAGTGCATAACCTCCCGTGATCGCTCATCAACGTATCATCCAGATGAATGTCTATTGGCTATTGTGGGATGAATGTCTATTGGGTATTGTGGGATGAATGTCTATTGGGTATTGTGGAATGAGTGTCTATTGAGTATTGTGGGATGAATGTCTATTAGGAATTGTGGTATGATGGGATGAGTATCTATGATGCGATTGTTGTATGATGGTATAAGGGTGTTTGACATAATTATTATATGATGTTTATTGAGTGTATCAAAGTAATTATGCATGTTTTATAAAAGCTTAGAAAGGTTAGCTCCCCTACCTCTATTCCAGACTTAATCTCTTACTCCAAATTCGTTTCCCCGAAAACCCTCGAGAAACTCTACTATTCTTGCAACTAAAAATTTCTTCCTAACTCTTTATTCTCTATTTCTCAAGATTTCTCACTTGATTCTTCCTCGACAAGTGACAATGTGGTTCACAACACAAAGAAATCTTCAATTTAGTATGGTTAAAATGACTATATTAATTTATTAATAAAAAAATGAGAATGAAAATGACTGAGGGTTTGGGATAAGGACAAAATAAATTTTCATAAAATTTCAGAAACTAAAAACACATTTAAAATGAAATATGTTTTACTTTAGAAGATTTTGACATGACTAACAAAAATATTCTACATTCTTCATGTGGAATATAAACATATGAAATTATATATATATATATATATATATATATATATATATATATATATATATATATATATATATATATATATATATATATATATATATATATGTGTGTGTGTGTGTGTGTGTGTGTTTTAGTAGGATTGAGATCTTTAATCTAAAGCATTCAAACATCCTCCATGTTACGTTGCTCTCTCTCCTCCTTGTTGGGGAGAGTGCCTGCAGAAGACACTCGACGCTCAAGTAAGTGACTTGCGTAATAATCTTGTAATAAAGATTAGTAATTAGAACTAAAATTAACTGTATTTTTTGTGGGACAAATATTTATAAATTATTATAATAAAGTTACCACAGACTTATTAATCACCAATAAATAACATTATTTATATTAATTGTCAATAAATAACAATTATTTTCATATTACCTTCTCATTGATTGCTTAGATTAATTTCCAGGTCATTTTCTTACTGGATGATCAATCACCCGGTCCTTTAGCTGAGTAGGTGGTCCTATAATACAATATATATATATATATATATATATATATATATATATATATATAATATAAACTAATAAAAATTATAATAAATAGTTTATTGATTAAAAATAAAAATCTAACTATTTAAAATTTTATTTCATGTGACAACATAGAGATACATGTGTGGTAACATATGGATACACATGTGACAATACCCTTTTGCCACATTAAAAAATCTATAACGATGAAGACTAAATTCATTCATTAATAAGGACTAAATTCATTCATTAATAAATAACTTTGATGATCAAAATGATTTAAAGTTTGAAAAATGGGCAAAATTCAATTTTACATGAAAATTAAAAGACTATATCATATTGATGGATATTGAAAGGGTAAAACAATTTAGAGAATGAAATAATACGTTATAAAGATAAGAACTCATGAGTAACTAAAGAATTATTCTATTAAATATTCTAAATTGAGAATTAAATATTTTTATGTTAAAAAAGTGAGTATTATACTTATATATCCATATTAATACTAGGAATTTTTGGTTAAAGTTGAGAAAAATTCATTCATTTATCAAAAACTTTTAATGTTTTCATTATTTTTGTGTATCATTAAATTCATATCCTATAAATATCGCATGAATATATTTAGAATTATGTCTCACCACACCAAACATGTAACGTCCCAAAAATATACATCATGCATATATAATAAAGACGTCATCATACATAATATGAGAAAGCAGTCAAGAGTAATTTTAAGGATTACAGCCATCCTCAGAATAGTGCGGAAATTACAACAAGGATAAATAGAGTTTCTCCATGAAAACAGAGAGAATTTAAACTTAGAATACACACGAGTTTATTCCAAACACTAGGAACCACGAAGAGAAGCTAGCTAAACTAAGCTGCAGCACTGCTGTCCCCATCAAGAGCCGCTTCCAAAGTATCCTCCTCGCCATCTGCTCCCATCCAAGTGGATGATCATCGCCACAGAATCATACCCAAACAGCACACAACACAAACAATGCAAGGGTGAGCTAGATATAAAAAGCATATTATCTCCTAGCACAATTAATTCATGCAATCATTCATAGGTTCATATAAAATAACAATTAAAGCATACTCATTGATCCATATGTAAACATTCATCCAAACATGGTAAACTGACATCACAAGACTCGTTACTTTATACCCCGACTTATTCCTTTATAGACCGACTCGTCCGGACCAGAACGATTACCGAGCTATGGCGGGTTATGCACTTGTGGTGGCCTCTACTGCTTTGCAAAGCCATTGCCAATGGGTTCCACCCTACCACACTCACGAGGTTAGTCCGTTCCGCGCCTTGGAGCATACTGGAAGCCTCCGAGACTAGGACCTCCTGCTACTCCTCACCACATGGATCAATCCTCTCTACTTGAGAATGAAAGACCATTGGAGCGTCAGGAAAACCCCCAAGACTGAGCTACCATGCAATCATTCTGTACAACCCAAATCACCACCATGTCTCCTTTTCCTTAGGATCATGGAATTACGTCCACCACCATGTATCCCCTCCTTGAGGACCATGGAATTACGTCCACCACCATGTATCCCCACCTTGAGGACCATGGAATTACGTCTGTGAATTATACTGTTACCAACAAATACCAGATATCCCCATATATTACAGTAAATCCAACATACCTCATAAATTCACATAATTCATTTCATCATATATATATAATTTCCAAATATTGCATGTAATCCAATTCATGAAAAGAAAAACAATTTAAAACTCAACATTTTCAAACACCAAACGGACGAGCACTGTTCACTGTGAACAATGAACGAACGCTCACTGGAAATCACACGGACGAACGCTCACTGGGCGACACGGACGAACGCTCAAACTGGTCGAACACGGACGAACGCTCAAACTGGACGAACACGGACGAACGCTCACTCTACACGAACGCGGACGAACGCTCACCTCCACGAACGCGGACGAACGCTCAAACTGATCGAACACGGACGAACGCTCAAACTGGACGAACACGGACGAACGCTCACTCTACACGAACGCGGACGAACGCTCACCTCCACGAACGCGGACGAACGCTCAAACTGATCGAACACGGACGAACGCTCAAACTGGACGAACACGGACGAACGCTCTCTCTACACGAACTCGGACGAACGCTCACCTCCACGAACGCGGACGAACGCTCAATGAGTTGAAGTTTTGGACGAACGCTCCCTTGAAGTCTTGGACGAACGCTCGCTAAGAACAAAGGCCGAACGCTTGTTCGAGCAAATTGGACGAACGTCCAATTCAGCTCGGACGGACGCGCTCCGCTGCATCTCGCGCTCGGGCGCGAGATGCTGGGCGCGGCATGACCAGAGGCTACTCGCGCCTGGCGCCTGGCACAACAGGGGCGCCGGGCGCGAATTCTGCAGAATGCAGAATTCTGTAGATTTCGGACAGAACTTCAATTTTCCAATTCTAACCATTTTTATTAACTTCTAACACCCTTAATTCATGTTTTATATTAGATTGGACTTATCTAATTGATTATAACCGTTCCTTATTCAATTCTTAAGGGATTCATACTCAAATTCAACCATAAAACATCAATTTTCACAACTTAGATACCCGAAATCCAATTCTACCACTTTACACCTATTTTGATCCATTTGATGGTTCAAACAAGTCATAATACAGTGGTTGAAACTGTTCCAAAGGCTCAATAACACTCTAGACCCCAAATGCTCAAAATCACTACCTCACTTCCTCTTCAAATGACTAAAAAGCTATGAAATTCCAATTTCCTTCAATTCCAAAGCATACAAGATTACATACATGAATCAACACATCAATTTCAGTCCAACCATACATACAACCACAATTTTCCAGCATCCTACTCATGCAACCACTATCAACATCCAAAACAAAATCCAACTCCCCTTACATCTTGAAGACCTCCTAGCCAAACTTGAATGCAGAAACCTTCTGGACGTTCACTGCCTCTCCACTGGATGCAGCACCCTTCTTCTTCTCCTTCTCCCGTACGTGCAGCAAGCTCTCTTCCTATGCAGAATCTCCAAGTGCCGAATCCAACCCCTTCAATCCCATGGCTCTCCCTTAAGAAAGAAAGGAATGGGCACTCCACTGCCTATCAAACCCCGGCCGTCCCACTCTCCTTCCTCAGTGCCCAATCCATTACTAGAGGTAAGTGGTGATGGTGCTTGGAGCACTTCTTGGTGGCTGGAACACTCAAAGGTGGGGAGACCCACCACTCACCTTTGCTTCCCACTGAAGCTCCACTAGCCGCCCACTTTGAAGCCTTCTTCTCCCACTTCCTCAGGTGCAGCAGCCGCTCCACTTTGCTCACCAAAAAGGGACGCTCGGTCCTTACATTCTCCCCAACAACAAAAATTTTCGTCCCCGAAAATTAGGCTTAACAGAATAAGTGGGGGTAAGCTTCTCTCATCTCGTCCTCTAACTCCCAGGTAGAGTCGCCTGTTCCACTGTTCCAGATCACTTTGACAAGTCTGACATCTCTTCCTCTAAGTTGTTTGTTTTGACTCTCCTCAATCCTTATTGGTTGCACTTCAATAGACAAATCTTCTCTGACTTGCACATCGTCAACTTCAAGCACATGAGACGGATCAGACATGTATTTTCTCAATTGAGATACATGGAATACTGGATGCAAGTTAGCTAACCGAGGTGGCATAGCTAACTCATAAGCTACGGGTCCTACTCGTCGAAGAATCTGGTAAGGACCAAGATATCTAGGAGAAAGTTTCCTAGCACGAATGGCTCTTCCTACACCTGTAGTAGGAGTCACTCGGAGGAACACATGATCCCCATCTGCAAATTCTAACGGTTTGCGTCTCCGATCAGCATAGGACTTCTGCCGATTCTGAGATGCTCGCATCCTCTCTTGTATCAGCTTCACCTTCTCTGTAGTCTGCTGAACTATCTCTGGTCCCGTCAAAACTGCTTCTCCATCCTGAAACCAACAAAGAGGTGTTCTACAGCGCCTCCCATACAACGCTTCAAACGGTGCCATGCCGATACTAGCCTGATAGCTGTTGTTGTAAGTGAACTCAACCAGTGACAATATCTCATCCCATACCCCTAAGTGATCCAAAATGCAAGTCCTCAACAAATCTTCAAGCGATTGGATCGTCCGCTCGGACTGTCCATCTGTTTGGGGATGATACGCCGAGCTCATCTGAAGTCTGCTTCCCATCTCACTCTGAAGAGTTTGCCAAAATCTGGACGTGAACCTCGGGTCTCTATCTGATACAATACTCGAAGGCACTCCATGCAACCTTACTATCTCCTTAACATACAGCTGCGCCAACTTCGCCATAGACATTCTCAAATCAATCGCCAAGAAGTGAGCACTCTTGGTTAATCGGTCCACTATTACCCATATTGCATCATGCCTTCGGATAGTGCGTGGCAAATGGGTAACAAAGTCCATAGCGATGCTATCCCATTTCCACTCTGGAATTTGTAATGGCTGCAATAAACCTCCCGGTCTCTGATGCTCTACCTTCGCTTTCTGATAAGTCAAACAAGAAGCGACGAACTGAGCTACATCTCTCTTCATACCGGACCACCAAAAAGACTCCTTGAGGTCCTGATACATTTTAGTCATGCCATGATGCATGCTAAAACGGCTTTTATGACCTTCCTCAAGGATTAACCTCTTCATTTCTGAATTACTAGGGATACAGACTCTGCCTTTGAATCTTAAGATACCATCAGTCCCTAAAGCAAAATCTTTTCCTTGCTCAGTCCCAATCAAACTGGATGACGTTTGGAGCTCAACATCCTTCGACTGCTCTTCTTTAACACGCTTCAACAATTTATTGGACACCACCAAATTACTGCATCTGATGCTGTCAGCTCCAAATTCTACCTGCAACCTCAAATTTCTGAAGCTTTCCACCAACTCTAACTCTCTGACCATTAAGGCTGAAATATGCACTGACTTCCTGCTCAATGCATCTGCCACCACATTAGCCTTCCCAGGGTGATAAAGGAGATCGAAATCAAAATCTTTAAGAAACTCCATCCATCTCCTTTGCCTCATATTAAGCTCCTTCTGATCAAAGAGGTATTTCAAGCTCTTATGATCACTGAACACCTGAAATTGCGCGCCATACAGATAGTGTCTCCAAATCTTCAAAGCAAAGACCACAGCTGCCAACTCCAAGTCATGAGTGGGGTAATTCTTCTCATGAACCTTGAGTTGCCTTGATGCATATGCCACTACCTTCTTCTCCTGCATCAGTACACACCCCAATCCCTGATAAGAGGCATCACAAAAAACCTCAAAAGGTTTACCTGTGTCAGGGATAACCAAAACTGGTGCACTGGTCAATCTGCTCTTTAGCTCTTGGAAGCTAGTCTCACAACGGTCGGTCCAAACAAAAGGTTGATCCTTCCTAGTCAGTTTTGTTAACGGTGCCACAATCCGGGAAAAGCTCTCAATAAAACGACGATAGTAGCCCGCTAGACCCACAAAGCTCCTGATTTCTGTAACAGTCTTAGGTCTCTCCCACTGAAGTACTGCTTGCACCTTAGCGGGATCAACAGCAATTCCTCCAGCTGAAATCACATGCCCAAGAAAAGAAATTTCTTCCATCCAAAACTCACACTTGGACAGCTTGGCATACAATCTTCTTTCTCTCAGCACTTCAAGCACTGCCCTAAGGTGATCTTCATGTTCTTCCCGAGTTTTGGAATAGACAAGTATGTCATCAATAAACACCACCACAAACTTGTCCAAGAAGGGTCTGAAAATTCGATTCATATAGTCCATGAATATGGCTGGAGCATTAGTCACACCAAAAGGCATAACCACATACTCATAGTGACCATATCTAGACCTGAACGCCGTCTTCTGCACATCATCCTCTTTCACCAAAATCTGATGATAACCCGACCTCAGATCAATCTTAGAGAATACCGTGGCTCCGTGTAGTTGATCCATCAGATCATCAATCCTTGGCAACGGATACTTGTTCTTGATCGTCAACTTATTCAGCTGTCGATAGTCAACACACAACCTCGAACTACCATCCTTCTTCTTTACTAGCAACACTGGCGCACCCCATGGCGAAGCACTTGGTCGGATAAACTGTTTCTCTAACAACTCTTCAATCTGCTTCTTCAACTCAGCCAGCTCAGCTGGAGCCATCCGATAAGGGGCTATGGATACTGGTCCTGCTCCTGAGACCAGATCAATAGAGAACTCAACTTCTCGCGGAGGAGGTAAACCAGGAACTTCTTCAGGGAAAACATCCATGAAGTCATTCACAACCAGAAGGTCTACACTCTGGTTCGCAAGCGCTGAAGAATTCAAACTAGAAGTCCCGTCTTCATGGAACATGATTAGGAAACAACTGGCTCCCTCGAAGATGTCTTGTCTCAAAACACCGAGTGACAATGACATGTCTTCATCTTCTTCGGGAAATATTAGCTTCTTGCCGCCACAATCTAAAAGAATACGATTGGCTGCCAACCAATCCATTCCCAAAATTACCTCTAGCTCCTGCAGAGGTAAGCAAATAAGGTTCACTCTGAACCTACGGCCCTCTACCTCAATAGGACACCTGGAGCACACATTAGATGTCCTGACTAACCCAGATGCTGGTGTAGACACCACCAGATCACACGGAAGCTCTCTGACAACTAAACCAAGCCTCTCCACACAAGCCTTAGACACAAAAGAATGTGTCGCCCCCGAATCAAACAAAGTCACACACGATGCTCCAAATAACAAACAACTGCTGACAATCAAATTACCTGCACTGGCTGCCTCAGTCCCGGTCAATGCATATACTCTCCCTGCTGCCTAAGGTCTGTGCCCACCCCTCTGAATAGATCTGCCAGCCTGGCCTGGCTGTGGTCCTACCCTCCGAGTAGTAGGACAGTCTCTGGCATAATGTCCCTCTTGCCGGCATATATTACACCTCCTATACCCTTCTAACTGAGGGCAGGAATTCTGGAAGTGCGGTCCACCACACTTGAAGCATCTAACGGAACTGGCAAAACTGGATCGTCCCGATGACTGAGAGGAGGAACCCCTGAATCCGGATGAAGAAGGTCTAGAAAAAGGAGTCCTTCTAGAATTGGATCCTCCCCGGGACATCACAGGTCCACCAACCCTAAGAGGTTGGCTCTGTTGTTTCTGAGGCCCCTCTGGTTCTCCCTTAGTCTTTTCCATATCACGGGCCATCTCTACCAAAGCAGAGAATTCTCTAATGCGCAAACCCTTCACCAGAAGCTTTATATCTTTCCTCAAGCCATTCTCAAACTTGCGACACTGCCATTCCTCATTAATCTTCATGGTGTAGAAGCGAAGCAGGTGCTTAAAACTGTTTGCATACTCTGATACTGATCTGCTGCCCTGAGTCAACTCAAGAAACTCTATCTCCTTAGCAAACCTGACACTGTCTGGAAAGTATTCAGTGTAGAATTTAGTCCTGAACATCTCCCAAGTGATAGCAGTCCCGTTACTCTCCAAGATCGTCTTCACACTGTTCCACCAATGTCCCGCTTCACCTGTCAGCAAGTATTGGGTGTAGGCCAGCTTCTTCTCATCAGGGCATCCCTTGGCTTCGAATATCCTCTCCATGTCCCCAAACCAGTGATCGGCTTCATCAAGGCTACACTTACCAGTGAATCTCGCTGGGCGATGTTGCAGAAAGTTCTCTAAGCTCCACTCTTGTGCAGGAATCACAACTGAAGAAACACTCGGAGGAGTCCTAGCATTAGTCATAAATTCCATGAACTCCCTCTGAGTGTTCTCGGAAGACACTCTTGCATTCTCTGCCGATACCCTTGCGGCTTCAAGATTTTGCAAAGCAAAGGTATTCTGCTGAATCAACGTAGCATTCTGCTGTTGCAACGTCTGAAGCACCGCATTCAGCATCTGATTAGAGTCAAGTTGATCGACTCGCGGAGGAGAACGATGAGGAGACGTGGGTGCCATCTTCTGCCCACACAGAGAGAAAAACCATTAGATTGATTCAAGCTAACACAACTTCCTATACGAGACTAGAGTACGCAATCACAAACGAAGCACACTCATAACCTACAGGTTTCTAAGGAATAAACTGCTCTGATACCACTAATGTAACGTCCCAAAAATATACATCATGCATATATAATAAAGACGTCATCATACATAATATGAGAAAGCAGTCAAGAGTAATTTTAAGGATTACAGTCATCCTCAGAATAGTGCGGAAATTACAACAAGGATAAATAGAGTTTCTCCATGAAAACAGAGAGAATTTAAACTTAGAATACACACGAGTTTATTCCAAACACTAGGAACCACGAAGAGAAGCTAGCTAAACTAAGCTGCAGCACTGTTGTCCCCATCAAGAGCCGCTTCCAAAGTATCCTCCTCGCCATCTGCTCCCATCCAAGTGGATGATCATCGCCACAGAATCATACCGAAACAGCACACAACACAAACAATGCAAGGGTGAGCTAGATATAAAAAGCATATTATCTCCTAGCACAATTAATTCATGCAATCATTCATAGGTTCATATAAAATAACAATTAAAGCATACTCATTGATCCATATGTAAACATTCATCCAAACATGGTAAAGTGACATCACAAGACTCGTTACTTTATACCCCGACTTATTCCTTTATAGACCGACTCGTCCGGACCAGAATGATTACCGAGCTATGGCGGGTTATGCACTCGTGGTGGCCTCTACTGCTTTGCAAAGCCATTGCCAATGGGTTCCACCCTACCACACTCACGAGGTTAGTCCGTTCCGCGCCTTGGAGCATACTGGAAGCCTCCGAGACTAGGACCTCCTGCTACTCCTCACCACATGGATCAATCCTCTCTACTTGAGAATGAAAGACCATTGGAGCGTCAGGAAAACCCCCAAGACTGAGCTACCATGCAATCATTCTGTACAACCCAAATCACCACCATGTCTCCTTTTCCTTAGGATCATGGAATTACGTCCACCACCATGTATCCCCTCCTTGAGGACCATGGAATTACGTCCACCACCATGTATCCCCACCTTGAGGACCATGGAATTACGTCTGTGAATTATACTGTTACCAACAAATACCAGATATCCCCATATATTACAGTAAATCCAACATACCTCATAAATTCACATAATTCATTTCATCATATATATAATTTCCAAATATTGCATGTAATCCAATTCATGAAAAGAAAAACAATTTAAAACTCAACATTTTCAAACACCAAACGGACGAGCACTGTTCACTGTGAACAGTGAACGAACGCTCACTGGAAATCACACGGACGAACGCTCACTGGGCGACACGGACGAACGCTCAAACTGGTCGAACACGGACGAACGCTCAAACTGGACGAACACGGACGAACGCTCACTCTACACGAACGCGGACGAACGCTCACCTCCACGAACGCGGACGAACGCTCAAACTGATCGAACACGGACGAACGCTCAAACTGGACGAACACGGACGAACGCTCACTCTACACGAACACGGACGAACGCTCACCTCCACGAACGCGGACGAACGCTCAAACTGATCGAACACGGACGAACGCTCAAACTGGACGAACACGGACGAACGCTCTCTCTACACGAACTCGGACGAACGCTCACCTCCACGAACGCGGACGAACGCTCAATGAGTTGAAGTTTTGGACGAACGCTCCCTTGAAGTCTTGGACGAACGCTCGCTAAGAACAAAGGCCGAACGCTTGTTCGAGCAAATTGGACGAACGTCCAATTCAGCTCGGACGGACGCGCTCCGCTGCATCTCGCGCTCGGGCGCGAGATGCTGGGCGCGGCATGACCAGAGGCTACTCGCGCCTGGCGCCTGGCACAACAGGGGCGCCGGGCGCGAATTCTGCAGAATGCAGAATTCTGTAGATTTCGGACAGAACTTCAATTTTCCAATTCTAACCATTTTTATTAACTTCTAACACCCTTAATTCATGTTTTATATTAGATTGGACTTATCTAATTGATTATAACCGTTCCTTATTCAATTCTTAAGGGATTCATACTCAAATTCAACCATAAAACATCAATTTTCACAACTTAGATACCCGAAATCCAATTCTACCACTTTACACCTATTTTGATCCATTTGATGGTTCAAACAAGTCATAATACAGTGGTTGAAACTGTTCCAAAGGCTCAATAACACTCTAGACCCCAAATGCTCAAAATCACTACCTCACTTCCTCTCCAAATGACTAAAAAGCTATGAAATTCCAATTTCCTTCAATTCCAAAGCATACAAGATTACATACATGAATCAACACATCAATTTCAGTCCAACCATACATACAACCACAATTTTCCAGCATCCTACTCATGCAACCACTATCAACATCCAAAAAAAAATCCAACTCCCCTTACATCTTGAAGACCTCCTAGCCAAACTTGAATGCAGAAACCTTCTGGACGTTCACTGCCTCTCCACTGGATGCAACACCCTTCTTCTTCTCCTTCTCCCGTACGTGCAGCAAGCTCTCTTCCTCTGCAGAATCTCCAAGTGCCGAATCCAACCCCTTCAATCCCACGGCTCTCCCTTAAGAAAGAAAGGAATGGGCACTCCACTGCCTATCAAACCCCGGCCGTCCCACTCTCCTTCCTCAGTGCCCAATCCATTACTAGAGGTAAGTGGTGATGGTGCTTGGAGCACTTCTTGGTGGCTGGAACACTCAAAGGTGGGGAGACCCACCACTCACCTTTGCTTCCCACTGAAGCTCCACTAGCCGCCCACTTTGAAGCCTTCTTCTCCCACTTCCTCACGTGCAGCAGCCGCTCCACTTTGCTCACCAAAAAGGGACGCTCGGTCCTTACATTTAATGCTTTAATTATTTTTCTTATATCATTAAAATCATATCCCATAAATTTCACAATACTATATTTAGAATTGTCGGTCATCATTCACATCTAAATCATTTCAAAACACAATAACAAATAATACAAATTTATTAAATATTAAATATTCTTCATTTAAAAAACCGAGTATCTAATGCTAAACACTTAAACTAATATAGTTGAATTCACTAATTAAATCAAACTAGTATAATTGAATTATCTACTAAAATCATATAGGATTTTTTTTCTCCTACTTAACACAATTACAATTTTAATATCATATAATCAAATAAATTTTATGTTAATGAAAAGTAATAATAAGAACAAAACATCTTTAGAAAATATATTAAGAACATGATCATAATAACACATGCCAACATACATGTGCTTATGTTAGCACGTCTTGACAAGTGACAATGTCATTTACAACACTAAGAAATCTTTAATATAATATGGTAAAAATGATTAAATTCATTTATTAATAAATTTTGAGAATAAAAATGAATCAATGTTTAAATACGGAGAAAATCAAATTTCGTAAAAGTTAAAGACTAAAAATACATTTAAAAAGAAATATATGTTTTATTTTTAGATGATTTTGACAAGTAACAAAAATATTCTACCTGTGAAATACAAACATAATAATATATATATATATATATATATATATATATATATATATATATATATATATATATATATATATATATATATATATATATACACACGTGCGCGCCTGAATTATAGAAATATAAAAAAAATTGTAATAAATAGCTTGTTGTTTATAAACATAAAATAAAATAAAAATGTAACTATTTAAAAATTTATTTCATTTTCTTGTAATTTTGTATATTTTTTAACTTATTTTTTATTTCTTTAATATTTTTATTAATCTAAATTATTTTACTACATTTATTTTATTATAATATTAATTAATATAAAAATTATTTTATAATTAACTAACAAAATGTAGGTAGTTAAATTATTTTTCAATTAACTAACTCTAAAAATTCATATATATATATATATATATATATTATAATTTTATTGAATTAAATTTCATTTTTGTAATTATTTTATTATTTTATATATTAATATGTGTATTACTTATTATTTTACTTAAATTTTATATTTAATATATTTAAACTTAAGTTATGCTCATTGAAACAAAATTTTGTAATTACTTCGAAAAGAATAAGACATGGTTTCTTATATATTAAACATTTAAATTTTTATAATTTATATTATATATATTTGTATTAAATTTTTTGACTTATATTTTTATATTTCATATTGTCAATACCTAATTTCGTCCGGATAAATAAAATTCATCACAAAAATAAATTAAAAAAAAAAACAAAGAATTCAAAAAATATTATTTGTTTTACTATTTACACCCCAAATTAAATTTGTATTCCTTAATTCAATGACCCAAAATAATCTCACACTATTTTACTTCCTCACCACCCCTTTTCTCTTATCACACCCCACTCTCCACATCATCCACCTCACCCTCCATATCACATTCCACATCATCTACCTTATTCATTTACCTTTTCCACCTCATTTCCTTATTAATTTTTATATACCAACTTTTCTAATTATTCCAGTAATATTTTTATTTATATCTTCTTCATCAACATTATTTCACATACTTTCTCCATCTACTTTTTATATTATTTCTTTCACTTATTTTCCACATTAACTTTCACCATTTCCTATATTTTATTTCACCTACTTTCTCCACCCACTTTTTATATTATTTATTTCACTTATTGTCCACATTAACTTTTACTATTTCCTATATTTTATTTCACCTACTTTCTCCACCAACTTTTTATATTATTTCTTTCACTTATTTTCCACATTAACTTATATTATTTCCTATATTTTATTTCACCTACTTTCTCCACCCACTTTGTATATTATTATTTCTTTCACTTATTTTCCACATTAACTTTTATTATTTTCTATATTTTATTTCACCTACTTTCTCCACCAACTTTTTATATTATTTCTTTCACTTATTTTCCATATTAACTTTTACTATTTCCTATATTTTAATTCACCTACTTTCTCCACCCACCTTTTATATTATTTCTTTAACTTAATTTTATTTCACCTAATCTCTCCACCAACTTTTTATATTATTTCTTTTACTTATTTTTCTCTTTAACTTTCTTTTTTTTTCCACTCATTTTTAAAAAATTATATTTTATTTAATACTCTCTTCATCCTTAACTTTATAAATACCCACATTCTCTTCACTCCTAACACACACACACAATTACACAATATCCATCTTTTCTCTCTCACACCAAACCTCTTCATTTCCATCCCAAAACTATACTTCATTCTTCTCTCTGATAATGCTAATTCTTACCATTATCTAAGCATCATTTTAGTAGCAAAATAAACTCTTTTTTAGCTTATTACTTGCTTAAATCCTCTCTTTTATTTAGTTTTAGTATTTATCTATATTTTGAGCTACATTACGTAAATAATACTCTAATCCCTTATTTTTGATCTATTTTGATGTTAGGAAGATCCTCCATTATATTGAAGAGCCTCGGTGATCCAAGAAGTCATTGATTTAAAAGTCATTTTCGCTTAAGCGAGAATAATTTAGGTTAAGCGAGAATTCGGGCAGTATATATACTCACAAGGCAGAAAGGAAAAAGGGTTTTTGGTTCTTTGGAGGCGCGATTTCACGTCTGGAGCTCATGAGGGCGCGAGGAGCTTGTGGGAACATCTCCTCCTCTTCCTTTGGGTCTCCTTCTTCTTCCATCTTCCATGTTTGTAAGCTTTAGGGTTCTCCATGGAAATGGAGAACCAGATTCATCTTGTTAGGGTTAGATGTAGCCTATGAACTCTTGTGTAATGAATGATTGTTTCGTATTTATAAATGCCTTTTCTATCTATTACTAGTATTCTTGTTTCTGATCTTAAAGCTTGCATGTAATGGGGACGTTCATGACTTAATTTTGGGGTTTCATTGAGCTAGGGATGGGATATGAAATCTTGAACTGAAACAAGAGTCCTTGTGGGTCATTAAGCCAGGGATGACATATGATTCACATGTTGTCTTATATCCTAGTTCTCAATGCGGGTTTGCTCTTTAGATTGTCCAAGGGATTGGAGTTTGATAAGGAAAACCTAGACTCTTTCACCTAAGGGATTAGGGCTAGAGTGTTTTAGTGGATTGACTTTAGTAAATTGATAGAGAGGAGATGAAATTGGTTATAAACAAGAGTGCATTGGTGAAAACTAACCTTAACAATGTTATTTCATACCATTTCTAGTCTTTTCCATTTCCAAGGGCCTTCAATACCAAAGTCCAACCTTGTAATTACTTGTGAATTTATCTTTTTGCACATATTCTTAAATGATGAGTTGTTCTTGAGTCTAGATGAGTTGTTAATCACACAATTTTCTAGTATTACGAGTCTCTTGGAAAAACGATACCTGGTCTTACCACAGTTTATTACTTGAACGATTTAGTGCACTTGCCAAAGAGATTAACACTCTCCCACAATTTCTAGTATTACCACGGTTTCTTTCATATCCTAATCTTTTAATTATTTTTATCTATAAAATTCATTAATGAATGAATTTAGTTTTCATAACCAAACAACATTAAAAATTTATTTACAACACACATAGATCATACATGTGTTAAAATAGAGACACAAACATGACAACATAGAGATACATGTGTGGTTACACATGGATATACATTTGGTTATGGCGTTTGTCACATTAACAACATCTAGTCAAGAGGTCTAAATCCATTCATTAATAAAGTTTGATAATCAAAATGATTAAAAGTTTGAAAAAGGACTAAATTCAATTTTATAAGAAAAAAACTATATCATATTGGTGGATATTGAAATGGTAGAACAATTGACAATGAAATAAAATGTTATGAATACAATAACTCATAAATAACTAAAAATTTATTCTATTAAATATTTCAAATTAAGAATTACACAATCTCATGTTAAAAAAATTATTCTATTAAATATTCTAAATTAAGAATTACACGTGTTAAAAATTGAGTTTTATCATCCTCATATCTCCATATTATTACTATTTTTTTTAATTAGAGACAAGTTCATTCATATATCAAAATATTTCAATTATTTTTATGTATCATTAAATTCATATCGCGTAAATCTCGTACAAATATATGTAGAATTATGTGTCTCAGATGGAGTTTGTCCTTATATTTTTATTAAAAATTAAGTATTATCATACTCATATCTATATTAATACAATTTTTTTTTTTTGTTAAAGTAGAGACAAATTCATTACTTTATCAAAATCTTTTAATGTTTTAAATTTTTTTCTTATATCATTAAAAACATGTCCAATAAATTTCGCATAAATATGTTTTGAACTGCATGTTATCATTCACATCAAAATGGTTTCAAAACACAATAATAAATAATACAAATTTATTAAATAATAAATATTCTTCATTTAGAAAAACAAGTATAATAGATCATCTAGTGCTAAACACTTAAACTAGTATAATTGAATTCATTAGTTAAATCAAACTTGTATAATTAAATTCACTACTTAAATCATATAGGATCTTTTTTTTTCTCCCACTTAACATACAACTTTAATGTCATATAATCAAATAAATTTTATATTAATTGAGAGTAATATTAAAAACAAAACTTTTATATGAAAATATATTAAGAACATGAGTCTTTATAACGACACATGTTGACATATATGTTCTAAGACCCATGAAAAATATTTGTCTTAATAGTAACAATTTTATTACTAGTAGTAATAAATTTTTTTGTGAATGAAAAATATAATAAGTTTATATAAAAATAAAATGTGGAAAGCTAAATAAAAAATTTTGGTAGCTTTATTGGTAGAAAATTGTGGTAATTTCAAGAACATGAGCTTAAACTCTTTTCTACCTTTTTGTTTAAAAAAAATTAAAATATTGATAGTGGATGAAGCACTCCAGGTTTGAAGGCATTATTAAGGGATCCAATATGTCAAGTGCTGATTAAAATATTAATATAATAAAATAATATTAAAATAATAAATAATATTAAAAAATTGTTGAGTTAAGTCTGGAATAGAGGTAGGAGAGCTAACCTTTCTAAGCTTTTATATTATGATTTAGTATTGTTTTATTTCTATTCATGTCTTGAAATTATGTGTGAATAATGTTAATGAAAAAGACATATGCTTACTGTATATCTATCTATATTGAATTTCTGTGTTAATATTATATGATGTTGTTTTGAATTTGTAAATAAGAAATTTGTTAAAACTAGTTGAGGAACACTTTAACTAAGGAAATACTTGGTACTTAAGTTGTCCATTATGACACACCTCTCTTTCCTCGAAGTCTACCCGACTAGATTTTAACTTAAATCTTGTTGAACAGATTATGTACTATTAAATTATTGTGCAATATATCTTGTTGGAATGAAAATTTATGATGAATTCATGTTATTGTGGTAGATATGGAATTATGAATTATAATTGTGATGGTAGGATAGATGAATCTTAAAAACCAGAGTTGATACATCCTTGATCATAGAGTAGCTCTGGTCAAATCTAGTAAGTTGTGACTAGTCATATGTACTGGCGTTTATGGTGAGTTTGGTTCGTCAAACATTTGATTCTTCTCCGGTAACCATTTATGGTGATATTTTAGTATTGTTAATTTACTTTGTGATATATTCATTTTGTATGATTTCTGTGATGATTGTATTTTATTATATTGGATTTGAATTTATGCATCTGAACATGATATGACTATTATGGGGAGATTTTGTAATGGTATAATATGAGTTAAGAAATATGAGCATAGTATGAGTCTCGTGGAGAGATTCTGTAATGATATGGTATTTGGGTATATGTTGATGTTGATGGTCCTGATGTTGGAGGTTATCTTGATACTCTAATAATCCTTCAGTCTCAAATAGAGAAGGATGAATTATATGGTGAGAGGGGCAGTCTATGTGCCGATTTTGGACATAGTGTTGAGGACTAACCTTGTCGATAGTATGAAGTATTTTGGAAGTGTATTTATAAGAAGAAGTATAAGTCATCACAAGTGCATAACCTCCCGTGACCGCTCATCAACGTATCATCCGAATGAGTGTCTATTGGGTATCGTGGGATGAGTGTCTATTGGGTATTGTGGAATGAGTGTCTATTGAGTATCGTGGGATGAGTGTATATTGGGTATTGTGGGATGAGTGTCTATTGGGTATTGTGGAATGAGTGTCTATTGAGTATTGTGGGATGAGTGTTTATGGGGTATTGTGGGATGAGTGTCTATTAGTAATTGTGGTATGATGGGATGAGTATCTATGATGCGATTGTTGTATAATGGTATGAGGGTGTCTGACATAATTATTATATGATGTTTGTTGAGTGTATCAAAGTAATTATGCATGTTTTATAAATGATTTGTTGCATGTTAGCTCACCCTACTTGTTTGTGTTTGTGTATGTGCGATGATCGTATAATTCGTTATACGGGAGCAGATGAAGCAATATCGTCTGATTCATTGCCAATAAAGAGAGATAGAAGAATAAAGTAGAAGAATCCGAGTTATATTTATGAGTTTGTAGTTGAAATCTGAGTTTGTAGTTGAAATCTGAGTTTAAAACACACACACACACACACACACACATATATATATATATATATATATATATATATATATATATATATATATATATATATATGTATGTATATCAACTATGAATTTTCAAGTGTGAGATTATGAGATGTTACCTTAAATGTAATGCTACAATATATAAATTATGAATTATCAAGTGTGAGATATTTGGATGTTACATATGTGTTCATGTTAGCTCGCAAGTAGAAATCTTTAATTTAGTATGGTTAAAATGACTAAATTCATTTATTAATAAAGTTTTAGAATCAAAATTATTTTTAAAGTTTGAAAATTTGGCAAAATTCAATTTCACATAAAAGTTAAAAGACTATATCATGTTGGTGGATATTGAAAGGGTATAACACTTCAGAGAATGAAATAATATGTTGTAAAGACAATAGCTCATCAATAACTAAAAGATTTATTCTATTAAATATTCCAAGTTGAGAATTAAATATTTTCACGTTAAAAATCGAGTATCATACTTATATATCCATATTAATACTAGCAATTTTTTTTTTGTTAAAGTCGAGACAATATTTTCTTGTGTATCATTAAATTCATATTGTGTAAATCTAGCATAAATATATTTATAATTATGTGTCACTAGACGTGTCGGTATCAGGACAACCGGTATCGTAGAGTCGCGCAATGGATTAAAGTAATTGGAAAGTGTGTTCAGTCAAACTCGTATTAAGATGGTCCGTTTTAGAAAATTAATTTTCTTAGAGAAAATTTATCGAACAGTTGATATGCGCAAAATGTAAAGAGTGTAGGGAGTAGAAAAATTCAACATAGAATTTTTATCCTGGTTCGAATCAAAAGATTCTACGTCCAGTTGTTAATCACTATAAAAAGTGATTAACATTTTCACCAAAAATCAGTTTCAATGATTACAATGGAGTGAAAGAATAGAATGATAAAACCTTCCTTCGATGAACGAACCGTAAGAGTGCTTCCTTCGACCAACGAACCAGAAACAAGAATCTACAGTTTCCTTTGACCAACGAACCAGAACAGTGCAGATAAAATCTTCCTTCGACAAACAAACCGGAAGATGACAGCCTTGCCAACTCAAAAAGAACCGCTCCGACCTTTGACCCACAAAGCGTGAGCTTCTCCTATTCACGAGACTAGGCAAAACACTTGAACTAGATCTTTGGAACTTCCTCAGACAAACTATATTCTCAAAAAGCTCAGAGTTAACCCTCTAAGGGTTTTGGAACAATTATATAAAGGCAACTGGTCTAAGTTTGAAAAGATAGATTACAACTGCCACTGATAATCAATTATTATTAGTGATAATCGATTATTTAAGTCCGTTATAGGGTTTTCAAAAAGGGATAATCGATTATTCTGAGGAACAATCGATTATTCTAGAGACTTAGGCAGTTCTCATCAGGATCAGTTGATAATCGATTATTTGAAGGAATAGTCGATTATTCCAGAACGAAATATTTTTTCAAGAATGCTCATGATAATCGATTATAGCTTCACATAATCGATTAAATGTGTAACTTAACTAAAGATACGAGATTTTCTAAGTATTACATATTTAAAGACTTTCCTAATACATTTATATTTTATAATTTAAAACAATTTTAACAGCTTCTTCAAGTCTATCTTCTTGTAGCATCATCAAAATTATTTATCTTCAAATTTACCAAAGCTCCTCGCTGGTAACAAGACGCACCTTGTTCCTATATTTATTTTTAAAAATCAAGTATTATAATATTCATATTTATAATAATCAAATATTTATTTGTTAAAGTCGAGACAAATTCATTACTTTATCAAAATATTTTAATGCTTTAATTTTTTTCTTATATCATTAAAATCATATCCCGTAAATTTCGCATAAATATATTTAAAATGGTCTGTCATCATTCATATCTAAATCGTTTCTAAACTCAATAATAAATACAAATTTATTAAATATTAAATATTCTTCGTTTAAAAAACAGAGTATAATAAACTATCTAGTACTAAATACTTAAACTAGTATAATTGAATTCACTAGTTAAATCAAACTAGTATAATTGAATTTACTACTTTAATTATATAGGATTTTTTTTTTGCCCACTCAACACAATTACAACTTTAATATCATATAATCAAATATATTTTATATTTATGGAGAATAATATTAAGAACAAAACTTCTGCCAAAACATTATGTTAAGAACATGAGTCATTATAACGGCACATGTTAGACATATATGTCTCATGTAAGCACGTCTTGACAAGTGAAAATGTTATTTATAATATTAAGGAATCTTTTGAAATGAAATATATGTTTTATTTTAGAAGATTTTGATATGACTAACAAAAATATTCTATATAAGTGGAATATAAACATATGGAATATATATATATATATATATATATATATATATATATATATATATATATATATATATATATATATATATATGGGTTTGTTAACGTATGTACGCCTATTTTTCAGTTGGTATATTTTAGCAATGTGTACCGGGTTTTAGTAGACAAAAATATCCTTATATATAATGAATTCTAAGTTTTAAGGTTAAGGGTATTTTAATAGTTTTCATTCTCAAAAAAAAAAAAAACCCTCAAACCCTTACTCACTTCTCTCATTCCTCTCAACCCTTTCTCTTTCATGTTTCTCACTCCAATATTTTCTCTGTCATTCCTACTGTAACCCCAATTGGAAAAATCAGAAACGTTAAACAATCTTACAAAAAAATGATTTATAATGAATTTTCATCTTATAATTTTTGTCTTATCTAATTTTATCCAATTTTCACAAGCATAAAGGAATTGGTAATTGACCTGAAAATATCATAAATACTCGTTGTTAAACAATTTCTTACAAAAAATGATTTTATAATGAGTTTTTATTTATAATTTTTGTCTTATCTAATTTTATCTAATTTTCACAAGCATAATGACATAAAAGGAATTGGTAATTGGCCTGAAAAAAAATCAGAAACACTCGTTGTTAAACAATTTCTTACAAAAAATGACTTCATAATGAGTTTTCATTTTATAATTTTTGTTGTATATAATTTTATCTAATTTTCACAGGCATAATGACATCCGAAAGAATTGGTAATTGGCCTCGAGGGTTTTTTCTAGAGATGATGGTTCAATATATCCAGATGATGAAATTAGAGAGGTTAGTGAAGATAGTGAAATTGAAGAGATCTTGAATGAACCTTTGCCTAATATGTCAATGACTCAACTCTTTACAAAGAAAATTTTTTTAAAGACAAGTGTTTTTGGATTTTTCAATTGGGGCTATAGTAGGAATGACAGAGAAAAGGTTGGAGTGAGAGAGATGAAAGAGAAAAGATTGAGAGGAATGAGAGAGGTGACTAAGGGTTTGGGGGTTTCTTATTTTTTTTTAAGTTTTGAGAATGAAAATTATTAAAATAACCTTAACCTTAAAACTTAGAATCCATATATATAAGGCTATTTTTGTCTATTAAAATCCGGTACACATTGCTAAAATGTACCAACTGAAAAACAGGCGTACGTGCGTTAGCAAACCCCATATATATATATATATATATATATATATAGAGAGAGAGAGAGTTAAATATGTTTTTATCATTTAACTTTCACTGAAAATTAGAATTAGTCTCTCTTTAAAACTTTGGATTAATTTAGTCCTCAAACTTTAGAAATGTGTGAATTTAATCCTTTTAACCAAATTTTGTTAACTTTATTTGATGTTTCAAACACATTTCTCAATTAACATTGAAGCAAAAATGTGTCAAACGGTATAAACAACTCAAATGCTATCATGAAACATACTTGAAACATCAAGTAAAGTTAACAAAATTTGGTTAAAAGGACTAAATTCATACATTTCTAAAGTTTGGGGACTAAATTAGGCCAAAGTTTTGAAGAGGGACTAATTCCAATTTTCACTAAAAGTTAAAGGACCAAAAACATATATATATATATATATATATATATATATATATATATATATATATATATATATATATATATATATATATATATATATATATATATATATATATATATATATATATATATATAAACTAAAAAAATTGTAATAAATATTTCATTTATAAACTTTATTCATTTAGTCTTTGTAATCAAACAACATTAAAAATTTATTTATTACACATATGAAAAATACACGTGTTAACATGCGAACACATACCTGACAATATAGAGATACACACGTGTTAACTTTATTTGATGTTTCAAACACATTTCTCAATTAACATTGAAGCAAAAATGTGTCAAACGGTATAAACAACTCAAATGCTATCATGAAACGTACTTGAAACATCAAATAAAGTTAACAAAATTTGGTTAAAAGGACTAAATTCATACATTTCTAAAGTTTGGGGACTAAATTAGGCCAAAGTTTTGAAGAGAGACTAATTCCAATTTTGACTAAAAGTTAAGGTACCAAAAACATATATATATATATATATATATATATATATATATATATAAATATTTCATTTATAAACTTTATTCATTTAGTCTTTGTAATCAAACAACATTAAAAATTTATTTATTACACATATGAAAAATACACGTGTTAACATGCGAACACATACCTGACAATATAGAGATACACATGTGTTAACTTTATTTGATGTTTCAAACACATTTCTCAATTAACATTGAAGCAAAAATGTGTCAAACGGTATAAACAACTCAAATGCTATCATGAAACGTATTTGAAACATCAAATAAAGTTAACAAAATTTGGTTAAAAGGACTAAATTCATACATTTCTAAAGTTTGGAGACTAAATTAGGCCAAAGTTTTGAAGAGGGACTAATTCCAATTTTCACTAAAAGTTAAGGGACCAAAAACTATATATATATATATATATATATATATATATATATATATATATATATATATATATATATATATGTATGTATATATATAAACTAAAAAATTGTAATAAATATTTCATTTATAAACTTTATTCATTTAGTCTTTGTAATCAAACAACATTAAAAATTTATTTATTACACATATGAAAAATACACGTGTTAACATGCGAACACATACCTAACAATATAGAGATACACACGTGTTAACTTTATTTGATGTTTCAAACATATTTCTCAATTAACATTAAAGCAAAAATGTGTCAAACGGTATAAACAACTCAAATGCTATCATGAAACGTACTTGAAACATCAAATAAAGTTAACAAAATTTGGTTAAAAGGACTAAATACATACATTTCTAAAGTTTGGGGACTAAATTAGGCCAAAGTTTTGAAGAGGGACTAATTCCAATTTTCACTAAAAGTTAAGGGACCAAAAACATATATATATATATATATATATATATATATATATAAACTAAAAAAATTGTAATAAATATTTCATTTATAAACTTTATTCATTTAGACTTTGTAATCAAACAACATTAAAAATTTATTTATCACACATATAAAAAATACACGTGTTAACATGCGAACACATACCTGACAATATAGAGATACATGCATGTTTACACGTGGATACACATGTGACAATGTGATTTCTCTCTGTATTTAATTTAAAAAATCAAGTATTATCATACTTATATTTATATTAATACAAATATTTTTTTTTTGTTAAAATCGAGACTAATTTATTACTTTATTAAAATCTTTTAATGTTTTAATTTTTTTCTTCTATCATTAAAATCATATCCCGTATATTACGTATAAATATATTTAGAAGTTGGTGTCATCATTTACATCTAAATCGTTTCAAAATACAATAATAAATAATACAAGTTTATTAAATATTACATATTTTTATTTTAAAACGACAACTATAATAGATCATCATACTCAAACTAGTATAATTGAATTCACTAGTTAAATCATATAGGAATTTTTTTTTCCTCCCACTTAACACCTTTGCAACTTTAATATCATATAATCATATAAGTTTTATATTTTTTTGAGAGCAATATACTGTAGAAAAACACAACTTCTGTAACAAATGTCCTTAACTAATTGTTAGAACGAAAATATGTTAAGAACATGAGTCTTTATAAGGGCAGTTTTGTTACATGAAAAGAAAGATACATTTGCAAGGCAATGCCTACAAAACCTTGATAAACATAAATAAACTAGAAAACCAAACATTGATAAAACATAAGTAAACTACAAAACCACTAAAACCAACGAAAAAAGGTTACTACTAAGCCATACATAATGGTAATACAAGAACACCTCGCTGCATTCGTCCTCAAAAGCATGGTACAAATATTTCAGTCTCATTGGCTTCGACCCAAGCGCAACTCCAAATCAATTTCTTCATCAGCATTGGCATTGGCATTCATGGAAGGGCTTGCAGTTGCAGCACCCATTTGAATTTGAGACTCATAGGTGCGACTGCTAGGTTCTTCATTTCGAACATTCATTGGGAAAGGTGGGAGCATTTGCAGTGTCTGGTTAGCACTGGTAGGCCTAGAGTTGTTTCGACCCACCAGAACGTTCTGAGTCCAGAAGACGGGATAAGGTGTAGGTGAGGTTGATGGCGGTAGTAGCCGAAAGAACTCATCAACCTGGTTCTGAACATGTTCAGGAATCCTGATGCACATAAAAGGGTCTTTAAGAAATTTTAGACTAATGTCTTTTTCCATGCCTGTGAAATGAACACTAAGAAGTTGAAAATGTAACAAGAAGAATCAAAAAGCAAAAGCAAAAGCAAAGAAGAATGTTATTTGAAATGAATTAGATTAAGCTTGAAGGACACAAACTCATGGTTTGTCTGGGTCCTAGACTCGTTGTGCCAAGTTCCACGAGGAATCAGTTGTGTGTATGGTTCACGTATCAGTTCATACTCTCTTTGAGTCCAGTTCTCGTTGAGCCTAGCATGGAGAGGAATGAGTTCTGTATCTGAATCAGGTAATTGTTCAAGTGTGATATGAACCCCATCATGCATGGTTAGTTGGAACCTGGAAACAATCTGAGAAGTGTCAAAGGTAAGTCTTAGAACTATGTACCAAGTAGATTGTTCTTGGTTGGTGTGGCTATTGATGGGATTGGTGCTAGCCATTGAATTTGATTTTACCTAAATGCTGATCTATGATACTGAATTCATGCACCAAGGTCAGAAAATACTGAAATTCTACTTCAACTATGGCTTGAAAGACACAAACTCGCAACTTCATTTATAATACTCAATGGTACGCTTCATTTACCAAAATATCCCTACAAAATGTTCTCACATATAGATATACGATACATCTACACTTGCTACCACTCTGTTTTCAAATTTTAACATAAATAATTAATTGGTTTTTATATATATATATATATATATATATATATATATATATATATATATATATATATATATATATATATATATATATATGTATATATGTATATATGTATATGTATATGTATGTATATATGTATATGTATATGTATGTATATATGTATATGTATATGTATATGCATGTGTTTAGAGAGATACAGATATAGATATAGAGAGAGGAATGGGAATACGTTACATCGTTGATATCTCTCTTCGTTAAATTAAGTCTGTTTAATAATTAAGTTTCATTTAATGGTTAACATAACATTTCGTATTATAATTATTTTATGATGGTGGATTAGTTTTTTGCTGGTGCATCAATACAGATTCAATTATTTTATTTCATTGTCTGTTTTATTTTGTTAATTAAGTAATACTAATTCCGAGATGAGAGAATTTTGTTGACTGTGAATTTTTCTCCAAGTTTTTGTGTATTTTATGTGTGTATTTATTTATAGGGGTGTATTGTGTGAGAAAGAATTCGTCAATGAGATGTCTATGAATTAAATTAAAAAATAAAAATCACCACTGATAGATTAATTAAATTTCTAAATAACTTTTATTTCTTATAACTTCTTCAAAACGTAATTGTAGGATTTCACTTTAAATAAGGTAATATTTTAGCGTATTGTTTTGGGATTTTCTTTCTTTTTTAAGTAAAGATGGATCAAATACCTTTACAAAAACTTATAGAAAACAAAAACTTTAATTTTAATAAAAACAATAAGAACCTTAAAAACAGGTTCCTTTAGTAATTGTTTTTTAATATATCCATCACGAAACGCGTTTATGTTATTTATAACATTTATTATTCTTTCTTAATATTTAATTTTTTTTTGTAAAATATTGTTTTAATTGTTTTTACCATCTTTAAATTTTGAACTAATTCCTTCCCATATGCTATGCATGAATTTTAGACGCGCATACATGTATAAATAAATCAAATTATATAATTTTATAAGAACTTTTAAAAAAAAATATTTTAGCTAAAATATAATAAAGAACTAAAAAAGTATTTTTTTTTCTAACTTTTCAATAGTTTGATAAAAAAAATCTCGTTATTCTTATTTAAAATACGGTATAACTTTTACCAAATATTACACTTTTCTAACTTTTCAAAAACAATAAACTTATTTATAATAAATAAATAAATTAATTAAGGAGCTTTAAAGAAAAACACTTCTTTAACCGTTTTTTCCTAACTTTCCGATAATTATAAATGACAAAATACGTTTAATTTATTTATAACATTTATTATTTTTTATAAATATTTAATACTGTTCTATCTTTTAATTGAATAAACTTTCTTTCTTCTAAAACCCACCACTAGATCAAATTTTCTTTCACATATATTATAAAGTCAGTCATTCACGATGTAATATTTAGTAAAAGTTACATAGGTGTAATTTGATCTCTTCTATAAATGATATATTTTTCTACAAGAACTTGTACAAAAGAAAAAAAAGATTAACCTTATTACTAGTTAATAAAAAGATAATATGAAATTAAAAAAATTCTCCTTTGATAGTTTTTTCAAACGTTTTTTCTATAATCTAATGACAAAACGTATTTGTGTTTAATTATAACATTTACTTTTTATTTTTAATATTTAATATTTTTTAATTTACTTCTTTACATATATATGTATATGTATATATATATATATATATATATATATATATATATATATATATATATATACATATACATATATATATATATACATATATATATATATATATATGTATGTATGTGTATGTATGTATGTAGAAAAATAAATCTAATTGTATGTAACTTTTACCAAATATAAGTATCAATAACTTTATATAAAAAAAAGGTGGATTTTGGCCATATAACGACTAAATTGTAATTTAATATCATTATGATTATCTATCTCAATTTTATTACAATTAAATAATACTAATAAGGTGATCAAATTATTCATAGTTTAATATATTTTGAAAAATGTATATTATATTAATTTTTATATATATAAAAACAAGTTATTGAGTAATTTTATATTAATACAATTTGTTGTGTATATTACATATGTGAAAAGAATTCTCAATCAAGTTGGGTTTTGAAGAAACATCTTCTGATAGAATCGATACTATATAATATTTATTAAAATTTATAATTCTAATTTGATTTTATGTATAATATTCGTCTACGTATTATTTATTCATTCATAATATTAAAGTCTTGAATAAATAAATTCGTAATATTTTTTTAAAACATATTTTTCTTTATTTCCATCTATAAAATAATAAAAGTGTTAACTAATAATATTAAAATATAAATTAATAAATAACTAAATTAGGTGGGTTAGTGAGTGAATTTGGGTTAGCTAGGTTTTAAGGGACCAAATTAAAAATTGACACATGTAACATCCCATAATCTCATACTTGATAATTAATAATTTACGGTAACATCTCGAAATCTCACATTTCGAAATCTCACATTTGAAAATTTATAGTTGATATATATCTATACATATGTTTTAAACTCAGATTTCAACTACAAACTCATAAATATAACTCGAATTCTTCTTATTTATTATTCTATCTCTTTCTTCATTGGCACTGGATCAAACGACATTCCTTCATCTGCTCCCGTATAACGAATTATATGATCATCGCACATACACAAACACAAACAAGTAGGGTGAGCTAACATGCAACAAATCATTTATAAAACATGCATAATTACTTTGATATAAACATCATATAATAATTATGTCTGACACCCTCATACCATCATACCACAATTACTAATAGACATTCGTCCCACAATACCCAATAAACACCACAATACCCAATAGACACTCATCTGGATGATACGTTGATGAGCGGTCACGAGAGATTATGCACTTGTGATGACTTCTGCATCTTCTTACAAATACACTTCCAAAATACTCCATACCATTCACAAGGTTAGTCCTCAACACTATGTCCAAAACCGGTACATAGACCAGGATCTCCTGCCCCTCTCACCACATAATTCATCCTTCTTTACTTGAGACTGGATGATTATTAGAGTATCAGGATAACCTCCAACAACAAGACCCTCAATATCAACATATACACAAATACCATATCATTATAGAATCTCTCCATGAGACTCATACCATGCTCATATTCCTCAACTCACATTATACCATTACAAAATCTCCCCATAATACTCATATCATGTTCAGATAAATAAATTCAAATAAAATGCAATCCTCACAGAAATCATACAAAATGAATTTATAAATAAATTAACAATACTAAAATATCACTATAAATGGTCACCAGAGAAGAATCAAATGTTTGACAAATTAAACTCACCATAAACGCCAGTACATATGACTAGTCACAATCAAATGTTTGACAAATTAAACTCACCATAAACGCCAGTACATATGACTAGTCACAACTTACTGGATTGGACTAGGGCTGCTCTATGATTAGGGATGTACCAACTCCGGTTTTTAAGATTCGTCTAGCCTACCATCACAATTATAATTCATAATTCCATATCTACCTCAATAACATGAATTCATCAGAATTTTTCATTCCAACAAGATATATTGCACAATAATTTAACAGTACATAATCTGTTCAATAAGATTTAAGTTAAAAACTTGTCGACTAGACTTCTAGGAAAGACAGGTGTGTCATAATGGACAACTTAAGTACCAAGTTTTTCCTTAGCCAAAGTGTTCCTCAACTAGTTTTTAACAAATTTCTTATTAATAGATTCAAAACAACAACATATAATATTAACACAGAAATTCAATATAGAGAGATATACAGTAAGCATTACCAGTATTTCACACAGAATTTCAAGACATGAATAATAATAAAACAGTACTAAATCATAATATAAAAGCTTAGAAGGTTTAGCTCCCCTACCTCTATTCCAGACTTCTCTTGTTCCGAATTTGTTTCCTCGAAAACCCTTCAGAACCTCTACTCTTCTTCTAACTAAAAGTTTCTCCCTAACTCTTTCTTCTCTATTTCTCAAGCTCTCACTTGATTCTTCTTCTCTTTGTGCATAATACCCTTCCCTCTCATGGCTATTTATAGGTAAAAAATTTTACTATTTACTAATTTTTTAATATTATTTTTAAAAAAATATTTTAATCATCCACTTGATCAAATTTGATCTTAACTCCTTCCATGCTATGTAGGAATTCTTATCCTTTCAATTTTTTATTTTTTTTTTTACTATTCACTTTTTATTATTCGATTTTCTTAAAAAAATCCTAAATAAGTTATCAAAAATTTGAACTTTTCCTTATAGAATTACTATAATTTTATATCCACAATTTAAATTTTTCTACTATAATTTTCTATTTTCTATCCATTAAAATCATTATTACTAATAAAATGCTAAAATTTACTATTATAAATATTTTTCATGAGTCTTACAACACATATAAAAAAATAACATTTTAAATTAATATTCAATATATAATATTAATTTAATTTTTTATATTTCTACTATCTATTTTTAATTTAATAATGCGATATTTTTATTGATTAAATTTAAAAGACCCACCACAAATGAATTAATTTAATGTCTACATCTTTTATATATTTAACTTTTTAAAAATTATGTCTAAAGTTTCACTTTAAAATAAGGTACTACTTTTCAAGTTTATTTTTCTATACAGGGAAAATCTAGTTCAAATACTTTTATAGATTTTTTAGAAAATAGAGAAATTTAGTTACATAAATAAAGTAAATTAGAATAAGGAGTTTAAAAAAATAATTTCCTAAATTTTTGCTAACTCCATATTATAAACACGACATTTACTATATTTTATTTTCCTTAAAATAAAATTTGTCCATATTATTTATTTATTGAAATTTTAATATAATATAATTTATATTCAATTATTTTTATGATGCGTCGAAATATTTTGGAAGATCAAAAATAAAATAAGTATATAGATAAAATATACTTTCTTTTATGACAATAAAATAATTATTATAAATAAAGGTAAATTTTGTGACTAAAAGCTGATTTTTATGACCAATTCTAATGTATAAATATTTGTGATTAAAATATTTGGTCCTTAGACATTTTATCACAAAAGTTTGGACAAGACTTTGATTTTTAAGAGACTGTTAATTAGTTCTTAAGTGAAGATATGCAAACTAATAATATTTACAAGTTCTAATCGCTTAAAGCATTATATTGTAGGCACTTAAGTGATGCCATTTTAGTTTGATGTATTTAGATTTATAAAACATGGTAATTAAAAATATTTGGAGGATTGTGTTTTAGTAAAAGGAAAAATTGAGATAGTTTATTTGAAAATATTAGTTAAATGTTCTTAACATTTGTGTAATATTTAACTTTAGAGAGTACCGTTACCTTGTTGATTTCATTATGTTATATATATATATATATATATAAGATTAAAATATTAATTTAATTTTTATTTTTGTTTAATTTTGTTATAATAATATTTTTATTTTCGTCATTTTTTTTTCAATTTATATATATTTTTTTAATATTATTTAAATAATTAATGAAAAATGAAAAGTTTATATGAAGTGTCCTGGACTTAAATATATGTTATTGATCTGGACACGTGATATTGTTATTTGTTACATATTTATTTGACATATAGCTATTTTTAAAAAAATAAAAAATATCAAAATTAGTTAAAAATTCACTATACATAACATATACTGTTCTTACAAGAATATTTTTTTAAGACGATAATTTTGTAAAGAAAGATTGTCAATTTTCTCTTTAATCTCAGGTGAAAGGTGCCAATTTAAGGTTAAATCTAAACAACATTAATAAAAAAAATTAAATTAAGTAAAATTGATGAAAATTGAATCTTTATTAAGAAAAAAAATATATTAAGACTGAATTCACAAAATCAAATAAAAATAAGAACTAAAGTAATATTTTAACTTATATTTAAAGTTGTTATTTGTGTAACATCCCATATCTCTCACACTGTATAATTCATAATTGTAACATTACATTTACGGTAATATCTCGTAATCTCACACTTAGAAATTCATAGTTAATATATGTCTATACATGTTTTAAACTCAGATTTCAACTATAAACTCATAAATATAACTTGAATTCTTCTAACTTATTCTTCTATCTCTCTCTTCATTGGCATTGGATCAGACGACATTCCTTCATATGCTCCTGTATAACGAACTATACGATCATCGCACATACCCAAACACAAAAACACAAACAAGTAGGGTGAGCTAACATGCAACAAATCATTTATAAAACATGTATAATTACTTTGATATAAATATCTTATAATAATTATGTTCGACACCCTCATACCACAATTCCTATTAGACACTCGTCTCACAATACCCAATAGACACTCATCTCACAATATCCAATAGACACCACAATACCCAATAGACACTCATCTCACAATATCCAATAGACACCACAATACCCAATAGACACTCATCTGGATGATACGTTGATGAGCGGTCACGAGAGGTTATGCACTTGGAATGACTTCTACTTCTTCTTACAAATACACTTCCCAAAATACTTCATACCATTCACAAGGTTAGTCTCCTCACTATGTCCAAAACCGGCACATAGACCAGGACCTCCTGCTCCTCTCACCACATAATTCATCCCTCTCTACTTGAGACTAGATGATTATTAGAGTATTAGGATAACCTCCAACTACGGGACCCTCAACATCAACATATACACAAATATCATAACATTACTGAATCTCTCCACGAGACTCATACCATACTCATATTCCTCAACTCACATTATACCCTTACAAAATCTCCCCATAATATTTATATCATGTTTGGATACATAAATTCAATTGCAATATAATAAAATGCAATTATCACAATTAAAATTCATAATTCCATATCTACCACAAAAACATGAATTCATCAGACATTTCCATTCCAACAAGATATATTGCACAATATTTTAACAGTACAAAATCTGTTCAATAGGATTTAAGTTAAAAACTTGTCGAGTAGACTTCCAGGAAAGAGAGGTGCGTCACAATGGACAACTTAAGTACCAAATCTTTCCTTAGCCAAAGTGTTCCTCAACTAGTTTTTAACAAATTTCTTATTTACAGATTCAAAACAACAACATATAATATTAACACCGAATTTCAATATAGATAAACATACAGTAAGCATTAAAGTATTCACACAAAATTTCAAGATATGAATAATAATAGAACAATACTAAATCATAATATAAAAGCATAGAAATACTAAATCATAATATAAAAGCATAGAAAAGTTAGCTTCCCTACTTCTATTCCAGACTTAATCTCCTGCTCCGAATTTGTTTCCCCGAAAACTCTTCAGAACCTCTACTCTTCTTGCAACTAAAAATTTCTCCCTAACTATTTCTTCTCTATTTCTCAAGCTCTCACTTGATTCCTCTTCTTAGTGCAGAATATCCTTCCCTCCCATGGCTATTTATAGTTAAAAAATTTTACTATTCATTAATATTTTAATATTATTTATTATTTTAATATTATTTAAAAAAATAATATTTTAATCATTTACTTATTAAATCTGATCCTAATTTCTTCCATACTAAGAAATCATAATTTCTTCCATGCTAAGGAATCCTAATTTCTTTCATGCTAAGAATTTATAAATTTGTTTTTTTACTATTCACTTTTTACTGTTTACTATTCACTTTTTACTATTCAATTTTAAAAAAAATACTAAATAAGTTACCAAAAATTTGAACCTCTCCTTCTAAAATTACTATAATTTTATATTCAAAATTTACATTTTTCTATCCACTAAAATTATTATTACTAATAAAATGCTAAAATTTACTACTATAAATTATATATATATATATATATATATATATATATATATATATATATATATATATTATGGGTCTTACAATTTGATATTTGTAATGAATAAATAAAAGAGATACAGAGAGAAATGTTCTCAAGGTAATTAGAACTTAAAATTTTAGGTGAATTATTACCGTAGTTTACAAAATTATTATAAAACAAAGGTATAAAAAAGAAAAAAACTGAAAGAAAGCACAAGGAAACTAATTTAGTACTTCATTGATCTTATGGTCAAAGTTAAATGGGAGACTCCATTTCCTCATAACTTGTAGATTCCCGTGAAAGTTGCTCCATTTCTTCATAATTATAAGTAATTCAAATATTATATATTTCAATTTTTTTAATTATTAAAATTTATTATTTCAATTTTTTATAATTGTTAAAATTGGTTATCCAAATACAATATAAGAGTCCACCAACACAAACGTTTCCATAGATTAATTTTGTAAAAATTCAAAACATTAATTTACTCTGTACAATCTAGTTTTACTTACAAGAAGTTACTAGAGGATAGGATTTCTACGAGACAAAACTTAATGAAAATAAGTATCATCCCTTCTTCATTATTTGGTGTGCTTGTGCTAATTTTATTAGTCTACATAAGATTTTTAAATAGAATGTTATAGAGCAATGGGGAATAATATTTTGGTTTGGTGTTGTGTGCAAACTACTTTTCAAGTTAATTATAAAAGAAAAAGCTTTTTATCCAATTCAAAAAGTTGATACCAGTAAAAAGAAAAAAATTGTGACATAAAAGTTATCATTTGGGTACCATGAAGTGTAGAAATATATAGGTTTCGAGGTTAAAGATAAGAGGTTGATAGACTAAATGACAAAGATAAATTATTATTGTAGTAATGGATTAATATTGGTGGAAGACTCTCCTATACTTATATTTATGGTTTATTGATTCGTTAGATTATTGCCTAACTTTAACTTTATCTTCAATGTAATGTATCTCAAACTGAAATATATTTGTAAAGGATTTTAAGAAGTGTACTAAATCTACAATGATAAAACGAAATTTTAAGTTAAAGGGTTGAACCCAATGGACTATAATAATCAAAGTTATAGAACATTTATCTATTAGGTTTAAACTTTAGATTGATTTTCATTTTTCTTCTAAATGTTTAATTAGGTACTTTTTACTGGTTTTACTTGAATTTTTAATTTTTTTTAAATTTAATGTAATTTTTTTTAGTATTATACTAACAACATTAAATTATGTATCACATATTAGTTTAAAAAAATTTAATTATTATTTTTTAAAAAATTAAAATGTTACACATAGGTCACGTGATAAGATAATCTAATAACGTGCCAAAGATAATCTAACGTGACAATGATAATGTTGTGTCACTGTTATATGTTATTTGAAAAACTTCAATTTACTTCCTGTATTTGTTATTTTTCTTAATTTGATCTTAGTTTTAAAAAAAATATTTTTCTCTAAATTGAAACCAAATTTAATTTTTTATACAAATATTATAATTTTTCTATTAAAATTAATATTTTATTAAAAACAATTTATTTAATATTGTATTTATCTTTGTATGTTTAATTTAATAGTTAGGATGAAGAGAAAGAAAATTATAATTATTAAGATGGAGGAAATAAAAAAATAGATTATTGAATCCCTAGGTAAGGTTAATATATAAGGTTGAATCATATTCATAACCAAATCAATTGGTATGTAACGTTAAGTTTACCTATAAATTATAATTGGTAAGTAATATTAACATGTAATGATTAATTTATCTAAGAATGAATTTGCATTCGTAAATAATAATTTCTAGATAAATCATGATTTTTTTTTGTAGTTTCACTGTAACAAAAAAAAATTAAACTAATAATAATTAAAATTTGACATAAATCTTTTATTTTTTAATTTTAATATATGTTAGACAATGATAAAAAAGATTCATATAATCACATTAAATTATTTTTGTAACATCCCAAATATCTTACACTTAATAATTCATAATTCCTATATATTAACATTACATTTATGGTAACATCGTCTAATCTCATCTTTTAAAATTTTCTAGATGATATAAATACATACATGAAAAAAAAATCCTAATTATAACTTGAGTTCTTCTACTTTATTCTTCTATGCTTCCCTTTCTTGGCACTGAGTCGGACGATATTCCTTCATCTGCTCCCGTATAACAAATTATACTATCATCGTACATACCCAAACACAAAAACACAAACAAGTAGGGTGAGCTAACATGCAACCAATCATTTATGAAACATGCATTTTTACTTTGATGCACTCAACAAACCTCATATAATAATTATGTCAGACATACTCATATCATCATACAACAATCACATCATAAATACTCATCCATTACTTTGATACACATGGTAAAATGACATCACAAGACTTGTTACTTTATAAACTGACTCGTCCGGACTAGAATGATTACTGAGTTATGGCGGGTCTTGCACTCGTGGTGGCTTATGAAACTTGGGCTCCCCCACCCTACCACACTCACGAGGTTAGTCCATTATCACTCACCTTGGATCATACTGGAAGCACCCAAGACTAGGACCTCCTGCTACTCCTCACCACATGGTTCAATCATCTCTACGTGAAAAGAAAGACCATTGGAGTTTTAGGATGACCCCCAAAATTGAGCTACCATGCAATCATTCTACACACCCCCAAATCACCACCATGTATCCTCTCCTTGAGGATCATGAAATTACGTCCATGAACCATACTGTCACTTTGAAACTTAACCCAAGACATGAATAACCAAATATCATCATATTATCACAGTGAATCCAACATATCTCATACATTCACATACTTCCCACATAAATCACATCATACTATGCATTCCAAACATTCTACTCTTCAAAATACAACTACACATACAAATTAAGAATATAATTATTCAAGATTTTACTCAATTCAAATAAATTTACTATTTCGTAAAAACATTACTCTTCACTCATATCATTAATTAAATATCTGAACCCATGCAACTAATTACAAACATGTTTAGATCATGTGGTAAATATTTTAGTCCAATCCAACGGTTAATAAGGTAGAACTCATAATTTTTGTATAAATGGTCCAAAAACGGAAATTAAGCAATATTTACATCCTGAGAAGATACGAAATTAATATATCTAAATCTGTAACTCTGATTTTAAATATGAACGGTCAAAGTAATTCACTATGTGTTAGAAACTACATATTAAAATTTCACGTTGATCCAACGGTTAAATAGATAGATATTGTGGTTTTACCGAGGTAACTCAGGAACAAAATTTTAAGTGGTTTTCGGTTATACTCAAAATGCGGAACGAATTCCTCTAAGCGCAAACATCTAATTACAAATCTGAACGGTCAAGATTACTTAATATGTCTTAGGAATTACATACTAAAGTTTAGGCTCAATCTAACAGTAAATTAAATATATATAAAATTTTTACCATGATAACTTAAGAACAAAAATATAGTGTTCATCAGATTTGTCAAAACTTCAAAATTAATTTCTCAAAACATAGACTTCCAATTACAAATCCGATCGGTCAAAGTGTAGTAATATATCGTAGTAATCATACATAAACTTTTCAAGTTGATCTAACGGTCAAATAAGTCAGAATCTATATTTTACCGAAAGGACTCATTAACAGAAGTATAGGGGTAATTAATTTACTCAAACATGCAAGATTTATTTCTCCAAGTACAGACTTCTTGTAAGGCCCTGTTTCCTTTTTATTATTTTATTATTTTTAAAAAAAGGGGTGGGGGGCAAGCACTAGCTACAGGTTTTGTTGTATTGGGAAAATTAGGAAAGCAGCACCAGATTTTACTCTCCGTGTTTTGCTCTCAATTTGGCACCATTCAACAACCACTGTGCGTAGGAGAATAAAAGGGGGTAAGGGGTTCTGCCGTGGGGGAAGATTTCTTGCTGCATTTTAAGTGAGGAAGGTGAAGTTCAAACTTGCTGAGGAGGAAAGAAGCTTAGTTCTGCAAGTCTTGGAGGAGATTGAAAGGTGTTCGGTACTGCATCTGGAGGAGTGCAAGGCTTGCTGGGAGAGAAGAAGTGAAGAGCTTTGGAGTTGGAAGGAGATCCAGACACTTGCATTTCTAGGTTCAAGATTCACAAAGGAAGTCTTCAAGAGGTAAGGGGAGCTAGATTTTTCGTTTTGATTAGTTAATTTTACTGTTTTTGTAGAAATCTAAAAGCTTTAGAGTTAAAAATGGAGGTTTTTCCGGTTTTTTGGAAAACCTGTGATTCTGCAGAATCTGCAGAATCGCGTTCGTCCAATTTGGTTTCAAATTGGACGTTCGTCCAAATTAAGACGAATTGAACGTTCGTCCACTAGAAGAATTGAACGTTCGTCCACAAATCGGCCTGAGCGTTCGTCCAATTTTTGGGACGCTCGTCCAGTTACTCGACCAATAGGCAGAAAAAGGTGTGAACGTTCGGTATTTTCTGAACATTCGTCCAAAAATAGCTGAATTCTGAACGTCCGGTATCTTTTATGAACGTTCGTCCAAAGTTGACAAATTCTGATCGGTTTTGTTCTGTGCGTTCGCCGAATCGGCCAAATGAGTACGTTCGTACAAATTGCTTGCTGAGCGTTCGTCCTAAGTGAGCATTCATCCTAAGTGAGCGTTCGTTTTTCCACTTAAAGTGAGCGTTCGGCCTGTTCTTGAGCGTTCGGCCAGATTCGCATAGTGTCCGTCCATTCGGTGAAAATAGCGTTCGGCCTAAATATCAAAATCAGCGTTCGTCCAAATTGGTTAAAAAGCGTTCGTCCGTCCGGAATGACGTTCGTCCAATTTTGGCTGGTGTTCGGAAAAACGACGTTCGTCCTGGGACGTTCGTTCAAAAATGTTAGGTGCTTGGAAAGTACGTTCGTACTGTAGCGTTCGTTCTGGAGAACAGTATTCGTTCAAATAGTGTTCTGTATAAGATTGGATTTTTTTTAAGTGTCATTTTCTCTTGAATTGAATTCTGTGTATAAATATGTGGAATATATGTGGTGATGTGATCTGTGAGAAAATATGAGAATGTATGAAATATGATAAATTACTGTGATTATATGATGTAAATGATGAATTTGAGTATGATTCGGAAATCTCAGGGAGAGATGGATGAAAGTGGTTATGTAGAGTATCGTGGTTGTTTTCTGTATAATTGTAGGAGCTTTGAAATGGTATGTCTATCCCTAAACTCAAAGCATTGTTCATACTCAAGTAGAGAAGAATAATGTGAGTGGTGAGAGTAGAGGGAGGTCCTCGTCTATAGTCTTTGAATTTAGACATAGACAGATTAGGGGATTTACCTTGCTAGTGTTGGAGAAAGACCAGCTGAACTATGCAAGTGCAAAGACGACCAATAGTTCGACAGTTATACAAATCCGGATGAGTCGTGTGTTGGGAATTTACCTTGCATAATGTTGGGGAGTGCCAGCTGAACTATGCGAGTGTAAATATGAGTCGTATGAATATGTGGATTGTGGTTTAATAAGCATGCCTAAATATTTCTGTATTTAAATCTATGTATGATGACATGAATTAACTGTGCTATGAGATAACATGCTTTTTATATCTAGCTCACCCTTGCATTGTTTGTGTTGTGTGCCAATTTGGATATATTTTCTTTGGCGATGATCATCCACTTGGATGGGAGCAGATGTTGTCGAAGAGAGTCCTTTGGAGCAAGAGCTGGAGAATACTGAGGCTGCGGAGTAGTCTTCTTAGGAATTTCCTATCTGAACACGTGTAGTGTTCGAATCTATAAACTATTTAAGTTTGAATTTCCGTTTCTGTTATTTTGGATGACTGTAATTTCATACTTAAATTACATGTCGTATTCTGACTGTTCTCTATATTTGAATGATGACGTCTTTATTATGTAATATTTGTTATTATATAATCGGGATGTTACACTTCTAATTACAAATCCGAACGGTCAAATTGTATTAACATATCTTAGAAATCATATATCAAAGTTTTAGCTAAATCCAACGGTCAAAACAATTAAAAGGAAGATTTTACCACAGTAATTCGAAAATAAGAAAATTATAATAATGAAAACTAAATTTTACCATTACCAAAATTCTAACATGTTCATAACTCATATTCATGATCATAACATGTATAAAAATCATGTATAAGAAGGATTAGCTCCCCTACCTCTATTCCAGACTTCTCTTGTTTCGAATTCGTTTTCCCGAAAATCCTCCAGAGTCTCTACTCTTCTTCCAACTAAAATTTCTTTCTAACTCTTTCTTCTCTATTTCTCAAGTTTTCTTACTTGATTCTTCCTCTTTTTTGCAAAATTATAGCAAAAACAATTTTACTATTCATCAATTTTTTTAATATATATATATAATTTTTTTTTTAATTTCATTAATTTTCACTTACATGATGGATTCATGATGGATTCATAATGGATTTCTTAATTATGACTTCAAATATGAATGCTTTCTCCATTATCAATATTTTAAATTTTATTTAACTTATTTATTTATTTATTTATTTTTATTAATTCTTACCACTTACATAATGGATTCCTTAATAATGACTTCAAATATGAATGCTTTCTCCATTATCAATATTTTAAATTTATTTTTATTTATTTTATTATTTTTACAACAAGGTAGAAAAGAGTTTGAACCTAACACAAAAATTTTCTACCAATTAAGCTAATTTATTATTACTAATAATAAAATTGTTACTATTAAGGTAAATATTTTTAATGGATCTTACAATTTCCATGATAAAATTACACTTACGGTGATCAGTTAAAAAATAAAAATAATTATATAAAAAATATCAAAACTTTATTTTATATTATACAAATAAAAAACAAATAAAAGTATTAGAAAAAAGGTAAAAATAATTAAATATGTGTTTTAGAAACAATTTAATAGATCATTGAATGAAATCATAATGGTAAATAAAATGTATAATTAGAGGTACAATATATGAAAAATACGTTAAAGATTTAAGAAAAAATTTTAAATATCAAACTACTGAAAGACAATGAAAATTGTTTTAGCAAAATAAAAAAATTCTTCAAATGAAATAAAAATTAAGAATAAGATAATAAACAAGATAAGCTTTTTTATATAACATAGGAAATGATGGGTTTATGATATTAAAAACTTAACCTGTGATCAAAAAATAAACAATATATAAAAATGTTAAAAAAGAGTAAAAATATAATATTAAAATGTGAGACATAAAAATATTTGATTAAATACATTATTTGAACATAATTGCACTTGTGATAAAAAGAAAAATATGTTAGAGATGTAAATAAATTTCATGTCAACTCAAACAATTAAAAGAGAAAAAAATGTATAAGTGAAAAAAATATAAAAATTATAAAACTAAAGAATTATTATATATATATATATATATATATATATATATATATATATTATAGACTATAAATATTTTAATAATACAAATATTTACATGGATGAGACCAATATTGTAAGGACCGAGCGTCCGTTTGGCAAGGAAAGTGGGGGGGGGGAAACGGCTGTAATTGGATGTGGTAGGGAAGGGTTCAAAGTGGGCGGCTGCAGCTGAGGTAGTGGGCGGCTAGTGGACCTTCAAGTGGGCAGCAGTGGATGGTGGTGGGTCTCCCTACCTTGGAGTGTTCCAGCCACCAAGAAGTGCTCCAAGCACCATCATCACTTACCTCCATTAGTGGATTGGGCACTGAGGAAGGAGAGTGGGACGGCTGGGGTTTGATAGGCAGTGGAGTGCCCATTCCTTTCTTTCTTAAGGGAGAGCCGTGGGATTGAAGGGGTTGGATTCGGCACTTGGAGATTCTGCAGAGGAAGAGAGCTTGCTGCACGTACGGGAGAAGGAGAAGAAGAAGGGTGTTGCATCCAGTGGAGAGGCAGTGAACGTCCAGAAGGTTTCTGCATTCAAGTTTGGCTAGGAGGTCTTCAAGATGTAAGGGGAGTTGGATTTTTTTTTGGATGTTGATAGTGGTTGCATGAGTAGGATGCTGGAAAATTGTGGTTGTATGTATGGTTGGACTGAAATTGATGTGTTGATTCATGTATGTAATCTTGTATGCTTTGGAATTGAAGGAAATTGGAATTTCATAGCTTTTTAGTCATTTGGAGAGGAAGTGAGGTAGTGATTTTGAGCATTTGGGGTCTAGAGTGTTATTGAGCCTTTGGAACAGTTTCACCCACTGTATTATGACTTGTTAGAACCATCAAATTGATCAAAATAGGTGTAAAGTGGTAGAATTGGATTTTGAGTAGCTAAGTTGTGAAAATTGGTGTTTTATGGTTGAGTTTGAGTATGAACCCCTTTAGAATTGAATAAGGAACGGTTATAATCAATTAGATAAGTCCAATCTAATATAAAACATGAATTAAGGGTGTTAGAAGTTAATAAAAATGGTTAGAATTGGAAAATTGAAGTTCTGTCTGAAATCTGCAGAATTCTGCATTCTGCAGAATTCGCGCCCGGCGCCCCTGTTGTGCCAGGCGCCAGGCGCAAGTAGCCTCTGGCCGTTCGAGCTGAATTGGACGTTCGTCCAATTTGCTCGACCAAGCGTTCGGCCGTTTGTTTAAGTTGAGCGTTCGGCCTTTGTTCTAAGTCGAGCGTTCGGTCTTTTCTTCAAGTGAGCGTTCGTTCAAGACTTCAACTCGTTGAGCGTTCGTCCGCGTTCGTGCAGGGTGAGCGTTCGTCCGCGTTCGTCCAGTTTGAGCGTTCGTCCGCGTTCGTACAGTTTGAGCGTTCGTCCGCGTTCGCCCAGAGTGAGCGTTCGTCCGCGTTCGTCCAGTTTGAGCGTTCGTCCGCGTTCTTCCAAAGTGAGCGTTCGTCCGTGTTTGTCCAGTTTGAGCGTTCGTCCGTGTTCGTCCAGTGAGCGTTCGTCCTTGTGCTTCCAGTGATCGTTCGTTCACTTTTCCCAGTGAACAGTGCTCGTCCGTTTTGGTATTTTGAAAATGTTGAGTTTTAAATTGTTTTTTTCTCATGAATTGGATTACATGCAATGTTTGGAAATTATATATATGGTGAAATGAATTATGTGAATTTATGAGGTATGTTGGATTTACTGTAATATATAGGGACATCTGGTATTGGTCGGTAATAGTATAATTCACAGACGTAATTCCATGGTCCTCAAGAAGGGGATACATGGTGGTGGACGTAATTCCATGGTCCTCAAGGAGGGGATACATGGTGGTGGACGTAATTCCATGATCCTCAGGAAAAGGAGACATGGTGGTGATTTGGGGTGTACAGAATGATTTCATGGTAGCTCAGTCTTGGGGGTTTTCCTGACGCTCCAATGGTCTTTCATTCTCAAGTAGAGAGGATCGATCCATGTGGTGAGGAGTAGCAGGAGGTCCTAGTCTCGGAGGCTTCCAGTATGCTCCAAGGCGCGGAACGGACTAACCTCGTGAGTGTGGTAGGGTGGAACCCATTGGCAATGGCTTTGCAAAGCAGTAGAGGCCACCACGAGTGCATAACCCGCCATAGCTCGGGAATCATTCTGGTCCGGACGAGTCGGGATATTAAGTAACAAGTCGGGGTCTAATGTAATAAGTCTTGTGATATTGATTTACCATGTATGATTGACTTTTGTATATCACGTTGAATTGTATAACATGTTTTTTATATCTAGCTCACCCTTGCATTGTTTGTGTTGTGTGCTGTTTGGGTATGATTCTTTGGCGATGATCATCCACTTGGATGGGAGCAGATGGCGAGGAGGATACTTTGGAAGCAGCTCTTGATGGGGACAGCAGTGCTGCAACTTAGTTTAGCTAGTTTCCCTTCGTGGTTCCTAATGTTTGGAATAAACTCGTGTGTATTCTAAGTTTAAATTCTCTCTGTTTTTATGGAGAAATTCTATTTACCCTTGTTGTAATTTCCGCACTATTCTGAGGATGGCTGTAATCCTTAAAATTACTCTTGACTGCTTTCTCATATTATGTATGATGACGTCTTTATTATATATGCATGATGTATATTTTTGGGACGTTACAAATATGTACATCTCCATTCCCCCCACTTAGTTCAAAATTTCGAGTATTATCAATATTTATACCTAATTAAAATTTTTGCATATTATTACTTGAACTAAACAATATTAAATTTTAAGAAAAAATGATACCTAATTTTGTATAATAATTTAGAAACTAAAATTATATTTAACTTTGTTTTAAAATGAAAAGAGAGTATAATATTATTTTGGGTATATGGTCAAGAAATTTTTACAAACACCTTCACATATTTTCGTCTTATCTTCGCCTTCATTTCAACCGGAGTATCTGTCAAAGATATTCTGATGTTTAAGTCAGTAAACAATCCGTACAAGATAAGAGTAATAGTCTTAAATACATAGTAAATGCGATAACTTACATTTTATGTTTGAGTTCTATTTAAATTTTTGATGATGGATTTGAGAATAATGAAACGTTAATCACAACTCAACCTCGACCCATTACACTTAATCAATACTTACCTTGACTTTGTTCTACGAATTGATTATCAAGATAGGTCGTCCGACCCTTTCACCTCCATCTCCTCACCTCCGTCTGGTCCTTCTTAGCAAAATTTTACTTTACTCCTAGTATATTACGTTTAGCTACTCCTATCGTCCAGGTCGAACTATCCTACAAATATAATTTAATATAATATTAAAAATAGATAATTATAGTTTTTCTCCATTAATTCTTTACAACTGAATTACTAGAAGAATTGTTTAGTGCAGCATTAAAAATATTTCAAGAGGTGACAAAATATTTACACAATCACTCGTTACATATTATTGAATTCACTCTTTCTCTTAGGTGTATTTCTACTAGTTTATTAGGAAAATAGATGAAATCTAAGTTGCAAAATGATTTTGTTTAAAAATGATTTAGAAGGTATTAGAAAAATTTAATCCATTTCTAAAGAGAACTTCATGATGTAAAAAAAACAAATCTAAAATAATTTTATGCAACAAGTTATTTTAGCCATTTTGAGAATTCCCCGTCCCTTGTTGGTCTTGGTTCACATTTCATAACAGCAACAAGAGCAGTGAAACTCGCAATTTGCAAGTAAACAGTAACAGACGCAGCAGCTCTTGAAGTGGATCCGATCCAATGGAAGAGTACCCGGAAGAGGTGCGCACTCCGCCGGTGACATTAGCGTCCTTGGTGGGGTGCCCGGAGCTCCACACCCTCATCTCCACCCACTTCTTGTCAGCGCAGCCTCCCATCAACACCCTAGCCCTCCCCGACATCTCCAAAATCATCCATCTCTTCAACAACAAAACGGACCCGGATCCAACTGCCACGTCACCCTCGCCCATCGTTCCTGGCATCCTCAAACGCGATTGGCTCCTCAAACACCGGACCAAATCCCCCTCTCTCCTCGCCGCTCTCTTCCCCTCACACCACCTCAACGGTGACCCCGCTGAGTGGCTCCAACTCTGCTCCGATCTCGATTCCATCAAGTACTCTCTCTCTCACTCACAGACTTTCTTTATTCGTTCATAAATAGTAGCTTTATCTTCTGTTGTTCCCTTTCAGGGCTGTGATTCGTGGGAGGAGCATGAAGTTCGCGGTGGTTGTCGTGGTGAGCAACAATGCAGATGAGATCAGCGAAGATAGAATGATTGCCTTGCGGAAGCGAGCGGAGGTAGATGCCAAATATGTCATCGTTTTGAACCCTAACGACACTGCCAATCTCAAAGTCTCTCTTCACAGGCACGTGCAATGCACTTGCTCTATTTTTCTGGGAATTGTGTAGATTTTCTCTCTTGACGCTGTCGATTTTGGGTGTAGGCTGGCGAGTACGTTTTCTGAATTGGCCGTCACGTATTATAAAGAAGAAGGGAGAAGGATTAAGCAGCGGATAGAGAAGAAGAATGCTAACTCGGTTGAGTTGATTGTTCGCTACTGCTTCAAAGTAAGAATATTCTTTTTCCTCCTCTCGTTTTTTCCTTTTTCGTTTTTGAAGTAACCCAAAGGTTTTAAAAATGTCTGCCAACGCATTGAGGTCAAGGTTTTTGGGTTTGTGTGATTGCATCACAATACAACAGCAATTGTGCCGACATTTGTCTGCAATTTTCTACAATATAGAAGATTGGGATGAAATTGTGACTGTAACATCAATTTAAATATTGAATATAGGGGCTTTCATGAAAAAGAAAAGGTAGAAATGGAAACTGGAATTATATTTTTTCTTTGACTTTCTTGTGCCATTTCATTTACTGCATAACTTCTGTGAATTTGTATATTATGTGTTTTTATAAAAAAAAATGTGCATTATTTATCTAGATGCCATGAATTGCTAGGTTGCTGTATATGCAGAATTCCGAGGTGACTGGCCAGAAGCATTGAAATTTTATGAGGAGGCCTACCATACGCTGCGAGAGGTGCGTGGAGTTGTTTTAATGTGTTTTCTTTATTTAATTTGTTTTCACCATTTATGGATCATGATATTGAAAATGCTATTACTGGCGCTGTATGACTTCCTTATGTCTATTGTTTGAACTAATGAAAGAAAGCGTATCACTGTCCCCAATATTTTGCCCTCATAAGTCAGAGCCTTGTTAGTAGCAATGTTTCACATCCTCCAAGCGCATTCATTGCAACTAACTTTATAGTTTTACATATGTTTAACAGATTCAATTATACTTATTTTGTCTTTAATTTGTCTTTGACACAAAATCTTATATTTGGATTCAAGTGCATGTGTTCTATATTTTACGTGTTTGTGTGCTTACAAGATATATATATATATATATATATATATATATATATATATATATATATATATATATATATATATATATATATTCACAAAGCCAAGTTTTATAACATGTGTTTTCTGTTTGTATTATACTACAGATTGTTGGGGTGACAACAAGGTTGCCGGCAGTACAACGCTTAGTTGAGATAAAATCTATATCTGAACAATTACATTTCAAAATATCAACCTTGTTACTGCACAGTGGGAAGGTTGCAGAAGCGGTGGGGTGGTTTCGCCAGCATAAGAATGCATATAAAAGGCTTGTTGGTGCACCAGAAGGAACTTTTCTTCACTGGGAGTGGATGAGTAGGCAGTTTTTGGTATTTGGTGAATTGTTGGAGACAAGTTCAAAAATAACTCAAAGCTCTTCACCTGACCTTAGTACTTTATCCAAACCTATGTCTGAATGGGAATATTATCCTGCCTACTATTACCAAGTGAGCACATCTCTTTAACTATCTTGTTGTTGAGAAAGGGAAATGACTTTACCACTTCTGTTTGCTCTATACCCTCAGAAAGAGGCATTCTTCTATCATATTTCTAATCAATGTGAGACATATTAACACACCTCTCAGGCCGAAGATTGGCTTCTAAAACATGAAATTTATAGGACTGAACATTTGAAGGTACTCCAACAATAAGACTGGAGAAAATTTGGCATCATACTACTAGAAATAGACTAGGTCCAACTCATCTCCTAAAGCTAGGAATGTTCAAATCATATGTGAAGTTTTTTGGTGTTATTCTTTGTGTGAAATATCTTAACAACTATGTCGCTCTTGTAATTGAAATATCTTCATATTTTATCCATTTTCTCATTACAGCCTTTGTTTCTTCTTCCTACATCGCAAAATCATCTTAAGTAAGCTTGTAGATCTTATTAGTACCTGCTACATCCTACTTTCTCTTGTTTCATCCCCTCACCACTACAACAGTATGACCTTTGTTGCATTTATTTGTCATTTACATCTACTCTAGAGCACCGATCCTTTTTCCTCAATGTTTTGTACCTTTTAATTATGATACCTGACTCTTTACTTGGCAGTGGTTGCCTCCTAGGAAAGAAACTGTCAAGCCATATGTTGAAACATTTATCTAATTACCTTGTTTAGGCATACTGGTTTGATTTTTTGTTCACATATGAGTGCAAGCTTTGATGCAATGGTAGGTTTCTAGCTTGTGACTTTGAGGTCAGGATTCAAATAACTTCTCTTTTAGGGTTCAAATGTAGGAAATAACTCCTCTGTTGTGGTAAGATTTATATGCCTACCCTCCCCAGACCCCTCTCAATGTGACCCTAATGCCCTTGGTCAGTCTTTTTAATTGTGGTGTTATATTGTTTAAAGATTTACAATGAAAATGACTATCCAAACCATCAATTTCCATGAGTACTTCAATCTCATTTAGTTTTGATCATTGATGCTTCTGTGAGAGTCATCTTGGCTTCAGCTTCTCTCATTCTGCTTATCTTGAGTCCACTTTGATTCACATGGATTTGAACCTTTATCAATCTCTCGGATTCAACAGATATTCTAGGTGGTTTTGATGAATCAAATATATCATAGTTTTATGACATGCTTTTTGACATGTTTCTCAGTGTGACTTAGGTCTCTATTAATACTTCCATTCCATTTATTTAATTCATTTATGCTTGCTTCAAGTTTTAATGTTGGTGAAACATTATGGCTATGTTTGGTGCAAAATATGGGAAGGACAAGGAAATGTTGTCATGAAATCAGAAAATATGGGGGAAGGGAAACGATGGATCATATCATAACTAATACTCCAAAGTGTTCAATAGTTATGTTTCTGTTCCCTCCAATTTGTGGGGGATGCTGGAGGAGAAATTGTGGTATAAGTTATATCCTTTTTGGTGCTTGTAATTTTCACTGTCAATATAGAACTTGAATATATGTTTATTAAAAAGGAGAAACTAATAACATGGAGTATAGTTAATATTTTTTTAACTCTACCATTTCCATGTTTTTTTTTTCCTTTCCCTCCCTGCCCCCACTTTTCTGTTCATAATTTATATTGTTATTGCATTTGGCTCTATTCACAGTTATCAACTTTCAAATCAGTAGTTTGGTGCCCTTCATAACTTGTAACTGTGCTGTGAGTGTCGTTTGCTCACATATTTATGTGTTTGCAATGTGTTTATGTATGTTGTATCAGAATCTAATGATTTATCATAATCTATTTGTGCATGCAAAGTTGTTTTGTGAATTAGGTGTATCTTTTATAGACTTCCCTGAGTAATTGTATTCATCTATTTGAAACAGTTAGCAGCTCACTACTTGAGTGAGAAGAGATCAGCGCTGGAGCTTGCAATCTCAATGTCAGAAACTAGCAGTGAGAATGATAGTGTTGTTGAGTCTGTTGTTCCTTCAGTGTATGTGGGTCAATTTGCCCGATTACTTGAACAAGGAGATAATGTTGAAATGCTACCGTAAGTCTTAGTTGAGTGGTAAATAATTTCATATTTTGATATTTAACATCTTGTAAACTATTGTTTTCATTTGGATTTACAGTCTCAGTGATGAAGAATACATCTGCTATGCTGTCTCTGAAGGAAAAAGGTTCCGAGATTCACTTGAAATTATAGCACTTCTTAAAAAAGCATATGAATCCTACGGCAGTATTAAAATTCTGAGGATGAGCTCTTTTTGTGGGTTCCAGATGGCCAGAGAATATTTTTCTGAAGGTGACATCAGTAATGCAAAACAAATTTTTGATACTATAGCAAGCCTATACAGAAAAGAGGGATGGGTAACTTTATTATGGGATGTCTTGGGTTACCTGCGAGAATGCTCCAGGAAAAGTGGTGCTATTAAAGATTTTGTGGAGTATTCCCTTGAAATGGCTGCTTTGCCAGTATCATCTGATACTGGTGTTCGGCAAGACACTGGTCCAGCTGGTCCTGCAAATTTACTGCAAAGAGAAATTGTACACAATGAGGTTTTTGAGCTTGTCAGTGGAGCTTCAGGATTGGCAACAAATGAACACCAAAGTAATTTGAAGATCTCAACAGAGGAATCACTTCAGCTTGAGGTTGATCTTGTCAGTCCTCTTAGGTTGGTGATGCTGGCATCAGTTGCTTTCCATGAACAGTCAATCAAGCCTGGGGCATCAACCTTGATTACAGTATCACTTCTTTCACACTTACCCCTTACTGTTGAGATTGATGGATTAGAAATCCAATTCAACCAATCAAATTGCAATTTCTCTGTTACAAATGGCCAAAAGTCTCAGTCAGTAGAAGTTAGTGATGGTATTCAACATCATCGAACAGAGACAGCATCGTCTCTTTCACTTGAATCAAACAAATGGCTAAGGTTGACCTATGATATCCAAAGTGGTAAGTCGGTTGCTCTTGATGAAATTTATTTTCCTATTTAGTTAAGTTCAGTGCGCCCATTGTTTCTATAAGCAAATAACCTAGGCTGGTACGTTTCAAATGTTCTATAGTATCTGATGTCCCCTGCCTTGGTATCTTGCCATCCATAATTTATGTTGTTTATGATGCTATCTCTGGCTAACACTGGGACATTTATAAATCTTGCAGAAGCTGTTATATGTCTTTCAAAATTGGTATGGATTTATCAGAGTGGTCTTTCAATAAGATCTGTCCGTCATATTTTCCTTGGTTCTATAGTAGTAGAGTAGTATGTGTACTGTTTTGTGTGCCTCACTTATTTCTACCTTGGCACATACATATCTTTTACCATTAGAAGTATTGCTCTGTATCTATTTTATGTTGAATGTGATTTGGGTTCATTATATGATTTCCAGATCAAAGTGGAAAACTTGAATGCCTATCTGTTATTGCAAAAATTGGGTCACACTTGTCAATCTGCTGTAGAGCTGAAAGCCCTGCTTCTCTGGATAGTTTACCTCTTTGGACATTGGAGGACTGTGTACAAACTGTTCCAATAAAGGATCCTATACTCGTGTTATCTGGTCAGAAGTACACCCAAGTTGAAGAACAAGATCCACAAGTAGATCTGCATCTTGGTGCCTCAAGTCCTGCATTGGTGGGAGAAGTTTTCTTGGTACCCGTAACATTGGTTTCTAAAGGACATGATATCTACTCAGGTGAATTGAAGATAAATCTCGTGGATGTGAAGGGGGGTGGCTTGTTTAGTCCAAGGGACAATGAGCCATATGCTCTGGATAGTCATCATGTTCAGCTGCTTGGTATATCTGGACCGGAAGGAGAAGATGATTCTCACTTAGATTCTGACAAAATAAAGAAAATACAGCAATCATTTGGATTAATTTCCGTTCCCATTATTAAAAATGGGGATTCCTGGTCATGCAAATTAGAAATCAAGTGGCACCGACCTAAACCAATTATGCTATATGTATCTTTGGGTTATACTCCTTACCGTAATGAATTAAATACACAGACAGTCCATGTTCACAAGCATTTGCAAATTGAAGGGCACAATGCTATTGTTCTTAACCATCATTATTTGATGCCATTCAGACGAGACCCATTGCTACTCTCTAAGAGCAAGCAAGCCTCAGAGTCTAATCATTCAGAATCACTTCCTTTGAATCAAAAGAATGTGCTCATTGTTAGCGCAAAAAACTGCACTGAGTTGCCGTTAAGGTTAAAGTCCATGCGTATAGAAGTAGAGGATAATGCTGAAAGGACGTGTTCTATTCAACATGCAAGCGAGGAGCTTGCAAATCCCGCACTTCTTGTTCCTGGGGAAGTGTTCAAGAAGGTTTTCTCAGTCAGTTCCAATATGAACATTTCTAAGCTCAGTCTCGGAACGCTGTGTTTGAAATGGAGGAGAGACCTTGGGATTGACGAGAAATGTGCTTCTACTTCAACATTATCTTGGGTTGTGACTAAACAAAAGCTGCCAGATGTGAACGTGGAGTTACCACCATTGATTGTTAGTTTTGAATGCCCCCCTTATGCCGTCGTAGGAGATCCCTTTACGTATTATATTAGAATTTCCAACCAGACACAATTACTGCAAGAAATCAAATACTCACTTGGGGACGCACAGAGTTTTGTATTATCCGGATATCATAATGACACTATATATGTTCTTCCAAAATCCGAGCACATTCTCAGTTACAAACTTGTCCCACTTGTCTCAGGCATGCAACAGTTACCTAAATTTTCCATGACTTCAGTGAGATATTCAGCAGCATACCAGCCTTCAAATTCTTCAAATTCTGTTTTTATTTTCCCTTCCAAGCCTCATTTCAAGGCTGCAGTCTCAACTAACTCTCGGATGGAGTCGGTAGTTAACGAATAGATCTTGTAAACCGTTAATTATTATTCAATTTTTCCCCTTTATTGTAAGCTGTTCCCCGAGTTTGGGGGTGGGGTGAACTACATATTTTACATGAAAAAGATGTTTACATTGGTCTGTTTTAGTTTCCTTTTTACTGGTTTAGGATACATATCTTATTCATTAGCATAACACTATAGCTGTATTCTTTTGATTGTATAATATTCTAATCGATTTTGATTAAATATTTTGGCGTTGGCTCTTTTGTAAAGCACTGCAAATATTTACCCTAAATTTCATTGTTTTACTGGTCTCCATGTATAATGTAGCAAATGATTGAAGTATGGAACATGTTATCGTATATTTAACATTTACACTTCATGGATATTTTAAGGCAGAATATTGACACGTTTTCTTTTCACCCTGTGACATATTAACCATATCAACGAAGATTACACATTCACCACTGTATATATCTATTTTTGGGATCCGTTGTCTTTTGTATTCGTGTTTTTAACATGTTTCGACCACATCTAAGATTACGTGTGTTGTGGTGCTGGCTCAAAAAATAATGCCTGCGTGGTGAATGAGATTCTCTTTTTAAGTGTAGCACTTTAAACGCTCCAAAATCAAGTAAGGAGTTTTCAAGTGGTGGTGGAAAAAGTGGAATGAGCTTACTTCAGTAGAAACTCCCTCTCCGTATATTTAGGCCTATCCTTTGGACGTGAAAGTCCGTTATGTATGAAGCTCCACGTGACAACGTTAGGTTTGGACGTACTATTTGTATTGTAGTTTAACGTTAAGGGTGGGGACAAAAAATTCCAATTTTAAGATCTAATATATAATAATCCAAAATCTATATAGCTTTCATTTCACTGGATTTATCCTAAATTTAAATCCATAGTTTTGGATTTTGAATCTTAAATCTTATTCACTTAATTAAATTTAGATTGGATGTTTTCTCGATTTTGAAAATTTAAAATCAAGATGTATCTAAGTTAAGATAAAATGATTAAAGACCAGGTTGAACCAAATTAATCTGGATCCAAAATTGAGCAGAGTTAACTCAAAGTGAATGTTAAACCAAATCGACTTAGAGCGAATGTTGAACTGAATCGTCCTAAGACAAAGGTCAAGTCAAATCAATTTAACTAGAGCAGAATATACCCAAGCTAAAGATTAAGTCAAGTTGACTCAGATTGACTCAGACTGAAAAATTGAGACGAGTCGATCTCGTCTAAAGGTTTAGAGAGTTAGTTCAGGTAGAAGGTCAACCTAGTGAGCCCAACCTAGTGAGCCCAACCCATATCTAATTAATAAAATGAATTCAATATAAATTTAACCTATTTTAAATTGGATTGAAAAACAAATTCAAATATAATTGTTTTAGTTAAAATGAACATATATTATAGATCTAATTCAAAATATTATATCTATACTAGATTTTGAAAAATTCAATCTATACCCATACTTATTTAACATCGTATTAATTTAGGTTGATGTGGAATGTTGAATCCTAAGCCGATAACGTTGTGATAATTATATCATTGTATGGTTATGTGATAGTTATACAATATTGACTATGACTATTTTAACATTTCATGGGACATTTACACTCTATACATCAACTAAGAAGATTGGTCCAAGAGTGACAATATGACTAGAGTTTCTTTGCACAATCTTAAAAAAAAATTCAAGAACATCAACAACACATGTTTAAAAAGAATGTTATTCTTTGTTTAATCATTTTAGAGGTTCCCGGTTTTTGTTGGAAGTCTGAAATTAGTCCTTTAAATTTTTTTTTATCTCAAAGTTCCTAATTTTGAAAAATTGAAGTAATGCACCCCTTACAATTAAATTGATTGAACGAAATTAAAAGAATTGTGATGTGGCTTAATGAACAATAATGTGGAATCAAATCACTCAAATCAATGAACAATAGAAACTAGAAACCTTAGCCACATCATCATCTTCAACCTCAAATCAGAAACCCTAGCCACACCAAACCACCATGACATTACCATCAAACCATGTTGTCAACCACCAAAAACAACATCACAAAACCCTGCACCACAACGACAAATATCGTGAAGCACCACCACCTATTGACGCAAAGACCATCACGAGCAAGTGCACCTCCTCCATCGCACAACCCAGTCACGACACCACTACAGAGCCACAAGGAACTTGCAAGAACGAGCAACTAATAAACACTCCATTGCACCACTCTGAATCCTAATTTGAAGGTCCACTACACAACCTTGCTCCATCATTGCAAAACAAAAACATAAAGAAATAAGATTAATCATCAATTCATCCAACAACAAGCACAAACTACTTTACAAACAAATTGAATGAAAACATAAATACATATTCAAGAAGTAGAAGTATAGAGAATTAGAATTGATTACATCCATCCTAAATACGAGAGAGTTCAACTACTCATAAAATATTACAATATAGTTCCAGCAACATCTAGACATAAGATTTACAATGAAAGCACCTCTCTCGGGCCTCACAAACTCATTCCTATTCTATTACTACATATTTGATCCTTCACTCAATGCCTAAAATTAGGACATGAGGTTTGTATTTATAAATTGTCTATGGCGGTGCTCAACTCCAGCTTTGGCCTTTGAGTTGCAGAGGTTTTATTCTAAATATTTCCAAATTGCCTTTCTTAGGGCTTAAGTTGTACATTTTGGGCTCAAGTTGTAAAAGATGCATTTCAGATCTTTCCAAAGGTGAGTGCTTAAGGTTTCCTCCTCATGATAGTTTGCTTATTGTAGCCAAAGCCTTATGTTCTGGTGCTCTAGCCTTCAAGATAACTTCTTTGAGAAAGAGTTTTCATAGCTTAGCCTTAGGTTTAGTGTTTGAGGTTTTCCTTTGTAATGAGTTTTCCTGTGTGGCTCAAGCATCAACTCTATAGCTCAACTACACCTGTGTCAGCTTGTCTAGATTACTTGAATTTAATTCATTTTCTTTATTTTTCCACTTTGACTTTGTTGATATCAAGAACTGCAAAAGAAACTAATATGGGTGAATTAAGCAGAATCTAAACAAGATCAGAACAAGATAAGTGCAAAAATTATTTTAAAATTCACTTAAATTGGGCACTAATAAACCTGTCATAAAAGTGGATTATAATAAAGGTCATGGATCCACTTGGCCTAACTAAATCAATCAAATCCCTCTAGACAGGATATGTTACTTATGGCATCGCCAAACAAGGAGTCTCATCCCTAATCCCTCCATAAGAGTCTCCTTCAACTCTCACCACCTAGACTATGACACTTTATATGAGTTTGTAAATCTAGTAGAGTATAGGATGACTTCTACCCAACACGTATCCCGAGTCAATGAATGACACTAAACTAATAAGGATTAATACTTCTCCCTTAGAAGCACAAACCCATACAAACATACAATTCAATAATTTCCATCTTTCCATTCCATTCCTTCACTTTCATACTCATAACAATATCACAATTTCATAAAAACATATCTCTTAGCACCAATTATTTCGATCCATACATTCCTTTACATCATTATATAAACTAAATTCATATTAATTAATTATCAATTTACATTACCAAATGGGTAAAAATCTTCACAAGAAATAGTCAAAGAACAACCTATTACACATAACTCATTCATCACACCACATCATACATATCACACATTGTCATATAATCTTAAGTCATTACACCATGTCATGCTGATGCATTTTACCTCAATTCAAACGCATCTGATAACATAATTCACCTATTATTTATTTCAAATTACATGTTAATAATTCATAATTCATTTTCTATTATATTAGCTTAACATTCAATTCCATTAATTACATCAAAACTGCGAGATGCATTATTTTACCCACAGACCTCTAATAAAAGATTCTAAAATTCAAAGTGAAGAACCATGTGTTTAGGACCAACTGTTAAAATTTTAGCCCAACCCAATGGCTAATGAAACAAGAATACAACCTTTTTCGAGATGACTCATAATAGGAAAACAGGGTAGTGCCTACCGTTGGGTAAGTGGTGCTTGGAGTTACTCCCCCTCTCCCTCCCCTCCTCTCCCCTTGGAAAACACTGGTTTCAAAGTGTCTGGCGGTCTAGAAGTGGCGCCCAGCACAATTCCAACAAGTCAGTGAGCTCATTGACTTTGTTACGCCCAACAACACTATAGGGGTGTCTGACATTGCATTAGAAGTTGAAACTTTCTCTAAGTTTTAATTGATCAAAATGACTCTTTGTGAGTTATTCGAAGAGCTAATATACTTTATAAGATTATATAATATAATTATGTTTTAACTCAAGAAGCACTAATTTCATCAATCAAATGTCTCTTATAGAATCTTTATCAACAAACATAGCCAATAATTTTAAAGTAAAAAATACATCCTCTAGTTCCAATTGAAACAGACTAACTCATATTTAAAGAAATCATACCACCTTAAATAGATTACATATTTCATGCATACATGCTCATCATTGGAATTCAAACACCATATCACTCATCATAACAAATCAATTCATAGTTCAGATTCAATCAATCAAATTCACATTCTCAACCAACCAAGTCATACATAACATCAAATCTAATTTAACATAAATCACTCTTTCACCACAATTTTATACTAAGACACCATCGAATTTTAATAACTAACTTCCCTTACCTGTCTAAGAGCATAACACAATATCATTTGGCTCTTAACACCCTATCCATAAAGAAGGTGATATATGCAAAAGGAAATCTCATATCAATGATATGATCCTACACCATACCGTTTAACTGAACAAAGATTCATTAGAGTTTCTAGACCAGACATACAACCCCTAAGCCTAAACAACTCTAAGAAAGAGCAAAAAGGAAACTTATCTTATTAGACAAACTAATTAGATATAAAAATGGATTTTACATCGAAGAATTCTATGACATACTTCAATCTTTAAAAAAAAGTTCAAAGAGATAATAGATTTTATAAAATAAATTTATGTTAAAATAAAACCTGTGCATAGTTTCAACTTTTATTATTAAAATATTTTAGTGTCGTAATTTTAAAATCGCCATTACTCTTAGACATTTTTTAAGATTCTCGCCTATATTATGTAATATTTGATTTATATGTTATGTTATTTTGTTTGAATTTTTTATTTTTTATTTTTATTTTCTTTTCTTTTCCGTCCATAAAAATAAATTATTATTTTAATATAGTAGATGTAAAAAAAATGTATGGAGGGAAATAGAAAATATAAATAATAGTGTTACAAGTTTGGAAAGACATATTAATTTTATGTGTAGTATGTTGGTTGTCAACACATATTGATGTTTAAGTGATGAATTTCATAAAGTATTTTTTTATCATAAATATGCAAAGAATCTTGCATCCAGGAAAATTGTCCACATCAAGAGGTATTTGGTGAATCTAAATTACACTTATATCCACACCTAACATATTAGGGCTTGAATCAATTTGTCTATCAAAATTATACTTGTTGCGAATATTTGACTAAGGTATTTTATTCCAATTTGAAAGTGGTTAATTTGATCATACGTGTACTGAAGTTTACAGAATACAAATTAGAATTAAACCTCAAGATTGGTTGAATGTGGCCAATCTAATATTAAGGTTAAAAGCTTTCCATTTAAAACATAAAAGGAACTTAACTACGGTCAAAATTTGACTTTAAGTGTAAAAGGCAATGTTAAAAGCATTAGTATTCCGTTCAGAGAATAGTTCATTTATTTCAAGAATTTGTAAATTTTTTTAAATTAAAATGATTTGTTTTGACTAGAAAATTAAAAAAAATTGATAAATTTTAAGAAAGTATTTTAAATAATTAAAATAATAAAATTTGAAATTAACTAAAACAAAAAAATTGAAATTTTAAAAGTTGTGGAATTTCTCATTTAATCAGGATGAAAAAAGTCTACAAGTATAAAAAATCTACTCATATCGACTTTTGACTCGAACCGAATCGTTTTATCATTCGAGTTGAATTAATTGGACCTTCAGTCAAAGTTAGCCTGTTTCGATTTTCTAGCTGACCCAATTTGACCTTCTGCCTAAGTTGATTAAGCTAGACCTTTTGTCTAGGCTTGATCTTTAACCCAGACCTACTGAGTTTGACTTTTGGTCTATGACAATTTTACTTGACCTTCATCCTAGTCCAAATCATCTAGATAGTCAACTTGTCTTGATCTTAGCGAAGGCCCAGTCTACTCAGTCAAAGTTGACTTTTTTTGATCTTTGACTAAGGTTGACTAGTTTCAACCTATGTATATGGTCGACTAGTCTTAACCTATAGCCATAACAAATTTAACTAGAATTTTTGTTATGAACTGAATCAACTCAATTTTATGCCCTTATCGACTTAGTTCAACCCTTCAACTCAAACTGACTTAACTCAACTTTCAGTACTGAAGGTTGAGCCGATTTGGTCTAAGATGAAAAATAAGCAGAGTTAACCATGTTTGAGCATCTAATCGAGTTGAATTGAACCAAAAGTGAAGATGAACTGACTCAAATCAAAGATGAAACTAAATTAATTCAATCAACAGATTAAGCCAAATATTTTTAAAATAGATAATTGTCTTGAAAAATTAGTCTGCTTTATCTAAAAAAAATTAAAATTCAAAATATTTTAATTACTCTATCCAAACAAACTATTTAAAGAATAAAAAAATTAATTATAAATAATTTAAATATCGTGAAATTATTAAAATTCTTTATCGAAAGAGAGTAGTTTCATGGTTGAGGGTAGACTTTTACATTATACATATATTCATGTTTTCTGTCCGAAGATAACAATTATATTTAGTTGTTTCAAAAAAATATTTTTACACCTTGGACCTTGGGAAGTAACATTCAAATTAACAGACAACATATAGTGTAACACACGGTAAAGTGCAAGATTAACGAGATCAATTCCATACACTACTTTAATTACTTGTATTTTGGAACATCGTGATAATGCAACACATGTCCAATTGGTTAAATAAAATATATATTGAAAAAATGTGAATGAAATAATATTAGCAATTTTTAGTAACATGATAGAGATAAGTAAGATTTAATTTAAAAAACTCTAAGACTCTCTTCGTTTAAAAATATTTCCTATTCAAAGAGATAGAGAAAGACAAATTTGTAAAGAAATACCGTGCTTGTTTGTAAAGATTTGATATTGAATTAAAATATGGATTTACAAATCAGTTCCCTCCATCTGGCGGATAAGAGGATATTTGTGGGAGGTAAAAGTATCCCTATTTAATAATTTCCAACGTGTAAATGGGGAATAAGAATATTAATTATTTAATAATTTCTAATTTAATCATTTTCAATGCGCAACTGTGAAATAAGAGTATTAATTATTTAAAAATTTCTAATTTACAATTATTTATTTATTTAATAATAATAATAATAGTTCTAAAAAGATATTTTTTTAATTATTTAATAAGGCAAATAAATTCTATAATGTTTCAGTTTAACCTGTTTAAAACCTAATCTTCTTTGTGTCAAATCCTGATCAATACATTTTTCATTAAGTAAAGTAATCAGATCAGTCATGACTCGAGTTTGAGTGACAATTTATTGGATCACCTCTCCATTTCATTTCTAAAGAGATTTATCTAAATATACTTTTTCAAATAGCCTATTAATAAAAGATATCTAAGATAAAGAATTAAATATATCTTTTTTTCGAAAATCATATAAAACTTTTCTATATAAGAAACATAGTTTCATATAAAGTATGATATATCCATAACATTTGTTGAAAATAATATTTTACGATATTTTAATAAAATATTTTGTAATTTAGTTTAAAAATTAAATGTAATTTCTTTATAATAGTTTGAGGAAAAAAACATCCAAGCCATAAATAAAATTAGTTAACTGCATAGAACCAGGAAGAAAAGTGCATGTGACAAAATCATTACGACTATGTTTTCACACAACCATCACAGAAATGCGATGTTTGCGAATAAAGAGTCAGAATATCACAGAAAATAATCTCGTATTCTACTAAAAATATTAACCAATTAAAATATTTAATTTTTTTTTTCATTCAAACATAACAAAGAATACTTAAATATTTATAAAAATATTTTATTGTTCTATACTATTATAATTAAAATAATAAATTTTAGATTATTTTATTATGTATTTTATGTTAAAATTAAAAAAAAAATTATTATCCATGTCAATCAATTTCATAACAAGTTTTTAAACTTTTTTTTTTCATTTCTTACCATTTTTCTATTAATCCAAATAACCTAATATTAATTAGTTTCCTCTTCAAAATCGACTCGTTTCCACCTCTACAACCCTAACATATTACAATTACTGGATAGGTTTAATAGTCTCTTTTGTCCCCAGTTTTGGTCGATTGTGTCAATTTGGTTCCTAGTTTTAAAAAAACGTCAACTTGGTCCTCACTTATCAGATTTTGTATCAAAATTGTCCCTTCCGTTAAATAGAAACAAACGACGTTAAGGATTGATGATCTGGCACAGTACAGTGATAACGTGTCAGTGAATTAGAGGCTAACGTAATTTCTCACACAAAAACCCATCTTCCTCGTCCTCTTCAAATTTCTTCTTCTCAACCCTTCTCTTCACCATCGCCAACAATCTCACCACCACCACCCCCAAAACCACAATCAACCCAATGACAACCCCACTCAAAATCTTTCAATCAAACACCTTCCTCCCAGATCCCTCGCTCGGAACCCTAACATGCAAAACCCCACTCTCACCATCAATAATTAAATTTTGAGTCAACAGTTAAATTCTAAAAATCCGAAAGCGAACCACAAAATTTCTTGCATAACCCACTGTGATTTTCGAAACTCAACCCAACGCACCCACAATCACCTAAGCACTCTCGCTCGCAAAAGCTTCTAGATTTCCCCTTATCCAAACTCACATTCCCGAATCCAAACTTCACAGCTTCAAGATCTTTAAACCCATCATCCCCATCACACCCGGCGTCCACACAGTGACAACCTTGACAGTAATCATCAGAACCCCACCCATGACCATCAAAGGCTCAAACCCACTCACACATGTTGGATGCTTCCCCAGTGCAAATCCCGAACCCCGTAGAGTCCTTGAACCTGGCATAGAGTCTCCGACTGGAACCAAAACATCTACCAAGACCTCAATTGGTTGTTCCACGATTACTGTTTGACCTGCCTGAAGGGCTCAAGGCAGAACATCGTCGGCGGTCAGAAGCTCGTCTCGATGGCGCGTTCGGAGAAACCGAAGGCCGCGACAGGGGAGAACGACGCAGCAAAGTGAAAGGCATAAAGGTAGAAAAGCCACGTGTCCGAGGGAGAATCAAAGGTCTGCCATGAAACAACACCGTCGAAAGTAAGGAGGACGAGGTTTTCCGGAATCTAGAAGTTTGATGGTGAGGTTGGTGGTGGCGACAGTGACGACGAATGTCCAGAGAGTGGTGTTGAAGTGGGTTAACTGACTGGTTGAGGTGAGTTCAAGGGATGAAGCGGCATGTGAGGGAGGGATGGAGGCAGTTGATGACCCAAATGGTGTTGGGGCTAGGCAAAGAGGTGCGATGGATGGCGAGGTAGAATTTCGAAGGGCCTGGGCTTGGGAAGAAATTGAAGAAGCCAAGTTGGAAAGTATTGTTGAGGTTTTGCAGAGTAGCGTTGCCTTGGAGAATGATGGTGACAGAGAGGAGGAAGTGTGGAGAATGAGAATGAAGAGACACGTCACCACACATACAACTTCAAATTGACACGTTATCACTACACTATGCCAGATAATCAATCCCTTAACTCCGTTTGGTTCTATTTAACGGAAGAGACAATTTTGATGCAAAATTTAATAAGTGAGGACCAAGTTGTCACGTTTTTAAAACCAGGAATCAAATTGACATAATCGAGCAAAATTGGAGACAAAAAAGGCTATTAAGCCCTATGGATAAAACCCTAAAGCTTGGTTGCGCCTACTACTCACTTTAAAACAACTAGATATATACAAAAATGATTATATATACCAATCCATATCTTTTACCATGCTCTACTGTGACGAATTATTTCAGAGAACGGTTATAATTCTAACTTATTTTTTTTTCCTTTGAAGTAACTCCCTTATTGAATTGGACTCAACTCCAAAATTGCAAAATAACCCCAAATACCAACTCTACTGTGATGGTCATTCTTGATGAGGTGAGGGTTGAAATCAAGATATTCAACAGTGACCATCATATCATCATCAATCTTCTGTATTCATGCCAACAAAATCATCATCTGATACTTCACTACCAATGTCATCATCGTATGTAGTTTTTCTGACTTTGGACCAGCCAACAAAATGTGTGGTCTTATGTAGCATAAGCATAATAATTAACTAGAGAAACTGTTAAGATCAAATCAGATGAATTCAGGTGAATAAAACCAACTTTTCACTTTTCTTCAATAAACATGGATCAAACGGAAAGAACATGTTAGAGTCTATCCATCCTGCCATAAGCCTTGGAAAGATCAGACTCCAGCACGTCACTGAAAACAAATGATTCCGATGCCATGAAAAGTTGAGAAATTCAACTACTACAGTAGGCAAACACACCTACTACATAAATTCATATCAATCTTCAAAGTTTTATTTAAGACAGGAAGCGCAATGTATATCAACTAGGGCTGGACATAATTCAACAAATTGTAGTAAACTATAGTTATCCATACTATATTACACTTAAAAAAAACTAAATTATTAACCAAAAACTAATTATATTATTTTACAGTTCAGTTTAAACAAACTGAACTTTTTATATTTTGAGTGCAGTTAACTTATGAACCGTTTCTTTTTTTATGTTTCTGTTCATTAAGGTGTTGCCAGAGGATGTGCTTGGCAGAAACTTGGTGCATTTATCAATCAAGGATCTTATTATATTTTGGGTGTTCCTTTTTCCGTTGTCTCAGCTTTTGTATTCCACATGAAGGGACAGGTAAATTACTTTTGAAAAAGATCTTATAGTAAATATTAGAATCCTTCATGGATTGTAGGTGAGCTAATAACATTGTGTAATTTATTAACAACCGAGACTAGGAGTCGACAAAATTAACTAATTGAATTGTTAAAACTTGTACTGAATCAATAAATAGTTCGTCTATTTCTTGTTTTCCCAAATCCTATTGAACTGCACCAATTTTAAATTGAACTATGATAATAATAATTCAGACCAACCTGAAATTTCTCACTACATTCTTCTAACTTTCCTTTTATTTTTTAATTTTTAACAACAATAATTTTAACTTTTATCTTATATTATTGAATTCCAACAAAAACATGTTAATGAGAATATAATTCTTGAATATAATATTACAAAGTAAAACTTAAAATATTTTATCATTTTTGAAAGCTTAAAATATATAAATTCACCTTGCTCAAATTTATCTTATTTGGGATCCTCATAAAAAAATATAGAGAAAGGTGTTCCTTTCAAACAATCTTGTGTACAAATAAGGGCTAGTAATAAATGATAGTTTACTTTCCACAAATGTAAAGTATCAAGCTCAAGCGACTTTGAGTAAGATTCAGGATATATAATCAAATATATGTCCTATAGTTCTTAGGTAGAAACTCATTGCATGAGAATCATCATCTAGTTGGAATTCTTATTGGCTATTTTGAGAACTCTTCTCAAACACCTTGATATAAAGTGTCTTTAAAGATGATAATAATTTTGATTTCAATTCACTTGGAAATACTAGATTCAAATATATATTCAATAAAGTAATTAACAAAATTCAACTTACTCACGATTAAAGTCAACAACAATTAATAATAAGATATTATATTAATTCCATTAGGATTTCACCAATATTTTTCATATATACCCTTCATCTTCATTGCCATTAATCTTATGCTCACATCACTACTCTCATAATATTGGTCAAATCTTTCTACCAATTCCAAACACTTCATTCATATACATATGACATAAGAAGAACTAGAAATGCATATAGTAGAGTCATAAAACATTTTAAAAAATGATAGAAGAACCCCGCATATTCAAATCCTCTTCTAACAGAAGACTACCATTACTTTTGTCCATTTCATACCAAATTTCTTATCTTGCATATCTAGCAAGACAAAGACATCTTTGTACTTCTAGCTTGTCTTTAACATTAAATAAGTTGAATCCCAACTAGTTTCAATATTAAGACAAACAATACCTTTGTAAGAAATTTTTTCTTGCTCAATACATACCTTAAATCTAGCAAATTAGTTGGAGAAGATTTCACATATTTAATTGCACTCCTAATTTTTGAAATTGAATCTTTGATTTCTTTTAAGCTCTCTTCTCAGTCAAACTTAATATAAGAGAACAACAATGCATATGGACACATTCTCCCTTTAAGACAATACAGTTCCACAATAACATCCTTCTTTGTGGTACTAGATCCTAATATCATTTGTTGTAGCATTATCCATAATGATACTAAGGACTCACTTCAACTCCCAATTATTCAAAAACAAGGCTCAATATGCTTAGCAATGAGCTCTTCTAAATGTCCTATTGTTTGAGAAAAATTCAAAATACTTGAAGAACTTAGAAATAAAATAAAAACAATGGTTTTATGTGTCTTAGCTCTTCAAGTTATTTTGAATTTTTATTTCATTTTAAAATACTGTTTTTAGTTTATTTCTAAGTTCTTCAAGTATTTTTAATTTTTCTTAAACAAAAGAACATTCAAGGCAACTCATTGATAAACATGTTGAGATTTAATAATTAGGAGTTGAAGAGAGTCCTTAGTATCACCGTGGATAATGCTACAACAAATGATGTTCGGGTCTAGTACCTCAAAAAAAAAATGTTATCGTGTAACTGTTTTGTCTTAAAGGGAGAATATGTCTATATGTGTTATTGTACTCATATATTAAGTTTGATTGTGGATGAAGGCTTAAAAGAAATCAAAGATTTAATTTCAAAATTAGAAGTGCAGTTAAATATGTGAAATCTTCTCTAACTAGATTTGCTAGATTCAAGACATGTATTTAACAAAAAAGAAAATTTCTATAAAGATATTGTTTGTCTTGATATTGAAACTACGTGAAATTCTACTTACCTAATCTTAGAGGCAAACTTGAAGTACAAAGATGGATTTGTCTTCTAGACATGAATGATAAGAAATTTGGTGTTGAAATAACCAAAAGTAATGGTCGTGTTCCATTAGAAGAAGATTGAGAATATGTGAGGTCTATTCTACCACTTTTAAAGATGTTTTATGACTATCATAAGAATTTTTTGTTCCTATGTCACCAATCATATGTATATGTGTATATGAAGGATGTATTTGGAATTGGTAAAAAGATTCGACAATATTCTTAGAGTAATGATCTGAGCATAAGATTGATAACAATGAGAATGAAGGATAAGTAGGAAAAATATTAGGAAAATCCTAATGCAATTAATATCTTATTATTGATGTTGTTGTATTTGACTATAAGACTAAGTTAGATTTTGTTAATTACTTCATTGACTATATATTTGAATCTAGTATGACTAGAGAATTGAAATAAAAATTATTGTCATGTTTAAAAACACTATGAACAATAACAAGGTGTTAAGGAGGTTCTTAAAGTAGCCAACAAGAATCTTAACTAGAAGATGAAAATGATCATCCTCATGGCATGAGTTCTACCAAAGGTATAGGACGTATATTTGATTATATATGTAGAGTTTGATAAATATTTGAGAAAGGATCCTGAACCTTATAATAGGCCAGTTAAGCTTGATATTTTACATTCATGGAAAGTCAACTCAACTACATTTCCTATCCTTGCAAACACGTTCGAGAGGTGTTAGTCATTTTCATATCTATTGTAACATGTGCATTCAGTATAGGAGGAAAGTTAGTTAGTCCTTACCATAGTTGTCTAATGCCTAAAATAGTGAAAGTAGTTATTTGCACACAAGATTAATTGAAAGAAACACCTTTATCTAACTTTTTGATAAGGATCGATAAATTTGAACAGGATGAATTTATATAACAAATTTATATTTTTCTAGGTATATTTTAAATTTTCAAAAATGATGAAATATTTTATTTTATTTTTGTAGAGATAACCTCTCAAAATGAAGTGGGACCTTCAAGTGCCATTAATTTGAATGATTGAAGATCATTTTGGTTAGGCCTATCAACAAAGATGTAAGGGTGCTTGTTTGCTAGAGTGGACTGAGACATTCACAATTTTTGCTGTCCCTGTATTGTTCTTTGGATTTTAACTTTAAGACAAAAATGAACTCGCTGAACTGTTTCCTTATTTTAAATGTGTGCTTGGTTTAGTTCATTTATTTTAAATGTGATCAATCTTAGTCTTGTCAGATACATTGAGCGTTAGTTTGAAATTTCTTTTAAGAAATTTCATTGGCAAAATTTTTGTTCATTATCGAAATCTTAATATTGAATTTTTTTATAGTATAAATATTTACTGATTGGTTTGAAAGGGGTAAAGGGCAGGTGTGTCTAGCATAATTTTATCATTAAACTGTCATGTAAGTGTTTTAATTTTCCTCAGCCATCTTGGATGTTTTGATGCAAACTTGGTTGAGATCCCAATCCCAGTTGAAGTTGAGATCCTTGTCATTATTACTACCATGTGAGAAGTTATTAAATCTTTTAGTGCCATATGTACTTTTTAGTATCTTTTTTTGCCGTGGTGAACTATTGAATATTTTTCTTACTGATGGTTGTGTTAAAATGTGCAGTTTGTTTTTTTCACTTCTAGAAAAATAACAACACTTGAGGAGCTTACATGGGTGACCAAGTTTGTTAGTGTAATATAAACATCTTCCATTCTTTGTATTTCATATTAATTGCCTTTTTTTAACTAGGAAGCATGGTAGCAGTGACTATCAAAGTCGAGATAATTTGATTTATTCATTGCAGAAATTATTTGGTAGTTGTTTTTGGCTATTAAATTAATTGTGTAGTTGGCAATCCATTGAGAATGGTTGTAACTTGTACTGACTTGTCTTATTTTCTGGAGTTTACTTCATGCAAACTAAAAGAATGCAGCAGAAAACTTAAGGTTGGTATGAATTCTTGTTATATAAACTAGTTCACATCAAAATTAGTATAGTTGCAGTGCACTTCAGTTTATATTATAATTTAGTGTAATTTGATGGAACACAAAATAGTTCAGTTCATCTTCAGTTAATTTTGTTCACCCCTAATATCAACCATATTAGATTAGTCATTTCATTATTTTCTTCTTGATGGCAACCTCCTTGAGCTAGGTTGGGCCAAAGCTTAGGAGGAAGCAAGGAGATGGTCCCTATGATAGAAATGGTTGCGGAAATGGATGGGAAAAGGCTGATATGATGTGCAAATGATGGTTGTGTGGTGATAGACTCACGGATTTTAGTGATAGAATGATGATGGTGTGTAGTTTGAAGGTTCAAGGAGAGTATTTTCAAGAGGGAGGGGATGATGGAATACCCCTAGTCATGGCCCAAGCATTTTTAAGAAAAAGCTAGAATCATCTATGCAAGGTGAAACAAACTCTTTCTCATAGGTCATCATGAAGAGTAATGTAGGTTTATTTAGGCCTTATATTTGACCATGTAGTTTGATTAAGGCCTAAGTAGCATAGGATTTTCCTAAGTTAGATATCGTATTTTTTTTTTGACAGGATAACAATTGCAAAGTTTGAGATCACCCAGAAAGCATTATCAACTTGAAAAGTCTACTAGGGTATTGAGCGTTTACTAAAATTTACTTAAAAAGAACTGAATTTTTTTTTTTTCAATAAAAAATTGTAACTTTGGAAAAAGAGAATAGAATCGAGTTTCTTTTATTATTTAGAATCTTCATATATGTGTGGATAACACATACATTTTTTTATATTTTATTCTATAGATACAGTTGAAAAATTTGATTAGTGCTCGAGCCGGATGATGAAAAATTATCATATCCGGTTCTTTTGGAGGATGGATCTATAAGAATTCACCTATCCCAATAACAAAAAAACCTGACTTGAATGATCCTGTATTAAGAGCTAAATTGGCTAAGGGAATGGGTCATAATTATTATGGAGAACCCGCATGGCCTAACGATCTTTTATATATTTTTCCAGTAGTAATTCCAAGTGGAAAGTGTGTGTCATGCTTCCATTGGAGAGGATTTGTTTTTTAAAAGGTAGTTGCCACATGGCATCCTAGGAGTGGAGAGAATTTCTTTTTGGTAGTGGCCACATGGCACTCTAAGAAGGGAGAAAATTGTGTTTTGTGAGTGGCCACATGTCCTCCCATAATTGGAGAGGTTAGAAGGCCTCATTTTTGGCCAATGAAAGCAAAGGTGGAAATCATGCTTTTAGGAATAGAAGGAGACACTCTTAGCCTATAAATAGAGTTGTCTCCACCCTTGTATTTCATCTTGGAAATTAGTAATGTAATGCTGCCAAATTGTAGCTCATTCTTCCTTGATCAATACTAGAATGAGAGACAATTTGGCAACATAACATTACTAATTTCCAAGATGAAATACAAGGATGGAGACACCTCTATATATAGGCCAAGGGTGTCTCCAAGATTTGCTCTCAATGGCCAAAAATCAGGCCTTCTACCCTCTCCAATGATGGGAGGACGTGTGGTCACTCACAAAACAATCCTTTCCATCCTTAGAGTGTCATGTGGCCACTACTAAAAGTAAATTCTCTCCAATAGTGGAAGGACATGTGGCCACTACCAAAAAGAAATCATCTCCACCCCTAGGGTGTCATGTGGCTACCTTTTAAAAAACAAATCCTCTCCAATGGAAGCATGACACACTTTACACTTGGTTTAGATATCTAACTTAGGGAAAATCCTATGCTACTTAGGCCTTAATACAAGCCTTATCAAACATACCCTACATGGCCAATACAAGGCCTAAATAAACCTACATTACTCTTTAACCTCCATGATGACTTATGAGAAAGAGCTTGCTTCACCTTGCATAGATGATTCTAGCTTCTTGAAAATGTTTGGGCCATAACTAGGGGTATTCCATCACTACTTGTACAAATGTATATAGAGAAATTTACCAAAAAGAGATTAAGTTTTTCCTGATCATTTTATACACAAAACCATCTACCCGACATTTATCATTAAAAACCCTGACCATGAAAACTAACAAGTCCCTCACATTTAATGGACTCAATTTATGTTTCCAGATTTTATCCATGGGTATATTAAGTAGTTGCAATTTAAGCCTAGGAATGTCCATTGAAGATCTAAAGCGAAAACACAGAATATACATACTGGCCTGCTACACCAAAAAAGACATAATGAGCAAGTTAAGAATACTTGGAAGAAAATGATAGTGGCTATAACATGAAAAGGCATCACCTTTACAGCCCTCCCAACAAAAGGTCAAATGTAATAAGACTCACCTGGCACCCTGAATAAAAAACTTGATGTGCTCGTGGGTTCTATCAAAATCACGTAATTTGCAATAAGCATAGCACCGATCAACCAAGCTGAAATCCCAACAAAAGCCCATAAAATCAATTTATAACATATTTTTTATTTTGCGACAAAAGAAAATAAACTTTATAGTCATAAATGAACAGTGGATACTAAGGATGTTTCCAAACCTGTGAATGATCGTAGTGACCAATGCAGCGGGAAGGAACTTAGCACGACACAGATAACTAGCACGATAAGCAACAGAACTCATCCTTCAACCAAAAAAGACAAAACCATTTAAAAGGTGAGTCTCCAATCCTTAAACCAGATGTATGATCACACCAATTACAAAGTCGAAACTATAATACAATAAAAAAAAAACGTACAATTACTTGTTCAATAATATAAAATTATTTATGCCAAATATATCGACCATTTCAAATTAAACATCATCATTTATCTTTTTTTTTATGGATGTGCAATGTTACCACTCATCACTTGTACAGATCCTATTCATTCAAAAATGATGAGCCACAAATCACAAATCAACAACTCAGTCAAATAAGAACATCATAAAAAACTTACACATACCATGTTTATTGTAAAAAAAACTGAAAATGAGATTCCAAACAACAATTACTCACCACTTCACTCTGTTTCAAACTTTGTTCAACTACAAAGTATGAAAATAAACATATCCACCAATCATTCACCAATTACCTGATATTTAACCCTAACTATAACAAAAAAATATGGATTATAAGTATCCTACGACAAAACAATGAAACAAAGAAATCAATGTAAGGAAGGAAATGGAAGACAAAATCGAGGAAATGGAAGCCATTGCACCAATGCCAGTTTGAAATTTTCGTAGCCACGGTGGAGAAAAAAGCTCCCTCATCAACAACCAAAAAATAATTAGAAATTAATTTTAAAAAAGTCACAGAGTTAAATTATCATTTCTCTGTGTGAATTAACTAAATATTTTCTAGGGAGTATGTAGAAGAAACTTGGCCTCTTCCATTTGTCAATGATGCATAATTACGCACGGGTAATACAAAATAACACAGTCATTTTAAATTGTTCCTCGTATGTATGTGAGTTACCAAGCTTACCGTTGTGACTGCAACAACTACACCTTTGAAGTGACTAACAAACTGTGAATCACTGTAACAACCTTTCTCCACTACGGAAAATTCTTCGGTGTTACTCACCCGAACCCTCACCATGCTCTTCCAAAACCCAACGCCTAACAGACCTACCACAAAAACAAAAAATGGTAATCCCAAAATGCATAAACACACGGCACTTAGAATAAATTGAAAACCACAAAACGCAAATATAAATCAAAGGGAGAACGCTTACAGAAGCGCGTTGGCAACGCTGAGAAAAAAAAAATCTAAGCTGTGTTAACTATAGATATGGTAGCAAAAAGACGGCTTTGCGAAAAAAGAAGGAAGCGCGGGGAAAACAGTTAAAGACGCAGTGTGGGCTGCTGTTACCTCTTCCTGGTGGTGAAGAGTTTGACAATTGCAGCGACGAAGAGGGAACGGCAACAGAGCTTGGAGAGAAGAGAAGCTCGCATTTGCATAAGCATCCCTAGTTGGTGTTTGTTTTCTTGGATTACTTTTCGAGCCAAGTTGGGCTTTCGTGAATACTATTGGGCCTTTGTACAAACATGCAGAGAAAATGTTTTTGTTTTTATTTGTTTACTTTTATGTTTTAATTAACTTTAATTTATGCTAAATAAATGTATAACCCGTAGACTAGATGATATAGAACTTTTTAACTCTGAAAGTAAACAGCAATCGGACTTCAAACATAACAGCACAACTAATTTATCCATTTAAAATTCAACCATCTTAAGGCAAGACTTAATTAAACAACACACCTATATTACATAATTATGCTAAAAAAATTGTTTGATGGATTAATGGTAACATGCTATGTTTTCAGGGTTTTTTTTTGTTTATAGGCAAAAATTTTTGTCTTACTAGAGAAGTAGGCAAAAAGTTTTAAACTTATGTTTATAGATAAATTGTGCAACTCTAACGCAACTTTAAATAAAAAATTGTGCACGGTCACAACTTTAGAACAATTTTTAAAGGTAAAGTTATGTACTTTCACACATTTTTTATATATGTAATTATAATACATTATTTAATGTTGAAATGGCTATGAGTGAGTTTAGTATAATCGATTATATATTTATTATAATTTATAAACAGTGTATGTAGTTTGGATTATCTAAAAAATTGATAAATTAAGATATAATTAATTATAATTTAAGTATTAATTATAATTAATTATGATTAAGATATAATTAACTATAATTATTTATCTTAAAATATTATAGTTTATAATTCGATTATAAAGTAAAATTATTTTTAAGTATATAACTTTTTTTATGATGAGAATATAATAAAAACATTTATGATATAATATTTAAATCTTAATATATATATATATATATATATATATATATATATATTAATCCTGACCATTAAATTACATTTTATCCAAATCTGTTTTTTTTTTCTGTTTGATTATCTCCATAATTTTAAAAATTGATAAATCTTAAAATATTTCTGGAAAATTAAACCGTTTTTTCTCAACTTTCATCTTATTTGACTAATGATAAAAAAAATCTGTAAAGTATGACAAAATGTGAAGAGTATTTTCTATTGGTCGAATTATTTTCTCACACGTGTTAGTTAGAGTATTCTTTTATCTTTGAAATTATTTTTCAAACATTTTCTAATTCAACAAATGTTGATTTTTTTTATGACATTATTAGAGTAATTGACTGGTTAATATAAATTTGAACTATTTTTTCTTAACATTTTTCAGATTTTTTGTGATAATGAAATTATTTTTTGTAATAATTATTTTTCATCAATGTCTACAAACTTATTTTTATCTTTGCATTCAATATTTCTATATTTGGTAGTGATTGTAATATTATTTCAAAACAAATAAAATTTAATAAATTTGAATTGTCTTCCTTAAATAAAATTTTTGGATAAGCATTTGCTTATTTATTTGTTATAATTACTTGCATGTATTACAGTAATAAATTAAGATATTATAAATTAATCAATTATATCTTAACTATAATAAATTATAATTAAAATTTAAATCATAATCCTTTATAATCAAATATATAGTAATAAGAGAAAATGAATAAATACTTGTAATAATAATCAGTTATATTTTATCTTAAGTATATCTTAATATTGTAATCAATTACAATGTATTGTAATTCAAATTACATAAATGGTGCATTTCCTAACTATTTTTGCATTACATAAGCAATTGCAACTTTATCTTTTAAAATGTTTAGAACTAAAGCTCTCCATAACTTCATTTAAAATCATGGAATTATAAGACTTGTCTATAAAACGTAATTTTAATTTCTTTTTTATCTAATTCGATAATAATAATTAAAAAAAAAACATGTTTTGATCCTATTATAGTGCTAATCACTAACACCCTGATGTTTCCAAAATAGTAAACTATAATCATGGCGCTCCCCCACAAAAATTTGCAGAGGTTTCGTTTTCAATAACATGTCACGAACATGAAAGACTCATTCCTCCAAGAAATTTGGTGTTGTCACTGGTCCTTGACTTTCAACCAATTAACCCAACACAATCCCACTTCAACAGTTTCATTTCCAGACCATAGATAATGCAGACATTTGAGGGCACCTTAAAAACTTTGGACACATTAACGAAAACCGTAAACGTATGAAACAAATTAACTAAAACTAAAATGCAAACACTTTAGAACATGCTCAGAGTTTGGTATTGTTGCCACAGCTCTACTATCTGAATTATGACTTTTTTCATTGCAGATACACATCTCTGACGAATAACACTCCAAGTTTTTTATTTGAATATATATACATGCATGCCACCCACATTGTGATCCGGATTTGGAGTATTTTGTTAATTACGTTCTCATCAGCCAACAAAAACAATGAGGGAGGTTGTGATTGTTGCCATTGCTGCAACAGTTGGGAATGTTCTGGTTGGATGGGATAGTTCAACCATTGCAGGTACTCCTATTTTATCAAAGATCTTTCTTATTGTATATTTTATTTTGTTATTCAATCATCACATATTCTGTTGGCATTTTTACATACAATGACATTTGCATTATATCTGATTACGAAATTCAACAAAGAAACATGCATGCATGCATGCAGGGGGAATGACCTACATAAAAAAAGAGTTCAAGCTGGAGACTAACCCCACACTAGAGGGTCTGATTATGTCCACATCATTTCTCACTGGCACTGTTGTTACAATATTCTCTGGGACAGTCTCTGACATGCTCGGAAGGCGTCCTATGCTGATAGCATCATCGATCATGTTTTTCTTTAGCGGTTTGGTGATGCTATGGGCCCCCAATGTTACTGTGGTTCTGTTGTCGAGGCTATTGGATGGAATAGCCCTTGCACTCTCCATAACACTCACTCCTCTCTACATATCAGAGATAGCACCACCTGACATCAGAGGCACTCTCAACACTCTCCCACAGTTTTCCTGCTCTGGGGGAATGTTTCTGGCCTACATCATGGTCTTCTCATTGTCCTTGGTCGATTCTCCAAGTTGGAGAGCAATGCTCGCTGTTGTGTCTATTCCTTCTGTTGCTTATTTTCTTCTAGCTGTGTTTTATCTCCCTGAATCTCCTCCTTGGCTTGTCAGTAAAGGGAGAGTCACCGAGGCTAAGAAAGTTCTGCAAAGACTTCGCAACAGTGAAGATGTTTCAGGTGATATTGTCCCATCTGCATCTTAATCTCTTAAAACATGTTCAACACCAATATTCATAACATGGCAATATGGATATTGATTTGGAGTTTGGTTTGATGTATAGGGGAACTGGCTTTGCTTGCTGAGGGAATGAGTCCAGCGGGTGAAAGCGCCACCATAGAAGAGTACATAGTAACACCTGCCAGTGACCTCATGGCCAACAAGGAAGCAGGGAGAGATTGCATAAAGCTCTATGGACCTAACCAAGGAGGAGTTTCAATGGTTGCCCAACAGGTGAGTGGACAAGGTAGCATGATATCTCGGAGCATGTTAACCTTGTCTCGCCATGGAAGCATTGTTGCTCAGGCTGAAAATCTCAAAGACCCTCTAGTCAATCTCTTCGGGATCGTCCATGATGTCAATCCCCCGCCCCTTGATTCGGGTGGTTCAAGAGCCATGCTAATGGGAGACACGTTTCAGAGCACTGACAATTTGAATGCTCCATTGCTTTCAGCACAAGGCAGTGCTTTTGAGAAGGACAAGCCTTTTGGATCCAAGGATGCATTAGGAACAGGGAATAATGATGCCAACCAACTACCCAAGAGCACTAGCATTGGTGGAGGTTGGAAATTGGTTTATAAATCAGCCGATGGTGGAAGAAACGAAAAGGGGCTCCAAAGGGTTTACCTGCGTGCAGATCCTAATGCTGGATCGGCTCAAGGTTCATTTTATGATGGCTATGACATGAATGCAGATGGAACTGAGACTTTTCAAGCATCTGCACTTGTCAGCCACTCAGTTCTCTGTCCTAAGAATATAAGCATGAAACCAGAAAATGCTGCCAAACGTACAGGTTTTGGTGGTTTATCTGATATAGGAGTTAGGCGTGCATTAGGTGTTGGAGTTGGCCTACAACTTCTTCAGCAGGTAAACCAAATTGAGATCCTTCATTACTGGAAAAACTTCTTGATAAACACTTACCCCGAAAGAAAAGATAACAAGTTAAAGTTACACTTCCTTCCTATGTTGACAACAACTTATACCTTACAAAATTGGTTTGCTTAATTTTATTTATTTATTTTCTTCTCTATAAGTTGGCAATACAGGGCCAAATTACTAATTGGTATGACCATACCCTACAAGCTTCTAGTTAAAATATGACCTTAAAAAATTGTGTTGCAGGCTGCTGGCATAAATGGATTTCTATACTATGCTCCCCAGATTCTTGACCAGGCAGGTGTTGGAGCTCTTCTGTCAAATCTCGGTATTAGTTCAACATCTGCTTCTTTACTCGTAAATATCGTTACAACATTAGCAATGCTTCCTTGTATTGCCCTTTCCATGAGGCTCATGGATGTTGCCGGCAGGAGGTAAGCTTGAATTTCGTTGTTGTCTTTTCACAAGTTCTTTTTTTTTTATAAAAAGTAAAATGTAGTAAAAATGAGACAATGTCTTGGCTCCATCTTATCAGTGCAAGAAAAACAAAAATGTAACAATGGCATTGTGTATTTTGTGATGACAGGGCAATAATGTTATACACAATACCCATTCTGATAGTGTCTCTGATGGTACTAATACTCCGGAACTTATTTCACATGAGTGCTACCGCGAATGCAATAGTGACTGCATTGAGTGTGATGGTATACGAAAGCTGCTTCGTCATGGGATTGGGTGCGATTCCCAACATCGTGTGTTCAGAAATCTTCCCAACAAGTGTTCGTGGGATATGCATTTCTATTTGCTCCCTTACGTTCTGGATCAGCATCTTAATAGTGACTTCTTCATTTCCCTTCTTGCTCCAAATCCTTGGCCTTTCCGGGGTCATTGGATTGTTCGTAATTGGGTGCATCGGTGCATGGATATTTGTCTACTTGAAAGTTCCTGAAACAAAGGGCATGCCTTTAGAAGTCATCATTGATTTCTTTGCTATTGGTGCAAGGCCTGAATGAAACGCACTGATGGCAACCAGAGCCTGAGTTCATCATGGAAAGATTTTTTTTTATTGAAATAGTTGTTATTCATTCGCTTCAGACAATTCCTTAACTGTTTCATGAGAACATGTTATACTTTGTAGCTCATATGATTCAAATTTTCTTTTAAAAATTTTAATAATTGGTACCAAAGCTTTGGTTAATGCATATATAGTTGCTCCTTTAGTAATATTGTAGAAATTAATCGAATCCGAATTTCTTATACTTCAAGAATACAAAACAATATAACCCTTTTCTTTGAAATGCAGAAATCTTATTATTTTGAGCAGGAATCATGAAACTGAGTTAGTGCTTTTATCTCTCAGTTTCATTACTCGTTGGAAAACAACGTTGTAAAACAAAGCAGAACTTCAAACCGAAGTCTAGGACTCGTTTTTGTCCCTGTTCGAATTCTGTCAACAATTCATAAAATTCAGCTGGGACTTCACTTAGAAGATACAGGACAACGTAATTTCTAATATTTCATTCATCAATTTCTGAGAACTGAATGTGTTGGTTTTCTATAAAAGTCGATTATACTTTTGGTTTTAGGGTTTTGTAATCCTAATTTAATGCACCTGTAACCGCTGAAAATTGTTGCAAAATCTCTTCTAAAATTAGAATCTTTTTTCATGCCACACTGTAGAACATGGAACCCATTTTTGAAACTCATTTTTCCCCACGCAATATGAAAACCATCAGCATCTGAGCTGCGATAGTGCCCTGCTGGACATTTTTTTGCGTTGTTCTTGAGCCTAATTTTTTCAGGTATTGTTTTCCTTTTCTGAAATTTTTTAAACCGTGAAATATTTTACGTGAAATAATTTAAGAACAATTGTAACTTTTTTAATAGCACATTCTCAGAACTTTACCCTGGTTTTCTTTTAATATTCAGTTTTTTATGTCAAGACTTTGGCGTGATTTACTTTCTGCTGGTTAGCATAGAATTAGAAGTGAGAGTATTATCTGTTAAGTTGAATAAAAACAGAGTATTGAATGGGTACTTTCTTTATATAAAAACAGAGTGTTAAAAAATATCAGCATAATAATAAATAAACAATAAAGAGACATTTGACTATCCGTACTTTTGGGGAGTGAGAAGAGAAAACGTACGTAGCGTATGATGAGAGGAAACGAGTTGCTGCATATATGTTGGATTGTGTGAGTGAAAAAGTAGGAAAAGGTATAACCAAGTGAAATTAAACAATGTTGAATGTTGAAGTTACACGGTGAATGATGTGTTCACACTAAAGCCGAACATGAGGGGAGAATATAAAAAAGATAACCTAGGAAGGTTATAATGGTGTGTGGGACCTGAGAAGAAAAGTGTTTGAAGATGCCACATTAATGCTGTGGAACTCCCATAGTCCCTCCATTAACAAATATCTTAATGAATGGGAATTAGGATAGATGCAAGCAAGAAAGGAAGAGCATCTATATATGCTTTAATTTTTGTTCATCTTTTTCTTAACTCCATCAAAATAATAACCATTTCCACTTCCTTTATGTCCCTTCTTTGTCTTGTCTTCCCTTTTAACCTTCATGCACCGTTCTTTTTGGGCACTCCCTTTTTCTCACCGTTTGTTTAATGAAGATGCACTGGAGTTCCACACGTAGTGGAAATTAAGCTTCTTGCACAATGCTTCATAAACTAATGGTCGTGGTTACCTCTGCATGCTCCCAATGCATCTTTCATCGTTAATTCAAATGTTCCTTTGACTCATTTCATTCACCTTATTCTCCTTCACGCACCCAATTGCTACATATGGTATTCTAGTAGTTCTAACTATTGGTTGAAGAATTTCTACACCTTAAAATTAAGGTCAAAGACTACTTCAACCTAGACGATAAAAAACTAAATAAGAACATGAGTTAAAGTCCATACCAAATCTTAAAATGATATTTGTGTTGGAAGTGATGTTAAATTTAATTCAATCACTCGGTTATAAAATGATATTTGTATTTTATTATATATTATAATCTTATCTTTGTTTTTAGTCATATAAGAACTAATAATCTAACAGTAAATAATATCATAGATAACAAATTTTACTAAGATAAATTTTCATTATAATTTTAACATTATATTAAAAAAAATTAAGTGAAACTCAATCTTACAATACTAAAATTAATTTTATTTTTTTCATTTTTATATTATAAGGCGTCTTATCTTTTCATATATGATGTCTAACAATACCAAAAAGTGTATTATTTGTTTTTTATAAATGAATCATAAGCTTAAATCCAAATTTTCATAATTATTGTTGAGATTTATGGAATTTAAAAGCCAATACATAAGTGTCACAAAATACCCATTTCTGGTTAGACTTTGAACTTGGCCTATTCACGGAAGAATCTGCAATGATATGTTTTTAGTTAAACTAAACTGGGTTTTATGGTCTGAGATGTATTTGCAGAAGAAAACAAAAAGCAGGATATATGCAGAGACGAGTCGTCACACACAGAAATTTTGAAAACCACTGCACTGGTTTGTTGTTTGCACAAATGCATTGTGTATATTTTGTTGGCTGGTTTTGTTGGATCACATGCATGGCATGCTCTGTATCTATCTTTTCTACACCTGTCTGTCCACCTGCTTCACCAATTTATTTTGATGTTGATTGCTTTCATGTCCACCATACTAATACTCTCCTTCTTACCACATTTTTATTTTGTTTTTAGAGTTAAATACCATTTGTACTTTTATTTTAAATATCCAATGAATTTAATGTGAATTTTCCTTTTCACACATAATAAATTATTTGTTAAATTAATTCACAATAGAAAATATGTGACATCCCAAAAATACAGTCAGCACTATAAATTCAGAAAATCACATTTAATAATAATTCAGTACAGTTTTTCACTAAAAACAAAAGCCAAGCCGTATGCCTTACAACACGAATCACAATCTGAAGTCGAACGTACAAATAAAAACCTGACCGAACGGTTTACACAGTATAATTACCGAACGGTCGAACTTAAAAGAAAACGAGTGGGTAGGTCGAACGACCACTCACGCCAACAACTGAAATAGCCGAGCGTCTCATTGCTCAATCTTCACTTCGACTTCAACCAAGATCTCTTCGTTCAGCACCTCTTCCAAAATGCTCGTCTCCATCTGCTCACATCCACACGGATGATCATTGCAATGACAAGACGGACGTACAACGACAATGGACAACACAAGGAAACGAAAGGGTAAGCTTACATAATTTAACTCGTGCATCAACATAGAATTTCAAGTAAACAATTCATCATACATGCATATTTCAACATACACATTCATTACATAACAACCCACTTTAACGTACTCACTAAATAAAACTCAACACGACTGACTGTCCGGACTGTATGAAATCTGTGTAGCTTCGGTGTTCGTGCACCCGGGTGATGTAGTAACTGGAACTTTCATCAGCTGCCACCCGAGGTTAGTCCTATCTGTCCAAGTTACAGTTATGGACTAAGACCTCCTGCCGTTCCCACACATGACGTACCCCCTCTACGTGAGGATGAGTACTCACGGAACATCAGGATGAACAACCGGCTAAGCTTCCCACATTCATACTTTACAAATCTCAATAATCAAATTCTGAGTCGTTCCTCCTTGGAACGCTCTTTCATAAATCATAACTTTTCATTTCATCTCATAAACTGTTCATCATTCAATATTCATCATTCCATCACTTTGAATCACATACCCTTTCACTGTAATGCCAACATGATAATGCATACATACACCCTTAAAGCAACATAGAAAAATCAATTAAAATAGTATACTGGCATGAATAAAACATCAATCAAACACATAATGAGCAAACCACAAACACCTTGACTTACACAGACCGAATGTTATAAGCTCTAGAAGAACACTAGTACATCACGAGTACTACAGAGATCATGATTTGGATGTTGAGGAAACATTTAGATATTTGTGAGGAAAGAACCTGACAAGGCATTGCCTTGCTCCTACGTATCTCCATTTTCGGTGGAGAATCAAGGCCTACGTAGTTATGGCTTAGATTCTTTAAATGATGATTTGATGTTTTTGTGATTTTTTTATGATTTTAGTAAAAGAAAATGTTTACAAAATAAAGAAAACAATACTAAAAGAGAAACTATTTTTGGAGTTTTATGATTTTAAGAAAGAATAAAGAGAGCCAAAAATAGATATTTACACAACATAAGATAAAAAGATAAAGTTAACATAAGACCCAATTCTATTTATTTTTGCTTATGCTATATTTAAAAAAAAACGAAATGACTAAAGTACAAAATCTTATTCAGAGCTTTAAAAAGAGGCTAAGAGGCCCAAGTTTTTTTTTTTTTTTTCATTTTACTGGACACAAAAAGGTACAAGCCCAAACATTTATTTTATTCTTCTTCCTAAAACTATGGATTGGGCTGACACCCAAATTTGTTTCAGCAAAGTTGCTCTCCTCATTGGAGGAAGCAAGAGACGTTGGCAGAAGCAGAGAAGGGTTGCTCCCATTCACTCCCTCGACGGCCACGTAAGAGAGATTCTCATCCATCCCCAAGCTCTGGCGGCGATTGTAACATCCCGATTATATAATAACAAATATTACATAATAAAGATGTCATCATTACAATATAGAGAACAGTCAGAATATGACGTGTAATTTAATTGTTAAATTACAATCATCCAAATTAAATGAGTGAAAAAAAAATTAAACCTTGAACAGCTAACAAGGATTGATCACTACAAATGATCAATCAGGAAGCTTCTAAGAAGACTACTCTGCAACATCAGCAACCTCCAGCTCCTGCTCCAAGGGAAACTCTTCTACGCCATCTGCTCCCATCCAAGTGGATGATCATCGCCGAATAACATAATCCAAATTGGCACACAACACAAACAATGCAAGGGTGAGCTAGATATAAAAAGCATGTTATCTCCTAGCACAATTAATTCATGTCATCATAGATTTAAATACAGAAATATTTATGCATGCTTATTAAACCATAATCCACATATTCACACGACTCATCCGAATTTTGTATAATTGTCGGACTATTGGTCGTCTCTACACCCGCTAGTTCAGCTGGTCTTTCTCCAACACTAGCAATATAAGTCCCCCAAGCTGCCTATGTCTAAATTCAAAGATCATAGACGAGGACCTCCCTCTACTCTCACCACTCACATTGTTCTTCTCTACCTGAGTGTGAACAATGCTTTGAGTTTAGGGATAGACAACCATTTCAAAGCCCCTACAATTATACAGACACAACCACAATATTTCACATAACCATTTTCGTCCATCTCTCCCTGAGATTTCCGAATCATACTCAAATTCATCATTTACATCATATAATCACAGTAATTTATCATATTTCATACATTCTCATATTTTCTCACAGATCACATCACCACATATATTCTACATATTTATACACGGAATTTAATTTAAGACAAAATAACACTTAAAAAAATCCAACTGATACAAAACATTATTGGAACGAATACTGTTCACCAGAACGAATACTAGTCAAAATTGGACGAACGTCATCCCAGTCGGACGAACGCTCTTTAATTAATTTGGACGAACGCTGATTTTGATTTTTAGGCCGAACGCTATTTTAACCGAATACACCATTAGGCCGAACGCTAAGACCGAATAAATATATTGGATCGATCACTGTTTGGACGAACGCTCACTATAACACTTATAGACGAACGCTCAATATATCACTCTCGGACGAACGCTCACTATAACACTTAGGACGAACGCTCAAAATAACACATGGACGAACGCCTAACGAAACACTTATGAACGAACACTCAAATACACCCATAAACCGAACGCCCAATTATACCCATATACCGAACGCTCAATAATCTTACCCGAGGATACTAAATTAAGAACGAACGCCCACACTCACTAATATCCAAGGACGAACGCTAATAATATCATCCAATAAAACCGAACGCTCTCTAAACAAGAACGAACGCTAAATGATTAAGCCAAAGCATGACTAAAACCAACGCTACTACCCAGGACGAACGTATCCTATGAACATCAATTGACTGGATACTCTATAGGTCGAACACTGAATACAATTCAATATTGACCTAAGGCTAATAATCTAAACCTCAGAACACCTGAACCAGGTCGAACCCCATAAATCACTAACACACTAAGGCCGAGCGTCCCCTAATACATCAAAACCGAACGTCCAAGATTCAAACCTAATAATACCAGCTTAAGGATGAATGTCACTTATGGACGAACGTTCACTATCACACTTAAGTCGAACGCTCACTAACACTCAAAAGCCGAACGCTCACTAACACTCAAATACCGTACGCTCATCAATTTGGACGAACGTCCAGTTTCACCAGAATTGGACGAACGTTAGGCCGACCACTATTTGGTCGAGCACTGTTTGGACGAACGTCCAATTTTGAATCATCAAAATTGGGCGTACGCGTATTCTGCAGAATTGCGCAAATTCCAGAGAAACCCAGAAAACCCCATTTTTCTACCCCAAAATTTCCAGATTTCCTTCCAATCCAAAGCATTCAAGGTTTCATACATAAATCACTTCCCATTTATCAATTATAACAATTCAAACTCACCCAAGTCAATTTCAAACAGCATAACACGGTTTCAACACAACTAATCATGTATAATTCAATTCATACACCTAGCACATAATACATTTGAAAAAGGTAATCCAGCTCCCCTTACCTGGTTTTCTCCAAGCACAATTATCTTACAGCTAAGCACTCTGCCCCGCTCGGAACGATGAAAACGTTCGGTTGAAATGAAGCCCTCTACTCCGCGGAGGCCATGGTAGCATCAGAGTTGACTTCCTATGGTTCAAGGTGCTGGAATTTTAGAGAGAAGCGAGAGAATTTGGAGATGAAGTTTTTTTAGAGTGGGAAAGAGTGTGTTCCTCCCCGTGAATTCTCCATCCCCCTCCCCAAAATAAGACCCCTTTCTCCTTTTTCTCCCTTCCCCCAATAATTGTTCCCCTATGAAGACAAAAGGTGGGTGACCACCGTGTCCCCCACTACTCCCAAAAAAAAATCACGGTCCTTACAGCGATGGCAGCAGGCGCGGCGACAGGTTGGTCCGCGATGGAGGGTCGCGGTGGCGCGATTGGAATCCAGAGAGAGTGGCGGTGGCTAGAGCTTCTCGGTTACGGTGGCGGGATGTTGAAGGTGGGGAAGCGTTAGGAAAGCTACAGCCCCAAAGCGCGGCAGCGTCCGATTAAAGGTGAACGACGGAGGCAAAGAGGATGGCTCGAGGTCACAGGGATCGTCGCAGCAGTGACGATTGACGAAGGCAGTGCTGACGGCGGAGATCCGAAGGAGAAGCGTCGAGCTGGGTGGTGTCCGCGATGGCGTTCGACGATGGCCTAGAGGTTGGCGTGATGGTTGAAGGTTTACACGGTGGTGTTGGGTTGGTGATTTCTATTGAAAATGGTGATAGCTAGAGGTTGAGGATGACAGCAATCATGGTGGCATATGGGAGCTTTATTGATTGGATTGAAGAAAGAATAGGAAGGAAGTAGAATTTGATTTTGATATATCTTTTCTCTGTATTAGACATTAGATATGCAAGGATTGTGGTTCGATATCTATGATCAAATACTATGCAAATGATTTACGTATATAACATAAAGGAGAAGCATGCATCATAAGACTGATATGTTAAGATGCGAAGAGTACCTCCGTAACTTTAAAAGATTTGCTCTTGTATCTCTTCTTCTTACTGTTGTGATGTGTTCAGAGCTTCCTCCTCCCTTTCTTCTTCGCGGCAGCTCCCCTTGTCTCTAGCCTCCCTCTCCCTCTCTTCTTGTTTAATCCCCCCCATTTCTTTCAACTTCTCTTTCCAATTTCTTTTGCACATGCGTGATCCCACCACCAAGCATTGTTCGCCCGTGAAAAGAAGATAATTATAAAATATAATGGTGGTATGTGAACTATAATAATGTTCACGGAGTGGCATATCACAATTCTCTGAACATGGGGACACAAACTTTCAAGTATAATATAGACGGTTGCTCTCATTTTTATTTATTTATTATTATATTTTTTTTTTCAAAATTAAATCAATAAAATAAAGATAAAAAAAAAACAAGGTTCTTACATTCTCCCCAACAACAAAAATTTTCGTCCTCAAAAATTAAGTTTACCAACACAAGTTGAGATACGTCTCTCTCATCTTGTCCTCTAACTCTTAGGTAGAGTTGCTATACCACAATTCATATAGCAAACTTATCCGGGCAGTTCCCACCGTTCAAAGAGCTCATCAGGACAACTCCCACCACATACAAAGAGAAAATTCTAGATCAACATACATATCACATCTCACACCAAAATCAGGTCACACTTACTCACATAGCAAGAGATCCTCTCTAATTGAATGTTTCATACTCCCAAAATGTGGCAAAAACCGCATACTAAATTTTTTTTTTTTAACCGATACTATTGAAGGTTCCGGTATGCGTGACCGGAACTGTGGACACAGTGAGGTTCCTTGGCTATAAAACGAGGTGCTAGCCACGTTAGGCGACACTTCGAAACGTTGAGATCTTAGAGCATCTGAGAGAGAGAGAGATCTGAGTCACTGAGAGTTCTGAGTGTGAAAACTTTGCGAGATCTGAACGCCTGAGTGCTGGAGATCGGAGAGTCTTCCCGCAAGCTTCAATCTAAGTTCCTGGGCTTTGCTCCGCTTCGAGTAAGTATTTCTTTTCTCTTATCTCTTCCTTTCCCTTTACCCTGCTTCTCCTTCTTCTTTACTTCTCGCTTCTTTTCTTTCCTTTCTTCTTTCTGCTTCTGTTCATGTACTTTTTCTTTTGCTTTTCTGAGCTTTTATTCTCCGCAATTACATTCCGCTTTCTTCTTTACTTTCCGTTTTGCTAATTTACTTCTGCTCCTGCATTTGCTTTCTTTTTCTTCCTCTTCTTCTATATTTTCCTTTTAAAAACTAAGAACCCACTGCATTAACTAAGATAAGGGGTATATCGGCTGGAAACCAGACGTTAATCTCCCTTCGTTTGAAGGTATGGCAGAGACAATCGGGTAGAACAACGCCACGTACCCCATAAAAACAGAAAACTTAAAAAGAGACATTTATTTGTATGAACCGGACATGGACAATATGGACATAGATCCGTTTAGGAACATTTGCGAGGACCGTGAAACAGATCTGGAACCGGACACTGAAACAACAAGGACCGATTGGACAAAAAGAATCTAAAAGAAACAAAATAAATAAGGAAAACATTGAATATTTTCGTTTTGATTTTGCTCTCTTTATTTTATTTATTATTATTTTTTTTTTGCTTTAGAAATACTTTGAGAGGAAAGATGAGTGATATGGAGTCCGAGAGGTACACCAGTCAGCGGTGGCGACCAACCGATGATCAGGTCAAAATGATGACCAATATCTATAATTACGGGGTCACACACCCAAGTAGAGCTCAAGTCGTCGAGATTGCGTCTCGACTAAGGGCTTTTGCAGAAGCCAGTGAATACAATGTGCATTGCTGGTTCAACAATCACGGGAATCGGGTCAGGCGCCTTCAAGCGGAGATAGACCCTACTGGCACTATCTTTTCTCAGCTGCCGCTGTACATGTATGGTAAGAACCTTGATCACTTCTATCTTTGTTTTGAATTTTACTCTTCCTTCTCCATTATTGACACAATTTCTTTGTTGGAAGAATATGACTGGGTGATTAGGAAGACGCCAAGGTTGCTGGATTTGTTCCCCGTTCCTATCATCATTGACGACGACAGAGACGAACGACAGATCCCTCCACCCATGCTTCTCACATTCCGAACCAGAGCTCCCTCGACGGAGCTCTCCCTTAGACCACCACAACCAGCTCGAGAATTTTTTCATTAAAATATTATTTTTGATGGTCTGTAATATTAACGATCAACAATGATCGAACCCCGAACATCTTTTATTTGCTTTTGTTTATTTTCTTTATTTGCGTATTTTATGGACTGTAATATTTATCTGCTTTACTTTTTATGTTTGTTCGTTTAACGTGTGTGGTACCATCTTCACACGAATATTATGGTATCTGGTTATAACTTATGAGGTTTGGAAAAATATGTGTAGTCTCCATGGCCTTAAAGGACCAAATTAATGAAATATATGGTATTTGTCTTATTTCCAAAAATAAGATTTACCTTCTTTGAATATAACTCTCGTCTCTATACTCTTAAGCTAACACATTCTTATAATGTTCCAAATATGAAACAAGAGTGCGTAAAATTATATCCTTCAAGTATCTACACACATTATACCACTAACCGCGTCAGAGAAAATAACCAATAAAGCAGCATAATTGAATCTGAGATACCCGAACTCGTATATCCCAATTTCTGTTGAATTAATACTTACAAAACACACGGCTCCAAACCATGTGGGTCGGAAAACACCAATTACTTTCGACCACAGTCAAGAAGAATACGGTTGATAGTCGACCAATTCATTCCCGGCATGACATCCATGCCTTCATGCTTTCGAGTTGTTCTATCTGTCTGGCCGTTCATCCTCCCATACTACACTTTACGTTTTAGGTGTCCGTTTCCTCCCATAATGAATACAGGACTTTACCCCTAAAACCTGGGAACGTGTTGATCGGAAGTGTGGTCCTCCACACTCAAAACAATTTACGGTCTCTTTCTGTCCAGACCGTCTGACAATTCCCAAAGATTTTGATTGACACCTACCAGAAACAGATGGTAGTACTGAACGATCGTAAGGTGTCTTCCTTGGATTATCATTGTTCCTTGAAGATATGGCTCCTCTTATTGTCTGTTGTTGTTGCTCCTTGTGCTGTTCTAATTCCGTCACACACTCGTCTAACACTTGAGTCATTTCCACCTCATCAGGGAGACACTTCTCAGTGAACTTAGCTGGATGATGTTGGCGGAAATACTCCAAACTCAACTTGGTCCAGTGATCCCCAGAGGAAATGGGCGATCCGATAATGTCCCTAGTGATTCCTATGATCTCCATCAGCTGTCTTTGGGTAGCTTCAAAGTTTGCCCGTGCGACCTCCAAACTTTGCAATGTGACCGTGTTCTGATGTGCCAAAGCAGCATTCTGCTGTTGAAGCGTCTCTATTACGGATTCTATTGGTCCGGTGCAGTCCGTCGCATTTCGATCGATAGATTGAGGTAATGGCCTTGGTACCATTTGTTCTCTCAGGCAGAGAAAACGATCGTTAGTTAAGTTCAAAGAGCTTAAAATACTCAATAAACGAACGTTGAGCACACAACACAACGAGCATGGTGTACTCACAACCTACAATGTCCTTAAAAGAACAAAACTGCTCTGATACCATTAATGTGACATCCCAAAAATACAGTCAGCACTATAAATTCAGAAAATCACATTTAATAATAATTCAGTACAGTTTTTCACTAAAAACAAAAGCCAAGACGTATGCCTTACAACACGAATCACAATCTGAAGTCGAACGTACAAATAAAAACCTGACCGAACGGTTTACACAGTATAATTACCGAACGGTCGAACTTAAAAGAAAACGAGTGGGTAGGTCGAACGACCACTCACGCCAACAACTGAAATAGCCGAGCGTCTCACTGCTCGGTCTTCACTTCGACATCAACCAAGATCTCTTCGTTCAGCACCTCTTCCAAAATGCTCGTCTCCATCTGCTCACATCCACACGGATGATCATTGCAATGACAAGACGGACGTACAACGACAATGGACAACACAAGGAAACGAAAGGGTAAGCTTACATAATTTAACTCGTGCATCAACATAGAATTTCAAGTAAACAATTCATCATACATGCATATTTCAACATACACATTCATTACATAACAACCCACTTTAACGTACTCACTAAATAAAACTCAACACGACTGACTGTCCGGACTGTATGAAATCTGTGTAGCTTCGGTGTTCGTGCACCCGGGTGATGTAGTAACTGGAACTTTCATCAGCTGCCACCCGAGGTTAGTCCTATCTGTCCAAGTTACAATTATGGACTAAGACCTCCTGCCGTTCCCACACATGACGTACCCCCTCTACGTGAGGATGAGTACTCACGGAACATCAGGATGAACAACCGGCTAAGCTTCCCACATTCATACTTTACAAATCTCAATAATCAAATTCTGAGTCGTTCCTCCTTGGAACGCTCTTTCATAAATCATAACTTTTCATTTCATCTCATAAACTGTTCATCATTCAATATTCATCATTCCATCACTTTGAATCACATACCCTTTCACTGTAATGCCAACATGATAATGCATACATACACCCTTAAAGCAACATAGAAAAATCAATTAAAATAGTATACTGGCATGAATAAAACATCAATCAAACACATAATGAGCAAACCACAAACACCTTGACTTACACAGACCGAATGTTATAAGCTCTAGAAGAACACTAGTACATCACGAGTACTACAGAGATCATGATTTGGATGTTGAGGAAACATTTAGATATTTGTGAGGAAAGAACCTGACAAGGCATTGCCTTGCTCCTACGTATCTCCATTTTCGGTGGAGAATCAAGGCCTACGTAGTTCTGGCTTAGATTCTTTAAATGATGATTTGATGTTTTTGTGATTTTTTTATGATTTTAGTAAAAGAAAATGTTTACAAAATAAAGAAAACAATACTAAAAGAGAAACTATTTTTGGAGTTTTATGATTTTAAGAAAGAATAAAGAGAGCCAAAAATAGATATTTACACAACATAAGATAAAAAGATAAAGTTAACATAAGACCCAATTCTATTTATTTTTGCTTATGCTATATTTAAAAAAAAAACGAAATGACTAAAGTACAAAATCTTATTCAGAGCTTTAAAAAGAGGCTAAGAGGCCCAAGTTTTTTTTTTTTTTTTTTTCATTTTACTGGACACAAAAAGGTACAAGCCCAAACATTTATTTTATTCTTCTTCCTAAAACTATGGATTGGGCTGACACCCAAATTTGTTTCAGCAAAGTTGCTCTCCTCATTGGAGGAAGCAAGAGACGTTGGCAGAAGCAGAGAAGGGTTGCTCCCATTCACTCCCTCGACGGCCACGTAAGAGAGATTCTCATCCATCCCCAAGCTCTGGCGGCGATGGCAGCAGGCGCGGCGACAGGTTGGTCCGCGATGGAGGGTCGCGGTGGCGCGATTGGAATCCAGAGAGAGTGGCGGTGGCTAGAGCTTCTCGGTTACGGTGGCGGGATGTTGAAGGTGGGGAAGCGTTAGGAAAGCTACAGCCCCAAAGCGCGGCAGCGTCCGATTAAAGGTGAACGACGGAGGCAAAGAGGATGAATCGAGGTCACAGGGATCGTCGCAGCAGTGACGATTGACGAAGGCAGTGCTGACGGCGGAGATCCGAAGGAGAAGCGTCGAGCTGGGTGGTGTCCGCGATGGCGTTCGACGATGGCCTAGAGGTTGGCGTGATGGTTGAAGGTTTACACGGTGGTGTTGGGTTGGTGATTTCTATTGAAAATGGTGATAGCTAGAGGTTGAGGATGACAGCAATCATGGTGGCATATGGGAGCTTTATTGATTGGATTGAAGAAAGAATAGGAAGGAAGTAGAATTTGATTTTGATATATCTTTTCTCTGTATTAGACATTAGATATGCAAGGATTGTGGTTCGATATCTATGATCAAATACTATGCAAATGATTTACGTATATAACATAAAGGAGAAGCATGCATCATAAGACTGATATGTTAAGATGCGAAGAGTACCTCCGTAACTTTAAAAGATTTGCTCTTGTATCTCTTCTTCTTACTGTTGTGATGTGTTCAGAGCTTCCTCCTCCCTTTCTTCTTCGCGGCAGCTCCCCTTGTCCCTAGCCTCCCTCTCCCTCTCTTCTTGTTTAATCCCCCCATTTCTTTCAACTTCTCTTTCCAATTTCTTTTGCACATGCGTGATCCCACCACCAAGCATTGTTCGCCCGTGAAAAGAAGATAATTATAAAATATAATGGTGGTATGTGAACTATAATAATGTTCACGGAGTGGCATATCACAATTCTCTGAACATGGGGACACAAACTTTCAAGTATAATATAGACGGTTGCTCTCATTTTTATTTATTTATTATTATATTTTTTTTTTCAAAATTAAATCAATAAAATAAAGATAAAAAAAAACAAGGTTCTTACAAAATACATTATTAAGAGACTAAAAACATATAAGTTAATATATATATATATATATATATATATAAATTAAATTTAGAAACTTAAATAAAAATATTAATTTAGTAGACACTAATTTAGAAGAAAAATGTAACAAGTACAAAAAAATTAATCAAACTTATTAAAACATTTTTTTCTTAAAATAATTAACAAAAGCCATCTTCAATTCTAAAATCATTTTTCTCTCATTCTTTCCAAATAAGCCCCCCCTTTGTTAATCGATTTTACATTATTATGAGTAAAAAATTTTGATAACTCATTTTTAGTAATAATTTTCAATTTTATTCTAAATATATATACCAATTATCATTTAAATTTAATTAAAACACGACAGTATAATAATTTTGTTACCATATTAATAATTATTAAATCGTTATGAGTGATTACTTTATTAACTTATGTAATAATTTATTTAAAATCAATACTTGAGCAATTTCAAATTAAACTAGACGATCCAAATCCTTAATCCTTCCCTAAACTAAAACACGCCTAAAAGGTTGAAACAATAGTCTAGAAAAAAAAAAAAAACACAATTAAACAGAAAAAAGGTAGTACTCTTACTCATCCCGCAAAAAACCAGACTCTTTATAAATTACAAAAGGAGATGCTACTCCTAAATTTCAACTAATAATAATAATAACAACAGCAATAAACATTAAGCTGGGCCAGAGCGACGTCGTGTTTTATCTATAACTTGAACGGATTTCATGGCAAGAAACCGTAATTACTAAACCCGTGGTTAACAATTACATTACGATTATCATCGGCATTGCAGCCGCCACCGGGTTTCGTCTCCGGTTCGCTGGATTCGGCTGCGACCGCCGGGAAGTGGCCGCACTTCTGGCATCGGGCGACTACGAAAGGCGCGCGGCACGAGGGGCACGACGAGTGCGAAGAGAGCCACGTGTCCACGCACGCCACGTGGAACCCGTGCCCGCACTGCGGCAGCACACGGACCTCGTCACCGCCGGAAAATTCATTAAGGCAGATCGGGCACTCCGACCACTTGCAGCGATCACCTTCGCCGGCGTACGTGAACTTCGGCAACGAATTCACCACTCTCTTCTTAAGTCCCTTGTTCGCCGGCGCCGGCGGAGATCCACCGCCGCCGACGGAAGATGTTGCCCGACGGAGCCAGGCGCAGCGCGCGATGGCGACGAGGCCCACCACGCAAATGAGGGCGCAGAGGAGCGCCGCCAGGATGACGACGAAGTCGGACTCGACGGCGGCAGCCTCAGGAGGTGGCGCCGCTTGGGACTGGAGGAGTCTGAGGGCGCGTGTCATGTGGAAGCGAAGGGAAAGGATTGGGAAGGTAGAGGTTGATGAGAATGGTGTCTTACAGAGAGAGAAGAGGAGTGCTTGGTTGGAGTGTCACGTTTTGGAAAGTAAAATAATTGTGGTGGGTACTTATAGTCGAGAGGAGGGGTTTAGTTTGGTGGTTTTGTGTTGTGCGTTTTAGGATAAGAGTGAGTGCTGAAGACTTTGACTTGATAATAAATTAACAGAGTGAAATATTGAAAGCTTGCTATAGTACTTCAAACGTTGAATTCCTCTTTTAGGTTTCTGTTTGTTCTACTTGTGAGGTGGGTAATGGCAACGTAGGGAGGGGCCTAGATTTAGGATCATAAATGATTAAGATGAAATAAAACCCTTCTTCCAACCTATCTAACCTTATCTCCTTAAACCTAAATTTTAAGATCCACAACAAAAATTCTAATCATGACATGACGGCTAATTGCTTATCTACTATGACACCTATTTTTCTTTATATTTATGTTTTTGTTGGTTGTACTTATTAATTCGTATCATGTTTGTTTGGTCCAGAAGAATGAAAATTTTGAAAATATCTTCAACTCTTTTTATTTATTTTTAGAAAGCTTAACTTTTGTTTCTGGGGATAGATTAGGAATCTTATACTTCCATACTCAAGTCACTATTAAACTTAAACTTGAGTTACTTTCAAACTTTATATTTATATTTATAAATTTTGAAATTGACTTATAATTAGTATAATCATGGTTGAATAATTAGTAGTCATACTTATCCGTAAACTTAATTATGAATAATACTCAAAGTGTTTAAATTTTATAACCATTCGGCTATTGTTGGATTTGGTCGGTCAGTTGGTTGATTCAAGTCTTTGCGTGGTGTTGTTGTAAATAATTTGGTTAATAGCTGACCAAGATGTGCGCGGTCATCCCATACAACTTTGTTTTTATTTTCATATAAAGAAGAAAAACAGAGTTATAATATGGGAGGAAAAGTAAGAAATCATTGCAGGCAAGATGGCAAGGACACGGACTTATCTCTTTTTCTAGTTTCTTGAATGCAATGATGATTGAATTGAGAATAACTAACAGGTATTAATTAAACTACGTACAGTACAAGTTAATTCATAGTTGGAAGTCAAGAGCACAGTACTATGTGTATATTGAAATCACACGCATGTTTTGAAAGTGAATCTAATCTAAAATTTGCAGCGTTGAAAGGAATTAATTCGCGAGAGAGATCAAGTTGAACCAACCGTATCAGTAAGTCTAAAGTTTCGTCTTTGTTGCGTATCTTAGGAGCTGTCAACTTTTTTGAACCTACTCTGTGGATGGCATAAATATAACCATGAATTGCAATTTTCAAGGGACCCTCTTCTAATTTCTGTTTCTAGGAAGAGAACAAAAGCAATTGAGCTCTTCCATGTCAATTCTCACTCGGAAATGTTTGTAATGACATTTTTACGACGGATGTTGTACGTAAAAAGCAAAAGCTGTCATTCTCAGTTTTTTACGAGTTAGATAGAGATGGTATATGCATACGTTGTCCATTTATTGAAATGGTGCTGTTGAAAGAAAACTTTTTGAGTTTTTCAAAATGATTTTGTCATTTTTGTGGTGGTCAGTCTCGCAAACAAACACATGCTAAACGAGTTCACACGAGTTTAATTTATTTTAACTAATAATTTTAAGTTTAAGCGTTATAATGCAATTGTGATTGAAAGAAGTTGTCTCCTTATAGTCTTGTCCTAACCAAACTGATCAGAGTGCGCCAAACTGAAATTAATTATTGAGAACAGATTTGATGTTGGAAAGCAATGTGTTACTCGAAATGGGTTTTCTTTTTGAATTGTTTCTATTTAAATTAAAACGGGATTTTGGTGTTTTGTCAAACAGAGAATCATAAGGAGTTTTAGATGAGTTTAAAAAGTACTGTTCTTTATATAAAGTGGATGCACCAACCTCATCTTAAACTATAGTGTTATGTTTTAACCACTATATGTCACGTCTCAAAACCAGTTTTGCTAATTTATCTGCCATATTCCATCTTCCATCCAAGTTTTCTGTTTTCCCTTTTTCATGAAAAGAATACAAACTTATTATGATGCTTGGAGTTTAATTAAAGGCCAGTCTTAGCGCAATATATAATGTTCCCCCCTTTCTTTTTATCAAGTAATTTACATCCAGGTTATGTTTAAATAGATAAAGACAAAATAACTTCAAATATATTATTTATTTTTGAATTAAAAGAAAAACACACACTCAATAGATATACACAACTTTCAAAAAGTATGAGAAATATTAAAAAGGTAGGTTTAAGTTTTAAACATTACCTAAATATCTATGAATGCTTCAATGTTATACGAAAGATTTAGCAAATCTTAATAGAATAAGTTCTAGTACTATATTATAAAACTAATTTATTTTCAAAATACAATTCATAAAAAAAGAATAGTATTATTTGATTTTTACACTTGATATTTTGATAACCTTTTTTCCAAACTATCTGCAAACAGAAGTTCTGCACTAATTTCAGTAGAGTGGGCGCAATAACCATGGAAACCAAATAAACAAATACTATTTGCAAAACAGTGACAAGATACGGATATGGAGATATAAGATATTTGTTTAATTTATCCATTGCTTAATATTTAAAATAATAATTATAAAAGTTCACCATGATATTTCTGATTTATAAAACTAAAAAAATCAGGAAATGAAGGAGATAATTCTCCAAGGAAAATTTAAAGATGGTTTGTATGTGCTCTGTCTCTAATATTAAGAACTAGAACAAAGAAAATAACTCTCAAAACAAGAGAGCACAATTTAAGCCACCTTGGGTGCACCTATGTTTTTTATTAATTAGGTCATTCATCTAATGAGGTGTTTTATTGTCTAGTTCTAACATTTAGAACTTTTATTCATTGACATATGAAGACCTTCTCCAATTGTTGCTTCTAATAGTGATTACATTGCTTGTCTTGATGCTTTTTCACTATATACTTGGTTTTACTTGCTGCATTCCAAATCTCAAGTTTATGCTATTTTTCATTCTTTTAATATTTTTTTTTGTAAAACAAATTGGTTTTAAATTAAAATGCATTCAAACTAATAATGCAAAGAATTTTTCAATTTAAATTCAGTTCTTGTTGCTAACATCCTTTAATGTGTCCTCATACACGTAGGAAAAAATGGTTCAATTGAAAGAAAACACTGTCATATAGTTGACACTAGTATTTTCTTACTTGCTGCTTCTCTTCCTTTTAAGTTTTGGGAGAAGTTTTTACTCTTACTGCTGTTAATATAATCAATTTTTTTTGCTTACCTTTGTTCTTCATAATAACAATCCTTAGGAAATGTTGCTTAAAAAGAAACTTAAAAATCACTTATTAAAAGTTTCAGGTTGTTCTTGGTATTATTAAGACCTATATAACAAACATAAATTTGATTTTAGATTTTCTATATGTTCATTTCTTGTATATAGTTCAAAACATAAAGGTTATCCCTATTTTTCAACTCTTGCACATCTTTACATCTTTAAGCATGTTATTTTCAATGAAAGTCTACTATCTTATTTTATATCTTCTAATCCTTTTTTACATTCAACTACTACATCTAATAGATAATTTTTATCTTCACCTTATACTATTATTCAACCTATATTTTTTGTTGATACTCATTTTATATCTATTAATAATCAATTTAATGGTCCTACGTTACATTATCTAATGGTCCTATTAATAAACATAAATACTTCTTGTTCTTCCCTATGTCTATTATACAACATATTATTTCTATTTCAACACCTAACAATGACTCGATTATATACTCACATTTTTTTATTTCAGAATCTAAAAAATAACATTTATTTTTATATTCAAAGTTTTCTAATATCCTTGAATGAGCACATAACCAAATGAGATAGTTTAAAGATTTAAAACTCAAGATCGCACACTAAGCATCATCGCTCACTTAGATATCTGTGGAGGTATACTCGTCTAATGAACATTTTGCTCGCTCAACGACCAATCCTCTTTAGATTTTAATTAAGTGTGTTTTGCACATAGAGAGAATTAACTCGCCCAATGAAGAAGTATTGAGAGTGCATACAAAAAATCTCTAGATGATTTTTTCTTAGTGAGTGATTTATTTGTCAAACTAGTTAATCATTCGGGAGTTTTTTTGCAGAGGCTCGCCTAGTAAGTAAAGCAAACTAAGCTCTCTGAATTTTCAAAAATTGAACTTCGATCAACAAATGGATAGCTCGTCCAACAAGTTTGCATAATTTCATGAGCTTAATAAATATATCATATCAATCAATTGGTCTGTCTAAGCAATTTTATTCAGTGTTGTGTTTAGTTCGAAAATGACTTTAAACAAAATCAATTGATTCCTAAAATGTATATCTTAAATGATCATTACTGGAAGAGACATACAACATTACATGTATCATATTAATAGAAATCTCAATCATAATTTAATTATACAAATTCATTCACATATCACTAAATTTCTCAAATAAATTAAAATGAAAATGTTACATTTACTACCAAATCATTTAATTAAGATACTACTAGAAAGTCTTGTTAGAGATCTAAAAACCTCCTCTCATACATGATGTAATACTTCTACATATAAAACTCAAATAAATGATTTAAACATACTATAACACTTTTAGACAAACAAATATTCATTTGAAATCCTTTTGAATCACATGCAATCCCTCTATCATCCAAAACTTTTAAAACTTACTCAAAAGATAATAAATGATGAACCGATAAAAATTATGATATGACTGAATTATTTACTCTATGTCAGAACTTTTATGATGGATTACTATTTTCAAATAGAGAGTAGGTTGATTAAAAACTTAGAGAAAATATAGAAAAATGAAAAAAAAAAAGAAATTTAGAAAAATAATATTCTTTATAAAATGAAATTTGACTAACTAAATTTTCTATTTATAAATTTTGTATTTTAATAATAAAATATTCAAACATCACTTTAAAAAGAAACTATTACGTTTAGCTATTTTTTAAGTATTTAAGTTATATATCCACCTTTAATTTTCCTAATATGTTACCATCTAAATTGAGACATGTATCATTGCTTTTTGATACTTCTCTAGTTCTAAAGAGACAAAAAAGTTTTGTTCCTTATGAAATAAATTAGTAAAACCTTAGGTTATTATAGAGTGCATCTTGTGAAAGCTATAGGCTTTAATTTCCCACTTTGATGGGTGGGTCACTTATCTTCTTTCAACATGCTTGAAAGCTTTATACGATTTTCCCACTTAATGTGGAAACCAATAACCCTCATTCAACCTATGCCGTTGTCTACCACTTTAGGCTTCAAAATCTTTTTTTAAGTTCTCAACATTATTCTCCAAATTAAATGATTCAAAGAGGTAAATTGAGAGGTAGGAAAGTGATACTTGACAAAAGATATGATCCATGGCTTCCAAGACTCAGAAATAAACCAGGTTTTTTACTGTATAACAATATTATATTAAATATGTCACATTCATTTAGGTTTTACATTCTTAGTAATGTTTGTACTAATTAAAAAAATAAAACTCTTGATTATGAAAAAGAAAGAACCAATCAAATTGTCCGTCCATAGAATATTTATTATTAATGAAAGCTTCTTTATAATCTTATTAATTATATAATAATAAGAAAATTATAAATAACAAATTAGTTATTATTTCATAATGTATAATTTATACCAATTTAATATACCGTAATTTTTTTTTTATATACGACGGCTCAAAAGTTTATATAATAATATCTGTATCTATATATCTTCTTTTATTTATAAAAATATAACGAGAATTTTCTTTTGGCATCCATATTTATTTTCCAAATCTATCTTTCAGATAAAAGCTTTTTAAATTAAAATAATTATTTTATCAATTTTATTATTTCTTTAAATTTATCTGTTTTTTTAATTTAACTTTTTCTTAAACTTAATCATTTTTTATTATAAAACTTTCTATAGAATAAATACAAACTATTTATAAAAAAAGTTATAAAAATATTTATATTTAATTTCATAATTACAATAATAATAATAATAATTTTATTATAATAAACAAATATATATATATATATATATATATATATATATATATATATATATATATTATTCATTGATATCTCATTGACTTCAATTTCAGAAAATTTGCTCAAATGTTTCACCTTTTGAATTATTTGTTTAGAGATACTTTAATTATTTTCTTAAGAATACTATTTATCTGTTTTCGTATTAAAGTAATGTTTTCCAAAAAGCAGATATTTTTAATATTTTTATAACAAAATTTATATCTTAATGATAATATATACTTTTATGATATTTATAATAACTAAATTATTTAATTTTTGTTTATAGTTTTTGTTCTTATTATATTATTCTTAGCTTTTGGAATAGGTGACAAAATCTAAATGGATTAAAGAACTTTTATATATATTCATGATAGCTAGAACATAGGTAAAGATATATCTACAAAAGACTTTCCTACATTTAGTGATTAATATCAACAAATTTAATGACTTACCATGTATAATAATTAATAAAATAACAATGATAATATGATATTTTATCTCATTTACCAAACATACTATAAATACATGGTATTAAGAAATATTATCATATAATTAAACTATTAAGATTTAACCATATAACAATATATAAATATTTATACCAGTAAATATATTTCAAAATATTTTTTAATCACTTTAAATTAGCAAACCTGAATAAATCTTATTAACCTATATTTACTTAACATATTTATCATACAAGTACCTACATTTCTTTTATAATATAGTAGACTAACCTTTGTATATTTAATTTGGCGAAGAAACGTTGAAAAAGTTAGGTTTAATGTCTCTGTAGGTCTCTATTTTGGTCATGAATTTCAAATAGGTCCTCTTCATTTTCGGCGTATCAATTGAGTCCTTGTTTTTGTAAAATTGAATCAATTACAGACCTGCCGTTAAATTGGACAAACGGCCGTTACAGTATTGGTTACGTGGCATGGTTGAGTGCAGTTACTAATCAGACGTGGCATCTCTTCATCTTCATCCACATATCACCTCCAATACCCGTGATTTCCCTTCCATCGTTCCCATCCACATATCATCTCCAGTATCATCTCTTCATCCTTATCCCTTATGCACAGCCAACATCACAATCATCAACCAGCATCCAGTTCAGCCTCATCCATCAACCAAATTTCCCTATCACTCCCAGCTCCTCACCTCCAGCAACAATCATTATCCATCCGCCAACCACCAAGAATTCCAGGGAACCAAACCATATACTGGGACTAGGCCATCAAGCTTCTTTTCATCTCCAATCACCACCAAAGGAGTTGAATCTTTGAATAGGAAACACACGCACACTACAGAAACCTACCATTTCCAACAACCCAAGCACAAAAACAGAAAATAGATAAAGGCGAATGGGAGAGCCCATCGGCGGCGGCTTCCAAGGCTAACGGCATCGCGGTTGGGAACGGATCCGGTGGTATTTGGGGTTAGCCGATGACGCAAGAGGTGGTGTCACGGGTGGCTGGGTCGCGATGGTGAGCGGCGGCCAGTTTGGCAAACGCGACGCAGAGGCAGATTGACGGTGGCCGGTCTGGCGGAGGTGGCAGTGTGCGGAGATGACACCCCTCGTCAGGTTTTCTTAGCTGGGAGAAGAAAGATTTGATTGTGTTTGTGTGAGATGGAAGAATGAAGAGAAGGGAAATGAACCCTAATGTGCTGAAGAGATGCCACGTCTGATTACTAACTGCACTCAACCATGCCACGTAACCAATACTGTAACGGCCGTTTGTCCAATTTAACGGCAGGCCTGTAATTGATTCAATTTTACAAAAACAAGGACTCAATTGATACGCCGAAAATGAAGAGGACCTATTTGAAATTCATGACCAAAATAGGGACCTACGAAGACATTAAACCAAAAAGTTAATGTTTACGTACTACGCAAAGTATAACAAAAATATGTGATGAGTAAAAAGGCTTTCGACCCATGATAAAAGGATCGACGTAAGAAAAAGATAAGTCACAAGCTTCTGAAATCTTTTCAAAACGCGTGGATAAATAGAAAACTTCTCGTGCAAGCCAAATTTACGTTCACTCATCATAGTTTATTTTTGGGTTTAAACCCTCGTTTGGTCATCATATTTGTGTCTCAATCTTAAGTGGGTTATTGTTTTTTTTTCGGTGTCAATCAAGTCCATAAAATTGTAAAAGTAAGTCAATTAAACTCTCACCGTTAAATTATTACTGACGCCGTCTAACTTTGCTTACATGTTATATTACGTGGAAATTGTTATTTACCTTATTATTATGTTTTGTATAGGTGTTATATAATGTGGTCTTTATGTTATATTATTTAATTAGTATCTGGGATTTGCAAAGAATGGAATCCTAGCGATTTTCGTCAGCGGGAAGGAATCGACAGTGAAGAATCTGGAATTCTTGTTCGTATTCCTGAAGCGACCCAACAAACTCTTCAACTGAGAGTGTTAACAGGTCCTTTGACTCCTCAATGACACAAAATATATTTTCAAAATTATCTGTTAATGATCTCGAAACTTTCTCCACAACCTGACTGCCTGACATTGGTTCTTCATTCCTATCGAGTTGGTTGACCACCTTTTCTATCTGAGTTATATACTTGGTAACCCTTTCCTTGTTCTCCATCTTAAAATTTTCAAACTCCTCTCTAAGAGTTTGAAGCCACACATTTAACAAAGTTGTCCTTCTATATGACTTCTCTAGAATCTCTCACGCTTCTTTTGAAGATGTAGCATTTTCTATCTTCTCAAAGATTGCTTCATCCACTTCTATATACGATAGGTATAAAGTCAATTTGTCTTTTACTCGTGTCTTTTCAACGCAACAATCTGGACCACCGTCTACTCTTGATCCTCTGTGGATTCTTAGTATCCATTCTCCGTCATATCCCATATGTATTAAGGATCTTAAAAGAGCCTTCATCTATAAACTTCAATTATCATAATTAGTTTTCTTAGAGAATCACTAGTAAAAAATAGATTTTTTAACGCGTTATATACGTCTCGGTTTTACTGCAACCGAAGCGTATAAAAGCGCGGTGACATTATCGTAGTTTTAACAAAAGTATATGTCTCGGTTGTCCGGGAATCGATACCTAAAGGGGGATACTGCCTCGATTTTAAAAACAACTGAGTTAGAAAACTCTTATTCAACTTACAAAAAGGACTTTTCACCTGACAACTTTTCTGATATAAAGGTTCTACCTCAGTTATCTGACCAACCGAGGCAGTAGAGGATGTGAGAAAGGGTAAATATGATATTAGCTTTTCACCTCCACATTTTCTCTCGACCCAACCACCTCCCTCCTCTCCGACTCACTCTCATCAACCACTGTCAACCCCTTGCCCCTCCTCCACTCCTCCTCCATGGCCCCCTCCTTTTCTTCACCATCGCTTCTGTCTCCTCCTTCATCGCCCTCCTCATTTTCTTCACCGCGCCCCTCCTCCTCCCTTCCCAACCCCAACGCCGCCACCACCACCAACAACAACCCCAACACCACCGCCTCCCTCTACGGCCTATTCTACCCCATCTTTAAAAACGTTGTGGACAAGCTCAAGCCACACATCGCCCTGGTCCTCTCCGCCAAAACCCTCACTGCCCGCCATCAACGCGCCACTAGAATCGCGCCACCAGAATCGTGCCATGGAACCCTAAATCAGAAAATCTCAATTGGTCGTTGTTCAACCTCACGAGTTCGTCTCCTCGCAATGGTACCTGCAACAATCGAATCAGATGCACGAGCCTCGTGCCGCTTTGAACCCTACATTGCATCAATTGAAACAGAGCTTGGTCGGTTGTGACATTGTGAGCCTCGTCTCTAGCGACGCCAAGTTCAACTCCATCGTCTACACCAATGCCAGATTTGTGGGTCGCCTCCGCCTCAGCCACCATCGCGCGTTTCTCCCCCAACGACGAGTGGGTCGCCTCTGCCGATGCCTCCGGTACCGTCAGGATCTGGGGCACGCGAAACGACTTCATTTTGAAGGAGTTCAGAGTCCTCTCCGCGAAACGACCTTTAGTGGTCTGTCGACGGCCTCCGAAGCTTCTATTTTGTTGATGATGTCTTTTGTTGATGATGTTGTAACTGTGCAATGAAGGTGTGATGAAGCTTCTCTGTGTGTTGTGTATTGCTTTGTGGTGTATGTAGGAATTTATGATATGTTGTTGTTCTTACTATGTTATGAACCCCAAAATGAAGCTTGAGTTTTGACCTCCACTCCTGAAACAGGCTTATTGGATGGCTGACCGTGAACAGATGATGCATAAGCCAAAGGAGGAGCAAGAAGTGAGGAAAGTGGTAATTAGGAAGGAAATCTTGAAGGTAGTAGTGGTCAACAAGCAATGTCAAGGAGATGAGGATGGCTAAAGATGGTTGTTTATCAGCTCTGGAAACATCAGCAAGATCATTCCATAATGAATCAGCATCCTAAAGGTTGAAAAAATAAAAAAAAAAATACGTTACTGCCTCGGTTACCTAAAAACTGAGGCATAATCCTATTCTTTTTTACTCAGTTCATAACTGAGGCATAAAACCTACCGTTTTTTACCTCGTGTCTCGGCTGTAGAACCGGTGTCTATAAGTAAAAGTAACCGGTGTTATTTTCTCTCATTACACTAGTGTATTGTAACAAAAACATACTATTCACAATATTTGTCATTTCACTCATCTCTTTCTTACAAACACTCAAACACACGGTTTCACTTTCTATTTTTTTTTTCTCTCATTGAGACACTCAGGACATAAAGCTTTGATACCAACTTATAAAATAGAAAACAACACACAGATTATATAATTGACCTTTGTAATTCTATGTATTTTATAGATAAATATAATAGATCTTAAATAGTCACAAGAATCGAAATAAATAAAATAACCGTAATGTTTTAAAGAACATAAAATCAATAATAAGGATAAAATCAAATCATGATGACACAATCAATCAAGACAAATTAGATAATAATTAAAAATTGGTAACATGGTAATCATGTAACAAATAAACTTGGACTCAATTGAAATTACTAATAAACTTCCTTGTATTTAAATTTACCCAACATTATTGATATCTAGCTGATGGAGAGGCCATTTCAAGGAAACAACGTAGGAGAGAATCACACGGATTGTTGATGTTTTGACGATGGGGCTAAAAGTTTCGGTGTAATCTAAACCATGGGTTTGTTGAAACCCTTTGGCGACCAAGCGAGCCTTCTGCATTGAAAACTTCCATCAGCGTTGAACTTTTTCTTAAAAATCCATTTGCACCCTATAAGAGACGCACCAAGAGGGAGAGGAGTAAGGTTTCATGTGTGGTTAGCGAGGAGAGCACTATATTCGTGTTTCATTGCTTTGAGGCATCTGGGGTGTGTCATTGCAGTTTTGTAGGATGTTGGCCCAGTCATGACATGAGAAAGAAATTTGCGAGGTTTGAATATAACACTTGGGCCTTGTCACCATAGGGTGTTGATTTGTGATTGGAGCATCACCTGAGTTGTTGTTTGTGGGAGAAGAATCAGTTGGTGGATGTTGCTCGGGAGATGGAGATGTGTCAGGGGTGACCAACGCAGACGCTTTGTCATGAAGACGAGTAGACGTGCTGGAAGAAGGTTGCACTCTATCGGTGGGCAGCTCGGTGATGACAGAGATATGAGAATTATTAATTAGGTGATACAAAGTCAATTTGTGAAATAATAGTGAGTGTGGGTGATCTGTGTGTGATATGACGGAGACCAGAAGGATTCAAAATGGGGTTGGGAAGAGAAATTATAATAGTATCTGCAGAGATAAAGGATTTTCCCCAAAAATGTAATGGCATAAAAGCACCTGCTGAGAGAGCTAAGCCAACGTTATTGATATGTCTATGCTTACGTTCCACTGGCCCATTCTGTTCATGCGTGTAAGGGCAAGTGAGCCAAAGACGAATGCCAAACTATTGCAGACTTTTGTTCAGAAAGAGAAATTCTTTTGCATTTCAAACCGACGACTTTTAATATGAAAACCAGTTTGATGTTCAACATATTTTGTAAACAAACAGAATATATCAGTGATGAGCACACCTGACCCATATGAGTGATGGAAGTAGAACCAATATGAGTGATGGGCATACCTGACCCATTACCTAATTGCACTTTTTCAGGACTTATGTATGCTTGTTTCTTGGAGAGATTATGAACGTTGTTCGTCATATGGTGCGTTGCTCCACTATCAGGATACCAAATTGAGTCATTTAAGATGGTGGGGTTGCCAAGAATAGAAGGAGTAGTATCTTGCGATGATAAACTAGAGTTATTAGCTTGAGCAGAAGAAGGTGCTTCGTGCTCATACCGATGCCAACAGTCTATAGTTGTTGTTTGGAAATCTAGAGTTGCGAGGGTTGCAGCCATGTGAACGTCCACCACGTTGATTAGAAGTGAAGGAGCGATACTTGTTGTGGGACAACAAGGAAGACTCAGAAATTTTATGTTTCTCTAGGCGCTCTTCTTGCGCAAGCAGTAAGCCTTCAACATCTTCAACACTGTATGGGTCAAGACGGTATATGAGGCAGTAATGAAGGGGTCATATTCGTTAGATAAGTCATCCAATATTGCATCAATGTGTTCATCAACGGTAACAGGTGAACCAACAGTTGCTAGGGAGTCAACGATTTTCTTTATATCAAGATGGTAACTTGAGAGAGGTCAATCTTTATTGGACTGTCTTAGCTTCACTTTGAGTTTCTTCACGTGTGTGAGAAGCATAATATGTGATAAGTTTATGTCAGATTTGAGAGAAAGATTCGAGTCCCACCATTGATGGAAGAAGCCACACTATGATAAGCTTATCTTTTGTTGGTCGAACATGAAAGTTTTGGGTAGATCGTGTTTGATGATAGATCTGCATCAGAAAGAAATCGCAGAGGAGTTTTGCCATCAAGAAAATGAAAGAAGTTTGAACCCACGAATTGTAGGCAGGACTTGTTGTTTCCATATGAGATAGTTTTCATCAGAGAGCTGAGGGTGATTGGTGTAGTAAAGGTTTGGGAAATGAATGAGAAAGATGAAGGTGAACGAGGAAGACATGACATAGATACCATATATATATATATATAGCATGACGAACCAAAGATGTCAAGAACATTATAACAAAAGGATATAATAGAAGGGCTAGTTAATAATAAGTAAAATAAGGAGTTTAATTATTGCTTTATTTATAACATAAGGCAAAATAAATATTTATTTTAAAATTAGAGTATGCTGTATTTTTTTATGTAACGATTTTCATCCAATACAATAGATCAAACACTAATTTTACTTGTGATACTTTGAGCATCACTAACTTAACAAAATAGTGAAAACTCAACGTAAGTTAATGCTACATAACTTTTTCTCACAATGTGTTAACATAATTTGAAAAGACACTTTTAAAAATTGAAAATAATTTTCCTATAATTAAATTGTTCATTTTCTTTTGTAGAAAATTTTTAAATTTTATAGTTTAAAACTTTAATTTTAATATTTATAATCTTATTATTATTTTTTTAAATAAATATTTTATTTTTTTAATAAAATAATAAAAACGAGTGCTACTCTATTTAGAATAATAAAAAGATTAATATCGTTTATTAAAAACATAAAAGAGTTTATGTTTATTTTAAAATTAGAAGGATAAAGTATTATTTTATTATAAATAAAAAATAATTTATTTAAAAACTAAAAGGAGTATAAATGTTGTAATTTCAAGAAAAATATGTGCGATTCTCCTTTTTATATTAATAAAATACTGAGGTTATAATAAATTTAATAAAAAAAAATTATTTATAAAAATTTTGGTACTTCTGTCGATTTGATAGTGGAGCTGAATGAATGTAACCAAATGTGGTGAATTTGAGCGAAAATAAAAAAACTAATAATACCTAAACCAAATGGAGTAAGGTTGAGCTGTCTTTGATTTTACACTTCACCTAACTCATATTCCCTCCTAACTTTAGATAAGCTAACGAAAATGATTTTCTTATTGCGTTTGAGAGGGTCTAACTCTTTATATAAAAACACATGTTTTTCTTGTGTCTTAGCAAGCGCTATTTTTGACAAAATAAACAAATAAAATTAACGTAAAATACTATTATACACGAGTCAGATACTTTTCTTAATTGAACACCTCTCGTTTGTTTTTTGAAAGTTTTTTTAGATTTAGTATCACTTTTAATCTTTACATTTATAGCAATTATTCAATATTTTTCTTTAATTAATTTTTAATTTAATGTATTTTGCATTTTTTAAAAATCAATATGATTTCTGTTGGCGCTACCAACTTCCATCGTCTGACTTCCACGCGTTTCAGTAGAATTAGAAGAGGAGAATAAATGTTGTTTTTAGAAGTAGGGTTTAACTTCTATATAATTGTAATCCTTCGTTTTCTTAAATGAAAGAAATCATATTAAATATTGTTTTTTAAAAGAACATAGAAATTAGATTGAATCAAATAAATTAAAAATACATTAAATAATTATTATAGATACAGAGACCAAAAGTATTAAACCTTTTTTATATTATAATGTTAAATTTCAAAAAGTTCATTTTAACATAAATTGAAGGGTCCATAAATTTTAAGAAAAAGAAACCACACGTACAAAGATACTTTCTTTCTACACCATCCTAATTTCTCCCTGCACTTACCATTTTCTTTTCCTTACAAAACTATCCTTTGGTAAATTTTTTTTACTTCTTTTATTTTTACCTTAACTTTTAACTTTTTTTTAAAACCCTAATTCCTTCTTTCCCTTTCTACTTCAGCCTTCAGCCGCACTTCAACCCACTCCCACAAATTTTCTTCCTCTTTTTCTCTCTTCCTTTTTTCCTTTCTTCCTCTCTTCTTTTATTTTGAATCTTCCTCTCTTCTATCATTTGCCTTCCATTCACTAGTTTTCATATGTATGCTTGGTTCGTTTGCTCTCTCCACACTTCAAATCGTTAGTGTTTATATTTGATTTTGTTAATGTTAATTTCATTATAAAATACATGAGATGGAATAAATTAAAGTTTTGCACTTATCTAATTCTGTCATATCGCATAAGAACATGATGAATGTAATGTGTCAATATTGAAGCGTCTATTGGACCTCTAGGAAATCCATATTCAGAAACATCCTGATGCTCCTCCTGTTATTCAATATCATGCTTTTCAATTGCATCCTCCTCAACGTGAACATTAAGCTAAGAGGAACTCTCTCGTGATATGAAGATGCACCTCGAGTACGAGCTATATCTATTTTTTTTATTAACAACATTACAAAAAAAATAATCAATTCAAATAATTATAGAATTCAAAATAAATAAAATTAATTAAAATATAATAATTTAAATAAAATAAAAATCATAAACTATAAAACAAAAAGAACATAAAATAATTAAAAACAACATAACTTACTCAAAATTAAAATATTTAATTCATTAAAAAAATATATATCTATAAAATAATTAAATATTATTAACCATAATAATAATTAACAAAAAATTTAAAATTTATAAAAAAGAACATTTATAATGTCACAAATATAAACACAAAACAAGACGCTATGTAGGCTGAATCAATTTATATATGTTGGGAGGTTCGATATACACATTTTCACACTGGTAAGATATTTGTCTGTTTTAAGTCATCACGGATTATGTGTATGTAAACTCATGTTCAACTCTTCTTTAAGAACCCCTATTGTGGAAGTCTTTTTTAATCCTCGAGTACACCATGGTCAACTCTTCTTTTTTAATCTCTTGCTCTTCACATCTCATGATTCATCTGGCGATCTGCCTGACTCACCTTATTACGGAGGGACATACTCGTCTGAGCCCGGTCACCAGACTCGAACCATGGGCTCTGATACCACTATTGGGAGGTTCGATATACACACATCTCCACACTGGTAAGATATTGTTTGCTTTGGACCAAGTTCTCACTAATTTGCTTTTAGTACCACTCTAAAAGGTCTCTTACTAATGAAGGTATTTATGTATATATAAAGACATGTCCAACTCTTACACTATCCAATTGAAAATAAATATGGCAGAGACCAACCTTTGGGAAGCACCGAGAATAGGCATTGACAAAGGGAACAACACGAAAATGTGGTGTGTCGCTAGATCCAACACGAACCTCTACTGCCTGAGAAGACGAAGCTGTGGCGGTGTGGTGTCTGTGTACGCTTGGACTGTGCTTGGAAGTAATGGAAGAAGACGAACTTGCGGTGTGGCTGGAGTGTGCTGCCTGCAACCAAGGAGAGGGAGGAACTAATAAAAAGAGCAAGAGAGAAAGTGAGATGCGAGAGAAAATGAAGAAAAATAACTCGTGAATAATAACTGACACTCTAAAGAATTTTTAACCATTTAATTTTTTAAATATTAATATTGTTTTATAAGTACGAGTAATTTTGACATTATAAAAATATTTGAAAATCCAGAATGAAAAGCTTGGAGGTGCAAGGTGAAACACCCTTTTTTCTTTTTTTGAGCCCATACCTTTTGTTTGGAGAGCATGCTCGATTTTGACCCCGAACATTATGTTTTATCAGTTGAATATTATTTCTAAACAAGGATTTTAGTGATATTAGTTAATAAAAAAAGCACAATAAAACTAACTTTGTATTAATAAAATTCATTTTCTCATAGTTTGTATTCATTATCTTTATCTGGATTTGTTAGAAAAGTAAACATAGTTGCAAAAATATTAAACACGGTAATAAAATTAATATTACCCAATAGTTTTAATTATTCATTTTATATCATTTATTTGTTTTTGTGAAATTAATTCCTAAAATATTACCACATAATTCAAACTAGAAAATTCATTTTATTTAATTTAGATATCTATTATTCATTGTTATTAATGTAAATAAACTAGTTAATTGTTAAATTCTCATCATGGTGAATTACATTAATTTTACATAATTAAAAATAAAGAAAAAAAAACGATTGATATGGTCAAGACACAGGTAGGTCACTACCACTCATTTAACTTATATAAATTGCCATTATTTATGCCAATATTGGTTAAGATAATAAGTTGATTTCAAAAGTGTTTTATTTCATTTATTCCTTTATATATTTTTATTTATGTATTTACTTATAAAAATTTAAATATGAAAATAAGAATAATAAATCGTTGAACATTATTTTTGTTGCTACAAATACTTTTATTTCATTTGAGTTTAAAGCTTTTCAATCTTTATTCTCAATTGTGGTGGTATGTGATAGTGTTGTATGATGAAGGGGAGAGCAAATTCAAAATTTATTAACTCAAATCATAGAGTGTATACGGTATTTATATAATCCATCCAATGAAGTTGAAAAATAGACCGTGTTCCAACAAATTCATAATCATTTTGAAAATTAATGAGACAGTAAATACTCCTAAAAATTTAGAGAAAAAAAGTCTCACATTACTTACATTCAATTAATTATTTTAGGAAGAAAATATATTAATGGCATGTTTTTAATTAGGGTAATAATCATTATCAACTTTTTAAACTCAACTATGTAGTAATAGCTTCTTGATGTTAAATTTAATTAAAAAAATTAGTAACCCTTGCTTACTCTCTTTTTCATCCTCTCTTTTTCTTTTTCTTCTCTCTCTTTTCTCTAATTTTCTTTCTCAAATCTTATATCTATTTGAATCTGATCATAGCTTAGGAAGCTGGAAACATTCCTACCCAATGATATTTTCAAACAAAGTATATTTTATTTATTCTAAAGATTTTGTTTTTTTTATCAATGTTGGTGGAGTTAATTAATTAAAAAAAAGAAGTAGTCATTCCAATTTAAAATTTTATTATGTTTGGACATCTTACTCTAAGTTACTAGATTTGAGATATTGTTAGATTGTGAAAGTTATTTTTGAGAAAAAATGATTATAGGTAAAGAAAGCCCATATGGCAGATTCTTCCTCCATATTTCTTTCAGCACACCATTAAAAAAAATAGTTTTTCCCTTTCAAATTATGTAATTTAAAAATTAAAATTGAATTCAAAATTATATAATTGAAAATTTATGTTTTTTCTGAAAAAAGGTATTTATTTAGATTCCATAATCTAAAAACTAAAAGTGATTTCAAGACAACTATTTAAAAGTTAATTATTATTTGAATTACATAATTCATATGTCAAAAATGATTTATAATATTGTTAGAATTCTACTTATATATTATATAAATATAAATAAGTATAAACCTCATCTTGATTTTATAAAATTAAATTAAATTAAATTTAAAATTTTATGAAATTAAATTAAATTTAAAATTTACATTTTTAACATAATATTAAAATAAGTTGATTTTGTAAAATTTATTTTAGACCTAAAATTCATTCTTAACAAAAAAAAAATCTGAAAGTCAATTTTGTCATCCAAATTATAAAATCCAGAAAATGGAAAAAAAAATTATATGGATTACAAGAAGAAGCATATGGAACTGCAATCCATTCAATAACCAGGAATCTGTAACATAAGAATATTGCAGAACCACCAGAGGCGATGTAACTGAAAGTATGTTTGCTGTACTTACACAAAAAGCATGATTAATGGGATGAATGCATACCCTTCAATATACTAACTTCCTTTTAAGTCTTTGTCCTCTACTTATAAGCCCTTGTTCAAGCACACTCATAAAGCTCAAGCATGGTTTTTGAACAAGGTTAAAGTTTCAAATGCCGGTAAGCGTTTTAGAACAAGAATGTACAAAACTGACTACATTAAGTATAATAATGTCTAGAAAGATCTAAACAAGGACAACATATATTTTGTAAAAGAACAAAAATGGTTGACTGTGGTAACTTGGGAAGCTATTTCATGCTTCTTTCAAGGGTTGGCAAACGTGATAGCTCTTGATTGTTGGCTGTTGGGTGATGCTCAGCTTCTTCTGCTTCATGCTCATCATGGTCCACTCTTACAATCAAGTTTGCTGTTGGTGAAACGGGAGACAGCTCAATGTCAGAATGGTCGTCATCATAGGGTGACATGGTGCGAGTTGAGTGACCAGTGGTTTTGAAACGGTGAAGTTTGGGGCCGGAAGAGTGTACTGTTGAATCAGTGGTGCTTCCATCCATGGCTCGCACCTTGGAGTTTCCAAGTTTCACTCCCTGCTTCTTTTTCACTGCCATGTGCCATTTCTTTAATGCTTTTGATGTTTGTTCATCAAATATTGATTTTTTCATTCTTGAGCCCATCTGTTTGTGTTTACCATGATCATAGTCCATTAATAAATAATGCTAAATGCTCTGATTGCAGTAAAGTTCGTGACCACAAAAAAACTTTAATTAAGTACAATGACCAAATACCAAAAAACCAGGAAATAAAACAACTTATTACCTGAGTAACAAGAGCATATAATGGAAGGGTGATATAGCTGCAGAGGCATAGTGCCGCAAGCCTTCAAACAAGAGAATTCATCAGATTGGTAGGGCAATATCATGGTTTAATATAGAAGGGAATTGTAAATTCAAGACTTACCCTAATGCTACTTTCACTATTGCAAGCTTGTAGTCAGCGTGGAAACAATTTTTCAGCCCAAAAGAATACTGCAATACAAGAAATCATTCATATATCAGTCATCCGTTTACCAAGATCTACTGGCTATAAAGGGATATTGTTTAAGATCAGTAGGGTGTGAGGGATCAGTACCCATATCCACAAGAAATAGGTTATTTGGAAAGCATTCTGCAAGAAAAAAAAATTGAGTTAGATACAAATATTAACGAGTTCAAAATTCAAAACTCCAACACTAGTACTAGGTTCAACTAGGATATTTAAATCTATCTGCTCAATAGCAAACCCTCAACAAATCTTTAAATAATGTTAAAGGAGCTAATGGCAGGTAAAGTTTTATTTGCTTTTATGTCTTATCTTTTCAAATAGAATTTTTTTTTAGTATTTATGGCATTAGCTATGTTCATTTGCCGCCTGGTAAAGCTGCATTTGCAAGTCTAAACTTGAACTTTCGTGTTCCATCTGCTAAACGTTTGGTCAGGGTTCTGCTAAGAGGAAACTAATTGAATACCTGAAACAAAGCAAAATGGATAAGATGAAGAACTAACTGAGGCCGACCAAACCAAAAATATCTGTCTGAGCCTTGAACAAGTGGAATCCCTTGGACAACTGCATGTCTTTCTGTTATTTCAATAGCCATCTTTGCCAGAGCGACTTGCAGTTTTGTTCCGACAGCCAAAATTATCTGAAACCAATCAAATGGTTTGTAATTGTAAGTCTTAATCAGTTTGAATGAAAATTATATTAGAAACAGAATACTTACCACAACAGGAATTAAGGATGCCCAGAACATAGCATGCCATCCTGCAAATTTTTACAGGGTTAACCAACTGTTATCCTTCAACTGACTAATTGAGAATTCCATAGAACTCCACTAAGAAAATAGTTGCTCACCATTAACATTTAGTAGCAGGAATACAACAAATGAAGCCCAGAGGATCGGACTGTGAACAGCATAGTGAGCAAGTACGTCAAACAAGTTACCAAAGGAAATATCATATATACAATATAATGCACTGTTTAGAAGACTTACCTGACTCCAACAACAACCTTGAAGTCATCCTCCAAAGATCTTTTGATATACTTTTGGAAGTTAAATTTACTTCCAGGAGCCAGGTGTACCTACACATAATGCACTGTCAAAAGAGAAAGGCAAATTCAATTTTAAAAGAACATGTATTGTAGAGTAGGTCTTACAGTGATAAATCCATTGCGCAAAGCCAAGTAGTCAGCTTTGCCTACAGACCTATAAAATTGCCTACAAAAGCATCCCTGAAATTGGCAACATGGAAAACATTTTACAAAAATTTAAAGAGAATCATAAATTTAATTCAAGTTATAAACAAACAGACTTTTTATAACTAATGATGCAAGAAATTTGAAGTAGTGAATTCATAAGTTGTTCTACTTCACTTTCTGATTCTTCTGAGCTGTACCTAAACCAATGCTATTAAAGTCCACTGTTCATTTCTTTTCAAAAATTTACAAGTGTACGATGATTCAAACTAAAGCTATGGTACTTGCACCCATAACTGGTTGATTAAGTCAAGCTCTCAACCTCAAGCAAACAAATAGTGAAAACATAGAAGATTAGTAAAATAAATCTTACTATATAGAAGAAGATTGAATATCTTGTCCAAAAAGAAGCATGAGCTCTCACAAATGATGTTTCATGTGTAAGGCGGAACCTTGAGGGATCTGCAGGCATAGTAAATTCTCAATATTGGCATGAGATTGCAAGTAGCAGCATTTCAAAGTAAATGGTACACTTATCAGTAAATTAAGAAATTCTACACTCGAAGAAGAAAAACAGTTAAATATATCATTGGATATCATACCATTGGCAAACTCATATCCATGAGATGAAGTCTCCTCTTCCCATGCTTTCCATCCTCGAATCTGCACAAAAGAAAAAGAAAATTCAGTCAACAACTCTTCATCATCGATGGACACAAGAAGGACATGCATTACACTGCTTAAGAATTTTTTTTGACAGAAAAACTCACAAATCTAATCATAGTGAGACTTTGGGTGCAAATAACTGGTCAAAATTCTCAATCTTTGACCATCTTATAAGTGACCCATCTCAAAACTTAAACTGTCATATTTCGGATTAATCACCCAAGCCAAGAGTTCAATTTCATTTCTATCTTGAAGATGAAGTTGACGTACCTTATTTTGGTCATGGCTTATTATTATTATTATTATATGTGTATGTATGTATATGTATTCTGCAGTAGCTTTCAACCTACCTACAACTACCTCTAGTATGCTTTAATTAAATCTTAATTATGCAGAACAAAATTCAAGCCATTATTATTATATCTTACATTTAAACTTTAAACTAAATTTACTTAATTTTTTTTCCTTTTTCTTAGAAGAAAATTAAAAAATTTGTAAACCAGTAAATACAAGAAATTTCAACTACTAAATCTTTTAGGCATCATGGTTCCAGAGCATGGAGGAAGACGTAGGATTCTTATTACCAAATTGGTATCCTTAAAATTCACAGATATGGAAAAATATCCGAAGTATTCAATCAATAAAGCTATAGAAAGAAGAAAGAACAAAGAAAGAAAAAAAATACATCCAAACCTTTAGTCTCCCAAGAAGCATTGTTACAGCACTGTAAAACACATGAAGGACTGCTAAGAAAAATATGAGGATGTGCAACTGGTGCAATCCATTGACAGATATAAGTGGTTGTTGTCCCTGTAACCAACAACAATTAGATAGGAAACCACTGATATGAATAAACAAAAAATAGAAAATAAGGTCAGACATGAATGCACAAAAGTAGTTTTCAATATTGTGGGGACTGCTGACGGAAGTGAACAAGTGGGAAACCTAACAGAGAATTGGAGTGTAGTTGATGATCTTTGTTCTATGTTTCTATGAATTTTAAACCTAACATGGACGGAATTCACACTACAAAACTCATAATTTGGTGGTTCCAAAACGAGGTAAAATTTCACTTTTTATCAATGTAAATGCAACCAAATGCACATATTCACATCAGTAACATCTATAATCAATCAACATAAAACATCTTATTTTTCTAAGCCAAGCATACTTTTAATGGCATTTTGAATGAGAGAAGCAATTGTTTTCAATAGGGTTTAGAACAGTCCATGACATGACATGACTACATAGATATTATTTGTTTCTACAAACATAATTCTGCAAAATATCATAAAAAATAGTGTTAACTGTATTATCGTATTGAAATACTTTTAAGTTAACTAAGATAAAATCACCAAGTCCTTTTCAGAAATGAACATAGACTAAGGTTTCATTCAATTAAATAAAAGCTTAGCGAGGAAACATAATTACCTTCTTGCATTGGTAATGGGTAGCGTCACCTGACAAATATCGGCGTTCATAAGAAAGAAGCTTCCTATGGTGTTCCTCTTCACTACTTGATTCTTTTTCGGTATCAGCAAGCGGACATGGCAACAATTTGTCTGCAATATCAGTAGGAATACATACTCTAACGATGTAACTCTGCCCGAAAGTAAGAAGCAGTGAAAGGAAACCAAGAATCATCAACTCTGCAAAAATAAAACCAACAATATAAAAACAGGCAAAGAAGTAGTAGCTATTACTATTATTATTATTATTATTATTATAACAATCATTCATATAAATTACAATAAAAGAAAATTAAGTCAAGAAAAAGAGTCAAACTTCTTTGGCTCCACGATTTAATCATTAATTCATGACAACTAATCGCTCTGATGAAAATTCTTACCAGCTTTGACCTTTTCCAAAGCCTCAAGCAACGCCTTCTTGTGCTTTTCATGTAGCCACTGGGAAAAAAACATCAGGTTAGCAAAGAGGAAAATCCCAATAAGCACCGATTATGATCATGGCATCACAACAATCGTTCAACTTCGAAGATTTCAAACATTAAGACATAATTTCAGAAACAAATAAAAAAACGAAAGCAGGATTTTCCTCGGAAGAGAAAAATGAAACTGTAAAGGCAGAACAGACAATGCACAAAAAAAATCACAGAACCCCGCAAATTCAGGGATCAAACGCAAATACCAAAGCCTCAACAATAGGGACAAAAAAACTTAAAAAAAAAAAGGAATAGAAAAAAAAAATAACAACTCCATTGAAACCCAATTAAAGTAAATTGAACTGAAACAGAGTATGGAAGGGACAGTTAACTTGATTGTCAATCGCATGCAGGAGGGAACAGTGATAATAATTAAATTTACAAGACCGAAAAAAAGAGAAGAGAAGAAACATTTGAAAATGGTGACACACCGTTCCCACTTTGTGAAGGCTTTTCTCCAGAGTTAAGGATATCAAGATGAAAACAGTGCAGACACAGGCAACCGCCCATGTTGGTGTCTGATCAAGGTCTTTGGAACCGATACTACTTTCACTTGAAGCCACAGCCACATAACCGCACCACAGCCACGAAACCAGACAAAGAGACAGTATTTTGTATTTTGAGACAGACATTAGCACTATGCACAAACAAACCACCCAAGATTTTCAAAAGATAAACCACTGCAGCATGAGATAGAAAAAGGGAAAATGGGTTCCCAGAAACAGATTGCAAAACCACTGTTGTTGTTTGGGTACTTCTGAAGTAGACAAAGATAATAACTTTACGACTTTTCGTGATCTGGGTTGGTTTTGAAAAAGGAAACCAAGTCTTCAAACTTAGAGGGCGTGCATTTATTGAAGAGGCGATGTCCAGAGAAGTGAGAGAAAAAAAAAGTTGTGGCTTCTGGTGGTGTTGCAGGAGCAGGCACACCTATCGTATTTGAATTGATTTTCAATATAGTTTCAGAGGTAGGAGAAGAATTTTTTTTATAGTGTTATTTGTTAAAAAAAAAAGAAAAAAGAAATATATATATATATATATATATATATATATATATATATATATATATATATTTCTCTGTTATGTCTGTATTAGACTGAGAATCAAAATTAAATAATTTAATGTGAGAAAATAAACAATAAAACCAAAACAAAAATATAAACTCGCATCTAAAACAGTTAGCGTAAGAATGTTCTTCAAAAATGAAAACCATAACAGTTGTCACTTGAGTGATTATACTGGATTTTCCTTTTTCTTTTTCTTTCTCTTTTCCTTTTTCATACCACTCTCTTTTTGCTATTTATCAACATGATTTGCGGAGAATATAAATTAAATCAATGTTAAGTCTTTATTAAAATCATGAATGAATTTTAAGTACAAAGAGTTAGACACTTTGTGCTTTATATACTAAATTTAAGTTTAAATAATTTAAACACGGTTAAATATCTTTGAAACAAATAATTCTTAGTTAAATTTTCTTATCTCAGACATATCAATTTTTAAGACAAAAATGTTGAGTTTCTGCGTATTAAAATAAATAATAATAAATGGCATGAGTTATTTTATAAAAAAAAAAATAAAAAAGAGACTTATAAACTACATTGAACTGTTTATTTTATTAATATATATATATATATATATATATATATATATATATATATATATATATATATATATATATATATATATATATATATATATATCAAACTTATGGATCTTAATCTCAATTGTAAGTTAAACTGATAATTTCGTGCCTTCTAAACTATATTTATATTGAGAATTAATTTTTTTAAAACAGAAATGATGCTGAGTACGTTAGCTACCCCCACAAACACGGTTTCACTTTTAACATATAAGTTTTAATTTTAGTTTATATTATATTTTACTTAAATAGAAGTTAATCAATTAAGCTATTTTTGGTTAAAATTAAAAAAAAAATAGTAAATACCCATCTATAATTTCAGCTCACCGTATGAAAATGATTTCTTGGAAATCATAAGATACAAAAGTTTTTTAAAAAAAGTACCAATGATATTTTCAAAATGGTAAACAAAAACAAACTGTAATTATCATAAGTCAAATACTCCAAAGTTTTTCCTTTATCAAACTTCTCTATTGTTTCCGTTCCTACACCTAGAAGACTATTTTTAGGTAAGAATTTTTATTCTTGCATTCGATTATATATTGTCGTGTATAAAAAGTTGAGGAATGCTATAGTATATTCCGTAGCACATATTTTCTATTGATTTAAATTTACTAAAAACATTAAAAATAGAAAAGATTATCATTAAACGATAAGTGAATCTTAAAATCCTTTAGTTTTCAATAACAAAACCATGTTACTGATACCTCTCAAATAAATATATTATTTTATAATTAAAAAGAATATAGGGGTGGTGCTCAAGATTTGTGAACATCGAATAAGATAAAAGAATGGGTGTTGTTTTAAATTGACAAATACGTATACAAATAAATAAAAGAAAAAAGCGAATTTGTAGAATATTTTGTAGCAATAATTTTGGTGGTTGTTGGGTAAACAATAAACATTTAATATATATTTAATAAATCCTTGACTGTATTTCTTGGTGTTGCGTGGGAGGTAGTTTAATCCGCGTTTCATACTTGCTCTGTCTGATTCGGCGTGCATCAGAAACTATATATTAATATCATTTTCAAAACTTGGTCTTTTGTTTTATGTTATCTATTAAGTAATCTCATTAGTAAAGATTGACCATTTTTAACCCTAATTTTGGGTTACCTTGCCTTTCAATTCAATTTCCGCAACTCCACTCGCCTCTGATTGCTACCATCACAATCAAACTTGGAATGAGTGAACTCGTTTTGGTGAATGTCTTCAACTACTTCCATTCGTCTCGTACTGTATATGCAATTAGTCATATATCTTCAACAATGTGGAACTTGGTTCCCTTTATAATACTCAAATTACAAAATTTTCTAACTTATTGTAAAAGAAAAAAAAAAGAACAAGATCATAGGTTTCATACAATTTCATACAAGATGTAATGGATTAATATTAGTATAGAAAACTATATAAACCAAAAACGTGTGTCATGTACCAATAAGTGCAAATATATGTGAAAGATATAAAAATCATTAAAAACTTTGTTAAAGTTAACATTTTTTATACCACAAAATTTAACTACAAATTTTATCATCACAATGATGTATTTAGCACTTTGACATATCATACAAAGAGACAAATTTGATTAAATCAATGTTATGTTAGCTTGAACAGATAACTTGTTTTTACTCATGAGATCTTCAATAAGAGAGGTTATGTAAGACCCATGAAAAATATTTAAATTTAATAAATAGTTGTTTTTTTTATTTTTATAAAGTTAATAAAAGTATGGTAAAAAAAAAAATTATTAAAATTTATGATAGGTAACAATAATAATAATTTCAAAGGAAGGAGTTTAAAAATTTGAGAATTTATTTTAAAAGTTAAAAAAAAAAATGAATAGTGAATAGTAAATAGTAAATAGTAAATAGTAAATAGTGAATAGTGAATAGTTAAAAAAAAATATTAAAATAAATTGTGGAAGAAAACCCTCCACGTAGAATGAATGATTCAGAGATAAGAATGGTGAATAAAAAATAATTTTTGAATAGTAAAAATGAATAGTAAAAGTGAATAGTAAAAATGAATAGTAAAAATGAATAGTAAAATTTTTTGGCTATAAATAGCCAAGAGGGGGAGGCTGAAGAATTGCACCAAAATTCTAGAGAAATTGTGAGATAAGAGAGGTTAAGGAAATTCTAGTTGAAGAGGGGAAATTCTGGAAGTTTTCGGAGAACGATTTGAGAAGAGGAAACTAAGTCTGGAATAGAGGTAAGGGGAGTTACATTTTGTTTGGTATTATTTTGAGTCTTGTATATGTTGCTTTTGGTTGATCTTAAATCTTGAGTGTGAAGTATTTTGTTTCTGTATGATTTTGAATTTTTGATGAGAACATGCTTCTGTGTTTAGATCCAAGTGTGATAGTTGTAAAATGTGATGTTGATTATGTTATGCACATGTATGCTATTAATTGTTTATGGATGGATTAGAAGTTGTCTAACCGGCTCTGCCAGATTCAACTTCTTGTTTCCCCATACTTTATATTGTTTTCTTTTTTTGTTTTTATTTTTGGAAGGATTAGAAGTTGTCTAACCGGCTTTGCCAGATTCAACTTCTTATTTCCCCAAACCTGTTATTATTCTTATTATTTAATTACGTTGTATTCTTGGAAGGATGAGAAGTTGTCTAACCGGCTCTGCCAGATTCAACTTCTTGTTTCCCCATACTTTATATTGTTTTCCTTATTCGTTTTTATTTTTGGAAGGATTAGAAGTTGTCTAACCGGCTCTGCCAGATTCAACTTCTTATTTTCCCAAACCTGTCATTATTCTTATTATTTAATTACGTTGTATTCCTGGAAGGATGAGAAGTTGTCTAACCGGCTCTGCCAGATTCAACTTCTTGTTTCCCCAAGAATTTTTATTAAGTTTATTTTAATGATTGTCAAACATTTGATTCTTCTCCGTTGACCATTTATAGTAACATTTTATTATTGTTAATTTGTTTGTAATATATTTATCTTGTATGGTTTCTGTGTTGAATGTATTTTATGATGTTGACATGAAATTATGAATATGAACATGATATGAGTTTTATGAGGAGATTTTGTAATAATATGACATGAGTTGAGGAAAATGAGCATGATATGAGTCTCATGGAGAGATTCTATATTGGTATGGTATTAGTGTATATGTTGATGTTGAGGGTCCTGTTGTTGGTGGTTATCCTAAAACTCTAATAATCTTCCAGTATCAATTAGAGAAGGATGTGTTATGTGGTGAGAGTAGTAGGAGGTCCTAGTCTATGTTTATAGACATTAATGGATTAACCTTGTGGGTGATATGATATATTATATTTGGCCAAAAGTTTTGTTGTTGAAATCACCACAAGTGCATGACCACCCGAGACTTCCATCAACATTATATCCGGATAATAGAGTCTAGTATGATATTTGCATGAATTTACGGTGAATGTATTACGTATAATAATAGTGTAATGCTTTTCTTTGAATGTTGCATGGTAGCTCACCCTTACTTGTTTGTTTGTGCCGGAAAAATCTTATTTTTGCGATGATCGTATAATGTTTTTGTTATACGGGAGCAGATGAGGGAACGACGTCTGAACCAATTCAAGTGAAGGAGGAAGCAGCAGAAAAATGAAGAATATTTTAAGAAGAAGAAAAATAAAATAAAATAAAATTAAGAGTGTTTTATTTATGTGTGAAAATATAATGTATTTCTAGTGTGAACTATGTTACTCCTAAATGGAGGATTGTAATATTACGATGTTTTCTTTATTAATGAAATAAATTTGGGTGTGAGATGTTTTATATTTTGGGGTGTTACATTTAGTGGTATCAGAGCGGTTCGTCCTTAAGACGACCTAAGAGTTGTGGATTAATCCTAAAAACTCATATTATAACTCATAATAACAATAATTCTCTGTGTGAACAGAGAGAAATGGCCCGTAGACAACCCAACCGTGAAACCCCTGAGGTACCCAGCCTTGCAAGGGCTTTAGAATCTATCGCATCCGCTCTTCAACAACAGGGAGCTGCTTTAATGCAACAGCACGAAACAGCTCTACAACAGTTAGAAGTGGCCAGACTAAATTCTGAAGCAAGCCAAAGAGAACATGTGGAAGCCTTAAGACAGTTAGCCGAGAATGGCACCCATGTGGAAGCTCAACCTCAGAGAGTTCAGGAATGGACCTTAGAAAATTTTCTGCAACATCGTCCAGCTATTTTTAATGGGAAAACAAGTCCGGATGAGGCTGATCTCTGGATAAGGAACATGGAAAAGATTTTTGAAGCGAAAAGGTGTCCACCCGAAACTAGGTTGGCATATTCTGAGTATCAGCTATCTGGGGAAGCAGTACACTGGTGGAACAACACAAAGCTAGTATTAGAGGAAAGCGGTGAGATTATCACTTGGGAAATTTTTAAGAGTAAATTTTATGCTGAGTACTTTCCGGACAGTGTGAGACATTTGAAAGAGGTGGAGTTCTTGCAGCTGGTGCAAGGCAACAAATCTGTAGCTGAATATGCAGACAGGTTCAAACACTTGGTTCGTTTCTACACCCAACCGTCAAATGAAGAATGGAGGTGCAGGAAATTCAAAAATGGATTGAGAGCAAACATTCAACTAGCTGTGAATCCTTTAGCTATTAAGGAGTTTGCTGCTTTAGTGGAACATGCCAAATCTGTGGAAAGGTTAATAAGTGAGATTGAAGTTCAGAAGCCACCAAGGATAGGAGGACCATCTGGGTCACGAGTTGGACAGAATATAAGGAACCGACCTTATGAAAGACCGCAACCTCAAAGGAATCCTCATCAACAGCAACCCCAACATAAATTAATTCGATGTTACGTTTGCGGAGGACCTCATCTGAAGAGCGTTTGTCCGCAACTTCTTTCACACAACAAATGTTTCCTTTGCGGAGCAGAAGGACATTTTGCTAGAAACTGTCCCTCTAAAAGAGAAGCAACTCAACCTCAACAACCGATTCAACAAAGAAGGACTGAAAATAGGCCCCAAGCAACTGGAAGGGTCTATGCTTTGACTACAGCAGAAGCTGCAAAATCAGGTAATCTCATCATTGGACGTTGTATGATAGCTGGTAGAGAGTTGAATGTTCTATTTGATTCTGGAGCGACACACTCCTTTTTGTCTGAAACTCTTATTCAAGAGTTGAACCTACCTGTGAGAGAGTTACAATATGATCTCATGGTATCTACACCAGCCTCTAAACTGATAAAAACATCGAGGATGTGTCCTCAATGTCCGATAGTTATAGAAGGACGTAGGTTCAAAGTACATCTTATATCTTTACCCTTACAAGGTTTAGATGTAATCTTAGGAATGGATTGGTTATCTGCCAATCGTATCCTTATTGATTGTAGCAAAAAGGAGTTGATTTTTCCTAATCCCGAAGAAGTGGAATTGCTGTCAGTACAACAAGTGTTAAAGGAAGTCAAAGAAGGATCTTCGTGTTTCGTTATCTTGACTCATGTGGAAGTTGAGAAAAATGAACAAAATCTCGATGTTCCTATAGTTAATGAGTTTAGTGATGTGTTCCCAGAAGAAGTACCAGGATTGCCTCCTCAACGAGTAATAGAATTCTCCATTGATTTAATACCCGGAGCTGGACCAGTATCAGTAGCCCCATATCGAATGGCTCCGGCGGAGTTAATTGAATTGAAGAAGCAAATTGAAGAATTGTTGGAGAAGCAATTTATTCGACCAAGTGTGTCACCTTGGGGAGCACCTGTACTGTTGGTAAAGAAGAAGGATGGAAGCTCTAGATTGTGTATCGACTACAGACAGTTGAACAAGCTAACCATCAAAAACAAATATCCTCTACCTAGGATTGATGATCTGCTGGACCAGTTGCATGGAGCTCAGGTGTTTTCAAAGATAGATCTCAGGTCTGGATATCATCAAATTTTGGTGAAGCCAGAAGATGTACAGAAGACCGCTTTTAGATCCAGATACGGACACTACGAGTATGTAGTTATGCCATTCGGTGTAACTAATGCTCCAGCTCTATTCATGGATTTCATGAATAGAATCTTTCAACCATTCCTAGATAAGTTTGTCGTAGTCTTTATAGATGACATACTTATCTATTCTAAGACTCAAGAAGAACATGTTGAACACTTAAGGACCGTCCTTGGGATCTTGAGGGAGAAGAAATTGTATGCAAAGATGTCAAAATGCGAGTTTTGGATGCAAGAAGTGAAATTCTTAGGACATGTTATATCATCTCAAGGCATAGCGGTGGATCCAACAAAAGTTGAAGCAGTGTTGCTGTGGGAAAGACCAAAGACTATAACAGAAATAAGGAGTTTTGTGGGATTAGCTGGCTACTATAGAAGGTTTATAGAGAATTTCTCTAGAATAGTAGCGCCTTTAACACAACTAACTCGTAAAGATCAACCTTTTGTCTGGACGGATAAGTGTGAGAAGAGTTTTTTGGAGCTGAAGCAGAAGCTGACTAGTGCACCGGTTTTGGTAATCCCTGAACCAAGTAAAAAGTTTGAAGTTTATTGTGATGCTTCTCATCATGGATTAGGTTGTGTGCTCATGCAAGAAAGAAAAGTGGTGGCATACGCTTCAAGACAATTAAAGACTCATGAGAAGAACTACCCTACTCATGATTTGGAATTGGCAGCGGTGGTATTTTCCTTGAAGATTTGGCGGCACTATCTCTATGGAGCTCAATTTCAAGTATTCAGCGATCACAAAAGCTTGAAGTACTTATTCGACCAAAAGGAGCTGAATATGAGGCAAAGACGGTGGATGGAGTTCTTAAAGGATTATGATTTTGAACTCCTATATCATCCAGGAAAAGCAAACGTGGTAGCAGATGCTTTGAGTAGAAAGGCAATTCATGTTTCTCATTTGATGATCAAAGAACAAGAGTTGGTGGAGAAGTTCAGAGACCTGAAGTTACAGATGGAGTTTGGAGAAGATTTCATTAGATGTAGTAGTCTAACTATATCTAGTGATTTTCTTATTTTAATTAAAGAGAAGCAATTGTCAGATCTTGACTTGAAAAAGATAACAAAAATGATCGGTACAGAAAAGGCTAAAGAATTTAGGCTAGGATCTGATGATGTATTAAGATTCAGAAGTAGAATATGTGTACCAGACAATGCAGATATAAAAAGACTAATTCTTGAAGAAGGACACAAAAGTCGTTTTAGCATACATCCCGGTATGACTAAAATGTATCAAGATCTCAAGGAGTCCTTTTGGTGGCCAGGAATGAAGAAGGAAGTAGCACAATTTGTAGCGGCTTGTTTAATTTGTCAGAAGGCAAAAGTGGAACATCAGAGACCTGGAGGATTGCTACAACAATTAGACATACCAGAATGGAAATGGGATAGCATTGCTATGGATTTCGTCACCCATTTACCACGGACAATAAGAGGTAATGATTCTATCTGGGTTATCATTGACCGATTGACAAAAACTGCTCACTTTTTAGCAATAAATCTGAGAATGTCGATGGCTAAGTTGGCACAACTGTACATAAAAGAGATAGTAAGATTGCACGGCGTCCCTTCAAGCATTGTGTCAGATCGAGACCCAAGATTCACTTCTAGATTCTGGCAAACTCTACAGGAAGCTATGGGCAGCAAGTTACGAATGAGTTCTGCGTATCATCCCCAAACCGATGGACAATCTGAAAGAACCATCCAATCGTTAGAAGACCTACTCAGAACGTGTGTATTGGATCATCTGGGTAGTTGGGATGAAGTACTTCCTCTAGTGGAATTCACCTACAACAATAGCTTTCATGCTAGTATTGGAATGGCACCTTACGAGGCTCTGTATGGAAGACGATGTCGAACTCCTTTATGCTGGTACCAGGACGGTGAAAAGGCTCTGATAGGACCTGAATTACTACAACAGACCACAGACAAAGTAAAGTTGATACGAGAAAGAATGAAGGCTTCGTAGAGCAGACAAAAGTCATATGCTGATCAAAGGAGGAGACCATTGGAGTTTGCAGTCGGAGATCATGTCTTTTTGCGGGTGACTTCAACTACAGGAGTAGGAAGGGCTCTTCGTTCGAAGAAACTTTCTCCTAAGTTCATTGGTCCATATCAAATATTGAGAAGAATTGGGCTTGTCGCTTACGAGATGGCGTTACCTCCTCAGTTAGCCAAACTCCATCCAGTTTTTCACGTTTCTCAACTAAGAAAATATGTACATGATCCTTCTCACATTTTAGAAGTAGAAGATATTCAAATCAGAGAGGATTTATCTGTCGAAGTGCAACCTGTTTGTATAGAAGACACTAAAACCAAAGAGCTTAGAGGGAAAACTATCAACTTAGTGAGAGTAGTTTGGGATAGAAAAACAGGTGACTCTACCTGGGAATTAGAAGATGATGTAAAACATTCTTATCCCCATCTTTTTTTGTGAAGTGTCGAATTTTCGAGGTCGAAAATTTTTGTTGTTGGGGAGAATGTAAGACCCATGAAAAATATTTAAATTTAATAAATAGTTGTTTTTTTTATTTTTATAAAGTTAATAAAAGTATGGTAAAAAAAAAAATTATTAAAATTTATGATAGGTAACAATAATAATAATTTCAAAGGAAGGAGTTTAAAAATTTGAGAATTTATTTTAAAAGTTAAAAAAAAAATGAATAGTGAATAGTAAATAGTAAATAGTAAATAGTAAATAGTGAATAGTGAATAGTTAAAAAAAAATATTAAAATAAATTGTGGAAGAAAACACTCCACGTAGAATGAATGATTCAGAGATAAGAATGGTGAATAAAAAATAATTTTTGAATAGTAAAAATGAATAGTAAAAGTGAATAGTAAAAATGAATAGTAAAAATGAATAGTAAAATTTTTTGGCTATAAATAGCCAAGAGGGGGAGGCTGAAGAATTGCACCAAAATTCTAGAGAAATTGTGAGAGAAGAGAGGTTAAGGAAATTCTAGTTGAAGAGGGGAAATTCTGGAAGTTTCCAGAGAACGATTTGAGAAGAGGAAACTAAGTCTGGAATAGAGGTAAGGGGAGTTACATTTTGTTTGGTATTATTTTGAGTCTTGTATATGTTGCTTTTGGTTGATCTTAAATCTTGAGTGTGAAGTATTTTGTTTCTGTATGATTTTGAATTTTTGATGAGAACATGCTTCTGTGTTTAGATCCAAGTGTGATAGTTGTAAAATGTGATGTTGATTATGTTATGCACATGTATGCTATTAATTGTTTATGGATGGATTAGAAGTTGTCTAACCGGCTCTGCCAGATTCAACTTCTTGTTTCCCCATACTTTATATTGTTTTCTTTTTTTGTTTTTATTTTTGGAAGGATTAGAAGTTGTCTAACCGGCTTTGCCAGATTCAACTTCTTATTTCCCCAAACCTGTTATTATTCTTATTATTTAATTACGTTGTATTCTTGGAAGGATGAGAAGTTGTCTAACCGGCTCTGCCAGATTCAACTTCTTGTTTCCCCATACTTTATATTGTTTTCCTTATTCGTTTTTATTTTTGGAAGGATTAGAAGTTGTCTAACCGGCTCTGCCAGATTCAACTTCTTATTTTCCCAAACCTGTCATTATTCTTATTATTTAATTACGTTGTATTCCTGGAAGGATGAGAAGTTGTCTAACCGGCTCTGCCAGATTCAACTTCTTGTTTCCCCAAGAATTTTTATTAAGTTTATTTTAATGATTGTCAAACATTTGATTCTTCTCCGTTGACCATTTATAGTAACATTTTATTATTGTTAATTTGTTTGTAATATATTTATCTTGTATGATTTCTGTGTTGAATGTATTTTATGATGTTGACATGAAATTATGAATATGAACATGATATGAGTTTTATGAGGAGATTTTGTAATAATATGACATGAGTTGAGGAAAATGAGCATGATATGAGTCTCATGGAGAGATTCTATATTGGTATGGTATTAGTGTATATGTTGATGTTGAGGGTCCTGTTGTTGGTGGTTATCCTAAAACTCTAATAATCTTCCAGTATCAATTAGAGAAGGATGTGTTATGTGGTGAGAGTAGTAGGAGGTCCTAGTCTATGTTTATAGACATTAATGGATTAACCTTGTGGGTGATATGATATATTATATTTGGCCAAAAGTTTTGTTGTTGAAATCACCACAAGTGCATGACCACCCGAGACTTCCATCAACATTATATCCGGATAATAGAGTCTAGTATGATATTTGCATGAATTTACGGTGAATGTATTACGTATAATAATAGTGTAATGCTTTTCTTTGAATGTTGCATGGTAGCTCACCCTTACTTGTTTGTTTGTGCCGGAAAAATCTTATTTTTGCGATGATCGTATAATGTTTTTGTTATACGGGAGCAGATGAGGGAACGACGTCTGAACCAATTCAAGTGAAGGAGGAAGCAGCAGAAAAATGAAGAATATTTTAAGAAGAAGAAAAATAAAATAAAATAAAATTAAGAGTGTTTTATTTATGTGTGAAAATATAATGTATTTCTAGTGTGAACTATGTTACTCCTAAATGGAGGATTGTAATATTACGATGTTTTCTTTATTAATGAAATAAATTTGGGTGTGAGATGTTTTATATTTTGGGGTGTTACATTTAGTGGTATCAGAGCGGTTCGTCCTTAAGACGACCTAAGAGTTGTGGATTAATCCTAAAAACTCATATTATAACTCATAATAACAATAATTCTCTGTGTGAACAGAGAGAAATGGCCCGTAGACAACCCAACCGTGAAACCCCTGAGGTACCCAGCCTTGCAAGGGCTTTAGAATCTATCGCATCCGCTCTTCAACAACAGGGAGCTGCTTTAATGCAACAGCACGAAACAGCTCTACAACAGTTAGAAGTGGCCAGACTAAATTCTGAAGCAAGCCAAAGAGAACATGTGGAAGCCTTAAGACAGTTAGCCGAGAATGGCACCCATGTGGAAGCTCAACCTCAGAGAGTTCAGGAATGGACCTTAGAAAATTTTCTGCAACATCGTCCAGCTATTTTTAATGGGAAAACAAGTCCGGATGAGGCTGATCTCTGGATAAGGAACATGGAAAAGATTTTTGAAGCGAAAAGGTGTCCACCCGAAACTAGGTTGGCATATTCTGAGTATCAGCTATCTGGGGAAGCAGTACACTGGTGGAACAACACAAAGCTAGTATTAGAGGAAAGCGGTGAGATTATCACTTGGGAAATTTTTAAGAGTAAATTTTATGCTGAGTACTTTCCGGACAGTGTGAGACATTTGAAAGAGGTGGAGTTCTTGCAGCTGGTGCAAGGCAACAAATCTGTAGCTGAATATGCAGACAGGTTCAAACACTTGGTTCGTTTCTACACCCAACCGTCAAATGAAGAATGGAGGTGCAGGAAATTCAAAAATGGATTGAGAGCAAACATTCAACTAGCTGTGAATCCTTTAGCTATTAAGGAGTTTGCTGCTTTAGTGGAACATGCCAAATCTGTGGAAAGGTTAATAAGTGAGATTGAAGTTCAGAAGCCACCAAGGATAGGAGGACCATCTGGGTCACGAGTTGGACAGAATATAAGGAACCGACCTTATGAAAGACCGCAACCTCAAAGGAATCCTCATCAACAGCAACCCCAACATAAATTAATTCGATGTTACGTTTGCGGAGGACCTCATCTGAAGAGCGTTTGTCCGCAACTTCTTTCACACAACAAATGTTTCCTTTGCGGAGCAGAAGGACATTTTGCTAGAAACTGTCCCTCTAAAAGAGAAGCAACTCAACCTCAACAACCGATTCAACAAAGAAGGACTGAAAATAGGCCCCAAGCAACTGGAAGGGTCTATGCTTTGACTACAGCAGAAGCTGCAAAATCAGGTAATCTCATCATTGGACGTTGTATGATAGCTGGTAGAGAGTTGAATGTTCTATTTGATTCTGGAGCGACACACTCCTTTTTGTCTGAAACTCTTATTCAAGAGTTGAACCTACCTGTGAGAGAGTTACAATATGATCTCATGGTATCTACACCAGCCTCTAAACTGATAAAAACATCGAGGATGTGTCCTCAATGTCCGATAGTTATAGAAGGACGTAGGTTCAAAGTACATCTTATATCTTTACCCTTACAAGGTTTAGATGTAATCTTAGGAATGGATTGGTTATCTGCCAATCGTATCCTTATTGATTGTAGCAAAAAGGAGTTGATTTTTCCTAATCCCGAAGAAGTGGAATTGCTGTCAGTACAACAAGTGTTAAAGGAAGTCAAAGAAGGATCTTCGTGTTTCGTTATCTTGACTCATGTGGAAGTTGAGAAAAATGAACAAAATCTCGATGTTCCTATAGTTAATGAGTTTAGTGATGTGTTCCCAGAAGAAGTACCAGGATTGCCTCCTCAACGAGTAATAGAATTCTCCATTGATTTAATACCCGGAGCTGGACCAGTATCAGTAGCCCCATATCGAATGGCTCCGGCGGAGTTAATTGAATTGAAGAAGCAAATTGAAGAATTGTTGGAGAAGCAATTTATTCGACCAAGTGTGTCACCTTGGGGAGCACCTGTACTGTTGGTAAAGAAGAAGGATGGAAGCTCTAGATTGTGTATCGACTACAGACAGTTGAACAAGCTAACCATCAAAAACAAATATCCTCTACCTAGGATTGATGATCTGCTGGACCAGTTGCATGGAGCTCAGGTGTTTTCAAAGATAGATCTCAGGTCTGGATATCATCAAATTTTGGTGAAGCCAGAAGATGTACAGAAGACCGCTTTTAGATCCAGATACGGACACTACGAGTATGTAGTTATGCCATTCGGTGTAACTAATGCTCCAGCTCTATTCATGGATTTCATGAATAGAATCTTTCAACCATTCCTAGATAAGTTTGTCGTAGTCTTTATAGATGACATACTTATCTATTCTAAGACTCAAGAAGAACATGTTGAACACTTAAGGACCGTCCTTGGGATCTTGAGGGAGAAGAAATTGTATGCAAAGATGTCAAAATGCGAGTTTTGGATGCAAGAAGTGAAATTCTTAGGACATGTTATATCATCTCAAGGCATAGCGGTGGATCCAACAAAAGTTGAAGCAGTGTTGCTGTGGGAAAGACCAAAGACTATAACAGAAATAAGGAGTTTTGTGGGATTAGCTGGCTACTATAGAAGGTTTATAGAGAATTTCTCTAGAATAGTAGCGCCTTTAACACAACTAACTCGTAAAGATCAACCTTTTGTCTGGATGGATAAGTGTGAGAAGAGTTTTTTGGAGCTGAAGCAGAAGCTGACTAGTGCACCGGTTTTGGTAATCCCTGAACCAAGTAAAAAGTTTGAAGTTTATTGTGATGCTTCTCATCATGGATTAGGTTGTGTGCTCATGCAAGAAAGAAAAGTGGTGGCATACGCTTCAAGACAATTAAAGACTCATGAGAAGAACTACCCTACTCATGATTTGGAATTGGCAGCGGTGGTATTTTCCTTGAAGATTTGGCGGCACTATCTCTATGGAGCTCAATTTCAAGTATTCAGCGATCACAAAAGCTTGAAGTACTTATTCGACCAAAAGGAGCTGAATATGAGGCAAAGACGGTGGATGGAGTTCTTAAAGGATTATGATTTTGAACTCCTATATCATCCAGGAAAAGCAAACGTGGTAGCAGATGCTTTGAGTAGAAAGGCAATTCATGTTTCTCATTTGATGATCAAAGAACAAGAGTTGGTGGAGAAGTTCAGAGACCTGAAGTTACAGATGGAGTTTGGAGAAGATTTCATTAGATGTAGTAGTCTAACTATATCTAGTGATTTTCTTATTTTAATTAAAGAGAAGCAATTGTCAGATCTTGACTTGAAAAAGATAACAAAAATGATCGGTACAGAAAAGGCTAAAGAATTTAGGCTAGGATCTGATGATGTATTAAGATTCAGAAGTAGAATATGTGTACCAGACAATGCAGATATAAAAAGACTAATTCTTGAAGAAGGACACAAAAGTCGTTTTAGCATACATCCCGGTATGACTAAAATGTATCAAGATCTCAAGGAGTCCTTTTGGTGGCCAGGAATGAAGAAGGAAGTAGCACAATTTGTAGCGGCTTGTTTAATTTGTCAGAAGGCAAAAGTGGAACATCAGAGACCTGGAGGATTGCTACAACAATTAGACATACCAGAATGGAAATGGGATAGCATTGCTATGGATTTCGTCACCCATTTACCACGGACAATAAGAGGTAATGATTCTATCTGGGTTATCATTGACCGATTGACAAAAACTGCTCACTTTTTAGCAATAAATCTGAGAATGTCGATGGCTAAGTTGGCACAACTGTACATAAAAGAGATAGTAAGATTGCACGGCGTCCCTTCAAGCATTGTGTCAGATCGAGACCCAAGATTCACTTCTAGATTCTGGCAAACTCTACAGGAAGCTATGGGCAGCAAGTTACGAATGAGTTCTGCGTATCATCCCCAAACCGATGGACAATCTGAAAGAACCATCCAATCGTTAGAAGACCTACTCAGAACGTGTGTATTGGATCATCTGGGTAGTTGGGATGAAGTACTTCCTCTAGTGGAATTCACCTACAACAATAGCTTTCATGCTAGTATTGGAATGGCACCTTACGAGGCTCTGTATGGAAGACGATGTCGAACTCCTTTATGCTGGTACCAGGACGGTGAAAAGGCTCTGATAGGACCTGAATTACTACAACAGACCACAGACAAAGTAAAGTTGATACGAGAAAGAATGAAGGCTTCGTAGAGCAGACAAAAGTCATATGCTGATCAAAGGAGGAGACCATTGGAGTTTGCAGTCGGAGATCATGTCTTTTTGCGGGTGACTTCAACTACAGGAGTAGGAAGGGCTCTTCGTTCGAAGAAACTTTCTCCTAAGTTCATTGGTCCATATCAAATATTGAGAAGAATTGGGCTTGTCGCTTACGAGATGGCGTTACCTCCTCAGTTAGCCAAACTCCATCCAGTTTTTCACGTTTCTCAACTAAGAAAATATGTACATGATCCTTCTCACATTTTAGAAGTAGAAGATATTCAAATCAGAGAGGATTTATCTGTCGAAGTGCAACCTGTTTGTATAGAAGACACTAAAACCAAAGAGCTTAGAGGGAAAACTATCAACTTAGTGAGAGTAGTTTGGGATAGAAAAACAGGTGACTCTACCTGGGAATTAGAAGATGATGTAAAACATTCTTATCCCCATCTTTTTTTGTGAAGTGTCGAATTTTCGAGGTCGAAAATTTTTGTTGTTGGGGAGAATGTAAGACCCATGAAAAATATTTAAATTTAATAAATAGTTGTTTTTTTTATTTTTATAAAGTTAATAAAAGTATGGTAAAAAAAAAAATTATTAAAATTTATGATAGGTAACAATAATAATAATTTCAAAGGAAGGAGTTTAAAAATTTGAGAATTTATTTTAAAAGTTAAAAAAAAATGAATAGTGAATAGTAAATAGTAAATAGTAAATAGTAAATAGTGAATAGTGAATAGTTAAAAAAAAATATTAAAATAAATTGTGGAAGAAAACACTCCACGTAGAATGAATGATTCAGAGATAAGAATGGTGAATAAAAAATAATTTTTGAATAGTAAAAATGAATAGTAAAAGTGAATAGTAAAAATGAATAGTAAAAATGAATAGTAAAATTTTTTGGCTATAAATAGCCAAGAGGGGGAGGCTGAAGAATTGCACCAAAATTCTAGAGAAATTGTGAGAGAAGAGAGGTTAAGGAAATTCTAGTTGAAGAGGGGAAATTCTGGAAGTTTCCAGAGAACGATTTGAGAAGAGGAAACTAAGTCTGGAATAGAGGTAAGGGGAGTTACATTTTGTTTGGTATTATTTTGAGTCTTGTATATGTTGCTTTTGGTTGATCTTAAATCTTGAGTGTGAAGTATTTTGTTTCTGTATGATTTTGAATTTTTGATGAGAACATGCTTCTGTGTTTAGATCCAAGTGTGATAGTTGTAAAATGTGATGTTGATTATGTTATGCACATGTATGCTATTAATTGTTTATGGATGGATTAGAAGTTGTCTAACCGGCTCTGCCAGATTCAACTTCTTGTTTCCCCATACTTTATATTGTTTTCTTTTTTTGTTTTTATTTTTGGAAGGATTAGAAGTTGTCTAACCGGCTTTGCCAGATTCAACTTCTTATTTCCCCAAACCTGTTATTATTCTTATTATTTAATTACGTTGTATTCTTGGAAGGATGAGAAGTTGTCTAACCGGCTCTGCCAGATTCAACTTCTTGTTTCCCCATACTTTATATTGTTTTCCTTATTCGTTTTTATTTTTGGAAGGATTAGAAGTTGTCTAACCGGCTCTGCCAGATTCAACTTCTTATTTTCCCAAACCTGTCATTATTCTTATTATTTAATTACGTTGTATTCCTGGAAGGATGAGAAGTTGTCTAACCGGCTCTGCCAGATTCAACTTCTTGTTTCCCCAAGAATTTTTATTAAGTTTATTTTAATGATTGTCAAACATTTGATTCTTCTCCGTTGACCATTTATAGTAACATTTTATTATTGTTAATTTGTTTGTAATATATTTATCTTGTATGATTTCTGTGTTGAATGTATTTTATGATGTTGACATGAAATTATGAATATGAACATGATATGAGTTTTATGAGGAGATTTTGTAATAATATGACATGAGTTGAGGAAAATGAGCATGATATGAGTCTCATGGAGAGATTCTATATTGGTATGGTATTAGTGTATATGTTGATGTTGAGGGTCCTGTTGTTGGTGGTTATCCTAAAACTCTAATAATCTTCCAGTATCAATTAGAGAAGGATGTGTTATGTGGTGAGAGTAGTAGGAGGTCCTAGTCTATGTTTATAGACATTAATGGATTAACCTTGTGGGTGATATGATATATTATATTTGGCCAAAAGTTTTGTTGTTGAAATCACCACAAGTGCATGACCACCCGAGACTTCCATCAACATTATATCCGGATAATAGAGTCTAGTATGATATTTGCATCTTGCATGAATTTACGGTGAATGTATTACGTATAATAATAGTGTAATGCTTTTCTTTGAATGTTGCATGGTAGCTCACCCTTACTTGTTTGTTTGTGCCGGAAAAATCTTATTTTTGCGATGATCGTATAATGTTTTTGTTATACGGGAGCAGATGAGGGAACGACGTCTGAACCAATTCAAGTGAAGGAGGAAGCAGCAGAAAAATGAAGAATATTTTAAGAAGAAGAAAAATAAAATAAAATAAAATTAAGAGTGTTTTATTTATGTGTGAAAATATAATGTATTTCTAGTGTGAACTATGTTACTCCTAAATGGAGGATTGTAATATTACGATGTTTTCTTTATTAATGAAATAAATTTGGGTGTGAGATGTTTTATATTTTGGGGTGTTACAGGTTAGGTGTGCATTACTTGTTTGTTTTCAATTAGCTTGAGTTTCTTTCCTCTTTATATTTCTAAAATCATGTTTTTCTTAAGGATTTCATGAAAGGATTTGTTAGGATTTTATCAAATTATGTCTCAGTTTTATACGTGTATGTTTTTTCAATTATAGGTTTTGCTTTTAGTTATAGTTATTGTTAATTAACAATCACAACACAATTTTCTCTACATGCATAAATCTACACAATGTCTAACATCAAACAACTTCTAATAGGAGAGATCAAAGAAAATTGGCATTTTCTTCCATATGTTACTTTATGTGCCTTTTTTTCTTTTGCATCATTTCAAGCACAACCCAATGTTCTTCACTTGCTCATATACTTGTAATCCACTTAAAGTCATTGGAGCTAATTTATTTTCTTGACACCCATTAAATGTTTTCTTTAATTTACAATATGAATGGTTTGTAGTAGGAAATATATGATGTCCAAGGTATCTTGTTTTCCTTTCATGATGTAGTTGATGGTGACATGTGTCTTCTTCACATATAGGACACGCTAGTGTTATAGACACTTAAATTACCATATGATGGAAATTCATTAATTTTACAAAATAACATGGCATGCAACTTAAAAGAATCACTAGTGTACCCATAAATATATCAATACCTTCCTTCCATAAAATATTCAAGGCTTAATAGATTACTTGGTCCCTATGTTAAGTGATTTTTTTCAGTTTAGTACCCGATTTTAAAAGTGCATACATTGAGTCCCAAAGATGTCTAAATTGTATGAATCAAGTCATTTCCGTCAATTGATTTGCTCCACTCTTAAACTCATTTGTTGCACATAAAAAAATTATCCAACGTCGATCCATTGGAGTGCTTATAAACCAGTACATATAATTTTAGGTGGAGCCAAGAAATAACCAAACATGTATTTCAATATACGAACTCAACCCTACCACTAAACCACAACACAAACAATTGATCAATTCATTTGGTTGTTTACACGTCAAATTTAGTGTTGTGTATTAGTTACCTTCCTTTATTTTGTCTCATGTAAAGGTAGTAGGTTCATGTACTCTCTTTTGAAGCCAAAGAAGTTCTCATATGTTTACTGTCAACAAAAGTACTATATGTTGCTAAACAATTAAAAGCCATAAGAGATTAACATCTCATTAATAAATAGTCTTATTAATTAAGGCTGGTACACCTAATGGAAATTATACACTTAATGTTTGCATAATAATTAAGTTTGATCACCATGGTCACATTCTTTATTTCATATATACCAAAGTTCAAGAAATAATAGCTCTAAGAAGTTTATCAAAATATGTTTGAGATCTCACTCAAGGAAATAAAAATAGGAAGCATGTATACTTTATAAACTAAACAACTAAAGGAAAACGTTTAGGCATATATTGTGTTTCATGAAAATTACCAAGTTAAAGACCTTTATATAAATGAAGGTAGGTAGCACTAATCATTTTATAACTTGTTTTTTTATAACAATAAAGCAAAGAAAAAATCTATATATAAAGTTTTGAGAAACACATGTGCACAAACCCAATTTCAATTCATCCAAGAAGATGATATTCATCATCTTAGTTCATTCACACTTATACAATAGTCAATAATCAATTATACACAACACAACATTTCCATTTTTTTTCATTCTCAGCAACAATAAAAACATATAAAACACAGAACACATAAAAATAGAATGCATGCGAAAACAAACTCAATGGTAATGTAGAAAGCACAATAAACATATCTAATAATTCATTATATCTAGGAGAACAACATACATAACTACTACACGTCAAACACAACCATAATGCAATGAGGATGCGAACGCGATTATCGCAAGATTAGAAGTGAACGCGAGTGCAACATAAATGGAAAGAGCAACAACAACCTTAATTCGACAATGATTTCAGACAACTTGAGAAGCGTATCAAGTATGAAGGAAGTAGAAAATAGAAGAGACCGACACTGATATAGGAGCGACGACGACAAGACATTCTTGAAGCAATAATGAACACGAGAAATGGAGAACGAATGATGAGAATGCGAATGCGAACGAGAACATGAATGAAGAGCGAATAAGAATGTGAACGAATGGAGGAGAGCGAAATGAGAACATGAATGTGAAGGCAAACTCATTATAGAAGGAAGAAGGAAGAGCTCGAAGTAAGCATGAAAGAGAAAAAAAGAAAATTAAATATTTTATATTGACTATAGTGATTAATTGGTATAGAAAATCTTCTTTGTCAACTAAAGGACAATTAAATTTAAGTTTTTTCTATAAGCAAAATATTAATTTTTGTAATATATATATTTTGAGTTATAATTTGATTTCTTGCTAGATCTTAAGTAAAGAAGAAAGCAATGTGTTGATGGAGAGAATTTTCATGATAAAATTATGTATTTTCATCAATGATATACGATCACGGTGGCTTGTTTTAAAAGTTGTTATAAAAAAAACATAAATATAAAAGACCATTTTAACTAAATTATAAAATAAAATATTTAAAGTGGAGTGCGGTCAAAAGCAAAGTAAATATTAAATAAGATTCTCAATTGCATGATTTTTAAAACAATAAAAAATCTAACATAACTTTTGTTGTGTATAAGAAACAAAATATCTCGATCGTAAGGTTAAAAGTGGACTTTAAGTTTAACTCAATCCCACAAAACTGACTTGTAGGATGAGGTTTGCACCCACTTATAAACTATGAATTGGCGAACTTGGAATTAGACATTTTTAATGGGTAATTCGATAGTGGTCCGATAGAAGTGAACTTTAAGCCTAACTCAACCCCACAAAATCGTTTGTAGAGTGAGGTTTGCACCCACTCAAACTATAAATTGACCTTATCTCTAGTTGATGTGAGACTTCCATCACGTAATATATAATTTAGTGCTAGATGATCCCTGATTTAGTGTTAAAAATGATTCTAAAAGCTATAAAATGGTCGTTTTTTAACACTAGACGAAATTACGAAACTTTATTTTTCAGACTAAATTTGTCATGCTTCACATCAAAAACTAAATTGGTCACATACCTTCAAAAGTTTCATTTGCTTTCGACTTTACATTAAAAAGTAGAAAGGACAACCCACTTAGTGATTTTAGTTGTAGCATTACATGTGTGGTCCATATTTTTCTGTTTTTTCGGTGAATTTGTAAGATTGGTTAAAAGAAAGTTTGAATTTGTGGGCAGCCTAGTCATCATACTTATATTTAGATTATAATTTCATTCAGAACTTTAAAAAAAATACAAAAAAAAACCATAAACTACACTTATGTATAAATTAAAAATAAAAATTTAGATAAATTGTAATTAAGTTATTAAGTTATGAAAATTTCATTATTTTATGATTTTATGAAAATAATTATTCCAACATATAAATAATTATGAACTATTTCATGTATTTATAAACTAAACTTTCCTTAAGCTTATAAAAGTCGATGTGTTGTTTTGTTGATTATAAAGAAAAAAAATGTCTTTGTTTATTGTTTTTTCACATAAAAAATGAAAAAGAAAGAATAAATTTATACAATGACGGGAAAAGGTCTGCATGATGCATGGATGTTCTTTTACCACAACGACAGGCATTACATAATAGGTGAAATATCTGGACGCACATTATGTCATGGATGACATATAACTGCCTAACGACTATTGCTTGAGAATTATAAACATATTGTATCATTTTTATTGTTTGAAGTAAATTCCTCCATATACTGAAAAAGGACATGATCGAAATAAGAAGAAATTGGATAAGTTGGCTCTTCCAAAATTTTTTAAGACACTGGGTTTTGATTAGTTTTCTCTTTTAAATTAATTATCTTTTTTATTCATTATTTTTATTTTCACTTTGTAAAATGTATGTTATATATGATATATATATATATATATATATATATATATATATATTGTTTTGTTTTATGTCAAACCAATTTAAATTTAAAAAAAATAGAAAATTTACTATATTAGTTTATTAGACGTAAATTTTGTTTCAAAATATTGAACAAAGTTGGCCAAAATTAAGATATGTTGTCTCTACTATGTAAATTTCATATGAATATAAGAGCTTAGAAAATAGAATGTTAGAAATGATAGGTGATTTTGAAATAATGAGACTAAGTATTTTAAGGTTAAAATAATTTGATAATATAAATAGAATTTCATAAACTTGTCTCATTATCTAAAACACTCATTATCTTTCTAAAATTCATTCTCTAAATTCTCTCCCTTCTCTTTAAGAATTTTAGCTCTTGATATATTTATTTGACAATCAGGAGGTGCTTAGGAGATCACAACAATGAGTTCTCCATTATCTATCGATCAGTTTTTCCTATAAAATAAGTTAGTTTCTGCTCATTTTCTTTAATTCTTAGTTTAAGACATATGCATATAGAATTCTTCGCATGTGTCACTTAATCTATCTAGTTCCTTGTCGTGCTCCTAACGACATGATCATGATTATATAGTCTATAGGTACATTTAGAGTTATTTGAGTTGAGACAAGGGTAGTGTGTTTCGTAGAGTTGTTGTGGCCTATTAGGTATAACGGAAACTAATGTTGTCCTTATTTCCGTGTTATGATACATGAATTTATGTATGTTATGTTGTGAAGACTAAAAATGTGTTGTAATTAATATAATTTTTTAGTAATGTTTGTATGATGAAGTGTAATAATTGTCATGTTTGAGATTTGTTGTTGGTTTAAATGTTTCTTGCTATTGTATTATAGTCTAAGTATAAAAACTTATGTAGGATTGAAGGTAGTGAAAGATAAGTGTTGAGCGGTTGTTTTGGTCTGAAATTTTGGGGTTTTAGTAGGTGAAATTCTACTAGAACCATTTTGGAGTGATAACTAATATTTGGTAATTGGTTTAAGGTCTTTTAAAACTTATAGGAGTTCTTGAATAACCAAACAGATGATGTTAAATTGAGAAAGAATTTAATTCAATTGTAGGCTTGTTTTATGTTAAATAAGGGGTGTTAATAGGTGAGATTTTGAAATAAAATTAATGGTTGGATGGGAAAATAGAAGTCTAAGGTTAGTTTTTAAGTCATATTAGACTTGCATAGATGCTTGATTTGTCAAAATGCACTTAAAATGAATAAAAGAGAATTGTGAGTTTTTAAGTAGTGCATTGGTGTTGATAATTATGAATTATTGATAAGATGATCAAAAGTAAGAATTAAGTTTAGTTATAAACATGTTAGTGAACTTCAATAAAGGTTTAGAATTGATAGAAGAGAGTTGTAGATACATGTAAATGTAAAGGTGTATGAGTTAGAAGATGTGAAGATTAGGAGTGTAACTTCTACATAATCTACAAGAAATTTATAATGTTTGATTTTATAGTTAATGATATCATATGATCATTATTTTCATTTTATCTCAAATGATTTTTTCTTTTTCTTTTACAATCTTTTCCGAAACATTGTTCAACAATTAATTTGTTCTAAAAAAACTAATTAGCCAAATGAGTTGAAAGAAATTTAATAAAATAATAAATTTTTCAAAAGAAGTAAACAATTTCGAGTATTTAATTAAATATTTTTTAATAAAAACACAATAAAATATTTAATTTTATGAATTATTTAAAACTTAATTAATTAAGTTATAATTTAATTAAATTTCTAAATTAAAATAATATATACTTGAGTTTTGATGTGGTAAGTTTTTAATAATCGAATAATCTTCATAGTTAAATAGCCATTTATATATATATATATATATATATATATATATATATGGGGTTTGCTAATGCGAGCCTGTTTTTCAGTTGGTACATTTTAGCAATGTGTACCGGATTTTAGTAGACAAAAATATCCTTATGTATCATGGATTCTAAGTTTTAAGGTTAAGGGTATTTTAATAATTTTAATTCTCAAAACAAAACAAAAAAACCCAAACCCTTAGCCCCAATTGAAAAAATCAGAAACACTTGTCGTTAAACAATCTTACAAAAGAAATGATTTTATAATGAGTTTTCATCTTATAATTTTTGTCTTATCTAATTTTCACAAGCATAAAGGAATTGGTAATTGATCTGGAAAAAAATCAGAAATACTCGCGGTTAAACAATTTCTTACAAAAAAATGATTTTATAATGAGTTTTTATTTTATAATTTTTGTCTTATCTAATTTTCACAAGCATAATGACATCAAAGGAATTGGTAGTTGGACTGGAAAAAATCAGAAACACTCGTTGTTAAACAATTTCTTACAAAAAATGACTTTATAATGGGTTTTCATTTTATCTAATTTTCACAAGCATAATGACATCCGAAAGAATTGGTAATTGCTTGGAGAGTTTTCTTTAGAGATGATGATTCAACCTATGCAGATGATGAAATTAGAGAGGTTAATGAAGATGTTGAAATTGAAGAGATCTTGAATAAAAACCTTTGTCTGAATGTGAATATGTCAATGACTCAACTCTTTACAAAGACAAATTGTTTAAAGACAAATGTTTTTTATTTTTTCAATTGAGGCTACAGTAGTAATGGCAGAGAAAAGGTTGGAGTGAGAGAGATGAAAGAGAAAGGATTGACAGAAATGAGAGAAGTGAGTAACGGTTTAGGGTTTTTTTTTTAAGTATTAAAATACCCTTAACCTTAAAACTTAGAATCCATATATATTAAGATATTTTTGTCTACTAAAATCCGGTACATATTGCTAAAATGTACCAACTGAAAAAGCATTAGTAAACTCCTCTATATATATTTTTTTTGTAAACGTATGTATATGTATGCGGACATTTTTGTAACTGGTATTTAAAATATAATTTAAATTGAAGTGACAAATAATTATTTAAAGATTTAAAATGTTCAAAGTTACAAATTTAAGGTGATGTATTGATCTAGTTTGTTATTGAAGAGACACGACTTCTTCGTTAATAGTCGTAGGGAAAATCTGATTGAAAATTTGACACTTGAACATAAATTTGATGTATAAATCAGAAAAAGATAACCTCTCACCACCGCAATCTCATCAAATAATTCAAACATACTTTAAAAAGGAGAGGCATGTTATACGGAAAACGCCAAAAGAAAAGACACTCGAGGTCAGTGTGTTGGATGTTTATAGTATTTATTATATTCAAATTGTAAATAGTTTTTAACAGATGTATAATCATAAGATTTTAATAAAACAATTTAGTTTAAACTTTTTATTATTTTTATTATTTTTTCTTATTCTTCCTTTACTAACCAAACAACCCCAAAGTCACAACTAATTTATGTTTACTTTTTAAGTTGCATTTATGTCTCTACTAACATTTTCAATTAATTTATTTATACTAAAATATAAGTAAATAATTATATTCAACAAATTTAAGTATAAAACAATTTCAACTTCGTGAATTTTATTTAACGCTACTATTCTAAATATATCTTTATCTCTATATATAAAACATCATTCTAAATAAATATAATCCGAAGGTAATTTAGAAAATATTTATCGTTATAGAATAAAAACAATAATATTAAATAAATTTAACTATTATCCTTAACCATTGCAAAAAGATTAATTTTTCTCACAATTAAATAATATTTACGTTTGTTTCATTTTTGTTTTAGTGTTCTTTTAATAACTCCTTTTGTCCTTACTGTAAATAAATCAGTTATAATATAATCACAAAAGTCAATGAATAAATCAATTTATTTGATGCTAAATTTTTAAAACATATTAATGTACAAAATTTTTATTTTTCTTTTAAAAAATTGCATAATTTATTAATTACAAAAACATGTTATTTAATAAAAACAAACAAAATAAAAAATTAATATCTTATATAAACTATTCGATATTTTATAAAAGATAATCTATTTCTTCTTAATCATGAGTATTATTTATTTCTCCACCTTCCCTCTTATTCATTTCTCTTTTCTTTTTTTCTCTTTTTTTCCTTTGTTCACACTATTTTTCTCGTATCATCTCTTACGTTTTCTTCCTTTTTCTTTCCCCATGTTCTCTCTTGTCTCTCATTTTCTCTCATAACTTCTCTTTCTCCAGAACTTTCTCTCACCTTATTGATTATCTTTTTTCTTTTTCCTTTTTCTCTTTTTTCACTCTAAAAAAGTATTAATATTTCATGTTTTAAATTATTAAATATCATACAATATTATCCTTCGATAACTGAATACTTTAAAAATACTAACGAATATTGATTTTTGTGAAACTTAATTTTAATATTTTAATTTTTACCAGTATAAAAGTAAGAATTACATATATAATAAAAGTTAAATTATTATGTTCAAATAAAATATTTAAACATTAATTTATTTATTTAAACAAAATTCTAAAACAATAAAAATTAAATTGAAAAATTATAACTTTAAACATTTTATTTTTAAAAATTTTTTAAATTCTGTCCATATACAACCCTACTTCAATTAAATAATTGTGAAAATCAAGGATGTAACATCCCGATTATATAATAATAATATTACATAATAAAGACGTCAACATTCAAATATAGAGAACAGTCAGAATATGACGTGTAATTTAATTGTTAAATTACAATCATCCAGATAAAATGAGCGAAAATTTAAACTTGAACAGTTTGAAAGGATTGATCGCTACAAGTGATCAATCAGGAAACTTCTAAGAAGATTACTCTGCAACATCAGCAACCTCCGGCTCCTGCTCCAAGGGAAACTCTTCGACGACATCTGCTCCCATCCAAGTGGATGATCATCGCCGAATAACGTATCCAAATTGGCACACAACACAAACAATGCAAGGGTGAGCTAGATATAAAAAGCATGTTATCTCCTAGCACATTTAATTCACGTCATCATACATAGATTTAAATATAGAAATACTTAGTCATGCTTATTAAACCACAATCTACATACTCACACGACTCATCCGGATTTTGTATAATTGTCGGACTATTGGTCGTCTCTACACCTGCTAGTTCTGCTGGTCTTTCTCCAACACTAGCAACATAAATCCCCCAAGCTGCCTATGTCTAAATTCAAAGACCATAGACGAGGACCTCCCTCTACTCTCACCACTCACATTGTTCTTCTCTACTTGAGTGTGAACAATGCTTTGAGTTTAGGGATAGACAACCATTTCAAAGCCCCTACAATTATACAGACACAACTACAATATTTCACATAACCACTTTCATCCATCTCTCCCTGAGATTTCCGAATCATACTCACATTCATCATTCCCATCATATAATCACAGTAATTTATCATATTTCATGCATTCTCATATTTCTCATAGCTCATATAATCACATATATTCCATACAATTCTCAAATTTCAACATTTACATCAGATAATCACAATAATTTATTATATTTCATACATTCTCATATTTTCTCACAGATCACTGATGAGTCATTATTTTCTTCACTTCACTTAGTTTATTGTGCTAGAATTAATCGGGGAATTATGCTTAATTGTCCAGTATTTTCCCGTTTTTACTGATTGTGCTTAATTTGATCAGAAATTTTTATTTTAATTAATTTGAATTCTCTGAGCTAATTATTTTCATTATTGATTGTAGGGAAATTATTGGATAAATTTTAGGGATTAAATTCTTTTGGAAAGCAATTAATTAAGAGGTGTATATTTCATTTTCAATAATAGCATACGGTCATGGCCATGGAGAACTCTCGGCTGCACAATTGGAAAATTGGAATTGGTGTGCACGTGATGTGCAACTGAAAAGTGCAATTGGAAAGGGTGCATTCCATTTTTTTTGAATTAAGAGGCCACTACACGTTGGAGGCAACATGTGCCACGGCTGAAAAGAGTTCTTTTCTCTTTTCTTCTAGTAACTCTCTTGACAGCAGATAAGCTAGTGGTGTCACGTCTTGAGCCAGCCACTCATACCACTTCACGGTTCAGTTTGGAGCAAGCTAGGGAGGAGATAAGAGAAAACTCACGTCCCATGGCAGCTTGAAGCCATCACCGGAGGGGAGAAGGTGCTGGAAGGGAAAGCAACAGCCACATCCAGCTTAGGAGGAGCCTTCACACAAAGGTCCAACTGAGATGGAAAAGAAGGAAGCATGAGAAGGTGCAGTACACATCCAGCAGAGTGGGCAGTGGCAGGAGCAACCAATAGAGGAGTAGCAGCTCTCGTTGGTGACATGGCTGGCTGGAAGAAAAGTGAGGATGCTGCACGTAGATGGAAAAGAAGCAAGACCATAGAGGAGTGATGTTGGTGGGCTTCACGGAGGAGAGCTGGGATGTGTTTTGGGGCCACCACTCACGGTTTGGCAAAGCTGATGTCCACATCCAGGAGCATCACGGTCCAGCAGAGAAAGAGAAGCAACATCTTGGCAAGCAGCTGGAAGTTATGTAGCACATGGAGAGTGGGAACACAAGGGAGCTGTCACGGTTGGGGAAGCAGCGTCTAGCAGGTGTGTTTGGAGAGAATGGAGGTGCAGCAGCAAGCACTTCACGGTGGGCATCAACCTCATGTCCAGCAAGCTTGAAGCAGTCCAACAAGTTGTTCCATCCAGCAAAGGAAATGGCCTTTACGCATCCAGCAGCAAAGGGAAGGAGGTGCTCCACGGTCACTTGTTTTGGAGAGTAGCACACGGAAGTGAATAAGCTGGTCCAGCAAAGAAGGGGAGGCCGTGAGAAGTCCAGCTGATGCAGCAGCTTCACGTCCTGCACTGCACGTGATCCAACAGCTCACGGTATTCCAGCATCCCCACGCAAGAAGAAAGCAAAGGAAATGAGAGGATTAGCACTTCACGGACCAGCAGTAGCTCACTTATTTTTCTTTTTGATTGATCTTTGCTGATTGAGAGAAGAAGAGACGAACAGTACAAATGGAGGGCCCGCCTTTGTTTACTTTTGGGTGAAGAAAGAAAAAAAAATGGCTAGTAGAGACAAGAAACGGGAAAGCTGGAACGAAGGAAATGTCCAAATTTCTTGTCATATAAAAGGAGAGCTACACGTTCCAGAGAGGGGGGATTGCCGAAGGAGGAATAAGCTGGACATTGTCCAGCAGAGGAGGAGACGGTCCGGGAGCTGGGTGGAGGTGCCGTGAGTGTGAGGAGGTGCTGGATCAGAGAAGGAAATACATAGTATAGATGATGGAGGGCACAAAGTGGTGTGCATGTTCCAATTTTATTTTCTTGCTTGTTGTACTAAACTCATGCATAATTTAATTTCAATGAAAAGCTGGGTTTTATTTTCTATTGTTAAATTTCCTGATTATTTTACTGCTTTTGTTTTGTTGTTATAATTTAATTTCTGTTGTAATTTACTTTCTGTCATTGTTTGTCTGCAATTTAATTTCCACTGTTGTTTACACTGTGTTGTTGATGATTTCATTTTCAATTATTTACTGTAATTTTATTTTTTTGTATGCTGGTGCAGTAATTCTGATTCTGTTTTCATATTTTGTAATTTACTGTTTTCTGTATTTACTATTTTTCTGTATTACGTTTTTACTGTTTCTGTATTGCTACAATTTAGGATTCTGAAAATCTGTATTTTCTGTACTGTTATTATTATTTACTGCTGTAATTTCATTTTCTGTTTTTACTGTTTTATGTTTTTACTGTTTTTACTGTTTTTTTGTATTTACAATTTACTATATTTTCGTTTTCTATATTTTAGTTTTCTGTTTCAGATTTAATTTTCACTGTTTTATGTTTTTGAATTTTCGTTTTTACTGTAGCAAATTCGTTTTTACAGTTTTAATCCCGTTTTACTGTAATATTTTGAATTTTAATTCAGTTTATTTAATTTTACCCGCATCAAAAACAAAATTTTCAAACCCCCCCTCGTGTTTAATCTGAGACTAAACCATAAAAATTGGTCCTTGAGAGACGACCTAGGAGTCACTTCCTAGTTTATACTGCATTCCTTTATGCTCAATTTTTGATGAACGGTGGCGCCGTTGCCGGGGACCAAAGACGGTTTGGTTTTAGATTCTTGTTGTGTAAATTTTTGTTCTGTTAATATGTGTCTTTTGTGTGTTTTGTGTTTTGTATTTTTGTAGGCGACAACGACACCTTCAGCAAATTTTGGCGGCGTTGTCACTTCAGTTCCAGGTTTTTTGTTTTAGATTTTTGCTGTGTTTTTCGATTATGCTGTGTTAATATATATTGTGTTTAATTGTGCTATGTTCTGTATTTAGTTGCTATATTTAAAAAAAAAAAAATATTTTACTGTTGATGTTCTGTCTTGTTTGTGCCTGTAGCATGATTAATTGTGTTATGCTTTATCTTATGTTGTGTTGTGATGTTCTATTTGTTTTGTATGCGTGTCATATGTATTTTGTCTGTTAATTAAAAAAAAAATAAAAAATTTGTTCTGTCTTGTGTACGTATTGCATGTATAAATGTGTTGTGTTTTATCTGTTTTATAATTTTTAGTTTTTAGTTTTTACTTTTTATTTTCCATGTCTACCTATTTTGATTTTGTGAATAGTGCTTATTCTGCGAGTGCCTGTAATTATGAATCTCCTTCTGCTTGTTACCCTGATTGTAATTCTGCTGAATTCTATGATGAGAAATATATGGATCATCCTCAAATTCCTAAGAGCGCTCCTAGTGAGCCGGTCCCACCTACAAAGGATGATATTCATTGCGTTCTAAGCGCTGGACTGATATATCTGCTCCCTAAGTTTCATGGATTTGCAGGAGAATGCCCACATGAACATTTGGAAAATTTCTATAGCATTTGTTCTGCAATGAAACCTCCAAATGTCCCAGATGATTACATTTTCTTGACGGCGTTTCAGCATTCATTACAAGGAGCAGCTAAGGATTGGTTGGATTGTCTTCCTCGAGGACTCATTACCAGATGGGAAGATCTTGAGCAAAATTTTCTGATCGAATTTTTCCCTACACAGTATGGAGACATCAACGATCCTGAATGGAATGATCTTAACAACGAATGGTACAATACCCCACAAGATCATTATCAAGAACCACCATTCCAGAATACTTTGATGCCTCCACTAGTCCAACAAGAACAGCAGATGCAGTTCTATGATGCTACTGCTCAATTTACTCCTCAGCCTTCGATTTCTGAGCCTACAATAAAGGAGTTACTGGAGCAGATGACCATGCAGAACGTTCAGTTACAGAAAGGGAACATGCAGTTCAAGAAAAAGAGCATAGAGTTTCAGCAGGAAACTAAAGCGGTAATTCAGAATCTGACTGATCAGATCGGGCAGATGGCCACTCTTGCACCTGATGAGACTGCTGAACATTTCGAGGAGCAGGCAAGAATAAGCAATAATCCTGAACCAGATAGACCACTTTCATCCTCCACTACTTTACAAATCTTCAAGGAAGTGGAGGTAAGCATACCACAATTTGATTATTCTGTTGATTGTGATGATGATCGGTATGCTAATGATTATATTGTTGCTGAGTCTGATTTTAATTTTTCCTCTGTGCATGATGAGAATCGCTTTTTACTATCACATTCAAATGTTTATTCTCCATGCACTGAACATGAATATGAGTCTGTGGTTGATAATGCATGTAATTTTAAAATTGATTCATGTTCTGAGGATGTATCTGAGGTTCAGCTTGTTACACTGGATTTGGGTGTTTTACCTCTGCATGAAATTTCGGTGGAACCATTTTGCACTAACCCTATTGCAGGAGGTACAAATGAATTTGACCAATATGCACCCACAGTGGAAGACAAAGGTGCCACCGCTCACCAAAGTTTCAACAACAATAGGCACCTGTTGAACCTGCTCATCAACAATAACTGCATAAATCCAGCAGTGGAAAACATTTCACTGCTTGATCAAATTTGGAGGATGAAGCAGTTCGTCCTCAATACCTCCTGGCTGGATCCTGAAGTAGAAGACATCTCCCTACAAGTCCAAAATTGGCAGCTTCCACCATAACCTACGGGAGTTTGCATTTTCTTTCTCTCCCTTTTTCCTACTTTTATTGCACTTGTCCATGATATGTTTACTGTTTTGATTGTTGATTCTATGCTTAGAACACATTGAGGACAATGTGTAGTTTAAGTGTGGTCTATTGGGAGAGATTCTGATTTTTTTCTTTGTTTTGTGTGTTAAATTTTTTGTTTTGAGTGTTAAATTTTTCTGTTTTAAGTTGTTTTAGTGTGTTTTGTGTGCAATAAATTTTACATTTTTCTCTTGATTTCTGGATGATGTCTAAGTTGTAGATTTTTCCTCCACTTACTTAATACTTATGGTTTCAAATCCTTGCTTTTCTCTGCTTGGAAAAATGATTATATGTTTAAGAGGTTGAATTGATTGTGACAAATACCCTGTGTGAGATTTGAGCCACTTTATTTTCTTTCTTGTGTGTGATATGTATCTTGATTGCTTGCACATATGCCTTGGCTTGATTCTTTTTGATAATTCTTGATGGATATGCATGTTTAGAAATGATAAAGGCATTTTATTTCTTGAGCCTCTTTAGCCAAATAAGCCTACCATGTTATTATCCTTTGATAACCCCTTTGAGCCTATACTGTATTCATTTCTTTGATTTGAAGCTCATACACTGGCCCTAAGTGAAAAACCATGATTACCTTAACCTTAGGGAAGTCTGGAGCTATAGAAGTATTTTGTGAAAAAGTGTGGTCTCCTTAGGGATTCTGATGAATTGGCTAGTTGGTTCCTCATCTTGTTCTGAAAATATGAATTTGATCCTGTAGTGTGATAAAGAGAGAAAAGAAAAGAGACAGGATGAAAAAAATTGATGAGAAAAAGAAAGAAAAAATGAAAAATAATCCTGTGAATAATGGAGTCGAGAAGAGGATTGAATTAGAGGTTTGGGTGAGATTTAACTGTGTTTACACTTTTTCCCCATTGCTCCTCTATTTCTTCTGAGCTATAGCTACTTATCCAAATTTATCCTACCTTGTCCTTGGCCCCATTACAACCCAGTAAAGACCTTTTGATCTGAACATGCATATGTTTTAAGTATTGATAATTAGAAGCTTGCCAAGTCTACTTGTGTTTGTTTTCTTGAGTGCATTGAGTGACATTGATTTACCTTAAACACTTGAGAGAAACATTGTAGTGCATCTGTGAGGTTTTGTTATTTTTGAATCACCTCTTAAGCTGATTGATTATTTTTCTGTGTATTGAATAGCTTGGATGATTTCTGTAAGTATCTGCTTTATTTGATTTGTGTTGGATATTTTCTACTTCTTTTATCTGTCCAAAATTCTTGAGAACTGTGTAAGTCCACTTCATCCACTGCGTCTGTGTCAGTCCTTTGAGGTCCTTTGAACCATTCCCTGATTTGAGTCTTGATTTTGCCCAGGAGTGCAAAAGACTAAGTGTGGTCTATTTTGATGAGTCATTATTTTCTTCACTTCACTTAGTTTATTGTGCTAGAATTAATCGGGGAATTATGCTTAATTGTCCAGTATTTTCCCGTTTTTACTGATTGTGCTTAATTTGATCAGAAATTTTTATTTTAATTAATTTGAATTCTCTGAGCTAATTATTTTCATTATTGATTGTAGGGAAATTATTGGATAAATTTTAGGGATTAAATTCTTTTGGAAAGCAATTAATTAAGAGGTGTATATTTCATTTTCAATAATAGCATACGGTCATGGCCATGGAGAACTCTCGGCTGCACAATTGGAAAATTGGAATTGGTGTGCACGTGATGTGCAACTGAAAAGTGCAATTGGAAAGGGTGCATTCCATTTTTTTTGAATTAAGAGGCCACTACACGTTGGAGGCAACATGTGCCACGGCTGAAAAGAGTTCTTTTCTCTTTTCTTCTAGTAACTCTCTTGACAACAGATAAGCTAGTGGTGTCACGTCTTGAGCCAGCCACTCATACCACTTCACGGTTCAGTTTGGAGCAAGCTAGGGAGGAGATAAGAGAAAACTCACGTCCCATGGCAGCTTGAAGCCATCACCGGAGGGGAGAAGGTGCTGGAAGGGAAAGCAACAGCCACATCCAGCTTAGGAGGAGCCTTCACACAAAGGTCCAACTGAGATGGAAAAGAAGGAAGCATGAGAAGGTGCAGTACACATCCAGCAGAGTGGGCAGTGGCAGGAGCAACCAATAGAGGAGTAGCAGCTCTCGTTGGTGACATGGCTGGCTGGAAGAAAAGTGAGGATGCTGCACGTAGATGGAAAAGAAGCAAGACCATAGAGGAGTGATGTTGGTGGGCTTCACGGAGGAGAGCTGGGATGTGTTTTGGGGCCACCACTCACGGTTTGGCAAAGCTGATGTCCACATCCAGGAGCATCACGGTCCAGCAGAGAAAGAGAAGCAACATCTTGGCAAGCAGTTGGAAGTTATGTAGCACATGGAGAGTGGGAACACAAGGGAGCTGTCACGGTTGGGGAAGCAGCGTCTAGCAGGTGTGTTTGGAGAGAATGGAGGTGCAGCAGCAAGCACTTCACGGTGGGCATCAACCTCATGTCCAGCAAGCTTGAAGCAGTCCAACAAGTTGTTCCATCCAGCAAAGGAAATGGCCTTTACGCATCCAGCAGCAAAGGGAAGGAGGTGCTCCACGGTCACTTGTTTTGGAGAGTAGCACACGGAAGTGAATAAGCTGGTCCAGCAAAGAAGGGGAGGCCGTGAGAAGTCCAGCTGATGCAGCAGCTTCACGTCCTGCACTGCACGTGATCCAACAGCTCACGGTATTCCAGCATCCCCACGCAAGAAGAAAGCAAAGGAAATGAGAGGATTAGCACTTCACGGACCAGCAGTAGCTCACTTATTTTTCTTTTTGATTGATCTTTGCTGATTGAGAGAAGAAGAGACGAACAGTACAAATGGAGGGCCCGCCTTTGTTTACTTTTGGGTGAAGAAAGAAAAAAAAATGGCTAGTAGAGACAAGAAATGGGAAAGCTGGAACGAAGGAAATGTCCAAATTTCTTGTCATATAAAAGGAGAGCTACACGTTCCAGAGAGGGGGGATTGCCGAAGGAGGAATAAGCTGGACATTGTCCAGCAGAGGAGGAGACGGTCCGGGAGCTGGGTGGAGCTGCCGTGAGTGTGAGGAGGTGCTGGATCAGAGAAGGAAATACATAGTATAGATGATGGAGGGCACAAAGTGGTGTGCATGTTCCAATTTTATTTTCTTGCTTGTTGTACTAAACTCATGCATAATTTAATTTCAATGAAAAGCTGGGTTTTATTTTCTATTGTTAAATTTCCTGATTATTTTACTGCTTTTGTTTTGTTGTTATAATTTAATTTCTGTTGTAATTTACTTTCTGTCATTGTTTGTCTGCAATTTAATTTCCACTGTTGTTTACACTGTGTTGTTGATGATTTCATTTTCAATTATTTACTGTAATTTTATTTTTTTGTATGCTGGTGCAGTAATTCTGATTCTGTTTTCATATTTTGTAATTTACTGTTTTCTGTATTTACTATTTTTCTGTATTACGTTTTTACTGTTTCTGTATTGCTACAATTTAGGATTCTGAAAATCTGTATTTTCTGTACTGTTATTATTATTTACTGCTGTAATTTCATTTTCTGTTTTTACTGTTTTATGTTTTTACTGTTTTTACTGTTTTCTGTATTTATTGTTTTCTGTATTTTGTGTTTTTCTGTATTTTCGTTTTTACTGTTCCAGATTTATTCTCACTGTTTTATATAAATGAAGGTAGGTAGCACTAATCATTTTATAACTTGTTTTTTTATAACAATAAAGCAAAGAAAAAATCTATATATAAAGTTTTGAGAAACACATGTGCACAAACCCAATTTCAATTCATCCAAGAAGATGATATTCATCATCTTAGTTCATTCACACTTATACAATAGTCAATAATCAATTATACACAACACAACATTTCCATTTTTTTTCATTCTCAGCAACAATAAAAACATATAAAACACAGAACACATAAAAATAGAATGCATGCGAAAACAAACTCAATGGTAATGTAGAAAGCACAATAAACATATCTAATAATTCATTATATCTAGGAGAACAACATACATAACTACTACACGTCAAACACAACCATAATGCAATGAGGATGCGAACGCGATTATCGCAAGATTAGAAGTGAACGCGAGTGCAACATAAATGGAAAGAGCAACAACAACCTTAATTCGACAATGATTTCAGACAACTTGAGAAGCGTATCAAGTATGAAGGAAGTAGAAAATAGAAGAGACCGACACTGATATAGGAGCGACGACGACAAGACATTCTTGAAGCAATAATGAACACGAGAAATGGAGAACGAATGATGAGAATGCGAATGCGAACGAGAACATGAATGAAGAGCGAATAAGAATGTGAACGAATGGAGGAGAGCGAAATGAGAACATGAATGTGAAGGCAAACTCATTATAGAAGGAAGAAGGAAGAGCTCGAAGTAAGCATGAAAGAGAAAAAAAGAAAATTAAATATTTTATATTGACTATAGTGATTAATTGGTATAGAAAATCTTCTTTGTCAACTAAAGGACAATTAAATTTAAGTTTTTTCTATAAGCAAAATATTAATTTTTGTAATATATATATTTTGAGTTATAATTTGATTTCTTGCTAGATCTTAAGTAAAGAAGAAAGCAATGTGTTGATGGAGAGAATTTTCATGATAAAATTATGTATTTTCATCAATGATATACGATCACGGTGGCTTGTTTTAAAAGTTGTTATAAAAAAAACATAAATATAAAAGACCATTTTAACTAAATTATAAAATAAAATATTTAAAGTGGAGTGCGGTCAAAAGCAAAGTAAATATTAAATAAGATTCTCAATTGCATGATTTTTAAAACAATAAAAAATCTAACATAACTTTTGTTGTGTATAAGAAACAAAATATCTCGATCGTAAGGTTAAAAGTGGACTTTAAGTTTAACTCAATCCCACAAAACTGACTTGTAGGATGAGGTTTGCACCCACTTATAAACTATGAATTGGCGAACTTGGAATTAGACATTTTTAATGGGTAATTCGATAGTGGTCCGATAGAAGTGAACTTTAAGCCTAACTCAACCCCACAAAATCGTTTGTAGAGTGAGGTTTGCACCCACTCAAACTATAAATTGACCTTATCTCTAGTTGATGTGAGACTTCCATCACGTAATATATAATTTAGTGCTAGATGATCCCTGATTTAGTGTTAAAAATGATTCTAAAAGCTATAAAATGGTCGTTTTTTAACACTAGACGAAATTACGAAACTTTATTTTTCAGACTAAATTTGTCATGCTTCACATCAAAAACTAAATTGGTCACATACCTTCAAAAGTTTCATTTGCTTTCGACTTTACATTAAAAAGTAGAAAGGACAACCCACTTAGTGATTTTAGTTGTAGCATTACATGTGTGGTCCATATTTTTCTGTTTTTTCGGTGAATTTGTAAGATTGGTTAAAAGAAAGTTTGAATTTGTGGGCAGCCTAGTCATCATACTTATATTTAGATTATAATTTCATTCAGAACTTTAAAAAAAATACAAAAAAAAACCATAAACTACACTTATGTATAAATTAAAAATAAAAATTTAGATAAATTGTAATTAAGTTATTAAGTTATGAAAATTTCATTATTTTATGATTTTATGAAAATAATTATTCCAACATATAAATAATTATGAACTATTTCATGTATTTATAAACTAAACTTTCCTTAAGCTTATAAAAGTCGATGTGTTGTTTTGTTGATTATAAAGAAAAAAAATGTCTTTGTTTATTGTTTTTTCACATAAAAAATGAAAAAGAAAGAATAAATTTATACAATGACGGGAAAAGGTCTGCATGATGCATGGATGTTCTTTTACCACAACGACAGGCATTACATAATAGGTGAAATATCTGGACGCACATTATGTCATGGATGACATATAACTGCCTAACGACTATTGCTTGAGAATTATAAACATATTGTATCATTTTTATTGTTTGAAGTAAATTCCTCCATATACTGAAAAAGGACATGATCGAAATAAGAAGAAATTGGATAAGTTGGCTCTTCCAAAATTTTTTAAGACACTGGGTTTTGATTAGTTTTCTCTTTTAAATTAATTATCTTTTTTATTCATTATTTTTATTTTCACTTTGTAAAATGTATGTTATATATGATATATATATATATATATATATATATATATATATATTGTTTTGTTTTATGTCAAACCAATTTAAATTTAAAAAAAATAGAAAATTTACTATATTAGTTTATTAGACGTAAATTTTGTTTCAAAATATTGAACAAAGTTGGCCAAAATTAAGATATGTTGTCTCTACTATGTAAATTTCATATGAATATAAGAGCTTAGAAAATAGAATGTTAGAAATGATAGGTGATTTTGAAATAATGAGACTAAGTATTTTAAGGTTAAAATAATTTGATAATATAAATAGAATTTCATAAACTTGTCTCATTATCTAAAACACTCATTATCTTTCTAAAATTCATTCTCTAAATTCTCTCCCTTCTCTTTAAGAATTTTAGCTCTTGATATATTTATTTGACAATCAGGAGGTGCTTAGGAGATCACAACAATGAGTTCTCCATTATCTATCGATCAGTTTTTCCTATAAAATAAGTTAGTTTCTGCTCATTTTCTTTAATTCTTAGTTTAAGACATATGCATATAGAATTCTTCGCATGTGTCACTTAATCTATCTAGTTCCTTGTCGTGCTCCTAACGACATGATCATGATTATATAGTCTATAGGTACATTTAGAGTTATTTGAGTTGAGACAAGGGTAGTGTGTTTCGTAGAGTTGTTGTGGCCTATTAGGTATAACGGAAACTAATGTTGTCCTTATTTCCGTGTTATGATACATGAATTTATGTATGTTATGTTGTGAAGACTAAAAATGTGTTGTAATTAATATAATTTTTTAGTAATGTTTGTATGATGAAGTGTAATAATTGTCATGTTTGAGATTTGTTGTTGGTTTAAATGTTTCTTGCTATTGTATTATAGTCTAAGTATAAAAACTTATGTAGGATTGAAGGTAGTGAAAGATAAGTGTTGAGCGGTTGTTTTGGTCTGAAATTTTGGGGTTTTAGTAGGTGAAATTCTACTAGAACCATTTTGGAGTGATAACTAATATTTGGTAATTGGTTTAAGGTCTTTTAAAACTTATAGGAGTTCTTGAATAACCAAACAGATGATGTTAAATTGAGAAAGAATTTAATTCAATTGTAGGCTTGTTTTATGTTAAATAAGGGGTGTTAATAGGTGAGATTTTGAAATAAAATTAATGGTTGGATGGGAAAATAGAAGTCTAAGGTTAGTTTTTAAGTCATATTAGACTTGCATAGATGCTTGATTTGTCAAAATGCACTTAAAATGAATAAAAGAGAATTGTGAGTTTTTAAGTAGTGCATTGGTGTTGATAATTATGAATTATTGATAAGATGATCAAAAGTAAGAATTAAGTTTAGTTATAAACATGTTAGTGAACTTCAATAAAGGTTTAGAATTGATAGAAGAGAGTTGTAGATACATGTAAATGTAAAGGTGTATGAGTTAGAAGATGTGAAGATTAGGAGTGTAACTTCTACATAATCTACAAGAAATTTATAATGTTTGATTTTATAGTTAATGATATCATATGATCATTATTTTCATTTTATCTCAAATGATTTTTTCTTTTTCTTTTACAATCTTTTCCGAAACATTGTTCAACAATTAATTTGTTCTAAAAAAACTAATTAGCCAAATGAGTTGAAAGAAATTTAATAAAATAATAAATTTTTCAAAAGAAGTAAACAATTTCGAGTATTTAATTAAATATTTTTTAATAAAAACACAATAAAATATTTAATTTTATGAATTATTTAAAACTTAATTAATTAAGTTATAATTTAATTAAATTTCTAAATTAAAATAATATATACTTGAGTTTTGATGTGGTAAGTTTTTAATAATCGAATAATCTTCATAGTTAAATAGCCATTTATATATATATATATATATATATATATATATATATATATATATATATATATATATATATATATATATATATATATATATATATATATGGGGTTTGCTAATGCGAGCCTGTTTTTCAGTTGGTACATTTTAGCAATGTGTACCGGATTTTAGTAGACAAAAATATCCTTATGTATCATGGATTCTAAGTTTTAAGGTTAAGGGTATTTTAATAATTTTAATTCTCAAAACAAAACAAAAAAACCCAAACCCTTAGCCCCAATTGAAAAAATCAGAAACACTTGTCGTTAAACAATCTTACAAAAGAAATGATTTTATAATGAGTTTTCATCTTATAATTTTTGTCTTATCTAATTTTCACAAGCATAAAGGAATTGGTAATTGATCTGGAAAAAAATCAGAAATACTCGCGGTTAAACAATTTCTTACAAAAAAATGATTTTATAATGAGTTTTTATTTTATAATTTTTGTCTTATCTAATTTTCACAAGCATAATGACATCAAAGGAATTGGTAGTTGGACTGGAAAAAATCAGAAACACTCGTTGTTAAACAATTTCTTACAAAAAATGACTTTATAATGGGTTTTCATTTTATCTAATTTTCACAAGCATAATGACATCCGAAAGAATTGGTAATTGCTTGGAGAGTTTTCTTTAGAGATGATGATTCAACCTATGCAGATGATGAAATTAGAGAGGTTAATGAAGATGTTGAAATTGAAGAGATCTTGAATAAAAACCTTTGTCTGAATGTGAATATGTCAATGACTCAACTCTTTACAAAGACAAATTGTTTAAAGACAAATGTTTTTTATTTTTTCAATTGAGGCTACAGTAGTAATGGCAGAGAAAAGGTTGGAGTGAGAGAGATGAAAGAGAAAGGATTGACAGAAATGAGAGAAGTGAGTAACGGTTTAGGGTTTTTTTTTTAAGTATTAAAATACCCTTAACCTTAAAACTTAGAATCCATATATATTAAGATATTTTTGTCTACTAAAATCCGGTACATATTGCTAAAATGTACCAACTGAAAAAGCATTAGTAAACTCCTCTATATATATTTTTTTTGTAAACGTATGTATATGTATGCGGACATTTTTGTAACTGGTATTTAAAATATAATTTAAATTGAAGTGACAAATAATTATTTAAAGATTTAAAATGTTCAAAGTTACAAATTTAAGGTGATGTATTGATCTAGTTTGTTATTGAAGAGACACGACTTCTTCGTTAATAGTCGTAGGGAAAATCTGATTGAAAATTTGACACTTGAACATAAATTTGATGTATAAATCAGAAAAAGATAACCTCTCACCACCGCAATCTCATCAAATAATTCAAACATACTTTAAAAAGGAGAGGCATGTTATACGGAAAACGCCAAAAGAAAAGACACTCGAGGTCAGTGTGTTGGATGTTTATAGTATTTATTATATTCAAATTGTAAATAGTTTTTAACAGATGTATAATCATAAGATTTTAATAAAACAATTTAGTTTAAACTTTTTATTATTTTTATTATTTTTTCTTATTCTTCCTTTACTAACCAAACAACCCCAAAGTCACAACTAATTTATGTTTACTTTTTAAGTTGCATTTATGTCTCTACTAACATTTTCAATTAATTTATTTATACTAAAATATAAGTAAATAATTATATTCAACAAATTTAAGTATAAAACAATTTCAACTTCGTGAATTTTATTTAACGCTACTATTCTAAATATATCTTTATCTCTATATATAAAACATCATTCTAAATAAATATAATCCGAAGGTAATTTAGAAAATATTTATCGTTATAGAATAAAAACAATAATATTAAATAAATTTAACTATTATCCTTAACCATTGCAAAAAGATTAATTTTTCTCACAATTAAATAATATTTACGTTTGTTTCATTTTTGTTTTAGTGTTCTTTTAATAACTCCTTTTGTCCTTACTGTAAATAAATCAGTTATAATATAATCACAAAAGTCAATGAATAAATCAATTTATTTGATGCTAAATTTTTAAAACATATTAATGTACAAAATTTTTATTTTTCTTTTAAAAAATTGCATAATTTATTAATTACAAAAACATGTTATTTAATAAAAACAAACAAAATAAAAAATTAATATCTTATATAAACTATTCGATATTTTATAAAAGATAATCTATTTCTTCTTAATCATGAGTATTATTTATTTCTCCACCTTCCCTCTTATTCATTTCTCTTTTCTTTTTTTCTCTTTTTTTCCTTTGTTCACACTATTTTTCTCGTATCATCTCTTACGTTTTCTTCCTTTTTCTTTCCCCATGTTCTCTCTTGTCTCTCATTTTCTCTCATAACTTCTCTTTCTCCAGAACTTTCTCTCACCTTATTGATTATCTTTTTTCTTTTTCCTTTTTCTCTTTTTTCACTCTAAAAAAGTATTAATATTTCATGTTTTAAATTATTAAATATCATACAATATTATCCTTCGATAACTGAATACTTTAAAAATACTAACGAATATTGATTTTTGTGAAACTTAATTTTAATATTTTAATTTTTACCAGTATAAAAGTAAGAATTACATATATAATAAAAGTTAAATTATTATGTTCAAATAAAATATTTAAACATTAATTTATTTATTTAAACAAAATTCTAAAACAATAAAAATTAAATTGAAAAATTATAACTTTAAACATTTTATTTTTAAAAATTTTTTAAATTCTGTCCATATACAACCCTACTTCAATTAAATAATTGTGAAAATCAAGGATGTAACATCCCGATTATATAATAATAATATTACATAATAAAGACGTCAACATTCAAATATAGAGAACAGTCAGAATATGACGTGTAATTTAATTGTTAAATTACAATCATCCAGATAAAATGAGCGAAAATTTAAACTTGAACAGTTTGAAAGGATTGATCGCTACAAGTGATCAATCAGGAAACTTCTAAGAAGATTACTCTGCAACATCAGCAACCTCCGGCTCCTGCTCCAAGGGAAACTCTTCGACGACATCTGCTCCCATCCAAGTGGATGATCATCGCCGAATAACGTATCCAAATTGGCACACAACACAAACAATGCAAGGGTGAGCTAGATATAAAAAGCATGTTATCTCCTAGCACATTTAATTCACGTCATCATACATAGATTTAAATATAGAAATACTTAGTCATGCTTATTAAACCACAATCTACATACTCACACGACTCATCCGGATTTTGTATAATTGTCGGACTATTGGTCGTCTCTACACCTGCTAGTTCTGCTGGTCTTTCTCCAACACTAGCAACATAAATCCCCCAAGCTGCCTATGTCTAAATTCAAAGACCATAGACGAGGACCTCCCTCTACTCTCACCACTCACATTGTTCTTCTCTACTTGAGTGTGAACAATGCTTTGAGTTTAGGGATAGACAACCATTTCAAAGCCCCTACAATTATACAGACACAACTACAATATTTCACATAACCACTTTCATCCATCTCTCCCTGAGATTTCCGAATCATACTCACATTCATCATTCCCATCATATAATCACAGTAATTTATCATATTTCATGCATTCTCATATTTCTCATAGCTCATATAATCACATATATTCCATACAATTCTCAAATTTCAACATTTACATCAGATAATCACAATAATTTATTATATTTCATACATTCTCATATTTTCTCACAGATCACTGATGAGTCATTATTTTCTTCACTTCACTTAGTTTATTGTGCTAGAATTAATCGGGGAATTATGCTTAATTGTCCAGTATTTTCCCGTTTTTACTGATTGTGCTTAATTTGATCAGAAATTTTTATTTTAATTAATTTGAATTCTCTGAGCTAATTATTTTCATTATTGATTGTAGGGAAATTATTGGATAAATTTTAGGGATTAAATTCTTTTGGAAAGCAATTAATTAAGAGGTGTATATTTCATTTTCAATAATAGCATACGGTCATGGCCATGGAGAACTCTCGGCTGCACAATTGGAAAATTGGAATTGGTGTGCACGTGATGTGCAACTGAAAAGTGCAATTGGAAAGGGTGCATTCCATTTTTTTTGAATTAAGAGGCCACTACACGTTGGAGGCAACATGTGCCACGGCTGAAAAGAGTTCTTTTCTCTTTTCTTCTAGTAACTCTCTTGACAGCAGATAAGCTAGTGGTGTCACGTCTTGAGCCAGCCACTCATACCACTTCACGGTTCAGTTTGGAGCAAGCTAGGGAGGAGATAAGAGAAAACTCACGTCCCATGGCAGCTTGAAGCCATCACCGGAGGGGAGAAGGTGCTGGAAGGGAAAGCAACAGCCACATCCAGCTTAGGAGGAGCCTTCACACAAAGGTCCAACTGAGATGGAAAAGAAGGAAGCATGAGAAGGTGCAGTACACATCCAGCAGAGTGGGCAGTGGCAGGAGCAACCAATAGAGGAGTAGCAGCTCTCGTTGGTGACATGGCTGGCTGGAAGAAAAGTGAGGATGCTGCACGTAGATGGAAAAGAAGCAAGACCATAGAGGAGTGATGTTGGTGGGCTTCACGGAGGAGAGCTGGGATGTGTTTTGGGGCCACCACTCACGGTTTGGCAAAGCTGATGTCCACATCCAGGAGCATCACGGTCCAGCAGAGAAAGAGAAGCAACATCTTGGCAAGCAGCTGGAAGTTATGTAGCACATGGAGAGTGGGAACACAAGGGAGCTGTCACGGTTGGGGAAGCAGCGTCTAGCAGGTGTGTTTGGAGAGAATGGAGGTGCAGCAGCAAGCACTTCACGGTGGGCATCAACCTCATGTCCAGCAAGCTTGAAGCAGTCCAACAAGTTGTTCCATCCAGCAAAGGAAATGGCCTTTACGCATCCAGCAGCAAAGGGAAGGAGGTGCTCCACGGTCACTTGTTTTGGAGAGTAGCACACGGAAGTGAATAAGCTGGTCCAGCAAAGAAGGGGAGGCCGTGAGAAGTCCAGCTGATGCAGCAGCTTCACGTCCTGCACTGCACGTGATCCAACAGCTCACGGTATTCCAGCATCCCCACGCAAGAAGAAAGCAAAGGAAATGAGAGGATTAGCACTTCACGGACCAGCAGTAGCTCACTTATTTTTCTTTTTGATTGATCTTTGCTGATTGAGAGAAGAAGAGACGAACAGTACAAATGGAGGGCCCGCCTTTGTTTACTTTTGGGTGAAGAAAGAAAAAAAAATGGCTAGTAGAGACAAGAAACGGGAAAGCTGGAACGAAGGAAATGTCCAAATTTCTTGTCATATAAAAGGAGAGCTACACGTTCCAGAGAGGGGGGATTGCCGAAGGAGGAATAAGCTGGACATTGTCCAGCAGAGGAGGAGACGGTCCGGGAGCTGGGTGGAGGTGCCGTGAGTGTGAGGAGGTGCTGGATCAGAGAAGGAAATACATAGTATAGATGATGGAGGGCACAAAGTGGTGTGCATGTTCCAATTTTATTTTCTTGCTTGTTGTACTAAACTCATGCATAATTTAATTTCAATGAAAAGCTGGGTTTTATTTTCTATTGTTAAATTTCCTGATTATTTTACTGCTTTTGTTTTGTTGTTATAATTTAATTTCTGTTGTAATTTACTTTCTGTCATTGTTTGTCTGCAATTTAATTTCCACTGTTGTTTACACTGTGTTGTTGATGATTTCATTTTCAATTATTTACTGTAATTTTATTTTTTTGTATGCTGGTGCAGTAATTCTGATTCTGTTTTCATATTTTGTAATTTACTGTTTTCTGTATTTACTATTTTTCTGTATTACGTTTTTACTGTTTCTGTATTGCTACAATTTAGGATTCTGAAAATCTGTATTTTCTGTACTGTTATTATTATTTACTGCTGTAATTTCATTTTCTGTTTTTACTGTTTTATGTTTTTACTGTTTTTACTGTTTTCTGTATTTATTGTTTTCTGTATTTTGTGTTTTTCTGTATTTTCGTTTTTACTGTTCCAGATTTATTCTCACTGTTTTATGTTACTGTATTTTCATTTTTACTGTATCAATTTCGTTTTTACTGTTTTAAATTCGTTTTTACCATTTTAGTTTTATTTTTACGGTATGTTTTTACTGATGCTCTTATTTTTGCGTTTAATGTTTTACGTTTTATTCACGTTTAATGTTCCCGTGTTTATTTAATTTTGATGTCTTTTACCATTGGATTTTTACTGTCGTTAAAATTTATTTTGACGTTTTTAATTCAGTCGTGTTTAATTTTCATTGCAACCAAAAACTTTCAAAACACCCCCCTCTTCGTGTTTGATCCAAAACTGAACCACATTTGGTCCTTGTGAAACGACCTAGGATTCACATCCTAGCACTATACTGCATTATTTATTGCACATCAAATTTGTATGACCGCGACAGTCGTATCAATCACATCACCACATATATTCCACACATTAATACACAAAAATCAATTCAAGAGAAAATAATACTAAAAAAATCCAACTTATACAAAACACTATTTGAACGTACTTTCCAAGCACCTAACAGTTTTGAACGAACGTCCCAGGACGAACGTCGTTTTTCCGAACACCTGCCAAAAATTGGACGAACGTCATTTCCCGAGGGCCAGACCAAATTGGACGAACGCTCACTTTCGGACGGACGAACGCTCATTTTCGGACGGACGAACGCTTTTTAACCAATTTGGACGAACGGCAATTTAAGAACGGACGAACGCTCTTTTAATCAAACTGGACGAACGTTGATTTTGATATTTAGGCCGAATGCTATTTTAACCGAATGGACGGACGTTATGGGAATCTGGCCGAACGCTCAAGAACAGGCCGAACGCTCACTTAGGACGACCGCTCAACAACAGGCCGCTTGGACGAACGCGCCACAATGAAGCTTAGACGAACGCGCAACAACGAAGCTTGGACGAACGCGCCACAATGAAGCTTGGACGAACGCGCAACAACGAAGCTTGGACGAACGCACGGCAAGCTTTTGCGGACGAACGCTCATACCTCAAAAACGAACATACGCGGACGTTCGTTCATAACCGAACACTCACTCCGGTGGACGAACGTCTAATTTCACTAGAATTAGACGAACGTTCAGAAAAATAACGAACGTTCACAAATTTATCTATTTGGACGAACGTTCAACAAATAACCGAACGTTCAAAAATTGGCTAAGCCATTTTAGGACGAACGTCCAATTTGAAACCAAATTGGACGAACGGTTCTGCAGAATTTCTGCAGAATTGCAGATTTCCAGAAACATCAAATTCAACCCTTTCTTCCCAGATTTTTACCCAGATTTGCATCACACAAAGCACATACAATTAATCACACAAAATATCTAGCTCCCCTTACCTCTTGAAGACTTCCTGTGTGAATCTTGAATCTATCCCCCTCAAGATGTGCAGCACCAAGCAACTCCAGCAACTTTGAGCTCCACCTCTTTCACAAAATTTGCAGCAAGAACTCCCCTCTAGTGCAGAACCTATCTTCTCCTTTTATTTCCTACGTATTATGTTTATTAAATGGTGCCAAGAATGAGACCTTCTGTAACACCCAAACAATTTTAAAGGGTATTACTGATAGTAGAGACTAAATTAATTTGATACCTCATATAAACAATCAAACTTTATTTCAATTACTCCAAAGTACAATACCAAACTTACAAACTTTAAACAATATAGTCTTCACTGTTGACATTTCAACTTTTAAATTTTACACAACATAATCTTCCCAATACAAATTTATTCTTTTTACAAAAATCCCTGAAAGGTTTTCCCCGCATCTCTCTCATCTCTAAGCTTTATCAACCACATCTGCAACATTATCTAATCACATATAACATGAGTTATATGATCATAGCACAAACAAATAAGGGTAAGCCAACCATATCATAAAATCATTAAACTTGTAATAAAAATATTATAATCATGTATTTCTGCAATTGATAAAATATCATTATTCCGATGTCATTAATTCATCATTATCAAAATCATCTTTCTCATTTCCATAAATCTTACAAGTATTCCATGCTTACTCATGAAGCCTTATGGTCAGACCGCTCTCTGCCTGCTTCCTTAAGCCTCACTTATATACTATATCTTACTTTCTGAAGCCTTATGGTCAGACCCCTCTCTGCCTGCTTCTATAAAACTTACGAATCATATGTTTATGTCAAAGCCTTATGGTCAGACCACTTTCTGCCTGCTTTCATAAACCTCAAGTGTTACTTTGCTCATACCAAACTCTCATGGTATAACTCGAACAAACTACTCCCGGTAGTAAACATCATTTCATAAGTAATGATTTCTCATATCCACCCCAACATTTCATAAAACCAACAATTCATACCCTCTTATCCACCTAACTCAATCATGTTCATTCTTTAATCATGAATTCATAATCACCCGTTTTGGTATCAATAAATCAAACATATTGCCAGATATCATGCTTCATATTATAAACTCATTTTGCCCATAACGAGTATAACTCAACATATTTTCACCAAACAAAGATCATGGATCAACCAAAATATATCAATATATCTTAAGAACTACATATTAAAGTCTGGGCTCAATGTAATGATAAATAAAATATATATGAAATTTTTACCATTATAATATTATGCATCTACAATCAACTTGTTTTATTTTATTTTCATCATATTATAGATTTTTCTTTACCCCAATTGGTCACCGGAGAGGACCCAGATGTCTGAACGCATCAAACTCACCTTCGACGCCAGCACATATGACTAGTCACAACTGACTGGACCAGGCCAGGGCTGCTCTATGATCAGGGATGTGCCAACTCAGGTTTTTAAGGTTCCTCTATCCTACCAACAAAGGGAGGTCCTCAATAATTAACAATTTATTTATTTAATTTATCTACCTTATTTTCTTATGCTCTAAATCTTAAAATGCTTAATTTTACTTCTTCTCACAACAACCTCAACCAGTATCTGTATATCTATTTAATACCCATATACAAGTTATTACAGAACCCTTATTCCAAACCTCCCAACAAGATCAATTTCAGCCAACAAACTCATTCAATAAATTCATCACAATAAACATCCATAATAGAATTCATACAAGATAATTATAAACAATTAACAATAATAAAACATTACAATAAATGGTCATAGAAGAATACAATATTTGACAATCATAAAAATAATCTTAATATAAAAATTCATGGGGAAACAAGAAGTTGAATCTGGCAGAGCCGATTAGACAACTTTTAATCCATCCAAAAATACAATATAATTAAATAACAAGAACAATAACATGTATGGGGAAATAAGAAGTTGAATCTGGCAGAGCTGGTTAGACAACTTCTAATCCTTCCAAAAATGCAATAAAATAAATAAGTAAAGCAATAAATAGTTTGGGGAAACAAGAAATTGAATCTGGCAGAGCCGGTTAGACAATTTCTAATCCTTCCAAAAGTGCAATAAAATAAATAACTGAAGCAATAGAAAGTTTGGGGAAACAAGAAATTGAATCTGGCAGAGCCGATTAGACAATTTCTAATCCTTCCAAAAGTGCAATAAAATAAATAACTGAAGCAATAGAAAGTTTGGGGAAACAAGAAATTGAATCTGGCAGAGCCGGTTAGACAATTTCTAATCCTTCCAAAATACAATAAAAATAAATAAGGAAAACAATAGAATGTTTGGGGAAACAAGAAATTGAATCTGGCAGAGCCGGTTAGACAATTTCTAATCCTTCCAAAATACAAAAATAAACAACTAATAACATACAAATGACATAACATAATCAATATCACGTTTTACAACTATCACACTCGGATATCAACACAAAAGCATACTCTCATTTAAATTCAAAATCATACAAAAACAAAATACTCCATAATCAAGATTTAAGATCATACAAAAGCAACATATAGCATATTCAAGGCTTAAGATAATACAAAAGGAGATACTCAAGGTTAGCTTCCCTTACCTCTATTACAGACTTAATCCCCTCGCCCTCTGAAAACTTCCAGAATATCCCCTTTGCAAAATTTGAATTTTCTTCCAACTCTCTTCTCTCAAAAATTTTCTAAGTTCTTTGGTGTAAATTTTCAGCCTCCCCCCCTTGGCTATTTATAGCAAAAAAATTTACTATTCGTTTTTACTATTCATTTTAACTATTCATTTTTTTATTCATTTTACTATTACAAAAATAATTTTTTTATTTGCAATTTGATAAATTCTGATCTCAAAGCTACGTGGAACACTTATCCTTTCCAAAAATATTTTTTTTTACTATTCACTTTTTACTATTCACAATTTACTATTCATTTTTTTTTATCTAGTATTTTAACTTACAAATATTTTCAAGGATCTTACAATCTCCCCAACAACAATTATTTTCGCCCTCGAAAATTATTTATTTAAATAAAGACTATCTAACAAAAGATTACTTACAAAAGAGATATGGATATTCCTTTATCATAAATTCTTCCAATTCCCAAGTCATTTCCTGTGTGTCTTCATTCCAAAGTACTTTTACTGTGCGAATATATTTCCCTCTTAGCTTTTTCATTTGAACATCTAGTATACGCACTGGTCCAACTTCCATTGTTAAATTTTCCTTGACCTGAATTTCATCAACTTCTAACACATGCTTTGGATCTGGAATATACTTCCTCAGTTGGGATACATGAAAAACGTTATGCAATTTTGCCAATCCAGGTGGTAATGCTACCTCATAAGCCACTGGCCCAATCTTTTTGAGAATTTGATACGGTCCGAGAAATTTTGGTGTCAGTTTCCTCATCTTGATAGCTCTCCCGACTCCTGTAGTTGGTGTTACTCGTAAGAATACATGATCTCCTTCTTCAAATTCTAATGGTCTTCTTCTTTTGTCGGCATATGACTTTTGTCTACTTTGAGTTGCTTTCATCCGATCTTGGATTAATTTTATTTTTTCTGTGGTTCGCTGTAATAGCTCGGGTCCCACTGTTAGTGCTTCCCCATCTTGAAACCAACACAACGGAGTTCTACATCTTCTTCCATATAAAGCTTCATATGGTGGCATACCAATACTGGAATGATAACTGTTGTTGTAAGTAAATTCTACTAATGGTAGTATCTCATTCCAACTTCCAAGATGATCTAATACACAAGTTCTTAGCAAATCCTCCAAAGACTGAATAGTCCTTTCTGTTTGACCATCAGTCTGAGGGTGATAAGCCGAACTCATCCTCAACTGCGTTCCCAGAGCCTTCTGTAGCGTCTGCCAAAACCTTGAAGTAAACCTCGGATCTCTGTCTGACACAATGCTTGTAGGTATTCCATGCAACCTCACTACTTCCCTGATGTATAACTCCGTCAGCTTTTCTAGAGACATACGTTGATTAATGGGCAAAAAGTGAGCGCTCTTGGTTAGTCTATCAACGATAACCCAGATAGAATCGTGACCTTTTGATGATTTTGGTAAATGTGTTACAAAGTCCATCGAGATACTGTCCCACTTCCATTGAGGAATGTCTAACTGTCGTAACATCCCTCCCGGTTTTTGATGCTCCACTTTTGCCTTCTGACACACCAAGCAGGCTGCTACAAACTCGGCCACATCCCTCTTCATTCCATTCCACCAAAATGACTCTTTCAGGTCCTTATACATCTTAGTCATACCTGGATGTATGCTAAGACGACTTTTATGGCCTTCGTCTAAAATTAAATGTTTTAATTCACTCTTTGCAGGTATACACACTCTGTTCTTAAATCGAAGGATGCCATCTTTACTTAGAACGAAGTCCTTAGCTTGATCGGTGTCCAACAACCTGATCTTTTGCTGCAACTCTTGATCCATCGACTGCTCAACCTTCACTTGTTCTAAGAAGTCACTAGTGATTACTAAATGACCACACCATATATGATCTGGGGTTAACTGCAACCCCAAGTTCATATCACGTAACTTTTCTAACAGTTCTAACTCCTTCACCATCATTGTTGTTATTTGAGCTTGTCTCCTACTCAATGCATCTGCCACCACATTGGCTTTTCCTGGGTGATATAAAAGTTCGAAATCATAGTCCTTCATATATTCCATCCATCTTCTTTGTCGCATGTTCAGCTCCTTTTGATCGAACAAATACTTTAGACTCTTATGGTCACTAAAAACTTGGAAACTTGCCCCATAGAGGTAGTGTCTCCATGTCTTTAATGCAAATACTACTGCTGCAAGTTCTATGTCATGCGTTGGATAGTTCTTCTCATGCGCCTTTAGCTGCCTAGATGCATAAGCTACAGGTCTCCTTCCTTGCATTAGGACGCACCCCAATCCTTGATATGACGCATCGCAGTACACCTCAAAAGATTTGCTAGAGTCTGGAATGATTAATACTGGTGCTGACGTTAGTCGTTGCTTCATATCCTCAAAACTGGCTTCGCACTTGTCAGTCCACAGAAATGGTTGATCTTTACGAGTTAACTGAGTTAAAGGACCTACAATCTTGGAAAACCCTTCAACAAAACGTCGGTAATAACCGGCTAATCCTACAAAACTTCGTACTTCAGTTACAGTTTTCGGCCGCTCCCACTTTAGCACAGCTTCCACCTTTGCTGGATCCACTTGTCAGGAGCGGCTGCAGCGGAAGGGTTAGCGTGGAATAACAAACCAAGAGGGTTTTTAATACGAACGTGTGCCTTTTAATTTCTACTCAAATAAACTTACCAAACAAATAATAAAGACAAATAAAGCGAGAGTAAGGTTGAGAGAAATTTGCACAGATGATTTTATCCTGGTTCGGATCTTACCAATCCTACGTCCAGTCGTTTATCTCAAACAAGATAAACAATTCACTAATCACAAAACAATTACAAATTACAATCACAAAGAAACAATTTGTAAGAGTTTAGAAACCACCTCTCTTGATACCACAAGAGATGAACCTACACCTCCTTTGAGTCTTCACAAAGGATGAACACCTCCTCCGAATACTTCACGAAGGATGATTCTCTTCCGAACACCTCCTTAGACACACCAAGGATGAACCGGCTATTTCCTCTGTCACCGTAGCAGCACTTCACCAGCTCCACAGACAAGAGTTTCACAAGCCGAACAAGAACACACAAGTCTCAAGAATTTCTGAGTATTTGAGCACAAGGGAAGAGTTTCTGTGTCTCTGGATATCTTCTTCTTGAGAGAAAATGAGAGTCTATTTATAGACTCATCCAAAGACTCTTCCATTCACTAAAAGACAAACTTAACGGCTAGTTTCTCCAACGGCCATAAACGGCTAGTTTGTCCAACGGCCATAAACGGCTAGTTTGTCCAACGGCCATAAACGGCTAGTTTGTCCAACGGTCATAAACGGCTAGTTTCTTCAACGACTAGTTTCCCCAACGTCCGTGTTAAGTGCGATACTCTTACCGTTAACCGTCACTATTCACGTGAATAGTGTTACTATTCATGTGAATAGTACTATAGTGTTTTGTTGCAATGATTTACTATAGTAATTTTACAAAACACTTTTCTTTTTCTAATCTAAGTCCTATACATATGTCTAAGAGTATTACAAAAGCTTTCCATCACAATATAAGTCTTCATAACATCTTGAATCTTGATTTCTCTTGACTTGATTTGGACATCATCAAAACTTCATCTTGATCATTTTGCTAACAATCTCCCCCTTTTTGATGATGATCAAAAACTCCTTGATTTAAAGCTTTTGGTAATAATCTGTATTTAAAACACAACTTATGGAAGAAAGAGTGCATTAGTGAATAAGCACAAATAGTACAAATAGGCAAATAAGCTTTAAACATTTTCTCCCCCTTTTTGATCATAATTAAAAAGTTGTGTTGATGTTCTCCCCCTTAGATAATACTCCCCCTTAATAAAAGCATGTATGCATATGAGCTAAAAATATTTCAAATTTAAAGATTCATTCAAACATGCACAATAGGATATTTAAAGCAAATATTTTTAGGAGAAAGATCTTATAAAACATTGTTTAGATCTTTATCTTGAGGATTGTCATCATTATTTGCTTCATTTGTTGTCTTCTACAAATCTTCGTCATTGCCTGCATGTAATTCAACTGACTCAAGAGGTTTTGCCTCAAGGTCTACAATTTCATCAAAGACAACATGCTCACATAAAAATTTTTCCGATTGAAAACTATATATGCTTTGTATATTAGAAGATATAAAAATAGTATTACCGGTCTTGAAAAAATTTTCTTAAAATTTGTTTTAAAGAAATTCTTAAATTTTTAAACAATAGGTACCCAACTACTTGTATGGGTCCTTTGGGTTAGATTTAGAAAAAAGAAATTATTTTATAACCCAAACATATCTACCACTTGGAACACCATAATGCTTAATTTTACATTTATTAGATGTATGACCCTTTTTCATACAATAAAAGCATGATACAACATTTGTGTTCCTATAAGTTGTTCCTTTTTCTACCCAAGTTCTACGGGTTCTATGATTGTGTTTATTTTTAATTCTAGGAACATACTTATTTTTAACAACCTTATTTTCATTATTTTTACTACATTCTCCTGAGGTTGTTTCATCTAGTAGTTTCTTATAATTAACACAAGATGCACATTCATTACTACTAGTAAATTTACCCTTTTCAAAAATTAAAACTTTATTTTTCAAATCTTTATTTTCTTCAAAAGTATTTTCAAAATTTAATTTTAAATTCTTATTTTCTTCAAGAATATTTTCAAAATTTAATTTTAAATTTTTGAAATCCTTTTTCAACTTCTGATGGGCTTTATCTAACTTTTCAGATTCTACTATTAAAGCAGCATAAATTTCATGCAATTCATTTTCACTAATTTGACTAGAATTATCAGAATCGCTAGATGTACTTACTTGGCTTCCAGCGTCGTCGTTCACCACTAAACAGATGTTTGCTTCTTCATCTGAGTAGCTTGAATCTGAAATGGTCTCATTGTCATCTTCCCATGCAATGTATGCCTTCTTTTTCTTGAAGAATTTCTTTTCTTCACCCTTCTTTTGATTTGGGCAGTCTGCTTTTAAATGTCCCTTTTCTCCGCAACCGTAGCATCGGTAATTTGAGGAAGATACTGGATTATCTTTCTTTTCATATCTAAATTTTCCTTTACCTTTAGACTTCATGAACCTATTGAGCCTTTTTATCATGAGTCTCAATTCTTCTTCTTCGTCTGAGTTTTCATCTTCCGATTTACCTTTGCTTCTTTCAACCTTCGACTTTAACGCCAAACTCTTCTTGTTGTTTTTGGCTTTTGATTCTTCTTCATCAAGTCTTCCGAGGTCAAGTTCATGCTCTCTCAACTTTCCAAATAATGCAGCCATGGTCATTGTGTTGAGATTTTGTGACTCAGAAATTGCAGTCACTTTTGGTTGCCAAGACCTGTCTAAAGATTTCAAAATTTTTATATTAAGCTCATCAGTATCGAAAGACTTACCTCCAATAAGATGGTTTACGATGTTGGTGAAGCGTTTCTGAACATCTACTATTGTTTCCCCTTGCTTCATCCTGAACATCTCGTATTCCTGGATTAAGGTATTCTTTCTAGCTCTCTTAACATCATTTGTACCTTCATGGGTTACTCTTAGTACTTCCCACATTTCTTGTGCAGTTTTACAAATAGAAATCCTGTAAAACTCATCAACAGTTAAAGCAGATGAAATAATATTACGAGCTTTTACATCATTACCAAATTTTTTCTTATCTTGAGCAGTCCATTGGTCACGGGGCTTTGGTTCCTGCATATTGTTAGTTGGAACAAAAGGACCAGATGCAACAGCATCCCAAATATCTATATCAATAGATTCCATAAAAATTTGAATTTTAACCTTCCAGAATGCGTAATTTTCACCTGTGAATAGTGGTGGTCTATTGATAGAAGCACCCTCTGCGAATGTTTGAAACGATCCCGCCATTTGAATGACTATCAAAGCAAGCTCTGATACCAATTGTCAGAAGCGGCTGCAGCGGAATGGTTAGCGTGGAATAACAAACCAAGAGGGTTTTTAATACGAACGTGTGCCTTTTAATTTCTACTCAAATAAACTTACCAAACAAATAATAAAGACAAATAAAGCGAGAGTAAGGTTGAGAGAAATTTGCACAGATGATTTTATCCTGGTTCGGATCTTACCAATCCTACGTCCAGTCGTTTATCTCAAACAAGATAAACAATTCACTAATCACAAAACAATTACAAATTACAATCACAAAGAAACAATTTGTAAGAGTTTAGAAACCACCTCTCTTGATACCACAAGAGATGAACCTACACCTCCTTTGAGTCTTCACAAAGGATGAACACCTCCTCCGAATACTTCACGAAGGATGATTCTCTTCCGAACACCTCCTTAGACACACCAAGGATGAACCGGCTATTTCCTCTGTCACCGTAGCAGCACTTCACCAGCTCCACAGACAAGAGTTTCACAAGCCGAACAAGAACACACAAGTCTCAAGAATTTCTGAGTATTTGAGCACAAGGGAAGAGTTTCTGTGTCTCTGGATATCTTCTTCTTGAGAGAAAATGAGAGTCTATTTATAGACTCATCCAAAGACTCTTCCATTCACTAAAAGACAAACTTAACGGCTAGTTTCTCCAACGGCCATAAACGGCTAGTTTGTCCAACGGCCATAAACGGCTAGTTTGTCCAACGGCCATAAACGGCTAGTTTGTCCAACGGCCATAAACGGCTAGTTTGTCCAACGGTCATAAACGGCTAGTTTCTTCAACGACTAGTTTCCCCAACGTCCGTGTTAAGTGCGATACTCTTACCGTTAACCGTCACTATTCACGTGAATAGTGTTACTATTCATGTGAATAGTACTATAGTGTTTTGTTGCAATGATTTACTATAGTAATTTTACAAAACACTTTTCTTTTTCTAATCTAAGTCCTATACATATGTCTAAGAGTATTACAAAAGCTTTCCATCACAATATAAGTCTTCATAACATCTTGAATCTTGATTTCTCTTGACTTGATTTGGACATCATCAAAACTTCATCTTGATCATTTTGCTAACACCACTGAGATTCCTTGAGCAGAAATCACATGACCCAAAAATTGTACTTTCTCTATCCAGAACTCACACTTTGACAATTTCCCATACAGTTGATGTTTTCTTAAAATTTCCAACGCCACCCTCAAGTGTTCTGCATGCTTTTCCTTATTCTCTGAATAGATAAGAATATCGTCTATAAATACTACCACGAACTTATCTAAACATGACCGAAATATTCTGTTCATGTAGTCCATAAAAATCGCTGGAGCATTCGTCACGCCAAACGGCATTACCACGTACTCAAAGTGTCCGTAGCGAGATCTGAAAGTCGTCTTTTGCACATCTTCCGTCTTGACCAGAATCTGATGGTACCCAGATCTGAGATCAATTTTTGAAAACACCTCTGCTCCTCTCAACTGATCTAATAGATCATCGATTCTTGGCAAAGGATATTTGTTCTTTATTGTAACCTTGTTCAGCTGTCGATAATCCACGCACAACCTTGAACTTCCATCCTTCTTCTTCACCAGCAATACAGGAGCTCCCCATGGAGACACACTTGGACGGATAAACTTCTTCTCCAGCAGATCTTCGATTTGCTTTTTCAACTCTACTAGTTCGGCAGGAGCCATTCTGTATGGAGCCATAGAAACTGGGCCAGCTCCGGGCATTAGATCTATTGTGAAATCGATCTCTCGACTAGGTGGTAAACCTGGTACTTGTTCTGGAAAAACATCAACATATTCTTCTACCACAGGTATTCCGATGATTTGTTCTTCAGTATTCTCTCTTTTCTCCTGAGCTAACACCACATAGCAGGTAGCTCCATCTTTGATATCCTTCGCAACTACTCGAGTTGAGCTTAGTTCTAAATCGTTCAAATTTAGAAACTCTATCTTTTGTTTCCCACAATCAATAAGAACGTGATTGGCAGTCAACCAATCCATTCCCAAAATAATGTCTAGATTTTGAAGGGGTAAGCAGATCAAGTTCACTTTGAACTTGCGTCCTGCAATTTGGATCGGGCATCCGACACAGACTGAACTGGTCGTAACTGGTCCCGATGCTGGTGTAGAAACTACTAATTCACACCCTAGATCAAGCATCGGTAATCCGAGTCTTTCTAAACATGCTAGGGATATAAAGGAGTGTGTGGCTCCAGAGTCAAACAAAACATATAAGCATTCTCCTAACAACATACATGTGTGTAAAATTAATGTACCTGGCTTAGTAGCCTCTTCTGCAGACATTGCGAATACTCTTCCTGTTGCCCGGGGCTTTACTTCAGCAGAATCTTGTTGTTGTGGTTCTCCTACCTTCTTTTTCTTTGGACAAACATTAGCAAAGTGTCCCGGATCATTGCAGATGAAACATCTCTTCCCTTCAACTTTTTCCCCAATAAGTTTAGGGCAGTCACGTCTGAAATGTGCCCCTCCACACTCAAAACACTTCACTGTTCCTCGATATGATAATTGTGGTTTTTCATAAGGTTTTTTGTTGAATTTCATTGAAGATTCTCCCTTGGCAAGTCTGGAAACTCTACTTGGATCAAACTCCAATAATTCTATCATTTTGGCTTTCTCTAACAATGCTGGAAACTCTTGTATTTCCAATGGCATAAGTACCTTCTTCAGTTCATGCCTTAGTCCTCCCTCGAATTTTCGACATCTCCATTCTTCTGTGATATTCTGAGTATAAAACCTCGAGAGATAATTAAATTTTACTACGTACTCTTGTACTGATAACCTCCTTTGTTGTAAGGTCAGAAACTCCGCCTCCCTTGCAAATTTTGCACTGTTTGGAAAATATTTTTCCAAGAACCTTATCTTAAAGTTCTCCCAATTCACAGCCTCACCACGAACCGTCATCAACTGTTGCATACTTTCCCACCAATATTCAGCCTCCCCCACCAAAAGAAATGATGCATAAGTTAATTTTTGTTCTTCTGAGCAAGTTATTACCCGAAAAATCTTCTCGTTCTGCCTTAGCCAAGAGTCAGCTTCATCAGGAGTAGCCTCCCCATTAAATTTAGTTGGATCATGCCTTAAGAAGTCATTCAAGCTAGAATGATTTTGAGGTACTTGATCAACTTGTTGTTGCTGCATCTTTGTCGAGTTTAAATGATTTCTTCAAAAAGATAACAATACAATTTAGCATATGATATCAATTTCCTCCAATAGTCATTTTCATCATAACAATTAATAGTTTTACTAAGAATAATAATTTCACTCCCCATAGTCCCAAAATACTTTCGAAAACCATTGCTCTGATACCATAATGTAACACCCAAACAATTTTAAAGGGTATTACTGATAGTAGAGACTAAATTAATTTGATACCTCATATAAACAATCAAACTTTATTTCAATTACTCCAAAGTACAATACCAAACTTACAAACTTTAAACAATATAGTCTTCACTGTTGACATTTCAACTTTTAAATTTTACACAACATAATCTTCCCAATACAAATTTATTCTTTTTACAAAAATCCCTGAAAGGTTTTCCCCGCATCTCTCTCATCTCTAAGCTTTATCAACCACATCTGCAACATTATCTAATCACATATAACATGAGTTATATGATCATAGCACAAACAAATAAGGGTAAGCCAACCATATCATAAAATCATTAAACTTGTAATAAAAATATTATAATCATGTATTTCTGCAATTGATAAAATATCATTATTCCGATGTCATTAATTCATCATTATCAAAATCATCTTTCTCATTTCCATAAATCTTACAAGTATTCCATGCTTACTCATGAAGCCTTATGGTCAGACCGCTCTCTGCCTGCTTCCTTAAGCCTCACTTATATACTATATCTTACTTTCTGAAGCCTTATGGTCAGACCCCTCTCTGCCTGCTTCTATAAAACTTACGAATCATATGTTTATGTCAAAGCCTTATGGTCAGACCACTTTCTGCCTGCTTTCATAAACCTCAAGTGTTACTTTGCTCATACCAAACTCTCATGGTATAACTCGAACAAACTACTCCCGGTAGTAAACATCATTTCATAAGTAATGATTTCTCATATCCACCCCAACATTTCATAAAACCAACAATTCATACCCTCTTATCCACCTAACTCAATCATGTTCATTCTTTAATCATGAATTCATAATCACCCGTTTTGGTATCAATAAATCAAACATATTGCCAGATATCATGCTTCATATTATAAACTCATTTTGCCCATAACGAGTATAACTCAACATATTTTCACCAAACAAAGATCATGGATCAACCAAAATATATCAATATATCTTAAGAACTACATATTAAAGTCTGGGCTCAATGTAATGATAAATAAAATATATATGAAATTTTTACCATTATAATATTATGCATCTACAATCAACTTGTTTTATTTTATTTTCATCATATTATAGATTTTTCTTTACCCCAATTGGTCACCGGAGAGGACCCAGATGTCTGAACGCATCAAACTCACCTTCGACGCCAGCACATATGACTAGTCACAACTGACTGGACCAGGCCAGGGCTGCTCTATGATCAGGGATGTGCCAACTCAGGTTTTTAAGGTTCCTCTATCCTACCAACAAAGGGAGGTCCTCAATAATTAACAATTTATTTATTTAATTTATCTACCTTATTTTCTTATGCTCTAAATCTTAAAATGCTTAATTTTACTTCTTCTCACAACAACCTCAACCAGTATCTGTATATCTATTTAATACCCATATACAAGTTATTACAGAACCCTTATTCCAAACCTCCCAACAAGATCAATTTCAGCCAACAAACTCATTCAATAAATTCATCACAATAAACATCCATAATAGAATTCATACAAGATAATTATAAACAATTAACAATAATAAAACATTACAATAAATGGTCATAGAAGAATACAATATTTGACAATCATAAAAATAATCTTAATATAAAAATTCATGGGGAAACAAGAAGTTGAATCTGGCAGAGCCGATTAGACAACTTTTAATCCATCCAAAAATACAATATAATTAAATAACAAGAACAATAACATGTATGGGGAAATAAGAAGTTGAATCTGGCAGAGCTGGTTAGACAACTTCTAATCCTTCCAAAAATGCAATAAAATAAATAAGTAAAGCAATAAATAGTTTGGGGAAACAAGAAATTGAATCTGGCAGAGCCGGTTAGACAATTTCTAATCCTTCCAAAAGTGCAATAAAATAAATAACTGAAGCAATAGAAAGTTTGGGGAAACAAGAAATTGAATCTGGCAGAGCCGATTAGACAATTTCTAATCCTTCCAAAAGTGCAATAAAATAAATAACTGAAGCAATAGAAAGTTTGGGGAAACAAGAAATTGAATCTGGCAGAGCCGGTTAGACAATTTCTAATCCTTCCAAAATACAATAAAAATAAATAAGGAAAACAATAGAATGTTTGGGGAAACAAGAAATTGAATCTGGCAGAGCCGGTTAGACAATTTCTAATCCTTCCAAAATACAATAAAAATAAATAAGGAAAACAATAGAATGTTTGGGGAAACAAGAAATTGAATCTGGCAGAGCCGGTTAGACAATTTCTAATCCTTCCAAAATACAAAAATAAACAACTAATAACATACAAATGACATAACATAATCAATATCACGTTTTACAACTATCACACTCGGATATCAACACAAAAGCATACTCTCATTTAAATTCAAAATCATACAAAAACAAAATACTCCATAATCAAGATTTAAGATCATACAAAAGCAACATATAGCATATTCAAGGCTTAAGATAATACAAAAGGAGATACTCAAGGTTAGCTTCCCTTACCTCTATTACAGACTTAATCCCCTCGCCCTCTGAAAACTTCCAGAATATCCCCTTTGCAAAATTTGAATTTTCTTCCAACTCTCTTCTCTCAAAAATTTTCTAAGTTCTTTGGTGTAAATTTTCAGCCTCCCCCCCTTGGCTATTTATAGCAAAAAAATTTACTATTCATTTTTACTATTCATTTTAACTATTCATTTTTTTATTCATTTTACTATTACAAAAATAATTTTTTTATTTGCAATTTGATAAATTCTGATCTCAAAGCTACGTGGAACACTTATCCTTTCCAAAAATATTTTTTTTTACTATTCACTTTTTACTATTCACAATTTACTATTCATTTTTTTTATCTAGTATTTTAACTTACAAATATTTTCAAGGATCTTACACCTTCCCCCTCTTTCTCCCCTTCCTATAATTGCACTCCAATACTGCAAAAAAAGTGGGTGACTTCCCTGTCCCCAACACTCCTTCTAAAATACACGGTCCTGACATTCTCCCCAACAACAAAAATTTTCGTCCTCGAAAATTTCGCTTATAGAAATAAGTGAGGGTATGTTTCTCTCATCTCATCCTCTAATTCCCACGTAGAGTCGCCCATTTCACTGTTCCAGATAACTTTCACAAATCTGATTGTTTTCCTCTTGTAGTACTTGGTGTTGCTATCTTCAGTTCTAACAGGTTGCATTTCCAGCGTTATTCTCATCACTTTATACAAGAGATTGTCAAAGTCTAAGCACATCCTGTCTAATGTGTAGAGTTGCCTCCCACTACTCACATAATAAACCCATCCTGGTAGTTCCCACCACTCAAAGAGCTTATCAGGGTAACTTCAACCACTCATACGAGGAGACAATTCTGGATCATCATACACATCACATATCTCACACCAAAATCATGTCGTATTCACACTCAACCACATAGCAAGAGGTCCTCTCTAAATTGAATATTTCATACTCACAAAATGTGGTAAAATCGCATACTAAATATTATTATTATATATATATATTATTATTATTATTTATTATTATTATTTATTATTTTTTTTTTAACCGTTACTATTGAAGATTCCGGTTATGCGTGACCGGAACTGTGAGCACAGTGAGTTTCTTTGGCTATAAGTAAGGCGTTAGCCGCGTTGGGCGACACGTCGAAACGCTGAGATTCCAGAACGCGTGAGAGAGAGAGTGAGATCTGAGCAATTAGGGTTCCGAGTGCGAGAGAGAGAGATCTGAACACAGAGAGTTCTGAGTGTGAGAACTTACGAGATCTGAACGCCTGAGTGCTGGAGATCGGAGAGTCTTCCCGCAAGCTTCAATCTAAGTTCCTGGGCTTTGCTCCGCTTCGAGTAAGTATTTCGTTTCTCTTATCTCTTCCTTTCCCTTTACCCTGCTTCTCCTTCTTCTTTACTTCTCGCTTCTTTTCTTTTCTTTCTTCTTTCTGCTTCCGTTCATGTACTTTTTCTTTTGCTTTTCTGAGCTTTTATTCTCCGCAATTACATTCCGCTTTCTTCTTTACTTTCCGTTTTACTTCTGCTCCTGCATTTGCTTTCTTTTTCTTCCTCTTCTTCTATATTTTCCTTTTAAAAACTAAGAACCCACTGCATTAACTAAGATAAGGGGTATATCGGCTGGAAACCAGACGTTAATCTCCCTTCGTTTGGAGGTATGGCAGAGACAATCGGGTAGAACAACGCCACGTACCCCATAAAAACAGAAAACTTAAAAAGAGAAATTTATTTGTATGAACCGGATATGGACAATATGGACAAAGACAGATGGACATAGATCCGTTTAGGAACCTTTGCGAGGACCGTGAAACAGATCCGAGATTATACACTGAAACAACAAGGACCGATTTGGACAAAAAGAACCTAAAAGAAACAAAAATAAATAATGAAAACATTGAATATTTTCGTTTTGGTTTTGCTCTTTTTATTTCATTTTATTATTTCCTTATGCTTTAGAAATACTTTGAGAGGGAAAGATGAGTGATGTGGAGTCCGAGAGGTACACCAGTCAGCGGTGGCGACCAACCGATGATCAGGTCAAAATGATGACCAATATCTGTAATTACGGGGTCACACACCCAAGTAGAGCTCAAGTCGTCGAGATTGCGTCTCGACTAAGGGCTTTTGCAGAAGCCAGTGAATACAATGTGCATTGCTGGTTCAACAATCACGGGAACCGGGTCAGGCGCCTTCAAGCGGAGATAGACCCTACTGGCACTATCTTTTCTCAGCTGCCGCTGTACATGTATGGTAAGAACCTTGATCACTTCTATCTTTGTTTTGAATTTTACTCTTCCTTCTCCATTATTGACACAATTTCTTTGTTGGAAGAATATGACTGGGTGATTAGGAAGACGCCAAGGTTGCTGGATTTGTTCCCCGTTCCTATCATCATTGACGACGACAGAGACGAACGACAGATCCCTCCACCCATGCTTCTCACATTCCGAACCAGAGCTCCCTCGACGGAGCTCTCCCTTAGACCACCACAACCAGCTCGAGAATTTTTCCATTAAAATTATTATTTAATGGTCTGTAATATTAACGATCAGCATTGATCGAACCCCGAACATCTTTTATTTGCTTTTGTTTATTTGCCTTATTTGCGTATTTTATGGACTGTAATATTTATCTGTTTTACTTTTTATGTTTGTTCGTTTAACGTGTGTGGTACCATTTGCACACGAATATTATGGTATCTGGTTATAACTTATGAGGTTTGGAAAAATGTGTAGTCTCCATGGCCTTAAAGGACTAAATTAATGAAATATATGGTATTTGTCTTATTTCCGAAAATAAGATTTACTTTCTTTGAATATAACTCCCGTCTCTATACTCTTAAGCTAACACATTCTTATAATGTTCCAAATATGAAACAAGAGTGCGTAAAATTATATCCTTCAAGTATCTACACACATTATACCACTAACCGCGTCAGAGAATATAACCAATAAAGCAGCATAATTGAATTTGAGACTCCCGAACTCGTATATCACGATTTCTGTTAATACTACTAAACACATGGCTCCATTCCTAACATCCGTCAATACTTCCTTGTTCGCGATCAGCTCCAAACCATCTGGGTCGGAAATCACCAACTACTTTCGACCACTCAAGAAGAATACGGTTGATAGTCAACCAATCCATTCCCAGAATGACATCCAAACCTTGAAGAGATAAAGGGATCAAATTCACCATGAACTTGCATTCGGCGACGATAATTGGGTAACTAACACAAATTGAACTAGTCGGGATTTGTCCTGATGCTGGGGTAAAACCACCAGTTCGAATCCTTGATCACTCACTAGTATACTAAAGTTTTTCCAAACAAAGTATTCCTTCTCGTCAATCTTCACCCTAGAGAGTTTAGGGAAGTCTCTCTTGTAGTGAACACCACCACCTTGATAACACGTTACTGATGTAGGTATAAGCGGTTAGGTTTGTTGATAGGGTTTCTTGCCTCACTTTCCCCAAATGATTTGTTATTCAGAGTCTTGTCAACTTGTCTTTGATTTCGATTCACATCCAAAATCTCTAAACCATGGGTCTGCTTCCTCGACACTAGTATCGCACAAAATTTAGTTGTGTAGAAGAAATGCTCTAGCCTCTACTCTTAGACAGGAATGACAGAGGGAAAAGCACCCTGAGTGGTTCTGTCACTAGTCAATACTTCAATGAATTGATTTTGAATGTTCTTAGATGTCACTCTCGCGTTCTTGGCAAATACCCTTGCGGCTTCTAGATTATGCAAGGTTATGGTATTTTACTCCACCAATGTAGCATTCTATTGTTGCAATGCCTGAAGTACCGCATTCAACATCTGATTAGAGTCAGAAGGACCGACATCTGGGGAAAGAGGAGATCTAGATTACATCTTCTTGTTCACGTAGAAAGAAAGACCATTAGCTTGACTCAAACCAACATAACTTTAAACACCAGACTAGAGTACACAAACAAAAACGAAGTGTACCCACAACCTACAAGTTTCTAAGGAAGAACTGCTCTGATACCATCAATGTAACATCCCGATTATATAATAATAATATTACATAATAAAGACGTCAACATTCAAATATAGAGAACAGTCAGAATATGACGTGTAATTTAATTGTTAAATTACAATCATCCAGATAAAATGAGCGAAAATTTAAACTTGAACAGTTTGAAAGGATTGATCGCTACAAGTGATCAATCAGGAAACTTCTAAGAAGATTACTCTGCAACATCAGCAACCTCCGGCTCCTGCTCCAAGGGAAACTCTTCGACGACATCTGCTCCCATCCAAGTGGATGATCATCGCCGAATAACGTATCCAAATTGGCACACAACACAAACAATGCAAGGGTGAGCTAGATATAAAAAGCATGTTATCTCCTAGCACATTTAATTCACGTCATCATACATAGATTTAAATATAGAAATACTTAGTCATGCTTATTAAACCACAATCTACATACTCACACGACTCATCCGGATTTTGTATAATTGTCGGACTATTGGTCGTCTCTACACCTGCTAGTTCTGCTGGTCTTTCTCCAACACTAGCAACATAAATCCCCCAAGCTGCCTATGTCTAAATTCAAAGACCATAGACGAGGACCTCCCTCTACTCTCACCACTCACATTGTTCTTCTCTACTTGAGTGTGAACAATGCTTTGAGTTTAGGGATAGACAACCATTTCAAAGCCCCTACAATTATACAGACACAACTACAATATTTCACATAACCACTTTCATCCATCTCTCCCTGAGATTTCCGAATCATACTCACATTCATCATTCCCATCATATAATCACAGTAATTTATCATATTTCATGCATTCTCATATTTCTCATAGCTCATATAATCACATATATTCCATACAATTCTCAAATTTCAACATTTACATCAGATAATCACAATAATTTATTATATTTCATACATTCTCATATTTTCTCACAGATCACATCACCACATATATTCCACACATTAATACACAAAAATCAATTCAAGAGAAAATAATACTAAAAAAATCCAACTTATACAAAACACTATTTGAACGTACTTTCCAAGCACCTAACAGTTTTGAACGAACGTCCCAGGACGAACGTCGTTTTTCCGAACACCTGCCAAAAATTGGACGAACGTCATTTCCCGAGGGCCAGACCAAATTGGACGAACGCTCACTTTCGGACGGACGAACGCTCATTTTCGGACGGACGAACGCTTTTTAACCAATTTGGACGAACGGCAATTTAAGAACGGACGAACGCTCTTTTAATCAAACTGGACGAACGTTGATTTTGATATTTAGGCCGAACGCTATTTTAACCGAATGGACGGACGTTATGGGAATCTGGCCGAACGCTCAAGAACAGGCCGAACGCTCACTTAGGACGACCGCTCAACAACAGGCCGCTTGGACGAACGCGCCACAATGAAGCTTGGACGAACGCGCAACAACAAAGCTTGGACGAACGCACGGCAAGCTTTTGCGGACGAACGCTCATACCTCAAAAACGAACATACGCGGACGTTCGTTCATAACCGAACACTCACTCTGGTGGACGAACGTCTAATTTCACTAGAATTAGACGAACGTTCAGAAAAATAACGAACGTTCACAAATTTATCTATTTGGACGAACGTTCAACAAATAACCGAACGTTCAAAAATTGGCTAAGCCATTTTAGGACGAACGTCCAATTTGAAACCAAATTGGACGAACGGTTCTGCAGAATTTCTGCAGAATTGCAGATTTCCAGAAACATCAAATTCAACCCTTTCTTCCCAGATTTTTACCCAGATTTGCATCACACAAAGCACATACAATTAATCACACAAAATATCTAGCTCCCCTTACCTCTTGAAGACTTCCTGTGTGAATCTTGAATCTATCCCCCTCAAGATGTGCAGCACCAAGCAACTCCAGCAACTTTGAGCTCCACCTCTTTCACAAAATTTGCAGCAAGAACTCCCCTCTAGTGCAGAACCTATCTTCTCCTTTTATTTCCTACGTATTATGTTTGTTAAATGGTGCCAAGAATGAGACCTTCCCCCTCTTTCTCCCCTTCCTATAATTGCACTCCAATACTGCAAAAAAAGTGGGTGACTTCCCTGTCCCCAACACTCCTTCTAAAATACACGGTCCTGACAAAGGACCATATAATGAAACATATTTGTGAATTTGCATAACTTGAGATGGTAGAAAAATGGATGCAAACAGTGATTGATTGGTTGCTTTTGTGGAGCCGAAACTAATGATATTGCTTTGCTTTCCAAAACCAATTCATCATTAAAGAAAGATCAATAATCAACACCCACACGCCTAAGTTTCATTACGCCATTTACGGTTTTAAGTAACTTTCTTCTTCTGAATATGTGAACAAAATTCAAATATTTAAATATAAACCATTCTAAATTTATTTTAATCAATTAATTTTATATACAAACTCTTAACGTAACATCTTATTTAAATAATATTAATATTATAAAGAACTGTCACATAATCAATATTGTAAAACAGATAACAAGTAAGAAAATATAAAATTCTATTACAATCATTTAAACATAACTATAATTAATCAAACTCCATGTACAGGTAACTAAGGTCAAATTCACGTACAAGATTTAGTTCTCTAAAATAATTAAAAGAAAACATAATTATTATAGATATAAGTACTAAAATTTGGTCGTCTTCACTTAGAGTCTGCTCCACAGTCACATCAACACATAAAGCAACTAACCAAGAAACACACACAAGAGGATAAGTTAATGGTAAAACAATTCAACATAGTATAATAAAATTTAGTCATATATCACATGTCATAAGAGTAAAACAAACATTTATCACTAGTGCAGAAAAAGTTTTAGACGTATGTTATTTTGAGCATTTTACATCTGATCCCGACCTAACATTTATTCGGGTGACGTTTATGAGACGTCGGACCCCACTGTACATATTGGACGTCTCTATAAACGTCTGACCTGAACAGATCAGACGTCTAAAACGTCTGACCTGAACAGATCAGACGTCTAAAACGTCTGACCTGAACAGATTAGACGTCTAAAACGTCTGACTTGAACAGATCAAACGTCTAAAACGTCGTTGTATTTGATTGGATCTTTCTCCGCTTGAGGCCTCTCGGGTTGCTCATGGTTATTCGAGTTTAAAACTTTATATTTTAGATGAAGAGAATGGATTGTACATTTTTTTGTATTTAATGGTTTTAAAAACGTAGTAGAGGGAATTAGATGAGTGAAAAACGCAATAAATCACCACTCAAAAATGCCGCCCAAGGACACGAGCAAAACTACACCAAAATCCAACGAAAACGTATTTTAATCGATTCAAATGAAAGATAATTCATCAAAGAGTAATGTAATCGGAGTAAAATTAATTTAAAACAGTGCAAAAGTGAGAAAACGAACCTGAAAAACGTAGCCCGTGGAGAGAAAACGCGAGGAAGATAATGAACAGTGAGTGCATGTAACAACTTTCTCGTGTTTGTAGTGTTTTAATGCAGACATTTAGAAGTCAGTTCCCCATTACAGAAGTCTAAATGACTTTAGAAGTCAGAGTGGCGAGATCAGACGTCTAAAAATGGAGTCAAAAGTGACTTTTTAAATTGTTGAGCTGAGTATTTAGAAGTTTGTTCCCCCATACAGACGTCTAAATGGCTTTAGAAGTCAGAGTGGCGGGATCAGACATCTAAATTGAGTCAAAAGATGACTTTTTAAATTTTTGGACTAGGTATTTAGAAGTTAGTTCCCCCGTAACAAACGTCTAAATGACTTTAAAAGTCAGCGTGATGGGATCAGACGTCTAAATGAAGTCAAAAAATGACTTTTTAAATTTTTGGACCGAGTATTTAGAAGTGTGTTCCCCCCATAACAGACGTCTAAATGACTTTAGAAGTCGGAGTGGCGGGATTAGACATCTAAATGGAGTCAAAAAGTGACTTTTTAAATTTCTGGGCTGAGTATTTAGAAGTATGTTCCCTCCATAACAAACGTCTAAAATAGACTATAGACGTCAGACCCCCCAACCCCGACTTCTAATAGTAATAAAAAATAATTTTTTTTACTTTTACGTATCTTTTTGGTGTCCAATGGAGCTGTCTGACATCTAAATAGACTATAGACATCAGACCCCCCAATATCAGACATCTATGTACTCTTTTGAATTACAAAAATGCCACCGGTCATTTTTTACGTTTGATATTTGGGGGTCGAACGTCTAAACGGTGACGTCAAAGGCATTTTCTTCACTAATGTATCATGTCATAGACCTAGACTTTACCATCCAAATATAGTATGAAAGTCAAGCCATGGCGGGTTATGCACTTGTATAGTGGAATAACTGACTCACTCGCATAAGGTTAGTCCGTTGAAACACCTTTTGCCAAAAAGAGAAAGACCCCAGGCTAAGACCTCCTACTACTTTCACTACATGACTCACCTCTCTCTATTTGAGCATAGATGAACACTAGAGTGTCAGGATAACCCAATATCAGAGCTTCATACATTTATACCAACAACACTTGATATAGTCATGAAGAATTCTCCTTAAAACTTACAACCTAAATTTCACACCATCATATATTCCCAACCATATTAGTGAGATGAGATAAATTATCACACCATATAAATCAAAACACATAAGAGAAATGGAAAACAAACCAACTAAATAACCCCAACTCACTTGCTCAACACTTAAATAGTGGCACCCAACGAGCACAAGCTCGTTCAGGGAACACAACCCACTTACCCAACGAGAGCCCAAATAGGGAGCCTCTCTAGCTCAGCAAGAGAGTTCGCCCAATCCTTAAAACTCACTACCAAAACCCCCTAAAACTCGTCCAACGAGAGCCAAAATAGTGATCTATGCAAGCCCAACGAGCAAGCCCAACGAGCAAGCTCGCCTAGCCACTAAAATCCACTACCAAAACCCTCATATACTCGCCCAACGAGCTCTCCTTGCTCGCCCAGCCACTTTGCATAATTCTGCAGCATCAAAATCTTCAAATTTTGCACCACTCATGGCCTACACTATGCACTTTTACCAACTTCTACCTCTTTTAGATGAGATTCTAAGCTAAAAAACAAAAGTGTATAACCAACTTAAATTAGTTTGTAATTCATTTTACAACAAGATTCCAACTCAATTCAACCAAAGCCCTACTTTAGAGATCATAATTCAATTATACAAGTTTTAGCTCATAATTAAACCACTTAGGGGTCTGAATAAGTCATAAATGACTTAAAGACAGACTCCAAACACTCAAACCCTACCAAATCAAAATCTCACTTTCCTAAACCCCTAAATTCAACCTAAAAACCTTCCTAAACCACCTTCTTGACTCTTACTCACTTTTATATCATATTTTTATCAACTCAAGCTATCAACAAGTTCTAATTGACTTTACAATATGTCCCACATTATTGTTTACCCCTTTATATCCTTCTCAAAATCACCTATCAAAACCTCCACTTTAGACCAAAATAGTTCATAACTCAGCCCCTAACATTTCTTTTCAAGACATTAACCAATTCATCACCATCAACTTCACAACAACAACAACATTTAAGTCAATAATCACGTTTAACCATAACCATTCAACCAAATTCAATTATTCAAACACATTTACTACTAACACACTCATTTCAAGCATACAAATCAATATACATTCAACTCACATACCAATAACTATCATTTCATACTTCATAACTCAAAATAAAAGAGATCACTAGTTTCTCTTACCTTAAAAGGAACTACCACAGCTCCACACAACTCACTAACCTTACTTCAAGCTTAAGAAATTCTAGAAATGCCTACAAAACACAAAATTGTGATCAAAGAGGGTCCTTAGAACCTCTGATCAACTAGGAACTAGGAAAGAGAAATATATAACACATGCGATAAAGGATTCCTATGAACGATCTCAATTTAACATATTTATACTATTAACTGAGTCATTACAATTTTAAACAATAAACCAAACACATAAGTATACAATATATATTTGATAATCTTTCTTGAAATTGAAGAAAATTATCAAAATATATAAAAATTTCCAATTGATGGAGGAGTTATATAATACAAAAATTATGTATCTACGTAATAATTATACTCTAATCATTCATCAATAGTCTCACTATTCCTCAACCCTTCTACATGTAGCATCCTTTACTCACGTATAATTAGTGTTGTCAAATGGGTTGTAACCCGTGAGCCAACCCGACTCACCACGAGTTTGAGTCAGGTTGGGTTTGAAAAAAATGAAATTTTCTTATGCGGGTTAGTTTTCAACCCGGTTCACCTAGGTTGAACCCGTGGTGAGCCGAATTGGCTCACCAACCCACCTAATCTAATTTAATTATTTATTATTTGGTGTTTCAATATTATTATTCAACATTTTTTTATACTATTGTAAATAGGGATAAAAAAAGATGTTTCAAGAGAGAAAAATATTATAGATTTATTTATTCAAGACTCTAATATTATAAATGGACAAGTGATACAAAAATTATCAATATTTAAAACTTATTTGTACGTCTTTTGTGCTTGTTTTTTAACTACGCTTGGATTGTATAATATTTTTTTATTTTGAATTGTCATCATTTTAGGTGAAATTTATTTATATTTGAATTTAAAAAAATTATAATTTTTCTTATTTTAAAAAAAAACTTATAATTAAGTGAGTTAATGAGTCAACCCGTTTAACCCTCCAACCCGTGGTGGATCAGGTTGAGTTCGAAATTTTTCAGCTCACTAATAAGTGAGCCGAGTTGGGTTGACTCACTAAGTGACCAACTCTTAGTAGACCGTGTAACATCCCAATATCTCACGCTGGATAATTCATAATTCATATATTGTAATATTACATTTACGGTAATATCCCGTAATCTCACACTTATAAATTCATAGTTAATATATGTCTACACATGTTTTAAATTCATATTTCAACTATAAACTCATAAATATAATTCAAATTCTTCTAACTTATTCTTCTGTCTCTCTCTTCATTGGCATTGGATCAGACGACATTCCTTTGTCTGCTCCCGTATAACGAATTATACGATCATCGCACATACCCAAACAAAAACAAACACAAACAAGTAGGGTGAGCTAACATGCAACAAATCATTTATAAAACATGTATAATTACCTTGATATAAACATCATATAATAATTATGTTCGACACCCTCATACTATAATTCATATTAGACACTCGTCTCACAATACCCAATAGACACCACAATACCCAATAGACACTCATCCGGATGATACGTTGATGAGCGGTCACGGGAGGTTATGCACTTGTAATGACTTCTACTTCTTTTTTTTTTCAAATACTCTTCCAAAATACTTCATACCATTCACAAGGTTAATCCCCTCACTATGTCCAAAACCGGCACATAGACCAGGACCTCCTGCTCCTCTCACCACATAATTCATCCCTCTCTACTTGAGACTAGATGATTATTAGAGTATCAGGATAACCTCCAACTACGGGACCCTCAACATCAACATATACACAAATACCATAATATTACTGAATCTCTCCACGAGACTCATACCATACTCATATTCCTCAACTCACATTATACCCCTACAAAATCTCCCCATAATACTCATAACATGTTCAGATGCATAAATTCAAATGCAATATAATAAAATACAATCATCGCATAAATCACACAAACTCAATATATTGCATAATAATTTAACAATACTCAATCTGTTCAATAGGATTTAAGTTAAAAACTTGTCGAGTAGACTTCCAGGAAAGAGAGGTGCGTCACAATGGACAACTTAAGTACCAAGTCTTTCCTTAGCCAAAGTGTTCCTCAACTAGTTTTTAACAAATTTCTTATTTACAGATTCAAAACAACAACATATAATATTTACACCGAATTTCAACATAGATAAACATACAGTAAACATTAACAGTATTCACACAGAATTTCAATATATGAATAGTAATAAAATAATACTAAATCATAATATAAAAGCATAGAATTATTAAATCATAATAAAAAAAAACATAGAAAGGTTAGCTCCCCTACCTCTATTCCAGACGTCTCTTGCTCTGAATTTATTTCTCCGAAACCTTTCAGAACCTCTACCCTTCTTGCAACTAAAAATTTCTCTCTAACTTTCTCTCACTTGATTTCTCTTCTCTTGGTGCAGAATACCCTTCCCTCCCATGGCTATTTATAGTAAAAAAAATTTACTATTCATTAATATTTTAATATTATTTATTATTTTAATATTATTTAAAAATAATATTTCAATCCTTTTCTCACCAAATCTGATCCTAATTTCTACCTACTACTTTCTTCCATGCTAAGGAATCCAAATGCTGAAAATTTATTTTTACTATTTACTTTTTACTATTCAATTTAAAAAAATTTACTAAATAAGTTACCAAAAATTTGAACCTCTCCTTCTAAAATTACTATAATTTTATATCCAAAATTTACAATTTTCTATCCATTAAAATTATTATTACTAATAAAATACTAAAATTTACTACTATAAATATATATATATATATATATATATATATATAAATATAATATATATATATATATATATATATATATATATATATATATATTTTCATGAATCTTACAGATCGGGTCAGGTTGAGTCGGGTTACCCGTTTTTATAGCTATACGTATAATATATAATTAGATATGGTAACAAGTCGGGGTGAGTCGAACACGGATAATGCCTACGCACTACCCAACCCACACCAAAAAGATTCATTTGTTACCCTAAGATATTTGTTTAAAAAATACACACAAATTTTAAAAAATATGTAGATATCCGTAGATATCAACGAATATTTAAGAAAAATATTTTATAAACTTTTAAAATAAAACTAAAAAAATATAAACTATAATATAAATTAAATTTAAATTAAATTTAACCAAATAAAATATAAATTATATTTTAATTTTAATTAAATTTAACTTAACAAAATATAAATTAAATTTTAATTTTACGAATGGATACTTACAAATACAAATACAAGTATACAGACGAGTTTTAAAATACAAAAAGTGGTTGAAATATTTAATTGTATGATAAGTAAATTAACTTTTAATGTACAATTTTGAGTTAAACATTTCAGTAGGATTTTAACTATTTATGTAAAGATCAATTAATTTCAATTAATAAAAAAATGATACAGATATGGATAAATTAATTAAAATAGAATAATTATATAAGAGGACCATTTAAAATTAACTTATATATATATATATATATATATATATAGTATACAGTAATTTTAATTTATAGAAAAGTTATGTTTTTAATTTCTAAAAAGTCTTGGTATTAAATAAGGCATGTGCCGGTGGTCGATGGTTTATGAATTCATCGCTATCTTCTGCTCTGTCGTTCGTTTTCATTTTTATTCAAGTCGCTTTTATTTATATTTATATTTATTATTATTATTATTATTATTATTATTATTATTATTATTATTATTATTACACGCTATCTATTATAAATATTAAAATTTGGAACAAACTAAAGGAACTTCAAATTAGTCACAAATAAAAACAATGTTCGTGTTAAATATTAGTATTATTTTGCATTAAATATCAATTTTTTATACCTAGCTAACACTGTTTAGTGAAAGCACATAAGCATAATTATGCCTATATATTCACTTCTTTCTTATCACAGGAAAAGAATTATTGTTATAATAATGACTAAAATAAAAATACTATTAAATTAATTTTTATAGTATAATCTTTTTACAGTAATCACATTATTATAGACAATTGACTATATTTTAGAAGATTCCTACGTTGAATTAAGTATTTGTTTTTGACTTTCACACAAAACTATATCTTAGAAAACCATGATATTATATTACATGTAAATTTCTTATGACATACTAGACACAATTTTTTTTCACAACATAACTAAGTCACATAATCTTCATCGACTCTCACCACCTAATCTTCTTTATGTGAATCCAATATTAATAAAGCCAGAATAATTTATTTTGGAAATCTACATTCAATACACAACCTACAACATCTTACATAGTACTTCATTCTTAAAAATAACTTTGTCCATATCTTACCAAATATCACATATCAACAAATAATCATTTTCTTTTTCACACAAATTCTTATATCAAATCATTTTCAACTTCAATTAAGTTAACTACTTTTAAAACAACAATATCATACAATTCCTCATTCACTAGAGTTAAAGCATTTAAACCAAATTTTAGAAATACAAAACACTGATTTCACTCGCTGAAAACATACCTTTTCGCTCAACAAGCTTACCAACTCATCTAACAAGATAACTCTAGGAGTTCTATTATAAAAGACTCGTCTAACAAGACACCTCTAAAGGTATATTTATCCATCGAAATTTGACTTATCCAACGACCAATCTCCTTTAAGTTATCGAAATTTTAATTAAAAGAATTTCATTTAACAAATGGATTGACCCAGACCAAATTTGTAAGACCCGTGAATTTCAATTATTGGGCTGCAGTATAGTACTGGTGATTCACGGGAAGAAGCCTTTAAGCTCTAGCCACCACCTGTTCGTTAGAGAGTTCACTTGGGACGTACCGGAATGGAGAGTTTCAAAAGCAAAAGCAAAAGTTTATTTTAGCAAGCTACAAGCAGCAGCCTCCATGCATCCAGCAAGCTTCATCCAACAAGGTCCAGTTGATGGCAAGCATGTTCAGCAAGTCTTGCTTCCAGGAAGCTCTCGGCCTTGATCCAGAAAAGAAGAGAAGAGAAGTGCTCTCACGGTTCCAGCAGCAGCAGCAAAGCTTTGGAGCAGAGAAGCATGTCACGGCCTTGCTGGGAGAAGAACATCACGGCCATTCACGTACAGCAGCTAGGAATCTTCTTTCGTTGTAGAAGACACAAATGGAGGGGGCCACCACTTGGTTGAAAGCTCACGTTCAAGGTGCTACAAAATATGGAGTCCATTCACCATTTAGAATGTCATCTTTTCATTTGGAAAGGAGAAGCATGTTCACGGACTCAAAACTGGAATTAAAATGGGGGACACCAAGTTGACAAAAACTCACGGCCTAACATCCAAGACATAATGGATTCACGGGCAGAGGGTGCCATGGCTATAAGAAGTGTGGAGTTCTGAGAGTTTAAGGGCAGATTGAAGGAGGAGAGAAGAGAAAGATGGTGTCATGGATGGAGATGGAGCGCACGGTGATGAAGCCCAGCAACCATGGCAGCAGCACTCCAGCGTTAGAAGAAGCACACAGCTGCCATATGATGAAAGAGTGTTGTCACGGTAGTGGCTGGAGAAGGAAGCACCATGGAAGAAGCCGTCAGGCGTCCGCACTGCATCAGCTGGATGCTTTGAACTATCTTCACGGTGGGCAGCAGCTTGGAGCGAAAGTGGAGTCCAGCAGAGGAGCTTCATCCACTTTGGTTGGAACGTGAAGAGAAGCACAACTTGGATGGAAAGGTGCACTTCACGGCTGGATGCACTTGAGAGAAACAAAGCAAAGAAGTTTCACACCACCCGCTCCATGTTGTTCAATCCAGCAAACCAGCAACAACACCATCCATGAAGCAACATCACAGCAGTACCTCACGGCCATCCAGCACACAATCATCCAGGAGCTGGTGCACGAAAAGATGAAGCACTTGGTGCACGACTGCTTGGAGAGAAAGCACACTGTTGATTTCAATTAGCAGGAGAGGTTCACGGGATTCATGGAGGGACTCACGTTATCTATTTTTGGCACGTCCCAGGAACATAAAGGAATGAGCAAGAAGAGAGGATGGAAGGAGGAACGCAGTGCAGAGATTGATTCAAGAATTCACAAAGGAAGTCTTCAAGAGGTAAGGGGAGTTAGATATATCATTTGATTGTTGAGTTTTACTGTTTTTGAAATAAATCTGGAAATTTTGAGGATGAAAAATGAAGTTTCTGAAGTTTTTTGGCCAATGGTGACCTGTGTTCACCTGACTGAGTACCTACGTTGGACTTTTTGTACAAATTGGCCATTTCTCTCGGGTAATCGTTTACAGGGGTCCTGTAAACGATTACCAGCCCGAACGTTCGTCCCAAATTTCGAGCGTTCGTCCAATTTGAAATTTCAAATTGGACGTTCGTCCAAAATATGTAGCGTTCGTCCTTAAGTAACCAGTATGGGCGTTCGTCCTTAATTAATGGTTGAGCGTTCGTCCATGTCTTTGAGTAGCGTTCGTCCGTCCTCGTTCGAGTGGAGCGTTCGTCCAAGCGTTGTGTAGCGTTCGTCCATGAGCGTTCGACCTGAGTAGCGTTCGTCTTTGGTCTGCTGCGGAGCGTTCGCCCAGAGATGTGTAAGGCTTGAGCGTTCGTCCAAGTGTGTGGTTTAGCGTTCGTCCAAACTGTGAAAAGTGGACGTTCGTCCTAAATTTGATCGTTCGTCCGTTTTTTTTTTTTTTCCTTATAGCGTTCGTCCATATCCTTAATAGCGTTCGTCCAATTTGGTGGTGAATAGTGTCCGTCCAAGAGTGTGAAAAAGGGTTCAATTGCTATTGTTTTGGATTGAATTAAATATGTAAAATGTTGAAAGTATGATTGATGAACGGGTCGCACCGCTCACAAAAGTGTTGATTGCAGATATGAATGCAGTACAGTCTAACTAGGAAGTGACTCCTAGGTCGTCTCTCAAGGACCAATTTTGGTGGTTCAATCTTAGATTAGTCACGAAGTGGGGGGGGTTGTGATTGTTTTTCGTTGAGGTAAAATAAATTAAAACTAGAATTTAAACATAACTGAATTTAAAAACACTGAAATAAATTTTAACAGTGGTAAAAACTGAACGGTAAAAAAATATGGTAAAAATAGACAATGGAAAAATTACAGTGTTGGAAATTAAAACACAGAACAGTAAATATGCAGAAGACAAAACAACAGTGTAATTAAAATTTACCAATAGTTCCAGTAAAAATAAACCGTAAAAACGATTCTTGAAAATAACATGACCAGTAAAACACAATGACAGAATTTAACGGTGCAGAAAATACTAAACTGTAAAATACAACAGATAAAATAAAACACTGGAAATGGAATTCATCAAACATTCAACACTTAAATTAAAATTCCTGGACGGATAAAAATAAAATGAACAAACTAACACAATACAGAAATTAAATTCTACATTTTTTTTTTTCTGAAAATGAGCAAGGACCTAAAGCTACTGGAAGAGAGAGTCTCTCCCAGGCGTCTCCTACTCTACTGGAACAACTCCCCTTCCTACACTACCGAGAGCTCCTTTTATTCTTGAACGTGCTCTACTCCCTATGCTCTTGGACCAAAAAAAAATAAGCAAATGGACCCTCCATTTAATTTTGTCTGTGAACTATTCTTCACGTGAATTCCTTCTAGCCGTGGGTTCTCTTTTCTATTCCACCAAGACAAAGAATCAACTGTTCTCCAAGGCATGGCAGCTGTAGCTTACGTAGTGTTCTTCTCCCAAGGTCGTGCCATGCTTTCTCTGCCTGGACACTGCTGGTGGTGATGAAGCTTTGCTGGATGATGATGGACCGAGAGTGAAGATGGTGGGAGTGTGGTGGCTGCACTGCTGGAATGATTGGTGAAGGTTGTTGCATTGCATCTGGCTGCTGCTTCTACTGATGGAGATTCCCATACGGCTTCTCTTCATTCAAGCATTACTCCCCTCCGTTCCAGCACCTTCTGTTTGCACGTTCCCACCATCAAGTGAACAACGTTCCTGGATGAAGCTCCTCTGCTGATGGATGAAGATCTCCCTCTGTGGCAGCTGGACATTATGAACGCGACATCACCTTCTTCTTGCTTCCTTCAATTTTGTGTGTGCTAACAACAAGAAGGTGGAGAGGTCTTCTCGGTGGTGGCTTCAAGCTTGTTGTATGCTGCACCTAGTGCCAAGAAAATTAATTCCATGGGGAAAAACCGTGAGCCAAAACCAAGAGCCTTCCTTTTTGAATATGTGAAAACCATGTGCTTGACAAAACTGAGCTGCACTTGTTGCAACGTGGTCCCCTCATTTTCTTAAAATTCAAACGTTCCAAGCAAAGAAAGATGTGGTGGCTCCCACTTTCATTCCATGTAGAACCTTGCCAAAAGAATTTTCCATGGCCGTAACGTTGGCCACTTATTTCATCAATTTTCACTTCTTAATTGTTGGATGGCAGGGTGTGAAAGCAATGTGGTCCCCTCATCATTTCCCATATGGTTTTGTGTTTGTCACGTGAATTCTCCATGTACCTATTCTCTTCAATAATTTTGAGAAACTTAACTTCAAGGTGGTCCCCTCCATTTTCTTAAAATTCAAGATGTTTCAAGATAAGAAAGGATGTGGGGCTCCCTTGTCTTCTACTTGTTTTACGTGTACAACCCAATTTTATTCTTCAATTTCACACATTTGAGTACAAGAGCCGTGTGCTTCTATATACTGGTACACTTCTTCAAATCTTTTTCAATTCAACACAAAATAAGTGAATCTTTGCCAACCATTCATACAAATGTTTCTCAATAAAACCGTGATGGCCAAAACTTTTGTCCCATGTGTCCTTTGCTTGAGCTATAAAATGTGTCATTATGAGTGTTGAATTCTTGAGTGTTGGGAGGTCTTAGCACCTTCCAATGATTAATTCCAGCCACCACAACTAAAAAAAACAAGCAAACAATGCAAACAGATTAGAAATCACTCAAATAGTAAGCACATGAGTGACATAGTGGAGTAAAGAAAATACTGGGAACAGCACAAAAATAATTTTAACAAACGATAAGCTATACGTGAAAATAGACATCTAGACGAAACTATGAAAAAAAATTTCATAGAAAACGGATAAGAATTGAACTCAAACGAAGACAAACAAGTTGACACAAAATTCACGCAGCAACCAGCGAAAATTGAAATGACTGAAATACATTGGGCTCAATTGCCAATTCTCATTTAACCTTCAAATATCCCAAATTGTATCTCCAAATTTTCCTTGTAAAATAATTATCTCAGATAATTCAAATTAGTTAAAATAAGAATTTCCGATCGAATTAAGCACAATTAAGAAAAATGGGAAAATAATGGACGTTTAAGCACAATTCCCCGATTAATTTTAGCACAATAAACTAAGTGAAGTGAATAAAATATTGACTCATCAAAATAGACCACACTTAGTCTTTTGCACTCCTGGGCAAAATCAAGACTCAAATCAGGGAATGGTTCAAAGGACTTTTATGGAGGTGACACAACTCAGCAGACAGAAAATAAAGACTCACAAGAAAACACACAGAATTTACACAGTTCTCAAGAATTCTGGACAGAGATAAGAAGTAGAATATATCCAACACCAAATCAAGAAAAGCAGATACTTACAGAAATCATCCAAGCAATTCAATACATAGGAAAATGATTAATCAGCTCAAGAGGTGATTTAAAAATAACATAACCTCACAGATGCACTAACAGTGTTTCTCTCAAGTGTTTAAGGTAAATCACTGTCACTCAATGTACTCAAGAAAACAAACACAAGCAGACTTGGCAAGCTTCTAATTATCAATACTTAAAACATATGCATCTTCAGATCAAAAGGTCTTTACTGGGTTGTAATGGGGCCAAGGACAAGGGAGGATAAATTTGGATAAGTAGCTATAGCTCAGAAGAAATAGAGGTGCACTAGGGAAAAAATGTAAACACAGTGAAATCTCACCCAAACCTCTAATTCAATCCTCTTCTCGACTCCATTATTCACAAAATTATTTTTCATTTTTTTTTTTTTTTTATCTTTTTCTCATCAAATTTTTTTTTTCATCCTGTCTCTTTTCTTTCTCTCTTTATCACACAACAGGATAGAAATTATATTTCCAATCATAAAACAAGATGAGGAACCAACTAGCCAATTCATCAGAATTCCCAAGGAGACCACACTTATTCACAAAATACTTCTATAGCTCCAGACTTTCCTAAGGTTAAGGTAATCATTTGTTTTTCACTTAGGATCAGTGTATGAGCTTCAACACAAAGAAATATATACAGTATAGGCTCAAAGGGGTTATCCAAGGATAATAACAAGGTAGGCTTATTTGGCTAAAGAGGCTCAAGAATAAAATTGCCTTTATCACTTCTAAACATGCATATAAATCAAGTATATCAATAAGAATCAAGCCAAGGCATATGTGCAAGAAATCAAGAGTCATATCACACAAGAAAGAACATTAAGTGGCTCAAATCTCACACAGGGTATCCGTGTTATAATCAATTCAACCTCTTGAACACATAATCATCTTTCCAAGCAGAGAAAAGCAAGGATTGCAATCTATAAGTATTAAGTAAGTGAAGGAAAAATCTACAACTTAGACAAAATCCAGAAATCAGGAGAAAAATGTAAAATTTATTGCACACAAAACTCGATAAAAATAACTTAAAAACAGAAATATTTAACACGCAAAAACAAAAAATTTAACACACAAAATACATACTAAGAGAGACTAACAGAAAAATCAAAATTTCTCCCCAGTAGACCACACTTAAATCACACAATGTCCTCAGTGTGTTACAATCATCAGATGATCAAATTCAGAGCAGTCAAATAATATAGACAAGTGCAATAAAATGTTAGGAAATGGGAAGAAATTTTCAGTAACATCCATCAGTAGATGTTATCAGTGACATCTATCAGTAGATGTCTAAATCACGCAGCACCCATCAGTAGATGCTAATAATTTTTTTCATTTTATTTTTTTTATTTTTTATTGTTTATTATTTTTTTTTTTTTTTTCTGAAAAAGGATACCGGTACTGTGACAACAGTCTCGGTGGCAATGACCGGGACTGTTGCTACAGTGGCAGAAATTTAGGCTATAAAAGAGGCACTCCTCCGCGTCCAGCGCCATTTCTGAACGCTCATTCTCTCTGTACTCCTCTGCTCTCTCAACTCTCTCTTCTCTCTGCTCTCTGCTCTCTTCTCTCTGCTCTCTCTCTACTCCTCTCTTCCTACTCCTCTTCTCTCTCCCACTCTCTCCTCACTCTCAACCTGAGCATCTGGAACCTCTGCGAGGAAGCTCTGTCCCCGGCCTTCTGAAGAGTCTGAGTGAGATCCGTGAGGAGCCTCTGCCTGTGTGCCTTCGGAGCGTCTAAGATCTGCGTCAAGCTTCTGTAAGCCCTACTACTCCGGGTAAGTCATCTGCACCTTGGATCTCCTTCTTTCTGCCGTTTAAGCTTTCTGCTCTTTTCTTTGCTTTTCAGTTCTTCTCCTTTTACAGCTTTCAGATCTATCATTTTTTTTTCCTGCTTTCAGTTCCTTCTTTATTTTCAGCTCTTATTCGCTTTCTTCTTCACCTGCTAAACACTTAAAACACATAAAACACAATTGTCTTAAAACTTAAGGGGTATATCGGCTGGAAACCAGACGTTAATCTCCCTTCGATTGAAGGTATTGCAGAGACAATCGGGTAGAACAACGCCACGTACCCCACTTAAAACTAAATAAACACATAAACATAATATACAAGAACAATATGGACAAGGACAACTGGACGTAGATCCGTTTAGGACCCTTTTGCAAGGACCGTGAAACAGATCTGAGACTAAACACAGAAATATCAAAGACTGACAGGACAACATAAATTTAACGGGAAACAAGAACAAATAAAGAAAACACAGAACTAATCTAAATTTTTTATGCTTTTTTTTTTTTTATTGTTATTTATGTTATGCTTATTTTTCTTGTTTTTGTTCTTTTTATATGTATTTATTTTTTATTTATGTATTTGTATATTACGAGAGGAAGGATGAGTGATATGGAATCAGAGAGATATACCAGTCAACGATGGCGTCCTACAGATGATCAGATCACGATGATGACCAAAATCTACAACTATGGGGTCACACACCCAAGCCGAGCGCAAGTCGTCGAGATCGCGTCTCGACTAAGGACCTTCGGCGAAGCCACTGAATACAACGTGCACTGCTGGTTTAACAACCATGGCAATCGGGTCAGGCGCTGGCAAGCGGAGATAGACCCCACAGGCACTCTCTTTTCACAACTGCCGCTATACATGTACGGTAAGAACTCTCATCATACCTCAATCGAAATTTTTTTTTTCACTTCCTCTTCTATTATTAACACATGTTTTTTATTTTTTTATTTTTTTATTTTTTATTTTTTTGTTTGAAAGAAAACAACTGGGTGATAATGAGGGCACCGAGGGTGCTGAATCTGTTTCCCGTTCCGATCATCATCGATGACGACAGAAATGAACGAGAAATTCCTCCACCAAAGCCTCCGCTCGTGACTTTTCGAACCAGAACTCCTTCAACGGAGCTCTCCCTTAGACCACCACAACCAGCTCGAGAGTTCTTTCATTTTTAAAGTTTTGTTTATTTATTTATTTTTTTTTTTTTATGTTTTTATTGGCCGAGTGTGGCCAGAATATGGGCTGTAATATGAACACTTACTTTTTTATGTTTTTAATTTTTTTTATGTTTTTATGATGTTTTTGTTTTTTATTTGGTTTGTAATATTAACGATCACTAAAGATCGACCCCCTGAACAACCTTATTTTCACATATATCTACTGCAATTTCATTTTCAGATCTGTTCAAGCTCCTTACCCCCATTACTGTAATTTTTTTGTTATTATGAATGAAATCTTTTCTTAGTGTAAACAAAATATTCAATGAATTATCTGTGTGAAACAACTAAGAAATTATATTACAGTGAAGGAAAATAAGGAAAATAAATGAGATCTGAAGTGAAAATTTTTAATGAAATATTGGTAAGAAACTGAGGGTCGAAATAAAATCAAGGAATACGCAAAACAATTTTTGAATTTTTGAATTTTTTTTTTTTTTTTTATAAGGATAACAATGTGAAAACTAAGAAAAAAAATAATTATACATATCAGAATACAGATTTGGCACGCTCAAAAACAATTTATTTTATCACAACAGAAATTTTTTTTTTTTTTTTTTTTTTAATTTTTTTTTTTTTTTTTTAAAGATAACAATTCGAAAACTAAGAAGAAAAGGGAAAAACAAACTTATAAGAAAAACAAAAATCAGAATCTCCCCCAAGACCACACTTAAACTACACTGTCCTAAACGTGTTCTAAGCATAAGATCATCAGTTAAAACACTGAACAGATAAAGGACAAATGCAATAAAAGTAGGAAAACGGGGAAGAAAGAAAAAGAAAACTCCCCTGGTCAGGGTGGCAGTTGCCAATTTTGGACATGTAGGGAGAGGTTTTCCATTTCATGATCCAGCACGGAAGTTTTGAGGAGGAACTGCTTCATCCTCCAGATTTGATCTCGCAATGAAATGTCTTCCATCGCTGGATCTAAGCAGAAAAAATTGTTGATGATTGGGTTCAACAGGTGCCAATTGATTTTCAAACCGTTTTGTAAGCTTGCACCTTTGTCTTCAATTGTGGGTGTTTGTTGATGCAATACATGTACACCTCCTGCAACATGGTTAGTGCAATGTGGTTCCAAAGAGATGTTATGCAGAGGTATAACACCCAATCCCAATTCATCATACTGAGCCTTAGATAAATCCTCATAACATGAATCAATTTCTAAATTGCATGCAATATTAATCATAGATTCAGATTCATGTTCAGTGCATGAAGAACAAATATTCAGATCTGATAACACAAAATTATTCTCGTCATGCATAGAGGGAAAATTAAAATCATGCTCAGCAACAATATAATTATCAACATACCTCTCAACAGCATAATCATCAAATTGAGGTATGTTGGTGGAAAATGAAAGTGGTCTACCTGGTTCAAAATAGCTGCTTGTACCTGCCTGGTCCTCAAAATATTCATCAGTCTCCTCAGGTGCAAGAGTGGGATCATAGAAAGGTAGGAAAGTGGGTGTAGTAGTAAACTCATAGCTTTGCTCCCCATCTTCTATGTTGATGCCACTATCATCTTGAAAGTGTTGAGTGGCCATCTGCCCGATCTGATCAGTCAGCTTCTGAATGGCAGCTTGAGTTTCCATGCTCTCTTGCTTGAACTGCATGTTCCCTTTCTGAAACTGAATGTTCTGCATGGTCATCTGCTCCAATAACTCCTTCAATGTAGGTTCAGAAGTTGAAGGCTGAGAAGCTACTTGGGCAGGAGCATCATACTGCTGACTCTGATATTGCTGAACTGGTGGAACCGGCTCCCAAAGGGAGCTCTCAGGAATTTGAGGATGATCCATATTTTTCTCAGTATTAAAATCAGCACAAGAATCAGAGTAATATGCAGAAAGAGAATCATAATTACAGGCACTTGTAGAATAAGCACTATTCACAAAATTAAAATAGGTAGACATGGAAAATAAAAATAAAAACTAAAAACTAAAAATTACGAAACAGATAAACTAAACACATTTATACATGCTACAAGCACACACAAGACAGAACATCAACAAAACTTTTTTTTTTTTTTAAAACACAGCAACTAAATACAAAACACAACACGATAAAAATATAAAAGACAAAACATATATTAACACAACATAAATTAACACAACATAAATCTAAAACGAAAAACCTGGAACTGAAGTGACAACGCCGCCAAAATTTGCTGAAGGTGTCGTTGTCGCCTACAAAAATATACAAGACAAAACACACAAAACAAACATATTAACAGAACAAAACTTTACACAACAATAATCTAAAACCAAACCGTCTTTGGTCCCCGGCAGCGGCGCCATTTTTGATGAACGGGTCGCACCGCTCACAAAAGTGTTGATTGCAGATATGAATGCAGTACAGTCTAACTAGGAAGTGACTCCTAGGTCGTCTCTCAAGGACCAATTTTGGTGGTTCAATCTTAGATTAGTCACGAAGTGGGGGGGGTTGTGATTGTTTTTCGTTGAGGTAAAATAAATTAAAACTAGAATTTAAACATAACTGAATTTAAAAACACTGAAATAAATTTTAACAGTGGTAAAAACTGAACGGTAAAAAAATATGGTAAAAATAGACAATGGAAAAATTACAGTGTTGGAAATTAAAACACAGAACAGTAAATATGCAGAAGACAAAACAACAGTGTAATTAAAATTTACCAATAGTTCCAGTAAAAATAAACCGTAAAAACGATTCTTGAAAATAACATGACCAGTAAAACACAATGACAGAATTTAACGGTGCAGAAAATACTAAACTGTAAAATACAACAGATAAAATAAAACACTGGAAATGGAATTCATCAAACATTCAACACTTAAATTAAAATTCCTGGACGGATATAAATAAAATGAACAAACTAACACAATACAGAAATTAAATTCTACATTTTTTTTTTCTGAAAATGAGCAAGGACCTAAAGCTACTGGAAGAGAGAGTCTCTCCCAGGCGTCTCCTACTCTACTGGAACAACTCCCCTTCCTACACTACCGAGAGCTCCTTTTATTCTTGAACGTGCTCTACTCCCTATGCTCTTGGACCAAAAAAAAATAAGCAAATGGACCCTCCATTTAATTTTGTCTGTGAACTATTCTTCACGTGAATTCCTTCTAGCCGTGGGTTCTCTTTTCTATTCCACCAAGACAAAGAATCAACTGTTCTCCAAGGCATGGCAGCTGTAGCTTACGTAGTGTTCTTCTCCCAAGGTCGTGCCATGCTTTCTCTGCTTGGACACTGCTGGTGGTGATGAAGCTTTGCTGGATGATGATGGACCGAGAGTGAAGATGGTGGGAGTGTGGTGGCTGCACTGCTGGAATGATTGGTGAAGGTTGTTGCACTGCATCTGGCTGCTGCTTCTACTGATGGAGATTCCCATACGGCTTCTCTTCATTCAAGCATTACTCCCCTCCGTTCCAGCACCTTCTGTTTGCACGTTCCCACCATCAAGTGAACAACGTTCCTGGATGAAGCTCCTCTGCTGATGGATGAAGATCTCCCTCTGTGGCAGCTGGACATTATGAACGCGACATCACCTTCTTCTTGCTTCCTTCAATTTTGTGTGTGCTAACAACAAGAAGGTGGAGAGGTCTTCTCGGTGGTGGCTTCAAGCTTGTTGTATGCTGCACCTAGTGCCAAGAAAATTAATTCCATGGGGAAAAACCGTGAGCCAAAACCAAGAGCCTTCCTTTTTGAATATGTGAAAACCATGTGCTTGACAAAACTGAGCTGCACTTGTTGCAACGTGGTCCCCTCATTTTCTTAAAATTCAAACGTTCCAAGCAAAGAAAGATGTGGTGGCTCCCACTTTCATTCCATGTAGAACCTTGCCAAAAGAATTTTCCATGGCCGTAACGTTGGCCACTTATTTCATCAATTTTCACTTCTTAATTGTTGGATGGCAGGGTGTGAAAGCAATGTGGTCCCCTCATCATTTCCCATATGGTTTTGTGTTTGTCACGTGAATTCTCCATGTACCTATTCTCTTCAATAATTTTGAGAAACTTAACTTCAAGGTGGTCCCCTCCATTTTCTTAAAATTCAAGATGTTTCAAGATAAGAAAGGATGTGGGGCTCCCTTGTCTTCTACTTGTTTTACGTGTACAATCCAATTTTATTCTTCAATTTCACACATTTGAGTACAAGAGCCGTGTGCTTCTATATACTGGTACACTTCTTCAAATCTTTTTCAATTCAACACAAAATAAGTGAATCTTTGCCAACCATTCATACAAATGTTTCTCAATAAAACCGTGATGGCCAAAACTTTTGTCCCATGTGTCCTTTGCTTGAGCTATAAAATGTGTCATTATGAGTGTTGAATTCTTGAGTGTTGGGAGGTCTTAGCACCTTCCAATGATTAATTCCAGCCACCACAACTAAAAAAAACAAGCAAACAATGCAAACAGATTAGAAATCACTCAAATAGTAAGCACATGAGTGACATAGTGGAGTAAAGAAAATACTGGGAACAGCACAAAAATAATTTTAACAAACGATAAGCTATACGTGAAAATAGACATCTAGACGAAACTATGAAAAAAAATTTCATAGAAAACGGATAAGAATTGAACTCAAACGAAGACAAACAAGTTGACACAAAATTCACGCAGCAACCAGCGAAAATTGAAATGACTGAAATACATTGGGCTCAATTGCCAATTCTCATTTAACCTTCAAATATCCCAAATTGTATCTCCAAATTTTCCTTGTAAAATAATTATCTCAGATAATTCAAATTAGTTAAAATAAGAATTTCCGATCGAATTAAGCACAATTAAGAAAAATGGGAAAATAATGGACGTTTAAGCACAATTCCCCGATTAATTTTAGCACAATAAACTAAGTGAAGTGAATAAAATATTGACTCATCAATGATACGATGTGATTTATTTATGTGAGCATGTATGAATTATGATAAATTACCGTGATTATATGATGAAAATGATGAATGTGAGTATGATTCGGAAATCTCAGGGAGAGATGGATGAAAGTGGTTATGTGAAATATTGTGGTTGTGTCTGTATAATTGTAGGGGCTTTGAAATGGTTGTCTATCCCTAAACTCAAAGCATTGTTCACACTCAGGTAGAGAAGAACAATGTGAGTGGTGAGAGTAGAGGGAGGTCCTCGTCTATGATCTTTGAATTTAGACATAGGCAGCTTGGGGGACTTATATTGCTAGTGTTGGAGAAAGACCAGCTGAACTAGCAGGTGTAGAGACGACCAATAGTCCGACAATTATACAAAAATCCGGATGAGTCGTGTGAATATGTGGATTATGGTTTAATAAGCATGCATAAATATTTCTGTATTTAAATCTATGATGACATGAATTAATTGTGCTAGGAGATAACATGCTTTTTATATCTAGCTCACCCTTGCATTGTTTGTGTTGTGTGCCAATTTGGATTATGTTATTCGGCGATGATCATCCACTTGGATGGGAGCAGATGGCGTCGAAGAGTTTCCTTTGGAGCAGGAGCTGGAGGTTGCTGATGTTGCAGAGTAGTCTCCTTAGAAGTTTATCACTTGTAAGTGATCAATCCTTGTTAGCTGTTCAAGGTTTAAAATTTTCACTCATTTAATTTGGATGATTGTAATTTAACAATTAAATTACACGTCATATTCTGACTGTTCTCTATATTGTAATGATGACATCTTTATTATGTAATATTTGTTATTATATAATCGGGATGTTACAAAATTCACCCAACTACCAAGCTCTACTAACCTACCTTATTTAAAGGCTTGCTCAACAAATAAAATTATTTGAACTCTTTATATTTTTAAAACTTGAATATTTCTCAATTAATGAATGGTCAACAAGTATGCATAATTAAAAAAAAAACTTAGACAAATATAATAGTTTATCAAATTAGTTTCAACTAGTATTATTTATATGTATCTCATACTACCACTTATTATATTTATGTCTGTTATCCCGCTAAGCCAACTTGCTAAGCTAATATATCATGCTTAATTCACTACTCAATCACACTAAAACATTTAATTCAAAACATCTCATTTTGGCATTAAAATTTTGTTAGAAAAATATATAATCAAATAATAATAATAATAAAACAAAGATGAAAATTGATAAAGACAAACAATTTTAATAAAAAAAATAAGGATATAAAATAAAAAGGAAAGAAGTAGAAAAAGTATGGTTTAATATCTTTTAAGGTCCCTATTTTTGTCCAGAATCTTAAATATGTCCCTTTTTTTCGGTGTGAGTCCTTATTTTTGTAAAATTGAATCAAATAGAGACTTTCCGTCAGATTGAGAAGACGCAGTTAAGGAGGATGTTACGTGGCATGCTGACAGTATAGTTTCAAATGATGTGGCTGTTAACACCCTTAACATATCATTATCTCCTCCAAATAGTAGAAACCTTAATTTCATCATCTCACAATGTCGCGTCGTCGCAAGGCCACCACTGCCGAAAATTGCCACCTTAGAGTCGCACAGCCACACTGCACGACCAGTCACCATTTGAGTCATCTTCATCGCACCACACTCCATAGCCTACCACCATCATCCTCGCGTATCTCCTTCGCGCAACCTGTAGAGAAGAAGAATTCCAAAATAAAAATAAGGAAAACCCACCATCTCGCGAGTTCCATCTTCTTTGCATCGCCACCAAGAGCTTCCTTTTCGCGCCGCAGCAGCGCTATTTAAATTACCACCGCGAGGGCAGGACGTCAACCATGGAAGCATCTCCATTCTTGCGTCTTCATCGTTAACCTGAAACGCAAAAAAAAAAACAGAAACAGTAGGGAACCCTAAATCAATTTCACTAGAAATCGCGAACTCCATAGACGCACAGAGCTTCAACCTCCATCGCAGTTTGGTCATCTTCATCGCGATCTCCTCTCGCGCCTCCATGGGAAGTAGTCGTGGAGAGTGGCTGCGCGACTCTACGGCGATAGCTTTTCAGTAGTGGCGGCCTTGCGGCGACGCGACATGGTGAGATGATGAAATTAAGGTTTCTACTGTTTGGAGGAGATGATGATGTGTCAAGGATGTTATTGGTCACGTCATTTAAAACTATACTATCAGCATGCCCAATAATATCCTTCTTAATTAACGACGTCTTCTCAATTTAACGGAAAGTTTCTATTTAATTTAATTTTACAAAAATAAGAACCCAATTGAAACGCAGAAAAAAAAAAAGAACCTATTTGATATTCTAGACATAATAGAAACTTAAAAGACATTAAACAAAAAGTATTTGTTCTCTCTAATGTCAACAATTTTTCAGATCGAGCATAACAAAGAATCTCTAAACTTTAAGAACATTAATGTTTTAAACAACAGTATAAAACTAAAGACGTGAAATATAGTTATTGTTTTTGTTGTATATTTCTCCCAAAAAAGTAATATTTATAAGTAAAAAATATCAACAGACTAAATTATAATAAATATTATTAAATAACATAATTTGAAAAGTTAAAATCATTAACCCATAAATAATATTTATTTATAAAATTAATAATTCATAAAAATATTAGCAACAATAGAATAATTTATTTATTTAATTATTTTTAAAATTATATTAAATGTTTCTAACAAAATCAAACAAACATCAAAATTCATTCAAACAATTCAAACGAGGCTTGGTGACCCATCAATGTTACAATGAGATTATCTAACTTGAAATACCTATTAGAAAATAACTAATTTTACTTAGATCGGAATTTTTTTTACTCTAAAATAACTCAAAGAGTTTTTAATACTCACAAGATCTAATACTTTTACGAAAAAAACTTAGATCAGGGTCATTGATCTCAATATATCCCAACGATATTAGACCAATAAAAGTTTATATTGAACACTAATAAGTCACATGCAATAACATTATATTCATAAATGTAAAACTTTCACAATTTAATTAAAAAAAATAGAAATGAACTTAAATGAAATTTCTAATAGGCTAAATTACTATACTATATGTCAGGATTTTTATAACAAAAGTCTGATATTCAAATAAATGAATACATCATTTAAAAAATTTAGAAATAAGTAAAAAATAAAAAAAATGAAAATTTTTAAACAAATAATAATTTTTTAAATTAAATCTCAAATAATAAATTCTTTTATTTTAAACTTCACATTTTAATAATAAAATATTCAAAATTCACGTATTCTACTATGTTACATTGTACAAATGAATTTAAGTCAATAAATTTTCTCTATAAAATGAATAAAAAAAACGTTTCAAAGTTATCCCGGAATAAATAAGAAAACACTAACAATTTTTATTTTGAAAATAAAAGACCAAAATCAATCGTAAAAATAAAACTGAAAAGATAAAGTAGCCTATTCTTTTTGTATATATTCACACAAATTAAATGTGAGAAAAATGAAAAATTAAAGTTTTCTTTGTTTTTTGTGTTATTGGGGATGCAAAGAAACGTGATTAACATTACTAGAAAATCTTAAGTATCTCAATCTTTTATTTTGTTATCAGGATATAACTTGAAACTTTCTTAAATGATTACATTTATTATACCAATAACATGACTATATAAATTAAGGATATATTGGTTATAATTTAAATTTATTTTGTAAATTAATATATATTGATTTTGTAATAGTATATTTTTCTTTTTCATTCTGGAGAAGTCAACTCTTAAAATTTCAAAGACTGATCTATATCATTAAAGAATACTGAATACATATTTATTATTATTTATGACATTTGTGGACCAAACTTTCTTTTGACTGCTACAGGTGAAAACCATGGCCGGTTCAGTCATGTCACTGAAATCGAACCAAATAACATTTAATTTACAAAAAAAACCATTTATAAATCGTTCAAATCGACAATAATGAATCATGACGATTCATGAAAACAAAACACTCACAATTTTGCTTTCAAAAAAGATGTCTCTCATAATTGACGCATGCATCTTTTACTATATATATTTACTTACTATATTCATATTATGTACTTTTTTAAAATAAATTGAATTATATGCTAAAACATTTAACATTACTCCATATAATAAAATATATTATGAATATATCATTATGATGATTTACCTTTTGATATGAAAAAAAATTTACTTCTCTCCCATAATATTATAATAAATAGAGTTCACTTTTTTAGTTTTAAAATAAATAAATAAATAGATGTTTTTCTCATATTTATAGTAAAATGCAGAAAATTACTTTATTCTCTTATGTTTTATAGTAAATTATGTTAATAGATATTAAGGTTATATTATGATAATTCAATCAAACTATAAGCCTTTGTCGTCAATTTGTTTTTATTTTCTTTTTCTTTTTCTAATATACATCTTTCTTTTTTTCTATCTCTTAAAATATATGATATTTATTCGCATCTCGTTCATAAATACATCCTATTATATAATGTAGAAATTATTGAGTTGTGAGTCTTTTCTTAAAAAAATTTTAGTAACTCAATTATTTTTATTTTATCCTATTTTATGTGCAATTAAAAAATTTACTAGTTGTCACTTGAGGAAAATTTTTCTTTCAACTAATTCATCCTTTGCTATAAGTTTCAAATTATTTGATAATGTTTCTTTAGGTTCCTAAAAGTGTTTGTACATTCTACACTCCCTTTAGTTATTGCTTGGGAACACAAACAATTTCCAATAAAAAAAGTTAATTCGTTCTTGAATTTTAATTTTGACGTATGGTTAGTTTTGAAATTATTAATATTACATCTAGAAGTTTGAATGAAATTGATGGTGTTGGTATTTAACTTGAATTTGGCTTGATCAAGTAGAATTATATAAGTTACACGTGTAACTAAAAAAATATAATACTTCTACTATCTTGGATTTTTACAAGTATTAGTTGTATGAATAAGAGAATATATATATATATATATATATATATATATATATATATATATATATATATATATATATATATATATATATATATATATATATATATAAAAGCATACAAGTATAGTATATTTACATTCCCTTCATTTAAAGGATTTTCAAAATACATAAATTACCAACAAATATTCATTTCACGTGATAATTAAATAACTACATCATTTTTTATGTCTATATCTATTAAATAAAAGCACAAAATTTCAAACACCATCAAGTTTTTAAAATTATATTTTTATTAATAAAAATAAATTTGATAATATATTTGATAATTCAATTTCATTTGAAATAATTTAACTGTTATATTTTTTACTAAATAATTAAGACAGTTTTTAAGATTAAATTGATATTTTTTGAAAGAAGAAAATGATCAAATATACTTGTTAGTAATATAATGCTTCAATAAAGAGGTACAAATATTCAATGCTTTTTCGTTGAAGATTTTCCTTTCTATGTTACTTTTTTCATTACTTTATCACTTTAGCTTATAATTATATTTTTCTCAATTTTTATCCTTTGAAAGGATGAGAAATTTTTGTATGCTGTGTCTGACCATTGTTAATATAATGATTTATTAATTTTTTTAAAAAATATTTCCTCTAGTACTTGTCTTTAAAAAATAAAATAAAAATTAATTTATATGAAACAAAATTAGTTTACTTTACGAACTAATTAGGTTTCTCAGCCGGTTCGTAAGTTTTCTACGGAAAAACCTTTCGGATCATACCAAACTTAGACTTAAAAGAAATTATAGGTAAATAAATCGTATTCAAACTTTAATAATAATAATAATAATAATACATGTTATATTCACGTGGGCGAGACTTCTTTCCAGCTAAGAATATATCTTTTTAGCAACTCTTTTATAAATCCTTGAAAAAACTAATCGAATTTCTCACTAATTATTTATGCATAAATTAACAGTAATATATTGTATTAATTTTTCAAAAGGAATATTTTTAATTCATAAATCTAGAAATTAACATAAGGAAGAAAACTAACAGGTTTTTCTGATAAGAGCCAGCAGTATATGGCTTACTCCCTGCACTGTCGGGGCCAATGCCAAATTTTGGCAGGCTGTTTCGCCTACTCTAATGATTTCATTCTCCACTTTTAATTTCTAAAAATAATTTTACATTTTTTCTATTGGAGTTTAAAATTTAACGAAGAAAATGAAAAAAAAATTCATAAATTTTATAATCAGATTAAAAAAATTATCAGATTTCAAAACTAGATACGAAGAAAAAATCTTTAATCAGATTTCATTATCTGATAAAGAATAAAAGATGAGGTGTAGGGATTTTGAATTATAAGGACAGTTTTGAAACTGAAGATACAAAATGAAACAACCATTTTGGAGGTAGAGAAAGAAAAGCCCACACTTATCTTAACCTTTCGACTGTTTCACTTATATCTATAGTATTTTATCCTTCCTTCTAAAAATTTTATTTTTAACTTTTTAATATTTATACCTTCAATTTTTTTAAAAATTTTATTTTTAATAAATATATTTCTATTTCCTTTTTTTATTCAAAACATTTTAATAAATATTTTTTTACTTTTTTTTCTTTCTTATTAAAATTCCATTTTTTACTGTCTTAATAATAATATAATATAATTTAAAATTTAAATATTATTATAATTTTATATTTTAATAATTATTAAAATATGATTTATATTATAATAATAATTATATTAAATAAATAAAAATCAAATAATTAAAATAAAAATAATCATGATAAAAATGAAAAATAAAATAATAATAACAATAATATAAAATTTGATTTAATATATTTAAATATATTAAATTATTACAATAAATTAAACAAAACAGTTATTAAATTTTAAATAAAAATCAAATTTTTAAAAACTTATTTATTGATGTCGTAAAATATGTTAATAGTTTTTTATTTAAAATTTAATAAATATTTAATTTAATTAAAAATAATATTATTATTTATTATATTTTTCTAATTTAATAATTATTAAAATATTATTTATATTTTATAATAATTTATTAAAAAAATAAAATAAAATAACTAAAATAAAAGTAATAATAATGAAAATAAAAATAGTATTCAAAATCACATTAAAAATATTTAAATATATTATATTATATTAAAATATTAATTTAATTAAATAATTATTAAAATTTAAATAAAACATAAATTTAAAATTTGTTAATCACAGAAATCCGATAATATATAAATCGGATATGATATCCGATTAAGAATTTTTAAAACTTTTATTTTTTATTTAATTTTAATAATTATTTAATTTAATTTAATAATTTAATATAATTTAACATATTTAAATATATAAAATATGGTTTTAAATATTATTTTTATTATTATTTTTATTATTATTTTTTTTTTAGTAATTTTAATAAAATTATTATAAAAATATACATTATATTTTAATAATTATTAAAATATAAAAATATAATAAATAATATTATAATTTTCAATTAAATTAAATATTTATTAAATTTTAAATAAAAAACTGTTAGCATATTTAAATTTTTTGTTTCAATTTAAAATATAATAATTGTTTAATTTATTTTAATATTTTAATATACTTTAATATATATTAATATATCAAATCAAATTTTATATTATTATTACTATTATTATTATTTAATTTTTTTATTTTTTATTTTTATTTTTATTATTTTTTTAATTATTTTATTTTTATTTTTTTAATATAATATTATTATAATATAAATCATATTTTAATAATTATTAAAATATAAAATTATATTAAATAATAATTAAATTTTAAATTAAATTAGATTATTATTAAGATGATGTAGAGTGACTTTAATAAAAAAAAAATAAAAAATATTTATTAAAGTGCTTTAATACGAGAGAAAAAATAAAAATATATTTATTAAAAAGTAAAATTTTTATAAAAGTTAAAGATCCATGTGTAAGAAGGTAAAAAATAGAATTTTTAAAGATAGAGGATGGATGTTAGAGGTGTAGGAGAAAACACTCTAACGTTCTTCCTTTTCTCTCTTTGTAGTTCATAATGAAGAAGGCTTTTGGTTCCTGTATCCTGTCATTTTCTTCTTACACCTTATCATATTATTTAATTTCTGTGTTATCCTTTAAAACTATTATAATCTATACAAATAAAACTTATACGTGAGACAAAGGTTGGAAATAGACAGAAGAAGTTTTACGAGAGTAACGTAACAAATTAAACCTACTTGTGTGGTTGATGTGGTCAAAACAACGAGAAAATGAATGAAAAGAAGAAAGATACATCAAAGTTGAAACTAAACTCATCTAACTATGTTTAGAAAACATGCTTGAGGCAACGCGCAAATAACGATGCATCTAACACTACTCATTTGAACAACTCAACACTGATTGCTCAACAAATCATAGCACACTCTTCTCCTTCCTTTCTCTGTCTCTCTTCTCGAACTCTTTTGTTCTTGTTTTCAAAGAAGTTCTTAGTCTCTCTTTGATTCACAGGTTTAATAATACAACAACTCTTCCTTCGACTTCTATGGATCACATCTCAGCAATGAATTATATATATATATATAGTCTTATCTGAATATATTTATATAAAAACGTAATAGAATTGTGAGAGTCTTAATTTCTCATATTCTCATTGGATTTAAAACATGTTACGAACAGGTTTGAAAAATATGTCACACATTAATTGCTGCCGCTGCTGCTTTTCAACGGATTGGTTTCATCGGCAGAGATGAAAACACTTGGTCAGTAATTCCTATTCTATTTGAACCTGTGCATGTGACGGAAATCAAAATGTGGAAAGTGGTCCCTTTCTACTAAACATTTATTTTTAAAAAGAGAAAATTATACTAACTCTTTTTCCTCTTTTTTTTTTCTGGATTTTTATTCTTATTTAGACTCTTATAAAAATCGTCTCACTAACACTTACACATTTTCCAACTTTTTAGGTTGTTTTCTTGACGTGGCTGTCTTACTCCTGACAGATTATGTGTGCCATTGTTTCTATGCTCACACCCTGTAAGTTACTAAAAATTGCTAAATGTCATCAATTCCATTGTTTTCCTCGTATGCTAAAAATTGATGTTACCTTCATGTTGGCCCTTGCTGTTGACACTGGTTCAAATATGGACTTAGCCTCGTCGTTGAGTGTCATTCTTTTTCTGGACTGCTTCTTCATTGTCACTGTATAGTGTGTTTATGTTTATTCTGTTTTTTAAGATATATCTTCTATTCATCCTAGAGGATAGAACTGAATGAGAGAGGAAAAGAGTAACATTGAACAAGAGAAGGAGCTCAGAACAATATAGACGAAGATAGAGATGGGGTTTTGGGAATTGTTGGAGGTGGCTTCTGCGCCAGTTATTGAAGTCCTACTTATCAGTGCAGTAGGAGTTTTTATGGCAACAGAAAGTTGTAATAATCTTCTTTCACCAGACTTTAGAAAATCCTTGAACAAGGTAAGAGATTATCTGAATTAAATATCAATGAGCTTTGAATTAAAAATTGTGATGAATACTTATTTGTGCAATGCTCTTCCATCCTATTTTTCCTTATTGAACAAATCATGGACAAACTCTGCTTCATTCTTATCCAAACATTTTTTTTCTTTGATTTTGTGTATCCTTTGAGCAGGTTGTCTTCATTGCGTTCACTCCTTCACTTATATTTGCCAGTTTTGCCAAGAATGTTTCTCTTGACGAAATGATATTATGGTACACCATCACTATTTTTTTTGCTTTTATATACTCTGCATGCTGTGTTTTTTGTTCACTCTTGATTCGCAACGGAAAGCCTGAGAAACTATTCTCTAAATAGGAAGAAGATAGTTCTCAGCAAGAGTTTAAAAAGGGGCCTTCTCCTATCGACACCACAAACAAAGCATATAGCATGCACAAGTTGACTATGATTTTGTTATCTTTGTCTCCAATAATCGCAATGAGACCATTTATGTAGATTTGAAAAAGCACAAGAAAAGAAAAATTGAAAAGAGAAAGGGTATATATACAATCGTGTCCGCAGAAGGGGAATGGTTCTCTTTGTTTGTTTATGCTAAAAGTTAACCATGTCTTGTTTAATCATTAATGCAGGTGGTTTATGCCCGTTAACATTGGACTTACCTTCTTAATTGGAGGGATTCTGGGATGGATAATTGTAAAAGTACTGAAACCAAACTTGAAACTGCAAGGGCTTATTATTGCTTCTTGTTCAACAGGTACCATAGCATCAAAGTTGTGGTACAGTCGGCAAGAGTAAAATTTGGAAGGAATGGTGAGGAAGTTGTGAGAATTAGCAATGTGCCCTAGACATGGATGCATGTTTTTTTTTTCTGTTCTCACCCAATGGTTCCATTTTTCACTCCTACCAAACAGTCATATAATTGTGTTACCAACCCTTTATCCTCTCTTATAAATGTAACAAAAAAAGAAAGCTCACATTTAAATGGTGCATCTTTGATCAGGAAACATGGGTAATCTTCCTATTGTAATTATTCCTGCTATCTGCAATGAAAAGGGAGGTCCATTTGGTGAACTTGATGATTGCCGGAAGAGGGCTCTCTCTTATTCTTTTTGCTCTTTGGCGGTGATGCATCCATTTTTACCCTTGATTTGCTCTCACCATCTCAACTTGTATCTGATATTATCATCTTTTATTAATTGTAGCTTGGTGGTGTCTTCATCTGGACCTATACTTACCAACTAATGCGAAACACATCCTTGAGATATAAAGCATTTGAGGCTGCCGAGATCTTAAAGATGCCCAACAAAGGCCTAGATGCTGATGAAGAAACTGGCTTTCTCAAGCGAAATGCCGGAGACTCAGCAAATCAAATTGTAAAATCATGAAGTATATATATCATTGCTATGTTTGTGTAGGAAGGAAATGAAAATATTGGCATGAAAACATTTTATTAAACATAATATGAGTGCTGAAAGTGGTCCTATATATTCTTTCTATCCACTCCTTTGTGAACTGCAATATAACTTTACAATCTCCTTTTTCTCAAACTCAAGTTGGTATCAGTATGTATGAAAATTCTCAACAATTTTCCGGATTATAAAATGAATCCAAAATTCCAAATGTGCAGCTTGTAGACCAATGTGCGTCCACTGTGTCTATGAATAGTGAAACATCTTTATGGCATAGAATGACGGAAACTGTTGGTCATTTCCTGACAGAACTAATGTCACCCCCAACAATTGCTACGGTGAGTTTCTTTCATTCCCTTTTATTGCTGTCAACTTTGTTCCTTAGTCTTTAAATGATCCTGAGAAATTACCTCCATGATCAGTTTTTTGGTTTTCTCTTTGGTGGGGTTGAATGGCTAAGGAATCTAATAATAGGACGCGAAGCTCCACTACGAGTGATCCTAGACTCCATTCAATTACTAGGGTATGTGCCTTTTCTCTCATAAAACCAATGGTTCAATATTATACATGTTACCCAATTTTGTTTACTGTACAAGCATTTCGTTGGTGTCTATAATTTTCCAACAGCTCATTGATTTGGACTAAGTTTATTCTTTCAGGGATGGTACAATTCCTTGTATCACTGTTTTGCTTGGAGGCAACCTTACACAAGGTATATCAAATTAACTTCAGTACAAAAATACTATCACTATTCAGCATATTTTAGACATCTTAGCTGAAGTTACTTTTTCAATTTTATGTGCACCAAAATTATAGGCATGCAGTCATCAAGTGTCCAACCATTGGTCGTGATATGTATCATCATAGCTCGACTAGTCTTGCTACCTGCCATTGGATTTTTTGTTGTTAGAGGGGCTGCAAATTTTGGTCTGCTCCCGTTGGACCCTTTGTTTCAGTATGTGCTAGTGATTCAGTATGCCTTGCCACCTGCAATGAACATCAGTGAGTGATGCATTCATTATATACAAATATACTTTTTTTAACCTCTTTTAATGACTTAGATCATGTTTAGGTTAACTTCTACATAAAGTTTGGTTTATGTTAACGAGATTATACTTGTGAAGGTACCATGGCGCAGCTATTTGATGTAGGCACTGAAGAGTCTTCAGTTATTATCTTGTGGACATATGGTGCTGCAACTATTGCTCTCACTCTCTGTTCAACATACCTCATATGGATATTTTCTTAACATTAAGATAGGCGATGGCTTTAATATCCAACCCAACATATCGAAGGAGATGACACTCTCCTAATAGTTGTATACAGCTGAGAAAATTGTGCAGTAAGTTCGTTTTCAGCTATTTGGTTTCAGTGGTAGCTGTTCAAGAAGGATGGCATTTTGCATGATATTTACGTTGTAGAATGAACTACACCATAAACTATCTATGAAAGAAGTTAGCAGGTAGGGTAAAGATTCGGGTCATGTTCAATGGCCTTGATAAGGATTAGTGTGAAGTGGATACAAGCGTTTAGGTTTCTTCTCCAAACAAGTCTATTTATTCGTACCAAGTATTTGCGGTAAAAGGTGTAGAAAATTATTCTATGTTGTAAAACTGCTTCATGTTATTATATTTGAGTCATTCTTTAACTGAATTTAAAGTAAATTGCATCAACTTTCTTAGCATTTTGTACAATATATCTTTTTTTCAATAAATCGTGATTTTTGTAAATCATATGTAGTGAGAATTGTGATTTTATAAGAATGATAATTGGTTATACATTTTCTAAAAGTATTTAGGTGAGTTTAACAACATGGTGTTTCTATAAAAATAAACGTTTAATTACTAATTGCATTGTAAATTATTTAATAAGGTTAATGTGATTTTAAAACTTGAAAAACTTACAATTTTTGTGAAAAAAAGATTATGTAACACATTCTTGAAAACGCATTCTTTAAGCATATCATGTTTCAATTTAAAATGAAACCAAACATAAAAAATAAAATTTTAACATTAATTAATAAAAAAAAATTCCGAGTTCGTTAATTTACTTTAATTTTTAAAAATTATTATATAAACTATGAGACCCTTTAAAATATACTTCTAGATGTACTAGGTTAAGTTATAAATAGCTGTCTATTTAGAAAAAAAGCTATGTGAAAAAAAAAACAGTGCTTCTCTCCCTCAATTTTCTTCCTAGATCTTTGGATTTCCTCCTGTTGATATCTCATTTGTATCTCATATGTTATTCGATCAAAAGTCTATTGTTAGAATTACCGCGAAGAGCTCTTCAACTCTATCCAATTAAAATTGCAAATAAAGTATGTTATTTTTTATTCTTTTTCTAGATTCAAAGTTGCGTTTTTTCAGTTTATTTGGGTTGCTGAGTTGCATGTGGCTCAACTCTATTCCAATCCACTTTTTTGCATGTTGATGATTCCAATGATGTAGTTGAATCATTGATTTGATCTCTCTATAAATATGGATAGGCGTTTGTGGGTAAAAGTTTGTGGAAAGGTGTTGAGAAGTCTAACAATAGAAATTGAGGGGAGGAAAGGTAATTTTATCTATTTCATGTTGAATTTCATTTTTAATTGTTGGTTGTGCAATGAATTTATGTTTCTGAACGTGGAATTGCATTGTTTCTTTAAATTGAGTGGTTGGGTTGCATAAAACATGTTAAATTGGCATATTAAGATGGCTTGAAATTTGTGGAATTGGTTTCTTTGAATGAGAATTTGGGGTTTTTTGGTAAGATAAATTTGTATGTTTGCTCGCTAGAAATTTGTTTCTAAATTGAGGTGTAAAAATTTTAAGAAAATTGGGATTTTATATATGTTTTGTTGGATATATATCAATGAACTTGCGAATTTGATAATTATTGCTGGAATGACTTGTTTCAATATGGTTTTGGAAGTGTTTAGACTTGTGTAAAACATGAGATGCATTATTAGTATGGTTGACATAGATACTTTGTAAGTTTTTGTTATTTACAGACTATTTTTTTTGTTATTTATAGATCATTTTAGATCTAGTAATCAATTACATCCTATTAGTAATCAATTTCGAGTTGAAAAATTGTGTTATCTATAAAAATGTAGCTCTAGTAATTGATTATAACTTGTTGGTAATTGATTACCAGTTGCAAAGCTGAGTTTTTATATTCTAAGTCATTTTAAAAAAATTGAGATTTTCAATTTCTTAATTGTCAGATCGAGCTGAAATTTTGAAAGTTAATACTATACACAAGATTCTTCATTTTTATCAATAGGATCGTTGATTTCAGGTTTGTAGTTAGACCAGTTAATTTCTCATAATTGTGCATATTTTAAATTTCTTTTTTATGAAGAGTATTTCCATTTGATGAGTTAGTAAGTTCTTATGTATAGTTGTGGTCTTGGGTTGATCTTGTTTCAAGAAGGCTATTTCAGTATAAAAGAATGTGATATATTGTTTTGTATGTTATATTTTGATAGTATAGTCATATTCTTCCTAAGGAAGAAAGGTGAGTCACATTCATGTGTTATGCATTGACTGAACATGTCTTAATCATAAGTCATTCTCTACTTTACTATAGGCTTACAAACTCATAGAGTGTATAGTCTAAGTAATGAAAGTTAAATGTTATAATATAAGTTAACTTATCATGTATAGGAATTTTATAATAATTTTATAAATTTATTAGGCCAAGTGGAGTTAGAGTTATTATTGCAGTTAATATGTTTTATTACATGTGCAAGTCTTCTTGTATATAAAATATTTTAGGATAATCAAATCTAGGTTATGTTTGTAAGAGTTGATGAGTTTGTCTTGGGGTTTTAGGATGATATTTTGCTGATATTTTACTATGCAGATATTTTATGTAAATATGTTTAAAGTTATAATTAGTTTATCTTTTTTATTTGTATATAATGATCAGTAAACAAAGTTATATGTGTTGAGGATGCTAATCAGTAGGTTGAGGACTATTTTTGGAATCATATTGAAGTGAAGTATGTAAATATACATGATATGGTTTAATTGATCAATCTTGTTGCTTAGAAAGATTTTGGCAATGATATATTTTGAAATATTTTAGTTTAGGAAAAATGACTACAATATATATTCTTCTGTAGATGTTAATAAATCAAAATAGTAGAAATATTCTATTTTCTTAAAATATTATATAAACAATTCTCTTTAATTTAATTTTAAGAAGTTCAATTTTATACTAAAATAGTATTTGTAAATAAACAACTTCTATATTTCCAAGACTAAAATTTCTTTCTTATATACCGAATGTGTCCTTAAACATAATTACTATACAATCTTTCTTTCTTATTGAAATATATACTATTATCATAACATATTCAAATAAAATTTAATTTTTACTCCATTTAACAAAATCATTAAAATTTGGGTAGTTTCTGCTAAAAAAAGTTAATGTTACCAAATCTGCTTACACTAACACTTTCTTTTCTGTTATAATCATGTTGTGTTAAAAAAAGAAATATTCCTTTTTACAAAATGTGTGTATAGTTCATTTTATTCTATTTCAATTTTTTTGTTAAAAAAATGCTATGTCTAAATTATTAATATAATACGATTCTCTTTAAAACTGAATTTAACTCAGATTGTTTAAATCGATTTTTTTAGGCAATGTTTAGTAGGAGTTGGATTTGGTAGGATTTAAGCAAATCCATTTATTAATCCACTAAAAGATTATTTGTTTGGTTTAAGTTTTTGTATTTTTTTATCTTAATTTTTTTCGAGTGAATTGAATAAAAAAGTTAATTTTTTTCCCTTTTTTATTAAAAATAATTGTGATTTTCAAATATTAACATAATTAAAAAAATATCATCATTTTTTTTATAAACGACTATAAATAAGTTAATAAGTGAAGTAATAATAAGTTATCCAAACTAATTTAAAACACCAAAATGGAAAATATATCACAATTTATCTCACACAACAAAATTTATTAAAAACGGTAAGAACAAAGCTACAACAAGAAATTTCCTTACTAAAATCACTTCCTCCAACAACCACTAGAAACACGGTAAAGTAGTTGATACTATAATAAGTTAATCTCACACAACAATAACGATTTAAAATCCAAATAAAACACATCCAACTTAAGAAGAATCAAACAAATTATATAATAATAATAATTTTTTTATTTTTCTTTTTACAATTTTCTTGGAAAAAGGGAAGATTTTTTAAATAAAAAGTTATAATAAAGTAAAGTAATTTAATGTAATTAATTAAAATTTTGAGATTAATTTTATTTTTTTAGGGAGAAATGACATAATAAAAGATCATTTCAGTGTAAATAATTTTTATAAAATATTCAGTATAATTGAGAATAATTTTTTTTATTATTGTTGTTGTTATGATTTGTAAAAAAATTATGAAAAATAGAAGAAAAATATAAAATTTTATACCATTATGATAGAAACATCAAAATATATTATAACCACGAAATAAATTATTTACAATTTTATTACAATGAATTGAAAAATTATGAATTAAAAAATGGTGTAAAATCAATTAATGCACTGATAGATAAGATTGATTTAAAATTGAAAGTTATTTTTATTTAATTTGGTGTGAATAAAATATTTGAATGGTTTTAACCTTAAATATCATTTTCAATGAACATTTTAAAATTAAAATATTGGAATGAAAACTTAATCTTCATAATCAATTAGTTAATATTCTACTATTAATAATTTAACTCTAATGACAAACTCTTATTAATATATTTTATGTTTAGCATAATTAAAAAATTTATAACGGTCACATACATCTATTAAAGAAAAAATTAACATTAATATACTAATTAAACTTAGAGGAATCATTAATTATTTTAAATTTACAAAAAATAAAAATAAAAGATGAAAGACTCTTTTTCAAGAATAATTGAATATTATAACGATAATTTTTATTTTAATAAAATAATTACTAAAGATTAAACATATATAAAATTTTTTGTTTTAAGATTAAAATTTAATTTCTTATTGTATTAAAAATGAAATATCTCAATATTTTAAAAATTCCTTTCAAATATGTTTCAACAGTAAAAGAAATTAATTATCATAAATAGTTGGACATATTATATGTTACATTCATTAATACAACCCAAAAGATATTTATTTTCTTATATTGATTTTATTTTTCATAAACTTAAAATTTAAATTATATCTTCTATTATAAAGTTTTTTTATTTTTTTACTTTTAAAGTCTTTTTCTCCTTCTTTTAAATTAAAAAAAAATGGAAGCGTAGATTAAGTCGAATTCTATTTATATATAGCTTTGTACTTTCGGTTTTTAATAAATATGTAAGTTTACTCCTTTCAATCTTTTTTAGTAACTTTTTTCTTCTCATCAATAGAATTCTTGTTGACAATAGAATTCGTGTAAGTTTCTATAATTTTCATTCTTTCTTTTTTTGACAATAAATTATATAAATGTGATTATTTTTTTGTTTCAAAGTGTTCTCATCCCAAAAACGAAAGTGATGTGATTATTATTTTTTAGGAAAAGTGAATTCTGAAAATAACTATTTCGTTTAAGAATGTTACCTGCTAGGTCTTGTTAAAATCCAACTTTCACAGTCATCATGTAAGCAAATTATATTTATTAGAGAATTTATTAATAATTTTTTGAACTAACCAAATTATATTTACTGTGATTATTTAAATTAATTAACATTCATTAAATAATGATATCTTAAAAGTTTTTCAAGAGAATATACTAAAAGGTATATACTTCCCATTAAAAGTAAATTTGCTATATAAAATAATACTATTTTTCAAACTATTAATTTTAGAAAGATTCGATTTCAAAGAATGTCTAAAATTGTATGGTTGGTAAAGAAATATTCATCTAACTTTTCTCATAATTAGAAATAAACGTGATATTTTTACTATAAAATTTGATTACTTATTACATTAAATGATTTAATAAAAGCAGTACAATATTTTTGTTGCAATCAATTTACCAACTTGATTGTTTGACACGAATCAGATATGTTTAATGTATTTTTTTTACTCTAATTTTCATATAACATATGAACTGAAAATATCCAAATAATTTACAATATATCATTCACTACAAAAAAAACTAACAGTAGAGGTTTTTTCCAATTTGAAGAGGTTTTTACATTTACAAAACGAATTCTTCAAATCCTTACAATTAGAATAGTCGCAATTGATTTGCAGAATTTTTTCACCACTCTTAATATTAGATGTATATATTGTAGAAATCTTTTCATGACGAGTGTTAACTTCTTCTATTAATTATTATTTTATGAATATTTAAAACTTCTTTTCCTTATAATTATTCACTCACGTTCATAATTTCTTAATTTAATGAAATTTAATTTTTCACAATAAAAAATAAATAAATTATGTTAATTTGTGTTAAGTTCCACAAAATAATCTTCTTGAAATAACATATGTAGTGATTTATTCACAACCAGCCTAATGAACATCCGCCCCACTTCCACGAATGTTTATAATATTATAGACGTATGTCTCCTTTTAAGACGGATGTCTAGAGTTTCACTTATTTACGAATATGCCACCGATCAATTATTTACATTGAAATTTTTTTAAATAGATATATATGAAGAGACGTTAAAAGCCAATTCAAGGGTTATCCCGTAATAAAAGAAAATGATATACAAAGACATAAAAGTACAACAGACAAAGTAGAAGTATGGAGAAAGAAATGGATCAAACAATAAGAAGTTGAATTATATAACGTGATATTTTGTCATAAGGATTTTAATGTTATTGTCAGAAACCCTACCTCCCTCTTATTTAATACTGGAAAAAACAAAGCTTTAACTAAAGCAAATGCAGTTGTTGCCATTTGTGAGACAGGAAGCACTCCTAAATTTTTCGCCCAGAATCTTCTTGCATCCAACAATGCACTCGGGGACGGAACAAGGATACATTGGGATTGCAACTGCAGAATCCACAGGTTCTGCTTCCATAGCCACAGCTGTCACCACCAAGATCACAGTCAACATCTTTGCCAAATTTTCAGCCATGAATGAAATCTTCAAAACTTTTTCTCTTAAACTGATTTAATTTGATCGATTCAGATGTGCAAGAAACAATTGGGTTGTCCATATTTATAGACGTTATAAGCGTAGCTCATTGCTATTAATTGCTTTAATATATAGATAACTTACCAAAGAAATTTTGTATCCATCTGTGTTAAAAGTAAAGTTGCGTTGATGATGGAACTTCCCATTTTTTTAATAAAAGAGTTTTTTTAGTACTTTTCTTACCTTTAAAAACTTGCTCAAAGAAATTTATTCACTGAGAAAACCACGTTGCCATTATGTTTCCAAAATAATAAAACTATTGTATTAAGACAATTAGTTTTTTTTTTTGTTTTTGTAAAGGTTTGTCTGATTTATAGTTCGTTTTGATGGGATATTCTTGAGGTAGGATTCCCAGTCCTTAATCTTCTGTGTTATGTCTTAATCGATTTTTTGTTATTATAGTGAGTTGATAGTCCGTAGTAATCCTTTTATAGTACTTGATATTGGTCTTCAATTAATCAACATTGATGAGTAAATCATGAACCTCTTAATTGTATTGTATGAGAACTAGTATTTTAACCCTGCGATGCACGCGATTTTTTTTTTAAGTAAAATAAATTTATGTTTACAAAACATATATTAAAATTTAACATAAATATTTTTTTAAAATTTTAAAAATAAGATTTTTATTATCTATATTTATATATAAAAGAATTTTTTTTTCCATATTCATATTTGTTTTCTAATTTTATCTTTTAAATTATTTTTTTTAACTAAAATAATTATTTTATTAGTTCTACTGCCTATTTATTTTAACATCCCATTTAATACCACAATATTACTAAATGAATATATCACAATAAATTAACAATTCTAAAATATGATCATAAATAGTCACTGGAGAAAAATCAAATGTTTGATGAATCAAACTCACCATAAACGCCACTACATATGACTAGTCACAACTTATTACATTTGACAGGGCTGCTCTATGATCAGGATGAACCAACTCCGGTTTTTAAGATTCCTCTATCCTACCATCATGTTCAACAAGATTTAAGTTAAAAACTTGTCGAGTAGACTTCCAGGAAATAAAGGTGTGTCAATGGACAACTTAAGTACCAAGTCTTTCTTTAACCAAAGTGTTCCTCAACTAGTTTTAACAAATTTTTTATTTACAAATTCAAAACAACAACATATAATATTAGCACAAAAAATCACTATAGATACATATACAATAAGTGTAACGTCCCAAAAATATACATCATGCATATATAATAAAGACGTCATCATACATAATATGAGAAAGCAGTCAAGAGTAATTTTAAGGATTACAGTCATCCTCAGAATAGTGCGGAAATTACAACAAGGGTAAATAGAATTTCTCCATGAAAAACAGGGAGAATTTAAACTTAGAATACACACGAGTTTATTCCAAACATTAGGAACCACGAAGAGAAACTAGCTAAACTAAGCTGCAGCACTGCTGTCCCCATCAAGAGTTGCTTCCAAAGTATCCTCCTCGCCATCTGCTCCCATCCAAGTGGATGATCATCGCCAGAGAAACATACCCAAACAGCACACAACACAAACAATGCAAGGGTGAGCTAGATATAAAAAGCATGTTATCTCCTAGCACAATTAATTCATGCAATCATTCATAGGTTCATAACAATTAAAGCATACTCATTGATCCATATTTCACATACTTCCATTACATGTAAACATTCATCCAAACATGGTAAATCAAAATCACAAGACTTATTACATTAGACCCCGACTTGTTACTTTATATCCCGACTCGTCCGGACCAGAATGATTACCGAGCTATAGCGGGTTATGCACTCGTGGTGGCCTCTACTGCTTTGCAAAGCCATTGCCAATGGGTTTCACCCTACCACACTCACGAGGTTAGTCCGTTCCGCGCCTTGGAGCATACTGGAAGCCTCCGAGGCTAGGACCTCCTGCTACTCCTCACCACATGGATCAATCCTCTCTACTTGAGAATGAAAGACCATTGGAGCGTCAGGAAAACCCCCAAGACTGAGCTACCATGAAATCATTCTGTACACCCCAAATCACCACCATGTCTCCTTTTCCTTAGGATCATGGAATTACGTCCACCACCATGTATCCCCTCCTTGAGGACCATGGAATTACGTCCACCACCATGTATCCCCATCTTGAGGACCATGGAATTACGTCTGTGAATTATACTGTTACTGACCAATACCAGATATCCCCATATATTACAGTAAATCCAACACACCTCATAAATTCACATAATTCATTTCACCATATATAATCTCCAAACATTGCATGTAATTAACTTCAAAAGAAAAAGGAATTTAAAACTAAAAAGAATTAAAATTGGACGGTCACTGTTCATCACGCTTATGGACGAACGCTCGGTTTAGGACGAACGCTCGGTTTGGGATGAACGCTCATTACTTAAGGACGAACGCCTGACAATTTCGGACGAACGCTCACGAGAAACATAAGGACGAACGCTCACGGGTGGAACCAAGGACGAACGCTCAACTATTAAACCAAGGCCGAACGCTCAAAAGTTGAAGTCACGGAGTCTTGGACGAACGCTCACTTGAAGTGTTGGACGAACGTTCGTTAACAATTTTGAAGAACGAACGCTCACAGGTGAAGACAAGGACGAACGCTCGCTCCAGAAACTTAGGGCCGAACGCGAGCAATTTGGACGAACGTCCAATTCAGCTCGGACGAACGCGCTCCGCTGCATCTCGCGCTCGGGCGCGAGATGCTGGCGCGGCCTGACCAGAGGCTACTCGCGCCGGGCGTGAATTCTGCAGAATGCAGAATTCTGCAGATTTCGAACAGAACATCATTTTTCCAATTTTAACTATTTTTATTAACTTCTAACACCCCTAATTCATGTTTTATGTTAGATTGGACTTATCTAGATGATTATAACAGTTCCTTAATCAATTCCAAAGGAATTCATACTCAAATTCAACCACAGAATTCCAATTTTCACAACTTAGATACCAAAAATCCAATTCTACCACTTTACACCTATTTTGATCAATTTGATGGCTCAAACAAGTCATAATACTGTAGTTGAAACTGTCCTCACAGTCCCAAAAACGTAACAAACCTCATTTTCTCAAAATCACTACTTCACTTCCTCTCCAAATGACTAAAAAGCTATGAAATTCTAATTTTTCTTCAATTCCAACACATATCAGATTTCATACATGAATCAATACATCAATTTCAGTCCAACCATACATACAACTTCAATTTCCAGCAGCTACATCATGCAACAACTACCAAAATACAGAAAATCCAACTCCCCTTACCTCTTGAAGACTTCCTTTTGTGAATTCTTTGAATCCAAGACTTGCAGAACCAAGCTTCTTTCCTCTTCCAGCAACTTTGAACTTCACCTTCTTCACTTAAAATGCAGCAAGCAATCCTCCTCAGAGCAGAACCTCTTACCTCCATTTATTCTCCTATGCACAGTGATTTAAGAATGATGCCAAAATTGAGAGAATTCACGGAGAGCCAAACCTGTTGTAGTTTTGTTCTCTAATTTCCACATACAACCAAACTCTACCTAAATTTTCCACATACCACCAAACCTGCAGTAGTCTTTGCCTCCCACTTCTCTTAAAATAATAAAAGAATGGTCCTTACATTCTCCCCAACAACAAAAATTTTCGTCCTCGAAAATTCGGCTTATCTAAACAAGTGGGGATAAATTTCTCTCATCTCATCCTCTAATTCCCAGGTAGAGTCGCCTGTTCCACTGTTCCAGATCACTTTGACAAGTCGGACAGTTCTTCCTCTAAGTTGCTTGTTTTGACTCTCCTCAATCCTTATTGGTTGCACTTCAATAGACAAATCTTCTCTGACTTGCACATCGTCAATTTCAAGCACATGAGAAGGATCAGACATGTATTTTCTCAACTGAGATACATGGAACACTGGATGCAAGTTAGCTAACCGAGGTGGCATAGCTATCTCATAAGCTACGGGTCCTACTCGTCGAAGAATCTGGTAAGGACCAAGATATCTAGGAGAAAGTTTCCTAGCACGAATGGCTCTTCCTACACCTGTAGTAGGAGTCACTCGGAGGAACACATGATCCCCAACTGCAAATTCTAACGGTTTGCGTCTCCGATCAGCATAGGACTTCTGCCGATTCTGAGATGCTCGCATCCTCTCTTGTATAAGCTTCACCTTCTCTGTAGTCTGCTGAACTATCTCTGGTCCCGTCAAAACTGCTTCTCCATCCTGAAACCAACAAAGAGGTGTTCTACAGCGCCTCCCATACAACGCTTCAAACGGTGCCATGCCGATACTAGCCTGATAGCTGTTGTTGTAAGTGAACTCAACCAGTGGCAATATCTCATCCCATACCCCTAGGTGATCCAAAATGCAAGTCCTCAACAAATCTTCAAGCGATTGGATCGTCCTCTCTGACTGTCCATCTGTTTGGGGATGATACGCCGAGCTCATCTGAAGTCTGCTTCCCATCTCACTCTGAAGAGTTTGCCAAAATCTGGACGTGAACCTCGGGTCTCTATCCGATACAATACTTGAAGGCACTCCATGCAACCTTACTATCTCCTTAACATACAGCTGCGCCAACTTCGCCATAGACATTCTCAAATCGATCGCCAAGAAGTGAGCACTCTTGGTCAATCGGTCCACTATTACCCATATTGCATCATGCTTTCGGACAGTGTGTGGCAAATGGGTAACAAAGTCCATAGCGATGCTATCCCATTTCCACTCTGGAATTTGTAATGGCTGCAATAAACCTCCCGGTCTCTGATGCTCTATCTTCGCTTTCTGACAAGTCAAACAAGAAGCGACGAACTGAGCTACATCTCTCTTCATACCGGACCACCAAAAAGACTCCTTGAGGTCCTGATACATTTTAGTCATGCCAGGATGCATGCTAAAACGGCTTTTATGACCTTCCTCAAGGATTAACCTCTTCATTTCAGAATTGCTAGGAATACAGACTCTGCCTTTGAATCTTAAGATACCATCAGTCCCCAAAGCAAAATCTTTTCCTTGCTCAGTCCCAATCAAACTGGATGACGTTTGGAGCTCAACATCCTTCGACTGCTCTTCTTTAACACGCTTCAACAAGTCATTGGACACCACCAAATTACTGCATCTGATGCTGTCAGCTCCAAATTCTACCTGCAACCTCAAATTTCTGAAGCTTTCCACCAACTCTAACTCTCTGACCATTAAGGCTGAAATATGCACTGACTTCCTGCTCAATGCATCTGCCACCACATTAGCCTTCCCAGGGTGATAAAGGAGATCGAAATCAAAATCTTTAAGAAACTCCATCCATCTCCTTTGCCTCATATTAAGCTCCTTCTGATCAAAGAGATATTTCAGGCTCTTATGATCACTGAACACCTGAAATTGCGCGCCATACAGGTAGTGTCTCCAAATCTTCAAAGCAAAGACCACAGCTGCCAACTCCAAGTCATGAGTGGGGTAATTCTTCTCATGAACCTTGAGTTGCCTTGATGCATATGCCACTACCTTCTTCTCCTGCATCAGTACACACCCTAATCCCTGATGAGAGGCATCACAAAAAACCTCAAAAGGTTTACCTGTGTCAGGGATAACCAAAACTGGTGCACTGGTCAATCTGCTCTTTAGCTCTTGGAAGCTAGTCTCGCAACGGTCGGTCCAAACAAAAGGTTGATCCTTCCTAGTCAGTTTTGTTAACGGTGCCACAATCCGGGAAAAGCTCTCAATAAAACGACGATAGTAGCCCGCTAGACCCACAAAGCTCCTGATTTCAGTAACAGTCTTAGGTCTCTCCCACTGAAGTACTGCTTGCACCTTAGCGGGATCAACAGCAATTCCTCCAGCTGAAATCACATGCCCAAGAAAAGGAACTTCTTCCATCCAAAACTCACACTTGGACAGCTTGGCATACAATCTTCTTTCTCTCAGCACTTCAAGTACTGCCCTAAGGTGATCTTCATGTTCTTCCCGAGTTTTAGAATAGACAAGTATGTCATCAATAAACACCACCACGAACTTGTCTAAGAAGGGTCTGAAAATTCGATTCATATAGTCCATGAATATGGCTGGAGCATTAGTCACACCAAAAGGCATAACCACATACTCATAGTGACCATATCTAGACCTGAACGCCGTCTTCTGCACATCATCTTCTTTCACCAAAATCTGATGATAACCCGACCTCAGATCAATCTTAGAGAATACCGTGGCTCCGTGTAGTTGATCCATCAGATCATCAATCCTTGGCAACGGATACTTGTTCTTGATCGTCAACTTATTCAGCTGCCGATAGTCAACACACAACCTCGAACTACCATCCTTCTTCTTTACTAGCAACACTGGCGCACCCCATGGCGAAGCACTTGGCCGGATAAACTGTTTCTCTAACAACTCTTCAATCTGCTTCTTCAACTCAGCCAGCTCAGCTGGAGCCATCCGATAAGGGGCTATGGATACTGGTCCTGCTCCTGAGACCAGATCAATAGAGAACTCAACTTCTCGCGGAGGAGGTAAACCAGGAACTTTTTCAGGGAAAACATCCATGAAGTCATTCACAACCAGAAGGTCTACACTCTGGTTCACAAGCGCTGAAGAATTCAAACCAGAAGTCCCGTCTTCATGGAACATGATTAGGAAACAACTGGCTCCCTCGAAGATGTCTTGCCTCAAAACACCGAGTGACAATGACATGTCTTCATCTTCTTCGGGAAATATTAGCTTCTTGCCGCCACAATCTAAAAGAATACGGTTGGCTGCCAACCAATCCATTCCCAAAATTACCTCTAGCTCCTGCAGAGGTAAGCAAATAAGGTTCACTCTGAACCTGCGGCCCTCTACCTCAATAGGACACCTGGAGCACACATTAGATGTCCTGACTAACCCAGCTGCTGGTGTAGACACCACCAGATCACACGGAAGCTCTCTGACAACTAAACCAAGCCTCTCCACACAAGCATTAGACACAAAAGAATGTGTCGCCCCCGAATCAAACAAAGTCACACATGATGCTCCAAATAACAAACAACTGCTGACAATTAAATTACCTGCACTGGCTGCCTCAGTCCCGGTCAATGCATATACTCTCCCTGCTGCCTGAGGTCTGTGCCCACCCCTCTGAATAGATCTGTCAGCCTGGCCTGGCTGTGGTCCAACCCTCCTAGTAGTAGGACAGTCTCTGGCATAATGTCCCTCTTGCCGGCAGATATTACACCTCCTATACCCTTCTAACTGAGGGCAGGAATTCTGGAAGTGCGGTCCACCATACTTGAAGCATCTAACGGAACTGGCAAAACTGGATCGTCCCGATGACTGAGAGGAGGAACCCCTGAATCCGGATGAAGAAGGTCTAGAAAAAGGAGTCCTTCTGAAAATGGATCCTCCCCGGGACATCACAGGTCCACCAACCCTAAGGGGTTGGCTCTGTTGTTTCTGAGGCCCCTCTGATTCTCCCTTAGTCTTTTCCATATCACGGGCCATCTCTACCAAAGCAGAGAATTCTCTAATGCGCAAACCCTTCACCAGAAGCTTTATATCTTTCCTCAAGCCATTCTCAAACTTGCGACACTGTCATTCCTCATTAATCTTCATGGTGTAGAAGCGAAGCAGGTGCTTAAAACTGTTTGCATACTCTGATACTGATCTGCTGCCCTGAGTCAACTCAAGAAACTCTATCTCCTTAGCAAACCTGACACTGTCTGGAAAGTATTCAGTGTAGAATTTAGTCCTGAACATCTCCCAAGTGATAGCAGTCCCGTCACTCTCCAAGATCGTCTTCACACTGTTCCACCAATGTCCCGCTTCACCTGTCAGCAAGTATTGGGTGTAGGCCATCTTCTTCTCATCAGGACATCCCTTGGCTTCGAATATCCTCTCCATGTCCCCAAACCAGTGATCGGCTTCATCAGGGCTACACTTACCAGTGAATATTGCTGGGCGATGTTGCAGAAAACTCTCTAAGCTCCACTCTTGTGCAGGAATCACAACTGAAGAAACACTCGGAGGAGTCCTAGCATTAGTCATAAATTCCATGAACTCCCTTTGAGTGTTCTCAGAAGACACTCTTGCATTCTCTGCCGATACCCTTGCGGCTTCAAGATTTTGCAAAGCAAAGGTATTCTACTGAATCAACGTAGTATTCTGCTGTTGCAACGTCTGAAGCACCGCATTCAGCATCTGATTAGAGTCAAGTTGATCGACTCGCGAAGGAGAACGATGAGGAGATGTGGGTGCCATCTTCTGCCCACACAGAGAGAAAAACCATTAGATTGATTCAAGCTAACACAACTTCCTATACGAGACTAGAGTACACAATCACAAACGAAGCACACTCATAACCTACAGGTTTCTAAGGAAGAAACTGCTCTGATACCATTAATGTAACGTCCCAAAAATATACATCATGCATATATAATAAAGACGTCATCATACATAATATGAGAAAGCAGTCAAGAGTAATTTTAAGGATTACAGTCATCCTCAGAATAGTGCGGAAATTACAACAAGGGTAAATAGAATTTCTCCATGAAAAACAGGGAGAATTTAAACTTAGAATACACACGAGTTTATTCCAAACATTAGGAACCACGAAGAGAAACTAGCTAAACTAAGCTGCAGCACTGCTGTCCCCATCAAGAGTTGCTTCCAAAGTATCCTCCTCGCCATCTGCTCCCATCCAAGTGGATGATCATCGCCAGAGAAACATACCCAAACAGTACACAACACAAACAATGCAAGGGTGAGCTAGATATAAAAAGCATGTTATCTCCTAGCACAATTAATTCATGCAATCATTCATAGGTTCATAACAATTAAAGCATACTCATTGATCCATATTTCACATACTTCCATTACATGTAAACATTCATCCAAACATGGTAAATCAAAATCACAAGACTTATTACATTAGACCCCGACTTGTTACTTTATATCCCGACTCGTCCGGACCAGAATGATTACCGAGCTATAGCGGGTTATGCACTCGTGGTGGCCTCTACTGCTTTGCAAAGCCATTGCCAATGGGTTTCACCCTACCACACTCACGAGGTTAGTCCGTTCCGCGCCTTGGAGCATACTGGAAGCCTCCGAGGCTAGGACCTCCTGCTACTCCTCACCACATGGATCAATCCTCTCTACTTGAGAATGAAAGACCATTGGAGCGTCAGGAAAACCCCCAAGACTGAGCTACCATGAAATCATTCTGTACACCCCAAATCACCACCATGTCTCCTTTTCCTTAGGATCATGGAATTACGTCCACCACCATGTATCCCCTCCTTGAGGACCATGGAATTACGTCCACCACCATGTATCCCCATCTTGAGGACCATGGAATTACGTCTGTGAATTATACTGTTACTGACCAATACCAGATATCCCCATATATTACAGTAAATCCAACACACCTCATAAATTCACATAATTCATTTCACCATATATAATCTCCAAACATTGCATGTAATTAACTTCAAAAGAAAAAGGAATTTAAAACTAAAAAGAATTAAAATTGGACGGTCACTGTTCATCACGCTCATGGACGAACGCTCGGTTTAGGACGAACGCTCGGTTTGGGATGAACGCTCATTACTTAAGGACGAACGCCTGACAATTTCGGACGAACGCTCACGAGAAACATAAGGACGAACGCTCACGGGTGGAACCAAGGACGAACGCTCAACTATTAAACCAAGGCCGAACGCTCAAAAGTTGAAGTCACGGAGTCTTGGACGAACGCTCACTTGAAGTGTTGGACGAACGTTCGTTAACAATTTTGAAGAACGAACGCTCACAGGTGAAGACAAGGACGAACGCTCGCTCCAGAAACTTAGGGCCGAACGCGAGCAATTTGGACGAACGTCCAATTCAGCTCGGACGAACGCGCTCCGCTGCATCTCGCGCTCGGGCGCGAGATGCTGGCGCGGCCTGACCAGAGGCTACTCGCGCCGGGCGTGAATTCTGCAGAATGCAGAATTCTGCAGATTTCGAACAGAACATCATTTTTCCAATTTTAACTATTTTTATTAACTTCTAACACCCCTAATTCATGTTTTATGTTAGATTGGACTTATCTAGATGATTATAACAGTTCCTTAATCAATTCCAAAGGAATTCATACTCAAATTCAACCACAGAATTCCAATTTTCACAACTTAGATACCAAAAATCCAATTCTACCACTTTACACCTATTTTGATCAATTTGATGGCTCAAACAAGTCATAATACTGTAGTTGAAACTGTCCTCACAGTCCCAAAAACGTAACAAACCTCATTTTCTCAAAATCACTACTTCACTTCCTCTCCAAATGACTAAAAAGCTATGAAATTCTAATTTTTCTTCAATTCCAACACATATCAGATTTCATACATGAATCAATACATCAATTTCAGTCCAACCATACATACAACTTCAATTTCCAGCAGCTACATCATGCAACAACTACCAAAATACAGAAAATCCAACTCCCCTTACCTCTTGAAGACTTCCTTTTGTGAATTCTTTGAATCCAAGACTTGCAGAACCAAGCTTCTTTCCTCTTCCAGCAACTTTGAACTTCACCTTCTTCACTTAAAATGCAGCAAGCAATCCTCCTCAGAGCAGAACCTCTTACCTCCATTTATTCTCCTATGCACAGTGATTTAAGAATGATGCCAAAATTGAGAGAATTCACGGAGAGCCAAACCTGTTGTAGTTTTGTTCTCTAATTTCCACATACAACCAAACTCTACCTAAATTTTCCACATACCACCAAACCTGCAGTAGTCTTTGCCTCCCACTTCTCTTAAAATAATAAAAGAATGGTCCTTACAATAAGCACCTATGTTTTTCATTAACAGTATTCACAAAGAATTTCAAGACATGAATAATAATAAAACAATACTAAATCATAATATAAAAGTTTAGAAATGTTAGCTCCCTTACCTCTATTCCAGACTTCTCTTGCTCCGAATTTGTTTTCCCGAAAACCCTCTAGAGCCTCTACTCTTCTTGTAACTAAAAATTTCTTCCTAAATGTTTCTTCTCTATTTCTCAAGGTTTCTCACTTGATTCTTCCTCTCTTTGTGCAAAATAGTCTCCCCTCTCATGGTTATTTATAGTCCAAAAATTTTACTATTGAACAATTTTTTAATATTATTTATTATTTTAATATATTAATATCTTAATCACCACTTATATAATGAATTCCTCAATAATGTCTTAAAACATTGAGTGTTTTATTCACTATCTATTTTAATTTTTTTTAACAAAAAGGTAGAAAAGAGTTTGAATTCATGTTTTTTGAAATTACCATAATTTTCTACCAATTAAGCTACCAAAATTTCTTATTTAGCTTTTCACATTTTATTTTTAAATTAACTTATCATATTTTTCATTCACTAAGAAATTTATTACTACTAGTAATAAAATTGTTACTTCATGGATCTTACACCCAATACAATTATTTTATTGATGAGAAGAAGAAAATTATTATAAAAGGTTGATATGAGTAAACTTACAAATTTACATAAAATAAAACTACAACAATAAATTTCCTGATCAGAATCACTTCTCCAACCGCCGCTGGAGTTAATACTATAATAAGTTAATCTGACACAACAATAAAGATTTAAAAACCAAGGGAAACACATCCAACTTAAGAAGAATTAAAGAAATTATATAATAATAATAATAATTTTATTATTTTTCTTTTACATTTTTCTTAGAAAAAGGGAAGACATTTTTAAAAAAATATAAAAAGTTATAATAAAGTAAAGTAATTTAATGTACCTAATTAAAATATTGAGATTAATTTTAATTTTTTAGGGAGAAATATCATAATAAAACATAATTTCAGTGAAAATAAAATTTATAAAATAGAGTATAATTGAGAATAATTTCTTTTTATTATTGTTGTTGTTAAAATTTGTAAAATAAATTAATGAAAAATAGAAGAAAAATATAAAATTTTATACCATTATGATAGAAACATCAAAATATTATAATCATGAACTAAATTATTTACAATTTTATTACAATGAATTGAAAAATTATGAGTTAAAAAATGGTGTAAAATCAATTAATGCACTGATAGATAAAATTAAAGATTAATTTAAAATTGAAAGTTAATTTTAATTTAATTGGTGTGTAAAATATTTGAATGGTTTTAACCTTAAATATCATTTTCAATGAACTTTTTAAGATTAAAATATTAAAATGAAAACTTAATCTTCATAATCAATTAGTTAATATTCTACTATTGAACAATTTTACTCTAATGACAAACTCTTAGCTCATATATTATTATTAAAGGTAATTAGTAAGTTTAATATAATAAATATTAATATATTTTATGTTTAGTATAATTTAAAAAGTTATAAGGGTCACATACATCTATTAAAGAAAAAAATAACATTAATATACAAATTAAACTTAAAGGAATCATTAATTATTTAAAATTTACGAAAAAAATATTAAAAGATGAAAAACTCTTTTTCAAGAATAATTGAATATTATAACGATAATTTTTCTTTTAATAAAATAATTACTAAAAACATATATTAAATTTTTTGTTTTAAGATTACAATTTTATTTCTTATTGTATTAAAAATGAAATATCTCAATATTTTAAAAATTCATTTGAATAAAAGAAATTAATTATAATAAATAGTTGGACATATTATTAAATTCATAACACTTTATATGTTACATTCATTAATACAACCCAAAAAGATATTTATTTTATTAGAAATAGTATATTTATTTTATTTTTCATAAATATAATATTTAAATTATATCTTCTACTATAAAGTATTTTTTTACTTTTAAAGTCTTTTTCTCCTTCTTTTATTTTTTTTTTTAAAAAGAAGGAAGCTTAGGTCGAATTCTATTTATGTATAGCTTTGTACTTTCGGTTTTTAATAAATATGTAAGTTCACTCCTTTCAATCTTTTTTAATAACTTTTTTCTTCTCATCAATAAAACTATTGCATTTTGGTGTTTTTATAATTTTCATTCTTTATTTTTTTTGCAATAAATTATGTGAATGTGATTATTTTGTGTGGTAGAGAGATCAAACTGTTCTCATTCCAAAAACAAAAGTGATGTGATTATTGTTCTTTAGGAAAAGTGAATTTACATCTAGTTGGAAATAACTATAAGGATTTTACCTACCAGGTCTTGTTAAATCCAACTTTTACTATATGCAGAACAGTCATGTAAGTAAATTATATTTATTAGAAAATTTATTTATAATTTTTTGAACTAACCAAATTATATTTATTGTGATTATTTAGATTAATTACTATTTATTAAATAATGATATCTTAAAAGTTTTTCAAGAGGAAATATATTACTTGTAAAATTTAAAAAAAATGATATCTTAGAAGTGGTGGTAGTCTAAAAATAGTAAGAGTGTGTTATTTTAATATTAAATGAGTTTATTATAAATGGTTTTGTTATAAACGAGTTTCATTATTTTAAAACTTATCATCTTTCTATAAATCACTTTTCTAGAGTTTCTACATTCTTTTAAGAGTTCTAACCCATGAGTCACCTCTTTAACGATCAAGAAGTATCTAAATGATCACAACGTCAAGGCTTACCTATCCACCCGATCAATTTATGTAAAAGAGAAAATAAGTTTCAGGTCATTTTTGCTCTTCGTTCTTTATTTGAGTCCATGCATGGAATCTTCCACTGCATGTGTAATATGAACTTTCCTTTGAGTCCATTGTTGATCAAAGGTCCTAAGGACTCTCTTTGATCTCTTTTCGGTATTTCGTAGGTGTCTCTAGAAGTTCCTTGTGCAAGAAGTAATCAGGGTGTTCTTAGAGCTTTGTATTTTATTATGTTTGTTGTGTAAATTTAGTGCTTACATGATAATTTGATTGGTGAAGTTGTAGGTTTGTACTAATATTCATGGTGTTTAAATGATGATCAATGATTGTGTGACGATTGAATGTTTGGGATGGTGTGTTTGTAATGCCTCTGTTGTCATAATTCTGCATGGTGAAGTATTATGATGATTTAAAATTGAATTCAAAGTGTTTGGGGTAAAGAAGAATCAATTACTTGGATTTTAAGGTCAAAAATAGAGGTTTTGATGGGTGAGTTTGAGAGATAAGTGTTGGAGTGAGGAAGTAACTGGTTTAACATTGTTATATGATCATTTGAGACTTGTTAGAAGTATTCTTTGAGTGAAATCTGATATGGAATAAAGAGGTAGTTCTTTGGGGTAGTTTTTGAGTGTTTTTAGTGTAAAAGAGAGGTTTTGAGTAATAAGATTTTGAATCAATGAGTGTAAACAATTTTGGGCAGTTGGTATGTTGATATGAGACTTATTAGGACTTGTCTAATTGTTAAGTGAGAAAAAAATTATGGTGTAGAACAATTGGTGCTATCTTAAGGTGAGTTTTTGGGTGTTTTTAGTCCAAAGTGAGGTTTTACATTTGAAAGAGAAGGGATGAGAGTAATTTGAGGTATTGAGGTGTGTTAGCAAGTGCAATTAAGCTTATGCAGTTGGTGAACTGATTTGGGTGTGGGAAAAGTGTTCAAAGTCATAAAAAGTGATTTGGCCATAATTTTTGGTTTTAACAAATTATGCTAATAACATAACAGATCAAAACAGAAGCCACTGTCTAATAGAGTATATTAATAACATAACAAATTAAAACAGAAACCAGAGTCTAATAGATTATGTTAATAACATAATATATTAAAATAAAAGCCACAATTTAATAGATTATGTTAATAACATAACATATTAAAATAGGTAGTTTTGTTCTATTTTGCTTTATATGAATTTTGTTCTGCCTTGACAGATTATATTACCAATATAATCGATTAATACCACCAATAATATGTAATTTTGATTAATCTAAACCAAATTCACTTGTAAACATATGATTTATGTATTTCATTGTTTTTTTATGATCCTAAGCAATCTTATTATCAATTTTCGTTGTGAAATAGAGAATCAATTTTATTATCAACTACTTTGTGATGCTTAATGAAATTGTGTATGGTTCTGTGATGAATGTTTTAAGGTTTCATGTGATAGTATGCAATGTTTTATGTGAAGTATATGTATGTATGTATGTGTGCGTGTGTGTATGTATATATATATGTGTGTGTGTGTGTGTGTGTGTGATTACGAGAGGTATATGATGATGATGAATATGTGGTTAATTGTGTGAATGAGGATCATGGACATAATTCCATGATCCTCGTGGAGATGTTACATATTGGTGTCCTGTAGTGTTGTTTGTATGAATTTTTATGTGGTAGAAAGTAGTAGGAGATCCTAGTCTATTTGTCACCAGTTAGGGACATAGGTGTTGACGGACTAACCTTGTGGATGACATATGTTGGTGTTTGTATTTGGATTTGAATGGATATTGTTGGAAGCCACCACAAGTGAATGAACCACCGTAGCTCGATATTCATACTATATTTAGATGAGTCAAGTCTAATGTTATGATATGATTACGATGAATGTTTAGTATGTGTGTAATATAATATATAATTGAATTTTTATTATATTATGATGAATTGTTTCACCACTAGTTTATCCTTGCTTGTGTGTTGTTTGTCTATTTATTGTTTTTTCTTTTACAATGATCACCTAAATTGTGTGAGGTTACGGAAATAGTCTTTTTAGTCATTCCAACAAGAGATGAGGGTGGAACAGATGGGAAGTAAGATGATTCTAAAGGTGTAGATCTCATCTTTTGTTGGTGATTATATCATCCTAATATTTTATTTGAGTAGTTTTATATTATTAAAATGAGATGTTATCGTTACTTTCCATTAAAAGTAAAATTGATATATAAAAGAATATTACTTTTCAAAATATTAATTTTAGAAAGATACGATTTCAAATAATGTCTAAAATTGTATGGCTGATAGAGAAATATTCATCTAACTTTTCTCGTAATTAAAAATTAACGTGATATTTTTACTGTAAAATTTGATTACTTATCACATTAAATAATTTAATAAAAGCAGTACAATATTTTGTTGCAATCAGTTTACCAACTTGATTGTTGACACGAATCAGATATGTTTAATGCAGTTTCTTCGACTCTAATTTTCATATAACACATGGACTAAAAATATAAAAATAATTTACAATATATCATTTAATCACAACCTACCTCATAATAAAAGAAATTGATATACAAACACATAAAAGTACAACAGACAAACTTGAACTATGGAGAAAGAAATGGATCAAACAGTAAGAACTTGAATTATATAACCAGAGAAGGAGTGAATCCAAAATATATATAACATAACGATAGAAATTATATGATATTTTGTGATAAGGATTTTAATGTTGTTGTTAGAAACCCTACCTCCCTTTCATTTAATACTGGAAAAAACAAAGCTTTTGTTTGAAGATTTCAACCAAAGCAAATGCAGAGAGCTCCCTTGGAGCCATTTTTGACACAGGAAGCACTCATAAATTTTTGGCCCAGAATCTTCTTACATCCAGCAATGCACTCAGGGAGGCTGCAATGATAAATTGGGATTGCAAATGCAGAATCCACAGGTTGTGCCTCCATAGCCACAGCTGTCACCACCAAGATCACAGTCAACATCTTTGCCAAATTTTCAGCCATGAATTCAAAGCTTTCTCTCTTAAACTGATTTAATTTGATCAATTCAGATGTGCAAGAAACAATTGGTTTATCCATATTTATAGACGTTATAAGCGTAGCTCAATGCTATTAATTGCTTCAATATATAGATAACTTACCAAAGAAATTTTGTATCCATCTGTGTTAAAAGTAAGTTTGCCTTCCTGTTGGAACTTTTCATTTTTTTAATAAAAGGGATTTTTTTAGTACTTTTCTTACGTTTAAAAACTAGCTCAAAAAAATTGATGCACTGAGAAAACCACATTGCCATTATATTTCCAAAATAGGTTTAATACCTATTTTATTCTCTTATTTGTTAGTTTTATTCAGACTAGTCTTTTTGAGTTATTAAAATTGGTCTTATCGTTTATAAAAATAGTTTAATTTGGTTTTTTTGTTGTCAATATTTAAAACGTTAACGGCGTAATGTTCATTTTAGTTAATATTTTTATTGATTTCTTTGTATACTAGCTTACTCTTTTGTCTTTGTCTATTTTTGTGTGTTTTTTTTCTCTTTTGTAATGATCACCTTAATAGGGTAAGCTTAGAGAGAATCTCTAGTAAACAGGTGTTAGCTGGTAGCAGAGCTAAGACTTAGATTAGAATGTTTCGTCGTATTCTTTTTTTTTGTAAAGTTTATATTGCAGTATTGATTCCAATGTAATATATTTCCATGTAATCTACAATTATATATATATATATATATATATATATATATATATATTGTTATTATATGTTATTTTTAAATATTGTAATAACAATTTATATATTTTTCTCTGGTTAAACTCTTTTGTAATATTAAAAATGTAATATATTTTATAGTAGTTGAACACCGTAAAAATGAGAGATGTTACAAATTTTACAATTAAAAAATAGTTAAGTTTTAAAAAAGGTCAAATGAAAAAAAAAGTTAAATTAAAAAAAAGTTAGTAGAATTAATAAAATAGTTATTTTAGTTTAAAAAATCTTTTATTTGAAAGGTAAAATTAGAAACAAATATAAACATATTTTTTATATATAAATATAAAATAAATAATCGATAGTAGTATTTTATTTCTTTAATACATGGATGAGATGGAGCTATGGTCCACCTACATGTTAATTTTGAATTAACTCTTTTCTTTTTAATTTAACTGTGAATTATTATAACTAATATGATATAATTTCGACTGAATCGAACAACGAGTTAATAGGTCGATATATATTCAAACGGGAGGAGTAGATTTTATAGTGTCATACTCGAAATATATTTAGATGTGTAAAATACAATGTTTAATTGTAATGTTGATGTAGATTACATTGATGATAGAAGAAAATTGAGTTATTATTTCTTAATTATTTTTAAGTTAACGCATTGTATCTCCATCACTTGATTGATGTTTACCTATATGTTTTATCTAATACACAACTTTAACTTTAAATCGAAAATATATTTTTTATTTTACAAAAATATTATTTCATCAGAATGTATGACAAATTTTTGAAGTCGAGACTTTTAATAAAATCTAAAATAATTTACTTAAAAATACTATAGACGGATAAAATAAGTTGCACACAAAATAATGTTGAAGAAGGGACTGAGTTAAAAATTTCAAAGTAAAGATTATTTCACACACTTAAATATTATACATTTATTTTATACTATTTTATCTTTTTTTTAGATAATACAAAAATTTACACATTTATCTATTTTATCTTTATAATCTGTATTAAATGAATGTAAAAATGTGTTATGATTACTCTTTCAAAAATTGAAATTTTTTGGATAAGAGTTTATTTTATTAGCTTAAGACAGCATACAACAAACATCTTTTACACAAAAAAAATCATTCAATAATAAAAAGTTTGGAGCTATGGTATGAGATTAAAAAAAAAAAAGATGGTTATATTATTAAGTATTATTATTAAATAAAGGTTAAACTTATTCGGATGTCACTATTTTCGTGGAATTATCCCAGTTATTTTCTCGTCTTTTATGTTTTGCCAATTAAGTTTTTAATATGAAAAAATTGATTTAATTGGGTTCCTGTCGTTAAATCAAGTTAACTCGTTAAATTTTTGATGACGTGTAAGGGTGGAGTGAATATTATTTCAAACGTGGCTTGCAGAGAACGGTATACATGGTTTTTATTAATCACATGCATCTAAATGAAACATTTTAAAATTTGGGATTTTTCTGAAAGATTTTAAAATTAGGGTTCATTGAAATTTTAATTGGGTATAACGGTTCTGCCGCCATAAATGACGACCGCATAACCATCGGAGAAGCTTTGGAAGCGGGAGCCATAGCGGCGGGGAATAAAGCGGTGGACCAAAACGATGCAGCTGCTATTAATGCGACAGAGATTAGGGCTTTCAGAGAGAAGAGCGTGAGGTCCGGCGGCGTTGGTGAAACGACGCAAGGGGAACAAAGTGTGGCAGATTGTGTCTAGGAGTGGATTCAAGTGTAACAATATGGTGTGGAGAAGAGGGGTAGATGAAATTTGTGCTTAGGGTTCTTCGTAGGGTTTGATTTGGGGTTCTTGGGCTATTGCATGAATTTGCTTTTCTTTGGTCCCGATTTCTGATGCAGGTTGTGCGAAGGAGATGGCGGCCATTGGAGGAGCTTCGCTTCTTTTAGTTCATGATAAAGATGGTGATTTTTGGTTGTTGATGCAGATGAGCAATTCTGGGTTGGTTTCTGTTTGCAGGTGAATCTGGGATTGATGATGAACGCGTAACGGAGATGCTTCCATAGTTGACATCCTGTCAATTTGAAACTTTAGATTTTCTCTTCTCAATTCAAACTTCAATTAACCCTAATTTTAAAATCTTTAAGAAAAACTCCAATTTTTTTAATTGTTTCATTTAGAAAATGTCACATACAAGCTTTTCATTAATAAAAAGTCATGTATAAGGGTCTATGCACGCCACGTCTCCAAAATTATCCACGTCACCCTTCACAGGTAAACAAAAGCTTAATCCGTTAAGTTGATTTAAGGACAGGAATCCAATTGATTCAATTTTTCAATATTAAGGACTTAATCGACAAAACTTAAAAAATAACTGGGACAATCCCACAAAAATGGAAACCTCCAAATGAATTTAACCTTAAAAAAATAATTTCTTCATGTGAATTTTCACGTTACTTAAAAAAAAAAAGTAAAGAACTCAAACAACAATGAAAAGAATGATTTTAGTATATAATAAGTTAAGATGATGACATTAGCATACATTTCTAGGTAGAATGTTTTTTTTTACATTAATACCATATTATATTATCTTTAACCCCTTTTACATATTTTTTTTTCTCAACAAAAATATTTGTAGTTTTTGTTGTCTGACCAATTTTCTTTTCCTCATCTTTATATTTTCACTTAATTTATTTGGTTTCACATTAGTCTGAAATTAATAGTGTTGGGAAGCACTTGACTTTGGTAAGCTCAAGATATGTTTTAGGAATTATTTCCGGATATAAAAGCGTGCTGTAATGTTTTCTTTAAATATATATATATATATATATATATATATATATATATATATATAGATATATAGATATATATATATATATATATATATATATATATATATAAAGGCATCTTAGTTTTCTTCAAAACTGTATCTTGGTTTTCTTTTTTAAAAAAGCTAGTTTTCTTGCATTAGAACGCAGAAGTCAAACGTGAGATGAATGCTTGGGGAATCCAAACACCGGAGAAGAAGCGTGGAATCTTCCATGCTACCTGTTGCTGTTCTTCCTTACCTTCCCTCCCAATAAACCCCTTTTCCTCCTCTTCAATTATCGCAAACCAAACACTGCCTCTCCAATTCTCTTGTCCTAATGAAGTTTCTTCCTCTTCGTTTTTCCTTTCTTTTTGCCTTCCTAATCGCGTTCAGCCTCGTCCAAACCTCAGCAATAACGCTTCCCAAACATCACAAGAATGAAGAAAGCGATGGGCATAGTAGACTTCATCGACCCTCTTCACGATCCCTTCTGTCTTTTCCACTGTCAGTTCCCTCAACTCTCGCATTTTCTTATCCGCGGAAAATAATTTATGCCACAATTTAAATTCTTGCTTTCCCCCTTTAATCTTGAAGTTCTTTTTCTAAAGAAACCTTTTTTGTTTTGTTTTTATCTAATATAGTCAAGAATAGCATCATGAGTTAATAAATTATAGTATTTTATTGCACGTGTGATAACTTCTGCTCACATTTGTAATATTGATTTCTCTTTTGAGCCAAAAGTTGCAATCTTTTGACTAAGGTTCTGTTGTAAAATTTTGAAGATTATCCGTGTCTTTGTCTGCATGTTGATTCCATGCTTTATAGGTCATCGTGGTTTTGTAATAGCGTTAATTGTTTCTATTGACCAGTGGATTTCTAACCGTGTCATTCTGCTTGGTAAAATGTTTGCGTTTATAGTAGGGTTGCAAGGACGGCACTGGTTGTGACCCTAGATGGGACTATGTATTTGGTGGACAACTCTCCTGGTTCCATGAAGGTGATATGGTCATTCTCTACAGGATCGCCCATCTACCAATCGTATAGAGCTCCCGTAGAAAGGGATACTGATAAAGAAAATGCATCTGCAACACTAATTAGTGGATTCGTGGAATGTGGGGATGACTGGTCATTGTACATGCACGACAGACACTTTGGTAAAATGGTATCTGTTTTAAGATATATCTGAGCATTCTGACTGTTGTTTTAATGCTTTTCTTAAGTGAAGGCAAGTTAGTGGTGCTTTAAGGCAAATTTCGTGACTTTAACTCTTGCTTGGAAGCTGGACTTTACCCTTGTTTTTTGTTAGCATTTAGAAGTTTGAAATACGAGTTGACATTTTATAGAAACAACATAGACTGATTCGTCATTTGAACAATAGTATAAATGGATATATGTTCCTAGCACGTGATTTCCATGATGTAGTGCTTCGTTTGGTTGAGTGGTGGTATTGCTGGTGGTGGTTGCGGTGATAGTGTTGTGGGTGGTGACAGTTTGATCTTTCTCGCCGCCCCACCCCTGAAAATGAGAAAAATAGAGATAGTTTTTGTGGCTTACCAATTACTGAATTCAAAGAAGCAATCAATGCTTTTTGGCAGAAATACTGTTAATTGTCCAGATTGCTAAATTGAAAGCCTTTCAGTGTCTTGAGTTGAACTTCATGGTTCATGCTTTGATGCTTACAAGTAGGGGTGGGCAAACTGCACTGTTTGCACTGCACTATAAATCCATTACAATTAACTATAAAATAGTTTAAAAAAACTGAACTGAACTAAAAAATAGTTAAAAAAAACTGAACTAACTACTAAATAGTTCAATTAACTACAATGCACCTTTTTCTTCTTATTTTATAGGATAAGTTTTTCTTTTTTTATTATATCCATGCCAACACAGTGATAGCCATCACACCAAACCCACCTGAGACCAAGAATTCAAGGTTCAGGAGGGCAACTGCGATGACTGCAGGAACCAAAACAGGACTGAAAATGACAAATAGTGGAGTAACAATTGTAAGAGAAATGACTGTGCCGGTCAAAATTAAGGCAGCAAGGACAAGGAGGGAGCCACCCATGGTGACGGCTGTGGCTGCCTTAGCCACCTGGGTGCAAAGGGTTTGTTGGTGTGGATCATGACGGTAGGGAAAGCAAAAGGATAGTTGTGCAGATTGTGATTGTTGGTGGTAGGAAAAGTTAGCCATGGTGGTGAAAAATGAGAGAAAAGGGGGTTAGTGGCCAATGTGGTGGAGTTTGATGTGCAGGAAATGATTATATATGGAGGATAGAGTAAGTGGAGGGTTGGGTGGCAGGACCTAAAGGAATGGTGTGACACTTGTTAAAGAGAGGGATACAGTTCTTCTATAGTTAACTGAACTAAAATTGTGATTAGTTCAGTTTTAAAAATTAAATTATAAAACAGTATATTTAAGTTTTTAGTAAAAATGGATTGGTATTTTTTAGTATTATACAGTACAGTTAACTATAGTTAAGTATGGATTAGTTTATTTTGCCCAACCCTACTTACAAGAAATGCAGCAGAATTCATTTTGTGGTAGTTGAACAGAGACTGAAATTTGTGAAATGCTTTATTATAGAAGCATTTCAGCCATGCTTACATATACAATTCTGAATTAATTACATATATTATTTTCAAGAAGCGTAAATGCAAGAGCTGCCTCTTAAGGACATGGAGAAGGCAACATGCCTGAAAAAAATTCACGAACCTGAAGGCATGTTGGTTTCAAGACATGTTGTGGACCATGGTTGTTTTGTTTTTTCCTATTTTACAGTCTTGTATCTATAACTAAGAAAACAAATAGAAAAATAATTTTAGTGGTACCCTGGATTATTCAAATATTTTTGTGCCATGGTGTGCAACAATTACTTATTCTAAAATTTCTTTTGATAGATCAATTATGTAGGGTGATCTTTGTTTCTTTTTAATAAAAAAAGTTATAATATTTAATATGACAAGTAGTGTTTTCAAAGTTATGTTTGTCCAAGTGCCTCTATTTTCTTATGAATACTGAACTTCATGTTCTGTTGATTGGTTTGTCATATCTGCAGAGAATATCAGAATCTATAGCAGAATATGTAGCTCGTACTCCTACCCTTTCAGATGATGGAGCAGTGACACTTGGATCTAAAAGAAGCACTTTGTTTGAAGTTGATGCTAAAACTGGATCAATCATTCAAGTCCATGCGATGCCTGATCCTGTTAAACCTTGGAGTGATGGGAGGCAAAATGTTACAAATAGGGATCTTGCTGATCCTGTGAAACTAAATTCACCACAGCTGCTGCTTAAGATTTTTAGGACAGATTATTCCCTTCAATCTGTTAGTCCGAGCTCAGAAATAGTTTTGTGGACTATGGCATTAGCTGAATTTCAGGCTGTATTATTGTGCCAACATTCCTCTTCTGATATAGAGGATGAATACGTTTCTGATAGTGGCCTCAATTTCACCATGCCATACCCCTGTCAAGAAATACGACAAGTCTTCCGCCTGAAAAAGAATTTTCTATTTGAACCTTCACTAATGCTTCCTTTGCAGCCAAATATTGATAGATTATTCAATGGTGACGATGATAATATGATGCTCCCTCAACCTCTCATCAAGATTACTACACCAAGGGAAGTTTATTTGAACAGGACAATTGAATGGCCAACTCCATTACCTCTTGTATTGTTTACCATCTTTCTGTTGGTAATTTCACTCATCTATCCTCTAGTGATTAAGGATCAAGAAACACCGAAGGACCAAAATAGTGAGTCTGAATTAAAAAGTTCACCTGCTAAGAAAAAGAAAACACATAAATCAGGAAGGAAAAATATGTCTTCAGAGAATGAGAAGGTTCTGACAGAAAAAGATAATGATAGAGAAGTATGGAAGCACTTCAATCATGTTAATGAAAATGTTGATGGACGAAGGATTGGTAAATTATTTGTTTCGAACAAAGAGATTGCTAAGGGAAGCAATGGCACCATTGTGCTTGAGGGTATATACGAAGGTCGAGCAGTTGCTATCAAACGTCTTGTCAAGGCTCACAATGACATAGCTTTTAAAGAAATAGAAAACCTTATCATGTCTGATTGTCATCCAAATATTGTTCGATGGCATGGTGTGGAGAATGATAACGATTTTGTTTACCTTGCTTTGGAACGATGTACATGCAATTTAGATGATTTGGTTCAAATTTATTCAGATATATCAGTAAACTCTACGTTTAGGAAGGACCAAGGTATTGGATGTTTGATTAAGTCCCAAATGGATACGTGGAAGGATAGTACACAGTGTCTTTGGAAGGAAAATGGCTATCCATCTCCTCTATTACTAAAATTGATGAGGTTGGTATTATGTATTTTTTATTTGATGATTTATAATAAGCATATACTATACAAAAAAAAATAAATCTTATTTTGCATGATATTAGATCTGTGATAGGTTTTGGTACTATCTTGAATTTGGACTAGGCCTAACACAATCCTAAAAGTTATCTTATGAGGTGAAGGTTGTCAAAGCCTTTGTCAGTTTTAATTTGGGTATATCTATAGTAAGGAAACAAAACTACCAAAAAAGAAGGCAGATGGTAAATGTGGGTAAGGTAATTTCATTAAGTAGAAGATTAGATAAAATTGACTAAAATTCAGTTTTTGGTTTTGAATGCAATAGGAGGAGAAACCAAGGAGATGAAATGGGTATGGGGGGTGGCACACAATAATAAAATGAAGGTAATAAGTTATGATTACAGTTGTTGCAAAATGTAGTGGTTAATAAGAAAAAAAAGCCTAAGAATAAGCATATTCAGTTACAACTTAGATTCGTGTAGTTGATCCAATTCATTTGAGGACCGAGGCAGATAAATCTTCCTTTTATGGAAGCTCATGCATGGAAGTTGGCTATCTAAGTTTATAATATTACCTTTTTTATTAAACTAACTTTCATTTTTTGTATTTTGTTATAGGGACATTGTTTCCGGGGTCATTCATTTACATGAATTAGGAATAATACATCGAGATATGAAACCACAAAATGTTCTAATAATCAAGGAAAGATCCTTATGTGCTAAACTTTCTGATATGGGAATTAGCAAATGTCTTCTCGAAAATATGTCTTCTCTGGGTAATAGTGCAACTGGTAAGTATTCTTTATAAGATAAAAAATTTATTTGTTTTCGTAGCATTTTTAATGTGAATAGCTGCTTAAATCTAGCATGAGATGTGTATATTTAGATTATTGTGGTGATGACATCTCTTAATATCTTCGAAGTATTTCAAAATGTTTTCGATTATCCTATGCATATTTTATAATATGATTATAGTTACTTCATTGAATTTGTGATCTAATTGTGGAAACAATCTTAGCAGTTGTTTCCTGATTTGATTCCTTATTTAATTTGGGTTATTAGTCTTATTGAATCAACATTCTATTACTTGACCTAATTATTTGTATAAATAAGACATTTGTTTAGCATTTTGTATCACATTATTTATACCATTTCTATGTAAAGTCATTATGTAGAGAAATATTTGTCTCATTTCCCCTTCTCTACCCAAATTTTAGTTCTTCTATGTTATTTGAGTGATTATTTTCTCTTACTTTTCTGAGTTTGCTTGGAAGCAAACCAAAGTTTGACAAACTTATGACAGTCAACATTGCTATGAGGCTGGTTATGATTTTACTAGTGTCACTATTTCTTGAAAGTTTGATGGTCATGTGTTTACATAATTGACAACTGTTGCACTTTACACAACTGCCTGCCATGATCCCTCAGTGTTTCCTAGATTGCTCCGCCAACTACATTTGAGACTTCTAGTCCACCTACTACTCTCTATTAGCCCATGTGGGGTATTTTAGGTGGTTTGAGTTATGGGATTCTTGTTGTTCGACAATTGGAAATTGTAAATTATAGTCTATCTTTAGAGACCAATGTGTGAATCCTAATCCTTAATCGAAGCGATTTCAATTTCAAGAGGTTGAATAAAACCATAAAAAAAAATTATAGAAACACTATGTTGAAAATTAAGGATTGAGAAAGGCATAGGGTTCAATTTTCACTAACCCTCAACCCCTTAATTATATAAACTATGGTTTACTTCTAGTTGATTACTCTATCGGATTTACAAAAATTGGTATTCAACCCTTTTTTGTAATGGATATTGATATTTCTCTGCAGTTGATGGACTTCTTTAATCAAGAAGTCAATAAAGCCTCTAATTCTCAAAGAACAGACCCAAACTCAATGAATAGCCTCGTGTTATTCAATGAATAGAAGAATACAATGTACAAATTATACTCAAGGAAGCCTAACCTCCCTCCATGGGACAAAGTTCCAGTAAACTCAACAAACAAAGAATACAAAATAGTCCCCAAATTCCTCTAACTAACTGCTAACTGAAACTCTCTACTTCCCGACTTTATTCTTTCTCATGTATACTTTTAATCCTCTATCAATACCCTCCTCCTCCTCCTCAACAACCTTGTCCTCAAGAGTGAAATCATGAAACTGCTGTTTGATGTACCTAGGTGGCTCCTTCCATTCTTCCTCTTGCCACTGAACCAAAATCTGAGATGTCTCCTCTCCTTGCTGTTTCCTGCATCTCCTTTGTAGTACTCTTAAAGGTCTGTACAGTGGACCTTCCACTTGTAATTCCATTGGCAATTCCCCTTCCACTGTATGCTCCCCCACAGTTATCTTTAACTGTGAAACATGAAACACCGGGTGTATTCTCGCAGTTGCAGGCAACTACAATTTGAAAGCCACTGGTCTCACTTGTTTTTCAACCAGGAAAGGACCGTAATATCAAGCAGACAGTTTGGAATGCAACCTGGCAGACATAGACACTTGCCTATTGGGTCTAATCTTAAGAAAGACCCAATCCCTTTCTTTTATACTAGACTCCCTCCTCTTCTTGTTTTCATACTACGCCATCTGATCCTGGGTTCTAGTTAAGGGATGTTGCAGCTGCTTATAGCCTCATCCCGCGTCTACAAATCTTGTGCCACTGCTTTCACCAGTGTTTCTCCTGGTATAAACCTTGTTAATGCAGGTGGCGGGCTTCCATAAACCGTTTCAAATGGAGTTCACTTAGAAGCCCCTTGATAACTGGTGTTATACCAGTATTCAACCCATGGTAACATAGTGCTCCAAAGCTTGGGCTATTATGAACAAAAACACCTCAAATAGGTCTCAAGTATCCTATTCAAAAAACCTCCGTCTGACCATCCGTCTCTTGGTGGTAGGCTGTACTCATTCTTAATTGGGTATCTTGTATTCTAAAAAGTTCCTTCCAAAATATACTGATGAAGCTGGGATTCCTGTCACTAACAATTGACACTGGTATCCCATGCAAACGCACCACCTCTTTTACAAAAACTTTTGCAATTATCCTGGCTGTATGAGGATGTTTTATGGGTATGAAATGCCCATACGTACTTAGCCTATCCACCACCACCATTATCGTTTCAAACCCCTGAGATTATGGCAGCTTGACCACAAAATCCTTACTCACCTCTTCACAGATTGTCTTGTGAATAGGTAATGGTTGTAAGAGTCCCTGTGGAGATGATGCCATGTAACTATGCTGTTGACATACTGTTAGAAGTAAACTTTAAGCCTAACTCAAAAATTGAAGAGGAGATTTACACGGAATTGCCCATTGGATATGAGGGGAAAACAACTGCTAACACTGTTTGCAAGCTAAAAAAAGCATTGTATGGGTTGAAACAATCACCGCGAGCGTGGTTTGGAAGGTTTACTAAAGTTATGATAAGTTTGGGCTTTAAACAAAGTCAAGGAGATTACACCTTGTTCATTAAACACTCTAAATCAGGGAGAGTTACAGTGCTATTGGTTTATGTAGATGATATTATAATAAAAGGTGATGATGAGTAGGAGCAACAGCTGTTAGGTCAACATCTAGCCAAGGAATTTGAAATTAAGATCTTGGGAAAATTGAAGTATTTCTTAGGGATTGAAGAAGCCCATTCTAAAAGGGGAATATTTATATCTCTGAAAAATATATCATAGATTTGTTGAAAGAAATTGGGAAGACATCATGCAAGCCTGCAAGTACACCAATTGATCCAAACATGAAATTGGGGAATGTAGAAGAAGGTACTGCAGTTGACAAGGAAATGTATCAGAGGTTGGTTGGTAGATTGATTTATTTATCTCACACTAGGCCTGATGTTGCATTTGCTGTAAGCTTTGTTAGCTAGTTCATGCACCAACCTAAGGAGGTTCACTTACAAGCTGCACTAAGAATTGTGCAATATTTGAAGGGAACCCCAAGCAGGGGAATTTTGTTTGAACGAAATGGGAATGTAAGTGTGGAAACATATACAGATGCAGGCTCAACTGTGGACAGGAGGTCAACTACAGGGTATTGTACTTTCATTGATAGAAATCTTGTGACTTGGAAGAGTAAAAAACAAAATGTGATAGCCAGATATAGTGCTGAAGCAGAATTCAGGGCAATGACACAAGGGATCGAAATCAAAATCTTTAAGAAACTCCATCCATCTCCTTTGCCTCATATTAAGCTCCTTCTGATCAAAGAGATATTTCAGGCTCTTATGATCACTGAACACCTGAAATTGCGCGCCATACAGGTAGTGTCTCCAAATCTTCAAAGCAAAGACCACAGCTGCCAACTCCAAGTCATGAGTGGGGTAATTCTTCTCATGAACCTTGAGTTGCCTTGATGCATATGCCACTACCTTCTTCTCCTGCATCAGTACACACCCTAATCCCTGATGAGAGGCATCACAAAAAACCTCAAAAGGTTTACCTGTGTCAGGGATAACCAAAACTGGTGCACTGGTCAATCTGCTCTTTAGCTCTTGGAAGCTAGTCTCGCAACGGTCGGTCCAAACAAAAGGTTGATCCTTCCTAGTCAGTTTTGTTAACGGTGCCACAATCCGGGAAAAGCTCTCAATAAAACGACGATAGTAGCCCGCTAGACCCACAAAGCTCCTGATTTCAGTAACAGTCTTAGGTCTCTCCCACTGAAGTACTGCTTGCACCTTAGCGGGATCAACAGCAATTCCTCCAGCTGAAATCACATGCCCAAGAAAAGGAACTTCTTCCATCCAAAACTCACACTTGGACAGCTTGGCATACAATCTTCTTTCTCTCAGCACTTCAAGTACTGCCCTAAGGTGATCTTCATGTTCTTCCCGAGTTTTAGAATAGACAAGTATGTCATCAATAAACACCACCACGAACTTGTCTAAGAAGGGTCTGAAAATTCGATTCATATAGTCCATGAATATGGCTGGAGCATTAGTCACACCAAAAGGCATAACCACATACTCATAGTGACCATATCTAGACCTGAACGCCGTCTTCTGCACATCATCTTCTTTCACCAAAATCTGATGATAACCCGACCTCAGATCAATCTTAGAGAATACCGTGGCTCCGTGTAGTTGATCCATCAGATCATCAATCCTTGGCAACGGATACTTGTTCTTGATCGTCAACTTATTCAGCTGCCGATAGTCAACACACAACCTCGAACTACCATCCTTCTTCTTTACTAGCAACACTGGCGCACCCCATGGCGAAGCACTTGGCCGGATAAACTGTTTCTCTAACAACTCTTCAATCTGCTTCTTCAACTCAGCCAGCTCAGCTGGAGCCATCCGATAAGGGGCTATGGATACTGGTCCTGCTCCTGAGACCAGATCAATAGAGAACTCAACTTCTCGCGGAGGAGGTAAACCAGGAACTTTTTCAGGGAAAACATCCATGAAGTCATTCACAACCAGAAGGTCTACACTCTGGTTCACAAGCGCTGAAGAATTCAAACCAGAAGTCCCGTCTTCATGGAACATGATTAGGAAACAACTGGCTCCCTCGAAGATGTCTTGCCTCAAAACACCGAGTGACAATGACATGTCTTCATCTTCTTCGGGAAATATTAGCTTCTTGCCGCCACAATCTAAAAGAATACGGTTGGCTGCCAACCAATCCATTCCCAAAATTACCTCTAGCTCCTGCAGAGGTAAGCAAATAAGGTTCACTCTGAACCTGCGGCCCTCTACCTCAATAGGACACCTGGAGCACACATTAGATGTCCTGACTAACCCAGCTGCTGGTGTAGACACCACCAGATCACACGGAAGCTCTCTGACAACTAAACCAAGCCTCTCCACACAAGCATTAGACACAAAAGAATGTGTCGCCCCCGAATCAAACAAAGTCACACATGATGCTCCAAATAACAAACAACTGCTGACAATTAAATTACCTGCACTGGCTGCCTCAGTCCCGGTCAATGCATATACTCTCCCTGCTGCCTGAGGTCTGTGCCCACCCCTCTGAATAGATCTGTCAGCCTGGCCTGGCTGTGGTCCAACCCTCCTAGTAGTAGGACAGTCTCTGGCATAATGTCCCTCTTGCCGGCAGATATTACACCTCCTATACCCTTCTAACTGAGGGCAGGAATTCTGGAAGTGCGGTCCACCATACTTGAAGCATCTAACGGAACTGGCAAAACTGGATCGTCCCGATGACTGAGAGGAGGAACCCCTGAATCCGGATGAAGAAGGTCTAGAAAAAGGAGTCCTTCTGAAAATGGATCCTCCCCGGGACATCACAGGTCCACCAACCCTAAGGGGTTGGCTCTGTTGTTTCTGAGGCCCCTCTGATTCTCCCTTAGTCTTTTCCATATCACGGGCCATCTCTACCAAAGCAGAGAATTCTCTAATGCGCAAACCCTTCACCAGAAGCTTTATATCTTTCCTCAAGCCATTCTCAAACTTGCGACACTGCCATTCCTCATTAATCTTCATGGTGTAGAAGCGAAGCAGGTGCTTAAAACTGTTTGCATACTCTGATACTGATCTGCTGCCCTGAGTCAACTCAAGAAACTCTATCTCCTTAGCAAACCTGACACTGTCTGGAAAGTATTCAGTGTAGAATTTAGTCCTGAACATCTCCCAAGTGATAGCAGTCCCGTCACTCTCCAAGATCGTCTTCACACTGTTCCACCAATGTCCCGCTTCACCTGTCAGCAAGTATTGGGTGTAGGCCATCTTCTTCTCATCAGGACATCCCTTGGCTTCGAATATCCTCTCCATGTCCCCAAACCAGTGATCGGCTTCATCAGGGCTACACTTACCAGTGAATATTGCTGGGCGATGTTGCAGAAAACTCTCTAAGCTCCACTCTTGTGCAGGAATCACAACTGAAGAAACACTCAGAGGAGTCCTAGCATTAGTCATAAATTCCATGAACTCCCTTTGAGTGTTCTCAGAAGACACTCTTGCATTCTCTGCCGATACCCTTGCGGCTTCAAGATTTTGCAAAGCAAAGGTATTCTACTGAATCAACGTAGTATTCTGCTGTTGCAACGTCTGAAGCACCGCATTCAGCATCTGATTAGAGTCAAGTTGATCGACTCGCGAAGGAGAACGATGAGGAGATGTGGGTGCCATCTTCTGCCCACACAGAGAGAAAAACCATTAGATTGATTCAAGCTAACACAACTTCCTATACGAGACTAGAGTACACAATCACAAACGAAGCACACTCATAACCTACAGGTTTCTAAGGAAGAAACTGCTCTGATACCATTAATGTAACGTCCCAAAAATATACATCATGCATATATAATAAAGACGTCATCATACATAATATGAGAAAGCAGTCAAGAGTAATTTTAAGGATTACAGTCATCCTCAGAATAGTGCGGAAATTACAACAAGGGTAAATAGAATTTCTCCATGAAAAACAGGGAGAATTTAAACTTAGAATACACACGAGTTTATTCCAAACATTAGGAACCACGAAGAGAAACTAGCTAAACTAAGCTGCAGCACTGCTGTCCCCATCAAGAGTTGCTTCCAAAGTATCCTCCTCGCCATCTGCTCCCATCCAAGTGGATGATCATCGCCAGAGAAACATACCCAAACAGCACACAACACAAACAATGCAAGGGTGAGCTAGATATAAAAAGCATGTTATCTCCTAGCACAATTAATTCATGCAATCATTCATAGGTTCATAACAATTAAAGCATACTCATTGATCCATATTTCACATACTTCCATTACATGTAAACATTCATCCAAACATGGTAAATCAAAATCACAAGACTTATTACATTAGACCCCGACTTGTTACTTTATATCCCGACTCGTCCGGACCAGAATGATTACCGAGCTATAGCGGGTTATGCACTCGTGGTGGCCTCTACTGCTTTGCAAAGCCATTGCCAATGGGTTTCACCCTACCACACTCACGAGGTTAGTCCGTTCCGCGCCTTGGAGCATACTGGAAGCCTCCGAGGCTAGGACCTCCTGCTACTCCTCACCACATGGATCAATCCTCTCTACTTGAGAATGAAAGACCATTGGAGCGTCAGGAAAACCCCCAAGACTGAGCTACCATGAAATCATTCTGTACACCCCAAATCACCACCATGTCTCCTTTTCCTTAGGATCATGGAATTACGTCCACCACCATGTATCCCCTCCTTGAGGACCATGGAATTACGTCCACCACCATGTATCCCCATCTTGAGGACCATGGAATTACGTCTGTGAATTATACTGTTACTGACCAATACCAGATATCCCCATATATTACAGTAAATCCAACACACCTCATAAATTCACATAATTCATTTCACCATATATAATCTCCAAACATTGCATGTAATTAACTTCAAAAGAAAAAGGAATTTAAAACTAAAAAGAATTAAAATTGGACGGTCACTGTTCATCACGCTCATGGACGAACGCTCGGTTTAGGACGAACGCTCGGTTTGGGATGAACGCTCATTACTTAAGGACGAACGCCTGACAATTTCGGACGAACGCTCACGAGAAACATAAGGACGAACGCTCACGGGTGGAACCAAGGACGAACGCTCAACTATTAAACCAAGGCCGAACGCTCAAAAGTTGAAGTCACGGAGTCTTGGACGAACGCTCACTTGAAGTGTTGGACGAACGTTCGTTAACAATTTTGAAGAACGAACGCTCACAGGTGAAGACAAGGACGAACGCTCGCTCCAGAAACTTAGGGCCGAACGCGAGCAATTTGGACGAACGTCCAATTCAGCTCGGACGAACGCGCTCCGCTGCATCTCGCGCTCGGGCGCGAGATGCTGGCGCGGCCTGACCAGAGGCTACTCGCGCCGGGCGTGAATTCTGCAGAATGCAGAATTCTGCAGATTTCGAACAGAACATCATTTTTCCAATTTTAACTATTTTTATTAACTTCTAACACCCCTAATTCATGTTTTATGTTAGATTGGACTTATCTAGATGATTATAACAGTTCCTTAATCAATTCCAAAGGAATTCATACTCAAATTCAACCACAGAATTCCAATTTTCACAACTTAGATACCAAAAATCCAATTCTACCACTTTACACCTATTTTAATCAATTTGATGGCTCAAACAAGTCATAATACTGCAGTTGAAACTGTCCTCACAGTCCCAAAAACGTAACAAACCTCATTTTCTCAAAATCACTACTTCACTTCCTCTCCAAATGACTAAAAAGCTATGAAATTCTAATTTTTCTTCAATTCCAACACATATCAGATTTCATACATGAATCAATACATCAATTTCAGTCCAACCATACATACAACTTCAATTTCCAGCAGCTACATCATGCAACAACTACCAAAATACAGAAAATCCAACTCCCCTTACCTCTTGAAGACTTCCTTTTGTGAATTCTTTGAATCCAAGACTTGCAGAACCAAGCTTCTTTCCTCTTCCAGCAACTTTGAACTTCACCTTCTTCACTTAAAATGCAGCAAGCAATCCTCCTCAGAGCAGAACCTCTTACCTCCATTTATTCTCCTATGCACAGTGATTTAAGAATGATGCCAAAATTGAGAGAATTCACGGAGAGCCAAACCTGTTGTAGTTTTGTTCTCTAATTTCCACATACAACCAAACTCTACCTAAATTTTCCACATACCACCAAACCTGCAGTAGTCTTTGCCTCCCACTTCTCTTAAAATAATAAAAGAATGGTCCTTACAATAAGCACCTATGTTTTTCATTAACAGTATTCACAAAGAATTTCAAGACATGAATAATAATAAAACAATACTAAATCATAATATAAAAGTTTAGAAATGTTAGCTCCCTTACCTCTATTCCAGACTTCTCTTGCTCCGAATTTGTTTTCCCGAAAACCCTCTAGAGCCTCTACTCTTCTTGTAACTAAAAATTTCTTCCTAAATGTTTCTTCTCTATTTCTCAAGGTTTCTCACTTGATTCTTCCTCTCTTTGTGCAAAATAGTCTCCCCTCTCATGGTTATTTATAGTCCAAAATTTTTACTATTGAACAATTTTTTAATATTATTTATTATTTTAATATATTAATATCTTAATCACCACTTATATAATGAATTCCTCAATAATGTCTTAAAACATTGAGTGTTTTATTCACTATCTATTTTAATTTTTTTTAACAAAAAGGTAGAAAAGAGTTTGAATTCATGTTTTTTGAAATTACCATAATTTTCTACCAATTAAGCTACCAAAATTTCTTATTTAGCTTTTCACATTTTATTTTTAAATTAACTTATCATATTTTTCATTCACTAAGAAATTTATTACTACTAGTAATAAAATTGTTACTTCATGGATCTTACACCCAATACAATTATTTTATTGATGAGAAGAAGAAAATTATTATAAAAGGTTGATATGAGTAAACTTACAAATTTACATAAAATAAAACTACAACAATAAATTTCCTGATCAGAATCACTTCTCCAACCGCCGCTGGAGTTAATACTATAATAAGTTAATCTGACACAACAATAAAGATTTAAAAACCAAGGGAAACACATCCAACTTAAGAAGAATTAAAGAAATTATATAATAATAATAATAATTTTATTATTTTTCTTTTACATTTTTCTTAGAAAAAGGGAAGACATTTTTAAAAAAATATAAAAAGTTATAATAAAGTAAAGTAATTTAATGTACCTAATTAAAATATTGAGATTAATTTTAATTTTTTAGGGAGAAATATCATAATAAAACATAATTTCAGTGAAAATAAAATTTATAAAATAGAGTATAATTGAGAATAATTTCTTTTTATTATTGTTGTTGTTAAAATTTGTAAAATAAATTAATGAAAAATAGAAGAAAAATATAAAATTTTATACCATTATGATAGAAACATCAAAATATTATAATCATGAACTAAATTATTTACAATTTTATTACAATGAATTGAAAAATTATGAGTTAAAAAATGGTGTAAAATCAATTAATGCACTGATAGATAAAATTAAAGATTAATTTAAAATTGAAAGTTAATTTTAATTTAATTGGTGTGTAAAATATTTGAATGGTTTTAACCTTAAATATCATTTTCAATGAACTTTTTAAGATTAAAATATTAAAATGAAAACTTAATCTTCATAATCAATTAGTTAATATTCTACTATTGAACAATTTTACTCTAATGACAAACTCTTAGCTCATATATTATTATTAAAGGTAATTAGTAAGTTTAATATAATAAATATTAATATATTTTATGTTTAGTATAATTTAAAAAGTTATAAGGGTCACATACATCTATTAAAGAAAAAAATAACATTAATATACAAATTAAACTTAAAGGAATCATTAATTATTTAAAATTTACGAAAAAAATATTAAAAGATGAAAAACTCTTTTTCAAGAATAATTGAATATTATAACGATAATTTTTCTTTTAATAAAATAATTACTAAAAACATATATTAAATTTTTTGTTTTAAGATTACAATTTTATTTCTTATTGTATTAAAAATGAAATATCTCAATATTTTAAAAATTCATTTGAATAAAAGAAATTAATTATAATAAATAGTTGGACATATTATTAAATTCATAACACTTTATATGTTACATTCATTAATACAACCCAAAAAGATATTTATTTTATTAGAAATAGTATATTTATTTTATTTTTCATAAATATAATATTTAAATTATATCTTCTACTATAAAGTATTTTTTTACTTTTAAAGTCTTTTTCTCCTTCTTTTATTTTTTTTTTTAAAAAGAAGGAAGCTTAGGTCGAATTCTATTTATGTATAGCTTTGTACTTTCGGTTTTTAATAAATATGTAAGTTCACTCCTTTCAATCTTTTTTAATAACTTTTTTCTTCTCATCAATAAAACTATTGCATTTTGGTGTTTTTATAATTTTCATTCTTTATTTTTTTTGCAATAAATTATGTGAATGTGATTATTTTGTGTGGTAGAGAGATCAAACTGTTCTCATTCCAAAAACAAAAGTGATGTGATTATTGTTCTTTAGGAAAAGTGAATTTACATCTAGTTGGAAATAACTATAAGGATTTTACCTACCAGGTCTTGTTAAATCCAACTTTTACTATATGCAGAACAGTCATGTAAGTAAATTATATTTATTAGAAAATTTATTTATAATTTTTTGAACTAACCAAATTATATTTATTGTGATTATTTAGATTAATTACTATTTATTAAATAATGATATCTTAAAAGTTTTTCAAGAGGAAATATATTACTTGTAAAATTTAAAAAAAATGATATCTTAGAAGTGGTGGTAGTCTAAAAATAGTAAGAGTGTGTTATTTTAATATTAAATGAGTTTATTATAAATGGTTTTGTTATAAACGAGTTTCATTATTTTAAAACTTATCATCTTTCTATAAATCACTTTTCTAGAGTTTCTACATTCTTTTAAGAGTTCTAACCCATGAGTCACCTCTTTAACGATCAAGAAGTATCTAAATGATCACAACGTCAAGGCTTACCTATCCACCCGATCAATTTATGTAAAAGAGAAAATAAGTTTCAGGTCATTTTTGCTCTTCGTTCTTTATTTGAGTCCATGCATGGAATCTTCCACTGCATGTGTAATATGAACTTTCCTTTGAGTCCATTGTTGATCAAAGGTCCTAAGGACTCTCTTTGATCTCTTTTCGGTATTTCGTAGGTGTCTCTAGAAGTTCCTTGTGCAAGAAGTAATCAGGGTGTTCTTAGAGCTTTGTATTTTATTATGTTTGTTGTGTAAATTTAGTGCTTACATGATAATTTGATTGGTGAAGTTGTAGGTTTGTACTAATATTCATGGTGTTTAAATGATGATCAATGATTGTGTGACGATTGAATGTTTGGGATGGTGTGTTTGTAATGCCTCTGTTGTCATAATTCTGCATGGTGAAGTATTATGATGATTTAAAATTGAATTCAAAGTGTTTGGGGTAAAGAAGAATCAATTACTTGGATTTTAAGGTCAAAAATAGAGGTTTTGATGGGTGAGTTTGAGAGATAAGTGTTGGAGTGAGGAAGTAACTGGTTTAACATTGTTATATGATCATTTGAGACTTGTTAGAAGTATTCTTTGAGTGAAATCTGATATGGAATAAAGAGGTAGTTCTTTGGGGTAGTTTTTGAGTGTTTTTAGTGTAAAAGAGAGGTTTTGAGTAATAAGATTTTGAATCAATGAGTGTAAACAATTTTGGGCAGTTGGTATGTTGATATGAGACTTATTAGGACTTGTCTAATTGTTAAGTGAGAAAAAAATTATGGTGTAGAACAATTGGTGCTATCTTAAGGTGAGTTTTTGGGTGTTTTTAGTCCAAAGTGAGGTTTTACATTTGAAAGAGAAGGGATGAGAGTAATTTGAGGTATTGAGGTGTGTTAGCAAGTGCAATTAAGCTTATGCAGTTGGTGAACTGATTTGGGTGTGGGAAAAGTGTTCAAAGTCATAAAAAGTGATTTGGCCATAATTTTTGGTTTTAACAAATTATGCTAATAACATAACAGATCAAAACAGAAGCCACTGTCTAATAGAGTATATTAATAACATAACAAATTAAAACAGAAACCAGAGTCTAATAGATTATGTTAATAACATAATATATTAAAATAAAAGCCACAATTTAATAGATTATGTTAATAACATAACATATTAAAATAGGTAGTTTTGTTCTATTTTGCTTTATATGAATTTTGTTCTGCCTTGACAGATTATATTACCAATATAATCGATTAATACCACCAATAATATGTAATTTTGATTAATCTAAACCAAATTCACTTGTAAACATATGATTTATGTATTTCATTGTTTTTTTATGATCCTAAGCAATCTTATTATCAATTTTCGTTGTGAAATAGAGAATCAATTTTATTATCAACTACTTTGTGATGCTTAATGAAATTGTGTATGGTTCTGTGATGAATGTTTTAAGGTTTCATGTGATAGTATGCAATGTTTTATGTGAAGTATATGTATGTATGTATGTGTGCGTGTGTGTATGTATATATATATGTGTGTGTGTGTGTGTGTGTGTGTGTGTGTGATTACGAGAGGTATATGATGATGATGAATATGTGGTTAATTGTGTGAATGAGGATCATGGACATAATTCCATGATCCTCGTGGAGATGTTACATATTGGTGTCCTGTAGTGTTGTTTGTATGAATTTTTATGTGGTAGAAAGTAGTAGGAGATCCTAGTCTATTTGTCACCAGTTAGGGACATAGGTGTTGACGGACTAACCTTGTGGATGACATATGTTGGTGTTTGTATTTGGATTTGAATGGATATTGTTGGAAGCCACCACAAGTGAATGAACCACCGTAGCTCGATATTCATACTATATTTAGATGAGTCAAGTCTAATGTTATGATATGATTACGATGAATGTTTAGTATGTGTGTAATATAATATATAATTGAATTTTTATTATATTATGATGAATTGTTTCACCACTAGTTTATCCTTGCTTGTGTGTTGTTTGTCTATTTATTGTTTTTTCTTTTACAATGATCACCTAAATTGTGTGAGGTTACGGAAATAGTCTTTTTAGTCATTCCAACAAGAGATGAGGGTGGAACAGATGGGAAGTAAGATGATTCTAAAGGTGTAGATCTCATCTTTTGTTGGTGATTATATCATCCTAATATTTTATTTGAGTAGTTTTATATTATTAAAATGAGATGTTATCGTTACTTTCCATTAAAAGTAAAATTGATATATAAAAGAATATTACTTTTCAAAATATTAATTTTAGAAAGATACGATTTCAAATAATGTCTAAAATTGTATGGCTGATAGAGAAATATTCATCTAACTTTTCTCGTAATTAAAAATTAACGTGATATTTTTACTGTAAAATTTGATTACTTATCACATTAAATAATTTAATAAAAGCAGTACAATATTTTGTTGCAATCAGTTTACCAACTTGATTGTTGACACGAATCAGATATGTTTAATGCAGTTTCTTCGACTCTAATTTTCATATAACACATGGACTAAAAATATAAAAATAATTTACAATATATCATTTAATCACAACCTACCTCATAATAAAAGAAATTGATATACAAACACATAAAAGTACAACAGACAAACTTGAACTATGGAGAAAGAAATGGATCAAACAGTAAGAACTTGAATTATATAACCAGAGAAGGAGTGAATCCAAAATATATATAACATAACGATAGAAATTATATGATATTTTGTGATAAGGATTTTAATGTTGTTGTTAGAAACCCTACCTCCCTTTCATTTAATACTGGAAAAAACAAAGCTTTTGTTTGAAGATTTCAACCAAAGCAAATGCAGAGAGCTCCCTTGGAGCCATTTTTGACACAGGAAGCACTCATAAATTTTTGGCCCAGAATCTTCTTACATCCAGCAATGCACTCAGGGAGGCTGCAATGATAAATTGGGATTGCAAATGCAGAATCCACAGGTTGTGCCTCCATAGCCACAGCTGTCACCACCAAGATCACAGTCAACATCTTTGCCAAATTTTCAGCCATGAATTCAAAGCTTTCTCTCTTAAACTGATTTAATTTGATCAATTCAGATGTGCAAGAAACAATTGGTTTATCCATATTTATAGACGTTATAAGCGTAGCTCAATGCTATTAATTGCTTCAATATATAGATAACTTACCAAAGAAATTTTGTATCCATCTGTGTTAAAAGTAAGTTTGCCTTCCTGTTGGAACTTTTCATTTTTTTAATAAAAGGGATTTTTTTAGTACTTTTCTTACGTTTAAAAACTAGCTCAAAAAAATTGATGCACTGAGAAAACCACATTGCCATTATATTTCCAAAATAGGTTTAATACCTATTTTATTCTCTTATTTGTTAGTTTTATTCAGACTAGTCTTTTTGAGTTATTAAAATTGGTCTTATCGTTTATAAAAATAGTTTAATTTGGTTTTTTTGTTGTCAATATTTAAAACGTTAACGGCGTAATGTTCATTTTAGTTAATATTTTTATTGATTTCTTTGTATACTAGCTTACTCTTTTGTCTTTGTCTATTTTTGTGTGTTTTTTTTCTCTTTTGTAATGATCACCTTAATAGGGTAAGCTTAGAGAGAATCTCTAGTAAACAGGTGTTAGCTGGTAGCAGAGCTAAGACTTAGATTAGAATGTTTCGTCGTATTCTTTTTTTTTGTAAAGTTTATATTGCAGTATTGATTCCAATGTAATATATTTCCATGTAATCTACAATTATTATATATATATATATATATATATATATATATATATATATATATTGTTATTATATGTTATTTTTAAATATTGTAATAACAATTTATATATTTTTCTCTGGTTAAACTCTTTTGTAATATTAAAAATGTAATATATTTTATAGTAGTTGAACACCGTAAAAATGAGAGATGTTACAAATTTTACAATTAAAAAATAGTTAAGTTTTAAAAAAGGTCAAATGAAAAAAAAAGTTAAATTAAAAAAAAGTTAGTAGAATTAATAAAATAGTTATTTTAGTTTAAAAAATCTTTTATTTGAAAGGTAAAATTAGAAACAAATATAAACATATTTTTTATATATAAATATAAAATAAATAATCGATAGTAGTATTTTATTTCTTTAATACATGGATGAGATGGAGCTATGGTCCACCTACATGTTAATTTTGAATTAACTCTTTTCTTTTTAATTTAACTGTGAATTATTATAACTAATATGATATAATTTCGACTGAATCGAACAACGAGTTAATAGGTCGATATATATTCAAACGGGAGGAGTAGATTTTATAGTGTCATACTCGAAATATATTTAGATGTGTAAAATACAATGTTTAATTGTAATGTTGATGTAGATTACATTGATGATAGAAGAAAATTGAGTTATTATTTCTTAATTATTTTTAAGTTAACGCATTGTATCTCCATCACTTGATTGATGTTTACCTATATGTTTTATCTAATACACAACTTTAACTTTAAATCGAAAATATATTTTTTATTTTACAAAAATATTATTTCATCAGAATGTATGACAAATTTTTGAAGTCGAGACTTTTAATAAAATCTAAAATAATTTACTTAAAAATACTATAGACGGATAAAATAAGTTGCACACAAAATAATGTTGAAGAAGGGACTGAGTTAAAAATTTCAAAGTAAAGATTATTTCACACACTTAAATATTATACATTTATTTTATACTATTTTATCTTTTTTTTAGATAATACAAAAATTTACACATTTATCTATTTTATCTTTATAATCTGTATTAAATGAATGTAAAAATGTGTTATGATTACTCTTTCAAAAATTGAAATTTTTTGGATAAGAGTTTATTTTATTAGCTTAAGACAGCATACAACAAACATCTTTTACACAAAAAAAATCATTCAATAATAAAAAGTTTGGAGCTATGGTATGAGATTAAAAAAAAAAAAAGATGGTTATATTATTAAGTATTATTATTAAATAAAGGTTAAACTTATTCGGATGTCACTATTTTCGTGGAATTATCCCAGTTATTTTCTCGTCTTTTATGTTTTGCCAATTAAGTTTTTAATATGAAAAAATTGATTTAATTGGGTTCCTGTCGTTAAATCAAGTTAACTCGTTAAATTTTTGATGACGTGTAAGGGTGGAGTGAATATTATTTCAAACGTGGCTTGCAGAGAACGGTATACATGGTTTTTATTAATCACATGCATCTAAATGAAACATTTTAAAATTTGGGATTTTTCTGAAAGATTTTAAAATTAGGGTTCATTGAAATTTTAATTGGGTATAACGGTTCTGCCGCCATAAATGACGACCGCATAACCATCGGAGAAGCTTTGGAAGCGGGAGCCATAGCGGCGGGGAATAAAGCGGTGGACCAAAACGATGCAGCTGCTATTAATGCGACAGAGATTAGGGCTTTCAGAGAGAAGAGCGTGAGGTCCGGCGGCGTTGGTGAAACGACGCAAGGGGAACAAAGTGTGGCAGATTGTGTCTAGGAGTGGATTCAAGTGTAACAATATGGTGTGGAGAAGAGGGGTAGATGAAATTTGTGCTTAGGGTTCTTCGTAGGGTTTGATTTGGGGTTCTTGGGCTATTGCATGAATTTGCTTTTCTTTGGTCCCGATTTCTGATGCAGGTTGTGCGAAGGAGATGGCGGCCATTGGAGGAGCTTCGCTTCTTTTAGTTCATGATAAAGATGGTGATTTTTGGTTGTTGATGCAGATGAGCAATTCTGGGTTGGTTTCTGTTTGCAGGTGAATCTGGGATTGATGATGAACGCGTAACGGAGATGCTTCCATAGTTGACATCCTGTCAATTTGAAACTTTAGATTTTCTCTTCTCAATTCAAACTTCAATTAACCCTAATTTTAAAATCTTTAAGAAAAACTCCAATTTTTTTAATTGTTTCATTTAGAAAATGTCACATACAAGCTTTTCATTAATAAAAAGTCATGTATAAGGGTCTATGCACGCCACGTCTCCAAAATTATCCACGTCACCCTTCACAGGTAAACAAAAGCTTAATCCGTTAAGTTGATTTAAGGACAGGAATCCAATTGATTCAATTTTTCAATATTAAGGACTTAATCGACAAAACTTAAAAAATAACTGGGACAATCCCACAAAAATGGAAACCTCCAAATGAATTTAACCTTAAAAAAATAATTTCTTCATGTGAATTTTCACGTTACTTAAAAAAAAAAAGTAAAGAACTCAAACAACAATGAAAAGAATGATTTTAGTATATAATAAGTTAAGATGATGACATTAGCATACATTTCTAGGTAGAATGTTTTTTTTTACATTAATACCATATTATATTATCTTTAACCCCTTTTACATATTTTTTTTTCTCAACAAAAATATTTGTAGTTTTTGTTGTCTGACCAATTTTCTTTTCCTCATCTTTATATTTTCACTTAATTTATTTGGTTTCACATTAGTCTGAAATTAATAGTGTTGGGAAGCACTTGACTTTGGTAAGCTCAAGATATGTTTTAGGAATTATTTCCGGATATAAAAGCGTGCTGTAATGTTTTCTTTAAATATATATATATATATATATATATATATATATATATAGATATATAGATATATAGATATATATATATATATATATATATATATATATAAAGGCATCTTAGTTTTCTTCAAAACTGTATCTTGGTTTTCTTTTTTAAAAAAGCTAGTTTTCTTGCATTAGAACGCAGAAGTCAAACGTGAGATGAATGCTTGGGGAATCCAAACACCGGAGAAGAAGCGTGGAATCTTCCATGCTACCTGTTGCTGTTCTTCCTTACCTTCCCTCCCAATAAACCCCTTTTCCTCCTCTTCAATTATCGCAAACCAAACACTGCCTCTCCAATTCTCTTGTCCTAATGAAGTTTCTTCCTCTTCGTTTTTCCTTTCTTTTTGCCTTCCTAATCGCGTTCAGCCTCGTCCAAACCTCAGCAATAACGCTTCCCAAACATCACAAGAATGAAGAAAGCGATGGGCATAGTAGACTTCATCGACCCTCTTCACGATCCCTTCTGTCTTTTCCACTGTCAGTTCCCTCAACTCTCGCATTTTCTTATCCGCGGAAAATAATTTATGCCACAATTTAAATTCTTGCTTTCCCCCTTTAATCTTGAAGTTCTTTTTCTAAAGAAACCTTTTTTGTTTTGTTTTTATCTAATATAGTCAAGAATAGCATCATGAGTTAATAAATTATAGTATTTTATTGCACGTGTGATAACTTCTGCTCACATTTGTAATATTGATTTCTCTTTTGAGCCAAAAGTTGCAATCTTTTGACTAAGGTTCTGTTGTAAAATTTTGAAGATTATCCGTGTCTTTGTCTGCATGTTGATTCCATGCTTTATAGGTCATCGTGGTTTTGTAATAGCGTTAATTGTTTCTATTGACCAGTGGATTTCTAACCGTGTCATTCTGCTTGGTAAAATGTTTGCGTTTATAGTAGGGTTGCAAGGACGGCACTGGTTGTGACCCTAGATGGGACTATGTATTTGGTGGACAACTCTCCTGGTTCCATGAAGGTGATATGGTCATTCTCTACAGGATCGCCCATCTACCAATCGTATAGAGCTCCCGTAGAAAGGGATACTGATAAAGAAAATGCATCTGCAACACTAATTAGTGGATTCGTGGAATGTGGGGATGACTGGTCATTGTACATGCACGACAGACACTTTGGTAAAATGGTATCTGTTTTAAGATATATCTGAGCATTCTGACTGTTGTTTTAATGCTTTTCTTAAGTGAAGGCAAGTTAGTGGTGCTTTAAGGCAAATTTCGTGACTTTAACTCTTGCTTGGAAGCTGGACTTTACCCTTGTTTTTTGTTAGCATTTAGAAGTTTGAAATACGAGTTGACATTTTATAGAAACAACATAGACTGATTCGTCATTTGAACAATAGTATAAATGGATATATGTTCCTAGCACGTGATTTCCATGATGTAGTGCTTCGTTTGGTTGAGTGGTGGTATTGCTGGTGGTGGTTGCGGTGATAGTGTTGTGGGTGGTGACAGTTTGATCTTTCTCGCCGCCCCACCCCTGAAAATGAGAAAAATAGAGATAGTTTTTGTGGCTTACCAATTACTGAATTCAAAGAAGCAATCAATGCTTTTTGGCAGAAATACTGTTAATTGTCCAGATTGCTAAATTGAAAGCCTTTCAGTGTCTTGAGTTGAACTTCATGGTTCATGCTTTGATGCTTACAAGTAGGGGTGGGCAAACTGCACTGTTTGCACTGCACTATAAATCCATTACAATTAACTATAAAATAGTTTAAAAAAACTGAACTGAACTAAAAAATAGTTAAAAAAAACTGAACTAACTACTAAATAGTTCAATTAACTACAATGCACCTTTTTCTTCTTATTTTATAGGATAAGTTTTTCTTTTTTTATTATATCCATGCCAACACAGTGATAGCCATCACACCAAACCCACCTGAGACCAAGAATTCAAGGTTCAGGAGGGCAACTGCGATGACTGCAGGAACCAAAACAGGACTGAAAATGACAAATAGTGGAGTAACAATTGTAAGAGAAATGACTGTGCCGGTCAAAATTAAGGCAGCAAGGACAAGGAGGGAGCCACCCATGGTGACGGCTGTGGCTGCCTTAGCCACCTGGGTGCAAAGGGTTTGTTGGTGTGGATCATGACGGTAGGGAAAGCAAAAGGATAGTTGTGCAGATTGTGATTGTTGGTGGTAGGAAAAGTTAGCCATGGTGGTGAAAAATGAGAGAAAAGGGGGTTAGTGGCCAATGTGGTGGAGTTTGATGTGCAGGAAATGATTATATATGGAGGATAGAGTAAGTGGAGGGTTGGGTGGCAGGACCTAAAGGAATGGTGTGACACTTGTTAAAGAGAGGGATACAGTTCTTCTATAGTTAACTGAACTAAAATTGTGATTAGTTCAGTTTTAAAAATTAAATTATAAAACAGTATATTTAAGTTTTTAGTAAAAATGGATTGGTATTTTTTAGTATTATACAGTACAGTTAACTATAGTTAAGTATGGATTAGTTTATTTTGCCCAACCCTACTTACAAGAAATGCAGCAGAATTCATTTTGTGGTAGTTGAACAGAGACTGAAATTTGTGAAATGCTTTATTATAGAAGCATTTCAGCCATGCTTACATATACAATTCTGAATTAATTACATATATTATTTTCAAGAAGCGTAAATGCAAGAGCTGCCTCTTAAGGACATGGAGAAGGCAACATGCCTGAAAAAAATTCACGAACCTGAAGGCATGTTGGTTTCAAGACATGTTGTGGACCATGGTTGTTTTGTTTTTTCCTATTTTACAGTCTTGTATCTATAACTAAGAAAACAAATAGAAAAATAATTTTAGTGGTACCCTGGATTATTCAAATATTTTTGTGCCATGGTGTGCAACAATTACTTATTCTAAAATTTCTTTTGATAGATCAATTATGTAGGGTGATCTTTGTTTCTTTTTAATAAAAAAAGTTATAATATTTAATATGACAAGTAGTGTTTTCAAAGTTATGTTTGTCCAAGTGCCTCTATTTTCTTATGAATACTGAACTTCATGTTCTGTTGATTGGTTTGTCATATCTGCAGAGAATATCAGAATCTATAGCAGAATATGTAGCTCGTACTCCTACCCTTTCAGATGATGGAGCAGTGACACTTGGATCTAAAAGAAGCACTTTGTTTGAAGTTGATGCTAAAACTGGATCAATCATTCAAGTCCATGCGATGCCTGATCCTGTTAAACCTTGGAGTGATGGGAGGCAAAATGTTACAAATAGGGATCTTGCTGATCCTGTGAAACTAAATTCACCACAGCTGCTGCTTAAGATTTTTAGGACAGATTATTCCCTTCAATCTGTTAGTCCGAGCTCAGAAATAGTTTTGTGGACTATGGCATTAGCTGAATTTCAGGCTGTATTATTGTGCCAACATTCCTCTTCTGATATAGAGGATGAATACGTTTCTGATAGTGGCCTCAATTTCACCATGCCATACCCCTGTCAAGAAATACGACAAGTCTTCCGCCTGAAAAAGAATTTTCTATTTGAACCTTCACTAATGCTTCCTTTGCAGCCAAATATTGATAGATTATTCAATGGTGACGATGATAATATGATGCTCCCTCAACCTCTCATCAAGATTACTACACCAAGGGAAGTTTATTTGAACAGGACAATTGAATGGCCAACTCCATTACCTCTTGTATTGTTTACCATCTTTCTGTTGGTAATTTCACTCATCTATCCTCTAGTGATTAAGGATCAAGAAACACCGAAGGACCAAAATAGTGAGTCTGAATTAAAAAGTTCACCTGCTAAGAAAAAGAAAACACATAAATCAGGAAGGAAAAATATGTCTTCAGAGAATGAGAAGGTTCTGACAGAAAAAGATAATGATAGAGAAGTATGGAAGCACTTCAATCATGTTAATGAAAATGTTGATGGACGAAGGATTGGTAAATTATTTGTTTCGAACAAAGAGATTGCTAAGGGAAGCAATGGCACCATTGTGCTTGAGGGTATATACGAAGGTCGAGCAGTTGCTATCAAACGTCTTGTCAAGGCTCACAATGACATAGCTTTTAAAGAAATAGAAAACCTTATCATGTCTGATTGTCATCCAAATATTGTTCGATGGCATGGTGTGGAGAATGATAACGATTTTGTTTACCTTGCTTTGGAACGATGTACATGCAATTTAGATGATTTGGTTCAAATTTATTCAGATATATCAGTAAACTCTACGTTTAGGAAGGACCAAGGTATTGGATGTTTGATTAAGTCCCAAATGGATACGTGGAAGGATAGTACACAGTGTCTTTGGAAGGAAAATGGCTATCCATCTCCTCTATTACTAAAATTGATGAGGTTGGTATTATGTATTTTTTATTTGATGATTTATAATAAGCATATACTATACAAAAAAAAATAAATCTTATTTTGCATGATATTAGATCTGTGATAGGTTTTGGTACTATCTTGAATTTGGACTAGGCCTAACACAATCCTAAAAGTTATCTTATGAGGTGAAGGTTGTCAAAGCCTTTGTCAGTTTTAATTTGGGTATATCTATAGTAAGGAAACAAAACTACCAAAAAAGAAGGCAGATGGTAAATGTGGGTAAGGTAATTTCATTAAGTAGAAGATTAGATAAAATTGACTAAAATTCAGTTTTTGGTTTTGAATGCAATAGGAGGAGAAACCAAGGAGATGAAATGGGTATGGGGGGTGGCACACAATAATAAAATGAAGGTAATAAGTTATGATTACAGTTGTTGCAAAATGTAGTGGTTAATAAGAAAAAAAAGCCTAAGAATAAGCATATTCAGTTACAACTTAGATTCGTGTAGTTGATCCAATTCATTTGAGGACCGAGGCAGATAAATCTTCCTTTTATGGAAGCTCATGCATGGAAGTTGGCTATCTAAGTTTATAATATTACCTTTTTTATTAAACTAACTTTCATTTTTTGTATTTTGTTATAGGGACATTGTTTCCGGGGTCATTCATTTACATGAATTAGGAATAATACATCGAGATATGAAACCACAAAATGTTCTAATAATCAAGGAAAGATCCTTATGTGCTAAACTTTCTGATATGGGAATTAGCAAATGTCTTCTCGAAAATATGTCTTCTCTGGGTAATAGTGCAACTGGTAAGTATTCTTTATAAGATAAAAAATTTATTTGTTTTCGTAGCATTTTTAATGTGAATAGCTGCTTAAATCTAGCATGAGATGTGTATATTTAGATTATTGTGGTGATGACATCTCTTAATATCTTCGAAGTATTTCAAAATGTTTTCGATTATCCTATGCATATTTTATAATATGATTATAGTTACTTCATTGAATTTGTGATCTAATTGTGGAAACAATCTTAGCAGTTGTTTCCTGATTTGATTCCTTATTTAATTTGGGTTATTAGTCTTATTGAATCAACATTCTATTACTTGACCTAATTATTTGTATAAATAAGACATTTGTTTAGCATTTTGTATCACATTATTTATACCATTTCTATGTAAAGTCATTATGTAGAGAAATATTTGTCTCATTTCCCCTTCTCTACCCAAATTTTAGTTCTTCTATGTTATTTGAGTGATTATTTTCTCTTACTTTTCTGAGTTTGCTTGGAAGCAAACCAAAGTTTGACAAACTTATGACAGTCAACATTGCTATGAGGCTGGTTATGATTTTACTAGTGTCACTATTTCTTGAAAGTTTGATGGTCATGTGTTTACATAATTGACAACTGTTGCACTTTACACAACTGCCTGCCATGATCCCTCAGTGTTTCCTAGATTGCTCCGCCAACTACATTTGAGACTTCTAGTCCACCTACTACTCTCTATTAGCCCATGTGGGGTATTTTAGGTGGTTTGAGTTATGGGATTCTTGTTGTTCGACAATTGGAAATTGTAAATTATAGTCTATCTTTAGAGACCAATGTGTGAATCCTAATCCTTAATCGAAGCGATTTCAATTTCAAGAGGTTGAATAAAACCATAAAAAAAAATTATAGAAACACTATGTTGAAAATTAAGGATTGAGAAAGGCATAGGGTTCAATTTTCACTAACCCTCAACCCCTTAATTATATAAACTATGGTTTACTTCTAGTTGATTACTCTATCGGATTTACAAAAATTGGTATTCAACCCTTTTTTGTAATGGATATTGATATTTCTCTGCAGTTGATGGACTTCTTTAATCAAGAAGTCAATAAAGCCTCTAATTCTCAAAGAACAGACCCAAACTCAATGAATAGCCTCGTGTTATTCAATGAATAGAAGAATACAATGTACAAATTATACTCAAGGAAGCCTAACCTCCCTCCATGGGACAAAGTTCCAGTAAACTCAACAAACAAAGAATACAAAATAGTCCCCAAATTCCTCTAACTAACTGCTAACTGAAACTCTCTACTTCCCGACTTTATTCTTTCTCATGTATACTTTTAATCCTCTATCAATACCCTCCTCCTCCTCCTCAACAACCTTGTCCTCAAGAGTGAAATCATGAAACTGCTGTTTGATGTACCTAGGTGGCTCCTTCCATTCTTCCTCTTGCCACTGAACCAAAATCTGAGATGTCTCCTCTCCTTGCTGTTTCCTGCATCTCCTTTGTAGTACTCTTAAAGGTCTGTACAGTGGACCTTCCACTTGTAATTCCATTGGCAATTCCCCTTCCACTGTATGCTCCCCCACAGTTATCTTTAACTGTGAAACATGAAACACCGGGTGTATTCTCGCAGTTGCAGGCAACTACAATTTGAAAGCCACTGGTCTCACTTGTTTTTCAACCAGGAAAGGACCGTAATATCAAGCAGACAGTTTGGAATGCAACCTGGCAGACATAGACACTTGCCTATTGGGTCTAATCTTAAGAAAGACCCAATCCCTTTCTTTTATACTAGACTCCCTCCTCTTCTTGTTTTCATACTACGCCATCTGATCCTGGGTTCTAGTTAAGGGATGTTGCAGCTGCTTATAGCCTCATCCCGCGTCTACAAATCTTGTGCCACTGCTTTCACCAGTGTTTCTCCTGGTATAAACCTTGTTAATGCAGGTGGCGGGCTTCCATAAACCGTTTCAAATGGAGTTCACTTAGAAGCCCCTTGATAACTGGTGTTATACCAGTATTCAACCCATGGTAACATAGTGCTCCAAAGCTTGGGCTATTATGAACAAAAACACCTCAAATAGGTCTCAAGTATCCTATTCAAAAAACCTCCGTCTGACCATCCGTCTCTTGGTGGTAGGCTGTACTCATTCTTAATTGGGTATCTTGTATTCTAAAAAGTTCCTTCCAAAATATACTGATGAAGCTGGGATTCCTGTCACTAACAATTGACACTGGTATCCCATGCAAACGCACCACCTCTTTTACAAAAACTTTTGCAATTATCCTGGCTGTATGAGGATGTTTTATGGGTATGAAATGCCCATACGTACTTAGCCTATCCACCACCACCATTATCGTTTCAAACCCCTGAGATTATGGCAGCTTGACCACAAAATCCTTACTCACCTCTTCACAGATTGTCTTGTGAATAGGTAATGGTTGTAAGAGTCCCTGTGGAGATGATGCCATGTAATTATGCTGTTGACATACTGTTAGAAGTAAACTTTAAGCCTAACTCAAAAATTGAAGAGGAGATTTACACGGAATTGCCCATTGGATATGAGGGGAAAACAACTGCTAACACTGTTTGCAAGCTAAAAAAAGCATTGTATGGGTTGAAACAATCACCGCGAGCGTGGTTTGGAAGGTTTACTAAAGTTATGATAAGTTTGGGCTTTAAACAAAGTCAAGGAGATTACACCTTGTTCATTAAACACTCTAAATCAGGGAGAGTTACAGTGCTATTGGTTTATGTAGATGATATTATAATAAAAGGTGATGATGAGTAGGAGCAACAGCTGTTAGGTCAACATCTAGCCAAGGAATTTGAAATTAAGATCTTGGGAAAATTGAAGTATTTCTTAGGGATTGAAGAAGCCCATTCTAAAAGGGGAATATTTATATCTCTGAAAAATATATCATAGATTTGTTGAAAGAAATTGGGAAGACATCATGCAAGCCTGCAAGTACACCAATTGATCCAAACATGAAATTGGGGAATGTAGAAGAAGGTACTGCAGTTGACAAGGAAATGTATCAGAGGTTGGTTGGTAGATTGATTTATTTATCTCACACTAGGCCTGATGTTGCATTTGCTGTAAGCTTTGTTAGCTAGTTCATGCACCAACCTAAGGAGGTTCACTTACAAGCTGCACTAAGAATTGTGCAATATTTGAAGGGAACCCCAAGCAGGGGAATTTTGTTTGAACGAAATGGGAATGTAAGTGTGGAAACATATACAGATGCAGGCTCAACTGTGGACAGGAGGTCAACTACAGGGTATTGTACTTTCATTGATAGAAATCTTGTGACTTGGAAGAGTAAAAAACAAAATGTGATAGCCAGATATAGTGCTGAAGCAGAATTCAGGGCAATGACACAAGGGATATGCGAACTACTGTGGTTAAAGATCATCTTGGAAGACTTAGGAATAAAGTCAGATGAATCAATGAGACTTTATTGTGATAAAAAATCTACTATTAGCATAGCTCATAATCCAATGCAACATGATAGAACCAAACATATCGAGATCGACAAACATTTTATCAAAGAAAAATTAGATAGTGGTCTAATATGTACTCCATATGTCTCTTCACAAGACTACCTTGCAGATATTCTAACAAAGGGGCTGAATAATAACAACTTTGAAAGTATTGTTTCCAAGCTGGGAATGGAAAATAGTTATTCAACAGCCTGAGGGGGAGTGTTAGAATCTGTTTGTCTGTATTAAAGTTTTTGCTTTTATTAATTATATTTCTTCCTTATTTAGGAGATTATAATTATCAGTTATGATTAGGATATCGTGAAATATAGGGATTCTTTCTTTAGGAGCTATTATTAGACTTCCTAAGATAGTTTTCTAGCATTGTATATATGGATTTGTAATATCAGCATAATAATATATACATGTGATACCATCTCATGTAAAACGTATCAAATGTATATATTATTATGCTGAGATTACAAATCCATATATACAGTGCTAGAAAGCTATCTTAGGAAGTCTAATAATAGCTCCTAAAGAAAGAATCCCTATATTTCACGGATATCCTAATCATAACTGATAATTATAATCTCCTAAATAAGGAAGAAATATGATTAATAAAAGCAAAAATTTTAATACAGATAAACAGATTCTAACACTCCCCCTCAGGCTGTTGAATAACTATTTTCCATTCCCAGCTTGGAAACAATACTTTCAAAGTTGTTACTATTCAGCCCCTTTGTTAGAATATCTGCAAGGTAGTCTTGTGAAGAGACATATGGAGTACATATTAGACCACTATCTAATTTTTCTTTGATAAAATGTCTGTCGATCTCGATATGTTTGGTTCTATCATGTTGCATTGGATTATGAGCTATGCTAATAGTAGATTTTTATCACAATAAAGTCTCATTGATTCATCTGACTTTGTTCCTAAGTCTTCCAAGATGATCTTTAACCACAGTAATTCGCATATCCCTTGTGTCATTGCCCTGAATTCTACTTCAGCACTAGATCTGGCTATCACATTTTGGTTTTTACTCTTCCAAGTCACAAGATTTCTATCAATGAAAGTGCAATACCCTGTAGTTGACCTCCTGTCCACAATTCAGCCTGCATTTGTATATGCTTCCACACTTACATTCCCATTTCGTTCAAACAAAATTCCCCTGCCTGGGGTTCCCTTCAAATATTGCACAATTCTTAGTGCAACTTGTAAACCTCCTTAGACTGGTGCATAAACTGGCTAACAAGGCTTACAGCAAATGCAACATCAGGTCTAGTGTGAGATAAATAAATCAATAACCTCTGATACATTTCCTTGTCAACTGTAGTACCTTCTTCTACATTCCCCAATTTCATGTTTGGATCAACTGGTGTACTTGCAGGCTTGCATGCTGTCTTCCCAGTTTCTTTCAACAAATTTGTGATATATTTTTGTTGAGATATAAATATTCTCCTTTTAGAATGGGCCACTTCAATCCCTAAGAAATACTTCAATTTTGCCAAGGTCTTAATTTCAAATTCCTTGGCTAGATGTTGGCCTAACAGCTGTTGCTCCTCCTCATCATCACCTGTTATTATAATATCATCTACATAAACCAATAACACTGTAACTCTCCTTGATTTAGAGTGTTTAATGAACAAGGTGTGATCTCCTTGACTTTGTTTAAAGCCCAAATTTATCATAACTTTAGTAAACCTTCTAAACCACGCTAACGGTGATTGTTTCAACCCATACAATGCTTTTTTTAGCTTGCAAATAGTGTTAGCAACTGTTTTCCCCTTATATCCAAGGGGCAATTCCATGTAAGTCTCCTCTTCATTTTCTCCATGAAGGAAGGCATTTTTTATGTCAAATTGTTACAAGTTCCAACCATAATTAGCTGCTAGAGATAATATCACCCTAATTGTATTCATTTTTGCCACTGGAGCAAAAGTTTCCATGTAATCCACTCCATAGGTTTGAGTGAATCCCTTAGCCACTAACCTTGCTTAGTACCTCTCAATAGACCCATCAGCCTTGTATTTTATAGTATATAACCACCTGCACCCTACTGGTTCTTTTCCATTCGGGAGAGCCACCAAATCCCAAGTACTATTCTTTTCTAGTGCTTCCATTTTCGTGTCCATAGCTTGTTTCCATTTTTTATCACTCAATGCCTTAGATAAAGAGGTAGGTGTGGTTGTGGTGTTTAGGCTTGTGAGGAAGGCTTTATGAGTAGGTGAGAAGTTTTTAAAGGATAGGTAATTAGCTAGAGTGTACAATGGCTTGGTAGTGCATTTCCTAGTCTCTTTCCTAAGGGCAATTGGAATATCTAGGTCCTCATAAAGGGATGCTGGACTGGATTCAAATTCCTGTATATTTGGAAAGATAGATTCCTGTATATTTGGAAAAACAGAGTTTGATGCATTGGAGATTAAAGGATTAGGGATAGTTACCTCATGTAATGTTGGGTTGGATGGTTGAACATGGACAAACTCTGGAATGGTCTTTGTCTGCCTTGTATAAACCATATTTTTACCAAATCTTACATCAGCCCCATCTTGAGTCTTAGCTGTTACACTTTTAGTCCCTATTTCTGGTCCTAAGCTTAAGTCAGGAAGCATAAGGATATCTTCCTCATTTGGTGTAGGCTCCCCCTGAAGATGATCTTTATAGAAGTAACTTTTGTGCTCAAAAAAGGTGACATCACGAGACACAGAGAATTTTTTGGATGGTGGGTGATAGCATTTATATCCTTTTTGTGTGGATGAGTAACCTATGAAAACACATTTTAAGGCTCTAGGATCAAGTTTACCTCTATCACTACTGTGGACATGGACAAAAGAGACACAACCAAAGATGCGTGGAACAAGGTGGTTGGATGTGGACACATTAGGATAAAAGGATGACAGGACCTCCATGGGGCTTTTAGAAGCTAGAATACTAGAAGGTAGTCTATTAATTAGATAACAGGCAGTGAGTACAACCTCCCCCCAAAAACTTTTAGGAACCTTATGTTGAAAAAGGAGAGCTCTAGTTTGGTCAAGAAGGTGTCCATTTTTCCTCTCTGCAATCCCATTTTGTTAAGGAGTTTTGACACAGGAGGACTCATGAATGATACCTTCCTTTTGACAAAAAGAAATAAGTCCATGATTAAAGTAATCTTTGGCATTATCAGATCTAATCTTCTTAATGCTAACACCAAATTGATTTTTTACCATTGAGAAAAAACTTTTGAATCATAGAGCTTACTTCAGATTTTTGTTTTAGTAAGAAAACCCAAGTGACACAAGTGCAATCATCTATAAAGGTAATAAACCAACGAGCACCAGAAACATTTGACATTTGAGGGACCCCATACATCAATATGAATTAAATAGAAGGGAAACATGCTCTTATTATTACTAACAGGAAAAAAACACGTTTGTGTTTAGCAAGTTCACACACTTCACAATTGAGACTTGCCACATCCAATTTGCTAAAAAGGGAAGGGAATAATAATTTTATGACCCTAAAGGAAGGATGTCCAAGACGATAATGATGGAGGAAGATCTTCTCCCTGCTGGTCTTTATTGAATCAGAGAAAAAAGAGTTGCTATTTCCCAGGGCTGATGGCAGATTTGGATTGTCCAAGTAATACAAGCCATTCCAGTCTCTAGCATGTCCAATCGTCCTCCTCGATTCTTGGTTCTGTATGATACAATCATTGTTAGAAAAAATAACATTGCATGGGAGATCGTGTATGAGTTTTTTAATGGAGACTAAACTAACAGATAATTTAGGAATATGAAGGACATTTTTAAGAGTAATAGATGGGCTTATTTGAACATCTCCTTGACCTACTGCAGTCATCAGAGAGCCATCAACTATGGATATTTTCTTGTTGCTAGGGCAAGGGGTGTAAGAGGAGAAAATGTTAGATAAGGGTGTCATATGGTCGGTAGCCCCAAAATCTAGTATCCAGTATGGGTTAGGTTGTTTATCTGAGGCATTAAGTCCAAAAGAAGGAAACTCACCAAATGTACCTGAATGCACTAGAGAACAACTACCTGGTGATTTATCCAACTTGTTAAGGAAGGAGCGCATTTATTGAACCTCATCCTGGTTAAGTGGAATTGGTCTGGTGCTATTTTCTTCATGTTTTGCAGCACCTAGGTGTGCTTGTCCGCTCCTTTTCCCACTCCTTTTCACGATTTTGGGATCCCCAATCTCGACTAGGAGGCTTTCCATGTAGCTTCCAACATTTATCACGAGTGTGGCGAGGTTTGGTACAAAAGGTACACCACACTCCTTCATTTTTCTTTTCCATATTGGCGAGTCCCCCTTTTGGGAATCAACTATCTTGGCTGATCCGGTTGCTATCATGGCTGAGTTTTCCATGGTTGGGGATTCTAGTATTATTCCCCTTCTGCTTTCTTCACTTCTTACCATAGCTACCACTTCATTAATTTGTGGAACTTTGTATTTGCCAAGAATCTGGACTCACTTGATCAATGCAAAGTCCACTACTAAGTGGGTGCAATGTAAACCTCACCCTACAAGCCGATTTTGTGGGATTGAGTTAGGCTTAAAGTCCACTACTAACATGGTATCGGAGCCATGGTTAGAGCCTATCCTAGCAGTATTTGTTGTTTGCTGGGCACAGTTCCACCCGCTATCAAGCCGCTATCGGACCACCCATTAAAAACGTCTAATCCCACGCTCGATATGTATATACCTCGGCATGAGGGGGGGTGTTGGAAGTCTCACATCAACTAGAGATAAGGCCAATTCATAGTTTATAAGTGGGTGCAAACCTCACCCTACTAGCTGGTTTTGTGCGATTGACTTAGGCTTAAAGTCCACTTCTAACACAGACCAAGCAGGAAACTATGTAGTCTGTCACCCTCTTCTTCATGCCTATTCAGTGAAAGGCTTGGGCAAGTCTTCTATAAGTTCTATACATCGTCGAATGAACCCTTATAGTAGTATCAACAGTAAAGTTTTGTCCCCGTTTTCTCCTTTCCTGGAGAACCTGTCAGCCACTCTGTTAGGAGCTCCCCTCCTGTAATATATATCAAACTCATATCCCATGAGTTTTGCCAACCAATTTTGATGATTTTGGGTTGTTATATGCTGCTCCAGCAAATACTTCAGGCTCTTCTGGTCTGTATAAACACTGAATCGTTTTCCCAACAGTTAGGGACGCCAATGTTGAATGGCCAACACTAGTGCCATCAGCTCCTTCTGATACACCAACTTACCCAATGAACACTCCGACAACGCCTTACTGTAATAAGCAATAGGTCTCCTATTTTACGACAAAACAACCCCTATTCCCTTCCCCGAAGCATCACATTCAACTTGAAAGGGTTGTGAAAAATCTGGTAAAGCTAGAACAGGGGCAATGGTTACTGCCTTCTTAAGGGCTTGCATGACATCCTCTCTTGCTGTTGTCCACTCAAACTTCCCCTTCTTCAAGAGATTCGTGAGGGGTCTCACTATCTTTCCATAATTCCTTACAAACCTCCTATAATAGTCAGTGAGTCCCAAAAATCCCCTCAGCTCTTTAATGCAACTGGGTGCTGGCCACTCTGTTACTGCGGACACTTTATCTCCATCCATCTCCAGGTCCCATTCTGATATCATATGCCCTAGATACTAGATCTGCCTCCTGCCAAACTTGCACTTCTTCTTGTTAGCAAACAACTTATGTTGGCCCAACACTTCCAACACTTGTCTAAGGCATCATATTCTGAAAGGTGGTGGGAGCATTTGTGAGGCCAAAGGGCATTACTAAGAACTCCTAATGTCCTAAATGAGTCCTAAAATCTGTCTTGGAAATATCATCTTCCTTCATCCTTATTTGGTGGTATTTTTTGGGGACTGTGACTCTGTTTAAAGCTCGGAAATCCACACAAAAGCGCCAACTCCCATCGTTTTTTTTAACCAGGATTTCTGGATTGGAATACGGGCTGTTATTGGGCCTAATAATACCCAGGCCTAACATCTCCTGGCCTTGCTTCTTTATTTCAGTCTTCATCAAGTGGGGGTACCTATAGGGCCTTACGTTCATTGGTTCCGTGCCTTCTTTAATGGTTATTTCATGGTCAACTCTTCTCGCCGAAGGAAGCCCTTGAGGCTCCCGAGACACTTCCTCAAACTTGCTCAATATCCACTTTAGATTCGCCTCTTGAATGGGGATTAACCCTTCTTCCCCTGAGTTTTTCTCTGCTACCTCTGAATGACTAAGATTCCACATCACCGCCATTGTCTCAATCTCTCTCTCCTTCAGGAGCGCCTTAGGAGTGATCATTTTCCTCATTAGTTTGTGATCACGCCATATCACCACCTCTGCATCCGCTGGCCCATACGTCATTGTCATTTTCTTCCAATCCACCCTAATCTCTCCCAACTTTGCCAGCCACTTGACTCCCAATACGACATCAACTCCCCCCAATTCAAAGAGATAAAAATTCTCTTGATCTCAACTCCCTCCAATGTTAAAGAAATTCCCATGCAACACCCCTGCATCTCCTTTCTCTGGCCATCCCCCAAACACACAAGAAACGACGCCGTCTCCTTTTTCCCTAAACCCAACTCCTCGACTAAGCTCGTCGAGATAAAATTGTAGCTCGCCCCACTGTCTATCAAAACTACTATCCTCTGGTCCTGAATTCAACCTTGCATCTTCATGGTGTTGGATTGAGTTACCCCCCCGCCCCTCAGCTGAGTATACTGACAATTCCATGCATCGCTGCTTCGCCTCAACCTCCTCTTATTCATCGTCCGCTCCCATCACCTTCAAACTTCTCTCAGCGCATCGGTGCCTTGGGCTGTAAGGCCACCCACAATGGAAACAACGCCCCTCTTCCCTCCTCTTGAGGTACTTCTGATATGCGCTACTCCTCGATTCTGCCCTTCGCCTCCTGAGTTACTTTCTACTTTGGAACTGGCGGTCCTTGAAATTCCTTCTTTCTTCGATCCAAGACCTCCGCCTACACTCCCATGTCCGTTTGACGGCTTGCGATATGTCTCAATCCATGCTACAGTGCCCGTATTGGCCGTTTTTTTGCCACACTGCCGCCAATTTTTCAAAGATCATTCCTCGATGCCTACCTCTAAACCTTTTGACCATCGCCTCCGTCAGTGTTGCCCAGGTTGGGTTCTTGATTTTCTTCCGCCAAAAGTGGAACCAGTAATTTGCTCCCCCTTCCATGCATATGTAAACTAACTTCATCTTCTCCTTTTTCGTCACATTCTACAATTTGAAAAACTTCTCTGCCTAGGAATCCACCCCATGGGATCAGTGCCTTCAAAAGTGGGTAATTCCACTCTTTTCAACCAGCTTCTCTGAATGTCACCGCACTCCTCCACTGGTTCGTCCTCTTATTCCTCCTCATCTCTCTCCCGACCTCCATTAATGGAATCGCGATTGCCTTCAGAACTCCGCTCCTCCCAAGGACGCGACCCATGTCTTGAGCCATCCCTCGCATCTCGGCTCGGAATTCCTCCATCGTTGCTTCCATGGCATCGAACTGTCCTTCCAAGGCACTCACCTTGCTAGCCATCGCATCTTTCCTTTGATTGTGATCCGGTAGGTCAGACCAATCTTGATGGACTTCTTTAATCAAGAAGTCAATAAAGCCACTCATTCTCAAAGAACATACCCAAACTCAAGGAATAGCCTCGTGTTATTCAATGAATACAAGAATACAATGTACAAGTTACACTCAAGGAAGCCTAACCTCCCTCCACTGGAGTTCCAGTAAACTCAACAAACAAAGAATACAGAATAGTTCCCCCCTTACAACTAACTCTTTATTTATACTCTCCCAATTCCTCTAACTAACTGCCAACTGAAACTCTCTTCTTCCCCGCCTTTATTCTTTCTCACATATACTTTTAATCCTATATCAGTAGCTATTCCTAGTTGATCACAAACAATAGAATATAGAAAACATAAGGAACAAATATTGAGAGAATTAGAAATTAAAGCTGATCATGCAAAAGTCATAATCCCAATTATCTCATTAGTCTACCAATTGTTCAGTTTGGTTATGTAAAATTAATTGATTAAAAGAAACTTAAGAGGGATCATGTCCTAAAAATTGGTAAGTACTATTAAATAATCGAATCAACTGAATATAAACAAACCAAAATCATTAATTGGGTTCATGGGGGATGGCTACTATGCAGCAGCCCTAGTAGCACAATCTAGCCACACGTACCAGGGAAATAGAATGAGAGAACTAAAGTATTCATTGCCAAAAGAAAGAGTAAAGAGAAATTGTAACATTCCAAAACTAAACATAAAACATAATAACATAGTCTATCTGAGGGTCTATGCAAAGCATAAATTATTTCAAAATATTAAATAAACAGACACAAAACACACACATATATAAACAATTATTTACAAAATGTCTGAAAATAGTTTTCATTGTCTGCAAATGGTGCTCTTGCACCTATTACTATATTTACTTGTGTACATAGTACAATCATAACAGAATATCATCCAGACAACATAATACAAGCTTACGCTATTGAAAATAAATTCCTAACGCAAGAGAATAATATTAAAGAAATAACTTAGTTAAAAGTTCATAAATTTACCAATTACCAGTCACACACAATATACCACATAGATGATACATGGAATCTATATGTCAAAAGATATTCAACAGGATGAGTATTGATTGACACCTTTTGGAAGACTAATATTAAGTATGTCCTACCAGATGCTAACATTTGATTCAATCCTAGAAGTGGATTTACAAGCGAATCCACAAATGATGAAATCAGAATAAGTTCATTACAACCCATGTCCCACATCTACTCATGTTGAGGTGTGTAAAAGATCCCATGTCTACTTTTCACTGCATGATATCTTAGTCCATGCGACTTAGATCATCAAAGAAATAACGGGATTTATGTTACGACATAGATGTCAATACTGAATACATAACTCAAATAATGCTTCACACATCATCCTAGACGTATGTCCTGAAATTCATATACATTCAATCAATTCTCAAACAGCCTTGTAAAACAATATAATTTATTCAAATGCAACCACAAATCAATCATGTATAAGTTTTTATATTATAAAACATATATATTCAATAAGTTAAAGGGACCATAAAGAGAGAAAGAAACAAATAAAGATATTTTTTAGCTTAAGCGAAAATACTCTTGCTTTAGAAAAAAGTGTATTGAATTACAATGTTATTTTTCCTTGAGCGAAAAACCCTTCCCTTGAGTGAAAATAAGATCGAAAACAAGACTATTTTCAACTTTATTTTTGTTTGAGCGAAAAATCAATTACTTGAGCAAAAATAGATCAGAGAGTAAGGTCTAGGTCAGGTCTAGGTCTTTGTTCTGTTTTCGCTTGAGCGAAAAATCATTAGCTTGAAATATCAAAAAAGTCAATCCCATTAGCAGAATCAAAATAGTCTCAAAAATAATTTCAACAACACTTCAATAATGTTTACTTTTAAACAACTCAATTGATTAATTCAAATTATAATTTGTTCAAACATCATTCTTTAGTCATTACAAATCAATTTTGGTCCCGTTAATTTAAGTATACAAGTTTACACTTAGGTCAAATTCATAAGGCAATATAGGGAAATTTACTCTACTTATTTAAATCATAATAAAAAATCCAATTCAAGGAAACTCTATTCTTAACATGCATAATCTAGTTACTAGATCAACATATCAACAAAAGTATCCAATTCAAAACCTGTTAAACCAGTATTTATCACACAAAACTCAACAATATTCAAGTTCAGTCGTTCAAACCATTTCTCAGTCAATCACAATCTTTACATAAAAACCAAAATCCAATGACCAAATTACTTTCACATTTAGATAATCTATTTTGAGGTTCTATCAAAAATATAAATAGCTTCCCTTACCTGCAATGTTTATCCTCAAAGCAAGTTCTCAAAATTCAAGTGGAAAGCTACTCACAACTTACGGACCTAGAACAAGGTATCCAAATGATGAGTGGCATTTTGTGCACTCATACATGGTCTAATCTTAGTTTTGATGTATAATAATTATTTTTAAATATATTGTTTTAACTGGGATTTGACCAAATGGGATAAAATCAGCTTTAAATTAAAACATTCATCTAAGAATTCAGTTTTGATGATTTAATAAAATGTGTACATGTTCCTTAGCATTCTAACTATACTTTGTGTAGCTAAATGTCGGGGCTCATTGGATCATATGCTAAATTGGGCTTTCTAAAAGCTGTTGATTTGGGTTTTATTTTGCATAAGATTCAAGGGATATTATAATCTTAAAGATAATCTTGAAGAAAATCTCAGAAAATCTTGAAGAAAATCTTGAAGAAAATCTTCGAGAAAATTTTGAGAATGATCTTGGAGATAATCTTTATTGAATATAGGGAAGAAGATTAGGAGAAATCTCTCTAATGTGTTTAGCATACACATAGGGTAGTTTATTTATAATGTAAGATAAGGGTTAAACCCTAAATACAGAATGGGCTAAGCCCAATTAACAGAAACACACAACTTAACATCTAACACTCCCCCTCAAGCTGGAGCATATAAATCATATGTTCCAAGCTTGTTACAAAGATAGTTAATTCTAGGTCCTCGTAAGGACTTGGTGAATATGTCTGCCAACTGGTTGCTTGAGTTAACGAACTCAGTCTTGATATCTTCGGATATGATTTTTTCTCTAATAAAATGACAATCAACTTCAATGTGCTTGGTTCTCTCATGGAAGACAGGGTTAGAGCTAATATGAAGAGCAGCTTGATTATCACATATAAGTGTCATGTGAGTGGCATCTCCAAATTTCAATTCATTAAGTAATTGTTTAAGCCACACAAGCTCGCAAGTAGCAAATGCCATAGCTCTATATTCTGCTTCTGCGCTGGACCTTGCCACAACACTTTGCTTCTTACTTTTCCAAGAAATCAGGTTGCCACCAATAGAGACACAATATCCAGAAGTAGACCTCCTATCAGAAGGGGAACCAGCCCAATCAGCATCTAAATAGCAAACGATTTTTGTATCGTTGTTAGGGCCATATAGCAAACCTTTTCCAGGTGATTGTTTAATATACTTCAGTATGCGAATAACTGCATCCCAATGGTCTTCACATGGGGAGTTTAGAAATTGACTCACCACACTAACTGCGAAGGAAATGTCAGGACGCGTAACAATAAGATAGTTTAATTTACCAACTAATCTTCTGTACCGTTCAGGATCTTAGAAAGGCTCCCCCTGATTTAGTAAGAGTTTGATGTTAGGGTCCATAGGTGTCTCAACAGATTTACAGTTCATTAACCATGTTTCCTCTAACATGTCTAACGCATACTTCCTCTGAGATATGACAATACCATCATTGGATTGTGCTACTTCAATACCCAAAAAGTATCAGAGTTTGCCAAGATCTTTGGTTTGAAAATTATGACAAAGATGTTGTTTCATCTGATAGATGCCAAGATAGTCACTTCTTGTGAGAACAATATCATCAACATACACTATTAAGTAAATACATCCAGCACTTGAGTGGCGATAGAACACTGAATGATCCGCTTCACTGCGAGACATACCAAATTGTTGAACAACACAACTGAATTTACCAAACCAGGCCCGAGGAGATTGTTTTAGGCCATATAAGGATTTGCGAAGACGACATACCAATCCAGATGACTCCCGCTGAGCAACAAAGCCAGGCGGTTGCTCCATATAAATTTCTTCATGCAAATCACCATTTAGGAAGGCATTTTTGACATCAAGTTGGTAAAGAGGCCATTGTCGAAGAGGGGCCTTGGCAATGAATAGGCGAACAGAGGTCATTTTTGCCACTTGAGAAAAAGTATCACCATAATCCAAACCAAAAATCTGTGTGTAGCCTTTGGCAACCAGTCGAGCTTTCAGATGATCAATTGTGCCATCAGGGCTATTCTTGATAGCATACACCCACCTGCAACCAACAACAGACTTTCCAGATGGTAATTGGACAAGCTCCCAAGTTCCACTTTTCTGTAAAGCACTTAATTCATCCAGCATAGCTTGACGCCAGCCAGGATGAGTTAAGGCATCATCCACAGATTTAGGAATTGACACAGAAGAAATGGATGAGAGACAAGTGTAAAAAGATGGAGATAATCTGTGGTAACTAAGAACAGTATAATGGGGGGAAGGGTTACGGGTAGAGCGTATACCTTTACGGAGGGCAATAGACAAGTCAGACTCATTTGCTGGAGCCGGAGGAGACACAGGAGGCGGCACTGGAAGTGAGTCATGAGGGAGACAATTGCGGCGACTATAAACCTGAAGGGGTGGTGGTGAAGGACGATCCTGTGGTGAATGAGAGTCTAAAGAAGGAGGAGACAAAATGGGTGGAGCATTACCGGGAGGATCACAGATAAGAGGAATATCAACAGTAATAGGGAGAGGTACAGAACTAGAAGATAAATGTGTAAAGTAAAAAGAAGATTCATCAAAAGTGACATCAGTAGAGATAAAATGACGATTGAGGGAAGGGGAAAAACACTTATAGCCCTTTTGTGACCGTGGAAATCCTAAGAAGACACATTTGTGAGACCTAGGAGATAACTTATCAAGACCAGGACTAAAATCATGAACAAAACATGTAGACCCAAAAACTCTAAGAGGTAATGGATGTAGAGGGTCTTGAGGAAATAATATAGAATGAGGGATTTTGTTCGCTAGGACGGAAGATGGCATGCGGTTGATAAGATAACATGCTGTGAAAACAACATCACCCCAAAAACGTGAGGGTACGAGTTGTTTCAATAAGGTGTCTATTCTTGCGCTCAACCACCCCATTTTGTTGAGGGGTATAAGCACATGAGGTTTGGTGAAGAATGCCATGAGAAGCCATAAAATGTTTAAACTGTTGAGAAAGGTATTCACGGCCATTATCACTATGTAAAGTGCGAATAGAAACCCCAAACTGAGTTTTTATTTCATTGAAAAAAGTTTGAAAAATAGAAAACAACTCAGAACGATTCTTCATGAGAAACAACCAAGTACATCTGGAATAGTCATCAATAACAGTAGCAAAATACTGAAATCCTAAAGTTGACTTAACACGACTAGGTCCCCAAATATCAGAATGAACCAATGAAAAGGGGGATGACGCTCGTTGGGAAACACTACGAGGAAAGGAACTACGAGTATGTTTACCTAACTGACAAGACTCACACGACAAACTTGATAATTTGGACAGACTTGGAACAAGTTGCTGTAGTTTGGCAAGACTGGGATGACCTAACTGAGCATGAAGAAGGGATGGTGACTCCATGATTACGCCAGCATGTGGAGAAGGGCTGAGATGATATAGGCCATGAGACTTACATCCTGTGCCAATCATGTGTTTCGAACTTCGGTCCTGCAACCAAACAGAATCTTTGGTAAATGAAATAACACAATTAAGGGAACGAGTTAGACGACTTACGGACAATAAGTTAAAAGGAGACCCAGGGACATAAAGTACATTATCAATGGATATGGACGGAAAAATATGAACAGTACCAATACCATGAGATGAGATTCTAGACCCATCAGCCATCGTTACCGAGGGTAAATTAACCAGACATGACAAGGAAGAAAACAAGGACTTGTTACCAGTGATATGATCGGTGGCACCTGAGTCAAGGACCCAAGATCCGAGAGAGTGAGTCAGACCGACAAAAGGAGGACTTGTGCGTATAACAGAAGCAGATGTAGTGGAACTAGAGTGCTGACGGTCCTCATACCATCTGAGAAATTCCTGAAAGAGTAAAGGGTTATTTATGGTATTTGATGAAGTAGGATGGTCTGCAGACGGTGATCGGGGAGGTGGATCAGAATTAGCCATTACTATAGGTCGAGGAGGACGTCCATGAAGTGCATAACATCTATCAATTTTGTGGCCTAGCTTGCCACAGTGGTCACATTTTGGACGTCCTTTACCTGATTGGCGAGACCGACTCCGATCATCAAGTTGGGCAGGAGAAGGAGAAACCCTAAAAATTCAAAGTGCTCCGATTGATGCAACGACCACAGATCCAGAAAGAGGGCGAAGAGGCGATCACGGCGGTGCTGATCGGCAGCGGAAATCTCCGGCGACGCGCCGGCACGCGCGGCGGCAGTGGTGACTCTTGCGGCGGCGCGTGGAGGCGCGTGGGTGGTTCGTTCGCCGCGATCTTCGTACCACGGTGGTCGTCCGGTCGAGACGATTCCGATGGTGTGGTCGCCGGTCGATTCTGGAACTTCGGCGGCGGCGGTGGCGGCGGCGGTGGCGGCGGCGGCGACGACTGCAACGACAATGGCAGTGATGAGTGCCGGAGACCGTGGAGTTGACTGGAACTATTCCTGTGCTCTAGATTCCATATTGAATATAGGGAAGAAGATTAGGAGAAATCTCCCTAATGTGTTTAGCATACACATAGGGTAGTTTATTTATAATGTAAGATAAGGGTTAAACCCTAAATACAGAATGGGCTAAGCCCAATTAACAGAAACACACAACTTAACATCTAACAATCTTAAAGAAAATATTGTGAGTAATCTTAGTTTGTATATGCTTGGAACAAGTGAGAAACTAGATAAAATTATGTTATCTCCTAGATTATTCCCAAGATTTTCTCTAAGATTATCTCCATGATTATTCTCAAGATTTTCCCCAAGATTTTCTTTAAGATTATCTCTAAGATTTTCTTCAAAATTATCTCTAAGATTATAATGTCCTTTGAATCTTGTGCAGAACAAAACCTTAACTAACAACATTTTAGAAAGCCTAATTTAACATATGATCTAATGGGCCCCAACATTCAGCTACACAAAGCACAATTAGCATGCTCAAGAACATGTATGCATTTAATTAAACCATCAAAACTCAGTTCCTGGAAGAATGTTTTAATTTAAAGCTCATTTTATCCCATTTGATCAAATCCCAGTTAAAATAATATATTTAAACATAATTATTATACAACAAACCTAAGATTATACCATGTATGGGTGCACAAAGTTGCTCTCATCACAAAACATAACATAATTTTAATATATGATCAAACAAGTTGGAGGATCACTTTTGTAACTGACCCCACAAATATTGGTGACAAAATCATAAGGAAAATAAGAGATGAAAGAGTGTATAGTGTAAATAGAAACTTACTCTATTTTGAAATATAATAGGACATAAATGCTCCTTGGCTCCTCAACTATTGTGAGGTGTGACCAGATTCCGAAAGAGGTGACATTTGGAAGCACAAATTTGGAGAAATGGGTGCAGTGAGAAAGAGTGAGGGAGGGGAAGAGAAAATGAAAACGGGTGAGGGGGAGAGAGAGAGCATGACAATTTTATCCATCAACAAAAACTTTTGTTCTTGAAAATTAGGTTACCAAAATAAGGTTAGGATATAGTTCTTGTATCTTCTCTTCTATTTCCCAGGTGCAATCAGAGGATATGAGATCCAACATATGGTATTTATACATTGGGAGCAAAAGATGAGTTCCTAGGAAAAATGTATAGTAAAACATTCCACTAAAGTTATAGCAAAATAGAACTTTTAAAACTCCCAAAATATGCATATTATTCATCATAATGTTAGCAATAAGAACCTTCTCTTCAAATTGTTTCAATATGATACCTATAGTCACCTTAAGACTGGTTTTCAAACATAATATCTAGGAATTGAAGCAATTCATCCTCTCTTTTTTCTATTTGGTGATTCCATTTTTGTTTTCTCTACTTTGATTTATTGCCCCTTTTTGGTTTTGGGATGATGTCTCCTTGTTCCCCAATACTAGATTCTCAACATACTCCTTTTGTATTTGACACTGGGTTCTTCATTGTGTTTTTTCTCATCAACCCTTGCATTGCAAACTTTTTTGGATCCCTGCATCCTCTAGATGCTGCTACTAAAATGACATCAAACTCATCTTGGAACCCATCTCTCTTATGAGCTCTACCATTGTCTCCCAAACTATGCTTTTTTTGTCATTTTGATCTTTCCTATTGAGTATTTTCTTTTAGTGTTTGTAATGCATATTTCTTATCACTTGTCGGCGTGATACCTTGTCCCTAGCTCAAGAAGGTGCCTTTGTGGAAGTCGAGAGTTTTTCGTCACCTCTTCAAGCTCAAGGAATCCGAGGAGCTATTTTGGGATTGTCCAAATTGGAGGATAGATTGGAGGTTTTGCATTTGTTTTCTCATTGATCGATAGCCTTCTTTCTTGTCTTGTTGATTTTTGTTTTTTCGTAATAAGGACTTCACATATGAACGTACATTGTGACTATTTTTGTTGGGTATGTGTTTATGATGGATTGAGAGTCATAACAATAAGAGTGATGTATGTAGTTGTCCAAAATAAAATTGTTAGATATATTGTGTTTTATGTTAATTAGGGAAACATAGTCCCTATGTTAATTATGTTATTTTTACATATTTATTTATATTTGGGCTTTAGTCCACATTCTCATTATTATAAACATATTATACCGTGTGTATTCTCTACACAAGGGAGATTAATCATATACCTAGTTTTACTATATTCAATAAAAATAATGCATCTGATAAGTAAGATTGATAGAGGCTGGAAAGTTTGAGAGAAGGAAGAAGATTAGAGCAAGTTAGGAGGAAAAGGGGGAGAGTTTGGTTAGAAGTATAACTATAATAACAGTTAGTCTAGGAGAGTTGGGAATGAGCTGTTATAAATAGAGCTCTTGTAACTTTGTTTTTGGGGGGTTAACATTCTTGTGTAAAGTCAGGACTTTTGGCCTGAGGAGGTAGCCTCCCGTAGAAACATATACTTGTACATTGATTCTTTGGTTAATACATAAATACTATTCTTTCTGTCTTGTTTCTTGTAGCTGAGTGTTGTGAGGGAGTTTTCTAGGTTTCAAACCTAACAATTGGTCTGACCTACCGGATCCAATTTAGGGAAGAAGGGCATTATGGAGGGCATAATTGATGGAAGACTAAACGTAGTGGAAGGTCAGCTGGAAGCGATGGAGATAGCTGTAGATGGAATGAAGGTCGAGACAGCAGTGTTGCGTCAAGATTTGGCAACAATACGTCAAGACTTGCAAGAAGTCATGAGAATCTTGGGAGGAAGGAATTGATGGATGCCTTGGTGATAAGGTTTGGGGTCCGAAACAGGGGTACCGTTTTCGAGCGATTGGCGGCATCCAAACAGATGGGGATGGTGGATGAGTTTGTTCAAGATTTCGAGGTGTTGGTGGGAATTGGAGTGGAAACAAGAACCCATCATCGTGGGGACAAAGTACAGGCGAGGGAGGAACCGTGGCGAGCGTGGAACCTAATCCGAGTAATGCGGGCAAACAAGGAGGATCCGAGAGTGTAGGGTCGATCAAAAGGGAAGGACCTTCAAGAAGTGTGACGGAGAAGACAGGGCTGACGGTAGGAAGCGACAATAAGGGAAGAGGAATAAGGAACCTGCCGTACCAGGAGTACCTGAAACGTCGGGAGGAGGGTCACTGTTTTTGCTGCGGGGACCTTTCAACCTCGACCATCACTGCCCAGAACGAAGTTTGAGGGTGGTGATCTTAGGTGAGAATGACGATGAGGAGACTGAAGGGGTAGAGGCTGATATGGACCAGAAACATATGGAGCTTTCTTCCTTCTCTGCGGGAGGACTCAACCACGAACAATGAAGCTTCAGGGGGAGATAAGGGGGAGGTTCGTGTTAATACTGATAGACCTGCTCAAGCCACAACTTCATATCTAAAAGATTTATCGAGGAGTTGGGGTTGGAGGTAGAGGCTACCCGCCCGGCCTTATCAGGTGAGCCTGAGAGATGGTCAGAAGAGGAAGGCCCAGAGACTCGCAAGGGTGTTAAATTGAAGCTGGGAAAGGCCAAAATTGAAGAGCAGTTCTACCTGTTTGAGTTAGGAGGAGTGGACTTGATTTTAGGGGTGAATTGGCAGGCTAAGCTGGGGGAAGTGACTACAAATTGGGGAAAACTTACTATGGTTTTCAGGCAGGGAGGAAGGTAGGTGACTATCCAAGGGGATCCTACCCTGGCTAGGGAGGTGATCGTGCTAGAAGCTTTGCTCAAAATAACAGAAATAGAGGTAGTGACCTTAGTATGGAACCTGGGACGAATGGAGAGAGTGGAGAAACCAGAGTATGTCCCTGAGTTGATGGAGGAGCAGGAAGAAGAACTAGAGAACGTGCTAGAGCAGTATAAGGAGGTTTTCCAGGAGCCAAAAGGGTTGCCCCCAGACACGGAGTTGGTACATAGAATACCTTTAAAGGATGGAGAGGACCCCATTAATATATGCCCCTATAAATATCCCATGTGATGAAGGGGGAGATTGAAAAACAGGTGGAAGAAATGTTGATGACAAGGATAATAAGGCCCAACACAAGCCCTTATTCAAGTTCGGTTATGTTGGTTAAAAAGAAGGATGGAAGCTGGAAATTCTGCATAGACTACATGGCACTAAATCGAGCCACCATCCCTGACAAGTTCCTTATCCCAGTTATAAAGGCGCTTCTTGATGAATTAAGGGGTGTGCTTTATTTTTCGAAGGTAGATCTGAAAGCTGGTTACTGTTAGATTTTAAGTTGTGTGTTTATGTTAATTGGGCTCAGCCCATTCTGTATTTAGGGTTTAACCCTTATCTTACATTATAAATAAACTACCCTATGTGTATGCTAAACACACAAGGGAGATTTCTCCTAATCTTCTCTACTATTTCATGGTCAAGTAGCCTCATTTTTTGGGTGATGCAGTTCTCACGACATGTTATCTTATCAACCGCATGCCATCTTCCGTCCTAGATAACAAAATCCCTCATTCTATCTTATTTCCTCAAGACCCTCTGCATCCATTACCTCTTAGAGTTTTTGGGTCTACATGTTTTGTTCATGATTTTAGTCCTGGTCTTGATAAGTTATCTCCTAGGTCTCACAAATGTGTCTTCTTAGGATTTCCACGGTCACAAAAGGGCTATAAGTGTTTTTCCCCTTCTCTCAATCATCATTTTATCTCTGTTGATGTCACTTTTGATGAATCTTCTTTTTACTTTACATCTATCTTCTAGTTCTGTACCTGTACCTGCTACGGTTGATATTCCTATTATATGTGATCCTTCTAGTGATGCTCCAACCATTTTGTCTCCTCCTTCTTTAGACTCTCATTCACCACAGGATCGTCCTTCACCACAACCCCTTCAGGTTTATAGTCGCCGCAATTGTCTCCCTCATGACTCACTTCCCGTGCCGCCTCCTGTGTCTCCTCCGGCTCTAGCAAATGAATCTGACCTGTTTATTGCCCTTCGTAAAGGTATACGCTCTACTCGTAACCCTTCACCCCATTATACTGTTCTTAGTTACCATATATTATCTCCATCTTTTTACACTTGCCTCTCATCCATTTCTTCTGTGTCAATTCCGAAGTCTGTGGGTGATGCCTTAACTCATCTTGGCTGGCGTCAAGCTATGCTGGATGAATTAAGTGCTTTACAGAAAAGTGGAACTTGGGAGCTTGTCCAATTACCATCTGGAAAGTCTGTTGTTGGTTGCAGGTGGGTGTATGCTATCAAGGTTGGCCCTGATGGCACAATTGATCGTCTAAAAGCTCGACTGGTTGCCAAAGGCTACACACAGATTTTTGGTTTGGATTATGGTGATACTTTTTCTCAAGTGGCAAAAATGACCTCTGTTCGCTTATTCATTGCCATGGCCGCTCTTCGACAATGGCCTCTTTACCAACTTGATGTCAAAAATGCTTTCCTTAATGGTGATTTGCATGAAGAAATTTATACAGAGCAATCGCCTGGCTTTATTGCTCAGGGGGAGTCATCTGGATTGGTATGTCGTCTTCGCAAATCCTTAAATGACCAAAAACAGTCTCCTCGGGCCTGGTTTGGTAAATTTAGCTGTGTTGTTCAACAATTTGGTATGTCTCGCAGTGAAGCGGATCATTTAGTGTTCTATCGCCACTCAAGTGTTGGATGTATCTACTTAATAGTGTATGTCGATGATATTGTTCTCACAGAAAGCGACTATCTTGGCATCTCTCAGATGAAACAACACCTTTGTCATCATTTTCAAACCAAAGATCTTGGCCAACTCCGGTACTTTTTTGGTATTGAAGTAGCACAATTCAATGCTGGTATTTTCATATCTGTTAGATGTTAAGATTTATTTTTCTGTTAGTTGGGCTTAGCCCATTCTGTATTAAGGGCATTGGCCCATATCTTTCATTATAAATAAAAGTACCCTATGTGTATTCAATACACAAGGAGATTTTCTCCCAATCCTCTCCATTTCTCACATGGTATCTAGAGCATAGGATTAGGTCCAGCCAACTCTAGTTTCCGGCACAACTCATCGCCGCCGCTGTCGCCGCCGCCGTTGCCGCCGCTGCCGCCGCCGCCGCCGCCGCCGCCGGAGTTCCAGAATCGACCGACGACCACTCCATCGGCATCGTCTCGCCCGGGCGACCACCGTGGTACAAATATCGCAGCCAACGGACCAGTCACGCGCCTCCACGCGCCGCCGCCAGAATCGCCGGAGCCGCCGCTTCCCACCGCGCGTGACGGCGCGTCGCCGGAGAGTTCCGTCGCCGATCTGAACCGCCGTGATCGCCTCCTCGTCCTCTTTCTGGATCTGTGGTCGTTGCGTCAATCGGAGCACTTTGGATTTTTAGGGTTTCTCCTTCTCCATGGCATCTTCCTCGTCTACGAACACTTATGTTGGTGGCTCTTCTTCTGATCCTTCAATATACACCAATTATGTGAATGTACACTTGTCTATTGACAAGTTAGATGGCACAAATCATGCAACATGGGCGTCTGACATCAAACTTTGGTTGAAGAGTCAGGGGTACTTAGATCACCTTACTCAAGATGTGACTACTGCTACAACGGATGACACTTCCCGCTGGATGAAAATTGATGCTCAGCTATGCATTGTCATAAAATCCACCATTCACTCCTCGTTGAAACAAATGTTTCGATCATATGAAACATGTTCAGAAGTTTGGGCACAGGCGAAGTTGTTATACACAAATGACACTCAACGCCTGTATGGTGTTTGTCAGGACTTATTAACTGTTATTGGTCCACGCAATCATGGTCCCATGGCCGAATATTTGGGTAAAATTCATGCCCTTCTTCATGATTTTAATGATATATTACCTCCTGCTCCCACTCCTGCTGAAGAACTGGAACAACGATCAAAGTTCTTCATGTTGTTGGCTTTATACGGACTCTCTGATGATGTCTCTCATGTCCGTGATCAGATTTTGGGTTCTCCTGTCATACCCAACTTTACTTCTACTTGTTCAGCTCTTCTGCGTATACCGAGCAAACCAGTCACTGAGACATCTCCTCATATTGATGACTCCTCAGTTATGGCTATCCAACGTAATGATCGAAGTCGGCCTCGCAGGCAAAATAAAGGACGTGTTACAAAATGTGACCACTGTGGCAAGTTAGGCCACAAAATTGATCAATGTTATGCGCTTCATGGACGACCTCCTCGACCTGTAGCAATGGCCAATTCTGATCCATCTGGAGACCTTCCTACTTCATCTAATACCGTAGAAAAACCTGCAATCTTTAACGAATTTCTCAGATGGTATGAGGATCGTCAGCACTCTAGTTCCACTACATCTGCATCTGTTGCACGTACAGGTACACCTTTTGTTGGTCTGACTCACTTTCACTCCCTCGGATCTTGGGTCCTTGACTCAGGCGCCACCGATCATATCACTGGTAACAAGTCCTTATTTTCTTCTTTGTCATGTCCGGATAATTTACCTTCGGTAACAATGGCTGATGGGTCTAGAGTCTCATCTCATGGTGTTGGTACTGTTGATATTTTTCCGTCCATATCCATTGATCATGTACTTTATGTTCCCGGGTCTCCCTTCAACTTATTGTCCATAAGTCGTCTAACTCGTACCCTTAATTGTGTTATCTCATTTACTAAAGATTCTGTTTGGTTGCAGGACCGGAGTTCGAAACACATGATTGGCACAGGATGTGAGTCTCATGGCCTATACCATCTCCGCCCTTCTCCACATGTTGGCGTAATCATGGAGTCACCATCCCTTCTTCATGCTCAGTTAGGTCATCCTAGTCTTGCCAAACTACAACAACTTGTCCCAAGGTTGTCAGAATTATCAAGTTTGTCATGTGAGTCTTGTCAGTTAGGAAAGCATACTCGTAGTTCCTTTCCTCGTAGTGTCTCACAACGGGCATCGTGCCCTTTTTCATTGGTTCATTCTGACATTTGGGGACCTAGTCGTGTTAAGTCCACTTTAGGTTTTCAGTATTTTGTTACTTTTATTGATGACTATTCCAGATGTACTTGGTTGTTTTTAATGAAGAATCGTTCTGAGTTGTTTCCTATTTTCCAATCATTTTTCAATGAAATAAAAACACAGTTTGGGGTCTCTATTCAAACTTTACGTAGTGATAATGGTCGTGAATACCTCTCTCAATCGTTTACACATTTTATGGCTTCTCACGGCATTCTTCACCAAACCTCATGTGCTTATACCCCTCAACAAAATGGGGTGGCTGAGCGCAAGAATAGACACCTTATTGAGACAACTCGTACTCTTCTAATTCATGGTCAAGTACCCTCACGTTTTTGGGGTGACGCCGTTCTCACGGCATGTTATCTCATAAACCGCATGCCATCTTCCGTCTTAGATAACAAAATCCCTCATTCTATCTTATTTCCTCAAGACCTTCTACATCCGTTACCTCTTAGAGTTTTTGGGTCGACTTGTTTTGTTCACGATTTTAGCCCTGGTCTTGATAAATTATCTCCTAGGTCTCACAAATGTGTCTTCTTAGGATTTCCACGGTCACAAAAGGGCTATAAGTGTTATTCTCCTTCCCTCAATCGTCATTTTATCTCTGCTGATGTTACTTTTGATGAATCTTCTTTTTTCTTTTCCCATCCATCTTCGAGTTCTGAACCTCCACCGGTTACTGTTGATATTCCTATTTTCTGTGATCCTCCTAGTGATACTCCACCCATTTTGTCTCCTCCTTCTTTAGACTCTCATTCACCACAAGATCGTCCTTCATCACCACCCCTTCAGGTGTATAGTCGTCGCAATCGTCTCCCTCATGGCTCACTTCCAGTGCCGGTTCCTGTGTCTCCTCCGGCTCCAGCAAATGAGTCTGACCTGCCCATTGCCCTTCGTAAAGGTATACGCTCTACTCGTAACCCTTCTCCCCATTATACTGTTCTTAGTTACCACAGATTATCACCATCTTTTTACACATGTCTCTCATCCATTTCTTCTGTGTCCATTCCCAAATCTGTGGGTGATGCCTTAACTCATCCTGGCTGGCGTCAAGCTATGCTGGATGAATTAAGTGCTTTACAGAAAAGTGGAACTTGGGAGCTTGTCCAATTACCATATGGAAAGTCTGTTGTTGGTTGCAGGTGGGTGTATGCTATCAAGGTTGGTCCTGATGGCACTATTGATCGTCTCAAAGCTCGACTGGTTGCTAAAGGCTACACACAGATTTTTGGTTTGGATTATGGTGATACTTTTTCTCCAGTGGCAAAAATGACCTCTGTTCGCCTATTCATTGCCATGGCCGCTCTTCGCCGATGGCCTCTTCACCAACTTGATGTCAAAAATGCTTTCCTTAATGGTGATTTGCATGAAGAAATTTATATGGAGCAACCACCTGGCTTTGTTGCTCAGGGGGAGTCATCTGGATTGGTATGTCGTCTTCGCAAATCCTTATATGGCCTAAAACAGTCTCCTCGGGCCTGGTTTGGTAAATTTAGCTGTGTTGTTCAACAATTTGGTATGTCACGCAGTGAAGCGGATCATTCAGTGTTCTATCGCCACTCAAATGCTGGATGTATCTACTTAATAGTGTATGTCGATGATATTGTTCTCACAGGAAGTGACTATCTTGGCATCTCTAAGATGAAACAACACCTTTGCCATCATTTTCAAACCAAAGATCTTGGCAAACTCCGGTATTTTTTGGGTATTGAAGTAGCACAATCCAACACCGGTATTGTCATATCTCAGAGGAAGTATGCGTTAGACATCTTGGAGGAAACAGGGTTAACGAACTCTAAATCTGTTGAGACACCTATGGATCCTAACATCAAACTCCTACCAAATCAGGGGGAGCCTTTCTCAGATCCTGAACGGTACAGAAGATTAGTTGGTAAATTAAACTATCTTACTGTTACACGTCCTGACATTTCCTTCGCAGTTAGCGTTGTGAGTCAATTCCTAAACTCCCCATGTGAAGACCATTGGGATGCTGTTGTTCGCATACTGAAGTATATTAAAGGATCACCTGGAAAAGGTTTGCTATATGGTCCTAACAATGATACACAAATCGTTTGCTATTCAGATGCTGATTGGGCTGGTTCCCCTTCTGATAGGAGGTCTACTTCTGGATATTGTGTCTCTGTTGGTGGCAACCTGATATCATGGAAAAGCAAGAAGCAAAGTGTTGTGGCAAGGTCCAGCGCAGAAGCAGAATATAGAGCTATGGCATCAGCTACTTGTGAGCTCGTGTGGCTTAAACAATTACTTAGTGAATTGAAATTTGGAGATGTCACTAAAATGACACTTATATGTGATAATCAAGCTGCTCTCCATATCAGCTCTAACCCTGTCTTCCATGAGAGAACCAAACACATTGAAGTTGATTGTCACTTTATTCGAGAAAAGATCATATCCGGAGATATCAAGACTGAGTTTGTTAACTCAAGCAACCAGTTGGCAGACATATTTACTAAGTCCTTACGAGGACCTAGAATTGATTATCTTTGTAACAAGCTTGGAACATATGATTTATATACTCCAGCTTGAGGGGGAGTGTTAGATGTTAAGATTTATTTTTCTGTTAGTTGGGCTTAGCCCATTCTGTATTAAGGGCATTGGCCCATATCTTTCATTATAAATAAAAGTACCCTATGTGTATTCAATACACAAGGAGATTTTCTCCCAATCCTCTCCATTTCTCACAATATCTAAGAGGAAGTATGCGTTAGACATGTTAGAGGAAACATGGTTAATGAACTGTAAATCTGTTGAGACACCTATGGACCCTAACATCAAACTCCTACCAAATTAGGGGGAGCCTTTCTCAGATCCTGAACGGTGCAGAAGATTAGTTGGTAAATTAAACTATCTTACTGTTACGCCTCCTGACATGTCCTTCGCAGTTAGTGTGGTTAGTCAATTTTTAAACTCCCCATGTGAAGACCATTGGGATGCAGTTGTTCACATACTGAAGTATATTAAAGGATCACCTGGAAAAGGTTTGCTATATGGTCCTAACAACGATACAAAAATCGTTTGCTATTCAGATGCTGATTGGGCTGGTTCCCCTTCTGATAGGAGGTCTACTTTTGGATATTGTGTCTCTATTGGTGCAACCTGATATCTTGGAAAAGTAAGAAGCAAAGTGTTGTGGCAAGGTCCAGCGCAGAAGCAAAATATAGAGCTATGGCATCTGCTACTTGCGAGCTTGTGTGGCTTAAACAATTACTTAGTGAATTGAAATTTGGAGATGTCACTCACATGACACTTATATGTGATAATCAAGCTTCTCTTCATATTAGTTCTAACCCTGTCTTCCATGAGATAACCAAGTACATTGAAGTTGATTGTCATTTTATTAGAGAAAAAATCATATCTGGAGATATCAAGACTGAGTTCGTTAACTCAAGCAACCAGTTGGCAGATATATTCACCAAGTCCTTACAATGACCTAGAATTGACTATCTTTGTAACAAGCTTGGAACATATGATTTATATGCTGCAGCTTGAGGGGGAGTGTTAGATGTTAAGTTGTGTGTTTATGTTAATTGGGCTCAGCCCATTCTGTATTTAGGGTTTAACCCCTATTTTACATTATAAATAAACTACCCTATGTATATGCTAAACACACAAGGGAGATTTCTCCTAATCTTCTCTACTATTTCATAGTTACCATCAAATCAAAATGGGGCCAGAGGACATCCAAAAAATGTCATTTAGGACACATCAAGGACACTACGAGTTCCTTGTGATGCCATTCGGCCTCTCACCAATGCTCCTGTCACATTTTAGAGCGCTATGAACAACTTGTTGAAGCCAAACCTAAGGCGATTCGTGCTAGTATTCTTCGATGATATATTGGTGTATAGCCGGTCTTGGAGGGAGCATATGCAGTAGATTGGGTGGGTGTTGAGCACATTAAAGCAGCATGGATGGCTAATAGGAAGAAATGCGAGTTTGGCAAGGTGCAGATCATATACTTGGGGCATAGCATTTCTGAGAAAGGGGTGGAGATGGACACGGAGAAGGTGGAAGCAATCATGGGATGGACAGAACCCAAAAATCTCAAAGCCTTGAGAGGATTTTTGGGTCTTACAGGATACTATAGGAGGTTTGTGAAGGACTATGGGAAGATAGCTTGCCGCTTGACTGATTTGTTGAAGAAAGGGAAATTTATATGGTCTGATTCGGCTAGAGCAGCTATGGAGAAAAGGAGGCAATTACTACAGCACCAACCAGTACTGGCATTGCCAGATTTCACCTAGCAATTTCTCGTTGACTGTGACACATCGGGAGGGGGAGTAGATGTTGTTCTCACCCAAAACAAAAGGCCCATTGCGTTCTTCAACAAGGCTTTATCCGAAGGGTCATTGAGCAAGTCGATTTATGAGAAAGAGCTCATGGCACTAGTGATGACTATCCAGTTGGCGGTCTTATCTCCTTGGGCAGAAGTTTGTGGTGCATATAGACCAGAGGAGTCTAAGATAACTGTTGGAGCAGAGGATTACCGCTTAAAATAAGCAAAACTAGATAGCCAAGCTGTTAAGATATGATTTTGACATCATGTATAGAGTAGGGGTGGAAAACCGGGTGGCAGATGCCTTATCAAGGAAGGGGGTTGACACACAGGAAGAGAAGGAGTTGAGGGTAGTGACTAGGCCGTATTGGCAGGACTTCCAGGAGGTTTTGGGGGAAGTAGAGGAGGATGAACATTTGAAGAGAATTATGGAGGACATAAGGGCGAATCCTAAATCAAACTCAGCTTTCACAATGGAGAGAGGTAGACTCCACTATAAGGGGAGGTTGGTCCTATCAGCAAAATCAGCTTGGATTCCCAAAATCTTGGCTGAATTCCACACCACTGCAACTGGGGGTCATTCTAGAGTGTACACAACTTACCGCAAGGTGGCACAATCGTTATACTAGGTAGGAATGAAGAAGGCGATCACAGATTATGTAGCCCATTGTCTAGTTTGTAAGCAACACAAATACTTGGCCTCTTCACCCTAAGGTCTGTTGCAACCACTACATATAACTCAGACGGTTTGGGAAGAGATTAGTATGGACTTCATAGTGAGGCTTTCAAAATCGTAGGGCCATGATGCAGTGTTAGTCGTGATTGATCGCCTAAGCAAGTATGGGCCTTTCATTCCCTTGGAACACCCATACACAGCACACACAGTGGCTGAAATTTTTGTGAAGGAAGTAGTGAGGTTGCATGGGGTGCCAATGATGATTGTAAGTGATAGAGACCCGTTGTTTCTGAGCTTGTTTTGGAATGAGTTGTTCAAGATACAAGGCACCCAACTCCAAATGAGTACAACATATCATTCGAAGTCGGATGGCCAAACAGAGGTATTAAATAGGATTCTGGAGAGATATCTAAGATGTTTCTACTCATAACAGCCAAAGAGTTGGTGTTTTATTCTTCTCTGGGCTGAATATTGGTATAATACCAGTTATCAGGGAGCAGCTAAGTGTACACCCTTTGAAATAGTTTACGAGAGAGCTCCTCCAACATTAACAAGGTTTATTCCAGGAGAGACATAAGTGGAGGCAGTAGCTCAGGAGTTGCAAACTAGAGAATGAGGCCCTTCAACAACTCAAATTCCATTTGATGAGAGCTCAAGATTTAATGGCCAAGCAGGCTAACCGCAAGACGAAACCAACATAAATCAAAGTTGATGATTGGGTCTACTTGAAGATTGGACCCCATAAGCAGCCTCCATGCCAGTAAGGTTACATCCTAAGCTATCGGCCAGGTATTTTGGACCTTTCAAGGTGGTGCAGCAGGTGGGGAAGGTGGCTTGTAGGTTGGCATTACCAGACATAGCAAGGATACACCCTGTGTTTCATGTGTCTCAATTAAAGCTGGCAGTAGGAACAAGAGGGTGGAGAAGGCTTTACCAGAGGACTTACAGGCAGAAGGGCCATCATTTTGGCCACAACGAGTTATGGACAGAAGACAGAGGCAGCAGGGAGAGGATGTGATAGAGCAAGTTCTAATTGAATGGCATGAAGGTGGAGCAGTTTGGGAGGATCTGGTGATGATTCAGGATCAATTCCCTGAATTTAACCTTGGAGACAAGGTTAATTTTCAGGCGGGGGTAATGATAGAGGCTGGAAAGTTTATGAGAGAAGGAAGAAGATTAGAGCAAGTTAGGAGGAAAAGGGGGAGAGTTTGGTTAGAAGTATAATTGTAATAACAATTAGTCTAGGGGAGTTGGGAATGAGCTGCTATAAATAGAGCTCCTGAAATTCTATTTTGGGGGGTTAGCATTCTTTGTGTAAAGTCAGGACTTTTGGCCTGAGGAGGGGGATTAGGCTCCCGTAGAACCATATACTTGTACATTGATTCTTTGGTTAATATAGAGATACTATTCTTTCTGTATTGTTTCTTGCGGTTGAGTGTTGTGAGGGAGTTTTCTAGGTTTCAATTTCTAGAAACCTAACAAAAATTGTCACCCCATCATTAATAGTCACCCAATGACAATATTTTCAAGGTAAATTCTTATCTAAAGTCCCCATTACAAATAAACCAAAATCAATTAGACAAGGAAGTAGGGTACCAATCAATGGAAAAAAAGTTGCTAATTCTAGAATCTATCCTTCACTTTGGACAAACCTAGAACAAGCTCTTTGGTTGGGGGCTTTGGGCTTTTATGACTTTAGAGGCACCTTTCAACTTCCATAAAAGGCCCTTCTCCAACTAGAGACAAGGCCAAACATTGGTGAGTTGACCGAAGGCATTACCTTATCTTTTTCATGTGACAATGCTCATATGAGCATTTAATTGACTAGTTAACAAATGCAAGTCCAAAAGAAATTATGGATAATGTATTAAGACCAATCATACGTTTGCAATTGTAACAATATATGTTGTATGAAAGACGTATTTTACCCAAAAAAGTATTAAACCTTGTTTTTTGTCCTATCATATAATAAATTAACATTGCCACTAATATTCTTGAAGTGACAATGTCCATATTAACATATATGATTAAAATCCAATCAAAATTATACTTGTTGTATGAGATGGATAAACTTTTTGTTACTATACTGAAAACAAAACAATATTTTCTGAGTATTGTTGGGGATTCCACATTGACTAAATATAAGACAAATTTACAAGGCAAATTTACAGTATGTAGGTGGATGAAAACCTCACTTTACAAGCCGGTTTTTTAAGGTCGAGTTAAACTTAAAGTTCACTTCTAATGATATTATTAGAGTCATCTAAAGTCTATTCTATTGAGATTTGTTGTTTGTTGGGTCTACCATGCCACCTACTATCAACCATCTATTAATATCTAACCTTACACTCAAGATGTATATGTCTCAACATGAGGGGTGTGTATTGGAGATTCCATATCGACTAGAGATAAGGTGAATTTAGAGTATACAAGTGGATGCAAACCTTACCTTACAAGTTAGTTTTGTAAGGTTAATTTAGACTTTAAAATTCCCTTCTTAAGAAATATTTTATTTGTAACAAGCTGAAAGCTTCTTAAGTTTTGATTCAACAGGAGTGTTAGAATATCTCAAAAAATCTCCATAGTATTTTAGTATGTGTTGGAATGCCTTCAATATATCTAAAAAATCATTATAGTTTATTGTGGAATATATTGCTCTTATTTAGGGAGTAATTTTAGGAGTTGTTTCCTAATTTTGTTCTTTCCCAATTTATTGCCATTTGAACTCAATCTCGTTATTCGGATTTCTCACTCAACTTTTTAGTGATCTATGAAGTCTGTCTATTAACATTTTCCTTTATTGGTTCCTTTTTCATTACAGCTTCAACAACTTGTTTTTTCCTTGAATCATACATATTAATCTTGTTGTAATTTGAGATAATATCTTTAGAATCTTGCTAATTAGAGGAAATAGATATATAATCTTTATTTTATTTTACTTTCTCAGTTTCCCTTTATTTTACTTTCCTAGTTTCTCTATTTCCATTTTTAGGAGAATTAGATTATTACAAATAGAAAGTATCAAAATGTATTTTTTATGATTGAGAATAATAAATCAGTCTTATTTTCCACATGGTATCAGAGCTTGTCTGATCTGCTTTTGTTGTGTGCCGGCAACCCCCTAAAATATTACCAAATACAAAGTTTGTTTGAGTATGATCAGAATGGGATTTGAACCCATTCCCTTTCGGACCAGTAACTGAAACGGGTGCTTTTGATCTCTTGATGCCCAATCAATTTTGGCTCCTTTTGACATTCTTATTGCTTGCTAGTTGAATCAAAGAGATCGAAAGTCTCTTCTTCGAAGAATCCAAGAAAGGCTACTGCCTTCGTTGTGCATCGCTGCTATCTGTCGCCGGCCACCGTCGCAGTTTCGACCGGTGACTCGCGGATCTGGATCGTCTCTTCGAGCGTGACCTAACCCTGGTGGTCCTGCACGCGTCGTCATGTGTCGCTGTCCCGGTGTCGGAATCACACCGCGCTGCTTTCGGTCGACTCGTCAGACCTCCTCCTCTCTGTTCTAACCCTCCATAGCAACCATTAATGTCATCTTCGTTGTCTCCACAACTACCTCCTTCAGAAACGCAAACCTCAAACCTTAAGCTTTCTCTCGGGTTCGGTTTTTATTTCTCTTTGTTCCGTAAAACCCTAGGTCGTATTTTAGATCTATTTTCGACTCTCCTATCCGATCCTCTTAATTCTTCTTCGATTAGCGATTAAGGATGGTGTCGGACACTAGCAAGAAGAAGGCTGTTCAAAAGAAGGTCCTGCCTCTCCCGTCGCTGCCGTCGTTGTCGCTGTCGCTTTCGTCTCTCGTTGCACGCTTCTGCATCGCCGGACCTCCCTCTCATTTCTATGTTCTGGTTTGGTGCGTGCGTTCTGGTTTATGCCTCCACCAAATGACTAGGACCTTTCCTCCCCCTATCACCAATGGGTTCTCACTTCGTTTCTGTTTCTCAAGCAACAGTGCTTTGTTCCGCTGCTACCACAGTCAGCGTAGGGGCAGTCAGCCGTCGGTGCAGTCATTCGCCGTCACCGCAATTAGTTGTTGCAACCTCTACAGTTTGTCGCTGCTGCCACATTTTCTTTGATCAAGAGTTTCCGCGGTTTTCCTTGAGGGGAAATATTTTTTAGCCCCTGCCAAGAACTTTCTTCTTGGGCTAGAGTTTAGCCTGTACTTTTGTGATACAGTGTAAGTATCACCATTTGGGAGTAGTCCAGTACAGAACTTAGGACCTCCAAAGTGCCTTCGATATTTGGTGTTTTTTTGGTTTCTACTACCATCACTAATGTGAAAGGCTCTCTTCACCGTCAATGCTTTGTTATAACAGCTCACTGAGAGTTGTTGTTCTTTGAGACCGCCCGCTGAATTGACTCTTTCGAAGTTATGGGATTCAAATTTGTTCCTCGTACGAATCGATTCTCACTAGTTCTTCCACCTTCACGTTCTGTCATTATTGTGCATATGCTGTTCAGTTGTGAGGGGAAGAAAAGTTTTAGCTGCCGCAAGGTAGTTAGTCCCTGAAGGTTTGTTGTTGTTTTAGCCACTGTAGGGTGGTTAAGTCCCTATAGGTTTGTTGTTGTTAGCCACTGCAGACAGTTCACTTCCTGCAGGTTTGTTGCTGTTCAGGGCAGTTAAGTCCCTAAAGGTTGGTTGTTGTTAGGGTAGTTAAGTCCCTTAAGGTTTGTTCAGGGTGTTTAAAGTCCCTACAGGTTTGTGGCTGTTAGCCTTTTAGTGCCGCTGCAAGGTAGTGTAATCCTTGCAGGTCTGTTGCTGTTTAGGGCAGTTAAGTCCTTGAAGGTTTGTTGCTGTTTAGGGTAGTTAAGTCCCTACAGGTTTGTGGTTGTTATCTGATACAGCCCAAATACCTGTTGGGCCACACAATATATTGGACAAAGAAACAAAAGAGCAAAAGAAGTGGGGACAAGTTTATAGCAGAAGAAAACAAAATAAAGGGGCTGAGGTGGACAAAATTAGTTAGAGAGAGAGAATGGGAGGATCCTAGGATGATTTACCTTTTCGTTATTACCTTTATATTGTCAGGACAGTGTGTGTAGGGGAGTGGAAGGAAATATAGAGTGGAGAGTACCGTTTTGGTCTCTTAAGGAGCCTAGCTCTGGACAATAGGTTATTCCTTCTGTTTTTGGCCTTTATTTCAATGAAACAGGATCTATGATCCTTTCTTATACTATCTTTTCCTCTTAATTCATTTCTTGTTCTGTGGTTTCCTAACAATTCTGGTCTGACCTGTCGGATAACTTTATTAGAGGGTGAATGGTTAACACACGAGCAGACAGCAGAAAACAAGGAGAACCAGTGGTTTCAGGAAAAATGGAGGAGAGGGTAGGGTATGTAGAAGAAGAAGTTATTCGAATGAAAGCAATCATGGAAGAGTTGCGTCTGCAAGCAACTCAAAATTACTCAGCACTAGAAGAGATGAGAAAAGAAGCTGCAGAAAATCAAACAAAAATGATAGAGTTGATGACGAGGAGTTTTGAAAAGAGAATATATGAAGAGGGTGAAGGTTCTGTGGGAAACAAAAATACAGAGACTAAGGAAAATACCAAGGGTGGAGCGAGTTCTACAGCCCTAGAAGGGGATGCTTTGGCAGAGTTTCAAAAATCAGTAAAAAGGATTGAATTACCAGCATTCACGGGTGAGGATCCGGCTGGGTGGATTTCGAGAGCGGAGATTTACTTTAAGGTCCAGGAGACCAGCGAGACGGTGAAAGTACATCTGGCTCATTTGTGCATGGAAGGAGGTACAATCCATTTTTTCAATTCGTTGTTAAACGATTATGAGGTGTTGTCATGGGAGAATTTGAAGAGGGAGCTGCTTGAACGTTACGGAGGAATGGGGGAAGGAAGTGTATATGATCAACTGACGACGCTGAACCAAACAGGGAACATGGATGAATATATTGGACGATTTGAATGCCTGATCGCCCAAATTCCTAAGCTCCACGATGAACAATATTTTTCATATTTTACCCATGGGCTCAGGGAGGAGGTCCGAGCGAAGGTGCGAAGCTTACATATCGCAAACCCTCTAACCAGGGGACGTTTGATGAACGTTGCGCGTGCTGTTGACCTGGAGGTGTCGGGACGAAGCAGAGGGTGGCACAGGCGGAACGAAGCACAGGTAGGAGGTGACAATTCGGGTCACAAAACTGGATCCAACATAATAGGACGAGTGGGTCAAAAAGGGTATGGGTCTAAGGGTTGGAGTAATGGGTCAGGCCCAAACTGGAAGAGCGGTGCAAATGATAAGGGATCAGGGGGAGCACGTGAAAGGGGCGTGCGTCACTTATCTTATCAGGATTTGGTGGATAGGAAAAAGAGAGGGCTGTGTTACAAGTGTGGTGGGCCGTATGGGCCAAATCACCAATGCCCAATTAAACAACTAAGGGCCATAGTCGCCGAGAATGAGATTCAGATTGAATGTGAAGATGAAGAAGGAACCAAAAAAAGTGACGACGAGAGCGAAACGGAGGAAGCCGATGGAGTTTGTAGTGCAATCAGTCTCTTCGTGCTGGAGAAAGAGACTCGAGATGCGCCCAGAACGATGAAACTAAAAGGGATGATCAAAGGAGTACCTCTTCTCATTTTGATAGATTCCGGAGCGTCTCACAACTTCATTTCGAGAAGGTTAGTGAAAGCAATGGAATGGGAGTGGCAAAATACGCGGACAATGCGTATTTTGATGGGAGATGGGCATCAAACAGAAACAGCTGGGGTTTGTTGGGGGTTGAAAATTGTTCTTGAGACAGGGGAGTTCGTAGTGGATGCGTTTTTATTCGAACTTGAGGATATTGACCTTATCCTTGGCATGGCATGGTTGGAGTCGTTGGGAGAAATGCAGGTAGATTGGAAGAAACAAATCATGAAGCTTAATTTGACCCAAGGAATTAAAGTACTGCGAGGGACAGAGCAAAGTGAATCTTTGAGTGCTAACCTTTGCAAGTTCGAAATCGAAGGGGAGACGAAGAAGGCAGAGGAAATGAATCAAACTCTGTTGGAAAAATTAAAACGGACGATGGGTCAATATGAAGATGTGTTCAAGGACCCAGAAGGTCTACCTCCAAAACGCCAAAAGGAGCACTGCATCAACTTGCTTCCCAGAAGTGCACCAGTTAACGTGAGACCTTACCGGTATCCGTTTCACTAGAAAAATGAGATAGAGAATCAGGTTCGTTCCTTGTTGGAAATGGGGCATGTTCGGCATAGTCAAAGTGCGTTCTCAAGCCCGGTAATCCTGGTGAAAAAGAAAAACAAGCGTTGGCGAATGTGTGTAGATTATAGAACGTTGAATAAAGTGACAGTGCCCGACAAATTCCCAATCCCCGTAATTGAAGAGCTCTTGGACGAATTGCATGGAGCTAAGTATTTTTCAAAACTAGATCTCACTTCCGGGTATCATCAAGTCAGGATGAGGGAACAAGACATAGAGAAGACAGCCTTCCGAACCCATGAGGGACATTACGAGTACTTGGTAATGCCCTTCGGACTCATGAACGCACCTTCCACATTCCAAGCTTTAATGAATGAAGTTTTTAAGAAGATGCTGAGAAAGGGAGTCCTGGTATTTTTCGATGACATATTGATATATGGAAAGGATTGGGAAGAGCATCTAACAAACTTCACTAAGGTACTACAGCTGTTAAGGGAGAATATTTTATTTGCAAATAAAGAGAAATGTAGTTTCGGGAGAAGTAGTGTTAACTACCTGGGACATGTGATATCAGAGAAAGGAGTCTTTGTAGATCCTGAGAAGGTAACAAGTGTGGTTGACTGGCCCGTGCCAAAGAATGTAAAAGGCGTGAGGGGCTTCTTGGGCCTCACAGGTTATTATAAGAAATTTGTGAAAAACTATGGAAACGTGGCGCGCCCCTTAACTGAATTGACGAAGAAAGATAACTTCAGTTGGAATGAAAATGCCCACAAAGCTTTTGATGAGTTGAAGAGATTGATAACAACTGCTCCATGTCTTTGTTTGCCCAACTTTGAGAAGGAATTTGAACTTGAGTGTGATGCATCAGGTACTGGGGTTGGGGCCATTCTGATGCAGGACAGGCAACCAATCGCCTACTATAGCAAGGCTCTAAGCCCAAAGAATCTGTCCAAATCAGCGTATGAGAAAGAATTGATGGCTGTAGTTCTATCCATCCAACATTGGAGACCCTATTTACTGGGGCGAAAATTTAAAGTTTTTTCTGATCAGAGAAGCCTCAAACAACTATTGCAGCAGCGCATCACAACAGGGAGCCAACAAAATTGGGTAGCAAAGTTATTGGGGTATAACTTTGAAATAGTGTACAAGCCGGGTTGTGAGAACAAAGGTGCGGATGCATTGTCGCGGAGTAAGGATGTTGCAGCTTTAAGAAAATTGGTGACAGAGCCAATTTGGATGGATTATCCCGCAATAGTTGATGAGGCGCATAAGGATGGGGAGCTGGTGGAGATTATTACAGCACTGAAAGAGGGAAGAGTTGAGGGTAAGTATGCAGGATTCAGCTATCAACAAGGTGTACTACAGAATAAAGGCAGATTAGTCATTTCATCTTCATCACCTTGGATTCCTGAATTGTTGAAAGAGTTGCATGCATCTCCCCAAGCCGGACATTCTGGTTTCTATCGAACATATAGACGGGCTACGACGAACTTATATTGGAAAGGGATGAAGGGGGATATCATGAAGTTTGTTCAAGAATGTGACACCTGTCAACGTCAAAATTATATAATTGCTGCCCCAGGAGGATTGTTAAAACCCATGCCAATTCCGGAAGAAGTGTGGGAGGACATAAGCTTAGATTTTATTACAAATTTACCAAAATCCAAGGGATTTGATACGGTGTTGGTGGTTGTTGATAGACTTACAAAATATAGCCATTTCATTCCAGTAAAACATCCTTTTACTGCGAAGAGCATCGCTGAGATTTTTATCAGAGAGGTAGTTCGCTTACATGGGGTACCTAAATCAGTTGTAAGTGACAGAGATCCTACATTCATAAGTGCTTTTTGGAGGGAATTTTTCAGGCTACAGGGGACTAAGTTAAGGATGAGTTCGGCGTATCATCCACAAACCGATGGTCAAACGGAAGTGACCAATCGATGCCTGGAGACATACCTACGTTGCTTCATCACTGATCAACCGAAGGTGTGGATTAATTGGCTGCCGTGGGCAGAATTGTGGTTGAACACCACTTACCATGAATCTATAGGAACTACACCCTTTGAGGCAGTTTATGGGAGGCCTCCTCCAAGGATTATTCCAGTTGTAAGAGGAGAGGTGAAAGTAGAGGCAGTTCAGCGGGAATTAGTTGATAGAGATGAAGCTATTCGTCAGCTGAAGGGACACTTGGTGCGTTCCCAGGATCGTATGAAGGCACAAGCAAACAAACATCGAAAAGAGAGAATTTTTGAGATAGGGGACATGGTGTTTCTCAAACTGAAACCTCACAGGCAACACTCGGTTATTTCGCGCATTAGTCCTAAGCTTAGTGCAAGGTACTACGGACCTTTTGAAGTCATTGAAAGGATCGGAGAGGTAGCTTATCGGTTGCAGTTACCACCCAATTCAAAAATCCACCATGTGTTTCATGTTTCGCTACTCAAGAAGGCCATTGGGGAGTATAAATCAACAGAAGGACTGCCCACAGGGCTAGAAGAGGACCAATCAGAGGTATGGTTACCCCAGAAAGTGTTGGCTACTAGATGCATACTCAAGGGGGGAGAAAGGGTTGACCAATGGTTGATGCAGTGGCTAGGAAAAACAACAGAAGAAGCAACGTGGGAAGATGAAATGTCAATGAAGGTCCAATTTCCAACTTTTAGTCTTGAGGACAAGACTATCTTTCAAGAGGGCGGTATTGATACAGCCCAAATACCTGTTGGGCCACACAATATATTGGACAAAGAAACAAAAGAGCAAAAGAAGTGGGGACAAGTTTATAGCAGGAGAAAACAAAATAAAGGGGTTGAGGTGGACAGAATTAGTTAGAGAGAGAGAATGGGAGGATCCTAGGAAGATTTACCTTTTCGTTATTACCTTTATATTGTCAGGACAGTGTGTGTAGGGGGGTGGAAGGAAATATAGAGTGGAGAGTACCGTTTTGGTCTCTTAAGGAGCCTAGCTCTGGACAGTAGGTTATTCCTTCTGTTTTTGGCCTTTATTTCAATGAAACAGGATCTATGATCCTTTCTTATACTATCTTTTCCTCTTAATTCATTTCTTGTTTTGTGGTTTCCTAACATTATCCTTTGAAGGCCTCCCATATGTTACTCATGGAAATCATGTTCTTGAAGTTTTGTTGTTGTTCGCCACTATTGATGACAATCCAGTCCCTGCAGTTTGTTGTTGTTCGCCGCTGGAGGCCCTTCATCTATTCTTGTAGTTTGTTGTTGTTTGCTGCTGCAAGTTATCATCCATTTTTTATGGAAATCTCCCTCGTCCAATCCTATCCAAGTTGTAGTTTCATGGTGCTAGTTCGCCCTCGTCCATTGCTGTCCAATTTGGTTTATTGACGTTCTCTACAATTGAGTTTGACTATTCCAAGCTTGGTTCATACAATCTTGTATGATCCAGCTTGAGGGGGAGTATTGTAATTTGAGATAATATCTTTAGAATCTTTCTAATTAGAGGAAATAGATATATAATCTTTATTGTATTTTACTTTCGTAGTTTATTTATTTCCATTTTTAGGAGAATTAGATTATTAGAAATAGAAAGTATCAAAATGTATTTTTTATGATTGAGAATAATAAATCAGTCGTATTTTCCACAGATCTGCTAGGCTTTAATTAATGTATTATTCTCGTGGTATAAGGTTTACTGGCTTAATTGTAGGTAGTGGCAGTTCAGGTTGGCAAGCACCAGAACAACTTGTTCAAGGACGTCAAACACGGGCAGTAGATATATTCAGTTTAGGTTGCGTCTTCTTTTTCTGCATTACTCGGGGAAGACATCCATTTGGAGAACGTATTGAACGGGATATCAATATTTTGAAAAATCACATGGACCTTTTCTTAGTGGAGTTCATTCCTGAAGCCAAAGATCTTATTAGTCGTTTACTAAATCCTTACCCTGATCTAAGGTAAATCATTCTCATTCAGTGTGTTTTCTGGAGAATGGAAATATATTTTCATGTACATTCATAATTTTGCATTCTTTTGACTCATCTATTGATATGTCGTATGAAACAGTGAAGTCTCAAAGTCCAAAACTGATATAACTTTATGAATAATAACACAAGATGAAAAGTGTACCCTATTTTAGCAATATCTAATGATCAATCTAAGTATGTGTTCCCAAAGATAAACTCTCTTAAAAGCTTTAGCTTTTAGATAGAGGTCCATGAATGTTGTTATATCCCTAGCATTAGGTGTGGTTACAGGCTAGCAATTTCATATAAGACTTTGTTTCCAGGCCAAAGGCGACTGAAGTATTGTACCATCCTTTTTTCTGGAGTTCCGAGATGCGGCTTTCCTTTTTGCGTGACACCAGTGATAGGGTGGAAGTAGAAAATAGAGAGACTAGTTCTGATCTTTTGGTGACATTAGAAAGCATTGCCACAGATGCCTTGGGTGGAAAATGGGATGAAAGGATGGAACCAGCTTTCATTGCTAACATCGGTCATTATCGGCGGTATAATTTCAACAGTGTTCGAGACTTGTTACGAGTTATGAGAAACAAACTAAATCATTACAGAGAATTGCCTCAAGAAATCCAGGTTCTTTCTTCGTTCATCATTTATCAAATAAATTTGTTCTTTCGTTTTTATTTTGTTGGATAAACTTTGCAACATGGTCGGGTGAGAGATTTCACTAACTTACCCGGTGGTGCACATTTCTGGCCCAAAATGAATTGTTTTAAGGTTTTCGATCGAAAAGTTTGTGTCTCGATATTTTATATGATTTTCTCATGACTTATTTGTATCAAATCTCCCTGAGAATTCCCCTTGCAAGAACCCAAGTTGTTACTAAATTTATATTTTCAAGTCGATTTTACATTGCAATACCAAACAAACTCTTATTGATATAGAACAAAAATTGGTACGTCATGCCGCAAATATTTACCTGGAATGACATTTTTATATATTGAATTCTGAGGGATAGTTAGACTTGTTAGTGTAGTCGACCGAGACTTTTCCCTCATCCGAACAAAAATTTTCTTGATTTGTGCTGTAATTTGAGGTTCCTAGTGATCCAATTTTAATGTTTATAATCTTAATTCTTAAATAGCTAGCTTGTTTCGGACTTTATAAAATTTCTTGTGATGATTATGAGTTTGTTCGTAAGGAATGAAAACAAGATTAACAAAGATGGATCAAGGTGAATGAAAAAGACAATATTGAATTTGAATATTGATTCTGCACAAGCCTCGACTGTCTTTGATATAGGGTCAAATATATAGCCCAAGCAAAAAAATAGCTAATGCGTGGTTGTGTAAAGAAACTGCTTTAAGAAACCGTAAGACGTTTATTATAAGCTGTAAAAATGGCTAAACTACAACATGCATATATGGAGTCTATTATGAGAGTTCTCCACCTAGACTCTAACTAGGTGATCGAACATTTGTGAGCCTTTTCCCTTTTGGAGTGAGTTGCTATCCTTGTCTCATCAAAAAGTTACATCCTTGCTAATGATCAATTTTGAGGGTTTTGGATCTAACCTTCACAGTGAGTTTCCAATTTGTCCCCTTTGGCATGAGCAAAAGCCAAAGAACTAAACACCGTCAGGTTAGAGTAATCAAATGACTTTTCACTCCAAACCTTCACTGGTGTTTTGTAATCGAGAGCAGATAGGGGCTCCTATTGATCAAATACACTATTGTGTTTGCAACCTCTCCCTAATATGCATTGGACAAACTTGCTCCAAGAAGCATACATCTAACCCTTTCAAGGATAGTTTAGTTCATCCTTTCTACAAAACCATTCTATTAAGAGGTACCAACAAGCGTCTTGTGCCTCTTGATTCCTTAGGTCTTGCATAAATTATGGAATTCTTCTGAGACAAACTCCAAACCATTATCTATTCTTAGAACCTTTAGGTTGGATTCCTATTGATTTTTCAATCTGAGTATACCATTCCTTGAACTTTTGAAATGTCTCATATTTGTTCCTTATAATGTAAATTCATACCCTTCTTGAAAAATCATCAATGATACTTAGAAAATATGCTCCTCCACCATGGGTTTGTGTTCTTGTGGCCCCCACATATAAGCATGTGCATATTCAAAGGGTCAGGTTGAAGTATGCTTACCTGTTCCAAACTTCACCCTGTACGATTTCCCTAAAACACATTGATCACAAAAATCCATCCTTTGAAGTTTTTCACCCATTAGCAAGATTTGCTTTTCCAATTCTACCAAGCCTTTCTCCCTAATGTGACCCATCCTTAAGTGCCATAATCTGGTTTTGTCTTCCATTGTTTGACTCGCAACTGAGGCATGTGCAATGACTGTGGATCCTTCTAGGATGTATAATCCATTACTTCTTTTGCCCTTGGCTATGACAACATCTTGAGTGAACCTTCATTATTCCATTCTTAACCTTCGTGGAATATCTCATAAGATCAACTAAGTTTATGGAAATCAAATTTCTCTTCAGTTCAGGAACATACCTGTGGAAAATAAGACTGATTTATTATTCTCAATCATGAAAAATATATTCTGATACTCTCTATTTATAATAATCTAATTCTCCTAAAAAGGAAAATAGGGAAACTAAGAAAGTAAAATAAAAGGAAATAGGGAAACTAGGAAAGTAAAATAAAGGAAAATAAGAAAACTAGGAAAGTAAAATAAAATAAAAGATTATATATCTATTTCCTCTAATTAGGAAGATTCTAAAGATATTATCTCAAATTACAACACTCCCCACAAGCTGGATCATACAAGATTGTATGAACCAGGCTTGGAATAGTCAAACTCAATTGTAGAGAACGTCAATAAACCAAATTTGACAGCAATGGACGGGGATGAACTAGCACCATGAAACTTCAATTTGGACAACAATGGACGAAGGAGATTTCCATAAAAAATGGATGATGACTTGCAGCAGCAAACAACAACAAACTATAAGGACTAGATTGCCATCAATAGTGGCGAACAACAACAAAACTTCAAGAACATGATTTCCATGAGTAACATGGGAGGCCTTCAAAGGCTAACAGCCACAAACTTGTAGGGACTTAACCACCCTGAACAATAATGAACCTTTAGGGACTTAATTGCCCTAACAACAACAAACCTTTAGGGACTTAACGTCCCTAACAACAACGAACCTTCAAGGACTTCATTGTCCTAACCTTTAGGGACTTAACTGCCCTAACAACAACGAACCTTCAAGGACTTCACTGTTCTAACCTTTAGGGACTTAACTCCCCTAACAACGAGCCTTCAAGGACTTTACTGTCCTGAACAACAACAAACCTGTAGGAACTGAACTGCCCTGCAGCGGGTAACAGCAACAAACCTGTAGGGACTTAACCACTCACAACGGTTGAAATTTTTCTTCCCCTCACGATTGAACACACGTCAATGACGTGAAGGTGAAAGAACAAGTGAGAACCGATCCATATTTGGGGACAAATTTGAAACCCCTAACATCGAACGAGTCAAATCAGTGGGTGGTCTCATGGAACAACTCTCAGTGAGCTGTTACAACAAGGCATTGGCAGAAACCAAAAACACCAAGGATTTGGACTTACGATGGCATCAAAAGGCCAAAGACATGTTGGAGGTCCAAAGTTCTCTGCTGGACTACTCCTAAATGGTGATACTTAACACTGTATCACAAGAAGTACGGGCTAAACTCTAGCCCAAGAAGGAAGTTCTCTGCAGGGGCTGAAAATATTTCCCCTCACGGCAAACAATGGAAACAACGACTAGTGCACTTCATGAGGCACTCTTAATCTTGACCAAAGAAATTGCGGCAGCTCGTTGAGGCGGCAGCAACAAACTGCCAAAGTTACAACAACTGACTGCGCCGGCAGATGACTGTGTCGACACCGACTGTGGTAGCAGGGGAATGAAGCACTGTTGCTCGAGAAATAAAAACGAATGGAGAGGTAGAGAACCCTTTGTAATGGAGAGGAAAGAACTAACGTGATGGTGTCGAAAGGGGTCTCCCTGTCGAGAGCAGGTCATGAAGTATATCCCAACGATTCAGTACAGTGGCGAGATGATGGCGTTAAAGTGTCATATAAGAAGGAGCAGATTACAAAAATGAAGGTCCAACGACACGACCGGCAGCGGTGCGGTGTGATTCCGACACCGGGAGGCTGGCGCGTGAAGAACATGCACCCGAGACCAGCTAAAGAAAGGCGGCGCCTGCGGAGGCTTCTGGGAGGTGGATTACCAGGGTTGAGTCGCGCTCCTTGAGGCACACCCAACCCTTATCTTCGTCGGAGAAAATGACGACGCCGACGGCGGCGACTATCGGACTGATTTGGCGCTCGTGGCGGCACGGGAATGAGAAGTAGCCATCGGAACTAGCCCGGTTGGCCATTGCTCGAAGAAACGATCCAGATCCGCTGGTCACCGGTCGAAACTGCGACAGTGGCCGGCGGCGGACGGTGGTCGGAAAAAAAGGATTGGGCATCACTTAAAATACCCATTCTAAGATAAATTCTGGAAGTATAGTGTTAGGTTCCTGGGTTTGGAACCTAACAAGAACACACTCAAAAGATAGAAATAGTAATGGAAGAATGTGTTTTGCTATTATTCACCGTAAAAGAATCTCTTTACAAGGACTAGGTTTGGGAGCATAACCTCCCTCTAGAGAGCCTAACCTCCCCCCTCAGAATGATAACCCTGTTACAACTACAACAAAACAATTTCCCCCCTCACTACAATCGTTTATTAGCTATTTATACAACCCCTAACCCTGTTCCTCCTAACTACTACTGCGGCAGTTAAGACAGTTATGTATTTAATGTTTTATTCCTCCTCTAGTAAATTCTCCATCCCTAACATTACACTTCACTGCCGAACAACCTTGTCCTCAAGGTTGGAAACGGGAAACTTGTCCACTCAGTCTCTTCTACGGATACCGTTCGGTTGTCCCCTGTTACCGTTTGGCTTGATTTGGAGGCTTGGGTGATGGCCAATCCAACTCTTCATCGTCTTCTTCATCCTCTGCTAAGAGTATCACCCTCAAACTCTTTTCTGGACATTGGTGACCAGGGTCGAATAGTCCCCCGCAACGAAAGCATTGCCCCTCTACTCTTCGCTTAAGGAACTCAGGATAGGGTAGCTTCCTCACCGTTCGGCTTCGATTGTCGCTCCCTCCAGTATTGTTCGGTGTACCCATACCGTTGGGTCTAGTGTTCACGCTCAGTCCTCCCATAGTGTTCGGTGCTTCTCTTCTCATCGATGCTACGCTTTCCACCCTGCTCAGTCGACTAGGATTTGGGCGACTGTTGTCGTTTCTTGTTACTATTCCGACCGTTCGTCCCCAAGATTGCGAAATTTGGGTATCATTCCAACTTTCCACTCTCGCTCTGATCGCCATGTCGGCCACATCTCTTTCAATTCTCATCGCGACCATTAGCTCTTGAGGATCAAGAATTTGAACTTGCCCCTTGATCTCCTCACGCAGTCCGACGAGGAAATATCCCAAAACCTGCTCCTCCGATACTCCACGGGTTTGTCCCACCAACACCTCAAATTCGTGAATGTAATCTTCCACGGTTCCCTCCTGCCGCAACGTCGCCAGTCGTTCGAAAACGGTTCCCAAGAACGATTATTGGCCTTTTCTTTCCAAAACTTGAACCAGTAACTCGCGCTGCCCTCCATGCTGATGTACGCGAGTTCCACCTTATCCTCCTCCGCCACTTTCTAGATATCGAAAAATCGTTCAGCTCGATTGATCCAACTGTGAGGGTCCAGTCCTTCGAACGTGGGTAAGTCCACCTTCTTCCTCCAATTATTTTGCACCTCCTGATGATCGCCGCCCCTTCTTCCTCCAATTTCCTCATTGCGCCTCCGTTGGTTTTCAGACAAGCTCTAATACCATGTGGAAAATAAGACTGATTTATCATTCTCAATCATAAAAATTACATTCTGATACTCTCTATTTGTAATAATCTAATTCTCCTAAAGAGAGAAATAGGGAAACTAGGAAAGTAAAATAAAGGGAAATAGGGAAACTAGGAAAGTAAAATAAAGGGAAATAGGGAAACTAGGAAAGTAAAATAAAATAAAAGATTATATATCTATTTCCTCTAATTAGGAAGATTCTAAAGAGATTATCTCAAATTACAACAATACCTCACACCTTGAAACACCATTTCATGGTTGTCAAACATTCTAAGCCTTATTGATCCCATACCCTGCACTTTGTAGGCCTTGTTATTGCCAAGAAGTACAGTTCCATCTCTTTTTATTCAAGATTCTCAAAGTAATCCTTCATTGGACACATGGTATGTGCAACCTAAGTCCATGCCCCAATTTTTCTGAGAATCTTTAGATGAAGTCACCAGAACACCAGCTGATTCATATCCCTTGGAGGCCTCATCAACATCAGTTGTTTCTTTCATCAGAGTGCTTTACCTTTCTCTAGCCAATGTTTGTTGATATGACCAACCTTTTGGCACTTGAAACATCGAACTTGAAACATCCAAGAGATACCAGATTCTTATTAGTTTCATTTCTTCATGAATGATTGTAACTTTTCATGAATGGTTGTAACTCTTCATGAATAATTGTAACTTTTCATTGGTTATAACTCTTCATGAATAAATGTAACTCTTCATGAATCCGAAAACGGTCTCTACTACTCTTAAATTCCAACAATCCTCCACCATTTGAGAGTATTGTATAATTACTTAACACAAACATCAATTTAATAATTGCAATCTTACACATAAATGAAAGTGTACATAGACTTGAACTTTCACTTAGTAGAATACACATTTCAGGAATTCGTATTTTACTGGTGTCCAAACGATTGAACCAACATAATACATAATGAAGTCTTGAAGATACTCTACATATAAGATAAATTACATATTCTTGTTATACTTGACACAACAGGGCCATGCGTCCATATCTATTCATAAGTGCAACAAAGTCATGCCCCCTTGACTTCCTGAAGCGGCCAAACTTCGCACTTACATAGGTTGATTTCTTAGGTAAACATGTTCCTGTGACAAATCATAAATTCAATAAATCAATTAAGAATTAGTCAACCTTCTAAGCATCACAGATCTAAAGCACTCTTGAAATAATTATTTGTGCTTTCAATCATCAAATAAGAGATTTAATCTTATTGAACTTAAGACTCAATGTCATATTAAGCGTTAAGTTAAGATTCCCTTACTTGTGATTAATCGTGGGTTCCATTCCTATTCCAATTGTCATTCTGGAAATGGAATCTTTAGCCAATGCCTTAGTAAATCCATCGGCCAAATTAAACTTTGTTCGTACGAAATCTACTGTAATAATTCCATCTTTGATGAGTCCTTGGACATAACTATGTCTCACACCAATATGTCTTGATTTGCCATTGTATACTTGACTATAAGCCTTTGCCAATGTTGCAGCATTGTCACAATGTATTGTTATTGGTGATATTGGTTTTGGTAACAATGGTATTTCAAACATGAGATTCCTCAACCATTCGACTTCCTTTCCTGTCGAGGCTAGAGCTATAAACTCTGAAGTCATAGTGGAATCTGTAATGCAAGTTTGTTTCTTGGACGACCAAGAAATTGCACCTCCCCCATGGAGGAAAATCCAACCACTAGTTGAAGAGTGATTTTCTGCATTTGTAATCCAACTTGCATCAGAATATCCTTCCAAAACTGAAGGATAACTACTATATGTTAATCCATAATTAATATTTTTCTTTAAATACTTAAGTACTTGACGTACTGTTTGCCAATGTGATAGACTAGGGTTACTAGTATATTTACGCAATTTGCGTACCGCAAAAGCAATATTTGGCGTTGTACTTGTCATTTCATACATTAAACATCCTATTACCCTCGCATATTCCAGTTGTGAAACTGCTTTACCACCATTAGGTAATATCTTTAAAGGTTGAATACCTATTTTGGTCCCTAGTTTTGTAGGATTTGTTCAAAGTTGTCCTCCTTTTTTTCAGAAGTTCACTAACATCTTATCTTTTGCAAAAGCGGTTCACGTTAGTCCTTTTTGTTTATGGCGTTAAAAAGGTTAACGGCAGAGTTGCCCAGCGGGCAAAAAGTTGATGACTTGTTCACTTATTATTGACGTGGCACTGACACGTAATTTGAGGTGTACATTTTGAGAATAAAAATAAATGACGTGGAAATATTCAATGTTTTGTGTCGGTGCAGCTCGATACGGTGAACCCCTAAACGGTGAAGTTCGCCTCCGCGCTCAACCTTGAATCCATGGTCAATGTCGAAGGCGTTGTTTTGATTCCCGCCGCTCCCATCAAAGGCGTTATGGAGCAGGTTTGTGTAGTTATTAGGGTTTGTAAAGTTTGTAAGTTAGGTTGGTTCCTCTCCTATTCAATGCTCTCTGTAGTGGCAGGTGTGCAAACCATGTGAAGAACATAGTAAAAGAAGAAGAAGAAGAAAGAAACGACACTATTCAATTTCCTCTTTCTTCAACCTCAATCACACAATCTGCACAAAAAACCCTAGAATCCCAAATCAGGAAACTCCTAATATGCAAAATCCCAAATTGCAGCATCACTCCACCATGTGAGGAATGTGAATATCCTTTGCCCCATGTCTTCGAACAAACCACGCTGTTGAACTAACCACGATGTTGAACAAACCATGAACTCAATCTCAACACAAATTGAAAGCAGATTGTTGAACCCCAAATCGCTCCAATTCACCAATTGGTTTTATTCTAAAGGTACTTTCACGTCTTTAATCCCTAAATTTCATGCCCTAATTTTAACGCTCTATTTTACATTTTCCACATGATTTTAATCCTAAACGTAATTAACACCTCAAATTACGTGTCAGTGCCACGTCAATAATAAGTGAACAAGTCATCAACTTTTTGTCAACTGGGCAACTCTGCCGTTAACCTTTTTAACGCCGTAAGCAAAAAGGACTAACGTGAACCGCTTTTGCAAAAGATAGGATGTTAGTGAACTTCTGAAAAAAAGGAGGACAACTTTGAACAAACCCTACAAAACTAGGGACCAAAATAAGTATTAAATCTATCTTTAAACTAGGGTCCATAGGGGTTGAAACAAGAGAGCATTCATAATTATTGAATTTCTTGAGTACTTTCTCAATGTAATGAAATTGAGACAAAATTAACTTGATCTAAATTTGTTCCAAAATTAGCATATCATCAACATATAAGAAGATTATGACACCATTACCGCTGTCATCAAATTTACTATACACACACGTGTGTAAGTTATTAAAATTATTGGTCTAGCATCAATCATTTTGAAATTATTAAAATTACTAACCAGGAATTTCTAGCTTGATGCATCTTTAAAAATGTATTTGCTTTCAAGTTGATTTCAAAGTTCTTTTGCAGAACCTATATATTGATATATGTCAAATAAAGGATAAGACATACCGTTCAGAATGTGAGCACGACATGTATAATCATCATTCTCCCATTTGTTCCTTTTTTCGTTGTTCCTCCAATGTCTCGGTTTTGCTTTCTTTGGGTTGGGGAGAACTTAGAACATATGCCACGTTTAGAGCTGAGAGAAGGAAATGCATCTTCTTTTGCCATCGTCGGAACCAACGCCTTCAAACTTGTTTAATTTGTGAAAGTTTGCAGACATCTCATGAATTGTTGTCATCTTAGAGAATATATTGCTTTTAGACGGTTGGAACAATTTTCCAAGAACTTAGGGAAACAAGATAACCAATAATGTAGACTTGATATAATCTTCTAGGCGTGAATACACACTTTCCTTAAAGTAATATTTCGTTCCTTATAAGATTGAAGGGGATCACGAAGTCGGCTTTTGAGATACAAAGAAGAAATACAAAGATAATACTCACTCTTAGTATTAACGTCAAATAAGAATAAAATTCTCATGAATTGATTTGTGTGTTAAGTGAATGACATAATGTAGAGAAAAAGTCTCTTTTTATATGTTTATCAATATAGCACAAGATCTCTTTATATAGATGTTGATTAGGTATCTTTCAAATCCAAAATATATCAGATTTTGATTAGTTACATTTCTTCATAAATGATTGTAACTTTTCATGAATAGTTGTAACTCTTCATGAATAATTGTAACTCTTCATTAGTTATAACTCTTCGTAAATAAATGTAACTCTTCATGAACCCGAAAACGGTCTCTAATACTCTTAAAATCCAACATTATCTACATCTTCTAGCTTTACACCAATATTCTCAAGGTCATCAATAGTGTTGTTGAATTCTGCACAAGTTGTTCTTCAATCGTTCTTGATTTTTCCATCTTGAACAAATAAAGTTATTGAATGAGACACAACCTATGAACCAAAGATCTCATCATGTTATAGCACTGTTCACTGAAATTGTATGAGCTCCTATTTGATTTATAATGTGCTGATAATATTCTAATACATAAAATTTCAACTTGCATCTTTGTTAATATATGACGTGTATATAATCTTCTAAGCATAAGTTTCAAGGATACCAAATAATTAAAGGATAAAAAGACTATAAGTTGGATATATTTACTCTTTAGGAAATGATATGGCTTCTGATTTCTTATTGATTTTTCAGGAACTTGTAGGACCTGTTCCCGAAGGATTCTACGAATACTTTGCAAATAGATATCCAAGACTCTTGATTGAGGTGTATAAAGTTATACTTCATTTTTGCAAGGAGGAAGAATGTTTCCAAAGATATTTTCGATGTGTTGATTAGGGCTTTGGCATGGGTTCAGCATGAAGCTGTTTATGTTGATATTTTATAAATGTAATAATGTATATATACGTGTATTAGTCCAACCTAAAGTTACTTGTCTCTTAAGTTAAAAGAGTACAAGCTAATCAAAATTATCTTTAATCTCTAAGATGGCATAATAAAGATTGTAATGAATTAAGTGGACAAGTAGGGTCAGAATGTTGTGTTTACTCACCCAGGATTGAAACGTACGGTCTATATATCCGTTCTAATTGAGGATTATGCATCAAATTTCTTCCTACACGTATCAAACCGGATTTTGCTTTCTGAAACAAACTAAACTAATTCAAAAAGATTTCCGAAGACACTCATGTCACCCTTGTTACAGATAAAAATTTCTGTAACAAAAATTCGGGAAGTCTGTGATGGGGGTGCAAGAGGAAACACACTCATCTTTATATAGGGAAGAAAGATGTCAACTGTCATTTTATTTCTGTTTCTGCCCTTGGAAGTTTTATTTGAAGCATTTGGGAAGGTGCAGTGGCGTGGTCTGGATAATGGATTCCATAAAGGGTATCTGGTTGATTAGAAATTCGATTCGGGAAAATGGATTATGAAAGGGAAAACACGTTTTTTATAAAAGAGATTCTGGAAGAGCTAAGTCAATCATAAAAAAAATTTGAAATTTCTTTTGGAAACGTTTTTCTTTTCTGGAAAAAAAAATTCTAGAATATGTTTTCTATTTCAGACTACATTTTTCGGATGTAAATTTCAAATAAGGACAAAAGTGAAAATAAAATAAATTGATAGGATGTAAGAAGAAAACATAGGGTGTAGGAAGCAACATACCAAGGTTTTGTGTATTCATATGACATGCAACATTCTTATAGACAAAGGTTATCTAAGACCAGCTAATATGCTAATGAATGAAAGTCAACAATTGGTCTATTGTACTATAAATAAAAATGAAATGATATCATTAATTATTATGTATCCTACACAACTATCAGTACAAACAATAATTGCAAAGCCAACTTGTCCCCACGCTTAGATTACAGTCCCACACAAAATGATATATCTTACACTTATATGTACTAAAGAAGAAAACCACAAAAATGTAGGAAGCCAGCAGTTGCAACGGGGGATGAAGAGTGATGCACGAGGCGTTAGTACAAGAAGCTACAAAATTATGAGGAGCAAACAAGTATGCAACAGTTAGATTTCAGTAGCTGAATCAATTCTGTTTGATGATGCCTGAGAAAATCCTTTGTAGGAGGTGATGGATGATCCTACTTCTCTTGTGCTCCTGTAGGACATGCCCTCTATTTTCTTTCTCTTCACACGGCTCTTAACAATCTCTTCCTTTTCATCTACAAAGGAAAGGAATGTGCGCAGACGTGAAGATCCTGAGCCATTGCCAGAAGACTCAAGTTCCTCTGGACCGTGCTTAGAGTACTGTCTCATGGTCTGAATAAGATATATGAGAAGAGCAATCACACATGCCAACCCACACACCAGATAGAGGCCCCAGAAGCTTCTCAGCTTGAGTCTGTCCACTTCAAGCTTTGCACCTTGTGATAAGCAGGCACTGCTCAAAAGCCATTTGTCATGGATCCTTTGTAAGTCTCCGTTCTCTGCCAACTCCAATATGGCAGTTGAAAGATCAACTGCTAAGGGTGAGTCCCGAGGAAAGGCCTAAGAAAAATGAAGGGCAACAAAAGATTAATCATTGGTGTAGATTACAGTGCTAACAAAACATGAAATTGGAAAAGGTAACTTCCTGCCAACTTTTTCTGCCGAAACTAGAACAATTTAGCTAATTTAAGGAGTTCATAGGTAAGAGACTATGCTCGAGCTAATCAAGTAAAGGTTCCATGACCTCACCTGAATGGTCACAGTTCTTTGTTGCAAGGTTACAGGTTTCAAAGAACAAGGACTTAAACATGTGTAGTTATATTCTTGAGTTGACTTAGGAAAGTTGCTGAATAACAACAAACATGGGAGGAAATTTCAGGTGAAAACATTGAACAGTAGCTACATCTATTAGGATATATCTAAACTAAGATATGCATATATTACAATGTAGGATATTTATTTTAGACTCTGGCACAGCAGCCTTTCTGTTAAACCACAAAAAATGAGGATTCAGGAGCAAGCTTGTACATCATGATTTGGCAGTGAAGTATTTATTATCTGTGTTCAGTACAGATAAATCATTCAATCCCTTTTTCCCCAGTGCTTCATGGTTGACTGAGTTAATGGACAATGTTTAAAGCAGAACAAAGTTTCAACCAGAATAATCAAGAGAAAAATACATTTACGCTTCCTTTAGGTAAAGATGAACAGAAAGTAAAGAGAACAGTGTGGCACATTCCAAAGTTCACTGTGAAGGCAAAAAAAATAAAGAAAATTAGGTTGGTAAGGAGATACTTACAAATCCCCAACCATTTCGGGTGAACTCTTGACCTACAATGCTAAAGTCGCAACGGCTTGAAAGGAAAAGTTCTATGTAAGCACGCTCATCAACATATGCAGCAACACCACCCTTCTGGGGACCATTTTTTAGTGCTGTTGCCGTTTCTTCCGGTGTTTTTAGAGGAACCAGTCTGGATTCATCAATACCAATTTCTTCAATCAAATAAGTTCGAGTAAATGAACCCTGCAAGTAGCCAATAGGCTCTTTGCTATTTATTAAACTGTCAATGCCTTTAACAGGTGAAGAAAGTTGTTGCACTGTGAGGATTGATGTCAGGCTAGCTGTGTAACTTGAGTTAATAATTAGAACTACAAATAACCATATAAGCAGCACAAAGCGACCAAGACTGCTCACTGTATTTTCCCCTACATAGTACAGAAAAGAGTATTTCATAAACCCAATGTAGTCACCACTTATAGTCGGGATTGGCACCCATATATATCACAGAAGACAAAAAATTGGCACTTACTGTGAGCGAAGAACATGGTCGAAAAACTAAACCTGTCAAATAAACACATGGATAGAAGTTACAAACATATCCAAAGCTTTAAGTTGATCCAGAGTGAAAAAGTAACATTGATATATTATTCATCAGCAACATACACAACAGATTCAATATAGTGAGCTTGAGAAGGGAGAGAGAAAGACCAGATTCCCATACCACAAAATTGTGACCATTTGTTGTTTGGGAGTTCCCCTAAAATCATCATTCAGTCTATGCTCTAAAATCCAAACAACAGCTCCCACTAATAGAAAAAAGATAGCTGTGACAGCCCACATCATTGGCGTAAATGGTTTAAAAAATGCCCAAGCATTGGAATCCGTCTTCTTAACTGATGCTACTACCACCAGACCAGACTCAATATATGGCTGAGTAAAATCCACCATCTTTGTTCTTTCTGTTGTAATTGTAATGTCACCTACTGCAGCATCAAAAACCTGTATGCAAAGAAAAACTGGTCTCAGAAGTACCCATAAAACTTCCAAACTCCTAAAGTTATTGTAATGATACTCACGTCCGCTGTGATAAGACGGACAAGTTCAGTGTTACTAGGATTGCTGTCACCATCCCCATATGGAACAAATTTATAGGGGACAGCATAGGGCAACAAGTTCACTGCAGAAAGAAATACATCAATGCAGAATCCCTTGAACATGTCAGTGCCCTGTACTAGAGAGACAAAATCCCGGTAACTAACCCTCTTTGGCACTCCAATTTTTAACATCCTTCCATTGTTTGGAAAAACCCAACCACGGGGCTTTTGGGTTGTTTCTCCTGGCCAAAACACAGGGAGTAAATTTTGGCTTGCACTGGATCGATTAGGTGGCTTTGAATAAAGTGTTTCTGGAGGAACAATGGATAATCCAGTGTAATTAGACCAATAACCAATCCTCCGTGTTCCTGTTCCAATCACATTGATGATTTCATAAGCTGGATTAACAAGGTTTCCATCAGAATCATACTTGAATAGGCCTGATACTCCAGTCATATTAACCTCATAAATATGTTTACGCAGCAGATTTCCTTCGTTAAAGATCTTCACAGCATCAAGATGCATGTTGTCTCCACGTATTTGAGATAACTTTGGATCATGTGAAAATGTAATTTGATTCCCTCGTTTGAAAAATGCATCAAGTGCATGAGCAAGAGCAAAAACAGTATCATATGCAAAGATACCATAAGTACTCAAACCAAGGGTACCATTACCATTCTTTCCAGAAGTAGTCATGTTTGTCCACCTAGAAATAAACCATCTTTTGAGCTTTGAATCTGGTACATACATACGTAGTGCAATGACCCCTTGCATGTCATTTGTTGCATCTGGAGATAGGGGACTATGTATATCCAGCCAAGTAGACAGAAAAGTAGTTGTTATCCAGACATAACCATTTTCCATCATCCCCAGAGACTTTGCCACACTTAAGACTTTTGGACCCCAAGCAGTACTTGTGTGAAGAACTATAACCCGGGATTCTGCCAGGGCCACCTGAACAAGTACATCAGTAATCTCCTCTCTAGTTGCCTCAGGAGTCATAGGTGCTTTAAATGAAATCTTGCAACGCCTCTCGGCAAGCTTATCCCCTAATGCACCCATTCCATTCCTCCCATGGTCATCGTCACCATAAACTGCAATTACCTCTCTCCATTGAAAGTAGTTAACAAGGTCTGCTATTGCAGTCATCTCATAGACGTCACTAAAAGCAGTTCTAATAAAGAATGGGAATTGAAGAGAAGAAAGGGTAGGGTCAGTGGCTGTAAATGATAGCAGAGGAACTTGGAGCTCATTTGCTATATGAGATATGACATGAGCCGTTGTAGAGGTCTGGGGACCAATTATAGCCACAGTTTGTGTCGCCATGAGCTGTAAGGCTGTATCACACACAGTTTATGTCAAACGACAATTATAATCTGCCAAACTTTGAACTAACTTGTCTAACAGAAAAAGGATGTTTTTAAGTTTTTACACACAGGAAAAATGGGGATATTCCGACATACCCTCAGCAATGCTCAAAAATCCTCTGTATTTGGTATCTTCTTGCATTGAGAGCTTCAACTTAGTTTGAGGAAGAATAGATGGGTCAGAATTTACATCTTCAACCGCCGCTTCTACAGCAGTTTTCACCATTTTACCAACACTGGTATTGAAAGAATAGAGAACTCCAATGTTTACCAAAGCAGGTATTGTGGAATTATCTGATAGAGCTCCAGCTGAAAATAACCCTTCAAAGAGAACCATCAACACCATAATCTCAACTCTAGTCATGGTTGCGATTGCCTTTTGCGAAGCCAGTATCAATCACACTGCTCAACAAACAAGTAAAGCACCATCTTCAGAGAATTAAAAAAGGGGAGATACTTATAAAGTGAAAAGCTAAGCATTCGTGCCCAAAACTGTGGCTTTCAAAACATTAAGAATGAACCGCACTTCTCAATCAAGAACTTATTTGGCACGCAAAGTTGGTCCCAGGCCAAGTAACCCAAAAACAAAAACACAAGCACAGAGTTGCAACGCACATCTCAAAAGCAACCATGAAAGGGAAAGAATACAACAATAAAGTTCCACCCATTAAAGCAAAAAGGTAGCTTATTGCAAGGATAAGTAAAAGCATGTGAATAGCAGAACTTTAATCAAAGGGACCAGTTTACCTGAGTTTGATTCCCAAGATGGTAGCTGGTATCTATCTATATTTAGCAGCAAACGAGTCCAGAAAACCTGACGTTTGATTCAATTTGGGAATAAAAATATAAACTTTACATGTATCCAAAAACAAAAGAAATAAACTTTAAGGTGAAACCATGGATGATAGATCTTAGAAAATTGTGCTGTGGGAGAGAGTGAAAATAATGTTCATAAAGTTGAACGGTATTTCACCTGAGGATGTTATTCCTGTGATATTACTTTTTCCTTTACTTAACTTTCTAGCATATAGCCAAAAAGAACACTCGGGACAAAATATCTTAAGGAAAGTTCTCTCATAGGACAACCTCCTCATTCCATTCAAATACCACTCTTGTTCCTGTTCCTGGTCCCGTTCCTGCTACTACTCCCACCTCAAACCACCGTCACTATGAAACGGGAAAGACAGAGAAAGGTAAGACTTCTGCTGAGAATGGTGTCAATTACTCTCCATCTAACTAATGACAGTTTTAGTGAAAAAAATTATGGTCGGATATCGCGTTTTACATGTGTTTTTATATCCACGTGTGTGTTTTTCATGAGATATCTTCAGTTGTACGATAATTCTTATAATTTCTTAATAATTTGTTAAAAAATAGTTAGTAATTGTTACGATAATGAAATTTAATGTTGCTGTATGTGAAAGGTAAATGGAATATTGGTATCACCATGGCATATGATTAATGGTAATGACTCGTGGGCCCCAGTAGTGGGTGTACTGTACAGAGTCTCACTGCTTTCAGAAACGGGACAGTGACTTTCCTACGGGACATCACTTCAATCCAACGTCAATTCTTCCAACAAAAATCAACATCATGTGTGAAAAATTTCTTAAAGACAAATACTCTTACAAATTTATTACAAAGACGTTTCTTTAACATAATAAAATTCTCACGTTTTATTGACCTTTTTTTGTGATAATTTTTAAAATTATTTTATTTGTATGTTATTATAAATATATAGATATTATATATATATATATATATATATATATATATATATATATATATATATATATAAAAGGGGTTTGCTAACGTGTGTATTTTCAGTTGGTACATTTTAGTAATATGTATCAGGTTTTATTAGACAAAAATATTCTTATATATAATGAATTCTAAGTTTTAAGGTTAAGGGTATTTTAATAATTTTTATTCTCAAAACTAAAAAAAAAAAATCCCCCAAACCCTTACACACCTCTTTCATTCCTCTCAACCCTTTTTTCTTTCATCTTTCTCACTCCAATCTTTTCTCTGTCATCCTACTGTAACCCCAATTGAAAAAATCTGAAACACTTGGCGTTAAACAATCTTACAAAAAAATGATTTTATAATGAGTTTTCATCTTAAAATTTTTGTCTTATCCAATTTTCACAAGCATATAGGAATTGGTAATTGACCTGGAAAAAATCAGAAATATTCGCTGTTAAACAATTTCTTACAAAAAATGATTTTATAATGAGTTTTTATTTTATAATTTTTGTCTTATCTAATTTTATCTAATTTTCACAAGCATAATAACATCAAAGGAATTGGTAATTGGCCTGGAAAAAATTAGAAACACTCGTTGTTAAACAATTTCTTACAAAAAATGACTTTATAATGAGTTTTCGTTTTATAATTTTTGTTGTATATAATTTTATCTAATTTTTACAAGCATAATGACATCGGAAAATTGATAATTGGCCTGGAGGGTTTTTTTAGAGATGTGCAGATGATGAAATTAGAGAGGTTAGTGAAGATGGTGAAATTGAAGAGATCTTGAATGAACCTTTGTCTGAAGATGAATATGTCAATGACTCAACTCTTTACAAAGGCAAATTGTTTAAAGGCAAGTGTTTTTGATTTTTTCAATTGGGGCTACAGTAGGAATGATAGAGAAAAAGTTGGAGTGAGAGAGATGAAAGAGAAAGGATTGAGTGGAATGAGAGAGGTGAGTAAGGGTTTCGGGGGTTTCTTTTTTTTTTTAAGTTTTGAGAATGAAAATTATTAAAATACCCTTAACCTTAAAACTTAGAATCCATATATATATATAAAGGTATTTTTGTCTACTAAAATCCGGTACACATTGCTAAAATGTACCAACTGAAAAACAAGCATACGCGCGTTAGCAAACCCCTATATATAATTTATATATTTATATATAAAGTAGGTGTTTTAATTATTGTTAAGAACTGAACTTTAAGTTTAATTCAAACTTAAAAATTGATTTGTAAAGTAAGGTTTGCGCTCACTTATATATTATAAATTGGTTTTATCTTTAGTTGATGTAAGACTTTCAACACATCCCCTTCACGTCGAGGTATATACATTCATCCTACAAAATTGGTTTGTAAGGTGAGGTTTGCGTCCACTTATATACTTTAAATTGGTTTTATCTCTAGTTGATGTGGGAGTTCCAACAAAGGGAATCCGAGCATACATTTGGACAAAGGGAAAAGTATACATGACAAAAGAATCCTCTTTATTGCTCCCTTTCTTGTGATAAACTCGTTCGTTCCCTTTACAAACCGTTAGTCTAATCAGTGCAACATCCTCTTCATTCCACACAATACATATCCGTTCGGGCCAATTCTATAAGTTCATTCTCGTGCAAAAGTAGGTGACGAACTCACCTACTTCATGGGACGCCTAGGTTACCAGAATGGCACATGGCACTCCTTCCTTTCATTCGAGCATCAACTTTCACCCCTCCATAGTACAAACCGAGCGCGAGCCCATGCACGACCTTATCACTATCTATATTGCTCGAGCCGTCAGTTGAGCCACTATCCCGCTTAGTTGTCTCTAAGACTGAGGAAGACACAGAGCTTGGAGATGAGAATCGCGAGTCAGCAACATCGAACCCCCTACCGCCCATTCGCTATGACTCCTCAGACAAAGACAATTGAAAAATAGGCATTTTATTACCTGAAGCAATAATCGCACAATATGCAAAGCAAATAAGGAAAAATGGTGAAAATGACGAGGAAAGCCCACCCCTATTTATAGGAAAATAGGTTGTAACTATCAAAGGTCATTCACCGTTAGATTTGACTGCATCTGACAGTCCAGATTACCCGTCTCTACGACTTCTCTAAGGCACGAAACATGAAGCGATGCATGTCTCTTCTTGCCAACGACCATCCCTAGCCACATTTCATGAACAATTAAGTGGGGGCAATCCCCCCAAGCCAAACATGAACCTCCAATGCAGACGGTCAACCTCACCAAACGAATCCAATGTCAAACCCCAATGTCAGCTACTTCTAGCTCTAGTTTAGGGAGCTTGTGTATCGTATGATTGTGTGATCAACTATAGATTCGGTGGCCTAGGACAAATGTTATACAATACTCGTTTGGCCAAATCCCTAGGACGACCGAACAGTCACAAACTCTAAGAAACCTTAAGTATCATCTATAATCAAATTTATTGATAAGATGTACTTACCAGGTATTGGGTCATGATTATGATTGTGCTAATCACAAGCTTATATCTAAACCTATAAATATGAGCTTGATGTAAGAAGATATGTGATCACATTTGTTGTGAATTTAAAATTTTACTGTGATAACTAATCTACTATATTATTGACTTGTCTGAAAGTGTCTTTGACATGTATCCAGCGCATAGTTTGAAGTTGAAATATCAAATACTTAAGAGAACTTCATTGTGGAAATTGAAGACGACATCAAGAAACTTGAAAAAAAAAATATAAAAAAATGTTTTGATTATGACCCTTCATTCCACATCTGAAACAATAACATTGTTTTAAAATTTTCAAGAGAATATTAATATACACATGTATATGATTAAAAGATAAATGAATTCAGATAAATTACAACGGTATTTGAGAAATATAATAAATATTCAAAACTACATAAATAGTATACTATACTTTTTCTAGTGATATAGTTTCCTCACTTAGTTCGACAAGTATTTGAGGTGATAAACTCCTTTACATATTTGTCAATAAAAATGGAAACGTGATCAAACAAAGTCAAGACAATGATGTGTAGTAAATTTGGCTGACAGAATCACGAACAAAATTTCCTGAGGCGTGTGGAGTCACTGTCCTTAAGGACTTATCCGCGGTGTATTACGCAAGTCCCCCAGGATACAACAGGAACTTCCCAGAATATATCTGAGGATCTCAGAACTAGCAAGAAACTCTATACGAGTGTATACCCAGGATATGAGATTTAGAAAACAAGATAGGAAAATCAAGAAAGAGAAAATTGGAGACTGGAGAATATGTTTTTGTGCTGTGTGTATTTAGAATGGAAGAGGAGTGTTATATTTATAAAGCATGGAAAAAGCACCGTTGCAAAATTATGAACGTTGCATCAGAACGTTGGCCAAAATATTAACATTGCCAGATGAACGTTGCTGCAACGTTCTCATCTTTTGCAATAATAAAATATTATAACAATCCCTCACTTATTGCAAAAGAAGTTAAAAGAAAATGTCTTTGACCCAAACAGTTCTGTCTCAAAAGAGAGTTAAAAGAAAATGTCTTTGACCCAAACAATTCTGTCTCAAAAGTGATTTCTCTTTTTGCAGGTAATCCTTTTTCAAAAGAAAGATATGTCATCTTTGTGTGAACTTGGAAAATGATTGTATATAAAGCAATAGCGCAAATCTTTGTTCTGATGGATAATAAGAGTATTTATATCCTGGGTCTTATAAGATGTAATGCATCAGAGCTGGTATAGCAAGCTATATGAACCAGTCTTAGATCGAGAAACTTAACACACAATGTAATTGGTATAGCAAGCTATATGAACCAAAGACACTTGACGTGTGTTAGAGGTTTATCAATCATAATACACCCCCACAATTCTTGCTGTTACCGCTGTGTTGCGCTAATTAGGCCATGCGCGTGCCCGGTATTCATGAGTGCTCTAGAGATCATGCCAAGATCTCATACAAGCGGCCCCACTTGACACTCATATAGGTGATTTCATCAAGTGTATGCTGCAAATCATACACCACCCGTAAGGGATATGAAGATCATTAAAAACTTTGATAAATTACAAAGTTTAACCTCTCAATAATGCAATCTCTAGCACTTTCACACACACCATAGGAAGGGACATAATTGATTAGAATCAATTTAGTGCTATCAGAACTAACAAGTGACTTGTTTTTACCCATATGAACCTTATTCATGGGATCTCCAATCACAAAGGTTGGGTTACCATCACTTGTTTGTTTATCAGTGGCTTAAGTCCCATTCCCCTCGATGTTTCTAAGATCATATTTCTTCCCAAGGGTTTTGTCAGAGGATCTGCTAGATTCCTTTCTGACTTCACATAGTCAATGGAAATTGTTCCACTCTTTAGCAGCTGCTTCACCAAATTGTGTCTCAATTGGATATGTCTATTCTTTCCATTGTAATTCTTATTTTTAGTTATAGCTATTGCCGATTGGCAATCACAGTGTATTGACACTGATGGGGTTGGTTTCATTCCTAATGGAATGTTCGCTAAGAAGTTTTTCAACCACTCAGCCTCACTATCAGCCATCTCAAGAGCGACAAACTCAGATCCATTGTTGATCTTGCAATAATAGTTTGTCTGGCTGATCTCCATGTAATCGCACCACCCCCAAGTGTGAATACATAACCACTAGTGTATTTTGTCTCATCTGAATCAGAGATCCAATTAGCATCACTATACCCTTCTAGTACAGCGGGAAATCCACTATATTCAATGGCATAATCCATTGAACCTCTTAAGTATCTCATAAGCCTAGAAAGTGCATCCCAATGTTCTTGATTTGGACATTGAGTGTACCTACTCTGTCTACCTACTGCATAAGCAATATCAGGCCTAGAAAAGCTCATCAAGTGTAGTAAGCTCCCAATTATCTGGGCATACTGAGGCTGAGATAATGATTCTCCTCTAATTTTCATTAATTTAGAGCTAGCATCATAAGGGGTACTCACGGGTTTGAAATCATAATACCCAAACTTCTTAAGAAGTTTCTCAATGTATTGTTCTTGGGATAGTAGTATACTATCTCCCTTCCTTATGATTTTAACACCTAAAATTACATTGGCTTCACCCATGTCTTTCATTTCAAAGTTCGATCCTAGAAATAATTTAGTTCTAGTAACAATCTCATTGCATGTACCAAAAATTAACATGTCATCCACATACAAACATATAATGACGCAATCACCATTTTCAAATTTAGAGTACACACATTTATCAGCATCATTAGGTGAAAAACCATCACATAGTAATACATTATCTAGTTTTTCATGCCACTGTTTTGGTGCTTGTTTCAATCCATACAAAGATTTTAAAAGTTTACAAACTTTATTCTCTTGACCGGGTACTACACACCCTTCAGGTTGAGTCATATAAATTTCCTCCTCTAAATCACCATTCAAAAAGGCAGTTTTGACATCCATTTGTAGTAAATTTGGCTGACAGAATCACGAACAAAATTTCCTGAGGCGTGTGGAGTCACTGTCCTTAAGGACTTATCCGCGGTGTATTGCGCAAGTCCCCCAGGATACAACAGGAACTTCCCAGAATATATCTGAGGATCTCAGAACTAGCAAGAAACTCTATACGAGTGTATACCCAGGATATGAGATTTAGAAAACAAGATAGGAAAATCAAGAAAGAGAAAATTGGAGACTGGAGAATATGTTTTTGTGCTGTGTGTATTTAGAATGGAAGAGAAGTGTTATATTTATAAAGCATGGAAAAAGCACCGTTGCAAAATTATGAACGTTGCATCAGAACGTTGGCCAAAATATTAACGTTGCCAGATGAACGTTGCTGCAACGTTCTAATCTTTTGCAATAATAAAATATTATAACATGATGATCAATGGAAAACAACTTTTTCACCACATTTAAAATTTAACAAAAAAAAATCATTTAAAAAACGAGCATCCTGAAAAAATAAATCATTTTAGTTCTAAAATGAAAATGGTGTACACAAAAATATATAACTTCATTGTTGAAAATTGGAAAAAAAAATTGAAAACTTACATCTAGCAATAATTTTTATTTTAATAAGTTTGTCACTTAAGATAACATCTACATGGAGGTTTCCAACATCTCCATTATATAATAGAAAAAAGGTTTTTAAAAGAAGAAACATCTATACTTAAACATTTTTTATACAATTTATTATCGTCAACTGAATTTTTTTTAAGAAAATGTGTTACTATTAGCCGTACAAACATTAAAGATATCTCATTTTGTTTGCAGATTGAAGAGAAAAATTTATGCTAAGATATAATAATATGAAGATGTGAAATGATGTAAGAAGAAGAATTCTAGAGACCATTAATAATTGCCTCATCGCATATACATTAATATCAACTTGCAGAAAAAGTGAAATATTCTTATTTGATAAATAAATTATTTTAAAAATACCAGTGCTCCGCAATCCGCGTGATTCCATATTGATAGTAGGACGAGTATGCTATTGAAACAATAAAAAGAAAGAAAGTAGTGTTTCATACTTAGCTCAATACACAACTTACCGAAAATACCAAACACCGTCTCAAACATTATACATTTATTTATTATAATACAATCTTAATATTTGTTAAATTATTTAATGTGCTTAAATCATATTAATATAATCTCTTTATTTAAGTTTCTAGTCGTAAAAAAGATGTGGCAGGACCGTATGAAGCGTTGGTGTCATGTTGAATAATTATATTATATTATCTAATTGTGTAAAACAATAATATATATGTCCAAAATATATTATTACAATAATATAAATAGAATCAATTTAAGGTAAAATTATATATGTTATTATATTTTAAGTTTATGAAGTATACTCTATCAATACTCTTTCTTTATTTTTGTATTAACAAAATATTTATTATTAACTAGAACGTTAGGGTTTTTGAACGTCATAGCTTTTACAGATAAAATTTTCCTTTTGAACGACTGAAGTCTTAGATACTCGTCAACTAACAAGTCAGTCCACCTCAGATCAAATTCGATTAAATTCGATAAGAACAACATACTATTACATTACTATTCTTTAAACAAACATGCTAATGTGTTTCACAAATAACAATAAAAGATATTGGTGTCACTTTAATTAACTCAATCATATTAACTAATACCATATATCATTTACATCATCACCTTTCCACCTTTCAAATACGATCAACATTAATTTATTGAAAGAGATTACATCGATTTTTTTTAACAAATATAAAAACTACTTTAAAAAATTAAAAGATCACATTAAATAATTGACATAAAAAATATATTAAACATTTATTTATTTCACATCTTTTATACTCTTAAACATTAAAGTAACTATCATCTCAACTGGATGGAATATAAATTAATTTTTCACTTTTGTTTTTATTTCACGTCCTTTATCTATCCAAATGTTCCGAAATCATAAAATTATAAACTACCTATATTAAAAGTTTTTTTTTTTTAGAATTTTATGACACCCAATAGTAAAATCAATATATAAGTTGATGTCTTCACGTTTGAACAAACTAGTCAATCTTTCGAGATAAATCAAACAAGTCTTCATATCAATTGACCGAATTCTGAGTGATTTTTATGTCAATTCGTTGGTCTCCAACTGGTCATTTTCAAATCCAAATGTTGTTCAGTTTGAAAAGTCTCTCGTGTGTCCAAATTGCTTGAATCGTACCTACAAAAGGTACTCTGATACTAAAGTCAGTAGGTGACAAAATAGAAAAGCATTAGTTACGATGATGCATGTGTTGTTCATATATTTGAAAGTCATACCTTGGAGCTTTATTTATAATAGTTGTTATGGACTTTTATCCTTTTGTTGATTTAATCATGTCTCAATCATATCTTAATCAACAATAAGTTGATTCGAGATTATCATTTGTGTTAATCTGACATTCATTTGGTAATTGGTCAGTCATACCGTTTGGTTAGTATGGTCGACCGAGGGTGGTCAGCCATGGGTGATCTGCCCAAAGTTCGACCAAAGGGTGGTCTGCCAAGGTTGGTTGGCCTAGATAGGTCAGCCTAGGTAATCGGCTCATAGTGGTCGATCAATGATCATCGATACACATACAATACACAGGCCCTCCAAACCTGAGTATTAAATAATCTATGAAGGGGTTTGGTACGTTGAAGTCAAAGTACCTAAAGTTCATGTAAGCATAATGTTGTAACTCTTGGGAGAGGTTCCTAAGTTGAAACTCGTCCTTAACCATTACTTGTGCGCTTTGTTGTACATTTATTAGATGAGCTTCAACCATCTTTAAGATGAGCGGTTAAGTAGAAGTTCTTTTCTGAAATTCCTTAATCGATTGCTTGACATAGATTCTTTTAAGAACTTTTTCTTGATTGTCTAAGTATCATAGGTTTTTTTTTTCAGAACTTTTACTTGATCAATTACTTAAAAGGTATAGTAGGAATTCACTTAGATAAATTCTTCCTTAATTGATTTGTTGATCAACTTAATAAATTGAGAGATTAGTTTGACAAGATGAGACCGAGCTTTTAATAATAGAGTGGACTAAGATGTGAAGACTACCATGCTATTGAGCTGAATAAAGTAAAGTTCGAGCAAAACTAAACTATCAGTGGACAAACATAAGGCTGAAAAATTTGAATCGAGTTGTGAAAACTGAAAAATCTCTATAATTTGAGGCCGAGAAGTCAAACTGTTAAGTTAGTTGGTCCGTAATAATCAACCGATAGTGATCCATACGCATACATAAGAGTTACCATACCAACGATTGTTGGTTTATGTTTATCCACATTTGCTACTTTATTTTGTTGTAGTTTGAAAACTCAACCCTTTCTAAAGACAATTGTTGGGGCAGAGTGCCCATTTTGGGTGGCTTTCCTTTGTGCTCACAATGGCATCGAATCCAGCAACTTGCAACTCAGAAAAGTGTGCTGAAAAATGTGCCAAAGAAGTATCATTAGATATTTTAGTGTAATCGATGAAATAAAAAAGTACTTTTGTAATACTTTATTCCTTTTTAGCAATAATCATTAATTAGATGGACACGCAGTAGGCACTTTCTAAGATAGAGAGAATATGCTACCAATCGATTAATATATTCAAGTATTGGATTCAACCCATTGTATATATTATAGTCAGTCTTAATTAAATAATTAAGCATACTTAACCTAAATATGATAGACAACATTGAAGTACAGCATCAGAAGAGCTTCTATTGAATCTAAAAATGAATTTATAATTAATCCATTTTGTTTTTATAGAATATGTATATATTTTGTAACATCCAAAAAATACAACATAAAACCATATAATAGAATAATCACATATTAACAATATTACAGTTCAGTTTTTCCAAAGAGAATCAGTACGAATATGGCCGAACGACCTTACAAAGTAGCAACGAATTAAAACCTTACAGAAATACTGACTAGACTGAGCGCTTTTCCAAAATTACCTACACTGAACGGTTCTACAAAACTAGAAGCAGAATAATAACCAAACGGTCCTAAGGTTCGATCTTCACTTCCACTTCTTCCAGAGCTTCTTCCAACAACTCTTCTCCTTCTGCTCACATCCACAGGATTATCATTACAACAGGAACAGATAACCGAACGGTAATACAGACAAGACAGAAAATAGGGTAAGCTTATGTAATTTAATTAATTCAGTAAAACATACATTTCAAATAAATCTTACATAATTCAATATGCAATCATGTAACATCCAATCATGCACTTCAAATCCAAATTTCAAGTCAAAGCATGCAATGACCGACCACTTTACTCTAACTGTCCGGACTGTGTAAATTTTGTGTAGCTACGACGTTTTTGCACCCGGGTGATGTAATAGTTGGGATGCCCTCAACAGTTGTCACCCAAGGTTAGTCTGTTCCATCCACTTTACTTTATGGACTAGGACCTCCTGCCATTCTCACACATGACTTACTCCTCTATACTTGAGAATAAGTAATCATAGAATATCAAGATAAATGCCAGCTAAGCTTTATCCACATTCATACTTTACAATTCAATAACCAATCATGAGATATTCCTCCCTGGAATACTCTTTCATTTCCATACTATTCCACTCATATACCATCATCATCATTCACCAATACTATCAAACCGAACCAATACAAACGGATTCCATCTAAAATCAAAACTGAACAATAACATTCCCCTAGAGACAAGACCGAACATTTTGAATACATTATAGACTAACACAGTTGGACACCTAGTGTAAGACCGAGCGGTCTTCCACTTATACACCAAACGGTTCATTCTAGATAGGACTTCTCATAAGTCGAACATTATCATCATAAACCAAACGCTCGTGATAATATTTGGACGTTTACTGGTTACTCATCAGTTACTACAGGACGTGATTTTACTAGACAGAACTTCTAAGAATGTACCAAATACTAAAGAATAAGTGTATTTTAGACTTAACTGAAAATTTTGATAAATATTTGTGAAACCTAAGAAATTAAACCGAACCCTATAGGCTTAAACCGAATACTATGGACTTGGACCGAACACTCTTAATTCAAAGATAGTAAACAATGGAGTATAATATAAATTCCGAGCGCTTGGTTAAAGACCAACCACTATTGAGATCGGGTGCTTGGTTCAAGACCGAACACTACTAAACTTAATAAAAATGAAGGATATATATATATATATATATATATATATATATATATATATATATATATATATATATATATATATATATATACACACACACACACACAATTACACAACACTTATTTTTAATGAAGGATAACGATAACGTCTACGACTTTAAGTATTATAGAATACATTAACTAAGTGTTTAGGAAGCATAAAGAGGAAACTATACTTAGACCGAACACTTACTTAAAAACACTAAGAGAAAACCGATCAGTCATTAACTGAAATTTTTCAAAGAATAAGAATTCAGTCCAGACCAAATACTTAAGGATAAACCAAACGGTCAATAATGACTCTCGGTTGACGACACAAAATTACGCAATATACTGTAGACTTAAAATCAAAATCATATCTCAAACCGGTTTCTCATCATTTAAAACTCATACATTCATACAGCCAAACATGCAGTAATAACCATGCTTCATATTCATCCAACGATCAACAACCATTGAATCATTCAAACAAAGAATCATAATCAAATTATATAAGCTTCCCTTACCTCTAAACATAGTCGAACGCTCACAGATGTAGAATAGGGTTCACCTCTACTAGTGTTATACACTTAGAGCTCACCGATTTAAAACTAAACCAAATACAAGACCAAAGTTTCTATCAGAATAAGATAATACGCTCATGCAACCAGAATTTGGGTGTTCATGTGAGAGAAAACGAACGGTTTAAGAAGAGAAGTACTTACCAGCTTAAACCACAACTTGATCGGTGCAAAGTGTTGCTCTTGGCACCAGGAATACTTAGGTGTTGTCTGAATGATGATCGGAGAAAAAGAAAGGTAAGAATTGGTAGAGAGAAGATGGAGGAATCTAGAGATAATAAGGAGAAAATGGGGTTCAGCAGTTTGGAGAATAATGGTGCATGCAAAAAGTGGGATCGAATTTCAAAATTTTCACTTAAATACCTCCTGCTCTAAATCGATCGGTCCACTCTCCTACAGTCACCTGTCTTCTACTTACTGAAAATCTGAATCTTTTCCTCGACACCTGACTTTCACTAACTTAAAATTTTTAAGGATTGTGACATCTTTAACTAGAATATAAATAAGATAAATAATAGAATTAAGAAAAATTTATATGAAATACACAGTATTAGATGAGAGTTACAAATTATGAAAAGGAGAGAGAAGCTCGAGTCAGGATAGAGAAAAGAGGTAAAAATAGGTATTATGGTGGTTTGAATAGTTTGCTTTTAAAAATAAAAAAAAATAAAAATATGTTTTTTAACCCTGATAAATTTGATTTTAGTCTTTATATTTTTAAATAATAAATTATTTTCTAAATTTAATAAAATGTAGTATTTTTTTAAATTTTGTAACAATAAAAAATGTCATTAAAAATATTAAATTAAAAAAATTCAAATGTTTCTTGAAGACTAATTCATCAAGTTGAAAGAATACTGACAAAAACTAAATTTGAAGAAACACTAGTAGGTGAAGGAGATCAATGAGGTTGGTTGTTTATTCCCAAAAGGTGACAATGATCATATTTAGGATAGTGTGTCCTATTTTAGATTTGTATAAAGAGATCTAATTAAAATGTGATAGGCTGGAGTGAAATATTATAAGAAAAAATATTTCTTCGGATATATTAAGGTGACAAAGTTCCTATGAAATATTAAATATATATATATATATATATATATATATATATATATATATATATATATATATATATATATTAACTGTTTTTTTTAAATCTACAAATAAGATAGTTGGGTAATTTATTTTCACAAAATTTTTCTCTCTCTATTATCACTCTTTTTTGGTCTTATTGTTTCAACAAACGGATTTGCAATGATAATCTGTAAACACTAAAAGCACAATAAACGAAAAGAAAAAAAGTAAAACACGGAAAACAATGCAAGATTGTTGTTGTTGTTCATTTTTTGCACTAGGAAGAGATTTGTGGTGAAATGTGAGAAAATGTCAAAAAAAATACAAATGTAATTTATGACATTATTAATTTATAAATACATAATAATTTATAATAATAATATAAATACATTATAATATATAATATATATTAAACTGTTGCGATTATAATAATAATAAATAATATACTATAATCATATAAATAATTATATAATATAAGTAATAATAATGAATTATATTATTATAATTTTAAATAAAAAGTTCAATTTCATTTTAATATAATTTCTATTATTTATATTAAGATTTATATTATATTTATTTTCAAAAGTAAAAAGATAATAACAGAATTTTATTTATTAAATTTTTTTTAATTTATCATATTTATCAAATCATAAAAATTTTCAAAATTTTTTATTTCAAATTCATTCAATTACACAATCTTTTCCTTAATTCAAGTAACTCCACGTTCATTTTCTTTTCCTCTCAAATTTACTTTCCTAAATACGTCTTTAAGTCCAAACATGAGTTTCTTTTAAGACATAGATTAAAACTCTGTTGACTTTTAGATACAAAAGTTGTTAGAAGCTAATAAAGAAAGAGAAACTTTACTTCTTCATATTGGTGAACAATTAAATCTAAGTTTACTTATTTTAAGAGTTTATCTAGAAATAATTTTTTACTTTTTGATGAATTTTCTAACTGAATTGTGTTTGTGGGATAATGCTGTCCAGGATTTTGGGAAGAAAGAGAGCTAAGACTTGGGTCACAATATTCCTATTTGAAAAAATAATTCAAAAAACAAAAAAAAATTAAGAGGAAAATTAACATTTAAAAAAAATAACTAGAATTTATGGTATGCAATTGTTATAGAGATTTTAACGTGATAAGTCTATTTTGAAACCTTATTTGTGTATTATTTTATAGAAGTATCAATTTGATCTATGACCTCCGGGGTTAACCCTAACCCACTATTGAAAAAGCCTCCTCTTAAGAAGTCTCTCAAATGGGGGCCAAAAAAAAATCTCAACCCCCAAAGCCCTCTCTCAAGGGGGTTAGGGTCAGGGTTAAGGTGGGTTTAGCCCACTAAATTTTTTTTGGAAACTAAACTTCAACATTTTTAATAGTAACTATTAAAAGTACTAAATTTTATATTCATGTAATTGATTTCTTATTTCAAATTATTAAATAAAACTAATTAATTATAGTATAATAGAATATTTAATATTCAAAATAACCACTTTTTTAAATAATTAAAAACAATTGCAAACCACACACTTAATTTTATACAACTAAATAGTATTACAAATTTATTTTACTGAAATATTATAAAAATGCTTTATTTTGTTGTCAATTTTAATAAAATTATGTCTTATGTTACATACACCAATTATTAGAAAATTATATATAATTAGTAATATCAAAATAACCCCAAAGATAGATAATAACATATTAATTTGATTTAATATTTGCACTGCTTTTACAGTTCTTAAAAAGAATCATTGTTTTATTTCCTCAACTTCTAAAATATCATTCAATATGCTTTTAATTATTTAAAATTAAAAATAATTCAAAAATTTATTATCTAAATTTTTTGATCAAAAATAGTATTAATATTTTATTTGTAAATTAAACTTATGTTTTATTTTTGTTTTTTTCTCTCTGATAATCTTTTCTCAAAATCACCATAAGATATATTATAAAAAGAAAGTTAATTTCTTAAAAATTTATAAAAAAATGAAAATTTTAAATAGACCTAAAGTACTAAACAATGACAGATATTATAGTGTTTCAATTCTTTAACTAACACTTAAAATAATTTATTTTTAACTTTCAATTAGAACACATAACATAAATGTATGTTTATGTGTTTATATTTATGTTTATGACATTTAAAATGTAAACATTTTGAGTGAGTAGTACAATGAGATTGAATTCTATGGACGAATACAAATTCAGTCTGCACAAGGTTTATGAGTTTTTTCCTTTTATTTATTATTTTTGTTATGAACATGATTTGTTGAGTATAAAATGAAAAAGAAAATCATTTATATTTAATTTCTTTTTCAATAACTTTCTAAGAAAATAAAGAAGCCTATTTTTTTTTTTAAATTAAGAGCTTCAATTAGAGAAAATCTTCTCTTAAATTTCAATTAGGATAATTTTAGATAAAAAGTTAATTTCTTACTTATAACTTAAAAAAAAAGTGAAATTAAATATTTAAATTTCAAATTTATAAAATGATCCTTTAATTATATACTTAGAGAATCTAACTCAATAAATATTGTCATTTTGCTTTTGCTTCTTGATTTTAGAACTCTCCTCTTATAAAAATTTCAATTTATTTTCTATAGTAACTATTTTTGTAACAAATTAGGAGTTAATTATATTTTTTCTTGTATTCAAAATGAACATTTTTTCTAAAAAAAAGGTCCATGGGTTGGCCCTAGCCCACAGGGCTTTTGAAGATATCTTGGTCCCGTGGACTTTTTCTACAAGAAGCTTTTTGGCCCTGTGGACTTTTTTGGCCCCAACCCACGTGGGTTAGGGCCAAACCATGTAAGGAGGGCCAAATTGATAGGTCTATTATTTTAGATGTTTAAGTCATTGTTTGATTGTTTGTTAAAGATATGAGAGCGAAAAATGTGCTTGTTGGGGTTGAAAATGAAGGTTTCCTACATCTGAGAGAGATGTTTCTAAATTCCAAAGATAGGATAAAAGATGAAAAATCATTGGTTGCATATACATATATAATTTCATATCATAAATAGAATTTTGTACTAGTAAGGAATCCTTTTGTATTTGATATAATTTATATGTATATGTTATGACATTCTTATGAGTCAATGTAGGGTTCAATTGTGCACTCTTTATGATAACAGTAACTATTTATAGGATCATTAAATCTATCTCCTTTCTTCAAGAGCGAAAGAAAAATAAACAATGGAACTTTTATTTCATTTTTGCCTTCCTTCTACCAATTTTAAAAAAATAAATTGAAATATTTTATAATAAAATATGTTGTTTGGGTAAAAAATTTTAAAAGAAGTTAAAATTTTATAATTTCATTAAAATAATTTAAAAATTTTCAAATTTCACCTAAAAAGTATTAATTGGAATTCTTCATATTAAATACATGTTTTTTCTTTTTTACTTTTTTCTTAATTTAGTTTTGGTTGGATGTCATCAATTTAATTAAGATTAAGAAATTGTTGGAATGATTACTTTTTTTTTGTCGATATTAACTAGAGATTTTTTATTAATGTTGATAGGATTTATTTTATTATTTAAATTTATAGATTTTTTTTGTAGACTTATTTCTTATTTGACATTAATTAGGAGTTTTTTTTTGAAAAACTCAGGGACTAGTTTGCGGATGTGAATTAAATTTTTTTTATTAACGTTTGTTGTGATTTTTTTAAATATGTTTATCGTGATTACTTTTTTTTTATCATTGACATAAATATTATTCTTTCTCAATAATTTTTAAGGATTTTTTTTTTCTAATGTTATAATTAGGAAATGTTCTAACAACCCCCAACCATCAATATGATAAAAAAAAATCCTTAATTGATATTAGCATAAATAATTGTAGTAAATATCAACCGAAAATAACCTCAATTGATGTTAATTGAAAAAAGGATGTTTTACAAATATCAACTAGAAAAATCTTTATCTAAATAAAATATTTAAAAAATGAAATAATTTAAAATAAAATGAATTCAAGTTTAACATGTTTTAATATTTTAAAACAATAAAATTTTCTATTCAAACAAAAGATTAGGAGATTTTGCTTATTGAGAGTTTTCTGTTACCATCTTTTTGTAGTATCTTATTATACTTGTAAGTTCGGCCAAAATTTGCTAGTGCTCAGAAAAATCAGTTGTAGATGCGGGTTTGATGTGTACTTTTAATTTAGCCATTTGTCGTTCGGTGTGTCAAATAGAAATTTCATAGTTTTTCTATAAGTTCTCCCTGTAAAATTATAATATAAAAAACATGATACCAAGAGTTTCATTTATCTTAAAGGGTCTGAGGTAGAAAAAGAGGTCAGATTTTGAGAGAAAAATCCCTTCGAGCAAACAATTTGGCCCAATTGTAGCCCAAATTAGGAGTGATAACGATGAATGGGTAAAAGATGGCAAAATATTTGTCAGTATACTCGCAATGGTGCACGATGATGTATGTATAAAGATTTTTAATCTTGAAACTATGTAAAGATGCATGGGATAAGTTGCTAGGAAGTGAAATAATGTAAATCTTGAACTTATAAGAGTTTCAAGCTGTAAAAATGAATGAAACTAAATCAATCAAAGAATATTTCAGACAATTTTCTAAGCTAGTTACATAAATCAAATTGTTTGGTGAACAACTTTTGACAAACTGGGTGTGGAAATGTTTTTGGGAAATCTGTGTCTGAGTAAAAAATATTCTCCTTAGAAGAAAATAAGGTTTGTTTTAAATATCAATTATAGAGCTTGTTCATACCTTCCAAGCTCTTAGACATGTTGCAATTCAAGTGTAAATTAAAGTTTTATATTGACTAAAAATGAAAAAATTAATAATATATAAGAAGGAAGATACATAAAAAAAAATTATGTTAAAAATAATATCAATATTTAGATTTTATTCATGTCTTATTATTGTCCTCTAATAAATTTTTTTGAAAGATCTATGAAGATAATTGTGAACTTCTAAAGTAAAAAAATAATACCTTGTTAGTAGTTATTGGACAGATAATGTCTCCATTAATAAAGAAAATATTGAATGTATTGTTGTTTTTATCATGTCCAATTTAAATACTTATTTCTCATTTCATCATTTATCTTATAACTTTGTTTAACTCCATTAAAAAAAATTATCATATTAAAAAGTGAGGCATACAATCAATTTGGCCACTCGGAGAATGTTTGTAAAGATAAAATAACTAACCGTTATTGTAAGTCCAAGATGTTGAGCATGAGGAACAATTTGAGAACCTTTTATTGTTGTTTGTGACTTATAAAGAATGGTTCCATAAATTATATGATTCACAATCCCGACATTTTTAAGTAAATCAATCTGTCCTACTTCTCTACCATCATCATTTGTAATGGAGAAAGTGCTAATCTCAAAGGAAAAAGAATTTCTGCGATTGAAGCTTTAATAGATACAAAATGTATTTCATATGTCGAAGATTTTTTTTAGTTTGGGTCAAATGAATGCTAGAAACGAATTATTCCTTGTGTTTTGAAAACATGAGCTCTTTTAATGGGTGTGAGCTTATGTCCATTAAAATGAAATATACAAATTTTCCAATTGAATATAAGAGAAAAAGACTTGCATTATGTTTTATACGGAAATACAAATACTTTAAAACATATCACTTGAGGAAACGTTTCAAACTTCCAAGTTTGAATCAAATGAACCCAACAAGAGTTGTCGGAGAGAATTTGGAAATTTTTGGCCCGGAAAAGAAAAAGAAAGAAAACAAATCTTTGAAATTTTGTGGACTTGTGTTGAATATTTTTCATAGTCATAGAGAGGAGTTAACAATTATGACCATTGTTTGGCATGTATGCAATAGGACAAATCTATATTAGACCCAAACTTGATTTCCAATAATGTTTCGATACAGGGATTCATGGGTATTTTTCGAGAAGATTAATTGGGATGATATAATAATAATAGTAAAAAGTTGTCACCTTTAAACTCATATTTGGATTCCAACATAAAAAAAAAATGTTGAAATTGTCATATTTCTTCTTATCAAGTAAATTTTCACAATAGAATACAATATTGATAACATTGCTAACTGTTATGTCTCGTCTAGTACCAAGTGATACAAGGGCAGGTATTTGTTCAAGTGATACAAGTTTTGTTACTGCATTTTTCTGCAATGATTACTGCATTTTTGAATTACCTTAAGATCCATCTTCATCCACTACTACCTTTGTACAAGGACAGTTGTCCTTTTGTCCTGCTTCTTTTTTATTAGCAAAGGAAAGGAACGATCGAAGATGAGAAGAGAATGATGAGCCTTCAAGGTTACTGTTAGAGTGCCTGTTATAACGGTAGATCAATCTAATGACATAGCAAAGGAGACCAATGAAGCAGGCTATGCCACTCAGCAAGTAAAGCCCCCAAAAGCTTTTCAGCCCAAGTCGATCAATGCTTTCTTTTGCGCCTTCTGAGCTGCAAGCCGTTCCTGTTAGCCATTTATCATGAATTCTCTGAAGATCACCACTCTCTGATAGTTTTAGGATGGCAGTTGACATGTCAACTGCTAGGGGAGATTCCCTTGGGAAGCCCTGTATGCAACATTTAAAACATGTTCAAGTTCCTCATCATCATATTTATCACATATATGTTTATAAACAACCATCTGTCTTAATACTTACAAAACCCCATCCACTCTTGGTGAACTCTTTACCAACAATACTATATTCACATCTGGTTGCTAGGAAGAGCTCCATGTATGCACGTTCATCTATTATTGCAGCAACACCACCACCACCTGGTCCATCTTTTAAGGCTTTTTCATATTCTAACATGGAGTTCAGAGGAACAAGCCTGGATCTGTCCATGTGTAGTTCCGCAGTTATATAATTTTCAGTAAATGTATCCTTCACGTAGCCAACGGGTTCATTATTTGCTATTAAGCTTTCAATTCCCTTGACTTGGGATGAAAGGTGTTCCACAGTTAGGATGGAGGTGAGGCTTGCAGTATAACTTGAGTTGAGTATCAAAACCACAAACAGCCATATGATTAGTACGAAACGACCAAGAGTGCTGACAGTCTTCTCTTCTGCATACAAGGGGACCTCGTTAGATGTATCATGTAGTAAGACTTATATTTACTACACCGATTTTCACCTTCAAGATTTGTTATTGATATGGCATTAAAGCATTAAAAAAATAGTATCATGAATTGGATTCTGGCAGTCCATCTTCACTGTTAAATAGAATATCTTCCTAAGATAAAAGGAGGAGTTTCTGATATCCACTCTTAACAGTGGAAAAGACAATTTGTCAGAAATATTGTTGGATGTTAAATCATTCATGTGCTTCCAGGTAATAGCACCAAGCTTTTAGAATGAATGTTTCTTCGGAGTTTGTCAAAAAGTTGAGTTTCTGTTCTCTACAAGAGGAAAGCAGCAAGCAAGGATAACTAGCTAAAGCAACTCTCAAACCACTTACTCTGTGTTGAAAATAGGGTTGAGAAGCTAAACCTGCAGAGATAAATGAATAAGATTCAGCAAGAGTATGCAAGTGACATACGATGAACCAATCAAAGTAGTTAGCTAGACCATATTTTAAACTGTCTTGCAAACATAGTTACCAGATAATGGTGACAATTTGTCTTCTTGCGGGGCCTCTAAATTCATCGTTTGTACCACGCTCTAAAGTCCACACGACAGCTCCCACCACCAAGAGGAACATTCCTGTCACAGACCACATCATTGGAGTGAATGGTCTGAGAAAAGCCCAAGCACTGGATTTCAACTTCTTGACAGGTGCCACAACAACTAGCCCAGAGTTAATGTATGGCTGTGTAAAATCCACTATCTTTGCTCGGTTTGTACTAATGGTCATGTCCCCCACCACACCATCGAATGCCTTCACATAAAAGAAGCAATTCCAATGCAGGAATTTAAAACTAACAAAGTAACATGATGCAAAAAAGAAGATAAATTAAGAAAACTTGAATACTCACACCAATTGTGACCATGTGAAGAAAGTCTGAATGTGACGGGTTGGTTTTACCATCACCAAATGGAATAAACTCGAATGGTGTCGGGTAAGGCAACAAGTTCATTGCAGCAGTAAACACATCTATGCAAAAACCACTAAGCTTATTGGTGCCCTCAATTCTTGACACAATCTCGGGGAATGTAACTCTAACTATCACCCCAATTCTCAACTGTCTTCCATTGCTGGCAAGACTCCAACCGCGTGGTGTTTGAGTTGTTTGACCTGGCCAGATGACATCATATAGTCTTTCACTGGAATTGGAATGAATAGGAGCTTCTTCAGTGTGGAGGCCAGAGGTATCAGACCAATAACCAATCCTCCTAATTCCACTGCCTATCACATTAATGATTTCATACGATGGATGCTGTTGGGAAACAGCGGTACTTGTTCCCTCTTCTGTGAACCCCAAAATGGGCACTATGCGGAAGCGTAAAAATGAAAGCGTAGGAAAAGAGAAAATTAACACTGGAAATTTTAACGTGGAAAATCCTCTCGGAAAAAACCACGGGACCTAGTCCAGAAAAATATCTCCACTATGAAAGTAGGATTACAATATTTCTCTCACTCTCTGAGGATCTCTCAGTGTAAATCTCACCCCCTCGGATGGTATACAAAACTCTCTCTATGTCACACACTCACAAAATAGACTCTCTCTATTTTTCTCTCTCACAACCGTGGCTTCACTTCTCTCTCACGTTCCCTTCTTCTCCTATGGTTTCTCACTCAAAAATTTGAGTGGCTTTGCTTCTCTGTTTGTTGGTGTGTTTTCCCTTACAATCACTTCTCCTTTTATAATTGAATTTGTACACAAACAAACAAAAAAGGCTTGAAACATGGAGGCTAGAAACACGGAGGCTAGAAAGATGAAACCATGTTTCCATGAAGTGGGAAAACATTTACCCTTAGTTTAGGGTGTGGGTCCCATTCTTTGTTTTATTCCAACAAAACTCCCCCATAAAACAAAAAATGGGTCTTCCATCCCTTCTTGACTTAATTTGAAGGTACTAAGATACCAGCACCTTGGCAACAGTCTTCAACCTTCTTGGTTGGTATTGACTTAGTCATCATGTCAGACCAATTCAAGTCTGTATGGATTTTCTCAATCTTCAATTTCTTCTCATCCAGCGCTTCTCGTATCCAGTGATACCGCACGTCGATATGCTTCGAGCGTGAATGGAACATGGGGTTCTTGGTTAGATGGATGGTACTTTGATTATCACAGTTGACCACATAATCATCTTGATCATGTCCTAATTCACTTAGGAAATTCTTCATCCATAGCATCTCTTTAGAGGCTTCAGTCACCGCTACATACTCTGCTTCAGCAGTAGACAATGTCACACATTTTTGTAGCTTTGACTGCCAAGAAACAGCTCCCCCTGCAAAAGTAATCAGATAACCTGATGTTGACTTCCTTGAATCGACATCTCCAGCCATGTCTGAGTCTGAATATCCGATTAGCTTTAGATCTCCATTGCCAAAACACAAGCTTCTTTTGGCAGAACCTCTTAGATACCTTAGTATCCACTTAACAGCTTCCCAATGCTCCTTTCCTGGATTCGACAGGAATCTGCTTACAACTCCTACAGCATAGCCAATATCTGGCCTTGTACAAACCATTGCATACATAAGGCTACCTACGGCAGAAGAGTAGGGTACCTTGCTCATTTCTTCTTTTTCTTCTTCATTCTTTGGACATTGCGACTTGCTAAGTTTGAAATGTCCAGCAATTGGAACACGAGCAGATTTGGCATTGTGCATGTTGAATCTTTTGAGAATCTTCTCAATGTAATCTTCTTGAGATACCCATAGCATTCTTCTAGAACGATCTCTAGAGATTTTCATTCCAAGTATCTTCTTTACTGCACCCAGGTCTTTCATTGCAAAAGACTTACTCAATGCCTTCTTGAGAGCAGCTATTTTAATTTTGTCCTTCCCTACAATCAACATATCATCAACATACAAGAGAAGTATGATGGACTCACCATTTTCATAATGCTTCACAAACACGCAATGGTCTGCGGAGGTCTTCTTGAAATTATGTTGGATCATGAAGGAATCAAATTTCTTGTACCATTGTCTTGGAGCTTGCTTCAGACCATAGAGACTTTTCTTCAGACGACACACCAAGTGTTCTTTGCCTGGTTCTTCAAAACCCTCTGGTTGCTTCATGTAAATTTCTTCCTCTAGGTCTCCATGTAAGAATGCTGTTTTGACGTCCAGTTGTTCAATCTCCAGGTCTAGTGTTGCTGCTAAACCGAGAATCGCTCTAATGGATGTCATCTTCACCACTGGTGAGAATATTTCATCAAAGTCTATTCCTTTCTTCTGGTTGCACCCCTTCACGACAATTCGTGCTTTGTACCTTGGGCTTGGGTTGTTCTCTTCATTCTTGAGCTTGAACACCCATTTGTTCTGCAATGCTCTCCTTTCTTTTGGTAATTCTACCAAATCATAAGTCTGATTTTCCTTTAAGGATTGTATCTCTTCTTCCATGGCTTGCAACCATTTGCCTTTGTCGTCCATCTCCATTGCTTCTACAAAGCTTTGAGGTTCACCTTCATCAGTAAAATTAACATATTCATCTGAAAAATACCTTCTTGACGGTTGCTTCTGCCTTGTTGATCGTCTCAATTGCGGTTCTTGCGGAGCATCCTCAATTGGTTGATCTTCTTCCGTCAAATTAGGTTGATCTGCTTCTTCAGCCATTTCATCAAGTTGTAACTCTGGTTCGGCTTGATGAGTTTCTCCCCCTAAGTTGTTCATCACAATAGGGCTTTGATCACTTATCAGCTTAAGTGTTGGTTTCTCCACTTTCTTGATGTCTTGGATTGTCTGATCTTCAAAGAACACCACATCTCTGCTTCGAACAATCTTTCTGTTTGCAGGATCCCATAATCTGAAACCAAATTCATCTTTTGGAGAACCAAGGTATATGCACTCTTTCGCCTTAGCATCGAGCTTTGCTCTTTCATCTTTCGGAATGTGAACTGATGCCTTACATCCGAAGACTTTCAAGTTGCGATACGAGGCCTTTTTACCGGACCATACTTCTTATGGAATCTTACCGTTTAATGGTCTTGATGGTGATAAGTTGATTAAATCAGCTGCTGTCACCACTGCCTCCCCCCAGAATGACTTGGGAAGTTTTGCGTGAGACAACATGCTCCTGACCTTCTCGGCAATCGTTCTGTTGAATCTTTCAGCTACACCATTCATCTGAGGTGTCTTGGGAGGTACTTTCTCATGTCTGATCCCATGAGTCTTGCAATAGTGCTCGAACGGACCTCTGTACTCTCCACCGTTATCACTTCTCAAACATTTCAACTTTCTACCAGTTTCACGTTCAACTGAGGCGTGAAACTCCTTGAAGATTCGTAGAACTTCATCTTTTCTCTTCAATGGATAGACCCACAATTTTCTGGAGTGGTCATCAATGAAGGTAACAAAATATTGAGCACCACCAAGGGATTTTTCAGATGTTGAACAAACATCTGAGTGTACAAGATCCAAAATATGCTCTTTTCTTCTTCCATTTTCAGATCTACGGAAGGACACTCTATGTTGCTTACCTGCTAGGCAGTCTTCACATAATTCAAGTGGTTGTCCTTTTATACTTTGGAGATGGTCTTTCGCAAGGATCTCTATTCCTTTCTCGCTCATGTGGCCCAGTCTTTTGTGCCACAACTTCTTACTTTCTTCTTGAGCGACATTTGTCTCTCCTTTGTATATTTTTCCTTGCATGCAGTACAAGGAGCCTTCCTTCTTGCCACGAGCAACAATCATGCTTCCTCGGCTAAGTTTCCATTTTCCATCTCCAAACTGGTTGTTCATTCCAGCATCATCTAACTTACCGACTGAGATAAGGTTTAGACACATCTCTGGTACATGTCTTACCTCCTTCAGCACAAGTTTGTTTCCATTTTCTGTCGTCAAAGTCACTTCTCCTATGCCCACAATTTTGCTTGTGACATGATTACCCATCTTCACTGTTCCAAAGTCTCCTTTTTGATAGGATGAGAAGAATCCCTCATGAGGAGTAACATGGAAAGATGCTCCGGTATCTACTATCCAAGTGCAGTCATCAATAGCAATATTTAGATAGTTTACCTCAGTGATAAGGAACACATTCTCATCATTTGATACCACCGCTGTTGTGGTCTTTTCCTCCAACTTCTTTTTGGGATCTACCATATCAGGGTGTACAGTTCCATTCTTCTGATCTCTTTTCAGGAATCTACATTCTGGCTTCTTGTGACCATCTTTTCCACAATAAAAGCATGTCAGACCTTTGGAACGAGACTTGAATCTTCCTCGTGACTTTTCACGTTTTCCTTTGCTTCTGTTTTCACTCCTTCCTCTATTCTCAACAACATTAGCTTCTGAGTGACTACTCGATCCCCTTTCTTTCCTTCTGGATTCTTCATTCAGTAAACTGTCTGTGATGTTTTCCAGACTGAGCTTTCTATCTGGTGCTGAGTTACTGAGAGTGACCACCAATGTGTCCCAGCTCTCAGGTAGAGAACTAAGGAGTAAAAGAGCCTGTAATTCGTCATCGATCTTCATATCAGCTTTCATTAACTGGTTCACAATACCTTTGAAGGTATTGAGATGCTCGATCATATTCTAGTCGTCAGAGTACTCCAACTTTACGAGTCGTCTGACTAGGTGAGCTTTGTTCCTGGGAGTCTTCTTTTGAATCATTGATTCAAGCTTTGTCCATAACTCATACGCATCGGTATAAGTCGATACATGCTCAAACAAGCTTTTGTCGATATATTTCCGAATCATAGCCACTGTTTTACGATTCAGAATCTCCCAGTCTTTTTCGGTCTTCCCTTCCGAAATTTCCGAATTTGTGATCGGCTCATACAAATCCTTGCAGTATAGATGATCTTCCATCATCGGCTTCCAGTAGGAGTAATTATCCGCAGTTAGCTTGAACATGTCTCCTTCCATCTTGAGTTTCACAGGACCGTGACTTTTCGAATCGGTAGCTCTGATACCACTGTTGGGAAACAGCGGTACTTGTTCCCTCTTCTGTGAACCCCAAAATGGGCACTATGCGGAAGCGTAAAAATGAAAGCGTAAGAAAAGAGAAAATTAACACTGGAAATTTTAACGTGGAAAATCCTCTCGGAAAAAACCACGGGACCTAGTCCAGAAAAATATCTCCACTATGAAAGTAGGATTACAATATTTCTCTCACTCTCTGAGGATCTCTCAGTGTAAATCTCACCCCCTCGGATGGTATACAAAACTCTCTCTATGTCACACACTCACAAAATAGACTCTCTCTATTTTTCTCTCTCACAACCGTGGCTTCACTTCTCTCTCACGTTCCCTTCTTCTCCTATGGTTTCTCACTCAAAAATTTGAGTGGCTTTGCTTCTCTGTTTGTTGGTGTGTTTTCCCTTACAATCACTTCTCCTTTTATAATTGAATTTGTACACAAACAAACAAAAAAAGGCTTGAAACATGGAGGCTAGAAACACGGAGGCTAGAAACATGAAACCATGTTTTCATGAAGTGGGAAAACATTTACCCTTAATTTAGGGTGTGGGTCCCATTCTTTGTTTTATTCCAACAGATGCATTAAATTTCCATCTGAGTCAAACATCATCTGGCCCGTTAAACCACTTGTGTTCAACTCTAAAATCTTTTTATGCAACATGCTACCATTGACGAAGACCCTCATAGCATCTAGGTGAAGGATGTCCCCAGTTAACATGTTAATTACTCTCGAATCATTTGAAAACGACAAAGTTTCTCCATCCTTTGAAAGTGCATCAAGTGCATAAGCCAGTGCCCAAACAGTGTCATACGCGTAAAGACCAAAGATGTTTAATCCAAAAGGATTCTGATTACGATTTTCTTTCTGGATCAGTTTGGTCCATCTAGAAATAAATTTGTCCTTTATGTCTGAATCTGGTGTATGCATGCGCAAGGTGACAACACCTTGGATGTCATTCATGATGGCTGGAGATGTGAACACGGATGGGTCAGAATCTAATAGTGTGGTTAGCCAATCTGTGGCTATCCACACATAACCACTTTGCATCATGCCAAGTGATTGAGCCACATGAAGTACTTCTACACCAAAAGAAGGGTATATGTGAAGGATTATTACTCTTGATTCCATTAATGCTGCTACCTTAACTAATGCACTGTTTATTTCTTCTCGGGTTATATTACATGGCCTAAAGGGCACTTTGTGTGATATTTTACCTTTTTTCTCTGCCAGCTTATCTCCTAAGGCAGCCACTCCATTTCTTCCATGGTCATCATCTACGAAAATGGCTATGACATCTCTCCATTGAAAGTGATCAACAATTTCTGCCACAGCAGCCATCTGATGCAGATCACTTTGCGTGGTCCTCACAAAATATGGGAACTGCATTGAGGTCAGTGTAGGGTCTGTGGCAGCAAATGAAAGTAGAGGCACTTGCATCTCGTTTGCTATGTGTGAAATAACATGTGCCATGACCGAGTACTGGGGACCAATTATGGCCACAGTGTCACTCGCCATCAACCTCAGTGCTGCAATAAAAAAAAAACTCTAAGATCGTGGTTAAGAAATATGTTTATGTGGGAAAACGTAAAAAAGGGTGAAGTGGAGAAGTATGATGTGTATGAGAAGAACATACAAGCAATGATTCCCAGGAATCCAGTGGATAACTTGGTGTCAAACATTGAGATATTAAGCTTAGTTCCGTTGAGAATGGTTGCATTGGAATTTACATCATCCACAGCTGCTTGCATGGCAACTTTAGCCACTCTTCCAACAATAGAGTCGAAAGATAAAATTGCCCCGATATTAACGGCACTTGGTTTTGTAGAAACATTGGCGGTTCCTTTTGAGAGAAAGGCACTGTAGAGGATGAGAAGGGCAAGAACCCAAACTTTGCTCATGTTATATTTTACTGGGAACATGATGGGGAAAATAAAGCAAAAATCTTAGTACATTTTAGTATTTGTGCATCTAAAAGAAAAAGGAAAGAAAAGAAAGTACATGGAATATCCTTGCTGTTCCCAAGTGAGGCATGGCGTTAATGCTTTTATAGGAAGTGGATCATGCATCAGGTGTTTGGTGCCTCGTAATCTTCTGGTTCTCCTCAACAAGGGAATAAACTTGAATGGTGTCGGGTAAGGCAACAAGTTCAGAAAACACACACAAAGCGGTCACAACTATAGCCAAAACAAAAACACAACCAACAAATAGAAACATAACACCCACTTCCCACGTATCACTAGGCTCAACTTGCTCAGTTATACAAAATTTAACAACCGAGATTAGTTGAATTTTCTATTAATTAAAACATCTCATAATTAATATCAAGCAAAAGAAAATACACGTCATAAATTAACATTAACATAAGTAGCTTTCATTTATCTACATCTCTCCAAGACTATTTCTTACTTACGTTGTTGTTGTTTACGTACAACACATTATCATTATAATTATATTAGATTTATTTAAAATTATATAAACAATTTTATATTATGATAATAATAAAATATCATATGTATAATTATATTCACATATCAAAATATAAAATATAAACCAAATAATATTACAAAGATAAAGGTATTTATGGCTCTTTCATGCTTATCATACATTATACATGACTTTTAGAGGACTCAATGTATTGATTAGAATATGAGACCTTGCACCTGTTATACTCACCCTCACCTTCCAAGGGTCCTCGCTATTCCATGGTCACATCCATACCAAGGAGTATATTAGGATAAATAACCCATATGTAGATTTAACCATGAATGTCAAATCTACCAATAAGGATCTCCTTCAACTCCCACTCTAAGTATTTTCCTCTAAGGATGTTAATAACGTCCATTTTTACGTATTTTTATGTGTCTATTGTCATGAATAAATAAACTCTATCTTAGTTTTAATCTTGTTTTATCCTCAAGTTTAATGTATTTTGTATTGTTTTGTATTTTAGTTGTTTTATGTTTGTTTTATCTTTAATTTCTTCGTTTGAGTGTATGAAACAAATGAATAAGAAACAATTTTAGTGAAGAAGAACAAACAAGAACTCAAGAAAGCATGATTGGGACAACAAAAGATGGATTTTAAGTGAAAATTCACACTAGATGCCATAAGAATCACCTCTAGTGCTGTGAACACAATGAGTAAATGAAATTATTTCGATGACACTGTTCACTATTCACGCATTGACTGACACTATTCATTCGTTGACCGACATTGTTCACTTGTTGACCAACAATGTTCATGGATTGACCGACACTCTTCACTCGTTGGGCAAATTGACTTTTTCGCTACGCGAGTTGACCAACTCGCTAGTCGAGTCTGTCAAACTAGAAACGCATAAAATGGGTATTTAGTCATGTTTTCACGAAGGTTTTGGTGATTCTTCTCCTCCTACAGTTCATTCTTCACCTAGAGCGACTAGAAGAGCCTCGTGGAGCCTATTTGGGGTGCTGGGAAGCTCTTCCTTATCCTATTTGAGCTTCAATCTTCATCAATGGTGATTTTTCCTCTTTGGGGTTGAGGAAGAAGATGAGTCACGAATTGGAGATGAAAATGTGAAGAGGAAGTGTAATTAGAGCATGAAGAAGTTGCTAAGAACCTTGGGAAAGGTCATACATCTCTCTATGGTTTCAATTTCTTCTTTATCTCTTCAAGTTTGTAGAACCCTAAGTTCTCCACCATGGAGGGTTTTTCCTATTTGTTGATTTTAGATATAAACACATGAAATTCTTATGTATGTTGTGATGTTAATGGTATATGTTTTTCCAATTCATGTTAGTATTCAATTTCCATACATAATGCTTGCTTTCGATTAGTCACTCATGCATGATTTGTGATGAAGTGTTGGAAAATGTCTTGTGAACCTAGAATTGAAATTGAACACCTAATGGATATAATTGAGATGTTTGTGAATGCATGAGAATGAAGTGGATGAATTGTAAATACTCTTTGTTAAATTCCTTGCACACCAACTGTTTGGTAAAAATACCAAAAAGAGTTTATTGTGTTCTTTTTGCACTTTGATGTCTAATTGAGTTATGAAAGGAAGAAATGTTAGGTGTTGCATAAGTCCCTTGGGAGAAACAATATTTATCACTTACTATGTTGTGACTGGTGCACTTGTTGTTGGTTTTGCAGTCAACATAAGTCCAATACTTAGTTGAGTTAAGATAGTCTTACATAGAACTCTAACTATAATACACTCCACACAACATCCAAATAGTAGCATTCCCACCTTGGAAATTACTAAACTCTGATTCCAAACCATGTAAATCAAACCAATAAGAATTTCAACTAAAACATAGTATATACATCATTAACACATCTCACACCTCTTTCCTTTCATCTATAATTCATTCATGCCATACATATGTATCTTATTTCAATCAAAACTCACCACATATAATTTAATTCAATTGAAATATGAATAATACAAAATTTATTTCTATTGCATTATCATAATATGCAAATACAATAACAACAATAATTATATCAAAACGACAAAAAACATTTCTCTAACCACAAATTAAAGATCTCAATAGTCAAAGTGAAGAATAATATATCTAGGACTGGATGTCAAAATTTCAGCCTAATGAATTGGGAATTGAAATTTTATTGAGACTTCCCAAAACCCAAAGAAAAGTGGTGCGCAACACCTTACACCTAGTGCCAAGTGCCAAAAGCCTTGATGCTCGATGTGAAATGGGCGCTTAATGATCCTAGAGTGGCGTCTAGTTCCCTAGACCACTGGAACCATTAACTTGGGAGCACCCAACGATCCCAGACTAGTGCTCGACACTTTGCACCTCTAGTACTCATTGTCTAGGTTCCCACGAATGGCCCCAAATGGTTTTGTGGTATTACGCGAGCTATATTAGACTTTTAACTTTCAATTTGACTTGAATAGACTGTCTAACTTGACTATTTATTCAACATTAGTTCCTTTTTAGTTTAAAATACCCTATTTTAATTCAAAATAACCATACATTAGATTAAGTTTGAATGTAGCCAACTCAAACGAGCTCCATAGACAATAATAAATTCAACAAAAACATCAAGTCAAAATAGCACAAATTCAAATACATATATTTTTAGCTTCTAAACTAACATAACAAATGCTCAATTTTACATAGTCATTTTATCACAGATTCACATACTACATAAATTTTCACTAGATTAAAATAAATCACATAGTTCCACTCCTACTACATATAACAATAAATCTATTCAAATTTCACTAATCTAGAAATATCATTTCAAATCATCCTCTACACAATAGATTATAACACTTTAGCATCACACACAGATCACAACTCAGGATAGACACTCCTAGACTCAAAAGGTGTTCCCCACAAACTATACTTACACAAGTTTCTCTACCTACACATAGAAAACTTTAATCTACAATCAGCACACATCCTAACAATCCTAAACAAACAAAGATTCATCATGAGCTCTTAAACACCACTTTCAAGCCGGAAAAACCTCACATGCAACAGATTTCTTAAAAGCCCAAAAAGAAGAAAAAAAGATTAACTTACTTTGTTCAAGATTCTTAAACACCACTTGCAAGCCCAAAATACCTCACATACAACGAATTTCTTAAAAGATAAAAAAAATAAACTTTCTCTATTCAAGATTCTAATCCAATAGAATTGTAGACATTAACCTTAGAAGTCGTATGACATACTCTAATTTTCAAATAGACGAAGAATGAAGTCAAAAATTAAAAAAAATAGAAAAAAGTTTAGAAAAATATTTTAAAGAAACAGTGGTTCTTATGAAATAAAATTCAATTAATAAAATATCTATTTATAATTATTTTTTTTTTGTAAATAAAAATATCGAGCGTCATTAAAATGATACTTGTATGGCAAACAATCTAACCATCACATATTTCACACATCTAAAAAAATATAAACATCACTAATCAGTCAGTCACTTGTATGAAGTTTCTTCCTATACTTGCAATGAACTAACAACAGTCCAAATGATCTGTTAACCGTTAATCACTACGTCAATAACATCTCCATTAACCAAACATCCAAAAAAAAACTTAGTATGAATTAGACCACTTACCAAAATTCCATTTTGGCTGATCAATATGTTTCTTATCTAGTTGGCTACTTTAGATTTTGAAAGAGTAACAACCATAATAATATTTTCTGGACTTAGAAAAAATTTATAAATCTTTTGAAAAAGATGAAATTATGAATAAAATAAAATTTATAATATAATTTAAAATTTATATTATAAAAAAGATTTACAATATATTTTTGCTACTTACAAATAAGGATTGTATAAGTTAGAACACAATAATGATTCGTTGGAGAGAGAGAATATTGTGAACTTCTTTCTTTTGGTAGGGTAACGTAATCTTTTTGCGAACGTTACCAAAAGTATAAACTATTTTTTTCTATTTTGTTTTTTCATCTAATCTTCACCCCAGTGAAAACCTTGTCGCTTTTATATTGATCAAGACATAAAGCCATGCCAATTCGATAATAAATACAAAAAAATTAGAAAAAAAAGAAGAAGCTTAATCTAATATTTTATCTTTTTCATATTACACCTAGTAACCAAAAAAATATGTTGCTCCTATATTAGTATTTCATGTTTGAATTATATAAAAAAATACCTAAGAGCCAAAGAAAAATTAATCAAGTCTATATATTTTCACAAATAATTTTAATAAATCACATCATAAGTTTTTGATATTTACAAAAGACCATTTGTATAAAACATCTTTCTTTAATCAGGTCACTATTTTGCTTTTGAAAAAGTGAAAAAAAGAAGAAGAGGATTTGATGAAAAATAATAAAGGCAGAAAGTAGCTTTAACCTTGTTGTCTTGGTGTGATTTGTAAAATATACTCTTCCTTACACATTAATCAAATGAATGACAGTTCAGCAATAAACAAAAAAGTAATAGACTTTATTAAAATAAAAAGAGCTTAGCTTACATCCAAAATTAAAAACAAGTCCAAATATTTCATAAAAAACAATTATTTTAAATATAATTCAGGTATATTGAATAGTTTTCTTTATTTTTGGTGTGAGTAGTTTTTTTCTTTGGCTCTTATTGTTTTCTTTTATTCTCTCTAAATACTTTTGTTTTGTTCTTGTAATATACATATTATTTTTTCAGTGATTACTGAATAATTTTCAACGAGACCAATGAAGACAATTATTCTACCATCAAAAGTTAAAAAGGAAAATAGAAACCAAAAACAAAACACAACTATATTTTAAGCACTAAGACAAAGTTAAAATCTATTTTAATAGGTTACAATTACCTATACCGAATTTCACCTCCACAAAAGTATTTATCATTCCTATAATTTTTATAAGAGTTAAATATCTTTTTAATTTTTAAACTTCGAAAAAGTAAAATTTATAATTGTTTCAAATTTTCATATATTCTAGTTTTAAATTTTTAAAAAATAAATAAATATTGTTTCGATCATGAAATCAAGGTAACAATGACCTGAAATTTTGAATGTTAGTCCTCACTTCACCATTCATTTTAGGTATATGCAAAAACATTTTAATATAAAAGTCAATAAAAATTGAAAAGTTTTAGTAATTAATATATATTAAATATCATCACCTATCCCTTTGTCCTAAATCTATATTTATAGATTTCAGGATGAGTTTCAGATTAGTCATGACCTAATTATTTAATAATAATCATAATTTTACTTAACATAATCAGATCTAATAATTATGAAGAATGACAGTTTAGTGTGTAGTTTATAGTCGTTTGGTCTTGAAATGAGAACCGTGGTTATTTTTGTGACATGTCTAACAATCCGAAACGTCTAGTCTAATGTTAGTGGAATGATCATATATGATATATAATCATTTTAATTTAATAAAATTAATTTTTTAAACAAACTGTATAAAAATTATTGTTTAGAAAGTAAAACAATATTTAACTCTATTTATAAATATTATATTTTTTCGAAGAAAAAAATCAGTGTAAACAGAGAATAAATAAGTGTATAAATAATGAATCACTCAAGGTGTCTTAACTTCCTTTTGTATTTGTTAAATGTCTTCAATTCCTTGCAAACAGGGTAATTTGCCTCTTTTTTCAATTTGTTTTTCAATTTTTTTACATGTTAAATGTATCTCAAACTAACATTTGAGTTTAAACTTATGTTTCAAACACAAACTTGAAATATTGTTTATTACATAAAAAATATAATAGAATTAAAATAATTATTCTTATAATTTTTAAAGTTTAAAAATCAAATTGTATAAAAATTATTAAATTCTAATTTTCTATCAATTAGAAAGTAAAAACATATTTGACTCTTTTTATAAATATGGTATTTTTTCAAGAAAAAAAAAACATTTTAGGAATCACAAATCATATTTTAACAAAAGTGTAAATAGGTGTATAAATAATAAAAAGCCAGCTCCAAAACGGATAATACATTAGATGCATGGTCATCCTTAAGTTTGATTCCAAGTCCGTCAAGTGATATTATTATGATCAATCATCATACATCTGAGATATTGTTCATTTTAGAAAGTGAATTCCTTTACGTTTTTGTGTTTAAAAAGTGTCTCAGAGGATAAAAGAAGTATTTAAATTATTTTATTCTCAACTTCTAAGTAATGCTAGACTTAATATTGTCAAAATAGGTTGTAACCCGCGAGCCAACTCAGCCCACCACAGGTTTGAGCCGGGTTGAGTTTGAAAAAAATGTAATTTTTTTATGCGGGTTAGTTTTCAACCCGGCTCATGGGGTTGAACCCTTGGTGAGCCGGGTTGGTTCACCAATCCACCAAATGTAATTTAATTATTTATTATTTTGTGTTTCAATATCAATAGTTAACATTTTTTTATTATATTGTAGATGGGGATTAAAAAAATGATGTTTGAAGAGAGAAAAATATTATAGATTTATCTATTTAAGACAAGTGATACAAAAATTATCAATATTAAAAAAAATTTTGTTCGTCTTTTGTGTCTGCTTTTAGATTATGCTTAATGATATATTTTTTATATTGAATTGTCTTTGAAGTTTAACATTATTTTAGAGTAAATTTATTTAGATTTTAATTAAAATATTATAATTTTTTTATTTTAAAAAAACCTTATAATTAGGTGAGTCAGTGAGTCAATCCGTTTAACCACCAACCCATGATGGGTCGGGCTAAGTTCGAATTTTTTTAGCTCACTAATAAGTGAGTCGGGTTGGATTGTCTCATTAAGTGATCAACCCATGATGGGCCGGACGAGTCGAGCCGGGTTGACAGCTCTAAACTATTGGACGAGATAAAAACATATCAATTTTATGAATGTAATTATATTGTTATAAAATTAAACATCTAAATGTTTTTTTTTTCAGATGTAATTAAAATCGTTTTATAAAATACTAGCGAAACACATGGTTGTGAACTAATTATATATAACACCGAATTTAAGAGTATACCTATTGTGGATATTAAATTTAGAAAGTAATTCAAAAGATCACTTAATTAAATTTTAATTGTCTTGTAACTTTACTTAGTTATAATTGGGTTTTTAATAGAATTTTTTTTTATTAAGTAATTAAAATATTTTTATTTTTATTTTACTATTTTTTATTTTATTTTTTATTATTAAGATGATAAGATTCTTTTTTTTTCAGTGAGATTGAAGAAACAAGAATTAGACGGATTGATAGATCATTTAGAGAGTTAGAAAAACAAAAATAAAATTTACACCATTCAATTAATAATATAATCAAATAAAAAATTAATTAAATAAAAATAAAAAATATTTTAAATACTTAAAAAATTAATATAAAATATTTAATAAAGGTTTCAATTATTAACGTGAGCCACGAACTCTAAGGAATCCTATGGACCGAAATGTTCCTATTGTCAAATATGACTGTGGATCGCACTCGCACCCCGGCAGTACTTTTAATTACCAAAGGAAAAAGGTTTAAAATATTTTTCTTTTTTTTGAGAAAAAAAAATGCTTTTTCTTTAAAAAAGAGAAATTACTTTTAAAAGAATCTTTTATAAAGTTGTAACTTATCGTCACAATAAGTTCTTCCACACAACATGATAACTTGCACAAAAATACCGAGCAACTTTTCTTTTATGATTATAATTCATAAAATTTAATTAATTTTATTACTTTAATTCCATTCACATTATTAAATTATAACAGTTACGATATTTTCTATTTTAATGTTACTTAGAGTCTCATGATTTTATTTTTTAAAAAATAAAATTGTTAATAAACTTTGCCGTCTCAATTCCTGCCAACATATTTCAATATGCATGTTTCGATTACGAGGTTGACTCACCAAACTCCTTCACAATTTTGCTTTCTTCTTGTCTGATCTCGTTTCAAAAAGCTCTGTTGTTTTGCTTTTCCGTCTGGAAAAGAACATGTCAAAGATCTTTCAATGCCAAAGTTAGTATATGAACCGTTCGACAATTCAATAGAACAATAATAAATATACAGTAAATGCAACGTACCTATCACTCACATTTGACCTGTATTTATAGTTTTCGTCATGAACTTAGGATTAGTGAAAAGTTAATCACGGTCCAATTTCAGCTCAATAGCTTTAATCGCTACTTACCTTGATCATGGTCTTAATGACCCATATAAGCAACCGACCAATCTTAGGGACCCGTCCGGTTAGGGTGATCCTACGTGGTTTTCCTTGGACCGTCTGGTCTGTATGGTACACAAGCCTCCCAAGTCCTAGTGCACGTAGTGGATGTTGGGTTGAAAGCTGACTGATATGTTGATTGCAGGTATGGGAGTTCCTTTCGCAGACCGTTCATCTTTGGCCGAGGATTGTGCTAGTGAGTGCGCCATGTGACTACCCGTTCCAAGCTATTGAAAACTTTCCGCCCTCCAATTTTCGAAAATGGGTTTGAGGCGTCTTCGCATCCAGACCGTTGATCGTGAGAATTTTTTTACGGTGAAAATGCATTGACGGTTACAAAAATTTTCCTATAAATAGGAGGGTAGGACCGGTGTAAACATTTAAGCCTTTTTAATATTAATACTTAATTGTGTCAAAATTATATTACTTTTATAAATAATCTTCTTCATAATCAAATAAAATAAAAAAATCTATAAAAACATAATTCAATATAATAATGCTTTATATTAAATTTGCAGCAAGATTAAAATTTTATTTTGTTAATCTCAGTGAATCAACGCAGAATTCAAAAACCTAAACCTTTGAACAGTAAAGAAAATTTTCATAATAAAGAAAAATATTTGTTTATGTTGGTAAATCGTTACTGACAATCAATGACGTCCTAATACTACTTTTTATCCATTTTTAAAGGGTAATATTCTTTTAGTTAAATTCAACAAATCTAAATTATATATCTTATGAAATTACTAATTAATTAAATAATCTTTTTATTTAAAATTAGCAAGTAACTATTTATATAATTGGAGTCGTTTCAATTACATTACGAGAAAATGTATATTGGAATTGACTAAAAGCCAATTCATACAAGAAAAAACCAAAGCTAATAAGCATAAAGTCAATTTTCATAGGTGAATATTAATAGAGTTAGCTTACCTGACACTAAGAAGTATAGTAAATGAGAAAATGATATAATATTTTTTAAACACAATGTTAGTTTATCTTAAAGGTAAACTGATTAAAACAAGACAAATGTATTTAACTATGCTTTAATAATAAATGTAAACTTAAAGCAGAAATAGAAATAAGGAAACCTCTAACTATTGTTATTATAACGAGAATTCTGTAATGTGTTTTTCAATTTCAAACTCCACTCTCTTAAACTCTTAAACTATGCTAATGTAATATCAAAGAGAACAAATTTGATGATCTAAAACACATAGCATTTGTGGAATTTATTGATGTATGTCCATGTCCATCACATAGTAATGGCTAGAAAAAATTGTTACAACATTAGTGGGATCATGGTACAAAAGTCCATTCACCTGGTCAGAAAATTGATTGATAAAGTGGACCTTATTTCTAAAAATAATTGATTCAAGATTAATATCTCATATTATCCTAATTGCCGATAGTAGATATGTGTCACTTAATCTTTAGCGTGTCAATAGTCAGACATTCACATATTTAAGAAAACAGTAGGAAAAATCCTTAATGATAAAAAATTTTAGTCATCGAGAACCTTTGTGCTCATTATGAACATACTTAGTATTATGTTGCTGCATTGAAATACAAGACTCTTATAGATGTCGGTAGTTAATCTTGTGCACTGGGATTATTTTCTATGTGGACACTAACAGTTGAGTCATCCAAAGATCCACCTTCATGCACTACCTTTCTACAGGAGCATTTCTCCTTTCGCCTCCTCTTTGGCCTGTATGTGTCTTCCCCTTCTCTTTCATTCACAAAGGAAAGGAACGATCGGAGACGATCAGAGTGAGATGAGCGCTCAATGTTACTGTTGGAGTCTCTGCTAAAACGGTAAGCCATTCTAATAGCATAACATAGTAGAGCAATGAAGCATGCTATGCCACTAAGTAGGAACAGACCCCAAAAACTGTTTAGCTCAAGTCTGTCTATGCCTTGTTTTGCACCCTCTGAGCTGCACGCACTTCTCGTCAGCCATTTGTCATGAATTCTTTGGAGGTCACCATTTTCTGATAGTTTAAGGATGGCAGTTGACATATCAATTGATAAAGGAGATTCCCTGGGGAAGCCCTGTATGTTACATTCAAAACATGTTCAATCCATGTCGTTACACTAAGTATGTTATGTTAAATCTAGAAACATACTTCTTTATTTAAAAGTTGAAAGTATATGGATACACATACAACACTTCTTCACTACAACACTTCCTCACTGACAAGCTCACACTACACACAATTTTATTTTCTCTCTACTACACTTCCGTGCATTCACTCTACTAAAAATAAACACACAACACACCCCTCTCTATCTTTCTTATTCTCTGTCCTCTCGTACCTTCACATCTTCTCATTTTATAAGATAGCAAAGCATAAAAGTCCAAAAAAGAGAAAAACATAGTGGCAGAATGGTGGGCACAAGGATACACGGGTAGTGGAAATGATGGGGTTAGTGGAGAAACCATTTACTGAATGGAAGACCCATGAAGCTCAACTTTCCAATTCTTAATCTTTCCTTTTTTTTATGATGCAAAACGTGGGCTGCTCATGGTGGGTCCATTTCAGTTTACCCAACAAAATTCCCCCGTAAACTTAAATGACCTTCTATCCTTTATCACGTTTCTGCTTCATGTATCCTACACCAAACTTGTTGCTTTCATCAATAATCAGGTCCTCGTGATTCTTTAGGATCATCTTCTTAGTAATCAAGTTCATCTCAACATCTTCATTTTCATGTTTACCTTTCTTCAAAATCTTCTCTTTACCGGTGACAATCATGTGGCTTGAATTCCCAATCTTTAATTGCAATACGTCTTTTTTTTCAATTTCTTCCGGTTCCTTCAGCATCTCATCATTCTCATGAAAAATATCATCTCCAAGACAGTCAAACTCATCATCCTTCTTTATAGCCTCCTGATTCAGCATCTTCAATTGGTTCAACGACACCTGCAATTCTGACATTGAATTTTCTGCGGCAAAGCGTGCTTGACGCTCTCGATCCAGTTCTGCAAGAACCTCTTGAAATTTTTCGACGGAAACATAATCCGTGCTTCCCTCCTGCTCTGATGGGCTTTTCGGACTCTCCACCTCATCATCCGAGCTCTCAAATAACTCAACTGAGTTCTCCAAAACACCTTCTGTATGCTCCTCCGAGCTATACAAATTGACCAAATACCTTTCTGGGCTGTCTGGTCTCCATGACTCTTCATAATCTAGATGCAACTCTGCATCCGATCTCTAACTCCTCAATGCAACGTCCGGGCTCCTCCTCGGTAGCGCTGCGTCATCACTCCTTGTCATCAACAGAATTCCAATCTCTTCTCCAGCTTCTTCAGTTAGGAGATTGGTCTCCTCCTTTTTCTTCTCAACCCGACAATATCTTTCTATGTGACCGGATTTACCACAATTGAAGCACTTGATCGTTTTGCACTCATTTGCATAGTGACCGTGCTTGCCACACCTAAAACACTCTACTCCATAATTTAATCGACCTCCTCGATCATTTCCTTGTCCTCGGTCATGCCAATTTTGCTGACCGGTTTGCTCTTCAGTGTCATCCTCAAAATTACCTCTGTCATATCCTCCTCGTCCTCTGGATCCACGACCTCGACTTTGAGTATTCCGAGTTCTATTCGAGTCAAATTGTATCTGGAGTGCTTGATCGGAAGGGTGCGTCTTCTTCTTCTTCTTTCTCAGTTCGTGGGCCTTTAATGACCCAGCCAACTCATCCACTGTGAGAGTTGTTAAATCTTTTGTTTCTTCGATGGTGACCACGATACTCTCAAAATCATCGGTTAGAGATCTCAATATTTTTTCTGCAACTCGGTTTGGCGGCATTTCTTCTCCGTTCATTCCGAGTTGGTTGGCCACCTTTTGCACTCGAGTTATAAACTGAGTAACTCCTTCATTTTCTTCCATCTCCAGATGTTCAAACTCTCTTCTAAGAGCTTGTACTCGGACCTGCCTCACACGAGTATCTCCTTTGTATGCAACCTCCAGAATTTCCCAAGCCTCCTTTGCTGTCATTGCGTTCACTATTTTTTCGAATCCCGACTCGTCCACCGCATTAAATAGGAAATACAACGCCGATCCATCTTTCATACGTGTTTTCTTCAACGCAGCGATTTGTGCTACTGTCAAGTTTTCGCTTTCCCCAGGTTCTTCGTACCCAATTTTCACCATATCCCAAACGTCTTGGGATCTTAGCAACACCTTCATTTGTACACACCAATTATCATAATTGGTGTTTTCCGACAATTGTGGTACGGTCATTCCATTAACAACTTTTGCCATCTCTTTTTTTTTTTTCAAGACACTCAAATTCACTCACGGTGTTTAACTCTCACTTTTTTTTTTCACTCGGTACTCAGAGAAAGTAGCTCTGATACCAATTTGTTAAATCTAGAAACATACTTCTTTATTTAAAAGTTGAAAATATATGGATACACATACAACACTTCTTCACTACAACACTTCCTCACTGACAAGCTCACACTACACACAATTTTATTTTCTCTCTACTACACTTCCGTGCATTCACTCTACTAAAAATAAACACACAACACACCCCTCTCTAACTTTCTTATTCTCTGTCCTCTCGTACCTTCACATCTTCTCATTTTATAAGATAGCAAAGCATAAAAGTCCAAAAAAGAGAAAAACATAGTGGCAGAATGGTGGGCACAAGGATACACGGGTAGTGGAAATGATGGGGTTAGTGGAGAAACCATTTACTGAATGGAAGACCCATGAAGCTCAACTTTCCAATTCTTAATCTTTCCTTTTTTTATGATGCAAAACGTGGGCTGCTCATGGTGGGTCCATTTCAGTTTACCCAACATGTTACATTCACATTGGTTATAGAATTATTCAACCACCTATCTTAGTACTACTTTGAATGATAAATTTGGTATATGTGATGTTGAGTTTCACAGAAGAGAAGTGATTTATAATTTATATACTTACAAAGCCCCATCCCATCTTGGTGAACTCCTGACCCACGATACCAAATTCACATCTGGTGGCTAGGAAGAGTTCCATATATGCACGTTCATCTATTATTGCAGCAACACCACCGTTAGCTGCTCCATCCTTCAAGGATTTTTCATATTCTGATGGGGAGTTCAGAGGAACAAGCCTGGACCTGTGTATGTTCAGCTCCTCGGTCAGATAATTCTCAGCAAATGAACCCCTCAGGAATCCAATACGATCGTTGCTTATTACTAAGCTTTCGATTCCTTTAATCGGTGAAGAGAGTTGTTCCACTGTCAGGATGGAGGTCAGACTTGCAATGTAGCTTGAGTTGAGTATCAAAACCACAAACAGCCATATGATCAGCACAAAGCGACCAAGGGTGCTAACAGTTTTTTCTCCTGCATACAAGTTTTTTTTTTTCCTGGATGTAAGACTCAAATCTACACAAACCATTTTTCGGCTTAAACCAACAACTTTGAGCTTTAGGATGATTATTTAGGTATATTTCTGTCTACTGTCTTCAACAAATTGAGTTTCTTTTCACTACAGGAGGAAAGCAGCAAGGATAACTAGATAACAAAAAGTTACAATCACTTACTATGTGCAAAAAATAAGGTTGAGAAGCTAAACCTGCAGAAATGAATGATCAAGATGTCAGGGATTGATGAAGTGTGCTAGTAGTCAAGTGTAACAATCAAGATCATATTTTAAAATTGTCTTGCCACTTAATTACCAAATAATGGTGACAAATTGTCTTCTGGCAGGGCCTCTAAAATCATCATTTATGCGACGCTCTAAAATCCACACAACAGCTCCCACCACTAAGAAAAACATTCCTGTCACAAACCACATCATTGGACTGAATGGTGTTAGGAAAGCCCAAGCACTGGATTTCAACTTCTTGATAGGTGCCACAACAACTAGCCCGGACTCAATATATGGCTGTGTAAAGTCCACTATCTTGGTTCGGTTAGTAGTAATGGTTATGTCTCCCACCACAGCATCGAAGGCCTGCACATACAAAAAACAATTTCTATGCAAGAATTTATAATAAACAAAATATCAGATAGGTTATGAAAACTTGATACTCACACCGACTGTTATCATGTGAAGAAGATCTGAATTTAATGGGTTGGTTTTACCATCTCCAAATGAAACAAACTTGTACGGAACGGAATAAGGCAACAAGCTGAGAGCAGCCGTGAACACATCTATGCAATAACCACCAAACATCTCAGTTCCCTCAGTTCTTGACACAAACTCACGATAACTAATTCTAAGTGGCACCCCAATTCTCAAGGGTTTTCCATTGCTGGAAAAAACCCAACCACGTGGGGTTTGAGTCGTTTGACCAGGCCAGATGACACCAAAGAGTCCATCACCAGAAATGGAATGATTAGGAGACTCACCAGTGTGGAGGCCAGATGTTTCAGACCAATAACCAATCCTCCTAATTCCATTGCCTATCACATTAATTACTTCGTATGATGAATGCACCAAGTTTCCATCTTGTCCAAACATCATTTGCCCTGTTAGACCACTTCTGTTCACCTCTAAAATTCTTTTAAGCAGCTTCTCACCATCAAGAAACACTCCCATGCTATCAAGCTCAAAACTTCCCCCCCTTAACATGTTTAGACTTGAATCATTTGAAAATGACAATGTTCCCCCACTCCTGAAAAACGCATCGAGTGCAGAAGCAAGCACCCAAACAGTGTCGTAGGCGTAAAACCCAAAGGTGTTCAATGCGAAAGGACCCTCAGCAGGATCCTTTTCCTTGCTCACTTTGTTCCAGCTAGAACTAAATTTTCTTTTGGTTTCTGACTCGGGAGTATACATGCGCAAGGTGATAAGACCTTGGATGTCATTTATGGATTGAGTGGTGAACAATGATGGGTTTGAATCTAATAATGTAGAAAGCCAATCTGTGGCTATCCACGCATACCCATTTACCATCATGCCAAGTGACCGAGCCACATGCATTACATCTAGACCAAAAGAAGGGTATATATGAAGGACTATTACCCTTGATTGCATTAAAGCTATCTTAACTAATGCACTGTTTATTTCTTCCCTAGTAATGTTACCAGGATTAAGTGGTGCTTTGTGTGATATTTTACCGCGTTTCTCTGCTAGCTTATCCCCTAAAACGGACACCCCATTTCTTCCATGATCATCATCGATGTAAATGGCTATGACATCTCTCCATTGAAAGTGATCAACAATTTCTGCCACAGCAGTCATCTGATACAGATCACTCTGCGTTGTCCGAACAAAATATGGGAACTGCAGTGAAGTCAGCGTAGGGTCCGTTGCTGCAAATGAAAGTAGAGGCACTTGCATCTCATTTGCTATGTGTGAAATCACATGTGCCATTACTGAGTACTGGGGACCTATTATGGCAGCAGTTTCACGCTCCATCAGCAGAAACGCTGTAATAAAAAATCAACAAGGCAGTGACTAAGAAATATGTTTCTAAAAGGGGAAAACTCACAAAAAAGGAAATGGAAAACTGGGTTGTGTTGGAAAACGGCGTACAATCAATGATTCCTAAAAATCCAGCGGATAATTTGGTGTCTAGCATTGAAATCTTAAGCCTAGTTCCGTTGAGAATGGTTGGATTAGAATTTATATCATCCACTGCAGCTTGTATGGCAATTTTAGCTACTCTGCCAATTGTGGAATTGAAAGATACAATTGCCCCAATATTAACAGCAAGTGGTCTTGTAGAAACAGAGCTTATTCCTTTTGAGGGAAAGCCACAGTAGAAGACGACAAGGAAAAGAAGTAAAACTTTGTTCATGTTATATTTTTCCTGCAAAAAAAACAAGAGAAAGTAAGACAAAAAAAATCCTAGTAACTTAGTATTTTATAGTATATATATGATAAAAGAAATTGTACGATAACATCGCTGATTTGTAAACAATATTGAGACATGAAATATATTTGAATGAATGGTACCGAGATATGATATATGAATAAAGACAAAAAAATTGCACATAAGAAATATTCTTGCAATGATATATAAGAAATATTTGGACTGTAGTGACGTACTTTCATGAAAATGGAGGAAGCTGAAAGCTTCGACTGAAATCGAGGAACAGAAACGTGTCTCCTTACGGTTTTACTGAAACAACTAGTTGTAGTTTATACGTGACATGTCTTGGAATTGGAGAATCCTTTTATACTTGTAGGCCATGCATAATAAGTTTGGTGCTATCAAAATTCCAGTTTTTCTCATCATTGCTGGTTTAAAAGAGTAATATTCCTAATTCTAATTTTGTCATTAGGGTAACGAAATTACCGAATAATTGAATATATGGATGAAGTTATTATATAACAGCAGATTTTATCGTAGTATCTTAACTTTAGTTAGTTAGCTCTTTTAAGTTGGTTAACTCTTGTAAATGCTTTCAGTTAGTTTTATTTTTCTTGAATATGATCCATCCTTTCTCATGGAATGAATAAGGTGGTATCATTGCTTATAGTTTTTTTTTTTTTCATTTTTGCTTCGTCTTTTTTCTCTAACACCCAATTTACATAAAGAAGTTTGCTATGAATACTTCGATTAAAGAGCTATAATAGTGTTTTAGTAGTATTGCACGCTTGACAAGTATATCAATCAGCTGTAGTAATAAAAATATCGTTTAGGAGAATTGAATTATTGAAAATTAGTTTGTTGTTAAACATTAAGTTTGGTTTCATATATTTTTATAAGTTTATAAGTATCTTTTGAGTTAATTAAGAGATGTTGACTTCTAATTACTTCAAGAATAAGTCGTTCGTCAAAACTCTAAATTCCCAATATGTTAGATAATTTGCAAAATTCAATAGAATTGTTTTAAAAAAAACTGTAATAATATTCTTAAATGAAAACTAATAAAACACAGGTCCAATTTTCCAATTGTGATAAAACTTAATTTGTTTCTATCTATAATTACAAATAATTTTCAATTTTTCAAGTGTGAATTTGTTGATAGATAAATAGATAAGTGTAACTATAGCAAACATCAAGATAATTGAAATAACTAAACATCAACCAAAAATATTCAAAACATATAATTCAAATATAACAATTCAATTCTAGCCATAAAATATTTAAGAATGTATAATGTGAAAGATAAAACCCAGTAATGATAAAAGAGTCTCTTGCAATGCAAAAATAATTCTTCTTCATACTTGTGGTTTCTTATTGCTTTAATCTCCCTTCCAAAATGTTTCCACGCCATCATAATTAGCTTGTGAATTCTTCTGACTTGGTTTTCTCTCATTTTGTTGATTTCATCTTTAATGTTTGTCTTTCATATTTCTAATGTAATATAAACTAAATACTATTAATGATAAAATAAATCAAATAATGCAATTATGGAATACTAGATTGAACATGCACAAATTATTTAAACACACAACTACTCACTTGACGTTTTCAAAACTTGTGTATACTTTGTCTTTCAATATGAATGAAAAAAAAAACTACTATTCATAGCCATTTATACTTTTATCCTACTGAGAATCCAACAATGTGCTTGAGTCACGAGTTCTTAATTCAAATAATTATTATTTAAATTCTTAAAGTAGATTGATGCTAACTACTCTTAGGACAAAGAATAAAATGTATTCATCATGACATTAATAGACGATATTAATAGAATAGAATGGTTGTTTCATGGCTCATTCATTCGTTAGGACAAGGAGCAAAATGTATTTAATATGATATTGATGAAATAACATTATTGTTTTATATTTCTTTCATTTGATTTTTCTCTCGATTCGATAGAGATTGATAAAGCTGATGAAATATGAAAAGATTTGAAACATTATACTTCCAAGGAGATCTCTTTTGCATATTAGATCTACAATTTGAAGCCTCTTTGATAAAAATAAGTCATCTCATGTAACTTATTTATTTTAAAAATGCATGTTATTTGGAACAAACTTATGAATTTTAATACAATTTGGGTATGTACAACAAAAATGCTTATTTGTTATTTCTAAACATAAATTAAAGAACTATCAATGTAATTTTTACGTGAATTAAATAATCAATATAGTAATGCCAAATCACAAATTTTACCTATAAAATCCTTTATCAATTTCTAATATATATTTTTTTCTTTAATAACTTAGCAAATGCCAACTCTTTAGCAACAAATTTAGCAAGTAACCTATATGCCAAGGAAATTATGATTAATGTCATAATGTTATTTGTTTTCTCGTTCAGTCTCCATTCTTAATAAATTGTCATTTGATATTGTTACTAGATCTACAAAATACAATATCACGTAGAAGTTTCATTGAATGTTAAAAGCTTGTATACACTCAAATACAAAACATTTTGAACACAAATTGATCATAATTTATCTTATCTTTACTTTAGATATTATTTACAATTGGTATTGTTTAAGTACTTGAAGTACATAACACCTCTTTACATACAGATTTTATGAAGGAATTTATATGTAACTTATTTAATGAAAATAAAACTTTGAAAAATTGTCATCCTCATCATTCTTTATATGAGATAAAACATGTTATAGTTGTTAATGAGGTATTCGAGTTTTTTTCTATCTTAATTGATTCCTCCTTGTTTCTCAAGTTCTTGATATTCATTATCGACATCCAATTTACGTACATGATATTATACTCATTAGTGAGAATATTTTTCAAATTTAAGATAAAAAATTCTCGATGAGTTGAAATTTTTTTCTTAAGAATGAGGTTGTTCGCATTACAAGTAGTATTCATTTGGGACAAAAGAAATATACTCATTCTGTTAAATATTGACATGATTGTTTCTCATCTCAGTTCAACTCCTGTGTTATATTATAATCACATACATGTTATCTTTAGTATAATCCTAATTGATATGTTTCGTTTACAATGGTTTAATTGGTAGATTAATCTACCTCATTACTCCAATTAACTATCTAAATATCACCTATTTGATTGAACATCTCATTCAGTTCATTTCAATCCCACAACTCTTTATTATATGGATTATAATATGTTAATACTTTTTCTTAATAACTTTTTGAAAATAGACTATATGTTACTATTTTATTGGTTTGTATATTTGAAACGAACCAATCACAAGCTATCACATGAGCTGTTATAAGAAAATTGTACAAAAAAGTTGTTAAAAATATAATTTTCTTATTATATATAACTCATATTTTCTTGTGAAATGAATGGTAGTACATTCTCATATTATTTCCTATTACGTCACGTCTGTTGGAACAATCGGTACCGTTATAGAGTCGCGCAGCGGAATAAATTAATAAAGCGGAAAGCGTGTAACGATCACCACACAAGTTAAAAATTTTATTGAACAGTTGATGTGCTAAGAGTTTAGGGATCAAGAAAATCAACACAGAAAATTTATCCTGGTTCGAATCAAAAGATTCTACGTCCAGTCGTTAATCACTATAAATAATGATTAACCTTTTTTTTTACTAAAATATGGTTTGCAGATTACAATCAGATAATCAAAATAAGCAAAGAAAAGAAAACACCTTCCTTCGACAAACGAATGGAAGATCCTGCTCAGCCAACTTGAAGAGAACCACTCCGACCTTTGACACACAAAACGCGAGCTTCTCCTATTCACAAGACCAGGCAAGAGCACTCTATCACTTTGAGAACTTCCTCAGACAAACTGTATTCTCAAAATGGCATAGATCCTTTTCACTCACAGAGAGCTTCCCTTAGGCACAAAGTTCTAATACTCTCAATTGAAAAGTTATTTCCTAAGAGTTGTGAAGACCTCTATTTATAAGCCTAGTTTCGTGCAGGGTTAGAAACTGAAAAGACATCTCCCAACTGCCACTGATAATCGATTATCATAAGGGATAATCGATTATTTGTGTCCGTTATGAGGTTTTCAAAAGAGTGATAATCTCCCAACTGCCACTGATAATCGATTATCATAAGTGATAATCGATTATTTGTGTCCGTTATGGGGTTTTCAAAAGAGTGATAATCGATTATATGAAGTGATAATCGATTATTCCTGTATGACTCTGTGATAATTGATTATTGTCATTCCATAATCGATTATTGCCATTCCATAATCGATTATTGCAGTTAAAAATGCAAGTTTACAAGGTTTACAAGAATTTCCTACTACATTTAATTTCTACAAATTGCTTTTAACTAATTCTAATATCTTCTTCAACTAAAACTTCTTGTAGCATCATCAAAACAAATTTCTTCAAGATTTACCAATACTCCTTATTGGTAACAACGTCCTCTCCCACCCTCTATTCATCTAATGAAGTTTGTTATAATCTGATTTTTTGTAAGGCCATTCTTTTAAGTGACTATAAGATGTGATGAAAATAATAATAATAATAAATGTTTGTTAGCAAAGAGAAGAAAATTAATAATTTTTGGTTAAAAAGTAAGGTAAATTTTTAAAATGAATTTATTAAAATGAATTTATTTCTTTCAATAATTTTTCATACGTATTATAAGAAATCAAATTTTTTTAGTCTTTAAAGAACTCAACTATTCATTATGAATGTACTGAATTTTGTAAGTTAAAAAGAAATATATGAATTAGATGCGAAACGATGACTTATTTAAAGATAAGGAATACTAATCAAGAAAATAAGTGATTTTGTTGGAAATCTGGTGCTTCTGACGAAATATTATAGATATTGAATAGCATTTTAGAAATAATATGGAAGAGACTGCACTAACTCCGCTTTTGTTCGTAGAAAATATCCTCCTTCAGAAGACAGTAATTATTTGTCGTGGAAAAAGTGCAAATAAAAAGTAATAATTAAAGGCGAAAATATCTTCTTTGAGACAAGAAAACTAACAAACACTAAACAAAAGTATGCCTATGATTGAACTCAAATACAAAAAGCAATGTAAAAGAGTGAATATCGTATGAACGGGTGTTTTACAATCTCGATCATGATGTTTACTAACTTTTATCATTGGGAACTGTGTCACAATCAAAAGTGGGCGTGTTACTCGTAATGGTGGTTGACCTTAAAAAAAACATATCTGATAACAATTTTTAACTATTTTAGTTGGTTCTTTTTATGTGAAATTATCTTTTAACACAATAACAATCCATTGAGAATCTACTTTTAAGAATAATATAATTATTTAAAAAATAATATTTTGTGTTTATAAAGAAGAAGAAAAAAATGAAAGATAAAATAATAGATATAAAGTAGATATTAAAAATTATAGAATATCTATCGTGGTCCATAGTTTATAAGAAAGAAAACTGACCAGTAAAATCTTTTACTAGTGAAGAACCCTTTTGAGAAAAGGAAAAGAAAACGACAGAGGACAATAAGAACATTTATATAGACTTATAACAGTAGCAAAATCTCCAACAGAGGACCATTTTATCTTTTAGTTAATATATAAGACGATGTGATCTCTTTCTTTTTCTCTAATCCCTCACACTCTATATTTCTGATCCATGGTTCCAATTTTCTGTTACAAATAAGAAAAATTGCATGACTGATAAAGTTATGAATCTTTAAAATGCTTGTGATGCTTTTGAGTTGCGTTTGATTTTCAACTAGTTAATACTTTTATCATCATTAAGTTTTCTCCTAAACCGCTATGTAGTAAGGGATAAGTGTAATTAATATTTGTTATTATGCTTATTGGATTCTTTTTTTGTATTTTTTATTATAGATTTTCGTGTCCATTTTATAAAAAAATTCTAGAAGTTTAATATTTTCTTTTAAAGATAGATATAACCTTTTGTTATATTATTTGTATAGAAGTAGAAAGCTAAATAAATTTGAAGGGGAACTTTTGAGGGTCTTTCGAGAAGAAAGTTCTTTATCTCAATGACTTATATCTTCACTCAGCAAGAGAACCAAATATCATTTCAACGATTAGGTTATTCGCCAAATGTACGGAGAAAGTTTACTTTGATATAAAAGTAGCATCTTACTCAGCAAAATGTTAGGCTCGTCCAGCCAGAGAATGTTTATGGTAGTAGTTTAAAAGTTAAGTCTTGGATGAAATGAAGGAGTTTTTGAGACAGGGAATTCATCCAAAAACAAGAGAAGAGGATAGGCACCATGTCGAGAGCTTAAGAATGTCTTCCATCTTTATCCATTCAACTCTTTTGATCCATTTTCGTGTTATTTATGTATAGGAGTAATTAAATCTCCCATTAGTTAGGATTGTATATCTAATGTAACTTTGGTGTATTTTTCTGTTAGTATAAATTTCTTTTATCATTTTTGTGTGTTTTTTATTTTTCATGTTCATGATTGATTATTTATAGTATTTTGTGTTATATAAATGTAACATTTCAAAAATATAGTCTAAAACTATATAATAGAATAATTACATTAAATAATAATATAGATCAGTCTTATACTAAAAGAGAACGTACGGTTATGGCCGAACGGCCTTATAAAGAAGGACAAGAAATTTAAAGCTGAACAGGGGTACAATTCTGACCGAATGGTTTACAAAAGCCTATACCGAATGGTCAAACCAAAAACAAAAGGAGAAGATGATCGAATGACCACCATACAATCAAGCTAAACTACTGACCGAACGTTCTACTGTTCGGTCTTAACTTCTACCTCTACTAAGTTTTCTTCCTCCAACGCCTCTTCCAGCAGCTCGTCTCCTTCTGCTCAGATCCACATGGATAATCATTGCAATGACAAAGACGAACGTACAAAACAGACAAGACAGGAAACACAGGGTAAGCTTATGTAATTTAATTCATGTATAAACATACATTTCACACAATCAACCAAACAAGATAATTTATCATACGCTTCATGCAAAGCCTAATACTAGACTGACTGTCCGGACTGTATGAAATCTGTGTAGCTACGACGTTCGTGCACCCGGGTGATGTAGTAACTGGGATACCCTCAACAGCTGCCACCCGAGGTTAGTCTTATTTGTCCAAATTAACCATAAGGACTAGGACCTCCTGTCGTTCTCACACATGACTTACCCTCCTCTACGTGAGGACGAGTAATCACAGAACATCAGGATGAACCACCAGCTTAGCATGCCCACATTCATACTTTACAAATTCCAATATTCATTCATGAGTCATTCCTCCCCGGAACGTGATAATGCTAAATTTTACCATTATTTAAGCATCATTTTAGTAGCAAAATCAACTCCTGTCTAACTTGTAACTTGCTTAATCCTCTTGTTTTGTCTTGTTTTCTGTATATTTGTGTTTTTGGCTACTTTGATGTACTTTCATCAATAATCCCTTATTTTGTAGCTAAAAATGAGTTTGGAAGAGTATCCAATAAATTATAGAACTGGACCAAGAAGTTAGCACGCAGAAACGCTCGTCAGCCACGAAAGAACGCTCGTCACAGGATAGGGACGCTCGTCCAGAACTCAGAGAAATGGACGCTCGTCCAATGTGCAAGCAGTTAAGGACGCTCGTCCAAGAATTAGGACGTTCGTCCAGCGAAGGCAAAAGAGGACGCTCGTCCAAGCCAGAAGAAGAGGACGCTCGTCCAAGCCAGGCAGAAGAGGACGCTCGTCCAGCCAGGCAGGACGCTCGTCCAGCGAAGAGAAGTGGACGTTCGTCCAGCTAGCAGAGAGGACGCTCGTCCTGTTGACGTACGAGAGGACGCTCGTCCAGCGAGCTAATAAGAGGACGTTCGCCCAGAAATCATGGGACGTTCGGCCAACTAGAAGGACGTTCGTCCAAATCCAGATGGTCCGCGCCCAGGCGCGAGAGAGGGCGCCCGGGCGCGATTTTTCGCGAGTTTTGAAGATTTTCCATAGAGTTTCACGCCCGGGCGTGAGAAATGGGGCGCCCGGGCGTGACTTTCCAGTGAGTCTCGCGCTCGGGCGCGACTGACAGAGGGCGCCGGGCGCGATTTTTCTGATGTGGCAGACAGTGTCTATTTAACCCTAAAACGCGAAGGGGAAACGGTCTTTGGTTCTTTGGAGGCGCGATTTCACTCAGAGGAGAGCTTGGAGGGCTGCTAGGGTTCGTGGGAACACTCCCTTCTTCCTCTTGGGTTCTCCTTCTTCTTCCATCTTCCATTTTGTAAGCTTAAAGGCTCTCCATGGAAATGGAGAGCCAAACCCATCTTGTTGGGATTAGTTGTAGCCTTTGAATTCTTGTGTAATTGTTGAATGATTTGATTATATATATGCCTTTTCTATCAATTGCTAGTATTCTTGTTTCCGATCTTAAAGCTTGCATGTAATGGGAACGTTCATGACTTGATTTTGGGGTTTTATGGATTATGGGAACGTAAGATGAAACCCGGAACTGAAATAGGAGTCCTTGTGGGTCATTGATTCTAGGAATGGAAGATGATTCACATGTTGTCTTAGATCCCAGCTCTTTAATGCGGGTTTTGCTTGTTAGATTGCCAAGGAATTGGGGTTTGATAAGGAAAACCTAGGCTCTTTCATCTAAGGAATTAGGGCTAGAGTGTTTTAGTGGATTGACTTTAGTAAATTGATAGAGAGGAGACGAAATTGGTCATACACAAGAGTGCATTGGTGAAAACTAGCCTTAACAATGTCTTTTCATACCATTTCTTGTCTTTTCCATTTCCAAGTGCCTTCAATACCAAAGTCCAACCTTGTAATTACTTGTGAAGTTATGTTTATGCACTTGTTTTGTAAATTGATGTTATGTTATTGAGTCTATATGAGTTGTTAATCGCACAATTCTCTAGTATTACGAGTCTCTTGGGAAAACGATACCCGGTCTTACCGGTTTATTACTTGAACGATTCGGTGCACTTGCCGAATTGAGCCCAACAAGTTTTTGGCTTAACAAGTTTTTGGCGCCGTTGCCGGGGACTCGTGTCAATACTAGACTTTTGTGAGGTTTCTAACTTATGTAGACTTGATTTTGTATATAGAACTAACTCTTTTGTTGTAAATATATTTTCACTTTTAATTGGGCTAATTTGTGGCTTTAGCCTAGTTGTGTCTAAGTGTATGCAGGGAGATGTTAACATAAGGAGGACTGCAGCCTCATAAGCATCATGAAAACCCTGAGATTGTAGGAATTTTAGGACATAAGGAGACAACTAGCTTGAGCACTACAAGCTGCCCAAAATTCTCCCTTCATTGAAGATGCTCCAAGTGCTAAGTGAAAGATGAAGAAAGGGATAAGGAAAAGAGAAAGACTAGTCACCACCACCCTTTGATGAGAGACAAGGAACTCAAGCCTAGCAAGCCAAAGTTGATCAAGAGGATTGAGTATTTAAAGATGTCAAGGTAGTGGAAGGACTAAAAAGAAGAAATCAAGCTTTGAGAGTTGATTTGGTGGCTAGAAAGTGGTTCAAGAAGAGTTGGTGGAAGGAGCACACCAACATCTAAATCTGCACTACATTGAGTAATCCGTCAAGCTAATGACGTTAAACAAGCGCTTTTGGGAGGCAACCCATTTTCATTACCCTTTTTACTAGTGTTTGTGTGATTTTTGTGTTATGTGCTTTAGTAGCTTATGTTTTGTATGTTTGTGTAATTTTGCATTCTTGTGATTTTTGAGTTGTGATGTTGTTTTTATGGTTTGTATAAGTGTATTAGGTTAGTTTTAGCTTGTTTGGTGTGTGAGTGCATTGAATGAAGGTCTAGAACCAATAATCACATGGTGAGTGGCCAATTTCGCAGAAATCTGCATTATGCAGAAAACTGATATGGCGCCCAAGCGCCCCCTGCTGAGGGGCGCCCAAGCGCGAGCTACACGAGGGCCATCCTGCACCAACTTGACCGAGTGGCGCCCAAGCACCTCCTGCTGATGGGCCCCCGTGCGCGCGCTGCACCAGTGGCCCCTGCACTCAACTGACTGAGTGGCGCCCAAGCGCCCCCTGCTGATGGGGGAGGCGCGAGCTGTACCAGGGGAGTCAACGAAAAAATTTTTTTGGTTCTGCACTTTTGTTTTTCTTGATTTATGATTAGTTTCCCATTCTTTTGCACTCTTTCACACACTCCTTTTGTTGTGTTTTTAACCCTTTTTGTGTTGTGGTACCTTTGGGAAGCTTAATTCTAAGACTTCCCTCTTTGTTCATGTACTTTTGTGTTTGTTTGTTTTGGATTTCTTTGTCCTGTTCTTTGCTTTCTTTTGCAGATTTCTTTTAGTTTGTTTTATGGAATCTTTTCTTCAGTTGTTGACTATGGGATACTAATTTTGCCTTGAGCTTTCTTGTCCAGGATAACATTTTCCTTAGGAGTTTACAGGTTTGAAAACCACCAGTGGTCATCCTTTGAGGCATGCTTGAGCAGAGCAACATATGACTTGAAGATTTTTGCTGCTCGTGTAGCATGGCCTGGGGACCAGGCCCCTACTGATGGGGGAGGTGGAGTAGTTGCGGAGTATAAGCTACTGTTGGAGGAAGATGTTGCAGATGAAAGTGAAGCTAGTGTCTTACACTGCTGGAGCTGCAAAGAGTCCATTTTAAATCGGTTTTTCTGTTTTAATTTTTTGTTTTATCTGTTTTCAGTAATTGTGATTTGGATTTCTTTTTGACTTGCCTTGTGGATAGTTCTTGTGCAATTGGTCTGGTGATTTGAGTGAATCATTTGTTATGCTTGAATTGAATGCAAATCTCTTGTGCTTGCTCTTTATCCATGAGAATTGTTTTGAAAATCTGATTGAGATTATGTGGTTGATCTTGTTGAACAGAGATTGTGGTTGCTTGTATCTGTTTAGATAGATGCTTGGTTTTAATTGTGATCAATATTCTTGGCATGATGTTTATCAAACTCTGGAACCCTGAGTAAACCTGTGAGATGTTGTGCCTCAGAGTTTATTGCTGAATGTTATTACTTTGGAATCACAGTTGATTTTGCCTGAGTTTCTCTATTTGAACTATTTGCTTGCTTGTTACAAATGATCAAGGCCATCTTGTTCTTCCACCTCTTCTACATTTTGAATCTAAAAGCCAATGCTAAACCTTTGAACCTTAAAGAAAACTTTCTCATTCCCGAAACCTTAAGCCTATTGAAAAATCTTTAACCTCCTTACCTTGAGTTGAGATGAACATATATGTTAGAGTGAGGAGAATGGTCTAAGTTTGGGGGAGTTCTTGTCAAAAGGGTAGCATTGAGAAACACAATAAGATGAGTAAAAAGAAAGAAAAAGAAGAAAGAAGTGAAAAAGAGTTGGGAAATAAGTTGAGAAGTGGGTTATTCAATTTTGGAGAAAAAGAGATACTAAGCTATATCATGAATCAAATTGTTTGTTCTTTTATCTCAAGGTGCTTTGTTGTCCAGAAAAACCAATTTTTCTTCTTAGCCCAGCCACAATACAAGCCAATCAAAGTCCTTGTGATGTAACTTGTTTGTTAATGTGTTTGATATTGTTGAAACAAAAGGCAAAGTTGATTTGTGTAACATTGTGATAGTTGAGAGTTAGACACACATCCTTATACACCATTGTGCTTGAGTGAAACACTTTCCTTGGTGAGGATTGGTTCCATGCACTCATTGAAAACAACTTGCCATGTTTGTTGATCTATCATTTGCATCTATCTTGTGACTTTTAATTTGTGAGCACCATGGTTGAAGTTTAGCTTGCTAAGACTATATTGTCTCTTGAATGTGATTTATAAGTTGAGCAAGCATGATTGATTTGTTTATTTGATTGAAACTATGCTTGGATTACTAGATCATTGTGATTGAATTGTTTGCTAGGTGAAGTACTTTTGCTTGAGGACAAGCAAAGTTGTAAGTTTGGGGGTATTTGATAATGCTAAATTTTACCATTATTTAAGCATCATTTTAGTAGCAAAATCAACTCCTGTCTAACTTGTAACTTGCTTAATCCTCTTGTTTTGTCTTGTTTTCTGTATATTTGTGTTTTTGGCTACTTTGATGTACTTTCATCAATAATCCCTTATTTTGTAGCTAAAAATGAGTTTGGAAGAGTATCCAATAAATTATAGAACTGGACCAAGAAGTTAGCACGCAGAAACGCTCGTCAGCCACGAAAGAACGCTCGTCACAGGATAGGGACGCTCGTCCAGAACTCAGAGAAATGGACGCTCGTCCAATGTGCAAGCAGTTAAGGACGCTCGTCCAAGAATTAGGACGTTCGTCCAGCGAAGGCAAAAGAGGACGCTCGTCCAAGCCAGAAGAAGAGGACGCTCGTCCAAGCCAGGCAGAAGAGGACGCTCGTCCAGCCAGGCAGGACGCTCGTCCAGCGAAGAGAAGTGGACGTTCGTCCAGCTAGCAGAGAGGACGCTCGTCCTGTTGACGTACGAGAGGACGCTCGTCCAGCGAGCTAATAAGAGGACGTTCGCCCAGAAATCATGGGACGTTCGGCCAACTAGAAGGACGTTCGTCCAAATCCAGATGGTCCGCGCCCAGGCGCGAGAGAGGGCGCCCGGGCGCGATTTTTCGCGAGTTTTGAAGATTTTCCATAGAGTTTCACGCCCGGGCGTGAGAAATGGGGCGCCCGGGCGTGACTTTCCAGTGAGTCTCGCGCTCGGGCGCGACTGACAGAGGGCGCCGGGCGCGATTTTTCTGATGTGGCAGACAGTGTCTATTTAACCCTAAAACGCGAAGGGGAAACGGTCTTTGGTTCTTTGGAGGCGCGATTTCACTCAGAGGAGAGCTTGGAGGGCTGCTAGGGTTCGTGGGAACACTCCCTTCTTCCTCTTGGGTTCTCCTTCTTCTTCCATCTTCCATTTTGTAAGCTTAAAGGCTCTCCATGGAAATGGAGAGCCAAACCCATCTTGTTGGGATTAGTTGTAGCCTTTGAATTCTTGTGTAATTGTTGAATGATTTGATTATATATATGCCTTTTCTATCAATTGCTAGTATTCTTGTTTCCGATCTTAAAGCTTGCATGTAATGGGAACGTTCATGACTTGATTTTGGGGTTTTATGGATTATGGGAACGTAAGATGAAACCCGGAACTGAAATAGGAGTCCTTGTGGGTCATTGATTCTAGGAATGGAAGATGATTCACATGTTGTCTTAGATCCCAGCTCTTTAATGCGGGTTTTGCTTGTTAGATTGCCAAGGAATTGGGGTTTGATAAGGAAAACCTAGGCTCTTTCATCTAAGGAATTAGGGCTAGAGTGTTTTAGTGGATTGACTTTAGTAAATTGATAGAGAGGAGACGAAATTGGTCATACACAAGAGTGCATTGGTGAAAACTAGCCTTAACAATGTCTTTTCATACCATTTCTTGTCTTTTCCATTTCCAAGTGCCTTCAATACCAAAGTCCAACCTTGTAATTACTTGTGAAGTTATGTTTCTGCACTTGTTTTGTAAATTGATGTTATGTTATTGAGTCTATATGAGTTGTTAATCGCACAATTCTCTAGTATTACGAGTCTCTTGGGAAAACGATACCCGGTCTTACCGGTTTATTACTTGAACGATTCGGTGCACTTGCCGAATTGAGCCCAACAAGTTTTTGGCTTAACAGAACGCTCGTCCATAATCCAAAACATTTCATCCATATCATATTCTCTTCATCTTTCATAAATAATCATCTCACTTAAGCATTTCGCACAAAGATCCGTAAGGATACCAATTACCAAACGTTCAACTTTCACCTTTAAATAGACCGAACACTTGGAGTGTGACCGAGAGGTGTCCCGTTCCAGAACAGACTAAGGCCGGGAGGTTTACTATCAGGTTGAGAAAGAAACCGAGTGCAATAGATATCGCAATAAACGAATGGAACGAACGTTAATTACAAAGTGAGCCAATTAGATGAAGTGACTCTTGAGAGCTCCAACCGAACACCGAAAAGACCATGCCAAGTACTAAGACTCTAGGCCGGAACCAATGGATACAGACACTTCAATATGTTCAAAGAATAATACTTAGAAGAATTCACATAAAGAAACGGAACGCTTGTGACTACTTAGCTTGTTGGAGTTTAGCATCAAGAAAATCGAATGTCAGTCAATGACGGAACACGGTAGAGAAAGAACTCTATTGAAGTTGGACGAACACTATTTTCATCAAGATAGATTATAAGAAAGAGAATGAGTGCTTGGTGTAAGACCGAACACTACTCAATAAGAGCGCTTGGTGTAAGACCGAACACTACTAAACTTATATTAGAAAGCTTGATAAATATAATAAGATACTATTGGAGTAGTTTTTGAGAACAAATGAGAATATACATATATATATATATATATATATATATATATATATATATATACACACACACACAAACACACACTTAAGTTTATAACCGAACGCCAAGAACCAACTATGCTTGGTCGAACGCTTATGCACAATATTTCGAAAAGAAGACGCTCGTCCTCAACTAGGATTCTTCCCAAATGAAAGAATCCAATTCAAACCAAGTTCACTAGAAAAACCGAACGGTCAAGGACCGTTCAGTGACGAACGTACACTTTCATAGGAGAAATTTCATACCAGAATCATTTATATTCAAACTCATTTCTCAACATATATCTTCATAATTTCATACATTCATATCATAGTCAATTTTCATACTTCATACAATCCAAACATATCATATATCATATTAATTCAGTCAATTCAACGAACATTCATGCAATACAAGTAACATACAAATTAAATTAATAAGTTTCCCTTACCTCTGAGCGTGAATGAACGTTCCTAGAGGCAGAAATACGGTTCGTCCTACTACAAGTCCTTCTACCCTCAACGCTTAACAATTCTCCAAAACTAAACCACACAAAAGGCCAGAAATGACTCAGAACGAGATTATGAACTCATGCAACCAGAATCTTGGTTTGCATGTGCCAGAAACGAACGTCTAAAAGAGAAGAAGAACTTACCAGTTCAAAACCCAAAACCGATCGGTTTAAACTGAAGCTCTTGACACCGGAGGAGTAGCAACGGTGCCTGAATCGTGATCGAAGGAAGAAAAGGTAAAGCTTTATTAGAGAGAAGATGAAGGAAATGTAGTGAGAAGGAGGAGAAAAATCAAATTTTCAGAATCTGGGAAAGAAGGGTGCATGTAGTGAGTGGCGGGGATTCTGAGAATCAAAGTTTTGCTTCCAACATCAAAACGAGCGTCCACTCATCTGTCAATACCTGCCTTCCACCAGCTGAGTGTCGAACCCCCTCCTTGACACGTGAAATCCACTAAAGTAAATCTTGAGTAGATTTTTAATGGCTTTTACAATAAGCATTGAAAAATGTTTTTGAACATAAATAAAAAGAGAAAAAGTTAGAAGGTTGGTTATAGATTACAATTTCTTGATCATTCCAAACATTTTTTTCATAATACAAATATTGTATTAAAATAATTAAGAAAATAGTATTTTCATTTAGAACTTCTTTCTAAAGATTTAGAACTCGTAAAATAAGTACTTGAGTTATTTTAGAAATATATTTTATGGAATATTTATTGAATTTAATTCATGTAATCCAATGTCAGTAAATATTTACTTTAATTGAATAATATAATTTTAATTTAGTATGTTTTCAATTTAATTTCATCTTTTACTAAAATTGAATCAAACTATGTTTATATTACTAGTTTGAATTAGTAGAAAGTATTGAAAAATGATACTCAAATTTTTTGGATTACTACTAGATCAATTTAGTATACTTTAGATAACAAATGATAATGAATTAATTGAATTATTTTAAGTGAAACCGATTAAATTGTAGTAAAATTTATTGAGATCCTTAAATTTAAGCTCAATTTATTAAAACGATTGAATTAGTTAAGCCCAATTTAACTTCTTAAAATCGATCTAATAAAATAAAAGTCTTATATATTATAATTTAATCTTATACTCAAAAATGAATGAGATGGTGAAATATGGAGTAAGGAGAGTTTTTTCTAGTTCAAACTCTCACGTGTTTTCCATCCATAACATTCTAAAAGGAACCAAATTTATTAGCTTCCTGGTGATGCTTATAAAACCGCCAAAGCAAATGAACTTGCTGGAAAGAAGATTAACCTAATCTGGATCAGTACCTAGTATTATAGCACAAAGATTACATTGTTTGTGGATCATCATGGTTGGAAGATTGTTGCAATTAATAGATCTGCATTATTTCTCATAGCTTCTTTATTCATTCTTTTTATTCTTGTAATGATACATTCGTGACTAACTTGATTTTCCACCTCTAATGCACATACATATGTTGTTTTAGAGTTGACTTTGGTTGAGAGGGAGTGGAGAAGGAAGCAACAAAAACAACAACGTCAAAGCCACCAATACTTTATAATGAAGAAAGCAGAAAACGACGAACACTGACAAAGTTAATACAGAGGAAGAAGATTCGTGGTTTACAACGTTACGTGTGAGGAAGGGTAGGTTTAGTTTAAAGGATGAGTTAAAATATAATTAATATACACATATATCTTCTCTATTATTTTAACTAATATATTTATATTTTTACTTCAATTATATGTTAATATAATGAACTTTGTACATTTGAATGTGGTAAATGTTGTATTGTTGATGATATATAATTGCATGTTTTGCAATATTCTCTTAAAGATGAAAGAACATAAGTATGGGAGACTTATCATTCGAAATGAAGAAGTATTAAAATAAAAGTTAATGTTAAAATGCAATATTTATCTTTAATGAGGAAATGATAATTGCATGTTTCCTTCGATCCTCAAAATGTATCAAAGACGAGTGATTTTTCTCTAAATCATAAGACATCAGATAAGTTTTGTATGTATATTATATGATATTTCTTACTCATGAAACATTTTTATTCACACTTAGTCGATAATATTTTGTAACTAAAAAATATTAACTTTTGATTGAGTAAGAAAGTAATCTTTGCAATAGAAAGAACTATAATACCACAATATTGTGGTGGGTGTTTATGTTTTAACAAGAATTTATATGTTTTATTTTTATTGAAAACAAAATATTTGTTCCTTACATTTTTAATTTTTTTTACAAATATGGTGATATATGTTTCTATTAATGTGGGGTTACCCCCTCTTTATATACGCTAGCTGCCCTTTGGAAATTTGTTGAGCTCCTCGTGTTTCGGCAATTCCATTTCATTCTGATAGCATATTTTGATAAAATGGAAAATATTATAAACAATTGTTTTTGCACTCAACTTTTGTGTAATAGTTTTTACATGATAGATATAAGAAATGAGAGACAAATGTATGATTACGAAAGCAGTATGGTAAATAGTGGGAAAAAATGTTAATTACGTAGAAAATTGAAGAATGGGAAATCAAGTTGGAATAAAATAGCTAAAAAAATCAATACAATTGGAAGATTTGGTTTGGTTGAATCACTACAGGTGGAAAAATTCATCACTCTCAATTTGTCACCAGCCAAAGATGAAGACAGCAATTCGTGTAATTTACCTAACCAACAAAATGATGTTTTTTATTTGATGCAATTCAAGTAGTAAACTATAAAAATGGAGGTAAGTGTGACAATATATATATTGACCAATATTTTCTTGCATTTAATCATACCATAGTTTTCAATAAAATTAGTCAATAAACCTCATTATCGTGTCGTTATCTATTAAATCCAATCATGAATGCTTTCTAATTTGAGTGGTAGAAAGATTAATTATAGTAAATAATCATGAATGATTTCTAATTTGAGTGGTAGATAGATTAGTAAATAATCTTGAGTTGTAATGAGAGTGGCTTCTAATTAGATGCAAAATGTTTGTGAATTCTCAAATTCGTTGAATTATCTTAGTGCTTTGGCAACTTGCCTACTAAATGCATGAAGCACTAAACACTATTGAATATTATCTAACACATGGATAATCTTATCTTAATCTTAGATAATTTTAGGTTAATCTTAGATAATCTAAATAAGGCATATCTTCCACAATTTTGTGTGATATCATGGCCTAGTATTAATCTTAGATAATCCATTATGAGAGTTGTTTTGTTGAAAAGTTAAATTCTAAGGAGATAAATCTTTTTTTCTCTCCATTGGATATATACATTGAAAATTGTACATCACTTGTATGTATAAATAAATTTGAAAATAATAAATGTAAGAGTCTAAAAAATTGTGTTCTAGAATTGATAATGTGTTTTAAATAATGAGAATCGATTATTTTAATATTAAAATTTTAAATCATAAATATAATTTATATAAACGAGTTTCATTATTTTAAATCACATAATATCTCTTAACTATTTTCTTTAGAGTTTTCCCACTTCTCTTTAGAGTTTTCTCACTTTTCTTTAGAGTTTCAAACCACATGTTCGTCTATTTAAAGATTGAAGCCCATTAAGGGTGATTTTTTAGGCGAGTTATCAACTTTCATCCTATTAGTTTCTCCAATAGAATAAGTTGGTTTTTTCTATCTTTCTTTCTTTGATGTGTTTAGCTTTTCTATGTATATGAACCATCTAGGATTGCATGTACATGGTGTTGAGTCTTCTTTAAGAATTTTTGTTTATCAATGGTTTTAATAGTGTGTCCCGATCATATTTGTGTTTTTCATAAAGGTAAATAGAGCTTTTTATGAGGGGTATGTATAAGTTATAGAGTTGTTTGGTAATTTTTCAAGTAAGAAAAATCAATTATCTTGTTTTTAAAATTATAAATGTTTTGATATTGTAAATTGCAATGTTTGAGAAAGCTTAAATTGCTATATTGGTATTTGAGATGCTAAAATCTGGTATTTGTTTATAATTTGCATTGTTTGAATTGGTGTTAAATTGAGAAACTTAAGATCGGATCAATTAAATTTTTAAAATAATTGAATATATGTAAAATTGACAAAAGAAAACATTATAGATAAATACAAATAATTTTTTAAATTTGAAAATTAAAAAAAGTTAGTATTAACAATTAAAATATTTTTCTCTTGTAATATTTTTATATGATAATCACGTAAAATCTTTGAAAAAAAAATTGTATGTTTTTCGAGAAACCAAATGAATTTATGGGAGTTAAAGGAAAAAAAAACTCCAACAACTTATGTACAATTTTGTATTAAATTATCAAATAGCTAAAAGTCTTTTGAATGGATTTTTCTCACATGAGAAGACCCATTCCATATGAAATATTATGAAATGTTTAGTTTTAATTATTAGGAATTTATTAGCATTTTGATGAGAATAGTTTTAATTTTGATGTAAGGTTTTACATTCATATTTACTTTCCAACAATTATTTCCTTTTGATATTTCAAATCTCCCTTCAAATAGAACGAATTTTCTTTCATTATTGTTAACACGTTTTAATATTTACATCATGGTCATTTGTTAAGTTATTCTTAAACTAAAAAGTTATTGATAAAACGATCTCGTTGTCCATTGTCATTAACTCGTGTCATCATAATAACTCATTTCAACTTCACATTCACATGAAAACTTTCTGATTTTAACGTTAGATTTGAATTTGATTAATACACGAATTCATAAAAACAAAAATAAATCTATAAAAAAATTGTTAGAATCAAATTTAAATATTTAATAAAAATTATCATTTATATTATGTAATCTATTAACAAAATCCAATTTTATTCTCATTAAATCAAGATTAATTACAACTTATATAAATATGTTAAAATAATTCTTTATAATTTATATATCTTATTACTCCAACTAAATATTTAAATCATTTTATTTTTTAATACATAACTGTAAAATTATTTTAACATGCATATACAAATTTTAATTAAACTTAATTGTTAATTTGGTCTTAAATGGAAAATATTTTTAAGTGATTTATTTCATATTTTCTTTTTAGAAAATTAAAATTGGTCGTTTAATACATAAAAATTAACTAAAATTAGGAAAAAAAAATCACAAAATCCATTTCCTAATTTTTTTCACCTTTTGGCATCTCTTTACATTTGTAGCTAGTTTTCCTTTCCTTAATACATAAAGGGTTAAATATGCTTTTAGTCCCTAAACTATTGGCCGTTTGTGGTTTTCGTCCTCTTCTAAACTAAGGTACAATTTGGTCCTCAATCTTTAAAAAACGTTCGTTTTAGTTGAAAAAGCGAACGTTTTGAAAACTAAAACGAGGACTAAAAACAAAATTTTGAGGACTAAAACGAACGTTTTTTTAAAGAATGAAGACCAAATTGTACCTTAGTTTGGAAGAGGAACGAAAATCAGAATCGACCAATAGTTTAGGGACTAAAAATATATTTAACCCATACATAAATACTGTGAGATTAGCATAAAGCTTGTTAGCCTCGGGTATAATTTTGAACATGGACACTAACAGTGGAGCCATCCAATTCTTCATCATGCGCCACCCTTCCACTTGATCCCTTTTCCGTTCGTTTTCTCTTTGACATATGTTTGTCTTCCTCTTCTCTTTCATTCACAAAGGTAAAGAATGATCGAAGACGAGCGGAGCGTGAAGAGCCTTCGGAGTTACTGTTGGAGTGTCTGCTAAATCGGTAGACCATCCTTGCAACATAGCAAAGAAGAGCAACGAAGCATGCTATTCCACTAAGTAGGAACAGACCCCAAAAGCTTTTTAGCTCAAGTCTGTCTATGCCTTGTTTTGCACCCTCTGAGCTACATGCACTTCTTGTTAGCCATTTGTCATGAATTCTCTGAAGATCACCATTCTCCGAAAGTTTTAAGATGGCAGTGGACATGTCAATTGCCAAGGGAGAGTCTCTTGGGAAGGCCTGTAATGAAACTGAAATCATGAATTTTTTATTCTTGCTGTGTGTGGGAATGAAATGTGTCTCACTAGCATGGATGCCACTTCTAATGTTAAAAAAACTTATCTTTTAATGGTAGACTTTGAAGAATGAATGTGGTGGAGGTGAATTTCACAGAAAAGGAAAGAATAAAAGCACTTACAAAGCCCCATCCCATCTTGGTGAACTCTTGCCCAACAATACCGTATTCGCATCTGGTAGCCAGGAAGAGTTCCATGTATGCACGTTCATCTATTATGGCAGTGACACCTCCGTTGGCAGGACCATCTTTCAAGGCCTTTTCATAGTCTGATGGGGAGTTCAGAGGAACAAGCCTTGATCTGTGTATGTTCAGCTCCTCTGTCAGATAATTTTCAGCAAAGGAGCCACTGAGGAAACCAATCCGTTCATCGCTTGTTGCTAAGCTTTCAATTCCCTTAACTGAGGATGAGAGCTGTTCCACAGTTAGGATGGAGGTGAGGCTTGCAATGTAGCTTGAGTTGAGTATCAAAACCACAAACAGCCATATGATCAACACTAAGCGACCAAGGGTGCTCACAGTTTTCTCTCCTGAAAATAAATACACATCTTAGAGACTAGAACATGAAAAGAAACAATCACTTTTTTATTGCTCAATGTTACTGGGTTAAAAAATGGCCTCTGTATACTTTTTGATTATCTATACCATACGAAATAAAGTATGCGTTCTGTTTAATATTAAAGAAACAAAATGCCCCAAGGAACTGGCAAAGGAAAAGCTTGAAATTTCAACCACTTACGATGAAAAAAAACAGGGTTGAAAAGCTAAACCTGCATAGAGAAATAATTCAGATGTTACCAATTACTAAAGTTTGTATTCTGTCTCAGTATAAAAGAAACGACCGATTTGGCGAATAATTAATTACCATATAATGGTCACAAACTGCCTTCTAGCTGGGCCTCTGAAGTCATCATTTAAGCGACGTTCCAGAATCCATACAACAGCTCCGACAACTAAGAAAAACATTCCTGTCACAAACCACATCATTGGAGTGAATGGTCTCAGGAAAGCCCAAGCACTGGATTTCATCTTCCTTATAGGTGCCACAACAACTAGCCCCGACTCAATATATGGCTGTGTAAAATCCACTATCTTAGTTCTGTTTGTGGTAATGGTAATGTCCCCCACAACTGCATCGAACTCCTACATGCATAGTTTAGAAGGAATTTTTATACATTAAGTTAGAATAAGCTCATAGAAACAGGATAACCAATGAAAATTAATTGTAATATTCACCCCAATAGTGATCTTGTTGAGAAGTTTTGCATTTGGTGGGTTGGTTTTACCATCTCCAAATGAAAAAAACTTGTAGGTAACGGGATAAGGCAACAAGCTGAGAGCAGCAGTGAACACATCTATGCAATAACCACCAAACATCTCAGCTCCCTCGGTTCTTGACACAAACTCACGATAACTAATTCTAAGTGGCACCCCAATTCTCAAGGGTTTTCCATTGCTGGAAAAAACCCATCCACGTGGGGTTTGAGCCGTTTGACCAGGCCAGATGACACCGTAGAGTCCATCACCAGAAATGGAATGATTAGGAGACTCACCAGTGTGGAGGCCAGATGTTTCAGACCAATAACCAATCCTCCTAATTCCATTGCCTATCACATTAATTACTTCGTATGATGAATGCACCAAGTTTCCATCTTGTCCAAACATCATTTGCCCTGTTAGACCACTTCTGTTCACCTCTAAAATTCTTTTAAGCAGCTTCTCACCATCAAGAAACACTCCCATGCTATCAAGCTCAAAACTTCCCCCCCTTAACATGTTTAGACTTGAATCATTTGAAAATGACAATGTTCCCCCACTCCTGAAAAACGCATCGGGTGCAGAAGCAAGCACCCAAACAGTGTCGTAGGCGTAAAACCCAAAGGTGTTCAATGCGAAAGGACCCTCAACAGGATCCTTTTCCTTGCTCACTTTGTTCCAACTAGAACTAAATTTTCTTTTAATTTCTGACTCAGGGGTATACATGCGCAAGGTGATAAGACCTTGGATGTCATTTATGGATTGAGTGGTGAACAATGATGGGTTTGAATCTAATAATGTAGAAAGCCAATCTGTGGCTATCCACACATAGCCACTTCCCATCATGCCAAGTGAACGAGCCACATTCAATACATCTAGACCAAAAGAAGGGTATATGTGAAGGACTATTACCCTCGATTCCATCAGAGCTATCTTAACTAATGCACTGTTTATATCTTCCCGAGTAATGTTACCAGGCTTAAGTGGTGCTTTGTGTGATATTTTACCACGTTTCTCTGCTAGCTTATCCCCTAAAGCGGACACCCCATTTCTTCCATGATCATCATCGATGTAAATGGCTATGACATCTCTCCATTGAAAGTGATCAACAATTTCTGCCACAGCAGTCATCTGATACAGATCACTTTGTGTTGTCCTAACAAAATATGGGAACTGCAGTGAAGTGAGTGTAGGGTCCGTGGCTGCAAATGATAGGAGAGGCACTTGCATCTCATTTGCAATGTGTGAAATCACATGAGCCATCACGGAGAACTGGGGACCAATTATGGCCACAGTGTCATTCTCCATCAATCTTAATGCTGCAAAAATAAATCAACAATGGCTCTTCAAGAACATACATATTTTTTCTTACAAAGACCAAAAATGTGGAGTGGAAAAAAAAACAAACGTGTTTGAGAAGAACCTACAGTCAACGATTCCCAGGAACCCAGTGGATAATTTGGTGTCCAACATTAAAATCTTTAACTCAGTTCCATTAAGAATAGTAACATCTGAGTTTACATCATCCACTGCAGCTTGTATAGCAACCTTAGCCACTCTCCCAACAGTTGAATTGAAGGACATGAGAGCGCCTACGTTAACAGTTCTTGGTCTTGTAGAAACACTGCTGATTCCCTTTGAAGGAAAGGCATGGTAGAAGATGAGGAGGACAAGAAGCCAAATCTTTCTCATGGTGTATTGTCCTGTACTGCAAGAACATAACAAAGGCATAAGTAGCAGTTGTTGAATAATAAAAAAACGAAGTTAAGAAAATCAATGCTACTTGTGTGCACTCTTTGTAACTAAGTAGAAAATGAATATTTGGACTATAATACTACTTTGCAAAATGAATACACAGAGGATTCTCAAGGCTTCGTGTGAAACAGAAGAACACAACAAAGTGTCTCCAGACACTTACAGATCTTTTTGTGCCTAAGACATGCGAGTGCTGCTTGATATTGAATGCCCTGATGAAGCATGGCAAGGAACCATTTTATAGGACGGGCATCACGATTCCATCTGTTATAATATTATACTACTATTATATGAATTAAGATAAGTTATTTTCTCTTTTTCACTTTTTTTTTTTAGGATGACAGTGTCGGTTGTATTAGCAAATTATTATTCATACCACGAGTATTTATTGTTAAAAAAAATTAAATTATATTTTATTAAGTTAAATTTAATTAAAATTAAAATTTAATTTATATTTTATTATATTAATTTAATTAAAATATAATTTATATTTAATTTAGTTTATATTATATTTTATATTTTTTATAATTTTATTTATATTTTATTTTAAAAATTTATAAAATATTTGTAGCCATTCATGAATACTATGAATTTTTTAAATGATTATTGATAGATAACAAAATGGATAATGGATTGAATTCTTTTATTATAAATCGAGACATTATTCCTTTTCCACTTGATTTGTTGTGATCCTAATCGTGGCTCATGATGGTAAACTACTCATAATTTATAGTTAGTTTATAGTATATTTCTTTTACATTAATTTTGTATAAAGACGCACTGATAAAAGTTATATTTATTTGTTGTTGCAACACTATAAACAACTGTAGACATATATTCCTATATTTTTACATAAAAAATAAAATATTAGTAATTATTTTGTAATACGAAAAATGTAAAATTACACCACAATAGATTGTGTTGCCGTGAAACAATAATGTACCTTTTGGACAGAAAACTATCGATGTTTCTTCTATTTTTTACTTCCAACAGAATGACAGAGGTTGTGTAATTCGATCATCTGCTTCCCTTCCTGAGTAATGTTGGTTTACCATACAGGCGAGATCAAGACCGACCGTCCCTACTTATTAATACAATTTGTATTAATAAGTTTTTGTATAACTTTTTGTATACCCCCTACTTATTAATATAATTTGTTTTCCTTTGATTCGCTTGTTCGACCATGTTTTACCGGTCGTATATGTAAACTTTTTAGGATTAATCCAACAGTTTATCGTTCGGCCAAATTGACATTGGTTCTGTTTGAAACTCTCTGTTCATCAACTTGGATTTTGTAGGTTACGAGCGGAAGTGGTTCTTCGAGAAGACCTCTGCGTTCACCGTTCGACCAAGTTGACAGTGGTTCCATTTGGAACTCTCCGTTCATCAACTTAGATTTCGTAGGTTCCGGGCAATAGTGGTTCTTCGGGAAGGACTCTCCGTTCACCGCCCGACCAAGTTGACATTGGTTCCGTTTGGAACTCTCCGTTCATCAACTTGGATTTCGTAGGTTCCGGGCGACAGTGGTTCTTCGGGAAGAACTCCCCGTTCACCGTCCGGCCAAGTTGACAATGGTACCGTTCGGAACTCTCCGTTCATCAACTTAGATTTCATAGGTTCCGAGTGGCAGTAGTTCTTCGGGAAGAACTCCCTGTTCACCGCCCGGTCAAGTTGATAGTGGTTCCGTTTGGAACTCTCCGTTCATCAACTTGGATTTTCATTTGATTCAACGTCTCATATGAGTGCCTTTATCACATAAATCTTTGCCAAAAGAGGGGGGCACCCTGTCATTGTATTAATCATTGAAAACAAAGCGTACAATTAAGGGTATTAATCAACTGAAATAAAATTTTGAGTGAGTAACGTTCCAATTATTTGGAATGGGGCGTCCATCTGTACGTAGCAGCCTGTAGGCTCCGTTCTCCATTGCTTCCGCCACTTTAAAAGGTCCTTCCCACTTGGCCGCAAGTTTGTCATGTGTTGCGGTCCGCCTTGCATCCCCCGTCTTTCTCCAGACCAGATCACCCTCCTAGAAGTTCCTAAGCCGGACTTTGGAATTATACTTTCTTTCCACCATACGTCTGCACTCTTCGGCTCTCAATGTCGCCCGATCCATTCGCTCTTCCAATGAGTCAAGTTCCACTCTTAGCTCTTCATCGTTTAGCTGAAGATCCTCGATCTAGTGTTGTAATGAGGGTTCCCCCAACTCGATCGGTAACATGGCGTCACTGCCACACGTTAAGTTGAAAGTGGTCTCGCCGGTCGTTCCGTGTGGTGTGCACCGGTAAGCCCACAATACCTCGGGGAGTTCGTTGACCCATGCTCCTTTCCTTTCGCCTAACCGCTTCTTTAGCTCGGCCACTATGGTCTTGTTCATGGTCTCGACCTGACCGTTCGTTTGAGGATGTTCCACCGAAATGGTGACGTGCTTAATTCCTAAGTCCTTGTAAAACTCGAACAACTTCTTATCGATGAATTGTCGGCCGTTGTCAATGATGATCGTCCGAGGAAGACCAAACCGACAGACCAATTTCCAGTAGAATTTATGAACTTGGGATGCCGTTATGGTTGCCAAGGGTTCAGCCTCTACCCACTTGGTGAAATAATCCACTGCCACGAGGAGGAACTTCTTATGCGCTCGGCCTGTTGGGAACAACCAAGGTGACGTTATTGTATGCAAGGTGTGTGGCGGTGCGTGGGTGTTGTTGGCGTGGGTCTGGAAGCCGAGGCACTTCTGTACGAATACCTTAACGTCTTCTTCTACCGTTGGGCAGTAGTACCCCACCCTTAGTATCCGGGCCTTTAAAGCCCGACGACCGGTATGGAAGCCACAAATCCCGTTATGGAGCTCGTCCTTGACGTACTGTGCTTTCTCTTTGCCAAGACACTTGAGGAGAGGAGTGGAGAATCCTCTCCGGTATAGGTCGTCCCCCACCATCAGGTAATGAACGAACCTTTTGGCATCATGTTGGGTCATCAACATTCGAATCTCCTATCGCCAATCACCGTCTTCAACACCAGATACTGTCAGACATTTGACCGACGGCTGTAGCAAAACTTGATGTATGATCGTCGTCAATTGTCCCTTCTCTTTTCCCGAGCTCAACTTCGATAACATGTCCGCTCGGAAGTTATCCTCACAAGGAATGTGTCGAATGTCGATCTTGTCGAACAACTTTACCAGAGCTGTTGGTCGATGAAAATATCGAAGGAGTTGTCCCTCCTTCACCTGGAAGTCATCATTCATTTGACCCACAACGAGCTGGGAATCCGTCCGGCATATGACCTTCCATGCTCCCATGTCCCTTGTCAATTCCAGGCCGACCCGTAGGGCTTCGTACTCTGCCTGGTTGTTGGATACCTTAAACTTAAAAATCAAGGAGTGCTCCAATAAGAATTCGTTCGGACCCTCCAGGACTATGCCATCCCCGCTTACTATTCTTCCGGACGTAACACTGACGTACCAAAAGAAGCAAAATAAATACAAAATACCATATCGAACGCCTTTCATTCACAATCCTCATGACGAAGGCATTCGACTAAGTTACGGGCAGAGAGACGACAAGGGAGGGCGTTAACGGTTCGAACAGTCTCCAGATCAGTCAGGCTCAGGACACCCACCGGATACGCTTTTATTTTTCTCGGATTCCTTATCCAATAAGGGGTTCCCTGTCGCATCGTGGATCTCGTGACGGCCGACAGCATCAATGATGACTTTAAAGAATTGATCCTTGAAATTTTTATACGAATCAGAGAAAGGACGAAAAAGGGTCCTATCCCTGATGGACGTCAAAGAAACCCAGCCACCCATCGAGGGCGGGCGAACTTCAAAATAATGGAAGAAGACCAGGATTTTCGGGTTCACCCCAACCGCCAAACAAACAACCAAAAATGTTTGGACGGTTACCCAAGAGTTCGAATGTAGCTAAACAGGAGCAACATTCATTTCCCGGAGAACGACTGTTTGAAATTCTGTAAACGGCACCCAAACACAGAGTTGACTGAAAAGATTGGCATACATGAAGAAAAAGTCGTTCGAACTTGTTTCCTTTCCATGATAGACTCACTCATTCTACAAGTTGACCCCTGCTCTAATCGTCAGGAGTCCTCTATGTCTCGGACGATGTACAGTCGACCGACTCTCCATGACAGGGTCTTTTTTGTGGCATACCCCGAAGCGAATAGGATGGCATTGTGAGGAGCCCAGTCATACCTAGGAATGACAACCCCAGTGTCGCCCGGTTCCAACGGAGAGCCATCCACAAGGATACCACCCTTGAGAAGATGGATAGGTATCCCATAGATAATCCACTTATCTGCCTCGGCGAAACCAGGCTCCGCCCCCGGAGAACGGAAAGACTCTTCCAAGAAGGAGGACGATATCGAGCTTAGAGAAGAACCATGCTCGCCATCACTGCCTGCTGACCTCCCGTCACCTCTGCCCGACGATTCCGAAGAAGACTCAACATGAACAACCGCCATTTATTACCTGAAGAAGAATGAATGCAGCAAACTTGAAAGAAGGAGAGTGAAAATGACAGCCTCACCTCCCTCTATTTATAGGAAAAAATTTCGTAACCATCAAGGCATCCTCACCGTTCAAGATTACCACGATCAACGATTCAGATGCGAAGCCGCTTCAACTTCCGCCTCTCGACAAGCGACACGTGTGTTCCCGCCCAAACCAAATTACACAAATCGGCAAGCAGAAGCCCAACAAATTCGGCCCAAAGGCCAACGCCATCCAGCCCAACCATTGATAAAGACGGACGTTCTACAAATGGACATCCCTCACACTCAATTGAAATTTCACCCGGTCCTAAACCCAACGTTCACTATATGCACTAGGGCTTGGGGGGCTTGTGTACCATATGGACCGGCTGGTCCGAAAGCCGTCCCAAGACTTAGACAACTATTGGTGTTTCTCCCATCTTTTACTCCCAACAGCATGGGCGGACGCTGTGTAACTCGACTGTCCGTCCGTCCCCCTGGTGAGTAATGCTTGTTTACCATACGGGCGGGGGATCAAGACCGATCGATTGGTAAATCAAGTCGTTAAGACAAAGATTAAGGTAAATAAGGATTAGAGCTATTGGGTTAGAATTGGGTCGTGATTAACTTTTCACTAATCCCAAGTCCATAGCGAAAACTATATATACAAGTCAGAGGTAAGTGATAGAGATGTTGCATTTACTACGCATTCATTACTGTTTCATCAAATCGCCAACAGTTTCCGTACTGACTTTGGCATTGGAGAATCTTTGATAGGTTTTTTCTCGGACGGCAGGAGTGGACAGTGGAGTTTGGAGCAAGACCGGACGACAAGAAGACAAGAGGACAAATTGTGGAGGCATTTGGTAACTTAGCTCCAAATAACAATAAAGAAATAATTAAATATATTTTCTTATTAAGATTTTGAGAAATATTAACATTTTGGCTTAATACCATATTTTGTCCCCAGTTTCGTTCGAAAATGTCAAATTAGTCCATCTTTTAAAAAATGCGTCAATTACGTCCTCACTTAATAAAATTTGCATCAATGAAATTCCTTCCGTTAAATCCGTACAAACAGCGTTAATTAAAGAAAGAGAAAAATAATTAACGCTGTTTGTACGGATTTAACGGAAGAGATTTCATTGATGCTAATTTTATTAAGTGAGGACGTAATTGACGCATTTTTTAAAAAATGGACTAATTTGACATTTTCGAACGAAACTGGGGACAAAATAGGGTATTAAGTCTAACATTTTTTATTACATTCAATCTAACTTAATTATACTTTCGAAATTTACTAATTTTTATATTAATAATTATCTCTTTATACATTTTTTATTACATTCAATCCAACTTAATTTTTTTCTTATTAAGTTGGATATCCTACTTATTTTTTCGAAATTTACTAATTACACAATTCGTTCTCAAATTATATTAATAATGATATCAAGTGGCCTTAGCAGCGATTAACATCATCTTCAATAATAATGTCATTCTATATATAAGCACTTAAATTATAAGTGGCCACTTTCACCACAAAGAGAGATGGTACTCATAAAATTGACGTTGACAAAGGAATAGTAACTTAAATTACACTCTCATAATGCTATATTCTCTATTTTATTGTTTTTAATTTGTATACTTTGCTATTGCGGATATTATGTATTCTATAGATTTAACATTTGTCCCAAATATTCATTTTAATGTAATAAAGTGAATAATCATTGTACATGTAAGATATTATATATTCAAGGTATTATTTATTTTAAAATTTTGTTATGATTTAATTTTATAAGATATTTTAGAAGATGAAATAAAAAAAGTATTTAAATAGTTTTAAACTTTAATTTTTAAATCATGTAAAATTATTGAATAAGGTAAAAATAAATTTTCTATATTATTTTCAAAACATGCACCAAAATATAGTGTGGTATTAAAAAGGAAATACACATTACACATTTTACAAAATTTTAATTACTAAAGAAAAAAGAAGAATGGAAAGGATAATCGTATGAAAAGTCATATCCTTGTAATAAATCTATTGAACTGGCAGTGTACTAAATACATTTAAGACATGTAATGCTAAGCCTAACTAGCACTGTACTATGCATTCAAGACGTGTAATGGTAAATTAAAAAGCATGCAGTCTTAGGTCAGAAGCCAAAACTTTTTTTCTCAATAGCATTTTCATTTTTTTTTACTCAAAAATCATGCTAAAAAGTATTTTTTTTTTCGCCTAAAATATATTATAATATATTATTTAAATTACTCAAACATATTATGAATAAAGAACTCATAAATCTGATAATGAAAAAAACTTAATAAAAAATTATATGTTTTCTCATAAATAATAAAAAAAAATGTTTTAGTAATTCCTAGAGTCAACTACGTAATTTGGGATTTTTAAAGTCTTATTTATAAATTTGGAAAAGAGTTTTACAATAGGATAGTTTTCTGTCTTTTTTGTCTTTTTATAGAAGGATGGTTTTTATTAAATTAGTCAACACAAATACAAAATTAACTTTCGATTTTCCGTTAGAATAGCTTGTTGAAAATATAGTTGTGCCTTTAGAGCCATTTCATTATGTATCTATTTCGACAATTATAGATCTTTGATTTTAATACGGTCTCCTTAGTGGATAAATATTTGCTAAATTAAACACATCATAGCACACTGAGAATATTTTTCTAACTATTTACAATTGGATATCATGGGGTATTCATTCGAATTGGAAAGAAAATTGAAATTATACCAAGTTGAATATTATGGGTGTTGAAGCCCATGGGTGATTATTTATCTATTAAATAAGTATTTTTAGTTTATTTTTAATATATATTTTACACTAAATCTATTTTTAATAAATATTTAATACTTTTATTTATTAAAAAATATATAGTGTTTGTTTAAAATTGACTTTATTATTGTAATAAGCATCATTAAATTTAAATTTAAATTTAATTTTATACATTTTAATTATTTTAAAATATAATTTTTTAGTCACGTTAGAGTCTGCTGTCCACTCTAATAATATAATTATTTAGAAATTAATTTAATATGAAAACATACTTTAACTTTAATTATGTTTTAAACCAATATATTTCAGTTATATTCAATTGAAATACACACCATGATTACACTCCTTACTAACTAGCAAAATTTCCTCTATGAAACTTTTTTAGAAACTTGAATGTGTTTCCCAGCCTTACATATTTACCCTGGAAGCATCTCCCATTTACTTGAAAGTCAAAGAAAAGAAATAAAGAGTTATAAACATTTATCCTAATAAACAAGGTGATCGACTTATCTTGATCCACCAGAATTTAGAAAGAATATAATTTTGGATAAATAAATTAAATTAAATTAAACATTTACAATTTATTTATTTTTAATCTATTTAAATTTTATCTCAAAAATCTCCAAAGTGTTACGTAAACTATCTAATAGCATTGGAATGAATGACAAACCTAGCTTTTAGGATACTCTTCACTTATTTATAACTAAATTAAATATGAATATGAAGTAGGGGTTACCGTATCTATCAGATTATTACAAATCATCTTTATCGAGATAACCTCTTTTAACTAAGTCCTGGTTTCGTAATAAATGTACAAAATTTAAAATAATAGCATTATTAAATTAAAAATAATAGTATTATTAGAACGAACAAACTGAATTCAACAGATAGTGTTGGATTTGCAAAGCCTTTCCATGTGTTGCACACTCTCAATGCGTCACTGAGTGGGCCAAGGCATCTTCTGTTTTTTCTTTTTACAATATTACATGTCTCTCCATTCAAAATTAAGGAGTGCTTCTTTAATATATATATATATATATATATGACTTAATTTTAAGAAACTATGAAACACAACTTAAAATTCATGAAAGATTCTCCCAACTACAAAATTAATAAATGAGAAATCCATATAATATTTATATTAATAAACACATTTTGATACAAATGCATATAATGTGAATTATACGAGTTGCGGATTATGTGAAATGGATCTAATAGCATACCAAAATACTCAGCCAGCACTCACATTTTTTCTTGTGAACATCCAGGCCGGCTTGCATATAGATGTTAATGAAATTTCATTTGTCACGTGCTAAATACTTAATATATTTCAAACTTAGTCAAACAACTGATTTTGGTCAAACTTTCCAAGCACAAACCAATCTTAGTGCGTTTTGAGGTTTATAATTCATACCAACTTGTGCAACTTTGCATTGTTAGAATCTAGCTCTGTCAGAAAAGATCCATCGGATACTATTAGCAGTTGAATTTTAAACCCTAGGTTCAAATTGACCAAAAATAGCAAAACCTAAACAGAAATTACCATACCCTACTTATTTTGTATGACTACTTCGAGAATATTTGGGGCTGATGATTGCTACTAAAGAAAGTAGGAAATTTGTAGTTTTCCGTCGGAAAAAAACTAAAACCTACGAAATTTACCATGAAATACACTCGACAACTTATGGTTTTACAGAGTGAAAAATCCCTATATTTCGTACAGACATTCTTAAATCTAAAGTCAAATCATTATCATCATACAGAGCTAATCTTCTCTAAATGTCAGCCGTATTACTCTATGTGAAGCCACAAATGTTAGATTCTTTCAAGATTAACTTTCTCATCACACATTTAATAGTAAATATTGACAAAATTATATCAATCTTGGTTATTGTATTTAGGCAAGTCCAGATCACAGTGTTGGTGTCTTGTAATATTAAGTATTTATTATTTATTAAATCTAATAATGAACCATGCATTTTTAATTTAATTAGGTTGTCAGATAATGATTTATAAAATGAAAATTAATATACCTTTTACTCTTTCTTAAACTTTATTTGATATACATATATAATTAAGGTTGAGTTGAAATTACTTTTAAAATCAGAGATACACGGATTCTTGACATCAATAACTTAAAACTTTGATGTTGATATTTTTATCTTTAATTTGAAATTGTTTGGGAGATTATAGGTGGCATGATTCAGTTTTCTTTTCTGTTCATACTAGCACTAACAACTCTGTAAATATTGAGACCTAACAGAGATAAAGATAGAGATGACAAATTCATACTTTTGATGACACACAAAATCATTATGAAGTTTAGGATTTAGGATTCTGATTAGGTCAGAGCACTAGATTTATTTGTTTAATAAGTTAACTTAAAAGGCCTCGTGTTTCACTAATCCATTTCAATTCAGCACTGAAACATTATAGTATTCTAACAAATATTCTATTCCTGCTGTTGGAATACAAGTAGCAACTACCACTTGGCATTAGATGAAATCATCATGTTGTAAATATACACACAAATTGTGTCAGATATCTCTGAATAAACAAAATTCTTTACTAATTTACATCTGTGTAGTTAGTCCAATAAAAAAATAAATCTTATTAAATTTGCACAAACCAAAATCAAATTACATTCAATAGTCATTCATGGGGGAAGGAAGGGTCTTGGATGGTGACTGCTGAATAATTTTTCTTCACTTTGCCCCCTTGATTTTGAGATTGCTCATCCCAACACCCACATTCCCCACACTGGATTCCTTTTTTTCGTTTGACTCCGTGCCCCGGAGCCATGGATGTTGCAGACACTGCTGTGCTGTTGGTCGCTTCTCTGGGACGAAATCGAGAAGTGGTAGAAGAAACTCTGAAAATTCATGAGCATCACTCTGCGGAAATTTGTATCTATCAACCAACAATTTGCTAAGGGGCCAAAACTTTAGTCTTCGAATTCTTTTTAGATCGCCATGTCTGTCAAAGAAATCCTTGGATTTTGCTCCAGCAGTAGCAACCTGTAACATGCAAGATTAGATTTTTCATGTAGCTATTTCAATAAATAATAGACAGAGACAATTTCTACCTTCCGAGGCATCTTTCCAAGGAGTTCCATCATCAGGGCAAGGTGATCCTGAAAGCAACATAGCACATAGTTTAGATATTCTACTTGTGCAGTTTTGTAAGTCAAGCCAATCACACCTAATAAATCCTTAACCAGTTCTGGAATAACCAAAGACTTTGTATTTTCCACTTTTTGGATGAATCAAAGAATAATTCCAATACCACTAGTTATAGTTATGAAATGCTTACAAATAAAACCAAAAAGTAGCAGGGTTCATAATGGTGACTATGATTCAATAACAGTATAGCACAACTGTTTCGATACAATCAGAAATCGGTGATGTACAAGCGTGAAACTCAATTTCATCCATTACCAATAGAAACTCATTGCATTAATACACACAACACACAGTTATTCCTTGCATTAATAGAAAGGAAATATAAGGTATAAAGTCTATAGTTTAACAATTATCATAAACACTGCCATCCACTCATAAAAGATAAGGAACATAAAAGGGTACATCAAAATCATCATACCTCATCCTCACTAAAACCTTGTCCAACTTTGGGCGTAAATAACATATCACCAGTGGCAAGCTCAAAAGCAATGCACGCGAAAGACCACATGTCAACAGAGAAGGAATAGCCAGCCTGCAGTATTACTTCAGGAGCTCTGTACTGTCTTGTCTGAATTTCTTCTGCAAACTGCTTGTCAGCCCAACAAGCATTTCCAAAATCTACCACCTTGCATCTCACATCAATCCCATCAAGATTTCTCACAGACTTTTGATCTTCTGTTCCTCCAATTGAAGCTGTTCTTCCAGCGATTTTAGCAACGGCCCTCCTAGCTCTTCTTTTCAACTTTTTCTCAATAAGACTAGTAACTCCACCATTTATGCTTCCCTCTGGCCTCTCTAATATTGGACTGACTTCAGATTTAACAGGGTCTTTGGCAGGATCAATGGTAGAGATCAGAAGAACATTTTCTGGTTTTAGGTCAGTGTGGATAATACCATGTTCTCTATGCAAATAATCCAAACCAATCAAAATGCAATGGCAAATCTCCCTAACTTTATTCAATGGAAGACCTTTGTACCGGTTATACTTTATTAGACGAAGCAAGCTATCCCCAAGAAACTCAATCACCATGCAAAGGTGCTGGCCATTAGGACCTGCGTGCTTAAAGTGATCAATCAACTGGACAACACATTTTGAATTAACATCAACGCCATCAGAAATGGATGCAAGAACATCAATTTCATGAAGGGCAGCCTGAACAAATTGGGCCGCACTTTTCTGGATCTTAAGAGCAACATATGCCTGAAAATTCAAATTAAAAATTAGAAAATAATTTAAAAAAAAACACTTTTTCGCCAAAACAATTAAAAAACTCAACACTAGCTGAGAGAAAAATCAGTTGGAAGTTGGAACACAAGCAGACCTTTGAGGAAGATTTTTTAATTAAACATGAATACATGAAAATTTAGATGAATAAAGGGTAATAGTTGGATCTAGTTCATAGCAAGTGCCAAAGGGATTGTGCTACTGTGAAAACACCCCTCCTGGATATACAAAACAGTGTATAATACATGAAGTAAGCTTCAGTTTATCTTACCATCTTCTGTTTATTTTTTCTATCGGTTCCTATTCAATTTAAGCATTTAGCCAGACCCCATCACCATAAAGAAGTGGTTTAATGGTAGCAGAAGTTCTGGATCGATAAACTAGTGAGTGTATCTATAATATACTCACAAGTCAATCTCTAACTTAAGTATTGAATTACACTAAAGTGTGGAGTGTACTTTACACAATAAAGTATGAAGTTATACTCATTGATTGGGCAAGTCAAAAGTTGAAATTGAGATATAATATAAGCATGACCCGAGAATAACAAAATGTAAAACTGTTACAAACTGCTACTGTAATTTGCCCATCAACTGTTACTTAGAGATCAAATCCATCATAGCATTAAGCTTTGTTGAATTAGAACTGAAATCCAGAATAAAAGTGTTTCTATATGCAGCTCACCCCAAACAACAAAACTAATACACACAAACAAAAGACACCAGATATTAGTGTTAAAAAGGAGCTTAACACATTTACCAGATCAGTAAGAACCTAAAAAATCAAAGAGGTGCTGCGAACAGAGAAATCTAAGTGTTCCAGGTGGTCACATTGTACGATGACGACCATCTAACCTTGTTTGTCATCCCAAACATGAAAGGTCCGTCAGGTATCTCTGACACGTGTTAAAAAATACAAATACCAACAGAAGAACTGGCACCGACAGGGGAAGAAAACAAGATTCTTCAACATATATACACACAAATATCGCAATTTGATTCATTCAATCAAACGTTACCCTTAAAATTAATATCCCAATTTGATCCATTCAATGAAATGTTACCCTTAAGACAGAAACCGACAACACAAATACACACATTAGGCCGAATAACCAATGTTTCTATAGTACAAAGAAAAAATATTGGGAGACAGAAAAATACCAGAAAAAATATTTTACTAAAAACCTCAAATTATATATTTAAACTCTCTCTCTCTCTCTCTCTCTCTCTCTCCCACAAACACACACAAACACATTTTCGAGACCACAATGAAGCAGAAAAATGAAAAGCCTTTTAACCCCTACATAATTCAAAGCAGACAAACACGATTGACGCAACACGCAAAACAAGCACAGAATCTAACAACCGCCATGCAGATTCAAAACTGATTGCGATAACAACAACAAAATCGTATCTCAGTATCTGAGGTTGACTACATGGGTCACCTGATGCTACTCAGTTCCCCTAAAAACTAATTGCTCATAACGATTAAGGGGGAGGGGGGTTCAACAACTTTTCACCTCAAAACACAAATCACAAGACAAATGAATCTCAAAAAGCAAAACTTCGGATAATTCAAAAGAAACAACCGCTTTGGAAGGAAGTAACCAGAAAATGAACAGAAGAAAAAGAATGAAAAAGTAAAGAACGAGGATCAAACATAACATACAGATGTTGAAGTATCATAGGCAAGCCAAACTGTGGAAAACTGGCCCCAACCCAGCTTCCTCTGCGCTATGTACCTGCCGCCGGCGAACTGATCGCCGACTCTGACGGCGTGGTACCCCCCTTTCCGGTAGGAGTCGAACCCCTCATCGTCCTCTTCAGACCCGGATGAAGAAGAACACGACATCACCTCTGATCTATGAAAAAACTTCACCTTTTTCCTTCAAAACAACACTCCCAAATGAATGATCTTTCTTGTTTCTCTGTCGTGTCACAACCAAGTTTTGTTGTGCAGTTCTTTTTCTTTTTAGATTTTAAATAAATCCCCTTTTCTTGAACCCAAAATTTGAAGCTTTTGTTTCGGAGATGGGAGGGTGTGTGTGGCGTTCTCAAATCACGAGTCTCTCTCTCTTCAACAATCCTCCACTTTTTTCTCTCTGTTTTCTCTTTTGCTTCCTGCAATGTTCTCTTACGATGTGTAGTTTGTGTGGGTCTTGCATTTTCATACGGTTCGTTTTTTGTTCCTTTTTTCCCAAATTAACTGTTTCTTGCTGCCTTACGTTTATGCCCTTCAGCATCTGAATTTTGTATGAACAGTGGAAGGGCTTTTAGGGAAGATAAGTATTATGGATGTTCTTTTAGGTGGGGAGGAATAATCAGAGTCCTGAAAAAGAGTAGTGAGTTGCTGCGCTTTCCTGCGTCACCCATCTGCTTCCTATCTTTATACTTTTGCCCTTTTGCGTGCTTTTTCCTTTTTCCTTCACACTTGTTTTTCACAATGTGCTACTGCTCCTTCTTCAACACCTTCTTTTAGCCTCTGCAAATTCAACATTATACCACCCATTTTCTCTTCTTACTTCATCACACCTTTACCTTATCAAGGCTACTCATCTTAAAGGATAATTAAAGCCAAATACTATGTGTACCTTTTTCTTTTCATGTTTTCATTCACTCGTACGTTGGAGTGTGTAACAAGTTTTTCACAATATGCCATAATTAGAAGACTGTACGATCTAATTCAGTACAATTTATTTACTGTTTATATTTTTTTTATAATAAAAAATACAGTTAAAAACGTTTAATTATTAAAACAAGTATAAAAGTAGAAACAATTATTGTCAATAATTTCTGATCGATTATGAAGAAAGAAATCGGTTAATGAATATAAGAGTTAAAAGATAAGACCATACCAAAACTTGAAATAGTAAAACGTGTAAAGAAAAGTTACTAAAGCTAAAGTCTGTTATTAACTATTCTTTATAAATGTTATTGCTATTAATTATTGTTTTGATATTTATTTTTTTATTGTAATAACTATTACTTTAATTAGATAAAAAAAAATTAAGTAAAGCGTGTTCCGAGTATTTGCAAGTGCAGTAGATATGTGACATTGCTAAACTTGCAAAACTTAAAGGTAGTTTTAAAAGCTATAGAATGAGCTGCTTTAAGTCTTGAGTGACTTTGCCGTGTTTGGCAATTAATGGCTTTAGGTTAAAACTTGAGTATGGATATAATTTTAGTAAAGAATCTATCTTCAAAGTAGTAACATCCACTTGATTTTTTAAGGGACATGAGATCATTATAGCCAAAGAATCTATGCATTTAATTTGTTCAAGCAACTTAAGACAACTCTGTTGTTAACTTTAAAGAGAAACTGCATTTGCATGATAAATTAGTAGAATATTTTTGTACAACAAGTGATAAAAAGATGGCTAATGGCATAGATATATATAAAAATTGCAATGTAATAATAATAGTAATAATAATAATAAATAATAGTAAATAATACCAATTAATTAATGATGATAATAACAATAATTGTAATAATAATAATGACGATGATGTAATAGTAAATGAATACTATACATAAAATATAAATTTATGTACTTAATCAGATGTAAGTTATTCTTAAAGAATAAATTATTTTATAAGTCTTACAAATATTTTTTAATATTTACATTTTAAAATATTCATTAATTTTTTATTTCCTATTGTTTGTTCAGTCTAGACAGGTACTCATTATAACTTTCCTTATTTTGTTATATTATTTTTCTTCTTTAATAGTTAATGAGGATGAAGATGTGTCTAATTAGATTTTGGATTTACTAGTGTGTTTTCTATAAGATTTGCAAAAACAGTTTACTCTTCTGATATGGAACATGTAGATTTGTGGAACTTGATTTGGTTGAATAAGGTGGCTTGAGCTAAAACTTTGGTTTTTTTGAAGTTAGTGTATGGTTGTTACCTATTGATTTGGAGGTTAAAAGAAAGGAGTGATTTTATGCTCTATAGGTTCTTTGTGTGGTGGCAATAATTGAATCTTTCTCTCATTTTTTTCTTTTATTATTTTGTTACTAAACAATTGTGAGACATATAAGAAATTATTGATTTACCTACTGACTATTACATACAGATTTTTAATCGATAGGTAACTTTAGCATTACATATGGATATTTACCTATTGATTTTAATTTGTATGTAAATCATTATACATATGAATTTAAATCTGTAGATATGCTTAATGGTTTTAGTATTTGTAGTTTTCTTCTTTGGATTTGGTTGTTTAGTTTATGGAGTTTCTTTGTAGTCCTTTGCTTAAAGTAACTAAAGGATGTCGTTATTAAAGTTATATGGATGATTTGGAGGATTTGAAATCATAGTAAATTTTAGAATCCAATTGAATTTCTTTATGTTATTTCATAAATTAAAGAATTAGAGAGTATGATAAGGAATAAATCTAAGAAGCATATGAATAATATTGTCTTTGATTTTTTTATGCTGAAATTTGTCAATATTCAAACTATGGAGGATAAGGTGGTTTCTATTATGGATGTAATATGACAAATTGTATCTCTTAATTGACTTAAGATCAATATTAATAAGGGTTGTTTTGATTTGATTTCGTGTTCTAATAATTTTATAAAAGGACAAGGATAATTTTTCTATTTTTTAGAGTTAGAAACATCTATTATATTGAATTTATGGAATTGTTTATGCTTTTAAACATGTTTAAAGAGAGGAATTTCACAATTTACCCTCAATATTGTGTATCTTTTTTTTCTAAATAATAACCTGAATCATGTCAAATGAGTGTCAGCATGTGAAGATACCACTCCTCTAAAAAAAATAGTGTCACAGTTCATCTAGAACCATTATTATGATATATAGAAATAGATACAGGTCATGTTTACCCTTTGAAAGAAAAGTTAAATCTTTTAAAAGGCTGTTTTACTATTATCAGTAATTTAAGCAAACAGTACACAATTACGAACCAAAGTGATCTCATTGACATTTCACCTAGAAACCTCATAATAGTAGGGTTTCTAAAAGAAATCTATATAACCAACTCGCTTTAATTTTTTAAAAAAAAATTAGAATGTTATGTTAAAATAATATTTTTATTAATAAAGAAACCCTTAAAAAACATTTCCATTAAAAATGCTCTCAGCAACCATCCAAAAATAAAAAAATAAAAATGCCTCTGTTTTATCAAACTCTTGACTAAGTACTTAGTAACAAGACGAGACTTTTTGTGTTGTTTGATCAAGCACTGTGGCGAAGCATGTTCAATAAGGAAGACCAGGTTCCTGTAACTGCAATAACCAACCCAAAAACTACAATTGCCCCGTCACAAACCAGACACCTCCAATCTATCTCTTCTTTGAAAACCAAATAGTGAAACGTAGCTGGCAACACAAAGCTAAGAATAACACAGACGCTACTACCAACAAGTGATAAAAAATCTGCAAAGTTAGGCACAAAAATTGCCACCAAACTCACCCCTAACACCAACAACCACCTCAACCACAAACAGTACTTAGAATCACACAACCGTCTCTCCACCAACTCGTACACTGGATTCATCATCAATGGGAAAGTAAAGAACAGGTTGATGCAAAGACCCAACTGCACCAGAGCGCTTACTACGCCTGGTCCAAGATTGGTAGTGATAACCCCTTCAGTTTCTTCACCAAAAGCAAAGTAACCTAAAGCAGCAAACGCTGCAAACAACAGAGAAATGAGAAACATTGCCGCACCCAAAACCCCACCAAATTTCTCCTTATCCTTCGCCTCTGATTCCAGCGGCAAAATCATTCCTATCCCTTCAAAAGCATACACTGCCACCCCTAAACCGTAGAAAAACACGGACCAACCCCCAAAGGCCTCCAAAGGAGGGCTATTCTTCATGAACGCGAACACTTCGTCCACCATCACCACACTCTTCGCTGCAATATCAACAACATCGGCGAAAATGCTCAAGGGAGCCAAAAGGGTCAAACTTGGGATAGCATTAAGGCCCAACTGAAAGGGAAAGCAACCCCACAGAAACAAGACCTTTGGCGTCAAACCCAGAAAAGGATACCATGTTGACGCGTCACCGGCGAGATTGGCCAACGTGGTGGAAATGAAAATAAGGTAGCCGACACAGAAACCGCAATGAGAAAACCCTATCATGACATCAACGAAAAATTTGCCAGGAGGGCCCCCAATGGCATACCCCATATCACCAAAAGAGTTGAGATGGGGGAACTGCTCCTTGGATTCAAGCTTGCGGCGAGTGCGCACGAGGAGCATCATGCAGTGGTAAGTGAGGAAGGCGACGAGGAAGAGCATGAGCAAACCCGTGACCCAACCCGTTTTCTTGAAGCTGTAAGGGAGACCGAGCACGCCAGAACCCACAATGGATATGAAGATGTTGGCGAAGGTCTTGAATGTTGAGGAGAGACGGGGTGCATCGGAGAGAAGAGGCACGTCCTCTCGTGGGGTTTCAACACTGTGAAACCCCATTTGGACAACGAATGAAGGTGGCGGTTCTTCTGCAAATGGAGGGTGATGGGTGCGGAAGAAGCAAAAGCATGCAGAGGAAGAAGAAGGTGGAAGAATGAGAAATGTTTTGTAGGGATGAGGTGTGGTTGTGACCTTAGGCCAAGGTTTGCAAATGCTAATATAGTAAATATATAAATTGAATTTTGGAATACTAAGGTGGGAAAATGGCCATTCTCTGGTGTCTTATTGTGAGCTTCAGATTTGTTGGGTGAAAGAACACAAAACAAGCATCACTCTCCGTTTAGCTTATAACAATTTTTTTTTATTGAATTTAAGTTACATCACTACAATTATAATTTATAAATAAATAAAGAACCAATAAAAAATTATATATCTATTATATTAAAAAAATATTGTGTAAAAATCTGTATCAAAATATCTATTTTTTAAGAAACAAAATTATACATGTAGCCTTCTGTTTTCCTAGTTCCTTGTAACCTTTAATAAAACAAAAATAATAATATTTTTACTGGACTGATTAATTGAAAATGTAAAAAATGTTAGATGCACGTATTTTATATTTATTTAACATTATCCTTTTTATTTTTATTTTTTTCAAAATATTACAAAAATTCATATTTTAAAATTATTTTATTTTTATTAAGTATTTGAAATAAATGTCGATGTATCATGTTATTCTTGTTCAGAAATATAATATCATTACATGGGTATTTATTAAATAAGTAATGATACACGTCTTATTTTTAACTTGATGTCGTTCAACACAATTACAATAATATTTTTATTTTAAAATGTAAAATAATTTGAAATAAATTAACTAAAATATAACACGTGTTTATAAATTGTAAAGTGTTTATTATTAAATAACACGTGTTATTTAAAAATGAGAAACAAATTTATAAGTATTTGTTATTTAGAAAAATGTTCCTTTATCAATTATTTTTGACAATTATTTTACCACAATTTATTTGACAGTTTATAATTTGTTTGTTATTTAAAAAGAGAAAACGTTATAAATATCATTGGTAGTTTATAATTGATTCGTTATTTAAAAGAAGAAAAATTATAAATATTATGATGTGATATAATTAATGAGTGGAAAGGAAAATTGATAGGTGTAAATGTGATGTCTAAAAATTAATGGATGTATACGGTTATCATAAACTTGCATTGTAGTCCTACGTTTTGGTGTTGGCAGTGGGTATGAATTGAATTTATAGATCGGATTTGTGACCCAAGATCCTTTAATTAGATCAAATTAATTGAACCTTGTTAATATACTTTAAATTTCAATTGAAATTAAATTAAATATCCATATAAATTTATTTAGGATAAAATTAACATTATAATAGATATAATTACATGTGAAGATCAAATCGTATTTAAATCAATATAGTAATTCTATATTTCTATAACATATAAGATATGATTCAATTTAAATAAAAAACGAGATGATTCAACATGACACTATTACAGATTTGGTTTGTTAACTACGGTGATATGTTTCAATTTAAATAAAATAAAACAAAAATACATGCTGATAATTTTAAAATTTTTACGAATATACAGGATCTTGTTTTCAAAGGAAACAAAATTATATATATATATATATATATATATATATATATATATATATTATTTCGATTATTAAAAACTGAAAGGTACACAAACTTTTTAAAAAATTTAAAATTAAGATTATTTTTTTAATTATTTAATCTGAAAAAGGATTTGACTTCAGTTTTAAAATAAAAGAATATATATATATATATATATATATATATATATATATTAAAATTTTAAAAAAATCTCATTATTTATTCAAATATATTATTTGAGAAAAGATATTTAATCTTAATTGTTAAAGAACCAAATATATCATTCTAGATTTTAAAACCCAGGCAAAAAAGTGAAATAAAATTTCAAAATTTTCATTTTTCTTATTTAAATATTTTATATAAGAAAAAAATATTTGGTTTTGGTTGTCAAATAATCGAGGTCATATGTATTTATGACTTTGATTTTTCCATGATCAAAATTAATTTTATTATTTAAATCTTTTTTCTATAAAATGAGATTTGACATTCCATTGTAAGAGAACTAAGATCATATACTTCTATGACTTCAATTTTTTGAAACACCGTTTTCGAACATCCTCTGTCCTGTTTACCACTATTTGTAATTGTTATCATCTTTTTTTCCTTTCTTTTTTCATTCGACTCCCTCATTTCCCATTTTTCATTCATCATTGTCTGAAATCCTTTTTCATTCTGCATTCCACCACCATTGTCCATTGTTACTGATACCACTATCTGTTGTTACATTACAACTTATGTTTCCTTCCTTCAATCTCCTTGCCACCAGAGTTACTGTCACCCATCACTCTTGTTCTTGCCTTTTTCTTTCCATTTCGAAAGTGAAATGTTTGTGTAATAACTTTTTCCTAAATTTTTTTAATTTGATTGTCTAATGTTTTTGTATTTTTTTTGGATTTTAGTTCCTCACTTCATACTATTTGAAAGTCTAATTGTGACATCCCAATTATATAGAAAACATATATAATAAAGATGTCCACATGCATAATATAGGAAAACAGTAAGAGTAAATAGGATTACAGTCATCCTAAAAGATAACTTCAGGGTGTAAGCTTAAACTCCAATGAGCTCTAAATACACAAGCTGAAAGAAAAAATAATATTCCACAATACAGGATTAACCAATAAAATCCTAGGAGACTAGGCAGCGTTATCCTCAACTTCCAAAGCCGTCTCCAATGGGACTTCCTCGCCATCTGCTCCCATCCAAGTGGATGATCATCGCAAAAAAAAAACACAGACAAAGAAGGCACAAACACAAACAAGCAAGGGTAAGCTAGTTATATAAAAAAAATCATACAACCCATATCAATTTAACATTTATATAAGCATGTAACAATCAAGTATTTCAAACATGCAAGGATCATAACACAATACAAACTAGGACCGAATGCATTATTCTGATACCAATGACCGACCATGTGATTTGACCATCCAGACTAGTATGAAATGTCAAGTTCCAGGGGTTTGTGCACCCGGGTGATGTAGTAACTGAAAAACCATCAGCTGCCACCCGAGGTTAGTCCGTTATAACTCACCCAAGAACCTATGGGCTAGGACCTCCTGCTATTCTCACCATATGACTCATCACTCTCTACTTGAGCATGGATGATCATTAAAATGTCAGGATAAACCCCATAAGGACACTCCGCCTATTCATATGGTCAATCACAACAATCACAGGGCACCACCATGTAACCTCCCTTGAGGATCATAGAATTACGTCCATTAACCATACTTATAACCAACCCTGACCCATATGAAACCATATACATATAACCTTTCACTTTTACATTGCATACAAACATATACATAATCTCAACAATGTACATTAACTCAATCATCACAAGTTATAAAAGTAATAGCCCCATAAATTTAATCTAAATTTCTCAATACCAGAATCTTCATAATTTATTTCCAATGCCTAAACTCCTATACAATGTTATAATAATATTAAGTGACATAATACCCTTCAAACATTTATAAAACACCAAAAATTAATTTAATATTACGTATATATAATATGTATATATATAGCCACTGCATGGACCAATTTACATATATAATATATAATAATTTACGTATATAATATGTTACATATATATTTAATATATATACTGTTACGTATATAATATATATATATATATATATATATATATATATATATATATATTTATATATATGATCCTTACTTTAAATTTCAAATACACATCAATTGATTTCCTAAAATTATAATTGACTAGAAATTAAAATATGATAACTTTATGTATCTACATTCAACTTGTTTTATTTTATTTTCATCCTAGTAGAGATCTTTCTTTACCCTAATTGGTCACCGGAGAGGACCCAGATGTCTGAACACATCAAACTCACCTTCGACGCCAACACATATGACTAGTCACAACTGACTGGATCAGGCCAGGGCTGCTCTATGATCAGGGATGTGCCAACTCAGGTTTTTAAGGTTCCTCTATCCTACCAACAAAGAAAGGCTCTCAACAATTAATAATTAATTTATTTAAATTATCTACCATGTTCTTTTATGCTCTAAATCTGAAATGTCTAATTTTAATATTTTCACTTCCTCTCACAACAACCTCAAACAGTACCTGTACATCTATTTAATACTCATATACATGCTATTACAAAACCCTTACTTCAGACCTTCCAACAAAATCAATTTCAGCCAACAAACTCATTCAAAACAGATTAAATTCATCAAACAATGCACAGGAAATAAATCACAGGTTCCCTTTAACGCAATCAAGCTCATACCAAGATCAATTACATAAGACAACAACAAACCGTCCCAACAGTGCATCCATTTATCAATTAACATGCATATATTTTGATAAAATAAATTCCTACAAAATAATTAGCTCCCCTTACATCAAACAATTCCAATTATAGCAATCAGTTCATCAAACATTCCACAATCCATCAAACACAGTTTTATAATTTCAACACATAACACCCAATATTTCTTAATCGTAACAGAAAATTCCAAACAACATGCCAATCAAATTATCATACATACAGAGCATATAATATTAAATCAAATAAACATAACCAGCTCCCTTTACCTTGAAGTTGAGCAGTATAGCCAACTAGAGTGCCCTAACAGTGCCTTCATAGAGAAAACCCAAACAGTGCCCTACAACCACCTAAATGGTAAGGAAAACAGCTCTTAGAACTAGAATAGGCAGAGAATAAAAAAAGGAGCACCACTAGTTGCATAGAACCAATAAAGTTGCATGCCCTAGGGTCAAGAAAAGGGGAAAAATTGACTTACCCGTTCAAATGGAAATCTAATCGGATAGAAGGGAAGCTCTCAACTCCGTGAGCGAAATGACACCACCTATTTGAAATTTGAACGGTGGAAAGTGGTGGAAAGGTAGAGAGAAGTCAGAGCAAGAAGAAGAAGGAAATGGAGATGAGTCTAGAGAGAGAAAGGGAAACTGGAATTGAGTTCAGAGTTGGAAAATGAGACATCTTCTAAGGTCCTAGTGCCCTTGGCTTCTTGGGCCAGGCTGCAGGGTCCAATAGCCTTACACTTTCAGACTCTTACACTAATTATAACTAGTATTGTATTGTTAGATTCATAAAAGTTTAAATTTTTTATATATGTTTTTAATATTTTTTTTATAATTGTATTAAAGTTTTTTTTTGTTTAATATAACTTTTTTCATGTTTGATATATGTTGCATTATTTGTTTTTTTATAATGTAATTATATGTGATTATATTTTTTTTATATGAGAATTGCTATTAAGTTCGCCTTATAGTATCTCATTTGATATTTAATACAAAAATTATGTATTATCTCCAAATTTTATGATAAAATTGAATTTTTTTAAAAATTAATATAAGAAGAAACCGTATTAATTATGTATTGACTCTTGAATTGTCTAGTCAAACAATTTGAGAAGATTAATCATTTTTTCATAGTTGATTAGTGTATATATATTTTAATACACATATATTAAAATTCATTAGGTTTAAACCCTCCCTTGGTCCTCAAGTTTGTATGAAAATCTCAGTTGGGTCCTCAAGTTTTTTTCTGTCTCAATTGGATCATATTTTTTGTAAAAATGAACAAATTTTACCCTAACCGTTAAATTGTAATAAACGGCGTTAGTTGGTGCTGACGTGTTGCATAATTAATACGCTAATGTCAAAATATTTGATTACGTGGAATTTTTATTTAATTTGAGAGATTATGACATGGCACGTGGTGATGTTTTGACTACCTCCTTCCCCCTCTGCTTCCTCCTCCATTGTTGCTCCACCGGCGCCACCCACCATCTACAACACAATCACAGACCAAAAAGGGGAATCAACTTTGTGTTATTTCGGGATCTTGAATAACCACAAAGGGTTTATATCTTTCGGAGCTCATGGAGTTTATTGATTTGTTTGTTTCATTTGCTGAATTAGATTTATAGATTCTGAAGTTATTTTTTGCCACCAAAGGTGATTTCAGGGTAATCTCAGAAACTTCACCAAAGTCCAAGAGACCCAGATGGAACAGGCATCCTGGTTCATCAAATATCAACTTCCAGCAGCCAAATTCATCTCTGTCACCTTCCCTTGAAGAACCTGATCCAGAGGCCATAGCACAAATGAAGGAAATCATATATAGGGGTGCAACTTTTCGGTCAGTGAATTTGGGATTGGAAGTGGTGGAAAAGCCTAAAAGGAAGAATGTTAGGATATCAACTGATCCACAAACTGTGGCTGCCAGGGAAAGAAGGGAGAGAATAAGTGAGAGGATTAGGGTTTTGTAGAAGATTGTGCCTGGTGGAAGCAAAATGGACACTGCATCAATGCTTGATGAAAGTGAATGAGGTGCGACTATTCCTTGTGGAGAATTTCAAGTCTCCTTTGCCTCTTCGTTTTCTACTTCTCGGTGGTGCTTTCTACTTACTACAATTGCTGAAGGAAAAACTTCATTGTATAAAGCACAAAAAACACGGTCCGTGTTAATTGAGTGGTTGGAAAAGTCTATCAAGCACTGCATTGGGTTGTGTAATAATAATTTCCAGCTCCCCTGCATGAGGTTTCATTGTTGCGTGGATGAATGCGTGATCTGGGTGGAGAGAAAGAGAAGGGCGAGGAATGAGTGGGGCATAAATGTCTGCTCCATTGGGTATTTGAATTCGTTCTGGAAGTTATGGGTCTTTGGATAAACAGGTACAGAACGGCTCTGCACGAAAGGCAACAAAGATGCTCAAGGAGGAGGAGAAGGAGAGGTTGTTCCTTTGGATCTGCAAGTTCGCTAGTCGCAAGAAAGTCGGAATGCTCTTCCTCTGTCTCATCTTGAACAGAAATCTACAATACAACGGTGCCATGTCATAATCTCTCAAATTAAATAAAAATTCCACGTAATCAAATATTTTGACATCAGCGTATTAATTATGCAACACGTCAGCATCAACTAACGCCGTTTGTTACAATTTAACGGTTAGGGTAAAATTTGTTCATTTTTACAAAAAATATGACCCAATTGAGACAGAAAAAAACTTGAGGACCCAACTGAGATTTTCATACAAACTTGAGGACCAAGGGAGGGTTTAAACCAATTCATTAATATTTGTCAATTGTGTTTTATATTGATCTTCGAGTGCATATTTTACCCTGGTTGATAATCACTTTCATTTAATATCCTAAAAACTACTGCGAAATGTTGGCAAAATTGTGAAATTTATTGTTTAAAATTGACATGTATCACTAAACTACACAAATTTAATCTTCCCTAATGGGATAAGAACAAACCTTAAATACAAAAACGATTGAGATGATTATTCATTTAAAGATTAATGAAGTCAAATACCCTCAAAATTAAATAATATTTTTAAATTAGAAAGGGTATTTTGCCTTATATTTTTTAGTATTTATTTATTGTTTAGTGTTTCGGTTCTTGTTGAATCAAAGCAAAATACTAACCTTTATGTTTCGATTCATAATCGAAATAAAAAATCTACTTTTTTTTTATTAATATGTGTAACATCCCAATATCTCACACTGGATAATTCATAATTTATATATTGTAACATTACATTTACGGTAACATCCCGTAATCTCATACTTAAAAATTCATAGTTTATATATGTCTATACATATTTTAAACTCAGATTTCAACTATAAACTCCTAAATATAACTCGAATTCTTCTAACTTATTCTTCGATCTCTTTCTTCATTGGTACTGGATCAGACGACATTCCTTCATCTACTCCCGTATAACGAATTATACGATCATCGTACATACCCAAACACAAACAAGTAGGGTGAGCTAACATGCAAAAAATCATTTATAAAACATGCATAATTGCTTTGATACTAACATCATATAATAATTATGTCAGACACCCTCAAACCATCATATCATAATTCCTATTAGACACTCGTTCCACAATACCCAATGAACACCACAATACCCAAAAGACACTCATCCGGATGATACGTTGATGAGCGGTCACGGGAGGTTATGCACTTGTGATGACTTCTACTTCTTATTACAAATACACTTCCAAAATACTTCATACCATTCACAAGGTTAGTCCTCAACACTATGTCCAAAACCGGCACATAGACCAGGACCTCCTGCTCCTCTCACCACATAATTCATCCCTCTCTACTTGAGACTAGATGATTATTAGAGTATCAGGATAACCTCCAACTACAGGACCCTCAACATCAACATATACACAATTACCACATCATTACAGAATCTCTCCACGAGATTCATACAATGCTCACATTCCTCAACTCATATTATACCATTACGAAATCTCCCCATAATACTCATATCATGTTCAGACGCATAAATTTAAATCCAATATAATAAATTACAATCATCACAATTAAAATTCATAATTTCGTATTTACCACAATAACATGAATTCATTCCAACGAGATATATTGCACAATAGTTTAACAGTACATAATGTGTTCAACAAGATTTAAGTTAAAAGCTTGTCGAGTAGCGTCACAATGGACAACTTAAGTACCAAGTCTTTCCTTAGCCAAAGTGTTCCTCAACTAGTTTTAACAAATTTCTTATTTACAGATTCAAAATAACAGCATATAATATTGACACAGAAATTCAATATAAAAATATACAGTAAGCATTTACAGTATTCACACAGAATTTCAAAACATGAATAGTAATAGAACAATACTAAATCAGAATATAAAAGCTTAGAAAGGTTAGCTCCCCTACCTCTATTCCAGACTTCTCTTGCTCCGAATTTGTTTCCCCGAAAACTCTTCAAAACCTCTACTCTAAAATTTCTTCCTACTCCAAAAACTTCCTAATTTCTTCTTTTCTCATAATTCTCTCTACTTCTTGGTGCAAATACTACAAAAATTTTTAATATTACCGACGAATTTTTACCGACGGATTTTTACCGACGGATATAAAAACTTCCTTCCTCTTATTTCTATTTATAGGCCAAAATTTTACTATTCATTAATTTTTTTAATATTATTTATTATTTTAAAAATAATATTTTAATCATCAACTTGATCAAATCTGATCCCAACTCCTTCCATGCTACGTAGGAATTCTTATTCTTTCAAAAAAAAATTTTACTATTTACTATTCACTTTTCTTAAAAAAAAAACCTAAATAAGTTATCAAAAATTTGAACCTCTCCTTCTAAAATTACTATAATTTTATATCCAAAAATTTAATTTTTTTTTATCCATAAAATTATTATTACTAATAAAATGCTAAAATTTACTATTATAAATATTTTTCACGAGTCTTACAATATGCTTCAATTCTAGAATCAAAATTTAATATTTGAAATTATTGTTGTCATATCTTTTCTTACATTAGTATAGTATATGAAGATAAAAATGATAATTTTAAGGTTTAATCATTTCCGATATCCCTATTTGTGCAAGATCGTCTTAGATAGGTCATCATATTCTAAAGTATCTCAAATTGGTCCTTAATTGTGAAAATTTAAATCAATTGAGACCTTCCCGTTAAGTTGGTTGGACGACGTTAAAAAAATTGATGTGTGGGTTGCTAAGATGACCAAATGGTACAAACGTGACACACTACTATTGTTGACCTGACTTTGTTTTATTTATATATTTAAAAAAGTTAACTTTTTAAATCAAAACGCAATGTTTTTATTTTAGAATAACATATTAGTAGTTAATTTTATTTAATTTCATTGTTGTCAGGGTATGGAATTTGGGATAATTGGGAGAATAATTGGGATTTGAAGGAATCCCTAAATTTGATGAAATCCCTAAATGCCTAACGAGAGCGAGGTTCATCTTCGAGCTTGTTGAGCTTGTTATTGGAGGGTGTTTTGGTTCGACGCAGGTGGATAGGTGGTGAACGTAGTTGTTCGAAGACGATGTCGAAGGAGCATTTTTGTTGTTCATCAATATGCAATGTGTGGTAGAAGGAGAACCGTAATGTGTGTTCACCGATTTGCCACTATGGGCTGAGATGTGCGATGATGATAAAGGCTAAAACTTTGAAGAATCGTCACAAGCAATTTTGGGGATGCTCGAAGTATAAGGTATGATTTATTTCACGTTTGTATTATGTGGAAGTGTTTCTAAGAAGAGATTGTTGTTTATACAGAGTGGTGCTGAAGAGGGTGGTTGCAACTACTTCAAATGGTGCAATGATGTTACGGAAGAGGAAAGGGGCACATGATTGAAGTGTGAAGGAAACAAAGAAAGTTTGGTGCACAGTGAAGAAATGGATAGTAATAGGAAAATGTTAGTTAAGTTAAAGAAATCTTTGTTGGTTGTTCAAAAGTGGATGAAGGTCTTGATATTTTTGGTTTGTCTTTTATGTGTAATAAACAAAATTTTAGTGTCAATGTTGATGACAATGGACTAATGTCTTGTAACTGTGTTGTAGCTTTCTTCCATTTCAATGAAAGTTAGACTTGTTATGAGTGACAAATTCAATTGTTGTTATGGAATATGATGAGTAAAGAATGTTATTATCTTGAATTTGTTATGTTTTTATGAGTCTATATATTGGTATCATATATGTGAAATCTTGTAGCTCAACCAGGGCATACACATGCTTCATGCATATCTCAGATGGTGAAACATGGCACACGAAACTGTCATACACCTGCATCACACACCAACTAATTTTACCATTAATGCAACTACATATTCAAGACTTAAACTTGAGATCTTTGATTATTTGGGAACAATTCTAAATTGATTGTATAAAAAAAACATAGAAATGAAAAATAATTGTAATTCAAAATCAGTTTGATTTTCTTTATGTTCTTTAGTCTTTGCACGAAAAATAGTGTTTGTATGTTATATGAAGGTGGTTCAATTAATGTAGTTGTGTTGCATTGCTTAGGGTCACTTCACCAGGATGACATTGTCTATCAGTCATTGTCTATCTATTGTTGCACTACCAAAACAAAAAGGAATTAGCTCCACACTAAAGATGCCAAATTCCACAACTTTTTCAAAAAAATCTCCATCACCCAATAATAAGGCATATATTGTTTTGATGCCCAAATATCTAGATAAACAAATATACGTGATCCACAACAAATATATCTGGACCGAGGTGTACAACAAATATAACTGTTGTATGTTCATTCCATTGATAACCAGTGTTGACGAAACCAATATAAAACATCAAAATATAGACTAACAAAACCAGAATTCACTAGTACAAAAACAGCATATAACATCACGTGTTCAACGTCAAACCACTGAATAACCAATGTTAAAAATGAGCGGTGACATTTTTGTAAATAAATGCAATTATTAAACGTCGTTTATAATTGTAATTCGACGTAAAAGGATATAAAACTTCGAATGACTTTTAAATTTGACGTCAAAAGGTTAGTGAATTCAATAAAAACTTGAGCGGGAGATTGAAAATTCATTCACTTTATCTTAGTGCACGATATTCTCTTCTCTTCTCAAAATTTTTTCGAACGAAGTTTGACGAGCATCACATGTAATCTTTATTTCATTTTATACAAATGCATGTTAATTAATTACTTTATGTATGATTTTTCTTTATTTTAATCGATTATTTTTGTGCTCTTGTCCTTCATAGGTGCATTCTGCTTTCTCTCTCACTGTGACGAAACTTTATTTCGACAAATACACCTTTTGAAGGTTAGTTTTCGTTTTCGTTTTGAAGAACTTATTTGTTGAACTTGTTTGTTGTTTTTTTTTGTTGAACTTGTTTGTTGTTGTTGTTTAGTTGAACTTGTTTGTTGTTGTTGTTTAGTTGAACTTGTTTGTTGTTGTTGTTTGATTGAACTTGTTTGTTGTTTGTTATTATTGTTTGTTGTTGATACTACACTACACGTTCATAGTTCATGCTTTATAAAATACTAAACACTGAAATTTGTTATTTTTTTACTTTTCAGGTCTCGTAGAGTTGTAAAAAAATATCAGAATTAATAAAAAAAAGCAAAAACAATTGATTAACGTCGAATATTGACAAAATTTGACGTTAAATTAATGTCGTATATTTACAAAATTCAACGTTAATTTAACGTCGAATTTAAAAAATTCGACGTAAATTTAACGTGTGACGTCGTTTGCAAATTCGCCGTTAAAAGCCCAAAATATTCAATGTTGTACGCGATTTTTGTACTAGTGATGACATTGTTTGAAGATTACCAAACTATTGTCTAATACAAAAAGAGACAAAAATACCTAACAAGTATTACAATTATTCAAATGACAGGCATTACAAAAAGATACAATTGTTCCCATGTTGTCTTATACAAAAAGATATAAAAAGATACATTAAAATTGTTCATTTATCCCCTTGAACTATAACTTCATCCTGATTTGATGATGACATCATTGGTTGAGTTGATGGGTTAGTTTGTTGTGTTTGGTGAGAGTTGAAATCAGGTATCTATTTTGTTTTGGTGCAAGAAGTCCTGTTGTGGCCGAGTTCCTTACAAATGTCACATCTTTTCTTTAAACCACCCTTCCTCATTCTTTTGTCATCTTTGACCAACTCCCATTGCTCCAACCTTCGCTTCTTCTTTGGTCTCCCAGGCAATATTCTTTTGGTGGAGGGAGGACATCAGCATATGTGGTAATCTCCCACATATTGTTACCATTTATTGGATAGACAATTGAAGAGTATGTTTCTTCATATGTTGACTTCCTAAAGCAACATGGAATGAATTCCTTTGCATCTAGATTTAGGAATTTCATAGCAGCCAAGGAATGGCAACATGGTATGCTAGTGATATCCCATTTCCTGCATGTACACAAATTTTCATCTAAATTTACTACAAACTTGTCACCAGCTTGGGACACATGGCGAACTTCAAAAATCTTGTTGGCTGACCAACTGTAAAGTCAAAACAATATACACAGTTTAATCATAAACCACTAACACATTTTAAAACAAATCATAAAACAACTTCCACATTCTTACCACGGTATCCAATATTTAGTTAACTAAGACTCCCTATTTAGTCTAATCTTGATTTTTGGACAAATCTCCCCAGACAGTGATTGACTTTTTGTCTTGTTAGTTGCCCATCTCTTCATCAAGTAAAGGTGGATTTCCTCCAACATGCCTACGATTGGCTTAGACCTTGTATGCACCATTACACTATTGAAAACCTCTGACATGTTGTTAACCAAAGTATCACACTAAGGGTTGTTGCTAAATCTTGATCTTGACCAGTACCTACAACAAACATATGTTGATCAATATTAGTGTTCAAAGCTGGCAGATTTTTAATAATAGAAATTTAAATACAAACTTGGGAGGGATTTTTAACAAGTATTTGAAAGCCTCATCATTAAGTTATTTCATATTTCTCATTTCTATTTCCCATGCTCTTGGATGGGTTGTTGTAGTTGCCTTCCATATCAAACGCTTTAGTTGTTTTCCAGGGAATTTCTCTCTAAAATTAGCGTATAAGTGCCTAACACAGAAACGTTGATCAACTCTAGGGACCACTTCTTGTACAACTTGCAGTAGTCCCTGTTGAATGAAATTATGACAGTGTTGGTATAGATATGATTTCAATATGAATGTTAATTAACATAATCGGGGAATACGTCATGTGCATTACCTTTTGCTGGTCTGACATGAATGTAAATGATGAACTTACTTCCTCCCATCGAGATCTTCAACCAGAAGTTCAAGGAACCATCTCCAAGTATCCTTGTTCTCTACTTCCACCACGACATACGCAAGAGGTAGCATTTGGTCATTTACATTGTTAGCAAAATGATGAAGATGAAGTTTTGATGATGTCCAAATCAAGTCAAGAACAAACAAGACTCATGAAGAATGATCTTTGAAGACTTGTAACCTCTTGTAAAAAATTGTACGAACATAGGAAAATTGGTAGTTTCTTGTATGTATTCAAAAATGATGTAAAAATAAATCAAGATCAAAATCTGTGCAGTGTTAATCGATTAACACAGGGTGTTAATCGATTAACGTTAATCGATTAACAGAGGGCGTTAATCGATTGTTCCAGAGGCAAATGGCGAAGCACAGTATTTCAGTGTTAATCGCTTAACAAGGGGTGTTAATCGATTAACGTTAATCGATTAACAAGGGCTGTTAATCGATTAACATAGTTACCGTTTGAAAAACTAGCCGTTTTTAGAGACGTTGAAGTATCCGTTGGGTTGTTAATCGATTAACCACTGTAGCTAATCGATTAACACAGTCAGAAAGTCTAAAAGCGAAAATGGAGGAGCCTTTGGATGAGTCTATAAATAGACTCTCATTTTCTCTCAAATCCAACTCTTCCCTTGTGCTCAAGTACTCTGAACTCTTGTGAGAACTCTGTGAAATTGCTGAAGCTAAGGAAACTCTTGTCTGCAAAGTCCTGAAGTGGTACTGCGGTGACAGAGGAATAGCTTGATCATCCTTGGTGTGTCTGAGGAAGTGTCTGGAAGAGAATCATCCTTCGTGAAGCATTCGAAGGAGGTGATCATCCTTTGTGAAGATTCAAAGGAGGTGTAAGTTCATCTCTTGTGGTTTCAAGAGAGGTGGTAATTTCTAAACTGTTACAAATTGTTTTTCTGTGTGACTAATATTTGTAATAGTTTTGTGATAGTGAAAAAGGTTTATCTTATTTGAGATAAGCGACTGGACGTAGGATCCTAGTGATCTGAACCAGGATAAAATACCTGTGTAATTTTTCTCTTTCCCTTACTCTGTTATTTACGTTTAATTATCTGCTTAGTAAGAAATTAAGAGAAAAATATTAAAAAGGGATAATATTTGAATATAACCAATTCACCCCCCCCCCTCTTGGTTTGTTTCCACGCTAACCATTCCGCTGCAGCCGCTCTGACAATTGGTATCAGAGCTTGCTTTGATAGTAATTCAAATGGCAGGATCACATCAAACCTTTGCAGAGGGTGCTTCAATCAATAGACCCCCACTATTCACTGGTGAGAACTATGCATTCTGGAAGGTAAGAATGCAAATATTTATTGAATCTATTGATTGTGATATTTGGGATGTTATTGCGTCTGGCTTTTCTGTTCCCACTAACAATTTACAGGAACCTAAGCCCCGTGATCAATGGACCATTGAAGAAAAGAAAAGATCTCAAAATGACGTAAAAGCCCGGAACATCATTGCATCAGCATTGACTGTTGATGAGTTCTACAGAGTCTCTATCTGCAAAACCGCTCAGGAAATGTGGGATGTACTCAGAGTAACACATGAAGGAACAGATGATGTAAAGAGGGCAAGGAAGAACTCCCTAATCCAAGAATATGAGATGTTTAGAATGAAGCAAGGAGAAACTATTTCAGACATTCAAAAACGCTTCACCAACATTGTCAATCATCTCATTGGACTAGGTAAGTCATTCGATGTAGATGAACTTAACATTAAAATCTTGAAATCCTTAGACAGATCATGGCAACCAAAGGTGACTGCAATTTCTGAGTCACAAAATCTCAACACAATGACCATGGCGGCATTATTTGGAAAGTTGAGAGAGCATGAACTAGACCTTGGAAGATTAGAGAAAGAAGAAGCAAAAACGAAGAAAAAGACTCTAGCATTCAAATCTGAGGTAGAAAAGAGCAAAAGCAAGATGGAAGATGAAGACTCAGATGAAGATGAAAACTTGAGTCTACTAATCAAGAGGTTCAACAGATTCATGAAATCAAAAGGCAAAGGGAGATTCAGAAATGAAAAGAGAGAAAATCAAGGATCTTCCTCAAACTACAGATGTTATGGTTGCGGAGAAAAAGGACACTTGAAAGCAGACTGCCCAAATCAGAAGAAGGGTGAAGAAAAGAAAGAAAAGAAATTTTTCAAGAAAAAGAAGACATACATTGCTTGGGAAGACGACAATGAAACAATTACAGATTCAAGCGACTCAGATGAAGAAGCAAACATCTGTTTGATGGCAGATGACGATAATGACAGCCAAGTAAGTAGTTCAAACTGTTCTGATAATGATAGTCATATTGATGAAAATGAAATGTATGCTGCATTATTAATTGAATCTGAAAAGTTAGATATTGCTCATAAAAAGCTGAAAAAGGACTTTAAAAATTTGAAATCTGAACTTAATAGCCTTCTTAAAGAAAATGAAGATTTGAAGCTTACTTCTGAAAATTCTTCTAAATTAAATGATAATTTGAAAACTGAATTTACAAATTTATCTGAAGAAAACAGAAGTTTGAAAAATAAATTTTTATATCAAGCAGAAGAAATTAGAAATTTAAAAGGTAAAGTTTTATATTATGAAAAAGGCAAATTTTCTAGTAGTAATGAATGTGCATCCTGTATTAATTATAAGAAACTACTAGATGAAACAACCTTAGGAGAATGTAGTAAAATAAATGAACATAAGGTTGGTAATAATAAGTATGTTCCTAGAATTAAAAATAAGCATAATTATAGAACCCGTAGAACTTGGGTAGAAAAGGGAACAACTTATAGGAACACATATACTGCATCATGCTTTTATTGTATGAAAAAGGGTCATACATCTAATAAGTGTAAAATTAAGCATTATGGTGTTCCAAGTGGTAGATATGCTTGGGTTGCAAAATAATTTCAATCTCTTCAATCTAACCCAAAGGACCCATACAAAGTAGTTGGGTACCTAAACAGCTTGTTCTTTTTGTGTTGTAGGAATTATTAAAACCAAGGAAGCATATGTGGTGTCTTGATAGTGGATGTTCAAAACACATGACCGGAGATAAGAAGAAATTTACAAGCTTCCGGAAAAGAGAACGCGGATTTGTCACCTATGGTGATAACAATAAAGGAAAAATCCTTGGAATAGGAGATATTGGAAGTGAAGATACTTTGATGATCAAAGACGTGCTATATGTGGAAGGATTAAAGCACAACTTAATCAGCATTAGTCAATTATGCGATAAAGGATTCAAGGTAACCTTTGAACAAAATTCCTGCACTATTTATAAAAATGATTCTTCTGAAATTGCTTTGAAAGGAATTAGGCATAACAATATTTATTTGATAGATTTAGAAAATGCATCAAGTAGGAATATTTCATGTTTAGTAGTAAAAGAAGAAAATCCATGGTTATGGCATAAAAGAGCTGCACATATTCATATGCAACAATTGAATAAACTCATTTCTAAAGACTTAGTAATTGGTCTACCAAAACTAAAATATGTGAAGGATAAATTGTGTGATGCATGTCAAAAGGGAAAACAAGTGAAATCATCTTTTCATTCGAAAAATGTTGTTTCTAGTTTAAAACCCTTAGAACTTTTGCACATGGATTTATTTGGTCCCTCTAGGATAAAAAGTTTTGGAGGAAATTATTATGCTTTAGTTATTGTAGATGATTATTCAAGATATACTTGGACTTTCTTTCTTACTCTTAAAAATGAAGCTTTCAAAGAATTTAAAAAGTTTGCAAATTTAGTTCAAAATGAAAAGGATTTGAAAATAAAAGCTATTAGAAGTGACCATGGAGGTGAATTTCAAAATGAATATTTTGAAACTTTTTGTGAAGAATATGGCATTTCTCATAATTTTTCTGCACCTAGAACTCCTCAACAAAATGGAGTTGTAGAAAGAAAGAATAGATCTTTAGAGGAACTTGCTAGAACTATGCTAAATGAATATAGTGTTCCTAAACAATTTTGGGCTGATGCTGTGAGTACTGCATGTTATGTTTTAAATAGAATGCTTATTAGACCAATTTTGAAATGTACTCCTTATGAACTTTTTAAAGGTAGAAAACCAAATGTTTCACATTTAAGAATTTTTGGATGCAAATGTTTTGTCCTAAACAATGGAAAACAAAATTTAGGAAAATTTGATTCCAAAGCAGATGAAGCTATTTTTCTAGGATATTCTCTAACTAGCAAAGCTTATAGAGTTTTTAATAAGAAAACATTTCAAATAGAAGAATCTATGCATGTTGTCTTTGATGAAATTGTAGACCTTGAGGCAAAACCTCTTGAGTCAGATGAGTCAGATGCAGGTGAAAATGAAGACTTACAAAAGACAACAAATGAAGAAGAAATACATAATCCTCAAGATGATGAAGATCTAAACAAAATATGGCAACAACCTAGAGGATTATCACTGGACAACATCATTGGCGACATATCAAAAGGGGTAAACACTAGAAGAAATTTAGTAAATTTTTGTATGAATGTAGCTTTCATGTCGCAGATAGAACCCAAGAACATTAAGGAAGCTCTTCAAGATGAACAATGGTGTATAGCAATGCAAGAAGAACTCAACCAGTTTGAAAGAAATCAAGTTTGGGAATTGATTCCTAGGGAAGATACTCATCAAGTGATTGGAACCAAATGGATATTCAGAAACAAACTGGATGAAGATGGAAACATCACCAAGAATAAAGCTAGGCTTGTGGCTCAAGGATATAGTCAAGAAGAAGGTATAGATTATGATGAGACATATGCTCCAGTTGCCAGGTTAGAGGCAATACGCCTACTTCTTGCTTATGCATCTATAATGAAATTTAAATTATTTCAAATGGATGTTAAAAGTGCATTTCTAAATGGCTTCATAAAAGAAGATGTGTATGTTGAACAACCACCCGGTTTTGAAGATTTTAAATTTCCAAATCACATCTATAAGTTAAAGAAAGCACTTTATGGTTTGAAACAAGCACCTAGATCTTGGTATGAAAGACTTAGCAATTTTCTTTTAGAAAATGATTTTAATAGAGGAAAAGTTGATTCCACTTTGTTTATTAAAAGAGTCGGAAAACATATTTTGATTATTCAAGTATATGTTGATGATATTATTTTTGGATCAACTAATAAATCTCTTTGTGAAGAATTTGCTAAGACTATGCAGGGTGAATTTGAAATGTCTATGATGGGAGAATTAACATTCTTCCTCGGTCTTCAAATTAAGCAAATGAAAGAAGGTACGTTCATTTCTCAAACTAAGTATTGTAGAGAAATTCTTAAGAAGTTTGAAATGGACAAAGCAAAGGAAGCATCTACACCTATGGGAACCTCTTGCTATCTTGACAAAGATGAGTCAGGTAAAGAGGTAAATCAAACTAAATATAGATGTATGATAGGTTCTTTGTTATATCTCACTGCTAGTAGACCGGATATTATGCAGAGTGTTTGTGTATGTGCTAGATATCAATCTAGTCCTAAAGAATCTCACCTTACTGCAGTTAAAAGAATATTGAAATATCTTAAGGGAACTGCATCCTTTGGTTTATGGTATCCATCTGGAACGGAACCTAGTCTTGTAGGTTTTTCAGACGCAGATTATGGAGGTTGTAAGATAGATAGAAAAAGCACTAGTGGAACATGTCATCTTCTAGGTAGTTCCTTAGTTTCTTGGCACTCTAAGAAACAAGCCTGTGTAGCCTTATCAACAACTGAGGCGGAATATATTGCTGCTGGAAATTGTTGTGCGCAAATTTTATGGATGAAACAGCAATTAGAGGATTATGACATTCATTTAGATCATATTCCACTTAAGTGTGATAATACAAGTGCAATAAATCTTACAAAGAATCCCATAATGCACTCTAGAACCAAGCACATTGAGATTAGGCATCACTTTCTTAGAGATCATGTACAAAAGGGAGATTGTGAGATAGAATATATTGATACACAACATCAATTAGCTGATATTTTCACCAAAGCATTGCCTAAGGATAGATTCTATGAGCTTAGAAGAGACTTAGGAATATTGAAAATATCTCAAAATTAGATATAGGTAAAAATTTGACGTTTTTCGGAAATCAGCGTCAGTTAATCGATTAACACAGGGTGTTAATCGATTAACGTTAATCGATTAACAGGCCCTGTTAATCGATTAACATACGTTACAGGCAGTAAATACTGCAAAAACTAGCCGTTGTAACGGCTATAAACGGCTCTTTTTGAACATTTGCACGTTGGGGGGTCATTTTTCAGCCTATTTAAATCCATGCCATCCCTCATTTTTACCCACAAACATTACCATTCACTCTCCTACTCAAAATCTCTTCAATTTGCTTACTGTCCAAATTTTCTTGCTGTCCCAAAATTCTTTTCACACTCTCATGGCTGAACCATCAAGAAGAAGAAGAAGAAGAAGCTATGGATCGGAAAGCACGCCTCCCGCACGTGGTCCAAATATTCACGGTTGGATCTCCGATGAAGGAAGGCACGACGAATACTTGCAATGGTGGAAAGAACGCAAAATTCTTCGCCAAAAATTTGTGGATCTTAATTGGTTTGCAGTACATCAATTTCAATTCTCTCAACAATTGATGGCTCAAGGCGTCCAATATCTACTGCAACTTCAAGGACGCTATTACCCCGATTTGGTACGCGTATTTTACTACAATCTGAAATCCCAAAACGGTATTGTTCACACTCGCGTCAAAGGAGTAGACATTATTCTAGATCACGATATTTGGTTAAATGTTGCTCATATTCCTCCTTTAGAAAATGCCATGCATGTGCCAAATGATTTTGGTGAGTTTAACAAAATTTTGGCATATCGCTCCTTTATGAGGAATCCTCAACAACCTCTACCAAATAGGCGATATCTTCTAGTGGGAAATCTAAGAATGGAGGAAAGGGTCCTTCATTATCTCATTGTTTGGATGCTTTGTCCAAGAGGTACAAACCTTGCTCAATGTTTTGAAACTGATTTGATGATTATGTCCGCCATCACTCAAAATATCAACATCAATTGGGCAAGTCTCATCTCAGATACTATGGTCCGTGCCAAGAGGTATGACAGAGGTCATCTCCCATATCCTCTCCTTGTTTCATTGATATGTATCTATAAAGGGGTGGATGTCACCGGAGAAAAACATCTCACTGTCTTACCTACCCATCAAATTGAAGAGTCTGCTTTGCATCAAATGGGATTTATAAGACAAGGAAATTTGTTTGTCCGCGCTGATGAAGATATTGCACAAGAAGAAGATGCCTCAGCTGAAGAGGAGGAAGATATCCCTATGCCTCAACCAACCAATGTTGCTGGACCATCAAATCCTCCACAAGAATATAGTCTAGAAAGTATTTCTAGACAAATTGAAGCCATGGCCACAATGCAACAAACACGAATGGACGATATGATGGCATATCACAATCTTCGTTATGATGAGATTAATACTCATCTTAAGGAGATTGATGACAAACTTGCCAAACTATATGTCCCTGATAGTGATGATGATTAGGCATCTTTATGATTCTATGTTTTTATTAGTGTGTGCCCTTTATGTATGCTTCTATGCTTGTATGCCTCTTTAAAATTCAATAAAAATGTGTGTTCTCTTATCTTAATATTTCTATGCATCTATGCTTTTATTAAGGGGGAGTATAGATTCTAATATATTAAGGGGGAGTAATTATACATCACTTTTTAATAATGATCAAAAAGGGGGAGAAATAGTTAAAGTCTTAAAATATTTTTTCTAAGTTCACTAACAATTTTTTTCTTCCTTAAGTTATTTTTTATACAGCTGGTTCACAAAAGCTTTAATTCAAGAAGGTTTTGATCATCATCAAAAAGGGGGAGATTGTTAGCAAAATGATGAAGATGAAGTTTTGATGATGTCCAAATCAAGTCAAGAACAAACAAGACTCATGAAGAATGATCTTTGAAGACTTGTAACCTCTTGTAAAAAATTGTACGAACATAGGAAAATTGGTAGTTTCTTGTATGTATTCAAAAATGATGTAAAAATAAATCAAGATCAAAATCTGTGCAGTGTTAATCGATTAACACAGGGTGTTAATCGATTAACGTTAATCGATTAACAGAGGGCGTTAATCGATTGTTCCAGAGGCAAATGGCGAAGCACAGCATTTCAGTGTTAATCGCTTAACAAGGGGTGTTAATCGATTAACGTTAATCGATTAACAAGGGCTGTTAATCGATTAACATAGTTACCGTTTGAAAAACTAGCCGTTTTTAGAGACGTTGAAGTATCCGTTGGGTTGTTAATCGATTAACCACTGTAGCTAATCGATTAACACAGTCAGAAAGTCTAAAAGCGAAAATGGAGGAGCCTTTGGATGAGTCTATAAATAGACTCTCATTTTCTCTCAAATCCAACTCTTCCCTTGTGCTCAAGTACTCTGAACTCTTGTGAGAACTCTGTGAAATTGCTGAAGCTAAGGAAACTCTTGTCTGCAAAGTCCTGAAGTGGTACTGCGGTGACAGAGGAATAGCTTGATCATCCTTGGTGTGTCTGAGGAAGTGTCTGGAAGAGAATCATCCTTCGTGAGCATTCGAAGGAGGTGATCATCCTTTGTGAAGATTCAAAGGAGGTGTAAGTTCATCTCTTGTGGTTTCAAGAGAGGTGGTAATTTCTAAACTGTTACAAATTGTTTTTCTGTGTGACTAATATTTGTAATAGTTTTGTGATAGTGAAAAAGGTTTATCTTATTTGAGATAAGCGACTGGACGTAGGATCCTAGTGATCTGAACCAGGATAAAATACCTGTGTAATTTTTCTCTTTCCCTTACTCTGTTATTTACGTTTAATTATCTGCTTAGTAAGAAATTAAGAGAAAAATATTAAAAAGGGATAATATTTGAATATAACCAATTCAACCCCCCCCCCTCTTGGTTTGTTTCCACGCTAACCATTCCGCTGCAGCCGCTCTGACATACATCTCTACCAACAGCAGTTAACATTTCACCACCATATTTTCCTTTCAGAAAACACCATCCAGCCCAATAATTAGCCTACAGGACACAAAACTATCCTTGCAGGCCTTTAGACATGTATAAAACCTCCTAAAAATGTGTTCATCCACATTCTCTTCAACTTTGACCTTCATTGTGGATCCTGGATTACGAGATAGGAGCTCATTCGCATAATCATAAATCCTTCTATATTTGTCTTTGAAAGACCCATCAACATGGTCTGAAACAATGGCCTTTGCCCTATAAGCCATACATCTAAATACACCTACATTCCATTTTCTATTTATCTTCTCATGAATTTCCAATCCCTTTACTTGGGGATTTTCTCTAACAGTTTTTTCCAACCTCTTACTGAGCCATTTTGCATTAAGTAATCTTAATTTGTGCTCTCTACTATATCTGTAGTTGTCAACAATAGTCCTTAATTGCCACGTATGAATGACTTCTATATAAGCACAATATGTCATCCTGGGGCACTCTCCTTTAGCACCCATACATTTTAGCCTAATTCTCTTCTTATCATTTTTAACATATTTAATATTTTTGTCATTTTCTATTGCATATGTTTTGATGGCATCCACAAAGTCTTGCTTTTCAGCAAAATAAGTTCCCAGATCCCATTTATAATATACCATTGTCTTAGACATAGAGAATGTTACAAACTTCCCATAACCCTCCTCTTCCTTATCTTGTCCATCACTTTCTGCTCCACTGTCTAATTCATCGGATTTCCATTCATCATCAAACAAACCTCTATCATGATCACTATTGATTCCATCATCAACATCACTATCATCAGATTGCACATCAACTTGGACATTACCAAACCAATCTGCCACTCAATCTCCTACCTCCTCTTCTAAATCACACTAAACATTAACATCAACCAAACCTTCCATACAGTCATAATTAACCTCATCATTGCCATCATCATCACTGCTACTTGTCCAGCTACGAACATCACAAGCATCCTCTTCAACCTCACCACACCAATTTGTGTTTCAATTTCTCCTTCAACAACATCATCAGCCTCAACTTTTTCTTCTAAAACAACAACAGTTTCAGTCATTCGATCACATTGACCTCTCACCTTCATTGGCAGCCACCTCACATTGTCTTACACTATCCTGTTCACATTCACCCCACCTTGGTCTTCACATTCACCCCACCTTGGTCTTCACATTGACCCTCAACTATACCCCTACCTTGCTCTTCACGTTGACCTCAACCATACCTCCACCTTGCTCTTCACATTCACCCTCAACCATACCTACAAGTTCAACTTCTACTTCATCTGTATTTTGAGGAACATATTCTAACATATGTATCGCCTCAGGTTCAGAGACATTGTGAACAACAAATACATGAACCTCACCATTAAGCCTGGCTAAGGTAATCATGTGCATGACTCCTATGTCATCCAACAAAGGCTCCAACCTATTTTCTAACACAGAACCACCACCTACGCAGTACAAAAACTCCTTAAAAACAGCATAACCTAGCCCTTTTACTACACTGACTACAAGGAAATAGCTCCACATGTCTGGGTCAAACGAAAAAGTTGTACTCTGCCCCTCATACTTAAGTTTCCCTTCATTTATGAACTTTCCACCATGGTGGAAAACAACTTCAAAATTTTCTTCCATGACGTACAACACAACAATTATATTTTAACCTATAAAGTAATAAGAAAACGACCACAACAAAAAGTATTAAGAATATATGCAAACCACAACCCATTGAAAAAGACAATCAGGCAACACTTTAATAATGGGGGACCACATTGCAATCGAAAATGAAACATTATACAACATGCAACAGTGTGGGACAACCATAAAAGGACAAAATCATCAAAAATTCAATCAAAAGCACATTTACTAACCTGAACACGTGATTCACTTCGAACACTTTCGCCACTTCCTTCCACGTGCTTCACCGCCAATAGCTTCCCGATTCCACCGAAATAGCACCAATAGATCACTCAAAAATCTTGAAATGAAACCTATTTAGTCACCAACTATACAAAATAACACCGATATACCCTATTGTCCCCCAAATTCCAACCACAAAAGCCAAGCCTCAACAAAACCCTATTCTCCCAATTATCCCAAATTCCACAACAATGAAATTAAATAAAACTAACTACTAATATGTTATTCTAAAATAAAAATGTTGCGTTTTGATTTAAAAAGTTAAATTTTTTAAATATATAAATAAAACAAAGTGAGGTCAACAATAGTAGTGTGCCATGTTAGTACCATTTGTTCATCTTAGCAACCCACGCATCAATTTTTTAACGTCGTCCAGCCAACTTAACGGGAAGGTCTCAATTGATTTAAATTTTCACAATTAAGGACCAATTTGAGAGACTTTAGAATACGAGGACCTATCTTAGACGATCTTGTACAAATAGGGATGTCGAAAATGATTAATCCTAATTTTAATGGAAATATTTTTCTTTTTTTATCCATTTTTAACATGTTTCTATTTCAAAACTTATTTTATAATAGGAAGATAGCGAATAACTTTTTTATTTATTGATTTTGTTTTATAATTTGAGTTTAGAGAAAAATCAATGTAATGAATAAGACTCATTTTTATAATATAATGATTCGTTATACTCTTAATTTAGAAAATAACTATAATTCTTCCTAAGTTTAGAAAATATCCATACATCTTATGCTACATATATATATATATATATATATATATATATATATATATATATATATATATATATATTACATCATTCTAAACATATCAAAGTAAATTGATCAAAGTTGTGATTTGATATTCGCAATTTAGTGAATTATATGGAATCCGGTTGGATTTATAGAGAAGTGTCACATAAAGGTTTTTAATTGTAAGTTTTGTAACTATAGGTGAAAGAAGTTAATATTTTGCATATAATCAATAAAATGATGCACGATACGAGGGTTTAAGCAATAAGGAGGATAACTCTAGAGAAAAGTTGTAAGTTAAGTAAGAAAGAGGTGATGAGAGGTATCACTGAAGTAAACAGTAAACACTAAACATTTTTTCAATATCAACATATTGGTCATCAAAAGTTATATTTGAAAATTTGTTGCAGCCAAAACCAGAACCTCCCCAACCATACACATTCAAAAAAGAGACGAGAAAGGAACTCTATATTCTATCTACACAAGAAAACACATTAAAAACCTCATAAGAGTCCTTAAAGATCTATTATTCCCACTGCAAAAAAACAAAGACGTCATATGCATAAAGAAACATGGAAAAGGAGCTTCAGACCTCTTGGACCAGTCATAGCAAAAATCTGTTTAGACTGAACCAATTGAGTAATCCCTCAACTAAAAACCTCCTCAGCCAAACAAAAAATAAGAAAACAGATCTCCTTATCTGACACCTCTTCCACAAAAGTAACATTTTATGAAATCGAAAAACAGTTCAAACATTTAATCAGAAAATCCCAACTGAGATTATCAAATGCTTTGGAAATTTCAATTTTAAACACTATATTACCTCTTTTCACCTTTTTTGACAACAAATTTATAGTCTTTGAAATTAAACATATGTAGTACTTAATCTGACTACCTTTTAGAAAACTATTTTGATTAGTAGAAACAATAAGATATCTAATATTTAACAAATCTTAACTCAAGATCCTTAATGATAATTTATCTTAGTCTTCAATGTTATATTCAAAAAATTATATTTTAATATAAAATTTCTAAAAAATATACTGAGATTGGATCTAAATAAAGCCTAACTATTTTTCCATCTGTGTCAACCAATACAATATTTAAACATTAATTGTTTATCGTACAGCTGAGGGTGATTTTAGCTTCAAATTCAATCCACGCATAACTGTTTCAACTGAAAAATACACTAACTTCTAGGATCAAAATTTGATATTAGAAACTACAATCAATGATGGTAGATGATAATGTTGAGAGTTCGAGTAACACTTTTTTCAATAGGAAATTAATCCCATTTTAATTTTAGAAGAATAAATCAATGTATTACTCAAGTTAAGCTCATCGTGTTACTATAGCAACAATAGACTATATAGATAAAATTACATTTTTTTTTATTTAATCCCCTTTTGTTTTTGGGGCAAGGTTAGATTTAAATGGCTAAATATAAATTGAGATGCATACTCATATTAACCTTTTATTATATATATATATATATATATATATATATATATATATATATATATATATATATATATATATATATATATATATATATATATATATATATATATATTAAAGGTATGCTGAAAGAATTGTATTCCAGGATCAATCCATATGCATGCTTATAACACATACTGATTGATGAAGAAAAATAATAGGTTGTTGTGTGGTCAAAGTTATAATGCTCAACCAATTAAGAGAAGAATTGACACTCTTGTTCTGTGTAATATTCTTTGTCAAGAAATGTATCTGTTCATGTATCTGTTACTCAGAATAAAGGACTTGATCATTAATGGCAGTCATCCTACGTTTCTTTATACACTTTTTAGATAGCTTCGAAACACTAAGATAAGAATAACAGTATTTCAGTTAAAGAAGACTATTTTATCATTTTCTTTGATACAATTAATTATTTTCTTAAAATATGTACATCATCCTCTTAAAAAACAGATAGTTATTTGAAATGAAGATAATAGCATTTGTAACAACTTAGTCATAACTTACGTCATTTAATGCTAGGAAAGTAATAATCTACCAATTCAGTACGTAACTTCTAAACTTTTAATGCCAAGATAATCCATATTTCAATATTAAAGCAGCAAATGGGGGATAAAAAAATGTAAGCATTTCATTCTACATAATTTGAATATAGAAAAAGAAAATAAAAACAGCATAATAGACAGTATAAATAAAAAACCACCAGGTCTTCACTTTTTATTCTAAAACAGAAATGAGGAGCAGAAATAAGCAGCACAATGAAAAAGCTGATCAATTCATTGGATCCTCCTTTTTCTAAATTCAAGATTTCCTGCCAGTTAAAGTAGCACAACTTTGAACTGAAAGATGTATAGCAAGCAACTAAATCTAAATTTACATTTAATCAGTACAAATCCATTACAAAACCAAAATGAACAAAAAAGATAAATTCCATATTGTAAAAAAGAAGCATCATGATTCCTACCTCAGCTATCAACATCTATCACAGCAGCACATGGCCATTCCATTGTAATATATGAATTTTATGACTGCACAGCTTTATTTTGTTTGATACAAGCCGGTGCCTTGAAATCTTGGCATTTCCACATTGACGTAGCCTCAATAGGCAACGCTCTGTCAGTGGATGACTCAACTGTAAACAAATGCATACTATCAACAGCATTATTGCCTGTGTTCATTCCAGTCAATGGAGAACTTCTGGCTCTTATTTCTTCTTTTGGCAGTGCCTTATCTTTCGAGGTGCAAATGCTTAAGGGTAACTTTTTTAGCTTCACCCTTCCTCTCTTCTTACCTATGGGAGATGACTCTTCACAGTTCTTCCCTTTTGATTGACTCGACTCTGCTTCACCATTGTCTATCTCTAATTGGCTTGGTCTATAATATTTCAGCCCTCTCTTATCTTTCTTACTTGAGCTTACCTCTTGGATGGATCCTTCGGAATCAATTTTCCCAGCTACTGCAAGCTCGTTGTTCAAAGATAAGCAATCATGTCCAAGTGCCACACCAGATTCAGATCCCTCTGTAATTTCAAAACTTGAGGAGCTTCTAGGCTTCTTATGTTTACTACCTTTTGAATCTGAGTTTGGAGAATTCTTAGAGATTCTTGGAGAACTGTTCATGGCTCGATGTAACTTACGAGCTAATTCTTCGTCTGTCCTACAATTTTCAACTGGCTGGTTTTTTTTGTACAACAGCTGAACTGGGAGATGCTTCTTTGACTTGTTTTTCTTCAAATTTCTTTCCTTGTTTGCCGCCTCCTCGGAGAAAGATGCAACCAAATCTAAAGCCCTCTTGGCTGCAGCTACTGCCGTCGCAGCTATTGCAGCCTTTTCTTCAGCTGCTGCTCTGGCAGCCTCTGCAGCTTTAGTCGCAGCAATTGCTGCAGCTTTTGAGGCCTCCACAACCTCCTCGGGTGAAAGGTTAGGGTTATCTGAATGACAACTTAACAAATGCTTCAGCCGGGCCTCAAATTCAGTTGAAAAGGATGAGGATGAGGGGGAAGCAACATCGGTTACACAAGAAGCAGCAACTGGAGATGGTGAGGCAGTAGCATCACTATCCGAACCCTGTTTCTTCAATCCAGCTAGAAGACGCTTCCGAGGTGGTAAAAGAACATCAGCATCCAACTGGCTAACATCAGATGATTTCTCCATGCTCCCCCAGTAAATTCAAATTTAGGACTCAGAAAACAATGAATATATCTTAAATGAATTAAATACCTACTCCACTGACAATCACATCATTGCAACAATTGATCAAATCTTTTCCAATTCCAAATCCCACATGATATCAGGATTTTAACAACCCTACAAGATTCCTAATGAAACCTACATAAAACGTGAAACAATTCAAAGACTATCCAAACTTGTACCAATATTTATTGTTAAGAACCTTCCATGAGAAGAAGAAATTGGACTCATACCCAACATCAAATTCTTCCATTTCAACACTTTGATTCCTAAATAGAAAGAAAGGAAACAACAAATCAAACTCAAAACTAAAAGTACTACAAACAATTTCATTCATTAAAAACGTCAAATACAACAACAGCAAAACTCAATTTTCAAAAATCAGCAATCCCAGCTAGCAACGGAGAAAGTCGAGAACGAAGCATAATTCAGTAACATAATCATAAGATCCAGGACCTGAATTATATCCAGGCATGCAGCAGAAGACAATATTTTCAGCATCCCAATTGCTAATCGATTTGAATCAATCCACAAAGCAATGAATCAAGAACAAAAAGCAATTCAAATCTGGATTCAGCGTAATCATGCAAAATCAATGGAATTTTCATATCCCGTTAGTCAAATTCAACAACACAAATAAGATGAAAGAAATCAAAATACAGTTTAGACCATTGAGAATAAAGAGACATGCACCTGATCCTGTTGCCGAAGTTAAAGACAAACAGAGAAAGAGGGACAAAGGAAGATCCAAGATTAGGGTTTGAGAGAGAGGAGAAGAAGAGGTTGTGATGGTGAAGAAGAAAAATCCAAGTATAAAACCCAAGATCTTTCTATTTATAATAATATAATAACTTTTATAACAATAATAATAATAAATAATATTTTTGTATGTAAGAAAGAAATGAAAGTAAAAAAATTTTGGTTATGATGGGAGATCCAACAAAAACATCTGTTAAGTTCACTGCTTTTCAAGTAATCTCGTATTTCTTCTCATTTATAGTTGTCAAGTTGTATCAATGACAACATATAATTGTTTTTTAAATCAATTGAGACATGGTGTGCTAAAAAAAAACCGTAATAAATTTATCTAAGATCTCACATTCATTAATACTTTTGTTAGTAATTTAGACTCTGCCACTAAATAATAGTAGTATTTTAAACAATTATTCTATTCATTTATTTCTATTGTGTTTTTGGTATAGATTAAATGGATTTTTAATAATATATTATATATTCTCAACAAATTTAACTTCCAATATAGTCTATTTACTTCACAAAATTTATTAAAGAAGTGATTAAATAATAATTTATAGTGTTTTTTATAATGTTAAATCCAACCTAATTTTATGTAAATATTTTTAAAAGTTCACCATAATTTTAGAACTGTATTAAAATTAACTTTAAAAATTAAAACATTAAAAAAAATTATATGAGAAGTCAATATTGATTCTTTTATATGAAAAAAAAGTGTATAAAAACTATATTTGACCTTAGCCTTGAATATAACACGGAGAATAATAACACAATGATTGTTACAAAGCCCATGAACACTAGTTTTTTTTTTCAGAGTCTTTGTGGGTTAATTGTCCAAAATTATATTGTAACACAGAATTTAATAGATCATATTTGAAAAGTTATATTCTCTCAATTATGTTTAATAAATCTCTTATCTTTGTCTTTTTTTCTATTTAAATTATTTCTCTCTTAGTTATTTATCAGATAATAATAATAATAATAATAATAATAGTTTCTTCATAAATTATGCGATTGTATAAAATGTTATACATGCAATAGTTTAAAAATAAATAAATAGGGTTAAATATGTTTTTAGTCCCTAAACTATTGACCATTTCTGGTTTTCGTCCCTATTCCAAAGTAAGGTACACTTTAGTCCTCATACTTTTCGAAACTTTGGTTTGAGTCCTCCAAAACTAACACCGTGAAAAATGTGCTGACGTGGCTAACGGAAGACTGACACAATTTTTTTTTTGTCAGAGTTTATCAGCTTTTCTCCAGTGTCACCTCTCTCTCTTCAACTTCTCTTTCTCTCTCATTCCTCCATAACCATTCCAATTCTCACTCAGTGACCCATGAAGAGGCTGATATCAGCGCACGACGCATGATGGTTGAACCACTCGTGAGCCACTGATATGAGGCTGCTGCGACTAATGATACCATCACCCGGCTCCACCGTGGGCAAATGAAATGGCGTCGTCACAGCCAATCAAGAGGCGCCATGTCCCACACGCACAGTCACCGGCGAGAGAGTGGCAAAGCTTGCATAACACGATTCTCGTTCTCACTACAAAACCACACTCGCTCTCTTTTTCTTCGTTCTTTCTCCCATTTCCTAAATCCTCCTTAAACCCTAACACTCTCAATCTCATGATTAATGGAAGACCAAGCGCAACATGCACTCCTCCCTGGTTGCCGGTTCTACCCGTCCGAAGAGGTTCTACTCGGCTACTACTTAACCAAGAAGAACAAGAACCGGAAGCAGAGGTTCAACGGTTCTGATTTGATCAAGGAACTGAACCTGTACAATCATGACCCCTTCGAATTACCGGACGCTGCGTGCTTCCCGTACGGTTACCGAGGGAGGAAGAAGCATTGGTTCTGTTACACCGTTAAAGAGACCAAAAGCCCAAGCAGAAAGGTCAAAAGCGGGTTCTGGCTCCGGAAGGGAAGGGTTCGAGATATTCGCGATAACGGTGGGATTGGGAACGCTGTTTTAGGCACCAGGTCCCGTTTCGTTTTCTACGTCGGGAATTCGCTGAAAAAAGCTACCAGAACGGATTGGATTTTGTACGAGTACGCATTGGTTGACCAAATTCTGGTACGGTTTCACGATTAATTCAAATCACACCATTTCTTGAAATAGTTAGTTTGCTTTTGGAAGAGCAATTGAAAACTGATTTTAATGCAATTAGATTTATTTTAGCTGATTTTATTTTTGCATTTATTTTAATGCAATTGAAAAAGTTATGTCAGGAGATAAAATATCACCTTACTGAACAACACTCTGCGCTCAACTTGAAAAAGAGAGAAAAGCAAGAACAGCTTCATGGTTCATATCAGCCTCTTCATGGATCACGAGTGAGAATTGGAATGGATTTGGAGGAATGAGAGAGAAAGAGAAGTTGAAGAGAGAGCGGTGACACTGGAGAAAAGCTGATAAACTCTGACAAAAAAAAAAATTGTGTCAGTCTCCCGTTAGCCACGTCAACACATTTTTCACGGTGTTAGTTTTGGAGGACTCAAACCAAAGTTTCGAAAAGTATGAGGACTAAAGTGTACCTTACTTTGGAAGAGGGACGAAAACCAGAAATGGTCAATAGTTTAGGGACTAAAAACATATTTAACCCAAATAAATATTAACAAAAGAAGAAGTAGTGTGTGGTTTTATGAATTCATAATTGTAATCATAATATTTTGAATGGTACTTATAATTAGTATTTATTGATAATGTGTTATAATTTAGACATCTCATGGTAATAATTATTTATTTAATGTAAAGAGTGACTTATTACATTTAAATGCACCATGTTAGATGCAGTGTTAGAAAGTTAACAAATTTTATTATCTATTTCATTCATGTATAATAAATAATTTGATTATGTAGACATGGTAATAATTATTAATTTAATGTAGAGAGTGACTTATTATATTTAATGCACCACCAATTTTAATAAAAAAAATAATGTATATTTATTTTTTTATGTATAATAAATATTTTGATTATTCTTCTGAGATATATATATATATATATATATATATATATATATATATATATATATATATATATATATATATTACAATAATGTATCATCAATTGACAATAATGACAAAATAAAAAATCGCAAAGATATAACTAAACTGAGTGAAAAAGATGTTTTGTGCTCTAGTTTTAAAAATAATTTATACTCTATACACTACAAAAGAAATAATAGAGGAGATATTTAATGATGATTTAAAAATATTTTTATTTATTATTTTATTTTATTTTATTTTTACTTAATCATAAAGTATAAATTATTTTTACACTTAGTAAGTTAAAAAATGTGTGGGGACAGATCTTTTTTAATAGAATATTTTAAACTAAATTAATTTAAACAAATATATTCAGACAAATCTATAACTGTATTTTATTTATTTAAAGAAAACAAATCTGACAAGAGTTGTAACAACATACTGAACAAATACTACAAGTTACGCCTCAGCTTTTCCATGTTACAAAGTTATTGGAACTTGCATCTTTCAACCGCTTCACATTAATGATTTTCCTTTTTACTAAGTGAATACTTTATTGAAACACCACGCTATTCTTCCTTTTGTCGACCAAATGCAAAATAAATAAATAATAAATAATATGGTCTAGCTAATGAAAATAAAATAGATAAATATTGTTTTAATTAAAAAATACCTTTGACATTGTTCATAATCCTTATCTAATGTATATTAGAAAGTATTGACTTAAAAGAAAACTGAGAGATAAAATAAATTATTTTAAATAAATAATCAAATTTAAATTTTGTAATAAATAGAAAAATAAACAAAGTAATTAATTTATTATATTATATTTTTAACTCTTAATTTTTGTGTTATTTTATTGTAATTGTAGCATCACAGCACACCGTTGTGTCTCTCTAAAACTCCTTCTATTTCTATCCTACATAGATATATCAATGCAGAAATTAATCTAGAAATCTCATGCTACAATACATCCAGATGAAAGCAAATGTCTATGTTTCATTCTATGTGATTTGGTAGATGAAAATGAATTTACTTTTAATTTCAGATGTAATAACCTTAAAAATATATATATATATATATATATATATATATATATAATAAATAAATAAAACTTAAAAACAGTTTCTGAAGACATTTTCAGAAACTTACATTTTATTTTCTCTCCTTCAAACATCTCTCTAACATTGTCCTCTCCAAAACCCATTTTTCTCTCTAGATTTCCCCTCTGTTGAGTCACTGGATTCCCATTCCGCAGACGTCTAGGCGATCTTTGCATCAAGGGCTCCAATTTTCACCGATTGCATTTGCGATTTCGTAGGGTAAGTAACTTTCCCCTTTTTGAACTGTGGTCATGTAGCAAATTTTGTTGCATGTAGTTCACTTGTGATTTTTCCCCAAAATCTTAACCCTAAGCTTATTTTAGAGACTAATTTCTATCACCATTTGGTGAAATATAGGTGTTGTCAATTTTTCTATAGTGCCTTTGGATTTCCTCTTGAGTTTAAGTGCTGGAAATTTAAGGTAAGGGGAGCTAGTTCTACTCTTGATTTTACTGTGTGGAGTGAATGCATGATAAAATTTGTAGTGGTATGTTGTGGAAGCATGAACTTGGTTCTAGTTAAACTTGAAATGCATGTATGGAAGTGTGTGTTATGTGAATTTGGTGATTGATGTCTATAAGCTGTTTGGAATGACTTAGAATGATGGAATTGTGTATGTTGGAACTGTTTTGGTATGAAAATCTTGTGGTAGTGCTGTTAGAAGGGAAATCAAGTGTCTTCAGGGTCAATTTTAGGCCATTTTAGAGGAAGTGAGGGAGTGATTTTGAGCAAATGTGGTCTGCAGCGTTATTGGACTGTTGGGACAGTTTTATCCACTGTATTGTGACTTGCTTGAGTCACTAAATTGGTCAAAATTAGTGAAAAGAGGTAAGATCGGGTTTTGGGTCTCTAAGTTGGGAAAAATTGGTGTTTTAGAGTTAGAAAGGAAGTGTGGTGGTCAAATTTAGAGTTAAGCATTCTTGGTGATCCTAGTCAGTTTAGGTAACTTAGGTAGGTCATATGGGACTTAGAAGGCATCTTTAAATGGTTAAAAACCAACTCCAAGTTGTAGAATTGAATTTAGACCTTTAGGTTGATAAAATTGAAGTTGTAGAATCTAAATCAATGCATAAATACTTTATAATAATGTTAGAAAGGGTTAGAATTGTTTAGGTAAGTTTAATTTAGCATGAAAGTTGATTTATGAGTGGTAGAAGTTCACAAAAACGATTAGAATTGGATAAAGGGAGTAGAGTTGCTCAATTATGCAGTAAAATCTGCAGAATTTAGCTTTCTCTGCAGACGAAATTCGCATAGCGCACAAGGGGGGGTGCGCTGAGCGAATTATGTGTCGCAGGTTGAGTGTTTTTGATGTTTTTGATGTTTTTGATGTTTTGGGAGTTCCGGATGTCCGTTTTGGACGTTCTTTAGTTCGTTCTGGGGGTTTTTGACCCTTCCGGAGCCATTGGTGAGGGTCTCCAAGCTGTTTGAATTACTTAAGTATTGATAATTAAAAGTCCTAAAGAAATTTGTGTTAATAAGTGATGATTTTGTGAAAGTATGTAATGTATGAGTTGTTTTTATGACATGGTTGATGTTGTATGATGATGTATGGGTTTGGTATGAGACAATATAGTAAGAATGCACTTGAATGACTGTGAAATTTTATGTTTGATGAATCAAAGTGGTTTATGAGGTACATTATTGATCCAAGAGGAATATCATGTGATTTAAAGTGGTCGGATTGAATATGAAATTAAGATCTCTCGGTGGGATCAGTTAGTGTGTTGAATGAATGTGAGAGGCTTCCATATGGGGGGTTATCCCTAACACTCCAACGGTCTTTCATTCTCATTTAGAGAGGATTGACGCGTGTGGTGGGAGTAGTGGGAGGTCCTAGGGTAGGCGCTATCACTGAAGGTCTATTCCGCGGTAACGGACTAGCCTTGTGTATGGTCAGGTGGAACCCCTTGACAATGGCTTTGCAAAGCAGTAGGGACCATCATAAGTGCACAACCCGCCCCAGCTCTACATACATTCCAAGTCCGGACGTGTCTAGAGTCTTAACATGATAGGATGCTTGTCTTGATGAGTTTTATGAAATAAATGCTTATGTTTATGATGACTAAGGTGTTTATGTGTGTATGGATATTCTGGAAAATGCTAGATTGATTGAAAATGAATTGTATGATTGTTTGAGACCTAGCTCACCCTTGCATTTGTATGTGTTGCATGTGTTTGCTTTCCCCCTTGCGATGATCATCAAATCCTTTGGATGTGAGCAGTAGGTGATGATGTACCTTTGGAGCAAGCTTTGGAAGTTGAGGAAGACCCAGCCCCTAGTGCTTAGGATTTCTACTGGCTCTTATTTTAAATAGCTCTTTATTTTGAAAGACTTCTAGCCTTCATTTTATCATGAACTGTATTTTGGAAACACTCTTTAGGTCCCATTGAATCTTTATTCAATCATGTATTTTGGAGAATTATGAACTTGTACTTAAGTTTTAAAAAACTTCTCAGCCAGACTTGGATAACTGTACTCCTTAATCCTATCTATTGTGTACTCTTAACTGCTTTCTATTATTATAATCGATGCATTCTACATATATACATTGCTATATATTTTGGGATGTCACATCAGAACTATTCGTTGTTTTTAATTTAAAAAATATTTTGATTTCTCAAATTTTATAATTTGTAAGTTTATTATTTCAAATGTCTAGAACTAAAACAAATTAGTCATATTTTAGTTTTTCACATTAATGTTTGAAACAAAAACTGTGCTTTGTTTAAACTTGAAATATTAAAACAACTTTTTCAAATTAGTTAAGAAAGCAAAATTGAATTCACTCTAAATACTTCATGTTGGTACTGTCAATGATAGTTATAAAATAAAAATCATGCTAAAGAAAAGTATTTCCATTATGAGTGCTATCATAGAGAGTTATATTGAATAATTTACATTAATATCAATTAACAAACAAATAAATAAAAGCATAATTAACTCATAAGATTCCCGAACATTGTTAGAATGAGTATAAAATTGGTTAATTTTGTTTATATATAAGTTAAGAAGACTCTATTTTAATTGTACTTCTAGCTTTTTTTTAATTATTGTGCATATCTACCTAATTGTTAGGTTACAATATAATGAACTAGTTTAACTAGCCTTTCTACATAAAGAAAATAAGTATTTGAACATTAATTTTGTATAAATTAATTTATAAAAATATTATGTTAATCTTTTCAAATTAATTTGTGTGAAAAATAATTAAAATTATTTTTTTATTATAATTTAAGAATAAATAGATATGAAAAAAAATTGATAATTATATTAAAAAATTCAAATTAAATTTTATTTTCAAAAAAATATAATTAATAATTTGAAGTTACAATTATGTCTTTTCTTAAGAAAAACTTACATATTATTTCAACAAAATCTTAGTTATAGATATATACATTGATCATGCAAAACCTATTTGTTGTGAACATAAAAAAATCATGTTTATATATATATATATATATATATATATATATATATATATATATATAGTGTTGGAAGGAGTGTGTATTATCACTGATACAAAAACAATTTTTAATATCACGTGTACAATGTTTCATGACAAATTAAAGGTAAAAAGTGATTGGTAGTAGTTATGTAAATAAAACATCTTTATAGATTACAGCTATTAGTTTTCGTCATAAGGGGAACATCATTTCTTTTTGTATCTTCGTTTTGGGGTTTTCCCATTGTTGATCGACTTTGAGAAGGTGTAAAAGTAAGTTTTTCATTGATTTTTTTCTATTCAACTTAGTTTCTACCGATTAAACGTAGTTTTGAGCTATTAAATTTAGTTTTCACTGATTAATTTTTGTTTATGATACAGTTTTATGTGTTAATTGATGGACCTCTGCCGCTGTATAAAAAACGCTTTCTCTCTCCATTGCTTGTGCCCAATCTTCATTGTTTTAAAACGCTCTCCCTTCACTCTTTCAATAATATTGATTTTCAGTCTTTCCATGTCAATCCAGTAGAGTCCTACGTCCAAATTCACGTTTGTCCATGTAGCAGCCGACATGTTAAATTCACGTCTCATTTGGAATCCCATATCAAATTGAGGTCTCCTAATAAAATGTTAAATGTGGATTAGATGTTGAATATAAAAAATAATAGACGTCAAGGTTTTTTGCAGTGGTGTATTATGATTATTATAAAAAAATATTGTATAAGTAAGAGACTTGTAGGTAGAATTATTCTAAGATGACATAGGAGTTTGTAATGTGTAGAGAAGCTCACTGTAAATTTAATATTTTGAATTAGAGATAACATGAGGTTTGTATCTTAAAATATTAATAATTCTAATGTTGTTGAGGTTAAACGTTAATAATTAGTTTGTTCATGTTAAGGATCCAATCTCGAGTTGGGAATATGCCTGGTAGTTGTAATTGAGTTGCAATTTTTTTCATCTGTCTGTAATTCTTTATATAATTTGTCATACTTTTCCTATGTCTCTTTCATAGGTAGGGTTTTGAGAGCATTGATATTTTTTTATTCCTTTTGCATGAATTTGAAATATTTTTAAAATTCTAAATCCTAAATCTTCCACTATAAATATGAGGGGTCCTAATTTGTTTTACCAATAGATATCAAAATTCTATCTATAGAATAAGCTTTTGACCAATGTTAAATCTTGTATTTCTTTGTGTAACTTATGAACAACAATAACTAAGTAATGAATTTAGTATTAGTAAATACCAACCACAACATGGAATGGAGATGTTGAAGTAGAGTTGTTCACCCAATTTGACTTACTTATTAGTGAGAGTTCAAGAAATTTGAGTCTGGTTTGACCTATCATGGGTTAACTTATTAGTGTAGGGAAGAGATACGACAATGGTTGCTTTCGACAATGGGTATCGATTGTACAATCGAAGCATATTAACAAGGTAAAAAAAAAAGGAGGGTTTTTGACATCGCTAATGAATCGGAGTAAAAAGTTCAACATTTTTCTTTGGTTAAAAAACACTGAAACATTAAACCAAAAATATAAAAAAAAAGTTATTTGGCATCAGTAATGTACATAATCAATACCATATATCATTTATGATTTAAAATAATTATTTAATTTTAAGGGTATTTGGCTTTGGTTCCATGAAATCTGATGAAAATGATCTTTAAAATTAAATAATTATTTTAAATCGAAAAAGGTATATGACCTCAGTTATGCACATAATCGAGACCAAATCATTTTTCTGTTTCGGTTATGGGAATAGCTAAGGTCATATACCTTTTCTAATTTAAAATAATTAATTAATTTTAAGAGTTTTTAACACTAGTTATGGGCCTGAGCACCACCTTGTAGACTTTCGTATATATGTTTTATGTGTTCTATGGTGATTTGTTTGACTATTTCTAGTTCTTTGAGGTATGATCAGTGATGTCTTATGATGTTATGCAATGAGAAAGTGAATGGATATGTATATGATGTATATGATGTATATGAGAATGAAAATGATGGGTATGAATATTGTGATGAGTAGTTTGTGAATGAATTGGATGGTTAATGGACGTAATTCCATGACTCGTGGAGAGGTTACATGGTGGTGTCTGTATTATTGTTGTATGAATGTATGGAGCTTTGGACTAGGGGTCTTTTCTGACACTCTAATGATCATTCATTCTTAAGTAAAGAGGGGTGAGTCATGTGGTGAGAGTAAAAGGAGGTTATTGTCTATAGGCTTTGATCATGGCCATAAGCAACTGAAATAGACTAACCTTGTATGGTAGCCTGGTTTCAGCCATTCGAAAAATTATTTTTCACAATTTGCTAATACACATGCAAAGAAGTCTAACAAGTTAAATTTGATAAGATTTTGGCCGAATTTCACATTGGTCTCTGAAATACACAAAATGAAAGTGGTCATAAATGACCACAATCAAATATGCATCCAAAGAGCAATATAAATAATCTGAACCTAAATTTTATCAAATTTATCCATAAACTCCAACGTACATGTTATAGCAAATTATGAAAAATAATTTTTACAAACTATCTGATAAGACAATTCAAAATTAAATACAAACGATTAAAAGATTAATCGTTTGTTAAATCTCAAACAGGAACTAAGTTTCACTCAATGATTTCATACTACAAATATATTAAAAATTTAATTAACAATATATTGCGGATATTCAATCTAAAAAGTTTACATAACATGACAATCATAATAACACAAGAAACTTAATCAATCATGCATAAGAGACTAAAAATCACATCTCAAATAATCATATCTCCAATAACCAATCACATCTCAAAACTAAAATTCATCTCTCTAATAACCAATAACCAACCAAAAAACTAACCTTCTTCAAGGGTTAAAAATGGAGTGGAGGGAAATGGAGGAGTGAGAAAGCATTTTGTAGGCTGCCCCTGAGGAGAAAACACAAGGAACACGCACAATAATGGTCCGAAAATTATCGTCATAGATGTCCTAAAATGCGGAGAAAAATTGCACCAAAATCCCATGAAACTGAATTTTAATCGGTTTAAATGAAATATAATTCATCAAAATGTGATGTAATCGATGTAAAAATGATTTTAAATGGTGCAAATATGCGAAAACCTTACCTGAACTTCAATGGCAAAGGATAGAAATCGCGAAGGAAGAAGATGAACAGTGTACGCATAATTGATGCTTGTGTCCTTTGGTGGGTGAAAATGCAGGGGATTTGACGTCAGCCCCCTATCCAGCCACGTCTAATTTCTTTAAAGACGTCAAGTCCCCTCCAGCCGATGTTTAAGTCATTAAAAAAATTAATTTTGGCGCTTAATTTGAGGTATTTTCGAAACTTTATGACGTTCGTGGTGGGGACCTAACATCATATTTGAATTAGACGTTGGGGTCCTTGTAGTCGACATCCAAAGTTAATGAAACAATGACCTTTTAGTTTTGTGTGTAGACCATAACACGTTTGTTCCTCTGGTACGGAACATCTAAGGTTCATATGACGTTTGGGAGATCCCTAGCCGACGTCTATAATTGCATTTTATTTACATATTTGACACTGATAATTTTTTATGTTTGATTTTCTTGCGTTAAACATTAAATAGGTGACATTATATGTTATTTCTGCATAGATGTATATAGTTTTGATAGAAGTTGGATTGTGTATAAAGTTTATTTTATAGTTATTTTGATGATTATATTAACTTTATACTCTTCGTTTATCGACCGTTTTAGTTTTATTAATTTTGTGATGACTCTATTATAATATTTATACTATATTTTGGAATATTACATATATTGTACTCATATACATTAGTAATCTTAGCATATATATAATTTTATGTTTCCTTTTAATTATTAAGGTTTAATAGGTTCGGGGGTCCCTATATTTGCGGGTTCGTTTCAATTGGGTCCTCCAATTTTTGAAGTGATCAATTGGGTCCCTAATTTGGTCAATTTGATTCAATAATAGCATTTTCGTTAAATGCAATTAACGACGTTAACTTTTTTAAGTAGAGACATCTAAGTGGCACCGTATAGGTGGATTTTTAACATTTTTAATTGTTAAATATATTAATTGTTAAATATTAATTGTTTAACATAATTTAATATGTTTAATAATTTCTCTACCTAGATTCCTCCCGAATATGGCTCCTGGCAGTACCTCCAATACCTCGCCGTCTCCAGCAACGATCTCACGGGAAACATCCCTCCGAAGCTTGGAAACCTCCCCACTCTTTACGAGCTCTACTGTGGAAACCTCACTCTTCGTCTTCCAAATCCCCTTCTAACTTCAAACCTTCCTCACCTTCTTCTTTTCCATTATAATCATATTATTTTTATTTTTCTCAAACCACGGTCAGACATTCCAACAAAACAACACCAATAGCAGTCGTCACCTAGTCCGCGGCGAGCGTCACTTTCTCTTGGGAGGAGGTTGTCCAGCGGGCTCAAGGTATTGCCAGTGGTGACTCCGCCGTAAAGAAAAAGATGCCCACCATTGTCGTCGGGATCTCGAAGGTCTCCAATGCGCTGGTTGGGTCCAAGAGTGCGAGAAAGAATTGGGATGAGCAACCCCCGGCCACGCCGATTGAAACTGAACACAAAGAAAAGGGTGGTTCTAATTTTGCAGAGAAATCCAATTTTGCAGCTATAGGTATCACCATTCATGAAAAGGGTGGTTCTAATTTTATAGAGAAATCCACCCTCACACATCTCAGCCGCTTCCTGTGCCCCCACTGCAAGAAAAACTCTGGAACCTTGAGCCCTTGTACCCTTTCTGGTTCCTCTCTTCGGCCTCCATACCTACACCACACAAAACAACAAAATCGCTCATCAAGCTTCAATTTTTCACCATACAGAAAAAGGGGGTTTGTGTTCTCGGACTCCATGCAATGTTGACCACTCAAACCCTTCTCTGCACGAGAGAACAAGATTTTAATCAGCAATCAAAATTGAAATCAAAATTGAAATCAAAATTGAAACCAAAATCAAACCTGATTTTGACAATCTTGGAGCACAAAGAGAAACCAGAAACGTCAGTCAGTTCCAACAACGAGATTGGAGTTGGGTGTGGTAGGGTGAGAAGAAAGTTTTCCAAAGAGAGGAGAAGGTGAGGAAGAGGAAGGGGAAGTGGAGAAGGTGGTTTCCACACAACGAGATATTTCTAATTATATATTATTAATTGTTTAACATAATTTAATATGTTTAATAATTTTTAATTATATTTTCATTTATTAATATATTTAACAATTAAAAATGTTAAAAATTCACCTATACAACTCAAACGGTGTCACCTGAATGCCTCAGCTTAAAAAAGTTAACGTCGTTAACTACATTTAACGAAAATGTTATTATTGAATCAAATTGACCAAATTAGGGACCCAATTAATCATTTTCAAAATTAGAGGACCTAATTGAAATAAACCCGCAAATATAAGAACTTCCGAACCTATTAAACAAATTATTAAATACTTAAAGTATGTGTGTTTTACTTAATAGAATTACAATATCAATTTATAAATTTGGTCAGTTTATTTATATGTTGAAATAGAAAAAAAGTACTAATTGTTTACTTTTTTTTATTTTCTCTCAAAAAATTGTAAAGATAATAATAATAATAATTGGTAATAGTAATTATTCAAGTTTAAATTAATTTATAGTTGAAGGTTTTATCTTAAAAGTTTCGATGAGTAAATTTTATTGAAGATAAAATATTATTGAATTACTATTGTTGGTTATGGTGAAACTTATTTATTTTTACTAGTCACTATAAAAATAACTTAAACTTGTTTTATTCAAAAAATGAGAATAAATTAAAAGAAAAGTTTATAAGTAAATATATTTTTCGTATCGTTTTTTCAATATTTGTTCTCAACTTTCTCTGGGTTGTGTTTATTTTCTTTCTGATTGTAACAAAATAAATGTGCATATAGCATATGGATCAATGACATCTCCATATATTGGTTAATTTAATGCAATAATCCAAACAGCATTTCTCGGAATGCTATCGACTGTAAATATACATAATAAGGGTCAATGATTTATTTAATTGGCCCCTATATCAATCTGACTCATCATCGTCACATTTATTATTTCAGCCATGACTATTGATGTGAATCCTTTTTATATGATGTCAATAGACTAACTTACTCCAGAAAAAACTACGAATAAAGTTGTGAAATTATTAGAAAGGAAATAAATCTGAGATAAATATAATATAAGTTTATCATGTACATTTATGTAAAGTATCAACATAAATATAAATGAAAAAATTATGAAATATTCTAAATATTAGTAAAGGTGTTGCAATTTTCTCTAATAAAGAATGAAAAATTAATTATGACGTTACAATAAAAAAATTAAAATCGAAAGTGTTAATCTGACAAACTTATTTAAAAATAAATAAACTTATAATCATGTAGCGAGGTTTCAAAGTATGAATTCATACATATTTCAATTAGATATTAAAGTGAACACATTTTAAAAAGGCAAAACAATTAATCAATTAAATAAATTCTTTTGTATAAATTAAGTTAGAGAAGCATTGTTATATTTAATATGTGAAACTATATTACACTATAAAAAGCTGGAATTTTACCAAGGTTTTTTTTTTTACATTTCCAGAGATTTTAATCCCTGATAAATGTATTTCCTGCAGTTGCAGAAACTATTGGAAAAAACACCATCACAAATATTTTCCAGCGGTTTTGTATTAATATTGCATGTTCCTTGTCAAGGTTTATGTTTCATTGATTAGTTAACATCATTGTTGACATGAACAATAAAATACTGAGAACTCCAATGAAGCTAACCTAGGTTGAATAGTTAAGAAAAATAACAGAAGGATCAAACTTTATAATTAATTCTAAAGCTAAATATGTCATTCTTCATGGATTAATTATTAAGAAATACAAATTTTCTACTATATTAACATAAGGAACACAATGCATATATTCATTTTCAAATTAAAAAAGTGGAATTAATAACAAATGGATGAAAAGACTATGTTAACACTCATTTTAAAAATCTTTCAAATATATTCATATTGACCAAGAAAGAAATAAAATTCAAGATATTTAATAAGGTAACCTTTCATTCATGTACTTTCTTTTAAGCATTATTGTTTCAATAGTTATATGAACGAAAATATCGTATAAATATAAATTTTGGTGTAAGTTTAAATATTTACACATTGTATCTACCGATCACAACCCTATCATAAATATTATACGAGAGTATAGTAAATAGGAAGCATTTCCCGATTGTAATTTGACGTAAAATGTTAGGTGTAATTTCAAATAACAATTTAAAAAAATAATTAGGGTGACTCAAGTGTTATGCATGTGTGCAATAAGGCCTAATTGAAAAGTTTAAAAGAACCAACAGCTTGAAATAATATTTGGAGTCAAAATATAATTTTATATATATAATTTAAAACAACTATAACAATAATTTCTCAAGTACATGTTACATGAGAAAGAAAAAAGGTTTGGATGAGAAGAAATAATATATTTAATATTGTCAACCAATTAGAAATCAATCTACATATAATCACTTTGTTTCTCTTCACCAAAATTTGTTTCTCCTTCTTTTGTACGAATTTCTTCTTTATTTTTGGTTTTATGATAGTTTGTAGAGAGTGACTAAGGTTGTCGTTTTTCATCTTGAAAGCAAGATTAAGTAATTTTTTTGAATTATGGTCATCCTTTTCTTTGTATTTAATGATATCGTAGGCTTTTAGTGCTGACTCTATTAGCTCTTGTTGACTGATTTTGCTCTTATTTTTGTCAAACTAATACTCAAATAAAATTTGATTTAATAGCACATTTGCAAAAAGATGAATTTGGTTGTGTTTGCCACTGGGAAGTTTACAATATCCTCCCAAGCACAAGATATATTTATTTTCCATGTTCAACTTGAAAATGATGTTTTTGTGACTCTAATATACCTAATCTTATTGCCATGTTAAGCTTAAATGCACAACAATAGGAAATTAGAATCTATCTTTTTTTTGCGGATAAAATACTCAACCGATATAAATGCATAAGCACTTACCAGCTTTCTCCTAACTTCACTTTTTCCCTTACACTTACCAAACAAATTCGACCTATAATTCTTTTTCATAAAAATAAAATCGTATAACTTTAGACCTCGTAAACAGTTGTTTTTTATAATTAATAATAATAATAATAATAACAATAATAGCCAGTTTAGGAATCATAAGGTTGTTAGCAATATAGGACTGCATCCCACTTATATATTATAATTTGGCTTTATTTCTAGTCGATGTGGGACTTCTAACACACTCTCTTCACGCCAAGGTATAGACATATCGAGCGTGAGAGTAAAAATTAATAAGTGGTCCGATAATGGCCCGACAACGGGTAGAACAGAATAATGCCCACATAGATCTGGTTTGCACCCGACTTATATATTATAATGGGTGAGATTAGAAATTAATGGGTTAACTGTCTGACATCAGATTGGAACGGAAGAATGTCCACATAGATCTGATTTGATAAGTACAAGTTGTATTTCAATAATTAATATATACGAACAATGTGTTTATGCGTGTGTTTTATATATATAATGAATTGAAAAAAGTTGTAAATTTTTTACCAAAACAAGTATTATAAAGTAAATTTGTTCATTTGCAAAAGTCGTTTTTTAAGAATAAAATTTGGATATATGTTTTAGCTTAAAGTAATTTGTTTTGTTTTGAAAAAATGATGAAGACATTATATATTGCAAACATTAAGAATTTACGAACTTGTTTTGTTTAAACAAATTTAATTTGTAAAAATAACAAAAAAAGGTTGAAATTAGTTATTTTGTTTCATTGTAAACAAAATAATTCACTTAAAAAATTTACAACAGAATATAAATAAAATAACAGCGAGTGGTTGGAGTAAATGGATTCAGTTATTAGGAAATCTATGTACATTTTAATATAGAAGTACGAAATTAAACATACAATTTGGGACTTTATTAATGATATATGCTTCATCCTTTATCATATATACAAAAGGATCTTAGAAAATATTTATCCGTATTGTTTTATCATGTTTGGGATCTTCTCTTTTACAGATTTATTATGTTTTAGTTTTGAACTGACATGCATAATTATTTTGTAAATTGTGGTATAGAAATAGTTAATAATAAAAAAACCTTGATAATAGATTAATCAAGCATTACCAGAGGTGTGCAGAGAAAATAAAAGGATTTAGCTCTTCTGTCAAAGAAAACATGCAATTTTATTTTTTATTTTTGCCCTTCAGCCTTAATTGGTTTAGTACACAGAGAATCAGTGTAATTATTACTAATATGATTATTAAATATACTTTGTTATCTTGAAGTTTGATTTGATTCCGAGTACACAGCATTGCTTAATAAAGATGGGGAGGTATAGTTCGCAGAATAGGAGGTGTTATTAACAAATCTCATCGAAAGTCAGAGGGTTTTAAGGATATGAATCAAACAGAAGCAAAAATGAGAATTAAGGAGCCAGAAGAAGACGACCCATATCACCTACTGATTTATCAAAAACACTTTATTTCTTAAAAAAATAAGATGACATGTATTTATATTCATTTAATATATATATATATATATAATTTGACTATAAAATAATAAACTTTTATATTTTTAAAATAAAAATAATAGTATCAAATAAATATAAAAAAATTGTATGGGTCAAAATAGTATTTCTATTTTTACAATTTTTGAAGGAAATCCCACGTAAGCATAATACCATATGGTTGTGCTTGAATTTTTTTTTTATTTGGAATTTATTTAGCTAATGACTTAATTTTCCCTCTCATAATAGAACACTTTTTTCTGTTTCTCTTATTGCTGCCAATAAAAAAATCATGATAAAAAAGACATAAATATAAAATTTTCATGATAAAAAATGTTTTTATTTTTACTTTTATGGGCACGTGATGGTTGATTAATTGATTCTGTTTAACGAGTGGACAGAAATAAGCATCAATCACAGAACAGAGCTGAGAGTGTAGCCTAGTCATGCGTGCACGTGCTTGTGTACCTTACTTCGATCACTGTCTCCGAAAAACTCGATGGACATAACAGCCAAAGAACTCAATAATACTCTTACTTTTAATTAATTGTACATAATTATGAGTTACTTTTATAGATTTTTATCTCATGTGTTGATAGTCCTTTTACTTTTAAATTTAGTACTAAATATTATTTATGTATAATTAGAATTTTTTTCCTTGTTCTTTTGAGTGAATTTGAGAGGATTTGAAGATAATTTTTTGTCGTTTTTTTGAGCGAATTTGAAAACAAATGAGAGTGAATTTGAAAATAAAATTTGTGAGAATTAGTATAGAATTGTATTAACGTGACAAATTAAAAAAAATTATTTTCAAATTCACTCTTATTTACCTATAAATTCGCTCAAAAAAACAACCAAAAGAATTATCTTCAAATTCTCTCAAATCCACTCAAAAGAACAAGTCCTAAAAGAAATTATCGGATAAGATATATGACTAGTTCATTTATCGCTAACCCTAGGATATCAACATTCTTATTCTTATTAAAAATTTCAATATCAGCATTATATTGAGTTTTTCCTATTTCATGAATTTCGTGATGATAACAACTTTGCCTCATTTTTGGATTTATACCTTTTTTATTTATAGTTAATGGAAATGGAATTCAATAACTCTTTACAAGTTAATTCACAAAGCTAGTCTTATCATAATTTTTTAAATAAATTAGGAAAGAATTTTTATTACTCAAATTATTTATGTGCAATGTTGAGATTGTTTACTGTCACTTTTAACGATATTAGTAGTGAAACCTTGTTTTAATTATTATTACTTTTGAAATTAGGAATTTAAATTCTTTCTCTAGAATCATAAGTAATTATTTTCTTTTCCTACAAATCCTAAAAAATATCAGAGTTAGATTGAAATATTACTAAATTTTTTTTTTTTGTTATTTAAGAACTTAATTAAATTTTAAGTTACTCTTAAAGTTGGGTAATTTTAATTAAATTTATATTCAAAATTTATGCTATAATAAGTATTCAAATGGTTTATATTCTTTAATCGAATATTTGTAGTTAAATTTTATCGTATATTGGGTTATGTGACTTATACTTTACATTGTCATCCTTGTGTGTTTTCATACAAAAAATAAATAAAAAAACAACTTAATTAAATTTTAAGTCTCTTATAAATTTGAACTTTTTTAATTTAGTTTCCATTAAAAAAATATTTTATTGAATGTTTAAAATTTTTATATTTTTCAATCAAGTTTTTGTTAGGGTTACATGACAGTTTGATTTTATTGTATCAAAACTTTGACATAAAAAAAATAAAGTTTAAGAATCATAATTACCTTTATAAACATGTTGTTTTATCATTGAAGTTCATAGAGTTTATTAATCAATTGATCATGTGACTCCATTGATTTTTGTTATCTTAAGTAAAATATAAAAACACACACACACACACTTCCTATTCATCTTATTTTTTTAACAATGGATAATGTTTTCCATGAAGACACAATATATTTTGTCTCTATGTTTGAATTTCAGGATGGGAACCAAAAAAAAAACTCCAAACTTATTATAAAGTTATAGGTTATAATATGTAATAATATGGAAGTGATAAAACTTTCATGTCATCCATTTACGAAAAAGGATTCACTTTAGGATTTTGAGTTCACCAATTGCAAAATTTAAAAGTATAACATTCAAGCACACTGCTCTCTTATTGAAGATAACATGAAGCACCACATAACCCTCTTAATGAAAATGTTACCAATGTTTTAGAAATTTTTTTAAAAAATTATGAAATGCTATCACTGTAAGTATTCATAACTTTGGTTATAAGTTTAAACTAACATATCCTAAGTCAATGTATGACCCCATAGACTGATAAATGAATAAATGGAATCTATACTTTACCAAAAAAAACTATATCACAAGTAACATCGTGTTATATGTTATTTTAAGACATGTTTTATATTTTCTCGATATTTATTTCCTTTTCTTTATTAATTATAATGATAAAAGGTTTGAAGTTATTTGTTTCATCATACCAAGTCCAAAATTATAAACTAAGATGTTAAAGACTGGTATAAGATTGATGTAGTTCGTACACACAAAACCAATATATATGATAACCTTATTAGATGAAGAAGCAACAGACAACCGTTTCTTACCTAAGTAAATTTAGAAGTTTAACAATATATTATAACAACAAAGTTATTTGTGATAGTGTCCACAATTGAATATAACCTGGTAGAACAAACCATGTTAGACTAGATAGATTTTTTATTTAGAAAAAGTCGATATAAAAAAATTGTGAAATCATTCATCGTTCTACTCATATCCCAACAAAGGTAGTTTCAAATAAAATGCTTTTCAAATTACTATGCACAAACTTAAAAAGAGTCTTATGTTTTCTTTTATTCTATGTGTAAAAATAAATTATTAATAGTGTCACACTTTTATAAATGTAAAATATTCTAATTTCTTTTTTATTTTATGCATTTATTAGACTTTAAAATTTAAGTGTGATAACCCATCAACTATGCTAAAAAAACTCGATAAAACATAAAAAAAAAAAAACAAAACAAAGTTATGAGAAGTGCCTGGATCAAATTGTAAAGGTGTAGTTCTTCACACTCCATATATACTGGAACATTTTAAGTGAACATTTGCGCACATAATAAATAGTTACTTGTACCTTACAAATAGGTTTTACATATTCCATTTAAATAAAATAAAAAAACATTCTATTGGAGAATAATTAGCTTTAGAAATAGGATTGTTTCCAGTTCAGGATAACTGTAAAAAAAATCTGATAAAAGGGTCATATTGATAAGATATTTCCTTTTAGCATTGGTTAGGGTCACATACATTTACAATATCGATTTAGAATTTTAATTTATAATTAATGGAAATAGAATTCAATAACTCTTTTCAAGTTAACAACTAATATAGCATACCCAGAACTATAGTCTTATCATATTCTCTAAATAAATTAGGAAATAATTTGTTATTACTCAAATTATGTATGTTCAAGTATTTAGATTGTTTGTTATGACTTTTAAAGTTATTAGTAGTGAAAACATGTTCTAAATCATTATATTACTTTGCTTAATACCCTATTTTGTCCCCAATTTCGCTCGAAAATGTCAAATTAGTCCATCATTTAAAAAGTGCGTCAATTACGTCCTCACTTAATAAAATTTGCATCAATGAAATCCCTTCCGTTAAATCCGTACAAACAGCGTTAACTATTTTATTAAGTAGAAGAGAAAAATAGTTAACATCGTTTGTACGAATTTAACGGAAGTGATTTCATTGATGCAAATTTTATTAAGTGAGGACGTAATTGACGCACTTTTTAAAGGATGGACTAATTTGACATTTTCGAGCGAAACTGGGGACAAAATAGGGTATTAAGCCTTCTTTTTAAATTAGATTGTCTAAATTTGTTTTTTCTAACAATTCCATAAAAAAAAAACACGAGTTAGATTTAAAAAAATCCTCAAATAAAGTTCTGTTATTTAATTTTAAAGTACTTATAAATTTGAGTAATTTTATTTGAATTTATATTAAAAATTGTATTTTATCCAGTTTTAAATTTTTTATATTTTAATTGAATTTTTGTCATCAAATTTTGTTATTGGTTGAATAACTGTTACTTTGTACAGTCATCTCTAGAATATTTTTACTTGGAAAATAAATAAAAAATGACTTAATTAAATTTTAAATTTTTTATAAATTTAATATTTTCAAGTATTTATTAAAAATTTGTTTTATTGAAAATATGTATACTTTTCGATCGAATTCTAGTTACCAATTGGACCATTTGATTTTCTAATATAAATTAAAACACCATCGACACAAAAAAGAATAAAGTTTAGAAAACCTAATTATATTTATAAACATCATGTGTATTATTGTCAAAGTTTTATGGTGTTCTGAAAAAATATAAAGATTTTTTAACACTAACATGAACAATTTTTTTAATAAAAACTCAATTTGAAAATAATACTTAAATATAGTAATCAATCAATGAATGAAACAAATTTTTTAATAAAAATTAAATTAAAAATACCAATTAATTAAACCTGTAAAAAATATATAAAAGGCTAAAGTTAAAAAAAAAATAACAATAGGATTCAATCGAAATTTAAAGTATTAGTAAGAATTAAGGGTAGTGCTTAATGATCTCTTATAATATTTTTTTTTTTTTGTGTGAAGGATTTAACATGGGTGGTCAATCTAAAATCAAATGACATATAAAAAATTAAGGGTAGTGCTTAATGATACTCTTTTATTTGTATCTTACTTAAAGGACTCACGACTTTTTTTTTTGAATTTTATGTAAGGTGGGTAAAATTAACTAAATTAAATTAAATTATCAAATAATTGTATATTTATATTAAAAATATTGAGCTATTTACAACTAACTATTTTATAATTCAATTTTAAAAAATTAAACTTCTAAAATTGTAATTCAATTATTATTTATTAACTTAAAACTATTTTGACGATGAAACACATAATAGTACATAGGCATTTATAGGTCGAATGTTGAGATAAGTCGGCTAGAGACAAAGGTCAAGATGGGTTTAGCCTACGCCAAAGGTTGTGACGGGTCAACTTGGATCAAAGGTTATGATAGACAGTCAAACCAAGCCACGATCAAAAGTTGTCTGAATTCAATCACGATCGAAAATGGGTTGATTCGACAAAGTCGACCACTATCAAAATTTGATTGAATTCGACCGAGTTGGTCCTAACTGAAATTTTTTTGAATTTGACTTAGTCAATCCTAACTGAAATTCGACTAAATTCAGATGAGTCAATCTCGACCGGAATTTGGTCGAATTCGACTAAGTCGACCACAACCATAATTTTGTTGAATTCGGTTAAGTCGACCCCAACCAAATTTGGTTGAGTCGACCCCAACCAAAATTTGTCCAAATTCAACCCAGTTAACCCTGATCAAATTTGGCTGAGTCGACCATGATTAAATTCGACTGAGTCAATCATAATCAAAATTTAGTTTAATAAAGCCGAATTCGGTGTTTCGAACGAAATTTAGTCAAATTCATCTTAGTCGACCCCAACTTATATAAGGTTGAATTCGGCTTAGTCGATCTCAACTTATTTCAGCTAAATTCGGTTAAGTCAACCTTGATAAATGTCAATTTGATAAACTATTTAACAAACAAACGAAATAATCTCATTAAATTAAAATGACTATATTCATTCAATTTTTAAGTTTTAAAATCAAAATATATTAAAGAGTAAGAGAACGAATGAATTACAATTTCATATATATAAAAATTCAAGAACTTAAAATATACTTAAACTATTTATAAAACAAACTTAATTTTAGAGAAAAATATTTTATTTAATATTTTTGTTTTATAATATCATATAAAATGGCAACATTATTGTAGCAAGACATGTACATTTAATAGTGAAGTGGCTTTTACATAGAAGCACCCATCTCCTCCACGTTGTGATAGAGTACAGATCTCGGACATTAGTTGATTCAGAAGTCTATTTCCACCACAACACAGTCCGGTCAATAGTTTCACACATCAACTCTTACTTCACAACATGTCACCTACAAATTAGTGGCTATAGAGTTTGCAATCAACTTCCACACACGCACATGCAACACTTTGTGTTTCATGCTTTAAACACATATTAAGAACCTAAATGAAGAAACTCACCGGTCTTCCGTCAATTTTTGTGTTTTAGATCCACTATTCAATTTTAACTTACTGGATTTGACATTTCCAATCACCATCACACACTTACCTACACATGGGTGTCAAAAATGTTTACTTTTAACCAATATTTAGTGTCAACATTGGAAATAAGTTTTTCCCATTTTACTATAATATTATGTCTAAATAAATAATTTATAGAGACTAATTTTTTTTTATGAAGAATTTGAAACTTTATAAAATATGTTTTTTGTATTCATAATTTTACAAGAAATTAAAATTTTATAAATGTAATTTGGTCAATTATACTTATATGATTTTAAATTTCATCTCATAAATAGGGATTTAAAATTTGTGGTATTTATGTCTCTCTCAAATCTATTTTTCCTTTTAATATTATTTCCTTAAGTCGATTTTAACATGAACTGTACCTTAATTTTAGTTAGATCATTCTTAACTTATCAGTTAAATAAAAAATCAAAATGTCATTAACTCTAACAATTTTATTAAGATCGACGTATAATCAATTCAATTTAGGTCGAGATTTAAAATATATCTTTCCTTTTAATATATATATATATATATATATATATATATATATATATATATATATATATATATATATATATATATATATTCATTCTTTAAATTGATTTTAAAATGAGGTTCAATCAAGGTTGAAATGTCATCAATTTTAATAAGATCGAATTATCATCGACTAAATGTAAATCAAGATGTGATCTACTCATCATCCTTACGTTAACAACAATTAGATTATATATTTGACTTGATATTCTACTTAATTTTATAGATAGAAACAAGAACCATGTGCATATTAATTATCTGCTATATGCAATTTTTTTATTTAAGTATCATAATTGACATTTTTGGTTCCTAATGTGACTAAGGTATCATGGTTTTAGTTACAAAACTTAAACTCAATATCTGTTATATCGGAATGGAACCCAAAGAGTCTTTATAAAGTCACTGTGTATTGATAATCGAGTCAGACCCCACTGAAATCTCTATCATATGTGCATTGCTACATTATTATAATAGAACAGTAATGTACGACACGACGTGTATAAATGTAAGTCATATCCATTTTCATTTTGCACATAATAGCAGTCTCGATTGTAACATTATATACAGCACAACTAAATTATAAGAATGTCATAAAGTAACCACCTTAGCTGAAATCAATTGACTTTATGTTTTGAAACAATAACCTGCGACCATCACATTGTAGCAGTATTCTTTCCCAACTATCTCAGTAGAAAGTAATGTTTCACCGTGGTTACTATGGGAAAATCATGCACTTGCCTTGCTCCAATGTGAAAAGTTATCTCAACAAAGGGAAAAATGATATTTCACACAACACCTACAAGAGCATATCCTTTGTGAATTCTTCAACCAAATCATCGGCGATTGTACATGCAGTCTCTCTTTCCAATGTATCAATCTCATCGTTTGTTAGCCCAGACCAGGAAATAGATCCTAGATCTTGTGCCAAAAAACTGTCAACTGAATAAAGAGATGTGTTAGAGGTTGGATGTAAAGAAACACGGACAATGTCCCATACTAACTTTAGTAGTTCCTTTCCACATGGTGGAGGCTGCAAGGAGGATTTGCTTAGTTTCCTTCTGAATCTAGACAATGTCAAAGGTGGTCCAAGAACAATAGAAAGTGCCTCATTTAACAAATCAAGCAAAACCTTGTGCTCTAACTTATTCTTGTTATGATATTTTCTGGATCTTTCATCCTCCTTCACCAATTTCCTATGAGATTCTTCCACTTCTTCAAAAACTGAGTTGCCAATATATTTATCCCATGAACCAAAGTACAAACCAGAGGCAACAAGCAGATCTCTTACATAAGATTCTGCTGGATCATCCAATTCAACTAATGAAGACTCAATCGGTTCCTGCTTTGTAGTGAAATCATCATAGCCATCGGAATCAAGCTCACTGAGTTGCCTCTTTAGGTCTGTCAAATAAAAGACAGAGAATTGTCAACAGGAATTTGACATCTGAAAAAGCAATTAGATTCTAAGATACATGGAACTATATTTATATATATATATATATATATATATATATATATATATATATATATATATATATATATATATATATATATATATATATACACATATATTTCAATGGTTTACAAGTTTGTATAATTAATATGAACAACGTTATAGTAAGCGAAGGATTTGCATTTCATGTTAATCGCATTCTCTAAAATACCAACTTAATGAATAAATCGAAATTATTGTGTTTTACAAAATTTCTGGAGCTATATCAAAATTGATATAAACAAAGAATGCATGTTAAAGGAGGATAATAAAGAGGCCAAAATTTGTAGAAATACTAACACATGACTTTAACATGGAAATATCTTGCAAGCAGGGTCACTATCGATTTGAAGAACAGAGTAAATGCTGTTTGTACATTTAACTATACGTGCACATGCAACAAAACAAGGAGAATGCATTGACATTCTATTTATGAAATGTCTGTGGTATCATTTCATCAAATTGAAATATAAAACTGTTTCTTACCGTTCAAACCAGAGCTGATATCTCTAAAAACCTTGGGAACAAAAATACCATCTAATGAAGATGCATCTGGAGTTGATGTTAAACTTGAATACCCAATCTGTCTCCAATGTTCTTCATCAGCACAGCTGCTCACAGATGCAGGACTAGGAGGTACCTCGGTGGAGTTCTCCTAAGAATCACATATGAAACAAACTGTTAGATAACGACCATTTATGCAACATAATTGAAAACAAAGGTCATTGAGGAGAATAATGAAAGCAAACTTACATGTCTGTCACCATATTTCATGAGAATAGTTGGTCCACTCCTGGCATCTCTCAAAATTTCACCATATTCGGTGCCATGTGATTCTACTTTTGACTTAATCCTTTTGCCAAACAGCTTCCCTCTTAGACCAAGAGTATATTTAAAGTTGGAAAGTTTTTCTTTAATATTAAATCCATCTTTCTTCTGTTTTTTAGCACCCACAGGCCTTGCTTCAACCGCTTCAAGCTTCCTCTGAATAAGGGCACCCGTTAAAATGTGGCGGTCCTCCAAAAGAAGCCTTCCAAATAATGCTCCTGATGCAGGAGCAGACAAGGATCTTTCAAGGTTCCTAGGTGACAACTCTTTGTGGAGCAATACGTTGTCATCTAATTTATGTCTATTGGAACATGTTTGTAATTCTTTTTTCTCTTTTAGAACTCCCCACTGGCTCTTGTCATCTGTACCCTTTATAGTATCTTGCTTTAGTCTAACTCTGTCATTCTCTAAATAACAAGCCACTTCAGGAATGTCCAAATGCAATTCATTTTTTACAGTATTTCTTAGCCTCTCTGACAAGAACCTCCTAGTATCTATGTTGAAAAATTCTGGAGAACTTTGTCCGTTGAGCTGCATTTTACTTTTGTATGATCTTGTTGATTCTGAGCGCAGTAAATTAGGTTCAGCATCTCTAGTCATACTTTCTCTGACCTCTTTAGCAACAGATTTATCATTGAAAGGTGTCTCGATTCCACTGGCTCTAATACCTTGGAGTTCACACTTCAAGCGCTCTCTCACTTCCTCAAGAAAATCTTCTATACCTTTTCTCCTATGTAAACTTGTGAAGTTCTCTTCATGGTTGCAATTGCAAATCCTTTCAGAACCAGGCTTCAAGATAACTATCTGAGTGGGAGAAGTGCATATATCTAATAATCTGCTTTTGGATTTCATCATTAAAGACTCCTCAAAGTCCCTGCTTTGTGTTTTACTTCTTGATGGAAAGGATTCTTTTTTCTTAAATGAGTGGTTATCTGTCTTTGAACTCGATATATGTTGCATGCTCTCCTTGCTCAGGTTCTCTTGAGAAAGCGAAAGCATTCTCCTAGAACCACTTCCGATGTCAACAGCCTTCGGCCACTCCTTAAACCTTGTTGATTGATACTCTTCAAATTCTTTCTTGAATTTTTGGAGTTCCTCTTCTTGAGGATGTTCCCTTGGCTCCGGTTCTCCAAAACTATGTCCACCTTCATCATCTTCATCATCATCATCATCGATGTGCTGATAAAATGAATCAAATTCCATATGGCTAAAAGAATTCAAGTTTGAAGAACCCCTACCAAACCAACCTTTTCCATTCATTTTCTTCTTTGAAAACTTCCTCTCCATATTTTCATGTGTGCTTTCGTCCAATGGAACGACAGATTTAGTGTCTAATGGTAAAGGCATGGTCTCTATCCCCATCAACCTTGCCACAAGGCTAGGGGCATTACTTCTGGCGCCTGATTGTTTGGAAAAACCCTCTTTGTTCGCTTTTTTCACTGAATCCACATTTGAGTGACTAATTTTCTTTGACCACCCATCTTCTACTTGACAGGAGTACTGAAATTCACCAGAGTTCATTCTATTTAAGAATTGTAAGAAAAATATGATTTATGAATGGTGAATGAAACACGTTATGAAATGATGGTGGCGTCTTGAAACCCTTAGCATATAAAGCTATGTGAAATGAAACATACTTGTAATTCTCCTTCTGCACAGTGGACCTGAGAGGTTTCTACTTGCAGCTTCATGCCATTTCCAGATGTTTTCATATCTTCATGACACACAGTATGATAACAAGTCAGAATTTAAATAACTATCTGACGAGGGATAAAATATAACTTAATAATGATAACAATACAACAAACCGACTCTCAGCAACATATCTTACATAATGCAAGAAACTAATGAGCCCTGATATTTAGACTAACACAGTAACCTTTAAAACATGACAAGGAAATATCCAGATGATGATTTCCATTTTGGGAGAGGGATCCTTCGAGATTAGGGAACAAATGCTCAATTTAGTTTCCTTGAAGCTTATGTAACCAGAAAAGGTATATCGTAGCAAGAGTGAAGTCTCTGTTCAATTTATAAATAGTACTTACCATCGTTATTGTTCTTATGAGCATGAATTTTCTTGGCCATCCTGCCCTGATTGAACTCAAACATGTGCAATAAGCCTCCCATATGGTCAAAGGCTCAACCAGAACACTCTCATGTCATCAATTTCAGGGTTCGTATCTCAAACAATAAAAAGTCAGGTCCTTTCCTCTCCCTCCATACGATGTGAAATGAACCAGCACTCCCTTGCACACCCTGGATTGCCAAAAGTTAATGGGGGCATCAATTGAAGAGCAGTGTATAGTAGAAAAATCAGATCTTAAGACAAAATAAAATCGTTAAGCTGTAAGATCCAAGTTACATTTGGCGCAAACAAGTTTCTGCTTTTTCACAGAGATAACCAATGAGTTCCTTCATAGTAAAGCATACACCAAAAAACTGCACTTTTTCCATTTTTGTGAATGATGTTATAATTGAATGACTAACCTTGCTAAAATGAGGCAAGAAGCTTATTACATAGTATTGTATTGCATCCTATGTAGAACATAATACTGAAATATAATTGATAATAACATTGTAATAGCGAAAGGAAAAGAAAACTGACCAATTTTTTCCAGTTTTAGGTGAACGATAGAATTTGAATTTTGATATAAAATTATGAATTGACCTATAAGAAAAATTAGAAAACTTTGACATTCATTCACACACTGAAGAGAAAGAAGAACCTTGGTCTTCTATGGACCCCATATATCAAAAACCTCAGAATCCATTGATGGAAAAGCAAATCAGAGCAAAGAGAAAACCAAACAACAGGTTTCTGAGAAAATGTAGGAAAAGCAACTCTGAACCTCAAAATTCCGGCATCAGTTAGAACTTACAGTGAACAAAATAAGATTGTCCCGTCTTTTTGTATCAGAGCCATAAACATCGTACAGTACAAGTGATTCCTTTACGAAACACTCGAATGCACGTTTGGAAAAAAAGTGAGAAACAGAAAACATGTTGCATCAAAATAAACATACCAATGAGCAGAACCAAAAGAAACCCCGTATCCACCAACTGAAACTTCAGCCTGATATCAATTCTCGCCTTACAAAAACAAGAAAGTGGGTATTCTTGAAAAGCATCAAAGCTTCAAACTTGATATCAAAATTGTAAAAGATGCAACAAAACTGGAAAATCCTGGAGGGAGGGAGGGAGGGAGAGAAAGAGAGAGAGAGACAGACAGACAGAGACAGAGAGAGAAGTGTGTATGTAGGTGTGTCATGGAAAAGTGGAAAATTGTGAACTGGGATTTTGTATTAAGAAAGAAAGAGAGCCAACGATGAAAACTTCATGGGAAAAATATTGATAATGAGTTAATAATGATGACGACAAAGGAAAAAGCTACAATATTCATAGTGTAAGAAAAGGGAACAAGGCCTCTAATTCCATTGCTGGAAGTGAATGAATGAAAGCGAAGGTTCCCTCTCTGCCATTTATTTAGTTAATTGGTTAATCATTCTCATATTTTCATTCTTTTTCTTTCTTTTTTCCATAAATCTGCTGTCACTCTTGCTGTACCATAGAACACCTTTTTTTTGTTTTGGTCTAGTGATTAGACTCATGGGTTTGTGTTTTTCTTAATCGGTATCACTTTTCTTGTGAATGTTGCGATTTCCATGTGAGTGAAATCTTTTACCAAGTCATGTAAGTGAACCAATTGAATTTAACAGTTAGATGGAATAAATAATGCTATTATTAGGATGAAAATGAAGTCTTAGAAAGTCGTTGATTGAGGGAGTGAAATCAGGAAACAAATGAAGGCGAAGGACTTGGTAACATACCAAATTCGTACATTATTAAATTCTATTTCCTGCAAAATGGATAGTAATGTCTTCAATGCCTATGATATAGGACGGTTAGATGGTAATAGAAGCCAAGTTCAGGATCATATAACTCTGCATAATCTAAGAGGGAATGTAAGAGTTTAATCCTTATTAGCCAAGTAAAGTGTGTTCGTAGCAGGGATTGCTTAATGAGAGGTTGATGAGTTGAAAGTCAAAGGAGAAAAATTCACATGAGTTATAGTATTATATTATTATGGAATAAAAATGATTGCATTTTGAGATCACGTAGCAACCAGCTCAGAGATCTGTGGTTTTGCAGTTGTACGCCCACGACGCCTCCATTTGGCGCTAGATATCATGCCACTTTGGAATTTTGGTTTTATTTATTTATCTTCTCCTCATCTTAGTTCTCTTTCCTTTGTCGTATGTTAAGTTTAGAATAATAATACAAAACAAGAGAAAACGTAAGAGAAAAAATCAAAGTAAGATGGTACTATGAAAAACTGTAGGAAAGAAAGTCAAAGAAAATATTGAATATGTATAAAAGGTTATATAAATATTCTTAATTAAAAAAAAATAACGAAGTTTGTCTCTCAATTTTAATGTAAAATTAAAATTTGTTATCATCTTAATTTTTAATATAATTTTATTCTCAGACTTTAAAAATAAATTAATATAATATTTTTAACTTAATTATAATAAATTGTTTTAACGTGTTAAAGAGTGAGTATTAAAATGGAAATGTGTCACGGAATATAAAAAACTCAAATATTAATATAGAATGTCAAAATATTTTAATGTAATTAAATTAAAATGATTATATTAATTAATTTTAAAAATTTGAAAACAAAATATATTATTGAACATAAGCAAATTTTAATTTTACATTAAAAAAATTAGCAACTAAAAAATACTTAACTAAAAAAAAATACGTTAGCTTAAATTAGGGTATTTTTTTATTTGTATAAACTTGCGGAAAAAAAATTGAATCTTCCAATATACTTTTCTTAGTCCAATAAATTTAAATTTAAGTGAATTCCAATTATATGAAACTTAGTGTATACATGTTTAATTATTTGAACTTCACCCTCATCACATCACATATATCTTAAAGCGGAGAACTCTTGATTGTGCATTTTATATATGTGCATAAATATTAGGAGTTGAAGATCATTTTAAACATAGGTTAATTATGTAATTGTTCTCCATTATAAATTGGTGTTCGTTAGATTTATCCAATGGCCATTCTTGTGTTATTGCCATTGGTTTTGTTAACAACTAATATTATTCTGTGCGAGTATAACATAATTAATTTTTGTACTATTTTGATGACATGTCAATCACTTTTTTTCTTTTGATTGTTAAGGAAGGTATCTTATTTCCTTTACATTGAATTTGCAATAGGAGAAATAATATCAAGGGGAGTTTAGTTTGTGGATAAATCAATTTTTAGACTGCAGATTTCAATTCTTCATTTGTTTTATCACAGCTTAAATATTTTTATCTTAATCTAAAGTAATTACAATACATATTTTGAATACGACTTTTTTTCCTATTAGGTCATGTTCTTTAGTTGAATTCAAAATATATAATAGAAGTATTTTTTTTTTTTTGTAATCATGAACGGGTAGAAACTTGATTATGATTATATGAGGGTTTCATTTACAGTAAAAACTTGTTTGCATCGTGTATTGTCATTTTGTCACCCTAATTCACAATAAAAATAATTTTTATAGATTTGATACACCTAACTATCTAACATCACTTAAAAATTAAAATAAAAAACAGTTTAAACATTTTCTTCAATCATCCAAAACGTTGAATAGTTTCTCTCCTAATTTATTGGCCCTTTTGGATCACCAACAGATCATAGTTGGGCTTGTCCAAATTTAAGTGTAGGAGAGTTACTCCCTCCACGTGTAACATTGATGTCATGGGATATCCATTATTTAGAAAAATAAAATTTTGATACCATCACGATATAGTAAAATTTTAAACTTTAATAAATTATCGTGAAAATAAATAAAAATATGTAAAAATAATAATTAATCCAATTACAACTTGAATAACATATTAATCTCTTTATAATTTGTTTAAATAAAAAGAAACAAAAACCTTTTGAAAATCCCGAAAATAATTTTCCACTCATTTCTCTTCTTTGCCGCTTCAACATCATCAGCAATAACATCTGTAATATCATCTGTTCCCGTATAAATACGATCATCGAAGGTGGAAACCATCACCACAAATGCAAGGGTGAGCTAACTTAATCAACATCTAACTCAGAGATAATATATAATATAATAATACAATTATCAATTAAAACATAAGCTCATAACACTCCTACTTAAATCAAACTCACAACATTTCAATCATCACTGATTTCCTAGGAACATTTCCAAAATGCAAACCAAGTGTGTAACACCACCATACATTCGAGAAAAATCATAACATCATGGAAAATATTACCGTTTTCTATAAAACACCATGACACCATATAAAACACTGACTTTATAAACAACATTAAAACATTATATAAAAAATACCATGACTTTTTGTAAAAACATGACAACACCATATAAAATACTACGACTTCATATACAACACCAAAGCTTCATATAAAAATATTACAACTTTCTATAAAATGTCACGACAATATATAAAATACTACGGATATCACACTAACCACTATATTTCCTCTGAACTCTGGCCCCTTAACCTGTTTACCAAAACATGACTTACTTACCAAAGTAGGACTTTCACGATCCTGTTTACCAAAACAGGACCTACTTACCGAAATAAGACTTATACAATCCTATTTACCAAAATAAGACCTATTTACCAAAGTAAAACTTGCACGATCATGTTTACCAAAACAGGACCCTAAAGCAACACTTTAACTTCATGTTAACAATATGATCATTAAACCCTTCTCCTAACCAACGTAAAGAACACGCAAATACACAGTTGTAAGTCCTCCACAATTATATGTGCATTACAATTTAAATCACTACCATACATATTTCAATCAATACTTTATAAAACATTGCCTAGACATTACGTCACAATTTTCCTGCCTTGCCATTTATCAAGCATAAACATAGATAAAAACCACGTTATACATAAAATACTAATAAACCTGTAACACCCTATTTTCCCTCTGAACAATTACTAACCCATTACCAAGGTTATAAATAGCAGAACCTTTGAACCCCAAACATGGAATTGAGTCACTCTCACGTAGGGTCACAGATCATTTACTATGAATTCCCATACATTCACCTCTTTCCAATAAACAAAGTCAAATACACTTTAATATCATAAAACATATTCTCTTGCCAAAACCACACCTTTTGGAATTTATCTCAAATCTTAATGAACCCCTTCATATTTTATACATACATACATACATACATACATATATATATATATATATATATATATATATATATATATATATATATATAACACCTAATATATATTGTATATTATTTATAAATACATAATATACACGTAACTTTTATATGCATTTTCAAAGCTACCCACCTCAATACCATAATGCTAAATAACAATATATATGGCATACAATTTTGAAGAATTTAAGCGCTGCACCTAATCTAATATTAACTATAAAATTCTCCATAAATTAACCATATTTTCATAAAACAATAATTATGCTAAAATCATTGTCAAACCACAAAAGACACTGCAATAACATATATTGCAAGATTTATTCTCCTAAAGCTTCATGCGTTAGAGAGAAAAAAATATTTTTAATCCTTGAACCCACCATTAGCTTTCCTACCATATGCGCTTATTTTTCTTTGAACAATATTGGTTATAATACATAGTAAAGAACCTAAAGAAACATAGCAACAATAACACAAACCACACGAACAGCACCATACCGTTCATAACACCCATTCAAAAAGCTAATTAACAAAATATTAAACAATTGCATGAAAAGTTTTAAACTATAATGGCTGCACCACACACACACACACATATATATATATATATATATATATATATATATATATATATATATATATATATATATATATATATGAACGAAATATACAAATGAAGAAAAGTTGATTTTTAAACTTGACGATTACATGATTTAGCACCATTGCGTCGCAAAAATATAAGAGATTCAAAACTATATCAAAACACTCAATAATGGTAGCTCCCCTTACATTTAATCCAGCAAAGATTTCTAGATATTCTAGGCTCTTCTAAAAGCTTGGTGTTTCGGGGTACATTTTCCTGTGTGTTTCTTCCTGTGTGTCTCTGTTGCTCCTGGCCGTCTGGGATGCTTGCATTTCTTCAGTTGTTGTTTTTCATACTCGCCAAAGGAGGGGGAGGTACCTGCAAAGATACTCCGACGATCAAGTCAGATAGGAGTTATGGAGCTGAAGCTCTAAAGAGAGTAATTGGATATTGCTCTGAAATATTATTCAGGATCTCTAGAACATAAAGAGAACGTACCTGGATTTTGGTCCTGACACTGTATTTATAAGCAAAATAAGAAATAACCACCTTACCTAAAAATGTGGTTAGTGGCTTTGACCAATATTTTAACTGTCTAAAATATGTAAGATATTTATGTTATTACATAAATATCCTTACTACATAACATGCCCCCCAAGTCCGAGTTAACCGTTCCGTTTTATGAACGTGGTAACTATAGGACTTATGAGTTTGAGGGAGGCTGTCTTCGCTGTAATTAGAGAGCGTGTGCAAGTAAGGAACTTGATGGACAAAAAAGAGGCGAAGACGAACGGCAAAAACCAAAAGGTTGAACAAATCTGAGGCCGAACGGCCAACATCTTGAGCGCTCGTAAACATGGATTGTCGAGCGTTGAGGTCGAACGCTGACTGAGTGGACGCTCGTTGACATTTGATTGTCGAGCATTGAGGTCGAACGCTGACTGAGTGGACGCTCGTTGACATTTGATTGTCGAGCGTTGAGGTCGAACGCTGACTGACTGAGTGGACGCTCGTTTGACAATTGAATGTCGAGCGTTGACGCCGAACGACTGACTGAATGGATGCTCGTTTGACAATTGAATGTCGAGCGTTGAGGTCGAACGCTGACTGAGTGGGCGCTCGTTGACATTTGATTGTCGAGCGTTGAGGTCGAACGACTGACTGAATGGATGCTCGTTTGACAATTGAATGTCGAGCGTTGAGGTCGAACGCTGACTGAGTGGGCGCTCGTTGACATTTGATTGTCGAGCGTTGAGGTCGAACGCTGACTGACTGAGTGGACGCTCGTTTGACAATTGAATGTCGAGCGTTGACGCCGAACGACTGACTGAATGGACGCTCGTTTGACAATTGAATGTCGAGCGTTGAGGCTGAACGACTGACTGAATGGACGCTCGTTTGACAATTGAATGTCGAGCGTTGAAGCCGAACGACTGACTGAATGGACGCTCGTTTGACAATTGAATGTCGAGCGTTGAAGCCGAACGACTGACTGAATGGACGCTCGTTTGACATTTGAATGTCGAGCGTTGAAGCCGAACGACTGACTGAATGGACGCTCGTTTGACATTTGAATGTCGAGCGTTGAAGCCGAACGACTGACTGAATGGACGCTCGTTTGACAATTGACTGTCGAGCGTTGAAGCCAAACGACTGACTGAATGGACGCTCGTTTGACAATTGAATGTCGAGCGTTGAAGCCGAACGACTGACTGAATGGACGCTCGTACACTTGAGTTGTCGAGCGGTTGAAACCAAAGGGCGAACACCTTTGAGGCCGAACGGCCGACTGCTTGAACGCTCGTACATGGATTGTCGAGCGGTTGATGTTCTGGGTGTTCTTGGGCGAACAACTACCAGGGGGAGTGTATCCCGTAGAACGCTCGTGGACATGGATTGTCGAGCGGTTGAAACCAAAGGGAGAACACCTTTGAGGCCGAACGGCCGACTGCTTGAACGCTCGTACATGGATTGTCGAGCGGCTGATGTTCTGGGTGTTCTTGGGCGAACATCTACCAGCGGGAGTGTGTCCCTTTGTTTGATGCACCTGGGTGTTCTAGGGCGAACATCTACCAGCGGGAGTGTATCCCTCTATGCACCTGAGTGTTCTTGGGCGAACATCTACCAAGTTTGGAAGTGCTTCAGGATGAACGGCTCTCAGGCGTCCGCTTTGACATACAAGATATGTTTATCTGCACTGTAAGAAATAATATTAAGCATATAGGTGAGACCGTTTGGTCAAGTTGCAAACCTGGTGGTCGAACATCCATTAGGTGGAATGCTGGACGCTTGAGGCCGAGCGTCAAAGAGATGAAGTGATCAAATTCTTTCTGCGGAAATGGCCGAACGTTAATGAAGTTATTGGCCGAACGGTTGCAGCCCAGATGCCGAACGCTAATGAGGCCAAATGCGGGAGCGCTCGTAGTGAAGAATGGTGGAATGGTAGTGACCCAAGGGATGTTGAACGCTCATGCACCTGGGTTGTCGAGCGTGGATAATAAGCAAAGTTATGAACAATCTAGGCCGAACGTTGATGATAAGCGAAGTGACGAACGGCATAATTGGTTGAACGCTCGTCCATAGTCTTTGTCGAGCGTTCAAGTCTGGAGGACGAGGACGAACGGCTGGTTGCTTGAACGCTCGTCCACAACCATTGTCGAGCGTTCGAATCCTTAGGGCGAGGCCGAACGCAGGGCTGCTTGGACGCTCGTACACACTGATTGTCGAGCGTTTGAATACGGAGGACGAACGTCAGTGACGTACGCGTGGCTGAGTGCAAGACGTTTCAGGATGAACGTAATTAGGGACGTTCCAGGACGAACGTAATTGGCGTACGTTCCAGGACGAACGTATTTGGCGTACGTTCCAGGACGAACGTATTTGGCGTACGTTCCAGGACGAACGTAATTAGGGACGCTCGAGGACGAACGTAATTGGCGTACGCGTGGCTGAGCTTGGGGACGTTCCAGGACGAACCGCTGATTGCTTGAACGAACAAGAGCATGGCCGAATGAAGTGACGAACGGCCTAGGCCGAACGCATGGAACCGAACGTCAATGATTGAAGCCAAGGATGGCCGAACGTTGGTGACGGAACGAACGAACGTTGAGGACCGAGTGGACGAACGTCGGGGATGTTTTGAACGTTCGTCCCATTGCTTGCCGAGCGACCTAAGCCAAGTGGAAATGGACGAACGCTCGTTGAAATGGTTGGGCGAGCGCTCGTTGAAATGTTTGGACGAGCGCTCGTTGAAGTCGATGGACGAGCGCTCGTTGAAAGGGATGGACGAGCGCTCGTTGAAGTGGATTGGACGAGCGCTCGTTGAAGTGGATGGACGAGCGCTCGTTGAAGTCGATGGACGAACGCTCGTTGAAATGGTTGGACGAGAGCGCTCGTTGAAGTCGATGGATGAGCGCTCGTTGAAAATGATGGACGAGCGCTCGTTGAAGTGGTCTGACGAGCGCTCGTTGAAATGGTTGGACGAGCACTCGTTGAAATGGTTGGACGAGCGCTCGTTGAAGTCGATGGACGAGCGTTCGTTAAAAGTGATGGACGAGCGCTCGTTGAAGTGGATGGACGAGCGCTCGTTGGAAGGGATGGACGAACGACTTTTGTTTGAACGCTCGTCCACATTAAGTGTCGAGCATTCGAATCCGAATGACGAGAACGAACGGTCCGAGGCGAACGGCTGATGGCATGAACGCTCGTCCAATGGCGTTGTCGAGCGTTCAAATTCGAGTTGGAGGACGAACGGTTTTTGTTTGAACGCTCGTCCACATTAAGTGTCGAGCATTCGAATCCGAATGACGAGGACGAACGGCTGATGGCTTGAACGCTCGTCCAATGGCGTTGTCGAGCGTTCAAATCCGAGTGCGAGGACGAACGGTTTTTGTTTGAACGCTCGTCCACGTTGAGTGTCGAGCGTGCGAATCCAAAGACGAGGACGAACGTCTGATAGCTTGAACGCTCGTCCACGTTGATTGTCGAGCGTTCGCACACCATGGTTGAGGACGTCAATTAAAATTTGGGGAGAATTTGGGGAATAGAAATTGGGTTGGATGACGTGGAGGCATAACCAAACGAGGCGTGGATGGCGCGAGTGTCGAGGAAGAGGTGGAGAGTGGGTTTGACAAGGTGGCGTACTTGGAGGCGCCGAAAGGGCTTGTCCCTGAGTTTGGGAATTTAGGGTTCCACTTTTTTCAGTCTGGATTCTGATAATTCATACATCAATTAAACACGGAAGGACACCCCAATTATTTTCTTGGTAGAACCTTGGTGGTGGCTGATGGAAGGCAAAACAGCGTGCCCCAAATTGGAGAGGAGACCCGTTTCAAAGAAAACGAAGAAGAGAGCAGTACAACCGGTTTTAGGAAGCGCCGTCGACCCTAGGCAACACTGGCAGCAGGCTCGGTAGTGGCAGTCAACGCAGTGACGGTGGGGAGAGTTTGACGGAGAGCGGCGACCCTGGGCGGCACGGTGGCTGAGTTCGCCCAAGAAGCGATTCATGGAGGAGAAGGTTATCCCTCTTGTGCGTAAGGAGAAGAGAAAAAGGGGAGCCTGATTCCGTGGCCGGCGACGAGCTCAACGAATGGTGGTGGTCCTGGCTTGGTGGCGATTTGGGAATTTAGGGTTCCCGTTGTTCTGAGATTTCTGGGGCAATTGGGAAGTTGGGGAAATTTGGGAAATTAGGGATTTCTGGTGTGCCTCTGTATCCTTAAATTCTAAGGAGATTGATGGAAGGGTGTTCCAGTAGACGTGGGTGTTGTTTGGTGAGGAAGAAGATGACGGCATGGAGATGGTGATGACGGCATAGGTGCATGATTGCTGATGGAAGATGAATTTGGTGGCTTCTGTTACGAGACCCGCATGAGGGGTTCGCAGACTTGGGATTTCAAAGTAGTTATGGAAAAATAGCTGATGATTAAAGGGTGAGGGAGCAAGGATGGTCTTTCCGTGGTGAAGGCGGAAATGAATGAGTTCTGATTTGCGCCGTTCCCTCTTTGCCGGTATGAATGAAGGTTTCTGGGGAAAATGATGAACGAGCTTGTGAAACTCGTGATCTGGGTTTGGTTTGATTGCGTGCTTTGGGATTTGAGGAGTGGCGTCAATGGAGGGGCTGGTGCGGGTTGTTCGTGTTGAGATGCATCATGGAGGAGCCAATGGCTCAAGGAGGAGAATCCTGGAGTGATGCGGCAGCTTCATCTTGATGGAGTAACTTATCCGAAAAAATGATTTCTCGAGGCCGAGTGCTCCTCTTGCGGTTTTTGTGAGATGACACTCGGCCCCACGGTGGGCGCCAAAATGTTTCGGGGTACATTTTCCTGTGTGTTTCTTCCTGTGTGTCTCTGTTGCTCCTGGCCGTCTGGGATGCTTGCATTTCTTCAGTTGTTGTTTTTCATACTCGCCAAAGGAGGGGGAGGTACCTGCAAAGATACTCCGACGATCAAGTCAGATAGGAGTTATGGAGCTGAAGCTCTGAAGAGAGTAATTGGATATTGCTCTGAAATATTATTCAGGATCTCTAGAACATAAAGAGTATGTCCCTGGATTTTGGTCCTGACACTGTATTTATAGGCAAAATAAGAAATAACCACCTTACCTAAAAATGTGGTTAGTGGCTTTGACCAATATTTTAATTGTCTAAAATATGTAAGATATTTATGTTATTACATAAATATCCTTACTACATAACACTTGGTTTTAGCCTTCTTCCTTGACAGAAAATAATTTGTCTTCTCCAATTTATTTGACGGCTACAATGTTTTCTATCTCTTCCACCACCTTAGTACTCCTTGCACCTCATCATTTTTTTTTACATTTACTATTTACCTTTTTAACTCCTCCACTCTCCCTTCTCTCTCTCTCTCTCTCTCTCTCTCTCTCTCTCTCTCTCTCTCTCTCTCTCTCTCTCTCTTCCCCCCTTCTCTTTCCCCCACTCTCCCTTTCTCTCATTCTCGTTGAAGGGTTGAAATGTGTGTCAGGGATGAAAGCATAGGACCCAAGGGTTATTAAAATTTTATATAAGAATGCATTAATTGAATTGTTAGAGGATTTAAACATTAACGAGGTCAGTTGTGTTGTACGTATAGTGTGTTTGTAGTAAACAATATGGGTATTGAATTTGTGAATTAGTAGGTGTGTGTTCCTTGTACGGGGTCATGGATGTTAGATAAAGAGAAGGCCTCGATTTATGTCTGTTTGTCAAGGGAGAAAATGTATGGTTGTATGTGGTTAAGGAGAAGATCATGGGTTTTTAACATTTGTTGACGAATGTGGGGTGGGGTGTGGGGGTGTATTGGAATGTTGGTGAAAATTAATTGCAGTAATTAAATATTACTGAAGGGCAAAAGAGGAATGAGGAAGGTGGAGGAAGTAGTCTGTGGTGGTGTAAGGAACAACTATCTAAGTCTCGTTGTTCAAATTATCATCGGGCTGTTTCTTTCTGCACTCCCGTCATTTGTTTTTCCTGCACCCAATCAAATATGTGAATTTTTCTGATTTTGAAGTCGCATCCACAATTCTCCATGTACTTCAAATAATTTTAGCAAACTTACCAACCATGTGTGCTTTAACCATGGTTGAAAGATGTCACAAGTTCCTTCATTCTTCTAAGTGCATGTGAAAGATGTTCCACTTCTTTTCAATCTCTAAGTCCACACTCCACAAAAATATAACAAAACTAACACCTTTATCATAAAGATTCTTGATCTTTTAGGGTAATTCAAAGTTGTCGAATCACCTTCAGTCCATACCACCCTGCAGTGATAATTTTCTACAAATATTTCTACACAAAAGTGGTAACTACACATGGCAAATCATTTGCTCAAGCATCCAAAAATGTCATTTAGAAAATAAACATATATTGGCCTAGAATCATATAGGACTGAATAGATATTGATATAAACACACCTAACCATCTCACTCTCATGAAGGTAATTTCTAAAAATCATCTTGAAACAACATTACTCGTTATGAAATGAGATAAGTGAGAATATCTCGATACACTAAGACTATCTTGGAATCCAATCAATGTCATTAGCCTCCCTATTAGGTAATACACTCAAAAAGGTTAACTCTATATAGTATATATCAAATATCTCTTAATTTTTTGAATCTAAATATCAACTTTTAAAACATGTATTCATCTTTTTTCATAATAGACTCTCCAAAAAGAAAATTTTGATAAGATATTCAATGCACTCATTGTAATGATTTCACCTTTGTTTTCTCTAAAGGAAACAATTCAAATAATATATGCAAATATTTGCAAGTAAGCGAAATCAAATACGCATAAGATTATTTGATTAAATATAACATGTTTTCATATTTAGATATAAAAAAAACAATTGATTATTTAAAGCTCTTCAATTCACAAATATGTTTTTCAATTATGAAATATTTCAAGTATATTTGATTATCTAAAAATATTATGATTGTTACAACTTGATTAAAATTAATCAAAACTAAACATAAATTGAATTTGAAGTATTACACATTGTCTAATAACACGTCATTAAGGTTCTATAGATAGTTTAGTTTGAGACAAAAACGATTTTTTTCTAAAGAGTCCTTTAACTGCATGAATACACATGTTAAAGAAAATATATGTAATATTAATTCACATTACTTTGAGTGTTTATTATCATCAAAATCATTAAGTGGTGTTTATGGATTAGATCATTCGATAGGGATGTATTAAATTGTCTGATCTCAACAATATTATATTATCTATTCTTAACAATGTTGGATTGTCTTATCTTAACAAGACTAACAAAGAGTGTTAAGGAAAGTCCACTCCAGTTTCAAGATGTTACATGATCAAACAAGCTATGTTTCCAGTATTAGGTTTCTTGGCTTATTCTTGTTTGTTTTTTGGCTAGGTAAGGTCTCAAAAAGGCTTAAAGAGGATAAGGAAAGGTTCAAGCATAGCTTAGGAAGGTTCTTAGAAGTATTTGGAAAAGTTTTGATAGTTTATAGGTGAAATTCTTGGAGAGTTGGTGGCTTGCAAAAACTAGTTTGAATGGAAGAATATGTTCTTGGTTATCTTTCTTGGCCTTTTTCAATAACCAATTGAAGAGTTTTGTTGTGGTTTGATAAAGGACAACAATTGTCTACTAGATAGGTGTTAGATTTTGCTTGTTACTTTTACATGAGTCCTCAAAAGAATTTATTTACTACATTTTATAAGTTGGAAGAGATGGACAATGATGTTTCTTCTAAGCCAATTGTTATATGTTCTATATGAATAAGAATATAGTATGGAATCATTCATTCATTGAACCACATTAGGTATATTATAGAGATGAAAAAGAACCTTGCCCAAGCAATCAATTTGATGACCAGGTATATGAGAAAACCTATAAAGGATCATTGATAAGTTGTGAAGCAAATCCTAAGTTGTCTAAAATAAATTGAAGACACTGAAATTAAGTTCAATGGTGATTCACAATATACTCTTGAAGGGTTCCACGAGTATGAATTTATTCTATATTTAGATATTATTATTGACTACAAGTTCACTCTTGGTTGGTCAATGGTTAGTTAGAAAGTTGCTATCTAGCCAATAGTGACCTTATAGACCACATATGCAGAGTGTATGATTTTATCAAAAGTAGATAAGATGGTTAAGGGTCAAGTGAGTGATTTGGGGTAAGCTTAGGAAAATGTGATAATCTATTGTGATAGTTTGAGTTAACTATAATTTCTCATCATGATAAGACAAAGAATATTGATGTCAAATATAACTTCATTTGCATATTGAAGATGATTGAAATGGAGAAAATTGACACCATAGAGAACTCTGTAAATGTCTTCATGAAACTCATTTCATAGAACAAGTTCTTGCGTTGTTCTTGTTGAATGTGAAATGTAGTTAGTAATTTCAAAAGAAATTAGTTGCATTATAAGGTGAAGTTTGTAGTTCTTATTGTGAACTTGGAAGTTAGATGATACATAACAAGTTATGCATTCATAATTGGTGGGTCATTAGTTAATTGAAAAGCTATTCTCAACCAATAATAACCTTTTTTTTACTATTGATGTTAAGAATGTAGCATTAACATTTGTTAATTACCATTCCAAAATCTTCACAACAATCAACTTCCTTTCAAGATATTTGGAACCTTTGTTAATTGATGTTTAGAACAATAAAAAAGTAAATACATGTCCAGATATGATTGTGCTTGTTATCCAATAGAGATAAAGATGAAACAAAAATTATATATCTATCAAGTACGACGATGAAGATGAAAATAAATTTTGATTGGTCAAACATAAGTTTTATTGAGATGTACATTGTCTTAAAAGCTTAAAAAAGTCATATCAAAGTGTTATTTATCTCATTTTCAACCATTTCAAATGTTAAAAGAAAGTAATTACAATTTTCATCTTAGTGCCATTGTATTCCTAAAATTTGCATGATGTTTTCTTGTTAGAAAAAGTGGCATATACTTAAATAGTCAGCTAATTGTATTTGAAGTCTCTGAATATAAGTACAATGGCTTAAAAATAAAATAAAAAATTATTGTCTAGAATATAACATGATAAATAGTGCACCCTGAGTATTATCTATGTATTGAAAATTTGTACTGAGAACACTTTCTTAAGCAACATGCAACAATACTAATAAAACCGTCATAAAATCACTTCTGCTCTCCAAATTTCGTAACATGTGCTTTTTCATCTAGCTATCATTTTTTCGTCACAAAGTAGCATAGTGGTTTCTCATTTATGCAATCAAACTTTTATAAAAAAAATCCAGAGATTTGTTTTAAAACTTCATAAATGATTGTAACAATTTTAGTTGAATTAAATTTTATGACAAAAAAATACAAAAGTTAAGAAGTGTGAGAAGTCTCAATTTTTTTTATCTCCAATAATTCAAAATTTTACTTAAAAGAAATCTCAATCTCTAATAACTATCATTCTCATTATATATATATATATATATATATATATATATATATATATATATATATATATATATAAAATTATCAATTTAAAATTATTTTAATATAATTATTGTTATCTCTTTTAATTCATGTTATTTTATATATATTACTTTGAATATTATTATCACATTGACTGAAAAAGTATGGTTCTTGTATTGTATTTGTTTTCGTCCTAACTAAAGACAGGCACAAAGTTCATTGGGAATAAATCTCAAACTTTCACTTAATTAAATTTTTTAAAATATTACTTATTAAATAATTACAAATTAATACTATTTATTAAATTAAAATTATTTAAAAACTAAAAGTATCTATTTAAATTGTAAATTTTAATTATAATAATATAAGTAAAATATGTAATAGTTAATCATTATTAAAATTATTATAGCTTGACTAAATTTAATAAATTATTAAACGTATTGATTATATGATTAAATAAAACTAATTTAATCATTAAATTTTATCAACTATAAAATGTTTTAGTAGTTAAATATTTGGTAAAATTAGTATTATTTATCAATTAATATTTATTATTAATTTATTATAATTTGATAACTTAATATTTACAGATTTAAACTAAATAAATTTATTTAACTATTTCTTACTAATTATGAATTAAATAAATAAAAAATAATTTAAAAAAATACAATAAAAGGACAGTATGAATTCGGATGATGCAAACAAATTACAATGGAGGTGTAGAATGAGAATTTTAATTTTGTTATTGTTAGATAAGAAAAAAATGGGAAGATAATAGGAATGCTTTTGGGACGGTGAGACATGTTGTTTAGTAGAGCCTTCCTTGCATGGAGTTTATTTATATATATTCTCCTTAACTTTGGTAATTTGCTATCAGTCAAGTGATTGGTAGTTCATATAAAATAAAAAGAAATAATTTAAAGAAATAAAAAGTAATAATTTAAAGAAAATAAAGTTCCTAAAATTTAAAGTGTGAGAAAATTGAAGCCCATAAGCAAAGTGGTTTTTGTGGTGCCACGTATCTTTCAATAATACCCGGGCCCAACTGTCGGGTCTTACACTCTAATTTACTCCTGACACGTGTTATTATCCAACTTGTCCAAAGATCTGGGTAACCTTCGATAATAATAATAATTTTTTTTTGAACTGTTTCAAATATATTTAATAATAAAAAACTTTGATTTTGTTTTTGAATATAAATAAAAGTGACTCAGTTGGTGTTGTCTGTTCTGAGAAGGAAACGATGAAACACTGAAGCGAGTGGAAAGTGCAATCAACTGCTCCTTTCAAAAGCAAGAGAGAACTCTTTCTGAAAATATCAGTTATTTCCAACTTTTCTTCATTCTTCATTCTAATTTTGCAAACTCAATCAGTGATTCTGATCATCACATCCTTCAAAATAAGAAATGTTTGTGAAGAAACTAGTGGAGAAAGCTTCCATCAAGAAGGTAACTCCTTTTCCCTTCTCTCTTTTCTTTCTTTCCTTTCATATTCTTCTTTTTTTCTCTTCCACCATTACTTCCTTCCTATCATCATCATCATCATCATCATCATCATCGAAATTCTTCAGATATTGCTTCAAACTGAAACACCCTTCATTTCTTTCTGCCAATATAAGCTATGTGTTCTTCACACAAAGTTTTGAACCATCACTCATCATCATCATCATCACTTTTCTTTCATATCTAGATTTCCTTTTCTTTCTTTTGCTTTTGAACTTAGATATTCGGTTTATATTATATTTCGAATTTTAAAAAACGAAGACTTCGATTATACCAATATAATTTAAAACAAAATTTCGTGGATACTATGGTTGTCATAAGTAATATATTTCATACACTTTTCCACCCTGGATATTGCTGCTAAATTTCGTTTTTATCCTTACTCTATGGCGTTTTTTAATTCGTTGCTCAGAGATTAAGAAAAATGCGGGATATATGATGAGCATATGGTATTCGAAAACTGGGTTTCTTAAATATTTTACATAATTTTTTTTTATTGCGTGATAAGTTCTTTCTTGTCCAAATTTATTTTACGTTTCACCGTATTCGATTTCTGGTTTTAAGAAAGTCTTGCAGAATATCAAGAAAAGAAAAACGTTTTGGGTCGGTTGAGTTGTGAGTTTCAAAACTTGTTCATACTTGAAAATTGATTTTAAATTAAACGATATTTATGGAAACAGACACAAACGTTTATTAGTGTGTAAATGTAAATGTTTTCTGCGCATTACGTTTCAAAACAATAAGTTCGTTTTACTGTCCAGATCGTATTAATGTGATAACTTAACTTCCAAATTAAGTTTTAATTCGAAGTAATTAGGATCCTCCACAGTAATAATAACTACAAAAAACAGAGAGCGAAACGAGTATTTTAATGGTGACACAAAAGATAGGGAACAGAAAATAAAAGAAAAAGATTAAACGTTTGTAGTTTGAAAGAATGGATAGGATTGTGGTCGGTGGAAATTGATGAGTGGGCCCATGTTTGAATGCGTTAATGTTGGTCAAGATCTGTTAACCCACTGCCACTAGAATCCAAGGCCCCATGAAAGGATAACTCAAAATATTAAAAATCGAAAAAAAAAATTCAAACAATAATTGTTTTAAAACTATTAAAAAGTCATTTTAGTATGTGAACTTAATTAGTTACTGTCATTTTAGTAAGTTGTTTTATTTATTTATTTATGCTGTGTTATTAGTTGTAGAACTAGAAAATTTCCAAGAACTAGAATTTTCTGAGTTTAGGTATAAAAGTCATTGCGTTTTTAAAGGTTTCTTCTGAAAATAGAAATAATCAGGCCTAAGATACTGTTAGTTGTGAATATGATGAAATAGCAGTAGATGTTCTTTGTTCTGAGTTTGACTCTGAATGTAAAATTTCAATATTACATAAAAAGATAAATAAACATGCATGGTACTTACTTTTAGAAGCTGACACGAAGTCACGAACAAATACAATAATTCAAACTCTGAGCTGTTTTTATCATATTGTAGTAAAATAATATGCAGATAACAGTCTTGTTTGTATGAAAACCAGCCACAACCTTAGAAGGCAGAACTAAGACATAGGCATTGAACTTTGTGAATTTCTATGCAGACTGGTGGAAATTCATCGGATGGGTTAAAGGCTAGTGATGTAGATCCACGGTTGGTATTTCATCATGGGGTGCCATCTGGGGGTGCCATGTTCGCCTATGACACCATTCAGAGGATACTAGCTCTTTCTACAAAGTATGTTCCCCTCGACTACATGCATAATCATTCAAACTAAGGTGCCATGATAGGGCATATAATGAATATATACTATCATAATTGCTACTTTCTAATCAATTTTGTGTTGCACTCCTTCCTCTGTAACCATCTAAAAAAGTGTAAAATTCCCAGGAAGGGGACATACTATGTAAACTTACAAGGTTGTTAAAAACTGGGTGACTTTTCATGCTTGAAACTGATTTTGTTGAGTTTTTCAAAAAGGGATGGACAGATTAAACTCTATGGAAAAGATAATGCTCAAGCCATGCTTGAATCTGGTGAAGCCCAGCCTAGCAAGTTTCTACAGGTTATGTGCCTTATCCATGCAAATGGGACAACTCCCTCATATTGTTGTGAAAAATGTTCCTTTCTTTAGGAATGCATTATATTGTTGTGTACTAACAATGCTATTATATTTAATGCATGCAGTTCATCCAGAACCAAGGTGTCCTTATAAATGTTACTTCAAATAACCATCTTGAGGTGAGTAGACATACGGGAACTTGCTCACATATGTTGTATTTTTCATGTTACCTATGAATTTAAGCTTGTTCTACTAATATAATTCAGTGTAATGTGTCAATATACTTTTATTATCATGTTTGATATCTCAGTATGTTCGGCAAATTGATTCTCCTGAAAAATTTACATTTAGGTTTGGGACATAGACAAGAAATCGCTGTCTGATGTGTATATTGCTAAAGAAGAAATCACTTGCTTTGCAGTCATTCAACATACCCTCTATATGTAAGTAGTAAGTGTGATCCAGAACAAGCTATATGTGAACAAAGTTGCGTAAGTTATGAGCTTTCATGTATCTGTGTTGGCAGGTACATCGGACATTCTAATGGTGATATTTCAGTTTTGATGCTTGATCAAGAACCATCATGGCATTTAGTTAAGATGAAATACGTCATACCTCTCTCAGCTTCCTATGGTGAGAAACATGTTGTACCCTTTTTTCTTTTTCCTTCACATGTTACATGTAAATCTTAAACTCAATTTGGATTTGAAGAAAAGAGTACGCGATGATGATTATACGTTTTGTTGGTTCTCAATGTGAGCACTGATCAAGCAAAATTCATCAGCTCTGTTTAGGATTTCTTGAGGAATATTAACTCTTGACATGATCTTAAGGAATTTTAAACAATTTTGAATTTGCATCTCATTACTCAAAAATAGAAACCAAGAAGTGTAGTTATCTTGTGTATGCTAATTGCATTGTATATCTATGCAAGCTTATAGTCATGGCTGTCCTTGAGATTTAAACACCCACCCTCTTCCCTGGTCCCTTATTTCTCTCTTAAAGCACCTGATTGTCAATTTAAATTCCTTAATTATTTTTGTTTAGGTAACTCTGAAGTGTCTGATGATACTGTTGTGACGCACATACTGCCTCAACCAGCAGCTGAAAGTAAGAGGTGATCTTCACAAACACAGCCATCCTTATAATGTTTTTATATAAATATTTTGTTCATGTTTTTAATTGATCATCTATTTGTACACTCAAACTTATGTTCTCTTATGTGTTCCATTGCAGGGTTCTCATAATCTTTAGAAATGGTCAAATGATATTATGGGATGTTCAGGAAAGTAGGTTTATTTTAAGAACTGGTGGAAATATGTTGCAGCTGCATAATGAAACAAAAAAAGTGACTTCGGCATGTTGGGTGTGTCCATTTGGAAGTAAAGTAGCTGTAGGGTACAACAACGGAGAGCTCTTCATTTGGAGCATCCCTTCTGTAAATATTGGAAATGCCTCAGCATCTGAATCTAGTTATCAAAACACTCCATTTCTCAAACTTAACTTAGGATATAAGTCAGACAAAATCGCCATTAGATCAATAAAATGGGTTTATGCTGGAGGAAAGGCTAGTCGAATATATGTTATGGGAGCTGCTGACTATGCAACTTCAAACTTGGTGCAGGTATTTGAATGCTTTGCTCAAAGCATTTATAAGAAAATATCTTGTTCTAGTACAAATTATTTGAACATTTCTGTCTCTCTTTCTTTATAATGAGTTATTGATGGTCCTTTTCTGAAACATAAAAAAACTAGAGTTTACCCTTACAAGCCACAGGAACTTTGATTTTCAGAAAGCATAATGTACCCTTTGTTAAAAGAACTCGAACTAGGTATAATTTTCTAAATTAACACGCACCACTTTTCACTATAAAGTTTTCTCATATAGCTAAATGAGATGTATACGGAATTTGCCTCATTCTTTCCACTCCCTCTAGGTATATTTTAGATCTTGATACCAGTTACGTCATACCAACGTTTGTGATTATATGAGTCAGGTAGTTTTGCTGAATGAGAATACAGAATCTCGGACAATTAAACTTGGACTTCATCTGTCTGAATGCTGTACTGACATGGAGATCATATCATTAACTTCAACTGAGCAAAGCAAGCATAAACAAGATTCTTTCATTTTGCTTGGGAAGTCAGGCCATCTATATTTGTATGACGATAGTTTGATTGAGAAGTATCTGCTACAATGCCAATCTAAGTCCACGCCTTCACTTCCAAGGGAAGTAAGTGTGAAGTTATCACTGATAGAATCAAGCATCACAACAGCAAAATTCATCTCCAACAATTCTAATGTGTTTAATTCTGAAGATGAGGTAATAGGGTTCCGAAACTATAATTTTTTATTTACCATGCTCATTCTGTTTGCAGTCCACCTTTTTGTAAATCCATTGATTTGGACCTTTTTGTCTTTGCCACATAGTACTACACACAGCTGTTCAAAAGCTATCCATTGTTTGTTCCTGTTGAAACAAATCAGAAAGATGGCATTAGCCTAAGTTCGGCCAAATTTACTGGATTTTCCAAAGTTCAAAACTTATACATAACTGGACACAGCAATGGAGCCATAAGCTTATGGGATGCTTCATGCCCCATCTTCACTCCGATTTTGCAATTGAAGCAACAGGTAATACTTTTATCAGTCACATCCACTCTCAAGTTGCATTCAGTGGAAAATAATTAGTTTGTACAACAAAATTTTCCATACAAAAATGTTAGCTTTACTAACAGCCTCCCGTTTGTTACAAACAAATTTCCTGCATAATATGCAAAATGCTCTTTTTGTCTTCTTGTGGGATACATTTCGCTCTTTCAAAAAGAAGCTACTTTCATGAATGCAAACCATCAGCCAACTTATTTGTCTAGATAGTTAGAGTTATTGATTTCATTGGCTATTCATGCCAATGTTTTGTGTTTAAGTATTGGATTGATAAGGAAATTTTTGAATGCTCTTATAAATCCCTGTAACCAAGTAAATGCTGAATAGCCAAGTATGTTACACATCAACATATTATCAACTTTAAGCTCAAGCAAGCTCTAGGCTAAAGGCGATTTATTCTTTTCCATGTATTTAAAATTTTTTTACTTATTTATTTTCTGTGTTATTATTATTTGTTTCCTCCATCTCAATTCAGAGTGAAAATGACTGTTCATTAAGTGGGATACCGTTGACAGCATTATACTTTGATAGCAACACTCCACTTCTTGCTTCTGGTGACCAGAGTGGAATGGTGAGGTTCCTCGATATGATAATTTCCTTCTCTCTCGCATCATTCCCACCTGCCTTTAATATGTCTGTCATAAACATGATTTACAGATTTGCATCTTTAGATTCAAACCTGAACCATACGCCACTAACAGCTTCATGTCTCTTACTGGTACGTGGTATCACAACACCTTTTGCTTGCTTTTGATTTCTCAGAAGGCTTGCATGATTCATATATTAATCAATACTTAGTTCCCTTTTTCATTCTTTTTTTTACAGGGGGTACAAAGAAAGGGACTGATCATATAATCCAAAGTGTGAAACATGTAAAGAGTACTGGTGCCATTATTTCAATGAACATAGACCCCAGTTCAATGCATCTTGCTGTTGGTTCTGATCAAGGATATGTGAGATAATTTTCTACTTTTCTTTTGGGTTTTGGAAATGTGGTCTCAGTTTGCTAGTCCAAGTATTCAAAGAAATTAATTTAAGGTACAAATTCCAAAAGCATATTTTAAAAGAAAAGGCTTTTCCAATTATATGAAAAGAAATAGAAATCCTCAATTTATAGGTCAGTAGATGAACATATTGGTCTTCAGCAACGATATTCCCACAAGCATAATTGCCAGATTAACCACTCCAGCATTAATGCAACTATAAGGGCCACTACACATACCAAGGATCATAGGACTGCATAAACAACCTCATTAAACAAATATACAAATACTGAGGACCATTTAGCAGCACCAAAAAGGAGCATATTGTGTCTCTCCTTTGTGCAAGTTTCTAGTAGATTTCTGTTCCTTGATCATATGTTTGGGTGGTAATTGCTAAATGTTTTGTTGCTTGAACTTTGACAAATGGTCAACAGATATTGCATAGGACTACCTATTTTTGTGTTCCTTGTGTTTTGACATTATAGTTGTTTATAACTTTGCGAAATAACTTTTATGCAGTAACGTTTATTGGTCCAATTTGCTGCAGGTTTCAGTTTTTAACATAGATGGGCCAACTTTGTTATACCAGAAACATATTGCAAGTGAAATTTCTGCTGGTATCATCTCTCTGCAGTTCTTAACCTGCAGTTTACATGGTTTTGAAAAAAACATTTTGGCCGTTGGAACAAAAGATTCATCTGTTATGGCACTAGATAAAGAAAATGGAAACACACTAGGCACAGGAACTATTTGTCCCAAGAAGCCCTCGAAAGCTCTATTTATGAAAGTTTTGGGTAAGAGTGTGTGGTTAGCATAATTATCAATTATCAAAAACTCGTTCTGTTAAGGATCAAATTTCAACACTGTTCTTGATTGATCTGAAAGAAATTACTGAAAATGGTAAAAGAAATGTTGTTGTGATACATAGATGGACAAGGTGAACAGGTCACAGGATCAATTACAAAAGATGGATTAGACTTGAGCGAAAGGAACCATATTGATGATGCAACAACGAAACAGAAGCATATTCTGCTTTGTTCTGAGAAAGCTTTGTATGTCTATTCATTGGTGCATGCGATTCAGGTGATGCATGAATTCTATATATCCATAATCAGGAGTCATGAATAATAAAAATATAAGCTAATGTTTGCCATGATGTATTCCAGGGAGTTAAAAAGGTGCTATGCAAGAAAAAGTTCAATTCCTCTTCATGTTGCTGGGCATCAACATTTGACAACCATTCTGATGTTGGCCTTGTACTTATTTTCACTACTGGAAAAGTAGAATTAAGGTGGTGTGCTTTTTCTCAGTCTGAACTTTATGAGAACATATTTTGATGGTATAGAACTTAAGAAAAGACATCATTTGTTAAAGTAACAACTCCACCGATTTTGAGGATAGTTTTTCACAGACAAAGCTAAGAAAAATATATCATTGTTTGTAATGTATCGTTGATCTCCCATCATTTTCTGGTATAACCCCAGTGTGCTTTTCAAGTCAGACAAGCAAAATTGCATAATTTTATTTGAAATTTTTAGTTACTGCTATTTTTCTTTCGATAATGATTAAAACGGCAATTGGTTTTCTAGTAGTCCAAAAACCAGCATGAGGCCAATTATTTCAATATTCAAGGGCTTTATATTGTATTGGTTGGAATTTGGACTATTTCTGTATTTTTTTTTCCGGGAGATATAAGGAACTTCTGTTATTCCAAGTTTTAACTGCTGTAATGCACTCTCTCTTTTCTCTCTTTCGCTAAAAAGAATTTAATTCATAGACATTTGATATGATAGGTCTTTGCCAGAGTTATCCCTGGTTATGGAGACTTCAATTAGAGGTTTCAGTTACTCTCCTCCAAAATCAAAGTCATTTTCTGAGAGCCAGATATGTTCTTCATCGAAAGGAGATCTTGTTTTGGTATGAGCATTGTTTTTTACCAGTACAATTTTCTTTAGAAGTTTTATATTAAATAAGTATTAGGTCCCTTTACAGGTGAATGGTGACCAGGAAATTTTTGTTGTCACATTAATGGCCCAAAGGAATATTTTCAGGTAATAACTATATACAATATATGGCTCAATGGCATAGTAAATCTTCTTATCTATCCCTTGCTCCTATACATAGTACAGAGAAATACGTGGTTATGGATATTGGAATAATATTCCTCACAGAAGATGAAAAGTGTAATATTAGTACCCTCATTTTTACATTTTGTTGACTTCTAGGCTTTTGGACTCTGTTAGCTGCATCTACAGAAAAGGAATGATGCTTTCACAAGAAGAGCTGGTCCCTAGTCTAGTCATGAATAAGGAAAAGAAAAGGGTAAATAGTATAAATAAACAGTATATTTTAAAATATATAGATATATAGACAGAGATATTCGTAATTTTTGTGATAAAAGGTGTTAGATCTTCATTTTGGTCTTCTCAGGGTATATTCAGCTCTGTCATCAAAGATTTTACTGGCAGTAAAGAAAAACATGCTCCCATCTTGGAAACTGAAGATTCTAAAGAAAGTATCCAGAAACTCTCAGCTATCTTTTCAACGGAAAATTTTCCATGCGATGCTGATAATAATGATAATCTGAATGTTGATGAAGATAACCTTGAATTAAATATAGGTATGGAAGTCCCTTAGATATGATCTACTGAATATTATATAGCCTACAACGACGAAACAGAATTGTCTATTTATATTAATGAATATATGGGCTTTCCATTGACTCCGCTAATCAGAAAATACAAATGGTATATAAATCGACTGATCCCTAAGGAAGATCTCGTTTTTGTATCATATGGATAAATAAACAACCATTTTTTGGTGTCCTTCTGTACAGATGACATTGACCTAGATGATCATGAAGAAAAACGCAAAGATCAAGGTATATTGGGAGGTTTTAACAAGAAGAAATTGCCTGCAAAGTTTCAGGCTCTAAAAGGTTAGTGAACTTGAACTACAGGGATTGGGATGAAATATTTGCTCATATGATCACTCGTTTTGTCATTTGATTTGGGACAACAGTGAAAAAACTGCAATAATTTACCGTAGAGTTTGTCTTCTAGGCTGTTCTAGCCCTTTTTAAGCATAGGACACTGCATTTTCCTGCATAAAAGGAAAAATGATCTGCTTAGTACAAATGTCAGTGCTGAGACTTGAACTTATAACTTTCTGCCAACCACCCAAACCTATTGACCTGCATAAACGAATAACATAACAGTGGCTGAACTTCAAAGTTGGAAGTAGGTGGCATACCTAAAATCATGACAGAAAACTTCATAATAAAATCTTTGCGTAGGGTAAAACTCAAAATAAGATGTGTATTAATGATGAGAAGAGTATATTACGAAAGGATTACATATGGCCTTTACATAGGAACATATTAACTATTCTAGTAACAAGCTTCTAACTAACCGGACAAAGTAGTTATCTTATGTTAGATACTGCTTCTGTTCCAGTCTTTTCTAGATTTCCTTTTTACAACCAATTAACTCGGGCAAGCAAAGACTGCATTTTAGTTTTTTATAGGCTAAAGATTATCGAAGTGCTACCTTATATGCTACTAGTTAAATTAGTTGAAGTTGAATATACAGGAAGGTTAAAAGAGATGAAGGGCAAAATCCAGAAAACATCGGGTAAAGAAGAACAAGATGAGCAAGCTGGTGCAGTCGATCAAATTAAGAAGAAATATGGGTTTTCCTACTCCAATGTAAGCACATTTAATCTTGCATTGCAGAAACCATTATTTATTCATTTGAACATGCTTCAATCTTTCAATCTTACACTACAGGAAACAAGCGCAGCTAAATTGGCACAAAGCAAGTTGCAGGAGAACATGAAAAAGTTACAGGTATCGTTGTTGATAAATAATATCATTTTTGTAACATTTTAAGCATAAACAGCTATTCAGTACACTGGTCAAATTTGGTTGGTATATGTTATTTTTTGTATTTGGCAGGGAATCAACCTCCGAACAACAGAAATGCAAGATGAAGCAAAATCTTTTTCATTATTGGCAAACCATGTACTGCAGACTGCTGAACGGGAAAAGAATTAAGAGCGTCTACTCACCGATTGAACCAGAAATTTCTAAGCGTTATGCATTTGTAATTTGTTTAGCTTATAGTCTTGTATTTATATTGTCTAACGAGGGAAGATCAAATTATTGAAGTTTTAGATTTATATATTGAGTGATGTATGTAATGGACAATACCTGCAATTTTTCCTCTTAAATAATGAAACGATTTGTTATGACTCAAGAATGAACTAAAAGCATTACATGAGAGCTCAAGTTAAAAAATGAACATTAAGCAACAAATTTCTTCACCACAATCACTCACAAAGTAACGTTAAAAGAAACGACTATTAATTTGGAGCTCAGGATGAATCCCACCGGAGGAAGGTTACTGGCATTAACTTATAAGTGTGATCTCTTAAAGTAAAATGAAGTATAAATTCTTCTATATTAACCAAAAATAAAAAAGTAGCATCAACACAGAAAGGTCACGCAACAAAGACAACAAAAAGACAAAATAAAAGGCAGAATGGAATTTCTTCGAAAATTAACTGGAAACGTATCATATCATAGCATTGACTTTAAGTACATAATCTTGATACTGGACCCTAATATCAATTTTGCACTAACCTAAAACTAAAGAGAACAAATAAAAATTCCGAAACTAATTATCAAAGTGATATGGGCTGGGAACCGTCCTATCAAATACTAAACCCAACATCTATTCAAAATATTTTTCCCCACATCTTCCCAGGCTCCATCACATGTAGCAAATTTCACTCATCATCTTCATCATCCTCCTACAAAAAAAAACAAACAAATAAATAATTAACTAATCATAGCACAAATTATAACCAATGATTAAATTATTTTACCTCGTCTTCCTCCTCGTCGTTAACTTCAGATTTCGACTTGTCAGACTCTTCTTCCTCTGAATTTTTTCCTTCCTAAACATCAAAAATCAAATATCAATTAGAGTACAATAAAAACAACAATAAATCCAAGCATATATAAGATAAAGCATTTACCAATTTCTTATTATAAGCCAAGATACTCTTCTCATACTCTTCTTTTTTCTTCTCAGCCCTAGCAATGAAGGGTGCTTTTTCCTTAACAATTAAACCAACACAATATGTCAGATACAACTTCCCGTAATTGTTAATCGGCGGTCCCAACAATTGCAGGCAAACAATCAACAAAATTCTCTTCAGAAATTAATACTCACCGCCTCAGACAGAGATTTCCATTTGTCACCACCAGCTTTGCCAACCTAAACAATTATTAAATAAGATGCATATAAGAATTTAAAAATCAAGGAAAAATCAGCCAGCTTCTAGTTAAAAAACAAAAAACAAGGAAACTCACAACAGCAACAGATTTGTTGGTTGGATGTTCCTTCTTGAACTGCTCTCTGAACTCAGACCTAAAACAATCAGAAAACCTCAGTTTAGGGTCACCAAAAAAATCCAACACACCACAAATCAAAACCGGATAAAAAATTATATATAAAAGAAGATTCAAAGAGATCCTCACATGAAAACGAAGAAAGCACTTGGAGGTCTTTTCGGCTTATTAGGATCCTTAGCAGCTTTCTTTGATTGCTTCCTACCAGCACCAGCGCCCTTGCGCTTCAACCTAATCGCATAACAACAAACATTAAACCATGGAAAAAAACCAAAAGAGACTAAAAAACCCAGATCTCAAGCAAAACAAGGAATAATCAACAACGCGATACCTGTTATCGGCAGCTTTAGCATCAGCTTTAACCTTCGGCATGACAAGAATAGATGAAAACAGATAGACTCTGTGTGGAATTAGCGGAGAGAGTAAGGGTTTCCAAGAGAGAAAGGAAAAAGTGAGAGTGCCCGTTGTGCTGTGAGGTTTGGGCGCGATGGGAGGGGATAAGAAGGGTTGTGGGGAAGGGCAGTGTAGAGAAAACGCAAGTGAAAATCGAATCGCGAAAAAATTGAAGTTGGGGTTTTACGCGGGATTTCGACGATCTTTTGCCACGTCAACGATCCGTGTGCTACAAATTCATTCGCTCTCAGCAACACCTTCAAATCAATGTGTTTCCTTTGTGTGTGTAATTTGGAGATGAGAGGGGTTGCTTTGTAGTTTTAGCACTGTGCACTGTGTTTTGAGAATTTATTGGCACGCGTCACTGATTATTACGATGACTGTTTTATCCTTGTATGGGTCTGCAATATTACCAAGATGCCACGGGAATACAAGTATCACGCCACGTGAAGTTTTGGATGAGATATTTTGAGCTTCATAGGGGTATGTTGGTAAAATCGTGTTTCTTATTTAAATAAGAAATACTTGATAATTAATTATTTGGTGGTTAATGGCTAATGATTTGCATGTTCTGAATGAATTTTCGAACTTTTAAATGAAAAATATATATCAAAATATTTAAAATAAGTAATGATTAAATTCAAAAACCATCATTATTATTTTAAATTAATGATTTGGTATCAGAACTTTTGAAATTATTTAAATAAAATAATCACATAAAATAATATATATATATATTTAATGTATGAATTATTATGTTACTATTCTTTACACTAATCAGGGTCTTAAAATGAAACTTTTACAAAAATAAATTTATTTATTTTATAAAAATTAAATTCATAACAAATTAATAGGAATACATACACAATGCATGTAGATTCACCTCTTTGATATATAATAAAATAATTATTGGGAGAGGGAATAGTTACAGGTAGATGTAGCTTATGCATTTGTGTGTGAGGAAAGCATTATATTTTAATGATCTTTTATCTTTAGATAAGGTAAATTGATGAACGAACATGAGCACTGAAATTTAATTATATTTTATTAGTTTATTGTAATAAATTATAAATAAATATTTTCAATTATAAATTTTTAATTATATTTTTTAATTTTATGATGAATAATTTATACTCTCATTTAAGGTTAATTACTGATCATTCATTTTTTTTTTTTAAAAATTAAGTTTTAAAATTAAATATATTAAAATGATAGATTAGATTAAATAAACATAACAAAATATCTGAAAATATTTTCTTGAAGAAGTATTAGTGCAAAATAAGTCATGAATTAAGAAAACTGCAAAAAAAAGTATATTAAAATACAATCCGTAATATGTGTGACTTATATAAATATGTCTGTTTGGATGGAATATTTAAAAAATGTGCAATTTGTTTTAAAGAATTTCTTTAAACGATAATTAATTACAAAAATATTCTTAGTAAGTTTTATTTTTAGGAAAGTTAATGTATATGTATAATTAACTGTAGACAGTTTCTTTTTTTTTGCCAGGATAAATAAGCTATATTATATTCTTTTATATATAAGAGTGAAACAGAACGAGTTGTTTCTTTAATGATATTTTTTTATTTTATTTTGATTAATTTAAAGTTTAAAATACTTTTCAAAAAACTAGTGGAGAAAATTTATTAATTGAAATATTTTGTAAGTTAAATCTTAACCATATAAAATCTTAACAATGTCACCTAAATGATTGGTGAGAACAGCAAATTTTCTTATTTAATTTTTTTGAAATGTCTTATTATTTTTTACTGGTCTAAAATATTTTATATACCATTAAAAAATTATTACTTTTTCTCTCAGAATCATATTTATTATTTTAGATAAGATCAAATGGAAACGATATGAGTATATCCCACAAATAGAGATAACAATGATATATTTAATTTTCTTAGTTAGTTTTTAATAATGGAAACCTTATATATTTTGATATGATCTTGATATATTTAAAGTTGCAACTATATTTTTATTAAATACCAATCACACAAATAATTAATTTAGTATATAAGATGCAACAAATATTTTTATTAATAACTTCATATTATAACGGATCTGAGCATTAATAAATTTACAAAAATATCATATACTAAAATATTGCATATTAATGTTTTTATAAGATATTAAAAAATAATAAATAACTTGTCATATATTTAAAATTAATAAAAAAATTGAAGAATTTAAAATCAATATGTCATCAACAAATTATTTTATTTTTATTTTAATGAAAATTTAATAATTATGAAAATTGAAAAAAAAAATATAACAAAAAGGGGAAAAACAAACTAATATCAACATTAAAAAGGTAACTACCCACATTTTGTAAAAAAAACTTATAAATGTTTAAAATATTTTATATTTTATTTTATATAATTAAAACTTGTTAGTAGCAAATAATATATCTAATTGTCTTATTTTATATCATAAATAAAATTACATAAATAAAATTAATAATAGTTATAATATATTTTATTTATAGAAAAAGTATAATACATATGTTTTTTCAAAAGTTTATAAAACTCGCACGATAAAAATGCAATTATATTATTGGTTGCAAGTTATCTATAAATCTAATATAATCTAATATCATACATATGTAAGTTTACAAAGTACTAAATTGTAGTTTCTCAGAAAAAGAAAATCTCTAATCTTCTTCTTTTTAGAGTTAATCATGTTTGTCAACTTCCTATTATCATGCTAAAATATTTTTTTTTTTAAATTCTAACTAACTTTATATTTAATTCCTTCTAACTAGGTAAAAGTATAACAACTTATATTATCTTTATAGACAACATGTTGTTGAAGATTAAATTAAATTGAACTAAAACGAACACAATACAATGGACCGCAATATGGCAAAAACATATTATCAACAACTATCTTGAAAATATGTTTACAGGATGAAAACATCTACAAACTCATGAAGATTATTTACATGAATGAGTTTCAAAATTCTTTTAGTAACTTCATCTATAATGAAGTGCAAGTCATTCTAAGTTTAATTATCTCGGGATAAATAGGATTTGAAACAATATGAACGAGTATCACATGAAACTGAAGCAAAAGGAGTAGGATGAAAGTCAAGTAAGAGATTCTTCTAGCACGTTGTTTCACTCCAGACAACTATCAAACTCTGTATTCAGCAAAATATTTACTAACAAATGTTTTGTCTCTTTTTAATTTAGGAAATTAAAGATTTGGTCAAGAGAAACCTGCTTTGCATCAATAAGGTTGTCCCAAGTCTTTTTTTAGTCATGTTCGAATTTAAATAGTTCCAGCACAGTACTATCAGAAGTTTATGGAATAATTTATTGATGTAAATGAAGTTGTCCAGGTTGATGCAGATCATGATATCTGAAGCAGAAAAAAAAAATTAACTGTTAAAAACCGATCAAAAAGAAAATAAAAAAGAAAGATAAATTACTATAAACATCCGATTGAGATGTCAGGATCATAATACTTAGAAATTTTCTTAGGCGGGAGATTATAGGGATAATTGCTTCAAGACTTTGAGTAGCAAATTTATTGGGAGTTATCATGGAGGACTCTTACAAGCTCATGTGAGCCGAATTTTGCATCGAATATAGGAAAATTTTATGTCAATTGTCTCATCAAAGAATAACTTGTGTCTTTTTAATGGTAATGGTAATGTTGAAAACCTAATTCTTGAAATCATCGTAGGAGGTTACGAAGAGATAGACAGGTTCCCACAGTCTCACTTATTAATAACATTCATTCTTTCTAAGCATTTGGATGAAGTGAAGGAACAAAATAGAGGTAGGATTAATACCTAATGATTTACATAAGACATCAAACACATGCATAGTTGCTCAAAGGAGTTACATAGGCGCATGGGTCAACTCCTATAAGACCTTGTACAGGAACAAGTCAATAAAGAAATAAGAATAGACAAAAAAAATAAGTTTAGCTTTGAATTTCCCTTGTCATAACATACTCGATTTTTCTCTGATAGACGTGAAAATGCAAAGAGTTGTCTATCGCATCCTTCTATAAAAAGTAGTCTTGACCGCAAAACTCCACCAAGTCATTGTTCCATATAGTAGCATACTCATGCATTTCGTGTGTGACCCACGCATATCTAAGAACTTCAAACATATTCTATTTGTCTCTCTTAACAGTTGTGTCTACTTGGATCTTTGGAACAGTGTCACCACTGTCGACCTTGTTCTTTGACTAGATCCTCTTGTTCAACAAATACTCTCTCTCAATCAATCCTTTTATTAACTGGATGAATTAGTGTGGTAACACTAATGACAAACGCCAAACGCCAAACTTTTCTAATACAATCTTTGATCACTTGATGACTTGAACGATGACAAAAATGCAAACATAGGATTAGTGTACCTTTTATACTCCTTACCAAAATAACTTTTTAAAAAGATGTCAATGATAGACATTTTATTATCTTAAGTGGAAAGAATTAGATGTTTAACTGTGCAAATATGAGCATAAAAGTAAAAATGGTGAAAATGATAAATCACCTAGATTTATAGAAATCCTCAAGGACACTTTATGCTCTTATAACCATTGTATTTAGCATCACTAGAGGATAAATGATAAAGTGACGCTTGTAGCTTTCATCACCCATTATCACACTTCTGACCCAATAGTCATATTTTTTAAAAGATAAATCGAATGGATACAACAATAAACAAGGATTGAGCACAATTTACACAGTGACACAATATTTCATCACTAGTATTTATACAAACAAACCCTTTATTCACTTAAGTCCAAACTCAAGGCTTAGGAACTATGTGTTTATATGTACTTACCGAATTATCCTAAACTAATCGTCTAAGAAGAAAATCGATGTCAATTAAATTTAGCTAGTTATTTCCTTAAACTAATACATTTATTATAATGCTAATTATTGAATCCATTAAATACTAAACTAATTTAAGTATAGTAACATCCAATCAAGTATCAAACAAGAAAGTGAGAAAAATTGTTTAAAATAAACACTCTACTCATACTTCTGATTATGAAGAATATAGTAAGAATATCATCTCATCATTTAATATGTGAGATAATTAAAGGGTATATTTTTTTTCAATTCCTTGAAATTCTTTTAAATATTAGTTTTCGTGTTCCATAAACTACTGTTTTAATTCTAAAATACTTTTTTATAATAATTATTTTGAAAATATTGTATTTAGAAAAAACCTATATGTATTTTTATTGTAAAAAAGTATTTCATGTACGGCCTTCTCTTCTCACAAACCATTTTTTTTTAAATATAAGTATGTAAAAACTTTTATTGTTTTCTATCTATTTATTTCTCATCCAAGTAAGGAAAGAAAAAGAAAAAACCTAAAGTTAAATCTTGAAAGAGGTACCCATTGTTCGAGAAGATTTGCAGGCTGATATAGTATTCAGATTTTGGGTGACTACGAAGGAAACCGTAGTCTTCCTCTCGCCATTGAAGCACATTCAGCGATCTCGAAAACATGTATAGTCCCTTAGGGTATTTGAACCTGCCTTCATCTTTCTCAATACTTGTTCTTCCAATTTCTTTTCCCTTTTGTTAACTTCTGGGGTCTTATTTTTGTGGGGGTGTGCTTATGATTATAAATTCGTGTGTACTGGTGTGTTTTTATTTTATTTTAGAGTTTATTGGAGATATTTGCCATGATTATATGGGGGTTGGGGTTGATCACTGTATGGAGTTATATTTGATTTCAATGTGTGCGCTTGGCTAGGTTGGGTTTGCCAAACAACATATTACCAGGTCTTAGGCCAGCCACCAAAATGCTTTCTGATTTCTCTCTCTTCTTTGGGTGTATAGCATGCCTGATTTTCTTTCAACCTCGTGGCTATGGTCAATTATGTATTGTTACACCCCTGAAGCCTTTTTATTATAGTTCGGTTACATGATTCTTTTTTCAGTTGTTAGTTTCTTAGTGTAGCATTAGGTATATTGATCCACTAGTATTACCTGTTACCCTTGAAGTACTTTCGATTGTAATTTGTATGACTTTTATAGCTTTGATGTTGTTTATACATGTCCAACTTAATTGAGTTGGTGCTGGATAAGAATATATGGTGTTTCTATAGGAAAATTATCCAAGTATTTTGCCAAAAAGACTCCAAAAAATAATTCCACCCACTAAATTTAAAGTTCCAAACACTCGAGATTAAACTCATAATGATAACTTTCCTATAATTCGTGTTGGTGTTGAAGATATTCTTTAAAGGCACAGAGCCTGCTTACCTTTGGGGCTTTTTAGTTAATATTGTTGCCAATGCTACTGTCACAGTTGATTTCATCTATGAACGAAGAAGAAAGAAAAGGAAAGACATCCCATTGCTACTGTTTTTAATTAGCTGTGTTATTATTGCGATTCAATTATACTTGAAAAAGGCTATAGTCAAGCTCATGGCTACTACCAGTGAATTATATTTTCTAAAATGAAATGCAGAAGACTTTAGATTACTTATTTATTCTCAACACAACCAAATTTAGAGATCAATACAATATACAAGATTAAACAATAATTGAAGATAATATAACATTTGGAAGCAGTAGGTTCTGGGCTATTACTTTAACTAAATAAATAAACCAGACTAAAACTAAAACACTAATTAAGGTAGATGTCTAAATCACAATCTCTGTTTAGAAGAGCGTAGTTTTAGATGGGTGAGGTTGGCTCAAATAGATAAAGGACGATGGAATCCAATCATTCTTCATATCGAGCAGTGGGACAGATAGCCCTTATGGATTTATGCTAGTGGCTTCTAGGGGACTTTGACTAGGGGACTTTGACTCAACTGCATCAGCATTGACATCATTAATTTTTTTTGCTGGACTCACCATTGTCAATGTGTTGTTGGTCAAAGAAGGGATGGTTCACAAACGAGTCATTTGGAATCTTTGTGGAGAGCAATGTACTTAAGAGACGCTTCTGATATAACACCTCAAATTGAACTATTAACCAAAATCAAAATGCACTTGAAATATAATTCTTCAAATAGGAACCGCAATACCCTACAGCTAAGACACTTTGGGAACTTGCACCCAAAATTTCTCTGAGTCTTGATATGTACAATCTCACCCTATCTCCCACAAGCAAAATAAGTTACCTTGTTGACCTCCTCTTTCTACTCATTGAACTTCCTTCCTCTTCAATTAAAGACAGATTGTTCATGCTCCACCAGTTTATTTATTTATTTTATTTTTTAATTTTCCTTCATATCTAAGAAAGTAAAACCATTTCCACGGTTTCACCATACTAATCAGTCAAAAGTTAAGAGTTTATTTTAAAATTTATTTAAATTAATTTTGATAAATTTAATTTGAAGCCATTAGATATGATTGGGATGCCAATGTAAATTAATTTAAACTATAAAGTTTATATCCTTAGATGCAGTGAGAAGAACTAATTTTGTTAGTTTGCCAAAAAGAATACTAAGTTTATCCATGGCTCCATTTTCATTGACAATGATATTAATAACACATTTTCTATTAAAATTAATAATAAAATGTTATTGTTCCTATTTTATTGATTAAAATTTATTCAAGCTATTGTTTATGCAACTTTTAAGAACGATAATTTCGTGGTTTTATAATATGATATAAATTTTTGTTAACTATTAAATTAGGGTCTTATATGATATGTCATACACATATACTAATTTATATAATATTTTTTCTGTTTATCTTCTTCTACCGTTATGACATGTATAAATTATGTCCAAGGGTGATAAACACAAATTATTGAGCAAATTGTTCTATGAAATTAGTCTGCAACTAACATTTGTCATTTTTAATGACTTTTTCTTCATTCTAACGTAAACACTTGCATTTACTACAGCCCTAATCCCAATGCTCTTTGGTACTGCTGTTACTAGGTATGATTTATCCGTTTTATTTCTCCAATTCACTCAAGTACTATTTTCTCCCTTAAATTTTTATTTTCAGTTTTGTATTTGTAACTCATATTTGGAATTTTTGTTCACTAGCGGCAATTTTTTTTTATTTTAGATTTATTGTCTTGCATTCTTTTTTCTGCATCTTTTTGGTGTGAATCGGATGCCTATTATTTTCGTCAGTGCTTGATTCTTGGTTTTGATTTGATTGTTACATGTTTTTGCTGTATTTACATTCACCGTGTTACTATATCATTTTGTAAATTCCCTTTTATGCCCTCCCCTTCAATGTATTTTTAGTCATTCCTTACGAGTCTTGTGACTTTTTGACGAAAATTTGTGATTGATAGGTACTTAATTTGATTTCTTTTGTCTAAGTTTTTATGTGTGTGTGTATATATTCAGGCCCCATCTGGTTCGACCACTTGGATTAATTGGTTGAACCTTGATCTGAAACTTTACAGGTTTGTGTTGGTTTGGTCTGTTTTCCAAGCATTCCGGACCAGAGGGAAGAAACGAAACAAAAGTTACCTGTAGAATAGAGTTTTCTGAGCCATTAAATTGAAGTGAGGATGGGAGACCAAGCTAGTGAAGAATATCAGAGGTCACTAGCAGCTCCTTTCATATTTTTTGTTGTTCTAGCTTTTCACTTTGCTTCTCAGCGGATTGATCAATTCAAGAAGGTTATCTCCCTCTTTCATCTCTTTTTTTTTTTTTTCATTATTCTAACAATTTAAAGGGATTCAGTTAGTGATGGTAATATTGTTTGCTTTTGGACGTTTGGTTTGGGATATATCTGATTTGGCTTACATTTGCTTAATTTGAGCTTTGGTTATTTTATTTTTATGCTATTTCATGATATGGTAATTGATATCTTTTTCCCACTTATAATAGGATTCTGGGAAACAGTTTGTTTATATGCACGCATTATGTTTAAATTTAACATTTTAAGAAGAATAGTTTCGCATTTCAAAACTTGTTTAATTCCATGCTTTTATGCAGTTGTTTCCTTGAAAAAAAATGTATAGGATAGGTAACTAGGTTCTGAATTTTCATGTTTGGTTACTGATTTATCTTGTTTAGTGAAAATGAATAGTATGTTACGAAACCAAAATAACTCAAAATAATGGCACAAGGCACAAAGCCAGAATACTCACACAATGGATGCAGAAGATGAATAAGACGGTGTCAGAAACAGTGAACAGAAATACCTTCAGCCCCCAGAGCTCTTGGTCCCAAGTTTAGTGATGTAATATACACAATTGCCTCTGCTACCCTTGTCTATCTCATGCTCCCATTAATCATTGATTTACTTCCTATTAACAAATGCGGCAGTGTATTTAACTGTCTTCTCCATTGACTTGCTGTCACATCCCCTACCCTCTTTTAGAGGAAACACACCAAACTCTCTGGGTTGGGCCATTGTGATTTTGGTCCAGCATTTGCTAATGAAACCTATAGTGGATCAGGAAGACCGTGTAGTTTTTTGACTTTTTTTATCAAGCATAGGAAATTTTCAATTTGAATTTTCTTCTTGATTTCCCATGGTTGAGAACGAAGCTGTCATGAAACTCCAGTAAGACAATTTTTATGCTGTTGTAGGATTGTTGTCTTATTTGAAAAAAATGCTATATCCAAGGGATTGGTTGTTGTGTTTATAGACTAAGGCATTTAATGGTAAGTTTGTAAAGGCTCCGATTTGAATTGCTAGTTTTCATCCATATATATATATATATATATATATATATATCGTTTACAGTTTCATCATTTTGTTCTGTTACCAAATCTTAAGATAGTAGGGACAAGCACACTTGAGGCAAGTGCCCACTAATATTTCTGTTAAAAGATTGTGAACTTTTCATGTGCAAGAGAGACCCTTTGCATGGTGCTCCGGTGATCTTGCAATTTGTTTCTACCATAAATTTTATGTTTATTAGCTTTCTTTTGATTTACAAGAAACATATCTAACATATTGACTATTATATTATGATATTAATTTCGTTTAGTTTTATGTTTTTGCTTCAGGGTGGATCTGATAAAGAAGAAAAAGCTAAGTTACATAGAGAAATAAAAGAACTTTTGAAGGAGGCAAGCTCATTGTCACAGTAAGCTACTCATGCTTTGGCCATATTTCCTCCCATGGAAACAAATGGGTCTTATATAGGATTCCAACTGTTAATGATCAGAATCATCTTTGTCTTTCCTATTTTCATCTCTATTACTATTTACCGGGGTGCGCCTACACTCTACATGAGCACGAAAGATAGTAACCACACCCCTTCTATCAATTTTTTTTTTCTGTACTCTTGGTTAAATTTATGATAAAAAGATTATAGATATATTGTATAGGTAAAATTGTTAGAATTTATGAAATATCTTGTTATGTCTAAGTTTATCCTCTTGGATTAGTATTCTTATATCCTATCTTAGGATTAGTTATTATATTTTATTATCATGATTGGTTTCCCTGACAATGGTTTATACTCTAGGTTTTTGAACATACCAACACATCAATACATTGTAATAATCTACCTCAGTTAATACCAATTTAGTATTTTATTCACTTTTATCTCTCTTTCTTGTTCTATATCTGAAATCCCATAATTTGAATGGACAGTATGTTTCCAATTGACACAAGAAAACATGTAAATTTTCATGTTCGAGCCAACTGTGGGTTCCTCTGCCTTCTCATTTATTTTATCTTAAATCAAAATAACATGAAAGGCTATTTGTTTGTTTTTTCTATGATTTTGTGTTTACTTCCCGTTTGTATTTTCTAACTAAAGTTTCAGAGTAAATGTGAAGCTTTAAGGAAATTTTAAAATGACATGGAAATATCTTACATTTAAATATAATATAAACTTTGAATGTTATATGCTTATGTTTGTGAGAGTGTACATTAGTGACTTCATCATTCTCTCAGGCCATCAACCTTTGCACAAGGTGCAAAACTCAAGAGGAAGGCTGCTGCAAAGGAGAAGGAACTTGCAAAGTGTAAGCTATTTACGGGAGTCGTTTCTTGTTGCTTATTGCATTCTATATAAATTTAGTGGGACATTTCAAATCTACATTTTTTAGTTTGCTTTGAGTATAATTTTTTTGCCTGGCTACATTTGAAAGTGTAGGTAGGTGGTACATATGCTTTTTTCAACTGTATTTTGAACAGAAAACTGATTTTAAACACATCTGTGTTTTTCCCAATATTACATAATTTTGTGCCAGAGTAAGTAATATTAAAAATCCTAGGGAATAGAAGCTCTTTCAAGCTGATATTCTTCCTGGAGTTGTCTGGAATGTTTCATCCAGAGTCCTTCACACATTCCTTGAGCAAGAGCTCGAAATTTAGCTTCTGCACTAGAACGAGATACTCTATCTTGCTTTTTGCTTCTCCATATTACCATACTATCTCCAAGAAACACACAATACCCAGAAGTAGATTTTCTGTCAGCCTGCATAGTCAACATCAATATATATCTTCATAGTCAATGTGTCTTCCCTTTTGAATAATAACCCCTTTCCTGGACTTGACTTCAAGTATCGGAGAATTTTGTCAACTGCTTGCATGTGTCTCTCTCTTGGATCATGCATAAATTGGCTCACTACACTAACTGCATAAGCAATGTCTGGTCTTATGTGTGATAGATAGATCAATTTTCCCACCAATCTCTGATATTGGGCCTTCTCTACAAGAGCACTTTCCTCACTTCCAATTCTGTGATTCTGTTCTACAGGAACTGTTGAGGTTCTACATCCCAACTTTCCTGTTTCTTTGAGAAGATCCAATACATATTTCCTTTGGGAGATGAAAATTCCGTTCTTGGAGTAAGCAACCTCTATTCCAAGAAAATATTTGAGTTTTCCTAGGTCTTTCATTTCAAATTGGGCAACCAATTTATCTTTTAATGCCAATTTTTCTATTTCATCATCTCCTGCAATAATCATATCATCCACATAGACAAGCAATAGAGTGAGTTTACTTGTAGAAGAGTGCTTTATGAATAATGTGATCTGCTTGGCTTTGTTTGTATCTGTTAGAATGTTAGGATATAGGGTGGTAAGGGTATAATGGATAATGTGTTTAGGATAGAAGTAAAGAGCGGGAAAGTTTGTTAGGCTATTAGAGGGAGAAATTGTATAAATAAGACCCTTTGATGTTGTCAAGGGGATCATTGAGTATTATTTTGTAGATCTGGACTTTGACCAGAAGAGGGGGATTAGGCCTCCGTTAGGGCTAAGAGGGGGATTAGGCCTCCATTAGTGCTATCAGTGTACATCGTTCTCGATTTCAATACAAAAATCCATTCTTTCTTTGTTCTTTTGCTTACTGTGAGCGTTGATAGTTAGGTTTTCAACCCAGGAACCTAACAGTATCCCAAGGAAACCATTTCTTTTGTAAATCTTCCAAACCATGCTCTAGGGGATTGCCAAAGCGAGATTAACTCGAACTGTATTCATCTTTGCCACTGGGGCAAATGTCTCCTCATAGTCAATCCCATATGTTTGGGTATATCCTTTTGCCACCAATCTAGCTTTAAATCTTTCCATTGTTCCATTTGCCTTATGTTTCACTGTAATAAGTTGTTCTTTATTTTACCATATGAGTCGAAGGACACACTAAAAGGTGTCATATGATCAGTTGCATCCGAATCAAGGATCCAAATACCTTGAGACACATGGCCAACAATATTCAGACAAATCTTACCTTTTATGGACTGAGTACATGATCCAGAGGACTTACTCATTGGTAGGTCATTAGGACCCAAAGGAATAATTTTTACTTCAGACATCCTGTAGAACGCAATCAGGAGTCTCCAATGACCTTTTCCTCGACGACGATGACGGCGTGTGGGTCACACCGAGAAAATGAGCAGAACTTAAAACTCATATCTATTCAAATATAGGCCAAACGAGTCGTCATCGACCCCAAGAACAGACTCAGGAGGCTCCAGCGACTCTGTCTGCGACGGTGGCGGCGGTGATGGCTAGTGGGCGTGTGGACTACACGCGCCGACGACAGTGGCGGCGCGTGGCAGCTTCGCTCCCGGAGCGTCTTCTGGCGTTGTGGTCGCCAGTGTTGGGCGCACCTTTCTGCCCTATCAACAACCCCAACTGGAAATGGTGGTGGTCGAACAGCAGCAGCGGCGCAACAGTGCAGCGGAATGAAGCCCCAAGATCAGGAGCTCTGACACCAAGTAGAAAATAGAACTGATTTTATTATTCTGAATTATTAAAAAATACATTCTCATATCCTCTATTTGTAACAATCTAATTCTCCTAAAAAGGGAAATAAGGAAACTAGGGAAACAAAATAAAAGATTATACATCTATTTTCTCTAATCATTAAGAAGATTCTAAAGATATCTTCTCTATATGGCAACAAGCCATTAATGATAAAATATAGGCACTTGAACACAATAGTACTTGGGAACTTGTCCCTCTTCCTCTTGATAAGAAGCTTGTGGGTTTTCGATGGGTCTATGCTATTAAGGTTGGTCCTATTGGTGAAGTGGATCGTCTCAAAGCTTGTCTAGTAGCTAAGGGATATGCTCAGGTTTATGGCCTTGACTATTGTGATACTTTTTCTCTTGTGGCTAAAACCTATATTGTTTGTCTTTTCCTTGCTATGGCTGCCATTCGCAAATGGCCTTTTTACTTATTTGACATTAAAAATGCCTTTCTTCACGATGATCTAGAAGAGGAGATATTCATTGAGCAACCTTCTGGGTTTGTTGCATAGGGGAGTCTAAATTAGTTTGTAAACTACATCGTTCACTCTATGGCTTGAGCAATCACCTCGAGCTTGGTTTGGTAAATTTAGTCGTGTTGTACAAAATTTTGGATTGAAACGATGTGAGATAGATCATTCAATGTTTTATGGTCATACTTCTCCTGTGTTTATGTTATGGTTTATGTTGATATTGTTTTTACAGGAAATGATGTCACTGGAATTGCTTAATTAAAGAACCATTTTTTCAGCCACTTTTAGACCAAAGATCTGGGTCTTCAAAAATATTTCCTTGGTATTGAAGTGGCACAATTAAAAGGTGTCATCATTTCACAAAGAAAATATGCTCTTGATATTTTGGAGGAAATAGATATGACAAATTGCAAGCCCATTGATATTCCTATGGACTTCAATCAAAAGTTAACGAAAGACCTAGGTGAACTTTTTCCAGACCTTGAGAAACACAAAAGGTTGGTTGGAAAACTCATTTATCTTACTATAACAAGACATGATCTTTCTTATCCATTGGGAGTTGTGAGTCAATTTATGCAAAATCCCCACATTGATCATTGGAATGTTGTGATTTGCATTCTCATATATGTAAAAGGGAACCTTGGACAAGGATTATTGTATGAGTACAAGGGAAATACTCAAATCGAAGGGGATTGTGGTGTAGATTGAGCTGGTTGTCCAATTGACAAGATCTACCACAAGATATTCTGTATTCCTTGGAGAGAACCTTGTATCTTGGAAAATTAAGAAACAAAGTGCCATTGCTCGATCTAGTACATAAGTTGAATATAGAGCTATGACTCTAGCTACATGTGAACTTGTGTGGATTAAACAACTCCTTCCAGAGTTGAAATTTTGTGAAAATGAGTAAATGAAGTTGTATTGTGACAACCAGACAGCTCTTCATATTGCCTCTAATCCAATGTTTCATAAGAGAACAAAACATATGGTTGATTGTCATTTTGTTAGAGAGAAGCTACTGTTGGAGGATCTTATTATTGAGCTTGTCAACTCTAAGGAACAACTTGCATACATTCTGACTAAATCTCTAAAGGGGTCTAGAATTCAATTTATATGTTCCAAGCTTGGTGCATATGATCTAGCTTGAGGGGAGTGTTGAAATGTAATATTTTATTTTGTTTTATTATTCATGTTTGGGAACCCAACTTTAGGGTTAGGGTTTAAGGCAAGCGCCTTGCCTCCTTGTATTCTGCCCTTTGTATTCTATAAATACAGTGGTAAAACTATAACAGTGTAAGAAATATACACTGTTTTACTTCATTACATTTATTCAAGTTATAGAAAGGAGAATAGAGGGTTTTTTAAACTGAACTCAAGCTAGGGCAAATCAAAATTCTGAAGAAGCTACAATTGTACGAAAATAACAGTAATAATTCTTATATAGACCAAGCCAACTAGGTAACCAAACAACTTACATTTCTAGAATTTTTAAGATATTTAATAAAGTTCAGAACGATGAAACACTAAAATTCCAGTTAATAATAATTTTGCTGCTGATTAGATATACTTCTCCTGTAACCTTTATCCTTAAATATCACTTCTTCAAGTATTCTTATCCTGGTCACCATCACTTTGTATTTCCAATCCATCTTTCCTATAAATTCTTCTTATGTTTGTCTATTAATCTCTCCTATATGAAAATGTTTACTAATCATGTACATATTAACTTAATTATCAATTAATGGGATTAGGGGCAGATATGACAGTTATTGACAGAAAATAGGAGTGGTTACTTAATATCAATTGTGTATACTGTTTAAGTGGGTTCAGTTATGTAGTTCCGGAGCAGTTATTTTGTATAAGGTCTGATGATAGACAGCTATTTAGTTTTTTTTTTGGAACAGTTATGTAAAGTTCGTATAGAAAATAAAAGTGGGCAGACGAGCGTATTTTGAAGTTCTTTGAACAGAGTATTCTCTTTGAGAGTTGTTACAACTATGAGAGAGTTTCAGCTGAAATTTTCTATTTAATAGTGTGCCTAAATAGCAAAAAATGCCAAGAGGACTTGGTGGTTGCTGGAAAGAAAAAGTGACCATAGAGGACCCTCCTTTGCTTAGTTAAAACATATGAAGAGTACTCCCTCTCCAGATCCTCCTCTTGTAAAAGACTTCAAAAAGAGGTTTTAAATATGAAATATGTCTTTTAGAACAATTAAGTTTCCATATTTTATGATTGCTAAGTTTAAACACGTGTCAGCTTTCTAAATGTTGATTTAGGATTTAATTTCCTATATCAAATTCAAAGTATTAGGCATTATCTTATGCATGGAATTTGCAAAATTATTGTGCTTGGCATCAAACGAAGTATTGGTTAGAGTAACACACTTTTACGCTCACTAAAGGATCATGGAATGAATAGGTTGAGGCAACCACTTGTAGATAAATAATTTTGTTGCCTAAATTTTATGCATATAAAAATTAGATAACAAAAGTGTTTATAAAAGATTTTTATGAATATAAATCTCATCTATACAATTACAAGACTGAATGATTGTTATCAAAATATTCCACTTAACCCATTTCAGAACAGATTAGATGAGATTGCTACTGAGTTAGCTACTTTTTTAAGTTGGATCCTTAAGTAGGTGGAACTAGATGTAGCCATGTCAGAATTTATATGCTATTTGTGCTGAGATCATGGTGAAAGTAGCATTACCGGAAAAGTTATGCTTTAAACTAACATGCAGTTCGAAATTTACACGACAAGGATACTGCTTTGTACTCAAAATTTCTGCTTATCTCAAAGGTATTTCCTGATCTAGAAATTGTTTTCAGGTTTACTTATTTTCTTTGCAAAGGCCGATATGATACTAACATGGTTGAGTGATGCAGGTTTTAACATATCTCATTTTCCTCATGTGGTTTTGGAGCGTTCCTGTGGCTAGCATATCTCAACAGCTTGTCGAACCTTTTGGTAATGCAATTATGATTAATACATAAAGTTTTACTAGATTATGCTGCAAACTCTCACTCATTTGTATTAAACTGATGGGTTGCTTAAAATAAGAAAATGTGTTTCTTTTTTGGATTCTGATATCTGTGGACTTGCTGATTGAAAATATTTACTTGTACTATTTAGTTACATTTCATATTAGGTATAGGCTATAGTTATATGTATATTTGTTGGCTATGATTATGGATATTAGTTTAACTTTTGGTTTTGATATAGGCGAAAAATGAATTGTAGTTATAAAATATTTATAGAACTCTTGGTTGAATAAAAAAATACTTGTATTAATTTTTTTAAGGTTTTTCCAATAAAACAAGTTTAGTTGCAAACTCTTTTCCATTTACTACAAAACGCTTCGTAGTGCTAAGATGTGACATTTATAGGTATAGTAATTGATATAATTGAAGTATTAGGGTTTGTTTGGATTGGATGAACTTCTTCATAAACATTTGTAGGGGAGAACAATAAGAAGAAAAAATGAAATTAGCTTTCTTATAAGTTAAATCTAGCATATAGACAAGTTTAAAATAAAAATTTAGAGAAATTGTATCAGTTTCTGCAAATTAGCTTGTGTATAAGCTAACTTTTAGTTTATGGACAAGTTAATTTCAATTTTTCTTCTTATTTTTATTTCTAAAAATGTCTATGAAGAAGTAAGTCAAAATTTTCAAGAGCCTTACTATATTTGGTTGTCATATCTAATTTTTGGACGCATTATTATCTTATAATTTTGGAAATATGAATAAGAAGAAAAGTTACGCATACTGTAAACATTTTTCTAACTGAGTAATTATTCAAGAGAATAGATGTATGTATTTAGGGGTGTATTGGATTGAAATTTTAAAACTATTTTGACAAAATATCTTGTGGATTTTACAAGACAATGTAGGAGCCTTATGACTTTAGAATTATTTAGAAGTCTTTTTGGATTCTAACCAATTTATATTTTAACAATCTAAAAGATTGAATGAATTTATAAAATTTGAAAGAATTTTATCCATATTTAGAAAGCATTCAAAACTACCAAAGTCAGTGAAAAAAGTAATATTAAAATAATAAGTTTTGGATAAAAAAGTAAACTCTGTACAATTTTTCAATCTTTCTTTAGTTAATGTGTTCTAAATTTTTGTCCTACACTATGCATTAACATTTTTTACATCCATGTTCTTGGATTTGAACAATACGTTCCAGATTATGGTCCTTTATGCATCTATGTTCTTGGATTTGAACCAATTGTTCCAAACTATGATCTTTGTTATCTGAAAATACTATAGATGAAGATGTCTATTTATTATTAGAAGCCCCACTTCAATTAGTGATAAGGCTAGTTTAGAGTAAAGAAGTGGATGCAAACCTCATTTTAGGGTTGAGTTAGGTTTAAAATTCACTTCTTAACATAGTATTTAGAGCTTAAAGTTCTTTTGGAAAAATTTTGTTGCTATTGTCATGCTGCTGTCATTGCTAGAGTTTCATTTTGACCGACAACCACACGATTCTGCTTGTCTCGACCAGGTGATCTCAACATCGTCGAGATTGTCACCATCGAAGTCCAAACACGCTTCCACATGTTAGTTGAAGTTTGCAGACATTGTCTTCGGATTTTCCATCTTCGGATTATCCATCACTGTCTAGTCTCATGCATGTGATGTATATACCTTGGCGTGAGGGGATGTGTTAAAAGTTTCACATCGATTAGTAATGAGGCCAATTTAGAGTATATAAATGGGTACAAACTTTATCTTACAAACCGGTTTTATAAGATTGAGTAAAACTTAAAGTTCATTTCTTAATCGGTTATTATAAATTCATCGTATCAACATTCTTTTGTGAAGAAAAACTATTAAGTTTTGCACACAAACATTTATATTGTCTTGCACAAAAAGAGAGAATTTGTAACATCCCAAAAATACAGTCTAAAACTATATAATAGAATAATCACATTTAATAATATTACAGCTCAGTCTTACATTAAAAGAGAAGTACGCTTGTGGCCGAACGGCCTTACAGAAAGAACTAAAAACTTAAACTGTACGAGATAAGCAAATTTGACCGAACGGTTTACAAAAGCCCATACCGAACGGTCATACAAAAGCAAAGGGAAAAGGTGATCGAGCGATCACTTTACTATCAGACTATACTACTGACCGAACGGTTCTACTGTTCGGTCTTAACTTCTGCTTCTACTAAGCTTTCTTCTTCCAGCGCCTCTTCCGGCAGCTCGTCTCCTTCTGCTCACATACATGGATGATCATTGCAATAGAAATACAGACGAACGTACAAAACAGACAAGACAGAAAACATAGGGTAAGCTTATGTGATTCAATTCATGTATAAATATATATTTTCACATAACCAACCAAATAAGATAATTCATCACTCGCTCATGCAAATCCTAATACTAGACTAACTGTCCGAATTGTATGAATTCATTGTAACTACAACGTTTGTGCACTCGGGTGATGTAGTAACTGGATACCCTCAACAGCTGCCACCCGAGGTTAGTCCTATCTGTCCAAATTAACCATAAGGACTAGGATCTCCTACCGATCCCACACATGACTTATCCTTCTCTACGTGAGAACGAGTAATCACGGAACATCAAGATGAACAACCAGCTTAGCATGCCCACATTCATACTTTATCAAATTCCAATATCCATTCATGAGATATTCCTCCCCAGAATACTCGTTCAAAATCAAATACATTTCCACCATAACATACTTCATCATCTTTCCTTATTAAATCTCAATTTGAACGAAGATCCAATGAATTTGAATAAAAATCCCTAAGGATTGCCAAATACCGAACTTCAATCCCAACCCAAAGCGAGACCGAAACTTGGAGCGAGACCGAGAGGTCTCCAGTTCCAGAACAAATTTAGACTGAGAGGTTTAGTATCGAGTTGAGAAAGAACCAGAGTACAATTATATATTACAAGAACGAATAGAACGAATGTTATTTACAAAATGATCCAATTAAATGAATTGACTCTTGAGAGCTCAAATCGAACACCGAAAAGCCTAAGCCAAGTACTAAGACTCTAGGCCGAAACCAATGGATACAAACATTTCAAGACATTCAAGGAATAATACTTAAAAGAATCACCTGAAGAAACCGAACGCTTATAAATACTTAGTTTAATTGAGTTTCATATCAAGAAAACCAAATGTCAGTCAAAGACCGAGCACGGTAGAGGGAGTACACTATTAAATTTGGACGAACGCTATTTTCATCAAGGTGGATTATAGAAAAGAGAATAAGCGCTTGGTATAAGATCCGACACTAAACAGTACGAACGCTTGGTGAAAGACCTAGCTCTAAATCGTACGAGCGCTTGATGAAAAACCTATGAGTAAATAGCATGATCGCTTAGTGAAAGACCTAGCACTAAGTCGTACGAACGCTTGGAATATAAGCTATTATTTAATTAATAATCAAGAACGAACGAATATACTACTACCGATGGGCATACTTAAATTTATATTAAAATGCCAAGAATAGAATATCCTTGGTGGAACGCCTGTACACAAATTGTACTAGACGAAGACGCTCGTTCTCAACATAAACTCCTTCCAAATGAATGAGTTCAGTTCTAAACGAGTCCCCAAGAAAAACCCGAACGGTCAAATATCATTCAGTAACGAACATACATTATCATAGAGAATTTCATACTTAGAATTATTTATACAATTCATATCTCAACATCTATTTTTATAAAAATCAAACATGCATATGATGGTAAATAATCATACTTCATATAGTTAAAACATATCAACAATCATACTTCATATACATTCAACCACTCAACAAACATGCATTTATTAGCAACAAACGTAAAAATGAACATACAATTAAATTATATAAGCTTCCCTTACCTCTAATGTGACTGAACGCTCAAAGCTCGTATAGAATAGCTCACCACCAGAAATCTCAGAATCTTACGGTTCACTCTTTATGAAACTAAATCAAACAAAAAGCCAGAAATGGACTCAGAACGAGATTATGAACTCATGCAACCATAACTTGGTTTACATGTGCCAGAAAACGAACGACTAAAGGAGAAGAAGAACTTACCAGTTCAGAACCCAAAATCGATCGGTTCAATCAAAAGCTCTTGACACCGGGAGAGTAGAAATGGTGCCTGAATGGTGATCGGAGGAAGAAAAGGTAAAGCTTTCTTAGAGAGAAGATGAAGGAAATGTAGTGAGAAAGAGGAAAAAATCAGATTTTCAGAATCTGGGGAAGAAGGGTGCATGCAGTGCGTGGAGTGGATTTTCTGAAAATCAAAGTTTTGCTTCCAACGTCAAAACGAGCGTCCACTCATCTGCCAATGCCTGCCTTCCGCCAGCTGAGTGTCGAGCCCCTCTCTTGACACGTGAAATCCACTAAAGCGAATCCTAAGTGGATTTTTAATGGCTCTGACAGAATTCATAATGTGTATAGGAAGAAAGAAAAATCTAGCAACCGGTAGAAAAAGAAAGAGTTGGAAAAGTCCATTAAAGTTTATATACTTTTGAATATCAACGAACTTTTCTAAGTTATAAAAAATATTAACTGAATACTATTGAATTTCGTTGCCATCCGTAAAAAATCTTTGTTAATTCTAATTGAGTGCCATAACTTTTTTCAATCATTTAAAGTCTGAATTGAATGCCATGAGAACACTCTTAATGAAAACCCCTTGTTTTTTTATATAACGATTATTTTAATCTAAATTTGATGCCATTTTAACATAAATTTTAATTTTCGAGAATGTAATTTTATTTAAATTAAATTTGTTTAAAGTTAAAGCCATTTGCTGCACGGAAAATGTGGCATAGAAGACGCTGCATTTTTTTAATGGTTATGATTTGAAAATTATTTTACATATTTTTGCAGGGAGATTATTATCTTGGAGGACTGAAGGTATTGAAAATAACAATATTATGGTAAGCAATTTCTAGTATCTTTCCTTCTTATATTTGAACTTTGAATAAAAAGACATATCCAAAGAAATCCTATTTAGGTTTTGATTTAAGAGAAAATTTTTGATGCAAGAACTGCTGAAAATTGTGTCTGGGATACACAGTGAAGATCATTTATATAAGTTTATTATATAAATAGTTATAGGAAATTGTATGTGCATATACATGACGTGATATATATATATATATATATATATATATATATATATATATATATGTTTCTGATTAAGTATTCTTATAATTATTAAAATTCTAATTAAATAAGGAAATCAATCACAAAATATAAAAGAAGAATAAATACCGAGAGATGCTCTGAACTATTTTATGATATCATTAGATATTTCTCATATTTCTAAGACTCCTTAAGCCAAAGCTTATTACAAGAAAATATTCATCTCCCAACGAAACAAACAAAATATGACCTTCGTCAATCACTACAAGAAAATCTCTATGAAAACTAATTTTAGTCACAAAAGGTAATTAGTCACTACACTGATCAATTTAGATATCAATTTACAAACTAAAAATTATTAGTTACTAAAATAGTTATTATTACGAATAAAAGTTATAATTGGTTTGTAAGTTCTCTCTAAGATTAGCTATCGAGGTTTTGGTTATCAAAGTAATAAGTTTCTAAATTGATATCTCATTAATTGGTTACCAATTTTTAAACTAATTATTTTGGTAGCTAAAACCTTGATGGTCAAAGCTAGAATGACCTTGATGGTCAAAGCTAGAATGACCATCAACCTGAGATAAATTTCATGACATGAAAAGCAAGGTTTGTTCTGAGCAAAACCTTTATTTGGAAGTTGTAAACAGATAATATTTTTGGAATGAAACAAATTACCACTGGAATGAATGTCAGTTTGAAAGAAGTTGCCATGATTTATGTGGAATAAAATCACCAAAAGAATGATCTTCGATGGGAAAGAAGCCACCGCCAAATACACGATAAAAGAGTCACCACTGGAATAATCATAGGTTGGAATGAAATCACTACTAACAAGTTACTGAAAAATTACCAAAAATGTCATTATTGGTGAACAATGACTACTAAAAAATCACCAGCGACAACAACAGTTGTCGGAAAAGTGTGCAGCGGGGGCTGAACTACTGTGGAAAATGAAATAAGAAAACAAGCCGGAATTAGAAAAGGATGCTAGTGTCTCAGTATCTAATACACTTCATTCTTAGCTGAAATTTATACGGAATAACAAAAGTGCATAGACCTGGTTCCATTTAGTTCATATTTGGATTAAAGTTTGCAGACATAAATTTGAATCAAAAGAATGTCTTGAAATGAGTTTACTGCAGTGCAATTATTGTTTTAATATTTTTGGTTCAAAGTATATTGATAAAATGAAATTTATTGTATAATATGAATAAAGCATTTTACTAAACTTTGTTGTTTGAATAAGTACTGACAATGGAAAATAATTTTCATAAGCAACCATTTTGTTGCTTCTTATTCTAACTTTGTTTTGGGTGAACCGATGATGGAAATGTGACTTTGAGAGGCAACAAGCATAATGGAAAATAGAGTTTAGCGGTCCAAAAGTATGTTGGAGGAACCCATACGGTTATCCAAACATACCCTTGATGTATTCCAACTCGAGACTGTTGTATTCAATAAATTTTCACTAGTAGACTATGCTAGAAGGATTATGTTTAGAAAATGTGAACTCCTCAAAAGAACTCAATCTCCCGATATTGAAATGTAATCATGAGTTGGTGTTTTCACTTAAGTATTTAAACAACTTGTGGATGAAATGTGCCTATCCAAAGCACTGGAAGTGAGTTTAGCTTGTAATCAGACTACAGTAAGTTTAGCTCCTCCACCCTAGTTATACTTTTCAGTAAATAGTCAGATTAGTACAATAAATATTTACATATTGACATATTTAACTTTTAATACTAGACAAAAAATTATAGTCTTAGTATAGAAATTTTAATTTCATTAATTTTGTTTGAATTATGTTAATGATTAAGATAATTGAAAACGTATTTGGTCTTTAGTATTTGTCACGTGTTTATTAAAATGAAAATTATTGTTAAGATGCAATTAACTTTGAAGTAGCATTAAGGATTTATAATTTACAAAGTTAAAAGCAAAGGCTTCTTCGATGTTAATTATATATTAATATTAATTTTTTTATTTAATAAAATCAGGTGGCAATTACTAGAGACTAAACATCTGTTCAATTAGCTTAACCATTAACTGAACTAAAACAAAATTAACGGAATTAAAGTTTTTTTACCAAGATTGTAAGCTTTTTCTTCTTGTCCTAAAGATGAACTATTTACTGTTTACTTTTCATCTTTACGGAAGTTGGAAAATTTTCCGTACTATTATGCATCATACTGTATACATTGCAATCCACTGTTTTTTACCTATTAAATGATGTAGTGCAGATAAAAGAAGACATTCATGTGAAGCTTTTAATAGTTTGAGTGGCGTTCGAACTGTTTTATGCTATTTCAGGTTGGGATAATACCTTGGTTGATAGTGTCTACAAGGGTTAGCAGATTCATTTGTAGACTCACCTATGGCAAATAGATCGTGATGTTCTTCATCTAGAATGACATAACATTACTAGCTGCTTGGACTGGTTTGTGTCCTGCATTTAAAATGGAGTGAACTATGCTTTTCTAGATTTGTACAATTTGAAATTTGTTCCTTCGATCCTTGTCCGGTTCATAACCAGTTTATTTTAGTACAGACGACGTGTAAACTTCATTCTGCATATGCAAGCAAAATTTTCATATGCCTGTAATATGATAGAGTTGCAGCCCCCACACTACCCCTAGTTTGGTCTCTTTTAAGGAATTTTGTCTTCAAATTCTTCTGGATTAATTATATTCATTTGTTCAATAGTATTTAGTGTTGAATTAATGGGTTTGTAAATTTGAAGAACTGTTATTTGCAGTTTGGATTAGAGCTTTTTGTGATCTGCTCCATTGCAACTGAAAGATGAAAGTTTGGTGCAATTTTCAGTTGACTAATAAGTCCATTGCAATTTTCGTTTTTAAATTTTATTCGCTTTTAGTTGTTAACAGATGTAGAATTATGTACTTTTATGCCCATAAACATTAATGAGAAATTAAAAGTACACTATACTTTGAGTTCCATAAGTTCCTAAGCATGATGAGATGAGGTATATCAAATTGTTTATAAGGAATAATAAGTAAATGCTGGACAACCTATTGAAGAATTATGTTAAATAGTTTCACAAATCATAAGCAATTGAATTTGTGGTATGATGGTATAAAGGATGAGATGGACTTTGTGGCATCTGATTAAATCTTGAATCTTATTGAGTTTCACAATGGTGCACAATTCATTGAATGTAATTAATAAATATTTACAAGATAAGGTTGAAAGACATTGTTGTTAATGAAAGATTCTGTTTAAGTAATTATGACATTAATAATTCATTATAATTTTGAGTTATATTACATGGAAGTGAAAACAACATCCGTATTGCTGATTTAGAATAAGAGGTTTGTATAAACCATGTTGAAGGATACTTTTCTAGTAATGATGAATATTTATTTTGGAGGATTATTAAATTCATATATGGATTTTAAAAAAGTTTTACAACAATAGTATTTAAAATTTTCAAGGAAATATTATTTCATTTAGTTTTGAAAGGAACATAAAAGTTAGTGGGAGTAAATTTTGTTTTTTTTGTCTAAGGTGTGAGTAATATTTTCCTTGTAGCAAATAATAAATGTGTGTTATATGAGGTGAAATAATTTTTCTCAAATAACTTTGGTATAAAAAATATGAAAAATGTATCTTATGTTATATACACTAAAATCCTTCCATAAATATCTCAAGATATTTTTGATTTTTCTCAATAGATTTATATTGACAAAATTTTTGAGAGCTATAAACGTTAAATATTATTCATCCAACATGAGTCTAATTTTGGAAAACGATAAATGTGAATTAAGTTAGTGTAAAAAAAATGATCTTAAGTGAGAGCACATGAAAACTATTGCTTAATTTGTTAAAAGTCTTATGTATACTTAAGTTTGAATCATATCTAACATCTTCATGTGCAATTAGAGTTTTGGAAGATAATAAAGTAATTTAGGTGGTTCTAATTGGAAAGTTGAGAAAAAAAAGATGATAATGAGATATTTTAAGGAATGAAGAATTTTATGCTCATATAAAAACAACTGGTAATTTAGAGGTGATATATTATTCTAGTTTAAAACTTTATTCGTTACATCAATATCATGAAATATATATTTAGTTATATTTTTATGCTAACTTGCGGATTTGTATATTTTAGCAGTAAAAAGGAAATCTTAATTGCTAGTTGAGTTTGTATTTTATTTTGAGGCTACGTAACATGTGTATGATTAAAAAGTTTTGTATATGATTTTAAAGATGTACACTCAATTGTCAGACCATTTAAGTTAAATTTAAACACTTTGTTGCAATATTTATGATAAAAAATAATGATAAACAGAAGTAAATAAATTGATATTAAATATCTAGTTTAAGAGACATGTTAAAAAAAATAAAGTGGTCATTAAACCAGAAAATCATGCTTTCACTAATAAAATAGTTTATTCTTTCGGAAATTTAGCTATTACTGGTTAACCAAAATATAATTTATTTATACACATTTCCTATATTACCCTTTCATCGAACGGTCAGGATCCACATAGGAGAATAAATTTGTCATTGAAGTCGAATTCGGCAGTATATAATATATTGTGTTGCAGCACAGGGTTAAAAAAAACTTGAATAAATTAGACACAAGGTAAAGGGGGAAAAACACTAAAAAAGCGAAAACCTTGAACGGGGTGCGCAGTGTGTTGGGGGAAGAAGTAGAAGCGTGTAACCCTAGTTAGGGTTTGCAGTTCAATTTGGGATTCCTCTCTCGTGCGATTGTAGCGCTGGATCCGTATCGTCTTCCTCCGTCCACAGAAGCGCCTTTCGCTCGATCTTTCGGCGATCTTGGTAACATGTATGGTCCTCGAGGGTATGTCAACCTAACTTCATCTTTTTTATTCTGCGTGCCATTTCCTTCCAATTTCTTTGTTCTTTTTGTAATTGTTGGGGTTTTATTTCTGTGTGGTGTTGCTTATGATTAGAAATCGTGTTTGCATTTAATTTTCTTTGATTTTATTGTTTATATAGCTATGTGCTTTGGTTAAGGGTGATTGAGGTTGTTTGTTGCATGTAATTGTATTGACTTCTTATGTGTGGGCTTTGCTGGGTTAGCTTCGCCAAACAACATATCTATCAGGTCTCAGGCCACGTATTTGCTTTCTTTTCTCTCAAATTTTTGTGTTTTTATTTTTAATAATTTAATATCCTATAATATGCCTGATATGATATGGAGTCTCTGTGAGTATGTCTAATTTTCTTTCAACCTGGTCAGGATCAATAATGTGTTGTTGCAATCAATCACATTGTGCTTATTTTGTGTTTACATGTTTTTTTTAAATTAATTAGCCTTTTAAGCCGTGTTACTGTAACATTTGGTATATTACTTCACTATTAAGTATTAATCTTGCAGACCTTATGATTGTAATTTGTGCAAACTTATCTATCTTTGATTTTTTCTTTTATATATGTCCTGCATAATGAGTGTGTTGGATAGAAATATATTGTTATGGTCTTTGTGTGGTTCTCTCTATTTCCATAGGTGGTCTGATTGATCTGTTGTTATTTTTTTTTTTTCTATGATGTTTGGCTGTGGGTGTTGTGATGAATATTATGAGTAATAGGAATTAAAATTAAGTGTCAGGGAAAAGAGGGTTGGGTTTGGCTTTATTAACATGTTGAGTGGGGGATTGTTTTTTTTGGGTATGGAAATTTGAAGGGCAATGTTGGGAAGCGGGGGGGTTTCGGACGGGTACGAGGTTGGCTCAAAGAGACAAAGAATGATGGAATCAAATCCATACTTCGCAGTGAGCAGCGGGACAGGCAACTTACCTTATGGATATGCAGGTGGCTTTCAGCCCCCTCCCTTTCCTGTGGTTCGTCTCAGGGGGCTTCCATTCAACTGTACTGACATTGACATCTTGAAGTTTTTTGCTGGACTGACCATTGTCGATGTGTTGCTGGTCAATAAGAGTGGACGCTTCTCAGGAGAGGCCTTCGTGGTATTTGCAGGAGCAATGCAGGTTGAGTTTGCTTTACAGAGAGATCGCCAGAACATGGGTCGCCGGTATGTAGAAGTGTTCAGGTGTAAGAAACAGGATTATTATAATGCTGTTGCTGCTGAGATAAATTACGAAGGAATATATGATAACGATTACCATGGTAGTAGTCCTCCACCCTCCCGATCAAAGAGGTTCAGTGATAAAGATCAAATGGAGTACACTGAGATATTGAAGATGCGTGGCCTTCCCTTCCAAGTGACAAAATCTCAAATTGTTGAATTCTTTAAAGATTTCAACCTGATAGAAGACAGGGTACACATTGCATGTCGTCCTGATGGGAAAGCTACTGGAGAGGCATATGTGGAGTTTGTTTCAGCTGAGGAGGCCAAGAGGGCAATGTCCAAGGATAAAATGACCATAGGATCAAGGTATGTGGAGCTGTTCCCTTCTACTCCAGACGAAGCTAGACGGGCAGAGTCAAGATCAAGGCAGTGATCGTGGTATTTTATCTTGTTTTAGGACTTCTACCCCGTTCCTTCTTATGCTACTATAATGTTTTAAATTTTAGATGTACTTTATTATTAGTAGTTAAACCTGTTATATTTGCCTGTCTTAAATGGATGCATTAATTGATTAATAGAAAGGGCCTTGGAATAATATATGGCTCTGGGATGTGAAGGTAATTAATACTGGGTTGAGCTTGAATGAAAAAGTGTCATTTCCAAAGTTCAATAAATTCGTATAGTTATTACATCAGGGGCAGTTTCTTCCTGCACGTCCATGAATTTTCTCCTCACCCAAAAATAAAATAAAAAATTGTTTTTCCGCCTTTGGGATTGTGCAATCTTAAAGTCAAAAGGCACTTTTGTGCAATGTGGAAGCTATTTTTTTCTTAGACTTAAATATTTTTTGGTTTAATCATTTCGGGCATAATGATTCATTATGCATGATTGTTTCAAATAAGTTTTCGTATTTTGAATGTTTTTAATTAGTTTTTTTTTTAATGAAAAATTGAATCAATTTGTAGCTTGTCATTAATTAGAATAGATTGTGTTAAAAATTATTGGAGTAGATGGTGGTAAAATTGAGGTTGTAGCTTGTCATTAATTAGAATAGATTGTGTTAAAAATTATTGGAGTAGATGGTGGTAAAAATTGAGGTTCGCCGGTCTGGTGATTGAGCAAATTGGATTGATATGACATTGGTGATATAAGGTGGATTATTTTTATTTACAATTTTAAAAAACTTTAATTTAATCAAAACTCAAATTAGGGAAATATGATTAAAAATAATATAAAATTTATTTTAATTTTATTATTTTAATTTTATTAATGTTTTGGTCTCTTTGTAAGTTTACACCGTGTCCACATCCTAAGCTGATCTTAAGTGCAAACCATCATGGCCAAGCCATTTTCAATTTCAACAAGGAACAAGATTTGTGAAGAACAGAATCTCAAACTAAAAAGTCAAATTAAAACCCTAATCTCATACCTTAACATCATAACAACAACCTACGAACCACATCCCCAAATTCATGACCATTAATTTACAAAGAAGTAACAAAATCCTAAGATAAGAAATCACCAACCACAACCCTAAATCAGAAAACAACAAGAAGAACAATGCTTTTCCTTTTAGTGGACGAAACGGACCAGAATTTGTGTCCTTACTATGTTCTCGTCCTGCCATTGCCACGCTAGTGTAGTCTTGTTGCCAGAGTTTGTCTCTGCCATGGGAAACAACCCACAATCAGAGGAGGAGAAGAAAGTCTCTCTTCTAGCAACGTGAACTCGTGCCATGACGGAAGGGGAAAAAACTCTCCTTGAGTTGTGCGACGAAGAAGCCTTGCTCAGATTGTACCTCCACAGCGTTGCCGATTTCTCTGAACAACCAGAAACACTAGCTCTTCACTCAAGGCCACACTGCAAGTCAGAGGTTCAGATTCTCACCACGGCCAAAACCACGAACTGCAAAACACCCTATTTTTCCCAAGGTTGGGTGATCCACAAGTAAAAAACAACATAGAATTGAGGAAGAGAAATTGGACTAGGGTTTTCTCGTGAGGATAAAAGGATGAAGATAGGGGAAAACAATGTTTTAGATCAAGGTACTAGATGAATCAGCATTTGGAATTTTACAAGAATAATTTTTTATTAAATTAAAATTTTTAAAACTGTAAATAAAAATAATCTACCTCAGGCCACCAAAGTTTGCCACGTTAATAAAATTTGTTCAGTCACTAAGTCACGAAGCACAATTTTTAACGTCGTCCATCCCAATTAACGGTGAGGTCCAAATTAATTCAATTTTTCAATAAAAAAAGACCTAACATTCAAAATACAAGAACCTATTTGAGACAATTTTGGACAAATAGGAAATGTTCGAAATTATTAAACCAATACTTTTTATTTTTTTATTTTTGTCAACTTAAATTAATGTGAGGTTTTTTTTAGTGTTTTAATATATTTTCAATCATCTTGATTTATGTTCAAGATGATAGTGATATCACTTTTCATTCTCAAAAGAATGAAAATCACATAGACATCCCAATGCAATGGTTTTATTGATGAAAATAAATACTTTATTATAAAAGGTTGGCGAGTAAAATTATAAATTTATTAAAAATTGAAAGAACAAAACTATCACAATTAGTTTTTTTACCAGAATTATTTCTTTCAACAATCACTAGACACACGAGTTAATACTATAATACTATAATAAATTAATCTCACACAATAACAAAGATTTAAAAACCAAAGAAAACACATTAACTTAAGGATATTAAACAAATTATATAATAGTAATAATTTTTTTTCTTAGAAAAAAGGAAGATTTTTTTAATACAAAAAGTTATAATAAAGTAAAGTAATTTAACGTAATTAATTAAAATATTGAGATTAATTTTTTTAGGGAGAAATAAAAAAAATAAAAGATAATTTCAGTGTAAATAAATTTTATAAAATATTGAGAATAATTGAGAATACTTTCTTTTATTACTATTGTTGTTATAGTTTGTAAAATAAAAAATGAAAAATATAAGAAACATATAAAATTTTATACCATTATGATAGAAAGATCAAAATATTATGATCATGAACTAAATTATTTAAATTTTTATTATAATGAATTGAGAAATTATAAATTAAAAAATGGTGTAAAATCAATTAATGCACTTATAGTTAAACTTAGAGATTAATTTAAAATTGAAAGTTAATTTTAATTTAATTTGGTGTGAATAAAATATTTGAATGGTTTTGACTTTAAATATCATTTTAAACAAACTTTTTAAAATGTAAATATCGGAACGAAAACTTAATTTTCATAATCAATTAGTTAATATTTTACTATGGAACAATTTTACTCTAATGACAAACTCTTACCTCAAATTATTATTAAAGGTAAATAGTAAGTTTAATATAATAAATATTAATATATTTTATTTTTAGTATAATAAAAAAAATTATAATGGTCACATAAATCTATTAAAGAAAAATTAACATTAATATGTATGATGTAATTATTTTTTGTGGTGGAGGAATCAAACTCTTCTGTTCCAAAAACAAAATTGTCATTTTTGGGAGAAGTGAATTCATATCCAGTTGGAAATAATTATTTCGTTTAAGGGTTTTACTTAACAGGTTTTGTTAAAATCTAACAGACGGTCACGTTAGCAAAAATAAATTTTTTTTACTAAGGTATACAATATGCTATTAACTATCTAGACAGCATTATAAAAAAAATTAAATTAAACATAAATTACAAAAATTAAAACTATATTAAACATAAAAAAATTAAGTTCCGTACTAAACACAAAAATAAAAAATAAGATGTATTTAAACCTTTTTCTTAATATCTCCAACTTTTAGAAGATATTTTTGACTTTCCAATTGCACAATTCAAAAAAGTTAAAAACGATTTTTTTTCATATGCAGATACCTACATCAGAATGGGGAAGTTAAAGAGAATCAGATTATTCATATACAATTTCCTTAATTAATGGTTGACCCGCACGTACATGTTATTCAAGGTAGACATTTATGCAAACTTCTTTATTGGTTCTTTGTCGACAAAGAGGTTGATCATTTCTTTATGCTAGATTGTAAAAAAAAAAAAAAGAAAGAAATTGCAAAACTATTAAAATTGTTGATGAAAATAAAATTATAAAACTGTAAAATAATACAACTAAGAAAATGACAAAGTAAGATAGTAACCTCACAAAATTAACAAAAATATTAAATTATAAGGATTCAATTAAAAAGTATAATTTTTTTTATAGTCAAGACATTAAAAAATTTAATAGAAACGCAATTAGACATAAATTTATTAAGAATTTAAAACTTAATTAAACAATGACATGCTGTTGTTAATTATTTTTTTATATTTTAATGTAAGTCTTAAAAAAATAAAAGACTTTTGTGGTTGATAATGTCTGTCTCGATGTTAAGTGTGGTTTAAATAAAAGAAATACTTTGTATTAAGTACAAAAAACGTTTCAACCATAAAAAAGTGTTTGGACCAAACAATTTTTCATGATAACATTTTTTAAAAAAATCTTAAAAAGAAAAATACTCCATTCATATTTATTCTAAATTTAATTAATCGTAAATGAATTTGCATGTTAAAAAAGTCTATTGACATGGATTTAAAGTGATTTTTTATTAATATAACTATGAATTGGATCTGAATTAATATATTCATGAATTAAAATATTTGGATATTTTTGGTAATAGAGTACGTAGTTGATAAAAAGTGGAAAGTTGGTATAAAGAATAGTGTAGTCTAATAATCCTTCTATTACTTTTGGATTGATGACTTTTGTATAATGAGTTGGATGTAATGTTGCTTAAAAAGGCAGTTAAGTCTTCACTGCGTTTGGATGAACAGTTGTATGAATTGAAGTGGCTTTAACCTCCAAAAAGCACACTTATTTAGAAAGTCTTTGAAGGAGGGATTAAAAGTAAATAAATCGACTTAATATATAGACATGACAATATATAAATCATAAAATATGAATTTTGAAACATGACAATAAGGAAAAGTCGTTATACATTTAATAAAAGGCTATATTCCTTTAGTTTGGATTATCTCAATTTGTACTAATACATAATTAGGGATGTTTTTAGGTTAGATTGGATGAGATTCACGTAAATCTATTATCTATTCTATGGTTGAATCGGATTGAATTTGCGTATTCTCTTATATTAAATGCAATAATTTAACTTAATTTTCAGTGAATTGAATTTATTCAAATTGATCAAAATTTTATTTAAAAGAAATGTAATTTTTAAATATTAACCTAATTTATAAAAATTAATTAAATGATTCAAATATGGATGACAAAAAAGGTCAGTCTAACCTTTTTGGTATGTTGAAAATGAATCGGGATGAGCCTGCTCGTTTGCATAACTTGGGTTAGAAAATACAACTTGTCCTATCCTATGATTGACTAACTAGCTAATGGACCAACCTATCTAGTCCAACTCTAACTTATAGTTCTCCTCCATTCTACCATCTCTAAATTATAGACCTAATCTCCTTTCTCAAACACAACATTACACTCAGATCAATTAAATAGGGGTAGTAGAATCCTAACAAAGAGCACTAGAATCAAAATCTTAAATAAAAAAAGGAGAAAAACAAAAATCACAACACTAAGAAGCAACCATTGAATGTGAAGAAAAAGGGTTGAATGATCATGGAGATGACACATTAGTGATTGTAACTTCCTCCCTTGGTCAGACCAATATCAAAAGCGACGAAAATAGGGTTTTGATCGTGAAGGTGACACGATGTTGATGGCGTGTTTAGGTGTATTGGCGACCTTCGTATGTTGCCAAAACCACAGGAAGAAGAACCTCCCACCACAATTTGGAGATTGAGAAGAAGAGGCACCCACACTATGAGTTTTGTCTTAGTCGGTGACCAATAGTGGTCACTACTCAACTTTTTCCTCCTAGGTTAGGTCACATTTTTTCTATCAAGTAGTGTTGCTTTGCTTGCGTTATTTTAAGTGTGTGAGCGATGATGAGATGAGAGAAGTGAAATGAAAATTGTAACAAAATAATGATATGGGTCACACGGAACAGGTTACAGGCCAACCCATCTTGCAACCCAATTGGATGACATGCTAGACATGCCAGTTTGATACGAGTTGACAGATTCAATATTCTGACCCAACTCACCTTTTTTCCAGCGAGTTGATAGACTAGCTTGTTGGGCCTAATCCATTTTACCATCCTAATTTCAAGTAAACAAATAAGTTTAATCATAACGAAATTGTTTAAACTAATTCAAGACATGAAAAAAATAATAATCATAATTTATACATAGTATAAAAGTGAATTGCAAGAATAAACTCATCCCTCAACTTATATAAAAGTTAGTTTAAGTTAAGTCAAATCTCCTTCATAAATAAAATTCAACTGGGTTGGATTTGATGATAATCACTGAACCAAATAAACACTCTTAAATACAAGAGTTTGAAAATAAAATTATACAATTATCACATATAAATAAAAATATAAAGTATATTCCATCTAATATTCTTCTGAGAAAAAAAAAAGGAGAAAGTCACGGATAGAGGATTTCAATTACACAGAGAGATTGGAGAGAGATAAATAAAGTTTGAAATACAAAGTCGATTCTATAGTATATTCAATTACTTGAATTTATAGATGATGTGTAGCATATAGCATTTGAAGTTTCTTTTAAATTGCCCACCACCCCCTATAGTTGATGCTTAGTTTTGAGGTAAACTCTTTAAATGAAATCATTCATAGTTTGTGTTCTCTATTTTTGATTATAAAGTCTTTGCTCTTTGCTTTTCTTTTCTTTAATACTTTTGCCAAGGGGCATTGACTTATATGGAAAAAATCTGAGGACAAGGTTGGAGGCATTTCAATGAGAAAGTGGTCAGGTTTGTTGGAGAATGAAAATGAAGATATGTGACACTGTCTCCATCATAGGGCAATGAGTTAGACCTAATTGCTAACTTACAATAATAATACTTAGAACAACAAAACTATAATTTCAAACTTGTATTTTGACATATTGCTTGCTTCCGATTGTCAAGTTAACCCTTTTGAATGCACTACATAATATTTGACTTTATTATTGCAGTCTAAAGGATCTTGTCTTTTTTTACTTTCCTCCATTTTCATTATTGCAGAGAATCAGAACGGTAGCCATCTTTGAACAAATTTAGTTAGAAAGTAGTAAGAAATATTGTTTGGTTATATGAAAGTGTAGAAATAAACAATAAGTTATCATGTAATTTATTGATTATTTTATTTTAGACGTTTTCGAAAATTATGCGTCTGAAGTGATAGTATTAATATATGTTCAAAGACTAAAATGAATTCATTTGATATATTATAAATTTATTTTGAAATTCCTTATCTTTCCGATATTAACGTGTTGACATTTTATATTTAATAAGAAAAAAAAAGATGTTTTACTCAATAAAAAAAATATGGTCAAAACACAAACTAATTGGTAAAATGGTATATATGAAACGTTTCCTAACTAAAGTGGCACCCCTTTGTAACAGTGGAAATTTGTTTTACATTGTTATCCAATCATAAATTGTGACATGATTAAAATTATTAACTTTTAAAAGCCACTTTTAAAATAATTTTTAAAAGCCATATAGTTTGAACTATCCAATTCCTTGTGTGCGAGATAGGCCCATGTATCATAAGTGCGTTTTATGAGCACTTTTTAGCACTTTCCAAAGATAAAAAAAAAGGTACCATTTTCACAATAATTTCATCGTTGAAGATTTTTGTCTTCCATATTATCTCTCACAAATAAAATTGCTCACTATTGCAGTCAAACTTTTTGTCAACAACTACCTTGCTTCCCCCACCTTTGAATTTGTATGTCAAACCAAAATAAGTGCTTTCCTTCCACCGTTTGACAATCAACTAGGTCGGCATAATCATGGAAATTTCCCTGCATACGCTTTTCTTCAACATCATGGTAGACATATATATATTCTACATATAGAATGAGATTATACTGAATTTCACTTTGAAACTGATTTTGAGAGATTAACCCATATTTAAAGTTATTTTTTTTAAAAAAAATTTATTAGACTTATCATTTTATTTGTTATTGTCTTCATCCTGAAAAATGTATTAGATATTTCATATATATATATATATATATATATATATATATATTGGATTTTATGAAAATGATTTATTGAAAAATACAATATTAATAAAATCGTAAAGAAATTAACACTACATTCAACCCATGACTTTAAACTAATGTATTTATAATCTTCTATTTATAAGTTACTCACACACACGTAAATACATACATAGACATATACAAATAAAAGACACACATACAAAAATGTATAAACACACACAGATATAAACATAAAAAGAAATAAAAACAAACACACATATACACAGATAGAAACACATACCAAGAGACACATACATACAACTCTCGTATTAACATTAAATAAATATGACTAAATTATACATAAGTGTCTTATTCAAAGTAATTTTTGTAAAATTTAACCCGACTTGAAAGCCTGTCTTTTAAGAATTTTTCAATTTTTATAGTGAATTAGTTTTGGATATATATACTTCAAAAGTTATAAAATACAAAAGAAAAAGTATTTGCTAATAAAGTTGTTTACCGTGATAAAAACAGATTCAAACATTCTCATTCATTCGACCAACTTTGTCGGTGTTGTCTCTCATTTATGAACATCGTTACTTCTTGTTTTGGTTTGAAGTGTTTGTACTATATGTATGGGAACACACTTATCCATCTATTTTATACAGTTGGAATGACAGATGTTTATATGTTACTTTTTGTTGAACTTTTCACATATTATCAAATGTGCTCTAAGGTGGGAAGGTTCCATCTTCATGGAGTCAGTCTTCGATTATGCTTTTGGCATTACTGGCCAATTAACCTCAATAAAAAGTAGTTACTATAAGTGGGAAATATGTGATATTTTTAAATATTAGAAGAATTTCATAACTATTAAAATAGTTCACAGTTAAATTGGTGAATCATGGTTGGTTCAGATTTTTATGACCCTTTAAAAACTCACAATTACTGTATTATCTTTGGAAAAATTAACTTTCTTTTTCATTGTCACAAAAAGAAAGAAATACAGTTTATTATAATTACAAATATAATATGATTTAAATTTAATTTTGATTGGAGAATTAATTAATTTTTATATATTTTTCGTGAAAGAGAGATATAAATTTGTTTTTAGTGGAATTTGGATCGACTTTGACGTATTCGTATGAGGATTGAAAAATGGGAGAAAACTTCAAAAGACTCTTTGATGCTTAAGTTAGGAAGAGAGTTTGAATCTTTTATGAATATAATATTGAGTATGAGTTTCATATTGTCTTTCTTGGTGAAATATCATTCAGCCAAGTTTGTTCGAAAGGTGCTGTGTAAGTGTTGTTGACTTTAGGTAAGTTTTATGCTAGACTGCCGGCTTGGGTAGGCTCAGATAGGCTTTATTAGGTGCTGCAAAATTTAGGCTCGCTTTGCTTTTTCGGGAAAACTTTCCTGAAGGTCACTCATCCCTAAATTACTCCAAGCTAAGCACACTTAACCATGGAGTTCTTATGGGTTAGGCTACCGAAAAACAAATGTATTTTGGTGATATGAGTAGCCAAATCAATCCCTTTAAACTATCCTTCAACTGTATAGTCCCATACCTATACAATCTCTAGATTCCTCTCATTCCGGTGTATGTTCGATCCATCCATGTGTCCCTTCCACTAGAAGTCTACCAGGAGCCGCTCCTTGTTTGTGCCCCTTGCACTTCGTGCCTTTTGCACCGACGATCACTCCCCGCCCTCGTCAGTGTCCGGGTGTCACATGCCCACCAGCTTCCGCTTGGTTCGTCCTCGAACCACACCATACTGGGAGAGGCTAGGCTCCAATACCACTTGTAATGCCCCGACAACTTACGAGGAATATTGACTGCCCTCACACATCAACACGAGGCTTTCCAATGTGCTTTGTCCTCACTCGCACACTTTCTGGGAAAACTTCCCAGAAGGTCACACATCCCTAAGAACTCCATGGTTAAGCGTGCTTAGCCTGGAGTAATTTAGGGATGGGTGACCTTCTGAAAAGTTTTTCCGAAAAGTGTGCGAGTGAGGACAAAACACATTGGAAAGTCTCGTGTTGATGTGTGGAGGCAGTCAATATTCTCTGTAAGTTGTCAGGGCGTTACAGGTTTCGCTTTGATGCAATCGACTTTAGGCGGGTTTCGCTTTGATGCTACCAATTTAGGCAAATTTTGTTGGGTGCTGCCAATTTAGGTAGATTTTGTTGCTAATTTTTTGGCGAGCTGATGATGACTTTAACTTGCTTATATACTGATTTCTTTATTGTTACTTCACTTCAAGCATCTTTTTCACGCTTGTCCTCACGTTTCTTGTCCTCTCTTATGAAATTACTTGTTGTAGAACGAAGGTGATGATTGAGATGGATGACCTGGTCAACTTATGTATGGAGGTCGACCAAAACATGTCAAGCAAAATGCTACAGTTGGCACAAAGCTCTAACCGTGTTGATCAGCTAACTTATAAACTCTAGCAAGCAAAGGATGAATGTGGCCTTGACAACAAAGATCTAAAAGACCGATGAGCGTTGAGGCTCTTCAAGAAGAGGTGATATGTTTGAATGAAAATGTTTCTAACCTTGAGGTTGATGTTGTTCTAGATAAGGAGAGTACCGATTTTATGACTAGTGGGTTGCATCATATGTTGAGAGTTTTGAGAAGGCAAAGAGGCGACTCACCTTTTTTATCCCTGGTTTGGACTTAGATATTGAAATGCCAAGTTTCTCTTGTACTTGGTCTGGTGCTTTGTTTCAGCTCAAATAACTCAGTGTTTCCTTTCCTATTTTGTTTGAGTGACTGACTTGATGCCTGATGTCTCTTTTTCTATTTTGTTTAAGTGACTTGATGACTTGCCTCACCTAAAGAGCTTTTGGTTCTTGGAGGGCTTTAGCTATTGTCTAAGTAACTTGGGTGCCTCATTCGAAGTCTTGAGGGCCACATTTGTGGTCTTTTGCTCATGTTACACTATAGTAACTCGGGTGCCACCTCTGTGGTCTTTTCTTATATTATACTATAGTAATTCGAGTGCTAATTCTATGGTCTTTTGCACTTATTTCACTGAGATGGTGACAAGTGATTCTACTTTTATTCACTTGGTAAAGTACTCTATGACTGCAATGAGAAATTTGACTTGATCCTTTGCAAGGGAAAAGGGCAAAGTATGTTTATCCCTCATGTGTTGGTGAGTTGGTTGTTTGGTCCTATTCCCTTTTGCTTTTTCTTTTTTCTTTTCTTTTCCATTACTAAATTCCACGTCATAATTTAAATCTTATTTTCACGTAATAAAATGGTCCACCTCAATACACTTATTGTGCACCACATCTTCAACATTTGACGCCGTTTTTATCATTTAACAGAAATGACTTAATTATTACGAATTTACAAAATTTAGGACCCAATTAGACCGTTTTAAATAAGAGGACCGACTTGAGATTTCTCAACAAATATGAAGACTATACGAGGATTTAAACCTTAAATTAAATATAAATTAAATTTTAATTTTAATTAAATTTAACCTAATAAAATATAAATTAAATTTTAATTTTAATAAAATTTAACTTAATAAAAAATAAATTAAATTTTAATTTTAATTTTTTATAAATAATATAAATAAGATAATATAATATTCAAGTCTAATTCATTTATAAATAAGTATTAAAATATCCTATAGTAAATATTTATAAGTGTCAACTATTCACCACAAATTTAATTTATGGATACTTGCTGATAACACCAGTGAACTTACCTATAGCTATTAATAATAAGGATTATTTTTGTAACAATCTCATAGTTATGTGTTTTGTACATATTTTCTTATCGATTTTATCTTTATTAATATAAATTAGTTTATTATTTTATCTTTTAATTTGTATAATTACTTTTTAAAATTTAATTAATTACTAACAATAAAATTATAAAAAATAATAGTTGTTTTTTAATAATTATAATAAATTAACTATTTTTATTATCATAATTAAAAAAGCACGTACACGTCACGACACTAATAATTATAAAATAAATAAAATAAATAAATATCTTTGTTTGTAAACTTTTAATTATTTTAATATTAATATTATATGAACCGTTAGATGTCATTTATAGCTAAGATTGTTACATTAGGGAGTTACACAAAACTATTGTGACATCTCAAAAATACAGCTGGAGACTATATAATTAGAATAATCACATAAAATAATAATTCAGTACAGTCTTAAAAAAAACGAACGCTCAAGGACGAACGTCCTTGAATACAGTCTTACAACTTTAAAGAACGAACGTGCAAAACCGCACGTCTTCAACAAGAATTACAATTTAAGGCCGAACGTAAAAATAAACACCTGACCGAACGGTTTACACGTGACAAATACCGAACGGTCGAACTTAACCAAAATAAAGAAATGAAGTAGTCGAACGACCATTACAACAAACACCTATACTACTGGGCGAGCGTCTCGCTGCTCGGTCTTCACTTCAACTTCGACCAGATTCTCTTCGTCCAGCACATCTTCCAAACGCTCGTCTCCCTCTGCTCACATCCACACGGATGATCATTGCAATGACAGGACGGACGTACAAAATGAGACAACACAAGGAAAAACGCAGGGTAAGCTTATGTAATTTAACTCATGCATCAACACACCAATTCAAGTAAACAATTCAACATACATACTCATTTCAACGCACGCTTAACATAAAACTCAATACACGACTGACTGTCCGGACTGTATGATTTCTCGTGTAGCTACGACGTTCGCGCACCCAGGTGGTGTGGTAACTGGCACTCTCATCAGCTGCCACCCGAGGTTAGTCTGTTCCGTCCAAATTACATTTATGTGACGAGGACCTCCTGCCGTTCCCACGCATGACATACCCCCTCTATGTGAGGACGAGTACTCACGAAACATCAGGATCGAATCGCCCGCTAAGTCTGGCCACGGTCATACTTTACAAATTCTCATAACCATTCAAGAGTCGTTCCTCCCCGGAACGCTCGTTCACATTCATAAATTTCATTTCATCTCGTATACTGTTCATCATTCACTATTCATCATTCACTATTCATCATTCACTATTCATCATTCCATAATCATTTTCATCATTTATAAGGAAGCCATCAAAAAAATCGAACGTTCTGTCCCCAATAAGACCGAGGACGAACGCTGTGAGCGAGACCCAAAAAGACGCTCGTTCGAGTCAAAGTATGAACGGCAGAGTTACAATTACGTTCGGGAATGGTTGAATATTATACTGTTCATAGGACGAACGTTATTTCAATAAAACCAAACACCATTTAGAGCGAGCGCTCAATATAAAACCGAACACCAATTAGAACGAGCGCTCAGCATAAAACCGAGCACCCTTTTAGGACGAATGCTCAGTTCAAACCGAGCACCATTAGGACGAACGCTCAGTGTGAGACCGAGCACCAATTAGAGCGAGCGTTCGGTATAAGACCGAACACCATTTTGAGCGAGCGCTCATTATGAACCGAACACCAAACAGAACGAGCGTTCAGTATAAGACTGAATACCAGTTAGGACGAACGCTCAGTGTGAGACCGAACGCTAATTGGTACGAACGTTAGGTGTGAGACCGAACGTTTAATAACTTAAAGTAACAGAATTGATAAATATACTAAGGGACTTTTGAAGAAGTGTTTACGAACGATAAAATACACTATTTCACATATACATACAACAGAAGGGAATTTATCAAAGAATACCATATACAACAGTGCTTGACCGAACGCTCAAGCATAGCCTTTAGACACGAGGACGCTCGTCTTCAACAAGGGATCGATCCAAATGAACGAATCCCATTTTGACTGTGTTAAATAGGGAAACCGAACGGTCAAAGACCGTTCAGCACGAATGTTCATATCAACATCAATTTCCATATTTCATACAGGCCAATCTCATGCAAATTCATATATCTCACTTCACCCAAAATAACGAACGTTCATGTACTTCAGTCATATAAAAAATCATGCATTATACCCAATCAAATAACGAACGTTCATACAACAAAATCACAGTAACATCATGCATTATACTCATACAGTTAACAACGAACGTTCACACACATACATCAAACCAGTTAAATTAAATAAGCTTCCCTTACTTGGAAATGACCGAACGTCCACAGACGTAGAGACACAACTTCCTCTGTAGCTTCCACTCGTCAACGCTCGTTAATTCAACTACCACCCGTAACGTTCGATACTATCAAATCTCCTACTGTTACGAAGGAAAACAACGTACGAACTCAGGATTGAGTTGCATGCTTGGAAAACGAACGTCAGAGAGCGGGAAGACACTTACCAGCCCTGTTTCACGAACCGAACGGTTCCTCTGAAAACTCTTGACGCCGAGCGTCCTTCAATGGTGCCGGAATACTGGTTGGAGGAGATAAAGTGGGTGTTTCTTAGGAGAGAAGGTGCAGAAAGCTTTGAGAGAAGGTTCAGAGAATGCAGAGAGTAAGAGGAGAGAAGGAATTCTCAGAAATGAAGCAAAGAGGTGCATGTAGAGGGAGTGGGAGTATTTCTGAAACTCAACTTTTGCTTTCCACCACGCCAGCGCACGTCCCCACTCTGCCAGCGCATTCCACCACGATTCTGACAGCCCATGCCGGACGGTCGTCCACTCTGAGGTCGCCACGTGTTTTCCACTACTGCAGAATGCACGTTCACACCCTGGCAACCATGTTTTCCACTGACGCCGCTGACTCACCTCCATGTGCGACACCTGGCGTCCGTTAGTGGATGTCGGACGCTGCTGTCGCCCATGTGCGTTGCTGAGGTGGCGTGCTCTCCGGTTGCCACGTTTGTTTTTTTTTTTTCTTTTCTAAGGCCTGACAACTATTTGCAGCAGAAAATTCATTCGCTATAAAAAGAGGTTAATTAGAATACAAAGATCAATTACACGTAATGAAAAAAGAGAGTCATTCACTACAAACTGGAAGTCTGAGTGAACCATTTTCAGTTTATAGGTTAATGCTGGCAATAATATTTTCACATTATTCTTAATTTAATGCAACTTTTCTTAATTAATTGATAAAAAGATTAATCGCACTAAAAGCCAAATACTAAATGAAATGCTGTCAATAAAATACTTGGTTTAGTTTTTTGTAATCTATAACTTTTTAAAAATTATTAGTTTTAATACTCTCTTAATATTAAATTATTGGTGAAACGAAAATGAATTATAAAATAAAGTAGAGAAAAGTATTAGTAAACATAATATCTAAAAGTAATTAAAGAAATAACTGGAATGACTTGTTTGGCATGTTTATCATCAAACCTATGTATTTCTAAAGAAAGTGATGTCGTAACATTGAAATTTCTACCAAAAGGGAAGTAAAGAAAACATATGGTTTGAATGCAGAAAACCAAGTCACAGCCTCTTATCAAGAAAACAGTTAACAGAATATAGAAAGACACTTTTCTCTCTCTCTAACTTCTTATGAACCCAACCCACAGACACAACGAAAAATAACAAAAGACGACCCAAAACTAATCCCAACATCAATCCATATTTTCTCTCTGAAATTGGTTGATCGAGTAAGTGGCAGAGAACAACCTTCAACACCACATGGGTCTCTGCTTCTCCTCCTCTTCCTCTCCTTCGCCCAACCCTCCTAACTACTCAGGCAAGTCTTCAACTTTCACACTCCTTTCCCTTTACCTGCAATCCAAATTCCCGTAACCAGTTGGGTTTTCATTTTCAGGTTCAACGAGTAACGTGGGGTTCTCCGCCACCACCAGCAGCTTCGGGAAGAGCCAATTCTCGGAGATTGCGAGTGGGAGCATCGACAGCGAAGGGTCTCTTCCGTTTTGTTCCCCTGACGGCCAGATTCTGGAACGGCCCAACTTGAAGGAGTTCAGTTTCGGGGACCTGAAATCCGCGGCCAAGAGTTTCAAGGGCGACACATTGCTGGGTGAAGGTGGGTTTGGCAGAGTCTACAAGGGCTGGTTGGATGAGAAGAACCTTACCCCTGCCAAACCAGGCTCTGGCATGGTCGTCGCCATCAAAAAATTGAACCCCGAAAGCACCCAAGGCTTTCAAGAATGGAAGGTAATCTTTTCTTCATCTCTTTACCTTACTTTTTTACATCTACACTAAGAAAAAAAAATCAACAAATAATATATGCACTCATCATCCAACGTTTACATCATTATCCATTTGCAAACTGGTATACACTTTTAGTTTGATAAATTGTATTAGACTTTCTCTTGTTAATAATTAATGGGATTATCTTATGCATACCGGTTATATTGCAGAGTTAGTAATGCGATATTTATCCATGGGTCTTTCATCCTTTTTCCCTAGTTGCCTAATTGGTACTAATGCTTTTCTTCCTTCTTTGTTTGTGGTTGGAAAAGAATTTCAATATTCACCAAAAGAAAAGTAGAACTTTCAAATTGAAGTTTTTCTGGACAATAAATGCTCTTCCGACCGGTTATAGTTAATTTTTAATATTATACAGTTTGCAACGCTGTGTTCTTGCATCATCATCTGGTGGTCTGTGTTTTGTTCTTGTTTTGACTGAAGACTTGAAAGGGTTTTTAGAATTGTAGAGTTAATTAATACGGTGATGGTGATCTTGATTAATGTGGAGTCACAGCTGTGTGTGGTTGATGCCAGGGTTTGATATTCCATAGGAAATATATTATTATTAAAAAAAATCGGAGTCTGCAAGGTGTTCGAGGAATGTGGTTGGAAATTTTGTTACGGGCCCACTTACCTGACCTGTTTTTTCTTCATTCATTGGTTATCCACGAGCGAAGATGGGTTATTAAAATACGGTGCCTTAAATTCCACACTATTGAACGCTTGACTTATCATCTATTCAAAATGGGCGTTTACCTTTCAGTTTTAAAATTTTTATTCTTTTGGCTGTTTCTGCGATTTTTCCCTTGACTTTTTCCTTCAAATAAGGGGAAAAAATTATTCATATCTGCCATTTTGTTTGAAAAGTATGATGCCATCGCATAACTAGTTCGCAAAGGGAAAACTATTTTTTAGGTTATTATAAACCACCCTAGCAATTCCTCATGAAAATTAGTTAATAATAGTGTATTAGGACAATGCTAATGAATCTGAAATACACTGCGGAGGTGCTTAGAGTAACATTACCTAATAAATATGTCTCTGATAAATGATGCTGGTGTTATTTATAGGAAATGAATTATTTAATAATATATATGGGTCTAAGATCTCTTAAGGGCAATATGCTTGTGTTTGGATCTCATCTTAGAATTCTTAATCTTAGACAGTTGATCTGTATCTGGATTGAGCTAATCCATTATGTGTTTGGACCTTGAACCGAATCTAGAGCAAAGATGCATTATAGAAAATGAAAACTTTTCTAGACAAAGACGGTAAAATTAGGTCAACCTTTTCTGTTCTAAAGGACATGCTAGGTAAATCTTAACAAGACATTCCTAAGGCTTTGTTCACTTTGAATGGATTTGGGAGAGAGTAATTGAATGAATTTGAGAAGATTTGAAGGTATATTTTTTTATTGTTTATTTGAGTGGAATTGGAAGTAAGTGAGAATGGTTTTGGAAGTAAAGTTTGTGAGAACTAGTGTAAAATTTGATTGACATGACATATTAAAAAAATTTACTTTCAAATTCACTCACTTACCTCCAAATCCACTCAAATAAGTTTTACCTTCAAATCCTCTCAAATCCATTCAGTTACTCTCCCTCAAATCCATTCAAGTGAACAAAGCCTAAATGTTCTCATTTTACCATGTTGGTATTTCAGTTGTCATATTGCATTTAATCTTATAGTGTAATCATCAACATATCAGGGTACTTTTCGTGTGATAAATTCATTTTAGCTCTCTGATTATCTAACACGTTTTTCTGTTAATTTGAAAATGCAGTCAGAAGTGAACTTTTTGGGAAGGCTTTCCCACCCCAACCTCGTCAAGTTATTGGGCTACTGTTGGGACGAGGATGAACTTCTTCTTGTGTACGAGTTCATGCCCAAGGGAAGCTTGGAGAATCATCTCTTTCGAAGTATGAGTTCAACATTAATAAAATAGTGAAAGAAAGTGAATTTGAGTTTAACAATTTTGCTTTGTCTTGTTCCTGAGCAGGAAATCCTAACATAGAACCACTTTCTTGGAACACCCGGCTTAAAATAGCTATTGGTGCTGCTCGTGGACTTGCATTCTTGCACACATCGGAAAAAGTTATATATAGAGATTTCAAGGCCTCAAATATACTCCTTGATGGCGTAAGTAACTTTTTTGTTAATTGATTTTATTACGTTGTTTATTAATCTATTTTTTCCCTTATTTTTAGAGATGGAAGCTAAAACATTTGTCGTGTCAAATTGAGATGAACACAGATTTTACTATTTGGATCCCATTCTTAGATTTAACAGCCAAACTAATGTTGGAAATACTATCCTTTAATACAAATATCATGTGAAAAGCGCTGTCAATGGTGGACCCATATATTAGTTGAAGACTATTTAAAATGTTGAGTGCATTGTTTGGAATTCATGCGACTTTTGAGTTTGACATTGAGTAGAAATAAGAAAGTGAAGCAACAAGATATAAGGCAGGAGACTCACAAATTTAAAAGCCTGGAAGTTTTAAAAAGGAGGAGGTGTCATAGTCTCTTTTAGGGGTTTGTCCATAACTAATTGGTCAAGTATTAGAGCCAAGTAAGTACATGGAGTGAGTAACCTAACATGCATCATATTTCTGAAGTAAGAAAATTATATTTATTTGATGCTAAATTCTTCATATAATTTGTATAACCATTATTTTCTATCTTACAGAGTTACAATGCAAAAATATCAGATTTTGGCTTGGCTAAATTGGGACCATCTGGGGGACAGTCACATGTAACTACAAGAGTCATGGGCACCTATGGTTATGCTGCACCAGAATATATCGCAACAGGTAACTATATCTGGTTTATTTGGTTTGAGGAAGTACTATTTGTTTTTATTTCACATATTCATAAGTAAAATGACACGTGACTTCTTGATTTCAAAGAAACTTAACAGGGAAAAAAGGCATTGTCTTGTGAAAATAAGTCAAAGACAAGAAAACAGAAAGTTTCCTTAAAACAAACACCTTAATGTTATAGCAGTAAAGCAATGAATGTTTTGTGGAAGATGAAGTTGGGAAGGTGGACTAAAAATAAGAAATGATGGAGTCCAATGCTTTGACTCAGCACAAACTAACATGTTTTTGGATTGTACGAATATTTGAACAGGGCACTTGTATGTGAAGAGTGATGTGTATGGATTTGGTGTAGTGCTTCTTGAAATACTGACAGGCATGAGGGCACTTGACACAAGAAGGCCAACAGGGCAGCAGAACCTGGTTGAATGGACCAAGCCCTATCTCTCTTCCAAAAAAAAGTTGAAAACAATTATGGATTCTAAGATAGAGGGTCAATATTCACCCAAAGCTGCATTACAAGCAGCACAACTTACTCTAAAATGCCTAGAGCATGACCCTAAACAACGTCCTTCAATGAAAGAAGTTCTTGAGGGATTGGAAGCCATTGAAACCATCCATGAAAAAACCAAGGAATCCAAAACCCGCAATTCTCATAACATTTCTCATCAGCATTCTCGGCAGAGAGTTGTGAGGGTATAAATAAATTTGTATACAGAAAACCCACTAGAAACTCAGATGAGTAGTTGTGTGGTCTATTGACCGGGGTTTTGGATCAGTCACATGATACAAAAGGTTTTTTTCCTAGTTTTTCTTTCTGGTTGGAAGGGGAGAAATTTTACAAGCCTTTTTACATGTATGATTTTTTTGTTGAATTATTTATGTTTTTAGTGGGAACATATTTTTTACGTGCGAGAAGGGGAAATAGCTTTGACTATAGTTGCTAATGTGTCATATTTTCAAGACTTTTTCTTTCTATGGAAAATTGATCAGCTTATGTACATCACGAATAGTAATTATATGAATATTTTTATTTATCATATACTATTGATTGTTGTTATTTATTTTTGTTATTCTTTTTATCATGTTATGTCATCGTTATATCACCTTTTTACCCGATGTTGATTCCACCAATTTTTATCCTGTTCAAATTATGTTGAAAAAGGCTAAAAATAAAATAAAATATAAGAAAACATCATTAAATGATGCCAACTAACAAGCGTGTTGAACAAAAAAATATGTTTAATGTATTTTACGTTTTGTTTCAATGAAAGAAAATACTTTTATGTCGGTTTTCTGTGTTGACAAATATGTTTTTGTTTTATTGTTTCACTAGTTTTAATCCATTTCAAATTCACACCGACATCCCAAGATGCTGAATTGGCCAGAAAGAATTGCTTTTTGTTAATACCTAAATGTCGTGTATCTTAATTTTATAAGTCTTACACCGTCAAATAAATTTTAGCACTTAACCTAAACAGTCATTTTCTTGTTAAAGTTGTTAAATCAAATGTTTAACCTAAATTTGTAAGGTTTACCATTTATTCTGTATTATTACCTAAAACATACACTCCGTTAATTGATCGGTATAATTTTTTCTTAATTAGCACAATACTTATACAGATGATGTCCCGTTATTTAGTCCAATAATAATTTTTAAGTGAATTTTTTTGTTAATTAACAATGGTTAACCGTATTTATGAGTCACTTCATCACTTCATTGTAGATTGCATAATAAGAGAGTAACCAACAAAAAGGAAAAAAATGGTTGTATAACATTGTAATAATAATAATTTTAATACATTTTTTTTATGGAAACATTAAGGTTTAGATTTTTTTTTAAATCTAAAAGTATAGTCAATTTTTATTCTAGTTTATATACATGGATGTGATGTGACTCGATTTTTTGGACAGGAATGCCAAATTTTCAAGATTTCCAAGAAGTTCCTTTTATCTCTACCACGTTTCTAAATTTCTAAACATTAACTCATCAAATCACTCACCACTCGAGTTTTTATTTTCTTCTACCAACGTTATTTCTGGAATTCAGATTGTGGGGGCTTCTAATTATGTTTGTCTCGAACGTGGCTTTTGGGTTGTTTGAATAGGATGGTGCATTGATGTATTTTGTTAGATTGGGAGTGTGACATTAGATGAAAATGTATCTGTGTTATGGATCCTAAGACTTTGAATTTCTTTTATGGCAAGTCATGTGGTTGAAATTCATTCGATTATATATATCTTTACAACATATAACTCAACAAAATATAAACTTAAACATATTTTATTTGGTTGTTATTTTTCTTTGGATTTGGTAATATGAACATTAAAATTTTGGTAGTTTAGAATTTTTAATGTGTTAATTGAATCAATAAGTTACTAAACTCTTGGATAAATTGTTTTTAGAAAATGTTAAATGTTTGTATTTATGTTTAATCATACAAGTTTGAATGGCTCAGAAAAAGATTAATGTTTAACCGAATTGGATACACACTTGTTATAAGAAATGTCAAAAATATTTGTGTCAGTATATATTCACGAATAAATTTTTTAGCGAATAATTGATATTCATGGATTTTGACATATTTTTTAAAATCTTCAGATATATTTTAAATATATTTCATATAACTAAATTAGACCTTATGTATTCTATGAGTTTAATTAGTAGGAACATGAAAATTCCTTTTAAGTCACATTTATTGATTACCGAAAGAAAATTTCTCTATTTGTAAATAGCTCGTAACTTTGGAGTATATTAAAAAAAGGAAAAAATATGATTGAATTGAATTTAGCGAGAATAATTGTAGCATCATGATTCAGGAGCACTTACAGATATCGATCCGGACAATTTGGAACTATATAGAAAATTATCCAGTTCCAACCATTTACAAACGCTAGAAAATTAGAGTTTGAATGAAGTAAGACGTAATACCTCAGGCCTATAGTAAAACCTAAGCGTTAGTTTAGAAGAAAACTAATTATTACAATCCTACTACCATGAAATCGGTATGAGATCCATTACGATAAATTAAACAAATTCCCCCATAATCTCGGATATATTAGAAAACATAATTTTGTTGTTACTAAAATAACTTAAATAGAAAAAATTGATACAAATTAGTTTTCTGGTAGGAGGATAGTTGTTCCTCAATCATACTAGTTAAACTCTTTGGCTTAAAGTCATCATAACTTTGAACAGATAAATAATTATGCAAGTGATCACACTTGATTTTGTCTTTTATTTTTGGAAGGACTTAATATCCTATTTTGTCTCAAGTTTTGTTCTAAAATGTCAAATTAGTCCATCCTTTAAAAAATGCGTCAATTACGTCCTTCCTTCCGCTATGCAAATTTTATTAAGTGAGGACGTAATTGACGCATTTTTTAAAGGATGGACTAATTTGACATTTTCAAGCGAAACTAGGGACAAAATAGGGTATTAAGCCTTCTTGGAAGATATGTCTTTTCAAAAGCGAAACTTGGAACAAAATAGGGTATTAAGCCTTCTTGAAAGATATGTTTTTTCAAAAGAATTTTATTGTTACTTTATATAGTTCTAAAGCTATGTTTTTTGTAATTATAATTTGTACTTGTGAAACTATATGGTTGTGGAAATTTTTTCAAGAACTACAATTTAAACAAACATAATGTGTTGTAAGTTTGATTAAAAGATGCATGAGAAATCTTCTTAAATTAGATTTATTAACTACCAAAAGAATTTTTTGTTGGGATTCATAACTTTAAGGTTTATTAAAAAAAGAAGCCTATATATGTTATTTGATTGAATTTACATATTAAGCAAATAATATATACCATAGAAAAAATATATCTGATTTTGTCTTTATCCATGGATCGGTGTGTTAGCAAATCTTTGATTTCCAATTAAATGAAAACAAAACACAGGATCTTGAATTTTCATGATACTCACAATTCCACATATACAGTAAAGAAGAACTAACCCGGATCCATTGTGCACTTCTTCCTGTCTTTTCCTGTCAACTGTTCTCTCTCTCTTACTCCACTTTAATGTCTTCTGGATGATATAGAAGTTGTAGGAGGTTTTCTTTTCTCTGTCAGGTTTCTCTTCTTTTCTAAAAACGTTACATTCTCTATATCTTTTCAGAAACTTAACGTGTCCTCTTTGATGATATTTTAATTAAATTTAATAAAATACCAAAATGCCCTTTTAGAGTGAGAAGAGAGGGATTAATTTTAATAACTCTAAAATAACCCCAATAACTTTAATACCTTATATTCTAATAATCATCACATTAGAATCCTTACATCAAAATTATACTTTAAATTACATGAACCAATGTAAATTATTAATATAATTTAACATTCTCCCACTTGGTTCATGTGATGACTTGAAGATCTAAAATAAACTTTAAGTGCGCACCATTCATTAGAATTATCAAGTCATCATCCTTATATGAATTGAAATAATCGGATCATGGCGGGCAAAAGTCATGATCGACAAGATTCCTTCCATGTATCACATAATCAAAACAACTCAACATAACTTTAATCAATCTTATAACTGTCATGTCTCTAAAGGAGACCTATCATGTCACCACAATCAATAATACATGTATATAATTTAATGTGGATAACAATAGAATAAAGAGAAACATAACTTTAATTGACTTCACAAGTGTCATGACAGTACAAGCATATAACTATACATATCTATATAGATAGATAACAACATCATGTTAACATTGACTTATCCATAATGCCCATACTTTCAACATGGCCAATAAAAGTTTTGGGCGGTAGTCCTTTAGTTAACGGATCTGCTATCATCAAATCTGTACCAATATGCTCAATCAACACTCTATGTTTCTGCACTTCTTCTTTGACCGACAAGTACTTCAAATCCATGTGTTTAGCACCCTTTGAGTACTTGTCATTTTTAGAGAAGAAGACAGCTGCGAAATTATCACAATAAATCCTTATCGGCCTAGCTATACTGTCAATAATGCCAAGCCTCGATACAAAGTTCCGCAACCACAAAGCATGAACTGTGGCCTCAAAGCATGCCACGAATTCAGCCTCCATGGTGGAAGTAGCAATGACTGATTGTTTTGAACTTTTCCAAGAAATTGCTCCTCCAGCTAATAGATAAACATACCCAAATGTGGATTTTCTTGAATCCACACACCCAGCATAGTCTGAATCCGAATAGCCAATCACTTCGAGATTATTTGACTTTCTATAAGTGAGCATGTATTCTTTGGTACCTTGTAAGTACCTAAGAACTTTCTTTGCAGCTTTCCAGTGATCCATTCCGGGATTACTTTGATATCGGCCTAACATTCCAACAGCAAAACTGATATCTGGCCGAGTACAAGTTTGAGCATACATCAAACTCCCAACCACTGACGCATAAGGAATGGACTCCATGGCCTTTCGTTCCAAATCATTCTTGGGACACTGCATTTGATTAAACTTGTCCCCTTTTTGAATTGGAACTACTCCAGGAGAACATTTTTCCATTCTGAATCTCTCTAACACTTTTTTAATATATCCTTTTTGAGACAAACTTAACAATCCTTGTGATCTATCACGAAATATTTCTATTCCTATCACATAAGATGCCTCATTCATATCTTTCATTTCAAAGTTGTTAGAGAGAAACTTCTTTACATCGTGTAACATACCAATATCATTAGTAGCAAGAAGAATATCATCAACATATAGAACCAAAATAACAAACTTACTCCCACTGACCTTTATGTATATACATCGATCAACGGTGTTCTCTACAAAACCATACGAAGTTATGGTATCATTAAATTTTAGATACCATTGACAGGAAGCTTGTTTTAGTCCATATATTGATTTCTTTAATTTACACACTAGATTTTCTTTTCCTGTTATGGTGAAACCTTCTGGTTGGTCCATATAAACTTCCTCTTCTAAGTCACCATTCAGAAAGGCGGTCTTTACATCCATTTGGTGAAGCTCTAAATCATAATGAGCCACCAAAGCCAAAACAATTCCCAAAGAGTCCTTCTTAGAAACAGGAGAGAAGGTCTCTTTGTAGTCAATGCCATCCTTTTGAGTAAAACCTTTGGCGACTAATCTAGCTTTATACCTTTCAATATTGCCTTTTGAGTCATGTTTAGTCTTAAAGACCCATTTACAACCGACTCTTTTTGAACCTTTAGGCAATTCAACTAGATCCCACACTTTATTGTCGTCCATTGATTTCAATTCTTCTTTCATAGCATTCAACCAATTCTCTGAATTGTTACTTTCCATGGCTTGTCTAAAAGAGACTGGATCCTCATCAATGCTTAAGTCACATTCATGTTCAACAGAGTAAACCACATAATCATTCGAAATAGCAGGTCTTTTCTCCCTTACAGACCTTCTTAATGCTGCTTCTTGTGGTTCCTCTATCAATTGCTCATTTATGACTTGCTCATTGTCAATTGGCTCAACATTTATATGTTCATTTTGTGGGATTGGAACATTAACTTGTTGTCTCTGCTTGTTGTGTGACTGTGATACAACAAGAGGGATAACAACTTCAGAAGAGACATTAGACGTAGAAACACTATCAGTATGCTCTTGAATGTCCACTATTCGTGATTCCTCACTCCCACTAAATTGACCATTTTCAACCGAGCATTTCCAGACTCAACTATTCTTGTACTATGGTTAGGGCAATAAAATCTATATCCCTTTGACTTTTCAGGATAACCGATAAAGTAACCACTAATGGTTCTTGCATCAAGTTTCTTTTCATGTGGATTGTATAACCTTACTTCTGCTGGACAACCCCAAACATGAAGATGTCTTAAACTGGGTTTCCTTCCGGTCCATAGTTCATAAGGAGTTTTAGAAACTGCTTTGCTAGGAACCCTGACCAGATATACAACAGTCTTTAATGAATACATCCACAAAGATAAAGGGATATTACTATGACTTAACATACTCCTAACCATATCCATAAGAGTACGATTTCGTCTTTCTGCTACACCATTTTGTTGTGGTGTACCGGGCATTGTATACTGTGCACATATACCCCGACTTTCAAGGTACTTTGCAAATGGATCTGGACATTGTCCACTCTCATCAGTTTTACCATAATATTCACCACCTCTATCAGATCTCACCACTTTTACTTTTCTATCTAATTGCCTTTCCACCTCATTTATGAACACCTCAAGGGCATTCACTGATTGAGATTTTTCATGCAATAGATATATATAACAATAACGTGAGAAATCATCAATGAAGGAGATAAAATATTTTTCACCATTCCAAGATTTAGTGTCAAAAGGACCACAAATATCAGTGTGTATTAACTCAAGAAGTTGACTGCTTCTTGTGGCGGGATTCTTTGATATGTGTTTTGTTTGTTTACCCTTAATACAATCAATACATACATCCCAGTCATCAAAATCCAATTGAGGTAAAATTTCATTTTTTACTAACCTCAATATCCTTTCTTTGGATATGTGACCCAATCTTTTATGCCATAAGAAAACAGAACATTCCTTTCCTGCACTAGAATTTCTATCAACAACATGTTCAACATTAAACAGGGATTCAGAAAAATTAACATCAAGATTTAAACGATATAAACCATCCAATAATGTACCAGAACCATAATAGTACGAAAGTTTATACAAATGAAAAATACCATTTTCAATCCTAAAGTTAAAACCTAAACAATCCAACTTTGCAACAGAAATCAAATTCCTAGCACAACCAGGAACATAGAGACACTTTTCAAGATTCAGACAATAACCAGTGTCTATAATCAATCTGTAAGTCCCAATTCCTTATATCCGTGCCTTCATTCTGTTCCCCATATATAAATATTTTTCAGTTCCTTTTATGAGCTGGATTGAAAGGAATCCCTGCATAATATTAGAAACATGAGTAGTAGCTCCAGAATCCAACCACCAGGTATTATTAGGCACTTCAACTATATTTGCTTCAAAACTTACAGAAACATAAAAAGTACCTTTCTTTTCGAACCAAGATTTTCTTTTCGGACAATCTGTCTTGAAGTGACCTACTTTCTTGCAAAAGAAACATTTATGGTCCTTCTGGATACCGCCCTTATTCACTTTCATTGGGGCTTTGTCCTTCTTGTTCTTCTTTCCTAATTTACCTTTACTGAAGCTAGCACCTTCATGAGTTGTGAGATGGATAGAATGATCTCTCATTTTCTTTAATCTCCCTTCCTCTTGAACCAACATGGCTTTGATTTCTTGGAAGTTCCACTTATCCTTAATAGTGTTATAATTCACTTGGAACTGGCCAAATTCAGGAGGAAGAGAGTTCATGATGAACTGTACTAGAAAAGACTCATTCACCTCCATTCCCATTGACTTCAATCTTGCTGCTATATAAGCCATTCCAGTTACATGTTCATGTATGGGCTGTGACCAGTCAAACTTTTTGGTAGTCAGCTCACTCATAAGAGTTCCCACAATAGACTTGTCTGTTATGTCTAATTGTGAATACTCCTTGATCATTTTCATGAATTCCTTTGCATTTTCCGTTTTGGGCATGGAAGGCTTTACGTTCTCTGCCATAGACATGCGCATCAAGTTTAATGACAACCTGTTAGACCTATGCCAAGGCTCATAAAGAGACTTTTCATCACTTGTACTGGTCTCTGTAATGGCTGCGGACATTTCATCCATCATAATAGCCATATCCAAGTCTAGAACACCCAGTTGGAACTGGATTTGTTCTGACCAATCGGCATAATTGAGCCCATTAAACTTGACGACATTGTTGCTCAAACCTGCTAAATTCATGTAAGCTGGAAATAATACAGAAGCTCATACATTAATGCTTTGATAAAATTAATGGATTCAAACAAATTACTACACTAGTCATACATTCAAGTTCACCTTTGGGTGACACTTAAACTGATAGGTAGTCAATAAAGTCATTCATTTAAGTTCACCTTTGGGTGATTCTTAAACTGACAAATTCCATATATATACTTTAATAAACAATCAATCATACTTAAGACTATATGTATGCTATCTTTGGATATACAAACATATACTAAGTACATGAAATGTTTCACTTTAATGTCATCAATTATAAACCATGGTTCACCTTTGGGTAATCCATAACATCCTTACATCAATGACTAATTACTCTCCGAAATTCAACATAATTGAATTTCCTTCTTCCAAAAACATATAATTCATAAAACAAAATTATATCATGCATGTCAGTAAATGCACTTTTCTGATTAAAAGCATTTAAAATATTCGAACTTTTAATTCACGCATGGTTTCCATTTAATGGACAACAATGTTAAAACTTTTTAACACGCAACAGTAAAAGTTCTTTAGTGTGAGAACATGGGAACAACCATAAAGTTGCTTTTATGCTTTAACAACCAAATTAAAACATTTATATGCACGGCTTTCAGTGGTCTTTGCTATAAGAACAATGCCGCAAACCAATAAAGTTATTTTAGTGAATTAAAATTCACGTAACAAAGCAAATTGAAATCTAGGAATAAAAGTTTTCAATTCACGTAACAGAGAAGTTACTTTGGCTTCTTGAATGAATGAAAATTCACGTTCCAAGGAATTTAATTTTCTTTCATCAATAGACCAATTAAAACCAAAAAAAAACCGTATGGCTTCCGAGATTCACACAGTACAGCGAATTTAATTCTTTCATGCCAACAAATATAAAATCCCTAAATTTTATAATTCAAAAAATTAGGGTTTTAAAATTTGGGAATATTACCATTCAAGGAGAATCATAAAATTCAGAACCTGGCTCTGATACCACTTGTAAGCAAATTTTTGATTTCCAATTAAATGAAAACAACACACAGGATCTTGAATTTTCATGATACTCACAATTCCACATATACAGTAAAGAAGAACTAACCTGGATCCATTGTGCACTTCTTCCTGTCTTTTCCTTGTCAACTGTTCTCTCTCTTACTCCATTTTAATGTCTTCTGGATGATATAGAAGTTGTAGGAGGTTTTCTTTTCTCTGTCAGGTTTCTCTTCTTTTTTAAGAACGTTACATTCTCTATATCTTTTCAGAAACTTAACGTGTCCTCTTTTATGATATTTTAATTAACTTTAATAAAATACCAAAATACCCTTTTAGAGTGAAAAGAGAGGGATTAATTTTAATAACTCTAAAATAACCCCAATAACTTTAATACCTTATATTCTAATAATCATCACATTAGAATCTTTACATCAAAATTATACTTTAAATTACATGAACCAATGTAAATTATTAATATAATTTAACACGGTGTTTCATGGTTTTCCAAACAAAAGAAAACAACCTTATTACTTTGTCAGGTATTGAAGGTGACTTTGTTGCGGGTATAACCTGTGTTTATCAAAGTATATGATTCACTGATGTTTTTGAAGAAGATTGCTTATACTTGACAATTCTTGATTTACATTAATGTGATAATTCTATAAAAGCGTTATTATCTAAAAACAAAACTCTAGTTTAGTGGGCAATCTGGTTGACTCAGTGACGACCAATTACAGAGGTTTACGACTGCCATAACATGGGTCTCTCCTTCTCGTGTGCTCCGTCACTTCGTCAATCTTCGCTCGACCGCCACCACTTTTCAGGCAATTTATCAAATTTTCCGTTCCTTTCTAAATTTATGCCAAACGTTCCCTTTTTCCTCGAATTCAAATTTTTCACACGAAGGGTTCGGTTCCTCTGTTTTCAGGTTCATCAGACATTCACCGCAGCAACGTGGAGTTCTCCCAAACCACCACAGCCACCACGATCAGAAGGAGTCAGTTTTCCGTGAGAGAAAGCATCGGCAGCAACTGCTCTCCTCGTCCTCTTCCTTTTCCCGCTCGCCAAGTTCTGAAATGGCCTGAGTTGAAAGTGTTCAGTTTTGAGGAGCTGAAATCTGTCACAAGGAATTTCAGCTCCGACGGATTGCTCGGTGAAGGTGGATTTGGCAGAATTTACAAGGGATGGTTGGATAAGAACACCCTCACTCCCGCCAAACCAGGCTCTGGAGTGGTAGTTGCCATAAAAAAGTTAAACCCGGAGGGTTTCCAAGGGTTTCGAGAGTGGCAGGTCGCATTATTTTCTTCTCTTTCAATTACATTTTAAACTTTGACTTTAAGTCTTTAATGAACTGAAACACTTCCACCCTTAGATGAAAGTAATTGCTAACATGTTATGCATGTCAGCAATTGGATACAAACTTTTCTTTACAATGCTGGTAAAGTTAAATGAACTTGTGCTGTTCCAGAGGACCTGACAAAACATAACTGGCTAAATGCTTATCATTCTATCATGTTGAAATTTTACGTGTTATATTGTATTTAATCTCCGATCATAAATGTTGCGTCTAGAACAACTCGAGTGGCTATTTAAGCATGATTTTGTGTTGGTTGGAAAGTGGAGTCTGAGACAAACGTTTTCGGAAGGCTTTCTCACCCCAACGTGGTCAGGTTATTGGGGTACTGTTGGGACGAGGATCAGTGCTAATGAATCTAAAATACACTCCGGAGGTACTTAGAGTAACATTACCTAATAAATGTGTTTCTGATAAATGATGCTGGTGTTATTTATAGGAAATGATTTCTTTAATAATAATATATATGGGGTCTGAGATCTCTTAAGGGCATTTGGATCTCGTCTTAGAATTCTTAATCTTAGACAGTTGATCTATAATCCAGCGTCTGGATTGAGCTTAATCCATTATGTGATTGGGCCTTGTACTGCATCTCGAGCAAAGATACATTATAGAAAATGAAAACTTTTCTAGACAAGGACGGTAAAATTAGGTCAACTTTTTTGTTGGAAGTGCCGTTTCAACTAGAGATAAAAAGCCAAATTATAATATATATATATATATATATAAAAGTGCTGGTGCAAACCTCATCATACAAGCTGGTTTTGTGATGTTGAGGTAGGTTTAAAAACTAACTTCTTACTATGTTATCAGAGTCATGGTTAGAGCTTATTCTAAGGAGATCTATGTGAGCATTTTGTTTTCACCCGTTGTCGGGCTGTTATCGGACCACCATTAATTATACTCTCACGTTCGAGATGTCTATACTTCTTTAGGAAGGAGGTGTGTTGGAAGTCTTACGTCGACTAGAGATAAGGTCAATTTATAATATATATATATATATATATATATATATATATATATATATATATATATATATATATATAAAAGTGGGAGGCAAATTTCACCGTACAAATCGATTTTGTGAGATTGAGTTAGGTTTAAAAGCCCACTTCTTAATATTTTTCTTTTCTAAAGAACATGCTAAATCTTAACAAGACATTCCTAAATGTTTTCATTTTACCATGTTGGTATTCCAGTTGTCATATTGCATTTAATCTTACGGTGTAATCATCAACAAATCAGGGTACTTTTCGCGTGATAAATTCATTTTAGCTCTCTGATTATCTAACACGTTTTTCTGTTAATTTGAAAATGCAGTCAGAAGTGAACTTGGGAAGGCTTTCCCACCCCAACCTCGTCAAGTTATTGGGCTACTGTTGGGACGAGGGTGAACTTCTTCTTGTGTACGAGTTCATGCCCAAGGGAAGCTTAGAGAATCATATCTTTCCAAGTATGAGTTGAACATTAATAAAATAGTGAAAGAAAGTGAATTTGAGTTTAACAATTTTGCTTTGTCTTGTTACTGAGCAGGAAATCCTAACATAGAACCACTTTCTTGGAACACCCGGATTAAAATAGTTATTGGTGCTGCTCGTGGACTTGGATTCCTGCATACGTCGAAAAATGAAGTTATATGTAGAGATTTTAAGACCTCAAATATACTTCTTGACAGTGTTAGTAACTTTTTTGTTAATTGATTTTATTATTTATAGAGATGGAAGCTAAAACATTTATTGTGTCAAATTAAGATGAACACAGATTTTACGATTTGAATCCCATTATTAGTTTTACCATCCAAACTAATGCTGAAAATACTATCCTTTATTAGAACTATCATCTGAAAAGCGCTGTCAATAGTTGACCCATATATTAGTTGAAGACTATTTAAAATGTTAAGAGCGCATTGTTAGGAATTCATGTGTTTGAGTTTGACATTGAGAAGAAATAAGAAAGTGAAGCAACAATATATAAGGCAGGAGATTCACAAATTTAAAAGCCTGAAAGTTTTAAATAGGAGGAGCTGTCATAGTCTCTTTTACGGGTTTGTCCATAACTAATTGGTCAAGTATTAGAGCCAAGTACATGGAGTGAGTAACCTAACATGATCATATTTCTGAAGTAAGAAAATTATATTTATTTGATGCTAAATTCTTCATATAATTTTTATAACCATTATTTTCTATCTTACAGAATTACAATGCAAAATTAGCAGACTTTGGCTTGGCTAAATTGGGACCGTATGAGGGACAATCACATGTAACTACCAGGGTCATGTGCACCTATGGTTATGCTGCACCAGAATATAGCGCAAAAGGTAACTATATCTGGTTTATTTGATATGAGGAAGTATTATTTGTTTTTATTTCACATATTCACTAGTAATTACTTAAATGAGACGTGACTTCTTGATTTCAAAGAAACTTAACAGGGAAAAAAGGCATTGTCTTGTGAAAATAAGTTAAAGACAAGAAAACAGAAAGTTTCCTTAAAACAAACAGACCTTAATGTAGTAATAGTAAAGCAATGAATGTTTTGTTGAAGATGAAGTTGGGAAGGTAGACTGAAAATAAGGAATAATGAAGTCTAATGCTTTGACCCACCACAGACTGACATGTGTTTGGATTGTATAAATATTTGACAGGGCAGTTGTCTGTGAAGAGTGATGTGTATGGATTTGGTGTGGTCCTTCTTGAAATACTTACTGGCATGAGGGCAGTTGACACAAGAAGGCCAACGGGGCAGCAGAACCTGGTTGAATGGATCAAGCCCTGTCTCTCTTCCAAAAAAAAGTTGAAAACAATTATGGATGGTAAGATAGAGGGTCAATATTCACCCAAAGCAGCATTACAAGCAGCACAACTTGCTCTAAAATGCCTAGATCATGACCCTAATCAACGTCCTTCAACGGAAGAAGTTCTTGAGGGATTGGAAGCCATTGAAAATATCCATTCAAGATAGATTTGGAATTTTTTTTCTTAATTTTTACTGGATTGGTTTCAAGTTTAAAAGACAAAATAAAATATCCATTGAAGATACCCAACTTAGATTTGTAATTTTTTTCCTTCTTATTTTTTACTGGATTGGTTTTAAGTTTAAAAGATAACATAAAATATAAAATAATCTTATTTTATATGCTTTATTTTAAACGTTTGGATCTTTTGCAGACATATGAATAATACATATTTTTAACAATTATTTATTTATTTTTCTTTTAATTCTTCAAAATGTTTTCTTCTATTTCTTTTTGCTTCTGTTGCTACAAATCTATCATCCTCTATCCTTTGTTCCACACCCGTTCAAACATAAGAAATCCATACTGTATACTAATTTTACCCAAATTAATCAATTTTCATATTACTTGTTTCTTCAATCTTCCATTCTCTTGAATCTTATTGATAAATGTGTACAATTGCTTCTGGAATAAAAAAAAAAATTCTAACATAGTAAAACAATCTTTAAACTTTTTTTCTTTATAAATATCATTTGTGTTTCTGCTGAATGAGACTGGGAACTTCTTCAACGTCCGTCCAGAAACACTCCTCTCTTCCGATCGGTTCTTCTTCTTCTCTTCGCTCCTTACGTTCGGGTTTGACCACAAATTGTGTTGACCTGCAGCAAACAAACACTTCGACGCTCAAGTCAGAATGGGCTAAGCAAGTCTATAATTATAAAATTGGCTTTACCTTCCCTTTTGACTTCTATTTATACGATTTCAGCGAATATTATTCATTAATTTACCTCTTAATGGCTTTCAATGCTCTCTTTAAATACTCGACAACGACCGTTACCTCATTAACTGTGTCTTCATGAGCATTCAACGGCTGTCTCCATGTTGTGAGTCACCCGATCGGACCTGTGAGGCTGGAACATTTTGTCCAAACCTCCCGATCGGTTACCTACCCTCGATAATAACATAAACCCCGGTCGGTTGCCTACCGTCGGTAGTAACAATTTGAAAAAATGTTCTAAAAAATTAAAAGGACTTAAAAAAGAAGAGAATAACTAACAAAAGAAACAGTAAGAGAAGTTCAAATTGGGTCTCCTTTATTTCTTCGATTTTTTCATAACTAAATTTATCGTGTAAAGTAATCTTCGTAAACTTTTACTATCTCATTTGTCTTTATCTCTTTTGTCTTTTAACGAATGGTTGGATGACTGAAAAAAATTTTCAACGCTCAAGTTAAAAGTCAAATTTGGATTAATACAAAAAGTGAAGTCAAAAATATGATTAAAATAATATTTATAAGAATATTTTACTAACCATGAACCCCACTTAAATGAGTTCAGTTATAAGTTTGTTGGCCTAGAAGTCTAATAGCCAATTTATCTATGAAAAATTGCATTTGTTTTTAACTAAGTTACCCAACATAAGAAAGTAGGTATCGATAAGTAACACCCTACCCTAATGAGGAACATGCTTATCAAAGGATGAATGTAGCCTTTAATTCGGGAAACATAATATTTGGTACCCGGTAATAGGCACCCACTAGTGAACATGGAACTTACCCTTTCAAGAGTATAGTTCTCGGTATTCAGTAGATAGTCCATCTATTGGAGAGTATTCGGTGATTATTCTATCAGTTCTATTAGTTACAAGTTATCTCGTACTAGGTACCGATAAACAATATCCTATTAGTGTCTTATGTAACTTATTTAAATATTGTAGTTAATAGTGCTGAGGTGTCTTCGACCACATACAATACACCTTCATATATTTGCTTGTTTGTCTAGTGTGAAGTCATCATGAGGATGAAAATCAAGAACAAAAATAGAAACCCTTTTAAAGGGTGTTTAGGAAGCTTTTGAGAACTTCATTTTCTTCTTAAGGGACCATAATGTTAATGCATTTGTGTGAGAGTGGATGAGAGAGTTGGTTGGAAGTTTGTTTCTACGGATGAGCGAATTTGTAGGAGGAAGTTTTTATCCATCCTTGCTTTAATGCAGAGATCTAAGACTATTTACTCTACATTCACACGTGAAAGACAAAAATAACCTTGACTATAAGCTTGTTGAGGTGAGAAATCTTGCATTTTGTTCATTCTTTGAATATAATTCTCACTAAATTTTAGAGCGGTTCCATGCAAGTGGGATAGAATCAATTATGAGTTAATGTGAAATTGATTCTTCCCTGTCTTACAACCCATTCTTGTGTATTTCAAATCTTCATCACATTGATTATGGGATGCTAAAGGGAAAGGCGGAATCGATTTCACACGTCTCCAAAAAAGTTTGGAATCGATTATGGTAGTGTTGGAAATCAATTTCACACTTTTTCAAAAAAGCTTGGAATCAGTTATCGGGGTACTGGAATCAATTTTTGTTAATTGATTCTTGCCTCTTTTAAATTATCCTAAAATTGGTTATGAGACGTGTGTGGGTGATGCATGAAAATCATTTTCATAATTAAATGCGCATTTAGATCGTAAAGAAAATGAAAAATGTTCTTTTAATAATTTTTTACAAGAGTTTACGTTATAGCTTTTAATTGGTTTATTTTAAATATACATACCAATAAAAATAATGACATGTATTATAAAAAAAGTTGTTAACATACGGGGATAAAAAAAATAGCACAAACAAGTCATCTCCCCATACCTAGTTCAATTACTCTTTCTCGACAACTCTCGATTCACTTCGCTTACCACATTCTCAACTCTCGCAATCATTATCTGCTTCCAAGAACAATCTCTCTCGGTGCTCTACACTCTTCACTGATTCCCCCCTTTTCAACCTCGCGCCACCATTCTTGAAACTGAAACTTCCCCTCCAAAATCGCATGCAAGCTAGGTTGACTACAAAGTCTAGTACGCCACACACAAACATCACACAACACATACCACTAGGCTAAGCTCAATTCACTGACATAAAATCATTTAATATCTATTTAAGTTATCTTATTTCGTTTATATCACATTTTTAACTCATTAATTTTCACACCACATACAACATATACACAAGATCTTTAACCTACTGTACTAAGACGTAACTAATTAAACCATATGGTACTTTTGTAAACAAATTTTATTTTATTAATAAACAATGTTTCAATTATTAATTTATATCTAAAAGTTGTATAAATTTTGGGATCTTACGTTCAACTCTACATAAAATAAAGGTTTAATACCTCTTTTGGTCCCTCGAAAGGGGGCAAATGTTCAATTCGGTCCTACCCTTTTTTAGAAGTTCAATGTGGTCCCAACTTTTGTAAAAAGTGTGCAATTAAGTCCTTTTTGGAAACGGCGTTAATTTTTTAACGGAGCAGCTGACAGGGTGGACTGAAGTTAGCTACGTGGCTGTCTGAGGGTAATACGTGGTTGTGTGAGGGTGATACATGGCTGTGAGAGGGTAAATCAGAAGTTAGGGTTTGAGTTGCAGAGAAATTAGTAATTTGAGATTTATCGTCGTGTTTCTTCTGAAGGGTGTTCGTCGTGTTCAAAAAAACCTGATAGCACTGGTGTATGAGTGCATGGGTAATGGCTCTCTTGATAGGTATTTGTTCCACGAAAAGAAGACCTTAGGATATGAAAAGCTTCATGAGATTGCAGTGGGAACAGCTAGAGGCATTGCTTATTTGCATGAGGAGTGCCAACACAGAATAATTCATTACGACATAAAACCAGAAAATATTCTCTTGGACAGGAATTTCAATCCTAAAGTTGCTTATTTTGGTTTGGCCAAACTCTGCAACAGGGACAATACTCATATAACCATGACTGGAGGCAGAGGAACTCCAGGTTATGCTGCACCTGAGCTTTGGATGCCCTTTCCCATAACTCCCAAGTGTGATGTTTATAGTTTTGGCATGCTGCTGTTTGAAATCATAGGCAGAAGAAGAAACATTGATATTAAACTTGCTGAAAGCCAAGAGTGGCTTCCAATATGGGTTTGGGAAAATTTTGATACTGGAGAATTGGAGGAGTTGATGACAGCCTGTGGGATAGAGGAGAAAGATAAGAAGATTGCAGAAAGAATGATTAAGATAGCTTTGTGGTGTGTTTAGTATAGGCCAGAAATAAGGCCAATAATGAGTGTTGTGGTGAAAATGCTGGAAGGTTCAGTGGAAGTTCTAGAACCTGACAACCCTTTTCAGCACTTCATGGGTGGGATTACCATTGCTCATCCAGTTACAACAAGTATTTCATCTGGTTCTTCTGTTATGGTAACAAGACGAACACGACGAACACCCTTCAGAAGAAACACGACGATAAATCCCAAATTACTAATTTTTCTGCAACTCAAACCCTAACTTCTGATTTACCCTCTCACAGCCACGTATCACCCTCAGACAGCCACATATTACCCTCAGACAGCCACGTAGCTAACTTCAGTCCACCCTGTCAGCTACTCCGTTAAAAAATTAACGTCGTTTCCAAAAAGGACTTAATTGCACACTTTTTACAAAAGTTGGGACCACATTGAACTTCTAAAAAAGGGTAGGACCGAATTGAACATTTGCCCCCTTTCGAGGGACCAAAAGAGATATTAAACCTAAAATAAACAAGAATGTTTATGTAAAATTATATATCTTCAAAGATCTTAACAAAATAAGAAATTGTTGATTTAATTCATTAGAAAAATAAAGACCAAGGAGCAGTCATTATTGAAATTGAAAGAGTTGTTTAATTTTAAATTGAATTAATATAATTAATTTAAGGAAAAGTTTGACAAGAAAGAAGTTGTTTAATTTTAAATTGAATTATTTCATAACATGTATATTTGCTTTTAAAAGCGCAACTTCTGTATCAGTTTGACAGAAAGAAGTTAGACAAATGTTTATTTAGTATGAACGCGAAATTATTGTCTGATCTAAAACCAGTAGGAACGAACAGCTTCAAATTAAATAGTTGACAATCCAACACACAGTCTGGTTAATCAAGTGTCAAACAAAACCAGAGGTTTCTGATTGCCATATAAGATGGGTCTTTGCTTCTCCGGTGCTCCATCACTTCAATACTCTTCACTCAACCGCCCTCATTATCCAGGCAAGTTATCAATATTTCTGTGCCCTTTCTTAATTCATCCCAAAAAAGGAAATGGTTCGTTCCTTTTTTTTTCCTCAGATTCTAATTTTCCCATGATGGGTTCGGTTCCTCTGTTTTCAGGCTCATCAGACATTCACGGCAGCAGCGTCGAGTTCTCCGAAACCACCACAACCACCGATATCAGAAAGAGTCAGTTTTCCGAGAGAGAAACCATCTACAGCGATTGCTCTCCTATTCCTTTTAACCATCGCCAACTTCTGAAATGGCCTGAGTTGAAGGTGTTCAGTTTTAAGGAGCTGAAATCTGCCACAGGGAATTTTAAATCCGACAGATTGGTCGGTGAAGGTGGGTTTGGCAGAGTTTACAAGGGATGGTTGGATGAGAACACTCTCACCCCCGCCAAACCAGGCTCTGGAGTTGAAGTTGCCATCAAAATGTTCAACCCGAAAGGTTCTCAAGGATTTGCACAGTGGCAGGTCGCTTTATTTTCATCTCATTTACATTTTTTAAACTTTGACTTTAAATTTTTAATGAACTGAAACAATTCCGCCCTTAGATTAAAGTAATTGCTATCATGTTATGCATCTTAGCAATTGAATACAAACTTTTCTTTACAATGTGGTAAAGTTAGATGAACTTGTCCTTTTCTATCATGTTATAATTTTACTTGTCATGTTGCATTTAATTTCCGTGCCATAAATCCAACGTCTTGAACAACTTTGAGATGCTATTTAAATATGATTTTGTGTTGGTTGGAAGATACAGTCTGAGGTAAATGTTTTAGGAAGGCTTTCTCACCCCAACGTGGTCAGGTTATTGGGATACTGTTGGGACGAGGATCAGTTTTTTCTTGTGTATGAGTTCATGCCAAACGGAAGCTTCAGCTATCATCTCTTCGAAAGTATGAACTGGTGACAATTAAAACAGATTGAAGGAAACAACTCTTGACTTTGAGTTTAATTCATATTATTTGTCTTGTCTCTGAGCAGGAAATCATGAACCACTTTCGTGGAACACCCGGCTTAAAATAATTATCGGTGCAGCTCGGGGATTAGCTTTCTTGCATGCCAACGAAAATAAGGTCATATTCAGAGATTTCAAGACCTCAAATATACTGCTGGACGGGGTCAGTTAGTTTTTGTTCGTATGTCGTATTGGAATCCAAAGCAAATACAGTATGAAATTTTGATGAATGGGCTGTTACTAATTTGGACCCATCATTGGTTTTACTAGGCAAACTCATTTTGAAAAAGTTTAACTCCATCTTTTAACATACAACCTGAAAAATGCAATATCTTCATTCTCATAGTCTCTTTCTTAGGGCCGTCAATACTATAGACCAGGTGACTAGTTGAAGAATAATATTACATGATGATACTTTTAAATTGAGTGCTAAATTCCTCATATAACTCTGATAAGCGATTGCTTTGTATAGTACAGAATTACAATGCAAAAATAGCAGACTTTGGGTTGGCTACATTGGGACCATCGGAGGGACAATCACATAAAACTACCACTATCGGGGGCACCCATGGTTATATTGCACCAGAATATATGACAACAGGTAATTATATCTGGTTTATTTGGTTTGAGGAAGTACTTTTTGTTTTAATTTCACATGTTCACAAGTAATTACTTAAATGACACCTGACTTGTTTTGCGAAAATAAGCCAAAAACAAAATAACAGATAAAGTTTCCTTAAAAAAATAACAGACCTTAATGTAGTAATAGTAAAGCAATGAATGTTTTGTGGATGATGAAGTTGGGAAGATAGACTAAAATAAGGAATGATGGAGTCCAATGCTTTGACTCAGCACAAACTAACATGTTTTTGGATTGTACGAATATTTGATCAGGGGACTTGTATGTGAAGAGTGATGTGTATGCATTTGGTGTAGTGCTTCTTGAAATACTCACAGGCATGAGGGTACATGACACAATAAGGTCAACAGGGCAGCAGAACCTGGTTGAATGGAGCAAGCCCTGTCTCTCTTCCGAAATAAAGTTGAAAACAATTATGGATGGTAAGATAGAGGGTCAATATTCACCCAAAGCTGCATTACAAGCAGCACAACTTGCTCTAAAATGCCTAGAGCATGATCCTTATCAACGTCCTTCAATGGAAGAAGTTCTTGAGGGATTGGAAGCCATTGAAGATAACCAGTGAAGATACCCAACTTACATTTGTAATTTTTTTTCTTAAGTTTTTCTAGATTGGTTTCAAGTTTAAAAGACAAAATAATCTTTATCTAAAAAAATCAAATGACCTAAGGAATAGATTCAAACTAGCCAATAGAAAGAAATTTCATAATTCATTAGTTATCATATGTAGAGTTTTACATGTGAAATAAATTGTCATCATTTGCTTCTAAATTTAATTTATAAGAGTAAGAGAATTTTGGATATTAAAGATTATGATTAAATAATTTATATTTATTCTTTTATTGTATAGAAGTAAGAGAAATTTATATACCTGTGTAGAATTGTAATTAAATAATTTCGATATATATTTTTTAAACTTAAATCAATTTAACCATATCTGTGAATACAAAAACTATTGCATAACAATTATGGAACGTTCGGTCTTTTGGATGAATGCATGCATTGATACATCTCTACTGATCAATTTAAAAACTTGTTCCATTTACTAGACATATTTTTATACTAAAATTATTTATTTTACTATATGACCATTAATTAGGTTTATGATTGTTTTAATGATTTATGTATTTGTTTTATTTTATTTTATTAATTTAAATTAATGTGTGTGAGTTCAGCAAAGAAAAAATTATTTTAAAAGTAATAAATATGATTTAAAATTGAAAATAAATATAATTTTAAATTTTGCTCTTTTTCATTAATTGTTAATGATATTATATATTTTATTATTATTATTTTGATTTTTTAATTTTCCTACTATATTTATTTCTGTATTGTATATTTATAGAAGAGCCTTCTATTCTCCATACGAGAATTAGTTGCCACGTACTTTTGTTTAAAAAAATAATTATAATATTTTATTTCATTTCAAAATTGTGATTACTCTTTATTCATTTTTTTCTCCCATACACAAGATAACATATAATGTTATAACAAAATAAAAAATTCATCACAATCTTAAGGATAAATCACTTTATATAATTAAAAGCTAATCAATATTATAAAAGTAAAAAATAATTAAAAAAACATCTCTTTGTTAATTTTTATATATTATAGATATCCAAAAATTGTATTTGCACATGTTTATATATTTAATATGAATAATTCGAAGTAATACATTTGTACCCTTTTGCGTATAAAAAGTACAAATTATTTTATAAAAAGTTTGAAAATTTTAAATTAATAAAAGGAAAATTTTCTAATTTTCTTAAAAAATGGTTTAATTTAATTCATTTAATTTAACTAAAATAGTTTTTTTTTAAAACAAGTTAGATGTTTTTCTTTTCACGTTATATGTTGTATTTTAAACATTTGGGATCTTTTGAATATTGCATAATTTTTAACTAATATAGTTTGTCTCTTTTCTTCTCCTTCTTTTCTCTTATGTTGCTACAAACCCATATTGTAAACTAAATTTTTTCAAATTAATTAATTTTTCATATCCTTGATCTTCCATTCTCTTGAATCATTTTGATAAACATTACTAAGTCAAACAAAAATGCCTAACATTGCAAAATAATCTTCAAACTCTTTTTCTCTAAATATCAAAGGGTTCAAAATGTAGCAACCCAAAAATTTCTAAGAGTAAGTACTTAATATTATAAGATAACGAACTGATTTACTTTATATTTCATAGGTAGATAAGTTTTTCTTTAAAAATATATTCAAAACAAAATCTAAGTAATTCAAAATATAACTAAACTCGTGATCTAAAATACTTCTATATTATTTTTTAAAAATTTTTTATTACAGCTCCAGAATTATTATTATCGACTTTTATCTTTTCTTTTATTATATATATATATATATATATATATATATATATATATATATATTTATATATAATGCTAAGCTAATTTAAAAAAATAAAACTCAAGTAGAAAGAAATTATATCTTATCACACAAGTTATCTACTTAAAACTTTAAAATAAAATAAAATTTATGTAAGCTAATGTATTTTAAAATGATAAAAATAATATATTAGAGATAGTAACACATCATTTTGATGAAGAATATCAAAGTATATTTGAGATAATAATAAGCTTTTAAATTATAGGTTTAATACCTCTTTTGGTCCCTCGAAAGGGGACAAATGTTCAATTGTGTCCTATATTTTTTTAAGAAGTTTAATGTGGTCCCAATTTTTGTAAAAAAATATGCAATTAAATCATTTTTGGTCACGACATTAAATATTTAACGATGAAACTGCTCGAACTAAACTTGATGACGTGGCTTGGTGACGGGTCAATTTTGAATTTAAAAAAAATTGCTTGACACATCATCTTCTTCTTCTACCTCCACCAATCCTGAGTTTAGGGTTTCTTCCCTTCACTCATTTGTCCACTACGAAACTCAGAGTCATGTGTCGCCGTCTCCTTCTTCCTCCCCCTCTCCCTCTCCTCCCCACACAACCCATCAGCTTTCCAAGCACGCCTCTCCCTCCCACTCTGATTCCGTCGGCTCCCACCTCTATTTCCACTCCAATTCTAATGATTTCTCTCCAAAATCTTATTTTCCTGGTTATTCCATAGCAAGATCAGATTAAATGATAAAGATTAGTGTTTCGTGTTTAATGGAATGGAGATAAAACATTTTCTTTCATGGAATTGATTAAACTTGGGATTGTAGTTGGTAAATGAATCTTATCTGATATGTTAACTCTGTTTTGTTTCTGTTCTTTTTTTGATTTTGTTTCACCGGTCTTTATCCCCGTGAAAGACCTTGCCAACTACAACGATCTCTCCATTGAAACGCTTCTGAAAACGTAGATCCTGATGCTGTATCAATTTGTTGTTTGCAATGTATGCAGAACTGTGAACGGGAAGTAGCACAAATGTTAAAAGAAACTGAGAAATCAAATATTGAACTCAAATAAAAAAAAATCATGTACTGTTTGTGAGTCCAACCATAATTGGCAAGAAGAAAATTTGTCACTGCAAATGGTTTGCGAAAGGACCTGAGATACCTCTCCAGAAAAAATCAATTCAATTGAAAGTCAAGAATGAGTATTTTCATTCTCTGGAATTTATTTATAAATGGAAAAATTATTGATAAAATATTGTTTTCGCTTTCCGAGCTGTTGCAGAAGATTACTTACTCATACTTACACAAATGTTTATTTAGTATGAACGCGAAATTATTGTCTGATCTAAAACCAGTAGGAACGAACAGCTTCAAATTAAATGGTTGACAATCCAACGCACAGTCTGGTTAATCAAGTGTCAACCAAAACCAGAGGTTTCTGATTGCCATATAAGATGGGTCTTTGCTTCTCCGGTGCTCCATCACTTCAATCCTCTTCACTCAACCGCCCTCATTATCCAGGCAAGTTATCAAAATTTCTGTGCCCTTTCTTAATTCATCCCAAAAAAGGAAATGGTTCGTTCCTTTTTTTTCCTCCGATTCTAATTTTCCCATGATGGGTTCGGTTCCTCTGTTTTCAGGCTCATCAGACATTCACGGCAGCAGCGTCGAGTTCTCCGAAACCACCACAACCACCGATATCAGAAAAAGTCAGTTTTCCGTGAGAGAAACCATCTACAGCGATTGCTCTCCTATTCCTTTTAACCATCGCCAACTTCCGAAATGGCCTGAGTTGAAGGTTTTCAGTTTTAAGGAGCTGAAATCTGCCACAGGGAATTTTAAATCCGACAGATTGGTCGGTGAAGGTGGGTTTGGCAGATTTTACAAGGGATGGTTGGATGAGAACACTCTCACCCCCGCCAAACCAGGCTCTGGAGTTGAAGTTGCCATCAAAATGTTCAACCACAAAAGTAATCGAGGGTTTTTACTGTGGCAGGTCGCTTTATTTTCATCTCATTTACGTTTTTTAAACTTTGACTTTAAATTTTTAACGAACTGAAATACTTCCGCCCTTAGATTAAAGTAATTGCTATCATGTTATGCATCTTAGCAATTGAATACAAACTTTTCTTTACTATGTGGTAAGTTAGATGAACTTGTCCTTTTCTATCATGTTATTATTTTACTTGTTATGTTGCATTTAATTTCCGTGCCATAAATCCAACGTCTTGAACAACTTGAGTTGCTATTTAAACCTGATTTTTTGTTCGTTGATTTTTCGCATGTCCTATGCTTATTGGAAGCCAAAGCAAATACAGTATGAAATTTTGATGAATTGACAGTTACAAATTTGGACCCCATCAATCATTTTACAAGCCTAACTCAATTTGAGATAGTTTAACTCCGTCTGTTATAACACAACCTGAAAATTCAATATCTTGATTATCTTTCTCTCTTTCTCAGTGCTGTCAATACTATTATAGACCTGGTGACTAGTTAAAGAATATTACATGATGTTATGAGTGCGTAATACTTTTAAATTTGAGTGATAAATTCCTCATACAATTGTGATAACGTACAGAATTACGATGCAAAATTATCAGATTTTGGCATAGCTAAATTGACCATCTGAGGGACAATCACATGTAACTACCAAGGTCTGGGGCACCTATGGTTATGCTGCTCCAGAATATGTTATGAGAGGTAACTATATATCTGGTTTATTTGGTGTGAGGAAGTATTATTTGTTTTATTTTACATTTTCACATGCAATTACTTAATTGACACCTGACTTGTTTTGTGAAAATAAGCCAAAGACAAAATAACAGAATTTTTTCTTAAAAGAAATAGACCTTAATGTTATAGTAGTCCTAAAGCAATGAATGTTTTGTGGATGATGAAATTGGAAAGGTAGACTAAAAATAAGGAATGATGGAGTCCAATGCTTTGACTCAGCATAGACTAACATGTTTTTGGATTGTACGAATATTTGAACAGGGAACTTGTATGTGAAGAATGATGTGTTTGGATTTGGTGTAGTGCTTCTTGAAATACTGACAGGCATGAAGGCGTCAGGGCAGGAGGACCTGGTTGAAAGGACAAAACATTGTCTCTCTTCCGAAAAGGAGTTGAATGGCATGATTGATTGTAGGATAAAAGGTCAAATATCACCCAAGGCTGCATTAGAATCAGCACAACTCATTCTGAAATGCCTAGACTATGACCCTGAAGAACGTCCTTCAATGGAAGAAGTACTTGAGGGATTGGACGCTATTCAACATATCCATTCGTGATAGCCAACCTAGATTTGTAATTTTTTTCCTTCTTAATTTTTACTATATTGAAGTTTAAAAGACAAAATAATATTTATTCAAAAAAAATTAAATGACCTAAGGATTATATTCAAACTTGCAAATACAAAGAATTTTCATTTTTCATTAGTTATCTTATAATAATAATAAAAATATTTTTTATAAGTTATTTTAAAAATTAAATATAAATAAATAATTTTATAATTTTATTATAAGCAGTTAATTAAATTTTAAAAATAATTCTAAAATATAAAGAATAAAATAATTTATATGAATAAGAGTAAAATTATAAATGAAATAATAGTATAGATATAGTTTAATATTATTTTATTTTTTTATGTCTACTAGTATATTTTATTTATTGTATATAAATAGAAGTACCTTCTATTTCCTTGGGGAATTATTTGCCCATGCTTTTTATTTTTCACAATTTAATTACATTTTCTTCATTTTGTTTTTCTCCAAACACAGTGTGAGACATAGTAGAAATAACACAACAAAACAATTATCCTAATTTTAAGGATAAATTGTAAACAATTTAAAAGCTATATCTCTCTGTTAATTATTATAAATTATAGACATTCAAAATTTGTATTGCACACATTTAACTATACAATATCATTAATTCAACCTAATATTTTCTTATTTATGCTTTTACGTGTAAAAAATCAGAAACTCTTTTAAAAAATGAACTGAAACTTTTAAACTAAAATAAACTAAAATTTTCTAGTTGTCTTAAAAACTCGTTTAATTTAACCGATTTAATTTTAAGTAAAATAATTTTTTGGAATAAGTTAAATGTATTTCTTTTCATCAAACTAACGTTACCCTGTCTTATTTTATATATATTATTTTAAACTTTTGGCATCTTTTGCAGACAAATGAATGTTGCATATTTTAACTAATATTTCATTTTATTTATTTATATTTCTTTTAACCCTTTAATTTGTTTTTTCTTCTGTTGCTGCAAGTTTATCATCCCCTCAACTTCCAGTCATTCAAGCATAACAACTCAAATTGTAAACTAAATTTTACCCAAATTAATCAATTTTTCATAGTACTTGTTTCCTCAATCTTTTATACTGTTTAAACATTTTGATAAATGTGTAAATTTGCACAAAAATTTCTAACATATAAAACAATCTTCAAACCATGCATTTGCAATTTCATGTTTGAAATAATTTTAATTTTTTCATTTTAAATAATAAATCACATTTTATAATAATAATATTTTTATTTAAACAAATCACTCACCTACAATTTTTTTGAACTTAATTTGTAACATTCCATAATCTCACACTTGATAATTCATAGTTGATATATTGTAACATTACACCACCATTACAAACAAGTAAAGTGAACTTACATACATAATTACTTTGATACAGTCAATAAACAATGCATAAGTAAGGTTTTATATATATATATATATATATATATATATATATATATATATATATATATTTTAATTAATTTATTTAAAAATATATTTGACTAGGTTTAAATTCATGTCCCAAGTTTTACAAGGTGTTTACTATTTGAGCTATAATAAATTTTTGTTTACTTATCACGTTTTATTTATATAAGCTTATTAATTATATCTTCCATTCACAAAGAAATTTATTACTACTAATAAATTTCTGCAAATCTCATTTTATTTTAATATAATTTTATCAATTTAAATATTTTTATTTTAAAAAATAATTTAAAGTTCATTTAACATAATTTATTATATTTTATTTTAACTTACTTTTATAATCAAAGATAAAATAATAATTTTATAATCTTAACAATTAAAATATTTTTTTTAATCTCAAAGATTGACAAATTTTTTTCCTCAAATCACTTCATTTCCATTTTTTTTAATTCAACTAACATCACTTTTTCCTATATTTTCTTTCATATCCATTTCTTCAAATTGACGGAGAAATCCACTTACTTAAAATATTAGATATGATTACAAGATAGAATTCAACTTATTTAATACTTAAAAGTGCAATAAAATATAGAAAAACTTTTGAAAATTCTCAGTGGTTGATAAAAGTTATAAAAATTGTCTTTCTTCTAAGCAATGGGATAGGGTTGAGAAATGCGTCAATTCTTGAAACTGTTTTATAAAATCACAAACATAATGTCTAGTTTATCTTGTCCCACTTCAAACATATTTTATGAAAATTTGAAAAATCCAATTAATTATTAAAGAGAATTTGTTAAAAGATGTTACTTTAAAGAAAATGGTCATGAATATGAAAGAGAAGTTTCAAAAGTATTAGAAGGAGTACATTATTGTGTTAGCTTTTGGAGTTATTCTTGTTCCAACACTAAATGTTGATTTTATAATGTATTGTTATAAATAATTGGATATCCTAACTTTGAAAACAAAACTGAGAAAGTGTTAGAAAAATTCAAGATGTTGTTTGGAGAATATGTAAGGGTCTATCCCCTGTGGTTCTCTTTCTCAATCTCTTAAGGAATCCATCTTCATGTCTAAATCTAGTGTCAAAGAGAATAGGGTCAAAAGATCAAAGATTATTTTTATAAGCATTTTACACTTAGTTTTATTATTTTCATTTCTTTTCTTGTTTTGTTCTTATAATTACAATGTATTATAATGAATCAAAATTTCTAATTGGCAAGAGAGAGGTATATGTTTACTTAAATGAACTAACAATAGATAATGATGAAGACAATGAAGATTTTGATGTGCTTAAATATTGAAGACTAATAAGAAAAAAATTACTACATTATCCATTATAGCTCCAGACATGCTTTGTATTCCTATTACTGGTATGATATCAGAGTTGACTTTTAGTAAAGGTCGAGAGTACTTTCCAAATATAGAGGTTTTATTCTTCTTAATCATATGTAAATGTTGATTTGTGCTCAAAGTTTGTTATACAGATTTTTTTAAAATCCTAGAGGTAAGTTTATGTATTGTTATTTTTAAAATTATTTTACATTAAATAATAAACTCTAAACTATACTTCTAGTTTGATTGTCTTTCAATTGGTTGAGATAGATGAAGTTATGCATGATACTTTTGGCCATGAGAGAATAGTTGATGAGTTTAAACTTGAAGATGTTGAAGAATGACAAGTTTTTTTTATTGAAACTTTGTTCTTTTAGTTCATTGTTTGATTACTATTTCCAGATAGTAATATATGTTTTCTTTGAAACTTCAAGATTGACAAGTTTATCTGATGTTGGCTTTTGAGTGTTCAATTTATATGAAATAAGATGGATCATGTTTTATTTTTTACATTTGTTGTTGTCTTTGGTTGTTGGTGTTGAGTGAGTCTGAAAAGAATTTGGTTTGACAGTTGTATTAGGGATAATCAAACATTTTTGTTTAATTTTATGTAAATATATTTGAAACATATTTATTTTTATTGTTTAATTTTTAGTAAAGAAGGAATAGTCCGCGATATTAGTGGAGGATGATGAAGCAATCAATTTGGTATTTAAGTTTTTTCTTCCTACTATTATAATATAAACTCATATCACATACTCCATATTTTGATTGGAATGTATGGTTAGATAATCAATAGAGTTAAGTGTTTTTTGTTAAAAAAAGGCCCATACTAGTCCTAGCTTACAGGGCTTTTGTGAACTTTTTTTATTCTATGGACTTTTGTAGTAGGATACTTTCTAGTTCTATATAATTTTTTTTGTAGAGTTTCCAATGGGCCAATCCTAGACCATCCTTGAAAAAGGCCCTTTTTACGGGACCCCTAATTGAGGAGGCTAAAAAATAGTCATGCCCTTAAAGCCCCATGTGAAATAGGCTAGGATCAAGGCTAAGGTGAGTGTGTTTCCAATCCTTATATTCACACGAAGAAGAGCAAAACAAAACGTATCAACTTACCTCCTCAAGAACACGAACCCCAACCTTCAGATGTACCTCCTTAGCTTTCTTTGCCCCCAACTGCAGTGACGAAGAAGAACCCAACTTCTTCAAATCTCATTTATAACAGATGACGAAGTGCTCTTAAACGAAATGCACACTTAACATACTTAATCTCATTTCAAACGTTAAACATCCAACGTGACAGAGAGTGAAGAGAGCAGCTGGTATTTTACGTGGCATCGCCGTTTGCCACATCTACAAAAACTTAACATCATCCAATTTGAAGGACTAATAGTCAGAGTTTCAAAACTATAAGGTTTAAAAACCATCAAAGTTTTGAGTAGGGACTAAAAACAAAATCGTGTGATACTTAAGGGACGAAAAACATATTTAACCCTAATATTAAAATCTATTCTGACACCTCTAAAAGACAAAATATATTTTATGAAAATAAGTCACAGGCAAAAAGACAGAAAGTTTTCCTAAAACAAAGAGACCTTAATGTTATGACAGTCAAGCAATGAATGTTCCGTGAAAGATGAACAGGGGACTTGTATGCGAAAAGTGATGTGTAAGGATTTGGTGTAGTGCTTCTTCAAATACTTACATTTCACAAGGTCACCATGGAAGCAGAACCTGGTTGAATCGATCAAGCCTTGTCTCTTTTCCGAAAACATGCTGGAAACAATCATCGATAGTAGTATAAAGGGTCAATATTCAAGCCTTGATCTGAAATGCCTAAATTATGACCCTAGACAACGTCCTTCAATGGAAGAAGTTTTTTCTTTTCTTTTCTTTCTTAATTTTTGCTAGATTGGCTTCAAGTTTAAAAAGACAAAATAATCTTTATTTAAAAAAAAATCAATTTAACCTTATTTGTGAATACAAAAACTATCGCATAACAATAGTCTGAACCTTTTTTCTTTTGGATGAATACATGTATGATGTGAGCTATTTAAAAACTAGTTCCATTTACTGATTATCGTACTATATCATCATTAATTAGGTTTATTGATTTTTTTTAATGATTTTATGCATTTATTTTATTTATTTTTTATTAATTTAAATTTGTGTGTATGATTCAGCAAAGAAAAAGTTATTCTTAAAAGTAATAAATACGATTTAAAGTTGAAAATTTTATTTATGTTTACTTGTATATTTATCTTTTTATTGTATACTTATCGAAGCACCTTCTATATTCCATATACGATAATAATTTGTTCCAGTACTTCTGGTTAAAAAACCATTTATAACTTTTTCTTTTCCATTTCTACACCGTAATTATTCTTTCTTTATATATATATTTTTTCATATACAAGGTCACATATAATAGTAATAATATAAGAATGTAGAAAATGAAGTATTAAAACATATAAGTATATTAAAATAATGAGACAGAGTATTTTATTATAAAATAACATTATAATATAAATAGAATTTTTTAAAGCTCCGTTCATTTTCTAAAATATTTTTATCTCTCTAAAACATTATTCTCTTCTCTTTCTCTCACTTCTCTCTACTTTTTCTCACTCTCGGGGTATTTGTTCGATGATCAGGGAGTACCTAGACGATCCTGACGTCGAGGGCTACCATCTCTACCGATCAATCTCCTATTTTGAACCGGTAAGTTGTTTCCCCTCTTTTTTCGTACACTCTTGGACTGTGATTATGCAATGATTCCTGCTTGCATGTATCTGGTTGTTTTCTCTTCAATTTCTAGCTCAATTTAGTCCTAAAGTTGATTTCTTATCACCAATCGGTGAGTTGTAGGTTTCTGTAGAGTTTCCTTGAGGCGCAAGTTTCAAGTTGGGGTTTTCTAGAGTTGGGTAGTATTTCTTTGAGGTAAGGGAAGCTGGATTTTATCTCTGTTTATTTAACTATATTGTGCATGTGTGAAGAGTATGTTAATTGTATATAATGAGTTGAATTGTTGACTTTGATTTTAGAATGAATGTGTTTACTGTGGTTGTTGTAAGTGTGTGTGAAGAAACTATGAATATGAAATGAATTGGATGACGATTCTGATGTTATAGACTAGATGAAATGTTAAAATCTATTGTGAGATTGACTTATGAGAAATTTGAATGAAGTATACCGGTTTTAGGTAAGTTTTGAGGAAGTAGGGTAGTGAAATTGTGAATTAAGAGTTATAGGCTGTATTGGTAAGTTAGAATAGGTTAGATAAGTGAATTAGGACTTGCTTGAGTACTTAAGTGGCTGAAAGTAGTGCCAAAAGTGGTAGAATGGGATTTGAGTCTCTAAGTTGATAAATTTGATGATTTGGAGTATAAATTGTGTATAAAATGCCTTATATTGGCGGTAGGAAGGTTTAAAATCAATTAGTCAAATCTAATTAGGTGTATAACATGAATTAGGATGGTTAGAAGTTGAAAAAAAAATAGTTAGAATTGGTAATACACCAAAATTCATATCAATACACCACCTAGTGTCTATTACATACTTCCAGACCAATTCTTTGATAATTCATCATACTCCCAAGTCACAAATAGTCACACAACAATTACTAACTTACAATATCCCCATCTAGACCACTATTTCTCAAACTCATCTATCAACTCCTCCAATTTTAGATTAAAACTGACCTACAATCATACTTAACCATCTTTTTCCAAAACTTCAGTCAAAGTACAATCACTAACTTCTCAACCACCGAAAATTCAACATCATGGTTAATTCCAAACAGATTCATCATGTTTTACAACATTTAAGCAGATTCATACAACTAAATTTATACTAAATCAAACATGCATACTACAACGAAACACCTAATTCAAGCAAAGACTAAAATACATTCCACTCACATAATATTAAATACTAAAGCATACATTGTAACTCAAATTAAAAGAAAACACTAGCTTCTCTTACCTCAAAGAGAACTACACAGCTCTAAGAACGTCCAACAGTTGCTTCAAACGCAAGAAACTCTAAAAACGCCTACAAATCGCGTAATTGAAATCAAAGTGAATCCTTAGGACCGTTGATCAACAAGGAACAAGAAAAGAAAAGTGGATGACACATGCTTCACCTTTAAACCTAGAGATTTTAGGAACAAAACAACAAATGAAAAAGGAATAGAAACTTACTTGTTCTATAGAAGGAATTGATCGATTAAAAATGTAGACCTCAATGTGGTGGTCGTTTAGACACTTCCTGATTGTCAAAAAAATGACTCAGGAGTTAGAAAAGATAAAGAAAAAGTAGAAAACTCAAGAGAAAATTTTTTAGAGAAATAATTTGTGTTTTATGTAATGTGATAAGTTTAAAAAATTTTATTTATATTATTATTTTAAAACTTAAATACTTGATTTTATTATTTTAAAACACTTATCAATTCTAATACTCATATTTTTATATTTTTATACGAGGGATCATTATCGAACTTCAAATAATAGTTTGATTTTAAATTGAATTGATTAACTAATTTAAGGAGAAGTTTGAAAGAAAAAAGTTATTAAATTTAATAAATTTAGTAGATGGAATTATTGGTTCTTTATAATATTTAAAAATTTGTAATGTATTTTAGTAGATAGAATTTATTTTCAATATATGAGCCACGGTTGTTAAGTATGAAATTTGATAATTTATTATTTCCTTAACTATTAAGCTTTAAAAAAAAAAGGCAACTTACGAATCAGTACAAAACCAAAACCAGAGGTTTCTAATTAGCGTATAAGATGGGTCTCTGCTTCTCCAGTGCTCCATCACTCTATTCCTCTTCACTCAGCCGCCCTCACTATCAAGGCAAGATATCAAAATTTCAGTGCCCTCTCTAAATTCATCCACAAACAGAAAATGGGTTGTTCCTTTTTTTCGTCCGATTCTAATTTTCCCATGTGGGGTTCGGTTCCTCTGTTTTCAGGGGCATCAGACATTCACGGCAGCAACGTCGAATTCAGCGAAACCACCTCAACCACCGAGATCCGAAAGAGTCAGTTTTCCGCGAGAGAAACCATCTACAGCGATTGCTCTCCTCTTCCTTGTACCGATGGCCAAATTCTGAAATGGCCTGAGTTGAAGGTGTTCAGTTTTGAGGAGCTGAAATCTGCCACTGGAAATTTTAAATCCAACAGATTGGTCGGTGAAGGTGGGTTTGGCAGAGTTTACAAGGGATGGTTGGATGAGAACACCCTCACCCCCGCCAAACCAGGCTCTGGAATTGAAGTTGCCATCAAAATGTTCAACCCGGAAGGTTGTCAAGGGTTTGCAGAGTGGCAGGTCGCTTTATTTTCATCTCTTTCATTTAATTTTTTAAACTTTGACTTTAAATTTTTAATGTACTGAAACACTTCCGCCCTTAGATTAAAGTAATTGCTATCATGTTATGCATCTTAGCAATTGAATACAAACTTTTCTTTACAATGTGGTAAAGTTAGATGAACTTGTCCTTTTCTATCATGTTATGATTTTACTTGTCATGTTGCATTTAATTTCCGTGCCATAAATCCAACGTCTTGAACAACTTTGATATGCTATTTAAATATGATTTTGTGTTGGTTGGAAGATACAGTCTGAGGTAAATGTTTTAGGAAGGCTTTCTCACCCCAACGTGGTCAGGTTATTGGGATACTGTTGGGACGAGGATCAGTTTCTTCTTGTGTTTGAGTTCATGTCAAAGGGAAGCTTATCGGGGCATCTCTTCATAAGTATGAACTGATGACAATTAAAACAGATTGAAGGAAACAACTCTTGACTTTGAGTTTAATTCTTATTATTTGTCTTGTCTCTGAGCAGGAAATCATGAACCACTTTCGTGGAACACCCGGCTTAAAATAATTATTGGTGCAGCCCGGGGATTAGCTTTCTTGCATGCCAACGAAAATAAGGTCATATTCAGAGATTTCAAGACCTCAAATATACTGCTCGACGGGGTCAGTTAGTTTTTGTTCGTTGATGTTCGTCTGTCGTATTGGAATCCAAAGCAAATACAGTATGAAATTTTGCTGAATGGGCTGTTACTAATTTGGACCCATCATTGGTTTTATTAGGCAAACTCATTTTGAAAAAGTTTAACTCCATCTTTTAACATACAACCTGAAAAATGCAATATCTTCATTCTCATAGTCTCTTTCTTAGGACTGTCAATATTGTAGACCAGGTGACTAGTTGAAGAATAATATTACATGATGGTACTTTTAAATTGAGTGCTAAATTCCTCATATAACTTTGATAAGCGATTGCTTTGTATAGTACAGAATTACAATGCAAAACTAGCAGACTTAGGGTTCGCTAAATTGGGACCATCTGAGGGACAATCACATGTAAATACCAGTATCATGGGCACCTATGGTTATGCTGCACCAGAATATATCGCAACAGGTAATATATCTGGCTTATTTAGTTTGAGGAAGTACTTTTTGTTTTAATTTCACATGTTCACAAGTAATTACTTAAATGACACCTGACTTGTTTTGCGAAAATAAGCCGAAAATAAGCCAAAAACAAAATAACAGAGAAAAGTTCCTTAAAAAAATAACAGACCTTAATGTAATAATAGTAATGCAATGAATGTTTTGTGGATGATGAAGTTGGGAAGGTAGACTAAAAATAAGGAATGATGGAGTCCAATGCTTTGACTCAGCACAAACTAACATGTTTTTGGATTGTACGAATATTTGAACAGGGAACTTGTATGTGAAGAGTGATGTGTATGGATTTGGTGTAGTGCTTCTTGAAATACTGACAGGCATGAGGGCACATGACAATAGAAGGCCAACAGGGCAGCAGAAGCTGGTTGAATGGAGGAAGCCCTGTCTCTCTTCCAAAAAAAAGTTGAAAACAATTATGGATGGTAAGATAGAGGGTCAATATTCACCCAAAGCTGCATTACAAGCAGCACAACTTGCTCTAAAATGCCTAGAGGATGATCCTAATCAACGTCCTTCAATGGAAGAAGTTCTTGAGGGATTGGAAGCCATTGAAGATAACCATTGAAGATACCCAAATTATATTTGTAATTTTTTTTTCTTAAGTTTTTATAGATTGGTTTTGTTAGATGTTAAGTTATGTGTTTCTGTTAATTGGACTTAGCCCATTCTGTATTTAGGATATAACCCTTATCTTACATTATAAATAAACTACCTATGTGTTTATGTTAAACACATAAGGGAGATTTCTCTTAATCTTCTCCCCTATTTCACAGGTTTCAAGTTTAAAAGACAATAATCTTTATCTAAAAAAATCAATTGACCTAAGGAATAGATTCAAACTAGCAAATAGAAAGAAATTTCATAATTCATTAGTTATGTTATGTAGAGTTTTACATATGAAATAAATTGTCATCAGTTGTTTCTAAATTTAATTTAAAAGAGTAAGAGAATTTTGGATATTAAAGATTATGATTAAATAATTTACATTTATTCTTTTAACGTATAGAAGTAAGAGAAATTTATATATCTGTTTAGAATTATAATTAAATAATTTTGATATACATTTTTTAAACTTAAATCAATTTAACCATATTTGTGAATACAAAAACTATTGCATAACACTTGTGGAACTTTTGGTCTTTTTGATGAATGCATGCATCAATACATCTCTACCTCATCAATTTAAAAACTTGTTTCATCTACTAGACATATTTTTATACTAAAATTATTTATTTTACTATATGACCATTAATTAGGTTTATGATTGTTTTAATGATTTATGTATTTGTTTTATTTTATTTTATTAGTTTAAATTAATGTGTGTGAGTTCAGCAAAGAAAAAGTTATTTTAGAAGTAATAAATATGTTTTAAAATTGAAAATAAATATAATTTTAAATTTTGCTCTTTTCATTAATTGTTAATGATATTATATATTTTATTATTATTATGATTTTTTTAATTTTGTTAGTATATTTATTTCTGTATTGTATATTAATAGAAGAGCCTTCTATTCCCCATACGAGAATTAGTTGGCACGTACTTTTATTTAAAAAATTAATTATAATATTTTATTTCATTTCAAAATTGTGATTACTCTTTATTAATTTTTTTTTCTCCCCTACACAAGATAACATATAATAGTTATAACAAATTAAAAAAATTCATCACAATTTTAAGGATAAATCACTTTATATAATTAAAAGCTACTGAACATTATAAATGTAAAAAATAATTAAAAAAAATATCTCTTTATTAATTATTATATATTATAGATATCCAAAAATTGTATTTGCACATGTTTATATATATAATATGAATAATTCGAAGTAATATATTTGTACCTTTTGCGTATAAAAAGTACAAATTATTTTGTAAAAGTTTGAAAATTTTAAATTAAAAAAAGGGAAAATTTTATAATTTTCTCAAAAAATAGTTTAATTTAATTCATTTAATTTAACTAAAATAGTTTTTTTTTAAAAAACAAGTTAGATGTTTTTCTTTTCACCTTATATGTTTTATTTTAAACATTTGGGATTTTTGCAGATAAATGAATATTGCATATTTTTAACTAATATAGTTTGTTTCTTTTCTTCTCTTTTTTCTTATGTTGCTACAAACCTTTGTTTTACACTCATTCAAGCGTATGAAACCCATATTGTAAACTGTACCATATGGACAGACTGGTCAGGCAGCAATCCCGACACTCAACGAGCGTTTCTCCCATCTTATCCCAATAGCATGGGAGGGCGTCTGCTCGCGTAGAAATGCACTTCACATGCTATCATATGACCGGTCGTTCAAGACCGGACAATTAAGGTAAATCATGATTAAGGTAAAGGATTAAGATAAATCAGGATTAGAGCTATTGGCCTGGAGTTGGGCCGTCATTAACTTTCACTAATCCCAAGCCCATAGCAAAAAACTATAAATACATGTCAGAGGTGAGTAGTAGCTAGGTTGCATTCACTGCACATTTATTATTGTTCATTAAAACCGCCAACAGTTTCCATACTGACTTTGGCATCGGAGAATCTTTGAAAGGTTCTCCCCGGACGGTACAAGTGGACAGAGGAGGTGACAGCGAGACCCACAAGAAGACAAATTGTGGAGGCCTTTGGTAACTTAGTCCCAATACAACCGAAACATTTTAGCGCCCACCGTGGGGCCGAGTTACTTACAAGACCCAATGGTGAGCACGAGAAACATGAGCACGGACGACCCAGTGGAGATGCTTCGTATAATGCAACAGAAGATGGACGAAATGCAACAGCGCCATGAGGAGGAGCTCCTAGCCGTCAGAGCTGAATGTTCAGCGCGTCTTGCCCGCGAAGGCGCATGTGAGAGGGGAGAGCAGGAGAAGACAAAGGAGAAGGGCAAGGCCGCCATGGAGGAACAGACCGAGCATAGCAGTGGGCCGGATAAAACATGGAAATCCACAAAGATGGAAGTCGAGGAAAGTAAGGCAAAATCTGTGCACGCGGAAAGTGGGGCGAGGGGCAAGCAGTTAATAGTGAAGACCGAGTCCTCGTCAACACTACTACTCCCCTTCGTGCAAGCGATCATGGATGTCCAAATATCAGAGCAGTTCGTCCTGTCGCAATTCAAGATGTACGACGGGACTACATACCCGGAAGCCCACATCAAGACCTTCTCGAACGCGATGGCGTTCCGGACAGGCAACGATGTGACGTCCCAAAATATATATAGAAAACATATATAATAAAGACGTCATCATTTCATAATATAGGAAAGCAGTCAAAAGTAATTTAAGGATTACAATCATCCTTAGAATAGCGTTGAATTGAAAACTAGAGTATTAGGGTTTCTCCCTAGAAATTACAGAGAATTTAAAACTTTAAATGCACAAAAGTTCTTCAAAGCTAGCTAATAAAAGCTAGCGAATCTAAGCTGCAGCGTTGCCGTCCCCATCAAGTACTATTTCCAAAGTATCCTCCTTGCCATCTGCTCCCACCCAAGTGGGTGATCATCGCACATATCCAAACACAAACACAAACAAGTAGGGGTGAACTAAACATAAAAAGCATGTTATTCAACCTCACACAACATGCAAAAATCACTCAAACATGGTAAAATGACATCACAGGACTTGTTACTTTATAAACCGACTCGTCTGGACTAGAATGATAGTCGAGCTATGGTGGGTCTTGCACTCGTGGTGGCTTATGAAACTTGGGCTCCCCCACCCTACCACACTCACGAGGTTAGTCCGTTATCACTCACCTTGGATCATACTGGAAGCACCCAAGACTAGGACCTCCTACTACTCTTCACCACATGGTTTAATCCTCTCTACATGAGAAGAAAGACCATTGGAGTTTTAGGATGACCCCCAAGACTGAGCTCCTACTTTCATTCTAAACACTACCAAGACACCACCATGTATCCTCTCCTTGAGGATCATGGAATTACGTCCATGAACCATACTGTCACTTTGAAACTTAACCCAAGACATGAATAACCAGATACCATCATATTATCACAGTGAATCCAACATATCTCATACATTCACATACTTCCCACATAAATCACATCATTATAGTTCACAACCATGTTCAGATGCATAAATTCAATTGCAATATAATAAAATACAATCATCACTAGGTGAGCTAGTTTATGTTTGTTGGGCGAGCGGGTCTAGCTAGGCAAAAAGTCTGTATACATAATTTTCATTTTAAACTTATGTGCCTAAATATAGAGATACCCAAAGCTAATGTAAAAAATTTTGAATCATAATACGTGCATTTGCATTCTTTTATAGAAGATTCTTTTGATTCTTGGATTAAAACTCTGATTTTTATTAAAGATTCACATATTTGTGATAAACCTCCACTTAACTTATTAATCTCTTAGAGTGTAGCGTCTTCATCCCTGTCTTATTCCGCATTTTTCTCTAATTTATTTTCTTAAATATTCAAATTCAGAAGAAAAAAAATTGCACTTTTTCCTAGACAACAAGATAATAGCAGTTAGTATTAAAGCAGCTCATGCTTCATACATGTGTGATTCTTAAAATTTTGAAATTAAAGTTTCTTATGCATATATGAATATGTATAAAGCAGTGTCTAAATTGGTGGTATTCAAAGTTCACGATGAAACTTGTTATCTATGTAATGTAAATTATATTTCATTTGAAATTTTTTTAGTATTTTTATTTGGTTGTTATTTTTCTTTGATTTGGTAATATAAATGTTCAAATTTTGGTAATTTAGAACTTTAAATGAGTTAATTGAATCAAGAGGTCATCAAAACTGTTCATAAGAAATGTTAAATATTTTGTTTATGTTTATTCATGCAAGTTTGATCGGTTCAAAGAAAGATTAATGTTTGATCAAATTGAATACGCACTTGTGATTAAGGAGGTCAAATGTTATTGGTTACTGTTGAAACAAAAAACAGTTTCTTCTTCTATATGAGTTCATGGCAAACGGAAAGGTTCCAGTGTCATATATTGGGAAGTATGCATTAAAGACCACTACAGAGAAAACTTGTTTTAGGCTTTTAGTTTAATTCATATTACTTGTCTTATTTATAAACACGAAATCATGACATGAAACCACTTTGGTTGGTGGAATTAAACAAACAAATAAATTAAATTACACAGTAGAACTATTCAAATATTATTAAACATGTTAGTCTTTAAAAATATTAAATAATCAACCTATACAAATAAAGTAGTATATAATTGTAATAAAAAGTTATTACTCCATTTCAATTCGAATCCATTTAATTCGTAGTTAAATTGAGTTTGACTCACATTTAAAGTAATTAAATTTTTTTATAATAATCTTATGTTGATTATAATATTAAAATCTATTCTGACACCTCTAAAAGACAAAATATATTTTATGAAAATAAGTCACAGGCAAAAAGACAGAAAGTTTTCCTAAAACAAAGAGACCTTAATGTTATGACAGTCAAACAATGAATGTTCCGTGAAAGATGAACAGGGGACTTGTATGCGAAAAGTGATGTGTAAGGATTTGGTGTAGTGCTTCTTCAAATACTTACATTTCACAAGGTCACCATGGAAGCAGAACCTGGTTGAATCGATCAAGCCTTGTCTCTTTTCCGAAAACATGCTGGAAACAATCATCGATAGTAGTATAAAGGGTCAATATTCAAGCCTTGATCTGAAATGCCTAAATTATGACCCTAGACAACGTCCTTCAATGGAAGAAGTTTTTTCTTTTCTTTTCTTTCTTAATTTTTGCTAGATTGGCTTCAAGTTTAAAAAGACAAAATAATCTTTATTTAAAAAAAAATCAATTTAACCTTATTTGTGAATACAAAAACTATCGCATAACAATAGTCTGAACCTTTTTTCTTTTGGATGAATACATGTATGATGTGAGCTATTTAAAAACTAGTTCCATTTACTGATTATCGTACTATATCATCATTAATTAGGTTTATTGATTTTTTTTAATGATTTTATGCATTTATTTTATTTATTTTTTATTAATTTAAATTTGTGTGTGTGATTCAGCAAAGAAAAAGTTATTCTTAAAAGTAATAAATACGATTTAAAGTTGAAAATTTTATTTATGTTTACTTGATTATTTATGTTTACTTGTATATTTATCTTTTTATTGTATACTTATCGAAGCACCTTCTATATTCCATATACGATAATAATTTGTTCCAGTACTTCTGGATAAAAAACCATTTATAACTTTTTCTTTTCCATTTCTACACCGTAATTATTCTTTCTTTATATATATATTTTTTCATATACAAGGTCACATATAATAGTAATAATATAAGAACGTAGAAAATGAAGTATTAAAACAGATAAGTATATTAAAATAATGAGACCGAGTATTTTATTATAAAATAACATTATAATATAAATAGAATTTTTTAAAGTTCTCTTCATTATCTAAAATATTTTTATCTCTCTAAAACATTATTCTCTTCTCTTTCTCTCACTTCTCTCTACTTTTTCTCACTCTCGGGGTATTTGTTCGATGATCAGGGAGTACCTAGACGATCCTGACGTCGAGGGCTACCATCTCTACCGATCAATCTCCTATTTTGAATCGGTAAGTTGTTTCTCCTCTTTTTTCGTACACTCTTGGACTGTGATTATGCAATGATTCCTGCTTGCATGTATCTGGTTGTTTTCTCTTCAATTTCTAGCTCAATTTAGTCTTAAAGTTGATTTCTTATCACCAATCGGTGAGTTGTAGGTTTCTGTAGAGTTTCCTTGAGGCACAAGTTTCAAGTTGGGGTTTTCTAGAGTTGGGTAGTATTTCTTTGAGGTAAGGGAAGCTGGATTTTATCTTTGTTTATTTAACTATATTGTGCATGTGTGAAGAGTATGTTAGTTATATATAATGAGCTGAATTGTTGACTTTGATTTTAGAATGAATGTGTTTACTGTGGTTGTTGTAAGTGTGTGTGAAGAAACTATGAATATGAAATGAATTGGATGACGATTCTGATGTTATAGACTAGATGAAATGTTAAAATCTATTGTGAGATTGACTTATGAGAAATTTGAATGAAGTATACCGGTTTTAGGTAAGTTTTGAGGAAGTGGGGTAGTGAAATTGTGAATTAAGAGTTATAGGCTGTATTGGGAAGTTAGAATAGGTTAGACAAGTCAATTAGGACTTGCTTCAGTACTTAAGTGGCTGAAAGTAGTGCCAAAAATGGTAGAATGGGATTTGAGTCTCTAAGTTGATAAATTTGATGATTTGGAGTATAAATTGTGTATAAAATGCCTTATTTTCGAAACGTTCGTTTTAGTTCTCAAAACTTTGGTTTTAGTCCTCGTTTTGTTGACTAAATAAGGACCAAATTTTGAACGGTGTTAGTTTCGAAACTTTGGTTTTAGTCCTCGTTTTGTTGACTAAATAAGGACCAAATTTTGAACGGTGTTAGTTTTTGAGGACTAAAAGGATGAAAACCAAATTGTACCTTATTTTGAAAGAGGGACGAAAACCATAAACGGTCAATAGTTTACGGACTAAAAACATATTTAACCCTAAAAATTTCGAATAAAATAAAATTAAGTGTTTAAATTTTTTTTTCTAATCCTTTAATTTAAGAATGTTAAGTAAAATTTAATTACATCATAAAAATGTAAACAAAATTAAAGAAATTTTAAAATATAATTAGTTAGCTTTCCTATTAAATACTTTTATATTTAATTGCTTCTGGAAAACGGTAGTGAAGAAAACAATAAACAAACCTACAGCAGAGCCAGCACGAACAGCAGAGCACAAACTTCCGAAAGGAAGAAGAGAACCACGGTGCCGGTAGGAACGGCAGCGATTTGGTGACCTGAGAAGAGAACCACCACACGCTACCACGCCGATGACCGGACGACAACGACGTCACAAACTGCGGCAACAACGACGGCGTGGAGAACAAAGAGAACGACAGCGACTCGCGAACAAAGGGTGCCTTCCGTCGGGATAAGGAAAGAGAGCCCTGAAAGCGTCCTCCAGTAGAGGCGGCTGTGTCGGTCTCCGCAAGCAGTAGACGACAAGAAGAAGGAACCCTACCCCGCGAGCAGTAGAGGACATGAACGAACCCTAATCGCGGTGAGTTTTGTTCATTTTCGCATGCGAAACGACAATGAATGTCGTTTGTTTAAAACAATACCCCTCTGAACTCGCTAACACGACTGCAAGCTCGCGAGTTTGGCGGAGCTTACCGAGTTCTCGGCGAGCCCACCGATCCCGCTCCAAAAATCGAGTTTGCTTACGATTCAACTCGGGCAATGTTTTTGGGAACGTATATATATAGTCGTCTAAGTTTTTACGAGTTAACACTCGATTTTAATAAGCACGACTGTTTTCTTGGGTGAATTGAATTTTTTTAATAAATGAAATCCCATTTATAGTTTACGATTTATAATCATAGAACGAAGCTCAAATATTTTATTCTCTTATTTTTGTTTTCAGAAATCTCTTCAGAGGTGTTTGATTGTGGTGAAGGTTGAGTGATGCAATGCGTTGGTTGGCTTCATTTGATGAGAGAAAATTGTGGGGATGCTTGTTTCTGTCAATTGGTTCTGTTTTCTTTGTAGGGTTTTTCTTTGATGCTGTGATTTCCAAGCTTTTGCCACCTTCTCATTTTCCCCTCATTTCTGCATTGCAAAATGACTGGTAACTAACTATTGGATTGCTCCAAATATTGACATTAATTGCTGTTTTGTTTTATATGCTGATTATAGTGAGTGTGTTATATTGTGTCTCACGAACATGTCATTCATGATACACAGTAAATGGTTACTGTATGTCCCTTTCATGACATGAATCTGATTTGTTTAGTTTGAAATTTGTGTTTGGTGATGACTGGAATGTGGTAAGAAATTAGACAAGGTTGTGCTCTTGACTTTCTTATCACTTTGTGTAGCCAGTAAGTGAAAGCTTGAGGGTTGTACCACGTTTGAGTCTGCTTGTTTCATACATCTCGGAGGGGCAAAAAGAGTTTGTCTTTTAGATCTATATTAGAATAAGAAAAGTGTCTATGGCTAATGGAAAGTTGTTCGAAAACACCCCAAAGTTGCACATCACTTAAGAGTCAAGATTAGGGGTAGTTTATGTATACATTCTCATGAAACATTTCATACTCTATTGCAGCCTAAACCAAACAGCTTGGATACTCAAGGCAGTGAATTTGGTAGCATAATAGCCTCACTGATGATGCTTTGAAAAAAAAAAAATTGTTAGGGAAATGATCAAATCAGAAGAACCAACAAATTGTTGGACTTGAGGAGAGAGGTTGTTTTATGATGAAGTAGTTAATGAAGTACCATTTTACTCTTGGTCCAGCATGATGTTTGTCCTAGCTTCCTAAGTGATTCTTTCTTTCTTTCATAAGGGCTTGGATCCTCCAAACTTGGGTATATGGTTCATATGCATTAACTCCTTAGGTTAGGAGTTCTACCTTTTGCCACTGTCTGTCTACCACAACCAAATTTTCAGCCTCTTTTGGACTCTTGGACTAAAATAAGAAAAATAAATTTCACCTGTTTGATAATCATCGACAATTAAATATATCGGTGGAATAGATTCTGTGTTGTTGCTATCATTTTTGGTATAAGCAATTTCCGTTATTTCGTAACTAGTATTGTGTCTCTGAGGAAGAAAGAGAAACTAATTGTTTTTCTGATTTTTGTTTTTGACAAATATAACAGGTACTACTGCTTCTTGGTGCCATTGACTCTCCCTATAATTGTTGTTGCTGTGTACTTTCATTGGCTCAGCATGAAGTTGTTCAAGCATGCTTAGCATAACCTTTTCAGATTTTGAAGGCAGAAATAAATGTATGCTGTTGGAGCAACAATCACCTATATCAATTGCTGCCTTGTTAGATTCTCTGGAACTTGCACTCCTCTCATCACCTAAAAAGAGCATAATGATTAAGATGTTAAATGTGATTATATGTGTGAATTAACATGCAGAATCGTTCCTATTTAATTTAATCAAAGGCCTCGGTTTTAAATCCTGAATATTGTGCTAAATATTTGCCCAAGTTCTATTTTCCAGAGCGATCTTAAAAGTTGAATGCACAGTAACAAATGCATTTAAACATTGAATATGTAAACATATATATAAAGGGTGCTTATGTATTGTCTACTACAAAACAAGTTTACGTGCGAGTTAACTAGGTTCATGGGTGTGGGAACATAAACTTATTTACGCGTTGACTTGTGATTATTGATTATTTCCACGTATATTCTTTTTAAATTATATTTTCGTTTTTGATATTATTGATAGGAAAATTTGATCATTTTAAAGAATATTTTAAATCCTAGATTTTTCTCTTTCTTCATTGCTGCAACCAACTTATAGGAGGTCCCAACTCATAGTTCCATTCGCTTTTAGAGTAGTGATACATAAATCATCAATGAAATATGATGTCATTTGTTGCTCTGGAAGTTATTTTAATAAGCAGTTGCATGTAGGCACCCAATTTATTTGATGCCTGAATTATGCCATTTATGTTTATATATATAAAATAAAATTTTGACTCTGTTTTTAATGCTCTCACGTCCCTCCTTAGATACTGCTATGAATTAGGAGTGAAGTATGTAACTGTCTATGCATTCAGCATTGATAACTTTAAAAGGAAGTCTACAGAAGTTCAATCCTTGTTGGAACTGATGCGGAAAAAGATAGAGGAGTTGCTTGAACAAGAAAGTCTCATTAATGAGTATGGTGTTAGATTACATTTCATTGGAGACATGAAATTACTGACAGATCCTGTCAGGGCTGCTGTGGAAAAGGCAACGAGAGTTACTGCCCACAACAACCAGAGAGTTCTTTTGATATGTGTAGTGTATACTTCTTGTCACGAGATTATGCATGCTGTTCAAGAATGTTGCAAAGAAAAATTGAATGAAGTTCAAGCGTTAAAAGAAGAGAAAGTTACAAATGGTGCGTTTTCAAAAATTGACGAGGGCCTGAAAGGAAATGATTTTGATTTGCTTTCTCAAGATTCATGTAAAGAATATCGAAATGCAATCAAAGCTTGTAGTACCGAAGTAGAAAGTGCTGCAAGGAATGATGGTTTATTTGAGAATAATATCGAGAATCATATCGGTAACGACACTGAAGCTGAAACGACATTATACAATGGGCTGGTTGAATTGACTGAAGAGAGAAAGGATATACAGGATGAGGTTCCTTTTATAAAACTGGCGGATATTGAGAAGAACATGTACATGGCAGTTGCACCTGACCCAGACATCTTGATCCGATCTTCTGGAGAAGCTCGCCTCAGTAATTTTCTACTTTGGCAGACTACTACATGTCCTTTGTATGCTCCGACTACACTCTGGCCTGAAATTGGTCTAAGGCACTTTATCTGGGCAGTATTGAACTTTCATAGACACTATTTTTATTTGGAAAAGAAAAAGAAACAGTTTTAAGTGTATTCTTTGTTGGCCAAAATTTAGAATATGTCGCAACAGGTGAATAATATCTGCAGCCATTTGGCAATTGGAGCGGCTTTAACTGTATGTTTTTTTTACTGTATTAATGAATGATAGGCGTAATATGAGATGAGATTATTTACATGCAATGCAATGTAATAAGGAAATGGAAGCAATATATGGCAAATAATGAACAATGCCGAATTAATTTCGGAATTCTTTCTTTTTTTTCTCCGACTTAAACTTATAATTACTAAAATATCACTAGATTTGTTGTTTCAGAGATTTATACAGAAAACAAAAAAGAAAGGACTTGTGTCGTCTTCACTGTTCCTGTAGTGAAAAATAAGGGGCGTACTAACTTTCTTTTGTAATTTTGAATAAAACAAAAAATTATAACAAAGTCTACTTAAACAATCAATGCTCTATGGAAGATGAAGTTGGGGTAGGAAGTCTAGAAATAAAAATCTAGTGTATAATGCTTGTACATTTGCCTGTGAACTGTATAAATAAATATTTGAACAGGCCACTTGTATGTGAAGAGTGATGTGTGGGGGTTTGGTGTTGTGCATCTTGAAATGCCTGACAGGCGTGAGGGTACTTGACATGTTGATTGGACCAAGCCTTGTTTCTCTTCCAAAGGAAAGTTGAAACCATAATGGATGGTAAGACAGAGGGTCAATATTCGCTAAAGAAAGCAATACGAGCAGCACAACTTACTCTAAAATGCCTAGTACATTACCCTAAACAATGTACTGCAATTTAATTTAATGCCACTAGATTTTTAATGTTATTATAATTTGTTTGAAAAGGGGTTATCCCTTTTTGTGATGATATTAATTAAGTTGTGTTATTTTGTAGAGACTCCTATACGCTTTACCACACTCCACTGTTTGCATATCTTCATTTCTTGATCAACATCCAAAGTTGCTTGAGCCTTTGGGAACATCATATGATTATTTCTGCAGTAACTTTATGACGCATATTGGTTTTCCTATCAATGAGGTCAATGTATTCTTAGTGCACCTTGGTATGTGACAACATTACCATGCGAGTTTGATTTGACCACCATTTAAGTTTCTGTGTATATTGGATTATATATGAAGAGGTCAATGTAATTTTTTTGGGGTATACTCTTCGTGAGAAGAGACCATGGTTGTTATTCTATGTTTAAATATTTTTGACAGCAAACATTGTTCTGCCTATTATTCATTGTGGTAGCATTGTTGTGTTTGTGCTATATTGTTTTAGTTCTCACTTAGTTCGATTGTATTTTGTTAACTACGTGTGTGATGAACGAAAAATATATTTTCCGTAAAACTGAAAAAATAAATATGAAATTCAAATTTTTAATAATTATTTGCTAAGTTACGAAGATATAATAGATTAAGCGTGTATTATCTATATAAGATTTTGATGAAATTTCTTGTAAATAATATTTTAAACCACAAGATGTACTGACTCATCTATTATTAATATCTTTTATAACTATATTTGAATCAATACATGAAATAATTTCTGAAATAGTATTTAAGAAAACTGTTATTGAAATTGTTAAATTGTGTTTTTGTTTTGTATTAAGATTCTCGAATTTTTCACTTGCAAAGATTGAATCTCAGATAATACTTTCAGTGTTCCGTTATTACATTATTTTTGTATTGCATTTAAAATTCGAAAGGTCAAGGACAGTGTAATTATATTTGAAATGCAATAAAGAATTTTTCTTCTTCCTTATTTAAATTAAAAAAATATCTAAAACTAAATTAATATACAAAGTAACCTTTATTTAAAAGAAAAAAAATCAAATGACATAAAAAAATAATATATAAGGATTTGTTTCAATATTGCAAAATAGAACAACTTTTCATATTTTACTACTTATCTTATATAGATTATTAGATGTGACAAATTTTCATCAATTATTTTTAAATTTAATTTTTAAAAATAAGAAAACTATTGGATATCAATATAAGATTGTAATGAAATGATTTTGATCTTTCTTTCTCAAAGTTAAACCAAGTTAACCTTTTTTGTCTGCGAATCCGAAAACTGGCTATTATATTTATTTAAAAGCTAGATTTATTGACTGAATATTTCTTAAAACAAAAATTAATCATCATTATTTTAACATTAATTACATTTAATTAATGTTTTTTTTACTCAAAGAGTATGTGAAAGTTTATCTGAATTTAAGTAGTTTACTTAGAAAAAGGTCCCATCTTGAGTTAATTCATTTTTCATATCTAAGATCTTAAAGTTTAGGTTTAATACATTCCAACTTTTGGGGGTTTGGTTCAAAATGGTCCCACCTTTTGAAAAAGTTTAGTAAGACCCTATATTTTGTTTAAAAATGTTCAATTCGGTTCTTTTCGTGGATGCCGTTAAAAACTTAACGGTGTTAATGCCACTGTGGCCAAATCTGAGTGAGGTGTTATGTTGGATGATTACGTGACACTGTGAAGTGAAGTGAGTTGGTGAAATTATTTTAAAAAAATAAAATGACTTAATTTGGGTGGTAGGTTTAAGTGTGAGTTAAAGCAAAATTACCCTTATCTAAGACTGATTTAGGCATTTCTGGGTAAAAGATTGTGCTGCAAGTGGTTTTGGCTGATGATTCCTTCAAAATGAAATTGGAACAGCGGATGTGCGTGTGTGAGATAAGTGGTCCTAATAAAGGCTAATAAGTTGATGTTGTTGTATTTGGGATTAGGGTTTAATTATATTTTGTTTGATTGACGATGATTCTGTCACCGAAACTTACTTCTTCTTCATACGAAAAACCAACTAGAAACAGAGAAGAAAGGGAAGACAAAGAATGATATCTCCCCCTTCCTACGGAGCCACAACAGAACCAGAAACGAAAAAGAAGAGTGTCTCCCCGTAGCGAGCTTCTCTCGCACGTGACCGAAGAACACCCTCCCAAGTTGGGTTTGTTCGAGACAAGAAAAGGATTTGGGGAAAAAGTTGTTATTAGAGTTCTTTAGGTGTGAAACAAGCATTTGGGAATTAAATTTAGGGTTCAAACCTAATGCATTCAATTAGAATTTAGAAATGAATAGAAATTGATAACTAAAAGTGATTAAAAGGAAATCCCAACCCTAATTCATTATAATTAAAAGAAATCCCCAACCCTAATCATCTAGAACCACTTGCAGCACAATGTTTTACTCAGAAATCTCCAAATCAGTCTTAGATAAAGGTAATTTTGGTTTAACCCACACTTAAACCTACCACCCAAATTAAGTCATTTTATTTTTTTAAAATATTTTCACCAACTCACTTCAGTTCAGAGTGTCCCATAGTCATCCAACATAACGCCTCACTTAGATTTGGCCACAGTGGCATCAACACCGTTAAATTTTTTACGGCGTCCACGAAAAAGACTGAATTAAATATTTTTAAACAAAATATGGGTCTTACTAAATTTTTTTCAAAAGGTGAGACCATTTTAAACCAAACTCTTAAAAGTTGAATAAATGTATTAAACCTTAAGAGTTAATTTATATTTATCTAAGAATGGGTAATACTGGAATTAGTTTTTCTAAAGGTTCTAGATTTTTATTGTCCAGGAAATATCTGTAATATAAAAGAATTATTATGATAAAAATAAAAAAACTTATCTTACATAATACTTTATCATTAAGCTAAAAGCATATAGTTGATATATTATTTATTTATTCTCTTATTTTTTAAAAAGCTGCGAAATAAACCCTAAATCTTGATTCCCAAGGGTTTTTTTAACTACAAGCTCAACTTTTTTGCTCCTATCTCCCTGCTCACTTTTTCTTTAATTGATTTTATTTTAACTTTAGTAAGAACAATGGTAGATTCTCTTCGTTATAGATATTTTAAATTATTGTTGTTAGTCTATGATCATAACACTAGTGGCATTAGATATGTTTAATTGAAATTTGTCATTCATTTGGGTTCTATTTGTTCTGTCTTTTTCCTCGATGACGTAAGTTTGATTTTTCTGCTTGGTAAGTGATTAATTGTATGCAAGTTCATCTGCTCCTTCTACTGTCAAAGTTAGCCTATGATATTCATTATTTATCAAACAAACAATTCCACGTTCAACGAATCTTCGTTGTTCCTTGTCACCAAATAAGACTAACATAAACACTTTGCCACGTCAGTTATGAGAATTATTCACTTGGCTTTGGGAATGAGAACGTGCTTAGTAGACGCTCTCAATTATTTGGGATTTTGCTTCAATTCAGACCACATGTAAATTTTCCCTCCTCCAAGTGATCCCAAAGACTCTTTTTATTTTTATAAAAGTGATTAAATTATTATTTTAATTTAAGTTGAGGTTTTTTCCGCCGGTTCTCCATGTTACTGTACTTTATGAGATGATTTCTTTGTTACAGGGTTTTCCCTTTGTCCCTTACTTTTATAAGAGGTCTTTTCTTACTTTTAATCATGACTTGTTTCCTTAATTAATCGTAATTTTGCTGTTTTCGTTTTAATGTTTAATACCAATTATTGGTCCTGACAGTTGCGGTAAGATAGATTTTCAGAGTTTTTGAAATTGATTTTTGTCTTTCGAACGACTGGGCGTTTTTTCCTGCACCTGCCAAGTGTTTGAAGGGATTCATGAATGAACTTGAGAATTGATTTTTTTCAATAGTTTCGATAACTGCGCATCTTTCTTTCAATACTGTTTTACAGGTCCTTATCAGTGCACTGGTACAGGTTTAACAGGGTTTCACTATATATTTATCAGTCTTAGGGGTGATTGGTTATCAACCCATCAGTGTTGAAAGGACAGTGATTTTTAGTTTTTCATTTTAATGACCAGGATTGCCTTCTCGCAAACCTAAAACATGTCAGTTTGTCAATGTAGTTGTAGCATGCTCTTTTTATTGTCTGTGTCCTGTAACATGTTGAATTTGTTTTTCATACGCACCCTGGTTTACCACTTCTGGACATATGTTCACATTTTGTTGGCTAACTAAGTATTTTCACCTTATCCAAACTAATTAATTAAGTAAAGCTCTTACTCTGATATTCTCAACATAACTTAGTCTAGCAGCAAATACCTATTTCATATGGGTTAGAAAGATAACATTGGAAATTCTTGCTTCTGATTAAATCTTTTTGTATATTTTGTCGCTTCCCTGCATCTATCTTGGCAATCACATTTTCTTTCAAGATCAAAGCTGATGGATGTAGCTGAAAGGAGTAATCATATTTGTTTTGTTGTTTTTATACTAAATTTTCAACCCATCTCTTGAAATACAATGAAAACCATTATACTTGCATATGTATGAACGAGGAGCAATAAGAGCAAACACTAGGAGGGTTATGAAGACTATGTGTGATCATTCTGTTGCATCTGAGTTTTTTTTTTTTTTTTTTTCAGTATTTTAGACAATTTATTTACGTATTATCTGTTAAAGTCATAATAGATCTGTAGTCATAGCTAGTATATATTTTAGGCCTTTCATTTAGGAAGTGAGAAAGTCCCAACTCCTCTGACTTATTGGTTGAACTGTGACTTGGGATTAAACAAGTTATGAACATTTTGCACATTCTGGTTTTTTGTGCACTTTGTGCTTTTGAACTGACCATATTTGTGATATTTTCTTTCAGAATTAGGGACGTTCAAGAAACCAACGAAGCACATTTAGTTGATGATATCATAGGGTTTCAAGAAGGCTGTTATCAGGTACTACTGGCATCATAGGTTGGCTAATTTTTCTGTGTATTGATTTATACGTATTTATCTAGTTAAAAGTGAATTTCTTTTATGAAAATTTTGCATCTTTGTTGTTTAGGTTGATATTGTAGAATTGAAGCATTAAAGTGGAGTAAAATGTCAAAATTCTGCATTTAAGTTTCTAAATATTGTAGTCCTGTCATAGCAGAGTTTCATGCCTTTTATTTCAAGTTGAACAATTTACATAGGAAGCTGGTTTTCCCCATTAAATATGATGGTTGTATGTCTATTTGATCCAGGCTTTAAATGTGCTTTTTGGCATGAATTTCAGCCCCATTTTAAAGGTGCTTAATTAGCCTTCAACTCAAAAGGAAAAAAATGAAACCAGAGTAGGATGAAAACCTGATTTCTGTGAGCGTTATAATTCAAATGTTAATCACGCTGGACCAGAATACCTTCAATTTTATTAAACTGAATGAGAAACAAAAACACACCGTGATAGGTTTTCAGACCTATAATGCGATGTTTTAGAAACTACATATTTTTATTCCAACAACATACCAGGTTTCCTCCAATTTGGAGAAACCAAACACATACGATTTCTGGTTGTTCGAGAGAGCCAGACTCTCCACTCTTCCTATTCTTTTCAAAATGTACAAAAACAATGAAAAACTGTTAAACAAGTGTCTACACAGACTTTATAAAAGTCTGAACTAATAAAACCTACCCACATCCCTTTTATTTCTCCTAATATAAACATTTCCCTTGAATCTATCAATACCCTCTCTATGAAGTTTCACCTTGTCCTCAAGGTGAAAAGCAAGAAACTCCTTAGTGATGGTAGTAGCATCTTCCTAGCGGTTTTCAATGGGTGAGAGATGTTTTCAACTAGACGAACTACCTTCTTTTTTCCTTATTTTGTAAACTGTATCAAACTTATCAATACCCCGTCCATGAAGTTGCACCTTATCCTCAAGGTGAAATTCTGGAAATGCTTTATAAATGCAGGCAGTAGATTCCCCTAACATCTGCATTTCCTCTTCCGAAATAAGCATCATATGGAGCTGTTTATTTTTGCAAATATGATTAGGCCCAAACTTTTCATCACACTGAAGCATAAGCCCTTTTTTATCTTATCTTGCAATTCTTCTTGGGATAATTTTCTAAATGATGTCTAGGTGGCAATTGTCTATAGGTGTTACTTTGAAGTTGCACAGTGAGATAGTCCCCCTTGGTGGTGACTCTAACCTTTTCCTCCACCATTTGATGAGCCTTCATCATTAACTCAGCAAGATTCTGGGGTTCATAAAGTTTAACCTCCGCCTTTATGTCTTCCTTCCGCCCATTCAGGAAAATGCCCACCAAGTAATCTTGTTGCATTCCTTTCATGAACCCTGCATATTCCCCTATAGGTCCAGTTTGATGCAAGCCAAGCAAAACTTCAAATGGGTTCTGCAACATTGTTGACTGAAATCTTCTGACATTGTTGGACTGTTGTTGCTTTAATTCTTATTTCTACCTTATAATTAATTTTTTTAAAATCAGGTTTATCTTGGACTATTCAAGTTTCAAAACTGAACAGTTCAATGCGGAAAACTACTGGAAATATTGTAGGCCAATTCTTCGGTGGTTTAAATTGTTATCTAAGAAGATGTATGTTTGCCATTTTATCTGTGGGTCCTGTACCAAGTCATATTGCTTTCATCATGGATGGGAATCGAAGGTATGCAAAGAAGAAAAACATGGAAGAAGGTGATGGCCACAAGGCTGGATTTAATGCTCTCACGTCCCTCCTTAGATACTGCTATGAATTAGGAGTGAAGTATGTAACTGTCTATGCATTCAGCATTGATAACTTTAAAAGGAAGTCTACAGAAGTTCAATCCTTGATGGAACTGATGCGGATAAAGATAGAGGAGTTGCTTGAACAAGAAAGTCTCATTAATGAGTATGGTGTTAGATTACATTTCATTGGAGACATGAAACTACTGACAGAGCCTGTCAGGGCTACTGTGGAAAAGGCAACGAGAGTTACTGCCCACAACAACCAGAGAGTTCTTTTGATTTGTGTAGCGTATACTTCTCGTCACGAGATTGTGCATGCTGTTCAAGAATGTTGCAAGGAAAAATTGAATGAAGTTCAAGCGTTAAAAGAAGAGAAAGTTGCAAATGGTGCGTTTTCAAGAATTGATCAGGGCCTGAAAGGAAATGATTTTGATTTGCTTTCTCAAGATTCATGTAAAGAATATCGAAATGCAATCAAATCTTGTAGTACCGAAGTAGAAAGTGTTGCAAGGAATGATGGTTTATTTGAGAATAATATCGAGAATCATATCGGTAACGACACTGAAGCTGAAACGACATTATACAATGGGCTGGTTGAATTGACTGAAGAGAGAAAGGATATACAGGATGAGGTTCCTGTTATAAAACTGGCGGATATTGAGAAGAACATGTACATGGCAGTTGCACCTGACCCAGACATCTTGATCCGATCTTCTGGAGAAGCTCGCCTCAGTAATTTTCTACTTTGGCAGACTACTACATGTCCTTTATATGCACCAACTGCGCTTTGGCCTGAAATTGGTCTCAGACACTTGATCTGGGCAGTATTGAACTTTCAGAGGCACTACTTTTATTTGGAAAAGAAAAAGAAACAATCTTAAGTGTATCCTTACCGACCAAAATCCAGAATATGTGGCAACAGGTAAATTATATCTGCACACAATTAGCAATTAGAGCAGCTTTAAATGTATGCTTTTTGACTGTACTGATGACCATAGATTATTTACATGCTTTGCTACGTAATAAGAAAATGCAAGCAAAACATTGTAAAAAAGTAACAATGTCGAATTATTTTCAGATTTCTTTTTTCGATTTTATCTCCTACTTTAACGTATAATTTCTAAAATATCACTTCATTTCTTGGATCCAGAGATTTATACAAAAAAAAAAAATCAAAAGAAAGCAGGAAAAGTGTTGTCTTCAGTACTTCTGAGATGAAAAATAAGGCGGTATACAAACATTTTTTTTTGTAATTTTGAATAAAACAAGAAATTAAAACAAATTCTCCTTAAACAGTTATGCTCTGTGGAAGTTGAACTTGGGGAAGGAAGTCTATAATTAGAAATCTAGTATGTATAGTTCTTTTATCTGCCACAAACTAATTTGCCTGTGAACTGTATAAATATTTGAAGAGGCCACTTGTATGTGAAGAGTGATGTGTACATGTTTGGTGTAGTGCTTCTTGAAATGCTGACAGGCATGAGGGCACTTGACACAACCTCCAGAGAGAAGAAACTGGAAGATTGGACTAAGCTTCGTCTCTCTTCTAAAGAAACATAATGGATGGTAGGATAGAGGGTCAGTATTCGCGAAAAAAAGCATTACAATCACCACAACTTACTCTAAAAGGCCTAGTACATGACCCTAAACAATGTCCTTCAATTTAATTTCACTAGATTTTTAATGTTATCCTTCTAAGAGATTAATTAACTTGTGTTATTTTTTAGACACCCTATATGCTATACCACACTCCATATGCATACATCATAAGAAACTTGAAAAGGGAGAAAATAGGTTTCGTTTGTACTGCATAGGATAATGGGGTAGTCACATAGATGTGACTATCCTTTGTATGGAACCAGAAGATTCGTTTCGGTGAAAACTATCAAATAAAAGTATGATCTCACGCCCATATACTTTTTATCTCCACAAACTAAGACTTGTTTTCGGGGGTATGGATGTTATACGGAGAGGGTAAGAAAAAGTGTCACGCCCGGGCTAAATGCGGGTTGCGCCAAAAAAGATGAGTTATGTTATTTGTTTCCAATGAGAAAACCTTTGATATTTGTTTCCAATAAAATTTGACAATAAAAAAATTGTTATTTCAGTAGAAAAACAAATTAAATTTTATTTTTAGTTCTGTGTTTGAATTTATAATTTAGTCTAATTTAAAATTTAAATATATTAATTTTATATATCTAGGAAAATAGGTTTATTGATTCCATTAATATTTTTTTTTTGTAAAGTAAGTATGATATTTGAAATACATAATAATGTAAATTTCACTCCCATCGTTTAATTGTCAAGAGTCAGAAAAAAAAAGATTCAGTTATACAAAAATATGACAAACCTTTTATATGATTAAGCTTAAATAAATGAAATCTTAATAAATTTTCTGACGGTTATTGATGTAATTTATCACATGTAATAAATCTTTTTCAAGCACCCTTAAAATATAAGTGTTATTCTTAAAGTTCATTGGAATTAAAGGAGTTTGCAATCATTCTCATAAATAATATTGTGGTTTGGTTGATACCTATGGAAGTTTCCATTCCATATTTGATTCTTTCCTGGTAGACTATATTTTGTGCACCTTGTTTTATCAATATGTCTCTATAATTTTTTTTATAGTGAATTATTCATTATGTGTGTCCAATAAAAGAAAATATCACTAATTGAAGAAAGGAAAAAAAAGGTTAATTTGATTGTCGCTTTAACCATAAGAAAAAGATTCTTACTCAACCAAATTACAGAGAAAGAGTCAAAATATTTCTTTTGTAAAAGTAATGACACATGAAGAAAGAATAAAAGCAATGGATTGATTTTGGTACTACAATTCATATTTCCAATATTTTTTAGGTATGAGAAAACTAAGGAGATTAAGGGAAGTGAGTTACATATCTATTTAGGAATAACCTTGAGTTCATATGAGAAGACTATTATTAGAACATGTAATTTAGTTTTTAAGTAGTGATTTTATTCTATATTTTAAGATTAACCTTTATGGATTTTTCTTTTAATTTTTCAATTTTTTTACATGGTCAAACACATAAAAAATTGTTGTTTTTGGTGAACTATGTAATGGTCTTCATTTTTCTTTTGTAAAATAATAATTCTATGAACATTACAATTGGGTTAAAATGATGTGATGTGAATAAATAATAGTTTATGTTGTGGTACTGGAGATTATGACACATCCAATAATTAAGCAATTGGTAAATCAATAAGTACTTAATATCTTAATAAGGAGACTTGTTTAGTGTTTCTCAATATTATTTTACGAGTCATTTTTAGTTTTGAAAACCCATCAACATCAAATAGATTTTACACAATTAGGTAAGTTAATAAGATGTTAGACTTTACTAAAAGTCATATAATCCATCTCATCTTTCATAGCATATATCACAAATTCGATTCCTTAAAACTTATGGCTTGTTAATACACCTCATAGTTACTAATAGATCTACTTAATGTTGTCTCATTACCTCGATGAGAAACTTAATCAACCAGTTACTTAATTGGTTGTTTAACATTTACTTCTTGTTATTCTTTAACAACTTGATATATACTATCATCTTTAATAACTTGTGGAACTTGTTAGATACATTAGATTATTAAATACTTTATCTTATATTTATCTTTTATTTTTAGTTAGTTTGTTATTATTTCTTATTTGTATTTTGGGCTTAACCTATATCTCTTGTATTATAAATAGAGTACTCTATGTGTATATTCAACACATAGAGAAATTAATTTCATACATAGTTTTCATTATATGCAGGAGAACTTAAACAACTGATTGTTTAGTATGTTTTTGAATTGGAGGAATGTGAATGAATAGCAATCTATTATTTGATTGAGAGAGTTGTACTTCATAATGTTTTTTCTGAAACCCATATCTTGAATTAAATCACTCCTACAAATCAAATCATTTTTAAGAGACTTTACATTTTTTTATTCCATAATTAGTGCTTTGAGATGGAAAATAGAATTTACATCCTTTGGATTTTTTATCATATATAATGAAAATACCTACTAATAGTTTTGGAGTTTAGTTTCTTTTCTTATCAATTATTAAGTCTCACTTCAAACACGCATCCCAAAACACGTACATGTCATAAATTGAATTTCTAACCTTTGAATAGCTCATAAAGTGTCTTTAAAATAACTTTAGTTGGAACTTACATAATTGTCTTAAGTTCTTCCATCCATAAGAATTGATTAAGTTTTGAATTATTCCTCATGTTTCTAACGATATCCATTAAAGTTTAACATATTATTTTTGTCACACCATTTTTTATCTAGAGAACTAGGCATAATGTATTATTAGGCAAAAATCTCATGCTCTTGAAGAAATTTATCAAGTGAGCCATATACTTGTCTATTCTCTATGTATTTATCATACTATTTGGTATCTCTATCTGATCTCACAATTTTAATTAGTTTTCCACATTACAACTTTACTTTAGCATTAAAAACTTTAAAGATATATAAGACTTCATCCTTAAAATGAAGTAAGAGCAAATGCATATATCGTGAGTAATCATGAAGCATCTCTAACTACTTGCATCCATATATAGACAATAAATATATGTATGAATGATCTTGAATATGTTTGAACCCTCTTTACACTAGATTTAGATTTAGGCTTAATTACTCTGATGGTCTTCACTTTAAGAGTGTGTCAACTTGGTCTCCGCTTTTAATTTTGGGCCAATTTTGTCTCAAAATTTGTAATGTACATTAATCAAGTCCTTTTTTGTTAACGCTGTTTAAATCCTTAATGTTGATTGCTTAAACATGGCTTCGTTGCAATTTAGGCAAACGTAACACAAGTATTTTATGATGTACAAATTTGGATTGATAAGAAAAATAATAAAATTAAAAACCAAATTGGAATAGGGGCTTTCTTTATCTACGCCAAGACAACGAGAAGATGATTTTGGGATTTTGTGCGATTTGCAAGTGAAAGTGAAAAATCAATCTTCCATTAACAACAGAATGAGTTGAATTTTCTATCAAAGGAGCATATGTCTTCAATATGTATCATTGTGCATGTTGATTTTGGGTTTTTTTCCTATTGTACTATTTCAATCATTACTAGGTTTAGGGTTAGTGTTTTTTTATGTTTTTCATCTTTCATTGTTGCCCTTTTTTGTAATTTAGTATGTAATGTGATTGAATCAATACTTGTATATGAATATAGTTGAAAGTGGTGGTCCACCATTATATGTAGATCTTGAGGTTGTAGTTCCTCATTTCAAATTCGTCTTTTAGTGTGTTTATGGTATGCAATGTAATATCTCTTATATTCTTGGAGAATTTTCATATTTCATAGGTTATATATATATATATATATATATATATATATATATATATATATATATATATATATATATATATATATATATATATATATAATTAGTTGAGATGTATGAGTCAAGTTTTGAAGTGGTGTTTCACCATGGTGGAAAGTTTATGAATAATGAGTCATAGAAATATGTTTAAGAAATTGGTACTTTGTCACGTCACTAAGACAAATGGAGCTACTTTGAGATTTTTATGAATTCTAAAGGACATGGATTACGTCAATGTAAAGGAAATGTGGTATTCAATAGGTGAATGTTTTGTGTTGGAAGGAAGGTTGGAATTGTTGTGTGATGACAAAATGACATGTCATATGGAGAACATTGCCACACTTAATCGTAAAGTTCACTTGTATGTTGTACACATAGTGTTCAAGCCTCAAATAGTAAATATTTTGAAATATTTTCCTCATGAGGGTGATAGTAATAGGGGTGGTTGTATCAATGAGGTTAAGGGTGAAGATGAATGTGAACCTGAAGTTGCTATAGAGGTGATAGGGAGGGTAAGGGTCAACTTAAGGTTGTTGTAGAGGGAGAGGGTGACTGTGAACAATAAGTTTATGTGGAGGGTAAGAGTGAGGGTGAGCCTGAAGGTTTTATGAAGGGAGAGGGTGACTGTGAACAAAAGGCTAATGTGGAGGGTTAGATTGAGGTTTAGCCTAAGGTTGTTATGAAAAGAGATGGGAACTATGAAAATGTAGTTCATGTGGAGGGGAGGATGAGACTAAAGTTGATACGGAGGGGGAGGGGGAGGGGGAGGGTCAAGGTCAGGATGACTTTGATTTAGTAGTTGGAATAAGTCTGAAGGGGACGTTTTAAGTGAAGATGAAATAGTGGATGTTAGTATCTATGGAGATAAAGTGGAAGATGAATTTTGGGAAGGTAATGTCAAAGTTGAAGTGGTGGGCTGAATGGATCTTCTAGCCAAATGTCAAAGGAAGTAGTTAAAGATGTAAATGATAGATATTTGTCTGACATTGAATGATAATATGAAAGTTTAGACAATGGTGAATATAGTGATTCTAGAGATAGATATGAAAACTTTGGAATATTTTCAATGTACAAAAAGTGTAGAAGACTATAAATGGGAAGTTGGCATGTACTTCACAAAAAAGGAAGAGTTTGCTAAAGCAATAAGAACTTATGGTGTGCATAATGGTAGAGAATTGAAGATTTTTAAAAATGAAACATGAAGAGTTTGTGTGGAATGTTTTGACACAAAAGGAAAATGTGAGTGATATGCTTATTATGCTTATAAGGCTCAACACATACTTGTCACTGAAGAGAAATTATCAACATGCATAGTTACAATATGGAATTTAATGTCTATTTAATGACTTCAAAGTGGTTAAATGGTAGGTTAGAGAAGACAATAAGAAAGAATATAATTAATCTCATTGACCTTGGAAATAAATTTGGTAAGAAATGAAACATTGATGTCTTTAGGTCTATGACCTTTTGGACCAAAACAATGACATACACCAGGATGGTTCCTTGCTAGAGCAATATAAAAAAGTATATGACTATGCAAATGAGCTTCTGAGGTGAAATTCTATATCTATTGTGAAAGTCAATGTAGAAGAGAATGAGGACAACCCAATATTCAAGAGATTGTATGTTTGTTTGAAGGTATGCAAAGACAACTTTATATCCTATAGGCCTATTATTGGTTTAAATGGTTGTTTTCTTAAAGGTAAATATGGAATGGAGTTGTTAACAGTTATGGCAAGAGATGGTAATGAGAAAATGATGCATTTAGCATATGTTGTTGTTGAAGTTGAGAATAAGGAAACATGGAGTTGGTTTTTGGAATGGTTGATTAACAACCTTGGCAGGGTTGCACCCTGTTCAAGATATACATTTATTTCAGACCAACAGAAAGTAGGCTCTATATTTTATTCTTGTTTTCTTGTACATTTCTTGTCTAACTCTTGATACTTTAACCATAATGTTGCATGTAATTAATATCACATATATGCAAATTTTAGAAAGAAATTTCTTGTAAAAAATCTAAAACGTCTGTTATTGAAGGCAGTATCGTCCACACATCCTCAAGCATGAGAGGCAAAGACAGAGGTAGTCATGTGAGACATAAAAGAGTTGAATATAGATGCCTTTAAACATTTGATAGTTATTTCCTTAAGGTATGTATAAACAATTGAATATTGAATTTATTATTTAATTGTTGGTTTCTATTTTTAATGATTTATTTCTCTTAACTAGATTTTGGTGAGAGTAAGGTTTACAATTGGTTGTGACATTATTGCCAATAATATATTTAAGAATTTTAAAAGTGCAATTATTAATTCAAGGAGTAATCCCATGATAAAAAACATTCAGATTTACCTCATGAAAATATGGATAACAAATAGAAACAAGATAAATGCATGTGAAAGTTCACTTTGCTCAAAAATTAAAAAAAAATATAAAAGGAATAAGAGAATACTAAATATCAGATACCAAAATATGATTTTGATATGATTTTTTTTTTATTCTGAATTGATCTATTCTAATTTTACTTGATTTTAATGGGATTTGTAAGCAAGAGGAAAAAGAAAAATGAGATCGAGAATCTCTAATAATAAAATGAATTTATTTATTTTGAAAATTATATTTATCTTAACATAACCTATCAAAAGGTTGTATTGTAGCTGTTTGTTTTGAATTGTTTGTGAGTACGATATAAAACAGCAATTTATAGAGTGTACGATGGGTTTGCATTGGATTGGAAGGAAAAGTATTCTAAACAAACAAACATTTGGCTCTATTCATATTCATCGTCAACGTCTTATTAAACTTCCTCAAATTCATTGTTTACAACCCTAATTTTGATGTGATAAGTCTTATTAAAATTTATTTCCTTGATCCAAAGTTTTTGTAATGGAAATTAAATTATTAGCTTTAAGAGTGGGAAATTTAGACTTTTTCCATTTTCTTTGGATGGTGATATTCCTTTTGAAAATAACATCTGACCTTAATTCAAATGTTGAAAAAGTAGATGTGGACATGTTTTAAATGCAAGATTTATTGTGGTTGTTCATCATTATTACCACTTTTCTTCTTCCTACATACACAATTCAACTTCACTTTTGCTTTCCTAAGTGGAAGGGTAATGTCACCATACCAACTACTATAATTTTAACATTATATAAAACTCATACAATTTTCTCTCGCTATTTTTTATTATGTTATCTTTAACTAAGTAATTTTACCTTTTATTATATTCTATAAAATATATAATTTTTCAATTTCTTCTAACGTGAAACTTTATATTCACATTTGTACTCCACAACTTTTCTCCTCCTGTGAATTTCATTCACATTGTCTGAATTGGAGATATGTGAAACCATAACCACTATGAAAGAGACACTCAAAAGAAATTAAGTTTACATATAAAAAGACTATGATGGACTGGATTTTTAGTGGGACGAATCATACTGTGTGAAATGTGCACAAAATGATATAAAACTGAAAATATTGAGAATGTCCACTTTTAATATAATGACTAGTTTTATTTTATTTTAATACTAAACTCTCTTCGCTAAGATCGTTTTAGTCTTCCTAAAAAAAATAAATTTATTTCAATCATGTCCTGTTGCAATTATTTTGAGGTAATTTATGATATGTCAAAATTAGAGGCAGGACATTATGATGTATATTATTTTCAAAAATTTCCAATAAACTAGAATTTAGAGGATTAAAATTATATTGTCATATTTACCAAAAAACACATTTTATTATTTTTTTATTATATATAAAAAATCAATTTTAATATTCAATTATGCGTATTTAAATCTTTTAATTTTGGAAATGTTAAAATTCAATTTGATCAATATAATGTATTTTAACATTAATATATACATATCTTATGTAACATCGATTTATATTGAGCATCGATTAAATATATTAAAAACCCTTTAATTAAAGATACATATCTAAACGATTAATGTAATATAAAAAAAAGTGAATTTTAAGAGTACATGAAACCAAAATTAACTACAAAAAGGATTTGATAAGAAAATTAATTGTTGGCTAGTATAATCATGTAAAACATTGAATATATTAAGAGACTTTTCACATTCTGATTCCTAATCCAGTACATTGGATTGAAGACTAAATGCAGAGTAATATTTACTTCCACTACTACGTGGATTGTTTATTAATTGTAGAAACCTACACAATCTTGCAGCCAAAATCACATGATTTTATACAATAAATGACAACCACAAATGACTTGGTTATTGTTTCTATTGACTTCATTGACTTGACTATTGTTTTGTGCCAGAAAAAAACATGTTTTTCTTGTATATAATGAAGTGAGATATCAGTCTTGTATCCATTCTGATGAGAAGAAGCAACCAAGATATGATGGCTTCCTCACACAACTATGTTGTTGGTGTTATAGTTTTTGCCATAATCCAACTGAAAGGCATTGCAGGCTCCCATGAGCATCTCCAACAGCTGAAATCCCTTCACTTCTCACTGTTTCAACATGAGACCATAAACAAAACAGGGTATATCATAGTGGATGGTATAAAAGGAGGAGCAGGAGTGAGTCAAACCACAACCCCTTTTGGCACCTTATTTGCCTTTCAGGACCCTTTGACAGTTGCAGCCAACAGATCCTCCAAACTGGTTGGGATCTCAGAAGGAACTACAGTCACATCTAGTCTTGACGGCCTTCGAAGCATTTCGATTGCAAAGCTAACTCTTCGTTTGAAGAATCACAAGGGCTCCCTTTCTGTTGTTGGTGTCACAGATAACGTCAAATCTTCCAATCTTCCAGTCGTAGGAGGCACTGAAGATTTCTTGTTTGTGCAAGGCTATGTTACGTCTTCTCCTGTTGATCTTACGGGTCTCACCGTTGTCTACAAGATTCAATTTCATCTTTACTGGCCTCCCTATGCCACTCCATCCTCGTGAGGTACATTGCATGGGTAGAATGCTACAATCTGTAACGTATTCCTAAGATGCAATTTTTTTTGTTTTCTTTAGTTTTGTTTTTAAGTTAAAGTTTAAAATAAAAGCTAGAGTGAAAGATGTTTGTTAGTTTTTCTTTAGCTGAAAAACTCCTCTTAAGCTAAAAGTGATTATATATTATTGTTTCTTTTAGTGTCCAATGAAAGGTAAAATTAAGAAAATTAAAGATGAAAAAATTGTGATGGCCACTAAACAAGAATGAGATTGAAGGAATGCTACTCCACAAATAACAATGACAAAAAATATCCTTAATAATAATAATAACACTCAAGGTTCTAGTCTACACAAAACCTCCATGTTCCATCTTTCTTTTTCACAAGGACAAGACAACTAACTGGAGATGAAAAGGACTATTTTGTTCTTTTTGGCTGTGAGATACCTGTAAGGTTGTACTTGCACTGGTTTGGCATTAGGAAGCAAGGGAATATGATAATCATGTGACCTATTATGAGGTAAGCCTTGAGGAATAGCAAACACATCCTTATAGGTATGTAACAAGATAGCCAAATCTGGTTTTAAATCCCCTGGAATTGCATCCAGTATTCATCAGAACAAAAAGGCACCACGTTGAGTAATAAATCTGCTATTTAAAAAACTTTAATTTATTGCACTATAATTACCCACAAGGACTTGGAACCGAGAAGTTGGTTCCAAAAATCAAGTTTAACATTACAGATTTAAAACAGTGGAACAGAAGCATTTGACACTGGCGGTTCAATGATTGTGAGGTCGTTCCCACTGTGCTTAGGGTGGTCAATCCAGATTCTAAAGTTTGAAAACGAGCAGCATGAGGAGAGTCTATTAGATCACGCGTAGTCCTAAGGTATGAATGGGTTATTTTTTTCCTTGTGCTCCTCCTATTCCCACACCATTTGGAACATTTGACACCGAACAGAATTAGTGACTTCCAACACTACCTTTCCTCCTTTGCCGATCAGAGATAAACATGTTTTGAAAAGAAGAAAAGGAAAAAATAGTCATTCTCTCTCATTCATATATACCAACTTTTAAGGACTTTTTATGATATTTAGAATATTGATTAGATAGTTAGGTGGGTAGTTAGATATAAATGGTTGGAAAAAGACTGATAGATAAGAGATTCAGATTTTTTGTGATTGTAAATTGAGGGGTTGACTCTTTTGAAAGGAGAAATCTTTTGTGAAAGAAATCTTGAAAAACCGAGTTTCCTCATTTTATTTTGTTTTTCTTTTGTCAATTCTCGGTTCCTAACAAAGTGTCTGCAGAAGATACAGCAATGAAACAAAGCAGTTTGAAAGGAACGAATTCTCTTGAAAGCATACAATAAGAATAAAATGAATATGAATTTCCGATAACTTGAGGAGCTTTAATCTTATACAAGACAGAAATAAAACATGCATATACAAAGAGGAAGCCAGAGCAAGAAGTGGCAAAAAAGCATAAACCACTGTAATGGGATATGAATCAATTTTGGAAGCTATAATAACTACAAAATTAGTATAATAATAGAATAAGTATATCATAAGAAGTGTGCAAGGGACATTGAAGTGCAAAGATTCCTGCAGTTGAGGATTGTTAATTGCAAACAGTGATCTGTGTATGGAGTCAACACCGGGGCTTGTGTAGGCGAGGTCTGTTGCAGAAAACGCGACCATTGGCCTTCACAAATGCTGCTATACCAACACTAATGCTTGCCCACACAAGTGAGAAGAACAAGTGCTTAAAATCATATCTGACTGCACAAGTTAATTAAAGATTGTCACTTGAAAGCTATGTCAGATATATGCAATTAGTTTCATTAAAATAAGTTTCTCAACTAGAAGGCATAGATTTCTCAACAGTATACAGTTAATTCACCTTGCGTCAACGACATGAGTGTGAAAAAAAAGCCAGTCAAAACCAGACCCAAAGCCAGAGGAAATGACTGCAATGATAAACAAATAAATGTTCAAATTTTAAATGCAAATCACATCAAGTAATGAATATAAGGAATAACATGAACTTAAGGTGGAGAGCCAAAAATCCGCCAAAAACTCGAAAAGAAAAACAGAGCACCAAATAGAGAAGGAACATTTGAATGAAGAAAAAACATCAGAGAATGTTAAAAATCAGAAAAAAAGGCTGCACTAGGATTCTCTGTATGATAGTAATTTGTAATAATCAAACAGACTTTATGTCCAATCTTCCAAGGATGAATGAAGCATATAGAAATCAAATATCTTTTAACCAATGACTAGTTTCAATAATTTTGGAACTTAATGTTCTACGAAATCATTAAATATTAATGATTTTGAGTATGTTTGCTTTTAAAATAAATACGAATAAAATAAATTAAATTTCTACAAAAGTATAAAACTGTATTAAAAATTTATTTATAATTTTATGTGATGTTATTGACAAAATAAATTTAAATATTATTTTCAATTTTGTAAATTAATTATTTTAAAATTAGTCATTTTCAATTTTTATATCAAGAATATTTTTATAACTCATTAAATTATTTAATTAATTTAATTTTTTTGGTCAAATTAATCAAATTCAATAAAACTTTCCATTCTTTTTCCTTGACTTTCTATTCTTCTTTTGTTTCAATTTAAACAACTTCAGTTTCTCTTCTCTTCGTTCCTTTCTTTCCCTTTTTATTTCCAGCCCAATCAAAACAAATCCCAATTCATAAAAGTATAATAGGAATGAATTTAGCCATATTTAAAAGAGAAGTAAACATTTATTTATATTAAATTTCTGATAACTTTTCTAAAACCAAAAAGATATAGTCTAGAAATTGAACTTACAGCAATAGCTTCAATGCCTTGATTCTGAGAAGGACTATGTTCTCGGTTGGCAGAAACTATGAAATGCCCTTGTAAGAGATCAATTGCATCCTTTACATTAAAAAGAAGAAGTCATGAACAGGATCAATAACTGATGAACAAAGTTTCATGATATGATCACAACTACGTGAAAAATAAGAATTGTCTACCATGGGAGAGATATGTGAACCTTGATAAAATCATATAAGAATACTATTTTTAACAAAAAACTCAAAAACACTGTACATTTATGATTACTTATCTTTTTTATTATTTCTACTAAATATGAAACTTTGAACTCTACTTGAATTTTTAAAAGAGGATAGATAAAAGAGCAAATTCAAACATAGGAAGGACCAGACATACAACGTACGTTCGTATGTTAATAAGTAATGACAGCATGCACATATGAGATAAGATAGAGAGACCTGCTTTGTTCCATCACAGAAGTTATTCAAATAATAGCGCATAAGAGCATTCACACCATCATTCACTATCCCCTGCATTGTGCGATGCCCAAATCTGAATCCAAACAAAACTTAATGAGGAGGTGACACAAGGTTAAATTTTAAACTTAGGAGCGTCATGATTGAAAATTATAAGAAATTGTTACATCATTTTTGAAATTATCCCTATGCTAATGTAATTACGTGTGATGAACAAGGAAAGTGATGGAAAAATTGACGGGAAATACCGAACAAAGTCTCCTTTGAGAGCAGGAGTGCCTGTATATTGAGTACTTATATCATCCCCATGATTAGCCCACACTGATAATAGAGTCAATCAGAAGAGAAACTAGGTTAGAAATCCTATGAAACAATCTAAACAGGAGAAAAATTTATGTAACTTGAAAATTAGCAATACACGTACAGATCTTATAGCTGTCATCTAGATTTGGATGTGAACTAATGGTTTCCTCGGCACCAAAGATCCCAATTCTTCTAAGCTGGAATTCTAGCATATTTCTGCCTATCATGCTCTGCATATGAGTAAGAACATTATTAAGTGGGAAAATCATGCAACAAATGCACACATTGGTAAAAATAGATAATGCTGAGCTTTTTATTTGATACTAAGCAGCAAGTCCAAACTGATAATACAGAAGGAATTAAGCGTTTAAAAAACTTGCATCGTATAGACCAACCGACCTGAGTAACATTTGTACGGTCTAGACAATCAATACAATTGGTTCTCACAACCCCAAGTTGCTCCTTCATTTTCTCTCCCTTTTCATTCAATAGAAGGTATCTACAATTTCAAAACAGAATAATAACGAGGGATCAAAATTCTGGAACCCTTCAAATAATGCCGAGTAAAAATTGATTACAAACATAGAAAGGAAAGAGAGTCTGCAGCTAGACAACAAATTACATTATGCAACATAGTAAAACTATAAATGTTGAGGTCTACTTGACCAATAGCAGGCAATGAATGCAAATCAAATCATTGAATATGAGACAATTTTATATATCTAAATGATTAAAAACTTAAATAATAAAATATCATACCCATTTCTCTCAATAAAATCAGATATTTGATCATAAAGGATTGAAAGACGATCAAAATGGATGTGCCCGCAAACGTGATGGAAATCGAAATGCAGATATCTACAAAAAAATAAAAAGGGTTCGCACCAATTCCAAAAACAGATATATATGTGTCTCTGTGTGTGTGTATATATATATATATATATATATATATATATATATATATATATACTAAACCCTAAGTGAAAGAGACTCCTACCTGACATCATTACCAGATACATGTTGCATTGTCTTTCCATATTTTTCGCATAGCCGACCTTCTCCTCCGTGCTAGTAAGAAACCAAGTAGAGAAGAAAATACACTCAAATAGATGCATGGTGATACATAAATCCATCCTTATTAACACGATATTCTTAGGACATGCACAGCATTATACATTATAGAATGATAGTATTTGGTCGGTACCATATTCTTGACAGTATGCAATTTCTATAGTTACTTTTAGGGTTCAGCATCCAATTATAGACCCGAGAATCATCTGTGACATTCATGAGATAAGCCTTTTAAGTTTTTTGGAATGGAATAATATTCACCTCGTTAACTAGGTCAATAGCTAACACAGACCCATACTTTTTTCTTAAATCTAAGAAATGCCTCTCCAAAACTCGGGGCTGCATAATAAACAATGAAACCATAGTCAAATACATTTAGTTTATTAGATGAAAACTTCAAGAAATAAAGCAATAAAATAACAACTTACAGCTTCCTCATGGTTCAGTAATTCATACTTCGGTTTATATGTTAAGTCAACAATTTGCTGCCAAGGCAGCGGAATTGAACCACGAACCTGCAAATTATAAGCAAATTAGATACTTATGTAAATGAAAAGCATGATAACAGGTCATTTTAGCAAGTCAAAATTTCACCATGGATTATGACTCGCTACCAAGCATACAATTATGATTTTCTGCAGCTACCAAAGCTTACTTTTCAAAATTTGACAATTAATTTGTTTTTTTCAGATAACAATTGTTTATTTGCTTCTGGAGAGAAAAGCTAACTTCTGATGTAGTTTACTATCAATACATTGAAACGAAACATCAAGCAGTAATTCATACTGGGAATGCAGTTCGACCAAAAAACTAAGTAAATGAATAATTTTCTAAACATATGGTATAGGACTTAAAAAATGGTAATTTTCTTATCTAATACAAGGTAAAGTAACAATTGGTGAGAAAAGTTCAATTTAATAATTGAGCTAATGTTAATTAAAGAGCTATTTCAAAATAGCTATAGATCCTAATGATTTGAAATAGAATCATGAATTAAAAAAAATCTAGAAAACCATTATATTGCATTGAAGTATGATAGTACAAAGCGTTACCTGAACAATTGATCCTGTATACCCATTGATCTTCATAATTTGCTCTGTTTCCACAAAATTAGCCACATATCCATCAGGATCAGCTCCTCTTCTCCACATTCGGGTTCCTTTCAGGAAATGATTGTGTTTGTGTCATTAGCCAATCAATCAATGACACTAATTCAGTACAATCTGTTGGGAGTTTTTTGTACTCTACTAGGCGATAACAGATTAACTGTTATCTGTAATATGGCACCCTAGTAACCAATATCAACGACACGTGCTTCATTAAGCAGCCACAGATGACAACGAAGTTTTCTCACACAAATTTTATAGTTTATAGATTATGTTAGACTAAAGAGATTGTCTATTTTAATTTTATCTTTAGCATTAAATGTATGACAACTTTGGGATTGTTTGTGGTTTTTGGTAAAGGGTTGTTTGTTCAATAAAGGCTGTCAACTGAAGTTGAGTTAATCTTCTTTGCTGAAGTCAACTTTCCATGGCTAAATGTTGTGTTCGAATCCCTAAGAATACACCAGAATAAGATATTAACCCTAAAACATTTTGTGTTGATTCTGAATTACACACAAAAGTAAATGCTTTAATTATGAGAATAGGCTAGTTACCTCATTTTATATAACCATAAATCATTGAAGTTAACTATGATTTCAATAGTTTAGGAATCCCTTAATTAGATCTTTGGCATTCTATTTAAGAGAAATTTCTGTTCTAATTATAAAAAATTGCTTCTGACGCTGTATCAAAGCTCCGAAATCCTTGGGAACCTGTGTAGTCTCGTGACTTGCACTGTAACAAGTTTCTTCCTTCTCTCTTTCACTGTTATCCTTCTTGGCTTGCAATGCCAAACTCATCTAAAACCCCAAAATTCTGGAAAAGTGTTTGATACACAAAAGTACCCTATCCAGTCAGAAATATAGGTATCGCCGACTTAACCCAGCCTGTGTTGCAATGAAAAAAAAAGTATCTAATTTGGGCAATCTGACCAACAGAACCGTGAAATAATCAGATCCCAAGTTAGTGTTGTTCACTCTGTTGCAATTGTGGTTTCTGTTATTTGTGAGGAAATTACTTTAGTTCTTACTTTACTAACAAAATTAGCGTCAGTGTTTATCATGGTATCCAGAGCTCATTGATCCTTTTTCATGGCTTTCGCCACAATTCTTGACGGGGTTTCTCCTTCAATCCCGGTGGCTGCTCCGGCCACATTTTCCCATCAAATCACTAAAAAGCTTTATGAGAGAATTTTTTGCTATGTTGACAACAAACCGAACCTATTATCAAAGCGTTTTGAGCGGTTTGTTGTTTCTCCTTCTATTCCGATGCTTATTCTTTCTAAAAGTGATCGTTATCAGAGTTTCATCAATCAATAGTACCTGGCTTGGGAAAAGCAAAAGCAATTTCTTCTTAAATGGCTTCAATCGTCATTATCGAGTTCAATGCTTGATCGTGTTCTTGGACCAGTTTACTCTCATGAAATATGGGATAAAATACATACATATTTCTGTCATCAAACTCACACTTGGGCAAGATAACATGAATTTGAACTTCATCATTCATTACTAGAAAATACCACAATTGAAGAGTACTTACTTTGCATCAGAAGCACTTATTGATACTTTCTGCTGTTCGAGATCCAACTTATCATCGTGAACACTTGGTTCTATTTTAGAAGGCTCACCAAAATAATTTCATGATATTATTCTTTAGTTGAAAGTCGTATTGGTGAAATTTCAAGCGAGGAAGAGAAGATTCAATTCTTGCTTATGAACTTAGAAATCAAAAGTACAACCTCTCATCCTTTTCGATTTGTCTTTTGTGAATATTATAGAAGCTAAATTGATAAATCAGAACTTAGACTCAAATGTTAACTATCAAAATCTAATTCTAAATTTCGAAACCAAGGCAATTGTGGTGGTCCTTTGGGTAGGTCGAGGACGAACTGGTGGCAAAAGAAGTATTCAATGCTAGGTTTGTGTCAAGTACGGTCACAACACATTAACATGCTAGAACAAGTTTAATATCCAATATCAATTATCAAATAATGGAGGTTCCAATTGGTCTCGGCAGTGGAATCAATCTAATTCATCATAGTTGAATTCTTATCCAAAAAATCGTGGTAATCCTTGTCAGTGGCATTTACCTGGTTCCTCTCAGTTGCAACCACAATAGCAGCAACGATATTAAAGGAAAAAACATCAGCCTATGATTGTAGATTTTGATCCAACACCAAAGTCAACCTGGTTTTCTGAACTAGGTGCTTTCTGTCATGTAACAATAAACGCTCAAAACATTCAGCAAAGTTCTTCTTTTAAAAGTTTTGATAAGATATTTTTATGGTCAAGGTCTGAAAATATTTTCACTGTGTTCCTCAAAGTTTTCCACACCATATAGCAATCGTGTCTGATTAGTTCTTCATAGTATATATTACATTCCCTCGTATAAGCAAAAATCTTATTAGTGAAAGCAATTTTTCTTGTGACAATCTGTACATTTTTTAGTTTTATTTTAACAAGTATTTTGTTAAATCTGGATTCCATCGAAATTCTTCTTCAAGGTCATGTCAGTCCTTATGGGCTCTATCAATTTTGCAATCTGTCTCTTCCCTCAGCTAAAATTTTGTCCCACTTTCCTTGTATGAACAACTCTTCCATATACTGGCATCTTACATTAGGACATCCTAGTTCAAATGTCCTTTGTCTTGTCTTTCAACAATATAATATCAACTTTCTTAATAAGGTTGAGTTTCCTTTCTGTTTGCATGTTACATGGGAAAAACTCATTTTTTACCAATTGTCTCAAAATAAGTACGTCTCTCCTTTGGAATAGATATATAGTGACCTATGGAGACATGCTCCCATTAATTCTCATGGTAATTTTCGTTACTACATATCCTTTTTCGATGCCCACTCATCTTTCACATGGATAGATCTTCTTAAAAATAAATTTAATGCCTTGAAAGTTTTTAAACAGTTCAAAAGCATGGTTGAGTTACAATTTAATAAACACATTATTGGGGAGAAGGAGGTGGGAATTTCATGTATTTATTTGCTAACTTAATAAGATAGGCATTATTCATCATTTATTACTCATCGCCAAAGTGGTAATGTGGAGAGAAAACATTGACACATAGTTGAAATGAGTCTTTCTCTTCTTAGTCAAACCTCACTTCCCTAAACCTTATCATCCTCTCACCATTGTTGTTTACCTCATAGGTTATCCTAAAATGGTTTGTTGCTTTACAGAAAAATATTACTTGGACTCTTGTTCCTTCATCTCCAAGCAGGATTTGCGTTGGAAGCAAAAAGGATTTTAGAGTCAAAGAAAATGGAGATAGCTCAATAAACAATTACGAGGCTAGACTGGTGGCAGAAAGATTTAATTAAAGGTTTGAATATTATTTTCAGAACATTATCTCCTATTATTATACCAGTCATGATTCACATTATTCTCACTCTTGAACTTAGTAAAAAATGGCCTATATTTCAACTTGGTGTAAATAATATTTTTCCATGTTGAAGCTTAAGATAAATATATGGTCTGCAAGTTGAATAGAGCGATGTATGATCTCAAAATAAATCTATGGTCTATACAAAGTAACCTTTGTATAAACCTCCACACAAAAAAAAAAATCAATTAAGAAAAGAAAAGGAAAAAACGAAGCCTACCTATTGTATGTATCCCTTGGCCACCGAATGAGCTTTATATTTATATATTTATCTATCAGGTTTATTTTCCAATTTATAAACCCACCCTATTACTGATACAATGTCTCCCAGGAGGCCAAGTTACCAAAAGACCAAGTATGGTTTGCTTCTACTGCCTTAATTTCATCACTTGGGACACACTTTGCAAAAGATAAGCTTGATGAAAAAGGGCTCTTGGGCACAAAAGATCTGGTTGATGAAAGATTGTAAGAAGGACTATGGGTACGGTTGGTAAGAGAACAGTGTTGTGGGGGCTTTTGGTTTGTCTAGTGAATCTTCAAATAGGAACAATAATTAGTAGAGACCTAAGAAGAACATGATAGAGGCCAAGAAAACCTAAAGAAGAAAAGACTTTCCATCACTAATGAACATTGGAGACGAGTTTTAGCTTTACTTTTTCGTAAATTCTTTATAAGACTTAGCATTTTGGTATTGGACAAATTAATGATGGAAGCTAGAAGATTAGTTAGGTTGTTAGTTAACAACCCTATTGTAACTATCTCATGATTGAACTTGTGAGAGAAGTTTATATCATTGATAGAAAATATGAGGTAGTTAAATTGTTAGTTAAAAGTAGCTAACTTATAATTATACAAACTTACGAATAGTTGGCCGAATATGCTAAGAATTATAGTTTAGGTTGTCAGAATATGTAAATGAGCTTTTATTTGACTCATTAGAGAAGCTTCTCAAATCATAGTTAGGAAGCATACGTTGTCTTAACAAGGCCTAGTTAAAGAAAGCTTCTACCATAAGCTTTTTCTTTCTTTAAATACTTTTGTAAATAGGCCGTTTAGACAACTTTAAATGAAATTGAATTTTTTAGCATTTGGTAATTGTGAGGAAGACTAGTCTTGGGTGAGATAATCACCCTTGTTTCTTATCAACAAATTTCCATATTCAAAGTGGTAAATCCTTTTCCACTTATCACTCATTTGGTTGTAGTGTGTTATTTTTTTTTCCATCCATGTTTTTCTGTTCTTGGTGTACTGTGATTTGGGAGGGTTCATGGTTGATTCAACCTTATACAAAGCACGAGCAAAAACTTCGTAAGAGCATAGATAATGAAGAAAGAAATACAAATTTATTAAAACATATTAAATACCATTTCTTCTCGTGCATCTCCTAGCGATTAACGTGATTTCAATAATATCTTTCCCGATAGCAGATTCAAAGTGATGAAAACCTAATGATTTGTTAAGGATAATCCTAAAAAGAAATAATTAATGATTGACATATAACACTATAATTGGTCAAAATAAAGCAAATTACCCAAACAAATATTACTTGTCAAAAAATGAGTAAAGGAATACATATATAGCGATGGGAAAAGGATACTGCCTTGGACGATAGGGAGTAAGTATGGGTCAAGCTGCATGCACACAATTAAAACATTATTAATTACTTAGTAATATACGAATGCATAAGCAATCAAGGAACCAAAAAAGTATGAACAAGTTTAAAACAGCCTACCTTGTTCTCTATGAGCCCTTCCAACAGATAATTATTCCATAGAAATCGAGGCTCTGCCTGTGTTAAAGCATTGGTAACATAAGCAAAAAATAGAAAATCAGATTGAATCACCACAGTGGCATTGTTTGCATATATACATTGAAAGAGCTGAGGGTAGTGATAAGAGCAAACTTTTCAATTTTGGGTAGTAAAATTCTTCTATAACAAATGACTAGACAAAGGCAATATATTACCTGTCTCCAAAGGGGAAGAGACCTAGACTCGTCACCAAGGTCATTTAGCCTTTGGGTACTGCAGCGCATAATATTAAAGTCATATCATAAATACAATTTTGCAATTACTTTTTTCTTGCAATCACAAACATAACAAGTTTTTCTAATAATGTATTTTTTTTTTACCATATTATAGAATTATAGATGTATATTGATTTTGTAAATGATTAATCTACATAGAAAAACTTCATAAACCACTTTTTTAGGATCTTCACTTCCAGTTATATATTTTTTTAATTCACTAAATTCAGACTTGAGAATTATTATTTCTTTTGAAACCAATATAAGAGCATCTCCCAGGGGTTATACACCAAGTTATAAAATATTAATCTTATAAGATCTCCCCAATAAAGTATAAAGTATGGTAATCTAACATAAAAAATAAGAATATGGGTCATAAAAATTTAAAATTTTCTTTTATATTTTTGCAACTTCAAAATAAAAGATTAATAAAAGTATGAGATTCTTACATAGAGTAAAAATTACAAAAAATAAAATAAAAATCACATTGATACCCACAAAAATTGAATTAAAATTAAGGCCTCCTAAATTGCTCTTTGTCATATTTTAATCATGCATCTGATTATATTGTAAACATTTCTAACCTTCAAGATCTATCAAAGTCAATTTACTTTTAATGCATTCGGTGTCTTATGATTTCACCCGATAGTCATTCACTTATAAGAAATTAAATTTGATTTCTGTACTTTGAGATTTGAATTTTAATTAATTTCATATGATGAAATTTGATATGTATGTCATGTATATAAATGTTTATATGTATTATAGTATGCATTAACGAAAACATCATACCAAGGCCTATTAATTTAAAAATTATTAAATAAAATAAATTGATATCTCAATTGCAATATTAAGTATTTCCCCTCAGGATAAAAAATTGAAATAAAAGTGTCAATATTTTAATATAAATACTTTATAGTAAAATGTAGCGTTAGATAATTAAAAAGAGTGAATATAATAGTCAATAAATTTATAATAAAAGTAATTTAAATATTAATAAATATATCTTTCCCTCTTAAGTATGAATGCATCTATTGATAATTTAATGTAATATTTGAATTTGTGGGTACATTTGTATCAATAAAATGAATTTTGGGTAGGATGAGAATGACAAACTAATCATAAATTATGATTATGGCTTCTAATTAAGGTGATAATAATAGGGAACATCAACCCCATACTTTCTTTACTTATACGAACCAGCCCACAACCTTCAATTTAAATTGAAGTACTAGCAAATACTTCTAATTAAGAATGGTGTAATTTACAACTATATATAATGAAGCCTTTTAGTGAAGATTACCGATGATATATTGATTAAGTCCAAATATAGATTATCAGTCAAAGAAAAATACAAGTTTATTAAAAGAGACATTTTAAAATTACACTCACTTCAATTCCTTCTCATTAGTCATTTCAAAACTTAGCGTGAATGTCCTCAAGCATGCACGAATACACACTTCGGCCATTAAACAACAAAGCCTGATGTGATTATCCTTAATTCCGTGATCAAAAATTGTAATATACTAATTAGTGTTACAAAAAATAAAGGTATTCTTTTTAAATTTGAATACGTTAAAAGATTGCATGGTTGCACACCCGCTTGCTAATCGGAAGATAATTTCCCTAAGAATAATTAAGAGTAATGTCTGATTCCCTGAAAATTTGGATGCTTGCTAAAAATATAAAAACAAATAAAAGTTCACCTGAGTGTTAAATTGGCGTCGTACGAGAAGAACAGACCCGTAGTCTTCTCAGCAACTCTTAATATCCCAGAAAAATCGATCTCTGTCTTCTTCTGACACATTACACAGCGATTATGAGTTTCAAATTGCTTATTAACATAAAATCAACGATACAAGTGGAACTCTAGCAGGTACCTGTTGTTCAGAAGGGATATTGCGTTGGGAACAATCACATGGAAAAACCTTTAGAGATGAAACTTTGAAAATTGGATGTCCCAAGTAGGATCCAACACATTCACGCCCGGTTATAGCCAGCAAATACGATCCTAAGGCATTTGATGTTCAACCCACAGTAAATGGTCAAATGGATGTCTACTATTGAAAAGGAATACATCCATGCAAGAATGTGTTGGAAGTCACGAAGGCCAAGTCATAAATTATAACCGGATGTAAATCTCATCTTATAAGTCAGTTTTATGAGTTGAATTACGCTTAAAAATTCACTTTTTAACATGGTACGAGAGTCATGGTTAGAGCCTATCTTAACAAGTTCTATGTGACATTTTTGTTTTCACCCGTTGTCGGATCGTTATCGGATCATCCCATTAATTTCTATATTTACACACGAGACATCTATACCTTAATGTGAAGGGTGTGTGTTGGAAGTCTCACACATCAAGTAGAGATAAAACTAATTTATAATATATAAGTGTGGTACAAACCTCACCTTATACACCGATTTTGTAGAGTTAAATTAGACTTAAAAACCCATTTTCAACCTCATTTATATAAAATAGATATATGCAAAATAAATATCATGATCAAAATCAAAAGCAGTGGCAAAGAAGAAAAACCAGAGACTTCGAGCACCGACTCTAGTTGATGTAAATGAACCAAAAGCAACTAATCACACTCGGTCATCATATATACTATTTATTTAAGACAATATTAGAAAAGAAAAGAAAAAAAATGCACAATTCACCTTGGCTCTGCTATTGCTAAGGCTAACGTTCACTTACCCTCCAAAAGCCGCAACATCCCAGCCACCCCATAAATTGTGAAAATTTTAGGGACTCGAACGGTACTGCTTTCAGAAATCTCATCTGTAGAAAACAAAAAATAAAAACACAGAAAGCGAACACTCAGTTATACTGAGAGCGCATGACAAATGAAAAACGGAAGCAAAATATTAACGAAAACAGAGTAAGAACGAACCAATGAGCTTGATGGAGCCATCTTTTCGACTAACTGACAAATAAGAACCCGAAGAAGATCCATCTGTTGGTTCAATCACATACTGATTCGGAAATTCCCAAAGCCGCATTTTCGTGTATAGCTTCTGTCCAGACTCTGCCTTCTCCATCATCATTGACATTCTCACCACACTGTACGGAACACAAACACAATTGTTCAAAAATTAAGGAAGACCAGTAATTTAACGTCAAAGTAAATTTCAAATATGTTTCTGAAATTTTAAAGATTCACAGAGGCAGCAATCCAATCAAAATTACTCAAACTAGTGTCCATTCGAATGAAAGAACAAGGTTGAATTAAAAATAAAGTTTCAGAATTTTGTCGCAGTTTATGAAACGCAGAAAGAGAAAAGGAAAATGTTCACCTTGTTGAAGAGTGAAAATTAAGAATGCAAATTAACCAGTTCTTGATAATTAGATTGCAACGAAGAGTTACGAGGAGGGAGGAGGAGTGTGCTTCCTGTGTTTTGAAACTAAGGGCGTGTTTGGAAGCTTTGTCAATCACCACATGCTAACGAGATAAAGATGGCCATGCTAAAGGTTTGTATTCGTAATGTCCAAACGCGCTTGCGGCACTGAACAGGAAACTTCGATTGGTCCTGCTATAATGGTGCCGAATAATTGTAATTTGAGACGCGTAGAACGAAATTACATGCTACAAGGCTACCACTATGGAGAACCCTACGACGTAGTCAATTTAAATTTAAATTTTTATAATATATATCCATCCCCACCTTGTTTTAGTTTAGAATCGATTTCCTTTGATGAGCATGATTTTTGAAAAGCTTTGATGAGTATGATAGATGTTAAGAATTATATTTTTTGTTATTTTTATAAACAAACATTTTATATATTTGCTTTAAGCGTGATTTAATCTCAGCTGTTGATTTTCTTAATATTTTATCAATTTTATCCTTTAATAATTATTTCCTTAAATTTAATATTTTTTATTTGACATTTTTTAAACTTAATCATTTTTTAATTATAAAACCATCTACAAAATAAATAAAAATTATTTACAATCAATTTATAAAATCATTCATATTTGATCTTATAATTATAAAATTAAATAATAATAATAATAATAATAATAATTTTGTTATCTTTTATTATAATAAAAAAATAACACGTATGAGTTTCTAAGTGTAAAATGTAGATTTACTTTTGTTATAAGTAACTCACTCCTAATTTTTGTTTAAATACAAAATAATATTATACTTGTCATTGAAGTAAGTAAAGGAGCATTTGACAGAATTTTTTTTAATTTCTTTTTATTATGAGGTTGAGAAAATGTATTTCTTCATTTTTTTATTTACCTTTTAAAAAATAATCACATTAAAAAATCAAACTATGTCGTGGAAGAAAGGTTTTAAGTTGAAATATTGAGTAGTTTTATTTATATATTTTTTGTTTTAGTATTTTTATAAAAAAAAAATCGTTTAGTATGTTAGTCTTTGTATTGTTGAGTTTGTTAATAGAAGTTCAGACCATTAACTAAGCATATGTTATAAGATATGTGATATTATGAATATTTCAAAAAAGGATAAATTTTGGAGAAGGAAAATTCAAAAGGTCAACGTCAGATCAAAAGATAATTGATCTTTTCAAAAGATTTTGATTTGAGAGAAATTCAAATAAAAGAATGATGAAGTGGTTATTAAATGAAGTAAATAAAACAAATGATTTTTTTAAGAGGTATTCTTGATGTTCATTATTAAGTAGAATTATTATTTGAGATTTTAAGTATAGGATTGATCTTAATTCCTTTTAAAATCAAGTTTTATTGTTATGTTCAGGATTTTTTAAAAATTTTAATTCACACGGATAGTTTTTTATTATTTAATAAGAAAAAGATGTAGTTTTGATAAAAATTAGTATAATAATTATTTTGTACATATTTAAAAAATAAATTAAGTTAATCTATATTTGATTTTAATCTATCATCCCTAAATAATATATAAATATTTTATAAAATGTTAACCAAAATATTTTTTTAATTATAATCATATCATAGATATATAATTTCATTATTTTGAAAAAGTAAAAATATAATATAAGTTAAGTTTGTTTAAGCTTAAAATAAGGTAATTTTGAAAGAAAAGAAAATTCAAAGTAAGTATTTTTTATAAGTTCAGAAATTATTTATATTTGAATACAATTGTAAAAATAATTTTTTTAATTTTTTTATGTTTTTGAAAGTTTTTATGAAATTATTTTGATAAATTATTTAAAAAATATTATATATAAATAAATTTTTAACTTTTTTCTTTTTGACATCTAAAATATTATAAGTGTTTTTCAGTTTAAAAAAAAATTCTCAAAACAATCCTTTATAAAAAATAAAATAAGTTATTACTTTTATAAAACATTGTTAATATAACATAAATATTTTTGTATATCAAAATTGAATAAAAATACATACAATTTTATAAAATAAAAAAATAAAAAATTAGATATTAATGCAATTGCATAATTTTATTTAGGCATAACTAGTGCACATGATTAAATTACAGCATTACTTAAACCAATATGCTAACTTAATTAGAAAATTTTTGAATATTATTTAGAATATTTTAATAAAAATAAAATAGTTAATAAATTAAAAAAAATTCACAAACTGGTTCTAACCAATTGAGTTTTATAAACATTTAACTTTATGAGGTTTTTTAATAAAATGTTTTTTTTGTCACGTAGACTTTTTTTTCCCAAACTCATTTGAACTCAGATCAAGTCTTATTGTAAGGACTGAGAAATTTAGAGAAAGTAGAGAAGGATAAATGTATGCAGTTGATTGGACCGATTGGTTTTGGCAGTGATATATATATGAAATTTTCAAATTTCACGTTTCACTGTTTGCATGCATCATCTCACTCTAACTTTCTGAATCCTTCTTTTCTCCTCTTTCTCTCTAGATTTCTTTAGCTCATTTCATCTATTCTACAATCAATCTGTGCCTCTAGAATTGTGGTGTTAAGAGCTTCCATTTCTACCGATCAGACTCTTGTTTAGAGCTTGTAAGTTTCATTCTTTTAATTCTTGTGAATTTCTAGAATTTCTGACATATGCAAGTAAAATTTGTTGTTTGCATGTGTTCATCAGCCTTTTCTTTTTCTTTCTAACTTTCTTTTTGGTACTTTGGTGGGTCTCTTCTCATCAATCAGTGAGTTATAGGTGTCCTTAGGATTTTCTAGAAGTGATCAAATTTCTGGAAGGATAGAAGTCTTTCGGTTTGGTTAAGAAGCAAGGGAAGTTAGTTAATTTAATTATTTGGTTGGTGATGTATGAAAACGTTGTTTGATGGTTTTGCATGTGAGTGAAATTGAATATTTGGGTGATCGACATTGTTGTTTGACATGTTAAATGTTGTGATTGTTAAGCTGTAGACTATACCGATCTTGGGGTGAATTCTGGGTTGGGAAAAATATTTAGTTTTGGGAAATTCTAGTGTGTATTTCATTCTGCAGAAGTTCTGCAGAATTATGCAGAAAGTCGAGCGCTCGGTCAGGTCAGGTAATCGGTCTTAGTGGTATTCAGTTTCATAGTAGTGTTCTATCTTAGTGTTGCTCGATTTAGTAATGACGATCGGTTTTAACAGTATTCGGACTTGTCATAACGTTCGTTTTCGTACTAGTATACGGTTTATCTATCGCGTTCGTTCTCACACTAGTATTTGGTCTCTTATTAGCACTCGTTCTTATACTAGTGCTCGACCTTGTACTTATATTCGGATTAATTGGGTTCAGTCTAAGTTATAGGTGTTCGACTTCTCATGGGCTTTACATGTTCATGAATATTTGGTTATGATTGGATAGTAGTTCTTGTATATAGTTTGGTCATATTATTGTAACGCTCGGTCTCTCAGTGGTGCTAGGTTTTATTAATGGTATTCAGTATCAATCTTAAGTATTCGAACTAAGTTGTAGATGTTCGTCTTATGTCATAGCGCTCAGCCTTGTACTGACTGGTACACAGTCTTTTAATGATGTTTGGTTTTTACATAATTAGTGAGTTTTCGTTCAGTTGTACTCTGGGGTTGTGTTGTTGTCGTTCGATCTTCTTCTACGAAAAGTTATTTAGTCTTTAAATGTTGATTTCATTGTTTGGTTCTGATTGCTTGTTATAGCTACATTGATCTACTATGTATTAGAAATTATATTGATGTTCAAATAAGGTATGATGTTTCTATTGGTATGAAAGAGAATTCCAAGGAGGGATGTCTCGGTGTTGGTTATTAAAGTGGTAAAGTATAGTATGGACAGCGAAATCTACGAAGTTCATTCTGAAATTCTGATGGTTACCAGTTCTCAAGTAGAGATGGGTAATGCATTGTATGAGAATGGCAGGAGGTCCTAGCCCATAGGTTCTTGGGTTAGTTATAACGGACTAACCTCGGGTGGCAACTGATGGGTTTCCAGTTACTACATCACCCGAGTGCATGAACGGCCTCAAGCTACATATTCATACGATCCGGATAGTCAAGTCAAGTGGTCGGTCTTTGTCTGAAATAATGTGTTCAGTCATTTGCATGAGTTTAAGTGTTTAATTGATATATGTTTATGTATTTGTTCTGTTTGCATGATTTGTTGTCTATTTTGTTATGTCTTCGGTTTGGTATTCTTTATTTTGCAATGATCACCGTGTGGGTGTGAGCAGGGGGGAAGAGTGTTCGTTGAAGCAGGCATTGGATGTCGAGGACCCTGCTATTTAGATTAGGACCATTCGTTATACATCTAATGGTAGTTTTGTATTAACCGTTCGGTTATAACTCTAGCTTTGTAATAACTGTTCGGTTATGTACATAATTTTGTAGTAGTATAGGAACTTTGTAAAGTTTTAAATTTTATGATTATTTTGTGATAACTGTAAGGTTACAAACTTTATTTCCAGTAACTGTCCTATTGTATTATTATATGATAACTCCTTTATATATAGTTTATTGTTATATTTTTGTGATGTTACACTTATAAGATAGAATATATTAACATCGAGTGAAAACTACAAAAGATTTTATTTATTTGTTTTTAATGTTAACTACTACATTTTTAAATTTAAGAATAAAATTGTAAAACTTTTTCTATATAAAATTCCCCTACATAATAATGATTAATAAAATAACTTACCTTAGAATATATTTCTTCAATTATCTATCTTTACTTAATATTTTTTTTAATTTTTTCATTAACATTTTTATGTTCATTAACATTTGTTTCAGTAGGGGTGTGGAGACCAAGATACGAACCTAACAACCTTGCTCTGTTCCTTCTCTAAGCTGTCTTCACTACGTTGTCCTCCTCCTTTTCTTCTCTGATTCTTTGAATAAGGTGGGCTGGGTACCTGCAAAGGCACTCCGACGCTCAAGTCAACAAGGATGTTGTTAGAATAAGAAAATCTCTCTCAATCTTTTCTTAGGGGAAAAACGTACCTTTTTTCTCATATGTTCTGTATATTTAAAACAGCAAAATAAACCGTTACCTGACAATCCAGTCAGTTATCTAAGTTGACTGTTTAGAAGGGGTAACTGCTAGATCGTGTGTTGATACTGAGTCAATTACTTCCGTGATTCACGGCATTGGTTAGCTAATTATGTGCAACGTGCGTAACCGCATCCTATGATATTGCGCCCTGTATGTCGATCGTCTTGTGTGTCGACATGACTAGGCGACTTGTCGTGTGACCGTTGCTTGCCGCGTCGCGACTTTATTGTTTGGTTGTCGAGGACCGAGTGGTCGACGACAACATGTGGTCTTATTTGGTTGTGGACGACACCATGTGGTTGTATGTCATTACAATTGTCGAGCACCTTGTGGTCGACAACGCCGTCATTACACTTGTCGAGCACCTTGTGGTCGACAACGCCGTAAAATGTTATTAGATCACCTTAGTTGGTCGTTGCAGTGAAGGGTTGAGCATCCTATAGTACAACATTTTTATGTTCAAATCCAATCAACAACACTATCATCACCATGACTGTCTTTTTTGTGAAATCACTCTTTAAACCAACTTTATAAAAAAGAATGTCATTTCTTGGTCAATCACCCACCAAAAGACACTCAACTAGAAGTTGAAAACATCACTACCATGATACTAAGAACTTTGTTTCATGTCACCTTCCCAAATCTTAGAGAGAAGTAATTCCAATAAAGAAAAGAAAGCATGAACAACCCAACCACGAGCCATTATCATTTGTTAGATCTTGATAATCTAATCAGCATAATTGTCAGACATTCCTAATTCTTCATGTTCATTAGTATACATATATCCAAAAATTGCATTTAATAATCTTTTCATTCTTCTTGGACTCCTTATTATTAGAAATTCCTTAAGCAAATGTAAGGAAATTTTGAGGTGATTTATACCAAACAAATAAAAATTCCTTTATACTCTAAACTTTACTAAAACTGATTCTAAGAGATAATTTATTTTATTCCAAAATAAAGTCAGATAACCTTATTTTAATAAAAGTTAAATATGTTTTTAACTTTAAATATAAGATTAAAATTCGTGCCTACAAAAATTTTGATGTATTCTGATTTTCAAACTTAAATTTATTTTATATGTTAATGTTAATAACTAAATTATTTACACTGTTTAACATTTTTCCACCTTAATACCAACTAAGAAACATTTAATATGTCAAAAGAATTAATATAATTAAATTACAAAAATTATATTAATTTATTTTTAAAATTTGATACTAAAATATATTAAAATTTCATAAAGTTCAGAAGTTATAAACATATTTAAAACAGTCACTTAACTTATATATACCAATCACCGATTCAAACATCAATAATATGACAATTTTAACAATCTAGACTCGTTCAAGTAGGATACATTAGTAAAAACGCTTAAAAAAAGTATAAAACCAAAAAAAAAGAGCCCATACCTCCTAAATATATGTAACTCATGTAGTAAGTACTCCGCATTTTACACACCTATCCTAAAGCCAACTTCCAATACTAAAATTTAATAAATTATTAATTATATATAATTGTATTTATCCAAGTAGGTCCAGATAATTTATTTTTGAAACAATAATAAAAATAAATATTCAAAATCTATTTATTTGAAGAAAAAAATGACTAATAGAACAAAAGTTGAAAAACAAAACATTTTCGGAAACTTATCATTTTTTAACTGGCTCTTACATATTTTGTTTTCAAAACGCAAATACGAAACGAAATAAAATGAAAAATATAAAGAAATTAATATTTTCTAGAATTATTCTTATCTCATTTCTAATTAAGAATAACAAATATAACGAAAACCAAAATTTACTAAAGTTAACCCTCCCTCATGTGTCACTAAGATAGAATGATATTATCTTAATAATTCCAATAATTTAAAAAATAATTTCATAATAAAAGATATTATGTAAATTATTATATCAAATATGGGACAGAATATCCTAACTTGAAAAATTATTTCCTTCAGAAAACATTGTATATAACTTTCTAAGTTTACAATTTATTTATTTATTATTCTAAGAAATGTCAATTTTAATTTATTTTCAGAGTACTTTATTATTAAACCAGTAAATACATTTTCCCCTTTATTTCATCCCTCCTTTTATCATTTTCTTTCTTTTTTATTTTCCTGTCTTACGACCGAGCATATCCGTAATTCCGTATGTTATCAACTTATCCGTAATTCCGTATGGTCAAGTTTAGACTTACCCTGAAAGATAGTATATACGCATTAACAGAAAATTTACAAAACTTCACCGTCTCAGAAGCCCAATCTCTATCTCTGCACAATGTAATTAGGTTATTGCTTCCTATACCCCGTCAAAATGTTTTCCATAATAGAAGGGGAAGATTGCTTTTCAGAAAAAAGTCCAAAATTGTTTATTGTGTTCCGGAAAATAATTGCCGGAAGTGACAGGGTGCCGGAAGTAACAGTCATGTATAATTAATACGAATAAGCAACTTTCTTTGAAAGAAAAAGGTCCCATTAACATTGTTCCCTCATTCTCAGAATATTTAGGTCGAAACTTGCCTCGAAAGATCATGAAACATTTGCATTCACAGTGATAAAGGTAGATGTAGCCTTTTTGTTGAGTGAATGGAGAATGAAGTTAGAAATATTATAACATTACGCTAACCTAGACAAATTTATGAGAGATTTTCAACTGCTTGGTTCAAACTAACATGGCCAAAGTAGAAACAAATCAATCGGAGTTCCCATCAGATTTTATCATTTGGTAGTTTTAACGGATAGCCTCGTGTATCCCTTTCCTCACTTGTCAAATCAGTAGTTATGGAGTTATTAAGCATTAACAACCAAGTATAAATATCAATTAATTTGAAATATTTAAGATCTCCAGCTGCGTCTAAAACTAGTTTCAATATATAAGTATGTACAAGAAGGGAATTGGACCATTGGAAAGAACAATGGCAGTCCAATGTATAAACCTACACCGTTTCAGCTCTGACCACTATAATTTGGACAGACTTCTGATTTTATTTGAATACCCAACAAGGAGCTTGAAAATTTATCTCGGAAAAGACAGAAGAAAACTTGCAAACATTATTGTTACTGACCAGAGTTCCCCAATAGTCGTTCAACTGCTGCATGAACATTACCCGAAGTAGCAACAAGAGCTCTTATGTTCTCTTGTGTGTCAAAGAATCCCATCTCTTGAAGCTGAGAAAGTTGGGAGGCATACAATTGCTCTGGTGGCTCTGACAAGACAACAAAGTTAAAGGCTGAGTAGTATAAAATACAGGTAATAATTTTGGGGCATTTTTAGTAAACCTTATATTTTGAATGTTTATAAAGCAGTACTGTTTAAAAAATTTCAAATTGGATCCTTAATGTTAAATTGGACTAAATAACAATATTTGAGACTCCATATCATAAATATCTAATAGAATCCTTCTGTTCAGCTTACTGTAGAACTTCAAATTGCTCCTCCAGTGGCAGGAACTTAATTGGAAATCGGAATTTCTTTAAAATAAGGGACCCAGTTATGAAGTCAGGGGCCTAACTAAAAATCCTCAAATAGTATAGGGAGCTACAAATCAATATAATCTAGCCCAAGTTTGGGACTAGTTTTCTCTGGATTTTTTTTTTCAGAAGCTCTCAGGATGCTGAACAAAACAGAAAAAAAAAAAAAAAATTCTCCAAAATATGTTAACCAAACACAGTTATTTAGAGAAAATATAAGACAACAATGCTTACCATTTGATCTATTTGGAACAGCTAGGCTACCTGCTCCAAGTCCACCGAACATACTCGATAACATCTCCAATCCCAAGTTGTTCATTGGTCCTACCAATAAAATCATTCCATAGAAATTTCAATTAAATAGTAGATTGTATATTTGTAATCAAATGGCAGTTGCATATTCCAAAACAGCCACCACCTAATTTGACTCCCCCCCTTTTTCTTACTAGGGATACAATCAGGCCAAAAGAGGTTAATGCATCTGGTCAGTCTAATGGTAGCTCATGAACCAAAGGGTCATAGGACTTTACAGAAAGGTAAATCTTGTCATCAAAGGATTTTAAGCAGTAACCTCGGCCACCCAAACCTAAATTTTGTGATTTATGAACCACCTAAAAATCTGAGCAAAGGTGGTCATTATTAAACTACAACCGAAGACCAAATTCACATTATTATTTTAAGAACAGAAAAAAAAAAAAGACCCTGCTAACCTATTTACCACCTCAATTACCTTGTTGGATTGTTTAACCACTTTATTACATTATAATTCATAACTACAGCACGAAGGATCATCTTCAGAGATGATTCAGCAATTTTAATAGACAATGCAATACCATAGCTGTAAATAGTTTATATCAACAAAAACCAATAGAATAGAGGGAGGACTTGCATACCAGTGCTACCGCCGGTTTGACCAGATTCCCTGCTGAAGCTTAGCAGGTTAATAGAAAATCAAACAAGAAAAAAATTATGGGAAAATAAATTAGACAAGGACATGCATGGATGTTGTATTTTAACAAATTATGCCAGACCAAGCACAACTGATCACCAAACCAGTCCAATTGATGACACCGAAACATTAACTATGTCATCCTCCACACCAAATCAGGTTATTATTAAGTCAAAGGGAAAAATCACCTTCAAGAGGCAGTGTTGAATGCATATTTTGTTAGAAGTGCAACAACCATATGGTTAAGTGATGAGGCCCGTATGGAGATGAAGCCCAAAGAACCATTGGCCCATTCTTATTGGGAGAATACTGATCCTAGCAAGTGAAAAGTGTACATGAGAAGAAGGATCAAAGGCATGATGCAAGGATGCTGAGCTGGCAGGGGTAGTAGGATCAAATCCCACAAGGCTGTTAGGGGTTGTTATGGTGAGAGAAAGAGAAATTCTGTTATATAGGATGTTTAGAGAGAGAGAGGGGGGGAGGAGGAGAATGTTTTGGGTATAGAGAATCATCTTGATTTCTCTGTATAGGAGCTCGGCTCTGGGCAATTGGAGCCTCACTCCTTTTGTATTACCTATCTCTTCTGAGCAATTGGAGCCTCACTCCTTTTGTATTACCTATCTCTTCGTGAAGCAGGAGCTATGGTGGGTTGGGCCGTCAAGACTCGCATTTTGGGTCTTGTAGCCAAGCCCAAGGAAAGGCTCATTTGTATGGTGGGAAAAGTAATTTAGGTGTGGACTGAAATTTCAAAAGGGATGTTAAGAGCAACCTTAGAGGGGGTACATCTAATGAGCCAGGCCTAAAGAATGAGATGGTAGACAAAGGGAGACATGGGCCACGAGATAAGGGCATAAGACATTTATCCTATCAGGAGCTAAGTGATAGAAGGCAAAAAGGATTATGTTTTAAGTGTGGTGGGACCTACCACCCTTCTCACACATGTCCAGATAAGCATATAAAGATAATATTGGAGGGCAATATGCAAGATGAAGAAGAGGTTGATAACTCATCACTCGAGGGTGACGAGACTGATGATGTCGTAACCAAAGGAAATTGCAGCATTTTAAGCCTCCAAAGTTTAGTGAAGGATAAGTCCACCCATTCCCACACTCTAAAATTGAGGTAAAATTAAAGAGGTTCCTAATTTGATTTGGTTGATGGTGGGGCAACCCACAATTTTATTTCCCAGAAACTAGTGGAATCTCTGGATTGGGAACGTGAAAACACAAGGGTTGTGTTGCCGCTTGGTGGTGGAGCTCGATGGAGGAAATTTCAAAGTGGATGCCTATTTGTTTGAGTTGCAGGTCATTGATATGATATTGGGAGTATCATAGCTGGCATCATTGGTGGAGCTACTAATCAATTAGGGAGATCAAGTCATGAAGATCAAGACTCCAGAAGGCATTCAAATTCTGAAAAGAGTGATGTATTCTAAAAACGTCCCTACAATGTTAAAGGTGATGATTGAGGACAAATCTAAGGTGCAAGGGAAGGACTTGTCAGAACTCTCTTCAAAGCAATGTGAAGAATTACAAAGGTTGTTGGGCCAATTTGACACTGTCTTCCACGACGCCAAGGGATTAGGTCCAGTGTGACCAAAGGAACATGCAATCACGTTGTTCCCTAGGGAAGGGCCTATCAACATACCCCCTTATCGTTATCATTATCACCAAAAAATTGAAATAGAAAGACAAGTTCAAGTATTGTTGGAGGATGGCCATATTAGGCCTAGTCAGAGTGACTACTCTAGCTCAGTACTATTGGTAAAGAAAAAGATGTTTCTTGGAGTATGTGTTAATTTCAAAGCATTGAATAAGGTCATCTTACCAGAAAAGTTCCCAATTTCAATGACATCGGTCTCATTTCTTTTTGAAATTGGACCTTAAATTTGGATACCATCCGGTGAGGATGAAAGAGGACACTCACAAAACAAATTACAAATTGATGAACGCCTTTCAGGTTGGTAATGCCTTTCAATTTGGTGAACGTCCTTTCAACCTTTTAGGCCCTCATGAATGAAGTTTTAGGTAGTAGATGCAAAAGTATTTTCTAGTCTTCTTCGATGACATTTTGATATATAGTGTGGATTGCAAGACTCATTTGAGTCACTTCGAGGAAATTATGGGCATCTTAAGATCCTACCAACTCTATGATAATAAAAAGAAGTGCTTATTTGGTCAGAAAAGTGCGGAATACTTAGGCCATATTATTTCCACAGAAGGTGTAGGAATGAACCCAGCAAAGGTTCAAAGTGTACAAGAGTGGCCTATTCCAAAATGGAAAAGGTGTGCATGGCTTCTTGGGGTTAAGAGGTTATTATTGAAAGTTCATCAAGAAGTATGAGAAAGTGGCCACACAGCTCACGAATTTGACACAGAAAGATGCATTTTGTTGGAATGCAAGTGTTGAACAAGCCTTTGAGGAAATGAAAAGAAGGATTACAACAGCCCTAGTGTTGGCACTTCCTAATGGCCCTTGCTCTGTCCATACAGCATTGGTGTCCATATTTGTTAGGGTGCAAGTTTGGGGTGTACACTGATTAGAAGAGTTTGAAGCAACTCTTGCAGCAGCATGTGTCGCCTAGAAGCCAACAAAATTGGTTGGCAAAGCTATTGGGATATAGCTTTGACATAATTTACAAACCGGGCCATGTGTATCAGAATGCAAATGCTCTGTCAAGTAGCATGGAAGAAGGTGAATGCGTTCAATGGTCTATTTTCTATAATCGGTGGACTCTCGATCACTAATTGTTGAGATTCATTCAAATGAGAAATTGAAAAAAATTGAGGAAGTGAAAGTGGATCCTCAAGTTCATCCTGAATATAGTTATCAACATGGAGTTTTGTTTTATAATGGTAGATTGGTGCTTTCTGAAAAATCAACTTGGATTCCAGTTTTGTTACAAGAGTATCATTCCACACCACAAGGTGGTCACTCAGGTTTTTTTAGAACCTATAGGAGACTTGCTGAAAATATGTACTGGAAAGGGGTGAAAGCAAAAGTTCAAATATTTGTGAGGACTTGTGATACATGTCAAAGGCAGAAATACTTAGCTACTGTCCTTGGGGTTTGTGAAGGAGGTAGTTTGTTTGCACAGTGTTCCAAACTCAGTGGTAAGAGACCATGATTCTTTGTTTATGAGCCAATTCTAGAAGGAATTCTTTAGAGTACAGGAGACTACTCTAAAAATGAGTATTGTTTACCATCTGCAAACGGATGGACAAACAAAGGTTGTAAATTGTTACATAAATTACTTTATTTTTTATCAACCAAAAGATTGGGTGCACTAGATTCCATGGGCAAGGTATTGGTACAATACTACATACCATGTTTCCACAACAACATTGCCTTTTAAAGTTGTATATGGTCGTAAAACACCCATTTTGGTTGTGTCCAAGGTGAAGTTCGAGTATAATCAGTCTAGAGGGAATTGTTGAACCGTGATAAGGCTGAAACAATTAAAAATTCATCTACAACGAACTTAGGTAAGGATGAAAGCTCAAGCGGATGAACATAGGCAGGAAAGAAGATTCAAAGTGGGGGAATGGGTATTTTTTAAGCTAAAACCTCACTATCAACATTCAGTAATGGCGAGAATTTGTCCTAAACTATCTGCAAGATATTAGGGACCTTTTGAAATCTTAGAGTGTTGGGGTTGTGGCTTATAGACTACAGCTTCCACAAACTTCAAGGATCCATCCTGTTTTCCACATTTCTTCAGTGAAGAAGGTAGTGGGTAATTATTTTGTGCAACTTGAATTACCAACTAGATTGGAGGGAGACAATGAAATTCAGTGGGAACCCATAGCGGTATTGGCTACTCGTAGCATTTGGAAAGCTGGAGATAGAGTCAATCAATGACTCGTGTAGTGGAGTGGAAGGGCAATTGATGAGGCCACTTGGGAGGATGAGATCGTGTTAAGGAGCCAATTTCCCATTCTTAGTCTTCAGGAAAAGACTGTTGCTGTAGGTGGAGGCAGTAATGAGGCCTTATGGAGATGAAGCCCAAAAAACCATCGGCCCATTCTTATTGGGAGAATGTTGATCCTAGCAAGTGGAAAGTGTACATGAGAAGAAGGAAGAAATGCATGATGCAAGAATGCTAAGTTGGCAGGGACAGTACAATCAATCCCCTAAGGCGGTTAGGGGTTGTTATGGTGAGAGAAAGAGGAATTTTGTTATATAGGATGCTTAGAGAGAGGGGGGGAGGAGGAGAATGTTTTGGGTATAGCGAACCATCTTGACAGTGAGATATGGAAACAACCTCTCTGCTTATGCAATGGTGAAGTTGTGTACAATGTTAGATATTCATATTTCTCCTTCAATTATTTTTATATTATGTTACGAAATCTTGGTTTTCAAGCATAGTATTACATAAGTATGACCAGAAAAAAGAAGTCATAAATGAATAGTTTTTAGAGAGTAGTCATAAAAAAGACAATCCCAAAATGCCCGTACAACCACTTGTTTATGGGATGTTAAATGACATATCTTGGCCAAAACGATCAACAGCAATGGTTGTGCTAGTTACTTGAAATTTTATCACTCGGGCTTAGCAAACAACTAAATTGGTAAGTGAAAGGATAGACTTCAATACATTCAGAGTTTATTTCTTTTCATTTCATTAAAATGAAAAGAAACATGGAAAGGTCGGTATAGCAACAGTACTTACCGTGTTGACTGCTGCTGACCAAGCTGAGACATAAGAGCTTGCTGGAATGACAAGAGTTGCTGCAATTGTGCAATAAGGAATCTATTAGAATATCATCTGAAGCTAGGAATTATAGAAAATAGTGGGCAATATAACCGCTATATATTAGATCACAATTTATAGAATAAATTATTCTACTGCAAGCCTGCAAATAAATAATTAAAAAAAAAAACAATTTCCAGATGCTTAGGTATGAGGGTTTTCATTAACAACCATTTTGACCTATGCTGCCCTTGGAACAATTATGCCTTGATGCTGATTATTTCTTTCATACTAAGATTCACTATAATTCATCAAAGAGGGACTGTAACCAAACATATGTAGCAAAAGATATTCTTGAAACCCACTAACAGACATAGAACTTTAAATATGTGTACCTGCAATGTCTCAGGTGATGAAAACATTCGAAGGAATTCTGGATTTTGCATTACGTCTCTAAGAGAATTTAAATCAGGCATGCCACGCTGCTCAGTATTAGCACCCAGAATCTAAAATGCAATTAAATATCAGAAGGATAAATTCAACATATGTACATAGCATTTGTACTAGGTATGGTTTGTAAATACCTGATTCAAAGTTTGTGGGTTGGAAAGCATACTTTGCATCATTTGTGAAATAGCTGGATTTTGCATTAACTGGGTCAATAAAGAAGCATCTGGCATGGCATTGCCACCCAGCATGTTTTCAAGGTCTGGCAGATTAAGGCCACCTAAGCCAGTAGGTCCTTGCTGCCTGGCATCCACACCAGTAGTCAACGACCTTCTGGTGTTATTTTGAGCACCTCCAGCTACAAATACAATGGTCGCCATCAATAATGACAATGAGTCATATTAGTCACAAGCTGAGGCACATATGATGCATGTATCTATCATATACAATACATATCATATATGGTAATACAATTTTTTCAAATTTATATAGGATATGATTTGTTTAACATATTTATATATGTAACAAAAATAGTAAGCATAATAAATATATAATTGCAGTTCTGTAAATCCAAATTAAGAACATACTTCTTAGACATTACTAGACCAGAAAATATAAAACTACTTACTACCTTTTTATAAATAAGGGCAGTACTTATATCAACCTTATACCTCTCTTTGAAACCATCCATAAAAAAGATAATTTTCCTCTTTGGTACACGAGCAAACAATTATATATTCCTACATATTCATGATTGTATGTCTCATGCACTTGTATTGGATTTTGGTAAAAAGATTTTGAAGGTTTCTATGCTTCAATATGTATTGATGAAGGGACTAAGAGAACCAGTATTCATTATAGATATATGAAAGTACAAGGTTTTTGATAAGTCACAAGCAACACAACATTGTAGTCAGTATCCTTAACACAGACAAAACATATCAGCAAAAGGAATAATTTAGTATCCAAACATACTACCAGTAGAGGACCAAGGATTTGGAAGTGGGTTAGTATTAGGTAAGGGAGAACCAGCAGTTGCTTCAGAACTAGTAGTTGAGGGATTAGTTGATTGGTCCCTGGCATGGCCACCATGAGTCCCTGAAATTGCTGCATTATTATTTCCTGTATTACCAGCCATTGTAGTGGCATTCAAAAATGGTTCTTGAATATTTTCATACATGCGCCTCAGCATGTTGAATCCCTCAGGAGAAGATTCAATATTGCTCATTGCTCTATCTGTGTTTCTCATCATTTCACGCATGATCTCAGGGTTCCTTGTAGCTTCAAGGGTCTGACGAAGAGTACTAGGATCATTAAGTATGTGTGCTAACTCAGGGTTTCGATCCATGAGCTCTTGCATCTGTGGATTATTCATGATAAGATTCCGCACTATCTCAGGATTATTCATTAGATTCTGCATGGCAGGCGAATTCATTATTTCTCTCACTAAATTGGGATTTGAAAGAAATGGTTGCTGCATCTGCTCTAGATCAGGAAATCCGTCACCAAATAAAGCATTTCCCCCAGTCCCATTGATACCTAGTCCAGGGAACAGTGAAGCTCCAAAGCCAGGCCCTCCTAAACTCCCACCTTCATTCGCAACAGCACCTCTGGCATTATTAGTGGCGGTATTGGTATCAGTGCTGCTAGTACTGGTTCCACCAGTTGAATTAGTATGTACAAAACCACGAACCAAATGGACAGTGTGATCTGCCTCCAATCCTATAAGGTCAAATAGAAATCAGAGTTATGTTCATTCATTTGAGAAATGCATTCTTAAGAACCTTAGTTCAGTATGAACAGATGTGGGCTGTTTTTTAAGACAACTACATAAAACTATCTTTCTGCCTAATACAAGCCATGCCAGCCAAACATTCTGAGAACTGTCAACAAATTAATCCTACATTACTCTACACCACACATATGCAAAGAAGAGATATGATTAAAAAATATTAGCAGTTTTCAACAGAATTATGAGTATGATAGTATTATTTAAGGATCCTTCCATGTGTAACATAAGAGCACTGGTTAAATAATTAACAAAAATTTAAATGTCTTTATCAAAATTCAGAGTAACACTTTTCATAAAGGCATCCCACTTTGATTCCATAACCAATGTCCTAAGGGACCTCATTAGCATTGTCCTTGATGATATGCATGTAACATCATTATCCTAATTCCATTTTACCTATATCTCCCTTATAAATAAACATTAAAATAATCCATCAAACACAAATTCAAACATTCAAATCTCAAGCCTTCGAAGAAAAAAACATTTAAATAAATAACACCAGTGTTATCAATGGTGGATAGTGGAATATGCAGGAAGGCCAAAATTCCAACATATAAACACCTGCCCACAAATGCCTAAGGTAGTTTGCAAACGTCCATCACACAATAGCGGCCATGGCACCACCACTGAACAACATTGGATAACAAGCATAATTATAATTTATAAGTGATAACAATGTATTATGATGTGCAGATACAATGCGTATCACATATGATGTGTATCCGATTCAGAATTATGTTTCTTTGAAAATAACATGATATGGTACAAGACAAATATGTATCTAAAAATGTATACAAATTCTAAAAACATAATAAATATATACTTGCAATTGTGCAAATCCAAATTAAAAAATCACATTTCTTAGACATTATAAAAATAAAAAATTATAAATTACTGCCAATGTAAAAGTATTAGCACTTCATAAATTGGATACTTAATCAATAAGTATCGGTAAAGTATCCTTGAGTACCGGATATGGATATGGTTATTGATCAGATACAGAGATGGATACGGAACAGATACAGAGATGGATATGGGCCAGATACGTGACACAAATTGAAGTATTAGTGTATTATCATATGACAGGATGCAAACTCCTGCTGAATGGTAACAATTAGCTTACCTAGATAAATTACCAAACATTGGGTATGTCAATTTCACTAAACAATTAAGGATACTTCACTGGCCCACTGATTTTCTTACACAATTGTTTTGTTTAAGCCTTAAACAGACCTAACTAAATTACAAAATCCATCCCCTGCATTCTTCATTAACAATGAGATCATGAGAAATGCACAATGTGAGCAAAGTAACATAATACTGAGATGCAGAACAAAACAACTCGGCACAGACTGGAAGAAGAATAAAAGAAATCAAAGGCTAGGTGATTTATCCAAACGTATCACCTGATATAGCTTTAACCTATTACTTTATAATTGTCAAAAAATAAATCAATCTCCTATATTGTGGTAAGGAATAAAATACATAAGATTATTTCATTTATTCAAATGTGTAATCCCAACATAGGCAATTATTGGTCCAAGAATATTTTGGCTTCATATCTACTTTATAATTTAAATGAGATCTTTAAAAGTAAAGCAAGGTTGTTTGACAATTTTCATTTCTTTGAATTTAGAAGATAGGACTTGAGGGCGAGGCGAGCAGCAAGAAGACAGAAAGAGAGCAGGAAGAGAGAAAGGAGAGAATGAGAGAACAGAGACATAGAGCCGGCTTTTTTTTAAAATGTTTGTTATTTCTCTTTTATTTTAAAAAAGAAAATTAAGTTGCATATGTGTCTCAAACAATTTCTTTGACTAAACTATTTTAAGGAACAAAAAGAACAACACCATCAACAAAGCTTTGTCCCAATACGTGACTCACCTCACAGATCACATGACATTATTTAGCTTAGTTAAAGACCAAATCTTCAGGATATGTTAGTACTATGAGTCCTTCCTATCAACTTCCTCCAGTCTCTTTCATGGTCTCCATCTCCCCCCTGGTTTATCTCTCCCCTTTTTCATGAGACCGAAAATCATGACACCAACTCTCCTCATTGGTACCTCTAATAAATATCCAAACCACCTTAAACTATTCCCTTATCTTATCACTGCCACACCCATAGCTTGTTAGGATCCAATTCCAAGGAATTTGACCTGAGTCCACATCGTTAGTAATGGAATTCTACAGAGCAGTTAAAGGAATTTGATTTGAGCTCTTATCACAACTGCCTATGCTTTCATTTTCAAAGCTAATCTCAAGCCCAGTAAAAAATAGAGAGTTGTATTAGGTCCCTCACGCCGAACATGGATCACTCACGACAACCTTCTCAAGGAAAAAGCAAATTCAAAAAGAGCAGGAGAAAACACCACGACAATTGAAACCTGAGACTAACTGAACCCGGTTTCCTTTTATCCTTTCCATCGAACCTTCATTCTCTTTAGTAAAAAGGGATAAAAAATAGACCCTCAATCTCTCTCAGGCCGAGAAATAACACCCTTCACTTCCATCTCCAACACCCCCTCCACCCTTAATCTTGATGTCATATTCCCTTTGAAATCCTATCCATCATAACGTAACACATAGCCACTTCGACTTTGGCCACTATATTTGACTAGTCAGCCACGTAAATACGATCAGAATCGCATAAACACCTTCGTAAACCAAACAGAATCTATAAAACCGACTCAAACACCATCAATTCATAAAAAAATCATATGCATAAAAGAAAACACCGGCGTATGGGTTATGGAAATACCGTAGCTTCGGAGGGTTTGATCGTCCTTCAAAATGCGACCCTTGTAAATGAGGCGTTGTTGTTCGACGGGTACGTCGCAATTGCGAGCAACGAGATCCTTGAAAGAACTAACGATGGAATCAACGGAAGTCTGAACGGAAAACTTAGAGCCGTTAGAGCAGCGAACATTGATGTTGACGCTGACTCCTTCGGATTCCTCGACAACGGCACTGTCACCTCCCATGACGTCCTTCGGGGAGGCGCGTCACTCGGACAATCTCGCAGTAATTGAATTGAAAGCGAAGGAAAAAACGAGCCCTAACCCTAGAACATGGAAAACTGGTGCGTAAACCAGAACAGAGAAGAAACTCCGCCCGCTACCAACAAGAGACAAAGTTCAGCGAAAGGGATGAAATAATAATTAATGAAGAAAAATAGAATAACCAATAGAATATACTATCAAAGATGTTCGAAACATTTTCCTTCTAAATAATGTATGATTTAAAAAGTTTAATAAACCTCCAAAAAAAAATCATGTCATATATATATATATATATATATATATATATATATGTGTGTGTGTGTGTGTGAGACAAATGTTGAACAAATAATCGTTTATTGCATCATTAACATCATTAACGTCGTCTAACTCCGAGAACTATAATGTTAATAAACATCAATGTAAAAATAAAAATTTAAAATTGGAGGATCAAAAGAAGCACTGTATACAATTTTGAGGACTAAATATATCTCGGTTTAAAACTTTCAAAAAATATTGTCACTTAATTAAATTCGCATGACAAATGTTAAATAGATCAATGTTTGTTACCTCGTCACCATCACCAACATCGTTTACTCATGAGATAAAAATAACATATTCTAAAATCAAAGGAAAAAAAAAGAAATTATGTACTTGGAAGACGAAAAGAAACAATACTTCCAATTTGGAGATCTGCAAACATATTTAAACTATCTTTTAGAAAAATAAATAAAGAATAATTACGAGAGCATACTAATATGGTTAAATCAATAAAATCAATGTTCTAAATTTTATGTGAGAAAAATAATAAAATGTTCATTACTACAAATATTTTTAACTTCTGAATGATCGAGACTGTAACAGTAGTGTTAATATCTTTGTAAATAAATTTGATGTCAACTATTTGTGCAAGAACCAAGGTATCATCTTGAAATTTTTTCATTATGAAGATACATCTCAAATTTCAAGTAAGTCATCTCTCACATACAAAAAAAAATGTAGGGAGGGTTTAAATATTGTCTGCGAGTTGATTTTTTATCATGTTGATGCAATAACAATAAGACTATAAGATAGTTCCTCTAATACAATTTCACATATAGGATATTTTATAATAGGATATTTTATAATAACTTAGTGAGAATATGAAAGTCTCGATTTGATTAGAGTGTCTTATATATAAGGTGTATTGTATGACAGTCAGTCATAAATCGGATGGTCAATCATCTAATAATGACATAACCAACCGATCAAAAATATTAATTAATCGATAATTAATTAGAGCAATAAAAGTCATTAATGAGTATTAGAATAATAAAAGTCATTAATGGATAATTAATAAAAATAATAAAAGTCATTAATTAAGGGGTTAAACCTAATTGAAAATCTATAAATATAAGTTTGACCTTAAGATAGGATATACTTTTCATAACTCATTTTATTACAACATTATTAAACAAAATCATTGATTTGTGTGTCCTCATCGTTCGGGGTACTCTAGGAGTTCACGTTCTTAGGTAAGTAAAATACACATTATTGATGGATTTACCAATAAAATTTTCTGTCTATAATGTGTCTATCGATAATATTCATCGATAATTGAAATTTTCAAAATTCATCAATAAAATTTGTTGATAATTTAAATTTACTGACGAATTTATTTCATTGGTAACATTCCATCAAAAATTTCATGATTTTTTGTAGTGGTTAGTATAAAAGTAATACAAGAAAGGTGAATATAGTTATGTTATAAATGTTATTTAATTTTTTCACTTGATAAGATACTTCTTTATCTTAAATTGGTATGTTATCTTTAGCTTTTACAACAGTTTGATATGTAATAGAGAAAATTTGTTTTTCATGCTTTTATGCTCATAAAGTGTCTTTTAAGGATTCAACTCTAATTAAATATTGTTTCATTTAATGTAACTGCTATATTATATCATCCACTTGGTATGTATATAATATATCAAATACTAAGTAGTGTATCATCTACAAAACATGTAAAAGTTGTATCATTTACTTAGCATGTAAAGGTGTGTCATTTATCTAGTATATCATCTAATAAGATTGACACATGAATCTAATTGTGATTTTAGGTTCGATCCCAAGATCTATGGAGGATAACACTGATGAAAAAGGGATCATGTTATTTTCATGTAAAAATTATAGAGACTTAATTAAGTCATAAGAAAAATATAAAAACCAATATATTAACTAAACCTTTTTATTGGACTGACACGTGGTCATCTTTCAAACAATATTAACGTCAATTTAACAAAAGGGACCACGTTGACTCTATTTAACAAATATTGGAGCTCAATTGAGTAAAAAACAAATAAAAGAATTAAAACAAATCAAATGTATAAATATGAAAACCAAATTAAAAATTATGCCTTCCATTATAATTTACATGTTTTGTTTTTATAACTTAAATCTTTATGCATTTAATTCCTGAAAAATTCTCATTGTAAACTCTAAGACTTATTAAACTTATAAACATAAATCCTTAAAATTTTATAATATTTATAGGTATGAGAGGGAGTGAGTGTGAATGAATCTCATTATCTTATCTCCATATCCAAAGAAAAAAGTCATCCCCATCTCTGTATTCAATGGATATAATTTTTTTATCTCATTCCATCTTCACCAAGTAATGGATATATTGATACTCATACTCATATCCATTTGCTTACTGATTCAATATCAATTAATTAATCTTAATTAATCTTTATAAAAAAATCATGACAAAGACATGATATTATCAAATACTAAATATCAAAAGAATTATATTCTCAAATATTTAGAAAGAAATAATTTACACATCAAATCAAAGTACCAAATAACAATTAGATAAAACTGAAAATAATATAAAATATTATATAATTACACATAAATAAAATTTCATGACAATTAAAACATCTATTAATTTTGCACATAATGAAACAAAATTGATAAAGTTAAAAAATATTTTTAAAAAAGACAAATATTAAGTTTAAAAATATTTCAACTGTCTCTTTACTCTCTTTTCCTAAATTCTAATGATATATGTTTTTTTATACACTGATTAATAAAAATGATAATATACCACTAGAATAAAATCATACCGAGAAGAAAACGTTGAACTAATAATTGTTCAATTTTAGACTGAAATATTTTATTTTGAATTTCAATCTATGGTGAATGGTGATAAACAATATTAATGATAACGACATTAAATTATTAGATTATAATAAATGAAATATTATCATACTATGATGATAAAATTACATTTATGATAAAGAATTAGAAAAATAAAATAATTATGTAAGAAATCATCAAAGTATTCTTGATAAAAATAAACAAACAAACAAAGTATTATATATAAGTAAAAAGGATCAAATATGTGTTTTGAAAATAATTTGATACACAAATCGCACAAAAGAAAAAAAGATGTATATTTAAGGATATGATATAACATGGAAAATATATTGGAGATTTGATAAAACTTTCTAGATTTAGAACTAGTTGAACCAGTAAGAGATAATGAAAATTATGTAAATGAATATAAAATTTCTTCAAATAAAACAAAAGTTAAAGATTAAAAAGAATCAAAAAGATTAATGTTTTTTTCTATTATTAATAGATGAAAGGTTATGAGATTAATAATTCCAAATCAAATATATTCAAGAGAAGAAAATAATAAATAAAAATCACTAAAAATAATAAATTGTAAGATGTATTTGATTCATTGAAATTAATGATACACTGTTCAACATAATCGCAAGAAAAAAGTGCAATCAAAATTTTGATAGTAGGTAAAGATATAAGTAAATTTTGTAAATTCTGAATAAGCTATCATTTGTATTTTACCTATCAACAAGAGACATAACAGCACATTCATAAGAACAATTTCATGCAGTTAGTATTAGCCATATTATGATTTTCCTTTGGGTACCACGAAAACCATTAAATGTCAATATCAATAACTCTTTTTAACTTTTTGGATTCCAATGTCTGCACTATACAGAAAGAAAATATAATATTTTTCTTCATCTTATCATGACCCCCACATGCATTGAAACTCTTCACTTGCAAAAAGATACCCAGCTAGTGGCCCCTCCACGCCCCCAGGTCTCACCGGATACCTATCGAGATATGTCGGTGCAGTTCCCCACCGGTCTTGGTCCGACAGTAGTGGCGACGACGTGATGAATGCGTTGAGTTATTTGACGAATATTTTCACTTCGAAAGGTCTACAACGTAGCAATTGAGTCCTCTCTACAAGTGGTGCCAAAGCTTTATGGGAAACTCGGGGTGAAGGTTTGTCTCAAGAGAGAGGATTTGCAACCTGTTTTCTCATTTAAGATTCGTGGAGCTTATAATATATATGATGGCAAAGATTCCCATGGAGTTATCTGCTCTGCGGTGATTATTATGTGAAGAGGGTTAATCCAAAGGTAAGGATTATTGGGGTGGAGCCTCTGATGCAAATGCAATGACGTTGTCATTTCATCATCATTAGAGAGTGATTTTGGACTAGGTTGGAAGATTTGCAGATGGTGTGGCTGTTGGGATTTACACCTAACTTACGTCATTTTAATTTTTTTTAACTCACTCAGGTTTGGCCAGAGTGACATTTGCACAATTATGTTTTTAATGTCATGAACGAAAAATACCGGATTGAACAATTTTTAACGAAATATGGGGTTTTACTGAACTTTTTTAAAAGATAAGATCACTTTGAACCAAACTCCTAAAAGTAGAGACCAAATAATGTATTAAATCTATAAAATATTACATAAGAGAAATATTAAGTTTAAAAATATTTCAAATGTCTCTTTACTTTCTTTTCCTAAATTCTAATGATATTTGTTTTTTTATACACTGATTAATAAAAATGATAATACACCACTATAATAAAATCATACCGAGAAGAAAACATTGAACTAATAATTGTTAGACTGAAATCTTTTATTTTAAATTTCAATCTATGGTGAATGATGATAAACATTATTAATGATAATAATGACATTAAATTATTATATATTAATAATAAATTAAATATTATCATACAATTATGATGATAAAATTACGTTTATAATGAAGAATTAAAAAATAAAATAATTATGTAAGAAATCATCAAAGTATTCTTGATAAAAATAAACAAACAAATAAAGTATTATATATAAGTAAAAATATAATATGTGTTTTGAAAATAATTTGATACACAAATCGCACAAAAGAAAAAAATGTATATTTAAGGAAATGATATAACATGGAAAATATATTAGAGATTTGATAAAACTTTCTAGATTTAGAACTAATTGAACCATTAAGAGATAATGAAAATTATGTTAACGAATGTAAAATTTCTTAAATAAAACAAAAGTTGAAGACTAAAAAGAATAAAAAAGATTAATGTTTTTTTCTATTATTAATAGATGAAAGGTTATGAGATTAATAATTCCAAATCAAATATTTTCACGTGAAGAAAATAATAAATAAAAATCACTAAAAATAATAAATTGTAAGATGTATTTGATTCATTGAAATTAATGATACACTGTTCAACATAATCGCACAAAAAAAGTGCAATCAAAATTGTGATAGTAGGTAAAGATATAAGTAAATTGTGTAAATTCATAATAAGCTAAACAATTAGAAGAAAAAATAAATAAATAAAAAAAGAGAATTACGAGATAAAATAATAAGATTTCGATAATATCCACCAAATATGTTTATTTGTCATTTCTATTATATAGAAGATAAATAATGTATCACCTAGGTTTTAATAAAAAATGATCACTAAACAACACGTTAAAAAAATGTCAGACTTTTATCAACCAATTTAGAATATGTATTTTCTAAATTGATTATGAGTATAACAAATATAGAATTCATCAACTCTATTGAGTGTTCTTAATAATTCAACATCAGTTTTATTCTTATTAAATAATGTAGAATAAATAATGTAGAATGTGCGGGTATTCTGTATAAATGTAATCATAACCAATGCAGAAAGTACATTAGTTCATAATTAAAATTTAAAAAATTGATTTCAGTGACGACTCTTCCTATTTCAATTTTAGAATTGACTATAAAAACTAATATAAAATAATTTTATCGTAGTATCTAGTTCATTTTCCTTGTCAAGAATTGAAGAATATGTGTTATATCTCATACTAGTTTTATATAATGATCAGTCTTTAACAAATTACTGTCAAATTTGGAGTGCGTTTTCATTTTACAAGTATTTAATAAATTTTATACCAAATTATAATATTTATTGTAAAATACAAAATTCTTTTTGAATTCGTATATTATGGATTTTAAGATTTTTCCTTATGCATGTATTTGGTACAATTTATTTGAAGTGAGTGGATAAAACTTTGGAACATATTCACATAACAGGAAATGCCGAATAGCTTTTCGCGTAAAAATCTTTAGCGAATCCAATTCTGATGTAGTCGTTACTTTACTTTTCCTCAGTTCAGTTCATAATGAAATAACATAAATTACCACAAACAAGTCGCCTCATTGAAGCATAGAAAATAAAGCTTTCAATATTTGCTCCTTAGTTATTTGTGTTGTGGGAAGGACAGATTTGATTCATTAAGAAAAATATTGGTCTTGATTATGCGAAATGGCAACCTCATCAACTTGTTGTGATGTTAGTGAAATAAGACATGATGTGTTCATCAGCTTCACAGGCATAGATGTCCGCAGAGGTCTTCTTAGCCATTTGAAAAGAGAATTACATCGCAAACATATTGATGCCTATGTGGACGAGAGACTTGATAAAGGGGGTGAAATATCATCCTCACTTCTCAGAGCAATTGAAGGCTCAAAAATTTTATTGGTCGTATTCTCCAAACACTATGCTTCATCACATTGGTGCCTGGAAGAGCTTGCCAAAATGATTGAATGCATGGAAACAAATAAACAGATTGTCCTACCTGTTTTCTTCAATATAGATCCATCACACGTGCGACACCAATATGGAGATTATGGATATGCTTTAGCTGAACATGAAGAAGAGTTCAAGGAAAACATGCTCAAGGTACAAAGTTGGAGATCAGCTTTGAAAAAAGCCGGTCGTTTATCCGGATTTCATTATCCAACAAATTATGAGTAAGTTCCTTTTCTTTTTCTTTTCTTTCCTTTTGTCTTTTACATACACTGATGTATCTTTTCTTTTTCACCATTTACTCTTATACAAGAAAAGTTTGTGTGTAAAGTGATTAACAATTTAGTTCATGGATTCAGAAACAAAGAAATAGTGTTGAAAAAGAAAAGTTGTATGAATTACGTTTATTATATATCTGCTTACTTTCTTCTAAATGCTAGGAATGAATCTGATCTTGTCGATGAAATTGTGGAAGACATTTCAGTAAAATTGAGCGAGTTGTACCCAAGTGAATCAAATGGTCTTGTTGGAATTGATCAAAACGTTACACAGGTTCAGTCGTTACTGCGAGTAGAAACAAATGAAGTTCTTTTTGTTGGAATTTGGGGCATGGGTGGCATAGGTAAGACAACCATTGCTCGTGCTATATTTGATAAATGTTCTCTTCAGTATGATGGCTGCTGTTTCTTCAATGTAAGAGAAGAATTGGAACAGCATGGATTCAGCAATTTACGAGAGAGGCTCATTTATGAACTACTTGAAGGAGAAGGTCTCCATACAAACAAAGCAAGATTCTTCAGTTCTGCTCTAAGAATGCTGGGTCGGAAAAAAGTTATGGTAGTGCTTGATGATCTAAATACTTCTGAAGAATTAAGGTATCTGGTCACAAAACCAGTTTGCTTCGGTGCAGGGAGTAGGGTGATAATAACAAGTAGAGATCAGGACGTGCTTACAAGTGGAGGACTTGATCAAATTCATGAGGTCAAGGAAATGAAACCTCTTGATTCTCTCAAGCTCTTCTGCTTGATTGCCTTCAATGAAAGCCAACCCAAAATGGGATATGAAAAACTAACTGAAGAGGTGCTTAAAATCGCCCAGGGTAATCCCTTAGCCTTAAAAGTTTTAGGTGCAGAATTCCATTCCAGAAGTACTATAAACACATGGAAGTGTGCATTAAGCAAATTCAAGAAGTATCCCAATGAGAAAATTCAAAGTGTGTTAAGATTCAGTTATGATGGACTGCACGAAGTAGAGAAAAAGGCCTTCCTAGACATTGCATTCTTTTTCCAAGAAGACACCAAAGCCTATGTTATAGAGCAACTAGATGCATGGGGACTTCATGGAGCTAGTGGAGTGGAGGTTCTCCAACGGAAAGCTCTTATAACAGTTTCAAATGAGAATATAATACAAATGCATGACCTGATACGACAAATGGGTTGCGAAATAGTTCGTCAAGAATGTATTACACATCCAGGAAGACGCACCCGATTGAGGGATAAAGAGGAAGTATACGAAGTATTGAGGAATAAGCTGGTAAGAGACAAACTATATTACTTCACAAGTGTGTTTCAAATTTCAACCAGTGTGAAATTATGACTCAGTGTTATGCTGATTTTTTTCAGGGAAGCGATAAGGTGGAGGGCATGCAAGTAGATGTGTTTCGAATTAAAGATTTGTCGCTGAAAGTAGGAACTTTTAAAAAGATGCCTTGTCTGAGATTTCTGAAATTTTATCTCCCCCATGATAATCTTTTCCTGCCGCCAAACCCGGATGGAACGTTATGGTATGAAAAGCGTGACTTTCCATTGCTTTTATCTGCATGGTGCAAAGACCTCATGAGAGTTGCATGCGAGATTCAGATAAAATGTGTTGACTACGTTTATTTTGATGGTTACTCACATTCGTCCCTAACATCGACGCTAAGAAACCGTGGAAGGGAAATACGATCGTCGACCTCGATATCATTGACCGAACTAACTGGTTTTCTAGGGGATCTTGAATGCTCAGATATGCTTGATCAACAATTTAAGATTCTGCCTGATGGGCTACTTTGTCTGAGATCAACTTATTATCTTAAGCTTTCTAAGAGCACGGGGCAAGACAGTGGAAAACCCAAGTTGCACGTTCTGTTTGACAGCTTAAGGTTTTATGAACGAATATCTGTGGGCAAGTTGAAGAACTCCGATATCGAGGGTAACCGGACGTTGTTTCTTTATTTTGCAGGTTTTAACTTTCTATTTCGTCCCTTTCTTCTTAGGAGACCTTGGTTTCATTTCCTCTTTTCTTTTCGTTTTGCATTCTTCTGCACTTTATTTTTGTATCTTTCATGGAAAATGATCCTTTGACAGCCCATACCTCCTTCTTGTCAACTGCTGGATGGGCAAAAACTTGTGACTGCAATTAAATTTTAACTTTTATTTAAACTCTATTGGGGATTCGGAAACAATGAATCAAACTTTGTTTGAGCTTGTTATTCTGCCTCTGAAACTACTAAATTTGTTTTCACATGGTAAGCTTGCTTTTTTCAGACCACAAAAGGGTGTTCTGTTTTATGTACCACCTCGGATAAACCATGCTTGCCAAAAACTTTTGCTTAGGAGTCGAGAGCCTCCATGCGTGTGGTATGTTAGAAACTAGTCTTTTGACCCGTGATGCATGGAATTATTTTTGAGATGAATGAATTCTGTTTTTTTATAGCAATTAAAACTAAATTAAAAAGTTAAAATATATATATATATATATATATATATATATTATTTATTTTTCAATTCAAGTTTATATTTGATTTTTGTGGTTAATGTTTGTTGTGACTTGATTATCCATGACTTGTTTATGATTTTTGAGGGTTGAAAAATGTCTTTTGAACCTAGATCTGAAGTTGAATACCTAATAACGCTTATATCTAGGAATATAATATGTTTTCTTAATAATTTTAAGACTTTTGAATTTAATGTATATAATATGTTTTCTTAGTAATTTTAAGACTTTTGAATTTAATGTATGGTTGCTTGTTAAAACTCAATAAATTGGAACTAGATAGTTATCATATGTTTAAAGTTATTAGGAGTAGAATTTAAGTAATCTTGTGAGTTGATTTTGACAGAAATTTGAAATTGAGATGATTGTTTATACATGAAAATGAAGTTGATGAAATCTAGTATTAACATTTGTATATATTTTATGTTAATTTCATGTTGCACACCGACTCCTTCATAAAAATATAAAAAAAGTTATTTGTATTTTGTGAGCTTTCTTGTCCATTTGAGTTGTGAATTGTGAGAGTTATTATTTTGTTGTATAAGTTCCTCTGGAGATAGTAATATTTATTACTTGTTACTTACAATGCACTTGTGGTTTTCTATTAACAATTCATCAATCCTTGATTGAATGACTTCTTTCATTAATAACAAAACTTTATACTTAGCTAAAAGAGATTTATTTCTAGCACCTAGCAATATTGGATCTAAACTTAATCACTTTTCACTTAATTTAAGTTGATGAAGTAAGATGAGATCATATAATCAAAATAATAATAAGCATAAATCCAATAATGAACACGTAAAACAAAAATGTAGCATATATTTGAATAAACAATAATGCGTAGAATTAGAGAGGTTTACATTCAATCCTAACATGAGAGAGTCTAATGATAAATTCAAATACAAACATTTGGAGTTATTGTCCTCCTCCATTGGTTTTCTAAAATTTATTACAAATGATATCTAAAATATCCTAGAACTAAACTAGAAAATCAACATATAAATAACAGAGTTATTTTTATCGAATTTAAATGTGCATATTTCTTAATTCCTCGAAAATATATTTAAAAACATGACAAACAAATCAAATTTCTTGTTTTCTTATTTATTTCTTATTATGTAATTTATAATAAAATGACCTATTTTAATCAAAGATTAAGTCAATTTCATACATAATAAATGTCGAAAGGATATGAAATATTAAATAAATTAGACACTTGTCAACGAGTATGTGAATTATAAACTTCATATATTTGTATTTATCAAGCAAAACTTTGCTAAAATCTTAAATACACAATTTAACTTTTCTTTTTATGTATTTGGTTCATTTTCTACAAAAGGTAATTTGACAAAGACATAAGAAGTTATGTGCATTCATTCAAATAGAAGTATAGATTGTGTACCAGGGAGTGCCGGACGCCGTACGGAAGGATGCCCAGAAAAATGGGCGTCCGCCCGTTTCGGTGCCCACGTCACCCGAAGGACTAAATGCCCGTCCGCCAACTGGATAGAACCTCTGTTTGTAAGAGAAACTTTGAACAACTCACATGGAATCTTATTGCCACACGAAAGGACGCCCACGAAAGTGACCGTCCGCCCTCCTCGATAAAGGATGCCTGAAAGATTACCTCTTGGATAAATGTCAAGGATTGGGCCTAGACCCCGTATAAACTCTCCTAACTGGGAAGAACCCACATGGAACTCTATCGCCACAAGATAGCCCCGCACTCTTCATGCTCACAAAAAGTGTTCTTCAAGAAGATGTTGAGACAAAACAACTGGAAAATATTTATGGCCACTGCGTTGAAGCGTTTCTTGAGTGCCGGGCTCCATGCGGGCGGACGCCCATATCACATGGGCGGACGCCCATACCTCATAGTTGGCCAAAACACTAATCAGCGTGACTTAAGGTAAATTAACCTGGTTTGAAGGTAAGTAGAAATTAGAAGCTATTGGGCTATTTTGGGCCGTGATTAACTTTTCACTAATCCCAAGCCCATAGAAAAAACTATAAATACAGGTCCACGATGAGTGGTAGATAGGTTATATTAAATGCATATTTATTGCTACCCTTGAGAAAAGTTATTGCTCTAAAACTGACTTTGGCATCGGAGAATCTTTTGCAGGTCTCCACCCCTCAGGATTGAGTGAAGAACTAAGACTTGAAGAGAAGATCAGCTACCGAGACAAGTTGACAGAAAAACTTGGAGGTTTGGAACAGCACAGCCCTACACATCCAAAACAAATTGCATTGAAACATTTAATGTTACCCTCGACATCTATGAAAACAAATGGAAAGAACATCTCCATTTCATAGTGGCTAGAAAGGATTTGCAAAACTCTATATAAAGATAAAATCCTAAGTTTGCAAATCTAGATTTATTGTAAAATTAAAGTCTTTTTAAAATAAAATATTACTACAACATTAATAATTTTAATACGTGCATTAAATTGTAACATTCAGTTATAGTTCTGCTTGAAAATAATATCTCTCAGATAAAAGTTTACTTAAACATAGTTCGTCTTTCTACCAGCACACTTCCGTGATGTGTAAGCACGAAAAATAAAATATATCACCACAAATATCACGATCCGATAGGTACATATAATATTAGTTTCTGTAATAAAAAATAATTACTTTTTCTAAATCATTAGAAAATTTGTTATTATAAGTGAATTTAATATTTAATTAATCATTAATTTCTTTGTTATGCAAGTAAGATCAATAAATTTCATTTTTCTCATGGTTTCATTTATTAAATTATATTTTTGGTATCTTTAATTTTTTTTTAAGGATTTTAGTTTTAATATTAAGAAAATCATAATCTTAGTCAAACTTTCTATTTTATGCACGTTGCTTATTTATTTATTTTGAACTATTTAAATTATAAATCTAATATATTCACTTCAATTGTTGTATAAAATTAATTCATTAAATAAAAATTTAAAAACTCAGACAAATGAAAATTGAAAACTAAATGATCCATTTTTGAAATATGAAATGTCAAATCTTGGAAAAACGCACCCAAACGTCTCATGTCAGAGTCATTTAAAACGCACTCAAAACCCTCTGCGCGGACGTCAGGTGTCCAGCAACAAGGATTCGAAAATCAGATAGTGGAAGGCAGGTGTCGGCAGGAGAGCGGGCGTTCGTTTGGACATGGGGAGAAAATGATTTTTCTGAAACTTCCGCCCCACTCTCCTCTGCATGCACCCTTCTTCTCCAAACTCTGAACTTTCATTTTTCTCCTCCTTCTCACTAGAAACTCTGCCTTCTCTCTAAAGAAACTCACCTTTTCTCTACTCCGATCACCGTTCAGGCACCGTAGGAGTATTCCCGGCGTCCCAAGCTTCATCTTGAACTAAACAAGTTTCAAGTTTAAGCGGGTAAGTGTATTTGTCCTTGGTCGTTCGTCTTTTGTTACATGCAAACCAAGTTCTGGTTGCATGCTGAAGTGTAGTCTAAGTTATTTTTGGTTTCTTGCTGTTTTGGTTTAGTTTGAAGAATTAGTGATCGTTGAGGGTAGAAAGATTGTAGTCGGTCGAACCAAAAACCTACTCTTAGGCTGTTAATCACGTATCCAGGTAAGGGAAGCTTACTTAATTTAATTTTGAATGTTGTTGTAATGAATGAACGTCCGTTGTTTGACTGAATGATTTTGATGCATGATGGTTGATATAATTGGATTTCATGAACGTTCGTTTATTAAATGAGTGGAAATGAAATATGGCTGAGTTATGTTATAATGTATGAATTATATGAAATTTATATGATATGAATTGTATGAAGTATGAAAGTTGAATTTTATAGAAATGTATAAAGTTATGAAACTATATGTTAAGAAATGAGTTTGGAAAGAAATGATTACTATGCTTGAGCGTTCGGCCAAGCACAGTTGTATCCGGATATCCTTTGATAAACTAAAATTTATTTTATATATATATATATATATATATATATATATATATATATATATATATATATATATATATATATATGTAATGGTATAATTTTGTCGTTCGTAAACTCTACTTCGATAGTATCTTATTTATTTTATCAAACCTTTTACTTTAAGATTTTAAGTGCTCGGTCTTATACCAAGCGCTCGTACTGAGTAGTGCTCGGTCTTATTCCAAGCGCTCGTACTGAGTAGTGCTCGGTCTTACACCAAGCGCTCGTATTTATCCATTATATAATCTATGTTGATGAATAATGGCGTTCATTCAATTTTGGTAGAACTTCTCTTATCGTGTTTGGTCATTGACTGGTATGAGGTTTCTATAATAGGATTATTTTAAATACGGTTCTTTAACGTCTTGAGGTGACCCCATCCATTTGATCTGGCCTAAAGCCTCCATACTTAAATTATCCTCTGAGTATTGGTCTGAACTTACGAGAGTCAGTTCATTCAACTAATTCACGTGGTAAATAACGTTCGTCATATTTGTATAATTATACTTGATTTATACTTAAATCTAAAAGTAACTCTCTCGGTCTTTTTCTATTCTGGAACGGGAGATTTCTCGGTCTTGTTCCTAGCGTTCGTCCTCGTTTTGAAGAGGGCTGAACGTTCGGTATTCCATGTTGTTGGAACTTAAGATAAAAATTACTTTAAAATGAAGAATTATAAGATATGAAGGGTATATGAGATGAAAGGAAGGTTGTGGATTTTGGACGAGCGTTCCGGGGAGGAACGACTCTTGATTGAAAATTGAAATGGTAAAGTATGAATGTGGTAATGCTTAACTGGCGATTCATCCTGATGTTCCGTGAGTACTCGTCCTCAAGTAGAGGTGGGTATGTCATGTCTGGGAACGGCAGGAGGTCCTAGTCCTTAGGGGTACTTTGGACGGAACGGACTAACCTCGGGTGACAGCTAATGAGAATTTCAGTTACTACATCACCCGGGTGCACGAACGTCGTAGCTACACATAATTCATACAGTCCGGACGGTCAGTCTAGCAGTAGGCCTTGCTTGAATCGTATGTTGAGTTGTATATGATGTGTGTGAATGTGAAACTTGTATGTTATTACTTGAATTAAATTACGTAAGCTTACCCTGCGTTTTATTGTGTTGTCTCGTCCCTGAACGTCCGTCTTGTCGTTGCAATGATCATCCGTGTGGATGTGAGCAGATGAAGATGCGCTGGAAGAGGAAAGCTTAGTCGAAGTTGAGGTTAAGGCCGAACCATAAGACGTTCGGTTATTTTAGCTAGTAGTTGAATTTTGAGGTGATCGTTCGGTCACCTCCTCGCTTTGTCTTTATCTGATCGTTCGGAAATTTGTTTTGTAAAACCGTTCGATCATGACATTCTCATTTTTGTACAGTTTAAATTAGACCATGTATATAAGGCCGTTCGGCGAACTGATTTATTATTAAATATAATCAATTTTATTATATGATTTTATCATTATATTTTTGAAATGTTACATAAAAGAAGAATTGTTTAAATAAAATATCAGTATAAGATTTTAGTTTAGTGCACTTTCACTCTGCGAACCTTCGATGGTTTTTCGGAGAGACTTATGTGCGGCTCGTAGGTTTAAATTAGCGACAGTTAGTCGAACCTAGCAAGACAAATATGAACCAAACACCTTCCTTAAAAACAACGTCTTTCATTGAACCACCGCACTAACAGCATTTAGAATTGCAATGACCTATTCCCAGCCCTTTATTATTTGATAAATAGTTAGTTGATTGATTATTGATTTCATTTCTGAGAAAAAAATTGTAGAATTAAAATTACGTCTGTTTAAAGAAAAATATATATTAATATTAATATGTAATTAATTTTTAAAAAGTATCTTTTATCTTTCTCTTGACAAATTTGATAAAATATTTGATATTTTTTAATAATATATCAACATTAATTTTTACTTAAAAAATATACATTATAATTACTAAATATCAAATTTTAATAAATTTGAAATAAAATTAAAATAATTAAAATCATTATATTAAAAGTAAAATATACCAATATATATGAAATAACTAGATCTTTGCCAAAACTAACACCTCCAAAATATAAAAAGAAAATTTCAACAAAAAAAATCACTTCTGATTTCATTTCCCTTTTTCTTCTTCTTTCTCGCAGAAACGCTGTATCACCATGTCGATCTCAACTTCACATCACTCACACCTTCTTCACCCAAACCATAAACGTTTTCTCTCCAACTACCGTATCCACACCACCGCCACCCTTTCCCTCCCCTCTTCGCGCACTTTCAGGCCTATCCAATGCGCATCTACGCCGGCCCAGGCCCAAGACCGCGTCTTCAACTTCGCCGCCGGTCCCGCCACCCTCCCCGAGACCGTACTTCGACGCGCCCAGTCCGAGCTCTACCTCTTTGAAGAATCCGGCATGAGCGTCATGGAGATGAGCCACCGTGGCAAGGATTTCATGTTCATACTTGAAAAGGCCGAGGAACATCTACGCACCCTCCTGGAAATCCCGCCGGGCTTTTCCGTCTTGTTCCTCCAGGGCGGCGCCACCACCCAGTTCGCAGCCGTGCCGCTCAACCTCTGCACCCCTGACGATCCCGTCGATTACGTTGTCACTGGCTCGTGGAGCGATAAGGCATTCAAGGAGGCCCAGAAATACTGCAAACCCAGTGTGATTTGGTCTGGGAAATCTGGAAAATACACAACGATTCCAGATGTTAGGACTTTTGAGCAGAACCCAAAAGCTAAATATTTGCACATTTGTGCAAATGAGACTATTCATGGGGTTGAGTACAAGGACTATCCATTTCCAGAGAACCGCGATGGTGTTCTTGTTGCTGATATGTCTTCAAATTTCTGTTCCAAGCCTGTTGATGTGTCAAGGTTTGGTGTCATCTATGCGGGTGCCCAGAAGAATGTGGGCCCCTCTGGTGTGACAATTGTGATAGTGAGGGATGATCTGATTGGGCGTGCGCAGGGTGTTACTCCTGTGATGCTTGATTACAAGATTCATGTTGAGAACGGGTCTCTCTACAACACTCCTCCTTGCTATGGCATTTACATGTGCGGGTTGGTGTTTGAGTACCTGTTGGAGCAGGGTGGTTTGAAGGAGGTTGAGAAGAAGAATAAGAAGAAAGCTGAGATTTTGTATAATGCAATTGATGGGAGCAAGGGATTTTATAAGTGTCCGGTGGAGAAGCCTGTGAGATCATTGATGAATGTGCCCTTCACGTTGAAGAAGTCAGAGCTTGAGGGAGAGTTTATGAAGGAGGCTGAAAAAGAGAACATGGTTCAGCTGAAGGGACATAGATCTGTTGGTGGCATGAGGGCTTCTATTTACAATGCCATGCCTTTGGCTGGAGTTCAGAAATTGGTCGCTTTCGTGGAGGACTTCCAAGCCAGGCACGATTAGAGGAGGATGCTTTTTGTTCCTAGCAGTTTTGGTTTGTCGCTTCTTTTTATGTTGGCGGGTACTACGTAGAATCTTCACGTGCACTTTGATATTTTCCAGAGGATAATTTTGGTTTAGGTTCGTACTTATTAATAAATTATAATCCTCTGTTGTGAGCTTGTATCATTGCATGGGTTAGTCCATGGAATGAATTCTGGTTAAATCAAAAGTAGTTATAATTATTTTCTTGCTGCAGGATTTGTTAACATCTCCTAAACCGTGTCTACGATCAATATTTTGGTACAAGGTAATATTTCTAAAATTGAATTTCCTATAGTTAGTATATTAAAATTACACAGGATCTTCTTCTTGGTCAGTTACTACTATTGCTACAACCAACGTATAAATAATGATCTAACAAGGTGATCTATAACAACCAACATATAAAAAAGGCCACCTACATCAAAAAGACAAAAAAAGGCTATCTAATAAGGCGATTTGCACCAAATAATGACCCAAAGTAACAAATGGTTCAAAAATTGACCTAATAATTTGTCAGGTAAGACTAAGGAGAGTTATGTGGTGGTAGACCTAATGTCATTGAGTCATAATTTTTTTTATTGAATCATTACTTTTTCGAAAATATTATGATAAAAGGTGAAAAAATAATGTAATAAAGAAGAAAATTTTAAAGTAGGACATCTAATAAGAAGTAAAAAAATTACATAGGACTTTTAGTTATCTAGAGATCATATTGATAATTATCTTAGAGATCATATTGATAATAATTTAAAACTAAATTATCAAACAAAACTAATTTTCATTCATTATTAATTAATCACAGTATTTATTAGTCTATAATAATAATATAGAAAGTCTTAAATGCCAGAGAAAAATAAAGATTTGATCATGATCTTTTTATTTTCTCAGTACCACTAAAGGCTTAGCTAGGTTTGTCATCATACGTCTTCCTTCTTCTATGCAAGGGTCACTTATATTTTATATTTTGTCTATCCATTTCACTGCTTCCGAATTTTCAACCTTAACAATGTCATCGTGGTAATTTCGTCTACCCATTTTAGTGCTTCCAAATAAAATTTGTCTTTTTAAAACATAAATTTCGACGTATCAAATTATAAATTAAAAAATATATTTTAAAAATAACTCCTTTTTTTTTCATAAATCTAAATAAAAATAAAAATATTAAAAATCAAATTTTAAACTATTTTTTAATGATTAATATTTCTTTCACTAATAATTTTATTTTGATCATTTAATTTAAAAAATAATCAAATAAAATTCATTAATAATTATTAACTATATTAAAATATGTGTTGGTTGATTATTATGATACTCGTACTTGTCATATTAATAAATGAGTAATTAATCATTAGTATCTATCTTTCGAGAATATTCATAAAGGATATTCATTTTAGTATTAATCATAAATTTTATTTATGGATGCTAAATAAAGTAATGTTAGAATATTGTATACACATTTGTTATGAAGTATGATACTTACTTGTATCTATAACATCCTTTTAAAACATTTCATTCTTGAATTACTTCAAGTTTTTTGCTATGACATGCATTTAATTTTTTTTTTCAACCACTACCTTATCTTGAGTATGCATTTTTAATGGACTTGTGACGGTTAAAAATTAGACACAGACCATCTTAATAGACCACGACAATCCAAAATTAGAAACAAAACATCTTAATAGATGTGTGACATCAAGTTGGTAGCTACTCTACTACACATGGCCATGGTATAACTTACAACCAACAAACACCTATAAATTAACATGATAATATGAGGTAAGTGTGCAAGGCAAAGCCTTAAAATAAGATTCCCCAAGACGGAATTTAAAGCCTAAATGAAGGCATCATTATGGAGACTAATCTAGCAAAAAACTTCTTTCACATAATTAATACCTTAATTTATTGATTTTTGAGTGCACATTCCTAATTCAATTCCTTTAAGTAATGGCTTATTGTTCGCACACAACGTTAATAAGTCATACATAAAAAAAAAGTTGGTAAAAAGAAAACTTCAATAAAAAAATATTGTAAAAATAACCTAAAATAATGTTAATCTAAATAATTGTAGCCACCATTAATAGAAAATATTGTCGCACAATACCAATAGAAAAAAAAACTTTGTTAATAGTAATTGATTTTTTTATATAAATTTTGATAAAAAAAATAACATTAATCAACTAAAAGGATCATTAATGTTTAATAATTTTTTTATTATTGAAGGTAATTGAAATATTTAATTTAAATGAAAATTTAAAATTAGTAAAACGAACTGGTTTAGTGAAAAAAAAAGCGTTTAAAAATAAAATAATTTAAAATGGGAAAAATTAGGCAATGATATGGCATGAATTGGTGCATTTAACAAAGCGGGTGGCATTCTTATAAAACAAAATCACGGTTTTGCATTTAATGCATCCCATGAATCGATCAATCAGTTATTTTTTTATTTTTCATTTAATTCAAATACTCGGGAGATATTTACAACAGATGAAACATATATATAACACCATTCGATTATTCTATCATTTGAGAGTTCAAACTTCATACACTTTTTCTTCGTTGAAATTTATTAAGAGGGTGATGTATCCTTCAAGAACGCTAAGGTTGAAAGACAATCCCTTTCTGAGAGACTCCAACGCTAAAAATAACACTTCACATGACTGAGTTCTTCCCCAAAAACTATAAATGTACCAAGCACTTGTTGAAGCTTGAAATTTTCAGTGAAAAATCTCAAGCCCTTCAGTCCATTATTTCTATTTGCATTTTCATTTGTCTGCATTATTTTCTCAGCACTTCAATTTATTCAGTCCTTTTCTGCCGTTTCATTTTTTCTAGGTAATTAATAAAGGAACTTCTCTGATTGATGCTTATTCTCATCTGTCAATTCATTTCAAAGTGAGTTAAAATTAATATTTTAACCTACTCTGTAACAAAAGAGAGAAGGAATTCCAAATGGTTATTGCTTACCTTGCTGCATGTTTAAGGATGGATAATGCTCACGTACTCTTCCAATAACCTTTGCTGGTACACCAGCCACAATGCTTCAGCACAAGAAACATTCCCTTTATAACATAACTTAGTGGAAATTGCAAGTACAAAACATTGTTAAAAGTTCATCTAAACTTACCTGTGAGGAGGAACATCTTGTAACACAAGGGAACCAGCAGCTATCATCACACATTCACCAACTTGTAAATTCCCAAGAATAGTTGCATGAGCTCCAATGAGTACACCTTCAGCAACTTTGGGATGACGATCACCTGTTTCCTTTCCAGTGCCACCCAAAGTTACACCCTGCCAAAAACTGAATTTGTAATCCAATTGAATTTGAGAAAAGAATTAGCCAAAACTATCATACAAGACATGATTTGTGAAACATCACTCACTTGCATCAGTGAAACTCTGTTTCCAATTATAGCAGTTTCACCAATAACAACACCTGTCCCATGATCCACTAAAATTCCATTTCCAATTGTCGCAGCTATAAACAATGAATGAAACAGATGGAAAATATAAAGATGAAACTGGTTATTCTATTAAGGAAATTCGTTATTCAGATAATTTTTACTATACTAAAGTATTCCTCATTTGCATGCAAACATCAATCTAACATACCTGGATGTATATCAACTCCAAAAACCTGCAGTGGAGAAAATAAGGGGTTGGAATATCAGCAATTGTAGTATGAAATACCCTTATGAAGTTTTCTCCATTTTTTTACCAAGTGCAGACACTACCTCACTAACTCGACTTTGCAAAGCTAAGGCTAAAACTTTGCGACCCTGGCCCCACAAAGCATGAGCTACTCGATGTACTTGCAAAGACTGATAACCCTGTCAGGAATAAATCCTATGAACGAAAGGGGAAAATGTTGGGGGAAGGGCACAAATTATAGAAGAAAATGCTCTGAATGTTACACAAACGCACCATATTATTCAATCAAATGCTTCAGCATAATGAACAAGTTAGTATCAATACATGATTCAGAAACATTAATCAATAGCACCCTCCTCATAGCAAAGTACATAGAATGTAAAAAATATCACATTCCTTTGCATAAATTTATTTATACACGACTAGTGAGACAAAAGTATGGCATCATCAGAATGTTTGCACTTAATTTCTAGTAGCTAGATTGAGATGTGAATCAAGTAAATGTTTTACCTTCATATATAAAAGTGCTGAGCAATATGACAAACAAGCAGGATCGCGATCTTTAAATGCCTATAAGAAAAAAATTCCGAGATGAATCAAATCAGATCATTGTAAAATGCAAATTCCTTAGTGATAGAAAGTGAACTTCATGTACTACTCCTACACATAGAGAACATGAGTTACCTGAATATCCAAGCGAATCGAATGTTGGATACCTTTATCATGCTTCAACACAATAGAAAATATATCCATCAGCTGAGTAGCCAAAAGAGTAGGCTTTTGGAGTCGGTTGGCCAAAGCAAAAGCTAATGCTTGCTCCAAGCAATCATGGGACAGAACAGTGGCATAGAAGAAGCTACTTAAAATCGGCTCCCTTTCTGCCTGCACCCAAATAAAGGTATATCATTAAGCTATCAAACATGTAAATGTTCTCCAGCTCTCACCAAATATTTAAAATGAAGCACCTAAGTTCGTATTTCATCATATAATTAAACACAGCTTATGATTAGAGGGAAAAAACAGAACAAACAATCCATGAACTTGTCAATTATTCACGCCAATGCTCCTCTCAGCACCCAAGATTCAAACAACAACAGCTACCAAAAAAGGTGAGGGAACACAATGGCTAAACAAAAGAGGAAAAAAATGATGGGTACCTCTAAATGTGCTTCTTTTCTGACATCATCCCAGATAGGATCAAAACAATCTGAATTTTGAAGCGAAGAATCCAAGACAGGGTTGGGAATTCCCATGGCATAAACGGGGAAAACTTTCTCCAAATGAGGAGGCCAAAACGAAAAGGAACCAACACTATTAGGTTGGCCTTCCTCAGCTTCATGTTCAGGCAGAGTTTCAGGAAGATAATTCAAGGTCTTGTGGCTCAGATGAGCCATGGTTTTTGATTGAAAATGAGTTAAGAGAAAAATGAAAGTGGTGTGTTCTTAGGTGTGCTATCTATGCAGCCGTTATTATTATAGCTGAAGAATAGTGGAGTTGTGTTTGCTATCAGAAACAAATTCTGAACTGTATACACTAACATTGGATATAATAATATACTCTTTATGCATAAATTATTACTCAAATTGACACCTTTAGCTTCTTCTTTTTGCTTAGATATTTTTAAGAGGTTCTGGTGTGTTTATACATCTTACCCTTATGTTTGTTGTTTAGGCAATACACAACAAGTTAAATTCAAAGAAGAATTTAAAAACATATTAACTAATCATTATAATTTCATACTCAACAATTACTTAATAAACAAATAATCAGTAAAGAAACAAAGAAGTAAACAATGTATACTTGTCTTCCACAAATCTTCAAGTCTTGTTTCATCGGATGCTTCGCCGCCTCTTCTACATTACGATGAGGTGGCTGTTTTCGCTTCTTTGTCCCTTCATAATGATGGTATGTGCAGAGTCATAAATTTCCTACGGAACCAAAATGCTACCATGCGTCAACCCAACCAACAAAACAGCTGCAAAACAAAAAAGTAACTTTTTATTAAATATTACATCATTCATTTCGATTGGAATTTTTATTTTAAAAATTCATTATTCAAATAAACAGTTTATTTTGCAAGAGCCAAGTTTGGAGTACACAGGTGTAACTAAAGGATGAGACTGAGCGGTTTAGATTAAAATAAAAGTGATATATAAATGAAAAGTTTTAAAAAGTTTTGTCTTATTCTCTTATTACAGTTATATCTCTCTAGATTCCTGTACCCTCTTCTTTTCTCCTTCTTCTCTCTAGATTCCTTCAATCTCCCTTCATTTATTCAACAATCAGACCGTGTCTAAGCAATCCTAGTTTTAAAGAGTTTCCCATTCCACCGATCAGTTTAGTGTTTGCTGGTAAGTATCGTTCCTTTAATTCTTGCGAATTTCTGTTTGCATGTGCTCATCAACCTTTTCTTCTCCTTTCTAACTTCATTTTTGGTACTTTGATTGGTCTCTTCTCATAAATCAGTGAGCTATAGGTATTCTTAGGATTTTCTGGAAGTGTGAGCAAATTGCTGGAATGGTAGAAGCTTTCTGTTCGGTTAAGAGGTAAGGGAAGTTAGTTAATTTAATTGATTGGTTGATGATGTATGAAAATGTTGTTTGATGGTTTTGCATGTGTATGGAATTGGATTTTTGTGTGATCGGTATTGTATGTATGGACTGTCAATTATGTGATCATGTTGATTTCTTCTGCAAAGTTCTTTGTTACTGTGTCAAGTGAATTGTGAGGAACTGGAGTAGTGAAATGGGAATTTGGGGTCAGAAGTTAAATTGGTCGGTTGGAAGAAGAGGAAGTCGATGACCGTTCGGCCTTACTCTTATGTCTGGTCTTAGCTGTGTTCAGCCTTTGTGGAACATTACAATTAAGGACCGTTCGATGTTAGTAGTGTTCGGTTTTGTATTGTCGTTCGGTCTTAGCAGTGTTTGGTTTTGTATTATCGTTCGGTCTTAGCAATGTTCGGTTTTGTATTATCATTCGGTCTTAGCAATGTTCGATTTTGTATTATCGTTCTGTCTGAGCAGTGTTCAGTTTTATATTATAGTTTGGTCTTAGCAGTGTTCGGTTTTGTATTATCGTCGGTCTTAGTAGTGCTCGGTGTTGTATTATTTTTCGGTATTAGTAGTACTCGGGGTTGTATTATCGTTCGGTCTTACCAATACTCGTTTTGTATTAGCATTCGGTCTTAGTAGTATTCGGTTTTGCACTAGCGTTCGGTCTTAGCAATGCTCGATTTTGTATTAGCGTTCGGTCTTAGCAGTGTTTGGTTTTGTACTAGCGTTTGGTCTTAGTAGTGCTCGACTTTGTATTGATGTTCGGTCTTAACTACGTTCAGCCTCCTATGGGCCTTACCTGTTAATGATCATTCGGTCATGTTTTAGTGATCGGTTTTACCTGAGTATTCGGTCTAAGTTCTTAGTTTTCGGCCTAAGTTATAAGTGTTCGATTTAACTCTAGTGATTCGGTTATTCTAGTGTTCAATCTCACCATAGTACTCGGCGTTATATTTGAGTTAGATCCTTAATAGTGTTCGCTCACTTCTTCAGCCTTATCTATTATGGACCGTTCGGTCCTGTTCTTTGGGGTAGTGAGAAACTGTTCGGTCTCCAAAGTACACATCGTGTTCGGTCTTGCATGTGGTTTACATTGATGTTTGATAACTTGTTTAAATTCAGTTATATGAACATGTATGAATAATGGAGTGAATGTTGTTATAAAGTATGATGTTCCAACTGGTATGAAAGAGAATTCAGGAATGTCTTAGTGATTGGTTATCAATGTGGTAGTAAAGTATGAATATGGACACCAAAATCCACGGCGTTCATCCTAACATTCTAATGATTACCAAGTCTTAAGTAGAGATGGGTAAGTCATGTCGTGAGAATAACAGGAGGCCCTAGCCTTGGGGGGTCCTACGGTGAATGATAACAGGCTAACCTCGTGCGGTAGCTTATTAGTTTCCAATTACTACACCCACGAGTGCACGAACGGCCAAAGCTACATATTCATACTAGTCCGGACGGTCGAGTTAAAGTGGTCGGTCAATATGTGTTTGTGTTATACATGTGTATGATTATCTGATCTGTTTGTTTGAATCGTATGCTTACATGACTATTAAATTACACTAGCTTACCCTTCTTTTCTGTCTTGTATATGTGGTTTGTTCGGTATTTCGTCTTTACAATGATCATCATGTGGGTACGAACAAAGGATGACGAGTGTTCTCTAAGCAGACGTTGGATGTAGAGGACTTAGCTGCTTAGATTAGGACTTATCAGTGTATAATTTTGTAAGAATCGTTTGATCACATATATAATTTTGTATTAGAATATAATTTTGTAAAATTTTTAAATTTATAATTATTTTAGAATAATTATAAGTTAATTTTATTTACAGAAATTATGTTGTACTTCATTATACATATTTCCGTTAGATAGACTTTGTAAAATTTTATACTAATCTAAAACTACGATAGTTATACCAATCATAATTCACATGACATGTACTTTTTAAAATATTCTATAATATAAACTATTTTATTATTTGTTCACTTCCGTAAAATTTGATATATAATTCAAAGGTTGCATTCATAAAATTTACAAGTTATTCAATATATAATATTTTATAAAAGTTACTTAAATCATTTGATCCATTTTACATCATTATTAGTTAAATTAATAACAAATATACAATATGCGGTATATTATTGTTAATTTTTAAAATGACCAGAATACAAGCTTTATTATCTTAACGATTTTTTAGACATCAGTTTGAAGTTACCAATCAAATTCTTCAGATACTATACCAAAGAGATTACTTTTGATATATAAAAGCATACTAAAAAGTGTTGTTTTAGTAAAATTTGTTTTACATTAAAATGGTCCTCCTTTTAATGAAAAAATCATTTTAATTTATATATCATTGAAGGATCAAGCCTTGAATAATAATAAATTGATAATCTGTTCATGTTTGTGAGAATAAATTGTATTTTAATTGTTTAGTATTAGCAAACGAACTAATATAGAGAAAGAAGATAAAAGTATATTTTCGTTCAAAATTAGGTGACTTGATATAAGAAAACAAAAAGTAATATTTTATTTGAATAATTTTCTTATAAATTTTACTTGGGTTAAAGTAAGAAAAAATAAATGTTATAATACACTAAAATGAAATTGTGCGTAAGTTATAACTATTTTTTAATTTATATTTCGCCTAATTTAATTATTTTTTTATTTTGTTTTTTCTATAACAAAGTTACCGTGCCTAAATCAAAACTCAAATATTAGATTATTATAATAATATGAGAAAAGTTTAATAAGTGATAATGTGCCACTGATTATTAAAAAATATTTCTTATGAATACATTAAAAAATGTTGACAAGTTAATCTCAATTAGTTAAGATAAACCAGGGTTAAAGAAATATAATAACTTAAAAAATTTATATTAATTCAACCCTAAAATATTTAGGCTTTGGTTTAATTTTTTTTTCGTAGGCAAAGATCCCATATCAATAATAGCAGTGACAATTTCTCACGTCCAAGTGTTATAGCAAAATTTAAAGATAATTGGTGGAACTTAATATAATAGAAAGGGTATATATATTTTGTTACTTTATGTATTCAATATTTCTATTTATTAAGAGATATCATAAGAAAAAAACTATATATACAATGTGTTTTATTTTTTAAAATAAGGAATAATCTTTGTTAACATGTTATTATAGTTACTAGTTTCCTTTATAATAATATAGAAATAATCTCATCCCATCCATAAGCAAATAAGAATTTTGAATTTCTTTTATTCCTTAGACATATTAATGGGTTCTTAAAGTGTGACAGAAAGGGAGGAATGAGAATAACCTCGTATCTGATTATTTTCTTTTCCCTGTCTTCGTCTGCATTAATTAAACAAGGAAAAAAATGTTTTGGAGTAAACCAAAATATCATTATTTGTTTATTGTCTACAATATATATTTATTAATAAAAATAATTGATTTCTTAATAGTTCTATAATTATTATTTCTTTGTTTTTTAATTCATTGATTTTATTTTTACTAAAATAAATTATCTTACTATCTTATCTTTATATTTTACATTTTATAAAAGGATTTAAATTCAAATTATTACTTAATTTCATTTAGACAAATCATTAATATTTTTTAAAACTGAATTAATACCAACCCTACTTTAATTTAATATAAATGGATTAATTTTAATTTTTTTAACTTTAAAAATTAACTAACATTTCATTCTAATATAATTTGCAATAATTAAAATTTATTTTAATTTATCTTTATGATTAAAGTTAAAATGATAATCTTAAATTTTTACCGTTTAAAATATTTTTTAATCTATTAATCAAGTTCCTTCATTTTTCATCTATCTTTCTTTTAATCTAAACAAATTCCACTTTTATTATTCTTTCTCCTTAAATCTATTCTTCTAAATCCATCTTTCGACGATAAAGTTTTTGAATGGAGAGATTTGAAGAAAGTGAATGGATGAATTTGGATAGATTTAAAAATAAATTTTGTGTTGTTTTTCTTTAAGAGATTTAAAAGTTAAAGTGAATAGATTTAAGGTAAAGATTGTGAAAGTTTGTAATGATTTAATTGATATAATAGATAAAAAAAAGTTTTAATAGATAGGAAAAAAATTACAAAACTAAAAGTAATATAAAATAATTTTTGAATTAGTTTTAAATTATTAGTTTTTTAAATGTTGATAAGTAGTGTATAAATAAATAAATAAAAATAAAAGGCTGAAAGGAAAAAACAATGCACATGCCCAACCATCTCATATTCTACTTCAAATTAAAGAACCTACTAACCCAAAGATTATAAATAAAAAAGAAGGAAGAGGGAACAAAAAATGGAGAATAATGAACATATTTGACAACTACACCAGAATTTGATTCTTTTCCCCACATAATAAGGAGCATAAGAATTGATTCCCCCACATGCATGAAATCACATTATAAATTTCAGAATCGGTTCCAAGCTTAATGTAAGTGAAACATGAAATTATACTTAGGGCAATATTTTAAAAACATATTCTTCAACCAAAATCTCATTTCCGTTAGGATTTATCTCCAATCTCACAAATGTTTGCTTACTTAAATTATTGCTACAATAGAACACGCAAGTGGCTTGCGTATCTGTCTCTCTTAAGAGGACATCTTTAGATAACAACACAATGTTAAATTGAGTGATTCTTTCTACAACTCACTCCTTTTATCTTGCACCCCCAATTTTACTTTTTTACCCTTCATTAACAAAAAAATCAAAAATTAATACCGCACTTCGAAGTACGTTTTAATTAATTGTTTCCTAACCGCACTTCGAAGTGCGTTTCCTATTTTAATTAATTGTTCTTTCTTAACCGCACTTCGAAGTGCGTTTTCTATTTTAATTAATTGTTTCCTAACCGTACTTCGAACTTCGAAGTACGTTTTAATTAATTGTTGCACTTTAAATCCAAAATAATATTTAACATTACATATAATAATTATTATTTAATTCAATAAACAATTTAATAATTATTTCAATTTCATAAAAAATTAAAAAACTTAAATAAAATTAAATACATAATAAATAATATATTAAGAAAATAATAATATGTTAAAAAATAACAAATTCAACAAAATTTAACAAACAAATAAAATAATTCAAAATATATTAAAACAAAACATTTTATTTAACAACTAACATAAAAAAATTAAATTTATTATACTAACGTAATAAAATAAATATATACTAACCTAATAAAAAAATTAAAAAACTAAACCCTAAAAATCTAACGCACTCCGAAGTGCGGTTTGTCTCAGCCGCAGATTGAAATGCGGTGGGATCTCCGTGCTTTACGTATTTTGAACTGCGGTGGTGGGTTTGTGCTTTCCGCAGATCGAACTGCGGTTTATTTTTGCCGCAGTTCGAAATGCGGTTTCTCTGTGAAGGGTATCATTGAAATTAAAATATGTTTTGGAGGTGCAGAAGGAAGACCGTGAGGTGCAGGAAGAATCACTCTGTTAAATTTGACCACAACAGTTTTTTTAGTCTAATCTAACCATGTGAAGTGAGATAAAAAGTTTTATAACTTTAATTGAACTAAATATTTTTTGCTCCACCTAATTTAAAGAAACTTAAATTGAATTAAAATATTTAATTAACTATTAGTTATATTTTAAAAAATAAGTGATATTATTTTTTAAAAACATCTATTATAATTTATATATCAATTTATTACTTCTAAATATAATATTACTTTGATTAATATGACTTAAACTTTATTATATATATATATATATATATATATATATATATATATATATATATATAATTTATATCTAATTTATTTTAAATTTTTAAAGCGGACTAAATTATTATAATTTATGTATTAATTTACTGTGCTAAAATTACTATTAATTTAATTAATATAAATTAAATTTTAAAAATACTTATTTTACTTTGTATTTTATTCACTTTTTAAAACCAAGCAAGTTGTTAGCCCAACACCTAAAGGTTGCAATCTATTCAGAAAGGTGACTTGACACATGTCTTCACACATCAATCTAAACAGCATAAAGTTGCTGAATCACGAATGATTACTGTAATGGACAAAAACAATGAATATTGTTGTTTTTATGACAACAAAACAATATTATTAAGATGGTGACACATTATAATTGAGTATATAAGAGTTGTCAATAGACAGTTCAGAGATATATATATATATATATATATATATATATATATATATATATATATATATATATATATATATATATATATATATATATATATAAAGTATCGAGATTTAATTAAATTAGTTTTTGAAATGAAATAAAAGTGTATTTTAACATTTATCAGATGTGATGCATTTAAAAATTGGTGAGAGATAAAGAAGGGAAGGTCAAATATAGTTCCTTTTATTAACTATTGGTATGATTTAGAAAAAAAGAATATAAAAAATGAAGAAAAAGTAAAGTCAAATTCTCAGTAGGCAGCCACTACAATTTCGGTCCTTCCCATCTTCTGTTCCGACTCGACTTTTCGTCATTCTTCCAAAATTTCATATTCTCTCCAATTACTCCTTCCATACAGAATCCATTTTATTTTTCCTTTTCAAAACGCACGTAACGCAACCGCAATGGCCAGAAGATCACTGCCGTTCATCAAGGACCTTCTCTCGCGCTCCTCGCCCAGCCGGATCACCACCCGATCCGTCACCTACATGCACCGCCCGGGCGACGGGACGCCGAGGCCGGTGACGCTCATTCCGGGCGACGGAATTGGGCCGATGGTGACGGGCGCGGTGGAGCAGGTGATGGAGGCCATGCATGCGCCGGTTTACTTTGAGAAGTTCGACGTCCACGGGAACATGAAGTCGGTTCCGCAGGAAGTGCTGGAGTCGATTCGGAAGAACCAGGTGTGTCTCAAGGGAGGCCTCATCACCCCCATGGGTGGCGGCGTCAGTTCCCTCAACGTGCAACTCAGGAAGGAGCTCGATCTCTACGCCTCCCTCGTGAACTGCTTCAACCTCCCAGGCTTGACCACGCGCCACAATAACGTCGACATCGTCGTCATCAGGGAGAACACCGAAGGCGAATACTCCGGCCTCGAACACGAGGTCATTCCCGGCGTCGTCGAAAGCCTTAAGGTTGGCCTCATCTCACTTTCACATGCGCTATCCATTAATTTCTTTGGAATGAATTACACAACAGGCCAAGACAATCCTGTTTTTATTATTGTATAGAGAATTCTTTATAATGTCTTTAAACAGAGATGGGTGTAATATTTTTTTAAAGAAATTAGATGTTTGTTGCTGAAGAGTAAAAAGTGAGGAGGCAGGGAGAAATTTGAGAGGTGTGAAATAGATTTTTTTCATAAACTAAAATATACATTTTTGTCTTGTTTCTATAAGTATTTTTGTAGAAACTTTCTCTAGCCGTACTGAGAATCTACTGGGGTAAGCTAGAAGTGCTTTTGAGAATTGCTCTTCTAAAATATAGAGAATTTTCTAGGGTAGAATTTTGTCCCCCTTTTTCTGTCTAAACTGAGACATATTCTCTGTACTAGATTATATTCTGTGATATGATTAGTTGAGTAGGTGTTTATCACGTGGAAATTATTATTTTTTTAAACTTTTTTTGAGGTAAAGGTCATTGATAAATTTAAGTGATTAGCTTTAGGACGATTGCTATTGTTTTTGAGAAATAGTTGTTATTAATACCGTTTCCTGAGATATTATTTTAATTTAGAAACTATTATTATATAAAAGTTAGTGTGTATGAATCAGTTTGTTTGTTTTTGACCAATAATCACTTTTATTTTGTGAGCTTTTGAAAGAAAGAAAAATATATATTAATTGTTTTCTGGAATTAGTTTACCAAGTCCTGAAGTTATGACCTTTAGTCCTGTCGTGATGCATGGTGGGTTTGTTTGTGGTTCACCCAATCCTAATATTTTGCTAGGTAATTACGAAGTTCTGTTCAGAGCGTATTGCTAAATATGCATTCGAGTATGCTTATCTGAACAACAGAAAGACGGTGACTGCTGTACACAAAGCAAATATTATGAAGCTTGCAGATGGTTTATTTTTGGAATCTTGTCGAGAGGTTGCCACAAATTACCCTGGAATCAAGTATAACGAAATTATTGTGGATAACTGCTGCATGCAACTTGTTTCAAAACCTGAACAGTTTGATGTCATGGTATGTCTATTTATAATAAAACCTGCTTTGCAGCTAATTATGCACTTCTGTCATTTTGTCTAATGAATTTGTGAAGTGAAAGATATGTATACATTTTTGTTTTGCAAGTTTGAAACTTTAGTGTCATCAGATTATTGGTGAAAAAACACTTATTTGTTTTTGAGCTCATTGGGATATTCTTTAGTAAATTGGTTGGGTTTTCCTTGTTTATGTGTGCATATTAATAATATATGCACAAGAGAAATTAGCTGAGAAATGAGTATTTGCAAAAAAGAGGGTGAAAATTTGTAACAAAAGTATAGTTGAGGATAAAGCATGTTTCATTTTTTCTATAGGCTTCTCGTTGTTGGTCAAGTAAAAGAATATTTTAAGGATAAATAATTAAGGAATAAAACAGGGACTGTGACGTTTCCAAATTTTACTGTTGTTTTCTTTTAAGATTATTAGCGGTGGTAAAAAGGAGAGAGATTATTGCTCACCACATTATCTTGGAAATATAGACAGCATCTTTGCTAACATGTTTATGTCAGAAGATTAGTACGATAAACTAGCTATCGTAGAGCAGGGAATTAGGATAAGAAATGGTTTCACAATCTCTGATGTGATGGATGAGATTTTCAGGTTCTTTTCTTTTTGAATTTTTGTTTATTATTTGATTTTAAAAATAAAACACATTGAATTTTTATGTTCCGAAAAATGTATAAATAAGATCTTCTCGATTAAGTTATGTTGATGTGATCTTATTTTTTATTTTTTTCTTTTGTTGTCTAACTTTTTTTTTATTTAATTTTTTTTTATAATTTGTTGAATTTGTTCTTTATTTGTGAATCTTATTTATATATTTTTCAAAACATAAAAACTCAATATATTTATTTTTAAATTGGATAGTAAACAAAAATTCATAATACATAATAAATATTATTATCATATAGTATATAGATTTATACACTTTTTATATTAATATATAAACTGACAGTGGAATCAATATATAAATTTTGCGGTGAAAAATAAAAATTTAACATATACAGTAACAATTTTAAGGAAAATGAGGGGTGCAAGTGTCCATCCTCCAATCCCATTCTCCCAAACACCTCCATCCAAACATATATCTGGGTAGATGTGTTAGTTCTGTTGGTTGATTTGAAGGGATAGTCAACAGTTTCCTTTCTTATCTGTTGGTGTGTAAGTGAGAATCAATCTTTGCAAACGGTTGCTCATTAACCTCAGGTTTTGATGGTTCTGTCTTTCAAAACACTGATCTTAATTTATTTCTGATATATATTTAATAGAAGTGTTTCTGAAGTTCACTTTGTTCTATTTCCTCTTGGTAGGTTACCCCAAATCTTTATGGAAATCTAATTGCAAATACTGCAGCAGGCATTGCTGGAGGTACTGGAGTTATGCCAGGAGGTACGGTTGTTAGTTACTACCGTATTTAGCTTCACTGCTCTCGCCTGATTTTCTCCTTTTCAAATACCTCCTGCTTGTTGCTATCTGTTATTGTCAATAGTTGAATAATGCTTAGACTTGAAAAGACTAGGCCGAGTTTATTTGTTTATGTTCAAGATGCATCTAGGGAGCGATTTTACACATTGTAAAACTTTGAAAATAAATGTGCATCTTAATGCATTAGATTCTTTGATCAAATAGGACTTATGTCAATGTGGAAGTAGATTTTTATGGAATGATATTATAGATGAAAGCTTTGATAGGCCCACTTGGTAACGGTGATATCAATGAAATGGTGATTTTAGTGTCTGTGATGGTAGGTAAGGTCGAGGTGATTGGTCTTTTGAGTTTTGTAGTGAGTGAATAGTTACTGGGAAAGATAATTCTCTTGTCCTCAAATATGACTTTTGCTTGGCAATCACAACAAACCACGCATGTCACTTTTGCAGGTAATGTTGGAGCCGAGCACGCTGTGTTTGAGCAAGGTGCTTCAGCAGGAAATGTTGGTAGTGAACAAATATTAGAGCAAAAGATTGCGAATCCAGTGGCACTTCTTCTCTCGTCAGCTATGATGCTTAGGCATCTTCAGTTTCCAGCCTTTGCTGACCGTTTGGAAACTGCAGTGGCACGTGTCATTCTGGAGGGAAAATACCGAACAGAGGATCTTGGAGGGTCAAGCACCACCCAAGAGGTTGTGGATGCAATCATAGATGCTTTAGATTGAGATTTCCCAAATGAAATCAGCCTCGTATATTCCTTTCTAACTAATTTTGCCATCATTTTTTTTGCTCCCATCAACTGGGAAATAGCAAATTTTTGTCCTGAATAAAGTTTATGCCATACAGAAAACGATGTAATTCTTTTTTTACTTCAAGAATTTGTAGAGTGATAATTGTTTCCCTCCTATTTAAAGGCCGTGATTTGGCGCTAGTTTACGACCTAGCAAGCAATGATTTTACAGTTCTGATTAGGAAGACATAAATTGTTCCCATGATTGTTGTCTTTGTTTTATTTACAGTCTAGTTCTGTGAATGCTTCTATCAATGGTTCTATCAATCTTATCGGTGTAATGTTTGAAAAGTTTAAAAAAGTTTGTGATTTCTGAGTACCCGTTTATATTTTGGGCCATGATTATTTTTTAACTGAGTATCTAATAAACTAAATATTTTGATGTATGTTTCTTATATTACATGTTTTATTTGTTATTATTTACGTACGTTTAGTTTTACACAATTTAAAAGGCTGATAAATAATGTACATTAACTTATTTCTATTATTTATATTAAATATTGATTATTATATTTAAGAGATAAATTCAACCTGAACAAAAATTTAAAGTAATTAAAAATTAATTTAAAAGCTACAATGTAATATTATAAGTATAATGCGAATAAATATTTTTAGAGTTCAACTAAAATTTTATAATTTATTAGTTATCCAATTATTCAGTTCAATCAAATTGGATTGAATTTAATTTATTATTATGTTAAACTTGATTAAGGTGATAAGTTTAATGAGGGACTTAGAGTCACTTATATAATTGTCTTTCACTCACTTGGAGCTAACATAGTTCTAAGTAAATCTAAAACTCTGGTGGTTATATGCATATTTGTTCTTTTTGTCTTATTTACTTTTCATGTAGACATTTATTTATAAATGATAAATAAATTTGTTTCTATAAAAATTATTAAGTACGAGTATGAATAATATCTGACTTTTTTAATTTGGTATAAAGATGGACATATTTGTCCTGTTTATGTTTTCATACCTACCATAATACTCACCCGCTTTCATCCCGTCCCGGTTTAAATCATTGAAATACTCCCGGTTTAAACCTTATATATATTACACACTTTTTATTTTTTATTTCTTCGAATTGTTTGGCTTATTGTAAAATTTATCTGGTTCTCCAAGATACTTTACTCTTTTTACAGTCTTTGTGTAATTATATGTTCAAATGATGTAAGTTAATTTAATATTTTTTATTTCTATTCTTTTTTAATATTTCTATTTATTGTGTATTTTCCGAATGAAAATGTTTAACTTCTCAATTTAATGTTTAACATCATAAACATTTCATTTACGAGGTAATATAAAAACCTTATGGTTTTTATTGTCTTATTATTACTATTTATTTTTTTCATTTGAATAACTCTTTTATTTTAATAAAACAATTTTTTTTATCTTCCAATAGTTCTACTAGTTTAATCTCTAAAATATATTTCACCTTACTATATCCTTACTCTTTATATATAACTTCTTATATTCTAACTTTTCTATTGATAAAATCTCCTGAAAATGTAATATCTCCTAAATATTTAACAGATTAAGTCAGTTTTAAACATATTTGATAAGATAGTTTTTATTGATATATTCATATTATCTTGTAAAATAAATTATCAATAACTAAATTTTAACTTTAGTTTCAAATTCAATTATTATATTCTAGTTTTAACTTCAATTCACTTGTAACTGTTGTTTCATAAAAAAAGCATTAGATATAATTAGCGCATGGACAAAATACTTTATTACAAAATATAAGAGTATTGGGTGTTAGAGTTAGACTTATAGTTATTTGTTAGAATAGATTCATAGTTATTTGTTAGAGTATTGATCTACTTTGTTGAACTATTTGTGTTGCTTGAAAACTTTGTGACAGGTTTTGGATAGACGAAATTGTAAACTTCACATTAAAAAAACGGTCACTTTTAACAATAATTCTGACCAAGATCATCATTATATATCAATTTATTATTATTTTTTAATTTTCGATTGGATTTATAACGACAATTTTGATCGTAGTCATCGTTATGAACCTCTTTCATTATTATTTTGTGTATTATGATTAAAATTTGATGATGGTCAGAGTATCATCATTATTTTGAATTTTCAACAACAGTTAAATTTAATCGTCGTTAAACTTTTAGTCTGATGGTTAAATATACTTTTAACGATGACCTATTCAGCCGTAGTAGAAAGTTGTTTTTAATAGTTGTGGATAAGCCTTTCTACAGTAGTAACCTCTTCCTCACAAGCAGAAAGCACACTAACAACGTTCATTCCATGATTTTACTATGTTTTTTTGCATATGATTGGGTAGACACGGTGGTAGGTAGTGACAATGTTGCTTTGTAATTGTTCTTTTATTGATTATTAATGAATTGTTGTGAAAATTTGTAATTATAATTAGTGGAGACCGAACGGTTAACATTCAACACCGTTCGATTTATCCATTCAGAATCATTCGGTTCATTCGTTACAGTCAACCAGGTCAAAAATTGGGTCGCAATTGGACTAACCTTTAAGTTATTGGGTCAATAGTTCAACATATGATAAAATAATCAAGAATATCTGATTAAAGATATTGATAAGCATGTTATAAACAACCAACCAGATTTAGGTAATCTGTTTATATCTTATTCTGTTTATATTTTATTGGGCTTATGTCAGCTTAAGATTCATAAGATAACTTATAAATAGAGAGTCAAGGTCACAAGCCAAGTACGTTCAACTCACACTTCATAACACCCAAACATTCAATAGTGATAATCATTCACTAAATACTTAACTAAGAACCAAGGTTCTTCAAATTCATGCCTAACTTGAGTGCTGGAGTATCTTTTGCAGGTACCTTCCCCTGGAGCAAGAAGTCAACCGAACGGTCTAGACTAAAGTCAATCGAACGACTCAGACAGAAGAAAGGCAAGCAACTTAGGCGATCCCAACTTTCAGAGAGGGAAGGAAGACGCGTCAGAACAGGTTAGTCTCTCGGTCCTATAAAATATCTACAGAATCATTTTGGTGCCCACTGTGGGGTCGAGGGGCATCCCTTATAACCACAAGGAACCGGACAAGGATGCAGTCTCACCATCAACGTCAACAAGCTTCTACGGCTCTGCAAATAATTATTTTGATATAGATTCATTTTATTATTTAATTTAATTTAAATATTTTAATTCAATATTATAATATTGTTCAAGATTTATTAAGGGTCCAATAATGCACTCACCACTGAGCCAAATTTGGCATCAAGTGTTCAACCGTGCAACATTTCGGCCATTCGGCCTCACTGGTATTCAGTCGTTCGACTTCACAACGCAGGTAATAGGACCATAACGACCACTAGGCCAAGAGGAATGCAAGAACCGAGAGGTAAATCCCTCACGTCCATTAGGAAATTCTTCAGGAATTCCTAAGTCGAAGACCGAGAGGTAAATCCCTCTGGTTGAAGAAAAGACCGAGAGGAAAATCCCTCTCGGCTAAGAGGTAAATCCCTTTCGTCAACTAGAAGACCGAAGAGGTAAATCCCTTTAAGAAGTAAGTCATCACCGACGTCAACAAAACTCAGGGAACGCTCTCCGAGAACCCTTTGTCTTAAACCGAGCGGTGTTGGACGTCCCCGAGGACTGACTCTCTCGTCCACTAGGAAGTTCCAAAACGAACTCCTATGCTGAAAAACTGAGAGGTGAGGAATGTCTCCGTGAACTCTCACTCTCGTCCTAAACCGAGCGGTGTTAAACGTCCCCGAGGACTGACACTCTCGTCCACTAGGAAGTTCCAAAACGAACTCCTACACTAAAAAACTGAGCGGTGAGGAACGTTCTCCGTGAACTAAAAAGTTGATGCCGAAGAATGAGATGTAAATCCCTCTCGCCATAAAGTTGAAGTCAAAGACCGAGCGGTAAATCCTTCTCGACCGAGAGGTAAATCCCTCTCGGCCGATAGGTAAAGCCCTCCCCCTAGGAAGTTTTCTACTCCTAGTGCAGAGTCGAACGGTAAAACCCGTTCCTTAGGAAGAACTCCTAGGTCAAAGTCATAAAATAGAGAGGTAAAGCCCTTTCACTAGGAAGTTCTCCAGGAACTCCTAGGTCAAAGTCATTCTCAATCGAGCGTCTTCAATAAAGCACTCTCGCTTGCTTGGCCATTCAACCTTATAAAATGGGTTAGTATAATATTTTACATTCTTTTGACACTTTAAATTCGATCGTTATTTTTCTTCAGAAAAGAAAAACAAGTTCTAAAAAGAACTCCCATTATAAGCCGCTCGGTCTATTGATTAGTTCTAAAGAGAAGATATAAAGTCCATCGTTTCGGCAGCAACGAGCAATGACTAAAAACAACCTCGCTCAAACTCATAAGTCCTGTAGTTAACCACGGCTAAAGCCGAACGCTTAACTCGGACTTGGGAGGCATAATGTATCGTACCTAGTGGAGACTAAACGGTTAACATTCAGCACCGTTCGATCCATCCACTCAGGACCATTCAGTTCATCCGCTATAGTCAACTAGGTCAAAGATTGGGCCACAATTGGGCCAACGTTTAAGTTATTGTGCCAATAGTCCAGCACATGATAAAATAATTAAGAATATCTAATTAAAGATATTGATAAGCAGGTTATAAACAATCAACCAGTTTTTAGGTAATCTGTTTATATCTTATTATGTTTATATTTTACGGGCTTATGTCAACTTAAGGTCCATAAGATAACTTATAAATAGAGAGCCAGGGTCACAAGCCAAGTACGTTCAACTCATACTTCATAACACCCAAACATTCAATTGTGATAATTATTCACTAAATACTCAACTAAGAACCAAGGTTTTTCAAATTCACGTCTAATTTGAGCGTCAAAGTATTTTTTACAGGTACCTCCTCTTAGAGCAAGAAGCCAACCGAACAGTCTAGACTAAAGTCAACCGAACGATCTAAACTAAAGTCAATCGAAGAGTCTAGACTAAAATTAACAGAACGACTTAAACAAAAAAAAAGATACGTTGGAACATATTAGTTTCTCAATCTTACAAAATATCTAATATCTAATAAAAGAGTGATTATTCTATTATCTACAAAAATGAAAAAGATTAGCTGTATTGGTGTAATGCTAGCATGAGACGAGAGTAACATCCTCTGAATTATTTGAAGTTCAATCAACATCACCATTAAAGATTTTTACATAATCAAATGCATCCAAACCAAACCATAGAGATGATTTCAGAATAAGTAAGGTGAATTTCATTACCTCATTCAAAAAAAAATCATCATCATCATCCTTATATATCTAATGGATATATACTATTAAATAAATTTGTAGCGAATAAAATATAATTTACTTGAAGTAAATTTAAAAATAGTATTAGTAGCTTATTTATTTATTTTAGTATGTATATATATAAGAGAAAAGAACAAGTAAATACTAATTTATTTTTTTGCCTAAATTTTATGTTAAAAATAATAATTTAGTATCATCATTTGTTTTATTAGTTTGTCATTTAATTATAGAAAAAGCAACGTATTATCTTAATTTAGATATATATTTGTGTAGGACTCGGAAAAAACACCCTATTTTTTGTCGTAGTCTTCTTATCTTAATTTAAATACAGAGTGAAACTCAGAATAAATTCCACCTGTTTACTTTTGCAACTTAGCCTTCTATTTATAAATTATTTTATAGATCTTAAATTGGTAATAAAATAAACTTATTTTTAGATTCGGTCTGTTTCTCATAAACAACTTTCTTATCCTACAATCAGTTATCAATATATTCAATATCAATATCTTTAATCAATATATTTATTATTGTATTATTAATTTATTAATTATTTATTAATCTAAATCATTGATCCAATAACAAATTCAATTATAACATAACACCTTAACCATTGATACAAGGAATATCCGATCAAATGTAAGATTAACCGTTCGGCCTATCCAATATATCATACATAATATATTTATTCCATTATAATATATTATCGCTTTAATTTTAAAATGTGTGGTGGATCTTTTTATTTTATTCCAGGTTCATGAATCATGATAACCTTGTCCTCAATTAAGTAACACGTGGAAAATAAGATTAATCTTCGTTAGGCAATTTTAGTCTTCTTCCTATGTACTAGCAGTTTCTTTCTCTTTCAACATATAAAATTAACTTCTTATTATATATAACAATTAATTGAGAGTACGATTTTTTTATACACATTTTTCTTAGTATTTTATCCTTAAAAATTTGGTAATTGCTTTCATTTATTCAAATAGACTATAAAGATATAATATTAATAAAAATAATAGACTTTTTTTATATATTCTCTTACTATTTTATTACAAATATATAAAAATTATTAATAAAGACAATATAGTTTTGAATTTTTTTTTTGTACATTTCCTTATATCTTACACGTGATTTATAATATTAATAAACAAGCACTTTTATAATTATATTGTTTTTTACATTTTCTTATGATTTTACACTTAATCTAAAATCCATATCAGTTAGTAAGAATACAGTTTCAAAACTATTTCTTTTTACATAATTTTGGTATAATTTTATCTTTAAAAATGTAATAATTATTCCTATTTATGTTAATTAATAAAAGGTATACCTTCTTTTTGTTTGGTATACACGTTTTCTTAGTGTTCTATACTTAAAATAGTAATAACTGTTTTATTTCTTAAAATAAATATGAAAAACGTTAATAATTGTTAGGGTTATATAATTTTTATTTTCTAAGTAAAATTGAAATTTATATGTCTCAGACTTTAATATAATTTGTCTTATTTTAAAAATGAATATCTCTAAATTTAATTATATTAAACTTTTTTAATTGCTAAATGATATTTTAAGCTTGGGCTGCAATTGAATAAATATATCACCTTAACCTATGTAATAAAAAATTAACCTAATTGAATTTTGAAGTATTCAACTTTAAACTTTGAAATAAAAATATATTAAAGTTATACACTGGGAAACATATTTAACCTAATAATTATTTAATCATTTTCACAAGAAGTTGAAAATTAAACTTATCATTTCCTTCGGTACTACATGTATATCTGTTAAAAAAATAAAAATAAAAGGCATGTTTTCTTCAAATTAATGATAAATAATATTTATAGATAACTAAAAAAAACTTAAATACTTACTTCATTCTCATGGGTTTTTTAAAATGAAGACATTAGATTCTATGTTATAAAATATATATGAATAAGATTCACAAAAAAAGAACAAGTTTAACAAATCATCAAAGAAAAAATTGAATTAAGAGAAAGAAAAAATTAAAATAGATCATATTAGCATGAATTTAACACCTGTCAACTTAACGAACAAGATCTTATTTATACACATTTTCTAATAGAGACCTATGTATTTATTTTTAAGACTGGATAATAAATAGATATTCATCTCTATTACGAAGACGAAGTAAGATTTAAGTCTAAAAAGAAAAGATAAATACATATTTGTTATTAATATTTTATTATAATTTTACCTTTTATTTTTTAAAACTTTTTAACTATATTTATGATATTTTATCATAAAAAAAGGTGTGTTTATAAACAAACATTAATATATAGTAGAGATTTACGGTCTGGATTACGAGGTCTTTTTTCTTTCTTATAGTTATCCTGTTAGCCTTGTGTTTTTTCGCTGACAAACTACACTATCTATTACGTAGCAGCAATCACAACTACACGTTGAATCTATATCCCCAGAGAAACTGAAAAAAAAAAAAACACTAGAAACCATATACAAAGTACCTGGGATGTTTATTTTTATGTAAATTCTTCTTCTTCGCCTTCATAATGAGTTGACAGTACACTTACCCATCGGATGATGCGTCTAACCATGCCATTCATTACCGTTTAAAACGAAGTCACCATGTTCTGGACTCGTTCTATCAGACTTTTCAGATCACCTCGCGTCTTCTTATCTCACTATCATTTGCGTAAATTTTGCAGCTTTTCGCAGGACAATGATCCGGGTTCGTGGGAATCGATGGAGGGTCTTTCTCGTTGCTCTGCGAATTTTGTTCCTTTATCTCCCATCACCTTCCTAGAGCGAGCAGCCAAGGTCTGCAGAGACAGAACCTCGGTCGTGTATGGATCTCTGGAGTATAACTGGGGCGAAACCCATCAACGCTGTTTGAAACTCGCTTCTGCTTTGACCCACTTGGGAATTTCTCGCGGGGATGTGGTTAGTTTAGTCTTTGCTCAAACTCTGTCTTTCTTCTGGTTTTACTGTGGTTACGCGTCTGCGTGTTTCTTAACCAATGAACTGTGGAATTTTTTACAAGATAATGGATCGGTTCATGAGAAAGTTAACTGTTGATATTCTCTTATTCTGATCTCGAATATTTGAATGAACCTGTTTAATTTTCTGCTGTTTTATATTTACAAAATCTCAAAACAAGTGTTTTAGAAAAATAAATAACAAATAACTAAGGAATGTTATGCTGTGATAAGTGATTTTAGTTCTAGGATGATGTGTAGCTGGCTTCTTTTTCAAAATCAAATCATGATTTCAAAAGCTAAAAGTAGATTTTGGAAACTGAAACGAACCTATTGGATACCTGTCGAGTAGTATTGATAAACCTTTGTTTCTTTCTTTCGGTGGCCGGATTTAAGAGGTCCAAGCTATAACTACTAATTAGTTTGACTATCCAGGGACCAAATCTATGATTTCTGTGTAAGTCGAAAAATAAATGCATTTTTAGTTGCTTTTAAAAAACTAAGGGCTAAAACAAATTAAATTTGAATACAAGCTTCTTTTTTTTTTAAGAAAGTCATAATTTTAAGGATAAAAAACATAATTATGCCATATTTAGATGGAGGTCATCGTATTAGGTGACTACGGTGGAAATTTGAAAGAGTACTTGATAGCCGACACCTGAAAGTTTTGAGCTGAAATGAAAATTTTGTTTGAAGAATGGACAGAGGATATAACTGAAGTGTTGGGAGCTGAAGAAATAGGCTTGCTTGAGATGTGAAGCTTCATTATTAGAATTAATATGGAACAACTTTCTTTTGAAGTTACTATATGCAGCTTTCAGATATCACCACTTTGTGAACGCTACTTGAACTTTCATCAGCACTTCAATGTTTATATGTTTCTAGAAAATGTTCTGCACTTTTAACAGTTCTAATTTGCATTGACGAAACCTGTGATGCTAGGGAACAAATATCTGGAAGCGTCTTGATACTTCCCGAGGTAAATGAATCTCTGATAGTATTCCATGTTCTTCTACACAGGTTGCCACTTTATTACCCAATGTCCCTGCTATGTACGAGGTACATTTTGCTGTTCCAATGGCTGGAGCCATTCTATGCACCCTTAACTCACGCTTAGATGCAGCTATGGTTTCAGTCCTTCTGGAGCATTCACAAGCAAAGGTCCTTTTTGTAGACTACCAACTTCTTGAAGTCGCTAGGGGAGCTCTGAACTTGCTAGGCAAAAAACCTAGAGAATTGCCGATTTTAGTTCTAGTTACCGACTCAGATTGTCCATCTACATTTGACATTACATCAGTTAGTTATGAGTATGAGCGGCTTCTGGCAGATGGGCACAGTAGTTTTGACATAGTGAGACCCCATAGTGAATTGGATCCTATAAGTATAAACTACACCTCAGGTACTACATCTAGGCCTAAAGGAGTTGTCTATAGTCACAGGGGTGCTTATCTTAATTCTCTAGCAACTGTTCTACTCTTCAGAATGGACCTTTTTCCTGTTTATCTTTGGAGTGTTCCAATGTTCCACTGCAATGGGTGGTGCTTACCTTGGGGAGTGGCATCACAATTTGGGATCAATATATGTGTTAGGAAGGTCTCTCCAAAAGACATTTTTGACAATATAGCTCAGCATAAGGTGACACACATGGGAGGAGCACCAACAGTGCTGAACATGATTGTGAACTCTACATTGACCGACCGAAAACCACTCAATCAGAAAGTGGTGGTGATGACAGGAGGTTCACCTCCACCGCCACAGATCCTTGACAAGATGGAGGAGATTGGCTTTAGCATCTCTCACCTGTATGGCCTCACAGAAACGTATGGTCCAGGCACTTTCTGTGCTTGGAGACCTGAATGGGACTTGTTACCCCACGAAGATAGATCAAAGATGAAAGCCAGGCAGGGGGTGCCCCATGTGGCTTTGGAGGAAATTGATGTGAAAGATCCTGTCTCAATGGAAGGTGTTCCATCTGATGGAAAAACAATGGGAGAGGTAATGTTTAGAGGGAACACAGTGATGAGGGGATATTTTAGAGATTTGAAAGCAACGGAAGAAGCTTTCAAAGATGGGTGGTTTCGTAGTGGGGATCTAGCTGTGAAACACTCCGATGGTTACATAGAAATCAAGGACAGGTCGAAGGACATAATAATCTCTGGGGGAGAGAATATTAGCTCTGTTGAGGTAGAGACTGTTTTGTATAGCCATCCAGCAATTCTTGAAGCTGCAGTTGTTGCCAGGCCAGATGATCATTGGGGCCAAACTCCTTGTGCTTTTGTGAAGTTGAAAGAGGGTTTTGATGTAGATGCTGAAGCCATAATAAACTTTTGCAGGGAACATTTGCCGCATTACATGGCTCCTAAAACAGTCGTTTTTCAAGACATTCCAAAAACTTCAACTGGGAAGATACAGAAGTATGTTCTGAGGAAGAAAGCCGAAGCTTTGGGCAGCCTTTCTAGATCCCATGGCTGTGATAAATTGTAGTTAAACGTTCAAGATAATGAAGCGAATAATAACAATAATAAAAAATTGGGAAGAGGTTCTGCAAGATATTCCATTTTTATTACAAAACATATAACAGACTAATGGAATTTTCACATACATCACATTTTATGGAACTAACTTGTCACTACAGAAAACTTTTTCTCTTGTACAAACAAGGTTTTCACTGTTGTTCAAACTGTGGGGAGAGCAGGATATTTCTCAATATCAAAACGTGTTACAAATGGGTAAAAAATGGATCCAGCATATATATGATTCCCGATTTTAATTGCACTGGTCAATCCTAGCTTGGGATCATAATAATATGCAGTTAGTTTTCCGTCTAAATCGACGATTGCAAATCCTCCATTCTTCGTGATAGGTAAATTCCACGCATATTTTGTTACAATTGCTACAACCTTCCTAATGAAAGGATATCTGAATGCCAAATCCAGTTCAGGAGTAAGGGCCTGCCAGTAATGCACAAAAACATTTATGAGTAAACAAGACAAAAAACATCCATCTTTCTTTTTCTTGTTTCTTTTTATTTTTATGAAAATAATAGTTTTGTTGTAGTGTTAGGTCACAAGTCATATTCCCATGTCTGGCTTTCAAAAACTAGAATTTTGAACATAATTAGTTTCATTTCCTTATAAATTGAAAGGTAGTTGGTGGGCAAGTGATTGCTGTCAAGATTAGTTACGAAGCCTGTTGATACAGTACCGTGAACAATGCAATCAAGTAATGTCCTTCTCCATCATAATGAATGTTATCAGGCATACCAGGTAGGTCACAAAACTTCTCTATGATCCCCTTCTTTGACCCCTTCAAGTAATATTTATTGCATTTCATCCTGCACAACAGCGCTTGAAATAAGGAAACAAACTTTTAAACTATATAACAAGGAGTTTGATTAGAGATTAATCAGATCCATTTCAGACGAAAACAGCCTTTAATTACCCTTTAAGTCATAAATAGGTGACATTAATCATTTGACAGAGATGTTATATTGGAATAAATGCAGTTTGATTCTTGTATAATTTTCACTCCCCATATTTCTTATCAAATTGGGCGTAAGATCTAAATCTCAACAAAATTTGATTATATCAATCAGCTTTTACTCAGTTTACAAATTAACACAAACCCAAATATACTATTTTTTCCATGAACTATTCCAGTCCTGGGAAATTATATATGATACTGCAGAAAAAGCCCACGTCAAATGTTTATAGACCAATTACGTAATTAAAAGTATAGTACAAAGATGAAAATTGAAGAAATATGTGAAATGTAAATAGACCAGAAATTGAAGGTAGTTTAAGCTGAGGAAAACTTACAGGGGAGATTCACAAAAGACCACAAATTGCTGATCAGGTGAAACTGCAACACCATTGGCAAAGTAGAGATCTTGGGCAAGCAGGGTTGTCTTCTTTGTTGCTGGATTATAGCTTAAGAGTCTGCCATTAGGCTTCCCTTCCAAGATGTCGAAGACAGAACCATTCATAGAGTATTTGTGTGATGCATCTGTGAAATAAATAGTACCATCTTCTGCTACATCAACACCATCTGTTAACTTGAATTTTAGGCCCTCAAACTCATCTACCAGCAGCTCAACCTCCTTTTCACTTGACACTCTCAGCAATCCCTGCATCATTAGTTGATTTCCTTCTTTTAATAATATTTATAAATACGAGTCACACTGTTGCTCTAGTTAATTCATTTAAGCCAGCTAAAAGTCTAACAGAGAGATATCATTAAAAAAGCTAACGAAAATAAGTGATCACATAAACCTTTATTTTTAAATATTCTTTTCTTATCTTGTTTTTATGATTAGGTCGGTTACCTTTTGCTCACTAATGATTAGGTAGGAATATGAAAAGAAAAAACCATATAAATTGAGATTTAAATATTTTGGAATTAAAATTATTTTTATATTAATATAGTTAAAAAATAATTTGATAAAAATACATGTTTAAAAATATATATTCGAATTAAAATAAATTTTAAATTAAACAAAAATCATTATAAAATTTTATTTAGAAATGTTGTATTTCAAAATAAAATATATATTAAAAATTATATTTCTTTTTTTCTCCCCAGAAGTTATTTTTCTTTGTTCTTAAATTTCATATTTCAAGAAACGAAATTATTCCATACTCTTATTTTCTTAGCACAGAAAGTATTGATACATTTTAAACATAATCTTCTACCTTTCTCTAATTTAAAATATTTAGTAACTCGATTTAAAGTTAATTACGTTAGTATTAATTTTTCTTAATAAAAATCTTACCAAATAAAACAGATGTTTAATTACTTTAATAATTAATAAACTTAAACCACAACAATGTGTACATACATTTTAATACTTATAAAATTCTTAAAAAGTGGTTCCCCAATTCTTCAAATGCTCTCCTTCTTATGCAGCACATGAGTACCATATCTGTCTATGATATATTATTCAAAATCATAAACGGGTCCTTTTGCTAGTTAGTAGTCTTTTCTAAATTAATTATAAATAAAGTACATCCTAAATCTTAACGAATATTGAATTTTTAACATATCTACGCCATTTTCGGGTTATTTGGTTGATGAAGATGATGAAAAAAAAATGATAGAAAAAGTTAGTAAATGATAGCAATGACCCAAAGAAGCATATTTCTATTTACGTAGAAAACCACACACAATATTTTAGACATTATTTTTTTTATTGTTGTTAAATTACAATTGGTTTATTTTAAAAATGAGAATGTTTTTTAATCAAACCCCTTTTCCATTTAGATTATTAAAATGAAACTATAGTCCTAATTAAAATTAAAACACGTTCTTGTGATTAAATCAGTGATTAAACTTTGAAATTTCACCTCCTCATCTTCTTTTTTCCATAAAATTATAATCGAAACTCTTTTCTTTAACAATTGAATACCTTTCCCGCGTCAGCAACGATGAGGCCACCGTTGTGTAGCAAAGTCAGCCCAAGTGGCCTTCCTCCAGTGTTAACCCAATTTTCAACTACCGACTCAACAGCCGAGTCGTTCACCGTGATTCGCTTGATCCACCCATCCTCACACCCAGTGTAGACAACACGTGATGCGGCGTCGTACGCCAAGTCTTCGGGGCCCTCAACTTGTCCCTCGCCCACAGCTTCAGATCCAACTCGCGCGTGGTCGTTACGTGCGGGAACCACCACGACGGACTGGCCCAACTGAACCGGCAACAAAGCCGGTTCGAAGGGTTCAAGCCGGAAGAGAATCGCAGCCACAGCCACAGGTAGAACGATAGCGAATAACGGCGTATAAAAGCGTGAGGTGGTTGTGTCGGACATTGAAAAGGAGGTAGTGGTGATGGGTAGGAGAAAGGTTTTAGGGTTGGAAGAGAGAAAGGGTGGATGGAGCTGTTGTGACTATTGTATTTGATGTGAATAGAAAATTGGATACAACTGGGAGCATGTGTTAGACAGGATAGGATCGGTGGAAGTCGAAATCGTGATTACTATATACACTGCAGACAGGTACGTTTGTGTTAGCTTTTGGTGAGGCGTGTCCTTGGAGCGTATGAATCAATATCAATCACAAACGAAATAAAAAGAAAAACAAACAGATACTGCTTTTAATTCTATTAGTTTCGCTAATTTAAACTATAGTTTTATCAGCTTGCATTGCAGTACATATACGAGAGATTATTTTCATATCATTAAAATTTATATTTATGATAAGTATTTTTTAAATTATGAATTATATTTTAAATTTGAATAAATTATGCTTTATACTTTTATATAATATTCCTTTTAATTGTTGATAACCTTGAAAAGTCAATTTTGATTTAAAAATAAGTATAAAAGTATATTAAATTTGATGAATTATAAAAATTGGATAGGTTGATAAAGACTAAACGTAGTAGATCCTGACCGCTGATAAACAAATTTTTGAGATATATTTTGTATTAAATTAAATTTAAAATTTAAAATGTGTTCAAATAATATTGTAAAACACTTCTATTACCCATCAACTTCTAAGTAGATTCTGAAAATATTTATGTTTGCATCAAAACTCATCATATATAAATGTATTTTGATTAAGTATTTTAAAAGAAAGTATGAAAAAAAGTTTTTAAGCATAAAATCTCAATTACTTTATCTTTTATACACACACACACACACACACACACACACATATATATATATATATATATATATATATATATATATATATATATATATATATATATATATAAATTACGACTTTCATTTAGATATTTTGTCTTAATTTCTTCTTGAGATGAATAACTCACTAATAAGAAAAAAAAGCTTTTTTACTTATATTATTTTTAGACTTTTAGATTTGTTATAAGTTCGACGTTATAACTGGAAATATTAGTTGATGTCTATTATTCTTACAACAAACATAAATTAATATTGATTACATTTACAATAAATGTTAATTTACATTTGTTAATAGGACAACAGACTTAATTTGTGGTCTTTTGGTTTTCAAATTTTCACTAAAGTTTACCTTCATTGAAATAATAGAAAATCAAAATATAATACAAGAATACACTACAAAATTTTAGAATTTTTTAATTACTATGGTTATCTTAAACAAAGTTATACAATATGAAAAAAATAGTGAAAACATACTAAGAAAATAAAAAGAATATCATAAATGATGGATTTTTGAAGTTTCATACCCTTTGAGGATTAGCCAACATATTCATCAATCTGTTTCCAATAACTTTCATTTTTTGAAATATCTCCATTTGAGATCCTTACAAAAGTTATGATTATTTAATGTTTTTACCCATTAAATCTTGCCAACTCAAAAATATGGGAGTGATATGTCAAATGTGAACACTTTACACTTGAATACAACCTAATAGAAGTTACTACAATGAATTTGAGTTAAAAATCATTTTCTACCTATTTTTAGTGAATTTTACAAAATCGGGGTTAAACTAAAAATGCAACCTTTATGACACACAAAAATGGCTAGTGAGTGAAAACACCAACCGTGATGCAAAATTCAAACGGAGAGAATGAAAGCTTAAACCCAAAAGAGCACCACAACGACTAGAGTGAAATGAGTTTAAGAACTTGCTCTTATGAGTTTAGTGTCGTCGTTGCACTTTGTTGATAGGTTTCATGGAAATGAGAAAGAGAAAGGTAAGGGCTAGCACTATTTTTTGAAATTTTAAAAGACCAATTGACATCGGTTCACCTATAATCAAATGTTAATTTTCAATTTAACGTTGGTCATAAGGCTAACAGACCTTAAATAAAATCGGACTTAGGACAATCTATCGTTATTTAATGTCCTTTGGCCTAAAAATGATATTAAATTGGAAACTAAAGTGTGTTAGGAACAAGTCCGATATCAATTTGGGTGAAATATTTACAAAAATATCATCGTGCTTTTTTAATGTGAGATATTCCTACACATGACATGGAACTACTGATGTTGAAAACCCTTTTTGCGTTAGTGACTCATAATTACAATGATCAAAATAATCTCTCACGCACGAGAGTTACAATCACGTTCATAGGGTATAACTTCGCTTAGTAAATGATTTACAACGATTTACACACAACTCAATACCCCTGTATACAAAAATGGGTATGACTCTAAAGCTCGGAAAGTATTCTCACTTCTCTTTTCTCTACAAGAATTGATATGACAATATTTGAATACTTTGATTCTTTTCACTCTTATTCGTCTTGTCTTCACCATCTAGGTCTTTATATTTATAGTTGTGTTATACCATTTGACCTTTGATGCGTATTGAATTAACATATTCTTCCTATCTTATTCTTTCTTCATTTGGAAGTAGATGATTTGACATGAATTATCATTTGTTTCCTTTTTATCCATTCAACAACTTGAATTAAAAATATTGTAACGATATGGTTTCAATAATTTTGATATTCTCTTGCAATCTTTGATCTACAAAATATTTCTCTTTCTCGTGGTTGGTTATTAATAATATGACAACATTCTCAATATTCAATCATAGAATATTTCCTTTCTTAACTATTCAATCCTCTTTGATATTCTTTAGATTCAATCTTCTATCAAATCTTCAATCATAGTATCTTCAAATAATGCTAATACTTGCTCCACAATTCTCTTTCTCAATTTGATTATCAATTTCAACGTTCATATTTCCTTGAATAACTCAAACTTGATCTTTATATCACCTTGTGATTTGATAATTCTCTTTTGTTTCATATAAACTTGATTTTATAAGGTTGTCATCATTTAACTCGAATAATCATTCTTCCATTGGAGTCTTATAGTGGAAACACTCATCTAATAAGGATATTCAACATTCAACTTATGAGTTGAATTTGACTTGTCTAATAGCTTTGCTTTGACTTGTCTAACACCGATACTCATCTAATGTCTTTTTACGCTTGTGTTGACTAGTCTAACACTTGTAGGAGTTTGATGCTTTGCCTTATTATGTTGACTTCTTTGGTTAATGATCTCATCAATTGAGTCAAACTGTTGAATGTGATTAATGACCTTTGTCATTTGACAGTTTGTGATTCTTCTAACTTATCACTTTTAACTTGAACTTGTTTAAGATTTACTTTCATTATGTTTGCTTCAAACTTCAAGCTTCATCTTTATTTGTGTCACTTGTGTTTTTGTTGTACTTTTACTTTCACTTATTTAAGAAATATTAGTCCAACAAATGTATATATTCACGGTAAAGAACATAGTTGCCTAATGATTATTTATGAGCATATAAAAGGGTCATTGACCTAGTTAACCTTTCCTATGTCTAGTGCTTATTTGGATATTTAATCTTAATCATTCTTAGCCATATGGAACATTGTTGCACTGACTTATCTTTCTTGTTTCATTGTAGATTTTATTGTCATCAAAACCTAATTGTTGTCATACTCTTCTAACAAGGTATTCCATATTAACAATTTCTTCTTAAAATTTTTAGTGAAGGAGTAAAATTAAGTAATGACAATAATTAAAATGAATCAAAATATATATATATATATATATATATATATATATATATATATATATATATATATATATATATATATATATATATATATAAATAAAGATGAGAAGATAAAGTACAATAAAATTCTTTTTACTAGTTTGATTCAACTAGTATTTACATCCAATCTTATCCAAACAAGCTGAGTTGTTCAACTATATCTTTACATTATTTAGTTATAAGAATTCTTATGCAACACCATTCAATAACAAAAACAAAATATTGAAAGTACTCATAGATCCATAGTCACACCATACTCATGTATACAATAAAGAAAGATACAAAGTAAATGATAGATATCAACCAAAAGTTAAGTTTTTATACTTTCCATATTGAATTGTAGTTTCTTCAAAATGTAAAAGATGATTCTTCAAAAAAGTCTTGTTTCAGAAAACAAGTAAAATTTTCATTAGTATTTGAAAAAGAAATGTGTTCTATAATCAATAAAATACTTTCCTTCTAAAAGAATTTTAAAAACTAAAGTGGTTACTAACATTAATAATTTTTTTTATCAAAGTAATCCATAAAATCATTTTGAATTCTTATAATTGTTTATTATTAATTATAATTATTTTTTATAAAAATTTTGTTTTTTAAATGGCATAATTTAATCAATTATTACTTAGAATAATTTATTATTTGTAAAAATCATAAAAACTAATTTTAATTCATATAATCGATTATTATTTTGACTAATTAATTAATTACAAAACATTAAAACATATATTTTGGGCAACATAATCGGTTATTATTAGAAATAATTGATTATTTTTTAATAAAATGAAACCAACTTAGTTCAACTTTGAGATAATCAATGAGTTTAACATAATTGATTATATGTCTGTATAAAATACATTACTACAGTTAACGAAAATGGCATCGGTTCTTTTTGTTAATAGACCGCGGTTTTGGAACCGATGCATATACAGACGAGGTAGAAAGTGATAAGTTTTCAACCTCGATTGTAAAAAAAGGTACGATTTTGCCCCGGTTCACAGAGAACCGAAGCAGTAGGATTACTTTTTTCTCTGTCCAGAAGGAACCGAGGCAGTAGTGGTTATAATTTATTTTTTTGGTTTTGTCTGTGAAAAGGTTATAATTTATTTTTTTTTGGTTTTGTTTGTGAAACGTTGTTTCTCAAGCTTCGAGTTCTCCAGGCAAGCAAGCAAGATATCTTCACTCTCGAGAAAGGTCCCCACCACCCAACAACCGTTCGGATCACCACCCAACAACCGTTCGGACCACCACCCAACAACCGTGCCACCTTTACCGGACCACCACAAACCACCACACGAAGTCTTCTTCTCCAACAACATTCTCCAGAATCATGCCGCTGTCCAAGGCAACCTGCAAGAAACCAAACCAGAAAATCAAGACGCCGCCGCGACTGCAGATCAGAAAGGAGGGAACCAGAAAAGAAACCATTATCAGACCACCACAGAACCACCGGAGAACCAAGACGCCGCCGGGACTCCACCAATCTTCAACACTCCATCCATCGGACCACCTTTACCGGACCACCACAGAACCACCGCGAGAGCCCTCTCTCTCCTTCGCGCAACCTGCAATATTTCCCCCAATCTCTTTCTCTCCTTCGCATTGAACCACCGCGACTTCACCAATCTCTCGATTTCCTTCGCACCACAGAGCACCATCTTTCCCTCAATCTTCACTGTCAATGATACCGTCAACAAACCCTAAATCAAACTCCCCCAATCTCACTTCGCGCAACCCCGTTCAACCCTAAATCAAAGGCAGCAGTGTCGGACGTAGGCTGCAGGGAACCAATGGCGTAACGGCGCAAGGACGAGGCGCGAGCAAGAACAGGAATAGAGGTGACGAGCGTAGAGGTAGCGGCACGGCGAGGCAGGCACGGGCATTGGCAGCACAGGAGCGGCGTGGCGAGGAAACTACAGAGGAAGAATGGGAGATGCGATTGGGATCGGAGGAACTTCTTCGTCCCTGAGATTGGCAAGGAGAGGGTTTAATAAAATGTTTAAGAAAGAAGCTTCATTTTGGGGCAGAGAGGAGAAGAACACGGGAAAGGTACAGGTTTGGAAAGCATATAAACCCCCCCAGAGGCAATAAAGCACTATATGCTTCCATTAAAAATAGCACCCGATGCCATAAGGATGACTTGCCGTGTGGAAGAAGCGTGTCAGTGATGTGGCAGAGGCTTTATGCCTCGGTTCTACTCGCACCCGAGGTAGTATCAATTTTTAAAAAGTTGTCAGCCCAAAAGTCTTGAGTTTTAGGCACCGGTTCTGTCTGTAATCGAGATCGTAACGTTATTTTACTTTGGTCGTGCATGCAACCGAGGCATATAAGATTTCCTTATTTTCAAATCTGTCACTGCGTTTTGATAGACAGCGGTTTTGTATGAAATGAAGTATATAGTATAAGTTTAAAAGCAAATATTGTACTAGTGATAAAAAAATAATATTTTAAGGCTAGTTTGTTAAAGACTTTTTTAAAGATTGAACCATGCTTATATTTGATCATACTAAGACAATAACAATATAGAGTGTAGCCATCAACTATAGGTGTAGTCACCTTCAAAAGGATTAGCATATCATGCTTATCAACACTAACAATTTTTTTTAAATGGTGGAATGTGAATTTTGTGAAGAGAATCAACCTTATATAAGGTATTTCCCTTTACTCAAGTTTCGGAAAAAAGTATCTTATTTTAGTTTGATAAGTTCTGTTGTATATCAAATTGTTGGTTGGAAAAATATGTCTTTAATATTCTATGAAGAACACTTAATATATCATTATGTTTGAGTATGAATAGACACAAATTTAAAGAAAAAGGACCTTATTTGAATATCTCATGACTGAGAAGGATTTGTAGTGAATCTTTCTTCTCATTTCTATAAATAGAAGATCCTTAAAGAAAAACAGGTTGATGACTACTAACATACATTGTTTCAATCTTCAAACAATTCTCATATTTTAGTTGTGAAATATTGTTTGTATTTCTTAACAACTTAAAGGGGTATTTTTATTTTGTATCCTCTTCGGATGTTACCTTCTTTTAAAAAATAAATTTGTGATATTTTACCTATATATATATATATATATATATATATAATATGGTAGTTGTATTTGAACCATAATTAAGGTTACAAGGTTTGTCATGGTGGTATGGCTGTGTTGAAGTGAAAAGACGAAGTTTGCTAAGAGAAGGGTCACGCAAACAAATCTTTTCATATGATAATTCAGAATGTGTAATTCGGGAAAGTGCTATCACTAAATTATGTAAACCCCAACAAATCATGATTTTAAAATTTGGTGACACTCGATAAAAATAGATTTCAATGATTGAGACTTAACACAAATCGAATTTTGTAATCTAGTAAGCAATTCATAAATTTGGTACATCCATCACTACTAACTTTTCAAATCTAGTGAATTCCATTTATTTTACATCTAACTAAATTTTAAAATACCCATAACATAAACCGAATTTCGAAATCTGAAAAATAACTCAATTGATTTTTAAAATCTGGCACATACACCACCATGAGATTTATGAATTCAGAATTTTTTTTTTCAGATTCGAAGTTGCGTGTTGGATTGTGAAATTAGATAACTATACCCCTCAAAAAATTTAATCGAATTTCTTATTCTAATTCACATCACATCTCCTAAATATCTTGATCCGATTAGTCTTATATTATCCTATTTGTTATGACTAAGAGAGTAAAATGAAAAAAAAAAAAGTTTGGAGGTGTAGAAAGAAAAACGTGGGGTGAGAAGAAAACACCCTTTACTAACTCGCTGGGATACGCTCTAACCATGGCTTTGATACCAGGTTAAAAGTAAATTTGAGCTTAACTCAATCCCACAAAACCGGCTTGTAGAGTAAGGTTTGCACCCACTTATAAAGTAAGAATTGGTCTTATCTCTAGTCGATGTGAGACTTCCAACAGTGATGCACCTTCACATTATTATTATTGTTGTAAGGATTTGTAAAAAAAAAAAAAAAAAAAAAAAAAAAAAAAAAGGAGAAAGACAAGGGAGGAAGCAACGAGCGCTGCCACAAGGGACAGCAAACGTTGCTTCCCTTTGAAAACAAAAATAAAAAGAAACAAGAAAAGGAAAGAGAGGAAGAGGGGAAGAGGGAAGAAATTGGGAGATTAAAAGGAAGCTACGGGGGATGGGAAATCCTTGCTGCAAAATTCTGAGAGAAGGTGAGAGAGGTGAAGTTGAAGCTGCAGGAAGTTGTGGGAGAGAAGAAGTGAAGAACTTTGGAGTTAGAAGGAGATCCAGACACTTGTATTTCTAGGTTCAAGATTCACAAAGGAAGTCTTCAAGAGGTAAGGAGTGCTAGATTTTTCGTTTTGATGAGTTAATCTTACTGTTTTTGTAGAAATCCAAAAGCTTTAGAATCAAAAATGGAGGTTTTCTGGTTTCTGGAAAAACCTGCGATTCTGCTCTGCAGAATTGCGTTCGTCCAATTTGTTTCAAATTGGACGTTCGTCCCAAATTTCGAGCGTTCGTCCAATTTGAAATTTCAAATTGGACGTTCGTGCAAAACTTCTGAACGTTCGTCCTAACAGTATATGACCAAATAGGTGGGTTTCTGAGCGTTCGTTCAGATAGCGGATTAACGAGCGTGGTGATAAGGATTTAAGTAGAAAGCGTCTGTGTGCGCCTGTGAACGTTCGTTCATTTCCGGGTAAGGGAAGCTTATTTAATTTAACTGGTTTGTTGTATGTGTATGAACGTTCGCATGAATATATTGTATGAAGTTTGATGAAATTAAATGATATGTACGTTCGTTATTTAAATGCATGATGGATGATATGAATGAATGGTATGAACGTTCGTTATTTTTGGTAAAAAGAGATATATGAATTTACATGATACGGATTGAATAAAATGTGGAATTTGATGCTGATATGAACGTATGAAATTATGAGAATTACATGTTGAGGTTAACTGGAATATAAATGAATTGAAAAGAGTCTTCCATGATAATGAATGTTGGTGCCGAACGGTCTTTAACCGTTCGGTTTTTCCTTATCTAAAATGGTCACAGTTTGATTCGTTCATTTGGAATGATTCCTGGTCGAGGACGAGCGTCCTCATGTTCCAATGCTTTGTTGAGCGTTCGGCCAAGCTTTGTTGTATTTGGTATGTTTAAAAACCGTTCGTAAAATCTGTCATTTTAAGATATTTGGTGTTCGGTCTTATACCGAACGCTCGCTCAAATTGGGGCTCGGTCTCACACTGAGCGTTCGTCCTAATGAGCTCGGTTTCTGAAATGAGCGTTCATCCTTTTGTGTGTTCTGAGGAGCGTTCGTTCAAATTTGGGGTTCGGTCTTATACCGAACGTTCGTTCTAATTGGGTTCGGCCTTACACCGAACGTTCGTTCTAAAACAGGGGCTCGGTCTTAGATTGAGCGCTCGCTCAAAATGGCACTCGATCATATATCTAGCGTTCGTTCTCCTATTCTTAACGAGCGTCCTCTTGGTCAAGTCTGCAACGTTCGTCCAAATAGCCATTCGCGTTCGTCCAAATGAGCAGTGTACTTTTAAAACGTTCGTCCTATGAACAGTATATTATACAACCAGCGAACGTCGTTGACATTCAGCCGTTCGTTCTTTGATTCGAACGAACGTCTCTAAGTTTTGCTCACAGCGTTCGTCCTCAGTTTTATTGGGAACAGAACGTTCGTTTTTTTTTTAGTCTACAAAGAAATGATGAAAATAAATATGAAATTATAAAGGTTGAGAATATATGAGATGAAAGCAAATTGTGACTTTTGAACGAGCGTTCCAGTTAGGGACAACTCATTGATGAATAGTAAATTTTGGAAAGTATATGAGATGAAAATGAAACTATGATTGCTGAACGAGCGTTCCAGGTAGGAACGACTCAGATGATTGTTGAAATTCGTAAAGTATGACTGTGGGAAGTTAATGCTGGCTGTTCAATCCTGATATTCCGTGAGTGATCGTCCTCAAGTAGAGGCGCACGTCATGCGTGGGAATGGCAGGAGGTCGTCGTCCTTAGAGGTACTTTGGACGGTCGTACTAACCTCGGGTGGCAGCTGATGAGAATGCCAGTTACCACACCACCCGGGTGCGTGAACGCCTGTAACTACGCAGATTTCATACAGTCCGGACAGTCAGTCGTGTCTAGTTTTATTTTGTGCATGTGTTATAATGCCTTGATATGTGATGAATTATGTAATGAATTGTATGACTGATGCATGAGTTAAATTAAGTAAGCTTACCCTTGCGTTTTCCTTGTGTTGTCTCGTTTTGTACGTCCGTCCTGTCGTTGCAATGATCATCCGTGTGGATGTGAGCAGAGGGAGATGAGCATTTGGAGGATGCATTGAACGAAGAGAATCTGGTTGAAGTTGAAGTGAAGACCGAGCAGTGAGACGCTCGACCGATCCTTTAGTACTATTATGTATGACCGTTTGGTCAAGTTTTAGATTTTACGTTCGGTTGTAATCCATGACTATTGTAATGGACGTGGAGTTTTGCGCGTTCGCTATTTATTGTTGTAAGACTATATTCAAGGACGTTCGTCCTTGAGCGTTTGTTTTGTTCATTCTATTTTAGTTGGAAAACTGTACTGTTTTATTATTAACTGTGATTTTCTAATTATATGGTTTTTACTGTATTTTTGGGATGTCACAGTTGTTAATGGATCTTTTGGTCCGATGGCTTTGGCAATACATCGGAAGTTTCTTCCCTTCTTTTTTTTTTTTTTTTAAGTTTCTCAAGACGCCCAAATAATTTAAGGCTATTCTCAAAGTGATTGATGTTACGAGGGACTAGTTGGAAAATATGTTTTTTCTTGGTTGTATTGTGTTGTGTTTATTTTTGTTCAATGTTTGCATCAATTATCTTTTTATCAGCACGTCATTTTGATGTTATTTTTTTTATTTCATTTATATAAAAAAAGTAATAAAATTTAGAGCTTTTGGATTTTGAAAAGTCATATCCCTGAAATTTTCTCTTGTAGTGATCAGGTCATGATGCACTTCCGACAAAAGATTCCATGGTAGATATATTTCACTTTATGCTATAGTTGTGGAAGATATGTGAGATGAATAATGCGGGACAGGTTTAACAAAAAATCATGAACATTAATTGCTATTTGCGAATTAGGAATTAGATAAATAAAAATAAAATAAAATGGCCTATTTTATCATCTTAGAGTCTCAAGAACTTTACCAAAAAGTCTCAAAAGCTTTTACTAAATAAAAAAGTTGAGTGCTTGAGCTACTACTGACGGATAAAAGAGGAAAAGAACAGCCCATTTTATACATCGTTTTCTCTCTCTCAAATGCTGTCTCACCCGTTCCACTACAAAGTTGAAATTCCCTGTGTTTGCATGGATATACAAAATTAATAAAAGGATTCACTAGTTCATTTTCCCCTCAATGAAAATTTCTATATTTTTCTCTTCCCAACAACACCATCTTTTTCTTTCTTCTTATTCACGTTACCCCTACATTCTTAGATTTATATCGTTACATAATGAGTTTGTTTTTCATATATAGTTTTCAAATATGTTTACATTATCAATTAGTAAAAATCATCTTAATGACCCTTAAAATGACAATTTAAAAATCACTGAGATTATAGTGTATATATAACAATTAATTTGTGATTTATGACTTCGTGAAAACAACTACAAATGAAGTCATTAAATTCGTAGATCTTAACATTCTCATTTTCTCTTTTCTTTCGAATTAATTCAGTACTTATATTCTCTTTCTTATTTTATTTAATGGTGACTCTTATTTGTTTAGGAGTAGAAAGCTTTCACTCACTCTATTTGTATCTAGTCGTTATTTTCTTTTACTTTAATTTTGAATTATGTAAGAAAATGCATTAATATATTGAAAGCTTCTTATTAATATATTAAAGAATATGATTTAATACGATTCATTCAGTATTATTGATTTAGATTAAGTAAACAAAATTAAAAAAAAAATTTGTTGGTTACCTATATATTAACATATATTATCAAAATTTTGGTAATGTGATGATACTTGACATTTATGTCATAAATATCTTTTTATACCAAGTATATCAACCCAACAAAATATATATTTAATTTAGTTAAATAATATATTAATATTCTTATATATGAATTTATTATAAATATAGTAAATTTTCATTATTTTTTATTTTATAACATATTTCATAGAGTTTAGAAACTCTATAAATATATCTAATATTTTTCATGGTACAATTAAATTCATATTTACTGTTCTATTCTTAAATATCCTAATAGTCTCTTAATAATTTGAACATATGTTTTATATACCATGCACCTAATCCCACGACAGACAATAGTAAGAAATAAATAATATAGAAACATGGATTTAATAGTATATACAAAAACACTACTAATAAATATAAATAACAATAATAAAAGATATAATAATTGTTTTGGGCATACGGTTGAAGTCTCATATTCCAAGCACTTTAGATTGTCTTGAAATCCGGACGAGTTATTTAGTGGTCATCCAGTTGGCACATAAAGTGGACGGGCTTTCTGGTGGTCCTCTTTTCTCCAAGTTATGTTGTTTGTTCTCCCTCCTCCTTGTCCAAGCCGTGTGGGCGGATACATGTCAAATACATTTCGACGCTAATGTAACCGAACGGTTGAAAAAACAAGTAATGCATGTATATAGTGCATCCTTATCCCAAAGTCATACTTGAAACTTTTATTTATACTAGTCGTGATGAGCCTTATCTTTCGTTGGCCTAATGACGGTCCAATCACACCTTAATATGCTTTAGGGGCTTAATGAGTCATTATCTTTTATAATCAAACCATGTGGTCGGTCTTAATGGTCTGCCTAAGTGGTCGATTGGCCTGGTGAATAGTCGGCCACTTGGTCTGGTGGTTGACCTGGATGGTTAGCCTGAATGATCGGTCGGGTGGTTGACCTGATGGTAGACCAAACGGTCAACCTGGATCATCTGATAGTTGGCCCTGAATAATTGACCTAGGTGGTGTCCAAGAGACTGTACGGTACAATCATAATTAATAATAACGTAATTTTATACTCTTAATAAAAAAAAGTATTACTACAATAATAATCCAGTAATATGCAATCTAAAATAATACGAAAAAAATAAAAGGGGAATGAATACTAAATCAAACATAATTAATAACCATTATTATAATAAATAAATTATAAAACAAGAACAAAAATTAGCAAGTATGACGAGAAATAAAAAATTGATATTTACCATGAAGAAATAATGAGAAAGAAAATGAAGGAAGACTAAGTCTTGCCATGAAATCTTGACTATTCAGGTCCAGATTTTATATGATGGTTCTCAAACTCTTTTGCTTGTGTGCATATGCAAAATTATGTTTGTTTTCGACGGCATTGATTAATTTATTTATTAGTGTCAATTTTACTTATGATTTTTTTTTGCGGTATTATATGTTGATGCAAAGCGTATTAACTTTATAGATAAGTAATTTTCACTTAAAACTTGAGTGATTACCTAGTAAAACTCGAGCATGATTAATAATTAATTAAGGACAATATTTAGTTGATCACTGTGTCTTGTATTTAAACTCAAAGTTAGTATTTAAGCTGAAATTTCTATTCTAAAACATTCAATAGCTGTATTGCATTGTTGTGTCATGTCTCATACGGCAGAGTGTTACCTTAGCAGCCACATTTGACCTTGTCCTACTTCTCAAACAAGTCGTAGCTAATACTACCATTAAATAATCAATTTATACAATGTATTCCATCTATTGTGCAGAGAATAATGGTAGACGATCTCGGAATATCTTCAAAAATTAAATGTTGAAATAACAATATTTTGAAATTTATTTATTTATTTGAAGCTATTTTGATTATGGACCGAGTCAATTTATCTCTCAAAATAATTAAATTTATGTCTCTTCAATGATTAGAGTAGAACTAATAAGTTTAACTATTTTCGTCTCTGTAGTTGCTAGCTTTAGAATATTCATACGTTTTTACACGACTTTTTACTCTCACATAGTTTTTAGAGTTGAGAAATTTTAGAAGGTAATTAGTTTTATAAATAATTTATTTTTTTATAAGAAACTTTAAAAAAATTGAAAGATATCATTTATAAGAATAATTTGATTAATTGTAACATCCCGATTATATAATAACAAATATTACATAATAAAGATGTCATCATTACAATATAGAGAACAGTCAGAATATGACGTGTAATTTAATTGTTAAATTACAATCATCCAAATTAAATGAGTGAAAAATTAAACCTTGAACAGCTAACAAGGATTGATCACTACAAATGATCAATCAGGAAGCTTCTAAGAAGACTACTCTGCAACATCAGCAACCTCCAGCTCCTGCTCCAAGGGAAACTCTTCGACGCCATCTGCTCCCATCCAAGTGGATGATCATCGCCGAATAACATAATCCAAATTGGCACACAACACAAACAATGCAAGGGTGAGCTAGATGTAAAAAGCATGTTATACCAATATCACAGTTAACTTATGTTATCATACATGGAACAAATAAGACATACTCGTTAAACCACAAATCACACACTAACACGTCATGCAAAAATCCTCCAAACATGGTAAATTGACATCACAAGACCCATCTTTACACTCACATAGTCTGCTGGCACTCCCCAACACTATGCAAGGTAGATACACACGACTCATCTTTGCACTCGCATAGTCTGCTGGCACTCCCCAACACTATGCAAGATAAACACACACGATTCATCTTTACACTCGCATAGTCTGCTGGCACTCCCCAACACTAGCAAGGTAAATACCCATAATTCATCTTTACACTCACATAGTCTGCTGGCACTCCCCAACACTATGCAAGGTAAATACCCATAATTCATTTTTACACTCACATAGTCTGCTGGCACTCCCCAACACTATGCAAGGTAAATACACATGATACATCTTTACACTCGCATAGTCTGCTGGCACTCCCCAACACTATGCAAGGTAAACACACACGATTCAATTCTAGAGAAAATCAACTTTGAACCCAATACTATTTGTAGAACACTATTCATCCGAACACTCTTCATCCAAACACTATTCATCCGAACACTATTCATCCAAACACTATTCATCCAATCAGTTGTGGAACGAACGTTGCTGGACGAACGCCATTTCCAAATAACGGACCGAACACTATTTGAACGAATACTGTTCACTGAACTCGAACGAACGCCATCTGACGAACGTACTTTTCAAGCACCAGTCGAATTGGGACGAACGTCATTTAACAATTTGAACGAGCGTCTCTTCAAAATGAACGAATGCCATCTAACAATTTGGACGAGCGCCCTTTCCGGATGAACGAACGTCATTTTTACAAAAAGACCGAACGCTCAGAATCGAAAACAACACTCGTTTGGACGAGCGCTCAAAGGAAGGACGAACGCTAAGACGGGGAACTCTAAGCCGAACACTTGGACGAACGCTGGCCAAACACTTTGGACGAACGCTAAGCCGAACACGCTGAACGAACGCTATGCCGAACACTTTGGACGAACGCTAAGCCGAACACTTTGGACGAACACTAATCCGAACACTTTGGACGAACGCGCTGAGCCGAGGACGAACGTATAAATAATTCTAACGCACGAACACTACACTCTTATGCACGAACGCTCACTCAACAACGTGGACGAACGTCGCCGTTTCGGACGAACGCTCATCAAAATACATATAAAAATCGAACGTTCAGAAAATTTGGATACTTTGGGCGGACGTTCAGAAATTTTGCACGAACGTCCAGTTTGAAATTTCAAATTGGACGAACGCTCAAAATTTGGGACGAACGGAGTCAAAATTTGACGAACGCTCGGGCTGGTAATCGATTACAGGACCCGTGTAAACGATTACCCGAGAGAAATGGCCAATTTGTACAGAAAGTCCAACGCAGGTACTCAGTCAGGTGAACACAGGTCACCAACTGAACGTTTAGAAAAATTTTGGGACTAACGGTTCTGCAGAATTTCTGCAGAATTCCAGAAACGTAAAAAAACCATTTTCATCTCCAAAATTTCCCAGATTTGCACCAAACACAGTATAATTCAACAATCAAAACGCAAAATATCTAGCTCCCCTTACCTCTTGAAGACCTCCTTGAATTTATCTCAAAAGGGTTTGATCTCCTTCCAACTTCAAGAGTTCTCCACTTCTCCTCTCCCAGAACTTGCAGCGTCAATGCCTCTTAGCACTTCGGCAGCTCCTACTTCACCTTCTCTCAAATATGGCAGCAACTCCTTCAATTCGCAGAATTCCCCAAAACTCTTTGAATCCATGGTTTTTACGTTTAAGAAGGAAGAAATGGTGCTCTTGGACAGCTGGAAACGGGAGAAGGGTTCCCTCCCTCTGCTGCTCTCTCTCTCCTTCTCACATGCCAATAATGAGAGCCCCATTTCTGCCAAACCTCCCCCGTAAAATGCCCCCTCATAACCTCCCCTCTTCCCCTCCTCTTCTCTTTCCTTTTCTTGTTTTCTTTTCATTTTTGTTTTCAAAGGGAAGCAACGTTTGCTGTCCCTTGTGGCAGCGCTCGTTGCTTCCTCCCTTGTCTTTTTTTTTTTTTTTTTTTTTTTTTAAATACAATTCCTTACATTCTCCCCAACAACAAAAATTTTCGTCCTCGAAAATTAGAACGGAGTCTCGAACAGATGGGGATACAAATCCTTCATAGCATCTTCCACTTCCCAAGTAGAGTCTCCCGTTTTCTCGTACCAGATGACTTTCACAAATCTGATTGCTTTCCTCTTGTAGTACTTGGTGTTGCTATCTTCAGTTCTAACAGGTTGCATTCCAGCGTTATTCTCATCACATTATACAAGAGATTGTCGAAGTCTAAGCACATCCTGTCTAATGTGTAGAGTTGCCTCCCACTACTCACATAATAAACCCATCCTGGTAGTTCCCACCACTCAAAGAGCTTATCAGGGTAACTTCAACCGTTCATACGAGGCGACAATTCTGGATCATCATACACATCACATATCTCACACCAAAATCATGTCATATCTACACTTACTCACATAGTAAGAGATCCTCTCTAATTTGAATATTTCATATTTCCAAAATGTGACAAAAATCATATACTATATTTTATTTTATTTTTATTATTATTATTATTATTATTATTATTTTTTTTAACCGATACTATTGAAGATTCCGGTATGCATGACCGGAACTGTGAGCACAGTGAGGTTCCTTGGCTATAAAACGAGGTGCTAGCCGCATTGGGCGACACTTCGAAACGTTGAGATCTGAGAGCATCTGAGAGAGATCTGAGCACTGAGAGTTCTGAGTGTGAAAACTTTGCGAGATCTGAGCGACTGAGTGTGGTAGATCGGAGAGTCTTCCGGCAAGCTTCAAATCCGCAAGTTCTAAGGCTTTGCTCCGCCTCGAGTAAGCACTTCTCTTCTCTTATCTCTTCCCTTCCTTTACCTAGCTTCTTCTTCTCCTTTACTTCTTACTTCTTCTCTTTCCTTTCTCTTCCTTGCTTCCTTTCACATACTATTTCTTTTCTGAGCTTTTATTACTCGCACTTACATTCTGCTTTCTTCTTTACTTTCCGCTTGTTATTTTTTTTTTTTTTTTTTTTATTTTTTTTTTTACTTCTGCTTCTGCATTTACTTTCTTTTTCTTCCTCTTCTTCTATATTTTCCTTTTAAAAACTAAGAACCCACTGCATTAACTAAGATAAGGGGTATATCGGCTGGAAACCAGACGTTAATCTCCCTCCGTTTGGAGGTATGGCAGAGACAATCGGGTAGAACAACGCCACGTACCCCATAAAAACAGAAAACTTAAAAAAAAGAAATTTATTTGTATGAACCGGATATGGACAATATGGACAAAGACAGATGGACATAGATCCGTTTAAGAACCTTTGCGAGGACCGTGAAAAAGATCCGAGATTATACACTGAAACAACAAGGACCGATTTGGACAAAAAGAACCTAAAAGAAACAAAATAAATAAGGAGAACATTGAATATTTTCGTTTTGGTTTTGCTCTTTTTATTTCATTTTATTATTTCCTTATGCTTTAGAAATACTTTGAGAGGGAAAGATGAGTGATGTGGAGTCCGAGAGGTACACCAGTCAGCGGTGGCGACCAACCGATGATCAGATTAAAATGATGCTCAATATCTACAACTACGGGGTCACACATCCCAGCAGAGCCCAAGTCGTCGAGATTGCATCTCGACTCAGGGCTTTCGGAGAAGCAAGTGAATATAATGTACATTGCTGGTTCAACAATCATGGTAACCGGGTCAGGCGCTGGCAAGCGGAATTAGACCCTACTGGTACTATCTTTTCTCAGCTGCCGCTGTACATGTATGGTAAGAACCTTGATTACTTCTATCTTTGCTTTGAATTTTACTCTTCCTTCTCCATTATTGACACAATTTCTTTGTTGGAAGAATATGACTGGGTAATCATGAAGGCGCCGAGGTTGCTGAACTTATTCCCTGTTCCGATCATCATTGACGACGACAGAGACGAACGACAGATCCCTCCACCCATGCTTCTCACATTTCGAACCAGAGCGCCCTCGACGGAGCTCTCCCTTAGACCACCACAACCAGCTCGGGAATTTTTCCATTAAAATTATTATTTAATGGTCTGTAATATTAACGATCAGCATTGATCGAACCCCGAACATCTTTTATTTGTTTTTGTTTATTTGCCCTATTTGCGTATTTTATGGACTGTAATATTTATCTGCTCTACTTTTTATGTTTGTTCGTTTAACGTGTGTGGTACCATTCGCACACGAATATTATGGTATCCGGTTATAAATTATGAAGTTTGAAAAAAATGTGTAGTCTCCATGGCCTTAAAGACCTAAATTAATGAAATATATGGTATTTGTCTTATTTCCGAAAATAAGATTTACTTTCTTGGAATATAACTCTCATCTTTATTTTCTTAAGCTAACACATCCTTATAATGTTCCAAATACGAAACAAGAGTACGTAAAATTATATCCTTCAAGTATCTCCACACATTATACCACTAACCGCGTCAGAGAATATAACCAATAAGACAGCATAATTGAATCTGAGATACCCGAACTCGTATATCCCAATTTCTGTTGAATTAATACTTACAAAACACACGGCTCCAAACTAAGTGGGTCGGAAATCACCTACTACTTTCGACCACAGTCAAGAAGAATACGGTTGATAGTCAACCAATCCATTCCCGGCACGACATCCATGCCTACATGCTTTCGAGTTGTTCTATCTGTCTGGCCATTCATCCTTCCATATTACACTTTACGTTTTAGGTGTCCGTTGTTGTTGTCCCTTGTGATATTCCAATTCCGTCACACTCTTCTCTAATACTCGAGTCCTTTTCCACCTCATCAGGGAGACACTTCTCAGTGAACTTAGCTGGATGATGTTGGCGGAAATACTCCAAACTCAACTTGATCCAGTGATCCCCAGAGGAAATGGGCGATCCGATAATGTCCCTAGTGATTCCTATGATCTCCATCAGCTGTCTTTGGGTAGCTTCAAAGTTTGCCTGAGCGACCTCCAACTTTTCAATGTGACCGTGTTCTGATGTGCCAAAACAGCGTTCTGTTGTTGAAGCGTCTCTATTGCGGATTCTAATAGTCTGGTGCAGTCCGTCACATTACGATCGATAGGTTGAGGAAATGGCCTTGGTACCATTTGTTCTCTCGGGTAGGCAGAGAAAACGATCGTTAGTTAAGTTCAAAGAGTTTATAATACTCAATAAACGAACGTTGAGCACACAGCAAAACAAGAATGGTGTAGTCACAACCTACAATGTCCTTGAATATGCAGTTCTCTACTACTCTAGGGCACAACACACCATCACAAAACAAAAATCAGACAGGAATTACTACAGGAAACAACACTGAAACTCTAACTCTTTCTTACCTCAAACCTTCAGAATTAAGAAAGGAAAATCATCTACGATGAAAGTCATGAGTGTGCACCCTCATTACTCTTATCCAGACATTTTCTGTTCTTAAAACTTCTAGTCAGATACACCTTACTATATAGACTTAAAAGAAATGGTAAATCATACCATCTACCCTCCAATCCTCACAGAGAAGACACGGCAAACCCACAACACAAAGGTCATCCTAAGGACGAACTGCTCTGATACCATTAATGTAACATCCCGATTATATAATAACAAATATTACATAATAAAGATGTCATCATTACAATATAGAGAACAGTCAGAATATGACGTGTAATTTAATTGTTAAATTACAATCATCCAAATTAAATGAGTGAAAAATTAAACCTTGAACAGCTAACAAGGATTGATCACTACAAATGATCAATCAGGAAGCTTCTAAGAAGACTACTCTGCAACATCAGCAACCTCCAGCTCCTGCTCCAAGGGAAACTCTTCGACGCCATCTGCTCCCATCCAAGTGGATGATCATCGCCGAATAACATAATCCAAATTGGCACACAACACAAACAATGCAAGGGTGAGCTAGATGTAAAAAGCATGTTATACCAATATCACAGTTAACTTATGTTATCATACATGGAACAAATAAGACATACTCGTTAAACCACAAATCACACACTAACACGTCATGCAAAAATCCTCCAAACATGGTAAATTGACATCACAAGACCCATCTTTACACTCACATAGTCTGCTGGCACTCCCCAACACTATGCAAGGTAGATACACACGACTCATCTTTGCACTCGCATAGTCTGCTGGCACTCCCCAACACTATGCAAGATAAACACACACGATTCATCTTTACACTCGCATAGTCTGCTGGCACTCCCCAACACTAGCAAGGTAAATACCCATAATTCATCTTTACACTCACATAGTCTGCTGGCACTCCCCAACACTATGCAAGGTAAATACCCATAATTCATTTTTACACTCACATAGTCTGCTGGCACTCCCCAACACTATGCAAGGTAAATACACATGATACATCTTTACACTCGCATAGTCTGCTGGCACTCCCCAACACTATGCAAGGTAAACACACACGATTCAATTCTAGAGAAAATCAACTTTGAACCCAATACTATTTGTAGAACACTATTCATCCGAACACTCTTCATCCAAACACTATTCATCCGAACACTATTCATCCAAACACTATTCATCCAATCAGTTGTGGAACGAACGTTGCTGGACGAACGCCATTTCCAAATAACGGACCGAACACTATTTGAACGAATACTGTTCACTGAACTCGAACGAACGCCATCTGACGAACGTACTTTTCAAGCACCAGTCGAATTGGGACGAACGTCATTTAACAATTTGAACGAGCGTCTCTTCAAAATGAACGAATGCCATCTAACAATTTGGACGAGCGCCCTTTCCGGATGAACGAACGTCATTTTTACAAAAAGACCGAACGCTCAGAATCGAAAACAACACTCGTTTGGACGAGCGCTCAAAGGAAGGACGAACGCTAAGACGGGGAACTCTAAGCCGAACACTTGGACGAACGCTGGCCAAACACTTTGGACGAACGCTAAGCCGAACACGCTGAACGAACGCTATGCCGAACACTTTGGACGAACGCTAAGCCGAACACTTTGGACGAACACTAATCCGAACACTTTGGACGAACGCGCTGAGCCGAGGACGAACGTATAAATAATTCTAACGCACGAACACTACACTCTTATGCACGAACGCTCACTCAACAACGTGGACGAACGTCGCCGTTTCGGACGAACGCTCATCAAAATACATATAAAAATCGAACGTTCAGAAAATTTGGATACTTTGGGCGGACGTTCAGAAATTTTGCACGAACGTCCAATTTGAAATTTCAAATTGGACGAACGCTCAAAATTTGGGACGAACGGAGTCAAAATTTGACGAACGCTCGGGCTGGTAATCGATTACAGGACCCCTGTAAACGATTACCCGAGAGAAATGGCCAATTTGTACAGAAAGTCCAACGCAGGTACTCAGTCAGGTGAACACAGGTCACCAACTGAACGTTTAGAAAAATTTTGGGACTAACGGTTCTGCAGAATTTCTGCAGAATTCCAGAAACGTAAAAAAACCATTTTCATCTCCAAAATTTCCCAGATTTGCACCAAACACAGTATAATTCAACAATCAAAACGCAAAATATCTAGCTCCCCTTACCTCTTGAAGACCTCCTTGAATTTATCTCAAAAGGGTTTGATCTCCTTCCAACTTCAAGAGTTCTCCACTTCTCCTCTCCCAGAACTTGCAGCGTCAATGCCTCTTAGCACTTCGGCAGCTCCTACTTCACCTTCTCTCAAATATGGCAGCAACTCCTTCAATTCGCAGAATTCCCCAAAACTCTTTGAATCCATGGTTTTTACGTTTAAGAAGGAAGAAATGGTGCTCTTGGACAGCTGGAAACGGGAGAAGGGTTCCCTCCCTCTGCTGCTCTCTCTCTCCTTCTCACATGCCAATAATGAGAGCCCCATTTCTGCCAAACCTCCCCCGTAAAATGCCCCCTCATAACCTCCCCTCTTCCCCTCCTCTTCTCTTTCCTTTTCTTGTTTTCTTTTCATTTTTGTTTTCAAAGGGAAGCAACGTTTGCTGTCCCTTGTGGCAGCGCTCGTTGCTTCCTCCCTTGTCTTTTTTTTTTTTTTTTTTTTTTTTTTTTAAAAAATACAATTCCTTACATTAATCAAATTAATAAATTCAAATTGTTCTTAAAAAAATAAAAATTTAAAAATCTTGATTAATGTGTTTCTTTCTTTCCAAACTTATGTGTTCTTTCTTTTTATTGTCCTTGAGATACCTTTAACTCAATATCGTTTTCGCAACTAATGGATAAAGTCTATTGTAACTATTTTAAAATCATCATCAACAGATTATTTTTTTAGGAGATGTAAAAAAAATAACAAATTTATTAAGGGTGAATTATATATATAGGATAGTGTTGTTTTTTAGTATATGTTAAACATGATTTTTTTTAATGTTAACTGTGATTATTTTTAATTAATGTTAGTGGAGAGTTGTCTTTTTCAATCAATGTTGATTAAAATGTAAGTTATGGTTAATTCTTTGCTAATATTGATTAGGATTTTTTTATAAATATTAATAAAACTATTTTTCTATCTATTTTGTATTAATATGTAAAGTCAATTTTTTTTTCAATCAACATTGGTATGAATTATTTTTCAATCAGCATTAGTTATCCAAATACAAAATTACACTTAAATGAGTTCACCATTTTAGAACCTATTCCTTTTCTTTATAATAAAATAAAAACTCTTGTTACTTTAAGACAAAGGTGTGCTAACATAGTGTTTAGTCTCGTACATTAGGTAATTTTGTTTTTTGATATTTAAGAGTCTTACAAGTTTTTTAAAGTTATTTAGATTTTATTATTATTATTATTATTATTATTATTATTATTATTATTTATATTTGTTTTTATTGTTAATTGGACTAGTTTTCACATTGGTTCTTTCCTTTGAAAAACAAAATATACACGTAACCAGAATCTATAGGTTACAAAGTAATGGATCAATATCTTAATTTTTGTTGAGTTCTTTTTCTTACTCTAAACTAATTAGAATATATTATGGACGTATCTTTAAAACAATTTATTATAAAAAGTTAACAATTCCACTATTATTTATTTAGATAGTTCAAATTAAAAAAATAAAAACACATGTCAACTACAACTTGTCAGTTGATCACAACCTAAGAGGAGATTCTATTATCTGTATACATATGCTATTTTCTAAAAATTTTACTGTTTCGGTTGGGTACGTGAGACTGAGACACTAACCTTTAACTTGTGTGTTCTGTTTATATACTCTCAGTCTATTGTTCGATTGTCACTTAGTTTCAAGTAAGGTGTAGTGGAGTATGAGTTCATCGTCCTTTTACCTCAAGCCTAAACCCTTATTTATAGAGTTTAAAGGAATCTGACTAATTAATTTACCTCTTAATGGTCATTAATGCAAACCTTAATTGTCTAACGGTAACCGTTGTCACATTTATTGTGTCTTAACTCTGCTCAATGGTTGTCGGGACTGAAGCACTAAAAAGCTTGTCGAGACTGATCGGTAACCTAAGACTGATCGGTAGCCTGTGAGCCCTAAGACCGATCAGTAGTCTGTGAGCCCATAGTAACACTTACCATATATATTATTATAAAATACAATTCAAATAAATAAAAAGGCAAAAAAATATAACAATTCAAATGAAAAATTGAGAGTGTAATTGAGTTAATCAATATTTGTAAATTGTTTCAAATAAGATCATATTAGACATAATTATCAGCTTTGATATCATTATATTGATACTGAAAGTCTATTAATAATGAAAATATCACACTTAATCTATGATAAAAAATTATATTTTCGTGAAATATAGACAAACTATGAAAGAAAAAAAAAATCTAAACAAATACGCGGAGGTATAACATTAAACCTTACATTGTTCTCTATGAATCAAACTAATTTTTTTCTTGAAAATTATGAAAAACTTTAAACTACATATAATAACAAAAACGCAAATATCGACGTAATCTTTTTCTAAAACTTTCCAAAAACACTTCTTGATCCAAAAAAATCATAACAAACTAAAAGAATTACTTTCTAATCAAAACATATGAAAGTCCTCTTCCAACCATGCTTCGAAACATAAATTTACTTAAAAACACAACATAAATAAAAATCTACCTACATATTTATCTTCACTTTCTCAGAAAATATCAAGCACGTCAAATCAAACCAGTCATAACCTTAACCTTAGTATTAACATTAAATCAATTAGGAATGAAACTTCTCTTATTATAAAATAAAAAGCTTAATATTTCTGCATTGTGGTAATTCCTAGCAATTATATTATTGTCATAAGAAGTCTGACTCACAAATAAGAAACCTAGTGGGGAATAAATTATACTCATCTATAACACATTACATTTTTCCTATAAATTATTATAATATTTAAATTATTATCAAAATTATCATTTCTTCTAATTAGAAAATAATCTACACGTATGTTATCTAATTCATAAATATATCAAATATTTTTGCATTTTTTAGTTTCTGTAATTATGTAAAAGCATATACACACATTACAAACACAGTTCGTTAATATTATTGTTGGCAACTTCACCACAAAATCAAGAACATGCATTATATTTATTCAAAAGTAACTATATAATTTTTTAATTCTCAAGAACACAATGTTAGTTATTAATTATAACAATTTCTTCATATAAATAAGTTTTATATTTATTGCAACGCAATAAACGACATAAAGACTAAAGAAGGATAAGTATTGAGTGATGCATTGCATTGTATATTTATTTAATGATTGAAAATTGGGGATTTTTGAAAAAAAGAGTATTATAACTTTTTAATGCAGCATTTAAAATCAATTATAGTTTTTCCTTATCCAATGTTACATAAATATTATATTACAACTATTATGGGACGAGGAAGCATTGATCAAGTGGACAATAGCACAAATAAGGAACATTCGACAATGGATTCTTTGTTGAGATTTTAGTATTTTAGTTTTCAAAGTATATCGATTATCATTGATTTTAATATTTTAAAATATATTAATTTTTTTAATATATTCACATAAAGAAAGTACCAAAAATTCATCAAAGAATCTTAACTTATGTGATTTAGAATTGTGGTTTTCATAGATTGGTTTTAGGTATTATTTATATATTAAATTTACATTTGTTTACAATGACATGATCTTTCTAGAGTTTTTATTGTTATTATTAAAATATATTAACATTTTATAAAGTTATTCCACCTATTAAACTTTTCTTGTATGAATAAGCAAAATATGGGTGAAAGTGGAAGGAAATTGAAACAATGACCATGTTTTGTCTCCTCAAGATAATGATGGATTGACTTCTTTTGGTCGAACAATGTTAGTATTAATATCATGTTAAATTTATGAATAATGTATTTTGACACCATAATTTTTTTTACATTCATTTAATATAATTTTTCATTATTTTTCATTTTTTTAAATATAAAATTAACTTATGTTAAGATTATTTTGTTTTTATAAAAAAAATGGTAGAATAGTGTAAAATATTTTTTTTTTCTTCAGTATCTTTCCCTTTTATTTTAAAAATATAAAATTATTTTTTTTAAAAAATATTTTACTTTTATAAAGATTGTCAAATGGGATAATTTTTTTTTTCTAAATTTCTCCAGTTAATTATGATAAAATTAGGCACATCCATTGGTAATAACCAGTACTTTTCGTCTTCAAACTGCAGTACACGCAAAGTGGTAGTAGACAAAATAGTACAGTGAAGCAGCAGCCAGTTTTGAAAACTAAGTGAAAAAGAAAAAACAATCAGTCTCATCAAAGCTTCGTTTATAAATATCTTCATCATTCCAGTTCAACAGATCATATGAACCTTTTCTCTAACAAAAATGGGTACCATGAAACTCTGTTCTTTGATGCTATGCTTGTTGCTAGCATTCGTGTTTGGTGCCACAGGAGAACAGTGTGGTAAACAAGCTGGTGGAGCAGTGTGCCCAAATGGGTTATGTTGCAGCAAATTTGGATGGTGTGGTGACACAGATTCCTATTGTGGAGAAGGTTGCCAGAGTCAGTGTAAATCTGGCCCCAAACCTACACCTACACCTTCAACCCCAACTCCAACACCTAGCACCGGTGGTGATATCACCAGACTCATCACCTCTTCTCTCTTCGATCAAATGCTTAAATACAGAAACGACGGACGCTGCGCTGGGCGCGGCTTCTACACTTATAACGCTTTCATTTCTGCTGCTCGCTCTTTCAGTGGCTTTGGCACAACCGGTGATGACAACACTCGGAAGAAGGAGATTGCTGCTTTCTTGGCCCAAACTTCTCACGAAACCACAGGTTCTTCCAACATTTCATTAGATCACCATCATTACACGCTTTAAATTTCTTACTGTGAATTTATTGAGCACATTAATTGAATGTTTTGATTTGTGTAGGAGGGTGGGGGAGTGCACCAGATGGTCCATACGCGTGGGGGTACTGTTTTATCAATGAACAAAACCAGGCAGTTTATTGTGACGGTGGAGGATGGCCATGTGCTGGTGGTAAAAAATATTATGGACGAGGACCAATCCAACTCACACAGTAAGTTGTCAACTTCAATATCATTTCAATACCTTCAACAACATTTCTGCATAATCTCTGTATAGCATTATGACTGGTTAATGCGGTTCGTGTTGACCCTTTTTAAGCAACTACAACTATGGACGAGCGGGTAAAGCACTAAATCTAGATTTGACAAACAATCCGGATCTAGTGGCCACAGATGCAACTGTGTCTTTCAAAACAGCCCTCTGGTTTTGGATGACTGCACAAGATAACAAGCCATCAAGCCACGATGTGATCACTGGAAGATGGACACCATCTAGTGCAGACACTTCAGCAGGTCGGGTTCCCGGGTTCGGTGTGATCACGAATATAATCAATGGTGGGATTGAATGCGGGCACGGGCAGGATGACCGGGTCCAAGATCGGATCGGGTTCTACCAAAGGTACTGTCAACTGATGGGAATAAACCCCGGTGGAAACTTAGATTGTAACAGTCAAAGGCCATTTGCTTAAGCAAATTATTTATATGGAGAGTATGGAATGGAATGGGAAGCTTATTGTTAAATAAGTTCCCATTATCTTATCTTGATTAAATAAAAATGTTTAACTCTCACAGAATCCCTTATATTATAAGAGAATTTGAGAGTATGAAAGAACATTTGTCGTCCTTCTCCATCTTCTCACACAAGTCACTGTACATTTTTCATATCAATTGTTTACAAACGTAATTTATGTCAAACATATTTTTCTGTTAATTGTAAGGATTTGTAAAAAAAAAAAAAAAAAAAAAAAAAAAAAAAAAAAAAAAGAAGAAGAAAGACAAGGGAGGAAGCAACGAGCGCTGCCACAAGGGACAGCAAACGTTGCTTCCCTTTGAAAACAAAAATAAAAAGAAAACAAGAAAAGGAAAGAGAAGAGGAGGGGAAGAGGGGAGGTTATGAGGGGGGCATTTTACGGGGGAGGTTTGGCAGAAATGGGGCTCTCATTATTGGCATGTGAGAAGGAGAGAGAGAGCAGCAGAGGGAGGGAACCCTTCTCCCGTTTCCAGCCGTCCAAGAGCACCATTTCTTCCTTCTTTTGCTGAAAACGTGAAGCTCCTAGAAGCATGAATGACTGGGCTGTTGAAGCAGGAGCTGCTGCTACCAAAACTGGAACGCCACTTCTTCTTCTTGTTGGAACGTAACTGCTAATGGAAGTGAAGGGTTATTGGTTGTTTCCACCATTTTGAGCTGCTGGAGTTGAGAAATGCTGCTCCGTGAACTTTGTCGAGGTCGAGCGTGAACTTTGTCGAGGTCGACCGCGTGAACTTTGTCGAGGTCGAGCGGGAGCTTTGTCGAGGTCGACCGCGTGGACTTTGTCGAGGCCGAGTAGGAACTTTGTCGAGACCCAAGCTTTGTCGAGACCCATAGTAACAGAAACCATTCTTTTAGCTTCTTAAAACCGTGTATCTACTCCAATTGAGTGCGTGTGGGAGCTGCTGTTGGAGCTGCAAGGAGGCTTTGGTGGTGCATTTGGAAGGACATCAAATTCTCTGGAAGTGATTCAAGGAAGTCTTCAAGAGGTAAGGGGAGTTAGATTTTATTCGTTTGATTGTTGAATGATGTTGTGTTTGATGCAAATCTGGATATTTTTGGGTTGAAAAATGAAGTTTCTGAAGTTTTTGGCCAATGGTGACCTGTGTTCACCTGACTGAGTACCTACGTTAGACTTTTTGTACAAATTGGCCATTTCTCTCGGGTAATCGTTTACAGGGGTCCTGTAAACGATTACCAGCCCGAACGTTCGTCCCAAATTTCGAGCGATCGTCCAATTTGAAATTTCAAATTGGACGTTCGTCCAAAACTAGACGAATTGAACGTTCGTCCACGTTGATTTGAGTACTCGTTTTCTTTTGCTGACGAGCGCTCGCTCATGCGTTTGTTTAAATTGTTAGATGACGTTCGTCCAAATCTGGCTGGTGTTTGAATATGACGTTCGTTCATTTTCCGGGTAAGGGAAGCTTATTTAATTTAACTGGTTTGTTGTATGTGTATGAACGTTCGCATGAATATATTGTATGAAGTTTGATGAAATTAAATGATATGTACGTTCGTTATTTAAATGCATGATGGATGATATGAATGAATGGTATGAACGTTCGTTAATTGATTGTATGAATATAATGCATGATATTGGATTTACTGAATGTATGAACGTTCGTTATTTTTGGTAAAAAGAGATATATGAATTTACATGATACGGATTGAATAAAATGTGGAATTTGATGCTGATATGAACGTATGAAATTATGAGAATTACATGTTGAGGTTAACTGGAATATAAATGAATTGAAAAGAGTCTTCCATGATAATGAATGTTGGTGCCGAACGGTCTTTAACCGTTCGGTTTTTCCTTATCTAAAATGGTCACAGTTTGATTCGTTCATTTGGAATGATTCCTGGTCGAGGACGAGCGTCCTCATGTTACACTGCCTTGTTGAGCGTTCTTACTTTTGTTTGCTCGGTTTTAATGTGAGCGTTCGTCCGAGTACGGTTCGGTCTCATACCGAACGTCCGTCCTAATTGGTATTTAATCTTATACTGAACGTTCGTTCTGTTTAGTGTTCGTTCATAATGAATGCTCGCTCAAAATGGTGTTCGGTCTTATACCGAACGCTCGCTCAAATTGGGGCTCGGTCTCACACTGAGCATTCGTCCTAATGGTGCTCGTCCTGAACTGAACGTTCGTCCTTTAGGGTGTTCGGTTTTAGACTGAACGCTCGTTCTAAAACAGGGGCTCGGTCTTAGATTGAGCGCCCGCTCAAAATGATGCTCGACATATACTGAGCGTTCGTTCTCTGATTCGAACGAGCGTCCTTTGGTCCCGTTTCCAGCGTTCGTCCTCGGCCTTATTGGGGACAGAACGTTCGTTTTTTTTTAGTCTACAAAGAAATGATGAAAATAAATATGAAATTATAAAGGTTGAGAATATATGAGATGAAAGCAAATTGTGACTTTTGAACGAGCGTTCCAGTTAGGGACAACTCATTGATGAATAGTAAATTTTGGAAAGTATATGAGATGAAAATGAAACTATGATTGCTGAACGAGCGTTCCAAGGAGGAACGACTCAGATGATTGTTGAAATTCGTAAAGTATGACTGTGGGAAGTTAATGCTGGCTGTTCAATCCTGATATTCCGTGAGTGATCGTCCTCAAGTAGAGGCGCACGTCATGCGTGGGAATGGCAGGAGGTCGTCGTCCTTAGAGGTACTTTGGACGGTCGTACTAACCTCGGGTGGCAGCTGATGAGAATGCCAGTTACCACACCACCCGGGTGCGTGAACGCCTGTAACTACGCAGATTTCATACAGTCCGGACAGTCAGTCGTGTCTAGTTTTATTTTGTGCATGTGTTATAATGCCTTGATATGTGATGAATTATGTAATGAATTGTATGACTGATGCATGAGTTAAATTAAGTAAGCTTACCCTTGCGTTTTCCTTGTGTTGTCTCGTTTTGTACGTCCGTCCTGTCGTTGCAATGATCATCCGTGTGGATGTGAGCAGAGGGAGATGAGCATTTGGAGGAGGCATTGAACGAAGAGAATCTGGTTGAAGTTGAAGTGAAGACCGAGCAGTGAGACGCTCGACCGATCCTTTAGCACTATTATGTATGACCGTTCGGTCAAGTTTTAAATTTTTACGTTCGGTTGTAATTCGTGATTATTGTATGGGCATGCGACTTTGCGCATTCGTTCCTTATTGTTATAAGACCGTATTCAAGGACGTTCGTCCTTGAGCGTTCGTTTGGTTTTAACTTTTAAGTTGGAAAACTGTACTGTTTTATTATTAACTGTGATTTTCTAATTATATGGTTTTTACTGTATTTTTGGGATGTCACATTAATGAATATAAAATCAAATATATTTACTTTTTCCATTGGATTTTGTAATAAGCTGAAAATAACTTAGATGTATTAATATAATTTATTTAATGAAATCCTATTTTTATTATTTTTATAATCAGTGCTATGATGATTAGTATTTCAACGTCAATTCTCTAAGCTTCTGTTAATTTCTACATGCGAAAATAAATAAAAAACGCTAATATCGAAAAAATATGCATTTTCACTTTTTTTCATTCAAAAACACGAAAATGGGGGAATTTTTTTAATTTATACATAAATATAAAAAAATATTGATGTATTTAATAAATAAAAATAAAAATATAATCAGTTACTTTTAATATAAACAATTCTTTTTGTGATATAATTATAATTGTATTTTTTTATTATAATAAAATAAATAATTAAAAGAAACTCCCACAATCATATACATTAATCAAATAATTTATAAATTTTCGTCTCGTTTCAGTGCCTTTCTCATTATCTTTCCCTCTGTTAGAACTAGTCAACAAAACATTTTGGTGGAGAAGGGTATTGTTTTTAGAGAAAAAAATTTAAACACCATTGCATGAATATAGAAAACAAGATGTAAGGGTTATATTCTTTGCATTGTGTTAGCTGTGTACAAAGTTATTACTCATTGCAATATAAAATGAGAGAGGGAGAAAGAAAATAGTATTACATTTTTCTGGGTTTATTTGGGTTTTGAATTGAGTGTTTTTGTAAATTTTTACTTTATAATTTTCTATTTCAATATAAGATTTGTAGCAATTGGGAGATATAAGAATAATAAATTTTGTTATTTCCTAACATCCTTAATCTAAAAAATTTCACTCTCATCCTTTTTTTTTTCTCAAATTTACTAATTTTCACTTTTTTCAAATCTATCCTTTTATCCAAACAAAAATTAAGTCTGGAAGGAGATATAGATACATTTAAATTGTCAACTTTGAGTATATTTTGTCACAACGTTGACTGTTGACCTTAAAAGAATTGAAAATAATTATATGAAAAATATGTATTTAAATTGTTGTTGATGTTAATCCTTAAATAATTATGAAATATACCAAAATTATTAACATTTATTTAAATTATTGTAACTAAGATTTTGACAAATATTTTCACACACTAGTAAAGAATAAAAAACAGAATAATTTTATCGAGACCAATATAATTACATTTTTTTATAATTTTTAATGTTAGAATTTTAGATAACAAATTCTCTTTTTAATTTCCTTACTAGTGTCTTCAAGACACTATCCTAATCAATTTTAAATATTATAATCTTTTATATAAATTATAGATGTAGCAATAACATTTCTTCATGTAATAATTTTATATCTGGTGCGTGAATTATTATCCCACAATGAGTAATGTTCATCATAGCTGTAAGGATCTTGATTTTAAGAGTAGTGGGGACACGGTGGTCACCCACCCTTTTTCATTTCAGGGGAACAACATGCCACACACACAGAGCTCACGTTCAGCATAGGAGAGCAGCCGTATTCTACTTGAAAGTTTTGTCCCACGTTCATGCAAGATATGCCACACCCGTGAACATTATTATAGTTCACATGCAAACAGTATATTTTACTATTATCTTCACGGGTGAACGATCAAATTTGGAGAGCTGCACACATGAAAAAGCATCACGTAAAGGATAGCTCCTTGGGAACAACTCATTCCTTTCATCTCTTCATTTCAAAGTTTCTTCTCTTTGGCTAACGGAACCAGCAGATGCCCACGGTCCAGCTGGGAGGCGTCACCACCATGGCCTCCATACAACGTCCAAGCATCACCATCCTCACACCGTTCAGCACTTAGCATTTCTCGGCAATTCCAGCAGCTGTGAACCTTCACGGTCTGCACCAGGAGAAGAGCTACATGTAATCCGGCAAAGAGAAGATGCGTTCCAGCAGTAGCAACTCCAGCAACTGCCGCGGTTCATCATCCAACACTTCATTCACAGTCCAGCAGCTCCATGCATGCAGACAACCATCAAGCACTCCACCACCCCAACAACAAAACGGTGGCAGCTCCAGCAAGTCAGCAGAGAACTTCCAGCTGCAACCATTTTCTCGGCCTAGCATTAGAGCATCCAACCAAAGAGCTGCAGACGTCCGAGCACATCCTGCCGTCCTCCATCAGCAGCAGCTGTTGAAGAGGTGGGGAAGAAGCTTTAAGTGGGCAGCAGGCTTAAGAGTCTCACCACTTGGGAACGATCCAGCTGCCACGTCCAACAACCTTAGTCCAAGAGCTTGGATGAAAGCATGTCACGGCCTAGATCAAACTGGGAGCAGCGGCAACACGCACGACCTTCATTACAGCATGTACGGAAGAGAGCTGGGATGTGTGTGGATATGCCACCGTAAAGAAGTGAGGAGCACATCAGCGTCCTCCTCCAGCAGCTAGCAGCAGAGTGATGTCCGGCAAGAACAGCAACAAGCTTGGAAGATAAAAGGGGTTGAGGGGTTCTGCACTGAGAGAGTTTTGCTGCTGCATTTTGGTGAAGAACGTGAAGTCCAAAGTTGGTGGGAGAGAAGAAGTGAAGAACTTTGGAGTTGGGAGGAGATCCAGACACTTGTATTTCTAGGTTCAAGATTCACAAAGGAAGTCTTCAAGAGGTAAGGGGAGCTAGATTTTTCGTTTTGATTAGTTAATTTTACTGTTTTTGTAGAAATTTAAAAGCTTTAGAGATTGAAAATGAAGTTTCTGAAGTTTTTGGCCAATGGTGACCTGTGTTCACCTGACTGAGTACCTACGTTAGACTTTTTGTACAAATTGGCCATTTCTCTCGGGTAATCGTTTACAGGGGTCCTGTAAACGATTACCAGCCCGAACGTTCGTCCCAAATTTCGAGCGTTCGTCCAATTTGAAATTTCAAATTGGACGTTCGTCCAAAACTAGACGAATTGAACGTTCGTCCACGTTGATTTGAGTACTCGTTTTCTTTTGCTGACGAGCGTTCGCTCATGCGTTTGTTCAAATTGTTAGATGACGTTCGTCCAAATCTGGCTGGTGTTTGAATATGACGTTCGTTCATTTTCCGGGTAAGGGAGGCTTACTTAATTTAACTGTTTTGATGTATGTATGTGTGTGAACGTTCGTTATTTTATAAGAAATGCATGATGGAGGATATGAATGATGATATTAACGTTCGTTATTTCACTGTATGATGTTGATGTGGTTGATAGTATGAACGTTCGTTATTTATGGGATGAAAATGATATATGACTAAGTTACGTATGATGCATGAGATGTTGGATAAAATGAGATATATGAAATCTGAGATTTTGAGTTGATATGAACGAATGCAATTATGTGATTTTGATGAGAAATGAACTTCCCATGAAATACTGTACGTTCGTCCTGAACGGTCCTTGACCGTTCGGTTTTTCCTTGTTGAGGACGAGCGTCCTCGCGTCTAAAAACTATGCTTGAGCGTTCGGCCAAGCACTGTTTGTGTCTTAGTATTCCTTGGCAAATTTCATGTTTTTATTCCCATTGATAATATGCGTTCGGTTTTTCCCTTAGTAATATGGTTGAGATGTTGATTCTGCTATTTGGCTAAATCCTTGGTTGAGGACGAGCGTCCTCACCTTAGAATACTCTGTTTGAACGTTCGGTTTGGCACTGTAGAAATCTTGTACGTTTGATAAACCTCTCTCTTTTTGTACTTACATATATATATAACCATGCATATTTCCGTTCGTATTATTTCTCCAAAATTCTCTAAGTTTATTTTCAAAGACTTATCAATCTGAGTCACTGAACGTGTGGTCATACACCTGACGTTCGCCCAGAATAGCGTTCGGTCTTACACCGGACGATCGTACTGGAAGGCGTTCGGTCTTACACTGAACGTGCGTCCTAAATTAGGCACGTTCTTATAACGAGCGCTCGCTCAAGTGAGGCTCGACCTTATGTTGAGCGTTCGTCCAGAATGACGCTCGGTATTATTTTGAACAGTACCAGATTTAGAAATTTTTGAACTTAAGCCGTTCGTTCTTTGATTCGAACGAGCGTCCTTTTGGGTCTCATTTACAGCGTTCGTCTTCGGTCTTTGGGGACAGAACGTCCGGTCTTGGTGATCTTCTTATGAATGGTGGAAATGATTATGTATTAATAAATAGTACCTGATGAACAGTTTATGAGATGAAATGAAAATACGAATTCTTGATGAAAAATGAATGATGAACAATATATGAGATGAAATGAATGTTGATTTATGAAAGAGTGTTCCAAGGAGGAACGACTCAAGAATTGATTATTGAGATTTGTAAAGTATGAATGTGGGAAGCTTAGCCGGTTGTTCATCCTGATATTCCGTGAGTACTCGTCCTCACGTAGAGGCAGTACGTCATGTGTGGGAATGGCAGGAGGTCCTAGTCCTGATGATTATTTGGACAAATAGGATTAACCTCGGGTGGCAGCTGATGAGAGTTCCAGTTACTACATCACCCGGGTGCACGAACACCGAAGCTACACAGATTTCATACAGTCCGGACAGTCAGTCGTGTTGAGTTTTAATTTGTGAATACGTTAAAGTGGGTTGTTATGTAATGAATGTGTATGTTGAGATATGCATGTATGTTGAATTGTTTACCTGAAATTGTATGTTGATGCATGAGTTAAATTACGTAAGCTTACCCTTTCGTTTCCTTGTGTTGTCTATTGTCCTTGTACGTCCGTCTTGTCATTGCAATGATCATCCGTGTGGATGTGAGCAGATGAAGACGAGCGTTTGGAAGAGATGCTGAACGAAGTGATCTTGGTTGAAGTCGAAGTGAAGATTTAGCAATGAGACGCTCGGCTATTTCGGTTGTTGGCGTGAGTGGTCGTTCGACCTACCCACTCGTTTTCTTTTAAGTTCGACCGTTCGGTAATTATACTGTGTAAACCGTTCAGTCAGGTTTTTATTTTTACGTTCGACTTCTGATTGTGTTTCGTGGCATACGGCTTGGCTTTTGTTTTTAGTGAAAAACTGTTTGAGATTATTATTAAATGTGATTTTTCTAAATTTATAGTCATGACTGTATTTTTGGGATGTCACATTAGTGGTATCAGAGCAGTTTTGTTCTTTTAAGGACATTGTAGGTTGTGAGTACACCATGCTTGTTTTGCTGTGTGCTCAACGTTCGTTTATTGAGTATTATAAACTCTTTGAACTTAACTAACGATCGTTTTCTCTGCCTACCCGAGAGAACAAATGGTACCAAGACCATTTCCTCATCCTATCGATCGTAATGCGACGGACTGCACCAGACCACTAGAATCCGTAATAGAGACGCTTCAACAGCAGAACGCTGTTTTGGCACATCAGAACACGGTCACATTGCAAAGTTGGAGGTCGCTCGGGCAAACTTTGAAGCTACCCAAAGACAGCTGATGGAGATCATAGGAACCACTAGGGACATTATCAGAACATCCACTACCTCTGGGGATCACAGGACCGAGTTGAGTTTAGAGTGTTCCGCCAACATCATCCAGCTAAGTTCACTAAGAAGTGTCTCCCTGATAAGGTGAAAAGGACTCGAGTATTAGAGAAGAGTGTGACGGAATTGGAATATCACAAGGGACAACGGACACCTAAAACGTAAAGTGTAATATGGGAGGATGAACGGCCAGACAGATAGAACAACTCGAAAGCATGAAGGCATGGATGTCATGCTGGGAATGGATTGGTTGACTATCAACCGTATTCGTTTTGACTGTGGTCAAAAGTAGTTGGTATTTTCCGATCCACGTAGTTTAGGGCTGATCGCGAACAAGGAAGTCCTGACGGATGTTAGTAATGGAGCCGTGTGTTTTGTAGTATTAATTCAACAGAAATTGTGATATACGAGTTCGGGTATCTCAAATGCAATTATTGGTTATATTCTCTGACGCGGTTAGTGGTATGATGTGTGTAGATACTTGAAGGATATAATTTTACGCACTCTTGTTTCATATTTGGAACATTATAAGAATGTGTTAGCTTAAGAGTATAGAGACGAGAGTTATATTCAAAGAAAGTAAATCTTATTTTCGGAAATAAGACAAATACCATATATTTCATTAATTTAGGTCTTTAAGGCCTTGGAGACTACCCAATTTTTTTCAAACTTCATAAGTCATAACCAGATACCATAATATTCGTGTGCAAATGGTACCACACACGTTAAACGAACAAACGTAAAAAGTAAAGCAGATAAATATTACAGTCCATAAAATACGCAAATAAGGCAAGTAAACAAAAGCAAATAAAAGATGTTCGGGGTTCGATCAATGCTGATCGTTAATATTACAGACCATCAACAATATTTCAGTGGAAAAATTCTCGAGCCGGTTGTGGTGGTCTAAGGGAGAGCTCCGTCGAGGGAGCTCTGGTTCGAAATGTGAGAAGCATGGGTGGAGGGATCTGTCGTTCGTCTCTGTCGTCGTCAATGATGATCGGAACAGGGAATAAGTTCAGCAACCTCGGCGCCTTCCTGATTACCCAGTCATATTCTTCCAACAAAGAAATTGTGTCAATAATGGAGAAGGAAGAGTAAAATTCAAAGCAAAGATAGAAGTAATCAAGGTTCTTACCATACATGTACAGCGGCAGCTGAGAAAAGATAGTACCAGTAGGGTCTAATTCCGCTTGCCAGCGCCTGACCCGGTTACCATGGTTGTTGAACCAGCAATGTACATTATATTCACTTGCTTCTCCGAAAGCCCTGAGTCGAGATGCAATCTCGACGACTTGGGCTCTGCTGGGATGTGTGACCCCGTAGTTGTAGATATTGAGCATCATTTTGATCTGATCATCGGTTGGTCGCCACCGCTGACTGGTGTACCTCTCGGACTCCACATCACTCATCTTTCCCTCTCAAAGTATTTCTAAAGCATAAGGAAATAATAAAATGAAATAAAAAGAGCAAAACCAAAACGAAAATATTCAATGTTCTCCTTATTTATTTTGTTTCTTTAGGTTCTTTTTGTCCAAATCGGTCCTTGTTGTTTCAGTGTATAATCTCGGATCTTTTTCACGGTCCTCGCAAAGGTTCCTAAACGGATCTATGTCCATCTGTCTTTGTCCATATTGTCTATATCCGGTTCATACAAATAAATTTCTCTTTTTAAGTTTTCTGTTTTTATGGGGTACGTGGCGTTGTTCTACCCGATTGTCTCTGCCATACCTCCAAACGGAGGGAGATTAACGTCTGGTTTCCAGCCGATATACCCCTTATCTTAGTTAATGCAGTGGGTTCTTAGTTTTAAAAGGAAAATAGAAGAGGAAGAAAGCAAATGTAGGAGCAGAAGTAAAATAGCAAAACGGAAGGTAAAGAAGAAAGCAGAATGTAATTGCGGGGAATAAAAGCTCAGAAAAGCAAAGCAAAAGAAATAGTACATGAACGGAAGCAGAAAGAAGGAAGGAAAGAAAAGAAGCGAGAAGTAAAGAAGAAGGAGAAGCAGGGTAAAGGGAAAGGAAGAGATAAGAGAAAAGAAATACTTACTCGAAGCGGAGCAAAGCCGGGAACTTAGATTGAAGCTTGCGGGAAGACTCTCCGATCTACCACACTCAGTCGTTCTGATCTCGCGAAACCCCCACACTCAGAACCCTCGATGCTCAGATCTCACACTCTCTCTCTCTCTCTCTCTCTCTCTCTCTCTATCACGCGTTCTGGAATCTCAGCGTTTCGACGTGTCGCCCAACGCGGCTAACGCCTTACTTATAGCCAAAGAACCTCACTGTGCTCACAGTTCCGGTCATGCATAACCGGAATCTTCAATAGTATCGGTTAAAAAAAAAAAAAATATATATATATATATATATATATATAATAATAATAATAATAATAATAATAATAATAATAATAATTGTAGTATGCGATTTTGCCACATTTTGGGAGTATGAAATATTCAAATTATAGAGGATCTCTTGCTATGAGGTTGAGTGTAAATACGCCCTGATTTTGGTGTGAGTTATGTGATGTACATGATGATCCAAATTATTTCCTCGTATGAGTGGTTGAAGTTACCCTGGTAAGCTCTTTGAGTGGTGGGAACTGCCCAGATAAGTTTATTATACGAGTTGTGGGACGCAACTCTACCTAAGAGTTAGAGGACAAGATGAGAGAGCTGTATTTCAACTGGTTTTAGAAAGCTTAATTTTCGAGGACGAAAATTTTTGTTGTTGGAGAGAATGTAAGGATCTTGATTTTAAGAGTAGTGGGGACACGGTGGTCACCCACCCTTTTTCATTTCAGGGGAACAACATGCCACACACACAGAGCTCACGTTCAGCATAGGAGAGCAGCCGTATTCTACTTGAAAGTTTTGTCCCACGTTCATGCAAGATATGCCACACCCGTGAACATTATTATAGTTCACATGCAAACAGTATATTTTACTATTATCTTCACGGGTGAACGATCAAATTTGGAGAGCTGCACACATGAAAAAGCATCACGTAAAGGATAGCTCCTTGGGAACAACTCATTCCTTTCATCTCTTCATTTCAAAGTTTCTTCTCTTTGGCTAACGGAACCAGCAGATGCCCACGGTCCAGCTGGGAGGCGTCACCACCATGGCCTCCATACAACGTCCAAGCATCACCATCCTCACACCGTTCAGCACTTAGCATTTCTCGGCAATTCCAGCAGCTGTGAACCTTCACGGTCTGCACCAGGAGAAGAGCTACATGTAATCCGGCAAAGAGAAGATGCGTTCCAGCAGTAGCAACTCCAGCAACTGCCGCGGTTCATCATCCAACACTTCATTCACAGTCCAGCAGCTCCATGCATGCAGACAACCATCAAGCACTCCACCACCCCAACAACAAAACGGTGGCAGCTCCAGCAAGTCAGCAGAGAACTTCCAGCTGCAACCATTTTCTCGGCCTAGCATTAGAGCATCCAACCAAAGAGCTGCAGACGTCCGAGCACATCCTGCCGTCCTCCATCAGCAGCAGCTGTTGAAGAGGTGGGGAAGAAGCTTTAAGTGGGCAGCAGGCTTAAGAGTCTCACCACTTGGGAACGATCCAGCTGCCACGTCCAACAACCTTAGTCCAAGAGCTTGGATGAAAGCATGTCACGGCCTAGATCAAACTGGGAGCAGCGGCAACACGCACGACCTTCATTACAGCATGTACGGAAGAGAGCTGGGATGTGTGTGGATATGCCACCGTAAAGAAGTGAGGAGCACATCAGCGTCCTCCTCCAGCAGCTAGCAGCAGAGTGATGTCCGGCAAGAACAGCAACAAGCTTGGAAGATAAAAGGGGTTGAGGGGTTCTGCACTGAGAGAGTTTTGCTGCTGCATTTTGGTGAAGAACGTGAAGTCCAAAGTTGGTGGGAGAGAAGAAGTGAAGAACTTTGGAGTTGGGAGGAGATCCAGACACTTGTATTTCTAGGTTCAAGATTCACAAAGGAAGTCTTCAAGAGGTAAGGGGAGCTAGATTTTTCGTTTTGATTAGTTAATTTTACTGTTTTTGTAGAAATTTAAAAGCTTTAGAGATTGAAAATGAAGTTTCTGAAGTTTTTGGCCAATGGTGACCTGTGTTCACCTGACTGAGTACCTACGTTAGACTTTTTGTACAAATTGGCCATTTCTCTCGGGTAATCGTTTACAGGGGTCCTGTAAACGATTACCAGCCCGAACGTTCGTCCCAAATTTCGAGCGTTCGTCCAATTTGAAATTTCAAATTGGACGTTCGTCCAAAACTAGACGAATTGAACGTTCGTCCACGTTGATTTGAGTACTCGTTTTCTTTTGCTGACGAGCGTTCGCTCATGCGTTTGTTCAAATTGTTAGATGACGTTCGTCCAAATCTGGCTGGTGTTTGAATATGACGTTCGTTCATTTTCCGGGTAAGGGAGGCTTACTTAATTTAACTGTTTTGATGTATGTATGTGTGTGAACGTTCGTTATTTTATAAGAAATGCATGATGGAGGATATGAATGATGATATTAACGTTCGTTATTTCACTGTATGATGTTGATGTGGTTGATAGTATGAACGTTCGTTATTTATGGGATGAAAATGATATATGACTAAGTTACGTATGATGCATGAGATGTTGGATAAAATGAGATATATGAAATCTGAGATTTTGAGTTGATATGAACGAATGCAATTATGTGATTTTGATGAGAAATGAACTTCCCATGAAATACTGTACGTTCGTCCTGAACGGTCCTTGACCGTTCGGTTTTTCCTTGTTGAGGACGAGCGTCCTCGCGTCTAAAAACTATGCTTGAGCGTTCGGCCAAGCACTGTTTGTGTCTTAGTATTCCTTGGCAAATTTCATGTTTTTATTCCCATTGATAATATGCGTTCGGTTTTTCCCTTAGTAATATGGTTGAGATGTTGATTCTGCTATTTGGCTAAATCCTTGGTTGAGGACGAGCGTCCTCACCTTAGAATACTCTGTTTGAACGTTCGGTTTGGCACTGTAGAAATCTTGTACGTTTGATAAACCTCTCTCTTTTTGTACTTACATATATATATAACCATGCATATTTCCGTTCGTATTATTTCTCCAAAATTCTCTAAGTTTATTTTCAAAGACTTATCAATCTGAGTCACTGAACGTGTGGTCATACACCTGACGTTCGCCCAGAATAGCGTTCGGTCTTACACCGGACGATCGTACTGGAAGGCGTTCGGTCTTACACTGAACGTGCGTCCTAAATTAGGCACGTTCTTATAACGAGCGCTCGCTCAAGTGAGGCTCGACCTTATGTTGAGCGTTCGTCCAGAATGACGCTCGGTATTATTTTGAACAGTACCAGATTTAGAAATTTTTGAACTTAAGCCGTTCGTTCTTTGATTCGAACGAGCGTCCTTTTGGGTCTCATTTACAGCGTTCGTCTTCGGTCTTTGGGGACAGAACGTCCGGTCTTGGTGATCTTCTTATGAATGGTGGAAATGATTATGTATTAATAAATAGTACCTGATGAACAGTTTATGAGATGAAATGAAAATACGAATTCTTGATGAAAAATGAATGATGAACAATATATGAGATGAAATGAATGTTGATTTATGAAAGAGTGTTCCAAGGAGGAACGACTCAAGAATTGATTATTGAGATTTGTAAAGTATGAATGTGGGAAGCTTAGCCGGTTGTTCATCCTGATATTCCGTGAGTACTCGTCCTCACGTAGAGGCAGTACGTCATGTGTGGGAATGGCAGGAGGTCCTAGTCCTGATGATTATTTGGACAAATAGGATTAACCTCGGGTGGCAGCTGATGAGAGTTCCAGTTACTACATCACCCGGGTGCACGAACACCGAAGCTACACAGATTTCATACAGTCCGGACAGTCAGTCGTGTTGAGTTTTAATTTGTGAATACGTTAAAGTGGGTTGTTATGTAATGAATGTGTATGTTGAGATATGCATGTATGTTGAATTGTTTACCTGAAATTGTATGTTGATGCATGAGTTAAATTACGTAAGCTTACCCTTTCGTTTCCTTGTGTTGTCTATTGTCCTTGTACGTCCGTCTTGTCATTGCAATGATCATCCGTGTGGATGTGAGCAGATGAAGACGAGCGTTTGGAAGAGATGCTGAACGAAGTGATCTTGGTTGAAGTCGAAGTGAAGATTTAGCAATGAGACGCTCGGCTATTTCGGTTGTTGGCGTGAGTGGTCGTTCGACCTACCCACTCGTTTTCTTTTAAGTTCGACCGTTCGGTAATTATACTGTGTAAACCGTTCAGTCAGGTTTTTATTTTTACGTTCGACTTCTGATTGTGTTTCGTGGCATACGGCTTGGCTTTTGTTTTTAGTGAAAAACTGTTTGAGATTATTATTAAATGTGATTTTTCTAAATTTATAGTCATGACTGTATTTTTGGGATGTCACAATAGCCCTAACAAAATTTATACTAGGAAGATTCTGAACTAAAAGTTGAAAATACAGTGGATTTTTCTCTATTCCTAATCCTCCAAGATATATATCCTCACGTAATGGTGGTGGGTCTCAACTTTCATTGACTAGTCAAGTCAAGAAAATATCATAATCAAAGAATAAATGTGAGGGGCAACCACAAAAATTATAACATATCTGAAAGACTTTTGTATATATTGTTGGTCTTTGAGGAATTGCGTACACGTCCCGTCGTTGAATACTAAAGTCAGTTGTAAGAGGTTGTCGCTTGTCGACTCAAGTGTAGACAAAATAAAGGACTTTCATCAGCGTAACACACAAGTTTAAATCAAGAAAGTTTTGCCTCAATGAATAGTATTTTATAATATGGGTAATGATAGAACAAAACAATTTTTTATATTTGCTTATATTCTAAAAATTCATTCTGTATTATTATTATTCACCTTAATGTTTAACATACAATTTCCAAACAGACAGCTTCTTCGCATATTCATTTGAATGCTATAAAATACTTCTTAAAAGACAGGGCGTGCATCTCCAAGAGTTCCCACTCTACTAAATTTAACAAAATATCTATTTCATTTCTAGTTAAAAATGTTTTTAATTTGTAAAATACTAAAAAGACTCTAAAATTTAACAAAATATCTATTTCACTTCTAATTAAAAACGTTTTTAATTTGTAAAAAACTTAAAAGAAGTTTAGGGTTTCTCTCACATTTTCCTATCTCACTATCTCGGATTTCATTTTTCTTTCTTCGTTGCTCTCTTTCCGCAGGCACAGAGATAGCTTCTTTTTTGAATTTCATTTCTTCTTTTTTCTCTCTTTCACAGGCACACAAACAGTTTCTTCTTCCTCATTTTCGGATTTCATTTCTCCTTCTACTTTGCCCTTTTTCGCAGGCACACAAACAAGTTCTTCCTCTTCTTCAAAACGAGTTGAGGTTCTTTTTGTTGGTGCATTCAGGCACACTGTTCTTCGTCTTCGTTACTCCATTTTTCTTTCCTTGCTCTTTGTTGTCCATTTTCGGTGCTCAAAGGTTGGTGCGTTTTTGGTTTCTTAAATTTCTTTTGCATGTTTGTAGATTGGATGTTTAAAGGGGATGATTAGAACGTGTTTTGTAGGATAGAATTGCTTGATCTGTAAATTGGTTTTTGCGGAATTTAGAAACGCATAAAGACACGTATCAGAGATGTCGGGCTTCATTGGATATCTAATGTAGGTCGTATGGGTATTGGACATCTAATACAGGCCTTTTGCATTTCGAAAACGGGAGTTACTCCCTCCACCACCACACACGACTACCTATACCTCACATTACTTTTTTACCCTTTAATAATATTAGATGTTAATGAACGGATGTCAACATCCGAGGACAAACAGATGGGATAAACGGATGTCAACATCCGTTGAAGGATAAACGGATGTCAACATCCGTTGACCATTTTCTCTCCCTGCAAGACACATCCACGTTGTCGTCAATGCAGTTTCCCGCCGCTCAGCAGCCGCAGCACCACCAAGTTGCCCTGGGCGAGTTTGATTCAAAGGCGAGTTCCAATAACACCAGGTACAATAGCTGCAAGAGCGGGTGCACCAGCTACATGGGGTCGCAGAGTTCGCTAGCGAGTTACAAGAGTCGGCGAGTGCAAAGGAGCGTAAGTAGCCACTCGCTGCAGAAGAATAGTGCTGGACCCCACCACCCTTTTTCTCCTCTCTTCGCTCGGTTGCTTGACTCCCAAAACGGTTCCATACGGAGAGCTTGCAGTACCGGTGACCTTCATGTCCCTTCCTTTTTTGCTCGCTAATTACAAACACACATCTTATTAACTACACTAATACACACTTATATGTATATTATGCACTTTTAATTATACTTCAAATTGCACTTTCAAATCGTACATTGGCAATTCAGAAACAACATAAAAAATAAACCTGTAATTGTAAACACATCTCAAATTATGACTTTTAACTCATTTTTATATATTTGAATTTTAGTATTTTGAAATTTTAATTTTAAACATTCAAGATGTATATCTATCAATAAGTATATAAATTATTTATTTATCTTGTCCAGGTCGCACGTTAATCTGATGAGAAAGAGACCAATTTCATTTGAAGCACTGTAATTGTCCTGGATCTATGAGCTTTTTGAGATTTTATATATATATATATATATATATATATATATATAATATAATATAATATAATATAATATTAAAGTGCTCATAATTTCATTTAGTACACCACTTAAACAATAATGATCAACTTCATGACATAAAACTTGAAGTTATTTTTGCTTTTTGGTTCACTGTAAGCAGCCCATGGAGTTTTTTCGTGTACTGTCAGAACCTTTTGATGTGTTCCCTTTTTGGTTAGTTTTTTTTAATATACTTTATTTGTAGTGATGCAGCGTCGTGGACAGATGAGAGGAAAGTTGCTGCTGAAAAACCATGTTGCCTTATAAAAGGTTGGGTTTGATAAATCCTGATCGAATTAGTGATTCTTTTAACACAAAGATTCGCTCATCATCTTTGCATGGTCACGACAGTAGAAGTTGATATGGCTGACGAGAGTTTGGGCAGAACGAAACTTCCCTTTTATATGCAGGTGTTGAAGGGTGGAGGTGTAGGAGTGTAGAAAATTTTAGAGTTTTAAAAAAAGAGTAAATAAAGTTAAATGATAAAAGTTAAAATGATAGAGGATAATTTTGGAATAAAGAAAATAATAGGGAGGTGTAGGGAGCATCTTGAGGTGGTGGAGGGAGCAACACCCTTCGAAAACCGATGACTAATGTACGTCTGTTTTTCAGTTGGTACATTTTAGCAATGTGTACCGGATTTTAGTAGACAAAAATATCCTTATACATATGGATTCTGAGTTTTAAGGTTAAGGATATTTTAATAATTTTCATTCTCAAAAATTTAAAAAAAAAAAAAGAAACCCCCCAAACCCTTCCTCACCTCTCTCATTCCTCTCAATCCTTTCTCTTTCATCTCTCTCAATCCAAACTTTTTCTCTGTCATTCCTACTGTAGCCCCAATTGAAAAAATCAAAAACACTTGCCTTTAAACAATTTGATTCACCTTGAGGCAAAGGTTCATTCAAGATCTCTTCAATTTCACCATCTTCACTAACTTCTCTAATTTCATCATCTGCATATGTTGAATCATCATCTCTAAACAAACCCTCCAGGCCAATTACCAATTCTTTCCGATGTCAATGTCATTATGCTTGCGAAAATTAGATAAGACAAAAATTATAAAATAAAAACTCATTATAAAATATTTTTTGTAAGATTGTTTAACGGCAAGTGTTTTTTATTTTTTCAATTGGGGTTACAGTAGGGATGACAGAGAAAAGATTGAAGTGAGAAAGATGAAAGAGAAAAGGTTGAGAGGAATGAGAGAGGTGTTTTGTAAGATTGTTTAACAGCAAGCGTTTTTGATTTTTTCAATTGGGGTTACATAGGGATGACAGAGAAAAGATTGGAGTGAGAAAGATGAAAGAGAAATGGTTGAGAGGAATGAGAGAGGTGAGTAAGGTTTTGGGGGTTTCTTTTTTTTTTTTAGTTTTGAGAATGAAAATTATTAAAATACCCTTAACCTTAAAACTTATAATCCAAATGTATAAGGGTATTTTTGTCTACTAAAATCCGGTACACATTGCTAAAATGTACCAACTGAAAAACATAGCAAACCCCATTATATATATATATATATATATATATATATATATATATATTTATTTATTTATTTATTTAAATGTTTTATTTTAGAAAAAAATTATGTTTAAATTTTTCGTGTTTTCATATTTTTTGTTATTATAATTTTTTTTATTAAATTGTTAGTAAGATTGTATTATTTGATAGACATATATTTATATTAATTAATTATATTTTGATTAAGTTTTATATTTTTGAATTATATTATGGTTTTTTGTTTTATAGCTTTTTCATTTTATTTAAATTTAATTGTTTTATTTTAATTAATTAATTATTTATATAATTATTTGAATTAGTTATACTTAATTTGAATTAAATAATTTAGTTTGTTTATTTAATATTAACTATAATATTTTTTAATTTTATAGAATTTATAGATTTTTATTTGTAATAATATATTAATAAATTAAATTAAATTTTATTTTTTTCAATTATTTAGGGTTTTATACATATACATGCAAATTTAAAGACGAATTGCAGATATAGGCAAAAAAAATTGTAATTATGAAAGTAGGCAAGTCGTGCCCAAATTTAAACCCTAAATGAAGAAGTCGTGCTTCCTATAGTCATGCACTCTAAAAACGATTTTAAGGCGTTGTAATCGATTATCAAGCATTGTAATCATTTACAATGTACAAAAGTCATGCAGGAGGACAAAACTTCACTTTATATAAACAATGTCTGTAGTAATCAATTACGAGCAGATTATGTCTAAAGATTCTGGTAAATGATGTAATCAATTACCAGAAGATTATATGTTGTGTTTTAATGGTTGTTGTTAATTTATGTAAGTTATATTTATTTATTACATTAACATATGTGTATGTTATTCTTTGTGAACACATGGTTGTTGATGACATTGACATGTATTATTATGTTTAGGATGTGTCATTTTGTAAATGTAAATACAAATGAAAAACATAAAACAAAGTGATAAAGAAAATGTCAACTATTTTATTAAATTGTAAATGCATCAGAAAAGAAAAAAGCTAAAAATAAAATTACAAGAAAATACAATGAAATTGAAATCTATCTATGAAGAAGATCCACCATGTGGACCAAAATGATGTCACAGATACTGCATGTGCTCTAGATGTTCAACTCGAGCATCAATTGTATCAAAGCGATCACCGGTGTTTAGCTCCAATTGTTTAAATCTAGCATTCATACTATCATTCATAGTGTTGAAACTATCCCCAACAAATGTTCACATCATTGATCCCCCTCATCATGTCATCAAGTGAAGAAGTTTGTTGTTGAAGAAGGTGAGTTGGTTGTTGTACAGGATGTTCAGCACCATGGCGTTGAAAAAGAGGAGGAACATTTTTGTAAACCCATTGATTGTGGAAATGTTTGGTTCTATTTATAGTCGAAATGTGTGAAATAAAATACATTCATTGAAAATGACATAATATTCATGAGAGGAATGTTGATATATTTTATTCATTATATAAACTAAATAATTAAATACAATTGTTTCCTACTTTCACTGCCTATTCATCTTCATCACTGTGTTCAGTTTCAATCGACTGTTGTTGCAGTTGAAAATCTATGGTGGTTGGTCGATACCATTTTGGTATGTAGACGCTGGAGTCACCGTCGAGGTTCCAAATAAATACAAACGACCCACACTAAATGTTGAAGGACCTATAAACGATGTTATTGATGGAAAATAATAGTAAGAGCTTCGAATATGAGGATAGGATGATGTGGGTGCGGTGCATTGTTGGAAGCTTGAATATGAAGATGGATAGTGCAGATGATCATAAGAAGACCTTTGTGGGTCATGGTACAGTTGTGGTTGTAGAAATTGTTGTTCATAATCCATGTTATACTATTTAATACAATGTTTAAGTTAGTTTGTCAGGAAAAAACAAACATTAATAAATGCAAATTGACTATTCAATCGAGGCAATATAGCGGATGGTATGAGTTATATACTATGTATCGTCACGCATATGAGCATTTTTGTTGTTATCCCGTTAAATACACGATTGTGACAGTCATTCCATAATGCAATCCATTATGGATGCCAATTTCAATCTAGGCGTTCTCTTGTATCCTTTTTATGTAGGTCATCTAGATTCATTGGAGTTGATGGGATCTATCGAAACCCAAATTGACACATCACACATTACAATTATTGGTATTCTACAATATAAAAGCATATGAGAGGCACTACTGCCGACAAGTGGGGGGTAATTCGACTTCAATCATCTGAGGAATCTCATCACGTTTGTACGAAGTCCATATGAACCGCAATATTGGTATTATTAGTTACAATATTTATTCCAAAACAAGACACTTACAGAAACAAAATGTTCAATACCTGTCTGGGTGAGAGGTCATCATATTTTTGCTGAAATTGTTGAATAATAGTGGTGTCGTAGAATATTGACTGTGTGGTTCGACACCATTTTTTCGCCAACAGTAAAATAAATCTGACAACAATATCCTGCTCAGTGACTTCATGTATTTCTAGAGAAATACATGTAACTCTTTCCCATGCCCAACATTATAACAATATCATGCACCCTCCGATATTGTTTTGATCGACATTTGTACAATGATCAAGGTCACAGTACAAGTAGGAAAGCACTGTGGATCCCCAACTGTAGGTTGACACATTCTACAAGTCAACTAAAAGTTAGAGATACATCAAATATACCATACTTGCAGATGTATCCGACATTAATATGTTGTCAATTATCATCAATATATACGTTTTAGCGAATTGTTGAATGACATCATTAGTGGCATCATGAGGCAACTATCGAAATGTATTATTCAGCCATCAATATTTAGTTTTTTTGCCTCCGAAATGTCTCTGGAGGAACATTTCCCAATACTTTTTCACAATAAAATATTAGTGGACCATTATTGATGACTGTCTCGCCTTTAATCGGAAGCCCAAGCTGCAATGCAACATCTTCCAGTGTAATTATAGTTTCCCCAAGAGGCAAGTGGAATACATATTTGAAACTTTTAAAATATGGTCAAACCCTGTTGCTTGTAGTATATTCATAACTCTGTCATCGAGTTTGTTGGCATGTTTAGCAATCCAAATTGCATGTGTTCTTGAACGAAAAACTCTTTTAGTTTCCTATCAAATCGCCTTCACAATGCATTTGTCTTGAAGAAGTAGAAAGGACATATCGACCGGAAGATAACGTGTGAAAGTCATTAATTTTTTGTTTTTAAACTTGGATGTAAATAAACTAAAGAATAAAGAATATAGACGAAGGTAAAACAAAGAAAAAAGAAAGAGGTGTTTCAATCCTTTGCACAAAGTTTTCACCCATTGCTACACTCATTTATTCATAATGAGTATTAATACCCCTGCACAATTTCACGTGGTTGAATTGATGGCATGCAAAGAAGGAATCAATAAAGGTTGGTGAAATAGTCTTCCTCAGTGCATGCTTCAATAGAAAGAAACAAAAGAAGAAATGAATTATGTTTAGGGAAATAGTATTTCATGCAGAGTATTGATTCCAACGAAATCATGCACACATGCATGATGAATAGAAAACCTAAAATGGCTATAAATAGATAAAGTACATTATTATATAATTAAATTATGGTTTAATACCTATTTATGTTCCTTGGTTTGTTAGGTGTGTTAAAATTGATCGTACTTTTCTCAAAAGTTCACAAACATGCCATATGCTGTATAAAATAGTTCAAGTTAGTCCTTTTTGCTTACGGCGTTAAAAACGCTAACGACAGAGTTACTTTCCTGGCCAAAACTGAATGACCTATCCAGTTAGTCATTGCGTGGCAAGCTCAGCCAATGAGGGACTGCCACATGGCAGTCTCCTTCCCACTCAAAACTAGAAGCGTCACTGTTGCCCTTCACCTTCTTTTGCAATCACTGTAACCCTCATCACCATTAACCAGTCACACTGAATATCGAGCCACACAACAACCTCCATCGTAGCCCTTGGCAAGGCATTCTCGAATCTGCCACTTGGGGTCGCCATTGTAGTCCAAGTAGATGAGTACTCGGGCAACTCCTCCTTTAAGACGAAGAGGTAGTCCTTGCCATTAACTTTAGTGGGGCAGAGAGGGCGCGATGTGGCATTAACGACAAACTGGAGGCCACGAAAGGTTCACGAAGGCGTGCAATAAAGGTGTCTTTGTCGACACCGTTGGGATCATCGATGACGATGATGAGAAGGTTGGGGTTGGAGCTGAAGGGGAAGACTAGGGAAGCTTCCAGAGCGCGGAGGAGATCGATGTGTTCGACCATTTAGGGAGGCAGCCGATTGCGCCACCACAACAACTCCTCCGGGGAATATGTTGTGCACCCGGTGGCTCTCACTTCCATAGCTTGAATCGTTGTGGCATCGCTCCACTCCACTAGCCTTTTTCCAGTTGTAAGAACTGTGGCCTTCAACACTTCACCTATTGTAATCCATTTCATTAAGTTATATTTTAAAATTGACACCTTAATTCATCTCAGAGTGTCACGTAATGATAAATTGGACAACTCATTCAGTGGTCGCCAGGAGAGCAACTCTACTTGTTCGTTTTTTAACACCGTAAGTAAAAAGGACTAACTTGAACCAATTTTTACAAAACATAGGACGTTTGTGAACTTTTGAGAACAGTAAAACCAATTTGAACACATCTAATAAACCGAGGGACCAAAATAGGTATTAAACCTTAAATTATTAATTTATTTAATATAAATAAATAAATTTGATTGTTCTAATTTGATATTGTCTATTTTTAAGATATTTAGGCTTTCTATTCATCCAGCATGTGTGCATGATTTCGTTAGAATCAATACTCTACACCAAGGTTATCAAACTCGCGAGTTAACTCGTTAACTCGGACGAGTTTTCGTTCTTAGTTCTGGCTTCCGAGTTAACTCGGAAGCAAACTCGGTTTTCAAGCAGACTCGGTAAAATCGGTTCTAAACTCGATGGGAACGGTTAGAATCGCGATTTTGCAGTGGTTTTGCGAGTTTGAAATAAGAAGTAGCGAAGAAAGAGGAAATAGTTATAGGTCTAGGGCACCGTCACGTTTCGCTGTCGTGGTTGCTCCTTGTTAGCTCTCCTTCGTGTTCGCCGTTCACATGGTTCTTGCTCGTCGTTCAACTGGTTCATGGTCACGCTTCGTTGCCTGGTTCGCGCTTGTCGTTGTGGTCGCACTCCGTTCGCCTGGTTCGTGTTGCCGTCGTGCTTGTCGTCGTGCTCACCGATGCTTCTCCATTTCTCGCGGCTCTGCGTTGCGTGAGTGAAGTATTTCTATTTTAATGTTACAACTAGGGTTTTAATCCCTTGTACGATGCATTTTAATCTTTTTAGTATTTATGCTTCTTATTTTAGCATGTAGATATTTAATATTAAAACATTTAATATTAAAGTATCTATTCATTATTATTCTGATTATTGGGCCTCCTTTTAGTATACCAAACTTTTGGACCAATATTAACTTGAAGAACTTGTTTTTCAAACTGAAGTTTCAATTATATTCAATTAAAATTATAAGAAAATAATAATAATATTAAAGAAAAATATTTAAATATATATAATATGATAAACTAATAATTATAATAATATTATAAAAGTATAAAAACATTATTTATAAATTATAATATTAAATTATTCTATTATTTATAGATATTATAAAATATTTTTACACGAAGTAAACTCTTACGAATTTACGATTCGAGTTTACGATCCGAGTTTACGAAGCTCCCACGAGTTTACGTAAACTCTCGAGTTTGACAACCTTGCTCTACACCAAATACTATTTCACCAAACATAGTTCATTTCTTCTTTTGTTTTTTTCCTTGCCATTATTGAAACATGCACTCAGGAATAGAGGTGTCATTTGAGTCCCTGGTCCAAGGGTTGACCCTGACTGCATCTAAAATCAAGCTCCAATTTTCTGGCCTACTTAATAGGGAGCTTTTTAAAAGCCCCAACCCCTAAAGCCCCACGTAAAGTGGGTTAGGGTAGGGTTAGGATAGGACTAGCTCCCAAACTAAATTAATTCACTTTTAATGTTTTTTTTAGTTATTTTTTTTATTTACTTTACAAATTCAATAATTTCCAAATTTTACATGATATTTAATATCTTTTTAATTAAATATAAATGTATAAATATTGATTTTATAAAAAAATTATTTAAAATAAATTTTTAATTATAAGTATATTTTAAATATATAATTTTATTATTTTGGAAAGTTAAAAAAGAAAATTTTTATTATTACTTTTATTTTAAAAAAATGAAAAAAATTATAAAATAAAATTATAAAAATAACAGTTGATTTTTCAATAATCGAATTCTAATATCTATATAAACATTTTTCAAAATCCAGCATGTGTGCATGATTTCGTTAGAATCAATACTCCACACCAAGGTTATCAAACTCGCGAGTTAACTCGTTAACTCGGACGAGTTTTCGTTCTTAGTTCTGGCTTCCGAGTTAACTCGGAAGCAAACTCGGTTTTCAAGCAGACTCGGTAAAATCGGTTCTAAACTCGATGGGAACGGTTAGAATCGCGATTTTGCAGTGGTTTTGCGAGTTTGAAATAAGAAGTAGCGAAGAAAGAGGAAATAGTTATAGGTCTAGGGCACCGTCACGTTTCGCTGTCGTGGTTGCTCCTTGTTAGCTCTCCTTCGTGTTCGCCGTTCACATGGTTCTTGCTCGTCGTTCAACTGGTTCATGGTCACGTTTCGTTGCCTGGTTCGCGCTTGTCGTCGTGGTCGCACTCCGTTCGCCTGGTTCGTGTTGCCGTCGTGCTTGTCGTCGTGCTCACCGATGCTTCTCCATTTCTCGTGGCTCTGCGTTGCGTGAGTGAAGTATTTCTATTTTAATGTTACAACTAGGGTTTTAATCCCTTGTACGATGCATTTTAATCTTTTTAGTATTTATGCTTCTTATTTTAGCATGTAGATATTTAATATTAAAACATTTAATATTAAAGTATCTATTCATTATTATTCTGATTATTGGGCCTCCTTTTAGTATACCAAACTTTTGGACCAATATTAACTTGAAGAACTTGTTTTTCAAACTGAAGTTTCAATTATATTCAATTAAAATTATAAGAAAATAATAATAATATTAAAGAAAAATATTTAAATATATATAATATGATAAACTAATAATTATAATAATATTATAAAAGTATAAAAACATTATTTATAAATTATAATATTAAATTATTCTATTATTTATAGATATTATAAAATATTTTTACACGAAGTAAACTCTTACGAATTTGCGATTCGAGTTTACGATCCGAGTTTACGAAGCTCCCACGAGTTTACGTAAACTCTCGAGTTTGACAACCTTGCTCTACACCAAATACTATTTCACCAAACATAGTTCATTTCTTCTTTTGTTTTTTTTCCTTGTTTTTTTTCAAATTTTACATGATATTTAATATCTTTTTAATTAAATATAAATGTATAAATATTGATTTTATAAAAAATTATTTAAAATAATTTTTTAATTATAAGTATATTTTAAATATATAATTTTATTATTTTGGAAAGTTAAAAAAGAAAATTTTTATTATTATTTTTATTTTAAAAAAATGAAAAAAATTATAAAAAAAAAATTATAAAAGTAAGAGTTGATTTTTCAATAATCGAATTCTGATATCTATATAAACATTTTTATTCACCTACATTTTATTCACCTAAAATATACCTCTATCATAGACTAAGAAGAGAGTTACTTCACCTACTTTTTATTCAAAATTTTTCTCTCAAGGCGAAATTTATTCCTAATGGCCTTCCGGAAACTCTTCAACAAAAACTATTAAAAAATTTCCTCCTTCAATCACTACCGAGTCATTTGTCCATTGGCTTTTATTTTTTTTTTATAAAAATATATTTTATAAAAAAGTACAACTATTTATTGAGGTAAATGCATTGTCTTACAATCCGTATTTAGAAACAAACCAGCCTTAATTTCATAATCTGAAAGTGGCTGAAAGTGGATGTGAAATCAAATATTGTTTATGTAAAAAACAAGTTACAAATATTTTCATTAAACCATTAAAAGTTGAATTATTTTACAAATTAAAGAAAATGCTTGGAAATAGTTAAAGTTTGATTAAGGTAATGATAGGAATTAATCAAGTTTTACTAAGTAACTTTATTATATTTTCTTTATTTAAGGATTTTGTTTATGTAACCATAGTTTTCTTATTTGTTTTAGCTATTTAATGTTTTCGCGAAATCTGTACAAAACATCTACGCAGATTCCTTAATATAAGGACAAATGATGAATTATTAGATAATGTCTTAAAGACGTTGGTTTTCTTATTTCATTCCTTAATGATAATGCATTTTATTGAGGTATTATAGTGTCCCACTTGATATAAATGGAACAGAGAGATAGGAGTAATCAAAACGGGGCTTGATTGTTGCAGTCCAAATTGTTCCCTGGGCTCACACCGAGCAATTGACAGTACCTCTGGTAGAACCCGATCCGACTTTGGACCCGAGCATCCTGGCCTCGCCCACATTCGAGTCCGCCGTTGATTATGTTGGTGATAACACCGTACCCGGGAGCCCGACCGGCGTTCGTGTCAGCACTGGATGGCGTCCATCCTCCGGTAATGACATTATGGCAGGACGGCTTGTTTCCTTGTGGCCTCATCCAAAACCATATGGCTGTTCTGAACGCTACGTTTCTGTCTCTTCCAACTAGATCCGGATCATTTGTCAAATCTAATCCGAGTTCGCTACCAGCTAACCCATAATTGTAGTTGCTGTTCACACCATGCAAAAAGTAAAAATTATGGAAAGAAAGTAAGATATATAATTTCTCTGATTAATCACACTTACAAAATGATGATGTCTAAGTTTTTATATACATAAAATTAACATTTTGATTACTTACTGTGTGAGTTGAATTGGTCCTCGTCCGTAATATCTTTTACCAGGAGCACATGGCCATCCTCCACCACTGCAATAAACAGCCTGGTTCTGTTCGTTGATAAAACAATATCCCCACGCGTATGGACCATCCGGTGCACTTGCCCACCCTCCTACATAAAAGAAAACATTATTCGAATACACATATATATGCAATCACTACAAAAGTACTATGAACGTGCGAACCTGTGGTTTCATGAGAAGTTTGACCGAAGAAAGCTGCAATCTCTCTTTTGCGGGTGTTGGTATCACCTGTTGTGCCAAACCCCCTGAAAGATCTTGCTGCACTGAGAAAAGCTTCGTAGGTGTAAAATCCACGCCCCGGACATGCTTGATTATTCCGGTGTTTTAGCATTTCTTCGAACTGAGAACTGCTAATGATGCTGCTGACATCGCCGCTGCCACTAGGTTGACATTGGCTCTGGCAACCTGTTCCACAATGATCATTGCTGTTCCCGCACCACCCATATTGGCTGCAACATAACCCATTTGCGCACGGAGCGCCACCACCTTGCGAACCACATCGTTGCGCTGTGGTCCCAAGCATCAACATCGACGGCAACAAGCATAGCATCAGAGAACACAGTTTCATGTTACCCATTGTTAAGAAAGAAATGGTGAATGATATGTTTGATTCCGACGATCCATCGAGATATTTATAGATGAAATGTGATGAGGGAATTTAGTTTCGTACATATTTTTTTCAAAATTGGCTGCTGCTTCGTCTTGTTATCTTAATATTCTCTACATGACTCTGTGAATGCATGCATGTCTAATATTTATGAAGTTGACTCCTACATAGACGAGAGTACGCATAAATTTTAGTTGAAAGATCAAATGTTTTTTTAGCTAAAGTGATGTAGGTAGATTTATAATTAGTGGAGAATGATAAGTTAATACATATTTTTTTACCCAACACACATGTCAATTTTTTTATTGAGTTTGAGTACATCAACATAATAATAAATAAATGACGAATCAATAAAAAAGTATATGTATTTTGTGTTAAAATATTGTTAAAATTCTTATGCTAATCTATATTTTTCTATTTATTTATATATAAATAAATGTAAATCTTATGTTATAAACTGCTATTATAATATTTAATTTACTTTAAAGTTTACTTATTTGTTATCAAAAAAATTTGTTATTTGTTGAGTTTATTCTATCACTTAATATTGTTAGACCATCCATTAATTTATATAATCTATTTTTGAAATATATATGTCTCAACATCCTTCCAAAAATGTATTGAATATCATACAGTGACTAAATAGTTAAACATGAATATAAATCTTATTTTACAAACTAATTTTATAAAATTTAATTAAATTTAAAACTCACTTATTAATATAAAGAAACTCGTTAAAAAAATGTTTTTAAACACTATACACTGTGAGACAATACCATTACTAATTAGTTTTTTTAGCTCCTAAAAGTTTCTAATGAAAATATATTTACATTTTTAAGTTTAAAGTAAAATAATGTATAATACTTAATTAGATGTCTTATAAATATTTAATTACCTAATAATATTTTTATTAAATTTAATAAAATTTTAAATTTCATAAATTTAGATATTTTTAATTGGACCTCAATTAATTTTTTATTTTATTAAATATTCGAAGAAACAAAATTCATTTTGATCTCTGTCATTTAATTTTCTCATTAATGGAATAATTTGTTAATTTTCTTTTACTTATTTTCATGTATTAAAAAGATTATGTACATAGTTAAAAATTAATATAAAAATAGTAATTTTTATTACTTTTATTAAATAAATAATAAAATTTTCATGTCATTACCTATATGCTAATTAAACAATCGTCGTCATCATCATCAATATTAATGTAAGTAATAACAAGGATCTCTTATTACTACTTAACTCATATTTAATAAAACAATATACATCAATTATCATTTTATATTGATCATGTCACATAATGGAAAATTTTCATAATTTGTTAACAATCAGTTCATAATGATCGTACTAACTTATATTTTATAACGTGAGCTCAAATTGCATTGTGGATATATAAGAATCTTTTAAATACTATTTGAGTTTTGAGACATATTCTGACTTGATATACTTTTGATAACCTAAAAAGAGAAAAGATTATAAAGAAAAATGTATGTCAAAATGAATGCATTAGCAGTAGTTATCCTTTGGGGCTGAATATATATAATATTGAAGTTTTAGAAACGTTTTTGAAAATGAAGGGCAAGGACTTTTAATTGCAGTTATGATTTTCAATGATTCAGTTTCAGTGACATTTCTCAAAAGGAATTGCTGTTAAAAGCTAGAGAGTGCCATATGTTACACGAAATTAGTTATTATTATTACCTTAGCAGCCGCGTTTACCTATGTTATTAAGAGTGCTATTCATCTTACTTTTCTCACCTGTTGATAAAAATATCTCTTCCTCATAAAATTCGTAATCAATTACGTACTTATCATTTTTTATAAGTATAATATTTCTTTACCTATATATTAAATAAGTTGGACCAACATTATGATACTTTTATATTTTGTATTGAATTTATTAAATTAACCTTTTTAAATAAAATATAAATTTAATAAGATATTTTTAATGAATTTTTTTATTTTAGATGGTTTAAAATTAAAGTTGATCTGTAAATTTGTTATCGAAAAATGTTCATTAAAAATCTTCTACTTTATTTTACTTTATACAATTCACTTTTTTTTAATTATAATTTGAAGAGAAGAATGATGTTTAAATTTGTTTTATTGGAATTAAATAATCTAATTTTTATTTTGATTTACATTTTATACATTTCTTGTTGATCATAAGGAAACATTTTCAATACCATGGATATATTGGGTATTTGGAATTAAATAATATAATTTTAAAACAATTTTTAAAGATTCAAAATATATTAAAATAATTTAAATACTTAAAATCAAAAAATTCAAAATTTAAATAAAAGGTAAAATATAGTATAATAAAAATATATTATATAGATAGAAAATTTTAAAAATATCAATTTGAAATGTTAGAAATATATTAAAATATATTAAAAATTTCCTATGAATTAAAATTAAATTAGCTAACTTATCGGCACAATCACTTTCTTCACGAAAAACATGAAAAATGTTGAGTTGTATATGTTTACAAAAGTGCAAGCACTAACATATATATTAAAATATATTAAAAATTTTCTATGAATTAAAATTAAATTAGCTAACTTATCGGCACAATGACTTTCTTCACGAAAAATATGAAAAATGTTGAGTTGTATATGTTTACAAAAGTGCAAGCACTTGATACTCAAAGAAACCACTTGTTGATATAAAAAATCATGACACATGATAATTGACACTAGTGCAGAAAGGACATTTAACGTCTGTTATTTTGGCCTTTTAACGTCGGCTTAGAATCAACGTTTTTGTGGGTGACATTAATCAAACGTCGGACTAAAACAGATCCGACGTCTTTATAGACGTCGGTTACTGCATCACTCTGACGTCTTAGGGGCTCCATAGACGTCGGTTAATGCAATGTCCGATGTTTAAGGGGCTCTATCACTTTATTTCTATCTCTAACTTATATCAGAAAAATCTAAATTCCCCCTTCTTTTGCCAATAGATTAAGTTGCAAATCTTGATAAATGATTCCACAAATATATTACTATATTTTGACCACTCGAATTTGTAACTGGATGTCTGTACTTGGAGGAATTAATTCCACAATTTTGATAGAGTCGACAACCCAATTGAATAATGTTTTTGAATTGTATAAATCTTAATCTCTACCTAGTTAATTGTTAGATTAACCTAAAATTTAGATATGTAGTTGGTAAGACATGTTGATGTCTTTTGATTGTTCCATTTTTTTAAAAAAAAGTAAGCGGTGTTTATTAAGGATCTCAATTTTATGTTCCTGAAGTACGAATGCAAAATTTCAAATTTCCACTTTATTAATGGTTAGATCGAATTGAAATTTTTATCCAAGATTCTAGTAAATTATGATTCAATTTATCACTTTAGATCATGAATGTGAAACTTGTACTAAGAACAAATTTTTATGTAACGTCATAAAAAAAATTGGCCGATCTATAACCTTTAATTGGTGAAATTATGTTGAGTTTGTACTAGTTATGGAAAAGATGAAATTATAAGAAGAGTATAATATATGGAAATATGTTTACTTTATTTTGGATATTGACACGAAAATGGATTATTATCAATTTATGATTAGAGAACGAACATGATTGAGTTAGGTGGATGATAAGATATGATTTGTTGATGTTAGGAAATGTTGGGGTGAATATAAGAAATCATTAATTATGAAATGATGTTTACTACTGGAAATAGTATATTTGGTTTATACCATGAGACATTGATATGAGCAGAGTAACACATGAGGATTATGAAAGCAAGCAGAGAGTGGTCTGACCATAAGGCTTTGACATAAACATATTACTCATAAGTCTTATAGAAGCAGGCCGAGAGCGGTGTGGCCATAAGGCTTCGGAAAGTAAAACATAGTATACGGGTAAGGCTTAAGGAAGCAGACAGAGAACGATCTGACCATAAGGTTTCGTGAGTAAGCATAATATACTTGTAAGGTTTATAAAAATGAGAAGGATGATTTTGAAGAAGTTAAGGAAAAATGAATTAATGACATCGGGATAATTGTGTTAATACATGATTGAATTATATATTATAGATAAGTTTAATGATTGTATGTTATGGTTAACTTACTCTTATTTGTTTGTACTATGATCATATAACTCATGTTATACGTGAGCAGATAATGTTGGAGATGCGGTTGAAAAAGCTTACAGATGATGAGAGACATGCTGGAAAAAAACTTTCAGGGATTTTTGTTAAAAGAATAAATTTTTTATTGAAAAAATATGTTGTATAAGACTTGTAAGTTTAATTTCGAATTTATGTTAAGTGGTGAAGACTATATAGTTTAAAAGTTGTAAGTTTGGAACCGTACTTTGGTTGAATTGAAATAAAGTTTAGTTGTTTAAATCAGATATCGAATTAATTTAGTTTTTACTTTTAGTAATACCCTTAAATTATTTAGATGTTAATATACGAACAATTAGCTCCCTCCCTTATTAATGGGAGTTGCATGTAATGTATCTTCATTCTTTATGATTTCTACTATTTAATATATTTTTTCATTACTCTTATATTCTATTATTATTCTTAAGTGTATGATTATTGATTGCGTATTTCTAGTATCTAATTGTTGGAGAATAATTTAGAATCTTTGATTAGGATAATAATTTAGAATCTTTGATTAGGATAAAATTTGTCTTTAGATACAAAATATAATCAATTTGTCATTATAAATATTTAAATATCTGTACATAATGTGAATTTTTGGTAAAACATCTAAAAAATTAGGGATTTTAATGTTTAGACTTGCCTTAAGAAATTAGGACTTGATAAATGTAAATGATAGAATAAAACTTAAAAATATATTGTCTGTATTTTCATATTAATTTGATGCATGAAATATAATCTTAATGGAGTTTTTATAGTAATTATTTCTGTATAAATTTAATTGTTTTCTAAACAATTAGAATTTTGTCATAACAATTAACCTTTTTCATTATTTCAAACTTTGACTACTCGTCGTTTTGTTTAACTAGATTTAATATTTTACGTGCAACATATAATAGTATATTTGCATCAAACAAATTTCAGGTTGAAAAACCTTTCATAAAGCATCATTTACTACTAAATTTCAGTATAATTAATTTCTCATCATTCAAGATATAACCACTCCTTTTTAATTAAATTATTTAAGAAAACTTAACAACAATAAGATTGCTTACAAAATATTTAACAACATAATAATAGATAGCCAGTTGTTCAGGAAGGAATTAAAATGAAAGATAATAACATAGTAAATGAGATACCTGTGTTATCTTTATTTATGAACTATATTAAGACAAATTAAATATTTTGATGAACACAAATATAGTCGGAAAGAACTTTCAAAAGAGTTCTGCCCTCCAAACACGGCACTTAAATTGTCTTTCAGCAGATATTTTGAGTACATAAGTAATAAATATCACGACGAGGAGCAAGCTTTTCACCAAACAATAAATTATTTTTGACATAATGATAATGATATATATCGATACCGTTAATATTTTCTATACTATTTTAACTATTTTCTTCAAACGTATAGTTTTTCTCTTTTAATTATTAACTACTTTCAGCCACTAAATGCTAATAATGTTCCACTTCAATTGTGGGTATAATATTTAGTTATTTTTCATCATTCCTATTCTTATAAAAGAACGTTAAGAGAGAGCTTGAATGTGCTTTTTTTTTTCCTTTTTTTTATCTTTGTGAATTTCTTATAATATGATTATTTTCTTAAATTTGCTGAAAGTGTCTGGATATATTAACAATTCTTCTTTATCAACTTTTTTACAACATCACCTGTCAGCACAAGATTGGTCTGTTTAAAATAAAATTTTAATGTAAAAATGTGATGTGAAAAGGGCTTAGGGTTCAGAAGTTATTGATTCCAAAATTATTCCTAGGCCTTCGTCATCTCTCTTCATTCTTTCATATTTTCCATTTTGCGTTCTCTCTTTTCATTTTTGTTCTCCCTCCATTCTCGTCCTCTCCCCAAGTTTTGTTCAACCTCCTCGATTTCGTGTGACGAACCAAAAGCTCCCGTTGATGTATTGTGCGTAATGACATCCTCCGATGACGCTAGTGGTTCGAGCAAGGTAAATGAGTTTTTTCATTTTCTTAAATGCGTTATGGGTTTGTCTTTAGGTTTTCGTTTTGGGTTTTCGGTTTTGGTTTTGTGTTTTGTTTAATTGGGGTTTTATTTCTTGGTTTTTGGGTTTTGTTTAATTGTGTTTTTATTGCTTTGGAGGCATAGTTGGCTGAAGAGAAGAATAAACAGAAGAATAAAGATGATGGTGAACACAATACGGCTCGTCAAGAATCCCACATGAACAGTCCCTTTATAAGCCCGGAAGGCATTTACACCAACCAACTTACTGCAGAGAGGTTTGTGAGGGTCGGATCACGAAAGCGATACAAGAGTAGAGTCGTTAGGACTCTGTACAGTGGAAATAGGACGAAACATGAGTGATTTGTGTATTTAGTTATTATAGAAAGTAAGAGATTATTGTACATAGATGAACAAAATAATGTATTGTAACATTTTTTTAACGTTAATGAAGATTGATCTTGATTTGTATTTATTATTGTGAATGTTATTTGAAGTGTTATTCCTTTCCTTATTGGCATTGTCAAGTGAGTTGTTGTTTGGATTGTTAAAAATAAAGTGTCCAATGTGATTGAGTATCAACCATTAATAATGATGAATTGACAAAATTTTATTGGATTTCAAGCATTTGCAGGGTATTCTGTCACTTGTAATCAATTACAAGCACCCTGTAAACGATTACACGAAAAAAAAATATGATTTTGTACAAAAACTTGTTTAGCAGGAGTCAACTATAGGCACATAAGTAACCAAAGACATTTTTCTTAATTTTTTCATATCTCTTTAATGGATGAGACTTCTTTTTAGTGTTTAAGTGTGAGTAGAACCTGAAAACTGAGGTTTGGGCAACCCATGGTGGAGCAAAAGACCCAATGTTGGTGTGATGATCATGTTAGCTAAGTCTTGAACCTAGTCGTGAGAACGTCACTCCCAAAAGGCAATTTAAGTGAGATAACATGCTGTCAACTTTGACATTTGCTGACTATTTTAATCCTAATTTTTTTCACAGACCTTCAAATGATGTGATTCTTTTTTTATTAGAAAATAGACTCAAAACTCTTTTCAATGATTACTAATTTGTTATTTTTGGACATCTTAGTAGGTTCAGTTAATTCTTTAAAGTTAACATTTTATACATTTCTACCACCTCTAACCTTTGTTGGTTGTTTTGCTCATAACTTTCTTCACTGAACTCCAAATGAGTTGATTCTTGTTTTGTTGGAATCTAGACTCAAAGACCTTTCAAATTATGCCTTGGTAATCAAGTGTAGGCCTTTTTGGCCATTGTAATCTATTGCAAGGACCTTGTAAATGATTACACAAACAAAAATCTTGTTTTCTGCAAAAACTTATGTTATAGGAGCCAATTGTGGGCACATAAGTAGCCAAAGACAGTTTAAGTATTTTTTTTTTCCTATTTCTTGAATGCAAGAGACTTTCTTTTAGTGTTTAAGTTTGAGTAGAGTCTGCAAACTAAGGTTTGGGCAACCCATGGTGGAGGAAAGACCCAATAATGGTGTGAGGATCATGTTAGCTAAGTCATGAACTCAGTTGTGAGAACGTCACTTTCCAAAGGCAATTGAGAGAGATAACATGCTATCAAATTTGACCTTTTGTTGACTATTTTAATCATAAATTTTTCCACAGACCTCTAAATGATGTGATTCTTTTTTTTATTAGAAAATAGACTCAAAACTCTTTCCAATAACTACTAATTTGTGATTTTTGGACATCTGAGTAGGTGCAGTTAATTCCTTAAAGTTAACATTTTATACATTCCTGCCACCTCTCACCTTGGTTGTTTGTTTTGCTCATAACTTTCTTCACCGAACTTCAAATGAGTTGATTCTTGTTCTGTTGGCATCTAGACTCAAAGACGTTTCAAATTATGCCTTGGTAATCAAGTGTAGGCCTTTTTGGCCATTGTAATCGATTACAAGGACCCTGTAAACAATTACACGAACAAAAATCTAATTTTGTACAAAAACTTGTGCTGCATGAGCCAGCTGTGGGCACATAAGTAACCGAAGACATTTTATGTAATTTTTTCACATTTCTTGAATGCATGAGACTTCTTTTTAGTGTTTAAGTGTGAGTAAAGCACACACACACACACACACACATATATATATATATATATATATATATATATCGTCAAACAACATTAGTAGAGAACTTGTAGTACTAGATCAAAATTGAAATTTTATTGATATAATATATTATCAATACGTATTACCCAACACTTATAGTCATGATCTTTTGTATACAAAAAACATATACAAGTTCCAACTCGAGTGAAAAATTTCTTTCGATTCAGAGGAAGACCCTTGAGAGTGAAAGCAATGCTCCAAACAAAGTAAAAATGGTGGAGAGAGAAAAAGAAGAGGAAAATGCCGCCAACCCGAAAACAGAAACACATGAAGGCAAAATTTATTTCGATGGACAGAAAGATCCGTGAGAATGAAAGCAATGCTCCACAAAAAGTGAAAATGGTGGAGATAGACGAAGAAGACGAAAATGAAAATAGTGGAGAGAGAAGAAGTCTCAAATGAAACCGCAAAATGAAGAGGAGACTCTCTAATGCCTTTCCAAAAATATCCTCCACAACAAAATGCACTCTCTTAATAAAATATTACAAACCAACCAATAAAAAAGCATCACATTGTCAAAAAGTTCACAACTTTTGGGTTGTAAAAGAAACGTTTACCCAATAATAATTAGAAACATTATTTTTTTATGCGCAAGTGAATAAATTAATAACCATACACAATGTTATCGTAATGGAAGAGCAAGAACATTTGTGACCATAAAAATAGGGTATTGACTTTGTCTTTGATTTCTTTTACCATTTAGCCATCACATTAAATATACACTTAATGAAAAAGGTTTAGTTGATTTTTAATTCTTTATTATATTTTGAACTGAGTTTTTATTAATTTTTTTGTTTATTAAGAATTCAAAATTTTAAATGTTTAATTAAAAATGATGTTTAATATTTGTAATGGGTGACGTGAGTATTATTTTATTTCTACCACCTTACTTACTTGTCTTTACATATTAAAAAAAGAATGAAAATGAGTTATAAGAAGAATTATTACCTACATCAATAATGATGATTACAATCCCTTGATTAATATATTTAACTACATGGAAATCAATTAAGAATAACAGAGTTTCATCATATTCTATCACATTTTGAATGAAAATAATAAAAATAACTTTTTAAATAAGAATAATAATGAGACGAAATAATATTGACATCATCATCAGATTAACGAATAAATTAAACAGTAAAAGTACTAAATAAAAAATATAAAAACTTTGAATATTTAATAGAATGAAACAATTAAAACTCAACTGAAAATATCTAAATATATGATAATTTAAAATTTAATTAAGCCTAATGAAAAATTATTAGGTAATTCATGTTAATGATTCATTAATCTTTATATGATATGCAATTAAATATTTTTACTTATTTTATTTTAAACGTAAAAACTTAACTATATTTTTATTAAATCGTTAGAAGCAAAATAATTGTCCGATAATGTTTGATCTTTCAACTAAAATTTATGCGTACTCTCGTCTATGTAGGAGTCAACTTCATAAATATTAGACATGCATGCATTCACAGAGTCATGTAGAGAATATTAAGATAACAAGACGAAGCAGCAGCCAATTTTGAAAAAAATATGTACGAAACTAAATTCCCTCATCACATTTCATCTATAAATATCTCGATGGATCGTCGGAATCAAACATATCATTCACCATTTCTTTCTTAACAATGGGTAACATGAAACTGTGTTCTCTGATGCTATGCTTGTTGCCGTCGATGTTGATGCTTGGGACCACAGCGCAACGATGTGGTTCGCAAGGTGGTGGCGCTCCGTGCGCAAATGGGTTATGTTGCAGCCAATATGGGTGGTGCGGGAACAGCAATGATCATTGTGGAACAGGTTGCCAGAGCCAATGTCAACCTAGTGGCAGCGGCGATGTCAGCAGCATCATTAGCAGTTCTCAGTTCGAAGAAATGCTAAAACACCGGAATAATCAAGCATGTCCGGGGCGTGGATTTTACACCTACGAAGCTTTTCTCAGTGCAGCAAGATCTTTCAGGGGGTTTGGCACAACAGGTGATACCAACACCCGCAAAAGAGAGATTGCAGCTTTCTTCGGTCAAACTTCTCATGAAACCACAGGTTCGCACGTTCATAGTGTTGTAATATTATATTAAAATATTACAAAAGTTGTTTTAAAACGTTAGCTTTGTAACGTTGGAAGAAAGCCTCTTTTCTTTGGCCACATGCTAACGTTCATTTGCAACGTTCTTTTTGGCAACGTTCCAGCAGGAACGGTTCCTTTTGCATTTCTTATATATACCACCCCTTCATTCCAAAGAGCACATAACATCATCATAAAAATTCTTCTCTCATTCTCTCATTCTTTCTCTAAATTTTCTTTCTAAAATTATCCTGAGTATATACTCGAAAGAGATTCTTGCTAGTTCTGAGATCCTCAGATATATTCTGAGAAGTTCCTGTTGTATCCTGGGGGACTTGCGCATACACCGCGGATAAGTCCTTAAGGACAGTGACTCTACACGCCTCAGGAAATTTTGTTCGTGATTTTGTCAGCCTATTTTACAACAATCTTAAGGACTTATGGCTGACAACAACAACAACTCAATTCCGGAGACTCAGAATATTGCTTCCGGAACTCAGACGGTCTTTGCAAAACCATTTCCGGACGTGTCAAAAGTCGAGATCTTCTCCGGACAGAACTTCCGACGCTGGCAAGAACGTGTGTCCACCCTGCTTGACATGTATGGAGTTGCAACTGCTCTTTCATCTCCGAAACCGGACTCCAGTCTTCCTTCAAACTCAAAACTAGTTGAAGAATGGATTTACGCGAATAAGGTATGCCGACACACTTTGCTTAGTGCGCTTTCTAATGATTTGTTCGATGTGTATTGTTCCTACAAGGAAGCGAAAGACATTTGGGATTCGTTGATTCTCAAATATACTGCCGAAGATGTCGTCAGACAAAGGTTCGTTATAGGAAATTACTACCGTTGGGAGATGATTGAAGATAAGGATATGAAGTCGCAGATCAATGAGTACCACAAGCTGCTCGAAGATATCAAAGCGGAGAACATCCTTCTACCAGATGAATTTGTTTCGGAACTGCTGATCGAGAAACTGCCGCCTTCTTGGACTGATTACAAGCAACAACTGAAACACAGACACAAGCAGATGCCACTCTCAGAGCTCATCACTCACATAATTGTTGAAGATACCAACAGGAAAGAATGTGCCGCTGCAAGAGCCAAAACCTTGTCTGCAAAAGCAAATGTGGTAGAGGATAGACCTGCTCCCAAAAGGTACGAACACAAACCTGATCACAATAGGAAAAACCATTTTCGAAAATCCCGTCCAAATGGATTTAACCCCACCTTTAAGAAGAAAGGAAATTGCTTTGTGTGTGGAAAACCGGGACATCATGCACCACAGTGCAGGCGCAGAGCAAGAAACGACAATCCTCCTAGGGCCAATATAGCCGAAGGAGATGACATTATAGCTGCGGTCGTTTCACAAGCAAATTTGATGTCCAATGTGAGTAATTGGGTGGTAGACTCTGGGGCTACCAGGCATATCTGTGCAAACAGAAGTGCCTTTACCTCTTACATCAGTGTAAGAGAAGGAGAAGAACAAGTTTATCTCGGTGATTCCAGGACAACTCCTGTCCTAGGAAAAGGAAAGGTTCTTCTTAAACTCACATCTGGGAAGACTCTGGCCTTGAATGATGTCCTGCATGTTCCTTCTATCAGAGTTAATTTAATCTCGGTATCAATACTGGGAAAAGCTGGGGTTAAAGTGTCATTTGAGTCTGACAAGATCATTATGACAAAGAATAATGTTTTTGTGGGGAAGGGATATTGTGATCAAGGTCTCTTTGTACTTAACATTTCTGAAATTATGAATGAATCAACTTCTTCTGCTTATATTGTTGACTCGTATGATATATGGCATGCTAGATTAGGACATGTAAATTCTTTGTATGTCTTAAAATTACAACGATTAGGATTAATAAATATGCATGATAAACAGAGTAGTAAATGTGATATATAGAATCTAAAATGACTAAGAAAACATGTTATACCGTAGAACGTCAAACTGAACTCTTAGGATTAATTCATACTGATCTAGCTGATTTGAAACAAACCATGTCTAGAGGAGATAAAAATTATTTTGTGACCTTTATAGATGATTATTCTAGATACACTAAGGTGTACTTAATCAAACATAAAGATGAAGCCTTTGATGTGTTCTTAACCTATAAAGCAGAAGTAGAAAATCAATTAAATAAGAAGATTAAGAGGATTAGATCAGATAGAGGTGGAGAATATGTACTGTTTAATGAATTTTGTGTTAAGGAAGGTATCATCCATGAGGTAACTCCACCATATTCACCTGAGTCTAATGGAGTAGCTGAGAGAAAGAATAGAACCCTTAAGGAAATGATGAATGCTATGCTTATTAGTTCTGGTGCACCTGATAACCTTTGGGGAGAAGCCTTGCTTACTGCATGTTTTTTACAAAATAGAATACCTCATAAGAAAACCGGTAAAACTCCCTATGAGCTGTGGAAAGAATATCAACCTAACCTTAAATATTTAAGAGTGTGGGGGTGCCTAGCTAAGGTGATGTTACCCGATCCTAAGAAAAGGAAAATAGGTTCTAAAACCTCTGATTGTATGTTCTTAGGATATGCCGAACATAGTGCTGCTTATAGATTTCTGGTTCTCAGAAGTGATCTGATTGAGCGTAACACTATAATGGAGACAAAAAATGCTGAGTTTTTTTGAACATGTTTTTCCTTTAAAGGTTAGTGAGACGTCTCAACCTGTAGATAATACAAATAGTGATGCTTTGTGTGAGGATTTAAGAAGAAGCAAAAGGCAGAGAAAAGGAAACTTCCTTTGGAGATGACTTTTATACTTATCTTGTTGACAATGATCCATGTAACTTTGTAGAAGCCATTAGTGCTCCTGATGCAAAACAGTGGGATAAGGCCATTAGGACTGAAATTGAATCAATTCAGAAAAATAATACTTGGACCTTAGTAGATTTGCCTAAAGGAGCAAAACCCATTGGTTGTAAGTGGATCTTTAAGAAAAAGTATCATCCTGATGGATCCGTAGAAAAGTATAAGGCAAGATTAGTAGCTAAAGGTTTTACTCAAAAACCCAACATAGATTACTTTGATACTTTTGCCCCTGTGACTAGGATTTCCTCTATTCGAGTTTTGTTAGCCCTAGCAGCTATCCATAAACTAGTGATCCACCAAATGGATGTTAAAACTGCCTTTTTGAATGGTGATTTAGAGGAGGAAATTTATATGACTCAACCTGAAGGGTGTGTTGTACCTGGTCAAGAGAGTAAGGTATGTAAACTTTTAAAATCTTTGTATGGTTTGAAACAAGCACCAAAACAGTGGCATGAAAAACTAGATAATGTATTGCTATGTGATGGTTTTTCACCTAATGATGCTGATAAATGTGTGTACTCTAAATTTGAAAATGGTGATTGTGTCATTATATGTTTGTATGTGGATGACATGTTAATTTTTGGTACATGCAATGAAATTGTTACTAGAACTAAATTATTTCTAGGATCGAATTTTGAAATGAAAGATATGGGTGAAGCCAATGTAATTTTAGGTATTAGAATCATAAGGAAGGGAGATAGTATATTACTATCCCAAGAACAATACATTGAGAAACTTCTTAAGAAGTTTGGGTTTTATGATCTGAAACCCGTGAGTACCCCTTATGATGCTAATTCTAAATTAATGAAAAATAAAGGAGAATCTGTATCTCAACCTCTGTATGCCCAAATAATTGGGAGTTTACTGCATTTAATGAGCTTTTCAAGACCTGATATTGCTTATGCAGTAGGTAGATTGAGTAGGTACACTCAATGTCCAAACCAGGAACATTGGGATGCACTTGCTAGGCTTATGAGATATTTAAGAGGTTCAATGGATTATGCCATTGAATATAGTGGATTTCCCGCTGTACTAGAAGGGTATAGTGATGCTAACTGGATTTCTGATTCAGATGAGACAAAATCCACTAGTGGTTATGTATTCACACTTGGGGGTGGTGCGATTACATGGAGATCAGCCAGACAAACTATTATTGCAAGATCAACAATGGAATCTGAGTTTGTCGCTCTTGAGATGGCTGGTAGTGAGGCTGAGTGGTTGAAAAACTTCTTAGCGAACATTCCATTAGGAATGAAACCAACCCCATCGGTATCTATACACTGTGATTGCCAATCGGCAATAGCTATAGCTAAAAACAAAAATTACAATGGAAAGAATAGACATGTTCAATTGAGACACAATTTGGTGAAGCAGCTGCTAAAGAGTGGAACAATTTCCATTGACTATGTGAAGTCAGAAAGGAATCTAGCAGATCCTCTGACAAAACCCTTGGGAAGAAATATGATCTTAGAAACATCGAGGGGAATGGGACTTAAGCCACTGATAAACAAACAAGTGATGGTAACCCAACCTTTGTGATTGGAGATCCCATGAATAAGGTTCATATGGGTAAAAACAAGTCACTTGTTAGTTCTGATAGCACTAAATTGATTCTAATCAATTATGTCCCTTCCTATGGTGTGTGTGATAGTGCTAGAGACTGCATTATTGAGAGGTTAAACTTTGTAATTTATCAAAGTTTTTAATGATCTTCATATCCCTTACGGGTGGTGTATGATTTGCAGCATACACTTGATGAAATCACCTATATGAGTGTCAAGTGGGGCCGCTTGTATGAGATCTTGGCATGATCTCTAGAGCACTCATGAATACCGGGCACGCGCATGGCCTAATTAGCGCAACACAGCGATAACAGCAAGAATTGTGGGGGTGTATTGTGATTGATAAACCTCTAACACACGTCAAGTGTTTTTGGTTCATATAGCTTGCTATACCAACTACACTGTGTGTTAAGTTTCTCGATCTAAGACTGGTTCATATAGCTTGCTATACCAGCTCTGATGCATTACATCTTATAAGACTCAGGATATAAATACTCTTATCTTATTTTCAATCTCTGATTTTTCATCTGAACAAAGATTTGCGCTATTGCTTTATACAATCATTTTCCAAGTTTACACAAAGATGACATACCTTTGTTTTGAAAAAAGGATTACCTGCAAAAGGAGAAATCACTTTTGAGACAGAACTGTTTGGATCAAAGACATTTTGTTCTTTACAACTTTTGCAATATGTGGGGGATTGTTGTAATATTATATTAAAATATTACAAAAGTTGTTTTAAAACGTTAGCTTTGTAACGTTGGAAGAAAGCCTCTTTTCTTTGGCCACATGCTAACGTTCATTTGCAACGTTCTTTTTGGCAACGTTCCAGCAGGAACGGTTCCTTTTGCATTTCTTATATATACCACCCCTTCATTCCAAAGAGCACATAACATCATCATAAAAATTCTTCTCTCATTCTCTCATTCTTTCTCTAAATTTTCTTTCTAAAATTATCCTGAGTATATACTCGAAAGAGATTCTTGCTAGTTCTGAGATCCTCAGATATATTCTGAGAAGTTCCTGTTGTATCCTGGGGGACTTGCGCATACACCGCGGATAAGTCCTTAAGGACAGTGACTCTACACGCCTCAGGAAATTTTGTTCGTGATTTTGTCAGCCTATTTTACAACACATAGTACTTTTGTAGTGATTGCATATATATGTGTATTCGAATAATGTTTTCTTTTATGTAGGAGGGTGGGCAAGTGCACCGGATGGTCCATACGCGTGGGGATATTGTTTTATCAACGAACAGAACCAGGCTGTTTATTGCAGTGGTGGAGGATGGCCATGTGCTCCTGGTAAAAGATATTACGGACGAGGACCAATTCAACTCACACAGTAAGTAATCAAAATGTTAATTTTATGTATATAAAAACTTAGACATCATCATTTTGTAAGTGTGATTAATCAGAGAAATTATATATCTTACTTTCTTTCCATAATTTTTACTTTTTGCATGGTGTGAACAGCAACTACAATTATGGGTTAGCTGGTAGCGAACTCGGATTAGATTTGACAAATGATCCGGATCTAGTTGGAAGAGACAGAAACGTAGCGTTCAGAACAGCCATATGGTTTTGGATGAGGCCACAAGGAAACAAGCCGTCCTGCCATAATGTCATTACCGGAGGATGGACGCCATCCAGTGCTGACACGAACGCCGGTCGGGCTCCCGGGTACGGTGTTATCACCAACATAATCAACGGCGGACTCGAATGTGGGCGAGGCCAGGATGCTCGGGTCCAAAGTCGGATCGGGTTCTACCAGAGGTACTGTCAATTGCTCGGTGTGAGCCCAGGGAACAATTTGGACTGCAACAATCAAGCCCCGTTTTGATTACTCCTATCTCTCTGTTCCATTTATATCAAGTGGGACACTATAATACCTCAATAAAATGCATTATCATTAAGGAATGAAATAAGAAAACCAACGTCTTTAAGACATTATCTAATAATTCATCATTTGTCCTTATATTAAGGAATCTGCGTAGATGTTTTGTACAGATTTCGCGAAAACATTAAATAGCTAAAACAAATAAGAAAACTATGGTTACATAAACAAAATCCTTAAATAAAGAAAATATAATAAAGTTACTTAGTAAAACTTGATTAATTCCTATCATTACCTTAATCAAACTTTAACTATTTCCAAGCATTTTCTTTAATTTGTAAAATAATTCAACTTTTAATGGTTTAATGAAAATATTTGTAACTTGTTTTTTACATAAACAATATTTGATTTCACATCCACTTTCAGCCACTTTCAGATTATGAAATTAAGGCTGGTTTGTTTCTAAATACGGATTGTAAGACAATGCATTTACCTCAATAAATAGTTGTACTTTTTTATAAAATATATTTTTATAAAAAAAAAATAAAAGCCAATGGACAAATGACTCGGTAGTGATTGAAGGAGGAAATTTTTTAATAGTTTTTGTTGAAGAGTTTCCGGAAGGCCATTAGGAATAAATTTCGCCTTGAGAGAAAAATTTTGAATAAAAAGTAGGTGAAGTAACTCTCTTCTTAGTCTATGATAGAGGTATATTTTAGGTGAATAAAATGTAGGTGAATAAAAATGTTTATATAGATATCAGAATTCGATTATTGAAAAATCAACTCTTACTTTTATAATTTTTTTTTTATAATTTTTTTCATTTTTTTAAAATAAAAATAATAATAAAAATTTTCTTTTTTAACTTTCCAAAATAATAAAATTATATATTTAAAATATACTTATAATTAAAAAATTATTTTAAATAATTTTTTATAAAATCAATATTTATACATTTATATTTAATTAAAAAGATATTAAATATCATGTAAAATTTGAAAAAAAACAAGGAAAAAAAACAAAAGAAGAAATGAACTATGTTTGGTGAAATAGTATTTGGTGTAGAGCAAGGTTGTCAAACTCGAGAGTTTACGTAAACTCGTGGGAGCTTCGTAAACTCGGATCGTAAACTCGAATCGCAAATTCGTAAGAGTTTACTTCGTGTAAAAATATTTTATAATATCTATAAATAATAGAATAATTTAATATTATAATTTATAAATAATGTTTTTATACTTTTATAATATTATTATAATTATTAGTTTATCATATTATATATATTTAAATATTTTTCTTTAATATTATTATTATTTTCTTATAATTTTAATTGAATATAATTGAAACTTCAGTTTGAAAAACAAGTTCTTCAAGTTAATATTGGTCCAAAAGTTTGGTATACTAAAAGGAGGCCCAATAATCAGAATAATAATGAATAGATACTTTAATATTAAATGTTTTAATATTAAATATCTACATGCTAAAATAAGAAGCATAAATACTAAAAAGATTAAAATGCATCGTACAAGGGATTAAAACCCTAGTTGTAACATTAAAATAGAAATACTTCACTCACGCAACGCAGAGCCACGAGAAATGGAGAAGCATCGGTGAGCACGACGACAAGCACGACGGCAACACGAACCAGGCGAACGGAGTGCGACCACGACGACAAGCGCGAACCAGGCAACGAAACGTGACCATGAACCAGTTGAACGACGAGCAAGAACCATGTGAACGGCGAACACGAAGGAGAGCTAACAAGGAGCAACCACGACAGCGAAACGTGACGGTGCCCTAGACCTATAACTATTTCCTCTTTCTTCGCTACTTCTTATTTCAAACTCGCAAAACCACTGCAAAATCGCGATTCTAACCGTTCCCATCGAGTTTAGAACCGATTTTACCGAGTCTGCTTGAAAACCGAGTTTGCTTCCGAGTTAACTCGGAAGCCAGAACTAAGAACGAAAACTCGTCCGAGTTAACGAGTTAACTCGCGAGTTTGATAACCTTGGTGTGGAGTATTGATTCTAACGAAATCATGCACACATGCTGGATTTTGAAAAATGTTTATATAGATATTAGAATTCGATTATTGAAAAATCAACTGTTATTTTTATAATTTTATTTTATAATTTTTTTCATTTTTTTAAAATAAAAGTAATAATAAAAATTTTCTTTTTTAACTTTCCAAAATAATAAAATTATATATTTAAAATATACTTATAATTAAAAATTTATTTTAAATAATTTTTTTATAAAATCAATATTTATACATTTATATTTAATTAAAAAGATATTAAATATCATGTAAAATTTGGAAATTATTGAATTTGTAAAGTAAATAAAAAAAATAACTAAAAAAAACATTAAAAGTGAATTAATTTAGTTTGGGAGCTAGTCCTATCCTAACCCTACCCTAACCCACTTTACGTGGGGCTTTAGGGGTTGGGGCTTTTAAAAAGCTCCCTATTAAGTAGGCCAGAAAATTGGAGCTTGATTTTAGATGGAGTCAGGGTCAACCCATGGGCCAGGGACTCAAATGACACCTCTATTCCTGAGTGCATGTTTCAACAATGGCAAGGAAAAAAACAAAAGAAGAAATGAACTATGTTTGGTGAAATAGTATTTGGTGTAGAATATTGATTCTAACGAAATCATGCACACATGCTTGATGAATAGAAAGCCTAAATATCTTAAAAATAGATAATATCAAATTAGAACAATCAAATTTATTTATTTATATTAAATAAATTAATAATTTAAGGTTTAATACCTATTTTGGTCCCTCGGTTTATTATATGTGTTCAAATTGGTTTTACTGTTCTCAAAACTTCACAAACGTCCTATGTTTTGTAAAAATTGGTTCAAGTTAGTCCTTTTTACTTACGGTGTTAAAAAACGAACAAGCAGAGTTGCTCTCCTGGCGACCACTGAATGAGTTGTCCAGTTTATCATTACGTGACACTCTGAGATGAATTAAGGTGTCAATTTTAAAATATAACTTAATGAAATGGATTACAATAGGTGAAGTGTTGAAGGCCACGGTTCTTACAACTGGAAAAAGGCTAGTGGAGTGGAGCGATGCCACAACGATTCAAGCTATGGAAGTGAGAGCCACCGGGTGCACAACATATTCCCCGGAGGAGTTGCTGTGGTGGCGCAATCGGCTGCCTCCCTAAATGGTCGAACACATCGATCTCCTCCGCGCTCTGGAAGCTTCCCTAGTCTCCCCCTTCAGCTCCAACCCCCTCTCTCCGAACCCCAACCTTCTCATCATCGTCATCGACGATCCCAACGGCGTCGACAAAGACACCTTTATTGCACGCCTTCGCGAACCTGTCATGGCCTCCACTTTGTCGTCAATGCCACATCGCGCCCTCTCTGCCCCACTAAAGTTAATGGCAAGGACTACCTCTTCGTCTTAAAGGAGGAGTTTCCCGAGTACTCATCTACTTGGACTACAATGGCGACCCCAAGTGGCAGATTCGAGAATGCCTTGCCAAGGGCTACGATGGAGGTTGTAGTGTGGCTCGATATTCAGTGTGACTGGTTAATGGTGATGAGGGTTACAGTGATTGCAAAAGAAGGTGAAGGGCAACAGTGACGCTTTTAGTTTTGAGTGGGAAGGGGACTGCCATGTGGCAGTCCCTCATTGGCTGAGCTTGCCACGCAATGACTAACTGGATAGGTCATTCAGTTTTGGCCAGGAGAGTAACTCTGTCGTTAGCGTTTTTAACGCCGTAAGCATAAAAGACTAACTTAAACTATTTTATACAAAATATGGCATGTTTGTGAACTTTTGAAAAAAGTACGATCAATTTTAACACACGTAACAAACCAAGGAACGTAAATAGGTATTAAACCATAATTTAATTATATAATAATGTACTTTATCTATTTATAGCCATTTTAGGTTTTCTATTCATCATGCATGTGTGCATGATTTCGTTGGAATCAATACTCTGCATGAAATACTATTTCACTAAACATAATTCATTTCTTCTTTTGTTTCTTTCTATTGAAGCATGCACTGAGGAAGCATGCACTCAGCCGAATTACCAATCTACCTACAAATTTGGCCAAATTGTTGCAAAGTTATATGAGCTTGGCTAAATAGCCAATCTACCTGAAAACTCTATAAGTCGGCAAAACTCGACCTCAACTACAAATCACAAGCATTCTTAAGGCTAAATCAAACTTTTGAGATTGGAGGGGCTTATGTACATACTCAGCCCAAATATGTTAGATGATGCAGCCCAACAAGGGTCTATTATTAAAATCTTGACAATTTTTATTATCATTTAAACAACCATTACATGCCTTTTAATAAACAACACATATTCCTTATTTAAACCACATAAATGACAGAATCATGAGATCCTATAAATAAACATGCATTTCATCTGGAAAACTTACTAAAACTTATACTTACTTTTTTTATACATAAAGATCTTACTCTCTTAGTGACTTAATGGTCGAAGAGTCTTTTACAAAGTGGATCTTCTCTCATTTTTCAAACTACAAGAGCACACATCTGGGTTCCACTTATCCTGTCACCTGTTACAAGGCCACATTCTGAAATTCGATAAGAATAGTGAAATTATTTTAAATTAAGATGTAGTTATTTGAAGTTAATATAAATTATAATGTGAGTAATTTGTTTTATATATATTTATTGTTGAAAATAATTTAAATTAAATTGTCCACCATGAAAATTGATAACGATATATTTTATGTGATGTTCAAATAACAAAATATTACAATAAATATGAAGTAGGTAGTCATATTATTGTTGCATCAAGTGAAATTAAGTTCGTTCAATTTAAGACTTATTTAATTGTTAGATGTTAGAGTGCAAATTCCTATAATCTATTACTCTTTTGCAAAAGAAAACTGATATAAGAAAATGGTATATTGCAAAAAGGATGAAGTATTCTTGTAATTTAAGATATGATGATGTGATTTTCTCTTTTATTCTCTTTACTCGTGTAAGTATCCAAAGGAGCTCAATCCCTCAAATCTGTCTTCTCAGATCACTCAAAATCACTTCATTCTAACAACCTTGGCATAACATTTATTTCCTCTACTACACTAAATAATCTCAAACAAACCCAACATAAATATTAATCTCTTTAGATCATCTATGAAACACTGAAACACTATATCTTTCCATAATGTAATTATAGACTTATCATAAAATATTTTTTTGGAAGTATCTTATTTCTACACGTCCTAGCCAATTCACTATCGGTACAACCAACAAACTTTACTTTGCTATTAGAAAATTGTTAAATTACTCACACATTTTTATCAATTGAAAAATATTTGTTAATAAAAAAAATTCACCCAAATTTTGTTGACATATTTTAAAATTTTAATTATCGATTAAAATATTTGTCGTTAATGGATTCATCGATAATAAAAAAAATTCGGCAATAAAACCATCGATAATTGATTTCTTTCTAAAATAATTAGTAATTGCATTTTTTAAAAAATAATGTTAGTAATTTAGACAATAAAATAGGCTTTCATTTTTCTATCAAATTCAACAAAAAAATTGTTGTAAACTAATTGTAGATGGCTGAGAATAAGAATAGAAGAGGAGGAAAAGGAGAAGAAGAATGAAAGTGAGAATGAGAAGGACAAAAAGGAGAAGAAAGAGCAAGAGGAGGTAAAGGCAAGACAACAAATGGTGAAGGTAACGAAGTCAAAGTCAGAGGACAAGGAAAAAGAGTTTAAGGCGTCGACAATGGAGGAAGAAGAAACAAAGAAGAATCAAATTTAGAGATTTACTGACAATAAATATCTATCAATAATTATTAACGAATAATTATGATGTGTTTTGGTTTTTGCTAATTATCGATATATAATGACCATAAATAATTATTGATGGATTATGGTTATCGATAATTATTAGTAAAAAAAATTATCTATAAAATTGATCGGTGAACATTTTATTAGTAGATATTTAATCGTCGATAATTGGTCAATAATTTTGATTTCCAACCAAAGTTTTGCAATTACAAACAAATTTTGTAATTACCAACGAATTTTGTCCATTTGTAAGTTTAATTTATTTTTTGTAGTTTTTTTAGCATAAAAAACTCTATCAATCAAAACGCCTTTAGTGTAACATATGATTCTTTTAATGCCTTGCAAATGACATATCCATGACTCTTGCCAAAATATACTGGGTAATCATAGTCCAAATACATTATATAACCTTGTTACAATATGTGACTTTTAATCAAAGTTTTGTAGTAGGTTAAATCTCTTTTCTTATCATCTATTAGTGACCTTATGCCTAAAAAATAAAATGTTGAGCCTTTGTCATTTAAAAAATGCTTTCTCATAGCCTCTTTGGACTTTGCAATCATCTTTAGATTGTTGTACTATAAGAAATTAGTTAGTTTTCTACCAATAATTATAATAAATAACATCACATATATTTTCTTACACAATGAAGGAGAAAGATTGAAAATCATCAATAAAATTAACCGTTAACTATATTTATTACTTAAGTTCCTATGAGAATTCATGTCGGAGAAATGCAGCGGAATGATTAGCGTGTACAACAAACCAAGAGGAGGTGAATTAGTTTCTTATCGCAAATCCTGCCTTTAAATATTTTCTCTTTTAAATTAAGTTCCTTAACGATAAATTAAAACAAATAAGAGATTAAGGAAGAAAGAAAATTGCACATGTGATTTTTATATTGGTTCAGATCAGACAGATCCTACGTCTAGTTGTTAATCTCAAATGAGAATTAACGCTTTACTATCACAAACTAACAAATTATTACAATCACAAAGAAAATAACCAAGTTTAAGGTTAGAACACCTCTCTTATTACCACAGGAGATAAAACTCACTTTATCTGAAACCCACAAGGGATGAACACCTCATACAAATGCTTCACGAAGGATGAACACCTCCTTTGAATATTCACAAAGGATAACAAGTTTTAACTCAGCAACAACAACAACACTTAATCACAACTCCAATGAAAGTTATTGATTTATGCCAACACTAAGTTCTCAAAACCACAAGCACAAGGGTTATACAAACCCTAGAACATACTTATCACGACACACAACAAAACAAATAAGCTTTTTGAAATTCAAGTATTTTGTATTTCATATATTAAAATGATAGTCTCAATCCAATTTATAGAGATCTCACTCATGGATACCTCCAAAAGCCTGTTGTCGGCTATTTAATGCATGATACTCGATTATCTAAATGAGGTAATCGATTATGCATTTAATGAATGTACAACGGTAAAAAACTTGCTTGAAAATTTTCATAATTGCTTGTGAAAATCGATTATAACAAGTCATAATCGATTATTGATAATCGATTATCATTAGTTGGTAATTGATTATCCTGAGTGAAAATGAGATTTTCTTATTTAAAACAGATTTTAACACAACTAAAGGCAAGCAATACATGGAATTAAAGATAAAACAGAACCTATACATGATTCTACGAAATTGAAAAGGCTTTAACATAAAAATAAGTCTTCATAAAGATCTTCTTGCAATAAGAGCACTTATACTTGACTTTCAGATATCAAAACTTCTAAGATTCATCTTTATGCTAACAATTCATACCATCTGTACCAAGTTTAAGTCTTAAGATTCTTAATTTACACCATATTTTGAAAACACTTCATCAATTTTCTTCTATTGTGGAGAATTAGTTGAATGTTGAAGAAGTTTGTCACATTTTCTTCCATTTGCATGTCATGTCGTGTTCTTTGCATCTTCTTTAATGAAAAATAATTGTTTCAACTTAGGTATTATGGATAAATATCACAACACCTTAGCAAAAGACCAATTGATTCTTCATCAACACTATTTTCATCAATTTTCTTTTTAAATTGTGATAACTCACACGCTGGATACACTTTTGACGCAATAAACTTTTCTTTGTATAATAAACAAATATTAGAGCATGCACACATCTTTTTGTATTCTAAATCCATTAAACATTCTTTTGTCTAGTAGTTACGATTATAACGTGTTATTTTCTATAAGTATCTTTTTTAACAATTCCTATAATTTTGTGAAACTTATCAATTTATCAATTTCTTATTTTTAAAATAAATAATTTTAAGACTTTCAAATATTATGTGATAACTTTAAAAAATCTTTACAAAATGAGTAAACTTACGTTAGTACAAGAATACAATTTTTACTCTGAATCAAATTTTAAAAGAGTTTTTCTAAAATTCTTACCACTAACATAACTTATTGAAAAGATGTTAAAATAACAACCAATTGTAACAAATATACTAGATACATAATAAATATTAAAAATATAAATAAAATAAGAAAGAAAAAAATTAAGAAAGTTCTCATTTTCACTTAAAAAAATTAGAGAGATTGTTTTTCTAGGAGATCATTGGAGCTCCATATTTAAAATAAATGAAAGATGTAATATATTAGAAAAAAAAAAGACTCACGAGAGCTCTAAATTTAAAATGTTGTGACGATTTTACATAAATTAATTCACGATTCATGATTCATTAATATTAAATTATATTATTATATTGTGTCATCTTAAAAAGCTTGATCATTAACCCCTAAAAAGTAAAAATATTGGATGAATAAGTTACTCTTAGGAGATCAATCAATCTAACATATGTAGAATTTACTCTGACACGTAATATTAATTATTTTCTAAGAGATACAATTTAACCTCAGATTCTACTTGAATTGCCTCCTACCCCAACCACCAGTTTATGCATTGTGGCGTTCTGATACATTATTTATTTATAGAACAAATTCTCCAATTCTATCTTCAAAAGTTCAAGGCCAGAGCATCGTTGAAATCACAGCAATTTAGGGAGAAGTATTGCTTCTAAAAATTAAGAGATGATTAGCATTCTTGTAAAAGGATAGAAAATGTCAAAGAAAAACAAGCAGAATGTACATTTACATATTTAACAACTCTATTTGTACACATGCCAAATTTCACAAACTCTCTGCTATGCATCACATAACAAGGCCTACATGCCTGTTGTACTATGCTTTAAGGAGAAAATATATTCAGAAAAGACACTCTAGTATGAATCAACCGCTTAAACAAGCACTCCAATCCATATTCAATTCCTTCAATGGCAACCACCAAAGCTTCTAACCTTCCATGTGCTGATTGAATCTTCTCAGCCTCAGCATCTCTGCTCAGATTGTCCACAATCAAATCCACCTTTTCCAATTCATTTATATTTTCCTCGTGATTGTTGTAAGCAAACACCCCCTTCTGCATCAACCTTGACACAAACGCCCACTTATTAGCCTTTAGTTTCAAGATTGGTGAAGAAAGGAACACAACAAGAGTCTGAAAGATGGAGCTTGTGGTCCAGCTAGCTTCTCTTAGCACTCTTACCACTGCAGAAAGGTGGTCATTAAGATCCAACGGAAGAGAGGCCCCAGATAACTCATGATCCATCTGCTTCAACAAAAGCAGAGATTTTGTGCACTCCTTCCTCATGTTCCTTCTGAGCCTCCAATATGTAGCAAGATGGTTATCCATGTCAAAATCACCAACCCTTCTCCTTCTGATTGCAGACTGAAGTTCCTCAACACTTCCTTTCATTAACAGAATGGCATCCCTTGTTATGCCCAATAGGTCCAAGAATCTTACTGGGCAATCAAGCATCTCATTGACCCATTTCTCGTTTTGGTGTTGCCCCAGTGCTTGTTGGGTCAATGGCAATCTCAAAAGATCTTCAATGCACTTGTACAATTCTGAAAGGCCAGATAGACCAGAGCAAATTCTTTCCACCTTTGGTGTAGAAGATGATGATGCCTCTAATGATTTAAGCTTGCTCAGCTCCTCTTCACTTCTAGCTGTGCTTGGATGTGATCTTGTTGGCAAACTAATGGATCTAACACCATACTTGCTGCTAGAATGCTTTGGAGAAAACGTAGCAATACTTGCCCTTTTCATCTTAATGGGTGCCTAATATGAAAACTAGACTCAACGGTATGTATAATACAACCCTATGTATACCTCTAGAAATTAGAAAGCAGAGAGAGAAGTCCACATGTTTATAATAGAACCTGATGCCATTCGATAGAAAAATGGATTCCCTAAGGTTCTATGTAGTGTTTGGTTTTTCTGTGACGTAGTTCTGCTGTCACGTTTTCATCATCAAACCGAAGTAGTAGCCATCCATGTTTTATGAATCACCTTTATAATTATATCACATGGGAATGGCAACTCCCACCTTCCCATTAGTCTAATTCGAATCTCCATAAGTTATTTTCTTTGGGGTGAGTACTTTTTTCTAACATGGTTTTCCAATATTTAGTAGAATTAACCAATGTTAAAAGAATAAATTTTAAAATAAATTTTAAGTGTAACTCAATTTTATAAAATTAGTTTATAAAATAAAATTTTTATTTATTATATATTTTAAATTAGTTTTATTTATATCTAATTAACATAAACTTCAAAAACTACGAATAATTGTGAGTGTGCATTAAATTTATTATTTTTTATTAAAAATAAAGAAACACTACCACGTTCGGGAAAACAAAAAGAACACATGGGATAGGTATGTTTCTCATAATTAGGTGGGTCTTGTGTGAAGAAGAGACGAAAAGGACCAAACCGTCTGCTTGAGTCTGTGTATCTTCAATGAATCTAAGAAAAAGCCACCGCCAATGGCACGGTACATATACTTTTATAATGTTCATGAAGGTCGGTTACATTTAAAGCTTCTCTTCCAAAGTTCCTTGAACCTTAACTCACGTAACTAAAATGGCAAAAAAAATCATTTTTACCGGCAGAACTCGTACGTTGTCACCACAATGTTCCTTCTACGGATTAGGACCTGCCAAAGTTTGAATTCGGTGTATTGCTTTAGCATTCTGTATTTTGCATTATTGTTCTTATGTGTAAGGAATAGTCTCTTTCAAAAGATCATACACAATAGATATTTTGGACGAATGAATTGAATCAATTACTATAAAAAGCTTTGTTCAATAACTTTATTTATCTTAAATATTATGAGTGTAGCATAATTAGTACTTTAATATGGTACACGTTGCTACCGGGTTCTAATCTTCCAAACCCTGCCGGCCTTAAACCTAATATTTCTGTTTTACGTGATTTTAAAAAATTAACTGCCGTCCAACTGGATGTGGCAAGAAGATTTTCGAACATATTTGATAAACTAATTTCATGTTTAAATTATATTTTTTTGATTATGATTTTGTTTGACGCATAATATCATAAACTCCAAGTTAATTAAAACATGTATGATCAAATCATAAATTTGATAGACTTACTTGTGGGTGAATTTCAACTTACAATGAGATGGAAAAGTAAGATATGTAAGAGTGAATTAGGATGATGGGTGAAAATCAAGAAATCACAATATTGATTTGTTGTACAAATCACGATTTCTTTTGATTCCAGATTCTTTTCTTGCTTCCCAAAGATATGGCTGAACTATACAACTTTTGACCTTAGACAATGACTTTTTTAATGGTTTTGTGGTCCACATTGTTACATTAAGCATTATTTAATTCAAGGGATGTTTTATATTACTTCATGAAAAGAAAGAAACCGAAATGAAAGGCGTGCCTTGGAACACATTAGGTCAATTTCGAAGATAACAAACGTAGCATAAATCCTATAATTTATTTAGAGAAAGGAAGGAATGGTACGTATTATGTCACTTTGTTTTCTTTTGTTTTGAGGGTTTTCTTTTATTATTTGTGGTGACTTTAATTCATTTTTAACTACAGTGTAAACACATTATAAATATATTTTGATATGGTGCCTGATTCTAAATATCTATCACCCAAAAACATGGTCAATTTTTTTAATTGAAGACATCGAGAATGACCTTTTTATGATGATTTAGGCTAGGCTTGACTTCATATTTATTACATTAAGCATTATTTAATCTAAAGGCGTGCTCTAAATTAAAAAGAAAAGAACAAATTTGAAACCTATAATGTCTTTGCTTCTGTAACCTTGGACAGTTTTATAATTTCAGTTGAACTTTTGGGATAGAGAGGAAGACATAAATTATACTTAGCAAGTCTACCCACCAAAAATTTTAAAAATAAAGAAAATTATATTATATTTTATTATTTTATAAAATTAGTTAAATAAAAAATTTCATTAAAAGAGATAAAATATACGTAAATTCTTTTATTATATTTTTTTTGACAAATTTTAACCAAAGTCGTTATAAGATAAAACGACTTCCTCTAAATAAAAGACATTGAAGTCGTCATGTTTTCACGACTTTACTTTTACTATCTATGTTGAAATTGTGTGTTACTTACACGATTTTGATTAAGTTAATTGATGGTGATTTTAATTTACATAAAAACCATGATGTGCTTCTACAACTTTATCAATAGTCAAAAGTTGTTTATGAAGTTGATAATTTTTTTACAATGATGTTGTGCATGTGTATGATTTGATATGCAGGTAATTATTTTTTTTTTAAATAAACCTAGATGTGTAATTTTGAAATGTAATTTATTTCGTTTAGTAAAAAAAACTCTAGCAAGATAGGTGGAAAAATAATTCAACTTTATTTTTTACATATTGACAAACCAAACATAACTTAGTGTAACCCGTAAAAAAATATTAAGAGATAAATGAGAATTTATTCAATTACTTTAATTTACTCGTGATATTAGTCAATCTTACGGCTTAAATAAATTCATTCGCACCTTCAATCGCTGATAAAAAATATTCACACCCTCTATCACATAAATGTATAAAACGATAATCGAAAAAAATCTGCAAAGAAGAGTTAAATAGATAAGAAAGAATAATAGACAACAAACACAAATAAAATATGCAAAGAAGAGTTAGATGGATAAAAAAGAACAATAGAAAATATATAAATAATTAATGAAAATTTATGTTCAAATTTTTCTTTCAATAAATTTTCTCTTAACTAACAAATTTTTATTATACAGTTGAACGATGACAACTTTCACTTAGACAAACTGTTAATATAATGTTTTATTTATAAAAAAATAACTATCAAACGTAAATCATGTTTAAACTAGTGAAGTGACGTGACGAGTACTTTTATTATCGAGCTCGAAATGTTATGAAGACGAAGTTTCTAATAACAAACAAAGAAAGTTATAAATTGATGAATAGATTATCTGATACTATTAGATTCTCTGAAGATAGATGCAATGATGAAGACAAGAACCGATCAAAACAGACAATTTTGAGCCACCAGTCGATTTTGATCTATCAAACGCTCTAACCATCAAAAGGTCTAAGAATCTCGATAAGATTGTACTACCAAATATTCAAAAAATCTGATTGGGTATTATAAGAAAACAAAATGTGTTAATTTTGTCATCACCAAAATTACGTTAAAGGTGAAATTGGAACATTTGTATTAAAGGTGGAAAATTACAAAATATGAAAATTGGAACATCTTTCTTCTAACATTTGTAACTGTGATTGACTAAAATTACAAAAAACGAAATTTTGAACATCTTTCTTCTAACATTTGTAACTGTTAAAGGTGAAAACTTTTTATACGAATTTTATAGCTTTTGCAATCATATGTATCATCTCGACAAATCTTATGTATGACGAAAGACACAATTATATTGTTAATCTTACAGTCTCAATGAGTTGGTTAGGAAGTAATTGACACATTGTGTCAAACTTCAACAAAAAGTTGAAAAAAATGGAAAGTTTAAAAGTTAAGTCATCAATAGTTTAAAAGTTGACAAGACCGTGGTTAAAATAATTAAATGATGATTAATTAACAACAACAGTCATTGATGAATCATTAAGAAAAATAATGACAACTATTAATGAACAACTAACAGGTTTATTTTGTCGTTGTGAGGTTTATAAATATAGGTATATTGTTGAGGTAATTGATATGTTTTAACCAATAATCTGATTTGAGTATAATCGCTTAAAATACATATCTGACTTGAACGTTGAAGTATTTTTTAGTCAACTCCGAGCTCACTCATTGACACCGAGACAGGGACTAATAGAACTGAGAGTTCAAGACTCAACATCGTAACAAAGTCAATCCTTGACAAAAACTACATATATTTCTTATAAATGCTTTTGCACATAATTTCACGAAATTTTATAAAGTAATTTATTTTTTTTATTTCAAGGCCATCGGGTTAAGCAATCCACTTCAAGCTAAATTAAATGTAATGAAGTGAAAATTTCAAAAAGTCATTTTTGCTTATATCATGATACCGTTAATTCATGTTTATGACAAAGGCACGAGGAATAAGTAATTGACAACAATTTCAATCGATTGAATTGGTCTGAGGGTCGGTCGTCCTTCCTTGTTCTGCTCTTTTTTTATCTTAAATCCTCTCCGAGAATGCAATCCACTTTAATGAGTTGTTGACCTGCAGAAGACACTCCGACACCATATATGTTTCATAAAGAGGTCTATATTTTATTCTAATAGATTAAGACGATCTTTACCTGGACATTAATCTATATTTATAGGACTTATGACAATCAAGCTCATTAATTCTTATTGGATATGACAATAATGTCGTATATTCATATTTGATACGACAATCAAACCATTAATATTTAATAATATACCTGCTAACTGCCCATAAATACCGTATATTTCCCACTGATATGGTCAACAAATGTATTAATTGGTCATTAACGACATCCATTTTACCTGACTCACAATCATTGAATTACCGGTCGGTGTAGATGATCCTCTCTTAGGACGATCGACTACCCATGTACAGTACAACAACAAATTTTGCATAGTATATAAACGCTATTTTAAGGAGAGAAAGAATTTTATTATTGTTTACATCATTAAAACATCACTTAAAGAAAAACACATTCGTGAATTATTAAATGGGACGCCAAAGTAGAATGTAGAACCGGTAATGAGTACCTTAAAGGAATTACTATCTTAGTGAGTCCAAGTGAACATGTGTTGCATTAAAAGATACAATAAAAAAATGAGTTTGATGTTAAATTATTGGTCAAAATGAAATTAAATTACCAGTGACGAGATTGTAGAGATTTTCAACACTTCAACAAGTAAGAAAGTCAATGGTTAATACTAGGTGATACTTGTTAAAGGTCACATGTGTTGTAAGGTCATATGATAATTGTTAATACAATGAAAAATTGATTTAGAAGGTACCATAATTTATTTTAATTTGATTTTTCTTTTTTAATTTATAAGGATCTTAAAAAAAAAATACTATTTTAGGATTGATGTTGTTTTTAAAATACTAACACTGGACTATTTTCATAATAAAACGTTTTACTATAAATAATTTGATTATAAATAAGTTTTATTATTTTAAAACACATAATCTCTTTAGAAATCATTTTTGTAGAAGTTTCCATTTTCTCTCTTGTTCTTACTCAGTATTTATCTATGTGAAGATTTGAGACTGCTAGAGTAATATTATTTGCGAGCTCTTTCCATCCCTCGAATCAAATTTTCCATTTAAGTAAAGTAGGTTTTCTACTCTTTTCTTGGTCAAATATGTTTTCTCTATGTGAGTTTCTTCCACTTGCATGTAACATTAGAGTCATCAATGTGAATCTCTCACTACAAGAAAAAACTGTATTACATACAGCAAAAATCCGTATATAAGACCCAAAATCCGTATATATTCTGTGTTTATATACGGATTACATACGGACAAAAATCCGTATATAATACCATCGTAGCTAAGTTTACATACGGAAAAATCCGTATATAACTTATATACGGAAATTATATACGGATTTTTCCGTATATAAGTTATATACGGATATTTCCGTATATACGTTTTATACGGAAAAATCCGTATATAACTTATATACGGAAAAATCCGTATATAATTTCCGTATATAAGTTATATACGGATTTTTCCGTATATAACGTATATACAGAAATATCCGTATATAACTTATATACGAAAAAATCCGTATATAATTTCCGTATATAAGTTATATACGGATATTTCCGTATATAAGTTATATACGGAAATATCCGTATATAACTTATATACGGAAATTATATACGGATATATCCGTATATAATGGTTTAACGAGAGCTAAATAAATTCTCTGTATATAACAGTTCTCCATGCACAGTATACAAGCAGACCTGGACATTGTAGTGAATATTCAGCATTGTTACAAGCAAACCTGGACATTATACATTGCACATTGACATATAAATTTAATAAGATTTTCAAATACACTTATCCACAGAAAACATTGTATATGAATACATAAATATTGTATAATGTAAATATAACTACAACATTTGGAGTTCATAAACAGATTGTAGTTGTGGTTCTAAATAAGTTCAACAGTAATGGAAATAAGTTCTATAAAATTCCTAATAATGCATGTAATCATCATTTCCATCTTCTGATTATTCATGTGGTGGTTGCTGGTGTGGTGGTTGCTGTTCTGGAGGTTGTTGTTCTGGTTGGACTGTATTGGGTACGTCATTTTGAACTTGAGGATTTTGAAGGTTTAAAAATTGTTGTGCAGCCGTGGCTGCTGAAGGCGGAAGGAATGGCAGGAGGACGCCAATAAAGCCTTCAAACTTTTGAAGCTGCTGACCATATTGTTGTAACTGCGATTTCAGGTTAAGAATTTCTTTTGAATTTTGAGGTTGAGCAGTAGAAGATGCCTGTGTCTGTTGGATGTAACTATCAACACAGTCATCTTGGGAAGTGACATTTCCAATGCCGTATACGCGTCCCTTGTATTTTCCACCAGCAGCCTCTAACCAACACCTGTTTCTCAATCTTTCCTCCTCCGCAGGGTCTAGAGGAGAAGATGTTGAGACACCAACAGATGCAGTCTCAGATCTAATTTGAGAAAATTTTGCAACAAATTGTTCCTGTTAAATGAATAAATATTATCATTACACATGAGGTTTAAAAAACGAAAATTTATAATGTGATAGAGTTAGTACAAACTTACATGGGTCCGCCTAGACCTTTCGTCCACAAATTCTCCCGTTGATTGACGAATATGTGTCTGCTGAAATATTTCATCAACATGCACAGACCGACCAAGCTCTTGTGACTGCAAACAAAAGGAGTTGTTAATAAATATTTGTAAAGTTTATGATTACAAATATAAGGAAAAAAATGTACAAGTTATATACCAAACGAATAGCATGCTCATGCACGCTTATAGATCCTCCAGTGTGCAAACATCCACCCTTTTCAGATGTCCGATTCTTCTTTGCCGTTTCACACTTTTGTCTATAAAGTGGCATGTTCCACTTTTCCAAAAGAGCATTCCAAGTATCGTCCCCCAGCCAATCAGGTCTTTTTCCTAGAGTTCTAGCTTTTTTATACATCTCTGAGAGTCTATGAGATGCCTTGGTGTGATAATTTTTTTTGACCTTTTCCTCATCCTCAGGCTTCCATGAAACCTTTCTCTGTTGTTATATTAGAAATAATAGGTTTGAATAAGTAAAGAAGTTCAAAGTATAAATTAAATGCAGGACACCAACTATTGACTTGTAACAACAGGATGAGGAATGAAAAGTGTTTACCTTAAAACGTTCGAAGAAGACATCTCTGGTTGACTTAGGGATTGCACCCCATGTTAGCCATGGCTCATCAAGCTGTTCCTTGATGGTTGCTGTGATTGCCTTGGATGCAGTTTTTGTAGGATAAAACCTAAAACAAAATTAAACTCAAACATTACAATAATACAACAATGAATTGTGTATATATTAATTGAGTTATTTTTTTTCTTACCCTCCTCCAACGGGTGTAATCATTGGACGACTATTGGAACATTCTTCCATGTTATTGGCGGCTGAACTAGAATGTGGATCTGCATCCTCTATACCAGGTGATGCTGCAATATTTGTGGGAGTTGATGGGTTAGAACCAACATTGGGAGAGAGTGAAGCCTGAAGATAAGGAGGCACTTGGTATGGAGTGGGTGTCAAGCCAGGCACTTGTATTGGAGGTGGAAGAGATGTACCAATAGAGGTAGGTGAAGATGTAGGAACTTGATGTGGAGTGGGAGTGAAGGCAGGAACAACTAATGGAGGTGGAACAGATCTACCAGTAGAGGTAGAGGTAGGTGTAGTTGGTTGACTGGTTGAACCAATTTCATTATTGAAACGTGTCATCAACTTCACTACGTAAGATTTCTTCCCCTTGCCCTTATTAGAATTTCCTGAAGGTGGAATAGGAGGGCCAGAAGGACCTGATGCCATATTCTTGAACATAATATATATTTTTATACAATAGAAGAAAAGAAAATTTAGAAATAGTACAATCAAAGATAAATGCAGATTTAACCAAATCATGGTTTTACATATATAATAAATTTCAAAGCATAATATGGTACAGAGTACACTACTAGCATACCTCAACAAAAGACAGGGTGCATCAAATTTTCAATAATTTCATGAACAACAATACGATGTACTTGCATTTCATATGAATGTATATCTTTTAAAGAAAATATCTCACACATCAATTAGTAAATAAGCACAATGTAGACAACCCATTAATAATAACTAGATAATGTGAAAAATAACAGGTATGAACCATGAAAAGTTCTTGCCAAATAACATGTTACATCCATAATTATGCCTCTCAATGCCATCAAACATCTAACACAACATATTTCCACTATTCTTTTTCCCACAAACAAATCATATATATAACACCAAAACAAGATACTTTAGCTTGTCTTTGAACGTCCAGTGGTCCACTTTCCAATACCTAAATCAAGCTCATCAACATCCAAAAGAAGTACTGTTAATTAATTCTGTAGAAACCATCGACAGAAAAATGTAGTTTTTTTGGTTCAATAAACTATTTATAAGCTTCCTCTCTTTTGATTCAAAGATGTAGTTGAAAAATCTGACTATATGATTCATTTATACACATGAAAGGTGTTTGGTATATCCAAAAATTTAATATAATTTAGAAATTGAAGGAAAGGAATAGTTTACGAATACTTTTCTTTTTTTAATTCATCGTGATAAGTTTAAAAGATAAAACTATAAGAAAAATAAAGTTCAGACCATAATACTATAAGAAAAATATGGCAACTATACTGATAGTCTGAAAATGTACTTTTACTCCGAGGTTTCCCTTGCCTTGGAGTACTTATCCAGAAGCTAGAGAACCCTGCACTACGTGCATGGTTGAAAGTACAGTCCAATGAGGTATGATATGCATGGAGATGATTTGTTTGAATGGTGCTGTTTGCAGATGCCAATATCCATTAGCCACGTGTTCTTTTGAAACCTTCCTCTTATCTTCATTTTAGACCTGTCATTATCTAACTAGTGTTATGCTTATAGCTCTTAAGATTACAGTGTGATTTCACATGTGGGGTTTGCTTGTATGAGGTGGATCATTCATTGAGTACTTAAAATCAAAGGAGTTAGTTAAGACTTGGGGGGGGAAGGGAGAAAATGAGTATTTACATGAACACTTGCAATGTTAGTTGCTTGATTTTGTCACTAAAATATAAAATTACACTTTTACAATGTTTGATCTCCATGATTTTTTTTGTCAATTACACCAGCCAAAACTCTTATCTTCTTCCATCTACATGAAATTGTTTCTTTATTCTTTTTACAGTGATCTTCTCCTGGGTGCCCTTTCCAATTTACTTGATTGAAGTCTTCATCTTTGCTTTCTTTCATTTTTCATTTTGGCCTATTGGTTTCCAATAGTCGCCTGGTATATGAAATAAAGATGCAATCTTTAACCACAGATGAATCACTGCTGCGATATTCTCCTCTCACCATTAATCATATCATATCACATTGGTAATTTCTCTTCCAATCATGATTAATAGTCATGGTATTTTCTGTTTCTGTTTAGTCTTAACAACCATTAATTTCAATTTCCATTTCTGAGTTCCTCAATTATGCTACTGCTTGACTAGCCTGGAGAAGTTTTAGTTATTGTCATCACAGAAACTTTCTTCTGAGCAGTTTTTCTTGAGAAGTCTCTTCCTTGGTCATACAATATTCAAACCAGTTTTTCAAGATGATGATCATTCTACCCGTCTTGGTAGGTTGTCTGTCTTTAATTTCTGCTGCAATTTTGTTACTGTTTTTAATTTCTGCTGCAATTTAGTCTCTGTCGTTGTTTACCTGCCGTTTAATTTCTACTGTTGTTTGTACTGTGTTGTTGATTATTGCACTTTAAATCATTAGCTGTAATTTTGTTCTCTATATGTTGCTGCTGTAATGTTGATTCTGTTTTCATATTTGAAATTTGGAAGTGTCCCGTTGAAAAAATTGCTGGACAAATCCAGCTCCTGGATACCAGCACCATTGCTATTTTTGCCACTGTTATCAATCCCAAAAGGTGGCAATTCACCAGACAGATGATTGTAGCTCAAATCAAGAACCACCAAGTGATTGAGCAATGAAAAAAGCTGGTGTTGGAGACCACCAGATAATCTGTTATGGGAGAGATTAAGGTGAGAGAGAGAAGAGAGGTTTGTGAGAGAGGGGGAGATGAAGCCAGTGAGGCCTCTAGAAGGTAGCAAAAGATGTGTGACTCTAAGATCCCCATCACAAGTAATGCCTTCCCAAGCACAGCAGTCAAGAGAATCAGACCAATTGAGATAAGGAAAAGGAGGAGAGGTTGATATGTTCCCAGAGAAAGCCAAGAGGGAGAGTTTATCAATCTGACTACAAGAGGAAACATGAACAACAAACAAGGAGAAGAGGAATAAAGGGACTATGATAGAGACCATGAAGTTCGAAACCATGTAAGAATTGTAAAGGGATTATGCAGAGGAAGATGAAGATGGTGATGGCATGAGAAAAACTGACAGAATGGTGTGTTTGAAGTGATGGTTGGTCATGAGCAGGGGATCCATGATCTACCTTCTGGTATCCAAACAGCAAGCTCATCTGAATTGGCAAAGGCCGACATTCTAAGGTCTGATGAAGCAAAGAAGAACAAGCCATGAGCAGGGGATCCATTGAGGTTTGCATAGAAATTGGCTGAGTTGTTGTACACATAATCAATATGTTGCTTGATGATGGTGAGGTGCAAAAGTTTGCCAACTAACTACCAGTAACCAGCAGCATTACATAAAAGTTGTCCATGATTTGCCATAAGTTTAATAGAAGGATCAGAAGGAGTGTTAGTAGGTTTAGAACCAATCAAACCACTGTCATCGAGAAGTTCAAGAATATATTTTCTCTTATTCATGTGAATTCCAGATTTGGACCTTGTAATTTCAAGACCGAGAAAGTATCTTAAAGATCCTAGGTCTTTGATTTTAAATTTGGTATCTAAGATGTGCTTAAGATGATTAATTTCTGCCATATCATTGCTAATTAAAACAATATCATCCACCTAAACAAATAATGCAGTAAAAGAAGGAGAAGCAGATTTGACAAACAAAGCTTGATCTGCAGAAGATTATTCCTAATTAAGAGAAAGAAGAGTAGCATATAAGGTACTATGCCATTATCAACAAAGGGGAAGTAAACTAGGAGGAGGGACAAGATGAATTGGCAAAAGCTAGGCTTTTAGATGATGACATTTTCCTGGGTAAAGTTATAGATAAACCTAGTAAATTCATGAAGGGACAAATAAAGAGGACAAGGATGTTTTTTGATGAGGCAGAGAAAAGAGTTGCAGAGCTAAACCCTGCTAGCAGGTGGCCAGTGTGGGCATCCACAAAGTCAGTTCAACTAACATGCACACTAACTACAACAAAATCTATCTAAGGGTAATCTAAAAATCCACTAAGTTGTCTAAAACAGTTTTTAATGTTCATCTAACACAACTAAGAAGTACTTCTTTTGGTGAAATTCAAATCAATTTTAGAATGAAAAGCCAAACAATTTAAACTACTACTAAACTAAGTGAGTGAAATCTATCAATTTAAGACACTACACTAATAATGGTCTAAAAACAACTAATTAGCACAGGAAGTGTTGATCATCAATATCATCAAGACTAACGTCACAAAGTTGTGGTGATGCCAAGTTTTTCTAAATTTTATCTAAAATAGAGTGGAACTTCTAAATTACTTCTAAAAATTTAACAGTAGTAGACCTTGGTGGAACATCCTTCAACACCACAGAACCAGATTTGGAGCTAAGACTATCTCTTCCAGCTGCTGCAATTGAAAACAGTGGAGAGTTCTAGTAATTGTAATGCTTTTGTTTACAATTATGATTTGAAAAAACACATGAACAATACATGCATCGTTTCAAGAGTTGAAACCCTTCACAATGGCGTTTCAGAGGTTTGTTATGGCTGGTTATACACCTAATTAAGCTTAGTTATATATATGTTTAGGGTTAGTTAGTACAATATAATGAATGTGTATACCCATTCCCTGCTCAACCCTTCTATAATCCCTTATACCCCTATACCACCATTATTCTTCCCAAATAATTTACCCTTAAACTCACTATGACCCCTGGAATCATCTCCACCCTAAAACCAACTATATTTCCTAGTTACAATATTCCTTGCATGTTCCCTGCACATGCCGAACCCTTTCTTATTATCTTTCTTTCCCAACATAACCACGATGACAAACTAAGCCCTTCACACATTATTTCATTCATGCTACCCAACCCGAGGCACTCTCACTATTAAGTCCTTCACCTGCAACCTACCAACCTCTCCCTCTCTTCCACTCATACTTCTTTTCCACAACACCTACACCCACCACCTCCTTTCTCCATAATTATTCTACCAATCGACTCTCATTCCCTTCAATGTTCACACCTCACTCTACCCTTCTTCCCTTTTTCTTCCAACTATGTGATATATATATAACCTAACCAGTACTTGATACAAAGAACTTATGCATGAAACCAACTTCTTCCTTTACTACCAACCCACACTAATTATGACAACCTCAAGAGGGACTTAAGCTTACTTCAGTACGTTGCAATACTAAATTTTGATACAGAACATTCTAGCACTGCATTAAATATTTACAGGCCCAGCCACTTGACAAGGAAAGAGACTTAGTCACTGTGACACTAAAGAAGAAAGAATCGTACCAATCTATACAATTCAAATACAAAACAACATATTGTTTACCAAACGAAGCAAAATAACACAATACAAATCATTTTTCTACATCTAACAAACTTTAAATGCAAACGAACTCACTCACATTCGCAACTCCAGATGCTATATGTCTCAGTCCATAAAACCAGTAGGAATCTACTTAACCCGCCACACAGTAGCCTCAATCGATGCTTCCAAACACTCCAACCACGGCTTGCGACCCGAACCATAGATGTGACAAATAAAACACAAAAAAATGAGATTAGGGTTCACGATTTTCACCATTAAACAATTACTAAGCATTACAATTTACTTACCAGATGAAGCTACTCTTTCAGCGCCCAACTACGGCACCGCACTGAACAATGAGGCCCAACGACAGTGTTTGATGAAGGATTGATGAAACTCACAGTTCGAAACAGAGAGAACCAAAGCAACACCGAAGAGGGATGGAGACAACAACAACCAGACCGAAAGGGCTCGAAAGAATGGATACGACAGGGTTCGAGAGAGATGAGAATGCACCACGGTTCAAGTGAAAACAAAGCACCAGGTTCGAATGAGAGGAAAGCTCGAGCTGAGAGTGTAGGGTTCCAGCTTCAGCGTAATTAGAAATACATTTTTCTAATATTATTTCCCAAATCCGTATGTAACATCTGCAGATAAAATTTGGTTCCAACTACATACGGATAATACAGGTTATATACAGATCCTATCCTTGGGTAATTTTCCCGCCACCCCGCGCCAACATTATATACGGATATTATATACGGATAATCCGTATATAAAATTCCGTATATAATATCCGTATATAACGCCTTTCTTTAACATCCGTACATAATTTCCGTATATAATTCCCACTTTACATACAACTCTAGATCCGTATATAATATTCCGTATCTAATTCCATTATTTCTTGTAGTGTCTATTGATGAGTGATACGACAATATGATCTTATTATCGTTGTGATGTTTGTATAAGCATCACGTGAAGTTGAATAAGTTTTGATGTTTGAGATCTTTTTGAGTAGTTTCACTAGGTAAGGAAAGCTAGCCTATGTTTGTGATTTTCTTGTGAATTCATGTTGAATTGGATATTACATGTTAATTATGAGAAACTTTAGATGTTATGGTATTCTTTGAAATTTAAATGGCATGTGTTGATATGGTGCGGTGCGATCCTGAGTTATTATTGTGTTGTTTGTGGGTTTGATGTGTGATTGAATGAGAGTTATAAATTTAGCAATTGGACTAATTGGTATAACTTAGAAAGTGTTTTAAAATTGATTGAGCAAAAGGAAAGAGTAGAAAGTACCAATTTGAGAAATTGAGTAGATTATACTCTCTCATCCATAACACTTTATGTCATGGCATTGAACAATAGTAGAGGGGTTTTAGGTGCTAATTCAAAATTTCAAGTCAAAGAAAAAAGTCGTTCCAGGTGTTGGGCATGAGTTGCAATGTCAAGTGCCACTTTGACAATAGGTGAAACCAAAGTTAGAGAGCTCATTGACTTTGTGCCATTGAGCACCACCTTGTGTTGTTGGGCGAATTTCTCCAAATTTTATCAAGAGGGGTTCTAGGGGTCTCAACACTAGGTGCCAGAATGGTCCTACTGGCACCAAGCCCCTATGAAGCCAATGTTTAATGCACATTTTGTATTATATCGGGCACCATTCTGCATTGTGTGTTATATTGGTTTTATTTCATTAATGATATGGTTTTATTGGTTATATTATTAGTATTATGAATTTCAAATGTTAAGACAAAGGTATAATTTGTTGGTAATGCATGGATTTTCATGGAGAAACTCTATTTGGTGTGATTCACTAGGATGTGCATTAAGATAAGAACTTATCATATCATATGAAGCTATTCTAAACACTACTAATCATTTATACTTATGTAGAAGAGAATGGTTAAGAGGGTGAGAGTGACAACATATCTTATCATAAGAATGGCCTTGTGATTTTTATGATTGTGACAAATATTAATCTTGTGTATAACTCGATAGAATAATAAATTATGATCACAAGTGCATAATTTTACGAGTCTGACTTAAGTAAATATGTCCTATAAATTTAGAAAAATATGATATTATGTTATAAATTCACTACAAAAAAAGGTTATCTAGAGGAGGTTTTTTTTTCTATTTGCGGGGGTTTTCACCCTCCGCAAAATAAATTCCGGGGGTTTTTCAAACCGTCGTAGTTTGAGTCGCCACAAACTATCTGCGGGGGTTTTTTATGACCCCTGGTATCGCGTTCAATTTGCGGAGGTTTTTCTGCGGAGGGTAAAAACCTCCTCTATTACTGACTATTATTTTGTGGGGGGTTTTTAACCTCCTTTATTTTCAACTATTTGATCACAAAAGTTTTCTATATTTTTGTCAGTTTTTTTATTTGATGATTATTACAATATATAATATCGTTTTTTGTTTAATGATTATTAAAATATATAATAACTACCTATTTTCACCAATTTCTTTCTTATCTTTTTTTTTAATTTCAAAATTAAGTAAATTTATTTTTTTTAAATTATTAAATACCAAACAAATATGATTCCTCTGGATAAAAAATTGATACCATAGAACAAAAACCCCTGAGTAGGAAGGAAATTAGAAAAATAAATTGAGAAACATTTGTATGTTACAGAAGGATAGGCTAGAAATCAATATAATCCTATTGCAGAAATAGTTACAAAGAAAGAAATGTTACCCAATTCATAATAAACTAAGTATAGTTTTATCCTAAAACAATATCATAAACTTCCTAAAGGTTACTTCCATCAGATGATTGTCTTGTTTCTAAAGGAGACTCTGGCTCATTTGCATCACAAGCTTGCTGAAATAATATAAAAAATATTAATAAAATAAATTCAATTACATGTGCTCACATTTTGAAAATAATATATAAAAAATCAATCAAATAGAATAAACATGTTCTAAAAAATCAATCTTATGTGATATGCCCTCTCAACCAAGAAGTACAGTACACGTTACAAAGTCCAAAGACATTAAAAGTTATATTTCATTAAATCAGGCAATACTTTGCACGAATTATACTACTTGGTTTCGATTCTACTTATATTACGTGCACCAATGATATTGATAGTCTGGTGATATATCAGTACATTTCTACACGGTCAACCGTGTTTGCAATCCTATTTGTAATAATGAGCACTATAGTTTGCAAATATCTAGTCAGTTTTTGAGTTTGTATTTCAGGTTGCAATGTGTTAAAGAATAAACAACTATTTTAGTAGCAAAAGCAATTTTATAGTCTTCATAGTCCCTTTGTAGTTTACAGTAGCAGCAACTTTTTGGCTTCCTAACTCTAACTAACATTATTTTCCTATTTATATCTACATAACAATATCAAACTTGGATTTTTTTTCGTGGGTGCTGTTAAATCTTAAGTAAATTTCCTAACAATAATTATACAGAAGTGGGATGTAGGACACCTAGTAGATAGTTTTTACTTTTCATTTCTTTTAAATGTTTATATCTTAACCTTTATTGTTTTATTAAGTTCACCTATATTTAGTCAGTACATAACCACAAAGAACTCACATTTTTATCGTTATTGTTGAATATAGTGAAAAACTATATTTAGATTAATCTCCCTTATGTAAAATACACACATAGGGTTCTCTATTTATAATAGAAGAAATATGGGCTAAGCCCAAAATACAAATGAGAAATAATAACAAACTAACTAAAAGATAAAAAATATAATATATCTAACACTCCCCCTCAAGCTGGAGCATACAAATTGTATGAACTAAGCTTGAAATAGATGAACTCAGTGTTGAACTATATGATTTGTTGTCTTCAAGAGTGTGAGGCAAACATAGATGGACTAACAACAGCTTGTGAAACTTCAAGCTCAAAAGTGGATGAAGGAGAGCAGTGGTGGACAATGACAAACTGCAAAGACTGATTTCCAATCAATGATGAATGAGTGACGGGATCAACAGTGGTAGCTGAAAGCTAAGAGCTACAAAACTGCAGGGACTACACTAAATCCTCATCAATGATGGATGGGTGACGGGATCAACAGTAGTAGCTGAAATCTACAAAACTGCAGGGACTACACCCATATATATGTGACTTGCAGTGTCTTGGAAACGTACTCTCCCTTAGTGTGAAGGGTGGAAATGTGGAATATCACAGTTGCTAAACCACTAAAACAAAACCAAATATTAAGCTACAATGCTGAAACAAAGGCATCAAAGATCCAAAGATATATTGGAGGTCCAAGATTCTTTGCTAGACAACTCTCAAGTGGTGATACTTAGCCATGTATCACAAGAAGATCAGGCTAAACTCTAGCCCAAGAAGAACTAACACAGTTGCGTCTGTCTGAGGCGGTAGCGACTGCAGCGGCGGTTGACTGCTATAAAACTGTAGGGACTAAATTGCCATCACTGATTGATGGGGCCTGTAGTGGATGGAAGCGACAAAACTACAGGGACTGCCATCACTAACTGACGAGGTGATGGGGCCTACAGTGGTTGGAAGCATACGGCGCCTGGACAACAGCAAACGGCGCGGGAAAGCGGCAAACGCCACGGACAGCGGCGATGGTCTGGTTGGCGAGACCGACTCCGATCATCAAGTTGGACAGCCATGGAGAGGGAGAAACTGTAAGATCCTTGAAAATATTTGTAAGTTAAATGCTAAAAAAAAAATGATGAATAGTAAATTGTGAATAGTAAATTGTGAATAGTAAATTGTGAATAGTAAAAAGTGAATAGTTAAAAAAAAATAATATTTGGAAAGGATAAGTGTTCCACGTAGCTTTGAGATCAGAATTCATCAAATTGCAAATAAAAAATTATTTTTGTAATAGTACAATGAATAAAAAAATGAATAGTTAAAATGAATAGTAAAAAATGAATAGTAAATTTTTTTGCTATAAATAGCCAAGGGGGGAGGTTGAAAATTTACACCAAAGAACTTAAAAAATTTTTGAGAGAAGAGAGTTGGAAGAATTTCTAATTTCAAAGGGGATATTCTGGAAGTTTTCAGAGAGCGAGGAGATTAAGTCTGTAATAGAGGTAAGGGAAGCCACTCTTATACTTTGCTTTGCTCAAATCCTAAATCTTGAATATGTAGTATTTTGTTGTTGTATGGTCTTGAATTTTGAATGAGAACATTTATTTGTTTCTTTTGTATTTTTGGAAGGACGAGAAGTTGTCTAACCGGCTCTGCCAGATTCAACTTCTTGTTTCCCCACACCTTTTATTTCTTAATTATATTGTATTTTTGGAAGGATGAGAAGTAGTCTAACCGGCTCTGCCAGATTCAACTTCTTGTTTCCCCAAACCTTTTATTTCTTATTTATATTGTATTTTTGGAAGGATGAGAAGTTGTCTAACCGGCTCTGCCAGATTCAACTTCTTGTTTCCCCAGAAATTTTATTGTTTTATCTATTTTTTTATTGCATCTTTCTGGAAGGATGAGAAGTTGTCTAACCGGCTCTGCCAGATTCAACTTCTTGTTTCCCCTGAATTTTTATATTAATATTATTTTGATGGTAATAGGAGCTAATTATTTTTGTATATATTTATTTTATAAAATATTTGCATATGAATGTTGAACTGGTGTGCTCTTGTGAAACTATTTCATGACTTTTATTATATTGGGTGTGATAACTGAAACTGTGAAATTGTACATGTTGTGATGTGATGAATTTAATCTGTTTTGAATGAGTTTGTTAGCTGAAATTGATCTTGTTGGAAGGTCTGAAGTAAAGGTTCTGTAAAAGCTTGTATATGGGTATGAAATAAATGTATAGATATTGTTTGAGGTTGCTGTGAGAGGAAGTGAAAATATTAAAATTTGGCATTTCAAATTTAGAGCATAAGAGAACATGGTAGATAATTTAAATAAATCAATTGTTAATTATTGAGGGCCCTTCTTTGTTGGTAGGATAGAGGAACCTTAAAAACCTGAGTTGGCACATCCCTGATCATAGAGCAGCCCTGGCCTGGTCCAGTCAGTTGTGACTAGTCATATGTGCTGGCGTCGAAGGTGAGTTTGATGCGTTCAGACATTTGGGTCCTCTCCGGTGACCAATTGGGGTAAAGAAAAATCTCTACTAGGATGAAAATAAAATAAAACAAGTTGATTGTAGATGCATAATATTATCATGGTAAAAATATCATACATTTTATTTATCATTACATTGAGCCCAGACTTTAGTATGTAGTTCCTAAGATATGTTGATATATTTTGGTTGATCCATGATCTTTGTTTGGTGAAAATATGTTGAGTTATACTCGTTATGGGCAAAATGAGTTTATAATATGAAGCATGATATCTGGCAATATGTTTAATTTATTGATACCAAAACGGGTTATTATGAATTTATGATTAAAGAATGAACATGATTGAGTTAGGTGGATAAGAGGGTATGAATTGTTGATTTTATGAAATGTTGGAATGGATATGAGAAATCATTACTTATGAAATGAGGTTTACTACCGGGAGTAGTATGTTCGAATTATACCATGAGAGTTTGGTATGAGCAAAGTAACACCTGAGGTTTATGAAAGCAGGCAGAAAGTGGTCTGACCATAAGGCTTTGACATAAACATATGATTCGTAAGTTTTATAGAAGCAGACAGAGAGGGGTCTGACCATAAGGCTTCAGAAAGTAGGACATAGTATACAGGTGAGGCTTAAGGAAGCAGGCAGAGAGCGGTCTGACCATAAGGCTTCGTGAGTTAGCATGGTAAAATTGTAAGGTTTATGAAATTGAGGAAGATGATTTTGATAATGATGAATTAATGACATCGGGGTAATGATATTTTAGTAATTGTAGAAATACATGATTGAAATATTTTTATTACAAGTTTAATGATTGATATGATATGGTTGGCTTACCCTTATTTGTTTGTGCTATGATCATATAACTCATGTTATATGTGAATAGATAATGTTGCAGATGCGGTTGAAAAAGCTTAGAGATGAGAGAGATGCGGGGAAAAACTTTCAGGGATATTTTGTAAAAAGAATAAATTTGTATTGGAAAAATTATGTTGTGTAAAACTTATAAGTTGAAATTTGAATTTATGTTAAGTGGTGAAGACTATATTGTTTGAAGTTTGTAAGTTTGGTATTGTACTTTGAGAGAATTGAAATAAAGTTGGATTGAAGATAAGTTAATTTAGTCTCTACTAAAAGTAATACTCTTTAAAATATTAGGGTATTACAATTTGGTATCAGAGCAATGGTTTTCGAAAATATTTTGGGACTCTGGGGAGTGAAATTATTATTCTTAGTAAAATTATTAATGGTTTATGATGAAAATGACTATTTGAGGAAATTGATATCATATGCTAAATTGTATTGTTCTCTTTTTGAAGAAATCATTTAAAACTCGACAAAGATGCAACAACAACAAGTTGATCAAGCACCTCAAAATCATTCTAGCTTGAATGACTTTTTAAGGCATGATCCAACTAAATTTAATGGGGATGCTACTCCTGATGAGGCTGACTCTTGGCTAAGGCAGAATGAGAAGATTTTCCGGGTAATAACTTGCTCAGAAGAACAAAAATTAACTCATGCATCATTTCTTTTGGTGGGTGAGGCTGAATATTGGTGGGAAAGTATGCAACAGTTGATGACGATTCGTGGTGAGGTTGTGAATTGGGAGAACTTTAAGATAAGGTTTCTGGAAAAATATTTTCCAAACAGTGCAAAATTTGCAAGGGAGGCAGAGTTTCTGACCTTACAACAAAGAAGGCTATCAGTACAAGAGTACGTAGTAAAATTTAATTATCTCTCAAGATTTTATACTCAGAATATCACAGAAGAATGGAGATGTCGAAAATTCGAGGGAGGACTAAGGCATGAACTGAAGAAGGTACTTATGCCATTGGAAATACAAGAGTTTCCAGCATTGGTAGAGAAAGCCAGAATGATAGAATTGTTAGAGTTTGATCCAAGTAGAGTTTCCAGACTTGCAAAGGGAGAATCTTCAATAAAATTCAACAAAAAGCCTTATGAAAAACCACAATTATCGTATCGAGGAACAGTGAAGTGTTTTGAGTGTGGAGGAGCACATTTCAGACGTGACTGCCCTAAACTTATTGGAGAAAAAGTTGAAGGGAAGAGATGTTTCATCTGCAATGATCCGGGACACTTTGCTAATGTTTGTCCAAAGAAAAAGAAGGTGGGAGAACCACAACAACAAGATTCTGCTGAAGTAAAGCCCCGGGCAACAGGAAGAGTATTCGCAATGTCTGCAGAAGAGGCTACTAAGCCAGGTACATTAATCTTACACACATGTATGCTGTTAGGAGAATGCGTATATGTTTTGTTTGACTCTGGAGCCACACACTCCTTTATATCCCTAGCATGTTTAGAAAGACTCGGATTACCGATGCTTGATCTAGGGTGTGAATTAGTAGTTTCTACACCAGCATCGGGACCAGTTACGACCAGTTCAGTCTGTGTCGGATGCCCGATCCAAATTGCAGGACGCAAGTTCAAAGTGAACTTGATCTGCTTACCCCTTCAAAATCTAGACATTATTTTAGGAATGGATTGGTTGACTGCCAATCACGTTCTTATTGATTGTGGGAAACAAAAGATAGAGTTTCTAAATTTGAACAATTTAGAACCAAGCTCAACTCGAGTCGCTGCGAAGGATATCAAAGATGGAGCTACCTGCTATGTGGTGTTAGCTCAGGAGAAAAGAGAGAATATTGAAGAACAAATCATCGGAATACCTGTGGTAGAAGAATATGTTGATGTTTTTCCAGAAGAAGTGCCAGGTTTACCACCTAGTCGAGAGATCGATTTCACAATAGATCTAGTGCCCGGAGCTGGCCCGATTTCTATGGCTCCATACAGAATGGCTCCTGCCAAACTAGCAGAGTTGAAAAAGCAAATCGAAGATCTGTTGGAGAAGAAGTTTATCCGTGATGAATCAATAATTTCTTCACTTCGCTTAGTTTATTATACTAGAATTAATCAGGGAATTGTGCTTAATTGTCCAATATTTTCCCGTTTTTTATCATTGTATTTAATTTGACCGATAATTCTTATTTTGATTAATTTGAATTATCTATGGTTAATTATTTACATTATTAATTTTAGGAAAATTATTTGGATAAAATTAGGGACTAATTTATTTTATGAAGCAATTAATTAAGTGCACATTTTATTTTGAATCAAAAGCAGTGTCACAGCAATGGAGGTGCAGCCACCACTAAGCTCACGTCCACATGAGAAAGAGCTCTAAAATGCTAAGATTTGTTTTACTTTCCATGCTTTTCCACTCCACACTTGTTCAAGGAGCTCACGGTTTTTATATCTAATTGGAGGATAGTAGGTGTTGTTCTACAAAAGGGATTCATGCACCTTTGAAAGTGGATTCTAGCTAATCACCGTTCACACATCATCAACTCACGGTGCACATGAAAGAGGCCATACGGCTGCCACTTACATTAAAAAATTACAAACTCATGGAACAAGGAGCTCACTTACTGAATTCTGAATTCATACACATGGTCCCCGTTTTCTTCTCTTTGACAAAAGTTGATTGAATAAACATTTGCAAAGGACAAGACATGATCAAAGAAAATACATGGCACATGTTATGGAATGAGGGGTCCACCATGTTTATTGGGAGCACACGGTTTTAGGTAATGGAGAAAGCCTACATTTCAGAAAAATATGAAAGTGGTGCCACGGCCCACATGCAAAAGAGAAGTGTATTTTAATTGAAGTATTGTGGAATGGGTGCACAACAAGAAGCAAAGCACACACGGTCCTCCATTTCAGCAGCCTGCACGCATCCGGTAGACACAAGTCCAGCGGCCAAGAGAAGATGGCAGTCCAGCCACCACCTAAGATGGGAGAACATCACGCTCCATCCACTTCCACGGTCCAGCAGTTTGGATGAACACGATGGCTTCACGTGCACTGCCTGGAAGAAACGCTCCACTCTTGAACGTCCAGAGGCAGTAACAACACCGTCCAGCAGTTTGAGATGGTCCAGCTTGGGAGAGCTCACGGCTGGGAAAGCCACCACATTCACGTTGATTCTAGAGAAGATGAGAGAAGGAAATGGTGATTCTCGGACGCGGAGAAGGAGCTGGAAGCAGGGAGAAGTGATGCGTTATTCCAGCAGCTCTTGGTTTTATTTTTCTTTAAAGAATAGGATGTTGTTCAATTGATGGTGGGAACGTGGAGTGATGATTCAGAGTGATGATTCAGAGATGAAGAGCTTGTGATGGGAAAGAGAATGAAGCGGTGCTGAATGAGAGGATGCTTGGGGAGGCCACGCACATGTTGCAGGATAAAGAATGGTGTGCACGGTTAAGTGTTGGAAGCTTGGGGTGCCACGGCTGAAAGCAAAGAAGTTAAGTGTTGGAAGCTTAAGGTGTCACGGCTTGGCTGGAGGAGAAGAGAAGATTCATTTATCTTTAGATAGAAGAAGAGGCACGATGCATTCCAATTGGCTTTGAAAGAAGTATGTACAAGCTGTGCTGGAAAGTGAAGCACGGTGCACTTTAATTGGATAAAAAATTGGTGAATGGAAAAGCACACGGCCCACACTTGCTGAAAAATTGGTGAGCCAACTTTGGAAGCACATTGGAGACAATTAACACGGAGCAGCATATTTGGAGTCACATTTTCACTGCACTCATCCAACAATCAAAATGAAGAAAACAAAAGAAGGGGAACAGCATGCTCCACACACAACTCACGTTCAGCATAGGAGGAAGCAATGGTATTCACGGGGCTGGATGTCCTGGCTATAAGAAGAATGGGTGTGGGCGTTCAGAGAGCACGGCCTGAGGCCTGGGAGAGGTTCCAGTTGCCTTCTCTTCCAGGAAGCTCTCTCTAAAATTTTCATTTTTTTCCAAACAGTGTAATAGTGTAGAATTTAATTTATGAAGCAATAGTGTTTGCAAGTTTGATCATTTCATTGATATTTTCACATGATTTTGTTTCAAGTGTTGTTTGATAAATTTCATTTTTCAATTAAGTGTTTTTACTTCATTGTCTCTTTTATTTTACCGTTTAGTATTTTGTGTACCGTTAAGTTAAGTTATCGTGTTTTACTCATGTTATTTTCAACGTCATTTTTTTTTACGGTTTATTTTTACTGAAGCTTTTGGTAAATTTTAATTATAATGTTTTTACACTTTTGTGCATGTTAAAGTACACGAAATTTTATTTCCAACACTTTGTAATTTTCTATTGTCTATTTTTATCATCTTTTATCGTTTAGTTTTTACCGTCTTTAAAATTTTATTTGAACGTTTTTACTTTTACCGCACAAAACCAAAAATATCCACAAACCCCCCCACTTCGTGACTGATCTAAGATTGAACCACCAAAATATTGGTCCTTGAAAGACGACCTAGGAGTCACTTCCTAGTACTATATTGCATTATTTTTCGTGCACTCAACTTTTGTGAGCGGTGCGACCCGTTCATCAAAATGGCGCCGTTGCCGGGGATCAATGGAGGTTTGGTTTTAGATTCTTGTTATGTAAATTTTTGTTCTGTTAATATGTGTGTTTTGTGTTTTGTATTTTTGTAGGAGACAACGACACCTTCAACAAAATTTTGGCGGCGTTGTCACTTCAGATCCAGGTTTTTGTTTTAGATTTTTACTGTGTTAATATATATTGTGTATATATGTGTTTAATTGTGCTATGTTCTGTATTTAGTTGTTATTAAAAAAAAAATTTGAAAATTAAAAAAAAAAAAAAAATTAATTAAAAATTTTTACTATTGATGTTCTGTCTTGTGTGTGCTTGTAGCATGTATAAATGTGTTTTGTTTTATCTGATTCGTAATTTTTAGTTTTTACTTTTTATTTTTCCATGTCTACCTATTTTAATGTTGTGAATAATGCTTATTCTGCCAATGTCTGTGATTATGATTCTTATTCTGCATATTACTTTGATTTTAAATCTGCTGATTTTTATGATGAGAACAATATGTTCCATCATCCAATTTCTGAGAGCTCTCTTTGGGAGCCAGTTCCACAATATGAGAGTCAGCAGTATGATTCTCCTATTCAAATAACTCCTCAGCCTTCTACTTCTGAACCTACATTGAAGGAGTTACTAGAGCAGATGACAATGCAGAACATTCAGTTTCAGAAAGGGAACATGCAGTTCAAGCAAGAGAGCATGGAGTTCCAGCAGGAAACTCAAGCTGCCATTCAGAATCTGACTGATCAGATCAGGCAGATGGCCACTCTTGCACCTGAGGAGACTGATGAATATTTTGAGGACCAGGCAGGTACAAGCAGCTATTTTGAACCAGGTAGACCACTTTCATTTTCCACCAACATACCTCAATTTGATGATTATGCTGTTGAGAGGTATGTTGATAATTATATTGTTGCTGAGCATGATTTTAATTTTCCCTCTATGCATGACGAGAATAATTTTGTGTTATCAGATCTGAATATTTGTTCTCCATGCACTGAACATGAATCTGAACCTGTTATAGATATTGTTTCTACATTTCAAACTGATTCATGTTATGAGGTTGTATCTAAGGCTCAGTATGATGAATTGGGATTGGGTGTTATACCTCTGCATGACATTTCTGTGGAACCAATTTGCACTAACCATACTGCAGGAGGTACGTATAAATTTGATGAGCAGACACCCACAATTGAAGACAGAGGTGCAAGCACCCAGAACGATTTCAACATCAACAGGCACCTATTGAATCTAGTCATCAACAATAATTGTTTGGATCCAGCCGTGGAAGACATTTCACTGCTTGATCAGATCTGGAGGATGAAGCAGTTCATCCTCAACACTTTCATATTGGATCCCGAGGCAAAAAACATCTCCCTGATTGTCCAATTTTGGCAACTGCCACCATAATCCAGGGGAGTTTTCTTTTTCTTTCTTCCCCGTTTTCCTACTTTTATTGCATTTGTCCTTTATCTGTTTAGTGTTTTAATTGATGATCTTATGCTTAGAACACGTTTAGGACATTGTAGTTTAAGTATGGTCTGGGGGAGATTCTGCATTTTGTTTTCTTTTATGTTTATTTTTTATTTTTTTTTTTATTTTATTTTCTTTATTAGTTTTCGAATTATTATATTCTTTCAATAAAAAAAAAATTCTTTTTGATAAATTATTTTATTTTAAGCGTGCAAAATCTTTCCTTTCAATTAAAATTTAATTGTTATATGATATACATATATTTATTTTTCATATATTTAAAAAAAATGTGTTTTGTGTTTTATTTGCTTCCTGATTCTTAGTGTTTTTACTAAAAAAAAAAAAAAAAAAGTTTTTGTGTTTTGTTTCAAGTCTGTTAATGTATGTTTTGTAAATATGTGCTTTGTTTGATGTTTTTGACATATGTGTTTTATCTGCGTTGATATTTTGATTCTGTATTAGGTCTTTTGTTTCGTTATTATGTGTTCTGTTTTTATTTTTTTATTTAGTTTTTGTTAAAAAAAAAAATATTTTAAGAGCAGATTTAACATGTAAGGCAGAGAGGTGAAGTTTTAGCAGAGACACTAATCTGAGTGCATTTATTGAACATACCATATGCGCAGAAAACATTCTGTCTTACATAATTATTAAAATAAAATACATAAAAACATAAATAAAGTTGTTCGATCATTTCTGATCGTTAATATTACACACCATAATAAATAAAAACATAAAAAATAAAAACAACAAAAAAAAAATTAAGTGTTCATATTACAGTACTTGTTCAAATTCTGGCCACACTCGGCCAACAAAAACATAAAAAAAATAAAAAAACCCAAAACTTTAAAAATGAAAGAACTCTCGAGCTGGTTGTGGTGGTCTAAGGGAGAGCTCCGTTGAGGGAGCTCTGGTTCGGAATGTGAGAAGCTTGGGTGGAGGGATTTGTCTCTCATCTCTATCATCGTCAATGATGATCGGAACGGGAAACAGATTCAGCAGCCTCGGTACCCTCATTATCACCCAGTTGTTTTCTTTCAAACAAAAAAAATAAAAAATAAAAAAATAAAAAAATAAAAAACTTGTGTTAATTATAGAAGAGGAAGTGAAAATTTTCAATAAAAATGGAGGTGTGATCAGAGGTCTTACCGTACATGTACAGCGGCAGTTGTGAGAAGAGAGTGCCAGTAGGGTCTATCTCCGCTTGCCAGCGCTTGACCCGATTGCCGTGGTTGTTAAACCAGCAGTGTACGTTGTATTCAGTGGCTTCGCCGAAAGCCCTTAGTCGAGACGCGATCTCGACGACTTGCGCTCGGCTTGGGTGTGTGACCCCATAGTTGAATATTTTGGTCATCATCTGGATTTGATCGTCGGTAGGACGCCACCGTTGACTGGTATATCTCTCTGATTCCGTTTCACTCATCCTTCCTCTCGTAATATACAAATACATAAATAAAAAAATAAATATAAAAATAAAAAGAACAAAAACATAAAAAGAAAAAAAAATAAACATAAAAAATAAAGAACTAAAAAAAAAAAAAAAGAGAAGCATAAAAAAATTAGATTAGTTCTCTGTTTTCTTTATTTGTTCTTGTTTCCTTTTAGATATATTTTGTCCAGTCTGTATTTGATGTTTCAGTTTTTGGTCTCAGATCTGTTTCACGGTCCTTGCAAAAGGGTCCTAAACGGATCTACGTCCAGTGTCCTTGTCCATATTGTTCTTGTATATTCAGTTTCTGTGTTTTAGTTTTAAGTGGGGTACGTGGCGTTGTTCTACCCGATTGTCTCTGCAATACCTTCAATCGAAGGGAGATTAACGTCTGGTTTCCAGCCTATATACCCCTTAAGTTTTTAGACAGTTGTGTTTTATGTGTTTTAAGTGTTTAGCAGGTGAAAAAGAAAGCAGAATAAGAAAAAAAAAAAAGAAAAAAAATGATAGATCTGAAAGCTGTAAAAGGAGAAGAACTGAAAAGAAAAAATAAAGAGCAGAAAGCTGAAAATAAAGATGGAAAGCAGTAAAGGGAGAGCAGGGCAGAGATGAAAAATAAAGGTAATACAGAGAGAGAGAGAGCAGAAAAAACGGAAAGAAAGGCAGATCCAGGAGCAAAGGACTTACCTGGAGTAGTAGGCTGGCAGAGAAGCTCCTCGCAGATCTCAGACTCTTCAGATGGCACGGTGGCAGAGGTTCCACACAGCTCCAGATGCTCAGAGGAGAGGCTCCCTGCAGAGATCCAGACGCTCGAGAGAGTTGAGAGAGCAGAGAGAGTTGAGAGAGCAGAGAGAGAGAGAGCAGAGGAGTAGAGAGAGATTGAGCGTTCAGAAATGGCGCTGGACGCGGAGGAGCAGCCTTTTATAGCCAAAGCTTTCCACTGTAGCAACAGTTCCGGTCATTCCCACCGAGACTGTTGTCACAGTACCGGTATCCTTTTTCAGAAAAAAAAAATAAAATAAAATAAAATAAAATAAAATAAAATAAAAAAAAAAATATTATAGCATCTACTGATGGGTGCTAGGTGTTTTAGACATCTGCTGATGGATGTCCCTGATAACATCTGCTGATGGATGTTACTGAAAATTTCTTCCCATTTTTCTACTTTTACTGCACATGTCTATATTATTTGACTGCTCTGAAGTTGATCATCTGATGATTGTAACACACTGAGGACATTGTGTGATTTAAGTGTGGTCTACTGGGAAGAAATTCTGATTTTTTTTGATTTTTCTGTTAGATTGTATTTTGTGTGTTAAATTTTTTGTTTTTGAGTGTTAATTTTTTCTGTTTTAAGTTATTTTTATCAAGTTTTGTGTGCAATAAATTTTACATTTTTCTCTTGATTTCTGGATGATGTCTAAGTTGTAGATTTTTCCTTCACTTGATTAATACTTATGGTTTGAAATCCTTGCTTTTCTCTGCTTGGGAAGATTATTATGATGTTTAAGAGGTTGATTTGATTGGAACAAATACCCTGTGTGAGATTTGAGCCACTTAATTTTCTTTCTTGTGTGTGATATGTCTCTTGATTGCTTGCACATATGCCTTGGCTTGATTCTTTTTGATATACTTGATTGATATGCATGTTCAGACGTGATAAAGGCATTTTTGTTCTTGAGCCTCTTTAGCCAAATAAGCCTACCCTATTATTATCCTTTGATAACCCCTTTGAGCCTATACTTTCCCCATTTCTTTGTGTTGAAGCTCATACACTGACCCTAAGTGAAAAATAATGATTACCTTAACCTTAGGAAAGTCTGGAGCTATATAAGTGCTTTATGAAAAAGTGTGGTCTCCTTGGGAATTCTGATGAAATTGGCTAGTTGGTTCCTCATCATGTTTTGAAATGGTGATTTATATCCTGTTGTGTGATAAAGAAAAAAGAGAGACAGGATGAAAAAAATGATGAGAAAAATGAAAAATAATTTTGTAAACAATGGAGTCGAGAAGAGGATTGAATTAGAGGTTTGGGTGAGATTTGACTGTATTTACTCTTGTTCCCCATTTGTCCTCTATTTTCTTCTGAGCTGTAACTACTTATCCATATTTATCCTCCCCTGTCCTTGGCCCCATTACAACCATGTAAAGACCTTTTGATCTGAATATGCATATGTTTTAAGTATTGATAATTAGAAGCTTGCCAAGTCTGCTTGTGTTTGTTTTCTTGAGTGCATTGAGTGACATTGATTTACCTTAAACACTTGAGAGAAACACTGTGAGTGCATCTGTGAGGTTTTGTTATTTTCAATTCACCTCTTGAGCATATTAATTATTTTGCCATGTATTGAATTGCTTGGATGATTTCTATGAGTATCTGCTTTTCTTGATGGTGTGTTGGATATTGTCTACTTCTTATCTCTGTCCAGAATTCTTGAGAACTTTGTAAATTCTGTTTATTTTCTTGCGAGTTTTTATTTTCTGTATGTTGCGTCTCTGTTATTTTATGAAGCAATTAATTAAGTGCACATTTTATTTTGAATCAAAAGCAGTGTCACAGCAATGGAGGTGCAGCCACCACTAAGCTCACGTCCACATGAGAAAGAGCTCTAAAATGCTAAGATTTGTTTTACTTTCCATGCTTTTCCACTCCACACTTGTTCAAGGAGCTCACGGTTTTTATATCTAATTGGAGGATAGTAGGTGTTGTTCTACAAAAGGGATTCATGCACCTTTGAAAGTGGATTCTAGCTAATCACCGTTCACACATCATCAACTCACGGTGCACATGAAAAAGGCCATACGGCTGCCACTTACATTAAAAAATTACAAACTCATGGAACAAGGAGCTCACTTACTGAATTCTGAATTCATACACATGGTCCCCGTTTTCTTCTCTTTGACAAAAGTTGATTGAATAAACATTTGCAAAGGACAAGACATGATCAAAGAAAATACATGGCACATGTTATGGAATGAGGGGTCCACCATGTTTATTGGGAGCACACGGTTTTAGGTAATGGAGAAAGCCTACATTTCAGAAAAATATGAAAGTGGTGCCACGGCCCACATGCAAAAGAGAAGTGTATTTTAATTGAAGTATTGTGGAATGGGTGCACAACAAGAAGCAAAGCACACACGGTCCTCCATTTCAGCAGCCTGCACGCATCCGGTAGACACAAGTCCAGCGGCCAAGAGAAGATGGCAGTCCAGCCACCACCTAAGATGGGAGAACATCACGCTCCATCCACTTCCACGGTCCAGCAGTTTGGATGAACACGATGGCTTCACGTGCACTGCCTGGAAGAAACGCTCCACTCTTGAACGTCCAGAGGCAGTAACAACACCGTCCAGCAGTTTGAGATGGTCCAGCTTGGGAGAGCTCACGGCTGGGAAAGCCACCACATTCACGTTGATTCTAGAGAAGATGAGAGAAGGAAATGGTGATTCTCGGACGCGGAGAAGGAGCTGGAAGCAGGGAGAAGTGATGCGTTATTCCAGCAGCTCTTGGTTTTATTTTTCTTTAAAGAATAGGATGTTGTTCAATTGATGGTGGGAACGTGGAGTGATGATTCAGAGTGATGATTCAGAGATGAAGAGCTTGTGATGGGAAAGAGAATGAAGCGGTGCTGAATGAGAGGATGCTTGGGGAGGCCACGCACATGTTGCAGGATAAAGAATGGTGTGCACGGTTAAGTGTTGGAAGCTTGGGGTGCCACGGCTGAAAGCAAAGAAGTTAAGTGTTGGAAGCTTAAGGTGTCACGGCTTGGCTGGAGGAGAAGAGAAGATTCATTTATCTTTAGATAGAAGAAGAGGCACGATGCATTCCAATTGGCTTTGAAAGAAGTATGTACAAGCTGTGCTGGAAAGTGAAGCACGGTGCACTTTAATTGGATAAAAAATTGGTGAATGGAAAAGCACACGGCCCACACTTGCTGAAAAATTGGTGAGCCAACTTTGGAAGCACATTGGAGACAATTAACACGGAGCAGCATATTTGGAGTCACATTTTCACTGCACTCATCCAACAATCAAAATGAAGAAAACAAAAGAAGGGGAACAGCATGCTCCACACACAACTCACGTTCAGCATAGGAGGAAGCAATGGTATTCACGGGGCTGGATGTCCTGGCTATAAGAAGAATGGGTGTGGGCGTTCAGAGAGCACGGCCTGAGGCCTGGGAGAGGTTCCAGTTGCCTTCTCTTCCAGGAAGCTCTCTCTAAAATTTTCATTTTTTTCCAAACAGTGTAATAGTGTAGAATTTAATTTATGAAGCAATAGTGTTTGCAAGTTTGATCATTTCATTGATATTTTCACATGATTTTGTTTCAAGTGTTGTTTGATAAATTTCATTTTTCAATTAAGTGTTTTTACTTCATTGTCTCTTTTATTTTACCGTTTAGTATTTTGTGTACCGTTAAGTTAAGTTATCGTGTTTTACTCATGTTATTTTCAACGTCATTTTTTTTTACGGTTTATTTTTACTGAAGCTTTTGGTAAATTTTAATTATAATGTTTTTACACTTTTGTGCATGTTAAAGTACACGAAATTTTATTTCCAACACTTTGTAATTTTCTATTGTCTATTTTTATCATCTTTTATCGTTTAGTTTTTACCGTCTTTAAAATTTTATTTGAACGTTTTTACTTTTACCGCACAAAACCAAAAATATCCACAAACCCCCCCACTTCGTGACTGATCTAAGATTGAACCACCAAAATATTGGTCCTTGAGAGACGACCTAGGAGTCACTTCCTAGTACTATATTGCATTATTTTTCGTGCACTCAACTTTTGTGAGCGGTGCGACCCGTTCATCAATCCGTCCAAGTGTGTCTCCATGGGGAGCTCCTGTATTGCTGGTGAAGAAGAAGGATGGAAGTTCAAGGTTGTGCGTGGATTATCGACAGTTGAACAAGGTTACAATAAAGAACAAATATCCTTTGCCAAGAATCGATGATCTATTAGATCAGTTGAGAGGAGCAGAGGTGTTTTCAAAAATTGATCTCAGATCTGGGTACCATCAGATTCTTGTCAAGACGGAAGATGTACAAAAGACGGCTTTCAGATCTCGCTATGGACACTTTGAGTACGTGGTAATGCCGTTTGGTGTGACGAATGCCCCAGCGATTTTTATGGACTACATGAACAGAATATTTCGGTCATGTTTAGTTAAGTTCGTGGTAGTATTTATAGACGATATTCTTATCTATTCAGAGAATAAGGAAAAGCATGCAGAACACTTGAGGGTGGCGTTGGAAATTTTAAGAAAACATCAACTGTATGGGAAACTGTCAAAGTGTGAGTTCTGGATAGAGAAAGTACAATTTTTGGGTCATGTGATTTCTGCTCAAGGAATCTCAGTGGATCCAGCAAAAGTGGAAGCTGTGCTAAAGTGGGAGCGGCCGAAAACTGTAACTGAAGTACGAAGTTTTATAGGATTAGCCGATTATTACCGACGTTTTGTCGAAGGGTTTTCCAAGATTGTAGGTCCTCTAACTCAGTTAACTCGTAAAGATCAACCATTTCTTTGGACTGACAAGTGCGAAGCCAGTTTTGAAAATATGAAGCAACGACTAACGTCAGCACCAGTATTAATCATTCCAGACTCTAGCAAATCTTTTGAGGTGTACTGCGATGCGTCATATCAAGGATTGGGGTGCGTTCTAATGCAAGGAAGGAGACCTGTAGCTTATGCATCTAGGCAGCTAAAGGCGCATGAGAAGAACTACCCAACGCATGACATCGAACTTGCAGCAGTAGTATTTGCATTAAAGACATGGAGACACTACCTCTATGGGGCAAGTTTCCAAGTTTTTAGTGACCATAAGAGTCTAAAGTATTTGTTCGATCAAAAGGAGTTGAACATGCGACAAAGAAGATGGATGAAATATATGAAGGACTATGACTTCGAGCTTTTATATCACCCAGGAAAAGCCAATGTGGTGGCAGATGCATTGAGTAGGAGACAAGCTCAGATAACAAAAATGATGGTGAAGGAATTAGAACTGTTAGAAAAGTTACGTGATATGAACTTGGGGTTGCAGTTAAACCCAGATCACATATGGTGTAGTCATTTAGTAATCACTAGTGACTTCTTAGAACAAGTGAAGGTTGAGCAGTCGATGGATCAAGAGTTGCAGCAAAAGATCAGGTTGTTGGACACCGATCAAGCTAAGGAGTTCGTTCTAAGTAAAGATGGCATACTTCGATTTAAAAACAGAGTGTGTATCCCTGCAAAGAGTGAATTAAAACATTTAATTTTAGACGAAGGCCATAAAAGTCGTCTTAGCATACATCCAGGTATGACTAAGATGTATAAGGACCTGAAAGAGTCATTTTGGTGGAATGGAATGAAGAGGGATGTGGCCGAGTTTGTAGCAGCCTGCTTGGTGTGTCAAAAGGCAAAAGTGGAGCATCAAAAACCGGGAGGGATGTTACAACAGTTAGACATTCCTCAATGGAAGTGGGACAGTATCTCGATGGACTTTGTAACACATTTACCAAAATCATCAAAAGGTCACGATTCTATCTGGGTTATCGTTGATAGACTAACCAAGAGCGCTCACTTTTTGCCTATTAATCAACGTATGTCACTAGAAAAGCTGACGGAGTTATACATCGGGGAAGTAGTGAGGTTGCATGGCATACCTACAAGCATTGTGTCAGACAGAGATCCAAGGTTTACTTCAAGGTTTTGGCAGACGCTACAGAAGGCTCTAGGAACACAGTTGAAGATGAGTTCGGCTTATCACCCTCAGACTGATGGTCAAACAGAAAGGACTATTCAATCTTTGGAGGATTTGCTGAGAACTTGTGTATTAGATCATCTTGGAAGTTGGAATGAGATACTACCATTAGTAGAATTTACTTACAACAACAGTTATCATTCCAGTATCGGTATGCCACCATATGAAGCTTTATATGGAAGAAGATGTAGAACACCGTTGTGTTGGTTTCAAGACGGGGAAGCACTGACAGTGGGACCCGAGCTATTACAACAAACCACAGAAAAAATAAAATTAGTCCAAGATCGGATGAAAGCAACTCAAAGTAGACAAAAGTCATATGCCGACAAAAGAAGAAGACCGTTAGAATTTGAAGAAGGAGATCATGTATTCTTACGAGTAACGCCAACTACAGGAGTCGGGAGAGCTATCAAGATGAGGAAACTGACACCAAAATTTCTCGGACCGTATCCAATTCTCAAAAAGATTGGGCCAGTGGCTTATGAGATAGCACTACCACCTCGATTGACAAATTTGCATAACGTTTTTCACGTATCCCAACTAAGGAAGTATATTCCAGATCCAAAGCATGTGTTAGAAGTTGATGAAATTCAGGTCAAGGAAAATTTAACAATGGAAGTTGGCCCAGTGCGTATACTAGATGTTCAAATGAAAAAGTTAAGAGGGAAGGATATTCGCACGGTAAAGGTACTTTGGAATGCAAACACACAGGAAATGACTTGGGAATTGGAAGAATTTATGATAAAGGAATATCCATATCTCTTTTGTAAGTAATTTTTTTGTTAAATAGTCCCTGTTTAAATAAATAATTTTCGAGGGCGAAAATAATTGTTGTTGGGGAGATTGTAAGATCTTGAAAATATTTGTAAGTTAAATGCTAAAAAAAATGATGAATAGTAAATTGTGAATAGTAAATTGTGAATAGTAAAAAGTGAATAGTTAAAAAAAAATAATATTTGGAAAGGATAAGTGTTCCACGTAGCTTTGAGATCAGAATTCATCAAATTGCAAATAAAAAATTATTTTTGTAATAGTAAAATGAATAAAAAAATGAATAGTTAAAATGAATAGTAAAAAATGAATAGTAAATTTTTTTGCTATAAATAGCCAAGGGGGAGGTTGAAAATTTACACCAAAGAACTTAGAAAATTTTTGAGAGAAGAGAGTTGGAATGTAGACTGAAGATCAATGTCCAATATCTGAATATTCCTGGAAATTCTCAAAACAAAAGACATCAAATTTATTATTGAACCTTTTGCTCTTGGTGCAAAACCTGGTACTGATCCGAAGTAGCCATGTTGAGACCGAGCACGCGTCTCGTTTTATGTGGTTTCATGGGGATGCCACTCGTCCCCACAGAATCCCATGTTAACTTTATCCTCGTACAGCAGTAAAGTGTGTTGCTACTCAGAATCCAGCTGTGGAACTGCCATTAACTGCTGAAAATGTAGAAAGTGTATTGGATGAAATTCGACCGTATCTCATTGCAGATGGTGGAAATGTGGCTTTACATGAAATTGATGGCAATGTTGTGCGGTTGAAGCTACAGGGAGCATGTGGTTCGTGTCCAAGCTTAACAATGAAATTGGGCATTGAGCGTCGACTGATGGAGAAGATCCGTGAAATAGTGGCGGTTGAACCGATAGCTGATGAAGAAACTGGTCTTGAACTAAATGAAGAAAACATAGAGAAGGTTAGTTCTGTGTTCTATCAAGATGATATATATACTTCGGTGGTTCTTCTGGATTATTCATATTTGAAATAAACTTTTTGTAGTTTTGTTGAGAAAACTGGTAGAATGTTTTTTTCTCTCTCAAATGGTATCGCACAAGTACAGATGTTCACATGCACCAAGGGACTTGAGAGGGAAACAGTATATCTAGAGGATATGAATATGCAAATAGTGATTGAGTGGGACTTAAATGTATATTTTTTTTATGTTTCTTGGGATTTCTTTGAAACAATCTAGCGGATATACGAATATATCTGACAAAAAATAATTGAATGATAAATATTGGTAACTTTTGTATATTACATTGTAATCAAGTTAGTTGATGGAAGTCATCTGTGGAATTCAAACAATTTGGGAAAAGGCTAAACATTTTTCGTGAAGAATGCTTTTGTTATTTGTGGGTAAGTTTAGTAATAATTTACACACATTAAGACCCTCCCGTGATTCCCATTAATATGATACAAAATCTGTTGCACATTGAAGTCTTTACCTCATATGTTGCTCAGTTCTGTACACTGTCTATTTGATGGAAAGAGACTTCTGTTTAACTACTAGCTGTTATAATGAGGTTTAGGCCTCAATATCAAGCTCTGCATTTCAGTATAAGAAAGATGCTTTATCCTGCTAGGCTGTTAAACTGTATATGTTGTTTTTCATATGTTATATGCATAGGATTGTGTTTATTGAGACTGGTCTAAGATCATAGTATATTTGTCAATAGATGGTAAGAAATGGTTCAAACACTGGACTTTATTCTATCTTTTTAAGTTTCTATATCAAGCAAGACCTGTTCAGTTATTGTATAAATGACTAGTATAATTTCTGTAACATTAGTATGAAGTGAAAATCTTAATGTTATATAAACTGGTTCAGGTTCTTGAGGAAATAAGGCCCTACTTGGTCGGGGCTGCTGATGGAACTCTTGAGCTGGTGGCTATTGATGAGCCAATAGTAAAGATCAGAATCACAGGCCCCGCTGCTAGTGTCATGACTGTGCGTGTAGCTGTTACACAGAAGTTGCGAGAAAAAATACCTGCCATAGCAGCTGTTCAGCTTTTATGATACTTTATTTCGAAAGAATAGAACTATCATGACATTCTTGTAATTTTTCATGTACAACAGTAATTGAAATAAAGTGTTACATGTTATGAATAGTTATAATATATGCTGTCAAATGATTCTTTTTATTTTTTATGAAAATCGTCAGTCACACGCTTTTACAGTGGATGAGGGTTCTGCTATTGTAATCAAACTATAGATTAATTTATTTGTTATGGTTATCACTAAGTATTAAATCGTATTTTTTGTATGGACTCCTGTTTTCCATTAACTAGGTTTTCGATCAAACTAATAAGCATGCACAAAATCCCGAATATGGTGTCGCCATTAACGCATCATGAACGCCTTAGTAAAGGTACGGAGATGGTTGATTTTTCCTATTTTGTTAGAAATGAAAGCTATTTTATCAGTTGCATATCATGTTTTCCAATGCTCCAACCTAATTCTCCTTGATTATTGGAGATTTCGCAGGTCTGGCCAACTTTAGGGAAACTGAAAGTTGAAACAGTTTTGTATTGAATAAAAACGAAAAATGGTTTCCCCTCTAAAAGGAGTCAATGCATTATAGTAACAATTTTTTATCTCCCCTTTACTTCATTCATCCCCTATTAGTATTTAATCAACCCATCTAATCAACTAACTAACCAATGATATTCTAATCATGTTAATGAATTCTTTATATCCTAACACATTACTTCTATTTTAATCGCGTTTTGATCAGACTACTACTGAGAAATGTTATACAGCATCGTAATTAAGTTACACCTTTTTCCTTCCTATTACTCGATTCTAAAATTAATCCCCATCTACGCACACTAATACGCCTATTTCATAAGTACAACTGTGGGTTTTTATCATTCAGAACAATCTTTTGCATCGCTGTTTTGATACTTGGTTAATGCGAACATTTTCCTCAAAGAACGGTAAGAAGCCTAATTTGGCAATGTACAAACATAATTTACTCGAGATACCCAATTACTACAACGCAATTTTAAACACAATGGCGCAGATTTAAGGGAATAATATAAATTTACCAGTAGTCTCTAAAATAAATCTTGTGTTTCATAACACGGAATAATTGCGCTCATTTCTTGTGGCAAGCCTCACTACACCGTCGAAACTGCAAACTCAGTAATTGACGTCTTTTAAAAAGGTACACAAACTGTAAACAGTATTACTCAATGTTTTTAACTATAATACAACCAAACAGAATGCCACATTCAATCTCCCTCAAATAGCATGCGCTGGGTGTCTTCGAATAATTTGGTTTCTCATACCTGACATGTTACAGAAAAAATGCAGTTCTATTCTAACCGCAAGCGAGGTTTTGTGGATATGAATTCCTGGAATGATACTTCGGCTAAAGATTTTAGAACGACAAATATGTGTGAAAAACAAAAACAATTCAAAAAACCAGAGCAAGAACCTCGCTATTTTGGGTGCCCTTCATTTTGCCTTGCAGTGTTTTCTATTTAAGAAATGAGGAACAAAATTGTTGAAAAGTTGCAGGCTACCATCCTAGATTTTGTCGACCAATCACACGCCTGTATATCCGTATTTATACTAATGACAGTAAAGTTTGATCAGTTTATCAGCACCAGCTGTAAATAACCATGGCTGTCTAGGGTGAAATTTACAGTCTAGTATCCCTGCAATGCAGACAACTTCCAAGTAAGATCAAGAAGTATTTAGCATATAAGTAATTGTTCTCGAATGCATTGTCAGATAAGAATGTAATGGGCAATCATCAACCAACCACATACTCAGGGTTGGTTTATCAAATAACGGCAATCGTGAGAACAGATTACATCTACATATTGCATAAAGATGAAAACAAAGGCCAACAAAATGCTTGGAAGGTTGGACTGATCATTCAGAGACTATTTATTTTTCCTACGCTAATGAATCAATCATCTAGAACCAAAGCAGCCAGTATAACGAGTATCCATTTATCTGTAAACAAGACTGTGCCATTATTATAACATAAAAAGTACTATAGTTTGGATATTTTTATCCTCCTACCAAGTACTATCCTAAACTGATTTTATAGTTTTCAAATGCTTGACTTGTTTTTTTCCCTTTCTAGACAAGGCTATAACATCTAGGCTCCTCTGATCCTTCTATCCTGAACTGATTTGATAGTTAAAACACTGGACTCGTTTATTTTTTAAGTTGGTCTGATCTTTCAAAAAAAATTGGATCCCAAATTTATTAACATAAAGACTCACCTCTGCCATTTGAACTGGTATGACCACGAAGAATTTCCAAAGGAACAATAAGGGGATTTTGATTGAGATCAGAATAAACCATTCCATGAAAAACATATGCAGTGCAGTCATCTGAACATGAAGCAAATAATGGATATGTGCGGTGAAAGATGACATTGTTGATATCTTTTGGGTGACCAATACAAAAAATAAACCATAGTTATTTTATGTCCTTTACGCCCTGTTAGTTTAGTTTTTTCAAATAATGAAATTTTGTAGCTATATATATGAAGTGGCCATGCTAACACAAAGGGAACTCATCATGTTATAATAAATTTAAAATTTCAAACGATATCCCAATTAAACAGGAAATTGTAATTTAAACATAATGAATGGGGGAGCTGTTATCATAATATAACATCAACATAATTTGACACATTCACTGGCATAGCTAATTTTCTAATCAGCTACCACACAAATTGGTAAAGGACATGGAAGGCTTTATAGCCCAATACTATATAATAAGTTGTGCGTTCACAAGCAGAGAACTACTCTGGCACAAAAAAAAGTAACGAGTTTGCATTCCTTCAATTAGCAGACAAAAAAATACTTACTTAAGAATTTTATATGGTTTAGATGAAAGGTCCATGTCAAACCAACACATCTTGCCCTCTTTGCTACCCACAATTAAATTATCACCTGCATGGAATACATACGACAAACAATTATGATGAGTAACATTCTGCATTTTATGAGTAGAAGAGGAAGTGATTACAATATAATTCTATGACAACAATAATCATACCTCCAGGATGAACTGCAATAGACGAGGCTTCACGAAGCCCAGTATCAAGCTTTTTTATGACCTTAGTTTTTAATAAATCGTACACACGAACGTTCTTTTTCGTACAAACAAAGAAGATGGATCGGGATGGATGGAAGGTTGACCTAACAGCAAGTCCATGTAATTTGAAAGGAAGTTTTTGCGTAACCTTCTTGGATAACTGGTGTATCAAAACTGCTCTGGACTCACGTAAAGAAATTGTCAAGGAAAAAACCAACCAACCCCTTAGTTTAATATATTTATATCCCTCTAAATTTCATATAATTCAGTCAGAAAACAATTCAGCTAAAAATTTGGTAATCAAGAACTAGTTCAATACGATTTGTTTTCAGTAAATTCCATAGGTAAAGAAACCACATTCTAAACACAGCCATTAATGATGCATGGCATGCAACAGGAGGAATAACACGACAAATAGCAGCTCAAGGCCAAAAGGTTATGTTTATTCTAATTGAAGTTAAAAGCCAGCCATGCCTAGTGCTGTGTTGAACAAAATAAGATTCCCTTGCCATCCAGATATGTTGCACTAATATTTGTGCAATGAAAGCACGTGCACATTTATTTGCATACACCCAACAATAACAAAAGTCAATAATATACCAAAAAATATAAAGGAAAAAAATCATAAACAATCATCACCAGAGACATGTAGTGTTGAGCAATAAACCAATGAATAATTAGGTATGCATAAATTGATCAGAAGAAACACTTAAAAAGGATATCTGTTGGCATCACTGTTGAAAAGTAGTCACCTTTCCGGTGCCATTTTACAGCAGTAACTGTCTGCAAAAACAAATCTACAAATGTTTAATTGAACAATTACAGAAATTCAATCAACAAGTGAACCAAGATGGAAATGGAAACAAATGTGAAAACACCTTGAAGTGCCTTAACCTTAAACCCATATGTTTGTCATCTTTAAGCCAGCTTACACTAGGTGCTTTATCACCTGCAAACTCGGGCATGATTAGAAAAAAAAACAAAACCACGATTCTGGGACATAAAATCTCATAAGCATTGATATAAATAACAAATCAACATTCACCCAAGTGACCAGTTAGGTTTAAACTTTAAGCCGATCCCCCTTCCAATAAAAAGCTCAGTTGGGGTTCATAGGCCAACTTGAGAGTTTGGATCTCTTGGAGCCTTCTATTGAATGTTTAGATCAAAACCAAAGTGACAAAAGCACTGACCAGAGTCATCTGATGCTGTTGAAGAGTCAATCCAGAGAAGCTCCTTAATCTGGTTCTGCAATTCTTCATCCCCCAAACCAGTGTTCAGTAGAAGTACATCTTGTCCCCTAAAACCAAAGATTTACCATTGATTTATTTTCACAATCAAACCATATATAAACATTAAGAATTTTATAGAACAAAAGGTATATGACTCTTAATAGCCAATAAAATCAGACTTACGCAGAAACAGCTAGAATATGCATATCAGGCAGAGGATTCCAGGAAACACAGCTGACAGCTTCACCAACTTCCCACCGCCTAAGACATCTGCCAGTTTCAACCTCCCAGACACGGACAGTTCCATCACTTGAACCTGAGCAGATAGCAGAAAAGTTAGAGACCCATCTCCATCCTTCCTAAATTGAAACAGCAATATATGTCATCAATATTCATACCTGAAGCCATCCATTGCCCTGAAGCTTCAATGGAAATTGATGTAACAGCATCTTCATGGCCTTTATACTACTCAATATAGCATGTTATGGGATAAGGCTTAAGCTCCTTTCGACTCGGAAGCTTTGGCTTTAAAGATTCAGGATCAATATTAAGCTAGAACACGGAAAGAAAAGAAAAAGTGAACAAATTATACCAATTATAGTATACACACATTCGCACCAAAAATCAAATCAGTAAACTAGTTCTCTGACAGATATTTCACTCACACGCTTTTTCCGAACTCAGAGGGCACAAGTACAGATCCAAACAACGTTCAAAGGATTCCTTCATAGCATTCTCATATGAAGGGATGCTCCTCATAGACGTAAACCTGACCAAGTAACATTTATTAGCCCGACACTACAGAAAGAAGGGAGTAAAAACGTTTGCCCTGAAACAAAGTACCTTTTTGGAATAAACTTAGGACGGTCTTCCTCAAACATCAATTGATAAGAATTTATCTCCTCTTGAGTTGGAATGTACTCTAAAGGAGGATTATAAGATTCATCATGGCCTACAAAATGAAATTATGTTATCAATCACCAAGGTACACCAAAATCAGAAGCAAAAACAAATATTATCTATTAGTAGATTTTGGCTCTCCAAAATGTAAGTCGCGGTTAATACCAGGTAATTTCTGCTTAGGGGCAGGAATGTAAGCCAAATGATTTGATTTTTCTGTCGAACCAGAATCATCTCCCCACAAGAGATATGGACCATCTTCCTCTTTTGGTTTGTCAAAAGTAATTGTTCCCTTGCTCTAACATATTGTACAACCTGTAGAATCACAGAAGTTTAAAAGTGATAAGAAAAATCAATTTGTTTCCAATGTCCTCCTGAACATCTCCACATTAGTAAACAAAGGAATGGTTACCTTTTTAGCTTCCCACTTTGAAGGAATAAACCTCCTTTTTGGTTCAGGAGCATTAGACAATGGATGCTTGGCATCTTCCCATTTATACCAGTCAACATAATCCTGAATATTACATAGGAGAGATGAAATTTAGGAAGAAAACTGTGCACACTAATTATATTTAAAATTGTACTCAAAATCCCTAAAAATTAAAATAAGATGGAAACTAAACACATACCGGATAAGGATCAAAGTCAGAATGTGGTGCCTGGTTCTTGAGCAGTCTACGGACAAGTTTGATTTCATCTTTTGTCAGCTCAACTACCTCATCATTGTACTCATCATAGATTTTCCGCCTTCAATGTTTAAGAATGTAGACAGATCAAATATGTTTCTAGAAGGACAGTAACATTAACAAACTATAAAATAATATTCCCCCACAGATGTACGTGCTATACTTATAACAGAGAAAAGGAAACCAATAAGAAATAATTTCATAATAGGACTCGTGCAAAAACAAGCTATTTTGCCCTTGTAACCCAACCACAAAATACCATGGTCATACTTATCTTGTAATCCATGGCTGATGGAAAAGTTCAAAACCAAGTGGCTAATATATAAAAGATGAAAAAATTAAACCCATAAATTTCAAGTTCTTAGACTATATGTCCTGGTATTTCCATCAGAACATGTAGGATTCTACCAATTTTTCCACTATTAGACTTTGGTAGACATATTTAGTGTGCATTTGGTTGAACCCATTTTGAATAAATGATTGACTATTTTCCCCAGCTTCCTATAATAGTTCTTCACTGTTTATTTATTGAAAATTACCCAATTTACCTTCTTTAATGTATTGTAATCTGTTCTGCTTAGGGGCATAGGGTTTAAAAAATAACAATGCTAATTTAAAATTTAGGCCTCAACATAATAGAAAGGATACCAAATGTAACGTCTCAAAGAAAATATTATATACATCGAGGAACATACTCTCTGTGTGTACTGAGTAGATGGATGTAAAGTTGAGTGTTGGTGTTTACAAGCATTATGAGAAGAAAAGAATACAATAATGGAAATTGAAATGAAGGAAATAAGTAGCACAGGAGGAATGAAACTAACCAACTCTTAGAATCGTCAACGTTTGCAAGAAATGAATCTAACTTGTCTTGCTTTTCCTTTTTCTTGATCTTCTTGCCCTTTATGTCGTATCCAATATGATACCACTTCAAAGGTACATCTCCGATAGTGTTTCGAGGAGCCACCTATAAAAGGAACACAAATGGCGTAAGCATAACACAGCTTCTTAGAATGAGGCAAAATCCAATACGTGAGCCTGTTTCAGAAGACAATGACAGTGATCACCTCATCCTCGGAGGAGTCACTCTCAGCTCCTGGCTGATGGAGGTCAGAGCTCTCATTTCCACTGCCTTCACCATTGACAATGTCCTGCAACGATTTCTTCAACTCGTTACTTATGGTAACAAAAGCAACAACGCGGCCTTCTCGCTAAAGATGCCATGTTATTAAGAACAGAAGGCAGTTTACCTCGTCTACAGAAGATTCAGTTCCTTCGGCTTCTAAATCGCCGGACCTACTCAGGGGAACCTTCTTCGAACTCTGATTCAGCTTGCGAATCCAGGGAGACAGAAGATTCGTCATCATCTGCAGAAGAGTCCTATAAACAGAATACACAAGTACACTTCTAGCATTAGTATATAGTCACAGTTACAAAAAGTTATATGAAGTCAGAATTCCTTGAGAATAGCACCTCGTAGTCAGAGTCAGAATCGGATACTGATGGCGAAGGAACCTTATCAGAAGGCAATGGAGCTTCTTCTTCGTGGACGTCGTTTTTCGGCATCGTCTTCTTCTTCCCCTTCATTTTCAAAGTTAGGGCGCGTTAGGGTTTTGTTTGAGGAGGGAAAGGGTTTTACGAGTCGTTACTCAGTCAGCCGCAATTTGATTTCCCACGCCTTTGCTTTTTTGTTAGGCCCAATCTTCATAAAACTCTGCCTTTAGAAAATAAAATTGTACCCTAAGCAATATAGGAATCATAGTATAATTTTTTTAAGCAAATCAAATTATATATCAGCACTTTAAAATGTAAAAATATATATATAAATCTTAAATTACATAATTTTGTTGATTTAGTTTTAATTATTTATTGTAAGGTTTAATGTTAACATCTTAATAACGTTAAGTTTTATGAAATTATATAATTCTTCATTTTTTTCCTTTTTTTTACATTTTTAATGTATATATTTAATATTCTTATTTTATTTTTAAATTATGTTTTAAATTTATAATGAAATATATAAATAGTTTTATCTTATATTCTTATTTTACCTTTAATTATGTTTTAAATAAAATTTAACATTGATGAAGGGTGCCTTTTACTTCCTTTTTTTTATGCAATTCTGTTTACTTTTATTTTTGAAGTAATTGATTTTTAAATTAAATAAATACTCGTGATAAAAAAATTATTTACACCACAAAAAAACAAAAAACAACTCACTCTTTTTTATCAAAAATATTTATAATTCAATAATATTTGTATTTGAATCATTATTATAATAATAATTCTTTTATTATAAAAAATAGACACGTACACATGTATTTCTAATCTATAAAAGACGTGTTTAATATTTTTGTTAAACTTCTAATTACAATTTAAAATAAAAAATATATATCTAAATAGTAAAAAGTGGTTACCTTTTTTAATAATGTAACTACAATTATTAATTTATTTTCATATATATATTGAGATAGAAATAAGAAAAACAAAGACAGACTTAGTTATCTCGTATTTATTTATTTATTTCGTTTTTTATTTTATTATTTCATTTTTATAATTATTTTTTATTTAATAAATTATTAATGATCAACTTAATTTAAAGTATTAATTATTTTTAATACTAAGATTTCATTTTTAATTTTAACCTTTTATGGTTTTTAATTACTTTATCCATAATAAAATTAAATTTAGAAAAAAATATATTTTAGTTTTATGTCTTAAAAATAGTATTTAAAAAAAACATTATAGATATATTGGGAATATAAATTATTTATACTATCATATAGAGAACTGTCATGTAATAATTTTTTTTTGCAAAAACAATGTCAATAAAAAAGTTGTATTTATCATTTTTATATTTAATTATTATATAAATATTTTTATTGTTGAATATTTCTCATATTTTTATTATGTAAAAATTAAAATAATGTTGTATAATACAAAAAATTAACATAAATCATATATATATATATATATACAAATAATTTTGTATAAGTGTGTAAATATTTTAATTAAATAAGTCTAACCATATATATTGTTTGTTTGTTAATGTATTGATTAAACAAATTATAGTAAACATAAAAAAATACACTGTGCTTTTTATCCAATAGTTAGATGAATATGATGAAACACATTAAAAAACTCATTTCATGCATTCATTAAACTATTATAACAAAATTATTACATAAATTTGAAAACATAATTGATTAAACGAACAAAGTAAGTTTAGCAATACATTTTATATAAATAAGTCTTTTACACATTTAGGACAACTTTAATCATATATATTAAAAAAATATTTTGACACACAAATTAAACAAATATATTACATAGACAAACAATATAAAAACTTACAAATTAAAATAAAACAAGGATTTAAAATTATAAATCATCCATAAGCAAGTTTATTATTATATTAAATAATATTTTAACAACATTTTTTATCAATATTAAATATTAAGAATTCAAGTATTTAAAATAGTTTGGAGAGCTTATCATAATAATATTTAAAATATATTATTTTTTGTCTAAATAAGTATATTAATTTATTCAGTTCATTAACTATTTCCTTTTGTTTTTCATTTCATTTGTGTAATTTATAAAAGTTATTTCATAAGTGTTTATGGTTTGTTATCATCGCTCAAAATAAAGGTTTGTAAATATATTTGATCTAAGGTTAAACTTATAATATTGTATAATATTAATTTAGTTACGTTATTTTATATTTATATTAGTATATTAATTTATATATGTATGGAGTTTTTTTAAGTTTTAGGCGGCCTTCGCCCAATTATCTTTTATTTTTAAAAAATTAATATATAAATAAAATAATCCTTTTTTTAACTTTAATGTATTTAGTCCCTTCAAGTATATTTATAAAAGAAAATTTTGTCAACCCAACTATAATACACACACACACACACACACATATATATATATATATATATATATATATATATATATATATATATATATATATCAAATAGTTTTAAATTAATATAAATTTGTATAAAAACAATTAAAAATAAATGGGCTGAATTAAAATTACTAAAGAAGTAACAAAACCTGGATTATATATTTCATACGTACATTATTGCTTAAAGTTTTAATTAATTAATCAAAGAAAAATATTATTTTATTGGCATAATACCCAATTTTGTCCCCACTTTGGTTCGGAAATCTCAAGTTAGTCCCTTTATAGAAAAGTGAGTTGAATGGATCCTTACTTGTAATTAATTGACTGTAATGAGTCCCTTCCGTTAAATAGAGGGAAACGGAGTTAGTGGACTGATGATGTGGCAGTTGTCTTTGGTGAGGTGTCAATACGGAATAGTTTGCGTGCTTACGTGGTGTTAGGGTTCCCCATTTTCATTTGTGGTTGTATTAAAAATTGGGGATAAAGGTTTTAGGGCTCATTTGTTCGAGACTAGGGCATGTCCGAGAAAGAAGACAGAGGCAGGCAGTGTTTCGAGATTACAAGTCATCGCGGGAACTGGTAAGAACTTGTAGACAAAGCATTTGTGAGTGGACGACCATTGGTGGGGTAAATAACGAAAAGCGACTTTGGAAGGTGCGTTTATGGTAGGTTTTGTTCTGTGTTTCGTTGCTTTCGTTGTGGTCCCCCCAGAAGTTTTGATTTATTTTATGGTTTGTCTGTGTTGTGTGCCCCATTGTCAGTGCATTTGCTTTGTTTCTGTTGCGACGTTGTCGTTGTGGTCCCCCTTCATAGTGTGTGGTACTGTGTTGTGGCATTTGCTTTATTTAATGTCATAAATGTGGTTTTGTTTTGTTTGAGTTGTTTATGGTCTGTACAGTAGTATGTTTATGGTTTGTTTTTTGCTTAGATATCATTTGGGTTAAGGGTTAAGCATAGATTAACTAACTGTGACCAATTTTATATTAGATAATATGGCCAACTCACACATTGAAGTCGTGTTTCACCATGGGGGGAAATTTGAGAATAATGGGACATTTGGATATCACTATGGTGAAACCACAACTATAAAAATAGACCCTGATCGATGGAGTTATTTTGAAATATTAAGCATTCTAAAGGAGATGGGTTATAGGAATGTAAAGGACTTATGGTATTCATTGGGTCGTGGTCCTGTATTAGAAGATTCTTTGGAACCTTTATTAGATGACAAGGGTGCTTGTCATCTGATCAATATTGCTATGTTGAATGGTGAAGCTCACCTCTATGTTATACATAGGGTGTGTGAACCTGAGTATCTTCTGCAGTTGGAATGCATATCTGAACCCCAAATTGATAGACCTAGTGTTGAAGGAGAAGTTGAGAGAGAGAGTGGTGATTTGGAGGTTCATAGACCCAGTGATGAAGGAGAAGTTGAGAGAGAGAGTGTTGATTTGCTCGTTGATAGACCTAGTGTTGAAGGAGAAGTTGAGAGAGAGAGTGCTGAAAAGGAAGTTCAGATAGAGATTGGTGTAGCAGATGTTGAGGCAGTGGGTGAAGCAGAGGTTCAGACAATAGCACCTGAGGTAGAACCTGAATCAGAAATGATAGAAGTTGAGGTTGATGTACTGGCTGATATAGAGGGTATCGTAGAGGATGTAGAGGATGTTGGTGTGGAGGATGCAGTGGAGGATGTTGGTGTGGAGGATGTAGTGGAGGATGTTGGTGTGGAGGATGTTGGTGTGGAGGATGCAGTGGAGGATGTTGGTGTGGAGGCACAGGTTGAGGTAGACGATGTTGGTGTGGAGGCACAGGTTGAGGTAGAGGATGTTGGTGTGGAGGCACAGTTTGAGGTAGAGGATGTTGGTGTGGAGGCAGAGGTTGAAGTAGAGGGAAATGGTGTGAATGTAGACGTCCAGTCTGATGTGGAGGGGCAGGCAGAAGTAGAGGGTGAGGTAGAGGGTAATGGAGTAGAAACTGATGAGTATGATGTTAGCAGTTGGAATGGGTCCGAAGAGGATGTATTGATTGACCATGGAGATGTAGTGGGATTTGATATATTTGAAGGTACTAATGAAGTTGAATTTGGTGGACCTAGGGGTTTATCTGACAGTGATTGGGAATCCGACAGTTTGAAGAGTGTTGTGGAAAGTGATAACACAGATGATGACAGGGATGACCATGGGGATTTTGGTGTTTTTTCAATGCCCAAAACTATGGAACAATATAAATGGGAAGTGGGCACGTACTTCAGTGACAAAAAAGAATTTACAGAAGCTATAAGAACCTATGGAGTAGAGAATGGTAGAAAATTAAAGGTTTATAAAAATGACAAAAGAAGAGTGCGTGTCAGATGTTGTGGGGCAAAAGGGAAATGTCCTTGGAATGCATATTGTGCATATAAGGCAGCTGAAAAGACATGGCAGCTAAGGAAAATAGTAGACAACCACACTTGCAGTAGAGAATTTAACATCCGTCTAATGACTTCAAAATGGTTGAGTGGGAGGTTAGAGAAGACTATGAAAGACAATCCAAATATTAATTTGTATAACCTGCAAAACAAAGTTTCTAAGAAGTGGAACATTGGTGTTTCACGGTCGACAACCTGTAGGGCAAAAGCAATGGCATCCAAACAAATAGAAGGTGATTTTAAAGAACAATATAGAAGAGTGTATGACTATGCCAATGAGTTGCTTCGGTCAAATCCTGGTTCAACTGTGAAAGTTCATGTTGAACCTAATGAGGACACTCCAATTTTCAAGAGACTATATGTGTGGTTGAAGGCCTGTAAGGACAGCTTCGTGTCATGTAGGAAGATTATAGGTTTGGATGGTTGTTTCTTAAAAGGAAAATTTGGAGGTGAGTTGTTAACTGCAGTAGCAAGAGATGGGAATTACCAGTTCCCGCGATGACTTGTAATCTCGAAACACTGCCTGCCTCTGTCTTCTTTCTCGGACATGCCCTAGTCTCGAACAAATGAGCCCTAAAACCTTTATCCCCAATTTTTAATACAACCACAAATGAAAATGGGGAACCCTAACACCACGTAAGCACGCAAACTATTCCGTATTGACACCTCACCAAAGACAACTGCCACATCATCAGTCCACTAACTCCGTTTCCCTCTATTTAACGGAAGGGACTCATTAGAGTCAATTAATTACAAGTAAGGATCCATTCAACTCACTTTTCTATAAAGGGACTAACTTGAGATTTCCGAACCAAAGTGGGGACAAAATTAGGTATTATGCCTATTTTATTTAATTCTATATAGAATACTTAATCAAAGCATGTGCATTGCGTGACACTGTCAAGTGACTTACATATGCGTTCCTAACCCATTGAAGGAGGTTCGGTCTCAAAGATTTCAAGAAAGAGATTCCTAAAACCTTAATCTTCCAAAACCCTACCATCTCTCATGGCGTCGTCGTTAATTCGCCTCCGCCGAACTCTCAGAGCACTATCCGGCGTCACCCAGTCCGTTTCCGCCACGCATGCGCCATCGTTTTCCGCCCCTATCAGGTGCGCCGTTTCATGGAATTGCCACTCTCTGAAGGGGGTGGTTCAGTCCCGTTCTTTCAGATCATCTTCAACTTCTCTCCTCTCTGTTAGATCCTCGCAGAGCAACATCCCCGAAGAGATAGGTCCCGATACCATTCTCTTCGAGGGCTGCGACTACAACCACTGGCTCTTCGTCATGGACTTCCCCAGGGACAACAAACCCCCTCCCGAAGAAATGGTTCGTGTTTACGAGGAAACTTGTGCCAAAGGCCTCAACATCAGGTTTCTCCCGTCATGTCTTGTACCACTCTTCCTATCACAATGTTTTGATTATTGTCCTCGTCCTCATAGTCCTGAAACAGGTTATATTGTGAAAAAATATCGAGGAGGGCCAGTAACACACTCTATTATTAACTTAAATTTATTGATAACCACAAAATCATGAGTGAAGTTCGTTGATTAAAAATTAGAAGCCCCATGACATGCCGTGGTTTTTAATTCATTTTTAGTTGAGAGCGTGTTGGATACTGTGCGGATCTGTTCGTAGTGGTCTTTACTTAAATATGTGTTTTTTTAGTGTGGAAGAAGCGAAGCAGAAGATATATGCGTGCAGCACAACAACTTACACAGGCTTTCAGGCAGTCATGACCGAAGAAGAGTCTAAAAAATTTGAAGGTATTTGTTCCCGTTTCCCACTCTCGAATTCCATCTTACTGTCGAGAAGATAGAATTTTATGTTTGATTTGTTGCATCTGAACAGGTCTTCCTGAAGTCATCTTTGTGCTACCCGATTCCTATATTGATCCAGTGAACAAGCAGTACGGGGGTATGATTCTTTTTTTCTTTTCAGAAGATCTCTCCATGCTTAAGAAGTTGATTGGATGTCTTCATTTCTTGTTCAATTTCAGTATTAGTTGTATCATGTGACTTCAATAGTTTGCTACCCTTTTTGATTGCAACGCATGTTTTCGTGGTTGATAAATAGGAGATCAGTACATTAATGGAACCATTATCCCCCGACCTCCACCAGTACAGTATGGGAGAAATCAGGGAAGACGAGACCGGAATAGAAGTCCTGGTCAGTACAACCGACAAGAGAATCCAGTGCCAAGCTCCCAAGGGAATCCCTCTTACGGTGCTCAGGAGTCCATGCCAAGGGATGGAAGAAACTATGCGCCTCCACAAAATTATCCACCCCCACAGAACTATGGTCAAGCATCACCACAGCAGTATCCGCCTCGACAGAACTATGGCCAAGCATCACAAAACTATCCACCCAAACAGAACTTTGGTCAAGCATCACAAAACTATCCACCCCAACAGAACTTTGGCCAAGCATCACAAAACTATCCATCCCAACAGAACTTTGGCCCAGCATCACAAAGTTATCCACCCCAACAGAATTATGGCCAAGCATCTCAGAATTATTCACCATAACAGAAATATGGTCAGACATCACAGAACTATCCTCCCCAACAAAGTTATGGCCAAGCATCTCAGAATTATCCACCACAACAGAAATATGGCCAGACATCACAAAACTATCCGCCCCAACAAAATCATGGCCAAGCATCACCCAATTTACCCCCACAACAGAACTATGGTCAGGCATCACCTGATTTTCCACCCCCAACAGAACTATAGTCAGGGGTTGCAAAATTATCCACCCCAACAGAACTATGATCTGGCATCGCAAAATTATACCCCCCAACTGACCTTTGATCAAGCACCGCAGAATTATCCACAATATGCTCAGCAGCAGGGCTTTGGACCTCCAGGAGGACAAGGGGAAAGGAGTTATATGCCACAGCAGAACATTGGACGACCGGGACAAGGAGAAAGAAGAGATCATGTGCCTAGGCATGGTACTTCAGATGTCAGGGGTGACACTTTTGTACCGTCATATACGATGAATTTCAAGCCAACATACATGGAGGAATTTGAACAGGCTAAGCAGGAAACTCATCCTGCCAAAGAACGGACAGGGTCTCAACATCCACCTTCTGGCCCAGACAATTTTACCGGACAGGTATTCTACTGACCCAAAATTGTGTATATTCAAGTTTCTGTTTATTGGTCAAATTAGTCAGAATAGAGATAAAAATTGATGCTAATATTTAGTTCAAAAAATTTTCTTGCGGGAAACTGTATTCATTGAGGCTAGATCTTACGTATTCTTTTCTGTTGGAAAAATTATCAACTTTGTCTCGATCAATACTAAAGGTGACTTGTTTTTGTATTTTTCTTTTTTCTTTTCTGCAGGGAAGATATTGAGAGTAGTCTGAGGCATGTGGGCGGCTTGTATTAAAGTACTAATCACATTCTAAGCTGATTTGCATGTCCTTTCCCTTTGGTGGAATATTGATTCATTGAGATGTGGGTGTGTATCGATTAATTTAGTTCATGCACTGTTGTGACAAAGTTGAATGTGGTATGTAAGTTAGTACTGGCTACCTTGTTTTTTTGAACATGGTTGAACTGTGAATTTCACGTGGTGCTTTGCTCTCTTACTCCTCTTTCCGTTCTCGTTGTGACGAATGGAACAAAAAATAATTGTGAATTTGCTGTTTCATGTGGCAAATTGGTCAGTTTCCATGGCCAGCCTAGTGCATAGCTCACAGCCAGCAACCATGTCTCTTACTCTTTTGGCATATATTAAGTTTTGGAAGATCTACTTCTTCAAATGATAGTAGTTAGTGAGAAGTGCTGTTGAAGTCAATAAGAAAAGGATAAGGTAAAAGGGTTCTTGTGCTAGTGACCGAGAATTTCGTAGGCATAACAACATTTTTGAAATGTCCATGGCTTATGTTAACCGTAAATGTTGAGGTTCCCATGGAAAATCAGTCTTTTATTATAAGTTGAAATGACATGGATATATGAACTCTCACCACGTACAATCCTGTAGCCTAAAACTTCTTTACACGAAGAACAATAAATATTATATTTTAAATCAATTTTAGTAACACAAATCACTCTTTCAATGAATAATAAATGTTTTATTGAAGATTAAGAAAATCGATTAATTGAGAAAAAAGTATTGAGACTGTTGGTAACACACTCGATATGGTTTTACCAAAACATAAAAATTTGGCTGCAACATTATGAAAAGGTAGGGGTAGTAGTATATTTTCTTAATCGGCAAAGGAATTTTATTTACAAGGTACTAGTTATATCACACCAAATATAAACAAAAATCCTTCTGAAGATTAATGCCATTGGTATCACAAAGGTCTTGAGTGATTGTTCGGCTGAGAAACTTGATGAAACTTATACAGAATCGTATATTAGACAGTGTAAAAGATATATCCAAACACATGAAACAAAGTAATATAGTTTCAATCCAAAAGATAAATATAATTTCATCAAAAGTTATTTCTTTCAAAAAATCAATAATGTCAGAACGATTATCCTCCAGCACAGAGATCGAAAATACGTAACATAAGTATAGATATTTAATGAAAACATAAACGAAATAAAATACAAAAACAAAAGTATGTAACATAAGTATAGATATTTAATAAAAACGTAAAAATAAATAAAAATAAAAACAGAAAAATAAATAAAAATAAAAACATAAAAATAAATAAAAATAAAAACATAAAAATAAATAAAAATAAAAACATAAACAATAAATAAAAACAAAAACATAAACAATAAATAAAAATAAAACTCTGGTTGAGGACGAGCGTCCTCGGCTAAAATACTTTGCCTGTGCGTTCGTTACTGAAGGGTCTTTGACCGTTCGGTTTTCTTGATGAAAATAGTTGAAGTGGGATTCCTTCATTTGGTTAGATCCCTTGTTGAGGACGAGCGTCCTCATCATTAAAATGCTATGCTTGAGCGTTCGGCCAAGCACTGTTTGTATCTGAGTATTCTTTGATAAATTTCTATTCTTTAAATCCCATAATATTTGACGCTCGTTACTGAAACGGTCACTGACCGTTCGGTTTTCTTGGTGAACAAAATGGAAATGGCATTCTAACATCCGGATGGAATCCTAGTCGAGGACGAGCGTCCTCCTATTAAAATACTTCGCTTGAGCGTTCGTCCTAAATGACGCTCGGTATTATTTTGAGCGCTCGTACTCTTCTCCTGTAAAATAGCGTCCGTCCAATTAACAGTACCTTACTCGACCATTCCTGAACGTAACTGTTTCTCTGCCGTTCGTACTCTGATACGAACGAGCGTCTTTTAGGTCTCATTTACAGCGTTCGTCCTCGGTCTTTGGGGACAGAACGTTCGGTCTTGGTGGTTTTCTTATGAATGGTGAAAATGATTATGTATTAATCAATAGTACATGATGAACAATAAATGATGAACATAGAACTAACCTTCTCTATGTTTTCTTCATTTAGTTCAAGACCAGTTTCTTCATCAGCTATCGGTTCAACCGCCACTATTTCAGGGATCTTCTCCATCAGTCGACGCTCAATGCCCAATTTCATTGTTGTAACAGAGCTTGGACACCAACCACATGCTCCCTGTGAGTTGCCGGGACGTTAAAGATGGTATCAGAGCCAGGTTTCGATCCTGGGACCTGTGGGTTATGGGCAGTGCTGCAGCGTAGATTTACTAGTTTTTATTTCGTGAACTCGTTTAATTACATTTGGTGTATTTTAAGTTTTAAATTTTCCGTAATTTCCATGGGAGATTCCAATAATCGTATTGTCAATTTCCGCACTATTCTGAGGATGGCTGTAATCCTTAAATACTCTTGACTGCTTTCATGTATTATGCATGATGACGTCTTGATTATATATGTATGATGTATATATTTGGGATGTCACATTAATGGTATCAGAGCAGTTCGTCCTTAGGATGACCTTTGTGTTGTGGGTTTGCCGTGTCTTCTCTGTGAAGACTTGAGTATAGATGGTATGATTTACCATTTCTTTCAAGTCTATATAGTAAGGTGTGTATCTAACTAGAAGTTTTAAGAACAGAAAACGTCTTAATAAGAGTAATGAGGGTGCACACTCATGACTTTTACCATAGATGGTTTTCCTTTCTTAAATCTGAAGGTTTGAGGTAAGAATGAGTTAGAGTTTTAGTGTTGTTTCCTGTAGTAATTCCTGTCTTGCTCTTGCTTTTGTGGTAGTGTATTGTGCTCGATAGTAGTAGAGGAATGCATATTCAAGGGAAACTTGAGTTGTATACCTTTATTGGATTTGGTTTAAGCCTTTGAGACAAGTTCTTGTCTCGAAGATAGGAGTTAGAAGACTAAAAGTTAAGCTTCGGAGGACGAGTGAAGATAGTGGAGTTTAGAAGTAATGTTATGGGTGAAGAAAATTTCAAGAAAACAAAGTCAGAAGATCTTATATCGTACGTTCGCAAGAAGTTCAGAGGTTAGATTTAGAGAAGCTTTGGATAAGCATGGTTGTAACAAGGTTTGAAAAATGAGTTGGGTTTAGTATATCAGTGACGTCAGCAGTCAGAAGAAAGGGAAGTGTGGGTGAGAAAGGAAGTGACGTTGTGAGAGATTGGTAACATGAATCTAGGTATCAGTGATGGTTGGAATCTGAATAAGAAGGTGGTGGATGACCTAAAGTTTAAGTTAAGAAAGGAATAGGAAATTCTATAGTGGATTAAGGGGAACAAGTATCAAGAAGGAAGTAGAAGGAGAATATTTCGAGAGACAGTAAGATAAGGCAGAACATGAGGTCTTTGAAGAAGAATGATGTATTGTTAAGATCATAAGTGAAAAATTTGAAGGAGATGATCAAGTTTTCTCAACAAGTGGATGATTCAGAGTCAAGTTTAGTTGGATGTTTCAAGATTAGTAGTTTGCGCAGAAGAAAGGTTTGAGCATAGGCTAAGATGAAAGGTTTCAAATGATGAAGACAAAGGTATGTCTCTGTCAATCAGTGTCTTGAGACAAGACCTCCTAAATGATGATGGTTGCTTCTTAGTGTTATCACCTATGGAAGTGACTCAAGTTTCAAATCATGCGGCGCAGGAGAAGAAGGTAGTGGCGTATGCATCAAGACAACTCAAGATTCATGAGAAGAATTACCCCACTCATGACTTGGAGTTGGCAGCTGTAGTTTTTGCTTGGAAGATTTGGAGACACTACCTCTATGGTGCGCAATTTCAGGTGTTTAGTGATCATAAGAGCCTGAGATATCTCTTTGATCAGAAAGAGCTTAACATGAGGCAAAGGAGATGGATGGAGTTCCTTAAGGATTATGACTTTGATCTTTTATACCATCCCGGGAAAGCCAATGTAGTGGCAGATGCATTGAGCAGAAAGGCAGTACATATTTCCTCATTGATGATCAGAGAATTAGAACTGGTAACAAGCTTCAGAGATTTGAGGTTGCAAGTAGAATTTGAAGATGACAGCATCAGATGCAGTAATTTGGTGGTATCCAATGACTTGTTGAAGCATGTTAAAGAAGAGCAGTCAAAGGATATTAAACTCCAGACGTCAGCTAGTTTGATTGGAACTGATCAAGGTAAAGATTTTGCCTTGGGGGTCGACGGTATTTTGAGATTCAAAGGCAGGGTATGTATCCCTAGCAGCTCAGGATTAAAGAAGTTAATCATGGAAGAAGGTCACAAAAGCCGTTTTAGCATGCATCCAGGCATGACAAAGATGTACCAAGACCTCAAGAAGTCCTTCTGGTGATCGGGTATGAAGAGGGACGTGGCACGGTTTTCGGCTTCTTGCTTGACTTGTCAAAAGGCAAAAGTGGAACATCAAAGACCTGGAGGTTTGTTGCAACAGTTAGAGATTCCCGAGTGGAAATGGGATAGCATCGCGATGGACTTCGTTACCCATTTGCCACGCACTATTCGAAAACATGACGCAATATGGGTAATAGTGGACCGATTGACCAAGAGTGCTTACTTCTTGGCAATTGATTTGAGAATGTCTATGACAAAGTTGGCACAACTATATGTTAAGGAGATAGTAAGGTTGCATGGAGTGCCTTCGAGTATTGTATCAGATAGAGACCCGAGGTTCACATCCAGGTTTTGGCAAACCCTTTAGAGTGAAATGGGAAGCAGACTACAGATGAGCTCGGCCTATCATCCCCAAACGAATGGACAATCTGAGCGGACGATCCAATCGCTTGAAGATTTGTTGAGGACTTGCACATTTAATCCAACCGAAAAGCAAGGGAACTTATAGTCGAACACTATTTAACGGACCATCATTGGGCTGAATACTATTCACCAAATGCCATCTTCCGAGCGTTACTGGACGAACGTCAGGAACGAACGTCAGGACGAACGAAAGCCATTTCTGAATGATATGGACGAACGTCATTTAGAAATGTATGGCCGAACGTGATTTTTTTGAAACGAACGTCATTAACCTAATTGGACGAACGCTATTAAGCAAAAGGACGAACGCTAATTTCCAAATGAACGAACGCGAAATACCCAATGGACGAACGCTAATCACCTTGGACGAACGCTCAACACACCAATTCTTTGGACGAACGCTCAGGCCGAGGACGAACGCTACACTCAGAATTTGAATAATACCGAACGCTCACAAACTAAGGCCGAACGCTCAAGATCAATTACTTAGGCCGAACGCTCAACTACCGAACACCAAATTCAATACTGGACGAGCGCTCAAAGATCAAACCTTGACAAGACCGAACGCTTACTATTTATACATACAGAAACAAAATCTACTAAGACCGAACGCTAATATCACTAAAACTCAACAAGAACGAACGCTAACGAACTCCTAGCAGTATGAGACCGAACGCGCAAATTGGACGAACGTTCAATATCTGGACGAACGTTCTTAGGCATTTGAAAGAACGCTCAGGCCGAATACTTCTTTGGACGAACGCTTAGCAGGCCGTTTCCTTGGACGACCGCTCATGCCGAACGCTACGGGGCGAACGCTCAGCTCAACAACAGGCCGAACTGCTAACCGGCCGAACGTTCTGCAACTTGGACGAACGTCCAATTCTTAACAAATTGGACGAACGCTAACTGAAAACCATAAATGGACAAACGTTCCTAGCTATTGTGGACGAACGTCCAATTTGAAACCAAATTGGATGAACGCTCGATAATTTGGACGAACGTCCAATTTTGAAGCCAAATTGGACGAACGCGCCTGCAGAATTTCAGAATTTTGCAGAAACCCAGAAACGAAACCAGAACCCAAATATTCATCCCATTCTTCCCAGATTTGCATCAAATACAACATATATCATCAATTAAACAAAAGATCTAGCTCCCCTTACCTCTTGAAGACTTCCTTGAATCACTTCCAGAGAGTTTGATTTCCTTTCCAGCTCCAAAATTGCTCCTCCTCTTCTCTTCTCCCAGATCTGCAACAACTCTTTCACTCCTCCAAAAGCCGCACCGAACACTCCTCTCAAAGATATGGCAGCAAGGATTTCACTCCCCATACTCCCCTTTTAATCTCCCACAAGCCTCTCTTTCCTTTCTTGTTTTTTTTTTGAGTGGGGAAGCAACGTTGGCTGTCTCCTTGTGGCCAACGTTCCTTCCTCCTCCCCTTTCCCCCGTTCGTTTTGTTTTTTTTTTTTTAAATTTTAAAAAAAACGATTCCTTTCATTCTCCCCAACAACAAAATTTCCGTCCTCGAAAATTTGGCTTATCAAAACAAGTGGGGATAAATTTCTCTCATCTCGTCCTCTAACTCCCACGTAGAGTCGCCCATTCCACTGTTCCAGATAACTTTGACAAGTCTAACAGTTCTTCTTCTAAGTTGCTTGTTTTGACTCTCCTCAATCCTTATTGGTTGCACCTCAATTGACAAATCTTCTCTAACTTGCACATTGTCAACTTCAAGCACATGAGAAGGATCAGACATGTATTTTCTCAGTTGAGATACATGGAATACTGGATGCAAGTTTGCTAACTGAGGTGGCATAGCCATCTCATACGCTACTGTTCCTATACGTCGTAGGATCTGGTAAGGACCAAGATATCTAGGAGATAGTTTCCTAGCACGAATAGCTCTTCCTACTCCGGTAGTAAGAGTCACTCGGAGGAATACATGATCCCCAACTGCAAATTCTAACGGCCGGCGCCTCCGATCAGCATAGGACTTCTGACTATTCTGTGATGCCCGCATCCTCTCTTGTATAAGTACGAAATTACAGTCATCCAAAATAAAAGAAACGGGAATTCAAACTTAATAGTTTATAGAATAGAACACTACAAGTGTTCAGATAGGAAATCCTAAGAGGACTACTCCGCAGCCTCAATATTCTCCAGCTCTTGCTCCAAAGGACTCTCCTCGACAACATCTGCTCCCATCCAATTGGATGATCATCGCCGAAGAAATATATCCAAATTGGAACACAGCACAAACAATGCAAGGGTGAGCTAGATATAAAAACATGTTATCATACATAGATTCATATAAAGAATAATTTAGGCATGCTCATTAAACCACAATTTGTTACCAATAAGGAGTATTGGTAAATCTTGAAGAAATTTGTTTTGATGATGCTACAAGAAGTTTTAGTTGAAGAAGATATTAGAATTATTTAAAAGCAATTTGTATAAATTAAATATAGTAGGAAAGTCTTGTAACTTTGTAAAACTTGCATTTTTTTACTGCCATAATCGATTATGGAATGTCAATAATCGATTATCACAAGTCATCCTTGAATAATCGATTATCACTTAACCATAATCGATTATCACATTTTTTGAAAACCTGTAACGGACTAGAATAATCGATTATCACTTACAATAATCGATTATTCATGGCAGTTGGGAGCTGACCTTTGGCACTCAGTGTATTTGGCTATATATTTTGTTTTGGAGAAATTAGAAAAAAACGTTGTTGAACAGAAGCTCTTGCAGAATACTGTTTGTCAGAGGAAGTTCTCAGAAGCTATAGTTCAAGTTCCCTTGCTTGGTCTCGTGAACAGGAGAGGCTCGTGTG